>OZ025294.1:284443373-289689373 GCA_964019185.1 Maratus speculifer
GCTACTTTACAGCTTACTATTTTTATGACATTTTAATTTACCACTTATATACTACTGTGCAACAAAAGATGCGTGTCTGCGTCAAACACGTACTTGGCATTTTTTCTCAGAAATGGGAGTCCTAGAAAATGTAAGCTACTTTACAGATTACTATTTTTATGACATTTAGGTAGCTTTCATTACAAAAAGTAAAAATATATACATATATATATGAATATATATATATATGTGTCTGTGTGATAACCAGATAAGTTTTTTTTTCCTCAATAATTTGTTTTCTTACTTTTTATCCAAATTATATATGAATGTAATGTTTATCATTTCCACGTGCAAAAATAGGGTTAGTTTGTGCTCATGTTACTGACACTATTTGCTGCACGCTATTGTTTTACTATATATATATATTCATTTTTTCAACTATTTATTTCTCTGTTCCTTGTTTAATAATTTGGTTTTTGTGTGCTGGTAGCCCCAAATACGTATTATTTTGCTATTTCATGGCTAATACGTGGATGAAACCGCACACTTCATTTGTAGTTCCAGAGCATTTAGGGCCTGATGATTCTGCTCTGTGGACTACAAATTACATTTGCATTCCTTTTAATTTAATTTAATTTATTTATTTATTCAGATATACTCGTTTCACTATTTTTATTTTTTTTATTTTTTTTTTATATAATTTAATTTAATTTAAATTCTTCGTTTTGGTTTATTGTTTTATTGATAAAATCCATTGGTGAATCTAGTCTACTTTTAATGGTATTATATATATATATATACCGGGTGTCCCAAAAATGACTGATGGATTTTAAAATTCAATAACTTGCAAACGGCAACAGCTATTTAAAAATTTTTATAGGAGGGTTATGTATAATGTCAGGAGTTTTTTAATCGTAATTTTTTATTTTAGTTCGAATTTTAAACAATAGGCGGCGCTGACGGTGATTGAAAGCCAGGTGATCAGTGCTGAGTGAAGCGTCGACCTGGCCTTCAATCGCCGTCAGTGCCACCTATTGTTTGAAATTCGAACTAAAATAAAAAAATTACGGTAAAAAAACTTCTGACATTATACATAACCCTCCTGCAAAAAATTTTTAAATAGCTGTCACCGTTTGCAAGTTATGGAATTTTAAAGTCCATCAGTCATTTTTGGGACACCCGGTATATATATCTGGTATTTGTCATGCGATAACTAACGTATTTATGAACCTATTTGAATGGAACTTGGTATGTGCATAGTACATACAAATGTCTCAACCGAGTTCGTTGGCCAGCATCATCCGCCATTTTGTTTCAAAATGGCGTCCGTTTTAAATTTTAAAAAAATTTAAGTTTAAAATTAAATGCAAAAAAATTAAAAGTTGGAAAATATTTTACCTTTACGTGTTAGAACTTAAAACAACAATTCCAGAACACTTTTTATTTTGTCTATATCTTAAAAAATGATTGAGTTATAGCATTTTGAATTTTTCTTATGGCTGACATTTTGAAACGATCTGATTTTTGTCACGTGATAACACGCGTATTTATGAATAGATTTGGATGTAACTTGGTGTGTACATAGTATATACTGAGGCCTGAATCGAGTTCGATACCCAGTTCTATCCGCCATCTTGTTTCAAAATGGCGGCCATTTAAAATTTTTAATAAATTTTAAAATTTAAAATTAGGTACAAGAAAGTGAGAAATTGAAAAAGATTTTTCTTTTATGCATTTGACCTTGATACAAAGATTCCAGAGCAATTTTTGTTTCGTCTGTATCTTGAAAAATGGCTGAGTTATCGCACTTTTAATTTCTAGTTTTGCTCACATCTTGAAATGATCTGGTTTTCGTCACGTGATAACACGCGTATTTATAAACCGATTTGGATGAAACTTGGTGCGTACATAGTACATACCAATGTTTGGACCGAGTTCGTTGGCCAAATCCATCCGCCATCTTGTTTCAAAATGGCGGAATATTCAATTTTTTTTAAATTTTAAATTTTAAAATTAGTGCAAAAAACTAAGAAATTGAAAAAGATTTTTTTTTTTTTTTTGTGAATTTGACCTTGATACAAATTTTCCAGAGCATTTTTTGTTTAATCTATGTCTTGAAAAATGGCTGGATTATAGTACTTTCAATTTCGAGTGTGGTTCACATTTAGAAACGGACTGAAATTTGTCACGCGATTATGCGCATATTTTTAAACTGATTTGGATATAACTCCGTGTGCACATAGTACATAGCAATGCTTTGACCACGTTCACTGGCCAACTTCATCCGTTCTCTTGTTTCAAAATGGCAGCCATTTAAGTTTGTGAAAAATCTTTTAAATGTATAACGATGTACAAACAAAAATTAGAAATTTTAAAAAGGTTTTTTAAAAGTATTTATCTTAATAATGAATTCCAGAGTATTTTTTGCTTTGTCTTTAACTTAACGCATGAGCAATTTAAATTTCTAACGTGGGTGACTTTTTTTTTTTTTTTTTTTTTTTTCAAATCAATTTGCCCGCGACAGCACTCGTATATATTAATCGATTTCAATATGAGTGTGCATGTGCACATGAATTAAGATTTCGACCAAGCTCATAATTAGGTTCCACTAATTTGAGCTTAGTATTTTTGAATAATGTAACTTAATTTAAATTAAATAAATAAATATATAAGTATATGAAAGCTACCTCTTCCTTCCGGCAGTGCCGGAAGGACTTTTTTATTTACCATTTGTATGCTACTGTACAACAAAATATGCGTATGTGCGTCAAATCAATATTTGGCATTTTGTCTCACAACTGGCAACCAAGGAATTGTAAACTACTTTTCAGCTTCCTTCTTTTATCACATTTTTTATTTACCATTTGTAAAACAAGAAACGTGTGTATGCGAGAAAGCCATTTTAAGCATTTTATTTCAAAAAAAAAAAAAAAAAAAAAAAAAAGGCATTTTTAATTTGAAAGTTCACAATATTTATAGAATGTATAATCAGCAAAAGGGAAAAAAAGAGAGAGAGAGAACAGCCTAATACATTTTAATCTTTATAATGCCACAAAAAAAAAAAAAAAAAAAAAAAAAAAAAAAAAAATGACATCACCAATTGGCATACTTGATCAATTTTCCCCTAAGATACCCATCAAAAAGACATTTGGTCAAGACATATAGGAAATGTGAAGGTTTAAAGCATAAAAATTTTTTAATTAATCTTCTAATCGTTGCAAAACAGATGCCAATGAGACTAATATTTAAATATAATTAAAAACCTATCGAACAGAATGAACTGTATTTTTGGATTCGCATATTCGAAAGTTTTATAGAGTAATTACTGTTATATAATTTACTATTACAATTCACATTTTTTTTTTTTTTCAAAAGCTATATTTTTTCTAAAATATGTAATTTTTTAAACATAATCTTATTTCTAAAAGCCTCAAATTTCTGATTCTAAAATTACAGTTCATTCCGCCGTGTAATTACCGAAATTCATTTAAAAAACAACCTGTACTGCTATCTGTTTTTGCAACAATTAAAAATGAATTTAATATTAGGAGTTTTAAGCTTTAAGCCTGCATGGTTCCTAAACTGCTTGATCAAATTTTCCTCTTGATACCCGATGGTAACCTTTACTGAAAAAGTCATATATAATATTAAAATTAGGTATTCGTATTAAAATTTTTAGTATTTGATAAAATTTTACTATGAGAATGGCATCCTAAACTATGCCTTATTAATCGGGCAGAATCGAACGTTCTTTAAAGAAAAATTTTATACTAAAGCATATGATAGTGAAAATATATCGTAGAGCGCCGATTGTACGGACGCCGTTTAACCGGATTGCTCAAGGACCATCATTTTTTTTTTTTTTTTTTTTTTTTTTTTTTTCCAATCTTTCCCATTTTTTTTTTAAGTAACACTTTTTTAGGCGCGGTCGCGTAAATTTGGCTGGATGTTACGTAAATTAACTGTTAAATGCTCATTTTTTAATCCTGAAATAATAAAATCGCGAACAAGTGCAAACTCAAAGTATACTCACATGGCACATAACTTCTTTTTACAGTCGGCGTTTCAAGTCTATTGCTGGAGAGAGCCATTTGCAAAGAGCTGTCTTTTAGGCGCGTTCGTAATTGTGTAAATATGTAGCCTCTATAGTCGTCGTTCGGTCCTTCCGCATATCACAGAGACTACCCAACTCAATTGTTTGAAATTTAAAATAGTTATATAATTGTTGCATAATTTTGTCGAATCAAATTTTATGAAAATCAGATTTATAGTTGCTTTTTAATGCGAATCGTAATTTAACTAATCTTAGAGTTTTACCCTTGAACTTGATGAGGTAATTACCTGTTCTGCCCCCTTCCAACCTATAAATGAATCCACGATTTTTTCCAAAATTTCAACCTCCCCGAAACTAACAGGAGGGTGAAGGGAACGCATGAATTAGACTTACAAGAAAGATATCTTTACTGGGCCTACTCAGAATATTTTGAAAAAAAAAAAAAATACTGATGAAACTATTCATGTATGTAATAAAGGATCAGTCAAATTTAACGGCGGAATTTCAGTAGAAGGTCTGTAAAAAACATAAAATACTTTCGAATATTTGGCGTGAAAAGACGAAGGTTTCACGCGATTTGGCTAGCAGCACTTTTCTTTGTCAAAAGCAATAATAATAATAATAATAATAATAATAATAATAATAATAATAATAATAATAATAATAATAATAATAATAATAATAATAATAATAATAATAATAATAATACCGTATTTACTCGTGTATAGGGCGCACGCATGTATAAGGCGCACCCCTCCTTTACAAGTAAAAATGGCGATTTCTTAAATTCTCGTATAAAAAGCGGACAGTAAATTTGATACGCTAATGAATTTGGGTAAAAAAAGTTTTAAAAAAAGTCGAAACAAACATTACACCAGACCAGAAAACAAGACGAAAACGCATTTTTAGACTTCGGGTTGTAAGAGAATGACGGGAAATAGGAATGGGTGACGTTAAAGAGAATTGCTAATTAGCGTTTAGATAATGTCATTAGCTCCGTTGTATAAAAAGCTGCAAGGAATGAAATAAATATGTCGTAATACTTCAATTAAGTAACATTTTTCGAGTTTTAATACCTTCTTTGAATAATTTCTTGTTTCATATGTATATCGTTCGACTGCATCCAACAGTAAAAAATTATTCCGTGTATAAGGCGCAGCTGGGAGTTTTGCCCTAATTTTTTGTGAAAAAAAAGTGCGCCTTATACACGAGTAAACACGGTAATAATAAATTTAATAAATAAAGAAAGAAATAAATAATGCATATGAAAATTGTTTGTTAATGGATTTTTAGAATGCGTGTAAATGGTATCTAATGAATTTAAACTTAAACAATGAGATGTGTTAATATGTATGCATATAGACATAATTTTGAGCTTGAGACAATTTTAATTAATTTAAATTTTGAATTTTATTTTAAATCGCAATTTTTAACTGTTAAATTTTAATATAAATACACATAAATACCGATATGACAAAATCATAGTTAAAGCAAATTAAAACTGACAAAACTAAAGTTATTTAAATTAAGAAACATTTCCCCCTTAAAGTGTATTTGACATAAAAAAGTATGTTTTGTTATTCCATCGCATAACCGATGAAAAATCGCGAAATAACGAAATTTTCATTCTTACTTTTACTGACGCTCTACTGAGATCCCGCCATTTATATATATATATAAACATGTATGTCCTCATAAAAAGAATATTCTGTATTTTAGGTAGATTTCGTATGAAATACTACCTATTGCATTGTCTCCCATGTTGGAATTTCTGAAAAATTTTTGCGGATCTACACGAATCATGACTCCTAGACCCCAAAACTACCATCAGTAAAAAAGTTTATATATCTATCTATCTATCTATCTATCTATCTATCTATCTATCTATCTATCGGTGTATATCACTTTCTTCTAGACACGATAACTTCCATAATTATGCTCAGATCTTCATCAAACTTTTACATAAAATCAAGGGGCATAAAATCTCGGTTAAGTTCGTTAATGGGCAAAATCGGACCAAGGGGGTCAAAGTTAGGAGGGTTTTTGTGAAAACAGAAAAAATGCGATAACTTTTTAATTAAAATAGATATCGAATCGGTTTAAAGTTTATATTACTTCTAAAAGATAAGGAAAAAGTTTATGCGTGACAGATTTTTGATAAAGTTAAAAATGGGCTCAAGGGGCGAAAAAAACATGGTTTTTGGGAGAAAAAAAATCATAACTTCGTCAATTCTCAAGATATCAAATCCAACTAAATTTTATATAAATGTACTCAATATTATCTAAAACTTTTGTATTTACAAGTTTTTGATAGGACCAATTTTTACCGATGAAAAAAATTAAAAACGAAAAGAAAAAGGGGGGAGGAAAAAGAAAAAAACCCATAACTTACTCAATTCTTAAGCAATTAAATCTAATTAAATTTATTTTACATCTTCAGAATAATATCTACAACTTTTATATTGACAAGTTTTTCATAGAACCAATTCTTATAGCAAAAATAAATTAAACAAAAATAGGAGTTGGAGAAAAAACCTTAAATCCAAACTGCTTATATTCTGACTCATTTTAAAATTCATTTTTGATTTTAAACGCATCCAAATGACAGATCCTCTTATTTAGCAACTATATAATGCGACTTATTGGCCAATTTTTTGATAAAGGCAGAATATATTTTTAAAAAGGCTGCCAAAAGAGGTATTTTGAACAGATTTCCCGAAGTTTTCATCATTAAAAAATTCATTAAGTATAACAAATTGCGTTTTTCATGAGTCATTTTTAAATTAATTTTTGTTCTCAAACCCATCCAATTTACAGGTCCTATTATTTAGGAACCATATAACTTGACGTATTGGCCAGTTTTTTGATAAAGGCAGAATATATTTTTTAAAAGGCTGCCAAAAAGGGTATTTTGAACAGAATTTCACGAAGTTATCGTGATTAAAATTTGAGGAAATTTAAGAAATTGCGTTTTTACCGAGTCATTTTTAAATCTTTTTTTGTTCTCAAACGCATCCAATTTACAGGTTCTCTTATTTAGGAACTATATAATGTGACGGAGTGGCCAGTTTTTTGATAAAGGCAGAATATATTTCAAAAAAGGCTGCCAAAATGGGCACTTCGCAAAAAATTTCCCAAAGCGAGATGATTAATGAACTGTGGGTATTCAAATAACAAATTGGTTATTTTATGACTCATTTTTAAAACCAATTTTGCTCTGACGCGCATTCAATTGACAGTTTTTTGTTACTTAGGAACTATATAATGTGCGTATTCTTCGATTTTTTGATAAAGGGTGAATATATATATTTTAAAAGCTGTCAAAGTAAGCACTTCGCAAAAAAATTTCCCAAAGCGATCATGATAAAAGAATTGAGGTTGTATTCAAATAACAAATTGTTTATTTTATGACTCATTTTTAAATTCAATTTTGCTCTCAAACGCATTCAATTGACAGTTATTTGTTATTTAGGAACTGTGTAATGTGCCGTATTGGTCAGATTTTTGATAAAGGCTAAATATATATTTAAAAAAATCTGTCAAAGTGGGCACGTCGCACAAAATTTCTCAAAGCGATCTTGATTAAAGAATTGTGGATGTATTAAAATAATAAATTGGTTATTTTATGACTCATTTTTAAATTCAATTTTGCTGTCAAACGAATTTAATTAACAGTTTTTTGTTATTTAGGAACTATATAATGAGCATATTGGTCAATTTTTTAAATAAAGTAAGAATATAATTCAAAATATATTGCCAAAATGGGCATTTAAGTAGAGATAGGCTTTTTTTTTTTTTTTTTTTTTTTTTTTGAGATGAAAACTTTTTGAAATCTACCTCCGCCTATAGGCCATGCCGAAAGGGATTTTTTTTTTTTTTTTTTTTTTTCCAGATTTTTCGGAGTATGCCCGTATGGAGACCTTCTCTGTTAGAGGGCGCACTTGTTCCTAGTATGAATGAACGACATGAGACGAGAAATAAGAAACAGGAGAGGAGAATGCACGCTAACAGGGAGCTACTATAAGATACTATAGATACTTATACTATAGATACATCCCTTTATTTGCAAAGTGCATTTCTTCAAAAGTATTCGGTGATTTTTGGATCACACAGTGTTCTAGTTTTAACTCAATGATCCATTTTTAATAGAGTTTTTTTTTTTTTTTTTAATTTTCCGAATGATTTATTTCTTTCTACGAAAAAGCAAACTGAAATACGCATTGAAAAAACGAAGCAAGGAAGTTTAAGTTTTAAACTATTTTACGGATAAAAAAATCGATATCTATATTTATTTTAAAAAATAAATACATAAATAAATCACATCTGTTTAATGTAAATCTGATTAATGTTAAATATAAACGTTGACTCTTTTTATGCATTACAATTGAAAATTTAAGTTCTGTTTTATAATTTAATACATCGATAATGCATATCAAATCAATTTTTCTTGCTCTTCTAGTATATACTTAAAAATTTCAGATTTCTAAAATATTCAAAAAATATTTTCCCAATAAAGAATTCTTTTAGAGCTGAAGCAGACTATTTGTTTGGTGCTGCCATCTATTGATATATATCAAAACATTCACTTTGCAATTTCATTTCAATAAAAGTGGCATGTATTTCTTTTCTTTTTTCTTTTTTCTTTTTTCAGAACTTGTTGCCTACTGGTAGATGCAAATAAGTATTTATAAAGTCAATTACGGAATTCATCTCAATTTTTGTTAACATATAGAAAGTATTTACACGAGTCAGTGTACAACACAAAGGGTGCTAAACAAAAAAATTTTGTTTGGACTCTTTTATCCACCCCAATCCCAGTCATATTAGTGCATTGTCATATCAATGCCTCATGCTTCATGCGGCTTCATGCAGTCTCATTCATTTTCTCTTACAGTTACACATCTCTTATTCAGTTACATTTAAACTGTCAAACAAATAATAATTAAATATCCAAGATTACATTTTATTGATCCCCTTTTGAGGTTACATTAAATTCGTGATATAACTATAAATCAAAGGAGAAAAAAATAGCATAAAATTTATAATACAAATACAATAGTCCATCCAGGCAAGCCCTTATTCTCGCATTGGCAAATCAGAACTTTGTCCATGGGCTCCGGATCTTAAGGGGCCCCCAATCCATATATTAATTTATAAAATATTTATTATCTTTTTTCAGTTCTAACTCTTCCATATGTTGAAGTTATTAAAATCATCTTAAAATAACATAACAAACTGCTAAAGTTACGCAAAAGAGTTTTATGCCGTACTAAGGGGGGGGGGGGAGAGAATTTTTATTAATTAAGGTATTTCATTTAAAATTGACGGAGCTAAAAGTTTTCTTCTATTTATATCCAACGGGCGAAAAAATTTTATTCATAACATATACATATATGAATGACCACCAGCTCTAATTGTATAACGTTGTAATGATTCGAAAGGGGGTCCCTAATTTATCTTTGTCCAGGGCCCCAATTAGTCATAATCAGGGCCTTTGATGAATAAACAAGAATGAAAAATTATGTCATCAAATATATGTAAAAAGTTAATCAGTTTTTGAAAACTAATTTATGCATGAAATTATATTTTGTTTAAATATATATGGGCTATAATGTGTAGTACATAATAACTGTTAAAAAAAATTCTGTTTTTATTTTGAAATAAAATACAGTATGTTAAATATTTCCCCAAAACTGCTTCAATTTATTTGTCATGAGATGTTCCTTGGCTGTTAATGAATCACTCACTCACCCGGTGGACTATGGTATTTGTATTATAAATTTTCAGCTACTTTTTTTTTCTCTTCGTTTTATAGTTACAAAGGAGAACCTGTCGAGTTTCGACGAAAGAAAATGTTTAAGAAGAAAAACTGTTTCATTGATTTATAAAAAACCTACAAGATTAGTTATACATTAAAAAGTGCCCTTTGTATTGGTAAGTCTAACTCTTAAACAAATGATATTTAACCTAAAGTAAACAAAATACTATTTCTATAAAACTCAGTTGTAGATATTGTGAAAATTAAACTTTAATCGTACATGTAAGCAGCAAAAAATATTAAAAGATCTGTTATTATTATAAAATTATCAATTAAAGCTCTTATGCTAGTATTATAAAATGAAAAAAAATCAAAATTTATTCCACTTTGACTCAATCATAGAATTTTTCCCCGTGAAATATAAACCCGACATCACTTTCCCCATATCAAAATTTACATAAGAACCTTTCATATTTGTAAGGTACATTCATCTTTTCCAAAAAAAAAAAAAAAAAAAAAAAAGGTATTTTAATTTTATCATTTTGAAATCATTTTAATTCAAAACTTGATGTCTGGATGCTATTAATTAAAACAAATACTAAAATATTTATATTCTTTTAATTATAAATGAAATTTTGTAAATGAAACCAAAATTCACTGGGTTATATAACAGATGATATTATTGACACGGCGCGTACTTTAATTATTATTTGTTTTTATTTTTTATTTTTACTTTTGATAAGAAAATGGCAACAAAAAGATACAATAATCTGCTTGTTTTCCCTTTGGTTGGTTGGTTGGCAAGTACTGAGACATGTGCTACTACCCGTAAGGGAGGCTTTTGTCTCGAAACTCCAGAGAGTTTTCCCTTTGTTTTTAATAGAAATGGAGCACGTCTGATGCCACGATTAGATAAACGGTATTAAAAACTACAATAATAATAATAATAATAATAATAATAATAATAATAATAATAATAATAATAATAATAATAATAATAATAATAATAATAATAATAATATTATTATTATTATTATTATTATTATCTTTAAAACAAACAGAGATACAGCACTATAACTAAAAAAATCTGTAAGGTTAAAAACTTCTTTAGAAATTTTTTTAAGGAAACCTAAAACTTTTTATCTAACTGTTACCATCATGACACTCATTCCCTACACGATGTCTAAAAAAAAAGAATTTCGACTTCTTTTCTAGCCTGACATAACATTTGTTTCGATTTTCTTTACTGAAATTCATTTGATCATTCATTCCTTTGCATGCCAAACTTATAGTGCGTGATATATACGAGATACAAAAAATCGCCATTTTTCATTCTAAAATACTGGGTGCGAGTTATACACGCATGCGCAGTATACAGGAGTAAATGCGGCATTATTTTATCTCCCTTCACGTACATTTACATTGTCAGAGCCTTAATATTATTAATTCAGCAAATCGTTTTCATATCGATTATTAAAATTTTTACATTTCGTTACGTGTATGTGTATATATATATATATATATATATATATATATGTCGATATAGCGAGCCCATAGCAACAGGCTCGCTCCAGATGCATTTGGCCGACTCGACATCCGCCCCATAGCAAAGTACAACACGTGTACGACCTTTTTACAGCCACGTGTGAAATAATTGTTATATAGTCAGCACTCTTCCCACGAAAGGGCCTCAGCAACAAGAACAGAAGTGTCAGAATGATGCCGGATCCCGCCTGATGAAGACGCACTCAGCGGAGCTCTGATCGAAAAGACAGAAGATGGCCCTTAAACTTAATCCTTTAATTATTTTTTCCCTTGTAAATATTGTGCATTAATCAAGATCATTAAACTTATGTAATATTACCCCTGGACTCTTTAATCTACATGGGGGCCGGCCTATTTATACCCCAAAACATCAGCGACATGAGACAGACAAACGGCCGATTTTATCCGTGCCATTGGATTACATCGATAGACAAGCAATTCAACGAGCTCTCCTGAGGATTTATCACAGCGGGAAATGCCACTGTTCAAAGAGAACAGCTGTGTGAATTTATGGGAGTGACCCATATTTGACGGTGTGCCAGATCGGATAAGAACTTTCTCGCTAGTGAGTACTCCTTTTTTTTTTCTTTCTCTCTCGCTTGTTGCTTCCATCATGTTTCTGACGGAAATACCACAGATATGTGCGATGCTCAAGTTAGCTAAAGCAAATAAAATCAAGTTGTTACACCAGTTCATTTTTGAGCGTGATGACTTACGCTCTAACAGGAAAAATTTGCGCAAATTTGAAGGATTTAACTTTGCAAGTGACAGCGCTGATTTCCGCGCGAAATTGACTAAAGTAACTGCTCAATTCTCGAAACTCGAATTTATCGCAATTGCCAATTTGTTGGCCATCGAAATTGATGGTACTGAAGAAGAAATTGCAACTCGAATCCTCACGGCATTGACCGACTTAAATTCCTTTGCGAATTCTATTAAAATTGCGACTGATTCTGAAATTGACGACCCGGAACCACCCCCCCTCCCCTCTAACTCTGTTAATAGAAATGGCAATATAACTTCCGAGGTTGCTAGAACACATGAACCCACTTTAACTAGACCAGTAATTTCATTTACAGATTTCGAGAATTTAATTCCACCATTCCGAGGATTAAATACGGAGAATGTAATTAATTGGCTTGCTCGTTTTGAAAATTTGGCGCAATCATTTGCGCTTACAGATGTTCAGAAATTCATTTTCGCTGAACGCGGGTTGAAAGATTTAGCTCTTCAATATATTCAAAGTGAACCTCATATAACCTCTTATAACGAACTTAAACAAGCATTGCTATCAGAATTTTCCCATTTTGCGTCCCCAGCACATGTTCATCAAGTATTAATGAATCGTAGGAAACGTCCCTCGGAAAATTTAGTACAATATTTTCTTTCAATGCGCGAAATTGCGAACAATGGAAACATCGATGATCTTTCGTTAATGCATTACATAATTCAGGGTATAGAAGACTCCGCACAAAATAAAGCTGTGCTATTTGGATGTACTAATTTGCTACAATTTAAGGAAAAGCTAGTGATTTATGATGAAATTTGCCGATCAGCCAGTGGTCAGATGAAACGCATGTCGTATCATGCGAAAGGCACTACTCCTACACCACACCTTAAAAATGAACGTAAAATTATCTGTTTTAATTGCGGTTTAGGAAACCACGTTTCCGCAGATTGTCATAATAAAAATAAGGGCCCAAAATGCTTTAATTGCTCTTTATGGGGCCATCGGTCTTTTGAATGTGGCGAGCGCACTGGGGAGAAACAGCCTACAACCCGAGGCACCCCTCCCCAACAACATTCGGTGCAGCCTACAACCCGAGGCACCCCTCCCCAACAACATTCGGGGTTAAAGCGCGATAAAAAAGTCCACGTCGTAGACTCACAGCAATCGTATACCAACATGAATAAATTAGTCAAAATTGCGGATGTCATAATAGACGCATTAATTGATACGGGAAGCGCGATTACAGCAATAAGAGAAGATTTTTATAAATTAGTTGGCTCCCCTCTCCTACAATGTGAAACCATACAACTGGGCGGTTTTGACGGTGGCAGTTTAACGCCATTAGGATCATTTAAAACGGATATTCAAATAGATGGAACTCTGTTCTCTACTAGAGTTTATGTCGTAAACTCATCACAAATGTCCACCCCCTTTATTGTAGGGCGGGACGTGCTTACACAGGGTACACTAATGTGTGGTCAGGACGGGATATCGCTCCATAAAACTCCCCAAGCGGATGTTTTCATTAACTGCATTAATGTGTTCGAAACACAGGACGAGAACGATCTAAATCACATTATCGATCATAACATTCGTACGGAAGTCGCTACTTTAATTAAAACCTACAAACCCTCAAAAACGAAGAGCACAGACTTAAAAATGTCGATAGTATTAAATGATGATATACCCGTGTATCAACGCCCCCGTAGAATGTCCCTAAGCGAAAAAGAATTAATCCGCGACCAAATTCAACAGTGGTTGCGGGACGGCATTATAAAACCGTCGTATAGCGATTACGCAAGCCCCGTTGTCTTAGTAAGAAAAAAAGACGATTCCATGCGCTTATGCATTGATTTTCGAAAATTAAATAAAAAAATAGTGAAGGATCGTTTTCCGTTACCCCTAATTGATGACATATTGGATCAACTCAAACAAGCTGAAATTTTTACGACCCTTGATCTTAAGAATGGGTTCTTCCATGTTGATGTAGACCCAAACAGTACAAAATATACAGCTTTTATCACGCACGACGGGACCTATGAATTTTTAAAGGCCCCTTTTGGCCTTTGTTCAAGCCCCTCAGCATTTACGAGATATCTCGCGTGTGTTTTCCGTGAATTACTCATGGAAGGTGTATTAATATTATACATGGATGATCTTGTAATTCCTACAAAATCGGAAGAAGAGGGACTCCATAACTTAAAACGTGTACTAGATACTGCTTCTGATTACGGATTGGAGATTAATTTTAAGAAATGTCAATTTTTACAGCGCAAAATAGAATTTTTGGGGCATATTATCGAGCATAACACTATAGCGCCATCCCCTGCGAAAATTAAAGCAGTCCAACATTTCCCGGAGCCTAAAAATGTTAAACAGCTGCAATCCTTACTCGGGCTAACGGGTTATTTTCGAAAATTCATACCGGGATACGCTTCTATTGCACGCCCCCTAAGTGATTTGTTACGTAAAACAGCGACTTACGATTTCGGTCCGGAGCAACGGCAAGCACTGCATATACTACGTAATCGACTAACCAGTAATCCAGTTCTACACATTTTTGTACCCGGCTCGGAGCTCGAAGTGCACACTGATGCCAGTAAATACGGCTTTGGCGCGACGCTTATGCAAAAATCCCCCGACGGTCATTTTCACCCGCTCCAATACATGAGCAAAAAAACATCCCCCCAGGAAGAGAAGTTGAGCAGTTACGAATTAGAAGTACTAGCGGTCATCGAAGCACTAAAAAAATTTCGTGTTTATCTGCATGGCACTAAATTTCGAATCATCACGGATTGTCAGGCCTTTCAGAAAACGATGGAAAAAAAGGAACTCACACCCAAAATTGCACGTTGGGCCTTATTTCTACAAGATTTCGATTTCGAAATAAAACACCGACCAGCTGCAAAAATGCAGCATGTCGATTGCCTTAGCAGATACCCCGTCATGCAGATTACGCATGATGAATTAACTCTAAAAATTATGCAAGCACAAGACAGAGACCCATTTATAGCCGGCATCAAGGCCGCAGCGATAAGCTCTCCGGTAGCTGATTTTGTGCTTCGTAACAACGTACTGTATAAAATTGAACGTGGCAGAGATTTATTAGTTATCCCCGAAGCGATGCAGCTTAATATTCTCCAGGATATACATGCTAAAAGCCACTTCTCAGCTAAAAAAACTGAGGAAATAGCATCTCAAAACTTTTTTATTCCGAAACTATCCGAACTCGCACGAACCATCGTGATAAACTGTGTTCCGTGCATTTTAGCATCTCGGAAATTGGGTAAAAAAGAAGGTTTTTTACACCCGATTCCAAAAGGTGACACGCCACTGGATACATATCATTGTGATTTTCTCGGACCACTCCCATCAACAAATAAAAATTATAAACATTTATTTACTGTAGTGGATGCATTTACAAAATTTTTCTGGTTATATCCAGTAAAATCTACGGCGGCGCAAGACGCACTAGATAAACTGAAATTACAGCAAACTACATTCGGTAATCCCCGACGCATTATCACAGACAAAGGCCCCGCATTCACGTCAGCCGACTTCGCGACCTTCTGTAAGGAGGAAAACATCGAACACCATCCGATCACCACGGGAGTACCCCGGGGAAACTCCCAAATCGAAAGAATACACGGCACACTCATCCCAATATTAACAAAGTTATCGTTGGACGATCCCGAAAAGTGGTACAAACATGTCGCTCCGGTGCAAAGGATCATAAATAGCACCATTTCATCCGCTACCAACTTTTCCCCTTTCGAAATTCTTACTGGCGTTAAAATGAAAAATAAAGAAGACTTACACATCCGACAACTCTTAGAAACAGAAGAGGCTCAATTAGCAGTAGACCATAAAAAACAATTAAGAGATGTGGCAAAGACGCACATTTTAAAACAACAGCAAATGACACGTATGCAGTATGATAAGAAACGGAAACCTGCTACTGCTTATGAAATCGGCGATCTGGTCGCGATAAAAAGAACTCAGTTTGGTACGGGCCTAAAACTCCGTCCTAAATTTTTCGGCCCATACCAGATTACCGCAGTGCATCCCAACGAACGATATCAAGTTAAAAAAAATTGGGTCACATGAAGGCCCACAGATTACAACTACAGCAGCTGACATGATGAAATATTGGACACAGTCGATATAAACTGACTCATAGTGACTGGAAGAATTTACTGCAAGATAATCTCTACGTTTGAGAGTGTTTTTTTTTTTTCTCTTCTCTTCTTTCTCTTGCAAAATCACAGATGTGGTTTTAGTTTTGTGTTTACTCCTCCACGCAACGAAGAGGGAATAATGGTGTTTTTTTTTTAATTATTCCCTCGAATGTGAAATATGCCACAGCAATAAATAAAGCTACGTCAAGTGCTTTTTTTTTTGATTGGCTAGCTAAAGCATTTTTATCATTATTATTATTTCATTAACCAGGATTATGTTAACAAGTGCCAAGTGATTTTTTTTTTTTTTTGGCACAAACATTTAACTTTTACAATATATTAGACATTGGTGCTCAGGACATTTGACTTTTTTTTTTTTTCTCTTTTCTTTTTCTTTTTAGAACTCAGACTTATGATTTATTTTGTTTCATCGTATATAGGACATATTTTTTTTTTTACATACTTAGTACCATTTTATATGCTTCGAAATATTGTATGTTTTGTTTGAAATATTATTGTTTTTATAAATATGTTTATGTGTATAAACTATTTCTTCTACCCCCCCCCTCCCCCCACTAAAAAATGACAAAATATGATGTAGCAGGAAAACTATAAGTTTCGATTTTTTTTTTCCCTCTACTCTTTCTTTCTATTTTGACGGACAAAAGATAATTATTTTTATTTGTTTGTTTTGCCTTTGTCATAAAAGTTTTTACGATTATTCCAATTTGAGCAATTTTCTTTTACATAAAAATAAAAGTTTTTCTCTATTTTTTTTTTTTTTTTTTTTTTTTTTTTTGAAGACGTATTGAGAAACACTACAATAAATTTGAGACTTTTTTTTTTATTTTAGACGAGGACGAATATCTGTTTAGAAGACGTTGTGTTGGAAACCCCCTTTGGGGAATGATGATAAAACAAAAGACAGGTGTGCAAAGAGCACATTAACGACGCTAACTATTATGATATATATATATATATTTTTTTTTTTTTTTCATTGTGTGTGCTATTAATGATGTCTTCAAAATTCCTTTTTTTTTCCTTCTCTCTTAGTACTATTAATTTTTTTTTTTTAAATTCATGTTTTACAGTGATCGTCTGGTTTTTTTTCTCTCTCCCTTGAAGAAATGGTTTATCTTAAGTATCCCTATCAGTGTACACGTTCAGCTGTGGTCAGCTGCATGTCGGATTGGCCGAGTGTCGATATAGCGAGCCCATAGCAACAGGCTCGCTCCAGATGCATTTGGCCGACTCGACATCCGCCCCATAGCAAAGTACAACACGTGTACGACCTTTTTACAGCCACGTGTGAAATAATTGTTATATAGTCAGCACTCTTCCCACGAAAGGGCCTCAGCAACAAGAACAGAAGTGTCAGAATGATGCCGGATCCCGCCTGATGAAGACGCACTCAGCGGAGCTCTGATCGAAAAGACAGAAGATGGCCCTTAAACTTAATCCTTTAATTATTTTTTCCCTTGTAAATATTGTGCATTAATCAAGATCATTAAACTTATGTAATATTACCCCTGGACTCCTTAATCTACATATATATATATATATATATATATATATATATTTTTTTTTTTTTTTTTTTTTTTTTTTACCGTTAATACAGGTGTCTTTAATAAAAACAAAGTCGAATGCTCATGTGGCTTTAAAAGACCTTGAGATTATTTAATCAGCAACTCCAAAATGCAGAGTTTTGCTTGCATTTCAGAAGTAACTTTACACACGTTTTAAATAAAACAAGTTAAAACTTTTAGAATATATTTCATAACTGAGTAAAATATAGATAAAACATTGTAATACTTTCAAAAGTTAAAATCTTCTCAGATATTAGTGGTTTTGATCAAAATTATCAACTACAGTTTGTTTCGCTTATTAAAAATGTTAACTAAAAGAAACAATAACGAGTTTAAAATCTTTTACTTATCACTAGAATGACGGTAAGGGGCCAAATTTGGCCCCTACCAAATAAAAATATTTCGATTCGAACCAGAAATTTCTTTATAAAATAAGTTTAAAATATACAAAGAAAAATATAATTCGTTAAATAACTTAAACAGTTTTAAATAAAAATTCTCGTATAAAATATTTTCTTGGAAAGCTGAGTAAAAATTTCCGTTTTTCTAGTGTTAAATAATGTAAATTACGTAAAACACCACTTTGTGAAGTATTTTGACGATATATGTATATTTCGATATATATATATGTATATTCGGGTGTATTTCGAAAAAACACTTTTCCACCTTCAGCAGCTCGAAATTTTCTGATACAATTTCAGACACATTTTTAAAGCTATAAACATGAAACATGCTGAGGGGATTTTTGAAGAGGCATATAAGGTGCCGTGTGATATAATTTTACGCCCAATTCATTAGAATTTGATTTATAAATATTTATCTTCTCAGTATGACCCTTTTATCTCTCGCTTCGGAAAAATCGGTTCAAAATGCCGTTTTTGATTTCTTTTTTTTTTGCAATATTTTCTGCATTTATCAAAGAATCGACAATCACGGCACCTTGTGTATTTTCTAAATAAGACAATTTACCAGTTTGATGCATATGAGAGTAAAAATGATTTTGAAAATAAATCGGAAAATAAGCAGTTTGAATCGAAATACACCCAGCGTCGAATACACGAAATACACTCGCGTCCCAGCAGGTGAAGTTGATGGCCAGCTAAAGTAAACCTATTTTGACATTTTTAAACAATTTCTTTTTGCATTGAATAGCTGAGGTCCATTTTTACATCGCTTGTTTTTTACTTTTTAGATTTTGGTTTCAGATACCTTTTTGGATGATACTTTCATTTTCGCAACCAGTTTCGAAAGTAAAAATAACTTCACAAAAAAAAAAAAAAAAAAAAAAAAAAAAAAAATGCAACCAAAATCGAGAAAGTAAAAAAAGAGTGTTGTAAAGATGGACCTCACCTATTCAATGCAAAAACAGTATCTTAAAATGTCGAAATGCAAACGAGATATTAGAAAATGACCTCCCCATAGAATTAGCATGAGATTGCGAGTATCAAACAAATTGTATTTAAAAGTACATTTCCCCCCCTCCCTATACGACGGTGTAAAAATATGTGATGCTTAAAATTTAAAAAATTTGTAGTACCGAATACTGTAAAACTGAAAGTTCATTTAAAATTTGAAAGTGTTGCTATTCGCCGAGGACCGTATGATGCATTAAGCATAGATATGTTTGTCCTTTATAATATAGATAGATAGGGTAGATGTAACTATCTAAGAAATTGAATGAATTCCGAAAGGAAAGAGCCTCTTTTTCACCTCTTTTTTTTTATAATAATAAATTCTTTAGGAGGAAAATAAGAATATAAATGATAATCTCATCGAGATGTTTCACTTTTATTTAACTTTAAGACTGTTTTCAAATACAAAAGAGCAGCTTTATCGTATAAGTTTTAATTTATTTTTGTACGGAAATGCATGAAACTAGCAGATGTTGCTGTTCATAAACCATCAAATCGCAGCCATCCCCCCCCCCTTTTTTTTTTTGCAAACACAATAGAAAATATTGTCAAAGTAGGCGGTTTGAACTGATTTTTCTACGCGATAAAAAAATAAAAAAAGTCAAACTGGGGTGAAAAAAAGTTGTCACGTAATGAAAAATGCTTATAACTCGATATTTAATTTATTGATCAAAAAATGAAAAAGTGAAATAGTTTCCAAATCGCTTCCATGATCAGGTTTTGCAATTTTATATTTTACCGATAAAAAATGAGTTTGCGAATGTGTGTATTCACTTGTTAAGCAAAGCAGTTAAGAACAGCCTGAATTGTAAAATAAACATGTCTACAAAAAGTTAAGGATTTTTATATTTATATATATAGAATTAAAACTTCCTTTTTTAATACTATATTATACTTTATAAGTCTACAGGTTTAGTCTTTGAAAAAATCATTTTCCTAATGTTTGTCGTAATTTGTTAAATTATTATTATTATTATTATTATTATTTTAATTTGTTCTGTTTTATCCATTCTTAGTTCTGAAACGAGACAGTCAGAATGCCAATAAATACAACTTTAAATATATACATTCTAATTACTGTAGGAATAGTGGAGGTACAAAAGTCACATTGTCCACTTTTTTTTTATGTTTAGAGTCATTCACATCTCTGCTTTCGTCTTTTTAAGACGAATCGGACTGTAATAGTGATTTGAACCATAATAAACATACAGGGTTTATATAAATTCCCGGACCCATTTTGATGTTTAATAACTCATAAAATAATAAAGATAGATTAAAATTAATAACATAAATGGTTAGAAAGACTAAAAAAGTTTCATGACCCTTGACAATGAACTTCCACGTGTGCCCCCTTCGTCGCACGGAGAATATCAAGTCGATAGTCAATTTCACGCCAGGTAGCGGCAAGCATGTCGGCATCCACAGAAGCTATTGCGGTTGTAACTCTGGCATGTTGGAAAACTTCGTATTTCCACAACTAGAAGAACTTCAGCCACATGTCTTTTTGCAACAAGATGGTCCACCACTTCATTGGGGTACCATCGTTCGTACTTCTTTGAACGACCATTTTCCAGGAAGATGGATTGGGCGAGGAGGTCCAATTCCTTGGCCACCCAGATCACCTGATATAACGCCGCTGGACTTTTTCTTTTGGGGATTTGTAAAGGACAATGTTCACAGGAGGAGAGTATCGAACATTGATGACTTGAAAGCCAAAATTACAATCGCAACAGCCGCTGTAGATGCCGACATGCTTGCCGCTACCTGGCATGAAATTGACTATCGACTTGATATTGATGATACGATGATTGACTGGTTTTTCTGCTTTCGTCGGAAAATGCAGTTCAAAACGTCATTTTTGACGGCTTATTCTGAAAGATCTATTGCGTTTGCACAAAAACAGAAAAATGAGTGCGATTAGGGAGTTTCGGAATAACAACACCTGCTAGTTTCATGCATTTCCGAAAAAAAATAAATTAAAACATATATCACAAAGTTGCCCTTTTAGATTTAAGAACACCATTAACTATTTTGATTTAGAACTAACATCACTTGGAAAAGTTTGCTTAAAAACTAACATTTGACATTTTCCGTATTTAAATTTAAATTCTAGCTTTACCAGAATTATTACACGTGAAAATTTACAGGTTATAACAGAAGGGGTTACAGACTATGTGCCAGCAATTTTTAAGGCAACAAATATATCGAAAAGAAGTGGGCCAATATATTATGTTTATTAATAATAATCAGGTTTCTGCATTTTTCTCAAAACTAGGTTAAGAGGATAATGTGAATTTTGAAACTACACCCTTCATCAGACACACGTAAAATGTGATAAAATTAAAAAAGCGTTCAAAAAATGCTTAAGGCTCCTGTCCCTGGCCGACGAAGCCCTCGCGAGCTAATGTCACTTCTATGGGGAGGTTATTTTCTAATACCTGGTTAAACATTTTGGCATTTTTAAATAATTTTTCTTGCATTGGATAGCCGAGATACATTCCAACATCGCTCTTTTTTCACTTTTTCGATTTTAGCTGCAGATATTTTTTAAAAAGGAACTTTCACTTTCGAAACCGGTTTTGAAAGCTCACGAGCGCTTAGTCGGCCAGGGATAGGAGGCTTAAGTTTTATAAAAACCGAAAAAGAGAAGAAAAAACTTAAATAATACTACTTTTTGTAAATTTATTAAATTTAAAAGAATGATTCAAAAATGGGATGCAACTCTTTTTTATTGAATAACATAAACACCAGTGTTGCTTTCAGGGAATGACCCTGGAGTGGTGACACCCGGAGCAGTGAGATATCCTCCCCTTACCCGGCGCAGAAAATTTTTAATTTTGTGTTTTGAAGTGGAAAAAAATGCAATTTCCTCCCCGGGGCCATAGAAATCTCATCCGGATAAAAATGTCTGATTTCAACACTGATAAATATGCCAAGGCCTGAAAAATATTTATGCATAAAATTAGTACAAGAATTTGAATACTATAAGTTTATTTTACAGACATCAGCTTCTATTCATTCTATGTTTTTCGTATTGGTTTGCTGTGGAACGACTAATCAAATCAAATGATTTCCATCTTTATGAAATTATTTAGCAACAATAAAATTTAACTTTGGTGCTGCCATCTATCGCTGCAAAAGGGAATGATATTTTCAATGATATTTCATATTATTTATTCTTCACATCGCATCGTGGGTAGATTAAATAACATCTTTATTGATCTATTAACAGGGCCGTAACTACCGCCGAGGCACTGCCCCGGGGCCCCCAAGCCTGAGGAGCCCCAAACTGATGGTTAAAAAACTAATGAATTTAGTTTCTAGTCTAAGTTCCTATAAAATGCCCAGCACATACCTAAAAGTTAGTAATAAAAAAAATCAAAGTGCTAGAATAGATGATTTTGCGTGTCCGTCAATACACTCCTTACGCTTCGCATGCAAAAGGAGTTTTACAGCAGACAGCAAAATGTCGAATGTGTCGAATGTGTCATGTCGCGCCAGCATGTTTGCTGACCCCACCGAAGCTAGTATAAGGAAGAAAATATGGAATTCTAATCGATTGAATAATATAAAAAGCATCTAAAAATTCTAGAAAATCTTTCTTCTTATCTATACTAATTTAACAAAACGCTCTGTTTGTGTATGTCTGCATATGTGTGTGTGTGTGTGACTGCGATGGTTAGCAAAATCTACCACACGTAGAAGTCTGAAAATTTAGGTGAAGATAGTCCAAGACAGGTCCTGATGCACCTGAGGCTCAGATTTTTAATATTTTAAGGGCCAGGGTCCTGGGCCCCTTACATTTTTTATGCGCCAAATTGTTAATAGTTTGACGCCTTTTTATCTAATCTTTTCCGTTTTGAGGTATCTTTCTCCTTTTAGATGTTTTCGCCTTTTTACTTTTCAGTTATGACCCTGGACTCTTAGGGCCCATTTTTGAACCTTTTTTAGTCTTTGTGATAGTAAATTGTTAATAAATTGCTTCCATTAATTTCGATCCTCATTTTGGGATACCTGTTCCATTTAGATATTTTCAAATGTTTACATTCCATATAAGACACTGGGGCCCCCTAGATAATCATAGGGCCGACCCAGGCCCCTTGATCTTTTTGTGCGCTAAACATTTTTCACTACCTAAATTTCTCACCTTCTTAGTGCAATTTTTTAAAGCTGAATCTTGGACTCTTATGCCAGGACCAGCACCCTGATAATTTTATTCGGGCCCTGGGGTCCTTTTTTTCACGCTTACCCAAACAATTAGTGCATTTTTAAAAAATATTATTCTTGCAAATAATTCATACTCTATGCTTAATTTTGACTAATTAAAGATCTAAAGCGCTGTGTACTAAAACCTTTTAACATGTTTTCATGTTAGGGCCCTGATTGAATTTGTCAGTTGGTCCCTCTATCATAGCTCCCTTAAAAATGGTCGGATTCACTAGCTTTTTTTAACAACTTTTTAGGTCCTCCAACTACGACATGAACAACAAAAAAAAATTTTTTTTAGACTTCAGCTACCACTATTTATGAATATTAATCGCTTTCTTGGAGCTTCTATAAAAATGATTCAAATTGCTTTCAATTTTATTCAACATAGTTTTAGCGTCTTCCCATTATTTTAATAACTACACAAATATTTTTATACCCAACTACATGCGAAATAATTTCCTGGCCCTTTGGGGCCAGGTACAGGCCCCCTTGAAGTTTTTGTAATAATAAATTGTCAATAAATTGCTTCCTTTTAATCTGATCTTCATTTTTAGGATTCCTTATTCATTTAGATATTTTAATGTTTTGACATTCTATACAAGACACTGTGTTTCTCTGTGGAATCATAGGGTCCAGCTCAGGGCCCCTCAACATTTTGTGAAATAAACATATTTTACTTCCGATATTTCTGATCTTCTTAGTGCAAAATTTTAAAGTTGCCTGGGACTCTTCTTTCAGAACCTATCCAGAAAACCTGATGTTTTTATTCGGACCCTAGGGCCCCTTTTTGAACATTTGCCCAATCAATTGGTTCATTTAAAAAATTATATCATCCCAAAGAATAGTTTCTACTATATGCTTAATTTTAATTAACTAAAGATCTAAAGTGCTATGCACTAAAATATTTTAACATGGTTTCATATTAGGGCCCTGGTTTTAATCGTCAGTTGGTCCCTACGGGACCCCATATTATAGCTCCCTTAAAAATGGTCCAATTCACTAGCTTTTTTTTTTTTCTTTTTCTAACAACTTTTTATGTTCTCTATCTATTACATGAACGACAAAGGAATTTCCCAGACTTCAGCTACCATTAATTTTGCTTGTCAATTTCTTTCTTGAGGCCCTTAGTGCAGCTTCCTTAAACATGAACCAAATTGCTTTCAATTTTATTTAACATAGTTATAGCGTCTTTCCATCATTATAATAACTACAAAAAATATTTTTTTACCCAACTACCATGCAAAATAAATTCCTGGCCCCTTGGGGCCCGTTGAAGTTTTTGTAATAATAAATTGTTAATAAATTGTTTCCTTTTAATCCGATCTTCATTTTTAGGATTCTTTATTCATTTAGATATTTTAATGTTTTGACATTCCATATAAGACACTTTGGGCCTCCTGTCATAGAATCATAGGGCTCAGTCTAGGGCCCTGAACAATTTGTGGGACAAACATAGTTCACTCTTTAAATTTCTCCCTTTCTCAGTGCAAAATTTTTAAATTTGAGTCTTGGACTCTTCTTTCAGGAACAAGATTCTCATATTTTCAACCGCGGCTAGGACTCTTTTTTTAAACATTTTCCGAATCAATTAGTGCATTTCGATAAAATATTATTAAAATGAATAATTCATACCCTATAATTAATTTTGACTAATTGTAGATCTAAAGAGCTAAGTACTAAGATATTTTAACATGTTTTCCTGTTAGGGACCCTCTTTTTAAGTGTCAGTTGTCCTTTTTGGGCCCTTATTATAAATCCCTTTAAAATGGTTCAATTAACTCGCTTTTTTAAAACAAATTCTTAAATCCATCAGCTACTAAGAAACCGTCATAGTCTAGCTACCATCAATTTTGAATACTAATCGCGTTCTTGGGGCCGTTGGTGCAATTTCTTTAAAAATGATCCGGATTGCTTGCAATTTTCTTTCACATTGCTTTAGCGTCCTCCCATTCCCATTACTTTAATAACTACAAAAAATATTTTATACCAACTACATGCGAAATAAGTTCCTGGCCGCTTGAAGATTTTGTACCATAAATTGCTATTAAACTGCCCTCTCTTAATCCAGTCTTCAATTTTGGAACTATTTTTTCACTTAGTTATTCCCATGTTCTTACATTCCATTTAAAAGCCTGAGACTCCCTATGGTCTCGTCTCAGGCACCTTGAAATTTTTGTTCTCCATGCATATTTCACCCACCTATTATCAAACCTTCTCAATGCATAAATTTAAAGTTGAGTTTTGGACTCTCATTTCAGGACCTACATCCTGATGTTTTTATTGATGTCCAAAGGCCTTTTTTAAAACATTTACTGATTTTTTTATGCATTTCTTTAAAATATTATTTAACGAATAATTCATATCCTATGCTTAATTTTGACTAATTGTAGATCTAAAGTGTTAATTGTTTGCTTAAGGTTATCATAATAGGTCCCGGGCAATGCCGGATGGGTCAGCTTGTCTATTAATAAATACATAAAATCGAAAAAAAATTATCACAATCCATCTTTCAAAAGGTTTTTAAACAGAAACGCATGATTAAGTTACATATACTCAAAAATGAACCTAAATAAAATGCTCTTTAAAGTATTCAACCAATCAGAAGTCCGTATTTTCTTCCCTATGCTAACTTCAGTGGGATCGGCAAAAATGGCGTCGCCGCCAAGTGCCTGTCAAGTAGAGTTGCCCAATTCTACATTTTTTAGTCAATTTTGGGCTTATCATATTATGTACATTTAAACAACGGTGTGTAAGAAAAGAAACTATGCCTGGGGCAAACTTTCAATTTGCCCTCCCTGGCCCCCCCCCCCCCGGAGATTTTGCCCCGGGGCCCCCAAGTTACGGCCCTGTCTATTGACAAATTTCTTTCTTTGTTACTAGAACAAAAACATTTTTAAATTAATAACTGACAATAGTGGTAATGTGAAATAGTTCTAGTTTAAATCGCACTTTATTTTTTTTCTCTTTTCTATTATAATTCCAAAAACGCGATTTTATGACGTAAGTTTTAATTTATTTTTGTTAAAAAATGCAAGAAAATAGCAGGAGTTGTTGTCCCAAAACTATCTAATCAAACTATTTTTTTTTTTTTTCAATCGGTAAAAGACAAAAGCGGTTTTGCTATATATCTTTCAGAAAATAGTGTCGAAGTGGGCGTTTTTAACTAAATTTCTGCGCGAAAGAATAATAACCACTAAAACAGACGTGGCAAACGTGATCTTTGTGCGAAAAATCGCTTAAAACTTAATAAGTAATTTATTTATCGAAAAATCGAAAGAACAGTTCGATTGGAAATCGTTTCCGTAGTCAAGCCTTCCAATTTTATGTCTTTCCGTTAAAAAATTAATTTCTGTCAAAACGTTTTGCGATTCTAACAGAGCAGGTGGTAACAAATAGCCGTAATGATTCAGTATCATTAGATTTTAAAATCTTCCGACTGACATACGAAAAATAATTAAACAACATTTTATAAATTATAAAATAAGTTACGTGTTATGGTATTTCATTTAAATATTAGAAAAAAATGTACAATTAACATGGAGTTTAAAAACGACGTCTTTATGAATTTTATTTCTTATACTTATTTATTTATTTGGTAATTTTTCACTATAGGAGCTTGGCGTATTTTGTAAAAATCTGGCGCGATATTGGTTTCAGAACGTGAGATTTGTTGCCAAATAATATAAGCAACTATGAAAAGAAAAAAAACTGAAAGACTTTTATGTTTGTTTATATATGTATATCTCTATTCTAAAATAAAAAATAACTAATGCTGTTGTCAACATTGATTGAATTTATTGCGATATTTTGACTTTCTCGGAAATGTAACTTAATTAGTCATCGAAGCAGCCATCAGCTGTCGCAACAGTGGTAGATGCGGCCTTGGAAACCGAAAGAATTCCCCGTCAACCGACACTGAGTAGCAATATGAATCGAATTAGAAAAGATCGCCTCTGTCGTAACATTATCATCCAATCTCAATCAATCTAATTGAACGTGTAATTGTGTGAAAATTTTAAAACAAAGAAAACTAATCAGCTGTTAGATTTGGCGGGATTTGGTCGGTATATGTTGAAAGTAGCTCATAGGGGGGGGTGTCCTGTCCCCTAAGTTAAACTATACATAACGACCACAATGAAAGGAACTATTCATTCTGAGATTTCACTATATTATGAAATACTTTTTTATTTTAGGGGTATTCTGATCCCCTTGAAATCTCTGCTATAAAATTTGTTTGATAATCAGGTTATTTCGAAATTCAAGATTTTAAATAGTCTATCCAAAATTATTAAAACATTGATTCCGCAGTAATGGCATTATGAGACGATTTTACAACACGGAAATATCCGCTCGGTAATGTTAATAGTAAGGAAGAGTTTTCTTTTTTAATATCTCGTTTGCATTTCAATGTATATTTTATTTTTTTATTTTTACTTTTATTTATTTATTTATTTTTCGCATTGAATTTCAAGATCGATCTCTACAAAGGCTGTTTTTCGATTTTATTCACAGGTTTTTTTTTTAGGTTTCGTACTTAAAAAGGAAAAATGAGGCTATTATAAGATAATTCCGGTATCTGTCTGTCACAGCCATTTCATTCGAAAACTATTGAACGTGGAAAGTTCAAATTTAGGGAAATATTAATGATTATTTACTCACATATATACACATAATTAAACATTCGTAAAAATATTTAGAGAAACAATAGAGAAGCAAATTAAGTTACCTGAAAAGAATTATTTTCTTTGTATATTACGTGTGGGGTAATCGTGTGAAAGCTTTTGTAACACTGAACTCAAAATAACATTTCTTTTAATTTTAAGTAATATTTTTTCAGAGATAGCACCGAAAATGCCTCCCCCCCCCAATCTATTTATGACTCTACAAAACTAAAATTATGAAAAAAAAGATAGTATACATTAATTTTAAAATCTTGCAGGAAAAATATTTAGCGATTACATAGGTCAGATTGTTTTTGAGAAAAGAGTATTTTTCTATTACACACACATTTCGATTTGCTAGCATCATTTTTCTATTACACATACATTTCGATTTTTATGTATGATATGATATATATGAAATTTTGAAATATTATTTAAATCCACCAATATCTTCCGTTCGGGATGTGTTTTAAAGTTAAACAATAGGATCACATTTTTACGATGATCTTTTATCTGGCTTCTTTACAATTTTAAAGCACATAAGCGACGCGGAAGATGTTGTGGATTTAAATACTTCAACATTATGTTCTTTATTCACATTGGTTTTCTGATAAAATGTTAGACCTATTGTACATTGAAAATAAGACCATTTATATATATATATATATAAAAAAAAAAAAAAAAAAAAAAAAAAAAAAAAAAAAAAAAAAAATGTGCACAGTATTTATCTAGATTTTCACATATTTTTTAAACATGTTCAATAAATATAATTGTTTTATCGAACCTTCAATTTGAAATGTAATTTCTAACCTATATTTGACGCAAATTTTTTTTCTTAGACATCATTAGTAGAAACCAACCTAGAAAATAGAAAATTTATTCTTAATATCCCCTTGGGGCTGTACACATACAAAGTTATCAACTTATTAGCGATTTTGGATCCTCTCTTACCCCCTCTATCAATATCATCAATTATCATTCTTGGAATTATCCGCCCTCCCACAAATAATATCAGTCCTTTTTTTTTTTTTTTTTTTTTATAAATCTGCAATGATATACAAAATATACATATTTTATTAGTATGTTTTACTGATAAATGAAGACAAAACGTTAATAAAATATCACTATTGTATACGAAACTGGGGGCTCTGCCTAATACGAGTTATGCTCATTAGCCCCCATTCAGACACAGCAGACTCTAAAAACATGCTAATCTGATCGGCGTTAAAACAAGTATACGGAAGACTGAATCATAATTAAAAAACCAGTGGCAATCTTCTTGTAAATTCATTTCCCTTCAATGGGGAATCTTAAGTTCGAATCAGTTTCTGTTTGAAGGACAATGACTGTTTACATCTTTTATTAAAAAAAGACCAGTTAAACATTTGCAAATAAGCCAATATAAAATGAATTAAGTAAATAGAGTCTTTATGTCTCGCTATTTTTGAACAATGCTATAAAAAAAGGTTGTTTTAAATAAGACTTTATAAACGCATCCTTTTAAATCTGAAGTAAATATCTCAAAAGTTTTCTTTCCCTTTTTTTTTTATATTCACGTAAAAATACTTTTTTTGTTAGAAAAAAAATATCATTTGCACTCTCTTAGAACCCACAACAATTGCTAAAACGATAATCTCAAAATAGGAAATAGATGTCTCGCGTTATTTTCCGTGCTGTCGTCTTGTGTATATTTTAAAATTTAATTTATTTCGAATGTTATTATTTGGTCATTTTAAATATGACGTAATCTCTCCTACTTATTGCTTTTAAAGCATATTGATTTTATTATTTTAAAATTTTACTTCTTTTTTAAAATTCATGTGAAAATAATTTTGTTGCAAGAACGGGAATATTTTTATTTGTACTGCCTTAAAGTTAATAACATTAGTTTAAAAAATGATACAGAAATGTGAAATATGTTGTTTAAATATTTTTTAAATTTAAACTGTTTAGCAAGATTATTATGCACATATAGGGTAACTTTTTCCATTTACGGCTTTTAACGCATATTAATGCATTTATTATTTTAATATTTCTTTATCTTTTAAAACTCTCGAGCAGATATAATTTTTATGACGTAATTATAATATTGTTTTTAATTGTTAATCAATTAATTTTAATTTTAAGGGTTTTTTTCTGTTTATAACAGTCACGTATAAATAAATTTTGGATTTGAAAGAAATATTATTCTGCGAGCTGTTTTTACAAATTGTCAACAACTTAAAATAATAGCCTTTTCTAAGGTATGTGAAAAACATCTTTCGAAATACTGAAAAATTAAATTTAAAATGGAAATGAAACATCAAAGAATAAGTTGAATTAAAAAAATAATTCCAGTCTGCACACCGGAAATTTCTAAAGTATAAAACGATCTAAAAATTATTAAATTCCTATGTATAGTTTTTGCTCCTATAAATTTTTTTAGTGGAACGATTTTGACCCAATTTAGCATTAATTATCTCTTAAAATAACTATTCGATTTAATAACAGTCTGCATCGGCTGTTTATCAAATATTTCTCTATAATACTATTTATTTTCATATCTTTGTGTGCTTTAGTTTTCTTAATATTAACGAAAAAATACCCCCCCCTCCCCCCCGGTCTCAAAAAACTCAGTGTCAGGGGCGATGACAGCGTTAGTTACTGCTTTTTAGAATAGAGAGATAACTTTACATCAAATAACACTAAGCAATACTTACTACTAAAAGGTACTTAATAATAGCTTTTTGTTACATTAAAGCATTCAATAGTAATAGTAATGCATTCAATAGTATTGTCTTCTTGCACTTGCAACCCTGCACGGGGCTTACAAGGAAGGTCTCCATACGGACATACTCCAAAAAATCTGAAAAAAATTACAGAATGTTCTTCTCATGAGGATATATACGTTTATTAAAAAAATTTTATCGAAACCTCCGTACATTGTCCGTAAAAAATTAATGAAAATTTCGTTATTTGCTGATTTATCATCGGTTGGCGATGAAAAGAAACTTCAAAAAATAAATTTTTATGTCAAATGCATCTTAAAGAAAAAAAAAGTTTTATGATCAACTTGTTTAGATAAAATAAACAACTTTGGTTTTGTCAGTTTTAGTTTGTTTTAACTATAATTTTGTTAAATCGATTTTATATTTATTCATACTCAAATTTAATCACCAAAATTTGAGATTTAAAACAAAATTCAAATTTAAATTAATTAAAACTGTTCACTTCAAAGTCCAGTTGAGCATTGTCAATTCGATTTTGTTGCTATGGAAACATCTGGCTTTTATTTTTGATTACGCTTAAATGTATGAAAATAATTTTTCTTAATAAGAATTTTTTATACATAAAATATTTTTTTCAGAGGTAAATTAACTAACTACAGCAACAAACAATATATGTATGCAATACAATATATATTTATGTACATAATATATTAAACTTTCTCGTTGTCTATGTTTAAATTCATTAAATACCATTTACATGCATATTAAAAATCCAAAAGTTTTCAATTGCATTAAAATCGCTTGTTTTAGCGGGGAAGTGTTACTCGCCAAATCGCGTGCACTTTCGTCCTTACACGCCAAATATTCGAAAATATTTAATTTTTTTACAGGTTTTCTACTATCATTCTGCCGCTAATTTTGACTGATCTTTTATTACCTACATGAGTAGTTTAATTAATATTTTTTTTCAAAAAATTCTGAGCATGCCCAGTATGGAAACCTTCCTTGTAAGTAGAACTTCTCATAAACAAAACAGGGGGACATTATTCTTCCCCATTTTTTATTATTAAGCAGAAAAAATACCATTTCGTACCTGGTTTCTCTAACAATGAACTACATATGTGGCTGAAGACTAGGAACGGTGAATTTTGGAATATTCCATATTTTGGAAGTAAATGGTTTTATAATCATTTAATGCTTTTAATAATTTTGCATTTCCATGAAAACTTAGCTCCATGTTTTATCGTAAATCATTCATTTATACTTTTTTTTCTTTTCAAAATTCGGATAATATCATTACACACGGATAAATAAAATTGCATTATTTCAACTTTCTGATACGAATTAAGTAAATACGGAGAAAAGTCACGCAAATATTGTTTAAAATACATTTTTATAAAGAGAAATTATTTTATCGTTTTGTAAAAACATTTAATTGATGAATAAAATCGAAATAAAACTAAAATTTACCGGATTTTATAACAGGCAATAATTTTGAAATAGTACGTATTTTAATTTTTATTTTAATTTTTAATTTTAAAAGGAAAAGGAGTGATTCTGCTGACACAATGATAAAACTGGTATTAAAAACTATAAAAAAAAAATTAGTATCTTAAAAATAAATTGAGATACAGCTTTCAAACAAATTGCATTTAAAATTACATTAATTCACTATAATACGATGTAAAAATTTAAAATGTGCGATGTTTAAAAGTGTAAAATTTGCAATAGAGAAAATTGCAAAACCGAAATTGCATGGGAAAGTGTTGCCATTCGCAAAATGACGTATGCGTTGCTCACAGATATGTTTGGTCTTTATAATATAGATAGATAGATAGGCAACACGATATATTTATGTAAGGGAGAAAAAATACTGAAAAAAGAAAACTTCGGCTGGAGCAGAAATGATAAACATATCAAAAAACATGCTCTCCCCCCCCCCTCCCTACAGTGATAGCGTAATACATGTACACAGGGGCGTTCCGACCCAGTGTGCAAAGTGTGCGGCGCACACAGGCGCCGAAGCAGTAAAGGCGCCAAAAGTTTTCAGTTGAAAAGCAAATATTTAAAAAAAATCTTTTATTTATTTATACTAAAATGTATTATATTTTCTTAGCATCTAAATTATTTTTTGTAGATTTACCTTATAGAAATTATTTATAAAATATTCATTTCTTTCTTTAAAATTTTATTTTATTCTACTTATGAGTCCTCTAATAAATCATTTAGACAAGACCTGCCCAACCTTTATAAGCAGAGGCGCACCTCATATAGTTATCTATCTTCTATTATTATAATAATAAAGAGAGAAGGATGTTTGTCTGTCAGCGCTGTTCTGAAGAGACTGCTGCACGTAGAGTTACAAAATTTGGAGGGAAGGTACTTTTTTACATGTAGTTTTGCATCTCGAAGCCCGATTTTCGATTTTTTATTTAGAATTTTTTAAATAATTTTTTTAGGCGATTTTTAGCGTTATTTTTGCGGTTTTATCCCATTAGTGAAAGGAATACGGTTTCATTCTTTTAACCCAAAATAGCAATTTTTTTTTCTCTTTTCAACAAAGTTTATTTGGAATTTGTACAGCGATTTTTGAATTTTTAACGAATTTTTAATGCGATTTTTAGTGTTTTTTTCTCATTTTGCGACTATTTTTTGAGATAAATAAAACGAAAATCGTTTTAAATTTTTAGCCTAATGCCCTAAATTTTGTGTTTGTTACGATTTTTAGATTTTAACGATTTTTAATGCGATTTTCAATGCGATTTTTAACGTTTTTTAAAGATTTTTGCGTTTAGCATCTAATTTTTTTCATAGTTGTTCTATCAAAAACTTGAGCTGTTGAGAATGCAATAAGTAGTATTTTTTTTGTGAAATCTATCTAAAATGTCAAAAATTTAGATACCACTATTTTCGAATAGCAATTTCATAAACTATCTTAAATTCTTGCTTAAGACCGCTACCCCCTCGAGTTATATATCACCTGATAGGTTATTTAACAGAGTATGGTTTTGATAAAGTTTTTGAAGAATAGAGTGCTCTACCTGGTGGTGGAAAATGGAACTAATAGAACGCTATTTTTTAAAATCTATAATAATAAAGAGACAAGTTTGTGTGTGTGTCAACGCTGTTCTGAAGAGTCTGCTGTACGTAGAGTTACAAAATGTGGCGGGAAGGTATTTTCATACATGTAGTTTTGCACCTCGAAGCCCGATTTTCAACTTTTTGATTAGATTTTTTTGATAATTTTTTTAGGCGATTTTTAGCGGTTCTTTTTTTTTTTTTTTTTTTTTATCCCATTAGTGAAAGAAATACGGTTTCATTCTTTTAACCCAATACAGCAATTTTTTTCTCTTTTCAGCAAAGTTTATTCGGAATTTGTACAGCGATTTTTGATTTTTTAACGAACTTTTAATGCGTTTCTTAGTGTTTTTTTTCTAATTTTCCGTTTTTTTTTTTTTTTTTTGAGATTGATAAAAAGAAAACCTTTTCAAACTTTTAGCCCTAAATGATTTTTAATGCGATTTTCAATGTGAATTTTAACGCTTTTTCAAGATTTTTTGCGTTTAGCATCTATTTTTTTCATAGTTGTTCTATCATAATCTTGAGCTGTTGAGAATGCAATAAGTAGTATTTTTTTTTTGCGAAATTTACCTAAAATGTCAAAAAATTAGTTACCACTATTTTCGAATAGCAATTTCATAAAATATCTTAAATTCTTGCTTAAGACCGCTACCCCCTCGAGTAATATATCACCTGATAGGTTGTTTAACAGAGTATCGTTTTGATAAATTTTTTGAAGAATAGAGTGCGCTAGCTGGTGGTGAAAAATGGAACTAACAGAACGCGATTTTGTTAAAATTTGGAAATATAACAATGTGATTTATTTTAAATTTTAAAATGGTTTACAATACATGATAAAAAATGTAAACAAAGAATGGTGTGACACATTTCAGGGTGCATGAAAGGAGGGGCGCGAACAAAATTAGGAAATGTAATAAGGAGATCTGTTTTACACTTTAAGGTAGTTTATAACGCATGTTAAAATTTTTAAAGTATTAGCGATGCTCTGGAGAGACCGCTGCACGAAGTTATGTATGAAATTTTACACCTTGAAGGCCGATTTTCAGTTTTTTTAATTTAATTCGTATGCGAATTTTAGTGGGTTTCGAGGCGATTTTTCGACATTAGCGAAAAGGAAAGCGGTTTCATTCTTTCGACCTAAATTAGTGAATTTTGTTCTCTTTTCAATATAATTTATTTGGATTTCGTGCAACGATGTTTGGATTTTTAATGAATTATTTAATGTAAATTTTGCCGCTATTATTCGACATTAGTAAAAGGAATTTTGCTTAAAACTTTCAGGCTAATGTATTAAATTTTAACTGTTAAGATTTATGAATTTCAGCTAATTTTAATGCGATTTTTCGAGATTTTTTGCGTTTGATGTCGGATTTTTGTCATTCATGAGATATTTCCAATTACAACGTTTTACCCTATTAGAGTAAATTTTGACCCCTGTAATTTTTTAATATTGATTTTTAATGCACTTTTCAATGCAATTTTTAGAAATTTTTCGAGTTTTATAGTGGTTTTTTGATATTTGGAAGTAAAAATTGATTTCAAACTTTTAATCTAATATAATTTTAGAGATTTTTAACGCGATTTTTCAAGAATTGTTGTGTTTCGTGTCGATTTTTTATTATCTATAAAGGATTTCCTTTTACTACGTGATTATCCTGTCGACCAATTTTGCCAAATTATTTCAATCGTGAAATAAGGCAAATTATGCAAATAAATGTAATTTTTATGTTAAATAATGTAAGAAGAGATAATTTAGAAAAACATTAATACAAATACATAAAAAAATAAGAAGTAAAAACCACTTGATGACGTAACAAATATATGTAACATGTTTAATGTCAAGTGAATATGGAATTTACGATCCGCCATTATTGTAGTTTAATCTTATGGTTTGACCCAGATAGTTTCTTGGTCAACCGGATAATCAAATAGTTCAGATTTCCGATTAGAATGTTTTATCTGTTTGATGAAATTCTGATTACTGCTATTTAAAAAATAACTAGCGATATTTAGTGCATTTTTCAATGCGTTTTTAATGAACTTTTTAATGCGATTTAGTACTATTTTTTTCGATCCCCACCACAGTGGTGTTTTAACAATAAAAAAATTATTTTGGTTTCAAACTTTTAGCCTAATATAGTAAATTTCACCATTTACCTTTTTTTAATTTTGTCAATTTTCAATGTGATTTTTGATATATTTTGTGTTCTGCGTCGATTTTTTTGTAATTCACGTAAAAAAGAATGGTTGCTACGTTTTACATGACTAGAATATTTTTTTATTCACGGGATGTATTTACATTTAGCGATTTTTAATGAATTTTTCAATGATTTTGTATTGGTTTTTTTAATCTCACGGCTATTTTTTGAAATTTCGAAAAGGAAATTAATTTCAAACATTTACACTTCATTTACGAATTTTGAAATTTAGTGATTTTTTAATGCAATTTTTAGCAATGTTTTCATTATTTCTCACGCTTTGCGCCGATTTTTTCACTCATATTTAAGAAATAATTCAGATTACACTATTTTACTCTATTAATGTAAATGTTGTCCCCCGCTATTTTTAAATTTGAAACGTTTTGTAATGATTTTTTGAATACAATTTTTAGAAGTTTTCGAGTCCACGGCGATTTTTTCACAGTTGGAAAAGAAATTTTTAAATAATTTGTAGCTCAATGTAGTAAATTTTGACATCAATGATTCAGATTTTTTGTGTATATTCATAAAATGTTTAGTAAGTTTTGTGTCGGTATTTTTTAACTAATGAAAGAGTTCAGATTTCAATGTTTTGTCCCATTATGGTAAATTATGTCCGAAGGAATTTAATATAAATGTTTATCTTACTATGGCAAATTTTGTCCGGATTTTTTAATTTTACTGATTTTTAATCTGTTTTATAGTGATTTTTCAAGTTCTGTGACAGTTGTTGACATCGGTAAAAGAATTTCGGTTTCTAACTTTTAGCATAAATAGTATAATTTGTTCTCCACGCTTTTATGAAGTTTGCCAATTTCTAATGCGATATTCAATGTAATTTTTAGTTAGTTTGGGGAATTTTAGGTGTTCCGTGTTGACTTTTCCTTATTCATGAACGATTTCCGATTACAATATTTTCGACTGAATATTAAATTTTTACAGCCATGACTTTTAAATATTCAGCGATTTTTAATATAGTTTTCGATACGATTTTTAGCTATTTTTTTAAATTCCTTGGCGATTTTCTGCCATTCAGAAACCAATTTTTATATCAAACATTTTGTTTAATGTAGTTATGTTTCGAATGCAATGTTTTATCTCTTAATATGATTTTGGCGTTCCATGCCTACATTTTGTAATTTATGAATGATTTCGATCATAACCCCCCCCCCCCCCCCCCTTCGCCCTGCTTTAATATTATTTTTTTAAGCATTGACTTCCAAATATTTAGCTATTTTTAATGCAATTTTCAATGTCATTTTTAGCCATTATTCAAGTTCCGTGGCGATTTTTTTACATCCGGAAATCGATTTCGATTTCAAACTTTTTGGTTAATATGGTTAATTTCTTGATTACAATATTTTATATTATAACAGTGAATTTTTACCCTAGGGATTTTTAAATGTTTTACGACTTTCATTACAATTTTCAATGCAATTTTTGGGCTTTCTCAGTCTTTTTTTAATTTTAACATTTTTCAAAGAAATTCGATTTTAAATTTCTAGACTAATAAGAGTTTGGTTTCAAACTTTTATCCTTTACGGTAATTGTTTTGCTCTCTTATTTTGATCTACAGTAATTTTTAATGCAGTATGCTTTTTTTTTTTTTTTTTTTTTTTTTTTTTTTTTTTTTTGAGTCTACGGCGATTTTTTTCAGATATGGAAAAGGAATTCGGTTTTTAATTTATTTGCTAATATGATAAATTTTCTCCTGTACGATTAAAGATTTTTATTGTAATTTTTTAGCAGTTTTTTTCGTATTTCAATGCTTTTTACATTATCAAATTAATTAGATTCAAAACATTTATCCAAGTAGAGTAAATTTTGAGTTCCGTGATTTTTGAAAATTTTGCCATTTTTAAAGCGATGTTTACGTTTCTTCACGACCCGCTTCGATTTTTTAGAGGTTGAATTTTTGGCCGAATTTATTAAATTCTGATCTCTTTTCTTCAAAGTTTATTCGAATTTTGAAACACAATTTTTGAATTTTGTTTTATATTTTTATGAGATTTTTAATGTTTTTGGCGATTTGTAAGATTTTTCCACATTAGTAAAAATAATCCAGCTTCAATTTTCTAGCCCATCTCTTTTCAACGAAGTTTAGACGAAATTCGTACAGCATTTTTTTAATTTTTCGAGGTTTTTACTATGATTTTTAAAGTTTTTTCGCAATTCATGCTATTTTTTTTTTATGAACCCGGGTAACGCCGGGCAGAACAGCTAGTATATAATAAATATATTTACAAACTAAATGTCAAGTTTGCCAGTTACAATTTTGCTTACAAATATTTGCACATGTTTAGTTAAAATTGTAATCTGAGAGCCGGCAAAATTCAGAAATTTTATTTTATATGCACTCACAGAAAAATAGTTTTATTAAAAAACTAGTTTCATTTTTACTGTGACATTATTTTCACTAACTGCAGTCATCTGAAAGTAAAATCTCAGTGTCCATAATGAGAAGAAATATTGAAATGTAATATCGGGTACTACTAGGTTATCCCGTCGACCAAAAAATTATCGCCAAACTATAAGATTAAATACCAATAATGGGTGATCATGAATGTCACATTCAATGACATTAAATATGATTCATGTGTTTAAAATGTCATTAAGTGGTTTTTATTTCGACTTTTTATTAATATTTTTATTAATATTCTATTAATTATTTGTTTCTTCGTTATTTAAAATAAAAATTATGTCAATATGTATAATTTGACTATTAGTTTGGCGATTTGTATAGTTTGGCGAAATTGGTCGACGGGATAACAGAGTAGTACCTAATATCGTTATGAGTAAAAATGCGATTTTTAAATAGTGACGTCATTTTCTCTTCAAATGTTTTTTAAAAGTTACTGCTATTAGTAATATGAAAAAAGCATCCGCAATAATATTGTAATTCCCATTTATTTGGTTGCTGAATGACATTTTCCTCATTTGAAATTTCTCTTATTTTGATTTAGACATAAATTTTTATCATAAATTATTTTCTGTTATTTTATTTACATTATTAACATTATTTCTCAGTAAATATATATTTTTACCTCAATTAGTGCATACTTATACGCAATCATTTTGGAAAATAAATTTTTATTATCGAGAGAAAAGCTAAACTGTGTTGCCACCATTTTGAAGAAATGTCATGAAAAAGCTTTTAAAATTAAAAATAAAATATAAAAATGGAAATAAATTAAAAAATAACTAAAATGGGCACAACTACAAATAAATAGCTTTCATTTAAAAAAATAATTATCAAAATCGGTTGAGTAGAAAATTCAGGGCTGATGACACGACATTTTTAGTTTGTGAATAATAAAAGGCGCCACATAGCTGAAAATATGCAACACTATAATCTCACTGCGGTGGAAAAGCATAATATACAGTTTTATTACCGTATGAGCTAAATTTCACTTGTTTTTTTATTATTATTTATAAGAAATAATTGTCACTTTACTTCAGAATTTATCATAAATAAGAAGAAAATTACTATTCGGAAATACTGGTAAAAGTTTCTCCTACAATATCAGTCCATGAATAGAGGTAGACTTATATGTTAGAAATAGAAACGTCTCATATAATGCGCGTACATCTCACGCTCATAGATATAAGTCCCCTATGATTCAGAAACTATTTAAAAATAATTTGCAACAATAATTTAATTCAGAATAAATTTAAAATTAGATTTTCAGAGGACAGTCTATCTTCAAAAGTTTTGTAGATGAAGAAGCTATAGAAACTTTAATCACTGAATAACAACTTAATAGCATTAAATAACTAAAACTTATTTAAGGTCATCGATAAGTATTACAAGAAAACTATTTAAATATTTTTTACTGTTAAAAATGCATCCCTTAAAATGGATTTTTAATCTTAAAAGTAGCTAATATAAGAGGATACATTCGAATGGATGCCAAGAAAACCTAAGGGCGCAATCGCGGGGGATACTTAGGAGAATCCTGAATAGAGAAACAATGTAAAACTAGCACTTGGGGGCTATGCACAGGGCCGTAGCTAAGAGGGTGCTATGGGCGGCTCAGCTTCCCCTCAAACATTTTGAGCCTCCCTGGAAAAGATTCCAAAGTCACTAAATTGATTTCTATTCCAAAAATTTAAGTGAAATTCTATTTAAAAATCTAATTAAGTTTTGAGGACCTTTCACAGCTTTTGCAAAAATACTAAATTGTAACTAAAATGTTTCAACACTTGCTCATCTTATTTACACATATGAAGCTAACAAGTTGTTTAAGATTTCACTCGTTTTACACTCAAATTTTTCATCATCCTATTCTTTTCTTAGCGTAAAATGAAACTATTACAACAGTTTAGTGAGAAACATAGTAACCACAGAGTGAACATGTACTAATTTATCTTTCTGCGTTACAGAGAGAAAGATAGAAAATATGATCCCCCCCCCTTTCCCATTATTCACTTCTAGCTACGGCACTGGCTATGCATACTTAACGTTATTACTTTAGGGGGAAGGGGGGGGGGAATCTAGCATAAGATATCGGAAGATATCTCTTGTGAGGGATGGGGTGTTTTGATATATTTATCATTTTTGAATGATCCAACCAAAATTTTCTCTTTCTGTTTCCTTTTTTTTTTCCATAAATATAAATTTTTTTTCATTTTATTTATAACTTGTTCATTATATCAAAATAGTCTGCAATATATAAATATATATGTATATATATATATATTAGTTTGTTAACTATTTTTATGGAAATTAAAATAAATCACTAAAAGATTATTTATTTTCAAAATATTGAATATCGCAATGTTTGGTATTCCTAATCTTCCGTCTTATGTGTATGCATATATATAATCTGCGTTTAAGAAAACAGGTGTAAAGTACAGGGTTGTTATAATTAAAGTTCGCCTATTCAGAAGGCTCTGGAGCCGGTTCTATTGCTCCAAACGAAACAAAATTTCACTAGTACATAGTTGAAGAGATGCGCTCTGCGAAAATCCAAAAAAATAGTCAACTTTTTTGTCACTAGGTGGCGCTGCGCCAATATTTAAAGTGATGTTTGCAGATTCATTATATCAATATCAGTCAATCCAGACGAAACACACAAATTTAAAAGTTTCAACAAACTTCGACGAATTGCGAATTGTTATAATTAAGTTCACCTAATCAGACAGCTCTAAAGCCTGACCTATGACTCCAAACAATACAGAAAAATGAATATCATTTCATGTGATGTAAACTGCATCGACAAAAATAAAACATGTCGCTCGGCAGTAAGGAAATAACGAAGAATAACATGATGCATGCTCAATGAATCTTCTGCCATTTTTAATAATGCATTCCATTCTCAGAACTGTGCTTTCTACAGCATTGCGTAAACTGTCCTGTAAGATTGAGCGAATGCGAAGTCCAATACTGTCTTTCAGATCAGAGATTGTCTGACATCTGTCTTTAGATAGAGAATCTTTCAAAAATCCCCAGAAAATAAAGGAATCCGCAAATATTGGCTTAAATATTGGCGCAGCGCCACCTACTGACAAAAATTCTAACTATTTTTTTTTCCATTTTCGTAGAGCGCATGTCTTCAACTACTTACTAGTGAAATTCTGATTTGTTTAAAGCCATAGAACCGGCTCTAGAGCCTTCTGAATAGGCGAACTTTAATTATAACAACCCTGTATGTTTGAAATAATACTTGTGTTTACCAATAAAGAAAAGAGAATGTTATCGAGGAATGATAACCTATGATATCGTAAGGGGTAGTGGAGGTCCAGAAATTGCCAAAGAATTGATAACGTTCATTACATTTGTATAGCCTTTTGTATGTTAGTGTTCTCTGTTCTGTTCAGTGTACAGATTTTTGATTGAAGACACTGGCGTCAGCTATGTAACAAATTTTAACTGGTAAAAATGGAGCATCAGCCGTTTGTGGCATTCCGTGCCGTAAGTTTAACACTGGTTTTCGTACTTAAAGACTAAAGCTTACTTTATGCGGCCAAAGCAATAATTTTGTTCAGCACTTCTACTAATGATCATTTCTGGTGGAAACTATTATGTATTGAACAAAAGTTTTTTTTTTTTTTTTTTTTTTTACACCATAGATTCCTGAGCGAAATAAATACCTTTTATTTATCTTTTACCTATCTAGTACTCTGTAATTATCATGATAGCGAAAAAGGAGGAGAGTTGTTGAAGATAGACTAAATTTGGCCATAGATGTCCAAATTTTCTAATTTTTTCGAAGGTTGAAGGGAAGCCGTTCCCTGCACTCCCTGCGTACACTCATGTCTATTCAAATACTGCATAAATTATTGTAATGATTGTAAGATTTGTACATTTCATTTCCGAACATAAAATTGAATTTTTGAAATGAGAGCACTTATTAGTATTACACATAATCGCAGACGTTACATATACTAAAATGGCAAAACAAAACAAACAAAACAAAACAAAAAAAATTCAATTTAGACATAAATAAATTAGAAACTACGATGATGACTGTTAATATGAATGGAAAAATATAGATTTATGTAAAAGGTGTTTTAAAATCTCGTGCACTTTATGTCCTACTAACTACCTTGGATCACCTAGGCCAATTACAATAACCTTAAACATTCTACATGCGCATAGCCAGGGGAGGTGCCCTGGGTGCCCGGGCACCCCCCCCCCCCCGTTCACGAGGTCACATGAAGGATTTTAAAACCTAAGTAAAAAAAATCAGCATTCATAAAAAAGAATAATTGAAAACAATGTAAATAAAAACAATTAACTATTTTTATTTTTCATATATCCTTTCCATATATCTTTTTCATATATCACTTCTGTGGAACACAACAACATCTCAAGTATCATGATGGAACAGCTGATCATTAATATTTCCACATTACATTTGTACTTATTTATCAATATTTTATAAAGTAGAGTATTTTAGATTTCCAAATGTTCGGTAAGCAGGCGCCAGACTCTACTGGCATACCGTTGATCCAAAGTTTGCAAGGCGCCATTACAATATTGTTCACACTGACAATAGACCCCCCCCCCCCCTCACTGAGGATATTTGAGAAAAACAAAAACATTTGCATCTACATGTGGAAGCTATTCTTAATAATTTTTCTCTTTTGAATAATAATAATAATAGTAATAATAAAATATTGAAGCCTGCCAATCACATTATAGTGTTTTCCGAGAAGAGAAAAATCTATTTTATTCAGTTTTCATTCTCTTGGCTGGTATCATTCCGAAATGGGAAAAAAAAATTATATTTAATTTGTTAATATACTTCGCACTTTATCAAGTGTATTTAAAAAATATGGGGCGGACAGAAAAGAGAAAACGGGCTTTAGAAAAACCTGCAAAAAATGCGAGACAATTCAGGATATTTTTAAAGAAAAAGTTAACTGTCGAACATGATGTCAAATCTCCAGAATCTACAGTAACCAAAGAAAGTAAGAATAGTTTATTATATTCTCTTAAAGCGGTTCTGAAATCTGTGCTTAACAAACACGAAACTTTCTGACACATTTTACGACCTTTTTTTTTTTTTTTTTTTTTTTTTTTAACGTAAAGCACAAGATTTGATTTCAATAGACGTATATATTGAAGCGGTTTAATCGAATTGCGTAATCCATTTTTTGATAAATGTAAAGTTATCGCGTTTAAGCGACTTTTGTACTTACTTTGTTTACTTATGTTTGAATCCATCAATGGTACGCCTAATCCGACGTGGTACCTGGTTACGAAACACCAGCAGTAATATTTTTATTGTGGCACTGATATCTGAGTATAATGTAGTTTTATCATAAAATTTGACTAAATATTTTAACTTTTTTATTTATTGTGACATTTATTATTATGTTCATAATTATGCTGCTGGTTTACGCATACACGCGCATCCACACTAGAGATGAGACGGGCTCAGCCCGTGCCCGAAAGCCCGAGCTCGGGTTCTATTTTTATTTTAATCTTCGGGCTCGGGCTCATTTTTTTCTGAAACCGAAAGATTTTATTTATTCATGCGTAGAAAAGATTGAAAAACTTTTTCTATTTAAAATTGCGTACTTATTCCTTTTCAAATAATTTTGATCAAAATGGCGGGGAACCGAAGTAGTGTTTATTTATTTTAGTATTTGATTGCTGTTTCAAATGAAAATTTGTGATAATTACAGGTTTATGTTTACATAATTTCCGACGACAACCTACTGAATGGCGCCATTCAAAATAAACACAGTTATGAATTTGCTCTTTTAGTTGGCTTTTCGTTAGTAAATGTTTTTTTTAAAGCATCGTTCTTTATTTATTATTTAGTTACATAATGCGAAGAGAATACTTTCTTCGGTTATTACGATACGAAAGTTAGCTGGAGGTTTGCAAATTATTTAATCTTCTATTGTGAACGAGTCATTGTCGTTTTTCATATGAAAATTAGTGATTGTTTTATCTATTTGTCAACATGAACTCTGTTTCATGCTGAGGACGGTATACATTTTCAGTCAACTTTCCTCCGTAAGTAAACATAATTACCATGTTATTCTGGTATAAAGCAATTGTTCGGTGTTTCTTCTTTTCCGATACTTATCAATCACGGAACATTATTATGAGAAAGGAATCGATTATAATTACAGTTGTACATTTTTTACAGAAAATTGAAAAACATTGTTCGATTCGCCAGATTACAAATAGTAGTTTCTGTAAATTTCATGCATTTATTCTTTAAGTCACAAACATGTACATGAAATTTATTTTTTAAATTAGGGAAAAATTTGAGAAATTTGGGAAAAGTTTCAAACTTGTGTCCACACGCAGTCTCTGTCTTATATCACTGCTGTAAGAAAATTTTTATATCGCTTCTTTTTACAGTTAGATTTAGCTTGGAATCTCTTCTAATACCCCTCACAAAAACAAAATTGTGTTTGGGCCCTTTTTTTAAAAAAATACCACACAATTATACCTTCTAAGATAAAAGCTTGTTTATAACGGAAATTCGAGCAGTCTCATGAGATTCCGTTTTCACAGGTTTTATTATACAAGATATTGTTTGTACCCAACAGGTCCAGGTTAAAAAATCTGGGCACCACCCCGTTCAAAAAGCTGGCTACGCCTATGTTCTAAAGTCAAATATTGAATGTTATTTTTTTCCAAACGAATGTAGAGATGGGGTGTGGGGAGGGCAATGTCGTCAGCAGAATGTTGATTTGACTTTATAATCTATATATATAAAAGGAATTCTGAGGATAATTGAGGCACAGATAGGCTCTCATCCTCTATTCCTTTTATTTATAGAGATTTTACACAGCTTAGGTAAACGCAGAAGAAATATAAAACAGATAATGTATTTATCACAAAAAATCGTCTGCTAAGAAAATCTTTTTTCATTTTGAACTCTATAAATAAAAGGAATAAAGCAGAAGAAATATAAAACAGATAATGTATTTATCACAAAAAATCGTCTGCTAAGAAAATCTTTTTTCATTTTGAACTTCTATAAATAAAAGGACAGATAGGCTCTCAAACAGTGAATCGTCGAATATAATTGAAGAACAAATGGAAGAACAAATGGAAGAACAAATGGAAGAACAAATGGAAGAACAGATGGAAGAACAGAAAGAAGAACAGATGGAAGAACAAATGGAAGACCTCTTCATTAACAATAAAAAAAGATATGCAAACGAAACCCCAGAACACCGAGAAGAAAGACTGGCGAAGAAAAGAGAGCAGAATAGAAAAAGAAGAGAAAATGAGACTGAAGAAAAGAGAAGAGAAAGATTAAGTAAGCAAAGATTAATAAATCGAAAGATTCTCAGCGATGAGACTGAAGAAAAGAGAAGAGAAAGATTAAGTAAGCAAAGATTAATAAATCGAAAGATTCTCAGCGAAGAATCAGAAGAAAAGCGTCGAGAGCGATTGTCCAGAAATGATGAGTATAAGAAAAGAAAATTATATGAAGAGAACGAAGAACAGAGACTTCACAGATTGAATGAAAAGAAATGTTATGATTACAACAGAAAATACATCGTCGTTGGATCTTGTTACAACAGAGCCTTCTTGCTATTTTTTGATGAACCCGGGCAACGCCGGGCAGAACAGCTAGTTTTGAATAAAAGTATTTTCAAACGAACATTATATTGTTAGCAGTGTATAATCTTGAATTTGTATTTTTCCTTTTTAAATGAAAATCCATTCAATCGAAGCTCGAGTTGATTTCCCACTGCCTTCAGTAGAGTATACCGGCGGTGCTATTCATGTTCCGGTCTGATTTTTCAAACTAACCGTTAATTTGTATTTATTTTCTGACATTTAGATATAAAACTTTCAATTTTGACCAAAAAAAAAAAAAAAAAAAAAAATCTTGATAAAATAAATAATGGAAATGTGCACAACCCCTCATACATATTTTTTTATTTATAAACGCGAAATGATATTCAAATCACACATTTCTTATTTGGGAAACGATATCTTGAGATAATTTGCACCGAGAGAAAAAATATGTTTGGCGAATCCATGAAATGACTTCAAAAATTTTTTTGAACAGTAAATATTAATATTTTCACACCAGATTTATTATTAGAACCTGAAAAATACCGTGAATGTATCAGCAGTTTTTATTGTTGTTGTTGTTGTTGTTGTTGTTGTTTGTTTTTTTACGTTTCAAACTTCAGAGAAATGGAAAACTTGAAAACTGATGCGAATCGCTGCCAAATAAAAAGATTTTTTGAAATAGTAATTAAAAATACCATTGAAAAATACCATTTCTTTCTTTCTTTATTATTATTTATTTATTTATTTGTAATTCTACAGGGATCTTACTATATCCCAATTTGAAAATGCAGAAGAAATCAAACGTTACGCTTTTCGTCAGTGGGAAGGACTGCTTGGGGAAGCACACAAGCATAATCTCGTTGAGGAATAAAAGTTCGCCATTTTGCGATTATCATTAAGGGTTTTTAATTAATATTTCGGGTAATTAACAAAAAATAAAAAAATTGAGTGCCAGGTGCACGGTGCATCTACCATCATCTATCCTTATCCAAATTTTCAGATCTCTATGTGCAGTAGATTTTCGTAGCCATCGCTAATACTTCTTTGTTTTAGATGCAATCTATTGTTATTGCATTAAATTATTTTCTCCGGGATAATGAAATTTTACTGTAACGCAGGATTCTGATAGAGAGTGCTTTCATTTACACAGGTTTTATTGTGTTACAAATTTTATTTGCATACCTGCCATCCTTCTTTATTTTTCAAATAATTTAAGCATGTTTGGAAACATAAATTATTTTATTTAATGAAATAATGTACGAATTTTAAAGAAATAAGACATATTTTATTAAATAAATTGTTTGGTTCAAAAAAACTCCAAAAGAATGGCAACTATACATTTTTAAATATTCATTGTTTTTTTTTTTGGGGGGGGGGGAGGGCGCCAAATGCAGTTCTGCACACAGGTGCCGAATACTTCTAGCACGCCCCTGCATGTACAGCCCCTTTCTGAATGTATTAATATCGACTTCCCTGATGCCAGATTATTACACTAGCTTATTATAGGTTCATTTACACAATAAGCCATATCCATGGAATTCTTTGTCGAGACTTACTCCCTTACTTCCGCAATTTTTACTTAGATTTTTAAATTCAAGGCACATTCCAACTCTCATTTTTTATTCTTCTTATTCAATACGCAGGATCTTTATCATGAGCAAAAAGACAATTTTCTTTCTTTCTTGCGAGCTTAATGGAAAACTGCATAAGAACAAAACGTCGTTCACTTTATTTCGACTTGACATGCGATTTTGGGAACATGGCTACCACTTCCGGACTTTATACCGTTCGCACGATATTTTTACAGTTATGTTTTTCCAGAGGCATCGTAATATTAAATGGAATAAATATTGCAAATGAAAAGAAAAATAGAATACACAATCTGTTTTTAGGTGCGTTCGTAATTATGTAAATACGTAGCACCTATATTTGTCGTTCAGTCCGTCCGTCCGTCCGCCCGAATATAACAACACAAAAACTACCCAACCGAATCGTTTTAAATTTAAAATATATAATTATTACATAATTTTGTGGGGCCATTTCAAATTTTATGAAAATAGGATGCATATATCAGTTACAGGGACAATCAAAAGCATTCCATTACATTACGGTCAATGGAGAAAAAAGTTTCAAATGCATTATAATCGTTTGAAATTTAAAATACATAATTATTACAAAATTTTGTCGAGTTATTTCAAATTTTATCAAAATCGGATGCTTAGTTCAATTACAGGGACGATCAAAAGTATTCCGTTACATTACGGTCAATGAGGAAAAATGTTTCAAATGCATTTTAATGGTGTTACACTCATTCGAACATAATAAAGTTGACATGCAAATATAAAGTACTTATTATAACATACGTTTTGCATAATCTGTGGGCAAGGAACATTTTTTATTATTTACAAGGCCACACAAAAGTATTCCATTAGGAGAACATTGGGATATATATAGGGAGAACATTGTTTGGTGCGCATTTTAATTGTAATTAATTATTTACAGTTTTATGAGATTGATATATGAGAGTGATATTTTTAAAACTTCGTTATCGTACGAATGCACCTCATTTGCTACGCTTCAAATGCAATTTTCAACTTGTTTAATAATAATGTGATTGTATAAAGTAATGTAGTTTTAAAAGTTATTCTTATTACATCGGCTGTGCAATGATTCAAAACTAATTTAATATTAGCAATTCCAAACTTTAAATATACATTCCTAAATTATTCCTAAACTATTAATAAACTGTTTAACCAAATCTCTTTGCATTTGGTATTGCTAAAGTAAAATTTACCGAAGAATCCAAATACAATGTCAAAATTAGACATTGGCATTAAAAATTTTAATTATTGATACGATTTCTCTAATTGCTTCAGATCTCAGGTTTTATTTATGTACTTCAATTTCAGTTATGTATTTATATTTGCAATTATAAACTTATAAATTTAGAAAGACTGAACAGCGAAAAAAAACTAAAATTTACATTTTATACATAAAATTTGACGATACATGGGGACTCAATAAGTACATTTTTTGAAAATTTTTTATTTTTTATTTTATTTTACTTTCTTGCATTGCAAAAAATAAAATAAATATTTGGTTAATAGTTTTTCATTACTAATGGGCTTTACAAATGGCATATTAACGGAAAGAAAATTAGTTACGTTTCATTTTTGAAAATTTCTGCTACAAGTCATTTTTACACAACATATAGCTCGCTAAAACAGTGCTATAATAATTGATTATTTGTTCAGTTCAGCTATTTGTTAGGCTCCATTAACTCCAATTTCTTTTTTTTAACATTATTTATGTACGTTAATAAAAATAAAAAATGTGAAGATATTGTGGATACATCAGGTCTGAAGAGAATAGAAGACTAGCTAAAAAAGAAAGTAAAATAGCATTACCCGTAAGACACGGTGACGTCGTTGTGAAGTCACATTGTCACTTTGTGACCGTCGATGTGAAGTCACAATGACTAAAATGTGAAGTCGTTATGGCCGTTTTAGAGCTCGTTTGTGACGTCACGATGTGACCAAAATGTGAAAAATGTGTCATTTGTGACAAAATTGTCAATGAAACTGTGACTACTCTGTGACGATAGTGACAAAATTGTGAAGACACTTTGTAACATTTTTGTGAATATTTTGTGATTTGTGACGATTTTGTTATTAACTTTGTGACGGTGGCTACATTACCAATGTTGTCAAGTCACACTGGGGCACAATTATACAGTTATGAACATTGATATATAGTGTAAAGTAATTTACATATTTTACAAAACTTTATTATATTTTGGCAATACATCTCAATTAAAACTTGGGAGCTACAATAAAAAAGAATGTACCAAAAGCGAGTGACTGAATCAAACTGCAATGTCATACTGATTTTAATCTTTATTACACATTTTTTTTTTTTCTGTTGCAGTAAATGGGAATATTTAAGACAATTGAATATTCGATCTATCACAATTATTTCAAATTTAGCTGTTTGTTGTTTAAAAAGCATTAAATTATCAAAGAAACATTTTTGTTTAACCCTTAAAGCGGCTTTCAGATTTTTTCATGAATATTTAAATTTTCATAATATATAAATTCCTAAAATATAAGCTGTCAAAACATATTATCTTATTTTATTCACTGCAAAAGAAAAAAAAACATTAATATAAATTTTGTATTAAATCAGCCCTTAAATTCTATGATTATGTGACAGAAAAAAACGGGCAGGACGCTTAAAGGGTGTAGCAACATATATGATAAATATGTTGACACAGTTTTTAAATCTAATAACTATTTCAAATGCAATTTAATTTTGGAACTGCAAATACTCGAATGTTGTTTTAGATATTAAATATAAATTCAAACATAAAAATAATAAATTATGGATATTTATTATACTTGTGATATTGTCAATATACAAATAAAAAATTATAAAATATACAAATTTACCTTTGCAGCTATTTTTTCCTAGCTATCCCTGGCATTTTTAATTTTACAAAATTTACAAAGCTTAATATTATATTTTAGCAACAACGATCTGAAACTAGTCCATTGATAAACGCAACTTTGGTATGAAAATATAGCTCCTACCAATAATATAAGTATGTTGAGAATTCTAAAAATAATATTTTGGAAACAATTGCTATGTTGGAAGATAGTAAAAATAAATAAAATCTTATCTTTCAGCTCACTGTAAAAGTAATTGATTTTTGGGCATGTTGCAGATATTTAGAAGGGGTAATTTTATATCAAAGTTTGCCTGCAGTAAAAAACATATTTAAAAACAGCTTTTTGATTAAAATAACTTTAAAAATTGATTGCCAAAACTGCATCTTTATTTAAGAAAATATACACATTAAATAATAATTATTATTATCTATCTTTTTTTTAAACAATATTTCTTTATTGTTTATAAAACAACGCCTCAGCTATTATATACTGCGTTTAATGTAAAAAATTTTGAACGTTTTTCCAAGGAATTGTCTGGCGATTATAATTATGATATGATGATAAGCAGCACAAATATTAGAATCTACTAAGAAAATTTTTAGAATCAAATATGGTGGAAGTTTTGTAAACATGTATTCTCTCAGAAATATAGATAATCATATTAATTTTTATATAAAACAATAAAAAAAGAACAATGAACACAATATCAAATGGTTAACTACCTTTTAATGCAAATAAAGTAGGGTAGATGTGCCAATCATGGACACCCTTGAGGAATATCTTTCAAATTTATTTTTTTAATTAATGGTTAAAATTATTATATTTCAGTTTTTTCGATATTATATTAATTTATCAACAATATTTAACCCTTCTTATAGTCTCATTTTTCAATATGACTCACAATTTAATTTTAAATAACAGAAATATATCAAAATACTCAAAAATACAGCAATGAACATATATCTCTTATCCAGTAATTTGCATCCTCTGTTTCAGTAATGGACAGCTCATATAAAGTAATAAATATAATTGTCTTTATGACTGTATTTAGAAGCAGAATTTAATTAGAAACATACAAATGAAGCAGAATAGTTATTTTGAAATGAATTTAACTATTAGGATACCAATAATTAATAAAGTATTTGTGATAATCTTTCATTGTTTGCATCAATTATTGTAATTATCAGAAGATAAATATTTTAACTATTTTAAATGAATAGTTTTAAATATTAAATATCAGGCAATTACAGCTATCAAACTGAGAGAGAAGAAAATTTAAATGGTAATAATTTAAAAAAAGTTTTGGAATATTAGTGCACAATTTTGTCTCACTATTTTTATCAATTAAACTGTGAGATACTACTTGCTGTATCACTGATAATAATTAACATTACAAATATGAAAAAAATCATATTGGGAGTTGGATATTTTAAATAATAAATAAAATAATTACAAAATAAAACTGCAGAAATGATGTTTGAAGCCACTGATCTGCAAATTTACTAGTTTAATGATTACTATAACTTTCATAATACTAATATTACATTTAATTACATTTACATATAATTTAATTGTTTTTATTTAAATGGAGAGGCATTAAGCCCTATGAGCCTCTATTTAACTATGCCCTTAAACAATATTTTCTTCCTCCTGACTGGTTTGATTGCCAGGTATGAAATATGCAAGGCTTAGTTATATAAATAAAAAAAGAATAAAATATTAATTTTCTTTCAACCACAAAAGATAACTTAAAAGTAAATTTGATAAAAATTTTGCTGTTGTGCCCATTTTGGGGAGTAAAATTTAAAAACTAAATTTGATTATTTAAGTTTTGAGTTATGTCAAAATATTTCATGTACTAAAAACATTACTGAAACTGTCTATATGGGGCTTCCATTATTGGAAAATGAATAATTAACTATTCTAGTAATGGGCACCCCTCTTAAAACCTTAAAAATAAATGAATGATATTTTATAAATGGTCATTGGTATATAAAATTCAAAATTTGCTATTACTATTCAAACGAAAACATTCAAATTTTGTAATAAAATAAAGAATGCATATATATATATATATATATATATATATATATATATATATATATATATATATATATATATATATATATATTAAATAAAGGCAGCTCTTAGCATATTCATTATGATTTTCACGGAAAAACAGTGGAACTTTGAAACATTATTTTCTGCTTCCTGATTGGTTTAATTAAAAGTTGCCAAAAAAATAACCCAGATTGTAATACATGCAAGGGGAAATTATAAAAAACATAATTAAAGCAAAATATTTATTAGTTTTTTTTTTTTTTTTTGTGAACCAAAAAACATGAAAGGGGGTCCATTTCTGGAAGAATGTCTATTGCTAGCACACCTACCCTATGGAAATTCCAACCATAAACATAAAATAAAACCACAAACATGTTAAATATAATTATTAATATTTTATTTACAACATTAGAGGATAATTATAAGTAAGAAAGCCATTTTAATCATGATGAACATCAATAGTGCATATAATAAGGTGGTCTGGTGTAATAACGCCAGGCGGGGTAATAACGCCAAGTGCTAATATTTTGCATAATTATGAAATAATCTGGTAAATGACACCCATGTGCTCTGAGCAGAAGGGTTTTGAGTCATATAAATCGCAAAAAACAGCTTCAAGTTAATTTGTTTCATTTTTAGGTCTTATTGTTTTTACAAGCAATTAAAATTAATGCTTGATCTAAAATTTGCGAGATATGTTTTGTAATGTGAAAACTATTTTTTTTTTTTTTTTTTTTTTTTTTTTTGGAAATACTTTGTTAATTACATAAATTTGTAGTACATTTTTCACTTTCAAAATGTTGTTGAAGATTTTCAATATCTTTTCGAGATAATTTGTAATTTAAAATGTACAGCACAATAACTATAACGGGGTAATAACGCCAATCCTTAGCATTGATACCCCGATTGATTCCCTACAGTGGCCGAGCTACATTCTAAATACTGATTCAAATAAACACAGTTAAAACTGTGCAATGTTTCTAATAATTTTATTTAAGCGGTCCTTTTTAAGCAAAAAGAAGCTCACGGTCTGATATTATTTTGCCTCATCCTCCCCCCCCCCCCCCCCACACCACACCTTTATTTTTCTTAAACTTTCACAAAAAAAATGAACATTTTCAATAGCTTAGAATGCAATTTGTCAATTTCTAAGTTTGTAGAGTTTTTATTTTTAGAATTGGGCAATCTACATGCAATTATTCCATCTTATTTCATAGTTTTGTTTGCATGGCGTTATTACCCATATAGGTGGGTAATAACGCGAAATAGCATTGGTCAAGAAATCACGCCATTACATTTTATGAATGCATATCTGTTAAATTATTTTTTTTCTATAGATAGTCAATGAGTTGCTGTATCAAATCATATAATTGTTTGAAAAATACAAACTAAAACTGAGTCGTGAAAATTGGTAGAACCTTAACGCGGTGTTATTACCCCAGGGTACCTTAGATATTTTAAAATTTACCCTTATAAAATCATTCAGGAAATAAAATAATAATAATGTCTAGAATAAAAAATAAATAATAAAATATAGTTGTTACATTTTTAGCTTCATACCGTTTCAGTATTTGTGTTATTTGTAAAGCACAATCATTTTTAAACTCTTATTGATGGATTAACTTCTAAATTTTCATTCAGACTTATAGTTCTTATACTTTGAAAATATTCCAATACGAATTTTTATTAACTGAGACGTTTTCACCAACTATGACTATTTATTTTATACATTTTATAACATTTCTTAGGTTTAAAAATACATTAAACAATCAGTATTATTATTATTGTTATTAACATTACATATCCACGATTTCTTTTTGTTCTATTTCTTATAAATTTCTCCTTTAGAGCAGCTGCAATTTTTTAAAAATAAAACTATGTCATGTTTCATAACATTCCTTGATACAAAAATTTTAAAAGTAAGTTTACAAATAATTTTATTCTAAAAAAAGGATTTCTTTATCAAATATTTTAATTACCATTAAATGTCTAGTAATTATATTAACGATTGATTATAATACTCTTCCATATGCAGCTATATTTATCTAAACATGTTGTTTTAACCAGATACTTTAAATAAAGAAACAAATTAGATTAAAATGCAATTAAAATCACAAATTTTAATTGCCTGATCCAAATAAATGATAATAACGTTTTCTATATATAAACAAAATAAATAATGTATTAGACTATTAAATTCATGAAACATTTATGTTTTTAACATATTTTTGAAAAGCTAAGTAAAATCGTTCTAATAATAATAATAATAATAATAATAATAATAATAATAATAATAATAATAATAATAATAATAATAATAATAATAAAGCAAACAGGAAAAAGAAAAAAAATCATACCCATTTTTTTGTTGACGTTTTTCTATCCAAATTGTTTTTTGTCGTACTAGTTAAGTTCAATATTAATTATTGTGATACAGACTGGGATCATTTTCACCAAGTCAGCGCCACAATAATTCTCTTGATGTCATTTTTTGCTTGATATATCAGCTAAAAATTGCTCCTGAAGATTTTCTTGTTTAAATTTTTAAATTCGTTTAAATACGCGCACATAACTGCTATATGCTCTCCAGTAAACTTATTTCTGGCACCTTAGAACTTTGCTTTATTCTTCGGTAAAAAGTCGTCTGCAGACGATCATGAATTTTTCAATGCGCATGACCGTTTATTTCATTTTGCACTTGCAAAAAACAGATTTGGCAGTTAAATACACAATAATTTAATAAGAGTGTCTCTACTAAACTTTTTTATTCGATGAATTTGGTAATTTAATTTATCTTTTACTTTTGTCAGTTTCAAAACAATTCAAGTTAAAAATGATAATGAAAGCTTTTTTATTTATTTTATTTTATTTTGTAAATAATATTAAAAATTGGAGTTTATTAGATAAAACATAGATTAAATTTTTTAAATGTGTAAAGGTAAATTTAATGGTGATAATATATTTTTTAAGTAAAGTTATCAAACGTAGTAAATACACAACTTCTTAAAAAATAAAAAAGTGTTATAGAGAATTAAGAGTTTTTCTTTGTCAATCTGCATTTTTTTTTTTTTTTTTTTTTTTTTTTTTTTTTTTTTTTTTTTCATATTAATTATCTGTGGGAAGAAAATTTTGTAAAATAACTTTTTTAAAAACATACTTCTAAAACAAAAATTGCAAGAAGATTTTTGCCGTACAAATTAAGTTCAATTTTAATTATTGTGACACAGGCTGGAATCATTTTCACCAAGTCAGCGCCAAAATAATTCTCTTGAACTCAATTTTTGTTTGATATACCAGCTAAAATTTGCTTCATGAATTGATTTAAAAGTTTTACAAGTTCATGTTTTTGTCACATCGCGATTTTAAAATGTGGTGGTATCTTGTCACATATTTGTGACGAACGTTACATGAAGTGACATTACAGTGATGTAATTTTTTTTTAATTGTCAAAACAAAACATAATTTTACATTGAATGTCATGTTTTAGAGACTTTTTGTAATTATTTCCAGTTTTCCGAGATGTTCACATCTAAGTCACAATGCGACGTCAAAGAGTGGTGGCATTTTGGACCCAGATATTATGTGACCACAGTGACTTGCAGTGACGTCACTGTGACCATGCATGCTATGAGGGTAATTAGATAACAATACTACTAATAATTGATTAGCATCAATCTTATACAGTGACGCCAACTTATGAGGGTCCGTGGGGCGCTTGCACGCCCAATTATTTAAATTTATTTACCCCTCCTATAGAAAAATGCATAAATACAAATTTTAGTACGATTCTATATATTAAATTCAGTATTACGGAAATAATAGGATTCTATCTTAAATAGGACATAATCAACATGACAACCTTGAATCATTACCTATCATGGGGTATCACTAATTAAATTACGTATGATAGGACTTAATAGAATAAAGATAATTTTTATTAATATATTTTTATGTTTTGATTCGATTCAATACGAGTACTAAATTTCATTTCATTATAATTATAACTAGTCATTTAATTGGATAGCTTTTCTACTGTTATAGGCGGATTAACGGGCAGACAGACAGATGACAGACCAGACAACGACTATAAGTACTACGTATTTACATAATTACGAACACACCTTGAAATGCCAAGCCAAAATTCAGTTTTTTAGTAAAAAAAGAAATATTTAGACATAAGTATTTTTAAATGCACCAGTAATTTTTAAGTGAATGAAAAACAACAACATTTTGGCATCAATAATATACCACTAAAAGTAACAATGAAGATTACTAAACAACTGAAAATTCGTTCATGCTTATTATTTGCTGAACTACAACAACCGTTACAAAACAATAAAACTTCCGTATTGAGTTAATAAATTTTGTACTTTATCGCAGTTTAAAATAAAGAAGATTCGGGTACAGAATAAAATGCTGTCACACTTCATTTACTGAATTACCTACTATTTCTTTCTGTAAAGGCATTTTTAAGAAAAACAAATCGAGTATTACTTAAAAGATGAGCGCGCTATGCGGATGTTTTTCATCTACTCTTTGAACAGAAACTAAAGTGCTAATAGCTAATTTCTTCTTTCTGTTACAAAAGGAAAATATTAATACAGAACAATGACCTTATGTAATCAATGGAAATGAATTTATTCACCTGAGAGAATATCCTGTTGAATATAGAAATCGAAGAATATAAGGGAATTTCCAAATCTTGCGAGGCTTAGTGATTTTTATATAACTTTTATCTTCGTGAATCATTCTTTTAACATTTTCAGAGGCAAGTAATTCTGTAATGTTGAAAGGACACCGGAGTTATCCGAAAAATTTGTTTTAAAATAAATGCAGTAAACTCCCGACTGTCTGGCCTAAAATGGTGGAAGGGTAGGCCAGATAACAAAAGTAACGGATAAGCCGGAGTTCTACAAATATTTACTAATTTTGTGCCCTCCCCATGCCATGATATTAAACATACATGTTAAACATTTTAAGATAAATTTTAAGTATACAGTACATTCATTTCCAAAATAAGCAATATATTGATACAAAAATGCTATCTTAATTTGTAAAGAAATTAATTAATGTTATTTTACTGTTTATTAATAATTGATTGTACAAATATGGAAAGTTATGCATAAGATACGCTTCAAAAATTACAGTTTTTTGTTTTTGAAAAAATCCTTAGCAGAGGACAGCTTCTCCCTCTTAGCTCACATCCGCGATTCAAGGTCCCTACATTTAAGCCCTTCGCGACGGGAGCCTTTTACGAAATTTTTAATGTTGTGTCACCGGTTTTAAAAAACAAAAATTAATGCCGTATTGAATCGCGAAAATGCTTCGATTAAATAAGGCAAATTTTACAGTAAAATTTTACTGGTGGGGATAAACAGGGATTCTTAAGCCTTTTTGTGTCACGTATACGTGACGCTCGTCCCCAAGGGGTTAAGCAAGTAGATGAAGGGTTGGTTGGTTTTATGTATATCGGCCAATTATCAACACGGGGGATATAGACCTTGAAGCTAGGGACGTGCTCTTCGTGGGAATTCTTTTTTCTGTCACATCTTTTTTTTTTTCCAATACTCACATTTTTATATCAATTTTAAACGAATATATTAAAAAAATAATTACAGATCAAAAATGAAGATTCTATATGCAAATGTAAATTTGTTTAATCCCGCCAACTTTTGGGACGAGCGTCTTTTACAGAATTTTTAATTTTTTATCACCGGTTTTTCAAAATAGAAATTTTTGCCAAACTGAATCAGAAAAATTCTTGGATTAAATAATGCAAAATTTACAATACAAATTTACTGGTGAGAATAATAAACCATGATCTGTCCATAAATGGTAAAAACAAACCATGATTGATAAAAACACATTGCCTGTATGACGTTAAATAACATTATATTATTTTTATATCAAAATAGAAATATATTGAATATTTTATTTGTTGTGTTTAGTCAACATTCGTATTACATTTTTATACTCTATTTCTATAATAGTTCTAAATGCGAGTCGATGAAAATATATATTTCAATATAGATATATTAGAATTACATAAACAAACAAGTGCAAACAGCGTCAGAGTTTTCGACACGATCAAAGCAAAGTAAATGTAAATCTTCGCATATTAAAAATATATACGCCAAAAATGACAATTATTATGAATTACAAAACGAAATTTAGCTCAACAAATGTACATGATGAAAAATATTAATTCATTTTAAACCTTACATAACTGAACTACTTAATTAATGTTCAACAAAATAATTCTACGACGAATATTTCCGAAGATCAGATATTTTCTCCAATTATTCAATTATCTTAAAGTTTTTAAATTATTTCCAGAATGTTTCTTAATAAGTATCGATTGAGGATAATACTTTGGACAGAGATTTGAAACATGAAAAGGAAAAATTAATAAATATAACATAGAAATGTTTAGTAAAAGTTTTTCCAACATTTTCATTAAATTCTCTCTTCAAATCAACATAAAGTATTTACACTATTCATTGAAATAACAAGCTAAACAAAAGAATAAACAAATCTTCAAAAATAAAAATAGATTGAGTGCAAAGAACCGTCTCTAAAGATGACGAATTTTTCGATTTAGGCTAAGTAACAAGGTATTATATTAAAGCCGTTTATAAAAATGTTAATACTAAATAATCTCCCACTGAAAATTTTCAAAGAAAAATTCATATTCTGCTTAAATATTTGGTTCTTTTCCCATAATAAAATGATTTAATTACATCAGAAAACGTAAAAATACTTTTTAATCGAAAATAATGACATTTAGTATGCAGTTTCGTAAATTTGAATGGAAATTCTAAGATTTATAATCCTTTACTTAATCCTCAGAAATCTATCCTCAATAAATATTACCTTTTTTTGAAAAGTTAAGTAAAATACGATACATGAATATATTACATTATACTTAATTTCATTTATCAGCATTAAATTTCAAAAGATTAATAAGTAGGAAAAAAAATATTGTAAAACGATTCCTGTCAACTAAAGAGTTGAACATTATAATTAAAGAAGAATTAAGTTGAATGCATTAATTAATTCATATTAAGTGGAGAGAAAGAGATTATATAAAATGAAGTATTTATGCTTCGATAATTATCAACAATTACAAATTATTTTAAATATGTTCTTAGTTGTTAATAACAGAAAAAAAAATACTAATCAATCGAGAATTACACAGTAATATTTTCATGGCGTAGATTTGAACTAAATGTGCAAAAATCACGGCTTTTAATTAAAGACGCAAATTCATTATAATAATACGCTGTGCTAAGTTTTTTACAGATGGAATTAAAGTGTAACGCATACTGATTAAAATCAAGAAACATTATTCATAAATTAATAGCAGAAGGGTGTGTAAATGCTTACACAAATTCTTCATCCCTGAATTATAGTTTTTCTTAAAGTTTCGCTGTACCGAATAGTTCTTTTTACAAAAATAGTATTTTATATTCAACAGAAACCATGTAAAATGAAAGAAACAAGCGAATATTACTTTTCAATTTGTATACCTACTATTTAATGTATAGTTAATCTCATTAGTCGTGTAAGTTGAGTAAATATATGAATGATAATAATTTTGCATTTATTAATGAAAAATATAATACACTTTATGTATACTTAATGCCAATAATTTATCTCATTTATCAGTAAAGCTGAATTGACATTGCTTTTCTTGCATTTTGACATCATTTCAATAAGTATTCGAATTTTTCATTCTTTTATTTTTGCTGTGTGCCAGTTACAAATTGTATTTTTAGCTAACTGAAGTAAATCAGACAGCTTTTAGAAAATAAACAAGTGCGATGTATGAAATCGAAAAAAAGACGGTAAAATTATCTTTCTGCTTAACTTAAAATGAGTATTGGTTGTTAAATATGAATAATTGGGTGTCCACTCTCAATGGTGGCCAATGGCTAATTCTTAAACCGTTAGTCATAGACATACAATTCCAATTACAAAAACGTTTTAAATGAGGTAAAGAAATATTTTAAAAAGGATTTGGGTCAATAAAAACATTTCTTAAAAAATTACGAAATTTAAATTTTTATACGGTCAGTAGGTCCTATAAGTTATAGGGTAACATCCCCAGTAATTGGCACATTATGGATTTGTCTTTAAACTTACTTCTATTTTTATTACCAAGAAATAAAATATTTACTTGCAAATATTTTTAAATCAAAGAGTGCATATCTGTGCATCTATTTTGCCCACTAAAAGCAAAAATATTTGAAAAAGTATTTTTATAAAAATATATTTATAAATAGTTGTTGTAATCACCAGTAATTGGCACTTAGATTTTTACATAATTAAAGTAACCCTTTTCAACTAAACAAAACTGTTGTCAATTAAAATTTAAAATATACTATAAATCAGATAATAATAAATTGAAATACATGCCTTTCTTAAGCCAGAAAAGAAGCATTTGCAATAAAAATGGCTAATTTGATACAAGCCACAATTGTTTCTCTTTCCTAGGCACTATTGTCATTTAGTAGCATAAATCAAAGTTATAATCTGTAAAGTAAATAAGCATATAACTGGTATATGATCTTGCATTTTTAAAAGACTGGATATAAATCTTACGTTAGGATATTTTTGTAGGATGTGTCAATCACTGGTGCCTGCCAGTTACTGGGAATGCTACCCTATTTAGTACTTTTTCCTATTACACTAACAATTAAGACAAAAAAAAAGTCATATAACACTAAAATTGACCGAGTTATGAAACTTTAAAAATACATGACTTATACCACTTTCCTGCATTAAAAATAAATCAGTTCGACCATAATTTGATGTATCATCTATCAAGCGCTTACAATATTAGGGACTATTTCATGTGATCTGCGCTTTGAAAAAAAGTCGTACAAATATTACGATGGAATTAACTTTTATTAAGTTTCAGATTGTTCAAAATAGTTGTGTTTTAACATATGCTTATTTTATAAGGATTTGTGATTGTCAGTTTTCATAATTACTTTTAACAAAAAATATGTTATTTTTATTTAAGCTCAACGATCATATGTATTTTTTTTTTTTTTTTTTAAGTTCAAAATTTGTTCTCAAACTTTAACTCATTTTCAAATATCCGATCGAGATTAAATTTTACATACTGATGTAAATCCGATGATAATCTAATGTTATTATGATTTTCGGTGGTTACCAATTATACTTACTTTGCAGGATAACACAAAAAATCTTGTAAAGATTATTGCCCAGAATTTTAACCTCTTCAAACCTGAAGTACACAAATATGTACCTCCATTCTTTTCCTCATAAAAACTAAACTGTTCTTTTTTTTTTTTTTTTTTTTTTTTTTTTGCATTTTTACTTTACTTCTATACAGCTGAATGTTTTTTGCTTTAAAACAAAACCAATAAATGTCATCATTGATGAATATTACCTCATAAAAAAAAATATTATTTTCATCCGAGTTTCGAAATACCTTCAAGACATTGTGGCCAAGAAAATAAGAAATATTCATGATTATTTAATTTAAATGCTTTATAATAAAAAATTTTGAGAATTTGCTGATCATTAACTTGTTTAAAGACCTTAATTTTGTTATTACGTAAATTTATATTACTGATAGTTAAACTGATGTTTTAAGAGGATTATTACTTTTATATCCACTAAATTACCAGTCCCCTAAAGTAATGATTTCATAAAAATTACTCTTTCTGTCATCTATGGTGTCATTTCGATTACGCAAAAGCATTAAATAAATATTTGTAGAATTATTTTATGCTCAGGTCTGAAGAGGCCAAGGAAAAGTTTTAGATTAGATAACAAAGGCGAAGATGTTTCTGTGTTTTAACTTTTATGTATTTTTTATCACTGAAACCAAAAATTACCTTAATTTTTAATCATCATGTCAGGAATTTTCGCATTTAGATCATCACGTTAAAATTTTGTAAATCGAAATTGTCAAAGTTAAAACATAGCGAAAATTTGATAAGGTACCCTGGGGTAATAACGCCAAGTGCTTATATTTTGCATAATTATGAAATAATCAGGTAAATGACACCATTGTGCTCTGCGTAGAAGGGTTTTGAGTCATATAAATCGCAAAAAACAGCTTCAAGTTAATTTGATTCATTTTTAGGTCTTATTGTTTTTACAAGCAACTAAAATTAACGCTTGATCTAAAATTTGCGAGATAAGGTTTTTGATCTGAAGACTATTTTTTAACCAGAAATACTTTGTTTATTACATAAATTTGTAGTGTATTTCATGTACTTTCCAATCGTTGTAGAAGATTTTGGATATCTTCTCGAGATAATTTGTAGTTTAGGATTTACTGCGCAATAAGTATCCCGGGGTAATAACGCCAATCCTTGGCATTAGTACCCCGGTTGATTTCCTATTGTGACCTAGCTACATCCTAAATACTGATTCAAATGAACACAGTTAAAACTGTGCAATGTTTCTAATAATTCTATTTAAGCGGTCCTTTTTAAGCAAAAAGAAGCTCACAGTCTGATATTCTTTTGCCTCATCCTCCCCCCCCCCCCCCCCCCCCCACACCGCACCTTTATTTTTCTTACACTTTCACAAAAAAATGAACATTTTCAATAGCTTAGAATGCAATTTGTCAATTTCTAAGTTTGTAGAGTTTGTATTTTTAGAATTGGGCAATCTACATGCAATTATTCCATCTTATTTCATAGTTTTGTTTGCATGGCGTTATTACCCATATAGGTGGGTAATAACGCCAAATAGCATTGGTCAAGAAAAAACGCCATTACATTTTATGAATACATATCTGTTAAATTATTTTATTTTATATAGATAGTCAATAAGTTGCTGTATCAGATCCTATATTTGTTTGAAAAATACAATCTAAAACTAAGCCGTGAAAATTGGTAGAACCTTAACGTGGCGTTATTACCCCAGGGTACCTTACTATTAAAAAATGTAAAACTTTTTTTCATAAAATTAAATTCTATTTAACTCAATAATTTATTCAATTTTTTGGCTTATACTCAGATTCCTACAGCTAAGCAGCTGAGAAGTCCGAAAAGGTGGGGAGGAGGTTCAATTTAACAATGAGTTTTTTAACTTTGAAATTTACAATTTGCAAAAATTCCTGATGTGATGGTTAAAAATGGAGATCATTTTCTGTTTCAGCGGTCAAAAATAAATTATCAAAAGTTAATATAAAAATTTATCATTGTTTAAAAAACCTGCCCATATAACACACACACACACACACACACACAAAAAAAAAAAAAAAAAAAAAAAAAAATTGACGACCGACAATTAAAAAAAAAATGTGTTGTTTACGGATTTCTCTTTTTACTTCCTTCTATCTTTACAAGAAAAAAATATTGGATTCGTAAAATTTTTCAACTTCCAGTTTTTGACGGATTTACACGTTTTAGTGCCCAGAAAAACCAAAAAGCATGTTTTTACAAAATGTCTGTCTGTGTTTCTGTCTGTATGCGACACACATTTTGTAGGCGCTCTATCTCAAAAACTAATACAGGGAATTTCATTAAAAAAAATATTTAGTTAGTCCTTGATATAAATTTGTCATGATTAGTTTTTAGTACAAATCGCTGAATAGGTGGCGCTGATATGCAGCATTTTTCACGATCTTCTCAAAAGCTCTATCTCACGAACTAATGCGCGGATTTTTATCAAACTTCAGATTCTGTTAGTCCTTGACATGAATTGACGTTTTCAACATTTTGGTCTAAATCGTTGAACAGATGACACTGTTATGCTGATTTTTTTCGATTTCCGCAATAACTCTGTCTCAAAGTCTAATGCTTGGATTTTCATCAATCCCCAGATTCTATTAGCCATTAACATGAACTGACGTTTTCTACATTATGATGTAAATAACCCAATAGGTGGCATTACCATCCTGCATCTTGTACGATTTCTGCTATAGTTCAATTTCAAGAACTAATGCACGAATTTTCATCAAACTTCAGATACAGTTAGATGATGACATAAGTTGTAGTAGATAAGGTTTCGGTGTAAATCACCCACAACAAGGGGACTTGCTATGCTGCATTTTGAAAGATTTACGTGATTTTAGCGATAGTCATATCTCAAGAACTAATGCACTGAATTTCATATCATTAGAATCCCCATCATGGGCATAGATTGTCATTTAATTTTGGTGCTGTAATAGCGAATTTTGAAATATTAAGATGCATGAGATAGAAGAAAAGTTTTAGGGTTGACACATTCGACTAGTTTTCTGTTGTCAAATGCTGTAGTTTACTGTTAAAAAGATAACATTTTTTGGAAATAACAAAGCCATGTATAGCATACAATCCGATGCAGAGAAATAAAACGTTTAAAATACTAACAATCACATAAAGTGTTACAGAAAATTTAAAAAATATCTGCACCATTTCCGAATAACCTTTATTCAAAAGAAGGTAAAACCTACTACATTGGGAGAAAAGGTAAAAATCGGATCTCTTTAATTAAAGGGGGAAATTTGCAGCAAAAAGAAAAAAAAATATTAAAAATCGCGTAAAATATGTGATAATCAATTTGTTGAAAAAAAAAAATATTAACAAAAAAAAAAAAAAAATACAAAATTGTGATTTAATAAATTACAATAACTATTTAGAAAATAATATTTTCAAAAACTAAAATTTCAAAGACTTACAAATATATTCTACATTTAAATTAATAATTATAATAAACATCATTTTTAGGGTGATTATAACAAAAGTCATATATTACGTATGCCGTGCTTTAACCATTGATATTCCCAGACCAATGATAAAAAACAATAATTTATTGATAGAAAACTTTAACTGTTTAAAATGTGCATTTTATTGGATGGAGTTAATCAGACTGACTTCTGAACGCCTCCTATTACGTACGACATGGATTAAGCATTAATGTTCCTGGATCCATCACAAACAAATTTTAAATGAAATTTCAGCTTTACAATTGTCGGAACTGCAAATTTTTAAACTGCTAAACATCGCACATTTTAAATTTTTATACCGTTACGTAGAGAAAAAAAAATGCGCTTTTTAATGAAATTTTCAGAAATCTCTATTACAATTTATTTTTAAATTATTAATTATTTTTAAGTTTTTATTTCTCTTTTTGTCATTGTGGCAACAGAAATATTCCGTTTTTGGACATTAAACTTGGATCAATCAGAAAACGAATAAAATAAAAAGCAGAAGTATTCCATTAATGGACATTAAACTTGGACCAATCAGGAAACGAATAAAATAAACCAACTTTATTGCGGAAAAGGATACCAATAAAAAGATTCAGATATACTTTAGTTTTCCCAATTCTCTACCGATAACAACAACTATTTTTTCCCAAATAGTTAATAAAAAAAAAATCACAAATATAATGTTACGAATACGCTATGCGAGTCTTTAATTGGTTTATATAGGTTACATATTGAAATGAAAAAATGCACATTAAGGCTCCGCTGCACTGAAACTTAGCGATCACTTAATCCCATGTTAGCCTAATATGGGAAAATTTTGTACCGCGGTGACTCATTACCTAATATAATTATTAAAATACCGTTTTCACCACCAGAAAGTGGACATCAAATACCGATGAAGTGAGTTTTTACAGTTATATCACGAGATATTGTAAATTTTGTTAATAGATCCAGCGCAATGACCCATATAAAATGAAAACTTTAAACTGATTTTCCCTCCTGTTTATATTTTTACAACTTGCTTGTTCGATAAATATTAAGACTTTTTTACAAATTTAGATGGAGGTTTGAATTTTTTTTTCTTTACTTGTTCTCCATGGTGTATTTAATATTTTTTGTGCATGGACTTAACATTTAAGTTTATGGTTATTTTAATATATATATATATATATATATATATATATATATATATATATATATATATATATATATATATATATATATATATATTAAATTGAGAGCTTCTTGAATTTTCTTCATTTTTAGGGTTTCGTTCATCTGACGAAACCCTATTCGTTTCTGTTCTATGTCTGTCTGTCACAGAGTCTGTATACAAAAACGAAGGTACCCGGGGGTAATAACGCCACGTTAAGGTTCTACCAATTTTCACGGCTCAGTTTTAGTTTGTATTTTTCAAACAAATATATGATTCGATACAGCAACTCATTGACTATCTATATAAAAAAAAAATAATTTAACAGATATGTATTCATAAAATATAATGGCGGGATTTCTTAACCAATGCTATTTGGCGTTATTACCCACCTATATGGGTAATAACGCCATGCAAACAAAACTATGAAATAAGATGGAATAATTGCATGTAGATTGCCCAATTCTAAAAATACAAACTCTACAAGCTTAGAAATTGACAAATTGCATTCTAAGCTATTGAAACTGTTCAATTTTTTGTGAAAGTGTAAGAAAAATAAAGGTGTGGTGAGGGGGGGGGGGAGGATGAGGCAAAAGAATATCAGACTGTGAGCTTCTTCCTGCTTAAAAAGGACCGCTTAAATAGAATTATTAGAAACATTGCACAGTTTTAACTGTGTTTATTTGAATCAGTATTTAGGATGTAGCTCGGCCACTGTAGGGAATCAACCGGGGTATTAATGCCAAGGACTGGCGTTATTATCCCGTTATAGTTATTGCGCTGTACGTTTTAAATTACAAATTATCTCGAGAAGATATCCAAAATCCTCAACAACATTTTGAAAGTCCAAGAAATGTACTACAAATTTATGTAATTAACAAAGTATTTCCGGATAAAAAAAAAATAGTCTTCACATCACAAAACGTATCTTGCAAATTTTAGATCAAGCGTTAATTTTAGTTGCTTGTAAAAACAATAAGACCTAAAAATGAAAAAAATTAACTTGAAGCTGTTTTTTGCGATTTATATAACTCAAAACCCTTCTGCGCAGAGCACATGGATGTCATTTACCAGATTATTTCATAATTATGCAAAATATTAGCACTTGGCGTTACTACCCCGCCTGGCGTTATTACACCAGACCACCTTATATATGCCAGAGAGTTCAAATTTTGTGTACTTACAGCTGAATACCTCTTGTCACACCACAAATCATAAAATTTTGAAAAAGGCTATTATTTTAATTTAAATATTGTTTTTTAAATCATCAGTTCATTTTGTTATTGTTTTTTTCTCTACTAATTGTTGCCACGCAAGTTTAAATAGGTATAAAAATTATTTCATTTTTGACCCTTTACTTTTAAAAGAGATGGAGTACTTCTGTTCCCACAATTACAAAATTGGTATTACAAACTACAAAAAAAATTAATATCTCAAAAATAAATTGAGATACAGCTTTTAAACAAAATGTATTTTAAAGTACATTTTTTCCTTATACGATGATGTAAAAATTGAAAATGTGCGATATTTAGAAGCTTAAAAATTAGCAGTAGCGTAATTTCAAAATTGCAATTTTATTTCTTCTAATTGTTGCACGTAAGTTTAAATAAAATTATTATGTGTGTAACATAAATTAATGGATTAAATAGATCACGTAAAAACGTGCTTATTTGTTTTTATTTCATCATATTAAATCACATTTATCATCTATTTTGACATGCGAAATGAAATATTTTTTATTTATTAAATTATTATTCATTTAAATTAAGAGCCGCCTCTGGTGACCAGTTTGGTCTCCCTTAAATTTATGCTATGCTTTGCAATATTTTACTTTTATTCATAATTTTATTTTATTACGTACCTTCACGAAACCTGCAGATTCTGACAGAGAAATCAACAAATCTATGCAATCAAGGCAACATTTAGGGGAAGATTCTGTTAATATTCTGTTCTGGTTGGATCGGTTAGCGAATAAATCCCAAAATAGCGCCGAAAAACCGTTTTTTATTTGTTAATTTAAGGAAAAAATGTGTTTTGAAGGAGATATTAAACGAAACCCTCTGTGCGATCTCCGATCACACTTACCCACTTGTTTAATGTACATGAGAGAAAAAAAATCACATTAAATCTAAAATCCCATACATCTAAAAATCCATGCACATTTTTATATAGTATATTCTAATGAAAGTGGAAAAAAATAAACAAAAATATTCATATTTATAACAGTAGTAGGAATTTCTAAAAAGTTATTCTTTTTTTTTTGGTTAAATTTTAGTAAAATAGGCTGTTTTAGAAGATTTTATAAAAACTTTATTTAATTTTTAATATTAAGCAGTGTACCACCACATTTTATTACAGTATTATTCAAAATTGGAGAGATGGTTTCAAAGGTAGTGAGCCCCCTTAAAATTTACGGAGGATAATTTAAAGGTATTTTTTTTTAATTTTGTTTAATTTTTGCTATCAAGCACTGTACCACCACATTTTATTACAGTATTATTCAAAATTGGAGAGATGATTTCAAAGGTAGTGAGCCCCCTTAAAATTTACGAAGGATAATTTAAAGGTAATTTTTTTTTTAATTTTGTTTAATTTTTGCTATTAAGCACTGTACCACCACATTTTATTACAGTATTATTCAAAATTGGAGAGATGGTTTCAAAGGTAGTGAGCCCCCTTAAAATTTACGGAGGATAATTTAAAGGTATTTTTTTTTTAATTTTGTTTAATTTTTGCTATTAAGCACTGTACCACCACATTTTATTACAGTATTATTCAAAATTGGAGAGATGATTTCAAAGGTAGTGAGCCCCCTTAAAATTTACGAAGGATAATTTAAAGGTAATTTTTTTTTTAAATTTTGTTTAATTTTTGCTATTAAGCACTGTACCACCACATTTTATTACAGTATTATTCAAAATTGGAGAGATGGTTTCAAAGGTAGTGAGCCCCCTTAAAATTTACGGAGGATAATTTAAAGGTATTTTTTTTTAATTTTGTTTAATTTTTGCTATTAAGCACTGTACCACCACATTTTATTACAGTATTATTCAAAATTGGAGAGATGGTTTCAAAGGTAGTGAGCCCCCTTAAAATTTACGAAGGATAATTTAAAGGTATTTTTTTTTAATTTTGTTTAATTTTTGCTATTAAGCACTGTACCACCACATTTTATTACAGTATTATTCAAAATTGGAGAGATGATTTCAAAGGTAGTGAGCCCCCTTAAAATTTACGAAGGATAATTTAAAGGTAATTTTTTTTTTAAATTTTGTTTAATTTTTGCTATTAAGCACTGTACCACCACATTTTATTACAGTATTATTCAAAATTGGAGAGATGGTTTCAAAGGTAGTGAGCCCCCTTAAAATTTACGGAGGATAATTTAAAGGTATTTTTTTTTTTTAATTTTGTTTAATTTTTGCTATTAAGCACTGTACCACCACATTTTATTACAGTATTATTCAAAATTGGAGAGATGATTTCAAAGGTAGTGAGCCCCCTTAAAATTTACGAAGGATAATTTAAAGATAATTTTTTTTTAATTTTGTTTAATTTTTGCTATTAAGCACTGTACCACCACATTTTATTACAGTATTATTCAAAATTGGAGAGATGGTTTCAAAGGTAGTGAGCCCCCTTAAAATTTACGGAGGATAATTTAAAGGTATTTTTTTTTTAAATTTTGTTTAATTTTTGCTATTAAGCACTGTACCACCACATTTTATTACAGTATTATTCAAAATTGGAGAGATGATTTCAAAGGCAGTGAGCCCCCTTAAAATTTACGGAGGATAATTTAAAGGTATTTTTTTTTTTAATTTTGTTTAATTTTTGCTATTAAGCACTGTACCACCACATTTTATTACAGTATTATTCAAAATTGGAGAGATGATTTCAAAGGTAGTGAGCCCCCTTAAAATTTACGAAGGATAATTTAAAGGTAATTTTTTTTTTTTTAATTTTGTTTAAATTTTGCTATTAAGCACTGTACCACCACATTTTATTACAGTATTATTCAAAATTGGAGAGATGATTTCAAAGGTAGTGAGCCCCCTTAAAATTTACGGAGGATAATTTAAAGGTATTTTTTTTTTTAAATTTTGTTTAATTTTTGCTATTAAGCACTCGCACTGTACCACCACATTTTATTACAGTATTATTCAAAATTGGAGAGATGATTTCAAAGGTAGTGAGCCCCCTTAAAATTTACGAAGGATAATTTAAAGGTATTTTTTTTTTTTAATTTTGTTTAATTTTTGCTATTAAGCACTGTACCACCACATTTTATTACAGTATTATTCAAAATTGGAGAGATGGTTTCAAAGGTAGTGAGCCCCCTTAAAATTTACGGAGGATAATTTAAAGGTATTTTTTTTTTAAATTTTGTTTAATTTTTGCTATTAAGCACTGTACCACCACATTTTATTACAGTATTATTCAAAATTGGAGAGATGATTTCAAAGGTAGTGAGCCCCCTTAAAATTTACGAAGGATAATTTAAAGGTAATTTTTTTTTTTAATTTTGTTTAATTTTTGCTATTAAGCACTGTACCACCACATTTTATTACAGTATTATTCAAAATTGGAGAGATGGTTTCAAAGGTAGATAGCCCCCTTAAAATTTACGGAGGATAATTTAAAGGGTTTTTTTTTAAGCCCTGTATCACCACATTTTATTACAGTATTATTCAAAATTGGAGAGATGGTTTCAAAGGCAGATAGCCCCCTTAAAATTTACGGAGGATAATTTAAAGGTAATTTTTTTTAAGATTTTTTTTTATTTTTATTTTTAAGCATTGTACCACTATATTTTATTACAGTATTATTCAAAATTGAAGAGATTGTTTCAAAGGTAGTGAGCCCCCTTAAAATTTACAGAGGATAATTTAAAGATAATTTTTATAAAAGCGCATCAAGATTATCTGGCATTTATTTTCTGTAGGTGAAAACCATATTTTGATTATTATATTAAGTAATAACTAACAAGTCATTGCACTCCAAAATTTTCCGATAGGCTAACATGGGATTTTGCGGTCGGGATGTTTCAGTGCAACGAAGCCTTAAGGATTTTAAGGAGTAGTAATTTTAAATGAAATATTATAAAGATGAGTTTGTTCTTTTAAAAAAATGCATGTAAAGTTTAAAACATTTATAGTTTACACCAAATATAAAGCTTTTACATATCTAAAATAATTATTTACAAAAAATGTCTTGAAAAATAATTTTTTTATGTACCATTCCCTACTTATTTTTTACTGTTTTAAGAAAGAAAATTAAAGAAAGCGTATCGCACATACATCTTAAACTTCATACAATAAGTCTGCATAAATTGCCTTTAAAGAAATTACGAGAATTTGAATAATTTTGGCCTTTTTCCAGACCTAGTTATCAAATGTAGATCAAACTTTTTGTTCGTGATGCAACATATGGGTCACTATGACCTCCTCTTGTGCAAAACTGGTGCAGAGCTTTTAAAAAACTTTCTTGCTTTATGCACGCAAGAAGCTTTATTTATTTTTATTGGATATTCATTTTATCAAAATTTCAAGATGTTATGTGACATTGGTAGCGCAATCCTTTGCTGTATTCTAGATACAAAGAGATAAACTGGGATTTTTCCCGGTTACATAATATAGATGAAAGCTTTTCTTTTCTTTTATATTATTGATAAATCCAATACACTACGTAATATGTATTTAAAAGCGTTTTTTGTTTGCTTGAAAGGTTATATAGATTATAGTACTACAATATTATATGTTATAAGTTTATATACCTTTTATTTAAACCCTTCGAGACGAGCGTCTTTTACAGAATTTTTAATCTTCATCACAGGTTATTTAAAACAGAAATGTTTGGCTCATTGAATCACGAAAATGCTCGAAATAAATAAGGCAAATTTACAACAAAATTTTACTTGTGGGAATAATGAAGGATAATACAGGTCGCTTGTCCCCAAGGTGTTAAATTTCTTAGTACTCTCAGCCCGCGAAACCAGCACCATTGTCAGGTTTCACGAGTTAAAATTTTCTCTTACGAGGGTTAAGGGTTTCGCAAACCGAAAGTACTAGGAAATTTAAATAAAATGTATCTTTTTAACTTGTATAGCATTATTATCTATCAATTTATGTAAAGAGAAAACATTTTAAAGTTCATATTGGGTATTTTGCAATTAAATCAAAGTGGAATATTGCTTTACGTCTTATAATTTAAAATTTAGTTCATTTTTTATATAATATATATACACTATATGGCTATTAAAGCCCGGACACTTTCAAATTTAGACATTTTGTGGAATATTCAATAAAATATTGTCGGATTTTTCTGGAGCTTCAGGATTATAAAGATTATGTTTGACTTTATATTTATCAATGTTAATTAGATAAGGAGGATTATTAGATTTCCGACAAAAAATCAAAGAAAATTTATTATATTTGAGATCAACCTGTACATTGAAATGCAGAAATGACCTGTCGCTGCAGAATATAAATATGTAGTATACTGTACAACATGTCCACTGATTTTTGTAAGAATAGCACGTATATTCATAGATAGCAATTTTTTCGAAAATTTCAAAAAATTATTGCATATTTTTGGCTTATATCATGCAGGATTTTCAAGGAAATTAATATTTTATGAAATATGACTAGTTGTATGAAATAAATTTTAATCTGCGCATGTACGAGCGGTAGCAACGATATTTTTTATATAATTTAGTCATCTCTAAGGAGCAACTCATAAAAAAAGTATCCCTCCAGTAAAGTATCCTGAGCTTTCAGAAAGATATTGTTGTTAGAGGGAGCTGTTTCTTAGTTTCTCTCTAAAAGTAGCTGAATGATAGGGGATTTTCCACAAATTGTTAATTTTTTCTTTCTTTTTTTTCTATGTTTTAGTTCTGGTTGGATAATTTCCAGAACGAACGCATTCCATTGTAAAAAGAAGTGCAAAAAACGAAGCACTTGTTCCAAATCTTCTCATTGATATTCATTAAATATTAACTTTTTCCCAAAACCCATTTTATGAAAAAATGACATTTGGGAAAAATCCCTTATCATTCAGCTGCTTTTAAAGAACAACTAAAACACAGCACACTCACCACTAGTGTTGTCAGGTGCCCCTTGTTAATTGGGACGCCATATGCTTTGGATACCCACTAATATCTTACAATTTATTTTGCCATCTTTTATCACAGATTATTCGACCATTAGATAAAGCGAAGAAAATTAGTTTAAAATACTGGTGTCCAGAGCATTTGGAGTACCCATTTACGTGAAACATTAGTGGTCAATGAGAATAAACTTTCGAGTGCAAAGGGTTAATTAAGACTGCTGTTTTTAACGAGCACGTAAAAAGCATCTTCAAATTTTAGTTCTAAATGCATTATAAAATACTTTATAATTTCTATTCATATCCTAAATAAGTAATGACTCATAATTACAAACAGTGAAGTTCATGGCAATAAATAAAATGCATCTCATTTGAACCGATATAACTCACATCAATGAGTAACGTTGAAAATTTCGGAAGAAAGAGACGAGATTATTATTATTATTATTATTATTATTATTATTATTATTATTATTATTATTATTATTATTATTATTATTATTTTATACAGATACTTTTGGTCGAATTTCAATCCGTTTAAATTTTCGGAATTTTCGGCGAAACTCATATTTTAGGCCAAAAACGAAAACGAATTTTTGGTCGAACTCTTCTTTGGACGAAATCGTCTTCTTCAGGATTTCCGCTAAACAGTAACATTCCTCAACCCATAAAAATAGTTCTAAGAAATCATTTCTATTCCTCTCTATCCAGAGTTATCTCATCATTTGACTTATGTATATCTTTATTATCTCTCGAATTAATTTTATCAAGTCATCCTAGGTATGCTCCTCTCACGTCTGTCTACCGGACTCCATTTTAACCCTTTAACGATCATAGCATTTTCATTGTTTCTTAACAATGAAAACAACAATGTCATTCATTTATTTCGACATCTTTGTCGAAATAAATGAATGACACCGGTAATTAAGAACAAAATATTTCTAAATAAGAAAACGGGATTTTTCACATACAAAATAAAAGGGCTATTTTTAGATAAAAATACCGGTTTCAGTGTTGCGTATCAGAATTAAAATTTTGTGGTTTCGTGGCGAAACCAATGAACGTTAAAGGGTTAAAGAGGATTTTAGGTAATCATTCCTATCCAGGGTTCCCAGCATCATGGAAAGTCAGGGAATTTCAAAGTAGTCAGGGAAAATCAGGAAATTTCGAAATACACGGGAAAAGTCAGGAAATTTACAAATATTTTCTTGAAAGTCATGGAAAAGTCAGGGAATTTCAAAGTAGTCAGGGAAAATCGGGAAATTTCGGAATACACGGGAAAAGTCGGGAAATTTACAAATATTTTCTTAATAGTCATGGAAAAGTCTTTGAGGAAACAATGGAAAATGACATGAAAGTCATCAAATAGTCTCAGTGGAAAATAACAAAATTCATCAAACATATGCAAAAAAAAAAAAAAAAAATCTAAAAGTTCGAAGTACGATTGCAGAAAAAAATTACTGACTTTGACAAAAGATTTTCGTTGTATGCTCGTTTTATCAAAGAATTTTTCGAGATTTGGTCAGGGAAAGCCAGACAATTTGCCAATTATGTTTTGCTGGGAACCCTACTATTTCATTCTGCGGACATGTACATATCATCTAAGTGTAGATGATATGTACTCGTTTTTATTAACATCCTGTTTGACTTGCATGATTTCACGTATTCTTGAATCTTTGATTTTTTACAGCCTATATTTTCTCACTGATCTTCACCTGAAGCCTATTAGACAGAGAGCAGTGTCTTTTTTCGAACGGCGATTTAACATCGATGTCTCTGAGCTATACCGTAAAATGCTTTGGGCTTTGGACAATAGATTTATATATTAACCGTTTAGTTTTAGAAAAAAATATTTCTATTAAACAGAACAGAATTCGATATTGCTTTCTGTCTTTTCTGTCTTCACCAATTCTCCCCTCAACATCTTTTTGGCTTAACTCATCTTCATAAATTATAGATTCAAGGTATTCAAATTCCTTTACAGTTTTAATATTGATCATTCAATAAAATATCAGTTTTCTGACCTCTAGTTAAATGCTCAGTTTTACTCATATTTATCTTTAATCCTCATTCCTCGTAAGTGTCTATTAACCTTTAAGTAATGTTGCCGGTTTTACAGACCGCTGCTTTTTTGTACATTTGAAATTTAACTTGTAATTTTCAGTTTAACTACAAACACTATCGAATTTTTGTTTCATTTGGAACTTTAGTTCTATAAGCAGAGACTTTTAAATGGGTGAATTTTAATTACAATAGCCCTACATCTTAAGTTTAATGCAAAAACACCATCCTATGAGTTGATCGCCTCTTTTATTCTTCTTTCGATTGAGCGATCTCACAGATTGCTTCACAGTAGTTGTGTGATAATTTCTGTCACATCAGTTAAGGCTGTTTTCAACTGCGCTGCTCAACAAGCGCAAAATGTTTTGACACATTTACAAATTCCTTTTTTAACGAAAAGCTATAAAATTGGAAGGTCTGAAACGACTTGAAATCGAACTGTGTTTTCTATTTTTTGATCAGTAAATTACCTATTGAGTTATAAGCGTTTTCAGTCAAGTCACAAACCTTTTTTTTTTCACTACAGTTTGAGTGGCTATTCTTTTTTCGTGCGTAAATTCGGTTCGAAACGCCCACTTTGGCATTATTTTCTAAAAAATCTATTGTGTTTAGAAGAAAAAGAAAAAAAATCAGAAAAACAGAAAATGGAGTCCGATTAGATGGCATTGGTTGGCATAGAAAATAATTTATCGTATTCGTGTGAAGAATATGTTGTTTCTTATTAAATCGATGATGATAGAGGAATTGAACAAAGAACTTTCGGTCGTATCTCCTATAGTTTACATGGAAGGGGGGAATATCATCATGTAACATCCCTATAAGACTCTAAAGGTATACACTATATGACCAAAGGTGGTCGATCAATTCCGATTTTAGACGTTTTGTTAAATATCTATAAAAATACATGAGGAACTATCCTGAAACTCCAGGTGTGTAAACAGAATAGTTCAGGTCATATATTTCAGCGAAGATTTTTTTTTCTGAAGCCCCTTAGAGGACTGTCAACAAATTGAAAAAGAACGAATATCTTTTAGTTAACCCTGTCGAAACTAATGCAGCAAAAGAGTTCCAAATGTAGATTATGATTATATGGCTTATTGAAATAAACACTGTTCATTTTTATGAGAATACTATGTATATCTGTAGAAAAATTAAGGTTCATAAAAACAGTTCCAAATTTTGGCAAGTTTTTTACTTATAATTTGCAGAGTTCTTTATATTAAAAAAAAATTCCTTTTTTAGGAAGTATAAGAAGCAACATTGTACACAATACTGATTAAACAGAATTAAATAATAATAATAATTGTATAAAAAATGAATAAGTTTATTAAATAATGTTTCACTGCGCATGCGTGAATGCAATCAAAATATGTTTGCTGTTTTCAATTTGTTGACGGCCCCTTATAGGATTTCGGAAAAAAATCTTCATGGAAATGTATGACCTGTACTATTCTGTTTACACATCCGTAATTTCAGGATAGTTCTTCATATATTTTTCTAGATATTTAACAAAACACCTAAAATGGCAAGTGGCCGGTCCCCTTTGGCCACATAGTGTATATCATCATGTAATGCATGACCAATTTAACCCTTTATATTCCGAATTATGAATTCATAAAAATTTTATCATTGAAAGCATTTTTCGTGAATTTTTGAACTGCGTTAGAAGATTTACGCAATCGTTTAATGAATTTTAGATAAAAATTTCCAAAGAAAGTTAATTAATTAAATTTGTATTTATAGGGATTTTGTGAAATATTTATAATAAATCTTTCATTTAAGAAATATATACTTTTTTATTCTATAGAATTAGGAAATCTTCAAATATAATGCTGTTACAATAGAAATATTGGAATAATGCTGAATTGAAACTTTTCACCCACAATCTTTCAACGTCAAGCAAGTTGATGAGATGCAAATAAAAACTAGTCAGATGTGGCAATCTCAAAACTTTCTTCTATTACATATATGTTAATAATTCCTGAAAAATGAAGCGTAGCAGCGCCACCGGTTAGGTGGTTTACACCAAAATCAAGCAAGCCAACACTTATGTCAACTTTTAACTGAATTTGAAGTTTGGTGAAAATCCGTGTATTAGTTTTTGAGATAGAGCTATAGCAAAATCTTTTAAAAATTCTGTATAACAACACTACCTATTGGGTGATGTCTATCAAAAACAACCAGAATCAATTTTTATCAGGTACTAACTGAATCTGAAGTATGATAAAAATCCTTGCATTAGTTCTTAAGGTACAGCTATTGCGAAATCGTAAAAAATACAGCATAGTAGCACCACCCGTAGGGCGATATACTCGCAAAACTAAGCAAGACTAAATTTTATCACGGATAAACTGAATCTGAAGTTTAATCAAAATTCGTGCATTAGTTCTTGAGCTGTATCGATAATCATAAATAATGCAGCATGGCAGCGCCACGTGTTGAGCGATTTGTACCAGAAAGTTGTAAAACAAACTATATCAAGGGTTAACTGAATCTATAGTTTTATGAAAATCTGGGCATTGTTTCTTCAGATAGAGCTATTGTGAAAATTCTGAATAAAGCAGCACAGTAGCACCACCTGATGAGCTAATATGCTCTAAAAACTAATCATCTCCAGTTTATATCAAGGTATAACCAGGGCCGTAGCTAGAAGTGATCAATAGGGGGGGGGGGGGGGCTTATATTTTGTTTTCTCTCTCTGACGCAGAAAGATAAATTAGTGCGTATTCATATTGTAGGTACTATGTTTCTCATTAAACTGTTTGTAATAATTCCATTTTATACTAAGAAAAGTATAGGATGATAAAAATTTTGAGTGTATAACTGGTGCAAAATTAAACACCATGTTAGCTTCCTATGTGCAAATAGAATGAGCTAGTATTGAAACACTTATTTTAGTTACAATTTAATCATTCTGCAAAACTGTGAAAGGGTCTGAAAACTAAATTAGTTTTTTGAACAGAATTTCATTTGAATTTTCGGAACAGAAATTCATTGAGTGACCTTGGAATCTTTTCCAAGGGGGGCTCAAAATATTTTAGGGGGGCTGAGCCGCCCATAGCGCTCCCTTAGCTACAGCCCTGGGTATAACTGAATCTAAAGTTTTGTGAAATTCCGAGCATGAGTTCTTGAGATAGAGCGTCCACAATATTTTTGTGACATACAGACTCACAGGCAGACATTTTCTAAAAACAATCAAATCGTCCTCAGAACCTTATAAAACGTATAAATCTATCTAAAACCGGAAGTCGATTTTTTTCACAAATCCAATAATTTCTTCTTGTAAAGATAGAATTTAGTAAAAAAAAAAAAAAAAAAAAAAAAAAAATCAGCCTTTTAAAAATATTTTTGTTTTGTTCAACCACTAATGCTTTTGTAATAAGATATAACAAATTGTTTATAACGCATTCTAAAATATATTACTACTATGTATTAAATAAATTTTATAATACGTTATTTTAATGCTTGCCACCGGTCACAAAGGGTTAAAGTACCTTAGTCTAGTCATTACATTCATGGCTGTACCTAACTCCATTCATCAGTAATTTGATCCCAAACATAGTAAAAGAAAAGAAACATGATATAGACTCAAAGAAAATAAACAACTCTGCATAAACATTTAATTTAATTTTAAATATTATTATTTCACGAATGAGGCATTTCATTTAAATCTGTTCAAGGGGCAATTTCCTATTGAAACTAATATTATAATTAACAACACGTTCTTAGAAATAATTTTTTCCTAAACCTTTCATGAAGTGTACCACGCCCTGACCTGTTTAGTCTTTTCATTATGCATTATTTTCATGTAAAAACAATTTCGCACCTCAGCCAAAAATCTATGAATTACGCGTAGATGTATATTTTCTATTCCTTTTTCCATTTTAACGCTTTCATCGTATTTCTGTAAAAGGATTTGCGTTTAAGTTTTATAGTTTTAATTGTTTTGTTAATGCCCTATTTACTATTCCGAAAACTTTTATCGCATAATGTAAAATTCAAACCATTTAAGAATGTAATCAAGAATTTATTCTATAAAATTATATGTAAAATATTCTATATCTCTATTTTTACTCTTCAAAGTTTATTATAAATTTACTGAATAAACTGCATAGATGGAGTGCATAGAAAAATATATCGCACTTAGAAGTGCCAAAATTTGGATGAGGATAATCCAAAGAAGGTCCTGATGCATCTGCGGTTCTGGTTTTTCATTATTTGATAGGTACACCACATGGCCAAAGGTGACTAGCCACTTGCGATTTTAGACATTTTGTTAAATATCTAGAAAAATACATGAGGAATTATCCTGAAACTCTAAGTGTGTAAATATAATAATACAGATCATACATTTCCGTGAAGATTTTTTCCCGAAACTCCATAGGGTACCGTCAACCAATTGAAAAAGAACGAATATCTTTTGGATAACCCTGTAAAAACTAATGTAGCTACAGCGTAATGTAGCTAAATTCTATACTTCATATACAGGGTTGCACAAAAGTATTCGCATACCATTCTCCTTTTTAAAGGAAATTACTGAAGAAAAATTTTCAGCTGAAATTTGTGTACCTCTTAAATTAACTAAATTTTGAAATGCATGTTGGTAATACATGCAAATCTCTATATCATATACAGAACTGTTGAAAAATTCGGATAATTTTACGATTGTAGATGGGAACATCTGAAATTCTGTTTTGAAATGCGTTATACATTTCCATGTGGTGATATGAGACGTAATATTTTAATTCTTTAAACGGCGGGCTTTTGTTACATTATTCTGAATGCGTTGGAAAGTGCTTCCTTATCTATGCTTGATGCATGATTTTTTTCTTTCTTGTTGCTTTTGTCTTCCAAATTACCTATCTAGATATAGTAAAATCTTCGCGGCAAATGCGAGCAGTGGCGTAGCTAAGGGGGGGCAAGGGGGGCGTCCGCCCCGGGCGCCGAGGCCTAGGGGCGCCAAATTGAGACAAATTGTTATATATCTATATTGGGGTGGGGGCGCAAAATTTCTTGCTGGCCCCGGGCGCCAAAAAACATAGCTACGCTACTGAATGCGAGTCAGACAAGTTCTATACACTCCCTAACAGTATTCTCGCTGACATTTGACCAACGTTAGAAATTTGGGTAGTTAAAAATAAAAAACATTCGCCAAATGAAAAAAGTATTAGCAAAATAGATTCGCCATGTAGCCAAAATAAATAAATAAATAAATAAATAAATAAAATAATAATAATCTCTTAATGTACCCTTTTTTTCAATATGTTCTAATGTAACCAAAATTTTTATAACTGCGACAACGATTGTTATTCATCTAATTTCAAATATCCGCTACAAATATAATAAAAATATGTATATATTAAAAATATGTCTACACGTATAAAGTATATGTATGAAAAACGAAAAAGAAAAAGCAAAAATTGAGCACTAGCAATTTGGCGAATCTAATCGCTTGTTTACTCGCCAAATGAAGAATTTAGTCGCAATTTGGCGCAATGGCGAGCGACAGCGAGAACACTGCTCCCTAAGTTATCGAGTTGCTCTAACAATTCATCGAGCTTTTCTTTAGATATTACATAAAACGAAAATGAGACAAAAAAAATTTTAATATGTTATCTCTGCAAATTATTATTATTTTGTTTATTACCTGAAATAAAAATACAGTCTAAATATCGAACTACTCTTGAAATATTAATTTATTACAAGACTGAATGAAATAAGTAAAGTAAGACAAACTTAAAAATATTTTAAAATAAATTTTATTAAAAAAAAAAGATTAAACATTAGTTAACTAAGATACGAACGCCAACATTGAATGAAGCTTATTCTATTCCTGGATATATAGTCTCTTTCTAAAAATATAACTTTAATTGTATTTAATTTGTCTTGTTGTTTATTTTCCAAATAACTAAATTGTACTGATGAGGACTTGCGGTTGCTTGGCGAAACGTAAATTAAATGATTTTTTAATGTTTATTAATATTTTATAAAACTTTTTTTATTAATTTTATTTAAAAATTATTCAAATGTTTATATGCGTGTATGCAAGTGTGCATTCTTACTTAGAACTTTCCGTTTCAGACATTAAATATATGTACAATGAGTAACAAAAGTCTACACATACCCATCAAAATCCTTTTTCTACACATATTATATAATTTTTTTCCACACATACATACCTGCACAGAAGTCTACGCATATCCATCAAAATCATTTTCCTACACATATACATATCTACACACATCCATGAAAAGCTTTCACCAAAACTATTCAAATTTACAAGAAAAAAAAGCACATTAGTCTGTTATAATATCATGAAAAATGCTTCCGAATGCTTTGTAAGAGCTTAAAAATGATGATTACTAGTAAAATATGCATATTTACTGCAATTAGCATGTAGGAAAACCTACATACACTTGTTTGGCTGTTAACAAAATTTGCATTTGTACTTCTTTCGCTTTCATTTTTCAATTTTACCAGGCACATGAAGTCTAGTTGTGCTGATCTTCACCTCCCAAGATAGTCTGAATATTTAAGTGGCTGTAAATGGTTGTAATAACGTGAAAGATGAGTCAGGGAAAAGAAACACCCTTGAATCTTCGTAATATAAATATAAAATTAAGAAACAACAAAAAAAAATCTTACGGCAAGATTGTCAAAATTATAAGTAAAAGCCATGCACTGTACAAATTATACAGAAAAACCTCGATTAACCGAGCTTTGATTAATCGAGGTTTCTTTTAACCGAGCTAATAACGAAACTTGATTTATTTTTTCTTTGTGAATGAACTTTGAGAAAGACAACCCTTTTTTTTTCACACAGTCAGTGTTAAAGACTCTATTAGAGATCTGCACGGGCACGGCCCTGCAGAATTAGAACATTTTTTCAACGGGCCATGCCATTGCCACCTAGACTACAATCTAGTCTAGATGGCAATGGCCGACTGGCATCGGACAGATACGTGATATTTGAGCCTCGAGCTTAGAATTTTCAACAGATTCGTGCCGAACCGAGATCAGCCTTACATTTTTTTCTACATAGTCGAGCCAGGCCTGAACTGGACTTAATTGTTCTCAGGATGTGTAGAGCAGGCAGTATATTTTGTAAAAATATTAAGAGCGTAATAAACTTCTGTTAGCGGAATCTTTGGAAACAGGTTATATTTGTTGAGCTGTGAAAAATTACTTTATATATGTTTATATTTATCATTTAAAAAACGTTCTAGCATTTTCTATACTAAGGTATGTTAAATTCGCAGGCACGGCGAGTTTTTATAAACACATTCTGTTAACCGAGATTTCTGATATTCGAGGTACTGCTTAGCCAAGCATTAAAGATCTGTCACGTGAGTAATAGGTCTGAGTTAGACGAGTCTATTGTTGATAATAGGACTGGGAGCAATGAAAAGGGAGTTTTTCCTACTATTGCTTTTATCGTGAATGGAGAGGAATTTCGCCCCCCTCCTAATGCTTCCCTACCTTCGGAAAGGTCCATTATTTTGGCAGTATGCCAAGACAGGTCTTTGAAAATTGGTCAAGCAGTACTATAGAGGTCCCAATTATCTCAGATAATCGAGGTTGCACTACTTAGAAATAATAATTTAAGTGAAAATGTGCTCAAGAAATCTTGATGTGGTCGTCCAAAGTAACTTAAGGACCGCGATCCAATAATTAGTAAGAAAAATAAAGCAAAATTATGAGAAATAGTGCCTCATAATTAACCAAGCATATTGCGATGGCAAGTGGCAAGAATATGCATCCAGAAGCTATTCGTGGAATTCTTCGATCAGCAGGCTTCAATGGTAGAGTTGCCAGAAGGAAACCTCTCGCTTCATTTGAAAAACAACAAAAAAGACTAAATTTTGTATCTAAAGATATTGACAAGGACTTTGAGTTTTATAAAACAAAGTTCTTTATTTATGAGTGTTAAGTTAAATACTTTTAACTGTGATGGGCATAAAAAATTTTAAAAAAAAATGAAACCAGAAAATTAACACCAACTGTTAAATTCAGTGGAGGAAATGTAGATAATGCGTTTGGGGCTCAATGGCGGCGGCTGGGGGAGGTAGGTAATTCAGTGTTTATTTGCGACACAATAGATCAAATTGGATATTTAAAAATACTCCAGAGCAATTTGCACTCATCCGATTAGAATTTAAAACTGGTAAATAGCTGGGTTTTCCAACAAGGTGATGACCCGAATTTTACTGCTAAAATAGCAAAAGAATGGCCCCTTCATAAAGTACCCAAGCAACTCTTCGCAACCACAGTCATCAGACTGAAGCCCATTGAACAGATTGAACACATTTGGGATGAACTTCATCGTCGAATTTGACAATACATAATTGCAAGAAAAGAAACCTTGAGAGATCGCAATACAACGTATAGTGACTGACATCACCCTCGATAGGGCGAAAAATCTTGTTTTGTCAATGGAAAAAAGAACGCAAACAGTTGTAGGTTCCAATAGTCCAAGAGTCGACCGCATAAAACCCTATGCCATCGATCACAAGAAAAAATTCTTTATTTTATGGAAGAGTAGTAATAGAGGAATCTAATGATCCATGTCTGCCGGAAGCAAAATGGTGCATAAGCCAAAAATTGATATCACTAGTGGTTGAATCGTAGGTTTAGCATTGTGTTTGCCATAAAATCAAAAGTATGAAAACATGGAAAACTGGGTGCAGGAAAGCACAATGCTAATCCTACGAGTCAACTTTTTAGTAGTATTAATTTTTGGATTATACACCACTGCGCTTCCGGTAGACATGGATCATTAGATTCTTCTATTACTACTCTTCCATAAAATAAAGGATTTTTTTTCTTGTGCTCCGTGATATAGGGTTTTGCGCGGTCGGCTCTTGGACTACAATTTAGGTCTTACAAAGTATTAATTTTGAATCTTTAATGTTATACATAAATATAGTATACATTATTTTTATTTAGACTTTTTTGACTATATAATACAGTGAAACCTCCAAATAAGGGACACCTATGGGACCGGAACTTTTGTCCTTTAAATAGAGGTGTCCCTTATTCGGAGTTTTTATATTATTTTTAATTAATCTCTATGAGGGATATAGAAACAGCAAAGCATTAAACATGATGCGCCATAAATGACCCAAAGTGTATAAATTATGTTAATCAGACAAAAGGAAGAAAAGAGAATTAATCAATTAAAATTTTCCATTAATTACTAAATTATTAAATGATTTGTAGAATTATTGATTTGTATTTTTATGCAAATTGTGTACATGCAGCAAAAAGTATAAAAACATTTGAAAGAATTTTACTTGAAGTAGCAATCAAAAGTGATCCTTTTGCAAATTTCGATTTTTCAGTATAAAACTTTCATATGTTCATTTACCATACTTATAAATATTAGTTCTTCATTACCAGCCGTATTCACCAAACAAGAAAAAAGTATTCAACTCTTTTGCATATTTTAAGGCAACAAACCTCTCAACTGCTCTACTTAGCAAGTGGGAACTGTTTTGGCGCATTTACAAATTCATTTTTTAATTGAAAGGTATAAAATTGGAATGCTTGACTATGGAAGCAATTTGAAATTGAACTGTATTTTAAATTTTTTGAAAAATAAATTACCTGTAAAAACCTGTATAAGTGATTTTGATCACGTGACAAATATTTTTTTAATCCTTTTTTTGAGTACTTATTTTTCTTTCCGATGGAAATTCGGTTCAAGACGCCCACATTGATATTTTCTAAAAAATCTATTCCATTAAAAAAAGAAAAAAAAAGGGGGGGGGGGTCGATTATATATTTTCTAAACCACACTTGCTAGTTTCAGACATTTCCGGATAAAAATTAATTAAAACAATATGTCTTAAAAGTTGCCTTTTTTGGATTTGAGAACAGCTTAAAAGCATATGTAAACTTCTTTATTTTACAATTTTCTTTTATTCTCCATTTTCAGAATCTTCATCATTACTTTCAATGCGGATAAAAACACTAATGTTGAATCAGAATTGTGGGTAAATAAATGGCAGTTAATAGTGTCATATGCCTCTATATAAACATGACTGTCTGTCTGTTTGATAACTTCATAAAAATCTGTATTTTCATTTTCATCACAGACAATTTCATTATCTGAAATTCAAAAACCAGTCTCTCTAATCTCATTTTGAAGTGTCCCTTAAATCGATTGTCCCTTATTCAGAGGTAAATACATTACACGTCCTATTCCAAGGGACCGGGACCGGAAGTTTTGTCCTTTAAATAGAGGTGTCCCTTATTCGGAGTGTCCCTTATTTGGAGGTTTCACTGTATCTATTTTTGTACAATTTAGCCAATTTTTAATGAGTATTTTTTTTTCCTTTCATGAACATCCTGAAATGTCTGAAATCTTTGCTAAAAAAAAGTTTTTTTTCCTCCAAAGTATTAATATTATGTTAGATTGTTTTAATTTTGCTTGTATATGTAGATTTTTCTGACTGAATGTATATTGCTAATCTTGTACAGTTGTATAATTTATAAAATAAAACGCAGTCCATACAAATGTATGAATATTTCCTTCAGTTAATGTTTGTTTTTATATGATATGCAAAATTATTTCAATAAATAATTAATTGTTTCGAATATTCTTATTTTATATTAATAAATTTCATTGGATAAGAAATACATAAAAAAATGCTACGAAAACAATCAATTAATTTGTGAAAAATCTAATAATTTGTATTATGTTATTTTCATAAATTGAAATTCATATACAATATACATAATATACTAAAATACAATAATTTATTCATCTGGCATTGCAAAAATAAACATCGATTCTTCTGCCAATACCATGACCATCTGTAATAATATTTTATTGTTTGCTAGTTTTGACATTTTCGACGAATGTGTTTTCATTTTTCCGTCTTATAATTGATTTTTTTTTTTTTTTTCGCTTTCTCTTTTTTTTTCAAAGGTCAGACAAGAATGAAAAACCCTGTAATTAGCACAGGTTATGAAACATTTTCCAATGCATTGAGAATACTGTAACAAAACTTCTCAGTTTATTAAAGTGAAGGATGATCTCTAAATAAGCAAGGGGTGACCGCCTGAAAAACTCACACTGTAAAAAATGATTTCTCAAAATTGAGTAAAAAGTACTCAATTTTAAGTACTTCACATACTCAAAATAGCTCCGATTCAAATGTACTCAAAACTGAGAAACACATGTACTCATTTTTGATTCCATGGTTGCACTGTAAAACATTTGGGTAACGTTACTCCATAAAATTGGTATAAAAATGGTGGCAAATGCTGCCTCCAATTTCATGGAGTAATTTTTTTCACATATGCAATGGTGTAATTTAAACATATGTTACTGTTGTAACATTACAATGTCATACCGGTTTTAACGGTTAAAATACTCCATAAAATTGGAGGCAGCAATGCTGCCACCAATTTTACGGAGTAACGTTTCCACAAATGTTTTACAGTGTGTGTTCAAATGTAAATCGCTATGTACTGCCCCTTTAACTTATAAACTAAAGTAAAAATATACTAAAATTTATTTCTTGCTCAAAATTATTAACAATAAAAGTTTAATTGAATGTTTTATAAAGAAAAATAGCAAAAATAATTAGCAAAATGCCCAAATCGAAGATTTTTGTGACTAGAGCACTATTTGCAAGCACTTTTAAATTATTTCAAAATACTGTGTATAATTTATTGATTACATAAATAAGCATCTTTTTATGCCACCATAAATGAAATAAACCATTACAGGGTACAAAATTATCCTTAGTTCGTATTTGATAACAAGTGATGTTCCAAAATTGAGAAAGCAATGTGGTCATTTTTGATCCAAACGTACTCAATTCACTATGAGTACATCGATGTATACTCATTTTTGAGTATTTCATTTTTTTTTTTTTTTTTTTTTTTTTCAAGTGCAGCTTTTGCTTTAGAGTATAATCACAATCTCGGATATTGGGGGGGGGGGGGTATCTAAATAAATCTATATTAAACATTTTTTTTAAAACGCATAACGTATTTTAAAATCCAATAGTTGCAATTACCATCATTAGTCATAAAAATATGCGAACCTTTTTGTGCAGTCATGTATATATCTATTCATGCTATGTATAATATCCTAAGAGTTAGTTCAGTAAACACATAGCACAGATAATAATTCCCTTCAGAAATTTCCGTCGATACATGGAAATGTGCTCGATATCTTTGCTGCAACCCTGTATATGATCTGCAGAATTTATATGCACCAAGTACTATGCAAAAATACAGTTAAGTTAAAAAAAAAGCATACCAGAACTGAAAACGCACTTCTAGAAATTATTGTTCATAGGCAGTACTGTAGCCGAATTCTTTTATATGTCATTTTAAATAAACTTTTAATAAATTAATATATATGATTCTCTCCAAATATGCCAAAATAAGAACTGTGAGAGAGTGATGAAATTTAACAAAATGTCCATTTACTTTTTAAAAATTATTTGAATTGAGATTAGACTTAGTGGGCTTTAACTATATTTAAATACATATAAATCAGTAATTATTATTATTTTTTTAATATTTACCTGTTTTCAGTAGAGGCTGGTGAGGGAATGATAAGGATGACTTAGAGGTCTGCACGGGCCCGGCCCGTATGCCGTATGAAATTGTTTTTGGCCCTGCCCGACCCGTTGTAAAACCCAAAAGTTCGGCCCGTTCATATTTTTAATTTTAAAGCTCGGCCCCACCGTATGAAAGTTTTTGGCCCGGCCCGGCCCGGCCCGTTGTAAAACCCAAAAGTTCGGTCCAGGCCCGGCCCGTTCTGGCCCGTCACAATTTCTACTTTTTCCAGAACATTCAGATTTTTATCATATAATTAAGATTTTTTAAAGAATGCTGCATACACGTCTATAAGATGATTTTACAGTATATTTTACAGGAAATACACATTAGCAACATTAATGATTCTTTAGATTCTTATATTTCCAACATTGAAATAAAGTATTATTAAAAAATTAATATGGTTTAGAATAAAAGAGAAAAAAGAAAATTAAAAACATCGTAACTTTTGAAGCTGTATAGTAAAAATAGATTTATGGAAAGATTTCTATATCAGTTTAAGAGTGTTCTCAACTGATCCGCTCAACAAGCGAAAAACGTTTTGACACATTTACAAATTCATTTTTTAACAGAAAGTTATAAAATTTTAATGCCTGACTATGAAAGCGATTTCGAATTGAATTTATTTTTCCATTTTATGATCATTAAATTATTTATCGAGTTATAAGCTATTTCGATGACGCAATCACCCGTTTTCCTCCTCCTTTTCGATCGGTTTTTCTACTTTCGTCGGGAAATAGGCTCAAAAGTGTCAACTTTGAAGGCTTGTTATGAAAAATCTATCGTGTTTTTTAAAAAACAAAAGAATGAGTGCCATTAGACAGTTTTTGAATAATAACATCCGCTACTTTCATGCATTTCTGAACAAAAATAAATTAATGCATGTGTCACAAAGTTGCCCTTTTTGATTTAAGAACACCCTTAAAAGATTCCAAATCCAAATACATTCTGAAATCCAAAGGAGCTACTTTCTAATACATTTCTAAATTCATTTTTTTTTTTTTCCGAAAGCGCATTAGATTAGCAGGTGTTTTTATTCAGAAACTATGTGGTCGAATGGATTTATCCATTTTTTGATACAAGCAATTTAAGTAATACTGCTAAAGTTAGCATTTTGAATAGAATTTCCGGAAGCGACAGCATGGGAAGGGAGAAAAATCTGCAACAATTTGACAAGAATATCTTATATCTCAACAAGTTTACACAAATATTTTATTTATCAAAATTAAAAACGCTATTCGATTCCAATTCCTTTCAATAATATCAGGCTTGTCAATTTTATACTTTTGCAATTAAAAATTAGTCAGAAAAGTGTCAAACTTTCACGTTGTTGAGAAGTGAATTTAAGAATCACTAAGAAGTATATGCCCAAAGATTACGTTAACATAAGTTCTTTATCGCTATTAATAATTTTACAAATCATGTTGTCTACCTTAAACTTCTTGAGAACAATTAAGTCTAGTTCCGACTCGGCTCGTCTATATGCAGAAAAACAATGCAAGCCTGATCTCGGTCCGGCACGAGTCTGCTAAAAAAATATTAAGCCCGGGTTACACATAATATAACTATCCGATTCCGATCTCTTATCAAACTAAGGGGTATCGACTAAGTATCGACTAAGTATCTACTCGTTAAGCACATTTCTATATGTTTTTTTTTTTTGTAAAAGCCATATTCTTTGAAAATAACTCATAGTTCATCGTTTCTACGTAAATCTTTATAACGGGCCGGTAAGCCCACAAAATGTTTTTTATCGGCCTGTTCCGTATGGCGCATTCAATTTTTTTGCCGGCCCGTTAGAAAATTCGGAACCATTCCGCCGGCCCGGCCCGTGCAGACCTCTAGGAAGGCTTAGAGCCTAATTGTTCTTTCGAGAATTTTTGTAATTTTCTAGATGATGAAATGACATATTACATTATGTGAATCGTTTGTATTGCAAGAAATTATCTCTTGATTTTTAGAATTAATTCATAAACCAGAATTATAGTTACTAAAACCCTCTTCTTGTGTTCGCATTTATTTGAAAAGATTTTTAAATAAGTTGGACCACGATAATATAAGAAAACGCCCTTCAGTTTTAATAGGATAACTAAAAAACTCTCTAACAAACGGAACTAGAATTTATTAGAAGAACCCCAGAGAGTGGTTTGATGACGCAAGATGCGTCATACAATTTAGTTTTTATTTTGGGGTGGGGGTGTTTGAGAAAAAATACTTTTTCTGGGGGGAGGCGATTTTTAAATTCATAATATTTCCTTTTTTTTTTTACTGTTAAAAAATTCTTGATTTTTTTATCACTTTTAAATTTTTTCAACATTTTATTTCAAGAACTGTTCCTGTGTTTTCTTTCATTAAATTCTAGATAAGGGCAATATAAACTCATTCTCCTATACTCAACTCACTATATTTTGAAGTAGATTATAAGTGGAATATATTTTACAATTGATATTCTGTTTAGGGGGGGGGGGGGGTCAATGTTAAAGTATGAAGATATTTGGGGGGAATTTGCGTCATTGGGTTTTGAGGGGATGTTCATCACTGACGCTTAATATAATCATAAATTGAAAATAGTTATTCTATTAATAAAATTTCAAAGCATTTTACCGTATATTCTAGCGCATATCGAGCACTTTTTTGGAAAACAAAAAATCTTGAAATTTTAAAGGTGATCATTATAAAAATGAAACATTAAAGATTTAAAATAAGAATTCAGATTTCTATTTATTAAGGAAAAATACAAGAAGCGTGATTATTGGAATGAGCGAAGGTGCTACTCCAAACGCTTTGTGAAGTTTCAAGCAGAAAAGCTGCTGTAGCTTATGTCCTCTTTTAGCATCTACCTGTTTTCTTTTTGTTAATATAATATTTTTAAGACTCTTCTATAATATTTTTAACTATATATCGTATAAAGTTTTATTTATTTATTTAGTAAATGAAGAAAAAAAATGGGAGGTGCGCATAATAAGGCGAATATAATACCTGAAGATAAAAATAGTAGTAATTGTAAGTCTAATTAATGTTAATGTCTGAATCGTATAAGTCTCAAACATTAGGTGCGCGTCATATACCGAAGCACATTATACGCCGGAATGAGAATATACACTACATACTTATAAAAAATAAAAGTATTTTTTCAAATACTTTTATTTTTATTATTTATTTCGGCACAGAGGCAAGATCAGGAAAAATCAATGCCATGTGGCTTGACGATGGGCAGAAAACGGTTCTTATCTACCCTTCGCCTTCAAAATCTTAGAAATCAGGTTCTTGCCGGGATTTTGTTTGTTTGTTTACTTGTTTTGGAGAGACATCCTACGCCGCAGGGATTCGAAACCTGTGGAATGCGTGCCCAAGCCAGTGGATGGCATGTATGAAAGTTTCTCTGGAACATAAACAACTAAAAATAATAAACAATACCTTTATGGGGAAAATCAATACTATGTGAAGAAATAATCTCGTTTAGCATGCGCACAGGCTGTTAAAAGTAAATCAGATATTTGTGCATGAAATATTGCTTTACAAATTTAATCGTAGGGATTGTAAATTTCCTTGTAGACCCATTTTAATGCGAAAAAAATGTATGTTTGCTTTCTTCTATAGAATTTAAAATGCATTATTTTCAGCTTAGCTTTAAAGAGTAGTTCAAGTAATAAAGTGCTTTACGCAACCATTACTAGAATCCCGAGATTAAAAAATACAAACTGTATACCAGATTCGACGCTGAACGCATGCAACAATGCGAATTTTCATTTACTAATTGAAGAGCAAAGTTGGCAGTCCAGCCTCCTTCTTTATTTAGAACTTCCAAATTCATACCAGAAATTCTGAATAGTATTTTTACATTTATTTATTTATTAGACATTTCCTGAATACGTGAAATGAAAAACCTTCTTTCGTAATTTCTAAATAAAAAGGGAGGCCAAACTGTCAACTTTCTGAATAAGAGTCCAATGAAAAAATACTTCTGTCCATGCTTTCATAAGATGAGATCTTCGGTATAAAGTTTTTGTTCGTGAAGAAAACTTTGACGACATACGTATAAGATTTTCTATAAAAAACAACGTCAATTTATGTAAAATTACTTATAAATAAATCGTTGTCGTTCAAGAACCACATCATTCCCAATATCCATACTTGTGTTTTTAAATTAACTTCTAAAAGTTTTTTTTCTTTTTTTTTGTGAAGGAGATGGTGGGGGGGGGGGGGGTCTTTTTAACTTTTCAGTTATTCTGACTCATAGTGCTTTAATATTTAGTTAAAGTATTAAATTCATGCAGCAATAAGTTAGGAATCGGATTAAAGAAAAGTTGTTTCTGAAAAAAAAAATTATAAGAAATTAATTCTTATTTGATATATCTTGTAAATTAGAGTGCTTATGGTACATTAGAATGCCAATATACATTGCTTCTCAGGTTAGCAGCAATTTAGCACTCAGTTTAGCACACTATCAAGAAGGTTCGCCATTACTGGGCTATAGTGTCAGACACTATCAGAGTCAATTTTTATATGTGCTCAAACTGTAAATAAAAATATTACAATTCGTCTGAAAAACGAAATAGTTTCTATTTCTTTATATATATATGTTTGTGTGTGTGTGTGTGTGTGTGTGTGTGTGTGTGTGTGTTCATACATCGTAAAGACTATTGGATTTTAACCCTTGACAAGCACACTGGGTACAAAGTACCCATCCCAAAATTTTATTTTGTTATAATTTTCTGTATGTATTTAATAGAGGGCTTTCCCCTTTGGTGATATTTTTCTGAGTTCTTGAGGAAGCGTGTTCAGTAGCCGTTAGTGAGATTCAGTTGTTATAACGCAATGAGCACATAACATTGTGGATACTTTTAACCCAGTTTGCCAGTTAAGTGTAGTGAGTCGACTGTTCAACAGTTTTTTCTCGGATCATATGAGTGTTTTTTTATTTTTTTTATTTTACAGTAAGTAATAAATTATGATTACAATTGTATCACAAAATATTTATAAGTTAACGTAAATTTATGTATTTATATGCACGTATACGTCATATATATATGTGTGTGTGTATAAGACAGTCATATATATCCAGCAATTCCCTATGTGCATAGAGTGTTGTAACAAAAGTTCTTTTTTAAATATATTTTTGTGTTTATTTTTATTTTCGTGCTTGAAAATAAAGATTATTATGAATAATAGATGTCTGATTTCCATAAAACTTGTCCTGTACCTATTTTTTAGTATACACCACTTCTATGAATTCAAGTAGTAAAATAACTGTACTTTTTGATGCGGATCAAAGAACAGATTTCATCACCTTTTAAAGCACCTTTTAAGCTTTCCCAAACACTATGTTTTTTTAGATTTTAGACCATTAGGATGAAGGATATGGCACAATAATCAAAAAAGTCTCGAAAAGGCACTTTTTTCAGCTTCGGTGGCATTTTTATCTATTTCAATTGACACCAATCAATTTAACATAATATCTGTTATATGCAGAATTGTTTAAGCTTTAATTTAAAAAAATATATATTCTCTAACTTTATTAGCGACAAAGATATTTGAAAATGAATTGTGTTGGGTACTTTTCATCCTCAGTGCCTAAAGAGGTATACTGTTTAGATGTGTGCTTGTCAGGGGTTAAACAATAAAAATACATGAGCACATCGTCTCCTTGCTATTCAAATCATTCGCAACAATTTTCCCTTCAACATGCGAGGGAAATGGGCTTATGAATACTTGCCTTATTAAATAAAATACTAAAAAATAGCATTTGAATTATAGTGAAAAATATTGTTATATTTGTAATCTATATAAACCAAATCGAACAGTGTGAGTCACAATTAGTCAAACAATAAGCAATCTCCTTAGATATTGCCCTTAGGAACATATTTCCAATTGCAAAGTTCCAATTCTAAAAGAAAAAAAAACAATAAAAAAGGTGCAAAATTTGATGAGATATGTTACATTTCCATGGGGGATCTATTTTTTAAAAAAAATAGGAAAATTAAATTTTTATACGGAAAAGGGAAAAAAAGCTCGGCCCGGCCTGGAAAAAAAGTTTAAATCATAGCCTTCTCAGGCGGGAATTTCTATATAGTTTTTTTACTTCGATATGGTTAAAAATTGTTTCGTATGGAGGAGTTCTGACCAAAAATACGTGTTATAGTTTTTCGTTTTTTCATATTTATACTTTTTATTATTAAAGAAGCGCCAAAGGCTGTGATATATTTATTTTATCAATGAATCTCTACTTATATGCAAATGATTCACTTATACTTTAATATCGTTAATCCATATTCAATGTGTTTGAGACTTTGAAAAATGTTATACAGTAAAACCTTTTAAGAAGGAATGACATAGGGGGAAAAATGTTATAGACAAATTCCCTACTTAGGATGTGTAAATGGAGTTTATTTTTTTCTCAGGTATTATTATACTTATTCTGCATGGATCAACACATTTTCTGATTTCGTCATAGGCAGATTTTTTTCACTGGTTTTATTGTATTTAATTTTTTTTTGCATTTGAATATACTTTTCTTTAAAAAAATGAATTTTAAGGTTTATTTGTATAAATTTTGACTGAGCCAAATTTTACTTATTTTATGCACGTATTAGGTCAGTCGCAGACAGTGATGTTAATGGGAGTGTGTCGAGACAGGGATTGAAAATTTCGTCCCATGTAGATTGTAGACCTAGGAAGAAGAAAGCAGCACGTTAGAAAAAGCATTGCTTTACATAATTAATAGATATTTAAATAGTACAGAAAGAAGGTAGAAATGGGAAAAATTAAACTGAATCGGAAATTTGAGCTACAGAAATCAGTTGCTTTACACTTTCAATTAAAAAAAAAATGTTTAAACATTTTTTTATTAGGAACCAAATTTTGTTTAAGACTTTAAATGCGTTTATCTGCATGATGGAGTTTTTCCTCCACTATTTCTACCACTATAGACCCCACTACTTTAAATTATTAAATTCAAGGCTCGTTAAAGAAAAAAGTGCAACCTTGAAAAATGCCTTTTTTGATTATTTTACATTAGCTTTGTTTCGGTAAATTTGAAAAAAAATATCTTTTGAAACTATAATTTTTTAAATAAATATTTTTAATAGTTTTAAAATTAATATTTTAAAAACCCTGGATCAAAACTAAAATCAGATTTTCCTCTTTTATTAAATGGAGAAAATTGAAATCCGATAAATAATATTTCGAGTTATAACGGTTTTAAACTATCCGCATTTAAAACAATACTAATCATTTGAAATTTTTATAAATTTTATGAGAAATTTTAGGATGTGATTTTGTTAGCAAATTATATGGCTAACTATGATAAAAAAAGAAAAAAAAAGATAAAAATTCTAACTTAAATGAGATTTTTTTACATGTTTCCTCTGAGTTGTTATAGAAACTTTGTTTTTTGAATTGCGCGCATTTCAATTCGTGTCTAATCCCTTAAAACTTGATGAATATTTTTAACGGGTATAACTCTGCGAGTTTGGCAGGTATGAAGATGCAATTTTTTATTCTAATTCAGGACTGGATAAGGAAAGTTGTCTAACTGGAATTTCTATAATACGAGGGCCGTATAAAAATTTAATTTTCTTATTTTTTTTTTTTTTTTTTTTTTTTCAAATAGACTCCCCGTGGAGTTGCAACTTATCAAAAATTTCACCTTTTTTATGTAATTTTGCAATTGGAAGATGTACCTAGGTTCAATATTTAAGGAGATAGTCTATTGTTTCGATAATTATGACTCATCTTGTATAACATTTGTCAAAAATTTCATTGAGAAAATTATAAAATTTTGATAAGTAAGCAATTTTTGAAAAATGCTTGATTTTAGACCCCCTTTTCCCCTACCTAACCCTAGTAAAGTAAAAAAATTTTAGGAATGCTGCAACTCTGTGTACATTCTTTTTTCCTTTTTTTTTTTTTTTTTTTTTTTTTTTTTTTTTTCTTTATTCGAGACTAAATATTCGTCTTAAATTTTATAATTATGATGTGCTAAAAAAAAATCTAATTATTTTCTTAGGATAATTTCTCTTACGACTTATAATAAACACTGTAAACAAAAAACTAAAAGGAGAAACAATCTAGCACGCTGATTTTTAATTACGTGTTTTTTCTTACATTTCGTATACATTTATAGTAATAATAATAATAATAATAATAATAATAATAATAATAATAATAATAATAATAATAATAATAATAATAATAATAATAATAATAATAATAATAAAACATTTTCTTTTAGGAAATTATAAAAAAGTTTTGGAATATTTTTCTTTAACTTGGAAAAATATGTGTGATTTTCTTAGTAAATGCATTCTCTTCAACTGAATGTTTTCCAATAAAATAGTGACAGTAACGTAATCATATTATCGAGAAACATCAATTTACTATATTTTAGGCACATAAAGTAAATTCGTTTTGAGAGTTAGGGAAAATATACACACGCAAACTATTCACATGCAAAATTTATTGATATTATTGTATGATTTATTTTATTACATCTGTACTTTTCTTTATTCGTTATTTCAATATCGTAAAGTTGTTAAAAAAATTACATTCTAATAAGTGATTTCAATTCGTGCTGTTTATGCAAAATTGTCATCCTTTATTTCTATTCAATAACGTGTTCGGCTTATTATGTAATTTTACTGACGGCATATACAGGGTGATTATAAAAAACTATCCCGACAATTGGGCTCCTAACTATCATACCATTCACAGAAACTGAATGAAATTTTGGCAAAAGCTATTTTGAGGTATGCGCTCAAGAATGATATGGAAAATAACAGTATCACTCAAACAGTTACGGTTACAGTGAGAAAATTTCGAAAAATCAAATAGCAACACCCCATTTTTTGTATCGGAATGTTATCTACATTATGAAAAACCCTATATAGCGTTGGAACGGCAACTGTAGCATGAAAATCGCCGGTAGTAGATAGGCTAAAAGTAAGGACAAACAATAAGGACCAAGAAGCAGCATTAAATAAAGCATTTTACTGTGTTTCACAAATTTTCCACATGACCTCCTTCACATACGATGAGACTTTGCATGCGACGGATGGTGGATAGCACTACAGCATGTACCATGGCAATAGGAATCCCTTGAATCGCAGTTCTGATGGCATCTTTCAAATCAGATACAGTTTGAAGACGAAACTGATACAGTTTGGATTTCAGAAATCCATTGGTGTCAGATCAAAAAACCTTGGTGGCCACGGAAACGGGAAATGACGGGAGATAACTCTGTCACCAAACTGTTGACTTAAGACCCGATATGTGGAGGAACGCTATCTTGCAACCACACAACTTCAAATATAGCATTTTGCCGTTGCTATGCGGGAATCGCGTAACGAGTTAACAAGTTCAGATGCGAGCACTGGTTATTGTACACGTTTCAGATCACCGGCAGAAACCTTTTCAAAAAAGTAAGGGCCGAGGATGAACGTACTCGTTATACCACACAACACAGTCACTTTTTCCTCGTGTAACGGACGTGCAAGCACATCATGTGGGTTATTCTCCAGTGCTCACAATTTTTCGAATTCGCGTTACCAGTTAACGAGAAATGCGCCTCATCTGTCCACAGAATGCGTAAAGGCCAGCTTCTATCTTCATCGTACCGGATAAGGAATTGATTTGCAAAATCCAGCCGTAATTGATATTCTCCCGCTTCCAACATCTGGACACAGTGGAATCGATACGGAAACATGTTTAGAATAGAGCGCAGAATCTTGCGTACAGTTGAATTCGGCAGATTCAGAACACGTGAAACACCGCGTGCAGTTGTGGGACGAACTATGTTCATCGTTTGATGGACTTCTGCAACATCTTCCACAGGAACGAAAGGTCGTCCAGACCGGAGTCGATCGAATGTGCAACCAGTTTCTTCAAATTTATGAATCAAGTTGCGTATAACTTTGACAGTGCACGGGCCTCGCCGTAATCCATGATTGAGGCGGTAAACACGCAATGTCTCTGCGACATTTTGTCCATTCAGGTAATAAATCTTTACGATTTTCCCCTGTTATTTCCCTGAAAGCGGCATCTTGTTCGGAATGGCAGAAAGCAGCGTACGCGGCTCGCATTTCGCAGTGCCTTTTCTTACTCCTAGCGTGACGACGTCAGTCATGACTATGTCTTACTTAGAGCCCGAAATTTGCGTTTCTTGGTTTCTTCTTCACGCTTTGTGGAAAACTAATCAAGCTGGGATATCATCCGGAGAAATGGTGTGACGTGTGACATAAATGAAAAGAACATTAATGCTCTGGTGCACAGCAAAGTCCTTTTTTACTTTTCCCTTGCATAGGTTCCGGTGATTTTCATGCTACAGTTGCCGTTCCAACGCTATTTAGGGTTTTTCACAATGGAGATCACATTCCAATACAAAAAACTGGGTGTTGCCATTTGATTTTTTCGAAATTTTCTCACTGTCACCGTAACTGTTTGAATGACACTGTTGTTTTCCATATCATTCTTGAGCGCATACCTCAAAATACCTTTTGCGAAAATTTCATTCAGTTTCTGCGAATGGTATGATAGTTAGGGGCCCAAATGTCGGGATAGTTTTTTTATAATCACCCTGTATTTGCTGTGAAGAGCAAAGCGATCTCTCACAAGTTAATATTTGATTCACTTTGTTCACATTTTAAATACGTTCGACTGTGAAATGTTATCTTGAACAAAGCGTTTTAAAATTAAATAAAATGCAAAACAAATTAGACACAAAGCGTAAACATAAACACACTTCGACAAAATTCTGTTATACAGGGTGTCCCATAACTAGCGTCCAAACTCTGCACAGCCAGCTTCCTCGTTGGGAGTACATAAAAATATCCAAATAACTGTACCTGTACTTTCCATAGTTTAGGAGAAAAATGTGAAAATAAAGTATTACCTAACAGCTGGTGCAAGGAAAAAGTACCTTATTACACACATCAATAGCAGTATTTACATATCTTTCAGGGCATACTCCCCAGCATTTTCTAAGGCATTTCTATTACACTGGCCGTACGTCAAATACATGTTGCAATATTCACAAATGGAATACATTATAGCCATATGAAGAATACCGGTACGGTAGCTGTAAGGTACAGTCTTTTAAATACGATTTCGACGGCGCCAGTCCACGACGAGTGCATGCATGATGAGACATGCGCAGCAGCGCAGCGAGCGTTTTGAACATTATCGTCTGCAAAGAAATGCAAATACTGCTGCTGATGTATCCAATGCGGTGTTTTTTTCCTTGCACCGGCTGTGACGTCATACTTTATTTTTCATATTTTTCGCGAAAACTATGGATCGTAGAGGTACAATTCTCCGGACATTTTTTATGTATTTCTAACGAGGAATCTGGCTGTACAGAGTTTGAGCACTATTTATGGGATATCCTGTATAGCAGGAGAGATAATTTAACACTGTCAGTGATGGAAACGTTTGATGAAAGTTTCATTATTTACAGAGGGTAAAGTGCCCAGTGTTTGATATATTTTTTAATTACTTATTCGAAGATTTACAGACCATGTAGTCATTTATTCTACATTCCATGTGATAATTCATGTCTTCTTCTAGATTTACATATAAGTTTTGCTCTTCTTCTTTGAAAAATTGTTTTGGAATTAAGTTGCTGAAAAGTTAGTCTGGAGTTTTGAAGTCACTATAGACAGTTGTTATAAGAAATCTCAGAAATAAGATTTGTTATATCTATTTTTATTCTTGACATTTTAATAACTGAGTAATAATAGGACAAACTACTGTCTAAAGCTTTACTTCTCTTTTCCTATGGTCCAAGTTTTAGCATTCTAACCCAGTGGCGCCAACTTATATGTGCCATAGGGCCAAATCCCGAGCTCACCGAATAATTTTGAATCATAGCGTACCCAATTTTCATTGTTCTAGCTATTTATTTCATTATTATTTTATTATTTATTTTTCTCCTTAGAATAAAATATAGGACCATGTGTTTTAGTTCTTCGACTAACTCCCATAAATCCCAAATGATTGAAATATTTTGCATCCATGTTTAACTTTCTTTTAATTAAATTTGTAGTCATGTTCATGATATCATGACATTACAATAAATATTTGTGTCTTTATAAGGAAAAACGCATAAGAATATGATTTAATTAAATTGCTACATTATAAAAACATGACAGCGTGACTTAAAATGATCATTTTTCACCATCTGTCAATCCTTCAAAGAAAAACAAACTGGTCGCACTATTTTACAAAAAAAAAAAAAAAAAAAAAAAATTGAGCCCACCCAATTTTTTTGAGTTAACCCAATATTTTTCAAAAGTTGGAGCCACTGTTCTAACCTTAACCTCAAAGCAGAAAGGGCACTTTCAATTCCTGTTTTGTATAACTTTCAATTTACCGGGTGTCCCAAAAATGACTGATGGATTTTAAGATTCAATAACTTGCAAACGGAGACAGCTATTTTACATTTCTATTTTTTTTTTTTTTTTTTTTTTTTTAACAAGAACAATTTTTGAAAAGAAAACAATCTAAGGGGTGTATTCCATCAATCCCTGTTTTTCTAGGAAAAGGTTTTTGAAGGACAAGGTTATCATTAAATGTTGAAGTACAATTTCTATTTAAGTTATCAAACACTGGGTATTTTACCCTGTGGATTTTAGGGAGTCTTCTATGTAAAGAATTAGAGATTTTAAAACAACATAAAGTCAAAACTAATAATTTTAAAGTCTAATGTAGAGTTTTTAATTGCTATTTACAGCGATATATATTCGTGTATAAATTGACTCGTGTAAAGTTGAACTTCTAACTTTCGAATGCAAACTCTGCAAAAAGTTAAAAACCTGTGTATAAGTCGACCCTCTAACTTTTTACTTGAATTTCGCACAAAAACAAACCAAAAATTGTCACTTGCCAATGCGAAAATGTAGTAAGTCAACAAAAACAAATCATTGAAAAAAATTATGATAAATTATGTTTATTTCTCCTTTTTATATATTACTATGCATACACATAAAAAAAACCCAGAATTTTGCAGTATTCAAAGTTTTTTTTTCTTTTTTAATAGACTCGTGTATAAGTCGACACCCGCCCCTCCCCCTTCCCCTCCCCCCTCCCCCCAATTTGTTTGCCGAAAACTGACAGAAATTCTTCGACTTATACGCGAGTATATACGGTATTGATACTATCGAACAAAATACTACAATTTGTATACTTAAATATGATTTAAAATAATTATTTATCTTTTTTAATATCGTTGGTATGTTTAAGTTTTTTTTTTTTTTAATTTAATAAAACGGCTTTTTTTTTTCACTTTTTTTAAAACTTTCTAAAAATTTGAGCAATGAATATTAATACATATCAAATATGCATTTCTCCTGGTTGTTTTCTAATATTCAAACTTCAGTTGTGGAAGGAATGAACCAGACATAAAGGTAATTTGAAAAGTTGGGTTTTGGGTTTCCTGTCTGCTTTCTTAATAAGAATCACAGTGTGCTGCAGACAAAAGAGAAAAAATAGAGAGAGAAAAAAAAAGAAACAAAGGAAAAATGGTATATGATATAACACATAAACGAGATCTGATCTAAATAAATCATATTTTGGATTCCTTCTTTGCTTACCTAAATGACAATCCGCAATGTATTGTAAATTAAGTTTAAAGAATGAGAGGATGTAGAAGGAAAAAAGTCGCGCATAATACAATATGTAAAGTAGAGGTAAAAAAGGCGGGGGAATAGGACCTTACTTTTCTTCTTCGGCTTAATGAAAGAGGTTTTCAAAAAATATTGTTCCTCATTCAACAGCAAGAAAACTATTGACTAATTTTTAAGCATATAAACAACATGCTTGCAGTCTTTATTATTGAAGTATTTTTTTTTTCGAACAGTTTTTTTTTCATTATCTGATAAATGAATTACATTTTTAGTGATAAGCTATTTTTGTCTCAGGACGGCAGTTTTTCTTTCCCTTTCCTCCGCTGTCGCTCACAGAAGTTTCGATTCAAAATGTCATTTTTGACAAACTTGTCTCAGTTTCTTGCCTTTATCGAAAAACGGTAAAAACATTCCGATTCTATAATTTTTTAATAAAAGCACCAACCAATTTGATAAAAACATCAAAAGAGCATGATTCTCTAATGAATCATAGGACATTTTGAGTAAAGTAAATTGTGTGTGTAATGACGCTTTATCTTATGATATATTTCATATTTGGTTTAATATTTTGAAAACATGTAACACTTTAACATCGGAATGTACGAATTCCATTTACACCTCCAACGAATATTAAACTGATCCATTTATCCCAAACTGGTATATTAATCGCGCAGTGAATACGACATTCCAATCTGAAACTGTGCCTTTGAAAATGATTGCGTTTGCGATAGAAAGATCTCGAGGTTCATGTAACATATTTTCTGTTTCTTTATATATAGTTTTTAATATCGTTTTTTGTTTGTTTTTTTAATTTTTAAAGACCATTTTATTTTAAGTGGAATATTTAATAAATTTGTAAGCAAATGATGGGTTTACACGTTTCAGACATTGGAGAATCCGAAAAACAAATTTTTTAATAAAAAGAAATTTGCCATGTGTCTGTCTGTCTGCCTGTCTGTTTGTTTGTTTGAATGCCTGTCTGTCTGTTTATAAACACTTTATCTCCCGAAGAAATTGAGAAAGAGACTGAAATTTTGTTTATACTTACTATATAATAATAAAAAGAAATCTATTGCATATCAATTATCTCTATTATCAGTAACTATTTTTTTCGGACTCTCGAAATATTCGTTGTGATAAAAAGTGCATAAAAATTGTCGGGTTTTTTTTTTTTTTTTCCACTTTAAGAAGTGGTTGTAAAAAAAAAAAAAAAAAAAAAAAAAAAAACATAAATTTGACATAAAGAATGAAGTCAATCGGATAATTAATTGCCGAAATATTTCCAATTCTATTTCCCACACTCTTTGATTTTTTATGACCCTGTATGTCATTCAAATTTCAATTCAAATATATATTTCAATTGAAAATGAGGCACATCATTTGACACTGTAAACTGTTAGTTAATAGGCTTATCATTTTTGGAGTTAAAAAGATGTTTATTTTACTATTTGATTACTCTGTCACCAAAAACCAACTGTCAAACTATAAGATTAAATGCTAGTAATGGTTTAACGTAAATGCCACATTCACTTGGCCTAAAGCACGTTACATATACTAGTATGTCATCAAGTTACATTCAGATTAAAGTTTTATTTGTATTTTTATTAATCTTTTACTAATTTATTTATTCTTCCGTTGTTTAAAATAAAATTATCCCAATTTGCGTAATTTACGAGTAGTTTGACGATTTGTATAATTTGTCGAAATGGATCAATGGGATAATCAAGTAGTACCCGAAATTCCCTAATAGAGCATTTCTATGGCATCAAAAATGCTTAAATATGGGTTAAAATTTTATTTTTGAATTACAGTACATTTTATAAATAGTTTATTCGTGTTTAATTTTTACATTTTATGTTATGCATATCCATGATGGGTAAGTATTACGATGGCCCCCAACGACTGGTTTTTCTTTTTAGTTATTTTTATTTATTGTATGTTACTTTAATTTCCCCGCCAAAGAAATAAAATATTTGTTAGAGCATAAGAAGAAAAAAAAACACACAATTTATTTTATTGTATGTATCGTGGATGTTAATTTTATCATTAAAAACTTTGACAAATCATCACTCGCGACACCAATTTAAAAGTAGTTTTGCTTTTAAAAATTTTTGTGAAACTGTCACTATTTTACGGCATTCCAGCTGTTAGCAAAAAAAGTTATGGCTAACCCACTTTCGAAAATTGACATGTTTGCTGTAGCATGACGATGAAAAGCGAAATATTCTTTGATCTCTTCCGTTAAGAGGAACTGCATCAACATGCAAATAAAAACTTCTTCATCGAGATGATTCTTTTAAGAGGCCTTAAAAATCTTCATCTATGTAGGTTTCAAGGCCAATTCAAAATGAAAAGAAACAACAATAAAAATAGAAATCATTTCCTTCAAAAAGATACCTTCACATGTTTATAAAAATGTTTATACCACGAGTTGTTGCTTCTGCCGCGCTTTTGGACTTCTCCCAAGCTCGATTCGTGTTTACATTTTACCAGCTATCCTTTAAGGCCCAAACACATTTGACCACTTCTTGAAGTTCGGCGTCGGCTCGTTTGTTATGGTGACGCGGTGTTTTGGTCTTAAGGAGTTTTGCAGGAAAGGGATGGTTGTCTGGCAAAAGAAAAGCCTTTCCGTCAAATAGGGTGGATTTTCTTATCTCCCGATTCTTTTGTTAATTCCCCTCCGTTCTATTATGAAGAAACCGCAAATGGATTCTATACAAAAGACCTCGCCACTTTTTCCAAGAATTCAGTTGAAGGGAAGGGCATTCTAATCTGAACGGAGCCTTAAACGTGAGTGCATTTAACAAGAGAAGTTACCTAACAAAGACAAAGCGGAAAGGAGGATATAAGGCCTTGAAAGGGCAGGTTACGAGACAGGTGAAAGTATCCGTGAGCAAATCCGAAAAAAGAAAAAGAAAAAAAGCTGCATGTTAAAAAGACGCTCGGCATATAAAACGGCTGTTTTGATATCTGACCACTGAGTGAAAAAGGGAATTCGAGAAATTCAAAAGATGTTTTCGTATTTTCAAAAACATGGAAATCTTTACGCTTGTTAGTATACTCCCTCTAATCCCGATATGCGCATGATCTGCGCCTTTCAGCGAAATATATATGTACGTGTATGTAACATATGATATAAAGATATGATATTTACCAATATATATAATTTCTTTGTAGATTCATTTGCTTCTGTTGTAACATCTAATTTTAAGTTCTATTATTTTCTTAGAATTAAATAATATTGTACCTGTTTTATCAAGAATTTTGGCTAAGGTCGTTACATGAGCTTATAATGATCATTGTATGAATATATTGTTTTGTAAAAAAATTATTCAAAAATATTTTACATGTAATAAAAATAATAGACAAATTGATATCCTTATCTTTAATTCCCAACAAGAAATAATATACATAAATCAACAATGCCTTTGAGATTTTGATTAGAAATGCCATTTGTCAATTGATTTTTCAGGATTCAAATCCTTTAAAGATGGTCTATTTAAATATATAAACAATAAACCGTTAGGAGAAAAAGTTAGTCGCTAAGAGGGAATTTTTTAGGCGCCCGGGATTTGTCGGATCCTGGTTTAGATCGACGTACCACTAAATAGAAGTTCATACTCCCGCGTACCCAGGGCCTGATTACTGCACAGGCCAACTAGTCCGTGGTCTTGGGCCCACTGCTAAAAAGAGCCGAAATTTAATAAAATTTAGAAAAATTTTCTTAATATTGTATTTTTTGCAATTAGTTTCTCAAAAAACAAAAATTATTTTGGTTAATTTGACAAGCGTATGGTAATATAATGATACCTTTCGAATATTCCCGGAAGAGAGGGGGGGGGGGGGTAGCTAATATTTTGATGCAAGGAGACCCTGAAAAGGTGCTGGGCCTTGAGCTCCCTACAACCTTAAACGGGCTCTGCGCGTACCACCAAAAAAAATCTCAAATTTAATGCAAAAAAGAAAAAAAAAACTATATAAAATGTATTATTTTTGAGTGACAAATATAGATGCACTTAAATAGGAGAACATAAATACTCTTTGTTATATTTGGGGCGAAAAATGCACGTTTGAAGTCACATTGTTCGTCGTTTTTTTTTTTTTATTATATGGGTACTATGTTTATATTAATAGTAAAATACATAAGAAAATTTAACAAGTGAATAACTTGCATAAGAAATTCCATACATTCTGAAAATAAACTGATTATTAATCAAAATCGAAGATCTTTATGTAAGTAATATACACTAGAGGTCTGCACGGGCCCGGGCTTGGCTCGTGGCCCGTACCCGGGCCGGCCCGCGGGCCGGCAAAAAAATTGAACGGGCCAGACGGGCCGGGCCGATAAAAAAAATTTTCGGACCTGCCGGCCCGTTCTGAAGATTTAAGCAGAAACGATAAAGTATGAGCTATTTTCAACGAAAAGGATTTTAACGAGAATAAGTATAAATGTGGCCATACTAGTTTGAAAGCATCAATATAAAAATGCACAGTGTATCGGCATCGGATAATTACATTATGTGTAACCCGTTTTAATATTTTTTTAGCTGACTCATGCCGGTCCGAGATCACGCTTGCATTATTTTTCTACATATAGACTGGCCGGACTGGTACTAGATTTAATTATTGGCAGAAAACATGATTTGTAATATTATTAACAGCGATAAAGAACTTATGTTAGCTTAGTCTTCGGATATATAATACTTCTTGATGATTTTTAAATTAATTTCTCAATAATGCGAAAGTTTGACACATTTTCTGATTAATTTTAAACTGTAAAAGTATAAAAGTGATAAGCCTAACCATTGAAGGGATTTGGAATCGAATAGCGTTTTTCATTTTTGGTAAATAAAATATTTGTATAACGTTGTTGAGATGTAAAAGTTTCTCAAATGATTGCAGGTTTTTCTCCCTTCTCTTGCTATTGCTTCCGGAAAGTCTATTCAAAAGGCTAATTATGACAGTATTTTATTTGTTTGCAGTATTCTTAAATTGCTTGTATCAAAAAATGGATAACGCCATTCGATTATATAGTTTCTGAATAAAGATATCTGCTAATCTTATGCGTTTCTGAGGGAAAAAAATGAATTTAGAAATGTATCAGAAAGGAGCCTCTTTGAATTTAAGAATGAATTTGGATTTGAAATCTATAATAAAATGAAAATATATATATATATATTTATAAATCTTCTTTTATTAAACTGCTTCAAAATTAACGATGTTTTTAGCTTTCTTTCTTTTTTCTTTTATTCTAAGCCATATTAATTTTTTAATGAATCTTTATTCGAATGTTGAAAGCCTAAGAATCTAAGTAATCATTAATGTTGTTAATGTGTATTTGCTGTAAAATATACTGTAAAATCATTCCATAGATATGTATGCAGTATTCTTTAAAAGAATCTTAGTTATATGATAAAAATCTGAATTTTTTAGAAATCGTAGAAATTGTAACGAGCCAAAACGGGCCGGGCCTGTTTTCGCTGATTTTTGTACGGGCCGGGCCTAAAACATAAAAAATTAAACGGGCCGGGCCCGGGCCGAACTTTTGAGTTTCACAACGGGCCGAATTAACTTTCCTACGGGCCGGGCCTGGGCCTGGAAATTCCGGCCCGTGCAGACCTCTAATATACACACATACAATATAATAATAGAAGAAAACTTTTCTTTTACTTCAGGAATGATGAAAGGTCAACTCAACATCTACCGAAGCATTAGTTCCATTTGTCTAAAAATTCTAATCAAAATTATATTAAAATAATGAGAAAGCAAAACACTGTGAAAGCAGTAATAACAGAGAGCAGGCAATATTGAGCCTATGAATCTGACAAATCAAGAAAGAGAAGCATGGGATTTAGCTGTTTCTTGCTGTATTTTTTATTTCATTTCATGTACCGGTATCGCGCTTTCGCGTACCAGTAAACAGAACTTCACGTACTACTGGTATGCTTAACCATAAGTTTAGAACCCCTGGCCTATTCAAACGGAAAAGTATGGAAACCTGATTACAAAATATCGTAGCCTTTTCTGATAATAGCGCTGAATCTTTCATAACAGAATAATCTTATAAAAATATCATGTTTTTTGAAGTTTCGATGTGTTAAAAGGGGGGGGGGGTAGCAAGCGTAGCTTCGGATAGGTTCACTCTTAAAATGAAAGATTTGATTTAGCTTCTCAGGAAAGAGCTGTAATTTTTTCGATCATAAATGAATTGTTTTTCAAACGATTAAATCTTCTTGATTTAAATTGGTTATTCAAATAGCTCAACTTGATTTAAATTGCTTAAAAACAACTCGTTCACTTGAGTTATTTCAACTCTTCTCGAGAAGCTGCCTTTCAAAACGTGAGATGAGTGGATTTCGGCTCAACTTGGGTTATTTTGTGGCTGACTTTTTAAGAGAGTTTACTGTACTTTTATTCGCTAAGGTAGATAGCCTATATCTTACTATTAACCAGTGTTGGGCACGCTCACAAAAATAACGAACTAGTTCAAACTCACGTTCAGTTTCTCAAAAATGATTCAAGTTCACGTTCAAAATCGCGTTCAGTTCAAACTCATTCATAAAAGTGAACAAAGTTCACTAAAAAATCACTTTTATTTTCTTTTTTTTTATGTATTAGAATTTTATCGTATACAAAATTTTGTGTACTAATCTTTTGGTTATTCAATATAAGGATCTTCAGGGAACCCACTCAATTTTCCTTCTTGATACTCTGTCCGAGATAGGCTTGGGGATTACTTTTTTTCTAGAAATTCGGACAGAGATGAGCCGGGATCTGGATTCATATTCCGGATTCCGGCCCAAGTCAGGGTTGGCCTGTATTCTACTTGGGATATGAACAGGTAGAAATTTTGAGTTCCAATACCAACCCAGCCCATATGAAAATCATTGGACCGGTATGATTCTGGTCTGTCCAATGAAAATATCAGTAAAATTTAACCAAGCTCCCTCCCCCCTTTTTTTTAATTATGAATTTTTAAATCACCATTATTCCAAATTAAAACTAATATATTTATTTTTTTTTATTTTATAAGATAGGTAAATGCATTTCTTGGCAATAAAATTAAAATAGATAAAGCCTGAGAAAAAGAATATGCCTATGACGGAATTCCGTGTTTACAGAACTACAACAACAACAAAAAATGATGAACTTGCTAATATTGGAAACAGTCCATAACGGATATTTCTTCTTTCCTATACCATTCCGTCTTTGAACATTTTATTGCATAGAATTATTAAAGTTTTTAAATCTTCAAGCCATAGAATGTGGTTTAACAATATTAATGGTAACAATATTAATGGTGATATTCATATATTTAATCAGGCGCATTTAAAAAACAAATACCACAATTAAGAACATTTTTCTAAATAAATAATGAACATGATATAAAAAGATAAAATAAGTATTTTTAGTTAGGACTTCTTGTACAAAATAATTTTAACCAGTGTAGGAAAAACTCACAGAAAAAAATAATTTTTTAAAAATGAGTCACGCTCATGCTGAAATTCAAAATTTATAAAATGAATCCGTTTAGTTCTAAGTCATTTTTTTTTTTTTTAATTCTTTCGGGTCCGAATTTTTTTTATACGTTCCATTTTTGTTTTGTTTTGTTTTGTTTTGTTTAAACATAAAAAAGTATTGCTCTGATAGGCAAAAGTCAAGTTTTATTAAAATACTATAATTATTAAAATACTATAAAAACCGGGTAAAAATTATAAAAAAATTAAAATTAAAATAAAATTTTCATTTGTTGATATATCCTAGTATGAAAAGTTTTGAAGCAATTTTTGTAGCCATGGAAGCATAAGTAAATGTTGCATATTTCAGAAAAAGATGTTTTTCTAAAGTTACATTCCCCCCAATTTGCCCCTTTGTTGCACGTTGCTTCTCTCTGTCAGACGGGCAGTATTATCATATCTTACATCCTCAATTAGGCGAAGTGATGGTTTCAACATTTTTATAAGGAATAACCATGGTGGGTAAATTATTTGGACGACCACTTTTCACGGAGATTGTAATTTGGTTTTTGAAGTTTTTTTTTTTTTTTTTTTTTTTAAACAAATTATAGGCTAATAAAACTGCATAACAGTAACATATGATAAAAAGAATGAGAAATATTCTTATAAAACAGAAATATTCAACTTAATTTACTACAAATTTCATTTCTAAAAATAATAAATACAACGTACATATTTTAGTAAAATTAATTCCTTTAAAGACCACTGTACTACTAATAATACACATATTCAAAGATAGTTAAATCGTAATTTTTCAATGGTTTTGATTACAAAAATTACATCAAATAATAGCTACAATAACTTATTTTACGAAAATAATTCTAATTATTTATAATATCAATAACGAGAAGAAATTCAAAACAATTCCCTGTTGACGTGAATTCGAAGTTTCATCCATATTGAATGAGTGTTCTTGGACTTGTAGGGATATCGTTTAGTAAAAAAAATTAAATACATACTTTCAAGAGGAGTCTTTAAAATAGAATATGAGGTACTTTGAAAACAATACCTATGTACTACAAAATATGTTAGTTGAAAGATGATGTACTATTAGTAGTACACCAGACCCGAAAGGGTTAAGCGAAACTCAAAAACTGTTTACTTTTTCGGAAAAAATATAAAGAAAGAAAGAAAAGCAAAATTAACAGAAAAAAATTATTACATATAATTTTATGAACTTACATAGTGATGTTAGAAACTGTTCAATTAAATTGATATTTGGACAAGTCTTTAATTGTTTGGGCTTAATTAAAATATTGTAAATTAATATAATTAATTTCTAATAATTAATATTAAGTTCTAAAATACTTGAGTGGTTTTTGGCGTTAAATACTCGGCATAATTTTGTCTTTAAAATGTAACTTTCTATTAAGAACATTACAATATACCTTTTTATTTTATTTTTTCCAATTTTGTGTTACACACACCCTGTTTTTTGTAAGCAAAAGTGGAATTTTGTAGTCGACTTTTAACCAACTGCCGATAAGGTAGAACTATTAAAAATATATTCACAAATCTATTTCCGATGACAATATAACATTTTAAGATTTTTAAAATTTAATTATTAATTAATCCATTTATTTTAAGCCATTTTTTCTACAATAATTGTTATTCAATTGATCAATCTTCAAATATTTTCTTTGACTTGTATAATCCTACACGTGTTGAGCAACAATGGATGTGCCAATAAAAGTCAACGAGGTTTACAAAATGATTGTAAATTTGCAAAAATGAAACATTTTAAAGGTTTAAAAAGTAACATAAACTAGTCGTTGGGGGCCACCATAATACTTACCCATCATATATATGCATATATAATGTATGAAAATAATACATTTGAAAACTATTTATAAAATGAATTGCAATTCCAAAACAAAATTTAAACGTGTATTTATATTTTTATTGTGCATAGTAATGCTGTATTAATGAGTTGCTGATGAATCTCTTTCGATAAATTATACAATACGCCTAACTACTCAAGTAGTACTGAATTGCGAAATGGAAACATCCTTATAACTCCAAAAATAATAATCTTATTAACTAACAGTTTATTGCGTCTTATTAAGCGTCTCATTTCCAATTAAAATATATCTTTGAATTGAAATTTGAATGAAATACAGGGTCATGAAAAATGGAAGAATGTGGAAAACAGGATTACAAATACCTCAACAACTAATAATTCGATCAACTTCGTTTTTTATGCAAAATTTGTGTTATTTTATTGATCAATCCTTAAAATAAAAAATTTCGAAAATTTTTATATATCTTTCATCAGAACGATTTTTTCGAGAGTCCGAGAAAAATAGTTCCGGATAATCGAGGTTACTGATATTAAATAGGCTTCGTTCCATTCTTGCATACTAAATACATACAAAATTTCAAGTCTCTATCTCAATTCGTTCGGGAGATAGAGCGTTTAAAGACAGACAGACGGACAGCAAATTTTTTTTCTAAAAATATGTTTTTCGAAATCTCCAGTGTCGAAAACATGTAAATCCGTCAAAAAAAAATTTCGATTTTCAAAACGATTGCAAGACTTACCCTATACTATGTATGATGGGTAAGTAAAATAAAAAGAGTGCGATTATTAAAATACTAAAAATAATATCCTTTTATCAATTAACATTTTACTACTATTTAATTTTCGATTATACTTTGAGAAATCAATTTAAAAATCTTAAAAATATAGTTTATATTAATATTTTTTTTCTTATTGCTCTATCTTAATTGATTCTTAAAGTCCTATTTCAATAGACGGAAACTTTCTGACACATTTTATGACTAATTTTTTAAAACTAAAGCATAAAACTAGAAAGCCTGACTACTGAACCGCGATTTGGAATCATTTTTTATTATTTTTTTGTGTATAAATGTGTTAAAAGCGATTCATTACACGTGATGACAAGTTCTTCTCCTTTCTTTCGCTGGTGCGTAGGAAATTCGGTTCAAAACACCTACTTTGACAGTATTTTGGGGGGAAATCCGTTTTTATGAAAAAGTGAAAAACATTATTTGATTACATAATTTCTAAATTGGAGCACAAGCCAATTCAATGCATCTTGTGAACAAAAATGAATTAAGAAATGTGACAGAAAATAGTACCTTTAGATTTGAGAACAGCCTTAAAAAAAAGAGAAAGAACAAAAAATATATTTTTTAAATAAATTCATTAGCTTGATTTTATAATTTTTACCAAGAGTAAAATAAGTTTGAATTTTTCATAATAGAATTCGGTGTCGTGGCCATACCAAATTAAATTTTTAGATTGAAAAAAATATATATAATTTATAGTCAATAGATTAGGCGTGATTTTTAAGATGAACTTTAAGATTAAATGTTTATAAATGTTTATATTTATATATGTATATAATTCGTTTGATTCTTATGCTTATTTGATAAAATTTATAGTTCAGTGAGATCTCAAATTCTGTTCATCTATGTTAAATCTACTGGCGTAGAATACATTTCTATTTTTAAAGTATCTCTTCAGAAAATTAATATATATATACGTACACTATTTACCAATAAGTGTGTGAAAAATTTCGATTTTTGACATTTTCTCAAATATTTAAAAATATACTTGTCGGATTCCTCTGAAACTTCAGGATTATGAAGATTATGTCTGACCTCAAATTTATTCACATCCATTTGATAAGCAGGGCAATTGGGGAGCCGACAAAAAATTAAAGAATAACAGAAATATTTGGGATCACCCTGTACATGAAAATGCACGAAACGATTTATCGCTGCAGAATACAAATATGTGGATACTGCACAACATGTACACTGATTTTTGTAAGAATAGATGTATATTCATGGAAAAAGAGTGATTTTTTTTTTTTTAAATTCAAAAATTCTGGTATGTTTTTTATTTATATCATGTAAGGTTTTTGACCAAATTTAACGCAAATTTCAGAAATATTGGCAAAATCTATTAGAAAAAATACAGCTCAATTGGAATATAAATATATTAAATATTTTATGAAATATGAGTAGTTTTATGAAATAATTTTTATCTGCGCATGCGCGAACAATAAAAACGATTCTTTTACATCATTTAATAGTCAATTCTATAAAGTAACTTATAAAAAAAATCCAATCAAATATCATGAAAATTCAAAAAGATATCATTATTATAAGTAAGCTGTTTTTCCATTGCTCTCTAAAAATGGCTGAATTATAAGGGATTCTCCACAAATTGACATTTTTTATTAACTGACTTTTAGGAAAAAAACGAAAACCGCTTTTTCTCCCGTCATTTTGTCAAAGAATGTATAAGAGAAAAAGAACTAATTGGTAAAAAATGTTAAACACGGTTTAATTAATATAATAAGTACAACTATTTAAGCACAGCAAGATATGTTCACTAAGAGGTAATCGTGTTGCTAATTTATATTTTGAGGATCTCAGATGTAACTGGCTATTCATATATTTATTCTGTATGTGAGTATTAATCGTTGTAGCTCATTTTCATACTTTTTCTTTTTGGTAGCATACACGAATATTGTGTAACCTAAGATTTACGCGATTAATACTAATTTCTGTTAGTACAAACGGAAAACGAGCTGCCAAAATTATTTGTTAGTTATGTTGTTCGTGATATTAATGAAATTACTTATTTTTTTTTTAATAGCAATCTTTTGCAGTTTTTAATACCGAAATTTTTTTTTTGTGCGTTTTTTCTAAAACTATCATGCAGACAGTTTTTAAAGTAGAAAAAAACTGATTACATATTCAGAATCTGCGTAAAAGTCTGCTTCTGATGAACCAAAAAATACGAGAAAATGTCTTATGGGCGCTCAGCGCCAACCGTGCAAAACCAAATATTTTTAACGGGAGGATGGCGACCATGGCGCGTAGCGCCGGTGAGCTGGCTTCAAACGGTGGGCGCGTAGCGCCCACTGTGCGAAATCACATATTTTTAACGGGATCAAGGGCGGCGCCAGAGGGGGGGCCGTGGGGGCATATGCCCCCCCGTCGGGCATACCTGGCCCCCCCCATCGGGGTCAAAATTCAATTTCGTCGGGGAAAATATTTTGACTTTTGAATTTCAGCCCATTCAAATTGGGTCGAAATATGGAGCTTTTTTTTTTTTTTTTTTTTTTTTTTTTGAAAGTCGGATTGACTAAACTAATTCTTTTTTGTACATCGGTTTCTGACTGAAGTTTGATTCTTACAATTTGAGTTTAGATAAACCCGAATTGTCGAAAAAAAATCTGAATTTTTAAAATAAAAATCTACATGGATGACAGCATAATATGATGCATGAATGACTCTATGCATGTTTATTTTTCAACAAAAAGATAAAATTTATACTAAAAATCAATTTTATACTTTTTTTTTAACTACATTAAATTTGTGGATCAGTTTTCGCTTATTTTGGATTTACGATCGGCTTGGTAATGAAGAATTTTTAGTTTAGTTAAAATACGAAAACGAAAATTATTTTGTCGGGGTTGTCTTGGATAACAAGTAGAATGCTTCATCGTGTGGGGCAAACTGCACCTGACATGACTCGCAGTCTGGACCGGATCGGGTTGAGCCTAATTTTTTGTCGTTGAGTGTCGGATTAAAGTCGGATTAACTTTGTTTCAGGTTCGGGTTGGATGTTGATACTTATGGTTCTTGATTCGAGAAGAATTGATCGCTCAAAAGAATTTACAAAACTTATTTTAAGATGAAAAACTGTATTTGAATGTCAATGAATTTATGTATACTGATTTTTTTTACTTAAAATCTGAAATTGTTACTGAATATATATTTGTAAACATATTCTTACATAACTGCATTACAGCATGGATATATTTTTTCATCAGCTAAAATTAGGGTTTGGTTGGGTTGAAATATTTCGGGTTCAGGTCGAAATGTAGAGATGTCTAGCTCAAATCGGGTTTCGGGTAGAAACCCGATCCTGCATCTCCTCGGAAAATTAAACTCAACTCGGCTGGTGGTTTTAGTCGGACCTGGCTAAAGTTAATTTTTTTTCGGAAAGTTTAGGATTGACTTCTATTTTTCGAGTCGGGTAATTTTAATTGTTTTAGCGTATGGGCTCGATTCTATCAGATTCCTCAAAAGTATCCCCAAAATATATTTTAAAATGAAAAATTACATTATTTGAATGTCAATGAATCAATATACAGATATATCGATTTTTCTACATAAAAAATATAATTGATACTAGACTACTTTTCCATTATTGCTTTACAAGATGGAATTTTGTTTTTACATACTGAGTTGGGATTGCGTTCGGAATGAATACTATTGATTTTAGAAGTTTTGTCAAGTTCGGGTTATCTATTTTTTAAAAACTGGTTCAGGTTGAATGGATATATAATTAATTAGCTCAGGTCAGGTATAACCCATTCCGCGGAGGATTCCGTGCTCGGTAAATAATGCGTGAATTGAACTATTCCCCCTCCATTGATTAGATTCCGTAAAAACAGAAAAAATTGCACTTTAATTTTGCCATTTCTACTCCATCTCCTGCAAAAAATACAAAAAAAAAAAAAAAAAAAAAAAAAAAAACATAAAATACCTGAAATACTCACACCTAAACAGCATGTTCGTCAAATTACATGGGTATTCTGGCATCTGTGTTGCTTAGTACTATTCGTGTTAGAAAAGGAATTTAAATCCCTTTTATCTATAAATATGTAAAAATGAGAAATCTAAGATCAAAATTAAAAAAAAAATCTTATGTCAGAAGGCAGAAATTTATTAAAATAATAGAAAAGATGAAAATCAAAGGAATGCTTCGGCAATGTTGAGCGGGAAATTTTTCTCCTCGCAGACCTCTAACCCGCAGCTAAATCTCATGCATAACCCGCAGTTTGAATCAGCGATATATTTATAATTGCAGATCGCTTTTCGCTGATATTAAAATAATTCACTTTTAGATTCCCAACTATTTTACAATTTTTCACTTCATTTACATTTCTCTTGGAAATTTTGTATTAAAGTTTTTGTTTCATATTTAAATTCTGATCTTATCAAAATTTGGAACATCACACTTTGTGCATTTGATCAATGTACACTCTAAAACAAAATGGAAATTGAAGATATTTTCCCCCATTGTTTTTATTATTATTTCTATAGCTAAAAAAGTCTGCTTTAATTTGAAAATTTTTTCGAAAATAAAGAAAATTAATCAATTTAATGCTAAAACTACCTGAAATCCTCCAATATCTACATTTTTTTAATTAAAGGACTGTTTAATTAACTGTGCAACAACGCTGTGTACTAGGATTTTCTATTATTGACTGATTTTTTACTTACCTCTATTTTCTCTCAAAATATGAAAAATTCATGAATCAAATCTCAATTTAAAAAAAATTTCTACAATCAAAAGATAGAAAATTCTTCAATGAATAGAAAAATCCGTTCCAACCACGTGCGTTCCAGCAAATTACTGCTTGTATGTTTTATTTTTTGCGAAATGTTTTTTGAGAGTTTATAAAATAATTACATTTTCTCAAAAATGACTTAATTAGAAAATGATGAAAAAAGTAAAACGCGGTACTTATAAACTCTTAAAATTTATATATTTCAAAAATTCTAGTTCGATTAATTACTTTCACATTAATTTCAAGGAAATTAGTATTTAGTACAGCAACGTGTTCAGATTTAACGAAAAAGGATATGAAAGAAATTTCAATTTTATACAGATTTTGTTCTAGCCAAGTATGTTGTTTCTTTATACTCGTATTCTTATTTAGATTTCAAACTAACGATGTTTAAACTGCAAAGAACAGCTGCGGTTCACCAAAAGGAAATGCATGACTATCTGTTTTGAGTAGTTTTCAAATTCTGTTCTGCAAGTTAATATAAAACAAACTTTTCGACTGCTAGAATGATAAAGAGATCGATGAATATGTTGTTTAGCTTCGGCAAACGTATTCTTGCTGATTGGTTGTAAAAAGAACCTTTATACATCTCAATGTTGTTGTGGGAATTACTAGAAAAACATCTGCTCTGATAGTCTTGAAGGATATTCCAGAGTTACATAAGGTGCAGTTCCCTATTATCGACATTTGTCCATTGACCACAGATATAAGGAGTTAATTCTTTTTCCTAATCTAGTATTTTTATTTAAAAATATCGAAATCGTCTATTTAATGCTTTTTTTTACAAAAATAATATAATTAATAATACAGTAACCGTAAGAACAATGCTGCAATGACCTTTTAAAGAACGAATCTGACTATAAAACAATGAAATTTATGACTTTGCAAATTTTGCATTTGAATTATTATTTCTACTAATTATAAATACTTTATGAGTTCAATCTTTTTACGAATGTGTGAACTATAATATTTTTCTGCAGTACATAAAAAGCTTCAAGTCTTTCATACGAGTAAGTTCAAATGATTTCTTATTTCTTTGCGTTTATATGTAATTTGATATTTTTACCCGAGTGCTTTAATTTTAAAATTTCTTTATACGCAGAATTCGTAATTTTGTTGATAATAATAATTTAACTTTTTAAAGAAATTATGTAAGTTTTTCATTTGTATTTTTGCTTTCAGTAATACATACAGTTACGCCTCATATATTACGTACGACATGGATTAAACATTAATATTCCTGGGCCCAACATAAACAAGGTTTAAATGAAATTTCAGTTTTACAATTTTCGGAACTGCGAATTTTTAAACTTCTAAATATCGCACATTTTAAATTTTTACACAGTGACATAGAGAAAAAAATGCTCTTTTAAATGAAATTTGTTTGCAAACTTTACCACAATTTGTTTTCAAATTATTAATATTTTAAAAGTTTTTATTACATTTTTTGTCATCGTGTCAACAGAAGTATTCCATTTTTGAACATTAAATATGGACCAATCACAAAACGAATAAAATAAAATAAGCTCCGGAATTCAACCAATAAAAAGATTCAGATCTGCTTCAGATTTTCCAGTTCTCCACCGAGATCAACAACTATTTTCCAAATAGTTAAAAAAAAAAAGATTAATTCTTTTTGATCAGAACTCTTCGTGTAAAACAGTTTATAACAATATCGAAGTAAAATTCATGTTTTGTAGAAATAGAGTCAAGTCGGGTCGAGATTTTAACTTTTTTTTGGAGGGGGGGGGGGAGGGAGAAGTGGCTAATATATATAATACTTGCTAGACCATATAAGCAGGACAACTTTTTAAATTTTACTCAGACCGAAACATTAATTTATTTTGTACGAACTGGGCCCTTGAAATTTTTGCCCACGCAATTTTTAGGATCTGCTCCAGCACGCGGGGACCTCTGATATATGTTATGAACTTGGCCCCCCTGTCGGGGATACAGTGCCCCCACGTCGGGCAAATTCTGGCGCCGCCCTTGAACGGGATAATGGGCGCATAACAACCATAGCTCTTTAATTTACTTTTTTTTTGTGCTTGAGGATTCGAACACCAAGATTTGCTTATTAAATGAATTTTTTTGTTTATTATATATTTCTTAATATCGATGTTCGTTTGGAAAAAGTGGCCCAGCTAGCGGCCGTAGCTCGCTAGTATATATACATTTTCCGGATATTTTCTTTAAAGAAAAGTACTCTCTTTTCTCTTTTTACTTACCCATCATACGTAGTATAGGGTAAGTCTTGCAATCGTTTTGAAAATCGAAAAATTTTTTTTGACGGATTTACACGTTTTAGATAGTGGAGATTCCGAAAAACATATTTTTAGAAAAAAAATTTTGCCGTCCGTCTGTCTGTCTGTCTGTCTGTCTGTCTGTAAACGCTCTATCTCCCGAACAAATTGAGATAGAGACTTGAAATTTTGTATGTAGTTAGTATGTAAAAATGGGACGAACCCTATTTAATATCAGCAACCTCGATTATCCGGAACTATTTTTTTCGGACTCTCGAAAAATTCGTTCTGATGAAAGGTATATAAAAATTTTCGAATTTTTTTGTTCCAAGGAATGGACGTAAAAGGCAATAAAAAAACACACATTTTGCATATAGAACGAAGTCGATCGGATTATTAGTTGCCGAGATATTTGTAATCCTGTTTTCCACATTCTTCGATTTTTCATGACCCTGTATTTAATTCAAATTTCAATTCAGAGGTATATTTCAATGAGAAGGTTCAATTTCAATGAGAAGTGGTATTCAGAGGTATATTTAAATGAGACGCTTAATCCGACGCAGTTAATTGTTAGTTAATAGAATTATTATTTTTGGAGTTATAAGGATGTTTCTTTTACGCAGTTCGGTACTACTTGAGTAGTTTGGCGTTTTATATAATTTGTCGAAATTGGTACATCAGCAGTTCTTTAATATAGCATTACTATGTATATTAACAATATTTAAATTTTGTTTATGGATTGCAATGCATTGTATAAATAGTTTCACATGTTTTATTTTCATATACATATCCATGATGGGTAAGTATTACGGTGGCCCCCAACGACTAGTTTACTTACCCATCATACGTAGTATAGGGTAAGTCTTGCAATCGTTTTGAAAATCGAAAAAAAAAAATTTGACGGATTTACACGTTTTCGACACTGGAGATTTCGAAAAACATATTTTTAGAAAAAAAATTTGCCGTCCGTCCGTCTGTCTGTCTGTAAACGCTCTATCTCCCGAACGAATTGAGATAGAGACTTGAAATTTTGTATGTACGTAGTATGTAAGAATGGGACGAAGCCTATTTAATATCAGTTACCTCGATTATCCGGAACTATTTTTCTCGGACTCTCGAAAAATTCGTTCTGATGAAAGATATATAAAAATTTTCGAAATTTTTTATTTTAAGGATTGATCAATAAAATAACACAAATTTTGCATAAAAAACGAAGTTGATCGAATTATTAGTTGTTGAGGTATTTGTAATCCTGTTTTCCACATTCTTCCATTTTTCATGACCCTGTATTTCATTCAAATTTCAATTCAAAGATATATTTTAATTGGAAATGAGACGCTTAATAAGACGCAATAAACTGTTAGTTAATAAGATTATTATTTTTGGAGTTATAAGGATGTTTCCATTTCGCAATTCAGTACTACTTGAGTAGTTAGGCGTATTGTATAATTTATCGAAAGAGATTCATCAGCAACTCATTAATACAGCATTACTATGCACAATAAAAATATAAATACACGTTTAAATTTTGTTTTGGAATTGCAATTCATTTTATAAATAGTTTTCAAATGTATTATTTTCATACATTATATATGCATATATATGATGGGTAAGTATTATGGTGGCCCCCAACGACTAGTTTATCTTACTTTTTAAACCTTTAAAATGTTTCATTTTTGCAAATTTACAATCATTTTGTAAACCTCGTTGACTTTTATTGGCACATCCATTGTTGCTCAACACGTGTAGGATTATACAAGTCAAAGAAAATATTTGAAGATTGATCAATTGAATAACAATTATTGTAGAAAAAATGGCTTAAAATAAATGGATTAATTAATAATTAAATTTTAAAAATCTTAAAATGTTATATTGTCATCGGAAATAGATTTGTGAATATATTTTTAATAGTTCTACCTTATCGGCAGTTGGTTAAAAGTCGACTACAAAATTCCACTTTTGCTTACAAAAAACAGGGTGTGTGTAACACAAAATTGGAAAAAATAAAATAAAAAGGTATATTGTAATGTTCTTAATAGAAAGTTACATTTTAAAGACAAAATTATGCCGAGTATTTAACGCCAAAAACCACTCAAGTATTTTAGAACTTAATATTAATTATTAGAAATTAATTATATTAATTTACAATATTTTAATTAAGCCCAAACAATTAAAGACTTGTCCAAATATCAATTTAATTGAACAGTTTCTAACATCACTATGTAAGTTCATAAAATTATATGTAATAATTTTTTTCTGTTAATTTTGCTTTTCTTTCTTTCTTTATATTTTTTCCGAAAAAGTAAACAGTTTTTGAGTTTCGCTTAACCCTTTCGGGTCTGGTGTACTACTAATAGTACATCATCTTTCAACTAACATATTTTGTAGTACATAGGTATTGTTTTCAAAGTACCTCATATTCTATTTTAAAGACTCCTCTTGAAAGTATGTCTTTTTATTTATTTATCTCTTTTTTATGCTTGTAAATTTCTTGAACATAAGGAATTCTCATGCATGCGCATACATATATGTGAATCTAGGAAAAAAAGTGGCCGGAAAAAAAGTTATCGAAAAAAAAGTGATATAAACTATAAAAGCGGAAAAAATTGACACGGAAAAAAGTGACAAGGAAAAAAAGTTACCGGAAAAAAGTGACAAGGAATTGATTATGGAGATTTATTATTAATTTTGGGGATTCGTTGTTTAAGTATGAAAGGGGGATTGGGGAGAGGCTCATAATTTAGGTAAATGGGTTTTTCATGCTGAATTCATATCATGCATTCAAATCATGCTCTCGAAAAATTCGTTCTAATGAAAGGTAGATAAAAATTTTCGAATTTTTTTGTTTTAAGGAATGGATGTAAAAGGCAATAAAATAACACACATTTTGCATATAGAACGAAGTCAATCGGATTATTAGTTGCCGAGATATTTGTAATCCTGTTTTCCACATTCTTCGATTTTTCATGACCCCGTATTTCATTCAAATTTCAATTCAGAGGTATATTTTAATCGGAAATGAGACGCTTAATCCGACGCAATTAATTGTTAGTTAATAGAATTATTATTTTTGAAGTTATAAGGATGTTTCTTTTACGCAGTTCGGTACTACTTGAGTAGTTTGGCGTTTTATATAATTTGTCGAAATTGGTACATCAGCAGTTCTTTAATAAAGCATTACTATGTATATTAACAATATTTAAATTTTGTTTATGAATTGCATTGCATTGTATAAATAGTTTTCACATGTTTTATTTTCATATACATATCCATGATGGGTAAGTATTACGGTGGCCCCCAACGACTAGTTTCTAATAACTCTTTCGCATTTTGACATTATTAAATATTTATATATTTTTTTTTACTTATTTATTTATTCATTTATTTGCATTGCATAGCTGAGGTCCCTCTCAAGATCGCTCCTTGAGTACTTTTTCGATTTTGATCGCAGATATTTTTTAGAAAATTACTTTCACTTTCGGAACCGGTCTTGGAAGTGAAAGTAATTTTATAGAAAATATCTGCGACCAAAATCGAAAAAGTAATCATGGAGCGATTTTGAGAGGGACCTCAACTATCCAATGAAAAAAAAAATAATAATAAAAATTAAAAATTAAAAATGTCAAAATGCGAAAGAGTAATTAGGAAAATGCCTTCTCATAGGAATAGCATTAGCTCGCGAGTGTCTTCGCGGGCAGGGTCAGAGGCCTTATACTCCTATTATGTTCATTTCCATTTTGAATAAATTACACCAAATGTTGAAAAAATCCTAATGCAGGCAGTCTATGCTTTGGCTGTTGAATAGAATAACTGAAGGGGGCGGCGTAGCTAATTTGTGAAATTAAGGCAATAGCAATGTATTCATTTATTAGAATAACAAAATATATATAAAAAAATATTCTCTTCACAAAATTGATTTTTTTCCGTCAGTGATTCAATTAATTCAATTTTATTTTTTAAAGTTAAAATTAAGACTCACAAGTTAAATTTTACTATGTTTTTATATATGAACACTTTCTTTGACAAATGTATGTTTTATTTTTTACATTTAAAAGAGGGTCAAAGAAAGCACTTACTAATCATAAGAGATTAACCTTAAATGCTTCCAATTTCAGTGTATTCTCAAAAATAGATTTGAAAGATACTTATTACATCAATGAAATGTAATATTTGCGTTTATCGATTTGTGATAAATTTTTGAATATTTATTGTTTTCAAATGTGCATTCAACAATTTTATTAAAATTTTAAAACTGCATAATTAATTTAAAATTTTAAAACTGCATAGTTTAAATTTTTTTTCAACTTGTGAATGAAATTTCTTTAAATCAATTTTTTTTCTTTTTACATTAAAAATGTTCGTTGGCTAGCAAGCATCAAAGAAATATATATAATTTTAATACCAAAATGTTACTTGTTTGGTAAATTGTCTATAAAGATTTATCTTTTTCCCTCTCTTTTGCTGCAAAACAAAAATAGTCAGATGTGGCAATCGCAAAACTTTCTTCTATCTTATGCATGTTACTTACTGAAAAATGCAACATGGTGTGTTTTATGGTGTGGTGCTTTTAAAACAAAATCTATAGTCAGCAACAACTTATATCAACGTATAACTGAATCTGAAGTTTGATGAAAATCTGTGGAGTAGTTTTTGAGATAGAGCTATTGCAATATCTTAAATAAAATCTGAATAACAGGCCACCTGTAGGGTGATGTACACCAAAAACTAATCAGGATAAATCTTTTATCAAATATTAACTGAATCTGAAGTTTGATGAAAATCCATGCATTAGTCCTTGAGATACATTTATTTGTTACGATATCGTGATATCGCGATATTTACGTCTGTGCTGTAAAATTACAGTAACGCCATTGCTGTAAAAATAACAACTAAAACTGCAGTAAAATTTACGTCTGTGCTGTGAAATTACAGTAACGCCATTGCTGTAAAAATAACAACTAAAACTGCAGTAAAATTTACGCCTGCACTGTGAAATTAAAATAGCGCCATTGCTGTAAAATAATAGCTAAAACTGCAATAAAATGTACTCCTGCACTGTGAAATTAAAAAAACGCCATTGCTGTAAAATAACTGCATAATGTGCTGGCACCCAAATTGCCAGCACTTTTTGCTGTAAAATTACAGTACTTTTTCTTACAGTATATGATAATATCTGAATTACTTTGGTTATACTTATAAAAGTATTTATATATCTATATATCATTTTTTAAAATGTATTTTTAGCCATATATAGGGATTATTTTTGTCATTTTATCTTATTAATATCTCAAGCATCACATTTTTTTTACAACTATAATTTTTAAAATGAAAATTTAGATAAAATTTTGAATAGTTTTGTGCCCTTAGGAAAGTTTGGGCCCAGGGCACGGGCCCCGGATGCCCGTGCGATAGCCAGGGGCTAGGGTTTATTATAGATGATAGCTATTTTGTAAATAAAGAAATATAAATTATAAATGCATTCTTAAATAATGGACTGAATATTAGACTGTGAAGGAATGCAATATTTAGTGCCAAAAATCTTAAATGTATATTATTGATAATGTATGCATTACCAGTTATAACATGTCCACGATTCATATTAATGTATTTAGTTAAACTGGGATCATTGTATTTACATTTAAGCGTAACAGTGTATTTGAAATTTTTTTGAAAACTTGCTATAATTGAAAATTTTGTGACCTAAACTAGTAGGATATTTAAAAGTACTTGTTATATTAATACAAGTAAGAAGTAGAAATTTACATTGCTCATTATGAAACAGATGATTAAGTTTATTTTATTAAAGACAGGATTGGTAAAGGTGATGATTAAAAAGAAATTGCTTTTTTTTATTAATTTATTTATTTTATTTTACTTATTATTTATTTTTATTTTTTAATATTTAGAGAAGTTAACCTTTAATGGAGTATATATAATTCTATACCACACAAATAAAAATCTTATTTTAGTTAATTTAAAAACATATTTTACATGCATATCTATTCAAACTGAATTCATTAATTTATAACGGCTAATATTTTTACCCCTATTATTCTATAAAGAGATATTGATTACCAATACTCACTGTAGAATTCAGGGGATGGCCCGTGGCGAACATTATCCACAGATCATGATATGTTCTCCTGGAACATTTGGCATTTTGTGTTTTCATTTGTCAAAAATGGTTTCGATGACATCACCCCCCCCCCTCCCCCTGGAGCTACAAAAATCTCCCTTCCTGGGAAAAAGGTGTCTGAATTCAATACTACCAACACTATGCCAAGATAGAAAATCAATATCTCCCTAACTGGGCTTGGGGAGTGGGGGCGACTTTGCCATTTTATAGTGCCGAATCCAGTTTTGACCAATATTAGCCAATCTAACATTGACCAATATCGGCTGGCCCAGCATTCACCGATATCGGCCGATATTGGAGAAAAGGTTGGCTATGCAATATCGACTGGTCCGGCATTCACTGACATTGGCGATATTGCGAAATTGCTGTTTTCGATAGTGGTAAATATTGCTGTGTTACCTGCGAAATACTGATATTTTTATTTTGTTTCTGATCATCTTAAAGGAGGGATTTGCTGGCAACAATCTTACATATTTCTAGAATGAAATGATGCAATATAATGTTTTTGAACGTATTTGATTGAATATCTACCCTTACTTCAAACGGTCATTAAACAATTCAAACACAACAAATGAATCTAATCAATGATTTTCAGCTCTCCTCCCCCCCCCCCCCAAAAAAAAAACCGTTTGTTAAAAACATTCAATCTTTCAAATCTGATTATGGTCTCATTCGATTCAAGATTAAGCAAGTTGGAAATTACATGTCAAGCGTATCAAATGGGATGCGTTCGCACTATGATGAAGTTTTTAAAATATTCAGATCTTGATATATTAGTTTATAGCACTTCGGATACAGTAAGTAGCTGAAATCTTTTGAGTTTCCCTGTAAATACTATATGTTTTCTATTATACAGGGAGTAACTTGTAGTAAACCTCAGCAACATCAATTCCATAAAATGTTTAATAGTCTAATATAATTAAAACAATTTAAACAATGTTTCACCCTGTACCATTATATAATAGAATACTTTTGTTTTACCCTGTAAATTAATAACAAATATTCCTTGCACCACAGACTATATAGAATGTACATTTTAGTATGTACTTCATAGTATATCAATTTTATTAAGTTTGAAAAAGTGTAACATTATTAAATTGCGCTTGAAACTATTTTTTCCCATTGGCCGTAATGTAATGGAACATACTTTTGACAATCCTTGTAATTGAATTATCCATCAAATTCTCAAAAAATTTGAAATGAATCGACAAATTATGCAACAGTTATATATATTTTAAATTTCAAACAATTCAGTTGGGTAGTTTTTGCTCTATTACATACGGACAAACGGACGGAGACAGACGGACGGGCTGGACGACGACTGTGGGGGCTATGTATTTATATAATTACGAACGCTTCTAAAAATATTCAAAAGTTCACTTCTTATATTATTTAAGGCTATTCTCAACTGCTTTGCTTAACAAGAACAAAACGGTTTGACACTTTTACAAATTCATTTTTTAACAGAAAGATATAAAATTGGAAGCCCTGACCATGGAGGCGGTTTCGAATCTAACTTAGTTTTGAATTTTATGATAATTAAATTACCCATCGAGTTATAAGCGATTTCGTTCACGTGACCACGCGCTTTTCTCCATTTGTACGAGTGTTTTTTTCTGCTTTTGTCGGGAAACGCAGTTCAAAATGCAAACTTTGATGGCATGTCCTGAAAAATATATTGCGTTTGCAAAGAAACAGCAAAATGAGTGCGATTACATAGTTTCTGAACAGCAACAATTGCTAGTTTCATACGTTTCCGAATAAAAATAAATTAAAACTTATGTCACAAGGTTGTTGTTTTTGATTTAAGAGCACCCTTAAGGGCACTTAGAACATCTTGATAAGTAAAATAAAGCAGTTTTTGTGAAATATTTAACATGGAGTGATTTACTTAATAAAGATAGAAATGAAAAATAAATAAATAAACAGTAAATATGCACATTATAAGTGCATATATAAATTAAAAGAAATTAATTTCTGGCATAAATTAATTTTCAAAAAGCACTTAATTTTTAACGTAACTGTATGAAATTTTTTGAATAATGTGTCTGTTCAGTATACTTTTCTAAAAAACTGTTGAACATATCGCCTTTAAATTTGTCATGGTGTCAGAAAACATCCTATTTGTGAATAATAGCAAATAATTTCCATTTTGGCTTAACATAAATAAAATAAAAAATATTTTACTAAAAAATTTTGAAAATCCTAAAAATTTTAAGAACATATTTTTCATTATTAAAAAAAAATAATAATAAATAAATCTCATGCCTATAATGTTATATATTAAAGCAGGCCTGTCCAACCTTTTACTATTCAGGGCGCATCTTAGCTTTTGGCAACCGGTTAAGGGCGCCATTATTAATACGTCTCAAAACATACAAGAAAATCATCTTTCAACATCAGTAGCAATACATATAGGCAAATACATAACGCGGTAGAGACATAATGTGTCTATAGATCTAAAATAACATGGTTAAAAAAAAAGTAATTAGACTGTAAATGGTAGTAAATTTTGAATAATGTAGTTTTCTGCAGGGGATTATCTCAAACATTTTTGAATTTGAAGGAGCTAGAAAATGAAATATCACCTATTATTAAAATAAAATGGTAATCAGATATATTGTCAGGTTTTCGGGGGACGCAAATACTCTGCTCTACTAATTGTTTTTGTTGTTGTTTTTAGGTGTACATTTGTCATTATAAAAAGTAAAGTGTCATGGGTGGTTCCAAAGAGAGAGCCCGAAATAATTTTCATTGATGGAAATCCTTTCGCGTGACTATTTATTTAATAAAATCATCAAAATTAAATAAAGTTACAATGGTCTGGGCGAGAAAAAGACAGCCTTTATCCTGTCTTATAAAATGACGAATGAAACAATGTCAATAACGATAACAAACATGCTGAAATTTCATGCATGAAGGAGGGGAAGGATCGCTTATTTTTTTTTTCTACATTTTGCTTCTTAATATATTAAAAAAATTATTGCTGACATTTATTAATTGCTAATGATATAATTTCCATAAAATGAATAACTAGAAATTAGTAAAGAAACGCAACAGCACATGATTTGTTTCTTAAAAAAAATAATCACGTGCTGTTGCCTTTCTTTTAATACGTCGCGTAAGTTATAACTGAGACTTAATCATTTGAGACAATAATCACTTGTAGAAATTTTTAAAACATCTCTCAAAAAATATCAAGTATTTTAAATAAAATATTTTTTACAAAGGAATTTTACTTAAAAATAGGAAACCTTCAAAAGGGCGCCAAGAAAACCTGCAAAGGGCGCCGCGTTGGACAGCCCTGTATTAAAGAAAAAAATAAAAACAAACTAATGACATAATTTTAGAAAATTTCAACTGTTTTTCCAAAGTAAAATTTTAGGAAATGTGCCAAAGCATAAAAAAACGCATTTCAAGAAAAAAGCGAAATAAACTGTACACACACCACTAATGCACAGGCCCCAATTATGACTAATTGGGGCCCCGGGCAAAGATAAATTAGGGGGTCCCCTTCGAATAATTTTAACATTATTCAAATAGAATTAATGGTCACTCATATGTGTATGTGTAAGACTTAAACATATTTTTGCACCTTGGATATAAATTGAAGAAAGTTCTTAGCTCAGCCAATTCTAAATTAAATACTTTGATTTACAAAAGTACACTTTTTTTTTTCTTTAATGCAGATCAAAACATTTATGTAACTTTAACAATTTATTATATTATTTAAAAAAAGAATTTAATAATTTCAACATATGGAAAAGTTGGAATTGGAAAAAGAAAGTAAATATTTTACAATTTAATGTATGAATTTGGAGGTCCTTTAAGGTCCGGGGCCTATGGACAAAGTCCCGATTTGCCCATGCTGTAATAAGAGCCTGCCAGTGCATGAAATTATATTATTTTAAAACTTTCTAGCACCATGATTTTTTAGTCCATAATAATTTAGCAATGTCATCTTTTTAAATCTATTTTTAGGCCAATAATTGAAAACTTAAAAATTTGAGTCATTTTATCTTTCATGTTCTTTGTGTGCCCTTAACAATTTGAGCATGAAAAAAGTAGTGTTTTTTTTTTTTTCGTCAAACTATCCTTTAGCACCAGTGTGCGCCGGAGTTCAACAGCCTGCCCCCCGGAGCTCTCGGGTAAGTATTTCAGAAATCAGCATTGGTTTTACCCATAAATAACCCCCGCCTTCGTTGCGACAAAATTAAGGCCGAGAAACATGAAAACATGTCTTTCCTAAAAAATCATGAATGAAAAGTTTAGTTTCTTATAATATATCTTTGATGAAAACACTACGGCGATTTTAAATTATTTGAACGAAACATTAAATCAAATAATATTGTTGAATAAAAGTTATCTCAACTATATAATAATATTTAAAAAATCTGAAGCTTCTAAAAATAACTTAATCTAATCTAGCACACCTATTTATTATGATATTTAAACTAGCGTGCGAAACCTTTTTCCAAGAACTTATTGATCACAAATTCGCGAAAATTCATCACTAGATGGCGCAATGTGCAGCAAATTGTCGTCAACAGTTTCTCCGAGTAAGAAATGAGGATGTTTTTCTGCCTAACACAACAAAAGTATTGCCTCATGAGAAAGCATGAGTCGAATTTGTGGAGAAAAAATCTAGGAACATTGACTTGTGCACCAATGCAGCAAGCCTCATCTTCCTGGTAAGTCCAAAACTAATTATTATTATTATTAATGTTTTGAAAAGGTAGAGAACTGCTTTGGTTAAGACACTGTGGAAGGGGTGATATGAGTGTCGGTTGCATAATAATTGATTATAAAAATTCGTGAGAGAAGGTACTGGGGAAGTTGCAATGTTTTGATACATGCTGTTTTGTTTACCTATCAAAGCAAGGACAGAATTTTGTATGCAATGTAGAAATTTATTTGGTATGTGGATTTTTAAATTTTTTTTTACTGTAAAATAAACGCTGTGAATTATATATATCTTTTTTTTTCTTTTTTTACATTGATATTTAAAAATTTTTATAAAATTTTAAAGGTAAGATAAATTTTATTAATTTATAAGAATGCAGTTCGTTGCTTTTCGACATTCATTTACAAAACAAATATGTATTTGCATAGAAAAAAAAAATATTTAATGATTTCACCTGTCGAATCAATTTTTTTTTTTTCTCTATTAAAGGGGAGCGGGGGTGATAGAATGTAAATTTTATAAATTTGTCGTTATAAATCTTTCGCACAAAAATAAATAAATGTTTTTTCATATATTTTCGACACTATAAATTTTTTATCATTTATTTCTCTAAAATATTCATTCGATATTTTCTTAAATTTTTAGGGCACATGGAACACAAAATGGTTTATATTTTTTAGTTTTCAGTTATCGGCTTAAAAGGAAAAAAAATGAAAAGATTATGGTGCGAAATGACTATGTACTTAGGACATTATGCTGCTGGAAGGATTAAAAATAATATGTTTTATGCACTGTAGGTGTGTGTATAGCTTTTTGCCTTTTTTCTCGAAATGTGTTTTTTTATGCTTTGGTACACTTTTTTAGAATTCTGTTTTAGGTAAACAGTTGAAACTTTCCAGAATTGTGTAACTAACTTTTTTTTTAAATATTTAACAATATAGGTCTGGATGAAAAAAAAAAGTAAATAATGAAAAATATGTTCGTAAATATTTTAGGATTTTCGAAGTTTTTCAGTAAAATTTATTTTACTTCTTATGAATAATGCCAAATGAAAATTGCTTCTTATTATTATCAAATTTTTTTATTTTTCTGACACCATCACAAATCTTAAGGTGATGTGATGTATTCAACAGTTTTTTTTTTAGAAGAGTATGTCAGACACGCATCTTGTTCAAAACATCTCATAGAAATATGTAAAAAGATAATTAGTTCTTGAAAAGTAACTTATAAATGAAATTAATTTATTTTAATTTTTGTATGGACTATAATGTGTATAGTTACTGTAAAAAATATATATTTCATTTCTGTCTCTATTTTTAAGTAAAATACATGGTGTTAAATATTTCGCAAAAACTGCTGCGTTTTACGTATCAAGTTATGTGCCCATAGTGCTGTTTTCCTTTTTTTTTTTTTTTTTTTTTACTTTGACTTTAAATTTATAAATAGATTAAATATTAAACTTCGATATATAAATACAGGGCTGTCCAACGCGGCGCCCGCGGGCGCCATGGCGCCCTTTGCAGGTTTTCCTGGCGCCCTTCTTCAAGTTTCCTGTTACTATTCTTTAGTAAAATTTCTTTTTAAAAGATACTTTATTTAAAATTCTTGATATTTGCTTGAGAGATGTTTTAAAAATCTCTACAAGTGTATTTCACGCATCAATAATTATATCGCACATAACGTATTAAAAGAAAGACAACAGCACATGATTATAAAAAAACTAATCATAAGTTGTGTTTGTCACTAATTTCTTTAGGAATCTTTTTATGGAAATTATATCAATCGAAATTAAAAAAAATTCGGTAATAACGTCTTTAATATGTTAAAAAGTAAAATGTAGAAAAAACTAAGTGATCCTCTCACTCCTTCATGCATGAAATGTCAGCATATTTGCTAGCGTTATTGACGTTGTTTTACTGGCCATTTTCCATTTTATAAGACCGGATAAAGGCTGTCTTTTTCTTCCCCAGACTTTCAAAATTTTAGATAATTTTGATGATTTGGTTTTTAAAAAACCTGTAAAATCGTGCGAAAGGATTTCCATCAATAAAATCTCTCGAAGGCTCTCTCTCTTTGGTAACATCCCTGACTTTGTTTCTGTACTTTTTATAATGGAAAATTAACACCTCAAAAAAATTTGCAGTTATTGCAGATTATTTTCGCCCCCCCCCCCTCCTCAAAACCCGAAAATATGTCTGATTACCGTTTTATTTTAACAATAGATGATATTTCATTTTCTGGCTCCTTCCAATTCAAACATGTTTGAGATAACCACTCACAGAAAAATGGATTATACGAAATTTATTACAATTTACAGATATTTTTATTTTTTCTCTTTTAACATGGCGCTTTAGACTTATAGGAGCATTATGTCTCTACAGCGTTGTGCATTTGTTTATACGCATTGATACTAACATTAAAAGATTATTTTCTTGCATGCTTTGAGCCATTTCAATAATGGCGCCCTTCATTTCTTACCAAAAGTTGAGATGCGCCCGTGCTTAGCAAAAGGTTGGACAGGCCTGTATAAATATATTGTAAGAAATTTTATTTGAATACATTATCGATATTTTCATTATAAAAATGTTTTTTGATGTTTTTAGTGTCCAAGCTAAAAATATACATATTAAACGTAAAGAATTCATTACAATTTTCAGATAATAAAAAGAAAAAAACTCCATTTATGCTCGGTTACAGTGCCGAAACTAAGGGAAGGGGACAAGGCTTGTGTCTCGGGCACCAGAACAAAGAGTCGAAAATGAAGATTTTGGGTGTCGATTTTTCTCACGTCCATGTTTAGGGGTCTACTTGAGTCACCTGAAAAAATTCGCTAATCCTATAAAAGAATTATTTTTAAAGATATCTCGTTTGCATTTTAACATTTTAAAATGATTCTTTTTACATTGAATAGCTGAAAATGATCTCAACACCCCCCCCCCCCTCCTCCTTGTGATTTAGTTTGCAGATTTTTTTTTTCAAGAGATACTTTCACTTTAGAAACCGGTTCCGAAAATGCAAATGTTCTCATTAAAAATATCTGCAAAAGAAAATCGAAAAAGTAAAAAATGCCATTGTACAAATTGATCGCAGTTTGACAATACAAAAAGAATTATTGAAAATGCTGAAGTGCAAACGATGTAATTTTAAAATTTTCTTCCATAGGATTAGTATTAATGAGCGAGTTTTATCAGATGACTGATGTAGACTCTTCACACGGTTTTGTTAAAATCGTTTTTTCTGTGTTATACCAAAGCATTGAAAAATTTAAGCATCATATGGCATAAAGATCCAAGCATAAAGCGGAATTTGTGGCGATTCTTTTCGATTTTGTTTACAAAATTTTAATGTATGAATATTTGACGAAGCAAATTACGTAGTTCAGTATTACATATTTTATGATTACTTATTTTAAATTAAGTTGGCTATCAGAAAATTACTAAAATTCTTTTTTGTAAATACTTTTCTAAGGAAGGGGGGGGGGGGGGGGTTCCAAATCCATACTTGCCCTGCGTGCAAAAGAGGCTAGTTTCGGACCTGTCTGTAACGTTGAAAGTCCAGGTAGGATTCCCTAATTTCTATTACAGATACATCTATGAAACTGGGCACAGTGTTTTTTATAACATATTTTTATAATTGTTTGAATTTTCGAAAATATTATTATCGTGGTCAAAAGTATTATTTAAAAAATTCTTTATTGCTTTCAAAGATTAATATAAATATTTTAAAAATATATTATAAATATTATATTATAAATATATTAATATTTATAATAATATTTTGGTTAATGCTGAAGAGAATTTAATATTCATTCTATTAGGCTCAAAAAGAAAAGGAAAAAAAAAGTATTAAAAAAAAGAAGAAAAAACGTAATCTTTGAGAAAATTTATCAAATTTTAAGCATGACTAGAATTTAATTTTTAAACTAAATTTTAAATTTTCTTAAAGATTTTAAATATAAAAAGGAATGCATCTATAAAAACACAATTAAATATAAAATTAAATATAAAAATGCATAATCTTGAACGAAGGGGTTTTGTTGTTTGAGGCTCCAAGCAAGAAACTTGTTTTTTAAGATAACTTTTAAGATTCAGCATATATTCACATACTTTCAAGCAGTAAAATTCCGATAATTTTGAAACAAGAAAAATTTCTTAAACGATTAAAAGTAAATTTTATTAAAATTTGTATAACAAATGCTGCTCAATAAAAATTTTGATAGGAATATTGTAGTTTTTTTTTTTTTTTTTTTTCCAAAAGTAATTTTTGCGCCTGGATTTAAAATATCAAAAGAGAAAAATAATCGAATTTACTTATTATTTTATTCATTTTCTGTTTGGTGCAAACCATGTATTTAATTTTATATTAAATTATTATTTAAAAAAAAAAATACTCTGAAGTTTTATCTAAAAGTTTCAGATGAAAAAGTATTATTTTTTATTGGATTCTAAAAGTTTTATTACGCTCGTTTTATTTCTAAAATATTGCAATTTATAGTAATTATTTATTGCGATTCCCAGTCGTCAGTCTTATAAAAAATGTAAATATCATTAAATAATGTAAATAAAAGCTGGTATTAAATAGTAAGAACGAAAAAAAAAAAAAAAAAAAAAAAAAAAAAAAAAAAAAAAAAAAAAACTTCTTAAAATACCGTATAGCGCCAAGTCTTTCGAAAGAAATCAGTCTTTATTAACCAGGTGCAAAGAAGACGTGTTTCTATTTTGAAAACAAAAGCAGGACCCAATTTGTGTCAATTTTGAATCTTGCTTAGCATGTCTTGTTTGTGCCTAATGGAGAAAGACTATGTTCTTTAGAAAGACTTAGCATTAATATATTTTATGGCGTTTCAAGATTTTTTTCTAATAAATATTACTAATTTATTTCTTTAATACACTTTTTGAAAGGTAGTAAACATGCTTTTATGCGGTTTATTATTATTATTATTATTATTATTATTATTATTATTATTATTATTATTATTATTATTATTATTATTATTATTACTTGGTTGCAGCATTATAACCCTTTCTGGTTTTAAATTCCATAGCATTTTATAAAATATTATTTCATAAAAATACGCCAAATGTTAAAAAATTTTTACACTAATCTATAAATATTTTTAAACTTTTCAACCAGTTATCAAAACATAGCTAAATGTTTTATAATCAAAACATAAAAAAATACAATTAAACATTTCTCGCTCTCGAATGTTAAAAAATCATAAAACGTTTATTTATTTATTGAAAACAAAAAATATCAAGTTCACTCTATCTTTTCAAATTATCTGTATTCATAAATTTAAGAGGTTAGCTTATTATCTGTACTTCGAACCTAACAACTGAAACATTTCACCTTCTCTCCGATGGCAACTCAGGTAAAATCGCTTGATTGGTTTCTATGCAACCAAAAATTGTTTTGTTGCCATTTTCCATCATTAAATTCAGAAGGAACGGTTTTCTTTTCGTTACTACGAAAAAAAAAAATATTTATATTTTCTTACAATAAGAGAAAAGCGGAAAAGATTGACTAATGTTTTAAATAAAGTATGGTTTGTTAAAAGTAGACTCAAATTCGCTATATAGTTGTTTGTAAAAAGTAAATAAGCTTATTGAAAAGCTAAGTATTCAAGTAGTAAATAAATAAATTAGTCAATAAAAGCTTAATTAAAATAAACTTTATATTCTATATTTTTAACAATTAAAGTTGTGGAACAAAAACAAGATTTTTTAAATCAAATTTAATATCTTTATATATTGTAAACGTTGTTAATATTATTACCTGTTGAATTTTGCCATAAAAATTGTTTGATTTACATTCTAAAAAAACTTTTAATTCGGACTGATAATATTTTCAACATTAATTAAATTAATTTTAAAGGTCAATTACTTATTATTGTTAACGGAGGAGAACGCATACGGGGCGAGTAATTTATATTCATTTTATCAACAGGAGAATCCTCCAATTCAATTTAATACAATTTATTATTTAAATTTAATCTATTTTTCTGAAATAACAGCAATACTTTTAAGGCAAATAATAATAATTATTATTATTATAATACTTTGCTATGCGAATTTTGGTTTTAAAGCAAAAAAAGTGTAATTTGTTAATATCATACTTTCCAAAATATACTCTTGATAAAATTTGTAATTTTATACTGTTTGCTTATAAAGCCTTAAAATAGCTGTCAGTATTCAGCCTCCCTTTGACAAATCAAATAAAACCAAAAGATGCTATTAAATAAAGTAAGTTATTTAACACCTATATAAAAACAGGAAGCATTTCATTAAATATTTTTGTGATCCAAATTATATTAATCTGACTTGAAAAAACTGATATATTGGCAACTAAGCATTTACATTTAAAAGTTTATGTTGCGTCATAATTTAAGTTGTAATTGTAAAAACGTAATAAGGATGATAGTGTGGGGATGTTTCTGAGAGTACAATTTTATATAATTAGTAATTCATATTTATTGAAATCTTTTGCGAATTATTCTATATGATTGACCAATACGATTAAACATTCTATGAATGACTTCAACTTATTATAGTTTATTGATAAAATGTCAAAATAATTTCTTATACATATACAATGCATTTTTCCAAGTGGCAATGCCTTTCGTAAATTTAATTCATAACTACGCAGTACGATCGCCTTTTATTATTCTACACACGTCAGATCTATCCAGACATTTTTTAGTAGTTTTCTCATCAATGGTGTACCTAGGGCTGGACGATATACCGTAATATCGTTATGTATCAATATTTTTTTTTAACCGCGGTTATGATACTGAGATTTCAACCCTTCCGATATATCGCTTCAAACGGCATTTCATACTAATTCCGGAGTTTTGGAAATTACAGAGTTACGAAATTTCAAATCTACCGAATATCAATACCAAAATTAGTTTACAAATACCGCGTTTTTTTTTTTTTTTTTTTCGCAAATTTTTAATTACATTGCAAATTATTATTTCTTTTTGAGTTGTAATGTTTTTTTAAATTTATATTTAATTACATTATTTTCATTTAACATATCTGTTGTCTTATTATTGTCTTATGTACATTTTCTTGCTTCATTTGAATAATTTATAATGTTTAGCATTCAAAATTTTTTCAATTGTACGCATTTTAGATCAGATATGCCGGAAAAAGATTTGCATTTTTTTAAAGCAATATACAAAAGTTTTAATTCATGTATCCTTTAATATGTTTAATTAAGATATTGATTTTTGTTTTTTCTAGATAATCCACATACACACACATTACATATATTATATGTATGTATGTTTCTAGTAATTTCAGCAGATGGCAGTTACATTTATGACTTTATAATGGAGTGACATATGAATTAAAATATATCGATGTACCGAAAATATCGATATTTTGTCAACGATATATCACAATATTAAAATTCAAATATTACCTAGACTTTAGTGTACACTTCATCGCTAATAAGATTTTGCAATTTACGCACATCTTTTGGAAGAGATAAAAAATGCCTTTTATGTATTCCAACGCAGCATTTGTGAACTAATTTTACAGTAACCTTTTCCACTTAAAGTTGAACAGATACGTTACATATCTGTAAAACTATATCTTATTTTGACAATTTATGAATAAAATACAATGAGCTGAAATCGTTCGCATCATTTTCAGACACGATGTATTCATAAATGCCTTTTTCAGTTCTTGGTTTAATATTACTAATTAATACCATTTAACCTTTAGCTAAAATATTAGATTTTGTATAAGTGAGGTATTTCCTTCCACAATACTTCAGAATGCAAGATGCTTAGTAATGCCGAAATGCTAGAGGAAGCAAAAATTTTTTAACAGATAGTTTATCTTCATAATTTTTTTCTTCCTCTTTCTTGTACAAACACTAAAATATTCATAATTTAAATTCTAATGTTTTAAAACTCTGTTGTGCACCATGATTTATAGAATTTATACACACTACGTGTTTCACTAAAAGTGAAATTAGCTTAAAGATGCGGATAACGCACTTCCAACAATTATTGATTATAGTCAATCCTATACTCGAATTCTTTTGTGTGTCTCTGTAAATGAACTATACATTTTATGCACTCTATAATCTGTAGAAAAGATGTCGTAGTGCATCTCCTTTTTAATTTATTATATTTGAGGTACGATAATATCATACTAATTTACCGCAATACGTTTTTCCCCCTCATAGGTCATAATTTAATGTAATTCTTTTGTGTTCCTGTATACGAACTATAAATGCTTTTGTTCGCACTCCTAAGAAAGCACGCTGTGGTCCACTTCAATGATCTATGTACCAGTTTCATTATGTTTAAAATCTCGTATTATAAATAAAAAACTCCGCAATGGATTTTTTTTTTTTTTTTTTTTTTTTTTTTTAATAGACAATAGTGAAAAGGGATTCTTTTGTGTATTCCTGTAAATGAAAGACTATGTCATGTTTTATTTTCACTATAGAGCATTCTATACTAAACCTCAACAATAAAATAAATTACATGACAGTCTGAATATATTCACGAGAATTCGAGCACGGAGAGACAAGCTGACTTTTAGACAGACAGACAAATCGAATTCATAAACACTTTTTAACATTGTTATTAGATTTTGTATAACTGAGGTATTTCCTTCCACAACATTTCAGAATGCAAGGTGCTTAGTAATGCCCACAATGCTAGAGGAAGCAAAATTTTTTTAACAGATAGTTTATCTTCATGATTTTTTTCTTCCTCATTCTTGTACAAACAACATGCAATATTCATAATTTAAATTCTAATCGTCTCTTTTCTCTTTAAATTACATAGTTTTTCTTCCAGAATCCTATTTCATTTTGTAAATCGAAAGAAAATCCTAAGTAATCTTAGTAATTTTGAATTTAAAGACAAAATACGATGTTTCTATGGTGGCGCATCGTGGTAGAAGATTTTTTTTTTTTCACCATAATCATCTATATTTTATTACTATAATCTCACATGTGGATATATCTTTTTCTAAAATACCACGCAAAATAATTAAAATACCATTTTAATTCATGAAAGTTCTTTTATACTGTAAAATCAATAAAAATGAAATCGCTAGAGATCGGAGAAAAGATCCATTTTAAGTGTATTTTTGTCTTAAGACGGCGAATTTGTTAAGGAGCTAATTAACTCACGCGAAAACACACGCTTGCTAATGTTAATCCTATGGGGAAATTTTTCAAGACATCTCGTTTATATTTCATTTTTTTTCTTTTAATGTGTAGTTTAGGTTGATCTCTACAAAGTCCCTTTTTTACTTTTTCGATTTTGCTTACAGGGTTTTTTAATTTATTTTCACTTTCAGGATCGATATCGAAAATAAAAGTAACTTCATAAGAAAATATTGCTAACAAAATCAAAAAACTAAAAAAAAAAAGGCTTTTGAAAAATCGATATAAACTATCAAAATAATAATAATAATAATATAAATTGCTGAAATGCAAACGACATATTTGGAGATATTTACCCCACTGGATCAACTTTAGTGAGCGGGTGTTTTAGAGTTAGACAACTTTCAAATTCTCTTCGTTTATGTTAAACTTATGGCTATTGAATACATTCGTATATTTAAGATATCTCCTCGAGAAATCAATATACTTAGCTTATTTTTCCTGCATCTCTATTTATGTTAGTTGTCAAAGTAGTTCAAAATAGTTCTAAAATCTATTCTAAATTTTTTTTTTTTTTTTTTTTTTTTTTTTGTGTGTGTGTGTGTGTGTGTGTGTGTGTGTGTGTGTGTGTGTGTGTTAAAAGCCGACGAACTGTGAATAAGATTTTAACATTTCACATAAAATTGAGCATATATTTTAGAAATAGTTTTAGAATATAGAAAAAAAAAAAGAGATATATACTTTGAAAAAAAAGAGGCACAGAAAAAATAATTAAAATATTAATTTCCAGACAGTATTTTAAATATACGAATGCAGCCAAAGGTTAACATTAGGGATGAGAATTCTGAAATTCATTGACTAGCAGCTTTAACGCTTTAAGGCGTAAGCTGCTCAGTACATTTTTTAATATTCTTTTGTTTGGAAAGCGTGAGATTGGCAGGTGTTCTTATTCAGAAACTATGTAATCGAATGCTTTTTCCCATTTTTTTGATGAAGATAAACGATATTTCACAAAACGCAATCGAATTGGGCGTTTTGAATTTAATTCACATCGCGGCAACCCGAGAAAGGGCAAAAACGTGTTGTCAGGTGACAAGAATCGCTTACAACTCAATAATTTATTTATTTATTTAAAAAAAAAAATGGAAAAAGCTATTTGATTCCAAATTTCTGCAATAATCAGTCGGATCAATTTTAAGCCTTTATATTTGAAAAAAAAAGTCAGAAAATCTGTCACAAAGTTAAGTGAGATATTACTGAGCCGGAAAAGTTGATAACAACTTTAAACATCGCCTGTTTTGCCAATGTCAATGTAGAAGAGATGTCTTTGGGGGAGAATTTTTTAAGTAAAAGGTGATCTGAATTTTTATTTTCTTATAAGAAAAACCCTGAAAATATTGCTCAAAAACTTTATGATTTCAAACACTCGCTCAAGGCAAAAGTTCCTCATTTTGTGGCCAATATGTTAATCTTTGTATTGGGTCAATCCTAGTTTTTGTCTTAGCAGATGTAATTGCATAGTATTTCTTATGATATTTTTTTCATTAAAAATATTTTTTTCCATTACGTCATAGACAGGTTCTGTTTCGATAGGTTTTACTGTAACTTTACATTTTGTTTATTTTATCATAAAATACCATATTATAATAAAACTAAACAGAGCTTTTAAAAGTTCGAAAGCAACACCATACTTATATACACTATATGGCCAAAGGTGACCGGCCACTTGTGATTTTTGACATTTTGTTAATTATCCTGAAACTCAAAGTGCGTATATATAATAGTACAGGTCATACATATTTCTGTGAATATTTTTTCCTGAAACTCCATAGGGGATCGTGAACAACTTGAAAAAGAACGAATATCTTTTGAATAACCCTGTCAAAACTAGTGTAGCAAAAGCATTCAAACTGTATATTATGATTAAGTGGCTTATTGTAATAAACTGTGAAGGTTTATATAAAAACAGCCCCATATTTTTCCAAGTTTTTTCCCTTGTAATTTTCAGAATTCTAAATATAAAATTATGTTCTTTTTCGAAAACATGACAAACAACATTTATACAATACTCTGTAATCAGAATTAAAAAATATTAAAAATTGTGCAAAAAATTAGCAGGTTTTCTAAATAATTTTTCATTGCGCATGCGTGAACGCTATCAAAATTTCATTTCCATATTATGTTAGCTAAATGCAACTTCTTTAAAAGTCTCAAAAACATAGCTTGAAAATTCTGAAAATAATCGTCGAGAGAATAAGGTCAAAATCTTTTATTCCCCAAATAAGCAAAAATAAGAGGGATTGTATCCAAATATAGTAGTACTTGCAATGTAATGTATGCTATACTGGCACTAATCAGTTGATGTATGGATAAAGCCCCTCATCTTTCTCCTCATTTGCTATGTTTGACGTGCAATTTCCAATTTCTTTTTACTGACTTGTTAAAAATATTTAAAAATGCATACTATGTTCTATATATATATTTTCCAAGATTGTATCAAAAAAGGCGATATTACAATTATTATGTACTTCATGAAGCGAAAATATCAAATGTGAATTTATTTTATTTTGTTTATTTATTTTAATTTATCTATTTATTTATTTATTTATTTTATTTATTTATTTTTTTTATTTTTTTTATTTTTTTTTTTTTGGGGGGGGGGTCACTCTTTTATTATATACGTGTGATCTGTCTTATCATAAATCATTTAAAAGGCACATTTAGTCTACATCCCATTTACAGACTGAATAAGTTCCACAAAGGTTATCCAACAATTGAACACATAACAAGATAATTGCAGACATATGAAAGTTCAAGTGAATGCTAATAGAGACAACCGGACTAATGAGAGGGTAGAACAAAGCCTCAAAACTTCAACAGACGCGGAAGCATTGCTTAAAGGTTTAAAAAAAATAGCCTAAAATGATGACTATATTTTCTTAACGAGCTCTTTACTCATTTTTACATCTTTATGTAACTTAACATTAGTGCAATATAATGCCAGAGGGCATTTCAGGCATTTTCTTTAATGATATTTTGGGGATCTTTCCTTTTCCTTTAATAGTATGATGGGGAATAGGACTTAATAAAGAAAGTATAGTAACTTGCAAAAATATTGTGTTTAAGTATATATATATATATATATTTAAAGTAATGAAAGTCGAACATCCAAGTTAACTAATGATGCGAAACACGTTTGTCATTTGAGTTTTTCTTCTAGTCTAGTTGCTTCTTTAGACGGAAGTATCTAGGACAATCGTTTTATTTCTTATCAAACTTGATCTAAGTTTTTTTAAGAATTATTGTCAAAATCATTCAACATTTATTTTTTTTTCTGATCGATTTGACCCAACAATTTTAATCTCTAATACCCCAAACTATATACTATTTCTTGATTTCTATGCATATTTAAATTGTTTAGTCTCACCTAAAAATCTCTGTCAAACCACAAACTTTTTAATGCATGATTAGTATTAAGTGGGTAATGATTAAATTCAAAAATATTTAAAACAGTAATGGTATGTACCACAGCTGTAATGTAATCTGGTAGATCACGCATATCTCGTGGCAAGCAGTGTTGAATTTAGCAATTTTTCTCCGAGAGGGATATTTCTGGCTCCGGGGGGGGGGGGGGGCATTGTAGAGTTTCGGGGAGGGGGGGGGGGATTTTCATTTTTTACCATTTAAAACACAAAATCTCAAAATGTCCGGGAGGGACATTTCAATGCTCCAAGAAAGGGGGGTGTCCCCCCGGGCCACCCCCTGAATTTATACTATGTGCAAGAGATGCTTTGCCCTCTATAAAATATGCCAACTGTATACAGTCCTGCATTAGGTCGGGTAAACTAGTTTACCCAACATGACCCAACGGGCGAGCAATTCGGGTTGGTGTCATTTTGTGTGTTCGGGTTGCCCTGATTTTTCAAAAAAAAAAAAACGTCCAAAATACTTTTTTGTGTGAAAAAAACACTTTTGAATATAATGAGTTTCTGTTTCTATCTAAATATTCAGAATTGTGTTAAAAAGGAAGATTTTCTTTCCTTTTAATTTTCGAATCAACAAAATATTTTTTGTCGGGTTCTGGTTCTAGCAGAATTTTTATGAAAAATAATCGCAACAGGAAAAAAAAATTGCTTCATGTTCTGTAACATCATATGATGTAATTGTGCTGAAACGAATCTGTATAGAATTGACAAGGAGTGATTTTTGAAAAATAACTTGAAAAAGGTGTTGTCGAAATTTATTATTTTTTTATACTCAAGATGAATTACATTTTCTAATTCTTTTCTTCTAAACTGACTCTAGAAAATCTTGAAACTATTCTTCGTGATTTTTTTTTTTTTTTTTTTTTTTTTTTGGCCTTTACTTTGTTGTAAACGAGAGAACATTTCAATTTTTTCTTTAAAGGGAATTTAGCAAATGTATAGGGTTTGCGTTTATTTACTTTTTTTTTTTTTAAATACATATAAAATAGTTCTTGAAGCAATCCGCCTGTCTGAACTATAAATTTATGAAATTCTTTAGTTATAATAGTAAGCTTGTTCTTGAATCCTATTTTTTAAGGCTGTTAGCCAGTCAACGTTCTAATTCCCCTCTCTAAGGTTGAACTTATAGTTATGAAATGCGTTCGTGTATTTAAAATATCGCCTCTGGAAATTAACATTGCCAAATTCTTTTTTTGTTGCGTGTACTCTTCTTAAAGGATGTTTCTTTTTTCCTTTGTTGTAAAAATATTTCTAAAATCTATGTTTGATTTAGTATTTTAGATGTTAAAAGCAAACAAACTGTGAGTTAGATTTTAATATTTCAAACAAAATTGTTCAAATATTTAAAATATATTTTGACAACTAAGAAAAATACAGGCGTCCTTCAAGAAAATCCACACACACACACACAAGAAGAAAAAAAAGTTAAAAATATTAATTTTTTGGAGGGTTATTATAAATATATAAATGCATTCCACGACTACAGATTTAATATTAGCGAGGAGAATTGGTGTTTTACCGACTAAAGCTACCTTAAAAGGCTATTTCAGTCACATGAAAACATTAGCTAATGTTAATCCAAAGAGAGAATTCTTTTAAGATATCTCGTTTGCATTTGAATATTCATTCTTAAATGATTTTTTCTTCTCTTTTATTTCTTTTTATAAGTAGAGTAGAGCCCCGATTAATCGAGGTTTCTGGTCACCGAACCTATAATGAAACAAGATTTTGTTTCCAGTGGCTATTGCATCCAGTGTTGAATTCAGGAGATGGCCCGGGGGGACATTCCTCCCCTCTCCCAAAAAGTTTGCGATTTTGGGTTTTCAATGGTCAAAAAGTGCAATCCCCCCCCCCCCCGGAGCCACAAAAGTCTCCCCCGGAGAAAAGTGTCTGAATTCAACACTGATTGCATCACCAGCTACAATGTAATATCTGACAATTACGTTCACAAGCTACTTGATTGGCGACACCGACAGTGTGGAAGATATCTCTTTTTTTAATTTGTTGAGTTGTCAAACATAACTTTATATCTTTATTTTTATCGTTTAAAAAATATTCTATTATTTTTTAGTTTAAGAAATATTAAATTTCAGCACGGCGTGTTTTTTATATATAATTTATATTAACCGAGATTCCCGATCGATATCCCATCGATATTCTTATAATCCCAGATACTAGTGATCCCAATAAGCTTGGATAATCGAATTTGCACTAAACTTTTTATTTGAATATTTTCATTTTCGGAACCTGTTCCAAAAGTGATACATACAAAATAGAAAAGGCAAAAAGCGACCTTTGTACAGATCGATCTTAGCTATCCAATTAAAAAAAAAAAAAAAAAAAAAAAAAAAAAAAAAAAATTAAAATTAAAAACATTCAAATGCAAACGAGATATCTGAAAAAAAATTTCTCTCGTTGGATTAACATTAGCAGAGACATTTTTTTTTTTTTTTTTTTTTTTTTTTTTGCGTGACTGAAGTAGCCCCTTAAGATCAATTTTCCGAATTTCGATCTATACAGTTTTAATTTGACATGTAAACAAATTTCTTGAACGCTAGAATTTTCTCAGGTATTTTTTTTTCCGCGCAATAACAACTACGGCAAACAATAGGCATACAACATCTGCCCACTCAACGTCCTTCTGTAGGCCACCTTACTTTCACTTCCTCATCAATAATACATCTGGAAGCTACGGCACTTACTATTCAATGCAATAACGATGCCGGCGCAGTCTGCAGCAAAGGAGAAAAAAACCTGCCTTTTCGAAAAGAAAGTTTTTTTTTTTTTTTTTTTTTTTAAATAGCACGCTATATGTCATATTGAAAACTCTTTTCCATTCAAAAACGCATAAACTATATTGCAAGATTTATGAGATACACATTTCATTAAAACATCACTGCTGAATTGATTTGTATTTTTTTATAGTAGTCATGTCATTTAGACTGTTTTTCAAACAAGTGACTCTTGATTTACATTTTTCTTTGTACATATAGAAATAAACAAACAACAATGTGATAGATACATAGATTGGAAGAAAATTATTATTCTGGTTTCAAGGTTGTGAAAAATGTTTATAAAATCATGCGTTTTAGCCCAGTGGTAAGGAAGGGGAAAAAAGGCCCAGTTCGGAATTACTTAGAGGAAAGCTGGAATAATACATTTAGTTTAGTTCTAGGATGAATATGATGTTTTCCCGTTCTCATTAGGTGAGCGTTAATAAATATGCATAGATTTATTGGCAAAAAACACATTTTCTTTTTCTTAATATTGTAACACTATCTCGAAATAATTAACTCTTTCAAAAACATTGTCAGTACAAATGCTGTAGAGCTTAAAATTCTGAATAAAATGAGTACCTCCATTTAATACTTTTGTTAATTATTGCTGTCACAATTCTATTTAAAGTTTTAGCCACATGATCAGAGGGTTGAATTCAGAATTAATAGGATTTACTTGATTTTTATGTCCAAATTTAGAAGCCACTGTTACGCTTATCTTGCTTCTCTGTTACGCTTTTAGTGACAGTAGACCTGGCAACCCTAGTAGGGAATGTAAAAAAAATCGAGATCACCTTTATGTAATGCATGTTGTTAACTACTTTTATGTAATTTATCAAGCCATATAGCAGAAAACTATTTTAATAGCGCTGTTAGCTCAGTCTGCAGCCAGAAAACTGTCTTCGCGAAAAAGAGAGATTGAAAAAAAAAAAAAAATAAATACTGTCACGCTATCACATGTTAAAAGCTTCCTTTTTTTCGCTTAAAAACCCACAAAATGTACTGCAAGAATTATAGAGTACATTTCATTAAAACATTGCTGTATGATTGATTCATACTTTCCCCAGCAGTCATGGCATTTAGAAATTTAGATTGCTTTCGAAACAGTGACCCATGATTTACATTTTTGACCACAACCACGCGTGCAATAAACAGACACGCGCACGAAATAAACAAACAGTGTGGAGCCCAATATTCTAAAGGAAAACTGTTTATTTTCTGTTTCATGTTTTTGAAAAACTTATATAAAATTAACCGTATCTTTATTGAAGAATTTGATTTAAATTTAGTTATTATTATGTCATATTCAATTGCATAGTTTTATTTCTTTAAGTTACCAATTTACAAACATTAAAATATTTTTTTTTTTTTTATGACATTTACTTGTTTAATAATAAAGTCTGAATAACTTTGGATGTATTTATAAAAGTATTTATTTATTTATTATTTGTATATATTTTATATAGTATCTTTTTATACATGCATTTAAATAGCCAGGGTTTTGCAATATTCAGTTTTTTTTTAATTGATTTGTGAATAAGTCAACATCCCTAATTTGCTTGCTAAAAATTGTCAGAAATTCCTCGACTTATACACGAGTGTATACAGTACATAAATGAAATATGTACAAGTTATATAAACGTACTCAACATTTTCCAAACTGTAGAATCAGTCTTAAAAACTGTCTTATGTGTTAAGTTCACTGTCATGACTGCATCGCCTTTTATTTGTTTTAAGCTTTTCCTAGTCTTTTTCATTAAGTAAATCTATGTACCTTTCTTATTATAACAAACAGTTCTTAAATATTAATTAATCACTTTCACGAATAACTGTGAAACCATTTTCATCGATTATATCTTTAAAAATTCCATATTATTCAAATTTATGTTCCAAAGAATCGAGCATTTTTTTGCTTTTGTTTATCTTTACTGCAACAATAAAGCATCTTTCTAAAAATGCTGTTAAAATAGATATTTCAAACAGTTAAAAAATTTAAAAAAAAAATTATAAAATCCACGAAAAATTTTCACAGAAATGGGATCGAAAGTAATAATTGTATGCGTATTTAATTTTAAAAAGAGGCGAGGGGGAAGAATGGTGTTCAATTCTTTGCTATCTTAGTATTTGAAATACTGACAGTTAAAGTTTCAATTTTGTTTTCTATTTTAAAATGTTGATCAGTCAAATTTCCAATCCCCCTCGCTGATGTTAAACTTATGGGCATAGAATACATTCTTATTTCTAAAATATTTCCTCGGAAATTTACTAGATTTATTTTATTATTATTATTATTATTATTATTATTATTATTATTATTATTATTTTGTGTGTATGTCTGTGTGCTCTTCCTCAAGGGAACTCAATATCCTTTGAACATTTATTATTATTATTATTATTATTATTATTTAAAAATTTTAAAGTACTTTTTTAGCATAATAATAAAGGACTCAATAGTAAAAAATGATTTTATCAAGAAACTGCGCGATTTCCTGAGCAAAGTTTGAAGAATTTAAATTTTTTTGAAATAAGTAAATTTTAAAACGTATCTTCTCATATAATTTTGAACATTTTGAGATATTTTTTTAAAATCTTTTCTTCAAAGTGTACTACATAATTTTAAGTATCGAATTTGCGATAAATTAATTAGTTTGAAGAAAAAATGTGCAAATATGTCTAAAATTGCAGTAAAAACTAAAGTAATTTTACATTTTTATGCGTAAAAAAAGGAAACATTTTACTTTATTGTAAATCCAGTACTTAGTTTTATCAAATAGATTATAAGGAACAACATTCCTCCCCCCCTACCCCCCCCCCAAAAAAATGGAGTCAGTTGAAAAATATTCATAAAAGTTTTGCCACCTGAAACAATTCGTCTATAAAACACGAACTGAGAAAAATCATTTTAAAAATTGTGGCATTTAACGGGACAGCGATGTAATAAAATTGCTTTTAACTGCATTTGTAATACTCGTATCTTTATGGAACTTCAACAGAATATGCTAGCTAATAAAGTATAAATTAAGCAAAATACTAGAAAATCGATATTTTCGTCATTTTTCGTCGAATTAAGTAAGGTACCGTGTCCCTTTACAGATGTACAAATAACAAAATATGTGTAAAATCTATACTTAATTTAATATTTTATCAGTTAAAATTTTAGCGAAGCTACGAGCTGTGATTAACATTTTAACACATAATCTAAAATTAAGTCCATATATAGAGGTATTTTGATATATGAAAAAGAAAAACATCCTTTTGAAAAAGCCTACACAGGGAAAAAAGTTTAGAACATTAAAATATACCGCAAAACTTATGGATTTCATTAAATTATTACACTTAAACTGATTGGCATATTTCATAACATAAGTGACCTATTGTTTGTATTTTTTCCAAAAGTAAGAATTAAATAAACAACGTGTGATAGATACATCATGAGCTGAATGAAGCTGTTTATTCTAATTTTAATATTTTGTGATTTTTTTTAATTGTTTTTTTCCTTCAAAAAATTGAAGTTTAAATTTTTGCGTAATTTCATTTTTTTTTTTTTTTTTTTTTTTTTTTTTTATCACAAAGCTGGTCTCAAACATTAACTCGCCCTTTTTTCCTCAGCTGGAAAATCTGTTTCATTTGTACACGCTTAAATATTTCAGATAGTTTCATTAATATTGCAAACAATAAAATGCTATTTTTTTCTTCAAGAAAAAAAAAAATCAGAAAATTATGTCAAAATTAGTGTTTTAAACAAATTTTTAAGATTATGAAAGTCACAAATAGGTATTCAACTGTCTTAAGACGCAACACTAGTCGCTGAAAAAGACCCGGATGATAATGTTAAGTCTATGGGAGCATTCTTTCCAAATATCTTGCTGAAATTTTAATATTTTTACATGATATTTTTGCATAGGATAGCCGAGGACAATCTACAACCGGCCTAGTTTTTACTTTTTCGATTTTGCTTGTATATTTTTTATATTATGATAGTTTCAATTTCAGAACCGGTTTAAACCGGTTTTGAAATTTAATGTAAGTTTTTTAAAAAAATCTGAAACCAAAATAGAAAAAGTAAAAACTAAGCCTGTTGTGGATCGTCCTCAGCTATTCTATGCAAAAAAAATCATGTAAAAATATAAAAATTTGAGCGAGATATTTCAAAAGAATGCTCCCAAAGACTTTATTTTATCATCCGGGTCTTTTTTTGTGACTAGTGTTGTGTCTTAAAGTGCATTGAATTTATAGAGAAAAAAATTTCATTGCTGCTCCATATTTTAGTGCCCGCGTATTGAAATTTTTATAAATGTATGATCGGAAGAATTTTTGAATATATATCGATGTTTTGAATATTTCTTGTATGAAAAATAAATAAAGTATTATTGAATAATGATAAAAATCAATATCCAGAAGTTTTGCATATATTATTATCAAGTGACATAGAGTTGCGTATTGCTTTCAACATCCTGAAAAACGTCGCTCTATTTATGGGGGGGGGGAGGGGAAAACTGTTAAATCATGCAAAGAAACCGTTGTCGCAGTTATTGTTATGGTGTGGTTAAGATTGATAAAGATTAAGATTCTGATAGATTAATGACTATTATTTCCATTTTTAGGAAAAAAGTTGCTGTATCTATTCATATAACCCCCTTCATGAGCAGAGGACATAAGTTATAATTTAACTTTTCCTAAGTCTGTTAAATAATTTGTGACATGACTTTTGGGGTATTGAACATTTTTAAAAAGGGTCTGGTTCAGGACCATAGCTAGAAGTGAATAATAGGGGGGGGGGGGGGGAGCCTCATATTTTCTCTTTTTTTTCTCTATGACGCAGAAAGATAAATTCGTGCATATTGACACTATAGGTAGTACTATGTTTGTTATTAAACTGTTGTAATAACTTCATTTTAGGCTAAGAAAAGAATAGCATGATGAAAAATTCGAGTATAACTAGTGTGAAATTAAATATCATGTTAGCTTTATATGTGCAAATAGGATAAGCGAGTGTTGAAACACTTATTTTAGTTACAATTTAGTATTTCTGCAAAACTGTGAAAGGGCCTCAAAACTAAATTAGATTTTTGAACAGAATTTTATTTGGATTTTGGAACATACATTCATTTAGTGACCTTGGAATCTGTTTGGGGGGGGGTCAATGTTTTAGGGGCCACTCATAGCACACCCCCTTAGCTAAGACCCTGGTTTGATTATAAACATATGATGATATTTGTTAAAAAAAAAAAAAAAAATCAAAAAACTAACAAATTGTGGCTTGTGACGATGCACTTTAATCCGAACGTGTGAACTTGTAGAAGGCGGTTGGCGTTAGAGTCGCATTAGCATGAGACAAAACCTTCCATCGAGACTAACATATTTATTAGCACCAATATAAAGTCATGAAATTTGGAGCTCAGGTAAGGTTTTTGTAATGAAGGTAATACAGAAAGGAATGTTGAAGAATATTTAAAATAAAACTAATATAAAAATTATAAAAATATTTATATATTTTGAATTTTCTAATACCTTAAACTTTACAGTGAGGCAGTTATTTTTCTTTTCTAATTTCTTCTACAGTAAAACCTCCATAACGGACACTCCCGAATAGCGGACACCTCTATTTAACGGACAGTTTTCAAATCCCCACTCCCAAAACTTAATTTTTCTATGTTTAACCTCTGAATAACGGACATTCCGAATAGCGGACAGTAATTTTGGCAAAAAAGAATGAAAAATTATTTTTAACGAGGAAAAAAAAAATAAAAATCCTTTAAATTTATTAGGGCAATGTGTCACAAATTTTGTGATTACAGATAAATGTGGGAATGAGCTGGAATAAATCCCCTCTCCCCCTACATTTATCTGTGATCACAACCCTTCTTTCGGATGATTTGAGATTGTATGCTTTTAAGAAGCAGAAAAATACAGTAAACAGTTATACAATTGTTTTTTTTTCTTTTTTTCCCCCTTTTTTTTTTCTTTTTTTTTAGAAAAAAAATGATTTAAAAGGATTAAAATTACTGACAAAGTTAAAATTTCGCATTGAAAAACAAATTACATATAATCGCAAGTAAAAGCAAACTTTTGTAACAAATTTTTTTTGTAAGAATGTAATAAACAAAGGATAAAGTTATGCACAATTTTATTTCAATGTTATTGCTTTAAAAATTATTTTAATTTCTGGTTAATCATATAATAGAGATTTTAGGACATTTTAAAATCGACTAATGAAACATTAAGCATTCATTAGCAATTTTTCTATCTCTGAGGTTTTCCCAATAGCGGACACCTCCGAATAGCGGACATTTTCTGCGCTCCCAAGGTGTCCGTTATTTAGAGGTTTTACTGTATATTACTCTGTACAGGCAAAAATTCTTCCGTTGTTTACAAGAGGAAATGATAAAATACATAAAGTATGAAAGTAGGATTACAAATCAGAAATAAGCCCTCATTTTTTATTGTTATCTCAGCCAAAATTCTATCTAGCAGCTATAGGTTGATACTTACAAAAAAAAAAAAAAAAAAAAAAAAAAAAACCAGTAAACTGTCAGCCGAAGTCAGCTATGAATTTAAATTACAATAAATTGAAAAGCAGATAGTGGAACAAACATTTCTTACCGAAGATGCCTTACATTCAAATTCTCCATTAAGATTCCCTGCATGTTTGAAAAGAGTTTCACAAGACTGGAATTCATTTCCTGTCAGCTATACTCTTTTCCAGATTTTGCAGTGAACCCTATTTCCCCATTACTTCGAATTAGTTCTCTTTTACGCGGCTATATGCAAAAGAAAACTTTTGATAAATATGTGTTTTTAAATGTAGGCGGGCTATAAATTGTGACTGCCAGGAACTAGGCAACGATCCACTGATAAAGCACTCATCTGAAATTGCTGGCCAGTTCTATTTATAGAAGGTTTTTCATTGAAAGATACTAACCATAACAAAATGGTAACAGAATTCATCGTGCTTTTGGTTTTTAGTGTGTAAGTGAAACAATCGCAATGATCGCATGTTAAATAGCATTTTAGGAGGTCATTCTGGCTATCAAGACCGTTTAACATACTGCGACAAGAAGAAATTAAACTTTTCCAAACTTAATGTCCATTTCCTTAAAATTTTAAAGGATTCGGTAAAAAATAGAAAAGAAAAAAACGTACGATAAACATTTAAATGAAATATCTAAAAAAGTAAATTATCCATAATATAGACTTTCCTGCACAATAATAGCGCTTTCCCCTTGCTTTCTCTCTCTCTCTTTTTTAGATCAAACGAGAACGAAAATTCATGCGTCCAGCATAGATTATGAGGCACTTTCCAACACATTCAGAATACCGTAACGAGTCCACACAGTTTAATGAGGTGAAAGAGGATGTCTAAATAAATAATTTGGAAAACGCATTCCTGTTAATAAAAGATAAATTTTATGTACGCCATATTCTACAGTAATACACCTTAATGATATGTATAAATTTCAAAACGTTTAAAATATGTATAATATCATTAAAAATCACTGTAAATGATTTTCCTCCGTATACCATAATATAACGGAATTCTTATCCGTGTCCCTGTAAATGAATTGTGGATGCTCAAACTTCATTTTCAATACTGAACCTGCCATAGTAAAATCAAGAAACATCACATGAATTTCATAGCAATATTTACACGAGTTAAAATACGAACAGAAGACAGACAAACTGAACTCATATTTTTTTTTCATTTTTTCAAGTATGTTAGAAAGTGTTGATAAAAAAAAATCTATTTTTTAGCTAATTTCAAATTATTTCTAGATTATAGAGCTATATGCAAAGAAATTTTTGATAAATATCTTTAAATATAAATGGTATAAAAAACAAAACAAAATTACGAGTGGATATAAAAACATTTTATTCATTAAAAGGAAACGACTTATCGCAAACTCCTGCAATAACAATAATAATAATAATAATAATAATAATAATAATAATAATAATAATAATAATAATAATAATAATAATAAAACATATTTTTCCATCAACATGGAATTTGTTCTGCCAATAGCATTTACCCATTGAAGGGCGGTGAGCCACTCAGGTATCAGAATCTTTCGAAAAATATTTCATTCATCGAAATACATTTGTTATGTGCGTGAAAAAGAAAAACAAGTAAGAAAAATCATGCGTTAAGCATATATTATGAAACACTTTCCAACACTTCTTGAAATCTTTAACACGTCCGCTGCCGCTCACGCGATAACGTGATTTCTGCGCTCCCCCGGAGCCGCAGAAATCACTCGTGGAGAAAAGTGTCTGAATTCAACATTGCCTTGTGTCTTTTAATAGTGATTTATTTTGAATAACAATGTAGCAGTATCTTTATCAGTTGATGCATACTAAGTAATTTCTAATGAAAAACTACGTTCTTACTTCCATGTGTAGATTATCTAAATGTATTAAATATTTATTATTTACAGTTAAAGGATAATAAATAGATTTCTATGCCTGAATAATTTTCCATAATTGAGCACATATTATTTTTATTTTTCTGTTAATCTAACGATATGATTTAATATGATTACGCCGTTTTCCAAATAAAATTTCCAAATTTTATTAATTAAATATAAATAAAAAGGAAGGAACACCCCCTCCCTCTCCTGGAAGATTTGAAAAATTGTGTTTTCAATTATCAAAAACTCCAATTTCATTGTATAATGCCCCCTCCTCCGGAGTTGCAGAAATCACTCGCGGAGAAAAGTGTCTGAATTCAACATTGCCTTGTATCTTTTAATAGTGATTTATTTTGAATAACAATGTAGCAGTATCTTTATCAGTTGATGCATACTAAGTAATTTCTAAAGAAAAACTACGTTCTTACTTCCATGTGTAAATTATCTAAATGTATTAAATATTTATTATTTACAGTTAAAGGATAATAAATTGATTACTATGCCTGAATAATTTTCCATAATGGAGCACATATTATTTTTTTCTGTTAATCTAACGATGCACGTAATTTTTATAAGAACGATCGCTCAGAAAAAAGTTATGTTATTGGGGATTCTCAGAGTGCGCTAATTTTTTTTATTCTATATTGTCAAATTTTTCTTTTGTCTATTCAATTCTTGTCTGCTTACATATCCATTTTATAGATTTGCAATCTCTTTAAATAAATGTATGTTTTCCTTTTTGAGTCAAATTAGTTTTACCATGGCCTACTAGATCTAAGTAAAGGCCTGTCTATTTGAGATTAATGTTTGAAGTCACCCGCCAGAGGACGCTGATACTTTGCCCAAGTTATTCAGACCAATCATGTAAACCCTGAACCAAAACAATGACATGTGTGCAAACATGTGCACAGAACAGAAAGCAGCTTATTCAATCATTCAGTCTACTTTCTTTGTTCAATGCTAATTTGGGCAGGGTTTGTGTCACGTGGACTTGCACGTTGTTCAATGAAATGGTTCAGGGTTTGAAGCTGTTGCCAGCTTCACTTTTTCGGCGGTTTTTCGCGAAATGGCTCGGCCGGTAGTATATAGTCGGCGTTGGTGTTATTATACCTGTAACTGTCACTTAGTTTTTTCTCTGTTTTTTAAGAATTAGAATTTTTCTCTGTTTCAATGATTATTTTTTATTATTAATCTGTCGTTGCTATGATTAAAAAATAGTGTCATTCACTTTCAAAATTTCACTTAATATCATATTTTTGAATAATGCTGGACAAAAATAATATTAATAGAAAAAATATAATGATCATAACTCATGAACTTTTTCAATATTATAAAGTTACTCAAAAAAAAAAATAATAAATAAATAAAGTCTGGTAGATTTTTTAAAGAACTAGACCTTTCTTCTGTAAATTCAATCGATGGTTTTCCTTAATCTCTCGTTAATATGACTTGCTATGACTAAAAAAAAATGTCATTAACTTTCAAAATTTCCTTTAATATAATTTTTTTAATAATGCAGGACAAAATTAATATTAATAGAAAAAATATAACGATCATAATTTATGGATTTTTTCAATAGTGTAAAATTACCCTTTAAAAAAAAAAGTCTGGTAGATTCTTTAAAGAACAAGACCTTTCTTCTCTAATTCAATCGATGTTTTTCCTTAATCTCTCGTTGCCATGGTAAATTAGCCTCGTTCGCGTAAAAGTCGAAGTAAAAGAAGTAATAATAAGTAGATTAAATACGCAATGGAAAACAATTCACTGTAATTAGAAAAAATTTACTCCCTGTTTCATACCATTAAATGACAATGACATCGTATGAGTGACTCATTTCTGAAGTTGAAGTAGCTCACAGTAAATTTATTATTAGTGTTCTAATTTTCACAGGTATTAATAAAATAATAATAATAAAAACATCGTAAAACTAGATCGATTTTTTTTTATGTAAATCATTTGCTAGCACATAAATTTATTCCTTCCTTTTACTTGGTTTATGCAAAATAAAGAATTTAAAAAAAAAAAAAATGCTTGCAAACAAAGATGCGTTTTTACTTTCTTCTGCAGATATAATAGAATTCATTAAAATAATGAAGTCAAATACAAATATAAAGCCATTTTTTAAGTGCCATTGGTTTATTGCTTTTAGTTTATATTCAGTTTTATTTTATTGCTCCACTACTTTGAATAGCTGCAATAAAAATTATTATTTTTTTATGAAGCAAAAACTTTTACGTGTCTCTTAAAATATCATTTTAATCTAACAAAAAAGATACATAAATGTCAAAAATTCGGAACTATTTTGATACCTTTTTTTTTTTTTTTGTAAATTAAAAACAAATTGCAACCAAAAATATGAACTATTCTCTCTTAATTAAATTAATTACATCGAATTATGAAAATAAAATTAATGTTTCCAAATTCTTATTTAAAAAATAACACAAACAGTAAATTCAAATTTTAAAGTAAATTATTATTTGCCAGCTATTATTATAATTTTCAATTATACATATAAGATTGTAGCTCTAAATTGTTTAAAATGTTTTTTGTTTTGTTTTGTTTTGTTTTCTACAATATATATTTTTGTCATTGTTGTTGAAAAGTTTAAAATATTGTATTTTTGCACTAGGTTAATAGTCTCACAATTAAATATACATAATTATATTAAGATTTTATTATTATTATTATTTATTTATTTATTATAATCGGTAATATTTTATTAATTTATAAGTGATTAATTTTAAATGTATAAATAACTTAACTGTTTCTATTTAATCTTGACTGTAACTATAGTAATTAAACATATTGATTCTCGTTTCGTCTCTTATCTGCAACTGTGAAATAACTGTTGGATTCATATCCACAATTATATATTAGTTATCTTCAAATACTGTGGGAAAAATAATCCTTTTAATACAATTCTTATTAACGAATTTTTTTCTTCCGCAAGTTTTTACATGAGTTTTTTTCTCCCTTTTTTTTTTTCTATTTTTTTTCTTTTGTTTAAATCCAGTGAATTATACGGCAGTGATAGACTTCTGGATCAAACCAATCTATAAGGAAACAAACATTTCTCTTTCTCGACACATGAATGTTCTTGATTAAATACTCACATGTCATCTTGTTTTTCATTTACCATTATCATATTTTTACATTCCATTTCGTTTAAATTTATAATTTTTTTTTTTTTTTTTTTACATTTTTTGTGAACTATCCTTAAAAAAAAAAAAAAAAAAAAAAAAAAAAAAAAAAAGTTTTTGATTTTTAATATATTGAAATTTCGCGGTCGATTTTTTTTATTAAGATATTTTCTATATATTTTTTTAACTATAACAAGTAATGCCAAATATTACACGGCATCTTTAAATTAGAGATTGGGTCGTTTTTTATGATACAAGGTTGTGAGCTATTTTTTCCCAAATCTATTAGTATAATACATATAAATAAGACAAGAATATAAAATACATATTTTCTTCAATGTATATATTCACATTATGTCTTTTTCCCTTACTTTAATTGTATTATTCTTTTATTGAAAGAGCATTGATTATTATTATTATTATTATTATTATTTTCAAAAGCCTTTCCTATAAAAACCGAAGGTTTCTTTTTGTTCTGTTGATTTAATATTTTATTTTTCTTTATCAAACTTTCTTTTAATCAAAAAATAAAGAAAAAATAAACATAAAAAATCATTGAAAAAAACAAGATTTGTGTGTGTGTGTGATTTCCAGCGACTTCTGGGATAGATTTGTTTTCAAACCATTCTAAATCGTTCAACATGAATTGTGATTTTATAAATTAAAATCATTTTTGCTGCTTGTAAAAGTCTTACATTCACGATCATGAAAACGGATAAACAACGAGTTTGGAAACGGCGTGTAAGATGTCACATTGTCCTCATGCATAGCTGATTTCTACTTACTACAAGCAAAGTTTAATTTCTAACAGAAAAAAAAAAAAAATAAAAAAAAAATAACGGAATTCTCATTTTCTGCAGTATTTCTAACTTGCTCCGTACTTTCCCCCTTGTAAATTTATGTTTCATAGATTATTTCAAAATTAATTATGCATAAATTTTGGTTACATTGAAAAATGATTTTAAAAACAGAAAAAAATCAATGAAAAATGATTAATAAATCAATAATTTTAAAAAGTTAACTCGTCACTAATAAAAGAAAATTTTTAATGCATTTTGACTATATCTATATTCTATATCTTGACTATATATGCTACACAGGCTGTTTATAAAGTCCCGGACCCATTTTGATGTTTAATAACTCATAAAATAATAAAGATAGATTAAAGTTAATAACATAAATGGTTAGATAGACTCAAAAAGTTTCATGACCCTTGTCAATGAACTTCCACGTGTGCCCCCTTCGTCGCACGGAGAATATCTAGTCGATAGTCAATTTCACGCCAGGTAGCGGCAAGCATGTCGGCATCCACAGAGGCTATTGCGGTTGTAATTCTGGCTTTTAAGTCATCAATGTTCGACACTCTCCTCCTGTAAACATTGTCTTTTACAGATCCCCAGAGGAAAAAGTCCAGCGGCGTTATATCAGGTGATCTGGATGGCCAAGGAATTGCACCTCCTCGCCCAATCCATCTTCCTGGAAAATGACCATTCAAAGAAGTACGAACGATGGTACCCCAATGAGGTGGTGGACCATCTTGTTGCAAAAGGACATGTGGCTGAAGCTCTTCTAGTTGTGGAGCGAAGTTTTCCAGCAATAGATGATATTTAGAAAAGTACAGATATTTAGACTGGAAAATGAAATATCTGAAATTAACCACACGCGCAGACGATATTTACAAAAGTAAGGAAGCAGGACGTTTCGGTCCCGCCATTTCGGTCCTGCCATTTCGGTCCCGCCGTTTCGGTCCCGAGACATTTCGGTCCCAAGGCATTTCGGTCCCTAGACATTTCGGTCCCTAGCCATTTCGGTCCCAAGACATTTCGGTTCCTTCTCCATTAAACTGAAATTTTGTGAAATAAGGCATAATTTTATAGGGAAAATTGCAGAGTTTTTAAACTGAAGGCCATAAAATTTTAGTATAATGAGATTATTAGTGCCCGAAAACCACATACACGTATAACTCTTATCCAAAATATTATAATTCACACAAATTTTGTATGGTAATCCTAATGATAATTGGTAATCCTAATTTCAAAACAGTTAGTAATTTTAATATAAAAATCAAATTAATATTTTATTAAATATGCTTATTAATTAATGACATTATTAATTTACATAATGAATTTTACTTTAAAATAAACTCGATACATAATCCATTTTATATTCAATACATCATTATATTTTCCAGTAGTTCTAAACTGAAATTTATCCTTTACTTGTTTACTTATTGTTTATTTAAAATTACAGAAATTTAAAACAATTAGTATAGTTAAAAAATAACTAAAATTAGAATTAGTATTTTTTTTTTTTTTTCTGTGAAAGTAGAAACGAAAAAGTAATACAAATAAATGAATAAATAAATAAAAGCTTAGTTTTGTCACTTAAAAATTGAAAATAAAATTATTTAAAATATTATTATATTACATTTTAATATATTTTGTTAAATTATATATTATATTTTGTATATAGTATTTATATTATGATATTTACATATAATATTTATATTATTATATTTTTAAATGTTATTGCATTAATTTTATGTAAATAAAAATAAAAAAAACAATCATCTTATTAGAATAAAATAGGCCCAGTTTTAATAAAATTTACTCACAAAAATTGTCTTCATGGCGTGAGAAGACTGTTAAAAAATGCAATCAATAAATACTATAATTTAAAAAAAAAAATAAATAATAATAATAAAAAGTGGCGGGGGCAATTTTTTAAAGACAATTTTTTTTTCATATCATACCCAGTTATGAAATCACCATTGCTTTCGCAATGTTAATAATGGAAAGTAACTTATGAAAACAAATTTATAAGATGCAACTTTGTATTATAAAAATAATAATAATAATAATAAAATGTTCTTCAATCAATATATCTCATTTCTGAATTATCAAAGGAGAGGGTGTAGACGGGTGATTTGTGAAATATATATATATATGTATTTTATAACTTATAATTGTCTGATTGAATTATTAAAGACATTTATTATTAAATTAAATTGAAGAAAAAAAGTAAGCACAGTTTTTTTATAATTTAATTAATGCTGATTTAAAGGTTCTAAAAATGTACGTAAACAGCCCAAAAAAATATTTATGGCAGTTTATATAAAATATTTTTTAGTTTATAGAAGTTTATATAAAATACTGATACTAATAATTAATAATTAATAATGAAATTTTAAGTATTTATTCTTATTAATAATAATACTACTAAAAGCAAAAGACAATATCCCCTAAAATTATAACATATTGTTTAATCAAACAAAATTTTTAGCTCGCTGTGATTTCATTATCACGAGTTATAAAAGTTTAAATTTATCTGACTCTTATATTCAACTTTTTATAAAACTTGGGGGAAGGGAAGGAGAATTAAAAAAATAAAATAAATGAAGGCCCGAATAATGTTGAAGTTATACCATTTGGCAGCCCCACGACAATTAGAACCCGACTTAGGTAGCGGTAGCGAGCAAAGAAATAACAAGGGACCGAAATGGCCACGGACCGAATTGTCTCGGGACCGAAATGTCTTGGGACCGAATTGTCTCGGGACCGAAATGGCCAGGGACCGAAATGTCTCGGGACCGAAATGGCCAGGGACCGAAATGTCTCGGGACCGAAACGGCGGGACCGAAATGTCGTGTATCCCAAAAGTAAAGAGATTCAAACCTGAAAAGGAAAATATATGAGTTATTCCATCAATAAATGCCATAAGTTTGTTTATATCTTCATTATTTTATGAGTTATTAAACACCAAAATGGATCTGGGACTTTATAAACATCCTGCATATTGATTGTACCGGGTGTCCAGTAAATGACTGACCCATTTTAAATTTAAATAACAAAAAACTGTTTGAGATAAAAATGCGCGGCTTGCTGTATTTTTATTAGAATATAAATAATTTTTAAAATATGCACTTTGTTAATGTAATATAATAATATTTAAAATAATATCTCAGTCTTAAGACTGAGGAGGTGAAGTATAATATAGATGGTTCAATCATAACTATTATTTTAAATCACTTTCCAACCAACGTACCCTATTTCTGAAGCTGATTCGAGAGTCGATTCAACATATAGATTCAGATTCAACAACATATAGATTCAGGTTCAGCCGAAAATCTCATATTTATGAAAATTAGAGTCATGTCTCTATTAAAATAGCCTGTTACCGCCAGCGCGATATTTTTTTCCGAAATTTGAACTATATTAACAAAGTACATGTTTAAAAATTTATTGATTTTCTAATAACAATACCGCAAACCGCGCATTATTATCTCAAACCGTTTATTTGTTATTTAAGTTCAAAATGGGTCAGTTATTTACTGGACACCCGGTATCTGTATGTATATAATAAGGTCTAATAAATGAAAAGAAAAAAAAAACATTAAAGGGACATTTTACTAGAAAATTGGTCAAAAAATCGATTTTATTTCTTTAATATTAAAGAAAACTTGTTTAATTGGGAATATTTTGGCACCTCGTTTTTACCCTTACAGCAATAATTTAGCGAAATATTGTAAATTTAGTTAATAGACCCAGAGCAATAACCTATACAAATTAAAACTTTAAATGGCTTTTCCTCCATTTTTATATTTTTGCAACTTTTCTGTTTTAAAAATGTCAAGGCTTTATTTGTATTTGAGATAGAGATTTAAACTTTCTTTTTTGTCTTTATGTTCTTTATTATATACAAGGTAAAACCCGCCGAATTTCGACGAAAGAAAATATTTAAGGAGAAACTGTTTCATTGATTTATAAAAAATCTACAAAATTAGTTACAATAAAAATGGACCTTATAGTGGTATGTCTAATTCTTAAATAAATTATATTTAAACTAAAGTTAACAAAATACTGTTTCCGGAAAAGTCATTTGTAAAAATTGTAAAAATTAAACTTAATCATAATGTAAGCAGTTAAATATAATAAAGATCTGTTATTAGACAAAGTTAACAATTAAGGTTCTTATGTTTGGCACTCTAAAATGAAAAACAGCAAAATTTATTCCACTTTGACTCAATCAAAGAATTTTACCTCGTGAAATTCAAACCCGATTTTATTTTCATCATCTCAAAATTTATGTATGCACCTTCCGTATCCGTATTCACCTTTAAAAAAATAGCATTCTAATTTGATCACTTTAAATTCAAAACTTGAAATAAAACCGAAATTCACCGGATATTATAACAAACGGATAATTTTGACAAAGTGCGATTTTTTTTTTTTTTTTTTTTTTTCAAAGAGAAAATTAAGTATTTTTGTTGCCACAATTACAAAATTGGTACTGAAAACTGTAAAAAAAATAATATCTCAAAATTAAATTGAGATGAGCTTTCAAACAAATTGCATTTAAAAGTACATTTTGTTTTCTCTATCCGACGGTGTAAAAATTGAAAATGTGCGATGTTTAGAAGAATAAAATTTGCAGTAACGAAAATTTCAAAACCTAAATTGCATGGGAAAGTGTTGCCATTCGCAAAATGTCGTATGCGTTACGCACAGATACGTATCGCCTTTATAATATAGATATGATAAATCTGTGCATGGAATTAGTATTCAGGTTTTTTATTTTTTTTTTAAACTAAAATATATGAAAATGTGTCAGATTCCAAGGTTTTTTATTACACATATCAGTAAATATTAATATTATATATATATATACTATATAAAAAATTCGATGCATCTAAAAATCCATGCGCAGTCTTCTCTAATGCACACTTGAGAATCTTAAAAATAAACACTGGGCAAAAACATTATTATTTAAAATAGTAGTATGAATTGAAAAAAAAATTAAATTTTAAAATATTTTTATAAATTTTAATTAAATATGCAGTTGATTTTTATCTTTCAAAATTCACAGTTAGTTGAACATTGAAATGCAGCGATTCACTATTTCAATCATATTTTTAAAAACTAGATGGATGTGCCATTTCCAAAACTTTCTTCTATCTCACACGAACATTTTATTAAAAAAAATAGTTATTCATGTTAATTCTTTAATAATTTTAATTCAATACTATACTAATTTTCATTTTCATCTTAAATTTCTGCTTCAGTCAATTAATCGGAGTAAAATGAGTTTCCGGCTCTGCACGAGCCGATGAACAACAGAATGATAGGCAGATTTTTTTTTCAAATTCAGGGAGGACCTCTTGACATACCAAAAAATAATCATACACAAAAAACTTAGTTCAGTTTTAGGCATAACTTCATGCGCTTTTAAGTGGTGTAATATTGAAAATGGCATAAAGTCGCTATTGCAGTACCCCCTTTCGGCGGATTTTTTTCAAATTCAGGGAGGACCAACTAACCACAGCCAATCATTTACACAAAAAATTTGGTTCAATTCGATGCATAACTTCATACACTTTCGGTCGGTACAATATTGAAAATGGAACAAAAATCGCGATTGCAGCGCCCCCTTCCGGCGGATTTTTTTTCAAATTCAAGGAGGACCAACTAACCACAGTCAATCATTTACACAAAAAATTTGGTTCAATTCGATGCATAACTTCATACACTTTTGGTTGGTACAATATTGAAAATGGCACAAAAACCATGATCCCTCGCGGTGGAATATTTCAAAATTGAAGAAGGACCTGCTTGCCACAGCCAAAAACATTAAAAAAAAATTGATTCAATTCTATGGATGTCTTCATATACTTTTTGATGGTAGAATGGAGACATATGGACACACACACAGACATACATTTGTAAAAGCATCATTTTGTAAAAGCATGTTTTTTGGAATCTCTGACCCCTAAAACATGTAAATCCGTCGAAAACCGGAAGTCGAAAAAAAAATTTTGATTACAGTAGAAGAAAGTAATAAACAAAATTATTGAAAAGGTAAATTATCTTCCTTATAAACCGAGAGGCGGCAGCACAGAGCTCACGGATAAAAATATAGATTAGTTAAATCACGAGTCGCATATTAAAACACAATTGGTCTGTCAAGTCACATCTTGGTAGAAAACAGCTTAAAACCCTATTTCAGTGGTTGATTCAAAAGTTTACCATTATGTTTTCCTGCGCCCAATCCTCAAGGTTTTCATACTTTTGGGTCCAGAAAAGCACAATGGCAAACCTGCGAGTTAACCGTTAAATTCGGGTTTTTAGGTGTTTTCCACCAAGATATGACTTGCAGACCATAGACTTCTAGTATAAGTAGACGCCATATTTCATTGTACTCTCGAAAAAGTTTCGAATCCAACATATTTGGCTTTCATCGCCAAAAAGATGCCTTTTTTGGCAATGATCGCTTTATTGGCAACTTTCAGATTTCATTCTCGCAGTAAAATAAATATAAACATAGTATCTAAAATGTAAACATAAAAGCTAAACTACAAGCTGTTGTTGCTGTAATTGTCATTTTGGAAGCTAGAATAATAAGTTTTAAAAAAGAATTGTTAAAAAATAAATTAAAAAGAAAAGAAGACGTGTGGTCAACTCAAGAAAAATATAAAAATGTGGGTTTAAGCGGTGAAAAGCGGTGGGTTTAACATTCGTATTCACTATCAACTTGGACCTGGAGTTACCATGAAGTTTCGCCCGAAACCCAGGTTCAAAGCAATATCGGTATTCTTCATCAACCTGGCAGAACCGGTTCAAGGGGAAAACACAAGGTCAAGTCGATTAACCTAACCAAGCTCTCCAGTAGGTTCAAGTTCGTTTCTCATAACTACGAAAAACAAGCAGGAAGATAGAAGGAGGAGACAGACATTTTACAATGGCGATTGCCGTATTTTCGTACTGAATATAGGTGCTGTCAAAATATAAAAGTTTTACAGTCAAATAAAACAGAAGAACATTATGTAAAGGTATGTAATCTCATATATGTGTATTACGTTTAATATTTTTATTTGATTTATTTATATTTACGTATAAATACTCTATATATTATGCGTTGAATTGTTTGTTTACAAAAATACGCGTGATCGCGAAAAAAATATTTGCTTTAAAATAGCCAACAGTAATAACTGATTCGTCTGTCTAAAGTTTGTTTAAAGTCATTTACATTTTGCAATTTTGATGTTTAAAAAAAAAAAAAAAAAAAAAAAAAAAAAAAAAAAAAACTAATATTTTAACAGTGCCGAAATAAATGTCGTATTTACATAAGGTCTAATTAAAATGCGAGATACCTTTCTGATTTGCATTTTTGTTAAAGTAGAAAAATACGAAGATTATTTTTAAATATCCGTACATTCTCTGTAGATTTTTTATCCGTACTTATAGTAAGTTTGAAAATTAAATTTTGGTTTTATTGCACGAAAGATTTATTGTTTATGTACAAACTTAGATAAATGTATATCAGATCTATAAATTAGATTTTTTTACTTAAAATTTAAACAATTCATTTGGATTTTATCGGTTTATTGAAGACTTTTAGAAGGTTTGTTCTTTTTAAAATTATGAATCGTATTACATGAAATACCTCCGATCATTAACACTATAGCATTGTTGTTATTATTTGTATCCGAAGTTTTGTGAAATTTCAAGTTTTTAATTTAAATACGTCTATTTTTCAACTGCATTTTAATTTTAAAATTATATATAGTATAAAATATTTCATTAGAAATGCTATTTTATACGAAAATAATAGTAATAATAAATCCTTTTGGCTTCTTAAAATACGAGCCTCACAATTTTTAAATAAAACTGAATTACCTCCTGAAATTGTTAGATTTCTTTTAGAGATCACTTATAATTATTACTCCTTAATTAGTTTAAAAACAATAAATTACTAAAAAGTTGAAATACAATGATAAAAAACAGCTTTTTTAAAAAAACAACCCCATACCAAAAATAATTTTATCAGCTCTTTCAGTAATGCTGACTATTTTAAGGCAAATAAATTGTTGGCGACTATGATTATTTATGAAAACAAACAATTCAACATATAATGTTGGGAATATATGTATAAATATAAATAAACTAGTTAAAAACAGATAACATATATGTATATATATGAAATTACATACATTCTTCTATTTTTGGTAGCATTTTAAATTTAATTTTTATTTCTATATCTTATACAGCATCTTGAGTACTTTAATTAACACATGACACATACACAAAAATAAATAAAAGAATAATAATAATAAAGAGGGAATGGGTAGGATGGTGCTAAAGAGGACCCATTCTTCTCCACAAATTCACAAACAAAAGACAACTTTTTTATTTATTATGTAATGTAAAATTATATGAAATTATTAATAATGAATTCGAACTGTTTTGATAGATTGCTATCATTACTTTACCAATCTAGTCTAGAAATCTTTCATTAATCAATCATAATATATATATAATAAAATCTCTTTTCTTTCTATACAAAATAAAATTCTTATTACATCTAATTAAATGATATTTAAATGAGTAAAAAATATAAAATAATAAAGCTAGAAAAAATATATAAAATAAAATATGATTTTTTATAATTTACTTTGAGAAGTAAATACGTTCTCTCAAATGGAATACTGTATCCAAAAACAGGTGCGTGCGTGCATGTAATAGTATTTCACAATTATTTATTTAACACTAATTTAGCAAAAAAAAAAAAAAATAGTCGAAGAGAATCAAATGAGCTTAACTCATTTGATTCTCTCTCTCTCTTTTTTTCTTTTTTACGAAATCAAATTTGATCTTGTATCTGAGAATGACAATTCTCATAAACAAAGAGTAGAGAAGGGGGGGGGGGGGGGGCTCTAAAAACTGGTCAATGAAAAATCAACTTTCTGTAATATTTCACATTTATTTGACAGGTTAGTGTTCGGAATTCATTTATCATTGTTTTTAAAAGGACTTATTCGATTCTGTGTGTTGAATGGAAATTCATATGCTAGTAATTTTAAAAGGTTTAAATTTTTTCTTCTCCTTAAAATAACTTCTTATAAAATATCGCACTGTATACAGTTTAAAGTTACAAGAAGTGTGGAAATTTATTTAACTATTAGTTAAATGAAAAAGGTTGATCAATCAATCGGAATTGATAACTATATGCGCCCATGTGTCGTGCCTCTGCGGCCTGGTCCCTAATGCCGGGGCAGTGCCAGAATCTCCAGCTCATCTTTTTCTGCAGTTCTCTTAATATTATTTCACTACTTTTTTCCAGTCTATTTGGAATATTAATAGCTATCTAGCTCAATTGAAATTAACCGTTTTAGCTGAAAATCCAAACAATAAAATTATTACATTTGGATAACATCTATACTGATATACAGGCTACCTTTTTCATTTTTTCCTTTTTTTTAATTTTAATATTTTCCTTATTAGAAATTACTTAATTACTAATTAAAGCTATTAATAATGGAAATCAAAACATAATAACTGTTGGAATAAAATTTTAGTTTTTATTCAAGTCAAATTTCATTAGTTTTTATCCAAATGAAATTCCATTTTTAAGCAAATATGTAAAAATTATTTAAAAAAAAAAAAAAAAAAAAAAAAAAACTGACTAATGAAAAAATACTAAATTTTTTTTTAGCCGTTACACGATTCATATCATTTACCTAACTCATTTATCAATTGAAAAAAGAAAAAAAAGTAATTGAATCAATTGTTTAAAAAATATTAAAACTTTCAATAAATTAAATTTCCATATCTAGTGGCTGCAAGTTTTAATTTCCTCCGTATATTTTGTAGAGAAAAAAAAATCGCATTGAATCTTTGTTTTTCCTTCTTTTTGAACCCCTCCCCCCCCCCCTTTTTTTTTAACGCTTTTCATACAAAACAAAAATAATGTCGCGACGCGAAACCGAAAAAGACGGGAATTTTTAAACCAATAGGCATACTTCTTTCAACCGGGGTCCAGGAACTCTGGGTTCGGTAACTTTTCATCCGAAGTCGATGGCGAATACGAGTTTTCAACTCTCGGTTAAAAATCCCAACTCGGAGTTACTGGACCTGTGGTTTAACTCTCGGTCGAAGTTCTTTATGAATACGACCGTAAGCGGTTTTTTTTCGCAGTGAAAAAATTCCGAGATTTTGGCGGGAGAAAAACCGGTTTGGCGCGCTAAATTTTCCCTCCGTCACGTGACGAAAGGCAAAGATCCCGGCGTAGGGGAAAAGGTTTGCCGATGAAGTTTGTGTGGCAAACCGATTGCGGTTCAATGTGCGAATCATGATTTAATTAATCCTAGATTTTCATCCGTGAACTCGATGTGGTGATTGACTGTGCTGCCGCCCCCCGGTCAATAATACCAATTTTCAGAAAATGCTACTCACCAAGGATTTCTTGATATCAAGAAACAAAACACAAAAGTGTTGTTTGAGTAAGCTTCTATGTATAGTACTTATAAACTCCAGTAGGTTCAGAATGATATTTAAATATTCATTAAAAATAAAGAAGTACTGGGGTTGAGCTCCTGTAAAAATCGATGCAAATTAAGCACCACGTACAGCTAAAAACTGATCAATAAAAATTACAGATCAATAGAAACACAGCATGTAAACATAACGAGATTACAAGTAAAAATAACAGGTATGGTTTCAGTTAAAGTGTATTCGAAAAAACGCTTTTCCACCTTCAAGCTCGAATTGTCTGATGCAATTTCAGACACATTTTTAAAAGTAGAACAATGAAACTTGCTGAGGTGATTTTTGAAGAGACGTATAAGGTACCGTGTGATGTCATTTTACGCTCAATTCATTAGAATTTGATTTATAAACAATTATCTTCTCAGTATGACCCTTTTAATCGTTGCCATATCTCCCGCTTCGGAAAAATCGGTTCAAAATGCCGTTTTTGATTGCTTTTTTTTCCAATACTTTCTGCATTTATCAAAGAATCGACCATCACGGCATCTTGTGTAGTTTCTAAATAAGACAATTTGTCAGTTTGATGCATTTGAGAGCAAAAATGAATTTAAAAATAAATCGGAAAATAAACAGTTTGAATCGAAGAACACCCTTAATTCTGGTATTTCTCGTCGCCGTTCGGAAAACATTGAGACAAAAAAAAAAAAAAAAAAAAAAAAAAAAATCGCTTGGCCTATCTACACTTGCGAGCGGTAGATAGAAATATGCTTCTGCGTGTGCGACACACTGAGTGGCATATGTAAGCAAATGATTGGAGATCATAGGGAAAGAAAAATATAAATTAGGTTTTGGGTTTTCGGTCCTGGGTTCCGAGGAGCAGTCTTTGTGAGCTTCGGCGAATTCTGACCAATATTTAAATGCCCCCTAAAAAGAAAAAAGTTTCGGAGCTAAGCTCCGTTTCAAATGAAGCACCGACTATAAAAGAAACTACTAAAAATCAATTTTATTTCTTGATTCGAATGCCTCATGTATACTGCATACCTCTTTTTTCATTTTTGTACTTTTACATTTAACGATGTTCTTAAATAACAAGTTGGAAATTGCACGTGAAGCGTAGCAAATTAGGTGCGTTCGTACGATAACGAAGTTTTAAAAATATTAGTTTCATATGTCAATCTCATAAAATTGTAAATAGTGAATTACAATTAAAACGCTCATCAAACAATATTCTTCCTATACCATTATATAATGTAATACTTTTGTGTGGCCTTGTAAATCAATAACAAATGTTCTTTGCACCACAAATTACGTATGATGTATATTATAATATGTACTTTATAGTTGCATATAAATTTTATTAAGTTCGTATGAGTGTAACACGATTAAAATGCATTTGAAACATTTTTCCCATTGACCGTAATGTAACGGAATACTTTTGAGTGTCCCTATAATTGATCTATAAATCCGATTTTCATAAAATTTGAAATAACTCGACAAAATTATGTAATAATTATGTAGTTTAAATTTCAAACGTATAGAATATATTTGAAACTTTTTCCTAATTGACCATAATGTAACTGAATAATTTTGATTGCGCCTGTAATTGATCTATGCACACGATTATCAAAATATTTGAAATAACTCGACAGAATTATGTAATAATTGCGTATTATAAATTTCAAACGATTAAAATGCATTTGAAACTTTTTCCCCATTGACCGTAATGTAATGGAATACTTTTGATTTCCCCTGTAATTGATCTATGCATCCGATTTTCATATAATTTGAAATAACTCGACAAAATTATGTAATAATTATGTATTTTAAATTTCAAACGTATAGAATATATTTGAAACTTTTTCCTAATTGACCATAATGTAATTGAATACTTTTGATTGCCCCTGTAATTGATCTATGCACACGATTATCAAAATATTTGAAATAACTCGACAGAATTATGTAATAATTGCGTATTATAAATTTCAAACGATTAAAATGCATTTGAAACTTTTTTCCCCATTGACCGTAATGTAATGGAATACTTTTGATTGCCCCTGTAATTGATCTATGCATCCGATTTTCATATAGTTTGAAATAACTCGACAAAATTATGTAATAATTATGTATTTTAAATTTCAAACGTATAGAATATATTTGAAACTTTTTCCTAATTGACCATAATGTAATTGAATATTTTGATTGCCCCTGTAATTGATCTATGCACACGATTATCAAAATATTTGAAATAACTCGACAGAATTATGTAATAATTGCGTATTTTAAATTTCAAACGATTAAAATGCATTTGAAACTTTTTTCCCCATTGACCGTAATGTAATGGAATACTTTTGATTGCCCCTGTAATTGATCTATGCATCCGATTTTCATAAAATTTGAAATGACTCGACAAAATTATGTAATAATTATGTATTTTAAATTTCAAACGATTCGGTTGGGTAGTTTTTGCGTTGTTATATGCGGACGGACAGACGGACGGACAGACGGACGGACTGAACGACAACTATAGGTGCTACGTATTATATAATTACGAACGCACCTAAAAAAAGGGCAACTTTTTGCATTAGTTTTAATTTATTTTTGTTTGGAAATACATAAAACTAGCAGGTGTTGTTGTTGAGAAACTAGCAAATCGCACTCATTTTTCTGGGGTTTTTTTTACAAACGAAATAAATATTTCAGAACAAGTCGTCAAATTTGTCGTTTTGAATCGGATTTCCCGAAGAAAGCAGAAAAAACAATCAGCGAACGGAGAAAAAACGCATGAGCACGTGATCGAAATCGCTTATAACTCAATTGATAATTAAATTATCATAAAATTGAAGACAAAGTTCCATTCGAAATCGTTTCTATAATCAGGCCTTCCAATTTTATAACTTTCTGTTAAAAAAAGTACAGAGGTGTGAAAATTATTAGAATAATTGTGAAATTTATAATAAAATCTTGATATATTGTACAAATAGCACATTATTTAAAAAATAATGATACATATAATATTTAGTGTGCATTCCGTTGACTTTTGTTAAAGATTTCATACGTTTTGGCTCACATTGCATTGGTTTTTGGCTATTAGTTTCTATTTCGATGCCAGGTGGCAAATTCCAATGAGTCTTTCTATCAGTTCTTTCTTGTTTGTAATGATGCATTCCTTTAATTTTTTTTCTTTACAATGGCCCAAGATTCATTATGAGATTCATATCTAGACTGTTTCCAGACCAACGAAGAGTTTTATTTTTATCTATTTTTTTTTTCATCCAAAAATTTAGTTACAGATGAAACTTTATGGGATGGAGCTTCCTCATGAATGAATATAAAGTCTTCATTTGGGAAACGGTCTTCTATTTGTAGAATTGCTCTTTGTTCAAGCACTTTTTTACTCTGATACTGGTCTATTATGCCTTCTACAGTGTATAAACGTCTAGTAACTTGAGAAGACATTATTGTTTCAAAAACTTTCTTTAGTAGGATGTTTAACCGTTTGTGCTAAGCAATTTATGGAAAATTCTTCATTGGTACTTTTTCTGACATATTGACTGTTTTCTTCTGATATCATAAAGTTCTATTCATGAGAAAAACATGCTTAAAGGATATAAAATTAGTTAAGGTATGTAATTTGTAGAGAAATATTCTTATAAAGGAAATTTTAATCAAATTTATAAACAGTTCTGTATCTTTATTCAGTATGCAAAAAACATGATTCAAGAAAAGAAATGAACAACTTAAGTTCAACTGATTAATTAAGGGAAAATTAATATTTCTCTTTTTGCTCCAGTCAATTCCAAATTGTTTTTGCACAATTTTTGCCCAGACAAGTCCCTTATTTGCCATAGTAGATATGATTTTAGTCTTTTTTCGAGAATGGTGAGCACTGAGTCCAGCTGAGATAAGTTTTCTACGAATAAAAGAATCGCATACCTTACTCCATGCGCACGCAAACAGATTTTTAGTTCATGATTAGTTGCTCTTCTGTTTTAGTATTCTGAATTAATTTTATTTCTGTTCTTTCAGTAAATTTACTTTTCCTTCCGCATTTTCCTACTATAGAATTTTCATATTCACGTTTGAAGGCCAAAGATTTTCACACATAGTTGCGAAATTTTTGCTGTTTTAGTGATTTCGTGCTGTGTATAATTATTTTTTTTAGATGAGACACTTTACTTCAGCACGTTTTCTAAGTGAAATATCAATTGCTATACCCATAATCGCACAATAATCCTTTGACAATCGAAAATAAGCCACTAATTAGTATAAATTAAGCAAAACAGCAAAAAGATTTGTTTTAAGAATAAAATAATACTTATTCCAACTCAAGAAAAAAAAGATACACGAAAAGCAAGCAGAAATTTTAAAATTTTATTTTAAATTCGTTTGTTAATCAAACAAATTCGTTATACAAAGAAAACAATTTGACTACTTTGGATCAAATATTTTTCTTTTTAAGAAATGGCAACATTTAACCAAAATTATATCTCAAAAACTGTTCTAAAGGAGTAAAAAATTTACTAGATCAATAAATCAAACTGCCTTTCATGAAACATTGCAAGTATATATAATATTAATCAAGAAAAACTGATAAAACCAAAATTATTCTAATAATTTTCACACCTCTGTATTTGTCAATGGTCAAAACATTTTGCGCTTATTGAGCAGAGCCTTTGAGAAGTCTTAATTCAACTGAGTTTTTAGGTACGTTCGTAATTATGCAAATACGTAGCACCTATTGTTGTCGTTCAGTCCGTCCGTCCGTCTGCCTGTCTGTCTGTCTGTCCGTCTGTCTGTCTACGCACCTCATTTGCTACGCTTTACGTGCAATTTAAAAAATATATATTAAAATATTTAATGGCTAAAACGGACGTCAAATGCTAATAAAATACATTAAAAGATCTTAATAATTTGACATGTTTCGATTGAATTTACTCAATCATCATCAGAAAAAACAAAATATACAAATAAACACAAAGACTGGAAAATGACAATATTTAATTGCTAAAACGGACGTAAAATGCTAATAAAATACATTAAAAGATTTTAATAATTTGACATGTTTCGATTGAATTTACCCAATCATCATCAGAAAAAACAAAATATACAAATAAACACAAAGATGGAAAATGACAATCAATTTCAAATGTCATTTTCCATCTTTGTGTTTATTTGTATATTTTGTTTTTTCTGATGATGATTGAGTAAATTCAATCGAAACATGTCAAATTATTAAGATCTTTTAATGTATTTTATTAGCATTTGACGTTCGTTTTAGCAATTAAATATTTTAATATATATTTTTGAAATCTCGATTCCCATATTAAAACGCAATAAGTCTGCAAAATCATATCTTGGTGAAAAACACCTGGTAACCTGATTTTAGCGGTTGACTCATAGGTTTATCATCGTGCTTACCTGCACCCAAACATATGAAAACATGGAAGGTTGGGAGCAGGAAAACATAGTGGCAAATCTACGAATCAAATGCTAAAATAGTGTTTTCGGGTGTTTTCCACCAAGATGCGACTTAGCAGACCGATTGCGTTTTAATATACGAATCGAGAATTAACTAATCCTATAGAATTTCATCCATGAACTCTAGGAGGTTATTGTCTTCACCAAAGTAAAACAAATGTCTGTAAAACTAAAAATAAATAAATAAATTTACGAGCTCGCGCTTTCTATCATGCGTAAATCAAATCAATAAATCTCCAATTTTGGTTTATGCATTTAATTGGATTTTTTGTGAAACTAATTAATTGAAATCACGGAATTAAGCATGATTTAAATTGTAGACGTATTGAATGCGTATAAAAGAGTGTGATCTTTTTTAACAAAGCTATATTTTTTAACTTTATGTTTCCTTTTTATGTGTCTTTTGAATTTCACTTTTATTTAACTTTTTTGAAAAGAGACTGTTATTGTAAAACCAATTTAATAACTGTAATGCTGGAAAAACAAGTAAGAAAAATCATGCGTTAAGCATAGATTATAAAACACTTTCCAACACTTCCTGAAATCTTTAACAAAACTTTGTTATTTAGCGAAATAAGATCCTACTGTCCATAGCCAAACAAGCATTCCAATACTTTTGAATAGCCCTGCATTTTATCCGTCGGTTGATATATATGTGTACTCTATAACAAGAAAATTTAGTTTAGCAAAAAAATGTCTAATGGTTGAAATTTTTCTTTCAGCATTTTATTCTAATAGATGGAAAGTATTTGAATACTTTTGTTAGCCTTGTAATTTACTTTACTATCTTTATTACACGCCAGTATTTTGTTAAAATTTAGTTCAAACAAAAACACTCTTAAAACTATTTAAATCACATTTCCAGAAATTATCATTTATGTGTGACCATGTTGCTAATTCTTTGCGTGACCCAGTATATCATTTTATCTATATTCTACAAACATTTCTTAGTAAACTGAAAGCAGTTCAACATAAAAATGCATAACTTATTTTAAAACCACCTTTAAGTTAATTATCCTCACATTCAGTAACCTTTATGAGTTCTTTTGTGTAACCCTGTATATCAACTATAACATTTATACACACCACATAATTTGCAGACATTTAATAAAACTTAAAAACGCATATCATAATTGAAAATGTACTTCATCCATCCATCAGCTATCATTGATAATATATAGTACTTCGGATAAGAATATAAAATTTTAAATGTTTTGTGTGTCCCTGTAAATGCTATTGCACTTCATATTATGCGTTAAATATTAATTCTCAGCGCCATTTATCAATTTTATGATACTTGAAATCGTTTAACATTATTGAAATATGATGTCGCAAACAATTCCCCCTTTTATTATTTGTAATGGAATTCTTTTGAGTTGATCTGTAAATGAATAGTAACTGTTATTTTCACTGCATATTTTACAGAATGCATATTTTAGTACATTTTGTGAACCCATTAAAATTTTAATAAGTTTGACAGGGTGTAACACCTTTAAAATTCATTTGAAACGATTTTTTCACATAGGCCGTAAAGTATCGGAAAACTTTTGACTATCCCTGTAAATAAACTAATCATAGTAGAAACTTCATTTTCAATAGGGTTCGTGCTAGGATAAACATCAATAACATATAAAAATTTCATAGCAATCCGAGTATATTTACGGGAATTAGAGCGCGGACGTACGGCCAGACGGACAGACAAACCGAATATATAAACACTTTTCAACATTGTTAGAAAGTGTTAAAAAGGAAAAGAATATGAATGTAACATTAAATTTAATCGTAACTCGTTAGAATGGATTGTATAAGTGAAGGAACAAATAATGTGTAAAAATAGAAATTCTTACATGATGTTTCTTTCAACAATATTAGACCAAAATCGGTACAATTCAAATACCGTTAAATTTAATGCTAGTTGTTGCATTTCAAAAACTAAATATATAAGTAAATGGACATTGTGAAAATTTGAATCATATGATAAATAATATAACCTCATTTTACCATTTGCTTGTCTGTATGTCTATGTACTAATTTTTATATTAAATATATATATATGTATATATATATATATATATGAGTTTAAGAATTTTTGATCGAATGCAATTTATTCATATGCCATCAAGTTTTAAGTTATATGAATACATATATGCATTTAAAATATTTGAAATAGGATTGGGAATCGATTACAATTTTAAAGGCATTAATCGAAGTTTCCTTATTAATTGTTAATTACTAAATCTATCATACATCTAGAAAGGATTTATTATATTAATTTAATACTAAATATCAAGTAAGAAATCATAATTACAGTAAAGGTTAGTTTTTTCTTGATAAACGTGTACGTTTTCAATAACTTGACTTGTTAAATAATTTTGTACTTTTAAGGTTCGTCTGTTTGGCCGTTTGGCTTATAATTTAATTGGTGGAATACAAATGATGCCAACTTGTCAACTTTTGCAAAAATATTTTAGATGTAAGAATTAAAACAAATTCTCAAAAAGTATTGTTATTTTTGTTTAATCATTCTACTTTTTTCGCCTTTGTGACAAATTTTAACTATCATCTTTAATTAGTTATAGAGCTATGATTCTTCTTTAAACTGGCTATCTCTCTCTAATTAGGGGGCAATAAATTTCCAGTAAACGCAAGGAGCTACATATAATTTGATTAAACTCCTTGGTTGAATGTAGATGAATTTATTTTATAGATGTTACTTGCTCGACAGACGATTTTTTGTTTTGAAGAAGAAAATTATTAATGAAGCTTGATTATATGATGCTATGTTTTTATTTTGTTAAATTTTCTTCAGAAATATAATTTAACACTTTGTATTACGCGCTGCATTTCTACAACATACCCAAAAGTCAACGTTATTTACACAGCGGTCTTTAAAGGATTATTATATTTATTGCAGCTGTCACCCAACGAAACAGGTAACATAAATTGTTCATAGAATTTTCAACAGAGAGTGATACTGAATTAATTTTTCATCCCAAGTTCTATTTATCATTTGAGCAGTTTCACTCGTGATTGCTAAAGTAAATTTCGAAAGTTTTGAGGAATTTAAAAGGCCGGAGGATTCCAACAAATTTTTACATAGGTAAATTTGTATTAGAAAACTGTACGGTATTAACGATTTTAATAAGATGATTTAAATCAGTGGCTAAATCGTGATTGTAATCAATTGATTTTTTGAAATCATTGACTAAAATCATAAATTTTCTAAACGTTTAAATTTACATTAAACAAGTATTAAAATCTAAAATACGCACAATTTGGAAATTTTCTGTAAGTAGGGTAGATGTATCAGTGATGGACACCTTAAGATATTTCCTTTGAAATTATTTTTTTATTAATAGTTATATAATTATTATATTCCTGTTTTTTCAATATTATAATCTATCAAGAATATTTAAGCATTCTTATAGCCTCATTTATAAATACGAATCAAAATTTTATTTTAAATAACAGAAATAAGGCAGATGTGCCCAGTAATAAACCACCTCGCAGTTTTTAGTTTATAAAAAAATAATAAATGATATTTAAGTTTTTATTATTTTTTCTTAGCTCCCTCTTGCATGCTCTATAATCTGGATATTTTTTTTTTTACACTTTTTATCAAAGCAATTAGAAAGCAGAAAATAAAGTTTCACAGTTTTACAGAAAATCTTAATGAACATGCTAAGAGCTGACTTTATTTACTTAATTTATATCTTCATTATTTTCTTGTAAAAATTGAATGATTTTGTTTGAATACTAATATAAAGCTCTGAAGTTCATGTACCAATCGACATTTACAAAATTTTATTTATTTTTAGGATTTTAGGAGGGGTGGTCCATTACTGAATTGCTTATTTCATGATTTTGCAGTAATGGACCACCCAAGTGACCAATATTAAAAGTGTAATTTCAATAGAGATAAAATATTTTGATATAACTGAAAAGCTAAATAATCAAATTTGGTACTAAATTTTACCTACTAGAATTTAATAAGGGCAATTTCTGTATAAATAGTTGTTTTTAAGAAGACATCCGAAACTGGTACAAAAAACAAGCAGAACATTTGACAAAATCCTGTGCCGTTACAAAAGAAGTTGTTTTAAGTTGGTTCAGAAATGTAGAATCATATTTGGAAGAAGATATTAGTAATATCTTCTGAAGCATGCAGAGAGAACTTTCAGTGCATTTGAAACTGGTTTTCATTTGTGCTCTTAAAAAAGGGAAAATTTTGTGACCATAATCAGTTAAAGATGTGTATTATGTAGTACCAAATAACGAAAAAGAACAAATCACTGTTATGGGATGTTTTTCAGCAAATAGTGAGATTGTTCCATTGATGATAATATATCCATATAAGCATCTCTCAAGGGAAATTGTGGAATCAGTCTATGCCAAATTGATGGGCTATATGATTATCTGAAAATGGTTGGATAGTGCAAGAACATTTATAATTTTAAATGCATTCTAAAATTCCGTATTGAATAGTTTAGACTATTGGAAAGAGAAATAAAATTGAATATTTGTTATTTATATTTCATATTTGCACAGCACATCATTTAGATAATAATATGAATGAAGATTGGATACTTTTTTTTTATTGCCTTATTTTATCTAAACTTGATTTCAGTAAAACATTGTGTTTATCTTATGAATCCTTTAAATTTAAATATTTTATTTTATGCCTTTACAATATAAATCCTTTAATATTGTAAACTTTTAATAATATCATCAATATTTTGTTTTATATCCACATTATAAATCCTTGATTATAATAAATTCATAACTTAAAATTAAATTTTTTAAAAAAGTTTTTCATTATAAATCCTTTAATGTAATGAACTTTTAACTTAAGTTTTAGTATTTTGTTTTATTAGTATGCTTTCATTAAGTTCTGGAGCTAAATACAATTGAAAATACAATTATCTGTTATTTTTTGTAGTGTGGCCCATTACTGGGACGTAGGGTGTCCATTACTGGAACAAAGGCGGTCCATTACTGGGCTTTTATGTGTTTAGACGCATTTCTATTATTTAAAATTAAATTTTTATTTCGATTGGGAAATATAATTATGGGATTAGTTAAATATTGTTGAAAGTTTAATAAAAAAATTAAAAAAAAATTGAGTATAATAATTATAATTATTAATAAAAAATTGAGTATAATAATTATAATTATTAATAAAAAATTATTTTTTAAAGAAATTCCTTAAGGGGGTCCATTACTGGCACATCTAACCTATATTAAAACATCCAAAAGTCCAATAGTGGACTCCCTCTAGCACAGTAATGGACACCCCATAAAAAGTAATAGATATAAATGTTTTTATGACTGTCTTTAGAACCAGAATTTAATGAAAGTATACTAATGAACAAAATAGTTATTTTCGGTACTACTTGGTTATCCCGTCGACCAATTTCGCCAAATTAAACAAATAAATATAATTTTTATGTTTAACAACGAAAGGTTAAATAAATTAGTAAAACATTAATGCAAATACAAGCAAAACGTCGCATTAAAAATCTTTTGATGACGTAAAAGGCACGTATGACGTGTTTAATATCAGGTTAATGTGATATTTACGATCACCCATTGGCATTTAATCTTATAATTTGGCGATAGTGTTTTGGCCGACGGGATAACCAAGTAGTGCCCAATTTAATTTAACCTCTTCACTGCCGAGTATAAATGCAGTATCATTAATTATTAATGAATTATTTCTTCTCGCATTTGACTTCAGAGCGAGATTTTAATTTTATTTTTTTATTAGTTCGAATCTGAGATTTCAAAACATATCAGTCTGATATTGAAATTGCAATTATGTTCGAGTATTATTGATAAAATAAACAAGGTTGCCACGCCACCTGGAGAACCTGGAAAACAGGGAAAACACAGAGAATTTTAAAATCCCCTCCCAAAATAGGGAAAATCCAGGGAATTTTGAAAAAATCCTAAAAAACCTGGAAAACACAGGGAATTTTTTCCCTACTATATCCAAACATTTTTTTTCCGGCTTTTATTTTGAAAGCCGAATATTATCTTAGGATATTTTTAAGATAAAAAATAAACCAGTGTTGTGTATCAAATTTATTCTATATTTTATGTTTTCTGTATTTTAATATAAATATTAATTTGAATGCATAAAATAAGTAGCTTTTCCTCTTTTCTTTTCTTTTTTATTTCTGAAATTTTTGTGATATTATGTTCAAGATAATTGATTTTTAAGGTAAGATTCTTTAAAATTTTATATTCTTTAAATTATAAGATAAAAAGTTTTTAGATATTTTAACAATCATGTATAAATATTTCAAAGTATTTTTTAGCAGAATATTTCAGTATTGCTTTACTGTTTTTAGTATTATTAATGTAAAATGTGGGGTTTAATAATAAGTGTAACAACTTTAAAGGTTTTTTTTTCATTTGCTCATATCATATAATGTATTATATTAGTTCAATTAATTAGGTAATGGTAAATTATAAGATGTCTAATTAGCATACATACACGCATATATTATTGCGCACTCAACATAAAATAAACGCGTTGCAGTACAGGGAAAACACAGGGAATTTTTTTTCAAGATTAGAGTGGCAACTTTGATAAAACAAACGGGGACCCAGGGATCGAAGAGGTTAATTGATGACTCTTAAATTGTACTCCTACGATATACTGTGACATATTTGATTTTATTTATATGGATGTAACTTTTTCTTTTTTCGTAGTTATTGCAGTAAAATCTGCTGAAACGGAATCCCAATTTCCGGGATAAAAAATTCTGACTTAGACACGTTTTTGTCTTGGAAGATGTATCATGTTTTGTAATTGTGATGTATGTATTCCTTTTGTTAGGGTTGCGTATCTTTTCGTTTAATACTAGTTTCGGTACTACTTGATTATCCCGTCGACTAAAAAAAAATATCGCCAAACTATAAGATTAAATGCCAATAATGGATGATCGTGAATGCTACATTCAATTATATTAAATATGAAACGTGTTTAAAACGTCATTAGGTGATTTTTATTTTGATTTTTCACTTATATTTTTATGAATATTCTACTAAATATTTGTTTTTTCGTTATTAAAAAATTATATCAATATGTATAATTTGGCTATTAATTTGGCGATTTGTATAATTTGGCTATTAATTTGGCGATTTGTATAATTTGGCGAAATTGATCGACGGGATAACCAAGTAGTATCCTAGTTTCAGTTATAGACACGCATTCCATTTTCTCATTTCTCATTTAATCATTTGTATAATCGATTTCAATCGAGCACCCTTTTAAATCAGTTATTCCCTCCAATCTAGTCTCGCGATAATGTAATTCAATATGCTAACATTGTTATTCTTACTTCATTTCGTACTGTTTTATTTGTCTTTAACAGCTTCTACATTTTTCAATAGCTGTACTCATTTCGAGATAGCCTAGTTCTGTGTAAATTTATGTTATCCAATTCGTATCTTGAAAAGTAAACTTACTTCTATTTGTCTTACATTAGTGTTATTTTAGCTTTAAGCTGTCATAAAAAAAGAAAGATGTTCTGAATTCAACCTGTATCTGTACTTTATGCGTATATTCAGGTTCAGATATAGGGTAGATTGCCATAGAATAAAGATTTTTGATATTTTTTTACTTAAAAATTGATATTTTTCTTATTGTATCATGCCAATATTATTAGAATTTGATTATGACTGCTAATATATCTCTTATTTACATATCTATCTAAGTTTTAATTATCTGAAATTTCTTCAGGTTTCGAGAAATCTTTCACAATTTCCGTTATTTATTTTATTTTTTTAATTTGCATAAAATTTTGCATTGCTAACAAGGCGTAAAATCAACCATGAGAAAAAAAAATGCCCAGACCTAGTCTCAAAGCCGGGTCACAATCATTGAGCACCAATGCTTTACCAACTGAGCTACTCGGACGATACTCAGCCTGGTATCCTTCACTCTAATGTAATTCTTTCTCTACGTTGTTTTTACGTCTTTTTAATGATGCAAAAATTCATGTAAAAAAAAATCGATATTTTGGACGTATTTTATAACTGCAAAATTATATCTATATATCATTTCACCGACGCTGAGTTTAAATTCGTCTATGTTTGCTGAAGGGTTGTAACTCATGAAGATATTCTATCTTGTCTTGCAGATGCAGCTTTGCATAAACATAAAAGTGAAGAGTGCCAGGCTGAATATCGTCTGAGTAGCTCAGTTAATATACACTGTTAAAAATCTGTCCTAGTTTGAACCAAATATTGGTGCTCAATAGCTGCCACTTTAAGATGGCGAAACCTTGAACGAATAATTGGAGCTCCCGTTGAAGCATTAGTTCCAATACTTGGAACGAGGTTGGAATAATAATCTCCAAATGTTGGTACGAGATTTCACCATCTTATGGTGAACCGTGCACCAAAATTTTGCGTAAAGAGCGAAGTCCATCGGATAATTAGTTACCGAGATTTTTGTAATCCTATTTTCCACACTTCTCGATTTTTCATGACCCTGTGTTTCATTCAAATTTCAATTCAAATATATGTGTTAATTGTTTATAAGACGCTTAATACGACGCCTTAAACTGTAGTTAATATGATTATTATTTTTGGAGTTATAAGGATATTTCTTTTAAGCAATTCGGTATTACTTGAGTGATTTGTCGTTTCATATAATTTGTCGAAATTGATTCATCAGCAATTCATTAATAGAACATTACAATGTGTTAAAAATACTTAAAATACGTTTAAATTTTATTTTGGAATTGTGATACATTTTATAAATAGTTTACACAGATTTTATTTTCATATTTTATATTATGCATACAGGGCTCCACAAATGGTCCGCCAACTGAACATCAGAATTTTTATTAGAGAAATAGCGGACCCGACAGACGTTGTCCTGTCACCGACAGACGTTGTCCTTCTTGGCACCGACTCCAGAAAATCAAATGAATGTACGTAAATATGGTAATACGCACGATAAACACTACGCTCTTAATTTAATTTCTTATTACAATTATGTAAGGAAATTATTTTTCATTCTTTGAAGTCGGTTCAATTTTTGATAGAAAAGTTTATTTTTCTCTTTTTAGTTAAAAATTAACGATTTTCTGAAGTCGGTTAATCAAAATTATAATACAGGAAATATTATTGTAAAACATACACGTTTGTCAGGAGTGGGGTTCGAACACGCGATCTCTTTCTTCAAGAAGCTGAGCTTAAATCTGGAGCCTTAGACGGCTCGGACATTCCGTCCGCACTCTATTCATCGAACTTATTCAACACTTTTAATTAGCTAAAAATCACTAACTATTAGTTTTTGCCTAATTACTAAAAAAGTACTGAATCAATTTCGACGAAATGTGAATCTAAACCATTCTTGAATCCACTGGAACACACACACAAAATTTCATTAAAATCGGTCCAGTCGTTTAGGAGAAGTTCAGTGACATACACGGGCCAGGGTTGCTGGTTTTTAGCCGGGCCAAAAAAAGCCGGCCGGCTTTTTTTGGTTTTATCCACTTAAAAAAATCCGGCTTTTATTATTAATGTGTTAATTTGTATCGAATCCATCTTAAATTTGAATTGATTTATTTTTAATGTATTTTTAATTATTTACTACTAAAATCGTTATAAATTTCTATTTAATTTTTCAAATAAATAAGTCTTTATAACCGCTAGAAGTCAACTGTGAAGGCATTATGTCTGAAAAAATATATAAATCTTGGAAAAAAGAAAATAATAAAGAAATGTGTTTTAAACTTCTATATTTCATAGTTCTACTTATATTGCACATTCCTAAGAATTATATTTAATTGAATTATGACAAAATGTAACACATCAAACCATTCATAGAAACATTCTTATATGTAAAGATTAAGTCATATAATGAACAATGTTGAAAGAGAAATTAGGAAGGATTCAGTGTTTGAGGAGAGTTTAATACATAATTATATAAAATTAAACAACAACAAAAAATGCTCTAATAAGATTTGTTGAATTAAAATTTTCAATAGCTCTTTGTTATTTAATAGTGCATATATGCCCTCTTGCATGAATATATTCATACATATGCTAACTGATAATACTGAAATAAAAAATATTATGTGAAATATAAAATATTATGAAATATGCATAATTCATAATACTATTTTCAATAGTGAGAAATGCTGTTTTTATGATTTTAATTGTTTATAGGGAATAAAACATGACATTTTAATAACTCTTAAAATTAGTTAAGTAATAAAACATGTAACTAAGTAACCATTGCCCCAGTTAATTTTATAAAGCAGTATGGAAAAAAACAAGGGTGGGATAGAAAAAGCGCTTGGTATGGCCATTTTATAATTTAGTTGACATATTTGCAATTGTGACTATAAACCACTATCAATTCCATCAATGTGTCATTCTAGTATTATTGTCTTCAATATTGAAAAATTGGGTTATAACCCAATTTCTCATGCTGAATCATAATTAAAATCCCTATTTTTTTTATTTTAATAAATAAATTTATTAAACTCAAAGTAAATTAAACATCATTAAAACTAGTTAAAAGACACTTAAAAATGTGTGGCTTATAATTAAAATGCTTCACTGCATAAAAGCCAATTTTGGCCAAAAAAGGCCAATTTTGGCCAAAAAAAAAAAAAAGCCGGATAAAACCAATAAAAGCCACCGGCCTGGCTTTTTTTAATTTTAGCCGGCTTTTTTGCAACCCTGACACGCGCACAGAAGATTTTTATATATAAAGATTTTCCTTTTAGATTTTTCTTGCAAATTGCCCAGAAACTAATTTTGGAAGTTAATTCTAGCGAAAATTCTGTAAGAAACATATCATACAATTTTCTGTTAAAAAATATTGATGTTCAGTTTGCGGACCATTTGGAAGCCCTGTGCATATCCATGATGGGTAAATATTACTATGGCCTTCCCAATGATTAGTTTTATTCGAAAATAGATTTTTTTTTATCCTTTATTTGGAGTATTTTTTTTTTTTTATAAAAATCTAATCTTAACTAATCTTTGGTTAAAAGAAAAAAAAAGTGAATGTATATGGAATATACATGGGGAAAATAGCAGGTTTTAAAGTTCTTTCTTTCTTTATTTTTATTTATTTATTATTATTTTTTTTTCAAAGGATGTTTTTTTCCCCCTTAGTTTTCCAAACATTTCTAAAAGCTAAGCATAATTTAGTATGAAGTATTAAAATTTCACTTCCAATTCGTCAATTTTTAAAAGATAAAATATTAAATTGAGCATAAATTTTAGTAATATTTTGACAACTAAGAAAAATGTGACATCTTTTAAAAAGAGAACACCCGAAAAAAGAAGTTAAAAATAATAATTCCCTGGGGGTGACATTTTAAATAAAAATGCACCAAGCGTCCATAGACTTAACATTACCGAGAGAAATTCGAAAGCTGAGTGATTAGTAGCCTTAAGGCGAAGGTGGACTTTCAAAAATTATCCAAAATTTCGAAAAATACTTTTTTTCCCAACTCATGAAGCGCTTATTATAAGTTTATTATATGTATATTATGAGTGTATTATAAGTAATATTCATTTATTATATAATATTTAATGCTATTTATTATTAAAATACCAATAGTTCCAACTTAAAAGTGGATTTTCTCAAAATGAAAATTTGGAGATAATGTCAATTTTCAAAATGTTCCATGCGCATCCCTAATTTTCTGAGTTGTTCAAAATTTGTTATGTAATTACCTTAAACTACATAGAAGAAATGTTAGTTAAAATAATTGTTCTTCGGAACTCATAAGCTTTAAATTATTTACCGAAAGAATGATTTACAGTGTTTTTTCACTAGAAAAATTGGTTTTTCGAGGTATTATTATTATTATTAACTAGCATACCCAGCCCGCTTCGCCGGGCTTAATTTGAATCCCCCGGTGACTCTCCCCGGACCATCGGCACTCCACGTGCGTCGGGTGAGCGTCAGAACAAACTTTCAGCATATACATATGGGTGGTTGTACTTGAATGCACAGACCTGCGCGTTTTTTTCTATCTTGCTTTTATACCTCTGGACCGAGTTGGCGCATTGCCAAGATTTGCTTCCTCTGGACCGAGTTGGCGCATTGCCAAGATTTGCTTTCACCTGTGCCTCAATTAATTATTCAATTAATTATCCTCGGAATTCCTTTTATTTATAGAGATTTTCATTTTATGTTTATGTTTAATATTTCAACTAAGTTTTACTCTTAGGTCTGAAAGGTATCTCATAAATAAAAATTATTATTTTATATGCAAAAGAAATGCGCATGGAGCATTTTCAATTAATTAATTATTTCAATAATTAATAATTATTAAAGTAATTAATATTTTCCTTAAAAATTTAGATTTTATCAAATAACTACAATTGTAATCACATATATCATTTTCAAGCAAATCGGTTCAAAAGAAAAAAAAAAATGTTTTGAGAGTCCACCTTCGCCTTAAGGCTGTATTCGAAAAAAATGATTTTCCACCTTCAATAGCTCGAAATTTTCCGAAATTTTTTCACTCATTTTTAAAAGTAAAAAAATAAAAGTTGCCGGGATGATTTTTGAAGTGTTGTATAAGATGCCGTGTGATGTAATATTTCGCTAAATTAATTAGAATTTGATTTATAAACAATTATGGTACTACTAGGGTATCCCGTCGACCAAAAAATTATCGCCAAACTATAATATTAAATGCCAATAATGGATGATCGTGAATGTCACAGATCCAATGACATTAAATACGATTCACGTGCTTAAAACGTCATTAACTGATTTTTATTTCGACTTTTTATTTGTATTTTTATTAATATTCTACTAATTATTTGGTTTTTTTTCGTTATTTAAAATAAAAATTTTGTCAATATGTATAATTTGGCTATTAGTTTGGCGATTTGTATAATTTGGCGAAATTGGTCGACGGGATAACAGAGTAGTACCACAATTATTTTCTTAGTTCGATCATTTTTTTTTCGTTCCCAGATCTCCAGGTTCAAAAATTGCTGTCCAAATTGACAACTTTGACAGCATTTTTTGCAATATTTTCTACATTTACCAAAACATTGACAAACACGGCACGTTATGTAGTTTCTAAATAAGAGATTTTGAAAGTTTGGTGCATTTGAGAGAAAAAATGAAATTAAAAATAAATCTGAAAATAAGCGGTTTTGATCGGAATAAACCCTTAATACTTGAATTAAAAAAAAAAAAAGAAATGCATGATATATTATTAATTTAAGGGGTCTAGTACCTTTTAAGGCTTCGAAAATACGATTTTTCAATTTTCATTAATTATTATAAAATAATTCGTTAGAAGTATTTTAAAACAAACCGCGTGCAAAAATTCCCATTAGAACTGAAGTTATAGCAAAAATAAGATGCTGATTTTGTTTGGTAATTAACTAAAGTTATAACTTTGAAACAGGTTTTTGAAAAACTGCGTTTTTAGACATTGCGCGCATGGTATCTTGAGAACATATGTGTGAATTGTTATGAAATTTTTTTTAATTAATAAGCACATACGTATGCTTAAAATGAACTACTTTTATGTATTTATAGCGATAAAATTTTTAGTTATGAATAATTTTATTTATTAAAAAATGTAAAATTTTGATTTTTTTTTATTTAGAAATTTAATGAAATAATTTTTATTCAAGAGTAGTTCATTTTAAAAATACATTAATCTTCTTTACAGAAAAAAATATATATGCAAAAATATTGATTTATAGGGTCGTTAGGATGCGCGCAAGGCACGACGGAGTAAAAAATAGAGGTTTTTAAATTTCAGTAATGCATATATTATATGAAAGACTATTAAATGTTTAATGACAGTTTATTAAAAAGCATAATCTTTTCTATTGAACGGTGAAATTTTCATGTTAATATGTATGAAAGTTTTAAAGATACACTGAATGGAACTTTGGATGTTTTTGTTGATTTTCATTCCGTTTAAAGGGTACAAGACTCGTTAAGATTTAGAAAAAAGAGAATAGATTAAAAAAAAAAAAAAAAAAAAAAAAAAAAATCGAAGAAGGAGAAAATAGCTAAATGATTTATTTTTGTTTTTTGTTTTTGAAATTGACCTCTAAATTATATTTCGTTCAACTTTGAATATTTCCTACTTTACCGCTTCGTTTCACAATCACAAAGCAGTTTATTTTCGGTTTCAGACCACCGCTTTTGTTAACTTTCAAGTTTTCAAGTCTGCTACTAATCTGTGTTCTTTTTCACTTTATCTTCACGCAACCCTGATTGTATTTCTTCTTATTAATTTGACATGAACATTACTCCTAAGATTTCAAGATTAAAATTTATAACTCGTTTTACAATAACTAACTTCGCAATTTGCCATGATGTTTTAATAAGAGATTTTGCTGATATATAGATATATATTTGGTACTTTTAGGTTAGCCGGGCGCTAATGTTATATGTGCTCGTATATGTATATATATAATGATAATATCTAATAATTGATATATTTTATTGAGGTTCAAGATGGCATGTGCTGTATTGAAAATGAAGTTCGTAGCACTTACGGTTCATTTACAGGGACACTCAAAAGAATTCCCTCACATTACTGTTTATATAGAGAGAAATCTTTTATTTTCATACATTTAATTAAAAAAATATAAATTTATTAAAATTTATAAAAAAAATATTATCTAAAAAAATCTATATTCAGTTAATTTTTATATAAATTGGTGCTGGCTAGTTTTTGATGTAAATCGATCAACAGGTGGTGCTGCTACGTAGCATTTTTCACGATTTTCGCAATCGCTCATTCTCCAGAATTAATGCACGGAATTTCACCAAACTTGAGATTCAGATTCTTGACGTTTTTTATGTTTTGGTGTAAATCATTCAACAGGTGACGCTACATCGATGTATTTTTTACGATTTCCATAATAGCTCTATCTCAAGAATTATTGCCGAAATTTCCTCTAATTTAGATTCAGTTAGACGTTGACACAAATTGTCTCATAATAAGGTTTCGGTGTTAATTGCACAATAGGTGGCTCTACTAAGCTGCATGTTGCAGAATTTACACAATTAAGCGATAGTCATATTCGTATCCCAAGAACTAATGCACGGAATTTTATATTTTTAGCATTTAGAATCCTCATGATGTGCATAGATTACCATTTCATTTTGGCACTGTGACAGTGAATTTTGAAGTATTAACATGCATGAGATAGAAGAAATTTCTGGGATTGCCGCATTCGACTAATTTAGATTTGACTTCATTTTTACGCTATGATGTATGCTTATATACTAGGGATTATACACTATTTGTTGCATAAATGCTTGTAAATGAAATTAATATAAAATTGTTAGCTATATTCAGTCTTGTTATATTACTATTTTTTTTTTTTTTTTTTTTTTTTGCAAATGTTTTCAAAAATTCTTACTTAGCCCTATTGTCACGTTAATATTAGGAAAAAAAGTTATATTCGTTAAATTTTTATAGGTGATATTTTGTTAGATTTATATTCATTTTTGCATTCGAATGGAAATATTCGATTTTTTTTTTTACTTGTAATTTTTCCAGAAATTGAAATAGTAATAGTAGTAATAAATCAAACCCGAAAGCAAGTGATTTATCTCATTTGAAAACATTTTTCGGATTTTACTTACTGTCAAGGATTAGGTGTTAAGAAACATGTCTGGAAAACCAACGAGCAAAATAAGCCTTCAAACATTTCTTAACAATCAATTTCAAAACATGTAATTTCACGCTTCTACAGTTTTGTACGAACTATATTTATCGAATATTTATTCCAGTTACAAAAAAAAAAAAAAAAAAAGTTTTAACATTAATTATTGCAGTCAATGCTAACTTCCTGCAATGATTCCATTTGGTGTTTTGATAATAGTACTATTTGTGAACTTGTAAAACCTGAGGTTTTTAAAACCGATCATCCTCTGATCTTTAAATATTAATGGTTTATCACTTCTCCTCTTTCTCTAATATTAATATATCGGCCGTAGGTGTCTCATATATGCATGTATCTTTCGCATCTAAACTTCCATGAATATGATAAATTATAAGCTGAAATAAACACTAATTATTCGTAAGGATCTGAAAATTAGCTTTCGAAAGTAAATTTTAATTTCATGTTAAATTTAAATGGTGAATTGTTTAACGTTGTTGTTGTGATATTTAAGAAAATGGGAAGTAACATGGATTATAATATTTTATTTGTGCCACATTCTCAGTAAAAAGTTTAAAAATATGTGTTTTAAATTTGAATTTTCAATGTCTAAGACTATCATCAAGGGAAAGTGGAACACTTTTTTTAAATATGTATTTTAACTTACAAAATTTAACCCTTTTTTGTATTACTTATAACAAATTTCTATTATTTTCTATTTTTCTAAATATATATATATTTTTTTCTTATATGTATGTATTTTTCTATAATTCTAATCAAAATAGTGGTGTTCTTTTGTCACTTTTTATTCCATAAGCTTCGAAATTGGAATTTAAATTTTTAAAAGATGAATTGATTTCACATACAAAAATGCCATCACTGAGAACAGGAATTTTTATTTCAAAATCAGCAACGTTTTACTGGATTACATCAAAATCAGTTTTTAACTTTTCTTGGTCACGAACTATGATAAATGAAAAGAGAAAAAAATCTTTTGTGTACTGATAAATATAAAATGCTATTTTAAATTGCACAGAAGAAAGGATAATTTGTTTAGCATGGTCCTACTAACTCTTTTTAGGGCAGCATGTCCCGAAAGGGACCTTGCGCCATTAAACTCCATACAGCCGACCAACCTATTAACTCATTATGCCCCGACAATGAATACTATAAGGGACATGGTATTTTTTATTAACTTTTTATTAAATTTATTTAACACATTGGTTGGCAGTAATACAATTTAGAACAAATTGTAGATGCTTCACCTGTTCCAAAATCTTTGTAGATTTTGGAAGCTTTGGAGGCTTTCGGAAGCTTTGGCAAAGCAGTGTAATAAATCTGAAAAATCCAGGAATACAATCTGGCTCTCGATGCTCCTATGTGTGTTCGGTACCACCTGAAATTACAGGGGTATTCGGAGGTATGAACCCAAAACCAAATGACTTAATCCTTTAGACTTCGGATTTTGCTGTCGTAGCGATTATGCCATCCTTTTTATTTGGAGATAAAGAAGAGTGACGCATTTTAAGCGGTGCTCTTCCTTGGTCAGTAGCTCCTGCCATGACGGATCATACTGGTCCATCACTTTCCCGTTTTACACGTCGTGCATAAAGATTCCTCAGAGTTTAGATTGCCGAGGTGATTTACCGTAAGGTATGTTCTTTTTTATCATCTTTCAAAAGCCTTGTCCGTTGTGCAAAATGAAAGTATTTTTAAATGGATATTTTTTCCCATTTATAACTGCTCAGCTATCTTGAGTTGAAAAACGTGGGGTGGAAAGTTTCAGATCTGAAAAAGAAAGAAAGAAAAAAAAACTTATACTATCATACGTCATCAAAAATTTAAATGATTTTGACCCCACTCATGAAATTTAAAAGCCTTGGAGATGTTGCTCAAAGTAAGTCTTAAAAAGTTTTCAAAGCACTTTTTAACCACTGATTCTCTTTTTACATAAAATAAATTGAAAATATTGGATAAACATAATTTTTTAAGCTAAAATATTTTTAATATTTAGTTTAAACATTTCTGCCTTTAAATAGTATGAAATTCTGATTAAAGAAAAGTGGCTGGTCACCTTCGACCATATAGTGTAGAAGAAAGTAGTGTAATCGAAATTTTTTCGACTTCCTGCTTTCGCGGATTTACATGTTTTAAAGATCAGAGATTCATAAAAAAAAAAAAAAAAGGTTTTTACAAAATGTTTGTTTGTCCATGCGTGTGTCCGTTGCCCGTATGTCGTCACTGTACTATCGAAAGTGTATTAAGATATGCATAGAATTGAACCAAAATTTTTGTTGTGTGCGTTTTTGGCTAATGGCAAGCAGGTCCTCCTTCAATTTTGAAATATTCTGCCGGAGGCGCTGTGATAGCGGTTTTTGTGCCATTTTCAATATTGTACCACCAAAAAGTGTATGAAGTTATGCATAAAATTAAACAAATTTTGTGTACATGTTTTTGCCTATTGCATTTAGATCTTCATTGGATAAGGAAATATTCCGAAGGAAAGGAGCGCTGTGATAACGAAATTTGCATCCTTTTCTCAATTTTTCGTAGTTCTATTGTCTATCGGCTCGTGCAGAGACGGGAGCTCGCGTCTGGCTAATCCAGCTTTCTACAAACAGCTGATGATAACAGAATAAGGAAAAACCATTGATTTTAATAAATATCATGATCTACATTAACTTTTTTTTTTCTTAGATTAATTAACTGAAGCAGAAATATGAGATAAAAATCAAAGTTGGTGTAGTATTGATAATAAGTAATGTAACAGTATATACATACAGATAATACAAGTAATAATATTAAAATATTAACACATGTAACTACTTTTTCAAAATATTAAGATGTACTTATGAGATAGAAGAAAGTTTTGTGATTGGCACATCCAACTAGTTTTTAAATGTTTTTTATCACTCTGCGAAAGCTGACATATTCAACTTCAGCTCACATATCTCTATAATGATAATAATAGAAAATTGACGTGGACTGTAATCCAATAATAATAGTAATAATAATAAAACCAGGAAAAACTAGAAATATATCAGCCAGACTGCATTTTCTTTTGAAATGATTTAGCAATTTGGACAATGTTATTTTCCAGAAAAAAAATATCAAATTTCCATATGATCGATTATTGTAATGTTATTCAAAACCTCTGCGGATTACATTACAAACATAAATATACAGTAATATGTTTGCATTTTGTATGTTTTGAGTTCAAGGTCAATTCGTTACTTTTTCTGGCATTATCCCTTTGCCTTTCTTTCTCTCTTTTTTTTTTCTTCGTCACGTAATTTCAGTTTACACAATTTCCCAAAATTCTTTTTCCGTGTAATTTTCACGATAGTCATCTGCCACAGAACATCCGTATCTGCAAATCAATGTTTTGTTAAACGAGTTAGTTATTTACCCATTTTTCATAATATCGACCAATTGTCCTTGAAATCCGTTCACCTTGAAAAAAAAAAAAAAAAAAAAAAAAAGAAAGAAAAACTCAGATTCCTTCCTGTTATAAGCAAGGACCGTCTCTAAGCACAACCTGCCTAGGAGCAGTATGTCAACAACTCACTTTTCTTCAGAATATACCCTTCTTCCAAGAAACACCGGCTTCTATCTTTCTACATCAGTTCAGGAACGATAAATTATGGAAGACTTTCCATGTTATTCTGCTCTGTGGCATAACAATTCAAAAATTACGAGAGAAGTTCAAGTCAGTATTGAATACGAACTTTTTTTCCAGGAGAGATTTTTGTGATATCAAGGGAAGAATTTGCACTTGAGGCATTTCGATTCTTCGAGGGGGGGAAAGTGTGTGTGTGTGTGTAGGGGAGAGGGGGGGGGGTCCTCATAAACTGTGATCTGAAAATACAAATTGAACAACCTGGATTATAATAATCTATATTAATATTATAAAGAAGAAATGTTTGTCTGTATATTTGTTTCTAGGGGCAGGGTGTAGCTAGAAGTGAATAATAGAATAATAGGGCTGTGAGGGGTTCAAGAAAATGTAGAGGGGGGGGGGAGTTCATATTTTCTCTCATGCAGAAAGATAAATACTTAGGGCACATTCACACAATAGTTATTATGTTTCTCGTTAAACTGTTGTAATAACTTCATTTTATGCTAAGAAAGTAATAGTTTGATGAAAAATTCGAGTGTATAACTAGTGCATTATTAAACATCATGTTAGCTTCATATGTGCAAATAAGATAAGCAAGTGTTGAAACACTTATTTTAGTAACAATTTAGTATTTTTGCAAAACTGAGAAAGATCCTCAAAACTAAATTAGATTTTTGAATGGAATTCCATTTGAATTTTCGGAACATATATCCATTTAGTGACCTTAGAATCTCTTCCAGTGAAGGGGGGCACAAAATGTTCTAAAGGGGGATGACGGTGAGCCGCCCATATCATCCCCTTAGCTACGGCTCTGCTTTGTAGTTACTATGATCTGTCATTAAATTGTTGTAATAACTTCTTTTATGCTAAGAAAAGAATAGGATGGTGAAAAATTTGAGTGCATAACTAGTGCAATATTAAACATCGTGTTAGTTTCATATGTGCAAATAGGATGAGCGAGTGCTGAAACACTTATTTTAGTTACAATTTAGTATTTCTACAAAACTGTGAAAGGGCCTCAAAACTAAATTAGGTTTTTTGAATAGAAATTCATTTAGTGACCTTGGAATTTTTTTTCCAAGGGGAAACTCGAAATGTGTTAGGGGAGGGGGGGGGGCTGAGGCCTCCCTAGCACCCACTTAGCTACAGCCCTGATCAGAGCCTGATTACTAACGGGGCACTCTCTCACCAGAAAAAATTTATAGAAATTTTCGTCTTCTTTAAACGCCCTTTTCATACAAGATTACTGTCATGAATAAGGAAAAATTCTTTATTTCTTTTTCCTGGTGGGAGAGTGCCCCGTTAGTAATCAGGCCCTGGCCCTGATAGAGCGTTGCGGTGTCTCTTAAACTGTGATCTCTGGCTCAAGTAGTAATTTGAAAATACAAATTGAGCAATTTGAATTATAATAAAATTATACTAATATTTTAAAGAAAAAATGTTTGCCTGTATGTTTGTTTCCAAGGAGTGATTTCTGGAACTACTGAGCTGATTTCAAATATAATGGGAACAAAAAGTTTGTGACCATCTTTGCTCTAACCAGGCTTACATTTTATGAAGGTACAACAATCAGTAGTGACGACTTTTCAAAAATATTGGGTTGGCTGTATTGCTTTTTGTACAAGACTATTATAATTAGCATTACCTATTTAAAAGTATCTGGTGATAGTATTAAAGTTCCAAATGAAACAAAATTTCTGACTGAAGTTAAACTATAAAAAATAGAAAAAGCAGTGATCTGTGAGACCGGTGATAACATTAGTTAAAAGTTAAATTTAAAGAGCGAAATAAATATTTAAAATAAAAGAATCCCAAACGGTGCAAAGAGAATTGAGCAATTATTTGTTATTATTATTATTATTAAATGCCTAAATGTAAATGAAGTCATATGCTAAATGCATAGAACCATACTAACATCACTACATGTAATCAGTAACAAAAATACTTGTTAAAACAAAATAATAGTCAAAAGACATGTACTATTAGAAAGAATTAAAAATAGTAATGACATTGATAATAACTTTATTCACCATTCTGAATTCAAAAAGTAAAATATTAAAAAAAAAAAAAGAGGGAGAGAGAGAAGGGGGAAATATCACGGTCATTCACACCCTAAGAGGGAGGAAAATGGGTGAAAAAAAAAAAAGAGTCATCTCCCACACCCGCCAGTTTCGTTTATTACTTTTATTATCCTACTATCTCTTCTTCTTGAAAGCAGTGGTTGATTTTTATAAAAGGTGGTTGATTTCATCTTTATTTTAGGGGGTACTTTTTAATCCGATGAAACATTTTTTCCCTTCTATCCAGTAATTAAAATTGGATCTCTTAGTAAAAATGTGTATAATTTTATAAAAAAAACAATTATTTAATATACAGAGTGATTAAAGAAAAAAAAAACATTGACAAAATGATATGACAAATCAAGCATACAACAAGGATAAAAAATCAGATAGGAACATAGGGTCGCAAACTACTTATTGAATCACAAATACATGATGTTTCATTCTAGCTACACCAGGTTTGAATGTAATAATTTCGAGGAAAATAAAACTATTACAATACAAATACAACGATGTGTACCTTATTTTGTGTGAAATGTGATAAAGTTGCGAAAATATTCGGAAAAACATATTGCTCAAGCAATCGATGATACCATACCCACATAGCATGCATGTTCACAGTGACGTCACAGTGACGTCACTGTGAGTCACTGTGGTCACGTCACATCTGTGACCAAAATGCCACCCCTCAGTGACGTCACATTGTGACTGAAATGTGACGTCACACCTGTGACCAAAATGCCACCCCTCAGTGACGTCACATTGTGACTCAGATGTGACTTTCTTAGAAAACTTTAGAAAATTACAAAAATTCTCCAAACCATGTTATTTACTGGTAAAAAAACGTGTTTTCTAGCATTGCCGAAGAATATCGTGCAATCGCTACACACATGCTGTCACACGTTACATGCACTGCATGTAACGTGTACGTCATATCACATATGTGAGATAAACCTCCCATCATATGAAACTAAGCACCCAGCAATGAACCTATCAGTGAAACTTCCATTTAAGGAAATTTCTCGTTACACTTAAATGCTTCGTTATGAAAAAAATATCGTTGAATAGAAATCCACGAAAATTCATGAAATTTGTATAGTAAACTACAAATAACTAGTTGGATGTGTCAATCCCAAAACTTTCTTCTATCTCATAAGTACATTTTAATATTTAAAAAAAAAGAAAAAAAAAAAAAAAAAAAAAAAACGTGGTGACCCCAAAGTTACCCACTATCGAATTTCCTCGAACATTTGACCTAGCCTAATGAGATTCTGGTATCCGAAAAGCCTAAAATGCAAAATTTAATTAATAATCTGAGAAAATGAGCTTAGTAGTGCCTCATGTTGGGTAATTTATACTAAAACCTAATAAGCATCAATTTATGTCAAGACCTAACAGAATCTGAAATTTGATGGAATTTCGTCCATTAGTTCTTGAGCTATAGCTATAACAAAAAAATTCCAAAACGTAGCACAGCAACACCATATCTTGGCCAATTTATGCCAAAACGTAAAAAACCGTCTAATTATATTATGGTGTAAAAGAATCTGAAGTTTGATGAAATTCTGTACATTAGTTCTTGAGATATAGCTAGTTTTAAAAAAAACCGTGTAAAATATAGCACAGCAGTACCATCAGTTGAAGGATTTATAACAAAACGTAATCATCGTGTAATTATGATATATGTCATTTTGTAACAAAATCTGAAGTTTGATGAAATTCTGTGTGTTGGTTGTTGAGATATAGTTATCGGAAAAATCGTGCAAAATGCAGCATAGCTGCACCACCTGTTGCAAGGTTAATACCAAAATGTAATCAGCGGCTAATTATGTTATATATTCTAGTGTAACAGAATCTAAAATTTGATGAAATTCTCTGCATTAGTTCTTGAGATATAGCTATCGCAAAAATCGTGCAAAATGTAGCATAGCAGCGCCACCTATAGGGCGGTTCACACCAAAACCTTATCAGCGGCTATGTATCTCAAGATATCACGGAATCTGAAGTTTGGTGAAATTCTGTGCATTAGTTCTTGAGATATAGCTATCATGAAAATCATGAAAAAAGTGGCATAGCAGCGCCACCTGCTGGCCAATTTACACCAAAACTTAATCAGCGTCTATGTATATCAAGGAGTCACAGAATCTGAAGTTTGGTGAAATTCTGTGCATTAGTTCTTGAGATATAGCAATCTTGAAAATCATGAAAAACGTAGTATAGCAGCGCCACCTGCAGGCCAATTTTCACCAAAAACCAATAGGCACTAATTCATATCAAGGTCTAACTGAATATAAAATTTTATGAAATTTCGAGCATTAGTTCTTGAGATAGAGCGCCCACAATTTTTTTGTCACATACAGACAGACAGACAGACAGACAGACAGACAGAGAGACAGACAGACAGACGGACAGACTCACAGACAGACATTTTCTAAAAATAGTCAAAACGTGTTCAGGACCTTCTAAAACGTATAAATCCGTCGAAAACCGGAAGTCGAAAATTTTCATGAATCCAATACTTTCTTCTTGTAAAGATAGAAGAAAGTAAAAATGGAAATATTATAAAACTGTGTTTTAATTTGGATAGTAATTTTTGTTATGCAATATAACCACATAAGAAAAAATTCATTAGTATAATATCTAAAAAACCACGTAATAAAGGAAGGGAAACAAAAACTGAATCGCAGCGTTCTATTTCTCGTTTTCTCTTGTATTTCTCTTGTATTAGGTTCAACAGCAAATTAAAAAAGTAGATAATTTCATTAAATATGGGCTTCGTTAAATGAAAGTTCCACTGTATTTCGAAACTAATTGAAAGTAAAATAGAAATGCGTGAAACAAAAATTTTACTCTAAATTTTAATTAGGGATACCCTCATAAAACTAATGCGCATGCGCATTCAACTTATAAATCTTCGAAGCTCAAACAACCAATAATAACAAAAAATCACCTGCTTAAAAAATATCGTTTGGCAACAACCAGAATAGTTGACACTAGTGTATTTATTCTTTAGAATATTAGGCAGCTGCTCTAGTAACTTTGTTATGATGTTATGTGTGTATATTTAGTACGTAAGTTGAAAATTTTTAAAAAGTTATGCAGAAATGCAAACAGTTGACATTTTATATAAAATGCCGGTCCGAAAAAATACATTGTCAGTGGCGTTTCGTTAATATGAGCGCGCCAATGTCATTGTACTTCATTCGGACATTCCGACTTCGAAATTATCTTCCCTATTTGGATTATGAAACTTGAATTAGAGGATAATGCCGATAAGAAAGAGGTAAGAAAATGTTATTTTTCCTGCTTTTTTATAATGATTTCTGTGAATTTCGTAAAAAACATGTTATAAAAGGAGGTATAAAAGGTATCATATTAATTTAACTTTTTTGAATCCACTTACCTTAGTAAATTCAATAAATTTAACATTTATTTTGTTGAAATACGGAACAGCATGTCAACGATTTGAAAATAGTTAATAATATTATTTTTAAAATGCACTTTAATCACATTTTTTAATGACATGGTTAAAATCACATTTTAATAAATTAAAAAATATACACATAATCAAAAGTTAACGTTATAATTAATATATAAAGGAGTTTGGGGTTGTTTAAATGTTGAAAATAGTGATAAATATACTAATTTATGCACTAATATTGCAAAAATACTTTTGTAAAACTTTTTTATTACCTTTCTGAAATTCTCATAATCCCAAAAATTTGATAACTGTAATTCCACGACATTTATTATTTTAAACCATGTATCTAAAATAATTAAGATATTGATTTTGTGGTAATAACAATTATTGATTTTAAAAAATGAGTAATTATCGCATTATTTTATTAACTAGCATACGCAGCCCGCTTCGCCGGGCTTAATTTGAAAGTTTATTTAATAATTTATGTGTATGGTACGCTTCTCTCTCAGCTGGCGACGGATCCCCCGGTGACTCTACGCTTCTCTCTCAGCTGGCGACGGATCCCCCGGTGACTCTCCCCGGACCATCGGCACTCCACGTGCGTCGGGTGAGCGTCAGAACAAACTTTCAGCATATACATATGGGTGGTTGTACTTGAATGCACAGACCTGCGCGTTTTTTTCTATCTTGCTTTTATACCTCTGGACCGAGTTGGCGCATTGCCAAGATTTGCTTCCTCTGGACCGAGTTGGCGCATTGCCAAGATTTGCTTCCTCTGGACCGAGTTGGCGCATTGCCAAGATTTGCTTTCCCCTGTGCCTCAATTAATTAATTATCCTCAGAATTCCTTTTATTTATAGAGATTTTTGATATCTTAATTGTTAAATTGTGTTGAAAATAACAATTTTGTTTCATTAGTATGTGTTCATTAAATCCTGGTTCTAAATAGTCTTAAAAACAATTACATGTACACTTTTGTGGAATGTACATTGCTGAAATTTTTAGTGTTTGATGTATTTCTATTATTTTCAATAAAATTTTGTCTAATATTGGGAAGTGAGACTGAGAATACTTAAATATTATTAATAGATTCATCTAATACAAAAAAATGAAATCTAATAATTATAACTATTAATAAGGAAATTTAAAAAAAAATTCCTTAAGGATATCATTTACCGGCACACCTATACTATATGACATATACAATATATATATATATGAGTTTAACTACGAATTTAAACCTTGGTGTAATCATACATGCGCACAGGCCATTATAGTAAGAAAATAACTAAGCGTAATACTAGAACTAATTGCCTCATCTTCATTTGTACTCGATTTTCAAATAAAATCTGTATATTACGAATATTGCGCATAAACTTCACGTAGTTTTATCAAAAGATAATTCTATATTATATTTAACAGAATGATTTTAATTGGTAAATTAATCAAACCAATATTAATTTTCCAAAATGAGTAAAAAAGTGTTTAGGTTAGGATTCGAACTAGAGACCCTCGATGTATGCTGCCAATGCTCTTCCAACAAAGCAACTTAGCACGCACAATTCACCCGGAGAAATATCATTATATACTCATACGAATAGTATGCATTTATCATACGGGTAGTTTGAAAAAAAAGTAAAGTATTATTACATAGGGTTATATATAATAATGATAAGTATGCGTTCGTATTCACTGTGTGAATTGTGTGCGTCAGATTCTTCCAGGATAGTTCAGTCGACAAAGTATTGACAATTTGCGCGAAAGACTGCTTAGTTCGAATCCTGACCTGGACACTTTTTCAATCAGTTGGAAAATTACAACAAAAGATAATTAAAAGATATAGGGTAGATGCTCCAGTTTTGGCAACTGCACCAGTTTTGGCCACATTGGAATGATTTACCCTCTATTTAGGCTGTAAATTGATTTTAACAAATTATATGCATTCTTACTCCTTAATCTAACACTCTTTTATTATTTCCAATCCCATTTGTTTATTTTTTGATAAAAAATGACTTGCAAAAAAAAAAAAAAAAAGTGTAAAACTATAGTTTGCACTCACATATATTAAGGTTTTTGCTTAGGTAATAAGTTTTCACAATCTTTCAATATTAGGCATTTATCGAACTTCATTTGTTCTGAAACAAATTGCTATAAAGCTTTATGAAGTAGGCTTTCTCTCTGTTGCAATTTCATATTTAAATTATTTATTTTTACAGCTTAAAGTAGGGGTGGCCAAAACTGGTGCTTTAAATTTGCTATGTGTACCAGTTATGGCCATGGTGTGGCCAAAAATGGCACAACATTATGCTCCACTTTTGGCCACAAGACTAATTATAGTGAAAATTTCAGCAATATATTTAGAAATGTTTTATGACTTATAAATTTAAAAGTTCAATAAAATTACAGCATGATTTAGTGGTTTCTTGTATTTTTTCAAAACAAAATGAGGAAGTTCCATAACTTTTGCAAAATTTCAAGCACATGAATTTAGAAATAACAAATAATGTGAAAATCTTTATACTTTAAATAGGATTCATTTTAACAAGTTTAAAAAAGACAATTCTGTACTCTTAAAAATGGTCTAGATTAAACACTGTTATAAGATAGGAAGTAAAATTATGGCTTTTCAAAATTCATTGTCAGCTTTTCAAGATGGTTAAGTTTTGTAGTATCTCGTTCTACCTTGCAACACAAGTTTACAGAATGGAGACCAGCTTTTACTATTTTTGGATCTCAAGTAATAGGGTTGTGCTATTTATTATGGCCAATTACCTATATGAGAGATATGGGCCGAAAAGAAGGGGGATGCCCTCTGTGAAGGTCTTTCTAAGATCCTAGCCAATATTTACAAAAGAAAATCTAAGGTTTGAAGAAAACTAACTCCAAATGATTAGGCTGACAGGCAGCTAAGTACGAGGAATTAAAGTTTAAAATCAGTTGAAAAAAATGGATTTTAGATTTTGTCAAATTACTATTTCATGTAAAAATGGAATAATTTCAAGATTCTAGTCATATAACTGTAAATATTGGTATAGTATAACATATGATATATATAAATGAAAATATGCAAAATGTTAAAATAAGCTTTTTATGTCCTATAAGTCTTTTTTATGAATTAAATATGTTTTTTGTTTTTAAATTTAAATGTTCAGTTAAAATCAGCTTAAGTATATTTTATTCGATGTTTTTATGATTTCATTTAAAAAAATGCAAATCTTTTTTATACAGCAAACAAATATGTGTGTGGTAAAACAGATTTTGCACAAAAATGCTTTATTTTTAATTATTATCAGTTAAAATGTTTGCAAAATTACAAGATATTAGGGCGGCCAAAACTGGTGCAGAGGTGGCCAAAACTGGTGCAGGGGTGGCCAAAACTGGTGCAAATTGAAAGAAATTACTTAACGAGTTATTACTCACAATCTAAAATATTTGATAGAAAGTTATTATAATTAACAGAAAGACAACTAAATTTACTAAAGAATACTGTTATTGCGATTTAATATGCTTTATTCAGTCTAAAACTATAAAATTTCCATTTCAACTTTTCTCTTAATGTGGCCAAAACTGGAGCATCCACCCTATATATTTATAGACATCAGGATTATTGGTCAGAAATATTGGCAAGCTGTACAGTTTTAGATATGTGCTGAAATTTGTGGATATTAAAGCGAGTAAAAGTTTTTTTAAAAAAGTTCAAAAAGATTAAACAGTTTGAACAACACATTACAAAATGTGTGTCAGTTATAAATAAAATTGAAGCTATGCAATTCTCAGCATGTGGGGAAAATATATAAATATTTTTGAACGGCAATATTTTTCAAATTTTAAAAACAACACCAGAGTTGTAAGGCATGTGAAGTAAATCGAATTTTTAACTTTAATTTAGAAGAAAGTCTCCTTACTGCAGGTAACTATTTTTATATATTATACAGTATTTGTTCATAAATTGTCAATATATGATTTTAGGACTCAAACCCTATTTTAACAGGAACATAGCGTGGAGTTATAGCTTCAGCAGATCCTGTTTCTTTTAAATTGTTAGAGAATCGTTAAGAAAAGTTAAATCGTCACAGAATCATCACAGTGTTAACGAAAGTTTTGTAACAAACGATCTGCAGCGTGAGTCTAAAATAATGGGACAAACTTTAAGGGAGGTGGTAGAGCTCACTATAATAAATAATTATGGCATAGAAATGTATGACTGGAAGTGACGCGTTAAAACGCCATACTAGTCACTGTAAAAGACACGGATTATAATGTTAAGTGTATGGGAGCGCTATTTTCAAATATCTCGCTAAAATTTTAATATTTTCGCATATTTTTTTTCCATAGGATAGCTGAGGACGACCTGCAACTGGGCTGGATTTTACTTTTTTGATTTTGGTTACAGATTAAAAGAAAAATACTTTAACTTTCAGAACCAGTTTAAACCGGTTCTAAAACTGAAACTATTGTAATATAAAAAAAATATAACCAAAATCGAAAAAGTAAAAATTAGCCCGGTTGTGGATCGGCCTCGGCTATCATATGGAAAAAATATCATGTAAAATATTGAAATTTGAGCAAGATATTTGAAAACAACGCCCCCCCCCCCATAGACATAACATTACCATCCGGGTCTTTTTTGGTGACTAGCGTAGCGTCTTGACGGGCCACTTCCGGTCATATATTTCTGTGCCATCATTATTTGTTATAGTGAGTCCTACCGCCCCCTCAAAGTTTGTTCCATGATTTTGGATTCACCCTGTATTTCACAATTTGGTCACAATGTGACTTGAAAGCATTGTCACTTTCGTCACAATTCCGTCACAATGTTAATGACAAAATCGTCACAAATGACACACTTTTCACAAATTGGTCACATTGCGACGTCACAATGTGACGTCACAAACAAGCTCTAAAACGGCCATAACGACTTCACATTTTAGTCACTGTGACTTCACATCGACGTCACGTGACGTCACATCGACGGTCACAAAGTCACAGTGTGACTTCACAACGACGTCACCGTGACGTCACCATGTCTTACGGGATATAAACTGATTATCACCCGTAAGACATGGTGACGTCACTGCAACGTCGTTGTGAAGTCACATTGTGACTTTGTGACCAGCGATTGTCGACGTGACGTCACGTGACGTCGATGTGAAGTCGCAGTGACTAAAATGTGAAGTCGTTATGGCCGTTTTAGAGCTTTTTTGTGACGTCACAATGTGACCACTTTGTGACGTCACAATGTGACCAATTTGTGCAAAGTGTGTCATTTGTGACTACTTTGACATTAACATTGTGACGAACCGTGAAAATTTTTTTAGAAACTCACATCTTAGTCACAATGTGACGTCACTGAGTGGTGGCATTTTCGTCACACATGTGATGTGACCAAAGTGACTCACGGGGACGTCATTGTGACGTCACTGTGAACATGCATGCTATGAGGGCACAGTCTTAAATGCAGGCCCGGACTGGCTCCTTTGGGGGCCCTCGGCTAGAGACTGAAAAGGGGCCCCTTACGGGAAATTTAACGAAAACAAAATATCATATTTTATTTTTAAATGTAGGCTTGGATGGCAAAAAACCACATTTAGGCTATTTTGTCACTCGGAAAATAGTTGAGTAAAATGTAAGCTTTTTGAAATGGTTGTTAGTACCTTACTTTCACAATATATATTTATGTTATTTTTATACACCATACCTAAACTAATTCCATGCCAGAAAGAACAAGTTGGAAATTGCACGTGAAGCGTAGCAAATGAGGTGCGTTCGTATGATAACGAAGTTAAAAAAAATATTCCAATCTTGCTGTTATAGTAGATAGTACTTCGGATACAGCATAGTGGTCGAAATCTTTTTTGTGTTCCTGTAAACATACAGGAATTAATTTGCAGTAAACCTCAGCAACGTATATCACATTCATAAAATGTGAAATAATTCACATAATTAAAACACTTCCCAAACATTTTTTCCCCGTATAGCGTTATCTTGTGGAATAATTTTGTGTGGCCCTGTAATTTAACAATAAATATTCTTTGCATCACAGATCCTACAGAATGTATATTTTAGTTATATACAATGCTTCATAGGTTCATGTCAATTGTATTATATTCCAAAGAGTGTAACACCATTAAAATGCATTTGAAACTTTTTTACCCATTGGTCGTAATGTAACCGAATACTTTTGATTGTTTCTGTAATTGATCTATGCATCCGATTTTCATAACATTTGAAATGACTCGACAAAATTATGTAATAAATATACGTTTTAAATTTCAAACGATTAAAATGCATTTGAAACTTTTTTCCCCATTGACCGTAAGTAACGGAATACTTTTGGTTGTCCCTGTAATTGATCTATGCATCCGATTTTCATAAAATTTGAAAAGACTCTACAAAATTATATAATAATTATATATTTTAAATTTCAAATGGTTCGGTTGGGTAGTTTTTGCGTTGTTATATGCGGACAGACAAACGGACGGACTGAACGACAACTATATAGGTGCTACGTATTTACATAATTACGAACGCACCTAAAAATAAGAATTATTCATTTTAAGGGGTTATTACTTAAAAATAAGCGTGAAGTATATTTTTAGTTTTCGGCAATGACATGACTGTGCCGAAGTCATAATAATCTAAATCCTACTGTGATATCTAAGTAAATATTAAAAATGACATAACAGTAATAATAAAAAAGTGGGTTCGTGTGATAGCAGATCTCTCCCTTTAATATATCTTTCTAAACAACTTATCCTTTAATTAATAAATCCAAATTGTTGATTTATAGTAGTTAAATTCTTATATAGATAGTAGCATCAATAAATTTAAAGTAAAAGGAAGTTATTTATTTTAATTAAATTAAAAATGTTCAAATTAAATAATTTAAATAAAATTCAAAATGCAAAATTCTTTAAAAACACGACATAAAAAGAAAAATAGCAGAGATATAAATAAAATTTTAAAAACGAAAAAAAAATGTTTAAATGAAATTTAAAATGCTGAATCATTTATAAACTGCTCGTTTTTAAAATAGGAAAAAAATTGTAATTAATATATATATATATATTAATATTAGTGATAAAAAAATAATATAAACACTTAAATCGGCAAAAAGTACGATTTTTTTTTTAATAAAATTCCATCTTACTAGGGAATTGCAAGGAGTGTAAGCCACTGATTTTGACGAAAGTGGTATCGTTGGAAAGATCTCATTGTGAGAAGTAAAAAAACTCAATGGAACTACTCGTCGGGAATAGTCTGTTTTCAAGATATCTGACAATTTATGCCACGTAGCTTACTAAGCACACTTACTAAAAAACCGCAAATATCTTTTGTCTCGATTTTAACGAAAATGGTATCGCTGAAAAGATATTATCGGGAGGATTAAAAAACTCAATGGAATCACCCGTCGGAAATGAAACTTTTTCAAGATATCCGAGAATTTGTATGTCGTAGCTAATGCACACTTATTGGGAAATTGCATTATATTACATAAATTGTCGGATATCTCGAAAACAACTCATTTCCGAAGGATAGCTCGCTTGAGTTTTTTACTTCTCAAAATGATGTCTTTCCAACGACATCATTTTTGTCAAAATCGAGACAAAAAAATTTTGCCGTTCTCCAAGGTGTGCACTAGCCCAGTATGTACTAGCTACGTGGCTTAAATTATCTGATTTCTCCAAACCAACTCATTTCCGATGGGTAGTTCTTTTGAATGTTTTACTCCTCACAATAAGATCTTTCCGACAATTATCACTTTCGTCAAAATCTAAACTAATTTTTTTTTTGCGATTCCCCAGTAAGTATGCACTAGCTACGTTACATAAATTGTCAGATATCTCGAAAACGACTAGTTTCCGACGGGTAGTTCCATTGAGTTTTTTACTTCTCATAATGAGATCTTTACAACGATACCACTTTCGTTAAAATCGGTGACTTACACTTCTTGCAGTTCTCTAGTTAGTATGAAAACTTCAAATTCCAGCATTACGGTTCGAACTGCGAATCATCTGCTTACTAGCGAGTCTGTTTTCCTAAAAGTCTTTTACATACCTTTCTTTGAAGGACATAGCTGACGCTTTGTTTGTGTTTTACGATGGCCAATTATTTACACGTGGGATATAGGCCCTAAGGGGAGGGGTGCCCTCCGTGGGGGGGGGGTCTTTCTAAGGGAACCTAACCCGAATTTAAGCAAGGAAATGCAAGATTCGAAGAAAACCACGGAAAACTCCGAACAGTTAGGCCGACGGTCGCGATTGGTTTCGAACGCTGTACCTACCATACTACCAGTGTGGAGGTCAGACCCTCTTGTCATTGGTGAGGCCATAGCTAACGCAAATTGCCAACTCGTAACAGCTATACCTGGAGTGCTACCTACCATCATGCTGAATATTATGCTATCATATGGGTCTTTTGTCTTTTAAAATAATATTACAAAACATTGAACCTATTACTTGTTGTAGATATTTGCAGGGGGCCGGGTTTGGCCCGAGACCCGTATCCAGCTCGGTCTGCGGGCCGTTCAGGCAAAGAAATTTAGCGAGAATGCTCGGACGATAAAAAAAATTAGGGAACCTGCCAATCCGATATAAAAATTTAAACGAAGACGATAAAATATGATCCGCTTTCAGTGAATGACTCGCGAGAATAAGTATAAATGTGCGTCAGGAGCCGATGCTGGTTTGACACCATCCAAACAAAAACGCGATAATCGAACAGTTATGTGGTATCAGAGGCAGGGTTTAATTTTTTCAGCAGACTCATACCTAAGACCGTGATCATGTGTGCACTTTTTTTCTACGTAGTAGAGTCGGGTCAGAACTGGACTTAAATGTTCCCAGAATCTGTAGGGTAGCTACTAAGTTTTAAAAAAAACATTTATAACGATAATAAACTTCTATTAATGGAATCTTTGGAAGTATAACTTTAGGTGGTTTTCAATCCACTTCTCAATAACGCGAAATTTCCTGACTAATTTTTAACTGTAAATAAAATTTACATGCGTGAATATTGGAATAATTTTATTTGGAGGATTTGGGAATAGAACAATTTTTCCAGTTTTGGTAAATAAATTATCAAATGGTAAGAGATTTTTGTTACGTGACTGCAGGATTTTTCCCTTTTCAATGATATCACTTCCAAAAATTCAATTCAAAATGCTAACTTTGACAATATTTCTAAAAGATATAATGTCTTTATCAAAAAATGGAAGACACCATTCTATTAAATAGGTTCCGAAAAAATAAAAACAGCAAAACTTATGCATTTCCGAAGAAAATGAATTTAGAAATGTGTCAGGAACTAACGGATTTGAAAGAAGCTCTAATAAAAGACAGAGAAATATTTTCACAAATATATATTTTTAAATACATCTTCAATAGTTAATCATGTTTTTACCGTCTTTTTTTTCTTCAAATCTAACCTACATTAATTTTATAATGAATCTTTATTTGAATGTTTAAAAATCTAGGCTTCTAAGTAATCATTAATGTTATTATCGTGTATTTTCTTTATTGAGAAAATATCGTGATCTCAAAGTCCTTCTATAGTAAAAAAAAAAAAAAAACTATATTTAAAAGGAATGACTCCTGGAATGATGCTGATGTGTAAGATTTCCGGAAATAACGATTCCAGGTGGACCACTCCTTGAATTGCAAAGCACTACCGAACGGAATCGCGAAGAGATTCCATGGGGTATTGGCGAGCGCAGCAAGCAGGGGTAGCCTACAACTTGGAATCGAGAAGCGATTACGCAGGAAGTTGGAGAGGGAAGCGAGCAGGGGGGCGGAGCCCCCCTATAGTTTAAAAGAACTATTACTGCTCATTTCAATTATGCATGTTTGGGGCGCCGCACCCCACTTCGCCCCCCCCCCCTCCAAAGGGGAACTTTTTAAATTTTTATCCACAGCACTCGTGTTGCATATCTTTAGAAAGGTCTGAAGCAGCCTTTTCCTATTATGGATGTCTTGTGTGTCACCCCCCACTCTGCCCCCCAGGGGGGGGCACATTTTTAATTTCTTTGCAACACCAGCCGTGTGACACATCAATTGAAAGGTCTGCAACTGCTTATTCATATTATGGATGTCTTGTGTGTCACCCCCACTCCGCCCCCCAGGGGGGCACATTTTTAATTTCTTTACAACACCAGTCGTGTGACACATCATTTGAAAGGTCTGCAACTGCTTATTCATATTATGGATGTCTTGTGTGTCCCCACCCCAATCTGCCCAGAAACAGGGAGGGCACATTTTTAGTTTCTTTACAACACCAGTCCTGTGACACATCATTTGAAATGTCTGCAACTGCTTATTCATATTATGAATGTCTTGTGTGTCACCCCCCCCTCTGCCCCACAGGGGAGGGGGCACATTTTTAATTTCTTTACAACTCCAGTCGTGTGACACATTATTTGAAAGGTCTGCAACTGCTTATTCATATTATGGACGTCTTGTGTGTCAACCCCCACTCTGCCCCACTAGGGGGGCATATTTTTAATTTCTTTACAACACCAGTCGTGTGACACATTATTTGAAAGGTCTGCAACTGCTTATTCATATTATGGACGTCTTGTGTGCCACCCTCCATTCTGCCCCCCAGAGGGGCACATGTTTAATTTCTTTATAACACCAGTCATGTGACACATCATTTGAAAGGTTTGCAACTGCTTATTCATACCATGGGGTATTGGCGAGCACAGCAAGCATGGGTAGCCTACAACTTGGAATCGTAAAGAGATTCCAGACGGGATCGCGAAGCGATTCCGCGGGGGGTTGGCGAGCGTAGCCCCCCTAGTAGTTTTAAAATATAAAATATTTCATAAATAAGTGTGTAGTATTCTTTAAAAGAATCTTAATTGTTTGTTAAAAAAAAAACTATTTTTTTTTGTGCAAATTGAGTGGAATCGGGTTGTCCTTACTACTTAACCAAGTATTAAAAGTTTTAAACATTTTTCAACGTTTAAAAATTTTCTCATTTTTTTTTTCTTTTCTTTTCGTACTGTCGCTTTCGTACAACTGTTTCATGTTGACCACAATGTGAAATTGCACTAGTTACAACCATACTATACAAGATTGGCAAGTGAGCGTCACGATGCACTCTGAATTTGATACCATGAGTACTGCAGAAAGGGCGATGTATCAGTCAGCAGCCCTATTCCGTCTGTCCAGCGACATGACTCGGCGAAACCTACATAAGTTACCATGAAAAAACTATCAATTGTTTAAAATTTATTGTAAAGGCATATTATTATCGGAAAATACTCAATTTTTTTCTTATGTGAGTAGTAATTATAAAATCGTATTTTTCTTTTTTGAGTTGCACATCTGGGGCCCCTTTGGGCTGGGGGCCCTCGGCGATCGCCGACCAGCCGACCTGGCCAGTCCGGGCCTGCTTAAATGTGAGGTGTAAAGTGCATATTGCTGTCGCGCATAATGCAAACTTCTACCACTTTTGTTTGGTGTTATCACATTTAGAACAAAGGTGAGAATGTCTCTTAAATGTTTTATTATAATATACTTCAGTTTTTCTGAAACTTATTACCGTCAACCCGAATTGAGTTAGGATGAAACACCCTATATTTCTGACTCAATAAGTAGTTTGCGGACCTATGTTTCTATGTGATTTTTTATCCTTGTCGTATGCCTGATTTGTCATATCATTTTGTACACTTTTTTATAATCACCCTGTAGATGTATCTACATATATCTATATATATATATACATATAGAGTAGTTTAAAAAAATAATTGCTTAAAGTTTTTTAAACCTTTTTGGTCAATTTATGTGTATAACTATCTTCCCTGAATGTAAGATATAATTTTGAACAGTGACGAACAGACCTTCAGTTACAGGGTTATATATAACTGTTCTAAAGGAGGGGAGCGAGTATATAAATTTTGATCAAACAATTTTTCAATATTTTTATACAACAAAATGCGATATTTTGTGAAAATGTTCTCGGGGAGAAGATCTTGATTTCCATGACCCTCCCTTGTCCTGACCTTCAATATATAATTTACTAGTCTCTCCGTTTTAACTCCCCACACAATGTTTCTAAGATGTTACACTTAATACTTAAATAATAATAATAATAATAAAATAAATAAGCAATCAGTGAAGTAATTAGGGCGATGTTTTGAATTATAAAACGAATAATTTATTTGTTCTTAATGATTTTATAGTTTTCAGGAAATGCGAGATACTTAAAAAGCAACGTAAGGCACAGGCAGTAAAATAAATTTACTATTCAACTGTTTCAAGGATTCATAAAAGGAATCCCTTCATTAAACTTCAGAGTAAATTAAACTAAAAAAAAGTGAAAATTAATTGCAAGGGTGAAGAGTATCTAGAATTTCGTTTCGAATGTAGTTGAGCATGGACTATCATTCATGAGGTTATAAAAATGAGAAAAATCGTGACCATCATTAGATTATAAAACCACTGATTTCGGGGTAGAGATTAGAGGTCTGCAGTGGCCGGGCCGCGGCCCGAAGCCCGAGCCCGGCCCGCGGGCCGGGTTCGGGCCGATTTCCAATAATGGCATTCGGGCAGGGCCGGGCCGGGCCGGGCCTAGTCAGTAATCTTTCGGGCTGGGCCGGGCCGGGCTCCGGCCTTAATTTTTTTGCTGGACGGGCCGGGCCTAACTTTTTTTTCCGTACGAAGCCGAGACTGATTCCATTCTTCCTAGTTTTCATGGACCAAAATAATCAGTTCCTATTGAATCTTCCTATATGAAAATCCTTTTCTCGACTTTTTGTAAATCAGTAATATTTGGCTTTGTCCAAAAATGTTTGCAAAAAAGGCATATACTTTTAAGCCGTCATTATTCTACAATTAAACATTAGAATTTATTCCTTTTAAAGCCTCACACACACACACACACACACCAAAAAAAAAAAAAAAAAAAAAAAAAAACATGATTATAACGGAATTTTTTTTTAAACTGAAAACTGAAAGTTTCTTTTAAAGTGTTCATCCATGCAAAATGAATACAACAATACAGGAGAAAAAATATATTAAACATTTACATCTGTTAAGAAGGGAATGCATTTTTTTCGTTCCAAAGCGATTTCGTTTTTGGAAATTTTACCATATACCGCTTTTTCGACTTTTTGTCTCCATTACAGGGAATATGGATTAATAATATTAGTGATAACTGGAACATTTACATACAACAAACAAAGATTCATTTAAAAGCGTAAATATCGCAGCCTACGGCACTTCTGCATAAATGGAGATTATAAACATGAAAAAAAAAAAAAGACTAATATAATTTTTTTTGGTCAGAACTCTTCCATAAGATTAAAGATTAATGTTCTGTAGAAATTCACTTGAGCCGGGCCGGGTTCGCGCCGAATTTTAAACTTTTTTCTGGACCGGGCCGAGCTTGGGCCGAAATTTTAACTTTCGGGCCGGGCCGGGTCGGGCCAATATTTCTTTCGTTCGGGCCGGCCCGGGCCCGGGCCGAAATTTTAACTTTCGGGCCGGGCTCTGGCCTGGAAATTTCGGCCCGTGCAGACCTCTAGTAGAGATAAGGATGGTAAGGCCCCTCATTCTCAATTTCCTTTCTAAATATGCCACAACAGTAATACAGAACTTCGTTCTTATTATTCCTTAATCTTTCACTCATTTTGCAATGAAGGAGCTCCTTATAGGAAGTCTTGAATTAGTTTTATCTTTTTTTTTAATCCTTTTATTTTACATTATGTATTCATCTTAACCAAATGGTCCATCTTCATTTTGAGTGGTACATCTTAATTCGGTGAAATACTTTTTCTTTTATCCAAAAATTAAAATTGGATCTCTTAATAAAACTGCATATATATATATATATAATTTTTTTTTTTCAAAATGTATCATTTTAATATACATTGTAAAACATTTGACCCTTTTGCTGCATCGTCACGCCACCGCTTTTATAGAATATCTGTCTTTTGACCCATGAAAATGCTCCATAATAGGGTGAAGTAATCGTTTTCTATAAAAGGTGGCAGCAAAAGAATCAAATTTTTAACAGTGTATGCTTGTGCGTGTAATTAAAAAAATAATAATAATTAAAACATTTTAAAACCTTTTTTGATCGATTTTCGTGTGTAAACTGCTATTTTCACTTATTATAAAATGTTATCTTAAACAGTGACGGATTCACGTTAATTTAGAGGAGGGTCATAATTGTTCAAAATATCAGGGTCCGACTAAGGCTATGGAGAATCCGAGGGCAAGAATCTTTACGGAGGAGAGGGGACTCCCTTCTATTTTTTTTTTTTTTTTTTTTTTTTTTTTTTTGAAGATTTTTTTTTTTTTTTTTGTGGGGGGGGGGGGGGGGGGAGGGGAATGATGTTGAAGTTGCTAGTACAGTAGAAGATCTTTATAATGCAATTCTCCATATAATGCAATTCTCCATATAACGTACAACCTTTCAGATGTAAACAATGAATTTTTCCATGAAGAAGCATCTGAATTTCAAGATTGTGAAAAACTGCTACTGTCTAGAAAATTAAATTTAATGCATTAGTTCATTTTATCTCCAATGAAAATATTTACTATTACAATAAATATTTTTGAAAATGAGCAATGCAATGAACGATTTGCGCCTAAGTATATTTGGACCATTTTTCAAAAGTATCTTTAACAAAATGTGGAATGGTCTAAATAATACAAAAATTTATAATCCGGATAAGAAATGCAGTATAAAGATACTCTAATGCATTTTGATATGTTTCAGACCTATTTGTCTGTATTCATGAGATAAATTTGATGATGTGTGGAATGTGATCCATATAACGCAAAATTCTATATAATATACAACCTTGCGTTTTTAAGTTTGCGTTATATGATCTTCTACTGTACTAAATTTCATACATGTTATACAGGGTGTCCACTCTCAAGGGTGGCCAATGGCTATTTTCTAAACCATTAGTCATAGACATATAGTTCCAATTGCAAAAATGCTTTTAAAAAGGTAAAGAATTGTTTTTCAAGTGATTTAGGTCAAAAAAAAAATTTATTAAAAAATTACGAAAATTAAATTTTTATACGGTCCCCCGGTCTTATAAGTGATATTTAGTAATTTTTTACCACTACTCTAACAATTAATACAAAAAAAAGTCCCACTACTCTAACAATTAATACAAAAAAAGTCCCATTCCTCTGCGATTAAAACTGACCAAGTAATAGCTGTTTAAAGTTGAAGCATATTTTTGGCGGCAAATTAGGGGTCAGTCACAAATTTACTGAAAATAAAAGTAAATGCACGATATAAAATTTAAAATTAAACATGGAGAGTAAAATAATTTTTACAATATTATTTTTAAATTTATGTTGATGATTACATATTAAAGCAAAATTTGTACTAAAATTATAAGTAAAAAATTAACAGAAAGATTGTTAATTTAAATTATGAAAAGCAACAGTCACGATTCGTTACAAAATGACATACATTTAAAATTCTATTAGATTACTTAACCTAACAAAATGTATTCCTATAAAATAAATAAATGGTATGCGCCTAAAATACTATTAATGTTACATTGACATTGGATATAAATAAGTGCACAAATTGAACCTCGATCGGATATTTGGAAATGAGTTAAAATTTCAATAGAAATTTTGAACTAAGGAAACATACATATGAACGTTTTAAGCAAAATGAAAGCTTATCAAAATAACACACCTTTTTAAAATAAAATTGTGATTTCCCAAAATTTGATTTTCCCGATAAAGATAATTTTAAACTCAAGTTTTCAACTATTTTAACCAATCTGGAAGTCAATTAATAAACTCTACCGTAAAACATATACGGTGGTAGCGCCTTCAGTTAAATCGCTTTAAAAATATTTATTTATCTCATTTAAAACATTTTTGTAATCGGAGCAATATGTCTGTGATAAATGGTTTAGGAATTAGCTATTGGACAGCGTTGGAAATGAACGCCCTTTATAATAATTTAAGCACTTAGTATACGTTCCCTGAAAACTCAGTCCAACTCGTTCGTTTTCAGCTACAGAAAAGTGGTTTAAGTCATGAAATTTAAAGTTTCATAACTCGATCAATTTTAATGTTAGGTGAATGGGACCTTTTCTGTATTGCTTGATAGGGTGATGGAAAATTTTTACTAAATATCACTTATAGGACCGGGAGACCGTATAAAAATTTAATTTTCGTAATTTTTTAATAATTTTTTTTTTTTTTTACCTAAATCGCTTGAAAAACAATTCTTTACCTTTTTCAAAGCATTTTTGCAATTGGAATTATATGTCTATGACTAACGGCTTAGAAATTAGCCATTGGCCACCGTAGAGAGTGGACACCCTGTATGTTTGCATAAATTCTGTACTTTGTGTTGCTTATATTCGCATATAGTGTATTATAAAACGATGACTACAACTTTAAGAAAAAACACTAGTATAAAAGTAGAAAAAAATGGTAAATCGATCGACACGAGTATTTTTCTGCATAACTTTTATTCTGCTTATCTACATACGTTATAAGTAGTCTAAAAGAGAAAGCCTCAAACTGATCATGACTAAGGATTTTAACTTGCCACATTACGACGAAAGCGCTAATAAAGAATTTCTTTTGAAAACAATAGAATCCTAAGTTATATTTTGGTCACTTTTGACTAATTTTAACCATAGCATATTTTAATGAAAATCCGAATTACTCTCATGGGAGGACCCGGGGCAACTACCCCGCATGCCCCTGCATAAGTCGGATCCTGCTAAGGGTGAGGGAAATAAACCCACATATTTTTATTTAAAAAAAAAAAAAAAAATTCAACATTTTTATGTGACAAAATGTGCTGCTATTTTGTAAAAAATTTCTCAGTTTAGAATAGAAGGGGGGGGGGGGGTTACACTCTCATCCTCTCTTGTCCTCACTTTCAATCATATTGTTTACTTGTCTATCTTTTCTTTAATCCTCATACAATATTTGTAAAATTTGAATTGCTTTCGAAGGTTTCATTTAATATTTTAATTAAAATACTTTTTAAAAAGGCATTAATATTATTCAGTGAAGCAACTAGTGCGAGATTTAAAAAAAGAGAGATTGAGAGAGAGAATAAACAGTTAGAGTACTAGAAAAGTATCCAGAATATGCTTCAAAGAGGGGTTAACATGGACTATCTTTTGTGGTTTATGAAAAAGTCCAAATTGTGCCAACGCTTAGATTTAAAAAACCCTAAATTTGCTGGAGGGAAGGGTATAAGCCCCCCCCCTCATCCTCATTTTTTTTTTTCTGTATACGCTCTGACAGTAATACAGAACTTCGTTTTTATTGTTCATCAATCCTTCAGTCATTTTGCAATGAAGGGGCTCCTTTTAGGAAGCCTTAAATCAATTGTATGCCATTTTTTTTTCTTTTTACATTATGTATTCATCGTGACAAAAGGTCCACCTTTACTTTGGGTGGGCATCTTAATTCGATGAATTTTTTTTTTCTTTTATCCAGCAATTAAAATTGGATTTCTTAGAAAAATGTATATTTATCAAATTTTATTATTTTAATATATATGTGCGTATGTGTTCGTGTAATTAAAAAAAAAAAAAAAAAAAAAAAAAAAAAAAGGAGTCCGTTTACATATTTTACTAGAACAATTTTTCAACATTTTTGTGTGAATAAGCTGTTTTGTGAAAATTTTCTCAATTCAGAATAGGGGGGAGAGGGCGAAGGTGTCAAGACTCTTATGACATCCCACTGTCCTGACCTTTAATCATATAGTTTACTTTTATCTTCATACAATTTTCAGACAGATTAAATTCAATAATTCAGATTGAAATTATTTTCGAACGTTTCATGTAATACTTTACTTAGAATATTTAAAAAAAGTAAGTTTTAATAATATTCAGAAAAGCAACTAGGGTGAGTTTTGAATCATAAAATGGATAATTTATTTGTTTGTTATATTTTTATACGTTAAATACGTTATATGTTTAAAACGAATGTAAAAGAAAGCAAATACATTTAGCTTTCAATCGTTTCAAGGAATCATAAAGGAGCCCCTTTTAAATTTCCAGAACAGAATAAAATTTAAAAAAAAAAAGTGAGACTTAGTTAGAGTGCTAAAAGAAATCCAGACTTTTCTTTCAAAGGTGGTAGAGAATGGACTATCTTTTGTGGTGGTATACAAATGAGCCAAATTTTGCCACTGGTTAAATTTAAAAAACATTGATTTAGGTGAAAGGGAGGATATATGACTCCTCATTCACAATTCCAATTCTCTATACGACTCAATGTTTTTATCGTTTTTAAAACTTACACCAATTTTCCAATGAAGGGGCTCCTTTTAGGAAGCCTTGAATTAGTTGCATGATTTTTTTTTCTTTTCTTCCCTTTTTCCCCCCTGTTACATTGTGATTTTATTTTAATGAAACAGGTTTTGAATACGTTTTCAAGAGTTCTCGGATGAGTTCTGCTTAATTCACTCTGCTTCCAAAGTGCTATTAAAAAAAAATAAATAAATAAAAGATATTATATTGTACCTCGTAATACATATTCATCTTTTCCCATATGAAAAAAAAAAAAAAAAAAAAAAAAGAAGAAGCTGAATTTTATTTATTTGACCTTTTCTTGACCTGTCCTCTTTGGCCGAAACTGTCCGTTCTATTTCATCGAGAAGTTACTCCTGTGAAGCACGATATGATTCATTCGACGTTTATCCGTTTCCGCTTACTTTTTCTCCCTGGTTCTTCGCTCGCCTTTCTTCCTTCATAAACGCTTTTTTCAAATTGCTTTGCTTGTGTGGCAACACCCGTTTACCATGTGTTGTTGTTGGGCTAGTCACATTGCTTGGATTATGGCGGTCGTTGGTGAGTGTGAATTTTTATATCCTAATTTCACTTATATATCCTCTTTTTAATCTCTCCTTTTCTGTGTTTCATGAGTATTTTTTGTTCTCTGATCTGTGTGACGTATTTGATCTGTACAGAGGTGTTTGTTACATCGGGATTTTCGATTGATGCATCTCCGGATTTCAAAGTCATTTTCAAGTAACTCGTTGACAGGAAACGATTGCACTTAAAGAGATTAAAACGTATTTCGGTTAGTTGGTGCATGTTATTAATGTTTCCCAGAAATTTCGATGTGTTTAAAGTTTATTTTGCTTAAATGAATTCAGATGGCCGAAAATTTTAATTGTTACCTGTTTTATGCTGTCGTGTAAATTTCGGTTAGTGGTTGTGGCTTGGTGACGCAAATGCAAATTTTTGATTATTTAGCTTGATTACAAACACCTCTGTCTAATTTTGTCTTGCTGCTCACAATTCTGTTTATTTTATTTGCAATGTTTAGTGATTTAATGCCAAAAATTTCAGATTGAATTGGTTTCCCCCACACTGCTTAAAATATTTTTAAGATAAAATTGTTTATGCTAAACTTGTTATAAAATGTTATCGCAGTTAATAATACTTTTCTTTGATTGTATTGCACCCAAATGATTACTTTTTTTCCAGTATTTATATATGTATTAAGCCTGAGCGAAAGTTATGTGTTGCCGCCATTTTTTTTTTCGGTGATCAAAAATAAGCATTTCTTATTGTGTGTGTTTGTTAGTTTTGATTATTGTAAGTTTGATTATACGATAACATGTTTAAAAAAATAGCGGCAACTTTAAATTTTCGCTAGGGGGCTGTTAAACATGGGCGCCGGCAAACTGAAATCTAGAGGGGGCGGGGGTGGGGGGAGGCGTGTTCATCTGGAGTGAGTATTGCGACAGGTCGATTCCTTACTCAAATAAAATAACGCTTTTGTTTTCAATCTTTTTTCTTTCTTTTTTTTTTTTTTTTTTTTTTTTCATTTTATGTATTCCTCTTGTAAATTCCTGTTTGTATTAAGTGAGCTGGAAATATAAATTTTAAATTTCTATATTTTTTTCCCCAAAGTTAATAATGCCTAAAATGTAATTAAAATTCAAGAATAAGCCAAGTGGCTTTTTTCTACCTGTCCCTTACATGCTGGCACCCATGCTATCAACTTGACATTGTGATCAGATGTTTTTTTAAATTTAGAAATGAAAAAAGTATGTATAAAAATGATAATGTTTCAATGAAATTTTGATATGTTATTAAATTACTGTATTTTTCTTTTTTACTGAGTGACGTCAAGTATATGTGTATAAGTATTTAATAAAAATTTAAAACACGAATTCATTTTGTAAGTTATTTTTGGATATTTATTATTTACTTTCTATCTCGACAACCATAAAAATTTTATGCTATAAAATTTGTCGCCAAATAGTGAGATTTATCTCTATTAATAGATAAGTGAGTACTAGATTTTTATGTATTTCAAATTAGCCTTTATAAGACAATTTTTAAGAATATTTGTGTATGTTAAAATCTGTCGCCAACAGAATTTGGCTATATGTATCCAGTATTTATTTTTAAAGCATGTTTGATATTTATATTTAAAATATTGTATTTGACATTTACTGTTGAACCAATTTTAAACATCTTCAGTTTTATGTTGTCCAGATTAACTTTTACAAGCCAATTTTTAACGATTTTAGATGGATGTGTGGATACTGTATATTAAACCAAGCCTGCTACATGGTTCAGTGGTTTGATACATATTATAATTCCAGCATTTATTTTCATATATATGTATTTTTTCAAAATATTATGCATATTTTTGATATTATCCAATTATAAGTGTAAACATTTCTACAAAATTTTCAACTTATTGATGGTGTTGTTCCATTAAAAAAAAATAAGGTGATTTTTTTTTTATGTATATAAAGCGCAAATAAATGCATTAAAATTACTTGCAGGATATAATTAATTGAAACTTATCTTTAGTACAATAATTAAGAGGGTACCATTCTAAGAAAATCATTTGAAATAAGTACTAATAAAGATGTATCCTATAGCAGAAACTTATACATGAGATGGATGTCGCAGACATTTATTTCTCCTTTGCAGATTCTTTTTCATCAAACCTTTATTTTGCATCATTATGTTTTACTCTTTATTACTTAATATTAAAAGTTAAGATTATTTTATAGATAAAAAAATATTTAAAAACCGTAAAGTCAAGTGACTGATTTAACTTGACTTCAGTTTAAAAAATATTTTAGCTGCAGATTATTTTTTGTCTCTGAACTACTATCTGTTGCAGACACCTGGGGGGGTTTTCTTCTTCTGGGAAGATGCAACTTGTAATGATACATTCATTATCATACAGTATCCATGAAGTTTGGAAAGGTTTTGCATAATAGATGAAAGCTTATTTTGTTGAAAATTTGAATAGTAGAATGTGCTAGGGTAGTTTTCCTTAAAAAAAAAAACTAGCATCTAAATATTTTTGAAATTATTACAATTAATGTAATCAAATTTGGCATGTTTAAAACTTCTTCAATGTGTCTATTCAATTTTAAAAAAATAATCTTTTGATTAAAATATTGTAAAGTTAAAAAATTTGAATGTTCTGTAAAAACCCTGGAATGAATATCGATCACACACACGGAAGGTGGGGGGTGCAAAGTTAGAATTTGGTGCCCCCTTTCTTAACTTTTTCTTGTGACAGGCTGAAAATGACATTGTTAGTGTAAATTTGGTGCCCTCTAAATTTACACTAAATTTAAAACCCCTTTCGCACGGCGCTGCAATTACCTATCAGGAAATTTTTTGCACAAATAACAGCTACATTGATTAATTTAGACTATGAATTATCAATTATAAATATAAACAAGAAACTTCATCTCCATATTCTCATTGCCTATTAATTTTTATATTTTATTTCAACCATTTTTTATTAGTATATCCATAAACAGAACCATTTATAGTTATTAGGTGTACAGTTTATACTTACTATGGAATAAAGACAAAATAATTGTTTTTCATTTGAAATTTATCTTAATTGTTATATAAAAGTATCATTTTTATGTCATTCTACGAGGGTTGTAAATCAAACAGTGGCAGCTTAATCTTAAAACTCACAGAAGGGCGGGCATCAGGGTTGGGTTTTTGACATATGTCGAAAACCTGTCAAAAACAACTTTATACACTTTTTTTTTAATCAATCATTAGTGATATTTTATGTTAGATAAAGCTAAAAACTAGTTAAATAATAATTTATATATTATGTAAATAATTTTTATTTAGTTATACTACGAGTTGTAATGAAATTATGTATCACAATTTAAATTATATGTCAATTGTCATGTATAGGAAAATAGCTAAAAACATTGAAGCTACTGTACATTTTTCAAAGTACTATTTATGTTTGTATCTTTATTACTATTAAGTGTTCAGTTTGACGTAAAAAATTTTAAGTCTTAAAAAAAAAAAAAGCTTGTGTAAATCTAAATGACTGTCAATGACTGATTACAGGGATGCCACTTTTCCGCCGAAAGGCGGATTTCCGCTTTTTTTAATTTTTAAGAATTGTCGATTTTCGTTAAGCGATCACGAAATAAAATAGCGATTTTCGTCCAACGATCGCGAAAAAAAATAGCGATTATCGTCGAACAATCGCGAAATAAAACGTGAATTTTCGTCAAACAACTGCGAAATTACACAGCAATTTTCGTCAAGCGATCGAGAAATACAACAGCCTTTTTTCGTCAAGTGATCGCGAAATATAGCAGCGATTTTCGTTAAAAGATCGTGAAAAATAACAGCAATTTTCGTTAAACGATCACGAAATATAACGGTCATTTTTGTCAAAAGATCGCAAAATAAAACGGCTATTTTCATCAAACGGTCGCGATATAAAACAGCAATTTTCATCAAACAATCTCGAAACGAAACGGTGATTTTCGTGAAACGATCGCAGTGTGAAACGGTGATTTTTGTCAAATGATCGTGATGTAAAACGATGATTTTCGTCGAACGATCATGATGTAAACCGGCAATTTTCGACAAACGATCGCGATGTAAAACGGCGATTTGCATCAAACGATCGTGAAATAAAACGGCGATTTTTGTTAAAAGATCGCATTCTAAAACGACGATTTTTCGTCGAACGATCGCGAAATAAAACGGCGAGTTTCGTCAAACAATCGCCATGTAAAACGGCAATTTTCGTGAAAGGATCGCGAAATAAAACGGCATTTTCCACCAAACAATCATGAAATAAAACAGCTATTTTCGTCAAATAAAAAAAAAAAGAAATCGTGAAAAAAACAAACGAATAAAAAAAAAAAAAAAAAAAAAAAAAAAACTTGCAAATTTTTGCTATTTACTCCTGGAATAATCATCGAATCTATTGCTGAGTTAAATAAATTGATTTAAAATGATGTGATACATAAAATTCCTCTCTGAATTTGTTGCTGGATTAAATTAATTCATGTAAAATACTGTAAACTAAAGAAAAATCATTTTTATTTACTCTTATATATTAAAAGTTTACAAAAAAAAAAAAAACAGAGTTGCAATTCTCTTTTAATTTATTATAAACAATTTAGTTTACAAAATTCATGCATAAATGTTGTGAAAAATGTCGTAAATTTTACTTTACGCACAATTTCCTCTTTTTGGCTATTTTCTGAGTGGCATCCCTGTGATTATAAGTTCCTTCTATTTTTATTGATTCTAAATGTTTGTTTTCATACATAGAACATTTGTGTTGCAATTTTGGTTTATATCTGAGAGTAATTAAATTATATGCATGAGATTCTTCCGCGGTTTTCCGCTTTTTTGTCATTTTCCGCGTTTGATTTTTTATATCAAGGATCGCGGGAAAAAAACGAGATTTTTGACAAAATATCATGAAAAAAAATATTTTCGTCAAAATATTGCGGAATAAAAAAGCGATTTACGTCGGAAGGTCAAAATAAAATCGCTATTTTCGTCAAAATATCGCGATAGAAATGCGATGTTTTAGTCAAAAATCGCGAGAAAAACATGGTTTTCGTTAAGATATCGCAAAAAAGCGGTGACCTAAATTGCGAGGAGAACGCGGCATCCGTCAAAATATCGCGAGAAAAACGCAGATTCCGTCAAAATATCGCGAAAAAAACACGGATTCCGACAAAATATCGCGAGAAAAACTAGGATTCTGTTAAAAGATTACGAAAAAAAAAAGTGATTTTCGTCAAAATATTCCAAAATAAAAATGTTATTTTCATCGAAAAATCGCAGAAAAACATAATTTCTCTGGAAGATCGCTGAAAAAAAAACGCTATTTTCGTCGAAAAATCACAAAAATTGATATTTTCGTCAAAATATCGTAAGAAATCTGCAGTTTTCGTCAAAATATCGCGAGAAATCTGTGGTTTTCATTAAAACATTGTGAAAAAAGGCAGATTCCTTCATAAGGTCCCCAAAAAACCGTGATTTTCGTCAAAATCGCGGAAAAAATCATGATTTTCGTCAAAAGATCGCGAAAAACCGTGATTTTCGTCAAAAGATCACAAAAATCTGCGATTTTCGTCAAAAAATCTTGTAAAAACGCAAATTTTGTGAAGGAATTGCAGAAAATTTGCTAAATATTGTTTTCAACAACTATTTTGCAATTGAGTGGCAAATTAAACATTAGCTTGCCATGTTTGTTAATTGATGTTCGAAGTGAAAACATGTTAAAATTTAAATTGTACAACTAGCTAAAATTGCTGTGTAAAACATTGCTTCGGAAGTATGAATTTAAAATAGGTTTAATTTCAGAACTACTTATAATATTTGCATAAATGGATTCACTCTGTCTCCCCTTTCCCCCCCCCCCCCCCTCCTCCCCCAAAAATAAAATAAAACAGCATTTAAACAAAAGTATTGACAGTTTTGTTGTGAATAAAATAAGCTTCTTAACCCGTCAGTAGTCGCTAGTGATGGGACGAATAGTGATTTGGCCGAATACCGAATACTCGGCCAAATTTTAGGCCGAATATTCGGCGGCCGAATAGCAACTTTTTTTTCCAATTAAGAAAATTAATTTTGATTATACATAATTTTAAAAATAGGAACTCATTAATAATTATTACTCTTAAATGTGCTTTTAAATGTATTTTTAAATTTGAAAAACTTATTTTAACACAAAAAATTATGAAATTGCATTACATTCTTTTATCCTAATGTACATCAAATTGATTTTCAGTAAGTCAAGATGGGAAGATATTTCCTTTAAATTATGAAGAATGTACTTCACTTTTACTATCAAATGATACTTTTACAATTTCTTGCATCCAAAATCAATAACATTCTTAATATCTCTCTCTCAGAGCTCACAAGAAGATATTTTATGAAATAACCTTTAATAAAGTAAATTTGATCATTTAGAGTTTGTATCCCTAATGATAAGCAAATTCGTAAGAACGAGACTGTTCTAAAATCAGTTGCCAAACTGTAAATTACAAATTATGTTAAAGCAAAAGGTTATGCTTAAAGTAGAATGCATATGTTAACAAAATCTTTGACATTTGAATTGACGCATACAATATTCAACTTCAATATTCCACTTATTCATCAAGCATTAAACGAATAAACAGAAATTGATAACAACATGAATGAAGGAAGATGTAAATTAAAAATTATATGCATAATAATGTTGCATATTTAAGTCAGTAATAGGGATGCACCGAATATTCGGTATCTATTCGGTATTCGGCCTATTCGGCCATGTTACCGAATATTCGGTTAGGCCGAATATTAAACTATTCGGTTGAGCCGAATATTCGGCTTGGCCGAATATGAAATTATTCGGCCTGCCGAATATTCGGTATGGCCGAATATCAAAGTATTCGGCCATTTAATACTTAATAAAAACTTTTACAAACTTTTCACTATTTCTACTTTTAACTGCCAATTTTTTAATTTATATTTAAAATAATTAGAAACAAAATCATTTTTAAATAAAATAGAATGTTTTTACATTATTTATTTGCTGTTTGTAAAGTATAACTTAAGAAAATTAAACATGAGAAGGATTAAAATGGTGATTCATTAGGATTTTCCTTAGGCATAAATTATGTGCAGATACAAGTTTCTAAATTTTGTTTAGTAAATAATCTGTTTCTTGCTTTCCCCCAAATAAAAGTCCTTTAAAAGAAAAAACAACAACTTTTGAGATTAGTAATAGCTATCAAGGCAGACAATTTTTGTTCATGAAACCATAATCATAATAAACTTATTGAGTCGTAAGTACATTGTATTTCATCTCACTCTAGGTCAAAACTTGTGTGTTCGTTTATTATATTAAAAATAAATAAGATAACATATTTTCAACTCACATGCTTTGATTTCTGTAAAATATGATATTATGGAAGGGTGGGAAATACCACCATTCATAAGAAAAGAACTATGAGCCAAACATGCCTTTATTCAAAATTAAGTTGAAAGTATTTGTACTTTATATTGAAAAAAATTTGCCTTGCGTTATTTAAAAAGGACAATTATCAGACTGTAAAATTTTTCTTCGGCCATTTTTTCATTATTTGATTTTAAAATGTTTGTTTTGATTCATAGAAAATTTTATTAATTAAAGTTCATAATTGTGCTTCTTAAATAAGTTAAGGCAGATTTTTTTTCAAAACTAAATGTTCTTATAAAAAGCTCTTGTTTATCAAAATGTAAGTTTCTTTTATTAAATATTATGTAAAACTATTTTAAAAAGTAACATTTTAATATGTTTAAATTTTAAAATATAAAAAGAATTTGGAAAGCCGAATATTCGGTATTCGGCCGAATAGTTAACTATTCGGCTGGCCGAATATTCGGTATTCGGCTAGCCGAATATTCGGTATTCGGTTCACCTGTCGGCCGAATATTCGTTATTCGGTATTCGGCCAAAATCACTATTCGGTGCATCCCTAGTCAGTAATTATGCAAATAACTATTTAAAAGCGAAAACTATAGAATAAAAAATTTATTTTATTCAGTATTTAGAATTTATATTTAAATATTTGTAAAACTATCTTCATAAAGCAAGTTGTGTCATCTAATGCGTATCTAGTTTGACACCAGAACTGTTTTCAGATGTACCGTTGTATTTGGAATAGTGATATTTGATATTTAATTTTGAAAATGAATCTTCGTTAATACACCTAGTGAATGAATTTTTTCATTTCTTACTTTATAGAAAATAAGTTATGAATACCATAAGACTTTATATATGCATGGAATTTGCAGACATTAATAAATATTCGAGTGTTTTAGAATAAGGCAGTGTTTTTCTTTTATTTTTTCTATAAGTGTTTTTATATCTTGAATTGTAATATATCATTCACTAATGAAGACATTTTCCATACAATTAAATCCCCAACTTGGGCAGCAATTTCTAAAATATCACTAACTTTTATAGGAAAAACAGAAAGGCTGTATATTTTTTAGTATCTGAATAACTGTATATTTTGTTAGTAAGAATGAGAAGGACTTCACAAATGAAGTAGCAAATTTGGATTAGAGAAAAAAAAAATGTGTGGAATGAAATTCTTCAAAGCCTAAATTTATTTGGCGAGATATTTTTCACTATTCGGCGAGATTTTAGCAATATTCGGCAAGATATCTCTAAATATTCGGCTACAGGTATTCGGCCGAAGTATTCAGTCAACAAGCCTTCAATATTCGGCCAACCGAATATTCGGCAAAAGGGCCGAATACCGAATAGTGGCCGAATATTCGTCCCATCCCTAGTAGTCGCGTGTCGGTCTTTTCGCCACCCGTATAACTTATCTTCTCCTAACTTGTATCACATTACAAATACAACGGAAATCTACCATGTAGCTGACTTTGAAACTTTCTCGACCACTTTAGTAAAGTAACAGGACACCTGTTTATCTTTCAGGTACATTTTTAGAAACAAAGTTTAAATTCGCGAAAATTCTACGTAACAATCACTAATGTCAGTTCATTTTTATTTTTTCCAATTGCTCCAGATCTCATGAATAAAATGCATAATTTAAGAAAACTGCAAATTTATATATTCATTGAAATGTTATTTTGGTATATTAGGTGAAAATTATTTCTTATTTTACATATGTGGTATGCAGGGGGCCAGCAGCGAAAAGACCGAGCGCGACTAATGACGTTGTGAAAAAAGTCGCGACTACTCACGGGTTAATTGTCTTACACGCATGCTATTTAAAATAATTTCTCATTTTCCAGTTCACGCGCTTTTCCTCTTTTTTCAACTTTTTTGCATGCCTGAAATTAATAATATGAAATCAATATAATTAAATGTTCTTTAAATCAATATGTTAAAATAGGGATGCACAACCTGTGGCCCCCGGGCCAAAAGTGGCCCGCGATGTGTTAATGTGTGGCCCACGAGTTCTGTCAATTTACAACTGGAAAAAAAATTGCAATTTTTGTGCATATATGACCTGAAAAATTCATAAATTTTGTCAATTTTTGTCAGTCATCTGCGTAAAAATTGCAAATTTCGTCTGTCAGGTGCGGGACATTCATAAATTTTGTTGATTAGACTCTGAAAAAAATGTGAATTTTATTGTTTATGCAAGGAAAAATCGCGAATTTCATCAGCTTTGAAAAATCGCGATTATAGTTGATCAGCCTTGTAAAAAAACTAATTTTGTTGATCAGGCGAGGAAAAATCGTATATTTTCTCGATCACCTTCGTAAAAAGTTCGAATTTTGTTGACAAGGAGCGGAAAGATCCTGAATTTTTTCGTAAAAATTGCGAATACTTTCGATCATGCAAAGAAAAGTCGCCTATTTCGTCGATCCTGCGAAAGAAAATCACGAATTTTGTAGATCATGCGAAGAAAAATCGTGAATTTCATTGATCGGTTTCGTAAAAAATGTGAATTTTGTCGATCAGGTGTAGAAAAATAGCTAATTTTGTTGATCGGCTTCAGAAAAATCGTAAATTTTGTCTACGAGGTTCGGAAAAATCATGAATTTCGTCGATCAGACGTGGAAAAATCGCGAATTTCGTCGGTCAGGTGCGGAAAAATCGCAAATTTCGCCGGTCAGGTGCAGAAAAATAGCAAATTTTGTCGATCATCTGAAAGAAAAATCGAGAATTTCGTAAATTTGTTTTGCAATAATCGGGAATTTCGTTGATGAAGCTCATAAAAATAGCGAATTTCGTTGCTCAGGTGCGGAAAAATTGCGAATTTTGTCGATCATGTGAGGGAAAATCACTAATTTCGTCAAACAGCTTTCTAAAAAATAGCAAATTTTCTTGATCAGCTGCAGAAAAATCCTGCATTTTGTCAATATTTCGTGGAAAAACGACGATTTCGTCAATGTTTTGTAAACGAACTTTGTCAAAAGATCGATAAAAAATGCGGATTTCCTGTCATGGGTGCAAGTTTTCCGTCCACAGGACTGATTTCCATCTTTTAAAAATTCCCGAGGACGGAAAAATCTCCGACGATTGAAAACGATCGCAAAAATGACGTGTTTTTTGCCAAAAGATCGCTTAAAAAGACAAGATTTTTCGTCAAAACATTATGAATATAACGTAATTTTTGTCAAATGATCGCGGTAAAGGGTGCTATTTCTATCAAAAGATCGCAGATAAAAGCGCTTTTTCATTCAAAAGGATGTGTTTTTTGTCAAAAAATTGCAGAATAAACGTGATTACTGTTGACGCAGTCTCTTTCAAAGAATCGCGAAAAAGATGCGATTTTCGTCAGATGATAGCAGAAAAAACACTATTTTTTCAGAATTGCAGAAAAATACAATTTTTTGTCAAAGAATCGCGAATTTTCTTCAAAAGATCGCGAAAAAGTCGCAAATTTTTGTCAAAGAATCGCAAAAAGTCGCGAATTTTTGTCGAAGTATCGTGAAAAAGTCACGAATTTTTGTAAAAGGATCGCAAAAACCCCAATTTTTGGTCAAAGGATCGCGATAGAGACGCAATTTCTGTCAAGGGATTGCAAAAGAGACACGATTTCTGACAAAAGATCGTGGGAAAAAGCGAATTTTGTCAAACAGTCATGAAAAAAACGTAAATCATGCACGTGTATATTTGTTCACTTGGTGGGTGGGGGTGATTCAAAATATTTTCAGTCCTGACAAAATTTCAAACTTGCACCCATGGTCAAGGTCGCGATAGTCAAATTCCCAGTCAATGACACAATGCTTTCTGATTTAAAAAAAAAAAGCTAAGAAGAAAAAGGTAAGAAAAATAATTTTGATTTTCTAACCCGGTATAGAAGCGATGCAAATAAGAAGTGGAAGAACTTAGAATTTCTTAAAGAACCATCAAAACGACACGAATTTTATCAAAGGACAGTGGGGAAAAAAAAAAAAAAAAAAAACAGGAGTTTTGTTAAATGATAGCTGACAAAAAGCGAGTATTGTCAAATAAAAGCAGAAAAAAAATGATTTTTTTTTTTCCCCCAAGGGGCCGCTGAAGAAATGCAAATTTTATCAAAGTACAACAGACTAAATGTGTCACTTATTCAGATTTCTTGATAAAATGTCCCTTTTTTCATATCTTTGGATGAAATTTGCGTATTTTCACTATCCTCTGGCAAAAATCGCTCTTTTCCCACAATCCCATTACAAATTGGCGATATATTTTATGCAGGGTCATAGCAAAGGGGGCACTATGGGCAGCTAATCCCCCCCTCCTAAAATAATTTGAGCCCCCCCCCCCCCTGGAAAAGATTCCAAGGTCACTCAATGAATTTCTGTTCCGAAAATTCAAATTAAATCTGTTCAAAACTATAATTTAGTTTTGAGATCCTTGCAGAGTTTTGCAGTGTTACTAAATTGTATCTAAAATAAGTGTTTCAACACTCCCTCATCCTATTTGTACATATGAAGCTAACATGTTTAATTTTGCACCAGTTAAGCACCGAAAATTTTCATCATATAGTTTTCTTAGCATGTAATGAATTTAGTACAACAGTTTAATTAAAAAAACATAGTACCTACAATGGGAATATATACTAATTTATGTCAGAGAAAGAGAGAAAAAAATTATGATGTGGCCAGGGTTGGCATGATTTAAATCAATATTTAAATCTAGATTTAAATCAACTGATTTTTAAAAAAAAATCATTTGATTTAAATCAATTTTTTGCAATATCACATGAATGCACATATCAAAGGAAAATTTGGGGTAAAAAGTTAGAAAATGTTTTAGATAATGATAGAATTACAAAATTTAAAGCAAGATATGAATAAGCTATTAATGGCTGTCATTTTGCTGGAGTTTTATTAAGTCCCTCTGTTTTAAATCGAAATTAAATTTCACTGAGTGTCGGGGGAAAATAATGAAGGTTTGGCATTCATTAAAGAAGATTGTTTAAATCTTCTCACCACTGTAGTACATTTTCAAGCAAAAAATGGCCCATTCCAAAAATTATCATTGCTTGAGAAAAACGTTTCTGATATTATGACAGATTATGATTGGTAGAAGTCCTTTTATGTAATGGTAGGTAAAGAGAGAATCAGAGAAATTGAAATTAAATTTATTTACCAAATAACAGCCATGGCTTCATCTGCTGGAGTAGAAAGACAATTTTCTTCTTTGGACTAGTTCATTCAAGCCTTCATAATAAATTAGGAGTAGACAAAGCTTCTAAATTAATATTTTTGTTCAAACAAATAAATCCCTGATTTTTTCCTATTTGCTCAAAAAATATTGAATTGTGATTTTTATCCCTTAATAAATAGCTTGCATTAAATGAATACACTAGGCTTTCTCAAATCTGCACAGCTCGGGACCAGAGGTTGTGCGGATTTCTGGTCATGGGTTTGTTTACATTTTTTTAAACAGTAATTTAATTGTAATTAATAATGCAATTGAAATTATTATGAATGCTTATAATATAGTAAAACATTAAAACAATGATGTTAGGTAATAAACTAAAAAAATAATTTAGATAATTAAAATATTGAAAGCAACAAAGATGATGTAAATAATCAATGTATAACTAAATATTTATTATAAAGATGAGATGCATTTTTTCCTAAATTATTCAATGAATTTTGCCCCTCAAAGGTGCACTACTAATTCACACCAAAATCATAAAATAAAGAAGTTTTATTTCAGATTTAACTAAACTCAATAATAAAAAAAGTTTGATGAATGTATAAATGCATTTTGCAAAAAGATTGTGATTATCACTGATATTGGCAATACCTTGAATTTTTTTCAGAAATAAATTTATTCTTCCTTCGTGAAAAAGCATGAATTTAGTAATATTAATGAAAGTTACAGATAAAAATATATATAGAATTGATATAAAAATAAAAAAGTCAAATTTTGTCCCTATACCCAGGGCTCGAAAAATAGCGTTCCCGGGATCCCGGGGAACTCAGAAATCATTTCTGGGAACCTATATTTTTTTCATAAGGTTCCCAGCTGGGAACCTAAAAAACCGTCATGGTCGCCAACGATGCCGCACACACGTTATATCGCATAAAATACGCAAAAAAATAGCTCTTGAGCAGTCCGTGAGATGCGTAATTTCATCAAAATATTACGGAAAAAACCCGAATTTTGTCAAGCAGTCGAAAAAAAGTCAACTTTTGTTGAAAAATCACGTGATAACGGCAATTTTTGTTTTAAAAAAAATCACGAAAAAAGGCAAATTTCGTCAAAACTTACCGAGAAAACAACAGATTTTGACAAAAAATCGCAAAAAAAGCCTGGATTTTGTCCAAAGATCGCATGAAGCAACACAAATTTCATTAAAAAATTGCGAAAAAACAGCAGATTTCGTAAAAAAATAGCGAAAAAACGGCAAATGTCGTTAAAAAAATTTTTGAAAAATGAAAGGTTTTGATAAAATATCGCGATAAATCGTCAGGTTTCGTTAAAACATCGCAATAAAACGGCAAATTTCGTCAAAATACTCATACATAAATTTTATTGGGAACTTACATTTTTCATCTGGGAACCTATACTTTTCATGTAGGTTCCCAGCTGGGAACCTCAAGATTTTTTGAATTTTCGAGCCCTGATACCTGACCTGAAAGCTTCGTTGTTTACATCTGTAAAATATGTGCAGATTTTAGAGAGTTGCAGATATTAGGGATACGGATTTGAGGGAGTCTACTGTATTTAATTTGTTTTTTTAATTTTATCGTTTTCTATTCATTTACAGCATATTTAAATATGTTTCTTATTTAGTATGCACAATTCAATTACAAAATATCAGAATGGCTTTAGATTGAAGCCTCGATGTTTAATTTTTAGTACCAATCAGTAACTAGAATATAATATTTTTTCTTTTTTAGTTATTTATTATAAAAAACTGCTCTATGTATTGTAAAAACATAAAAACACGATAATTAAATATAGGATTCTAAAAAAATCAAATCAGATTTAAATAAAAAAAATCATGATTTTTTTTTCCAACCCTGGATGTGGCCCTCGATCACCCAGACATATTTGTAAGTGGCCCTTCTTTTGAAAAGGTTTTGCACCCCTACTCTAGATTTTAGATTCAACTCTATAAAAAGGCCCTTAAAAATCAAAAAAGTGCCCTTTTCAGAACAGTAGCGCCCTGTCCCTTTTTAAAACTGGGGGAAACTGTATTATTCTTTTTTGAAAATCCTTTGTTTTATTATTTGTTGTTAGAAAAAGATTTATAAATTGATGAATTTTGTTATTCATTATTAAAATCAATTGTATATTTTTGCTGCTAAATTTCTCCCAGGTGGCTGGAAATTTCTGCTGATTTTAGATCACTAGATCGGACATATTTTGCACCCCTGGGAATAAACAGGAGGGGAATGTATTGAACCACAAAAAATTTGCAGATTTCAACTAGTTGATTGTATTATCTTTCAAATTTGTCTCTAAAAATATGTTGTACTCTTGGAAATGTTTGAATAAAACAGGGGTCAGAGTTGTCCTATATTTCCTATATACAGTAGACTCCCTCAAATCCGCAAACCAGAAATCCGCAACTCTCTAAAATCCGCTCATATTTTATGGATGTAAACAATGAAACTTTCAGTTCAGATAGTGGGACAAAATTTTATTTATTTTTTGGTTTTTTATCAACTCCATATATTTTTTAATTTGTAATTTTCTTAATAATACTCTATTCATGTTTTTTTCATGAAGAAAGAATAAATTTTTTTTGGAAAAAATTCAAGATATTGCTGATATCACTGGTAATCAGAATCTTCTTACCAAATATATTTATGCATTAATCAAGATTTTTTTTTTTATTAAGCCAGGCTAAACTTGAAAAAAAAAAAAAAATCCTTATCACATCAAAATCATTAAGATTTTGATGTGAATTAGTGATGCACTTTTATGAGGCAAGTTTTGTTGAATAATTTTGGAAAATAGATTTAATCTTTATAATGAATATTTAATCATACACTATTGATTATTAACTTCAGCTTTGCTATTAGTACTTTAATCATTTTAAAAAGTATCTAAATTTTTATTATTTTAGTTTATCACTTATTTTAATATTTTATTATATTGTAAGCATTCATTATAGTTCCGATTGCACAATTAATTGCATTCAAAAATGTAAACAAAGCAACGACCAGAAATCCACAAAATTCTAAAATCCGCACAACCTCTGGTCCCAAGCTGTGCGGATTTGAGGTAGTCTACTGTATTCTATATTTATAAAATAACCTTAAAAAATGTCCTATATTGTCCTATATTTTTCTAATTCTCCTATATCTCCTATATTTCTCTACTTTCTTATATATTTGATTTTAAAATTATTGCTTGTTTTCACATGCATTGCTTTGCTCGCTGAGTTAGTCTAATGTTCAACGTGGTTCTGTGTTTCATTGCGATTATTTTAGTTTCTCTTACAGTGTATTCAGCAGCAATACATCGTTTTTATCTATTTTATTTTTTAATGTAGAAAAGGCATATTTATTGCATTACATTAATGCAATGTCACAATAGATTGATGAAATTCTATAATGCTTGGATAGATCAGATTGACGGGCATGGAAAAAAAATTGCTGAATGGTGTGTAAAGGGTATGTCCAGTTTCCATCAGTAACAGTGGTTATTTGCAATTAATGCAGCATCCCAAAAAAAGAAGCACAAAGATAATTCAGAAAAACAAAGCAATTAGCTTCAATCTAGCTTTGTGCATTTTACTGGCAGAAAAAGCTTGAGTTTGAATATAAAAAAAAAAAAAAAGTGGATTGAGTACTTGGACTTTAAATGAGGGAGATAAAATATACCGTTCCAAGATTCTGTGGATAATTCACATGGCCTTAACTATTTCAAACATCAGATGGAATGAAAATTGTTTTTTTTTTTTTTTTTTTTTTTTTTTTTTTTTTTTTTTTTTTTGAAATGTTGCAGTTTCTTTTTTGCCGCAAGGTATACAGTTAAATTCAAAGACACTGCCTTGTGCCATTGCCATATCTCATGGCCGTGACTCATATATTTAAAAACAAATCACTGTCAGTGATGATTTCAACAAAGAATCCCCCTTTTGTCACTCTCATGTATTGTATAATGAGACATTAAATAACCAGAATTTAAAGCTCAAATACATTTTTGCTTTGTATTGGAGTGAGGAAATTGGTGGTACAGTAGACTCCCTTAATTCCGCAAACCAGAAATCCGCAACTCTCTAAAATCCGCACATATTTTATGAATGTAAACAATGAAACTTTCAGTTTGGATATTGGGACAAAATTTAATTTTTTTTAGCTTTGTATCAATTCCATATATTTTTTTATTTGTAATTTTTTTAGTACTCTATTCATGTTTCTTTCATGAAGGAAGAATAAATTTTTTTGGAAAAAATTTGATATTTCAGATATTACTGGTAATCACAATCTTTTTACCAAATATATTTATGCATTAATCAAGATTTTTTGGTTAAGCTTGGCTAAACTTGAAAAAAAAAGTCCTTATTTCATGATTTTGATGTGAATTAGTATTGAACTTTTATGAAGCAAGTTTTGTTGAATAATTTTGGAAAAATACATTTAATCTTTATAATGAATATTTAATCAAACACTGTTGAATTTCAGGGCGGGATGGCGGGATTCGCGCCCAAAATTTTGAAATCCCGCCAAAAAGAATTACGTGGACGGGAGGCTCCCGCCCAAACAATTTTGCATTTTGAAACTATGATCAACTCCCACGACCGTTTTGCGAATTTTATGATATTTTCGTGCGAGTAATCGACACATTTTGCGAGTTTTTTTACAGCGAAAAATCATTGAAAATCACGATTTTCTCCGCGACTGATTGACGAATTTCGCAATTTTTTCCGGCAATCGATAGACGAGTTTCATTCTATTTTCCGCGACGAAATAGAGGTGATTGTGTTCGGAATTTCGCCTCCCCCCCCCCCCCCCCCTCCCGACAAAAAAAAAAAAAAAAAAAAAAAAACCGCATTCAATTTCAAAAATTATGAAACAGTGATGTCGCGGACGCGATATTGCATGTAAATTACGTAAAAGATCGGAGATAACACACACAAAAGAAACAGCTATTACATGTTTCACAAGACGCGTGATTTCGTAAAAGTTTACTAAAAAACGGCAAATATTGTTAAAAGATCACGAAAAAATAACTAATTTCCGGCAAATTTCGTCAAAAGATTCACGAAAGAATGCCTAATTTCGTCACAGAATTCTGTAAAACGGCAGTTTCCGTCAAAAAGGTCACGAAAAAACGTCAAATTTCGTCCAAAAATCGTGACAAACGGCAATTTTTGTAAAAAAAAAAATCACGATAAAACATCAGACTTCATCAAAAGATCGCGAAAAAACAGCAAATTTCCTCAGAAAATTCACGAAAAAACGTCAAATTTTGTCCAAAAATCGCGAAAAACGGCAGATTTCGACAAAAGATTCACTCTAAACCACAAATTTCCCGAAAATATCTCAAAAAACTGCAATTTTCGTAAAAAAAAAAAAAAAAAAAAAAAAAAAAAAAAAAATAGCGATAAAACATCAGATTTATTAAAAAATCGCCAAAAAACGGCAAATTTCTTAAGAGAATTCACGAAAAAAGGCAGATTTCGTGAAAAGATCGTAAAAAAAGACAGATTTCATCAATAGATAGCGAAAAAATGCAACTTTCGTCAAAGGGAACCTCTTCCCCCTTCCTCCCCCCCAAAAATAATATTACGGGGAGTTTATTTTTCTGTTCAACAAACTAATTTTCCTGCTTCAATATATTAGTTTTTTTTCTTTGCTGCTCTAAAATCAGTTTCTGACAGTTCCAAATCTTTCTGAGTGAGTGCAATTCCTGAAAGCAGTCATTCATTAAACAACAAGAATCCCTTTACTCAACAAAGTATTCATTTTTTAAGAAAGTCTTTTTCGATGAATTTGACTTGCCCCTTTTTTAAAGAAATGCAAACAATAATGATACTTCTTATTTCCTACATTCAATTAAGTATTATTTTATGATTAAATTCGTATCTTGCACATTTAATATACAGAAAAATAACATTGGTTATGACAATTAATTATAAATATAAATTTATTAAATTAGAAGTTTTATTAATTATTATTAAAACAATAATTAGACCTGTGGCAAAAATAATTAGCACCGGGAGGGAATTTACCACAAGTAAAAACTAGACAATATAAAAGTTTTTTTACACATATCGCATAATTATTCTGAATTATTGATAAAAATTGCTTCAGTGATATTTTTTATGTCATTTTTACTCATTGCTTTGTTTACATTTTTTAAACAGTAATTTGAGTGCAATTAATGGTGCAATTGGAACTATAATGAATGCTTACAATATAATAAAATAAGTAATAAACTAAAATAATAAAAATTTAGATAAGTTTTAAAATGATTAAAGTATTAATAGCAAATGTCAAGTTAATAATCAATAGTGTATGATTAAATATACATTATAAATACAGGGCTTGAAATTCAATTTTTCGAAGGAGGGGAGTCTCCCTACCAACATTTATAAATGGAGGGGAGTTTGGCTGTTTTGGAAGGGAGAAAAAAATGTTTAAAACCCACCATTATTTTATGTGCTATTTAAAGAATTACCAGAAATCCGCAAAATTCTAAAATCCGCACAACCTCTGGTCCCAAGCTGTGCGAATTTGAGGGAGTCTACTGTATTACCGAAAAATATATTGAAAGTGAGCTTTTTTATCATTTAACTGCAAAATGAATGTAATGAAAATCTTTAAATTGGATCTAAATCATTTGCTCATCTTTGGATCAAATGGTCCTAATGTAAATAAATCAGCTTTTAAAATTTCAGATAGAGAAGTACAATTTATGAGAAAATTTGGCATAGTGTTGGAACCTTTAATTTACACATTGTTGATTGTTCACAATGCATTGACAAGGGTATCTATCAGATCACATGTGAGCCTTTCTCAAACGTAAGATTTCCTTGAAATCTGATTTTATAAGAATCTGCGATTATCAAAGATTTACTTGAAATCTAACATAGTTGGTTTGGAAAATTTCATTATACCAAGATGATTTAAGAATAACAATGTAAAATTAATTTTATGCATATTTTTTTAATATTGTATCTTGATTTATTGTCGTTAATTAATGAAAAATTATAAACTAAGATTGTTTTAAAAATGTATTTTATAGCAATATATATCCAATAGCATTATTTTCTAAATGTCCTATATACGTCCTATATTTTTCACAAAAAATGTCCTATATTTTATGAATTGGTCACTCCTACCCCTGATAAAAGTACTTCTGGAATTGATGACAAAGTTCTCAAAAGAACATGAAATGCTTTTCCAATGATAAATTCCATAATAGGGTGGGAAAAAATGGATTTTTATAGCTCAACATTAGTTACTTTAACATTGAATTTGCCCTTTTTCATTAGTTATTTTGATTTATTTTACTAGTAAATAAAAGTTTGTTTTTATTTTTAATCAATTTTTCACACAGTTAGCAGACACAAATTTTATAACAAACTGTATTTTCGAGAATAAGTGCCACGGTGCATAGAAGTTTAAAGGTTTCAAAATATGCTTAGAGCAGAGCTTCTACCAAAGTGACAAATATGGCTAATCCAAACTCCAAGCTAAATAAACATGTCATGGTAATGAGGCTTTTTTTTTATTATTATTCAGTGAATCTAAGAGTGAACTTTTTTATGGGTATCTAATTTTCTTAAAACTTATATTTTAATAAAAAATTGGTGTACAGTAGACTCACTCAAATCCGCAAAGCTTGGGACCAGGGGTTGTGCTGATTTTAGAATTTTGCGGATTTTTTTTTGTTTACATTTTTGAAACATTAATTTTATTGGTAGTTAAGCATTGTAATCAATGCACATAATAAATTGAAACATTAAAATATTTAAATAAATAAATAAAAAACAAGTTATTACAAAAAAAAAAAAAAAAAATCAAAAGAATAAATAATTAAGATGCAATACTAAATATAAATAATGATGAGGAAAAATCAATCTTTTTTTATAAAGAAAAATATTTGCTTTTGTTAATAAAGAAAAAAAAGCTTGATTAATTAAAAAATATTCATTTTATATAGCAAAAATTACACTGCAACTACGAAACGATAGTGATTACTTCGATTAAATATCGATCATCATAATTAGTAAACCAGATGTAAATCTCGAATTCGTTTCGTAACTGGCAGGGATATGAAAAAAGAAATAGAACTATTGAAATAATTTTATATATCAAAAGTTATTGTGCCACGTCATTGAAAGTTATATTACTTTGCAACTACGATATGATAATGATGAATTCGATTAAATATCGATCATCATACGTCTAAGTAACATTATATAACACTGCAGCATTTAAATTGAAGGACATTGATTTGAATAGCACATTGAATTTTAATTGACATTTAAAAAAGGAAGAATTTGAAAACTATTTTAATATACAGTAGACTCCCTCAAATCCGCACAGCTTGGGACCAGAAGTTGTGCGGATTTTAGAATTTTGCAGATTTCTGGTTGTTGCTTTGCTTACATTTTTTAATCAATAATTTGAGTGCAATTAATTGTGTAATCGGAACTATAATGAATGCTTACAATATAATACAATATTAAAATAAGTAATAAACTAAAATTATAAAAATTTAGATAATTTTTTTAAATGATTAAAATACTAATAGCAAAGGTCAAGTTAATAATCAATAGTGAATGATTAAATATAAATATTCATTATAGAGATTAAATGTATTTTTCCAAAATTATTCAACAAAACTTGCTTCATAAAAGTACATTACTAATTCACATCAAAATCATAAAATAAGGATTTTTTTTTTTTTTTTTAAGTTTAGCCTGGCTTAATAGCCAAAAAAATCTTGGTTAATGCATAAATATATTTGGTAAGAATATTCTTATTACCAGTGATATCAGCAATATCTTGAATTTTCTCAAAGAAAATTTACTCTTCCTTTGTGAAAAAAACATAGAGTATTATTAAGAAAATTACAAATAAAAAAAATGTATGGAATTGATACAAAACTAAAAAAATCAAATTTTGTCTCTATATTCGAACTGAAAGTTTCATTGTTTACATCCATAAAATATGTGCGGATTTTAGAAAGTTGTGGATTTCTGGTTTGCAGATTTGAGGGAGTCTATTGTATATATTTAAAGAATTATTTGTATTGTAATATTTGCTGACTTCAGTGCCATCTTTAATTTCATTGTTTACATCTGAAAAAATGCACGGATTTTAGGGACGCGTATTTAAGGGAGTCTACTGTACTATACATCCTAATTTATTATTTGCCAGTTGCTGCAAATTTGAATAAAATCAGTCAATTACCGTATTTTCGGGCGTAAGCGCCGCAGCGCATACAAGTTTAAAAGTTAAAATTATGCTTACTGCGGCGCTTCTGCTGGGGCGGCGGATACGATGTATTTTTTTCCCCTTGCAGCGATATTCATTACAGATGTGATTCTGATCGGAATGTTTCTGAAAATTGTGAAAAGTTAATCATCAGGAAGAAGATTGCGAAAGAAATGCGAAGCATAAAAAATATCGCGAAATTCGACAAATGATAGCCTAATTTCTGTCAATCATTCGCAGAAAAAGCAAGAATTTTATCAAAGGATCGGGAGGGAAAAACACTAATTTTATCAAAGGTTCGTGGGAAAAGCGCGAATATGAAAAAGAAAAAATATGTATTTCATGAAAGGATCACTTGAAAAACTACAATTTTATTATTGTAAAATCCGTCCTTCCCAATCTAATGCCAGTTTCCACTATAAAAAAATCGCTGAAGAAAAAACGCTAATTTCGCCAAAGAATCACGAAAAATAACCGCAAATTTATTGAAAGGATCGGAAAAAAATCATGAATTTCGAGGAAGTATCGTTAAAAATCCCACATTTCGACGAAAGATTGCAGTAAAAACGCGAAATATGTCAAAAAATCTCTAAAAAACACAAATTATGTCAAAAGACGCAGAAAAATCGTGAATTTCTCAAAGGATCGCGAAAAAAGAACGCAAAAAAGAATTGACAAAAAAATTGTTAGAAAAAACGCAAATAATGTCGTATCTCCAAATAAACGGTAAAAAAACGAGTAAAAACGTAAATTCAGGCAAAAAAAGCGGAAAAAAGGGAGAAATTAAAAAAAAAGCATGAAATCTATTAAAAAATTTTGAAAAAACAAACATTTCATCAGATTCATGATTCATTCATTGTTCATGATTCATACCGTCCTCAAATGCGAATGAGAACAGAATTGAATCATGATGAAGTGTGTTTTTTCGAGATTTTTAATAGATTTCATTCTTTTTATGCTTTTTTTTTTTACAAATATCTCCTTTTTTCTGCACTTTTTCGACAGAATTTACGTTTTTTTTTTAACGCAAATCTTTCCAAGTATTGCGTCAAGTATCAAAATTCATGATTCATTCAATTCATCATAATAAATCCCTTGCTCATCCCCATAAAAACGCAAATTTTTTCAAGTATCGCGAAAAAACTCTGCAAATTCGTCGAACATCGCGATAAAACCCTGCAAATTTCATCATATCGTGATAAAACCCTGCAAATTTCGTCAAATATCGCGATAAAACTCTGCAAACCTCGTTACAAACTATAAAAAACGCATTAAAAAAAACATGAAAAAAAAAGTCAGCACGAATTCAGATTTAATTTTATCATAAAAAATATACTAAATTTGAAATTGGATTTATATTAGAAATGTAAAAAAAAACACGAAAAAGCACTGAATATAACACAATTTTTAACATTTTGGTGTATTTTCGTAAGTGCGGCGCATACGACGGTGTGGAGCTTCTGATGAATATTTGTTTTATTTTAATGCATTTTCAGAGGTGCGGTGCTTACGGTGTGTGCGGCGCATACGCCTGAAAATATGGTAATAACGAAAATACCGTTTCTTTTTCTTTTTTTTTATAGTAAGGAAAAGGTTTTTTTTTTTTTAATATTCATTTTCTGTTCATTATTTCTGTTTGCTACTTGAACAATTTTTTCAAGACAATGGAAAACTATCAGACTTATTGATACCATCTTTTTTTTTTAAACTTTAAGGAATAAAATTGATATGAGTATTTAAATAATTTAGAATTAAAAAGTATGTTATTTTTAATAAATATCTCAAATTTGTAATTGCTGCAAAAACTTTAAGAATTGTGAAAATTTTAAGAGTAAAATTTCAAAAATCACAGGAACAAAATTATCGATTAAATTTGAATTGGATTCCTTTTAGAAATATCAGAATTTGCCAGGAAACACATACAAAATGATTTGTGAATGTGTTTAAACTATTAAAAACAGGACAATTTTCTATGTTGGGTTAAATAATAATGCTAGTTATAATAATTTTTATTGTTAATATTATCACATTTTATAAATATTAAAAATCTGTGAATTGTAAAAAATTATTGAATAAGATTTTTTTTTTTTGGGGGGGGGGGGGAGCTTAAAATGTGGTTTAAACACAATTACAGTTTTAAATTTCAGAAAATCTGTGTAAGGGGGGGAAATTGTAAAAATCATAAATTCACCAAAATTAAAAAATTAATGCATGATTTCTGATTTAAATTTTATTGTTTAAAAGGAGATTTTGAGTCATTCCAGATTTTTAAAGTTTTTAACCTTTAAAACCATTCTTTAAAATAAAATTCTTAATGAAAATAGACTTGCTATTAAAGTCTTAAATAATCTTAAAAATTGAACACAATGTTTCAATTCTAAAATTTACTGGTAAATATTTAATACAATTGCCTCATTTTTCATGTGTAGTCATTAAGAAAATGAAAAACAATCTTTTATCAATGTGCATTTTACCAAAACTTCATCATTAGCCTAGTGTTCATTCTAGGCCATTTTTCAAGGGTGCAGCATCCTGCCCTTTTTAAATTTTACAAAATGCATCCTCCCCTTTTTAAAAGTAATAAAATTCGCCACTGGTTTTACCAGAAGATTTTAAATTTTTTTTTTTTTTTTTTTTTTTTTTTTTCATAGCCAGGGCTTGAATTTCAGGGCGGGATTCGCGCCCAAAATTTTGAAATCCCGCCCAAAAGAATAACGTGGACGGGAGGCTCCCGCCCAAAAAATTTTGCATTTTGAAACTATGATCAACTCCCACAACCGTTTTGTGAATTTTATGATATTTTCGTGCGAGTAATCGACACATTTTGCGAGTTTTTTTACAGCGAAAAATCATTGAAAATCACGAATTTTTCCGCGACTGATTGACAAATGTTTGCAATTTTTTTCGTGCAATCAATTGACGAGTTTTGTTGTATTTTCCGCGGCGAAATAGAGGTGATTCTGTTCGGAATTTCCACCCCCCCCTCCACACACACACACACACAAAAAAAACATTAAATTCCAAAAATTATGAAACAGTGATGCCGCGGACGCGCTATTGCGCATAAATTACTCAAAAGATCGGAGATGACACACAAAAGAAACAGCTCTTACACGTTTCACAAGACGCGTGATTTCGTAAAAGTTTGCTAAAAAAGGCAAATATTGTTAAAAGATCGCGAAAAAAATAACTATTTTCCGACAAATTACGTCAAAAGATTCCCGAAAGAATGCCTCTAATTTCGTCACAGACTCCAGTAAAACGACAATTTTCGCCAAAAAGGTTGCGAAAAAACATCAAATTTCGTCCAAAAATCGCGAAAAACGACAAATTTCGACAAAAGATTCACTATAAATGACAAATTTCCCCAAAATATCACGAAAAACGGCAATTTTCGTAAAAAAAAAATCGCGATGAAACATCAGATTTCATCAAAAGATCGCGAAAAAACGCCAAATTTCCTCAGAAAATTCACGAAAAAACATCAAATTTCGTCCAAAAATTCCAAAAAATGACAAATTTCGACAAAAAATTCACTATAAACAACAAATTTCCCGAAAATATCGCGAAAAACGGCAATTTTCGTTAAAAAAATCGCGATAAAACATCAGATTTCATCCAAAGATCGCGAAAAAACGGCAATTTTTCTCAGAAAATTCACGAAAAAACGGCAGATTTCGTGAAAAAATCATAAAAAAAAGACAGATTTCATCAAAAGATAACGAAAAAATGCAACTTTCATCAAAGAGAACCTCTCCCTCCTTCCTCCTCCCAAAAATAATATAACAGGGAGTTCATTTTTCTGTTCAACAAACTAATTTTCCTGCTTCAATTTTTTTTTCTTTGCTGCTCTAAAATCAGTTACTGGCAGCTCCAAATCTTTCTGAGTGAGTGCAATTCCTGAAAGCAACCATATATTAAACAAAAAGTATCCCTTTACTCAACAAAGTATTCATTTTTTAAGATAATCTTTTTCGATGAATTTGACTTGCCCCTTTCTTAAAGAAATGCAAACAATAGTGATACTTCTTATCTTCTATACTCAAATAAGTATTTTATGATTAAATTTGTATCTTGCACATTAGGGATGCACCGAATATTCGGTATCTATTCGGTATTCGGCCATGTTACCGAATATTCGGTTAGGCCGAATATTAAACTATTCGGTTGAGCCGAATATCAAAGTATTCGGCCATACCATTCGGCCATTCAATACTTAATAAAAACTTTTCACTATTTCTACTTTTAACTGTCAATTTTTTTATTTATATTTAAAACAATTAGAAACAAAATCATTCTTAAATAAAATAGAATGTTTTTACATTATTTATTTGCTGTTTGTAAAGTATAACTTAAGAAAATTAAACATGAGAAGGATTAAAATGGTGATTTATTAGGATTCTCCTTAGGAATAAATTATGTGCAGATACAAGTTTCTAAATTTTGTTTAGTAAATAATCTGTTTCTTGCTTTCCCCCAAATAAAAGTCCTTTAAAAGAAAAAAAACAACTTTTGAGATTAGTAATAGCTATCAAGGCAGACAATTTTTGTTCATGAAACCATAATCAACTTATTGAGTCATAAGAACATTGTATTTCATCTCATTCTAGGTCAAAACTTGTGTGTTCGTTTATTATATTAACAATAAATAAGATAACATATTTTCAACTCGCATGCTTTGATTTCTGTAAAATATAATATGATGGGAAGGGTGGAAAATACCACCATTCATAAGAAGAGAACTATGAGCCAAACATGCCTTTACTCAAAATTAAGTTGAAAGTATTTGTACTTTATATTGAAAAAAATTTGCCTTGAGTTACTTAAAAAGGACAATTATCAGACTGTAAAATTTTTCTTCGGCCATTTTTTCATTATTTGATTTTAAAATGTTTGTTTTGATTCGTAGAAAATTTTATTAAAGTTTCATAATTGTGCTGCTTAAATAACTCAAGGCAGATTTTTTTTAATACTAAATGTTCTTATAAAAAGCTCTTGTTTATCAAAATGTAAGTTTCTTTTATTGGATATTATGTAAAACTGTTTTAAAAAGTAAAATTTTAATACCTTTAAATTTTAAAATATAAAAAGAATTTGGAAAGCCGAATATTCGGTATTCGGCCGAATAGTTAACTATTCGGCTGGCCGAATATTCGGTATTCGGCCCAACAATTACTATTCGGCTAGCCGAATATTCGGTATTTGGTTCACCTGTCGGTCGAATATTCGGCATTCGGCCAAAATCACTATTCGGTGCATCCCTATTGCACATTTAAAATACAGAAAAATAACATTATTAATTATAATTATTAATCATTAATTATAAATTATAAATATAAATTTATTAAATTAATTAGAAGTTTTATTAATTATTATTAATTTAATAATTAGACCTGTGACAAAAATAATTAGCACTGGGAGGAAATTTACCACCAGTAAAAACTAGACAGTATAAAAGTTTTTTTTACACATTTCGCATAATTATTCTGAATTGTTGATAAAAATTGCTTCAGTGATATTTTTTTATGTCTTTATTCTGGTAATTCTTTAAATAGCACATAAAATAATGGCAGATTTTAAATATTTTTTCTCCCTCCCAAACAACCAAACTCCCCTCCATTTATAAATGTTGGTAGGGAGACTCCCCTCCTTCGAAAAATTGAATTTCAAGCCCTGATAGCATTTCTAAATTTGTGTGCCCCAAAAATATTTTTTTCATTTCTTTAAGAAAAAGAATATAAAACTATTCAATCATATTTTAATAGTATTTTTCATTTTATATAAAAAAATCATTCAAAATTAATAATATTTGATTTATTACACTTAAAAATTATGTATTTTCCCGCTTTCTTTTTTCTCCTTCTAAAGGCAATAACAAATGTTTACTTGCAAAAGTGTCCTTTTCTGCTACAGTAGTGCCCTTTTTAGTGAATAGCACCGTGCCCTTTTTATTTCTAGAGTGAACACTACATTAGCCCATTCTAAAATTTAAATCTGTCTTATTGGTATCTTTTTTTTAACCATAAAGAAAATTTTGAGGTACTGAATAAATCTCAAAGCATTGCGGTGTGTTTGAATTCCACAGCAGTCTTCTACGTTTTCATAACTGTGCTTGTCTTCTTTTTTAATGCTTTCCATATTGTATTACTATCAAAACATTCACAAAAACTTCAGTAATACACAGGGTTGTTATGTTTAAAACATTTCGTTTAAAACAGCTGTTTAAAACGCGTTTAAAACATTACATTTAAAACAATGTTTAAAACATGAATATTGCTAATAATGTCACAAATTAAAATTTACGAAATAAAATTGTATTAAAAATTTCTAATTAGCTGTATGTACTAAAAGACATTCAAATTTTATTAAAATTATAAATTGGTTATTTAATTTTAATTAAGTATTTAAAGTAAATTTATTTCCTCTAAAATTGGAAATACATAATTTTTTTTTAAATATCTCAATTATGATTTTTTATATAATATCAAAGTTCTATTATATATATGAATTTTCGAAGATTAAAAGTAAGACTGAAAGATCATTTTTCGGATATACAATACAACAAGCCTAGTACAGCCTTATCTAGAATGCAACAAAAAGAAAATATTTTGATAAATTTTTACAAAGCTAAAATAATCTTTTCAACATCAAATCATTACTCTTCAACTATCCGTGAATCCCTCGAAATTTTGCTTAACAATGATACTGTTTGTAATGAAGTCATTTCTTATAATATTCGACACTCTGGTACAATATCCTTGGTGTTTTGATGAATTCATTGTGACTTACTTTGTACACGCGGACTGTTTTTGTTTTGTTTTTACGTTTTCCATTTCTAATGAATTATCTTTTTTTATACTCCTTTGAAAATGGATGTGAGGGCATCCAGAAGATCTAAGGTAAATAATAATTAAATAATATCTATTTTTACAATACTTTTTAAGTATTTATTTGTATATTTTGAGAGATCTATTTCTCCTTTTTAGTGAATAAATTTGGCAGTTGGTGCACAGAGAACATAATATTGAGTAAAAAATCTGGTCTAAATGCCTTCTTAATATACTATAAATAATACTTTCTCCCATCAATAGATAATGCTATAATACTTTATAGATATTTGTTTAGTAGTCAAAAAAGATTTTTTATTGTTTTTTTTTTCTCTCTCTTTATTAAAATTATAATGACATCAGTTTAAAATATCCATATATAAAAAAAATTCAACATTAATTTAAATTTCTTTTAATAGTATTTCCTTTTTAATAATTCATTTATAAAAATAAACTGAAATGAAAAAAAAAAAAAAAAAAACTTATCTACTTTCAATTTGTTTTAAATTCTAATTGTTTAAATTTGTCCTGAGAGTTATAAAAGTATGCTACCTACCAACCAATCTATCTACTTTGATTTTCAGTTTGAATATGTTCTCAAAATAATAATAATAATTTAATAATAAAAAATGGACATGTTTAAAAAATATTTATTTCTTAACTAATTTTTTACATACTTCATATTTTTTTACACATTTATTACATATTTTTTACATATTTCATTACGCTTTAAAGGAGAATCACTTGCAATTGACGAGACTGAAAAAGGCATGAACCTTGCTGCCAAATTATGTCCTGAACTAATTCCATTAATTATAAATTATAAAGCTAAGTCAGTTCCATTCTCTGATTATATGTTTGATGCAGTTGCCAATCATAAATTTGACATTGGAGAATCAAATAAAGTGGAAATAACACAGGTTAAACCTTGAAAAACACATCGATAAAAATGCCATTAATATCATAAAACAGTTGCACATAGTTGTATGTTCTACTGCTGGATTAGGAAGAGTTTTCTCTACTTTTGGTTTTGTGCAAAGCAAAACCAGAAATCGTTTGGATGTTGATAAGGCTGTTGTAAGGGTATTGACAAACTTGTTACCATTTTTAAAGAACTGAACAATTAAATGTTATAGTTTAGAATAAAAATAAAATTTCTAATTAATGTTTGGTATTTGTTATATAATTTTTTTCTTCGTTACTGCCGTTTGAAAATATTTCCATTCTTTATATTTAATAATTTTTGTTCACTTTAATCAAAATTGTGCTGTGTGAGAAAAAAACGTTTTAAACGTTTAAAACATGTTTTAAACAAAAAAAAACATGTTTTTTGTTTTTTTTAATAAAAAACATGTTTTTTTCCAACCCTGGTAATACACTATCTGGCCATTGATGACTGACTGTCCACTTGCGATTTTACACATTTTGTTAAATATCTTGAAAAATACATAAAGAATTATCTTGAAACTCTTAGTATAAACATAATAGTACAAGTCGCACATTTCTGTGAAGATTTTTTTTCCTAAACTCCATAGGGGACCATCAACAAATTAAAAAAATGAATATCTTTTGGATAACCCTGTCAAAAGTTACGTAGCAAAAGCGCTCAAACTCTAGACCAGGGTTGGCAAGTTTCTGCCGGGGTGGTTAAAACCAGCAGTAGAAACCGGTTAAAACCGGCATGGCAGAAACTGGTTTCTGTCAGTAAGTGGCAAAAACTGGCAGAAACTAAGAAACAGTACTAAATAAGAACTTTACTCAGCAATGATTCATAATTCACACTTATATTTGATATGTAAACCATTGAGCTAAAAATTAAAACACAAGATTATGAATGTTATTCAAAGTATCAAAACGTTTAAAAATGATGATATAAATACATACCTTGCTTATTTAAAACACTAATTTTCATTCACTTGAAAAAAACTAACTTTCACAACAATAACCTGATACTGTACAAGTTTAATTATTAATATTATTGATTACAGTTGAATTTCTATTTCTTTTAAAAATAAATTTACAAAAAATTCTGATTTAATAACAAATTACTTTTCAGATTATTTTTAACTAAATAACATAATGCAATTTCTTGTGAAAATATATAAGTAAATAATTGAAGCACAAAAAATAACAGAGAAAGAAAATTTAATGAAATATCTTGTACAATTATTTTACAATATTGAAGAAACAAATTACCACTCAAATATACTACAGTAGACTCCCTCAAATCCGCAAACCAGAAATCCGCAACTCTCTAAAATCCGCACATACTTTATGGATGTAAACAATGAAACTTTCGGATTGGATATTTGGACAAAATGTGATTTTTTAAATTTTGTATCAATTCCATATATTTTTTAATTTTTAATTTTCTCAATAATACTCTATTCATGTGTTTTTTTTTTTTTTTTTTTTTTTTTTCATGAAGGAAGAAAAATTAAAAAAAAAAAAATCAAGATATTGCTGATATCACTGGTAATCACAATTTTCTTACCAAATATATTTATGCATTAATCAAGATTTTTTGGTTACTAAGCCTGGCTAAACTTAAAAAAAAAAAATCCTTATTTTATGATTTTGATGTGAATTAGTAATGTACTTTTATGGGGCAAGTTTTGTTGAATAATTTTGGAAAAATATATTTAATTTTTATAATGAATATTTAATCATACACTATTGATCATTAACTTGATCTTTGCTTTTAATATTTTAATCATTTTGAAAATTATCTAAATTTTTATTATTTTATTACTTATTTTAACATTTTATTATATTGTAAGTATTCATTATAGTCCTGAATGCACTATTAATTGCACTCAAATTACTGTTTAAAAAACGTAAACAAAGCAATGACCAGAAATCTGCAAAATTCTAAAATCCGCACAACCTCTGGTCCCAAGCTGTGCGGATTTGAGGGAGTCTACTGTATTAGTATTTTTTCCACGAAGCATTCCATAACATAGGACTAATTTTGCTAATCTTTCTGCCCCCAGATTATTTCTTAATTTGTTCTGAATGTAAGAAAAGTTTGAAAAAATTCTTTTGAGGCCAGCATTTCTTGCTGGCAATGTCATGATTAAGGATTCAAAATTTGCAAAATCTTCATTTTCAACAGTATTCGTTCTTAAAGATGACCACCACACAGAAGGCGAGACATTTTCTAGAACTTCCTTAGAAAAATATGTTGCTGGGAAAGGAGTTGATTTTGCTTCAAAGGATATTATATATGTCACAAAGTTTGGATTGGTATCCGAAAGCAATTTCCTTGCTGTTTTTGCTCATGTGTCAATTTTAATCCCATATATTTGGGATGAAGTAAATAAGCTAGCAAATGGTAGTCGGTTATTACTGCATTAAATCCGTTTAAATCTGCATTAAATCCAAACAGCATTGCACATAATACCCTGTAATCAAAATTAAAAAATATTAAAAATTGTATGAAAAATGAAAAGGTTTACTAAATTTTTCACGGCGCATGCTTCAAAGATATCAAAATTTCATTTGCATATTATGTTAGTTAAATACATAGAGCAAATTTTGTGAAAGTCTCAAAATCATAGCTTGAAAATTCTGAAAATAATCGTCAATAGAATAAGTTGAAAATCTGTTACTCCCAAAATGAAGCAAAAACAAGAGGGGTTGTGTATGCATGTATTCATCGATTAGTGTCAATATAGTATACACTATATGGGATATACTACTTCATTTGCATAAAATCCCTCAATTTTTTGCTTCCTTTTGGGAACAACGGATTTTGCGCCTATTATACAGACGATCAATTTCAGAATTTTCAAGCTATGATTTCGAGACTCACAAAATTTGCTCTATATATTTGGCTAACATAATATGCAAATAAAATTTTGATATTGTTGACGCATGCACAGTGAAATTATTTAGTAAACCTACTCATTTTTCATACAATTTATATTATTTTTTAAATGTGGTAACAGGATATTGTGTGCAATATTATTTGTCATATTTTCGGAAAAGAATATTTTATATTAAGAACTCTACAAATTATAAGTAAAAAATTTGGGACAATTTTTATAAAACCCTTAATTTTTTTACGAGTATACATGCTATCGACTTAAAAATGAAAATAGTTTATTACAATAAGCCACTTAATCATAATGTGCAGTTTGAGTGCCTTTGCTACATTATTTTTGACTCTGTTATCCAAAAGATGTTCATTCTTTTATTTGTTGACGGTCCCCTATGGAGTTTCATGAAAAAATATTCAAAGTCTGTCTGAAATCGCAAGTGGACGGTCATCAATGGCCAGGTAGTGTACACATTTCGTTGTGAGCTAATACATAATCTGCTTCATTAATATTTTCACATAGCTTGGCACACATTTTCAGACATTACTTTGTAACTGATTTTCTACCAGGGGTCAATCCAGCCAAAAATTGGTGTTTTGTGGCCTTTTCATAAAACTCCAATCCCTAAAATTGTTCTCAAAATTCCATTTCTTAAAAGTAGCTCCTTCACAAAATTCGGGTTATCAAATGCTCAGAAATAGAATTACTGTGATTATCTGTGCCAAAATAGTGTTTTTTCCCACCAGACCATGCTTAGTATTAGGTTAAAATTTAGCATGATTTCGTTGATCCAAAATAGAAATTCCATTTTCATCTTTTTCTAGATCGCTAATTTCATCAAAATATGAAAAATGACTCAAAAGAAAAATACAGATTTTGTCCAAAGATTGCGAAAAACATTTGCATCTCATTCAAAAAAAAACACATGAATTTTGTCAAAATCATGAAAAACATGCAATGTTTATCTAAGAATTGCGAAAGAAAATGTGAATTTTATATAGAAATTTGCTAATTTTGTCAAAAACGAACATCATGTGGTCAAAAAATCATGAAAAGTGGCAAATTTTGTCAAATATCAGTAAAAAAAATTCCCAAGTTTCATGAACGTATCGTGAAAAACAGCAAATTCCATTGAAAGGTCGCAAAAACAGGAGAATTTGTTGAACGATTGCTGGGGGGGAGGGGAATCCAGTAATTTTTTGTCAAAAGATTGCTAGTTTCGTGAAAAAATGAACAAAAGATTGCAAAACAGACTAGTTTTGTCAGAAGATCATGAAAAATGCAAATTTCGTCAAAAAATTTTGAAAAATACACACATTTCTTTGATTAATTGCTAATTTCATTGCATATTTGCGAAAAAGATGTGAATTTCATTGAATAATTGTGAAAAAGATGCTATTCTGCCGAATAATCATGCAAAAAGATGTGTATTTCGTTCAAAAATCCAATTTTTGTTGCCCTATGAATGAATATACTGCTCCAAAATGTCTTTTGTGCTCATCTCTGCAAATTTTTAATTCTTAAAGAAAGTCCCATTCACAATATGCTGTTTGATAAAAATGCTGTTTGAGATAGTCATGTAGCACCGAAATTCCTTAAAGGTGTCCATTACTGACTCTGCTGTTCTATTGCAAAATTACATTTTTCACTGATGACTGTACGCTGTGGCTAACGAGACTAAATTTGCAACAAGTAAAAATGTTTTGATGTTAATTATGCTGTTTTTAATCTGCTGTATGTACTGTGTTGTGTCAAGTAATACTTTATTGTAATTAAATAATTAATTTTCTGAAATACAATTATTCTATTCCATAGAATTATTGTATTTTAGAATTATTGAATCTATTCCATAGAGGCATTATTCCATAAAAACAATAGGAATTATTTTAAAGCATTACATAAATTTTTTATTTATTTTATTTTATTTTTTGTTTGTTTCACAAATATAAGCTTCAAAAAATAAAATCTAAGTTGGCCCATGTAACTGATTTGTAGTCATTTTTTGGGGACAGAATTCTGTATTCAGGTTTCCTAAAACAGTGAGCAATAATTTCCTGTGACTTCTAAGCAGAAGTTGACAAGCCATTTGGCATCATCTAAAATATTGGGATTTTTTTTTTTTTTTTTTTTTTTCTGTCAGTACAGGGGCTAAACTACAATCATCCAAAGATACAATGTGCAGCAGATATTTTTTGTAGTCAACTTATTTTTATAACATTGTTCATAGTTTGTATCTCTGTAATTGTATTCACCGGAAGAAATTGTAACTTTACATTCACCAGCTTTAGATCGGAATGGCAAAATTCATAATGAAAATTTTTTTTTCTTTAATCATTTAATTATCAAATTATGTCAGCCATCCTTCAATTAATGTATTTAGAATATTACTTTTCTGCAAAAACTCGAAATTCTGCTTTTTCGGCACTGAATTTTATTTCCTGATTTGATGCATATATGCCTTAAAATTTGTTTTTTATTGTGGGAAGGGGGAGGGGTAGCAGATGAAATGAAACATGTGAGTAGGGTACTGCAAAAATGCAATTTACTTCAAAATATCACAGAAAAAAAAAACACAATTTTATTCAAAGAATTGTAGGAAAAAAGTTCTCTCTCAAAAGATCATAAAAAAAGATTTTCATGAAATGCACTATTTTTATTGAAAGATGGCAGAAAAAATAACAATTTTCGTCAAAAGATTGCAATAAAATCAGGGTTGGGAAAAAATCATGATTTAAAAAAAAAAAAAAAATCGGATTTATTTGGTTTTTTTTTTTTTTTTTTTTAGAATTCTATTTTTAATTATTGTGTTTTTATGTTTTTACAATACATGGAGCAGTTTTTTATAAAATAACTAAAAAAAGAATAATATTTAATTTATAAAAATAAGAAATAATTATATAGTTCATTTTTTCTAGTCACTGATTTGTACTAAACATTAAACATCTAGGCTTTAATCTAAAGCCATTCTATTATTTTGTAATTGATTTGTGCACTCTAAATAAGAAATAAATTTAAATAGGTTGTAAACGAATAGAAAATGGTAAAATTTAAAGAACAAATTAAATATTCATTTAATGCAAGCTATTTATTAAGCGATAAAAATCAATTCAATAGTTTTTAAGCAAATAGAAATAAATCAGGAATTTAATTGTTTGAACAAAAACACTAATTTTGAAGCTTTGTCCACTCATAATTTATTATGAAGGCTTGGATGAACTAGTCCAAAAGAAGAAAATTGTCTTTCTACTCCAGCAGATGAAGCCATGTCTGTTGTTATTTGGTAATTTTGCTGATTATCTTTTTACCTCCCATTATATAAAACGACTTCCACCAATCATAATCTGTCATAATATCTAAAACTTTTTTCTCAAGCAATGGTAATTTTTGGAATGGGCTATTTTTTGCTTCAAAATGTGCTACAAAGGTGAGAAGATTTGGACATTTTGTTAAATCTTTTAACAGGATTAAATCACTGTGTATAATCTTTTTTGTCTTATGGGTAGTTTATGGTTATTAAATTGTGAACTCCTTGGGGTGTATTTTTTGCATAGAGATTTTATAAAAATGCCCAATGCTGATTGTCCTAATATATTTTGTTTGATTTTGAATTGTTCCTTAAAATATGCTATTTTAAGCATTTACAATAAATCTTTCTTATGTGTTGCTTTTGAATGTTTTTCTGTTTTGTCCTTTGTTGCAGCAAGACAAATATTTTCCATTTCTGATTTTCATTATAAAACTATCATTTTGTGAATTTATTATCTTAAGGCTGTTTCTCAAATCCACTGTTCAATAAGCTTGAAACTTTTTGATACTTTTGCTGACTCATTTTTAAAAAGTAATGGTACAAAATAAGCTAAGTTGACTAATGAAACAATTTGGAATCAAAAGATATTTTCCTCTTTTTTGATTGGCAAATTGTCAAATTATAAGTAATTCTGAGTCGCATGATAACCAGTTTTTTCCCTTTGCTGACTAGCATGTCTCATTTCGCTCAGTAATTTGGTATAAAATGTCAACTTTGGTGGTATTTTCTGTAGGATACTTTGCGTTTACCAAAAAATGGAAAATTTCTTTTGATTACATACTTTTTGAATAACATCGCCTGTCAATTTTCATGTATTTCCGAAACAAAATTAATTAAATCTTGTGTCATAAAGTGTGTCACTTTATGGCTAATCTTATATCACTTTGGATTTGAGAACAGCCTTAAATGCATGCTCCTTAACTTTCTCACCTAAGCTTATAAGTTTTTCAATGAACAAACCGAATCCATGTTTAGTATGTATATATATCTTTTGCCTCTTTGTGTATTTTAGTTACTCCAGCTTCAGAAAGAAGTATTGTGGTGGAGCTACTTTGAAGAAAAATACTTCAGTGAATTTTTTTTAATCTTCAATCTTAATAAGCCGTCAGTTCCCTTGTGTAACACACGGCCTGCATATATGGACAAAAAGAAGCCGGTTAAACGGCCTTATATGGATGTATCACCCATTGGTCCTCGTGCTCCGGCCATTCCAAACAGAAATATGCTGACTAGACCATTAGTAGCTCTTTTGGATGGCAGAGATTGCTCTGTCGAAATGCCACTTCTTAAAGATGTGGCAACTGTTGCATTTTGTGATGCACAGTCGACACAAGAAATTCATGAAAAGGTTTTAAATGAAGCTGTTGGGGCATTAATGTGGCATACAATAACTCTCACAAAAGAAGATTTAGAGAAATTCAAAGCTTTAAAAGTAATAGTTCGTATAGGATCGGGTGTTGATAATATTGATATAAAAGCAGCAGGAGAGTTAGGTATTGCAGTCTGCAATGTTCCAGGTTATGGTGTTGAAGAAGTTGCTGATACAACTATGTGCCTCATTTTAAATCTTTATCGGCGTACATATTGGCTAGCTAATATGGTTAGAGAAGGTAAAAAATTTCAAGGTCCAGAACAAGTTAGAGAAGCTGCTCAGGGATGTGCAAGAATTCGTGGTGATAGCCTTGGTATAGTTGGCTTAGGTCGTGTTGGAACAGCTGTAGCTCTTCGTGCCAAAGCTTTTGGTTTCAATGTGATATTCTATGATCCATATCTTCCAGATGGTATTGAAAAATCGTTAGGTCTCGCTAGAGTTTACACATTACAAGATTTGCTGTTCCAAAGTGATTGTGTCTCTCTTCATTGTACTTTAAATGAGCATAATCATCATATATTTAATGATTTTACCATCAAGCAAATGCGACCCGGAGCATTTCTGGTGAATACTGCTCGGGGAGGTCTTCTTGATGAGAGTGCTCTAGCATCTGCATTAAAAGAAGGCCGAATCAGGGCAGCTGCCTTAGACGTCCATGAGAATGAGCCGTATAACGCCTTAGCTGGTCCGTTAAAAGATGCTCCTAACCTCATTTGCACACCACATGCTGCTTGGTACAGTGATGCAAGTTCTACGGAACTTCGTGAAATGGCTGCGCATGAAATTAGAAGGGCTCTTGTAGGTCGTATACCAGACTCTCTCAGAAATTGTGTTAACAAAGAATACTTTGTAAATAGTAGCTATGGTGAAATTAATGGAGCTAGCGGGTATAACTATAATCCAATGGTAACTCCTCATTCCACCACCATAGAACCCTTATCAACACCACCAGCCATTCTTAGACCTCATTCACAACCACACTCAACTCTTCAAGATACTCCTGATCATATTGTTCCAAAAATGGAGAACCCTGAAGTTCATTAATTTCCCTGCTTCCCTTTGCCGTGCCATGAAATCGCATCCCACCTGTTTCTGTGCTGCAAATCAAAGAGCTATTTTAAAAAGAGCAGCTGGTTTTTAAACCAATTCATAATTAATTTGAGGAAGCATTTTCCTAGCTGTCCTCTGGTGTCATTTATCAAAAGTGTCAGTTCTCATGGAATGGAGGTTATCTTTCAGTTAATGCGAAATGTTTTTATAATAGATTTGTAAAAGAACTTTTTAAAGTAGAGCATGCTGTGATTCAGCATTTCTGACAAGATTTTTCACTGAATACAGATTGTGTCAATCTTTCTGTGAAAAATAAAGTTTGGAATGATAAAATGTACGGACTGCAATCCAGTTACTTCTCTTTCTCCACTCATAACCAGTTTTCTGTAATCACCTCAAGATTGTGTTGATATGTGAAAAGCTGCTTAAATCAGGGAATTAGTAATTTTCAATCTAATTAATCAGACTGTTGCCTCAAGTATAAACTTTTTAAATAATTATCAAGTGGTATTGTTCGTAAATAAATAACATAAAATATTTACACACGCACATATTTATATGTATATATGTGATTTTTGTTATAAGATGCCTTTTATTACATTATGGAGAAAAAAAAGATGGTTTTCTTAATTGCAAATTTCGTTAGCATCAAATATTAAAATAATGTAATATGAATTTTATCAGATCTCAGGCTGTGCGTGTCCAAATAAGAAATTTAACACATTACTGTACTATGCATTATTAAATACTCTTAAGGCTTCTTGTATTTTATTTGGTAGTAAATGTATTAATTTGGTTGAGAAAAACTGGTTTGATTGCCTTTAGTTATGCGTCATTTAGTTTTGTAACTTTGTCTTTAATGTTAATCTTTTGACCATTCTCGTCAGCCCTCAACATATCATAGTAGAATCATTCCAGTCATCACAAAACTCTTAGTTATTGAAGCTGAGAGTCTCTTTTACTTTCTTACATGAATCTGGAATTGTCTATTGATTGCCTTTGAATTACAGTAGAGTTCAGATTATCAAAACCTGTCTGGGCCATACCCAGTTCAGATAATTGGACAAATGACAAAGCAGAGTTTTCAACTTATGCTTGTTTGCAGGCCCACAAGTGATTGTCTGGGTGGTATTCGTCACATGGCGCAAATTTTTAGAAATTTTGTGCTGACATATTTAGGAAGAAGTATATTATTGAAATTTTATAAAATGTACACCAGTAAATTTCAAAGAAAGTTTACTATAGAAAAATACATTGATGTATGTAACGGGCTGTCCTAGTCTTAGGAGGAGGAGAAAGGGGGAATCATACTTCTGTGAAGGTTGTATTACTTAACATTTTAGTTAATCAGTGCTCTACTGTACTAGAAAATGACAGATTCATTGTCTTTAAAAAGAAAAAAAAATCATGCTTTTAGTAACTAATATTAATACTCAATGATATTCTGTAAAATTGCTTGTAACGTTTTTAGTATATGTGTATTTCAAAGTTCTGTTATCTTCAAAGGCATTTTGGGAGAAAGTATGCAGCAGTTTAAAAATTGCATTTTACCAACACAGTAGCTCCTCATTATATTGCACATATTGAGAGATTTGAAAAGAACATGTTGAAATGGGAGCATTAAAAAAATTAAGAAAGATAACCTACATGAAAATGTTTTATATTTGTCTCAAAGATGTTTTTATTATATTAATTTTAATAAAATTATACACTCCCATGCTTGTTGTAATAAAATATTAAAGTTGCTCTTAAAGCAGGACTTTTTGTCCTTTTAAAACAAATATTTGAAAGGCAATATAATAGGAAACTACTGGCATAAATCATACTAAGCAATGTGCTCCAATGTATTTATATTTTTATGTTTTGTGTATATTAGACTTCTGAGCTGATAATCAAACTCTACCCTTATAAAACAGGGCTACAGGGAAAATGTAAGGAAAGTGTTAGTGATGTAAAAACCCATAGATCTCTTAAACCAATTCTAGCTGAAACAGTTTAGATAAATTAATAATGCAAAATTAGTGCTTTACTTTCTTATAGAACATCAAAATTAAATTCATAAGCTATTAAAATATATGTACATATAATACATTCATAATATGGCCTTACTGCATTTGGTCAGAATTACTTGCCATACAAATTTTGAATGGGTGTTGCATAGCATTACATCGTTGCCAACTATTAAGTTTTCGTTGTTTGTCTGATCTGTATTTAATGAAATAAAGTACTTGTGGAGTATGTGTTTTTATAGGAGTGCTTGAGAAGATGGTGGGAGAAGCAATTCCATTACTTTAGTATTTGATTTCTTGCATCAAGCAAAATTTATTTTTCTATGTGGTTTTTTCTTATTGAAAAAAATATTTGTCTTCCAGTTTGAAATAACCACATTTTTCAGAGTTGTTTCTATTTGAATAAGAGAGCGAAATTTATGTATTTTTAATTGCAGTTACCAGGTCAAAATATTATAAACGCATGTTGTAAATTTCTATAGTGCATAAATTTAATCAGATTTTCTATCTGCAAAGTAAGGCAATATTTGGCGCTAATTAAACAGTTTGTTGTATTACTCATGTATTTCTATAAAAGAAAAAAAAATCTTCAGCCGTTTTATGATGATAGAATTTGGTTCTTGGCTCTTAATCTATATTTTTTACTTAGATTTTATATGACAGGGGTGATTGGGATTTTGGTATTTAACGGGAATAGTTTTTCTATTGTAGCGTTAAAGTATTTAGCTGTAGATATTGTTCTAAAACTTAAAAAATTCATCTCTTTGGAAAAATTAGTCAAATTTTAAATATTCAATATATTGTTCTAGTAGATTTATACTTATTAAAAACCCCTTTTGGAACGAGCAACTTCTACAGCATTTTTTAATCTTTTATCACCTGCCCCCTTTTTTTTAACAGAAATTTTTGCTTAATTGAATTGTGAAAATACTTGGATTAAATTAGACAAAATTTACAATAAATTTTTTCTGATGAGAATAATCGAGGATTCTAAGCACTTTATATGGTGTGTATACCTGTCGATCGTCCACAAACAGTTAATACATTTCATTAGCAGTTTTAGTGTGTAAACAAAATGTAAATTTTTTGTAAATGTATGTATTTTTATGTATAGTTTGATTTAAAGAATACTTTTTATGGTAAATAAGAAAATATAATGAAAATTCAGCATTCATATAAAAATGAGCAATCAAAATTTATAACATTTTCACTTGGTTGGATAAATTTCAATTTATATGACAACATGATTGTGTTTAAATATATATTGATACATATATTCCTTAACACATTAATTGCATAGGAAGACTTGAGGTCTAATAACAGGGATTAGGATTACAGGTTAAAGTGGAAGTTCTCCTTCCCTATCGTTGAATAAAGACCCACTCATAACTGCCAACTTTCTTTTCTGTTCTCCAACTCAAATAAACACATTTTGAATTAGAATTTTTAGGTACTACTGTTATCCTGTCAACTGATTTCGCCAAATTATACATATTGACGTAATTTTTACTTTAAATAATAAAAAAACAAATAATTAGTACAATAATACTATGAAATACAAATAAAAAGTCGAAATAAAAATCACTTTATGACGTTTTAAACATGTTTTGTATATAATGTCATTGAATTGACATTCACGATCATCTATTATTGGCATTTAATCTTATAATTTGGCGATAGTATTTTGGTTGACGGGATAATAGAGAAGTACCAATTTTTATTTATTAAATTAAATCAAACAACTATGATTGAGAAACATACAACATATTACTAAATAAATTTTGTGGTTCAAAAGATGTACAGCTTTTTTTATTATTATTAAATTGGTAAATTTGTTAAATTTTTTATGATACTAACTCTCAATCACCCCTGAAATACTGTAAATATTTGCATAGGCTTATAAATTTCTTTCAATCATGAGTCATGGTAACATTACTAAAGCATACTTGCCAACATGTATACTTTGGCTATACTGTATCTGGATTTAATTCTAATTTATACATGTAAACAGTAAGTTTGTATGCTTTCATGTAATATTCTGTCATCAGTTTAGCTATTGCATCAAAGTATGTTCAAATGTAAATACAGAAAATGATACTCTGAAACAATTTCTTGTACATCTAATACCATGTGCAACTGCTTCTTCCAAAAAAAGAAAAAAAAAAATCTACATTTCTTTTGTAAATAAAATCTATTAATATATTTGCATCATTAGCACATGTGTATTAAATTAAGAATTTCTATTTCATTTTGAAATTCAAATACATACCAGACATTTCCTGATTAAAGTCTGTTAAAATAAGAAATTCTTCCTGTGGACCTTCGGTATGTATCCAGAATTTTTGAATGAAAAGGAAATTCCTGAAATGCATGGTAATGATGCAAGATAAAGGTTGAGCAAATGGCCTAATAGGCCTGAGAAATGTTAAGTGGCATAATTGGCCGGTATCTTTTTTAAGTTTCTTGGCCACTTTTTCATAATTTTAATTCTAGTTGAATTAAATACATTAAAATGCATTATAATACATTATATTAGTTAGAGCTTTTGCTAAAACTGGTCAATTAAAATGTAGTATTTGTGTTTAAAAAATGGGGGGTGAAATAATATTAAAAAAAGAAAAGAAAGTGGCTGGTTTATTTATTCATTTTTTTCTTATGCTTAGTCGCCATATAGCAGTTAGCGACTAGATATTTTCAGGTCTATGGTCTAAACATTATTTTAACCCATAAGTCGTGTTGTCAATTATATGTATAGGATTCTCTGGGAACCAATGAAAAAGGATTATAGGTTAAAGGTGATTTTTTAATTTAGTTAGTGGAAAATGCTCACATCTGTCTCCCTCATTCCTATCTTAATCATGTTTTGAATTCAATGTAGCTTATTTATTAAATGGTATATTTAATTTTAAAAGGTCACCTAAATCTACAAAATATTTATTAACTTCTGTATAAGAAACCATGTTTAAAACTACTTTCATTATGTATTTATATTAAATGCTGCATGTTGACAGGTATGCTAAATGTGTCTACAAGCTATAGTTTGCAATAATAACAGCAATATATTGTTATCTGTGATGCATATGTATTTTTGAACTTAATTTCATTGTATAGCTGCCAACTTCTTTTTTTTTTTTTTTTTTTTTCAAATCAAATAACTACCATATACAAAATTTTCTGGTTCAAAATATGTTTGACTTGGTTAGGAGGGTGCAGGAAATCAAAAGTTGGCAGCTATATAATGTTTTTTTTTAAATTTTATGCTTTCTGATTACTAAATTCGGACATATTTGGACAAGGTTCTCGTGGTTCTTTAAAGACTTTTCTCAAGAGCTTTAAATATACTTGAATAAATTTTCTTATTTAAATGTAAGTCCTCAAAATAATCAATGTTTTTTGCAATTTTAAAAGATTAAATTAGTCTAAGCTTTTTTTATATTTAAAAATAAGTAGGAACCTTGTTCAAAAGTTCTTTTTTTTCTGCTGGGTTTTTCAAACATAATTTATCATTAATAGTTCCATAGTCGAAAACATTTTGCGACAATGAAGAAAGGTGGGGTAATATCTTTTTATAAAGTTTGTGTATTGAAGCCATACTTTATCAACAGATTAATAAAACAAGGACATTTTGTATTATTATTCAACAACTTTCTAATGATATACAGCATCATTTTTGTGTGTGCAGATTTTTATTTTAATGAAATTGGTTTTAGGTAAAAACATAATAAGTTTAAAATTTGTATATAAATAGTTAATGGCATTTTTATATTTATAAACTTCAGCACTCTTTACATTATATGCATTGTTATACTTTATATCCTGTCTTATCTCTAATGGTATCACGGTGAAACAGAAAAATATAATTTATTTTGTTTTCTTGACAAATTTTGATTTTTCACTTGTGCAAAATAAATGTTTTTCCTTTTTTCTCCCTTCTTTCCATGAAATTATTTTACTGGATTTTGAAATAGCTAACTTATTCATGCTGTTTGTGCTTTTCTGTTTTGTTGATTTTCTATGCGTAATATGTTTACTAAATCCCAAAATATCAAACAATTTTATTTTTTATCAAGTTTTTCGGGGGAAAAAGCTTTTTGCACATACTATAATCATATTCCGAAACACATTACTACTCGGCATAAATATCCATTAGCTCAGTGGTTAGTGCATTATGCTGCTACAATACAGGTCAGGGGTTGCGTGTTAATATGAACAAGTTTTCATCCCTTTGAGGTTGATAAAGTGTGCTTGTGAACTAAACACTGGAAAATTCCATATCTGACTGACCACTTAACTGGGACATTTTATGTAGTAGTACCACAAACATGGATTATAGTGCCACAAAATTTAATGTTTTATGGCCATAGCATGCGGAAATTATTTGTCCAACATTTCATTCAACACTTTGTAGTCAGCAAGATTTGCTGGACCTTTCTGAAAGAGAATTTTGCTGTGTATTCTTGCTTGCCCAACTTTTCCCAGTCATATTGGATAAGCTATTATACTCGTTCAGCGCTCCATCAACAGAACCAATAGAAGCAAAACTAGAAAGATAGGATTTCCAACAACAACAAAAAAAAACTCTAGAAATATGCAAACTTATCAGATAATTGTTTCCATTCAACAGATAATGGATAACAATGCAAAAAGTTTAAAGAACATATTTACCAAACCTGCAATAAGTTGAGCAAACATTTTTTGTAAAATATTTTTCTCCCGTCTGATATGGCCATTAGATAGATGTCATAAATCATGCAACTTCATACAAATTCATTTGTTGATTAGTACCAGAAGCTAGTAAAACCTCATTTTCGTATCCACCTTGTTATATTTAGTTAATTCTTTTTTTGTAATGTAGTGAAACCTTCCTAGGTCAGCTGCCTTCCTATTGCAGCCAAATGTATAGGTCAATTACCCCGCCTTTACCCATTATGCTTTTTGCATTTAGTTAAAAATAAAAAAAAATAAACTTAAAAAAAAAAAATGGTGAATACTTTTATTTAGTGTATCTGTCTTCATATTTGAAAGTTTGTAAATGAAATACATTTTTTATTACAAAATAGTGTAATGCATTTTCATATAACTACTGGTTCATTATACTTATGACAGGGTATTGTACATTTTGTTATTGTTTTATTATGCAAATTTTGGCCTATGTAGACGATGCTTTTTTTTGCTTATTGTTGATTAGACATATGTCTGTTGAATTTTCATATGTTCATTTTTAATTTCATTCGACAACACTTTTCATGCTTCTTTTAAAAGTCTTCTGAATTGCCAAAATTGTGAGCTTGAGTACATTCAAATGTTACCAGCAAAAGTTGAGATTTTTGTTTTTCGGCCAGCATTATGAAAATCAAGAGAATGAGGTGTTACATATTCATACTTGTGAAGTTATTATTTATCATATATGTTTTGGTGTTGAAAGCGGCTTTTAATTTTTTTTTTTGTATGATTTTGGCATTGTTCATCAATACTTATTGTTTGTATTTCTGTTTCCAGTGATGTGTAGTGACTTTTAAAATGGAAATTAAATCTAAGATGTTTTACATGTCATATTAATAATAAAACATTTTAGAAGAACTGCTATTTTTAACTTGTTGATTAGTTGTTGGCTCATTGACTTTTTAACTAGTTCTTTTATCATGATATGGGGCAAGCAAAAATATCTGCAAAACTTAGCTGAAAGATAATCTTGCTTTGCAATAGAACTTTATTGGTGTTTTTTAAAGGCTTATGAACACAAATCAGTCTATATTTTTTAATTTATTGTTGTACTAATTAATGGAGAATGAATTTCTCAACTATGTCTTCAGAATCTTTATAAATTTGTCTATTCCCTAAAAGTATACTTAAAAAATAATTCACATTTTTGTTAGTTCAAGAACAGTACAATGCTGCTATCTAATATTAAAAGCTAGACCAAATGTTACTCAATTTTTACTCAGTTCTGTTGAACAAGAAAGTTTTCTTAGATTTGATTTGAGTATATTTTTAAAAATTCCAGGCTATGCGGTGTCTGTTGATTAAATTTTGGACTATTTCTAAAATACATTACACAATTTTTAAAAGACTAATGATTTAATTTTTCTATTTGTTATTTAGTTGGATTTTAAAGTTCTTATCGCCTCTTTTATAACAACTTATATATTAACTTATTAGTAAAGTACAGCAAGTATTGGTTTTTAATGAAAAGAAAGTAAAAGGTCGACTCCTTTTTTATTTTTTAAATACTTAGCCTTGTTACTTTTTGCTTTTGAAATATTTTGCCAATATTCATCTGCTTATATCTATCTATTCAGCATACAATAAAACCGCCTGAGATAGAATTGCAAAAGATTTGTTAAATTTAGTCTTCTATAAGTTTTCATTTAAGATATTCGTTTTCTCATGTCAAGTTTCTATTAAAATTTGTTTTTAATTTACATATTGTCATATAACATTAACTAACTGAATTTTATGTGAAAAATTGATAATTGATATACAACATTAAAAATCTATGCACGTTTTCACAAGTGTTATCTTAAGAATCGGTTCTATGTAAAATTTTAGATGATTTTTCATGTTTTGTATGATGCCTTATTTAATTGGCTGAGTTAGTATAATTCACTGAAAATCAACGTTTTAGCACAATGAATTAAGCAATGTGAACATTGCTTAATTGAGTCCTAGTATTCACTGGGCCCCACCAGTGGCCGAGAGGTTGGGACCTCTCAACTGGTAGACGGCAGGTGCTGGGTTCGAACCCAATCGCGGCTGTCGGCCTAACCGTTCGGAGTTTTCGTGGTTTTCTTCGAACCTTGCGTAAATACGGGTTAGGTTCCCTTAGAAAGACCCCCACGAAGGGCACCCCCCCTGGTCCTATATCCCTAGCGCAGATAATCGGATGTCAAAAATCAACCAACCAACCTAGTATTCACTGATATGAGTACTTGGACTCAAATCATCAGTATATAAAATGTTTGTATGAAAACTACCCCCTCCCTCCAAGTTACACGCAAGGCTAAATCCAAATGTCTATTGAGCAACCAAATCCATTTTGATAGAAACTCAGGTGACATTTGGGCTTTCGCCTTGCATGTAGGTTTTTTTTGAGGGGGGGGGGGGGGAGGTATTAATTTTAAGAACTTCAATTTAATTACGTAAGTAATCATCATGTAATCTGTGCCATTCTATGACTAACTGCACATTTTTCAAACTATCCTGTAAGTTTTTGGAAAGGGGAGGGTCAGTATTTTAGCTATGGGGGCAAGACCTTCAGTCTCAGGATTGATTTCAGTCTTGTAGAGATTTTTGCTTTATATGTGAAAATAATACTTTTACTCTAAAAACCTTTTAAGCTTTTTTTTTTTTTCCCTTAAGCTTTTAATTTTAAACCATAATGCAAGACCTAAAAATCATCTAACCCATTTTCATTAAGCGATTTCTAATACTCAGAAAAGTCTTCAGTCTTGCAGGGTTCCCAGCGTCATGGAAAGTCATGGAAAATCTGGAAAGTCATGGAATTTCAAAGTAGTCATGGAAATTTCAAAATATATATGAAAAATCAGGCAATTTACAAATATTTTATAAAAAGTCATGGAAAATTCTTGGCGAAAAAATGTAAAATGATACAAAATTCATCAAATAATCTTGGAAAAAATCACGTAATTCGTCGAATAATTAGGGAAAAGAAAATTTAGAAATTTGAAAAACAATTGCTGAAAAAAATCGCTAGTTTTGACAAAGAATTCTGGAAATAAGTAGCAAAATTCCTTGTATGTCTGCTTGTTCAGGGAATTTTTTGAGATTTGGTCCGGGAAAGTCATGGAATTTTTCGAGATTAGGTCATGGAAAGTCAGGGAATTTGCTATTCATGTTTTGCTGGGAACCCTGTCTTGGCTTGTATAGGCTTCTTGCACCTATAATTTTAGCCATTGTTCTATTTTATTTCTGAAGTAATAGTAATTCTTATAGTCCTATATTATATCTTTCCTTCCTCCTCCCGCCCCCCCCCCCCCTCCCCTCCAATTTTTTTCAAGCTACAAAATAAACATCTCTCCTGCTAACAAACATCTTATTTTTCTCTTGCCTGTGTTGACTATTTTATTAAAATTCTGAAAAACAATTCAATCTCATGATTATATCTTAAAAATAATAATTATAATATGATTATAAAAATAATTTCAGACTTTTCTTCAATTTTTAAAAAAATTTCACCAATTAAATTTTTGGGGAAATTTTATATTTTTTCTTAAGTTTTTTACTTTTGTTTTTGTACTTTGATACAACAGTCTTTTTTTCTGAATTCCTTTTAATGTTCTGAATTTTTAATATTTTTTCCTTAGTATTACTAATTTGTCTATTAAATAACACTTTAAATTTTTTTATTATTTTTTAAATCTTTATTCTTAGTGGTTGGCTTTCTGCACATTTAACAATCAATTATGATCAATTTGATTCCTTAAAAACTTATTTTTGTTATAAAAAAGAGTATTAACTTTGTTCTATTATATATTTAATGTGGTAGCAATTTTTTTTATTTGCTGTTTCAAGAAAAGTATCTACGGTTTTTAAAATTACAATTAAAAAATATTCATGTCAGTGGTTTTATTAATGTTCTGTATCTTGGTAAAAGGTATCTTATCACTGTAGTAAGTAAATAATTTGTCTAATTCTTTTTAACAGTTTCTTTTTAATTTGCTTAAAGCTAAATTGTATGTAATATATAAATTTTAATAGCTATTATAATATTTATTCCGCTTGAAATTCATAAGTATTATTGCTCAAATGTTGTTCACACAGTTTTCAAACTTTTTACTTTTTTGTCAATCTCATCCCTGAATATATTTTAGATATAGGGCTGTCCATAAATGATGTCTTTTTTTTTTTTTTTTTTTTTTTTTTTTTTTCAATATTTTTTATCCTTTTTCCTTCTCTTTGTCAAAAAGTGTCACACTTCATCATACCCTCCCTTGTCACACTGACCCCTTGCACGTTACGTCACATACTTCATCTGGCGCCCAAACATAAGGCAAATGTGGTGTTTTCACATTTATAAAAATAGTAATTTGCGCTTCAATTTTTAAGTACTTAGAAAAATAATGCAAGAATAAAAAAAAATCTAAATTAAACAGAAAGACTGCGGGTGCTTTAAACGGCAAATGGGGAGTTATGTTTTATTTGGGCTCCAGATGTGCACCAGATTAGAGGAACAGCCGTTGCTATGACGTTAATGCAAGGGGTCTATATTACATATACTTGTTGTTCAGAAACTAAGCACTATGTTATAGACCATGTTACAAAGTTAACTTTTAAAACTTCGTGAGCTTTAATGGCATCTGTGAACATAACAATAAAAATGCATTGTGTACTTATTTTTTATGAAATAAAGTTCATAATATATAGTAATAATAAAGTATTTATGCGAGAACAATTAAAAGCAATGGTATTTTGGAATTTGAAATGAACTTTAATATATTAGGTTTTAAATTTTATCTTTATTTCATAAACATAAAACACTTTCATTTCAAAATATCTGCTGATTTTTAATGCCTTTTTTTTAACAAAATGTGTTATGTCAGATTAATTTTTACCACCTTGTCACAATGTCATCAGCCCCCTTCCCATGCTTAATGTCATTTGTGGATTGCCCCTATTTAAATCTATATTTGAAAATAATCTACCAGATATGCCCCCTCCCCCTTGTCAAATAGAGTTGATTCCTGGCAATTTTCAAATCGTCCATATTTTTTAATTGCAGCACAAGTCTGTATGACAATGTTTATGCCTGTTAACAAATTCCTTCAAAATATTTAGTAACATATAATTGCTTTAAATAGTGTTTCTTTTACACTAGATTAATTTAAACGCCATTTTGGTGTATAAAATATACTACATATAAATTTCTACAGTGAAAAAAATGTCTGGACTAAGGATCTCTTGACTGAAGCTGCCAATACTCTACTATCTGAACTATCTCGGACGAATATCTAATGAATCAATTCTCCCAGCTAACCTTTTTGATTGTATTATCGCATCTGGTCTGATATATGAATCGTCTCAACAGAATAACTACAGATAATGGAACTCCAGAAAACTCTGGATACTCAATTAACGCTAGATTAATTTAAATACAATTATTCTAATTAGTAAATAAATCATATTTCCAACTGGATTTAAAAAAAAAGTCCTTAGGATTTGAACTTAGGGATATCTTGCAGTGTTGAATATAAAAAGTGTCCCGGGAGGGGGGTACATTCCCTCCCGGAGCAGTAAAATCCCCCCCCCCTTTCCCTCTCGGGATGCCACTAATGTCCTTTCCGGAGAAAAGTGTCCGAATTGAACGCTGATCTGCCATGCTCCACACCATTTGAATTATTTCAGACGAATCCAGTGACAGGATTCGTACGCGTCATGAAATCCCTGAAAACTCCTGGAATTTACATTCGTAACTATGGTTTATTTTTACCGTCTATAATTTTCTGAATATAATTGGAATTTTACTGGTCTTGAAGAAAAATCGCATCACATAAGTTTCAAATGGAAATACTTAAAATTCAAAGTGTAAAAAATATCGGGCATTTTGTGAAATGGCTGACGATTCACCAAGGGGTCAACGACATATCAGTAATCTGTTACAATATAGCTACAGTCGAGTCGCTAATCGCTATATAACGAAATCCATCGTTCAGACAAAAAATTCGTTGAATAGAGAACGGCAAATTTTTTTCATTTAATGTTTAAATTTTGAACCATAATTGTTTTTGAGATGCTTAATTAAGTTTTTGAAATATTTAACGAATTTTTCTTCAGAATCTCAAACATCTTCGCCACTTTCTTTTTTTTCCCAGTGTCTTCTTATTTTCAAAATTATTACTTTATCAGAGAGAGTTGTGTTTAAAATAGAAGCGATTATATGGAAATGCAGTAGAAGATAACACCAGCAAAGATGATATTTAGTAACAATTCTTCATTCAAATGATCTCTCACAACGAAAAATGCTCAGAGTCGCCACAAACAACAAACATCTTCTCTAAACTCTAAAAGTAATGAGAGTTAATTTAGGTAGATGAAAACCTGCAGAAAAACGACCTTTTCTGCAATTCCCGCTTATTCCTGTCTTACTACCCAAACCAAGAAACAAACACCATTTTAAAGACAATAATGGAATAGTTTTATCTTTTAGGATGCTTTGTGCTAGCAAGCAAATGTTTCAATCTTTTCCAAGAACGCATGCTCATCTTGGCTAAAACAAAGTCGAGTGTAACCATGCAAAAATATGTTTTTCTTGGGGGGGGGGGTGGAGTTGAATGCCTTTTTTTGGACATGAGGAATGTAGCTATGAAATATAAACCATAAATCAACGCAAAAAAAAAAAAAAAAAAAAAAAAAAAAAAAAAAAAAAAAATTCTACAAATAAGTTGAAGTGTTTTCTGAACTTATAATTGAACATTTTCGAAAAAAATCGTTAAATGGAGATATGTTTCGCTATATAGAGATTATTTTTAATGTAATCATGAAAAAAATTAACCGTACCTACAAAAAATTCGTTGTAGAGAGACTCGACTTTATTTTTAATCGAATGTAACGTTGTTTACATGCAAACTCATGTAGATCTGCTAATGCTTTAGTCCGAGTGCTACGCGACAAAAATAAGGGGAAAACTGCAAATCATGATAAGAATATACCGCTTGGTGAGTATGTACCTTATGATAATGCAATGCATATTAGAGGGGGAGGCATCTCGTAAAGTCATCGGAATTCAAGATGGCGGCTGTTATTCAAAATGGCGTCATTTTCTGAATTTTCTTACTATGCGTAATATAAATATGCATTTCATGTCGATTTCTATGTTTTTCAAGTCAATATTTGGTTTTTAACACTTTCCAGTATTATTTATAAGATGAATTCGATTTATCTATCTGTTTGCCTGTCTGTCCGCCTGTCCTTCCATGCTCAAGCTCGCTTAAATGTACTCATTGTCATGTAAATTTTATATGTTTTATGAAGTTTATAATAACATGTTCGGAGTAAAAAATAAAGTGTATAGCTTTTATAGTCCATTTACAGAGCGCTAAAAAATTACTTTACAGTACTATGCATGTGGCGAAACCATTTGCAATGTGTTTTAATGATGTTATACTCTTTAAAACACTTTCAAATTGATATGCATCAATGTTGATACTGCAATGAACAACCAAATATTTAATAAATAATAAGGAATGCATAGTATTTATCGCTTATTTTCAGTGACACACCAAAACAAGAAAATATGCGTTTGTAATTTTTATATAAATTTTATAAAGATCACCATCTAATTCATGCGTTATTAGTGGAGGGGCTAGGCGGAATAAAACTTAATTTTGTGATAAGGATATACCGAATAGTCAGTATCTATCTTATATTAATAAAATGCATATAAATTAGTGAGGCATCGTATAAATTTAGAGAAATTCAAAATGGCAACTATTTAAATTATTTTGCAGTTTTATTCCTCCGCATCTTTCAATAGTATTTCTGATGTTAATTTCCACGTTTTATTACTCTTCTTATTTTAAAACTAGAAATATGACTAAAATGAAAATGGGACAATTATTAAAGTATATTTGTCATTTACAGTAAAAAATTTAAAGGCATAAACAAATAATAAAACTACTCTTTTATTAATACATTACTTATACAATATATTACAAAAATAAATGTTACATATAAAGCTGTAGAATATAGAAACTTCACTTGGTATCATTATATTTATCACATTCGTTTTTGCAATTGCGCAATAATGTGCAAGAAAATCCAACCTTTCTAAAGCCACACAGAAAGTCACACACTATTTTGACAGATTTTACATATACAGTAAAGCATCGTTTATACGACGATCACTTATACGACGTTTACATTTATACGACGTTTTAATGTGGTCCCGATTCATTCCTATTCATTTTAAGAGCAAGAATCTGAGAAAGTGTCACACCTAGCATTATGGGGTGATTCATGACATCTCAGATTTTCTCCAAAAAATTACCAGTTGTTACTTATCTTGTTAAAAGACCAAATCCAGAATTTTTTGCTCCAAAGTTGAGTTGTTCATTTTTTATGGCCCCCCAAAGGTCATCATGTCGTGAAAAAAAATAAGCGTTTTTTTAAGACATGGATATTGCTATGACTCACAGCTCTTTGCGCATACAACCTGCTACGAAATTCTTTTTATATCTGGAATGTAAGAGGGTTGAACTTTATATAATAGATGAAAAACCTGTGGCAAGTTTTTGCCGCAAGGTCACAGAAGGTCACAAAAAGATTCATTTTTGCTGTTTTTTTCCATTTTTAAGACCCTATAACAGCTTGCGCGTTCCAACTGCCATGAAAAAACAGGTGGCAATTGAAAGCCATGCATTAGCACTTTTAAAAAATGTATATATAATTGAGGCAAGTTGTATGCGCTTTTAGTTACAGAGTGCCAAAGTCTGAAAAATGTCATTTTTGACCAATATTCAAACTGTCATAATTCCTTGCGGCAACAACATTTTGAAATAATTCTTTTGCCATTGTTTTATTCTATTATTGCCCTTTTCAAAAAAGTAAACTCCACTGAGGCAAGTTGCTTTAAAAAAATTTAATGTTTTTTTAAAATATGGCCTTTTTCAATAGTCAGAGCTATTTTATTATTTGAAATAACTGGACTTGATAACAATATTTTATACATTTGTTTGTCTATATAAATTGATGTTCTAATATATTGTGAGATATATATGATGCTAATGGCATTTATTTAATTTTAACCCTTTCGAGTCCGATTTTTTTTTTTTTTTCAATTTTAGAAAAAATTACTTTTACTTTAATAATATTGATACTAGCTATTTTAATAGATTAATTAGAGTTTAACGAATATTTCATTGTCTGAAACATAACAAATGTTGTTTTTTTTGCACTATTAAATTCATATTCATGCAACAATAGGCTAAGGAAGAATTTTTGGAGAGGGTTTAAAAATATTATCTTGCAAAAAGTTAGTGACATTACAACTTTCTAATATTTTTAGCGCTTTATTACACATAATTCTTTCAGGAAAGTAATTTTTATTTTAAATTAAGAGGGAAATACATTTAAAATAAAATAATCGCAAACAATACTAAAAAAATTAAGCAAATATTTATTATTACTAAATGACTTAACATTAATGAAGTCATATAATAAGTGCACAAATACATACTAACATTGCTACATGTAATTAGTAACAAAAATATTTCCTAAAAATAATAATACTCAAAAGACAGGTATTATTAATAGTACACCAGCCCTGAAAGCGTTAAAACGAAAATATTTGACATTTACAAATTACAATTTGTAATTAAAATGCAAATATAAATACAATCAGCCAACACTGCTACAATTTTTACAGAGTTTTATCATTACGAGAAAAGAAAATCGAAGATATAACCATTTCTTTTAAGATATTTCAATATGTCTTTTAACCCTTATGGGATTTTGTTTTTTTCACTTATGGGAAAAATAAATTTTCTTTAACATTAATAGCTATCCAAGTATATTAACTGAAATACATGAATAGATAACTATAACTGTTAAATGGTATCTTCAGATATGATACAAGAAAGTTATATTTTTGATTTTCTTTTCTTTTACTGATAAATCAATGTAAAAATATTAACAGTGTTGGCTGATTGTATTTATATTTGCATTCTAATTACAAGTTGTAATTTGTAAATGTCAAATATTTTCGTTTTAACGCTTTCAGGGCTGGTGTACTATTAATAATACCTGTCTTTTGAGTATTATTATTTTTAGGAAATACTTTTGTTACTAATTACATGTAGCAATGTTAGTATGTATCTGTGCACTTATTATATGACTTCATTAATGTTAAGTCATTTAGTAATAATAAATATTTGCTTAATTTTTTTAGTATTGTTTGTGATTATTTTATTTTAAATGTATTTCCCTCTTAATTTAAAATAAAAGTTACTTTCCTGAAAGAATTATGTGTAATAAAGCGCTAAAAATATTAGAAAGTTGTAATGTCACTAACTTTTTGCAATATAATATTTTTAAACCCTCTCCAAAAATTCTTCCTTAGCCTATTGTTGCATGAATATGAATTTAATAGTGCAAAAAACAACAACATTTGTTATGCTTCAGACAATGAAATATTCGTTAAACTCTATTTTAATCTATTAGGATAGCTAGTATCAATATTATTAAAGTAAAAGTAATTTTTTCTAAAATTGAAAAAAAAAAAAAAAATCGGACTCGAAAGGGTTAAAATTAAATAAATGCCATTAGCATCATATATATCTCACAATATATTAGAACATCAATTTATATAGACAAACAAATGTATAAAATATTGTTATCAAGTCCAGTTATTTCAAATAATAAAATAGCTCTGACTATTGAAAAAGGCCATATTTTAAAAAAAAACATTAAATTTTTTTAAAGCAACTTGCCTCAGTGGAGTTTACTTTTTTGAAAAGGGCAATAATAGAATAAAACAATGGCAAAAGAATTATTTCAAAATGTTGTTGCCGCAAGGAATTATGACAGTTTGAATATTGGTCAAAAATGACATTTTTCAGACTTTGGCACTCTGTAACTAAAAGCGCATACAACTTGCCTCAATTATATATACATTTTTTAAAAGTGCTAATGCATGGCTTTCAATTGCCACCTGTTTTTTCATGGCAGTTGGAACGCGCAAGCTGTTATAGGGTCTTAAAAATGGAAAAAAACAGCAAAAATGAATCTTTTTGTGACCTTCTGTGACCTTGCGGCAAAAACTTGCCACAGGTTTTTCATCTATTATATAAAGTTCAACCCTCTTACATTCCAGATATAAAAAGAATTTCGTGGCAAGTTGTATGCGCAAAGAGCTGTGAGTCATAGCAATATCCATGTCTTAAAAAAACGCTTATTTTTTTTCACGACATGATGACCTTTGGGGGGCCATAAAAAATGAACAACTCAACTTTGGAGCAAAAAATTCTGGATTTGGTCTTTTAACAAGATAAGTAACAACTGGTAATTTTTTGGAGAAAATCTGAGATGTCATGAATCACGGGTGTGTCACTCTCTCAGATTCTTGCTCTTAATGTAAAAATATATCTTTTATACGACGCCCAAAATCGTTTATACGTCGATTTTTCGATTTTGTATAGGTTTATTTTTGTTTATTTTTCTTGTGTATTTTACGAACGAGCGGAAGTTGGCAGCTATGAATGACACCAAAGAGCGTGTTTAAATGCACTGCACATTATAAAAGTGTGGGCTGGTGTTCGATTAGTCTGAACTTGTAACAGATTACACTGGGAGGGGTCATTCTTTTTTCGGGGATTGTCAGCTTTCGCGACCTGTTTTAAGTTGCAAATAGACTATCCTTCTAACTGTTATCAGTATTGGCGACTTTTAGTTGGCCACGCGGGGTTTTTGATCTTTAACTTTAAATGGAAAGGAAATGAAGTACTGTAAATGAGGAACCTTTCGGTGAAACATAAATAAAGGTAAGCATATTTAAATTGCTTATTAATCCCCCCCCCCCCTCCCAGTTTTTAAGATTATTTGTTTATTTTGGTTTGTTTAGTTACAAATTCATGCAAATCATCACGTTAAACATTAAAATTAAGTGAAAACAAAATTAATTCTAGTTTTGGAGGTGAAAATCGATTATACGTCGTTATCGTTTATACGACTATTTTCGGTAGTCCCTTCGGCGTCGTATAAACGATGCTCCACTGTACATTTTATTAACTCTTCACAAGAACCGGAAATTTCTGGCAATTCCAACCATTTTATTTTGAATGATAAATTATCCAAGAACATCCCCATTTGTTTGGAGAGGGTTGACGTATTTAACGCTGATCTGCTTGTCCCCAAATCTGTAAAAAATAAATAATCAATGAGAAATAAATCTGTTTTTTTTTCCCTGTTCGAAATGCAAGCCAAACAGTTTCTAAGCATCTATCTGAAATGATAAAGAAGTATGTAACCGCTAAAACTAACACACCATGGTCTACAGAGCGTATAACAATATTTTTCAACCATGCTTTTGAGATGCAGTATTATTCTTGAATCAGCTTCTTCGTGACCAGTGAAAGTCATTCCAACTAAGGAACTTACGGCAGTAAGATTGCCTTTAACTTCTTCTCCTAAAGTGGTTATAAATTGTGTATTTTTATGATAATTATTGCTAGCAATCCAAGTAGATTAAAAGATTATTCTTTGTTATTTGAATTTCTTAAGAAATCTTGCCAATTTTTAAGAAATATAACATGTGGTTGCACTTGTCGGCTAATCTTTGCACCTCTCTTTTCTCTAGTTCATCCTTTAATGCTTGGTGTAATGTTCTATCCCAAATCAATTCTATTCTTTGACATCTAAAACTCTCAATGTTGTCACGTAAGTGAGGTTGAAATGTGTTAATGTAGTAATCATTAAATGTTTTTGAAGTCTGTTGAGCCTTTAAAATGTTAGTATGAATTTACCCATCATATATTAAAGCATAACATGTTCCTGGAAAAACTTCGCCATTTTTCCCAACAGTTTCCTCTAAAATATAAGCTACATCACTCTTATAGCTAGGTCTAAATTCACCGCTACTAGAAAATGCAAGGGGAAATGGTTTATTTTCATATTTGAAAAAAATTTGCAAGTCTAACTGGTGATTCCGTGTAATTATTAAAAGCTTTCTTTCTTTCTAACCGATGACCAGGCCCCTACTTGCCGAGTTATCTCAGCTTAACGGGTTAGATACCTGGTATCGGGGCGGACGACTGCCTAATTGCCACGTAGTAGCAATAAACTTTGCTTCGCATGCCATCATTTTTGCAGTATTTGCTTGTCGTTAAGCATACTTTGTTTCGCTTGTTAATTAATGGTACATCCTGTTGTTTGAACTGCATTTGGCTTCGCAAGATGGTCTCGTAATTTAGAGCCTTGATCAGATGACGAGACCTTCATCTGGCAAGGCACCTCCAGAGGTATAATTCACAGGTAACTTGGAGGACTTTGCACCCACGACGGATTTTACATGCACCAGGCGCCATTAGCGTACATGATAATTATTAAAAGCTTGGAAAACAACTGGACGTCTGTTTTTAAAATTTTCAAGATTGCATTTTTATGGCTTATGTTTTTCGTCGGAGTACTAAATAGAGGAATTTTGTTCTTTTTCAGAGGTTGAATTATTGATGAATTTTTTTTTTTTTTACTAGGCATTCCTTAATGAAATTGTTGAATTGGTTAATACCAGTTGATTCAGGATCACTTTTGATTCAGGATCACTTTTGATTCATCTCATTTTGGTGGACATTAATCATCGTAATGACAATGTATATTTATAAGCTGCTTTCCAACCAAATAAAATAATCATATGACATTATGCAATTGGTTCCTACCTGGTAAAGTTTAAAAAAAGCATACAATAATTTAAAAAACACATAGCCGACATTGTGGTTATAGCCAGTACTGTAAACGTATTCTTTTTTGAGAGCTTGTAAATGAGGTATAAATTCTACGCTCCCTATATCATGCAGCAAATATCTTGTACTGTACTTCACTGATGAATGTTAATTTCAATATGTTTCAAGCAATTTCACATCATTAAAACAGACTACAAAGAATTTTTGCAAATCGGCCATAATGTAAGGGAATTATTTTGAGTGTGCTTGTAAACGAACTATAAATGCTATACACTACATTTTCGATGTAGAACATTTTGCATTATACCACTTCTTTAAACTGCATACAGACATAACACATATATAAATTACACGGATATCCGAGTAAAGTTAAGCAAAAAAGAGCAGGGCCAGACTGACGGCTAGACAATTTATAAATATTTCGAGCTCCCTGTAAATGGATTATAAAAGCTATACATTTTATTTTTTACTCCGGACATGTTATTATAAACTTCATAAAACATATAAAATTTACATGGCAATCTGAGTACATTTAAGCGATCTACAGCATGGAAAGACTGGCGGACAGACAGATACATCGAATTTATACACTCTTTTAAATAATGCTGGAAAGTATTAAAAACGAAACATTGTGGATTTCATGTCAATTTTGATGTTTTTCAAGTCATTTATATTACGCATAGTAAGAAAATTCAGAAAATGACGCCATTTTGAATAACAGCCGCCATCTTAAATTCCGGCGACTTTACGAGATGCCTCCCCCTCTAATATGTAATGTATTATCATAAAGTACATACACACCAAGCGGTATATTCTTATCACGATTTGCAGTTTTCTGATGCGTAGCACCCGGACTACTTGTCATTCCTGTGATTGTAAAAACTGATTTTCAATAATTACGTCTTTAAATTACTTCAGTGTTGAATTCACTTTTCTCCGGGAAGGACTTCTGTGACTGCGGGGGGGGGGGGGGGGGACATTGTGGAGTTCCGGGAGGGAAATTGCATTTTTTGAACATTGAGAACCCAAAATTCCCGGGCCTTAATTTTAATGTCGAAATGGAAAGCTTTTCTTTTCGTTCAAAGTGGGAGATATTCGAACAAACTGATTTTAATAGTAATGACCAAAAACTGTGTACTTTGTTGCTTATAACGCTTTAATAATCGCGTTTTTATTAATAATAAATAATTTACAGTTTAATCCAGGACATGCTTGCGTTTTCTGTTTTCGCTTTAATAAAATATAAACCAGGAGGGTTGGAAATACTACAGGATTGGTCAGAACTTGATTAGCATATTAATGTGCATCCGATTTGCCAAGTCATATCTTGGTGTAAGTCATATGCCGACCCAATTTTAGTGGCTGATCGGTAGATTATTATAAATTTATTTTCATATACTCAAAAGTATTAAAATATGGAGGATTGGAGCAGGAAGACATAGTGGTAATCCAACCATTCAAGCACTAATCGGATTGGCTAGTGTTTATCACAAAGTTATGACTTGACGGACCAGTTGCATTTTAATATGCAAATCTGATATTAACTAATTCAAGAGTTTCAACCATCAAGTCGATGTCACAATGGTTTGAGATGCCGTATCCCAATCTACAAAACAAAGTAAAAAAATAAGTTCTGGCCTGAATAAACAGCCGTTTGTTTACTTGGCTCAGTTAGTCTCGAATCTTAAGTTTTGCGTTATACCAGCAGTGGGCAAACTCTATTCTTAACAAAACTGTTTCTGAACGAAACTTTTTAAACTACCTCGTATAGATATATTAGTTAAAGGGGCGGCGGTTTTAAGATATATGCTGATATTAGTATTTAAAAAATAGTGGTAAGTACACTTTTGAAATTTTTACGTTAAATAAGTTATATTTATGCCAGTGTTTCGTCAAAAGATTGCATCGAAAACAAACTGTGCGGTTTTAAATATTAAATTGCCCCTCCCCTTTTTCCGAACTAATTTCGCTTTTCAGCGTAGCATTTCTTTCCCTTTTAAACATTAGAAGGCCTGAAAATTTTACTCGAGTTTGCTAATAATATTTCATACCATAATTTTTATTGAAAATTGATTTATTTAACGTAAATCTCCGTGGTTTAAATTTAACTTATTTCAAGAATTTTTTTTTTTATAAAACAGAACTTAAGGATCGCTTTTTACAAATTTGTATTTCCTTATTGTTTTGCCTATTGAATTTAAATGCACATGAAGTAAAATAGTGTTTCTCTTAACATTTTCTTCAATTTGTACATGTACAGTATAACCTTGAAAATCCGGCATGATAGGGAGCTAGACGAGATTTAAAAATACTTCCTATATTCTTAATAGTGGTTTTAGTCAAAATTTAATTGATAATTATGTGATAAAAAATTGAATATTAAAAAACAAGATTGAATAAAATTGAAAAATTCTATGTTACTTAAAACTGAAAAATTCTTTTTTACGCGTGCCTTTTCCCTTAACCCTCCGAGGAGTCGCTTTTTGCATAGAATTGCAGTATTTTTCGCTCTTCTTTTTAATGTCATAAACAGTCGACGATCTAATATCTATTTAGCACACATTTTCGCAAAGCTTTTCTAACCGTATTACCAAGCCAGTGCTTTATTTTAGATGCAATGCTCCTTAATTCTGAAAGACTTCGTAATAATTCTCATAGTAAAGAAAGAAAAATACGTCTGTTTATCTTGCTATTTTTTTTTCTCCCGTAAGTTGGTAGTGTATTAAGTAAAGGAGTGAAAAAATACGTTAATGCCGGATTTTTCAAGTCGCACGTACATAATACTATGTGACAAAACTCACCATATGCGTCTATAAAAGAATTTTTACATGAAAGGTGTGCTAATTTTGATAAAAGTTTTCTGTAATTTCCGTTAATCTCAAATTTTTTGCTTGGATGAAAATTGTCCTATTTATTTAGATTAAAAAATATATTTATAAAGAAATTATTTTTATTACTTTAATAAACTTTAAAATGTTTAGAAAATTCCAAATGTTTTGCCATGTTATTGGGAACAGACTGATTTCATCGGAATTTTTTTTAGGAGTGAAGGAGAAAAATAAAATCTTCCTCTCGTGCAGTCCTCTTAATACATTGTGTCCAGCAAATAAGACCCCGATTTCAAAATAAATTTCTCAAAAAAAAAAAAAAAAAAAAAAAAAAGGTAGAATTATGCGATAAACGTTTTGTTTATTAGGTAAGTTGTAAAAATGTTATACAGAAGTTTCGATTGGTAAATATTTTGAAAAGTTTATCTTCTGGTTGCAAAGAATGCTTGACTTGACATTTTTCTTGTTTTAGATTGCTTACAGAAAGCGAATTTTTATTTTATTTTAATTTTTTTTTTTTTTTAACAGCTTACTTAATAAACAGTTATAATTCTATCGATTTTGTTTTTGAAAAATTTAATTTTGAAATCCCGGTCTTATTTGCTGGACACCCTGTATATTTTAAAATTAAGTATTCCGAATTCTGTAGCCTGAACGCGAATCCTATTTGGGCCGAGCTCCACTTCTACTGCTCTACCCATTATGACGATACTGATAACATGCCTTTTCTGACAGAAATTTCATCCGAGCGCCCTCAAATTCCCTCAGTTACAATGGCGGTAAATAAGATTAGTTCTTTTACTTCCCGTCTCCGCAAACGAAATTAAGAATTGTGTGTTATTTTTCCGCCATCTATCTCTTCACAACATCCTCCTACAAATGTGTGTTTTGCCACTTTTCTTATAGAACAACCCCCTCCGCCTTCCTCTCGCCAAGACGTCCTTGAAATCTCTCAACCTTAGAAAAAAACACATATCTGTTGTTACATAATTTCGCACTTATTTGAGTGAAACATCTCCAGACAGAAAATGGCACACACACACATCAACTACCGACCTCTTTTCCTTTCTCAAGTAGGCCAGAGGTAGGGTATGAAGTTGCGCTCACAGAGTCTCTTCAACAAAAAATCGATGTTCCCTCTGTTGAACAATTAAAACATCACGTGACTCTCTATTACCGGAATAGAAAGGGCTGTAATGCCGCTCGTTCATCGTTCTATTTATCGCTTAATCTGTAGTCTTGAATATTTGAAAAGACTGCTTGAATGATTATAAAACACTAACGTAAAGCCATATTAATTACGTAAGTGCATGATGCTAGCTAGGCTGTGCAGTGGTAAGGTTACTCTGTAATATTTCGATTGTAAAAAAGGATACAGATGAGTTGATACGGAAGGGTTATAACGAGAGGTAAGCTGTCTCTCGGGGGATGGCTTGCTTATGATTAAAAGTGATTAGTCTAGTCGAGTTGATGAAGATTCGGTCGCGAAACAAAGACTTTAAATAATTAAATTACTCTATTTTAAACAGCTGATATTCCATTACAATTATACTATGAAAGATTTTGGAGGGAGGGGGGAGTTTTTCATTCTTCATTTTATACCGTGTTTTAATACTAAGAATTCTGATATTATTAGCTCGGTCTTTAAAATTTATCAATTTTAACTCACTTTGTTGTTAAAAGTGCCAGATAAAGGATCTTAGGAAAAGAAATCCCGAAACTAAATTAATTTGCCTTGAATATAGAATTTTCCAAAAAAAAAATCATTTGGTGGATCATTAGATCATATATATTATTTCTGATACTAACAAGCTATTTCTATGCTAATACAAAATGCACAATGATGAATGAGGCACTATATATATAAAAAAAAAATTCTGAACAAGTTTGACATAGTGCACTCATATTTCGTAAAAACACGTTGTTTAACTGAAATTAGCACTTAATTAGAAATTAATTACCGAAAAAAATTTCAAGGATTTCAGCGCAAAACCCTCACACAACCCCACTGTTCTTAATTTAAGACTGCTTGAATGATTATGAAACACTAATGTAAAGCCATGTTAAATGCGTAAGTGCCTGATGTTAAGGGACTACTTCAGTCAAATGAAAAGTTCCGTTCGCTAATGCTAATCCTATGGAAGAAATTTATAAAGATATCTCGGTTGCAGTTCAGTATTTTTAAATGATTTTTTTTTTTTTTTTTCATTGCATCGCATAGCTGAGATCGATCCGTATGCAGGCCGTTTTTAACTTTTTTGATTTTGTTTACGTATATTTTTTGAGGATGCTTTCGTTTTCGGAACCGGTTTGGAAAGCAACCTCTTAAAAAATATCTGCAATTAAAATCGAGAAAGTAAAAAACGGCCTGCATACAGATCAATTTCAGCTATCCAGTGCAAAAAAAAAAAAAAAAAAAAAAAAAAATCATTTTAAAATATTGAAATGCAACCGAGATATCTTTATAAATTTCTTCCATAGAATTAGCATTAGCGAAAGAGTCTTTTCATTTGACTGAAGAGCCCCTTAAACTGTGTAGTGGTAAGATGTCTCTTCCAGCTGTAAAAAGAATGGAAAAAAATAATCTCCATAATTTAATATAGTAATACAATGTGAGATTATTATAAAATAAGGTTTTCTCTTATGTGCGTTCGTATTTATGTAAATACGTAGCACCTAAAGTCGTCATTCAGTTCGTGCGTCTATCTTCATATAACAGGGCAGAAACTACCCAACCGAATCATTTGAAATTTAAAATATATAATTTTTGCATAATTTTGTCGAGTCATTTCTAATTTTATGAAAATCGGATGCATAGTTTGAAGGGACAATCAAAAGTATTCCATTACGTTACGGTCAATGGGGAATTTTTTTTTCAAGTTCATCTTAATGATGTTACAGCCTTTCAAACAGGATAAAGTTGATATGCATTTACTGAACTGTACTAAAATATACATTCTGTGCGATATGTGGTGCAAAAAGTGTTTATTACTCATTTACAGAGCTACACAAAAGAATTCTGTTACTTAATGATGGATGGGAAAACATTGTTTTTTGGCGTATTTCAATCATGCTGTTAAATTACTTCATATATAAAGAAATTATATGTTGCTGCGATTTATTTAGTTTAATTTTTCACTTTAACCTTTGGGTTTTGGTTATTTACACAAACTAATCATACGTTCAGAGCCTACTTCACTCACGCGAAAACAGCCGTTAGATAATGTTAATCCTATGGAAGAATTTTCTTTGATAGCTCGCTTTCATTTTCAATATTTTTAATGATTTCTGCTTATAGAGTAACTGAGGTCAATTTGTATTAAGGCTGTTTTTCATTTTTTCGATTTTTATTTAAAAATTAGTTATTATATAATTGAAACAAATCCTGTAAACAAAATCGAAAAAATGAACGGTCTTTATACGACTTGATCTCAATTAGCCGATGGCAAAATATTTTTGATATGCAAACGAGATATCTTAAATTTCTTTCATAGGATTAACATTAATGATTGAGTTTTTCGTAAAAAAAAATGATTAATTTGTGTAATTAATCAAATCTAAAGGTTAAAAATTTAAATGTAGAGTCAAATGTAAATGTTTCATTGGGTATTTCGGTATTTCATAAAGTTTAAAAATTCATAAACAGATTTGAGTTTAGCTCAAAATAATTTCAGTTCACATTCACTATTAAAAATAGAATAAATTGTTCTCAGAAGAGACATCTCTGGATGTCTGAGCCTTGTACCCATGGCCTAATTAAAACATTTTAAATTCGTATTAAAATAAAACTGCAAATTTTGTGGTAAAAAACTTTAATCGCACAACAAGCTCGCAAGTGTAGCTCGTCTTTTTCTGCAAGGGATTAAAATTATGGATGAAAATCTGTATAGATTAACTTAGTAGAGAGAAGTTTAAGAACTTTACAAATTAGAATAATTGCATTGCTAACATAAAATTGTTCTGAATTCTTGGACTTTTTAAAAATAAACAAAAATTAAAATCCTAGACTTTATAGACTTGCATATAATAAGCTATCAAAAAGATTATATTTTGATGTGAAGTTAAATTTTTGAGATTATCGCCTGGTAATGATAACGCTTACAGATTGAAAAATAACGAATTTGTATGTCCACTAATATCGCATAATAAAGCGTATAACAAATGTCTAACATAACGTATAACAAAATCTTCATGTCGAAAAATTGTCCCTTTTCGTTACTTTCCCCTCTCTCTACTTAAGCCCTGTCACATTGTGTGATACTTTCAAATGCTTATTCTTAATCTCGATACCCTACCCTTGGATACACCTAGTGATTATCCCGGTTATGGTCCATGGTCTATCTATATCAACCATCTGGATATGTATGTTGAAGATCTTGACTTGCAGAATTGTAAACTTATTGGTTGCTATGGTAATTTCTTTTTCAGTAGATCTGAGAAACGTTTAATGATATTAAAAAAAATCCTTTATGTAGTCTTCTATACATATTTTTTTAATTTTCTTCCTCTAGAAATCTTTTGTAAATTTATAATTACGGTTTATTCCATATTTTCAACTTAAACAGTCATGCATAAATTGCCGTATGTAACGCACATCGTTGATACAAGAAAATTTATTGAATATTACGGTTGCACATTGTACACTGGCTATTAAAAATGTAAGAAATAAATCATAAGAACTAACATTTATGATTTTATAAACATGCTATTTATTGAAATAAAATGGTTTTAGCTATCAATTTACATGGGAACTAATATTTATAATTTGCAGTAATTTTATTTTATTTTTTTATTATACTTCTCTCGATCATTCCTTTAGGTCATTGGTTCCCAAACTTTTATTGACTACGCCTCACCAAAGCATCCCTAAACTACCAATATCCCCCCCCCCCCCCTCGAAAAAAATAAAAACGCAACATACAGTCCATACATTTCTTATGTTCGTATTTATTTAATTTATTTACGGATTTACATGTTTTAGGTTCTGGAGATTGCGAAAAACATTTTTAGTAAGGGGGAAAAAAATGCCGTTCGTCTGTGTGTTTGTAAACGTTCTGCCTCCCGTATAAATTGAGATAGAGACTTGAAATTTTGTATATAATAATGGGAAGAGGCTTATTAAATATCAGTAACCTCGATTATCCGGGGTTTTTTTTCTCGGAATATTTGTTCGAATAAAAGACGTAAAATTTTTCGAAACTATTTATTTTAAAGAATGAAGTTAATCGGATAATTAGTTGCCGAGATATTTGTAATTATAATTTCCACACTTCGATTTATTTTTATTATTATTATTATTTTAATGACGCTGTATTTTAAATTTCAATTCAGAATGAGAATTGAATTTTAATTGAAAATGAGACGCTTAATCCAACGCAGTAAACTGTTAGTTATTATCATTTTTGGAGTTATACAAATGTGTTTTGCAATTTAATAACAGGGTATTTTCAAAGCTTATTACGTGATCAAGCCACGGTTTTAAAAACTATCTCCCGAACAAATTGAGATAGATGCTTGAAATTTAGTATATACTTAAATTGTAATAGTACAACAAAGCCTTTTAAATTTCAGTAACTTAGTTATCCGGAACTATATTTTCGGACTTTCGAAATATTCGTTCTGATGAAACATATATAAAAATATTCAGAATTAATCCTTTTAACGAATGAATGTAACATAAAATACGTTAAAATTTTATTTTAAAGTTACAATGCATTTTATAAATACATAATTTACAGATATTTAATTTTCATAATTTATATTATGCATATCCATTAGGATGTAGTGGAGGGTATACGTCGTATACCTTCTGGATTTTTTTTAAAGGAACAACCTATACCTTATCTTTCTCGAAAAAGATGTTGTAATATATATAATGCAGGGCAGCGGTTCCCAAACTTTATTCGTAAGAGATCTACCTTCCAGTTAAAAAGAATTTCGCGACCCACTTTTCAGTAAAAATTTTCTTTGTGACACACCTAATATACTGTATAAAATTTGTTGCACGACCTCTACAAGCTCGGTAATTTTACTCTACGAAAAAAGCAAATTTTCGTAGGAAGGATACGCTAACAGCAAAAACAAGAAATGGTCATTCCAGTGTGTGGAGAAATAATTAAAACAACACACAAATTTCTAAAATAATTAAAAATATATTTAATTATGAAAACATAAATTTATGATCGATGAGGACAAACGCAATGGATGTTTCAGGAAATCTTTCAAAATTGGGGTTTTAATCTGAATTTCCCGATGAAAGCAGAAAAAATAGTCACCAGAAAGAGAAAAACGCTATGTCATGTGATCAAAAAATAGCAAACACAGTTCGATTTCAAATCGTTTTATAATCATGTTTTCCAGTTTTATAACTTTCTGTCGAAAAGTGAATTTGTAAATGTGCCAAAACGTTTTACGCTTGTTGAACAGAGCAGTTGAGAACTCGTTAGCCTTAAAATCAACATGTTTTGAAGTATTGTTGACCAAATTAAAGAACTATTCGTACTCATAGTTCGAAATTCGTACTGATAGATATTTATTCGAATTGTGTATCTGTAAGCAACTTTCCCCTGCACAACCCGTATAAATGAATACAATGTAATCGCACTAATCCGAAAGCTCGTAATTTATTCGTAAAGAAACAAATGATTTGAATTTTAATAAAGAAAAAATTAAGCCAAAAACATTTTTCGCATGCACCGCATTGAAAACGGGGAAAAAAAAAAAAATATTTCGCTGGGATTTAAAAATATCTTTAAAAATTTATCTGATGAAGTGATGTGACTTTGTATAAAGAAGTAAATAACGCCAACGCCTCATGAATATGACATCAGTGGGTGTTGCGTCTGACTAATGGTTTCATAATTTAAATCTAGTGTATTTGCAGGATCACTCAATTCTTTTTGAAGCTGAATGGGAAAATTATAGTTCGGCAGCCTCAAGTTTTTATTTAACCATTTTATACAACTTTTTCTTCAAATATGTAATTGATCATTGATCTTAATCAATCGCATAAATGGCCGTCAGCTTTTGAGGTGCATGCAGCCTCAAAGGTCTCAACATCCATCGCGATGGATGCATGACCGATGCATCGGTCAAAGGGAAACGTGTGTCATTTAAATTAGTGAAGATCGCCATTTGTCACAGTAATATCTTTTAATCTTCCGCATTGGGATTTTCATTCATTTTATTTCGGCTAAGAGGATATCGCAGTACCCGATACCGCATCCTCCGATGTCGCGAAAGCTTATCGTTATATATGTATCATAATTAAGTGATATACATTACATGTTTGAAGTTCTGTTATTACAAAATAGTCACTATCTCCCGAACTATTACTCTTTCTGATACCGGCGAATTAATTGGACTACTTTTAATTCGCAATCTATTTGGTTTTTCCCTTCTTATTCTATTTATAGTAGAATTTCGGATAATCAGAAATTTTCTAATCAAATCACCCTGAATCCCTAGTTATAGATTGGACGGGGTTCTATTGTATGTATTTGTGGTGGTGTGAAGGGGAGAGGTGCAGGCCCGCTCTGATGGCTAGGAAATCGGAATTCACTTCTCATGATAAAAAGGTTGACGACCTCTGTCCTACCCTACACTGTCCTCTCAAATGGGGGAAGTTTAATTTCATCCAGCCTTGTTGTAGGTCCAGAACTGTTAAGTCTTGCTGTACTATCTGTCGCATACAAATTTGTTTTATCATTAATGAAATAAATTTATTTATTAACATTTTAACGAAAGCTTCACTTGTGTAATTTTTGAGACATTAAAACTAAATAAATTTGTATAGTGAAAAATTTACTTTTGCGCATGTACAAAATTAGTAATAAGTTTAAAATAGCAAAACTATATAAACAAGAAGGAAATAATTCTGTCAAAACTTGTACACAGATTGTCAAAAAAAAAAAAAAAAGTATATATTTGTATTTTTTGTCACGGAAAGCTAAAACAATATTTTTTTAACTACACAACGAAATTCATTTTGCTATAAATTAATGTACGCCTCTCTCTATGTATGATTAATGCAATAAATGAACGCACGTTAAAGTAAAGGCCCTCTTTAGGGTCTATTGTTTGCAGCATCGTCTTTCATTGCTATTTGGATTCAAAATTTGAATTTTTTTTTTTTTAAAGTGGGTAAGTGTGGTCGCAGATCTCACAGTAAGTTTCGTTTAATATTCCTTTCAAAACCACTTGTCCTTTAGTTAATAAATCCAAATTGTTAATATATTATGATTAAATTCTTACATAAGATGGTAGGACCAATAAATTTTATTTAAAAATAATTATTAAAGGAAATTATTTATTTTAATCGGAGTAAAAATGTTCAAATTAAATTACTTAAATAAAATCCAAAATTCCAATTTTTTAAAAATCCAAAATTAAAAAAAAAAAAACAGCGGAGATGTAAATAAAATTTTTATTTTCTGAAAACGAAAAAAAAAATTGTTTAAACGAAATTTAAAAGGCTGAATTTGTACTGTTTTTTTTTTATTATTATTATTTTTTTTATGTAATTGTAAACAATTACAACATTGTAAACAAAACCCGAATAATATAAACCCTTAAATTGGCAAAAAAAATACAAAATTTCTTTTAATTAGATCCATTTTATATGAACATTTCAATCACCAGCACCGGGGCTCAACTTTCTGTTTACTAGCGATATGCTCTTCCTCCAAGCTATGATGTCTATACGAAAAAAGTTCAAATTAAGGTTCTCTTTTAAAATTTAAGTCGCAAAAATGAACGGATGACATTGAAAAAATAAATTTAATTAAAATAATAAACTTTTTTCAAAAATTTATGATTTGTCGTATTTAGCTCTAAGTACACAAAAATTGAAGTCACTGACTTATACAGTTTTTGTGTATGGACTCTGTGACAGAGAGAGGGCAGAAATGAATAGGATTTCGTCAGATAAACGAGAATAATAATATAAACTCCCGACACTTACCAGAGTTGGGTTGACCTTTTTCTTCCGGGACAGTAGAAGAAACCAAAACAAATGCTCAAAGTTAAAGTATGTTAACCATGTAAAAGAATTAAAGTATAATTACATGAAATCTAAATTGGAAAATTTAATTATTAAAAATATTATTTTTGCAAAGATAGGTTATTTTTAATGACAAACTTCAGGTTCAGCAGACATTTTCAGGTGATGGATTTTTACTACTCTAGAGGTAGAAGGATGTTTTTTATTATTAATTGCTCCATTTATAAAAAAAAGAAGAAAAAAACTACCTACGAATTGTTTATTTTTCGTTTAAAAATGTATTTTCATATAAATGTGCATTATTTTAAACTGTGCATAAATTTGTAATTTTTTATATTTTGCATTTAGCATGAATATCTCAATGCTGATTTTAAAAGATTAGTGTTCTAAAAACCTCTATTGGTATGTCAAAATGCTTTTAAACTATCCTAAAGTGTAGGACTTGAAAAAAAAAAAAATCATCATTTTTTTTGCTTTCATCCAATTTAAGTTGAGAAATTAATTGCAGCACCCTACTGCTAAAAACTTTTTTGCTATACTATGTTGCGTTGTACTAAGAAAAATAAAGATTTTAATGACTTTTATTAATACTGAGGATAGACCAAAACAGGTTTTTAAGGCCAATACTGAATATAGGCGACCTTCCTACTTTTTGGCCGGAAACAATAACTTCAAAAAAAAAAAATAATAATAATAATTAAATAATTAAATTGTTTGTTCTAAAGTAATTAATACTTACATAAATATACATAATTGAAATTAATTATATGTAAAGTATTTATTAATTATGTAAAACTGTTAATAATTTAAAAACTTTATTTTCATATACAATAATACGTAATTAATTCATCCATGACACAGAAAAATTTTCTAATTATACGAATTTCATTTAATTAAAAAATATTTTAGTTTTAGGTATACACATCTAGATTTTTCTTCTATAATGAATTTTGTAAATGATCATTTATTATTATAGAACTTTCTCAAAGAATATTTAAAATCTAATGCAGTAAACTAAAAATTTTCTGTGAGATGATTGATAAATCATGACTGATAATTATAAACAATGAAGTTCATTGCAATACATTCATTTGAGCCGATATAGTTCAAATCAATAACTAATGTTAAAAATTTCCTAAGGAAGAAACAAGTTTTTTGGAATACTAAGTGTTTCAATCTGGCCGAATTTTCGCCCACGTTTTTAGCAAAACTCTGATTTTTGGGCCGAAAACAAAACCGTATTTTTGATTGAGCTCTATTTAATATAGTAATTATTATACATTAATTAAACTGATGTAAATGAAAACTTTTATTTAAATTAGTTTCATTCTACCATTAATAAAGAATCTCTACTATTTACTACTAGTTTCAGAAATTTAAATAATAAAAAATATATTGATTAAATTGAAATGGATAACCAGTAGCGTAGCTATGTTTTTTGGCGCCCGGGGCCAGCAAGAAATTTTGCGCCCCCACCCCAATATAGATATATAACAATTTCTCTCAATTTGGCGCCCCTAGGCCTCGGCGCCCGGGGCGGACGCCTCCCTTGCCCCCCCTTAGCTACGCCACTGTGGATAACATATAATTGATTTTGTGCGTTTTGTATAAAATTTCTTTTCATTTAGCCAATGGTTTAAGATCTCTAGATAAGTGTTGTGTGTGATCTTGGCTAAAAAACTGATGTAATTATTAATTTAGCATATATACTTAATTAAATTTGTTTTGGTCCAGTGAAATTAATTTGTATTAGATTATAGGAAGAAGATATTTATTATATCTTACAAAATTGAAAATGTATGGTACATTACATACAACAAGAAAAGCAGTTTTTTCCACTTGAAGAAACCTATTTCTTCTTGCCGATTTTCCCGCGGTTTTTTCAACTGCGAAAGAAAATTGCCAACCCTGAATCTTACATTACCCTCCTGCTAGAATTTTTTAAATAGTTGTTGCCAGTTGCAAGTTATTGAATTTTAAAATCAACCTGTCCATTTTAGGACACTCGATACACACCAGTGATAACTTTCATTATAAACTAAATGAATTAAAAAGCTCTACACAAAAACAACATTTCATTAAAAAAATGATAATAATAATACTCAGCGTGACTTATTAGCAGTGCGTCAAACGAAATCAGATTATTAAAATCACTTATGTAATTGTCTTTAACAAGAAGATGCATACCTTCATCAAAAGAATGAAACTGGGTCTCCCGATGTTCATTTAGCCATCGAATGGCCGATGTTATTTCTAGAGAGAGATTAAAGCAGTATTTGTCGGACTTCTTTTAAACCTTTTCAAAGAATCCCCTCAAGCTGTAACAGGTTAAACATACTTGTTTAAATACAATAAATTCAAACATCTAACTTTATGAAAATCCAGTTTTACCTATAGTACAGAAATGAAAAAGGGAAAAAAAATCTGTTAACCCTTTATCAACCGCATTATGAACTCATGAAAATTTTACATTCTAAAGCATTTTACGCAAATTATTTAAACTAGATTAAAAGATTTACAAAATCATTTTATAAATATTTGAAGGATTTTAGAAAGATTAATAAAATTTGAATTTTCAAGGATTTTTTGTGCAATTTTTATAACTTTACTCAAATCTTTTATTTTTAATTATTTTCTTAGTATTTCATACAATTATAAAATGTACAAATATGATGTTCTTACAATATAAATATAGAAATACACTGATCAAAACAATTAAAGGATATTGCAGTTTTAGGTGGATTTTGTATCTGGGAAACTTTTTAGCTGATTGATACATGGTCGACAGACATAGTAGGTTATATGAGAATAAATTACACATGTTTGGCAGAAAAAAATGCATTTTATTGCGCATTTGTGTACAAAAGGAAAAAAACACAATTTGTGCATATGAGAAAAAAAGAATAAGAAAAGGTGTTTTCTTCAAAGAAAATCATTTTCAGTAGCGGGTATGGTTTCCACGGGCGGCCAGCAACGTTGAACACCTTTGAGGCATGGACTCAATGAGGCTATTAATGACGAGTTGGGGTATTCTGCCCCACTCTTCCAAAAGAGCTCTTTCCAGTTCTTGGAGAGTTTGTGGGGGTTGTTGGCGGCCAGAAACTCGTCTTCCTAGAGCGTCCCAAACGTGCTCGATTGGATTCATGTCTGGAGAACACGCTGACCATTCCATTCGAACGATTCCTTCCTCGAAAAGGAAATCCTGCACCAGGTTTGCACGATGTGGCCTGCAGTTATCGTCCATTAAAATGAAGTTATCTCCGATTGCTGCAACGTAAGGGACTACAATAGGTCTGAGGATCTCATCCCTATATCGGCGACCAGTCAGAGCTCCATCTCGAATGATGTAGAGGTCAGTGCGCCCGTCAATGGAGATGCCACCATACACCAACACTCCTCCACCGCCAAATCTGACACTTTCGTGCACGAACGCAGGATTATTCCTACTGCCACGCTCCCTCCAGATGAAAATACGTTTATTATCCGGATGCACAGAAAAACGGGACTCGTCAGAAAACAGAATATTGCTCCATTCATTTCTCCTCCAGTTGACATGCTCGGTTGCCCACTCCCTGCGGTCGCGACGATGCCTTGATGTTAATCTAACACATACCATCGATCGGCGAGCATACAGACCTACAGCATGGAGTCGGTTTCGGACAGTCTGAGTTGAAATCGTGGTGCCTGTAGCCGAGCGAAGGTGTTGTTGGAGAAGAGTAGCGTTCATGTTTCGGTGTCTCCGAGCTGTTAACGCTAAATACCGATCTTCATTGGGCGTTGTTGCCCGTCTATGACCTTTCCCTGGTCTTCGGCCTGCACATCCACTCTCCAAAAAACGGTTCCAGATCCTGGAAATGACACTTTGTGACACTCCAATGGCTTGCGCTACTTCGGCTTGAGTTTGGCCCCCTTCTAACCTACCATCAATTCTCCAAGCTTCTGAATCTGTCAAATGACTTCGCTGAGACATCGTACTCATCGAAACAAAGCAATCACTGAATGCCGATCATCCTTGTCTTCATTCTCTTTTATCCAGTTGAAAGTCAAATTTCATTCGCTGCCGCTGAAGCGACGTTTTTGACGTCGAACTCAAAATTTGCATACTCTACAGTTTGAAAACCAGAAAAATTTGCATTTGTGATTCTCTTCTTCTATTTTCGGCAAAAAAATTTTCGTTTATATCTTTATTTTATATAAAACTTCAAATATCCTTTAATTGTTTTGAGCAGTGTATTTCCGCATTGAAAAATCCTCATCACCCTCTCTCAGCGTCAAGAAAGCTGAAAACATGCAAAGGCAAAAGAAATCATCCTTTTAAAAATATTTTTGTTTTGTATAACCAATAATGCTTTTGGAATAAGATAAAGTAATGTATCTGTAACTTATTCTAAACAGTATTACAACTAACTGACGTATTAAAAGAATTTCATAATAAGTTATTTTAATGGTACTTATAAGTACCGTCGGTAGATAAAGGGTTAATATAACGAAGGTTCAGGACTGCGACTTCGAAATTTTAAAGTCTTCGACTCCGACTCCGGGTTGGTTAATATACTAGTATTGTTGTTGTTTAAAATTATGAAGTTAACTCAAGAAAAATACGGCAAAAATTTCATTATTTCGGTATTCAGTTTTTAGAGTTTTGGAAGGAAAAAGGAAATTAAAATTTATTCCTCTTTACTAATTTTTCAATTTTGTGTACCGCGAACCCCAAAAAACAATTGTCGAAATATAAAGAGGAAAATAAAAAAGAAATTTTACTATTTCGGATTCGTGGCCTTGAAAAAAGGAAATTTTTACAATTTTGAAGTTAATTCGTGCCCTCCACAGCAAAAAAAAAAAAAAAAAAAAAAAAAAAAAAAAAAAAAAAAACTTCGATGAAAAGAAAATATATATATAGAGATGAAAATTTTATTAGTTCGGAAATAATTCGGGATCTACTAGAGTTTTTAATTAAAAATGGTTTTCATGTACTGTGTACACTGGGCAGTGTATTGGGAATCTTTAACTGGGGCAGCCGATACAATAAAAAAATAACAATAGTAAATCCTTTTATGGTTTTAAAATAACACATAAATGGTTTAATTTTATTTCTAACTGTCTAAGAAAATAGGCCGAAGTTGGAGTCGGCTTGTTTTTTAGCGACTCCGCAGCTCTGCGAAGGACGGATTGAATAAGATGTTTTAATAGCAATATTGACAGGTTGATCATCCATTTCGTTTAATGCGCTTATCTTGTATATAGATTATCATGAAACTTTCGTGTGAAAAAGTGACATAACATTCCATTAAATTTCGATTTTCAATCTCAGGAAGATAATCTCATGACATAATACAAGTTCTATTTGGAAATGTGCTTGTTGTCTTCGTGTTCAGGATTACGGAGACAGATGTGTCATCAAAATCTTTTGTTCGCTGTTATTTTATATTATTTATATAATTATTAAAAAAAAAAAAAAAAAAAAAAAAAAAAAAAAAAAAAAGCCGTCTTACTCTCACTAGAAGGTAGGCTCCATTGATCCCCATTGATTTTAGAAAAAGTATTCGATTTTAGTTAACATTTGCTTTAATATTAATTGGAATATCGGGTATTTTATTTTAACTTTGCATAAACATTTGTGCATGTACATAGCAAACGCGATTTCCATTTTTTAGCTCTTTCCAACAAAGTTGAGAAGTGCTTATGCATTGGGTTTGTCTGGCCGGATGGCCGTCTATCTGCGCTCTAACTCCCGTAAATATACTCGGATTGCTATGAAATTTTTATACGTTATTGATGTTTACCCTAGCACGAACCCTTTTGAAAATGAAGTTTCTACCACGATTAGTTTATTTACAGGGATAGTCAAAAGTTTTTCGATACATTACGGCCTATGGGAAAATATCGTTCAAATGAATTTCAAAGGTGTTACACCCTGTCAAACATACTCAAATTTATATGGATTCGCAAAGTGCACTAAAATATGCATTCTTTAATATATGCAGTGAAAATATAGCTAATATTTATTTGCAGGGCCGCACAAAAGAATTTCATTAGATAATGGTAAAGTGTGAAACTGTCTACGACATATTTTAAATATATTAAACAGTTTCATGAATACTAAAATTGATATGTGTCACTGAAGCTTAATATAAATTATATGATACGGTCTTGCATAATATGAAGTACATAGCATTTACAGGGCCATACAAAAGATTTCAAATAGTATATTCTGTCCGAAGTACTTACTGTATATGTATTCGATGATGGCTGATGGATGAATGAAATGCATTTTAATTATGATATGCGCGTTTAGGTTTCACTAAATATATGCACATTATATGGTGTGTATAAATGTTATAGTTGATGTACAGGGCTAACCAAAAAATCTCGCTAACGTAACTGAATATGAGCGTAAATTACTTAAACGTGGTTCTTAAATAAGTTATGCATTTTTACGCTGAACTGCATTCAAAATATTAAGAAACGTCTTGCAAAATATAGATAAGACGATATACAGGGTCACGCAAAGAATTCGGTACATGGACGCATATGAATGATAATTTATGAGAATGTGATTTCAGTTATTTTAAAAGTGTTTTAGTTTACAATAAATTTTAGCTTAATGCCGACTTGTATTAAAGGTACTATGTATTTAACAGGGCTGAACAAAAGTATTAAAGTATGATTCCATCTATTAGTATAAATTACTGAAAAAGAAATTTCAAGCTACAAGGCATTTTCTTGTTAAACTTAATTTTCCCATTAACTGACAGATGAAATACAGGGCTGTTCAAAAGTACTGGAATACATATTTGGGTATACGTGGGTACATACCTTTATTTCCTTAAATAACGAAGTTGTGTTAAAGATTTCATGTGTTGGAAAGTGCTTCATAATCTATGGTTAACGCATGATTTATCTTACTTGTTTCTTTATTTTTTAACATTTTCCAAAAAACGTCAATTTGTCCGCGCTCTAATTCTCGTAAATATACTTGAATTGCCCTGAAATTTTTGTAAGCATTTGACGTTTATCTTAGCACGAACCCTATTTTAAATGAAATTTCTATAGCATGTTTAGATTATTTACCGGGACAGTCAAAAGTTTTCCGTTACAATACGGCCAATGGGAAAAAAAATTGTTTCAAATTAATTTATAGCATTGCATAGTTTTATTGTATAGTTATTGTATATTGTATAGTTTTGTTAATTTATAGTTTGTATTAATTGATAGTATATATAGTTGTTACACCCTTTCAAACATAAAATTGATATGGATTTACGAAATACATTAAAATATGCATTCAATAGAATATGAGGTGCAAAGATTTGTTATTAATCATTTACAGCGACAGTCAAAAGTTTTCCTTTGCATGCTAATGGGAAAAAAATATTTTAAAATGAATTTTAAAGTTGTTACATCCTTTCAAACATAATAAAAATTAGTATTAATTTACGAAGTGCATTAAAATATGCATTTTATAGGACATTGGTGCAAATAAGTTATTATTCATTTACAGGGCCACACAAAAGAGTTCTATTACAAAATATTATAGGGGCGTATTTTGTTTGCAGCGTATTTCAATTATGCATTAAACTGTATTATGTATAATGAAATTGATATACGTTGTTGAGGCTTAATATAAGTTATTTCATGTATAATACGAAGAGCATAACATTTACAGGGACACATAAAAGATTTCAAATAGCATATTCTATACTATACATATAAATAGCATATACATATTCTAGCCTAAGTAACAATACTAAATAATTTGGAATTTTTGCCATTGAAAAGTATTTTGTACCTTAGGTTATAAAATATTTTTTAAGGGGGGGAAAACTCCAAATTATCTTGTATGATTTGGAGTTTTTACCCTTGAAAAGTATATAAATTAAATATATATTAAATATATTATGGTTATGTATTAAATTATATACATATATATATATATAATTGTATATATATTAAATATATTATGGTAATATATTAAATTATATATATATATTTATATATATAATTGTATATATATTGTATATATATTAAATTATATTATGGTATAAAATATTTTTTATTCACTTAGAGTATAAAATAGTTTTCAAGGAAAAATTTTCAAATTATCTTATATTGTTTATTCAATACAAAGAATAAACACTTTTATATGTGTTTGACCAAAGTAACCCCCCAAAGACCAAAGTAGGAAGTTTACATCTATTAGTATAAATTGCAGAAAGTCAAATTTCAACCTAATCTGCGTTTTCTTGCTAAACTATTTTTTCCTATTATATAGTATATATATATATATCAATCTACAAATAAAAAACAGGGCTGTTCAAAAATGTTGGCATATTTAATTATCGACAGTAACACATTTCCCTAAATAATAAAATTTTGAAATCAACTGAGCATCAAGTAATTGCAAAATATATTTTATTGAATAAATTTGCTAATTAAAAATACTTTTTTTATTTAAAAAACAAAAATTAATGCATGGAATTTCATCAAACTTCATGCTGAATCAGATCTAATAAATTAGTACGGTTGTTTTATTAGTACTGGCGACATTTTGGTGTATATCGGTGTATATCTCCCCGAAAAGAAGCAATTCTATTCTTCTTTTTCAGCACTTCTTTCATATGTGTATACTTCAGCATCTATTGGCTATAAATACTCTAAATCTTTAAGCATTATGCTTTTTTTTTCTCTAAAAATCGGTACTTATTCAATTTTGATCACAGAACAGGAAACATTGCTATCATAATCTTTAAAAGAGTTACCTTACTACTAGCGGACCCGACAGAAGTGTCCGGGCACCGACACCAAAAAATCAAATAAATGTACATAAATATAATAATACGCAAGATAAATACTACGCTCTTAATTTAATTTCTTATTATAATTATGAAAGGAAATTATTTTTCACTTTGCAGTAGTTTTTGATGTCTGTTCAATTTTTGATAGAAAAGTTTATTTTTCTCTTTTTAGTTAACGATTTTCTGAAGTCGGTTAATTAAAATTATAATACAGGAAAAATTATTGCAAATCATACACGTATGTCAGGAGTGGGGTTCGAACACACTATCTCGTTTTTCGAGATTCAAAGCTTAAATCTGGCGCTTTAGACCGCTCGGCCATTCCGTCCACACTCCGTTCCGCGAACTTATTCAACACTTTTAATTAGCGAAAAATCATTAATTATTAGTTTTTGCCTAATTACTAAAAAAGTACTGAATCAATTTCGATGAAATGTGAATCTAAACCATTCTCGAATCCACTGGAACACACATACAAAATTGCATTAAAATCGGTCCAGTCGTTTAGGAGGAGTTCAGTGACAAACACAAGCACAGAAGATTTATATATATAAAGATTAAATATTAAAAGTAGTTTTAAAAATCAAAAGAATTTTTTTTTTAAATAAAAAGGTGCCTTTAAGTGTGTTCTTAAATTAAAAAGGGCAACTTTGTGACATGAGTTTTAATTTATTTCTGTTCGGAAATGCATGAATCTAACAATTTAGAAACTATCTAATCGCACTCATTTTGCTGTTTTTTTTCAAACGCTATAGCTGTTTTAGAACAAACCGTTAAAGTTGGCGTTTTGAACCGCATTTTCCGACGAAAGCAGAAAAATCAGTCTTAAAAAAGTAGATAAACGCGTGATCACATGATCGAAATTGCCTATAATTTGATAGGTAATTAAATTATCATAAGATGGAAAACAAAGTTCGATTCGAAACCGCTACCATAGTCGGGCCTTTAAATTTTAAATCTTTCTGTTAAAAAATGAATTTGTAAATGTTCCAAACCGTTTTGCACTTGTTGAGCAGAACAGTTAAAAACAACCTTAAGAATCCCAAATGTGCCCTTTTCCCACAACCATCGCACTTACCTTTTTTTAAACTTGCGGGTAACTCTAAATAAGGTATGTGATTTTTTTATTTTACTTTTCCCTAATTTGACTTCCTTTTGATGAAGTATAACGTATTGAATAATTATAGGTCGTCAATACGAAATTCATTCAAGCATACTATTCTCCATACCGAAGAGCTAACTATTTGAAACTATCTTAGAAATAATTTATTTCAGAAGTCATCATTCATAGTTTAAACTTGTTTTTCAGCGTATTTCTATTCTAATAAACTGAACACTGTACGGATTTTGCCCTTTTTTTTTTCTTTTACCAGTAAATACCCGATCAAAGTTATTGACATATTTTTAAAAGTTTTTTTTTTTCCCATTTTTTAAATTTCTTATTTTCATTTTCATTTTATTTAACATGTAGTTCTGTAGAACAAACTGAGTAATGTATAATATGCATCTGCAAGAGTTAAGGGGCTTCTTCAATCACCTGTAAAGACTCCCTAGCTAATACTAATCCTTTGGGGAAAAAATTTAAGATATTTTATTTGCATTTTATTGTTGCTTTTATTTATTTTTCATTGGAAAGATGAAATTGATATGTACATCTGCCCTTTTTCTCTTTTTTTTTTTTCGATTTAGATTGCGAAAAAAAAAAAAAAAAAAAAAAAAAAAAAAAATTTTTTTTTTTTTTTTTTTTAAGAAGACGTTTTTAAAATCGGTTCCGAAAATGAAAGTGTTCTCTTTAAAAGTATCTAAAACAAAATTGAAAAAGTAAAAAACATTCTTTGTACATATTGATTTCAGCTAGCTAGTGTAAAAAGAATTGTTTAAAAAAAAAAAAAAAACTGAAATGCAAAGGAGATAGCTTTAAAAATGTCTTCGATAAGAAGTATTAGTGAGTGGTTCTTTTCTGGTGACTGGAGTAGCCCTTTAAAACATGAATAAAGTTATTAAATAGATTTTCGTTATTCTAAACCTATAGGAACCGGGGGAAAAAGAAAAAAAATGTATTTGTATGTTATCTACGTATATTGTAAAGGACAAACGTGACGTGCGTAACACTGACGTCATTTTGATGGCAGCAGCAGCAGACAATTAAATTTAACTTTGACTATATTTTTTTCAAACTTCGAAATATCGCACATTTACAATTTTCGTATCGCCGAGTAGGAAAAAAATGTGTCTAAAATGTAATTTGTTTGAAAACTATCATAATGTATCTGAAAAATGTATAGCTTCTTGCTCATTTATTAATATTATTATTTTATATATAATTTTAAAACGTTAATATTTTTAAATTCATCTCTATCGCATGCAGATGATTACGTTTATAAAATATAAATCCGTTTGCACTTTAAATAATATTAAATAACTCAGTATTTGTTTCAAAATAATTTTTTTAATAAACTTTTTAAAAATTTTTACTATTTTTATAAATATGAATATTTTTGCTTCACTTTTTTTCCACATTCATTAGAATGTACTATATAAAACTGTTCATGGACCATATTAAAATATGTTTTTTTTTTTCTCCTGAAAAGTAAAAATGACGTAAATTCAATAAACTCTCAATTTAAAAATAACTTTGAAACTTGAATCTTAAATCCATGCATGCATAAAGATATTAATACACCACAGAGAACAAGTAAAAAAAAAAAAATCATTTCTTTATCTAAATTAATAAAAAAGTTTTATCGAATAAGCAAGTTATAAAAATATGAACACGGAAAAAATCAGTTTAAAGGTTTTTAACCGTTTTTACGCCGAATTAATATCCCAATGTACTTATAATTTTGTTTTTCCTATATTATAGCTTCAAATATTTTAATTTATGCATACAAATTTAGAAAATAACAAAAAAACATATATATTTCTGCAGTTTTTTTGGCTGCTTTCATTTGAGTGTTCGCATTTTAGAACGTGATTATTGATTGACAACCCATGCAAATATAACAAATTATTTTTCGCTTTATGCTATTCTTTATTGTTCTTGAGTATTTTCTTGAATTCCAAAACCATTAAGATTCCGAGCGGTCAAATGTAAGTAATATAGAGAAAACGATAAAAGCAAATAATAAAGTTTTTATGCAAATTAATCAATTTGCATATTCCTTAATATCTGTGATAATGCTTAAACATAAATATTTTCTTTTCAAACATTGGCATTTAAACGGTTAATTGTATGAATATTTGTGTTGGATCTAATTACAAAATTTACAGTATCTCGTGATATAGTTATCGTATAGGTGAAAAAAAAAGTGTCAAAATATTCACAATTAAAAAAGCTTTCAGTGAATATTAAAAAAAAAAAAAAAAAAAAAAAAAAAGAAGAAGAAAATTTATATTTTGACCAATTTTAAGGTAATGTGCCCCCTTAAATAAATAAAAAAATCGGTAGTTTTTAAAAAACTTTGTTCGTAATTGGCGATTTTCGGAATAGAGAGACTCTACTGTAATCTTTTTTGCATGTTTGTTTTCAATGGTTTTATTTATTTTTTCATAACTTAATTTCCCACGAATTTCAAAATTATACTCTACTGCTTCATATTCAGATAATGTTGCATTTTCACAGTTCAAATTTTCTTTGAATTTGGAAACTTCTGACACCATGTCCAGAGTTTTTATCATAACTTTTTGTTGTAGACTTTAGATTCTATTCCGTAATCAGTCATTTACTGGATAAGACCAAACATTGAAGTTGTTTTGGGTTCTTATCTGCTGATCGTGCGATAATTTTAGAATTTTGTAATATTTTCTTTTATTTACTGAAGAAATGAGGTACTTTTGGTAAATAAGAAAGTTTAAAAGCGATTCACAACTCTCTAGAAATATTTATTTTATTTTATTCAATATTTTGAAGGTATCAAAATCTCCAGTTCGAATTAACCTATTTGAGAAAAGTAAGTTCGAATTTATGAACTACTTTTAACATTATTTCTAATCATAGCTGTCGGGTTTTAAGCTTGTCCCCCCCCCCCCAAAAAAAAAAGATTCTCTTTTTAAGATTTTCCAACATAGCTTAAAAATGCTCATGAATTCAGTTTGCCAGTCCGTGCTCTAACCGGTTCTGACCTCTCAACTGGTAGATGGCAGGTGCTGAGTTCGAACCCAATCGCTGCCGTCGGCCTAACCGTTCGGAGTTTTCGTGGTTTCCTTCGAACCTTGCGTAAATACGGGTTAGGTTCCCTTAGAAAGACCCCCCCCCCCACGAAGAGAACTCCCCCCTGGGCCTATATCCCTAGAGTAGATAATCGGCCGACACAAAATAAACCAAACCGTGGTCTAACTTGTAATTCATATAAATATGGTCAGATTACTATGAAATTGATCTATGTTTTTTAGTATACCATGAAATGTTCGGTATTGAAAATGAGGTGTGTAGCATTTAACAGTTCGTTCACAGGCACACGCAAAACAGTTTCGTTACATAACGGTCTGTAGGGAAACATCGTTTACGGTGTGTTTTAATGATATTACACTATTTTTAAAGTAGAAAAAGCAAGCAAATTAATTTATTTAAAAAATGTACAATTTTTGTTATGTTTCCTTTGACAACAGGACAGATAAAAAAAAAAAATAATAATAATAATAATTTTTTTTTTTTTTTTTTTTTTTTTTTTTTAAATATCTCTTTAGGTTTTCAAAATTGAATCCTCAACATAAGCCGATTAAATTGTACGACTAATTGGTAAAAGTAGATGTATATTTTTAATATTGTACTCTTCATTTTTTATTTTATGTTATTTTATGTTATGTTTTATTAGTTTATGTTCTACATTTTAGCCTTTAAAATGTTTTTGTACCAGTTTCATAGCCATTTGGCCTGTTTTAGCGATCTTGTGTCATTAAATCCATTGTCATTTCAATTCGTGTACAGTTGTGCGAATCACTGAGAATATTTGGCGATTTATATCCTGTAACATATATGCCCATGTATATAAAGGAAAATGCATTAATAGTTAATTATAATTAACATCTAAAAATATTAAAATGTTGTATTGTTATCGAAAATTCTCCTGTGACCATAATTTTTAAAACTCGAGCCTTATAAGGAAGTCGGTTAAAAATAGTTTACAAAATTCCATCTTTACGTACAAAAAACAGACTGAGTAAAATAAAAACATCTAAGTTGAGTGCAAAAACATCTAACTTGTAAACAACTACCAAAAAAAAAAAAAAAAGTTAAGATATGGCTAAATGTTTGACACCTAAAAGATAATGATTTAGCATACAGTCTATAAAGTATGAAGCAAATATAATTAAATGCTGATAAAAGATAACTGTAAAAGATAATTTATGCACATAAAAAAAAGGCGAGATGGCTCATCGTTTATTTATAGTCTGTTTTCAAAGCTGTTTGTCAATCTTCTTACTTTAAGTGTTATTTTTATTCTTAATCAAAACAACATTGCTATAAATAATTACTCTTTTCCTAAATACCCCATCGTTGAAATCATTCATCGAATTTCAGATCAATTGTCAATAAATCCGTTAGCCATTAAACATAATTAAGGCCTGTTAATTTAACCTTAAACGAATCTAATAAAATCATCATGTACAACTTTCGCACTTCCTATAATTAATCACCGGGTTAAAAGCGTGATGATAATGAAGAAGAAGCCATTGCATTCAATGAATCGGATTAAGAAAGAACGTAGGTTGTAGTTGATAAGAGAGAGAGGAACAAAATACAGGAGCTAAAATGCATTTTATTGGTTTCGTTGTTTCGTCACCCAACCAAGGTTACCAGATTAAAAACCCGACTGTCAAACTAATCAATATAATAAACAAAAAGGAGGGAGAGAAAAAATTTTAGCCATTTCTTAGTAAGTTTTTGATTGCCTTCCTGCTATTATAGATTAAAAAGCAGCGGCAACGCATAATGCTTAAACAAGCCGACAGCTGCGGTGACAGTTACATGACCTAAAACAATGTTTCTGAAACTTCCAGAGAAGCTTTACTTTGTTAAGAAAACCGAACATCTTCGGAAGCACTTTTTTTTTTTTCTTTTCTTTTTTTTTTTTTTTTTTTTTTGAATTGTGTAGAATAAAATTAAATACTGCGACAAGACGTAAAACATCGAAGCTATAAAAAAAAGAAAGAAAAGAAAAATAAATGTTGCAAAGCAAAGGTTGTAAAGCCTGAATAATAATATACTAATCTATAACCGTAATTGCAGTAGTACTTTCTAAATTTTGCTTCGATAACAATATATTGGAATGAAAGTGATGCATACATTTTTACTTAAGATTTTTTTTAAAATCCAAACCGTTTATTTTCCGACATATTTTTAAATTTCTTCCTTTTTCTTCTTTTTTTTTAGGTAAAATCTGATATTTAGCAAAAATTTTAAGTTGCTAGTATTTAAGGTGGCTAGCATTTTGAAATAAGGCAATAGATTGTCGTGTTGTAAGCACTCTTATTTATGAATCCATTGGATGAGTATGTCTTTAGGACTTACCAAGGTCTCGACCGAGTTCGTTGGCGAGCTTCACCCGCCATTTTTTTTTCCAAAATGGCAAGTCACTTAAAGAATTCTAATTCCAAAATTTTTCGAAATTGTGAAACATCGCTTGGTTAGGAGACAAAAAATGATCGCCGTAAATGAAGCCAATTTCAGGATGCCTTACTAATTTTGTAAAATTCTTATACAAATTCAGAATGACGAAAATTGCGAATCCCCCTATAAACGCATTTTATCTCGAGCGTGTGAATAAAATTAGCTGAATCCTTAACAAGGAGTAAGAAAGCTACCTTTTTCTTTTCAGTCGAAGGACTTTGTTTTTTTAATGGCTGCAAAATAATATAAATAATTTATGTTATGGGTCAATCCATTTCAAGTGGTCCAGAAAATATTTTTTTGGTCGCTCGACCATTTTTAAAAAATCTGAAATTTTTTGTACAACAACCCTAACATGACGGAAGTTCAAAATGACCGTTCTGTTAATTTTACTATTTTTTGTTTGTGCATGGCGGCCATCTTTGTTTCATCGTGTGCAGCGATTTTCTCAGATACTAGGATACACAAAATTGTAAATATCTCGTCTTCTATTTTCCCAATTGAAATGGAGTTTGCAGCATTTTGTTCAGAATAAAATAGGTTAAATATACAGTGATAGAAAAATTTTGAAAAATAAATTTTTACAGGTGAAATTTTAGCACAAAATGTACGATTTTTTCCAAAATCTATCCGTTTGCAAGAGGAAAATTTTCATGCAAGAGCAACTGTCAACCTTACACAATTTTTTATACAAATAGGTCAAAAGTACGTGTACTCATACACCAAGCCCCAGATCTGGGAGTTAATTTTTCTTTGCGAAAAAAATTCCGAAATTCGTCAAAAATTTCAAAAATTGCACTTTTTAGCCTTTGATATCTCTGGTGGAGCACGAGATAAAAATCTGAAATTCTGGCCTTTGATAGTATTGTATAGTAGTGTTATGTACAAAAAATTTCAAAAAGGAGATTTGACTACAAGCTGAGATACGGTGATTAAAGAAATGTTAAGAGATGCTATTACGAGTACATTAGGAGAAATGAGATTTTTCTCTTTTATTACAATATTTACCCAGAAAATATCGTTTGTTGAAAACAGTTAAATAATAAGCATTTAATTTACAAAATACTATATATGCTCAACAAAGAGCTTAACAATATTTACGAGAGATGTTATGAGTTCGACCAGTTACTGTTGTCAGTCCATCAGGCTGTTCTTTCTAAAAATTTTATTTGAAGCCCCCCAAGTCTTGTCATCCCTTGTTAACTTGAATGAAATTCTCTAGGTTTAATAATTGAAGCCATGTCAACTCGATCAGTTGCAATTCATTGTCTGTAATTTACTTTTCCTGAAATGTGTTCCGAGTAAAATTGTTGAAATAAGCATTTCTAGTAGATTTGTTCATCTGGACAAATAGTGTATTGGCTTAGCATACATTCTGAATTGTTTAAATCACACAGAAGCATATGAAAAAGATATTTGTAACTAACATTTAACTTTGTACCATAAATAATTAATTTAAAATTTTGGAGGTATGAACAATTACATAGTATGTTACAATAGTTTAGTCCATAGTTTTTTTTTTTTTTTTTTTTCTTAGTATAATAGTTTTGTCCATGCCATATCTCAGCTTGTAGTCAAATCTCCTTCTTGAAATTTTTTGTACATAACAGTACTACACAATACTATCAAAAGCCAGAATTTCAGATTTTTATCTCGTACTCCACCAGAGATATCAAAGCCTAAAAAGTGCGATTTTTGAAATTTTCGACGAATTTCGGAATTTTTTTTCGCAAAGAGAAATCATTTCCCAGATCTGGGACTTGGTGTATGAGTACACGCACTTTTGACCTATTTGTAGAAAAGATTGTGCAAGGTTGACAGTCTTGTTGAACAATTACATAGTAGGTTTACAATAGTTTGGTAGTATTGTTTTCACATATTTTCCATGTCATATCTCAGCTGTAGTCAAATCTCCTTCTTGAAATTTTTTGTACATAACACTACTACACAATACTATCATAGGCCAAAATTTCAGATTTTTATCTCGTGCCCCACCAGAGATATCAAAGCCTAAAAAGTGCGATTTTTGAAATTTTTTACGAATTTCGGAATTTTTTTCGCAAAGAGAAATTAACTCCCAGATCTGGGACTTGGTGTATGAGTACACGCACTTTTGACTTATTTATAGAAAAAATTGTGTAAGGTTGACAGTTTCCCTTGCATGAAAATTTTCCTCTTGCAAACGGATAGATTTTGGAAAAAATCTTAAATTTTGTGCTAAAATTTCACCTGTAAAAATTTATTTTTCAAAAATTTTCTTATACTGTATATTTAGCCTATTTTATTCTGAACAAAATGCTGCAATCCCTTTTTCAATTGGGAAAATAGAATACGAGATATTTACAATTTTGTGTATCCTAGTATCTGAGAAAATCGCTGCACCAGATGAAACAAAGATGGCCGCCATGCACAAACAAAAAATAGTAGAATTAAAATAACGGTCATTTTGAACTTTCATCATGTTAGGGTTGTTGTACAAAAAAATTCAGATTTTTTAAAAATAGTCGAGCGACCAGTGCTGGACCACTTGAAATGGATTGACCCTTATAAAAGTAATGCCAAATATGTGGTAATGTTTATTTTCGTAGTTCAAGTGTAATAGTTGATTCTGAGTAAATTCTGAACGTATACTTTTAGCCAATTCAACTTTAATCAGGGCTCGAAATATACCGGATCAAACCGGAACAATTTTCCGGTTTAGATAATTATGACAAACATGTTTTTGACATGACAAACAGGCATCTGCTAAATTACAATACATTTTTTCCCGGATGTTCAATTAATACATATGTATGAATAATCACACATGATATTAATTAAATCTATTAATGTAATTCAATAATTAATGTTACAGATAAACTTGAATCTAACTTTTAACAATTTGAACAATACCTAAAATATTATTTCAAAGTGTACAAAATGCATGCATTAGTTATCTATTTTATTCCTTCTTTTTATCTTACATTAAGATATTGAGTTTAGTTTGGTAGTGTCAAATTAAATGATATTTTGTTACATCATTTTAAGGGTAACTATATGTAAATGTGTGGTATGTTTTTTTCCCTTTTCTGTCCATTTTAATAATGTTATTATGATTTATTTTTAATGTTTTTCTTCATTTTATTTTGGTTTTATCTGTGTTGGCAGCCTCAAATTCGTATTATTTTTCTTTTTCATGGCTAATATCAAGATAAAACCACACATTTTGTTTATAGTTCCAAAGTAGTTGTGGCCCTGAGGATCCTGCTTTGGTTCTGCAATTTTCGATTGTATTCATTTTTGATTTTTTTTTCCGTGTTTCAATGTGATGATTTTGTATTTATTTCAATGTTTTATACATTGTTTTACAATTAATGATTTTCATATATACATTATAAAAGTACGATTTTTCCTGTTTCTATATGCGCTAGTTAGGTGCGATCGTAATTATGTAAATACGTAGCACCTATTGTTGTCGCGCAGTCTGTCCGTCTGTCCGTCCGCATATAACAACGCAAAAACTACCCAACCGAATCGTTTGAAATTTAAAATACATAATTATAATATAATTTTGTCGAGTCATTTCAAATGTTATGAAAGTCGGATGCATAGATCATTTACAGGGACAATCAAAGGTATTCCATTACATTACGGTCAATGGGAAAAAAGTTTCAAATGCATTTTTATGATGTTACACTCATTCGAACATAATAGAATTGGCATGAATCTATGAAGTATATACTAAAATATGCATTCTGTGCAATCTGTGATGCAGAGAATTTTTATTATTAAATTACAGGACCACACAAAAGTATTCCACTACATAATGCTATACGGGGAAACATTGTTTGGGGCGTGTTTTAATTATATAGTGTGGTACCATTTATCTGGAAACCAGTTAACCGGAAAAACAGTTATCCGGAATGATACTTCTAATAGACTGATGTTAGAATCTTTTTAGAAAAAAGTGTCATACACAATCAGTTTGACATATATATTGCTTGAAATAATTGTATAGTTTGATAACAGCATCTAGTACTTGAAATAGAAGCATATAATCATATTTTATAGATTAATAAATAATATTATAGATGTTTTCATTTTTATGCCGAGAAAACAGAAGAATTTTTGATCCCAAGGAGTTCCCATAAATTATCTACTCTAACAATTGATCTTACTTGCATCAGATTCTTGGTTCAAGTAATCTAATAATCAATTTAAAATTGGAAGCAATACCCCAACTACATATGTTTCACAAAACTTATCAAATGGATGCTGCTTTAATGCCCAACCAGTCAAATGGAAAAACCAATTATCCGGAATACATCTGACCCCAACCATTCCGGATAAATGGTTCTGTACTGTATTCAACTATTTCACATTTTATGAATAAGATATACGTTTCTGAGGTGTAATAAAAATTACTTTCTGTATATTTACAGGAACACAAAAAAGATTTCAACTACTATACTGTATCCGAAGTACGCTCTACTATATCAGCAAGATCTGAATATTTTTAAAACTTCGTTATCGTACGAACGCACTTCATTTGCTACGTTCACGTGCAATTTCTAACTTGTTTTTGTTTTAATATTAATCGAGCAAGAGCCCCGTTCTCAATAAATTCACCTACAGCAGCAATGATAGTTACTTTTTTTTTCTTTTTGGAACACAGAGATTACTTGATATATTTTTGCTTTTGGAGGGGAAAAAAGTAGCCAAGAAAAATCTTAAGCCGGAATAACTAGGAAATATTATTTTTTAAAGCCACTCTTTTCGTTGAACTCTAGCCGATTCTAAAATTTTCGAGTCATACAAACCACAAGATCGATTTGGGGAAGAGTATATCAGGTTTCTGAAACTTATCAATATGCCATTGCTAAGGCCAGAAATGGAAAATGAATTGTTTTTTAAAGGTTTCTCTAATCCTGTTTAGTCCTTTTTTAAATAAATTTGTCCGCTAAAAACAAGTTTTAAACTGCTTTAAGGCATTTCCGAATAAAAGGCACTCACAATTTAAAAGTGAAACAGAATAAAATAAATGATCTTATTATCAAAAATCTGTTTAACCTTCTACAAACCGAAACCATTGAAATCAATTCACTTTTATGTCCATCAAAGGTTGTTCGTAGATTTTATTTATTTATTATTTTTTATGTTTTAAATGGAACTAGAAAATGTGCTTTAATGAAAAATACTTTTTCTATGTTACTCCTACATTGCAAGTCTTAAAATGTTCTTTTTAAAATATTGTGTCAATTTCTGTGTACCATATTTCACACCTAATACATACAGTTAATCTTCTCTTATCTCTTTAACGAAATATCATCGTTACACTCAAATACTTAGTAATGAACAAAATTCGTTAAATAGAAATCGCTTAAATTCATGAAATTTATATAATAAACACACATGCCTAAAATGAAAAATACACATGAAATGGAAATATTGAAAAAAAAAAAAAAAAGTATTTTAATTTGGAAAGTAACTTTTATTGGACAATGTAGACAAATGAGGTATGCAATGTAGACGCAAGAGAAAAATTTAATTAAAGAAACGTTAAAAAAAAATATAGAATAAGGAGAGGTAAACAAAAACTGAAGCACAGCGTAACTTTTCTCTCTCTCTCTCTTTTTTTTTCTCAATATTCCCGTTTCTTAACTTAAAAAAGTTTGTAATATTATTTTGTACAGGTTTCTTTATTAAAAAAAATACTTTGTTCATCAAAATTTTCGAATTTTTATATCTACCCGAACAATTTATCTGTAATATTCTTATGAAACTGGAACTTGCTTTTTACTGTATCGAAGACTTTTAAGCTCTCTTCTTTGAATGGAAATTATTAAATAAATAAATAATTTCATTTTCATGCAATTCTCTAAAATAAATTCATACATGTATCACAACATAATCTCTCCGTTTGAATGTTGTACATTCAGGATAATGAAATAAATTTCATTATATAAATATAATTTTCGTAATATGGGGATTAATTTGCATGTTAATGGTGTTCAAAGTAAAGGTTCAGCAGAAAATTTCGTGAAATAGAAAACTTCATTAAAGAAAAAAACGACTGTACGTAAATCAGTCATTTTTCATAAATATACGTACAAATTTGTAATACAGTAAAACCTCCATAACGGACACTCCCGAATAGCGGACACCTCTATTTAACGGACGGTTTTCCAATCCCCACTCCCAAAACCTAGATTTTTGTATGTTTAACCTCTGAATAACGGACATTCCGAATAGCGGACACTTTATTCGTCGATAAAGGATGAAAAAATATGTTTTAAAAAGAAAAAAAAAATGAAAAGCAAAGCAAAAAGGCCTCTGAATTTATCAGGACAACGTGTCACAAATTTTGTGATCGCAGATAAATGTAGATAAAAAGCTGGAGAAAATTCCACCCCCCCCTCCCCCCACTACGTTCAGTGCTAAATTCAGGGTGTTGTCCGGGAGGAATATCTCCCACAGCATTGAAATATCACCCAAGAATATATTGAGATTTTATGGTTTTAAAGATCAAAAGTGCAATCCTTCGCTTCACGCCCGGAACTTTACAATGTCCAATAACGTCACACAGAAAAACAAATTACATGTAATCGCAAGCAAAAGTAATCTTTTGTAACAGATTATTTCGCGAGAATATAATAAACAATGGATAAAAGTATACACAAATTTATTTCATTCTTATTGATTAAAAAATAATTTTAATTTCTGATTAATTATATAATAGAGGTTTTAGGACATATAAAAGTAAATTAATGAAACATTAAGCATTTCTTAGCGATTTTTGATTCTCGGAGGTTTTCCCAATAGCGGACACCTCCGAATAGCGGACAATTTCTGCGTTCCCGAGGTGTCCGTTATTTAGAGGTTTTACTGTACTACACTTTCGTCATAAAATTTACAGTCTTCTTGTAAATATTTATCTGTGTTTATTATTATTTATCGGCTCAATATAAGAGTGTAATATGTTATCCATTTAAAAACTCAAACAAGTGTGTAAATGGTAGAAAACAATATGGATTTACCCATTAATGTAAATTTACAAATTTTGCATATTATACAAATATCTGTGTATTTTGCGTATTACACCGAAATATGTGTAAGAATATTACCCAGATATACGTGTAAGAACATAATATTACACAAAAGTAAGCGTACAAGTTTTACAGAGCTATATGTCTAAAAATAGAGGACAGGAATATGTGTAGGTACAGAATATTACATAGAAATATGTGTCAGTACAAAATATTACATAGAAATATGTGTTACCACAGAATGGATGCACAGATATGATGTGTAATACAATAAATATCGATAATTCTAAACTTGTCTTGTGTAATAGTAGCTGAATGCTCAAGTTGATGCTTTATAAAGTTGAAGTTCCTCAGATAGTATCTCTTTTCAATAGTAATTGCTTGTTTTCTGTAGCCTGAATTAAACCGAAAATTTTTCCTCTGGATGTAGATGTATCTTTGAAAGCTTGTGGCTAAAATATCCGACAAAATACAAAAATTGTGCTTGCGTCACAATTGGTCTATTTTAGAGGTATATTTCCGTATATATTTTTCTGTACTTAAATTCTATTTGACAGTGTATTTATTTAGATTATACAGATTGGGTGCATAAACTGTGGATACGATTTTAGAACCTCAAAATAACTGTAACAGATAGATGGCATGCAGTAAATAGAACTTCAGACAATCTCATTTCTTGTGAATTAAAGTTACACTAATTTGTGATCTTAAAACAAATCTACTGTAAAAGAGAATAAATACACCAAGCACTTAGGTTTGTTCTTCACGCAAATTTGCCTTTGTATATTACAGAAATATATGCATACCCATGTGCAATTTACACATTAAAGTGTGTATTCCTGAGTTATCTGATAAATTTTTACACACTTAAGCAGATTGTTATCAAAATACATAGGATAATGTGCATTCTAGAAGTGAAACACCAGGAGTGTATTTGGCAATTTACATCATGCCACTTTCATCACTTTACAAGTATAGATCGTAGAAAAAATATGCATCATAAATATACTTGTTTTAATGTAAATTTATGCATTTTTTTATTGAATGTATATATTTAAAAAACAATTTTCCAGACTTACAGAGATGATTTCCTTTCGGATATGTTTACGAACAGACACTTTACGCACATACGCTTTATAGCACACAACTTATATACAACAGCTTTAGATATCTAGAATCAATGTAAAATCTGCTTTTTCACAAATGAAAGTAATAATGACGAGACGAAAGAGGAGTCTTCTATAATTATAATCCATGATACAACACACTGTTCGCTATAACAACGATTTCCCCCTCCGGTAACGGCAAGTGCTTTTATCATAAATGATAAGATGGGAAGTTTTTCTCGGTGAATGACAGGAATAAACAATTCTGTGACTTGCCTGCCATTCAAGGGATTTTTGCTTCTTTTTTTTTTTTTTTTTCGGTTACTAAGAAAAGTGATAGCACTTCGCATTGTTTTAGTATTATATTTGTTGCGATTTCATTTATAGTGTGTTTACTCCCATAATAATCACACCTCCGTTTTGAAACAGAAAAAATCGTCAAAATATTTTCTTCGCATGTCGCGTATTTGACTTTCATCTAGAAAATTAAAAAAAAAAAAAAAAAGTCAACTATACACTTCCCAGAGTTAGTACTCATAATGGATCCATCTGTTCTGTCACTCCCATTGACATACCCCAGTTGTCATTCGTCTTCAGATACCAATTCACAATACAGAAGTGATACTGATACCTCCAGTGAAAGTGATTATTAGTAGGGATGGGACGAATATTCGGCCACTATTCGGTATTCGGCCTATTCGGCCCTTTTGCCGAATATTCGGTTGGCCGAATATTGAAGGCTTGTTGACCGAATACTTCGGCCGAATACCTGTAGCCGAATATTTAGAGATATCTTGCCGAATATTGCTAAAATCTCGCCGAATAGTGAAAGATATCTTGCCAAATAAATTTCTGATTTAAAGAATTTCATTCTTGCATTTTTTTTCCTCTAATCCAAATTGGCTACTTCATTTATGAAGTCATTCTCACTCTTACTTACAAGATATAGAGTTATTCAGATACTAAAAAATATACAGTCTTTCTGTATTTCCTATAAAAGTTAGTGATATTCTAGAAAATGCTGCCCAAGTTGGAGATTTAATTGTACGGGAAATGTCATCATTAGAGAATGATATATTAGAATTCAAAATATAAAAATACTGCCTTATTCTAAAATGCTCGAATATTTATTAATGTCTGCAAATTCCATGCACATATAAAAAAGGCTCTTATGAAATTCATAACTTATTTTCTATAAAGTAAGAAATGAAAAAATTTATTCACTAGGTGCGTTAATGAAAATTCATTTTCAAAATTAAATATAATATATCACCATTTCAAATACAACGATACATCTGAAAGCAGAACTGGTGTCAAACTCGATACACATTAGATGACACAACTTGCTTTTTATGAAGATGATTTTATAAATATTTTAATATAAATTCTAAATACTCAACAAAATAATTTTTTCATTCTATAGTTTTCACTTTTAAATAATTATTTGCATAATTACTGACTTAAATATGTAACATTATTATGTATATATTTTTAATTTAATCTTCCTTCCTTCATGTTGTTATCAATTTCTGTTTATCCTATAAATGCTTGTTGAATAAGTGGAATATTGAAGTTGAATATTGTATGTGTCGATTCAAATGTCAAAGATTTTGTTAATATATGCATTCTACTTTAAGCATAACCTTTTGCTTTAACGTAATTTGTAATTTAAAGTTTGGCATCTGATTTCAGAACAGTCTCATTATTACAAATTTGCTTATCATTAGGGACACAAACTCTAAATGATAAAATTTACTTCATTAAAAATTATTTCAGAAAATATGTCCTTGTGAGTTCTGAGAGAGAGAGAGATTAAGAATATTATTGATTTTGGATACAAGAAGTATCAATTGATAGTAAAAGTGAAGCACATTCTTCATATTTTAATGGAAATATTTTCCCATCTTGATTTACTGAAAATCAATTTGATGTACATTAGAATAAAGGATATAATGCAGTTTCATAATTTTTTTGTGTTAAAATAAGTTTTTCAAATTTAAAAATACATTTAAAAGCACATTTAAGAGTAATAATTATTAATGAGCTCCTATTTTTTAAATTATATGTAATCAAAATTTATTTTCTTTATTGGAAAAAAAATTTTACTATTCGGCTGGCCGAATATTCGGTATTCGGCCTAAAATTTGGCCGAATATTCGGTATTCGGCTATTCGGCCAAATCACTATTCGTCCCATCCCTAATTATTAGGAGACTCTTTTGCCAAAATTTTCACAAAGATTATTTATAAATTTTATGTCTATAAATATTACCATAAAAAAAGAAGAAAAATGTGTTTAATAAATACTACAAAATCTAGAAACATTTGGTAAGTTAATAATTTTATTACAATGTATTTTTTATGCCAGAAATGTATTATTAGAGTATGCAATATTGTGTAATAGATCTCCCCGCATAATAGTCGCACCTAGACTTTCACAGTGAAAAATTGCTAGTATAAAGTGCGACTTTTACGTGAGTAATCACGGTTATTGAAATTTTTGTGTGTAAAAGAAAGCTTAGTCGGATGTGACAATTCCAAAACTTTCTTCTATCTCATACTTTTCCAGAAAAATGGTCCATAGCAGCGTCACCAGTCAGATGGTTTACACCAAAATTTAATTAGCAACAACTTATGTCAAGTTTTAACTTAATCTGAAGTTTGATGAAAATCCGTGCGTTAGTTTTTGAAAGAGAATCATTGCAGAAATCTCCCAAAAAATCTTAATAGAAGCGCTATCTGTTAAGTGATTTATTCCAAAAAGTACAAAATATTACTAATTTATATCCGGGACTAATTGAATCGGAAATTTGATGAAAATTCGTGCATTAATTTTTGAGATAAAGCAATTGCGATAATCATGAGTAAACAACATAGCAGTACCACCTGACCACCTGTTGGACGATTTACACCAAAATATAATCAGCACCATATTATATCAAGGACTAACGGAATCTGAAGTTTTATGAAAATCAAATCCATTCATGAGTTCTTGAAATACAGCTATTGCGGATATCTTGAAAAAGGCAGCATAGCGTGCCATCTGATGAGCGATATATATCAAAAACTAATCAGCTCTAGCTTATATCAAGTTGTAATAGAATGTAAAATTTTGTGAAATTCTGTGCATTAGTTCTTGAGATGAGCGCCCACAAAATTTTGTCACATACAGACTCACAGACAGACATTTTGTAAAAAGTTTTTTGGATTCTCTGACTCCTAAAACCTGTAAATCCGTTGAATACCGGAATTCGAAAATTTTGATGAATCCAATACTTTTTGCTTGTAAAGATACAAGGAAGTGAAAAAAGGAAAATTGAGCCTTGTGCTGCGGGGTTGCCTGCAGTTGGGTGCTGTAAATGTATAATCGACTGGTTTTTTTTTTTTTTTTTTTTTTTTTTTTCTGTCATCACAAACATTTGAAATACATTATGTCATTAAATTAAGAAAGTGAACTAAATTCTCTGGAGCTGAGCTTATGCCAACATTTCGTTTAAAAAGTCGACATTTAATAAAATGAATTTGAACAAAAAAAGTCTTTTTTTTTTCGTTTTCTTTTCTTTCTTTTTCTTTTCTTTCTTTTTTTTTTTTTTTTCTTGTAAACTTTCGCGAGCTTGAAGAAAACAATTAAACAATGAAATAATACTTTTCTACTGCATAAACTAAAAAAAAAAGCAATTAACATTTAAAAAAAGGGGGGGGGAGGAGATAGGTCGAATAGTTCTCGAAAAACATGGTTTAGAGAAAAAAAACAAGTTTTAAAAGTTCCGTTTTACAATAGCATTGTGCTAAACGAGTGGCGTACATAACGTTATTAGTTGAAGTTGAATCTGCAAAATAGATGGAAAGAATTAAAGTATTGTGAAAATATTAAATTTTGACATATATTATATTGACATTTTTAGGATAAAAATCTGCAAAGTTAAAAAAAAAAAAGCGAAATTTATAATAATAAAGAAATGGACCCAAAGAAGTACAACTTGTCCTTAAATGTAAGCTTCAGTGAGAAGTGAAATTTAAATATTTAAATCTGTGAAATTAAATATCTTTATCGATTTTTCAAAATAGTTGGTGTCAAAAGACAATTATTAGCAAAGAAAAAAGAAAGAAAGAAAAGACTTGGTTGAACCAAGAGTAAAGTTTAAATCTTAAGTTGAAATATCCCAGTCATAGATGTTAATCTTTTTTTGTTGTAAAACAGTTAGCTAAAAAGAAAAAGAAAAAAAATCCTGAATGAATAAAACGGAAGAATAAATTGAAAGAATGCCATGATCTATTTTCTTTGAAGATAATAAAAAAGCAAGGTAATAAAGGATAATAAAAGAAAGTAAATATGTGTACAAAAATAACTTTTTATTATTTTGATTGTTTTCTACTTGTCTCTTGAATTTCATAATTCCAAAACTTATTATTAAATTTTACATGTAAAACATAATTCTAGTAAACATAATTCTAGTAGTTCTTTGTTGTTTACACTGTATTTCTTTCTCTTTATGTGCGATTTGAACGAGAATTTTAATCGTCTTTATGAAATTGTTTTACAGATAAGTATGAGAATATTTTATTCAAGGTTTCCATCGTCATTTTTCCTTGTTTCACCTATTTGAATATTTTATTTATTCATTTTTGCATTGAAACAAAAGGAGGAAGTAATCGTTCCTTGATAATCGAAATAGTATGTAAGTGGGGTGTTTTGACACATGGAAACAGATGTTCCTGTTGCTCGAAATTATGTTATTTATTTTTCTTTTTAAAGAGTTATTTGAAATAAAAATAAAATCCAGAAATCTGAAAGAGGAATTTAACTGCAGTTGCAGTAAAAGGTGGGACTAGAGATGTGTCATTTGTTGAGGAACGAATCCAAAGGAAGTCCGGCAGTTGAACCGAAGGAACGATTCCTTTCTATAAAAAAGATTCGCTCCTTTTCGGAACGATTCCAAAAAGGAACGACTCCGCGGAATCGGTCTTTTTTGGAACGATATTGCCCATCTCTAGGTGGGACAGGTCCGCCATGTTGCAGCATCATGCTGCTTTTACCCTGACAGAATAAACATATGCAAATGTTTCTTAAGGGGCCGCTGCAGTGAAACTCCCCGATCGCGAAATCCCATGTTAACCTATGGGAAAACTTTGAAGCGCGATGAATCATTACTTAATATAATGATAGAAATACTACTTTTACCATCAGAAAGTAGACATCAGATGCCGATGAGGTGCGCTTTTAAAAATTGTCTGTGCACATTTTAAGTATCTTTAAGAAGATGATAAATTTTAATTAAATGGAAATTTTAAAATTTATAGAGATTTTTTATATACTTAAATTTACGAAGACAATTTTAAGTAATAAAAGTTTAAAAGTACACGAGAGTCAAAGTCACTTCAAATTCCAGGCGTCTTCATTGTTATCCTACGGCTCCAGGGAAGTCGCTTTGAAAGCAAGCAACTTATCTTTTGACGCCTGAAACGAAGCGAGTCGCCAATAATAGCCAATCGAATACTTGGAAATCTGACGATGGAAAAGACTTTTCTCGAACAGCCAATGAACTGTGAACAATGACGAATCGCAGGCAACTTTTGTCAATTGAAATTTTTACGCGTAATAACACTTTAATACTATAACCACGATAGAATATATACTTTTAGATAACCTCTTCCGGATTATCCACAATTCCAAAAAACATTCTTTTACAAATCGTGAATAAAGTCGTGGATGCATTCTTTATGTTCAAAAACTTTAGAATCCTATATATTTTCGATATTTATAACAACCAGAGTCCGATTAAGGTTGTGCAGGGCCCAAGGCCCAGTATCTTTTCGGGGGCCCCTCGCAGCGAAATAGTTGCGATTTTTTTTAAAGGGGCATAGATGAGGGGGATATTATTAAATATTACGATACAGCTGCAGTGTTAACCAAAATATATTTTGGATTTTGGGAAAATAATTGCAAAAAGTGACAAACAACTTGGCAAACATGATAAATGAAAAATATTAGCATTAATGTTAAAATAAATATTATTTTGCTATTCTTCCACGCATAAATTTAACTACGTACCTGAAAATATTTAAGGGGAGACATGAGAAATTTTTTTTGTAAGAATTTTTTCTTTAATATATTGGTTTGAAAAGTTCTTTGACTTTCCTAAATCCATTGGTATTCCCACTTTCTTTTTTTCCTGACCATTGGAAATAATCGTAAAAATTCAAGGCAATATGCCGACTCTGACATCACGTCCATTTAAATTGATTTTATGCTAATTTCTGTTTTCAAATTCTACTTGCACCACTATATTTTTAAAATAATTTTTGTGGCATGCAATTGTTGTCAAAGTATAAGTAAAAATCATTCTTATTAAAAAAGTGATGCGAATCGCCAAAGAACCCATAAGGGTTAAAACATTACAATAACTAAAATCAAAGAAGTACCAGAGCTGAGCTCCTGCACAAATTAAGTACTAACTAGAAACTGTACAGTAAAACCTCTCTAAAGCGACCACGTTTCGTTCCAATAAAAATTGGTCGCTCCTAGAGGTGGTCTTGTAATACAGTTCATGTTTAAATTTAGACTTTAATTGTTTAAAAAAAGGTAACAATTAATGATACTAACATTTATTTTTCTCATTAGGATAAAATATAAAAATTTAAGTATCAACACAAAAGTTAATTATATGTGTTAATCACAGCACATTTTAACAAGTTGGAAATTGCACGTGAAGCGTAGCAAATGAGTTGCGTTCGTACGATAGCGAAGTTTTAAAAATATTACTCTCATATATCAATCTCATAAAATTGTAAATAGTGAATTACAATTAAAACGCTCATCAAACAATGCTCTCCCTATACCATTATGTAATGGAGTACTTTTGTGTGGCCTTATAAATCAACAACAAATGCTCTTTGCACCACAAATTATGTAAAATGTATATTATAATATGTACTTTATAGTTGCATATAAATTTTATTAAGTTCGAATGCCTGTAACACCATTAAAATGCATTTGAAACATTTTTCTTCATTGACCGTAATGTAACGGAATACTTTTGATTGCCCCTGTAATTGATCTATGCATCCGATTTTCATAAAATTTGAAATGACTCGACAAAATTATGCAATAATTATGTATTTTAAATTTCAAACAATTCGATTGGGTAGTTTTTGCGTTGTTATATGCGGACAGACGGATGGACAGACGGACGGACGGACTGAAAGACCACTATAGCTGCTACGTAATTACATAATTACGAACGCACCTAAAAAGCCAATTCCTTGACGTTTGCTTTGATTTTAAAATTTTATTTTTTATAACTTTTATTCCCAAGCCCTTTCGATTATAAAATAAATCAAAGTAAAATAAATAAATGTTTTTTTTTTTTTTTTTTTTTTTTTTTTTTTGAACGGGCACAAATAATGACGGTTTCATTAATTTATCTATCTCTTTGAGAGGTCTATTTCTATACTCTCCTGACAGAATAGGGCAGGAGAGTTTATTGACCGTCATTCTTAATTTGTCATCAGAGTTAAATTCATTTCCTAAAAAGGCACAAATGGGTTTCAACATTTCGAAATTACCTGGATTTTTATTTTTTTTTTATTAGGATGAGCGAAGCGAATCCTCTACTAGGCCACTCAAATGACATTTTGTCGTACACTTTATAAAAAAACTATACAGTATTTTGACTTGAAATTAAACACAAATATAAATTATGACCTGTAGATTTGCAAAATATTATTTTTTTACAGAAATATTTTTTTAAAAAATTATTACTTTAATTAATTTATTTTACATGTTTTTCCATCATGAACGCATTTTTTCAAATAAAAAGTGAAACACGTACCTTTTCAGAAGAAAAACTTAAATCATGGGGTCAGTAATTATAGCTAGAATCATCATTAAATAAATCAATAAATAAAATATATTTTCATTATTCTGACAAAATATTTCAAAAATTGCTTTCAGATTTTCAAACTATGCTCATTTTTTTAACTATGCATAGTTTCATGATTTCTTTTATAAAATTTATAAAATGCTTTTTTTTAGAAAAATTATAGCATATTTTTAATGAATTAAAATTTATGAGAATTCTCTTATTAACATTCAATTATAAAAGTATTTTTCTGTGTTAAAAATTCAAATACACAATTTATTCTTATTTTGTGAAATCATTTAAGCAGACGATATTTATGAATTTTAAAAGAATTGTAAACAAATAAAATTAATTAATATTTTGTATAATTCCCCTGGAGTTTCGAGACAAAAGCCTCCCTAACGGGTAGTAAGTCTTATATCATAAATAAACAATCTGAGGAAATTCTTAGTAATTTGATTGAAATACATTTTAAAATTAAAATACGCCGAAACATAAAATTACATTTTTGCTTAATAAAGATGCAAAAGTAATTTAAAAAATATATTATTATTATTACTTTCAAATATTTATCTTATAGCGTAATACTTCGCGAATCCAAACAAAGCATGGCTTTTGCTAGTAATTAAGCATAGTTTAGAAGTTTGATGAATAATGCGCCCTCCGGAATGATTTTTCTGATAAAACTTTGTTCAAGCGTCCAGCAAAAAACGGAATTTGTTTCATTTTCTTCAAAGAAATGGGTCTCTCAGGGAGAAAGTTTAACTGAGATGGTCTATGAATGAAGGTAAAATTGTAAACTATCGTTTCTATGGGAATAAATTTCGTGTAACCCTTTATGCACTGACGGTACATTAAAGTTCCATTGAAAAAAAACTTTATATAAAACTTATTTATTCTCTCTATTAATAAAAGTTTTTTTTATTCTTTCCACACCAAACACCCTTCTCGATCAAATTTAGGTAGAATAGAGAAACAGTCGAAGCTAAATATTTTCAGAAAGTGGTAGTTTTATTATTCATTTTTGTAGGTATTTCTTTTCTTTCCTTATATGAGATTATATAAAACATATTCAACTGCAAAAGCGTTTCCATTTATACAGAGCACCATGCTGCATTTGAACTTATTGATAAGAATTGTGATATTTTCAAAAGAGTAATTTTCGTTAATTAATCTAATTATTTTTACAAATATTTCAAAAAAAAAAAAAATTATAAATACCGATATATTCAATTAGTTTTAATGAAAAAAAAAAAAAAAAAAAAAAAAAAAAAAAAAACATATCAAAATTCCACATTAGTATTATCTTAAAATTCCTTTATACCTTCAGATATTAAAGAAGATAATTATTGAGGTGGATCAACTTCTTGATAAATAATTTGGTAGATAAAGGGTTAATGAAAAAATGATCGTTTAGGGCGGTGGTAGCACATGTAAAATGTACTTTTAAATGCAATTTGTTTGAAAGCTGTATCTCAATTTGTTTTTGAGATATTAATTTTTTTTTATAGTTTTTAGTACCAATTTTAAAATTGTGGCAACAGAATCACTCCATTTTCTCTTCAAATTGAAAAAAAAAAAAAAAATAGAAATTAAAATGCGTATATTTTGCAAAAAAATATCGTCTGTTATAAAATTCCGTGATTTCGTTTTTTGTAAACAGTTAAATAACTTCAAATTTTGAATTAAAGTGATTTTAAAATGATCAAATTAAAGTACCATTTTTTAAAACTTAGTGAATACGGATATAAGAAGTAAGTGTTTAAATTTTGGGAAGATGAAAATTATGACGGGTTTTAATTTCGCGTGAAATTCTATGATCGTGTCAATTTGGAATAAATTTTGTTTTTTCATTCGCATTTATACCGAACATAAGAGGCTCAATAGATAAATTCATCATAATAGCTGATCTTTATTATATTTTACTGATAAAATTATGCGATTGAAGTTTAATTTAAAAAATTTGGACAACTGAGTTCTATAGTGTTTTGTTAATCTTAGCTTAAAATAATATTTGTTTTAGAGTTAGACTGATCAATATAAGATGTATTTTTTATAATATTTGTTTGAGAGGTAGAGTGATCAATATAAGATGGATTTTTTATTGTAAGTAATTTTGTAGATTTATTATATATCAATGATGCAGTTCCTTCTTAAACATTTTCTTTCGTCGAATTTCGACGGGTTCCACCTCGTTAGAATAATTTCGGGAAGTAAGATAAGTAGCTAATCTATTTAGCAAACTTTTTCGAGGCATAATTTCAATTTGCATTTTGTTTTTACTATTTTAGTTTTTTTCTTTTGTGATTTTTCTTCCATCGATTGATAATGAAATGTATTTTTTTACATTTCATTCTGTGACTAAATGTGAATCTATACCTTTTGACAAACAGACCGAAAAGAATTCTTCAGTAAGTAATGAAGCATTGCGGTTACAGTTTCATGACACTGAAAGGGAACGGACTTATGAATAATAATATATATATATATATATATATATATATATATATTTTCGCTTCATATGATATCAAGAACGACCTCCAAGGGTCCCTGAGGTATATAGATAGTTTGCCGTTTGGATGTAATTATTCACATAAGATTTATGTGCTGTGTTTTTTTAAATATATCACGACGCACAAGTAAAAATTATAATGTAAAATAATGTTTCGAGGATTTAGAATATAGATTTTTAAATATATATATACAGTCGACTCTCATTAATTCGAAATCGGATAATTCGAATCTTCGCTTAATTCGAACTAAACATGAAGTCCCGAAATTTTCAATGGTAGAATAACGTTAAAATTTTTCATGAATTCGAACTCATTTTCTCTTCTTTAATTCGAACTAACTAGAATTCCGATCTTTCATTTTTCTTTTCTTTCTCGCGGATCATTTGAATAAATTTTTTTCCTAACGAGCATACATATAATCCAATGCATTTGATATCCACTTTCTTAGTGTCCCGTCTGTCCATCAGTGACGCTTTAAATTTTTCTTCCATTGTGCTTGTTTCTAATCTTTTAATTAGTTTATGTATTTATACATTCTAACTTAATATTAAGTCATATTCTAATGATAGCAGACGAAATAAATTAAAAAAAAAAAAAAAAACACTGAAACATTAATTCCTTTGTAATAGCACCATAAGCATGTTTTCATTTCATATTTTCCACAATTCGAACTTCGGATAATTCGAACATTTCTTGTGGTCCCCACGAGTTCGAATTAAAGAGAGCCGAGTGTATATTCTTAAGTCTGTAACAGAAAATCTGCCTTTTAAACAGATTTTATGTGTGATTGTTCTAACCGATGAATTTTTGGAGTTTCCCAGCAGTAAAAATGAGTTTTTCTTTTCTTACAAGAAAGGTCTTTATGCGTGTGCACTCAGAAAATCTGAAAAAAATTACAAAGGCTGTTCATCTCAAGTAGATGTACATGTTTAAAAAATAATTTCTTGCGGAACTTCGATACAGCGCCCGTAATAAAATAATTTTAAAAAAATCTTTTATTTGGTCATTTATCCCCGGTTGGCGACAGAGAAAAAAAAAAAAAAAAAAAAACTCCTTTAATGTCAATTTTTTTTTTTTAAAGGAGAAGCGTTTACATTCTGAACTTGTATATGTTTAACTTAAATGAATACACATTTATAACTAAAGATCTGTCATATACATTTACAGGGTGTTCAGTGAATAAGATTCAAATTTTAAAATTAAATTTCTCAAAAACAAAGATCAATAGAATTACTCGGTAAACGGTTTGTTTATTAGGTGAACTGTAAAAATATTATGCAAAAGTTAAGAACGGTGAATATTTCGAAAAGATTATGTTCTGATTGCAAAGAATGCTTGATTTGACATTTTTTTTGTTTTAGATTGCTTACAGAAACGAGTTTTTCTGCGTACAATACCATATACAGGGTGTATCTAAACTACTGGGCAAACTCTGGGCAAAACTTTAAGGGGTGATAGTACACATAAAGGCAAATAATATTAAATGAGAAACTAGCTGTCCCAAACGTCTTCCGAAGGAGATAGGCGCCATCAATGTTTAGGGTCCAAAATTTGAAATGATTATAAAAAACGGAAAAATTGGTCGATTTGTTTGCGGTTTTCACGAAAACTATTCTTTATGAACTTAATAATAAACTCTTTATGAACTTAAACCAGTATTGTTTTGAAAATAAATTATAAAGATAAATTTCAAAAAATGCCAATAGAGGGCGCTTTAGACTTTGGATTAACGAACAACTATTTTTTACCGTTATTTTTTGCATCTCATTAATTTTTTTTTTTTTTTTTAGAAGCTTAGATTTAAACTTAAATTTTGAGCTCAAAATCTGTGGTTAAGTAGCGCAAACTGAACTGTGTTCAATGGGAGTGGGTAGGTTCAAATTTCAAATGATTATAACAAACAGAATGATTGGTCAATTGATTTGCGGTTTTCACTAAAACTATTCTTTATGTCAGTATTGTCTTAAAAATAAATTATAAACATAAATTTCAAAAAATGTCGATAGAGGGCGCTTTAGACTTTGGAGTAACGTACAACTATTTTTTACCGTTATTTTTTGCATCTCTTTAAATTTTTTTGAAGTTTAAACATAAACTTGATGAAAATCTGAACCGTTGAGAGTGGTTATGTAGCTCATAACTGAACTGTGTTCAATGGGGGGGGGGGGGGGGGGGGGGTTCAAATTTCAAATGATTATACAAAACGGAAAAATTGGTCGATTCGTTTGCGGTTTTTTCTAAAATCATTCTTTATGTCAGTATTTCCTTAAAAATAAATTTTAAAGATAAATTTCTAAAAATTCCGTTAGATGGCGCCTTAAACTTTAGAGTAACCAACAACAATTTTTAACTGTTATTTTTTGTATCTAATTAAATGCTTTCAAAAGCTTAGACTTAAATTTTGAGTGCAAATTCTGAATCGTTGGGAGGGGTTAAGAAGCGCAAACTGAACTGTGTACAAGAGGTGAAATGTTACCCTGCCCACCCTACAAACACAGTTCAATTTTTCGCTACTTAATTACTCACAACGATTCAGATTTTGAGCTCAAAATTTAAGTCTAAGCTTTTAAAACATTTATTTAAATTAAAAAAAAAATAATAATAATAATAGCGGTTAAAAATAGTTGTTGGTTACTCTAAAGTTTAAGGCGCCCTCTAACGGAATTTTTCGAAATATATCTTTAAAATTTATTTTCAAGGAAATACTGACACAAATAATGGTTTTAGAGAAAACCGCAAACAAATCGACCATTTTTTCCGTTTTTTTTTTTAATAATCATTTAAAATTTGTACCTCCCCACCCCCATTGAACACAGTTCAGTTTACGCTACTTAACCACTCTCAACGATTCAGATTTTCAACTCAAAATTTAAGTTTATGTCTAAACTTCTAAAAAAATTTAATGAGATGCAAAAAATAACGGTAAAAAATAGTTGTTCGTTACTCTAAAGTGCCCTCTATCGGCATTTTTTGAAATTTATCTTTATAATTTATTTTCAAGACAATACTCACATAAAGAATAGTTTTCATGAAAACCGCAAACGAATCGACCAATTTTTCCGTTTTTTATAATCATTTCGAATTTTGGACCCTAGACTTTGATGGCGCCTATCTCCTTCGGTAGACGTTTGGGACCTTTAGTTTCCCATTTAATATTATTTGTCTTGATGTGTACTATCACCTCTTCACAGGGCCGTAACTATAAACTTGGGGGCCCCGGGGCAAACTAGTGAGGTCCCTCGCGCCCGGGGCAAATTAAAACTTTGCCCCGGGCGCAGTTTTTTTTTTTCGTACGCCGCTGTTTAAACATACACAGTATGATAAGCCTAAAGAGATATGAAAGATGGATTTTTTTTTTTTCGATTTTATGTATTTATTAATAGATAAAAAGAAAGTTTTGGTTTGGTTTATTTTGTGTCGGCCGATTATCTACTCGAGGGATATAGGCTCAAAGGGGAGTGCCCGTCGTGGGGGGTCTTTCTAATATAAGAAGAAAGATTTTCTAGAATTTTTTAAATGATTTTTATATTATTTAACCGATGAGAAGCCCCTATTTTCCTCCTTATACTAGCTTCAGTGGGATCGGCGAACGTGCTGACACGACATGACACATTCGGTATTCTGCTGCCTGCTCTAGAGCTGCTTTTGCATGCGAAGCACATAGAGTATATCGACGGACACGCAAAAACATTTACTCTAGTACTTTGATTTTTTTTATTACTAACTTTTAGCTAGGTGCTGGGCATTTTATAGGAAGTTAGACTAGAAACTAAAATCAATAGTTTTTTTAACCACCAGTATGTGGCCCCTCAGGCTTGGGGGCCCCAGGGCAATGCCCCGGCTGCCCCGGTAGTAGTTACGGCCCTGCCCCTTCAAGTTTTGCCCAGTAGTTTAGATACACCCTGTATTAACGATTTTTTGAAATAAATATTTGAAATTTCGAAATTCTAAAAATTTAGTTCGAAAAATCGTTAAAATATGGCACTGTACGCCAAAAAATTCGTTCTCTGCAGCAATAAAAACAAAACAAAATAAAAATGTCAAGTCTACTCTTTAAAATCAGAACACATTTTATTCAATCCAATAGATTTTTTAAATCACCAGATTTTAAGTATGCCAATTAATTTAATTAATTTAATTAATTATTTTAATTATGTCGAAACATGTCAATGTCATTTATTTTTAATTATTATAACACCTTTCTTAATTAAAATAAAATTTTTATTAAAATGTTTATTAAAATCAGAACACAGTTTTTCAAAACATTCACTGATCGAGACTTCAAGCACTGATCGAGCAACACTTTTTCCTCGCCAAAATGCAAGCGATTTGAATACATTTGGTGAGGCAATTGTTTGTTAAATGAATGTTAAAATATGCACAGTACTCTAAGAATTTAAACTAAATAATGAAATAATTTATTATTATCCCATAAGCTTATAAAATATATACAAGTTGAGTGTTCCTGCAGTTATTCAATTTTATACGGTTTCACCGGCTGGATAAGTTTTAAGTTCATTTTAAAAGTGACTGACCGATTAAGGAAGTTGTCGTTATTCATTTTGACTTTCGATATTGATTAAGTCGTTGACTCCACCGAAACAATATTTTTCTCTCGTTGTCTACGATACTGACAATATCGAAATCGAATTGACTGTTCTCAGAATCGGATATTAGTTTTGAGTTTGAAAAAATTTTTATTATTTTGGATTTTTTCTAAACCTATAATACAATCGATGAATTTCATTATACAGGGTGGTCATAAAAATTTTTTTGCCGGTATATTTAGCTCTAGCAGCCAGTCCGTTCAACTGATCGAGGGGAAATTTCAGATGTAGCTATTCAGAGGTATGAGTTCGAGATTCTGTGAGCGGCAACAAAATGGTGCTCACGGTTACGGTTATAGTTACAGAAACTCGAAATTTCCCATTTAACCCACTTAAATCAGAGCTTCAAATGCTCTGGACACCACTAATTTCTTACAGTTTATTTTGTCATTATTAATGGCAGATAATTCTGCCATTAGATAAAGTGAAGAAAATTGTTTTAAAATACCATTGTTCACAGTATTTGAAGCCTCGATTTATGTAGACACTTGACGATGATCGTGGTGAGTGAGAAGCACCCCTCCAGTGATAGGGTTAAAATAAAGACGTAACAATGAGAGATTTATATTATTTCACAGCAATAGCACTATTTGAAAGAAACGATAACTATGATTATAATAAATACGTAATGAAATATAAAAAATGAGTTTAGAAAAAAAATATTTGGGTTTTTTTATGGAAAGTTACTTAACAAATATATATAGACCAATATATAGAATAAAACCCTTGTTCAGTATAAAATGGATTCACAAAAGTTTCCTGTCCTTTTAACGCAAATACACAGAAGCATGCTATATCCATCTGAAACAAAATAGCAATAACAAATAAGAAAAAACCAGTTGTACCCGCTTTCCTTTCTCACTGATAAAGGCGAAGCTAGTGAAGCCTTAAATAATCTTCTCCATTTCCAGCTTTATTTTATTTTGTTTTTATACAGTTGCGTACGCCAATTCTACTCATTCATGTTTTCCCCTTAAGTTAATGGGTCAGTTTATCTCAAAATTAGTCAAAGTCAACTTTATTTTTATTTTATTTTATTTTTTAATGAAAGGCTATTTGGTTGTAAATATTTTGATACTTCATTTTTACACATATGGCAATTATAAATTGTAAATTTTATTAGTAAACTCAGCGCAATTACCCTACGAATTAAAACTTTAAATGGCTATTTCTCCACGTTCATATTTTCTTCACTTTTCTGTTTTAAAAATGCTAAGGCCTTTTTTCGCATTTGAGTTATAGATTTAAACATTTTTATGTATGTTTTTTATTATACATGAGATGAATCTGCACATGGAATTAGCCATCGGGGTTTTTTGTTATTATTTTTTTTAAATAAAACTATATGAAGATGCATTTGATTTCTCGGTTTTCGCTATATACATATCAGTCAAATGTGATATTAGATGTACCTAAAAATCCATGCGCAGACTGGTGTAATATACATTTAAAAATCTTACAAAAAAAAAAAAAAAAAAAAAAAAAAAAAAAACATTGAGCAAAAACATCAACATTTAAAAAAGTAGCAGTTATTTTAAAAGATAGAATTATTTTTCAAAACTTTTTTACATTTTTAACTAAATATGCCTTTTTAAAAAATATATATATAACTTAAAATTTCTAATAAATTTTCTGATCAGGGTCCTCGATGACAATTTTACAAGACATTATGATTTTCATCTCGCATCGTACAATTTCTAACATCCTGAAATACGTAATTAATAATGTCAGATTATTTGTATGTTTCTTAACATATAAGATTTACCAAAGCTAATAAGAATTTTCCCCTGCTAAGCTGAAAGCTTGTTTAAAACGAAATTTTTCTCCTGTCCCATCAGATACCGTCTTAGAAGGTTTTGTTATACTAAATAAGCACAAGGATCTTATTCGGTAAAACTTAAACATAATCGTAGAGACTGAAATAAATTTAACAGGTAACATTATTAATTGCATAGTATTCCTATAATACGAACAATGATTAATTTCCGTTCAAATAGAATTCCGTTATAAACAGCTTTCGTTTATATAAAGTTTACTGAACTTAAAACTTTTGAGAACAGGATTACTAAAACTTGCAAACAAAAAAACAAAAAGGAAAGAAAACTTTCCAAACAAGTTTTCGTCTAGGCAGGTAGATATGTAAGGTGATTCTTTCGAAGAGACTATATAAATGTACTGTTATAGAAAGTTTCTGTCTTCGTAAGTATTATTGTACTAAAATCCTCTCGATGCAGACAAACGAATGGCGTAGTAAAAAAAGGAATTTAAAAGAATTTGTGCATCATGTAAAATAGCTATTTTTGACTGTATTTATACGGGACAGGCACAGCCGTATCTAAGGGTGTTCTAGAGGGGGGGGGGGGGTCATCCCCTCCTAAAATATTTTGAGTCTCCCCTGGAAAAAATTCAAAGGTCACTAAATGAATTTCTGTTCCGAAAATTAAAATGAAATTCAATTCCAAAATCCAATTTAGTTTTAAGGCCCTTTCACAGTTTTTCAGAAATACTAAATTGTAACTAAAATAAATGTTTCAACACTCACTCATCCTATTTGCACATATAAAACTAACACGATGTTTAATACTGCACTAGCTACATACTCGAATTTTTCATCATCATATATATTTTTTTTTAGCTTAAAATGAAGTTATTACAACAATTTAATAAGAAACGTAGTACCTACAATGTGAATATGCACAAATTTATTTTTCTGTAAGAGAGAGAGAAAAAAAAAATGAGCCCCCCCCCCTACATTTTCTCCTCTATTATTAATTTCTAGCTACGGTCCTGGGGATAAATCTTTGAGCTCCTAAAAATCAGGACATCCTATGTACTACAATAGTAGCCTTGCCCAAAGATGTGTTTGTTTTATTTCTCATGATTAAAAAAAATAATTGCATCGTCTCATCATCAAAGATATCTAATCTTTATCAGTAATAAATCAGATTAAATTTTTTCTCTGCCCCACTTATTATGTTATCGTGGTAGCGGAACATCATCAAAATTTGTCGCCATAAAACTCATATTTTTGATTGATTGTCGCACGCAATACATCGCTACTAGATCTGGAATATATCATAATGTCGAAAGAAGGAAAGAACCGTTCTGCCAGATGATGATCATCTACAAATAATTTTTGCAAGGAAGTCGTTAAAAAGTTAAAGTGATATTTAATAGAAAAAAAAAAAAAAAAAAAAAAAAAAAACTAGAATGTAATATCACGTTTTTCTCCCTTGTAAGTTCATGTGCGGTGGCATCGTGAAAAGACAAATTCGAGATTCACGCCGATGTAAGCAGAAGTTCCTTGTAGCGTGACGATGGTCCATTCTATTAGCCCTTGACCGGAAGACGGAAAAAGTAAATAAAAATGAAATTGGTTAAATAAGAAACGTTACTGAATAACACGCCTGTGTATATGGCAAGTAAACAAATGGTGGATAATTCTAATTTTCTGCAAATGGTTCGTTCGCAAGTGGAAGATGATCCTTCCAGTAATCAAACCCAAAATAAACACAATGTAGACCTTTAGAGTATGAAGCTAAAGACAGCTTCGCTTAGTAGAAATTTTGCAGTTGTGAAGAGTATTAACTAGAAAGGAAGAAAAAGAAATAAAAAAAAGCAGAAAATTGTTTCAGGCTTTAATAGTGCCAAATTAAAAAAAATTCAACCCAATAATTTTCTGTCTTCTTCAAGGATGCACAAAGAGACAATGGGGCCCGGTAATAATTATATTTCCACTTCCCACCATAAGTTTGATATAATAAAGCCTACTTAGGTGGAAACGCAAATATATATAATGTAGTTATACATTTAAAATGAAAATAACCTGCATAAAACAACATTTTTCATTGGTCGTTTGCGTTTCCGCCAATTAGGTTTTATCATATCGAATTTATGTATATGTGTGTAAGGCTGCGAGACTTGAACATAATATTTTTCCGTTTTTTATTGCAGGATTCTGTTATAAACAGGTTTTATTCTATTAGAAAATAAATTTGCTGGATGCTGTCTTTTAAAAAAATCTATATAGTATTTGCAATATTATTTGCAATTATTCATTAAAAATATATTTCTTAATTTTTTAAAATTATATTTATTACTTTTATTATATAAGAAAAAATCCACTAACAGAATGTCAAAATACAGTAGCCTCTCGCCTCACTGCTTCTTTATATTATTAACATTCGTCGCGCAAAGGATTCAAAATCAAATTTACCTCACAGAACAGGCTACACGCGACAGAAACGGAGGTCCCTTCATTCAGTTATTACCTATAAAACAGTATATTTTAAAAACAATAGTAGATCTAGACCCGATCATGGGAAATGCTAATGGAAAATAAAAAAACTACAAAGTTATAAGTTTAAGACTTCGACCAGCAACTACGGATGTTCCGGGACATTTAATATGTCGGACTGCAGCGGCTATAAAACACTTTTTTTTCTTTTTTCAATTTGTAAATAAATAAATTTATTACCTTGATCCCTAGTCCTGTAATAAAAATCGAGCCCTTCCCAACTCTAACTTGTTAGCAAGAAAAATTATAGTTTTAAGTACATTAATATTGGTGTTATGTTATCAGACTTTATAATACTAATTTCTTAATAAGCAAAAATAAAACATTACAAGATTCGAGCGCTAACTCCACATTTCTTACTGGCAAAAATGATAAAATTTGCAACTCTTTGTACTATAAACTATACTGTTCAACTTTTAGAAAAAGTTAAACTTACAAAGAGTTCAGTGGCTTCCCTAAACATTTTTGAGCCAGTATATTGGTCAAAAGATGGGCCATTCGATCCCCCAATGTGTTCTTTTACCAACAATGAAAAAGCCCACACAGCTGTTGCAACACGACAAACCCAATAAGACCCCCCCAACCACCCTTCCTCGTATAACCTGAGATAGAAAATTCACATTTCTTCCGCTTGAAATGTGCTATGAAAAATAAAAATAATAATTTTAGTATAGCAATTGTAAGACATGTGAGTAATTGGCTTCCTACCACTGCCCTTAGAATAGTGGGCAGTATCCAGTCACAGAATCAGAACTTTTCAGAAAAAAAGAAAAAAAAATGCACTTTAATAAATTGCAACGACCATTTGGAAAATGATATTTTCAAAGACTAAAATTTCAGATTTTTAAATGAATTCTATATTTAAAATAATGATAATAATAAACATCATTTTTATGATGATCAAAACGTGGCTTACGTAATAACAGAGCCATATATTATGTACGCCAGGGATTAAACATTAATATTCCTAAACCAATCATAACAAAATTTAAATGAAATTTCTGTTTTACAATTTTCGGTATTGCAAATTTTTAAATTTCTAAACATTACACATTTTCAATTTTTGCACCGTTGGTATAGGGGTAAAAATGCACTTTTTAATGCAATTTGCTTGAAAACTGAATCGCAATCTGATTTTAAGTTATTAATTTTTTTGTAGTTTTTAACACCTTTTCTTTGTCATTGTGGCAACAGAAATATTCTTTTTCTCAACATTAAACAATACATGGGGCAGTGAGAAAACAAATAAAATCCGGACATTTCAAGCATTCAGATACACCTCAGTTATCTATATTCAGGACCGACTGAAACAACCATTTTCCACATAGTTTTTAAAAAAATGAATTATTCCCAAGTAAATGAATTCCTACGGATTTTATGGGGCTGGTTATGGGGTTTTCACTTCTAAGTTTTTAAATACCGAATAACTTTTATAATTTATGAATAATAGAAAGAACAATAACAGAAAAACTCTTCCTGACGTTACATTGTTTTAGCAAGAATCGAGTTCAGGTGGTGTGTAATTTGAACAAAACAGCCATATTAAAAAAATTTTTAATCAAAATGAAGCAAGATAACTTTTATACAGGAACATTTTTATAGTTTAATATCCTTATAGAGCGTAAGCATATTCTTGACGATCGTCTATTGGATTATGTTCGATATTGGCAGTTGGATAACTAAATATATTTTGACAAAATGTCATGTGCTCTTCCAGAATGCTGTTCTAAATTCGTTTTAAATCACCCTTTTTTTAATACTATTATATGACACTTATTAATCGATAAGTAGGATATGGATGTATAATAAAAATGACACAGAAATTATTTTTTTTTCCAAGATGAATGAATTTTAGAAATTATTGTTTAAATGAAAATTAGAAAGTATTGCTTGCAGAGGAAGGAATACACTGACTTTTGGGGTTATTTGCCAGACCATAGCTCTAACTTTAAGAAAACATTTGCGACAAAAAAAAAAAAAAAAAAAAAAAAAAAAAAAGTACACAAACAACATTTTCAGAAATACTTTTTTCATTTCACGGAAATATTTCTGGCAGCATTGCTACCGGAATGGGTTTTTTAAATGGGGAATTGGTAAAGCCTTTGTAAAATTTCTTGTTAAAGAAATCTCGGAAATGTAAACTTAATTGTCTTTATGAAATAATAGTTGATGTTTTAATATTTATAGAATAATAGAGGATAGGAACTATATCATAGTAAGCATATTTTTAATAAGACATACTTTAATTGTTAGATGTAAAATATTATAATAATTTTAACTAAATTTAGAAGAAATGTTTTCTTTTGTGAATAAAATCGATTTTTTAAATTTAATTAAACTACTATATATTTTTTAAATTTGTTCATTCAGAATATATTGTGTTTGCCCCCAAACCCACCCTATGCCAATGACCTTGAATATATGTATGTGTCAGTACAAGAATGCCGTGAGAGATGAAAGATTTAAAAAAAAGAAAGAAAAAACTGTAGTAAGCGATGAAAATGAAAATGTAATAAGTATAATATTTTGATTTTGCCCCAGCGTGATCAGAACCCACCCTATGCCAATGACCCTGAATGTATGTATGTGTGTCGGTACAAGAATGCCGTAGTCGTGAGTGATGAAAGATGTAAATAAACTATAATAAGCGATGTGTATGAAAATATAAAAAACATAACACTTTGAGTTTGCCCCAGGGCGACCAAAACCCGCCCTACATTAGTGACCCTGAATGTGTGTATGTGTGTCGGTACAAGAATGCCGTGAGTGATGAAAGATTAAATATATATATATGAAAATATAAAAGGTATAATATTTTGAGTTTAGACGAGGTTTATCAAAACTCAAAACCACCCTATGGCAGTGACCCTGAACTGAATGTGTGTATGTGTGTCTGTACAAAAATCTGTGAGGGAAAAAATATTAAAAAAAAAAAAATAACTATAGTAAGCAATTTGCATGAAAGTATAAAATCATGCACTTAAACATATTAGTTTCCATATTTTTTTAAAAGTTGCTTTTCGACAGAGCTCTCAATTTTTCTGTCAGCTAGCTGCAGCTTCCGCGCTTCGAAATCAGTCACGCACTTTCCAAGATACCTGTTTCGTATCAGAAGACATCGTTCATTAGCGGAGTACTCTTACTTCCTGAACCGAACACGAATATGTTAAATCTCGTTCTAAGAAATTCTTAAAACAGGTGAAAGATGGAAAGAGTTAGCTGCGGTCTTTCTGTGAAACAATGCACAATTGATCATTGTTAAAAGGAGAAAAAAAATATGTAACTGCATCTGGAGACTGAACGCCTTTAATCTTTCGGACACAATAGAAGAGAATTTTTTTAGACTGGTTTCATCTCAGTAGAGAAAAAAAATCTGCCTCTGAGAATTATTGTCGGGATGACATTTATTTGATACTCATTTTCTACTTAATATACGATGTTTTGAATTGATACTTACCAAACCAGTGTGAATGGCATAATGCTTATTTATTGTTCGGTTTGATTAATTTTAACAGTTGCAACATTAGTCTGAAGAAAGGTATAAATTTTATCATCTTTAAGTTGCATTTGAAATAGATTCAAATTAAAACTGCTAAAACGGAATCGAGAACGACCGAAAAAAATTCCTTTGTGTCAAGTTTCTGTCTTCGCAGATAGGCAGGTCTCTATATCTAAAGTACTCTACAGGTCAGGTTGTGCACAAACCCGAAATCAGAAATCCTACTTGAATTCAATCCGCAACGCAATTCGAACCGAACCCGACAAATTAATTTTCATCGACCCGACGTATTTCAATCTGTCCTAAGTGAAGGAAAAAAATAATTCACGCTTTTATGCTATTATGAAATGTAATTTATATCTCTAATAGTATTAATTTTATCTTTTATGCAGAAAGATGTCATATATCTTTAATATTCAAATTTCGTAAAACCAATGAGTATGCATGTCGGGATCGTTTAAGCTACGTCGGGTCGGATTGTTCGTAATTTTCTCTTTTCGGATCATGGTGGCTCTAATTTTCCTTCTGCGGATCACATTTGCGTTGTTGCAAATCAGTTTGTTGGGATTTCTACAAAAAGTTTGAGCAGAAGTACGTTTAACATGAAAATAAATGCATATTTGAATATGAATGAGAATGTATTTATGCATGAGAAATAAAATATGTATAAGAATTCGATCTTCGATTATTCTTGCTTGATGGTACAGTTAAAAGTTAAAACCCCCTTTTTCTTCTTCCAGAATATGAAAAATATTACCAACTTAGTTTTTGATACACTTAAAAGCACATATATCATATGATTCGGTGATGCCCACTATTCAAAGGTAAAAAAGTACGTATGTTAATGCAAAAAATTGTTTAAAAAAAAAAAAAAAAGTTTGCTAAATATAAATATCTGCTATTCGAAAGCATCTGATAGGAAAATTTTATTGTACATAGATTTCCTACATTAAAATATATATATATATATTTTGGACATTATTTTGAAAATCGGATCAACTTGGAGTTAAAAACAGTTAAAACCCAACCCAAAACAATCAAAGGCAACAAGAACCTATACACACACACAAAGAAAAAAAAAAAAAAATAGAATTCGACCCGAATTTTAGATAAAAACGGGTTATCCGACCCTACACTATTATAAAATTTGTATTGGATTGAACCAACTTTTGGTGCTGCAGTAGCAGCAATCAAAAGATAGCGAAATTTCACCCTAAGCTTCGGTTAAATATTAGCCCTAAATATTCGTTCAAGATTTCACAATATTATGGTTGCAGCTACTTAAACACCAAAAATGGGTTCAATATATCACAAAATTTTTACTAGTGATGCAGATACTAATATCTATCTTAGTAGGTAATAGTATTCTTTTATCCGGAACACGGAAGTTCATTCAAAATATGATTCAGGACACATTTTTCTTACATAATATAATTTCTTTTTCAAGCCCATGATTTTCTCTTGTTGAACATGGAATCAGTTTAAATATTTTTATGGTTGAACCTGGAGGTAGTTAAATTTATTTTAGATATTTTTATGTTAACTGAAAGAAAAAGTTAAAATTTCGAGTAATAAACAAGGATAAAATCTCATCTTTAGTCCCTAGCAACATTTTATCGAGCCTTAAGAAATGAAAGGGTGCGTGTTACAAACAATTGATCATTATTGGATGAAAAATAAAAACGTATGTTTATCTGATATTGAACGCCTTTAATCTTTTGGACACAATAGAGGAGAACTTTAAAGATTTGGTTTCATCAAAGTGTTAAGAAAAAAACTGTCATGGGAATTATTCTGAGATGACATTATTGTGGTAGTTATTTTCTACACAATAGGTAAGGTTTCGTATCGGTGTTCACTGAGTAATTGCGATTAGTAACAAACTAGCAGTCTAGTTTATTTGTTGTTCCGTTTAACCTTTAGCTAATATTACCTGTCTCACAGACTACTGCTTTTTAAATTTTTATTAGTTTTAACTAGTAATTTTCAGTTTAACTACAAACACTACCGAAATTTTGTTTCATTTGGAACTTTACTACTATCACCAAAGACTTTTAACCCTTTATCTACCGTCGGTACTTAAGTACCATTAAAATAACTTATTATAAAATTCTTTTAATACGTCAGTTAGTTGTAATGCTGTTTAGAATGAGGTACAGATATATTACTTTATGTTGTTCCAGAAGAATTATTGGTTACACGAAACAAAATATTTTTAAAAGGATGATTTCTTTTGCCTTTGCATGTTTTCAGCTTTCTTGGCGCTGAGGGAGGGGGGTGAGGATTTTTCAATGTGGAAATATTTCTATATTTATATTGTAAAAACATAATATTTGTACATTTTATAATTCTACAAAATAATTAGAAATAAAAAATTTGAGTGAGGTTATAAAAATTGCACAAAATCCCTGTAAGTTCAAATTTAATTAATCCTCTTAAATTCCCCAATCCTTCTAAAATTCTTTAAATATTTATTAAATGATTATGTAAATCTTTTAATTTAGTTTAAAAAAATTGCGTAAAATGCTTTAGAATGTAAAAATTTCATGAATTCATAATGCGGTAGATAAAGGGTTAAATAGGTGTGTTCCGTTCCGGAAGTGTTTTTGGCTCCACCTGGCGAGCGCTTGTAAAAAATGGACAGTTGAGATGTTGATCATCAAAGCATCAGCACGTATACTCGGAATTGATAATCACCCATACATCCTTTAAGCTATGGAAATCAATTTGAATTTTATAATTGCATATTAGTTCATCATTTGTCGTTTTGTGTTTTTATATGTGTGTGTATTTGTGCAAGTGACATTAAAAAACTTTAAAAAGACTATCAAGAATACAGTCCATCTATTCGACATTGTGGCCCTCTCGCCCGGAGTGAACCATGGAAAAACTAAATAGATTAAAAGGCACGTCAAAGGCTGCCATAACAAGACTAGAGCAGTTTATATCAGAAACTACTGATATTAAAACGACTAATATAAGTATTTTAGAAGTGAAGTTAAAAAAGACGGAATGTCTACAAAACAAGCTCGAAGAGCTCAGAGAGCAGTATTTCGAAATTCAGGATATCACATCGCAACAAGTCCAAGAAATTGATCAAGATATTAATAGTGCTCTCGAGAGATTAGAACAAGTGGAGGTAAGCTTAAAACTTTTATTAGCCTCATTCGAAAATAAATCTCATACTGTTAATGATTATGTATGTGAAACCAAAACAAAAGTTCGCCTCCCAGAAATACCTTTACCTTCTTTCGGAGGTGCTTATTGTGATTTTGCTAATTTTAAAACGCAATTCACTAACTTAATTGTTAATAATGAACAACTTGATGACAATCAGAAATTATTTTACTTAAAGGCTTCTTTAAAAAACGAAGCTAAGCAATTAGAGTCACCTGATGACGATTTTAATTCATTGTTTCAAGCTTTAATACATAGATACGAAAACAAGAGATTATTAATCGATTCGCATATTTCTGCAATTTTAAATTATGAAAAAATGCAAAATGAATCTCCGAAAGAGTTGCGTAATTTTATTGATATTATTAATAAAAACATCAGAGCTCTAAAGGTCTTGGAATATACACAAAATAAATTGTCAGAAAGTGTATTTATAAATATCATTTTGAAGAAATTAGACACCGAATCTCAAAAACAATTCGAATTGTCATTGGAAACAACAAATGTTCCAAGTTTTGATTATTTAATTTCTTTTTTAGAAAAACGTTGTGTTACTTTAGAAGCCATAACGAATGCATCTGGCGCCAACCAGACTTCGAAATCCAAATTCTCGAAGGCGAATTACGCAATAAATAAATCAAAATCATTTCTCATCAATGACAATAAAAATAGAAATAATTTAAAGACCTGCTTTTGTTGCAAATTTGCGTTTCACCCACTTTATAAATGCAATGTTTTTTTAAACAAAAATGTTCAAGAAAGAAAAAGTATTGTAAATAAGAACAAATTATGTTTGAATTGCTTAAGATTTCACCAAGGAAAATGTAATTCTAAATTCGCTTGCAAAGTCTGCTCGCAATTACATAATAGCTTATTATGTGAAGAACATGAGATGTTAAAGGGGGTGGAAATAAATAAAAACAAAAATAATGACATGTTGAGAGATAAACAAATAAGTTATTTCGATTCCGAAAAAAGGGAAGCAGCAATAATCGGTACAAATTTGTTTACAGATAACAGAAAAAATTGTGCATTATTAAATACAGCTATAATTTTAGTAAGTGATCAGGCCCGGACTGGCTCCTTTGGGGGCCCTCGGCTAAAGACTGAAAAGGGGCCCCTTGCGGGAAATTTAGCGAAAACAGAATATCATAATTTATTTTTAAAATTAGGCTTGGATGGCAAAAAACCACATTTAGGCTATTTTGTCTCTTGGGAAATAGTTCAGTAAAATGTAAGCTTTTTGTATTGTTAATTTACTTTCATAATATATATTGATATTATTTTTATACACCATACCTAAACTAATTCCATGCTAAAAAAACAATAAAAATTATTCATTTTAAGTGGTTATTACTTAAAAATGAGCGTGAGGTATATTTTTAGTTTTCGGCAATCAAATGATTGTGTCGAAGTCATAATAATCTAAATCCTACTGTGATACCTAAGTAAATATTAAAAGTGACATAACAGTAATAATAATAAAAAAAAAAAAATCCCTGTCGGCTGGGCCTATAGGCGGAGGTAGATTTCGAAAAATGCTCATCTCAACCAAAAAAAAAAAAAAAAAAAAAAAAAAAATGTATGATTAGAGATAAACCCAGTTTAATAACTTCATTTGGCCGTTTATGAAAAATTTTTAATTTCATTTTTCTGCCAAAACTGGTTTTATCAGAATCATCTTAAGAAAAATTCAGCTCAAATGCCCATTTTGACAACGTATTTTGAAATAAATTCTGAATTTATTTCAAAAAGTCGACCAAAACAGTACATTATACAGTTCCTAAATAACAAGAAACTGTCAATTGAATGCATTTGAGAAAAAAATTGAATTTAAAAATGAGTCATAAAATAACCGATTTATTGTTTGAATACATCCTTAATTCTTTAAACATGATTGCTTCGGAAAATTTTGTGCGACAGCATTTTTAAAAATATATTCTATATTTATCAAAAAACTGGCCAATGCGTCACAGTATGTAGTTCCTAAATAAGAGGATCTGTAAATTGGATGCGTTTGAGAGCGAAAGTGGATTTTAAAACGAATCATAAAAAACGCAATTTGCTATGTGAAAACTTCCTTAAATTTTCAAATCACGAAGACTTCGGGAAATTCTGTTCAAAATACCCTTTTTGGTAGCCTTTTTCGAAATATATTCTGACTTTATCAAAAAACCGATCAATGCATCACATTATATAGTTCCTAAATAAGAGGATCTGTAAATTTGATGCGTTTGAGAACAAAAATGGATTTAAAAACGAGTCAGAAAAAAACGCAATTTCTTATTTGAACTTAAATTTTCAGTCCGGATGACTTTGGAAAATTCTGTTCAAAATACCCTTTTTGGTAGCCTTTTTTGAAATATATTCTGTCTTTATAAGAAAATTGACCAGTGCGTCACTTTATACAGTTTCTAAACAAGAGGATCTACCATTTGGATGCGTTTAAAATCAAAAATGAATTTAAAAATGAGTCAGAATATAAGCAGTTTGGATTTGAGGTTTTTTCTCCAAATCCTATTTTTGTTTAATTTCTTTTTGCTATACGAATTGGTCCTATGAAAAACTTGTCAATATAAAAGTTGTAGATATTTTTGAGAAGATGTAAAATAAATTTAATCAGATTTGATATCGTAAAAATTGACGGAGTTATAGATTTTTCTCTTTTTTCACCGCTCTTTTTCTTTTCGTTTTTAATTTTTTTCATGGGTAAAAGTTGATCCTATCAAAAACTTGTAAATACAAAAGTTTTAGATAATTTTAAGAACATTTACAAAAAATTTAGTTGGACTTGATATCTTAAAAATTGACGAAGTTATGAATTTTTTTCTCTCAAAACCCCTGTTTTTTTCGCCCCTTGAGCCCACTTCTAAATTTATCAAAAATCTGTCATGCATAAACTTTTGGCCCATTTTTAAGAAGTAATATAAACTTTAAACCGATTCAATATCTACTTTAATAAAGAAGTTATGGCGTTTTTTCGGTTTTCACAAAAACGCCCCCTATTCCGACCCCCTTGGTCCGATTTTGCCTATTAACGAACTTAGCCGAGATTTTATCCCCTTTGATTTTATGTACCAGTTTGGTGGAGATTGGTGAAGAATTATAGAAGTTATCGTGTCCATAAAAAAGTGAGATATATAGATAGATAGATAGATATGTATATAAACTGGTGCGATTGCAATAGGTAGTATTTCATACGAAATCTACCTAAAAGTGGGTACGTTTGATCGCAGATCGCTCAGAGTATTTCCTTTAATATATTTTTTAAAACAACTTATCCTTTAATTAATAAATCAAAATTGTTGATTTATAATTATTAAATTTTTGCATAGATGGTAGCATCAATAAATTTAAAGTAAAAGAAAGTTATTTATTTTAATTAAATTGAAAATGTTCAAATTAAATTATTTAAATTAAATTCAAAATGCAAAATTCTTTAAAAACGGAAATAAAAAAAATAGCGGAGATAAAATAAAATTTAAAATTTTTAAAAACGAAAAAAAATGTTTAAACGATATTTAAATTACTGAATCATTAATAAACCGCTCGTTTTTTTAATTAAAAGAAAATTATAATTAATATATATATATATATATATATATATATATGTGTGAATATTTGTGATTAAAAAAAATAATATAAACCCTTAAATCAGTAAAAAGTAGGATTTTTTTTAAAAAAAAATCTTACTAGAGAACTGCAAAAAGTGTAAGTCACCGACTTTTACGAAAGTGGTATCGTTGGAAGGATCTCATTGTGAGGAGTAAAACACTCAATGGAACTACCCATCGGAAATGAGCCGTTTTCGAGATATCCAACAATTTATTGTACGTAGCTAGTGAACACTTACTGCGGGAAACCGCAAAAAAATTTCGTTTTGATTTTAACGAAAGTGGTATTGCTGAAAATATATTATCGGGAGGATTAAAAATCTCAATGAAATCAACCGTCGGAAATGAAACGTTTTCAAGATATCCGACAATTTGTATCACTTAGATAATGCACATTTACTGGGAAACTGCATTAAGTTACATAAATTGTCGGATATCTCGAAAACGACTCATTTCCGAATGGTAACTCCATTGAGTTTTTTACTTCTCAAAATGATATCTTTCCAACGACATCATTTTTGTCAAAATCGAGACAATTTTTTGCGTTCCTCTGTTAGGTGTGCACTAGGCCAGTATAAAATGTAAACTACGTGGCTTAAATTATCGGATATCTCGAAAATGGCTCATTTCCAATGGGTAGTTCTTTTAAATTTTTTACTCTTCAAGATAAGATCTTTCCAACAATACCACTTTCGTCAAATCTAAACTAATTTTTTTGCGATTTCCCAGTAAGTATGCACTAGCTACGTTACATAAATTGTCAGATATCTCAAAAACGACTCGTTTCCGATGGATAGTTCTATTGAGTTTTTTACTCCTCATAATGAGATCTTTCCAACGATACCACTTTCGTTAAAATCGGTTACTTACACTTCTTGCAGTTCCCTAGTTAGTATGAAAACTTCAAATTTCAGCATCACGGTTCGAACTGTGAATTTTCTGTTTACTAGCGAGTCTGTTTTCCTAAAAGTCTTTCATGTACCTTTCCTTGAAGGACATAGCTGACGCTTTGTTTGTGTTTTATGCTGGCCAATTATCTACACGTGGGATATAGGCCCTAAGAGGAGGGATGCCCTCCGTGGGGGTCTTTCGAAGGGAACCTAACCCGTATTTAAACAAGGAAATGCAAGGTTCGAAGATAAACATGGAAAACTCCGAATGGTTAGGCCGACGGTCGTGAATGTTTTCGAACCCAGCACCTACAGTCTACCAGTTTAGAGGTCAGAACCTTTCGGCCACTGGTGGGGCCATAGCTAACGCAAATTGCCAACTCGTAACAGCTATATCTGGAGTACTACCTACCATCGTACTGAATATTATGCTATCATGTGGGTCTTTTAAAATAATATTACAAAACGTTGAACCTATAATTTGTTGTAGAGGTTTGTATGGGCCCGAGTTTGGCCCGAGACCCGTATCGAGCCCGATCTGCGGGCCGGTCAGGCAAAGAAATTTTGCGGGAGTGCTGGGCCGATTAAAAAAAAAAAAATAGGGAACCTGTCAATCCGATATAAAAACTTAAACGAAGACGATAAAATATGATCTGCTTTCAGTGAATGACTTTCGCGAGAATGAGTATAAATGTGCGTCACGAGCCGATGCTAGTTTGACACCATCCAAACAAAAACGCGGGCATCGGACAGTTATGTGGTATCAGAAGCAGACTCATACCAAGGCAACACTAGATACCGGGCTTGCTCATTCGTTATCATGACGTCTCAAAAGGTGGCTGCTCGCTATCAACGACATACAGCGATTGGTACAAAACAATGGGTGCGTCACTTTGAGCCTTGTTTGTACCAATCGCTGATAGCGGCCAGCCACTTTTTGTGACGTTGTGATAAGGAACGATCAAGCCCGGTATCTAGTGTAGCCCTGCTCATACCTAAGGCCGTGATCAGGTGTGCACTTTTTTTCTACGTTGTAGAGTCGGGCCAGAACTAGACTTAAATGTTCCCAGAATGTGTAGGGTACTTAATATATTTTTTAAAATATATTAATAGCGATAATAAACTTCTGTTAACCGAATCTTTGGAAGTATAACTTAGGGTGGTTTTCAATCCACTTCTGAATAACGCGAAACTTTCTGACTAATTTTTAACTGTAAATGCATAAAATTGACATGCGTGACTATTAAAGGATTTGGGAATAGAATAATTTTTCCATTTTTGGTAAATAAATTATCAAATGGTAAGAGATTTTTGTCACGTGACTGAAGGTTTTTCTCCTTTTCAATGATATCGCTTCCAAAAATTCAATTCAAAATGCTAGCTTTGACAACATTTTAAAAAGATATAACGTCTTTATCAAAACATGGAAGACACTATTCGATTACATACGTTTTGAATAAGAAAAAAAAAAAAAAAACAGCAAAACTTATGCATTTCCAAAGAAAATGAATTTAGAAATGTGTCAGGAACTAATTCCTTTGGATTTGAAAGAAGCTCTAATGAATGACAGCGAAATATTTTCACAAATATATTTTTTATAATTCATCTTGAAAAGTTAATCATGTTTTTACCGTCTTTTTTTATTCTTTAAATCTAAACTGCATTAATTTTATAATGAATCTTAATTTGAATGTTCAAAAATCTAGGCTTCTAAGTAATCATTAATGTTATTATCGTGTATTTTCTATGTTGAAAAAATATCGTGATTTCAAAGTATAGTTTTAAAATGTAAAATATTTCATAAATGTGTATGCAGTATTCTTTAAAAAAATCTTAATTGTATGTTAAGAATTTTTTTTTTTTTTTTTTTTCAAATTGAGTTGAATTGGGTCGTCTTTACTACTTAACCAAGTATTAAAAGTTTTTAAACATTTTCCAATGTTTAAAAATTTTCTCATTTTTTCTTTCCTTTTCGTACTGTCGATTCGTACAACTACTTCATGTTGACCAAACGGTGAATTTGCAGTCGTTACAACCATACTATACGAGATTGGCAAGTGAGTGTCGCGATGCACTCTGAATCTGATTCTATGAGTACTGCAGAAAGGGCGATGTTAGCAATCTTTTAATTTCTACTAATTTCCATCTGTCCAACGACATGACACGAAGAAACTATATAAGTTACCATGAAAAAACTATCAATTGTTTAAAATTTATTATAAACGCATATTATTATTGGTAAATACTCAATTTTTTTCTTATGTAAGTAGTAGTTAAAAATCATATATTCCTTTTTTGAGTTGCACTTCCGGGGGCCCTCGGCGATCGCCGACCAGCCGACCTGGCCAGTCCGGGCCTGTAAGTGATGTGTTTGGAAATAAAGTTAGATTGCGTGCAGTGATTGACAGCGGATCGTCGATTAACATTTTAAGTAATAGTGCATGCAAGAGATTAAATTTACGACCAAAACCATTCAAGGGAATGATTTCGGGTATTAATGAAACACATCAAGAAATAAGGAAAATAGTCAATGCAGAAATATCAAATGAACAAGGAACATTTTCCAAAGAAATAGAATTCGCTGTTTTGCCAAAAATTACAAACGACATTCCAGTTTCAAAATTAGATATTTCTAATTTATGTATTCCACAACAAATTAATCTAGCAGATGACAATTTTTATACACCTGGACCAATCGACGCACTGATCGGTAGTCAATTATTTTTTTCAATTTTAAAGAGTGAACAAATTCGTTTAGCAGATGCTAACTGTATTTTACAAAACACTGAATTTGGATATTTAGTGACAGGGTCGCTCCCACAAAGTAAAAATTCAGTCCCATTGTTATCTTTTAACTGAAAATAGTCTAGACAACACTTTACAAAGATTTTTTGAAATAGAATCCTTACCGGGTGATGACAGTAATTCTATTAGAAGCGATGAAGAAAGGTTTTGTGAGGAACACTTTAAAAGCACTTATAAACGAGATCAAACGGGTAGATTTACCGTACAATTACCCATAAAGGAAAATGCTGAAGCATTGTTGGGATTTTCTAAAGAAATTGCAGCGAAAAGATTAACTAATTTATGGAATAAATTAGATAGAAATAAAATTATGTCTGATCTATATATAGAATTTATGAACGAGTATGAAGCTTTGGGTCATATGACTCAAATTGAATCTGAAAGCGAAAAGGGGGTGTCTTACTATATTCCTCACCATGCGATTTATAAACCAGAAAAATTATCCACCCCCCTGAGAGTGGTATTCAACGCTAGTTCAAATACATCTAGCGGTTATTCACTTAATTCAATATTGTTAAATGGGGGAACGGTTCAGCAAGATTTATTTTCTATTATAACTAGATTTCGTGCGCACAAGTATGCATTCTGCGCAGACATTAAGAAAATGTACAGACAGATAATGATAGAACCGTTGCAGAGAAATTTACAAAGAATTCTTTGGAAGGTCAGTAAGGACGCTCCGATAAAAGTCTTTGAGCTAAACACGATTACCTATGGGACAGTTTCAGCCCCTTTTTTAGCCACGCGAACGTTAAAGGCTCTTGCTGATGAGGAAAAGACAGATTTCCCTAAAGCCTCCGAAGTCATACTTAACGACATGTATGTCGATGATTGTTTATCTGGTGCCAGTTCCTTACAAGCTGCAAAGGAACTACAATCAGAGTTAATTCAGATCTTGAAAAGGGGAGGGATGGACCTTCACAAATGGGTCGCTAACCATCCTGAATTACTACAAGATGCCGCCATATCAGAATACGCATTTGAGGAACACTCTCAGCAGATTTCGGTAAAAACTTTGGGAATGCTTTGGAAACCTCAGATGGACCATTTCATTTTTGAGATTAATATAGAGCCTAAAGATGTTTATACCAAGAGAGATGTTTTGGCTCAAATAGCTAAAATATATGATCCCCTTGGCCTAATTGGCCCAATTATAACCAAAGCTAAGATATTTATGCAACATTTATGGCAATTAAAAATTAATTGGCATGAACAATTGCCTTCTAGCTCACTTCGAGAATGGAAGAATTTTCTTGACAAGCTAAGTAAAATAAATAATCTTACAATTCCACGGTATGTTTTGTCAGACAACATTGCAAGTCTAGATTTACATGCATTCTCAGACGCCTCTGGAAAGGCCTATGGAGCAGCTATCTACTTGAGATCTTTCTCCTCAAGTGGGCAATTCAGATCTAATCTTCTATGCAGCAAGTCCCGGGTAGCCCCACTAAAGCCAATGACAATCCCAAGACTTGAACTGTCTGCAGCTCTACTTTTGACAAGGCTAGTTCAGAAAGTGATTGCCACTCTAAAATTAAATCTTGAAAGAGTATGGTTCTGGACAGATTCTACAATTGTCCTATTTTGGATTAATACATCACCCCAAAAGCTGAAAACCTTCGTCGCAAACAGGGTTTCCGCGATCCAATCTCTTTCCGAAACTCATCAGTGGAACCATGTTGCCTCAAAATCTAATCCGGCAGACATCATCTCCAGAGGTGCAACAGCAAAGGATCTCATTGACAATGATTTGTGGTGGTTTGGACCAACATTTCTTCAAAGAGAAATTACAGTTCCCAGCCAACTTCCCACTCCCACTGCCTTTGAATGTGAACAAGAAATGAAAGCAGACTTTTCCCTATCCTTACTAACTGTGGAAAAAGATCCGAACATTTTAAATGATTTATTCAAATTGAACAATTTTTTAAAACTAATTAAAATATGTAGTTTTATTTTCAGGTTCATCAACAATTGTAAGAGAAAGGAGAAAACCAAAGGCTTCCTAACATCGGAAGAACTGAAATGCAGTACTTTTTTTTTAATAAGGAAAGCCCAGGAAAGTAAGTTCTCTCCTGAATTGTCAGCATTAAGAAAGGGGCAACCTGTTCCTTCCTGCAGTAAGTTAAAAAGTTTGGACCCATTCATTGATGAAAGTGGAGTCCTTCGCGTTGGTGGTAGATTAATCAACTCTCTCTTGCCCTTTGATGCAAAGCACCAAGTAATTTTACCCAGTGACCACAAGATCACTAAATTAATTTTTGAGTACTTTCATAAAAAGTACTTCCATATAGGTGCTCAGGGACTAGTTCATCAAGTACGCATGAAATATTGGCCCATAAAGGCTAAAAGCATTGCCCGGAAAACAGTGCACAATTGTGTCACATGTTTCAGGCACAATCCCAAGACGTTAGATCAATTGATGGGAGACCTCCCTTCGCAACGCGTAACACCTAATTGCACATTTTTCAATTCAGGCGTAGATTTTTGCGGTCCCTTTCAAATCAAATACAAAAATCAGAGGAAAGGTAATTATTCCAAAAGTTATGTGGCTATATTTATATGTATGGCTACCAAAGCCGTTCATTTAGAAATAGTAAGCGATTTGTCCCCTGCTGCATTCATTGCTGCGCTTAAAAGATTTTGTGCCAGGCGAGGCAAAGTAAATACTCTAACTTCGGATAATGCCACTAATTTTAAAGGTGCGTCAACTGAATTAAATAATTTTAAAAAATTATTGGAAAAACCTAACGAGGAATTATCAAATTTCTTTGACGAAGAATTCATAACCTGGAAATTTATCCCTCCTCGATCCCCTAATTTTGGTGGTCTTTGGGAAGCTGGTGTTAAGTCCTTCAAACATCACTTGCTCAGAGCAGTAGGTAATAATAAAATCACTTTAGAGGACTTTGAAACTCTAGTGGTCCAAATCGAAGGGATCTTAAACTCTCGGCCTTTATTTCCTCTTTCTGATGACATAAATGAGTTTGAGGTACTTACACCAGGCCATTTTTTAATTGGCAGGCCTATCAGCAGTATTCCAGAGCCTAATGTTATGAATATTTCTGATAATAGATTAACCCATTGGCAGTTAATTTCCAAATATGTTCAATGCATTTGGAAACGTTGGTCGGTTGACTACCTAAATCACTTGCAGCAGCGAGGTAAATGGCAATTTAAAAAGGAAAACATTAAGCTAGGCTCCCTAGTATTACTAAAGGAGGAAAATCTACCACCATGTAAATGGGCTCTTGCCCGGATTATTGAAATAATTCCAGGCAAGGACCACAAGGTTCGAGCAGTGAAGGTAAAAACTGCTACTGGTATTTTTTCACGAGGCATTTCTAAAATATGCCTATTGCCCACTAGCGACTGAATTGATGTATCTTTGGATTATTATTATATTATTTTAAAGCAATTATACTCATTGTTTATGTATTAAGTGTTTGTATTTAATGTCATTTTTATTCTTAATTAATTATTGTATTATGTTTATTGATTGATGAAATATTGCATATTTCATCCCCGGGCGGCATGTTCCGTTCCGGAAGTGTTTTTGGCTCCACCTGGCGAGCGCTTGTAAAAAATGGACAGTTGAGCTGTTGATCATCAAAGCATCAGCACGTATACTCGGAATTGATAATCACCCATACATCCTTTAAGCTATGGAAATCAATTTGAATTTTATAATTGCATATTAGTTCATCATTTGTCGTTTTGTGTTTTTATATGTGTGTGTATTTGTGCAAGTGACATTAAAAAACTTTAAAAAGACTATCAAGAATACAGTCCATCTATTCGACAAGGTGAATATAATAGTATTGTACTAAAGCACCATCCTATGAGTTAATCATGCCTTTTATTCATCTTTCGACCTTGCGTAACTCACAGACCGCTTCACACTAGTTACGTTACAATTTCTGTCACATCAGTTAAAAGTTAATTAATCCTAAAAATTTCTATACACATTTTACTCATTGAAAAAACGTTGATTTTTCTCACATGTACGTTGTATGTGAAGTAATTTATTTTAACTGGAATGAAAAAATTGAAGATTGTAAAATATGACTTAACATCATTTTTTCCCAAAACAATATCACTGGGCAAATTTTTAGGTTAGGATTTCATAACTCTCTTCAGCCTTCATCAATTTAGTTATTTTATGTTAAACCTGATATATGGACGCCGGAAGAACGAAGTCTAGGGAGGAACAAGATTTGCTACTGAGAGTAGGGATCTTGTCAGCAAATGTCTTGTTGTAACAAGAAAAGATAATATTAGTCTTATTCAAAGAATTGGTGTTCACAAAGCAGGTTTTCGAGCCACAAAATGATGTAAGAAAAAATGATGTTCGCTTTCCTAATAAATATATTATTTTAAAATTTAACATTAGTACTTTTAAAATCTAAGCAATATGTTTACTCAATCTATGAGGATTTTTATTTCATTAATACTCTCAAACTGAAGTATAGTTGTAATTCTTTCAAAAATGAAGAATAAAAAAAGGCTCGTTTTTACATGTTTATACACATTTTTTTAATGAGTGCGCAATTACCGAAGTTTTTTTCTTTGCTATTACGGAAATTTTATATTTGATGCTACTACTTCGAACTAGACAAAAAAGCGATGAAGAAGAATCAGATAAAAATATATTTTATGTTGTTTTGACATTTCCTGAACATATAAGTGTATAAAAAACATCATTTTGTTACATGTGCATGTTTTTTGGTATTTCAAATCGTAATAATGATTTTAAATAACAGATTTTTAACGAATTTATTTGTTTCTTTATTTCTGTAGACGTTTTCTCACCATAGGCAGGGTGTGGAAATTGAATTCGTATTGACCAAAAACAAATGCCATATGGGACCTCATCTTTTCTTTCTCTTTACTATTTTAATGCGTTGAATGTCACGAGGACTGACACTGAACTTTCCGTTTAGCCTGTGACTGACAGCGTAAAATATACTATAAAAGTTAAATATATATTATACATATTGTTTTATGTAATCCTGTAATAAATGGAAGTTAAGTAATTTTTAAATAAATTTTCAATAATTTTTTTAAAGAACATATATTGTTTTAGTTTCATATCATATTTTAGATTGTCAATCATCGGTGTTTGACGCATCCTAAACGGAAAGGTCAGTGTCAGTCATCGGTTACTGACGTGGCATTCAACGCGTTAAGCAACCTGGAGTAAAGGAATTTTACTAATTTCTTCTCCAAAATCATAAAAGACAATGTACATTTAGTTAAAATTTTCAATTCTAAAATGACGCCATAATACTTCTTTTCGAATGCCGTTATTCATGACCGAAGAGCCTTGAACTCTCCAAATAACAGTCAAATTACAACGATAAACTCATATATCCCACAGCAACATTTTATCAGGTTTTGAAAGGAATTTGTTGCGAGGCGCGGGGGTTGTGCCTTTGACACTGGGCTTTAAACAAAGCACGTGATAAAAAAAGAAAAAAAAAATCTTGCTCTCTAATGTTTCGATAGAATTATGGGAAATGCATGTAATGTCCTTTCTTGGGGCCCATGATTTCTCTTCACGGTTCTACATTGCGTACCCTACAAATGAAAAAGTATTGGACTCAGATTATTTAAAGCATTCAGTCAGTGTGTTGAATGCTAACTTTCCCCCAGTGGGGCAGGAATTTTTACCCTTCTACGAGGGGAGAGAGGGATGAAATTAACATCACAACATAAACATGAACACCTGCCGAGACGCTTGGCTGAAGTCCTGATAGTTAGCTCTAAACATGGTTGAAACATGAATTGGAAAATTGTTGGAAATAAACAAGAAAATAACTTGATGAAAAATAGTTCTCTAATTGAATATTTGATAAATTAAAGATAAAACATGGTATAAAATATTTTTTTATTAAAATGTACAAAATAATTGTATAACTAAATAGAAAATATAATTTAAGATACAGTTTGATCGAAACGAAAGATTAAATAATTCTCTTAACAGTTTCATTTGCATTTTTTCATAGATTAATACAAGCTTCTATTAATTAAATCTAACAATCAAGTTGCGCTTTAAAAAATATAAATGCAACTGTACATAAATCTCTCTCTCTTTTTTTTTTTTTTTTTTTTTTTTTTTTTCCTTATTTTGCGAAATAAGACATTTTACTGTAAGCTCAAGTTAAGTCCAAGTGAATATTTGGTAAAAATCAAAGCATACGTATGGATAAGATCAATAAAAATTAACTCTTTTATCAAGACTCCATAATCACTTGGGGACAAGCGACTAGTATCAGTATACGTATTAGTATACACAAAGGTGTGCCGAATGTTTGATTATTCTCACCAGTAAATATTTACTGTAAATTTTGCCTTACATAATCCGAACATTTTTCCGATTCAGTTAGGCAAAAACTTCTGTTTTGGAAAACCGGTACTAAAAGATTAAAAATTTTGTAAAAGATGCTCGTCCTGAAGGGGTTAAGCGTTAAGGGAAAGACACGACTCGGACGCCACGCCCACTCACATAATTTTATATTATACTCATTTATTATATGTGACTACATTTTATCCGAGTATTTATATCTGTATAAATTCATGTGTTAGATAAATCTGTGCAATAATTTCTTGCAAGTTGAAAATCATCAAAGTTTTTTAGCTCTCCGAAAAACAGCATTTTTCAGCTAAAAACCCCATTAATGCCTTAACTGCATCGTGCGTATATATACGTCTCGCTCAACCGATGAATTAAAACTTCTTGACACCACTAATTTTTTTTAATACAATCAGAGCCCGCTTAAGACTTAGCAGTAAGGGAAGCTCGGCATCACCCCTCCCTAATTAATCTACCCCCCTAATTAATCCCCCCCCCGCACATAAGCTCACAGGCTATCATAGCCTGTGAGCTTATGTGCCCGCCCGATCTGTATGTATGTACGTGCGTAACGCGATAACTCATGATAAAAATATGTGATCCACTTGAAATTTTGTATGTAGGTATACTCTGATAAGGCGCTTCCCTGATTAGTTTTTGGAGTTCATTGGATAGGTATAAGAGGGGGAACGGGGGGCTCATGCCCCTCCCCCTACTTGGTATAAATGGGTTTTTCATGCAGAATGATCAGTTTTCGTTTAAAATTTAGATATAGGATCATTATAATGAGTCACTTCCTTGATTGGTATTTAGTGTTCTTTGGATAAGTATAAACAGGGGGAACGGGGATTCTAATGCCCCTCCCCTTAATTTATGTAAATGGGTTTTTCATGCAGAATTGACAGATTTTGTTCAAATCTTTGAATAGTTTTGGAAGTTTAATGGTTAAGTATAAAAGAGGGGGATAGCTCCTCTTAAATTATATAAATGGGTTTTTATTAAGAATTTTCCTATTTGCTCTGAATTTTGGATACAGATTTTTTATATGATAAAGCATGTCGCTGATTAGTTTAGGAGGTTCAATGATTAAGTATAAAGAGCGGAAATGGGGGGAGCTGTTTCCCCTCCTTAATTTGTTTTTCGAACGGAATTAACCCTTGAAAATATAAGGCTGTAATGTACAATTAGTACGCGTAGCCTGTGAGCTCAATGCCATCAGTTTAACTGGGCAATATTCTTTTTTATTATTTACTAAATCCATTTTTCGTATGCTTAAATTTTAAATTTTACTATCAAAATTTCAAGTAAATAGCATTTTTAATATGAAACTAAAACTGACTATTTATCATCATACATATGAAAAAGTATTTTATTAATCCTCATATGACTTCATTTATATTTTGACATTTAATAATAACACTAATAACAATAGTTTACTTAATTTTCTTTGCACCTTTGACGATTTTTTTTGTCTTATACATATATTTCACTCTTTAATTTTAAAATATAGATTACTTTTTGATACCAACCACATGTGATAAAACGGAAAAACAATAGAAAGTTGTAATGTCTGTCAAACCCTGTTGTAATACAATATTTTTCAAACGTCTTCAAAAACTCTTCTTTAGCCTATTATCATATAAATATGAATTGAATAGTAGACAAAATAAGTACATTCGTTGCATTCCAGACAATGCGGTAATCTTTAACCATCAGTAAGTCTATTTGGATACCGACGATTTACATTATTAAAGTAATCATAATTTTGTTCCCAAAATAGAAATAAATTCGGACCCGAAAAGTGTATTTACATAATAACACACTAGCAGGGGAGACCGAGCTTAGCTCGGTCAAAATTAAGTTTGTGTTCAACTCGATATAGTATTTTCACTGTATCATTAACTCTGTATTATTACTGTAAAACATGTTTATAATAGTATTATTCAGAAAAACAATCAATAAGAAAACTATGTTTTTATACGCATGTTTATAAATTTTACTTTATTTTAAAATTTACAACGAAAGGACATCGTTCTAAATCACTTTTTTAGCTCGACTCTGATTGGTTTAACCATGCATCTCGAATCCTCTTAAGAATGTATAAAAAAATTCTTTACATTCTGAAAGACAATATTTTTTGCTAGATGTAGCCAAATTTGGAGGCATTCTTTCATTTGGCTCCAAATACCTGTTTTGGTTTTCGTAGATTTTATAGTCGATTTTTTAGCCATATGTCGCCAATATTTTGTCAAATATCACCAAGTTATTGGCTTTTGCCATATTCTCGTGACCCTGACCCGTATTACCCAAAATGAGCCACTAATCAAATTTGATCAAGCATGTGACATAGCTCAATCGTCTTCAGGTAATCAAAAACAGTAGAATATAAAATTGAATCAAAATCGTTTAAGCCATTTTTTAAGTAAAATTAGCTTGGCAGCATTCAGCAATGAAGCGAAATGACCCACTAATATAATTTTGTTTAACATGCGACTCAGCCCAATAGTCTTCTCGTGACAAAAAACGTTTTGTTTCAAAATTTAGATTTAAATTTAAATTGATTGAGTCGTTGTTATATATAATTAGAATGACCCTAGCCCATTAAGACCCAAAATGACCCACTAATAGAATTTTCGCGAGCATGTGTCCAAGCCAAATGGTTTTCTCTTGCTCAAAAACGATATAATACAAAGTATAGTCAAAATGGTGAGTACCATTTTCTATATAAAATTAGCATGACCCATCATGACCAACAAATGGCCCTTATAATCGAAATCTCTCGAACATGTGGCCTAGCTCTTTAGTTTTAGCATGCCGAAAAACATTAGATACAAAATTTAGATAAAATCGATTGAGCCGTTTTTTAGATATAGTTAGTTTGACCCTGACCCCTTATAATCCAAAATGACCCATTGATCGAATTTTCACAAAAATCTGTCTTAACCCAATGATTTTCTTGTGACCGAAAACGATAAAATACAAAATTTAATCAAAATTGCGCGAAACGTTGTCTAGATAAAATTAGAATGACCCAAAAGTGGGCCCACTAATCGAAATTTCTCGAACATGTGACCTACCCCAATGATCTTCTCATGCCAAAAATATGTTGTATACAAAATTTCGTTAAAATCGATCCACCCATTCTTTAGATATAGCTTGACCTTGACCCATTAAGACCCACAAATGACCCTTATAATCGAAAGCTGTCGAATATGTGACTTAGTCCATTAGTTTTCTCGTTTTTAAAAATTGTTACATACAGAATTTCGTTAAAATTGATCCTGCCGTTCTTTAATTATACATAGCTTGACCCAGACCCTTTATGATCCAAAATGACCCATTAATCGAAATTTTTCGAACATGTAACCTAGTCCAATGATTTTATCGTGCCAAAAAAATGTTGCATACAAAATTTCATTAAAATCGATCCACCTGTTCTTTAGATATAGGTTGACCATGACCCATTATGACCCATCATGACCCACAAATGACCCTCATAGTCGAAATCTCTCAAACATGTGATTTAGCCCATTAATTTTCTCATGTCAAAAAACTGTCACATACAAAATTTCGTTATAATCCATCACGCCGTTCTTTAAATATAAATAGCTTGACCCAGACTCTTAATGACCCAAAATGACCCATTAATCGAAAATTTTCGAACATGTAACCTCAGTCCAATGCTTTTATCGTTCCAAAAAAATGTTGCATACAAAATTTCGTTAAAATCGATCCACCTGTTCTTTAGATATAGGTTGACCATGACCCATTATGACCCATCATGACCCACGGATGACCCTCATAATCGAAATATCTCAAACATGTGATTTAGCCCATTAGTTTTCTCATGTCAAAAAACTGTTACATACAAAATTTCGTTATAATCCATCACGCCGTTCTTTAAATATAAATAGCTTGACCCAGACTCTTAATGACCCAATATGACCCATTGAAATTTTTTCTCGAACATGTAACCTAGCCCAATGTTTTTCTCGTGCCCGAAAACCATAGAATGCAATTTTTAGTCAAAATTGCGTGAGAAAATCGCTAGATAAAAATAACATGACCCACAATGACCCCAAAAATGACCCACTTACCGAATTTTCTCGAACATGTTACCTAACCCAATGGTCTTCTTGTAATCCAAAACGATACAATATAAAATTTGGTCAAAATCGTTAGAGCCGTTTTTTAGATAAAAATGGCTTGACCCATATTGACCCAAAATTGACCCACTAATCGAAATTTTTCGAACATGTGACCCAGCCCAATAGTTTTCTCGTGCCAAAAAACGATTGGATACAAAATTGCCTTAAAATCCATCCAGGCGTTCTCTAGATATAAATAGCTTGATCCTGATCCATTGTGACCCAAAATGACCCAGTAATCGAATTTTCCCGAATATGGGACCTAGCCCAATGGTCTTCTCGTGTCCGAAAATGGTAAAATCCAAATTTTTGCGAAAATCGTTAGAGCCGTTTTTGAGATAAAATTTACCCACACACACACAATTTTTGCTCGCATTATAGTATAAGATAACAAATTAATTTTGTAAAAGACAAATATGAAACAACAGTTGAGAATATTTGAAATTCAAAATATCTGTTATGATTTACTAATTGCAACACAGTAAAAAAAAAATTTCGTCACCAAATTTTTTTTTCTTCTAAAATTAGGTTTGGAAAATAAATTTCGGATGGCCTATTTGGTAAACAGGCCCTGAATACAATTTCATACTGTTTAAAAGCGGAAATGTTTAGACTAAAAATTTCGAATATTTTACCTTAAAAATAGTGGAGTATATCTGATATTTTCAAAGTAAAAGAAAGAAGCAGTTAAATGATTAACATCTAGAGCACTTGAGTGATTTCGATTAAAAAATAATAATAATAATAATAATAATAATAAAACTTTTGGATGGTAGAGTATAAACATAAAATCATCTGTGGCTAACAGTTTAAAAAATTTTTAATTAATTTTAGAAAAAAAAATGAAATTTATGAAAAAATGGCCGTTGATAAAAAGATTTAGTCGCAGAAAAAAGCTGTCTGAAATAAATTTTGAGCATAATCCAGTGAATATGAATTCCAGATTTCAACAAAATTGGTTTGGTAGTTTCCGAGGAAAGGATTACACCTAGTCTTGTCTTTCCTTAACCTCTTCGCTACGGAGTATTAATGCAGTAATTAATTATTACTGAATTTTATGCTCTCACATTTGACTTCAGAGGAAGATTTTTATTTCATTTGTATTTTTTAGAAATTTAGACTTCGAAATATATCATTCTGATATCGAAATTGAAATTATGTTAAAGTATTATTAATAAAATAAAACAAAACGGATGTCCCCATTCAGGGACCCAGGGACCGAAGAGGTTAAGGCTCCTGTCACTGCAAGGGAAGACACTCGCCAGCTAATGCTAATCCTATGGGGAGGTTTTTTTCTAATATCTCGTTTACATTTCAACATTGTATTATTATTATTATTATTATTATTATTATTATTATTATTATTATTGCATAGGATAGTTGAGATCTGTCTCCATATCGTTCCTTTTTTGTTACTTTTTGATTTTGGTTGCAGATATATATTTTTTTTAAATAAAATTACTTTCGTTCTCAAAACCGGTTCCAAAAGTGAAAGTACCGTATTATTCCTTTCTATTATGTGCCTCAGACTGCACATAAAAGATCGCCACGCAAGCAGGTTGAAAATGGATGCTCTAACCGAATTGTCTCCCTACCTTTGTAAATGGGCGAAGAATGTTATGCACACCATAGTAAGAGATAGTAGTGCACTTCAATGACATACACCAATTTTAATATGTTTGAAACAAATGTAACATATATTCAAAATACATTGCAAAAATTTTTTTTTCCCATAGACCGTAATGTAACGAAATCTTTTACGTGTTTGACCCTCTAAATGTCATATCGATCGTTACAAAATACCGATAAAAATCGGAAAGTCTTTTTGCTTTCACAATGTTCTGCGAAGCTTTTTCAGATGTTGATAAAATGTTGGTATAATTAAATTAAATATTTTTTCAGCATTGCAACTGTTTACTTCAAATTCTTTGCAACTGCTAACATCTGTTTGCAATGTATGATTTTTGTTGCTATGAAATTGCATTTCATAAATAAGGATTTTCGGGGTAATGTTAAAAATTCCTTTTTAACGAATTTTGTTATTCCAGAGCAGCTGTTTTTTTTTTTTTTTTTTTTTAGAAAAGAACTTTCTGGTAATTTTCGGCAAACGTATCTTAGTTTTCTTCTAAGATACATTTATAGTTGTATCTTTTACCACATTTCAAATGTAGAAAATATTATAAAGAATGTCTGTGAAATACATTCTAGTTTTATTTGTTTAAATATTTTTTTTGCGTTATTTTTTCATATTTCTATCTTTCGATTTAAAGAAATGACTTGAAATCTAATGTAAATCTTTTTATATCTTGACCATTAAGCTAATTATTAGAAAATCGTACACGTTACTACAAGAAGTGAACACCTGTCACAAGATTACCGAATGTCAAATATCACGGTCATTTTGAAAATTAGCTATAAGAACTTTTCAAAAGAAGAAGATTGCGATTGATTTTGGACTTACTCCAGATAGATCGATGCCCTGTTCATTTTAATTTCTTTTCTACGGATAATATACATAATAATATTTCTTGTCCGGAGTTTCCTGATGATCTGAGGTATGAGTATTTTTTAAATTATGGGATTTGTCGCTGAAAGTTTGTCTAATATAATTGGGATCTTCATTTGAAAGTATCTACTATGTGCCCTAAAATGGGCTAACTGATTTTAAAATTCAACAATTTGCAAATGGTGTCAGCTATTAAAGAAATTCTTACAGGAGAGTTATGTAAGTTGTCAGGAATTTCTTTTGTCGCAATTCCCTAATTTTAGGTCAAATTAACAGCGATAGATGGTGGCAATAAGGCTGCGGGCAAACAGCACTACTTTTTATTACACTAAAAGAGCAATCAATCTATCTTTGTTTCCGAACGAAACAAAGGTGAAACCTCTTTAAATGATTTTTGAGGGACTGACCCTACCAAATTGATAAAGGAAGGGAAAGTTTTATCTACCCCATCTTCAGTCGTAAAGCTGTCAACTGATTTCGAGTTCGATTTCTCTCTTGAAGTTCAAAAAAGTTCACTGAAAAAGCAATTTATACATCAAAGCGCTGACACGAAAGATCAAAAATAGCGACGTCTGACCGCAAGAAGTTAGTGCTATGCGTTAACCCCTTAACTGGCACTTTTTTTCCGTTCAATAAATTGAAAATAACGGATTCTCACCACAATTTTTTAAATAAAATATTTGTAACAATTAGTCTAAACGTTTCCGTCTTAAAAAAAAAAAAAAAAAAAAAAAAAAAAAAAAAAATGGTGTCAAAAAGCTTTAAATGATGAATTAAGCAAATTCGTCTTGCCCTAACAGCTTACGGGCAAATCAGTTAAGGGATTAAATCTAGTTGGATACAAAACTGCATATATATCAAGCGTTCCAAGATAATGCTATAATCTGTCGTAAATTAACATGCTGCGTCAGCTGGTGGCATGGGTGCTAATGAATGGGCGGGTTTAACGTCATATATGCGCAGATGCTTATTATCTCCGCATCTCTTGCGCATATTTTCTGAATTTTCAGTCAATCATGACAGATTAATCAAGTCTACGAGATTTATTGCAAAGTATTTTTGTTACAGTTTGTTTCGATAAAATCATGTACATAAAAAAAAAAAAAAAAAAACTTACAATATCATTTTAATTTTGGGAGAAAAAGTACTAACTAATACTCATAAGTACCATATAATGCTACGAAAAATACTGACTTTTACCCTAAAATTAAAATGACAATGCGACTTTTTTTAAATACACAGATTTTGTTTTGATTAAAAATGTGTGTATTTAAAAAAAGTCGCATTGTTATTTTAATTTTGGGGTAAGTGTCAATGTTTTTCGTAGCATTATATGGTACTTATGAGTACTAATTAGTAATTTTTCTCCCAAAATTAAAATGATATTGTGACTGTTTTTTTTTTAAATGTACATGATTTTATCGAAACAAACTCTAACAAAAATATTTTGCAATAAATCTCGCAGACTTGATTAATCTGTCATGATTGAGAGAATAGCTTGAAATTTATGATTGAATTTTTAATATGAATTCTCAAAATAGCTTTGTCTGAACAATATTTCTTTGTTTAACAAAACAACATTTAATACATATATTTAAAATTAAAGTTATTCCGAATATACGTATAATGAAATAGGTTTTTAAATTAAAAGAATGAAATGTTTGAAAGTTAAATGATAAAAGTCGATACGACCAAGAAAACATTGGATTTTTATCGTCTGCAATTGGTAAATGAAAAATGGAGCTAAAGTTGAATATTTTATTTAGTGTTAAATTCTACACATTTCTAAATATTGATAAACATTATATTATCATTCATTACATTAAAAACATAATTAAAATCGAACATATTTTAATAGTTAAGATAGTAAAGATATTTCATCTTAGTATATTTTATGTTAATATTTATTCGTATTACACTTATTTATTCTATATTTATTTACAATATTTCAAACCTAAAATTTATTCTACGCAATATTTTAATGTGACATTTTATAGAAACAAAAAAGTCATGTTGCCATTCACACCAAAGAAACTGCAATCTACTTAATAATCCTCTTGTTATGCACCCCTCCGCTAGATGGCGTATACCTTGACCCCGCCTTTAATCTTGCGAACACCTTTTCCATAGATCTTGGAACGCTTGATATATATGCAGTTTTAGTTGGATATCTTGCTATTAATTTATTTCAAAAGAAGGATATTAAACATATGGAGTGATTCTTAGCTGCCATTGCAATTTTACCCTTCTGGACGTAGTTCATATATTCATCCATATGTATAGTATCATAACCTAGTCCGTACATAGTCCATATTAAACTTCCTTTTTTTGCATCAATACTGAGAGAAGGGATTTAGCGCCTATTGCTTACAGCGCCATCTATAGCTGCTATTTTGAACTAAAATCAAAAATCGTAATAATAATAATAAAAAAAAACTTGACATTTTACTTAACTTTTTGCAATAATTTTTAAATAGTTTTCACCATTTTAAAGTTATTGAATTTAAAAACAGCCAGTCCATTTTGGAACACCTATATTAATTTCTCATCGAAATAAACTACAAAAATTATCTTAACTTTGGTAACATTATAGCGGGAATTCCTGTTAAAAGAACAAAAGACGCTCAAACTCGTTTTTTTTTTTTTTAATTTCATTTTAAATACTATTCGAGAGCAAACTATATGGATTATGGTACATATTTATCACACAAGAAATTTAAAAAAAGAAGAAAGTATCAGAAAAATAAGGAATTTTCTTGAATGCAAGGAATGTTCCAATGAAAAGGTACGAAACATCGTAACTGTTAACATATTTGCTTTTGCTGCTATGGGAGAACGTAGCGAGACATCTAGGGATGCGATTGCAGTCTCCGGCGTGGATCGGAGCATGCACAGGTGCCCGCAGAACTCAGCAGAGAGCAGGGGCTCCTATAAAAAGTGCCGTCCAATTGACGTGGCCGTGCATGTCTGGCCAGGATAGCGTTCGCATTGAAAAATTCGGTGATTCAGGAGCAGCGAGACGTTATCCGATTTCTAACAGCGGAAGGTGTTAAACTGAACGTTACGCATCGCTGATGGTGGCCGTATACGGAGAAGACTATGTTTATGACAAGACAGTGAGAAAATGATGTATCCATTTTCGTGAAGGGCCCCGAAATCAGAACAGGCAAACACAGTTGTTGTCGTCAACAAGGTGGACGACCTACTGAGAAGTGAGCCACATTGCGAATGTTGGTGGTGAAGGTGGATGCCAGTGTTGGAACAATGTCGACAACTGATCACGACAGATTGCATTATTGGAAGGTGAGTTCCGAAGCAGCTTACCAATCAGTCTAAGGAATTTGATATTGGGCTAACAGTTCAACATGCCATCTTGTTCTCAAAAACACACTGCCTAGTCACTTGGACGGCGCTCGTTATAAGAGTCTCTGCTCTCTCTTGCGCATGCGGCAGTCTCTCATGCTCCGATCCATGCTGGAGACTCTAATCACATCTCTAGATGTTTCGCTGCGTACTCCCACAGCGGCATAGGCAAATATGAGAACGGTTACTTATTACGACGTTTCGTACCTTTTCATTTAAACACCCCTTGTATTTTAAGCTTTTCGAAGAACATTTCAAAATGCCCTATGCTCATTCCATATCAGTTGAAATCCCCAATATCTTTTTTTATAGCTTTTTGTCACTACACATGTCATGAAACTGTTCATCGTTTTTTAAAACTAAATATAATTGTAGAAATGGGATGCAAAAATGCTAAAAATTTCATAAGATTTAGATTTTTTTAAACCTTTATATCCAAATATATAAAATTCAATGCAGTTTTTTGTATTTAAAACAAATTTGCATAAAGAATATTGAAGATTTTAATTAATAAAGAATATGCATGGGCCATTTAAAAAAATTCTTCATAACGCCAAAAATATTCAAGAAAATCCCACTTTTTTCTTGTATGACAAATATATGCCATAACGCATATAGTGTGTCCTTGAATAGTATTTAAAAAAAAAAAAAATGTTTTTGAAGGTCCCATGTACCCTTAAGCTGCATTCTTTATTTGAAATATATTTAAGTTGATCTTATGCATGCGAAACAAAAAAAATTTAAACCTTATTTGTATGCAGTTACTGTGGTCTGTAAATGTAAAATAATTTACAACGAAAATATTACTGTGTATTTCTTTTTTCACCGTTGTTATAACCCAAGAACTTCATTTGAAGACACCCACCGTGTTCATCTTCAAATAAAGTTTTTGAAAAAAGTTGTTGAGAAAAATTTCTGCTGTTTTGATGGATATTTTGAACGATATTTTAGCCTGGTTTTAAAATAAGAGTATATTTCTAAGATTTCTTTAATTTTAATATATTTTGAAAAAAAAAAATCAAATGAGATCATAAAATTTTGAATTACAAAGATTTAAGATGCTGTGTAAGCAATTGCATTTTATAATTTTACAATAACACGAGAATGTTAGCTGTATGCTCAATGTCATTTTATTGAATTATAAAAGTTGAAATGAAGTTCTTAAAATCTAAATGTTGAGCACGTTTGTTAAGATTATACAAACTAAATAATTTTATCCACCAATCTGTCAGAAATAAAAGCAAATTTTTCATTTCGTTTGATCAAACAATTCTCCACATGAACCGTATGTTTGTTATGTTTGCCATGTGCATGTTTGCATGTGCATGTCACTTGCATGTTTGTCAGTGAAAAAAAATGGTATTTTTAGAAAGAAATTTGCAGTTAACTTTCTGCCAAACATAACATTTCATCATCACATCCAAGACGAAGGAATTATTATTATTTTATTTTACTGAGTAACATTTGATTCTGAGCATTATGAGACTTAGAAATTTAATTTTTAGCAGCAACTATTTTATGCTTTTCTTCTAATTACATGACAATTTTTTTCGAACCTCTTATATAAAAACACTTCTTTTTTTTTGGGGGGGGGGGGAGTTTATGTTCCAATTTTTTCAGCAAACATCTTAAAAAGGTACTACTTGGTTATCCCGTCGACCAAAAAACTATCCCCAAATTATAAGATTAAGTGTCAATAATGGATGATTGTGAATCTCATATTCAATGACAATAAACACGATACACATGTTTAAAACGTTATCAAGAGGTTTTTAATTCGTATTTTTATTTGTATTTTTATTCATATTTTACTAATTTATTTGTTCTTTCGTTATTTAAAAAAAAAGTTTAAAAAAAATTACGTCAATATGCATATTTTGGCTATTAGTTTGGCGATTTTTATATTTTGGCAAAAATGGTCGACGAGATAACCAAGTAGCACCCTTAAAATATTTTTGTTACTTTTCAAGTGATTTTTGTTTCTTTAAATAAGGAGTTCATTTCTTCCTTGTGTAGTACTATTTCCAATCAATAGCACTGGACAAATTCCATTTCCATTCCTAATAATTTGAATCAAAATGTATCTTCTTTGAACTAATATAACAGGAATGGGCATATCTGATTCTCAAACCTTAGAATTTGTGTTACAATTTTGGATCTCATTTTGATAATAATTTGTGATTGTTTAGAACTTAAAAATGAAGGATCGGTGTTTTTAGACAACAGAACTATATTATGCTATTTTATTAATGAAAAATTGCAGATCCAGATATCGGCCGGAGTGCCTCAGTAGTAGAGCAACAGGCCTAGATACGCTGCGGTTTCGGGTTCCATTTCTGGCTATGGCCAATTATTCACTCCTGTTGGATTTATTCTATTTATTGTATGTATGTCTGGTAGGATGTTTGTATGTACCTTTTATATTATACTAGCTCGTTTAAAAAAGATTTTTTCATAAAAATCAAAATTTTTATCACTTTGTAAAAATTGAAATTTTTGTGAAGTGCATAATTAATTTTGTGATTCCTGAAATTTATAATTTCCACATAAAAATCGGGTTAGGCGGAATATTGTTGATTCCTCAATTTTATTTTTTGCGTAATACATTTCTTATCATGTACTTCATCCTTCTTGTAAATATTAAGCTTAAGCGATATTTTGCTATCAATAAATTAATATTACCCTTTTCGACCTTAGAAGAAGAGAACAAACGGTGTATATTCAATTTATCGGAGTCACTGTAGTTGTTTCATTTTCATAAGACAGAAGAACGTCATTCAGTTGCTTCGAAAAGGAAAGACATTTAATCTCCTTTAATCCTTTGGAAGAAAATTCTTCCTTTTTCTATTTATAGCTATATCATTGATTTACTTCTTATATAATGGACTTAACCATTCGTAATCTGCTTTACTTCATCGCTAAAATTGTTTTTAATTTATTAAATGCGGCTGATCTATCTATATTCTACACTTACTTTTCATATAGGCAATGTTTTATCTGATGTCGCCATTAGATATTACTATCCATGGTCGGCGAACCTATGGCACGCAGGGAATTATTTTCGGCACGGTATCAATATTATAAAGGCCAAACGTATCTGTGTGTAACGCATACGTCATTTTGAGAATGACAACACTTTCAAATTTTAAGTTAAATTTCGGCATTGCAATTTTTGTAGTTGCATATTTTTATACTTCTAAACATCGCACATTTCCAATTTTTACATCATCGTGTAGGGGGGGGGGGGAATGTACTTTTAAATGAAATTTGTTTGAAAGCTATATCTTAATTTCTGTTTGAAATATTAATTTTTTGTAGTTTTTAATACCGCTTTTCTAATTGTGGTAACAGGAGTACTCCATTTCTGTTAAAAGCAAAGGAAAAAAAAGGAAGAAATTGATTACTGTATCTTTATGTTGCCATTTTCTCATTGAAAGGGAAAAACATTGAAATTTAAATATATTCTATTATAAAACCCGTTGAATTTTTATTTCATTTACAAAATTCGATTTACACCTAAAAGAAAATCAACAGTTTAATATCTGTTTCAGCTAATAGCATTCAGATTTCAAGTTTTGAATCAAAATTACCAAATTAAAATGTCAATTTTTTTCTGAAAAAGTCAATTCAGATACGAAATGTGCATTTGTAAATTTTGATATGATGAAAATGATGCCGGGTTTAGATTTCATGGGGAAAAAATTCTATGATTGAGTCAAAGTTCGATAAATTTGCTTTTTTCATTTTGGAATACTAGCATAATAACCTAAATTGATAACTTTATCATAATAACATATCTTTATTATTTTTTACTGCTCATATGTACGATTAAAGTTTAATTCTAACAATATCTACTACTGAGTTTTAAAAAAATAATATTTTGTTAATTTGACGTTAAATATCGTTTGTTTAAGAATTAAACTTACTAATATAAAATACATTTTTTACTATAATTAATTTTGTATTTTTATTATAAATCAGTGAAACAGTTCCTTTTAAAACATTTTCTTTCGTCGAAATTCGACGGGTTCAACCTTGTAGATTTAATTTCCCAAATCAAAAATATTAAAATATTATTGAAACTGAACGAAATGTATAAATTTTGATTAACTAGATTTGTCTGAATTCAATTTGTTCAATTGGTAGCTATTGTCAAACAAATTGATGAGAAATCATAATAGCAATAGCTCAATATTCAATATTGGAATAAAAAAGTTTCAACTTTTTTGTCTCTTGGCACGTCTACATCACGTAAAGTATATTTTTGAAAAATTTGGCATGCGAATGCGGAAAAAGGTTTGCCATCCCTGCCGTATACTATACTCATGTATAAGTCGAAGAATTTTAAACAAAATTAGGAAGCTGAAAATGGAAGGCCGACTTATACACGGATTAGTAATATATATATGCATACATATATATATATATGCTCAACTTGAAAATGCTTCTAGATATTTATCTTAAAAGTCCTACAATACAAAGAAATATTATATTTTAGCAGTCTAAGAAGTTGTTTACATTTGAAAATAAGGCTAAGTTGTAAATAAGATATTTGAAAGAATATTTTTTGAAGTAAATCTAAGTTGATGTGAAGAGTTAAAAAAAAAATTAAGCTTCTTCTTTTTTTGCATAATTATACAGTTTTTAAAACGTTGAATAAAGAAAAGTCTGATTAGAAACGTAAAAAAAAGTTTATTAATTTAATAAAACTTTATTAATTTTTTTTAATTCTCGGATATAAATGATTTTTTAACGTACTACCAGAAATGCGATTCGACTTATGCACGAATACTCATTTTTTTTTTCTTCAAAATTTTGTTTACGAATTGGGGGTAGACTTATACAGTGTCGTAGCTAGCAGGGGGTGGAAGGGACGGTCCGCCCAGGGTGTCACCTTCTAAGGGGTGACACCCAATCTTTATTTGCAAATATATATACTATAATTTTATAAAAGTTTGGCAAAGAATTCTAAAATAAAATAAAATGAAATTTCTAGTTCACCACACAAGAATTAATTTTCTTTTCTTGGAGAATCTGAAATTTTATACAGAATGGGGTGTCTAAATAAGATATGCGCCAGGATCAGAAAAATACCTTTCCAACAAATAGATAGAAAGAAAAAAAAAAGTTTTTTTTTTTTTATGCAAAGTATGGGGTGAGTTATGAGTAAGCTCCTGTGGTTTGTGGTTTCTTATATGGGAGGTCTGAAGGTAAATAAGGAAAGGTTTGGTCATTTTCTGTGTTATAGATGCCATGCATTCCTTTTTTTTTTTTTTTTAAGTGATTGCACTCACATACAATATAATCTTTATTAAAACATAATATAATCTGTACTTTAGTCTGTGTCTGCAGCTTTGAATTCCAATAAAACATAAACTTTAGGCTGTTAACCATACCGCGTCTCATAATCATATGGACATGTGATTTTTTAAAATAACAGTTCAAAAATGAACCAATAATCACAGAAAAAAATAATTGGCATATAGAATCATAATATAAGTTTATTAAGATAAAGAAATACAATATAAGTTTGCAGAAGTTTTGTTAAAAAATCAAAATCAAAGTAGGCTTTCCCATAAATGTATGGACTTTTTAGTATTTCGTATTTAAATTACAATTTTCTATACATTTCTTCGAATTATCTATAAAATCACATTAGGCATGCAAAAAATGTTGAAATTTTATTAGTAATAATGTAGAATTGTGATTGAAAAAATATAGCAGATTTGTGGTGGTGGTGGTGTGTGTGTGTGTGGGGGGGGGGGGGGTGACACACATCTTAGATACGCCACTGGACTTATACACGAATGTATACTGTGATATAGTATCAAATTAAATATAATTCAAATTTCACTGTCACTAGCCTGCATAAAGAAAGGGAAATCAAAAATGGATGGAGATCTACTTAGAAAATATAGCAGATTGAAAATTAATATGCAGATTGAAAAAAAAAAATAGTTACTCCAAACCCTAAATATAACCTTTTTTTATACGAGATTTGAGACTGTTATTAGATCCAAAGGAGCAACTTTCTGACACGTTTCTGGATTAATTTTTGTTCGGAAAAGCGCAAAATGGGCAGGGATTCTTATTCAGAAACTTTGTAATCGAATGGTGTTTTCCATTTTTTGGCAAACGCAAAAGATCTTTCTAAAAATTCTGTCAATGTTGGTGTTTTGAACCGACAGTGCAGGAAAGGATAAAGACCTGTCGTCATTTTACAAAATGAGAAGCGAATTAGAAAACTGATTTAAGTTGTGTAGGGGAAGGAGGGGAATTCCGTTGTAAAATTTTAAAATAATCAAAAAAAGTTTTAAAAAAATAAATAAATTCTACTTTTTTTCGTTTTTTGCACTTAATTAAATGAAACCGCAATAGTTATCACAAATTACTCTTCCAATACTTTTAAATGTATTTTTTGGATTGGAAGGCATCGTAGAAAATGCATTAATTAAGCTGTCGATCTCCAATCTCGAGTGAAACTACATCAAACATTTATTTAGGGAAGCATTAAGTTTTTCTTTAAAGTACTCGGGTGATTCTCTCCAAATAGGCCAAAATAAGAGTTGTGATTTTTAACAAAATGCCCATTAACTTTTTTACCATTATCTGAATTGAGATTAGGCTTAGTGGGCTTTTAACTGCATCTAAATGCTTATAAATCAATAATAATTTTTTTTTTTCACTATTTACCTCTATTCAGTAGAGGCTGATGAAGAAGTGATGAGGTCTTGAGCCTTCATCATATTACTTATATAAATATTAATATTATTAACTATATAAATATGATTAATTATATAAATATAATTTATTAATAACAAATATTAATTATGTATCTTTGTATCTAAAAATATTTAAAAATGTATTAAGAGCTATATTTTCCTGTTAGTCGTGCCAGAGGTAAGCTGGAGAAGTTGTTAAAGAGTTTGCTACTTACATTAGATTTATTCTGGTTATTTAAGTGTTTAAGCATATAATTCGATAACATACCTGTTAAGCAGGTAAACGTCAGATTTTTTTAAAAGATGTTTTAATAACGAAACTATTACTGTGTCGCGTTGCACGCTTCCATGGTAGTTCCATGATCATAATTTATTTTCGTGCAGGTAACCACGAGCAATAATAAAATAGAATTTTCTAGAATAAAACATTTCGTATAATTTTTAAAACACTCACGATTGGAATCTAAATTTGTCGCTTTTTAATATATCGGATTTTTTTTTTTTTTTTCAAAAGTTTTATTGAATTTTTGATAAATTATTGACATTTTTACGAAAGAATTTAAAATATGTCGCAAGTAATAAAACATCAATAGATAACGAAAACGTAATTTTGAAAGCTACTCGTCATCTTGGACAGCCTAGAGATTTGTAGTATTTCTCTAATTTATTCTCGCGCGCGTGTTTCGTTTCTAATTATCACTCCATTGATGAAGGAAACGCTATTTTGAAAGAAAAAGAATAATGAAAAGGTAAAGATAACATCGTTTGTTGCTATGCAGTTGTTGTTGCCATGCGGCTGGTATAAATTCTTTTCTTTCAAAATAGCGTTTCCTTCATCAATGGAGTGATAATTAGAAACGAAACACGCGCGCGAGAATAAATTAGAGAAATACTACAGATTTTTCTTCAGCCGATATTTTGCAAAATTTGCCGTCCAAGAAACTCCTGAATATGGCGGATTCAGAAAAGATCGTCCAGCTAAACCTTGGTAATGCCGTTGATAAAGGACTTTTCAAGAAGTTGACTGACGGAAAATACAAAGTCAAGGAAACTGCTATGCGCAGGAAATCGCGTAGTAGAAGTCGCCCCAGAGCCAAGCCTAAACACAGGTCCAGATCTAGGAAGCGGTCTGGTAGCAGAAGACGTCGACGTTCCAGCAGCGGCAGAAAACGCAAGCGTTCTGGCAGTGGCAGAAGACGCAGGCGTTCGAGCAGGGGAAGAAAACGCAAGCATTCCACTTCCCGGCGACGACGATCAAGGCGACGCACAAAAATGCCTGAAGAACAAGATTGACTTATTCAAAATGGTTCCTTCGAAAATTGTAGATACTCGCTTATTATAAACCGCACATGATTAATTTGCATAAAAGTTAGATCAGTCAGATTATCGTGATATCGTGATAAAGAAATTTATCTTGCTTGTTTTTGTTCTTTTTAACATTTTCCACTGTAGTAAGTTGTTAGATTTAATTAACTTATTTTAATCTTTTAATTATGCTAGATTTCTTTCATTTTGAGGATTCATAATACGATATTGAAAGCTATTTCTGTAAAATTTGCTTTAGTTTACAAAACATTTCATTTTATAAAATTAATGATATTATTTTTAAGTACATTTTTACTTTTTTTAAATGTTTGATTTACTATAATAAACTATTTTTATTTTAAGCCTACTTCACTACGTTCCGGCACAGATGTCATATACGCACCACATTTGCACGTGCTTTTTTTCCTCGCCAATCTGGCGAAAATTTTGTTTTTTGATATAAGTTACAAATTACTTGCAATAATAGCACTAGATTTTTTATTGCGATTTAAAAATAAAAGTGCCTAACGATACTAAAGTTGCATTTAAAATTTAAGTATTACTTTTCCGTTAAATGATAAGCGACTGAATTTTCCATAATTCAAGACCTTGCCAAATTTGTGATCTGTGGATATATATATTCTTTGTAATCTGATACACAGAAATTCCAGAAGAGAAAAGAAAATTTTAAACATGTTTCAGATCCACCGGGTTTGACAAGATTTTTGGGTACTTCTTTGTTATTCCGTCGACCAAAAATTTATCGCTAAATTATAAGATTAAATGCCAATAATGGATGATCGTGGATTTCATATTCAATGACATTAAATACGATACACGTGTTTAAAACGTCATTAAGTGATTTTTAATTGTATTTTTATTAATATTCAACTAATTATTTGTTTTTTCGTTATTTAAAATAAAAATTATGTCAATATGTATAATTTGGCTATTAGTATGGAGATTTGTATAATTTGGCGAAATTGGTCGACGGGATAACCAAGTAGTACCGATTTTTGTTTTTGAGCATTTTGACGCAAAAATCTCATTTTTGAATGTATATTAAATCTAGTCTGCGAAAAGAGCATATTAATTTTAGTTTACTATGAAATCCACTCAATTTTTAATATAAACGCACACAAATTATTTTGTACTTAATCTATATACTATCTCGATTACATCTGATACAAATGCGCCAAGCGTGATGTGAATTATACTAATTAAAGTAATCCTTGCTTTTTCACAACTTTATACATATCATATATAATAATAGCTATTATCGTTTAATTTTTCTTACTATGGAATCGAACCCAGGCCTTAAATGAGCCGATGTGGTTATGATCTTCAGTCTTTAGTGTTGCTTTTTAGTTTCATTCATCTGATGTTACATCATCAAGTGATTTTTAATTTAATTTTTAAGGTCCTTAATTTTTAAGGTTTTAAGGTCCCCTGTCCTTTGTCTGTCTATCCGTCACAGAGTCCGCACATAAAAACTTTATAAATCAAAGATTTCAAATTTTGTGTATAGACAGCTGAATACCTCGGGTCACATGACAATTCATAAAATTTTGAAAAAGTCTATTATTTTAATTAAAGTAATTTATTTTGTGTCATCCGTTCATTTTTGCGATTAAATTTAGAAGAGATTCTAAATTTGAGCGTTTTCCGTGTATACATCATAGCTTATTGGTAAAGCATCTCGCTAGTAAACAGGAGTTTCCTAGCTCGGTACTTCTAGGTTATCCCGTCGACCAAAAAATTATCGCCAAACTATAAGATTAAATGCCAATAATGGATGATCGTGAATGTCACATTCAATGACATTAAATGCGATTCAAGTGTTTAAAATGCCATTAAGTGATTTTTATGTCGACTTTTTATTAATATTTTTATTAATATTCTACTAATTATTTGTTTTTTCGTTATTTAAAATAAAAATTATGTCAACATGTATAATTTGGCTATTAGTTTGGCGATTTGTATAATTTGGCGAAATTGTCGACGGGATAACCTAGAAGTACTCCTAGCTCTAACCCGGTTCTGGAAGTTTAATTTTTCATATTCCGATGGATTTAATTAAAAGAAATTTCGCACTTTTTGAAAATTCAACGGTTTATTATCCTGTGATAAATAATCACTGATATTCATAATATATCTTGGAATGATTTTTCTTTCTATTTTAAAAACGGTACTATTTGGTTATCCTGCCGACCAATTTCGCCAAATTATAGAAAATGCCAAACTATTAGCCAAATTATGCAGATTGACGCAATTTTTCTTTTAAATAACGAAAGAACAAATATATTAGTAAAACATTAATAAAAATATTGGCACAGATAGATATACGCACTACATTGATGCGATTTTTTTTTTTTTTTTTTTTTTTTTTTCTGATACCAATTTGGGAAAAGCTCGTTTTTAAATACCAGTTGCATATATATTTCTAAAAAGAAAATAACGATAAATAAAAAAAAAGTGTAAATGACTATAGGACATAAAACAATTTATATAATTTAAAAAAAAAGAAAAGAAAAGCAATAAATAATTTATTAAAAAATAAACAACATTCGGGTTACCTACCATATCAAGCGAAATAACGACACTTGGCCCCAGTTGCATATATGACTTTGACATAAAAAAAAAATCGCACTAATGTGGTGCAAAAACGTGGTGCGTGTATAATATCTGTGCCAAAATACAAATTAAAAATTAAATTAAAAATCACTTGATGATGTAACATGCACGTGTATTGTATTTAATGTCAAGTGAATGTGACATTTATTGTATAACCCATTATTGGCATTTAACCTTAAGTTTGACGCTAGATTTGGTCGACGGGATAACCAAGTAGCACCCCAAAATTATGTCAATTTATACAATTTGGCGAATAGTTTGTCGATTTGTATAATTTGGCGAAATGGGTCGATGGGATAATTAGGTAGTACCATTTTATTTATATAAATTTATTTATTTATAAAGGAAGTTTTAAATTTTTCATGGACTATTTGCCGTAAGAAAACGTCGAACTCTTTTCATAGTTTTAAGTTAAAACGAAATAATCTTTCGTAATCGAGCTCCACGCGATATAAATAAAAAAATATTTCATGTTTGAAAGTTATTTTTAAAACCATGGACAATCAGTAAATAGAGATGCAGTTTCTAAACAAATTTCATTTGAAAGTTATTTTTCCGTATTCGGTGATGGAAAATTTTTAATTGTTAGGTTACACATATGTTAAATCGGAACACGTCGTATTCGATGAATGGAGATGGTTAAAAAGACTGTTAGACTGAAGTTACATTAACCCTCTGGATCCCAAACCGCCCGAGACCGCCCGAGATATTTTAATTCGTATATTTCAGTTCCTACCAGAAAATTAAAACAACAATATTTGCTTTAATCAATAACAGAATATTCCGTATTTAAATAAAACGAAATTAGCCATTGAATTTTTCTGGTATGAAATGAACTACATAATTTCTAGAACGTGTTCTAGCATGGGAATTAAAGGGTTAAATAATCAGCCTTATATTGGCTGATTTAACTCATAAAACAAATATTATTTATAATTAAAATTTAACTTAAATTTTTCAAATTATTGAAAAATCAAACATTATTCCTATAAGTACTCAGTAACATGTAATTCAGATAATAAATTATGAAGTTATCCATTTAGGCTTTGAACTCTCGAATTACGAAAAGAAAATTAGACCAAAATTTCGCCACTATAACAGAATTATAATTTTTGTTTTCAAGGAAATCTGAAAATGAGGTTTTATTCATTTCGAAAAATTTACATGCATACTTTTCGTATTAAATATTTTTAAAATGTATTTATTAATAAATACATTCCCAAGCTTGATGTCACGTTTGCCAATTACAATTTTGCATACAATATACATTTCATTTTTACTATGTCATAATTTTTACCTTCTGAAGTACTTTGGTATGAGCGTCTTAATTTCAAAATCAGCGCAGCCAATCTCAGTACAACCCTTTTTTTACTTTTTCGATTTTGGTTGCAGGTATTTTTTATAAAGTTTCTTTCACTTTCGAAACCGATTCTGAAAATGAAAGTCTCATTCTAAAAAAAAATTTTGTAACCAAAATCGAAAAAGTAAAATAAGGGACAATGTAGAGGGTCACTTCAGCCATCCAATTCTAAAAAGAAAAAAATATTAAAAAATGTCGAAATGCAAACGCGATATTAGCAAGTAATCTCCCCATGGGAGCAGCATCAGTTCGCGTGCGCTTTGCCTGACGAGGACACGAGTCTAAAACCACACCGCATTAACGAAAAGAATATGACAATACTTTTATTCATGTGATACTTGAAAATTCACTTGCAGGATATTTCGAATTCAAGTCTTGTTTTTCTGGTTGCGCCTGCTAAATCTGTAAGGTAGAAGAAGTTCAAAAGAAAACATTTTTTTTCGAATCACTGGCAAATAAGTAGACACAAAAAAAGAAAAAATTCAAGGTGACGCATAATTAGAAGTTTACGTATGCGCTGCCCTTGAAAAATTTCAATGACCACTACATTCTGTATCGAAGGGTAGTTTTGTTATTTCACTGTTACTGTTACAATTATCGTTAGTGATGTTCTTTAGACAAGCTTTAGATAAGAGTGTTTACGCTAAGATACGCTTTTTTGTTTGTTTGTTTCAAGCGTATATGTCTTGTAAAATCCAATTTATTGCAATATAATCCAATTTATCATGAAATGAATTAAGAATAATTAAACCAAATTTATGATGATATATCAGATAAATACATTTTAATATCATAAGGGACCGTCCACAAATGATGTCACACTTGGAGAGGAGGGTTCATGAAATTGTGACAGTTTGTGACAACCGAGTGGGAGAGGGTAAGAAGAAATCTGTCGTCACACATTTTAGTTAAAATAAAAGCATTAAAATTGAGCAGATTTAATTTCGAAGTTATTTAAAAATTAAAGTATTTTGTGTTTATAAAGTAAAGATAAGATTAAACAAGTCGGAAATTGCACGTGAAGCGTAGCAAATGAGGTGCGTTCATACGATAACGAAGTTTTAAAAATATTACTCTCATATATCAATCTCATAAAATTGTAAATAGTAAATTACATTTAAAACGCTCACCAAACAATGTTCTCCCTATATCATTACGTAATGGAATACTTTTGTGTGGCCCTGTAAATCAATAACAAATGTTCTTTGCACCCCAAATTATGTAAAATGTATATTATCATATGTACTTTATAGTTGCATTTAAATTTTATTAAGTTCGAATGAATGTAACACCATTAAAATGCATTTGAAACATTTTTCCCAATTGACCGTAATGTAACGGAATACTTTTGATTGTCCTTGTAATTGATCTATGCATCCGATTTTCATAAAATTTGAAATAACTCGACAAAATTATGTAATAATTATGTATTTTAAATTTCAAACGTATAAAATACATTTGAAACTTTTCCCCCCATTGACCATAATGTAATTGAATACTTTTGATTGCCCCTGTAATTGATCTATGCACCCGATTATCAAAAAATTTGAAATAACTCGACAAAATTATGTAATAATTATGTATTTTAAATTTCAAACGGTTAAAAAGTATTTAAAACTTTTTTCCCCATTGACCGTAATGTAATGGAATACTTTTGATTGCCCCTGTAATTGATCTATAGATCCGATTTTCATAAAATTTGAAATGACCCGACAAAATTATGTAATAATTATGTATTTTAAATTTCAAAAGATTCGGTTGGGTAGTTTTTGCGTTGTTATATGCGGACAGACGGACGGACTGAACGACCACTATAGGTGCTACGTATTTACTTACGAACGCACCTAAAAAGCCCCAATATATTAAATTATATTTCAAATTCTAAAATACTACTGTTTGCAATTGCTCTGTCATATTAATATTATTTTACTATTCTACATTATTTATGTTTTTTGTTGGAAATCTTAACATTATTTGATTACTTCATAAAAAATAAGTACAGGAATAATTTTTATTGTTATGCTTATAAATGTCATTAAAACACATAGTTTAAAGTTTAGAAATAAAGTTTGAAATATGATCTATAACGTAAAGCTTTGTTTCTGAATCGTAAGTATATGTTTATGTAACATAGCGTGACATGTGACAATAGGGTGGGGGAGGGGGTAAGGTAAAGTGTGATACTTTGTGACAAAGCGGGGAGGAGAGTCAAAAATATTGAAAAATAATTCCTGTCGGCTTGGCCTATAGGCAGAGGTAGATTTCGAAGAGTTCTCATTTCAAAACAAAAAATAAAATATGATTAGAGATAAACCCAGTTTAACAACTTTATTTGGCCGCTTTTGAAAAAATTTTAATTTCATTTTTCTGTAAGAACTGGTTTTATCAGAATCATCTTAAGCAAAATTCGGGTCAAATGCCCATTTTGACTACATATTTTAAAATATATTCTGACTTTATTAAAAAATCGTTCAATACGGTACATTATATAGTTCTCAAATAACAAAAAACCGTTAATTGAATGCGTTTGAGAGCAAAATTGAATTTAAAAATGAGTCATAAAATAATCAATTTGTTATTTGAAAACATCCTCAATTCTTTAATCATGATCGCTTCGGGGAATTTGTGCGAAGTGCCCACTTTGGCAGTCTTTTTTGAAATATATTCTGCCTTTATCAAAAAAACTGGAAAAATACGTCACATTATATAGTTCCTAAATGAGAGGACCTGCAAATTGTGTGCGTTTGAGAGCAAAAAATGGATTTAAAAATTAGTCAGAATATAAGCAGTTTAGATTTGAGGGTTTTTTTCTCCAACTCCTATTTTTGTTTAATTTATTTTTGCTATAAGAATTTATAAGAGTTTATTTTTGCTATGAAAATCTTGTCAATATAAAAGTGGTAGATATTATTGAAAAGACATAAAATAAATTTAATTAGGTTTGATAGTTTAAGAATTGACGAAGTTATGGATTTTTGTCTTTTTTATCTCCCTTTTTGTTTTCGTTTTTAATTTTTTAATTTTTTTTTTCTGTTTTTTTAATCGGTAAGAAATAGTTCTATCAAAAATTTGAAAATACAAAAGTTTTAGGTAATTTTGAGAACATTTATAAAAAATTTAGTTGGATTTGATATTTTGAGAAGTTATGAATATTTTTCTTAAAAAACTCTGTTTTTTCGCCTCTTGAGCCTATTTTTAACTTTATTAAAAATTTGTCATGCATAAACTTTTGGCCGATTTTTTAAAAGTAATATAAACTTTAAACTGATTTGATATCCATTTTAATTAAGAAGTTATTGCATTTTTTCGGTTTTCACAAAACCCCTCCTTATTTCTACCCCCTTGGTCCGATTTTACCCAATAATGAACTTGATCGACATTTTATACCCCTTGATTTTATGTATCAGTTTGGAGGAGATTGGAGCAGAATACTAGAAGTTATTGTGTCCAGAAGAAAATGATATATATATATATATATATATATATACATACAGGGTGATTCCAAATTTTTTTTACAATAAAAGAGGGGTGATAATACACATCAAGACAAACAATATTAAATAGGAGACCAAGGGTCCAAAACGTTTTCCTAAGGAGATAGCCGCCATTAAAGTTTAGGGACCAAAATTTCAAATAAACATAAAAAACGGAAAAATCGGTCGATTGATTTGCGGTTTTCACTAAAATTATTCTTTATGTCGGCATTTTCTTGAAATAAAATTATAAAGATAAATTTGAAAAAATGCCGATAGAGGGCGCTTTAGACTTTGGAGTAACGAGCAACTATTTTTTGCCGGTATGTTTTGCATCTCATTAAATGTTTTCGTAAGTTTACACTCAAACTTAAATGTTGAGCTCAAAATCTGTAGTTGGCAGTGGTTAAGTAACACAAACTGAGCTGTGTTCAGAGGGTTCAAATTTCAAATGATTAAAAAAAACGGAAAAATTGGTCGATTAATTTGCGGTTTTCACTAAAACTATTCTTTATTTAGGTATTTTCGTGAAAATAAATTATAAAGATAAATTTCAAAAAATGCCGATAGAGGGCGCTTTAGACTTTGGAGTAACGAACAACTATTTTTTGCCGTTATTGTTTGCATCTCTTTAAATGATTTAGGAAGGTTAGACTTAAACTTAAATTTTGAGGTGAAAATCTGAATAGTAGAGAGTGGTTAAGTAGCACAAACTGAACTGTGTTCAAGGGGGAGGGGGCGGTTCAAATTTAAAGTAATTATAGAAAATGGAAAAATTGGTCGATTCGTTTGCGGTTTCAGTATTTTCTTGAAAATAAGATAATATTTTAAAGATAAATCTCAAAAAATTCCGTCAGAGGGCGCCTTAAACTTCACAGTAACCAAGAATTCATTTTAACCATTATTTTTTGGTTCTAATTAAATGCTTGCAAAAGCATTTTAAATGTTCTCAGAAGCTTAGATTTAAACTTAAATTTTGAGCTCAAATCCTGAATCGTTATGAGGAGTTAAGAAGAGCAAACTGAAGTGTGTTCAGGAGTTAAAATTTAACCCTCTTTCCTCCTCGAGCACATTTCAATTTTTCGCTACTTAAACACTCCCAACAATTCAGAATTTCAGCCCAAAATTTAAGTCTATCCATTTGAAAGCATTTAATGAGATTAAAAAAATAATAGTTAAAAATAGTTGTACACTATTCCAAAGTCTAAGGTGCTCCCTATCGGCATTTTGTGAAATTTATCTTTAAAAATTATTTTCAAGAAAACACTGATTGATCAAGAAAACTGCTGATTTAAAAATTAGTTTTAGCAAAAACCGCAAACGAATTGACCAATTTTTCCGTTTTTTACAATTATTTAAAATTTGAACCCTCTGAACACAGCTATGTTTGTCTACTTAACCACTCCCAGCTATTCAGATTTTGAGCTCAAAATAAAAGTTCAAGTCTAAGCTTACGAAAGCATTTAATAAGATGCAAAAAATAACGCCAAAAAAGAGTGTTTCGTTACTCCAAAGTCTAAAGCGCCCTCTATCGGCATTTTTTGAAATTTATCTTTATTATTTATTTTCACGAAAATACCTAAATAAAGAATAGTTTTAGTGAAAACCGTAAATCAATCGACCAATTTTTCGGTTTTTTATAATCATCTGAAATTTGAACCCTCTCAACACAGCTCAGTTTGTGTTTTTTAACCACTCCCAACTACAGATTTTGAGCTCAAAATTTAAGTTTGAGTTTGAGCTTAAGAAAACATTTAATGAGATGCAAAAAATAGCGGCAAAAAATAGTTATTCGTTACTCCAAAGTCTAAAGCGCCCTCTATCCGGATTTTTTGAAATTTATCTTTATAATTTATTTTCAAGAAAATGCCGACATAAAGAATAATTTTAGTGAAAACCGCAAATCAATCGACCGTTTTTTCAATTTTTTATGTTTATTTGAAATTTTGGTTCCTAAACTTTAATGGCGGCTATTTCCTTAGGAAAACGTTTTGGACCCTTGGTCTCCTATTTAATATTGTTTGTCCTGATGTGTACTATCACCCCTCTTTTATTGTAAAAAAAATTCGGAATCACCCCGTATATAACACCATTAAAAGTAGACAATATTCACCAATTGATTTTATCAAAAACCATACCAAATAAATTGAATTAAAAAAAAAAAAAAAAAAAAAAAAACCATAAATATATATATATATATATATATACTAGTATTAAAAAATGCTCTGACGAGCACCAAAAAAGGTTAATATGTTTTTAAGTATGAAAAAGGGTTTGACAAGTGCTTCTGTTAATTACTGAGCACGAGGAAGGACAAGGGATTCCTTCTTGGCTACAACTCATTTCAATGCCAACTTTGAAAAACTCATATTTGCGCTTTTTCCGTGAAAACAAATCAGTCACAGTTACTATAAAAATGTATAGTGTAAAGACATAGCCAGTAAAGATACAGCTTAATTAGACATAAATGTAAGGGAAGACGACATAGTGCCAAAAACCTAGTTCCTGCAGGTATCACATTCATGCACTGCACCAAGCATGCCCTAAGTGTATAATTGCACAGAAAATTGATTTGTAGTATAGTGCAGAGTGAACTGTGCAGTTAACATCAGGGATGTAGTGCAGGTTATACGCTGTATACCTTCTGGACTTTTTAATAGAACGCCATATACCCTCTGTTTCTCAAGAAAGCTTATAGTATACACATTCTAGGGTATCCCTCTGCTTAGAGCATATATCCTATGTTATTCTTACGACTACACTCCTGGTTAACATCTAAAGCTCGTTGGGAAGTTCTACTAAAGAACCGCAAATTTCTTTTATATGGAAAAAGCGCAAATATGATATTTTCAAAGTTGGCATTGAAGTGAGTTGTAGCCAAGAAGGAATCCCTTGTCCTTCCTCATGCTCAGTAATTAAAGAAGCACTTGTCAAACCCTTTTTCATACTTAAAAACATATTAACCTTTTTTGGTGCTCGTCAGAGCATTTTTTAATACTAGTCATTTAATTTTTTGATAAAAACTGAAGATTTTCTAATATCTTAAAAAGAAAAATTATTGCTGCTGTCAAAATTTATAAAATGGTAACAACAGCATAAAATTTTGATGTATCAGAATAATTAAAAAAGGTCATTGCATTGCCATATAAAATGCATGATATGAAAAATAAACCATGGATTTGAACGAAAAAAGTACAGAACTTTATTAAAAGAATTAAAAGCCATATAGTCCGGGTGCTAAGCATCAGAAAACTGCAAATCGTGATAAGAATATACCGCTTGGTGAGTATATACTTTATGATAATACAATGAATATTAGAGGGGGAGGCATCTCATAAAGTCGTCGGAATTCAAGATGGCGGCCGTTATTCAAAATGGCGTCATTTTCTGAATTTTCTTAATATGCGTATTATAAATGTGCATTTCACGTCGATTTCGATGTTTTTAAAGTCAAATTTTCGTTTTGGACACCTTTCAACATCATTTAAAAGTGTATGAATTCGGTTTATCTGTCTGTTTGTCTGTCTGTTCGCCTGTCCTTCCATGCTCTAGCTCGCTTAAATATACTCAAATTGCCGTGTAAATTTTATATGTTATATGAAGTTTATAATAACATGTTCAGAGTAAAAAACAAAGCGTATAGCTTTTATGGTCCATTTACAGGGCACTCAAAGTATTTATGAATTGTCTAGCCGTCAGTCTGGCCCTACACTTTTTTGCTTAAATTTACTCGGATTTCCGTGTAATTTATATATGTGCTATCTCTAAATGTAATTTAAAGCAGTGGTAAACTGCAAAATGTTCTACATTGAAAATATAGAGAGTAGAATTTATAGTTTGTTTACAGGCACACTCAAAATAATTCCCTTACATTTTGGTCTATTGGCGAAAATACTTTTTAAGTGTTTTAATGATGTTTAACTGTTTGAAACAAATTGAAATTAAAAGATATCACTGAAGTGCAGTAGGAGATACTTGCTGTACAGTATGGTGAGCATAGAATTTATAGTTAATTTACAAGCTTTCAAAAAAGAATACGTTTACAGTGCTGTCTATAACCATAATGTTGTGTATGTACTTTTCAATTTATAGTATGCTTTTTTAAACTTTGCCAAGTAGGAACGAATTGCAAAATGTCATATGATTATTTTTTTGTTTGAAATGCAGCTTATAAATGCACATTGTAATTACGATGATTAATCACCAACCAAAATGAGATGAATCAAAAGTGATCCAAAATTTCAATTTGAATTTATTTTCCTTTCTTTTTGTTTCGATTCCTAACTCTTCTCGCAGACTCATTTCTTTCTGATCACCCTAATTATGTACGTTAATTACCAATCCATCTAAAAAATCTGTTTGATGCAGATATTAATTTACCAGACGTACATCGTGCACTTTTATCGGGACATTTTGTGATAAGAAAATCAATCAAACTCTTCTGAGCTATGGGCATATATCAAGGACAAAAAAACGCTGTTCTCAGAGGAGAAAGAGGTGCAGTATTGCAGGATACATCGACATTTATACGTTGGATGGTATCTGGACCAGAAATCTGTAATTTCATACAAGAGTTTGAGTCTAACATTCAAGCAAACCCCAAGACAGAAATCGATACCATCATGAACAATATCACTTATTTCAAATTAAATTTTTCTATAGAGTGCTAACGTTCAAGCACTCTATAGCGTACTAAAGGAATTAGGGAACCCATTTTTAGAAGATGGTGAAGACTTTCTTGTAATCGATAGCAGAGTTATTGTTCATGAGGATATTAATGAACCAATTTATTCAGCTGAGTCAACTGGTATTGACCAATTCCACAGATTCATTAAGGGACGCCTAGTAAAACAATTTTCATCAATATTTCAACCTTTAAAAAAAACAAAATTCCAGTGTTTAGTACTCCTGCGAAAAACATAAATAATAAAAATACAGTCTTGAAGGTTTTAAAAACAGACGTCCAGTTGTTTTCGAGGCTTTTAATAGTTATACAGAATCGTCAGTTAGACTTGCAATTTTTTTTTCAAATATGAAAATCAACCATTTCTATCTGCATTTTCTAGTAACAGGGAATTTAGACCAAGCCATAAGAGGGATTTACCACATATTTTAGAGGAAACTGTTGGGAAAAATGGCAAAGTTTTTCCAGGAATATGTGATGCTTTAATATATGTTGAGCCAGTTCTTACTAACATTTTAAAACCTCAACAAACTTCAAACACATTTAATGATTACTACATTAACACATTTTATCCTCACTTACGTAACGATATTGAGAGTTTTATATGTCAAAGAATAGACTTGGGATAGATATATTACACCAAGTTTTAAAAGAGAAACAAGACAGAAGAGAGGTGCAGGGACCAGATGACAAGTGCAACCACATGTTAGATTTCTTAAAAGTTTGTAAATAACAAAGAAGAGCTTTTTAATCAACTTGGGACGCCAGCAATAAATACCATAAAAATACGCAAGCTTTAATATAACCACTTCAGGAGAAGAAGTTAAATCGGGAAGAAGTTAAATTTACTGCTGTAAGTTCCTTAATTGGAATGACTTGCCCTGGTCACAAAGAAGCTGATTCAAGAATAATACTGCATTTCAAAGACATGGTTGAAAAAGGACTGAAAAATATTGTTATACGCTCTATATACACTGATGTATTAGTTTTAGCGATTGCATATTTGTTTATCATTTCAGATAAATTCCTAAAAAATATTTGAGTTGCATTCGTAACATGGAAAAAATACAAATTTATTCCTGCTCATACTATAGCAATTGGACGAGAAAAGGCTTTACTAGAATTGCATTCTTTCATGGAATGCGACAGCAATCCGGGTTTCACAGGAAATACCAAAAAGTCAAATGGGAAAACATGGATTCCATTTAAAGAAACTACTGCTGCATTTTCATATCTATAAAAACCACAAACTTCCATTTCTGAAAATATTTTAAATCTTTTAGAAAATTTCGTAGTATTGTTGTACTGTTCAACTAGCAATATCATAAGTGTCGATAATACAAGATAAGAATAGTTTATGGCAAAAAATCGTTCTTTTGAACATCATCCGCCAACCAAGGGTGCACTTCAACAACATATTTTACGCAGTGCTTTCCAATTTGGATACATTTGGGGACAAGCAGATCAGCGGGAAATACGTCCACCCTCTCCAAACAAATTGGAATGGTGGTTGGATAATTTATCATAAAAAAAATACTGGTTGGAATTGCCAGAGATTTCAGACTCTTATGAAGAATTAATAAAATGTAAATGTAAAATATGTAAAAATGAATGTGTCTGTAGAAAAGTTGGACTTTCTTGCACATTATTGTGCAATTCCAAAAACGAAAGTGAAAAATATGATTATACCAAGTGAAGTTTGTATATTCTACAGCTTTATATGTAACATTAATTTTTTAATATATTGTATAAGTAATGTGCTGATAAAATAGTATTTTTATTATTTATATATTCCTTTAATTTTTCTACTGTAAATAACAAAAAAATATTTTAATAATTGTCCTATTTTCATTTTAGGTACATTTCTAGTATTATGAAGAGAATTTTTGAGTTATAAAAAGTGGAAATTAAACATCAGAAATAGGTTTGTAAGATGCCGAGGAATAAAACTGCAAAACATTTTAGATAATAGCCGTCATTTTGAATTTCTATAAATTTATACGATGCCTCAAATTCTTATATGTATTTTATTAATATACGATAGATATTCACTATTCGGGATATCCTTATCACAAAATGAAGTTTTGTCCCTCTTGGCACCTCCACAAATAATACTTGAATTAGGTCGTGATCTTTATAAAATTTATATACAAATTACAAACGCATATTTTCTTGTTTTAGTGTGTCACTTTTAATAAACGATAAATTTGCACACCTTACTATTTAGTAAGTATATGGTAGTTCATTGCAGTATTAACATTGATGAAGATCAATTTGAATGAGTTTTAAAGAGTATAACATCATTAAAACACATTGCAAACGATTTCGCCGCATACACAATATTGTAATGCCATCTTTTTAGTACCGTGTATATGGACTATAAAAGCTATACACTTTATATTTTACTCCGAACATGTTATTACAAACTTCATACAACATATAAAATTTGCATGGCAATCTGATTACATTTAAGCGAGCTAGGGCATGGAAGGACAGGCGGACAAACGGACAGATAAATCAAATTTTTACACTCTTTTATATAATGTTGGAAAGAGTTAAAAACGAAAATTTGACTTTAAAAATATCGAAATCGACGTGAAATGCACATTTATATTACGCATAACAACAGAATTCAGAAAAACACGCCATTTTGAATAACGGCCGCCATCTTGAATTCCGACGACTTTACGCGATGCCTCCCCCTCTAATATCCATTGTATTACCATAAAGTACATACTCACCAAGTGGTATATTCTTATCACGATTTGCAGTTTTCACCTTATTTTTGTCGCGTAGCACTCGGACTAATACCAATTAAATACATTCACGGTAATTTCTCAAATGAAACATTCACAACTAGAAAAATTCTAGAAATTGAATACCAATTAACATAAGAATATTCCCGAAGGAACAATAATTTAACACAAAAGCATTTCTAAACAAAACGAACTTACATCCGACGGGATTTGGACTCTCTACCCGCTGCTGAGCAGCCAAATGCCTTACCTCGAGAGTCCTAGTTTAACACCAGAGATGTTGCAAATTTTGCTATAGTACCTATATAAATACCAGCATAAGTCTTGTGACTGTCATCAACAGCTCCGATCTGATTGTTTTATTTTTTATATGCCCGACGGCTATTTTCCTACTTTTTTTTAGCTACTCGAAACAATCGCCAAATAGGTTTCCTTCGCCATAATTTTATTTTAAATATAAAGCTGTCACTAGCTTTATTTAAAATACACGACTTTCATTAAAAAACACATAAATTAAAAATACATATATCAGATACATTTAACTTGCACGTTTTTCTTTCATTTTATTAAAAATACTATAAGTAAATATATAACTACTTAATTTATCCCGTCGACAAAAGAACGATAGACAAACTATAAGATTATATGCCAATAATGGATGAACATAAATGTTACACTTCCTTGACGTTAAACCCGCTACACTTGTTTGTTAAGTGATCAAATGATTTTAAATTCGATGATTTATTTATATTTTTATTAATGTTTGACTAATTTATTTGTTCTTTTGTTATTTAATATAAATTTTATGCCAATAAGCGAATAGCTCTTGATATTAATTGAGAAAAATATAATATATAATTTATTAAAGTTACTTTATAGTTGTATCCGCCGACATTATTTGGTTAAATAAAAAGCATTTAACTCCTTACAAATTTCTGCTAACATTGATATTTTTGGTACCTTCGTATTAATGCCACCGCAGTAGAAGTTGTGCTAATGCGCCAATAAAGAGTAATCTTGTTCGTGCCTTTTTAGTGTTTTTTTTTCTTTTTGCTCATTTTGAAGTTATTTTTAGTACTTTAGTACTTTTTTAGCCTATTTTTGATGCCATTTTTTGTGCGCGTGCGAATAAGATTGCTCTTTATTGGCACATTAGCGCAACTTCTGCTGCGGTGGCGTTAATGCGTAAGTACCATATTTTTATGCTCTTTAATAAATTCTAATATTACATTTAAAATACTTCAATGTTATTCACATATGCGATATCTTACAAATATATCTTTATGGTTTGATTTGATAAATTCTGCATTAAAATATGAAAACTTTTATTAGTATTCTTTTGTTCGAAAACACCTGAATAAATCAAATTTTATATTTGCTACGTCTCGACGTCATAACTAAACGTCATCATTAAAGTAATCTTTTTCGTTAAAGACTTTTATTTTTTTAACCTAAATTCATTAATTTTCTAAACTTAAAAATTTTTAATGGCACCATTTTTCCTTTTGAGTAATTTGGAGAATAGTTTGGCGATTTCTATAAATGGGTGAAATTGGTCAACTTGATAATCAAGTAGCACCGTACGTAATGTAAATAAAATAGGTATGCATTTTTGGCACAGATGTCATATACGCACCGTGTTGGCGATTTTTTTTTCGGACGCCAATGTCATATGCGCATCGGAGTATTTAACTGAATCCAGAGTGTCGTTATTTTGCTTGATATGTCAACCCGGATGTTGTTCTTTACTTTTTAATAAATAATTTTTTTTTAAATATATAAATTGTTTTGTTCTATTAAACAAACCTTTTTTTATTTATTGTTATTATCTTTCAAAAAATATATACCGGGTGTCCCAAAAATGGCTGATGGAATTCAACAATTGAATTGAACAATTGAATTCAGCAATTCGCTTTTGTAATGACCGAAAGGGGGCGTTGTATAGACCTGATAATCGTTTGTTTACGTAGTGAATCATGCAAGCATTGTGTTGCTGTCATGTTATTTTGCCATGAGTAAGTCAAATGTACTTTTTTATATTATAGATCTAAACTTTGTGTATAAAATTTTGATTTTAGATAATTTTAATACAAAGAACCCAACGTTGCATGCGTTATAGAACTGTTTATTTATTTATTTATTATAGAACTTTTTTTTTTATTTATCGGCCTTTTAAACACTGATTTCAGCAGAAGATGCTCACGGTATCAGTTCTATTTCGTTTTTCAGACTTTGTCCGCGAGAGGGCGTCTATTTCATTTCAAACGCGAATTGAAGCCCAGGTCGACGCCGAAACTGACCTCACTCAACACTGATCACCTGGCCTTCAATCGCTCTCAGTGCCATCTATTGTTTGAAATTCGAACTAAAATAAAAAGTTCGGTAAAAAACTCCTGACATTATACATAACCCTCCTGCAAAAATTTTTTAAATAGCTGTCACCGTTTGCAACTTATTGAATTTTAAAATCCATGAGTCATTTTTGGGATAACGGGTATGTAACTGGTATTCCAAAACGAGATTTTCGCCAAATTGGCTTTAGAAAAAAATTAACGCCAATGTGATTCATATATGACATTTGTGCCGCATTTGAATATAGAAACAGAAAAAATTCGTACGAAAACAAAATTAAAGTTCATCAGGTTTGTTTTCAGAGCTATTTATATATTTTGGCATCATGCCCTTCCTTTTTGAAGCCAAAATAGCACCAAGCTTTGGCAAACAGATTTATATTAATCAGACATTCATAAAATAAGTAATAATTTAATTGACCTAGAATAATTTAACGTACCTTCAAAAAAAAGCTGACCCATTCTCACGTCCGAATCATCATGGAGCGCCCGGCCCGACTTACCGCTCTTGTGTTGCGCCAAACCGGATTTCTTACCGGTACGCCCTTACCTTACATCTCAAAGGCTCAAATAAATGTAAAACCATATTTTTACGCTTATCTTTTAATTTTCCATTCATGTCTAATTATTCATAAAATAATAACTGTGAAAATTATTGGTATGAACGTTTGTACTTAATAACTTTACATATCTTTTTGTCTTGTACAATTAAAAAAAAATAATATTAATATCAATCTTGTGTTAAATCAGTCTTTGAAATAAAATATTGCATGATGAAAAAACATGGTTACGTCGCTTTAGCGGTTAAAAACATTTGCTATTCGTTCTTTCGGCACCATTTTTGATTTATTCGCTAAACACACCAACCAGAACAGGATAATGAGCTTTTCCGCGAAATCTTGCCCTGATCGCCTAAATTTGTTGATTTCATCTTATGGACCTTCAGATAAGCAAGTAAATAAAATTATGAATAAAAGTATCATATTACAGTGGCTAGCATAAATTTAAGAAAGACTAAACTTTTTGCCAGAGGCGGTTTTTAACTTAAATAAATGAGAAATTAATAAATAAAAAAAATATTTCACTTCGCTCGTCAAAATAGATAGTGAATATGATACATGAAAATAACAACAAATAAGTATTTTTTCACGTGATTTATCTAATCTATTTATTTATGTTACATACATAGCAATTTTTATGTTCATTTAAACTTACGTGCAACAATTACAAGAAGAAACAAATATAAGAAAGAGACTATGTTCAGCTGGAAATTTCAGACAAAAATTCGATTTTCTCAGCGACCAACAAACATACAAAGATGAAAAAAAAAACTGTTCTAAGTTTTACCATGAGGATTAAAATAAACCAAAAACGAATTTAATCCATCCGCGGAAACGTTAGCTAGACTTAGTTGAATTTTTTGCTTTCATTTTTTCATTAAAAATTAAATAAAAAACTATTCTAAGCTGCAGTAATTTTTTGAATGCTATCATTTTATTCGTCTCGTCGAGTTCTATCTTTAAAAAAAATTTCACTGCCGTATCTCAACTGGTTCTCGAGAAATTTTAGAAAGTTGTTTTCACTTTCTATTTCTTGAACATATTATACCAAACGCTACCGCGTTTGCTATGATAATGTTTAAATTTGTTATATATTGGGTTATTCTATATTCATTATAGATGTAGAATTATAGTACCACATAATGGTTCTATATATATATAGATATATAAACTTTTTTTACTGATGGTAGTTTTGGGGTCTAGAGGTCATAATCGGCGTAGATTTGCAAAAATTTGTCAGAAATTCCAACATAGGAGCGACCGCAATAGGTAGTATTTCATACGAAATCTACCTAAAACGTGTGACATCATTTATGGACAGCCCCTAAAGTGAATATGTAGAATTAAGTAAATTTGCTGAAATTTCCTTCTATCCTTCTATAGTAAAAAAAAACTAACCTTAAAAGGAATGACTCCTGGAATGATGCTGATGTGGAAGATTTCCGGAACTAACGAATCCGGGTTGTCCATTCCTTCCATGAGTCGAATAGACCAATCAGGAAAGGTCTCCGTCTATGCATCGCCATATGGGTTACCATAAAGAGAGGAAAGGTTACCATCGCCAACAATCGCCAAGTTTGTCGCCAACTTGGCGATATATCGCCAAATTTGGCGACCAAAATTAGTTGTCAAAGGTGACGCCAACTTGGCGATAACTGTAATATTTCGCCAAATTTTTAATTTCTTTACAACATCAGTCGTTTGATACATCATTTGAGAGGTTTGCAACTGCTTATTCATATAATGGATGTCTTGTGTGTTATCCCCCATTCTGCTCCCCAGGGGGGACGCATTTTTATTTTCTTTACAACACCAGTCGTGTTACACAAGATTTGAAATGTCTGCAACTGCTTATTCATATTATGGATGTCTTGTGTGTCACCCCCACACTCTGCTCTCCCCAGGGGGGGGTCACATTTTTAATTTCTTTACAACACCAGTTGAGTGACACATCATTTGAAAGGTCTGCAACTGCTTATTCATATTATGGATGTGTTGTGTGTCATCCCCCACTCTGCCCCCCAGGGGGGCACATTTTTAATTTCTTTACAACACCAGTCGTGTGACATCATTTGAGAGATCTGAAGCTGCTTATTCATATTATGGATGTATTTTGTGTCGCCTCCCACTCTGCCCCCCAGGAGGGCACATTTTTAATTTCTTTACAACACCAGTCGTGTGACACATCATTCGAAAGGTCTGCAACTGCTTATTCATACCATGGGTTATTGGCGAGCGCAGCAAGCAGGGGTAGACAATAATTTGGAATCGCGAAGCGATTACGAGGGGGGTTGGCGAGCATAGCGAGCAGGGGGGCGGGGCCCCACTAGTAGTAAAAAAAAAACTAGCCTTAAAAGGAATGACTCCTGGAATGATGCTGATGTGGAAGATTTCCGGAACTAACGAATCCGGGTTGTCCACTCCTTCCATGAGCCGAATAGACCAATCAGGAAAGGGCTCCGTCTATGCATCGCCGTATGGGTTACCATACAGAGAGGAAAGGTTACCATCGCCAACAATCGCCAAGTTTGTCGCCAACTTGGCGATATATCGCCAAATTTGGCGACCAAAATTAGTTGTCAAAAGTGACCCCAACTTGGCGATAACTGTAATATTTCGCCAAATTTTTAATTTCTTTACAACACCAGTCGTTTGATACATCATTTGAGAGGTTTGCAACTGCTTATTCATATAATGGATGTCTTGTGTGTCACCCCCACACTCTGGTCTCCCCAGGGGGGGGGTCACATTTTTAATTTCTTTACAACACCAGTTGTGTGACACATCATTTGAAAGGTCTGCAACTGTTTATTCATTTTATGGATGTCTTGTGTGTCACCCCCCACTCTGCCCCCCAGGGGGGCACATTTTCAATTTTTTACAACACCAGTCGTGTGACATATCATTTGAGAGGTCTGCAGCTGCTTATTCATATTATGGATGTCTTTTGTGTCGCCTCACACTCTGCCCCCCAGGGGGGCACATTTTTAATTTCTTTACAACACCAGTCGTGTGACACATCAGTTGAAAGGTCTGCAACTGCTTATTCATACCATGGGGTATTGGCGAGCGCAGCAAGCAGGGGTTGCCAATAATTTGGAATCGCGAAGCGATTACGCGGGGGGTTGGCGAGCATAGCGAGCAGGGGGGCGGCGCCCCCCTAGTAATAGAAAAAAAATAATTTAAATTATATATGAATTACATGATTCTGTATTTATTTCGATTTCTGTAAATTTATAATTTTTCTTCTCTGTTTTTCTTAGATGGAATATTTCAATCACTTGGATGTGCTTCTGCATCTTCAAAGTGTTCAGTATGCCTGCAGCGCGGGTATCGCCAGCAACCACTAATCAACAGAACGGCCACCACAAATCGCTTCACGACTCACTGGCGAGTTCCAGCTCGGAATGCCCATCTTTGCAAGTAAGACATAGGAATACTATTTGCAAAATCATTTTTGAGCTCAGTCTTGCGAAAAGATACATTTTACGGTCTCGAAGAGATAAATAAATACTATTAAGGAAATGTAGCAATTTTCCTATCATTTATATGTATAGTTAAGTTTAAAGAAAGTTATTCTGTGCATTTTTTTACAAAATAATTTCCGTCAACCGGGGCTTCTTTGGCTCTTGGTGAACTACTTTGATCCATCCCATAAAAAAAAAGCTTTTGTTCTTTGTCTGAACAAACAATACAAGATATTTTATAGTTTTTGCTTTTGAAAAATATTTTATATCCTACTATAGGGTATTAGAATAGTTTGGAGCAATTTGAATTTTTTTAGTGGTAACACTGGATGCGTTTGTAAACAACTGTTTTCATTTGTAAATTTTAACTGTCAATACTTTCTATAGTGAAACAATCTGGGAGCGTGGGAGCTAGAAATAAGGTAATATTAACTTAAGTGTGTAATCATAGTTTTTCCTTTAACTTTTCAATTTGACAGGAAATGTTTATGTTTTCATAAAGCTAGCTTGAAAAATATTATTTCAGAGCTACTTTGTTCCAGGCCTTTTTGGCTCCGAAAAAGCCCCAGTTACTTAGAAATGCCTTCTATTACAACCAAATTTTCTTAATTGATATTTTAAATAACTTTATTTAGAGTGTTAATGTAGCAAAATGTTACATTAATCGTTTTTGCTTTAGTTACTGAGGATAGAATGACGAAAACTGTGTCTTGTTTCTTTAACCCGGGAGAACTCGCTAGTGAGAATTTCTCTCACACTACATTCGCTTAATACCAACTTTTTTTGTTTAGTTTAGTACTTTTAATCACAAAAGAAGTAAAATAATTGAAATAACATTTAAAATTTTTAATTAAAATGAAAATTGGTTTATAAAAGAATCTTGAAAAACGTACAATGGTGAGAGAAAGTCTGAGGCATCGAGTTCTCCCGTTTTAATATTAACAATTGATTTTTTTTTTTTTTTTTTTTTTTTTTTTTTTTTTTTTTTAAGTTATTGAATTTGCGGTGTTAAATCATTTGCAAATGCTATTGCAAGGGGGTTTCAATAAAAATGTATTCCTTTCAATGAAAATGCATTCCTAATGAATACATGTGAAATGTATTCATTTTATATGAAACTAAGTGAATGGACCAAAGTTTAACCAAAGTAGGCTGGAGACCAAAGCAAATTATATATATATTAAGACAGACATAAACACAATTCATACAATAACAATTCTTCACACACACAATTAATACAATTTTTCAAAAACTTTCCTCTTTAAAGTCATATAGTTTGCTTCATTGCTTTACGGTAATTGTTTACAACTCAATTTCGGCGATGAAAAATCATACATATTTTTTAATTATGGAAATGTGAGTGGAACCAGGAAAAAGTGACCGGTTTACTATTTATCTATAAACTTTTAGTGAATATATGTCGAATGTTCCCCACGAATTCATATGTTAGTATATTAATTTGATGTGCGTAATTTTTATATTATCAACGATGTTATAGTCAATCTCTGTAATACGCGACAGGTCATTGCACAGATAAAGTTTAATAATACTTTCATTATTGTTAGAAATATTTTATTAAACTGCATAGCATAAAGAATAAACTGACATTGAGGACTGGAGAATTTTTACATGCTGTGTAAATATGCCCCAGTTTTGAGTACAAAAGTATCCCTGCCGTCATTTTGTCTTTTAAATAAATCTTAGGAAGGATCGTTGTTTCAGCTGTATTTATTTATTTATCCTAATACGTGAAAAAAAAAAAAAAAAAAAGAGATTATTTTCCAGAACATAATACTTTAAGTTACATACTAAACAACAAATACCGTTATGACAGATTATATAAGCGTTAAAAAAAAAAAAATTAATGAACTTTTGAAAAATCACAATTATTGACTTTTCTAATACCGCTATTCTCTAAATGCAATCTTTTTTTTTTTTTTTTTCCCCCAATAAATCGCACGTTTTTCTTCAGTTTGAGTACTGGTGCCATCAATCATATCGTTCGGGAAGTAAAACAAGTGTGTAAATGTGTGCCCCTGCATCAAATGTGCACGAGTCTACAGAATTAATAATAACTACTTTTCTAATAAATGGTGTAGTACTTTAATTTTATTTTTTACAAAGAAAGATTGTCACCGTTGATATTCAAAATTATTTTGAAATATTTCAGGATGCGCAGCAGTTATGGAATATATAATATGCGATTTTAATCGCTATTTTGGTTGTAACTCGGATTTATTTTAATGGGATAAATTTTACCACTGGAATGTTTTTCGATTTATTTTACAAGTTGTTAATGGTAAAAAATAAAGAAAATGTTCAAACTTAAAGTAATTTCTTTTTGTTTTTCTACACAATGTTAATCTTAACCTTTAACTGCTGTGACAGATATTGTCACAAGTGCATACTATGAAACGGTCATCGAGAATGCTCGACGGAAAGATTAAGAAAAGACGCGATTAGCTTACACTTTTAAAATGATATTGCTATAATAAACTTTTTATACAGGATTATTATAAATTAAATTTAGTTAGTCCAAAGACTCTGGCGATAGTACTAGAGCTCCAAATGAAAAAAAAATAATAATAATACATTAGTGTTTGTAGTTAAAGTGTAAGTTATAACATAAACTATGAAAATTTAAAAAAGCAGCTGTCAGTGAAATCGCTAACATCAGTTAAGCTTTAACGAAATGTCAGTTGTAAATCAACAATTTTAAAAAAATGTTGAACATTGCAAAAAATTCCTAAAATTGTGACTTCTGTGTTATTGTTGAGACATGAAATTTGAAACTTAGTGTAGTTAACTTTTAAGATATTAATTGCGATGGACGGTTTCTAAAAGAGTTGAGATTTAAAAGGATGAAACTAGCGGGAAACGCTGTTACTTTACAGATGTAAATTTTCGCCCAAAGCAGTTTTCTAAAATATTTAAATGTAAAAGGTTGCAGGAGCAAAAAACGGTCTAAAATTGAAATTTCTGCGATGTTGGTGGCACTAGAAATTTAAAATTATTCATTGTGAACTTTTAAGGTGTAAATACTTGTTATGAACGGTTTCTAAAAAATGAAAATGTAACAAGAAACTTTCTAAATTATGATTTGTTTGGAACTTTTGGTTCAAAACTTAAAATTTTTCATAGCTGTTATTTTAAAGATGTAAATGTTCGCCCCAATTTTTTTTTTTTTTTTTAAAGTTTGAAATGTAAAAGGTTGCAGGAGCAAAAAACGTCTTAAAATTGCGATTTCTGTGATGTTGGTGGGACTAAAAATTAAAAATTTGGCGTGGTGAACTTTTAAGATGTAAATACTTGCTATGAATGGTATAAAAAATTTCGAAATGTAATAGAAAACGTTATAAATTAGTATTTATTTGGAACTGTTTGTTCAAAACTTAAAATTTTCGATAGCTATTACTTTAGGAATAATAATAATCGCCCAAAACAGTTTTCTAAAAAATTGAAATGAAAAAGGTTGCAGAAGCAAAAAACACTCTAAAATTGCGATTTCTGTGATACTGGTGGGATTAAAAATTAAGCGTAGTGAACTTTTAAGGTGTAAATACTTGTTATGAATGGCTTCTAAAATAGTCGAAATGTAATGGAAACCGCTCTAAATTAGTATTTATTTGGAGCTGTTAGTTCAAAACTTAAAATTTTCGATAGCTATTAGGGGAGAGTGGGGATGAATGAGACGAATTTTACATTTTTACTAATAAATTAAGCTGTATGCAGTTGTTAATTTAAAAAAATACCACTTAAAGAATACTTCAGTATTTAGCAACTTATTAATATACTAATTTCAATAAACAATTGTTTTTTGAATTTTTAATATTTTTTTTAACATGCATGCATACTGACCCATTCATCCCCATGGTGCGGATGAATGGGACAACTTTGGGGATGAATGGGACAGGTAAAAAATTATTCTAAACATATTTTATTTGAAAACTGAGTGATACATTTTATTTTACTACATTTTGACTGAAACTAATATCAAATGACAACAGTCTTTTGGTTGTGGCAGTTCCCAGAGGTCTAGGCTTTGGTAGTTTCATAACAATATCCTCCAGATTAACAAAAAAATTTTTTGGTGGAATGGTATAATAAAATAAGGAATTATTATCTTTTTTTCTCAAAAATTGTACTTGAAGGTTATCATTATTGTTCTTTAAAACCCTAGCAACATAATGATAAATATTTTTTTCCCACATAATGTTTGTTAGGAGAATGTCGTCTTCTATTATATTATTCAAGCTGCAAACTTGATGGTCCATATCACTTAAAATCATGTTCAAAAACTTTCATCTTCGTCATGAAGTGATAAATTGTCAAATTCATCACTACTGTCCATACCTTTACTAAAAATATTTTTTGAAGGCAGGCATTTTTCTTAGTTTTTTTTTTTTTTTTTTTTTCCAAATATTGTTTTTTTGGTGTATTGGTTAGGACACGACAGTGGCCTCATTTTCTCCTTTTAACATCTGGTTTCTAGGTAAAGACAAAATGTAATTTTATTTATTATGGAATGACCATGGAGATGAATGGGACAGTCCCATTCATCCCCATAAACACTGTCCCATTGATACCCATAGCCACATGGTTATATGAAGCAGTGATTAGGCTTAGTAAGCACTTTCAATATTGTTCATTTGCATCATAAATATAAGAAGAAATTATATCATTTTAACACTATATATATATATATATATATATATATATATATATATATATATATATATATATAAGAAAGACTTTGAGAAGGTTAACTATCAATTTAATACTAAAAAGATTAAACAGAAAAACTTACTTTGGTTCTTGAAAAATACACTTTGTACAATAGCTAATCTTCTGTCATGGATATTGCTTTGACACTATGTCTGTTAAATGACCTCAGTACTGCCATTAGTCAGGTAAATTATCAAATTATTTATGTTTGGGGAACATACATAAATTTCTGTTGTCCCATTCATCCTCACTCTCCCCCACTTTGGAGACAATAATAATTTGGAATAATTTGGTTCTAAACTTTAAAATTTTCGATAGCTATTACTTTAGAATGTTCGCCCAAAACAGTTTTCTAAAAATTTGAAATGAAAAAGGTTGCAGAAGAAGAAAACGCTATAAAATTGCGATTTCTGTGATATTGGGGGGGGGGGGGGGGGCTAAAATTATAATTTAAGCATAGTGAACTTTTAAGATGTAAATATTTGTTATGAATGGTTTCTAAGAAAAGTCAAAATGTAATGGAAATGTTCTAAATTAGGATTTATTTGAAATTGTTCGTTCAAACTTAAAATTTTTGATAGTTTTTATTTTAGAGATATAAATGTTCGCCCAAAACTTTTTTCAAAAAATTTTAAATGAAAAAGGTTGCAGAAGCAGAAAACGCTTTAAAATTGCGATTTCTGTGATATTGGTGGGACTAAAAATTATAAATTAGCCGTTGTGAACTTTTAAAATGTAAATACGTGTTATGAATGGTTTCTAAAAAAAGTCAAAATGTAAAGAAAAATGTTCTAAATTAGGATTTATTTGGAACTATTGGTTCAAAACTTAAAATTTTCTATAGCTATTATTTTAGTGATGTAATTGTTCACTCAAAACATTTTTCTAAAAATTTGGAATAAAAAAGGTTGCAGAAACAAAAAACGCTTTAAAATTGCGGTTTCTGTGATATTGGTGGGACTAAAAATTATAAATTAGGCGTAGTGAACTTTTAAGATGTAAATACTTGTTATGAACGGTTTCTAAAAAAATCGAAATGTAGTAACGGGAAACGTTCCACATTATGATTTGTTTGGAACTGTTGCTTCAAAACTTAAAATTTTCCATAGCTGTTACTTTAGGGATGTAAATGTTCGCCCAAAACAGTTTTTTAAAAGTTTGAAATGTAAAAGGTTGCAGGAGCAAAAATCATTCTAAAATTGCGATTTATCTGATGTTGATGAAACTAAATTTAAAATTAGGCGTAGTGAGCTTTTAAGATGTAAATACTTGTTATGAACGGTTTCTTAAAAAAATCGATACGTAAAAGGATGTAATTAATGGAAAACGACCCGCCCACCTCGTTGGTCCCCCGAGATGTTTTCTGTAAGAATCCCCGGTATTGGCGAAAGAATTGAATTAATTATTGAATTAATTAAAATTAAATTGAACAAAAAAAGTTCCTTTTTATTTTATAGTAATCAGATTTTCGCTATTTTTTAAGCTGAAGATTTAATTTTTAAATTAATGTATTTTTTTTTTGTTTTTTAGATTTATGAGAAATTCTGACGCGATGATTAAAAATAAAAGCCATTTTCATATTCAGCGCTGAAAAAACTTAAAAATAAATTATTAAAAGTTAAAAAAAAAATAATAATAACCATCGCAGGCTTGTGTAATTCTTTGAATTTCCGGTTTTGAAATCTTCACCTCTTCAACGCAAAACTCCTATTAATAGAAATAGCTTGTAATTTCAAATGAGAGATAAAGGATTAAATTATTATTATTATTGTTTTGATGTGGTCAGCTTAGTTCATAATGAATCTAAGACTTTGTAGTAGTGCTGGTTCACATGCTTGTTTTTCCAAAATTTAAAACAAGCTTAGCATTTCAGTCACGGACATATCTTCCCATGTTACCTTCCTTCCCGATTTCTTTTATTATGTCAGTTGTGGGAGAAGGTCAGTTTCTACCCAATGGCTATCTCATCCGATTACATTGAATAGTTTCACTTCTATCCTCAATAATCACCCAACCTTTGAACTGACATTTATTTTTCCACACCAGTGGCATAATGTCTGCGTGTTAAGAAACAATACACTAAACACTATAGCTTCATCATTTTGTGTTAATTTTTTATTCTTCTTCCGAGAAGATAAAAATGTAGCATAATCACTCATTATTTGTCCCTGAAGTAAGCCTAATAGATTCTTAACTAAATCTTTTTTTAGAACAGCTATGGACATATTTATTACAGTAAACTCCCGATTATCCGCGGAATTGAGTGGCACGGAATTGATTATCGCGGATAAAACGATTTCGCGAATAATCCACAAAAGTATGAAAAAAAGGAATAAATCAGCATAAATATGCGCTGGAACAGTTTATGCAAACAATTTATACGCACAATAGGTAACTTAAACATATTTATCATTTAAGTAATACTAAAATTATTCTCTAGTTACAAATTTGTAGATTTATTTCTTTGAAAAATCAGTCAAGTTCCTTTTTGTTTTTTACTTTTCCATTTCCTTTCCTTTTCTTTCCTTTTATTTATTTATCTATTTATTGAAACAATTCTTCGTTAATTGGGTTTGCAGTCTCTTAGAACTATTTTATCACAAAGTGACGCGTCATCTTCTTTCTCTAAATACTTTATAAGGCCTTCAACGTAAGTTAAAGTTGTGCCTTGGCTTATTTCCTTTTGTTTCTTTTGTTTCTTAACATCTTCTTCAACGCTCTCTTCAAAATTCATACCTAACTCTTCTTCTACAATTTCTTCATCAGTTACACGCTTGAAGCCTGGATCCAATCTGGATAAATCAGTTTGTTAATACAACTCTTTTCCTTTTTTACGACATTTTTTTAAAAATTGAAATTTAGACTCGCGGATAATAGGGAGTTTATTGTAGTTTTAGAATAAATACATGTACTGCATACAAAAACATTTGAAACTCAATTATTTTATTACTCAAATCAATTGGAAAAAATTTAGTATACGTGCATAACTTACTCATAAACTTCTGGATATCAAAAACAAGACAGAAATTGTACGCCAAACGTGGCAAATGAGACGCGTCCGTGCTATAACTAGTTTTATAAATATTCAGATCTTGATGCAAAGATGTTGCAGACTTATGTAAAAAAGTATGAATGCAAAAAGTTATTACGGCTATACATATTAAATTCAGTAATACGGAAACAGTAGGAATCTATCTTAAAGACGACATAATCACCATAGCAGCGTAGAACCAACACGTGTTATGGAATATCATGAAATTAATTACGTTTGATAGGATTTAACAGAATGAAGAAAATTTTTATTATCTTCTTAAGTTTTAATTTGATTTTCATAAGATGTGAAACGACTCGAGAAAATTTTGCACCGAATATGTATATTAAATTTCAAATCATTTGGTTCGGTAATTTTTACGTCGTTTATATGCTGTCAGACGGATAGACAGACAGACGGATCAGACGACGTCCATAGGTGCTACACATTTATATACAGTGTGAGTTCAAAAATACGGCATCAAAACCATCTTTTCCCTTATTTTTTCTTTTACACTTTTAAATTATAAAGAAGAATAGTAATTCTTTATGAATTAAAAACTTCAAGATCGAAAATAAAAACGAAAAATAAATAAATAAATAAATAAATAAATATTGAATTTTTTCTTAACATTTGTCAAAGGCAATTATTTTCTGAAGAAATTGTATGGGAGTTGCATTGTTGCTTAGCAACGGGAGCAACTTTGGGGACAACTTCGGTGAATGCATAGCACAATGCAAGCCGGAACGGATTATCACTATATAATGAATTGAGTTATGACTAGATATATCATTAAGAATATAGTGCTCAGGGGCGTGCCAGCAGTATTCGGCGCCTGTGTGCAGAACTGCATTTGGCGCCCTACACCCCCCCCAATCCAATCGCCTGTAAAAAAACTTTATCCCCCCCCCCCCCAAAAAAGACTATTTATAAATGTATAGTTGTTATTCTTTTGGAGTTTTTTGAACCAGAAAATTTATTTAATAAAATATGTCTTGTTTCTTTACAGTTCGTACTTTATTTCATTAAATCAATAAATTTCTGTTTCCAAACATGCTTAAATTATTTGAAAAATACAGAAGGATGGCAGCTATGTAAATAAAATTCGTAACACAGTAAAACCTGTCTAAATGAAAGTATACTCTCTATCAGAATCCTGCGTTACGGTAAAATTTCATTATCCCGGAGAAAGTAATTTAATGCAATAACAATATATTGCATCTAAAAGAAAGCTGTTTGTTTTTACTTTGCATGTATTGACGATAGCTAAGAAAATCTACCGCACATAAAGATCTAAAAATTTGGATAAGGATTGATGATGGTAGATGCACCGTACACCTGACACTCAGTTTTTTTTTAACCACCCGAAATATTAATTAAAAACCCTTAATGATCATCGCAAAATGGCGATCTTTTATTCCTCAACGAGATCATGCTTGTGTCCTTCCCCAAGCAGTCCTTCCCACTGACCAAAAGCGTAACGTTTGATTTTTTCTGCATTTTGGGATTCCAGCAAATTGGGATATAGTGAGATCCTGGTAAAATTACAAATAAATAATAATAAATAAAGAAAACCGATTTCAATGGTATTTTTAATTACTATTTCGAAAACCTTTTTATTTGGTAGCGATTCGCATCAGTTCTCATGTTTTTCATTTCTCTGAAGTTTCAAACGTAAAAAACAACAACAACAACAACAACTGTTGATACAATCACAGATTCAGATTCAGATTCAGTTAGGTGGGGAGGCCTACCATATGGCTTGAGCTCAACAAGCCCCACCTAACATTTATTATTTAAAAAAAAAAAAAAAAAAAAACACTGGCAAAACTATTGGGACTATGCAGATACCGGCAGATACACATACGAATTTCTACCGAAAATTTCAGAAGACTTTTTACTTTTTCATCGAAATCTATATTTATTCGCTACCAATCATGGTCCTTTTTCTTCATATCTAGTTAAATTTAATAAAGTAGATTCTGACCTCTGTACTTGTGGGAACAGAAGTACCTCCTTGCATTTCATGTTAAATTGTCCACTAACTTCAACCTTTCATCTGCGAAAGCCATCAAATATGAAATTAAATGAGTGGTTTTCATATGTATTGAAATGTCCGAAATTATTACAGAAAATAATTGACTGCATCACCCTCGTTGAAAAGAATCAGTATATATTTCAACTTGCGCATTAGCAAGCTTATCAAATCATATCTCTGTTTTAAACATTTCTAAAAACATTTACAATATCATACTTATGATAGTTGAACTTAGTTGAACTTTCTAAATAAAAAGTGCATCTAAAAATTTTTATAGACAACAAACTCTTAATTGTCTTAATTAACTCTTCTATTTTAAATTTTGAAATTTATGCATATTGATACAATCACAGTATTTTTCAGGTTCTAATAATTTTCAGGTATGAAAATATTAATATTTATAGTTCAAAAAAATTTTTGAAGTCATTTCAAGGATTCGCCAAACATATTTTTTTCTCTCGGTGCAAATTATCTCAAGATATCGTTTCCCAATTAAGAAATATGTGATTTGAATATCATTTCGCGTTAATAAATAAAAAAAAAATATGTATGAGGAATTGTGCGGATTTCCATTATTTATTTTATCGAGATTTTTTTTTTTTTTTTTTTTTTTTTTTTTTTTTTTTTTTTTGGTAAAAATTGAAAGTTTTATATCTAAATGTCAGAAAATAAATACAAATTGACAGTTAGCTTGAAAAATCAGACAGAAACATGAATAGCACCGCCGATATACTCTATTGAAGGCAGTGGGAAATCAACTCAAGCTTCGATTGGATGGATTTTTATTTAAAAAGGAAAAATCATACAAATTCAAATTATACACTGCTAGCAATATAATGTTCGTTCGAAAATATTTTTATTCAAAATTATAAAGTCAAATCAACATGTTGTTGAACCCATTGCCCTCCCCACACCCCATCTCTACATTCGTTTGGAAAAATAACATTCAACAAGGGCGGATCTGGAGAGTCCTCAAGGGGGGGGGGGGATTTTAAAAATTCGGAGACTCGAAACTCATGCGCGGGTCGGGTCTAATATTTTCACTGCGGGTCGGGTTTGGGTCCGGTGAACTTCTATATTTTCAGAGGGTTCGGGTTTGGGTCCGGTTGACTTCTATTTTTCAAGCGGGTCGGGTTTGGTTCCGGTTGATTTCTATTTTTTGCTGTTGGTCGTGTTAGCTAATCAGGGGCGTGCGAAGAGAAAACTGCGCTTGGGCAAAGTTTCAGTTTGCCCCCTCCCTCAAACGACTTTTCTTGTGACAGGCCAAAAATGATGTTGGTAAGGCGTCCGCCCCCTTCGCCCCCTACCCTTTCGCACCACGCAGTAACCAATGCTTTTTCTGTGGTTCGTATTTGGGTCCGTTTGACTGCTACTTTTTACAGTTGATCAGATTAACTTCTACTTTTTTTGCTACTTGCTGGGTTTTAGACCGGTTGATTACTATATTTTGCTGCTGGTCAAAAACAAAAGTAAATTTTTAAAAATGTATTTCGTAAGATTTCGCAAAACAAATCTACAACATAAATATATTTTTTACGAATAACAAATAAGTAAGATGTCAGTCCAAATTGGGCTCGGGGTGAAGAATTGCACGAATCGCGTCGGCCCAATAATGCTTATCATACAGGCTGGGTCGGACACGGAACAGACGTTTAGCTTTTACTCAGGGCTGAGCCCCGACCTGGAAATTTTGATCAATACAGATAAGACATGAGTTCGGGCTCTTTTTTCAGAATTAGGTCCCACCCGAGCTCGATTTTAAATCCGAGCCCGCCCAAACCCGAAACATTTTACTTTATCAGAGCCCGAGCCCGATAACGAAAGTATATAGCGGAAGAAAAAATGTATAATATATATATTTTTTTAATGTTAGGGGAAAAATTATAATTTTTAAACCACATTTTAAATAGAAATGTTACTCTTAAATGAAAATTTAAATTTAATATTATCAAAAGAAAAGTTTCGTTAAAAATAAAAATGTACTTAATACATAAAAAAAATTGTCATATTTTGTCTCTTTTAATAAGAAAACATTATGGATATGTCAGTGAACTCAGTGGCGTAGCTAAGGGGGGGGGGGGGGGCAAGGGGGCGTCCGCCCCGGGCGCCGAGGCCTAGGGGCGCCAAATTGAGAGGAATTGTTATATATCTATATTGGGTGGGGGCGCAAAATTTCTTGCTGGCCCCGGGCGCCAAAAAACATAGCTACGCTACTGAGTGAACTGTGTTTCATAAATAAATGCATGGAACTTGAAGAAATTATCGTCGATTATTTGTCGAATCGGACAACATTTACCAATTTTCTATGAAAAGTGCACATTTTTAACTATAACCATTTCAATCCTCATAACAATCTTTTGGGATAGGTGTGACCCAGACAATAATATTAAATTTATAAATTTAAATTCCAATGCTATTATAGGAATAGAGGAAACACTGCTCAATTGCTTTCTATCAGAATAATATGGAAAATAAATTTACTTACGACCAAAAGTGACATCGTAAATTTCAGAGTACAGCTTCAGTATCAGCAGAATTCACAAAAAAAAGCAACAATTATTAAAATTATTTCCATATGAAAAGCGATTACGACCTGTGTACGCTGTGTACAATAGAAATCTAAATTATTCGCCAACCGCAAACTAAAATTGAAAGAAAATATCCTCTTAGCATTAAATGTCTAAATAATAATAAAATAAACAACTCTATGGCAAAATAACCAATGCTACAAACAAAAATCAAACTAAATTCATTATTCCCGCCTTTTCGTTGGCGCCAGACCATCGTCGGAAATAGGTACATTTCACTGGCCTCTCCACCCCCGGACCTGGAAATTTCGCATATGCCATTCGTTTGTACTTCGTTTGTACCGGTAAGTACCGAGAGATTTTCGTTTGTACCGGCTCCGGTACCGAGTTATTCAAGATTCAAGATGGAGGGGCCAGTGAAACGGGGATTTCCCATAGTAAAAAAATAAAGTTTTTCCGATTTTGATGAAAATTTGTGAATCGTTTGTACTTCGTTTGTACCGGTAAGTACCGAGAGATTTTCGTTTGTACCGGCTCCGGTACCGAGTTATTAAATTTTAAAGTTGGGGGGACCATTTCACTGGCTCCTCCACCACCGGACCTGGAAATTTCGCATATGCCATTCGTTTGTACTTCGTTTGTACCGGAAAGTACCGAGAGATTTTCGTTTGTACCGGCTCCGGTACTGAGCTATTAAATTTTAAAGTTGGGGGGATCATTTCACTGGCCCCTCCACCCCCGGACCTGGAAATTTCGCATATGCCATTCGTTTGTACTTCGTTTGTACCGGAAAGTACCGAGAGATTTTCGTTTGTACCAGATCCGGTACCGAGCTATTAAATTTTAAAGTTGGGGGGATCATTTCACTGGCCCCTCCACCCCCGGACCTGGAAATTTCGCATATGCCATTCGTTTGTAGTTTGTTTGTACCGGTAAGTACCGAGAGATTTTCGTTTGTACCGGCTCCGGTACCGAGTTATTAAATTTTAAAGTTGGGGGGACCATTTCACTGGCCCCTCCACCACCGGACCTGGAAATTTCGCATATGCCATTCGTTTGTACTTCGTTTGTACCGGAAAGTACCGAGAGATTTTCGTTTGTACCGGCTCCGGTACCGAGCTATTAAATTTTTATGTTGGGGGGACCATTTCACTGGCCCCTCCACTACCGGACCTGGAAATTTCGCATATGCCATTCGTTTGTACTTCGTTTGTACCGGAAAGTACCGAGAGATTTTCGTTTGTACCGGCTCCGGTACCGAGCTATTAAATTTTAAATTTGGGGGAACCATTTCACTGGCCCCTCTACCCCCGGACCTGGAAATTTCGCATATGCCATTCGTTTGTACTTCGTTTGTACCTGAAAGTACCAAGAGATTTTCGTTTGTACCGGGTCCGGTACCGAGCTATTAAATTTTAAAGTTGGGGTGATCATTTCACTGGCCCCTCCACCCCCGGACCTGGAAATTTCGCATATGCCATTCGTTTGTACTTCGTTTGTACCGGTAAGTACCGAGAGATTTTCATTTGTACCGGCTCCGGTACCGAGTTATTAAATTTTAAAGTTGGGAGGACCATTTCACTGGCCCCTCCACCACCGGACCTGGAAATTTCGCATATGCCATTCGTTTGTACTTCGTTTGTACCGGTAAGTACCAAGAGATTTTCGTTTGTACCGGGTCCGGTACCGAGCTATTAAATTTTAAAGTTGGGGTGATCATTTCACTGGCCCTTCCACCACCGGACCTGGAAATTTTGCATATGCCATTCGTTTGTACTTCGTTTGTACCGGTAAGTACAGAGAGATTTTCGTTTGTACCGGCTCCGCGGTACCGAATTATTAAATTTTAAATTTGGGGACCATTTCACTGGTTCCTCCACCACCGGTCCTGGAAATTTCGCATATGCCATTCGTTTGTTCTTTGTTTGTACCAATAAGTACCGAGAGATTTTCGTTTGTACCGGCTCCGGTACCGAGTTATTAAATTTTAAACTTGGAGGTATAATAAATGTATTATTATTAATATTGCAATGAGATGCTTCTAATAAAAACTTATAAAGTTTTAGAAAATATTAAAAAAAATAATTAATTTAATTGAATATCATATCTTGAAAATTGACGAAGTAATGATATTTCTCCCAAAAATTCTTTTTTTTCCGTCGCTTGAACCCATTTTCAATGTTATCAAAAATCTGTCATGAATAAACTTTTGGCCCATTTTTTAGAAGTAATGAAACTTTAAACTAGAGATGTTAAATATAGTTATTTTTTGTTAACAAGTCACATCATTCCGCAGTAGCACTGATAACAGGATACCGAAAAAACGCCATAATTTCTTAATTAAAATAGATATTGAATCAGTTTAAAGTTTATATTTCTTCTAAAAAATAGGCGAAAAGTTTATGTATGAAAGATTTTTGATAAAGTTAAAAATGTACTCTAAGGGCGAAAAAATAGAATTTTTGGGAAAAGAAGTTCATAACTTCGTCAAATCTCAAGATATCAAATCCAACTAATTTTTTTATAAACGTTCTCAAAATTAGCTAAAACTTTTACACATACAAGTTTTTGATAGAAATACTTACCGATTAAAAAAAAATAAAAAACGAAAACAAATAAGGGGGGGGGGGGGGGTAGAAAAAGAAAAAAGGCCGTGACTTCATCAATTCTTAATCTATCAAATCCGATTAAATTTATTTTACATCTTCTCAATAATAACTACAACTTTTAATACTGACAAGTTTTTATGGGACCATTTCTTATAGCAAAAGTAAATAAAAATAAAGAAAAAGGAAAAAAAGCCCTCAAATCCAAACTGCTTATATTCTGACTCATTTTTAAATCATTTTTCCTTTTAAACGCTTCCAAATGGCATGTCCTCTTATTTAGGAACTATATAATGTGACGTATTGGTCAATTTTTTGATAAAGGCACAATATATTTGAAAAAAGACTGTCAAAATGGGTATTTTGAGCAGAATTTCCTGAAGCTATAGTGATTCAAAAATTGAGGAAGTATTCAAATAATGTATTGCTTTTTTTCTGACACATTTTTAAATCCATTTTTGCTCTCAAATGCATCCATTTGAAAGGTTCTCTTATTTAGAAACTTTATAATGTGCCGTAGGTCAGTTTTTTAAATATATTAAAAATAAAAACTGTCAAAATGGACATTTCGTACAAAATTGCTACAAGAGATCGTGATTTTAGAATTGATGTTATATTCAAATAACAAATTGCTTATTTTATGACTCATTTTTAAATTCAATTTTGCTCTCGGAAGCATCCAGTTAACAGATTCTCTTATTTAGAAATTGTATAATGTGTCGTTTTGGTCTGTTTTTTGATAAAGGTTGAATATGTATATATATATATATATATACATATTTTAAATTTGTCAAAGTGGGCACATTCCGCACAAAATTTCCCAAAGCGATCGTGATTGATGAAATGAGGATGTATTCAAATAAGAAATCGCTTATTTTATGACTCATTTTTAATTTCAATTTATTTATTTATTTATTTATGCCTAAGTGGGACAAGATCACCAGATCGCTAGGATCCGGTGTAGACCCTATTTGTCCCACCCGGAATGTTCCCCGGCATGTGGGGATTCATTACAATAACTTCAACAACAAAAAAAAAATACATAATATACAGGCTGTATACAACATCAACACAGTGGTATGCGCGCCGGAGACCTGCTCCATCGCGACAAGTGGCGCTACGACTGCCAAAAGCTCAACAAAGGCTCTAACGCGACAGCGGGCAGTCTTAGGAGAGAACGGTTAAGTGGTAAGATTGGCCAGGTCCATAAGGAAGTGATAAATTTGTGCCAATTGACGGAGTAGTTTTGGGCGGGTTAAGATATTTGTGAGCCAGGTATCTGGGCGGGAATAAGGGTTCTTAAGGTGCCAGGCCTCTGTGAGTGTGCAGAAGAAATAGTAGTGGTCTGGAGGCCCTATGGCCCCACACTCACAGAGGTCCGTATCTGAGCGTTTAAAATAATTTAGGTATGTTCTGAATGGACCATGGCCGGAGAGGAATGCTGATGTGGGAGGGGAGAAAGCTAAGAGATTGTATGAGACTTTTGGGATAAGGGAATAGGTGTGCCTGCCTTTGCTTGAGGCATCCCAGTAGAGTTGCCAGTCAGAAAGAATGTTTCTTTTGAGGAAGTGGCGAACATGAGACGGGGGAACAGGAAGGGGGATATCTATGTTTGGACGTGAGGTGGCCTCCTTGGCCAGTGCGTCAGCTAGCTCATTGCCAGCTATGCCGATGTGAGCGGTGACATGGCCGAGAGAGACCCTATGGACGAGAGTTTTTAAGATAACTTTTATCTTAAGCACTAAAGGGTGTTTAGTTCTATGGGCGAATATTTCTTGTAGGCTTGAAAGGCTGTCACTATAAAGGTGAAAAAAAGTAGTATGAGGATAGAGAACAATCCATTCCAAAGCCCGCAGGATTGCGAAGAGTTCTGCTTGGAACACCGAATTGTTATCTCCAATCCTACAAGCCCACTGATGAATAACAACACTGTCTTTGAAAACACAGAAGGATGATGCTACTCCCGTCTCCGTGTGTGAACCATCGGTGAAAATGGCTGAATTTTTCGAGGGGCTGTAAGAATGCTTATTAACATTAACTTGAAGATAGGATGTCTCATCCGCCGGATGCATAGTCCAGCTGTGGACTTTTCTTTGTAAGAGCAAGTTAGGGAAAAGTGCTGACTGTGTTGGTTCGTGTTCTAAGTGTAGTATTCTGTTTTTCTGAAATTCGTAAGCGAGAGTTAAGTGTATGGGTGGAATACCAGTAAGTACTGTAAGTGCATCCGTTGAGATAGTTCTATAACCTCTAACCATTTGCAGAAGGAATATGCGCTGGATAGAGGCAAGTTTTTGCTTAGCCACTTTGGTTAGCGAACCTCCCCAAACGCCCACACAGTAAAAGATGATGCGTTCAATGATTATGTGGTACCATGTTTTTAACATATTGGGCTTGATGCCCCATGTTTTTGATGTTAATTTACAGGAATTATGGTAGTAATTTAAAAGTTTAATTTTTAGTGCTTTGATATGTGGAATCCAGCTCTGATGTTTATCAATAATTACACCTAATAATTTAAGAGTATGAACGTGGTGGACGCTAACCCCATTGACTCGCATCACGGGCTTGCGTTTGAGTTCTCTTGGTTTAATGAAGGTTAAAGCTTGGGATTTTCCGGGTGAAAGCTGGAGATGAAGGCGAGCCAACAACTGGCAAAAAGCAGGGAAAGCTCTTGCCGCTTGCAGTTCGAGATCCAGACGACGACGGCCCGAAAAAACAAAGTTGAAGTCATCTGCGAAGGAGTAAAGATTGAAGCCTAATTTCTCCAATTCTTTTAGCAAGACATTGGCAATAAGCAGCCAAAGGATTGGGCCCAAGCACGAACCTTGGGGGCAACCCTTTTCTAATGGGTGAACTGAAGTTCCTGAACCCCAGTTGATAAGAATGCTACGAAATTTAAGATATGTTGCAATGGTTCCAGCTATGTTTCTCGGGCAGCCGATTTCACGTAATTGTAATAAGATGTCCCGCCACTCTACATTGTCGAAAGCACCTTTAATATCTAAGGAGACAAGAGTTGTGTAATTTCCTTCAGCTATGCTATGAGCACAGGAGGTAAGAATTGCAAACAAAGCCTTTTCACATGATCTGCCTTCTCTGAATCCGTATTGTCTGTGATGAAGTAAGTTATTAGATTCAAGAAAGTGGTTAAGCCGAAATACAAGTAATTTTTCTAATAATTTGCCTAAGGATGGTAGTAGGCAGATTGGGCGGTAAGAAGAAGGTTCTGAGGAGTCTTTCCCTTGCTTCAGGAAATATACTACTTCCCCTTGTCTCAGAGTGAGCGGGAAGTAATGGTGAGTGAGACAGAGATTAGCCCAACGCGTAAAAATTTTGGGAATTACATGGAAAGTTAATTTCAGAATTTTAAAGTCTATACAGTCCGGACCTGGAGCTTTTTTGTCATTAAACGTACGTAGCGCGGTTGCTACCTCAGCTTTTGAAAAGGGTTTGTCGGGGGGTGCATCAAAAGTAATGTCAGAATTATCTCCTGGTGGATATGAGGAGGGGCCAAAAAGATGTTTGGTGAGGTGCTCCATGTTTTCCTGCCTAGATGATCGGCTGGGTGGCAGTTCGAGCTTAATTTCATCAGGAGTGAAAAACTTTCCTGTGAAAAATTTTTGAGCTGTTCCGAAAGGGTCTGTTTGATTTGTGCAGAACTTTTGCCAGGCAGCATTTCTCGCATCCAGTACACTGCGCTTATATTTAGCGGAGAGAAGACGATAATTGGCGCTGAGATTGCGATAGTAATCCGTGTTAACATCTTCTGTTAGTCTGAGTCTTTTTAGTTTCCTCCTCAGTGCCGTGAGGTGATTACGCTTAGTCTTAAGATCGGAGGTCCAAAACGAGAATGACTGCTGCCTCCGAGTGTTCTTTAATCTAAAGGACGCTTTGGCTGCTGTTTTCATGGTTTCTAATAAATTAATGGTAAAGTCGTTTAATTGAGTGGTATTTGTAACGTCCTTTAGGTGTTGATTCAGGATTGGTTTGTGAGTTTTAATAACATGCGAGAATTTACGGAAGTTACCTCTTGCAGTATTGAATCTTCTTTGTGAAGTGTATAAGGGTGTTATTTCGAAAGAAAATCTTATATAATTATGATCTGAGTCATTGTGGACATCTTCAACTTGCCATTGCCGAATTTTCGGTAGTGTTGGGGGATTTACCAGAGTGTGGTCTGGAAAACCCTCAGCTATTTTCTCTCCTTTGCTGTTATATTTTTGAAATGTAGGTATAGTGTTGTCGATATTGGCAATGACAAGATTTTGAGCAACAATATGTTCGATGAGGCATTCTCCACGGTCATTTTCGTAGTCATATCCCCAGAGTGGAGATGTAGCATTGAAATCACCACCGCAAATGAAGAAATGCCTCTGTGTAATGAGGTGTTGCCACTCTTCGAGGGTTTCCTCGAAATCTGATTTTGGTGCTGCATAAGTCGAGCCAATTATGAGTTTTCCCTCCTTAGCAGTAACTGTGACAAAAGCGCAATGTGTGCCTGTGTAAAGATGTGAATAAATAAGGCTAGTGTTCTGAATGACAAGATGGGCACTCTTTGACGTGGACGGGAAGACCGCCCAGGAAATAGGAAAGTCCGTGAGTGTGCCCTCTCTGTTGCAATATGCGTCTTGCAGAAGAGCAATGTCAATGTTTTCACTGATAAGATAATCTCTCAGGGTTGAATTTGCTGCTTTGCAATGATTTAAGTTAACTTGGAGAATTTTGATGTGACCGAAAGGTGGGCAATCCTTAAATTTACGAGAGAGAGATGTTGGGGCTTGATGCCTTCTCTGCTGATACAAAGGAGATCTTGATTTATATCTCGATTTAAGGTGCCTCTATCGGCAAAGAGGAGGCATTGCCTCCTTATATTTCCTCTGATTTTTATATTGGCTATTTAAGTAAACTTGTTTTCGTGAGGATGAGATGGTCTTTTTCTGTGAGATAGTTAATTGAGAATAGCTTCTTGAGGAATTTCTATTATGTGTTCTTTGTGGGAGATCATCAGTTCTTGTATAGTAAGTGTTAAACGAGAGATTCGTTTCTTTTTTAGGTTGTTGTAAATAATTGTAGTAGGTTTTTAATGCTTCTGCGCGTTCCGCCTGGTAAACAGGACATAATGGTGAGAAAGCAGCATGTTGTAGGTCATTTCTTTTATCCCGTTGACAATTTATGCATGACATCACTGAGTTATCACAATCTGCAGTTCGATGATTTTGTGCGCATTTACCACAGTTTGTCTGGTATTTGCAGTTACGAGTAGTATGGTCGTTTAATGCTTGACAGTTTGTACATCTCGTAACTCTGACATAGTGTTCGATCCTTATTCTGTTGAAGTAAATGTTAATAAAGCCTCGTTTTGTTAGTTCTCTGTAGTTGAGAACACTTGTTTCTATAACCCAATTTTTATGTGATTTGTCCTTAGATATCAGGTTTTTGTTTATTTCAAAGTCATCGTTTATAAAGACTTTCCTAAATTTAAGTTCTTCTTTCAGATCATCTAAAGTGATGTCGTGCGAGACCCCTAAAAGGATTATTTGTCTTCTTCTTTTGTCTGGGTCGAGTACTTTATATAAGACTTCGGTTTTCGGGGCTAGTTTATTTTTGAGAATAGTTGCATCCTCTTTTGTGGTGATCACTTCGATGTTGTTGTTTTTAGTTTGCTTCATTGAACGGATTAATGGTCTTACTTCTTTGTCTTTAATGCAGTTCAAAACCGATTTCTCAAGTTCCGGATAATCTTCTATGGAGTTGGGGATAAAGACTAGTTTTTGTTTATTGGTTTGTGAAAGAGCTGATGGTTGGAGAGAATTGAAGGTTTCTTTGGACTTTTCTGCTGTAGAAAGCGTTGGTGATTTACTTAATAGTGTTTTAATCTTGTTTAACTGTTTCGAGAATTGTTGATTCATATCTGTTAGAAGATCGCTTTTGAGCGACTCCATTCTGGAATCTTGTAGTGTGAGTTGGGCGTTATTTAGTTGATTTTCAAGTTCTCTGCTTGTTTTAAGAAGGTCGCCTATTTTCAATTGGCAGGAGTTATGGAAATTTTCATGTATAAGCTGGAATGGTAAGTTTTTACTTTTCGAATTCTTAAGCCGTTCCAATTCTGCTGTGATGTTCGCTTTATAAGATTCTAAGTCCTTTAAGAGGCTTTGGGAGAGGAACTTTATTTGTAATGTTGGGGTGAGGATGATGCTCATATCAGGGAATTTTTCTTGTTCTACAGTGTCTTTGAGAGAAAAACTTTGTTTTTGATATCCTTTACAGATACGTAGGAACATCTTAACATCCTTATCATTCCAGGTTTTTCTCCCATATCTGACAAAATCGTTTTCGAGTTGTCTTCTGCCCCTGGAATATGGATCTGTGTCTTTTGTGGTGGTGCAGATTGTTTGTTGCGCAAGTTCTTTTAGTTTACGTTTGACTGTGGACGGTTGAAAAGGAAGAGAGAGCGTTTCTTCTGTTTGTGAACTGTCCTGTTTGTCTGCTTCATTGTCCGAGTTTGCATCTTCACTTTGTATTGAGTACAAGGATTGATCAGATGTGTTGGCATCCTCTGAAGCCGAGTTATGGTGTATTGTAGTGAGGGAGGTATCGATCAGATCTTCTTTGCGCTGGATAATTAGAAGGTTCAATTCTTCCAGTTCTTTATTTTTCAGGTTTATTTCATCCTGTAAGTCGGAGAGCTTGGATTCCATCAGAGAGAGATTAGTAGATGAAGGAAAAAGCCTTGATGATCTTGTGGTTCTTCTTGATATTGTACTTGGTGTTGGTAAGGACTTGGGATGTTCAATTACTGATGAGATTATACTCGTGTCTGATACATTTCCGGCCTCTTCTTCTGTGTTGTCTGCATTTGAGGATTCTAGTTCTTTGTTTAGCTTTATGTTATTGACCACCTGTAGGTATTCCAAGAAGTCCAGTCTTTCTCTGATGAGATCTATTAGTAGAGTTCTGTACTTTTCCACTTGTTCTTTTTTAGTAGAGTCTCTAGAACGCAAGTCCTGTACTATTCCATAAAGCAATGGTTTGGGTTCTAAAACAATGTCTTCATCTGCTGATGATGAATTCTTGTTTTGATCATAGTAGTCACTGGGAATGGCTAAGGGTTCTGTTATCCTTAGACTTTCTAGCTCTGACTCTATATAAGTCAATTTGGTCTCTAATAAGAATTGGAAGTTCTTAGCCTCTTCATCACTTCCATCGGAATGTCTTAAGTAATGCCTTATCATCTGGTCAAGGAGTAGAATTGGACTCAGATTTAATGATTCTATTTCATGGTACTTGAAGAGTAGCCGTCCTTGTGGAGGCGGAATCGTTCGATGTTTCTTTTTAACTTTTGACATATTGTATGATCGGACCTTATTTAGTCTTATATCAACACCTGTCCAAAATTCATTAGTGGAGCTACTTTTGCTCAGCGGCTCGATTTATTTTAGATTTACTTGGAGCTACTTTTTCTCAGCGGCTCAAAGAAGTTTAGATTTACTAAAGAACAAAACTTGATTATAAATTATAAAGATTCAGATAAAACAAAAATAATTAGTTGTAATTTATCAAAAGCTAACTCGGATCGGGGCATCGCCAGCTCTCCACCACACATCTTTGAAAAAAAGGGTAGAAAGAAAGGAAGTAGCAAAAATCAATAACCTAGGTTATTGGAAATGGCTCAGAAAAAGTTTTAATTAGAAATTTAAGGGGCATAATTTTGAAATAAAATAAAATAAAATAAAGATAAAATAACGAAAGGATAGAATTGCCAAATTTGAGAGGGGGGGGGGATGAGATTTGGTTCCCATGTCAACAAAATAGCTTATCAATCGCATTATTCATCAAGAATTTGAACCCATATAAAGTAAAAACAATTTTTAATTATTCACACAAACGAATGATAATTACAATTAGCAAAAAGATAGTAACAAATATTAATTAAACAGTAACAGAATAAAATATTTACAGTTTGAAAAAATGATTTTTAAATAGTTTAGAAGCACTTGGTTTAAAAAGATAACGACTCAGTTGTGACACCTTACCGATAGGGGCGCTAAAAATTATAAAGGCGGTCGCAGCCAGTAGACTAGATAAGGAACACTCTTTTTAAAGAGTTGAGATGTATGAATTGAAACACTAATAGTACTGGACTAAAATTAGAGGAGATGAAAGAGTTAAGGAAAATTTGGAATGATTAAGTAAGAGCGATAATAGTTTTTATGATGCTCTCTTAAGCCTATAATAAATACACCACCACCTATGAAAAATAACTGTAGGGGGCGCTCAAATCGAAAGAAAAAAAAAAAAAAAAAAAAAGGAGGACCTGCAGAGATGATTGAAACCAAACAAGGGTAGTCTAAAATGAATAATATAGAGGTTGAAAATGTTAAGCGGGGTGAGAACATAATCGAACCCTACTACTAATAGAGAAAAAGAGAATTTAAACATATCACTATGACAAATTGTTAAAAACGCCAGGAAAGAAGGTGAGGCAGAAATAAGCAAAACCTTAATAATGAGTTGGCAACCCTAGTAGGGCAAGAAGATTGAATCTGAGACGGCAGATAGTGATGAAAGGTAGTAGTTATGACCAAACACCGAGAAAAACTTCAATAAATAATAAATTAAGCTATAAAGTGAAACTGCCCCGTGCTGCCCCCTAACATAGCAACCCCTATATATAACTAGAAAACAGAAAACAGAATAGTCAAAAGATGCCCCATGAAAAAATAGGTGGGCGAAGCCACTTAGCTAAAAATTTGAAAACTGTAACGTTAAAAATAAAGAAGATATAAGCGAAAAACTAAAAAAGCATTTGATATATGCCCTTAAAGGGTGAAATATTTAAAAAAACGTTTAAAATAAGGGCTGAGCCATCGTAATTGATTAGAAAATATTTAAAATAATTAAAAATGAAGTAAAAGAGCTACTCTGTTTTTATAAAAAGAGTAAGCTTAATGATGGCAAAGAGTGAAAATCAGTTTTTGATTACATATTAAATGAAAGTTAGATTGAAAACACCCGTAGGTCACGTGAAACTATAAATATTTATGAAAAAAATAGTTAATTGTTAATAAATACTCTCTATAGTAAATACTTAGAAAAAAATTTTAATGTACTAAAAATTTAAGTTTCTGGAAGGGAACACTCCAATGGTTGGAATCTCCTTTTTAATCGAAGTGAAAAATAATTTTTTACCGGCAAGGGTCACTCCCTACAAACATTACCATTCTTCAACAAAAATAAAAAGTTACCAATGTAATAGTCAACTAATCAATCTCCAAAATTCGAAAAGAACACTGATTTAGAAGCAAAATTAAAAATAGTTAGTGGCAACATAATTAAAAGAATATGATGTATTTAGGAAGCTCAAAAAGTCTAGTTTCAGAAAATATCAAAGTTATTATTAAAAACTGAAATTAAATATTTTTTAATAATATTTGAAAAAACCCTTCCCACAATGTTAACCTATGGGGCAAAATTAGTTCCGAGAAAAAGAAACAATAAATTCAACAATTTTTTTACTTAGAGAATATAAAGTAAAAAACTTAAAAGCAATATAACTCAATACATTAAGATATTAGCTATTGAATGACACCAAATAATAAGTGAAATTATAGTTTTAAACATTATTAATAACAGATTCAAAAAGTAAACATAAACTTAACATCCCCATGTTATCCTATGGGAAAGGGCTACTTTAAAATTACCAAAACAAACATTTTTAAAATATAAAGTTAATAACTTTAACTAATTTAAAACTTGATAAAATTGGTACTAAATTAAAGCTTAAGAACTAAATTAGCTGAATTTCATCAATTAAAAGAACCGGGAAACAGTTAAATGTATAAATTTTCTATTAGAATTTCAATGTTTACCCCATGTTATTCCTATGGGAAAAAACACAAGGCAAACCCAAAAAGAACACTTTATAAAAATGCTTATTACTGCTATAAAACTTGACGAAAACTGATCAGATTTGATAATAAAATGAACTACGTAATATAAACAGTATGAAAAGACACATTTTGAAAGGAAAACGATTCTTATTTAGGTAGAAAGTTATAAGTAAAAACAAGCAAATTTTGAAAATGGCTCATGTTCTATGAAAAGTGAAATAACTTCAAAAGTTAATAACTACTACAAATATGCACATAGACACAACGGGGAGGTATCAAATTGAAGATAAATAAATGAATTAATTAAATTAAACAAATTTACAAGGTTAAAAACAGTTTGAGTGACACCGGGAACCGTGAAACAGAAGACAAAAGTCTGATTCAGAAGAAAAACGAAAGTAGAAAAAATAGAAAGTTTAGCTAAACAAAACTTCTGAACCACTGCTCCAAACCTCAAGAAAAATATATCAAAATGATCATCATAAAGAGACGAAAAGAAAGATGTATAGTAGAAGTTGCTAGCTTACCCCATTCCAGAGAAATTTACGCTTTCATCAGGAGCTCGAGCTCAGCGATGCTACCTATGACAGAAGTGGCGGGGGATCCTTAATTTCAATTTGTTCTTATACGCATTCAATTGACAGTTTTTTTCTTATTTAGGAACTATACAACGTGCCGTATTCAGGGCCTGATTAATGCACGGGCCTCCGGGGCCTCGGCCCTGGGCCCACCAATTTTAGGGGCCCAGAAATTATGTGGCTGATTTTTTTTCCTTAATCAAATACTTTTCGAATAATATTGTTTTATAAAATATGAAACGTAAAATTTAAACAGTCTGAATGATTCAATAAAACTTTTAGAAGTTTTTATCCTAAGCACTTTTAACCCAAACAACTTTGTCAACTCATCAAATAAATCTTTTTTATGTGAAAGTATTGCCGAAAATGGGTAGGTAGGGGGGCCCAATTTTTTAACAGGCCCTGGGCCCAACTTCAGCTTGATCGGGCTCTGGCCGTATTGGTCAATATTTTAATAAAGTCAGAATATATTTCAAAATATGCTGCGAAAATGGACATTTGAGCCGAATTTTGCTTAAGATGATTCTGAAAATTCCAGTTCTTACAGAAAAATGAAATTAAAAATTTTCAAAAGAGGCCAAATAAAGTTGTTAAACTGGGTTTATCTCTAATCATATTTTATTTTTTGTTGTTGAAATGACCACTCTTCGAAATCTACCTCCGCCTATAGGCCAAGCCGACAGGGATTTTTATTTTCTTAATCTGTTATCTGCATCGCGAAAATTTTAGAAGCTTTATCACTCAGAAACTCACGTGAAAGTGGGGTCAAGTGGGTCACACATTAATTGACAGTGTTGTAAATCACTGACGTAACTCTTACACACCTCTTAATAGTGACAGTTTAATTCTAATAGATTTGACCGAACATGTTATCAGTATGTTTCTTTATTAAGGGACATTTATTTTTAGAAGGTTTCTCATTTTGATGCATGAAAGTTCAAACAACTGCGAGGAAAGGGGGGAGGCAAACAACGTTTTTTTATCTTCCGTAAAATGTGCTGGGATCAACTCTTAGCTAGAGGTCTGCACGGGCCACAGGGCTGGCAGAATAGTTCCGAATTTTCTAACGGACCAGGCAGTACCGGGGCTGCAGATTTATATATATATATATATATTTTTAAGGAAGGGTCGAGCCGGGCCGATAAAAAAATTTAGCTTGCCTACCGGCCCGTTATGAAGTTTTAAGCTTAAACAATAAAATATGAATTATTTTCAATGAATATGGCGTTAACGAGAATAAGTATAAATGTGCGTCACGAGCCGATACTAGTTTGGCAACATCAATACAGAAATGTAACTGATACAGTGTAGAGATCGGCATCGGACAATTACACTGTGTGTAACCCGGGCTTTATATTATTTAGCAGTCTCATTTCGGGCTAGAGAGCATTTTGAGATTAGACTTGCATTGTTTTTGTACATATAACATATAGACAAGACGAAGCGGAACTAGACTTAATTGATCTCAAGATGTGTAGGGCAGACAACATAACTTGTAACATTATTAATAGCGATAAAGAACTTATGTTAACGTAATTTTGGATATATATTCCTTGGTGGTTCTTAAATTAATTTTTCAACAACGCGAAAGTTCGACATATTTTCTGACTTATTTTTAACTGTAAATTAGTCAAAAAACGTGTATTAAAACTGTAAATTAGTAAAAATATAAAATTGATTAGCATGACAATTAAAGGGATTCGGAATCGAATAGCGTTCTTCATTTTTGGTAAATAAGATATTTGTATTTCCTTTTTGCGATATAAGAGAGAGTTGTCAAATGGTTGCAGATTTTCCTCTCTTCCCATGCCGTCGCTTTTAGAAATTCTATTCAAAACTCTAGTTTTGACAGTGTTTTCTTAAACTGCTTGTATCAAAAAAACAGATAACGCTATTCAATTACATAATCATCGTATTCATAGTTTCTAAATGAAAACATCTGCTAATCTTATGCGTTTAAGAAAAAAAGTGAATTCTAATATGTATCAGAAAGTAAAATTTTGGATTTGAGATTGAATTGGGATTTGAAATCTTTAATAAAATGACTAGCTGCACCCGTCGAAACTCGACGGAAAAGAATATATATATTAGGTATGATATATATCAATCTTATATAGACAGTAAAATACTGAGCGAAATAAACAATTGCCACCTCTTAAAATAGGGATAACATAGCTTTTTATGATGAAGATATACAAACTTTAGAAAATAACAAAAAATAAGGAAAACAATTCATAAATTATTATGTTGGACTTAACTTCAGTTACAAATCTTTTTTTAATGCGGTTTCTAAACCTTAAATATTATTTAAATGCCAAATTATTTTGGAAGTTAATATTATACCCCGGAAGACGAATTCAAAAATATCTGCATAGTTTATTTTTCTTCGTTTAAATATCGCTTGATAACTGTACAATAATTATAACATCAATGAAACATTTTAATTATAATAGAAAGAGGGACTTACTAAACTGCCTAATCAACCCACTACACATTTACAGAACTTGCAATAAATTTAATTTATTTATTGGTTTGTATCTTCCATGAACTTGTAAAAATTAATTTTATTGTTATGGCAACGATAAAAAAAACGATAGCTCTGTTATTAAAAATAATAGTATTTGTTGCTGAAATGCAGAATTTTTTAGCCTCCGATGCTATTTCTTTCAGACAAGCTAAAAATGTCGTGTCATCATCCCTGAATTTTCTACTCAACCGATTTTGATAATTATTTTTTTAAATGAAAGCTATTTATTTGTAGTTGTGCCCATTTTAGCTATTTTTTAATTTATTTCCATTTTTATATTTTATTTTTAATTTTAAATGCTTTTTACGATATTTCTTCAAAATGGTGGCAACTCAGTTTAGTTTTTCTCTCGATAATAAAAATTTATTTTATATTATCAGAAGCTTGATCTCATCAGTGAACATCTCCTCGCATTTAAAAGAAAAAGGTTAATTGTTTTTGTAAAATTTAACCACAATAAAAGGATTGCGTATAATTATGCACTAATTGAGGTAAAAAAATATATTTACTAAGAAGTAATATTAATAATGTAAATAAAATAACAGAAAATAATTTATGATAAAAATTAATGTCTAAAGCAAAATATGAAAATTTTCAAATGAGGAAAATGATGTAATTCAGCAACCAGATAAATGGGATTTACAATATTATTACGGACGCCTTTTTCATATTACTAATAACAGTAACTTTTAAAAAACATTTGAAGAGAAAATGACGTCACTATTTAAAACATCGCATTTTTACTCATAACGATATTACATTTCAATATTTCTTTTCATTATGGACACTGAGCTTGAGATTTTACTTTCGGATGACTTCAGTTAGTGAAAATAATGTCATAGTAAAAATGAAATTAGTTTTTTTTTTTTTTTTTTTTTTTTTTTTTTTTTTTTTAAAGCCTCCGATGCTATTTTTTTCATACAAGCTAAAAAGTGTCGTGTCAAAAATTGTGGCCCACTTTTACTTACCTATCATACGCAGTACAGGGTAAATCTTGCAATCGTTTTGAAAATCGAAAAAAAAAAAAAAAAAAAAAAAAATTGACGGATTTACACGTTTCAGATACTGGAAATTCCGAAAAACATATTTTTAGAAAAAAAAAAATTGCCGTCCGTCTGTCTGTGTGTCTATGTTGTCAAACTAATTGATATAGAGACTTCAAATTTTGTATGTACTTAGTATGTAAGAATGGGACAAAGCTTATTTAATATCAGTAACCTTAATTATACGGAATTATTTTTTTCGGACTCTCGAAAAATTCGTTCTGATGAAAAGTATATAAAAATTTTCGATTTTGTAAATTTTAACAAAAGAGCATAAAAGGCAATAAAATAACACAAATTTTGCATCAAGAACGAAGTCGGTCGGATAAATAGTTGCCGAGATATTTGTAATCTTGTTTTCCACATTCTTCGATTTTTCATGGCCCTGTATTTTCTTCAAATTTCAATTCAAAGATATGTTTTAATTGAAAATGAGACGCTTAATCTGACGCAGTAAACTGCTAGTTAATATGATTATTGTTTTTGGAGTTATAAGGATGTTTCTTTTACGCAATCCGGTACTATTTGAGTTTGGTATTTTACATAATTTGTCGAAATGGGGCAATTCATTAATGGAGCATTACTATGTATATTAAGAATATTTAAATATACGTTTAAATTTTGTCTTGGAATTGCAATGCATTTTATAAATAGTTTTCAGATATTTTATTTTCACATATTATACAATGCATATCCATGATGGGTAAGTGTTACGGTGGCCCCCAACGAATAGTTTCGTAATCTGGTTGTTAAAACGAGACATTCATACAATTTTATTGTTAAAATGCATTTCCTTTTTCTCAGAGTCTATAAAAAAGCGTTTAAACTAAAGAAAAAATTCGTTTTTGATGAATCTAGTCAATGAAGAAGTAGCACGTCAAATTGTATCTCTTTATTATTCCGCAATTCCAATGTCTCAGAGAGAAATTGCTAATCAATTGGGTATTTCACGTCGTTCTGTTTGCTATTATATTGATAAACATAAGAAAAATGAAGTTAGTTCATTGCATTCTAAACGGGGTCGCCCTTCTAAAAAACCTGTATCGATTTTTTTTTTTTTTTTTTTTTTTTTTAATTATTAAATCGGAGACGAAACTGAATTCTGCTATGACATAATCTACATTCAACTTGTTTTTATTTTATTTTAAACAATAACGTAATACAATGAAATGATTTTAATTATTTTTTAATATTATGTAAGATACAAATATAGCAATATCGGCATATCACAGGTTTTATTCTTTTTTTTTTCCTATACGACATCATTTACACCTTCAGAAACATTGATCTTTTCTTAAATAAAAGCGTGATTTAGGCAGTTATTTAAGAATTCTTTAGTTTCATAAAATATTCATTATAATTAAATAGAAATGGCACAGTTTATAGAAATATTTTCATTTGTGCAAACCACGGACCTTTAAATTAATATAGTGAGCTGATTTTTAGTTGTTTTCTAAAAGCAACTAAATGATATGTGTTTTTTTATATATAAATTGTTGCTTTTAAATTTTATTTCATTTTATATTTATTTTTATTGATTGTTTAATTCTCTCAAAACCACCAGAACGAGCCTATTCCGAGAAAAAATGGAAGTATGAAAATCCAAGCATATCTTCAACATATACTCGTTGGCATTCATTAAATATAACTCCTTTGCTGAAAGCCAGTTAATAAGAAATGAGTATTTGTAGAAAATCCCTTATCATACAGCAATTTTTAGAGAGTAACTAAAAATCAACTTTATCTCCGATATTTTTCTGAATTTTTCCAATATTTGATTTTTTTGTGATTTACTTGATTTTTTTGTGAGTTATTCCATACAGTTGGCTATTAAATACGATACATATATACATACATACACATATATGATTTGTCGCGCATGCATGCACAGATAAAAAATATTTCAAAAAACTACTCATATTTCTTCAAATGTTTAATATATTTACAATCCAATTGCACTATATTAATTCTGTTATATTTAAAAAAAATCTAAAACTGGTGTTAAATTTGGTAGAAAACCATATAATTTTTTAACTTTATTAAAAAATTGATATATCTGCATGAATATGCATTCTGCTCTTACACAAAGAAATACACATATTATTCAATATCCACATATTCGTAAGCTATAGCAATAGATCATTTCGTGAATTTTATTTTACAATGTGATCCCAAATATTATTTTGGTTGATTTTTCGTTGGTCCTCTAATTTTCATTATTATCAGTGTTCTCGCTGACATTTGACCAACGTTAGTAATTTGGCTAATTAAAAATGAAAAACATTCGCCTAATGAAAAAAGTATTAGCCAAATAGATTCACCGTGTAGCTAAAAAAAAAAAAAAAAAAAAAAATATGTATATTTAATCCTTTAATGTATCCCTTTTTTTTCAATATTTCTAAAATAACCTAAGTTTTTATAACTGGGACAACTATTGTTATTAATCTAATTTCAATTATCCGCTACATATATACACTATCTACCAAAAAGTATTTGTACACTTTCAGTTTTTGACATTTTGTCAAATATTTAAAAATATACTGGTCGGATTCTTCTGGAACTTCAGAAATATAAAGATTATGTTTCACTTTATATTTATTTACATTCATTTGTTAAGCGGGTAATTAGGGGGCCGGCAAAAAAACAAAGAATAATAGAAATATTTGGGATCGCCCTGTACATGAAAATGCACGAAACGACTTATCGCTTTAGAATACAAATATATGAATACAGTAGAATATGTACACTAATTTTTGTGAGAATAGCATGTATATTTATGGCGATAGAGCGATTTTTTTGAAAAATTCAAAAAATTCTGGTATGTTTTTTGTTTATATCATGCTGGGTTTTTGACCAAATTTAACGCAAATTTCAGAAAAATTGGCAAAATGCAGTAGAAAAAATGTAGCGTAATTGGAATATAAATATATTAAATATTTTATGAAATATGAGTAGTTTTATGAAATAATTTTTATCTGCGCATGCGCGAACGATAAAAACAATTCTTTTACATCATTTAATAGTCAATTCTATGGAGTAACTTATAAAAAAAATCCAATGAATTATCGTGAAAATTCAAAAAGATATCATTATTATAAGTAAGCTGTTTTTACATTGCTCTCTAAAAACGGCTGAATGATAAGGGATTCTCCACAAATTGATATTTTTTATTGACTGACTTTTAGGAAAAAATTAGTATTTAATGTATACAATATCTAATACAATATTTCTGTTAATAAGTATCTTGACATCTGTGATGGAAAAGAATAAAAGCCCTTTTCCTTTTCTATCACAGGTGTCAAGATACTTATTAGCAGCAATATTGTATTCATTAAATAGTACTAATTTTTTCCTAAAAGTCAGTTAATAAAAAATGTCAATTTGTGGAGAATCCCTTATCATTCAGCCGTTTTTAGAGAGCAATGTAAAAAAAGCTTACTTATAATAATGATATCTTTTTGAATTTTCACGATATTTGATTGGATTTTTTTTATAAGTTACTCCATAGAATTGACTATTAAATGATGTAAAAGAATTGTTTTTATCGTTCGCGCATGCGCAGATAAAAATTATTTCATAAAACTACTCATATTTCATAAAGTATAAATATATTTATATTCCAATTGCGCTATATATTTTTTAATAGATTTTGCCAATTTTTCTGAAATTTGCGTTAAATTTGGTCAAAAACCCTCTATGATATAAACAAAAAACATACCAGAATTTTTTGAATTTTTCAAAAAAATCGCTCTATCGCCATAAATATACATGCTATTCTTACAAAAATTAGTGTACATATTTTACTGTATTCATATATTTGTATTCTAAAGCGATAAGTCGTTTCGTGCATTTTCATGTACAGGGCGATCCCAAATATTTCTATTATTCTTTGTTTTTTTGCCGGCCCCCTAATTACCCGCTTAACAAATGAATGTAAATAAATATAAAGTGAAACATAATCTTTATATTTCTGAAGTTCCAGAAGAATCCGATCAGTATATTTTTAAATATTTGACAAAATGTCAAAAACTGAAAGTGTACAAATACTTTTTGGTAGATAGTGTATTAAAAATATGCATATATGATACATGCACATGTATGAAAAAGGAAAAGGTAAAGAAAGAAAAAACAAAAATTGAACACTAGCAATTTGGCGAATCTAATCGCTTGTTTACTCGCCAAATAAAGAATTTAGTCGCAATTTGGCACAATGGCGAGCGACAGTGGGAACACTGATTATTATCAAATCACCATTGATAAGTATGAAATCAAGCATATTCTTTATAATTCTTAAGTTCAAAAAGAATTCGACACGTATATTTTTAAATATTCGAGAAAATGCCTAAAGTTGAAAGTGTCCAGTGATTAATGATTACATAATATAGTGCATAGTAATAATTAAATAAAAAAATTGGCGTAAGAAAAATAAATACACAAATATAAATTTCTTCACACTCTTTTAAATAGTTTTGAAAATGTTAAGTCATTTTTTCAATCTATTTTTCGACGAGAACCGTCTTTTGTTAGATTTAAATCAGCAGTAAAACTCCAATTATTTGAACTCCGATCATTCGTTGATTTTTTTTATTTTATTTTATAATTTTGATGTGGGCAAACGTTTCATATTATGAATTAAAAACTATATTTAACGGAAAAAATATTAAAATGAAAATTTATATGTTCGTTCATTAAAATATAATTTCTTTAGAAATCTTATTTAAATATTATATAAAATTGATATTTAATTGCAAATTTTTGAGTTTATTTGCATAATTCAAAGTCTGTATCTACAATGTAGAATAAAATAAGTAGATCTGTTAGATATTTTTCAACTAACGCATCTAAAAGCAGCAGTTTTGTTCTTTTAATTGATTGTCGTAAAAGTGATTTCATTAATAGGTAGGGGTAACGTAAGTCTATTGTAATCTCTCTCATTTTTAGTGAACCGAATCTATTTTAAAGAATTAATTACTTCAGAACATAGTTCCTAAGGATGTTTGCGTGATTGTCTCCAATTATGCGAATTTCTTCATATCTCAATTACACTCAAAACACATCAGTCCGAATAATTGGCGTTTCACTATACGTGGAGGTGAATGTTTAATTAAAGTTTTGACATGAAATCTTATTTTATTTAATATGTGGCAGACGTTACTGTATACTTTCTCTAATATTAACAAATAAAGAAACTAATTCATTTGAATTTGGTATATTTCCTGAATAAGGATATCTTGATTAATTGCAACATGAGAAACTATTAAAATAAAAAAGGAAATTTATTAAATAAATCTTCTGTAATTTTCTTGCTCAATACAGTTTTCGACTGGACATTTTGCGGATTGCGGATCCTGATTAATATGTCTTATAATATGATTTTGAAAAAAAAAAAAAAAAAAAAAGTTATTCCTATAAATTGCAATACAATTTTCACATTTGCTTAGAAAGTCAAACTGTTAGAACATGCGTCAAAAAGAAAATGAATAAACAAAGGAAAGAAAATGGCGAGTCATTTTTATGCCTTGCATATTTTGTGAGTTAGTTTATGTATATATATAAATATATAATTTATTTTATGAATGACTAAAATCCTGGAATCTGAAGTAAAAATTTAACAAAATATGATAAATCTGATTATGACATGTAACAAAAGCAAATTTTAATAAAACATACTAAATATGGAAAAAAAAATAGATAAATTGATATGACAGATAAATTGACACGATTTGTAAAATAAAATCTTGTGGAAAAATATATTAATGCTTAAAAGCAATGGGTTTGAATTTGGCAAAAAATTTTATAGCTATAAAAAATGTAAAAGACAGATGTTAGCGTATTGTTTTCACGCTATAACGCATATTGTAAAAAAGTTCGTGATGTAATAAATAATAATTTTAATTCCCGGAAAAAAATTGTGTAACAAAATCAGCATGCAAAAGAAAAATAGCATTTACTCATGTAAAAATTTGAATACAGAATTTAACAATTGAAAAACAAATCGTGCACTGTACCTACATTTTTGAACTTATCGACTATAAAAGACAAATCATCAAGTGTGTTCTTCTACATTTCTGTAACAACAAAAGGAAAATTCCAAAGCAACTTATCAATAAAAATTATTATAAGTTTTTTAAATCAAAATACGGTAAATAAAAGAGTTAATAAAAATTTTTGTATATTCTTTTCTGGCATTGATTACAAAGAATAAAAATAAGCATTTTAATATTCAAGGAAACTAAGTGCTTATAATTTATACAAATCTAAATAAATGCTTACATGATTCCTTGCATATTAACTCTAGTTACAAAGAAGAGAATATTTTCAAACACTGAAAGAAGAATAGACAAGAGCCAGTGAAATGGCCCCCCCAACTTTAAAATTTAATAACTCGGTACCGGAGCCGGTACAAACGAAAATCTTTCGGTACTTACCGGTACAAACAAAGTACAAACGAATGGCATATGCGAAATTTCAAGGTCCTGTGGTGGAGGGGCCAGTGAAATGGTCCCCCGAACTTTAAAATTTAATAACTTGGTACCGCAGCCGGTACAAACGAAAATCTTTCGGTACTTACCGGTACAAACGAAGTACAAACGAATGGCATTTGCGAAATTTCCAGGTCCAGTGGTGGAGGGGCTAGTGAAATGGTCCCCCGAACTTTAAAATTTAATAACTCGGTACCGGAGCCGGTACAAACGGAAATCTCTCGGTACTTACCGGTACAAACGAAGTACAAACGAATGGCATATGAGAAATTTCCAGGTCCGGTGGTGGAGGGGCCAGTGAAATGGTCACCCGAACTTTAAAATTTAATAACTCGGCACCGGACCCGGTACAAACGAAAATCTTTCGGTACTTACCGGTACGAACGAAGTACAAACGAATGGCATATGCGAAATTTCTGGGTCCGGGGGTGGAGGAGCCAGTGAAATGGTCCCCCCAACTTTAAAATTTAATAGCTCGGTACCGGAGCCGGTACAAACGAAAATCTCTCGGTACTTACCGGTACAAACGAAGTACAAACGAATGGCATATGCGAAATTTCCAGGTCCGGTGGTGGAGGGGCCAGTGAAATGGTCCCCCGAACTTTAAAATTTAATAACTCGGTACCGCAGCCGGTACAAACGAAAATCTTTCGGTACTTACCGGTACAAACGAATGGCATATGCGAAATTTCTAGGTCCGGGGGTGGAGTGGCCAGTGAAATGGTCCCCCCAACTTTAAAATTTAATAGCTCGGTACCGGAGCCGGTACAAACGAAAATCTCTCGGTACTTACCGGTACAAACGAAGTACAAACGAATGGCATATGCGAAATTTCCAGGTCCGGTGGTGGAGGGGCCAGTGAAATGGTCCCCCCAACTTTAAAATTTAATAACTCGGTACCGGAGCCGGTACAAACGAAAATCTCTCGGTACTTACCGGTACAAACGAAGTACAAACGATTCACAAATTTTCATCAAAATCGGAAAAACTTTATTTTTTTACTATGGGAAATCCCCGTTTCACTGGCCCCTCCATCTTGAATCTTGAATAACTCGGTACCGGAGCCGGTACAAACGAAAATCTCTCGGTACTTACCGGTACAAACGAAGGACAAACGAATGGCATATGCGAAATTTCCAGGTCCGGGGGTGGAGGGGCCAGTGAAATGTACCTGTCGGAAATGACAAAATAGGTCTGCAGAAGTTACTAATAATTTGATTTTAAAATAGCATCGTTTGCTAAAATAGAAGAAAAAAAAACACAATTTCTGCTTCCCCTTCATTCTAATCAAAATGTCAATATAGTGATTTGAAAAGTAATAAGTAATGTTTAAGCGGGGGAAAAGCTTATTTAATATTTTCTATTCATTGATAAGTAAAATTTATAGGTTTCAGAAAAAATGAGTCCGAGTCCGAGCACTGTCTCATCTCTAATACAGACATTTAAAAAGAATGACTCCAGGCCGGACTCGACCAAGAAGAAAAACAAGTCTGGTTCGCCCCAAATCGACAGAAAATAAAGATCAGGACACGGCCCGACTCAGAAGACCTGACCTAGCCCGACATGAGGGTGGGCGATTGCCCTTTCGCCATCTAGCCTCCCCCCCCCTCACACACACACACACCTTAGATCCGCCATTGCCTAATTCATGAATTGGCACGGCCCGGGTCGATCCGCGCAGCGCCGACCTTGGGTTTCAGCCCAAGTCCTATTCCATGAAGATCTCTCATGTTGGTTTGAAACCTTTGTGGGCCCAAGGGGGGGGGGGGGCGATCGCCTCATCGCCCCCCCCCCCTTAGATCCGCCATTGACATTCAATATTTTACTTTAGAATATTTAAGGTTATTGTAATTGGCCTAGGTGATCCAAGGCGGTTGGTTAGTAGGACATAAAGTGCACGGGATTTTAAAACACTTTTTTCATAAATTTATATTTTTCCATTCATATTAACAGCCATCATTGTAGTTTCTAATCTATCTATGTCTAAATTGAACTTTTTTTTTTTGTTGTTGTTGTTGTTGTTTTGCCATTTTAGTCTCTGTAACGTCTACGGTTATGTGTAATGCTAATAAATGCTCATATTTCAAAAATTCGATTTTATGTTCGGAAATGAAATGCACAAATTTTACAATCATTACACTAATTTATGCAGTATTTGAATAGACACGAGTGTACGCAGGATGTGCAGGGAAATATAAATTAGATTTTTAAACAGAATTTCATTTGAATTTTTGGAATAGAAATTAATTTAGTGACCTTGGGATCTTTTCCAGGGAGGCTCAGAATGTTTTAGGGTAAGCTGAGGCGCCCATAGAACCTAGGGTACCTGGACCTTGTTTGTAACCTTGTTGTACCGAAGGTTGAAGGAACACTAATAGCACCCCCTTAGCTACGGCCCTGTGCATAATCCCCAAGTTCTGGTTTTACATTTTTTCTTTATTCAGTATTCTCCAAAGCGTCCCCCACGGACGCCACGATTGCGCCCTTAGGTTTTCTTGGCACCCATTGGAATGTATCCTCTTATTAGCTATTAAGATTAAAAATCCTTTTTAAGGGATACATTTTTAAAAATTAAAAATATTTGAATAGTTTTCTTGTAATAGTTATCGATGACCTTAAATAAGTTTTAATTATTTAATGCTATTAATTTGTTATTCAGTGATTAAAGTTTCTATAGCTTCTTCATCTACAAAACTTTTGAAGATAGATTGCCCTCTGAAAATCTAATTTTAAATTTATTCTGAATTAAATTATTTTAAAATAGTTTCTGAATCATAGAGGATTTATAGCTATCAGCGTGAGATATACGCGCATCATACAAGACGTTTCTAACATATAAGTCTACCTCTATTCATGGACTGATATTGTAGGAGAAACTTTTACCAGTATTTCCGAATAGTAATTTTCTTCTTATTTATGATAAATTCTGAAGTAAAGTGACAATTGTTTCTTATAAATGATAATAAAAAAACAAGTGAAATTTAGCTCCTACGGTAATAAAACTGTATGTTACGCTTTTCCACCGCAGTGAGATAATAGTGTTGCATATTTTCAGCTATGTGAATTACGGCGCCTTTCATTATTTATAACTATATGAGGTGCACCTCTGTTTTATAAAGGTTGGACAGGTCTTGTCTAAATGATTTATTAGAGGACTCATAAGTAGAATAAAATAAAATTTTAAAGAAAGAAATTAATATTTATAAATAATTTGTATAAGGTAAATCTATAAAAAATAACTCAGATGCTAAGAAAATATAATATTTTTTATATTAATATTTTTTTTTTTTGACATTTGCTTCTCAACTGAAATCTTTAGGCGCCTTTACTGCTTCGGCGCCTGTGTCTGCCGCACACTTTGCACACTGAATCGGAACGCCCCTGATAGTGCTTTTGATATTCTAAAGTACTAATTTTTGTATTCCTTCAAAAATCCGGGATAGTGTCGGTCCCGACGACGCCAGATTTTTAAAATTATTGTAATTACGAACATACAAAAAAAATTGGAAATTTAAAACTAAGGTTCCTTTAGTAAGTATTATTTTCTATAGAAATTTATTTTAAAATTTCTGAATTATGCCAACAAAGTAGCATAGTCTATGAAATAGCGCTTGAAATTTTTTCTTCTAATTTTGGGAATCATAAATTATTTATTGCCTTTTACTTTTTAATAACAACATTGCTTGCTGCAGGGAAGTTAAAAAAAAACCCCAAATATTCTTGAAATTTATTCTGTTTTGTATATCAAACAAAATAATGTGAATTCGAAGTTATAGCGGTATTATAAAAAACTATGCATTTATTACGTACTTTCTAGTTTTAATATTTGTGACATACTTTATTTACGAGCAAATCTTGCGAGTATGGCTGTCTGTGTATGTAAATTTTATCTTAAAAACGGCTCTAACGGTTTTTGACAAAAAATTGGATTTTATTATCATTTTCGAGCAAGAGAAGACCATTGAAGTAGATCATATGTTCGAGAAATTTCGGTCAGTGGGTCAAGTTGAGTCATTTATGGGATAAACAAATTTTATCTAAAGAACGGCTTTAACGATTTTGACTAAATTTTGTATCCAACCATTGTTTGACACGACAAAACTATTGGGCAAAGTCACGTGTTAAAAAATTTTCGATTAGTGAGTCATTTTTGGGTCATAATGGGTCAAACCAATTTCATCTAAATAAGTGGGAAATTGCTCGTCAAGCATAGCAAATGAGATGCGCTGGTACTATAACGAAGTTTTAAAAATATTTAGATCTTGGTGTAATAGTATACAGTACTTCGGATAGTATAGTAGCAGAAATTTTTCGTATGTCCCTGTAAATACTATGTGCTTTCTACTATACAGGAAGTAACTTGTAGTAAATTCAGCAACGTATACCTATTTCATAAAATGTGAAATAGTTTAATATAATTAAAACCCCTCCCCAAACAACGTTTCCCCCTATGCTATTATGTAACGGAATAATTTTGTGCGGACCTCTAAATTAATAACGAATGTTCTTATGGGTACACGACATTTCGGTCCCGCCATTTCGGTCCCGCCGTTTTGGTCCCGCCGTTTCGGTCCCGAGACATTTCGGTCCCTGGCCATTTCGGTCCCGAGACATTTCGGTCCCTGGCCATTTCGGTCCCGAGACATTTCGGTCCCTTGCCATTTCGGTCCCTAGTCATTTCGGTCCCTTGCCATTTCGGTCCCTTGCTATTTCTTTACCGGCCACCTTATAACTTGGTTTCTGATTGATGAAGGCCTACTAAACGCTGTAAGCTCAACATTGTTCGGGCTTTTTTAATATTTTTATTCTCCTGCCCCCCTTCCCCCAAATTTTATACAAAGCTGAATATAATAGTCCAATAAGTTTAATCTCTTGTAACTCGTAATAATAAAATCACAGCGATATGAAAATTTGCTTAAATAATGTTATATAATTTTACACTGTCTTTATTATTATTATTTAAAAAAATGACTATTTTAAGTTATCTTTTTTTTTTTTTTTTTTTTTTTTTTTCACAGTTTTCTCACTTTATGAAGACAATTTTTGTGAATTAATATTATTGAAGGTGGGCCTATTTCTTTGTAATAAAATGATTATTTTTTAATTTTATATAATAATGTAATTATTATTTTAAATAATTTTATTTTCAAATTTTAACTGGCAAAACTAAGATTTTTTTTAATTTATCGTTTATTTATTTATTTATTTATTTCCATCACGTTTTCGCTCCCACTTTCACAGAAACAAAATTGACAATTCTTACTTTAATTTTATTATTGATTGAATTAATTGTTTTAAATTTCAGTAATTTTAAATATAAAATAAATAAACAGGTAAACAATAAGTTTCAGTTTATAACTACTACAAAACATAATGATAAATTGAATATAAAACAGATTATTCATTGAGTTTATTTAAAGTAAAATTCGAAATGCGTATTAATAATTTTATCAATTTAATTAAATAAAGATTCATTAAATTAAAAATACATATATTTAATAAAATATTAATTTGATTTTAATTTTAATATCACTAACTGTTTTGAGATTTAATTTATAGCAATTATTCATCACCATAAGTTTTTATTCAAAAATTATTATTTATTTCAAAAAAGGAAATTATTATTATTATTATTATTATTATTATTATTATTATTATTATTATTATTATTATTATTGAAAAATTAGTTAGTAACGTAACGTAATAATTAATTAAACATAATAATGCAACACTGTAACAATGCGTAAAAATATTTCTTAACAGTGTTAGGTAACATTATTATCCAGATGCAGATTTAAATTTTCTGAAACAAAGTTATAGTTTACTTTTCGCAAAAAGCAATCATATATTAATTAATTATTTTTAAAGAGTAAGAAAAATATCATAAACTAACCAATAAATGAATAAATGACATATTTATTTTGAGAATCCTTATCCTCTTTATACATCCTAATGAACTTAATAACATTATAGTAGCTGAAATTTAAAAAATATGTTTTTTTCATTTTTGCTATAATAACTTCTATATAGTTCTTGTACTAGATTTTAAAAAAGTAATTGATAAATAAGTTACTTAAACAATTAATTGTTAAAATAATTTTGAATTTTTATTAATAAATATGTTTGATAAAAATAATTTAATTTTTGAGAATTTTTTAATTTAACAACATAATTATTAATGCTTTTAAATTTTCTAAGATTATGTTAACCATTTAATAAAACAATGTATAACATTAAGTAAATAACAAATCAAAACCGAGTGCCGGAGATTTTTAGACACTTATAATTTTTTATGTTGGTGTTCCTATAAAATTTGAAATATATGCATATAAGTACCAGCTAAGTACTACTATTAACCTCTTTTAAGAAAAAATTCTGCATGTCAATCAATTGTCAACGCTCATCTGAACAAATAGTCATCTTTATACAAGATAGCTAGAAAAGCTGGGTAGTTAGCTTTATTCAACTTATCTTGATCTTTATACACTTGTCAGATGAAATCCCTCATTTTATACAATGCCCTTTTTACTCTGGAGTTCAAATGCGGAAGGACCTCCCAGATTTGACTTGTGTTTATTTCGCTCGTAGTTTTTGAATGTAATAAGCATAAAAAGTCTTTAATGTATTAAAAAGGATTTGTAATTCCTGCATTGTTATATGTAAAAAGGTTGTTACACGTAAAAAGTTATTTCGTAGCAATAATTGTTATATGTAAAAAGATTAACGCAAACTTTTAAATAGTTTTTTTAGTAGCGAAATAAAATAATTATTTAAAAAATAAAATGTTTCAGTCAATCCCATGCAGAACTTAAAAAATAATGTGGCTTTATCACAATTCCATGTTAAAAAACCCTTAAAAAAAAAAAAAAAAAAAAAAAAAAATTCTGTAAAATGCCATAATCTAAAAATGATGTGCCGTTAAATAATAGGATGAAATAAAGATTTCTAAAACTATTTGCAGATTTTTTTTTCCTTATTAAACACATATTGTACAAATTATATGCAACTGAAAATGTGTAGGCCATATGGACATTTGCTTAAGCAAATTAAATTCGACTTATAAGTGTTTTTAAATAACCAGATCTTCATGATTGAGGAACTTCTATATAAATCCACAGAACAATCCTCCCCTCACTCCTGAAAACAATTACTTCTGTCATATGAAATTTGCATGGCGTTTGAATCCGCTGCAATATGTTTGAGTTTGGATCCGAGTTATACGTGTAAGCGGTTTTTGTGTACTTGTTACTTCTAATTAATCGCATTACACTAAAACTTTATGTGGCTTTCAGTTAAAAAAACAGTATTGAATTCAGACACTTTTCTCCGGAAGGGACTTCTGTGGCTCCGAGGGGGATTACACTTTTTTACCACTGAAAACACAAAATATCAAAATTTCCGGGGGGGGATTTGATAGCTCCGGGGGGGAATGGCCCGCCCCTGAATTCAACACTCTAAAATGTTCCCTATAAAATTATGTCAGATATTTCCCGTGCACAAAATTTCAGCTTGCTGGAGAAGGGACCAAAATGTCTGAGGACCGAAAAGTCCAGGGACCGAAATGTCTCGGGACCGAAATGGCCATGGACCGAAATGTCTCGGGACCAAAATGTCTCGGGACCGAAACGTCTCGGGACCGAAATGGCCAGGGACCGAAATGTCTTGGGACCGAAACGTCTCGGGACCGAAATGTCTCGGGACCGAAACGGCGGGACCGAAATGGCGGGACCGAAACGTCCTGCTTCCTGTTCTTATCACCACAGAATGTATATTTTAGTAGTAGTTCATATCTTCATATCAATTTTATTATGTTCGGAAGACTGTGACATCAATGAAATGGCACTTGAAACTATTTTTTCCCATTAGCCACAATTAACGGAATACTTTTGATTGTCCCTGTAATTAATTTATGCATCCGATTTTCATAACACTTGAAATGACTCGATAAAATTATGAAGCAATTATATGATTTAAATTTCAAACAATTCAGTTGGGTAGTTTTTTGCCTGTTATATGCGACATGCGCGTAGCCAGGGGGGGTGCCCTGGGTGCCCGGGCACCCCCCCCCCCCCGCTCGCACAGATCCAAGATTGATTATTTAAAAAAATCAAAATTTATAAAAGAAAAAAAATGAAAGCAAAATTAGTTCAATTAGTTAATCAAAACTAACAGACTATGCTTTGAAATGTGATAAAAGATAAATTCAGAAAGACCCAGATTCTTTTTTTTATTATTTTTAAGAAAATTATTTTGTTCATCTTTTTTAAAACTAGAATATTTATTAGAATCTGTATTGATCACAGTAAGTCAAAAAGTTGGTTTTATAATCCCAATTTGATGTCTTTTGTTTATAAAAGTTTTTTTTTTTTTTTTTTTTTTTTTAACGCCGTTCTTTTTCATGCATGTTTTTGCAATTCCATAAAAAATTAGCGTAAATTCTCGACAAGGATAGAAACTATTTATATCTTTGCTTTCGTAATCTAAAGTCTCGATATGAGAAAAAAAAAAAAAAATGAAAGGAAATACAGATGTGAAACGATAATTCCACCATGTGATTAGCCTGGAGAACGGAGGGGGTGAGGACAGATAAGACGGGCTCAGCCCGAACCCGAAAGCCCGAGCCCCAGCCCGGGCCTGACACGGTCTCGGGCTCTATTTTTATTCGAGTCTTCGAGCATGGGCTCATTTTCTTTCTGAAGCCGGAAAATTTTATTTATTCAGTGTAGAAAAGATTGAAAGAACTTTTTTCACTTAAAATTGCCTACTTATTCCTTTTCAACTCATTTTAATTCTTCTTTATCAAAATGACCGGGAAACTGAATGCTTGATTTTAGATTTCATTCTTTATTTTAGAATTTCATTGCTGTTTCAAATGAAAATTTGAGATAATTACAGATTTATGTCTACGAAATTTCCGGCGACGATGTATTTATACGGCGCCAACACAACAATGAACTTGCTTTTAGTTGGCTTTTCTTTAGCAGAAGATATTTTTTAATGGGATCGTTTATTTATTTATTATTAAGTTATATGACGCCAATGTAATATTTTCTTCTGCTTTTTAGTAGACGAGAATTAGTTGAAGGTTTGCAGTTATTTAATCTTCGATTGTGAACGAATTATACTCGTTTTTCATATGAAAATAACTTTAGTGATTATTATATGTATTTGTCATCATGAACTCTGCGTTCTAGGAACGCTGTTCCTTTTTGAAGTCACTTTCCTCCGTAAGTAAATATAATTACTATGTTATTCCGATAGAAAGCAATTGATCAGTGCGAGGATCAGTGTTTCCTCTTTTTCTATACAAACATCGGACCTTTAAAACAACAGTATCGATTTTTTTTTAATCTACGTTGATTTTCATGTACCTGTCAATCACTGAAGATTGTTATGAGAAAGAAATCGATTATAAGGAAAGATGTACGCTTTTTACTGAAAATTGAAGAACATTGTTCGATTCGCCAGCTTACAAATGGTAATTTCTGCAAAATTCACGCATTTATTCGTTAAACACAAACATGTCCATCAAATTTATTTGATAAAGGAGGAAAAAATATGAGAATCCTTTTAAATATGAAGTATATTTTTATTTTATACGGATTTTGATAAGACTGGATTTAAATTATCATTTAAAAATTACATCCATGTAAGAAATTATTTTAAATGAGGTATCACTTTTGAAACATATTTTATATACCATACCATTTTGTTTCGTATATTTTTGGTATCGGGCTCGGGCTCTGGTGACAATAAATCTTTCGGGCTCGGGCGGGCCCGGGTCTCGAAAAAGGAGCCCGAACTCATCTCTTGTGAGGAGTTGTACAAATCTGCTGCCTTTGAAAATGAGAAATAATGCTACCCAAAATTCAAATTAATATGAAGGTTGGTTGGTTGGTTCATTAATTTTTTTTTTTTTTTTTTTTTTTTTTTTTTTTTTTTTTATGGCCATTTTTTGACATTCGTACGGGATGATGTCATTTTTTTTAAACCGGAAGATTTTATTTATTCATGTGTAGAAAATATTGTAAGAACTCTTTTCCACTTTAAATTCTTCACTACAAGTTATTTTAATGCTACTTTGATCAAAATGACGAGGGAACTAAAGTTGTATTTCTTTATTTTAGTATTTCATTGCTGCTTGAAATGAAAATTTGTGATAATTACAGATGTATGTTTACGGATATCTTTGTTTTATATCTATCATGTTTTATCTATGTTTAAATAGCTTTTTCTTATACATTATATTTAGTTTTGAGCAACTTCTCATCCTTCTTCAAAAATGAAAAATTGCGTTTGGGTCCTTTTTAAAAGAAGTACCACACAATTATATCTTTGCAAATAAAAACCTGTCTAAAACGGAAAATCGATAGGTTTTATGGGGTTCCGTTTTATTAGGTTTTACTACATAAGCTATTGTTTGTCCCCAAAATGTTCAGGTTAAAAAATATGGGCACCCCCCCCCCCCGTTCAAAAGTGTCGAGATAAACCCGACACATTTTTCGCGGCTCGCTGTAGTAGTACAATACAGTAAAAAAATAAAAGACACATTATATAAGAATGCAGGATGTTAGACCACACAAGATAGTTTGAGGTGCACGTGCATGCGGGAATTCGTCAAAAGGATAGAATTTCCACGATTTAACGACTTATGTGAAACGGGGTGTTTTGCAAGGGGCTAGTGAATTCTGGCTAAACAGTCAGTTAGCCAATAAATTTGTCAAAAATGTTTATAAGTTAGACTGGAAAAGATTGAATTTCCAGTAAACAAGAGTAAGAATCTTCGCGCAGATGGGAGTTCAAAGAAATAAATATGTCCACTGTGGTATTTGAATGTCTGCAAATTTAGTAGTGGGATTAACATGTTAGCCAAAAAATGTCGCATTCGGTAACACGATTCTCACATTACATCGTAAAAGGGGTTTTAGCTGTTTACTTGGATTTGTTTTCAGACCACCTGCATATGGAAAAGCGCGTTACTTGAAAAATTATAATGATATGCAAGAGAGAGAAATTTTATAGGAGGATAAGATTTTTAGGAGGGATTTTCAGGCAGGGAGAAGTTAGTAAAATGGGATGTCGAGAGAAAGAGGAAGGAAGGACAGATCAGAATAGTCTTTCATGACTGTGGGTTTTGTTTTGGTGCTCTCTCTGGGACAAAGAATAAGTTGATGGTGGGGATATGAGCACCGGTATGGGGATGTGCTTGACGCCCGACGATGACGTTCCTAGTATATCTAAGAGGTGAGTGGGTTCCTTCCTGAGTTTTTGAGCAACCTTATCATATTAGGCATCCTTTAAAATCCTGTATTATATTATTAATTATAATCGCAATAAGTTGATGGTGGGGATATGAGCACCGGTATGGGGATGTGCTTGACGCCCGACGATGACGTTCCTAGTATATCTAAGAGGTGAGTGGGTTCCTTCCTGAGTTTTTGAGCAACCTTATCATATTAGGCATCCTTTAAAATCCTGTATTATATTATTAATTATAATCACAATAAATCTATTGGAAGATTTACAATGTATTTATCATGATTTTAACCATAAATAAAATGTCGTTATTACCTTATGTTTGTAGACTTTATGTCTTCTAAAACATCCGACTCTAGAGCCTGGGAATCTTAATGTAAACAAAGAAAGTAAAGTAAAGCTACCAATAGTCGGACAAAAGGCTGGCTACGCTTATGTACGAACAGACGAACGGACGGACTGAAAGACGACTATAAGTGCTACGCATTTACATTGTTACGAACGCACCTAAAAACGGCTCTAACGGTTGTTCTTACTGCAATTTTTAATCTAAAACATGTTTCAAAGAAATAGTGTGCATGGCAGAAGCTGGTTCAAAAACCTTTTTGAATGAAACCACATTCATCGTTCTGCGTTTTGTAAATGCATAGTAAAGGGGATGCTGACAACAAACATAATATATGTGATTGATCTATCATCTCCCTAAAAGCATGAATTAAAAAAAAATAATTAAAAACGTGAGAAAATGCGGTTCTAAATCTAAATATCTCATGCGCTCTAAAAATAAAATCCTAAATCTCACTTTATTTGAATTTTTTTCTTTTCTCCCACGCGATAAATTTTGATGAAAGTCCGATTTCACTATTTATTTGATCTTGCAAAACTGTATTTGTATTGTATTAAACGAGCAATTACATTCAATGTAGGTCATCAGCGAATCCGAAAACAGGATCGCTTATGTTCATCAATTCATTTCGCTTCTTCTTTTTTTCTTTTTTCTCTCTTCTGTTTAAGATTTCAACCGTGATTTGCTTTCATTGTTTTAGCAGTTTTTGCTCATTTATATTCATTCTTTTTATTCAGCGATATTGTAGGATTTCTTCATAACGCTCTCCCTTTTTTTCTCTCTCCAGAAATAAGTAAGTAAATCAGTATCATGGTAGAAAAAGGGTCAATGTCCATTTTTGACAGATTGAGAAAATTGCTTTTAGCACATTCTAACCTAGTTGAAAAGGATTTATGAATTCGGCTTGTCTGTTACGTGTCTGCGCTCTAGCTCAGTGCTGAATTTAGACACTTTCCTCCGGAAGGGATCTGTGGTTCCGGGGAGGGGAGGGAGGGGAGAATGCTTCCTCCCGCGTCATCTATCTAAATTCAGCATTGCTCTAACTCGTGTAAATATATTCGGATTGCCAACAGTATTGAATGCAGGGGTGGCCGGGGAACATTCCTCCCTTGGACTATTTGAGATTTTGTGTTTTTAATATGCAAAAAGGGTAATTATCCCCCACGGAACTTTTTAATTCCCCCTCCCTCACGAAACCACACAAATCCCTCCCGGCGAAAAGTGTTTGAATTATACACTGATTGCCATATAATTAATATGCGTTACTGAAGTTTGTCATGGCAAGCTAGTGAAAGAAATAGGACTTTGTCGTTAGTAAAGGTTAGGGGCGTGCGAAGAGAAAACTGCGCCCGGGGCTAAGTTTCAATTTGGTGCCACCCTCACCCAACTTTTTCTTGTAATAGGCCAAAAATGACGTTGGTAGTGTAAATTTGGCGCCCCCTAAAGTTCCGCGACCGGGGCGACCGCCCCTCCCCTTTTCGCACGGCTCTCGTATCACACGGGCGTCTTTCGCAGAACTTTTTCCCCTACACAACATAACAGCCAGAAAAATGTTAATAGCGGTATCACACGGACGTCTTTCTCAGAACTTTTCCCCCTACAGAACATTACAACCAGCAAAATGTAGCGTGATCTTGATATAGGGAGAATCTGTTCCGTATTTTCGCTTACCGAGCGTTTCCCGCATTGCACGGAAAATGTTGGCCATTCATTCAGCGCTGATCAACTGACCAATAGGAGCGGAGCGAAATATTATATAACCCCGCACAGGGCCGTAACTACCGCCGGGGCACTGCCCCGGGGCCCCCAAGCCTGAGGGGCCCCAAACTGATGGTTGAAAAAACTATTGATTTTAGTTTCTAGTCTAAGTTTCTATAAAATGCCCAGCACATACCTAAAAGTTAGTAATTAAAAAAAAAAAATCAAAGTGCTAGAATAGATGTTTTTGCTTGTCTGTCAATACACTCCTTACGCTTCGCAAGCAAAAGGAATTCTACAGCAGACAGCAAAATGTCGAGTCGAATGTGTCATGTCGCGCCAGCATGTTTGCTGATCCCACCGAAGCTAGTATAAGGAAGAAAATATGGACTTCTAATCGACTAATGATATAAAAAGCATCTAAAGCATTCTAGAAAATCTTTCTTCTTATCTATACTAATAAATTAACAAAACGCTCTGTTTGTGTATGTCTGCGTATGTGTGTGTGAGTGTGTGACTGCGATGGTTAGCAAAATCTACCGCACATAGAAGTCTGAAATTTTAGGTGAAGATAGTCCAAGACAGGTCCTGGTGCACTTGAGGCTCAGACTTTTAATATTTTAAAGGCCAGGGCCCTGGGCCCCTTACAATTTTTATACATCAAATTGTTAATAGCTTGACTCTTTTTTATCTAATCTTTTCCGTTTTGAGGTACCTTTCTCATTTTAGATATTTTCGCCTTTTTACTCTTCAGTTATGACCTTGGACTCCTGGGGCCCGTTTTAGGGCCCCTTTAATTCTTTGATATAGTAACTTGTTAATAAATTGCTTCCATTAATTTCGATCTTCATTTTTGGGATATCTGTTCCATTTAGATATTTTCAAATTTTTACATTCCATATAAGACACTGGGGCCCCCTAGATAATCATAAGGCCGACCCAGGGCCCCTTGATCTTTTTGTGCTCTAAAAATTTTTCACTCCCTAAATTTCTCACCTTCTTAGTGCAAATTTTTAAAGCTGAATCTTGGACTCTTATGTCAGGACAAACATCCTGATATTTTTATTCGGGCCCTGGGGCCCTTTTTTAACGCTTACCCAAACAATTGGTGCATTTAAAAAAATATTATTATTGCAAATAATTCATACTCTATGCTTAATTTCGACTAATTAATTCTCTAAAGCGTTATGTACTAAAACATTTTAACATGTTTTCATGTTAGGGCCTGATTGTATTTGTCAGTTGGCCCCTATGGGGCCCTCTATCATAGTTCCCTTAAAAATGGTCGGATTCACTAGCTATTTTTTAACAACTTTTTAGGTCCTCGAACTGCGACATGAACAACAACAACAAAAAAAAAAATTAGACTTCAGGTACCACTATTTTTGAATATTAATCGCTTTCTTGGAGCCCTTGGTGCAGCTTCTTTAAAAATGATCCAAATTGCTTTCAATTTTATTCAACATAGTTTTAGCGTCTTCCCATTATTTTAATAACTACACAAATATTTTTATACCCAACTACATGCGAAATAATTTCCTGGCCCTTTGGGGCCCAGTACAGGTCCCCTTGAAGTTTTTGTAATAATAAATTGCCAATAAATTGCTTCCTTTTAATCTATTTTGCTTCCTATAATCTATATTGCTTCCTTTTAATTTAGGATTCTTTATTCATTTAGATATTTTAATGTTGTGACATTCTATACAAGAAACTGTGTTCCCCTGTGGAATCACAGGGTCCAGCCCGGGGCTCTCAACATTTTGTGAAATAAACATATTTCACTTCCTATATTTCTGATCTTCTTAGTGCAAAATTTTAAAGTTGCCTGGGACTCTTCTTTCAGGACCAATCCAGAAAACCTGATGTTTTTATTCGGACCCTAAGGCCCTACTTACCCATCATACGTAGGGTAAATCTTGCAATCGTTTTGAAAATCGAAAAAATTTTTTTGACGGATTTACACGTTTTAGATAGTGGAGATTCCGAAAAACAAACTTTTAGAAAAAAATTTTTGCCGTTCGTCTGTCTGTCTGTAAACGCTCTATCTCCCGAACAAATTGAGCTAGAGAATTGAAATTTTGTATGTACTTAGTATGTAAGAATGGGACGAAGCTTATTTAATATCAGCAACCTCAATTATCCGGAACTATTTTTTTCGGACTCTGGAAAATGTTTTTCTGATGAAAGGTATATAAAATTTTTCGAATTTTTTTGTTCTAAGGAATGGACGTAAATGGCAATAAAATAACACGCATTTTGCATATAGAACGAAGTCGATCGGATTATTAGTTGCCGAGATATTTGTAATCCTGTTTTCTACATTCTTCGATTTTTCATGACCCTGTATTTCATTCAAATTTCAATTCAGAGTTATATTTTAATTGGAAATAAAACGCTTAAACCGATGCAGTTAATTGTTAGTTAATAGAATTATTATTTTTGGAGTTATAAGGATGTTTCTTTAACGCAATTCGGTACTACTTGAGTAGTTTGGCGTTTTATATAATTTGTCGAAATTGGTACATCAGCAGTTCTTTTATTTAGCATTACTATGTACATTAACAATATTTAAATTTTGTTTATGAATTGCAATGCATTGTATAAATAGTTTTCACATGTTTTATTTTCATATACATATCCATGATGGGTAAGTATTACGGTGGCCTCCAACGATTAGTTTTAAACATTTGCCCAATCAATTGGTGCATTTAAAAAATTATATCATTCCAAAGAATAGTTTCTATTATATGCTTAATTTTGACTAATTAAAGATCTAAAGCGCTATGTACTAAAATATTTTAACATGGTTTCATATTAGGGCCCTGGTTTTAACTGTCAGTTGGTCCCTACAGGGCCCCATATTACAGTTCCCTTAAAAATGGTCCAATTCACTAGCTTTTTTTTCTATCAATTTTTTATGTCCTGTCTCTACCTATTACATGAACGACAAAAGAATTTCTCAGACTTCAGCTGCCATTAATTTTGTTTGTCAATTGCTTTCTTGAGGCCCTTGATGCAGCTTCTTTAAACATGAACCAAATTGCTTTCAATTTTATTTAACATAGTTATAGAGTCTTTCCATCATTTTAATAACTACAAAAAATATCTTTATACCCAACTACGTGCAAAATAAATTCCTGGGCCCTTGAAGTTTATGTAATAATAAATTCTTAATAAATTGTTTCCTTTTAACCCGATCTTCATTTTTAGGATTCTTTATTCATTTAGATATTTTAATGTTTTGACATTCCATATAAGACACTTTGGCTTCCTGTGGAATCATAGGGCTCAGTCTAGGGCCCCTGAACATTTTGTGAGGCAAACATAGTTCACTCTTTAAATTTATCCCCTTCTCAGTGCAAAATTTTTAAATTTGAGTCTTGGACTCTTCTTCAGGGACAAGATTCTCATATTTTCATTCGCAGCTAGGACTCTTTTTTTAAACATTTTCCGAATCAATTTGTGCATTTCGATAAAATATTTTTAAAATGAATAATTCATACCCTATGATTAATTTTGACTATAATTGTAGATCTAAAGAGCTAAGTACTAAAATATTTTAACATGTTTTCCTGTTAGGGCCCTCTTTTTAACTGTCAGTTGTCCTTTTAGAGCCCTTATTATAAATCCCTTTAAGATGGTTCAATTAACTCCTTTTTTTTAAACAACTTCTTAAATCCAACAGCTATTAAGAAACCGCCATAGTCTAGCTACCACCAATTTTGAATATTAATCGCGTTCTTGGGGCCGTTGGTGCAATTTCTTTAAAAATGATCCGGATTGCTTGCAATTTTCTTTCACATTGCTTTAGCGTCCTCCCATTACTTTAATAACTACAAAAAATATTTTATACCCAACTACATGCGAAATAAGCTCCTGGCCCTTGAAGATTTTGTACCATAAATTGCTATTAAACTGCCCTCTCTTAATCCAATCTTCATTTTTGGAAGTATTTTTTCACTTAGTTATTCCCATATTCTTACATTACATTTAAAAGCCTGAGACTCCCTATGGTCTCTGCTCAGATACCTTGAAATTTTTGTTCTCTATACATATTTCACCCACTTATTATCAAACCTTCTCAATGCATAAATTTAAAGTTGAATTTTGGACTTTTATTTCAGGACCTACATCCTGATGTTTTTATTGAAGCCCAAAGGCCTTTTTTAAAGCACTTACTCATTTTTTTATGCATTTCTTTAAAATATTATTTAACGAATAATTCATATCCAATGCTTAATTTTGACTAATTGTAGATCTAAAGTGTTAATTGTTTGCTTAAGGTTATCATAGCGTGTCCCGGGCAATGCCGGATGGGTCAACTAGTCTATTAATAAATACACAAAATTGAAAAAAAAATTATCACAATCCATCTTTCAAAAGGTTTTTAAACAGAAACGCATGATTAAGTGACATATACTCGAAAATGAACCTAAATAAAATGCTCTTTAAAGTGTTCAACCAATCAGAAGTCCGTATTTTCTTCCCTATGCTAACTTCAGTGCAATCGGCAAAAATGGCGTCGCCGCCACGTGCCAATTCTATATTATTTAGTCATTTTTGGGCTTATCATACTATGTGCATTTAAACAACGGTGTGCGAGAAAAGAAACTATGCCCGGGGCAAAGTTTCAATTTGCCCTCCCTGGGGGGCCCCTCCCGGAGGTTTTGCCCCGGGGCCCCCAAGTTTATAGTTACGGCCCTGACCCCGCAAGAAGTTTGAAAAACCTGTTTACCGAACACGCTGCAAAATGAACGATCCTGTTTTGTAAAATGTTTGCCGAAAAATCTTTCTCCGTGTGATACAGCTCATGTATAGGGGGGAACAGGTTCTCCCTTTGATATAGGGAGAATCTGTTCGGTATTTTCGTTTACCGAGCGTTTCCCGCATTGCACGGAAAATGTTGGCCATTCATTCAGCGCTGATCAACTGACCAATAGGAGCGGAGCGAGATATTATACAACCCCGCAAGAAGTTTGAAAAACCTGTTTACCGAGCACGCTGCAAAATGAACGATCCTGTTTTGTAAAATGTTTGCCGAAAAATCTTTCTCCGTGTGATACAGCTTCTAAGGGTCATTTAAAGCATGGTGGTTATATCAGAAAGTAAAGTGATAAAGAGAAGATATCGACATGTTTTTTCTATTACCTTCGATTATTTCAAACAAGTTAGTAAATACAGAAAAAATAATAGTAGTTATTTAATAATGGCGCTTATAATAAAAAAGTATTAAATTGCAAATATTTACAATTTTGTTTTCGTAACATCATGACTATTGTGAAGTGGTTGGTGAAAATAGATTAAAAATCGTGGTTATAATAACTTTTCCGTTGTCTACCAATGTACGGAAATATTGTTCATGCCATGACTTTTATATTAAAATCCTTCTGTTTGTCTGTATTTTACAGCTACTCTTCATAAAATATGGAATGCAGCGCAAAAAAATTAATAACAGGTATCTACATGGATCCGAAGCTCCCATAATTTTAAAATATGAATTAGTTTCCAAAATATTAAAACTTTTAACAAAGTTTCTTTAAAAAGGACGTAGCGCCCTTTTACCATTTTCACAATCATACTGATTGGCAAATAAATATTATAAGTAATAATTATTCTAACTGGGTGAAAATGCGTACAGTCAGAATTCAAACCCAAAATCTTTGACTTCAGTTGTCATTGTTAATTTATAGAATTTAAGTGCTCTTATATACAGTGGCGCCAACTTATAAGGGCCCATGGGGCGCGCGCTCAACCAATAATTTGAACTGGTACCTGATAATGGTCTTCTTTTCTAAACTATTGAGTATATACTTCGAGGCTACATAGGAGTATGAGTATGCTTCTACGTGTGCGGCACACTACATTACATGTTTAACTCCATACAGCGCGGTGGTAAATTTATGAAACCATTTTTTAAATTCCCAAACGCCACATTGGTACCGGAATTTTGGTAAAAAAAAATTACGGTTTATCGAATGCGTGAAACATAGCTTTTTCATATTTATAAACTAGCGGCCTTCGCCCGCTACGCTGGTCGGTTTATCTAAAGAAATCTTGAAGAAGTAGTTAGATAAGGTTCAGACATACATTAAAAAAAAAAAAAAAAGCAAGTCGATCATTCAAAAAACGTTGGGAAATATCAAATATTTACTGTAATTTTTTAAGAAAAACAAAGTTTCGAAAAAAAAAAATTAAATCGAAAAAAAAATTACACTGACATATTAATGCAAGGAAATTTTCCCAGAGAGAAAATTCGCCTTGAATACAATATTTCAAATTCTTTTAATTGCTTATAGGCGTTAATGCCAACATAGTGAAAAAAAATTCCATGCTGGGAATCGAACCCGGGCCATCAGTATGGCGCACTGACGTTCTACCGACTAAACCACATGGAACGACAGCCAGCTTGAAACTTTCTCATACTTAAGTAGACTGGCGAAAACATAACGATAGCGCGTTTTAAAATCGCACAGTGACATCTATTGGATTTTATATGTACTAAAAAACGTTATGTACTAAAAAACGTGAGCAGCGCACCTAATAGTTTCTTTTGTTTCTTTTTGTTACTTTTTTGTCTGTTGTCCGATTTTGATGAAACAAAGCCTATACACTGCCCGGGAGTGTGCATTCTTCATTAGTGAAAACCGCATAAAAATCCATTCAGTAGTTACGAAGATAACCTCGAACAAACAGACAGACAGACAGACAGACAAAAAATTCAAAATTTTTTTTTTTTTGTGTTTCATTGGTTTTCTTTTATCGCCCTGACTCCATTTTTGTCAATTATCTTCAATGTACAGACACACCGGGTCCTACTGTTTTATTATATGTATAGATAAAGTTGTTTTCAAATTTCGGTGTCATTCATTATTTTCAACACATAAGCAATGAATTTGCCCTGCGCCACAAAAGGTTAAACGCGTTGTTGTAAGGAATGAATGCAAAGGACTAGAAATGAGAGGGTAGGGGGTATAATAAGTTTCGTTTTTTGGAAACGATGCTCCTCTCGATGTTCCTTTGGATACCGGAGCACGGTATTTATGAGTCCCGGTGAATTCAGACCAATATTTAAATATTCACTAAACAAAGACATTCCGAAGAAAACAAAGACGTTCCAAAGAAAACAAAGACGTTCCTAAGAAAACAAAGACGTTCCGAAGTTGAATTCCAGTGAATTCAAACCAATATTTAAATATCCGCTAGAAACAAAGACGTACCGGAGCTGTGCGCCTGTGAACTTCGGTACCGCGAGAAGCTAGAAAATTGATCAGAGAGAATATGTTAAAAATATGACAAAAAGATGCTAATAAAAACAGCAGATGCAGTTGCAAATAATTACTCGTCACTTTTCGTAAACCATTGAATTTATACTTCGAGGCTACATAGGAGTATGTACATGAGTGACACACTATATTATTACATGTTTAATTGCTTTGGTAGGAATGAGTGCAAATGATTGTATATGGGAGGGTAGGGGGATATAATTTAAGTATCGTTGTTTGGAAACGATGTTCCTCACGATATTTCTTTGGGTGCCGAAGCACAGTATTTATGAGCCCGGTGAATTTAGATCAATATTTATATATTCACTGAAAACAAAGAAGTACCGGAGTTGAATTCCAGTGAATTCAGACCAGGGTTCGTAATTTTTTGGATTTTTTTAGTAAAAATTTAAAAAAATCGATTTGTTCGATTTAAATCGGATTTTTTTATTTAATTCAGATTTTTTTTTACTTAAAAAAAAAAAAAACTTCACTTAATATTATTGTTTTTATATGACATTTCTTTTAATTTGTTAAATATATATTATACATACACACATGCATGTTATAAATATTATCAATGTATATTATTAATGTTACACAATTTACATAAGTAATTCAAAGGTAAATTTTTAAGCTATGGGAATATCTTTATACAAAATGCATGGAAAAATACAAGTCAGATGTCAATAATCAATTCTACATTCAGTATTTTAGCCAAAATAAAATAACTGCAGCACATAATAATTTTAAACAAATTTGAAAGTTAATTGTAAACTAAGTTATTAACTTTTGTTTTTAGTATTGGTATAGCGATGATATAGAAAAATGAGTTTAGCAACTTCATTAATGTATTTCTACTTTTCGAATATGTACCAAAGCATAGTGTTAATTCACGGCCATCTTTGAAGGGCGCAGCATCCTGCCCTATTTCAAATTTACAAAATACACCCTGCCTTTTTTAAAAGCAGCAAAATGCACCACTAGTTTCACTCAGATATTTTTAATAAAATATTTCTGAATTCCATGTATTTCTAAATTTGTGTGCCCAAAAATGATAATTTTTTTCATTTTTTTAGGACAAAGAACATGAAATTATTCAATCATATTTTAATTTAATTGTATTTTTCATTTTTGTATCATAAAATCATTTGAAATTAATGTTACTTGATTTATCAGATTTAAAAATTATGTATTTTCCTGCTTTTTCTCCCCTTCTAAAAGCAATACAAAAATTTTCCTTGCAAAAATGCCCTTTTCTGTTGCAGTAGCGCCCTTTTTAGTGAATATAACCATGCCCTTTTTGTTTCTAGAATGAACACTACCAAAGCAAAGTTAGAAAACATTTGTTCCATTGAAGTAAAAGAGGTTGTTGCAGTAAAAAGCTAGTTGATCATGAATTCCAGAAGTTTTTAAGTTTCGGGCTTTTCAATAACTGCAACAAATACTTTACCTTCAATCATTCTAAAAAGTTGAGATCTACTCTATTAGATTCAAAAAGTCATTCAATGGTTCAGATTTTGCTCAAACTTTTATATAATAGGCATCACCAAAGTGGAACACACAAAGTCATATAGTTTTTATTTTACCTCAACTTGCACAAGTTTTTCTAAATACTAATAAATAACAAATATTTTAATACTTAATATATTTCTCCTTAGATTTATTTCCTTACTGTTGCAAGATTATTTTGAGAGCTTTTTTTTTTCTTCTAAACTTCAAATTGTATTTTACTTTTTGACAAAAATTAAGCTTTATCTTTCTAAAAGCTGTTTGATTATCTGTATTATATAAAATTAAATTACATTAAAGTACATTAATATGTTTGTTTACAACTTAAATTTATTCAAAAATAACTGTTTGGAAAAACTGATTTAAATCAATGATTTAAAAAAAAACAATTGATTTAAATCGTGATTTAAATCATGATTAAAATCAAGCTGATTTAAATCAACGAACCCTGATTCAGACCAATATTTAAATATCCACTGAAAACAACGAAATACCGGAGTTGGGCTCCTGTGAGAACCGGCAAAAATTAAGTATTAGGGATCAGTAAATACAGCACAGTAATGCTCTCTGCTGATAATTAAATGCAAAACTGCATCAACATATCGCACCCTTGAGACCGTTCAAGTATTATGTAAGCATATTTTTAGTTCATTTTGTATCTCTGCCTCCCCTTTGTAAGGAAAAATAAGCACATGTTAGACCCCCCCTCCTCCCCTTTGCTTACGTAAGATTTTATGACATTCTAATATCAACACTATTTGACATAAAAAATTACACTTAGCAATAAATTACATATAAGTCCAGCAAATTTATGCATAAATAGGTATATAGAGGCTGTGGTATCGAAGGGAAACAAAATCGGTTTAACACACTGATACTTATTGCATTAAACAATTCTTTGAATACAAAATAATTTTTAATGTATAATTATTTATCGCACTGAATTAAAAAAAAGTAAAAAAAAAAATTAGGAAATACAATAGGCCCTAACTTATTTAGTCGCAAAACTAAAATATTTAACAAGAATTATAAGAATATTATATGTCCGGCGTTCATATTTCTAGTTTGGAGTTGTTAAGATCTTTGAATCCATGTTTCTGAATTGTCTATATTGCGCTTTTTATGTAGTGGTGGGTTGGAATGTTCCTCGTCTCTAGTCTTTGTTTACTCCATATATTTTTTCTCAAATCATTCAACATCCGCAAAACATTCATCCAAATTATGCTATTTTGCTTTTTCCTGTTAAATTATAAGTTACTTTGCTATCTAATGCTTTACGTAAGAACTTTCGTGATCCCTATACCTCTTTGTCAGCAAAAATAAACAGATACTGGACCCGCCCCCCCCTCCTTATTTGCTGCTTACATAATACTTGAAGACTCCCTTGCTGCAAAAGTGTCAAAACTCAAAAATTAGGCTTAATGAGTTATGGTTGCCATTCTACGTGGTTTTCATTCCTTTACCTAAATACCTACCATTCTTTTAAAGTAGAAGATAGTGCACTTAACTTAAAATCCAACAACTAGATAGCAGTTGTATGTGAAAAATGGCCATTGAGCCTTTTTTTTTTTTTTTTTTTTTTTTTTTTAGCATTTCTTGAAAAACGAAGTTTTTTGAGTTATGTCATTTTTGTAGCAAAGGTATGATACATTTTAAATAAAAAACAACTATTTTTCAAATTAAAATTCAGTGCATTTCTATCCTATTGAAACTGAAATACGGCTATAATGCTCGTCAAAATAAACAAGTAAGAAAAACCATGCGTTAAGGATAAATTATGAAGCACTTTCCAACACTTCTTGAATTCTTTAACAAAACTTCGTTATCCAGGGAAATAACGTATTATTGTACATATCCCAATATGTATTCCAATACTTTTAAAAAGCCCTGTATTTGATCTGTAGGTTAAAATATAGACTATGTAATGGTAAAATTAGCATGAAAACGCCTAATTGGTTGAAATTTTCCTTTCATCAGTTTATACTAATAGATGGAAACATACTTGAATATACTTTGTTTAGCCCTGTAAAATGCATAGTACCTTTAATAAAGAAAGTATTTTGCTAAAGTTTAGTTTAAAAATAAATTCATTTTAAATTACTCAAATCAAATTTCTAATTATCATCCAAAGGCGACCATGTATCCAGTTCTTTGCGTGACCCTGTATATCATTTTATCTATATTCTACAAACATTTCTTAGTAAATTAAATGCAGTTCATCGCACACCTTTAAGTAAATTACGCTCATATTCAGTAACCTTTCCGAGACCTTTTGTGTAACCCTGTATATCTAAATTGTGTAACATTTAGCAATTATATAAACCATATATTATGCATACATCTAGTGAAATCTAAAAGCTATATCATAATTAAAAACGCATGTCATCCATCTAACGGCCATCTTTCGTAATATACAGGAATTCGGATAGAATATCATATGAAAAACTGGTGGAGCCAGAGAGAAAAATAGGGCTCGATCTAAAAAAATGTTACAATAAAAATTGGGAAATATTTTCAATCTAAAAATGTGTGTAGAAAAGAAATGGAATCAGATAAAGTAAACAAAAAGAATCAGTAGAGAGAAAAGTAATCAGAAAGAATCAGTAACGCTCATGAAGTAACCAAATTTTTGTTAGCTGAAAATATGGACTGAACTTTACTGTTGCCTTAAAATCAATGAGGGAAAAAGAGGCATTTTTAACTCACTCCGTAATTCACTCATCCATAACCAGTTTAAATATTTAGGTTCAAAACCATATGTTACAGGCTGATGTAAGGAAGTATGAAAACGGTTCGTTCAGTACAAATTGTGGACACAATTCCATTCCAGCAGTTTTGATAAGTGGAAAATCAAAATTCCAAGTAAACTCAAAGCATTGAACAGATACGATTCAACCATTTACTAAATGTTTGTGTTCAGACATATCTACATGAATTCCTCAACAACCTGATTATATTAATGTTATACTATAATTATTACTTCATGGTATATATTCATTTAGCGTTGTGGATCTTAACTGGTTTGAGACAACATAACAATATATTCTATTGACTACTTTCCTCAGTAATCATTTTGAGTGGATAATAGTGTAATTCTGAATATAAGGCACCAGTAAAGCTAAGTCCACATTTTCTGCTAACAAAAATTTGGGTTATTTCTTGAGCTTTACAGTTCATCTGATTCCATTTCTTTTCTACGCACATTTTTAGATTGAAAATGTTTCCCAATTTTTATTGTAACATTTTTTTAGATCAAGCTCTACTTTTCTCTCTGGTTCCACCAGTTTTTCATATGATTTCATAGCTTTTTCAGATCATTTAAGAACCTTTATCAATCACCTTCAACTAAAAAATCTAAACTATTATTAGTATTAGTTTAAAGTTATTAATAAACATATTAGTTCGGCGAAATACCGGAAATAACGCCAAATTTGGCTTCAATCTCGGCGAGTAATTTTGGGCGCCAGATTTGGCGATATATCTTTAAGTTGGCGGAAAACTTGGCGACATTTAGCGACAGAACCGCCTCATCCCAGATGGTAGTCCCACTGCAGTTTCTCGGTATCTGTGCATATTTTCTTATGACCATAGGTATCTACACAGATTTTTATAGCTTCATTTTCAAATCGTTATTTTTATAAATGTAAAAGAATTTTTTTTCTAAATTATCCCTTTTTAATTGAAATATCTGTATTGTAGCAACTGTTTTGCCATCGAAAACACTCAAATAAAGGTGCGATGTTGTTTTAACACATATTTAGTTTCACTTTATATATACGTTTATCAAAAATATGTATTTTCTGTTTCGAATGACGTCACTTTCAAAAATTCAAAAATCTATCAAGAGAATCAGAATTTTTATTAATCTATAAAAAAAAAAACACGTGTTATCATTTCTTTTTTAAATCATTGAACTGTTTTTTATTTGATGGCAACTCGAAAGAAATAATTGAATTAGCAATAAAAAAGGGGAGATTTCTATAATGTTAAATTACGGAAGGTATAGCGTTATATAAATTTTAAATGGGTGCCATTTTCTTAATATCGGATATTTTTTGATAGGATTTTCGAAAGGTACATACCTAGATTAAAAGCTTTCTTTTTACACGTCGCTGAATGTTTCCTGGTTCGGGTTATAATTGAGTTGTTTGTCTTTTTTTCTTGTTTTACGAGAAAAAAAGTGACAAAACAGGGGTTCTGAATATCCATAACTAATTGGTGGATCTAGATGATTTTTTGTAAACTTTGAGGTCTAGATATGGACACTTCATCTTTTCAATTTCGTCGCGATCCGATGATTGGGCCCAAAGTTATTAAGAGGCAAACTTTGGACTTTAACATTAGAGATGCATCTGAACTCTACTATACAGCACTATTGTGCTATATGATACTATTTAAAATATTTTGTGTATTCCTGTAAATGCTATGCACTAGTATTATGCATGAAATAACTCATGTTAATCCTCAGCAACGTATATCAATTTGATTATATATGAAATCGTTTACCATAATTAAAATATGTTGCAAACAATTCCCCCCTTTATTATTATGTATTGGAATTATTTTGTGTGGATTTGTGAATGAATAATAACTATTCTTTTCGCTGCATACTTTACAAAATGCATATTTTAGTGCATTTGTAGATGAATATAAATTTGGAGATGTTTGACAGGGTGTAACATCATTAAAATTCATTTGAAACGATTTTTCCCTATAGGCCGTAATGTAATGGAAAACTTTTGACTGTCCCTGTAAATAAACTAATCATGGCAGAAACTTCATTTTCAATAGGTTTTGTGCTCGGATAAAAGTAATTAACGTCCAAAAATTTCATGACAATCCGAATATATTCACGAGAGTTAAAGCGCGGACAGACGGCCTGACAAACCGATTGCATAAGCACTTTTCAAGTTTGTTGGAAAGTGTTAATAAAAATAAAATAAAATGCATAGCAGCGTTCCGGTCGAATAATCAAAGATAAACTTGAGACAACATAGGCTTTCAAAATGTGTCTTTTATGCATATAAAATTGGTGTAATCGTAATCCATAGTCCAGGGCCGTAGCTAGAAGTGATCTATGGGGGGGGGGGGCTCAAGAGATTGTAGGGGGGGGGGGGCTCATAATTTTTTTTCTCTTTCTTTGACCCAGAAAGATAAATTAGTGCCTATTAACACTGTAGGTACTATGTTTCTTATTAAACTGTTGTCATAACTTCATTTTATATTAAGAAAAGTATAGGATGATGAAAATTTTGAGTGTATAACTGGTGGAAAATTAAACATCATGTTAGCTTCATAGGATGAGGGATTGTTGAATTGCTTTTTTTAGATACAATTTAATAATTCTGCAAAAGTGTAAAAGGATCTCAAAACTAAATTAGACTTTTGAACAGAATTTCATTTGAATTTTTTGGAACAGAACTTCATTTAGTGACCTTGGAATCTTTTCCAGGGGGGGCTGAGACGCCCATAGCGCCCCCTTAGCTACGGCCCTGCCATAGTCACCAAAATATAGTTATCACGTTAATCGTCAAGCCACACAGCACAGCATTGCCACTTAACCTTTTGCGGCGCAGCGGACTTTCGTTGCTTAAGTGTTGAAATTAATAGATGACACCGGAATTCGAAAACAACTTTATTTGTAAATAAGAAAAAGCTGTATTTCACGCATCTAATAAACCAATTTTTTTTACCCAAAATTCTGGTGGCAATGTGATTTTTAGGAATTAAAGATAAGTGGTTTCATAGATATACCACCACCCCTCAAGGGATTAATGAACGATATATGCCAAGATTTAATCAAATAGAGTAATTTATATAAACGTATAACTAAATATTAAGTTTCAGTATTATTCAATGTATCAGTTAACCGTTTAAACGCCACTGTTTCAGATGGGAAAATTGCATTATTTGTAATACAAAACATATATTATCCAACATAATAATGATGTCCCTATTTTTCCTATAAAATATAAGGTTGATTTGAACTTTTGAAATGAAAATATTTATGTTTAAGCATTTACCACAGGCATTAAGGAATATGTAAATTCATTAATTTGCATATAAAGTATTATTTGCTTTTATCTTTTTCTCTATGTTACTTACATTTGACGCTAGAAATCTAAATGTTTTTGGAATTCGAGAAAATACTCAAAAAAAATATACAATAGCATATAGCGGAAATAATTTGTTATATATGCATAGGTTGTCAGTCAATAATCACGTTTCAAAATGCGAACACTGAAATGAAAACAGCCAAAATAACTGCAGAAATATATTTTTTTGGTATTTTCTAAATTTGTATGCATAAATTAAAACATTTGAAGCTGTAATATAGGAAAAACAAATTTGTAATTACATTGCGATATTAATTCGGCGTCTAAACGGTTAAATAAATATTTAGTGCATTAGTTGTTGAATTAATGCGGCTACAAAACTTCTGAAATTATACAGACAGATGCTAGAGAAAGATTTTCCGAAAGCAGTCAAATCATAAACATACAAAAATGTAAGATGCATCCAAAAATTGAAAGTTGAAAAATTTCACTAATCTCATATTTACTTTTTTGATATAGGAAAAAGTTACAAATAAAATGTATAACTCTTACACTGATTTATTTAGAAAATTCATCGTTTTACAATTTACGTGTTTACAGAGTTTATTATTTCTTAACATTTACTAATCTATATTCTCAACTTTTTAATTACCTCAACCCTTACAGTTCATTGCTTCCGGCTTAAAGTCACATTTTTACCTTCATCTTCATTATCGTTAATTTTACATTTGTTAATTATTGTATCTTTTTTCGCTATATTTTATCCTTTCCAGTTCATTGCCATTAATTAGAGCCGCATCTTCAACTTGCCATTGTGCGTAAACAAATCGATAATCTGTCGCTTCATATTAAATACGTCTTCTCATTTTAGAAAAAGGCATTTTAAAATGCATTTCGCGAATTTTTAAAAATGTTATTCAAATCTCAGGCTGGGAGCGAACAGCACTAATTTTTATTACACTAAAAGAGCAATCAATCAATCTTTGTTTCCGAACGAAACAAGGGTAAAATCTCTTTAAATGATTTATGAGGGACTGACCCTACCGAATTGATAAAGGAAGGGAAAGTTTATCTCGCCCCCATCTTCAGTCGTAAAGCTGTCAACTGATTTCGAGTTGGATTTCTCCCTTGAAGTTCAAAAAAGTTCACTGAAAAAGCACTTTATACATCATAGTGCCGACACGAAAGATTCAAAGATAGCGCAAGAAGTTAGTGCTATGTGCGTGGACCTTAAATTAGCTATATTTTCTTCTTTTCCTAATGCTTTAAAAAGTATTGTGTGTTATATATTTTTCAAGTAATTTAATTTAATTGAACAATAAGTGAAAAATGAACAGGTATGCCTGTGATCTGCAGTCAAAGTTTCTCAGCTTATCAGAAACCACATTAAAATGCGTATGCACTTAAAATAAAGAAAATGAAGCACAGTTTGCCTAAGGGAGGTACCGTCCCTCCTTCTCCATGTAAGCTATTTTTTCCCTGTTATTTTACATATGTTTAAAAAGTATCTTACACTTTGATTTCAAGGAGAGAGGAAAGGGGCGAAAGCTTCCCGTGACGCAAAAATGGAGGAAAACAGTTTTAATTCTCTATTTTGAAAGAAAAAAAAAAAAAAAAAAAAAAAAAAACCCAGAAGCTTAATTTTGAACATTTAATGTTTCTTAATTGTTGAATTTCTGCACTCTTTTCTTCATGTGAATATGTTTAAACTTGCCTTGAATAGAAGTGCATTTTTTTTTCATTTTTTCAATTAATATTATTTTCTCTTTTTTTTCATCTAATTTATTACTTTTAGTTTCACTTAATTTAACTTTCTTCTAAACTTTGATGTTTGAAGTCTTATGCATTGAAGATTCTGAAGCCTTTCGTTGATATATATAAGATATTTCTACAGTTTAATAAAATACTGAACGCAAATGTGAGCTAATTTTAAAAATTATGATTTTTAATGGGCATTATGAATGAGAATTTTTTCTTTTTCCGGGTAACAATCCTAGACTTCACTGTTCGAGCCATGTAACTACAAATCTAATTTCGATTTTTCATTTCTATTAAAAACATTGCATAACATCAATACCAAAGTTGGTGAGATTTACATTGACGATAAATTTGCTCTATCAACGAGAAATATTTTATCTTTTTTTTTTTTTTTTTTTTTTTTTTTAATATATATATATATATTTAGGTTTTATATTCTTTGCCTATCTCTTGTATTTCACCTTTTTCTATAACTTTTTTTAGGCCTGCATCGATGTTTATAGTAAGGTGAAACTAGCGGTATTGAGCTTATTCCCTTTCTTAGTAAAAAGTAATGGAAAATTTAAAAGGAAATTTAACGTTGACTATATTCAAATTTCAGAAATGCCTTATGTTTCACGAATTTTTTATAAGATTTTTAGTTTTTTCGTATTTCGCAGCGACTTTTTTTTCATCTTTAGAAAATGAGTCCAGTTTTAATCTCTTAACCCAGAAAAGTACATTTTGTTTTCTGTGATTTTTTTTTTTTTTTTTTTTTTTTTAATCTCGAAATTTTTATTTTCTTCTATCTTTACAAGAAAAAAGTATTGGATTCATGAAAATTTTAGACTTCCAGTTTTCGGATTTATACGTTTTAGAAGGTCCTGAACACGTTTTAACTATTTTTAGAAAATGTCTCTGTCTGTGAGTCTGTCTGTATGTGACAAAAAATTTGTGGGCGCTCTATCTCAAGAACTAATGCTCGAAATTCAATAAAATTTTATATTCAGTTAGACCTTGATATGAATTAGTGCCTATTGGTTTTTGATGAAAATTGGCCTGCAGGTGGCGCTGCTATACTACGTTTTTCATGATTTTCAAGATTGCTATATTTCAAGAACTAATGCACAGAATTTCACCAAACTTCAGATTCTGCGACCCCTTGATATACATAGACGCTGATTAAGTTTTGGTGTAAATTGGCCAGCAGGTGGCGATGCTATGCCACGTTTTTCATGATAGCTATATCTCAAGAACTAATGCACAGAATTTCACCAAACTTCAGATTCCGCGATACCTTGAGATACATAGCCGCTGATAAGGGTTTGGTGTGAACTGCCCTATAGGTGGCGCTGCTATGCTACATTTTGCACGATTTTTGCGATAGCTATATCTCAAGAACTAATGCAGAGAACTTCATCACATTTTAGATTCTGTTACACTAAAATATATAACATAATTAGACGCTGATTACATTTTGGTATTAACTTTGCAACAGGTGGTGCAGCTATGCTGCATTTTGCACGATTTTTCCGATAGCTATATCTCAACAACCAACGCACAGAATTTCATCAAACTTCAGATTTTGTTACAAAATGACATATAACATAATTACACGATGATTACGTTTTGTTATAAATCCTTCAACTGATGGTGCTGCTGTGCTATATTTTACACGGTTTTTTTTAACTAGCTATATCTCAAGAACTAATGCACAGAATTTCATCAAACTTCAGATTCTTTTACACCATAACATAATTAGACACTTTTTTACGTTTTGGCATAAATTGTCCAAGATATGGTGTTGCTGTGCTACGTTTTGCAAATTTTTTGTTATAACTATATCTCAAGAACTAATGGACGAAATTCCATCAAATTTCAGATTCTGTTAGGTCTTGACATAAATAGATGCTTATTAGGTTTTAGTATAAATTACCCAACATGAGGCACTACTAAGCTCATTTTCTCAGAATATTAATTAAATTTTGCGTTTTAGGCTTTTCGGATACCAGAATCTCATTAGGCTAGGTCAAATGTTCGAGGAAATTCGATAGTGGGTAACTTTGGGGTCACAACGTTTTTTTCTTTTTTTTTTAATATTAAAATGTACTTATGAGATAGAAGAAAGTTTTGGGATTGACACATCCAACTAGTTATACAAGTTTTATTGTTTATTCGCGTTTCATGAGAATTTTTGGACATTTGTTACAGGAATCAGCTTGGAATCTTTCAGCCTAATATAGTAAATTTTTTTCCCTGCAACATTTGAAATTTCTGTGATTTTTAAAGTTTTTTTTTTTTTTTTCGCATTTCGCGGAGATTTTCTGACATTGTTTTTCTGAAATAGAAAAGAATTGCCAGTGAATTTTGCTTGTATACCTTGACGAAGGCTATTTTCAAATGCCATGCTTAGCAATACGAAACTTTCTGACACATTTTCGGTATCATTTTTAATCGTAAAGGCATAAAACTGATAAGTCTGACATTAAAGCGACTTGGAATGAATTTTATTTATTTATTTTTATTATTTATTTATTTATTTATTTTTTTGTAAACAGATAATTTATTTTGATATAAACATTTGTGGTCAGGTCAGGTCTCGACCTGTTGGTTTTTGTTTTTGCGATATTTCGCCTGAAATTCAGTTCAAAACACCAAATGTTACAGTATTTTCTGAAAACTCTTTTGATTTACTAAAAAATGGAAAATGTCGTTTAATTGTATAGCTTCTGGACAACAAAACCTGCTAATTTCATGTGTTTTCGATCAAGAATGAATTAAGAAATGTGCCATAAAGTATCCTCTTTGAATTTGAGAATAGTTTTATATTCAATTTAGAAGAATGCCAAATATACTTTAGCAGTGCGAACAGCCATGCTGAAAATTTTGATTTAATCTGTCTAAATAAAAATCACAATAATTAAAGGTTTGTTTCATTCGAGACGGATGAGGCGTGTTCGCATGGGAGTACGTTTCCGAAAGCAATGGAGGCCCTCAACATCAGCTTCATTTTGAAAAAATCGGCCATTGCGATAAGGGCATAGCTCAGTTAGTTTTGTAAAAAAAGAAAGGTTTTGTAATATTCAACTATGACTTGCTCTTAGTAATCTATTTTAAATAAATTTTAATTGCAAAATATTTTACTCCTATTTAAAAATAATTCTTGAAAGAGAGAGCTAAATTAAATAAATAAATAAAAATAAAAACATCAATCATACGTTAAAAAAATACTTTATTATTTTTATCTAAATGCTATTACTACATAAAGTAAATATAAAATTTCTAAATATCTATAATTTATAAAATGGATCTATAAATGTACCTATAAGTAGTGACAGATGATACATGAGAAAGAGCTATAAATGGTAATCAAGGTCTTATTTATTCCCTTCTTCTCCGAAACAATTTATTCTTAAAGTTGGTTTCCTTTAACATTCTTATCGCATAAACAAATGTTAAAATAAATAATGCAGCTAAGTTTTATTATATCCAGTTTAACCACTAGACTAGGCGCTTATCATTGAATTTGTAAATATATAATAGAATTTGTATTAAAAATTCATCGGCATATATGGGAATGAAAATTTTTCCATTTTGTTTTTATGCAAGTTGTCATTTTAGATATATAATATTTAATATGATGCATCTTAAATTACAAAATAATGTAAGTAATGTCTGGGCACGAGTTTTAATGTATTTTCTCATTCAATACTTATTTTTGGCACGCCATCTAGTACTTAGTAGTACAGGTACAGTTAGTGTAGTTTCTGAGCTTCCATTAAAAGTCAGTGACATTTAGAATCTATCATATAGTGACATTTTTTTCTTTTTTCTTTTTTTTTCTTTTTTTTTTTTTACCGAAAATCCATCAAGTGTCTTTTCATTTGACCTTATAAAGACTTGTATTATCATCTTTATTACACCATTATAGTGTAGTTAATCGTAACGTATTATATAAGGAAAAATAGTTTAGTAAAATACCAATTACCCGGATTAACAAGGAAGCAAAACTTTCGATAATTGGAGCTAAAATAAAATAACAAGGTTATCTTTTGATAAACCATTCTCGGAAATCACCTTTATTACACTTTTATTTAAGATAATTTAATCTTTATAATGGTAAATACGGAATTTCTTAATCGATTTTCCCCTCACTTCCTGATATGTGCTATAATAATAAAAATTATGAACAGCTACATTAAATAAGGTACCCTGGGGTAATAACGCCAGAAGGGGTAATAACGCCAAGTGCTAATATTTTGCATAATTATGAAATAATTTGGTAAATGACACCAATGTGTTCTGCGCAGAAGGATTTTGAGTCATATAAATCGCAAAAAACAGCTTCAAGTTAATTTGTTTCATTTTTAGGTTTTATTGTTTTTACAAGCAGCTAAAATTAACGCTTGATCTAAAATTTGCGAGATACGTTTTGTGATGCGAAGACTATTTTTTTTATCCGAAAATACTTTGTTATTTACATAAATTTGTAGTACATTTCATGGCCTTTCAAAATGTTGTTGAAGATTTTGGATATCTTCTCGAGATAATTTGTAATTTAAAATGTACAGCGCAATAACTATAACGGGGTAATAACGCCAATCCTTGCAATTTTTACCCCGGTTGATTCCCTACAGTGGCCGAGCTACATCCTAAATACTGATTCAAATAAACACAGTTAAAACTGTGCAATGTTTCTAATAATTCTATTTAAGCTGTTTTTTTAAGCAAAAAGAAGCTCACGGTCTGATATTCTTTTGCCTCATCCCCCCCCCCCCCTCCCCACACCACACTTTTTTTTTCTTACACTTTCACAAAAAATGAACATTTTCAATAGCTTAGGATGCAGTTTGTCAGTTTCTAGAGCTGAGAGTTTGTATTTTTAGAATTGGGTAATCTACATGTAATTATTCCAACTTATTTCATAGTTTTGTTTGCATGGCGTTATTACCCATATAGGTGGGTAATAACGCCAAATAGCATTGGTCAAGAAATCACGCCATTACATTTTATGTATTCATATCTGTTAAATTATTTTTTTTTATATAGATAGTCAATGAGTTGCTGTATCAAATCATATATTTGTTTGAAAAATACAAACTAAAACTGAGCCGTGAAAATTGCTAGAACCTTAACGTGGCGTTATTACCCCAGGGTACCTTACAACATTTATATAATTTCCCGTTTGGTCAAAAACCCGCTTAATCGAATAATATTTCTGGAACCGTCAACATTCGTTTAAGCAGGTTGATTGTACAGCTAATAAATCAAAATGAAGTAGTTTAAAAAATTTGTAGATAATGCCAAGCCTAAATATTTTTAAGAAAAAAAAAAAGAGAGAGAGAGAGAGAAAGGAATGCTAACGAATTATAGTGATGACACCTAGTGTTATAATTTGGTTTGAATAATCATTTAACCCTTTGCGGCACGGTGGTATATCTATGAAACCACTTAATTTTAATTCCCAAACGTCACATTGGCACCGGAATTTTGGTTAAAAAAAATCGGCTTTATGAATGCTCAAATATAACTTTTTCTTATTTACTAATATAGTTGTTTTCAAATTCCGATGTCAATCATTAATTTCAACACTTAAGCAATGAATTTGTTCTGTTCCGCAAAGTGTTAAGTTAAATACGGTAAATGATTTATTGAATACATATATATGTATGTATGCATTCGGATTAAGGTTTAAAAAAATTTTTTTTTATGCTTTTTAGGATGCCCCTGCACTTGCCGACGCACTTGCTGATGCCGCAGCGGATGCTACAGATGAAGAAGAGATCGATGTAGATGTGTACACTCCGTATCAGAAAGCCCTGAAAAAGTTACAAAGCGACGAAAAATGGCAGCGAGAAATCTCACTGGGAAGACGAATTGGTCTTTACAGAATCAAGGAAGAATTGGGTTCTGGAAATTTCTCACAAGTCAGAGCTGGGGTGCATTCTCTGACAAAAGGTATGATTCTGAATCATTCTTAATAAGGTGATTCCATACTATATGATAATTTCAATATGCGTACAAGACATAAGCTCAGATTGCTCAGGCAGATCCGTTGTGTTAAAACTTTATCAAATCTATTAATTGAATATTTCCAACTGAGCGAAAAATTGCCCGGGCCTTGAATTGAACCAAGATCCTTAGCTTACAATCTCAGATCCTTGAACTTACCAATCAGTTTGAATGTGATAAAATAATAGTATAGATATGTATCCATCGTTATATGGAGTTCTTTTACCTGCAGTTTATTCTGTCGAGCTGTCTAAATGACAGATCAGATGTTATTGCCAATAAGGTTATCTGAGCGAGAAATGTCCGCCGGTTGTCAGCCAATTAGCTTAAACGGTAAAGCATTGGCCTTGTAAACCAAGGATATGATTTCGATTCCCGGCCTAAGCAATTTTTCACTCAGTTGGAAACATTCAATTAATTCGTATGATGAATTTACCAATCAGTTTGATGGTGATAAAATAATAGTATAGCAAATCTATTTTCCAGAATTAGTGATATTCGCATTGACGAGTTCGATTATTTGATAAAGACGAGTTTACAAAAGCATTGGCTTGGCGACAATGGCAGGCTAGCGAAGAAGCTTGACGATTCATTTTTTTCCAAAATCGTTTAGACCAAATCGTTTCAGATTTACATCCCATGTATCGCCATTCTCATATAGAGGCACCCTAACTCTGCCTGCAACGGTCTATATCAGAAGTCGCTAATCTTTTTTTTTTTTTTTTTTTATCATAGATGCATTTGAAATTTATACAAACCACCTTCTTGAGCGTCTTCTCCCCCGCATGCGCAATATTTATTTACATGTGGAGTGTACACTACATAAACAAACGCAATTTTATACATTGATGATGGATGAATTTAGATATACATTTATGTGAATTTTCCTTAGCAAAAGTTACCAAAGTTTTTTCATTACATTAAAAAAAAGAATTCCTGTCTGCTGAGGCATTAGACGGTGGTAGATTTCAAAATTAAATACTCATCTCGAAAAAAAAAAAAAAAAAAAAAAAAAATGTTTAGAGATCAACCCAGTTTAACAACTTTATTTGGCTGCTTTTGAAGAATTTTTAATCATTTCTTCTGGAAGATCTGTTTTTACCGGAATCATCTTAAGCGAAGTTCGGCTCAAATGTACAATTTGACAGCATTTTTAAAAATATATTCTGTCTTTATAGATGAATCGACCAATACGGCACATTATATAGTTCCTAAATAAAAGAAACTGTTAATTGAATGCATTTGAGAACAAAATTGAATCTAAAAATGACTCATAAAATAAGCAATCTGTTATTTGAATACATCCTCAATACTTCGATCACGATCGATTCGGAAAATTTGGTTCGAAATGTCCACTTTGACAACATTTTTTTTTTGAAATATATTCTGCCTTTATCAAAAAACTGACCAATACGTCACATTATATATTTCCGAAATAAGTGAACCTGTCAATCGAAAGCGTTTGAGAGCAAAAACGAATTTAAAAATGAATCAAAAAATAAGCAATTTGTTATTTGAATACTTCCTCAATATTCCATTCACTATTGCTTCGGGAAATTCTGTTCAAAATGCTCACTTTGACAGCATTTTTTGAAATATATTCTTCCTTTATCACAAAACTGGCCAATACGTCACATTATGTAATTCCTTAATAAGAGAACCTGCCAATTTGATGTGTTTGAGAGCAAAATTAATTTAAAAATGAGTCACAATATAAGCAGTTGGATGTGAGATTTTTCCTTTAACTCCTTTTTTTTTTTTTTTTTTTTTTAGTTTATTTTTGCTATAAAGATTGGTCCTATCAAAAACTTGTAGATATTATTGAGAAAATGTATAATAAATTTAATCGGATTTGATATCTTAAGAATTGACGCAGTTATGGATTTTTTTCTTCTTCCACCCCCATTTTTGTTTTCGTTTTTAATATATATATATATGCATGTATATATATTTTACAATAAGTGTTGTTTCTATAAAAAACTTGTAAATACAAAAGTTTTAGATAATATTAAGAAAAATTATAATAAATTTAATTGGATTTGATATCTTGAAAATTGACAAAGTTGTGCATTTTTTTTCTCCCAAAACCCCATTTTTTTTCGCCCCTTGAGCCCATTTTTAATTTTATCAAAAATCTGCCATGCATAAACTTTTGGCCCATTTTTTAGAAGTAATATAAACTTTAAACTGATTCGATGCCTGTTTTAATTAAGAAGTTATGGGTTTTTTTTTTTTTTTTCGGTTTTCATAAAACACCTTCCTATTTCTATCTCCTTGGTCCGATTTTGCCGAGTTGACCAATATTTTATGCCTTTTTATTTTATGTCTCAGTTGAGAAGAGATTTGAACCGAATTATAGAAGTTAGCATGTCCATAAAAAAGTGTTATAGATAGATAGATAGATAGATAGATAGATAGATAGATAGATAGATAGGACCCATACTTCTATTCTATGGGAAGATATCTATGCTTTTACAAAAAATGTTTCCTCTAAAGATCTTTAGCATCATATTCGTGGACGATTCGCAGAATTTAATGTGTCAGCATAGGAAGTTGGTTCTCCTACTCATTGTGGAACTCAGTGGTCTTTACCTACCCTGAAAAGAATTGCATAAAAAAATACATTGTCTCCCATTTTCTTTCGCGAGAAAATCGCATGACTCCATAACGTAGCTAATCTGAAATAACGACGTTAATTCTTATTTTTTTAACTATGCTTTATTTCTTGAATTTTTCAAATAGTTGCATGATACCAACGAAATCAACTATTAACTAGGTATATCACTGAGTTTATAGCCAAGGACACCCTCTATGCTTGAAAATAATATATATAATACTACGTATAAACAAATTAAATGTTGGTGTTCAACGTAGAGTTATTCATAAAAGAGATGACATGAAATAAACTGAACATGATGACATGATTAAAACACATCTCAACGTTTCGATTTATTCTTCTAAACTATCTTCATAAAAACATTTTTGAATATAAATCGACGGGAAACAATAACTATGTTACATCATTAAAAATTAAATTCAATCTGAAAACTAAATCGAATTAAATCGAATATTAAATCGAAAATTAAACAAAATTTGAGTTTGAATTTATTTTTAATGATGTAACATACTGATTATTTCCTGATGATTTATATTTTAATTTTTTTCCTCTAAGATGGCTTAGAAGAATAAACCATAACGTTGAGAAAAATATGTTTTATTCATAAGTTTATTTTATGTCATCTTTTTTTTTTTTTTTTAATCCCTCATTGACTGTGCTATAGGAGCTGTTGCTAGGCTATGCAAAGGATGTCATTTATATTCAGCGGAGGAAAATTTTTAATTTATTTTTAATATTACCATGCTTCATAATGAGTGAAACAAGTGCAAAGTGCTTGTCGATGAAAATCTTCGAATTCCACTGTAACGAATATTTTCCCTTTCTAAAATATTTTAATTTTTAATAAAACACTTCTTAAATCAAATTTTCTTTTTGAATATTTCTAATAAAATTGTAAAAGGATCTTAAAAGTGTGTATTTTGAATGATATGTTATAACAGAGATTAAGAAAAAAAAAACTTTAAATAAATGCATGAAAATCCCTACTGGGAATTTCTTATATGGAAAGATAAATATTTTAGCGAGACATTCAATCTAATTTTATAATCGAAAACTAGTGTAAATTTACAAAGGTATTTTTTTTCTGTGTTTTTACAGACATTTTTAACAGCGTGTGTAGATGTACTAATGTAGTTCAAAAAATTTGGTATGTTTGTTTAATTTGATGTAGTATTTTGATTAAAATATTATTAAATGAATTTTGCAAACTTTAGATTTATTTTACATGTTTTTATCATCATTAATTCAAGTGTTCGCCACGGAATATGTGTTTAACGTTGATTGAGGTAAAGTGCTCACTGGTGTAGTGTATAATCTCATATCTCACTACATTTACAAGTGATTAGTGTCCTTATATGTCATGATAATTATACATTTTTTTAATGAATCTGTTGATATTCTAATGTATTTGTGTATTTTTTAAACAAACATACATAAAATGGCATTTAATAGAGATGCGAAAAAAATATTGATGTTCTGATATAACAGTACATATTTTAAAACAGTTTGTTAAACTAAATTTGATTGTAGAAGTATATCTGGTCTGTGTGATTAATCTTTTGTATTTCGACTTCGACATAATTTGATGTAATATGTATCAAATCACATATACATACATATATTAAGGAATAACTTTACATTCTGGTACTATGTCTTCTGTATAGTGCAAACTATGCTATTTTAAAAGCAAAAAATCAAAGAATTTTAGTTTTTTTATTGAGAACTAGTATAAATTTATAGAGTCTCTTTTTTTCTGTGTTTTTAAAGAAATTTTTAACAGTGAATGCAGATATACTAATGTAATGTAGAAAATGTGGTATGTTTAATTTAATAGTGTAATCTAAATTAAAATAGTATTAAATGAATTTTGCAAACTTTAGATTTATTTTATATGTTTTTATCATGGTTAATTTCAGTGTTCGCCGGGGAACATCTGTTTAACGTTGGTTGAGGTATAGTGGTCACTTCTGTTAGAGTATATTCTCGTATCTCATTGCATTTATTTGTGATTAGTGTCATTATATTTCGTGATATAGATTTTTTTAATGAATCTGTTGATATACTAATATAATTGTGTATTTTTTAAAACAAGCATACATTAAATGGCATTTAACAGGCTGTTAAATTATTGAATATATAATTCAAATAGATCTAAAATAAACCACAAAATGCCATAAAATGGAAATTTATAGCCCTACTTTTAGTGAATACGTACAACTATTCGATAAGTTTCGTTTGCTATTCAGATCTTTTGCGTGACTCATACTCGTCTTAGCAGGCCTGTAAGGAAAGAAAGTTTTTTTGCGACGGCCCCGGTATAATATGCTCATTCCAGTTTGTAGGCGTAAAATTTTGGAGGTTAAAATTTTCTTTATACTTTAGTAATTACAATATATTGTTTTATTTTGTTTAGTGTCATTTACATCTTTTAGTCTCAGACTATTCAGATATTTTTAAAATCTGCACAGATTTGCATATTTCTATTTGAAAGACGCCATCGGGGAAGGGATAAGGTTGGCATTTGTTTCTGCCTCAAGGATTTTGATATTTCAGAATGTAACATCACATTATACAAAGTCAATTATATATCAGGAAAAAAAATCAAAGAGGGCGCATAATCTGAAATAACCTGGCAAGTTTGATTAAAATGGAATCATTAGCATAAATGAAGATTCTTTTCATAGGAATTAATAATTATGTATAAATATTTTCTCAAGGCCTTGTTTCTGCAATGTTTTCAAAATGAGGTGCATTTATTATTAATGAGTACTTTGGCTAATTTTGAGAAGTCGGAAATTGCATGTCAGACGTAGCAGATGAGCGTGTTCGTACTATAACGAAGTTTTAAAAATATTCAATTTATTATAATTATATCATTATATATTACAACAATGTAATGTAGTATACAGTTCTTCGAATACAGTATCGTATCCGAAACCTTTTGTATGTCCTTGTAAATAGTACCTGATTTATATTATACAGGAAGTAACTTGTATTTAACATCAGCAATGTATATCAATTTCATAAAATGAAAAATAGTTTTATATAATTAAAACGGACCCCAAACAATGTTTCGTATTTTACCATTATGTAATGGAATACTTTTATGTGGCCCTGTAAATCGATAACAAATATTTTTTTCAACACAGATTGTAAAGAATATACATTTAAGTATATGTATATACTTCATAGATGCATATCAATTTTATTATGTTCGAGAGAATGTAACATTATTAAAATGCTCTTTAAACTATTTTTTCTCATTGACTATAATGTAACGAAATACTTTTGATTGTCATTGTAATTGAACTGTGCATCATATTTTCATAAAATTTGAAATGACTCGACAAAATTGTGTAATAATTATATATTTTAAATTTCAAATGATTCGGTTTAATAGTTTTTGCGTTGTTATATGAAGACAGGCAGACTAGATTATAGGTGCGTATTTTATAATTACGAACGCACTTAAAACGGCTAGTTTTCAATGTTTAATATGTGAGAATAAAACTGGATTAATTAATTTTCAGCGACTGACGAAAAGATCAAAATACATCTTTAGGATGTCGTTCAGATGACTCAATTGGAAGAGCAGTGGCAATTGAACCAAAGGTTCTGGGCTCAAGTCCCAACCTGGACACATTTTAACTCTGTTAAAAAAAGTAATAATCATTTTATTTATTTACCAATCAGTTTGATTGCGTTAAAATAAAATATCAACTGCCACCTATTTTTTCTCATTGGCTATAATGTAACGAAATACTTTTGATTGTCATTGTAATTGAACTGTGCATCATATTTTCATAAAATTTGAAATGACTCGACAAAATTGTGTAATAATTATATATTTTAAATTTCAAATGATTCGGTTTAATAGTTTTTGCGTTGTTATATGAAGACAGGCAGACTAGATTATAGGTGCGTATTTTATAATTACGAACGCACTTAAAACGGCTAGTTTTCAATGTTTAATATGTGAGAATAAAACTGGATTAATTAATTTTCAGCGACTGACGAAAAGATCAAAATACATCTTTAGGATGTCGTTCAGATGACTCAATTGGAAGAGCAGTGGCAATTGAACCAAAGGTTCTGGGCTCAAGTCCCAACCTGGACACATTTTAACTCTGTTAAAAAAAGTAATAATCATTTTATTTATTTACCAATCAGTTTGATTGCGTTAAAATAAAATAAAAAAGTATAATCGAGTACCCCTACACTGTAAAACATTTGTGTAACGTTACTCCATAAAATTGGTGGCAGCCTTGCTGCCTCCAACTTTGTGGAGTACTTTAACCGATATAACTGGTGTAACATTGCGAAGATACACCAGTAATATATGTTTAAATTACACCATTATATAAGTGAAAAATTACTCTGTAAAATGGAAGTCGTAGCTGCCACCAATTTTATGGTGTAACGGAACAGAAATGTTTTTCAGTGTAGTTATTGTAGTTCCATTACTTGCGGTTATTCTGCCGTACCGTTTCAAATAACAGACCAGATATCGTTGCCAAGAACTTGTCTGAATGAGTTGTGTTCACTGCGATGTCGTCCAGATAGCTCAGTGGAAGGACGCTACCAATTAAAGTAAAAGTTTCAAAGTTCAAATCTCAGCCTGGATGCACATTTCCATTCTGCTAGAAAAATAACTATTCATATGATTGTATTTTTTCATGTTTTCATAAAGGTCAACGATTCTTTTTGCTGTTCTTTTATTGTTTTGCTATTATTAGGATGTAATTTTTAGCCTTCGGGTTACCTATTTTACCCGAGTTTAGTAATATGTTTGTAATATTTGTAAGCAGGCCACAGTCCATGCATCGTATGAAAAACTTTTTTAACCATTTGGAAAACGGTTGTTTTTCTTGGTCGAGAATAGAGATATCTGAAAACATATCTGAAATCTTGTGATGTCCAGATTTTTTTCCTTTTCTAATTGATCCATGTTTAATGGGCAGTAAAAGAATTTTTCTGTTGCCACAATAAAAAAGTATTAAAAACTACAATAATAATAATAATAGTAATAAAAATAATAATAATAATAATAACTCAAATATAAATTGAGATATAGCTTTCAAACAAATTGCATTTAAAAATACTTTCCCCCCCCCCCCCATACGACGGTGTAAAAATTGATAATGTGCGATGTTTAGAAATTCAAAAATTCGCAGTATCGAAAATTGTAAAACCGAAATTTCTTTTAAAATTTGTTTATGGGTGATCCAGGAAAATTAATTTGTTGAATTACAATTTTTCTTCTTCTTTATTTCATTTTAGAACGTGTCGCTGTGAAGATCCTAGACAAAGCCAAACTGGACCCGAAGACTCAGAAGATGCTGGACAGCGAGATAGCGTCCATGGAGTCTCTCCACCATCCCAATGTCATCCGACTCTACGAGGTCTTAGAGACCCTTTCTAAGATCTACCTAGTGATGGAGCATGCCAGCGGTGGTGAACTCTTTCACAGGATCACCCAGAACGGACCGTTCACAGAGAGAGGAGCGAAACAAATCTTTTCCCAGATCCTTGCTGCCGTGGATCATATGGTAAGTATTCCTTCTCAAAAAAAACCATTAGAAGAACACTTACAAGGAAGGTCTCCATACCGGCATGGCATACTCCGAAAAATCTGAAAAACTACAGAATGTTCTTCTCATAAGGATTTATACGTTTATGTACATATCTATATATCAGAACCTCCTTACAGCGTAATAATAAAAATAATGAAATTTTCGTTATTTCGCGATTTTCCATCGATTGACGATGGAATACAATTTCAAAAAACACTTTTTCCACTTGATGTTGAACTTGTTTAGATAAATTTAATTTAAATAATTTTAGTTTTGTCAGTTTTAGTTTGTTTTAAGTATAGTTTTGTTATATCGATATTTATATTCAAATTTAATCATCAAAATTTGCGATTTAAAACGAAAATCATAATTTAAATTAATTAAAATTGATTCAAGCTTATAGTCCGATTTTGCATTGTTGATTCGATTTTGTTCCTAAGGAAATATCTGACTTTTGTTTTTGAATACACTTAAATGTATGAAAATAACTTTTCTCAATATGAATTTTTTTATATATGAAAATCTTCTTTCAAGTTATAAATAACTACAACAACAAGCAATATATGTATGTAATACAATATTTAAACTCTCTCACTGCTTATGTTTAAATTCATCAAACGCCATTTACAAGCATTTTTAAAATCCAAAAAAATTTCAGTTGCAATAAAATCAATTGCTTTTGGTGAAGAAAAGCGCTGCTCGCCAAATCGCGTGACGCTTTCGTCTTTTCACGCCAAACATTCTAAAGTTTTTTTTTTTACTTTAATTCCTCCACTAATTTTGAATGATCTTTTATTACACACATAAATAATTTAATTAATATTTTTTCCCCCAAAATATTGAGTATACCAGTATGTAGATGTTCTTTGTAAGTTTAACCATTCTCATTTATGTGAAATTAATTACATCAAATTGTGTCTTTGCATGATAGCTATATCTGGGCTGTTACAGGCGACGATTTTTGTATTCTATTTGCACCACTATTTTTAAAATACGAATTTTTTAGTATATTTCTCCTGTACGTTTTGATAAAGTGTGTGTAAAGGATTTTTGTTTTAAAACTGGTGCAAGATAGAATTAAAAAATAATTGCCTGTGACAGTCCTACTACATTGACAAAAAAATCATGTAAAAAAAGTACATTCACACAGAAAAATTGAATTCTCAAAATTGAGTAAAAAGTACTCAAGTTCAAATTCGTTACATTCTCGAAATACAGTAGAAATTTTTTACAGAATAACTGCAATCATATTGTTCTCAATGATAGGGCATATAGTTTTACATTAAACAGAATAAGAGAGAATATAAGTTGTCAAAATCCGTGTTGATTTCAACAGGTGGCCCGGGGGAGATATTACACCTCCCCCTCCCCGGAAATTTTAAGATTTTGTGTTTTCAGTGGTCAAAAAGTGCAATTATCTTCCTTCCGGAACTCTGTAATGTTCCTCTCTGAGCCACAGGAGTCCCCCCCCCCCCCCTGAGAAAAACGTTTGAATTCAACACTGGTCAAAATACTTTTGAGCGCTACTGTAAGTCCTATTCAAATGTATTCAAAATTGAGAAACATGCGTATTCATTTTCGATTCCAAGATGCGTTCAAATAGGAACCATTATGTATTTATTTATTTTTGATCTCATGGACTTATTCAAATATGAATTGTTAGGCTATCAGGTACAGAAACTTATTTTTCATTGTAATCGACGAAGCACGCATAACAAAACGGGTTGTAATATTACAGAATATCAAGGGACAAAGAGGTCATATAGTTCCTTCCGAGGAATAACTAATGAATATTATTCATTCATTTCCAGGTATATTGTATTGTTTTCCTGTTAATGAAAATTTATCCTGCCGCTATAAATAAAATAAACCATCACAAAGTGCAAAAATATCGTTTTGTTTGGTTTTGATAGCTTGTAACTTTCCAAAATTAAGAGAATATGGATTCAATTTTTTATGCAAACATATTCAGTTCAATATGAGTTCATCGATTTGATCATTTATGTGTATTTCATTTTTCTCAGTATATAATCCAACCGTATACAATTATCAAACTGAAGTAATTTGGTTCGGTATCAGTCCTTTAAAAATATCTTTGGATGGAGAAAAACATGATTCAAATCTTCTCAAATGACGTCATTTTTGTCGGGAAATCGATACTGAAGAACGTGAAAACACATTTGAAAAATGAATCTACCAAAGGTTTAGCCGCAACTGAACAATGGCAGATTTGTATTATCCATTGGAAAACTTTTAAGCTTTATTTTAAAATGCAAATTATTCCTGTATTCGATAGCAACAATAGGTAAATCTTAAAAATAATTATAATTATATTTGACCTGTCTAGTGTTCAATCACTTGCGACGACGCAGACCTGAATAATTCTAGATAAAGATAATACTTCCCATATTCTGTCATTCTTATATGGCATAAGGTAAGCTGGTAACTGTCAAAAGATAATAATAGTAAATAAAAAAAAATACAGCGGAAGATTTATTAATTTTTTGGCTTCGGCCAAGCTGTACTTTTAGCATATCTGAACACTTATTGATTCCCTTGACGTGAAATTTGAGAGGACAAAATGCACATAAAAAAACTAATTTTCAAAAACCCTTATAATTAAGCCCCAGTGTCTCGAAAAAAATTACGACATCATCATTCGCCACTAATTTTTGGTAAAAAATTAAACAAAACTTTTTTAATTGCGTAAACATCTTTAACATTAACTTTGATAAAATATCTCCTTTCATTTATCCAACTATCAAAAATTGCTTCCTCCTTTAAAATAAGAATATTTTTTTCTTTGATTTGGACATTGATTGATTACAGATATGAATCCGAAGCAAATTTATCAAAGCGAGAAAGAATCACTGTTTTAATCTGAAAAAATCTATTAATATTTCAAAAGTTACTAAATCTTATACTATAATGCGAGCAAAAATTGTGTGTGTGTGTGTGTGTGTGGGTAAATTTTATCTCAAAAACGGCTCTAACGATTTTCGCAAAAATTTGGATTTTACCATTTTCGGGCACGAGAAGACCATTGGGCTAGGTCACATGTTCGAGAAAATTCGATTATTGGGTCATTTTGGGTCATAATGGGTCAGGATCAAGCTATTTATATCTAGAGAACGGCTGGATCAATTTTAAGGAAATTTTGTACCCAATCGTTTTTTGGTACGAGAAAACTATTGGGCTGGGTCACATGTTCGAAAAATTTCGATTAGTGGGTCATTTTTGGGTCATTATGGGTCAAACCATTTTTATCTAAAAAACGGCTCTAACGATTTTGACCAAATTTTATATTGTATCGTTTTGGATTACAAGAAGACCATTGGGTTAGGTAACATGTTCGAGAAAATTCGGTAAGTGGGTCATTTTTGGGGTCATTGTGGGTCATGCTATTTTTATCTAGCGATTTTCTCACGCAATTTTGACTAAAAATTGCATTCTATGGTTTTCGGGCACGAGAAAAACATTGGGCTAGGTTACATGTTCGAGAAAAAATTTCAATGGGTCATATTGGGTCATTAAGAGTCTGGGTCAAGCTATTTATATTTAAAGAACGGCGTGATGGATTATAACGAAATTTTGTATGTAACAGTTTTTTGACATGAGAAAACTAATAGGCTAAACCATATGTTTGAGAGATTTCGACTATGAGGGTCATTTGTAGGTCATGATGGGTCATAATGGGTCATGGTCAACCTATATCTAAAGAACAGGTGGATCGATTTTAACGAAATTTTGTGTGCAACATTTTTTTGGCACGATAAAATCATTGGACTAGGTTACATGTTCGAAAAATTTCGATTAATGGGTCATTTGGGGTCATTAAGAGTCTGGGTCAAGCTATTTATATTTAAAGAACGGCGTGATGGATTATAACGAAATTTTGTATGTGACAGTTTTTTGACATGAGAAAACTAATGGGCTAAATCACATGTTTGAGAGATTTCGACTATGAGGGTCATGATGGGTCATAATGGGTCATGGTCAAACTATATCTAAAGAACATGTGGATCGATTTTAATGAAATTTTGTATGCAACATTTTTTTGGCACGATAAAATCATTGGACTAGGTTACATGTTCGAAAAATTTCGATTAATGGGTCATTTTGGATCATAAAGGGTCTGGGTCAAGCTATGTATAATTAAAGAACGGCAGGATCAATTTTAACGAAATTCTGTATGTAACAATTTTTAGAAACGAGAAAACTAATGGACTAAGTCACATATTCGAGAGCTTTCGATTATAAGGGTCATTTGTGGGTCTTAATGGGTCAAGGTCAAGCTATATCTAAAGAATGGGTGGGTCGATTTTAACGAAATTTTGTATACAACATATTTTTGGCATGAGAAAATCATTGGGGTAGGTCACATGTTCGAGAAATTTCGATTGGTGGGCCACTTTTGGGTCATTCTAATTTTATCTTGACAACGTTTCGCGCAATTTTGATTAAATTTTGTATTTTATCGTTTTCGGTCACAAGAAAATCATTGGGTTAGGACAGATTTTTGTGAAAATTCGATCAATGGGTCATTTTGGATTATAAGGGGTCAGGGTCAAACCAACTATATCTAAAAAACAGCTCAATCGATTTTATCTAAATTTTGTATCTAATGTTTTTCGGCATGCTAAAACTAAAGAGCGAGGGAACACGTTTAAGAGATTTCGATTATAAGGGTCATTTGTTGGTCATGATGGGTCATGCTAATTTTATATAGAAAATGGTACTCACCATTTTGACTATACTTTGTATTATATCGTTTTTGAGCAAGAGAAAACCATTTGGCTTGGACACATGCTCGCGAAAATTCTATTAGTGGGTCATTTTGGGTCTTAATGAGCTAGGGTCATTCTAATTATATACAATAACGACTCAATCAATTTTACCTAAATTTTGAAACAAAACGTTTTTTGTCACGAGAAGACTATTGGGCTGAGTCGCATGTTAAACAAAATTATATTAGTGGGTCATTTCGCTTCATTGCTGAATGCTGCCAAGCTAATTTTACCTAGAAAATGGCTTAAACGATTTTGATTCAATTTTATATTCTACTGTTTTTGATTACCTGAAGACGATTGAGCTATGTCACATGCTTGATCAAATTTGATTAGTGGCTCATTTTGGGTAATACGGGTCAGGGTCACGAGAATATGGCAAAAGCCAATAACTTGGTGATATTTGACAAAATATTGGCGACATATGGCCAAAAAATCGACTATAAAAATTACGAAAACCAAAACACGTATTTGGAGCCAAATGAAAGAATGTCTCCAAATTTGGCTATATCTAGCAAAATATATTGTCTTTCAAAATGTAAAGAATTTTTTTATACATTCTTAAGAAGATTCGAGATGCATGGTTAAACCAAACAGAGTCGAGCTAAAAAAGTGATTTAGATCGATGTCCTTTCGTTGTAAAATTTAAAATAAAATAAAATTTATAAATATGCGCATAAAAACATAGTTTTCTTATTGATTGTTTTTCTAAATAATACTATTATAAACATGTTTCACAGTAATAATACAGAGTTAATGATACAGTGAAAATACTATATCGAGTTGAACACAAAGTTAATTTTGACCGAGCTAAGCTCGGTCTCCCCTGCTAGTGTAATATAATACGACACATGCTGTATATATACGATAAACAAGTTGCTATTTAACTATAGCGAAATAGGGAAAAGTTCCTGGCTATATCGTTCACTGTGTATGCTGTTCAATAATATATATGTTGCGGCCAATACCCGGAGCCTGGCCAATTCTAGAACTGGCCGCCCAATACCCGAACTGGCCAAGCTTCCTGGCCAAAACCCGAAATACATGAAATGAATAGCGTATTTCGGTTTTTGGCCGGCCAGTTCGCGAATTGGCCGGTAAGCCTTGGCCAACATCCGAACTATGATGCATAGGTACCAATTTTTTTGTAATTAAAATAATGTAACATTAAAATGTACAGTAAAAAAGATTCCCATTGATTATATTGAAACGAAATATTTTTGTGTACCTAACTAAATTAACCAAAAATAGTACACAATTCCCTTTCAATATCGAAATTAATTGATAAACCAAATACGAAGACAATTAGAAGTTAACCGGAAACTTTATTCGAGTAAGATCACGGACAGGCTGACGTCTAGACTATTTGAATTCATAGCCACTTTCAAATATGTTATAAAGGATTAAGTCGAGTGCTTACATCTGTTTCGCGAATTGGCCAATCGCATCTGGCCAGTTCGCGAATTGACCAATTGCGTCTGGCCAGTTCGCGAATTGGCTGGCCAATTCTAGAATTGGCCAGTCATTTTTTTAACGTTGCCGGTCAGTTCTAGAATTGGCCAATTTCGGGTATTGGCTGCAACATATACATCTGTCATTTTTCGTGTCTCACAAAATAAATTTTTCCTCAGCTGTTCTTTTAAATTTTGTTGAAATAAATGTAATTATTAATTTTTAGTTTTATGAAAAAAGTTGTGATGTACGTATATAAACTCATGTTTGGGCGATAATTATAAACCATTTACTTGAAGATAAGCATCTTTATTACTTTTTACTTACCCATCATACGTAGTATAGTGTCTTGCAATCGTTTTGAAAATCGAAAAAGAATTTTTGACGGATTTACACGTTTTAGATAGTGGAGATTCCGAAAAACATATTTTTAGAAAAAAATTTTTGCCGCCCGTCTGTCTGTCTGTCTGTCTGTCTGTAAACACTCTATCTCCCGAACAAATTGAGATAGAGACTTGAAATTCTGTATGTAGTTAGTATGTAAGAATGGGACGAACCCTATTTAATATCAGCAACCTCGATTATCCGGAACTATTTTTTTCGGACTTTCGAAAAATTCGTTCTGATGAAAGGTATATAAAAATTTTCGAATTTTTTTGTTCTAAGGAATGGACGTAAAAGGCAATAAAATAACACACATTTTGCATATAGAACGAAGTGGATCGGATTATTAGTTGCCGAGATATTTGTAATATTGTTTTCCACATTCTTCGATTTTTCATGACCCTGTATTTCATTCAAATTTCAATTCAGAAGTATATTTTAATTGGAAATGAGACGCTTAATCCGACGCAGTTAATTGTTAGTTAATAGAATTATTATTTTTGGAGTTATAAGGATGTTTCTTTTACGCAGTTCGGTACTACTTGAGTAGTTTGGCGTTTTATATAATTTGTCGAAATTGGTGCATCAGCAGTTCTTTAATATAGCATTACTATGTATATTAACAATATTTAAATTTTGTTTATGAATTGCAATGCATTGTATAAATAGTTTCACATGTTTTATTTTCATATACATATCCATGATGGGTAAGTATTACGGTGGCCCCCAACGACTAGTTTTAATATTTTAATTATATCGCGCATTCGAATATATCACGCTTTTCTTTTTCTCATTTCGACAAGGGATTGTAAAATATTGTTACACTAACTCTTTTAAATTGACGTTACATTAACTGTGCAAAAATATTGTTCATTTGTACAAAAATACTGTTAAACTGAAACTAATGTTTTAGATTATATATGTTGTGCTTTTCAGCTAAGAGCATAGCGATATTCTTTAAAAATGATCGGAAAGCTGAAAATCTGAGAAATTTTCAAATTCAGTTACTTTCCGCATCTTTTAAATCGAAGGTTTTATCTAAATAAAAAATCCCTGTCGGCTGGGCCTATAGGCGGAGGTAGATTTCGAAGAGTGCTCATTTCAACAACAAATATATATATATATGATTAGAGATAAACCCAGTTTAATAACTTCATTTGGCCGTTTATGAAAAATTTTTAATTTCATTTTTCTGCAAAAACTGGTTTTATCAGAATCATCTCAAGAAAAATTCAGCTCAAATGCCCATTATGACAACATATTTTGAAATAGATTCTAAATTTATTAAAAAATCGACCAAAACAGTACATTATACAGTTCCTAAATAACAAAAAACTGTCAGTTGAAAGCATTTGAGAAAAAAATCGAATTTAAAAATGAGTCATAAAATAACCGATTTGTTGTTTGAATACATCCTTAATTCTTTAATCATGATTGCTTTGGAAAATTTTGTGCGAAATACTCAATTTGACAGCATTTTTAAAAATATATTCTATCTTTATCAAAAAACTGGCCAATGCGTCACAGTATATAGTTCCTAAATAAGAGGATCTGTAAATTGGATGCATTTGAGAGCGAAAATGGATTTTAAAACGAGTCATAAAAAACGCAATTTGCTATGTGAAAACTTCCTTAAATTTTCAAATCTCGAAGACTTCGGGAAATTCTGTTCAAAATACCCATTTTTGGTAGCCTTTTCCAAAATATATTCTGTCTTTATCTGAAAATCGTTCAATACATCACATTATATAGTTCCTAAATAAGAGGATCTGTAAATTGGATGCATTTGAGAGCAAAAATGGATTTAAAAACGAGTCAGAAAAAACGCAATTTCTTATTTGAACACTTCCTTAAATTTTCAGTCACGATGATTTCTGAAAATTCTGTTCAAAATACCCTTTTTGGTAGCCTTTTTTGAAATATATTCCGTCTTTATCAAAAAACTGACCAATGTGCCACTTTATACAGTTTCTAAATAAGAGGATCTACCATTTGGATGCGTTTAAAATCAAAAATGAATTTAAAAATGAGTCAGAATATAAGCCGTTTGGATTTGAGGTTTTTTCTCCAACTCCTATTTTTGTTTAATTTATTTTTGTTATACGAAATGGTCCTATGAAAATCTTGTCAATATAAAAGTTGTAGATATTTTTGAGAAGATGTAAAATAAATTTAATCAGATTTGATATCTTAAAAATTGACGGAGTTATGCATTTTTCTCTTTTTTCAGCGCCCTTTTTCTTTTAGTTTTTAATTTTTTTCATCGGTAAAAGTTGGTCCTATCAAAAACTTGTAAATACAAAAGTTTTAGATAATTTTAAGAACATTTATAAAAAATTTAGTTGGACTTGATATCTTGAAAATTGACGAAGTTATGAATTTTTTTCTCTCAAAAACCCTGTTTTTTTCGCCCCTTGAGCCCACTTCTAAATTTATCAACATTCTGTCATATATATACTTTTGGCCCATTTTTGAGAAGTAATATAAACTTTAAACCGATTCGATATCTGCTTTAATTAAGAAGTTATGGCGTTTTTTCGGTTTTCACAAAAACGCCCCCTATTCCGACCCCCTTGGTCCGATTTTGCCCATTAACGAACTCAGCCAAGATTTTATACCCATTGATTTTATGTACAAGTTTCGTGGAGATTGGTGAAGAATTATAGAAATTATCGTGTCCATAAAAAAGTGAGATATATAGATAGATAGATAGATAGATAGATATATTAACTGGTGCGATTGAAATAGGTAGTGTTTCTTACGAAATCTACCTAAAATATAAACGTGAAATAGGCTAAAATAAAAAAATATGTTCTCAAAAAGATCCCACAGGATTTTTTTTTTCTTTAGTATATGAACATAAAAAAGTAATATGAGACTTTAGTAATGGGACAAATATTAAAAATTGAAAAATAAGTTCCAACTCGCTTTTTTTCTAAAGTAAGAAATGAATAAGTTTTTCTTTTTTAAAACATCGTTGTATTCGGCCTAGAGATATCTGTGACATATCTGAATCCTGCTGATGTCCGGGTTTTATTAATTTTCTGATTGGTTCATGTTTAACGCCCAGAAATGAAATACTTTACTTGCCATATTAACAAAAAAAGTATTAAAAACTACAAAAAAAAAATATATATGTATAATAATAATAATAATAATTCAAAAACGAATTAAGATACAGCTTTCAAACAAATTGCATATAATTGAAATTTAATAATGTAATTTAATAAATTACAATGACCATTTGGAAAATGATATTTTCAAAGACTAAAATTTTAGACTTATATAAGTAATTTCTATATTTAAATTAATAATAATGATAAACATAATTTTTATGATGATCAAATGTGGCTTACATAATAAAAAAGTCATATATTACGTACGCCATGGATTAAACACTAATATTCCTGGATCCATCATAAATAAATTTTAAATGAGGTTTCAGTTTTATAATTTTTGCAAATTGCATGAATTTTTTCCCTATATGCGAAGCTGTAAAAATTGAAAATATGCGATGTGTAGAAATTTAAAAATTTGTAGTATTGTAAGTATTTGTAGCATCGAAAAATGTGAAACTAAAATTTCATTAAAATTTGTTTATGATTGGTGCAGGAATATTAATGTTTAATCCATGGCGTATGTAATATATGACTCTATTACGAGTGTTAACTAACAAGGAAGGTCTCCATATTGGGCATACTCAGAATTTTATGAAAAAAATACTAATTAAAGTACTTATGTATGTAATGAAGGATCAGTCAAAATTAGCGGCGAAATCACATTAGAAATTATGTAAAAAAATACAATAGTTTCGAATATTTGGCGTGAAAAGACGAAAGAGTCTTTCGATTTGGCGGACAGTTCTTTTCCTCGCCAAAAGCAAACGATTATTATGCAACTCGAAACTGTTAGATATTTAGAATGCGTGTAAATCGTATTTAATGAATTTAAACATAAACAATGAGAGACTTTAATACATTATATACATACATATACATGTTGTATTTCATATATATATTACTTGTTGAAGTAGGTATTTAATTATTCACTGAAAAAAATGTTTTCATAGATAAAAACAATCATATTGAGAAAAATTATCTTCATACATTTAAGCGTATTCAAAAATAAAAGCCACATGTTTCCATAGCAACAAAATCTAATCGACAATTCTCAAATGGACTTTGAGCAGGAAAAAAATTTAATTAAACTATGAATTTCGTTTTAAATCTCGAATTTTGATGATTAAATTCGAATATAAATACAGATAAATATCGATATATCAAAATTATACTTAAAAAAATTTAAAAAACTTACAAAACTAAAGTTATTTTAATTAAATTTATCCAAACAAGTTCAACATGAAACTTTTTTTTTTCTTGAAGTATACTTGACACAAAGTATTTTTTGAAATTACATTCCTTCGCCAAGCAGCGATAAATCGCCAAATAACGAAATTTTCATTATTTTTTACGGATACTGAATGGTGGTTCCGCCGAAATTTTTTTTATAAACGTATATATCCACACGAGAAGAACATTCTGTAATTTTTTCAGATTTTTCGGGGTATGCCCGTATGGAGACCTTCCTTGTAAGCCACGTTTTGATCATCATAAAAATTATGCTTATATATTTTTTTAAATATAGAATTTATTTGTAAGTCTAAAATTTTTAGTCCTTGAAAATACCATTTTCCAAATGGTTGTTGAAATTTATTAAATTATGTATACATACTATATTTTTTAACCATTTGGAAAATGGTTGTTTCTGTCGATCGAGAATAGAGGTATCTGAAGCATATTTAAAATTTTGTGATGTCCAGATTTTATTCGTCTTTTGATTGATCCATGTTTAATGTCCAGAAAAGAATGCTTCTGCTGCCACAGTAACAAAAAAGTATTAAAAACTGTAAAATAAATAAATAAATAAATAAAATAAAATAAAAAATTAAATGAAATTAAATGGAGTAAAATAAATAGCTGAAAAACGAATTAAGATACAGCTTTGAAGCAAATTGCAATTAAAAGTACATTTTTCCCCTATACGACTGTGTAAAAATTGAAAATATGCGATGTTTAGAAGTTTAAAAATTCGCAATACCGAAAATTATAAAATTGAAACTTCATTTAAAATTTGTTTATGATGGATCCAAGAATATTAATGTTTAATCCATGGCGTACATAATATATGACTCTGTTATTATGTAAGCCACATTTTGATCATCTTAAAAATGATGTTTATCATTATTATTAATTACAATATAGAATTTATTTATATAAGTCTAAACTTTAGTCTTTGAAAATATTTTCCAAATTGGAATTAAAATAGCAAATAAAGCCTTTGTGCAAAAATGTTTAAGGATAGAAAACCAACGATTATAAATGCACAAATAAAGTATGAAAAGCGGAGCAAACAGCTGTTTCGAATCTACTAACGAGATTCTTCTTCAGTGCAAAAACTCAGCTAGCTAGACAAAGCAAAAGTGAGCAAAGAGACAGAGAGACACATTGGTTGCTTTCCTTTAGGCGGGACCGTACCCGTAGCCCGTCATTGGTTGCTTTCCTTTAGGTGGGATCGTACCCGTAGCGGGTATATAAGCCTGTGTCTCTCTGTCTCTTTGCTCAGTTTTGCTTTGTCTAGCTCGCTGAGTTTTTGCACTGAAGAAGAATCTCGTTAGTAGATTCGAAACAGCTGTTTGCTCCTCTTTTCTTACTTTATTTGTGCATTTAAAATCGTTGGTTTTCTATCCTTAAATATTTTCCAAATGGTCGTTGTAATTTGTTAAATTACATTATTATTAATACTATTATTCTTTTAAATAAAAAAAAAAAAAATTATAAGTCTAAAATTTTAGTTTTTGAAAATATTATTTTCCAAGTGGTCGTTGTAATTTGTTAAATTACAATTTTTTTCGTTCGGGACAGTTTGCCAAGAAACCTGCACCAGGGGCTAAGTTTCAATCCCCCTCCCCCCCTCCTCCATCGATCAAATTTTCAATTTGGCGCCCTATATTCTGCCTTTTCCTTGTGACAAGTGTCGCAAAATTGACAGAGTGTAAAAAGATAAATAAATTCTATTGAACACATCAGGCCTGTCCAACCTTTTACTAAGCAGAGGCGCATTTTAGCTCTTGACAAACAATGAAGGGCGCCATTATTAACGTAGCAGAGCTCAAAACACGCAACAAAATTATATTACAGTATTAGCACGATACGCACATGCAAATATGTATCGTAGTAGAAGTACAGCGCCTAGAGTAGAAGACGCATTATTTACTTTCATTTTCTTTTTTTAATAGAATTTTATTCTTTTAAAAATAACATTAAAAAAATTGTAATTGGACAAATTACGACTACTTGGAAAATAATATTTTCAAAGACTACAATTTTAGACTTATAAATGATTTCTATATTTAAAAAAAAAAACAACAATAGCATCATTTTTATGATGATCAAAACGTAACTTAACGTAATAACAAAGTCATATTAATATAACTGGAATTTTTGAGGAACGGTAATATTCCTGGACCAATCATAAACAAATATTAAAGGAAATTTCAGTTTAACAATTTTCGGTGCTGCAAATTTTAAAACTTTTAAACATTGCGCATTTTCAATTTTTACACCGTCGTAAAAAGAAAAAAAAAATTACTTTTAAATGCAACTTGTTTAAAACCTGTATCTGATTTTATTTTATTTATTTATTTATTTATTTTTGTAGTTTTTAATACTTTTTTGTCATCGTGGCAACAGAAGTATTCCATTTTTGGACATCAGAACCAAACGTGGATCAATCAGAAAATGAATAAAATGAAAAACTGAAGTGCTTCATTTCTAGACATTAAGCATGGACCAATCAGAAAACGAATAAAATAAACCAACTTTATTGCGAATTCAACCAATAAAAATTTCGGATATATTTCAGATTGCCAGTTCTCTACCGAGAACAACAACTATCCCCCCCCCCCCCCAAAAAAAAAAAAAACTATACATTATAGTAAATTTAGATTCGTGATTTGAATATTTTTTCTTTTAATTATGCGATTGCTCCTTTCTATGATACCATTTATGAAGAAAGCGCTGTTATTTGCATTACAAACTTAATTTTTAAACGAAAGAAAGCATTCACATGAAACTTTCAGAAACAAATAAAAAGTATAAGGAACGGATGCTTCACAGATAATTTCCGGAATCTCTTTAATTTTATCTTCATATCCTATCAGCGATTAAAACCAGTCAGAGAGCTAAATGTATTTTGTGCACCTGCGTTTTTATGAATTACAAATTTGTGAAAACTGATTGTACATTATGACCTGTTATAATTATCTTTTATCTTTCGTATTTTTATAATTCGTAAAGTTGAAAATAGCAAAGACTGTATTATTTGCGATGTATTCTTAATTTTTAAACCAGAAGAAGCATTCAATTGAAACTCTCATAAATAAATTAAAAATTTCAGTCGCGGTCGGTGTACCGAGCAAGTAATAACTTTCGGAAGCTCTTCATTTTTGTGTCCATTTCAAAAACATCTTGCTGAACTATGCACTTGCGTTTCCACGAGTTCAAAACGAGTAATTATACGACAATTAAACGAGTAACAACATTTAAATATTGAAATTGATTCTTGAAAAATGCTACTTTATCGATTTGTCTAACAATGACACTAATTAAACTCGGGGATTTTCTTATTTCTTTATCTGCTGTAGACATCATTTCTTTTATTTCATAGTGAATGATTTGGACTTGGGTGAATTAATGCAGTAAAACAAGCATTTAATAAAAAAAAAAAAAAAAAAAACACTTTTACTATCTAAAAAGTTTATTGAATACACTTTTTAGCTCACAGGCTATCAAAGCCTGAGAGCTTATGTGCCCGCCCGTTCTGTAATGTACGTGCGTACGTAACGTGATAACTCATGATAAATATAACCGATTTACATGAAATTTTGGATATAGGCTTATTATGATAAGACGCTTCCCTGATTAGTTTTGAGAGTTCATTCGACAAGTATAAGAAGGGGAACGGGGGCTATTGCCCCTCCCCTTAAGTTATATAAATGTTTTTTTCATGCAGAATTATTGGATTTCGTTGAAATATTTATATGTAGGATCATTCTAATGAGGTGCATCCGTGATTAGTATTGGGTGTCCATTGGATAAGTTTAAAGAGGGGTAATGGGGGGGGGGGCGGGGTAATCCCACCGTCTTAATTTAGTTTTTCACGCAAAATTTACAGACTTGCTTCAAATTTTGTATATAGGTTTATTCTGAAAAGGGGCTTCACTGATTTCTTTTTGGAATTCACTGGATAAGTGTAAAGGGAAGATAGGGGAAACTACCCCTCATAATTTATGTAAATGAGGGGTAGTTTCCCCTCTACCGAGAACAGAATTACCCGATTTGTTTCAATTTTTGGATACAGGTTCATAGTAATAAGAAGCTTCGCTCATTTGTTGTGGTGTTCTTTTGTTAATCATAAAAGGGAGAGGGTACGGGCGATTACCTTCCTCTCAAGTTAGCTAAATAGTTTTATGCAGAGTTATCCGATTTCCTTTAAATTTTGGATGTATATTCTTTCTGATAAGTTGAATTTCTGAACAGTTTTGGAGGTTTAATGGTTAATTATAAAGGAGGGAGCGGGGAACAACGTTTCTTAAATTACATAAATGGGTTTTTATGCAGAATTATTTGATTTGCTTCGAATTTTGGATACAGGTTTATTATATGATAAGGCGTATCCCTGATTAGTTTTTGGGCTTCAACGATCAAGTATAAAATAAAAAGAATATTGCCCAGTTAAACTGATGACATTGAGCTCACAGGCTACGCTTACTAATTGTACATTACAGCCTTGTATTTTCGTTAATTCCGTTCGAAAAAAAAAAAAATTAAGAAGGGGAAACAGCTCTCCGCTTTCTCCTTTTTTATACTTAATCATTGAACTTCCTAAACTATCAAGTACATGCTTTATCATATTAAAAAATCTATATCCAAAATTCAGAGCAAATCGGATAATTCTTAATAAAAACCTATTTAGCATTTATATAATTTAAGAGGAGTTATTCCCCTCTTTTATACTTAACCATTAATCTTCCAAAACTATTCAGAGATTTGAACGAAATCTGACAATTCTGATTAAAAAATCCATTTATGTAAGTTAAGGGGAGGGGCATTAGAACCCCCGTTCCCCCTGTTTATACTTATTCAATGAACACCTAATAACAGCCACGGACTCGCCTCATCAGAATGATCCTATATCTAAATTTTGAACGAAAACTGTTAATTCTGCATGAAAATCCCGTTTATATCAATTAAGGGGGGGGGGGGCATGAGCCCCCGTTCCCCCTGTTTATATTTATTCAATGAACACATAATAACAGTCACGGAATCGCCTCTTTAGAATGATCCTATATCTAAATTTTGGACAAAAACTGTTAATTCTGCATGAAAAACCCGTTTATATCAATTAAGGGGAGGGGCATGAGCCCTCCGTTCCCCCTGTTTATACTTATTCAATGAACACCTAATAACAGTCACGGTATCGCCTCATCCGAATGATCCTATATCTAAATTTTGAACGAAAACTGTTAATTCTGCATGAAAATCCCGTTTATATCAACTAAGGGGGGGGGGCATGAGCCCCCGTTCCCCCTGTTTATACTTATTCAATGAACACATAATAACAGCCACGGTATCGCCTCATCCGAATGATCCTATATCTAAATTTTGAACGAAAACTGTTAATTCTGCATGAAAATCCCGTTTATATGAATTAAGGGGGGGGGGCATGAGCCCCCCGTTCCCCCTGTTTATACTTATTCAATGAACACATAATAACAGTCACGGAATCGCCTCATCAGAATGATCCTATATCTAAATTTTGAACGAAAACTGTTAATTCTGCATGAAAATCCCGTTTATATCAATTAAGGGGAGGGGCATGAGCCCCCCCGTTCCCCCTCTTATACATATCGAATGATCTCCAAAAACTAATCAGGGAAGCGCCTTATCAGGATATACCTATATACAAAATTTCAAGTGGATCCGATATTTTTATCATGAGTTATCACGTTACGCACGAACATACAGAACGGACGGGCACATAAGCTCTCAGGCTATGATAGCCTGTGAGCTAAAAAGGAAATGGGGAGGGAGTATTTCCTTCCTTATTTTTTCCCCGAAAGGCATTATTATATAACCCATATGTAATATACAGTATTACATATAATGTAACATACAATTAGTCTGCATAGCTTGTGAGCTCTATGCTATCAGTTTAACTGGGCAATATTCCTTTTATTGAAATATGAAATACCAGTTTCTAACCTCACAGTTTAATTTTCGGAAGTTTAACTAGTCATTTGTAAGGTTTTTTTTTTTTTACTTACAAATGTGATGCTGTTAATGTTGAATAGATTTATGTTATTTTCTAAGCTGATTTGTTCAAAGAAGCTAAAATAAATTGTGTGTTATAATAAAAAAAAACTGCACAACATATAAACAAAACCTATACGTAAAAGCATCTTCATATTCCAAAAGAAGGCATTATTCATATTCGATTAGTTCTATTGTTCATACGAAAATTTGCTTCAGAATTACTAAGGAGTGATAATTTTTGGCTCCTGAACAGTATTATATTATATTATATAATATTATGTATACATTATATTTAAAATACCGATTCATTTATGTTACAGTTTTATTGTTGTTGTACTTGTTTATGTTACAAAACCTATTATATATTGAAAAGAATATTAATTGAATTAAAAGTTATAACGTGATTTTTTTCTTGCTATCTTTTCAGCATCAGCATAATGTAATTCATCGAGATCTAAAGGCGGAAAACGTGTTCTTTGCTGGTCCGAACATCGTCAAAGTGGGTGATTTCGGTTTCAGCACCCACATTGAAGACTTCAACGAACCTTTGAAGACATTTTGCGGTTCTCCTCCCTATGCAGCACCTGAACTGTTCCGTGACGACAGCTACATTGGATCTATGGTTGACATATGGGCTCTCGGGGTCCTCCTGTACTTCATGTTAACTGCTACTATGCCTTTCAAAGCACAAACAGTTTCAGGACTGAAGAAGCAGATTTTAGGGGGCGAATTCCCTATGCCAGAATTCCTCAGCAAAGAATGCCAGTATCTGTTCACGGGGATTCTGAAACTGGATCCGAAAGCCAGGATTACTCTGGAGCAGATTAAAAAGTCCGACTGGTTGATGGGGAAGACATTCCCTAATGCACTTCCAAGAGACAATATCCAACTCCCGAGTGAAATAGTGTGTAAGGAGAATGAACATTCCCTTTCTACTGCTGAGAAATTGGCTAGGGATAAACTTTTAGAGTTTGGTATTACTGTAGAGATGATAGAAGAAGCGAAAAGCAAAGGCTCCAGAAGCAGCGTCATTGGTACTTATAGAATTGTTTTACATAAGTTTTTCACGGAGAGCACTCCATTTGTCCGTGAAGAAAAGAAACCGCCACCCAATGCTTACCAGTTCCTAAAAAGAGAAGAACCTCAGAAGAAATTTAAGTTACATAATAAGCTGAAAAAAAACAAAAAGTCCAAAATGTGTACTATTTTGTAAATTTGTACAGAAACATTATTTCAATAAAAGTTGTATTTATATAAACATACTTATGTACTAAACTGCATAGCTCGTTCTTGTGTGAGTCCTATTTTAATCTGTTATTTTTATTTCACATCTTATGTACTGTCAAAAAACACCCTCCACTAACTTTGGTACAAATAACAGTAAAAAAAATTATCTAGATAGCTATTTATTATAAAAAATATTTACTTTTAATTGATAGTTTTACAGTTCTTGTACAGCACACAAACCACAAACAACATCGCAGTTTTCCAACTAGTTTTAGCGTTAATGATTTTGGTATATATCACAAATTAGACGTTGGGAGTAAACAAGCTGACAATCTGCTAACGCACCAGCGAAGTGGTTTTCCCACTGCACTGCCTTGTCAAAGGAATGTCAAGTCGATTACTGATGATGCCTTCGAAACGTGGTAACATCAGTTATCAGGCTGCCGTTAGTTTAACATGATAGAAAAGGCTGTGTATTGCTATGACAACAGCTTTCCGCAGCTGCATTATCTAGCTATCAGTTTCATTATCTGAACCAAATCACAAAAAAGTTTTTAGTAGAATGATATTCCAATCTTGTACATTCCAGGGGCTTAAAAAAAAAGGATTTTTATCCCGGCTCAAGCGCTCATGTGTACTTACTGGTGGTAATTATTGCTGTTCATGATGATTCCTTTATATAAGAACAATACGATTTCAATCTTGGTTAAAGCAGAAATTATACAGGATACATAATATACACAGAAATTATGCAGGATACATACTATATACAGGATACATAAAACTATATACAGGGCTTTTAAAGGGGAAAATAGAGGTTGAGTTGGCGTAAACGAGGCATGGTTTACAGATATTTCGGTTTCTGGCCCGGAACTTCCGTCGTTGTTCGGGACTCGGACAGGAGTATCTGTCCCCAACCAACGTCAGAATGAATCTCTTTTGATCTTATTCAATTTTGTTCCTAGTTCAGAGACATAAATTTACCAAATCATTAACTTCATTGTATTGAGTTTTTGCTAACGCTTGAAAGCTCTCATGAGAACTTGGTGCATTTGTTTTCGTTATTGTTAAAATGTTTTATGAAAGTGCAGGCCTTAACGCCTTATACACATATATACCAAAATCATTGACGCTAAAATGTATTACAAAAATTTGATGCTACCTCTCTGATTATTAGACAGAGGAGAGGAATTTCCATGTTAAAATAAATAGAGCAAGATCCCGGGGCCGCCACACGTTACTTATTTTCCCACAATTAAAATGTATTGGATAAAGTAGTGCTAGTACGTGCTACGAGCGTAGTGATACCTGCTAGCTTGGACCGACGGCCAATTTACGGATACCAGGTACCAAAGGTACGTAAAAAACACTACGAACTTTTCTTATTTTCTCAGTCTTGATTTTTATATATATGATGCTCAGGGAACTATTTCAATACTTTATGTAAGCTCCCAGACCAATTGCATGGGCCAAACATCTTCCCAGACATACAAAAGAAGCGCGTTCAGCTCAACTTACCGAAGTAATCCATTTTAAGATGATAAAGCAAATAAACTGAAAAAGAATACTGATTCACTTGTTAACACAAAACAAAACAGTACAGTTCATTTACAAAATTCTACGTACGATTGGCAGTGGTTGATACACTGCGCTTACATCCATTCAACTAGCGGGAAAGATTCCAATACATCAACAACATTCTGCGCGCATTTGCGCCCTCTAACGACAATTGCTATGTGCGGAGGAAACACCCCCGGCGATTGAAATGATAGTTTCAATATAATTAAACACATAATTTTGCAAAAATTATCATACAAGAAAATTGTGAGATATACGCAGTTACATACACAACAATAATAGCATAAATACACTATAATACTAGGTTAAATACAGAAATAATATTTTTGAGAGTTTACTCAAGGTAAGAAAGGAAATCTGTTACTCAACTGGTAAGATACAGATATCTCTGACATTTCTCTTAAAAATTCGACGATCTGGTAACTGTAAATTTACCGTTCTCACTATATTATCCCGTCCCTTAAAAACTTCAACTATTCTACCAACTACCCATTTGGTAGAAGGTAAATTTTCCTGCCTTATTAGTACCAAAGTTCTTTTCTGTACATCATCTTTTTTAAATTTCCATTTACTTTTTTCTTGGAGAGTATTTAAATAATCTCTTTTCCAAAGTTTTACAATTCTCTGGCTAAATTTGGCGATTTTTTCCCATTTTGACAGCCTGTTTTCATTAATATTGTCTAATTGTGCTTCAGGGATCGAAGTAATCGGTCTGCCAATTAAAAAATGGGAAGGGTCAGAGTTTCAAAATTTCCGAAATCTGTGGACAGCGGGGTAAGGGGGGGGGAGGCGGGAGTTTAAAACGCCCTCAGTTTCAGCTAGAATCGTTAAAAACTCTTCCAAAGTTAATTTTTGATCACCTATTACCCGTTTTAAGTTAAACTTAAATGATTTCATCCCCGCTTCCCAGATGCCACCAAAATTCGGAAATTTGGGGGGAATAAATTCCCATTCGATATCTTCATGGGTTAAAAAATTACATAATTCCTCATCTGGGAAGCTAACTAATTTATGCAATTTTTTCAACTCGATGTCAGCTCCAATAAAAGTTTTTGAATTGTCCGATAATATTTTTGAACATTTGCCTCTTCTCCCAAAGAAACGTTTTAGACTAGCTATAAAGGCCTGAGTAGTGAGATCTAAAACAAAGTCTAGGTGTATCGCCTTGGTAGACAAATATACATACACCACGACATAAATTTTATTCAATACACCCTTCCTTTGATTTTTAAATTTAATGGAAAATGGACCACAATAATCTATTCCTGTTACCCCAAACACATAATTAGGTGTTATACGTTCCCTTGGCAAATCAGTCATCATTTGGGAGCTGACTACAGGTTTGTTTTTGAAACAATTCACACATTTATGCACGATTTTGCGGCAATTATTCCTGCCATTAAGCGGCCAAAATTTCTGTCTAACATGGAAAAGCAAAGCTTGTGGACCTAAGTGGAAATATTTCAGATGAAAATAATTCAATATAATATCCGTTAACTTATGATTAGAGGGTAACACAATTGGAAATTTTGAGTTAAGTGGCAAGTCTGAATGACTTAAGCGCCCCCCATCTCTAATCAACCCGTCTTCTCCTAAAAATACATTTAATGAAGCAAGTTTACTTTTACTATAAACTATCTTACCCTTTTCGAGACATTTTAATTCCTCTAGAAATTCTTGTCATTGTGCTGAACGAATTATAACCGATTCAGCATATCTTACCTCATTCAGAGTTAATGGTCCACTTCTTCTCTTCTCGGGATTGGAACAGTTAAAATAGAATCTAAAAATAAAACTAATTATACGAATTAATTTAGTAAAATTGTTAGTTAGTGAAAAAATATTATTAATTACAAAATGTTCAGCAGAAAAATTTAGAGTTACTAAACTATCAATACTATTGTTCCTTTTTAGTTCTTTAATGCACATCGCTTGATCTGGTATGGCTAAAGATTGTTTCTTTTTGCACATATCTAAGTCTTTCAGGAACTCTGGACCAGTCCACCATATAAGATTCTGAACAAGATTTTTGGACTTTATGCCTCGTGTTAAAAGGTTTGCTAGATTCTCGGATCCTGCGCAGTGAAACCACTTAGATGAATCTGTCAGTGACTGTAGTTCTTTAACACGGTTCGCCACAAACGACTTCCACTTATTTGCAGATCCTTCAATCCAGAACAAAGTGATCTGCGAATCAGTCCATAAGTTAAGTACACAGAAGAGGGTCCCTTGCGATCTAATACCTCTTTGACTTGACAAGTCAAGCGCGCTGTGAGTAACGCACCTAAAAGTTCCAGTCGGGGAAGTGATACCTTTTTCAAGGGTGCAACTCTACTCCTAGATGTAATCAAATTAATGAAGGGTTCATTCCTTGAATTTACTTGTATATATACGACAGCACCGTAAGCCTTTGGACTGGCATCAAAGAAGGTGTGCAGTATTAGTTCGTAATCAGGGTTTTCGGGGAACTGAAAAACATTTCTTGGAATTCTTAGATTTGCTAAATGAGGTAGTTCGGAACACCATTGTTCCCGCGTCTTTATAATATCGGAGGGTAATTCTTCATCCCATGATAAATTCCTTCTCCAAATTTCTTGTAGTAAACATTTAACTGGTGATATTAGACCCAGGGTTTCAAATATTTTGCCTATTACTTGTAAGACAAAACGTTTTGTATTTTTTGTCTTGCTCAAAAATTCTAATAAATTTTCAGTTTCCATCAAAAGTATGTCCTGTTTAGGTTGCCACTATAGGCCTAAAACTTTGTATGATTTATTGGGTTCAAAGGACTGAGGTAGAGTGCTAAACCCATTCTTTTCCCACGTTTCCATTACTAGTTCGTTATTCGAAACCCATTTCCTGAAATTCATACTCGCCTTCTTCATAATTTGGTTTGATTGTTGAGAAATTGTCAATGCATCTGAGACAGTGTCTGTCCCGGTCACTAAATCATCAACATAATTGCAATTTTTTAGTATTTCAGTTACTATTGGATATTCTTTTTCAAATTTACTAAGATGTTGTTTAATTGTAGCTGATAATAAAAAAGGGCTTGAATTCAAACCAAAAGTTAGTCTTAGAAATCTGTAAATAATAATCTTAAATGAATCACCTATGACAGGATTGTCTTCTATAAACATAAATCTTAACACATCTCGGTCTTTTTCGTTTATACAAATTTGCAAAAATGCTTTTTCTAAATCGGCCAAAAAAATCAATAAATGAAAAATATTTGGGTTAAGATTGATTCCGGCATCCAAACAGTCATTTAATGATAACTGTCCCGCTTCATGCGAACTCGCATCAAAAACAATGCGACATTTTGTGTATACACTGTCTTGTTTAAACACCCTATGGTGTGGTAGGTAGAAAATCGGATTGTTAGAAAATTCTTCGGCTTCAAGAACAATTTCAATAAAGTTCATTTCTAAATATTCATCTAAAATTTTACGATAATTGTCATATAAACTTGGATCACGTTTCATTCTTTTTATGAGATTAGAGAGTCTAATTTCAGTTACCTTATAATTATTTTCAAGGTTTTCCCAGTCCCGTTTCCACGGGAGACTAACTTCATATCTTTCATTTTTGAAACACAAAGTTTCCCGGAATTTTTCCATTATTTCTTCGGGATTTACATTATTTGGTTAATCTTTTATACCCAGTTGCTCTAATTCCCAAAAAACTTTCAAATCTAAATCTTCATTTTTCTCTAATAAATGACACTTATATTTACTTGCATTTTTGTTGCAAATTTGACCTCCTACAATCCAACCTAGCTGTGAGTTTTGCAAAATTATTGAACTATTAGGAATTTTGATTTGACCAGATAAAAGTAATTGGTAATAAATTTCTGATCCCAGTAAAATATGAACTCGTTGTGGTTTGAAAAAACGTGGATTTGCATAATTAATGTTCTCTGGTAAGTTGAGACTAGAAATGTCTACTTCACTTGAAGGGTTTAAACCCGTGATTTTAGAAACCAAAAACATTTTACTGGAATTTTTGAAACTCCGATCCTTATTTGCTATTTCTACATAAATTTCTTTTTTATTTTACAGATAGAATCATTTAATCCTGTAATTATGGAATCAAAATTAGATTTTTTTAATCCCAACATATCAGCAGCATATGTAGAAATTAGGGAAACATTGCTTGCAGTATCTAAAATAGAAACGAAAGAATGATATGTATCATTAATTCCCTTTAAATAAATCACAGCTGTTGAAATTAATCCATAACTTGTGTCAGACGAATTAGTTTGTTTATTGTTGCCTTGACAGTTTAATGATGTAATGTTTGATCTACCTTCTAATTGATTTGAATTTACGTTTCCCTCCGTTTTCGATTTTGATTGATTTACGATATAATCACTTTGTTTGTTTTCATAAGTAATTTTTGAAAAATTGGCGCCGTGAAGGGTACTATGGTGATTTTTAAAACATACTCTGCATTTTTTATTTAATTTATTGCACCGACTGACACCGTGCATACTTGAAAGACAATTAAAACATAGATTAAATTTCCTCACTTGAGTTAATTTGTCTTGTGGTGATAAATCTAAATAACTCTTACAGCGATATAAATAATGGGGCTGGCTGCATAGCTGACATTTAGGTTTATCGTAAACATTTAGGTTTATAAAACTTTTTTGTTTATGGGCAATATCAGGTTTCGATTTTATAACAGAGCTGTTTTTTTTTTTAACATTCTCGAATGCTTGCGCTCTTTTCAATAAAAAATCAATAAATATTTCCCATTCGGGTAGTTTATTACAATTAAGGGACATTTCAAATGCCTTTCTGGTTTCATCATCAAATCGTTGTAAAACAAAATACATTAAAATGCATTCGGACAATTTATTGCCTTCTAGGCCTAGTTGTCTGAGCGCTCTTAAATGGCTCTTATCAACTAAACTACGGATCTCTATCGCGTTCTCAATTTTTATTTTGTTGTTACTAAATAATTCTGAAATATGACTATTTACAATGAGTCTTTTATTTTCAAACCTTTTTTTTTAAAGCTTCGAATAGAGAAGTATATGAATCATCAATATTCTGTAATTGTTTAACAGGACCTGTGAGTGCGGATTGTAAATAATACAATTTTTGCGCTTCATTTAATTCGATATTATCATCAATTAAAGTGGTGAACTGCCAGGGTTGGAAAAAAACCTGGTTTTTTCGAAAAAAACCAAAAAAACCGGTTTTTTTGGTTTAAACCAGGTTTTTTTTTAAAACATCCCTTTTTATTATATATACATGCATATTTATTGATAAAAATAGATATTGTTGGGTTAAAAGTAGTATAATTTCATTTTAAAATAATTTAAATTTAATAATTACAGTAAATTTATGTAGAAAATAGGAAAAATTCATATTTTAATTTAAACAGTATTAACAAACAGTCTTACATTCAAAGAATAAACTGCTCTACACAATGAAAGATTGATACACTGAGAGTTTTTATAAACAATCTTTTGATTACTAATACTAAACATTTAGATGTAGTTTGATAAATATAATATTCTTTTCCATAGTTATTAAAATAGTAAATTTCAAATATTTCTTAGCATTTTGTTTTTGGGATGACAATTTGAAGTCAATATTTTTTATCATTAGATTTTGCAGATAACAGAAAAAAAAATAATAAGATTGTTATTATTAAAACAACTAGTACCCAATCTTTGAATATTCTCTTATTCAACATCATATTTTCATTTTAATTCTTCAAAATAATCTCCCCATTTTAGAAAAAATTCTTTTACAGCTTAAACAAAATCTTAATGATCATTGTATTAAATAAATGTTATTAATTTTGTTAAATAATCTGCACTTTAAAAAAAATTAAAATATTTTATACTAAATATTGAATATTTTTAATCTATTTTATATTTGATCAATTAACATGTTTGAAGTTTTTTCTTTAGAACAATAGATATGTTCACCAATGCATACTGATTTTGATTCTATAATTAAAAAAATGACCTAAACCCACTATATCTAATGCTTATTGCTGAAATAAAGTGTTAAAAATAGAAGTTATTTGTATCCAACAATCTGAAACATGTAAATTATAAAGAAAAAAAGAGAAAATGTTGTTAGATTATTTCTAAAAAAACCAATTGGTTTTTTTGAGAAAAAAACCATTTGGTTTAAACCGTGGTTTAAACCATGGTTAAAACCAATTGGTTTAAACCGTGCCAACCCTGTGAACTGCTGTTTAAAATTCATCCACTCAGTGTAACGACCCGAAAATTGGGGTAAATTAATAGATGGCAATTTAATTTTTGCCTCATTAGAACTGTTTCTATCAGCACTAGAATTTTTACCTTCATTAATATCAGGTGCAGGTTTTATTAATTGAATTAAACCTACCTCTAATTCTTCTAACTGGTCTTCTATTTCCATTAACGAGGCTTCGTAATCTTCCAGATCAGCATCAGCGATGATTTCGTAAGCTTCACTGCGTAATTCATCGACTTTTTTTTTTTTAATTCTGCACGGAGTTTAATATCAGTTCCAATTCCTTTTGAGTAAGCTGGCCTTTTATTGCGTTATTGATTTTTGTAATTTGGGCTTTTATATTGCCGCGTTTCCTATTCAGGACAACAGTTCCTGAGGTAGCTGGAGGGGTAGCCATTATATGAATTTAATACTGAATTAAAATCCACATATCAGATTGAAAACTAAATATCCACAGGTTGGTCGTACAGATTCGAGCTCTGCGGCTCGCGCGGAACAAAAACTTTGTCGGGTGCCGATAGCTCACAAATATGACTTCTGAATAGTGTTGACGAATCATAAAAATTGAAGAATCACTTGTTAATACAAAACAAAACAGTACAGTTTATTTACAAAATTCTACGTACGATTGGCAGTGGTTGATACACTGCGCTTACATCCATTCAACTGGCGGGAAATATTCCCGTACATCAACAACATTCTGCGCGCAGTTGCGCCCTCTAACGACAATTGCTATGTGCGGAGGAAACACTGATCTTAACACTAGAACCGCGGGAAATTTTACTTAGGTTTTGCAAAAAAATTTCTCACCAGAATTTTTATTTATAACTATTTAACTTATCTATTTAAATTATTTTTGAGCAGCTTATGTTTAAAACATTTTACAAAGATTTTCCTGGTTTGAATCGACATCTATTCGTTTGCTACGGGTCAAAATGACCCATCACCGCGGTTCTAGTTTTAAATAAAATCGTCTGATTTTAATCAATGTTTTTTTTATTGAATGTCAGTTATGAATTGGTAATACTTAAAGGGGAATTAATTTGAAATATTCCAATATTTTGAATTACTTGAATAAATATTCTAATATTTTGACTTTTTAGCTATATTAATTAATAAATTAAAGGTTAAAATATTACTTAATTATTACTGAAGACTTCCATTAGACCATTAATACATTGTCAGAAAAATTCGTCAATATACACAAAGTTATCGTTAATTTTTCACAAATAACTTTTGTTCTCCCAGAAAACGTATTTGTTCTGTGAGTTCATTCCGAACGTCGAAAAATGAGGAAAAGATTCCGTTTATATCTAGCACGCATGCGCATTGGGTCTGTTAGTAATAAGTTCGAATTTATTTTTAAAATGAAAAACAAAAATATTCTATTGATTAAAATGTCTAATTTAGTTTTAAAAGACAAAAATGTTTTCGAATTTAAAAATAAATAACAATTACTTTCTTTATTCGTTCAAAAATTCTCACAATCTGGTATTCAAAGTTGGATAAGTTGAATAAAGTTCAATATACTAAGTTATTTCTATGATAAATATTCCCATATAAAATATACTTTAAGTGAACACATTAAAAAAAAATATTTTAATTAAAAAAAAAAATGAAAAAAAAATGATATTATTAAAAAAAAAATCTTATCGAATAAAAATAGAACATTCATGTTTTTTCTCTAATAATCTACGTAATATATTTAAAATTCACATTTTATACTATATTAATAGAATACTAAACGTAAAAAAAAAAAACAGCCACAGTTTCATTAAAGATGAAATCTTTCCGAGATTAACTGCAAAATTAAAAGCTTTTTAACGAAATACACCAACCCACACCCATATAAAATGAACGCTTCTATTTTAAAGCACAATCATCATCAGCAACCGTAGCGCCGAGGAAAAGCGCTCGCCTTGTAATGCTGGGGTCGTGAGTTCGATCCCCACCTCTTCCGGATTGATTTTTTCCAAACTTTTTTCAAGTGACGGATATTTTTCCTCTTTTGACGGAGAAAAAAATAAACGGAAAATCGTCAATCTACAGACAATTTCTGGCAGCAGTGCTGCCAGTACATTTTCTGTGAAAAGACGGAAGTTTTTTTGAGAGTGTAACATAAGTTTTATGAAGCTATGTTATAAAACTATCTAATTATCACGCTCGCGCTCATACTCATAGCGACACTTTATGTATGTCTGGCTGGATGTTTGGCTCATGCAATTGGTCTGGGAGCTTACATAAAGTATTGAAATAGTTCCCTGAGCATCATATATAAAAATCAAGACTGAGAAAATAAGAAAAGTTCGTAGCGTTTTTACCAACCTTTGGTACCTGGTACCCGTAAATTGGCCGTCGGTCCAAGCTAGCAGGTATTACTACGCTCATAGCACGTACTAGCACTACTTTATCTTATACATTTTACTTGTGAGAAAATAAAGTAACGTCTGGGGGCTCTGGGATCTTGGACTAAAACACAAAATTTGAATTTTTTAACGGTGACACCCAAGTTTGGTACAATATTATGAGTGATTGTATACCCTTAATAAGCTTAAATACAACTTTTTCAGGACGATCCTATAAACAGATTTAAAGTTATTATTAATTTCCTTTTCATCAATGATTCTCAATAATGTTCGACCGAAAATAAATTTCGATTATCTTCCTAGCTCTGGACAGGAACGAAAACAAAAACGAAACTTTCTTAAAAATAAATTTAAAGTAATTAATACACGCGCACACATACAATATATATAGAGAGAGGAAGTTGAGGTATTATGGAACACCATTTTATTTCTATTTGTAAGTAAACATGAAACTAGTCAGATGTGGCAATACCAAAACTTTCTTCTCTCATACATGTTAATAATTCCTGAAAAATGCAGCATAGCAGGGCCAACGGTTAGGTGGTTTACATCAAAATCTAATCATCAACAACTTATGTCAACTTCTAACTTAATTTGAAGTTTGGTGAAAATCATTGCATTAATGAGACGGGGCTATTGAGAAAACCTTAAAAAAATCTGAATAACAGTGCCACTTGTTGGGTGATGAACACCAAAAACGAGTCAGAATAAGTTTTTATCAGGTGCTAACTGAATCCGAAGTTAGATAAAAATTCATGCATTAGTTCTTGAGATACAGCTATTGCACAATCGTGAAAAATGCAGCCTAGCAGCACCAGCTGTAAGATGATTTACACCAAAAACTAAAGAACACTAATCTATATAAGGCATTAACTGAATTTGAAATTTGATTAAAATTCGTGCATTAGTTCTTGAGATAGAACTATTACGAAAATCATGAATAATACAGCATAGCAGCGCCATCTGTCTCGCGATTTGCACAAAAACGTTCGCAGTATCTAATTATATCAAGAACTAACTGAATCTAAAGATCTCTAATGTTGAATCTCTAATTGAATCTAAAAATCCGAACATTAGTTCTTGAGATTATAGCTATTGTGGAAATTGTGAATAATGCAACATAACAGCGCCATCTGTTGAGTTATATACACCAAAAACTAATTAGCTCCAGTTTCTATCAAAATTTAACAGAATCTAAAGTTTTCTGAAATTCCGTTTATTAGTTCTTGAGGTAGAGCATCCACAATATTTTGTCACATACGGACTTACAGAATGACAGGCAGACTCACAGACAGACATTTTCTAAAAACCATCAAATAATGTTTTAGACATTTTAAAACATATAAATCCATCAAAAACTATAAGTTGAAATTTTTCACGAATTTAATACTTTCTTCTTGTAAAGATAGAAGAAAAAAAAACAGTTACATTAAAAGTTATTAAAGAACAAATTTTGAGTATTTCTTAACACATTTTTAATGCGTTTAAAATGGAATTTAAAAATAGATATCAATATTTAGCTTTTTAGAATAAAATACAATTTTCGGGTAATGACAACTTGTGCTAGTCGGGTAATATGTAACCGGGTTAGAACAAATCGTTCCTATTTGGAATGAAGGAGTAAGGTACAAACGAATAATTGTTCATAAGAGTAAAAACAAAGAATTCTTCACTTACTGTGTAAGCACCCGTAAGAGTAAAATTTTAATATTTAGGTATATTCCACATGCAGTTTTTTCGTACAAAAATGCAGCCAAAAATATTTAACTGGTAATTAGGGCTCAAAGCTCAAATGGCTTCTAAAGCCTTTAATTTCTTACGTATACATATAGTACCTGTGCCTTTAACCCTATTCAACTCTTTCATTAAGAGGCTACTTCAGGCTGCCGAAAAGACTCGTTCGTTAATACTAATCCTAAGGAAGAAATTTACAAAGTTATCTCCGTTGCATTTCATTATTTTTAAATAATTTATTATTGTCATTATTATTGCATAGCTGAGATTGATCTGTACGAAGACTGTTTTTTACTTTTTCGTTTTTGTTTACAGATATTTTCTATAAGGACACTTTCATTTTAGGAACGGGTTTAAAAAGTGAAAGGCTAAACCTACGAGTCAACCCCTAGTGGTATCAATTTTCGGCTTATGCATCACTTCGCTTCCGGCGGACATGGATCATTGCATTCCTCTATTACTACTCTTCCATAAAATAAAGGATTTTTTCCCTTGCGCTCGATGACTTAGGGGTTTGTGCGGTCGGCTCTTGGGCTACTAGCTGATATTCCGTATTACCTGACACACCATTTTGAAAGATATAACCTCTTCACTTGTCAACAAGTTAACATAGAAGATAACTGATTACCACAGCCAGTAGATATCCCTTCATCTTTATACTGAACTTGGTTAACATCACTGACAATAATGTTTTGTAATTAATTCAAATTTTATAAAAATTTTCTGCAAAAATTGACAATAAGATTTTATTTCACCGTGTCGTTCTAACACCAGGTATCCAAATAGAATTGAGCAGAGAGCTTCAAGGGAATACTAAAAATTCGCGCTTGATTGCATCACCGTATGCGACAGATATTGAAGTATTCCATAATGTAAGGCCACTCTATAATAGCAGAACTTCCTCTCTCTATATATAATTAGTAATTAATTATATTTCTAAAGAAACACATTTCTAACATACATACATATGTGTTTATGTGTTTGTGCTTAAGTTCAAAAGAAAAACAGCAAAAACAATAAAGACGTAATATTGTAAATTTTATGATTCATTTAGTTTTTAGCAAATAATATAGGCACTTATAAACAATTCAATTATTAATAAAAAATATAGTTTAAAAAAATGAAGAACAAATTGAATAACTGAATATTTACAAAGAATGTTTATAAAGAAACACATTTCTAACAAACACGCATACATATAAATGTGTGTATGTTTTTATGCATAAGTTTAAAAGAAAAATAGCATAGCAATAACAATAAAGACGTAATAATGCAACTTTTATGATTCATTAATTTCTAGCAAATAATATAGACATTTATCAGCAATTAATTGATAATATTTAAAAAAAAAATGAAGAACAACTTGAATATTGAATAGTTATAAAGAAACACATTTCTAACAAACATACATACATATATATTATATGTGTTTGTGCATATTTTTAAAAGAAGAAAAGCAAAAACATGATATAACTCTCATGTTTCCTTAGTTTCTAGCAGACAATATGAAGAATAAATTGAATAATTTAATATTTATAAAGAAACACATTACTAACAAAACAAATACACATACGTACAAATGTGCATATTGTATATGTGCTTGTACATAAGTTCAAAAGAAAAACAGCAAAAACAATAAAGACATAATGATGTAACTTTTATGTTTCATTAGTTTCTAGCAAACAATAAAGACACTTATCAACAATTCAATTAATTAATAACAATGTAATACAAAAAAGGAAGAACAAATTGAATAACTGAATATTTACAAAGAATTTATAAAGAAATACATTTTAACAAACACATTTACATATAAATGTGTGTATGTGTGTATGTGCAGAAGTTCAACAAAGGTATAATAATGTAAGTTTTATTTTTCATTAGTTTCTAGCAAACATTAAAGACACTTATCAACAATTCAATTAATTAATAACAATGTAATACAAAAAAGGAAGAACAAATTGAATAACTGAATATTTACAAAGAATTTATAAAGAAATACATTTTAACAAACTCATTTACATATAAATGTGTGTATGTGTGTATGTGCAGAAGTTCAACAAAGGTATAATAATGTAAGTTTTATGTTTCATTAGTTTCTAGCAAACAATAAAGACACTTATCAACAATTCAATTAATTAATAACAATGTAATACAAAAAAGGAAGAACAAATTGAATAACTGAATATTTACAAAGAATTTATAAAGAAATACATTTTAACAAACACATTTACATATAAATGTGTGTATGTGTGTATGTGCAGAAATTCAACAATGGTATAATAATGTAAGTTTTATTTTTCATTAGTTTCTAGCAAACAATAAAGACACTTATCAACAATTCAATTAATTAATAACAATGTAATACAAAAAAGGAAGAACAAATTGAATAACTGAATATTTACAAAGAATTTATAAAGAAATACATTTTAACAAACTCATTTACATATAAATGTGTGTATGTGTGTATGTGCAGAAGTTCAACAAAGGTATAATAATGTAAGTTTTATGTTTCATTAGTTTCTAGCAAACAATAAAGACACTTATTAACAATTCAATTAAATAATAACAATGTAATACAAAAAAGGAAGAACAAATTGAATAACTGAATATTTACAAAGAATTTATAAAGAAATACATTTTAACAAACACATTTACATATAAATGTGTGTATGTGTGTATGTGCAGAAATTCAACAATGGTATAATAATGTAAGTTTTATTTTTCATTAGTTTCTAGCAAACAATAAAGACACTTATCAACAATTCAATTAATTAATAACAATGTAATACAAAAAAGGAAGAACAAATTGAATAACTGAATATTTACAAAGAATTTATAAAGAAATACATTTTAACAAACACATTTACATATAAATGTGTGTATGTGTGTATGTGCAGAAGTTCAACAAAGGTATAATAATGTAAGTTTTATTTTTCATTAGTTTCTAGCAAACAATAAAGACACTTATCAACAATTCAATTAATTAATAACAATGTAATACAAAAAAGGAAGAACAAATTGAATAACTGAATATTTACAAAGAATTTATAAAGAAATACATTTTAACAAACACATTTACATATAAATGTGTGTATGTGCAGAAATTCAACAAAGGTATAATAATGTAAGTTTTATTTTTCATTAGTTTCTAGCAAACAATAAAGACACTTATCAACAATTCAATTAATTAATAACAATGTAATACAAAAAAGGAAGAACAAATTGAATAACTGAATATTTACAAAGAATTTATAAAGAAATACATTTTAACAAACACATTTACATATAAATGTGTGTATGTGTGTATGTGCAGAAGTTCAACAAAGGTATAATAATGTAAGTTTTATTTTTCATTAGTTTCTAGCAAACAATAAAGACACTTATCAACAATTCAATTAATTAATAACAATGTAATACAAAAAAGGAAGAACAAATTGAATAACTGAATATTTACAAAGAATTTATAAAGAAATACATTTTAACAAACACATTTACATATAAATGTGTGTATGTGTGTATGTGCAGAAGTTCAATAAAGGTATAATAATGTAAGTTTTATTTTTCATTAGTTTCTAGCAAACAATAAAGACATTTATCAACAATTAATAACAATGTAGTTAAAAAAATGAAGAACAAATTGAATAATTCAATATTTATAAAGACTATTGATAAAAACCACATTTCTAACAAACATGCACACATATATATGTGTGTGTGTCTGTGCATAAGTTTAAAAGAAAAGCAGCAAAACAATAAAGACATAATAATGTAACATTTATGTTTCATTAGTTTCTAGCTAACAATAAAGACATTTATCTAAAATTAATTAACAATGAAGTTAAAAAAATGAAGGACAAATTGAATAATTGAATATTTGTAACGAAACACATTTTTAAGAAATACACATACCTACATATACCAAGTGTCCCAAAAATGACTGATGGATTTTAAAATTCAATAACTTGCAAACGGTGACAGCTATTTAAAAAAATTTTGCAGGAGGGTTATGTATAATGTCAGGAGTTTTTTTCCCGTAATTATTTTAGTTCGAATTTCAAACAATAGGTGGCGCTGACGGCGATTGAAGGCCAATTGATCAGTACTGAGTGAAGCGCCGACATTTATATACTTTAAACCTGTTTTTCTCAAAACTAATTTTTCAGCGTTTTTAGATTTTTGAAATGCTCCTTAAGACGTAATTTTTTATCAATATTTATGAAATTGATAAGGATGTATCCTGATATTGTTTAGAAAGAAATTGTGTAAGCTTTTTAAAATTCGTCTTGATTAAAATAGTCAAATTTGAATTTTTACTTACTAAAAGGCAAAATTTTGATGAAAATCGATATAGAATTTAGAAAAAAATGTGTATAATATTAACTATTCAAGAGATTTAAAAAAATCTTACACAAATTTGTTTATATTAGAGTTTTAAGTAATAAAAATGCAAAAGCAAAAAATATCTCAAAAAAAAAAAAAAAAAAAAAAAAAAAAAAAAAATATATATATATATATATATATATATATATATTTTGGCTTGGCCTATAGGTGGAGGTAGATTTCGAAGAGTGCTCATTTGAACAACAAAAAATAAAATATGATTAGATATAAACTCAGTTTAACAACTTCATTTGGTCGCTTTCGAAAAAATTTTAATTTCAATTTTCTGTAAGAACTGGTTTTATCAGAACCATCTTAAGCGAAATTCGGCTCAAATGCCCATTTCGACAACATATATTGAAATATATTTTGACTTTATTAAAAAATTGGCCAATATACTACATTATATAGTTCCTAAATAACAAAAAACTGTCAACTGAATGCGTTTGAGAGCAAAATTGAATTTAAAAATGAGTCATAAAATAACCGATTTGTTATTTGAATACAATTTTTCCATCTTGATCACTTCGGTAAATTTTGTGTGAAGTGCTCATTTTTAAAGCATTTTTAAATATATATTCAGCTTTTATCAAAAAACTGACCCATACGGCACATTAAACAGTTCTTAAACAAGAGAACCTGTCAATTGGATGCGTTTGAGAGCAAAACTGAATTTAGAAATGAGTCAGAAAAAATGCAATTTGTTATTTGAATACTTCCTCAAATATTCAATCACAATCACTTCGCGAAATTCTGTTCAAAATACCCTTTTTGGCAGCCTTCTTTGAAATATATTCTGTCTTTATCAAAAAAAATGTCCAATGCGTCAATTATATAGTTCCTAAATAAGAGGACCTGTAAATTGGATACGTTTGAGAGCAAAACAGATTTAAAAATCCCTGTCGGCCGGGCCTATAGGCGGAGGTAGATTTCTAAGAGTGCTCATTTCAACAACAAAAAATATATATATATGATTAGAGATAAACCCAGTTTAATAACTTCATTTGGCCGTTTATGAAAAATTTTTAATTTCATTTTTCTGCAAAAACTGGTTTTATCAGAATCATCTCAAGAAAAATTCAGCTCAAATGCCCATTATGACAACATATTTTGAAATAGATTCTAAATTTATTAAAAAATCGACCAAAACAGTACATTATACAGTTCCTAAATAACAAAAAACTGTCAGTTGAAAGCATTTGAGAAAAAAATCGAATTTAAAAATGAGTCATAAAATAACCGATTTGTTGTTTGAATACATCCTTAATTCTTTAATCATGATTGCTTTGGAAAATTTTATGCGAAATACTCAATTTGACAGCATTTTTAAAAATATATTCTATCTTTATCAAAAAACTGGCCAATGCGTCACAGTATATAGTTCCTAAATAAGAGGATCTGTAAATTGGATGCATTTGAGAGCGAAAATGGATTTTAAAACGAGTCATAAAAAACGCAATTTGCTATGTGAAAACTTCCTTAAATTTTCAAATCTCGAAGACTTCGGGAAATTCTGTTCAAAATACCCATTTTTGGTAGCCTTTTCCAAAATATATTCTGTCTTTATCTGAAAACCGTTCAATACATCACATTATATAGTTCCTAAATAAGAGGATCTGTAAATTGGATGCATTTGAGAGCAAAAATGGATTTAAAAACGAGTCAGAAAAAACGCAATTTCTTATTTGAACACTTCCTTAAATTTTCAGTCACGATGATTTCTGAAAATTCTGTTCAAAATACCCTTTTTGGTAGCCTTTTTTGAAATATATTCCGTCTTTATCAAAAAACTGACCAATGCATCACATTATATAGTTCCTAAATAAGAGGATCTGCAAATTGGATGCGTTTGAGAACAAAAATGGATTTTAAACGAATCAGAAAAAAACGCAATTTCTTATTTGAATACTTACTTCAATTTTCAGTCCCGATGACTTTCGGAAATTCTGTTCAAAATACCCTTTTTGGTAGCCTTTTTTGAAATATATTTTGTCTTTATCAGAAAATTGACCAATGCGCCACTTTATACAGTTTCTAAATAAGAGGATCTACCATTTGGATGCGTTTAAAATCAAAAATGAATTTAAAAATGAGTCAGAATATAAGCCGTTTGGATTTGAGGTTTTTTCTCCAACTCCTATTTTTGTTTAATTTATTTTTGCTATACGAAATGGTCCTATGAAAATCTTGTCAATATAAAAGTTGTAGATATTTTTGAGAAGATGTAAAATAAATTTAATCAGATTTGATATCTTAAAAATTGACGGAGTTATGGATTTTTCTCTTTTTTCAGCGCCCTTTTTCTTTTAGTTTTTAATTTTTTTCATCGGTAAAAGTTGGTCCTATCAAAAACTTGTAAATACAAAAGTTTTAGATAATTTTAAGAACATTTATAAAAAATTTAGTTGGACTTGATATCTTGAAAATTGACAAGTTATGAATTTTTTTCTCTCAAAAACCCTGTTTTTTTCGCCCCTTGAGCCCACTTCTAAATTTATCAACATTCTGTCATATATATACTTTTGGCCCATTTTTGAGAAGTAATATAAACTTTAAACCGATTCGATATCTGCTTTAATTAAGAAGTTATGGCGTTTTTTCGGTTTTCACAAAAACGCCCCCCTATTCCGACCCCCTTGGTCCGATTTTGCCCATTAACGAACTCAGCCAAGATTTTATACCCATTGATTTTATGTACAAGTTTCGTGGAGATTGGTGAAGAATTATAGAAATTATCGTGTCCATAAAAAAGTGAGATATATAGATAGATAGATAGATAGATAGATATATAAACTGGTGCGATTGCAATAGGTAGTGTTTCTTACGAAATCTACCTAAAAACGAGTCAGAAAAAACGCAATTTGTTATTTGAACACTTCCTGAAATTCTCAATCACGATCACTTCGGAAAATTCTGTTCAAAATACCTTTTTTGGCCGCCTTTTTTGAAATATATTTTGTCTTTATCAAAATATTGGCCAATGCGTCACATTATATAGTTCCTAAATAAGAGGCTCTGACATTTGGATGCTTTTAAAATCAAAATTGAATTTAAAAATGAGTCAGAATATAAGCTGTTTGCATTTGGGGTTTTTTCTCCAACGCTTATTTTTGTTTAATTTATTTTTGCTATAAGAATTGGTCCTATGAAAAACCTGTCAGCATAAAAGTTGTAGATAATATTGAGAAGATGTAAAATAAATTTAATTAGATTTGATAGTTTAAGAATTAACGAAGTTGTGGATTTTTGTCTTTTTTCACCACCCTTTTTGTTTTCGTTTTTAATTTTTTTCATTGGTAAGAATTAGTCCTATCAAAAACTTGTAAATACAAAAGTTTTAGATAATTTTAAGAACATTTATAAAAAATTTATTTGGATTCGATATCTTAAGAATTGATGAAGTTATAAATTTTTTTCTAGCAAAAAACGTGTTTTTTTCGTCCCTTGAGCCCATTTTTAAATTTATCAAAAATCTGTCATGCATAAACTTTTGGCCCATTTTTAGAAGTAATATAAACTTTAAACCGATTCTATATCTATTTTAATTAAGAAATTATGGCGTTTTTCTGTTTTCACAAAAATCCCCCCTATTTCCACCTTCTTGGTCCGATTTTGCCCATTAACGAACTTGACCGAGATTTTATGCCCCTTGATTTTTAAAAGTTTGAAGAAGATCTGAGTAGAAATATAAAAGTTATCGTGTCCATAAAAAAGTGATATACATCGATAGATAGATAGACAGATAAATAGATAGATAAACTTTTTTACTGGTGGTAATTTTGGAGTCTAGAGGTCATGATCGGCGTAGATCTGCAAAAAATTTTCAGAAATTCCAACATGGGAGCGACCGCAATAGGTAGTATTTCATACGAAATCTACCTAATAATACAAGAGGAGCATTTTTAAAGTTCGTGTAAAAATTTAAAAAATTTAATAAGATTGTTCTGTATGCTTTTGGTGAAATGTATATATGCACAAAATTTCATATCACTATGATGAAAAAAAATAATAATAACGTCCACCATCCTCTTAAGCAATTAAAGCTCAAATTACTCCGTCATACTGAGAAAAGAAAAGGAATCACGAAGCCCAGGTACTAACCACCCACAGACATCTCATTAATGATTTTTTAAATGAAAAACAGACGTCTTCAAAAAGTTTTTTCTGGCAATTTCTTCTGAATATGAGCTCATCTTCTTCTGCTTACTAATAAATTTTTGAAATATGTAATAAAATAAATGCGCAATTTTTAAATTGAGCTTATTTTTTTTCTTCTAATTACACAGCGAGAGGGTTAAGGCATTAAGTTCCGGAAATAATAATAATAATAATAATAATATCATCAATTTGAAAATTTGGACATAAAAAAATCGCGAATTTTGACAAATGGTCGCCATAAAAAATCAGTTTCTTTAATTGTTCGCAGAAAAAACTTCTATTTCGCCAAAGGATTGTGGAAAAAACGCGAATTTGGTGAAAGAGTCGCGGAAAAAAACACTAATTTGGTCAAAGGGCTACAATAAAACGCAAAATTCTTCAAATGATCGCGGAAAAAAACTAAAATTTTGTCAAATAGCCACGAAAACGAACGCGATTTTCGTCAATGTTTTACAAAGAAACTCAAATTTTGCCAAAAGATCGCGAAGAAAACACGAATTTCTTCAAAGAAAAAAAAAAGAAACCGAATTTTCTAAATGATCGTAAATTTTTTCGTGAGGTCAAAGAAAAAAAAAACGCAAATTTTGTCAAAAGATCGCAGGATAAAAAACGCAAATTTTATCAAAGATCTTCAAAATTACTCTATTTTGTGAAAGATTATGGAAGAAACGCAAATTTCGACAAAGGGCTGTGAAGACATGCGGATTTCGTTGAAGAGTTGCGGATAAATATCCAATCAAAGACCGCAAGAAATGCAAATTCCATCAATGAATTGCAGAAAAACACAGTAGTATGTCTAGGTATAGTTTTTAATTTGAAATAATATACTGATTCTGAACTAACTTTTGAAGAAAACGGGTTAAATTTAAATCCAGCTTGCAGGAATCTACACTCCGCCCGAAATCGACCCGAATCGAAAAAAACTAACAGCCGACCTGTAACAAAAGTAATTAGTTCCAGGTTCCAGGAGGAAATATCCCTCTGAATTTTAGAAATTTGTTTCAAATTTCGGATTTTTTTTTTTTTTAACTTAAAATTATCCCTGATCAGGAATTTTTTTCCCCTGCGATTCTTGATTTTAGTTTAAAATAGCAAAGATAGATTGCATTGCAAATAAAACAATAGGCGCTAAATCGGTGTCCGGAGGAGGAAGGCCAAAAAGCGAGCCCCGATTTAACGATTGCTATTTGCAGCACCATCTGTCACTGTTCTTGTAAAGTAAAATCAAGAATATCAATAAAAAAAAAAATCCCCTGACATCTTATATAACTCTCCTGGAAGATTTTTTAAAATTGCCGTCAGCATTTGCAAAGTACTGAATTTTAAAATCAATCAGTCCGTTTTAGGACATTCGGTATATTTTTTAAATAAGTTTCAAAGCATTCAGCAGTCTTATATCATATTAGTATTATTTACATAATCCTAAATATTAAAAATTAATTCCAAATAATTATTTCGGCGTTACCGCTATGGAGCTTTTTTTGTGCATAGTTTTAGCTTTACAAATATTTAGACTTTTTTTCAAAAATCGGGTCCACCCGAACCCTTCTCTCAAGAGTGAAAAACCAATCTGAAACTGATTCAAAAGCTAAAATTATATATGTCAATCAACCCCGGACGCAGAGCTCTAGTCGCAGCGGAAAAGCGGAAGTCAACCCGATCCGCAGCAAAAAAATAGTATTCAACCAGACCCACAGAAAAAAGTATAAAGGTTAACCTGACCCGCAGCCAAAAGAAATCAACAGGAGAAAAACGCGACTCACAGAAAAAAAGGATAAGCTAATCCGATCAGCATCTCTCTCTCTCTCTCATCTCATGTCTTCTCATGAGATAGTGTTGTGGTGTGTATGGGATCAGCATCGAAACGTAGAAGTTCACCGGACCCAAACACAATCCACTGCAAAAAGTATAAGAAACCCGGCCCGCCAACCAGGGGCCTCGCTAAGGGGGGGAGGATGGGGGAGGAGCCTCCCCCCAAAACATTCGTGAATGTTGTTACACTTGGCAAATTCACAAACTTAGTTGACAAATTTTCTTTAAAATTTTAATAAAAACTATAATATATTTTCAATTTTTGATAGAATTGGCAAAAATTACAAAACTAATTGGGAATATTATTAACCTTTTAACAAATAAGGGCTATATTACATTTTCTTATTGTGGTAAGTTGGCAAAATTGTAAAATGAGTTGGCAAATATTGAAATTTGACTTGGCAATTTTAGGTCTTCTCCCCCCTCAATAAAAGTCTTAGCGATGGCCCTGCCGCCAGCAGGGAAAATAGATGTCAACTCGTCAACTGGACCCAAACACGACCGGCAGCTAGAACAATTATCCCCGATCCGCGCATCAGATTGGAATCTCCCAGGGCCTGATTTCTGCACAGGCCAACTAGGCCGTGGCCTGCGGTCCACTGCTAAAAAGGACCTAAATTTAATAAATTTTGTCTTAATATTGCATTTCCTGCAATTATTTTCTCAAAATACAAAAAATTTTTGGTTAATTTGGCAAGCGTATGATAATATAATGTTACATTTTCAATATTCCCTGGGCGGGGGGGATCTAATATTTTGATGCGAGGGGGGCCTGAAAAGATGTTGGGCCTTCGGCCCCCTACAACCTTAATCGGGGTGTGGAATCTGCAAATTTCTAAAATCAACCCCCCCCCCCCCCATTTCCTTGAGGACTCTCAGATCAGCTCTTACCGATCTCATTTCGCTAAACAGCGAAAAATCCATCTGGACTCCGGCTTATGTCTTAACCCTTCATTCTTTTAATTTTGCATGTTATTAAGTTACTAAATTAGCTTGTCACAGTTTTTAGATTTTTCTTAAAAAATTACTTTAAAAATCGGAACCGGTTCAGAAATTTAAATCATTATAATATAAATATATATATATGTATAACCAAAATCGATAAGGTAAAAAACTAGTCTGGTTGTAGATCGTCCTCAGTTATCCTATGGAAAAATATTAAAGTTTGAGTGAGATATTTGAAAATAACGCCCCCATAGATTTAACACTATCATTCAGGTCTTTTTGAGTGACATCTTCATTTAATTGTATCTGAAATTCCTCTCGCTAATGTTAAACCTATTCCCGGTTGATGCATTCGTATATTTTGTCAAAATGTTTCTTAAATATCTTAATTTATAAATTTATGCATTAAAATTCTAGTGAATCAGGGTAAGATTTTATCATATATTTATGAAGGTACTCTAAGCTACTCAACGATGTAATCTACTGTGAAAAGAGTTACAAAAAACAAAACAAAACAAAGATTGTTGATTACGTAACTGATGTACTTATATTTGTTTCGCATTAATATATGAAAACAGCAAAACCTTAGCTTTGATAAGACTTTTCAGAAAATAATAATCTTTGACTACTAAAGTATTAATTTGAACGGAAGTGAAATGTATGCATTGTAGATTCTTACGTTGGCAACTGCATTGTGGCAACATGTTTATTAAATGTAGTGTACATTAGTCGTAGTTTCTAAAGTTTTGTTCTTTGATATTATTTTTCTGTAAGTATTAATACAAGTAAATGGAGCAAAATCACGGCACCCCCGCAGGGTGTGGGCGAGGGAGGCCCATTGATATTTCTGAATTGCGGCGACCTATGACTTACCCCACGTATGCAGAGTGTGTGGCAGCAGCAGAAAGTACAACAAATGGAATGTTTCCGGGTTCTCAGTGGCTTGAAAGCTCTAGAGGTTATTTTTTAAATTTTTACTTAAATTTAGATGCATTTCTTGTTTATGTATGAATTCGAAATTTTGGTTTCTTTGATAGAAAAAGATTTATAATTATTGGTACCCCAATATTGCAATCATGAGAAAAAAATCATAAACAGATAATCATGTACTATTTTCTCGATAAAAATTAAAATAATTATCAGTAAGTTGTTGCATTCTTTATTTTATGTGTGTTAAAATTCATGAACTACATGTTGGTATTCATGCAACTTAAAATGTTTACATTGTCGATTATTATTTCCTCTGCATGATGCCGACTGCTTAATAGTACAAGTCCTTTGTAAGTAACTTGTGCATAAAAAGAACAAAATAACTCAAGCATAGGTGCTTACTATGTGTAATAGCTGATTTAAGCGATTGGCAATATATATATATATATATATAAAGGATTTTTTTTGTGTGAGATGTTTTTTAAAGTGCATACATTTAAAAATTATATTTACTGTTAATCTGTCATTTTAATTTCGATAATTATCATTGTTTCGTTTTATATCTTAATCTTGACTTGACACCAAAAATTAAAATAAAGATATTTTGCAGCTAAAAACAAAATGTACTTGCTTTCCTTATTATTGACCATTAGCCCACTTTCTTGCCTGGTAATTAAGGCACTAACTGTGACTACTAGACAAAAGGTGTCAGATTCTAATTAGGGATGCACCGGATACCTGCTTATTCGGCACTCAAACCGGATATTCGTTCCGGCCGAATATTTTAATATCCGGTTGCCGGATAGTGAAACTTTTTTAAATTCTGGTTTTTACATAAAAAAAAAAAAAGTAAAATTAATTTGCTCCTTGCCAAACTTATGTTATTAAAAAGCAATGTTTACAAAAAGAAACACTCATATATTTTCATAATTACGAAATTATAATGTTTATATGTAAATGAAAATATATTTAAAATATGGCAACTATTTATTTATAATTAAATTTTATTAAAGGTAAATTATGATGTAGGAACATTAGACGCTCAGCATTTTCAGGCTGTAATCTGTTACGTTTTTGATCACAAATATTTCCTCCTTCTGAAAATAAACGTTCACTTTCAACAGTCGTAGCAGGGGCAGACAAATACTTCCTTGCTAATCTTGACAGAGTAGGATAAGAATGTTTACTTTCTTGCCACCATGTCAGTGGATTGTCCACCCTTGGTATCAGTGGCTGTGATAAAGATTCAATTCATTTGGATGTTTGGATGATAAACTTTCAGTAGATGTACTTGCTTCTGTTTCACTAGCAATTTCATTGAAGCATTGCCAAAATGAGTTATGCACTTTCTTAGAGAAAGAATCATTCGTTTCCTTTTTAACAATTGTATTCATATTAACAGTATCGCAATCAATTTCTTGCATTTTTTCTGTAAGAGCAAATTTGGCCGTTTGAATCTCGTCATCATTATTAAAAAAGGCAGTTTTGAAACGTGGATCAAGTAGAGTTGACAAAAAATAATAATCAGTTTTGTTAATGTTAGAGAAGCGCTCATCTAATTCAGTTTTTAAAGTTTCTTTCATTGTACCAACCCCAAAGAATTGTGGTCCGCTTTTTGACAAGTAACGTTTTAAAGTTGCTATCGTTGGAATGACTTCAGATAAGAATGATTCTTTTTTGCTCATAATTCTTGTGATTTCTTCAAATGGTTGCAGCAGTTGAAGAATATTCTCTATTGTTCCCCATTGTTCTGCTTTCAAATTAGTTATCAAGTCCATATTCTGTTGAAAACAATGAAATAGCTTTTTTTTGATCTAGCAGGCGTTCCAACATGTAAAAAGTACTGTTCCAGCGTGTACTAATATCTTGGATAAGTTTCTTGGGGGATATATGGAGTTCTTCAACTTGTATCTTCTTTAAATTTGAACAAGGAACAGATGAATGATTAAAATGTGTCACAATGTTTCTTGCACATGAAATTATGTCTTTAATTATTCTTTGTGACTCAATTCCTTTATTTATGACTAACTGTAGGCTATGAATGAAACAAGATGCACTATTTACATTTGCATCTGTAACAGCTTTGGCCATGTTAGATGCATTGTCACGAATTATAAGATGCAGTTTGTTAGATATATTCCAGTCTGTTGAAAGTTGTTGTAAGATTTCACTTATATTTTGGCCAGTATGACTGTCTGGGAAGTGTTTTATGTTCAGAGCAGCACGCTTCTTTTCAAACTCTGCAGTGATCCAATGGGCAGTGAAACTAAGATAACTATCATTATTCATGGAAGTCCAAATATCAGATGTCACTGAAATTGCTTCTGCCACTGCTATATCAGATGATATTTTAGCTTTACATTTTGAAAAAATATCTGGTATAATTATATCAGTAAAATAATTTCGTGATGGCATTTGATATTGAGGTTGGGCTTTCATCATAAGATTTTTAAAACCTATATCATGAACAATGCTAAATGGTTGGTTGTCGACTGCAATCATTTCACCTATAGCGTAATGCAAATCAACCGATCTAGCATCATTAATATCCCACTTTTTTTTTTTCTCAAAACAAGCCTCCAAAGTTTGTTGTTTTCTTTTCATCCCACGCCTACTACATGGATCATCTTGATCTGCATCAAGCACTGAAGATTCTACATTGCTTGTATTAACACCATCTTTCAAACACTGATTTGGATGCTTAAGCTTTAGGTGGTTATACAAAGGAGTGGTAGAAGCTTTTCTTCCTATACCACCTCTAGAAACATCACTTTTACAAAGTTTGCATTTAGCCATCATTTTATTATCTTCTATAATCTCAAAAAAGTTCCAAACTGGACTCTTTGTTTTAGTGCTCATTTTACTACACAGTATTAAAATCAACACAAAATTATTAGAATGGAGAGTACATTTGCATTTATATGATAGGAACACAAACAGCTAATTCAAATGACTGTAGCTAAATCAATATGTTATCAATTTTGAAGAAATGATGTAACCTAGTTTAAACAAAAATATTTTAAGATTTATTTTCTTTATTCCACCTTATAGTTGCAAAGTGCTAAAAAAAACCACTGAAGCAGGGTTGTAGTTTTAACCAATAAAAATTTAATTGCAGTGTTCTGTTATTTTGTCATAACCTATAACAGCAATTGTAAAACCAAAACTAGAATATGTACTACAACTTCAAATTTTTTATTTCTCTAAAATTGTTCTTAAATTTCAGTAATGAAGTAATTTTACACCTCTCAAAAGTTTTATTGTAATTTTCACCAGTCAAAATTTAACTGCAGTGTTCAATTATTCTGTCATAACTGTAATTGTAAAACCAAAACTAGAATATCAACTACAACTTCAACTTTGTTTTGATTTTTTTTTTTTTTTTTTTTTTTCTTTTCTTTTTTTTTTTTTTTTTTTTATTGCAGCCAAGTAGTTGACTTCTATACTTCTTCTCAAGTGTTTTGTTAATAACTTTATCAGGGTTGGCACGGTTTAAACCAATTGGTTTTAACCATGGTTTAAACCACGGTTTAAACCAAATGGTTTTTTTCTCAAGAAAACCAATTGGTTTTTTTAGAAGAAATCTAATGACATTTTCTTTTTTTTTCTTTATAATTTACGTGTTTCAAGTTATTGAACATAAATAATTTCTACTTTTAACACTTTATTTCAGTAATAAGTATTATATATAGTGGGTTTAGGTCTTTTTTTATGCGTAGGATTAAACCGATTGGTTTTTTCTGTAAAAAAAAAAAAAGCAATTTGTTTTATAGAAATCTAATGACATTTTCTTTCTTTCTTTATAATTTGAGTTTCAGATTAATGGATATAAATAATTTCTACTTTTAACACTTTATTTCAGCAATAAGCATTAGATATATTGGGTTTACGTCATTTTTTATGCATAGGATTAAAATCAGTACACATTGGTGAACATATCTATTGCTCTAAAGAAAAACTTCAACATGTGAATTGATCAAAGATAAAATAGATTCATTATTTAGTATAAAATATTTAAATTTTTTTAACAATGCAGGTTATTTAATGCAATTAATAATGTAACACAATGATCTTTTAAGATTTTGCACAAGCTGTAAAAGAAATTTTTCTTTTGGGAGATTATCTTGAAGAATTAAAAGAAAGACTGGTTGCTAGTTATAGCATTTTAATAACATTTTTTTCCCTTTGCTATCTGCTGAATCTAACGACAAAAAATGTTAACGTCAAATTGTTACTCAGAAAGAAAAAATCCTAAGAAGTATTTGTAATTTATTATTTGAATAATTTTGGAAAAGAATATTTATCAAACTATATCCAAATGTTTATTATAAAAATTTACAGGGCATCAATAGTTCACTGTGTAGAACAGTTAAAACTTTCAACATAAGACTGTTTGCTAAAACTGTTTAAATGGAAAAATGAATTTTTTCAATTTTCAGCATAAATTCACTATAATTATTAAATTTAAATTATTTTAAATGAAGTTACACTGCTTATAAACCAATAATGTCTGTTTTTATCAGTAAATATGCATGTATATGTAATAAGAAAGGATGTTTTAAAAAAACCCGGTTTAAACCAAAAAAACCTGGTTTAAACCAAAAAAACCGGTTTTTTTGGTTTTTTTCGAAAAAACCTGGTTTTTTTCCAACCCTGAACTTTATTATTAATTTCAGTTATGAATATCAACAAAAGAGAAAGATATAAATATCCAATCTGAATGTTTAATGAAGTTGTTGTTAATAAATCAAAAATTCTGAGTCAGAAATGTGTACAATGGGACCATCTTGTAAATGCTAAAGTATTGAGGATTAAAAATCATCTAGAAAAATAGTCTTCTGCAAACTAAAGAGTTTATGAAGATTCATACTCTAGATTCAAAGTGTGTTTGTTTAGAAAATCAAGAACAAAATGGTGCTGATATTAAAGAAACTGTTCAAATTTTGCTAGAACATCAATTGCACAAGTTAAGCAGAAACAATAGAAAAAATTGTGGTAAAAACAAAAGAAAAAAATCATTAAATATACAAATTGCATTTTTTTAAAACATATTTTAGTAAAAATTTCTAATTAAGCCTTGTTATAAGTCACCCAGTCAAGCTAAAATCGCAAGTGACATTTTAAATAAAGCTCATTCTGAGACTTACTCTACAATGCAAAAAGAGTTTAATAGGAAAACTAACTCTCACTCAGAGTCAAGAGGAGTAACAAACATAATTGTCCCATTTTTGTTAATTATGTGTTAACAGGGTAAAAACTGTTTTTTTCTGTTAGTTAATCAAAACAAAAATGTCTTAATAGACATCCAGACACTACCTAAATCTGGTGATAGAGACTAAAGAAAAGGCAGAAAAAAATATGCATGTAAAGGTAGTTTTATAAGTAAAAATGAAAAGGCAAAATAATATTAAATTTCAATATTTAATTATTACTATGCATTTGTTTTTAAATAACTTTGACTTAATAAGTGAATTAAAATCTATTAATACTTGCATAATACAAAATTATAATAATTTAATATTTTTTCTTCTTTAAACAAGCATAAAATTTAAATATTAATAAAATTAAAAATGAGAAATTATTCGGCCGGATATACCGGATATTCGGTAAAATTTCTTACCGGATATTCGGTATCCGGTATCCGGCAAAAATCCACATCCGGTGCATCTCTAATTCTAATCCAGATCTTGACATGGATGTTTGTACCTGGCCATATTTTACGTAAAATAGAGGTCATAATCTGTTTAACCATGGTGTGCAAATATCTCCACAACAACTCATTCAACATTTATAGTGTAAACAAAGTTTAACAAAAAACAATGTAATTTAATGGCTATAACGGCACCACATTTTTGTTGATTATAGCATTGCATGATGCTTGCAATGCACATGTTCCAATTATATTTATTTTGTGATTAAAATGCTTTTCCTTTGTGTAATGAATAGGGATGCAGCGGATTAAAGGTTAAAATTCAATATTTGTATTAGTAGCCAGTGGCCAGTAGAGGCTGAATGTTTAGTAGCCACTATTGTCAAGTTAGTGGCCACTAATTACTATCAGGGATGCCACTGAGAAGTAATTATCGTGTAAGGAAAAATTTACGACATTTTTCACAACATTTATACTCAGATTTTGTGAATTACATTGTATTGGATATTGCATTGACATATTTCTTATGTTAAGGGATCACAGTACCTAGAAATTGGTCAAAATATAGATTTTCTTTTTTTTTAAATATTAACTGAAAGCCTCTCTAATCGTGAATGTTTCGACACCTCATTTTTATCAACACGACAATTATATTATCATTGTAAGTTATGTTAATAGATCCAGCACAATGACCCATATAAATAAAAGCCTTAAACTGATTTTTATATTTTGCTTATTTGAAAAATACTAAGGTTTTTTTTCTTCCTAATTAAGATAGAGGTTTGACTTTTTTTTTTTTTTTTTTTCACTTGTTTTCCGTGGTGTATTTAATATTTTTGTATATGGATTTAATTCAAGTTTATAGTTATATATATATATATATATATATATATATATATATATATAAAAAAAATGTTGATTTGTTTCAAAGGACTGGTGTCTTTAAAATGTTTTATAGCATTTTTTATAATAAATACACTGTATTTTTCGTTTTTTTTTGATGGAATTTGCAGTTTTTTCGCCATTTTTTGAAGAGATCTGCCTTTTTTTTTTTTTTTTTTTTTTTGGTGATCTTTTGAAGGAGTTTTGCCTTTTTTTTACGATCTTTCGGGGAAGTTTTGCCGGTTTTTTTTTCCGATCTTTCGGAAAAGTTTGCCTCTTTCCGCGATCTCTTGGAGAGTTTGCCGTTTCTTTGCGATCCTGATCCAAAATTCTTTTGGAGAAATTTGTCGTTTTTTCGCGATTTTTGAACAAAATTTGCTGTTTATTAGCGATTTTTTGACGAATTTGCCATTTTTCGCAATTTTTTGAAGAAAACTGCCTTTTTTTGCGATCTTTCGACGAAATCTGCCATTTTTTCGCCATCTTTTGGAGATGTTTTGCCGTTCTTTCGCGATCTATCGGAGAAGTTTGCTTTTTTTTCAGTGATCTTTTGGAGAGTTTGCCGTTTTTTCGCGATCTTTTGGAGAAATTTGTCGTTTTTTCGCGATTTTTGAACGAAATTTGCTGTTTATTAGCGATTTTTTTTGACAAAACTGCCATTTTTCCGCATTTTTTGACAGAATTTGCTGTTTTTCTCATTTTTTTTTTTTGAAGAGAACTGCCTTTTTTCGTGATCTTTCGACGAAATCTGCCGTTTTTTTCGCAATCTTTCGGAGAAATTTTGCCGTTTTTTCACGATCTTTTGCCGGTTTTTCGGGATATTTTGATGAAATTTGCTGCATTTTCATCATTTCTTGATGAAATTTACTTTTTTTCGCGATTTTTTACCAAAATTTGTCGAAATCCTTTGATTAAATTTGCGTTTTCTCGCGATCCTTTGACGAAATTAGCAATTGTTCTTCGAACGATTGGCGAAATTGGTTATTTTCGGCGACCATTTGTCGAAATTCGCGATGTATTTTGTCTTAATTTTCAGATTTATGACCGATTTTTTTTTTTTTTGGAAATGATTGATCGCCATTTTGGCGATCAGATGCATAACATAAAGTCGCCAATTTTTTACATTTAGTCGCCCTGTGGCCGGTGGCGACCGTGAATTTTAACCTTTACAGCAGATACTATTTTTGCCGGATATCGGATACCGAATATCCGGTATCCGATTTGCCTGCCGGATTCGGATATCCGGTACTGAATATGTTTTTAGTTATGGTGAATGTTTGTTTATTTCTTTATGCAATGCCATCTCAAATAATAAATTGCAAACATGTTTCACTCACCATTACAACTTTTAAACGTATTGGAGTATAATTTACAGAAACTATATATCTTCGACTATCAGGGCTTGAAATTCAGGTTTTCCCAGGCAGAGAGAGTTTTCCTCATAAAATTTGTAAATGCAGGGGTGTTAAACTCAGGGATGAGAGTGAGAAAAAAACAAAGAGGAAATTACACATGAGGTAAAAATTAAGCAAAAACATTGAAATAACGCATGAAATAAAAATTGAGAAAAAAAGTTGATATAACGCGCAAAGTAAAAATAGAACAAAATAATTTAAACCGATGCATGTAAAAAAGTTAAAGTGAAAATGGTACATTAAATATAGATTGTCATTATTTGAATTGAAGCACGCACACACATATAATACAAAAATACATTAAAATAAAATAAGAACACAAATATAAGAATGGGTGATGAAATTTTATTCAATAATTTTGATATATAAAATATATCAATATGAAAAATTTTCAAAAATGCACAATTATTCTTTAAAAATTTTATAAGCAAATTCATTTAAAAATCTACCTTTAAAATAACTTATGGCACAGTCATAAATCTCCAAATTTGGCTTAAATCTGCTTGCATCCAGTAGGGAAAAGAACTAATCAGTGTATAATTAGAATTTAAGCAAAGCAGAAGTGCATATTTCCCTGAAAAAAGCTGTATTTCATTTGGCAATTTATAACAGAATTTATTATCCCCACTAGGCGAACGGCGATCGATCACGTTTTTTTAATCCCCATGTGGCGACTGTCAATTTTCACCTATATTTGATCATGGGTGCAAGTTTGAAATTTTGACAATACTGAAAATATTTTGAATCTCGCCCCCCCCCCCCCCTTCACGAGTGAACAATAAGCACATGCATGATTCACGTTTTTTCCACGACCGTTTGACGAAATTCGCTTTTTTCCAAGATTTTTTGACAGGAATCACGTCTCTATCGCGATCCTTGGACCAAAAATTGCTTTTTTTCCAATCATTTGACAAAAATTCGTGCCTTTTTCGCGATCCTTTGGCAAAAATTCACTTTTTCGTAAGACTTGAACAAAAATTCGCGTAAGAGAAAACTGCGAGATTTGCCAATTGACAGCGGAAAATATCACAAAAATAGTCAGTCAGTCCTGAGATTTGATCGCCATTTAACAAAAGAAAAAAAAAATTCAAAAAGGGATTTTTTTTTTTTTTGGAAACAGGAATGTCTTGGCCATAAGATTTTTTAAGGCATGAATCCAGCCATCCCATGCCAAAGTTCAAGCCCGTTATGTGTATATTAATAATACTGAATAAAAAATGTATTTCAAACATTTAAATATTCTGCTTATTTGTCAATGAAACGCTGATAATGGCTAATAATTACAATGAAATGCTGATAATTGCTAATAATTTGTACAATGAAATGCAGATAATTTATAGAACAAATTTTATACATTTATCAATATGTTTATTTTATAATTGTAAAGTAATTTCACAAAGAAATACACAGCTTCCATTTATAATGTAAACATAAAAAGGCTTACGAATATACCAATGGTTGAAGAGTTATTTCCAAACATGGGTTTACTTAATGATATTTTTCATGTTTTAATTATTTAATACTGTTTTACCTTAAGCTACATTTAATTTTATTTAAGTTAAATCACTTTCAAATTTATAAGAAAAAAAACTTTTAATTTTAAATATTTATAATGAAATCATGCAAGTAACTAGTTGGATGCACCAATCCCAAAACTCTCTTCTATTCCATATATCTGAATGTTTCAAAAAATATTTACAAATACAGTTGAGTCTCTATATAACGAAATCCATCGTTCAGTCAAAAAATTCGTTGAATAGAAAACGATAAAAAATTTTGTACTTTATAAGAAAGCATTATGCTTATCCCAAAAGAGTTTTTATGCAGATGCAGTAGAAGATAACACCAGCATAGATGACGTTTAGTAACAATTCTTCATTAAAATGATCTCTCACAACAAAAAATGTTCCAAGTCGCCACAAACAACAAACTTAAGCTCTAAAAGTAATGAGAGTTAGTTTAGATAGATGAAAACCTGCTGAAAAAACCTTTTCTACAATTGCCCCCTCACTCCTTCCATATTGCTGACTTACTAGCCAAATCAAGAAATAAACACCATTTTCAAGACGATAATGGAATAGTTTTATTTTTTAGGATGCTTTGTGATTATTGCATATCGTTCCAATAGCAAGCAAATGTTTCACTCTTTTCCAAGAACGCAAGCTCACCTTGTTAAAACAAAGTCAAGTATAACCATGCAAAAATGCTTTTTTTGGGGGGGGGGGGGGGGTTGAATGCCTTTTTTTAGACATAAGGAATAAGGTAGAGGATGCTATGTAGCTATGACTTATAAACGAGAAATCAATAAAAAAAATTTACTCTACAAATAATTTGAAGCGTTTTCAGAACATATAAAAGAACATTTTTGAAAAAATTTGTTAAATGGAGATATATATTTTGCTATATGTAGATTATTTTTAATGTAATCATGAAAAAAATTGACCGTTCCTACAAAAAATTCCTTAAATAGAGAAATTTGCTGGATAGAGTTTCGTTGTAGAGAGAGTTAACTGTATTAATACTACTTCAATATTGTTAGTTCAGTACTATACCAACTTTTATTTTCATCTAGAATTTTTGCTGCAGTCAGTTAATTAGATTAAGAATGAGTTAATCTCGATCATGATATTTATTAAAATCAATATTCTTTTCTGTTCTGCTATACATCAGTTGTTTGCGAATAGCCAATTTTAGAAAGATAAGATACAAAGTTCGCATCGCTGCACGAACTGCCAATTCTCTGTAAGGATTATGAAAAATCAAAATTATTTTGCAAAAATCATTATTATAGTACCATCTTTAGGCAAATTATTTTCAAATTGAAGGAAGACCAGACAGTCATTCCCATTCCCAGAAATGTATCCAAAGAAATTTGGTTCAATTCTATGCATAACTTCATACAGTATTTGATGGTAGAACAATGAAAATGGCACAAAAATTGCAATTATAGCACCGCCTTACAGCGAAATGTTTACATATTGAAGAAGAACCTGCTGGTTACAGTTTTGCACAAAATATTTGGATCATTCTATGCATAACTTCATACACTTTTTGATAGTATGATGGCGACACTGGAACAGACAGATGTTTTGAATAAACATGTTTTTGGAGATATTTGATCCCTAAAACACGCAAATTTGTCAAAAAAAATTGATTACAATAATTTCTTCTTTGAAAGATAGAAGAAATTAAAAATAGGTTTGTTTAGTTGTGTAACTTAAAAACCAATTAACTCATTGTTTAAATTAAAAGAAAGAAAGAAAATTAGTAAAATCACAGTTTAATAAACAACTTCAAATTTATGAAGATAGAAAACCAACGTTTAGAAATGCATGTAAGGTAGCAAACAGCTGTTTCGAATCTATTACCATTCGCTCCCGTAATAGGCATATAAGACTGTGCTTTTCTGTCGCTTTGCTCAGCTTAGCTTTTTCTAGCATGCTGAGTCTTATATTGATGAAGAATCTCGATAGTAAATTCGAAACGGCTGTTTTCTATTCTTTTCATGCATTATTTGTGCATTTCTCAATGTTGGTTTTTTATCTTTATACATTTTTGCACAAAAGCTTCATTTGCTATTTTGACTTCAAATTTTGTTTTACAATCTGAAAGTAGATACAATTTTCTAAAAGATGTAAATGTAAATTTTTAAATTTGTTACAGAGTTTAAATATAAATAGTTGGAAAGCTGGCAATTCTTTAAGGGTGTATTCGAAAAAACACTTTTCCACCTTCAACAGCTCGAAATTTTCCGATACAATTTCAGACACATTTTTAAAAGTAGAAACATGAAACTTGCTGAGGATATTTTTGAAGAGATGTACAAGGTGCCGTGTGATGTACTTTTACACTCAATTCATTAGAATTTGATTTATAAACAATTATCTTCTCAGTATGACCCTTTTTTTCGTTTACAGATCTCACGCTAGGGGAAAATATGTTCAAAATGCCATTTTTGATTGCTTTTTTTTTGTAATATTTTCTGCATTTATCAAAGAATTGACAATTACGGCACCTTGTGTACTTTCTAAATAAGACAATTTTCCAGTTTGATTCATATGAGAGTAAAAATGAAGTCGAAAATAAATCGGAAAATAAGCAGTTTGAATCGAAATACATCCTTAAACTTTTGAGAATTACCTTTTATTCATCGATAGGGAACTTATAATAATATTTCATGTTTTGCATTATAAACAAAAGTTTTCGCATTGTTTGGGATCAAACGATTACTGTTATTAGTATATATTTGGTTTGTTGCATTCTGCCGGATATCCGATAGAGAAGTCGGATATCCAGTGATTGTGATTCGGATATCCGATGATATTTCGGATATTGAAAAATCAGCCGGATATCGGATATTGGCCGGATATCCGTTGCATCCCTAGTAATGAATAATGCAGTAGACTCTCTAAAATTTGCAACCCTAAAATCCTTACATCATCACAGAATCTAAAAAAAAATCAGAGCTTATGTGTGGTACAAAAGTGCCTGTACGTTTTTCTCTTTTAGTGCTGAAAATGCTTTTGAATCGATGAAAGACAAAATACTGTCACTTGGTGTAATAAAATTTTGCACAGTTCTTGTCACTATTTCAGTCACAGATTACATTGTTTTCATGAAAAATAACAGGCTTTTGGATTAGCAAAGAAGGCGTTATACTCAATACGTGAGTCACTCACCTTCTGCATGTGATGAATGTTTTATTATCTTAAAAGCATGGTTTTACCTAAAGTAGTGATTCCCCTTAATGTCATACATACACATGTCTTAATGGTCAATATTACAAACTTTTGCAATTCATTGGAATGTGTTTTAGTGGATATGTTTACATGCAATCTGATTGACTGTTTCCTATTGTTAACTCCCAAAACAAGGTTAGAAATTGGGAATTTTAAGAAAGGCATTAAATGATGCCTACAAATGTTTTTCTAGGTGCCAAACAGCATTTTATGGTTGCAATTTGCAATTTTACGTTGCATCATATTTTCTCATTTCTTTTTGCAACCATGTTAACAACATTGTTTCTATTTTTATATGTTAAGGCAGGGGGATGGTGTATATATTAAATATTATGTCTTTGTCTTAATTACTAAATCATAAGAAAGGGCTTTCTATAAAACTGTAAAACCTGATTAAACTACAATACATAAATTATAAAAAAAAGTTATTTTTTTTTATTTTTTTAATGAGTTTAATATGAATACTAAAATTAACAATATAAAACATAAAAATATAAACAGTATAAAAATTGAAATCACGATATCTAGTTTTAAAAATCGGATATCTTAATTTGATCATTCATTACACCCGAATACCATAAATTAAAGGCCTTTTCAGCATTAAAGTCTTTCGATAGGGGTCCATATAATTTGGTACTATATCAATCGTCGACCTCTATATCGTCGACCAAAGTACGATCGCCAAACTAAGATTAAATGCCAAATAATGGATGATTGTGAATGTCACATTCAATGGCATTAAATATGATACACATGTTTAAGAAAGATGTCATTGAATTTATTTAAACTTTTTATTAATATTCTACTAATTATTTGTTTTTTTGTTTTTCAAATAAAAATTAAGTCAATATGTATAATTGGGCTATTAGTTTGGCGATTTGTATAATTTGGCGAAATTGGTTTACAGGATAACCAAGTAGTACCTATATTTTGTGAAATGTGAATTTAAGTTCAGTTTTATCTATCATTAGTTAAAGTGAAGTTAGCTTAGATTTGATTGACATTCAAACTTGCACAAAACCAAAAACTTTCTGCACGTAAATATTGGACCAACAATTTTCTGAAAATAATTTAATGTTTAATAAAATCATGCGTTATGTTTAGTAAAATTATGTGTTACAGAGTTTTCCCCAGGTTTAAAAAGGGGCAGGGTGCTACTTTTTATAGGTGAAAACTGGGAAATTCGATTAGTAGCCAGTGGCCGGTAGACCCAGTTTCATTAGTGGCCACTTTTTAAAAGTTAGTAGCCACTTTTTAAAAATAGGTCAAAATGGCTTTTTTTTTATTTATTTATTTAGCGGCTAGTTACACATATTTGGTTAAAAATAAAACTGTCATTCCACTGAATGGAAAAATATGAATTGGTGATTAATACTGCAGATCCTTATATATATTATAAATGTGAAAGTGTGTCCGAAAATTGGAATGAACTTGGCTTCAAAACGGATGGATTAATGTCTTTGAATCTTTGCATATGGTTAGATTATACAGTGCGCGAAAAAATTATAAGGACACGCGAAAAATCGCCAAATCTAGAAGCCTTGTTATCAGAATCGTATGCAAATTTTTGCAGCAAAAATAGATGTAAAACTAAAATATTTCATGCGTAAAGTAATTAAAATTTTCCATTTTAAATCTTTTAAAATTTAAATTTTGATTTTTGAACTAAAATGAAAACGGAAAAAAGTATAAGGACATTGCTTTTTCTCCAGTAATTATTTAAAAATTTGCATATTTGAAAGCAACAAATGACATTTCCGAGTTAAAAGATTCCTTTGCGAAAAAAATTTCCTACTCGGCGACTTTCAGTGTAAATTTGTAACGATGCCCAAAGGAACTCAACTTTCTGACTCTGAAAAAGGAAAAATTGTTGCTTTTCGAGAATGTGGATTAAGTGGATGGGAAATTTCAAAAAGAATCAAGAGATCTAAAACGGTAGTTTATAATTTTCTAAAAAATCCTGGGATGTATGGTATGAAAAAGCGAACTGGGAGACCCGACATTCTCTCTCGTCGACAAAAAAGAATGATTGTAAGAAGAGCTTGCGAGAAAAAAGAAACCGCAAATGAAGTTAGACAATATTTGAGTTTACCATGCTCAACGAGGACTGTTCAAAATGTTTTGAGTAAACATCCTCAAGTTTCTTATGGGAAATTAGTGTCACGTCCCCCTCTTACAAATCATCATAAGAAAAGAAGAGTTGACTTTGCCAAAAAATACATTTCTCTTGGTCAAAAGTGGGCTGATGTAGTTTTTTCGGACGAAAAAAAGTTCAATCTTGATGGACCTGATGGTTTTCGTTATTTTTGGTATGATTTGCGAAAGACCAAGGAAGTGTTTTCCAGGCGTCAATTTGGTGGTGGCTCAGTTATGGTATGGGGCGGTTTTGCGGCAAATGGAACCACTCCAATTGTATTTATCAATCATAAAATGAATTCGGACAGGTATGTTGATATGTTAGGAGAAAATTTGTTACCTGAAGCGCCACTAATTACTTCAGGGGACTATATTTTTCAGCAAGATAATGCTTCGATACACGTTTCTAAGAGCACAAAACTTTGGTTTGAAGCTAATTCTGTAAAGTTACTTGATTGGCCGGCGAGAAGTCCCGATCTTAATCCAATCGAAAACTTATGGGGACTTCTAGCCCGAGAAGTTTATAAAAATGGCACACAGTATCAATGTAAACAAGATCTTGTCGTCGCTATCAAAGACGCTTGGGAAAAAATATCTGTGGACATTTTAAAAGATCTGTCAGGATCTCTGACCTCTCGGCTTATTCAAGTGATTGAAAAAAAAGGTAATTTTCTTGATTATTGAAATATTTTCAAAGTATTTTGGAACATGTCCTTATAATTTTTTCCGTATTTCCTTTAATGTTAAATTTTGTAAAATCAGTATTTTGAAGCTGTATTATGTTTTTTATCGGGTATAAATGTTATCACAAAATTATGTAGCAGAAGTAAGATGTATAAAAATTTCATTTAGGTGAAATGAAAATAAAGCATATTTTCATGCAATTAAATGTTGTCCTTATACTTTTTTCGCGCACTGTAGGAGTGGAATGAACATAGGCTAATTTTTATTTATTTTATTCAAATATTTTCCTTAATAATTCAAAATTTAATTATTTTTCATACAAAATCAATAGGCATTTTTCAGATAAAATTTAACCATTTTTCTTTCCTGTTGCCAAGAAAATAAAAAATTGGAATAATAATTTTTCAACGGCAATGAATTTTTAATAAAAAACTTCCACGCAAAAAACTATAATAAAATAATTTAAAAGAAAATAAATATGACGTCATGTTTGAAATAAAAATAAAAGGTGTATTTTTTATAATATATTCAACAAGGATGTTTGTTTAATTAATGGGAATTTTTGTGTAAAATATGGCGACATAAATTAAAAGTAAAAAGAATGAAAAAGAATTATATTTTTAATAAAATGGTTCGCTTATGAAAATGTGACGTCATAGTTGAAATAAAACAGGTACTTTATAGCAGTTGTTAAAAATACAAGTATGAATATAAGTAGCTAATGGAGCGAGATAAATAATGACGTCATATTTAAAATGAATCGGAAATATTTTTTACTTATATTAATTAATACGTTATAAGTTACATACAAATGACTATTTTTATTCAAAACTCATAATTATCAATGGAAAAAAATTTTTGTGGGGAAAAGGCGGAAAATAAAACTACTGATTAATATATTTTTGGCTTGATTTTTTAACACTTTGGAACAAAGTTGAAAAGTTATTATGCTTTCGGTTTGTCTGTCTGTCTGGTCGCTTTCTAAATTTCGTAAATATACTCCGATTTCCATGAAATTTTTGGATGTTCTTAACGTTTACCTAGCACGAATACCTATTGAAAATAAAGTTTCTACCATGATTAGTTTATTTACAGGGATTGTCAAAAATTTACCTACATTACGGCATTATGGGGAAAATCATTTTAATTAAATTTAACGATGTTACGCACTGTGAAACATATTAAAATTTACATGCATTTACAAAGTGCACTAAAATATGCATTTTGTAAAGTATGTATTGAAAAGGACACTTATTATTCATTTGCAGGGTTACACAGAAGAATTCCATTGCATAAGAATAAAAGGAGGAACAGTTTCCGACATATTTTAATTATGGTAAACGATTTCATGTATAATCAAATTGATATACATTGCTGAGGCTTAATGTGAGTTATTTCATGCATAATACGAAGTGCATAGCATTTACAGGGACACACAAAATATTTCAAATATTTTATATTCTATCCAAAGTACTGTATATCATGGATGATGACTGTTGCATGGATGAAATGCATTTTGAATTATGATGTGCTTTTAAGTTTTGCTAAATGTATGCATATTAAATGGAGAGTATAAATTATAATAGTATAAATAGTTAAATTTAGATACACAGGGTTACACAAAAGATCTCGGAAAGGTTACTGAATATGAGAATAATTTACTTAAAGGTGGTTTTTAAATAAAATATGCATTTTTATTTTGAACTGCATTTAGTAAACTAAGAAATGTTTGTAGTATATATATAAAATGATATACAGGATCCCGCAAAGAACTGGATACAAGGTTGTCTTCGGATGATAATTTCTGAAAATGTAATTTAGGTAGTAATAAGAAATATTTTTGTTTGAACTAAATTTTAGAAAGATACTTTCGTGTATTAAAGGCACTTGGAAAACTACAGGGCTGAACAAAAGTATTCAAGAATGTTTCTATCTATTAGTATTAATCGCTGAAAGGAAAATTTTAACCAGCAAAAAAATTAGCAAATAGGGATTATCAGAAGTTTTTTACCATAAATTCGCGATAAAAAGTTAATTACACATGCTTTTGATCATCGAATTTTTTTGCTTGATTGATCAATTATTTCTTCTTTAAATGTTATGTGAACGAAGTCACGGGTAACTGCTAGTAAAATTATAAGTGATAAACTATATTTAAATATATACACTATATTGCCATTGATTATGGGACACTTGCGATTTTAGACATTTTACTAAATATCTAGAAAAATACATGAGGAATCATCTCGAAACTCTTAGTGTATAAATATAATAGTATACGTCATACATCTCCGTGAAGATTTTTTACCGAAACTCCATAGGGGACCGTCAACAAATTAAAAAAGAATGAATATCTTTTGAATAACCCTGTCAAAACTAATGTAGCAAAAGCGCTCAAACTGTAGATTATGATTGAATGCCTTATTGCAATACACTGTGTTCATTTTTATGCAAATAGCATGCATACTCGCAGAGTAATTAAGGTTTTTATAAAAATGTTCCCAAAATTTTCCAAGTTTTTTTCTTATAATTTTCAGAGTTCTTAATATAAAATAATATTTTTTTCAGAAAATATGAAAAACAACATTGCACATAGTACCCTGTAATCAGAATTAAAAAATAATGAAAATTGTATGAAAAATGAGTAGGTTTACTAAATAATTTTTTACTGTGCATGCGTCAAAGATATCGAAATTTCATTTGCATATTATGTTAGCTAAATGTATAGAGCAACTTTTGTAAAAGTCTCAAAATTATAGCTTGAAAATTCTGAAAGTAATCGTATATAGAAAAAGGACAAAATCCGTTGTTTCCAAAATGAAGCAAAAAAATGAGGGATTTTATCCAAAAGTAGTCGTAACATCCCGTATTGTGTATTCTATATTGACACTAATCAATGAATATATGGATACAACCCCTCTTGTTTTTGCTTCATTTTGAGAATAACGGATTTTCAACTTATTCAATTGACGATTATTTTCAAAATTTTCAAGTTATGATTTTGTGACTTTCACAAACGTTGCTCTATACACTTAGCTAACATAATATGCAAATGAAATTTTGATATCGTTGACGCATGCGCAGTAAAAAATTATTTAGTAAACCAACTCATTTTGTGTACAATTTTCATTATTTTTTAATTCTGATTACAGGGTACTGTGTGCAATGTTGTTTGTCATACTTTCTGAAAAAAATATTATTTTATATTAAAAACTCTGAAAATTATAAGGAAAAAACTTGGAAAAATTTGGGACCATTTTTACAAAAACCTTAATTGCTCTGCGAGTATGCATGCTATTTGCATAAAAATGAACACAGTGTATTACAATAAGGCATTCAACCATAATCTAGAGTTTGAGCGCTTTTGCTATATTAGTTTTGACAGGGTTATTCAAAAGATATTCATTCTTTTTTAATTTGTTGACGGTCCCCTATGGAATTTCGGTAAAAACTCTTCACGGAGATGTATGACGTATACTATTATATTTATACACTAAGAGTTTCGAGATGATTCCTCATGTATTTTTTTAGATATTTAGTAAAATGTGTAAAATCGCAAGTGTCCCATAATCAATGGCAATATAGTGTATTAATGCATTGTATAAAACAAACAAGGAAATTGTATTTTTAAATTTTAAATTAAAAAATAATTTCACATATTTCTTGGATATTTTATTCTTACTTAAAGTTGGTGGTAATTATTAAGTTTGGCGAGTGTACTTTGGCTGAGATTTCAAAATTCCGGATGTCTTATTAAGGCAAAATCATAGTGTCAATGTATTGGTGTGGTGGAGGAAGTTTGCTTGGTAGCAGGAAAATCATATGCTAAATCTGCAGTATTACTCGCCTAAGTGGCAAGTGCTAATTTTGTCCTATGTTTTAAAAGTAATTGGCTATAATGTTTCAATCTTTCTTGACACCTACATAAACTTTAATCATAAATTTAAAAAAAAAATTGTCCCAGCCAACTGTTACTGGTACAATTAGTAAGCATATGACAAAAGTGAAAGATTTAAGATACAGCAATGTCCTTAAAATCTCCTTGCATCCAGAGGTAAAAATGGTATAATTTATTTGAAATACATGTGGAATTAAAATTGATGACTATATTTTGTAGGAAAAAAACTATTTCTTGAAAACATATTAATTCAAATAAAGAGTTCATGATAAAAAGCCAAAATATAGAAAATACAACAAAGTTGCTAAATATGCTTGCATTCGATAGAAAGAATTAACCAATTCACTAATTAGATGCAAACAAAGTAGAGATGCATATATTCATGAAAAAAGCTGTATTTCTCAAAGCAAATAATAAGAATTTTCAATCGCCGAGTGGCGACTAGGGTGGCGATCGATGGCCGATTTTGAATTTAAAGAATTAACAAATTCACTAATTAAATGCATACAAAGTAGACATGCATATATCCATGAAAAAAGTTGTATTTCACAAAGCAAATTAATAAGATATTTTAATCGCCGAATGGCGACTAGGGTGGCGATCGATGGCCGATTTTTAATCGCCACTTTTACAACTTTAATCGCCACGTGGCGAGTGGCGACCGTTAATTTACACCTATACTACTTTTCTGAAAAAGGCACTTTTTACATTCTTCAGGGCACTTTAGAGTTGAATCTAGAACGTAGCGGTCCAAAAAATCATGGAAATTTTGTCAAAAAATCCAAAAATTTCATAAAAAATTGAAAAAAAAAAAAAGAAATAAAGGTAAATTTTTTAAAAAGATCACGAAAAAAGGCAAATATTGTTAAAAGATCACACAAAAAACTGCCGATTTTGTTAAAAGATCACACAAAAAACTGTCGATTTTGTTAAAAGATCACACAAAAAACTGCCAATTTTGTTAAAAGATCACACAAAAAACTGCCAATTTTGTTAAAAGACCACACAAAAAACTGCCAATTTTGTTAAAAGATCACACAAAAAACTGCCAATTTTGTTAAAAGATCACACAAAAAACTGCCGATTTTGTTAAAAGATCACACAAAAAACTGCCGATTTTGTTAAAAGATCACACAAAAAACTGCCGATTTTGTTAAAAGATCACACAAAAAACTGCCGATTTTGTTAAAAGATCACACAAAAAACTGCCGATTTTGTTAAAAGATCACACAAAAAACTGCCGATTTTGTTAAAAGATCACACAAAAAACTGCCGATTTTGTTAAAAGATCACACAAAAAACTGCCGATTTTGTTAAAAGATCACACAAAAAACTGCCGATTTTGTTAAAAGATCACACAAAAAACTGCCGATTTTGTTAAAAGATCACACAAAAAACTGCCGATTTTGTTAAAAGATCACACAAAAAACTGCCGATTTTGTTAAAAGATCACACAAAAAACTGCCGATTTTGTTAAAAGATCACACAAAAAACTGCCGATTTTGTTAAAAGATCACACAAAAAACTGCCGATTTTGTTAAAAGATCACACAAAAAACTGCCGATTTTGTTAAAAGATCACAAAAAAACTGCCGATTTTGTTAAAAGATCACAAAAAAACTGCCGATTTTGTTAAAAGATCACCAAAAAACTGCCGATTTTGTTAAAAGATCACAAAAAAACTGCCGATTTTGTTAAAAGATCACAAAAAAACTGCCGATTTTGTTAAAAGATCACAAAAAACTGCCGATTTTGTTAAAAGATCACAAAAAAACTGCCGATTTTGCTAAAAAATTGCAAAAAAACGACAATTTTTGTAACAAAATCGCAAAAAAAAAAAAAAAAATTGTCATGTTTAAACTTGATAAAACACAAATTTTAAAAAAAGGGGCGCAAAAAAAAGCACATAGTTCATAACGGAAGTGGAATTGTCCCCTTGTTTATCCCACCTGCGTTATAATCTTTCAGAAAATTTGCTGTGAATTTAAATTTTTTTTTCTTAGGATCATCTTTATGATTTTGCCAGATTTTTTCCAAAATTAACAAAAATTAAGGCAGTCATTTCCGAAAATTAAAAAAAAGTCTGTCGTAACTCTAAAAATCTTGCATAAAATATATCGCGTGGTCGCCTTGGGGGCGGAAATTTAGGAGGCACCAAATTTATACTACAAATGCCATTTTTGGGCTGTCACAAGAAAGAGTTGAGAGTGGAAGGGGGATCGACAAATTCCAATTATACCCCGGGTGCAATTTTTCCTTCGCATGAAAATGATTGTGAATCAGGAAAATCTGCTTTTGGAACAATAAAAACACAATTTTGAAGCAGGAAAATTAGTTTTTAGAACAGAAATTCATTTTGGGCATTAACTTTTTTTGTGCCCCTTTGACAAAATTTGCATTTTTTGCGACCATTTGACAAATATGCCATTTTTTGGAAATATTTTGATGAATTTTGCATCGTTTTGTGAATTTTTGGTAAAATTTGCCATTTTTGGACGAAAATTGCCAGTTTTTTCGGCAATCTTTTGATGAAATCTCTCATGTTAACACGATTTTTTGGCAAAATTTTCTGTTAGCGAATTATTTGACAACATTTTCTGTTTTATCGGGATTTTGTGATGAAATTAGCCATTTTTTGCGAATGGCCAGAAATTAATCATTTCACAATTTTTTAACAAAATTTGAATTTTTTGGAGATCTTTTGACGAAATAACATGTCTCGTAGGACGCATAAGAGCTATTTTTTGCATTCCGTGCTGATTTCTTGCATAATTTATGCATTATTATGCGTCCACATCATTGCTGCAGGGCTGCGTTTTTGCAAATGTGGGGCAAGAAAGGTGCAATTATTTTGAATGAGAGACAAGAGGGGTGCTAGTTTTTGGATTAGGGGCAAGGCGGGCGCTATTTTTTTTTTTTTAACTAAAGGGCAGGAGGAGCTGAACGCCCCCCTGAACCCTCTGGGAGAAACTGTGTTACATTATTTTGAATGGATGAAATTTGCATTTTTTATGCAATTCATGGTTTAATTCACATTTGTGACTCAATTAATAGACGAAATTCATGTTTTTGTGCAGTCGTTTATTGAATTTCGTGTTTTTTCTGTGGTCTTCTTACAAATTTCTCATTTTTCGGTCAGTTCTTTCTCGAAATAAGAGTTTTATACACAGTCCTTTGTTGAAATGCGCATTTTCTATGTAATTGTTTGTTAAAATGTTCTTTTTCTTATGTGATTCTTTACTGAAATTCGCAATTTTGTGACAAAATTTGAATCAGATGAAATTTTTTTTTTTTTGCTATGACTAAAGTGCAAATTACGTCCATAAATTGCATAAAAAATGCAAATTATGTTCATGAATCTCCTAAAAAATGCAAATTGAAATTACATCCATAAATCGCTTAAAAAACGTGAATTTCGTCGACAGATCACTGAAAACACCCGAATTATGTTCATAGATCGAATAAAGAAAATAATTATGTCCATTATTCATGTAAAAACGCACATTAAATCCATGAATCGAGAAAAAAACACAAATTGCACCCATGAGTTGTGTCCATGAGTTTCTGTGATGTTTTTACATAGTTCGTATTATTTTAGAATTTTTTTTTTCACGTAATCTGTGTTTTTTTCAGTGATCCTTTGATAGCATTTTCAGCGATCTTTTAGGGGAGGGGGATGTTTTTTCAGCATTTTTTGAAAATTTCAATTTTTTTATAGTGTTATGGGAGGGCGTTTGATCGGGAGGGGTGGATTAACTGTATTTTACGGTATGCAAAATTTAGCCAAAAAATCATGGAAGATCTCAATTTTGTCGGAAGATCGTGAATAATTTTTTTTTTTTTTGTCAAAATGGTGCCCCCCCCCACCCCCCCAAAAAGCGAATTGTATTAAAAGTTTGTTAGGTTATAAAAGTTCAGCTTTTTTTTTTTCTTTTTTGCCATGTTTGTACCATGTCTGTATAACATATCGTAAAATTTTGGAGAATTTTTTATATGAATTGGGGAAAATGTGAGTATAAATATTTTCTGCACCCTGTCTTACAGTAACGTGAATAATAATCTTAACTGTAAGAACAGAGTTTCCCCCAGAGAGTTTCAGGAGGGCGCACCGCCCCTCCTGCCCTTTAGTTTAAAAACTAGTGCCCCTCTTGCCCCTCATTCAAAAACTAGCGCCCCTCTTGTCATTCCTTCAAAAAAAATAGCACCCTTCTTGCCCAACATTTGAAAATGCGCAGCCCTCAAGCGATGATCCGGATGCACTATAGCGCGTAAATTACGCAAAAAATCGGTGGCGGAACGCAAAAAAAGCCTCATACGCGTCTCGTGGAACGGGTAATTTCCTCAAAAAATCGCTAAAAACACGGCAAGTTTCGTTAAAAATCTCGAAATAACGATTAATTTCAGACAAGATTTGCAAAAAATGGCTAATTTCATCACAAAATTTCACAAAACGGCAGATTTCCTCAAAAGATCGTGGAAAAACGACAAATTTCTTCCAAAAATCACGTTAAAACGGAAAATTTTGTCAAATGAGTCGCAAAAAACAGCAACTTTCGTCAAAAAAGAGTGAAAAAACGGCAGATATCGTGAAAAGATTTGCGAAAAAGACAGCAAATTTCATCCAAAAATTGCAATAAAACGGAAAATTTTATGAAAAGTTCTGTTTTTTCGCAATTTTTTAGCAAAATATGCCTTTTTTGCAATCTTTTAACAAAAATTGCTGTTTTTGTGATCTTTTAATAAAATTTGCCGTTTTTTCGCGATTTTTTCATGAAATTTGACGTTTTTTCGCGATTTTCTTTTTTTTTTTTTTTTTTTTTTCAAAATATGTCGTTGTTTGCGATCTTTTAACAAAATCTGCTGTTTATTGTGGTCTTTTAACAAAATTGGTCGTTTTTTCTTGACATTTTAACAATATTTGCCTTTTTTCGCGATCTTTTAACAAAATTTACCTTTTTTTCAATTTTTTGATGAAATTTCTGTTTTTTCACGACTTTTTGAACCGCTAGATTCTCGATTCAACTCTATAAAAGTGCCCTTAAAAATGAAAAAGTGCCCTGAAAATTGTAAAAAAGTGCCCTTTTCAGAACAGTAGCGCCCTGCCTTTTTTTTAAACCTGGGGGAAACTCTGGTAAGCACATACAAAAAAAGGAGTAGAAATTGATCACTCACAATTTGGCAAGTAAAATTTTTCAATTGCTTGCCAAATGTAATATTTTGGCGAGCAGCAGCGAGAATCCTGCACTGAAGTAATTTAAATTAACATTCCCTCTTGGTGCGAATAATTTTTGTTGCAGGACGATTTAACTGTTTTTGGTTTGTCTCAATTTCAGGCTGAATCTGTAGATTTCTACAATTGAGATTGGGTTTGGATTACAGTATTTTTTTTTTTTCAAAAGCTAGTTCAATATATTATTTCAGATTTAAAACCTATAACAATAAACATATATGTGCTTGTATTGTTTTCTGAGATATTGCTGTATTTTTTCTGTGACAATGTGACTTAATTGGCATTCTTTCTGCAGCCCTTTGATGAAATTTGCTTGTTTTATGCAGTCCTTTGTAGAAATTTGCATTTTCTTTGCTATCCTTCGACAAAATTCTTGTTTTTTTTATTCTTTGATAAAATGTAAATTTTTTTCACAATCAATTGGCTGAAAACACCTTTTTTTAGCATCTCTTAAAATTAACGGTTTTCTTAGCGATCTTTCCACGAAAATTGCATTTGTTCTGTAAACCTTTGACGAAATTGTTTTTTTTTCCCCTACACTTTGTTGAAATATGCTATTTTTTTGACCAAATTCAAGATTTTTTACAAAAATATTCATGTTTTTTGCAAACTGTTGTCAAAATTTACATTTTATCACAATCCTTTGGCAATTTTTTTTGCTATCTTCTAATGAAATTTGCATCTTTTCTGTGATCTTGTCATGAAATTCACTCTAGAAAGTAAAAAAGGCATGGTGCTATTCAATAAAAAGAGCACTAGTGCAGCAGAAAAGGGCACTTTAGCAAAAGAAAAGTTGTTATTCCCTTTAGTTAAGTTGGAAAATAAGTAACTTTTAGGTATGATAAATCAAGTAACATTAATTTCGAACGATTTTATGACATAAGAATAAAGAATTCAATTAAATTACAGGATTGAATAGTTTCATGTTCCTTTTCCTAAAGTAATGAGAAAATTCTATCGGGCACACAAATTTAGGAATACTATGGAATAAAGAAAATTTATATAAAAAATCTCTAAGTAAAACTAGTGGTGCATTTTACTACTTTTAAAAACGGCAGGGTGCATTTTGTAAATTTGAAAAAGGGCAGGGTGTTGCACCCTTCAAAACTGACCTAGAATTGAACACTACTTTTGTCAGAATCAGCATGTTTTCATGGAGTCTTTTGAGGAAATTTGCATTTTTTTCATGTTACCTTGACTTAATATGGTTTTTTTTCATATTATGCATTTTTTCGCAGTTTGTTGACAAAATTTACCCTTTTCCCTGCGATCCTCTGAGGAAAATGCCCTAAATTTTAGGGAAGCTGTGAATTTAATAGCCTTTGATTCACCATTGGTCACAGAAAATAATGTGAAATTTGTCAACCGATCGCAGAAAAAGATTGCGAAATTAGCCGCAGAAAATTGTGAATTTCATTGATCTTTAAAAACATCATAAAATATGCCAATTGTTCGGACGAAAATATCACAAAATGCAGAGCTGTCATTGGAGTTGAACATAAGTTTCAATGCAAAAATTTGTGGAAAATTGTGAAATTTTTTGAACGGGGTTGGCCCCTTACCCCATTTCTGGGCGGGATTTCAAAATTTTGGGCACAAATCTTGCCATCTCACCCTGAAATTCAAGCCCTGATATTTCAAGAAGATATATTTTTAACATTTCAATTGAAGTCATTTTTGATTGAGATTCCCCCTAGTTTAAAAAGGGGCAGGGCGCTACTATTTTGATAAGGGCACTTTTTACATTCTTCAGGGCACTTTTTGTTTTTTAAGTGCACTTTTATAGAGTTGAATCTGGCAGTTCAAAAAATCATGAAAAAACAAAAATTTTGTCAAAAAATTTGAAAAAAAAAGGAACATTTTGTTAAAATATCACGAAAAACAGCCAATTTTGTTAAAAAATTGCAAAAAAAAAAGCAGATTTTATTAAAAGATCGTAAAAAAAGGCAGATTTTGGTAAGAAGTCGTAAATAAACGACAAATTTCATGGAAAGATCGTGAAAAAATGGCACATTTTGTTGAAAGATCTCAAAAATGGCAAGTTTCGTCAAAAGATTGCAAAAAACTGCCAATTTTGTCACGTTTAAACACAAAAAAAAAAGGAAAATTTTGAAAAAGGTTTGTTTAAAAAAAAAGCACATAGTTCGTAACGAGAATGGAATCTCCTCCTCTTTTCTCCCACCTCTGTTGCAACGTTTCTGAAAATTTGCTGTGAATTTTAATTTTTTTTATTCCTTAGGATCATCTTTGATTCTGTGGGATTTTTTCCAAAATTAAGAAAAATTAAGGCAGTCATTTATGAAAATTAAAAAAGTCAGTCATAGTTCTAAAAATCTTATCGCAAATTTTGACAAATAATTGAAAAAAAATCAGCAATTCCATTATAGGATTGCAGGAAAAGTGCAAATTTTGCCGGAGGATCCTGAAAAGATGCAAATTTCGTTCAGGGATCGAAAAAAAAATATGAATTTTGACAAAGAATCTCGAATGAAGGGATATTTCATCAAGAAATCGCAAAAAATGACAAAGTTCATAAAAAAACATGTTTTATCCATGGCCATTTGAAGAAAATTTGCATTTTTGTGTGTTGTACTTTGATGAAATTCACATTTCTTCAGCGGCCTTTTGGAGAAAAAAAAATCTCATTTTTTGCGGTCATTTCACAATGTTCGTTTTTTGTCGGCAATCATTCAACAAAATTAACATTTTTTTTCCACAGTCTTTTGACGAAGTTCGCGTTTTTCCAATGTTTTTTTGCAAAACTCTTAAGTTTATCTAATTCTTATTTGCATCGTTTCTCTGAGGGGATTTAGGAAGTGCCAAATTTATACTACAACCGTCATTTTCGGGCTGTTTTAAAAAAAGTTGGGGGGGGGGGGGGGGGCAAATTCTAATTATGCCCTGGATGCAATTTTCTCTTCGCACGCCCCAGATTGTGAAGCAGGAAAATCTGCTTTTGGAGAAATAAAAACACAAATTTGAAGCAGGAAAATTAGTTTTTAGAACAGAAAAATTCACTTCTAGCATTAGCCTTTTTTTTTTTTTTTTTTTTTTTTTTTTTGTGCCCTTTCGACGAAATTTGCATTTTTTTCACGATCTTTTGACGAAATCTGTTTTTTTTTTTTTTTTCCGGGATATTTTGATCATTTTTGCCTTTTTTCATGAATTTTTGGCGAAATTTGCCGTTTATCATGAATCTCTTGACAGAATTTTCTGTTTTATTGTGATTTTTGGATGAAATTTGTCATTTTTTCGCAATTCGTTAGACGAAATCTGCCGTTTTATCGTGATTTTTGACTAAAGTTGGCATTTTTCATGATCTTTTGGCAAAATTTGCCATTTTTCGAAAATTGTTTGACAAAATTTTCTGTTTTATTGAGATTTTTGGATGAAATTTATCATTTTCATGATCTTTTGAGGAAATCTGCCGTTTTTTTTTTTTTTCAGGATTTTGTGATAAAATTGGCCATTTATACACAAATCTTGCCGAAAATTAGTCGTTATTTCGTGATTTTACAATGAAATTTGCAGTTTTTCTGTGATTTTCCAACAAAATTTGCCGTTTTATCAAGATTTTTTGACAATATTTTCTGAATTTCAAATGCCATGAGCTACTTAAAGATAATAGTTGATTTAAAAAAATATATATATTTGTGGTATTCTATCAATTATAAAAGTTACTTATGTACTATTAGAAGTATGTGTGAGTATTTCTTTTTCTACTTTCATCATTTAATATAAAAAATCACCAATTTTAGTCATTATTTTCCCAAATGCAATGCATGATCTAAAATTATTAAGTGATTTTAATATTTTTATGCTATTTTTTTTTTTTCTGTAAAAGATGACATTTATGTACTATTAGATGTGGGTCTGAATATTTTTAAATTTTCATCATTACTATCAAAAATCATTAATTTCCAATCATATTTTCCAAAATTCAAGTGCGATGTTTGGCCTAAAAATATTAACTGAATTCAAAAATCTTTTTTGCGTTATCCTTCTAATTGCAAAAGACAACTTTTTTGTGCTACTGTAAGTTGATAAGAAAAAATTGCTTTTTTTTTACTCACACTAATAACCATATATATACACTTCTGATAATTTTAATAGTTGTAATGAATGTTGTTCTGTCTGCAGAGTTTCCCCCAGGATTAAAAAGGGGCAGGTCGCTACTATTGTGGAAAAGACACTCTTTATATTCTTCAGTTCACTTTTTGATTTTTAAGGGCACTATTAGAGTTGAGTCCAGAAATCTATTGCCTTTTTTGATATGGCTGTTTGATTCAATTCTTTTTCTAGTAGCAAGAGGGGGGGGGGGAAATCACAAAATATGTCCATTTATCATGGGAAAAAATAATTATTTCATTGAAAATCTTGAAATTTGTCAATCAGTTGTGCAAAAATCTTCAATCTGTCGCAAAAGAATCTCAATTCAAACTAGTTGGATGTGTCAATCCCAAAACTTTCTTCTATCTCATAAGTATATTTTAATATTTAAAAAAAAAAAAAAAGTGGTGACCCCAAAGTTACCCACTATCGAATTTCCTCGAACATTTGACCTAGCCTAATGAGATTCTGGTATCCGAAAAGCCTAAAACGCAAAATTTAATTAATATTCTGAGAAAATGAGCTTAGTAGTGCCTCATGTTGGATAATTTATACTAAAACCTAATAAGCATCTATTTATGTCAAGACCTAACAGAATCTGAAATTTGATGGAATTTCGTCCATTAGTTCTTGAGATATAGTTATAACAAAAAATTTGCAAAACGTAGCACAGCAACACCATATCTTGGACAATTTATGCCAAAACGTAAAAAAGCGTCTGATTATGTTATGGTATAAAAGAATCTGAAGTTTGATGAAATTCTGTGCATTAGTTCTTGAGATATAGCTAGTTTAAAAAAACCGTGTAAAATATAGCACAGCAGCACCATCAGTTGAAGGATTTATAACAAACGTAATCATCGTGTAATTATGTTATATGTCATTTTGTAACAAAATCTGAAGTTTGATGAAATTCTGTGCGTTGGTTGTTGAGATATAGCTATCGGAAAATTCGTGCAAAATGCAGCCTAGCTGCACCACCTGTTGCAAGGTTAATACCAAAATGTAATCTGTGTCTAATTATGTTATATATTCTAGTGTAAAAGAATCTAAAATTTGATGAAGTTCTCTCCATTAGTTCTTGAGATATAGCTATCGCAAAAATCGTGCAAAATGTAGCATAGCAGCGCCATCTATAGGGCAATTCACATCAAAACCTTATCAGCGGCTATGTATCTCAAGGTATCGCGGAATCTGAAGTTTGGTGAAATTCTGTGCATTAGTTCTTGAGATATAGCTATCATGAAAATCATGAAAAACGTGGCATAGCAGCGCCACCTGCCGGCCAATTTACACCAAAACTTAATCAGCGTCTATGTATATCAAAGGGTCATAGAATCTAAAGTTTGGTGAAATTCTGTGCATTAGTTCTTGAGACATAGCAATCTTGAAAATCATGAAAAACGTAGTATAGCAGCGCCATCTGCAGGCCAATTTTCACCAAAAACCAATAGGCACTAATTCATATCAAGGACTAACTGAATATAAAATTTTATTAAATTTTGAGCATTAGTTCTTGAGATACAGCGCCCACAAATTTTTTGTCACATACAGACAGACGGACAGACTCACAGACAGACATTTTCTAAAAATAGTCAAAGCGTGTTCAGGACCTCCTAAAACGTATAAATCCGTCGAAAACCGGAAGTTGAAAATTTTCATGAATCCAATACTTTCTTCTTGTAAAGATAGAAGAAAGTAAAAATCATGCAAAAATGGAAATTTTTTCAAAGAAATGAGAAAAAACTCCCAAAATTTCATCAAAAGATTGAAAAAAAAAGCAAATTTTGTTAAATGGTTTAAAAAAAAGGCAAATTTTGTTAAAAAATTGCAAAAAAGGCAAATTTTTTTAAAAGATTGCAAAAATGGCAAACTTTGTTAAAAGATCGCAAAAAAAGGCAAATTTTGTCAAAACATCAGGAAAAAACACAAATTTTAAAAAAAGATGCAGGAAAAAAAGAACATAGTTCATGCCAGGAGTGGAATCGCCCCCTCCCTTCCTCAACCTCTATTCTAACCATTCAAAACCTTTTGTAATTTTTTTTTTTCTTCCTACCACATTTGTGATTCTGTCAGATTTTTTTTCAAAATTAAGAAAGATTTTGTCCATTTCCGAAAATTTGGACATAAAATATATCATAGATTTTGACAAATGATTGCAAAAAAAAAAAAAAAAAAAAAAAAAAAAAATTTTTTTGTAAATTATTGAAAAAAAAAAAAAAGGTCGAGTGTAGTCTTATTTGAGTGTAGAAGATAACAAGTATCACTATTGTTCACATTTCTTTAAAGGGGCAAAACAAATTTATTGAATTTTTTTTTTTTTTTTTGTTGAATAAAGGGTTTTTTTTGTTTAATAAGCAGGTGCTTTCAGGAGTCACATTTAGAAAGTTTTTGACAGTCAAAAGCGGATTGTGAACAGAACTGTGTGAAGGGGGGGGGGGGACAAATGGGAAGGTCGCGCCCCACATTTGGAAATTTTGGGTGTGCCAAATTTATTCTACAAAGGTGTTTTTCAGGCTGTCTCAAGAAAAAGTTGGGGGGGGGGGGGCTCAAATTTTAGTTATACCCTGTGTGCAATTTTCTCTTAGTAAAAGGCAAAATTAGCTCTAGCCATCGGCCACAGGGCCAGTAAATGAGAAAAAGTGGCTAGTGAAAAATTGTCTTAGTGGCTAGCTCCCAGCCACTTTTTCTTATGGAGAGAATAAAAATTTTTAGCATTTCATCAAGGATTCTACTTTTTTTTGTTCCAATATCGTCTTATTAACATATTTATTTTTGCTATTCAGTTTTAGATTAATACTCATAAAATTTTTACTATTTAGTATTAAAGATGAAAATAAGAAATTTTGTTTATTTGCCACTGGCCGGTTAATTGATTTTTTTTTTTTTTTTTTTTTTTTTTTTTTTTTTTTTTTTAGTAGCCAGTTATTGGCTAATGAGAAAAATTTCTTTAGTTGCCATTTATGTCACTGAATAATTAGAACATATATACGAGCTTAGAATAAATAAGTAATATTTATATATGAACTAGATAAAAATATTTTTTAATTTGTATTGTTTGGAATAAACTTGAGATACTAATTTCCAAACTTTTTAAAATTAAGTTAACAGCAAAGTTATATGTAACATATGTATGGTGTTAGCTACATAAGTCCAACTATGCTTAAGCACTTTTGTAGTGCAATAAATAAACCACTACCCTCTTTTTTATAATTATTTGTGTAGAATTAAGATGTGACAAAAAAAATGTTTATCCAAGGACCAGCACATTTAATTCAAAATATAAAAACTGAAATTTACAACAGATTTTATAAAAAAATTAAGGGGAGGGGGAGTCTCTCCTGAAACTAATATTATGTTTTCTTCACAATCCTTTGACATAATGTGCATTTTTTCCCCTTTTTGCGATCTTTTGACAAAATTTGCGTTCATTTTCACAACTTTTTAACGAAAATCATGTTCGTTATCACGACTTTTTGACGGTATTTGCATTCGTTATCGTGATTTTTTGACAGTATTCGTGTTCATTATTGTGATTTTTTGATGATATTCACTTTTTTCACATGTTTCTTTGATAAAATTAGTTTTTTGCGTTTATTTTATGTTTTTTGATGAAAATCACGTTTATCATGATTTTTTGACAATAATCGCGATATTCTTACAGTTTTCACATTCGTTATCGCTCTTTTTGACGGCATTCGCGGTTGTTATCGCGATGTTTGACGATATTCGTATTTGATATAGCTATTTTTTGATCGTATTCATTTTTTTCCGCATGTTTCTTGGATACAATTTGCATTTTTTGGGTTCGTTTTTACGCTTTTTGACAAAATTTGCGTTTGTTTTTATTGATTTTAAGACAAAATTTGCAATTTTTTGACGATATTTGCATTTTTTCGTGATTTTTTGACGATATTTGAGTTTTTTCACAATTTAGTAACAATAAGTACATTTTTTGCGATTCTCTGAAAATATTTGTTTTTTTTCACGATTCTTTGATGATATTCGCGTACTTTTCGAGATTTTTTTATGATATTTATGCTCTTTTTGTGATCCTTTAACGATGTCTTTTCGCGATACTTACAAGAGATTCGCGTTTTTCTGAGATTTTTCTCATGAAATTCGGGGTTTTTTGTGGCGATTCTTTGACAAAATACATTTTAAAAAATCCTGCATTTGGCCGGTACTTTCCACATTTTTAGTTGCCAGTTTTTCACATTTAGTCGCCGAGTGCTTATTTTCATCTTTTAGTATTTTTAAACAAAAAATTGGCCAGTAGTTAAAAGAAAGTGGCTACTTAAACTAGTTCTACCGGCCAGTGGCCACTAATGAAATTTCCCAATTTTGCCCTATATCTCTTAGCATGCCCAAATTGTGAAAAAGGAAAATCAGTTTTTTGATCATTAAAAACACAATTTTGGAGCAGGACAATTAGTGTTTAGAACCGAAAAATTCCCTTCTGGCATTAACTTTTTTTTTTTTTTTTTTTAGCCCCTTTGACAAAATTTGCACTTTTTCACAATCTTTTGACAAAATCTGCCATTTTTTGGGGGGAGATTTTTTGATGAATTTTGCGTTTTTTTTTTTTTTTTTTTTTTTGCAAAATTTGCTGTTTTACACGATTTTTTTTTCACAGAACTTTCCGTTTTACTACAATTTTTGGACGAAATTTGCTGTTTTTTCGTAAATTTTTTGGTTAAATTTCCGTTTTATCGTGATCTTTTGACGGAAGTTGCTGTTTTTCATGATCTTTTGGCAAAATTTGCTGATTTTCGTGAATCGTTTGACAAAATTTTCCATTTTATTGCGATTTTTGGACAAAATTTGTCATTATTTCACAATCTTTTAAGGAAATCTTTTTTTTTTTTTTCAGGATTTTGTGACGAAATTAGCCATTTTTTTGCAAATCTTTCCGGAAATTAGTCATTATTTCACAATTTTGTAACAAAATGTTTTGCAATCTTTTGAGGAAATTACGCGTCTTGTGGGACGCGTAAAAGCTTTTTTTTGGCGTTTCATCGCCAATTTTTTATATAATGTATGTGCTAAAGTGAGTCTGCATCATTGCTGAAGGGCTGCGTTTTTTCAAATGTGGGGCAAGAAGGGTGCTATTTTTTTTAATGAGAGGCAAGAGGGATGCTAGTTTTGAAAATAAAGGGCAGGAGGGGCAGTGTGTCCCTCCTAAAACCCTTTGAGGGAAATCAACTTTTAAAATTATTAGGGATGCACCGAATATTCGGTATCTATTCGGTATTCGGCCTATTCAGCCATGTTGCCGAATATTCGGTTTGGCTGAATATCAAACTATTCGGTACACCGAATATTCGGCTTGGCCGAATAGTAAACTATTCGGTCTGCCGAATATTCGGTTCGGCCAAATATCGAAATATTCGGCCAACCGAATAGTTAAAAAAACTTTTAAAACATATTTTTAAAAATCTTATAACACTTAATACGATGTTTAACAGTCAACTTATAAAGATGTTCAAAATAATTAGAAACAGAATCATACATTTAAATAAAAGAGAATGTTTTTACATAATTTATTTGCTGTTTGTTAAGTATTATTTAACAAAATTAACTAATCACGACGATTTTCATAGAAATTATTAGAGATGGGACGAATAGTGATTTGGCCGAATAGCCGAATACCGAATATTTGGCCAAATTTTAGGCCGAATACCGAATATTCGGCGGCCGAATATCAACTTTTTTTTTCCAATAAAGAAAATAAATTTTTATTATATATAATTTAAAAAATAGGAGCTCATTAATAATCATTACTCTTAAATGTGCTTTTAAATGCTTTTTTAAATTTGAAACATTTATTTTAACACAAAAAAATTATGAAATTGCATTATATTCTTTTATCTTAATGTACATCCAATTGATTTTCAGTGAGTCAGGATGGTAAGATATTTTCATTAAAATATGAAGAATGTACTTCACTTTTACTATCAAATGATATTTTTGCCCTTTCTTGCATCCAAAATTAATAATATTCTTAATCTCTATCTCTCAGAACTCACGAGGAGATATTTTCTGAAATAACCTTTAATGAAGTAAATTTGATCATTTAGAGTTTGTGTCCCTAATGATAAGTGATTTTGTAAGAATGAGCCTGCTCTAAAATCAGTTGCCAAGCTTTAAATTACAAATTACGTTAAAGCAAAAGGTTATGCTTAAAGTAGAATGCATATGGTAACAAAATCTTTGACATTTGAATTGGCGCATACAATATTCAACTTCAATATTCCACTTATTCAACAAGCATTAAAAGGATAAGCAGAAATTGATAACAACATGAATGAAAGAATATGTAAATTAAAAATATATACATAATAATGTTGCATTATTTAAGTCAGTAATTATCCAAATAATTATTTAAAATTGAAAACTATAGAATAAAATAATTATTTTATTCAGTATTTAGAATTTATGTTTAAATACTTATAAAACGATCTTCATAAAGCTAGTTCTGTCATCTAATCCGTATCTAGTTTGCCACCAGTTCTGTTTTCAGATGTACTGTTGTAGTATTTGGAATAGTGATATTTGATATCTAATTCTGAAAATGAATCATTGTTAGTATACCTAATGAATGAATTTTTTCATTTCTTACTTTACGGAAATAAGTTACAAATTTCATAAGAGCCTTTTTTATACGTGCATGGAATTTGCAGACATTAATAAACATTCAAGTGTTTTAGAATAAGGCAGTGTTTTTTTTTTTTTTATAAGTGTTTTTATATCTTGAATTGTAATATATCATTCTCTAATGTAGACATTTCCCATACAATTAAATCTCCAACTTGGGCAGCATTTTCTAAAATATCACTCACTTTTAAAGGAAATACAGAAAGGCAGTGTATTTTTTAGCAATCGAATAATTGTATATTTTGTAAGTAAGAATGAGAGTGACTTCCTGAATAAAGTAGCCAATTTGGATTAGAGAAAAAAAAAATTGTAAGAAATGAAACTCTAAATCCTAAATTTATTTGGCAAGATATCTTTCACTATTCGGCGAGATTTTACCAATATTCGGCCAGATATCTCTAAATATTCGGCTACAGGTATTCGGCCGAAGTATTCGGTTAACAAGCCTTCAATATTCGGCCTACCGAATATTCGGCAAAAGGGCCGAATAGGCCGAATACCGAATAGTGGCCGAATATTCGTCCCATCCCTAGAAATTATGTACAAATGCAAGTTCCTGAACATTGTCTAGTAAATAATCTGTTTCTCTCTAAGATTTTAAGAACAACATTTACAATCGCTGAAAAGGATTGCCCACTCCAGACATCGATCTAGGATGCATATAAAAACTTTCTCGCTTAATAAAAGGGAGTAGAACAGTTATTCTTCCTGAGTTGCCATCATATAAAATTTGAATAGATTGTGTTATTTATTTACTTTTACTTTAGTCTCTTCCTGACAAACAAATAATATATGATCCTGTACAATTTTTCTTCGAATTTTTATCACATTTTTTCTGTGATTTTAAAATGTTTGTTTTAGAATTTAAGAAAATTTTATTCATTTGTTTTAATTCACAGAAGAATCCATGAAATTTAAGATTTTATTAATTAAAAATGTTTTATAACTATCTTCTTCTTAAATAACTCAAAGCAAATTTTCTTCAGCATAAAAATTTCTGTTTTAAATATCATGTAAAATTATTTTAACATTTTACTTTTTAATGCCTTTAAACTTTGAAACATAAAATTATTCGACAAGCCGAATATTCGGTATTCGGCCGAATAGTTACTATTCGGCTGGCCGAATATTCGGTATTCGGCTTGGCAGTTACTATTCGGCTAGCCGAATATTCAGTATTCGGTTCGCCTGTAGGCCGAATATTCGGTATTCGGCCAAAATCACTATTCGGTGCATCCCTAAAAAATTATCATCAGTTTTTGTCTTAGTTTAACCTTTGTTTAGTTTTGTCTAACCTTTGTGTTTAATGAGTTACACTGTCCTATCAAGAGATTGTGGAGATACTGCCATATATGACAAAGCCAACATTGTCAAAATAAAATAATACGTTTAATTCTTTTAAAAGCTCTTTATTATGGAAAATACAAGCAAAAATCGATATACATAGCTATTTATAACATTTTCACATAGATAAAAATGACAAAATCTTTTATATCAAGGTTTAACAATAAAAAGTTCATTAAGTTCCCAAAAGGATACAAATTGACTAATTCACTTATGGTCAAGGTTGATTTTAAAAAAAGAGGGGGGGGGGAGGGGCAGCTAAAAAAATCCAAATAATTTTTTTCTCTTTGTTTGTTTTAAATTAAGTTTTTTTTCCCCTGAAATATTTTAAATTTTTACTGTCTTTTACGCTGATTTGTGTTATTTCAATGGAAAACTACTTGTATATTAAGTTAATAAAAATTAAGATTTTTAAATTTACTTTCTAGGAATAAATAATAAATAACGCACCTGGTACAGTTAAAAAAAATGTTTTTTTGCAACCTTGTTAAAATTAATCTAAAAGCTAATTTTCAGAGTAGCAGATTTATTCTTTTTTAGAACGTTTAGATCTATGTATTCTTTACAGATGCCAATCACTTTGCTTCACCTTCAGGTGACCATGCTCGTCCATTTGACCCTGCTCCTCCAGTGGAAAAAGAAAAGAAACCCTTTCAATTGTCTCCTTATGCCAAAGTTTTTGTTCCAAGAAACTTTAGGCCTGAATCAGAGGTATGTTCACATATTTTTATACAGATTTGGTAGTTCATTGAAAAGGGCTTGTGTTAAATCCAGAATAATAAAAGCTGAAAAATTTCTAAACTTGTGAAAAATTGTACAAACTAGAAATCAAATCGATTTTTTTTTAAATGGAAAACACTTTTTTGGTTAAGCTGTATGAAATAATTGACTAATCCAGTGCTCTCAGAAAACTTTTTGGCAACAGCATCTAGACTGCCAAATAGATTAAGTTACAGATAAAAGAATTTCCATAAACTATAGAAATGTGGATACCTACTTTATTATTTTAACATAATCATATTCAAAAGTTTCAGAATGAAAAAGTGTCTTAGGCTGGGAAATTTAACACAGAATCTTTAAGTTTGATTTCCAACCTGGGGGGGAAAAAAAAAAAAAATTCCTTTGTTTTAATTCACAGAAGTAATGAAGTTGAAAGTTTTATGAATTAAAAAAAAAGTTTTAAATAGTTCTGACCGAAAATTCTTTTTTGTTCCAAGATCAGAGTTTCACCAAAAAATTTGTTTTTGGCAAAAATGTGGCCGAAAATTCTACCAGACTGAAACTATCAGTATTCTAAAAATCTAATTTCTTCCTTTAGAAATTTTCAACATTACTGATCTATTTGAGCTGTATTGGCTCAAATGTGACTATTTATTGCTATGAACTTTGTTGTTTATAATTATCAGTCATAACTGACTCAAGACGTGAGTATAAATTATAAAGCAAGCAATCCTTATATGACTAAATCTTTTCATGTGCTCGTTAAAAATTGCAGACTTAATATAGTAATGGAAAATTTTTAGTTTGAAACCACAGAAGTATTTTGAATACTCTTTAAAAAGCTCTAGTATAACAGATAGTTTACAAAAATCTTTTATAAAAAATAAATCAAAGTGTATGTGTACGCCTAAAACTAAAACATTTTTTAAATTAAACAAAATTTGTATAATTGGAAAATTTTTCTGTGTTGTGGATAAAATTGTTTTATTTTTTATGAAAATAAGTTTTTAGTCTAAAGTAGGGGTGCACAATCTTTTCAAGAGAAGGGCCACTTTCAAATATATCTGGGTGGTTGAGGGCCACATCAATAACATTGAAATAATTCAATTTCAAAGGTGATCTGTGGGCTATAATCGGATCAGAGATATGTTTTCAGAGGAAAGTGGGAAAGATACACCTTTAGGTTTGATTGACCACTGAAAATATCCGATTCAGTAAGTAAGGATATATTAGCAGTTTTTACGTTTTTATGTATAACAGATATAGTAAGGATTATTCTTAAGATGTAATTGTATTCTTTGACTTTATTCAAGAGAGTTAATTCTGTTTTCTTAAAAGTGCTAAAACACAAAGATAAGTGGCTGGGGCCGAAAAAAAAAATGTGAACTTTTTGAACGAAGGAGAGGGAAGGAACTGCTCAATAAGGTTTTTAGGACCTCATTACTGAAATTTCCTATTTTTCAATGCCCAGTCAACAAAATTTGCAGCTTTCCATGCCTCATCAACCAAATTTGGGATTTTTACAAAAGTGATTAACAAAATTCACATTCTACGAAACAGATCGAGAAAATTCAATCTTTCCGTGGCTGATCAACAAAATTTGTTAGCCTTATGAAACCGATTGATAAAATTCACAAATTTTACAACGCCAATCGACGAAATTCGCAATTTTTACAAAGCCGATCGACAAAATTCGCAATTTTTATGAAACCGATCGCTGAAGTTCGCGATTGTCACTAAGCTGATCGGCGAAATTCGCGATTTTTCCTGGCAAGAACGATAAAATTCGCGGTTTTTTTGCTTCTGATCAAAAATATTATCGATTTTTACGAAGCGAATTGACGAAATTCGCGATTTTTACAAAGCCGATCGGCGAAATTCGCAATTTTTACAAAACTGATTGACGAAATTTCCGATTTTTACAAAATTGGTCGGCGAAATTCGCTATTTTTCTTAGCATGATCAATAAAATTCGCGATTTTTCTGAGGTTGAGCGGCGAAATTCGCGATTTTTTCGAAGCCGATCGGCGATATTCGCGATTTTTGCGAAGCCGATTGACGAAATTCGCGAATTTTACAAAGCTAATTGGCGAAATTCGCTATTTTCTTCTTAAGATCGATGTAATTCTCGATCTTTATGAAGTCGATTAACAAAATTCACGATTTTTACGAAGCTGATCGACAAATACGCGATTTTTGCGAAGTAGATCTACAAAATTTGTGATTTTTACTAAGCCGATCGACGAAATATACACGATTTTTACGAAGTCGATCGACGAAATTTGCCCTTTTTACAAAGCTGATTGGCGAAATTCGCAATTTTTCTTCGTGATCAACAAAATTCCCGATTTTTCTGCTGTTGATCGACGAAATTCGGGAAATTTACGAAGCCGATCGAAGAAATTCTAGAATTTTACGAAGCCGATCGACTAAATTCGCGATTTTTACAAAGCTGATCAACGAAATTCGCCATTTTTACAAAGCTGATCGACGAAATTCTCCATTTTTCTTCCCATGATCGATAAAATTCGTGATTATAGATTTTTACTAACAAGGAAGGTCTCCATTGGGGGCATACTCAGAATTTTTTGAAAAAAATACGAATTAAACTACTCATGTAGGTAATAAAGGATCAGTGAAAATTAGCGGCGGAATTACATTATTAGATATGTAAAAAAATAAAATAGTTTGGAATAATTGGCGTAGAAAGCTGAAAGCGACGCGGGATTTGGCGAGCAGTGCATTTCCTCGCCAAAAGCAGATGATTTTAACGAATCTGAAAATTGATTTTAATTGACTTCACTGTTAAAAATCTGCAGCATTTACTGCAACATCACTCCACTACTTTTATAGAATATCTCTCTTCTGACCAATGAGAATGCTCCATAGCACTGTGAATTGACCGTGTCAGACACTGTTAAAAATTTGCTGCATTTTGTTGCAACGCACTCCACCGCTTGTATATAATATCTCTATTCCAACCAATGAGAAAACTCCATTTCACGGCCAAGTAACCGTTTTCTATACAAGTAAGAGAGTGCGTTGCAACAAAATGCAGCAGATTTTTAACAGTGTATTTTTCAATTTAGAACAATTTTAATCAATTTAAATTGTGTTTTAAATGATAAAATATATTAATTTCATTTTGTTATAAGTACATATAAACGTATATGACAAAATTACACTTAAAGTAAAGTAAAAATGCAAAACTAAAATTACTTAAACTAAACTTATTTAAATAAATTGAACATAGAAAGTTTTTTCTTTAAAATGTATTCAAAGCGTTAAAGCGTATTTTTCAAAATTTCGTTTTTTCGCCAACCGGAGATAAATCGCCAAATAAACGAAATTTTTATTATTTTTTTACAGACGTTATAAGGAGGTTCCGCCGAAATTTTTTTTATAAACATATATAACTATATGAGAAGAACATTCTGTAATTTTTTCAGATTTTTCTGAGTATGCCCGTATGGAGACTTTCCTTGTAAGCCGATAAACGAAATTTTCGATTTTTATAAAGCTGATCAGCGAGTTTCGCCATTTTCTTCACATGATCAATAAAATTCGCTATTTTTATGCGGTTATTGACGAAATTATTGATTTTTACGAAGCCGATGGACCAAATTCGCAATTTTATTTGATCCTGATTGATAAAATTTGCAATTTTTCCGCGTGATATCAACAGAATTTGCGATATTCTCGTCTCCGACCAACGAAATTCTTAATTTTTCAGAACCAGATCAATAAAACTCGCGATTTTTCCGTGTCCGATCGACGAAATATGCCCTACTCCGTCTTCAACTGACGAAATCTGCATTTTTTCGGCGCCCAATCAACGAAATTCGCGATTTTTAACTAATTTTGAGGAAATTGCATTTTTTTTATGTGGAAAGATGAAATGTGCGATTTTTTCTCTTGATAAACTTACAAAACTCACGATTGTTTCGCAGCTGATTAAAAAGAATTTTAACTTTTTCCGTGCAAAATTTACGATTTTTCCCTGCCTTATCAACGAACTTTGCGATTTTCTTTTGTCCCAGATTGACAAAATTCGCGAACTTTTCGTGCTCGATCAATGAAATTTGCATTTTTTACACGCGACAAACCAAGAAAACATCAGATTTTTTCGCAGAAGATGAGGACGATATTTTCTTGCTCGATCGATGAAATCTGCAATTTTTCGCGTCCGATCGACAAAATTCGCGATTTTTCAGTGTGTGATCGAGAAAAACTCACGATTTTTTCGTGTCCGATCGGCTAAATTTGCTACTTTTTCCGACCGTCATGGGCAAAATTCGCGATTTTTTCAGCCTGATGAACGAAATGTGTGATTTTTCCGCACTTTATCAATAAAATTCGAGACTTTTCTGTGCCCAATCAAAGAAACTTGCGAAAGTGACATAGGGAATTTTATATTTTCCCGCGATAAATTGACAAAATTGACAATTTTTTTCAAAAAAAAAAATTGCAATTTTTTCTAGATGTAAATTGACAAAGTTCGTGGGCCACACGTCAACCCATCGCGGGCCACTTTTGGCCCGCGGGCCATAGGTTGTGCATCCCTAGTCTAAAGCACAAAAAGCTAACTCAGGTGACACCTATATTTAATTAATAATTATGTATATTTTATGAATATGTATAATTAAGTAATAATTACATCCATTTAAGTATGTGTTAATTACTTTAATACATGCAATTTAATTATGTAAAAAAAAAGTTGACATTTTCATTTTCGGCTGAAAATAAGATCACTAAAATTCGGTTTTTGACTTAAATACTCGTTTTGATTTATGTATCCTTAGTTTTAATCTATCCTTTTATTAAACAGTACTCAAATCGTAGGTTTTTAGCGAAAAGTTTACTTCAAAAAATGTCTTGTTTATTAAAATTAAAGTATAGTCCATTCTGTTTATGTGAGTGTCACAAGAGGACTTAATTTTATTACTTTATAACCAAAATATTTTTTACGATTTTCGTTAGCACTCACTTGAAAGTTAATGTCACAAATTGTAAAATTTGGAATTGGGAAAAATAATATATAAAACATAAACAAAGATATTACATTAGATTAAATTTTAAACAAGATTATTCAATCGGTAGATTAATTATAAGAGATGTAAATTTTCCAAGGTACAAGGTAAATTTTTCACCCCTTGGAAAATTTACATCTCTTATAATTAATCTACTGATTGAATAATCGTGTTTAAAAATTAATTTAATGTAATTTCGTATGCGGCGATTTCTGCAGTTCCATATATTGACCTTCGATTTATTCTGTTGAGCTGATCCATAGTATCAGACCAGATTCTCCGATTGTTGAGGTCATTTGGGTAAAAAAGTCCTCCAGAATTCGTCTGCGATGGCTTGGTTGGAAGAGCATTGGCGGCTTCAGCCAGTACGTCCCTGGTTCAAATCTAGCCCAGGTCTAGCCCCAAAGTCTTTAGCCCAGACTTTTTTCACCCCCTTGGGAAAAAAAAAAAAAAAAAAATCTACAGTAGACTCCCTTAAATCCGCACAGCTTGGGACCAGAGGTTGTGTGGATTTTAGAATTTTGCAGATTTCTGGTCATTGCTTTGTTTACATTTTTACTTTCTTCTATCTTTACAAGAAGAAAGTATTGGATTCATGAAAATTTTCGACTTCCGGTTTTCGACGGATTTATACGTTTTAGAAGGTCCTGAACACGTTTTGATTATTTTTAGAAAATGTCTGTCTGTGAGTCTGTCCGTCTGTCTGTGAGTCTGTGTGTCTGTCTGTGAGTCTGTCTGTCTGTATGTGACAAAAAATTTGTGGGCGCTCTATCTCAAGAACTAATGCTCGAAATTTAATAAAATCTTATATTCAGTTAGACCTTAATATAAATTAGTGCCTATTGGTTTTTGGTGAAAATTGGCCTGCAGGTGGCGCTGCTATACTACGTTTTTTATGATTTTCAAGATTGCTATATCTCAAGAACTAATGCACAGAATTTCACCAAACTTCAGATTCTGTGACCCCTTGATATACATAGACGCTGATTAAGTTTTGGTGTGAATTGGCCAGCAGGTGGCGCTGCTATGTCACGTTTTTCATGATTTTCATGATAGCTATATCTCAAGAACTAATGCACAGAATTTCACCAAACTTCAGATTCCGCGATACCTTGAGATACATAGCCGCTGATAAAGTTTTGGTGTGAACTGCATTATAGGTGGCGCTGCTATGCTACATTTTGCACGATTTTTGTGATAGCTATATCTCAAGAACTAATGCAGAGAACTTGATCAAATTTTAAATTCTGTTACACTAGAACATATAACATAATTAGACGCTGATTACATTTTGGTATTAACCTTGCAATAGGAGGTGCAGCTATGCTGCATTTTGCACGATTTTTCCGATAGCTATATCTCAACAACCAACGCACAGAATTTCATCAAACTTCAGATTTTGTTACAAAATGACATATAATTACACGATGATTACGTTTTGTTATAAATCCTTCAACTGATGGTGCTGGTGTGCTATATTTTACACGTTTTTTTTAACTAGCTATATCTCAAGAACTAATGCACAGAATTTCATCAAACTTCAGATTCTTTTACACCATAACATAATTAGACGCTTTTTTACGTTTTGGTATAAATTGTCCAAGATATGGTGTTGCTGTGCTACGTTTTGCAATTTTTTTGTGATAACTATATCTCAAGAACTAATGGACCAAATTCCATAAAATTTCAGATTCTGTTAGGTCTTGACATAAATAGATGCTTATTCGGTTTTAGTATAAATTAACCAACATGAGGCACTACTAAGCTCATTTTCTCAAAATATTAATTAAATTTTGCGTTTTAGGCTTTTCGGATACCAGAATCTCATTAGGCTAGGTCAAATGTTCGAGGAAATTCGATAGTGGGTAACTTTGGGGTCACCACGTTTTTTTTTAAATATTAAAATGTACTTATGAGATAGAAGAAAGTTTTGGGATTGACACATCCAACTAGTTAAAACAGTAATTAGAATGTAATTAATAGTGCAATCTAAATTGTAATGAATGCTTACAATACATTAAAACATTAAAATAAGTAATAAACTAAAATAATAAAAATTTAGATAATTTTTTAAATGATTAAAATATCAAAAACAAAGGTCTAATTAATAAGTATGATTAAGTGTTCATTATAAAGATGAAATGTATTTTTCCTAAATTATTCAATGAAACTTTCCTCAGTGAATTAGTAATGTACATTACTAATTCACATCAAAATAATAAAATTAGGACATTTTATTTCAGGCTTAGTCAGTCTTAATAACCAAAAAAGCTTGATTAATACATAAATATATTCAGTAAGAAGATTATGATTATCATTGATATCAGCAATATTTTAAATTTTTTCAGATATAAATTTATTCTTCTTTCATGAAAAAACATTAATTCAGCAATAATAACAAAAATTACAAATTAAAATATATATGAAATTGATATAAAACTAAAAAAAGTCAAATTTTGTCCCTACATCTGAACTGAATGTTTCATTGTTTACATCTGCTAATTAGGGTCACCCGGGGTAAAATGGGTATAAAAATCAGCTTTTTTAATTTTAATGTTTCATGGCAGAAATATTATGAAATAAATTCATGTTTTTGTTCAATATTTTTGACATTGTGTATCTTAGGTCTAAATTAAACATAATTTGTGTTTCCTTTTTTTTAAAATTTTTGTGTAAAACACTATACCTATTTTACCCCGGTGTATACCCATTTTACCCCATGGTTTGGGGTAAAATGGGTATGCACCAGGGTAAAATGGGTATATGCTGGTTAAAGTTGAATAATAAATTAAATATACTTAAATACACTATAATTAATGTGTAAACCATTTAAAAGTTTTGTACTTTCATCCTCTGAATCATGTGTAAACTTGGAAGGTGAGGGTAAGGGGCTTCAAAAACTCTCCACTTCAATTTGCTTAATTTTTTTCTTGACATATAAAAACACTTATGACACTAATGTAAATAAGATGAGAGTACTGACAAATCCTATCCTCCACCACATCAGTTTATGCACATGCTGTGAATCGTGTTTCTCTTTAAATGTTTTTTTTTTTTTTAATTTATTTAATGCAATTCAAAAGCAGATAGATATCAGCATAAATATCTGCAGGGAAAAAATGAGAAATTAAATTTCACTGGAGAATCAATGTTTAATCAAAAGCAACATATGCAGATAGGTATAACATAATAAAAATTTACATGCAAAGTGTATACTGGCAAGGACTATTGCAGCTTGGTTGAGATAGCTTTCTGGTAATTAGGATGCGTTCACATCAGCAACATCGTCTTTCTTAGGAAAGACATAAAATAATCCAGCAGATGACTTTGTTGCAAACTTCACAGTATTTTCATCTTCATCAGGGATATTAATAATAAGACCTGTGAATTCTTGAACAGACTTCTTTACATTAAATTTTACAGGGACTCAATCGCCAATCACTGGATTCATTGCAGTGAAAACCTTCGATTTAATTTCTGTTTTATGGGTTGCTTCGATTCTTTTAACTGTTTGTACTTTTTTTGTGTTCCTAGTGCAAAGATTTGCAGCCACCTGCTCTGTAGTTAAAACTTCTCCAGGGGTGATTCTTGTCCGAAATTTCCGAAAATTTAAGGCATCCTTTTCCGAAAATTTGAAATTGGGTTATCAGTTCCGCATAGTTGCCAACTTGTACGGTTTTGCGCGCGGAAAAAACAGTTACGTAGAAATGCAAATTTCGTGAAAGGATCGCCGAAATAGCATACATTTCGTCAATATTTTGTGGAAAAACGACGATTTCGTGAATGTTTATGTAAACGAACTTTGTCAAAAGATCGATAAAAAACGCGAATTTCCTGTGCGGATCGCGGAAAAAATGGCAATTTCACCAAATATCGCAGATAAAACGTTGATTTCTTCTGAGACCGCGGGAAAACGCCGATTTCGTCTAAAGATTGCGGATATAACGCCGATTTCGTTAAAGGATCGCTGGAAAAAACGCCGTTTTCGATTAAAGATCGCTTAAAAATATTTTGTCAAAAGAATATTTGAAAAAATACGCAGATTTAATCAAAAGATCACGGAAAAAACGCCGATTTCGTCAAAAGATCGCGGGAATAAAACGCCGTTTTCGAGAAAAAATCGCGTAAAAATGTAAATTTTGTCTAAAGATCGTCGAAAAAACGATGATTTCACTTAAAAAAAATGGGAAAACGCCGGATTCATCAAAAAATCGCGGAAAAACCGCCGATTTCGGCAAAAGATCGCAATAAGGCACCGATTTTGCTAAAATATTGCTAATTTCGTCTGAAGATAGCGGGAAAACGCATATTTTGTCCGAAAATCGCTGGAGGGGGGGGGGACTCGCAGCTCCCCCCTGCCGATTTCCGAAAATGCGATGCAAATTTCCGAAAAAAAATTTTCATCCAGAATCACCCCTGAACTTCTCCTACCTTTGCTTGTACTCTCTTGCGTTTTCTCTGAGTTTTTTTTATAGCCTCGCCAGTACTAGAAAATGTGTTTTAATTTAATTTTGCGATATTTTTCTTACCTTGTGTTCCTGTACATTTAATCAATTTGCATGTATTTTAATGTAACCCGAAATAGCCTAATTTATAATATAAATGATAAATTGATGATATAAGTAATACTAGAGGACAAAATTGGGAAATTTCATTACCGGCCACTGGCCAGTCAGACTAATTTTTTAAGTGGCCACTATCTTTAAACTAGCGGCCACTTTCTTATTTAAAAATACTAAACAGTAAAATTTTTATAAGTATTAATCTAAAACTAAATAGTCCAAATAAGTATGTTAAGATAAATATATTAGAACAAAAAAAATGTAGATTTTTTGATGAATGCAAGAAAATTTTATTCTCTCCAAATGAAAAAGTGGCCGAGAGGTGGCCGCTGATAGTAAATTTTTCATTGGCCACTTTTTCTCATTTACTGGCCCTGTGGCCGGTGGCCAGTGCTAATTTTGCCCTATAAGTAATAGCCTAATTTCATATAACAAAGCATAACTTCAGTGTAAAACATAGGATCAATAACAGTTTGCTTTCAAAAGGTCTTTCAACTTTGATCAATCTTCAGACATTCATATCTTGACCTATACTCATTTTACCCCATATGACAAAAAACGCTATAAAATTTTTGTGACTAAATAAATTTACTTAATTTTACAGTTTTCAGTTAGAAGAATCCCTCTTCTGTAAATATCAAACAGTTTATTCCTAAAATTCTTTCTGTATATTTCTCTGGAAAGAAGTTTTTCAACCACTAAAAACACTTTGTTCTATCTTCTGAAAAACAAAATGGTTGCCAAGTCCATTATATGCGTCGCCAGTTTGTTTTTATAAGGTTTAAGTATTGCTAGATATGTAAGCACCTTGTTCATAATTTTAATTTAAAAAAAAAATTTGTCTGGTAAAATAATAAAATAAATAAATAAAATATACCCATTTTACCCCGGGTGACCCTATGTGTGGATTTTAGGTTTGCGGATTTGAGGGAGTCTACACTGTATTACCTTTTTATTTAAAGAAATCTGATATTTTGATTTGACTTTTGGAAAACAATATTGCTGCTCAATATTATAAATTTATGTGTCTGTAGTCCTTTTAAGCCTTTAAACAAGTCGCCTTCTTTAACACCAAGAATGGCATTAAAATAATCTTTAAGTTTGAAAATCATGTTCAAAGATTGCATACTTGTCAGTTGCCTCAATGATGTAGCTGTGACCTCTTAATCATCACTGTTGTTTTTAATTTTGTTTAAGTGCACCTTCACTTATCTAAAAATCCTAGTATCTGACAATTCTTGCACTGTCAGAATCTTTTCACTAACATCAATGAAAATATCTTCAAAATTACAGCTTGTTACAGCAAGCCATTTTAATAGTGAATAGGGGGTTTTCAACATTAGTTTCGGCTACAATTTCATTTACAAGTGAATTTACATCTGCACACCTAAACTTTGATTTTAGAAAACAATTTTGAATTACTGTTATTTCTAACACATTCCAGGTGGTGACAATGAATTCAATTGCAAATTTCACGGTAGTTACTGTCTCTCTTCCTGCACTCATGTTAAAAGCAATTAAACTAACAATTTACTTTCTGTAATGAATGTTTAATGAGCAGATAATTACCTAGTTCAGGGACTGAAACCTCAATGTGGAGTTCAGTGACAGATTCAAAAGGACACTGTTTCTAGCTCAATGCTAGGACTGGACGATGTCTCAATTTCCACATCGTGATGCATCGCCTGAGTAAAATCATGATATTCTGATGCATCGCGATGTTACTTCTGTTACAAGTAGTAGCTCGTGGTTTATTCACTTTTCATTGCCAACAAAATTATCGCTTTACTCTTTTAATTTTTAGAGAGGAATTAAGAGTATCTGCAGTGGAGCATTAGATGGACTACCACTGATTGCTATTGTAATCATGAAATTCTGTTGCTATTTTAGATAATTTATATAAAAAAATGAAAATAAATTTATGAAATAACACAAACATGTTACATAAAACAAACACTAGAACTTTAAAATATGGGCTAAAATAAATTATATATTTATAAATATATACATTAACTATTTTAGTGTAAAAAAAAAAAAAAAAAAAAAAAAAAAAAAAAAAAAATTACAATTATTTAACATTTACTTCTCAAAAAATTAAGTTGTATTGTTTAATGCAACATAATGATTTTTTTGACGAAATCTGTCTTTTACCGCGATTTTTAGACAAAATTTGGCTCTTTTCCGCGATCTTTTGAGGAAATCTGCCTTTTTTTTTTTTTTTTTTTTTTTTTTCGAAACTAGCCCTTTTTTCGCGAAATTTTGACAAAATTTGCCGTTTTATCGGGATATTTAGACGAAATTTGTCGTTTTTTCGCGATCTTTTGAGGAAATCTGCCGTTTTTTCGCGATCTTTTGAGGAAATCTGCCGTTTTTTCGCGATCTTTTGAGGAAATCTGCCGTTTTTTCACGATCTTTTGAAGAAATCTGTCGTTTTTTCACGGTCTTCTGACAAATTTTGTCATTTTATCGCAATTTTTTGACAAAATTTGCTGCTTTTTGCGAATTATTTGACAAAATTTGCCGTTTTATCGCGATTTTGAGACTAAATCTGCCGTTTTCGCGATCTTTTGAGGAAATCTGCCGTTTTTTTTTTTTTTTTTTTTTTTTTTCGAGATTTTGTGACGAAATTAGCCATTTTTTTGCAAATCTTTGGACGAAATTTCTCGGAAAATAGTCCTTATTTAGCGATTTTTTTAACGAAAGTCACCTGTTTTGCAATTTTTTGATGAAATAATGTGTCCTACAGGACGCATAAGAGCTCTTTTTCTGTGTGCCGTCATTGATTTTATGCGCTATAACGCGTCCGCGTCATCCCTGTACTAAGTTAGGAACCGGTTTTATCGCAAAAGATCGTCGATTTTCTGCACATGCACATTTTCCTTCCAGTGAATGTGAAAGTTCTAATTTCCGCGAACCGGCATTCATGAGTTATGAAAGGAGTTATGCCTTCAGGTTTCTACACCAGCATTAGACATCGCGAGAACCGATGTCTGGTGATCGGCGTCACGCATCGAGAAACTGAAACACCGGCGACTTAAATAATTTGTAAATTGATCCCCCTTCCTTATATAAGATTAGACTGCAAAAAAAACATTATTAATGTACAGAATCGTTGTGTCAGTTTCAAAGTACTTCCTTTACTGTTTGAGCAGCAAATAGAAATAATGATTAAATGAAAAGAAACAAAAGCAAAATCCCTTACTTTCAGGGACCTCGCTAAGAGGGGGGGGATGGGGGGAGCCTCCCCCCCAAACATTTGTGAATGTTGTTACACTTGGCAAATTCACAAACTTAGTTAGCAAATTTTCTTCAAAATTTTAATAAAAACTATAATATATTTTCAATTTTTGATAGAATTGGCAAAAATTACAAAACTAATTAGGAATATTATTAACCTTTTAACAAATAGGGGCTATATTACATTTTCTAATTGTGGTAAGTTGGCAAAATTGTAAAATGAGTTGGCAAATATTGAAATTTGACTTGGCAATTTTAGGTCCTCTTCCCCCCTCAATAAAAAGTCTTATCGATGGCCCTGCTTACTTTACTTACAATTAAAAAATAATTGGTATCTTTATTGCTAATTGGACGATTTTTATCAAATTTTCAGCAAGTTGTAATAGTAATGAATTAAGCTGCATATTAATTTTTCATTAAAATATAACAAGTTCTGAGAAAATTATAGTTCCTACAAAAATAGCTCACTATTAGAACAAAGGGGGAAAACATGTCTGATCTGCGGTTTGTTTATTTAGTTCAGAGAAGTCCGACGATTAGAGAATCAGATAGGCTTTCCATCCACTGATAATATTTTCTTTTGCAATTCAAAAAGAAAGAAGAAAAAAAGAAAAGAAATTGTGTAGAGTTAAAGAAAAGAGCATTTCTTTAAAATATTTATAAATCTGAACAATGTTTGTCATAATTTCACGAACCGGAACATCGTTCAGTATTGAATTCAGACACTTTTCTCCGGGAGGGACTTCAGTGGCTCTGGGGGGGATTATAAAGCTCCGGGAATGAAATTCTACTTTTTGACCTTTGAAAACGCAAAATGTCAAATTTTCTGGAAGAGACATTTCATTGCTCTGGGGAGGGGGGGGGGGGAAATGTGCATTATCATTAAAAAATAGCTAAAATAGAAGTTCCTTACTAAAGATGAAGTAATTTTTAGAAAATCTTAATCAGTAATAAAAGGAAGTATTTCTTACTAAAACTAACAGTGTCTATGCACATCGTGATCAAGATACTGCCCGCTGATAATTAAAAAAACAGACATGTAATCGAGAATGTGATTTGATTGTCATCCAATTTGGATAACAGCGATCAGCGGCATACGAAATGTTGGGATACACAAATGTATCTCCCAGGGGTTAAGTAAAAATTAGCAGAGTTAATGCAATGATAAAGCGTTAACTGGCTTAAACCCCATTTATGAACCGAGTCAAATAAAATAACAACTATTTAAGACAAACACATATTTATTTAAAAACATTAAAAACAAATAAATTAATCGCAGATTATCTTCAATTCATATTTAGGACAAATATAACAAAAACAAGAACACATACCTTATAACTTGCATGACGTTTATAAAAATATTACCATTTTACTTTTACCAAAAATATAAATAGTTTAAAGTCAAAAACAATATTTCAATACATAAATGTCCGTTGCTGATTGTCCAAAGGAAAAACATTTCAACTTGACTCAAACTCATGCAGTCCTCAGTGAAAGATTAAAAAGATTACAGCCGAGACGAACCGAACTAAAAGCACTATAGTTCAAGAGAAATGTCCAGGAATCAAACAAGTTGTAGAACATCAACCGGAACCAACTCATCCCTTCTCGAAAGTGACCGTCCACACTCGTTGTCTCAATGTCATTTCAATAATACCAAAAGAACAGCCGATGTCCGATGAAAAACAAACTACCTTAGGGAAATGCAGCTCTAAAACTTTAAAAACATGAACTGCTGTTTGTTCCATCATACCGCTTCATTACTTTCTCGAGTTTCACTTTATCACATCATATTAAAAAGACTGTTCCATTGTATTTCAATATTTGACAAACTAACACAGATGAAAAGAAGACAACATTACGTAAACGACATCACAAAAAGGAAAAATAACTTCTAGGGAAAAACGCTTCTTTACAGAAACATGGCCATCTGAGGAAATAGGTGAAAGAACAATGAACGTCAAAATCCTCGTCTCTTATATAGGTCAAGGCCAGACAAGAAACAGTCTTCTACGCATTCCTCACAATACGCCCTCTATCGGTTACATCAGCTTACTTCTAGAAAGTACCAAAACAGTAGAGTAGAGTTGTATATACAAATCTTCTCCGTACACAGCTGTCGCCATCTCGTGGCATAAAAAGAAACTACGTAGAGACCGAACCGGAAAGATCGTGAAACTATGTAAACATGAGTGACGTTCAACGTGAAATGAAAAGAAAAATATTGCCGGTGAAAAAGTTATTTTAGAGGATAATTAATGAAATTAATAACTACTATTATAAAATAAAAAGAGGAATAAATATATGTAATAAAGGTAAGTGAGTTTAATATTAATCCATGAGGCAGGTAAAGTAAATATGTGTACAGTGGCAAGTATATAGGAGTGCATATTCCTAACACGAAAGGGGGGGGGGGGAGCAAAGGAGGCGGTCGCCCCGAGCGCAGAAATTTTGGAGGCGCCAAATTTATACTACCAGCGTTATATTTTGCCCTATTATTGGGGGGGGGGTGTCAAATTGAAACTTTGCCCCAGGCGCAGTTTTCTCTTTGCACGCCCTTGACACCGGTGTCTAAATGAGCAGGGAAAAGTTTGACCGCGAACCCTGTACTTGCGCCGCGATCGCCGTATGTTTCATGAGAGGGTTTGAAGAGAAGATCCTATGAGAAAACCGGTCTTGCTCATCATCGATGCGATCTCCGTATGGGTGATGATACTTCATGCGGGCGTTGAAACATCGGAGGTGAAACCAGTCTTACACATCGGTCTCGTTCATCATCGATCTAGTGTGACACATCGTATGGCCGCGATACATCGCTAAAGAAAGATCAGAAAACCGGTGTGACGACTTACGATTTAAATCGATATCTCGCGATGTATCGCCCAGTCCTACTCAATGCAGTTTTATGAGAAATGCAATTGTCAAGAACTAACAATATTTTTCTCTTTTTGCCTTTTGTACTACAGCTTCAAAAAGTGGAGAAGTCATCCAGACTTTTGTGTTTGCATAATGGAAATGACACATCAGCGACATGGTATCTTCAATATTTCAATGACTATCATTTTTCATTTATCCTAGTCGTCCATATTTTATGCAACAACCAAAGTTAATTGTTTACTTTTTTTGCCAATGTGGCATGAAAAGTAAACAATGTTTTGTGAAAGAGTGTGGTTTTTTAGGCTTGAAGCTAAGGCTTCTCTGAGAATAGAATAGAAGTAACCTTTGTAATCAATGCATCTATGGTATCATTAAAAACAGCTGTAGATATCCTGCTTATTTGGCAAACAATATTGTGGCAATCTTTAAAACGACTAAACCCATGTAGTGCTAGCTTCAAATTCTTCATGGCCAAGAACTTATTAGAACCAGGGAATTCTTTCTCTAAATTTGCACCTTTTTAATTTGCAAATTTCTTGCTCTTACATCTTTAAACCAGACAAACAGTTCTTTTTCAATGTCTTAGCATAAAATGTTTGTGATCCTGCTTTAAATTATCACTAGATCTCTTTAAAATATTTTCTTAAAGTGAAAGCACAATACTAAGCAGCGCTGCAGTGAGTAGCTGTTTAGGTACCCGCCCACTACATAATCTGGGCTGTTTGGTTTTTTTCAACCCTTAGGGTTGTAGTGCATGGCTTACCGGATGCCCTCACAGCTACTTGCCCGGACTTATTTAAGAAACCCATGTTTTTAACAAACTTGGTAGTAAACTATTGTGGATGCTGGTCCAAATTCCTTTGCAGCACCTTTCTTTTTATGTTCTTTATCTACTTCATTAATGACTGCCGTCTTTGTTTCGATAGACATAGACTTCCGGTTAGATGCCATAAGAAAATCAAAGAAGTTCATCTTTTTTACAGAAGAAAACAGTATAAAGAAAGAAAACTTGAATAAAAATGTCTGCTAAAGTTCCATATTTGGATTTTTTTTTTTTTTTTCCCTTCACCAATTTTAACATTTTAGATTTTTCTTTTCCCTTAAACAAAAAGTGCATTTAATGTTAATTTTTCCATTTTTTGACAAATAATCCAATATTACACATTTTATAACCAAACAAAATATCGGAAGAAAATAACAGAAATAGGAACACTTGGTTCAGAAGCAACTGACACATCATTGAAATATCTACCTATTGGGATTATTATACACTTTTATTAAGCACTCTAAGTAAAGAATATCCTAATATATTATTTGTCACAGGCTTTTCCATGATGGCTGAGAAATATTTTTGCATGCAAGGTTTGAGGGAAACCTTTGAAAGAATTTCCAGTAAGGGTGGAATTATCTTAAAGCTATCCACAAACTTTCCAAAAAATGGCTAAAATGTAAATTTTTTTAAGCATTCCTTGAAAAAATACCAATATTGTAAGAGTCATTAAGATCAGGGTGTATAGTGGTGCTAACAGGTACTTACATTCTAAAAATTTTCCTAAGATCTTTACAAAATGCTTAATTTTGGTGCCAGTTAAATCTATCAGAAAAAATCAAATTTGAAAAAATTATGTCAAAATATTGCAAAAATAAATTTTGTCAATGCATGACTGAATTAGTAATACCAAAATAAGTTGCAAATATCATCAAACGATCAACCAAATTAAGCCGAGAATATGTTCAAATGATCAACCAAAATAAGTTGTGAATATTGTCAAATGATTGATCAAAATAAGTAGTGATTATCGTCGAACCTTCAACCAAAATAAGTAGTGAATATCGTCAAATGATCAATCTTAATAAATAGTTATTCATGCATCGGTTGTGGAAAAAATTTGTGAATTTCATCTATACTTTGCAAGAAAGTCTCTCTTCAATTGGTTTCAGAAAAAAAAAAAATCATGAAGTTATATTAATCATGAATATTTAATCAATCATAAATCTCTTTAATCGTTGCCAATATTTGCAAAGTAGATCACTAATTCTTATTGGTACAAATTGTTATGAACTTCTTTCAAGATGTTATGAACTTCTTTTTTAGAAGTTTAGACATAAACTTAAATTTTTAGCTCAAAATCTGTGGTTAAGAAGTGCAAACTGAACTGTGTTCATTGGGAGTGGGTAGGTTCAAATTTCAAATGACTGTAAAAAACAGAAAAATTGGTCAATTGATTTGCATTTTTCACTATAATTATTCTTTATGTTAGTATTGTCTTGAAAATAAATTATACCGATAAATTTCAAAAAATGTCGATAGAGGGCGCTTTAGACTAGTAACGTACAACTATTTTTGCCGTTATTTTTTGCATCTAATTAAATTTTTTTAGAAGGTTAGACATAAACTTAAATTTTGAGCTGAAAATCTGAATCTTGAGAGTGGTTAAGTAGCATAAACTGAACTGTTTTCAATGGGGGTAGGGAGGTTCAAATTTCAAGTGATTATAAAAAATGGAAAAATTGGTCGATTCGTTTGTGGTTTTCTCTAAAAAAAATTCTTTGTCAGTATTTCCTTGAAAATATATTTTAAAGATAAATTTCAAAAAATTCCATTAGAAGGCGCCTTAAACTTTGGAGTAACCAACAATTATTTTTAACCGTTATTTTTTTAAAATCTAAATAAATGTTTTAGAAGCTTAGACTTAAATTTTAAACTCAAAATCTGAATCGTTGTGAGTAATTAAGTATCAAAAATTTGAACTGTGTTCATAAGGTAGGCAGGGTAACATTTCAACTCCTGAACACAGTTCAGTCTGCGCTTCTTAACCCCTCTCAACGATTCAGAATTTGAGCTCAAAAGTTAAGCCTAAGCTTTTGCAAGCATTTAATTAGGTACAAAAAATAACAGTTAAAAATTGTTGTTGGTTACTCTAAAGTTTAAGGTGCCCTCTAACGGATTTTTTTGAAATTAATCTTTAAAATTTATTTTTAAGGAAATACTGACATAAAGAATGGTGTTAGAGAAAACCACAAACGAATCGACCAATTTTTCTGTTTTGTATAATCATTTGAAATTTCAACGTTCCCACCTCTATTGAACACAGTTCAGTTTGTGCTACTTACCGTATTTTCGGGTGTATAGCCTGCACCCTGTGTATAACCTGCACCCCTGAATCGAGCAGTGCAGTAAAAAAAGTTCATGTATAACCCGCGGAGATGCATCGGTGTATAGTCTGCTATACACCATTTATGAACGTATATTTCGACCAGGGTTTGAAATTAGAAGCCATTAGTCATAAGTTTTAACACAAATTTTTTTCGTGATGCATAATATCTGTAGTAATTGGGCTAAAAAATTAAGATTATCAGTACCGTAATTTTCGGAAGAAACGCCGCGGCGCTTATGCGCATTTTTTTTTTCAAACAAGCATGATATCTTTTCTGAAATTTTCCGAAAATTAAAAAAAAAAAAAATTGGGGATAAATTTAAAATTTCAGACATAAAATGTATACGTGTCTTAGGTCATTGGTTCCCAAAATGATCGAATCCTTGGAATCGATCCGAAATGTACCAACTCCGAAAAGGAACGATTCCTCGGACTCTATCTGAAATGAAACGACTCCGGAAAAGGCCGATTCCTAGAACTCGTTCCGAAATGAAACGACTCTATAAAAGAATGATTCCTCGGAATCGTTTCGAAAAAGACTGACTGCTAGGAATCGTTCTGAAATGACATAAATCACATACTTTTTATTCTTTGCAACAAGGTAAGGTACCAACTCCAAAAAGGAACGATTCCTCGGACTCTATCTGAAATGAAACGACTCCGGAAAAGTTAGATTCCTTGAACTCCTTCCGAAATGAAACGACTCTGTAAAGGAACGATTCCTCGCAGGGTTGGCACGGTTTAAACCAATTGGTTTTAACCATGGTTTAAACCACGGTTTAAACCAAATGATTTTTTTCTCAAAAAAACAAAATGGTTTTTTTAGAAGAAATCTAATGACTTTTTCTTTATAATTTACATGTTTCAAATTATTAGACATAAAGAATTTCAACACTTTATTTCAGTAATAAGTATAATGGGTTTAGGTCTTTTTTTATGCATAAGATTAAACCAATTGGTTTTTTCTATATAAAAAAAAAAAGCAATTCTTTTTTTAGAAGAAATCTAATGACATTTTCTTTTTTTCTTTATAACTTAAGAGTTTCAGATTATTAGATATAAATAATTTCTATTGTTTTTTAGGAGAAATCTAATGACATTTTCTTTCTTTCTTTATAATTTACAAGTTTCAGATTATTGGATATAAATAATTTCTACTTTTAACACTTTATTTCAGCAATAAGCATTAGATATATTGGGTTTACGTCATTTTTTTATTCATAGGATTAAAATCAGTACACATTGGTGAACATATCTATTGCTCTAGAGAAAAACTTCAAACATATGAATTGATCAAAGATAAAGTAAATTCAATATTTAGGATAAAATATATTTTTTTTTTTTTTTTTTTTTTTTTTTTTTAATGCAGATTATTTAATGCAATTAATAATGCAACACAATGATCTTTTAAGATTTTGCACAAGCTGTAAAAGAATTTTTTTTTTTTTTTTTTTTTTTTTTTGGGGAAATTATCTTGAAGAATTAAAAGAAAGACTGGTTGCTAGTTATAGCATTTTAATAATAATTTTTTCCCTCTGCTATCTGCTGAATCTAATGACTAAAAATATTAACGTCAAATTGTCACTCAGAAAGAAAAAATCCTAAAAAGTATTGTAATTTATTATTTGAATAATTTTGGAAAAGAATATTTATCAAACTATATCCAAATGTTTATTATTAGTAATTAAAAGATTGTTTATAAAGATTTACAGCGCATCAATGGTTCACTGTGTAGAACAGTTAAAACTTTCAACATAAGACTCTTTGCTAAGACTGTTTAAATGGAAAAATGAATTTTTTTGATTTTCAGCATAAAATCACTATAATTATTAAATTTAAATTATATTGAATGAAGTTACACTGCTTATAAACCAATAATGTCTGTTTTTATAAGTAAATATGCATGTATATGTAATAAGAAAGCATGTTTTAAAAAAACCCGGTTTAAACCAAAAAAACCTGGTTTAAACAAAAAAAACCCCGTTTTTTTTGGTTTTTTAAAAAAAACCTGTTTTTTTTTCCAACCCTGATTCCTCGGAATCATTTCGAAAAAAAAAACAACTGCTCTGAACCGTTCTGAAATGATATAAATCACGCACTTTTTTTTGTTCTTTGCCACAGGGTCGGTAGATTATTTTTTTGAAAAATAAACTAAAAATGATCTTAAATTCAGAATTGTCGAGATTGGAAGTGTTCCAGATTTTGGATTTTGTACTCTACAAACACAATGGCTATTTTTCATCTATCACTGCAATAGTTGCGGCAGTTCTTCAGGGTGGCTACAGATTCTGGAAATCATGGAATCAGGGAAGTTTATCAATCTGAAAAAATCAGGGAAATATCAGGGAACTTTATAAAAAATTCTCAAAAATCAGGAAAATTTTTCTTTTATGTGAAAATATTTCTGTTTTCACTTTACCAACAACATTGATTTGATGTCAAACAGGCTACATTTAAAACAATAATAAGATAAGATAAAAAGACATAAATTTGTACTGCTGCCAAGCAATATCTGTCTGCATGGAAAGCTAAATTGTTCCATAAACCCAAATTTTCAAAAGTTAGTTCATTCACGATCTTTTGCTGAAATTTGCGAACATTTTGCGATTTTTTCACAAAACGTACATTTTTTCGTGAGTTCTTGACAAAATTTTATGATTTTTTTTTTTTATAAAATCTGCACGTTTTTCCCTTATTTGTGAAATTTGTCCACAAAATTTGTGTGTTTTTCGCAAGTTCTTGACAAAATTGAAACATTTTTTGCGATTTTTTGACGAAATTTGCATGTTTTTTGCGATTTTATGACAAAATTCACACTTTTTTGGACACATTTTGACGCATTTTCTTATTCTTTAGACAAGGTTTGCACATTTTTCATGATATTAAGATGAAATTTTCGTGTATTTTGTGATCTTTAGTGAAATTTGTGCACTTTTTCATGACCTTCAGGTGAAATTTGTGCATTTTTTGCGATCTTTTGACTAAATTCTTGCTTTTATTCAAACCTTTCACGAAATTCTTATTTTTTTATGCAAGCCTTGAATGAAATTTGCATTTTTTTAGGTCTGAATTCGCATTTTTTGATGATCTTTTGCCTAAGTTTGTGTTCTTTTCACAAAACTGAAGAAATGGGCAATTTTTTTTTTTTTTTTACAATCTTTTGGCAAAATTTCATGTTCTATATGCAACCCTATGTCGAAATTCGTATTATTACAATCCTTTGACGAAATCAGCAATTTTTTTATCTGATGCCCATAATGAAATGACTTTTGTTGTGTATCCATAATAGTTATGGATAAATCATAATGCTGCTAATTACCTAAATACTGTGCAATTTTTTTTTTTTTTTTTTTCCTCTCAAAAGAGATATTTGCAAGCTGGATAAGTGCATTTTACGAGAAAGCAGCATATGTTAAAAAAATACTGTATATGTTTTTTAATAATAAAAATCAGGGAAATCGGATACAGATAGTCAGGGAAAAATCAGGGAACTTTTTTTCATCATTTCTGTAGCCACCCTGTTCTTCCAAATCCAGAAATAACTGTATTTAAGCAGTAAAAAAGAGCCTTTACAAACATGGGAGAACTGTCTAAATTTCAAAGGATAGCGAAAAAAATTTACAAATTTTGATGTCTTTTTTAGCACTTTCCAACAAAGTTGAAAAGTGCTTATGCATTCGGTTTGTCTGTCCATCTGGCCGGATGTCCGTCTGTCCGCGCTCTAACTCCCGTAAATATACTCGGATTGCTATGAAATTTTTATACATTATTGAGGTTTACCCTAACACGAACCCTATTGAAAATGAAGTATCTACCATGATTAGTTTATCTACAGGGCGAATCAAAAGTTTTCCATTACATTACGGCCTATGGGGAAAAATCGTTAATATACTCGGATCGCCATGAAATTTTAGGACGTTATTGACGTTTATCCTAGCACAAGTCCTATTGAAAATGAAGTTTCTACCATGATTAGTTTATCTACAGGGCGAATCAAAAGTTTTCCATTACATTACGGTCCATGGGGAAAAATCGTTAATATACTCGGATTGCCATGAAATTTTAGGACATTAATGACGTTTACCCTAGCACAAGTCCTATCGAAAATGAAGTTTCTACCATGATTAGTTTATCTACAGGGCGAATCAAAAGTTTGCTATTACATTACGGCCTATGGGGAAAATCGTTTCAAAGGAATTTTAAAGATGTTATATCCTGTCAAACATATTGAAATATGCATTCTATAAAATATAAGGTGAAAATGTAGCTATTATTCATTTACAGGGCCACACAAAAGAATTTCATTAGATAATGGTAAAACTGGGAATTGTGTGTGACATATTTTAAATATATTAAGCTTTTTCGTGTATAATAAAATTGATATATGTCACTGAAGCTTAATATAAATTATACGCTACTGTTTTGCATAATATGAAGTACATAGCATTTACAGGGCCATACAAAAGATTTCAAAGAGTATATTCTTTCCGAAGTAGCGTATATGTATCCGATGATGAAATGCATTTTAATTATGATATTCGCGTTTATATTTCGCTAAATATATGCACATTATATGGTGTGTATAAATGTTACAGTTGATATACAGGGCTACCCAAAAGAGCTCACCAACGTTACTGAATATGAGCGTAAATTATTTAAACGTGGTTCTTAAATAAGCTATGTATTTTTATGCTGAGATGCATTCAATTTACTGAGAAATGTTTGCAGAATATAGATAAAGGGATATACAGGGCCAGGCAAAGAATTCGGTACATGGACGCCTATGAATGATGATTTATGACAATGTGATTTCAGTTGTTTTAAAAGTGGTTTAGTTTACAATAAATTTTAGCCTAATGCTGACGTGTAATAAAGGTACAATGTAAACTACAGAGCTGAACAAAAGTACTCAAGTATGTTTCCATCTAATAGTATGAATTGCTGAAAAAGAAATTACAAGCTACTGGGTATTTTCTTGCTAAGCTAAATTTTCCCATTATATGAAGTGACATATGAAATACAGGGCTGTTCTAATGCACTGGAATACATATTTGGGTATATTTGGCTATACACTATTATTTCCCTAAATTACAAAGTTTTGTTAAAGATTTCATTAAGTGTTGGAAAGTGCTTCATAATCTATGCTTAACGCATGATTTTTCTTACTTGTTTCAAAATTTTTAAGGTTTAAAAATTGTAGAAAAAATATCACGGTTTCCAATTTAAAAAAAAAAAAAACTTTGTATAAACCACAGCGGCTTTTTGAGAGGTTTTTTCTTGTATAAGCCGCAGACTATACACCCAAAAATACGGTAACTACTCTCAACGATTTAGATTTTCAGCACAAAATTTAAGTTTGTCTAAGCTAAGCTTCTAAAAAAATTTAATGAGATGCAAAAAAATGGTTAAAAATAGTTGTACGTTACTCCAAAGTCTAAAGTGCCCTCTATCAAATTTTTTTTTTAAAATTTATCTTTATAATTTATTTTCAAGACAATACTGACATAAAGAATAGTTTTAGTGAAAACTGCAAATCAATTGACCAATTTTTCTGTTTTTTATAATCATTTAAAATTTGAACCTACCCACTCCCATTGAACACAGTTCAGTTTGCTCTTCTTAACCACAGATTTTGAGCTAAAAATTTAAGTTTATGTCTAAACTTCTAAAAAAAATTTAATGAGATGCAAAAAATAACGGTAAAAAATAGTTGTTCGTTACTCCATAGCTAAAGCGCCCTCTATTGGCATTTTTTGAAATTTATCTTTATAATTTATTTTCAAGACAATACTGACATAAAAAATAGTTTTAGTGAAAACTGCAAACGAATCGATCAATTTTCCCGTTTTTTATAATCATTTCAAATTTTGGACCCTAAACTTGAAGACGTTTGGGATCCTTGGATTCCTATTTAATATTATTTGTCTTGATGTGTACTGTCACCCCTTAATGTTTTGCCCAGTAGTTTAGATACACCCTGTATATGTCCCATACCTCCTTGTTAGTGGGAAGTATGGGACACATTTTGAAATTTGTGATTATTTTTATTTGAAAATTGCTTCTGAAAACTGTTTTCTATATTGTTCAAGAACATTCAAAAAGTTTCATTTTGTATTCTATTAATCGAAATTTTTATTTTTGAGTCACATTTGATTTTCTTATTTTTGTAAAAAAAAAATCCCATTTCTCCCCATTATCCTCTAAATATTTAAGTCTTTGTTACAAATTTATAGTTATTTATCTAATGAAACTAGTCTGTTACTAGGGGTGCACCGAATATTCTGTATTCGGCCATGTTACCGAATATTCGGTTAGGCCGGATACTAAACTATTTGGTTGAGCCGAATATTCGGCTTGGCCGAATATGAAACTATTTGGCCTGCCGAATATCAAAGTATTTGGCCGAATCCAATACTTAATAAAACCTTTGAAAAGCTTTTCACTATTTCTACTTTTAACTGTCAATTTTTTAATTTATATTTAAATTAATTAGAAACAAAATCATTTTTAAATAAAATAGAATGTTTTTACATTATTTATTTGCTGTTTGTAAAGTATAACTTAAGAAAATTAACCATGAGAAGGATTAAAATGATGATTTATTAGGATTCTCCTTAGGAATAAATTACGTGCTCATACAAGTTTCTAAATTTTGTTTAGTAAATGATCTGTTTCTTGCTTTACCCCAAATAAAAATCCTTTAAAAGAAAAAGAAAAAAAACTTTTGAGATTAGTAATAGCTATCAAGGCAGACAATTTTTGTTCATGAAACCATAATCATAATCAACTTATTGAGTCATAAGTACATTGTATTTCATCTCACTCTAGGTCAAAACTTGTGTGTTCGCTTATTACATTAACAATAAATAACATATTTTCAACTCGCATGCTTTGATTTCTGTAAAATATGATATGATGGGAAGGGTGGAAAATACCACCATTCATAAGAAAAGAACTATGAGCCAAACATACCTTTATTCAGAATTAAGTTGAAAGTATTTGTACTTTATATTGAAAAAAATCTGCCTTGAGTTATTTAAAAAGGACAATTATCAGACTGTAAAATTTTTCTTCGGCCATTTTTTCATTATTTGATTTTAAAATGTTTGTTTTGATTCGTAGAAAATTTTATTAATTAAAGTTTCATAACTGCGCTTCTTAAATAACTCAAGGCAGATTTTTTTCAATACTAAATGCTCTTATAAAAAGCTCTTGTTTATCAAAATGTAAGTTTCTTTTATTAAATATTATGTAAAACTGTTTTAAAAAGTAACATTGTAATACCTTTAAATTTTGAAATTAAAAAAGTATTTGGAAAGCCGAATATTCGGTATTCGGCCGAATAGTTAACTATTCGGCTGGCCGAATATTCAGTATTCGGCCCAACAATTACTATTCGGCTAGCCGAATATTCGGTATTCGGTTCACCTGTCGGCCGAATATTCGGTATTCAGCCAAAATCACTATTCGGTTCATCCCTATCTGTTACAGATAAAAAAGTAATTTAAATTAATGAAAAATTATATATTGAAAAAGTTCTCTGTTAAGTCTTGTTAGAATGTCAGTTTAAAAATTTTTTCCTCCCTCTCACACTCCAAGAAGTGGTAAAAAATAATTAATCATTACATTTCATAAAATGTATAATTATACTTTATTTAAATTAAGAGTTCAAAAATAAATTTAGAATATTGATTTTTTAATTGAGTATTATGTTTTTTTCTTTCATGAAATTTCTTTTCTCTTTTTCTGGGGAAAAATTAAATGGACAGCCTATTTTTACCATCACTTTGGCAAAACCTTTTTTTGCCAGGACAGTTTTAAAGATTTTTTTTTACCTATGGCCAAAAACTTGCCAACTTTGATTACTAGTACTCTTATCAGTAAAATTACACCCATAATCATAGGCAGAATCGATTATCATCTTAAAATGCTTTAAATGGAAAAGTGTTATATTTATCAAATATTAGCACACTGTTATTTTCAGAAACAATCTTACAACCTGTATCCATTAAAGCAGTGACAAATAATAAATTATACCTTAAATCAAGTACAAAACTAACATTGTTTATAGTTAAATGGGTAGAATTATTTTTACTTACCGTATTACATAACACTGTACCAATACCTTTTAAAATTATTTTTGAATTTTTACCTGCTTGAAATATATACTTAGGGCAATTCTATGCTACATAGGACATGTTAAAAAAAATAAATATCATATATTAATGCCATTTTGCTCTCATACCCTTACAAAAAGTGTGTATTTTCTTATTCATTATGTTGAAATTTAATAAAAATATTATTTTACATATTTTTTCTAAAATAATTGTGACATCATTGTTTACCTATGTGAAGAACAGTTTTAAAGGAGAATCAATGTCTCAACTTTTACATACAAATCAATTAGATAAATACTTTTTACAATTTATTTTTATTATTTAGCATGTTATAAGAGTAAATCATTAATATATAAGCTTAAATTTATTTTATTTTGTTTCTATTTTAGCATTTATAAATTAAGCTTAAATCTATGTAACATCAGTCAAAAATGTAAAATTGTTTCTATTACTCAAAATATTTTAAACTATAAAGGGTAATAAGAAATAATCTTCTTTGTAAAGTTATTAAGAGTGTTAATAATTTAAATGGGGTATGACATAAATATATAATAACTTTAAAATGTGTAACATCAGTCACACTTATTTTTTGTTAGTTTTCATATCTTATTTTTAAAGAAATAATATTTAAAATGGCCCTGGCTACAGCAGAGAGACAGAAAATAAGGAGGCAAAACTTAAAATTGGAAAAAAAAGTATAAAGAATTAAGAAAAAAAAAAAAAGAAGATGGTTTGTCAAAATTACCAAAACTAGTACAGAAATAAATAAGAAAGAAAATGTTAAGAAAAGAGTTGGAAAAAAGGCAGAAAATTAAAACAAAGTCTCAGATAGTTGTGAGAATTTAAATTATTTTTAAAAATTCTAATTCTTCTGGAAAAGCCACAACCTGCGTGAAACACAGCTTGCTGTAGAAAAGTTGTCATAAAATGTCTGTTTCAAATAGAAATAAAGATAGCATCAACATTTGTCCACCTGATACTAAAATCAGAAGCTTGCCTTTAATAACAAAAGATTTTTTTAGTGTTTTATGAGAGCTATAGCATAGCATCTGGTGTAACACTTTCAAACATAAAAGTGTATGAAATGTTACCTAGAATAATAATATAAAATCATGAAATTAAAAAAAAAAAAAATCTTTTCAAATGCAGCTTTAATCGAAGGGATAAAACGTAGTCATTTTTCTGATGAAGTAGGCCATGAAAAAACTGAAGGACAGTGATTTTCAAATGCATTGAGACCAATCAGTTCAACAAATTTGTCAGTCCCATAGTATCAGTTGGAGATTGGGTTGAAGTAGATTATGACGGAGAACTTTTTCCTGGTGAAGAAAAGTCTATTGTTGATAAAAAAATATCTTGCCAACACTGATCCAAACTAGAAATTATTGAAGCCTTTTCAAATTGATGAGGTCTTTTATCCATAGGAGCAAGTAATACGAAAACTTAACATACCCAATGTTGTGAATGCTCATGGTTATTTTAAATTTTCAATAGCATGCTTTATATTTGATTAATTTGTTTTATATTACCTATTTTGTATGTTAGATGCAATAAAAATCTTTGTTTTTTAAGTAATTTGGCTAAGTAACATCAGTCACATAAAGTGTAACATCAGTCATGGGTCATTTTTTTTTTCATTGCCATTATTTATGTTTTTGCATGCAAATTTGTTTTTGTTTCCTATTAATTAGAAGTATTTTATAACTAAATAAAAAAAACAATACCATTATTAATGATAAATGAAGGAGAATTTCAAAATAAAAAAAAGGATGTTTTACTTAATGTCCTTTTTGTGTAACATCAGTCGCATTTAAAAAAATTTTTACCGAAATGGTAAAATATTTTGTTTATACCCATTTTCTTGTTTTCATAATAATATCAGGCTACCAATGAATAGATCATATAATTAAAAAAAAAATTTAAAAATATTTAACCATAGAAAAAAAATATAAGTTTAAGAAACTATCTCAAAATGTAACGTCAGTCACCATGGAGTTGCCGCTATTGCCCCTTATCTTCAGGAATTAAATAATTGAATCAAATTTTGTTATTACACATATGCGAGCTGGCCTCACTTTCTAATAACCATTTGTTATCAGACAGTTCATCTTTTTCAATTGAAACAGTATGTATAAAATTTTTTCTGTCTTAACTGAATAATTTTTTGTAAATTCCCACTGGACTTGTCATTTCTTGAAAAGTTCTTTCTGTAAAAATAATTCTTGGCTATGCAATTGGGACGTCTACAAGCGTAACAAAGTCTTGGATTTTTTTTTAGTAGAACACTGAGCGTTAGTCCCTTTGTGCGGTATTCGTTTGTTCTTCTTCCAGTAGAATTTACAATATTTCATCCATAGTCATCTCACGCTGTATTTTTAATACCTTGAACTTTTCAGAATTTTCTTTTCAGCCCTCGAGCTGTATAAAATACAGTATCCAATCTTTTTAGGCTTGAAGCTGCCTCTATTTTGAGTCTCCATATAAAATAATTAATTTCACTTAATTCGGGGACGTTTAACTTGTCCGTTCTTCCTTTCAACACAATACTTTTGATTTAAAACTATAACAACCACATATTCTGCAACCATTTGTTGTTCTGTTGTTAATGTAAACATTATAAAATTGGCCATGGATGTAGACATAACAAAAAGTTTATTGGACGAACACTCTTCAACATTAAACAATTACTTTGAACCAGGGTTGGCAAGTTTCTTCTGCAGTGGGAAAAAAAACCGGCTGGAAGAAATAGGTTTCTTCCAAGTGGAAGAAATGAGAGAAACTGTTTTTCTTTAAGAATTTACCATATAGTATTTTCAATTTTGTAAGATATAATAAATATCTTCCTATAATCTTATAAAAATTAATTTCACTGGACCAAAGCAAATTTAATTAAGTATATATGCTAAATTAATAATTATATAAGTATTTTAGCCAAGATCAAGCGCGACACTTATCTAATCTTCAAAATTTTAAAATAAAGAAATTTTATCCAAAATATACAAAATCAATTAAATGTCATCTATTTCAATTTAACCATCATTTTTTTTATTTAAATTTCTGAAACTAGTAGTAAATAGTAGAGATTCTTTACTAATGGTAGAATGAAACCCATTTAAATAAAAGCTTTTAATTTACATCAATTTTACTAATGTAAGTAATGTATAATAATTACTGTATTAAATAGAGATCAACCAAAAATACAGTTTCGTTTTTGGCCCAAAATCAGTTTTGCCAAAAATGTGGCCGAATATTAGGCCAGACCGAAACACTCAGTATTCCAAAAATCTTGTTTATTCCTTTGGAAATTTTCAACATCAATCATTGATTCGAACTGTATCGGCTCAAATGAATGCATTGCAATGAACTTCATTATTTATAATTATCAGTCATGAATTATCGATAATCTCGTAGAAAATTTTTAAACTACATTAGTGTTTCAAATATTCTTTGAGAATGTTCTAGAATATTAAATGATCCTTTACAAAAATCATTATAGTAGAAAAATAAAGGTGTGTATACCTAAAACTAAAATATTTTTTTATTAAATGAAATTCCTATAATTAGAAAATCTTTCTGTGTCATGGATGAATTATGTATTATTGTATATAAAAATAAAGTTTTTGGATTGTTAACAGTTGTACATAATTAATAAATACTATAGTACATGTAATTAATTTACAATTATGTATATTTATGTATGTATGTATTAATTACTTTAAAATATACAATTTAATTACTTAAAAATTTTTTTTTGATGTTATCGTTTTCGGGCAAAAAATAGGAAGGTCACCTAAATTCGGTTTTGGCCTTAAAACTTATTTCGTTCTATCCTCAGTATTAAAAAAAATCATTAAAATCCTTATTTTTCTTAGTACAATGCAACATAGTATAGCCCAAAATTTTTTTAGCAGTAGGATGCTGCAATCAATTTCTCAACTTAAATTTGATGAAAGCAAAATGTGAAGATTTTTTTTCATGTCCTACATTTCAGGATAGTTTAAAAGAATTCTGACATACCCATAGATATTTTTAGAACATTAATCTTTTAAAATCAGCATTGAGATATTCATGCTAGATGAAAAATATAAAAAAATACAAATTTATTTATTTACTGTCTTGCACAGTTTAAAATAATGCACTTTTATATAAAAATGATACATTTTTATATGAAAAAATAAACAATTTGTACATAGTTTTTTTTTTTATATATAAATGGAGCAATTAATAAAAACATCTTTTACCTCTTGAGTAGTAAAAATCCATTACCTGAAAATGTCTGCTGAACCTGAAGTTTATTAAAAAAATAACTTTGCAAAAATAATATTTTTAATAATAATTAAATTTTCCAATTTAGATTTCATGTAATTATACTTCAATATTAAAATAGCAATTATATTCATGTAATTATACTTCAATATTTTTACATAGTTAATATACTTTAACTTTGAGCATTTGTTTTGGTTTCTGATGGTTTCTTCCATTTCTTCTTTTTTTCAGTTTCTTCCACTGTCCTGGAAGAAACAAGTTCCTTCCGGAAGAAACCCAACCTTACTTTAAACATAAAATTCTTAATCACAAAGATTTCATTTCATATTGAATACACTCGGAAAAGCTTTTTCCTCTCTACCGTTCACCCACAGACTGAGAGTGTGTGTGAGAGGTGAAGGGAGGGGGGGGGGAGCAGCAGTGTGCTGGTATGAATGCACAATAAAAAAAAAATTCACTTACTTCTTACTCCCAACATAAACAAACAGAAAAAAAAAATTAAACAAACAACAACAACAACAAAAAGCTTACTTGTTTACCCACTCCCCCCCTCTTCATTTTTATCAACCCTGGCTAAAAGTGAATTAGTCAAATTTGTATCCTATTGGAAACTTGCATTATGAAATTTTATATTGTTAAATCTTGATACAAAAGATCTTTTCATTTTTCATCTATGCGAAAATGTTATAGCTATGCATATTGATTTTTTTTCCATAATATTAACAAGCTTTTAAAAGAATTAACCTTCCGTCTACCAGACGGGTCCATTGGACCCGACAGCAATATTTTAATGTAGATAAATGGGTGTTTTGTCTAGTAGACGGAAGGTTAAACACATTATTTTATTTTGATAATTTTGGCTTTGTCATATTTGGCAGTACACTCACAATAGGTTTTGATTGGATATTATAACTCTAAACCAGAAATTCTAAAAAAATAATATAAAAGCTGCTGAATATTAAATAATATCATAGATGTAAAAAACCCAATAAAACCCACTTTAATGTGACTTTACTCAAAAAAAAAAAATCCAGGTTTTTTTGGGGGGGTAAGTGGGTTTTCTGCAACCCTGCCTGTGCGCCCTGCTGGGGCCATTCAAAAAACAGTCATGAATACTTTGCATAGTAGAAGATTTTAGTGCATTTTTTATTCTAATACATGAACTAGATTATATCAAACTATTCAGATAATTTCATACAGCTGACATGTATCCTTTGTTGAATGTGTTTTAGATTATCGCTCTCCTTTATTATTTCTGTTGAAATTTTATTTTAAAGCATTGTTTTTGAGAATTATTTTTTCTTTTTATAGACTATAGAACAATCTGCTCCACAAGAAGATTCACTAGCTGTATTGCAACTACGAACTTTTCTGGGTGAAATTACCATGTGTCCGGGAAAATTTGAAAGAAAAATAAGACCTTTAACAGATACTTTGAACTCACAGGTTGATGATGATGAAACAATGCGTGCCATTGTAAATATAATTTTTGATGAGGTTTGTATTCATTTTTTAATAAAAAGATCTCATTAATATTAATACCCATCAAAATTATAAACCTTTATTTATTTAAATTTTAATATTTCTTAGTAAAATTTTATTAATTTTACTTTTATTAAGAGTATTAACCATTCCGTGTGATGCAAGATATGATTTGCTTTAAAATTTCTATTTAATTAACCCATTTTTTATGTAATAAACTTTTTTGTTTAAAGATCCCTGAAAAGATCCCCTAAAGATCTGAAAGAAAGTTGTTCAGGACCGGCCCGACGTTATTTCTACTATTTCAAAAAAATTCAGATTTTTATCAAATTATTAAGATTTCTTTAAAAAATACTGCATGCCTATTTATAGGGTGATTTTACAGGAAATACACTATACCAATGTTAATGATTACTTACTTAGATTCATAGATTTTCAACATTCAAATAAAGATTTATTAAAAATTTGTGTTTAATAGAAAAAAAAAGAAAGTTAAAAACATCATAACTCTTGAAGCTGTATATTAAAAAGTAGATTAATGAATATATTTCTGTACCATTTTATTAAAGATCTTCTCAAAAACAAAAGGATCTACTTTCTGATAAATTTTTGAATTTATTTCTTTTCGGAAATGCATAAGATTAGCAAGTGTTTTTATTCAGAAACTATGTAATCGAATGACGTTATACACTTTTTTTATACAAGCAATTTAAGAAAGTTAGCATTTTGAATTGAATTTCTGGAAGCGACAGCATGGGAGAGTAGAAAAATCTGCAACCACATTACAAGTCTTTTATACCTCTACAAGTATATACACGTATCTTATTTATCAAAAAAGGAAAACGCGATATGATTCCAAATCCTTTCAATAGTCAGGCTTGCCAATTTTACAGTTAAAAATTAGTCAGAAAATGTGTCAAACTTCTATGTTGTTGAGCAGCGAATTCAAGAACCACCTATAAGTATATTTCTAAAGATTACGGTAACATACGTTCTTTATTGCTATTAGTACTTTTACAAATCATGTTGTCTTCCCAACACATTTTGTGAACAATTAAGTCTAATTCTGGCCTGGCTTGACTATATGTAGAAAAACTATGTAAGCCTGACCTTGGCTCGTCACGAGTCTGCTAAAAAGATATAAGTCCGGGTTAGAAACAAAGCAAGTCCGATGCCGATCATTACACTGTGCAAGTTGCATTTCCGTTTTGATGTTGTTAAACTAGGATCGGCTTGTGACGCACATTTACACTTATTCTTGCTAAAACCATATTTGTTGAAAATAGCTCATTTTATCGACTTTGCGAAAGTCTTTATAATGGGCTGGTAGGCCTGCTTCATATTTTTATTGGTTTGGGGGGCCGGCCCGTTAGAAAATTCGGAACCACCTCTCTGGGCTGAGTATGAGCCGCGGTCCAGGGCTGGGCCCGTGCAGACCTCTAGCGTTCCCATATAGCATAGGCTATAACACGCTCATAAAAATCTGTAAAGAATCGTAAGATGAGTTCACAGATAAAAATTTGCAGAAACAATGTTCCCAGCGGGCTACATTTTGTAATTCGGATTTTTTGATTGTTGCCACTCTTTTGAATTTGTAAAATTCGTCTTACTTAATGACATACTTATTAAGGTGAAAACAAAGGAAATTTTGCCATTTGAAAAAATTGATGTCAATCAAGAAATCTGAATTTTGAAAAAATAGCCCATTGGCAATTCTGTCCAGAAATTGGGCCTATGAAACTTCAGATAAAAATACTTTTTGGTGGTGAAGGTAAAATTAAAAATTGTAAGACAATAGAAAACCAAGTTGGATGAACAAAACCCATTTCAAATTGGGCCTGAGAATGTGTCCCTTGCATTTGTAGGTAGAGCTAAAATTGTATGAAAATCATATGCTAATTTGAATGAATCAATCCCACAATGAAATCTGCCCTGCAAAACCCAAGAAAAGAATTTGACGTTAATTTTGATTAACATAAATAAAATTCGTCTTTAACAGAACACACTAATAATCTTCGATTAAGTTGATAAAATGTTCTTAAATTATGTTTAGTTTATAGACTTCAATTTATAAATCAAAAGGCCTGTTTGGCAACTTGAAGTCACATTTCTGGTATCAAATGAAAATCTTTTATTTGTATACTAGCTGACATGTCTGCCGATTTTTCCAAACGAAATGATTAAATAAGGGGTGCCAAATTGAGAGGAGCTTTAATCAGAGTTATTTCATATATTTTGACATAAATAAGAATTGTTGAACCTTTTTTGTGTACGTGCAACGTTTAATAATTAAGTCGATTGTATATATGTCATATGTATACAATCTATACATATTAAGTATGTATGTCATAGTCTCTGATCCACCATTTTTTGGAATTTAGATGGAAGTGTCGGCTAGAAAATGATCTCTTTAGTTTCGTTATTAATGAATGTTCATCTATGTATGGTTGTTTCTCCGAACTTCTGCACTGTAACCATCATATTCTGGGAAATCTTTTTAAAAAATTACCAATCGATTTTCAGAAAATTTATACACAGATTTAAAATACTTTTCTACATGTGCTCTGAAATTTTCGAATCGATATCTTAATTATTTTTCTTAATTTTCTCTGATTAGTGAAAATTCTTAATTTTGTTTCAGCTATGGAATCAAATTCAGATGTGCACTTGGTTTTTGTGAAAAGAAATTGCATTTTTGATGAGTTTTTAATTAATATTCCATACTAATTACCAAAAATTAAAAAATCTGAGCCTCATGAGAATCAGGATCTGCATTTGACTATCCCCACTCAAGTTTTCACACTTGCACGTATGGTAAAGTCATTTCTGTCACATTTTTTTAATCGATGACTTTGTCTAGTCTCTTGTTCATTGAATCTATCGAATCATGCAAAGTACTCAATGAATCAAAGATCAATACAGTTCCAGCAGTTTTTAAGCATTCATGAAATCTAAGGATTGAATTCTCGTCTATTTATGTAAATAATTCAGGCTAAAATTCCCTAAAGATTTTATGTTACATTCAGATCGAGGTTACGAACTGGTCATTGAAGGCATTTCACCTGATTAGCTTCCAGTCAAGATTTAGTTAACTTTGAAACATGAAGAGAAGCGTTGTCCTGATGAAATGTCCTGTCTCCTAAAATTATAAGAGGAGTAGAGATGGGAATGCTCGGAAAAAAACCGGAAAAATTGGGAAAAAAACCGGTTTTTTTCCGAAGGCTTATTTTTCAATTTTTCCGAACTGGAAAAATTGAAATTTCATTTATGAAATAATATAGTGAAAATTTTGTAATAGCTACATTCTCATACTTTTTGTTTTATTTATTTTTATGTTGAGTGTCTCACATGAAAATTTTAATGTGGGTAATCTGATCTCTGAGCAGAAATCTGTTTGAGAAGACTTGAAAGGATCCTTCACATTTTTTTCTTGTTTGAAACACAAGACCCTTTGTAAAATTTCTCTTGAAAACAGACATTTCAGAAAAAGTTTAATCAAAAATTGAATCTTTCGCAAGTGCAGTGATTGAAGAAAAAAAAAAATCTCATACAATACAGCAGCTGAATCTTATTAAGTTGCATATATGTATGTAAATAACCTTATTAAAAATGTCTAAATAGGAACCTAAATATAGTAATAATTTCTTATTCAAAAATTCTGAATATATTTTGTACAAGTATATACAAGAAGTTCACAATTTCACAAAAACTTGATTACATGAAAAATATCTAGATATATAATTAAATGCAACTTCTCTTTTTAAAAATTAATTCATGTGTAAAATTATTGCAATAATATGCTGATTAATGGAAATGATAAAATTAAAAATTCAACATAAAAATTTGAAGTATGCATTTATTACTTTAATCTATCTTTTCAAGAAGTAAGTATTGAATTTGTGAAAAATTTGACTACCAGTTTTTTGTGTATTTAAACGTTTTAGAAGGTCCTGAACATGTTTTGATAGTTTTTAGAAAATATTTGTCACTCTGTGAGCCTGTATGTGACAAATTTTATGGGCACTCTATCTCAAGAACTGATGACATAATTTCACAAAACTTTAGATTCAGCTACACCTTAATATAAACTCGAGATGTTTAGTTATTAGTGTATATCGCCAAACCGATGGAGCTTTTATGCTGCATTATTCATAATTTCCACAATAGTTCTATCTCAAACTAATGTATGTATTTTTATAAAATTTCAGATTAAGTTAATCTTTGACATAACTTCGTGCTCTTTACTGTTTGGTGTAAATTGCTCAACAGATGACGCTGCTATGCTGCATCATTCATAATTATCGCAATAGCTTTACCTCAAGGTCGATTTTAAAAAAAATCAAACTACAGCTTCAGACAGTTTGTGATATATATTAATGTTGTTTAGTTTTTGGTGTAAATTGCCCTATAGGTGGCACTACTATACTGCATTTTTCAAAATTTCGTTATAGCTGATTAATTGAATGTTTCTTCAAAGTATTGAATCTAAAACTGACCTCCATAATGTACAGTAATGTTGCAAAAACATGGGCAGTTTGCATTAGAAAAGTAAAACTGCGATGGGGGGGGGGGGGGGGAAACACTTTATTACAAGTAACTATGTTCCAAATTATACTTTCCCTCTTGATTAAACTTTGAATTTTTGTAGTTTTCTAAAGCACAGTAGAAGTTTATCTCTGTATGTAACTGCTTTTGTTAATTCCTCAAATAGTGAGCATTTTCTATTTGTAGTGTTCTGTTTTCATAACTTTTGAGTTCCACTCTTAGAAATATAAAATTAACATGTGGAAACATTATTGAATATGGTTTCTTACTCAAGAATAGAATACCAGATTTCAGGGTTAAAAGAAAAAAATTATATTAAATTAAACTTAAAAAAATTCTGGTTTCAGTGAGTAAAAATCTAACAGTCAATAAATCCTACGCTATTTTTTTGTTGCAGAAAAGTGTTGAGTAAGCCAAAGTAAAACTTAGTTTTATAATCTAAATTCAAACAAAACCAAATCAAAACTTTTTTGAGTTGTGATTGGAAAGCTATACCAAAACTAAACATTTTTATAAAGGAAATAAAATTATAATTCTAAGGAAAAAAAGTAATAATGTAAAAATATACATTTTTTAAACAAACAATGGAATTTTTGAATACTGATATTCATAATAATGACAAAACTGCAATAATTTCTTTAAACTAGTATTATTTGCTTAAAAACTATACTTATGTAAATGGAATGCATAATTTTTAATTTATTTCATTCCAAACTGCAGACATATTGGTTCAGGCTTTTGCATTAGGTCAACAAGTAGTTAAACATGTTACTGAAAAATCATTTCACAGAGATATGATATAACAAACAATAGCGTTTAATAAAAATTCTTAGGCTGTGGGAAAAAAAAACTAAACTTTTAAAAGCAGGCTTTGCTACTTTCTTTTTATTTTGTAATATTAAGTGAAAATAATTTTCATTTAATACATATAAATGAGAAAAAATGTTTATTATTTAATACTCTCTAAGAAAATATAATTTATTTGGGAGAAACGGTCATGAAAAATCAATTTTTCCAATTTTTCCGTTTTTTTCCGAAAAAAACCGGTAAAAAACCAGTTTTTTTCCGCCACTTATATTTTTCCGGAAAATTTACATCTCTAAAGAGGAGCAATGGGTAATAAATTATCTCCTAACATATCTTGATACATAACTGAATTCATTTTGTTATGCATGAGAACATTTGGAGTGGTTCTACAGGCAGCAAATGCAGCCCAAACCATTACCAAGCCAAAGGAGGGGGGGGGGGGGGGCAAAATACCTAGCTACGCCACTGCTACTATGAAAATAAAGAGAATCATTCCAAGGTCTTTTCAGCTACAAATGTTCGGTGTGGGAATCTTTTGTACCATAATTAACATTGAATCTTTAATAAAATTTGTTTGATAATTTGACAGTTTTGCACATGTAATGCCACACAGGGGCATTAAATCAATAAATAATGCTAAATGGTGCATAAATGCTGAATTATTCTTCTGGATAAAGTTCTCTTTCCATTTCATAAGCCTGATAATGGCCCATTACTTTAGAACACAATTAAAGGATTAATGTATCTTTTTCATGTAACACTTTATACTGAGCCTAAAAATGATAATGATATGTCTTAACTGAGTTCTGTATTCAAAATCTAGGTTCAAAATTGAATAAAATCATGTGGCACTGATAATTTACCCCAAGAACCTCCAATTGATAAAAATGGAAGTTATTACTGCTTTACACCATGAACTGTTTTATTCGCTCGCTTTCAGGAAGCACTCCTTTCTTAAAACTGGATGTTTAATTTTGCAAATTTTAAAACTTTTATCTTAATAATGGGGAGACTAAGGCAAATAATTTGAGTCTAAAAAATGCTTCAGTATGCCTTTTTGATTGCTACTTATTAAATTTTTTCTATTATTACAATTTTTGGATAATTTCCTGGTTAGAATTGAACATTTTTCAAAAAATGAAGAAATTTTCTGGTCACCATATATCCGTTCACTATTATGACTACATTTTGAGTTGGGATTTATAAAACACTCAATCTGTACTTACAGATTTTAACATTTTTCAGCAAAGTTAAAAAGTACTTATGCATTTGGTTTGTTTGTCCGTATGTCCATGCTCTAACTCCTGTAAATATAGTTTCATGAAATTGATATTCTTATTTAGGCTCACCAAAGTATGTTTGGTATTGCGTATGAAGTATGTGCAATTCAAAAGAATTCATTTACATTATGATATGGTATATGGAGAAAAATCGTTTGGAGAGTATTTTAATGACATTACATATTTCAAATGTATTTAAACTGATATAAATCCACTCAAATTCACTACGATCATGTTAAAACAGAGCATTCATAGCATTTTTTATTAATTTACAGCGACACACAAAAGAAATTGGTTACATTTGCATAATAATTACTGAAGGGTGCATTTTAAAATTCAGTATGTGCTTTAAAATGTAATTAGTGCTTTGCATATTACTCTTTATGTACCTCATAGACAGGGCTGCACAAAAGTATTTCTGACGGGGAATTTTCAATTGAAATATGTTATCTCTTAAATGAATTAAATTTTTCAAATGTTGCCAATAGATGCAAATCTCTATCATATACAGGGCTGCAAAAAAATTCGGATCATTTTCCGATTGTTGATGGGAACAGCTGAAATTTGGTTTTGAAATGCATCATACATTTCCATATGGTGAAATGTGACATATTTTAAATTTTTAAATGTTGTAGTTTTGTTACGTAATTCTGAATGTGTTGAAAAGTACTTCATAATCTAAGTGCAGAGGTGGGGAAATATATCATTTTACTCGTTACTGGCAAATGAGTTATCTATCAGGGCAAGTGAATTTTTAAGTTGTCTTTCACAGTTGTAAACTATAGAGGTGTGTCAAAAACTGTTTACTACTTAGCTGTAGTTTTCAACTTTTCAAACTATTGTAATGTAAACATGGATGTAAGTTCTGTACTTACTAAAATGTATATATATTTCTTAATTTTAAAGAAAAAAAAAATATTGAAATGAATTGTAGTATTAGTGATTAATCATTTTGGAAGTCGTTTAAATTTTGCCATAACATTTTTTAATTGCATGTTATATTTTGCTGGTTGATAAAATAAATTCTTGGCTGGTAAGATTGTCCGAAAATTCCCCACCCCTGTCTATGCTTGACACATGATTTTTTTTTTTTCCTCGTTATGTTTTTTTCTTGTTTTTTCTCCCAAATGAGATATTAGCAAGCAGAATAAACATATTATACTAGAAAGCAGTATTCCTTCAAAAATACCATATGTATTGTTAATAATGGAATTTGAAGAACTTTTTTACAATTTCTGTACACACTTTGTATTATGAAGATGAAGTAGCCTGAAGAAAATATTGTCCAGTGGATATTAGAAAATTACCAAAACAGACTATTAATAACAAGAAATAGTGCTCATTCATTTGATTTACAGTGGGCAAAAAAAAAAAAAAAAAAAAAAAAATTTGAAAGCAACATTGAGTTAATGTGATCAATTTATGAATTGCAAAAATTTCATTTTTCGCCAAAAGACAAGTTTCCAAAAGACTTGGAACAAAAACTGTTAAGTTTCGTGAAGTTTGTCATTGATAAACAAAATTTGTCTGAAAAACTATGATTTGTTCTCAAATTGAAAATAAGGACAAAATGCCAGTAATGTTTGATATAATAAAAAGAAACAAACTAAGTAAAATCTGTTTCTATTTAAAATTATGGGATATGGAAAATCTCACTTCAGCAAGTCTTTCTTGCTTAGCTCTTGATACTAAATTAAAACCAATGGCAATTTTCATATAAGAAAAAAAGTCAATTAGTAATTTTCCAAATGGAGTTTTGTTCATGTTTGTGGGAAGAACTGCTTGGACGAAAATGGGTTGAAATTATGGTTAAAAAATGCTTGGGAAATGTGTCCAGGAGCTTTAAAAAAAACTAAAGTCTCTTAATTTCAGATATGTTTAGATCCCATAGAACAGTTAAATTAAATATATATACAGTGAAACCTCCAAATAAGGGACACCTCTATTTAAGGGACAAAACTTCCGGTCCCAGTTACTTTGTATAGGACGTGTAATGTATTTACCTCTGAATAAGGGACACTTGAAAATGAGATTAAAAGGAATTGCTTTTGAATTTCAGATAATGAAGTAGTCTGAGATAAAAATGAAAATACAGATTTTTGTGAACTTATTAAACTGACACAGTCATGTTGATACAGAGGCATTAGACACAATTGACAAGCTTTTATTAATCCACAATTTTGATTTGACTTCAGTGCGTTTATCCCCATTGAAAGTAATGCTGAAAATTAAGAAAATAATTCTAAAAGTGGGGGGGGGGGGAAGTGAAATAAAGAACTTTTTAGATGTTTTAAGGCTATTCTTAAATCCAAAAGGGCAAATTTTATGACAAGTTTTATTTTTATTCAGAAATGCCTGAAAATAGCAGGCGTTGTTGTTCAGTGTCAACTATGTAATCGAACTCTTTTACTGTTTTTTCTTGTTCAAAAAAAAAAAAAAACCAAGCTCAACAGATCTTTTTCAAACGCAATAGATCTTTTAGATAATATTGTCAACCTAAGTGTTTTGAATTGAGTTTATACGGGAAAGAAGAATAAGTACTCAAGAAGGGGTGAAAAATGTCTGTCACGTGATCAAAATCACTTATAACTTAATAGGTAATTTATTCAAAACTTGAAAATACAGTTCCATTCCAAATCGCTTCCATAATCAGAAGTTCCAATTTTATACCTTTCTGTTAAAAAAAGAATTTGCAAATGTGTCAATGTTTTCTGCTTACTGAGCTGAGTAGTTGAGGGATTTGTTGCCTTAAAATATGCAAAACAATTAAATAGGTCTTCTTCTTCTTTTTTTTTTTTTTTTTTTTTTTTTTTTTTTGTAAATTACTGTTGATAATGAAGAACTAAAATCTATAAGTATGGTAAATGAACACTTGAAAAATTTATTGTGTAAAATTAAAATTTGCAAAACAATAATTTTTGATTACTTAAAGTATGATTCTTTTAAATGTTTTTATACTTTTTGCATGTATACCGTTTGCATAAAAAATACAAATCAATAATTCTACAAATCATTTAATGATTTAGTAATCAATTGAAAGTTTTAATTCTCTATACCTTTTGTGTCTGATTAATATAATTTATACGCTTTGAATACATTTAAACTTCACCTTTAATGTATTGTTATTTTCATATCTTTCAGGACAATTAATTAAAAAATAATAAAAACTCTGAATAAGGGACACCTCTGTTTAAGGGACAAAAGTTCCGGTCCCAAAGGTGTCCCTTATTTGGAGGTTTCACTGTATATATATATTCTAATACAAACTTTTTGGCAGTTATTCAAAGTAGACTGATTTCATTAATTCAACCATTAGATGTTTTCATAAACAGAGTTTGCTTTTTACCATGTAATTAGCCTATATATAAATAAACAGATGAGAAATAAAGAATTAGTTCTTCTAAAGCTGTTATTATAGTATTTTAATCAAAAATTTCACCATATTTTTTACTCCCCATCTATAAACAGAACAACAGGTGTTCAGTACATGTTTGAGAAACCAGGTGTCCATTCTACTTGTACTGTTCTCCCAGCTTTTATTTAAGAAAACTGGTCTAAACAAATTTTGATTCTGCACCTGCAAAATTGCATTATGGTGTTTGATCCATTAGAAAAAGATAAAGTAACAGGTGCAGAAATTTTTGTTAAGACGCCATTCAGCATTTCTTTCTTAGTGTTTAGCTAGTTAGTTGAAAAATAATCTTAACCTGTCAACCCTGTTTAATTCAGAGTTCATTTAAGTAGTAATCTTTATTATGGATAAAGGAGGAAGACCCAAAGATTCCATTTGGGTTCATTTTTGGTGTGTAAAAGAAGGGGAAAAAAAACCCTAGTGGCCAAATATAAATGTGCTCTTATACCATGGGAGGAAAAACAGATATAATGAAAATTCATTTTTTTAAATGTAATAAGAAAGAAGGAGTATGTTCAAATGACATAATCTTCAAATGACATCTGAGACACTGGAATCAGATACTGATAAAATTGAAGAAATTAAGCATGATTCAGCTTATGAGTAAAATAATGGAAAAGTCAACTTTTGAAAGAAGTAATGAGAGTTCAACACCTAAAAGAGGTACAGAAAGTAGTTATTCTTTTAATTCTTTAAAAAACCCAAACTCCCTCAAGATGATTTACAGCAATTTGTTGTAAAGACAAGTTTTAATATCAAGCATGATCTTGACCTGCAAGTAGCAAAGTTCGTTTACAGTTGCAACATTCCATTTAATGTGGGCGAGTAAGATGAATTTCTTCTTCAAAAATTGCGACCAGGTTACAAGCCACCATCAAGAAAAGTATTATCTGAAAACTTGTCAAATGAAGTAACAACAATGCTTGAAAATGACATGACATTAGCCCTAGAAAATAAAGATTGAACCTTAATTGTGGATGGCTGGGGTTATATTCACAATGAATCTGTGATTGCTTCTTGCTTGCATGCAAATGAAAAATCATATTTTCTCAAAACAGAAGAATGTGGAAGTAATAAGAAAAATGCAGAATATTGCAAATTAGTTACAGAAAAATCTATTGAAATTGCTGAAGAGAAATATAAAACAAAAGTTGTAGCATTTGTTACAGATAATAAATATAAAATGCATTAGTTACGTCAATTATTGTTGGAAGAAAGAAATGATATAATTTTTTATGGATGTACAGCCCATTGGATGAACTTATTGGCACATGATATAGCTCCAATATTCATTATTAAACATGTTGTTGATGTGCAAGAGTACTTCAGAAATCATCATCAATAAGCAGCATGACTTAAAGAACTTCCTGATACAGTGAAACCTCACTTGTCAAGCGAAGTACAATGGAATAGCCACATAGAATGCATCGCCACATTTATTAAGAATAAGCCTGCATTGCTTAACATTCGCGAAATTCATGAAAATGACATTGATATTAGAATACAAAAATTAATCACTGACTATAATTTATTCAAACAAGTTAAAGATCTATTTCAACAGCTACAACCAGTAGCCAAAGCCTTAAATATTCTCCAGAGCGATAATACAATAATAATAATAGCAGATGCATGTTTTGAATGGCTGAAATTAGTGCAATGTCCTGAATTAATTCCACATAAAAACTTTGTTATAAAGCAAATGGATATGGCTTTAGAGCCCTTTCACTTTTTAGCATGTATGACAGACCCAATGCACAAAAACCAAAATCTATTAAGGGCAGCACAAAAGGAAAAGGCAAGAGAATGTCTCATAAAAGTTATGCCAAATTCGCTTTCACTCCTGTTGTCATATGAAGCTGGAGGAGAACCATTTCCTAATAGCTTCTTCAAAACAAAAGATGTAAAAGCTAAAATTTGGTGGAAAGCATTAAATAAGAAAGGAATTAACCCCCAGTTTGTTGATTTTTAAGAGTGAAGGTTCATTCCATACCTTGTAATAGTTCATCTAAAGAGTGAATTTTTTCAAATTTTTCACATATTCACAATAAATTGAGAAACAGATTAGGTGTACAGAAAACTGCAAAGCTTGTATTTTGTTATAGAATGTTAAGAGGCTCCAAGGACATAGACTGGTAAACTGCATGAATATTTGTACAAGCATTTGTATTTATTTAGTGTGATAATTAATATTTGTATACATAAAATAATTAAGATTTTTAAGTATAATAAAGGTGTACTTATTTTCTTTTCCTTTAAGTAAAAATTAATAAACCATTCTCCCACTAACCCTTTCATGAGTGTCATTTACAGTCGGCAAACAGCTAATTTTAATTCTCAAACTGATAAATGGCACCTATATTTTTTAGTGCAATATCTCATATGTCTGAGGAAAAGCCTTTCATTAAATTTAAATAACTTTGTTCGAAAATTCAATGTCAATTAATTATATGAACATTTTTGGAACAAAAAAATGCCTTGTCCTTGAAAGGGTTAAGATAAATATAATAAATATTCTAAGTATGGATTCTTAAATTCTTATAATAATGATTGTAATATAATTTAGGTTTAATAATAATAAATGTAAAATTTCTTTTTTGAAATTTTGAATTCTTGTAGGAGGAAAACATAGGAAGTTTACTAAGCTTTTTATATTTTTTTAAACCATTATTTTCGCATAGTATTGTTTTACTACCTAATCAGAAACTAAGCTTAGTGAATGTTGTTATATGAAAATAGTGGTATTAAAAGCTCAGAAAACTTTCATTTCAAAATTAGTAGGTAAATTTTTATAAAAGTGACCAGGGTTAGCATGATTTAAATCAACTGATTTTTTTAAAAAAATCATTTGATTTAAATCAATTTTTCGCAATATCACATGAATGCACATATCAAAGGAAAATTTTGGGTAAAATTTAGAAAATGTATTAGATAACGATAGAATTTTAAAATTTAAAGCAAGATATGAACAAGCTATTAATGGCTGTCATTTTTCTGGAGTTTTATTAAGTCCCTCTGTTTTAAATCGAAATGAAATTTCGCTTAGTGTAGGGGAAAATAATGAAGGTTTGGCATTCATTAAAGAAGATTGTCTAAATCTTCTCACCACTGTAGTACATTTACAAGCAAAAAATGGCCCATTCCAAAAATTAACACTGCTTGAGAAAAGACTTTCTGATATTATGACAGATAATGATTGGTGGAAGTCCTTTTATGTAATGGGAAATAAAGAGACAATCGGCGAAACTGAAATTGAATTTATTTACCAAATAACAACAGCCGTAACTTCATCTCCTGGAGTAGAAAGACAATTTTCTTCTTTTGGACTAGTTCATTCAAGCCTTCATAATAAATTAGGAGTAGGCAAAGCTTCTAAATTAGTATTTTTGTTCAAACAATTAAATCCCTGATTTTTTCCTATTTGCTTAAAAAATATTGAATTAATTGGGATTTTTATCCCTTAATAAATAGCTTGCATCAAATGAATATAGTAGACTCCCTCAAATCTGCACAGCTTGGGACCAGAGGTTGTGTGGATTTTAGAATTTTGCGGATTTCTGGCCATGGGTTTGTTTACATTTTTTAAATGGCAATATGATTGTAATTAATAATGCAATTGAAATTATAATGAATGTTTATAATATAGCAAAACATTAAAACAATTATGTAAGGTAATTAAACTAAAATAATAAAAATTTAGATAATTAAAAATGATTAAAATATTGAAAGCTGCAAACATGAGTAAATAATCAATGTATAACTAGACATTTATTATAAAGATGAGATGCATTTTTTCCTAAATTATTCAATGAAACTTGCCCCATAAAGATGCACTACTAATTCACATCAAAATCATAAAATAAAGAACTTTTATTTCAGTTTAACCAAATTCAATAATAAAAAAAGTTTGATGAATGTATAAATGCATTTTGCAAAAAGTTTGTGATCATCACTGATATTAGCAATACCTTGAATTTTTTTTCAGAAATAAATTTATTCTTCCTTCATGAAAAAGCATGAATTTAGTAATATTAATGAAAGTTACAAATTAAAATACAGTCGAGTCTCCCTATAACGAAACTCCATACCCCATATCGAATTTCTCTATATAATGAATTTTTAGCAGGAACAGTCCCCTTTTTTCATGATTACGTTAAAAACAGTCTCCATATAGCGAAATATCTATCTCCATATAATGAATTTTTTCATAAAATGTTCTTTAGTTGTTCAGTTTAAAGCTTCAAAATCACATGGAATCAAATTTCCATCATTTATTTTTGATTTATAGTTCAAGGCTGAGTTTTTATATTGCTTCTCTACCTTGAATCTCCTTGATCTTTAAGTCCAACAATTCATTACACCAGCTCCCCTCCCACACATCTTTTAACATCCTTCAAGAAACAGTGTCAATTTAATTGTTGCACATATAAAACCTGGATCAATGTGGTAATTGAAGTCAGTGTTGATTTCAGAGGGTGGTTTTGGGCCGGGAGTGAATGTCAGTTCACTCCCGGAGCAATGAGATCGCTCCCAAAAATTTGAGATGATGTGTTTTCAATGGCAAAAAAATTAACGTACATTTTTCTTGTGTGATTTTTATTAAGCTTTTAAATAAATGTCTATTCTCTTTTTTGAAACTGTTCAAATAATTAAGAAATAGGATATTAAGTTAATATTTATAGTTAAACACTTCAAATTTTTAATTAAACGTATAAAAAATAATACTTGTTCAAAATTTGCACATTAAACAGAAATTTTAATGGCTTTCTCTATTCAACGAATTTCTCTATATAACGAATTTTCTACTGGAAAAATGGATTTCGTTATATAGAGACTCGACTATATATATAGAATTGATATATAAAAAAAAAGTCAAATTTTGTCCCTATACCTAACTTGAAAGCTTGATTGTTTACATCTGTAAATTATCTGCAGATTTTAGAGAGTTGCGGATATTAGGGCAGCGGATTTGAGGTAGTTTACTATATTTTTTTTAAAACCATTTTCTATTCATTTACAACATATTTAAATTTAATTTTTATTTAGTGTGCACAATTCAGTTACAAAATAATAGAATGGCTTTAGATTAAAGCCTAGATGTTTAATTTTTAGTACCAATCAGTAACTAGAATGTAATATTTTCTTAATTATATAATTATTTCTTATATTATTTTTATAAATTATAAATGTTATTTATTCTGTTTTTAGTTATTTATTATAAAAAACTGCTTCATGTATTGTAAAAACATAAAAACACAGTAATTAAATGTAGGATTCTAAAAAAATCAAATAAATCCGATTTAAATAAAAAAAATCTGATTTAAATCAAATAAATCTGATTTTTTTTATTTTTTTTTTTAAAAAATCTTGATTTTTTTTTTCCCAACCCTGAAAGTGACAAAAACAAACTAATAAATTTTTTCAAAGGTGGTAAAAACCATGGTAAAAATGTTTTTCCAAAGACTGTAAAAATCATCAGACGGTAAATATCATCCAACCCTGTTCATAAACAAACCTGTCAAAGTTTAAGGCGACTGTAGAACATATGGATGCTAGAGGGTCATTCTCAGATTAAAAAAAAAAAAAAAAAAAAAAAATACCTTTGAAAAAAAAAAAAAAAGTTTCTAAATTTTTGTAATAATGGAATGTTTGCATGTCTGACATTATGAGAAAAATATCAGCAGAAATCATTAGCCTTATTTATGGCCTTAATTTATAGTAAACCAAATGAATAACGGAAAGATCTAACTAATTACTTTATAATTCAATTTCATAAAATATAAGTAAATTAAAAATTAAGACATTTATATTTAATCATTGGCCCACACTCAGGGTTATCTCTGTCGCTTGCCATTGTGCCAAATTGCGACTAAATTCTTTATTTAGCGAGTAAACAAGCGATTAGATTCGCCAAATTGCTAGTGCTTAGTTTTTGCTTTTTTTTTTCATACATAAGCATACATATATATTTTTAATATATTTGTAGCGGATAGTTGAAATTAGATTAATAATAATCATTGTCGCAGTTATAAAAACTTAGGTTATTTTTGAACATATTGGAAAAAGAGGGGTACATTAAAGGATTAAAGTTTTTTGTGCTACATTGTGAATTTATTTTGCTAATACTTTTTTCATTTGGTGAATGTTTTTTATTTTTAATTAGCCAAATTACTAATGTTGGTCAAATATCAGCGAGAACACTGCTCACACTCATTATAATTCATGAAATAAATATAAACATTAATAATGTAAAAGAAAAATAATTTTTGTTCACAAAGATAAATGAAAATGATTGTTTTGTAAAATCAGATTTGATTAATTTTTAAACTATAAGTCAATAAGTTTAAATATTTATAGTAACTTAAATTTGTGCTATTGATGATAATTTTTGTGAAATAATATTAGAAAATACAAAAGTCTTGTAATTTCTCATTTCCATGGCCTGATGGCCATTACCATGTTTTTGAAAAGACATGGTAATGATATTGTTAATGTTTAACCTCATTGTAGGCTAAATTATAGCAATTAAAGGCTTGCAGTACATTTACTTTCAAAATAGTCTAGAGATCTATATAATTCAATTAATACAGTTAATAATTTGTATTATTATATTTTAGTAAAATGAAACATGGTAATGGCACATAAAAAACACACTGTTCTCAGTTTTTTAATAAAAGTATCAAAATGAAACAGTATATACCTATTTCAAAAAAGTTAGATGCCGTTGCATGCAAGAACATGAGCTACCCTACACTACAGTGCCTAAAAGTATATTCTAGTGCCCTCTAGTGATGAGCTATGAACGAAAACACTTTGCACCATGGTAATGACCATAAACTCCGGGGACAAGTTCAATTAACTAAAATTATGAAGAAAAAATGTTTTGAAGCTAAAATATAAATTATATTATATGTAGAAAGATAAAAATTTATTATACTGTTGTTTTTTGCTCAAAGGCTTTCCAACACTTCAAAATATAATTTTTAATTATTAAATTTGAAGTTAGAGACATGCCATGGTAATGACATTTGTAAGTTTAATTTTTTTAATATTCAAATTATTATTTTTCCCATGTTTAAACTGTTGCACAATGTAGTTCTTTATCTATTTTTAAAAATAAAATTAAAACATTCATGTTAGACTCATTAAATTTCCTTTTTTTTTTTTTTTTTGGTCAAGGACATAAAATTTTCCTTTATCTGAGAATGACCCTTAGAACAAAAAAAAAATTGGTTGCCTGTAAAGTCGGTATACGGGCGAAAGTTTTACGTGACAACGACTTTGAGTTGTAAAATAATTTTAATGTGAATATTCATTCGTATAGTAGGAAGAAGGATGAAATAATAGTAACAATTTAAAACATTTATTTATACAAAGAATTATATTTAAAACATTAATTTATACAAAGAATCTCGCACTGAATTTCATATTAACAAAATTTTATTTTTACCTTTACACATACATACGTATTTATATACAAATATACATACAATAACTTGCAATACACTGTGTTTGTTAAACACATTTTACTTCATGTTTATTGATGTCAAATGTTGAATTTTGTAAACAGCATATTAAAGAATTTTTCAATGAGCAGAATATAACTAAAGTAAAATGGCTTTCACTAATCACATATCATTAGTTTTCCATAATATACCACCGAATTACGAAATAAACTACACTTATTTTCTTTGTACTTTATACTAATAACTAATACATAACGTATTTCGTCTTAGTTTGATACTATCTAAAATTCCTATTAAGCACCGCCCCTTCCTTGCAGCGAATTCACATTCACGTTCAGAAAATGGTCCCACAAGTGACCGGAAAAAGTTAAGAGAAAAGTGAGCGCGTATCGTGAGCGGAGCGTAACGTAACGTAACGCAGTTTCTTGAAGTGTCTCCCGGCAAACCAATTTACAAGACGTTGTCACGTCAAAAATCATTTTTTTTAAAGTAGAAAACATGCGACATGCATCAGTGCGAATGTGTGATTGGATTATTACATCACAGAATAAAATAAAACCGGAAATAATTGTTAAATCATTTAAAAATGTGGAGCATTAAATGAACTTGATGATAGTGAGGATGACTATATATCTAGATAAAAGTGACAGTGAAGATAAAATACATGAAATTGATGGTTGGAGGGGGGGGGGGATAAAATACATAAGTGAGAGTGACAAAGATTATGATATTCCCAAAAAGATAAATGAGTTTGAGCACAACAAACTCTTCATGTTATCTGACAAAGAGTTAAGTTTCTTAAAAAATATATATTGTAAGTTTTTTTGTTTATACCTTATGCTATAATACAGGCCTGTCCAACGTTTCACTAACCAGGGGTGCATCTTGCCTATTGACATTCAATGAAGAGCGCCATTATTTACGTGATTAAAAACGTGGGACAATACTATTGCATATTATTAGTATACATTCACGTCTTAACATAATGGAAATGAATCATACAGCAATAAACAAGACCCCCTACTGTTCTGGAGTTGCAAATATTAAATTTCAAATTATAATTTTTTTATTAAAAAGTTTATATTAAAAATTTCTGTAGGGTAAGGCGCCAGAAACTTTAATCGCGTCTATAATAACAATAATACCAAATAAATAAATATAAAAATTACGCATATTGCTAGGTTTCTCTTCTAGTGAGAAAATACGGTATCATTTTTTTTTAAGGTGAGGATTACTTTTGTGAAAAGTATAAAAATAGTCAAGCATGATAGTACCAAAAAATGTGGGTGGTTTCAGTAGGACAGTCTGGAAATGCTTTCATAGATGGAAATCATTCTGCACTGTTTATTATTTTTTCTAAGCAAAATTATAGGGGGGAGGGGGAAAGAAAACATCTAAAATTTCAAAAGTCAAGAAAAAAAAAATTAAGCCCTTTTATTTTTTATATAAAACAACCAATGGGCCTATGTGACAGCAGTAAAAAGAAAACAGCTGAGATTTCATGCACATGTATCTTCGAAGAGGGCAGGTGAAAACTTTATTTTTCTATTACTTCTTAATATTAAAAAGAGCTATCTCCAACTGTTAACAAAATTTAATTATCATAATTACACTATATAAACATTAAACAATTACAAAAAATTTCAAAAGTATGCATGATTAAATTTTCAAAGTATGTCTCTGGTTTTTAATGTACAACGGCAAGCCAACAGCATGTCAAAGACAGGTTTTAAAAATATCTCTGATAAAAAATTATGAATTTTATAAGAAGCATTCTTTATAAGGCAGTTTTGCTTCTAATACAGTTAATAACAGGAAATCTTCAAAAGGGCGCTAAGAAAATCTGCAAAGGGCGCCATGGCGCCCGCGAGCGCCGCGTTGGACAGCCCTGCTATAATACAATCAAAAATTGTATGTATGTAAATTTTATCTCGAAAATGGCTCTAAAAATTTTGACAAAAATTTGTATTTAGCCATTTTTGGGCATGAGAAGATAAATGGGTTAGGTCACATGTTCGAGAAAATTTGATTAGTGGGTTATTTTGAGTCTTAATGGGTCAGGATCAAGCTATTTATATCTAAAGAACAGCTCAGTTGATTTTAACCAGATTTTAGGTTTGTTTTTTGGCAAAGAAAACTATTAGGCTTGGTCACATGTTTGAGAAATTTCAATTAGTGGGTCATTTGTGGATCATTGCGAGTCAAACCAATTTTATCTACAAAACGGCTTTAACGATTTTGAAGAAATTTTGTATTCTACCGTTTTGGATTACAAGAAGAAATTTGGTTTAAGTCGCATGTTAGAGAAAATTCAATTAGTGAGTCATTGTTGGTCATGCTAATTTTATCTAGAAAATAGCTGGTACGATTTGACTCAATTTTGTATTTTATAATTTTCATGCACGAGAAAATCATTGGACTTGGTCACACGCTCCAGAAAATTAGATTAGTGGGTCATTTTGGGTCATGGGTCAGGGTCAAGCTATTTATATTTAAAGAATGGCTGGATCGATTTTTATGAAATTTTGTATCCAACCGCTTATTGGCATGAGAAAACTATTGGACTAGGTCACATGTTCAAGAAATTTTGATTAGTGGGTCATTGTGGGTTGAACCAATTTTATCTAAAAAAAAGGGGGGGGAAGGGGGGGGGGCGAGGATTGTACTTTGTGCTTATATATAACTAAATAAATAAACAACGTTAAAGAACACAAATATTATAAAATAAAAGATGTTAAAAGCATACATGTTTCGGGACTTCTTAAGTCCCATCATCAGTGCTAAAAAGTGTAAAACGTAAAAGAAAGTCACATCGTAAAATAAAATAAATTTCTTCCCCCTTCTTATATTTGGCTTCAACGGGCCGTTGGATTGTTTGTTTACACTTTTAATTTTACAAGATGTCACATTGCAATAGATTTTTTAACCTCCGCCTTAAGAAATTCAAATATCTTAATCATCTCAGGTTTCTTTTGAACTGTAAACATAATAAAATAGTCCCTGATTTTATTTCTGTGCATTGTAATTTGCACACTTCAAACTCTTGTATATTACTTAAGTAATATACAAACTATTTAAAGATTTGCAGAGCAGCTTTTACAGCAGAAACGCTCATGCTGGTTCCCGAACCACAATGACACGAAAAAGAAGTTTAAATTTTAATATAAGTTAAACTGCAAAAGAAAAATTAAATTAATGTGTGGTGATATAAAAGATAACAAACAAATTTAAAATCTAACAAAAATATTTATTGAAGTCTTTAAAACATAACAAAAATAAAAAGATAAAATTAAAAAGATTTATCAATTAACTTTATAATAATAACAATATAACTTATCTGCATCTTCAATATATATCAGGGACTCCATGACATAAAAATAAAAAAAACAAAATGTCCAGGAGCTCATAGTATAACATCTTCAAAAGAAAAACTGCTATTGTAAAAAGCATTCTCGTCGATTCATTTACTACACTCCGTGACACTCCAACATCAAGGTCAACGACCCTTGCCGATACGGAAAAACACATCTGATTAAAAGAACGATGACTTGTTTTTCTCTTTAATCGACTTCACACCAAACACGTCGGAGAAAAAGGTAAACTTCAGGACGAAACGCAAGCCATCAATATCAAAATTTCGTAGAAAAACAATAATGCAAACTTAACATAAACTAATTGGCTGCCTCATGAGATCAGTCGTAGTTTATCACATCAACGTGTTGTAAAAACAGATACGGTGGCCAAGCCTACCGGCACATCTTAAAGGGGTAATCGAAAACTGATTAAATCATCAATTCGCGATCTTTATATACGCGTGTCATTAACATGGTTAGCAGTTAAGTACTAAAACAGCAATTCGAAATCCATTCACCTCAAGAATCTCATTAAGAAAAAGAATGACGTAAGAGTATCAGAATGATGCAACTTCTGATAGATGACGTCAAAGATCGGACACTTCGTTATCTCGTAACGGTCGTGTGAATTTCGATGAGATAATGAAAGGAAGTGAAACTAGATTTTGAAAGGACTTGTAAACAGAGTAGCGTGGATAAAATACGGCAGCTGTAAAGTAATATATTTTAGAAAACTATTTAAGAAATTTAGAAGAATAAAGATTAAAGTTAAAGGTATAATTTATTTCTAATTAAAGATAAACTATTTTAATAAAAACTGCATTTTAATTTAACTTTAATTTCAGTAAAAGAAACTTTATTTTTATTTAATAAATTTTAGGAAACTTTAGTACTTTAGATTTAAAAAGGAAATTATGGAAGTGTTGATAGTTTCATTTGCACAGTGACAAGAACTAAAACTGAGGAATTAGACAACAAAGCCCCCCCTCTTGTCACCTGTGCAATAACAGGGCCAAAGAACACCACTTATAAATTAATCCGAAAGTAGGATCAAAAATCTAACACCAATGGCATCCTTAAGGCTAACACCAATTCTTACAACACCCACGAAAAACATCCCTAAAGCACTATTAAAAAGAAGCCAGCTCTATACTCAAAAATTAACCTGAAGATGGCAAACCGAGAAAAGCTAAAAAAAAATTTAAAAAGAAAGTTTAAAACCATGAGCCCCAAAACATTTTTACATAAACACATTTATATATAAATATAAAATATATTAAAATACAACAGTCCTTGTTGACGCAACATCTTCCAGCCCTTTTAGTGTCCATCATGCATAGATTTCATTTCTTACACAAAACATTAATGCAAAGATTAACACATTTCATAATAACATTATATACTACAAAAAGTGATTATGTACCCTCAAAAAAAATTTCTTAATTTATTTAACATTTCAAAAACCAAGACATAACTGATATATCAAAGAAAATATTTAAACATTCCGACCAGGCAAAATTAATACTGAGACTTCTTTCTTAACATCTTAAATACAGTTTGCTCCTCTCTTAAGCCAATCCAGATGACACAGTTAAGCAATCAAATATCTAAGACTAATGCTCCCCTTAGTAAATATACATATATATTTTAAATTCACATTACTAACATCCTGCCTATATATCAAAAAAAATTTAGCTGTGCCTATACCTCGAAATCCAGACCAGACACTGATACTGGGGAAACATAACATTCATACATCCCAGCGCTAGGATACCCATTCGCTCCCATTCATACTACGTACACACAAATGCTCTGGATCCAAAGGCTTCACACTCATTCTCTCAAGACAAAACAGGACATAGGCAAAGACACAGACACGGATGAAGAACCACTTCTATAAAATACAATCTCATAGACTGACAGGGTTACCGAGCATTAGTTTTACTCCAACATTATCATAGAGACCGACCTTGCTTTACTCAACATCACCAAATGCCAAAAAAAAAACAGAGCCAAAACAAATGCATCTAATATACAGGATATCTTGCCAAGTACTGGAAACACCGCTCAAATTTCTTTAAGAGCCTAATCCATTTCCTTTCACAACTTGACCTCTATCAAATATCCCACTAAAAAGCTATAAACTATTCAGTAAATGCATATTACCATAAACTAATTTGCCCGTCAGAATTATTCAAACTTTCTTAAAATGATCATCATGAACTCTAGGAATCTAAAACTTCAAATTTGGAAAGACAGCTTTAAAATAATTATCAACCATCAGACAATGCTTCATATGACATCTCAGTTTCAGGAAAAAGTAGCCTGGGTCCATTTTACACCTTTCCTGTCAAACATGCCAATATACCAAAAACAGTCTGCAAATTGCTCAAACGATACTGTCCCTCAGCCAATCTAGAAAGTTACCTCTTATGTAACCACTTTCTAACAAGTTAATCCATTACGTAACTATTCAGGCAAGGACCTTAATCAATTTCAATTACTGATCTTTTATGGGATCTAACCATTTACAAAAAAAAAATTTCAATTCAGCTTTTAAAATTCCCATCGATCATTCAGCATAAGCAATTTGCCTCTAAAAATAGCTATCTCTCCAAGATTATTACCTAGAATCCAAAAAGAATTTACTCAAAAACCTTTATTTAAAAAAAATCATTCCCCTTTTCAAAAAAAAAAAAAAAAAAAATCCAGAATTACATCCAGATTTCCATTTTTTTTTTAAGCAGCAATTCAAAACTTTTCCATATCCTCTCCTTAAACATAGCCAGCCATTACAAATAAAAACTAATGAGAACTTACTGACAATTTCTCCAACCTAAAATTTCCAAAGCAACTTAACACAAATGTAAACTGTCAAAACTAAAAAAAAATAGTAATTTTTATTCAATGCCCTACTGTAAAACCTCAGCAATTTAAAACCAACCATATCCATAAGCATCAGCGGCCTGCTTAAACGCTATCTTGCTCTAGGATCCAGGTTGCCTAAAAAAAATCTAAAAATGCAAAGTGAAAATCCATTGATCTTTCCTTCATTCATGCTAGAGGTTTTACTTAAACTATTGGGCTAAGAAAACTAAGTACTATACTGCAAATAAAACATTTTAATTTATAATACAATATCAAAATAAGAAAAATTCAAATAAATTTTAACTTTTATTAAATTTAACAAAAAAAAAATGTCATTTGGAAATAAATATATCATTCCACTGTAAATCATTTATAGAAACTGTAAATCATTTATAGAAAAATGGCTGAAGCGTATGAAACAATTATTCAGGATACAGTCCATCTAAAAAATTTAGTTGTCATACTTATTAAAAAGCATCACTATGTCTAAGTAAGACAACAATTTGAAAATTTCAAAAGCACATATTATTTAAATTTAATGAAAAACAAAAACATGATACATGATGCAGTGAATCACCACACTTTTCAAGTCATGAACTCAAAACCAGTTGTTCAAACAACTACATAGCCTAAAAATAAATATTCAAGACTATTTCTTACACTAAAAGAAAATTGAGTTACATTAAACTTTTAAAACAGTAAGATTCACTACACCAAAAATCAAGTTTTTCTCAATAGGATAAAGATTCAAATATTTTAACAAGTTATTTTAAATATCCTTAAAAAAAATTTCCAGTATGGCCCTTCACAGTAACAGTTAAAAAAAACTTTTAATAAACTTATTTTAAACTTAACATATATTTGCTTAACTCTTAACTTTGCTTTTTAATAAACTCATTTTAAAATTATATCTATTTACTTCAAACTAAAACAATTACTAAATGAAAAACCCAATTACAACACAGAACATCATGCATCCTATTCAGGTCGGGTATCTTAACACTTTAATCTTACACAAGAAAAGAAAACCCTCCCAAGATGCAAAGTTCAAATTAAATAGGGTCTTCAAATATTACTGCATTAAATCTATTACTGTATATTCTGTAAAATATAAATATCCTTTCATGATTAACTTGTAGGTAATTGTTAAACAGGTGAAAAACAAACTTCTAACAAGTTAAACCATTTATAACAAAATCTAAAAATATTCAACTTTAATTAAATTTACTTTAAACTTCAAGATTAATAAACAACCATTTAAAGTGAGGGCCATAAATATTCAAACTTTTAAGTTAATTTCTCATAAAAGAAAGTCAAAAGCTATTTCACAAAAAGTTAAACTTATCTTAAAAATTTCTCAAAAGCCATTAAATAGGCTTTACAGGTTACTTCAATAATTAAACCCATTTTAACTTTATATTAATGCATCTTAGCTTAAACATTAAAACATACCCAAGAGAGGAAAAAGTCCGAACTGCTTTTTAAGTTCATTTAAATAAACTTTATGCAGGGGAAAATGCTTAATTTAAAACTAAACTAGGATTTCAAAAATCCCTAAATAATTAAGCACAAAATCCTTAACTTTAACACTAGTTAATTTACACCATAAAGACAAGCAAGGATTTTAAAACTCCCCCCCTCTATTTAAATACCAATTTTTAAACGCTGACACTATAAATCTCTGGATGCAAAACTTTTTTTTTCTATTTTTCAATTATAAAAACAACAGGTATGTAAATATCACATTTTTATAAAAACTTTAACAATAAACTTTAACAATAAAAATATCACAAAAATAACAGATGTAAAAATTCTTGAAGAGGCACACTTCCACATCATCCAGCAATCAGGACATCAGCACTAAGCAGCAGGAACACCGGACTATAGAAATACGACGATCCGACATCTCAAAGTAGCAGCTCAAAAAGTTCAGGAACAAGAGTCAAACTGTTCAGGAACAAAAGGTTAAACTGTCTGTCCAGGAACAAAAGTCAAAATGTCCATTAGACCGTAAAAAGTTCTCACACTGCAAGATCTTTAAATGCACCACATCAAGTGGGGGCTCCAGCGCGCCCCACTGACGCAACTAAACCCAAAGCAGCATAAAAACAGGTGCAGACATCGACGTTCACTTGAAAAAGAATGACCTTGTTTAACACTTGAACTTGTCACACTACACATCATTTATCAAAAAGCTTGCAGAAAAACCACTTTTCATGAAGTTTCAAAAATTCTTCAACATGATTCAAAAATACACTTGACGTATTCTTCCTTCACTCCATCGTTTCAAAATTCAATGTCATGAAGTCCAGCACAGAAACTAACTTACTATTCTAATTTTATTTAATTCCAAAAAAAAAAATTTAAGAGAATCTTAAAAAATATTTTTAAACTCTTAAACCAGCATTAAAAATTTCAAAAACTATTATCAAAAACTCTTAATCATTTAAAAAAAAAATGAAATAAATTCGTAAATATCCAGCCCCCCCCGTCTCAGCATATCGCCAATATAAGACGAGGGTATTACGCAATATCACCACATTAACGCCGAACCGATTAAGGTAAAAGGCGGTAAAGAAAAATTTCGAAAACATTACTTTTAAATTTTACTAAAAAGCAGCAAACTTAAAACTTATTAAACAACTTTTAATTTAATCACTTAAACTTTTGAAAACACTATACTTTATAATTATCGGTATACTTTATCGGTAGCGGTTAGGGAAACGAGCCCATAACCTTTCTTGTATATTACTTAAGTAATATACAAACTATTTAAAGATTTGCAGAGCAGCTTTTACAGCAGAAACGCTCATGCTGGTTCCCGAACCACAATGACACGAAAAAGAAGTTTAAATTTTAATATAAGTTAAACTGCAAAAGAAAAATTAAATTAATGTGTGGTGATATAAAAGATAACAAACAAATTTAAAATCTAACAAAAATATTTATTGAAGTCTTTAAAACATAACAAAAATAAAAAGATAAAATTAAAAAGATTTATCAATTAACTTTATAATAATAACAATATAACTTATCTGCATCTTCAATATATATCAGGGACTCCATGACATAAAAATAAAAAAAACAAAATGTCCAGGAGCTCATAGTATAACATCTTCAAAAGAAAAACTGCTATTGTAAAAAGCATTCTCGTCGATTCATTTACTACACTCCGTGACACTCCAACATCAAGGTCAACGACCCTTGCCGATACGGAAAAACACATCTGATTAAAAGAACGATGACTTGTTTTTCTCTTTAATCGACTTCACACCAAACACGTCGGAGAAAAAGGTAAACTTCAGGACGAAACGCAAGCCATCAATATCAAAATTTCGTAGAAAAACAATAATGCAAACTTAACATAAACTATTTGGCTGCCTCATGAGATCAGTCGTAGTTTATCACATCAACGTGTTGTAAAAACAGATACGGTGGCCAAGCCTACCGGCACATCTTAAAGGGGTAATCGAAAACTGATTAAATCATCAATTCGCGATCTTTATATACGCGTGTCATTAACATGGTTAGCAGTTAAGTACTAAAACAGCAATTCGAAATCCATTCACCTCAAGAATCTCATTAAGAAAAAGAATGACGTAAGAGTATCAGAATGATGCAACTTCTGATAGATGACGTCAAAGATCGGACACTTCGTTATCTCGTAACGGTCGTGTGAATTTCGATGAGATAATGAAAGGAAGTGAAACTAGATTTTGAAAGGACTTGTAAACAGAGTAGCGTGGATAAAATACGGCAGCTGTAAAGTAATATATTTTAGAAAACTATTTAAGAAATTTAGAAGAATAAAGATTAAAGTTAAAGGTATAATTTATTTCTAATTAAAGATAAACTATTTTAATAAAAACTGCATTTTAATTTAACTTTAATTTCAGTAAAAGAAACTTTATTTTTATTTAATAAATTTTAGGAAACTTTAGTACTTTAGATTTAAAAAGGAAATTATGGAAGTGTTGATAGTTTCATTTGCACAGTGACAAGAACTAAAACTGAGGAATTAGACAACACAAAAAAAGTCGGAAAAATTATTTTCCGCACTAAACTCGCGCTTTTAAGATCTGTTATACAGGAGACCTGTCGTAAAATTGCCTTGATTGAACATGAACTATATGATTTACATCTTTTTCTGTCTAACTCCCACTACAATTTTGTGTCTATCGATAACCGGTCCTGGGTCAGTGTACTGAACAAATCTAATAAACATATTGCTACTTTGAAAACCAAATTTAACTCGCTCTCGAGTAAACATAACGACACAATACCCAGCACATTACCATTGGTTAACGAGAATGCTGTTGTTAATCTTTCAAATGCTGAACTTACTGATAACGATATCCATTACCTTAAATTAAATAATTTTGCACTTGCTAGTAAACCATCATTTCCCAATATTATTGCTCCTATCGAAAGAGCATTCAAATTTAGTACTTTAAACCCATCTCAAAAGGATTCAATCAGACATCTTATTGCCAATAATGTGAACTTCAATAATAACCTCCCTAAGTCTAACGTCAGTAAAGCTGCATCCCGTTGTATTAGAAATCTGAAATCTAATGCAGACATAGTTATCAGTAAAGCCGATAAAGGCGGAAAAATTGTGGTTATGAATAAATCTGACTACCTTGCCAAAACCCAGGAACTAATAGATGAAGGCCCTTACAAAAAGATTAATTCTGATCCTTCTCAAAAAGAACTGAAAGCTATTAAATCTACTATTGAAAACTCCCCACTTATTTCCAACAATACCAAATTTTCTATCATTCCTTCTGTCTCACATTGTGCAAGATTTTATACTCTCCCAAAAGTACACAAACAAGGCATTCCATTCAGACCGATTGTTTCTAACATCGGTACCGCTTCCTATAAATTAGCAAAATATCTTACCTCTATTTTCTCCCCTCTACTCTCTAACAATATTCATACTTGCAGGAACTCTTATGAGTTTGTCAATAAACTTCGTAATTTCAATAGTGCACAAAATACTAAAATGATTTCTTTTGATGTTAAATCCTTGTTTACCAATGTTCCAGTTCAAGGTGCTCTTAAGTGTCTTGAATCGCGTCTGCGGGAATTTCATTACACAAACTTCGAAATTGATGAACTGATCCACCTTACTAGCATTTGTCTCTCGCAAAACACATTTATTTTCAATATTAACTTTTATCGAATGACTGATGGTTTATCCATGGGCTCTCCCCTCAGTCCTATCCTTAGCGACTTTTACATGCATTATTTCAAATTAAAACTTTTCAAAAAACTTACTTTTCCATTTTATATCTGTTACCTAGATGACTGTTTTGCGTTGCTGGACTCTGATATACTTGATCTTACTAATATTCTTACAGTTATGAATTCAATAGATGACCATATTCAATTTACCTACGAATGTGAGAATAACAACCAATTACCTTTCCTGGATGTTTTGGTTTCCCGCGAAAATAACCTTTTTCACACAACTGTCTATCATAAACCCTTCGCTGTATCTTTGCCCCCCCCCCCCCCATCGTCTTTCATTTCACCCCCCCTAATCAGAAATTAGCTGCCTTTAACACTTATGTACACTGGGCCTTAAATATTTGCTCCTCTGATAGTTTACTTAAAGCAGAATTAAACCATATCAAATCCATTGCCATCAATCCATTGATCGGGGTTTCCCAATTAAAATCGTTGATTCCATTCATAACAAATTAAGAAAATGTACTCCTTTGAACTTCAACTCAGACCGCAATGTTAATTTAATTATTCTTCCATATTTTCCAAAAATCAGTCATCAAATTTCTAAAATTTTGTCAAAATTTGATTTAAAATAACCTTTATTCCTTTCAATAAAATTAAATTCTCTAATCTCAAAGATCCAATAGGTGATTTTTCACATTAGGGTATTTATAAGATTTCTTGCAATTGCGATAAAATGTACATTGGTCAGACGAAGCGTACCTTAAAAAAGGTGTGGAGAGCACAGTGCTACGTTAAAAATTGTGAAATAAAACGTTCCGCTATCGCCAGCCATTGCTGGTCCAATAGTCATAACTTTAAATTTTCTGAAGCCTCAATAATACAATACTGTTCATCTGTTTATGATTTAGACTAGGGATGCACCAAATAGTGATTTTGGTCGAATGCCGAATATTCGGCCGACAGGTGAACCGAATACCGAATATTCGGCTAGCCGAATAATAATTGTTGGGCTGAATACCGAATATTCGGCCAGCCGAATAGTTAACTATTCGGCTTTCCAAATTCTTTTTATATTTTAAAATTTAAAACATAATATTTAATAAAAGAAACTTACATTTTGAAAAACAAGAGCTTTTTATAAGAACATTTAGTATTGAAAAAATTCTGCCTTGAGTTATTTAAGAAGCACAATTATGAAACTTTAATAAAATTTTCTACGAATCAAACCAAACATTTTAAAATCAAATAATGAAAAAATGGCCAAAGAAAAATTTTACAGTCTGATAATTGTCCTTTTTAAATAACTCGAGGCAAATTTTTTTCAATATAAAGTACAAATACTTTCAACTTAATTTTGAATAAAGGCATGTTTGGCTCAAAAGGTCTATTCTTATGAATGGTGGTATTTTCCACCCTTCCCATCATATCATATTTTACAGAAATCAAAGCATGTGAGTTGAAAATATGTTATCTTATTTATTGTTAATGTAATAAACGAACACACAAGTTTTGACCTAGAGTGAGATGAAATACAATGTACTTATGACTCAATAAGTTGATTATGGTTTAATGAACAAAAATTGTCTGCCTTGATAGCTATTGCTAATCTCAAAAGTTGTTTTTTTCTTTTAAAGGACTTTTATTTGGGGGAAAGCAAGAAACAGATTATTTACTAAACAAAATTTAGAAACTTGTATCTGCACATAATTTATTCCTAAGGAGAATCCTAATAAATCACCATTTTAATCCTTCTCATGTTTAATTTTCTTAAGTTATACTTTACAAACAGCAAATAAATAATGTAAAAACATTCTATTTTATTTAAAAATGATTTTGTTTCTAATTGTTTTATATATAAATTAAAAAATTGACAGTTAAAAGTAGAAATAGTGAATAGTTTTTAAAAGTTTTTATTAAGTATTTAATTCGGCCGAATACTTTGATATTCGGCCAAGCCGAATATTCGGCGCAGCCGAATAGTTTAATATTCGGCCTAACCGAATATTCGGTTACATGGCTGAATACTGAATAGATACCGAATATTCGGTGCATCCCTAATTTAGACTTTTGGGAAGCTTATCATATATGGAAAAACTCTAATAATTTAGTTAATGACTTGTCCAGTACCCCAAGATTTTTTGATGTCTAGTTTCCATTCCTGTAATTTCACTCCCCCTCCTGTTCTCTTTGATTTGGACTCGGTCCAGTGAGATGTGACATATGATTGGTCTCCTCTGGGTGCGCGTGCCAGCTTATTTTTACTGTTGCTTTGCGACGTTTCTTAGTCGGTTCGCCTTAGCGGCGAGCTCTGTTACACAGCTTATTTTATTTTATGATGTGACTTTCTTTTACGTTTTACACTTTTTAGCACTGATGATGGGACTTAAGAAGTCCCGAAACATGTATGCTTTTAACATCTTTTATTTTATAACTAGCTGATCCGCCCGGCGTTGCCCGGGTTCGTATTAACAATATTAAACGAACTTGAAATTTGTATGATTTTATCATTAACTGGAAGCATGCAGATATGCATTGTCTGAAATACGTCGCAGCTGACTTCGTGAAAAATTGGTTTTAAAAACAACAACTAATATTAAGCTCTAAAAATACTTAAAATGAGCAATGAGAAACACGGGAGGGAACATGTATCCAACGATTGCGTTAGTTTCGTGTTAAAGTGTTGATATTTACCCGTAAAAATCACTGTTAAATCACGTAACTAATTATTTTTTTCACATAGAAATCCCAAGTGAAATATTTTGAATTTCAAACTAATTATATCACTCCTAAATCCGACTATACCGTGAATGAAATCGATACGCGATAATAAAAGATTGGTATATAGTATTATAATTTCAGAGCCATTTAACAAAAGTGTATATTTTTAATCAAAGCATGCGTAATGTTGACTCTGTGGACAAATTCCTAACAGTAAACTTTTGTACCATAACCATAATCTGTCTGTAACCTAACTGCGACTTAACAGTACCCTACCGTAACTTAAATATAACAAAAATGTAACCTAGCCGCAGTAGCGTAGCTATGTTTTTTGGCGCCCCTAGGCCTCGGCGCCCGAAGCGGACGCCCCCCTTAGCTACGCCACTGCCTAGCCGTCACTTTGAAATATCAATATAGAAGCATCATTTAAGATTTTGTTTGAAAAGTTAACATTCTTTCGTTAATGTCTTAAAATCGTCTGCATTCTGAAATCTAGATTTTAGACTAATATTTGTTATTTAAGTTTTTGCGCATGATTTTAAAAAAATGTTTTCATAAATATATTTTATATATTGACATAGAGTTATTAATATGTTGTTGAATTATAAACATTTTTTCATCTATGTTATAAAGTATTAAAAAGTTCTGAAAAAAAAGAAAACTTTTAGTAATACAATTTTCCATTCAAATCTAATGTTTTCAATATTTTATTTAATATTATTTTGACATTTAATTATTTTGAATTTATCAATTTCAATTATTTTAAAAGCAAACATTTTTTTAAAATAAATAATATAATAGAAAAAAGACCATTTTAAAAAATTACTATTTCTTTGTAAAATATGCTTCAGCTGTAATTCATTTCTTTCAATTCGTCTTATTAATACAAAATCCCTTTCACATGCTTTTCTTTGGGATATTAAAATTTAAGCGATAAATGGTTTAATATTGGAACCCTTTTTTCGGTTTACTTCACTACCACCTATCTTTTTCCTCCATGGTTTGCAACCGCTGTGATAAAAAAATCATCATTTTAACTGACAGTTTGCCAGTCTATGAATTTTAAAGGTCTATTCCAGCTTTTTTAATTATTTCTGCGAAAATTTTATGCAACCAACCAACCATAACTAAATGAAGGGAAAAAAAGAAGAAAAAAGGCGATTTTTTATGAGAGTGATCTTTGGAATTTAATTAATTACTCAGTTAATAAATAGAATTTCGAAATTCTGAAGTTCAGGTGCATCAGGAGAGATTTGGGATCAAAAAAATTTTGAGCCTTGTACATGCTGTAGATTTTGCTCTGTCTGTGTGTGTGTGTGTGTGTGTGTGTCTGCGATGGCTAGCGTTTTGTTCTTTTATTAATATAGATATTTGTGCTCTTTAACGTTGTTTATTTATTTAGTTATAAAAAAAAGGGGCTCTAATGATTTTAACCAAATTTTGCATTCTACCGTTTTGGATTACAAAAAGACCGTTGGGTTAGGTCACATGTTAGAGAAAATTCGATTTCTGGATCATTGTGATTCATGCTAATTTTACTCTACAGAATAATCAGCACGATTTTGACTAAATTTTGTATTTTATCGTTTTCGGGCACAAGGAAATCATTGGACTGGGTCACATGCTCCAGGAAATTAAATTAATGGGTCAGAATCAAGCTAGAGCATATGTTCAAGTAATTTTGATTAATGTGTCATTTTGGTGTCACTGTGGTGAAATAAGTTTTGCCTAAAAAAATGGCTGTAATGATTTTGACTAAGTTTTGTATTTTATTATTTCCAGACGTATGAAGTGCAACAGACTAGGTTGCATGTTCAAGAGCATTTGATTAATGTGTCATTTTGGGTCACAATGGGTCATAATAAAGTTAAATGTTTCTGAAAAAGTATGAAATTTTTTTTATTTTTTTTATTTATATTATGTCGTTATCGAGCACAAGAAGACCATTGTACTAGGTTACATGTTCAAGGAATTTCGATTAGTGGGTGATTTTTGATCGCTATGGGCTAGTTGTATCAAGCTGGTTGTGAACGAAATTGAGAATTTTATGTAATGCAATTTTTAGGCTTAAGAAAATGACTGGGCTAGATCACATGCTCGAGAATGTTGATTAGTGGATCCCTTTTAGGTCACTACTGGTCAATCAAATTTCATCTGGAAAACAGCTCTAATGAATTTATTTTTTGTATTATATCGCTTTTGAACTCGAAAAGGCCATTTGTTTAGGTCACATATTCTTGGAAATTCAATTAGTGAATATATTTGGATCACTATGGGTGCCTGTCAAGCTAATTGTATCTAACAAACGGCTCAAATGATAGTGCCAAATTTTTGCGTTATATCATTTTTAAGCACGATAAAATCATTGGCTAGATCGCATGTTTGAGAAGTTTCAATTAGTGGTCATTTGTGCTACATTACGGATCAAGTTAATTTTATCTAGACTACGGCTTTGACGATTTTTAACTGAATTTGATATTTTATCATTTTCAACCTTGAGAAACCACTGTGCTGGATAGATCCCATGTTTGAGAAAATTATACACTGAAAAAAAAAATCTGTAAAGTTTCTAAACTTTTTCTAGGAATCTGGGATTCCTAGAATTTTTTATGTAACAGTACCTGCAAAAATTCATTCAACAGAATCAGTTACATGAATTTTTGCTGTTAACGTTACATGAAAAGTTCTAGAAATTCCAGTTTCCTTAAAAAAAAAAAAGTTTAGTAACTTTACAAACTTTTTTTTACAGTGTATTAAAGGGCCCAGCAGCAGAATTTTTTTCTGCAGTCTGCAACGCAAGTAAAAACTTAAACTAGTTGGATGTGCCAATCCCAAAACTTTCTTCTATCTCATACATGCATTTTAATATTTTAAAAAAAAGTTACTCATTTTAATGCTTTAATAATTTTAATTCAATACCCTACCAACTTTGATTTTCATCTTAAATTTCTGCTTCAATCAATTAATCGGAGTAAAAACGAATTTGTCTCTGCCCGAGCCAATGGACAATAGAATGATAGGCAGATTTTTTTTTTTTTTTTCAAATTCAGGGAGGACCTACTTGCCTTACCAAAAAATAATCATATACAATATATTTAGTTCAGTTCTAGAACTAACTTCATACACAATATTGAAAATAGCATAAAATTCGATATTGCAGCGCCCCCTTCCGGCGGATTTTTTTCAGATTCAGAGCGATCCAACTAGCCATAGCCATACACTTACGCAAAAAAATTTCTTTCAATTCCATGCATAACTTCATGTACTTTTGGTCAGTGCAATATTGAAAATGGCACAAAAATCGCGATTGCAGCGCCCCCTTCGGCGGATTATTTTCAAATTCAGGGAGGACCAACTAGCCATAGTCATACAAATACACAAAAAATTTGGTTCAATTTGATACATAACTTCATATACTTTTGGTCGGTACAATATTGAAAATGGCACATAAATCGCGATTGCATCGCCCCCTTCCGGCGGATTATTTTCAAATTCAGGGAGGACCAACTAGCCATAGTCATACACATACACAAAAAATTTGGTTCAATTTGATGCATAACTTCATATACTTTTGGTTGGTACAATATTGAAAATGGCACAAAAATCGCGATTGCAGCACCCCCTTCCGGCAGAATATTTCAAAACTGAAAGAGGACCTGCTTGCCACAGCCAAAAGCACTCGCAAAAAATTTGGTTCAATTCGATGCATAACTTCATACACTTTTTGATGGTAGAATGGCGACATACAGACACATGGACAGACAGACATTTTGTAAAAGACATGTTTTTTGAAATCTCTGACCCCTAAAACCTGTAAATCCGTCGAAAACCGGAAGTCGAAAAAAATTTCGATTACAATACTTTCTTCTATTGAAGATAAAAGAAAGTAAAAACAGTCTGCAGACCAATCCCTCGTATTCAGGGTTGCCGGCTTTTAGCCGGGCCAAAAAAAGCCGGACGGCTTTTTTTGGTTTTATCCGCTTAGAAAAAGCCGGCTAAAATTGAAAAAAGCCGGCTTTTATTTTTAAAGCGTTAATTTGTATTGAATCCATATTAAATTTGAATTGATTTATTTTGAATACATTTTTAATTATTTACTACTAAAAAAGTTATAAATTTCTATTTAATTTTTCAAATAAATAAGTCTTTATAACCACTAGAAGTCAACTGTGAAGGCATTATGTCTGAAAAAAATACATTCAAAAAATGTTCTAGATTTCATAGTTCTACTTATATTACACATTCTTAAAAATTCTATTTAATTGGATTATGACAAAATGTAACACATCAAGGCATTCATAGAAACATTCTTACATGTCAGTATGTAAAGATTATATGTAAAGATTAAGTATAGAATGAACAATGTTGAAAGAGAATTTAGGAAGGATTCAGTATTTGAGGAGAGTTTAATACATAATTACATAAAATTAAACAACAACAAAAAATGTTCTAATACAATTTAATTAAAATTTTAAATACCTCTTTATGTAAAAGTGTGTATATGTCCTCTTACATGAATATATTCATGCATATTTTCTATAAATGAATATATTCATGCTTATGCTAATTGAGAATACTGAAATAGATTGTGAAATATAAAATATTATGAAATATGCATAATTCATATTTTCAACAGTGAGAAATTGTGTTATATATATATATATATATATATATATATATATATATATATATATATATATATATATATATATGTATGATTTTAAATATTTATAGGGAATAAAACATAACACTTTAATAACTCTTAAAATTAGTTAAATAATAAAACATGTAACTAAATAACCACTGCCCTCTTTATTTTATAAATCAGAAAAATGAAAAAAAAAAGGGTGGGTTTAAAGGTAGGGGTATGTCCAGACTTTTCGTCATAGGGTTCCATTTCAGTGAAATTGTGAATTTTTCTCTTATATTTGTGAAAACTTTAGTCAGAATTTTGTGAATTTTGAATTATTGATGTCTTCAGGTTCCATTTTTCATACATAAAAAGCAAGTAATATGCTCTTTGGGGGAATTCAACTGCTTATTTACAAGCCAGATTTTATTATTAAAGGATTAAATTTGTGAGAAGTTCAACTTGAAAGTGAAAAAAATCTGTGGAAGATCTGTTTAAGAGACAAATAATTTTGTGAAGGTCCTGTTTTGCAATAAAATGTTTTGTGAAGGGTCCTGTTTTAAGATAAATTATTTTGTGAAGGGTCTTTAAAGGACCTTTTTTAAAAAGTCTCTTTTTTAAAGGACCTAGATTTTTCCTAAATAAATCCCTGAAAGGTCAATGTAAATCAGAAAAACCACTTGGTATGGCCATTTTATAATTTAGCTGACATATTTTCAATTCTGACTATAAACCACTAGCAACTCTATCAATGTGTTATTCTAGTACTAATGTCTTTATTATTGAAAAATTGGATTATAACCCAATTTCTCATAATGAATCATAATTAAAATCCCAATTTTTCATTTTAATAAATACATTTATTAAACTCAAAGTAAATTAACATTATTAAAACTAGTTAAGACACTTAAAAATGTGTATATTATAATGCTTCACTGTATAAAAGCCAATTATAGCCAAAAAAGGCCAATTTTGGCCAAAAAAAGCCTGTTAAAACCAATAAAAGCCACCGGCCTGGCTTTTTTTAATTTTAGCCGGCTTTTTTGCAACCCTGCTCGTATTACATTATATGCACTCAAACTTCCCAAGTATTTGTGATAGGCATAAAAGAAAAGTATACTTTTAAAAAGAAGTTGCCTTTGATCCAGTGGCGTAGCTAAGGGAGGGCAAGGGGGGCGTCCGCCCCGGGCGCCGAGGCCTAGGGGTGCCAAATTGAGAGAAATTGTTATATATCTATATTGGGGTGGGGGCGCAAAATTTCTTGCTGGCCCCGGGCGCCAAAAAACATAGCTACGCCACTGCTTTGATCTCAGAAATTTTAACATCTCATACATTGTCCAAAAGAGGGGGGGAGGGAGTCCCCTTTGACAAAATTTGCCCGTTTTTCACAATCTTTTGTTAAGATGTCATTTTTCGCGATCTTTTGACAAAATTTGCATTTTTTTTCGCGTTTTTTTGTCAAGATTTGATGTTTTTTCCTATCTTTTGACGAAAACTGCTGTTTTTTCCACGATCTTTTGAAGAAATGTTATTTTTTTGCAATCTTTTGAAGAAATTTACCATTTTTCAAGATTTTTTTTTGACGAAAATTGCCTTTTTGTGATTTTTTGAAGAAATTTTCTGCTTTTTGCGATTTTTTTGAAGAATTTTTTTTTTTTTTTTCATGATTTTTTGACAATTTGCTGTCTTTTTGCAATTTATTGAGAAAATTAGCCGTGTTTTTCATAATCGTTTGGCAAACACTGAAGTTTTTCGTGACCTTTTGAAGAAATTTGTCATTTTTTCGTGATTTTTTGACAAAATTTGCCATTTTTTCGCAAATTTTGAATGAAGTTCGCGTGTATTTCGTGATCTATGGTGAAATTGATTTCTTTTCGAAGATTATTTGTTGAAATTTGAAATTTGTCGCTTTAGATTAATTTTAGATCTCTATTTAGATTAGATTTATTTAATTTTAGATTTAGGACCAAAATTTTTTAATTTTTGCTAAGCTTTTAACAGTTGAAAAATAGTCTGCAGACGTTCCCAAGAGTCTGCGACGTGCGTCACAGCGTTGTTCCGATTCTGCTCCTGGGTTAATGGGTCATTTTGAAGTTCACTGCAGGTCAAGATAATTTTATGTAAGAAACAACTTAAACGATTTTGACTAAATTTTATGTTCTATATTTTTGATTACCAGAAAAACATTGAGGGGGTGGCCCCCTGTATCTGCAAAATGTTAATGCATGGATATTTATCGAATTTCAGATTTAGTTAGATGTTGATATAAGTTGTTACTGATTAAGTTTTGGTTCAAGTCCCTCAACAAGTGACACTTTTTAATTTGGTTCTTTTTATTCCTAAGAATCCTCTGAATCCCACTTATTTTATAAAGATATAAAATATACAAAAATATTTAAATTATATGTATTAATTAGTAAATTAAGAAAAAAATTAAATAGGTTATTAAATTTAATTTTTTATACTATTATCATTAATAGCTTATAGATTTTAATATACATTAAATACAAATAAGAATTTGCCATTTTTGCCATTTTTTTCCCTTTTTTGTCCTGATTTTTTCAGTTTTTGCTGGCAAAAATGCCAATTCTGTTATAGACAGATTCATTTTCAGTTTTTTTTTTTGTCTGTTTTATTTTTATTTCACTGAAATCTATTTACTATTCTTTAAAAATAATAAAATTAAAATTTAATAGTAAAATTATAGCAATTTAAGAATACATTTCTGAAAAAAATTGCTGGCTCGGGCCAGATTTTACTGATTTTTGCTATGCCAGACTCAGATGGGACAAGCCCAGTGTTCTCGCTACCACTCACCATTGTGTCAAATCAGGACAAAATGTTTCATTTGAGTAAATGGATGATGAAACTCGCCAAATTGTGAGTGCTCAATTTTCGCTCATCTGTTTGTGTGTGTTTGTATCAGTACAGACGAAACTCTTATTTACAGTACCAAAAAATTGATGTCACTTATGTTCAATCATGCCGTTCAATTTACTTTTTATTTATTTATTTATTAGAGATACTTATTCAACACCTATTCAATTTAGCATCAGTCAAAGCCACAGTCATTTCAAATGCATTTCTGGATGTGTTAATGTAGCAAGAGAACTATTTTAAAATTGCATTTAAATAATCAATAACAAATTGAAGAATTTTAGAAAAATAAACTTTTTGACACATTTTGTTGTTTATATTTTGAATTTTTCAGAATTCATTTAATGTAATGTATTGAATTTCTGAGTTAATTGGGATTGAAAATTTTATTTCATAACATTTTACTGAGTTAAATCAGCTTAATAAAAATTTCTTGATTGCATAATACATTTAGAATGTAGTTTATTTTTTTAGTTACTGTAGTATATAGTTTATATACTATAACCAGTTCCAAAAACTTAGGTTTGGACATACTGACAAAAACAGCGAATACATTAAAAAGATAAAGATCTAATTCTCAATGCTTCACAAGAATTTATTTTGAAATTTTTATTTTCTTTTGGTGAATGTTCTTCATTTAAGATTAGCTAAATTACTGACGTTTGTATAAAAAAAAAAAAGAAGAAAAGCCAGCAATAATCTTGAATGAACCAATGATTTCCATACAGGCTGAGTTGGGAATATATTTAAAATATTAAAATTTTTGCCTAGTGCAGACCTCTAGGAAGAATAAAGTCCAATCCCGGTTTAGTCTGGAAAAAATAAATCAGGTCATGCTTGAGTGTGCTGAAAAAAGTAAAACTCGTGACCTAAAAGAGTGATGATGAAGCGTTTCTAATCCTATGCTTCAGAAAAAAAAAAAAAAAAAAGAAAAAGAAAAAAAAAATATTGATGTTCATCTCAGGCAGACCCAGAATGACTGAAGAACAGGTTTGGTCGAGCTTAGTCTGAGTGTTATTAAATTAAAATTGGCCTGAAACTGGCCAGTTGACTGTGGCAAGCAAACCTCATACTTTTTATGCAGACTTTTTTAAATTATCAAATGTATTTTGTATATCGAAATTCGAAATTTTTCAATTCAAAAAGTATTTTGTATTTTAGGTTCTAAAATTTATGTATTTTGTATAAAAAATAATTTTTCAGTGTATTTTGCCTAACACTGCTTATAACTCAATAGGTAATTTATTGATTAAAAAAAGTGGAAAATTCTGTTAGATTACAAATTGCTTCCATAATCAGGTTTTCCAATTTTATACCTCTCCATTAAAAAAGAATTTGTAAATGTGTTAATGTTTTGTGCTTTTTGAGGCAGAGCAGTTGAGAACAGCCTTAAAAAATTAGGTTTTGGAGCAATTTTGATGAAATATTTAGAATCAGGAATATGAAATTGACAAAGTTCACCTTTTTTCCCCTTTAAGGAGGAATTTTTTGCCGATCAGTGTAATTTTTCATGTAAATGCAAGGAATATAAATCTTTTTCCTTGGTTTGAATGTGAAAAACTAATTAAATTCTGCCATGTAATGATTTCTAGGTGTTAATATGTCAATAGATATTTTTGGTTTCTGTAAAATAAATTAATTCATAAAGCTTGAATGTTTTAAAAATATCTAATTTCTTGGAAAACCTAATTTAATAAAGATTTTTTTGCTATCTGTTCAAATTGAAAATAATTTAAATTTTATTGGCAAAATGACATAAAAGAAAACTAATAATCCTTATTGTTTTCTCTTTTCTTACAAAAAATGGAGTAATTTAGCTGGTACCATTTATGGGAACCCTATTTACAATGTAAGATTTTCAAAAACTAATTTAAATTCCGAAACTTTATATGACATCCTCCGATCCATGCAGGTAACTGGTGTTAATTTCATCATCCAATGTTCGATATTCTAGGATGATGCAGAAATACAGTCAGGCAAATTTTAAATACTAGATTCTATTTAGTAATTTTTTTAAAAACAAGTTCTTGATATTTTGTTATATGGAGATTATACTGTTTTTTAACTATATTAATTTTATTTTTTTGTCTTTTTGTTTTAGGTAGTGTTAACCTTTTTCTTCACTTTTTTGTTGTTGTTGTACATAGTAAAGTGTTTAGTGGTTCATACTTAATTTTCTTTTCAGTCTATAAGGCAGCCTAACTTAAGATACAGTGGTGCAAGATTATGCAAATCTCTCTGTTCTGGTATGGATCCATCTTCTAATCACTTAAGTTTCAAAGAAGTGCTTATGAAAAGGTTAGTGTGCTCTGTTATTTTTATGATATATTGATAATAATCTTTGGTGCTACTCGGTTAATCTATCGACCAATTTCACCAAATTATACAAATCGCCAAACTATTAGCCAAATTTTACAAATTAACATAATCTTTCGTTTAAATAATGAAAAAATAAATTAATAGAACGTTAATAAAAGTAGAAATATAAAGTTGAATTAAAAGTAACTTGACATAATAAGCATGTACAACGTGCTTAATGTCAAGTGTATGCAGGGTTCGTACAGACTCTTTGGACTCCTTAGGAATGAAAACTTTTCCAAGTAGTACTTAGAACTACTTGGATAAACAAAACACTCCTTAGAAACTCCTTAAATTGTATTGCGGTTTTGCACGCAAACGATATTGCTCCCCGTAAAAAAAAAAAAAAAAAATCGCGATTGTAAAACGCACGGAAAGCCTTTTATGCACGTCATTCATCAGAAGCACAGCAGTGATTGGTTGAGATCATACTAATAGCCACCAAAGTAATTTACTTTTCATGGCCATAAGGGAAAGAAAAGTGAAAAGAATAATCCAGGCACACCTCTAATCTTCTAATTTCAAAAAGTGATTACACTGTTTAATTCCTTTACAGCTAGATATACAACTTTGATTTCTTCTTCACAATACTATTCATCATCCTCAATTTTGCTGATAACGGTGGATTCAAGGGCGATTCTTGTTCGAAAATTTAAGGCATCCCCTTCCGAAAATTTGAAGTTGGATTATCAGTTCCGCATAGTTGCCAACTTGTACGGTTTTGCATGCGGAAAAAACAATCGCAGAGAAATGCAAATTTTAGAAAGGATCGCCGAAAAAGCACACATTTTGTCAATATTTCGTAGAAAAACAACGATTTTGACAATGTTTTTGTCAACAAACTTTGTCAAAAGATCGCTGAAAAATGCGAATTTCCTGTGCAGATCACGGTTAAAACGGCAATTTCACCAAATATCGCATGTAAAATGTTAATTTCTTCTGAAGACTGCGGGAAAACATTGATTTCGTCTAAAGATTGTGGATATAACGCCGATTTCCTTAAAAGATCGCGGGAAAAAATGCTGTTTTCGATAAAAGATCGCTCAAATATTTTGTCAAAAGATGATTGAAAAAAAAAAAAGGCAATTTCATCAAAAGATAACGAAAAAAATGCCGATTTTGTGAAAAGATCGCGGGGATAAAACGTCATTTTCGAGAAAAGATCATGTAAAAATGCGAAGTTTGTCTAAAAATCGTCGAAAAAATGTCAATTTCATTTAAAAAAAAATAAATAAAATAAACACTGGAAAATGGCGATTTTCTCAAAAGATCGCAGAAAAACTGCCGATTTCAACAAAAGATCGCAATAAATTGCCGATTTTGCTAAAATATCACGGAAAAGCGGCAATTTCGTCTGAAGATTGCAGATTCCCCCCTCTCGCAGGGGATAACTTGCGGAATCCCTGCGGAATTGGGGCTGTGCAAGTGCATGCCACATAAATAACAACAAAAGTGATAAGTCCTAAAAATTTTTTGGACTCCTTGGATTTTTTATGTACTTCTTGGATTTTTTCTTCCCAGCTCTGTATGAACCCTGGTATGCAACCTATATCAGCAAAGTAAATATATTGATAACAGAAATAATTTTACTTCAAACAATGCCAAAAAACTTTTGTTTGTAATGCAAAAGATGAAACATAAGTTCCCTATCCATGAATAAAAGGTGTAATTCTCAAAGTTTGAAGAATTGCCAGCTTTCTTAATATAGATATTTGAACTCTTTTGTAATAAATTTAAGAATTTATTGTTTACATCTTTTAGAAATTTGTGTCTTTATTTTCAGATTAATAAACTATTTATTTATTTATTATTATTATTATTTTACAAAGTATTACTTTATTAATTTTCTTTCTTTTTAAGTTAAACAAGTAAACAGACCTATTTTTACTTTCTTTTACCTTACCTTCGATTTAATAGATTGAAATCTTTAATAAGTATTGCAATAAAAAAATTTTCGAGTTCTAATCAAACCTTTAAATACATCAAAAACCAGAGTTCCCCCAAAACATGTTTATACAAAACGTCTGTCTGTCCATGTTTTACTATCGTATCATCAAAAAGATGTATGAAGTTATGCATAGAATTGAAACAAAATTTCTTTGGTATCTTTTTGGCTGTGACCAGCAGGGTTTAGTTCAATTAGGAAATATTTCAACAAAAAATGGTATTGTAATAACGATTTTTTAAAATTTTCTTAATTTTTCATAATTTTTTATACAGTGTATTGGCTGCTTGTGCAGCGACGGGAACTTTGCATCCTGCTAAGATGGCTATTTGCAAACATCTGATGTAGTGAGTACCCAAATAATTAATTCCATGCCTAAACTTTACATTGGAAAGAATATGAAGCTTTGTTTTGTTGTTATTTACTGGTAATTGTTAAACTGTTTTTAGTGTATATGGATTGAATACTTATGGATTTATAAATAAAATTAAACTTTAGCTCAAAAAATAGAAATTTATTGTGAAAAAAATCAACAAAGTAAATTGGTCAGAAAAGTACAATCCAAAAAGAGTGGTTCAATGAAAAATAATTGAACCACTCTTTTTGGATTGTACTTTTCTTGACCTGCTATATATGCTTTTTTTTTTTTTTCTTTTATCACACTTTCCTTTTAATTATTCATTATGATGCCATACCATAATCAGGGCTTCTAATTTCTTTGGTTTGTTGTATTTTCTTTTGACGCATTCACTGAGAATTCATTATAAACTGGAGGTGCACAACCTTTTCAAAAGAAGGGCCACTTATAAATATGTCTGGGTGGTCGAGGGCCACATCAATAACAAGGAGATAATTCAATTTAAAGGATGTGATCTATGGACTATAATCGGATAAAAAACATGATTTCAGAGGGGAGTGGCGGGGGATGGAGGTGTACATCTTTAAGTTTGCTTAACCTGGCAAAATATCCAATTCACATGGTAAGGATATATTAGCATTTTTTACGTTTTTATATATAACAGATATAGCAAGGATTTTTTTCAAGATGTAAAAATATTCTTTAACTTTTTCCAGGAAAATAAGTTTTGTTTTATTAAAAGTGCTAGAAAACAAGCATAAATTGCTGGTACCAAAAAAAAAAAAACATAAACTTTATGAACGAAAGAGAGAAAAAGAGTCTATCAACAAAATTCCCAATTTTCTGTGCCCGATCAAAGAAATTTGTAATTCTTCCACGCCTGATCGACCAAATTTGCACATTTTACGAAACCAATCGACAAAATTTGCAATTTTTATAAAGCCATTATCGAGAAAATTCACGGCATTTCTTTGCCTGATAAAAAAAAAATGCAATTTTTATGAAACAGAATGAGAAAATTCATGATTTTTCCGTGCCTGATCAACAAAATTTGCTATTTTTATGAAGCTGAACGAAGAAATTAATTAATGATTTTACCTCACATGATCGATGAAATTTGCGTTTTTTTCTGACATGATTAAATGAAATTCACGATTTTTTTTCGCACATGATCAATGGAATTCTCGATTTTTCGGTGCCTAATCGACAATATTTTCAATTTTTCTGCACATGATCGACGAAATTCGTGATTTTTTCGCACCTGATCAACGAAATTCGCAATTTTTACGAACTTGATAAGCAAATTTCACAATTATTACAAAGCCGATCTACGAAATCGGCAATTTTCTTCGCGTGGTCAACGAAATTCTCCGATTTTTCTTTGTATGATTGACGAAATTTGTGATTTTTCCGTGCCTTATCGACGAAATTTGGGATTTTTCCGTGAATGATCGACGAAAGTCTCAATTTTTCCGAACCTTGTCGACTATATTCACGACTTTTCCGAAGCCGATTGACGAAATTTGCTATTTTTCTGCGTCTAATTGACGAAATTCGCGATTTTTTTTAAACTGGGCGACAAAATTCATGATTTTTACGAAACCGATCGATAAAATTCGCGATTTTTCTTCGCATGATCGACGAAATAGGCGACTTTTCTTCGCATGATCGGCAAATTTCGCTATTTTTCCCGAGCCCGATTGACAAAATTCGCAACTTTTACGAAGCCGATCGTGAAAAAATTCGGGATATTTCTGTTCCTGATCAACAAAATTCAAAACTTTTACGAATCTCATCGACAAAATTTATGATTTTTCCGTGCCTGATCAACGAAATTCGCGATTTTTTCTCGCATGATCAATAAAAATCACATTTTTTCCGAGTCTAATTGAAAAAATTCGCGAATTTCCTGCGACTGACCGATGAAATTCACGAATTTTATTAGAGCCAAATGGACGTAATTAGTAATTTGTACGCTTATGATAAAAAAAAAAAATTCTTAATATTCTCGTCTCCGAACAACGAAATTTGCAGTTTTTCGTAATCCAATCGACAAAATGTGAGCTTTTCTTACCCTTAATTGACAAAAATTGCATTTTTTCTTGCTAGATCAACGAAATTCGCGATTTTTGTACTAACTGACGAAATCTGTATTTTTTTTACGGAGTAAGATAAAACACGCGATTTGATTTTTTCTCTGGACAAACTGGTGAAATGCACGATTCTTTTGCAGCCGATTATTGTATTGTATTGTATTACTAGTTGGGAGGCCAAAGCCAAAGCACTGCGACCGGGGGTCTATTGTACTATCCCCCAAGAATTAAAGAGGAAATATATCCCCACCTAGTCCCTGAACAGACCAGTAGCTGACATAAAATTCAGCAGGCATTTGATAGGAATATCCTGAATTTCCCATGGCTCAATCAAATGTCGACCCAGGTCAGGGTTTGCCGAAGTGGGCCCAGCCCGAAAAAACCCGCCCGGGTTTTTTCGGGCGGGTCCACTTGAAAAAACCCACCAAAAAACCCATTTGTGGGTTTTTTCAAATTTTCTCGTGTTTCACAACTGTTTCATTATTTAATCTAAGATATGAGAATGGAAAGATAAATGCCAATTTAAATATATTTCAAACCAACCATATTTAAAAGAATTTCTAAGTACTATTGATAAAATGATCATAAAATAAATTAGTTTGTAAATAAAGAAGATTTTCATGCCTATATATTGTGATATCTTCGAATAGTTGCACTTCCTAAACATAGATGGCACAACGATACCGTGATATGTGTTTTGTGAGGCAATGCATGTTGGCCAAATAAAATCGGAGATGTAAGAATGTTTTGTTGTTCGAAATGCTGCTTAGCGGCAGTTGTATCATAATGTAAATAAATGATGGAATATAAAGGCTGTTTCCCTGATGGAATTACAGTACAAGTAATTCGAACCCACACGATATAACAAAGTGGCGACTAAGATGGGATTATTTACCCATATTATTTTGTTAAGAAAAATATTGTGAAAAAAAAAGTAAACGCCGGGAAAAGAAATGGCTGTTGAAAAAGAAATTATTTCGCTGGGTCGGCTAGAAGAATATGACTCAAAGGTTCCTTGGACTATTTATGTTGAGAAAATGGATTTTTATTTCTGTGCGAATAATATAAAGAATGAAGAAATGAAAAAGAATATTTTGCTTAGTTCTGTTGGGACGACAACATTTACGATTTTAAGAGATATTATTGTCCCGAAGACGTTAAAGGAGATAAAATATGAAGATCTTTTAAAAAAAGCTAAAGAACATTTTTCTCCTTGTCCAAGTGAAATTGTAGAGAGATTTAAATTCCAGAAACGTCTTAGGAAGTCAGGGGAAAGCATAGCTGAGTTTGTAAGAGAACTTAGAAGATTGTCTGAATTCTGTAATTTCGGAAACACCTTAAATGACCGCCTGCGAGACCAACTTGTGTTCGGAATACAAGATGAAAAGATACAACAAAAGCTGCTGGATTCTAAAGAATTAAATTTCAAGACTGCGGTGGAGATCGCCGAATCGTTTGAATCTGCTGAAGCCGGGGTGAAATCACTGCATATAGGCGAAAGTACAGCTGTCAACCAAGTGCGCGCTAAAGGGGAGAAACCGAAACCAGAAAAGTTCTCTCATCCATTTAAGCCCAAAGAAGAAAAATTCGCGTCTGAGAAACCTTGTTATAGATGTTCGAAACACCATAATCCTAAAATGTGCCCTTTCAAGAATGCCGAGTGCCATCTGTGCCACAAATTTGGTCACCTAAGAATTTGTTGTAGGAATCGAAACTTTATGATGAAAAATGATGAACAGAACAAAAACAGTAAAATAAAAACTGTTCAGGAGGAATATTGTTTTAATTGTGTGGACAACAACTCCAATAGTGTAACATGGCAAAAAAATGTAAAAATAAATGGTGTGGATGTTAAATTTGAAATTGACACCGGGGCGGCGCATACGATTGTAAGTAAAAATGTGGCAGAGAAATTGTTCTCAGGTAAGCTACCTTTAATTAAATCTAAAGTTAAGTTACAAACTTATACTAAAGATTTTTTAACTGTATTAGGTGAGTTAAAAGTAGATGTTTTTGTTGATGAATATTGTATACCTGATTTAAAATTGTTAGTTATTAAAGAGCAAGGTCCGAGTCTAATTGGAAAAACTTGGTTAAAAGCATCAAAATTATTTTGGCCTAATGTAAATATGATTAAAAGTATTTCGAAAGATGATTTAATTAGAAATTTTCCTAATGTTTTTGCTGACGGGATCGGTACAATAAAAGGTCCTCCCGTTTCAATAAATTTGAAAAAGGATGCAAAACCAGTTTTTCTTAAGTCTCGACCTGTTCCGTTTGCTTTGAGAAGAGCTACTGATTTGGAATTGGAACGATTAACAAAAGAGGGTATTTTGAAACCTGTCGATCATTCAGATTGGGCTAGTCCTATAGTAATTGTTCCAAAACCAAATGGTACTGTTAGAATTTGTGGTGATTATAGAGCCACAGTAAATGCAAATACAGAAAATGATAATTATCCTCTTCCTAGGATGGAAGAATTATTCTCTAAATTGTCAGGTGGAAAATTCTTTACTGTTTTTGATTTAAAAGATGCTTATTTACAACAACCTGTAGATAATGAAAGTAGTAAAATTTTAACTATTAATACTCATAAAGGATTATTTAATGTGTTAAGATTAGCTTTTGGCGTAAAGTGTGCTCCTGGAATGTTCCAGAGAAAAATAGAGAATATATTAAAAAAATATGAGTATGTTGGTGTATTTTTAGATGATGTAATCATAAGTGCTAGGAATGAATCAGAACATTCTGAAAGAGTTGAAAGTGTTCTGAAATGCTTTTTTGAGCATGGTATAAGATTAAATAAGGAAAAATTAAAATTTATGGTTTCGGAAGTTTGCTATTTAGGACATAAAATTTCTCAGGAAGGAATTAGACCTATGCCAGAAAAAGTTAATGCTATTTTGAATGCACCTATTCCAAATAATGTGTCACAATTGCGTTCATTTTTAGGCTTAATTTCTTATTATAGAAACTTCCTACCTAATATTTCAGATGTCTTAGAACCTTTACATAGATTATTAGATAATAATGTTAAGTGGACATGGTCAGAAAAGCATGATAAAGCATTTCAAAAAGTTAAAGAATTATTATGTACATCACCTGTTTTAGAATTATATGATGTTAACAAAGATATTGTTTTGAACTGTGATGCTTCAGAATATGGCATTGGTTCTGTATTAAGCCATATTATTGAGGGTAAAGAGAAACCCATAGCTTATGCTTCTAGAACTTTAAATAAAACTGAAAGAAATTATGCAATGATAGATAAAGAAGCTTTATCTGTAATATTTGGTGTTACTAAATTTCACCAATATTTAGCTGGTAAACAGTTTAAAATTATAACAGATCACAAACCTTTAATTAGATTGTTTGATCCTGTTAAAAAGGTACCTGATACATTATCACCTAGAATGCTGAGATGGTCGCTTATGTTAGCAGGATATGATTATACAATTGAGTATCGCGAAGGTAAAAATAATAAAAATGCGGACGCATTAAGTAGATTACCTCTCCCAGAAACTGTAAATATAGTTAGTAATCCTGCTGAAATAATGTTTGTTTCAAATAATAATGATTGGCCCGTTACTTCTAAAACGATTGCAAAGTGGACAACTGAAAATCCTGTAACTAAACAAATTTTAGAGTGGGTACTACATGGGTGGCCTCGAAAGGTTAAAGCAGAAGAATATCAACCTTATTTTCTAGAAGGGATGAAATTTCCTGTTTAGAAAATTGTCTATTATGGGGGCATAGAGTAATTGTGCCAGAGGAAGGTAGAGAATATATATTGAAATTGTTGCATTCTGTTCATCAGGGTATGTCTAGCATGAAAGCTAAAGCTAGAGGGGTGGTTTGGTGGCCAAACATGGATAAGGAAATTGAACAAATGGTAAATTCATGTAGTAGATGCCAAATGTGTGCGAGGGATAATCCAAAAATGAAACCCTTAGAATGGAAGTCTGAATTACCCTGGGAAAGGATCCACATAGATTATGCAGGTCCGTTTGAAGGGAAATTTTTCTTAATAGTAGTTGATTCTTATACAAAATGGTTAGAAGTAGAAGTAGTGCCCAGGACCGATAGTAGAAATACTATTAGAGTACTGAGAAGAATTTTTGCGACATTTGGATTACCTTTAGAATTAGTCAGTGATAATGGATCCGCGTTCACAAGTGAGGAATTTGAGGAATTTCTTAAAAAGAATGGAATTAAGCATACACCTATTCCACCATATCATCCGTCGTCGAACGGACAGGCGGAAAGATACGTGCAAACTGTGAAAAATTGCCTTAGGAAACTGGATAAAAATGACATATCATTATCAATTGCACGACTTTTGTTAGAAAATCATTCAACTCCTCATTCGGTGACTGGTAAAACTCCTGCTGAATTAATGTTTGGAAGGCCAATTCGAACAGCCCTTCATTTGGTATTACCATCAAAACCTAAAATACAGCAACCCCTGCACAAATTTAAACTTCATGAATTAGTTTTCGTTAAAAATTTTGGAAAGGGGGAGAAATGGGTAAAAGGAAAAATTATAAAATTATTAGGAAGTAGATGGGTTTTAGTAAATAGATGTGACGGAATAATGTGTAAGCGTCATGTGAATCAGTTGAGACGTAACAGAGAGATAAGTTGCGAAAAATCTGAAAGAATTGAAGAAAATGACCACAATAACAAAAAAATGTCAGAAAGAGTTGAAAAAATGGGTTATAGTGGTAAAAATTACAATTCTTATGATAATTATGAAAGGGTTAATAAAAACCGTTTTTCTGAGATTAATGGAAAAATAAAAGACCAACGTGATAATGAGAATATTATGGAACCAAACAAATCTCAGCCTTCACATGATATTGTAACAGGTACTGTTGTGAGTAATAAAAATGATGCTATGACAGATATATCTGTAAAGGACACTGTGACTAAAAATAATAATGAGGACTCGAAGAAAAGTGTTCCAGTTCGAAGAAGCAATAGACCAAGATTGCCTGTAGTTCGTTTGAACTATGAGGAGAGGGGTGTGATATCTTCGAATAGTTGCACTTCCTAAACATAGATGGCGCAACGATACCGTGATATGTGTTTTGTGAGGCAATGCATGTTGGCCAAATAAAATCGGAGATGTAAGAATGTTTTGTTGTTCGAAATGCTGCTTAGCGGCAGTTGTATCATAATGTAAATAAATGATGGAATATAAAGGCTGTTTCCCTGATGGAATTACAGTACAAGTAATTCAAACCCACACGATATAACATATATTTTAAAATGCTTCCAAGTGCTTTTAAATCTTTAATGTATACCTAAAGATCATGCTTGAAATGTGATCCCCATCATGATTGCTTGTATTGCTATAGCTTTTAAGATTAATCGCAACATATATTAACCCAGTAGCGTAGCTATGTTTTTTGGCGCCCGGGGCCAGCAAGAAATTTTGCGCCCCCACCCCAATATAGATATATAACAATTTCTCTCAATTTGGCACCCTTCGGCCTCGGCGCCTGGGTCGGACGCCCCCCCTTAGCTACGCCACTGTATTATCCTGCTTCAATGTTCAATGAAAGTTTATACAGTAATTTTCAACACAAAAATGGTGGCAGATTATAATGAAAAAATTTTGGTATAGTACTTTAATAATAATTTCATTGTTAAAATTATTACTAATAATTAATTTTTGTAAAAAAAAAAATTATAATGTTTATTATTGTCATTGATTTATAAATTTTTTGTAATTAGTTATTTTAAATTGTATTTAGTAGTAAGTACCTTGTTTTCAAACATTCGGAACCATATTAACTTAAATAACCCTGATAATATCCAAAAAACCCTGATAAAATATAATCTAAAATGTATCCAGATACTTTAAATGACTGCTTACAGATGGCATACAAAACTAAACTAGTAAAACTGCATTGCCATTTACGATCTAACTTTATAAATGTGACTGATATTGACTTTTAGATAACCAATTTAATACTATTGCAATATAATGTTGCTTAAATTGTAATATATATATATATGTGAATTCTATTTTTTTCTTCACAAAAATAAAAATATTTACATAAATGTTGCTGCTTTAAATTGATTTCTATTGATGTAAATGAAAGGAATTGCATAAATTAGTCTGTTTAACTTTAAATTTATATAAAGAAATTCAGTTGCGCTTGGTTTAATATATTATTCTTCCAGTAATCTAGTTCCATGAGATACAAAATAATCTTTTTACATCTATTTATATTTTTTCTTTTTATGTGTTTTTTTTTTTTTTTTTAATTGTTAATCTATACTTAATGCAAAATTATACCTTTGTTTCACTGATAAATGAAAAACTTAGGTACTATGCACATGAAAATTAGAAATTTGGAGAGTTCTCTAAAAATTTTCAATAAAACCCGAAAAAACCCGGGTTTTTTCAAAAAAGCCCGAAAAAACCCGGGTTTTAGACTACTGGGCCCAGTGGGTTGGGCTTTTTCAAAAAAACCCGGGTTTTTTCAAACCCTGACCCAGGTGCTCAAAACGATAAGCAGCATATGCTTCACAGCTACAAAGGACATGTACAGCAGTCTCCTCATCGTATTTACAACCCCTACAAAGAGGGTCATTGACTACCTTCATAATGCTAAGGTGTTTATTAAGTCTACAATGTCCTGTTAGAAGTTCTACCATATTTCGTAGACTATTTCTTCTGAGTTCAACAAGTTCTTTTGCCCTTTTACTGAGGCATCCACTATTGAGCTCCTTCGCTTGTCTCTGTCCACTCGAGTCAAGCCATTCTTGATACTGCTGCTCAGACTTGTATAAAACCAAAAACTTTCTGCGCACATAAATTGAGTCAAAAAAAATTCTGCAAATTTAACGTTTCATAAAATTACGTGTTGTATTATTTTGTCATGGATAAAATTCGTGTTTTTTACGCGATTTCTGGACAGAATTTGCGTCTTTTGTATGATCTGTCAAAAAATTCTCATTTTTGAAACAATTCATGGACAAAATTTGTGTTTTTTACGCGTTTCATGGATGAAATTTGCGTTTTTTGCGCGATTCAAGGATGAATTTCTCGTTTTTTGCACAATCTTTGTCAAAATTCACATGGTTCTTGTCTTTGCCCGTCTTTCATTTGATTGTTTGTTGAAATGTGCTGTTTTTACTCAATTCATTGTTGAAATGCGCAAATTATTTGAGATCTTTTAACGAAATTCGCATTTTTCTCACGTGTTTGATAAAATTTGTAAATTTTTTTTCTGCTATCCTCAGACGAAATTTGTTTTTTTCATGGCCCTTCGACGATATTTTATGCTTTTTCCGTGGAACTTTTACTAAATTCGTGTTTTTTTTTCTTTTTTTTGCAATAATTTGATGAAATTGGAGATGTTTCTTTCTCCAAATGATTGACGAAATTGATTTTTTACGACAACCATTCGTCAAAATTTGAGATTTTTGGTGTATAAAATTTCGGACTGTTGAATTATTAAAGTTTTCTGCATCAAATTCCTTAAATTGTGGAAAAATCGAAAATCAGCCCTGCTTTTAACTGTAAGTAACCGCTAACTGTAAGTAAATCGTACATAAAATTGGGGGAATATTTTCATTTTTTGGTTCTAAAAAAAAGCTACAAAAATAAAAATTGTTTCTTTCCTAAAATTTTCTGCAAAGTCCTTAAATTTTCTGCGCACGGCGTGCGCGCGTGCGTCTATATTATACAACTCTGCTGCTGCTCTCTTAAAATTCTAAAAACAGTAGTTCTAACGCAGTCCTTAGAAATGCCAATAGCAGGTTCAGGTCCAATAAACGGAGTAACCGACCCTTTTCTTGCTAAACTATCAGCAAGCTCATTACCCAGGATGCCAGTATGACCAGGTACCCAATGTACAATAACATTGTTACCATTACGGGCAAGCCTATTCAAAGAGCAATAACACTCCCAAACAATTCTAGAAGTAATTGTGTGTTTTTGTAAGGCAAGCAATGCTGCCTGACTATCAGAACAGATATTAACAGACAGTCCACTATACCCCCTTTCAATGCAAATGTAACAACACATAAGTATTGCATAAACCTCTGCCTGACAAACAGTTGCATAACTTCCCAGCGGGTAAAAGAAAGATGTACCATCATCTGGGCAGCAGACTCCAGCTCCAGTTCCAGAATTTATCTTGGAACCATCAGTGAACCAGGTCATACCTGCCTCAAGTTTCACAGAAGAGGTCTCCCAGTCAGCTCTGGAGTGAAGACGAATTCTGAATGACTTATCAAATACATGCTTTAAAGGCATACCATCACCCTTCATGATAAAAACTGGGTGCTTACTGATTTTACTATTGAGCCTACCCCAAGTAAGATACCTCGAGTAACTAAGCCACTGCCCATGTAACATGAGCCTATGTGAGCAGATCAATGCTTCTGCCTCGATAATCATATGCAGAGGGTACATACCCAACAGCAATTCCATGGCAGATGTAGGTGTTGTCCTAAGTACACCCGCCATGGACATACAGATCATCCTCTGCAGCTTTGCTAAATCTGATTTAGCAGTGTCAGTCATAGTTCTTGACCACCAAGCTATACTGCCATAATAGATTATAGGGCAGATCACCATATTGTATATCCACCTGATAACCTTAGGACTAAGTCCCCATGTTTTGCCAATAGCATTTCTGCATGACCAGAAAATCTTCTTGGCCTTATTGATGCAGTAATCCATGTGTCTCTTCCAACATAATTTCTCATCAAAATAGACACCAAGATACTTCACTTCCTTCGAGCAATTCAATGTATGCCCATAAAACACAATCTCATTAAATTTGAGTGACTTTTTCTTAGTGAAAGCAACAAAAGTAGTCTTTTCTGGGTTAACAGAAAGACCAACATCTCTGCACCACCGCTCTACCTTCTTAAGGATATTATTGAGTATATCAGAAAGAATATTTTCAAACTTACCCCTAATGACAATAACAATGTCATCCGCATAACCAATACAGTATGCACCACGCAGATGTATCTCAACAAGGAGTCCATCCACCACCAAACACCAAAGTACAGGAGAGAGAACCCCACCTTGTGGGCAACCCTTCTTTACCTTAACATGAATTGCATCTCCTAGCAGCTCAGCATGGATAAACCTATCCCTAAGCAGACAGTTGATCCAATTCATAGTTACCTCATCCGCACCCCTATCGGCCAAAGCCTTGAGAATGGAATCCATAGATACCTTATCAAAGGCACCCTCAATATCAAGAAAGACAGCAAATGCAGTTTCATTTGCCTTAAGACTTTTCTCAAGCAAGAAAGAAAGACTATAAAGAGCAGTGTCAGTTGATCTGCCACTCTGATAAGCATGCTGAGAACTGGAGAGAGGCTTTACACCCAAGATGCGTTCCCTGATGTGCCTATCCATTAACTTTTCCAACGTCTTAAGCATAAACGAAGTTAGACTAATAGGTCGGAAAGATTTTGCCTCAAAATAAGTGTCTTTCCCAGGCTTAGGGATAAAGATCACCTTGGTATGCCTCCATGCATTCGGAATATACCCAAAAGCAAGACACGCCCTATATATCTGCCCAAGCACAGGTACTAAGATCGTTTTCCCCTTTTGTAACAAAACAGGTACGATTTCGTCCATACCAGGACTCTTATAAGGGTCAAATGAATCGATGGCCCACAAGATCCTGTCATGAGTGACGATATCACCAGCAAGATTCCAGCATTCCCTACTGCTATTAAAAGTAGTAGTTATGTCTGGAGCCGCATTTTCATCATCACTAGTGGAATCCGGGAAATGAGTCCTCATCATTTCTGTGAGAATCTCCTTTCCCGTTTCAGCATACTGCCCATTCTCTAATTTAATGACATTAAGGTTAGAACTTTTATCCCTAACCATAATTCTCATAAGTTTAGCACTTGTAGAGACATCCTTAATACCATCACAGAAGTTTTTCCAAGAATCATACTTAGACTTCCTGATGGCCTTATTGTATACGGTGAGTGCAGTCTTATATTGCTGCCAATCTCCATCCTTTTTGGCTTTATTAAATGCCCTACGGGTATTTCTCCTGAGTTTGCTAAGCTCAGAGGACCACCAAGGCACAGGCCTTGGGGAGCTAGCTACAGGAAGTTCGCAGTTATTGTGAAAAGCTTGAAGAATGGCCTGTTGCACTGAGTCAACAGCCAACTCCACTTCTGAAGAACTATTATAACTTAACTTACCATTTAAAGACAGGATCCTTTCCTCAAGTTCCCTGCAGTAAGAATGCCAGTTTGTTTTTCTGGCATTCCTCCTCTTCATTGCTGGTCCAGTTGTCCCTGCAATGTTGAACATGATTAGCCGGTGATCTGATAATGAAATGGTATCTGACACCTTCCAATCTCTAATGATGTCATAGCAGTTTCTACTGCAAAAAGTGACATCAAGAACCTCCCTCCTATTTTTAGTAATAAAAGTTGGCTCATTCCCTCTGTTAAGTATATATAGGTTATAAACCAAAATATCTTCTAAGAGGTCATCTCCTCGTTTGTTACAGTCTGAGCTGCCCCAAACAGTATGATGTGCATTTGCATCACACCCAAACACTAACTTATGCCCCTTCCGAGAACAGTCACCCATGAGAGCTTTCGCCTCACTAGAAAGAGGATCCTGTTTCTCAAATGGAAGGTAAGAAGATGAGACAATTATCCTATCAGGCCCATTCTCACCCTGAAAAACCACCCTTACAGCAACACAGTCACCGCTCAGGTAGTTCACCATATTAATTGCGTTTAGCCTAGGACTGACATAAATGCAAGCTCTTGGCCTAACACAGGTCCTATCAAAGTATAGCCTGTTCTTACTACATCCTAGACCAAGAATGTTGCCATCCCTAGTCCAGGGTTCCTGAATAAGTGCAATATCAACCTTCCCTTCAGAGATCATCTTTCCTAAAATGGCAGATGAACCCTTACTGTGATGGAGGTTGATCTGAACTATCTTTAGAAGCGTCATCTGGTTTATTTAAACCAACAACCAATCTGTCTTCCTCAGAGATAGCCATATCTTCTGAGTCCTCAGCCAATAACTGTTCCACTTCATCCAAAAACATGGAAGGGGAATTACATCGGACAGAAACATTTTCAAGTCTAGTATTAATTTCTTTAATACTGCTTGTTTCACTTACCTGAGAGGAAGTGTCTGCAGCCACAGCTTTAGCCTCCTTCTCTCTCATCTTTTTCACATTTGGATCATTCAAAATTTTAAATGATCCCTTATCGAGCCCAGTATATACTTTATAGTCTGCTCTCTTTATAGCCTCAGAGGCAACAAGGTCAACCTCAAAGATCCAACGAATGGACTGGGGTTCTGCGACATGGTCCAGGACACGCCAGTTACCCGTCTTCAACTCCGGGTTATACCTGTTAAGCCTCTTCAGCAGCTCGATGGGATCCTTGGTATAAATATCTCTTGTTTTGAAAGCCACCTTGACTGGTTTCGGCATCTCACTCATGGCAAGCACCTTGAGGGAAATACCCTCAAAGATAGTGACATTGCCATGGTAAGTGTTCCTAATCCAGACTTCGGTGGCATCTCCTTCATATGTGAAAATTAAGGCTCCAGAAACAAGCCTGGAGTCACTTATCAGAGGCAGAGGTCTGTCATCAGGAGTCTTGTCAATACATCTGATGACATCCTTCACGATAATATCTACCTCTTCTTGTGCTAGTCTGGTCAATGGAAAGCCTTCCTTGACCAAAGCTAACTTTCTGACTGCAGCTACAGCAGCAAAGGACCTCTGGACATCCTCCTTAGGCCTCTTTGCTGTTGCCGACATCTGTGGGGAAGGTGTTAGTTCTATCACCTTCCTTTTACTACCACTGTCTTTCGAACCCTTCGGTGGAGCATCATCAGTGTTGGTTTCCACCTCCTCCCGCTTCTGCTTCCTCCGTCGGTTTCGTTTTTGCGTCTGACTGAGTACTTTCGGCCCTCCTGCAGTGGTTCCAGAGTGTTCCCCACCTAGGTGGGTTCCGCCTCCGTTTCCACCAGCAGTCATGCCGATTTCCTCCTTTTGTGTTACTGTGCTTTTCTCCGGAGAGTTGAGCGCAGTCTTCGATTGGGTTTCACTAGAAGTGACCCCCAATCCTTGTTTTTCACTTTTCTCAATATCACAACCATCACCGATCTGAGACTCTAAACACATTCCCCGATCAGCCATAGTTGTAACCATAAGAAAACGACTGACCGATGAAATTCACGAATTTTATTAGAGCCAAATGGACGTAATTAGTAATTTGTACGCTTATGATAAAAAAAAAAAATTCTTAATATTCTCGTCTCCGAACAACGAAATTTGCAGTTTTTCGTAATCCAATCGACAAAATGTGAGCTTTTCTTACCCTTAATTGACAAAAATTGCATTTTTTCTTGCTAGATCAACGAAATTCGCGATTTTTGTACTAACTGACGAAATCTGTATTTTTTTTACGGAGTAAGATAAAACACGCGATTTGATTTTTTCTCTGGACAAACTGGTGAAATGCACGATTCTTTTGCAGCCGATTAACAAATTTTTGATCTTTTCCTCGCGAGGCATGGGAAAATTCGCGATTTTCCCATGCCTTATCGACGAAATTTGCAATTTTTTCGTTCCAATCAATGATATTCGCGTTCTTTTCATGCGATAAACAGAGAAAACATGCTATTTTTTTGCAACCGATGAATTTAATTTACATTTTTTTCGAGCAACATCAACAAAACTGACGATTTTTTTTTGGCCCCATCAACGAAATTGCGAATTTTCGCGTAAGACTGAAAAAAGTCACGATTTTTCCGTGCCTGATCAACAAAACTCGCGATTTTTCCGTGCCCAATCGGGAAATTTACTATTTCTTTCCGAGCTTCAAGGACAAAATTCGCCATTTTTCCATATCTGATGGACGAAACTTGCAATTTTTTCAAGCCTCATCGACAAAATTAGCTTCATTTGTGCCCTTCGCATTGCGAAATTCACGATTTTTCCGACCGATCAATGAAATTCGCGATTCTTAAGTGACAGAATTTTATATTTTCCAGCGGTAAATTGACAAAATTTACGATTTTTTCGTATGACATATGCACAAAAATTAAATTTTTTTCCAGTTGTAAACTGACAAAACTCGCGGGCCACCGAGTGTTTCCATAACATTCCTGATGCACATTATGTACCAAGAGTCACTTATCGGATGATAACACCTGTCAAATGTCACTTGACAGTTTTGTCAGTACAAAAATATTAAATCAAGATTGGCAATGAGAAAAATTCTAGTATAATAATTTGGTCACCCACTGTACAACAGAATAATGAAAAAATATTGATTTTAATAAATATCATGATCAGATTAACTCCTTCTTACTCCTATTAAATGACTGAAGCAGAAATTTTAGAGGAAAGTCAAAGTTGATATAGTAATGTTACTGTGACAAGAATATGATTTAGATTGTCTTCTGCCACCTGTAAAGCATAGAAGTGGATGTGTAATAATTTGGGCAACTAACTTTCTTGCTTTCTGAAAGCTCAGTTATTGTCTTGCAAAGACAAATAAAAGCTCAAATACATCAAAATTTTTAGCCTATTTTCTTATGATCCCCTTTTTAAATCATGCAAAAATTGGTGTTGTTTAGGATGTTAACTTTCCAATTTCAACAAATAGGCATGGCAAGCTGTAAATTGAGCAACATGGCATTAAAATTCAACATCTCACTTTGTGCTCACCAATAACTCAGTATTTAGACATTGTGGTTTGTTTTAGATAATAGTCCAGAGCTAATATTTTTCATCATTTCTGTTTGAATATTTACAATATGGAAAGGGATGGTATATTATATTGCTATCCATCATCCAGAATTTACAAATTAAGTTTATAAAATGAATAGAAGCTGTATTAAAAGCTAAAAATTGACTTATGCTGTATTTAAAAATTTTGTCTTTCTCTGTAATTTTGATAATTTATGTATTGTTAATTATGCTTAAAGATAATAGTTTACAAGATTTTGTTACATTAAATTACACATTGAATTTTCTTTTTCTTAAATACAGATGTGAACAAGAATTTAAGCGTCAAAAAAATCTTGCTCAAGCCGAAGATGGCGGTGCTTATCTTCGAGGATTCGCTATGTTTATGGCTGAATTATATTCTCAATTAGACGTAAGTTTAAATTATTTTTTTTTATATAAACTGCTAAATAAATCTCCTTATTTTATTTAAAATATTTGTATCTCTGTGTATATTTCAAGTGCCTTTCACATGCATATGAAATTGATTTAAAAGATTTTAGCAATAAAAAAAAAAAAAAAAAACAGTAGACGCAGTGGGACGAAAAATGTTAAAATAATTTTTTCATCAATATTATGCAGAAAAGTTTTGAATTTTTAGAGACAAGTGAATGTAAAAAAGCTAATTTTTAAAATCTTTCAAACACACATAAGCCTTAAAGTTTAACACTTCCTATAAAGCTAAATGTAGTTTTAGAGATATTTTGAAAACTAAGAAAAAAATAGATGTGCTTAAAAAAGAGAACACTGAAAAAAGAAATTAAAAATATTAATTTCCTGAGGATATATTTTGAATATAAAAATGCATCAAATGTCTATAGAATTAACATTACAGAGGGCAATTTAGAAAATGAAGACCAACAGCCTTAACTTTTTTTGAGAATCGCATAAAAGGTGCTATTTCCATATGCTCCTTTAACCATCTATCATCCTTGCTTTCTAAATCTCTATCATTTGATTCAAATAATATTGCATCTATTTGTTATTGTGTTCCTTTTTTGTTTGTTCATTTTTAATTAAATATAAACTAAAATTAAAATATATCTAAATAATATCATTGATAAATAATAATCTCCACAAGCAGCAATATCATCTTGATTTAAGAAACTTCAGAAAAATAAAGCTCGCCTCAGTAGAATAAGTTTATCTGCTTAAAAAAAGGTAAATATAAAGCACCAGTGAGTATTCCATCACTGTCATCTGAGCAAGTCGATTCTTTTAATAGGTTATAGACACATCCCTCATGATGGGGTGAAATGCATCTCTTTCTATTCCTGGTGTTAACCTACAGGACCATTAAGGACCGGCTTCAGTTTTAAACAATGAACATACTTAAGTAATGACATCCTTTATAGTGACTAGCAATCTCCTTCTCCCCCCCCCCCCCCTGAGGTATTTGCATTAGTAGTCAGATTTTTTTTTTCTCTGTAAGGAATTTGCAATTTGTTCCTTCAATGTAGACAAGCTTTTAATTTTCCTTGTAACTAAGCATAGTAAAATAATCAAAAAATAGTCTTCATAAATAATGTGGAGTCCTTTATTGTAGACAAGCCTTTAATTTTCCTCATAATTGACCATATTAAAATCCTGCTAAAATAATCAAAAGAGTCTTTAGAAATCAGTGTGGAGTACGGCCATGTAATTCTTTTCAGTGCAAATGATGGTGATTAAAATAATATAGCAATCGGATATATTTTTTTAAAAAATTAAAATTTGAAATATTTTAATCTCTATATTGCATTTAAAATTTTTTTAGCTTAATTTTATATACAATAGATATGTATTGAAAGTTATAATTGCAATTAACAGTATTTTATGTAATCACTAATAAGTTTTTTTGCTTTTCCTTGTTTTCATTTATCACAAACTTAAAAGATATTTTGCAAAATAAATATTTGAAATGTTATTACATGCTTTTATTCTCTCTCTCTTTTTTTTAGACTACTCCTCAGAAAATTCCTCTTTTGGGTGAGAGTTTACCTAATCTAATAAAAACCATAATTGCAGTTTCTACACCAGACAACTTGAAATGTGCCTGCCAAATACTTAAGGTAATTATATTTATAAAGTGCTCATTTAAAAATATGTCTAAGCAATTTATTGTGATTAGTGAAACTATCTGAACTTAAAATGACCATTTTTTAGCTTGAATGAAATTTTATCTGCAGATGCAGATGACTTTTTTTTTTTTTTTTCCATCAATGCATGTGCATAAAGTACTTTCTCTTTTAAGCTCTGCAGAATTTTGAATAACTTTCTTCCTAAAAAAAAAAAAATGCATCTGTCAAGAAACATTTTCAAAATTTTAGCAATTTCTAATCAGTATTTCAAACTGACTTTAGTTCATAAAATCACAAAATGTTAGCAATCGGTCATCATTAGAATTCATTTTAAAGATTTACCCATATAGAGCACAATTTTATTCATTAGAACCAAAGTTCTTGCTAATTTTTTGACCTACATTAGCGATTTTCCACATAAGAAACAAAAAACACTATAGCCAAATGAAAAGAAATTTTAGTAAAATAGATTCAGCATGAAACACTGCAAAATGTATCTTTAATACCTTATTTTTTCCCCAAATAATCTTAACTCCCCTCTCATCCAAGCAGATACCTTTCTTAGGTATTCACAGCAGGGCCATAGCTAGAAATAAATAAGGGGGGGGGGGGCTCAAGAAGCTGTAGACAGGGCCCCCTTTTTTTTTTTTTTTTTTCTCTCTCTCTCTATGATGTAGAAAGATAAATTAATCCATGTTCACTCAGTAGGTACTTGTTTCTTATTAAACTGTTGTAATACTGTTGTGTACTAACAAAAGAATAGGATGGTGAAAAATTAGAGTGTATAACTAGTGCAACATTAAACATTATGTTAGCTTTATATGTGCAAATAGGATGAATGAGTGTTGAAATAGCTATTTTAGTTACAATTTAGTATTTCTGCAAAACTGTGAAAGGGCCTCAAAACTAAATTAGGTTTTTGAATAGAATTTCATTTGGATTTTTGAAACATAAGTTCATTTAGTGACCTTGTAATCTTTTCCAGAGAAGGCTCAAAATGGTTTGGGGGGGGGGGGGGGCTGAGATGCCCCTGACATCACCTCCATAGCTATGGCCATGAAGTCTTTGGATTGAGTAGTGAATTTTGTTTATTGGTCATGAAAAGATACTGCAAATTTTGTTGATTGATCGCGCAAAACTCTTTTGGTTTTTGTTGATTGGCCACGGTAAACTATCGCAAATTTCGACAAATGACCACGTAAAAAAAAATAAATTTCGTCAATTGGTCAAAGAACAAACTAATTTTGTCAAAGGATCGTGATAAAAACATGAATTTAGAAAAATATCTTGGGGGGGGGGGGGGGGGACTCAAATGTTATCGTAAGATCATGAAAAGAAAACACTAATTTTGTCAAAGGATCATGCTAAAATCAGGGCTCTAAAATTCAAAAAATATTGAGGTTCCCTGCTGGGAACCTACATGGTCATGGCATGGCGCAGGCTCCCAGATGAAAAATGTAAGTTCCCAATAAAATTCATGTGTGAGTACTTTGACGAAATTTGCTGTCTTTTCGTGATCTTTTGACAAAATCTGCAGTTTTATTGTGATTTTTTAACGAAACCTGCCGATTTATTGCAATATTTCAACAAAACCTGTCATTTTTAAATATTTTTTTAATGACATTTGCCTTTTTTTTTTCATGATTTTTTAACTAAATCTGTTGTTTTTTCACAATCTTTTAATGAAATTTGCATCATTTCTCGCAATCTTTTGAAGAAATTCAGGCTTTTTTCATGATCTTTTGTCAAAATCTGTTTTCTCGGTATTTTTTGATGAAATTTGACGTTTTAGCACTTTAAAAAAAAAAAATCTGCATTTTTTTTCGTGATTTTTTAATGAAAATTGTGTTGTTTTCCACGATCTTTAGAAGAAACTGGCTGTTTTTTCACAATCTTTTGTTGAAATCTGTTGTTTTCTCGGTATTTTTTGATGAAATTTGCTATTTTAACACTATTTTTTGACAAAATTTGCCGTTTTTTTTCGTTATATTTTAACAAAATTTGTCACTTTTCTGTAATATTTTGACGAAATTGCATATCCCACGGGCCGCTCAAGATCTACATTTTTGCGTAATTCATGCAATATAACGTGTGCGCGGCATTGCTGGTGTCCATGATGATTTTTTAGGTTCCCAGTCAGGAACCTGAATGAAAAAATATATGTTCCCAGAAATGATATCTGGGTTCCCCGGGATCTTGGGAATGCTATTTTATACGACTTTCATATTTCAGCAAAGAAATTCATATTTCCCCTCACATCACCATGTCCCCCAAAATGGCTTTCCAGATTGTTTATTACCTTGTTGATAGTCGTATAATAACATCTTCGTTAATCGCACACGCTTTCTTCTGAAAGTTTTTTTCTTGTAATAGAGACTATGCTCAAAAATGTCTATTTTCTTTAGGTGGGAGGGGGGGGGGGGGCTATGGTCCCTCTGCCCTCCCCCAAATAACACCCCTGGCTCAACATAAAACCTTTTATTTGTAGAAATATATAGTGCAAATTAATTTGGATGAGTTTTTGATTAGTGTTAAGATTAATAATTGTATACATTACTACAAAGGCAGTTTGACTTTTCTGTGACTTTAAAAAATTCGGGTTTTGATTGCCTTCTTATTATGTTATCAATTTATAATCTATGGCAACATTTGTGCAATTTCTAGATGATATTTTAAATACATTGTGTTTTATTGAATTCAAAAGCAAACAATTGTTGTGTTTTCTTTTTATTATGGAGAAAAAATATTCAGCGTTTAAGATACAACAATATTTTTTTGTTAGGGGAAAAACAATTACCAAAATTGAAGAAAAGTTGAAAAAATATTATGGGGACATTGCTCCATCACATGGTATGGTTCACAAGTGGTTTGCGGAATTTTGTTGTGGCCATACAAGCAGGATTCTTTCTGCCTTTTGAGCAACTTTAGCGATTTGGCAAATAAGAAATAAAAAACAATAGCCAAATGAAAAAATATTTGCTAAGTAGATTTGATATGAAACGCTGAAAAATCTAGATATAATTAGTTTATTGTATCATTTTCTTTTTCAATGCGTTCTAAAATATCCTAATTTTTTGTCATTGCTTAGAAAATAGAAATTCTACTATTCGCTACAAAAACTATTAAAAATAAGTAGATTTTAAATGTCTCCTAAATGTCAAAATGTTTCAAATATTTTTTTAGAGGTAAATTGCTTTGAGATTTTGACTATAACCAATAGAAAAAATTGATAATTGGCTGGTAATACATTACTGTACGGTAAATGGCAAATTCAACGCCACAATTTAGCAAAATTTTTCTTGATTTGGCGACTGATGGAAGTAATTTTGGTTATAATTTTATTGCCGCATAGATAATGATAAACTTACAACAGAGAAATACTTATTGTATAATCTTTTCTGTGTTTTTGGCTATTGCTAAACTGAATTTGTGTTGAATCAATATCTCTATAAATAATGTAAATGGCACGGTGCCATTGAAGATGAAAAGCAACATCAACTGTACAGTAACACGGATAAGAATCTCAACTATACCCAAACACAAAACCAGAAATTGAGCACTCTCAATTTGGTGAGCCTGATTGTTCATTTATTCGCCAAATGAATCATTTTGGCACAATAAGTGGTAGCAAGAACCTTGCATACAAGCACAATAGATGCAGAACATTCTGGAAATCCAGTTGAGGTCACGATTGAAGAATTGGTCAACAAAATCCATAATAACATGTTAAAAGGCCGCCATGTGCAAGTGTGTGAAATAGCTCAGAAGGTAAATATTTCAAATGAACATGTGTTCAATATCTTTCATGAACGTTTGCCCATGAAAAATTATCCGCAAGATGGATGCCGCTATTACTTACAGTCAGTGGTGTAGTCCTGGGAAAAAAAGTGGGGGGACGCTCATAGTCTCGAATATTAGACACTTATCACCAATAGAATCAACTTGATTTTGAATCTTGCTTTTCATTTTGCAATGCAGATAAAAGTAATTGAAAAATTAAATTTAAATTTACTTTAAATTTTTTAAATTAAATCTTTATTAAAATTACAAGTTTAAAATTTAAAAATTCAAATTTAATTTAAATTAATTTAAGGAAACTTTAAATACAGGTCAAATAAGGAAACTTTAAAAAAAATTAAAAGTTTGATCCGAACATGGCTAGTACAAAAATGTCTGTCCGGCCCGGTATAAAATTGAAAAGTTAGGCTCGAAACTAGCTCATTGTAAAAAATTAATAGTGTAACATCTAAAAATTCGGCCGAGAATAACCCGGCCCAGCCCGGGTGAATTTTTACAAAACTTTGGTTTTTACGTCAATTTGGATAAAAATTTGTCTCGTACGAGAAGTTCCGATCCAAAATACTGCAATCATTTGTATAATATAATATTTTTTTTCATTTCATAATCTTCACTTTATATAGAATGCCGTAGGCTGCGATACTTATTTTTTTAACGAATTGCTATTTGTTTTGTAAATGTTTGAGTTTCAATTAATATTGTTAATTCATATTCCATGAATTGGAGACTTATCTGAAAAATGCTATACAGTAAAAGCTTCTATATCCAAATTGCTCAAGAAAGAAAAAAAGTGCGTCATCGACAAGTTTCCTTCTTAACAAATGTTAATGTGTTACCTTAAAATGCTGTTAATCCCACCACCAAACTTGGCGAATAATCGGAGGGGACACTTACACAGAATTTTTTCACAAAATTTGAATTTGTTTATTGGCATAACTTGACGAAAGTTTTCGGATTTTTTGTGATGTTTGACGAAATTTGCGGGATTTTCATCGCGATATTTGAGAGAATTTGCTTTTTTTCGATCCTTTAACAAAAATCCCATTTTTCCCGCGATTCTTTGTCGAGAAGTGTGTTTTTTTGCGATTCTGTAATGAAATTTGCTTTCTTTTGCGTTTTTTAAATAAAATTTTCTCTCTTTAGCGATTTTGTAATGAAATTTACTTTTTTTGCAATTCTTTAAAGAAAGTCACGTTTTTTCGGTGATTCTTTACGAAATTAATGTATTTCCGGGATTTTTTTTTTTACAAATGTTGCTTTTTTTCCGTGATTGTTTAGTGATATTTATATATTTTTTTGAGATTCTTTGATTTAATTCGCATTTTTACAATGATCTTTTAATGACATTTGCATTTTTATCGTGATATTTGTCAAAATTTGTGCTGTTTTCGATATTCTTTTACTGTATTTTTTTAGATCCGACATATTTGTGGTTTTTCTGGCAATCTTTTGACAAAATTTGCGATCTTTTAACGAAATGTGCATTATTTGCGATCCATCGACGAAATTTGTGATTTTTCCACAATCCTTTGAAGCAAATCGCATTTTCTTTTGACGCAGTTTGCATTTTTTCAGCGATCCTTTGATTGCATTTGTTTTAGATCTGACATAATCCGCGTTCTTTCCTGCCATCTTTCGACAAAATTTGCGTTTTTTCTTGATTTTTTTTTTTTTTTTTAAATAAAATTTGCGTTTAGCGATTATTTGATTAAATTTTCTTTTTTCTTTTCGCTACTCTTTAATGTAATTTCCGTTCTTTAGCTATCATTTGATGTAATTTACATTTTTTCAGTGATCTTTAGGAAGAGGGGGCTCTTTTTCGAGATTTTTTTTAAAAATCAAAATTTTTTATAAAATGAGGGAGGGGCGTTAGATTTGGAAGGGTTGATTAACGAGATTTTACGGTAGTATATATATTTTTCTTACGCATTAGTATATTCGTTTAGCATGGGTGAATATATTTTTCAGTTTAAGTCAGGATTTCATCAGGATTAAGCCTAGGAATCAATTAGTCTTTATGAAGAATAAACTTTAATGTTGAATGGTAGAATAATGGCGATTTAAAAATGTATGCATTTTTTATACATTTTTTTAACCAGGTCTAATTTTATTGATCTTTGAAAGGACCAAGTCGTGCCAAGACAAAGATTTTTATACGGGTCAAAAAGAGTACTAAAAATTGTGGCCTGTGAAGACTAGGAAAAATGAAATCTTTCCTGGCTCGGCAAAGAAAAAATAAATTAGGCTTTCAGGAAAAAAAGTCAGAGCCTGGACGGAAAAGTGTTGACAAGGCCTGGCCCAAGCCTTCAGAAAAAATCTTGGCCCGAACCCATCCTGTAAAGAGTGGAGACCAGGCACAGAATGGAATAAAAATTGTGCCGTGAATAAAAATAGGCTCCAGTCATTCCTCTTCAGATCTCTATTCACCATAGTCGCCAGAATAGTAGCAGCAACCGAAGGCTGATTAATTTCAGCGTGCATACAGTCCTTTGCATTTTGGTACCAATAATTTTTAAAAGCTTTTTTCTCTTTAATTGTCTAGGATTAAACAGGACAAAGACATTTTTTTATAAATATTGTTGGCTGAATTTCGGGGACATACATACATTTTAAAAAACCAATCTTTGGCAGCTACCATTTTCATGTCAGTGCTCAGTTCTTCCATTCAGATAGCTGTGTGCTATCTGTGGATGACGTTACCTCCCTTCTCAATAATATATATCAATTTTAATAAAACGCTTTTCAAACAATTACTGTATACCAAGAGTAACACAACGGGATTTCTTTAAGTACCCATGTAAATAAACGATAGATACTACACAATCAGTATTCTATTCTAATTAAGCCTATTATTGTGAATCGCAGTGATATACGAGTATTACAGTAATTTGAAGTAGTGTAACATATTAAAATACAAAGCAAGGAATTTTCTTTCCATAGGGCATAATTTAACGAACTAATTTAATGTATGCCTGTTAATAAACTACAAGTGCTATAGACTTCATTTTCATTCAAAAATCTCTATAGTAAATCATAAAAATGTGCTTAAATAGTGAGGCAATCCAAGTTTATTTATTGGCAATTGGAATGACGAACCGAAGTCATAAAACTTTCATATTATGTTAGAAAGTGCCAAAATATTAAGTTAACCCGTAAGTATTAAGTTAACCCTTCAGCCCGAAAGTTAAAATTTCGGCCCGATCCCGGCCCGAGTGAATTTCTACAGAACATTGATCTTTATACTCTTACAGAAGTATTCAGACCAAAAAAACTTATCTTAGTCCTTTTTGTTATTTTTTATAACCTTCGTTTATGCAGAAATGCCGTAGTCTGCGATATTTATGCTTTTAATGAACACCTTTGTTTGTTGTATGTAAATATTTCAGTTATCATTAGTATTATTAGTACATATTCCATGTAATAGAGGCATCATGAACTTCTAAAAAATGGTATATGGTAAAAGTAAAATCTTCTAAGACGGAATCGCTTTGGAAAGAAAAAAAAATTGTTCCCTTCTTAGCAGATGTAAATGTTTAACATATTTTTTTTCTTGCGTATTGTTGTATTCACTTTGCATGGATGAACAGCAGTGTTCAGTTTAAAACAAAATTCCGTCATAATCATGTTTTTTTTTTTCATGTGTTTAACTCATGTGTAATCTACGATTGTTTTAAAAGAATAAATTCTTATGTTTAATTGTAGAATAATGGCGACTTAAAAGTATATGCCTTTTTTGCAAAAATTTTTGGACCAAGCCCAAATTTTACTGATTTATGAACAGACTTGGCCACGACGAGAAAAGGATTTTCATACGGGAAGAAAAGGATTTTCATTTGGGATGATTAAACAGGAACTGAATATTTTGGTCCTGTGAAGACTAGGAAGAATGAAATCAGTCTCGGATTCGCCCGGAAAATATACGTTAGGTCCAACCCGATACTCCAGGAAAAAATTAAGGCCCGAGCTCGGCCCGAAAATATTAGTGACTAGGCCCGACTCGGCCCGAGTCTTTAGAAGTAAGGCCCGAGCCCTGCCCGGCCCGAATGTCGTTAATGGAAATGGTCCGGGCTTGGGTTCGGGTTAATGTGCAGATCTTGCACACTATCAGGAGTTGTGGGTCTGCATTGGTGCTCATTTTGTTGATTTATTCTGCATTCGACAGCAGATGTCATACTGACCATTTAAGGACTCACACTTAACCAATGTATGTTATAAGCTATGACAATTATCCTGAATGTTCTTAAAGATTTTGATTATTGACTAATGGAAACCTGCTGTTATTAATTGCCATCTGAGATAAATACAGCCAGGCTTTCAAAACTGAAACACCTGTTTATTTTTAAAACTAGGAATGCGGTGTACAAAAGCCTTTTTCGGAGAGCTTGTGTAGTCTTTATGCTCAGAACGGAAGGACAGTAATAGTTTTCGATTAGAGGATTCCCAGTAAAACTGATGTAGCTGAAGGAACTAATGTTACAGGGGTAGTTATGATGGAACAGCAAGTAAACACCCCTTTGTTCCCAGTTTCTTTTAATTTGATTTTTGAATGCCCATTGTTAAAGAAAAAAAAAATCAATACTTCATAAAATTGTTAATTTATTAATGTATTTTTTTATTTTAAACATTTAATAAATCATTAAGGTCTACGTCCCCTTGCATACTTTGCGTCCCTCTTGAAAAATAAAAGTAAGGGGACGCTTGATGAAAAATAAAAAAGTAGGGGGACGCCGTCCCCCAGCGTTCCCCCTCGACTACACCACTGCTTACAGTGGATCCAAAGCGGACTCATGTAACCATTTCAAAGCAATGTTTGGACAAGTTAGAGTGCAATTCAAGCGAATTTTTGCGGCAATATGTTACAGTTGATGAAGCATGGGTGCATTACTACACACCAGAAATGAAAGAACAGTCTAAACAGTGGATTTCTTCTAATAAACATGCTCCAAAAAAGAAAAAAAAAAACAAGTTCCATCGGTCGGGAAGATTATGGCCACAGTTTTCTGGGACTCAAAGGGTATAATCCTCATTGACTATAATATCCTATAATATACAATATTAAGGAAAAACGATAACCAGACAGTATTATGCTGATTTATTAGTCTCAAAATTGCAAGAAAAGTGACCCCATTTGTCAAAAAAACGTGCTTTTTCCTGAAGACAATGCACCAGCACACTCATCTGCAATCGCAGCCGCTAAATTGGTTGAATTAAGATACAAATTGCTCCCTCATCCACCCTCCTGATTTGGCCCTCTGGTGACTTTTTTCTTTTTCCAAATAAAATGGTTTGGTGGAAAGAGATTTTTTTTCAAATTCTGAGATCATTAATGCCACAGATGCCTATTTTTAGAAGTTAGAGAAATCTTATTTTTTTGGAAAGATTAAAAAAGTTCGAACATCATTGCAAAAAATGTATCATTATGAAAGGAGATTAAGACAAAATAAAATACATTTTGGTATGTATGTTGGTTTTTTCATTTCAAAATCATGGGCCTGTGTATCAAACTGTCATAGTATATCATAAAAATAATTTTTGTTTAAGAAAATGGTATTTAAGATGTTTTAACATTATTTGAATTAATTGTAAATAAAACTCCAGATTTTCTTTTCCCATAAAAATAAATTAATAACTAAATATCTTGAATTACCAAAAAAAAAAAAAAAAAAAAAAAGTCTACCCACATGTTGTTCTTCAGGTCACAGGTTAAGTAGACCTGAGGAAAAGTCAGGGGAATTTCAAATTTCAGAGAAAGTTCTGGAAAACTTTTCAGATTTATAAAACTAACAATTTAAAATTTCAGAGCAGGAAAATTTGAATTTACAGTACTGTGGAGAATATTTCACAATCTTACGCAATTGTTTTTGTCTACAATCTTTCTGTCTTTTGTTGTAACTCAAAGTTTTCAATATAGTTTAACTCGAACTTTTTTTTAATTTTGTAGAATTGATAACATGATTCATCTTGTTTATTTACCTTTGCTGGGAACATTTGTCTACTTAATTTAATATTTATGATCCTTAAATTGGGTTAATTATGAGTACATATATTAATTTAATTATAAAGTAAAAGTTTCTCTTTTTTTTGGGGGGGGGGGGGGGATATGATTTGGGTATTAATAGATGAAAGGAAACTGTATTTAGTTTTGACTGGTGTAATAAAAGATTTCATCTTACTTGGACAAAATGGGTGGAATTTGATGTTATGTATCTGCAAAATGTTTAGAATATTATTCCATATTATAGATGCCATATTTTGATAAAATAATGCATTTTTCCCTTTCAGAAGTTTTTTAGTATTATTATGAAAAAACTTAAAATTTCTATGCAAAATTTTTAAAAAAACTAATTTTTATGGTAAATTAAAGCTACAAGTATATTTTAATGTAATAACATCATTTTTACATAAAACATGATATTTGCACACATTTCTGTTTTTTCACAGATGACACAGCTCTTTTTGTCTGCCACTGTAAACTATAAAAATCTCAATGCTCTGAATTTGTTTTTATTGGTATGATATATGTATTATATATTGTGCTAAACTGTTTTACAGGATATTCCCAATAAGACTTGTAGAAGTTTCTTCATTTGATTACATTTCACTTTAAATATTTTGTTTTTAAATATGCCTCAGTGAGTACAACTGCTCTTATTAATATCTGGTTTGTTATTTTAAATTTTTGGCAGCATTTATTACTGTTAGTGAAAAAGAAAATATAACCTGATGTTAAGCACTCTTAAAAACATCTTTGCTTGTGTTGATATCTCTTCAGAGTAACAAAGATTTAACCAGTGAACAATACAGAGGATATAAGCTACTAAAGATTGTTCCTGTAGAATCTTTTATGAAACTGCATTGTAAATCACACTTAAAAAACACTCTCATCATCATAGCCTTGTATTCTGCTGCTGGTTTAATCAAGCCCTAAGTTAAATCCCAAGTAACACACACACACATATATATATATAATGCCTTATACAATCAAGTTTTATAAAAGAATGAAATTCTTGAAACTTATTGACAATTTTACATCTTTCTCCAACTTTACAGTTATACTTTAAATAACAAATAGCAGAACTTCTAAATGAAGAGATCTGCAATAACTATAAAACACTAAATCTCTTTACTTTTGTACTAAATGTTGTCAAGTGTATATGTTTCTAAATGAGATCAATTATTTTTGTATCACTGGATTGAATTTAGTGATTTTAAAAACAGAATAGTAATTTTCTATGTAATTTTTCCCAATTTTTTCTTTGTTTCTTCATAATGTCATATTTTGTGAGATAAAATTAGCAATTTTTAATTTATTCTAAATTTAAAAGCTATTATGATTAGTTTTTAAAGAAATTAATACTGAAATATATTATAAAAATTTCTGTATGTATTTGTCAATCACACTGAAATTTTATCCATAATGTATATATATTTGTATTTTTAGCTTGTTGGAGCTTACTTAGAAGATTTTGAAAGATCTAATGCTAATGCTACTCCTGAAATGGATGGTATCATTTATTCCCTAAAAAATTTGGCAAATGATCCTGAATGTTCTAGGTATTTCTTTTTTAGTTGCATTATTCAACAACTCTTCCTTGAAAAAAAAATAATATATATATATATATATATATATATATATATATATATACAGGGGTGGGGAATTTTTCCAAATTCTTACCAATCAAGGATTTATTTCACCAGCCTGCAAGATGCAACACGCACACAGTTGAGAATAGTTATGACAAAATCGCACGTGATTACAGACAAAATTCCTATTACTACAATCCATTTTCATAATTATTTTTTCTATAATATTAAGAAATATATATAACAGAGGTAAGATTAATATTAGATAGAACTTAGTACCCTATTTACACTGTAATAATTTGGAAAGTTAAAATAGCTAGATTAAAAAAAGTGTTTCTGATGTTTTTCAAAAACTAAAAATGCACTCGCCTTGTGAGAAAATCCACTCGCCACTGGCAAGCAAAATTATGTATTTCCCTACCCCTGTATATGTATATATATATATATATATATATATATATATATATATATATATATATATATATTAATTTCTACCAATTTTCTGTAATTTGTTTTATTTTCCAGTTTCAAAATTCTTTGAAATATCCATTACATACTATAATGTTCAGTAAATTAAATATTGCAAGATTGCAGTTGATGGTTAAAATTAATTTCTTTATCCCAAAGATATGTTTTCTCATTTGTCCATTTTAAAACAATCTTTTTAACTTTTATAAATTGATTAAACTTTATTAGTATGCAAATATTAATTTTAGTAATTAAATAGTTTGTTTACTTTTAGGACTTGTACAACATGTTGGTAATAAGTTGTCACAATAAAACTACCGAAAGCAAGGCCCCCTTTAGCAGGCAGGAAATTCTAATAATTTAAGGGGAGCTTACAGTTATTGTCATAATAAATCACAAAGTACCAAAAGCAAGCCTCACTTTAGCAGACTGGAAAATCTAATGATTTTACTTACAATTAGAAGTTTTATAAAAAAGATGGTAAAATTGGCAGAATGGGTTCAGAAATATTTGGAGTTCACAAAATTTCACAGGATTTTTATAATTTGCAAAATAAAATCTGATCAAGTTAACTTTTTGTTTTTTAAGTTCCCTTCTATACAAGCTAAGTAATTTTCATGAATAAAAATAATAAATAAATGAAACAAATTTACATTAAATAATTAAATCAGAAATAAAAGAAATATGAATAAAAATTATAAAAGTCAAACTCAATATAAATATCTATTAAATTTTAATGGATAAAAATCAAGGAAAACAGTAGTAGTAGCCTTTGTTTTGGCATGAAAAATTTTGTGAATAATCCTATTTTAAGATGAAAATTTTTATAAATGATCCTTTTAAACCTTTATGTATCAACGGTACCATAAAAATTATTTATTATAAAATTCTTTTAATATGTCGCCCCACCAGTGGCCGAGAGGTACGGACCTCTCAACTGGTAGACGGCAGGTGCTGGGTTCGAACCCAATCGCGGCTGTCAGCCTAACCGTTCGGAGTTTTCGTGGTTTTCTTCGAACCTTGCATAAATACGGGTTAGGTCCCCTTAGAAAGACCCCCATGAAGGGCACTCCTCCCTGGTCCTATATCCCTAGCGTAGATAATCGGATGACAAAAATAATCCAATCCAATCCTTTTAATATGTCAATTAGTTGAAATACTGTTTAGAATGAGTTACATATATTTTACTTTATTTTGTTCCAAAAGCATTATTGGTTACACAAAACAAAAATATTTTTAAAGGAATGATTTTTTTTGCCTTTGTATCTTTTCAGCTTTCTTGGCGCTGAGGGAGGGGGATTTTTCAATCCGGAAATATTTCTTTATTTATATTGTAAAAATATCATGTTTGTACATTTTATAATTCTACAAAATACTAAGAAACAATTTAAAATTAAAAGATTTGAGTATGGGTTATGTAAATATTGTACAAAATCCCTGTAAATTCAAATTTAATTAATCCCTCTAAATCCTTCTATCCTTCTAAAATACTTCAAAAATTTATTAAATGATTATTTAAATCTTTTGATTTCACTTAAACAATTTACATAAAATGCTTTAGAATGCAAAATTTTCATGAATTCATAATGCAAGTAGATAAAGGGTTAAGGACCAAAATTTATTCTAAACTGATCTCTGGCAGTAGATGCCAAATGGAGTTTGCTGCATTGTTGGCTATCGGCATTACAAAACTTTCTTCTATATAATTATAATATATTGATTATTTAATTAGCATAGTTACACACTTACAATTATGAGTGTGAAGTATAGTACATATCTTTGAGTTAAACAGGGAAATAAATTTCTTTTAGAATTGAAAAGGAATTGTACAATAACATCTTTTGTTAAATATTTAAAGTCAAATTTAGATCAACTAATATATTGACAAAATTAAATCTCATCACAATGAATTTTTAGAGACCATAGATTAAATAAGTTGTTGCCAAAAAATTTATTGCTTTAAAATTTCCAATAAGATGTTTTAGAAAGAATGAAATTTGCCTGCATATTGAATAAAATTGTGTAATTACTATACTTGCATTAAATTTTGGTTATTATTTAAATATCTATATATCTATATCAGGGGTGTACAACCTTTTCAAGGGAAAAAAAAAAAAAAAAAAAAGTACCTTACATGGGGCCAATGTAACGTTGCATTTATAAACATTTTTTTTTTTTTTTTCCTAATCTAATATAAAAAGTCAATATACCACTTACATGAAAACATACTCAATTCTGAATATATATACATTTATAAATTAATTTTAATAAGCCAAATAAATATACACAATTTTTTCACAGGCGAGACAATGTGATGGTTGGGATTGTATTTTTGAAGTTATTTTGGTTATGTTTGGTTCTAAAGTTGCAATAGCAATATGTAAAACAGATGAAAGGTTTTCATCAGTTAGTCTGTTTCTAGTCTTTAATTTGTTGACAGTCATCACAGAAAAAGATTGTTCACATATGCAAGTGCTTCCAAACATAGTTGCATACATAGATGCATTGTGTTTTAAATAGGAAAATTCATTTGGCAAATTCCTATAAAATTCAATCAGTTACTTTTCTTTGAATTTATTTTTATGAAAGCCTGAGCTCTGTAAGTCAATGAGCTCTAATTGAGCATTTTCAGGTGCCAAATTGATATCCACTGTAAATGGATTTGAAAATAACTCAATTTGACAATGACATTTCTCAAAATGTAAAAATTTATCATAAAACGAATTGATTAAAATTTTTACCTGATCTTCATAATCCAATTTCATCTTTGGAAATTTTCAATTTTTGTAATATGGGAAATGAGCAAAAATTTCCCCCCATAGCTGTTGTTGAAATAACACTAACTTTCTTTTAAAGGCATTTACATTGTTTGCCAACTGAAAAATGAATTGGTTCTTTCCTTGTAGTTTGATGTTCAATTCATTTAAATGACTTGTGTTATCAGTTAAAAATGCTAAATCATACTGAAAACTGGCTTCTTCCAAGCGCCTAGTTTCCCTTCCATGCTTCTTGAGGAATGTAATAATTTTATCAAATAATTCAATAAAATGCTTAAGTGCTTTTCCATGACTGAGTTACCTTACTTCTGTGTAGTACACAACATTACTAGGAATATCCTCAAATTCAGCCAAAAATTCTTTAAATTCTCTGTTGTGCACTTCTACGAATAAAGTTGATTGCTTCACAAACACGCTTCATTAGCTGTTCATAATCTAATTTTTTGACACCCAAATTTTGTTTGTGTATGATGCAGTGATATTGAAGTAACTCCATTTCACGTTCTCCCAGATGTTTTTTTAGCAGAGTTATCATTCCAATAATTACACCAGTCAATGATGGTGCTCCATCTCTTGTAATGCTAACAATTTTATCCATATTCAAAACAGCTCCATTAAATAATTCTTATAAACTGTGAAAAAGTTCCTTGCCAGTTGTTTGGCCTTTCTTAAGGTACATTCGAAGAAGTTCTTCTGTAATGCAGAAATCCTTGTTTATAACTCGAATGGAAACAAGAAGTTAAGTTGTTGAGGTTATGTCGGTAGATTCATCAGCAGTGAAAAATATTCAAAATGTGAAGCAGCAAACTTTACTTGATCTACAATGTTTTCACTTAATTGTTGAATTCTTCTCTGAACAGTCATTCTATTCAAACTTATATTTTTAAATTTATTTGTTGTTTCAGGACAAAGTTTCTCTGAAGCAATTAACAAGCAATCTTTCACAAAATCACTATCAGAAACAGTTTTCCACATATAGCGATCAGCTGAGCAATATTTAGGGTTACCTGAACGCAAGAATCCATTTCAGATGTCTGATAAACCAGACCAGTTTTTTTTTTTTTAAACAAAGATTTCTCCAGGTGTTTAATTTTTACTGATTGTACATATCCTTGAATAGATGAGAACACAATGTATTTTATTTTATATTGTCATTTCACATTATATTCTTTGGATACTGCTACAATAGAATTGCACAAAAGACAAATAATCATGTCATGATTAATAAAACAGTACGTATCTGTCCACAAATAAATTTTCAATTTGGAAAATAGCCTTTTCTTTTTTCACTGCTCATTTTTCTATCTACAAGTAATAAAAATCAACAGACTGCCCACCGTCAAGCATTCCAAAGATAAACGTCGAGTTGAGAAGATACATTCCTTTAGCCACTAGACACTACGTTCGTTACACTCTATCAGTTAATCAGAGCTCAATTTTAGTCTCACTGTAGATTAGATGCGCTCGCATCTAATTTCTCTCTGTCGATCTTTAAAGAAATGTCGATATATCGCAACTTGACAGTTGAATACATACAAGTTACAAATAGCATGCTTTTATCGCGTCATCCAAAAAGTCAATTAAGATGGCGATTGTTTTTTATTTTAAAAATGCAAGCAGTTCTCAGTGTAAAAATTAAGTAAAAACATGTAAGGTTTCAATTGCTGTATTTTGGGATTGACGGGCCAACAAAACAGGCATTGCGGGCCACTTTTGGCCTACAGTTCATAGGTTCTGCATCCTCGATCTGTATATATATTATGCTATGGTATGTGGCACAAAAATCACAATTATTTGTTAATTGTTTAATGGCTATGTCCAAATGAAATGCATCTTATTGTTTACTGTGCAAAAATCCTTTGGTAAGATTTAGGCTGTGGTAAATTGGATTTATTTATGTTTTGTTCCTTCGCTGCAATTATGGAGCTTCAAAATATCATTATTTGTATTTTTCCTGTTCTTTTTGCTAAAAAAAAAAATAAAAGTTGTGAATTTCAAACTTTTTAGTCTCAAATTAAAGTTATGTATTATAAATGACATGAGTGAAAAGATTATATTATTATATTTTTAATAATTAATGAAAAATGAAAAAATGCCACAGGTACAACATTTATCGATTTATTATCTGCACCAGGCTAGCATGAATATACAGAGTTCTTGATATATCAGTGCAGATGTCATATATGCACCACATTGGTGCGTTATTTTTCTGATGCCTAATTGGCAAAAATTTCGTTTTCAAATACCAGTTACTTACACATTTTTTAACTAATTTCTATTAATTTTAAAAAGGAAATAATAATAAATAAATAAAAGTTTAGTTGATAACCATAGAATAAAACAATTAATATCATTTTAAAAAAGAAAAGTAAACAAGCAGTTTATTAATAAATAAATAACAATAGCCGGATTACAATGTGAGGCACATATAATTGCCATTTTGTTGCAATCGCACCATTGTGGGTCATAAATGACAGAATCTTATAATTTGGCAAAAAATGAGCAATAAAAATAAATTATGAATAAAAACAATATGATTTAATGTTTAGTATACATGCATGGTAGACCAAACTGGTCGCCAAGGGCGGCTAGTATCAGGAAATTTGTATTTTGTAAATAATTACAATTACCACAAAGCTAAATGAAAGATTAAACATAACAGGTGTAGTGCATTAAAGAAGATAACAGGTTAAAAAATACTAAAATTTAAATATTATTTAGCATCAAATAAGAACAAACTTATCTGCTTTATATTGCAGAAACTCATGACATCAGTTACTTCAATGTATCAAACAGGAAAGCACTTCCTTAATTGAAAAATAAGCTTTTAGACACTTAATGCACTAATATGTGAAAAAACCAATGTTTAAACTTCCAACAGTAAAGTAGTTCACACATTTAAGTATATCACCCAACAAGTGTTGTTACTATTCTGCCTTTTTCAGTTTATATGATTTTAGCAATACAGTAGAGAACCTATTATCCGGAATTCCAAAATCCAGAAGGACCCAAAATCCAGAAATAAAAAATAATCAGAAACTTTATAAATGTGTACTATAGAAATTTTCAAAAGTTTTACAGATTTTTATTTTTTTAGTCCATTGTTTTAAGGTAAAATAACTTATTTAATTGGCAGGGGAACATGTACCTCCCCTCCGTCCCACTCCTGAAATTAGGAAAAAAAGGTCTTTTGTCAAATTTTAGTGTATTTTGTACTACGATTTGTTGTCCCCCCCCCCCCCCTCCCTTAAATTATCAGTTATTTCACTCCCTTCTATTTACTCCGAAAAATATAGTATGACAACACCATTGTATTACTTGAATACACATATGATAGGAGAATTTATTTTCTTGTATCCTCCCTCCCTTCTCAGACATTCTAGAACAGTCTATCTGCTCACAACTTCTTCAACAAAAAAATTGCCAGTATCATCTAAAAATCGCAGAAAAAAACAAGATCAAACTATCGTGAAAAATCACAAATTTTATTCATAGATTACGAAACAAATGCTAATTACTTTTAAAAAATACAAATTATGTAAAAAAATGGCAAATTTTATCAAAAAATCAAAAAAAAAAAAAACCCTGTTAAATTTTATCAAAAGATCGAGAGAAAAAAAATTTGTCAAAAAAGCACAAAACAAAAACAGCATAGTGACAAGAGTGGATGCCACCCTGAGTCTCTGTTGTAACCTTTCGGAAAAATTGCTGTAAATTTCAGAAAATATTTTTTTACTCAGAATTGTCCCTTAAAATCACCTCTTAATTAGGGATGCACCGAATAGTGATTTTGGCCGGATGCTGAATATTCGGCCAACAGCTGAACCGAATACTGAATATTCGGCTAGCCGAATAGTAATTGCTGGGCCGAATACCGAATATTCGGCCAGCCGAATAGTAGCTATTCAGCTGAATACCGAATATTCGGCTTTTCAAAGACTTCTTACATTTCAAAGTTTAAAGGTATTAAAATGTTACTTTTAAAAACAATTTTACATAATATTTAATAAGAGAAACTTATATTTTGATAAACAAGAGTTTTTTTTATAAGAACATTCTGTATTAATAAAAAATCTGCCATTTTTTATTTAAGAAGCATAATTATGAGACTTTTTCAATTAATAAAATATTTAACTTTATGATTTCTTCTATGAATGGAAACAAACATTTTGAAATTGAAGAGAAATAATGAAAAAATAGTTGAACGAAAAACTGTACAGTCTCATATTTGTTCTTTTTAAATAACTCAAGCCAGATTTTTTTTCAATATAAAGTATAAATACTTTCAACTTAATTCTGAACAAAGAAATGTCTAGCTCATGTTTCTTTTCCTATGAATAGTGGCATTTTCAATCCTTCCTATCATATCATTTTTTTAAAGAAATCAAACCATGTGAGTTGAAAATACAGTTATGGTATCTAATTTATTGTTAATGCAACAAATGAAAACACAAGTTTGATCTAGAGTGAGATGAAATACAATGTACTTATGATTCAATAAGTTGATTATGATTTCATGAACAAAAATTGTCTGCCTTGAAAGCTATACTAACTCAAAAATTTTTCTTGTTTAAGGACTTTTATTTAGGAAAAACAAGAAACAGATTATTTACTAAATAAAATTTAGGAACTTGCATCTGCACTCACATCATTTATTCCTAAGGAGAATCCTAATTAAACATAATTTTAATCCTTCTCATGGTTAATTTTCTTAAGTTAAACTTTACAAACAGCAAATAAATAATGTAAAACATTCTATTTTATTTAAATATGATTTTATTTTTAATTATTTTAAAAATATTTATAAATTGGCCGTTAAAAGTAGAAATTATGAAAAGTTTTTAAAATATCTTTTAAAAGGCTTTATTAAGTATTGGATTCAGCCGAATACTTTGATATTTGGCCAAACCGAATATTCAGCAGGCCGAATAGTTTCATATTCGGCCAAGCCGAATATTCGGCTTAACGGAGTAGTTTGATATTCGGTAACATGGCCGAATAGGCCGAATACCGAATAGATACCGAATATTCGGTACATCTCTACTCTTAATTAAAAAGAGAAAAAATAAGTAAAAAAGAATCTAGCCATGGTTCCTTTCTGCATAGCAAAACATTATCCTTCCAAAATTTTGATGATCTGATGAGTAAACATCAGATATCGGATTTCACTTAGCCTGGTGAATAAGCAACTCCTTTGTCTCAGCTTCTGTATAGTGGATATTTTCGGCAGGCATTGTAGTTTTCTAAAAACTGGCTATATTTTAACAAAAATGTATTACACAGCCTAATTTACTATTATTTCAATTTACTGAAAATTTGAAAGAAATTGGTCAATTACATAGGAGATGTGTATTTTTTGTTTTTCTTTGTTTGCAACTCATTAGTTTTTTTTCTGCACTTAAGCAACACAAATTAGTTGATACATTCATAGGATCATTTTTATATTTAAAAGAAGAGGCTTCCAACAGTTAATTCTCTTGCAAAAAAAAAAAAAAATAATAATAATGTAGTCTAGAAAGACTTGTCTTCTAACATCGTGAGGTATAGAATTGAAAATTAGCCACTCCTTCTTGCAGATTAAATATAACATGTTATATTTAATTTGTGGTCCTTCTGAAGTATGGCAACATCCATTTAGTCACTAAACATGCATTTTATAGCATTGTCAGGATAGATAGCTTGTAATTTATTTTAATGTTGTTTAATTATTTCAAACATACTAAAATTTATAAAAATTGCAGATCTGCACTATTAGATGCTTACTGTAGTACAGTAGAACCCCGATAATTCGGATTAATTGGGACCAGGCCCAATCCGGATTGTCGAAAATCCGGATTATCCGGAGAATGTGAACAAATGAAATAAAGTAAAACATACTCGTAGAAAAACACCTTTATACTGAACATATTCAATATTTACAGACAGTAAAAATGTTTACTTTATAATTATAAAATTTGTCATATTCTGCCAGTTTTGCGAGCCGCATGGTCACGCATTCTCTTGAGCATTCTCGTTAATTCCTCCTATTTCAAATTTTCCGTAAGTGATTTGTAGAAGGATTTTGGGACGAAGGCAAGGAAACAGTCCCAAGAGGACCTATATGGACTGGCTGACAAAGGTAAGATCGCGATTCTTATTAGTCAGTGTGTCTATAAAGACTTTTTAACTTTGTTTTCTTGAAATGCTCTGAATAAAGCTTTATTCAGCAGCAAGCTTTTGATGACATTTCCAAATGGTTTAAATAGAAAACTATGGAAACTGAAATTGGCAAAATTTAAATGGTGTATCGTTGTTCCTTTCATAGATAACATTAAAGATTTTAAATAAGAAAGCTTGGGGTAGTCTTCCGAAAAGATTTCAGAAAATAGTTATTTATTCAGAATATGAGGTTGAAATAAATTTATGTTATGGAAATTTGCCGATCACTTCTCAAACTTGAAAAAAAAAAAAAAATCGACCAAACCGATCCGGATTATCCGGAGATCCGGATTTACGGGGTCCGAATTTGCGGGGTTCTACTGTATATGGTGTGCATTGCATTTTAAGTACTGTCTGTGAACTGAAAGTGTGTTTTGTGCATGGCATTTACCAATTTATTTATAAGCACACACAAAAGAATTCAGTAACAGTACTGCTGGAAGTGTGTTTACAGTTGTGGTATGAATTTTTAAATTTTAATAATTTATTTTATTCTTATTAATGTATATAAAGGAGATGGCCTGGGAGGGACATTCTCCCTCAGAACATTGAAATGTCCCCCTGGAAAATTTGAGATTTATATGCTTTTTAATGACAAAAGAGCTTCCCCACCCCTCTCCCCAGAGTCGCAAAAATCCCTCCTGGAGAAAAACATCTGAATTCAACACTGTATAAATTTTATAGATCATATACACAGCTACACAAAATAATTAGAGTATATTTTCGTTAATTAATAGAAATTTTTTAAAAGGAACTTTCAACTATGTAATACTTTTCTTTACTGAACTAAGTTTTAGCATTTTTAGTATATATAGAAATCTTCTGATCATATATAGACCTTCACATAAGAATTTGAATACTTTTCTGATTATAAATGGTATATTCTGAAATTGGATTATTAAAATGAGTCATGTTTAACCAATTGTTAAGTTAGATGTCATCTTCAACTTAGTTTAACAGAGAAGTGTTTTTATAATCTTTGCTTAAACACTTGGTTTTTCTTTCTTGTTAAATTTGTGCTTGTTTTTAGGGAGTAGGGTGGATAAAATGTGGTTTATTTTGTCTATGAATATGTAAATTGCTAGTAAACGCTATAATATGTTTATTTGTATTTCAGGAGTATCTGTAATTTGATCACCAGTGTCACTAACTTAAGAGAAAGCGACTGGGGAAGAACGTCACATACTGAAAATACTGGTTATGAAAGTCCTCCTCCCACAACAGGGGTAATTAAAAAAAATTAGACTATTTTAATATTACTTTAAATTGAAATTTTATATATTATTTAGATTTAGTTTAAATCTACTTATTTCTATTAACTATATGTAATGATATGTTCAAATTCTGTTACCATGAAGATAAAACAAATATGGCTTGCTCATTATAACTAAATTCTTGTTCTATTTATTATCTAGAGCAAGCATTTGTGTTCCACTGCAAAAATTATTTATTTTTGCAGTGAAAATCTTGTGTTAAGATGAGAACTTTTGTGTAAGTCCCTGTTTTAAATTTAAAAAAATAATTATGAAGTGTTTTCTTAAACTCATACAATTTTTTTAAATGGATCCCTGGGAGCAGCAACTTTTATTTAAAAACAGAGATTGTTTGTTATTTTTTATCTGTAAAGTGTTTGGTAAATAAAGTAGAACTGCTGCATATATTTCTTTTTAAATGCTGAGCTTTTTACAGGAGGAACTCTCTGCATTCTTTAATGTCTTTTATTGTACACACTGCATGACTTCTTAAAAATATTGTTTTGTTTTGTCAATCTTGGAAAGCATTATGAAAAAGTTATTTTTTTCATTAGTCAAGTTATTATAGAATGTCAGAACCACAGTAATCTGAAGCTACTTCTTTGTTATAATAGGCCCCCATAATTAATTTGTCAAATGACATATACAGTTGGCAAAGTAATTATTTGTACACTCTATTATACTTAATTTGTAACTAAATAAAAACTGATATTTTCAAAAAAAAAAAAAATAAATAAATAAATAAATAAAATAAATAAATAAATAAAATAGTTTTAGAACAGTATGTTTATTGTGCATTTTAAATAAACAGAAAATTGCAGTAAAGATGTTCTGTATTCGCAGCATTTGCCAGCATGCCCCCCCCCCCCCCAAAAAAAAAAAAAAAAAAAAAAAGGTATACCAGCATGTCAGAAAAACTTGTATTTAAGCTGGAAAATGTAAGGTTTCGCTATTGAAGGATGGGCGGCTGATTTATTGTGGTTTTTTCTAACAATATTTTTTGTTTTAAAGCAGGGTTATCTACCCATCTACGTGCCCCCCAAAAAACCCCATAAAAGCGGGTTTTATTGGGTTTTTTGGTTTTGAGTTTTTTTTTGCTGTACATTTTTCCTGTTCAGTGCCATTTATTTTAATTACTACTTATTTGTTATGATTTTGTTATACATGTAAGACAAAAATTAATTATATGTTTCCAGTTATCTTTGTCAGTTCTTTCAAATCAGTTTTATATACAAAGTCTGAATAAGTCTGCCAAAGTTGCTGAATAGTAACTATTCGCTGAATACCGGACATTTGACTGGCCAAATAATTTTATATTTCAAGGTTTAAAAGTAGTAAAATGTTAAATTTCAAACAATTTTACATAATATTTAATGCCAAAAATTTTTGACTTCTTCTGTGATTTAAAACAAATGGATATTGTCATAAATTCTTAAACATTAAAAGAAAAACTTTAAAAAATCGTATATTGTTTTTCAAAAAGAGATTAAAGTAAATATAAATAAATAATCCAATCAATTTAAATGATGGCAACTCAGCAAGAATAATTTTTTGATTTTTAAGGAAGTTTTTAAATGAATTCTAGATCAATGTCTGGAGTTTACAATCATTTTTAGAGATTATCAGCATGCAGTTTGTTCCTAAAATCTTGCAATAAACTACTGAGATAATAGGGTCAAGACAAACATTTTTTAAACCAGAAACATCTCAATCCATTTATCTTATCAAAATTTTAATGCATTCAATCAAAAATACTAGGTGCGTAACTAAAATCAGAGTTTTTGTTCACAACTCTATAAATAATGAAGAGATTGTAGAGAGTTTTGTTTCATATTAATTTTACTTGCATTAAATTTGATATCATTGAAAATGGCTGATTTTTATCTAGTAACACAGTATAAATACTGTGAACTGCAATCTGAATAAAGGATAGCCTAGTTCATAGTTGTTTAGATATAAAAGGTGGCGTTTTCCAGCACTTCTCATCATGATATCTTCATCATTCATTTTTAAAAAAATTATCTTCAATGCAATAATATGGTTATTATGCAATAAAAATAGATAAAACTTTTACTTGAGCTGTAAAGTGCCATTTGAAAAACTTTGTTTCAAAATTGCTGTTATTTCAACAAAACAACAAGTACTCTTTTTCCTCGCATTTTTGAACAATTTTTAAACAATTTTAAGCATTTTTTAAACAACTTAGTGCTGACACAGCTATTTTTCATTTTAAGGATGAACCTGTTATGTATGGCCCTGATGGGAAACCCATGACTCCTGATGAATTAATGTTCTTACAAAGTCAGTATGCAAGTAATTTACCCCTCGATGCTGATGAATATGAGTAAGTAATACTTTCATTTCCTTTTTTGGAATTTCAAATACTATATTTATGCATATATGGTGGGCAGTTTTTATGCCAGAAATTGTTAAAAAATAAATTATTCCTTTTAAAAATAATTCTTACCCTGTTTATATGTTTTAGGTATGTAATTTATTTATTTTTAAAACAGGGTTGTTTGGTTTAAACCACACTGGTTTAAACCGTGGTTTAAACCATGGTTTAAACCAAGTGGTTTTTTTTAATTTGGTTTTTTTCCCTTTTCCCTCGTGTTTTCATTTATTTTACACATTATTAAAATGTGCAAAATCAAAGTTATGGAGTAACTACAAGCAAAGCTTAAGACAAATTAAATTTTTAAAGTGACAAACATCTTTAATCAATCTAATTTTTCTTACTAGCTATAAATTGACATGGCAAAATATTTTTCTACAGTGAACTGTGGAGGATAAAAAAAGGTAGTTAGTTTTAATAATTTTTTAAACCTTTTATTTTTTAAAAAATGTAAAAATGGCATATGCCAGCCAAAAATGCAATTTTACTGCTTAGATAGCTTGATTATGATTTACTAAGGATTGTATCATGTATCAAAGCATCAATAATGACATAATCATAAGTCATTCTTTCCATTGGTTACTCTTGTTCTGTATGCTAATGAATGATTGGCTATGAATTTTCTGTGTTCCATAGCTATTGGTTTTAGTAAGCTTTGGTTTTTCTTAGATTGGATTTGCAGTTTTTACATTATTTTTTTTTTTTCTGTTTCTAGTTACTTTGTATTGTATTTTATTTTAAGAAAGCTACTTATATATATTGAAATAAAAGAATGTCTAAAACTAGAAGAAAGGAAAATATAATCTGGTTTTCATTTGAGGGAATAAGAAATACATCAAAAACATGTTTAAGAGCCAAATGTAAAAATTGCATGCAATGTAAATGCTGTCAAATTAGCTCTTCCTTATAATACTAGGTGTGATTCATTTTCAGATGCTTTAGATGTTTACCTTAAAAATTGCCCCACTTTACTTAAAATTTGTGTAGAAAATAGGAATGTTATTGATAAAAATATTCAAAAGCTTGTATCTGTCTAATTTTTATTTTAAAAGAAATGTTGTAGATATTTTTAAACTGTTAAATTCTTTTGCAGTTGCCCTGTATAATATCTAAAGTAATAAGTTCCATTACTAATGCAGTTTATAATTGGACAGGTCTTCAAAAAATATTAAGAGAAAAAAAAGTAAATAAAGAAGTCTTATAGTTTTTTAGTCCAGGTATAAAATAGCCCTAACACCCATGCCCTTTTAGGTATACATGCTTGAACCACAATACAGTCAAAGTGAACTATGTGAACAAGAAAAAAAGGATACATTAAATTTTACAAAACAAAAATATCCATGTAACTCGATGCTTGCACAGATAATAAAATTTAATGCTAAATCTTCATTTTTTGAAGAACAAAGAAACAGAAAAATAAAGTTCATATTTAAAAAAAAAAAAAAAAAAAAGTAATTTTTCAAACCTGTGTCTCAATTTGTGTAAGCATTACATTCGTTGATGTATCAAGTAAGTCAATACACATGTATTTTTTAGCATTAATAAAATGCATATTGATATTTTTTAAGTAAATATATGTAGTAAGAGATTAATAATCATTTGTTGATGTTAATACCGTAAATAATTTCTAAATTATGCACAAGAAAATGTTTTCTATTTCAGCTTATTTCTGTTAATTTAGTAAAATATGTTCGTTTGCCCTTACTATGTTCTTCATTATCAACCTGCATATAATTATTTCTTAAATTATTATCTAAAAGGTTTATATAAGTATACTAATAAATTAAGTGTTTATTTTTTTTCACACAATGAATATTTCCCTATAGAAACCTAAACTTATAAGATAATTTAATTATAAATTTTTATGCTTTAGTTATTTAATTATCAAAAAAATAAATACTAATGTGAATGTTTAACATTAATTAACTATTAATTACGAAAAATCCTCATGACTTTCTAAAACTCAAGTTATTTTTCTTGCAAATGCTATTTAAATAATGATTTGAAAAAAACCCGGTTTAAACCAAAAAAACCCGGTTTTTTGGTTTTTTTCAAAAAAACCGGTTTTTATACCAACCCTGTTTTAAAATTAATAATTTAAATTTGTCAAGCAAGAATTTAGTAAATATCTATATAAACAAACATTAAATAGACATGACCCGTAATCTACAAAAAAAAGTAGGGGGGGGGGGGGGTTCAAATCTTTACAATGCTTAGAACAAAGTTTGTGTGGAGGTTTAGTAACAATAAAAATGTTAAAATAATTTTATCAAAATTGATGGAATTATTTAAACTTTTTTATTAAAGAAAAAGAAAGGAAAGAGTTCTAAATTATTATTCTTTTATCTTGGTTTTATCATAGAATTATCATAGAATTTATCATAGAATTTTGCAATTAATTTTTCAATCACTTCTATGTGTGCTAGAATTCTAAAAACTTTCCACATAAGTGTGTATCTGTCGATAATACATCATTTAATTTGTTTATATTTGTTAATGCAAGTGATAAACTACCAAAATTTTCATTCCATATTATTACTACTATATAAGAATTACTACAATAGAGTTAAACTTGTGCCTAATCATATTTGGCTCTGAAACTGCAATAATGAATGTTTTAAACAAACCTCTAAAAGTAGTTAATAAAATATTAATAAAAGTAGTATAAGTTTTATATAGTATATTTCAGATGCAACAAATTCCATTAGACCTCGAAAATATTTCCTTGTAATGATTTTTTTGTTGTAACATAGTTACTCCCATTTTATCTAATGCATCACATATACACTTAAATTTAATATGCAAAATAGATTCATCTAGCTTTATAGAGAATTTTGATGCAACTTGTTAACATAGGAAAAATTAATGAAGTAAAATTAAACATTAAAAGTGCAATATTTAGAATTAACCTTTATTTAGCAGTACATTATTTCATAAAATCTTTTTTTTTTTTTTTTTTTGTACTAAGAAATATATAATTGACAATTAAAATGTGTAACGAATGAATGTGAGAATATACCTCCTTTTGGAGCATTCTTTTGATTAGAAACAAAAGTTTTAATTTTCTCTAAGCATGCATACATGCTAACCTCCGGCTTTTTATCAATCAAAGAAACATACCTTGAACCAGATATTTATTTAGCGAACGATATCCAGTACATTGCAAGTTAGAACAATATTTAATACAAGATACTTAGAACCGGAAAATTGTTTTCATTAAATGTAAGTTTACTTGATTTACAAAAAGCCGGAGGTTGCAAGGATGAGCATGAGAAAGCTTCTGAAGCTATAACTTTTGATTTGTTCAGCAACATCAACATTGTCATTGCTTTTTTCACCACTTTGTTCAAGTACAGTATTTTTAATGGACAAAATGATTTCTTTATCAATTATTTCAAATCATGCCTGAATGTTATCCACAGATTTTAAAAAAATCGGCCAAGTCCACCTGAGCGTAATCACCACTAATGATTACCTGTCTGAGACCACTGAAACCACCACTATTGTTTATTTTTTATTTATTTATTTATTTTTTATGTCACAGTTTTACCTATTATGTTAGGTCAGAAGACTCATCCAAATCTAAAATTTCAGATTCATTTTCTTCAGTCTGTTAATTGGACATGTTTTCAACAATTAGAAATTGTTATATAATTATAGTGGCACAGCCAGAATTCGGTTCTAGGTGGGGTTTGAGTTTCTAAAAAAGGTGATTGTCGGTTATTTGAATCGCCGATTAATGTAATCAATACTAATTAGAAATATTCACTGTATAATACTTAAACTCAAAGAGCATTCATGTAATATGCACTTTCACTATTTTAAGTAGAATTTTCGCCATTTAATTGAATCAGTTTATTAAATGAAATCTGATTCAATAAAGCGGCGGATTCCGAAATGCACCAAAACATTTAAATATTAAGTTTGGTTTTGATTCATATAAGCGGCAATTATGGCAATTTTTCTTAGCTCTGGGAGGGGTTTTAACCCCAAAACCACCCCCTCGGCTGTGCCACTGTATAACTAACTTCTTGTCATAAACCAGAGGTCATTTTAATAGCTTCTTTGATATTTATTTTTGGTTTCTCTTCATTCTCCAAGCTGCAAAGAGTATTTTTATAGCAAAAGAGTTCTCTTGCAAGATTTTGCAGCATGGCTGATGCCTAGGTCACAAAGGCTGTAGAATAGAAGCACCATTCTTCAAATGGACTCAATTTCAATGCAGTCTAATTCTGGAGAATTATGAAGCATGCAATTGCAAATCAGAAGACTTTTCTGTTCATTTCTTTCCAAATAGCACTAGCAGTCATTGAAGATATTTTGTGTTCTGTATATAGGTACATGTGAAAGATAAATGTACCAAGTAAAGTAAAGATATCACGTATACCATAGCTTCTTTTTAAATTTATAATTGCAAGTTAATAAATGACAGTTCTAAAAGCAAGACCAACAATTTATTTTTTCTCTCTGGTTCAGAGTTGTTACAACGAAAGAGTGTTGTTATTCATTGCTTTGACGTTTTTCTATCAAATGCATTTATTTGTCTACTTTAATATTAATGCTTCCCCAGTTTAAATTAGTAAAATATTTCAGCCTTGTCATCATTAAAAACTTCATTGGAGCTGTATCTCTTTATGAGGGCAGCTGTTTCTTGAGCTCACCACTCATTTACAGGCTTGGTAGCTACATCACTTGTTTTGTTGCAGATTGATTTCATCACCATTCCATATTAACTATGAAAGTGATTAAGCCATCAAACACTAGCTTAAAAGATTTTGATTCCAGGCATTGTCTTAAACTTGAGATTTCTCCCATATCAGAGTACTATTTATTGCATGAACTAACATCTTTGAATCATTCAAATGAGTGTTTTTCTACATCTTGAAATTGACACCATCTCGTTTGTTTTCTATGTAAATCAATTCTTGGATTTTGCAATTATCTGTCAATGTATTTTTTATCTTTTAGAAGTGTGGATGAGTCTGGTGTTATTCTATATTTTTGGCAACATCACTTTTTCATAATCTTTTCAGCAGTCTCAGAAATTATGACTGTTTTTAAAAAAAAGGTTTTTGTTTTGCACAAGCCATTTTTCTCCACCAAATTAAGTAAAAAACAAACTTCAACAGATACTGGTGATAGAGAAATCTCAGAATGAAACATAAATGTTCCTTTTACAGTGATGCCCACCTTTCTGTTTTTCATCAACTCATTTTGAAGTGCACAGAGGAGTGAAAGAAAATGAATTCAGAATAAAAGTAGCCAAAAGAAAAAAGTGCAGAGGGGAGGGGGGAGAAACTTGTTAAAATAGCCCTTGTCCCCAAGTTCTAGATGGCAGCATCACAGAGATCATTCTATTGTTTTTAAATGGGTAAAATGTTTTACTGTTATACGCGCTTCACAGCAATGCTCTTCTCACTGTGCTTGTCAATGCTTTACTTATGGGAGGTTACTACTTTGGCAACAGCTGTATAACTAAAATGGTTAGTGCAATCTTTACAAAACAATACCTGTGTACTTCTCTAGGCCTAAATAGATTGCCTAATTTTTGTTTTCTTTAAATTCCAACTTTAAAGAGTAGTGTGCCGGAAAGGGTTGAGAGCGAATTTGAAATAGAATTGAAAGTTGTTTTATGATGTTTGTCAAAAGTTAGTTTTTTGTAAAATTGTGTTTGAAAAATTTTTACAACTCAATAGTTTGATTAACAAATTATTTTCTTAAAATTTTTTAGATATAAATTTAAAAGTTGTAGACTATTCTTATGCTGATTTATTGAAAAGTTTGAATTAGTTTTAATATGTAATTTTTCAGGAATTTACAGCATTTGTTTTTTTATACCTAATAAGTTTTTTAAACATTTGTTATCATAAAAAAGGCTAGCTCTCTTAAATCTATAATTATTTATTATGGACTTCAAAAAAGTTATTTTTATTTAAATCTAAATTGCTTTATGAAAATAATTTTTTGTTTAAAGCTTTCCATTTAAAAAATTAGAAAAATTAATTTTTTGTATGTTTGTGTTGCATTCTTATGACTTTTTAGTAATTAACAATTTTAAACTTAAAATTTCTTAGAGGAATATAGATGCTGTAAACAATTGAACAGGGTGGGGAAAGAGCTCAGTGAATATTTCTCTATGTAATTGAAATCCTAATAAAATGTAATTTTGTTGTAATGCAATTTATTGTAATGGGAATCTTTTTATATATAAGTATGCTTTTACTTTTATGCTACAAAAAAGAAAAGAAAAAAAACTTTTCCATTATACCATTTTTTTTTTTTTTTTTTTTTTTTTTTTTATAAAGTATGATTTGGTGAAGTTTTTGTTCAATCCCCAAATCTGAGGATTGAACTAGTTGCCCGATGTGCTACAATTAGTCTTGGTAGCAGAAAGTTTGAGACATGAGATGGATGTCACAGATATTTTGTCTTTTCCAGATTCTTTTTCATCGAACCTTTATTTTGTTTCATATTGTGTTTTAGCTCTTTATTACTTGATACAAAAAGTTAAGATTATTATTAATAAAAATTTATAAAATGCCTAAAAACACTACAAGCAAGTGTTTATTTGATTAATAACCGCTTCAATTGTAAAAATATTTTACCTGCAGATTATTTTTTGTCCCTGAAGTACTATCTGTTGCAGACACTTGTAGAATTTTCTGCTGCTGGGCATTTTATTCATAAAAAGTGGCATATCTGAAAATCAGATTATTTTTGTGTTAATTATGGTATGATGTTTTAAATAAATATGTTGTATATTTGTGTATGCTGAAATTAATTGGAACTTTTTGTAATTTTTATCCAGCCTCTATGATGATAATCCTGGAGAAGAAATGCCAGATGAAATATCTGAAGCATATGAAGTTTTTCTTAGAGAAAATGCCTTAAGGCATTGAAGTTGCTCTCTACTGGACATTTGATTTTCAGCAGGATGTAAATTATTTCTTTTTGCACAAGTAATGGACTGTGGATACTCTTAAAAGCATACTGGCTGGATTAAAGTTTTTCCTGGGGCGGTAGTGTTATCGTCATGATATGAGCTCCATTTCGCTTGTTGGAAAAGCATTAACTTCCATCCATGTATAGGCATTTTATTTTATATTACTTATTTTACTTTGTTTTCTTAATGCATTTGAATATCTTCTTTTAACTTAATGGTTCATTTTTGGTAATTTAAAATCATTGTTGTGCTTCTCACATTGAAGATATTTGAGTCATATTTTTAATTTTGTTTTATCTGTATTGCTGCCTTGTTGGATAAAAAAAATCTATTGATATTAATTAGCTTTAGAAAAAAAATGCTAAATGCAGACTGTTTTTCGTGTTTTTGTTACATGATTTTTTTTTTTTTTTTTTTTTCATCCAGTTAATTTTTTTCTTTTTATAATTTCCTCTTATTGCTATTATTACTCATAAATAAGACAAGATGGAGTGATAAATTGTTTGACGATTTCCCTTATAGTAATCATACTTAAATTTGTAATTAAGAACTCTCACCTTTTTTTTGTGTCTGGTGGGAAATTTGTGAATATTAAATAGCTTCCCTAACACATCTCTATGGATGAAATATAGAAAACATTTTCATGCAAAACTTTTTTTTTGTATTAATGCCTATTTTAACACAGTTTTATAGCTGTACATACTTATAATTTTCAGAAGACTTTCTTGCACATCTCGTTTTTCAAAAAATGTATACCTAAATTTCTGTCTTCAGTGGCTAAATTGCATGTACCAGAAATGTAGTCTTGGTGGATGTAAAGTGTCATTATCTACAGCTGCATAGTTCATCAGGTTTGTGTTTGATGACATAGTATCATACCTTCAATGTTCTAAATTAGTCTCATACATTTTGTAGAAGCGTGTAGTTTGAACTTATTTATTGGGATACAGTCTATTTTCAAAAGATTTTTTTGTAGCATTTGACATCTGTATTGTACAATTGTATGACTGTATTATAGTCAATTATATTTGATTTTATGAGAAAATTTAGCAAAACATGAAAAACTTTATCCTAACATTGGTTGTTGCACTTTCTTAGCAATTCTTTTAAATAAATAAAAAGAATACTGGATTGCCATTCTTCAGAAAAAAAATAATAATAATAAAGTCTACAAATAGGCATTTGAAAACTTTTACAATTTTCTGTTTGTTGTATACTCTAAATCACGAACTTTCTTTGATTATGAAATAAAATGTCAAATTATGTTTTAATCAATACTTTTTTTTTTTTTTTAAAGTTGGCCTTTAAAAGGAATTTTTTTAGTAACTGATTGCTTACACTGCTTGCAGCAGAAATAGCTTATTATAAGTGACAAGAAATTAAATTTATAAAAATGACTTCATTCTAATTTATTTCTTCAAAGTGTGCTGATGGAAATATATAATAAAATAAATAAATAAAATGAATGTTCCATTTAATTAGAATTTTAAAATATCTCATTCATTAATGATCAGATGATGAATTTAATATTTATTCCCAAGTTTTACAGAATATTGCCAAAATAAAAGGATTGATTGTTTTATTGATCATATTTTACTTTTTTTTTCTGTGAAAATTAATTGATGAGAGATATCATCTATTGTGTGAGAAAAAAAAAAAAAAAAAATACAAATCTTTTTATGAAATAAAATGTTATAACATCTTGTTTTTAAAATTAAATTTTTTAACAAATTTGTTACTAGTACAAAACATCATTGATACTCTTTATATCTCAGTTATCTTGGGGAATGGCATTCCTAATATTAACTAAATATTTTATTGCATTCATACAGTATTTTTTTATCAGTCCATTTACTTTGTTCGTTGTCATTTATTTATTTTATTGTTTGCATAAATGTTTGTTTTGTACAGATGAAAACATTTATTCTGTGTATATTCAATTAGATATTTATGTATTAAGCTTTTCAAAAATATATGAATAACTATTTGATTTCTTTTTTCTAAAATTTTCTTTTTTTATAACTTTGTCTGAATTTCATTTTTTATTATTATTATTATTCTTGTTATATGTGTAAAAAGTATTTAACTAATAGTTATTTTGTTTTCATTAAAGTGAAAAAGTATTTATGAATTTTTGAATTTCCATGAATGAAATAAGCTATGTAGTAAGCTATGTAAATATTTACGATTTAAAACTGGATGAATACTTGAAGACCTGCGAGTTCTAAAAATAGCCATTTATATCATAGATTTTAAGATTCTACATATGACCAGATTTAATGATGTTATACGAATTGTCATTTTAACACTTGCTTGCTTCTCTCTGCTCTATATCAGAATATTTAAATTGCAGAAAAAAGTTAAGGCATGTCACATCATTAACTTCTTTTGAAATATTAGTCTCTTTTTTATAATTTAGTCTAGTTTCTCTAAAAGATTTCAGACATTGTTATATGTTTCCCTTTCCATAAAAATGAGAAATGTTTTCATACAATCATTTTTATTTTGCATTTTTTCTTTGTCCATAATTTAAATACTCCCTTTTGTCTCATATTTTCATTTTGTTGTATGAGTTATTCCTTGTACTCTATAACATATAAAAAAAATTTTAAAATTTGTATATTGACTTTGTTTTTTATTTAAATTATCATAATTTTATTTAGTGGTCTGCTATACTGAATTTTTGCATACTTTTTTTTTTCTTTTAAAGCTGCTATCAGATTCACCAACATTTCGTAAGACTTTTGAGTCAGCACTTGATTTCCTCCAACTTTTCGCGAAATGTCGTCCCAAAACCCAGTGTGATAGCAAACAGATACGTTCCCCTCAAATTTTTCAGCTGTTCCAAAAAAGTCTCTCCTAGTCAAGACTTTTCATCTAACATTGAACATTTCAACGAATCAGAGATAAGCGATTGATAAGAGTAGGCGATAAATATTAATGCCTGGTTCTAGTTGAAACTGGTTTTCTGGTTTTTCCTCCAACTTTTTCAAAGACAATTGTAACCCTTTTGTCTCTTTGAACGAGAAAATTTTGGGGTTAAAATCGGCTGAAAAGTTTGTCTCTCCTAAAGTCCGTGAATCTGATAACAGCTTAAGTACCAGAAAGTATAAGCATGGGACATGTATAATATAATTATACTGAAGTTAATTTATCAGAAATGAAACTAGTATATCGGTCCAACAATTCTATGTATAATATAGATGTAAGTACAAATTTAGTTTTAGTTTTAAGGATTATTCTATTATGGACCTCAAGCAATTATTTCTCAGTACTTAATTTTGAAGGATAACCTATTCAAATACCAAAATACCTATATATATATACCTATTCAAATTTCACTGCAACATTAACTTTGAAGAAAAAAAAAAGTTTTTTTGTGTTAAGTTTTACAGTTTTAGACTTAAGAAGTAGACTGACCAAAAACTATACCTTTTATTATGAAACATCAATGTATTGACTAATGTGTAAATTAAATTTTTCTGTCTACTTTGCTATAACTGCCATAAGTTGTCTCCCCCCCCCCCCCCTTGACTATAGAATTTTAAAATATCGTAGTTTGATTCTGTGTGTTGGTCAAAAAGAGAAAAGCTATTATAGCAGACATATGCATAAAATATACCATTTAAATTGGTCAAAAAATGATGATTTTTCAAAATTTAAAAAATTGTGTGAAAATTTCAAGCAATAAATAAAAAAATGCTCTAATTTATGTCATCCTAGAGAATGATTCCTGGCAGTTTCACTTAAATCTGAAATGGTCAGGTTGAATAGTGAATTTTTTTGGTTGATTTTGACATGGAATGACCCTCATAAGCTGTTGAATGTAATCAAAAATGCAATAAATAACCTTATCAAGACTTAACTCATTTTTCTATCTTATCTGTTTAGCTTGGTGAACCAGTTAATTTAAATAATAGGTTGATCAGGTAAATAGACAAGACAGAAGAATGAAAATTACAGAAAAAATATATTTTTTATATTAGTGAAGGTGAAGACTCCTTCACTACACTGTTTTATTTTAGTGTTATGATTTTATTGAATGCTTGCTGACCTGCACAGCATTGCCCAGTGACTGCTATAATAACCTTTAACAAAACTGAAGTTTGTATGACTTTCGATGTTTTGAAAGCCTTTTTAAATGAACATTGTTTCTAGGATTTCATTGCCTTCTGCAGTGCTTAATATGTTCCCAACAAACCTCTTTTCAAACGAACCTGGAATTTGGGACCCTGCTACTGCTACCTAAAGCAGCATATACTGGAAATACTCTACATATTCTGGGGACAATTAAAAATTAAGTTGAGTGTAAGCGAAACTTCACAGTAATCAAGCCTATAGTACCCCCCAAAAAAAGAATACACTATTAATGTTAAAAAATGTTGGTAAGTGAAGGTAAAATTTAATATAAAAAGTAACCAAATTGTAATCGAAGTTTGTTGAAATTAAGACCTTAGAACTCGAAAGAATGTACCTCCAAGTGATGGAAGATGCCTGCCCCCCCTGTAAATTTCACAAACTACTTTTAACATTAACACAATATTTAATAAAATGAAATCCCTCATCTATAGTTACCTTTAAAGTGATGTGATTTCTAATTGTCGGCTCTAGTGAATAAACAGAATTTTTTGACAAATGTACCCCCCCCCCCCCCCCCAAAAAAAATAATAATAAATAAATAAATGGTAGTTGAAGTAAAAAGAAGGAATGGGCCATGAGAAAACCAGGATCTTAACTGGACTGTAGCTGGGTATAAGAAAAAGTTTTAATAGTTTCAAAGTAATTGGAGGATGTTAACACTGTTACAGAAAATTGTAATAAAATTGGATCATAAAGAAGCTGCAACAAAAGCCCCAAGGAGATAGATTAGTAATATTCAAAATTGATGGTAGCTAAAGGCCTGAGAAATTTTTTGTCCTTTTATGTAGTAACTGGAAGACCTAAAAAATTATTTAACAAAAAAATAAAAAATAGCAAATTAGATCATTTTTAAGGTAGTTATAGCAGAGGGCCCAAAAGTTTGAACCAATAGTTAAGAGCCGGGCCCTGACATGAAAACTTGTTAAATGGTCTTAATTCTTAGCACCTGAGATCTTTAATTTATCAAAATTCAGTATTAGAATAAAATTCCGAAGAAATTGTGCAAAAGGTGGGTGAAAATGCTTAAAAGAGAGGCTTAGAATTTCATTAAAAAAATGAGGGTGTTTGTTCTGGGAGAGAAGTCAAAGATTCATCTTTAAAATTTTATATTGAGAATGTGAGAAAATTAGAGGAGGAAAATGCATGCCACACAAAAAGTTCAAGGGTCCTCGGATTGAGCCCTACATGTATCTTGGATGCTCAGGATTTTACTGTAATATAGAAACAAAGGAGTACTAAACTAAAGGAGGAAAAAAATGAAGGATAAAGGGTTCCAAAAATAAATCTTATTAAAAGGGAGCAATTTGTGGTGCAAAAACTTGAAGGAGCTTTAAATAGATTTAAAGTTGAATGCACTTTGAAGCTGAGAACATTAAGGGAATGAAAAATGATTGGCACACAAATAGTTCAGGGAGCCCTATGCATCCTAGGGGAATACCCAAAATCTAAACTGGAATGTAGAAATGTGAGAATAACTAAATGGGAAAAGGATCCCAAAGATGAAGATTGTATTAAAAGGAAGCAATTTATTAACAATTTATTTGCGCAAAAACTTCAAGCAACCAGGGTCTTAACTGGGAAGTAGAAAGCAGGAATAATTAAATGAAGAAAGGTCTCTAAAATTTTTTACTTATTTTTCTGATTTTTACAGACTGATACACACAGAGCAATGTTATTTTATTAATGTAAATTAATGAAATATATAATCAAATAATTTCATTTTTGAGATTCTGTAGTCCAGTTTTAAATATTGATGAATTGATTACCCCTAGAATTTGCCTTTCAAGTAAACTTTGAGGAAGCAGAAAAGTTAATTTGAGTTTTTAGATTTTTTTTTTTTTTCAGTGAAGAATCTGGTTAACAATCAAATTTTTAAACACTGTTTTTATTTCATTTTTATAAAAGCCATTAGATATTTAAAAAGACACAATTTTAAATTAGTCTTTTCGAATTTTTCTATGACTAAAGACAGCCCCATTTTCCCTCCTAAACCTTTCTTCTTCATACTGTAATCTTCTGGAGATGTGATGTATGAAATTGTATTATTAATCAATATTGCTAGCTACATATTTCCAAAAAACATTGTTTGGGGAAAATAATGCTAAGTTACAAAGTTCCCATTTGAATCATGATTTAATAACATGCAGGAGAATTGAAAACACATATTGAAATGGGAATTTTCAATTATCTGAAGTCATTAAATTGAGCTTTCAATATATTAGGTAAATTGGAAAAATCATATTTAAATCATTTAACCTGGCAACACTTGTAAATGCTTGGAAAATTAATTAAAAATAAATTACATTATGTAAATTTGTTTAAATATTAGTTTAAAATGTATGCATAAGTTGTAAAGAACATGAATAAATAGGAAAAAATACATATGATTTTTGAATCGAGAATTTTTTTTTAAATAAAACTGATATTTATTAAAAATAATAAATAAATAAAAGGCAACTTTATTCTTCTTTGAGATTTGTATAAGCTGAAGCCATATGAAACAAAATTTCATATTGTACCTGCAAATAATAATAAAAGTTGTATTATTTGTATAAACAAATTATTCAAGCAATAAAAAAATACAATATTGAATGAAATATAATTTTCAGCTTTTCCTATAATTATTGAAAAATAAACTTTAATTTGTCTACACTCTATATTTTAAAATAATAATAAAGTGATTTGAAGTAGTCCTGCATTAGGTTGGGTTGGTGCTAGATTTTTTTTAAAATCGTAGGTCAGGGTGTCTCCCTACTTTTTTTACTGTGGAGCAGGTTGTCTTTTATTGTTTCGAGTTTGGATCCATTTTGAATTGGGTTTTGACTCTAATGACTTAGGTTCATCTATTCATGTCTAGGTTCATTCAAGTCTTTGTCCAAACTATTTTTTCATCCTAAAAATCTATATACAATAATGGCTTTTCTCCCAAAAGATGGAGATTTCTCCTTAATAAACACTTTTTCAATTCCTAAAATTTATCTATTTGAATATTTTATATTTCTGTATAGCACACACCTCTGAATCTACACATATAAGTTCATAAAAAAAATACAGTTTGTGTGTAACACCCCCCCCCCCAAAAAAAAAAAATAAAATAAAATAAAATAAAATAAATAAATAAAATTAAATTAAAATTAAAAAAAAAAACTGATAAAAATTTTCATATTTGAAAAGAAGAAAAAACTGTTTTTAAAGAAAGAATAACCCATATTCTCATCTCTTACATACATTTCTTTATCATCCAGTAAATTGAATATATATATATATATTCATACATATTCAAATATATATTTATTTTCATCTGAAACATATTTGTACTCTAGATTTTGCATAAATCCCAGCATCTTGAGTGGAAGAAAACCTGTATATGACCCACAAGAATTCTTATAGAATAAACCTGACATGCAGAAGCAAAATTACATATTCTGATCTGAAAAAACAAATTTCGACATAACCAGACTCTGTGATTGACTGTTCAATGATTCCCAAGGTTTCCACTATTCAGACGTGTTACTATATTTGAATATTAAGAAATATAGATATTGTTCATTCTTCTATGCTCATAAGAGTGTGCTAAGTTCAACTAGTATTTTCAACATAAAAATTATACACTACACTAAATGGCCAATTATGTGATTTTAGGCTTTTTGTTAAATATCTAGAAAAATGCATGAGGAATTAATCTAAAAAGTGTATAAACAGTATAGTACAGGTCATATATTTCAAAGATTTCTTTCCGAAATCCCAAAGGGACTGTCAACAAACTGAAAAAGAATGAATATCTGCTGGATAACCCTGTCAAAACTAATGTGGAAATGTAGCGTTCAAACTATAGATTATGAATAAGTGGCTTTTTACAATTAACTGTATTTATTTTTATGAGGACAGCATGTATACTCATAAAAAAGTCAATTTTTATAAAAAACAGTTTCAAATTTTGCCAAGCTTTTTGTTAATAATTTCCAGACTTCTTAATATAAAACAAATGTTCTTTTCAGAAAATGTGACAAAAAACATTATATATAATACCGTTTAATCAGAATTAAAAAATAATATTGTATGAAAAATGAACAGGTTTACTTTGTGTTTCACTTTGTGTGTGTGAATACATTCAAAGTGTAATGTGTTAGATAAATGTATAGAGCAACTTTTTTGAAAATCTTAAAAATATAGCTTGAAAATTCTCTGAATTTTGTGAATTCTGTCAACAGAATAACCTCAAAATCTATTGTTCCCAAAATAAAGCAAAAAAGATGAAGAGGCTGTATACAAATACAGTAGTAAGTTTAATATTGTGTATGCTGTATTGGCACTAATCAGTAGATATATGGGCACAGTCCTTCATCTTTTCGCTTCATTCTTGAACAACGAATTTAGAGCTTATTCTATCAACGATAATTTTAAGAATTTTCATGCAGTATTTTTGAGACTTTCACAAAAATTACTCGATACATTTAGCTAACATAATACAGTACAGAACCATTTATCCGGAATGGTTGGGGTCAGATAATATTCCAGATAACAGATTTTTCCAGTTAACTGGTTGGGCATTAAAGCAGCATCTCTTTGATAAGTTTTATGGAATATATGTGTGCGGTATTATTCCTATTTTTAAATTAATTATTAGATTATTTGATCTAAGAATCAGATGCAAGTAAGATCAAATATTGAGTTTGAAAGAAAGTAATTTATGAGAATTCCTAGGGAACAAAAATTGCTCTGTTTTCTCTGCATAAAAATGAAAACATCTATAATATAACTATATATGCTTCTGTTTCAAATACTAGATGCTGTTATCAAACTATACAATTGTTTCAAGCAAAGTATATGTCAAATTGGCAGTGTATGACACTTTTTTCTACAAAAATTCTAACATTTGTCTATTAGAAATATCATTCCGGTTAACTGGTTTCTGGATAAATGGTTCCATACTGTATATACATTATATTTTGATTGCTTTTGTACATGCACAGTGAAACATTGTTTAGTGAACCTGTTAATTTTTTATCCAATTATTATTTTTTAATTCTAATTGCAGACTATTGGGTTCAATGTTGTTTCTCAGTTTCTAGAAAGATGATTTTTTTTATATTCAAAACTCTGCAAATTAGAAATGTAAAACTTGGCAAAATTTGTAGTTTTTATGAAAATCTTGACTTTTTTATGTATGAATATACATGCTATCCTCATAAAAATAAACACAGTTTATCACAATACCAAGTATACTAATACCATCGATTGAATTTATATATCTATATTTTATAATAGATATCCATTTACTTTTTCTGCCCATAATTTTGGAATCGATTAAAGAGCTACAAAATTAATAATTACCAAATTTGTAATGAATTGAGGTCTGTTGGTTCTAATACACTTCACAGCATGGAATATGTCTACCCTGTCTTCAGATTTTATTTGATCACATATATAAAGACATGCACAGAAAAGACCACATGCTACTGCACCATCACTGAAACAAAAAATACTTTACTTTATAAATCGATATATTCTGATAAATATCATCATTATGAAGTATTTTGAGACTTTTGCAAGGTTCAGTTGTTATTTTTAAGTGGAAACTTTTATATCTTATTATTATTTCAAAATTCAATAATTATAAAACAGAAGGAAGTGCCCTCGCCATGTTTGGACCATAAATAGTCATTGGGGTAACCTGTCAATTTCACTATAGTTTTGCATATTTATTTAGATTATTGTCAATATTTACTGCAGTTTATTGTAGAAAACAAATATGCTAATTTTTTACATCAGTATTGACAGACTAAAAATTGGTTAACTTACCTTTCCTTGATGATTTTTTTTAAGTTACAGCATCAAAGAATCTCTTATTTGAAAATATTTTATTTTTCCTATTTGATAGGATAAAGATTAAAATTTTGCATTATTTAAAAGCAAAGATATGTACGACACCTAGTGTTTATTTTGAGCTTTGCATTGCTGAAAGGAGGGCATGTTTGTTCTTTATGTAATAGATGTGACAATCTCTAGAAGAATACTGCTCATTCTATTAAAATCCATTTTTCAATTTATTATTATAGGAAGCCACACCTGTCGAAATCCAGCAGAAAAAATAAGGTGACGAACTTATAATAAACACGTAAAAATAATTAAAGCAAATAATCATATTTATAATGTTTAGTTTTAATTGCAAAAATAAATATTTATATTTACCTTAAGGCCCCTGTCCTCGCTCGAGGAAACGCTCGCGAGCTAATGCTATTCCTATGGGGAAGCATTTTTCTAATAACTCTTTCGCATTTTGACATTTTTGAATAATTTTTTCTGCATTGGATAGCTGAGGTGCATGCCGACAGCGCACCTTTTTTACTTTTTTGATTTTGGTTACAGATATATTTTTTAAAAAGCACTTCCAGTTTCGAAACCGGTTTTGAAACTGAAACTAACTTTGTAAAAAATACCTGCAACCAAAATCAAAAAAGTAAAAAAGGTGCGCTGTCGGCATGCACCTCAGCTATCCAATGCAGAAAAAATTATTCATAAGTGTCAAAATGCGAAAGAGTTATTAGAAAAATGCTTCCCCATAGGAATAGCATTAGCTCGCGAGCGTTTCCTTGAGCGAGGACAGGGGCCTTAACGCTATTTTTATTTCTTTATTTAAAACAATTAGGGGAAAGTCAGGTAGCCGCGAATGGCAGGTAACCCTTGACATTTCAATTTCTAAGAAATTTAAAGTTTTGCACAAATATTGTAAATTGATGTTCTCTAAAGTCGAAACAAATACAGTTTAGTTGTGATGTGGGCACCAAGTAAGTTAGTCTTGAGTGAGGGTTTTGTTTTCATCAATAAATTTTCTTTACTCCTGTCAAACTTTATTGCAGATTATCAAATATATAATACATAAGAGTGCATTCTTGTCCATTGTTCAATGTTTTAGGAAATTTTATTTATTTAAAGGTTCTAATGACGGCTCCCAACAGATTTTAGCCCTCAAAAAGGGGGAAAGGGGACCATTTTCATTTAAAAAGGGGACTTTGGGGGACCATTTTTGTTTAAAAAGGGGACTTTGGGGAACTATTTTTGCTTAAAAAGGGGACTTTGGGGACCAATTTTATTAAAAACAGAAACCAAATAAGGATCATATGTGCGTAAAAATATAGCACAAATTTTCCTAAGTAAGAAAGTAAATTTTTAAAATTACCCCAGAAAATATGTTAGATGGTTATCTTTATAAAATTTCATTAAACAATGTACACAATTTTATTTAAACATGCTACTGAAAAAGTATATAAAGCATTCAACATTTTGGCATTCACCTTGATAATTCTCGTTACAGGTAAAAACTAGTTAGATGTGCCAATCCCAAAACTTTCTTCTATCTCATACGTACATTTTATAATATTAAAAAAATAGTTACTCATTTTAATGCTTTAATAATTTTTATTCAATACCATACCAACTTTGATTTTCATCTTAAATTTCTGCTTCAATCAATTAATCGGAGTAAAAAAAAAAATTTCGTCTCTGCACAAGCCGATGGACAATAGAATGATAGGCAGATATTTTTTTTTTTTTTTTTTTTTTTCAAATTCAGGGAGAACCTACTTGCCTCACCAAAAAAAAAAAAATCATATACAAAAAATTTAGTTCAGTTCTAGAACTAACTTCATACACTTTTAGGTGGTGCAATATTGTAAATGGCATAAAATTTGCTATTGCAGCGCCATCTTCCGGAGGAATTTTTTCAAATTCGGGAAGGACCAACTAGTCATAGCCGTACAGTTACACAAAAAATTTGGTTCAATTCGATGCATAACTTCATATACTTATGGTCGGTACAATATTGAAAATGGCACAAACATCACGATTGCAGCGCCCCCTTCCGGCAGATTTTTCTCAAATTCTGGGAGGACCAACTAGCCATAGTTATACAGTTACACAATAAATTTGGTTCAATTCGATGCATAACTTCATATACTTTTGGTCGGTACAATATTGAACAAGTTGGAAATTGCACGTGAAGCGTAGCAAATTAGGTGCGTTCGTACGATAACGAAGTTTTAAAAATATTACTTTCATGTATCAATCTCATAAAATTGTAAATAATGAATTACAATTAAAACGCTCATCAAACAATGTTCTCCCTATACCATTATGTAATGGAATACTTTTGTGTAGCCTTGTAAATCAATAACAAATGTTCTTTGCACCACAAATTATGTAAGATGTATATTATAATATGTACTTTATAGTTGCATATAAATTTTATTAAGTTCGCATGAGTGTAACACGATTAAAATGCATTTGAAACATTTTTTTTCCTATTGACCGTAATGTAACGGAATACTTTTGATTGTCCCTATAATTGATCTATGCATCCGATTTTCATAAAATTTGAAATAACTCTACAAAATTATGTAATAATTATGTATTTTAAATTTCAAACGTATAGAATATATTTGAAACTTTTTCCCCATTGACCATAATGTAATTGAATACTTTTGATTGCCCCTGTAATTGATCTATGCACACGATTATCAAAAAATTTGAAATAACTTGACAGAATTATGTAATAATTGCGTATTTTAAATTTCAAATGATTAAAATGCATTTGAAACTTTTTCCCCATTAACCGTAATGTAATGGAATACTTTTGATTGCCCCTGTAATTGATCTATGCATCCGATTTTCATAAAATTTGAAATGACTCGACAAAATTATGTAATAAATACGTATTTTAAATTTCAAACGATTCGGTTGGGTAGTTTTTGCGTTGTTATATGCGGACGGACAGACGGACGGACTGAACGACCACTATAGGTGCTACGTATTATATAATTACGAACGCACCTAAAAAGGCACAAACATCACAACTGCAGCACCCCTTCTGGTGGAATATTTCAAAACTGAAGGAGGACCTGCTTGCCACAGCCAAAAACATTCACAAAAAATTTAGTTCAATTCTATGCATAACTTCATGCACTTTTTGATGGTAGAATGGTGACATACGGACACACAGACACACACGGACAGACAGACATTTTGTAAAAACATGTTTTTTGGAATCTCTGACCTCTAAAACGTGTAAATCCGTCGAAAAAATTTCGATTACAATATTTTCTTCTATTGAAGATAGAAGAAAGTAATAATAGTGATCAGTTAATAAAAACAAGTGGGTAAGTGTAATCACAGATCACTCAGAAGGTTTTATTTAATATTCCTTTCAAAACGTTCTAAACTTTAATTAATAAACCAAAATTGTTAATAATGAAATTTATTAAAAATTAACAATGGTTTATAATGATTAAATCCTTATATAGATGGGGATGATATAAAAGAGTGAGAATAACATTATTCATAACCTGGCTTTTCATTTAAGATATTACATGCCGTATTGTAGATTCATTTTTGAAAATTTATTTCAATAGCATCCCCTGGTGACAGAAAGGGATGAAAAGATGCTAACCGTTGAGATATGTTGAGCAGATTTTTTTTTTTCTTAACTTTTTAGAAAATTTATGAAGTAAGGAACACAATTAAAATTAAACCATCTACTAATGATGAAAAAATGAGTTAAGAGTGTTCTCAACTGATCCGCTCAACAAGCGAAAAACGTTTTGACACATTTACAAATTCAGTTTTTAACAGAAAGTTATAAAATTTTAATGCCTGACTATGAAAGCGATTTCGAATTGAATTTATTTTTCCATTTTATGATCATTAAATTATTTATCGAGTTATAAGCTATTTCGATGATGCAATCACCCGTTTTCCTCCTCCTTTTCGATCGGTTTTTCTACTTTCGTCGGGAAATAGGCTCAAAAGTGTCAACTTTGAAGGCTTGTTATGAAAAATCTATCGTGTTTTTTAAAAAACAAAAGAATGAGTGCCATTAGACAGTTTTTGAATAATAACATCCGCTACTTTCATGCATTTCTGAACAAAAATAAATTAATGCATGTGTCACAAAGTTGCCCTTTTTGATTTAAGAACACCCTTAAGACGGTGGGAAATGGCTGCTTAGACCAAGAATTTTTAAAGGATGTGTGAAAAAAATCAATTTTCTGATTCCCCACTCCACATACACAGGCACACGAAGAAATGCCCCTAATTGTCTGGGGTCAAAATAGACCCTAGCAAAATGTTGGGCTTGATGAGATACCTCCTTCGGTCAACCCTTAAATTGAGATTGAATCTTGCTGTAGTTTAATTAGGGGTTGAGTTTGAAAATTGCTGAAGTTTTATGAAAATCAGTGCATTAGTTCTTGAGATAGAGCTATTAATGAAATTGCGAATAATGCAGCATAACAGTGTCACTTGTTGAGCGATATACACTAAAAACTAAACAGCTCTAGTTTATATCAAGGTCTAAGTGAATCTAAAGTTTTGTGCATAAATGTGCATTAGTTCTTGAGACACAGTGCTTTTTAGCAGACATTTTCTAAAAACCACTAAAATTGTGTTCAGGACCTTCTAAAATGTATAAATCCATCAAAACAGGAAGTCGAAATTATTTCATATATTCAATATTTCTTTTTGTAAAGATTAAAAAAAAAAGTAAAAAAATGTGAAAAGGCATTTTACTCCAACTATTTTCTTTAATATGATTCAGAGTTGTGGACTTTAAATTAATTTTTCTTAGTTTTAATCGTCTGTTTCCACACAATTCAATGATTCTTTCCATTCAAAAAAGCTTCACTTTCTTTTAGGTGGTGGTGGTGGGGGGGGGGGGGGGGTGAAGCATACCAAGGCCCATTATTGAAGACTGGTCAAGCAGTAGTTTAATATAGTAACTTTTGTGTTCTGCAATTTCTTAATTTTTAAGAATTTTAATGAAATTCTTAAAATTTGCCTGTATTCTGTTGTGATTTTTTAACATTTAGATTAATGAAAGAATTTCAATTACAACGCTTTTTTATACCCATTATATTGCTTTTTTTACGCCCACTTAAAAAAATTTTGTCTTCTTGGATTTTTAAGCTTTTAGTGATTTTCAGAGTTTTTTTTTTTATTTTGCGGCAATTTTTTTCAGACACAAAAAAGGGGACTTGGGGGACCAAAATACAAAAAAGGGGACTAAAGGGGACCTTTTTCTAAAAAGGGGACTTTTGGGGGAAAAAGGGGACCATTTGGGAGCCCTGTAATGACGTTTGTAACAATTGTTGTATAATTTGGATTGGGACACCATTGATTAATAATGTGCAGGACAACCCACTGTTTCTTGTGACGCCAAAAAAATGCCAAACTATTTTCATTATATTTCGTTAAATGATTTGATATTATTAGCAATGTTTAATTAAAATCATTAGAGAAATTCATAATTTTATTTTAAGTATAGAATAAAGACAGATATTTCATTCATTTGTTTTTTATTTGCAATTTATCCAAGTGTCCAGAGCTACCCGATCTTCCCCAACTTGACTATTTTATGGAGTGGATTCATTTGTCAGAATAGAGATTATAATAATAAAGAATACTGCCCAGTTAAACTGAAGGCATTGAGCTCACAGGCTACAAATACTAATTGCACATTAAAGCTTTATATTTTCAAGGGTTAATTCCGTTCGAAAAAAAAAATTAAGAAGGGGAAACAGCTTTCCCCTTTTCTCTTTTTTTATACTTAATCATTGAACCTCCTATACTATCAAAGACATGCTTTATCATATAAAAAATCTATATCCAAAATTCAGAGCAAATTAGATAATTCTTAATAAAAACCCATTTAGCATTTATATAATTTAAAAAGAGTTATCCCCCTCTTTTATACTTAACCATTAAACTTCCAAAACTATTCAGAGATTTGAACGAAATCTGAAAATTCTGCTTGAAAAACCCATTTATATAAATTAAGGGGGGGGGGCATTAGAACCCCTGTTCCCCTTATTTATACTTATTCAATGAACACCTAATAACAGTCACGGAATCGCCTCATCAGAATGATCCTAATCTAAATTTTGAACGAAAATTAATTCTGCATGAAAATCCCATTTATATCAACTAACGGGGGGGGGCATTAGAGCCCCTGTTCCCCCTATTTATACTTATTCAATGAACACCTAATAACAGTCACGGAATCGCCTCATCAGAATGATCCTAATCTAAATTTTGAACGAAAACTTAATTCTGCATGAAAATCCCATTTATATCAACTAACGGGGGGGGGGGGCATTAGAACCCCTGTTCCCCCTATTTATACTTATTCAATGAACACCTAATAACAGTCACGGAATCGCCTCATCAGAATGATCCTAATCTAAATTTTGAACGAAAACTTAATTCTGCATGAAAATCCCATTTATATCAACTAACGGGGGGGGGGGGCATTAGAGCCCCTGTTCCCCCTATTTATACTTATTCAATGAACACCTAATAACAGTCACGGAATCGCCTCATCAGAATGATCCTAATCTAAATTTTGAACGAAAACTTAATTCTGCATGAAAATCCCATTTATATCAACTAACGGGGGGGGCATTAGAACCCCTATTCCCCCTATTTATACTTATTCAATGAACACCTAATAACAGTCACGGAATCGCCTCATCAGAATGATCCTAATCTAAATTTTGAACGAAAACTTAATTCTGCATGAAAATCCCATTTATATCAACTAACGGGGGGGGGGAATTAGAACCCCTGTTCCCCCTATTTATACTTATTCAATGAACAACTAATAACAGTCACTGAATCGCCTCATCAGAATGATCCTAATCTAAATTTTGAACGAAAACTTAATTCTGCATGAAAATCCCATTTATATCAACTAACGGGGGGGGGGGGGGGCATTAGAACCCCTGTTCCCCCTATTTATACTTATTCAATGAACACCTAATAACAGTCACGGAATCGCCTCATCAGAATGATCCTAATCTAAATTTTGAAAACTTAATTCTGCATGAAAATCCCATTTATATCAACTAACGGGAGGGGGCATTAGAACCCCTGTTCCCCCTATTTATACTTAATCAATGAACACCTAATAACAGTCACGGAATCGCCTCATCAGAATGATCCTAATCTAAATTTTGAAAACTTAATTCTGCATGAAAATCCCATCTATATCAACTAACGGGGGGCATGAGCCCCCCGTTCCCCCTCTTATACATATCGAATGAACTCCAAAAACTAATCAGGGAAGCGCCTTGTCAGGATATACCTATATACAAAATTTCAAGTGGATCCGATATTTTTATCATGAGTTATCGCGTTACGCACATACGCACATACATACAGAACGGACGGGCACATAAGCTCTCAGGCTATGATAGCCTGTGAGCTAAAAACGATGGAATGATTGCATCAAAATTGCAGAATTTTAACAAATCAACAAGAATTTCAGTAGAAACACAACATGTGAAATCGAAAGCATCATCTATTCTTAATTTTTGGACAGAGTTTTAAAAAGGCATTACAAATTCTGCATTCTATATTGAAATCCAAATAGGACTAGATATTGCTTTATCATTTATGGATTCAGGGTTATTAATAAAGTTTATCTCCAAGAATTAAACGTGAAAAATTTAGGGGGAAAATACTTCTAAAAATAGGAATTTACCATAATTTTGCTAAAAATTCAAAGGTTTGAAACTTTAAAAAATATTATGTTTATTTATTTCAATATTAATGAAATTAAGATGGGAAAAATTTTCAAAATCCACAGTAAAAGAATTCAGATCAAAACGTTCTTTAAAAAAAAAAAAAAAAAAAAAAAAAAAAATTCGAATTTTTAAAGACTGTGAAATTTTTCTTCTTTAAAAAGAAGAAAAATAATTTTTTTTTTTTCGCTTCAGTGTCAGCACACAAACTTTTCAAAATCTACTTCAGCTTCTCTAAGCAACAGAATAAATTATCAGTAACTATCCTAACTAAAACTTTAACAACTAAGAAGAAATATTAGTAACTTAGGTAAAAATTTGCCTCATATTCTGCCGTTTTCAGAAACTGTTAGCAAGGATGCTGTATGTTTAAAATAAATAATATTAACATTTTATTTTAGAGACATTTTGATGTACATACATATTCATTTTAAGGTGAAGCTTAATAAAGATCCGATAATTATAAAATGCGAAAAAAAAAATACTCTTTTTGGATCTATTTCCCTTTAAATTTTAATGCATTTTAAAAAATTAAGAATCGGACTATCAGTAACATAAAATATTTATTTTTTAAAATTAAAACTCTTAAGTAAATAATCGTCTTTTTACTGAACTTTTTAAATATAACATTTTTTATGTCATACTAATTAACTTACTGTTAGTCTTAATTTCTTGTAGAAATACCTGTAATACCAATAATAATAAAACTACTACAAAACATTAATATCTTTCGGAAAAGAAAAGTAAGTAAATATATATGTATGTATCCAAATTGTGTCAACAATTATTACCTACTTTCTTGATAAAATCACTTGATAATCTTTTGACAGGGTATTGTGAAATATTTAAGTAATAATTTAAAAAAATCAATGGTTCTTAGTTTAAACCCTGGTTCTGGAAAATGCAATTTTCATATTACAATGGATTTAATTAAGAAATTTCATATTTTTTTCCAATTTAAAAGTTTATTTACTGTGATAAGTAATCACCGACATTCATAATATTTTTTTCGAATGCAATTTTTTTTCTATTTAATTAAAAACTATCGCGTTTTATTAATGATCAGGATTTTTAATTTAGTGTAAACATTTAAAAAACTTTTTATAATGTTAAAATTTTATTAAATCGGTGCTTTTTTTTTCTTTTTTTTTTCAGGTTTTCAAAAGATTTAAAATTTTATTTAAACAATTTGATTTGAACATTTTTAATTTTATTAAAATAAATAATTTCCTTTTATAATTATTTAAAATTACATTTATTGGTGCTACCATCTATAAAAGAATTAAATAATTATAAGTTGACAGTTTGGATTTATTAATTAAAGGATAAGTTGATATGAAAGAAATATAAAATAAAATCCTCTGTGCGATCTGCGATCACACTTACTCACTTGTTTACTATTAGCTAACAAATTTATTAGGAATTGAAGTCTTACAGTTTTCTTTGATTTATATTTATAAGGAATTGAAGAGTCATTCTGTCATTATTTCCTAGTTTTGAAAGAAGAAATATTTTCTTACCTGCAAACGATTGTTGCAATAGTCTTCGATTCTGAATTCATGGCATAAATTTCTGTTATTGCCAATAGCATGGTGGAAACATCCTCTGGCAAATTACTGTTAGCACTCCAATTTTTTAAAGTAAGAACTTTAATAGAAAGAGGTTCAGAATTGTTCTAAGACGAGAAAGATTGGTTAAAAGTTAATTATGAAATATACATGTCTTATTCATATACTATATATATTACCATAGGATATTCGTTATTTCATAAAATACCTAGTTATTTCATGAAATAACCATCCAAGTCCGTTAAAGAGTCTAAAATTATTGAATTTTGAGATTTAACTATATATTTTATTTGAATAAGGATTGCCTAACCATTAAAGACAGTGCGCGAAATCCATTTAAGCCAACTATAGTTGGTTTTAGTCCGTTTTTTTGCAGTCAGTGTGTATGCTGCTTGTTACTATCTGATGTCCTTGGCAATGCATGTTTTGACCATATGTTTTTACTTTTTTCCATCTTTACAAAAATAAATCATTGGATTCATGAAAAATTTCTACTTCCAATTTTCAATAGATTTATACGTTTTAGAAGTCAATGAACAAAATTTGAGGGTTTTTTTTTTTTTTTTACAAAAAAAAAAAAAAAAAAAAAAAACGAGTTCTACAGGAATAAGAAACCAATCAGTAGATGGGAAACATGCAATAACACTCGGAATCCTTGTTCTTATAATAATCTTGTTATAAGTTATAAAAATTTAAATAAATGTACCACCCTAACTTCATTCTGTTATTTTTACTTATTGTTTAACTAATATAGCAATCATAAAACTTTCTTCTACTTTTTGCATGTTAATACTTCAAATGTCCGAATGTCGCTTAAACAGTACCAAAATTATGACAATCTATGCTCATTGTGAGGATCCTACAAGCATAGAATTCCGTCCATTAGTTTTTGAAATAGGACTAGTGCGGATATCGGTAAAAATACAACATAAAAGCACACTTGTTGGGCGATTTAATTAATTTTGATTTCTTTAGTCATAATAAGTTCAGTAATCAAACTCAAACTATGTAAATGCAAGGTGATTGAAAAATCCTTGGTTAATTTTTAAGGGATGGTAAAGCATCCTACAACAAATAATTTTTGTATGGGGAAGTAGTGTCTTAATCAATTTATTTACTGAAAAACAGATTTTACTCCAATACAAACATAACTCTTGCTCATAATTTTAACAAAAATAAAGATATTTCAATGAAATTTTAGACACTTATCTTGTTTTGTGCGAAATTTAAAACCATCAATGAAAATACTGGAAGGGCATAGTAATTCAATCAATGGCACAGTATTTGTAATGTCGATTACATTCCGACATATCGAGAGTGTAGTTCAGTGCTATTTCCACGTGAATAGTTATACTACGTCTCGTTATGTCGCTTTATTTCGTGAAAAAAGTAAATATGCTAACAATTTTAATGAAAATCTTCATTATTGCTGAAGTTATGAAAAGTTCAAATTCGAGAGAGACGCTTTGAACTTTTGATGAAAAGCTAGTTACATTTCTTGTTTATTATTTAAGGGGATCCGGAGCACAAAAATATTCAAATTTACTAAAAAAAATTATTGCATTAAAAATGTCTGTTTTTTTATGCTTAAAATGACATTTAAATTGTGTTAATATCTTAATTAGAAGAGGAAACATTATTCTTTTCATGTTGGTTTGTTTTCAAAATCCAGTGTTTAAGCATGGAATGACTTCTTGCGAAAATGCGTTTTTCTTCATGATAGGTTTTTCACAATTTCGTGGATTTGAATTGTTTATAATTCAAGGACTGTTAAAGATAAATTCTTCAAACTTAGAACATGTCTTTTTTGGTTGTTTCGCTTTAGTTTTTGTTCAGCAAATATGAAGAAAATATTTACTTTTGAAAATATGATTTTTTTAATAAAAGTTTCATCATTTTTTTTTTTCAAAATTCAATTAAAATTCAGATATTTCTATTAATTTAAATGTACAAAAATTGAAATTCAACAAATAATATTTTGAGTTATAACGATTTTAATCTTCCACACTTTTTTAATAAATTTTAAATAAAAAAAATATGTATATATAAGAAGTTTTATCATGTGATTTTGTTAACGAATTTTATGGTTAACCATCACATTAAAAATCAAAATTTTAATTCAATCTATACTAATTATAAAGAGGAAAGATTTGATTGTTTGTATTGAATAGGCTCCGAAACTACTTGACGGATTTGAAAAATTCTTTTACCGTTGAAAAGCTATACTATTTCTGGTGAACATAGGCTATATTATATTACAAAAAAATAAATAAATAAATAAATAAAAAGGGATTCTTACTAAAATGCCAATAAAGTAACCAAAGGTGTAGAAAAATGATGTAAAAAAGTCCTTACATCGCGTGCACTGCCAATACTATTGATTATCTATACTAATATTATAAAGAGAAAGATTTGATTGTTTGTTTGAATTGAATAGGCTCCGAAACTACATGACGGATTTGAAAAATTCTTTCACCGTTGGAAAGCTACACTATTTCCGGTGAACATAGGCTATATTATATTTCAAAAAAGAAAAAAAAAAAAAAAAAAAAAAAAGGTGGAATTTGCACGTGAACGTAGCAAATGAGGTGCGTTCGTACGATAACGAAGTTTTAAAAATATTCAGATCTTGCTGATATAGTAGAGCGTACTCCGGATACAGTATAGTAGTCGAAATCTTTACGTTTCCGTAAATATGCAGGAAGTAATTTTTATTACACCTCAGCAACGTATATCTTATTCATAAAATGTGAAATAGTTGAATATAATTAAAACACGTACCAAACCATGTTTCCCGGTATAGTGGAATACTTTTGTGTGGCCCTGTATTTTAATAATAAAAATTCTTTGCATCACAGATTGTACGGAATGCATATTTCAGTATATATATTTCATAGATTCATGCCAATTCTATTATGTTCGAATGAGTGTAACATCATTAAAATGCATTTGAAACTTTTTCCCCATTGACCGTAATGTAACGGAATCCTTTTGATTGTCCCTGTAATTGATCTATGCATCCGATTTTCATAACATTTGAAATGACTCGACAAAATTACGCAATAATTATATGTTTTAAATTTCAAACGATTAAAATGCATTTAAAACTTTTTTCCCTATTGACGGTAATGTAACGGAATCCTTTTGAATGTCCCTGTAATTGATCTATCCACCCGATTTTCGTAAAATTCGAAATGACTCGACAAAATTAACTTATAATTATGTATTTTAAATTTCAAACGATTCGGTTGGGTAGTTTATGCGTTGTTATATGCGGACAGACAGACGGACGGACGGACTGAGCGACAACAATAGGTGCTACGTATTTACATAATTACGAACGCACCTAAAAAGGGATTTTTACTAAAATACCAATAATGTAACCCAAGGTGTAGAAAAATGTCGTTAAAAAGTCCTTACATCGTGTGCATTGCCAATACTATTGATTATCTAGACCAATATTGTAAAGAGGAAAGATTTGATTGTTTGTTTGTTTGAATTGAATAGGCTCCGAAACTACTTGACGGATTTGAAAAATTCTTTTACCGTTTGAAAAGCTACACTATTTCCGGTGAACATAGGCTATATTATATTTTTAAAAAAAAAGGGGGGGGGGGATTCTTACTAAAATTCCAATAATGTAACCCAAGGTGTAGAAAAATGACGTTTAAAAAGTCCTTACATCGTGTGCACTGCCAATACTAGTGATTATCTATACTAATATTATAAAGAGGAAAGACTTGATTGTTTGTTTGTTTGAATTGAATAGGCTCCAAAACTACTTGACGGATTTGAAAAATTCTTTCAACGTTGGAAAGCTACACTATTTCTGGTGAACATAGGCTATATTATATATATATATAAATTAGGGATCCTTACTAAAATGCCAATAATGTAACCCAAGGTGTAGAAAAATGACATTAAAAAATCATTACATCGTGTGCGCTGCGAATACTATTGATTATAATCTATATACATTAAATAAAGTCGGGGGTTTTACACCATTTATAACTCAAGAACGGGTGGATCCATTTTTATGAAATTTTGTATGAAGGTATTTGACACCTTAGATTAACATATAGACTACTTTTTACTCGACTACCTAAAAGGAGGGTAATGTTTTTAGTGGTTGAATTTAGTGGGATGAAGTGGTAGTAACAATAGCGGTGTCAGTAGTGGCACGGGACTGGGCGACTTGCTCTACCCGAAGCAAAGCGAGGGTGGGCTGCTAGTAAATAAATTAAAAAAAAATAAATAAAATGTAACCCCAACCCCATTAAAGTTTGCTGTAGTATGTTATATCGTGCTTTAAAATTTGTCCAAGGACATTTGCATCGTGTTGAATAATAAGAACATTAATGTATTTTTATGTAGAAGACGTTTCTTACTTCTCCAACTGTGGACAGAGAGAGATTCACCACTGCCATATCTTTCTTCGTAATCACAGATTCGCAAACAATTTCAAATTCTCCAAACGTCTGAGTACTTTGCGCCCATAACAGTGGTGTGCCCTGTGTTTCAATGAGAAAGTATTGAAAATGATAAAATATTTTGGTTAAGAAAAGGAAAAGAAAGAAAAGAAACATGCAAACTATCATCAGAATTTAATAACAGAAAAATTCCATTTACATTCCAAGTTGTTTAAATCTCTTTATTTTGTTCTTTTAACTGCCAGAGCTGTTTTTTTTTTTTTCTTTCTTTAAATCTAAATAAAATGCGTTGTATTTTTATTTTCTCCTATCTTTACAGGAAAAAAGTATTGGATTTTAGAAATCCGGTTTTCGACGTTTTGCACGTTTTAGGAATCAGAGACCCCGAGAAACATGTTTTTACAAAATGTCTGTCTGTCACTCTGTCATTCTGCATATGTGATAAAAATTTGTGGGCTCTCTATCTCAAGAACTAATGCATGGAATTTCAGAAAACTTTAGATTCAGAAGACGTAAAAATAACAGAGAGTATACCCTCTAAGCAGAGGGTATACGCTCAAGGCAGAGGGTATACCCTCTAGAGTGCATATGCTATAGCTTTATTGAGAAACAGATGGTATATGGTGTTCCTTAAAATATCCTGAAGGTATACGGCGTATACCTCCGTATACCCTTCACTACATCCCTGCAGCTAGACCCTGATATAAATTGCAGTTGATTATGAAAAAAATGTGCATTAGCTCTTAAGATAGAGAGCTATGGCGGAAATCCTAAACAATGCAGCATAGCTGCACTACCTTTTGGCACATTTACACTAAGACATAATCAACATGAAATCATATTAAGATATAACTTAATCTGAAGTTTTATGAAAATATGTGAATTAAATAATGAGATAAAGTTAGTTCAAATAACTGATTCTAATGAGGTTTGCAATGGTAATTTTATATGAACGTTTCAGTACATTATATATTGCTCTATCGTTCTTTACCGAATCCTACGCTATAAACAATCAATTAAAGAAGTTGTTCCTTAACAACTTGCATTTTGTATGATTAAAAAAGAAAAGATATAATAGCGTAATTGTAATATCTTTAAACATATTAATTTAAGGCATAAAACAGTACTCAATAAATAGAGGTGGGCGAACTTTTACACATATCATATTTAATACACATAATTCACTACACACAACATACACACATTGTAAACATAGAACAATTAATCTGGAACTCAAGTACATTTATGTTTCTTACATAATTCCATGGAATGGACAAGAGGCGCCATCTACAGTTTTACCTGAAAAGTAAAAGTATAAAATACCACAGCTCTTCCCCACTTAATAATGAAGTCGTTCAGGAGCTCTTCGATGTCTTCTGGATCGTCTAAGTACCTGTGGAGAAGAAGAAGAATTAGTTTTTACATGTTCAGGAGCATCAACTGTAGCACTAGTAGGAACCGACGGTTTTGGGAGAATGTTATCCGAGCTAGTTGAATTAGAACTCGAAGAATCAGGATCACGAAAGTCAGTTGGAGTAGGATCTGGAGCAACTGGAACATGAGAGTCAACTGGTTGCGGATCTGTGAAACTTGACTGTAAGGGTGGAAAATCATCTTGCTTCATCTTTGCATTTTCACTTCTCAAATTTTCTGTAACATTTTCTTCCAAATTTGGATCATTAGTTAAAGAAATATCTTCCCCTACATTAGTTATTTGATCCACATGTCTTTTCAAATATTCGAACCAACTTGAACTCTGTAATGTAATTTTCCTTCTCTTGCTACGATTCGACCAATTTTCCATTTGGCTTCTGGAGTATAATTTCTTACAGCTACTTTCTGGTTGATTTCAAATTCTTTTACTTTAACTTTAGCTTTCCTTGCAGTTTGTTTTCCATGAACAAAATTTGCAACATTCGGCACTATCAAATCTATGCTTGTTCTTATATGACGTTTTAGAAATAAAGATGCAGGACTTTCCCCCGTTGTAACATGTGGCATCTTCCTGTACTGCAAAAGAAAGTTATTCAACTTTATTCATTTGTAAAGTACCTGGTTCAGACGCTAAGGCTTTTAATCCACGTTTGACCGTTTGCACATATCTCTCAGCCTGTCTATTTGTAGATGGATGGTATGGTGCACTAAACTTATGTTTTACACCATGACTTTTTAAGAATATTTCAAATTCTTCAGATGTAAACTGCTTAGCATTATCTGATACCAAAGAAATAGGAAAACCGTATCGTGCAAAGAGAGAAGAAAGACAAATAATTGTATTTTCTGAAGTTGTACTAGGAACTATAAATACTTCTGGCCATTTACTATAAGCATCAACCACTAACAAAAGCATCTTCCCATTAACAGGACCAAAATAATCAATATGAATCCTCTGCCATGGAGCAGTAGGCCATTCCCAATGATGTGTATCAACTTTGGGAGGATTATTTTTCAAATTTACACAAATAGAGTAATTTCTTGCAATATCTTCAATATCATGGTCTATTCCTGGCCACTATACAAAACTACGGGCTAAAGATTTCATTTTCACTATACCAAAATGTAATTCCTTTAATATCTGTTGTCGATGAATTTCTGGGATAACTACCCTACAACCTTTTAAAATACAACCATGCTGAAGAGTAAATTCTTCTTGTTTTCCGCCAAAAAGTAAATTCTTAGGAATTTCTGAACCCGAAATGAGATGATGAAAAATTTGTCGCAAAAGAGGATCGGTTTTTGTAGCTGAAGCAATAGATTTAGCATTTAAAGGTAAAACAGAAAGCTGATTTATTTGAATGATTTCAGATTCATCAAGTCCCTCATTTGAATTATATTCGTGGGGTAAATCTTCACTATGTAATGGAAAACGAGAGAGTGCATCGACATTACCGTGTTCAGTAGTTTTCTTATAGGCGAATGTCATACTTGAACGTTTGTAAATATATGGCATATCTTTGCATTCTAGCGGCTGATAAAACAGGAATACTTTTAGAAGGTGAAAAAATTGAAACTAATGGTTTACTATCAGTAAACAAAGTGAATCTGTTACCGTACAAATATTGAAAAAATTTCTTAACACCAAATATTATTGCTAATGCCTCCTTATCTACTTGACTATACCGTTTTTCGGCATTATTCAAGGTTCTGAATACAAATCCAATAGGCTTTTCAGTATTGTCTTTCATCACATGCGAAAGAACTGCAGAGATACCATATGGAGAAGCATCAGTAGCTAAGATTAAAGGTAATTTCGGATTGAAATGCGTAAGCACTCTGTCAGAAGTAATTTCTCTTTTTATTTTTTTAAACGCTTGATCACATTTGTAAGACCAATTAAACTTCACATTCTTTTTAAGCAAATTATTCAAAGGATGTGCAATTGTCGATAAATTTGGTACAAATTTAGCATAATAAGTTACAAGACCAAGAAATGCTTTAACCTGGGAAACATTTTCTGGCCTGGGGGCATTTACAATTGCTTCTATTTTATCTGGTGTTTCATGAATACCATGTTTATCCATTTTATACCCACAATAAGTAATTTCATCTGCCATGAAGAACGATTTTTCCTTATTTATCCGAATATTATAATTTCTCAATCTTTCTAATACTTGCTTTAACCTTTGTAAATGAATTTCATCTGTTTCCCCAGTTATTCCTATATCATCAATAAAAATTGTAATTCCCTCAATTCCACTTAAAATTTGCTCGATTTTTCTTTGCCATATAGCAGGAGAACCATTGGTAATTTAAGAAACTGAAATAATCCTTTAGGAGTATTAATAGTTAATAATTCTTGGGATTCCTCATCAACGGGCAATTGGAGGTATGCTTGATTCAAATCAATTTTTGTAAAATGAACACCACCACTTAAAGTAGCTAACATATCTTCTATTTTAGGCAAGGGATATTTTTCTACTTTCAGATATTTATTTAATGTAACTTTAAAGTCTCCGCATAAACGTATTTTTCCATTAGATTTTACCACTGGAACAATCGGGGTTGCCCACTTGCTATTTGTAACTGGTTTAATTATGCCAGCTTCTTGTAATCTTTGTAATTCCTCATTGACTGCAGCACGTAGTGCATAAGTAACAGTCCTTGCTTTACAAAATATGGGTGTAGCATCCTTTTCAAGGTAAAGCTCTGCCTTTAACCCTTTAATTTCCCCTACTTTATCAGAAAATAAATCAGAAAAATCATTTAACAATTCTTGTAATTTATCAGAATAATTTATAGTCTCGTTAACATAGACAGATCTTAAATTATGTGGAAAAATATCGAATGCAGAGGCCCAATCTCGGCCAAATAATAATGGAAAAGTATCTTCTTTTATCAAATATAATTTTAACTTTTCTGTTTTATTTTCATAAGTAACATTTACTTCAACATAACCTACATGTTTAAAAATTTCACCAGTTGCAGTTTTTAACTGAACATCTGGGGGTAAAATTTTATAATCAGGAAAAATTCTGCGAAATCTTTTTAAAGGAACAGCAGAAATTCCCGAACCTGTGTCCAATTCCATATAAGCTCTTGCTTTATTTTCAATTAACACAGATAATTTAATAGGATTTGCACCTGTATTTTTTATAGTTAATACATTTACTGTATCTACCGAATTTACGTGTTTTTGGAAAGTTTTACTTCTACATACTTTTCCAATATGGCCTTTTTTCTTACATATTTTACAAACAGCATTAATAAATCTACATGAATTGGCTAGATGAGAAGTATTTCCGCATCTATAACACTTTAATTTACTTTTATTTGCTTCAGGAATTGTATTATTTACATGATTGTTGACATTTGACTTCTGACAATCATTCGATAATTTCTTGGGGTGTACGTTCTTTGAACTTGAAATTTTATTAATGCTGATATTCTTATTTTTAATTTCAGAAATTTCAATATCTACATTGTGTAAGGATAACGCTTTTTCAACTGCCTTCTCAAAAGTTAAACATCTACTTGCATAATCAATTTATTTTGAATGCTTTCGCTTTTCAAACCGCGTAAAAATTGTTCAAGTAAATTTTCATTTAATGTATCACCCGTAAAACAACAAAAAGTTGTATTTTTCTTCAATCTAGCAGCAAAATCTTGAACTGATTCCGACTCGTTTTGGTAACACTTACGGAATTTTATTCTTTATATAAATTTGTTGGGGGCGGGGCTTAAATGCTTCATCAAAATGTCAACAATCTCAGAATATTTTAATGTTTCACATTCTTTCAGGAAACATAAATTACTCAGCAAATTATAAAGCTTAGGGCCCATGCAGGATAAAAGGGCCGCAACTTTTTTTTCCTCTTTTAATTCATTCAGAATAAAATTCTGCTCCAAGCGTTTAATATAGGCCTGAAATGTTTCTACTCTATCATCATATTCTTTAAATGCAAACATCGTAATTTCACTTAATAAGACAGAAAAAAAGTAAGTTAAAATTCAATGCACTTACCACCCCCTTGTTTTGTAGCTGCCGATAACTCTGGAAGGCTACTTTACATAGCAGAATTGCCGAACTCAAAATCGAAAGAAGGAGCCATTTCCATTTGGCGTGCTGTTATTCCTTTAACATTTTTACGGTAGAAAGTTTTTTACATCGTCGCCATTGTAATATCTTTAAACATATTAATTTAAGGCATAAAACAGTACTCAATAAATAGAGGTGGGCGAACTTTTACACATATCATATTTAATACACATAATTCACTACACGACATACACACATTGTAAACATAGAACAATTAATCTGGAACTCAAGTACATTTATGTTCCTTACATAATTCCATGGAATGGACAAGGGGCGCCATCTACAGTTTTACCTGAAAAGTAAAAGTATAAAATACCACAGTAATTATATATTGTTTACCACAATTCAGTCGGACATTCCAGGTAAATGTCCGTAACGCTTTAAAATGCATGATGAAATTCACAGATATATTTCGTTTGATTATAGGTTTCTTTAGAAAAAAACCGACAAGCGTAGAGGGCGAAGGCTGCTAATATGTAATGAACTTCAGTGAAATTGCATCACATGACACGCGTGTTGATTTTTGAGGGTACACACCGCTACCCCCCTCCTGACTTTGACAATATTATTAACCATAACGTATCTTATACATAAAAATATTGTAAAAATTGCAAATACCACACGTGACTGATGTGTACTGACAGGTACAAGATCAGTCTGCTGCTTCTAGGTTCTTTTGCTAAAATTGTTCGCGGTAACTGACTCTATCGACTATAAAAAACTTTAACTACTATAACTGAGTAGTACTACTTATTGTATAGAGTCGTTCGGAAAGTCGTGTCCATTTGGGAAAATTAATTCGAACTGGAAAATTCTATCAGTTAATTATTAAATATCGTTTCCGATATCTAATGTTTAGTAATTAAAGGGCAGAATTTTCCGGTACAAATTGATTTTACAAATGGATACGACTTTCCGAACGACTTAATAAAAATTTTAAATTATAATTTTCCGTATTTAGCATAAAAAACAAAATTACCTCAACAGTATAATCCATTTCTTGAAGAATTGCTACAACTTTTGACTTTTGGTGGTAAACCATACTCCAGAAATCGCCCACTGTTTCCGGAAGAGGGTATTGAGTGGCAATGAATGCATTTTTTGTAGAAAAACTCTGGAAAAAAAAAGAAGATAAAATTTGAATTAAATGTAGAGAATTTGAAATAAATTTGAAAATTTGAATTAAATGTGAATTAAATTCCAAGAGCCTTTACTTTCAATGTCATTATTACCTTTAAGGGTGTAATTCCAATCCAAACTGCTTATTATTATTTTTTTTTAATTTATTTTTGCTTTCAAGCGCATCAAATTGACAAATTCTTTTATTTAGAAACAACATAATGTACCGTGCTTATCGATTTTTTGATAAGGCCAAAAAATAATATAAAAAATATTGTCGAAATGGGCACGAAGATCTGGGAACGAAAAAAATGGCCATACTGGAGGAAAAAATTGTCAATAAATCAAATTCTAATGAACTGAGTGAAAAATGAAATCATACGGCTTTTTATACATCACTTCAAAATTCATCTTAGCAAGCTTCATGTTTTTACCTTTAAAAATGAGTTTGAAAATATTTCAAAAATTTTCGAGCTCAAGAGAGAGGGAAAAAATATTTTTTAGATTACACCCTTAATAGTGGTACCCACCTATGATAGAAATTGCCAATATCTACTGTCAAGCGGTCTGTGAAACCGCTAGATCCAAAGGTGAATAAAAGGCGTAATTAGCTCATAGGATGATGTTTCTGTGTTAAATTTTTTGTACAGGAGTGTTATAATTAAAATTCACTTATTCAAAAGTCTCTGGTGATACTAAAATACAAAAGCTCCAAATGAAACAATATTTTGATAGTGTTTATAATTAAACTGAAAGTTACAAGTTAAACTATAAAAATTAAAAAAAAGCAGCGATAGCATCAGATGTAACATCAGTTAATCTCTTGGAGACGAGTGATCGGTATACGTGCCGCATAAGGTGCTCAGCAGGCTTGATTATTCTGATCAGTAAATTTTTGTTCTAAATGTAAAGAATTGATTGCCACGCAGGGAATTAACAGATTTAATTGCCTGCGTGGAAACTCGGTATTATACAAGTTCCGAGGTATTTTGGCCACCCAAGATGAAGTTTACATCGACGAGAGGGCATTTCTCCCGCGGTGGACTTAGAATGTCTTAATCAATCTTTGGCAGGGAGTTTCTTTCTTATAAGTCGACAGAAGAGGCCGCCTGAATGCTTTTAGGTGAAAGAGAGAAACGTGTTATTTTTTCCCACGAGTAGTTTGTGTGTGATCTCAGCATCAGTGGCGTAGCTAGCGGGGGGCGGTCCGCCCCGGGTGTCACCCTCTAAGGGGTGACACCCAATCTTTATTTGCAAATGTATACAAATAATATTATAATGTTTGGTAAAAAAAATTCTAGAAAAAAATAAAATTTATAGCTCACGTCGCATCAGAGTTAATTTTCTTTTCTTTGAAAATATGAAATTTTATACAAAACTAGCAGCTTTCGCCCGCTACGCTGGTCAGTGCTTTAAAAAAAAAAAAAAAAAAAAAAAAAACTTTGAATTTAACGAAATTTTTATATTTTAGTAATTTTTAGTTTTATATTGTATTTTAAACTGTCTATCATCGGTGAAAAGTCAGTCATCTAAACGGAAAGTTCAATGTTAGTCACCAATTAATGACGTAGCGCTCAACATTTTAACAGTTTTAATCACATAAAAATTCATTCAGCGGAACCTTTAAAATAAAGCCAGCCTTTTGTAATTGTATTCATCTGATTTAAAACATCTTCACTGGTATTTAATTAAGCAACGTAGAATGCTATATTTCATTTGTTACAAAATTTCTGAAAAATTATCCAATAAACAATGTAAGTTCCATTAAAATCTATCAAGTAGAACTTGAGCTATAAGCGGCCGGAATGAAATTTCACTTTGCGTTTTATATATAGTGAGATAATTAAATAAAGCTTAACTAATCATGTTAACCTGATTATAGAACTTTCTTTCAAAATTGTAGGTTCAATAGATTTTTTTTTTTTTTTTTTTTCATGATTAATACGAAATCCAGACTTTCTTTTACATAGATTGAAAATTTCAGCTTTTTGCGCTGAAGACATCGCCAAATTAGAAAAATGTGAAGTATCTGTATTCTTTAAATTCAGTAGTTCGTGAGACACTTCACATTTTCCTAATTTGAAGATGTCTTTGGCGCAAAAACCTGAAATTTTCAATCCTTATCTATATAGATCAGATTTTGTAGTTCTTTTTCAACTGATACCATATTTTAGTGTGTTTTTCATGCATAATCGAATGGTCCCAAGCAAATTCATTTCAAAGCAAAAAAATTAGGGGTTTTACCTAAATATAGTTGTACGTGCAATATTGTGTAGGCACTAAACAATGGAATATGGATACAGCCCCTCATCTTTTTGCTTCATTTAGGGAATAAAGGATTTTGAGTTGATTCTATAGGCTCCCATTTTCAGAATTTTCAAGCTATGTTTTTGAAACTTTTACAGAAGTTGCTCTATACATTTAGCTAACACAATATGCAAATGACATTTTGATATCGTTGACGCATGCGCAATGGAAAATTTTTTACTAAACATACTCATTTTTCATACAGTTTTTATTATTTTTAAATTCTGATGACAGGGTATTGTGTACAATGATGTTTGTCATATTTTCAGAAAAGAACATTATTTTATAATAAGAACTCTGCAAATTATAAGCAAAAAACTTGGAAAAATTTAGGACTGTTTTTCATAAAAACCTTAATTTCTCTACGAGTATACATGCTATCCTTGTAAAAATTAACACAGTACGTTACAATAAGCCAATTAATCAAAATGTGTAATTTGAACGCTTTTGCTACATTAGTTTTGACAGGGTTATCCAAAAGATCTTCGTTCTTTTTCAATTTGTTGACGGTCCCCTGTTCGATTTCGGGGAAAGCTCTTCGCGAAAATATGTGACGCGTACTATTTTGTTTACACACCTGGAGTTTCAGCACATTCCGATTCATATTTCTTTCATTACTTAAAAATAATTACTTAATTACCAATTATGCTTAACTTTTGGACACCAGTGTATATAGAAGGATTGAAAATTTCAGGTTTTTGCGCCGAAGACATCGTCAAATTAGGATAATGTGAAGTATCTCACGAACTACTGAATTTAAAAGAATTTACTTGGTACCATTTGATTCAACATAAAAAAAAAAAAAAAAAAAAAAAAAAAAAAAAAAAACCATTAAAATATGGTATCAGTTGAAAAAGAACTGCAAAATCTGATCTATATAGATAAGGATTGAAAATTTCAGGTTTTTGCGCCGAAGACATCTTCAAATTAGGAAAATGTGAAGCATCTCACAAACTACTGAATTTAAAAGAATTTGCTTGGTACTACAGTGAAACCTCCGAATAAGAGACAGCCATGGGACCGGAACTTTTGTCCCTTAAATAGAGATGTCCCTTATTCGGAGTTTTTTATTGTCTGAGCGAAGCGAAGTCTTATACTCAGAGTACGTAACGATATTAAAAGTCAAAAAATTCTTTCGTCAAGCAAATCTCAAAAAGTACTTGTCGGATTTTGATTCTGTTTGTACCAATAGGTACCTATGAAGGTAATTTGGTGAATGCACCACCTATGAAAAATTTGTTCCAAATAGTTTAAAAGTTATATTAAAAAAAACTGATAAAAAAGCACAATTTATTTGCATACGTCACAGAAATTTGGTGTGCGTCATTTTTCACCGGCTGGATATTTTTGTAGAGAACCGAATCAGAGTGTAAGGTGTAAATAGTAATTGTTTGAGCGAAGCGACGGCTAATACACATAGTACGTAATGATATTAAAAGTTAAGCATAATTCTTTCGGCAAGCAAATCTGAAAAAATACATGACGGATTTTGATTGTACCAGAAGGTACCTATGAGGGTAACCTACTGAATGCACCAACTCTCAAAAATTTGTTCCAAATAGGTTAAAAATTATATTAAAAAACTGATAAAAAAGTACGATTTATTTGCATACGTCTTAGATATTTGATGTACTCACTTTTCACTGGCTGAATGCTTTTGTTACATTTCAGAATTTGAGCACATGGAGCAAAGAAAATACGCAAGCAATTTTTATTTAAATACAATAAAACATATTTAAATTTAAGAAACAAAGTGGAAAAGAAATTTGTTGTATTATTATTATATTATTTATTTAAAAGAAAAAAGCCATAATACTTAGCGACTTAGTATTCGGTGTTTTGCGATAATTTTCTAATAACATTTTGTAATCGCATCTTTTGCTTGGCATCATATATTTCACGCGTGCAAATCAGGAAAAAATTCTTTCGTGTTTAAATAAAATGCGAGTTTGACATGAATGCTTTAGGTATTACTTTTAATCATAGATTATATTCTATTATTTTATTTACATAGATTACTTAATATTATTTCTCATTAAGCAACCTGTGTTCCCCGGCGATTATTGCTTTATTGCACACATTTTATGAAAACATATACATGACGCAGATGTCATACATGCACCAAGTTGATGCGATTGCAACAAAATGGCGATTTCATGTCTCACATGGTAACCCGTTTATTTTGTTCCATCACTTTATTAAAAAATAAACAATGGTGGAAGCAATAAATATACAGTTATAAATAATAAACATAATAATAAATAGAATAAAAAGTATAAATATGACAAAAAATCGTATTAGAGAAATATTCAAAAACTTTCACCGAAACAAAGTTTATACCAATTTACGGGAGAAGAAATCGCGCCACGTAGTGCATATATCACATCCGTGCTATATTTATACGTAAAAATAAGCATAAACGTTCATCAGGTTTACTTATGTAACTGTTCATATCTATTTGCAACAAATATCACTTTTTGAAGTCTCCACAGAACGAAGGTTTATAAAAACGCCAAGGTAAAGGTAATATTGGAAAAGTACCATGAAATTAGAGTAGGTATATCATATACCGATCGGGTTTGGGGGCAAATTTGGCGAAAATCATTTCTGAATATGAGTTAAATATATTTTTCAATTATTTTGTATTATTTTAAAAATAATAATTAAAAACACAATTAATAAAGAAAGAAAAACTATTTATATAATTTGATAAAAAAATTAAACAATTTATTAATAAATAAACAATAATAGCCGGGTTACCAAGTCATGCAAAATAGCGATATTTTGGGGCCAATCATGCGAAAGCAGCGCCGTGCAAAAGGGGGGGGGAACGAAGGGGGGAAATCGACCTGGTCGCGGAAATTTATGGGGAGCCAAATTTGTACTACCAACGTCATTTTTGGCCTGTTACAAGAAAAAGTTATGTGGGAGGGTGCCAAATTGAAAAAAAGTGCCAAATTGGCGCAGTTTTCTCTTCGCACGCCCATGTGCGGAAAAGTTCTATATTCTTTTCTAGCATTTTGGCGAGCATTTTAAATTATTTATTTGGCATTAAATGAATCTACGTGATTTCAATATTCAGCTTTGGGTTTGAATTTTTAATACTTTCCAACAAAGTTGAAAACTGTTTATGCATTTGGTTTGTCTGTCCGTCTGTCTTCGCTCTAATACCTGTAAATATACGCTTATTTTAATGCAATTGGTAAACCTTATTAACGTCTCCTAAGCATGTTTTATATTGTATATGATGCATGTTAGATTAAAATTCCTTTAGAGGAGCACCCTAAAGAATTTGATTACATTATGGTCTATGGGAAGAAATGTTTACAGAGTATTTTAATGACATTACCCTATTGAGATGGATTGAATCTGATATAAATTACCGAGTTTCACAACGGTTACGTTAGAACAGGATATTCATAGCATTTTTAATCCATTTATCGGGACACACAAAAGAAATCAGCTACAATGCTGTCTTTTAGTAACAATTGCTGAGATGAGTTTTCAATTTTGGCATGTGCTTTTAAATTTAACTATTTTTAGGTACGTTCGTAATTATATAAATTAGTGATGGGTAACTCATACATGAGGCACCTCATTTGTCCCATACACCATGACAATTTGTCCCAATACCTCAGTTTTCAGATTTGAAGTGCCTCAGAAATTTTGTCATGTTTGCGTCTTTTTTGAAGCGGCGAGGCGTGAGAGCTGTTTCGTTTCAGAGGATGACTGGAATGAGTGTGTGTGTTTTGTTATCATTGTCTGTCGATGAAAGAGTCGAAAGGCAACAGGGTTGCGGGCGCGGGCTACGTTTGAAAATTGAAAAAGCTTGAGCTATGGGAAAGGGTGAAAATGAAAGAAAAGAATGTAGCAAGATAAAAAGTGAGACGAATTGGTTCTTCTGGAAAGAAAAGAAAATAGCTATTCTTTTCATTTCTTTCTTTTAATAATGTTGAATACTTCCAAACTTGTGCTTGTCATTATATATATTTCATTTAAAATAGGAAAGGATTGACAATAACAGAGTAAAAACATCGGTTCCAGCAGTCGTTTTAAAAAGTTGTAACGGCTTTTTTTATGTGGGCGGGGGAGAAGGGGATCACTTAGAGGAGTGCTCTGCCCGGCCTGGTGTCACTTAAATATCTTGTCCGTACACAAAGTAGTCAAAACAGACGCACACGATCTGACGCTGTTCAATTCAAAAAAAAAAAAAAAATATTAACATATATTTAGGGACCGACTTAGACAGTGGGAGGTCCGGGGAGCAAACATTATTAGGAGCCCCCCTTACCCCTTCTATCTTAAAAATTTTCGTAAATTATACTGAAGTGACTAAAACTAAAATTCATACCTATTGTACGTTGTAGATAAATTTCGTACCATTAAAATTCATATCGATATACATAATAGAAAAAGAAGGATAACTTTAAGAAAACTATAGAATGCAATTTTTTTTTTTTTTTGGGGGGGGGGGGAGGTTACAGGAATATAAAGATAAATATGAGGCCTTAAGGGGGGATGGGGCACGGAAACAGAGAAGGTAGGAGATGAAAACTCGTAAAAACTGAAAAAAAATTTGGTCACTTTTGACCATTTTTTAAATCATTTGACACTCTTTTAACGAAAAACTTATAAACTTTTATATGTTCATGGAGGGGGGGCTCTCAAACCGGGGGCCCTGACCTCAAAATAATAATGACCGGGAGGGCTCAAACCGGGGGCATGCAGGGCGATTGCCCTGCATGCCCCTGCATTAGTCGGACTCTGCATATATTTAAGATTTCTTTAAAGAATACCGCATACATACTTGTGGGATAATTTTACATTATATTTTAAAATTACGATGTGTACGCAAGATAGAAAATATACAGTAGCAAAATTAATGATTACTATTTTAGAAATCTTAATATTAAAAAGAGGTTTCATTAGAAAATTAATGTAGTTATAGTTAGAAAAGAAGAAAAGGAGGGTTAAAACATCACAACTTTTAAAGCTGCGTTATGAAAAGCTGATTATTGACAATATTTATCCGTATTTATTAAAGCTTTTCTCAAATTCAAAGGAGCTATATTCTAATACATTTCTTTTCAGAAACGCATAAGATTGGCAGGTGTTCTTTTTCTGAAATTATGTAATCAAATAGCGTTATCCTTTTTTTTTTTTTTTTTTTTTTTTTTTGTCTTTTTGATAAAGGAAGTACATTTTTTAGAAAAATACTGTCAATATAAACGTTTTGAATCGATTTTCCGGTAGCGACTGCGCAGGAAAGGATAAAAACTAAGAGCCACGTGATAAAAATATCTTGTATTTGAACAAATAATTTATTTATCAAAAAAGAAAATACGCTATTAGATTCAAATTAGATTAAATTTTTAAAAAAAATGTATTTACGGGACATACACGATATGTATACGTACACGAGATATTTATTTCACATTTCAATATAATCTCTCTCACATTATATTGCCAATTCAAAGACAGCGGAAATAATATTTCTTTTTTAACGATAAAAATGATTTTCACCTGAATATTACAAAAAGAAAGAAAAGTTAGATTTCAAACGTTACACCTAAAATCACTTATTTAAAACTATTTCCTTATAGCATTGTTAAAAAAAAAAAAAAAAAAAAAAATACCAAAGACTCTGTGTTGACTGCGTTAATACTGTATTAGATGATTTTCACATATTTAAGTACTCCTATATGTTCAAACGCGAAACCAGCCATTAACAACAGTTGATTTGGTCTTAAAATCTTTTCTTGAAAGGGAAAAGAATTAAAACCCGTTTACAGGACGATCGTCACTGTTTTTGTTTTTATTATAATTCAATCTTCATTAAGCTTTTTAAAACCGATCAAATTAACGGATTTTTAGAGTGGGAACGGGGGGGATTAATGAGTGTAGCTCGTAGTAAACAAAACCCCTAGTTTTTTTTTTAAAAAATAAACTTTTTTAAAAAATCTTTTACGTCACAGCTCGCTGGGAATCTTAAAATTGCTTTTATATTTGTAAACTGTTCTTTTTATTATTTATTTAGTTATTATTAGCATTTTGAAGGGGAATTAAATTGCCCTATTTATTATTTTGTCGGAATAATAAATAAAGAATCAAATACAACTTCTTGTTAAATCGAATGTTAGTGAAAGATATCGTGTTGATTTCAGGGGGTGGCCCGGGAATGGCATCCATTCTCCCCGTAACCACAGATGTTTCTCGCGGAGAAAAATGTCTGGATTCAACACTGAAAAGAGATCAAAGTTTTCTTTTTCACTAGATATAATAATAATACGGATTTTAATTTTTGTAAATGTGATTTTTCAGATGAATAATATCAAGTAAAAAAATGTATTATAATTTGCCACTATTATAAGTAAATTTTCTTTAAAAATACTAAGATTCTTCACTAAGGTTTCCCATTTCCAAAGTCCTGCTTCTTGCTTAGTACGTATATGCTGAACAATTCAAGTTACACATTTACTTTTAAATTTATTTTAATCTAGTTTTTTTTAAATAATTTAAATTCTTTACAATCACATTGATTTATTTTTACATAATACAGTTAGAGGTTGTCCATAAATGATGTAAAATTTTTATTTCAATATTTTTTACCCCCTCCCACTCTTTGTCACAAAGTGTCACAGTTCAACATATTCCCTCCTCCCCTTGTCATATGTCACGCTTTATTACATATACATGTACTTGCAGTTGAGAAAAAAAAAACTACACACTCCTAACAGGACTTCATTTGTGAATTTCCCCTTACCGAAAAAAAAGAACCTTATAATCAGATAAAACTCGCGTTACCGCATTAATTTCCGTCGAGCCACCAATTCCATTTATGTTTTCCGAAAACTATATACTTCTATTTATCAACCTGACAACAACATTAAAACACCCACCCCCTGACGTCTTGCCGTCAGATTTAAGCTGCATACAGCAATACAGTTTTGAGGAGAAAGCGGAAAGCCTTCTCCTCCATCCCAACTCCCTCAATTGTAGTTCCTGGATTTCAGCTCCTCACCACCTCACTCAATTGAAGCATGACATTGTCATGACAAAAGTGTTTTGGTTGTACCTCATACAAACGTCATGAATTTTCCGTGTCCTACCCAACACTAATATAAATACAGTCCACCCGTAACGAGAAAGACCGTGAAAAATATCTTTTTCCCCGTGGTCACTATAGAAACCGACTCGTCCACTTTATTTTAGGGTGACCGCAGTACTGTTGTGTTGACTTCTTTAGTTTGTACTAGGAGTGAAGAAAAAGGGGAGATTATCGCAGTCTTCGGATTTCGAACCACCTCTGTCAGGTGGTATCTTCCGAAGAAGCAACCCCTCTCAGAGTTTTTCTCCTGACGGTAGGTCTGTACGTAGCATCTACAGTCGTCGACTGATCCGTCCGTGTCTACTTATCCGTCAGTATGTCAACATACAACAGCACAAAAACTACCCAACCGAATCGTTTGAAATTTTAAATATATATTTGGCACCGAATTTTGTTGAGTCATTTAAAAGTATTCCGTTACATTATGGCCGATGGAATGAAATAATTCCAAGTGCTTTTTAATTATAACACCCGTAGAAACAAAGAAATCGATATGCATTTATGAAGAGCACTAGAATGTAAATTTTGTAGAATATGCCACAGGAAGAATCCTTATTATTCATTTAGAGGGTACCATAAAAGAATTCCGAAGCATAATGTTATGTGGGGGGGGGGGGGGAGGGGGGCATTATTTTTTTCCAATCAACAGATTTTTATTATAGAATCATTTTCTCATTTGACATTACAAAGTCTTAAATAGTAATTTATTCAGGTAAAACTGCATAATAGAGTTCACTTTGGCGTATTGAGCCTGCATGTTTTGCTGAAAAAATGGTTCAAATTTCTAAATCACTTGTGATGATACTTTGACAGCTCAAAGATTATGCAGATGAGATATTCAAATCTCATGCCGCATGTTATACTACAAATATTGCCAATTCCTTTTATTTAACGCATGCTAAAGCGAAATATTGCTCAACTCCTTGAGAATGGGTTTGAAAAAAAAAAAAAAAAAAAAAAAACAGCACATGTAGTGGCCAGCATGCATTACCTATTTAAATCCAATTGATTATATCTGGAACACATTCAAACGACGCATCGCATTCCTTTGTTGGCGTTTTCGCGATTTTTATGTACCACTTTTAAAGAGAGCCTAAATTCTTATCGAGAACCTCATCGCATCAATAGAAATCAGATGTAGATATTATACTGTTATATATATTAACTATTCTGTATTAACTATTTAAGGGGTTCACACACCATATAAAAAATTCTCTCTTTCTTTTCAACCATCATGATTTGTGCCATTTTTACGTACTAAAATTTGTGTGGAGTGTCTGTTTATCTTCTTGGCGTAATTTCAAAGAGTTCGAATTCCGATACAAGATACTTTAGTGTTTTATTATGTGCATTACTTTTAATATATTGCATACGTTCAATTTTTATAACCATGCATGGCTGTTTTGCATAGTTTGCTTCCCTCTTTTTTAACCGTGTATACGAATTTATATAGAATATTTTGTAATTGTATAGTTCAATTTGGTCATTTGAACTTGTGGCAGTATATGGTCAATTAAAGGTAGCATCGTATTTTTTTTCTTTTACTTTTTGCAAGTTATTAAATCTATGTTCTCAGCAATATCGCTCAGACAAATCCCTCTGAGGGAAGTCCTAGTATTATTTTTAATTAATCGTTCAGAAGGATATAAAAAATAACAAAATATTAAAATTGAAGTTTAAATGTACCTGAAGGTTATAAATTACATTAATTAGGCACAAAAGTAATAGAGAATTAATTTAAATTTTCAGTTGATTACTTAATTAGTAAATGATTTGTTGAGCGATTGATTTGTTTTTTACGTAAATGTTTACATAATGCAAAAAGTGTAATAATATTTAAAAATATATATATTATAAGTGAAGTGATGAATAAAAAAAAAATGACTGTTTTGCAGATTTCAATATTTCTACTACTAAACTTTTCCCATATTCATTTACCATACTAATAAGTTTTAATCCTTTATTATAAGCAGTATTAACGGAAAAAGTATTCAACTGTTTTACGTATTTTAACGCAGTTGTAAAATTCTTTATTTTACAATTTTCCTTTCTCTTTCATTTTCAGAATCATCCCTCACAATTTTCAGCATTTCTTTCAGTATAAACTGGGAGGCGCAGCACAGGCAATCACCTAATTGAGTTTACGGCAGAAATTTTAGAATTAGTTAAAACTTGATATGCGTATTAAAACGCAATTTGTCTGCTAAGTCATATCTTGGTGGAAAACACCTAAAAATTTGAATTAAGGGGTTGACTTGTAGATTTACCATTATGTTTTCCTGCACTGAAATCTATGAAAATATGAAGGACTGGGGCAGGACACCCCAATGGTAAACCTACAAATCAACTGCTAAAATTGGGTTTGTATGTGTTTTCCACCAAGATATGATTTGGCAGACAAATTGTATTTTAATATGTGAATCGAGTTTTAACTAATTCTGAAATTTCAGCTGTGAACTCGATGAAGTTGTTGTCTGCACTGCCACCCCTGGCTCTAATAGGGATAAACGCACTTCGATATCTTCATCTAAATTGTAGACTAAATAGATGCTCATCAATTGAGTTGCATATCTCTGTACTAACATGACTGCCTGTCTGATAAGTTTACAGAATTCTGTATTTTCATTTTCATCAGACTATTTCAAATGCAAAAACCAACCCCTTTAACCTTTTGCATTTTTCTTTGCAAAATTTATTTTTGTCATACCAGTAACAATAAATAAATAAATAAAATTTGGTATTTAATTAAAGATTTTTGAAATTATGTACTTGAGGAAAACTTAAAAAAAAAAAAAAGTGGTGTCAACTGAATAAAATTTTATAAGAAACGTCCAAGTTAAAGGATTAATCTAATTTTCAAATGTCTCTTAAATCGAGTGTCCCTTATTCAGAGGTAAATACATTACACTTCCTATACGAAGGGACTGGGACCGGAACTTTTGTCCCTTAAATAGAGGTGTCCCTTATTTGGAGGTTTCACTGTATTCGATTCAGCATGAAAAAACACACTAATATATGTTATCAGTTTAAAAATAACTACAAAAGCCGATTTTTAAGGGATTTTTTTAAAATACGTTCTTTTTTTTACTTCCTTAGGGGTGGAATTTTCAAAAATCCCTTCTTAGCGGCACTCAGTGTTATAAGAAGTATTTTTACCTCTTTTTTCAAGATTTTGCGTTCGGTAGATTTTTTTATGCTGTGATTAATACGAAATCCAGACTTTCTTTTATATATATAGATGGGGTATCTAAATAAGATATGCACCAGGGAGCAAAAACCAACCTAACCAATGAGTTAGCAAAAAGCAAACTTTAAAAGAAAGATTTTTCTTCTATATATAGTCACCGCATTGACTTATGCGGACTATGGTAAATGTAATAAATCGCCCCCCCCCCTTTTTTTTTTTGGTGGACGAAATGTAAGCAAGGAATGATATGGTCATTTGTTATAACAACGTAGAAATGTGATTGAAAAAATATGACGGGTTGGGGGGGGGATGACACCATTTACATCCGCCCCGGGTGTCACCCATCCTAGCTACGCCACTGCTCAGCATTTTAATGAGCCAATTCTAAAGGTCTTTAAAGCTGACATCATCTTTTAGCTATCTCATAGGTTATCAACAAAATCCCTCCCTAATCGATTTGTTTTCGAGGGGAGACCCAAATGTGAGGTAACCAGTGTTGGTTGCTAAAAGCGGGTCTGAGCAGCGGAGTTCAGTTAGACTTCCGGAGATAGTCTCCTTAAAAGTTAGCACTGAAAGTGCTGAAATTGATCAGGATCCACGCAGCCATATAGAGAAACCTCGTCTTCATCGGTCTTCTGGCACATGATAAATGGACTTTCTATAGAGATTATCTGCATTTATTACGTTTCGCGTCAAACACAGGACCTTATGCTAAAAAAATGCGTTACATGAAGACATTTATATTAAACAAGACCCCTTTCTAAATAAAGTGTTTTTTAAATAATTTAAATTAATTGTGTTGGTGAGTTTCTACTCCGCGCTACCGTTCTATAAATGTAGTTCGAGAGAGATTTACAACATAAAGTTTGCCTTGTTCAATCCTCTCATTTCCGCAATTCAATTAGGCAAAAATCTCTGCTTTAAAAAACCGGTGATAAAAGATTAAAAATTCTGTAAAAGACACTCGTCCCGAAGAGGTAAAAGATTAATAATTATAGTTCAACCTCGATCATCCGAGATAATTGGGACCGCTAGTACCTCAGATATCAGAAATCTCGGTTAATAGAAATTCAATATAAAAACTCGCCGTGCTCGAGAATCTAACATCTCTTAGACTTAAAAAAATAGAATGTATTTTTTAAATGATAATATATATATATATATATATATATATATATAAACTTATGTTTAACAGCTATACAATTTTAAAAGGAAATAATCCACACTGTCGCTAATCAAATAATTTGGGGATGTAATTATCCGATAACACATTTGCACCTGCTGATCAATAGGGCCACATAGTCCTGGAAACAAAATCAAGCTTCTTTGTCGGCTCGGTTAATGGGAACCTAGATTAATCGAAGCTCGGTTGATCGAGGTTCTAATGTATTTAGATGCTTTTAAAATTATACATTTTGAAAATTTAAGCTAAATGAAAAAAAGTATAAATATACATTACTTACATCAACGAAAACAGCATTGATATACGCCGAAGAAACTCCTGAAATGGATGGTCTTCCTCGATCAGCTTAAAGATAGTGTTATAAATTATTCATATTTTAGCTGTTTGAAATTTAAAAGCATCAATATTATATAGCTTAAAAAGTTTATTATATTTCAAAGAAAAGATTCTTACGTGGTAAAATCAGCATAGATCTGTTTTTACTTTGGTTTTCTATTTGATAAGCTCCTTGTAAATCTTTGCTCATGAATCCATCGTTTAAACTGCTCAGCTCCTAGGAAAAACATAATTTAAAACTGTTATTTTTCGAACAACTAGAAATCCCTAATCTAATTTACTCTGTTATAAAAAATCTTGTTTATGAAATATTGGGAGGATATTATTACGACCAGTGGCGAACTTTTGTAATAGGGTTGCTATTTATTTCTCTTTGACTTGGGGATTTTTAGGCTTTCAAGACTGCATCCACCTTTATCACGACAGCTGATGGATGTTCTCGTGATAAATTAAGTAAAATCTATCACAGGTTTGAATATCAGTGTATACAATATGGTCAAGTAAAAGACATAGTTGCCTCCCGGACTTTTATAACAAATCTTTCTTTTAGAAGCTATAAGAAAATCGATTTAAATATGACGTTTTAAAGATATTGTTTAAATATGATGTAATTTCCCACATCGAATACTTTTGCACATGGTAATTTGTTTTAATGTTTATTTAAAAATTCACGTGTAAATATCTATATTATAAAATCCAAACGTATGTGTGCGTAACGCATACGTCATTTTGTGAATGACAACATTTCCCCCTGTAATTTCGGTTTTGCCATTTTCGCTACTAGATATTTTACACTTCTAAACATCGTACATTTTAAATTTTTATACCGTCGTGCAGAGAAAAAAATATACATTTAAATGAAATTTGTTTGAAAGCTGTATCTCAATTTATTTTTGAGATATTAATTTTTTTATAAGTTTTAGTACAAATTTTGTAATTGTGGCAACAAATACTCCATTTTCTCTTAAAAAAAAAAAAAAAAAAAAAAAAAAAAAGAGAGAGAGAGAGAGAGAGAGAGAGAGAGAGAGATTGAAATGCGTATACGATTTTAAAACTATCGTCTGTTATAAAATCCTGTGAATTTCGATTTCATTTCGTTTGATAATTTGGATGATTGGGTTTTAAAGTATTTTGTTAATTTTAGCTTAAAATAATATTTGTTTGAGAGTTAGACTAACCAACATAAGATGCATTTTTTACTTTAACTAATTTTGTAGATTTATTATGAATCAAAGAAAAAATTCCTTCTTAAAGATTTCCTTTCGTCGAATTTCGAAGGGCTCCCCCTCGTATTTTTTAATGAAGAAATGTTGGGGGAAAATTATTATTTGTGCTTTTATGATCTAATTTCCTCCCATTTAATTTTTTTCGCAGGTAATAATTTAAATATTTTGTAGCTCTCTTTCTCTTTTAATATTCATCAGTAAATTTGTAAAATGTATATTTGTAAAATGTTTGTAAAAATATCCATTGGCGATTTTTTAATGACAACAGATTAAAAATATATATATGTGCTCGAAATATGAAGTAAATCGCGATTGAGATACTGAAATTTTAAACAAAATTGAAAAAAAGGTTTGATAAAACCAACTTATAAAAAGTTTTTCAACTTTGTTGGAAAGGGCTAAAAACTAACAAATTATGTTAATTTTTAAATTTTATTTTTACATTTAGATTTTTCGCCGACACATCCACATCAGGTTCGGGAAATATAGCTTTAAAAATTTTCCAAGTATAACTAGGAAAAATTATTGCGTGTATACTATTTGCAATAAATGAATAAATAAATAAAACTTACATTAAATTGTTTTGCAATATACGTCATCCCGGTCTCTTTGTCAGTGTTTTTCATTCTTTCATATTCTGTATTGAAATCTTGTAATTTAATGCATGTATCTTCAAAACAAAGAGCTTCTACTAAAGCATAGTACACAAACACATATTGATCCTATATTTTGAGAGAAATATAATAGTTATTCAAACCAGAAAAATCAGACCGTATTATTAAATTTCTCAAGACAGGATATATATATATTACAAAATTTAATTTTTTTTGTCGCCAAAATTAACTTTATACAATATTAATTTCCTTTTAACAATATTCCGTATTTATTGCAACTGATTATTTTAAAATCCTGTTATTAGATCTAATCTATTAATCTTTATAGCAACGATATAAATTCTTAATTTGCCTTAAAAAAACATTTATTCCAATATGCGTAAATTAAAAAAATGGCTCTATATTTTACATAAATTTCTATGCACCCAAGTTTGTAAAGAAAAGAGTAATATGTTTGCATTAAGTACAATTTAGAACTTCTGATTTTAACTACGGACAAGTATAATTAACTTGTTACCAGCTTGTAGGTTTTATAAATTACCTACAACTAGAGATGTAAATTTTCCGGAAAAATATAAGTGGCGGAAAAAAACTGTTTTTTTACCGATTTTTTTCGGAAAAAAACGGAAAAATTGATTTTTCATGACTGTTTCTCCCAAATAAATTATATTTTCTTAGAGAATATTAAATAATAAACATTTTTTCCCATTTACTTGTATTAAATGAAAATTATTTTCATTTTATGTTACAAAATAAAAAGAAAGTAGCAAAGCCTGCTTTTTAAAGTTTAATTTTTTTTTTTTTTCCACAGCCTAAGAATTTTTAAAACACTATTATTTGTTACATCATATCTCTGTTGAAATGATTTTTCAGTTACATGTTTAACTACCAATTGACCTAATGTAAGAACCAGAGCCAATATGTCTGCAGTTTGGAATGAAATAAATTATGCATTCCATTTACATAAGTATAGTTTTTAAGTAAATGATACTAGTTTAAAGAAATTGTTGCAGTTTTGTCATTATTATCAATATCAGTATTAAAAAAATTCCCTTGTTTGTTAAAAAAAATGTATATTTTTACATTATTACACTTTTTTGTTACAATTATAATTTTATTTCCTTTAAAAGATATGTTTAGTTTTGGTATAGCTTTCCAATCTCAACTCACAGTTTTGATTTAGTTTCATTACCTAAATTCAAACAAAACTAAGTTTTAGTTTAGCTTACTCAGATCTGCAACTAAAAAATAGCATAGGATTTATTGACTGTTAGATTTTTACTCACTGAAACCAGAAAAATATTTTTTTAAAGTTTAATTAAACGTAATTTTTTTCCTTTTATTCTGAAATCTGGTATTCTATTCTTGAGTAAGAAACCATATTCAATAATGTTTCCATATGGTAATTTCATATTTCTAAGAATGGAACCCAAAAGTTATGAAAACACAACACTACAAATAGAAAATGCTTGCTATTTGAGAGGAAATACCAAAAGCAGTTACACAGTGAGATAAACTTCTACTATGCTTTAGAAAGACTACTTAAATTCAAAGTTTAATCAAGAAGGAAAGTACAATTTGGAATGTATTTACTTGTAATAAAATATGGGTTTTTTTTTTCATCGCAATTGTACTTTTCTAATGCAAACTGCCCATGTTTTTGGAACATTACTGTACATTATATAGGTCAATTTTAGATTCAGTACCTTGAAAAAACATTCAATTAATCAGCTATAACGAAATCTTGAAAAATGCAGCATAGTAGTGCCACCTATAGGGCAATTTACACCAAAAACTGTGGTTTCAGAACGAAAAAGACCCTGCGTTGATATGGGATCGAAGGAGTTTATTTACAGTAGGTCATGACAGAGTACAAGCAAGAAAGAGCAGAACAGAACATAATGGAAAACACATGTATTTATAGGTTTTAGTTAGGATTCTAGATTATCCAATAGTAACTCTTAATAAGAGGACCAATAGAGATCTTTGATAAGATAGCCAATCATCATTTATGCATAAAGTGATGTAATATAAAATCAGTATGATGTCATGGGCGATTAGAATCCAACACCCTCCCTTAATCGCATCTTACATTATATTTTCATATTACATTGGAGTAAAAGTGCTTGGAGTTTAGCTTTAGGCAAATATTTTGTCATCATATCAGCAATTTGATTATCAGTCGAAATATACTCTATTTTATTTTGATTCTCTCTGATAACATTACGGATAAATTTCAGTTTTATATCAATATGTTTCATTCTCCTATAGTTATTTTCATTAGTTATGCATTTGATGCATGATTGGTTATCTTCATACACAAAAACATTTTTAATACTTACAATTTCACAGGCAATATTTTTCATCCATAAAATGTCTTGAATACCTTTGCACAGAGCAATTATTTCAGCTTCTGTGGTTGAAAGAGCAACAGTCTTTTGTTTATTTACACACCATAATACAGGACAGTTACAAAACATTATTATGTAACCAGACACAGACTTCCTATCAATTGGGTTTGACCCCCAATCTGCATTTACATATATAGACAAATCCGAATCATCTAAATTACCCTTTTTGTAGTTTATTTTTAATTTTACAGTACCTTTCAAGTATCTCAATATTTTCTTTAAGGCATTCCAGGCAACATCAGTAGGATGTTCCTGGAGTTGACTTAAGCAATTGACTGCAAATGAAATGTCTGGTCTGGATACATAAGCTAAATACAATAAAGACCCTATTAGTTCGCGATAAGGCCCATTAAAAGCATTATCTTTTTCAAACATAGCAGGGGTTGATTTAGGTTCAATAGGAACAGAACAAGGATTACAATCAAGCATATTGTACTTTTTTAACAATCTTAAAATGTAATGTTCCTGATCTAAAAACAGTCCTTCTGGAGTAAATTCCATTCGAATACCTAGAAATTCTGAAACTTTTTCTGATTTTGACATTTGAAATTCTTTAGATAACATATCAATAATAACATTAATTTCTCTAACATTTGAACCGGAAATTAAAAGGTCATCAACGTACAAAGCCATTATAATTTTCTTAGAGTTTACATCTCTTACAAAAATACAAGGTTCAGAATTAAGTTGTTTAAATCCCAGTTTAATTACAAAATTTTGAAATTTTTCATACCATTGTCGTGGGGCTTGCTTTAGGCCATACAAACTCTTTTTAAGTTTGCATTTCCTACCACTATTATCATCATACCCCTTGGGTTGATCCATATAAATAACTTCATTTAATTCACCATTTAAAAAAGCAGTTTTAACATCCAAAACATAAACATTTAAATTTTCATTCAACATAATAACTAATATGAAACGCAAGGCAGGCATGTTTATAACCGGTGAAAATGTCTGAGTATAGTCTATTCCTTCTTGCTGCATGAACCCGCGAGCTACCAGCCTTGCCTTATACTTACCGTCTCTTTTCCTACGTAACACCCACTTGCAAGAGATGGCTTTTCTGTCTAATGGTAATTCCTCTAAGTCCCAGACATCGTTTTCTTTAATGGATTTCATTTCATCGTCCATGGCTAGTTCCCATTTTTGTTTTTCACTGTACGGCAAAGAGGAAATGTCATCAAAAGTTAAAGTTTCTTCTTGAGCGAGCATTGCTTCATATATTTCTGGCTCTGGATATCTTATGGGTTGTTTCTTTTCTCTAGAAGAGGATCTTATAATATTTTCATTAATTGAATTTTTATCGTTTTCAAGTTTTGTTTGCACTAAAGTTTCAGAGTCTGTTTTACTTTCATCATTTTGATTTTTAGATTCCGGATAATTTTCCTCAATATTTTCAGTTGTATGTTTAAAATTAACTGAATTTTTCTTTTCTTCATTGAATTTAACGTTTTTAGAAACAGTTATCCGATTTGTTGTGGGATCCAGTAGTCGATATCCCATTGAAGTATAGCCTACAAATATCATTTTCTTGCATTTTTCATCTAATTTCTTTCTTAAGTTAGTAGGTACAAGTGCATAGGCGTCACAGCCAAATACTCTGAGATTTTTCAAATCTGGTTTGCTATTATATTTCAAATAATATGGAGTATCATTATCAATAGAATTACTTGGCAATCTATTTTTAAGATAAGCTGCAGTTAGTACTGCTAAACCCCAATAGCTCTTAGGCAAATTGAATTCATATAGCATTGCCCTCCCTTTTTCCAAGAGAGTTCTATTAACGCGCTCAGATATTCCATTCAAATATGAAGTATATGGGGGAGCTGGATCAATTTTTATACCCACTTCATTTGTAAAATTTAAAAGTTCTCCCTCTATAAATTCTTTTGCATTATCACATCTAATTTTCTTAACGGAAGGATTTAATTTACAAAACGATATTAGTTCACGAGCTGCATCACTTTTCTTTTTAAGTAATCGAACTTCAGTAAATCGCGAAAAATCATCAGTAATAGTTAGAAAATATTTCTCACCACCAATAGTTTCAGGAAATATGGGTCCACAAGTATCCGTGTGAATTATCAACATTGGTTCTTTTTCTCTGTTTCTCGGACCTTTGCCAGCTGGTGTTGCACTGAGATTTGCACGAGCACAAATTTCACAAAATGATGAAGGGGTAGGTAATCCCAAATGAATTAGTGGCTGGTTACAGGGATGTCCAAGTCTTCTGTGCCATAAGTCCTTATCGTACGTTGATGTCAAAGCACTTTCATTAGATGGAGTGAAATAACTTATATACTGTCCATGAATATCCCGATGACCGAAGCGCATTTTCTTATTATCTTTTTCGATAAATACTTCTTCATTCTTGAATATCACAGAAAATTCTGCTTTTTCTATGTTCTTGACAGAAATTAATTGTCCGTTTAGATTCGGTACATATAATACATCTTTTAAAGTTATGCGAATATTCTCAGATATTGTACCATTTATACTTCCAGTACCTTCCACATTTAACACTGCTGCCTTTGAAGCACATTTAATTGTCCCAGTTGCAGGTTTAAGAGAAGTGAACCATTCTTTGATAGAACACATATGTGATGTCGCACCTGAGTCTATGATAAATTTCAATTATTTGTGTTTCCAGTCATAAAAGATATTTCAAAAGCTGACTGTTTTTCATCCATCTGCGTTTCTGGTTTGTTTTTACAAAATTTTTTATAGTGACCTATTTTTGAACAATTATAACATTTGACCGTTTTCATTCTACAAAATTTTGAGGTGTGGCCTTTCTTTTTGCAAAAATTGCAAAAGAGTTTTTTCTGTGCCGACATAAAAGCAATATTATCATTAAATGATTTAGTAGTATTTCTGGATTCACTCATTAATGCTTCAGCATCAATTAGTCTTTGCATAACAAATTCCAGAGTCAAGTTAGTATCAGGTTGATTTTCTAACGCAACTTTGACGGATTCAAATTCCTTAGGCAAAGACATTAAAATGTAAACAATTGTATCAATGTCACTCACCTGAGCACCAGATATCCTTAAGTCAGTAATTAATTTCAAAACATCGTCAATATGCTGTCTCATTGTAATATCTTTATTCTTTTTCATTGTGGACAGTCTTTTTCGTGTCAATATTTGATTAATTTCTCTTTTAAGTTTATGTTGCCTGCAGGGATTTCCAGATTTTACATGCGGTATCTTCTTTTTGAAGAGAAGATAAAATCCTATCCTCTAAAAGCGATAATAATAAAGCGTAAGCCTTTTTTGCTTTAATCACTTCTGGAGCTTTTGCTGGATCTGCTTCCTTTTCCAAGAAAACATCAAGTTCTTTCGCCGCAAAAATCGCAGTTACTCTTCTGCTCCATATTTGGAAATTATTTCCATCAAACGGAGCGACCGAATAATCCTTGTTTTCAGTCATCGTTTAAAACACCGCAGACGAAAGTAACATAAGTACTCTATGGCAATAAATTTTGCCTGACCCACTTTTCCGTTCAACGCAGAAAAACACTAAGTAAGTAAGAACCACACTCTGCTGTGGTTTCAGAACGAAAAAGACCCTGCGTTGATATGGGATCGAAGGAGTTTATTTACAGTAGGTCATGACAGAGTACAAGCAAGAAAGAGCAGAACAGAACATAATGGAAAACACATGTATTTATAGGTTTTAGTTAGGATTCTAGATTATCCAATAGTAACTCTTAATAAGAGGACCAATAGAGATCTTTGATAAGATAGCCAATCATCATTTATGCATAAAGTGATGTAATATAAAATCAGTATGATGTCATGGGCGATTAGAATCCAACAAAAACTAAACAACATTAATAAATATCAGGAACTGTCTGAATCTGTAGTTTGATAAAAAAAATCGTCCTTTAGTCCTTGAGATAGAGCTATTGCGATAATCATGAATAATGTAGCATAGCAGCGTCATCTGTTGAGCGATTTACACCAAAAAGTAATGTGCATAAAGTTATTTCAAAGATTAACTTAATCTGAAGTTTTATGGAAATACATACATTAATTCTTGAGATAGAACTATTGTGGAAATTATGAATAATGCAGCATAGCAGCGCCATCAGTTGGGTGATATACACTAATAACTAAACATCTCGAGTTTATATCAAGGTGTAACTGTATCTAAAGTTTTGTGAAATAATGTGCATCAGTTCTTGAGATCAGGTGCCCATAAAATTTTTGTTTCATACAGACTCACAGAGTGACAGATATTTTCCAAAAACTATCAAATCGTGTTCAGGACCTTCTAAAATGTTTAAATACAGTAAGTCAAAATTTTCACGAATTCAATACTTACTTCTTGAAAAGATAGAAAAAAGTAATAAATGCATGCTTCAAATTTTATGCTAAATTTTTTATTTTACCATTTCTATTAATTGGCATATTATTGAAATAATTTTGCACATGAATTAATTTTTAAAAAGAGAAGTTGCATTTAAATACACATCTAGATTTTTTTCATGTAATCGTGTTTTTGTGAAATTGTGAATTTCTTGTATATATACTTATACAAAATATATTCAGAATTTGTGAATAAGAAATTATTACTATTTTTAGAGTCCTATTTAGACATTTTTAATAAGTTTATTTATACATACAACTTGATAAGATTCAGCTGCTATATGGTATGAGATTTTTTTTTTCTTCATCACTGCATTTGCGTAAGATTCAATTTGTAGATTAAACTTTTTTCTGAAATATCTATTTTCAAGAGAAATTTTGCGAAGAGTCTTGTGTTTCAAACAAGAAAAAAATGTGAAGGATCCTTTCAAGTCTTCTCAAACAGATTTCTGCTGAGAGATCAGATTACCCACATGTTTTCACAGGGGCGTGCCGACCCAGTGTGCGGGGCACACAGGCGCCGAATTATTAAAGGCGCCAAAAAATTTTTAGCTGAAGAGCAAATATTTTTTTAAAAAATCCTTAATTATTTTAAAATGTTTTTTTTTTTTTTTTTTTTTTTTTTTTTTTTTTTTTTTTTTTTTTTTTTTTACTTCTGAATTATGTTTTGTAGAATTATTTGAGACAAACTTACTTATAAATATTCCATTAAATATATATATATATATATATATTTCGTTTTATTATACTTCCAAGTCTCCTAATATGCGATTTAAATGCAAACCTATCCGTTATTTCAATATAACAGAGGCGCACTATATGTAGTTCTATACAGTGAGAGGCACTATAATTCATATGACTGAAAACATGTAACACTATATCTCTTTAGTCATGGTAGCGTGGTACAATTTTATTATCACAGAAAAATTCAACCTGTTTTTTATTTTAAATAGCAATCGTCGCCTTAGCGGAATTTGTGATAAATAATATGAAAATTAATTATAATTCAGAAAAACTGGAAAATGCTTTTCATGCGGTAATCGGGTCATAAATATTGGTAGACTTAAACATCACAAGACAAATGTCTTATACAGGGCTGCCACAGGCGACTACTTTTTAATTCAATTTCACACCACTTTTTCAGTCTTATTAAAGACTTTTACTTACGCTTTGACAGAATTTGCAAAAGAAATGTAATGTGATACATATATATTACAAATTTAAATTTTTTTCGCCAAAACTCACCTTATACTATATTAATTTCCTTTTAACAATATTCCGTATTTATTGCAACTTATAAAATTAAAATCCTGTTATTAGATCTAATCTATTAAGCTTAATAGAAATGATATAAATTCTTAATTCGTTTTAAAAAACATTTATTCCAATATGCGTAATTTAAAAAATGGCTCTAAATTAAAAATACTCTTAATTAAACTTTATTCCCTAAAATTTTTAAGAAAATTCATTTTTTCCCTGTTTTTATCAACCACCTTTTTTAAACTATACTTTTCAAAAATATCATTCTTTTAATTTTTTTCTTCGCGTTTGATATTTATTGCGTATCAATAAATTCATTTCTTTTCTTTTTTGTATGAAATTATCGTCTGTGGAATATATTCTAATTTTGATTTCAATTATAAATTAGTTAAATAATAATCTTTTAAAATAAAACTATCGTTTTTGCATAAGATTCGAGACTGCTATTTTTAACCTCGATGCTAACATTAGATTCTGTTTACATAAAAGAATCGTGCTTAGAGATTATCGAAATTTCTAGAAACTTTCTTTTTTACCTAAGCGAGGTGGTCAGAGATGGATGAATTTTTTTTTTATGTTTCGAGTTTAGGCGACTTGCGGTAGTTATTTTTTTTGTTATGGAAGTCTGCTCCGGGGAGAGCATTTTCCGCTCTATATGAATGCATTTTAATATTTTGGAGCAGCCAATATGTAGTTTAATGAAGTTTCTGTGTTTATTTATTTACTTAATTTTTATCTCGCCATGACTCCTGTGATATAAAATGGGGAATCTTGCAGATAATATTACTTGCTCCCTATCTCAATATGTCACACACACACATATATATTAAATTAATAGTGTGAGCAGAATATAAAAATAGTAGACTGTAGCAGCACTGCTTATATGACGAACATACATTTCATGAGGAAAGCCATAAGTCCCCTTCGATTCAAAAACTCTATGCAACTACCTCATACCATACCAACATAACAACTATAACCTCACTTATTTTTCAAGTAATTTACGAATGTTTCAAATTAGAAATGTTATTTCATAAATGAAATAAAAACCTATAAAAACAAGACACATTTTATTAAATATTTTTTCTGTTCAAAAAACTTTAATTTGTCCTAGTAAAACTACTCAGATGTGGTAATCCCAAAACTTTCTTCTATCTTTTGCATGTTAATACTTATTGAAAAATGCGGCATAGCAGCGCACCGGTTAGGTGACTTAAACCAAAATCTAGTCAGCAATAACTTATGTCAACTTATTACTGAATCTAAAGTTGGATGAAAATCCGTGCATTAGTTTTTGAGATAGAGCTATTGCAAAATCTTTTTAAAAAATCTGCATAACAGCACCACATGTTGGGTGATGTACATCAAAAATTAATCACGATCCATTTTTTATCAGGTACTAACTGAAACTGATGTTTGATGAAAATCCATGCTTTAGTTCTTGAAATAAATTTATTGCAAAATCTTGAAAAGTGCAGCATAGCAGCGCCATCTGTAGGGCAATTTACACCAAAAACTAAATAACACAAATCTATATCAAAGACTAACTGAATCTGAAATTTTAGAAAGATTCGTGCATTAATTCTTGAGATAGAACTATTGGAATAATAACAAATAATGCACCATGGCAGCGCCACCTGTATTGCGATTTGCACCCAAATGTAATCAGCATCATGTTATATCAAGTACTATCTAAATGTAAAGTTTTATGAAAATCCATGCACTAGTTCTTGAGATATGCTATTGTGGAAATACTGAATAATGCAGCATAACAGTGTCACCTGTTGAGTGGTATACACTAAAAACTAATCAGATGTAGTTTGGATGTAGTATCTAGGTCTAACTGAATCTAAAGTTTTATGAAATTCCGTGCATTAGTTCTTGAGATAGAGCGCCTAGAAATTTTTTGTCAGATACAACAAATAGACATTTTATAAAAACATGTTTTTTCGGATTCCCTGACTTCTAAAATGTGTAAATCTGTCGAAAACCGGATTTCGAAAATTTTCATGCATCTAATAGTTTCTTGTAAAGATAGAAGACAGTAAAACAACTTCAGAAGGTTATAGAAGCTATGCATTTATAGATATTCATAGATTATATATATGTATATATATACATATATAATTTTATTTTCGGAGAGGCGAGGGGGGAGATATAGGGCGCCAATGGACGTTTTGCACACAGGCGCTGAATACTGTTGGCACGCCCCTGTGTTTTCATGTGGGACACTCAACATAAAAATAAATAAAATAAAAAGTATGAGAATGAATTATTACAAAATTTTCACTATATTATTTCATAAATGAAATTTCAATTTTCACAGTTCGGAAAAATTAAAAAATAAGCCTTCGAAAAAAACCCGAAAAAAACCGGGTTTTTTTTCCCAATTTTTCCGTTTTTTTTTCCGAGCATTCCTATCTCTACCTACAACTAAACAAAACTTTTAAATTTCAACACCAATATTTAAGTATGGAAATGTCTGCTTAAGTAAAAATTTTGAGTTTTAAATTTTAATTACGCATTTGGATACATAGAAATTAGTGTAGAATATGGAAAGATTGCCGCCAAGCCCATCATGCATAATTTTAAAACATATGAATTTCCAAAACACGTTACGATGTATTTAGTACAAGAGAAAATGATTTATATCAACATATGCAAAAGCATTGACTTACAAATAGTAATTTTTTAATGGAAAATGTTAAATAAATATCATAATATAAGCTTGGAAATTTAATATCAGACCATTTTTCAAACACAACTTTCATCCCTTTTTTTTTTTTTTTTTTTTTTTTTTTTTTTTTTTTTACTTTTGAAAAGTTTTTTTAGTAGATTAAATTTATTCCAAAAATGTACTTGTTCAAAAATACCATTCTGTTCAGTAACACACTTTCCCCTCCGCTATGCTTTTCAGAGCCTAGAGGGCGGTGTTTTGCCATTTGTCTCCTTTTACGGAACATCTCTTCTTACCCCCCCCCCCCCCCCCAAGGAGAATTGTGAATTAGCCCGGCATAAGAAATGTTTCGCCGTTGACAGTTAAACTGTTGTACGCCTTAACCAAGTGAATTATGCCTCTATATGTGCAGCATATGGTTTTCAAACATCCTCTTGTAAATGTGTCATATGTGTCTTGTGATTTTTTCATGTAATAAATGTTTTATGATGTCAAGAATTCTTCAATTCTTAGAATGTTCGTCAAACTCTTTTATTTTTTTCTTCTTCGCGTTTTATGTTTATTGCGTATCAATAAATTCATTTCTTTTCTTTTTTTTTGTGTGAAATTATCATTTGTAGCATACATTTGAATTTTGATTACTTTCGATTATAAATTAAATAATAATCTTTTAAATAAAATTATCGTTTAAAGAAGATTGAGACTCTCGTTTCAATCTCGAAGCTTGATATTATTTTCTATTTACATAAAAGAATCGTGTTTAGAGGGAAAAAAAGGAAAGGAGAAAATCATTAAAAATTTATGTGTGAAGATAAATATCTTCACAAACCTGACTATAAATGTTACTTATTCTATACCCCTCAGAAAGCAGGTTGCAGTTCACCTAAATGATGCATATCAATGTCATGTTTCAAATATCACAGCATCAAGAAAATGCACTGAAATTGATTTTATCCCACAGTCCACAATGTAGCGGAAATATTTTTATGTGTTCCTATAAAAGAACTACACATTTAATTTTCAATACTGAATATTCCGCTGTAAACCTCAATTACACATAAAAATTACATGGCAGTTTAAGAGTATTTATAAGAGTTTATCGCATGATGACATGACAGACAAACCAAATTCATAGACATTTTTTAACTATGTCGGAAATTGAAAAAAAAAAAAAAAAAAAAAAAAAGAGACAGAGATTGAAAGAGAGAAAATAAAGCAGTTTTATTACTCAAAGTATTAACATATTTATGTGCAAATTATTTTACGAGAAACATAATTTTAGCTACTCAATGATAAGCTGCTATATTTATCTTTTGGAACTACTAATAAATTTTTAATGATGTTGTACATCGTCAAAGAACACAGCAATGTCTACTGATTGTTTTTTTTTTTTTTTATAGAAGTTACAAAATCATGACTCACGTAATTTTCAACGATGTTCATTCTCTGCTTTCTCATGGAACACAACTGATTGACCAAATCAACTTTTTGCTCTTGGAGACCCATGTCCATCATGCTATCCAACAAAATAGTAGCTCCAGTGCGTCCGATACCGGCGCTAAAAAGGAAATTTACAGACATGTAGTATAAAATACAATTGCTGGAAGGGAGAGCAAAGACTTCTCCTCCACCCATACCGTTAAAAGGGTGTTCTTAAATCAAAAAGGGCAACTTTGTGACACATGCTTTAATTTATTTTTGTTCGGAAATGCATGAAAATAGCAGGTGTTGTTATTCAGAAACTGTCTAATTGCATTCAATTTTCTGTTTTTCAAAAAACACAATAGATCTTTCATAACAAGCCCACAAAGTTGACGCTTTTCCCGACGAAAGCAGAAAAACCGGTCGAAAAGCAGGAGAAAAACGAGTGATCACGCGATCGAAATAGCTCAGAATTGGATTAGTAATTTAATCACCATAAAATGGAAAACTAAGTTTTATTCGAAATCGCTTCCATAGTCAGGCATTCCAATTTTATATCTCTCCGTTAAAAAATGAATTTGTAAATGTGTCAAAACCTTTTGAGCTTGTTGAGCGGAGCAGTTGAGAACACCCTTAAGGAAAAATTCTTGGATTAGGCTTTTTTTACTTTCTTCTATCTTTACAAAAAATTACTGAATTCGTGAAAATATTCGAGTTCCGGTTTTCGTCGGATTTACACGTTTTAGGGGTCAGAGATAACGAAAAACATATTTTTACAAAATGTTTATCTGTGTACCTGTTTTCTGTGTGTGATACACATTTTGTGGGCACCCTTTCAAGAACTAATCAGCGGAATTCAATAAAACCTTAGATTCTGTTAGCCCTTGATATAAATTAGTAATGATTACTTTTTGATTACTTTTGTGCATCGCTCAATAGATGGTGTTCCTATACTGCTTTTTTCAAGATTTCCACAACAGCGATAGCTCTAGAACTAATTAACGAATTTTCATCAAACTTCAGATTCCATTAGTCTTTCATATAGTATAGTGCTGACTACTTTCTGGTATAAATGATCTTACAGGGGGCGTTCCTATGCGGTAGTATTCAGGATTACCGCAATAGCTCTATATCAAGATCAGGAATTTTCATCAAACGTTAGATTCAGTTACTCCTTGATATAAATTACTGCTGTTTAGTTGTTTTGAGTAAATCACTCAGCAGGTGGCGCTTCTATTCAGATTTTTTTACGATTTCCGCAATGGTTCTATCTCAAAAACTAACACTTAGATTTTCATCAAACTTCAGACATAAGTTTCTCCTGATTAGATTTTGATGTAAATCAAGTAATTAATGGCACTGCTATGCTTCATTTTTCAGGAAGTATTAACATTTATGAGATAGAAGAAAGTTTCGGGATTGCCACTTCCGACTAACTTTAAATTTGCATGCATACAATTGCAATTTACTTAAAATATTCTCTATGGAGATTCAAACATAAATAAAAGTATCAAACTTCAATTTTGTTTTTGAGTTAGTATTTATAAAATATCTCAAAGTGTGAATTTGAATTTCACAATAAATAATAGCAGTAATGTGTGACATTATGATCTAAGATTGAAACATAATGTATTATTCTATGGTGTTGGACAACAGAAATAAAATATTAAAAAAACCTTAATAGAAGTTTGGAATGTTTCTAGAGCTAAAGAGTTAAAATATCTTGTTTTTTGATGAAGTTATGAGCAAAACTATGGGTTGGTGTTGAAGTGAAACACCAACCCCAATCATTTAAATAAATACTTCAAAATGATTTAAATGCATTTCGCTATATAAGGTACCCTGGGGTAATAACGCCAGGCGGGGTAATAACGCCAAGTGCTAATATTTTACATAATTATGAAATAATCTGGTAAATGACACACATGTGCTCTGTGCAGAAAGGTTTTGAGTCATATAAATCGCAAAAAACAGCTTCAAGTTAATTTGTTTCATTTTTAGGTCTTATTGTTTTTACAAGCAACTAAAATTAACGCTTGATCTAAAATTTGCGAGATACATTTTGTGATGTGAAGACTATTTTTTTTATCCGGAAATACTTTGTTAATTACATAAATTTGTAGTACATTTCATGGACTTTCAAAATGTTGTTGAAGATTTTGGATATCTTCTCGAGATAATTTGTAATTTAAAATGTACAGCGCAATAACTATAACGGGGTAATAATGCCAATCCTTGGCATTAATGCCCCGTTGATTCACAACAGTGCCCGAGCTACATCCTAAATACTGATTCAAATAAACACAGTTAAAACTGTGCAATGTTTCTAATAATTCTATTTAAGCGGTCCTTTTTAAGCAAAAAGAAGCTCACGGTCTGATATTCTTTTGCCTCCCCCTCCCCCCCCCCACACACACACACCTTTATTTTTCTTACACTTTCACAAAAAATTGAACATTTTCAATAGCTTAGAATGCAATTTGTCAGTTTCTAAGTTTGTAGAGTTTGTATTTTTAGAATTTTGCAATCTACATGCAATTATTCCATCTTATTTCATAGTTTTGTTTGCATGGCGTTATTACCCATATAGGTGGGTAATAACGCCAAATAGCATTGGTCAAGAAATCACGCCATTACATTTTATGAATACATATCTGTTGAATTATTTTTTTATATAGATAGTCAATGAGTTGCTGTATCAAATCATATATTTGTTTGAAAAACACAAACTAAAACTGAGCCGTGAAAATTGGTAGAACCTTAACGTGGCGTTATTACCCCAGGGTACCTTATTTAAATGAATAAACGGAATCAGTTCTCTATATATTTGAAAGCATAAATGAAGTAAGACACCCTATGTATTTGAAAGAGTGAATGAAATAAGACGCTTAATCTGTGTCACTGAAATTCGATCCTTGTGTTATTATTATTATTATTATTATTATTATTATTATTATTATTATTATTATTATTTTACTTGTTAAAGGATTGCTTTATGAATTTTGTGACGTTTTTCTCCCTATCAGACTTTAATCAGACTTTAAAGTGCCACATAAGATTTTACATTTAAAAAGAATCTTTGTAAAGTTTTTCAAAATTTTTAATACACTGGGTTTTTTCTATGCAACACATTACTAAATTCTGCTACATTTATGACAAAATATAAACAGATTAAAAGATTTTTTTTTTTTTTTTTTTTTTTTTTTTTTTTTTTTTTTGTATTGGAAAAGAAATTAATTTCGGATACCTGCAGTGTACGATAATAGGTGCTTCAGAATCAGGTTCATATAGACGAGTCCTTTTCAAATATAGAACGAATGGTGTTGTATTCACCGGAGCACCATGATCAGGCCAAGTGGTGAAGTGGAACTGCTTCACTTCTCTTGATGTCCTATTCTTAGAAATAAATAAACAAATAAAAATTATGCGCTCATTTCAGATTATAAAACACTTTCCAATACATTCAAAATAAAATACAATAATAGCATCATAAATAACATCATACATAAATAACATCAGGATTTTTTTGTTCATTCCTGCATATGATCTAATGAATTGACATTCATACTACATCTTATGCTAAAACTTACTTTAATTGAATGCCTAGTACAATCTAAAATTCCCATCCAGCAATTTCCGTGAATAAATAGAAATGTTTATATATCCTTGTGATACCTGTATATCTATATTATAAAGGCCAAACGTATCTGTGCGTAACGCATACGTCATTTTGCGAATGGCAACACTTTCCCATGCAATTATGGTTTTGTAATTTTCGCTGCTGCAAATTTTACACTTCTTAACATCGCACAGTTAAAATTTTTATACCGTCGTATTGAGAAAAAAGTGTACTTTTAAATGAAATTTGTTTGAAAGATGTATCTTAATTTATTGTTGATATATTAATTTTTTGTAGTTTTTAGTACCAATTTTCTAATTGTGGCAACAGAATCACTCCATTTGTTTTGCTCCATGAAATTGAAAAAAAAAAAAAAAAAAAAAAAATATGGAAATTAAAATGCGTATACTGTGTGATACATATCGTCTGTTAAAGAGTCCGGTGAGTTTTGGTTTTATTTCTTTTTTTCTTTTTCTTTTTCTTTTTTTTTTCATCAATTAAATGACTTCAAATTTTGAGTAAAAGTGATTTAAAATGATCAAATTTAAATACCATTTTTTAGATAAGGTGATTACGGATATGAGAAGCGCGTGTGTAAATTTTGAAAAGAAGAAAATTAAAACGGGTTTAGATTTCATGTAAAATTGTATAATCGTGTCAATTTGGAATAAAATTCGTTTTTTTTTTTTTGTTTTTTTTTTTTTTTTTTTTTTTTTTTTTTTATACGCATTTATGCCAAACATAAGAGCCTCAATTGATAACTTCATCATAATAACTTATCTTTATTATATTTTACTGATTTCATATACGATTAAAGTTTGATTTTAATAATTTGGACAACTGAAGTTTATAGTATTTTGTTAATTTTAGCTTTAAATAATATTTATTTGAGAGTAAGACTGAGCAATATCAGATGCATTTTTTAATGTAACTAATTTTGTAGATTTATTATAAATCGATGAAACAGTTTCTTTTTAAACATTTTTTTTCGTCGATTTTCGGCGGGTTTCACCTCGTGGTCTATAAAGTTTATAAACATAAAGTAATATTTAATAAAATGGTTAAATTTTAAAACGCGTACCACAAATGAAATGCACTATCAGAAATTATTCTTCATAAGCGGTACTGTAGGAAAATATTTTTGTGTGTCACTGAAAATGGGCGCTAAATTAAATGCACACTCGTAAGCGCATGTAGTACAGCTTAGTGATATACACTGTTAAAAATTTCGTGCTACTTTGAACCAAGATTTGGTGCTTGCAGCTATTACCAGCTGCCACCATAGGATGGTTCAATCGAAGCTCCAAATCTTGGAACGAGTTTACACCATATTATTTGAAAAAATGGTACTATGGTTCAACCGAAGTTCCAAATCTTGGAACAAGATTTCACCATCTTATGGTGGCAGCTACTAAGCACCATATTTCGGTTCAAAGTAGCACAAAATTTTTAACAGTGTAGTATATAATTTTAAATATGTTTAAAATAGTGTACTGTTTTTTAAATACATGACGAACGATTTCCCCCCATAGACCGTCATCTAATGAAATTCTTTTGAATGTCCCTGTTAATGAACCTTAGACGCTACACACTTCATTTTTAATACCGAAATTACCATAGTAAATGTTAATAACATATACCAGTTTCGTGTCGATCGCACAGTACAATTTAATTTTAAAGGAGAAAACATGTAACTTTTTGACGTGACTTAAAAGAGATGTATTAGCGTCATGTGTTTTTATTTTTCAGTCAGTTCATTAGAACTTAATTTATAAACAATTATTTAATTCCGTACGGCAATTTTTTTCGTTTCTAGCTCTCGCTTCATCAAATTCAGTTCAAAACGTCAATTTTGAAAGCCTCTTTTGCTGATTTTTGGCCTTTATATATATATATATATATATATATATATATATATATATATATATATATATTATATAATCAGACAAGTACGGCTCATTATGTAGTTTCTGAATAAGATAATCTGCCAATTTAATGTATTTCAAAATAAAAATTATTTAAAAAAATATGTCAGAAAATAAGCAGTTTGGATTTGAATTAAGGGAATTAGAAATCTGCACAGGCCCAGCAGAATTAAGACAATTTTGTCAACTTGCTGGGCCGATAAACAAAATAAACGAGCCAGTCGACCTGACCCGGACTGATAAAAATAAATTTTCGGGCCTACCAGTTCGATATAAAAATTTAAGCAAAGCCGCTAAAATATTACCTACTTTTAATGAATATGTCTTTCACGATAATAAGCCAATAAGTAAAAATATGCATCACAATCCAATACTTGTTTCACAACATCAATACAGAAATGTAACATGTCCACCAGACATGGTGTCTGCTTAAATTCTTTTTCAGCAGACTTGTGTCGTGCTGAGTTCAGTCTTGCATTTTTTCCTACATAGTCGAGCCAAGCAGAAACTGAACATAATTGTTCTCATGATATATGGGGCAAACAATATTTTAAAAAATGTACATACATACAGCGATAATGAACTTCAGTCAATGGAATCTTTACAAATATATATCTTAAGGTGGTTCTCAAATTCATTGCTCAATTACGCGAAACGTTTTCAGACTAACTTTTAACTGTAAAGGTTTAAAATTGACAAGCCTGCCTTTTGAAGGAATTGAATTGACAATTTTTTGTTGAATTGTACAGCAGCTCCGCCTTCCAAAAAGGAACAGCGGAAAATGTGTTTAAATTATTAGTTTTTAAGCGATTTCTATCGAATAAAATGCAATACATATTTGATGTGTATTTCAGAAAAGAAAACCATAAAAGAGAAGAAGACGAATTTATCGTACTCTTACTTTGGTAATTTCAAACGTTCTGATGACGTAATCAGCGTATGATTTAGATTCCTTAAATTGTACTTGTATATCCCCATATACATCGGAATTTTCCGGCCAGTATTTCTCACATTTGTACTGCAAAATAAAGTAAATAAGTAAATATATATAACCTTTTTATGCAATCTTACATGATAATAACAACAACAACAACAACAACAACGATAATAATAACAACAACAGTGATAACACCAACAACGATAATAATAAAAATAATAGTAATAATAATAATAAGAAGAACAACAGCAACAACGATAATAATAACAACAAAAATGATAACACCAACAATGATAATAAAAATAATAGTAATAATAATAATAATATTAAGAACAACAACAACAACAACAATGATAAAACCAACAACAACACTAACAACGATAATAATAATAATAAGAAGAAGAACACAACAACACCACCAACAACGATAATAATAATGATAATAATAATAATACGAAGAAGAATAAAAACAACAACAACAACAATGATAACACCACCAACAACGATAATAATAATAATAATAACAATGATAACAACAGCAACAACGATAATAATAATAATAATAACAACAACAACAACATCAATAATAGCAAGAACAATAACAATCATAAAAAATAATTGCTTTTGTAAATGTATACAAGGTGTCCGCTCTCAACGGTGTCATATGGGTATTTCCTAAATCGTTAAGCGTAGGCAAATAGTTCTAATTACAAAATTTTTTTAATTGAGGTAAAGAAGTATTTTAAAAGAGACTTGAGTCAATAAAAATCTATCTTAAAAATTATGAAATTTGAATCTTTATTCGGCCCGAAAACCTTATTAGTTATATATAGTTAAATTATTTCATTACACTAAGAAGTAAGACAAGAAAACTCCTAAGATTAAACTGAGTAATAGCTGTTGAAATACCTTTTTTTTGCTGTGTATTAGAGGACATTTACAAATTTACTATAAATATAAATAATCGTCTGATATATTGATATATCTATAAACCTATCTAAATTTTAAACCTATTTTCAGTCTGACATATTAAAGAAAAAATATAACTTGTACAAAAAATATAACAGATGTAAATTTTAAATGTAAATTTTAAATCTATTTTCACTCTGACATATTAAAGAGAAAATATAACTTGTACAAAAAAAAAAAATGAAAGATTTTCTGTTAAATGAAATGATGAAAAGCAATAGTGGCAGTTTTTCACAAAACAATCTATATTTTAAAATGCTATTTAATTATCTAATTTAAAACTTTAATAAAAAGTAACCTTAAAATTCCCCTGATAATTCCTCATTCTTGTCGGTCGTGATGTTAGTACTGTTGTGCTAATCTATGGGATATGGTCAACGAAGCGCTCGCGAGCTAATGCTATTCCTATGGGGAGGTTATTTTCTAATATTTGTTTTGCATTTTTAACTTTTTTTTGCATTGCATTGCATAACTGAGGTGCATCTCTATATCGCGCCTTTTTTATTTTTTCGATTTTGAATGCAGATATTTTTTATAATGTTAGTTTCGCTTTCAAAACCGGTTTCGAAAGAGAAAGTGCTTTTTAAAAAAAATATCTGCAACCAAAATCGAAAAGTTTAAAAAGTAGCGATGTCGGCATGCACCTCAACTATCCAATGCAAAATAAATAAATAAATAAATAAATAAATAAATAATAATAATAATAATAATAATAATAAATAATAAAAATGTCAAATTGCAAATTAGATATTAGAAAATAACTTCCCCATACGAATAGCACTAGTTCGCGAGCGCTTCGTTGACCATTGACAGGAGCCAAATGCGTGGTTTGAGATCCCATGTTCTACAGTAGTTTTTAATCCTCTTGATGTTTAGTACATCCCTGTGGTTTTGTCGATAGAATTCAATAACACCCTGCATATTTAAAAAAAAAAAAAAAAAAAAAAAAAACCTTTTTCTGTTATGTTATGCATTAAAGACATTTTTCACTCACTTTTCCATTTTCCATGAAGTTTGTAATCATAAGAATTTTACAGCTGCTTTCGCTCCACACCATTCTCCAAAAGTCATTTACCGTATTTGGTAAAGGACCTAGATAAAAATAATAATAATAATTCAAGATCACAAATTGTGTGTGTGTGTGTGGGTAAATTTTATCTCAAAAACGGCTCTAACGATTTTCGCAAAAATTTGGATTTTACCATTTTCGGGCACGAGAAGACCATTGGGCTAGGTCACATGTTCGAGAAAATTCGATTATTGGGTCGTTTTGGGTCATAATGGGTCAAGATCAAGCTATTTATATCTAGAGAACGGCTGGATCGATTTTAAGGAAATTTTCTATACAATCGTTTTTTGGCACAACAAAACTATTGGGCTGGGTCACATGTTCGAAAAATTTCGATTAGTGGGTCAATTTTAGGTCATTATGGGTCAAGCCATTTTTATCTAAAAAACGGCTCTAACGATTTTGACCAAATTTTATATTGTATCGTTTTGGATTACAAGAAGACCACTGGGTTAGGTAACATGTTCGAGAAAATTCGGTAAGTGGGTCATTTTTGGGGTCATTGTGGGTCATACTATTTTTATCTAGCGATTTTCTCACGCAATTTTGACTAAAAATTGCATTCTATGGTTTTCGGGCACAAGAAAAACATTGGGCTAGGTTACATGTTCGAGAAAAAATTTCACTGGGTCATATTGGGTCATTAAGAGTCTGGGTCAAGCTATTTATATTTAAAGAACGGCGTGATGGATTATAACGAAATTTTGTATGTAACAGTTTTTTGACATGAGAAAACTAATGGGCTAAATCACATGTTTGAGAGATTTCGACTATGAGGGTCATTTGTGGGTCATGATGGGTCATAATGGGTCATGGTCAACCTATATCTAAAGAACAGGTGGATCGATTTTAACGAAATTTTGTATGCAACATTTTTTTGGCACGATAAAATCATTGGACTAGGTTACATGTTCGAAAAATTTCGATTAATGGGTCATTTTGGGTCATTAAGAGTCTGGGTCAAGCTATTTATATTTAAAGAACGGCGTGATGGATTATAACGAAATTTTGTATGTGACAGTTTTTTGACATGAGAAAACTAATGGGCTAAATCACATGTTTGAGAGATTTCGACTATGAGGGTCATTTGTGGGTCATGTTGGGTCATAATGGGTCATGGTCAAACTATATCTAAAGAACAGGTGGATCGATTTTAATGAAATTTTGTATGCAACATTTTTTTGGCACGATAAAATAATTGGACTAGGTTACATGTTCGAAAAATTTCGATTAATGGGTCATTTTGGATCATAAAGGGTCTGGGTCAAGCTATGTATAATTAAAGAACGGCAGGATCAATTTTAACAAAATTCTGTGTGTAACAATTTTTAGAAACGAGAAAACTAATGGACTAAGTCACATATTCGAGAGCTTTCGATTATAAGGGTCATTTGTGGGTCTTAATGGGTCAAGGTCAATCTATATCTAAAGAATGGGTGGGTCGATTTTAACGAAATTTTGTATACAACATATTTTTGGCATGAGAAAATTATTGGGGTAGGTCACATGTTCGAGAAATTTCGATTAGTGGGTCACTTTTGGGTCATTCTAATTTTATCTAGACAACGTTTCGCGCAATTTTGATTAAATTTTGTATTTTATCGTTTTCGGTCACAAGAAAATCATTGTGTTAGGACAGATTTTTGAGAAAATTCGATCAATGGGTCATTTTGGATTATATGGGGTCAGGGTCAAACTAACTATATCTAAAAAACGGCTCAATCGATTTTATCTAAATTTTGTATTTAATGTTTTTCGGCATGCTAAAACTAAAGAGCTAGGCCACACGTTCGAGAGATTTCGATTATAAGGGTCATTTGTTGGTCATGATGGGTCATGCTAATTTTATATAGAAAATGGTACTCACCATTTTGACTATGCTTTGTATTATATCGTTTTTGAGCAAGAGAACACCATTTGGCTTGGACACATGCTCGCGAAAATTCTATTAGTGGGTCATTTTGTGTCTTAATGAGTTAGGGTCATTCTAATTATATATAACAACGACTCAATCAATTTTACCTAAATTTTTAAACAAAACGTTTTTTGTCACGAGAAGACTATTGGGCTGAGTCGCATGTTAAACAAAATTATATTAGTGGGTCATTTCGCTTCATTGCTGAATGCTGCCAAGCTAATTTTACCTAAAATATGGCTTAAACGATTTTGATTCAATTTTATATTCTACTGTTTTTGTTTACCTGAAGACGATTGAGCTATGTCACATGCTTGATCAAATTTGATTAGTGGCTCATTTTGGGTAATACGGGTCAGGGTCACGAGAATATGGCAAAAGCCAATAACTTGGTGATATTTGACAAAATATTGGCGACATACTTATGGCCAAAAAATCGACTATAAAAATTACGAAAACCAAAACACGTATTTGGAGCCAAATGAAAAGAATGCCTCCAAATTTGGCTATATCTAGCAAAAAATATTGTCTTTAAGAATGTAAAGAATTTTTTTATACATTCTTAAGAGGATTCGAGATGCATGGTTAAACCAATCAGAGTCGAGCTAAAAAAGTGATTTAGATCGATGTCCTTTCGTTGTAAAATTTAAAATAAAATAAAATTTATAAATATGCGTATAGTTTTCTTATTGATTGTTTTTCTAAATAATACTATTATAAACATATTTTACAGTAATAATACAGAGTTAATGATACAGTGAAAATACTATATCGAGTTGAACACAAAGTTAATTTTGACCGAGCTAAGCTCGGTCTCCCCTGCTAGTTACATTTTAAAAAAGAATCACTCGTATTAAATACAAATAGGTATCAAATTTGTCCTGAAACTCAAAATACACTTCCTGATGAGATTTTTTAGATGAAACTTTTGATAATTCTGCATATATTTTTCAGAGTCCACATTTTCAACGTACTACTAGTAAAATAATGTATTTTATTGTTATTAAAATAAAAACTTTTAGAGTTTTGTGAAGTATTAAGTAATTTTCCGATGACACAGTAAGAAAATAACCCAAAATTTTATTTAAATTGTCTATGTGAGTGCAGATTTCCCTCATAGATCATATTCTAATTTAACGTCAACTGTGTCACATCGCCAGATTATTTATTGTATATTTAAAATGTAGCAAAAATTTCTTACGTGATTTTCTGTGAGTAATTTTTATGATTAAAGAATTAAAAATGATAACTGGACGTGTCTTGGTTACGTGCCTGATGACCTGATTTGCAGCGCCCAATAAAGAACTAAACTACAATGAAACTGACAAATTAAATAAATGTATTAACAAGTTTTTCAAGCTTTTTAACTCCGCCTCAAAATGTTACTTTTGCACGCTGAATCAGTCAATAGAAATATTTTCTTTATTTCGCTTTTATAAATAAACGCATATAATAATTATAATTTTCTACTGACTGATTTTATGTTCCGAGTATTACATCAGATAGTTACATCAGGTTTTACGAAACGTTTGCCGAACACGTTCAACAGTTGTTTCACTCACACTAGACCTGCCATTTTTGGGCAGATCAGTAACACTGCCTGTTTCTTTTAACTTGTCATACGATCGCTCTATTAATTTTGCAATAGGCGGCTTCCATCCACAGCAACGTCAAAATGTTCGCTGAAAATTAATGGCCGATTTCGTTTTGTGAAAGCCAAGCACACATTAAGTTTTCTCTTGAATGGACGCCATTTCGGCCAAAAATGTCCTCCTTCCCCGAGTCACTCTTCAAGGAGCAATCGCACCAACTGTTACACAAATAACTATTGAAATTGACTTATTCAATGATACAACAAATTACATTATTATACAAACGATTAATTTGAAATGTATTATTATAATCAGGGCAAGACTTTTGATTCATCCAGTATTACAATCTTAGCAAAGCTATATGCTTTCAAAACATACAGTTACATATCCCTCACAAATGTGTTAAACATATTAAATTTAGTGTTTTTTAGTGAAATATTTCATGTTCTTTGACAGTACAAAATAATTCAAGTATGGCTTTTTATAAGAAATGCCACGAAATTAACTCTTTGCACTCGAGAGGTGACTCTCACTCACCACTAGTGTTGTCATGTGTTCCTCGTAAATCAGGTGTTTCTCGCATGCCAAATGCTTTGGACACCACTAATATCTTACAGTTTATTTCGCTATCTTTTATCACAGATTATTCGGCCATTAGATAAAAAGAAGAAAATTAGTTTAAAATACTGGTGTCCAGAGTATTTAGAGTGCCCATTTACGCGGGACACTAGAGGTCAGTGAGAATCACCTCTAGAGTGCAAAGAGTAAACTTTGAGGCCCTAACCTATTTGTCATTCCATGGTAACTAACGTTATATTTAGAACAATATATTTCATTAATTTTAGTAATATAACACTAAAAAATATTCAAATGTAAAATTAACATGATTTGTCAAAGAAACCTATCTAAGGGTCAATGTGGATGAAAATTATCTAAAAAATGATAATGAAAATTACACTTTATATGACAACTTACTCCTTTTTCAGTGATAGCAGTTATCATAGAAAATAAAACAACCAAAATTTAAGAAATAACATTAAAATTAGGTCACTGTCATCTAAATTGGGCTTTGAATAAGTTTAATTAGCAAACCATGTCAAATTTACATTTAGAATAGTTTTTTTTTTGTGTGTGTGTTATATTACTAAAATTATTGAAAATAGTTCAAATGTAAAGTAAGTTACCATAGAATGAGCCCTATAACTAAAAAGACTGCTTAAAATCCGCGGACCTACTCAAATTTGGGAAATACAGTTGACACAGTATTTGATTGAAAACACTTATATCAGTTCTAAATTTTCCAAGTGCGTGAAAAAAAGCCCGGGCCAGGATTCGAACCAGGGATGTATTGGCTGAAGCCGCCAATGTTCCTCCAACTAAGCCATCCCAGACGAATACTGGAAGACTATTTCACCCAAGTAACCTTAACGATCACAAAATCTTGTCTGATATTTTGGATCAGCTCAACAGAATAAAGCGAAAATTAATTTATAGAACTGCAGATGCAACCATCCCTATTCGTCCGGAATGACTCAGTTAGAAGAGAATTGGCGGCTTCACTCTATGCATTTCTGGCCGAACATTTTTCACCCACTTGGAAAATTTACAACTGATATATTTAATTTACCAAATGAATAATCGTATTATACTTAAATGTAATACAATTTCGTATGCAGCGATTTCTGCAGTTCCATATATTAACCTTCGATTTATTCTTTTGAACTGATCCGAAGTATCAGACCAGATTCTGTGATCGTTAAGGTTACTTAGGTGAAATTGTCCTCCAGTATTCTTCCGGGATGGCTCAGTTGGAAGAGCCTTGGCGGCTTCAGCCAATACATCCCTGGTTCGAATCCTGGCCCGGACGTTTTTCGCCCACTTGGAAAATTTACAACTGATGATATAATTAATTTACCGATTGAATAATCGTGTTATAATTAAATCTAATATGAAAACATTTAGTTTATGGAAGTAATAAATTTTTGAGGCTAAAGAAAATGCAATGAAATAAAATAAGGCTGGAAAAATTACTAATTTTAAAGTTATGAAAGACTTGAAAAAGCAAACTCCCGTCGCGTCGTCATGCATAAAACGTGACGTTAATTTATAATCATTTTACTAAAACTCATTCTTTCGGATTAATGGGATTTCACTTCTTAAGAGGATACAGTATCTTGAAATTGGTCAAAGTATCAATTTCCTTTTTTTAATATTAATTGAAAGCTTCTTTAATTGTGAATATTTTGACACCTCATTTTTACATGTACAACAATTATATCGCGAGATATTGTTAATTGTGTGAAAAGATCCAGCACAATGACCCACACAAATGAAAACTTTAAACGACTTTTTCACCGTGTTCATATTTTTATAACTTGCAGGTTCGATAAACACTAAGGTTTTTTTTGCTAAGGTTTCTTTTACTAATTTAGATAGAGGTTTTAATTTTTTTTACTTATTCTCCATGGGGTATTTAATATTTTCGTGTGTGGATTTAAAATTCATGTTTATAGTTTTTTTTTCTTTTTTGATATTTAAATTGAAAGTTTGTTGGGGGAAATTTTCTTCAATTTTTGATACAGACGAGAGAAAAAAAATCATATTAAATGTAAAATTCCATACATTTAAAAATCCATACAGTTTTATGCAATATATTCTAATAAATGTGAAAAAAAAAAGCCAAAATATTCATATTTATAAAAGTTGTACAGATTTTTTTAAAAAATTGTAAAATAGGCTGTTTTACAAAATGTTCCGTATACATATTTAATTTTTAGTAGTTATTGCGCCACCACATACATTGAGGGCCCGACTTATGCAGGGGCATGCGGGGAAATTGCCCCGGGCTTCCCTTTTTAGGCCCCCTCCCATGACAGTAATCAAGATTTTCAGTAAAGTGTGCGTAATGCTTAAGATTTGCCAAAAGTGACCGAAATCCATAAATTTTCAAACATTTAGGAAGGGAGTGCGGTTTTCCTTTCCCTCATTGTCTCAAGTACAGTCAATCAGGGTAACTTTGGGCCACGAGTGAAAAAAGATTAAATCGGCTACATCACTTGAATTAATGGCATAGTTTTGGTCTCAAAATATAGATAGCAGCTTATAGGTGTGAGTTTGGCAGTTCATTGGAAATAATTCGTCAAAATTCCACCATGGCAGAATGGATCAAAGCTTCGTAAAGGTGAACTAAAGTTACTCTGATTTGGATAAAAGTTACCCTAATTGACTGCACTCCCTCCACCCATGAAAAAAAAAACTTGTATTATTAGAAAATTAATGATTAAAGTTTTATTTCAACAAATTAATATTCTACTGTTTTCAAAAGAAATTCTTTATTAATGTTTCCTCGTAATGTGATAAGTTAAAATTATGAGCAAATTATGAGTTTAATTATGAGCAAATTGAGTTTTCTATTTTGGACATTTTAAAATGTACGTAAAAAGCAAAATACAGATATGGAAAAAAATATTCGAGTCAATCAATATATAACTTTTCTACAATTATAAACTAGTATTTTTCACGAGAGTTGTGGAAATCTTTTTGGAATAGCCTCTATACAGAAGTGAGCAGTACCCTGTACATAATTTATGCATACAATACAATATGTTTGTAGTCTAGTACTAGTCACTTTCATATTATTCACAAAAAACTTCTATAAATAAATAGGAGGGAGCCCCCAGAATGATGCTTGCCCAGGGGTTCTCCATAGGTTCAGTCAGAATCTACATACATTACAACGTTATTCAAAATTGAAGATATGGTTTCAAAGGTACTGTGTCCCCTTAAACAATTAACCTTCAAAAGTCCTATGTTTCATATAATATTAATAACCCTTATTAACGTTTCTCAGTTTAAAAGTATCTATTGCAACATCATTCATATTCCAGCACCTTTCTTAAAGCTCAGGTTCTTAACCTTTCTTCTTATATGAGGCTTCTGCCCATATAAAGAAAATAACTTAGACTCATCTTCTTTATTCATACATACTCGCCTGGCGCCTGGTGCTATGAAACACAATACTGTCTGCTAAACTGGACATTCAATTTGAAATTTTATATCTATTCGTTGAGAACATATAACTCAATAAAAATGACATATGAAGGTTATGCTGATTATAAATGAAGGTGATTATGATATAAAATTTCATAACTTGAACCATAAATTAATAATTTATTGAAGATGTTTAAGAAAAAACGGGATAACGCGTGGGGATGCTTTTTAAGACTTATTCAAGATATGAACGAATGAAACAGCGTAAAAATTTCTTGCAACCAGCAGGACGAATAGAAAAAAAAAATAGATAGAATATCCAAAATCTTGCGGATTGTATTTGGGGTTTTAAGGTTTCTCATCAATTAGGTTGGAAATTTCCCTCTCCAAAGCTAAACCAATGGGCTTCGAATGTATTTTGCAAAGTTCTTCTCGTAAACTATTTTTTTTCTTCCTTTTTTTGTATGCTCTTTTTCACTGTAGAAAAAAAACTGTGAAATTGCTAACATTTTTCTTTTTTTTTTTCTTTCTTTCTTTCTTTTTTTTTTTTTTTTTTTTTTTTTTTTAGAAAATGGAATTTTTAGAACTTTTTATATAATGACAACAACAAAAATTCATGTAACAGATGCACATTTGCTCTGTACACTGTAAAAAAAAAAAAAAAAAAAAAAAAAAAAAAGTAAAGTTACTAAAAGTTTTCAAGGAGACTGGGATTCCCAGAACTTTATATGTAACGGCAACAGCAAAACTTCATGTAACATATACAGATTTACACTGAAAAACAAAAAAAATCAAAAATGGTTACTAAAAATTTTTTAGTAAACTGGGATGCCTAGAATTTTTTTTATGTAACTACAACCCAGGTTACATATAAAATTTTAATAAGATAACTGTAATTTTAGTAGATTCGTTTGTAAAGTTACACATTTTTGTAGCTTTACAAAAATTAATTTTGTAGATTTATATTTTTTCTTGTACTGTGTACAGTTAAAATGTTAGTAAATAAACAGATCTTTGTAACTTTACATCTGCTAAATTACAGAATTTTTTTTTTTTTTTTTTTTTTTTTTTTTTTTTTTTTTTTTTTAATTACAGTGTAGATCGAAAAAATTTTCAGGTTACTAAGCATTTTTTAAGAAACTGGCCTAGAACTTTTTATTTAACTGCATTGACTACAAATAAAATTTTAGTAAGATTACTATAATTTTAGTAAATCATTTTGTAAAGTTACAGATTTCTGTAGTTTTACAAAAACTAGTTTTGTAGATTGACATATTTTTCTGTATAGTGTCTTGATAAAATTTTAGTAAACAAACAGATCTTTGTAACTTTACATCTGTTTGTTTGTCTGTTTTAGGTAGCTTTCATTACCAAAAGTAAAAAGCTGCCTATTGCAGCCGTCCGGAGGAAAGCACTGCCGGAAAATTTTGGTATATTTTCACCGATCATGACCCCCCAGACACCAAAACCACCCTCCGTTCAAATGTTGACATATATATATATATATATAACCATATATATATATATATATATATCTGATTTTTGTCATGCGATAACTAACGTATTTATGAACCGATTTGAATGAAACTTGGTATGTACATAGTACATACAAATGTCTCGACCGAGTTCGTTGGTCAGCATCATCCGCCATTTTGTTTCAAAATGGCGGCTATTTTAATTTTTTTAAAAATTTAAAATTTAAAATTAAATGCGAAAAAATTAAAAGTTGAAAAAATATTTTTCTTTTACGTGTTAGAACTTAAAACAAAGATTCCAGAACACTTTTTATTTTGTCTATATCTTAAAAAATGATTGAGTTATAGCACTTTGAATTTTTCTTATGGCTGACATTTTGAAACGATCTGATTTTTGTCACGTGATAACACGCGTATTTATGAACCGATTTCAATGAAACTTGGTATGTACATAGTACATACAAATGTCTCGACCGAGTTCGTTGGCCAGCATCATCCGCCATTTTGTTTCAAAATGGTGGCCATTTTAAATTTTTTAAAAAATTTTAAATTTAAAATTAAATGCGAAAAATTCAAAATTTGAAAAATATTTTTCTTTTACGTGTTAGAACTTAAAACAACAATTCCAGAACACTTTTTATTTTGTCTATATCTTACAAAATGATTGAGTTATAGCACTTTGAATTTTTCTTATGGCTGACATTTTGAAACGGTCTGATCTGAACGATCCACAATGTTGCTTTAAAATGGCATACACTTTATGATATCGTGGAATTTGGTGACTCTCTAAATCGCTTAAAATAAAACCAGGTTGAATAAAAGATGACTAATTTCTAAAAATTCCTATTAATATTCAGTCTTGACAAAAACTAGTATTCAATCTTATAAAATCACTAATTTTATAAGATTATTTCCACTAATTTGTGCTTAGTATTTTTGAACAATATAACTTACTTTAAAATAAATAAATAAATATATAAATATATGAAAGCTACCTCTTCCTCCCGGCATTGCCGGAAGGACTTTTTTTTTTTTTTTTTTCCGTAAGCTGAATTAGTTCAAAGCGCCCATCTGTGTGATTTTAATCTAATATTTAAACAAATAAATTTTATCAGATTCACAAATATAAATACTGTCTCAGAGACTGCACGTTCCCTATTATGTTTTTCTTTTTCACTTTCAATATTACGGATTAAGAAAGCCTTGAAAAAGTCATTCACTTCATTTTGAACTTTAATGTTAGTAGATGGTTTATCCACTTATTTATAAAAGATTTTGCATCTTCTTTTACAAGTATAAAGATTTATTCATCTCTGATTCAGGAGGTTTTGAACTGGTGATTTTAACTTTTTGATTATGGGCCACGACTAGCGACTGTTTTTACATTCAATGTCCCACAATTTCCAGTCCTACTCAACCAGATTTTAAAATATTCAGCCGGGTTGAATATTCGGTTTCAGTAAACCGAATGTTCTGTGAAATCCTAATCAAAACAAAAAAAAAATAGTAATAGTAATCATAATTAGAATAATGTAAAGTATATGCATTAAAAAAAAGCATTGCTCAAGATGTCACTTTTTTATCTATATATGTGAAATTATTTTTTGTGCTTATTTTCATTTCTGAAAAAAAAAAGAATATATAGCTAAAAGATAATATATCCTCAATTGTTTAAAACAAATTCAAAACAGACTTCCTAAAAGAAAAAAAAATCCCTTCCTTTCTTTTCAGAAAATGAAACATTTGATGCAACTTAAAATTACAATACATTCAGACTCACTCACGCACTTTTAGTATAAGATATTGATTAAAATTTGCAGTTATACGCCGGTTATAAAAATGAAAATCAGGGGAAAAAATGATCGTAATAACTACGATTTTTAATTTAATGCTCATGCTGATAAAAAGATGGATTTCGTTATCTTTTTACATGAAAAGTAATGTGGTGTTCTTTAGAATAATCTTTAATTTATTTTTTGTTATATATCACATGATGGATTTGCAAAAAAAAGGCATTATACGGCGAATATTTTTAACAATAGAAAAATGAAATGTGAAAGTTTATGTGCGTATTATACACTGGAGAGTGTCTATATGTCTTAATATACGGTAAATTGTTATTAATAAACAATTTTATAAAAAATATATGAAGAATTTACAAAAGAAATAATTACTTATGGCTCTCACACACACAAATTAATAAATAAAAATAAAACAGCAAATCACAATTTTATAAACAAAATTCAAGAAAATGTTGCACACAGTTTTAACTTACCTTGCGTTGCTATATACCTCTTTACTTTATTGTAGCCCTTTAAAATAAGATGTATAATTAATTATAAATAACAATTGCGATAAATCATTAAAATTTTTAAATATTTCAATTCACTGTAAATAATTCTATTTTTTTTTTTTATAGATAGCTAAGATAAAATGTTTTTTCTACTTTTAATAATATTATAAAAAGAAGTTTAAAAAAATTAAAATACATTCCATATTATTTTTGTAAAGCCTATAATTTAAAAATCATATATTTTAGATGAGAACTAAGTAATATTAAATTCACTAAACTGTCCTATTTTACAACTTTCACTTTTAACCCTTTTACAAATAAGCGAATCATTTTCTCCATTTTAAAATTTAAATGTTATCTGCATTTTTTTTAATACAGAATGTCAATATAGAATGTATGCCTAACCAATGATGCAAAAAGATGTGCCTAGCAAAATGATGTGCAAATTGTGTTTTAAGCCGCGTAAAAAAAAAAAAAAAAAAACTGGTTTTTAAATAAAAAAAATCCTTTTTTTTTTCTTTTTTTTTTTACGCGGCTTAAAACACAACTTGCACATCATTTTGCTAGGCACATCTTTTTGCACAGTCCTTACTTACTTGGATTGTCACGAAAGTGATGCATGCTGTTATTACCCGTTCATGATAAATAATTTTACTATATTCCAGGGTTTCCCTAACTTTCAAACTGGTATTTCACACTGTTAAAATCTTTGCTCTAGTTTGAACCAAATGTTGATGCTCAGTAGCTGCCACAGACGACGAAATCTCGTACCAACATTTGAAGTTTCCTATATCAATCTCGTGTTCCAACTATTCGAACTATGTTTCAACAGAAGCTCTAAATATTGGTTCAAGATTTCACCATTTTTCAGCACCAAAATTTGGTTCGAACTAGGACAAGATTTTTAACAGCGAACTAAATCAAAAATCAAACTTTTGTCATGTCTTCAATAAACATAATGTTAACATATAAAATGGCATTACTGGATCTCCAAATTAATAATCCGCTTATCTTCTTCTACAGATATTTAAATTAGAAATAACACACGATGATTATAATTTAATGTTAGATTCATGCATTATGTAATTAAAAAAATTGCATAAAACATTTAAATGAGAGAATTTCAGAAAAGCTATGGTGAATATTTTATGATTATTCATTGATAGTAATTTTTGTTAAATCCAACGTACTCGTCTTTTATTGGCATAATAGTGAGGTGCGTTAGTGTACATACACTGAAAAAAAAAAAAACCTTAAAATCACTAAAATGTTTCTAGGAAACTGGGATTCTTAGAACTTTTTATGAAACAGCAACAGCAAAAACTCATGTAGCAGATATACATTTGTACTGTAAATCAAAAAATCGCTAGGGTTACTAAAGAATTTTTTGGAAACTGGGATGTCTAAAACTTTTTAAGTAACTGCAACCCTGGTTACAGATAGGATTTTAATAAAATTTCTGTAATTTTAGTAGATTTATTTTACAGTATAATTTCTAAAACTAAAATTGTGTCATTTTCAGCTCTATAATTGTTTTACTGCATAATCTTTACGTATCTGCAAGCTCTTGAAAATTCACTTACAAAGAAAGAAAAAAAATTGTTGATTTTATAGTATAATATTGACAATTATATAGTTTAATATTGGCATATAATATAATATTGGGTGTCAGTTTGTAAGTATAAAATAATCCGTAATATACCGCCTTAAGAATGAATTAAACTGTGTGGTATTAGTTAAACGGAACATTATTTGTATATTTTACGGTTCAACGCTATTAGTTTTGCGGTTTTAATCTTTCACCTCAGCTGCCTCAAAAATTTGCAATAAACTGTCCAGTCATTTGACCGTTTTGATAGAACTCGATTACATAACCGTAAATGAACTTTATTCTGACCAGAGAAACGAGCAATAATTTGGTCAGAATAACGTTAAATTACAATCATTAAACCGTGTTTTTTTTTTTTTTTTTTTTTTTTTTTTTTAAATAAAAACGGTCGAATGACTGTAGACAGTTTGCTGCAAATTTTTAACAGTGCAGTATTATACCGGAAAATCGGTATTTTATTTTAGGTAGATTTCGTATGAAATACTACCTATTGCATTCTCTCCCATGTTGGAATTTCTGAAAATTTTTTGCAGATCTACACCGATCATGACTCCTAGACCCGAAAACTACCATCAGTAAAACAGTTTATCTATCTATCTATCTATCTATCTATCTATCTATCTATCTATCGATTTCACTTTCCTCGAGACACGATAACTTCCATAATTATGCTCAGATCTTCTTCAAACTTTTACATAAAATCAAGAGGCACAAAATCTCGGTCGAGTTCGTTAATGGGCAAAATCGGACCAAGGGGTGGAAATAGAGAGTGTTTTTGTGAAAACCGAAAAAACGCGATAACTTCTTAATTAAAATAGATATCGAATCAGTTTAAAGTTTATGTTACTTCTAAAAAATGGGCAAAAAGTTCATGCATGACAGATTTTCGATAAAGTTAAAAATGGGCTCAAGGGACGAAAAAACAGGGTTTTGGGGGGAAAGAAATTCATAACTTCGTCAATTCTCAATATATCAAATCCAACTAAATTTTTTATAAATGTACTTAACATTATCTAAAACTTTTGCATTTACAAGTTTTTGATACGACCAACATTTACCGATGAAAAAAATTAAAAACGAAAAGAAAAAGGGGGGAGGAAAAAGAAAAAAATCTATAAATTACTCAATTCTTAAGCAATCAAATCTAATTAAATTTATTTTACATCTTCTCAATAAAACTACAACTTTGATAGCAACAAGTATTTTATAGGACCAATTCTTATATCAAAAATAAATTAAACAAAAATAGGAGTTGGAGAAAAAACCTCAAATCCAAACTGCTTATATTCTCACTCATTTTTAAATTCATTTTTGATTATAAACGCATCCAAATGGTAGATCCTCTTATTTAGGAACTATATAATGAGACGTATTGGCCAGTGTTTTGATAAAGGCAGAATATATTTTAAAAAAAGGCTGTCAAAAAGGGTATTTTGAACAGAATTTCTCGAAGCAATAATGATTGAAAAATAGAGGAAGTATAACAAATTGCTTTTTTCTGAGTCATTTTAAAATCCACTTTTGCTCTCAAACGCATCCAATTTACAGGTCCTCTTATTTAGGAACTATATAGTGAGACGGATTTGCCAGTTTTTTGATAAAGGCAGAATATATTTAAAAAAAAAGGCTGCCAAAATGGGCACTTCGCACAAAATTTCCCTGAGCGATCATGATTAAAGAATTGAGGATGTATTCAAATAACAAATTGGATATTTTATGACTCATTTTTAAATCCAATTTTGCTCTCAAACACATTCAATTGACAGTTTTTTGTTGTTTAGAAACTATATAATGTGCGTATTCATCCATTTTTTTTGATAAAGGCTAAATATATTTTTTTTAAAAGCTGTCAAAGTGGGCACTTAGCAAAAAAAAAAAAAAAAAAAAAAAATTCTAAAGTTATTACGATTAAGAATTGAGGATGTATTCAAATAACAAATTGGTTATTTTATGACTCATTTTCACATTCAATTTTGCTCTCAAACGCATTCAATTGACAGTTATTTGTTATTTAGGAACTGTGTAATGGGTTGTATTGGTCAGTTTTTTGATAAAGGCTAAATATATATTTATAAAAAGCTGTCAAATTGGGCACTTCGCACAAAATTTCCCAAAGCGATCTTGATTAAAGAATTGTGGATGTATTCAAATAACAAATTGTTTATTTTATGACTCATTTTTAAATTCAATTTTGCTCTCAAACGAATTCAGTTGACAGTTTTTTTGTTATTTAGGAATTATATAATATGCATATTGGTCGATTTTTTAATAAAGTCAGAATATATATTCAAAATATGTTTTCAAAATGGGCATTTGAGCCGAATTTCGTTTAAGAGGATTTTGATAAAATCAGTTCTTACAGAAAAATGAAATTAAAAATTTTTCAAAAGCGGCCAAATAAAGTAGTTAAACTGGGTTTATCGTTAATAATATTTTATTTTTTGTTGTTGAAATGAAAACTCTTCGAAATCTACCTCCGCCTATAGGCCAAGCCGACAGGGATTTTTTATTTTATTTTATTTTATTTTTAGTGTGAGTGGACTAGTATGCGTAACCATACACTCTTAGAAAAAAACTGTAAATTTACTGCAATTTGAGCGTCAGAAAAACTGTAATTTGAGAGTTTGCCCTTCAATTTTCACTGATGTAAAATGGCCTGATCCAATAAATAAGCGGTCTTATTCCTTAAATACTTAGAAAATATTCTTACAGTTCTAGCCTATATGAAAAATTACGGTACGAATATGACCCATACATTTTACTCCGCTAGGCACAGGGCCGTAGCTAAGGGGGTGCTATGGGCGGCTCAGCCCCCCCTAAAATATTTTGAGCCCCCTCTGGAAAAAGTTCCAAGGTCACTAAATGTTCCGAAAATCCAAATGAAATTCTGTTCAAAAATCTAATTTAGTTTTGAGACCCTTTCACAGTTTTGCAGAGTTACTAAATTGTATCTAAAATACGTGTTTCGACACTCCCTCATCCTATTGGAACATAGGAAGCTAACAGGATGTTTAATTTTTCACCAGTTATACACTCAAAATTTTCATCATCCTATACTTTTCTTAGCATAAAATGAAGTTATTACAACAATTTAATAAGAAACATAGTACCTACAAAGTGAATATGCACTAATTTATCTTCCTGCATTAGAGAGAGAACAAAGAAATATGAGCCCCCCCCCCTACATTCCCTTGAGCCCCCCTATATTCCCCCGAGCCCCCCCTATCGTACACTTCTAGCTACGGCCCTGGCTAGGCAGCAATCCTTCATTTTAGTCGTGTTTCGAAAAATAATGTAACTTAACCATAACATTTTTTAACCCGCCAATAAAGCGATTTTGTGTTGATTATGTAACGTGTTGCCTGCTATGGAACAGTAAGTAAAGTGTTATTGTGTTTCAAAGTGCATTATATCCTGTTTTATCGGCTGCACAAAATAAAAGGCATGGATTTTTCCTCTATCCGTAATTTTAATGGAATAGTTTAACAGTGTAGTTTTGGAAACCTTGATCTATATCAGTATGGTATATTTAACTAGACTGATATGGTGTACTTTGAAAATGATATGCATAAGTTATATATAAGTATAAATTTAAAAAAAATAAGGGAATTGAATAAAATACTCACGTGAATATAAGTTGCATGGATATAGTGGGAAAATAGATCATCATCTACGGTATCTAAAATAACTCTGCTATGATCATCTGAAACATATATTCACTTTTATATAAAAGGGGATTGCATAGAGATAAGAAAAGTAAAGTATTTGTAAATTTATCGTGCGTAAAATACGTTTTACATTTAAAATATTTATGAAAAAATTATAACAGAGTTTAAAAATAGAGACAATTTAAATGTTGATATTTAATAATATATATATATATATATATATATATATATATATATACTGAAAATAAAGCTGTTAAAAATTAAATAAGGAAAAATATTTTTATCACAGTTACTCTAGAAAAAAAAATAATAATCGTTTCGAACAGAAAACAACAGAATCTTCCTTCATCAGTTTAGCAAAAACAAGACAAGACAAGTTGTGTGTGTGTTTGTTATTCTGTTGAAGGCCTACATAATTTTTTATACTGATTACATTATTTTGGCGATAAGTCATCACAAATCATGTGTGAATGCAGCTTGTTACTACGTTTTGATTAGCCTGATGAAGGATTGAGTTATGTGTCAAACCGACTTTGGCAACAGTTGCACGCGTTTCTACGAATTGCGTTTCGCACAAATTGTCCCCAGTTATGCTCTAAAGAGCCAACAGCACAAAAACCTAAGATATCGAGCACAAGAAAAAAATCCCCTTTATTTTATGGAAGAGTAGAAATAAAAGAATCTAATGATCCATGTCTGCCAGAAGTGAAGTGGTGCATCAGCCGAAAATTAATATCACTAGTGGTTTATTCATAGGTTTATCATAGTGTTTGTCCTACAATCAAATTAATACCACTAGTGGTTTACTCGTAGGTTTATCATAGTATTTGCCCTACAATCACTTCATATCTTTGATTCTAGGACAAACAGAATGATACTTATAAGCAGGGTTGTTATGTTTAAAACATTTTGTTTAAAACAGCTGTTTAAAACACGTTTAAAACATTACATTTAAAACAATGTTTAAAACATGATTTTTGCTAATAATGTCACAAATTAAAATTTATGAAGTAAAATTGCATTAAAAATTTCTAATTAGCTGTATATACTAAAAGATATTCAACTTTTATAAAAATTATAAATTAGTTATTGAATTTTAATTAAGTATTTAAAATAAATTTATTTCATTTCCTCTAACTTTGGAAATACATAATTTATTTTTTTAAATATCTCAGTTATGATTTTTTATATAATATCAAAGTTCTATAATATATTAATAATCTTATTTTCAAAACCAACAGTATTTCAGTGTTAAATTATTTATAAAGACTATCTAAAAACATGCATTTCTGTTTCTCTATCTCATTTTTGTCCTATCTGCTATCTTTAATTTCCATGGGTTTTCTGTATAAAAATCAAGAAGTTAGCAGTCATCTTTTTATAATTGTGTTGCTCAGTATTGTGTGATTCATATAATAATAATATTTCATATATTTATTTATTTTAATATTTTATTTGAGAAAAGGAAACTGAAGTGAAGATAATTAACTTTCTCTATTATATTCTCATTCAATGTGCTTTTGGTTCAGTGTGTAGTTAATTAATCTAAAAGTTTGTTTTTGAAAAAAAAAAAAAATATATATTAACTGATTTTATAGCTAAATTGTTTGAAATTATGGCTACAGGGAGGAAAAAACATTCAATTTGGGAATCATTTGAACAGAAAGAAATTCTTGGTAAAATTGGTTCCAGAGCTGAATGTAAAAAATGTAAGAAGGAAATGGCAGGGTTAGTGGCAAGAATGAAAGCTCACTTTAACAGTTGTGTTTTATCAGATGCTGGAACTTTTGCTCAGGAAGATGAACCACCTAAACTAGAAAATGTGGAAGTTGTTAAAGAGTCAAGAAAGAGACAGGCTACTGATACTGATCCTTATATAAATACCAATAAGAGACATGCACCAAGTTTAAGCAATTTTATTGTGAGAACATCGAAATCTGATAAAGAATTGTTTGATATTCAAGTTGTCCGGTTCATTTATGCAACAAATACACCATTTTCATGTGTGGATCATCGAGAATTTAAAAAAATGGTGTTGAGTATAAGACCTGGCTACAAACCACCAAATCGTCATGAGATAGGAGGAATATTACTTGATAAAGTGCATGAATCTGTGTTGGAAACCTATAAAAATGATTTAAGAGAACAGATTGTTTGTGCTGCTCTTGACGGATGGAGCAACATTCACAATGGGCCAATTGTAGGAATCACAGTATCTTGCAAAGGTAAAATTTACTTGGTAGATTCCATTGATACATCTGGCCATTCTCATGATTTTAATTATCTTTGTGAACTTGCAAGTACTGCCATAAATAAAGTAGAGGAATGTTATAGTTGTCTTATTGGCAGCTTTGTAACAGACAATGCTGCTAATGTTACGAAGATGAGAGATGAACTTAAAATGACTGAGAGGAATAACATGAATATTTTAACTTATGGATGTTCAGCTCATGTCTTAAATCTTCTAGCAAAAGACATTAAAATCTCCAATATAAAAGCTCAAGTTATTGATATTGTTAAATATTTTCGAAATAACCATTTTGCCTCAGCAAAGCTTCGGGAAACAGGTGCTAAGAAGCTTGAGTTACCATTAGATGTCAGGTGGAATTCCATGTTAGACACAATGGAGTCATATATAAGCCACTGGCCACAAATTTTGAAAGTTTGTGAAGATAATAGAGAGAAAATCAATTCTGATATTTCTAAGAAAGTCTTAGATTTTCAGTTAAAAAAAAATGTTGAAGATTATATCCAAAGGCTTAAACCTATTGCATTTGCATGTAACAAAGCTCAGCGAAATAATTGTACTATTAGTGATGTAGTTGAAGTTTGGAAAGATTTAAAAAAAGAAATGTCAGACATATGTGCTGCTAGTAATCTTACCATGATTACAAAAAAAAAAAAAAAAAAAAAAAAAAAAAAAAAAAAAAAAAAACATTGAAAAAGCTATAGAAGACAGATATGAAATGGTCATGACCCCCGCACATTTCTTGGCAAACATTACTGATCCACGCTTTAAAGGAGAATTGCTTACAATTGATGAGACTGAAAAAGGCATGAACCTCGCTGCCACATTATGTCCTGAACTAATTCCAATAATTATAAACTATAAAGCTAAGTCAGCTCCATTCTCCGATTATATGTTTGATGCAGTTACCAACCATAAATTTGCCACTGGAGGATCAAATCAAGTGGAAATAACACCTTTATCGTGGTGGTTAAGCCTTGAAAAACACATTGATAAAAATGCCATGAATATCATAAAACAGTTACATACAGCTGTATGTTCTACTGCTGGATTAGAAAGAGTTTTCCCTACTTTTGGTTTTGTGCAAAGCAAAACCAGAAATCGTTTGGGTGTTGATAAGGCTGCCAAACTTGTTACCATTTTAAAAGAACTTAACAATTAAATGTTTTAGCACATAATAAAAATAAAATTGCTAATTAATATTTTGTATTAATTTTTTTCTTCCTTACTACTGTTTGAAAGTATTTTCAACCTTTATATTTCATAATTTTTGTTCACTTTAATCAAAACTGTGCTATTGAACGAGAAAAAAAAACGTTTTAAACGTTTAAAACATGTTTTAAACAAAAAAAACATGTTTTTTGTTCTTTTTTTTAAAAAAAAAACATGTTTTTTTCCAACCCTGCCTATAAGTAACCTGGCTTACCACTTGCACCACTTCACTTCCTGCAGACATGGATCATTAAATTCCCCTATTACTACTCTTTCATAAAATAAAGCGTTTTTTTTTTTTTTTTTTTTTTTTTTCTTCTTGTGCTCGATTCCTTAGGTTTTTGTGCTGTAGGCCTCTTAGACTTGCTTTTTGTTACATCACTTTGTTACAAGAACTCTCTTATTTTTCTTTTCGAAACGGTTGCCGCTTTATTTACAATTTCATTACATCCTATCAGCGATCTGTTTGCATGTTGATAATTTACCGTGTTAATTATTATTTAAATAGCGCTATTTCATGAGTGTTTAGGATAAACCGAAAAAAGTAAGTTTTTCTTTGTTCATATTTGTTAAAAAAAGAAAGAAAAATATTTTTCTAAACTTTGATGGAAAATTTATGATTTTTTTATATGCATATTACTATGATTTAGTTAAAAAACTAATATGTTGCTCTATGACTTAAACATGCCGAAAAGAAAAAAAAATATATATACATACATGGTAAGATATTTCCATATCGGTTCTTAGGTTTGTTTTCCCCTAATTTTGCAATGTTGCAGGGATAAATTTGACCTGTTGGGACGCTCTAGAAGAAGAAAACAATAGAACTTTTATTTTATTTTTTAATGGCAAATAAACTAAAAAACTGGTTATAAAAACTACTATATTCACATTTTGTCGAAATATGTTTTACAGTAGAGTTCCGTTATTCCGAACTATTTGGGACGAATACTGGTTTAGCGAAAATTCGCAATATGCGGGTTTCATTAAAAATCATCAACGCTTGTTATTTATCAAATTTGCTTATTAAGGCGTAAACTAAATACGGGGACATCTGCTACTGTTACTTCTATACAACGTTGATCGGCTTGTGGTGAACAGGTTCTGTTATTTCTAAGAACTTAATTTAGAATTTACTGTTAATGTATAGCAAACTTTTCAGATAAAAGCATATGATACAATTGTAATATCACAACTATAAATACAGTATTTTTTCAGACATAAATCTGAGTCAACGGCAAAAAACAAGTTATTTATTTTATTCCGTGTTCTTCGTCAAATAAATAAATAAATAAAAATAAAATTAAAAATAAAAATAAATCACCTACTTTACATCTTAAGTGTGTATAAATCAGTTATTTTTGTGTTTAGAAATGATTAAAAATGATTCTACAGAGTTGAATCAAAATCGGTACTTTTTCTGAACTCTCAAAGAAGGTCTCCATACGGGCATACCCCGAAAAATCTGAAAAAATTACAGAATGTTCTTCTCGTGTGGATATATACGTTTATAAAAAAAATTTCGGCGGAACCTCCATTCAGTATCCGTAAAAAAATAATGAAATTTTCGTTATTTGGCGATTTATCGCTGGTTGGCGTAGAAATGTAATTTCAAAAAATACTTTGTGTCAACTATACTTCAAGAAAAAAAACAAGCTTCACGTTTAACTTGTTTTGATAAATTTAATTTAAATAACTGTAGTTTTATAAGTTTTAATTTGTTTTAAGTATAATTTTGTTATATCGATATTTATATGTATTTATATTAGAATTTAATGATCAAAATTTGAGATTTAAAACGAAATTAATAGTTTAAATTAATTAGTTTCCTGCTCTTTTTTCCATTTTGAGAAGTCCATTTGAAAATTGTCGATTAGATTTTGTTGCTATGGAAACATGTGGCTTTTATTTTTGAATACGCTTAAATTTATGAAGATAATTTTTCTCAATATGATTTTTTTTAATGTATGAAAACATTTTTTCCATTGATTAATTAAATAGCAACTTCAACAAGTAATATATATATGCAATATAATATGATATATATGTATATAATATATTAAAGTCTCTCATTGTTTATGTTTAAATTCATTAAATACGATTTACACGCATTCTAAATATCCAACAGTTTTGAGTTGCATAATAATCGTTTGCTTTTGGCGAGGAAAAGAGCTGTCCGCCAAATCGAGTGACTTTTTCGTCTTTTCACGCCAAATATTCGAAACTATTTTTTTTTTTTTTTTTTTTTTACATAATTTCTAATGTAATTCCGCCGCTAATTTTGACGGATCCTTTATTACCTACCTGAGTACTTTAATTAGTATTTTTTTTCATAAAATTCTGAGTATGCCCAGTATGGAGACCTTCCTTGTCTGTTCGAAATAGGCGGATTTTCGGAATATCGGGACTCTAGTGTATTTAATTGCATTTGTATCCTTGAAGGTAGGTCCTACATGTAAGTACATTGATAAAAATGACACAGGTTCACTTATCCGCTCAAAATTGCTCATATCCGCTTGTCTGTCACTCAGAATTGTTCTTTATTGCAGAAACAATATCAGTGGATGACTGTCAAGATATACTGCATATAGCCAAAAACAGAAGAAAATGTGACGGAACACGATGATTGTGAATACGACCGTGCGCTTTAATGGATAGGTCCGAATGAATTTTTGGCATTCATATACTGCAATTTTTTTAATGATAATCTTCACATTATTTAATCAAATAATTCTATGATTTAATAAGACGAATATTACTACTCGGGAAAAAGTGGTATTCAGTGTCAGTCTATAATACTTGAAGCGTATGCACTTAGTGTCAATATTTAACCCTTAACCCGCGAGAACTCGCGCATGAGATTTTCTTTCTCCATCGTACCCTTTTTAAGACTATTTTTAAGACTATTTTTAAGACTATTTTTCATTTTAATAAAATTTCAAAATGTGATTTCGACTACTTTACCTCTTTTTTGAATAAAAATACTAAGCCAAACAAAAAATTTTATATTAATTGACTGTCAAGTAAAAGAAAAGAATTGGGCACCGTGAGAGAAATTCTCATAGCGAGTTCTCCCGGGTTAATTACTTGTGATGAGTTATTTTATACACCATTGGATGTTGCAAATTTAAAAATGCATGTTACAAATGCGCATCGTTTGAAAATATTATCACTATATCGATGTTAAACGTTTTTATAATAAACGTTATTATTGTATAATATGTTGATTTAAAATTATTCTTCTAAAACATAACTTTTTTTTATTATTATTATTATAGAGATTTAGAAATAAACGGTAGAAGAAACATCGAATCAGAAACTGTCTGAATTTGGATGAGTATTTTAAGGGTTAAGATGCAGACATAAAGAAATTATGATTCTTTTGTCAAACACATTATAAAAAAATATGACTGATATCTTTTTGTGTAGGGCACTAAATCTAATTAGAACCAAAAACAATATAAGACCAAAGGCTCTTTTTAAAGTTTATTTTAAAAATTGAAATTTTTATGAAATAAATAATAATTGAGAAAAAATGTAAAGATTTAAAAAATTTAACATATAGAAAAAAGTTTTTTTTTTTTTTTTTTTTTTTTTTTAAACATTTGTTGTGTTTTTCGGTTCTTGAAAAATTGTTACGCTTGGACTTTTGAAATTAGTGATTTATTGTTCTCAACATAACTTAGTTTTAAACTTTGTAACAAATACCAAAACGCAAAAATATAGTGCATGATAATAAAAACGTAAAATAAATGGTAAAATAATTAACATTGAAATATTTATTTGCATCACTGCATAACTTGGTGCAAACGATGAATAAAATACTGTATTTCCACAAGTACACTCGTCCATGCTTGTATTTCTCATGACATCAGCAAATAATGATAATAATGATAACAAAAAGAAATTATACTAACACGAGAAAAATACCGTATAAAAAATTTTACTAGTTAATATATAACACATAATTTGTATTTATAAATTTTCGTCATTAGTACTGGAAAACCTGATAATTAAAAATAAAAGACATCAATATAAAATATTCAATTATGCATTTTTTAAATACAAAAATCACAATAGAAAGAAAATAAATATAATAATTCTATAAGCATTAAACTAAATTTTAATTTAGAGAAAGTTATAATATTTTTTATGTTTTTTTTTCTACAATTAACAGGAATTAGACAGCACACAACATAAAGAATGAATTAAAACAATTACCATGAATTCTTTTCGTATTTTAGCATTTGGAAGATTTCGTTTCACGTGTTCCAGAAGTTCTCCGAGGGGTATGGCATTTGAAATCTCCTCGCACATTGATTCTGTCTCAATGATGTCCATTTCATCAAGAGCCTCGTTGCAAGAGCCAAATTCGCTTTCAACTATTCAAGAAACAAATTCTTAAATACAAAAAGATCAGGGTATAGAACTCTGGTTTCTCGTCTTGCAGAACATAATGCACGAAACATTTTAAAAGCTGTTTTTAATTAACTTTAATAGATAATTTACATGAAAATTTTTTTTAGAATGCCCACTAACAACACCAAAAAGCATTTCAATATGAAAAACATCAGTTATGTATCAGATTATTTTCCAGCACAATCATTCAATTAGTAAATAAATCGCAGCTATAAATTTGCAAGTGGGTATCCACACTTGGAAATTTACGACTGTTACAATTTATTTGCCATCTGAATAGTAAGTGTGTTAAAAATAAACCCTATCAGTGATGACGTCACAGGCAACTCAACTCCACACGTCAATCGCAAATTGGTTCCAAACAAACAACAGAGTTCAGAGAAAGATTGACAGGAAATGTGTTGGCTCGGTGTAAAATTAAGATTGCAGTGCTGAAACTATTAAAAAAAGGTCACAATTCGGTCCAAGCACTTGCGGTTCGATTTGATAACTTTTCCTAGTCCAATAAATTCAGTTCTAGTTCCACTTGCTTGTCTTATTTCGAACAATATTTGCGTTTCATATTGCAAACGGTTCGATGATATAGTGCATCTCTAATGTACTCTGAACTCTATGGGTTTGTTTGAGTCCAATTTGCATTTGATACACGGAGTTGAGTTGCCTGTGATATTACACTGGTAGAGTCTATTAGTGTCATAATTATACATGCAGTATTTACTAGAGTTGCATAAATAATCCCCAATTAGTTCTATTGAGCTGATTCAGATATCAGATGAGATACGTGATCGTTAAAGGTTAGGTTAGCTGGGTGAATTAGTCCTTCAGATTCCTCCGGGAGGGCGCAGTCGGTAGAGCATTGGCTGCTTCATCCAAGACATCCCTGGTTCGAATTCTGGCCTGGATTTTTTTCACTCAATTGAAATTTTACAACTGTTATCATTTATGCATTCAAATAAAATTATAAACCTTGTAACGAAGGTCGGTGTTGTAAATTGGTGTAGTAGCGTGTAACCCTTCAACGGCCGAGTCTAATTTAATTCAAAGATATATTTATTGGAATTAAAAGCAATCAAATAATGATTTTCTTTAGATTATAAGAGATATTTACAACATAAATGATGAGGCTCGTTCTCAGCTTCTAATCACTTATTCGTGATGTCAAGTCCAACTATCAAGCTGCTGAATGTTTGGCATAAAACGGGGGGAAATAATTTTTAAGTTCAGAGTCCTTAGCCTATGGAATAGTAATGGAAGTCTCTTTTGCTCTTTCAGCGAGAACTATTTCTGCTATCTAAGATGTACTCTTTGGTGTGCGACAGGATATTTGTTTTGTCCGTTGACAATCGAGACTGGGGATTGTTCTGATTTCTCCGGGATGAAGACGTATGACAGAATATCGTTTCTTTTGCCCATTTTCGTCTGTTAATGGGGACTGGGAATAGTCCCTAGGGAATGTCGAAAACAGGGAATGTTCGAGACTATAGTCGAACATTAAGAGATAGACTATAGCCGAGACAGAATAGTCGAGACTAGGGAATGTTCTGATTTCTCCAGGCTGGAGAACCAACAAAACCACCCCGGGTTTTCACCTTTGCCGTACTTCGGAAAGGTTCCGAAGAATTAAATTTGTCAGAGAGTTCTCTCTCTACACGTCAAAAAATTAGCTTGAAACCTCAGCTCAAAAAGAAAAAAAAAAGATCTCTTGAGAATGCCCTTGCACTCTTTTTTATTAACTCGGTGTTTTCGTCAACAACAAAGGCCATATACGCAAGTCTTTAAAACCTCTAGATCGTGATATCACAAACAAACTCTGTAGGACAGAAAGGCGAATGTGACATAAAGGCAAGAAGCAGTTACATTTTTGTTTTTCCGGGGATTTAAAGTCAAGAAGACCTGAACACGATTCGGAACGAAAAAGTTAGCGTCAGTATCACTCAGTTGCACCGCTGGTTGAGTCGGGTATAGTTGAAATCGGGTTACCCGACCGATGCATGACTTTATGACAAATATAATTTGATAATTTTCTATTTAACTCTATTTTGCAAATTTTTCAGGAGTTCCCTATTGGATGAGCATAGCCGAAGAAACAAATGCAAAAGTAGTGCTTAGTTTGTCCATTGTGAGACATGAAAACCTTAAACGAGGAGAATAAGGAAGATGGATGGGAGAGAGTGAATTAAATAAATAGATGTTAGAATTTAGAAAAACCGGAAGTACTGGGCATATCGTTTTCCAAATTGTTAGAAATCTCCTATCCGTGATAAGTTCCCCACAAATCAAGATCGTAAATTGATGAACATCTCTGAATTATTGAACTTTCGTAAAAGTTAAAATCAAATTGTAGTTACTAGGCCAACAATGGTTGTAAGCAAGTGACCGCGATCTATATTGCTTGCAATCTTTCATGTTTTTTATGCACTTACTTTTTATAATTTTGATTATTGTACTGACGATGCAGCTTATTTTTTCATAATATAATTTTATGTGTCGCGTTGTCACGTTGCCCATTTATTTCTTAACATAATGACACAAAGTTCGACCTTCCCATTTTAACATGCTAACTGTGTATATTTAAATAACTTTAACTCTTTCAGGGGTGGTGTTATACTTATGAAACCATTTAATTTTAATTCCTAAATGCCATATATACTCCAGAATTTTGTTTAAAAAATTTTCTCATTTATGTATGTAGAAAAAAAATAGTTTTTTTTTTATGCTTGAAAATAAATTTATCTGTAAATTTGGTGCCATTCATTCATTTTAACATTTTTCGAATTGAAGTGAATTCAAATTGATTCGAATTGATTTCGAATCTTTAATGGCTACTATCTAGTTGTAGTTTTAAAACGACATACTATAATCTGTACCAATCTCTTTATTCTGTTTGATCAAATGAATAAATCAAATGAATGGTTATATTGAAACAAATATATATACTTACCTTTGAACGGGAGAAATTTAATTTTAAGAGCCGACTTTACTTTTTTGCGTTTTCGCCTAAAAATGATAATAAAAGAATCAAATAATCTTAAAACTTTTATATAGAAAATATTGCATGTACATTTTTGTTAAAGGGTTTAATATTTTTTACCAATGCAGCGTAATTAATTACAAAACAATTAATGAGATACGAGTGAGCATTTGAAATATTGTTAGATTTGAATGTTTATGAGAAAATTAATACACATTTTAATATAGTTAAATTGATAACAATTAAATCATTTAATCTCCGATACCAATTAAATCGTTTTATTACTTCAAAAACTATAAATTTTACACTGTTCTAATACTTTTATTGTTAACTGTATGTATGTTCAAGAATTATTGGGTGTTGTATGATAAGTTCTGAGTCTTCTAGTAGCTAATGTCGGTAGCAGTTCAGTTCTAAGCATTCAGATGACTTTCTGATAATTATCAAAACTAGTAGATCGAACCCGGGCTTCCCGGGTTACATAACAAAGATAAAAACCATTTTTTTTAAATTGAAAACTTTAATGAATTTTCTACATGTAATATGCGTTTTAGATTGCTAACTAACTCCAAAAAAGCATTTTAACCCTTAAACCCCTTGAAGGGGGTGGGATAAAATTCATCCCTTTTAATTTTAAAACGCCTTATTGACGCCAGTTACTTGAAATAGCAATTTTATTTTTCTCAAATACGTGAAAAAATGCTTTTAAATAATTTGAAACAAATTTGTTTTTAAATCCTGGTGTCAATCAATCATTTCAGCATTTTAAGAATTGAAGTGTTTTTTCCCTCAAAGGGTTAAGTGTCTTGCGGATTTTTTCATTCATGTTTCGTTTATAAAATAATACTGTGAAAAGTATTGGCATGAAGATTTGTATTTGATACTTTACATATTTTTGTACTGTATTGTACTACATATTTTTTTTATATAAATATTCAAAAAATTAACATTTATCTCAATAATATATTAAATCAATCTTTGAATTAAAATATTACACAGCAGAAAAATATGATTAGGCTAACTTGGTTAGGTTAAAGGGTTAAATGAAAAATATTAATTATGGAATCAAATGAAGCTATGAAGTTTTTCAAAAGTCACATTTCCGTATTAGACGCATGCCAGAAGTTATTAGCCAAAGATTTCGTTACGGCAGCAAATTTGTTTTTGGTCATTTCAGTGCTCCGAGCACGTAATTTAATTACATGTCCGTTAAATTTGTATTTATTTTATTTTATTATTTATAAAGGAAATTTCAATTTTGCTATAGTATATTAGCCGGAAACAAATGCTGAACTCTTTATATTTTTCTAAGGACAAATAGATTAATCTATCGTAATCGAGTTTCAGTCGGTAGAGATATATTTAAAAATAATTCGCACCTGATCTTTTTTTTTTAAACAGCAGCCAATCAGTAAATTGAAATGCAATTTTCAAACAAATTCAAAGCATTTCAAAGTATTTTTTTCTTATTTGGCAATGTAAAATTTTAAGTTGTTTGATTACATGTTGAACTTGTAATTTTTAGTAATTTAATCTGCGTTTTAAACCATTCTTTTATTTTATTACTCATGCAATTTTAATTTTATAATGGGAAATTATCAGGAACAATGTTTATAGATTTATGAGTAAATTGTGTATCATTATTTCTTAATGGAAATACGTAAAATTAAAAAAAAAAATGTTTGAAAAATATAAGCTCATAATTAATGAGTCAAATAAGGTACAGTCTTCAGTCAAATTGCATTTGAAAGTAGATTTCTTTTCCTATATGATGAAATAAAAATTAAAAATGTGCGAAGTTTAGAAGATTAAAAAATTGCAGTAACAAAAATTGCAAAAATTCATTTTATCCTGAAATATTGTCATTTGCAAAATAACATCAGTGCTACACATGGGCAAATTTGTTCGTTAGAATATAGATTTTGCTCATATGAAAAATCGGTACTACTTGATTATCCCATCGACCATTGTCGCCAAATTAAAAAAATTGCCAAACTAACAGCCAAGTTATATATGTTGACATAATTTTTATTTTAAATAACGGAAAAACAAATAAATTAGTAAAGCATGAATAAAAATACAAATAAAAAGTGGTATTAAGAACCACTTGTTGACATTTTAAACATGTGTATCGTGTTTAATATCATTGACTATGACATTCACAATCATTCATTATTGGCATTTAATCTTATAAGTTGGCGATAGTTTTTTGGTCGACGGGATAACCAAGTAGTACCGAAAAATCTTACGCGCAAAATACTAAAATGTTAAAAGTAAAGAAATGACTACATGTGCATTTTTTCGAAAAAGTTTGCTTCAAAGTTAACTCTATGACAAATTTAAAATTTGTTTTATAAATTAAAATACACAATACAAATTAAAAGAATAAACATTAAAATACACAAACATTGCACTCCGTCACTTCAACCTGCAAAGAAGATGCCGTATTTTCCGTGAAATACGCAAACCTTGATTTTTACAAATCACGCCGAACCAAATTTCAATTACATTTTAAGCATTGGATATTGGCGAATTATAAATCTCATTTTGTCTTTTACATTGTTCTTTTTCTGTTTCAGATCAATTTTCTATGTGAAAATGTACTTTTTTTCTTTTCTGAAAATATATTTGGAAAATAAAAAGGGTTCTAAAAATAAAATAAAAAATAAATAACATAAAAAATATAATCATTCCAAAAAGAAAGAAAAAATAAATAATTTTGGTAAAATGACAGGTAACAAAAAAGAACTAAAAAAATTCGTCTGCTTTAGCAAGTTTAACTGAAATTTATAAAAAATTACACTAAGCGAATAATGTTATTTTAATATAATTATAACTGAATGTCTTAAAAAATTGGGCGAAAATTTGAGGAACCGGACATTACTTTAAACCTGAATTATTGCCAAGATCGTCTTTGTTTGCGTGCTATCTCGGCGAAAAAAATTCATCCCGGAGGGGGAAAAAAGAATCACATTGAACAGGTACTAAATCCTTTGACATCAGCCGTGCATTTTTTCTCTTAATAAAAATTATCTGCTTAAATTTACGCATTCTAAAGTAGCATTTTATTTTATTATAAACAAAAAATATAGTACTAAAAGTTTCCGCAGACTTGTCATTGAAAGTTTTGTTCTTTTTTGCGAAAAAACGCGGTTGTAATTGGGCTTAGTGTAGCAGATTTCCCAGGGTTACATTTTTTTTTGCACTATTCCCAGCCACCCCACATAAGTCCTCTCTATTTCTTCTTTTTACTTAATGGCTATTTTTCCTTTACTTTGCACCATGACCAACTATATCTATAAGGCTCATTTATTTGAGATTAATGTATGAAGTCTCCCGCCAGAGGACTTTGCCCAAGTTACTCTGACCATTCGTGCAAACTCTAAACCAAAACAATGACCATGTGCTCAGAACAGAAATCAGCTCATACAATGCGGAAATAATTTGGGCATGGTTTGTGCCACGTGATCCAATGAAGTGGTTCAAGGTTTGAAGCTGAATCCAGCTTCACTTTTTCGGCGGTTTTTAGCGAAATGCGCAGGCCGTTATATCTAGTTGGTAATGCTTTGCACAGAAATGGAGTACTCAAGTTGCCACCTCCAGTAAAATTAAATTAAAAACTACAAAAAAATTAATATCTTAAAAACAAATTAAGATACGATTTTCAAACAAATTGCATTTAGAAGTACATATTTTTCCCAACACAACGGTGTAAAGATTGAAAATGTGCGATGTCTAGGAGTTAAAATATTTGCAGTAGTGAAAATTGCAAAAGTGAAATTTCATCAGAAAGTGTTGCCATTCTAAAAATGACGTATGCGTTACGCACAGATACGTTTGGCCTTTATAATATAGATAGATACACGGATTTAGTGTATTGAAAATCAAGAATAATGTTAGATACATTTCTTATTGATTGTAATGAATGGCCAGGGGGAAGCTTTTAAAGATAAGCAGCTTTTACAATGCAAAAATAAATAGTTTTCAATGCTCGCACTGACCCATATTATAGGTAGTTATAGTTTAACAATAGAATCTAAATTCTCCATAAAATTTGTCGTCTTATTGTTTGTAAATTTACTATTACAAATGGCTTTTCAGATTATATTCATCTAAGTATTCTCCAGTAGTTCAGTCTTATTCGATTCTATTATCATTATGGCTATTACTATTATCAAAATAAATCACTGGTGCTACAAAGAGCATGTTTTCTCCATTAAGGAGTTCAAGCTCCGATTGCACTTTGATATGAATATTATTAGAAAATATTACTATAGGCACATTAATTGCCATTTTATCTAATTTAAATGTCCTATTTTTGTAACTTTGTAAAAATAATTTATTTATTTCATTTGAATGTCATAATTTATAATAATTTTAAAATATGTGTATCGAACAATATATTTCGCAAACATCGCATAGCGTCACTGCAAACCTTAATTTCTTTTCATGCTTTTTAACTTGTTTAAGAGCATATTAAGATATTCTGCTATCTTCATCCCTACAGTTTCAAAATTGATATAAAAACTACATGCATGAATATTTGCCGCTTAAAGTTTCTAATTAATGTATTTAAGAGCTTAACATAATTTTTTATTTTTTTTTTTATGAACTAGGGGTCTTTCTGCCCCTTACGAGCTATGTTCGTCAATCCCATCAATAGTGGTACTATATTCCTTAGAATTTCTAAGGAGTGTAAGCACTTTGGTGTAAGAAGATAGTAACTAACATCTCTTTTCCGACATAGAAACCTGTATTTAACCCTTAAATGCCTGTTTTTTAAAAAATCAATTAAAAATGTTTTGCGACTTTCATTTTATAAGTAAATCGTGGGGAAAATACTTTTAAAAAATTATATATTTTTACTTTTTTCTATCTTTACAAGAAGAAAGTATTGAATTCATGAAAACTTTCGAAATCCCGTATTCGACGGATTCACAGGTTTCACACGGATTTAAACGGGTCAGAGAACCCGAAGAAACACATTTTTACAAAATATCTGTCGCTGAGTCTGTCAGTCTGTCAGTCTGTATATGACAAAAAGTTTGTGGGTGTTCTATCTCAAAAATTAATATACGGAATTTCACAAAACTTTGAATTATGTTAGACGTTGATATAAACTAGATTTTATTAGTTTTTGGTGTATATAGCTCAACTTTGGTGTATATCGTGGTGCTGCTATGCTGCATTATTGGCAATTACCACAATAGCTATAACTAATGCTTGGATTTTTATAATGGATTCATGGATTTTTTTTTTTTTTTTTTTTTTTTTTGCAATAATTAAAATAAATTGAAACTGTCTGTCATATATAAGCTAATATTTATACTCTACTATCAAAGGAAAAAAATTCTCGAAATCGCTCGAGTACTTTAGTAGTTAATTTGTTTTTTAGCTGAAAAGTAGAATTTTTCGAAGAGCTAAAAAACTTGGACTTTTCTAACTTTTGTGAAGTTCTTGCATAGTTTTATCAAATACATGAATTAAAATACATATAAATCCTTGGGTAAAATTTAGTCACATATAATAAATGAATATAATGTGATAGAATAAAAGTAATATGAGTTGGCGTGGCGTTCCAGTCGAGTTTTCCCTTAAGGCGCAACACTATTAGACATAGAAAAAGACTCCGATGATAATGTAAGACTATGGGAGAGATCTTTTCAAATATTTCGCTCAAATTTTAATATTTTTACATTATTTTTTTTAACAAGATAGCTGATGACGATCCATAACCGGCCTAGTTTTTACTTTTTCTGTTTTGGTTTCAGATTTTTTTTTTTTTTTTAAATTACTTTAACTTTTGAAACCGGTTTAAACCGGTTCTGAAATTGAAACTATCGCAATATAAAAAATATATAAGCAAAATCGAAAAAGTAAAAACTAGGCCGGTTGTGGATCGTCCTCAGCTATTTTGTGCAAAAAAATCATGTAAAAATATTAAAATTTGATCGAGATATTTGAACAGAACGCTCCCATAGACTTTACATTATCACCCGGGTCTTTTGCTGTGCCTAGTGTGGGGTTTTAAGAGCCGAGCCTACACTAGTTACTCAAAAGGACTCGGATGATAATGTTAAGCCTATGGCAGGCGTTATTTTCAAATATCTCTCTCATATTTTATTATTTTGCATGATTTTTTTATCTTTATTTTTTTATTTTATTTATTTATTTTATTTTATTTTTGCATAGAATAGCTGAAGACGATCTACAATTTGACTAGTTTTTATTTTCTTGAATTTGGTTTCAGATTTTTAAAAAATATATATTACTTTAACTTTTGGAGCCGATTCTGAAATTGAAACTGTCATAATATAAAAAAAAATATATATAACTAAAATCGAAAAAGTAAAAATTAGTCTAGTTATAGATCATTCTCCTCTATCCTATGCAAAAAAAAAAAAAAAAAAAAAATCCTATTTTTTTATATTATTCAGCAAAAATATTAAAATTTGAGCGAGATATTTGAAAAAGACGCCCCCATAGACTTAACATTATCATCCTGAACTTTTTGAGTGACTTGAATGACCTCTTAAAGCATCTATATTAGCAGTTACAAACATGTTTACAGAGTTAAAATATTTTACGGGTTGAATTCCTTTACAATTATAGTGACTTCTCCAATCTCAATATCGAATTTCATTCCCCTTAATGTCAATTAAGATTAACATATTATAAAAATGCCTTTCACCTCTTGATTGGATCATTTGTCGCAGCTCAAAATGATTTTCTATTTCAAAAATTACCATCAAATCGAAAATAAATGGTTATAAATTAATTATATATTTTTGTGTCTTTTTTTTATTTATTATTATTCAGTTCAAGATTTAGTACATGTTTTTTTGTGTTTGAAAAGAATGAAAACGCAGTTGATAAATTGTTTCAGTGATAGGCGTAGAAAACTTTAATTAAAGCGTAATAACATATCATTAAATAAAGGATTTTAACACAAATTATTAACTACGGCTTATGATTATAGTCTAAAGTTATACACACACGCGCACACAAACACATATATGTGTAGGATTTGAATTTAAACATCATTTATTTTCTTTATGACGTGCAAGATTATCAATTTAACTGAGATTCTGGTATTTTTTTATTATCCATGATACGAAAGCATGAGTTATTAAAATTCACATCAGGAGCAGAAGGTCTGGAGATTTTCGAAATTAGAAAAGAGGCGGTTCATTAATTTTTGTCATTCATGAAGCATCGACATATGAAATGCCAATAAAGGTACGGTTAAGCCTAATTGGATTGTTCGAAAGAAATAGACGGGGAGGCGACAGCCCAGACAATCACCTCATAAAGTTCACTGGCAAAAATCTAGAATTAGTTAAATCTCGATTCGCATATCAAAGCGAAATCGGTGTGCACAGTCATATCTTGGTGGAAACCCCACTAAAAATAATCTTAAGATTATAATCTGAAGAAATCGGCTCTTTCTTCGGAAATTCTAGAGAAATTTGAAGAAAGTTTGTAGATTTGGCTTTATCTTAAATATATTTGCAGAATTTTTAAAGATATTCTTAAAAATATCTGCATAATGGGCAAAATACCGACGGATTTCCCACAGATTTTTGGGCCAAATACTTATAGATTTTCTAGACTTTTTTTAGTGGGGAAAAATCTAGCAATTCGATTTTAGCGATTGACTCATAGATTTACCATTATGTTTTCCTGCTACCTATCCTCCATGTTTTCATACTTTTGGGTGCAGGAAAACACCATCGTAAACCTACGAGATAACCGCTAAAATCAGGTTGTAAGTTGTTTTCCATCAAGATATCACTTGGCAGACCAATTACGTTTTAATATGCGAATCGAAATCTCGCTAATCCTAATTTTCACTCGTGAACTCGATGAGATGATTGTCTGTGCTGCCGCCTCCCTGTTCAAAAGCATATTATATGTTTTAACCCTTTGCACTCGAAAGGTGGTTCTTACTGACCACTAGTGTACAACATAAATGGGCGTTCCAAATACTCTGGAAACCAGTATTTTAATCTAATTTTCTTCCCTTTTTCTAATGGCCAAATAATCTACGATAAAATATGACGAAATAAACTGTAAGATATTGGTGATTCCAAAACATCCAAAGTCCCGAATTACGAGGGACACCTGGCAATACTAGTGGTGAGTGAGAGTCATCGCTCGAGTGCAAAGGGTTAAGTGATAAATTTAATGTGCTTTAAGAAACTACTAACAAAACGTTGTAAAATTACCTTCATGAAGTTATAAAAAGTTAAAAGTATGAAGTAAAGTATGAAGTTAAAATTCATTTGATGTTATTTCAATGTCTAGCCATGCAAGTAATCCAATAAATTAACTTTTTACATATTACCTTTCTACATACCGGGTGGGCAAAAAGTCTGTAGAAACTTTCAAAACTCATAAAAGCCGAAAAAATAACCTAAATAAAAAAGTTTTGAAGGATTATCATCTATATAGCACGGGAGGTTTTTTTTTTTTTTTTTTTTTTTTTTTTTTTTTTTTCGAGAAAAACATCCGACAGATGATGCTAATCCACAATTAGTTTGCGATTGAGAGCCGTGTCCTTTACAAGGATAGGTCGCTGATTCCTAGTTCACGCAAAATAACTTCATCAACAAAGCTTTATCCTTCGAACTCAATACTCTTGATCAAGAACACGGCTGTCATCTATGAACTAATTGTGAATTGGCAGCGCAGGTTCTTATAAAGCTGACCAGATTCACGAACTTTAGGCACGACAAACTTTCCAGCCGATTTTAACCCCAACTTTTTCCCGTTCAAAGAGAGAAAAAGGTTACAATTGTCTTGGAAAAAGTTGGAGGAAAAGCCGGAAAACCAGTTTCTACTAGTACCAGCCGTTCTATAGTCTATCTATTCTATATAAAATTCTATAGTCAGGGAAAAAAAACTTATGGCAGTTGTAGCAAAGTAGACAGAAAAATTTAATTTCCACATTAGACAATACATTGATGTTTCTTAATAAAAGGTATAGTTTTTAGTCAGTCTGCTTCTTAAGTCCAAAACTGTAAAACTTAACACAAAAAAACTTTTTTTTTTTTCAAAATTAATGTTGCAGTGATATCAAGTATTTGAATAGGTTATCCTTCAAAATTAAGTACTGAGAAATAATTGCTTGAGGTCCATAATAGAATAATCCTTAAAACTAAATTTGTACTTACATCTATATTATATATAGAATTGTTGGACTGATATACTAGTTTCATTTCTGATAAATTAACTTCAGTATAATTATATTATACATGTCCCATGCTTATACTTTTTGGTACTTAAGCTGTTATCAGATTCACGGACTTTAGGCAAGACAAACTTTTCAGCCGATTTTAACCCCAACATTTTCCCGTTCAAAGAGAGAAAAGGGTTACAATTGTCTTTGAAAAAGTTGGAGGAAAAGCCGGAAAACCAGTTTCTACTAGAACCAGCCGTTAATATTTATCGCCTATTCGTATCAATCGCCTATCTCTGATTCGTTGAAATGTTCGATGTTAGATGAAAAATCTGGGCTAGCCCATACTTTTTTGGAACTGTGGAAAAAAGTTGGGGAGACATTGCTGTTTGCTATCACACCGGGTGTTGGGTAATTCGCGAAAAGTTGGAGGTTGTTGGCTCAAAAATCTTTCGAAATGTTGGTGAATCTGATAGCAGTTTAACAAATCATTTACACATTTCAACCGAAATCGACCGTTTCCAGCACCATCTATCGAATGTATTTTGAGTTATTTTTTAATGCTATCTTAAAAAAAAAAAAAAAAAAGGCCGTTATGTATCGATGCTAACCTTGCAAATCATATTTTTTTCGGTTTTTTATGACATTTTAATTTTTTATGGACTTTTTACCCACCCGGTATATGTGGACATGAATCTCAAAACTCGCCTTATCCAAAATAAAAAAAATAATATTTTCTCTGTCGGTCTAGTCTACTATTAAACCTGCACCAAAAAAACTACAATCTGAAAAAAAAAGAAAAAAAATCTATTTCTTATCTTGTACATCTGGCATTCTAAATATTCTTGGTTTATAGTGAAAATTAATGGACTCGGAGGTTTTTTGACAATGGTCTAATATTAATAGATTCAGTTAGAAATTTTTCGCTGCTGCTCGACATTGAGTAATAAACGAAACAAAAATTCAATGAATTTTTTTTTTCAAAATTTGATTTTCTGGATAAGGCAAGTATTGAAACTCACGTTTTCATGAATATATATATATATAATATATTTATAAAATCTAAATCAGGTTTTAAAAACTTACAAATATACGATGAGAACTACGGCGATCAAAATAAGAAGGATTGGCAGAGAAATTGCCAAAATTGCTGCATGTGAGTCTGAACTTTTTTCCAGTCGAACTAAATTAATTAAAAAAAAAAAAAAATAGTGAATAATACAATACAATTAACGCACGAAACATTGTGACATAATTTAAAAGATATCAATAAATATTTTTTACATGATTTCAAATTTATACGAATCCTTGCTTTTCTTTTATTTTTATAGTAAATAATTATTGCAAGAATAAATAAGAAATATCATGATATTTGAGATAAGGTAATAATATTTTTTAAAACCGTTTTACAACGCTTTAAGATACAAAGTAACCTTCAAATGCTATGTTGTACGAAAATAAGAAACACGTCTTATATAGAAATATAGGAAAAATAGAATTAGAACGGAAAAAAAATTACTACATTGTTACTACATTACTACTGATGTGAAAATGGTAAAAATCGAGTGCAAGCCTTCTTCTAATTTAATCATCTATAATTTCGTATCCGAACTAAATCTGTGTATCAATTCTTCTATCTACGTCTCAAAACAAAAATAATACTCACATTTTAAGAAAACTATTGCAAAGAATGAAATTTTATACGCATTAATAAATTGCTAAGCTGTAAGAAAGTCCTTTTGCGTTTTATTTCACTAATGGGCTTGCCATAGGTGCGTTTTGCTGTACAAAAAATTTCATAAATGTACTTATACGGAAAATCCCTTTATTACGCTAGATGTCCATTTGTAAACACAAGAGAGGAATGGACTGTGTGGGGAGTTAAAATTACCCAAATCCCATCATACGTCTTCATTCTCGAGGTTTTTTATGCTTTTATGCACGTTTTTACTCTTGCATACAGAGCTAAGAGATACAATTTCATGTTACAGTAAAATCATGCAATTTATTTATTTATTTTTATTTATTTATTTATTTATTTATTTATTTATTTATTTATTGCCTTTCCTGTGAAATTTACTTTTGCCGAAAATGAATATCTTTTCTTGTGGGTGTTAATTTCTTTTTAAATATATACGTAGCAGCACCAGGAAACCATGCAACAATTTAATTTAGAAATTTATCAGAAATATTATATATTGGTCCAAATACTTCTAAACATACAGCTGCACTGCATTTCAAACAGTTTCGAGTTTGAAAGTCATATATACTAGCTAAAGCCATGCTTTGTTTGGATTCGCGAAGTATTATGCTAAATATTTGAAAGTAATAATATATTTTTAAAATTATTTTTGCATCTTTAATAAGCAAAAATGTAATTTTATGTTTCGGCGCATTTTAGTTTTAAAATGTATTTCAACCAAATAACTAAGAATTTCCTTAGATTGTTTATTTATGATATAAGACTGGTATAAATAAAAATATTTTCGAAGTAGAATTATACAAAATATTAATTAATTTTACTTGTTTACAATTCTTTTATTGCCACTCCACAAAAACATAATGTAATTCTTTTAAAATTCATAAATATCGTCTGCTTAAATGATTTCACAAAATAAGAATAAATTGTGTATTTGAATTTCTAACTCAGAAAAATACTTTTATAATTGAATGTTAATAAGAGAATTTTCACAAATATTAATTCATTAAAAATATGCTATAATTTTTCTAAAAAAAAGTATTTTATACATTTTATGAAACTATACATAGTTAAAGGAATGAGCATAGTTTGAAAATCTGAAAGCAGCTTTTGAGATAATTTATTTATTTATTTAATAATGATTCTAGTTATAATTACTGACCCCATGATTTAAGTTTTTCTTCTGAAAACGTACGTGTTTCATTTTTTATTTGAAAAAATGCGTTCGTAATGGAAAAACATGTAAAATAAATGAATTAAAATAATATTTTTTGAAAAGTATTTCTGTAAAAAAAAATAATATTCTGCAAATCTACAAATCATAATTTATATTTGTGTTTAATTTCAAGTAAAAATACTGTATAGTTTTTTTGTAAAGTGTACGACAAACTGTCATTTGAGTGACCTAGTAGAGGATTCGCTTCGCTCATCCTAATAACTCAGTGACTCTTATGGGATGATTATAGGGAAATATGTATTACTAAGCAATGATTGATGATGTTATTGATGATGCAATATGTGTTATTCTACAATGATTATAGAGTCCTGTAATGTCTAGATGTTCAAATATAAATTAACATAAATGTTAACATACACATAGTATTATTTAGTAATGTAAAATTATAAACACAAAAAGGTAGATCATACAGAAAACTGTCAATACAATTTTCTTAAAATTTATAAAAATTATTCATTTATAATGTACATTAATATGCATTTAGATTTAATAAATGATTTGTTGAATTACCTATAAAACTATTGATTACCATTCCTTCCTTAACGTTTTTCATAAATGCAACAATCTGAAATGTATATAGAAACATTGTTTTACAGGGATGAAATATAACGATTAATATTTTTATGCCATAAACAAAAATAAAAATTTTGGAACGCAGTAGTAGAGATTCAGAATTACCTCAATAGCATACGTATGCTCCTCTTTCAAATTTTCTAAAGTATAACAGTTATAACCTCCTTTATTTTCCTCACATATTGCATCTTGAGTCTGGACTGTTACAGAATTGAAAGTTTTCGAATCCACATCTTCGTAATTGATAACATAATGACTCAATTTTCTTGAGAATCTGGATGGCACCCACGATATCGAAATGGATGTTTCTGTTTTGATTATTTCCAGTTCAACAGGAGATGTGTTTTCTAAATCACAAATAAATACTTTAAGAATGGATTAACAAGCAAAAGTGAAAAAAAAAAAAACTTTTATCAAACTTTTAAGGTGATTACTGTTACATGCGAACATTTTATTATACATGCAGTGATCAAATGAAAAAGTACGAAATGTCCTAACAATCAAACGGTATGAAGTTTAAATATACCGCTTTGGAATAAAGTAATCACTCCAGACACTCAATAGAAGTGTGTCGCGTGGTTGTATTGCTTTTTTGGCTATATCGCCTTTTTTTTTTTTTTTTTTTTTTTTTTTTTTTTTTTTTTTTTTTTTTACATGCCAATAATATTCATAGCTATCTGGGCGATCAAGGTTGAATTTTATACCAGAAAGTATAACTTGTTTTAGCTCCTCGTCACATTACGTGTCATTTTTTTTAGTGAACTTCAATTTTTCTCTTAGACGATGCTCCAACATCTTTATTTTGTTTCTTCATATTCATATAATTTGTTATTAGCATTTGATTTGTGGTTCTTCCAAATCGTTTCATGTTTTTTTTAAACATTTTGAAATTTTACTTGAAAAAAAAACTAACCGAAAGACTTGTCGATTGCCACATTGTCAGGTTCTGATAAGCAGATATTATCAAGCATTATTGTCATTTGATATTATCTTTTTACTTATATATTGTAGTCTTGTCACCTACGTATAACTTGGAGTTTTAAGATAATATTTCTTTTCTTATCTTGAAGTTAAACTGCAAAGCATTATAAGAACACCCCATTGTATCAATAAATCGCAGTCTTGTTATTCAAAAAGATACACCTCAAACAAGGCAAACATTGAAATGCCAAATTACCTAGCTGGTAGAGATTTTTGAGATAATAGCCCCCTTCGGTCAAAAATATAACCCTGTTTTTTTTTTTTTTTTTTTTTTTTTTTTTTTTTTTGGGGGGGGGGGGGGGGGAAGGAGAGGTGATAGCTGACAAAAAATTAGTCTGGTATGGAACCTCGATTTGTGGAGGTTAATTTTCTGGAGTAGAGTTCTCGAACAAAGAGTATATTAAGTTGTGTGAGGCTCTTGGAGTATAGAGCCGGTGTAACGGATTGATCTCCAGTAAATCTATTTTAATGAACTAAGTGTGAGAGGGATATATAGATATTTTAATAAGTAACCAAGAATGCAAAAGGTATTTGCTTATTTAACTTAATTACGGACCCTATCATCTATATCCGAGTTCTTAATTATAAATATTGTTTTGTTGTAGGTAAATAGTGTGTAAATAATTTGTTGGTTAATTTAATTGGATAAGTTAGTATTTTTTTTTTTTTTTTTTTTTGACAACCCTTCTCACAAAGTTCTTCATATCACTTAATTATATCGGTGGCGGCAGCATACTAAAATAAAGGAAACTCTTCAAAGTTGTGTGGACTAAGGAAGAAAGAGTGTGACACACGACACACATGCTGTCAACTTTCTCCTTCCAGATCGATTTATGTTGCTTCGAAAATTTTTTTAACGTTTTATAAAATATCTTGTTACGTTTTTCCCCCTTTGACAGATAAATAAGGTTTAGGTTTAATACAGCTATTTAAATGAAGTTCCAGAAAACATTAACTTTGATTTTAAAAAAAATCCTCATAAATGTAGAATTAAAGACGATAACTGTAATGCTACAACTTAAAGAATCAATCAGCAATACGCAAATTTAAATTTGCTTGAACGGTATTATTGTTTTATTTATTTTCCATTTAATTAAACTATCAAAACTGTACGGTCGTTGGGAAAAAAAAAAAAAAAAAAAAAAAAGAAAAGGAAAGAAAGAAAGAAAGAGAAAGACATATATAACACAGCATACATTTTAATCGCCAAATTGTCTCAGAGACTGCCAGAGGATTCGTTTGAATCAGAATAATCCTAATTTCCAAAATGAATATAAATTTTGAAACTGGGGGTCTTCTACGTGTTAAGGGTGTTCTCAACTGTTCCGTTCAACAAGCGCTAAACGGTTCGACACATTTACAAATTTATTTTTTAACAGAAAGATATAAAATTGGAAAGCCTGACTACGGAAGCGATTTCGAATCGAACTTATTTGTCCATTTTAATGTAATTAAATTACCTATCCAGTTCTAAGCTATTTCGATCACGTGATCAACCGTTTTTGTCCTCCTTTTCGACCGGTTTTTCTGCTTTCATCGGGAAATGTGTTCAAAAACGTCAACTTTGTAGGCTTTTTATAAAGATCTATTGTGTTTTTAAAAAAACAAAAACTGAGTGCAATTAGACAGTTTCTGAATAACAACACCTGCTATTTTCATGCATTTCCGAACAAAAATAAATTAAAGCATGTGTCACAAAGTTGCCCTTTTTGATTTAAGAACACCCTTAAAAAACACATCAAATCAACTTTGAATTTCCAAATGGTAGCATCAACTTTTGACACCATGTTTGAGTTTCTTGGATTGATCGAAATACTTTAAAAGGTATAATTTCACAATGGTACAAATAGTGCTAAAAAATATTTCTCTATTATTTAATGTATCAAAATAATTTTCTAAAGATTCTCCTAACCCTTCATTGCACCATGTGCCACATCTGGCACATATCTAAAAACACTATAATTCTCATTATGTGCCACGGATCTGGCCAATAGGATCGCTGTAACTGATCAAGAACAGTCTAAAGAATAGAATAACACTTATTTTCTCCATGTCACATGATTGAATTTAACAATAAAATTAGAATGTTTTTTCAGAAACAAACAAATTTTCTATCGAGCTGTTGAGGCAAAATTTTCTTCAATTATTTTTACCGAATATTTAAAATTATTAATGTAAAGAAAGTTGTAAAGTATTAAACAGATAAAATCAATTAATTAAACCCCTTTTAATTGCAAAATATAGCAATACAGTATTTATTAACCATAATTGCGTATGTAGGGTATATGGCATAAAATATAAAATTTTAGCTGAAAATTTGAAAATTTATTTATTTTTTTACTATTTTAACCATTATTAGACCGATATATAGATTTCAAATTTTTTTTTCATAAAAATAGAAAAAAATCGTGCAGTGAAGAGTTAACATTACAAAGTAATAAAGGATAATGGAATTTCATTCCGATTTAATTTTTTTCTTAAAAAGGTAACTTTTTAGCTCACAGGCTAGTATAGCTTGAGAGCTTATGTGCCCGCCCGTTCTGTATGTATGTACGTGCGTAACGCGATAACTCATGATAAAAATATCCGATTCACTTGAAATTTTGTATGTATGTATATTCTGATAAGGCGCTTCCCTGATTAGTTTTTGGAGTTCATTCGATATATATAACAGGGGGAATGGGGGCTAATGCTCCTCCTCTTAGCTTATATGAATGTTTTTTTTATGCAGAATGATCAGTTTTCGTTCAAAATTCAGATGGAGGATCATTCTGATAGGTACTTCCTTGATTAGTATTAGATGTTCATTGGATAAGTATAAGGAGGGGGGAACGGGGGGTTCATGCCCCTCCTCTAAATTGATATAAATGGGTTTTTCATGCAGAATTATCAGTTTTTTTCCAAATTGTTATATGATAAATCATATCTGTGATTAGTTTAAGGGGTTCAATGCTTAAGTATAAAAAGGGGAAGTGGAGGGAGCTTCCCCCCCCCATAATTAAAAAAAATGGAATTAACCCTTGAAAATAAAAGTCTATAATATACAATTAGTATGCGTAGCCTGTGAGCTCAATGCCATTAGTTTTACTGGGCAATATTCTTTTTATTAACTTACCTGATCCTTCAGCTGTAATGTTTTTGGGCTTTGCACAATTAGTTTTGAGCTCGCCCGTGGAAGCGCATACTCGAACAATCCACGTGTCGAGAGGATCCGAGTAGAAAGAGCAAGAAAAATTGTCGCTCTTAACGCATTCTGCAGCAAGATTAGTGGATACTTCCCAAGCAGTGATGGAAATATTAACTTTCCAACAATTCCAAGTATCTTCTGGTGGTATCTGAAATTTATTTAAAAAAATACAAAATAACATTTTGGTCTATTTTCTGCGCTAGTTCAAACAGACTATGTGGAAAAAGTTATTAAATGCAGCAAAAGGTGTTTGTACTATGTTAACAGAAAGAATTAAAGCGGTTCGGGACACAAAAATCTTCAAATTAAAAAAAAATATTGCATTAAAAATTTCTCTGTTTTTTTACACTCAAAATGACGTTTATATCATGTTTATATTTTAGTTAGAAGAGCAAATATTATTATTTTTTTTGTTTTGGTTTGTTTTCAAAATCCAGTTTTCATGCAATGGTTGTCATAAAATAACTTTTTGTAAAAATGCGTTTTATTTATTTATTATTTTTTTTTATGTTGGATATTTTTACAATTTCTCGGATTTAAATTGTTATAACTCAAGAACCGTTAAAGATAAATGTTTCAAACTTAGAACATGTCTCATTTGGTCGTTTTGCTTTAATATTGATTCAGCAAATTTGAAAAAAAAATTACTTTGGAAAATATGATTTAAAAAAAAATAAAAGTGACTCATTTTTATCCAAATTTTTACTCTCAATATTTTTAATTAAAAAAAAATATTTTTTGAAATGCTGAATCAAAATTAAAATTTAGATAGTTTTGTAATATTTCAATAAATTTTAAATTTAATTAAAAAATTATGAGAAGTTTTATCATGTAATTTTGTTTACAAATGATAGGGTTAACCATCACAAAAAATCATAACTATAACTCAATAAATCAGAATTATTTTAAAATGCGTCCCGGGATCCTTTAACGCTGGATGATGCGAAATATTCAAAATTTAATGAAGTAGCCTAACATTTTTATAACTTAATTTTATAACACGACATAAAGAAACAGGAAAACTATCATAAATCTCCATGGACTTGAATAATATGATTATGGATAATAATAATAATAGCAATAATATTAATAATATCACAATTCAGAAAAAAAAAATCCACAAGATTAAAAACGTGACGATTTCACAACCGCATTAGAAAACTATTATAATTGAAACAACAACAACAACAACAACAATATTAATAATCCTTATTATTAACAACTTGAAATCACTCATTATTTTTTATTCGAAATAGAGGTGAGAGATCATTTATGATCATTATGTGTTGAAATAAATACTAGAGTAAAACAATATTGACTCAATGTAGATTATATCACTGTTAAATATTAGAGCCTTGGTGAAATATTGCGTCAATATTAGGTTGTTGATATTTTCTAATACAGGAGTGAAATTGGCAAGAAAAATTTTGCTAGGGTACTACAATAATATCAGTACCTGTGTAATATTGGTGTTGCATTGGAAAATTTCCAAAGTAAAAATATTTATGCAACATGGGCATTTCAATGGCAGTATTACTAATATAATATTAACATTAACATTACTTTGGAAATCCTTACAAGAAAACGCCAATTTTACGCGATATTGGTTTTCTCAATTTATATTGGCAAAATATTTTTTGAAAATATTGGTGCGGTATTATGTGCCAAATGTCAATGTTTAGAAAGTATTGTAAGTCAAGAATGCAATATTGGCCGAATATTGGTGCACTATGGATTTTTCATTTGACACTGTTTCCAAAGAAGCCTTTTTAAGTAAAAATTAATTGTATAAATAAAAATTATTATTTTCGGGTTTGAAACATTTTAATGGAACTCGGAGCAAACAAATTACTTTCAAGTATTATCGACAAATGTCAGCACTAAAAAGTTTGATTCCAAAGTGTGAAACTACATAGCGACACCAAAAACTATTCCGCAGCAAATAAAACTTTCAGAATATTACTGCGATGTAAGATACTGTTGAAATTTCGTTATGAATTACATCCATAAACTTCTCATACAACTGAGTCATTCCTGATCTAAGATTACATCATATAGTTTGTGCGGACCTTTTTCTGGAACAAGAATTCTACTGCACATTGTGATTTATGCTGAAGATAACATTGGAAGCAAGTGAAAACAGTACTTTAAACTTTAAAAACTTTATTCAAACCTCCTTTTTTTAAATTATTTAAACTATTGCTGTGAATATATATTGTTAAAGAAATATACTCAAAAATTTGTACAAAATTTATCTTCTCATCATCTATTATTAAAGTATAGAAGTTTCTTTTGTTCTCAGCATCAGAATCATACCTATGGTTTCAAACACTTACCTATCTTCATAAAAATACAATGTTTTCATTTTATCCAAGAATAACAAGAAGTCCTACCTTTCTATATAACTGGATTACTACTAGTATGAGAATAATCATCAATGCTGTTTCTGCAAAGGTAAGATTAAGTTTTTCACTTATTTTTTTGAAAGTTTTGTAATATGTATATTAAACAGGGAAAACGTCTTTGAGACGTCACGTTTCACGTCTTCACATTTAACCATGATATCACTAATTTTTTAGTTATCATTTCATACTATTTAATTATAGCAATTTTTAGACTATACATTACAGATATTTTAGTTTAAAAAAGTGGTGTTTATCCTACATTTTTAATTTTTTGCATCCTCTCCCCTCCCCCCTCCCCAAAAAAATCACTTAAGGCTACAGTGGACTTTCAAAATCGCAAAAAATCATCAAATTGTCGAATTTTCATTTTTAGCATAATAACATTATATGAACTCCCTGCTATTGAACACAAAAAGAATTTTTCAATTTCGACTATTTTTACTGGAGTTAGAAGCATTTTTGTCCAATCAGCTGATTGTGCCACACCCCTTTGTTTACTTTTTTGCCGATTCACATCCGTAAAATTTAGCCTAGTTTTTAGTTTTACCATACAAAATGTTATTATTTTGCACTGAAATTATTAATTTTGTGATTTCGCAAAACAATACTTTAACTGTAACTTTTAACTGTTTCTTTAAGCGTTTGTTTATAATGTATTTAGAGAAATTGCTTTTTGTCCCCAATCTTTTTAGCGTAAATTAAAAAATATTAATATATTTAAAATATTAAAAATATTTAATATATTTAATAAAAAGTTGTACAATAAGAGGTATTTATACCATGAATATTTCTAGTAAAACTTGAAAAAAATTTCATTAGAAAATACAAAATGTTACTTTTGAGAAGATTTTTTAAAATTCAGATACTTCACGTCCTTTGCATGAATTGCTGTTGAAACCACATATTTTATGTGAATTTACTTTAAAAACATAAAACACTTACATATAAGCTAGAAGTGATATTATATCCCTTAATAGCTGAAACTGTATAAGTAGGAAAATATTAAGCAATTATAACCACTGTAGATACTAAAACCTGTTTTTCTCAGAATGAATATTTTCGTCGTTTTCATGATTTCAAAATGTTCCATGTGAAATTCTTTATGCCCAATTTTTCTGATTTTTTGTTTAAAATGCTCTTTATGTATGTGTTAACAAATGTTACTAGAAAAAAAAAATTAGACGCATGTAAATTTTTTTAATTTCAGTTATATGAAATTTTTAATGATTTTTTAACGGAAAATACAAAAGAATTAAGTTAAAATAATTTTTTTTTAATGTTTTACAAGTAATATGCTAAAAATGCTTAGTAACATTTGTTAACACATAAATAGAGAGCATTTTATATAAAAAATCAGAAAACTGGGCATGAAGAATTTTACATGGAGCATTTTGAAATATTGCCATTTTTTGTTAATTTAGAAAAAAAAAAAATCTGTATCTCAAAAACTATTGAATATATTTTTTAAAAAAATTGTGAAATAAGAAATATATATATTATGATTATTTCCAAAAATTTTTTTTTAAAATCATTGAAAATTTAAAAAAATTAGTTTTGCGAGTCCCCTGTAGCCTTAAAGGATTAAATAATCTTTATCCCACTCAGGTTGCATGGAATCGAATCAATGAACTCGAGATTTGATTCAACTCCGTAATTCGCTTTAAGTGCTAGATGTTCATATTGAACATTAATGCTGGATATATAAGCCCAAATGACAAAAATATTTTCATTCCTCTTTTTTCAAGTATATCTCGCTTTATATGTTCATGATATTTTACATTAATTCTCATTCCGGAGAAAATTAAATACCATCTGGAATGCCATGTGTTCTGAAGTATTTTGTGCAATATCCACTTTTTTTATATTTATTAATTTAACTTATTAAAGTCGTTAGAAAATGACCCATCATATCAGGTTAAAAAAATATTAATTTCTTGAATAACGGAAATAAACTAATTAAAAAACAAAAATAAAAGTCATTCTAGGCGTGTCATGTATTATAATTAACAATGTTATTTCTACTTGTGCTTTTTAACTTTATTTTTACAGTGAATAAAGTAATTTTCATACCTATCTTAAATTAAAATATTAAATTGTGATCTAAAGGCAGATAATTCTTTTTCATTTAATGAATATGTTATTATTACACTACTCAAAACACTTAGGGGAGCACATGGTTTTAATGAAGTTACGCAAATGCTTACGTCGATTAGCTACATAAAATAAATTATCCATAATTTTAGGCCCAGCTGGGAAAAGAAGAAGAAAACATCATACGGAAATCAAAGTTCATGTCGTCAAAAACCAGAAAAAGAACATAAGGGCAGAAATCGGGATGTTGCAAAAACGTCTGTTTAATTGGCTTTACTGTAAAATTCGATTGCTCAACTTTTTTTTTTTTTTTTTTAAGTGTGACTTGAATATGTCTCAACAACGCCATTTAATAGAATTCATGGCATGGCGTATTACAGAGAGATTTGAATTCTGACAAAGACAACAAAGTACTGCGGACGCTATTGGAGTCACCAGAAGTGTCATTTCAAGGCTGTGGAATCGATTCCAAGAAACGGTGAATGTTAGAGGTCGACCAGAAAAGGTCGATCACGCACACTGTTGCAACTGATAACCGGTATATACTGTTAACAGCTCGTCGAAACAGGGCAACAATGTTACTCAGCTGCAAAAACAATTGGCAACAGGACGAAGGGTGTCCACCCAAAGACTACGTAAATGGCTTCGTCAGGAAGATCTCTATGTACGTAGGCAATGGTCTGCATTCCATTGACCTCAAACACGACAGCTATAATATTATAGTAAGCCATGCCTTAAGCCACCGTGCGGCCCAAAGAAGATAGGCTACTGAACATCGAGATTGGGAGCAACATGATTGGAGTCAAGTGCTGTTTACAGATGAGTCCCGATCCAGTCTGAAGTGTAGCACCCGACGTGTTTTGGTATAGAGCGAAAGGGACACTCGAAATAATCCCACATTAGTTCGTGAAAGATCAATACTTACAAGGTGGTTTGATGGTATGGGATGGAATCAGTGTAGGTGGACGTACGAACCAGCAAACCATTCGGAATGGTACTTTGACGGCCCAAAGGTATTCAGACGAGATGCCGAGACCTCATACCATACCTTACGCTGCAGCCATTGGAGATTCCTTTGTTTTTCATTATAATAATGGCAGACCGCATGCAGCTCGTCTTGTGGAGAACATGCTTGAAGCTGAAACAATACAGCGTAAGGGATAGCCAGCGTGATCTCTAGACATAAATCCGATCGAGAATGTTTGAAACATGTTCGAACGGCGCATTGCTGCAAGACCACAGCTTCCTTTTACGGTCCGAGACTTGGAGATAGCATTTCTTGAGGAGTGGAACAGTATTTTCCAAAGTCTAGTCGATAACATCATCGCATCCGTGGTAAACAGGTGTGCAGAAGCTGTCTTAGCTGTTCGAGAAGACCACACGCCGTATTAAAAAATCTTGCATCATTTTTAAACAATACATTTTTTTATCATTTATATGTAACCAAATTGCTGCCCTGAATCCTCTTTTCATGGTTTTTCTATCTTTTCAAAAAATAAAAAAAAATAAAATAAATAAAGCTTAATTACAAATTATTTTTTGTCTTTTTTTCTGTATTGCACATTAATACGCATGTACTATTTATTTTATGCCAATATATAGCTGTCTTGCACGATTTTCTTAACTTCTTTGCTCCCTCCTTTAATTTTTTTTGAACAGTGTATTTAGAACTAAATTATCTTTAAAAAAAATCATTTTTTTCTCACTAAAATTTTTAAAAATTCAGTGTGCTTTATTTTTATATTAACAACAACAATAATTGCAACTAATACTAATTATTATTTAATTTTTTTTAAGTTGCTTTGTATCTCATTGTTATACTTGTCATTGTTACTCACTATGAACTGAATAAAATCTTAAAAGTATTGTTATTGTTCATGAAAAAACTTTTTATTGTGATATGGTTTATATATATATGTATATATTTTGTAATTCTATAACTATCATAAAGAATGATATACTTACTGTCCAACGTACGTAAATATGCTGATTTGCAGATGTTAATTCAATTTGTGAAGGAGGCATAGATGGAACTATAATGCATATTAAAATGTTCAGTATCATTTCATAAAATCAAACAATACAAGTTAAGAAAAAAGTAATAGAATATTTAACTGAAATTTTTTTTACAGTAATATGAAAATTTGTACAGAGTTATTTATTAAATGATAACATTTAATTTAATATGATCGCAAAATCCCCTCATTTTATTACGATTTTCCGTATATTAAGTAACTTATTTACAAAAACAGCAATAACTAAATTTTTAAATAAAAGTAATAATAATTTTTTCAAAATAAATAAATAAATAAAAAATTAAAATGAAAATAAATAATAAAACACACTTTTAGTAATATATTGAAGATTTTTCTTTAACAGTATATTTTTTAATATTTCTAAACATTTTTAACGAAAATGAATCGGGAATTGAAATTTAAAGAGTAAAGTATTGCTCAGACTTATAAACTGGAGTAATACAGTTACATCTTTTAACCGATTTCAAACGATGGAGATAGCAGAATTCATTTGTATTTTTCTTTTATAGGTTTTCCCGTGCATGTAACTTTTCAACAGACGTCTGATATATAGATGATTAGATTTCCATGGTTTTTAGGATTACGTACTTAAAAAATAAAAAGGGAACCATTATGTGTCTGTCACAGCCATTTTACTCGTAAGCTATGAAACGTGGAAAGTTCAACTTGCAGGAAGTAATAAAGACAGTTGATCCACTTACTTACAGGTTATCAAACATTCACAAATACATTTAGGGAAAATGTAGAGGAGCTAATTAAGTTACTTGAAAATAAACTTGTGTTTGTAATTTGTGGGTAATTTTGTGGATCACAGTTTTATCTGATTTGTTCAATGACGAGATTAAGAGCGTGAGCAAAGCTTATTATCTCAACAAAATTAGGATAGAATACTTTTAATGGTTTTACAACTGTAGCCATACATAGAGCAGCATCACAATAAATAAATAAATAAAATAAAGAATTTTTTCACAAAACGTATCGTCAGGTTACAAGTTATTTAAAAAATCTTTTATTAATCTCGCAGCTGTAGAGTAATCAACTCTTTTACTTCTCTGAAGATAACGAGAAAAAGATAAGAGAATCCGGTACTCTTTTTCCCGCAAAAATGTGTTATACAGGGTGTCCATTCTCGACGGTAGCCAATGGCTAATTCCTAAACCGTTAGTCATAGACATACAGTTCCAGCTACAAAAATGTTTTAAATAAAGTAAAAAAAAAAAAAAAAAAAATATATATATATATGTATATATATATATTTTAAATGCGATTTGGGTCAATAAAACCTTTTTTTAAAAATTAACGAAATTTAAATTTTTATACGCTCTCCCAGTTCTATATGTTATATTTAATGAAATTTGGTTATGACAATGACAAATAATACAAATAAAAAATCCCATTATTCTACGATTAAAATTGACCGAGTAATAACGGTTTAATGTTGGAGTATATTTTTTCTGCTAATTAGTGGTTATCAACAAATTTAGTAGAAATATAATTTCATCAGATATATTGAAAAATGGATGAGAGTAAAATTAACATTGCAATGTAAATTTAAAATATTTAATCATTATGACATACGTATGGAATATATACAATTTGTAATATATACATAAGAAAAAAAAAACAGAATTTTTGTAAATAAAATTATGAAAATTAACTGCCTACAAAATGATACATATTTTAAAATGTTATTAGGTAACACTAGCCCGCAAAAATTGCGTTACATGTTTTAGCTTTTTGCTAACTGAATCTTATGTATTATGTACTGCTGAATCCGAAATTGACCTTCATTTTTTACCACCTTGTGAAGATTTTTTGTAAATCATAAATTTTAAAGTTAAAAAAAGGAAAAAAAAAAAATAGCGACAATTTGATGTTACAAAATTCATGTATTTTAACCTTTTGATAATTATTTTTTATGTATTTTTTACCGCTGAAACCGAAAAAGATTTTCATTTTTAACCATCGTGTCAGGATTTTTCGCAAATTTTAAACTTTAAACTCCTTCCCCACATCGTCGGATCTCTCAATTGTTTAACTCTAAGAATCTTCGTATAAGCCAAAATATTGATATATAATTAAATAAAAGAGATAAATTATTGAATTAAATTTAATTTAATTTAATATAAAAAAGTTTTGCATCTTTTTTATTGTATTTAATTTTTGCTATATTTTAACTTTGACATTTACGATTTATTAAACAATTCTGATGTGATGACCTAAAAATTAAAGTCATTTTCATATTCAGTGCTAAAAATACACAAAAATCAAACATCAAAAGTGTGTGTTTAAACACAGTCATCTCCTCTATTTTATAGAATGATATTTTTGTTATTTTTTAACTATGACAGTTTATGAGTTACGAAAAATCTTGACATGATGTTTAAAATTTAAGGTTATTTTTGGTTTCTGCGATAAAAAATACATGCAAGTTAGAAAAAAAAAAAAAAACCCGCAAACATTGCTGTGTTGTGTTATCTAATCTAAAACTTTTTTCTTAAACTTCTTGGCAGTAATCTACCCGAATTTTTTGTGTTATCCAGTAGAAAGTAAAAATGATAGCCACTGAAAATCATAATAATATTAGATTATCATCGTATTTAAGTCCTTATGTAAAGTTTAATCTTGATTGATATTTGAAAGTGAATTAAAGCTCAAGTACAAATTTTGAACTGGAAAAAATTACATACGATCGTTGAAGTTAAATAAAAACTTCACTGTAAAAAATATCCGTTAATATACACAAACTTTTCCCTAAAATTTTAGGGAATAGTTTCATTTTTCCGAGAAAACAGTAGTATTTCCGTATTTCCCACTTTGCGGTTTCGAATCACGGAACTACTCCGTTAATTTTTCCGAAAGTGTAAAACTTCCGTTTTTAAACAGCACAACATTGGTATTTTTAACCGATAAGTGTCGTGGTGCCATCTGTATGAGGAAAATAGAGAAAAACGTTATAGCAATATTTCCCTATTTTTCTGTTTTAATAATGAAAAGGAGCATATTTTTACAATATTAAAATAACAATAGTAAAAATAAAATTTATTAATTCTTTTTAAGTTTGATACTGTTGTAAAATTATTCTTTTTTTCAGTAAGATTTTAAAATAATGTTTATTTATATCACAGTATAAAAAGTGCGTACGATATTTTAGTGGGAAAAAATATACTTTTAATTTTAATATATAATACTTTTTAATCTATTCAAATTAAGAAGTTCGCACATAAAATTTAAAATATATCGAAATATATTACCGAAATTATTATTATTTTGGCGATTACCTAAGTCATAATAATCAATAAATGTAATTAATTTTAATAACCCATAGTAACTTTTATTAAGTTATCTTTATTGAGTTTACAATAGATGGTCACACAAAATATTTGTTAAAATATATGCTTTTTAAAAAAGTGTGTTAGTATCATTTTATAAAATAAATAAATGAATATGAATAATATTACAATAGAACTTTAAAACTCTTCCAAAATAGAAACAAAAATTTTTAATACTTTCATTCATGCATGTAATATATATATACATATATCGTTACAGAAATAAATCCGCGTTCAAAATCTTGTCTTTACTTTATGAAATGCATCTGAAATAACTAAAGATATTTGAAAAAGTGTTTTGTGTAATCATGGTGTAATGGTATTACACTGCAGGTTACGACCGAAGACGACCCGGGTTCGATCCCCATGGAAGGTAAGTCACATTTCTTCACTGTTATTTAAATTAAATGTATATAATGTGTGCCTGATGTTAACGTGTCTTTCTAAAGTAAAGAATAAAAATCACAAAGATGTCCTTGAAAAATTCTTTTAACTTTCAAATGAAAATTTTTGCATAAAAAAATATTAAAAAACGGAAATATTTTGTGAAAAAACGGAACTATTCCTGGAAATTTTTTTCCGTTAAAAAACGGAAGTAGTACTGGCGTCTAGATTACCAGTACTATTTCCGTTTTTTAACGGCAAAATTTTTTACAGTTTTCTGCGTTGAAAAATGTCATAGACGTATTTCTATGAATAACGGTTTGAAATTAGCCATTGGCCACCGTTGAGAGTGGACATCCTGTATAGTGACCACATCTATCAGTTGTTTTATCTGCACTTATCCATATTGCATTTTCTCTAATGTCAATTCAAATTTCATTCATAACTATATTATTCTATATCGGTACATATAATATTTTCTAAATGATGATTTATCAATCAGGCAAAAACTGATTAATGCAGTTTTTTTCTTTTTTTTTTCTTTTTCTTTTCTTTTTTTTTTTTAATTTTTTAAATTAAGATTATTTAATTTCTTTAATTGTATTTTATATTGTTTGAAGCAAATCCAAAATATAATCATTTTTCTACCGAGAACTATTTCTTTCATTATTCGAGAGTGACGGATTCATCAATATTGTTTGCAACTTTTAAAGATAATTTTTACTACTCATTTTGGATATACGATAAGTTGTTTTTAACAGATGAACAACTTCAAATTTCTTTTCATAAGATGTATTTTTTACATTTCATTACTTAACCATCAAATAAAAGTTCATTTTTGTACCCTTTTATGTATATCAGGATCAAACAGCTTTTACTTGATTTATATATATATATATATATATATATATATATATATATATATATATATATATATATATATATTTGGTACTACTAGGTTATCCCGTCGACTAAAAAATTATCGCCAAACTATAAGATTAAATGCCAATAATGGATTATCGTGAATGTCACATTCAATGACATTAAATACGATTCACGTGCTTAAAACGTCATTAAGTGATTTTTACTTCGACTTTTTTTAATTAATATTTTTATTAATATTCTACTAATTATTTGTTTTTTCGTTATTTAAAATAAAAATTTTGTCAACATGTATAATTTGGCTATTAGTTTGGCGATTTGTATAATTTGGCGAAATTGGTCGACGGGATAACAGAGTAGTACCATTTTTTTAATATTAAAATGTTATTTTCGAGAATAACTGCGTTAGCTAAAATTTTACTCCATTAAAATTATCAAAGCGAGATTATATCTTTCAAACATATAACAGATTCTCTTCTTCTTACACTCTCTACATTTTCAAATCAAAAGAATTTAAATACCTGAAATAAAGTCGCCAAATAGCTTTTAATTACACTTATTTCTTGACTCTACACCAGTTTCGCTATCACAGATTAAACGGCTTGCTGTCTAGGAATTAATAAAGATTTTCGGAAAGCTTAAATTTATATATTTTTTCTTTTAGCGAATGAAATATATTCTAAATATGCACTTTTGATGAATTTTAGAAATTTTTATATGCACTTATAGAAATTCTTTAGAATAAATGTTTTAGAAATATTCATTATTGCACTTATAAATACGTATACATTTAAAGAAAACGTACACACAATAAACAAATGCATATGTACATATGGTGAATTCCATTTTGTGACAGACATGACTGAGAGAACTTTTTTGTTCATCTTTAAGTAATAAATATTAATTGATAGTTAAAAAATTGCATGGGGTGATGTAAATATAGGCCTTATGCTATAAAAAAACACTAAAATTTTAATTCAAGGAAAAACTTAATTTAATTGGGGTTTAAAATCAGCCGTGACAGACATGACAAAATTTAGACATAGATTTTGACTAGACACATATTATTATCATTTGCTCTTAATTGGCATGCATACCAAGACCAGAATTTTTTAGGAAACAAAATAAGACTTGGATATGTGAAGCAGAAAGAAAAATATTGAAAAATTTGTAAATAGAAAAATATAAAAAAATATTTATAAGCGTGACAGACATGACAAAGTTTTGTGACAGACATGACACGTGTACAATTTTCTATGAATTTAAGTAATTTTTTTTTCTTAAATATTGCTTTCTTTACTTTTATCACAACTTGGTGATTACAATATGATATAACGGTATATTATGTTAAAAAAATCTCAAAAAAATATTTAAAATTTATAAAATCCCTTGGAAGTTTTCACTGAAATGAGTTTGTACCAGAAATTTGGCAGATTTTCTTTTAAATATTACATTGTGTACGTTTCACAACAAGAAATACCATAGCCATCAATTCCAAGTTAAATTATAATAACTTTCAAATCACAAGATTAAAGCAAAACTGTTTGAAAAAATAATTCTGACAGATAATATATCTGAAACAAAGAAATTGGTATCAACATAATTATCTGGTAACTATTACATGCATTCTAAATTTAAGCATTTTGTTGAGTTGAGTTGTAAAGAAATATTATTGGCATCAACACTAAGTTAAACAAGTTGGAAATTGCACGTGAAGCGTAGCAAATGAGGTGCGTTCGTACGATAACGAAGTTTTAAAAATATTACTCTCATATATCAATCTCATAAAATTGTAAATAGTGAATTACAATTAAAACGCTCATCAAACAATGTTCTCTCTATACCATTATGTAATGGAATACCTTTGTGTGGCCTTGTAAATAAATAACAAATGTTCTTTGCACCACAAATTATGTAAAATGTATATTATAATATGTACTTTATAGTTTCAAATAAGTTTTATTAAGTTCGAATGAGTGTAACACCATTAAAATGCATTTGAAACATTTTTCCCCATTGATCGTAATGTAACGGAATACTTTTGATTGTCCCTGTAAGTGATCTATGCATCCGATTTTCATAAAATATGAAATAACTCGACAAAATTATGTAATAATTATGCATTTTAAATTTCAAACGTATAAAATATATTTGAAACTTTTTTCCCTATTGACCATAATGTAATTGAATACTTTTGATTGCCCTGTAATTGATCTATGCACCCGATTATCAAAAAATTTGAAATAACTCAACAAAATTATATAATAATTATGTATTTTAAATTTCAAACGTTAAAAATGCATTTGAAACTTTTTTCCCCCATTGACCGTAATGTAATGGAATACTTTTGATTGCCCCTGTAATTGATCTATGCATCCGATTTTCATAAAATTTGAAATCTGTGACTCGAAAATTTGACTCGACAAAATAATGTAATATTTATGTATTTTAAATTTCAAACGATTCGGTTGGGTAGTTTTTGCGTTGTTATATGCAAAAACGGTCAGACAGACGGACGGACAGACAGATGGACTGAACGACCACTATAGGTGCTACGTATTTACATAATTACGAACGCACCTAAAAATTACAAAAATAACTTTCTAAGAAAGAGATTAAGGTAAAGTTGCTTGAAAAACTAATTGTGACAGACATGACTAGCGTGACAGACATGACAAATGTGACAGACATGACAAAATGTAATGCTTTATATTTCACTCAAATTTTAATTTTATCTTTCAATTTTTTTATGAACTGTTCCTTTTGACATATAAAAAGAGAAAATAAAGTGTTAATAATTTTTATCAAGTAGATTTTCTTGAAAATAAAAAAATCGACATTTTCTGTGACAGACATGACATGACGACTAATATAAAGTTTGGGGGCAATAGCAAAATAACTAAAATGTTTCAGGTGAAAATGTTGGTGTTTTTAAACATACTGTTAGCCATTTTTTAAAAAGATATATTTGTTTCAAAAATCTATGTGATATTTAAATGCTTCAAGGGACATTAAACTAGAGATAAAAATAGCAGATTTTTGATTTCAAAGTTAGTCTTGATAATAATTAACTATAAAAATTTATTTTTACAATTATCTTATTATATCTTGTTATTTTCATGAAATTTGACTTATTTTCTATCGATTGGAACAAAAAAATACTATTTTAGTTCAAATTTAAAAAATGATGTCCATGTCGCATTTTCATGGAATTCACCATATGCAGTTTCATATTATCGAGACTCTACTTCTGCGGATTTTTTAAAAAATCTATTAAGATTGAAATGAAGTTGAAAATAAATACAGAGACATTATTATATATTATAATTGTATTAATCGAATATAACTGAATATTTCCCAAATTCATTGATGTAAAAAGAATTAAACCAGGACATTTTTTTACAAAATTTTATCCCAGATTAGATATATTTGATATCTCATTTTAAAATTAAAGTGTAGAGAAGAATTATTTAAAAAGTCATGAAAAATAAGTGTAAATTATACTTTGAAATTTCAAATATGCTGTTTTGCTATTGCTTAATTTTTTAGAATAGGCGTGTCAAATCTTTTGTATTCCTTGAGCCTCATTCTAAGGCGAACAATTTATTTTAAACTACATTTAAGAAAAGTTTTTCTTCGGACTGCACTAATTACTAATATACTTAATGATATAATGACAGTTGTTAAGCAAAAATTCTAGAAAATGTATAAACCTTTTATAATATAATTCTTTCGAATTATATTATAAAAGGTTTATACATTAATAAAAGTTATGTTTGAAGAATTTTTTTCTTTCGGAAATGCTTATTTAAATATATTGAATATAAAAGCCAGAACCCATAATATTGTATAGATCCAACTAAGATATGTAACATTTAAAAATTTTCTAAATATGGAGGATAAAAATCCTCAATAGGTGGTCGAATAAAGACTGTACTAAATTTACAATCATAAGCCACCCAGTTTTTACTCTGAAATTCCACCCCTTTTTCTTGTGAATTAGTAAAGAGGGTATTAATGAAAATCGTTATCATGTTCCTCAAACAATATCAATATATGTATATTTTGCTCTGTGTCATGTAATCGTATTACATTTATCAATAATATATTTAAAGAATTATCATATATTTAAAGAATTAGAAAATATCAAGTTTAAAAATACATTTTCTATTCTCTCTTTCACCATTGCACAAGGCCACATTAAATTTACAGACACCTCAAATCAAACAGCTTTTTTTAAACCGTGTATGTTTATTTCTTTCTTTTAGTATGTTTTCCATTACAAAAAATACTAGATACTTTTATGTCACGAAACAAAATTCAAAACATCTTCTTATAAAATTAACAACATTAGCACCGTTACAATAGTTTAAATAAAAATTGATATAGAATTTAAATAATTATTACTGTCACAATCTGTTACCACACTGGTCGATTTTATGCCCGCCTCTTGTTTATTTTCACTTTCATCAACCACAATGACTCCAATAATATATTCAGTTGCCGGCTTTAATCCATGAATTTGTACCTCGTATGTTGATATTTCACTTTTTGCGGGAATATTGAGGCTGGATCTCCATTCGTGTTCGTCTATTTCCTGCAAATAAATTCTGAATAGCATAAATAAATTCAATTTACTATAAGGTATGACCATTTATTTTGTTGCATTTTACCATAAGACAGATTATCATACCAAGAGCATGATATACCCCTGATTCTGAATAGTCTTATTCACGGTAGATACAGTGATCTTATCAATTTATGATGTAGAAACGGGCCAAAGTAATCGAATACAGATGGCTATGAAAAAGGTGTTTTACTTCAATTCTTGTTCCTGAATAGACTATACTTATTTTAGATTTAGTTTTGGGATAGATTTATAGGTCTATCAGGATGTAAAGTCAATAAAAATATTCTAAATCCCATTTTTATCAGTTAATAGAGTCAGCTTAAATTTAGAATTAAAAATCGGGCCGAGGCATCTAATATATCTATACGACGACATAAAAATCGTGAAATATATTTAAAAGTTCAAAACATGCCCTTAAAATTTTTAGGGCCGATTATCGGTCATCGATTTCAGTTCGATTATCGTCAAGAGATTAATCGTAGAAAATTCTGCGAAAAATAAAAACAAAAAATATCAGTTCTAAAAAATACATGCATCAAATATTACTTTAAAATAGCGGCCTTTGAGTTTCCACCCTAGCTATTGTCTGTAGAGCGGCGCTTCTGGCATTAGATTAATGAGAAAAAAAAAATTAAAGTTTTCGTCTTTATGGCGAATTTCATCTGCGTAATATAAAACTTAAATAAGAAAAATAATACCTAATGGCAAAGAACAACTTAAAAAAGGTAATAATATTCACAACAGCACTGATCAAATTTCATAATCAAGATTCTCTTAAGACAAAATTCATGATAAAAATGTATACAAATTCAATAAATTTGAGAAGAAATAAAATTTGATTACCATGTAAACTACTTCATACCAAGCTGGCATGCCAGAACCTATATCTGTGGTATTCGACCATTTATTGAAGGATAATGCGATGCTGCTTTCAGTGACGTTAAGCAATGATGGTGCTGCCGCCAACACTGGATAACCTGGTTGATATGAAAAGTGAAATTCCGCCTTATTATTATTATTTAATATATAAAGCAGTCTTAGAATATTAAAATTTCCGTATTAAATACTCAAGGAGACACAATAGCTTAAAATCGGTCAAAATATCATTTTTTTTTTTTAATTTTTATTATTATTAACAGAAAGCTTTTTTAATTGTGAATATTTTCATATCTCATTTTTCCTATACGACAATTATATCGTGAGATACTGTAAATTTTGTTAATACAGTGAAACTTCTAAATAAGAGACACCTATGGGACCGGAACTTTTGTCCCTTAAATAAAGGTGTCCTTTATTCGGAGTTTTTATATTTTTTTTAATTAACCGTTCAGAAAGATATAAAAATAGCAAAACATTAAAGATGATGCCCCTTAAATGACCCGAAGTGCATAAATTATGTTAATCCGATAAAAGGGAGAAAAAAGAATTATTAATTAAAATTTTCAGTTAATTACTAAATCATTAAATGATTTGTAGAATTATTGATTTGTATTTTTTATGCAAACTATGTATATGCAGCAAAAAGTATAAAAACATTTGAAAGAATTTTACTTGAAGTAACAATCAATAGGAATTGTTTTAAAAATTTCACTTTTTCAGTATAAATATTTCAAATGTTCATTTACCATACTTATAAATTTTAGTTCTTCATTGCCAGTAGTATTTAACAAAGGAAAAAAAGTATTCAACTGTTTTGTGTATTTTAAGGCAACAAATCTCTCAACTGCTACTTAGCAAGCGGAAAACGTTTTGGTGCATTTAAAAATTCATTTTTTAAAATGAAAGGTATAAAATTGGAATGCTTAACTATGGAAACGATTTGCAATTGAATTGTACTGTCAAATTTTTGGAAAATAAATTACCTGTTGAGTAATAAGTGATTTTGATCACGTGACAAAGATGTTTTTTATCCTTTCTTGAGTAGTTATTTTTCTTTCGAGTGGAAATTCGGTTCAAAACGCCCGCATTAATATTTTCTGAAAGATCTATTACTTATGCAAAATAATAAAAAAAATTGGTCGATTACATATTTTCTGAACAACAACGATTACTAGTTTCAGGCATTTCCAGATAAAAAATAATTAAAACATATGTCTTAAAAGTTTCTTTAAAGTTTTTTTTTTTTTTTTTTTTTTTTTTTTTTTTTTTTTTTTTTTTGATTTGGGAACAGATTAAAAGCATATGTAAACTTTTTTATTTCACAATTTTCTTTTATTCTCCACTTTCAGAATCATCCTCACAATTTTCATCATTGCTTTCAATGCGGATAAAAATACTAATGTTGAATCAGAATTGTGGATAAATAAATGGTCGTTAATAGTGTCACATGCCTCTGTATCAACATAACTGTCTGTCTGTTTGATAAGTTCACAAAAATCTGCATTTTCATTTTCATCACAGACTACTTCATTATCTGAAATGCAAAAACTAGTTTCTGTAATCTCATTTTCAAGTGTCCCTTAAATCGAGTGTACCTTATTCAGAGGTAAATACATTACGCGTTCTATACCAAGGGACTCGGACTGGAAGTTTTGTCCCTTAAATAGAGGTGTCCCTTATTTGGAGGTTTCTCTGTATATCCATTGCAATTACCCATACAAATGAAAACTTTTAACTGATTTTTCTGCCTGCTGTTCATATTTTTATAACTTGCTTGTTCGATAAACATTAAGGCTTTTTTTGCAAATTTAAGTAGAGGTTTGATTTTTTTTTCTTACTTTTTCTCCATGGTATTTAATATTTTTTTGCATGGATTTAACATTAAAATTTATAGTTATTATTTAGAAAATTATTAAATTTAGAGTTTGTTCAATTTCCTCCATTTTTTAATATACACGAGCAGTGGCGCCAACTTATACAGGCGTGTGGAACCCGAGCCCATCCAACAATTTTGAATCATAGCGTACCCAATTTTCATTGTCCTAGTTATTTATTTCATTATTATTTTATTATTCATTTTTTCTCCTTAGAATAAAATTTATTTTGCCAATGACCACGTGTTTTAATTCTCCAACTACCACCTATAAATCTTAAATGACTGAACTATTTTGCTTCCATGTTTAACTTTCTTCTAATTCAATTTATAGTCCTGTTCATGACATCATGGCATTACAATGAATATAAGTGTCTTTATAAGGAAAAATGTATCGGAATATAATTTAATTAAAATTGTAACTTTATTAAAACATGATAGCTTGACTTAAAATTTTCATATTTCACCATATGTCAATCCTTTAAAAAAAAAAAAAAAAAAAAAAAAAAAAAAAAAAATGGTCGCATTATTTTACAAAAATAATTTTGAGCCCACCCAATATTTTTGAGCCAACCCAATATTTTTCAAAAGTTGGCGCCACTGTACACGAGAGAGAAAAAAATCGTATTTAATGTAAAATCCCATACATCTAAAAATCCATGCACCGTTTTATACATAATATATTCTAATGAATGTGGGAAAAAAATGAATCCAAAATATCCATATTTATAAAAATTGTAGAAATTTTTAAAAAGTTAATTTAAAACAATAAATTTTAGCAAAATAGGTGGTTCTACAAAATTTATTTTATTTTATTTTTAGTATTAAGTATTGTGTCACCACATATTATTATAGTATTATTCAAAATTGAAGAGATTCTTTCTAAGCTAATGTTATCCCCTTAAAGTGCTCTTTCAGAAAAGTTATCAATATATTTATCGATTTTTAATTAATATTGTATTTTAATTATTTGATTTAAGATTTTTTTCTTTTAAGATTTTAGGAATAACTGACGTACACTGTAAAAAAAAATTCAAGAGGTTACTAAAAATTTTTTAGTAAATTTGTATTCCACAGAATTTTTTAGTAACCATTACAAACTTTTTTTTTGCAAGTGAAACAAGCATTTCTTTTGTAAACTGAACAAAAGATTTTTTTTGTATAACTAACTTAAAAAATTTTAGTATGAACCATCAAGCAAAAATTAGTAATAGCTCCAAAATGATTTTTAATAACCTTTACGTGCGCTCGAAGGGCAGGAGCTTCCTTCGAGCTGCATCCAGGTTTCTGAAACGATAGATACTCGGCAAAACCGCAATAGATGGCAGCACCAAATCATTTTCATAATCCCTTTATTAACGAGCACTTACACTACATACATTCGGGGCGTATTTGGCTGCGTCTAGCATCGAACCCGGGAGCTTTCAGCCTGGAGTCCGTTACTATAAGCACTATGCTATCAAGGCCACACCAAGGGAGTTTTAGTAATAGCTATTAAAAATGTAAAACTATTAACTCAATTCATTGCTAACTTTTTTCTAGTAATTCTTACAGATTTTCTAGTAACCGACTAAGATTACTAAAAATTTTTTAGTAATTACAAGAATCACTATAGTTTTTTTAGTAGATCGACCCTTTTTTTTTACAGTGTATGAAACATCACTTTAGCACTGGAAGAGAATTATAGATAATGGAGCTTGTGGATTAATTTCTGAATGTCATATTAAAATTCTTTTCATCACGGTCAAACATACTTCGAACTGTTGCCCCAGCCTACTATAAACTAGTAAATTTGCACATCAGGAGCTCAACGTCAGCTTTGCAAGTCATTGTTTTTTAAGACGCGTTGCTTAGTATTCAACTTCCTACAAATAACTTTTAAAATTTTTCAAATTACATAAATATTTATAAGAATATAAAAAAATATTTCGTAAAGTTTCAGAAATTAAATTTTAATTAACTTAAATTCAGGCGGGCTAGTTAATTTTTTAGTTTTTAAGAATAGAAATAATAATTTTTCGGTAAACATGACGCTGTTTTGACATTGATAACTTTGCGATATTAGTGATATTTACCATCCATTTGCTTTTCAAAAGTTTTTAAAAAATAAAAAATGTTAAAAAATAAAACCTTTATGCTAGCCATACGCAGACTATAAACCGCGAATTTATTTTACTCAAGACAATTTTATTTCAACATCTTTGTTTTCTGCGAAAGTAATGAACTTTTGAATTTTTAAGCAAAATATAACTAAATAAAATATAGACTATTTTTATTTCTGGATCCATCTATATGCAAAGAAACAAAGCATTATTTCATTTAATAACATCATTTTACTGAAATATTATATACATACAAAATCACACTTAAAATAATATTACTAGGATCAAACACGTTGCTAGGCAATTGAGGAAAGAAGACTGAAAAAAATAAATATGCTCATTCCAAAACAGTAAATTTATGAAACAAAATGTTTTATATTATTGGAACACATGTAAAAAATTTTAGCAAAAAATATATACTCAATTTTAAAAATCTTACAGAAGTTTTGACAAAATTTCGAAAATAGGAATAACTTAAGACCATTCTGGAAAATTTCCGCAATCTGTAATTTATCATTTAAACCCATTAATCAAATCAGTCATTTTTTTCTTTCGAAAAGTGAAAATTTAAAAAATCGTCTGAATAGCCATGGAAAAGCATTAAGATACAAAATAAAATGTTTTATATATTCAGAATAAATGAACCAAATGTAACCAAAAACAGTAGCGTTAATTACGGGTACCTCATGAATATGCTTACTTAATTTCAAGACAATCGGATGCTTTTAACGGCAGTTATCGCGGAACAGACAGACAGACAAATGGAAACCAAACCTTTTCGTGTCTCCACAATAAGCCTTCACTGACTTATCGGCAATTAAAACTTACTTTTGTTACAATTTGCACCATGCCATCCATCTTCACATTCACAAAAGTCAAAATATTTGCTACAAGTTTCGTTTTTGCGATGCACATGCATGTGTTGCAATGAACATTCTGCTCCGTAAAAATCATCAGGGCACACTAAAATAAAAGTAACAGAAAAATATTTATTTAAGTAATGATATACATACACGGAATACATGCATCTTATGCAGATTGATTCAAAAATTTGCCGTACAAACTTTTAAGGTTGGCAGAGCACACTACAGTAAGCAATCACTTATGTGTATTAAATACAGCCGTGAACATATCTCCATTAAAGGGTTGTCACAGGCGGCTACTTTAAAAATGTAAATTTTGTAGTATATTTTTCTTGCAAATGTAGCCAAATTGTGTATGAAGGATTTTTGTTTTGAAAAAGTAGTGCGAGATACAATTAAAAAATAGTTGCCTGTGCCAATCCTGTTTATAGCAAAACAAATATGTTCGTTAGATCTTTGAAAGGAGAAGAATAGACATAACTATCTTACTCATTGGAAAAGTGTGAAGCCCATAGATCAGAAATAACAACTAGATAACGGATCCCTTTGTTCTCTTCCGAAATACTTGAAGCTGGAATGACCGAGGTTTTATCGCCAAAAGGGTGACATTTTTTGGCGGTGATCCCTTTGGCGACGTACCGTGAAGCTCTATCAACGCAGACGAAATATAAGCTACTGGTGGGTGCGGAAATTCCAATGACAGTTTTTGGAGGGAGAATAACCGGTTTGGCGCACATTGCTACCCACCATCACGTGCGGCTCAGTACCGATCTTACAAATGGGGATGCAGGAATGGGGAAAGAAACAACAGATAAGAGCCAACTGACTTGTAATTAAGAGAGATTACCACATTGGCGCTTATTCGCTTCTTTCTGACAAACACTTTTTGGTATACGGGCCCTGAAGTAAGATAAGTCGAATGACATTTTTTTTCCTCATTAGACATCTGTTTTCGCACTCTTTCCCGTCCCAATGATTCTTCAATGTCATGGTCACTGGTCAGGTGGTCAGTTACCCTTTCGAGAGGAATTTGACATCCTGCTCTGTTTTCACAGTACATATCTATATAAAGAACCATTTTGTAGATATAGTTCCCATATGAAATATAACTTACCTCCGTAACGTTTTACAGCGTTAACGGGAATTATAATCCATTATGAATAATTAAAAATATACGAAATGTATTACGTATAAATAAAATTACAAACATGCAAACATTTTTAGAACAATAGCTTTATTTTTTTTTTTCACATCATTAATATTCTAAAATTCTATTAAGAGGTTTAATCAATTAACTCCCCACCCCCTTATTAATGTTAAATGTATGGGAATAAAATGCATTCTTATAGTAAATTAGAAAATTTAAGTGCTTAAAAGGATTTGCACATTCGTATATTTAAACAAGTTGGAAATTCCACGTAAAGCGTGACAAATGAGGTGCTTTCGTATGATAACGATGTTTTAAAAATATTCAGATCTTGCTGCTAGTAGATAGTACTTCGGATAGAGTATAGTAGTGAAATATATATGTATTTTGTGTGTGTGTGTGTGTTCCTGTAAATATACAAGAAATAATTTTTATTACACCTCAGCGACGTATATCATACACTATACTATCTACTTTCTTTTATACAGGAAATAACTTGTAGTATTCCTCAGCAATGTATATCAATACGAATTTATTATTTCCAGCTGAGCAAAAAATTGCCCAGGCCGGGAATTTCGCTCAGCTGGAAATAATAAATTCGTATGATAACTTTACCAATCAGTTTGATTGTGTTAAAAATAATAGTAATGTATATCAATCTCATGTTAAATAGTCAATATCAAATGTTAAATAGTCAATTACCATTATCGCACCAAAAAAATGTTCTTCTGTACCATTATGTAATGGAATACTTTTGTGTGACCTTGTAAATCAATAAAAAATGCTTTTTGCACCACAGATTGTGCAAAATGTATATTATAATATGTATGTTCATAGAGGCATAACAATTTTATTGTGTTCGAATTAGTGTAGTCCATTAAAATGCATTTGAAACATTTTCCCCCATTGACCGTAATGTAACGGAATAATTTTGATTGACCCTGTAATTGATCTATACATCCGATTTTCATAAAATTTGAAATGATTCGACTAAATTATGTAATGATTATATATTTTAAATTTCAAACGATTAAAATGCATTTGAAACTTTTCCCCTTATTCACCGTAATGTAACGGAATACTTTTGATTGTCCCTGTAATTGATCTATGCATCCGATTTTCATAAAATTTGAAATGACTGGACAAAATTATATAATAATTATATATTTTAAATTTCAAATAATTCGGTTGGGTAGTTTTTGCGTTGTTATATGCGGACAGACAGACAGACGGACGGACGGACTGAACGACAACTATAGGTGCTACGTATTTACATAATTACGAACGCACCTAAAAAAATCTCCCTAGAAAATTAACATTTTTGTCTTATTTATTTATACTTCTCTTAAAGGATGTTTCAAAATTGTCAAAATATTTATAAAATATGTGTTTAATTTAATATTTTATGCGTTAAAAGCTAATGAGCGGTGATTAATATTTTAACCCTTCCAGATAAATTTCGACAAAATCATTTGCAACAATGAATTTCAAAAAATGGAGTGCATCTCACTATTTTTCGTTAAACGTTAGGTTCTCATATTTATCGCTTTTTAGGTGCGTTCGTAATTATGTAAATACGTAGCACCTATAGTGGTCGTTCAGTCCGTCCGTCTGTCCGCATATAACAACGCAAAAACAACCCAACCGAATCGTTTGAAATTTAAAATATATAATTGTTGCATAATTTTTTCAAGTTATTTCAAATTTTATGAATTCAACTGCATAAAAAATAAAATGCATAATTATTATGCTAATAAAATGTATAATTATTACATAATTTTGTCGAGTCATTTCAAATTTTATGAAAATCGGATGCATAGATCAATTACAGGGCCAATCAAAAGTATTCCATTACATTACGGTCAAAGGGGGAAAAAGTTTCAAATGCACTTTAATCGTTTGAAACTTAAAATACATAATTATTAAATAATTTTGTCGAGTTATTTCAATTTTTTTGATAATCGGTGCACAGATCAATTACAAGAGCAATCAAAAGTATTCAATTACATTATGGTCAATGGGGAAAAAGTTTTAAATGTACTTTATACGTTTGAAATTTAAAATACATTAATATTACATAATTTTGTCGAGTCATTTCAAATTTTATGAAAATCGGATGCATAGATTGATTACAGGGACAATCAAAAGTATTCCGTTACCTTACGGTCAATAATAGGTTTAAAATATTGATTTACTTTCGGAGATATTTTAAATATAAAAATGCATCAAACGTCTATATACTTAACCTTACGAAAGGGAATTCGGAAGCTGACTGACCAGCACCCTTAAACAATATTTTCCCCCTCCTGACTGTTTTAGTCCAGGCGAAATAAACATTTTACCTATTTAATTTAAATGCTTTAAGTGATAAATTAAAATAACATAAAAAGATTATAGCTTGACATGTTTCATTGCTCTTACGGCAACATTTTCAAAAGCAAATAAATGAATTATTTGCATAATCATTTGAATAATCATTTATTTGCTTTTGAAAATGTTGCCGTAAGGGCAATGAAACATGTCAAGCTAAAATCTTTTTAAGTTATTTTAATTTATCACTTAAAGCATTTAAATTAAATTGATATTTTAAAGTGATGTTTATATTATATGTAACATTTTACCTTTCAAAAATCGGGTGGAAGATTTTTTTCCTGATTTTTTCATAATGATGCTAACATGGATAAACCACGTTTTCGAATAAAAATTTCTCAAGGCTAAATTTTCTGTGGTCAAAAAACAACAAAATTTTGAGATTTTATTTTATTTTATTTATTATTTTTTTTAATATCTCGAGATTTGTTGCCATAGCAATATATTTGTCAGTTACAATATTAAATAGGACAAAATTCTGTATAATATTTCTTATTTTCAACTTTTCTATACACTAAGTAGCAAGCGCAGTACGCCAAAATCCCCCCAAATCCCATTCTATTTAAAATTAAAGAGTATAAATAAGAAAATTTGTTTGTGTTTGTAGCTTTTGTATTGAGAAAAACTAATGCCTGAAAGTGAGGTACATATGAAATTATAAATAATAAACGGGCATTAATATAATATAATAATTCTATTAGGTAGAATTGTTTAAAAAAAAATAAATAAAAAAGGACATTTTTTTTAATTTTCTTAAAAACCGTGAAAAAAGTAGTTAAGCCACGATTATTCAAATGTATTCATCGGATTTAACCGTGTATATATATATATATATATATATATATATATATATATATAGATTGGTAGCAGTAAATTATTTATTTCAATGTTAATAGTAGGCTTTTTTGCATCCGTAGCAAATTCGGATTTTGGTGCCCGCTCTCCCTTTCTCACCCCGTTCAAAAGAAAACTTATCATGAGAATATTAATAAATCTGTTATAGCCGGATTTGGGAAATCTTTAGTATGTAATCATTAAATACGTAATCAGCTTTGTTAAACATTGATTCAATAAAACTTTGAAAATTTAAACGAAAGGAATCGAAATATATCCAGTTTTATAAAAGGTTTCATCTTAGCAGGTATAATTGTTCACATATTTTTTTTTTTCTTGAAATAATAATAACAATAATAACTAGTCGTTGGAGGCCACCGTAATACTTACCCATCATGGAGATGCATAACATAATATATGAAAACATAACATATGTAAACAGTTTATGAAATGCATTGCAATTCCAAAACAAAATATAAACGTATATTTAAGTATTTTTAACACATCATCATGCTCTATTAATGAATTTCTGATGAACCGATTTCGATAAATTACATGAAACGCCATACTATTCTAGTAGCACTGAATTGCATAAAAGAAATATCCTTATAACTCTAAAAATAAATATCATATTCACTAACGGTTTCTTGCATCAAATTAAGTGTCTCATTTCCAATTAAAAGATATCTTTGAGTTGAAATTTGAATGAAATACAGGGTCATGAAAAGTCAAAGAGTGTGGAAAATAAGATTAGAAATTTCTCGACAACTAATAATCCGATCGATTTCGTTTTTTATGCAAAATTTGTGTCAATTTATTGCCTTTTACGTCCACTCATTAAAATAAAAAAAAATCGAAAATTTTTATATACCTTTCATCAGAACAAATTTTTCGAGAGTCCGAAAAAATAGTTCCGAATAATCGAAGTTACTGATATTAAATAAGCTTCGTCCCATTCTTACATACTAAGCACATACAAAATTTCAAGTCTCTATCTCAATTTGTTCGGGAGATAGAGCGGTTGAAGACAGACAGACAGACACACAGACGGACGGACGGCAAATTTTTTTTTCTAAAAATATGTTTTTCAGTGTCCGAAACTTGTAAATCCGTCAAAAAAATCGATTTTCAAAACGATTGCAAGACTTACCCTATACTACGTATGATGGGTAAGTGATAATAATAATGATTCAGTGGTAATTGAATAGTTTCTAAATTTACAACTATGAGACTAAATTAGTCACCCGTAATATTAAACCTATTGAAGTGTTCATGTCGAATATTTTGCTTGCTTTTATTACTTATACAGGGTGAGTCATAAATATCGAAACAATAGGCTAACTCCTCAAATATTGCCCCTAGACCCATACTTCCAATTGCAAAAATTCATAAAAAAAGGTGAAATTTCCGATAAGATAAGTTGCAACTCCATGGGGGGTCTATTTGAAAAAATACGAAAATTAAATTTTTATACGGCCCCCGTAGAGCAAAATTCCCAATTAGGAAATTATTCCTTATCCATTCCTATATTGAACAAAACAAATTTCATCTCTGTATCTAAAAATCCCACAGAGATATTAAATACCAAAATCCTCAAAAATTCCTGACTTACACCACTTTTCCCTGCCTCTAAACTGACTCAATTTCAACGCTTGTTAGGGAACATTCACAAATTGCAATTTAATAAAAATCGGTGTAAGATACCACTTTTTCTTTGGACATAAAATAGCAGCGTATAGTATATTTTATGTCCAAATATACTATACGCTATGTGTATGTACTTTTATAGCTTTTCGTTTTTTATATTTATACTTTTTATTATTAAAGAAGCGCCAAAGGTGTAATATATTTATTTTATCAATGAATCTCTATTTATATGTAAATGTTTCACTTATATTTTAATATCGTTAATCCATATCCCATGCGTTGGAGACTCTGAAAAATGTTATACACTAAAACTTTTTAAGAAGGAATCACATAGGAAAGAAAAAATACGTTATAGACAGATACTCTCCCTAGAAGATGTAATTGGAGCTTATTTTCTTTTCAGGTACTATTGCATTTATTTTGCATGGATCAACATATTTTCCGTTTAAGACGGAATTTCGTCATAGGCAGATTTTTTTTTCACTGGTTTTATTGTATTTAATTTTTTTTAGCCTTTGAATAATCTATTTAAAAAATAAATTTTAAAGTTTTTCCCCTTTTTTTTTTTTGTAAAATAAAGATTTCAAAACCTGTATGTTTTTTGTAAAAAATTCGATTGAGCCGAATTTTAATATTTTTTATGCACGTATTAAGTCAGTCAGAGACAGTGATTTTAATATGGGTTTTACCGAGACCGGGGAAATTTCATCCAGAGTGCACCTAAGTTGAAGGAAGTCCCATCCTTTATGAAAAGTACGCTAGGCCCGGCCTGGCGGTGGCGGGTCTTCAGAAAAAAATGACATCTCCGTTCTGGCCCTACCTGGGCCCAGAATACAGATTTTTTAACATCCTCTGGAGGACGATAAAAAGCATGAAGTTGTCAGAGGTAAATTAAAAAAAAAAAAAGAAAAAAGAAAAAAAAAAAAACTTAACCTGCATTTTAGAAAAAGCATTTTTTAAAATAACTGACGGATATTTAAACAATATACTTCGTTTTTCTGCATAATGAATTTTTTATCCTCTATTTCTTGTCTTTAAATTATTAAATGTTAAGAAGTTTTAAAAGAAAACAGAACTTGAAACACGTCATTTTTGATTTTTTTTTACATTAGTTTTGTTTCGGCAAATTTGAAAAAAATGTTTACTTTTGAAAAAATTTTTGCTTTTGAAAATATGATTTTTTTAAAAGTTATATTATTTTTTCAATAAACATTTTTAATAGTTTTAAATTAATATAAAAAAACCTTGGAATAAAACTAAAATCAGATTTTCATCTTTAATTAAATGGAAAGAAATTGAAATCCGTTAAATAATGTTACTAGTTATAACGATTTTTGATTGTCCCATTTAAACCAGTACTAACCACATGAAACTTTTATAAATTGTATGAGAAATTTTAGAATGTGATTTTCTTAGCAAATTATAAGGCCAACATCACAAAAAAAGAAAAAAATCAAAAATTCTAAATCAAGAAATAGATTTTTACGCGTTTTCTAGAACTGTTAAAGGAACAATGTTTTTTGAATTGTGCGCATTTCAATTAGTGTCTAATCCCTTAAAACCTGATGAATTTTTTAAACGGCTATAACTTTGCGAATTTTGGAGATATGAAGATGCAACTTTTTGTGTCTTATTCAGGACTGGATAAGGAAAGTTTTCCTAATTGGAATTTTTGTCCTACGGGGGCCGTATAAAAATTTAATTTTCGTAACTTTTCAGCTAGACCCCCCATGGAGTCGCAATTTATCTTATCAAAAATTTCACATTTTTTTATGAATTTTTGCAATTGGAAGTATGGGTCTAGGGGCAATATTTAAGGAGATAGCCTATTGTTTCGATATTTATGACTCACCCTGTATATATATATATATATATATATATATATATATATATATATATATACATATCTATTCATGAGATAATTGAGATCAATATCTAATGCTGTACTTTTTCGGGTTTAATTAATTAATTAATTTTTTAAATATTTCGGAAAATTGTTTGGGGCGTTTTCTGAAATTAAAGTAGCTTCTTTAAAAAAATGCAACCAAATTTACAAAATTAAAAGTACGCAACGTTAGATAGCGACCTTAAATATTAAATGAACAACAACAAAATAATCATAATAATAATAATAAATAAAATAAACGTCAAAATTCGAGCTTGAATTCTAAAAAGAATGCTCCCATAGGTTTAACATAAGCATGCAAATGCTTTCGCGTGAAACTACACTAGTCATACGAACAAACTAGAACGCTAATCTTAAACCTAGGAGCATTCTTTTTTACAATTTCTCGCTTGTAATTTAATAGTTTTAAAAGGTCTTTTTTCTGTTTGAGATTACAATTGCTGACGGACAATTACTGCTACAATTGCTGCTAGAATTCTAACGGGATTAGTGTTTACTTTATCTATTTTGGTTACTTTAGTTTTCTATTTTGATTACAGTTTTTATTTATTTATTCATTCATTCATTATTTTTCTATAAAATTACAATTGATTAGTAATACGAAAATGTATATTTGGAATAAAAAAGAAACATATAGTACAATATTTAAATATATTTCTGAGTAAAACTTGCTCTAAACATTTTTCAGATATTTTTTATGATCTTACTATGACTAGAGTTAATCTTTTCAATATAAATTTACTAAAAAGCCCCTAAAACTCAAAATACTAATACTCAAATGGTAATAAATTTTTCTAATCAAATATTTAATAAAATCAATGTAAATTCTATAATAAATGATAAAAACTGAAAATTTCCTATAAATAATATTCAAATATTCAAAATCTTCAAAGTATTCAATATTTAACTATAATTCGTTCTTATAAATACTTCTGATGATAGTACTTTCCCCTGCAAATGCAATGACCCCTCTCTACACAAATACATTAATAATGATCATGGTCATATTATTACTGGAAATCTAAATACTGTATATGACTTAACACTGAAAAAATTAATGGGTTATGGTACTAAGTATAGAATTACATTCAAATAAAACATTAATTCTGTAATAAAACAATTTACTTATGATATATATGCGGGATATTGAGTGATTAACTTATGATTTAAGCAAAACTAATATTCTTGAAAGTATAAAAAGGTTTAATAGACATAAAACATGTACGTAACATTCAAAGATAACAATAGAAATGAATAATATTCAGTATAAATAAGCTTCCCTGAGCTTTGCATTAAAAATCCATCAAACTCGCCATCGCTGAAACCTATAGAACACATCGTTCTTTTCACTCATCATCACGAGTCTCATTTGGGATATCACGTTCATTAAATCATTGAGTTTATTATCTTTTATTGCTGAATACTTCATTCTTTAATCCCACATATATATATTTATTTATAAAATTGCAATATATTGTAACAAACCTATTGAATATTTCAATCAATGGAAAATTTTAGTTATTGATAAATTAACTAAGACTTTAAAATACAATATTTCACATCTGGATTATATAAATACAAAGCATCTTTTCCAGCAAATCACTAAATTGCAACAAAACTGTAATAACTTATGTTGACAAATCTCCAAATAATTATGCAATTATATATAAATCCTATTATCAACTGCTTAAATCTAGTATATCTTCTAATAACACATTCCAAAAAACTAATGATAACATAATTGTAAACAATCGTAAAATTAAAGACTTTTATGAATTATTAGACATTAACTCTACTAATTTTAAATATCCTTATCTAGTTCTTATACTCAAATTTGATAAGAATCCTGTTAAATTTAGAACAGTTACAATTCGTTGCAATATACTTATAAAAATGCTGCTAACAAACTTCTATTAACAGTTCTTAATCAAATATATAAAATTACAAAAACCAGTGATAATAATAAATACTATAAAGAATAGTTATGAATTGGAAAATAGTATGAAAAATCTTAAATGTATAAAAAATATAACTGCATATGACTTCAAATATCTTTCTAATAATATCGATTTATTAGATTTACATAATATAATAAATGCACTTAAAAAAATATCAACATGATTTGGATCTATCAATGAACATTGAAACTGATTATTTTCTTAAACTAATTTCATTATCTAAGGTATCCTGGGGTAATAACGCCACGTTAAGGTTCTACCAATTTTCACGGCTCAGTTTTAGTTTGTATTTTTCAAACAAATATCTCTTTATCATTAATATTATTGATATTATTTAAATATCAATTTATCAATAACTAAAATTTTTCATTGATTGAAATATTCAATAGATTTGTTACAATATATTGCAATTTTATAAATAAATATATATATGTGGGATTAAAGAATGAAGTATTCAGCAATAAAAGATAATATGATATATAATTTGATAGAGCAACTTATTTACTATCTGTATTTAAAAAAAATAATTTAACAGATATGTATTCATAAAATGTAATGGCGTGATTTCTTGACCAATGCTATTTGGCGTTATTACCCACCTATATGGGTAATAACGCCATGCAAACAAAACTATAAAATAAGATTGAATAATGGCATGTAGATTGTCCAATTCTAAAAATACAAACTCTACAAACTTAGAAATTGACAAATTGCATTCTAAGCTATTGAAAATGTTCATTTTTTTGTGTAAGAAAAGTGTAAGAAAAATAAAGATGTCGTGTGTGTGTGTGTGGGGGGGGGGGGGGGGGGAGTTTGTGGCAAAAGAATATCAGACCGTGAGCTTCTTTTTGCTTAAAAAGGACCGCTTAAATAGAATTATTAGAAACATTGCACAGTTTTAACTGTGTTTATTTGAATCAGTATTTAGGATGTAGCTCGGTCACTGTAGGGAATCAACCGGAGTATTAATGCCAAGGATTGGCGTTATTACCCCGTTATAGTTATTGCGCTGTACATTTTAAATTACAAATTATCTCGAGAAGTTATCCAAAATCTTCCACAACATTTTGAAAGTCCATGAAATGTATTACAAATTTAAGCAATTAACAAAGTATTTCCGGATAAAAAAAATAGTCTTCACATCACAAAACGTATCTTGCAAATTTTAGATCAAGCGTTAATTTTAGTTGCTTGTAAAAACAATAAGACCTAAAAATGAAACAAATTAACTTGAAGCTATTTTTTGCGATTTATATGACTCAAAACCCTTCTGCGCAGAGCCCACGGGTGTCATTTACCAGATTATTTCATAATTATGCAAAATATTACCCCGCCTGGCGTTATTACACCAGACCACCTTATAATAATTTTATAATGCAAGATAACATAATATATATACAAAAAGTTGGTATACCACAAGGTGGTTGTACATCTAGTATATTATCTGACTTATATCATCATGAACGTAAATTATTTTGATAATAAATTACATTTATATCGATAAATTGATGATATAATTTTAATTGATACTGATAATACCAGTATATCTCAATTCCCAGTTGATTATCCATCTAATCTAGAAATTACAAAACACCTGCTTTATAATAATGCCATTAACTTTTTAGATCTTAAAATTATATTAAAGGAAAACAAATTAATAACTGATATTTATGATAAACGGAATGAGTTTAATTTTAAAGTTAATACATTTACTAATTTTAAATCCTATCTTCATAATTCTGTATATCGTAATATAATCATTAATCATTTATATAGAATAAAATATTTATGTTCTTCTCATTTAATTAATGCAAATATTAAAAAGCTTGTTTATGATGCTATAAATAATGGTTTTCCTAAAAATTCACTTATTCTTTAATTTACAATTAGTTGTTACATGATTTAAAAATTAATTAACTTTTTCATAAAAATGAACCAAAAAATTAATAAAACATAAAAATAATAATAAAAATTAAAAATGTAAAAAATATTAAAAAATGCATATAATAGGATGGTTAGGTGGGTAGATATTAGAGTACGGAGGAGGGAGCTATTGTCTGGATAAAACGCAAAGGTTGTTTTATATTTTTTAAAAAATTGAGAGAGGGAAATGCATTAATTAAATTGGAACAAAGTTTCTATGGAGTTTAAATAACACTAGTGTGTGGATTATTGTTTAGTCATTGTTGTTGTGGATTATTGTTTATATCAATTACATTAAAATAATTTTATTCATTTACATTATTAAATTGCACTTCACTTTTAATAAATGAAAGACCTATAATACTACTAAATGTATAGGGTACATATATTAATTATCTATTTTTTAATCTTTTACATCCTAAATTAAGATATTGGTTTTAGCCTAGCATAGTCAAATTAAATGTTATTGATTTAAATATTAATAGGGTAAACTATGGTGTATGGTATAACAAATTTAATATAGGAGGAAATATGGTGTATGGTTTATTTTTTCTGGTATCACTTTACTCTGCTTTTAATTTATTTATTAATTTATTATTATCATGTGTACGATAATTATTTTTTATTTTTTCCCTTTTCATTTTTCATTTTTAATTTTTCTATCGAATTTAGTAATTTTGTTGTGCCTTGTTTTTAATGTTATTTCTTGATTGAATTTTGGTTTTATGTGGATTGGTAGCTCCAAAATCGTATTATTTTGCTTTTTCATGGCTAATACGAAGATGAAACCACACACTTCTTTTGTTAGTTCCAAAGTATTTGGGGCTTGATAATTCTGCTTTGGTTCAACAAATTCCATTTGTATTCATTTTATTTATTTATTTAATTTTTTCTCATGTTCAATATGGTTTTTTTCTATTAAATTCAAATGGTTCATATTATAATATAATTAATGGTTACATATACATATACATACACATACGCATGTATATATATATATATATATATATATAATTTAATTTTAAAGTTAATACCTTTACTAATTTTAAATCATGTCTTCATAATTCTGTATATCGTAATATAATACTTAACCATTTATATAGAATAAAATGTCTATGTTCTTCCCATTTAATTAATACTAATATTAAAAAGCTTGTATATGATGCTATAAATAATGGTTATCCTAAAAAATTCATATATTCTTTAATTTATAATTAGATATTACATGATCTTATTGTGGTGGTTGCTCGATACCCCCCCATATTTTTATTTTAATTCAATTTTATTAGCTATTTTTATTTACTATCATCTCCTTTTTATTAATGTTCTCAATTTAAATATTATTTCGATTTCGTTTCTTTTGATATCGTCGCCTGTAAATTTTTCTTCCTTACCTGGCTATCGAATGTTCTAAACCGATAAAATCTTGTTTGAATTCATTCCTTCCGGTTTAAAATCTTTCTAGAACCATCTCGATCGTTCTATGGGTGGTATTTCCGGTTAATCTGGCACTCCCCTTGGCCTATCAAATTCAAATCCACAGGTGACGTGATTTAACCAGCTAAGTGCCTGGCCACCTTCTTTGGCCTTCATTCTTTAAGAGTTTGTCATTTTTTTCTTTATTAAATTTATATTTCACCATACATTAAATCGTAGCTTGGCCTATTTTCCCTCGCTCTCCTCATTCGAACGTTGCCAACTTGGCGTATTCCGGGTTTACAGTAACCCTTGTTCTTTTCTCCCTCCTGGCTCTGCGCCACCAGTGGAGTTGCGCAGTTGGAGCTCTGTTGAGTTGGATGCTGTTGGGTGAGCGTAACCGATGCAGTTGAGATGTGCCGAGAAATTTAGCGGACACCGGGGCAAGTATGCGCGCCCCAAGGCTGTTGTGCGTAACCGATTTGGGTTGAGCAGGTGCCGGGAAATGTTGAGCGGATGATCCACCGTATGATGGATGTTTTTTTAATGCTGCGAGGAGCTAGGCTCTCCTACCGCCACAACCTAAATCCTTTGGTTTTCTTTTTTATTCCGGCTACTCAATTTTGTTTTAAGAGTCGTCATAGTTTATCTTCAAAGATCTCTCGTCAATTTATTATCAAGCTTCTCCAACTGATTTTCATTTCATCATATTTTTAGTGAATTCATTTTTCCTCTGAAAAGAATGCAGAGAAAGTGATTCATATATAAAATATATCATAATTTAATTTCCTCGTCATTTCATCATAAATTGGTCATAAGTATAAATATAAATTATCTGAGCATGAAAACGGCATCCCCAAATGGAAGATATTGAATATCTTTTTGTGATTTTTCCAGGCATACTTCCTTTTGAAGTAATATTTTGATTGATATTCTAAAAATGTTTTGAGTTTTTCATATCGTTCAAGAAAATGTTATCATGTTATCAAGAATGCATACAAATATTTATATGAAGAAAAGTTGTGTTAAAAATATGTCGACTTATGTATATCGTCCTTGTGGAGCAATTGTTGTACGAAAATAATAATAATTCTACTTATATAAGTTTGTGCATGATAACAAATGAATATATATATATATATATAAAAATATCCAAGTCATGAAGAATTTCACAAGTGATTAAAAATAAATATACTTGTCTTCTTCAAAATCCTCTCTTCATTTTATTGTGTCAATGCCTATTCATTTGTCTACCTGAAGTTGTCTTCATCAGCCAGGAAGTCCAGGTAACTTTTATTCTTATCACTTTATATTTTTACATCTTTGCTACGAGTTAATATTATCATAGTTAAGGATTCATTATTAAGAAATATCAATGTTTGCCTTTTGTCATAATACTTTTTATATAAGGGTCTTTTGCTGGCCTCCATCCAACGCAATTTCATTTTCCCATTAATTACGATCACATAATCTACATTTGAGATGAAACAAAAAATAGGTGTTCTCATCTCCTTCTCTTCCCACCAAAACACCACACTTATAATTAATTCTTTGCGTAAAAAATGTATAAAAAAATTATAAAACATAAAAATAATAATAAAAAATTAAAAATGTTAAAAAGTAATAAAAAAATATATATATAGGTTGGTTGGGTGGGTAGATGTTAGAGTACGGAAGAGGGTGGGGTTGTCTGGATAAAAACGCAAAGGTTAATTATTTATAAAAAAAAAAAAAAAATGAGCGTGGGTTATTTATTTTAACATAATTTTTAAACTGTTTAATTTACACCAATATATGGATATTTGTCTAGTTATTATCTATAGTTAAATAGCTATATTTTAATTATCAAATTATTTTTAATGTTATTGATATAATTTTTGGTATTATTATTAATAATATTATTACTATTATTATTATTTTTTTTTCTTTCATTTTATTTTTTAATTTTTATTATCCTATATTAAGATAATGAGTTTTCACCATGTAAAGTCACAATAAATGTTACTGATTAAAGTAACAATAATGTATTTTAAGTTATATGTTAATATGAATGTTATCTCTTAATTCTAATTTTAATCATTTTATTAATTTAATTTTATGTTAATATCGATTATTAATTATTTTTCCGGTTCAATTATATTTCCATTCAGCTTTATCTTTTTTGTTTGTTATGGATAACTATTATTTTTACTTACTTTCAACTCCTTTTTGTAAAATATCTTTGTTCCTTGTTTAATAATTTGGTTTTTGTGTGATGGTAGTCCCAAATTCGTATTGTTTTGCTTTTTCATGGCAAATACGAAGATGAAACCACACACTCCATTTGTAGTTCCAAAGTATTTGGGACCTGAAGATTCTGCTTTGGTTCTACAAATTTCATTTGTATTCATATTATTCTTTTTTCCTTCCATGTTCAATGTGCTATAAGTTATTAAATTCAATGGTTAATTTCAAATGGTTAATATTGTTTACTATAATTCAATTTAATTCTTCGTTTTGGTTTATTGTTTTGTTGATAAAATCCATTGGTGAATCTTGTCTACTTTTAATGGTATTATATATATATATATATATATATATTAACCGAAAAAATGTAAAATGCGTAAAATCTTTAAAAAAGAGAATTGTATTATTTAAAGCGGAATATATTTCGGTTCTTTTTCGGTTTTCAAGATTTTATTGAATCAATGTTTGACAAAGCTGATTATGTATTTATTGATAACACACTTAAGGGGGCTCAGGGGTTGAAAACTTTTCAAAAAATCGATTTCTTTAATGATCTAATTTGATTATTCATTGAATTCTTAACTCAGTGCAAAAAACCGCATAAAAATATTTGCATTTTTAACGGAGTTATAAACATTTATGTATCAACACTTTCATAGCCGCATCCATATAACTTTAAGTCGCGTTTTCTCAAAACTTGATTTTTGATGACTAACACCAAGATTTAAAAAAAAAAAAAAAAACTATTTGATGGAATGGCTTAATTTTTTTTTCATGCATATAACATTATTATCTAGATTATGAATTAATATATTTTAGATAGTTCAATATTTTGAGTATTTTTAATGGAAAAAAGTTGTATTTTTTAGGGGGGTTTTAAATTTTCAACTTTGAGAGATTTTTTAATAATGTTTTTTTAAGTGATAGTTATATCCTTAATTCATAATCTAGATAATGATGTTATATGCATGCAAGAAAAAAAAAAAAAAGAAAAAAAAAAAAAAAAGCCATTCCATCAAATTGGTTTTTTTTAATCTTGGTGTTAGTCGTCAAAAATCAAGTTTTGAGAAAACAAGACTTAAAATTGAAATTATATGGATCCGGCTATGTAAATATTGATACGTAAATGCTCCGTAAAAATAACTCCGCTAAAAATGCTAATATTTTTATGCGGTTTTTTGCATTGAGTTAAGAATTAATTGAATAATCAAACTAGATCATAAAAAAAATCGATTTTTTAAAAAGTTTTCAACCTCTGAGCCCTCTTAAAATTTTCAAGATCCGGCTATTACAAATTTATTTAAATTCTCATGGTAAATTTTCTTTTTAAGAGGAGGGGCAGAGAGCTCCAAAACCCGTGATTGCCGCGTGTGTGAAAAAGGGTCCTGAAACACATTATTTACTGCTACTAATATATTGAGGGTTACATACGTGATTAAATCTGTGGGAAACATTTGAATAATCGAGGCAAAACTACGTTTTTCACCGCTTTTAAGAAAATTGAAAAAATGTCCTATTTCTGAAATAGTGTACTGCTCTTGCTATTGAGTGTATAAAAAATTGTAAGCATGAAAGTTATAGAGAATTTTGTCCTGTTAAGTATTTTAACTGATAAATAATATGCTACGGCCACAGGTCTCAAAATATTTAAAAAAAATATTTTTTTTTTAATTTATTGTTTAAATTTATTGTTTGTTACCACAGAAAATTTAGCCTTCAGAAATTTTGTTCGAAAAATTGTTTTTTCCATGTTGATATCATTATAAATAATTCAGAAAAAAATCAAGTTTTTTTTATTTTTATTTTTATTTTTTTAACGAGCTTGAGAAACAAATTCACGTCAATTTTAAGGCGGTTTAGGAAAAAAAAAATCCCTGATAAATAATTAAAAAAAATTTGCACATTGGCATGCTTTGGAATATATATTTTTTTTCCTATAAAGGAATTAAACCTGAAGTTATAAGCTACTGTTGTCTCACAACATTTTAAAAGCTGAAGCGTCCGGAAATTCTGTGCAAAATGTCATTCTAGATAAAATTCTGTTTTTAATTAATTCCGAGAAAAAAGAAAAAAAACGAAGAATGGGAAAGGTATTCGATATCATTGTTTCTGAATAGCATCTGTTAGTCTCATGCGTTTCAGACCAAAAACAAATTCACAAATATATTAGATAATAGATCTTTTGGATTTCAGAACAATCTTAACACAGAATAATTTTAGCTTAATGCTCCAATTTTATTATTTTTAAATATTTATTTTTAATGTAATTTCGAGATTCAGAGGGAGAACAAACTTGCAATTTGACAAGTAGATAATAAAAAAAAATTCCATTACATCTCAAACTCTAAGTAATAATATTTAATAATTAGCGATTTTTCTCGTTATAAAGATATTACTACAATTCACAATAAATATCAATCAATTTTCATTTTATCATAAATTATGTTACAGATTATAGCTATTACTTGTTTTTTAAAGTTTTCTTTTTCAATTTAAAATTTCATATGATAAAATAAAAACGCATGTTTAAACAGTTTAATGATTTCTAAATATTACTTTTTAATTCTTATTAGTTTTTTTACTTTTTTAAAATATCTTGCAGGTCTTAAATGAAAATCTTTTTCTTTAAACTAGCGTAGTCCGAAATCTGTGGGGTTTCTCTCTCTCTCTTTTAATCATTGAAAGTATTTCTCTAAAATATTCAATGCAATCATTTGAGTACACTGGAATTCATTTTAGTGCAAAATTAATAAGTCAAGATTCCATTTATTAGCACACTACTTTTAAATTAGATATCACAATTTTCTAGATTCATGTACAGTTTTTGACTCCTCTCACTCAAAGAAATGTTTTGGGGTAAAAGCGTCTGATAATAAACTGAAATACACATTGGAAATTAAAGTCTAGTTAATGTAACTCAACGCCTTAAGGGTGTTCTTAACTGATCCGCTCAACAAGCGAAAAACGTTTTGACACATTTACAAATTCATTTTTTAACAGAAAGTTATAAAATTTTAATGTCTGACTATGAAAGCGATTTTGAATTGAACTTATTTTTCCATTTTATGATAATTAAATTACTTATCGAGTTATAAGCTATTTCGATGAGGCAATCTCCCGTTTTTTTTCTCCTTTTCGACCGGTTTTTCTGCTTTCGTCGGGAAATATGCTCAAAAGTGTCAACTTTGAAGACTTGTTATGAAAAATCTATTGTGTTTTTTAAAAAACAAAAGACTGAGTGCAATTAGACAGTTTCTGAATAATAACACCTGCTATTTTCATGCATTTCCGAACAAAAATAAATTAATGTATGTGTCACAAAGTAGCCCTTTTTGATTTAAGAACGCACTTAAGTGTACTTTTCTTATTTTCTTTGAAATTAAGATAAATTCTATGAATATTATGACATGTGAAATTACTTGGACGCAAGTTTAAAATCATTAAAACGTTTATATATAAAAATTTGATTCAATCCATAAAGATTTATAGTTTACAATGACATTTAGTATTCAGAAATTCACTCTAGTTTACTATAGAAATGTCAAAAGTGTTTTTATTTTCCTAACAGATCGCCAATGATGGTGCGAGAAATACATTCCGCATTTAAAATATGAGATAGAGTAAATAAAATGAAAGTAAAATAACAATACATAAAACTGAGCATAAATTTGGTAATTATTTCTGTATTTACAAATTCATAGTGTTTGTTTTTTACTGAAATCTCAATGTAAAATATGCTACTTCCAAATTATGTAGTTCACACAAATAATTTATTTTAACCAGTTTATTTTATTTGAAAAATTAAAAGTTGTCAAATTATACGTACAATAACTCAAGTAAAAGAAAAGATGAGATTGATGCGTGGGAATATGAGAAACCTTAAAGGAATCTATGCTGTAGTTTAAATTTTATTAGCTATTGCCAGTGTAGTTATTTTCAAGAAGCAAGAAGCAATAATTAATCTTAATAATAAATCCTAATTTCACTCAATTTTAATAATAATATATAAAAATTATCTTAATAATAAATCCTAATTTCACTCAATTTTAATAATAATGTATAAAAATTATCTTAATATAATAATTTAAAAAAGATAAATTTAGCTTTAAACAGAAAGTGTTTCAATTTCCACTCAGGTTTAAAGGACAGCATTTTAAGAGCCTTCCATAAAAAGCAAATACTGCAAAATAACAGATAAATGCAACACGTGCATTTTTGCGGAAGTTAAAATGATTATTTCTAGTTGCTAAAGCAAAGAGAACATGTGGCAATTACCATCAATATCCTTTAGCTGAAAAGGGACCATCTCTGGCAAAGAATTTGCGTAAAAGTAAAGAGTTCTCAACCTCTTTATTATTTCCGGCAACCATCTAGTTAATGAGATAGTTGACGCACCGTGTCACACCCTTGATTGATAGATTTGTGGATTTGGGACATTCCCTCACGTGCTGGTGGGTAGGTAATGTTGGATTCAAGAAAGGTTGCCATTTCTTAGTCCAGGTATTAGACGTCAATGGTGAAGCCGAAAAACGAATTTTTTCCTCCTCTCCTGCAACCGCCATATTTGACTTTGACCAATAGCAATTCAGCCAGCAGTCTCCAGTACAAGACATGGCCAAATATGGCGGATGCAATAGTAAAATAAAAACGGCTTGAAGTGATGTCCTTTATGACTACTCTATCTATTATATCTACCATGGTGTTGCATGATAAGGAACCTAACTGTGTTCTCTATTGGCAAACTGCGGAGTTAATGTAATGTATCTCGTAATCGATCCGAAATACGAAAAAAGAAAATCAATTACAAAGTTGTAGAACGTCCTAAATTTAATATGAAATGATGTCATAGATGAAAAAATACTTTATAAAGTTACAAGCTAGATATACTAATTTCGAAGTTTTCTGATAGAGGACGGTGTCAGTTATCTCATCATGTAGCGTGTACCCGTTCTATCGTGCGTAGACAAACACTATGTTCACGGTTGTAGCTAATTAATTTCACCAGCTATTTGAGGAGAAAAGGAATTAAGGAAACACCCTCTAAATCGAAATAGCTTCGCTGCTATTAAAAAATTGCTAGAAACTATTAATTTAAAAAAATACATGCATAAAAAATCATAACAGACTATTATTATTATTATTACTACTACTATTATTATTATTATTATTTTAAGATACAGCACCATTTTGTTTGAGTCTATACTATCTCCTTATTTCGATCTAAACATTTGCATAAAAAAAAAAAATCTCGATGCGTATTTTAGATTAAAAATGGTTTATATCGAAGCCTCTGTTTCCAAAGGGATTCGAGTTTAACTGTACAACAATATTCTAATCAAATTTGCCCATTTCGAAAATTTACTGTGAATTATTATAATATAAAATTTTATGGACTTTTGACCTTATTCGAAATAGATGTTAGTTTATTCAATATAACAACGTGTTTAACGATCATTGTCAAATCCAAACAAAGCTACTTGCTTACACAAAAAAATTTATTTCGTCCGTTAATCTGTAATGCTTCTTAAGATGCACTATTTTCGGATAGAAGGATTATAAAATTAAAATGTTTTTTCGAAATTTCATTCTTTGAAAATATTGTTACAAATGCATCTCAAAATTTCATCACCATTTACTGAATATTTATCAGGCTCGGATACAAAAAAAAAAAAAAAAAAAAAAAAAAAATCTGGGTCAATATTGTTTATATTTTTGGCTAATATGACCAATTTGCATGAAATATTGATCCAAAATTGGGTTTATATTGTAACAATACTAGATTGATACTGTCAAGGAATATTTTTCCATTTGAATTCCAAAATATTCATTGTGAAGCCAATTTTTCAAATAGTGACATTTACTGGTAAGTATTTTCTTTGTAAACCCAACTTTAATTCTTTCCTTCTAACGCTGATCAGGTCCCTACCTACTGGGCTATGGCCCAGTTTTACGTGTTTGGATGCTTGTAAGCGGGGTGAGATTGCCCTAATCGCCATATAGCGGTGGTCTGCTGAACAAGCACTTATGCCGTCTTTATGTCCGTTCAATTTTACTCTTCTTCAGTTTTATATTGGCAATTACTTAAATGGATATGCTTGTTTAAATTGACGCTGCATCGCACACCTATGCAGCATACTGTGGGGAATGGAGTACCTGAGTTTTAGATGCCAAATGGGCGGTACTAACTTGTAAAGAATTGCCAATTAATTTAGTGAGAGGTAAGTGACAAAATAATCGGCTGCCACTCAAGTACAAATTGCACTTAGAATGTGAATTTCGGGGTTGAAATGCAGGGATTAAAAAAAAAAAAAATCGTAAAAGAATTTCCGATGCGGGGAAAACAAGACTCTGTCATAATTTTGAAAATAGTAATAAAAATATTTTCCTTTAAAGAATAATAGTTATGTTGAAAAACCATACCCAAATCGCAGAAAAGCCCGTAAAATCCTGACGAACATGAGCATCCGTAAGGGCTGGGTAAACATATTGACAAGCCTTTGCACAATTCTTCGCCGGGTAATTCTCCGACGCATTCGATTCCACACTTTTTTCCTATGAAACCAGGCGGGCATGCTGCAAATAGTTAAACATTTCTCGGTTTAAAATTATGAAATACAAATATTAAGAAATCCGGAGAGTAATTTAGAAGTATGAATCTCATAATCTGTCTCAAAAGTTTAAACACAAGTATAAAATGCTGATTTTTAATGAATAATAAAAACTTAGAATAAATAGCATTTTTTTATTTGTAGATTTTGTAACTTAATTTACATAAATAATGTAAAAAAGTAGAAAAAAAAATAAATTACGTATTTGTAAAGAATATAATTTAAAATATATTCAAACAAAATTGCCTCAAAAGTTTATGCACAGTAGCAAAAACAACTACGTTTATCATTTTTACAAAACTGTTACTCACCAATTATTTTTCCGTGATTTGGAGTTAGTTCAAATCAATACGCGTACAACAAAACTATTGATTTTTGTAAGGTTTTTGGTGGCAAAGAGTATTATGTTTTCTCTATGGTCTCTTTGAATGTTTCAAGAGAGTCATACAGTTTTTCATCGCAACAAACCTTCAAGGTTGAAAAGCCATTGACACTCTCAATTGGTTTACGCCAGGACTTAAAGTATAGGCAAGTCAAAAATTTAAAAATTTGTCAGTGAAAACAACAATTATGCAGCATGTGATATGTAGATTGAGGCATTACCTATTTTAAAAATTTACTGAGGATTCCTCAAAATCTCACTTGATAGAAAGAAATGTTGGTTTACTGTCTTTTCATATTTTTGGGAATTTAGTCTTATTTTTAGAAAATCCAGAGAGGTCAGACTGTTGAACCCCTAATCAGCGGTGTAGTCGTAAAAAAAATTAGAGGGTATGCGCTCAAAACAGAGGGTATACTCTAGAGTTTATGTACTGTAGTTTTCTTGAGAAACAGAGGGTATACGGTGTTCCTTAAAAAAATCCAGAAGGTATACGGCGTATACCCCCGTATACCCACCACTACATCCTTGCCCCTAATACTTCCCAAACCATTACAGGCTTACCGTCTTACTGTCTATTGAAAGAACACCTTGGTTCCTTTCATAGATCATGTCAATACATGTTTCACACATCAGGACCACCCAAGTTCCATTTTTTCTGATCACTAAATAAAACAGCAAGCTATTTGTCCAGTGCAGGATATTTGTTTTTTAGCCCAGTTCTTTTTGCTTGTTAGTAATGCAGTTTCAGACATGATTTGCGAACCATTTCCTGTAACATGGTGTAATCACATTCTTTAAGGAGGTCCGGAACTCAAACATTTTCAAATTTTTGAAATATTTTTTATCGTATTAAAAATTTCTTTGGTTTTTTTTTTTTTTTTTTTTTTTTTTTTTTTTTTAATCTAGCTTTCAAACAATGATTGCCACGGAAATGACTTCTTGTGAAAATACGTTTTTCTTCATGATGGGTTTTTTCACCATTTATCCTATTTAAATTGTTATAAGTCGAGAATCATTAAAGATCAATGTTTCAAATGTGAAACGTGTCTTTTTCGATTGTTTTATTTTAATTCTGATTCTGAAAATCCAAAAAATATATTTACTTTTGAAAATACATTTTTTTAAAAGTTACATCGTTTTATATATATTTTGACTTTAAATATTTTTAATATTTATTTAGATTAATATTTTTAAAAATTCTGAATCAAAATTAAAGCTTATGTATTTCTGTTTATTTAAATGAAAAAAAGTTGAAATTCTACAAATAATATTTCGAGTTATAATTTCGAGTATTTAAAATTCGACTTTTTAAATTACCTCACTTTTATAATAAAAAATTTAAAATTTAAATTAAAATATAAAATAAAAAGTTTTATCATGAGATTTTGTTTAACCAATAAAGTTAATCATCCAAAAAAATGTGAAATTTTTAACTCAATAAGTAAAAATATTTTTAAATGTGTCCTAGACCCCCTTAATACTCGGTATTTTTGACGCATGTACAACGAGATTAATTTGCTGTCAAAGGCACAATTTATCTAAACACGAATCTCCATATTCTGTGATCCGTTTCAACAAATTTCATTTGGGGCCGTCCACATTTCGGTTTCTGGTTGAAATTATCATTTTAATAAAGTACAAGTACATCGATTTGATCAGCTTAAATTTTTTTAATTAATATGAGTAACAGTTTTATTTTGAGATTTTAATTAGAAAACGTTTAAGATCTCATCTTTTATGAATTCTTTACCCTTTGGCCTTTTTAAAACGGATGGAAATGATTTTTTTTTCACTTTTATATTTTTATGACATTGGAAAACTACGTCATACCAGACTCATTAAAACCGTCCAATCCCGTATATATATATATATTTTAAATGCATAAAGTGCCTAAACTTTTGAGACTATTTCTTGAAGAGAAAAAGTAAATTAAACAAAAGTCAATATATACATTTTATTTTAACTAACAAAAATTGCTTAGATCCTGGCCCGGACTTTTTTCACCCAAAATTCAAAAATGGAAAAATTACATCTGTTAAAAACTGCTTATTTTATTTTATTTTCATTAAATGTCGAGTATTTGTTATAAATTGGTTTCATATATTTTCTTTTTCAGTTATTTTTAGAGATATTTGAAGAGTGCATTAACTTTTGAGACGAACTATATGAATTTTAACATACAATTTTTATTTTATTTTTTATTTGACTTAACTTACTTGTTTAATTGTGTTTCCTCTTGTTAAAATATTATGGAAAACAAGAATAAAATAATTAAAAAGTAAATTATAACTCTTAAACACAAACGAACTTTTAAATATGACAAAAAATTATTCTTAATCTCATTCTGAAAATTTTAATGTAACAAAGAATTAGCACTACCTTTTGTTAGAAAATTTTCTCAAACCCGTTCGCGAGAAGAGCAAAGGACTATGCATATATATGACGTTATCAACATTTTGCTATTTTTGAACCCCCTCCTTTACGATGTCATACGTTATCATTCGTCAACCCACTCCCCCCACACATTTGATGATATCGTCATCAATGTCTAAAAATTATTTTATATTTATATTTTCCTTTTTTTTTCTTTTTATACGCTGGCAGTGATACACATGATTGTATATTTAGTAATCACATACATTATTTATTTAAGAAGTCTATGAAATATCAATATATGGAATAGATTTATATCAAAGAACATCTAAGACAATACATTACTATTTAAAAGAATTTAAAATTAGCTTATTGTTAGTACCATTTTCTACATATTTTGCTCTCGATTTCTATAACAACGAATTATATGTGCATATGGAGAAATAAAAGGAAGCCAAACGTTGGGGTATTTTAAATTTTGAAATGAAATTATTTTTATAAACATTTAATGGCTTTAATAATAATTTTAAATTTTCATAAAAATATACATAAATAATAATAATGTAAAATAGACAACATACTATTTGGATGTGGAGAAAAGTTATTGGGAAACAAAACTTTGGTTCGATCAAAATTGATAATGATATCAAAAAGTAAACCCTCCTTTTCCTAGAGATATCTTACCATATCAAATACCAGACGCCCCCACCCCCTTCGCTACCACAGTGATAACGTTATGTATGCAGAGTCCCTAAGATGCACAAAAACCTTTTATTTTTAACACCAGTATTTTAGATGAGAACTTTTTACATTTCAGCGATTGAATAAAGTAAAAATTATGGTCGAAATATAGTGCTGTCCAAAGATTAAAAGTGCAATAAGCAGGAGGCGTTTACTTTTTTTTTTTTTTTTTTTTTTTTTTTTTGTTACGACAGTACTTCTCCCCATAATGGAGTTTTTTGATAATTATTTCAGGATTTTTGTCATATCACAAAATACGGTCTGTTCATATCATTTTGAAAGACATTGCATATGACCTTGGATTGAGACTGTTGATGTCGTCCTTTATAATAATTTTGCAATAAATAACTCAATTGTTACTATATGTATTCTATTTTCTATTATTTGTCTTTTATTACTATTATTTTTTAATTTTATCTGGAAATAACAACACAGATATTCTAGAATGGAACGAAACATTTATTAGCAAAAATATATTTTTAAATATATTAAATATTAAGATATGTATAAGAAATTAAATAAATAGTAATAATGTCCATATACAGGGTAGTTAGTAATTAACGTGAGGTGTTCAGAGCCCTCTAGTGAGTAAAGTTTTGGGCAAAACATAACCAAATTTGATCAGCACACATAGTAGACCATGGGATTTCGAATTCTTAAAAATTTTTTAAAAATAAAAATTTTAAAAATTGCCATTAGGGGCAATTTTAGCGTTGTTTACCCACTAAAATGTATAAATTTGCATAAAATCAGTTCTGTGTAGCGATCATGAGTATAAAAGGAAAGGCTGGGAGAGTTCTCAGACCAACTGCTTTGTGAGGGCTCTCACCTTACGGGATCATGCTTTGCTAGTCAAAAAGAAAAAAAAAATCGCCACTTGGGGTAATTTTGGCGCACCAAAAGTGTATTATTGTAAATGTTGAATGATTAAATGCCAAAAAATACAGTACAGATCAATTTTATACTGCTGAGATACTGCCCGAGTGCTGATGGTACCTGCACATTTTTCATCTCTTGTTCGACAACATCAGTGACAACTTCGTCAACTTGTTATGACTAGTCACTTTGCGTCCTTGGCCTTGTTGTCGTATAGTTTCAAATCCATCGCTATCAATTCGCGTTTCAATCGATAGCTCATCGGTTGTTTTGGCAAATTCTGTAATCGGTGAAATTCAGGAAGAGCAGCATTGCAATTCTCGTTCTGCTGATAACACAGCTTGACTAGCAAAGTATGGTGAGAGTTGATAATGATGAGAACTCTCCTAGCCTTTCCTTTTATACTCATGATTGCTACACAGAACTGATTTTATGCAAATTTATGCATTTTAGTCGGTAAACAACGCTAAAATTGCCCCTAGTGGCAATTTTTTAAAGTTTTTATTTAAAAATTTTTTTTTTAAGAATTCGAAATTTTATGGTCTACTATGTATGCTAATGAAATTTGGTTATGTTTCGACCAAAACTTTACTCGCTAAAGGGCTCTGAACACCTCACATTAATTACTAACCACCCTAGCACTTTTATGAATTGGGTTTAATTTATTTTTGATTTCTAATATTATAGTGTCCATTATTGTTATAAGTTGTTAATAATAAAACTGAAGATTAATAATAAATTACAATAAAATCATGTGGTTACATGTACATCCTGTAAAGTTTTCACCGCAATAAAAAAGAAAGAAAAAAGAAGACTAAAACAAACCTTCCTCACAAAAAGAGCCATTAAATCCAGGGGCACATAGGCATTCTCCAGTAATATCATGGCATATGCCACCATTCAAGCAATCGGGACAATCCGTGGAACAATCATCTCCATATTTTCCTTCGGGACATGCTGAAATTTAATTTTTCAGGTGTTTTTTGTCAAGCATTTTTATGCAATCTCAATAGAAACAAAAAAATATATAAAAAACAAAATGGAAACTGCATATATTATAAGAAATTCATTATCTGTAATAACCTGTGGAACATGGTAATATTAACTTTTAGTATTTTACCAAGGAATAATCAAGTGATGTCAAAGATAAAGATTTATCTGAAAGATAAATAAAAATAACAATTGACAGAAGAGCTTTTTACCATCTTTTGAATAAGTAATTAAATTCTTTATAAAATCGTTATACTTTAATTATGCCTTTATTTATTATATGAATTTCATACCTCTGATGTCTTTTATATTTTTTTCGTATTCCTTAGATTATACTTTAATTATGTTTTTCTTTACTATATGAATTTCATACTTCTGACGTCGTTTCTAGTTATCATAATGTTTAGATTAGTGCATTATCATATCTGTAATAAGTTCAATGATAATTAAATTTCTTAAGAAGGTATATTATTTCGCTGAAAATCTCGAATAATATAAGTTTTATTAACACTTGAAACACAGTATAAATATTAATGCTAAAAAGTGACAAAAGAATTTTAAAGGTGTGTATTTTGAATTACAAAATTTAACAGGAATAAAAATATCTTTAAATAAAGAATGGAAAACCCTACAGCGAAATAGATACAAGATAAGCAAAATGTGTGTAAAATGAAGACCGAGAAAGTCAATCGAATACATTTATTCGAAAATTAGTGAAAATTTAGGAACTTCTCGCGTATATTACCTAAGAGGCAAACATACCGCATTTTAAGAAAAATTAAAAAAAAAAATATCATTATCTTTTTCTTGCTTTTTTTCTTACATCTTAAACGACTTCTGAGTCACGGAAAAATCGAAAAGTGCTTTATTTACCCAAATATTTAACCGCTTTTAAATTATTTATTAATATCTTTTGATAATATCAATAATGCTAATAGGAAAAGAAATTTAAGCATTTAAAACGATTCTGCGTTCCAAAATTAATTCATTGATTATAAAGCACTTTAAATATTGTTTACCAATATGTTATATTCGGTTAAAATTATCTATTTAGAAATCAAGAAAGTATAATGTTGCACTATGTTAAAAATAAATAATTAAAAATAAAAAAATGTTGGATATTGCATGATTTTCAATGTAATTCAATACCAGCTTTATTTATTTATTTATTTATTTTTTGCATAAACTTAAAAAAATTAAAAGTAAATATGATATTGAGTGGTAATTTGGTTATAAAGTAAAAATAACTTTAAAACCAAACTGCATAATAATCTATCCAACTTTATGAGGTCACTCAATACTACGAATATTTTACTTTCTTCTTGATAAAATATCTCTTAATCTGTCATGTAATATTCAAATGAAGGCATTAAGTTCTATATTTTAAAATAAAGAATACTGCCCAGTTAAACTGAAGGCATTGAGCTCACAGGCTACAAATACTAATTGCACATTAAAGCTTTATATTTTCAAGGGTTAATTCCGTTCGAAAAAAAAAAATTAAGAAGGGGAAACAGCTCTCCCCTTTTCTCTTTTTTTATACTTAATCATTGAACCTCCTATACTATCAAAGACATGCTTTATCATATAAAAAATCTATATCCAAAATTCAGAGCAAATTAGATAATTCTTAATAAAAACCCATTTAGCATTTATATAATTTAAAAAGAGTTATCCCCCTCTTTTATACTTAACCATTAAACTTCCAAAACTATTCAGAGATTTGAACGAAATCTGAAAATTCTGCTTGAAAAACCCATTTATATAAATTAAGGGGGGGGGACATTAGAACCCCTGTTCCCCTTATTTATACTTATTCAATGAACACCTAATAACAGTCACGGAATCGCCTCATCAGAATGATCCTAATCTAAATTTTGAACGAAAATTAATTCTGCATGAAAATCCCATTTATATCAACTAACGGGGGGGGGGGGCATTAGAGCCCCTGTTCCCCCTATTTATACTTATTCAATGAACACCTAATAACAGTCACGGAATCGCCTCATCAGAATGATCCTAATCTAAATTTTGAACGAAAACTTAATTCTGCATGAAAATCCCATTTATATCAACTAACGGGGGGGGGGGGCATTAGAACCCCTGTTCCCCCTATTTATACTTATTCAATGAACACCTAATAACAGTCACGGAATCGCCTCATCAGAATGATCCTAATCTAAATTTTGAACGAAAACTTAATTCTGCATTAAAATCCCATTTATATCAACTAACGGGGGGGGGGCATTAGAACCCCTGTTCCCCCTATTTATACTTATTCAATGAACAACTAATAACAGTCACTGAATCGCCTCATCAGAATGATCCTAATCTAAATTTTGAACGAAAACTTAATTCTGCATGAAAATCCCATTTATATCAACTAACGGGGGGGGGGCATTAGAACCCCTGTTCCCCCTATTTATACTTATTCAATGAACACCTAATAACAGTCACGGAATCGCCTCAACAGAATGATCCTAATCTAAATTTTGAAAACTTAATTCTGCATGAAAATCCCATCTATATCAACTAACGGGGGGCATGAGCCACCCGTTCCCCCTCTTATACATATCGAATGAACTCCAAAAACTAATCAGGGAAGCGCCTTGTCAGGATATACCTACATACAAAATTTCAAGTGGATCGGATATTTTTATCATGAGTTATCGCGTTACGTACATACATACAGAACGGACGGGCACATAAGCTCTCAGGCTATGATAGCCTGTGAGCTAAAAAGTGGCTGTTATATAAGTAACAGTATTACTTTACTAATTAAAAGCATAGATATAGGATGAATAACATTCTAATTTCTATTTTTTTTTTTTTTTATTATTTTAAACATTTTACTTTTCTACTTTATAATAATTCTTCAAGTCAGAAAACAAAAGGATTTTTTTTTTTTTCAAAATATAAAAGTTATTTTTTCTTTTTTCATTTAAGCAGGTATTACTATAAAAATAACAGGATTTTTTATCTTTAAAATGAGAGGGCAAAAAATGCATGAAATTTTAAACTTTATATCAATCTGTTAGCGGCTGAGTGCTGGCAGTATTATTTACTACTTGATGCATAAAACAATAAATATATAAAACTGTATGACAGTCCTTTTAGGAAAAATTTGTGAAATTTTAGACGCAATTAATTTACTTTTTAACACTTTCTATAATGTATTCGAAAATTGTTTATGAATTCTGTTTCTATGTCCACCTGTTTGTCTGTTTGATCTCTAACTCAGTAAATACGCTTGTATACAAATGTGATTATATAAATGCTCACAATTTTTTTTTTCTTTTAGTGAAGGTATTTAAAATACGTATACGAAACTATATTTTTTTATAAAAATCAAGTACTTCCAAGCAAATTCTTGCTCATCATCAGGGCTATACATGAAACTCACAAAACACAATTATAAAAACATGAAATGCAACGCTGTACTATTGAAGAATGGAACTAACCATTAAAACCATGGAAGTACTAAAGTAGTTTGGTACTTCCATGAATAAAACAGAGCGGAGGAAGGGATAGAAGGTAGGAGGAATGCGAAAATATATCTCGTTTTTTAACTTTTCACAACAGCTTGTGCAATAAATTGGGAATATTATAGGATAATGAATGGTTGTATGGTTTATATTTTCTACATAAAGTTTCTATAGACTCTCTAATTATTAAATTATAATAGACTGATGTACGTTTAATTATTTTAGCTTTATCAAAATGTATTTTAACTGGCTCATTTTGTTTTAATCTAAAAAATGAAGTATTTGATATCTGAAACATGTTCTTTCAGTCGAGTTTCGAATTTACACAAGGTTACATCTATATATTCTTTTTTTTCTTGTTATTTTTACTTACTTGTTTGGTGATTCGAATTGTATAAATTCCCGAAAATTCCTCCATTCTACTGGATAAATCTTATTATGTAACAGAGCTCTCATTTTTACAAGGGGGCTTGCTATCAAATTTATATCATATTACTTTTAAGTTAAATTTTATTTTTAAAAAAAAATTAGGGGTACGTAAAGTGAAAGTTAAAGTTACATAATACGATAGATCCAGTACCGATGGAGTAATTCTCGCGAATCTATAGAACTCCAATCTCCAAAGAAGTAAATGAAAACAACAGGAAATGTTATACAGAAGAAGAATATGTAGGCATAAACTTATATAAATTCAAAACTCGATTGAAAGAACACGTTTCAGATATCAAATACAATAGAGCTAATAGCGCTTTCAATATCAAAACAAAAATAATGAATTAAAATTTATTTTGATAAAGCTAAAATAGTTAAACGTATATAAGCCTATTAGGATTCAATAATTAGAGAGTCTATAGCAAATTTATGCTGAAACGATAAGCCATGCAACCATTCATTTCCTGTAACATTTCCAAGTTAAGGTATAAGCTGTTGTGAATAGTTCAAGACGAGATGTGATTTTCTCAATTCTCCTACCTGCCATCCCCCCCCCCCCCTCTATTTTATAGGTTAGTTGCATTCTCTAATAGTACAGCGTTGCATTTCGCGTTTTTAACACCGTGTTTTGTGTGTTTCATGTATAGCCCTGATGATGAGCAAGAATATGTGTGAAAGCGCTTGGTTTTTATATAAATACAATTTCGTATAAATTTAAACACTTTCAGCAAAACATTTTATAAAATGATGTATGCATTTATGTATAGTCCCGATGATGAGCAAGAATATGTTTGAAAGCACTTGGATTTTATATAAATACAATTTTGTATAACTTAAGTACCTTCAGTAAAAATTTTTATAAAATGATGTATGCATTTATGAGCATTTATATAATTTTATCACATTTGTATGTTGTTTAAGGTGAATCTGGATTCTACGAGTTATGTTTTATCATATCTTAAGTTTTTACAAATATACTTGTACTGCCAGATAATCGATACATGTTATTGATGTTTCTTATGGCGTGTTAGTTAAGGAAAATGAAGTGCGTTGCATTTATAGTTCGTTTACAGGGACACTCAAAAGATTTATGTAGCATTATTATTTTGAGTTATCATACAGATACATTATCAACGTTATGGTAAGTATCATGAAATGTATTTTAACCATGTTATACTATATTAAACAAAATGAAATTGAAATACATAGCGTAGATAGGTTACGAATTGCTTACTACCGAATATGGTGTGCACAAAATTTATCATTCATTTACAGGGACACACAAAATAATTTGGTCACAATATTTCAATGTCGATAATTATTGGAAGTGGGGTTTCAATTCTAGTATGCATTTTAAAATTTAACTTCCCCCCCCCCATATTACTTGGTACTTATGAAACCTGTAGATCATATAAAGGTCCAAACAAAAGAATTCGAGTACATTTCCGCTATTGACGGAAATTACTGAAAAGAAATTTTCAACTGTGTCATACGCTCATAGGTTTCCTACCTAAATTAAATTTTCTTTATTCTATGAATCATATACAGGGATGCGCAAACGAATTCGGATATTTCTTTTTCTGACTTTACATGGTAATTTCTGAAATTGGGTTTTCCAATGTACTATGCATTTTCCGAACTGTTAACTAAAAAAAAATTTCACTTTGTTAAACGGCGAAGCGTTGTTTGTTGCAAAATGTGTTGTAAAGTTTTTCATAATCTATGCTTGACATATGATTTTTCTTTCGTGTTCTAGTGTTATTTTTAATTCCTTCAATTATTTATATATTATTTTTATTATTCATTAATCTATTTTATCGCTTGTTAAATAAAATCTGCGGCACTCCGTGAAAGAATACATGTATACTAGCCGTCCTTTCGACCAGTTTATGCTGAGCAATTTTGTCATATTACTTTTATTTATAATCTAATTCACTTGCTTATTTCTTTGCCAAATCAAACGATTCTGCTAGAGAAATCAAGAACTAGGTATTTTTATGCTGGGCGGATGCAGGTAATAAATCGCCAAACATAATTTCCGTGTTTTTTTTTTTTTTTTTTTTTTTTCGAATTTTATGAATTTTATTCAAAATATAATCTTTTCATTGATTTCATTTATTATACATAACTTTAATTTTAAACTGAAATAAGGTACCCTGGGGTAATAACGCCACGTTAAGGTTCTACCAATTTTCACGGCTTAGTTTTAGATTGTATTTTTCAAACAAATATAGGATCTGATACAGCAACTCATTGACTATCTATATAAAATAAAATAATTTAACAGATATGTATTCATAAAATGTAATGGTGTTTTTTCTTGACCCATGCTATTTGGCGTTATTACCCACCTATATGGGTAATAACGCCATGCAAACAAAACTATGAAATAAGATGGAATAATGGCATGTAGATAGCCCAATTCTAAAAATACAAACTCTACAAACTTAGAAATTGATAAATTGCATTCTAAGCTATTAAAAATGTTAAATTTTTTGTGAAAGTGTAAGAAAAATAAAGGTGTGGTGTGGGAGGGGGGGATGAGGCAAAAGAATATCAGACAGTGGGCCTTTTTTTTGCTTAAAAAGGACCGTTTAAATAGAAATATGAGAAACATTGCACAGTTTTAACTGTGTTTATTTGAATCAGTATTTAGGATGTAGCTCGGCCACTGTAGGGAATCAACCGGGGTATTAATGTCAAGCATTGGCGTTATTACCCCGGTATAGCTATTGCGCAGTACATTTTAAATTACAAATTATCTCGAGAAGATATCCAAAATCTTCAACAACATTTTAAAAGTACATGAAATGCACCACAAATTTATGTAATTAACAAAGTATTTCCGGATAAAAAGATAGTCTTCACATCATAAAACGTATCTCGCAAATTTTAGATCAAGTGTTAATTTTAGTTGTTTGTAAAAACAATAAGACCTAAAAATGAAACAAATTAACTTGAAGCTGTTTTTTGCGATTTATATGACTCAAAACCCTTCTGCGCAGAGCACATGGGTGTCATTTACCTGATTATTTCATAATTATGCAAAATATAAGCACTTGGCGTTATTACCCCGCCTGGCGTTATTACCCCAGGGTACCTTATTTAAAATTCGTGATTTTTATTTATTTATTTTTAAGTGAAAAGAACAGAAAAACAAAAATAACGATATTTTGAAGCTCCATAATTGTAATGGAAGAGATTGTAGCGAAAGAGCGAAACGTTAATAAACTCGATTTACCTCGGCCTAAATCCTGCCAAAAGACTTTTACACAATAACTAATGACATGCGTTCCATTCGGTTGTTGACATTAAACAATTAACAAATATATCGCAATTTCTGTGCCACATATGATCGCGTAATATATATATAGATATTTATAACACTAAAAAGTATTTTTAGTACTATAACTTACTAAATGCTCAAGAAAAGTCAATAAAATTAAATTTTTATTTCATCTAATTGATACTTTTTGTATCATCTCTAAATTTTGCTTTGCTTTTCTTTTTTATAACGTATCAATTCAGAAAATTATGTAGTGTATACATTTTTAACATCTATTTTAAGTATTTAATTGGATTTTAATAAATTAAAGGCATAGGTTAATAATACTTCAAATTATTATTTTTCTGTTCTGCTAATTCTAACTGCTAATTTTCTTTTCTTCTATATCCAACTACTAATAGAATTTCAAGTTATTAATTTTTTATTCTACATAAAACTCTCGTTATCATGTTTCGATAAGGATAATGAATTTTTTAAATAATATTTTCTATTTAGTCTCCTAATAAGTTCTATTTTAAAACAAATAATTATTTTAATTAAATGCACAAAATAATACTTAAAAAAAGATGTTTAATCTCGTATATTTTTATTACATTTAAAATTTTCTTATTTTAAAGAAATGCTTTGAAAGAAGATATTAATTTGTTAAAATTTTTATAAGTTATTAAAAAACATATTAAAGTACTTTTATTCTTTTCATTTTTAACGGTGGATTCGATATTATAAAATAAGTCAGAAATTGCTCGTCTAACGTAGCAAATGAGGTGCATTTGAACTATAAGGAAGTTTTTAAAATACAGACGACTCTCGTTAATTCGAAATCGGATAATTCGAATACTTTCTTAATTCGAACTAAACATGAAGTCCCGAAATTTTCAATGGCAGAACAACGTTAAAAATTTTCATTAATTCGAACTCATTTCCTCTTGACTTCATTTAATTCGAACTAACGAGAATTTCAATTTTTCATTTTTCTTTTCTTTCTCACGGATTTCAGATCATTTGAATATTTTTCTTTCTTTGATTTTTGTGAAAATTGTTCCGAACGAGTATAGATATAATATATAATCCAATGTATTTGATATCCTTTTCTTAATGCCCCGTGTCCATCAGTGACGCTTTAAATTTTTCTTCCATTGTGCGTGTTGCTATTCCTTTAATTAGTTTATGTATTTATACATTCAAATTTAATATTAAGTCATATACTAATGATTGCAGACGAAATAAATTTCAAAAACACTATAATATTAATTCCATTGTAATAGTACCATATTAATCATGTTTTCATTTCATTTTTTTTTTTTTTCATTATTCGAACTTCGGATAATTCGAACATTTCTTGCGGTCCCGACGAGTTCGAATTAACGAGAGCCGACTGTATTCAAATCTTGATGTAATAGTATGCAGTATTATTGTATAAGTATAGTATTCTGTATAAGTATCCGAAATCTGTTGTGTGTCCCTGTAAATACTACCCGCATTCTATTATACAGTAAGTAACCTTTAGTAAATCACAGCAACGTATATCAATTTTATAAAATGCGAAATAGCATAATATAAATTAAAACGCGCCCCAAACAATGTTTCTTCCTATATCATTATGTAATTGAATACTTTTGTGAGCCCCTTTAAATTAATAAAAAAACATTCTTCGCTTGTACAGAATGCATATTTTAGTATATGAGGACCCCAGAGACCAAGGGGTATAAGTGCCAAAATTGAAAAAAAAAAAAAAAAAAAAAAAAACTAAGTGCACAGACGATTTGGAAATCTGCTTTCTTCTTTTCAGGTAAAGAAGTATAAGTGAATTTCCAATTATGTGCTGCGTTTTAGAGATAAACCACTTATGCCGAATAATAATCAATGCTGATTTATTATGAATCCGAAGAAACTTTTACTCTACTTTTTTTTACAGTTATTGAAATAAGAGTTAAAAAGCCACAATGAAACAAGTTTCCTATTTCAATTCAGTCGATTATTATTGATGTTCAAATTTAACGTAATTATCTTTAGACTCAATTTACTACAAATCATTTTTTCTTTTTACTTGTACCCTTTGGCTTCTGGGGTCGGCATATACTTCATAGATGCACATCAATTTTATTATGTTCGAAAAAGCATAACATCATTAAAATGCACTTGAAACTATTTTTTTCCCATTGGCCGTAATGTAGTGGAATATTTTTGATTATCCTTGTTATTAAACTATGCATCCGATTTTTATAAAATTTGAAATAACCTTTCAAAAATGTGCAAAAGTTGTATATCTTAAATATCAAACGATTTGGTCGGGTAGTTTTTGCGTTGTTATATGCGGACGGACAGACAGACGGTCGGACTGATCAGCGACTATAGGTGTTACGTATTTATATTACAAACGCACCTAAACATGATATTTATTATTATTAAATATAGAAAATTTTTAGCGTACACTTTTATATTATTACTGTATTTTTTCTTTGTTATTTTTACTACTACAATTTTTACTATTACTGTATTTATTATTATAATTTTTATTTTTATCCTTTTATTTATTTATTTATACTTTATTCCATTTGACTTTATTTTTTTTTTTTGAGACTGAGATTGTGAATTTTTATGCCTTTTAGGAGCTTACAAATTAAAATACATAATGTAAAGTAATAACTCATACCTCTTACTATAAGTTGTACAAACCCAGGGTTTTCTGAATCGGAGTAATCATAGTCAAGACTATAAATACCAGAAGCACTCTCACTGACTTTTAATAAAGTCAATTCCGTTGAGGTCTCATTATTTAAGTTCAGAACTATCCCATCTTTTTTCCATATGAGATCAATGTCAAGTTTTTCTTTGACTTCCGTCATACTCAGAGTAACATTCTCGTGTTTGTTTGCAATTACAGTCAGAAAGTCAGGAAGAAAAGAGGCTGAAATAGGTTTAAAAGAAATGAAACATTATTTATTTATTATTATCCTATATTATTTTTATATTTGTGATTTCAGTTTTATTATCATATATATATATGTTACAGGCCAAACCCGATTTTAGGCCAAACTAGATTGGCCTAGGCCAAACCGGTCTATCCTAACGCCCATCGGATAAACTAGTTTTTCCTAGGCCAAACCGGTCTATCCTAATGCCCATCGGATAAACTAGTTTTTCCTAGGCCAAACCGGTTTATCCTAACGCCCATCGGACAAACTAGTTTTTCCTAGGCCAAACTAGTTTGGCCTAACTTTTATAGGATATACTAGTTTAGCCTGCTGTTAATTGGTCTGGACTAATTTATCCTAGGCCGATCTAGTTTATCCTAGGCCAATTCAATTTGGCGTGATTTTATTGAATTCAATGACCGCCTCGGCGCCAACATTCTGATTTGTCCTAGGCTGATCTAGTTTATCCTAGGCCAGCATAATTTTACGTGTTTTTAGCTCTAGGGCGTCAACGCGTGAGAAATGATGGGCTCTCAGATTCTGTATGTATGTATGTATGCATCTATGTACACATGTTTGTACGTATGTACGTGATGCAATAACTCTTGATAGAAATATCCGATTTGCTTCAAATTTTGGATGTACGTTCATTCTGATAAGGTGCTTTTCTGATTAGTTTTCGAAATTCATTGGATAAGAATAAGCGGGGGCAAACGGTAGGCTACTCCCCCTCCGTAAATTTAGAGAAATGGATTTTTCATGAAGAATTATTAGTTTTCATTTAAAATTTTAGACATAGGATCATTCTGACAAGGAGTCTCCGTGATTAGTTGTGGATGTTTATTGTTTAAGTGTAAAAAAAAGGGTAATGTATGTAAGCCCCCATAATTTAGATAAAAAGTTTTGACGCAGAATTTACGGTTTTACTTCAAATTTTATGTATAGGTTCTTCCTGATAAGGCAATTCCCTGAATCGTTTTGGCGTGTTGGAATGTTATTCCATAAGGCGTGAGCAAGTAAGTTCCTCAATAATAAAAGGAGTTAAAAACTTTACCTTTTAGTTGGCACACATTTATTTGAAGAAATAAAGTAGAATAATGATGAACAAATACTTGGAAACACTTCACAACACAAAAGAACAGATGCACAGTCTTCACAATATTTACAGAACACAACAAAATAACAAAAAATAACTTTGAAACATATATTAGCTTCAGTTTGAAGCAGTTCTTCATGAACAGTAATTATTCCTTTGGAATCATAATGTATGATAATGGATTGTTAATCCTTGACAGCATTTTGCTGCCTAACCCAGCTCAGTCATTACATCAACAAACTGTTCTAAAGTTCTCTTCCAGTGAAAACAGAATAATGTCTGGTGCTGCCATCTGGCGGTAGATTTTAGTACAAAAAGAAGCAATTGTCTAACATCTCTCCCGTTTTGTGATAGAATCTGACACCAGATGGATAAGGTTTCTGCAATGTTCAAATTTGGTCTTTGGCAATGGCTTTGTCATTATATCTGCTATCATTTCATTTGTTGACAGGTATTTGACATCTATTATATTTTTCATTTTCAAATCTCGTATGTAGTGATACTTTGTATCAATGTGTTTAGTTCGCGACTTGAACTTTTCACTTTCAACCAATTTAATAGTTGATTGATTATCTTCAAAAATTTTAATTGGATAATGTTGATGTAATTTAAGATCTTTACATAGTTTTAAAATCCACAACACTTCTTGAGTTCCTTGTGAGAGTGCCACATATTCCGACTCGGCTGACGATAATGTAACACATGTTTGTTTTCTTGAGAACCAAGAAATGCAACTATTGCCCAAGAAGATTACATTTCCTGAGGTAGATTTTCTATCTGTAGTATCTTGACCCCAGTCAGCATCTGAGTATGCAACTATATTAGGATAATCTTCTGAGGAAATATGAAGTGCAAGATCTTTTGTGGTTTTTAGGTACCTTATTACCCTCTTAACAGCATTCCAGTCCTTTTGTCTTGGATTATTGCATCTTCGACTTAGTATGTGCGTAGGAGCTGTAATGTCAGGTCTTGTGCATGAAGAAATATATAATAGACTTCCGATAGCTTGTCTATAGTTATCATTTGATGATAAAAGATTTTCTTCTTTTTCTAAACTATAATAGTTTGTTTCCATTGGGGTATAAGTTGGTTTGGCTTCTTCAAGCTGAAAATCTTTAACTAATTGATTTATTTTATTTGTTTGTGACAGCAGATACCTTCCATCTTCTTTTCTATGAATCTCTATACCTAAGAAGTATTTTGCTTCTCCTAATGATGTTATAGGATAAGACTTCTTTAAATAGTTTATTACTTCATTGACTTCATCTTCATCTTCTGAGCTTATCAACATATCATCTACATATAGTATGAGATGAATTGTCTTCTTTGATTTTTCTTTCGTAAACAAACATGGATCTGCTTCACTTTGTTTAAATCCATTTGCCTTTAGAGTATTTTCTATTTCTTCATTCCAGCACTTGGCGGCTTGCTTGAGACCATATATAGCCTTTTTTAATTTATAGACTTTGTCTTTGTTTTCTTGATCTTGAAAGCCTTCTGGTTGAAGCATGTATAATTCTTCATTATCTAATTTACCATGTAGAAAGGCTGTTTTAACATCTACTTGGAATACTTTGGCTTTACGATAAGCTGCACAGGTCAGAAAAGCTCTAATAGTTGTATGTTTGACGACAGGAGAGAAGGTTTCATCATAATCAGTGCCTAGTTGTTGAGTGAAACCCTTGGCAACTAGTCGTGCTTTGCATTTTATTTCTTCTCCATTTTCATCGCATTTTGTCTTATAAACCCATTTACAGCCAATTGCGCGCTTACCTTTTGGTAAAGTAACAAGCTCAAATACTTCATTTTCCTTTAAAGAGTTAAATTCTTCTTTCATAGCCTGTAACCATTTCTGTTGATCTTTTAGTGGTAATTTTAGAACATCTTTAAAAGTTTCAGGATCTTGATTTTTCGAATAACTGTCTTCAGTTTTGTAAGAAAACCTTTCTGGTGGAATTCCTTTTGTTTCTCTGTTAGAAATTCTTCTCTGTGAATTTTCTTCACTTTTTTCTGTGGTTGGGATATCTACTGATTTGCCATCAGTTTCTATTTCTTCTGCAACATTTTCTATTGGAATAGATTCACAATCATTTTCAAGATTTTCTTCTGAAAAATTGAAATGAATTAAATCAGAAGTTCGCTCTTCTACATTTTCTGGGAAAAAATTTTCACCGTTCATATTTTCAAAAAACTTTACTGTTCTGCTTATCACAATTTTTCTTCCGCCTGTATAAATTCGATATCCCTTGCTTCTTAAATCATAACCAACAAAGATTCCTTCAGTGGCTTTTTCATCAAATTTTTGCCTCTTCTGTTTATGAACATACACATATGCTTTGCATCCAAATACTTTAAGGTGACTCATATTCGGCTTATGCCCATTCCACAGTTCATATGGTGTCTTTTCAGTTGATTTTGTGGGTAATCGATTTTGCAAATAAGCTGCTGTAGCTACGGCTTCTGCCCAGAATGTTTTTGGTAATTTAGCATTTATAAGCATGGCTTTACACATTTCAATTAGAGAGCGATTCTTTCTTTCCGCGACTCCATTTTGAGACGGCGAATATGGCGTTGTTGTTTCATGATGTATTCCTAAGTTCTTTAGGTAGTTACTAACATATTCATTGCAATATTCTGCTCCATTGTCAGTACGCAAGGATTTAATGTTCAATCTAAATTTATTTGTTGTTGATGCAACATACTCCTTTAATTTATCAAATACTTCATCTTTAGAGGAAATAAAATATACCTGTGTATAGCGAGAATAATCATCGATAAACGTAACGAAATATCTTTTTGATCCCACACTATTTGTTTCAGCAGGACCGCAAACGTCACTATATATCAGATCAAGTGGTTTTCTACTTCTGTATTGCGTTTCTTTTGGAAATGATTTTTCTGTTAGCTTAGCTTTTATACAACTTGAACATTCAGTATTATGAGAACAATTATTCAGAGTAATACCTAAAGCTAAATCATTCTTTTGAATTTTCTTGATGGATTCCAAATTTCTATGACCCAGTCTTTGGTGCCATTTTAGAATGCAATTGACATTAGAACATACAGGTAATATTTCTGAAGCGCTGTATACTTTTTCATTTGTGGGTTTTATTTTTAATCTGTATAACCCCTCATCAGCTTTTGCATCTGCAACTAATATGTTACCCTTTTTAATTAAACACATATCATCTTTAAATGTTACAACAAAACCTTTCTCAGTGCAAGACTGTACAGACAACAAATTACTGTCTAACTCGGGAACATAAAGCACATGATCTAGTGTAACTTTATTTGTTTGACCATTAACTGTTTCAATATTAAAAGTACATTTACCCTTTCCTTTTGCAGTTAATTTAGTTCCATTAGCAATTGTAATTGTATCTTTATTTGAATTCTTTAATTCTGAGAATAGTTCTAAAGAATTAGCTAAATGAACAGATGCGCCTGAATCAATAACAAAAGTTAACTTTTTGTTTTGATTTCCATTTTGTTGAGATTTCATAACAAAACCTGAAGAATTTGATTCTTTCATTAATTCATGATAGTTTTGAGAATTTGGTGGATTTTCATTTTGACTAGCAGTAGAAGCAGAGAAATTATTTTGTTTTTTAAACTGTTGACGTGATCTATCTTGAGTAAAATTTGGTTTTGTTTTGTTATTGTTGTTATTCTTTAAGTGAAAACAATCTTCACGGTTGTGATTGGTTCTTTTACAATGAGAACAAAATTTTTGTTTATTCAAATGTTTTGGTTTATCCCTATTACCCTTTAAAGCAATAGATTCAAATTTTGTTGAAATTTGTTTAGTTTCAACTCTTCTAAGATATTCATCAATTAACTTGTTTTGAACATATTTTAATGATAAATCTGTGTCATATTTGCTTTCAATAGCAGTTATAAAGGTACTATAAGAATTTGGTAAAGAACAAAGCAAAATAGCTATTAAATTATCATCTTGTATTACTTCACCTATACTTCTTAATTTTTCTGCCAATTCTAAGACAGAATTTATATGTTCCTGCATTTTAATACTTTCATTATATTTAATGGAATACAACTTCCTAAGAAGATAAAGTTTATTTGTAAGATTTACCCTTTCATGAACAGATTTCAATTGATCATATGTTTCTTTAGCACTTTTAGCATGTCTGACATGAACAATTTGAGAATCTGAGATATTTAAACAAATTAATGCTCTAGCATTTCTATCATTTTTCACCCAATTGTCATCATTTTCTTTTTTAGGTTCAAATACAACATCATATAAACCTTCTTTGATTAACAATTGTTCAATTTTAAACTTCCATACTGAATAATTATCATCAGTTAACTTATCAATATAATGAGATTCTTTAAGACTAGACATCATTATATAATAATATTTGCTTATTTCACACAAAATAAAATAGTGTTTATCTTATTAATTTACAACAATAAAATATTATAAACTCATATATAATGCTAATGATGAAATAAGAACATAATAGAATTCTTGAGAACAACTTTAAAGTTACTTCTGGTTTCAGAAAATCTTCCTAAATATTCAAAATTCTTTATTTAAAACATGTATTTGTATTTTCAACTAATAAATAATAAATTTCAATAAGAAACAAGCAAAATAATTTCTTTTCATATCAACAAATAATAGTTTTGGTTTCAAAACAAGAACAATTCTTTGAATTTTCTTTTATATCATTCACTTCTAAAAAATACAATATTCAGAAAATAATTATTTCTTTTGAATTTAAATATTATATTTTCTGTTTTGATATTATTATATTTAAATTTTGAGACTCATTTCTCAGTCTCATAATCAACAATGTTGGAATGTTATTCCATAAGGCGTGAGCAAGTAAGTTCCTCAATAATAAAAGGAGTTAAAAACTTTACCTTTTAGTTGGCACACATTTATTTGAAGAAATAAAGTAGAATAATGATGAACAAATACTTGGAAACACTTCACAACACAAAAGAACAGATGCACAGTCTTCACAATATTTACAGAACACAACAAAATAACAAAAAATAACTTTGAAACATATATTAGCTTCAGTTTGAAGCAGTTCTTCATGAACAGTAATTATTCCTTTGGAATCATAATGTATGATAATGGATTGTTAATCCTTGACAGCATTTTGCTGCCTAACCCAGCTCAGTCATTACATCAACAAACTGTTCTAAAGTTCTCTTCCAGTGAAAACAGAATAATGTCTGGTGCTGCCATCTGGCGGTAGATTTTAGTACAAAAAGAAGCAATTGTCTAACAGTTTAATGGTTAAGTATGAAGAGAAAAATGAAGGATTACCCTCTTACCTAGGAAAAACTAGTTTATCTTATGGACATTTAGCTAAACAAGTTTGGCGTAGGAAAAACTAGTTTATCCAATTGGCGTTAGGATAAAATAGTTTGGCCTAGGCTAATCTAATTTGGCTGAAAATCGGGTTTTCTTGTAAAAAATGTATCTTTCACTAGAATAAGTATAAATGTGTATCAAGAGTCTTTGTTTGTAACATGAATACAGAAATTTAACATGTCCACCGTAAAGACACGATGTGGACATGGGGTCTGCTTTTTTTTCTGCAGACATGGGCCATACTGAGATCAGACTTGCATTTATTATTATTATTATGATTATTATCATTGCATATTCGAGCCAGATCGGAGCTGAACATAATTTGGAATCGAACAGCGTTTTCCATTTTTGAGAAATTAATTACCTATTGACCTATAAGCTATTCTTGTCACGGCGTCAATTTTTTCTTTTCCGTAATGTCGCAACCGGAAATTCGATTCAAAACGTAGCTTTAATAGTATTTTCTCAAAGATACATTTAAATAAATTATGGAGAATTACCCCTATTCCCCCTCCCTTTATACTTAAACAATGAACACCCATAACTAATCATTGAGGCGCCTCATCAAAATGCTCCTATATCTAAAATTTCATGCTAATAATGCATGGAAACCTATTTATTTTAATTAAGGGAATGGGCGAATCAGCCTCTCGTTCTCCCCCCCCCCCTTTATTCTTCTCCAATGACCCAAAATTAATTAGAAAATTTTCTCATAAGAAAAAATCTATATTGAAAGTTTCATGCAAATCGGGTATTTCTATCAAGATTTATTGCGTTGCATACTTACGTACATACATAGATACAGAACCCTTATGGCTCGTTCTTAGGCTTTGGTAGTCCGATGAGATAAAAACACGTCAAATTACGTTATTTTTATCAAGAGTTATTATATCGCGTTACGTACATATGTACGTACATACATGCGTACGTACCGGGTGTCCAGTAAATGACTGACCCATTTTGAATGTAAATAACAAAAAAACTGTTTGAGATAAAAATGCGCGGCTTGCTGTATTGTTATTAGAATATAAATAAATTTTAAAATATGCACTTTGTTAATGTAATATAATATTATTTAAAATAATATCTCAGTCTCAAGACTGAGGAGGTGAAGTGTAATACAGATGGTTCAATCATAAATATTATTTTAAATCACTTTCCAACCAACGTACCCTATTTCTGAAGCTGATTCGAGAGTCGATTCAACATATAGATTCAGATTCGACAACATATAGATTCAGGTTCAGCCGAAAATCTCACATTTATGGAAATTAGAGTCATGTCTGTATTCAAATAGCCTGTTACCGCCAGTGCGATATTTTTTTCCGAAATTTGAACTATATTAACAAAGTACATGTTTAAAAATTTATTGATTTTCTAATAACAATACCGCAAACCGCGCATTATTATCTCAAACCGTTTATTTGTTATTTAAGTTCAAAATGGGTCAGTTATTTACTGGACACCCGGTATATGCGTACACACAGAACATGCGAACCCATTATTTCTCCGACTTTGACGCCTGTGAGGCAAAAACACGTAAAATTACATTGGTCTAGGATAAACTAGATCAGCCTAGGACAAACTAGAACGTTGGTGCTGAGGCGGTCATTGAATAATAAAATCCCGCCAAATTGAATCGGCCTAGGGCAAACTAGATCAGCCTAGGATGAACTAGTTCAGACCAATAAACAGCAGGCTAAACTAGTTTATCTTATTAAAGTTAGGCCAAACTAATTTGGCCTAGGAAATACTAGTTTGTCCTATGGGCCTTCGGATAGACTAGTTTGGCCTAGGAAAAACTAGTTTGTCCGATGGGCGTTAGGATAAACCGGTTTGGCCTAGGAAAAACTAGTTTATCCGATGGGCATTAGGATAGACCGGTTTGGCCTAGGAAAAACTGGTTTATCCGATGGGCGTTAGGATAGACCGGTTTGGCCTAGGCCAATCTAGTTTGGCCTAAAATCGGGTTCGGCCTGTAACATATATATATATATAAGAACTTATACAATATATCCACGGTTCTCACTGCCACTTGCCACAGAGCCAAATCTCGACAAAACGCTTCATTTGCGAGTAAATTAACAATCAAATTCGCCAAATTGCGAGAGCTCAATTCCTTCTCTTTTTCAGTGTGTGATTACATTTGAGATTCTTATCCACGTTACTGTGCGATTGATGTCGCTTTTTATCTTCAATCGCACCGTGCCATTTACATTATTATTTATAGAGATACTGATTTAAGGGAGCTCAGGGGTTGAAAACTTTTCAAAAAGTCGATTTTTTTTTTTTTATGATCTAGTTTGATTATTCAATTAATTATTAACTCAATGCAAAAAACCGCATAAAAATATTAGCATTTTTAACGGAGTTATAAGCATTTATGTATCAATATTTACATAGCTGCATCCATATAATTTCAACTTTAAGTCGTGTTTTCTTAAAACTTGATTTTTGACGACTAACACCAAGATTTAAAAAAAACTATTTAATGGAATGGCTTTTTTTTTTTTTTTTTTTTTTTTTTTTTTTTTTTTTTGCATGCATATAACATTATTATCTAGATTATGAACGAAGGATATAACTATCACTTAAAAAAAAATCATTAAAAAAATCTCTCAATGTTAAAATTTTAAAAAACCCCTAAAAACACAACTTTCTTTCCATTAAAAATACTTAAAATATTAAATTATCTAAAATATATTAATTTATAATCTAGATTATAATGTTATATGCAAGCAAAAAAAAAAAAAAAAAAAAAAAAAAAAAAAAAAAAAAAAAAAAATTAAGCCATTTCATCAAATAGTTTTTTTTTTTTTTTTTTTTTTATCTTGGTGTTAGTCGTCAAAAATCAAGTTTTGAGAAAACGCGACTTAAAGTTGAAATTATATGGATGCGGCTATGTAAATATTGATACATAAATGCTTATAACTCCGTTAAAAATGCAAATTTTTTATGCGGTTTTTTGCATTGAGTTAAGAATTCAATGAATAATCAAATTAGATCATTAAAAAAATCGATTTTTTGAAAAGTTTTCAATCTCTGAGCCCCCTTAACACAAATTCAGTTTAGCAACAGTCAAAGACACACAAAAGATTATACGATAAATTCTTCCCTCTGTTGCCAGTTTATCACTATTAATGCGCCTGTACAGTTACAACCAAAATTACTCGCATCAATCGCCAAATCGAGAAATGTTTTGCTGAAATGCGACGTTGAATTTGCCATTTACCGTACTACAAAGTATCATTGGCCAATCATCTTCTTTTTTTTATTTTTCTCTATCGGTTATAGTCGAAATCTGAAAGCAATTTACCGCTAAAAGAATGTTTGAAACATTTAGACATTTAGAATGTACTTATTTTTAATTGTTTTTGTAGCCTATAGTAGAATTTCTATTTTCTAAGCAATGACAAAAATTATGGTATTTTAGACCGCATTAAAAAAAAAAAAAAAAAAAAAAAAAAGAGAGAGAGAGAGAGAGAGAGATTCAATGAGGGGTTAAGGGTAGATTTTTTTCAGTGTTTCACACAAATCTATTTTGCTAACAGTTTTTTTCATTTGGCTACTTTTTTTTTAATTTCTTGTTCGCCAAATCGCCAAAAGTTGATCAAAAGCCAGCGAGCCCCTTGAATGTATCTGCTAATTTTTCTATTCATGCATTTATAAATCTATTTATTTTTCCCCTACCTTCCCCCTTTCTTCAATTCACACATCCATATCGATATTGTTATAAAATTTTAATAAGCATAAAAGTAAAAATAGTATTTTTTAAAACACTCTGTTATGAGTATTCAATATTTTTTTAAAGTCCCGCTTACTTTTATAACTGCAATTTATATTATTAAAAAGAAAAAAATAAATCCCTTAAAATATGGTAATTTCTTGTTGGATCCGATTATGGAAAATTCACCTCTTTGATTTGTGTTTGGCAGAAAACGTGAACTAAATATGACAACTAACTAAAATTATCAATTCAAGATCAACGTATAGCCATATAATTTAATTTACGTTTAACTATTAAAAGATGCAACAATATTTGAAAAAATTACATTAGTAATTCTTTCTTTTAAATTTTCCACTTTAATGTTTAATTTGCGTTGTTGCAATTCCACAGCCAGTTATAGCATACTTTGGCGAGCGTGAGTTTGCGCATCATCAATTTCATTATATATTTTTTAATCGTGTACATTTGTAACGATAAAGAATACAGTGAAAACTTCCTAAAATAATGCCATTCCATTCCAATAAAAATTGGTCTCTCCGAGAGGCGATCTTTTAATGGAGGTCATTTTTAAATCTAGATTTTTATTGTTGAAAAAAGTTAAGAATTACTGTAACTAAAATTTATTTTCCACAGTAGAAAAAAATATAAAAGATTAAGCATCAAAACAAAAGTAAATACTGCAGAGTTTAAGAAATGAATACATTGAAGCTTGCTTTGATTTTACAGTTTTATCTTTTATAACTGTTATCTCCAAATACTTTCGAATTTCAATAAACAAAAGAATTTTTTTTTTCGATGAGAACCAATAATGACAATTTCATTATTTTATCTATTTTTTTAAGAGTTTCCTGAAAGAGTAGAGCAGGGGAATTTATTGGCCGTTATTCTTCATTCGTCATGATAATTAAATTCATTGCCTCTAAAGGCACAAAGCAGTTTAAACACCTATAAGTTCCCGGAGTAAAAAAAATAATTAAAGTTTAGAAGTTTAATGACTAATGCGTTCTCGAGAATTATTATTCAAATAAAACCTTCTTCAAGAGACCTGGAAAAAATGGAATTTGTTTCATTTTCTTCAAAGAAATTGGTCGCTCATAGAGGGAATTCAACTGGGATTACCTCTGAATAGAGGTAAAATTAGTATTGAGCGTATGGCAATAAATCTCGTTCCATGCATAAAACGGCCGTTCAGGGAGGGGGACGCACAGAGAGATTTTACTGTATGAAATGTCTTAAAAATAATTTATTAATTTAAAAAAAGTTTTACAAAATTTAATCTTGTCGTGGTACTCAAAAACAAATGTGTGTACATAATTTTTGTAATTCAAGCATATCAGGAAAGAAGCTAAAAATAGATTACAAAATTTTAGCATACCGCGAAGAGAATTAAAAAACCATTGCGTGGCAAACGTGGCAAATGAGATGCGTCCATTATAACTAGTTTTATAACCAATTAGACCTATGTGCAATATATGTTGCACTCTTATTCTAAATGCATGAATGCAAAATTTATTTGATTATATCTATTAACCCTTTAAGCGTCCTAACCGGGTTTTTTCATCACGTAATTTTTGAATTCAAGGGCTTATTTAACACATAATTGACATTAATGTAAATTTTTTGAATTGCATATGATGAATAAATATGTGAGATTTATCAAACACAAATCTTCATAACGATACATTTCACAGCTATTATTTTATGAATCAATAAATTCGAGTGAAAAAAATCTGCAGGACGCTTAAAGGGTTAAACTCAGGGATATGGGAATAATATGACTCCATTTTAAATAGGACGTAATCGCCATGGCAAGCTAGAATCGTTACGTATCATGGATTATCATTGAATTAATTACGCATGATAGGATTTAATAGAAATAAGAAAACTTTTATTTATATATTTTTTTAATTTTAGCCCGATTTTTATAAAATGTAATAACTCGACAAAATTTTGCATCGATTACGTATATTTAATTTGAAGTCATTCAGTTAGGTAGTTTTTGTCTGTTATATTTGAGCAGATGGACAGACAGACGGATGGACCAGACGGTGACTATAGGTGGAGCATATTTATATAGTTATGATATTCCCCCCATAGACCATAACGTAATAGAATACTTTTGAATATCTCTGTAATCAAAATACGAATGTCACATACTTTTTTTTTTTCAATACTGAACATGGCATAGTAAATCTTAATTAATTACAGAGCAATTCAACTATGTTAACGCAAGTTAGAATTTCAGACAGATGGAAAGATAAACAGACAAACCGCATTCAGAAATACTTTTCAACTATGTCGGAAAGTGTTGAAAACGCATAATAGACTGAGATTTCACTTTAGCAATTAATACCAATTGACAGAAGAATACTTGAATGTTTTTATACAGCACTAAGAGAAAATTTAGTAATTTAATGTTCATATCACAACTAAGAATGCATTTCCAGCAATAATCGTTAATATACAGTACTTCGGATACGGTGTAGTACCCGAAAACTGTTGTATGTCTCTGTAAATACTATGCACTTTCTGTTATACAGGAAATAACTTGCTGTAAATTTCAGCAACGTATATCAGTTTCATTATATGCGAAATAATTTAACATAATTAAAATATGTTGTAAACTATTCAAATGGTATATGTTTCCCCCTATACCATTATGTATCGGAATTCTGTTATGCGGTCTTCCAAATAGAAAAAAAAAAATTCTTTGCACTGCATATGCTTCAGAATGTATATTTTAGAGCACTTCATAAATGCATACAAATTTGATTATGTTCTAAAGTAATGTGTAAACATATGAAAATGCACTTAACACTATTTTTTCCATTGGCCCTAATATAACCGAATACTTTTACTGTCCCTCTAATTGATGTGATTTTCATAAAATTTCAAATGACTCGTCGAAATTCTGATAAAATTTAAAACTCCATAAAATTTCAAGCCATTCGGTTGAGTAGTTTTTGTGCTGTTCTCTTCGGACAGAGGGACGGGTCAGACGATGACTATGAGGGATATGCATACGTATTTATAAAGTTATGAAGGTACTTAAGTTTGATGAAAAAGCAAACATTGATGTTTAAATCTTTGTTTTTAATGACATGATGACTTAAATCTAGTAATCCTTGTTACTAATTGCATTTAAATGCATGTCTATCTATATTATAAAGGCCAAACGTTATCTGTGCGTAACGCATACGTCGTTTTGCGAATGGCAATACTTTCAAATTCGAAATGAAATTTCGGTTTTGCATTTTTTGCTACTACAAATTTTTAAACTTCTGAACCTCGCACATTTTCAATTTTTACACCTTCGTATAGAGAACAAAAATGCACTTTTAAATGCAATTTGTTTGAAAACTGTATCTTAATTTATTTTTGTAATAATATATATGTATATATTTTTTTTTGCAGTTTTAATACCGTAGCATTACCTCAGCGTGGCAACAGAAGTATTCCATGTCTATTAAAAGCAAGGGGAAAAACACCCCCCCCCCCAAAAAAAAAACAGATTATTGTATGCTATCTTCTCATTAAAAATGAAAAAATAAATTAAAGTACGTGCTGTGTCAAGAGTCTGTTATAAAACCCGGTGAATTTCGGTTTCATTTACAAAATTTCATTTATACTTAAAATAATATAAATAGTTTAGTATTTATTTCAATTAATAGAATCGAGACTTCAAGTTTTGAGTTAAAATCATCAAATTAAAACACCTGTTTTTTAAAAAAAGATGAATACAGATATGAAAGGTGCATATTTAAATTTTGATGTGGTGAAAATGGTGCCGGGTTTAGATTTCACGGGGGAAAATTCTATGATTAAGTCAAAGTGCAATAAATTCTGTTTTTTTTTTTCTTTTTTGGAATATTAGCATAAGATTTTTAATAGATAACTTTAGCATAATAACATATTTTTATTATTAATTTTTACATCTTAAATGCACGATTAAAGTTTAATTTTAATTATTTCTACAACTGAGTTTTATAGAAATAGTATTTTGTTAACATTAGGTTAATTATCATTGTTTTAGAGTTAGACTTACCAATATAAGCTGAAGTTTTTATTACAACTATTTTTGTCAGTTTATTATAAATCAATGAAACAGTTCCTTTTTAACCCTTTCCGGAACGGGAAAATGTGTTAGTAAAATGAGAAATTATCAACTGACACCGGAATTCACAAACGATTTTTTTAGATATATTGAATTACTTAATTTAAGCTTTTATTGTAAAAGCAAAATTTTACTAAAGTATTATTGGTGCCGTTTGCAAGTTTGGAATTAAAATTAGGTATCCCAGACTGGGCACAGTGTGCCGGAAAGGGTTAAACATTTTCTTTCGTCGAAATTCGACGGGTTCTGTTTTGTATCTTTAATATTTAAATCATTCTGATGTTTTAAAAAGTAACTTAATATTCTGTTAACAATATGTAAAACTTACCATCTCTTCGAAAAGCGACCGATGTAATTAAGGATAAATCTGTTCTAGTGGGAATACACTGAAAACCAGCCGTCAATTCTTTCTCCACCCAAACGTTTTCGTAGCGAATTTCGCCTTCTTGTTTTATTCGTCTGGCTTCTTCTTGTCTGGTAACTTTTCTGTCTCCTTAATAGCCATTTCGAAATTGTCAGTGATTTGGTATAATTTAAAATATATAAGTAATATTTCAATTAAGTGTTAAAATAATAATAAAAAAGTTTAATATAGAATCAGCAAGATTAAATTGGCATTTAAAAAAAACGACGGCTGTGTCAATTAGACATTGAATCTGTATTTTAAACAGGTTGCTATGGAATTGAAAGAATAAATAAAATAAAAAATGCATTGTCATTTTCATTATTATCTTATTAAATAATAATAATAGTAATAGCAATTAATATTATTATTATTATCATTATTATTATTTAAATTAAATTAAATATTTAAACTATATTAAATTAAAATTTTTGTGAAGATTGAATAAAATGCACTAAAATCACTTTTAGGTACTTATATATAACATAAAATTATTTAAAGTACATTAAAGTTCCGTAAAAATACATAAAAAAATTTAAATCCTAAATCCTTTTCATAGAGTAGTTCGTCAGTAGTAATATAACTACTAGTAAACATAATGCACTATGAACTATGTCGTATGAACTTGGTCGAAAACGTTTTAGTTAGATTTTAAATTTTTTATGTATTTTTATGGTATTTTAAATAATTTTATGTATACATAAGCACCTAAAAGCAATGTTAGTACTTTTATTTGCGCTTTATGCGAATTTTAATTACTTACTGAAGTTGAATTTAACACTAGAATCGCAACATTCCTTTATTAAATTAATTCACATGAAGTTTTCCTTTTTAAGGAAAACTTTACATTGCTTAATTAAAATTTAATAATAATAATAATAATAATAATAATAATAATAATTATTATTATTATTATTATTATTATTATTATTATTATTATTTAAATGGATTTAATTAATGTAAAGTTTTCCTCATCCATCCATAAAAAATGTAAAAATTAAAAAATGAAATAAATTAGAGTATGACTAAAAATATATTGTTAACATATTTATTTGATAAGATTTATGCATTTAATTATTTAATTAATGATATAGAAATATTATTTGACATTAGATATTTATTTTACTATGGTAAAAATGAAGAATTTTAATCATGAAAAAAAATCGTGTCAAATAACATCAACTCAATATAAAAACCTGATATAATTAGTTACACTGTTAAAAATAAATCTGTGAATTCACGGTGAAATTACTTGCAGCAAAGTAACCGAACTTTTATCGTTCCGTCAATAGATTTTCCGTTTTGGGAAATAAAAGAAAGGAAAACTCCGTTTGACGAAGGAGTAACTTTCTGTTACAAGGTTTGATTTTTAATGATAATAATTTAATATAATTTTTAAAATTAATGAATCGATTAATCATCAAATAATTTGACATTTCCGAGTGATTTTAAGCTGCTGTATTATTTTCCTTAATTAATTTATTTTTCGTATAATTTACTTAAAGCCGTCCTGAGGATCGAACTCATATCGAGCTTTTAGCCTTTATACCGGAAGGAGCGTGGGCTTGAAAATTTTGGCCCGTGTATACCTCTAGTAGGGAGGAAGTCCACGCGAGATCCGACCTGGAAAAAACAGTGTAGCTCGCGTCCAGCTCTGCGGAAAAAAATATGATCCGATCCGACCCGGTTCTGAAAGTATGAAGACCTGACACAGACTAGTATACTAAATTAAAGTTGACGCGACCTGCCCCGGGTCGCACCGGTCTCGAGTTTAGGACCAACAACTTTTCCGTGCGGGCATCTAACGTCGTTCCGCAGATCCCTTATTGGGCTCAAGGGGGAGGGGGGAGAGATCGTCCCCCCCCCTTTCTAGGGAGATCGCCTAGGGAGATCGCCCCCCCCCCCTAAAGATTTCCTTTCAAATATATTCGTTAGAATATTTGTAAACGGTTTATTTTATTTTATTTTAGACTGATGCATAATACTTATTATTTTTAAAAATCAATTTTAATTTTTTAACTAGTTTAAATTTTTAAAAAAATCACTGTTTTTTTTTTTTTTCTTTTTAATGAAAGAAAAATAACTTATTATTCATTTTTTACAAAAATAATGACAATTTTTTTAAATTGCTGTGCATTATTTATTTATTTATTTTTCGGCTAATTAGTTAAAAGATTTTTTTAATAAGAAATGAAAGAAAAATAAGCAGAAAAAATGTAATTTAAATGGGATTTTTTATGTTTTCATTATTTCATGGCGCCAGTGGGATTCAAAGGCACAATCTGCGCTCACATGGGGTTAGCGGAGTGGTGCCTTGATTACTCGGCCATGGAGCTCCCCACATAACGGTGAGTCTCCGTTTTTTTCTTTCTATTTTCATCCGTTTCGTTACTTTCAAAAAATATGGTGGAGTTTTCTGATTTTTAACGGAAAATGCCCTTTTGTTGTGAAAAGGGACTTTTTCTGTGAAATTCAGGAAAAAAACATTCGTGAATTTCAGAATATTTTTATGAGTGTACTATAAAATGTAACTTTTCAGAAGAATCAAACTATACTTTTTGGTATTTTACAGATAATTGAGTATAGATAGTTTTCTGTCGATGCACGATAATAAATTTTTTAAGGGATCTAATATTTTAAAAACCTGATATAATTAAACCTGTTTAAAACCTGATATAATTAGTTACTATAAAATGTAACTTTTCAGAAGAATCAAACTATACTTCTTGGTATTTTACAGATGATGGAGTATAGACAATTTTCTGTGGATGTACGATGATAATTTTTTAAGGGATCTAATATTTTTAAAATCTCCGTCTCCAGAGCAAAAATGATGTGGTTTTGATTTCTCATAACTTTTTAAATATTTATTGAAATTACATAAAACTTTGTAATATATTTAAGCCTCATTTAAATATTTATAGAATATAAAAATAACTGCTTATAATATATTATAATTAAAAATATAGTTCAACTAATGTGATGTCTTAGTGAATCACCTGAGGAAACAAACAATTTTCCCATCTCTGTGAGTGATTACTATAATCCTCTGTATAATGAAAGTGGAATGGAATGTCAGTGGGGACTATCCATTGGGGGATCAGGACAGTTGCTTGCAGAGAGGAAAGAGCTATGGTTCTGAGAAGTGAAAGGGGTCAAATAGAATAGGTGCAGAGAAGAAAAGAGATGACATTCCCTATGTAGTCGTTGGAAAAAAAGGTTGAGGTTTATTCTCTCCGATATAGTGGAAGTATGATCGAATTGTAACAACGTGGAATCTACCTCACTTATGAATGTGACGTTGACTGTATTTTTTATTTCTTTATTTCTTTCTTTATTTCTTTATTTTTATTTTTTTGTAATTAACAGTTTCAATAAAGAACTTAGGAATTAAAATTAATATAATGAGTTATTTCTTTTATATATATGGCAAAAGGGTGAAAACGACGGCCACGACACCACAGCTAAATATATAAAATGGTGGCAGCATACGGATATTATGTCTAGAATAAATTATACAGTGCCCACATAATCCTGATGTACAGACGGAAAGCCAGAGGGTGAAACAAGAACAGTTGGTGGCTAAGTTACATTCGTTTTCTTTTTTTTTTCGAGTTACTGGTAAATTAGGAACTGTAAAAAATCGATTTTGTGGATTAAGTTAGCTGTGTGTAACAAGGACTCTTTGAAAAAGGACTCGACGGATAAGTACGTGAATTTCTTCAATGATCATTCAGTGCGGTGGATGGAAGAATTCGTATATGTCGCTTTCAAAAGTCAAATGCAGAAACAGTTTACCTTGAAAAGCCCCGACGTAATAACAGCTGGAATTTGGAAAAGCAGTGCCTGAGAAAAATAAAAGTGACGAAAAACCTTACGGAAGTGTGGAGCGTACAGCTACATTTAGAGGTAAGCCCTTTTATGTAATTTTCTGGAGAAGGTCTGTTAAATTTCGGTATTGTGTTTTCTTTTAAAATTAAAAAAAAAAAAAAAAAGTATAATTAAATGATAAAAATTCTAAGGGAGCTAAGATTTTGAAATTGAATATTTTAGATAGAATTTGTATGTTAAATTGTATTTCTGGTGTCTGTAGGATAAATTATTGGGTTATATAAATTAAATACTTATGTATTTGGTAATTTACTTTATTTGGAAATTTACTTAGGATATTGTAAATGACTGTTGATTAATAAAAGTATTAATTAGGAAAATTTTTATCATATTTGTGTATATAACTTTTAGATGTAAAGTTGGAAAATATACTATTTTGTTTATTGCAGCAATAAAGTTATTTGAAATTTTATGGGTATGCTGTAGGAAAATTATGATTAATGTTTAAAAAAGTAAATTGTATTTGTGTTGTATTGTTGGGTATTAAAAATTATTTTGAAGATATACCCAGTTTTAATGGAAATAACACGTGTATGAAAATTTTCGGGAAGAAAAATTTAATATTGTTTTATGCATTGTTATATTTCTTGAGGTAAAATTCTATTTTTTATATTATTGTTATTAATATTATTGTTGGAAAGTCTATATAGACTTCAATTTGTGCTAGCTATATTTTGAGGTAAAATCATGGCAGAATTTTTAGCAAAATATACTAAAAGTGTTGTGTATTGCTTTTATTAGCAGAGGAATTTGACACCAGTGTGTCGGATACAGATAAAAAGAAATCTATAATTCAGAATATTATAGAGGCATCTGATTATAATGAGGCTATTGCTAAAGCAAATTTGGAATGTATTCTTAAAGAGGAAGCAGAACAAAAAGAACGAGAAAAATTAGCTTTAGAAAGACAATTTGAGTTAGATAAATTAAAGCTTCAAAACTTTACGGAAACTGTAAGTCTTTCATCTAGTGATTCGAATATAGAGTTGCATAAGAGTCCTAAAATTAACTTAAAAGATTTAATTCCGCGTTTTGATCCAAAATTAATTGACATAACTCTTTTCTTTATGATCTTTGAAAAGCAAGCGGAGAAAGTTAAAATTTCTCAGGAAGATTTGGTTAGCCAACTAATTTCTTTATTGCCATCTGATATTACGGAAATAATCGTAAATCAATCAGCAGAATTATGCGATGATTTTAAACATGTAAAGAAAGTTTTGTTGAATCGTTTTAGATTAAGTACAGGTGCTTTAAAACATAAATTTGAAAATCATCAAAGAAAACCAGGTGCATTATGGACAGATTTAGTATATGAATTAAGGGGTTATTTGGATAATTGGTTGGATCGCTAGAAATAAAAGATTTTGAGTCTTTGAAAGAACTCGTGCTCACGGAGCAGATAAAGAGACGGCCCTTTGAGATAAAAGAAAAATTTATGGATGAATGGGATAAAATGAAAGTGGCTTCGAAACTCGCTGATAAATGTGATAAATATGATAATATTAGGAGCAATTTTAGGAAGTCGGAAAAAAAATCTTGGGAAAAGAAACCTTATTCAGAAATTCAAAAGAGTAACTTGAATTCAAAAACTAAGGGTGAATTAAAATCTAAATGAGAGTTAGAAAATAAAAAAGATAATTTGAAAAATGATAAGTTTAAATATGATCAAGCTTTCGAAAAGAAAAGACAAATTAAATGTTATTTTTGCGGTCAATCTGGTCACATTATCCGGAATGTGAAGAATGGTTAAAAAAGAAAAATCAATACGATGTAGTTAATCATTTAGGTAAAGATATTAATTTAGGAGAGTGTTTCAAACCTTATCTTAAAAAAGCTCTAATAAATGGGGATGAAAGAAACTATTTAAGAGATACGGGTGCGGGAATAGACCTTTGTGATAAAAAATTGGCTTAAAACAGAGGATTTTACAGGAGATGTAACCTGGGTACGTCAACCTCTTGATAATGAATGCAAATGTTTACCATTAGCATGGGTGACTATTGAAGGAGATTTTGGTTGTATCACCACTAAGGCGGCGATTAAACCAGCGGACTCGGAGCAAGGTTACTATCTATCTGTTAGGTAATAAGACGGCGGAGCTTATTGAGCAAAATTGCGCAAATCCGATTCCGATAAGTATGGTAATTACTCGGAGTAGGACTGAGACTTTAAGAAAAAGAGCGGAACAATCTAATATGCTAGAAACAAGTGAGATTTGTCCTAAAAGCAAAGATGAGCAGGTCATTCAAATGGAAAATATTAAGGAGGAGGGAGATCAAATTGAAGATCTTGCATTATTACCTAAATGTGATTGGGAAGAGAATGTATGTTTGAGTAAAAATACGGCGAAATAATGTAGTATAGTTCAGAAAGAGTGCTCTTCTTTAAAAACATTGTGGGAAAAGGCGAATAATGTAGAAGAAAAGGAATTTAAAGTAATTGGAGATAAACTTGTAAGAATTTCGCATTCGAATAGTGGGGATGAGAAATTACAATTATGTTTGCCATTAGAATTTAGACAGGAAATTTTGAAAATGTGTCATGAAGAAGTAGCGGGACATTTAGGGGTTACTAAGACAAAAGATAGGGTACTTAAATGCTACTTTTGGCCAAATTGTTACAAAGAAATTGAGGACTGTGTAAGGACATGTGATCTCTGTCAAAAAGTAGGACAAATAGAGATAAAAAGAAAGTGCCATTGAAACTTGTGCCAATAATTTCAGAAGTTTTCTCTAGGATAAATATTGACGCAGTAGGTCCTTTGAGTTTAAGTGAGAAGAATAATAGATATCTAATCACTGCAATCTGTGTTGCATCTAAATATCCGGATGCAGTACCAGTGGAAGATTTAACTTCTCCATCCGTAATTGAAGGGTTAATACAAATATTTTCGAGAACAGGTTTTGCAAAAGAAGTCAAAGTGATTTAGGTCGTTCATTTACAAGTGAATTGACTTCGGAATTTTTTGATAAGTTCGGTATTAAGGTTATACATAGCTCAGTGTGTCATCCAGAATCGAATAGCGTTGAGCGAATGCACGACAGTTTAAAAAAGGTTCTAAAGACTTTGTGTTTGGAAGCAGGAAAGGACTGGGAGTCAGTCTTGCCAATGACCTTGTTTGCATTGCGAACCGTGACCCATGAAAGTACAGGATTTAGTCCGGCTGAGCTTATTCACGGAAAAAAATTACGAATGCCACATAATCTTGTATATGAAAATTGGATGGAAAAAGATATTGTAGATCAGAATGTAGTAGATTATATTTTGAATTTAACTAATAGATTGAAACATTGTCAAGAATTAGCGTGTAATAAAATGAAAGAATGTCAAGAAAAACGAAAACAATGGTATGATAAAAATGCTGTGTATAGGAAATTTAATATAGGAGATAAAGTGTTAGTTCTGGCTACCTCGAAGTCAAATAAAATGGCAGTTAACTGGATAGGACCAGGAACTATTTCTGGAGTTATATCTAAAACCAATTATACAATTGATATTCCAGAAAAAGGGAATAAATCTACAATTTATCATGTAAATTTAGTTAAGCCATATTATAGTAGACCTGAATTTGTAAATTTGTTAATTGATGAGGAGTGTGAGGAAATTGAAGAGGAGGTGGAGATTCCTTATCCCATCGCGAATCCCACTCAGTTAGATTTTTGGGAATTAGTAAAAGGGAGTGAACTAGAAAAAAGGGTATCTACAAAACAAATAGGGGATTTCAGGGATATGATTGAGCGTCACAAGAACGTTTTTTCTACTGAATCTGGGAGTACCCCGTTAATTGAGATGGATATAGTATTAACGGATACTGTGCCGGTTAGATCAAAACCGTATCGTATGTCGCCGAGGCAATTAGAGATTATGCGTGAAGAAATTCGGAGGCTTTTAGATTTGGGCGTGATTGAAGTGGGTCAATCAGATTATGCTTCGCCTATGGTTGAAAGTGCAGGTAACGACCCCCGTCCTTGTGTGGATTATCGTAAATTAAACGCAAAAACAAGAACTGAATATTTCCCTTTGCCGAATATTGAAGAGGTCGTTGAGAAAGTGAGTGCAGCGCCTTTCATTACTGTTATGGATCTAACAAAAGGTTATTTTCAAATTCCGCTCACGAAAGAAGCGCAGAGATATGCTGCCTTTGTAACGCCTTTTGGGACATTTATCCCTAAATTTATGATGTTTGGCCTTTCAAATTCATCTTATTATTTTTGTAAATTAATTGCCATAGTTTTATTTGGGTTAGAGGTATTTGCTGTTCCATATATTGATGATATAGCAATATTTTCTTCAACCTGGGAACAACATTTAAAGCATATCGATGTGTGATTAAGCGTTTAACGAATGCGAATTTGACGGTGAAGCAATCAAAACGTAAATTTGCGCAAGATCACGTGAAATTCTTGGGACATGAAGTAGGGTCAGGAAAGAGATATCCTAGTGAAGCTAAATTGCAGGCAATAAAAGATTTTCCTATTCCGACTACTAAGACACAGTTTAGAGCATATCTGGGAATGATAGGATATTATGCGAGATATATAAAGAACTATGCTACAATAGCAGTTCCGTTAACAGATGCATTAAAAGGTAAAATAAAGAAAGAGAAAATAGTTTGGGATGAGAATTGTAATAAAGCATTTGAAGAATTAAAGTTAAAATTAATGCAAAGTCCAATATTATATGCGCCTGATTTTAATCAAAAATTTACCGTGCAAACAGATGCGAGTTTGTATGGTGCAGGGATTGTTTTATCTCAAATTATTGGGGGTGAAGAGCATCCAATTTTATACCTTAGCAAGAAATTTTCATGTGCTGAGCAAAATTATAGCACGATAGAAAGATAATTAGCTGCTATAGTATATGGTTTAAGAAAGTTAAATTATTACTTAGGTGGGCAAAAATTTGATATACAAACGGATCATAATCCATTAGCATATTTGAAGAAAATGGTTGGAACAAACTCTCGTTTGACACGCTGGGCTCTGTTTTTGCAGCAATTAAACTTTGATGTTACTCATAAACCGGGAAAACTGCACGGAAATGCAGACGGTCTAAGTAAAAAAATGTAGATTTTCTTCTTGAGATACTATTGACAAATTTCAATTTAATAATAATAATAATAATAATAATAATAATAATAATAATAATAATAATAATAATAATAAATTTTGTATTTTATGTATTTTTTATTTGGCAAAATTATGTTAGTGCATTAATTAAATTTTGAATTGGTATCATATATTGGAACATATAGCATATCTTTGATTTATATTGAATAGTTTGGTACTTAGGGCATTTTTTTGCAATTTATTTTCATTGGGCATAAATGAATGTTGTTGAAATTTGTAAAAATGTCATACTCTTGATATGTCCTTTGAAACTGAAGGCGTGTAAGCTCGGGTTTAAATAGGGTCTTAATAATATAATTATTTTTCTATTGTATTGTAATATTCAAAATAATTGCATGTTTGACTTGTCTGGAAATAAAGTAATAGGGCTTATTCTCCGAATATGATACCTGAACATTTCCTGTGGAAATCTCTTTTGGGGGAAGGTGTTGTGATGTCTTAGTGAATCACCTGAGGAAACAAATAATTTCCCCATCTCTGTAAGTGATTACTATAATCCTCTGTATAATGAAAGTGGAATGGAATGTCAGTGGGGACTATCCATTGGGGGATCAGGACAGTTGCTTGCAGAGAAGAAAGAGCTATGGCTCTGAGAAGTGAAAGGGGTCAAATAGAACAGGTGCAGAGAAGAAAAGAGATGACATTCCCTATGTAGTCGTTGGAGAAAAAGGTTGAGGTTTATTTTCTCCGATATAGTGGAAGTATGATCGAATTGTAACAACGTGGAATCTACCTCACTTATGAATGTGACGTTGACTGTATTTTTTTATTTTTTTGTAATTAACAGTTTTTATAAAGAACTTAGGAATTAAAATTAATATAATGAGTTATTTCTTTTATATACATGGCAAAAGGGTGGAAACGACGGCCATGACACCACACTAATATTGCAAAACGTTTTCACATGCTACAATCCCCACAAGTTTTTAATTTAGAATAGATATATCAACATAAAAGTCACATTAAAATGACTTTTGAACTATGCTTTGTAGAATGAATTAATGATAGATAAATTTCATTGGACGGAACTACTTTAAAAAGTTGATTAAATTTTAAAAATGGAAAAATAATTTATATAATAATTAATAAAAGATTAAAAAATAATGAAAACATTAACTTTTTTTAATAATAATAATGCATTCTATAAAATATAGGTTATGCCACATATTCACATAAGTTTTATGTTTATATAGCTGTTTTAAGTTATCGTGGTGATTGTGATATTATATGTAAAAATGTTTCGTAATATTAACTAAAATGCATTTTCTATTATATTATAAGTATTTATATTTTTTATAATGCTTTAAATATATCTTAAATATATCACAGAGATTTATTTAATTTCAATAAATATCAGAGTTAAGAGAACTTAAAATTACACCACTTTTACAATGGCGACGGAGATTTTAAAAGGCATGAGATGCCTTAAAAATTTATATAATGCAGTTAAACACTGTCATCATATAGAGCAAGTGTGCATATCTAATACCTTTTTATTTAATATTTCAATTTTATTTTTTCTTAAAAGTGTCACAGGATTTTAAGCTTTGATTCAAATACTCGAGTTTAGTAGATTTTTCTGCAATTTTGGAACTTAAATTTCATGTAAAAGTTTTAAGTAATTTATCACACATTTATTACATAATTTCAGTTTTTTACATGTAAAAATCGTAATTGTGATATACATATTTACGTATAGCACTTTTTTAAAAATATTTTTTTCGGTTGGACTATATGCAAAATCCAGTGTGAGATTTGTACTGATACTGAATTATAGTGCATAAAAACAAAAAGAAAAGGCACAGAAAGTAAAAAAATATCTGAACGAAAACACAACTTCTCATTCCTCCCAAAATACAGATTTTTGAAAACATTGTGAAAGGTATTAATATACAATTTTTTAACAGAAATCAATTTTTAAAAGTTTCAAATACATGAATCTAAAAGTACAATTAACTCCGCGAAATAGTTTTTGAGTTATGTTTAAAAAACTACCAGCATTGAAATCTGTTTTGAAACGAATGAAAATGAATGTAACAACAGGAGTTCAGAACTTTTAATTTGCTGGTCACTCTTTTTCCGAATTCTCCTCCGTAATACACTGCTCAAAACAATCAAAGGATATTTGAAGTTTTATATAAAATAAAGATATAAACGAAAATTTTTTGCCGAAAATAGAAGAAGAGAATCACAAATGCAAATTTTTCTGGTTTTCAAACTGTGGAGTATGCAAATTTTGAGTTCGACGTCAAAAACGTCGCTTCAGCGGCAGCGAATGAAATTTGACTTTCAACTGGATAAAAGAGAATGAAGACAAGGATGATCGGCATTCAGTGATTGCTTTGTTTCGATGAGTACGATGTCTCAGCGAAGTCATTTGACAGATTCAGAAGCTTGGAGAATTGTTGGTAGGTTAGAAGGGGGCCAAACTCAAGCCGAAGTAGCGCAAGCCATTGGAGTGTCACAAAGTGTCATTTCCAGGATCTGGAACCGTTTTTTGGAGAATGGATGTGCAGGCCGAAGACCAGGGCAAGGTCGTAGACGGGCAACAACGCCCAATGAAGTATTTAGCGTTAACAGCTCGGAGACACCGAAACATGAACGCTACTCTTCTCCAACAACACCTTCGCTCGGCTACAGGCACCACGATTTCAACTCAGACTGTCCGAAACCGGCTCCATGCTGTAGGTCTGTATGCTCGCCGATCAATGGTATGTGTTAGATTAACATCAAGGCATCGTCGCGACCGCAGGGAGTGGGCAACCGAGCATGTCAACTGGAGGAGAAATGAATGGAGCAATATTCTGTTGTCTGACGAGTCCCGTTTTTCTGTGCATCCGAATAATAGGCGTATTTTCATCTGGAGGGACCGTGGCAGTAGGAATAATCCTGCGTTCGTGCAAGAAAGTATCAGATTTGGAGGTGGAGGAGTGTTGGTGCATGGTGGCATCTCCATTGACGGGCGCACTGACCTCTACATCATTCGAGATGGAGCTCTGACTGGTCGCCGATATAGGGATGAGATCCTCAGACCTATTGTAGTCCCTTACGCTGCAGCAATCGGAGATAACTTCATTTTAATAGACGATAACTGCAGGCCACATCGTGCAAACCTGGTGGAGGATTTCCTTTTCGAGGAAGGAATCGTTTGAATGGAATGGCCAGCGTGTTCTCCAAACATGAATCCAATTGAGCACGTTTGGGACGCTCTAGGAAGACGAGTTTCTGGCCGCCAACAACCCACACAAACTCTCCAAGAACTGGAAAGAGCTCTTCTGGAAGAGTGCAGCAGAATACCCCAACTCGTCATTAATAGCCTCATTGAGTCCATGCCTCAAAGGTGTTCAACGTTGCTGGCCGCCCGTGGAAACCATACCCCCTACTGAAAAGGATTTTCTTTGAAGAAAAAACCTTTTCTTATTCTTTTTTTCTCATATGCACAAATTGTGTTTTTTTCCTTTTGTACACAAATGCGCAATAAAATGCATTTTTTTCTGCCAAACATGTGTAATTTATTCTCATATAACCTACTATGTCTGTCGACCATGTATCAATCAGCTAAAAAGTTTCCCAGATACAAAATCCACCTAAAACTGCAATATCCTTTAATTGTTTTGAGCAGTGTATTAAACCTAAGGGCGTTTGTTGCATTTTTATATTAAAATTATCTCCCCAAGAAATTAATATTGTTAACTTCTTTTCCAGTGGTTGCTTTTTTTTTAGGATTTTTTTTTTCTTAATTTTCAAAGTATTTCTACAGTCTTTGCTTAATTTAATATTTTATATTTTAAAAACTGACAAAGTGGAAATAAAATTTTAGCACTTCATCTAAAATTAAGCGTAGCTTTTAGAGATATTTTGAAAACTAAGAAAAAAAATAGACATTTTAAAAGAAGAGTACACAGAAAAAAATAGTTAAAAATATTAATTTCCTGAAAGATATTTTTAATATAAAAATGCATCAAAAACCCATAGACTTAACATTACGGAGGGGAGTTCGGAAAATGAGTGACCAACAGCCTTAAACACTCATGATTCTTAAGCTATATGACAGAATGACTTCTCATTTAATATCCTAAGATAAAAATTACCGAAAAAGGTAAAATATGGTGTTAAAATTAGATGCGCGAATTAAAAATTTAAAAGTTTGGTGCAATTGCAGTATGAAGATTACCTTAAACTTTTTTAAGCATAAATCGAAAATAAAACCATAATACTATGTTGAATGCCAATTTTTATTTATTTATTTATTTATTATTTTTATTCTATTTATTATTTCTTTTTTTGTGTGTGTGAGAGAGAAAGAATTTAGCAGTTATAATGTATGTCGGGATATGGAGTGGGGAGTATTCTTTCTTCTTATTACTCCCCCCCCCCCCCCTCAATTGTATAAATATTTTTTAAATATTAAAAATGTTTGCTTGACGATACTAAATGCAAATTAAACAAGGGATTTATATACATGTATCTATATACAATAAAATAAAAAACACAGATCGATCGAATATTCGGTTTCGTTTTCGGTCCAAAATGTGAGTTTCACCAAAAATTTGTATTTAGTGGAAATGCTGCCTTATAATTTGTCAGAACCGAAACTCGACCGAAATTATCTGTATTCCAAAAATTTGCTTTCCGCCTACAGAAAATTTCAATATTTCCCATAGATTTGAGCTGTATCGGCTCAAGTGAGACACTTTTTATTTATTGCTATGAACTTCAATGTTTATAATTATCAGACATGATTGACTCAAGACGTGGATGCAAAATATAAATCAAAAAATGCATATATGACAAAAATTTAACCCGTAACTGCAGAATTGAATTTCCAAACGTGTTCAGAGGCATAGACTCAAAAATATTCCAATGTTATTTTCCTTTTTTTTTCTTTTGTAGACACCGTTGGAATTTATTTTGGAAACGCAATATATTTTGGAAATCATATAGTGATAAAAGAACTACTTGACGGTACTTAGGAGATGATTTTATTCAAGGGCAAAAACCAGGTGATAATCAGAACCAAAGAACAACGCGGAGTCATTTTGACTTCTGTCTCCAGTCATAGGATAAAGACACTTTTTAAGTGCTTTGTAAAAAAAGCAGACTTGACGAAAAAAAGAAAAAAAAGAGTCTGAAACCGCAGAATTGTTTCCAATATTCTTTGAGAGCAGTATAACAGAGCAGCAGAGTAATACATTCAACAAACAGCTTATCATTTACAAAAATCTTTTTTAAACATAAATCGAGACAAATATATTTAAAACTTTTTTACTTAGCTAACATTCGTATAATTAAAAAATCATTTTGTGCATTGCATTGATAGTGTTTCATTTTAAATGAAAATAAAAAATTTTGATCATCAACATCGAGAGCCACCTTGATTCACATGCATAATTATATGTATAACTGATTAATAATTATGTATATTTATGCATATATTAATTATTATTATTATTATTTTAATTGGGCATTTTTGTTTTTGGCTGAAATTAGGAAGATTAGTGAAATGCGGTTTCCGTCGATCCTTAATAAAAAGCATTGTGTATAAAATATAAATAACACTTTAACTTACTTTTACAGCTTGCCCATTCCGAATAAATATCAAATCTAATTTTACGGTCAAGAGCATTTGAAGCAGTTGTGCATACTTGTACATGAGTTTCATTTTCTCCGTATAGATAGTTTGCGTGCATGGAGACCACATCCAGAATATCTTCTAATAAAATGTGGAAAAAAGAATTTAGCGGATGAATATTAGAATAAACAAATAAAATAATACACGTAAAATACTTTTAAGTAATTCGCATAAAAGAAGCCAAAGATACATTTCGTGGCAAGAAGACCATAACATCTTCATCAGATGACTCCAGGATAAGGTATGTATGTGCCTATCTTCTAAACGCCGTTTTTAAAAAAAATTTCTGTGTTGTTTTTACTATTTTAAATTAAAGCTTTAACATTTAGGATTCCAAAAATACCTTACATTCCAAAAATACCACGATGATTAGAAGCAAAGTTATAGTCCAAGATAGAAAACTTTATGCCTGAGTTTTTGTGCTATATTAAAATTTTAAGTTGCGTTTTCTGGAAAAGTGAGTTTTTCTTTGTTTACGTTTACAAAAAATCTCATTTAAAAAAAAAAAAGTTTTAATAAAATTTGATCAGAAAGTTCTGTTTATCTATTGGTATATTATGAAGTATGTATGCATATTAATTTAAGCGCTGTTGAAAAATACATATTTTTTAAAGAAAAAATAATATTTTGTACACAAAATTTGATACATGTTATTAAATTTAAGAGGTACTGCAAATCTTTTGTTTCACAACACAAGTTAAAATTTTGCTAATATACTGTTGAAAAAAAGTGAAATATATTGAATAAAATTCGCTATAGAAGATTTGGCATAAACGTAAGTTTTTGTTAAAATCTCACTTAATATTGCCTAAATTTGAAAAGTTAGTTAAATTCTATTAAAAATTATCGGAATTAATAGTTTTATTCCATGTTAATTAAAAACACACGTGTTTAATAAAGATTTCACATTTTTCAAAAAAAGTACTTTGAAGGTAAGCACATAGCTTAAATAATGCTGAACGACAGTCATGCCAGAAAAATTATAAACTGATTGTTTGTTCTATTCACAAAGAATATTTCTCATCTGCATATTTACTTTATTCACCAGGTTACAAAATATCTTTCAAATAATAACGAAAAAGCTATCATTTAAAAGCTTTGCATTCTTTGATTTGGTTGCACATTTAAAAGCTACATTTCAAAGAGAAAACACATCTGTGAGTAACGCTTTTGTCAACATAATGATGGCAAATTTAATGCATCAATATACTTATATCATGATACACTTTTATTTTTGGAAGACTACCTACCTAAAAAGCAGTTCATTTGCTGTTTGTTTTATTTTACGCATGTTTAATTTCGATTACATGAATGTCTTATACATAAATTACTCGTAAGAGTATATGAAAGTTAATTTCTCGTCTATTGTGTGCACTTTTTTTGTTGGTTGAAGGGGAGACAAATGTAATGTGAAATCATATAATTTTCTTAAAATTTTCCTTTTTTTTTCTAAATTTCAGTTAAAACTAACTTTTATTTCAGTACGCATTATATTTTTCTTGAAAAAAAAAAAAAAAAAGATATCTACTTAAATATTTTATTACTAAAACGTCTCTCACATGGATCGAATTCGTTTAGGAGAGATTCACCTTCACTAGATATAAAAATGAATAAAGTTCGATTTCGTGTTTGGTTAGTAGAAATAACTCTATGCTCTGCTTAATTTTTGAGTTTAACTGCCTCGTTAAATCATTATCGTTAACATTTTCAATTCATGCGGTTTGTGTTGCTTTTCACATCATGTTTCCAAAACTTTGCATCTAATGTCCTAATTGGCGTTCGAATTCTTTCTGGCTTACTGTTTTATGACTGCTAACCTGGTTACCCAGTCACAAAATTCCAAAATTGTCCAAATTGTCCAAAGCGTAACAAATAATTTTTGCTCATATGAAATCATTAATTTTTCATGTGCTCTTTTTGCCGTTTGTGTAAATTACAGAATGATTCATTGAATTGCTCGCTGTCGCTTCACAAACTGTGTCAGATGAAAAACGTTTCTTAGAAATACTTTCAGGCAGCCTCTCTACCCATTTCTGTATGAAAAGTTTTAATTTTATAGTTCTATTTTAAATAAACAGATTTCGTAAATAGCAATTTAAAAGCATTTATTTTTATAATTTATCAAAGACTACAACTATACATTAACTCCAGCGAATGCATACAAATCGAACCTGGTGATCAATATAGATCTACAAATATTTCAAAGTACTCAACTATATAATAGTCTGTAAAAATATTACTGGAGCAAGAAATAATATACTTTGAGTTCTTACCTTTTACACGGGGACTGACAAATTTGAAAACACTGCACGATTTCTGACGAACAGGGAATCTGGAAAAAAAAAAAAAAAAAAAAAAAAATACAGTGAGATGATATTGTAAAAATTGCACTTTAACATTATATAATGTGTATCGCGTTCAGATATGTAATGTATCATAAACTTTTCTTTTTCAGGCTGATGCATGAACCACTGATACAAGAATGGAGGCAGATATATTATTTTTCTTGTAATGGTAAGTGTTTGCATCAAACTCAGTAGATTAGGGAGAATTCATTGTGTCGGAAAAATGCTAAGTTATTCTATAATTTTCGTTATGTTATTACTCTATCATTCGTTATGTAATAGCTTTATGTTATTCTATGCCACTTAATAATTTAAAAACTTCATTCTATAGTTATTTCAAATTATTTTTGCACGCTTTTGAAAAGTAACACATAAATGTTAATAATAACAAACATACGTTAGACCGGGAGGCGGCAGCGCAGACAATCAAATCATAGAGTTCACGGATGAAATTCTAGGATTAATCAAATCTTGATATGTATATTAAAATGCAATCGGCCTGCTAAGCCATATTTTAGTGGAAAACACCCGAAAACCCGATTTTAGCGGTTGACAGGTAGGTTTACCATTGTGTTCTCCTGCACCCAGATGCATGACAACATGGACGACTGGGTATAGGAAAACACAATGGTAAACCTACGAGTCAACCTAGATTATCAACATAAGGAAAGGGCAGCTGACGTCACTGTGGATCGAATAACTATGAATAAGCACGACACATTTTTATTCTTTACAACTCCTAATGTGAACGTGAGTTAGAATGATTTGATTGTTCTGCGTTCAACCATCTATGATATGATTGGTCTACGTCGCCAAAATGAATGCTACAGTAATCGTAACGACAAAAATGTAGTAGCAGATTGGTCGATGGAAGCAGAGGCGGATTATCCATTAGGTTGTGTAGGCTGAAGCCTAGGGGCCCAGAAGGAAAGGGGGCCAGGTGCTAAAATTTTCTTAATGTAAAGAACAATAAAATATTCTTTTACACTGGTCGGACATTAATATTTAATACAAAAGACGTGCGAAATTCTTTGTCGTAATCATTTATATTTTTGTCGTCAATGATTTGAGTTAATGAAGCAAGCATGTGTTTTAATTTTTCCAGTATATACCTCTTTGAAGGAGTGAAAGGGGCCCCTCAAAAAGTCAAGCCTAGGGGCCCAGGTGGTAGTTAATCCGCTTCTGGATGGAAGTGTTTGTAAACATGGTTTTTCATTATAGCTTCCCGAGGGAAAAATGTTCGCTCTTTCGATGCATGGTGTGAGTTTTATGAGTGTTTACGATGGCGCATAAGATAGAAAATTCCACAAAATGCGAAGTACGATCCTTTTTTTTTTAATGCTGAAAGTGTCCGTCCAAGCAAAATTCATGGTAGTATTATTGAAGAGCGGAATAAGAAGTACAGAAATAACAGATGAGTCATCTAGAAAGTGCTGGATCGAAGTTTCAAAGAAAGAGGAGACTTTTTTCGGAAATTTAAGTGAGAACTTTCGGACCATCTTACCACACTTCGGACCAGCCCTAAAGTAGCTCTAAATGGCCATCATTTGTTCACTAAACTCAAGGATTTCTTTTCAGAATAACATTTCCAAAGTGATTATGACTTGAAAGAAGGGGTACAGCATTGGCTGGCTTCTTTCTTGGTAGAGGCTTACGAGGAAGGCATAAACAAATTGGGTCTCAAGATACGATAAATGTCTCAACAACGGTGGTGACTACACCGATAAATGAATAAATGTATTACTTTCATTTAAATAAAATCATTATTTATTTTCCTTCATTTTACTTTTAAATATATGTAAACGGGTATTACTTCCTGGACTAGCCTCGCACGTACTGTTTCTTCCACCACATTTACACTATATGAAAATTCAAGAAAATACAATTTGAAGATGAAATATCAACACAAGTTATAAAGAGGCATATAAAAAGAAATTGTTCTTACGAAGAGAAGCCATGTCTAACTGAACTTTCTAGGGAACAATTTTGCATTTGAAAGGTTTGAATTTTCACTTTTCTTGCTGTATCATTATGAAGTGAAATACGTAAATCGTGGAGAGCAGATCGACATACAGAAGAATCCTAAAAGAAATAAATCATTAAACATTTAAAAATTTTGAAGCAAATTAATCTATAAATTCGAAGAATATAAATAATAAGAAAATATCATTTCATTTGGTATAACAATAATGGAAATAACATACAAATGATATTTCTCTTAACCCTGCATGATTAAAATGTCTTCAAATATTGTGTTGAGTTTTTACTTATTTATTTATTTATTTTTTATGTTGTCACGAAGGAGAAGCTCTGAATAGCTAGAAGAAAATTCATTACAATCATATTATTTCAGCCGTGTAGAGTTTAAAAAAAAAATAGTTTTTACAAAATGCTTCATCAAGATTTTGAAAAATATATTGAATGATGGGACAATGATATATTCAGATTAACCAAGTTGCATGTCTTTTAGTAATATTTATACCGATAAAATATTGCCCTAATTACGAGTAGTTAAAATGAAATCAATTGTTTTTAATATTGGATAGCGTAGGGTAATCATCAGACGGAGGAATGCTAGGTAATTAATAGACAGCAATAATACTCACACACTAATCGGAATCTTGCCAAAACAGTTTTTATTTTAAAATTAAATTAACTATTTTTCTATTTAAATTAATGTTTTTCTAATAATTAGTAGATTACTCTGTCATTTAGAAAATTGGTTTTATGTGTGCTATAAAAAATTACTGTTTACCTTTTTGCTTCACCGATTTCGAATTTCAATTTCTCTGGTGTAACAACTCTAGCACAAATGCTATTTCCTTTTTTGAATGCTAGGCTATATTATCTTTTTGGAAACAACCAAGTAACATTGTTTGGATGTCTATCTGAGAAAAAATCGAATTAAAAATAAAAGGTGTAGCTTTTATTAAACATTTGAGTAATTATAAGACAGACTTCGGGATACGTTCCAGATTGTTACAAAATGTATTTTTAGGGATTCTGCATGGTAAATTAATTTATTCTTAGTAAAAAAAGATATGTATAGTGAAATATAATTTCAAAAAACCATCTGAAAATACTATATATGTTTTAAGCTTTAATAGGAGATTTATAATGAAAGATAGAGATTTATGAAGAAATTGAGAGGTGCCATTTCGAAATCAAGTATATGTTCTGTATATTGTGAGAAACATTCTAACTGACACAAGAGCAAAATTTGTTTCAGAAAGATGACTATGAGAAAAATTTGTTGGAAGTTGAAATGAAACTTATAAACTGGCAAAGGAATGATCGATATTGGTGGCCCAAAAAGATCAAGTTGAAATTTTTGCCCTTTGTTTTTTTCCACATATTAAAACTAAGTCTGGTGATCTTTTCATGCTTAAACTATTGAAGATGTGAAAACATTGTAAACTAATGTTAAAAAATTAGTTATATTTTTACTGTTAAGAAAAGCTGAAATGGTTTAGCCTGTCGGAATTAGTGTTGTGTAAAAATCTTATAATAATGGGAAAAAGCAGTTTAGGTTGCTAAAATATTTATTTATTTATTTATTTATTTTGAAAACGAAATTGGTGTCTGTTATATGTTTTTCTGTAATGTACATTTTCATTCAACCTTCAGAACTGTTTAAAAAGAGTGAAATTCTTTATTGATTTTTGCAAATTTATATAAAATGGATATAGCTACATTTAATATGTGTGAAAAAAGTACCATATAATTTACATTTATTGCGAGAATATATATAGGGATTTCGTGAGTATAGCTACAACTGCATTTTTATGCCTTTTATCTGTATTCAGAATGGTCTAATATACACCCCATTTTGTATCATATTATTTTACAATAGTATCTCTTAATTAATGTTAAAATTTAACCCTTAAATTGTCTCACAAATAGCTGTCTGAAAATTACTCCTTTGATGTCTGGAAATAATCCCAAAACATGGTGTAATTTTCAGACAGGATTTTATTTATTTCATTTTTTTTGTCTAATTAATATTAATTATCTGAAAATTGCTTCAAAGTAATCACCATGTAAAATTGGAAACAGTGCAATATGCCTTTAGACACATTGCACTAGTTTCCATAATAGTTTATTATAGTGTAATAATTTTTTATAATAGTGAAATAAAAAATTTAATCTGTTTAGAAAGGGCTATAAATAGGCAGAGCTTCTAAGGGTACAAGAAGCAGATCCTATATATATAAAACAATAATTCAGTTTTTAGAAAAATAAACAGAGAAAGAAGAAAATGCAGTGAAAATAATGCTCTTTATTAATATTTCTGCTAAACATCCAAATTAAATACTATATGAATGAATTTATACTTACTGATGAATAAATAACACTTCCTTTGACTAGAGGGCTTCTCGCATTATTGAAGCATAAGCATTTATACTCGCAGTTAAATCTGAAATGAGTACGGTATTAATACACAATGGCGCTTTGCAAGTCATGTATTTGATAACTTGTAAAAACAGTTACCAAAAGATGATTGTCATTTATGAACCAACAAAACATAGAAAACGAGCAAAAAATTTTCCCTAAGTGTCTCTGCAAATATAATTTTTCTTAAAATTGCACATTACACTCTTATTAAACTTTATTTTTTTTATTAAATTAAAGAATTTTTTTTTCTTTTAATTTCTGCACTTTGTGCTATTCGTTAGCCTATAACAATATCAAACGTTCGCTTCACGTTATTGCAGTAAATTATGCCATAATAACCCACTGGTAAGAACATGCTATAGTACACTCCAATAACATATTTTTTTCGGAATATTTTTTCTAAGTTTTGAATGTGCACTAACCTTTTACTGCACCATGTGCCATATCTAGCACATACCTCCTAAAAACATTGTAATTTTCATTAGGAGCCATGAATTTGGCTAATATCATTGTACTATGCAATCAAACTGATTGGTAAATTTATCATACGAATTGGATGTTTTCAACTGAGCGAAAAACTGCCCAGGCCAGGAATCGAACCAAGATACTTGGCTTACAAGGACAATGCTTTACATCTTAAGCTAACTGGGCGATAGCCGGGTGGGATTTTTTGCTCAGATAGCCTTATTGATCATAACATCTGGTCTGTCATTTAGACAGTTTGGCAGAATAAACAGCAGGTAATGAAACTCAATATAACGAAGGATACGTAGATATACTATTATTTTAATACAATCAAACTGATCTTTTTTGCGGTGATGATCATTTGGTAGTTCCTTTGATGACACTAAAATTTAAAGAATGTATCTCCGTAATAGCAAACCTCATTCCTAAACAGTGGCAGCAATTGCTTTGTATGTTATTAAAAAATGCAAGAAAACAAAATTTATTACGATTTTATATATTAAATTCGGAAATCATATGATTTCATCTTATACAAGACATAATCATCATGGCAACTTGCAATCATTGCCTATCATAAGATATTTTTGAATTAATTACGTATGACAGGATTTAAAAGAATAATCACCATTGGCATCCTAGAATCATTGCCTATCATGGAATACCATTGAAATAATTAGTTATAATAGGATTTAATAGATTGGAGAAAACTTTTATTAATATTTTTTTAAGTTTTGATTTTATTTTCATAAAATTTGAAATGACTCGATAAAGTTCTGCAATGGTTATACATATAAAATTTTAAACCTCGTTTGGGTATTTTTTGCTCTATTATAGGGAGTCAGATGGACCGACCAGGCGACAAGCATGTTACGTACACTGTAATTTTATCATACTCATATTATCATACTCATTCATATTTTGGTAAATTTATCATACGAATTGAATATTTCCAACTGAGCCTTGTAAGCCAAGTACCTGGGTTCGATTCCCCGTCGCTTTTTTAGAAAGAATCACGTTTTGAGCACCTTATCGCCAAAGCAACGGTTGGCACGGAGATGAATTCAATGCTACACACCTTTTCTTGTTGTGACGTTATACGCGCAGCGAATAGCAAACCCCTTCCTTATAAATCCAAGCTTAAATAATCCAAGCTTTTAGTTTTTCTATTTGTTAATTTGCTTAAATTGATAAATTTATATGTTTCAGTTTGTTTCGAAGACGATTTCTTCTCATCTAAAACACAATACTCAAAATATTCTTTTAATTTAGATAAGATTTTGATTGTAAAATACAATAGATCGTCTGCCGCCATTTCGGATGAAAATCAAAACAAACCGATGATTGGCGTTTGGCGATGCAGCTAGCTGAACGTTCTCGTTACCGCCAACTCGCCAAAGCTGGTGCTCAAAACATGATTCTTTCTTAAAAAGCTTCCCGCTTGGACAGTTTTTTGTTCTGTTGGAAATATTCAATTCGTAATATCATTGTAATTTATCAAGAATAATCCAAAGAATGGGTTATCATTTATCTTGTTCATGTCAGATGACTGCATTAGGCAAAAACATTAGAATTTTTTTTTTTTTCGGAAATAGACAAACAATCAAAAGAAAATCGATCAAGTTACTAAGCTAAGATTTACTTTCATTATTATTGCTTTGAACACATAAAAATATTAATGCAACAAAAGTTTCAGAGTGTTAAGTAGATGAAATTAATTAATTTAAACTAATTGAGTTGCAAAGTATGTTAATACAATACTTTAAAACCCCAAATGTGAAACGTATCGCATACACCGTAAAATATCAAATTTTAGCTAAAAAATTGAAATTGATTTATTTTTTCTTTTATTAATCTGGTATATAGATTTCATCCTTTTTCTTTTTTTAAATAAAAATAAAAATATCTGTTCAATAAAGAGTTAACCAATTGACAGATAGATGTATTGTCCCAGTTTTATGCCCTAGCTCATTATTATGTATAATCGATCGATAGCTTGTTCAATATTGATTTTTAAGTTTAGAGTGTTTTTAATTTGTTTGTGTCGGAAATGCACTTGAATGCCATTATTCAGTGCAATTCTAGCTATTTGGTTGCGTTCGTAATTATATAAATACACTGATGTGGAAAAATTAAATAGACAAAGCAGATAAATTAAAATCTGAACAATACAAAAAAAAAAAAAAAAAAAAAAAAAAAAAAAAAAAGGATTGTTATAATAATTTTGATTACTTTCCCATATTTTCCTCATTTTGAGAATCTCATGGTAATGGTATAATTTTGGTTGATGTAAAAAACTTCTGCACAACGACACATTCAAAAAATCTTCTCGTTCTTAATTTTTGCACACCAGTGTACGTAACATACTTGTCGCCTGGTCGGTCCATCTGACTGCCTATAATAGAGCAAAAAATACCCAAACGAGGTTTAAAATTTTATGTGTATAACCATTGCAGAATTTTATCGAGTCATTTCAAATTTTATGAAAATAAAATCAAAACTTAAAAAAATATTAATAAAAGTTTTCTCCAATCTATTAAATCCTATTATAACTAATTATTTCAATGGTATTCCATGATAGGTAATGATTCTAGGTTGCCAATGGTGATTATTCTTTTAAATCCTGTCATACGTGATTCAAAAATATCTTATGATAGGCAATGATTGCAAGTTGCCATGATGATTATGTCTTGTATAAGATGAAATCATATGATTTCCGAATTTAATATATAAAATCGTAATAAATTTTGTATTAATGCATTTTTTAATAAGTTTGAAACAGCTATTGCACCAAGATCTGAATATTTAAAAAACTAGTTGTAGTGTGAACGAACCTCGTTTGCCATTAAATTATAAATAGAAATTCTCATATACGTCCATTAAAAACATTTCAAAAATATTTATTAAAATATTTAATTGCTAAAAAGACGTCAAATGTTAATAAAATACATTAAAAGATCTTAATAATTTCTTAATAAGATCTTTTAATGTATTTTATTAACATTTGACGTCCTTTTCAGCAATTAGATATCTTAATATATAAGGTGGCCTGGTATAATAACGCCAAGTGCTAATATTATGCATAATTATGAAATAATCTGGTAAATATGACACCCATGTGCTCTGCGCAGAAGAGTTTTGAGTCATATAAATCGCAAAAAACAGCTTCAAGTTAATTTGTTTCATTTTTAGGTCATATTGTTTTTACAAGCAACTAAAATTAACGCTTGATCTAAAATTTGCGAGATACGTTTTGTGATGTGAAGAGTATTTTTTTTTATCCGGAAATACTTTGTTAATTACATAAATTTGTAGTACATTTCATGGACTTTCAAAATGTTGTTGAAGATTTTCGATATCTTCTCGAGATAATTTGTAATTTAAAATGTACAGCGCAATAACTATAACGGGGTAATAACGCCAATCCTTGGCATTAATACCCCGGTTGATTCCCTACAGTGGCCGAGCTGCATCCTAAATACTGATTCAAATAAACACAGTTAAAGCTGTGCAATGTTTCTAATAATTCTATTTAAGCTGTCCTTTTAAAGCAAAAAGTAGCTCAACGGTCTGATATTATTTTGCCTCATCCCCCCCCCCCCCCTACACCACACCTTTATTTTTCTTACACTTTCACAAAAAATTGAAAATTTTCAATAGCTTAGAATGCAATTTGTCAATTTCTAAGTTTGTAGAGTTTGTATTTTTAGAATTGGGCAATCTACATGCAATTATTCCATCTTATTTCATAGTTTTGTTTGCATGGCGTTATTACCCATATAGGTGGGTAATAACGCCAAATAGCATTAATCAAGAAATCACGCCATTACATTTTATGAATACATATCTGTTAAATTATTTTTTTTATATAGATAGTCAATGAGTTGCTGTATCAAATCATATATTTGTTTGAAAAATACAATCTAAAACTGAGCCGTGAAAATTGGTAGAACCTTAACGTGGCGTTATTACCCCAGGGTACCTTATTTTTGAAATCTCATTTGCCATGTTTGATGTACAATTTTCGGCTATTATATACCAATTAATTCATTATTTTCATGTCTCTTTTTCATTATATCTCTTAAATCTTTCACCTGTATGTTTTGATTGTGGATAACCTTACCTTTATTTATCATTCTGAATGTAAAACTGAATAATCATTATTTTATAGTTTTTTTAATGTTTAAGAACTTCACTCTCCGTAAATATTACATTGTTCATTTTTAAAAATTAAGCATTGGATTTTTAATCGATCTAAGTCAATAGAAAATAGTTTCAGATCTATTATGAATATTTCCCCATATCATACTAAATACCTATGACATTTATTGCAGATATTTGTAAAACATCACCCACTTTTTAAATTTCCACGAAATTGGTTTTATTGGCAATTCGAATAATGGATTTTTAATGATGTAATGCTAATTTAATTTCATTGTTGTAAATAGATATGCTGTTTTACATGCGTTTTCTCTTTCGTTTGATTCAATGTTTTCTTTTGCTTTTTACGTTATTTTTAGTAATACTAAATGTTAATTTGAAGTTTCCAGATCTCTGACACTAATAAATATTAAATAAAACCCCTTTTTTCCCACTTACATAAATTTCTTCTTAGCTATTTTCGAACCTATCAAATACAAAGATAAATCGTAAAAACTCTAAAAAGTCCCCCCCAAAAAAAGTTTATGTTCTACATAATATGTCCAATGATGATTGGTCAGTCGCGATTTTAGACGTTTTGTTAAATATCTTAGAAAAATACAGGAGGTATTTTCCTGAAACTTTAGGTGTGTAAAAATCATAGTAGACGTCATGTATGGAGCTGTGCAAATATAATGTCATCAAATGTTTGATAATATTGCACCCCCTCCTCCCTTTCCGATATCATATGTTATCATTCGTCAAACCCCCTCCCACTCTATTCCCGGTAATGATATGATATCGTTATCAAAGCGTATTTTTTTTTTATTCGAAGTGATATACAAAACCGATTACGTTTATTTTTCGCATACTTTTATGATTCAAATGAAGAGAAGCCAATAACATATCATTTTGCACATGGAAAAATTTTATATCAAAAAATACTTTAAAAAAATAGTTACTACTTAAAAATATTTTATATATATTTTTCTTTTTTTTACATAAAGCATTCAACAGTAATAAATTGTGCTTGTCCCGAACGAAAAAGTGGTGTGGGGAGGGAGGATTGAAATTCTTATCAGCAAAACAAGTAGGCAACTTTTCTTCTCTTTCTCTTTTATTTATTAGTAACCGCAAGCTTCATTTCACATATACTTCACCTATTTTTTCTCGAACCCTGATTATATATGCATTAAGATATATAGAAGAATAGGAATATTAAATGTTGGGACATTCTATAATTTTAGAATTAAATAATTTCATAATAGTTAAATGATTTTAATAATAATTTATATTTTCCCAAAAATTGATAGCAGGTTAAAAAAGAAAAAAAGATAACATGCTATTTTGTACCAAAAAAAAAAAGTGTTACAAATAAAAGGAGAAAATTTTGAGTGGATCAAAAATGATATCTGTATAAAAAGACAACTCCTCTCCCCCTAGAGATATCTTACGATGTCATATGCCTGACCTCTCTCCCCCCCTAAAATAATAATGCTATATTTTCACAGCCCCTATTTCTGCAAAAAGTTTTCCCGAAACCTCAAGGGAACCCTAAAAAAATGAAGAAAAATGAATACCTTTTGGATTATCCTGTAAAAACTAATGACACGAAGCGTTGAAACTGTGGCACATGATTAGGAGGCTTGTTATAATAAAAAGTGCTCATTTTTATGAGGATAGCACGTAAACTTGTGGAGAAATTAAGGTTTTCATAAAAGTAATCACAAATCTCACAAGGTGTTTTTGTTTATAATTTGCAGAGTTCTTGAATTTTTTTTTTTTTTTTTTTTTTTTTTTTTTTTTTTTTTTTTTTTTTAGGAACTATGACAAACGGCATTTTACACAATACCGTGCAATCAGAATTAAAAAAAAATTAATAATTGGATGACAAATGATCAGGTTCACCGAATAATGTTTCACTGCGCTTGCCCGAATGCAATAAAAATATAATGTGCATAATGTATAAAACAACTTTTGTAAACTCTCAGAAACATAGCTTGAAAATTCTGAAAGTAGCTGATGATAGAATAGGCTTCAAATCCGTTGTTCCCAAAAAGAAGCAAAAAGAAGATGAGGGGTATACTATCTTCTTCTTCTATCTTATCTTCTTCTACGTATTACAATCCAAATATAGTAATACGTGCAACATTGTGTTTCTACAATAATATGTAACGTATACTGCATTTGGATATAGCCCCTCATCTTTTTTTGTTTCGTTTTGAAAACAACGGATTTCGAGCTTATTATGTACAGTCACTTTCAGAATTTCCAAGCTACGTTTTTGAAACTTTCATAAAAGTTGCTCTATACGGTTTATCGAATACATTGTGTATATTATATTTTGATTACATTCGTATTGCGAAACATTATTTAGTGAACCTGCTCTCTTCATTTAATATTTATTATTTTTTAATTTTTATTGCTGGGTCTTATCTACGCTGTCGTTTACCATGATTTCTAAAAAGAACATTCTTTTTAATACTCATCAAATTATAAGCAAAAAACTTGGTGAAATTTCGAATTGTTTTTATAAGAACCTTATTTTTTTCTTAAATATGCGTGCTAGTCTAATAAAAATGAACACATTTTTATTACAAGAAGCCTTTTAATCCTGCGTTACATTTCAACGCTTTTATGAAATTAGTGTTTACAGAATAGTTCAAATTATGTTCGTTTTTCGTCAATTTGTTTACGGTTTCCTATGGAGTTTAATATATATATATATATATATATATATTATCATTAATTGTATTACAATATATGAACAATTTGAATTTAATAGAAAAATATCATGTGGAACATGAGGAAAAAATTAAATAAATAAAATAAATACAAATGGAATTTATAGAACCAAAGCAAAATTATCAAGCCCCAAATCTATACATATCTCCGCGAAAATATATAATCTATTATGCCGCTTACACCCGTGAAGTTTCTGGATAATACCAGGATGTATTTTTCTAGATATTTAACAAAGAATCTAAAATCGCAAAACATCTAAATTCTGGACGATCATTTGACCGGTGATCATTGGCCATATAGTGTATTTTGAAACTACTTTGTGGTTTAACAAAAGCAGAAGTTTTCACCATATCGCAGTTTGAAATGGTAAACTTGGCAGAAATAGTTTTAAATTCACTCTCAAAATTTGTTTTATTTTTAAAGGAATGACACTTAAATGATGTAAAGAAGATGGAACTCATAAACCACTTACTCACAGGTACTGTTATTTGCACAATTGTTTCCAGAGCCAGTACAGTTCAAATCTATAGTAGATTCTAAATAAATAAAGAAAGATAACAATTTTAACAGAACAGTACTGAAAAAGAAAAAGAAAAAATACAATTAACTTTGTAACTATAACTTATATCATGTTTTTAGGTTCATGTTTTTGAACCATTATGAACCGTGGTTCATGTTAGACATAATAGATCACAAAAAGTGCAAAATTCTCAATATAGCAATAGCTTAAAAATTTTGAATAAAAAAAAAATAATAACAATTTTCACATTTTACTTTTTTTTTCCATTTTTCATCAAAATAATAAATTACCAGCTCTTGTCACAAGATGATTAAAAGTAAGGAATAATTAAACCAATAAAGGTAAAATACGTTATACATAGAGTTTTTAAATCTTTGAGTTAAGGGGACTTTTGGTACCAAAAGAATATCTTTGCAACTATAATTTGCATTACATTTTTCGGAAGAGGTTTGAATAAAGTGTAGTCAAAATAAATCTCAAAAAGGGTAAAATTCGCAATATAGCAATAGCTTAAAAAATTGAATTAAAAAAATAATAACAATTTTAACATTCCACCTTCTTTTTCATATTTAGGAAAAAGTTTTTTTTTTTGTATATTTTTTTTCAGAGTACCTAAGCATTGAATTTTGGATTAGACCATTAGATCATCTGAAAAGAATAATTGAATGCATATGAAAATAATATAAAAAAATAGCATGTTTTTAATTTTTTTTTTTTTTTTTTTTTTTTTTTTTTTTTTTTTTTTGAAAAAATTAGAATTATATCAAGAATTCTATTCTTAGTTATCACACACAAAGTTAAAAAGATACTTTTCAAGCAATTTGCTTAATTATTACCTTAGCATTCTAATTAAAATGAAAATATTAAAAAAGGTGAACTGAGAAAATTGAGTTTAAACAGTGGCATTTAAAGGTACGTTGTACGAGAAGGTTTAGTCAAATTAAATATTTACATTTTATTATTGATCAGACGTTCCAAAATTTGGGCAGAATATTCTAAGAATACCAAAGCCCTTTTTAAAATGGAAATCTGTAATACGACATTTTTGTTATTTTGTTTTAAAAGTGAGAGGTGCTGGGTCCTTTAAAATAGAAAATCGGAAAAAGCTATGGTGAACGTCCGAAAACTAAAAATATAAATGAAACAGATAGTTCCATGGTATTTGCGTGTGCGTATGTGTGTGATAGTGGTGGTGGTGTTGGGGGGGGGGGAGAAGATTAGACACCTCCACATACATACATAAGATGAAATAAAAGAGGTGCACGGTTAAAAACCTTATTTTAGTTTGAACCAAATTTTGGTGCTCGGTAGTTGCCACCATAAGATGGTGAAATCTCGTACTAATGTTTTGAGCTTCTTATTTGAACCTCGTTCCAACTATTGGAACTATGCTTCAACAGTAGCTCCAAATATTGGTTCAATATTTCACCATCTTACAGTGGCAGCTATTGAGTGTCAAAATTTGGTCAAAACTAGGACAAGATTTTTCACAGTGTGCCAAAAAATTCGCGAACATTGAACCAGATTGAGATATCAAAGAATAGAAAAAACAGAAACAAGCGAGATTAAATATTGTTATAACTAAAAAGGTGCGTATTTTAACAATAAATGAAAAATTTTAATTACTGATGAAAAAACAGTAGAGAAAAAAGTTTTGTGTTAACCTTATTATCAGAGTATAAATAAATAGATAAATTGCTTGAAATATAAGAGAAACAAACAAGTTTAAAAAGTAAAATGTTGCAGCCAAAAAAATTATAATTTATCGAAAAAGAAAATGCAATAATTAATGAAAAGTGAAAAATATTTGCCTAGTGGCAAATTTTGGGAGATAGCCATTGCAAATTGAAAACGAAAAAAGATAAAGCAAAATTTCCTGTTAGAAAGTTTTAGAGCATCAATTAATTTGTAGGAAACGACATTTGGTTCGCACGTATAAGATAAATCGTCACTTATATTCTCCAAAAATGTCCGAAATTGATGCGCGAGGATTTTACTCTGCATATTCACATTTCGAAAATGTAGCAGTGCATAATGGCAAATTGTGACGTTGTATTGTTTTGAAATGTCTGTAAAACATTAATTTCTATTTATATTCTTAAATTTTAAATTAAAAGGTGTTGGCACTCTCTTCATACAAACAGCATGATCTAATAGACTAAACCTGTCGATAATAGACGATAATTATAATCCAAATGTGCTAGCATATTTTATTTACACTCAAGAGCCAAAACATTATGACCACCCCTACATTTTGCAATGAACTCGCCTGGATGATTCACGTGGAATTCACGTGATCTGGTGGTAGTGGCATTTAACTGCTGCTGGATAGTCTAAAGAATCATTCTTTCACTTACTTCTATGTGTGATGGATAAAGGCTGCGGATCTAAACGACTTTGGTAGAGGGCAGATTGTAATGGCTCGAAGGCTCGGAACAAGTATTTCCGAAACTGCACGACTCGTGGGTTGTTCGCGACCTACAGTTGTTAGTATGTATGAAAAGTGGATGAATGACGGTGAAACCAGCAGTAGACGGCATAGTGTTGGACGTCCACATGCTACCTAAGAAAAAGGTCGTCGAAGACTGTCTCGCATGGTGAATCAAAACCGGAGCCAGACAGTGGCTCAGCTGACGGTAATTTTTACACACCCAATACAATGCAGGGCCAAGTAGAATTGTATCGGGGCACACTGTTCAGTGGACACTGTTGGATATGGGGCTACGCAGCAAACGTCCCACTCGTGTGCCTTTGCTGACCAAGCGTCATCGCCAACTGCGCCTGCACTGAGCCCGGGAACATCGCGACTGGTCCATGGATCAGTGGGAAAGAATTGCCTGATCAGATGAATCACGGTTTGTGATTCATCACGCCGATGGCCGTGTCAGGATACGCCGTCTTCCAGGCGAACAGTTGCTCCCTCAATGTACTATAGGTCGTACAAAAGCCGGTGTTGGAGGTATTATGCTTTGGGGGACGTTCTCTTGGGCGTCTCTGGGACCCGTGGTTGTGGTAGAGCAGACCATGAATGCTACAGGGTATCTGAACATCATTGCGGACCAGTTGCACCCTTACACGGCCTCTGTTTTTCCAGCCAGAAATGGAATGTTCCAACAGGACAGCGCTCCGTGTCACAAGGCTAAAATTGTGTTGGAGTGGTTCCAGGAACATGATGCTGAATTCCAGATAATGTCCTGGGCGCCTAACTCACCGGATCTCAATCCGGTAGAACACATTTGGGATTTCATGGGATGACAGCTCAGAGTTCACAGACCACCAATTCGCAATACCTCGGATTTGCGTGACCATTGCTTAAACACCTGATACAATCTGTCTCCGACCATCTACCAAGGACTTGTGGCATCCATGGAAAGGCGGGTTGAAGCTGTATTGCGCGCCAAAGGTGGGACAACTCGTTATTGACAGGTGGTCATAATGTTTTGGCTCTTGAGTGTATATTTATATTTATATTTGTGTGATGTTATTGAAATGCATTGGCGTAAATGCGTATTTATGCAATGAATTGTGCGTATTTTTTCATACTTTTCGCTATTTCTTTTAAATGTTTTCAGAAAATAGAGTGCGTCGATTTCGGACATTTTTGGGTATACAGGCAACTGTTTATCTTATTCGTGTAAACCAAATGTCGTTTCGTACCAAGTGATGCTCTGGAATTTTATTAACTGGAAATCTTGTTCTATCTCTTTACGTTTTCGATTTGGAATGGCTATCTTCCAAATTTCGCCATTAAAGGCGCTGTTGTCGTTTGAAATAGCTCGGGCGTAATCACCTACTATAGCATTATCTCACTTGGAGAGCTGTATGTTCAAAGTATTTTCAGGTTAAAGGAACTTTCCTAAGCACCTTGTATAAAAACAAGTTGCAGTGTGTTAAAGATATAAAATTAATTAATTTAAGCCCCTTTAGTCGCAAAATGTAGCAATACAATATTTTAATACCATAATTGTGTTTATATGTTACACGCCATAAAATATCAAACTTTAACTAAAAATTTGAAATTTTTTTTATTATTATTATCATTTTTCCTATTAATAGACCAACAGAGATTTCAAATGATTTTTTTCGTAAAAATAGAACTTTTTTTTAAATATCGTCTTGATATTATTCGTGACATGAAAGGATCTCGTGTTGTCTAAGACAGTAGTAAAAAAAAAAAAAAACTTTTTGCGTTTTTCTATTTATTGTTGTAATTGGTTTTTGCTAATTCATTTATTTTAAATAACATTTTCAAATTGCATACATCTTTTTGAGATACCTTGTATATGAAAGTTTCTTTCAAAGTGGTTCAGAGAGAAATTGCTTCAAGATTTTTCTTATCAATTTTGCTTAAATTTAAATAATTAGAAATACATTCTAAGAATCCTCTATGTAAGCATTCTTTTTAAAATGTCTTTTAATACTTTCCAACAACGTTGAAAAGTGCTTATGCATTCGGTTTGTCTGGCCGTCTGTCCACGCTCTAACTCTCGTAAATATACTCGAATTGCCATGAAATTTTTGGACGTTTTTGACGTTTACCCTAACACAAACCCTATCGAAAATGATGTTTCTATCATGATTAATTTATTTACAGAGAGAGTCAAAAGTTTTCCGTTTCAATACGGCCTATGGGAAAAGATTGTTTCAATTGAATTTTAAAGGTGTTACATTCTGTCAAACATATCCAAATTTATATGAATTTGTGAAGTACACTAGAATATGTATTCTGTAAAATATACATTGAAAAGAATTATTATTTGTTAACAGGAGCAGTCAAAAGTTTTCCGTTACATTACGGCCTATGGGGAAAAATCGTTTCAAATGAATTTTAAAGATATTACACCCGGTAAAACCTATTAAAATTTATTTACCTCTACAAAGTGCATTAAAATATGCATTTTGTAAAGTATGCAGTTAAAAGAACAGTTATTATTTATTTACAGGGCCACACAAAAGAGTTCTAATGCATAATAATAAAGGAGGAAATTGTTTGCGACAAAGTTTAACTATGGTAAACGGTTTCATATGCAATCAAATTGTTATACGTCGCTGGGATTTAATATGAGTAATTTTAGGCATAATACGAAGTACATTAGCAATTATAGGGATACACAAAAGTATTCAAATAGTATTTTCTATCGGAAGTACTGTGTTTATGGATGATGACTGCTCGATGGATGAAATGCGTTTTTAATTACGATATACGCTTTTAAGTTTCACTAAATGTATGCACACTATATATGGTGTGTATAAATGCTAATAGTTATACAATGTAGATATACAGGGTTACACAAAAGGGTTCGGAAAGGTTACTGAATACGAGCGTAATTTGTTTAAATGTGGGTTTTACGTAAATTTTGCATTTTTACGTTAAAATGCATTTAATTTACTATGAAATGTTTGTAGAATATAAATAAAATGATACAGGGTCACGCAAAGAACTGGATACGGGTTCGCCTATGGCTGATAATTTCTGGAAATGTGATTTAAGTAGTTTAAAAAGTATTTTTGTTCGAACTAAATTTTAGCAAAATACTTTCATTTTATAAAAGTACTTGGTAAACTAGAGGGCTGAACAAAAGTTTTGAAATAAGTTTCCATATATTAGTATAAATTCTAAAAAAGAAATTACAATCACCTAGGCGGTTTTTTTTTTTTTTTTTTTTTTTCTAAATTAAATTTTTCTATTATATAGTATATATATCAACCAAAAAATCAAATACAGAGCTGTTCAAAAGTACCGGAATACATATTTGGTTAAAAGCTTTGTTAAAGATTTCAGGAAGTGTGGGGAAGTGCTTCATAATCTATGCTTAAAGCATGATTTTTCTTACTTATTATTTATTTAAATTCAAATAAAATTGTTAACACGGAAACGGAAAAAAAAAATTCTATCTCAAAAAAAAAAAAAAAAAAAAAAATAAAATATATATATATATATATATATATATATATATATATATAATAAATAAATAAATAAATAAATAATAAAATTCCTTTTCGTGTCTCTCTCTCTTTTTTTTTTTTTTTTTTTTTTTTTTTTAAGCACAGTAGATAAACATGGGAATTTTTCAGAAATCATTTGGCACCAATTTATAACTTTCCATTACGTTTTATTTATCATTCACATTTCCCCCTATTTAAATAAATAAGCGTAAATTTTTATTTAAAGTATTTTTTATCTTTAAGCAATTATTGCTACAAGAATTTACTTTCTGCTGCAAATATTTTTACACCATTGTTCAAATCTGATCTGTCTGATTCAAAAGTTAATAAGTAAGCTGTACTGGAGTGTAAGTCCCACTAAGACACATTTAAACATAACAAAAATTGATTATAAAATAACATGTTCCCATTTTTAACTTTGAGAGAAAAAAAGAAGACAAGAAAAGATAAGAAAAAATATATATATATATATGTCTTTTTTAACCGATCTTAAGCCTATTTAAATAAAACTTTATAATTAAACCAGTTTTATATAAACTCTTCAAAAGTTCAAATGATATATTCTTAATTAACCCTTTCATTCCCATAGTAGAACACATTCTAGAAATTCCGTAGGTCAGAGAATCTGAATTTCTACCAGAAAATTTCAATGATAAATTTTACTTTATTTAAATATGGAATATCTGTTATTAAATAAAACGAGTATTTCTATTTTAATTTTCTGGTATGGATTTGGAATATCCGAATTAAATATAGAAAGAAAAATAAACAAGTTGAATGTAGATTCTACCATTGCAGAATTCAGTTTCGCCTCCGATTAGAAAAAAAATCGATACAGGTTTTTTAGAAGGGCGACCCCGTTTAGAATGCAATGAACTAACTTCATTTTTCTTACGTTTATCAATATAATAGCAAACAGAACGGCGTGAAATACCCAATTGATTAGCAATTTCTCTCTGAGACATTGAAATTGCTGAATAACAAAGAGATACAATTAGATATGCTACTTCTTCATTGACTAGATTTATCAAAAACGGATTTTTTCTTTACTTTAAACGCTTTTTTATAGACTCTGAGAAAAAGGAAATGCATTTTAACAATGAAATGAGTGGAATTGTGTCGAATGAAATGTTTAAAAGACCCGATCGATTAGGTTTAAAAAAAGCAAAAGTAATTACATTATTGAATCAATATATAATAAATATATTTCCAAACTTAATGTCAAGTTTGCCGGTTACAATTTTGCATGCAAATATTCGCACATCTTCAGTTAAAATTGTAATCTAAGTACCGGGGAAATCCAGAAATTTTATTTTATATGCGCTCACAAAAAAATAGTTTTATTAAAAAAAAAAAAAAAAAAAAAAAAAAAAAAAAAAAAAATCATTTTTACTGTGACATATTGTTTACTAACTGAAGTTATCTGAAAGTAAAATCTCAATCTCAGTGTCCATAATGAAAAGAAATATTGAAATGTAATATCGTTATGAGTAAAAATGTAATGTTTTAAACAGTGACGTCATTTTCTCTTCAAATGTTTTTAAAAAGTTACTGTTATTAGTAATATGAAAAAGGCATCCGTAATAACATTGTAATTCCCATTTATCTGGTTGCTGAATGACATCGCTTTCCTCATTTGAAATTTTTCTTATTTTGCCTTAGACATTAATTTTTATCATAAATTATTTTCTATTATTTTATTTACATTATTAATATTATTTCTCAGTAAATATATTTTTTTACCTCAATTAGTGCATAATTATACGCAATCATTTTAGAAAATAAATTTTTATTATCAAAAGAAAAGCTAAACTGTGTAACCACCATTTTGAAGAAATATCGTAAAAAGAATTTAAAATTAAAAATAAAAATAAAATATAAAAATGGAAATAAATTAAAAAATAGTTAAAATGGGCACAACTACAAATAAATAGCCTTCATTTAAAAAAAAATAATTATCAAAATCGGTTGAGTAGAAAATTCAGGGCTGATGACACGACATTTTTTTAGCTTGTCTGAAAGAAATAGCATCGGAGGCTAATAATGTCATGATGCCATTTGGACTATGGGAATAAGAGGGTTAAAGAAAGGATTTGCGCACACTGTTAACTCCGAAACTGTTTAAATAAAGTTCCTTATTTTCAAATTCTTTATGCATTATACATTATATTGCGTTCATGCATTAGTTATTGCATCATGCATTAAAACATTTGCAAAAAGTTTTGATAAAATTATTTAATTTTAATTTTGATTGAAAAATCTTAAAATGTCATACCTTTTTTATTTAAAATTAAAATTATGCATAATTTATAATTTTATTATTATATGTATATATATTATTTATAATTTTAAATTTTAGATTTTGTTTTGGTTGTCGCATATAGAATGTCTAAAAGTTCACACTTGATTACAAATTCCAGAGCACATATTAAAAGTTTTAAAGTTACAGTGAGTGCAAACATGACTCATCATCAGTGGCGCCAACTTTTGAAAAATATTGAGTTGGCTCAAAAATATTGGGCAGACTCAAAAATGTTTTTGTAAAATGGTGCAACCAGTGAAATATGACAATTTTAAGTCAGGCTATCATGTTTTAATAAAGATGCAATTTTATAAAATTATATTATCTTGTGTTTTCCTTATAAAGAAACTTATATTTACTATAATGTCATAATATCATGAACATGACAACAAATTGAATTATAAGAATGTTAAACTTGGAAGAAAAAACATTTCAGTTCTTTCGGATTTATGGGTGTTATTCAATGTATTAAAACACACTGTAATTGACAAAATAAATTTTATTCTAAGGATAAAAAATTAATAACTAAACAATAATGAAATAAATAACTAGAGCAATGAAAATTTTATATGCTAGGATTCAAAATTATTGGGTGGGCTCGGACCCATATAAGTTGGCGCCACTGCTCATCATACTGATATAAAAACCACTTTTAATCTATTTCTGCCAAAGATATAACCATGAGATAATGTAATGAATTCTTTCTTACCTGTATTTCCGAGGATTCCAATGACAATCACTATAAAAATTACTAGCTGATATAACTTTTGCAAGCGCACAACGAAAGACTGTTGTAGTAGCTTGTACATATTTCACTAAATTATGAAGATGAACTTAATTGTTTATATTTTGGTTATTAACCTCGGTTACTGAATTCATTCATTTTTGTAGTAAAACATATTAAAAGCTTGCAGCATAGATTGCATTGTAATTGCACGACGATGCATAAACCCCATACCATAGTCTTTAATGCCTTAAACTGCAATGCATCACAACACAATTAATTAGATGTATAAAGTACACTAAATATTTTAATGATTAAAATACTCCGGGTTAAAATCTATTACTGCTGTGTGCAAATGCATTTTTATAGAATTTGGGGCAAAAACGAAAACACAAATGATTTACTTCCCTGTTCACATTGAAAGAGGATGTATCAAGAATGTTACCTCAGTATTATTCCGTGAAATAAAGGAAACCTCTGGTAGATAACCATTTTATCTTTGGTATCGTATCATTGTATCTATGTGTACTATACCTTAATAATACTAAAATATCTAAAATATTGATTATGATAACAAAAATTAAAGATTTCTACTATGTAGTTTTCTGATACTATTTTATAGGAATTTCCATTAATAGTAACAATATATCGTCTAATCATACTTATATTGGCATTTAATATACTTTTTAAGGATAATATTAGTTGTTTACTCATTTATTTATTTATTATTATCATGTTGACGATAATTATTTTTATTTTTTCCCCTTTTCATTTTTCTATCCAATTTAGTAATTTTGATGTGCCTTGTTTTTGATGTTTTTGCTTCATTTAATTTTGGTTTTATGTGTGTTGGTAGCCCCAAATTCATATTATTTTGCTTTTTCATGGCAAATACGAAGATGAAACCACACATTTCATTTGTAGTTCCAAAGTATTTGGGGCCTGAATATTCTGTTTTGGTTCTACAAATTCCATTTGTATTCATCTTAATTATTTATTTTTTCCTTCCATGCTCAATGTAGTTAATGTGTTCAATGTGGTTCAATAAATTATTAAATTCAATGGTACATTGTAATACAATTAATGGTTATATATCCTTTTTTATATTAACCCTTTTTTAAAGAGTTTCTCATGAAATTTTAGATTTTTTATTTAATTACTTTGCATTATAGAAAAACAGCAATAACTTTTTTCTTGTCATGAATTAGAAAAGGTAATAATTTATTAGTTTAAACTAAATCTCTCTCAATGTTTTTCTTTTTACATGCTCTTTTTTTTTGCGTATGCTTTTATATAGTAATAAAGTCTTGTTTCTCCTTTTTTTTACCCATTTCCTTTTAATACAAAGCTTTGAAATTTAGAATGCATATGGATTCCTGAGGTCAATATAGGAATTAAACATTGATTTTTTAAAATTAGATTTTTACAGAAAGGGGGGGGGGGAGTGCACATTTAAAATTTATATAAAAAATCACCATATCTCCAATAAACCAATGGAAATGAAATCTTGAAACTTGACTTGCCAGTAGTATAATTTGTATTTCATTTTCGAAGTGATAATGTTATATCAAATAACTTATTAACGAAAATATTAATTCTACACGAAATCAAGAAATATTCTTATTTTTTAAAAAAAGTTACAAAGTTAACAGGTTATCGTAATTTATTACGAAGGTATTGCGAAACCCTATTACAGGAAAGTATTTTTTTATCTCACATTTGCTGTAAATTGACTATATCTATCATTTTAACAGACACTTTCAATCTAAATGCTGTTACATATTATTATTTTTATAATTATTATAAATAGATTTTTTAAAGCTCGAAATCGATTTTTATACTTAAAAAACTATTACATTAGTTATCACTGGAAGAAGTTTTTATATTTAAAACTAAAACTTCCAGAAAAATTGCATTAATTAACTGATAATCAGCTACAGAAACCGAAGACTTTGACGACATTATTCGTTATGCAAGAAAGTTAAGTTGTTTTTAAACTTAGCATCATATTTCATACAGGGCACTAAACGGCATCAACAGGTTGCGTGTGCTCCATAAAACAAAAGCCACCTGTTACGTTTTATTTCACTTGTTATTTAACGGAGAGCACATTAAAGACGAGAAAAAAAGTGCTTTGCAAAAAAACGGAAATGACGCTCATCAACGTCCTGTTTTCAAAATGACAATTCTGTTCTGCTATTATTGTTTTGTTTCTGAGCTTCTTTTTCTGGTGGAGAAAGATTTTCCGGTTGCCTACATCCTGTAGGTGCATTGAATTGAAGCTCGCGTGAGTATTCCGGAAATTTATGGATTAAAATAAGCACCTCTAGCAGTGTATTTTTTAAGTTGTTTTAAGATGTAGAAAATGTACTGTCTGTATGGGTGGCACCCGGCAATCAGGTTATATTTAAAGTAGCCCAGATAAGATAGAAAATTCGATCTTCGTAAGAAGTGTTTTGTTTGTGTGCGTGTGATAATAGTAATGATATTATTACATTGTACACCCTTCACTGCAGAATGTTTTTTTTTTTTTTCTTTTTTTTTTTTTTGAAAAAAAAAATATTTGAAATTTGTATATTGGTCTAATAATGGTAAAAATAGTAATAAATAAATAAATAAATAAATAAATTTCAAAATTTCAGCTAAAATTTGGTATTTTATGGAGTGTACTCTATTTATAGAACTAAGTTTTTTAGACATTGTATTGCTATATTTTGCAATTAAATGGGCTGGAATTAATTAGTTTTAGCTGCTTAATGTTCTGTAACTTTTTTTACATTAGTATTTTTAAATATTCAATTAAAATAATAAAAGTAAATTTTGCCTTTAAAACTTGATCGATTATTTTTTTTCTTTCCGAAGAACAAATTCTAATTTTTTGTCAAATGCAGCCATCTGACATGCACAAAATGAGTGTTATTCCTTTCTATAAAATGTTCTTGATGAGCTACAGTGATCTATATTCATGACACATAACGAGAATTATAGTGTTTTTAGGTATGAACCAGATGTGGCACAAGGTGCAGTGAAAGGTTAAAGGAGTCTTTAGAAAATTATTTTCATACATTAAATAATAGAAAAATATTTGAAACGCTATTTGTACCGTTGTAAAATGCACTGTTTAAAAAAAAAAAAAAAAAAAAAAAAAAAAAAAAAAAAAAAAACTGAAATTCACGGCTATATTTTTTCTGAATTTCATAGAAAAAGTCTCTTTTTATAAAAAAAAAAAAAAAGAGCAGGAAAACTACACGATATTTCCTGGAAAAAAAAACCGAATGAAAATAGAAAGAAAGAACGGAGACACCGTTGTTAGGGGGTCTCCGTGGCCGAATGGTCAAGGCACCACGAAGCTAATCGCCTTGATTGTGGGTTCGAACCCCACTAGCGCCATTGCACACACTCCTTTTGTGGAGCTCCCGGTTGTACTTCTCTTGTGTTATAAAAATTGTTCCCTTTTTACTGATGCCTGAGCTTGGTAATGTTAAAAATAAACTGTACAATGTCACTTCAAAGAAGTTATAATTATTACAACGCTATTATCATTATTATTAGTTGTAGATTTTGGTAAATGCGTTATATAAAAATGCTTCCATTGGTAAATGCGTTATATAAAACAAATTAATTTTATAGAAACATATTACACAAAATGAATAAAATAATGAAAACATAAAAAATCACTTTTAAATTACATTTGTCTGTTTATTTTTTTTTATTTCTTAGTAAAAAAAATCTTTTAACTAATTACTCCCCCCCCCCCAAAAAAAAAAAAATAGCGTGCGACAATTTCAAAAAATTCTCTATATCATTATTTTTGTTAAAAATGAATAAAAACAACTTTTCATTCATTCAAAATAAATAAATAAATAAATAAACAGTGATTTTTTTAATTTAAACTACACTACTGGCCATCAAAATTGCTATACCAGGAAGAAATGCATGTAACAAAATTATATTTATTGGACAAATATATTATAATAGAAATAAAAAGTGATTAAATTTTCAAGAAATTTGGTTGCATAGATCCTGAGAAATCAGTACCCAGAACAATCACCTCGGGCAGTAATAAAAGCACTTATACGCCTGGGTATTGAGTCAAACAGAGATTGGATGACATGTACAGGTACAGATACCCATGCAGCATCAACACGATGCCACAGCTCACCAACCGTAGTGACTGGCGTATGGTTATGAGCCAGTCGCTCGGCGACCGTTGACCAGACATTTTCTATTGGTGAAAGATCTGGGAAACGTGCGGACCAGGGCAACAACCGAACATTTTTCGTATCAAGGAAGGTCCGTACAATTTCGGAAACATGCGTTCGGGCGTTATCCTGCTGAAACGTAGGGTTTCACAGGTCTCAAAGAAAAAGTAAAGCCACGGGTCGTAAAATATCAGAAATGTAACGTGCACTGTTCAAAGCGCCGTCAGTGCGGACAAGAGATGCCCAAGACGTGTATCCAATGGCAACCCATACCATCACGCCAGGTGAATGGCCAGTATGACGATGACGAATGCACGCTGCCAATGTTCGTTTACCGCGATGCCGCCAAACACGATAGCGACCATCATGATGTTCTTAATAGAACCTGGATTCATCTGAAAATATGAATCCTCGCCATTCGTGCACCCAGGTTCGTCCTTGATCACACCATTGAAGGCGCTCCTATTTATAACGCAGGGTCAAGGGAAGTCGCAACCATGGTTTCCGAACTGAGAGTCCATGCTACTGCAAACGTTGTCGAACTATTCGTGCATACACTTTTTGTCTTGCAAATGACCACAATTCTTGACTCAAAGCTCGTGACGTAGTTGCACGATCCATTACGGCCATACGGATAACATTCCTGTCTTCTCGGCTGCTAGTGATAGGAGGCCGTTGAGATCCCGTATGGCCTTCCCCATTACTGTCCTGAATTCATCGATTCCATATTCTGCGAACAGTCATTGTAACTCGACCAACGCGAACAGCAACACTGCGATACGATAAACCGCAATCCCGGTAGGCTACAATTCGATCTTTATCAAGATCAAAATAAGGTAATAAAAAAGTAAAATAAAATAAAGCAAAATAAGGTAAGCCATTTACGAATATTCTAAGGAATATATTTGAAAGGAAATCTTTGAAAAGCACAACATATCTTCCCACTAACTCATAAAAGACATACTTTGTACAAAATGACATCAGCAGCTTTGGCTCAGTCAGTAAGGACTTATTCCGCTGTCAAAAGATCTCGAGTTCGATCCTTAGGACGGCTTGAAGTAAAAAGCTCAAAATCACTCAGAATGTTCGAATTCTTTGACGATTGATCAATTCGTTAATTTTAAAAATTAAATTAAATTATTTTTATCAAAAATCAAACTTTGTAATGGAAAGTTGCCTCATTTTCAAGTGGAATTTTCTTTTCTTTTATTTCCAAAACGGTAAGTGTACTAATGGAGCCGTAATTGTCTGACAACTTTGCTGCCAGTAATTTTACCATAAATTCACAGATTTTTTTTTTTTTTTTTTTTTTTTTTTTTTTTTTTTTTAACAGTGTGATACTTTTTAAAATACTTTGATCTATGGTTATTTTATTTGTAACTTTTATATTAAAACAATCACAAATTGTTTTTGATACATTAAAGATTTATTTTTGTAGGTTACTTGCTTTAAAAATTACAAGGACACATATAAATATAAGGATTACACATAAATCAAATGTTTAAAAAGTACCATTTGACAGGGGTAGAAATAGTTTTAAAAGTGCGTTTTATTTTTCTTTATAATGCTTCAAAAAAATGGATTTTTTAAAAATAGTTTTCTCTTTCATTCTGAACTACATTCAATACATAAATGAGTTTTCCTTTGAATGTAATTGTCTATATCATCTATATGATCACTATATGATCTATCTCACTATATGTGCATATATCTATATAATCTTTATTCCTTAATCTATGATTTGTGGCGATTTTAATCTGCAAAAATGCTTTATAAAAAAAAAAAAAAAAAAAAAAAAAAATCATGCATGCACTTATTATTCTTTTTAAAGAATTTTCATTTTAGTATAATGTTTATTAAGCCATATTGGTTTCAATAGAAACTGAGTCAACCTTCTCCCGGGACTAAAAATTATCACCCATACGGATATGTAATATGAGGTTTTGATTTAACTGAAACTGTATTATAAAGATTATCCAGTATAAAAGTTAAACATTAGGTCTGAGCATACAAAAAATTTACTGCCCCAATCAGGCATGAAATTTTAAAGTTAGGCCAGAACCTGCTCCGTTATGATACAAGAGTTGATCAATAAAGAATGATCATATTTTTTTAAATTATTATTATTAGCATAATTATTTCTAGCAAATTTACTATTATTTTATCAATTTTAGCTCAATCTGTAATGAATATGCGATATTTTTTTTTCATTTATTTCCAGTAGTACGTTAGTTGCAGCCATGAAAGTTCAGATACTTTCAGTATCACCTAAGAGAACGATGGAGGCAACTCGCAATAAATTAGACTGAGAAGCACCATCACAAACAATCACCTCATCGAGATTAGGCGGTTAAATTTCAGAATTACTTAAAACTCGATTCGCATATTAAATCGCAATCGGTCTGCCAAGTCATATCTAGGTGGAAACCACTTGAAAACCCGATATAGCGATTGAATCATGGATTTATTATTGTATTTTCCTGCTCTGAGTCCTCCATGTTTTCATATTTTTGAGTGCAGGAAAACACAATGGTAAACCTACGAGTCAATCACTAAAATCGAGTTTTCAAAATGTAAAAAAATAAATAAAAAATAAATAAAATAAAAATTAAAAAATATATATATCGTTAAATTTGCGGCAAAAACTACTGATAGCATTGTTGCCAGAAGTTTTTGCCATAAAAATTAGGTGTAATAAATAAATTTACATCTAATTTTACTGCAATTTTTATGGCAAAAACTGCTGGCAACATTGCTATCAGCAGTTTCTGCCGCAAATTTAACGGATTGTTTTTACATTGCAGGTGTTTTCCGCTCAAAGTGTGATTCAGCAGACCGAATGCGTTTTATTATGCGAAACGAGTTTTGGATAATTCTGGAATTTTAGCCGTGAACTCGATGAGGTCTGTGTTGCCATTTCCCTGTCTAAACAATGTATTCTTACCTGCAGGAAATTTTGTTTTCGCCTGAAGAAATAATTCATCGAAGTGTAATGCTATTTAAAAGTTAAGAAGAATCTGTTCTTCCTTGCAGGTTACTTACTGGGGAACTGCAAGAAGTGTAACTCACTGATTTTGATGAATGTGGTATCATTGGAAAGATCTCATCGTGAGCTGTAAAAAACTCAATAGAACTACTCGTCGGAAATGAGTCATTTTCGAGATATCCGACAATTTATGTCTCGTACCTAGTGCTGGGGAATCGCAAAATATTTTAGTCTCGATTTTGACGAAAGTGGTATTATTGAAAAGATATCATTGTGAGGAGTAAAAAATTCAAAGGAAATATCCATCGGAAATGGTCCGCTTTCGAGATGTCTGACAATTTTTTTCATACAATTAGTGCACATTTATTAGTGAACGGGGAAAAAATAATCTCGATTTTGACGAAAGTGACATCTTTGGAAAGATTTCGTCGTTAGTAATAAAAAACTGTGGAGGACTGGCATACATATCTTTCCAACGATACCACTTTGATCAAAATCGAGAATAAATTATTTTTCGGTTCGTCAGTAAGTGCGTACTAGGTAGCTCCATTGAGTTTTTTACTCCTTAAGATGTAATCTTTCCAGCAATACCACTTTCGTCAAAATCTAAACTCGTCTTTTTTTGTGATTCTTTAGTAAGAGTATACTAGCTACGTCACATAAAATGTCGGATATCTCGAAAACGGCTCATTTCCGACAGGTAAATCCATTGAGTTTTTTACTGCTCACGATGAGATTTTTACAGTGATACCACTTTCGTCAAAATTGGTGACTTATACTTCTTGAAGTTCCCTCGTTAGATGGTGTGAGATTTTTGACAAAAAGAGAAGCAATCATGTTCAGATGAAGATGAAGCCGGAGTTCCTGTAATTTCGCTTACAGAAGTTAACAGTAATAACGTCGCTATTGCCATACAAGATTATTAGATATGAGAACTGTTAAAAATATTACAGTTATAATTACGTGCCAATCACACGTTAATGACAAAAAAAAATTAATATGACGCGCTTTTGTAACGGGCGAGTTGCGTATACTGGAGCAATAGGACGTTCGCGTGGAAGTTTGTTCAAAACTGAAGGTGATATTACAGAAAGATGAGTTGAATTCCATAATGTGACGAAACATCTTCGTGGAAATCATTTTTCCTCATTAGAAGCATTCATTGTTGAAGACAGCTTAAATGATTTGAGGGATATATATAAAATACGTGATTTTCAGCGTGCCTTTGACGCGTGAAAAAATGTGGAACAAGTGCATTGCATTGATTATGGACTGCTTTAAAAAGCATCTTTAAATGTTAGATGATGAACGAGAATATGCTGTAAAAAAAATATGATCATTTTTTTTACATCCTTCGTATATTATATATCGGCCTAGACCTGTCCCGACTCAGTTTCTGAATGCATGCCACTATTTCTGAAGCAACATTTATACGACAATTAAAATTCTTCAACAAGCACATTTACATCTGTATAGATTTCATATACAGATTATATGTCCGTAATTCATGTAGTATGAAATAACAGTAACGTACGTAAATTCTCATTAAAAAATTGACTTAGTGAATTGCCGGTCATAGAGTTTGTTAGAATATCTATTTTAAAAAAAGAACCCAATTTCAGTCTGCATCATGATTTTATTGGAAAAGTTTGGCTATTTCTGCATAGGAGGCAACAATGTCAAAAGCGGAAGTTACTTACTTATATTAAAAGGATGCTTTCTTTCGATTGGCACGTGGTCAAAGCCCGCACAGTTCCTGGACATTTATGCCTGTTCAGATCAGATATTTAAAATATCTTAAACCACTGAACTCACTGAGAGAGTTCCACAAACTCCTCCGAGAATTTAGAATTTCTTTGACTAAATACAATCACGGCAATTTACTCTGATTGGCTATAGAGATTCTGCTGCGGTCGGTTTTATTTTAGGAACATGCATTACTGTACACTTGTTAAGATCTCATACATAGTAACATTCATTGAGATATCTTAGAAGAGTTGTGCGATGTGAACAGGCATTCAATTCCGAGATTGTGCCTCTCAAAAATGATGGTCTAAGACTTCTTAAATATTCATTGCGATCAGACTATATGTTATATACACCCTTTAAACACAATTAACTGCAAAGTGCACTGTCGTCAATGTTTTTTTCTTAAAGTTGTTCTCAAGTTCCATACGCGAATCTTTCTGACACATTTTTTGACTCAATTTGAAAGGAAAATTTCACAAAATTAGTAGGCTTGACAACTGAAGCTATTTGGAATCGAAATTAATTTTTCTCTTTTCGATGAATAAATTACTTATTGAGTTATAAACGATTTATGTCATACAACAACATGTTTTTCTCCTTTCTCTGACTATTTTTTCACCTTTCGTTGGGAAATTCGCTTCAAAACGTCAAATTTGACAGTACTTCCTGAAAGATTTTTTGCGTTTGCTGAAAAATGGAAAACATCCTTTTATTTCGAAATCCAGAGGTACTCCGAATAAATCGAAGAGTAAAATGTAAAACAATAAAAATTCCAATTTTAATAATATCGATATTTTTAAGGATTAGGATTCGAAGTACTATAAATTTCCCTATAGAAAATCTAAAATTTACTTTTATATTTTTATTATTTTTAAGAACACCATTATATACACATTATGTAAATTTAGATTACTTCTTTCTATATTGGAAAGTAAATGTTTCTTTTCCTGCATTATTTGATAATATATTTTGAATGAGAATTTTTTCGAAAAAAGTTTTAAAGTCATCTAAGGCAACAAAACTTTCCTTATAGTCTTTGCACTTTACATACTCTGTTTATGAGCTTTATGAAAATTTAGATTACTTCCTTCCGCATTGGAAAATAAATGTTTCTTTTCCTGCATTATTTGCAGAAGTATTTTCTGTGAGAAATTTTTCTAAAAAAGTTTGAAAGGTCATCTAAAGCACCAAAGTTTTCTTTATACACCTTGCACTACACGCCGATTTGTGCACTTTATATAAATTTAGACTAATTCTTTTCTTATTGGATATTAAATGTCTCTTTTCCTGCATTACATTTGAAGATTATATTCAATGATAAATGTTTCTAAAAAAATTTGAAAGTCATCTAAGGCAAAATATATAAATAAATAAAATTAAATAAGAAAAAATAAAAATAAAAATAAAATAAAATAAATAAATAAATAATGTAAAAAATTCTTATTTATATCAAATTTATACCATTTAAACATGTGATTGTTAATTTTGCAACTTTCCCCAGGCAACTTACTAACTTTATCTCTGATTTAACATAACAATTTTCACTTTGTTTATTGAAAGATACGTTGACTTTTAGAAGAGAAAAATGTTCACTTATTTAAAGTCTGATTTAAGATGTCTTTTAAGTTATCTTAAATTTTCATGCTCATATGAATAAAAATTACTTTGTGACAGTGATATAAAATAGAAGATTTAGTTTTTTTTTTTTTTTTAAGAAAAAGAGCATTATTAAACATTTCTATTTTTCGTTCATCTTTTATGTTGCTGTCAATTTGTACTCACTCCCTTTCATTAAATACTAGAATATCACGTGATGAGAGAATTCCACGGCCCACAGATAGTGCGTGTCGTGAATTAAAAAACCACGTGTGCATGGGCAGAACGCGCATGCGTCCATTGTTTTAAATTTTCTTCTCAGACCGTAGAGAAGTAAACACAACACAGCACCTCATGCATGCTGGAGTTCTATGATATCCCATTTCGAGTTTTTTACCGCGTTGACCTGGTTTGATTCTACTCAACTCTTTTCTTCCTTTTTTATTTTTATTTTTTACGGATAATTTTCGAAATTGTCCACAAACAGTTGGATGTCAGGTCCTGCGTTCAAGTTCATTCGATGATATATTTTTTTACTCTACAACATAAGAGTGTTTGTAAAACAGCTTGTTTTCGGATGAAAGCCTCAACATAATACTCCATGTTCTGAATTGATGTTCAATAAAGCATGAAATATTTCGAACGTGATTTGTAGTAGAAACCTAAGTTCATTTGTGTCGAAGTTTTCTATGTCGGATAACAACGTGTAGCGAGTGACAGTGACAAGATTGACTGAAAAGGGTTTTCCTAGATCTCTGCCCGTTACACTGGGTGAGTCATAGCTTTATTTTTTTTTTCATAAAAACTTTTTTTTTTTCAATCTTTTATAGATTTTACAAAGTATTTTAAAATGTACTACACAAGGATTTTCGTATCTTACTATCGCCAGAATTTTAAATTTTTCTTGTAACCCTTTCAGATCTGATTTTTTTTCAGTTTTTAGAAAAAAATTACTTTTACGTTAATAACATTAACACTAGCGATCCATATAGATTAATTCGTATTTAACAAATATTTCATTGCCTGAAGGATAACGAATGTTGTTGTTTTGGGTACTACCAATTAATTTCATCTGATAGTAGGCTAAGGAGGAATTTTTGGAGATATTTATAAAATATTGTATTACATTAAGATTTAACTTACATTACAACTTTCTAATACTTTTTGCGCTTTATTACACATGATTTTTTTTTTCAAGAAAGTAAGTTTTATTGTAAAATTAATGAGTGAAATATGCGTTTACAATAAAAGAATCACAAACGGCGCAAAGAAAATTAATAAATAATTAATTTTAAATGCCTAAACATAAACGAAATCAAATGCATGGACGTACACTAACATTACTACATATAAATAGTAGCAAAAGTATCTGTTAAAACAAAATAATACTCCATTATTTGACATGTACTATTAATAGTATACCAGACCTGAAAGGGTTAAAATTAAAAAGAATTAAAATTTATGCACTCACTGATTTATCAGATGCGCCATAACTCCTCTTTTTCTTGATTTCATAATTATAAATTTAATTAAAAAATAATTTTTTAATATTCACCTAGGTTATTATCGACTAAGCTATTATCGCGTATTTTTTTATTAAATTTGAAATAACGTCCTTAATTCAGTGAATTCATTTTCAAAGTATACATCCTCTTAAAAGGATAAAATGTAAAGAAGGAACTACATATGTAAAGATATAGTTTCTTCTTGTTTCTGTTTTTTTTATATATCTTTTTTTTTTACTTATTTTTTATTAATTTTTAATATTTTTGAACACATTAAAAAAAATTTTAAATAATTTAAATATTCTTCCTCGAATACACCACAATATATTTTGTTTGACTTTATAATTATTATTATACCACAATATATTTTGTTTGACTTTATAATTATTATTATACAATTTCATTTTATTTTACTGCATTTTAAAAATTAATTTTCAAAAATAAGTGTTTTTCATATAATAAAAGTTATATTTCACTTTTAAGTAAGCTTCCTCTTAATCCAATAAGATGTAAATATATTTTTTTCCTTTTCTTTTCACCCATTTAATTTTTTTATCAATTTTTTTAATAATTTAAACAGTCTTTATGGAATACGTAGTATTCTTTGTTTGATTTCATAATTATTATCATACATTTGCATTTTATTTTACTGTATTTTTAAAATCAGTCGTCAAATATTCGCGTTTTTCACATAATTAAAGTTACATTTCACTTTTAAGTATTTACCTCCTTAACCTGATAAGACATAAAAAAGTATTCTAAACATTCACTTTTAGGTATACAGGTTTGAACCAGATTTAGACTTAAATACATTTCCTTCGCTATATTTTTGTCCTTTTAATTTCATTTATTTTTAATTTATTTAAGTTTCAAAAATAACTTTGAAATATTAGTGAATTTTAGTGAATTAGGGATTTAGTTATGAAAATTGGGATTAAATATTTATATTGCATTATTATTAATATTTCAGTTGTGGAAAACTAGCGCATGATGATGCCTATTGATACCACTAAAATTTAGTAGTATTTTTCGACTTTTTTAATGACAGAATTTCAGAGTTTTGTACTAAGGAAAAGATTATTATAAAAAATGTATGTTGTCAACAGGCCTCAACTCTGTGCCAGTTTTCCACCACTAATACTTTCTAAATTTGAATCTATCTATATATATATACATGTATTTAAAAAAAAAAAAAAAAAAAAAAAAAAACACATATTTAAGATTCTTAGGTTTCTCAAAAAATTGAGTTACTGATTTTTTTTTTTTTTTTTTTTTTTTTTTTTAATAAAACGCATCGTTGTAAAAACAAGAATAAATATATGTAATTTTGATTGCTTTCATTTTTTTTTTTAAATTAATCTGTAATTATAAATTAAATGCTTATTATACAATGGAAATTATATTTAGATAATTTTATTTTAGACCCTATTTTATTTATCGCTTAAAATTTAAAGATTTCTTGCATAATAGAATTAAAGGTTGTTAAAATTTTATGGATTATATTATGATTAACTTACGAACATTGTTTTATTTAAATTTAAAAACGATTATTCAATAAGAATACTTTTTGCTAAATTAAAAGATTCTGATTTTTACTCGTTGAAGCAATGTTTGTGCGAAATTATTTTATTATTTTATAATTCTTATTTTTTTTTCACATTTTAAAATTAAATGATGTGCACTATTAAAATAAAGATGATGGGATGAATTAAATATTTGAATGCTCATGACACACAATTGTTTTTATGTAATGTTTTCTGTGTTATTTTAATAATATTAAAAATAATTTCTATATTAAAATTAATAAATGTGATTTTTAAAATGTTGTTATCATTTTACGAATGTCTTTTCCCCCCACATTTTCATAACAATTTTTCTTTTATATTTAGTAAGCTACATAAATGAGTTGTTTAACCTAGAGAAATTTATTACTTATATTAAATTTCTCAATGGTTTAAATGCTGCATAAAATATTTTAAATAATAAATAGCAAAATAAATTGTTCAGAAAACATCAATATTAATTATTCTGGAAGCACGATATAACATTTATTTATAAAAATATTCATGCTGCCGACAAATTGGTTTCGGTGGGAAGAAAAGGATTATTATGAAATTATATACTTAGAATGTAGAAATGTTATAATATTTTATATAATAACGAAGAATTAAAAATACAGTAGTACCCCGCTAATTCGGACCCCGTTAATTCGGATCTCCGGATAATTCGAATCGGTTTGGTCAATTTCTATTTTCAAGTTTGAGAAGCGATTTGGCTAATTTCTATAACAATAAATTATTTCGTCGTCGTATTCTGAAAAAAAAAAAAAAACTTCTTTTTTCGGAAGAATACTTTAAGCTTTCTTATTTAAACTCTTATTTAAACTCTTATTTAAACTACACCCAACGAACTACTTATGCTCAAGCGGATGCGTGACCAGGCGGCCAGCACAACTGGCGCAGCAGAAGATTACAAACTTTATAATTATCAAGTAAACATTTTTATGGTCTGTAAATATTGAATGTGTTCCATATACAGGTGATTTTTTGTAACTATGTTTTATTTTACTTCATCTATTCTTATTCTCCGGATAATCCGGATTGGGTCTGGTCCCAATTAATCCGGATTATCGGGGTCCTACTGTAAATCATATTTTCAAATACATGGCTTAATTTTGTTCTGGATATTCAAAGCTCCCACTGGTCTGTTTTTGAATACTAATAATTTTTATTTATTTATTTATTTTATTGAAAGGAATTAGTGGTAATTTTCTGCATCAGTTTAAAGCAAAACGATCTTCCTGGTATGTTTCTACGAAATTTTTAAATATTTTTTTTCCCTTTAAATAAAAATGGTGTTCAAAAAGCGGACCAAGTGGGAGCCCTGGATATTTAATAGGTCAGTATTGCCGAATTTTTGAAATATCACAATTATTTATTTTATTATTTATCGTATTAATTATTTTACTATTTCGTTTAATCGAAGATCTGTGCAATGAAATCAGGGTTGGAAAAAAATAGGTTTTTTTTTAAAAAAAAAACCAAAAAACAGGTTTTTTTGGTTTAAACCAGGTTTTTTTGGTTTAAACCGGGTTTTTTTTTTTTTTTTTAAACATCCTTTCTTATTATATATACATGCATATTTACTGATAAAAACAGACATTATTGGTTTATAAACAGTGTAACTTCATTTAAAGTAATATAAATTTAATAATTAAACTGAATTTCTGCTGAAAATTGAAAAAAAAATCATTTTTCAATTTAAAAAGTTTTAGTAAACAGCCTTATGTTGAAAATTTTAATTGTTCAACATAGTGGACCATTGATGCCCTGTAAATCTTTATAAACAATCTTTTGATTACTAATAATAAAAATTTGGATGTAGTTTGATAAATATACTTTTCCACAATTATTTAAATAATAAATTACAAATACTTCTTAGGATTTTTTCTTTCTGAGTGACAATTTGAAGTTAACATTTTTAATCATTAGATTCAGCTGATAGCAGAGGGAAAAAAATTATTATTAAAATAAAATGCTTTAACTAGCAACCAGCCTTTGCTTTTAATTCTTCAAGATAATCTCCCAAAAGAAAAATTTCTTTTACAGCTTGTGCAAAATCTTAAAAGATCATCGTGTTACATTATTAATTGCATTAAATAATCTACATTATTAAAAAACTAATATTTTATACTAAATATTGAATCTATTTTATCTTTGATCAATTCACATGTTTAAAGTTTTTTCTTTAGAGCAATAGATATGTTCACCAATGCATACTGATTTTAATCCTATGCATAAAAAAATGACGTAAACCTAATATATCTAATGCTTATTGCTGAAATAAAGTGTTAAAAGTAGAAATTATTTATATTCAATAATCTGAAACTCGTAAATTATAAAGAAAGAAAATGTCTACATTTCTTTTAAAAAACGATAGAAATTATTTATATCTAATAATCTAAAAATCATAAATTATAAAGAAAATGTCATTAGATTTCTTCTAAAAAACGACTTGCTTTCTTTTTAGAAAAAAAAAAAAAAACAATTGGTTTAATCCTATGCATAAAAAAAAGACCTAAACCCACTATATATAATACTTATTACTTAAATGAAGTGTTAGAAGTAGAAATTATTTATGGTCTAACAATCTGAAACACGTAAATTATAAAGAAAAAAAGAAAATGTCATTAGATTTCTTCTAAAAAAAGCAATTGGTTTTTTTATGCCAAATTGGTTTTTTTTAACCAAATGGTTTTTTTCTCAAAAAAAACCATTTGGTTTAAACCGTGGTTTAAACCATGGTTAAAACCAATTGGTTTAAACCGTGCCAACCCTGAATGAAATAAAGTGAAAATTATTATTTAAAAATTGCGATTTCAAAAATACGGTTTAATTGACAGTGTCCTTCAGTGTCTGTTGTATTTTACATAATAGAATTTTTAAGAGAAAACATTCTTTAGAATCATCTTTTGCTTTAAGGTGTAGAAATCTGCAGATAATAAAATTGATGTAAATTAATCGTGATATCAAAAATCCGTTTAACCGTGACCTGTTGTGTCTGTTACATTTTACATAATAGTAAGCATCATTGTGAAAAAAATATTTTTCGAAATTGCCTTTTGTTTGAAAATGCAGAATTTCTTTACAGATTATAAAAATGACGGAAATTAATTATGATGTAAAAAATTCGTTTAATTGATAACAGTGAGCTGCTGTGCCTCTTCCATTTTACACAATAGTAAGCATTTTTAAGTATTAATGTGGCATTTGGGAATTAAAATTAAGTGGTATTATTATATGCCGTGCCCTTCACGGGGTTAAAGAATACTTTTTATATTTTTTTTGGTTTTAATTTAAAAGTAGGCGTTTTAAGATTTTATTTAGTTCAAAAATTATTTTTTATATGCATAATTTAGAGCTTAATCATGCGCGCAGCACTTCATGATTATAATTCATGCATTAATGAGATGAATTTCAATTTAAAATTTATTTATTAATTTTGTCTATACAGTGTTTATTTTTCTGAATAATATAGCTAATAATATATAGTTTAAAAAGAAAGCGAAAAGAAAAATCTTAATAATATTTTACTTATATTTTGGTATTTTTTAAAAAGTAATTTTTTTTATTGTTTCGACAAAATCCTGTGACCAGATAACCCTTTCGAGTCTGGTGTACTACACTACATGGCCATTGATGACCGTCCACTTGCGATTTTAGACATTTCGTTGAATATTTAGAAAAATACACGAGGAATTATCCCGAAATTCTTAGTGTATAAACATAATAGTACAAGTCATACATTTCCGTGAAGATTTTTCCCCCGAAACTCCATAGGGGTCCGTCAACAAATTAAAAAAGAATGAATATCTTTTGGATAATCCTGTCAAACCTAATGTAGAAAAAGCACTCAAACTGTAGATTAGGATTAAGTGGCTTATTTTAATAAACTGTGTTCATTTTTATGCGAATAGCATGTTTACCCGTAGACAAATTAAGGTTTTTACAAAAATGGTTCCAAATTTTGCCAAGTTTTTTGCTTCTAGTTTGCAGAGTTCTTAATATAAAGTAACATTCTTTTTTGAAAATATGACAAATAATATTGCACACAACATTCTGTAATCAGAATTAAAAAATAAAAAAAACTGTAGAAAAAAAAGAGTAGGTTTACTAAATAATTTTTCACTGCGCATGCGTCAATGATATCAAAATTTCATTTGCATATAATGTTAGCTAAATGTATACAGCAACTTTTGTTAAAATTGCAAAATCATAGCTTGAAAATTCTGAAAATAATCGTCAATAGAATAAGTTGAAAATCCATTATTCCCAAATTGAAGTAAAAACAAGAGGGGTTGTATCCATATATTCATTGATTAGTGTCAATATAGAATACACAATATGGGACGTGCTACTGCATTTGGATAAAATCCCTCATTTTTTTGCTTCATTTTAGGAACTACGTATTTTGTGCTTATTCTATAGACGATTACTTTCAGAATTTTCAAGCTATGATTTTGAGACTTTCACAAAAGTTGCTCTCTATATTTAGCTAACACAATACGCAAATGAAATTTTAATATCGTTGACGCATGTGCTGTGAAAAATTATTTTGTAAACCTACTCATTTACCATACAATTATTATTATTTTTTAATTCTGATTACAGGATATTATGAGCAATATTATTTGTCATATTTTCAGAAAAGAATGTTACATTATATTAAAAACTCTGCAAATTATAAGCAAAAAACTTGGCAAAATTTGGGACCATTTTTATAAAAAGCTTAATTTCTCTACGAGTATACTTGCTATTCGCATAAAAATGAACACAGTTTATTAAAATAAGCCACTTAATCATAATCTACAATTTGAGTGCTTTTGCTACAATAGGTTTGTCAGGGTTATCCAAATGATATTCATTCTTTTTTAATTTGTTATCGGACCCCTATGGAGTTTCGGGAAAGAATCCTCACGGAAATGTATGACTTGTACTATTATGTTTATACACTAAGAGTTTCGGGACAATTCCTCATGTATTTTGCTAGGTATTAAACAAAATGTCTAAAATCGCAAGTGGACGGTCATCAATGGCCATGTAGTGCACTGTAAAAAAAAAAAAAAATCTGTGAAGGTACTAAACATTTTCTAGGAAACTGGGATTCCAAGAAATTTTCATGTAACGATAACAGGAAAAATTCATGTAATCGATTCTGAAACTTGAATTTTTGCTGTTACCGTTACAGGAAAAGTTCTTGGAATCCCAGTTTCCTAGAAAAGGTTTAGTACCTTTGCAGATTTTTTTTTACAGTGTGTATTAATAGTATATGTCTTTTCGCCGAGTATTATTTTGCTTTAACGACTTGTTTTCTTACTTTCTACATATGGAAATGATAATATATGTCTATGTATTTCTAATTAGGACTTCATTTATGCTTTAATATTTAGTAATATAATAACACTAATAATAAAAGTTTGTTTAATTCTCTTTGCGTCATTTGCGATTCCTTTATTTTATACATATATTTCACTCTTTAAATTAAAAATATAGGTTACTTTTCTCAACGAATCATATGTGATAAATTGAAAAAATGTAGAAAGTTGTAATATTTGATAAACCCTATTGTAATACGATATTTTCTAAATGTCTCCAAAAACTCTTCTTTAACATATTAGCATATTAATATGAATTGACTAGTACACATAATAAGTGCATTCATTAGATTTACAAAAGTGAGATAATCTTTAAACTTCCGTAAATCTATTTGCATAACTACGATTAACATTATTTAAATAAAAATAATTTTGTTCTGAAAAAGGAAAAAAAAAAAAAAAAAAAAAAAAAAAAAAAATCGAACCCTAAAGGGTTAATGAAAAATGCAGGTTGTTCTACCTTAACCCAACCTTAATTTACAATAATACTTTCAGTAAACTGAAGTGTATTATAACGAAACTTTTAATAGACATGCTCACCTTTGTTGTAAATATGATAACGCACATACACACACAAAAGTAGTAGAAGTTCCCATTATATGCTCCAGCAGTATGCAACTAACGCTCCACATTTTTTATTGCTGTTAACAATTCATAATATATTGTCGATTGCGAGAGCACGCTGTTGTTACACTACATTATATGGGCTGTGCAAACATAAAGCTATCAATTTAAAGGGGAAGAGGAGGGTCTGGTATATGATATCGTAAGATATCTCTAGGGGGAGGGGGGTTGTCTTTTGATATCAATATTATTTTTGATTCAATCAAAATTTTCTCTTTTTATTCATAACATGGTCTTTGGTATAAAATAGCATGCTAACTTTTTTAGTCTGTTATCTAATTTTATGAAAATACAAAGTTATTACTAAAACCACTAAATTATTATAAAACTTTAATTCTAAAATATAAAATACCCCAATGTTTGACATTCATTTTCTTCTTCATTTGTCTATACATACATAATTACGTTCAGAGAAACCATATGTGAAATGTATTTGAAATGAAGCTCGCGTTTGCTAATAAATTAAAGAGAAAGAAAAGGAATGTTGCCCACTTGTTTTGTTGATAAGGATTTCTATCTGCTTCCAACCCCTCCTCTGTTCGGAGCAAGTTCATCAGGACTTTATTACCGTTCAATGCATTATATGACACAAAGCTATTATAAAATACTTTTTAATACTAACTACTTTTTTTAAGTGTTAATTAATATAATATTTTTTCATATCCAAAGTAGAGTTGCAAAAAGTCGGTTTATTCCCGGGTTTTTTTCCAATAGACCAGGTTTATTCCCAGGTTTATTCCCAAAAAACCGAATTATTCCAAAAAATCCCGGGTTTTTTCCAGGTTTATTCCTAAAAACCCGGTTTATTCCCGGGTTTAAACCGGGTTTTTTCTAACCTTTGCAACGCTAATCCAAAGTGATATTTTATTGACTTCTCTTCATTTGAACCATAAAAGCATGCGAAAATAAAAGGATAGCCAATTTTGTATATCACTTCAAACAAAAGAAATAAATTCTAGAAAAAAAAAAAAAAAAAAAAAAACCCATTTTGATAACGATATCATTACTGATGGAGAGAAGTGTTCGAGGCAAGGTTGGCAAGTTTTTGACCTGCCTCCAAAATTTGGCCTGCCTCCAAAACTTGCTCAACTAGCAATGCTTCTGCTATCAAGCCCTGCTAGCTCAGCACCAATTGAGAGAATATTTTGTAACTTTGGCTTCATAGACTCTAAACTCATAAACCATTTGGGTGTAAATAAATGTGCTAAATTGGTTAAGTGCTATAGGATGCTGTGGGGTAAAATTGATCCAGATTATTAACTGTACAAAATCATTTTCTTCTGTTTGAACATTCTAAAAAACAATGTTTTATTGCAATTAAAATAATTTAATTTTTTTCTAATTATTAAATTACAATATAATTAATTTGAAATAAAAAATTACTCAATGTTTCTCTCTCGTTCTTAAAATGTTTGAAGCGCATTACACGTTTTTGACGGTTTACACCAGTTTTTGACGGTTTAAATCAGTTTTTGACAGTTTAAACCAGTTTTTGACACTTGTCATGTCAAAAACCAGTTTCTGACGTCAGAAACCCAACCCTGGTTCGAGGGATGATAATATATGATATCTGAAGGGAAGAGGGGTTCCAAAATCACCAAAAAGTTGTTAACGTTATATTTTCACAGCCCCTATGATGTTGTTACATTTCTTTTAAATCGAGGTATATATCGCTACAATTTAATAGCAATTATTTTAATTTTTCTCAAACTTATTACCGTCAACCAAAATTCAATTAGAGTGAAATACCTTGCATTTGTGACTAAAAAGTAGTTTGCGACATGATATACACTGGAAATTTTTTATCCTCTTGAGGCCTACTACCACCCTTCTGAATCTGTCGATCTAATTCGGCAACACCCTGTATACCACCTTATAATAAATGATCCAATAGAAGCACTACTAAAAAGGCTGGCTAACTATTTGACATACTTTCTCGTTTGTTATCAGTCGAGTTCCAGCTGGTTCAACTTACATTCAAAAATATTCCTTGAGGCAAAATATGCGAGTAAGAAATAAGTTACAAGTAAAGAAGCGTACGTCTTTAACAGTCTCTTTATTTAATGAATATTCAAATGCATTCAGCATCACCGAACAAACTTACAAGCTTGTGTTATTTTTTCACTTCTTATGATGTACACAGATCAAGATCTGACTATTCATGAAGAGTTTTTCTATTTTTACTCAAAACGTTACATAAAGATCAGGACAAATGTAATACTTAACCCATACTGAACTATTCATGCAAAATAATAATAATGTTAATATTAATAATAAATGAAATAAAATAAAATTGTAAAAGTATTAGTAATAATAATAAAAGATTAATAACAAATATTAAATAGAAATATTAAAAGTTTTGAAATTTTGGTTTAGAGGTCGGCGCGGGCCGGGCTTTTGGAATCAATGTCAAATTATAAAAAGTCCGGGCTGAAAAAAAGTGGAGAGGGATTGCCGGGTGGATAAGTAATCAGGTAGACCTAGCTGCTAGATATCAAAATTCGAATGAAGCCGTAAAATATGAACCATTTTCAATAAATATGATTTTTGCGAGAATAAATTAGACATCTGCACGGGCCCCGGATTGGCCCGAGGCCCGTACCCGGCCCAGTCCACGGAACCATTTTTTATTAAAACGATTAGTAAATTAATTATGCTCCTCATTTAATAGTGATAAAAGTAGTTTTATCCTAAAAGATAAATTCCGTATATTGTTGAAAAAGGGAACATAGAAATGAACCACCATTTTAAGGATTGCTATTGTTCAGCGAAAAAGAATATTTATTTATAAGTATAGATCTTTTCCTTTTATTTTAAATCAGAGGTTTCTATATTAAGTAAGTAACCAGTGCAATTCTAAATGTACTTTGCAATTGGAGTAATATTTTTATATTAAATTGCATAGTTTTGGGAAATAATTTTTCGTAACCAGTAATAAAAAAAATCTTGCGTTTTTATCATTTGATCTAAAAGTTAATTAGCTTTCAACATCGCTTCAATTCATAAAAATTATGAAAATAGTTTCCAAATATTACAGGAAAGTAAATAATAAAAGCAAAGAATTTATAAAATTTTAGCCTAAAAATTTATAAAATTTTAGAATGTTTTCGTTTTTTTTTTTTTTTTTTTTTTCCCCGTGTTGGTTAGATTACATGGAGATATTGGGCATATCTCCAACTTTGTAAATTTACGAATATAGTATGCTTCTGTAAAAAATAGATTAAAACTTACAAATAGCGAATATCATCTTCTGAACGCCCAATCTGTCCGGTATTCGGAAGTGTCACCTTTCAATGGCAAAAACATAAAATACAATTAAACCGGACACTTCCTAATAGCAGATATCATTTTTTATGCTCTGAAATTTATATATTTATATGTTTTTACCTCTGAAAAGCATCCCCCACTCCTGATAGCGAAAAAATTCCACGCTCCTGTATCGGCTTTTCGAAGGTTTCACTGTATATCGGTACTGGGAATGTGTCCTCTAAATAGAGGTTTCCGTTATGGAAGTTTTATTGTATTTGACAAAAAACTGTTCTAAAAGCTACATAAACTTTACAATTTCGGAAGTTGTTTGGAATCGTGTGTTGAAAGAAAATTATATATTAATACAGACAGATTATCTAAAGATTTGGATTATTTTTATTTTTTAAGGAATTTTTTCACAATCGTAGATTATAATTTTATTATCAAAACTCAGGTGAAAATAAGTAATTCATAAAAATATCCCATTATCCGATTTTCAGAGGTTTTACCGTATATCGGTACTGGAAATTGAGAATGTGTCCTCTAAATAGAGGTTTCCGTTATGGGAGTTTTATTCTATATGACAAGAGACTGTTCTAAAAGTTACATAAATCTTACAGTTACGGAAGTTATTTGAAATAGTGTATTGAAAGAAAATTGTATAATAATACAGACTATCTCAAGACTTGTTTATCTTTATTTTTTAAAGAATTTTTGTTCAAAATCGTAAATTATAACATTATTTTTAAAACTCACATGAAAATAAGTAATGCATAAAAGGGGAAAATATCTTAAATTTATAAATATTTAGTATGAAATTCTTTATTTAACTCATGTTGAATTAAATAGTATAGTGTAATCTCGATTATCAGAGCTAATTGGCACTGCTAGTACCTCGGATGCCGGAAATCTCGATTAATAAGAAATTATGCATAAAACCCCGTCGTGTTTGCATATTTAACATTTCTTAGAATAAGAAACAATAGAATGTTTTTTTTTAAATTATAAATGTAAATATAACAGTTATATTTAATACCTCAGCAATTAAAAAAAAATCAACTACTAGTAGTAAATTTTAAAAAGAAAATTGAAAGTTTTTTAGTTATACTAAATTAAATATTTAAAGATGCTTTTTTCAGAAATACTATAAATGTCAAAAAATAACATGGCAATACAGGCGAACCTCGTTAACATGAACCTCATGGGGAATCAAAAATTTGTTCATGTTATCAGTATCAAATCTTTGTATTCGTCTTTATAGCGGAGTATGATAACAGTTCATGTTAAAAGTAATTCACGTTAAGCGCGTTCATATTAACCCTTAAATGCATAGGATAGAACGCGTTCCAAAAAATGCGCAATTCAAAGAATCAGAATTCATACCAGAAAAATCTAAATAGTAAATTTTTCTTTATTTAATTACGAATGGTCTGTCATTAAGTAAAGTGAAAATTGCTCTTTTAAATTTCTGGTGAGAATACGGAATATGTGAATAAAACCCCCAATAAATCGGGAACACTTATGGTATCGAAAATGATACAATATGCATTTAAGGGTTAACGAGGTTTGACTGTATAACTGTTTGATATTTTTCACTTGACCTACGTAAGAAAATATAATTTGAAATCATTCTTAAAAAACTACAGTAATAAAGTAAAAATAACTTATTATTACAATTTTCAAGCAGTGAAGTTACCATTTTATATTAGCATCCCGATTTTTTGTCAGTGGCTTATCGCTCACACAAACTTTCGAGTAACAGAAAATTTATCAGTGTAACATCGCTTCTTTTTCCAAAATATTTTAGAGACATAGACAGTGAACTAAAAAGTGCAATTTTTCATAAAATTCATTCACAGAAAAAAAAAAGAAGAAAAAAAGACTTTATTGTCGAATCGGACTTTATTATCGACTCGGTTAATAGAAGCTGGATTAATCGAGATTCTACTGTAAATACATTACTGGAAATAGATGCATTTTACTTTCGTGCAGATTTTTTTTTTATTTATTTATTTTTCACAATAGAACTAGTTTCGATCAATCTGTCATAACTCATAATATAAAGTACGTGATTTTGACAACTGGAAGATTCTATTTTTCCATTTTTCTAAACATTTTCCCCTTTTCATTACAGAAAAGTGAAACTGCTCTTTTACTATGTCCTTGTCTTCAAGGTTATAAAATGTTTTAGCGTCCGTCTCAAAGTATCACGTGGTTTGTCTGCTTGAACAGGATATACGGTTTTGGTTGCTTATTACATAAATACATATATTTATAAGTTTACTTTATAAGACTTTGCTTAAAATTGATTTGCTGTTTGCGAAGGAATCAGGAAAGGAAGAAAAGATCTTGGAAGATTTTTAAAAAAAATTCATACCTTAGAATTTTTTTGTGTTCTTTAATCTCGCATTAAGGCTGCTAATTACTCATTTTCCGAAGTCCCCTCAGTACTATTACGCCTATAGATGCAAACATCTATAGGCTTAATAGTACCGAGCATTATGCACGCATTATGCATAGGACCTAATTATTAATGCATAATGCATTAGGACCTAAGGAATGCATTTTATATTTATTATATCTTCTCGGGAAATTAATGTTTCAAACTTTTTTTTTTCTGTATACTGTTCTTTAAGGATGTCTCTTTTTTTTCTTAGTTTTAAAAATCTTTCTAAAATATACACTTAATTTTATATGAAGTGTTAAAATTTTACTCCAAATTTGTTAGTTTTTAAAACATAAAATATTAAATTAAGTAAAGATTTTAGAAAGACTTTGAGACCTAAGAAAAAAAAAATATCCTTTAACAAGAATACACAGGAAAAATAAATTAAAAATATCAAATTTCTGAGGAGATATTTTGAAAACAACAAGCATCAAACGCCCATAAACTTAACATTATGGAGGGGGAATTAAGTGACTGTCAGCCTTAAAACAATTATTTAACTCAAATTGTTTTTAATAGCACGAATCTGCGATACTTATTTCTTCTTGAAAATCAATAATGCTATTTATGTTATTTTTCATTTCTTATTTCATTGAGAGTATAATAAGACTAGAAATTAACGCCTCTTTGTATTCTATAATGTGGTTCTTGGAAGCGGTCTAATCGATTAATTAATGATTCATACAAAAATATCAATCATGTATGGATTAAAAGTTTTAAGTGGACACAAAGATAAAATTATAAAAAATACCTATGAATAAAATTCTAAAAATCACGCGCTTTGAACTCAGTTCAAGGACTTTTTTATGCCACATTAAAAATTGATAGGGCAATTCCAAATTTCCATTGTTATGAAAGTTAAAAGTGCCCGGGCTTTCAAGCTTATTATGGAATGCAAAGAGTCACATGTGACCGGAAATATTATGTAGGTTTACTCTAAAACTGTGCAGTAAAATTTTATTTCACACAGACAAGAGATAAGGGAGGTGCACTATTGTTTTAAAATGACCATGAAAATCAGTCGAGCAGAAAGGAAAGAATAACTGCCGCCAATATTTTTCGAAGAAGACTTCCTATTGCCATTTTTACTTTATTTTAAAAACCTAACTTGAAACGTGAGTGCAATTTTGTCTGAAATTACCCAAGAAGAGCTTAATAATAACATTAAAATGCATCAGTTAAAACTTTTTTACTTTTTAAATTAACGAAATTGCGTAAGTAATTTCAAAGCAAGCAATAGTAATGTGATTTATTTTTAGAGTAAAATTTATTTTTTAATTATATCGGAAGTCTGCAGAATTTTGTTTCTTTCTTTCTATTTTTCCTTTTCACAGATGGTATGTAAATAAAATGGAATTTTTTTATTCAGATGTAGCATATATTATGGTCTCTCTTATAATATATATATATATATATATATATATATATATATTTACATTGTAATTTTAATGGAATTTACATGAGGTATTATATTCTTAATATCATCTCTTTTATAAAATATAACTTTTTTTATTTAACCTTTTAGTTATAATAGAATGCTTGACGCATAGTATTTTTCTTTTTCGTTAATCGATAAATTAGAAATTGAATACAAATTTCCGTTGCTAAAATTATTGCAGTGAAATGTTTTTATTATTCTTATTTTTCAAACATAATTTGTATTTATTTTTACAGGGAAAGAAAGAAAATAATTTATTTTGAATCTATAAAAACATGTTTATGTTTGTCATTCAAAGTTTTAATTTTGAGGTACATTTCGTAAGAAATACTACCTATTGCAGTCGTTACTACGGTTCGACTTTTGAAAAATTTCTTTTATAACTTTTCATTATATGACCCCAGGAACCCAAAACCACAACCATCTAAAAAGTTTATAATATACAGTCGACTCTCGTTAATTCGAACTCGTCGGGACCACAAGAAATGTTCGAATTATCCGAAGTTCGAATTATGGAAAACATGCTTAATATGGTACTATTACAAAGGAATTAATGTTATAGTGTCTTTTAAACTTATTTCGTCTGTTATCATTAGAATATGACTTAATATTAAATTAGAATGTATAAATACATAAACTAATTAAAAGATTAGAAACAAGCACGAAGAAAGAAAAATTTATAGCGTCACTGATGGACAGATGGGGCTCTAAGTAAGTGGATATCAAAGGCATTGTATTATATGTATACTCGTTCGGAACAATTTTCACAAAAAATCAAAGAAAGAAAATTATTCAAATGATCTGAAATTTGTGAAAAAGAAAAGAAAAATGAAAAATCGGAATTCTCGTTAGTTTGAATTAAACCAAGTCAAGAGAAAATAAAATCGAATTAATGAAAATTTTTAACGTTATTCTGCCTTTGAAAATTTCGGGACTTCATGTTTAGTTCGAATTAAGCGAAGATTCGAATTATCCGATTTCGAATTAACGAGAGTCGACTGTATATATGTGTGTGTGTGTGTGCGCGGTCACGATAGAAGTCGCAATTACGCAGGGATCGTCTTCAGACTCGCCAAAAATATTGAAATGGCTAATATCTCGGCGAGAATTGCAAATGGGCAAAATCGGGTAAGGAAAAGGAATGGGGAAGGTTAGAAAATTTAAATACTGCGTTAACATGATTCTGATAAATCACCTTTTTACAGAACAATGAAAAAAAAATAAACATTTTTCGGTATAGAAATTGCCAACAATTAAAAAAAACCACAATAAAATTCTTACCACAACATTTACTGTACTTGTAAGATTCCCACGTAAAAAAATGAAAATACAATCGTTTGACAAATTAAAGAAAAATATAATAATGCGTTATAACTTTTCTGTAGTAATTTTTCCACATGAAAAAATAAATAAATAAATAAATAGCTTGACAGATTTTTTTTCAAAAGGCAAATATTACGTCATATTGGAAATATAATGGACGAAAAACAGGTGAATATGCAACATCATATGAAATTGTAAAAATATTGAAACATGATAAAAACCAGACTATGAAAATATTGGCGTAGTTTAATATTTTACAGTTCTCTGATTTTGTTTTCGCCATTTTAAAATCTATTTCATATATTATGTGTGTATGTATATGCGCACATATTAGAATTTTCACAAAATGTTTAGTTCCCTCGAGATAAAATTAATGAACTTAGTGATAAAACCGGATTTATCTCTAATCTTGATTTTGTTTTTGTTGATGAAATTTGTACTTAACTTCGAAATCTACTTCTGCCTGCCAAGCTGCCAATCTGTAGGCCAAGCTAGCTGGTATTTTTTTTTTTTTTTTTTTTTTTTTTTTTTTTTAATGCTTTGTAAAAGAATAAAATCAGCAGAAGGTGCTTGAACAAATTTAAAGCGAAAAAAAAACTCTCTTTTTTACTTTAAACACTGCACTAACTATTCGTTTCCATTTTCTTAAAAAAAGAAACAAACAAAAAAGAAAGAAAAAGCGATGTCATAACTGTTACGGTTCCTTGACCCTATAACTGCTGTGCAATCATTCAATCGCGTCATTTTTAAACTGAAAAAAAGAGAAAATCTGAGAACGGTTATAAAGCAGGAAATAGTTCTGAGCTATGTTCATGTAGAGGCTTTGGAAAATTCCAACAAGCATAACAGATATACCACTGTATTACAGATGCATTCATTTGTTCGGTACAAGTAAAACATTATTCATTCAACTATGATGCTTTGAATATTATACAATTTTTGAAGGTTTCCTCTCTAAAAACATGCTTTCCCATTTTAAGTGCCGGAAAGCTTCGAAGTTCAGTAAAATTCCAAATATCATAACTCAATAAGTTTGATTGTAGAAGAAAGGAACTTTTTCTGTTTTACTTGTCAGTTTATGGAAAAAAAAAATTCTAAATATAACTAGAACGTAGATAAACTTAAAATTATTATGTTATAAAAAAGAATGAAGAAACATTTAATACACATATTTAAAGTCCTGGCTTATTTTGAATACTTTACCAATTCACATTTAGTACGTGGGCTACAAAAAGTGTAACATTTCCGTCATGCATTTTACAATAAAAGTTTAAAAGAATAAATCATTTAAGTATACTTTTTAATTGCAATAAAATTATGTCCATTTAAATCAGTACCCAATTGTTTCATAATAATTTTTAATTTATTAGGTTTTTAATGCAAAATATGTGAATTCTTACTTCCGTGGTATGTCACACATCCGGAGTGGTTGGTTATGTTGTTTAATGATTTGTTTAATTTAAAAAATATATTTACCTAATTATTTTTCCTACCACAAGTGTCTCAAATACTAAACATTTAAGCATATTTTAAATATTTATATTGTGATTTAATTTGTTTTAGTAGAACAATTAGTTCTGTCACATAATAAATTCTCACCCTTGTTACCCAAACATAAAATGCCATTTTTCACTGATCGATGGTATAGTCCAAGAGCCGACAGCACAAAACTCTATGTCACCGAGCACAAGAAAAATTCCTTTATTTTGTGAAAGAGTAGAAAGAGGAGAATCTAATGATCCATATCTGCTGGGAGCATGAAAAGACCCGTTCGCTAATGCTAATCCTATGGAAGAAATTTATAAAGATATCTCGGTTGCATTTTAATATTTTCAAATGATTCTTTTTGCATTGGACAGCTGAGATTAATCTGAATGCAGGCCATTTTTTACTTTTTTGATTTTGTTTGCAGATATTTTTTACGAGAATGCTTTCATTTTCAGAGCCGATTTGGAAAGCGAAATCATCCTCATAAAAAATATCTGTAAACAAAATCAAAAAAGTAAAAAACGGCCTGCATTCAGATCAATCTCAGCTATTCAATGCAAAAAGAATCATTTAAAAATATTGAAATGCAACCGAGATGGCTTTATAAATTTCTTCCGCAGGATTAGCATTATCGAACGCGTCTTTTCACTTGAGTGAAGCGGCCCCTTAAGCCAACAATGAATACCATTAGTGGTTGACTCGTAAGATTAGCATTGTATTTTCCTGCACCGGGTTTTCCATGTTTTCATACTTTTGATTGTAGGACAAACACAATGCGAAAGCTACGAGTCAACTATTCGTATTAATTTTCGGCTTATGCCCCACTTTACCTCCGGCAGACATGGACCATAAGATTCCCCTATTACTACTCTTCCATAAAATAAAGGTATTTTTCTTGTGCTCGATGACATAGGGTTTTGTGCTGTCGGCTCTTGGACTAGTAGTATTAGTATCACATTTTATTTCCTATCATGTAACTCACTCATTTTGCTTACTTACATCTATCTAGAAGTTCTGAATTTTTAATTGGGATAGTAGTTTTTTAGCTCACAGGCTAGTATAGCCTGAGAGCTTATGTGCCCGCCCGTTCTGTATGTAACGCGATAACTCATGATAAAAATATCCGATTCACTTGAAATTTTGTATGAATGTATATTCTGATAAGGCGCTTCCCTGATTAGTTTTTGGAGTTCATTCGATATATATAACAGGGGGAACGGGGGCTAATGCCCCTCCCCTTAGCTTATATGAATGGTTTTTTTATGCAGAATGATCAGTTTTCGTTCAAAATTCAGATGGAGAATCATTCTGATGAGGTACTTCCGTGATTAGTATTAGGTGTTCATTGGATAAGTATAAAAAGGGGGGAACGGGGGGTTCATGCCCCTCCTCTAAATTGATATAAATGGGTTTTTCATGCAGAATTATCAGTTTTTTCCAAATTCTTATATGATAAATCATGTCTGTGATTAGTTTAAGGGGTTCAATGATTAAGTATAAAAAGGGGAAGTGGAGGGAGCTGACCACGCCCCGTAATTTTTTTTAAAAATGGAATTAACCCTTGAAAATATAAGGCTATAATATACAATTAGTATGCGTAGCCTATGAGCTCAATGCCATCAGTTTTACTGGGCAATATTCTTTTTATTAAAAAGTGTAGTTATTGAGAATTCTCACCTCCGTGATACTCTTTGTTAATTTCATTACGAGTTTCATATTTATGAATAAAATAATTGAAATTAAGTAGGACTATTGTTCATAATAACTTCTTGTAAGTAAAAGTTTTATATAAAAGTTAAAAAAAGAGGGGGGGGGGTGTAAGGTTTTGAAATTGAAAAATATTTTTGTTCAAATAAATAAACGTTCTAATGAATGATACACGTATATCCAACAGGTAAAAAACTGAAGCTCATTTCAAACTTTTTTTAACACACTGTATATTGACTACAAAACTTTTTAAAATGATATGAATATTTAATTATTTGAATCATTTAAATCAGTAAATGCAGCTAAAAAATTACTAAATTTATTTTTTTTATGCAATATTCCCACCCTGCCACCTTAAAGCAAAGAGAAAGAAAGATACATTTTAATATGAAATTGTCCCAGAAAATAAATAATAATATAGTAAACTCTGGCTAAGGTGGAATCGATCGTGACCGAGAAACTTAGTCCCGTAGTAGAGTAACAACCTATTTTAGACAAATTTTACTCTATGTCTATGGATTCATATTTAAAAAAAAAAAAAAAAAAAAAAATTGCTGTCCGTCCGTCTTTCTGCCTATAAACACTCTACCTCCCGAACAAATTGAGATAGAGTCTTGAAAATTGGTACGTACTTAGTATATAATAATGGGAAGAAGTCTATGGTATATCAGAAACCTCTATTATCCGGAACTATTTTTTTCGAATTCTTGAGATATTCATTCTAATGAAACGTATATAAAAATCTTCAATTTTTTTTTAATTTAACGAATGAATGTGAAAGATAAGAAAAACCCCCATAAAGAAAGCATAAATAATGAAAGCGATCAAATAATTAGTTGCCGAGATGTTTGTAATCATATTTTCCACACTCTTCGAATTTTCATGACCCTGTATTTCATTTAAATTTCAATTCAAGGATATATTTTAATTGGATATGAGACACTTAATCTGACGCAGTAAACTGTTGGTTAATATGATTATAATTTTTGGAGTTATAAGGATGTTTCTTTGACGCAGTTTGGTACTTTATTTTCCTGTCGACCAAAAGGATATTTCTTTGACGCAGTTTGGTACTACTTTATTTTTCTGTTGACCAAATAACTATCGCCAAACTATAAGATTAAATGTAAAGCCAATATTGACTTATCGTAAATGTCACATTCATTTGACATTAACCACGTTAAACCTGTTTGTTGCGTCATCATATGATTTTTAATTCGACGTTTTATTCGTACTTTTATTAATCTTTTAATAATTTATTTTTCTTTCGTTATTTAAAGCATTTATTCCAATTTGCATAATTTTGTGAGTAGTTTGGAGATTTATATTATTTGTCGAAATTGGTCGACAAGATAATCAAATAGTATCCACAATTCCGTAATAAAGCATTACTACATATTATAAATATTTTAATGTACATTTAAATTTTATTTCGGAACTGCGATGCATTTTAAAAATAGTTTTCACATGTTTTACTTGCATATTTTATATTATGTATATACATGGTGGGTAAATATTACGGTGACCCCCAACGACATTTTTTTTAATCTGTAATTTTTAACTTACTATAGAGATTTATATTACGTGTAATATTTTATACAGTTCTCTGAGCAACTAACTAGAGCAAAAAATGATTGCTTAAAAAAACGTGCAAAAAAAGGGGTGCAAGTGGTGCAGTCTTCCAGATTGTGATCCGCAATGACACGCAAAGTATATGGCACATGATATATATCCATTAAAGAATTTTTTTTTAACGCAAGCACAGTAGAACACGCGAACATTATGTAAGATATGTGTAATTTTGTCTCGCTTTCTTTTTATAACGCGAAACAGTATTTTACTAAACTATTTAAACGGAGGCCTAAAATAGCGTTGTTCCAGTCTAGTGCGTCGATTAATGACGACTCGGCTTTTGACATTAATTTAAATAGTTTTAGAGCCTCCAAATATAACACATCGTGTCAAAAAGGAAGTTTTCTTTTCTCAAAACTTTTGGAAAATGTAGCACAAAATTATCTATTATATGTACTGGAATCCTGTAAAGAGTCGGTGTGATGTCGAAAGCAATATGACATCACGTATTATTATTTGCTTCCTTTTTTTTAAATTAAATTCTCAAGTTTAAAATTTAAATTATCTTTTGCAATTTCAAATCAATTAAACATCATCTTTACTTTCTAAAAAGAATATATTTATCTCTTTCCTTTAAATTGCAGTTATGTAGGTTTTCATGCTTAACCGAGGCCGTTAATAAAATAAATCAAAAACAAATCTTTTCTCATCCTAAAATCATTTTCTGAGCCTGCATACTTTCGTTTGTTCAAAGAGTACATTGTAAGATATTTTAAAAACCATATGCCCTTTTGCAGTTACTCAGTCACTTACTTAATTCCTTTTCAAATTAACAGACATTACAACTCCTTTTTCGGCTTAAAATCTAACGCTCTGTTTATATTAAAGCGGCGTCTGACATCTGTGTTATGCATATAGAAATATTTCCCCCAGCAATTAGTATTGGCATGCATATTTGTACGCTGATATATTAATCGCCAAATTAACGGTCCGGTTGGCACGTTTTTAATTTAAACTTTCCTTATGAACTATACGTATAGGGTTATTATGATCTAAGGGCAACCACATTTTAGCTCGACGCATTTTGGCTACCTTATTTGATGTCAGGAATCATCCAATCTCTGACCGTCCGGCTGTCAAGATGTAGTATCCCAGTATTTGTCTGTTTACCGGGGGTCACCCCGTAAGAGTGTAATACTCTTTTAATTTTCATCAATAAATGCCATATACATAGTCAGATCTTGGTCTTGAGTCTCTCCTACTTGAGTTATTGCTGTTTTACGCAAAGTACTTTTAATCGTCACGGCTGATTTTATACGTCTCAAGCAGTTAATAAATTTAACTCCCATTCTTTAAAGACATGAACGAAAAATAATCGTCACAGTCGGGTTGAACCTAACATTTTTCAGTATGGAACTGGTTCGGGTCGGTTTTACTGTTAAAGTAAAAAGAAAAGTTCGGGCGTTTGAAGAGAGTTATGATTCTTTAAATTCTGATTCGATTTAATGATTCTTAAAAATAAACAAATTTGAATGAGAAAAACATCAGAAGGTCCTTTCCGAATTAAATACACGTTTTTTAAGCATTACCAATGAGAAAAAGTAACTTTAAGGAGATGCTTGAAAATTTTGATAATGACTTGGATGGAAAAAAAAGGGTTGGTGATTTGTTTCATTATAAAATAGTGGAGTATTAAAGTGTTTTTAGAAATTTATAGGTAATTTTTATATTTATAGGTGCATTCGTAATTATGTAAATACGTAGCACCTGTAATCGTCCTTCCACCTGCTCACATATAACAAAGCAAAAACTATCCAACCGAATCCTTTGAAATTTAAAATATATGATTATTGCATAATTTTGTCGAGTCGTTTCAAATTGGAGGAAAATTGGATGCATAGTTTAATTACTGGGCCAATCAAAAGTATTCTGTTATATGACGACCAAAGGGAAAAAATAGTTTCAAGAGCATTTCAATGATGTTATACTCTTTCGAATGTAACAAAATTGATATGTATCAAGAAGTATATACTAAAATAATACATTCTGTACAATGCGTGGTACAAAGAATATTTATTATTAATTTGCAGGGCTACCAGAAAAGTATTTCATTGCATAATGTCATAGGGAGAAACATTGTTTGGGACGCGGTTTAATTATATTAAATTATTTCACATTTTATGAAATTGATATGCGTTAATGAGGTTTACTACAAGTTACTTCCCATGTAATAGAAAGCAGATAGTATGTACAGGAACATACAAAATATTTCGGCTTCTATATTGTATCCGATTTACAGCATACTATTACAACAAGATGTAAATATTTTGAAAACTTCGTTATAGCACGAACGCACCTAATTTGCGATGCTGCACGTTCAATTTCCAACTTATTATATTTGCTAGCGTTTTCGTTTTATACTATCAAGTTAAAAAACGAGAACGTTCACTTTCAAGTCAAAACGATGGCCAAAATTCTCCGCTTATACACTGAAATATACGGTAACTTTTTATATGTTAATCATGGTGAGTATATTCTATACCTCGAATCAGGGATGCAGAAAAAAATTCATGCATCATTCGCTTTATTAGCGGAAATTGCTGAAGGAAAAATTTCAATTGAGGTATGTATTTCCTAACTGAACTGGTTTTTGTGTGCATAAAGTTTATGAATACAAATCTATTATATATCATGCAAAACTCTTTTTAAAGGATTTTGATAATTTTTCGACTGTAGATGGGAATTGCTAAAATTGAATTTTGCAAATGTATTTTGCGCTTCCAAATAGTTCAATTAGACATCCTACTTCAATTTATTTAATAGTTATGTTTTGTTAACATTATTCAGAATATGTTAGAAGCATTTCCTAATCTACGCATCAAATGGTTCATGCATGATTTTTTCTTTTTCGTTAATCTGTTGTACGCTTTTTAATTATCATTTTCTACTTTTGGGCTTTTAGACAGATGGTGTATTATTAATTATGACAAACTATTTCAAACCTAGCAATTAATGCTCATTGAATATGCATAATCTAATATCTTCCTGCATCCAAATTTATCACAATTGATGAACAGGAGCACCTAAAATCATCGGTCAGAAATGCGCTAGTATCTTGTGTGGGTTTTGTCAGTATATTAAAAAGTCTACCCGTTGAAACCGAAAATATAGATGCACGCACATTACTCTGACACCTACTTAAAAAGAAGAGTATGTCAGCAGGACAGTTAAAGGCGGAATCAATTTGATACTTTCCCTACATGGCATAGCTTATCCCACGGGCACATGCCATGGCATAAATCATAATATTTTAATTAGCTGTCCTGTCTAAAGTCGCTTCCTCATTTTGTGTCTTTTTTTTTTTTTTTTTTTTTTTTTTTTGCCTCTCTTTATGAAAAGTCTGAATATATTCCTGCAAGGGTTGTTTGTGAAATAATCTACACAATATGTTGTAATATGGCACAGTTTTTTTTTTCTCTCAATTTATCTTATATCTGGTCATTGGTTTTAAGTAAACATGAAAGTAGGATGATTTTTTTTCAGTGGACTGTGGGAGGTAAAATATTATTTCCTTTTCAAGGTCAATATTTATTTTTCAAAATCAAATTTTAGTAGGTTAAGTTCAGAAGGCAACATATATGTACGTGTATGTTTGTCGTTAATGTCAGCCACAAAGTACATTATGTAAATGTGTGTAACTTAATCCACAAATTTCATTAATTGCATATTAATTCAATTATTGCATATGTTCGCTTATTATATAAACCATAATTTTATATATTTTTTGTATTCCGAATTAATACAAAGGCATGCAAATATTATAAAAATAAATCGCAAGACTTCATCGGTCAATTACATCCATATTTCCTGAAATTAAAAATGCTATAATATTTGATTCATTTTGTATTAAATGTCCCCATTTTGTATATGCTTCCTCATTTTGTATCTGAAAATGAGCATTTCGGAAAAGATCGTTAAAGAAGGATTAAAAATAATAAATCGCTTTATATTTCCGTTCTCTTTCAATCTAACAGTGCTAAAATGTATAAATAATAAGAAGAAAGTAATAAATGAAATAATAATAATAAAAAAACCCCCAATTGCACGCATATTCTGGTGCAACAGGAACACATCTTTTAACTAATTCAACTTAAGCGGACAGTTTACCTCAAAAATTGGTCAAACTGTCGATTTTCTTTTCTTTTCTTTTTTTTTTTTTTAAATATTAAATTCAAATTAAAGCTTGTTTAATTGTGAATATTTTCATAATTTTTATCCGTACGGCAATTATATCACAAGATATAATTGCCAAACTATATCACAAGATATAGTTTTGTTAATACAACCAGCGCAATTTCCCCACACAAATGAAAAATTTTATGGCTTTTTCTTCAGTTCATGTTTTCGTCACTTTCATGTTTTAAAAATGCTAAAGCTTTTTAAGTATTTGAGATAGATATTTAAAATTTTTTGTAGTTGCTCTTTATTACATACTTATTATCATTTAAATATTTATATTTTTATATATTCATTATCGTTTTCCACTGAATGAGGGAAAGATAATGTGATTTTTTTTTTATTTGTCAATTAATAAATTAAGACTGGTGTTCATTTTTAAGTACCTGCAGTGCAAATGTTTATAAAATTTTTGAAGGGGACGGTAGACTTTAAAAATTATTTTTCTGTATGTCTGTTGTTCTAAAAAGAAAATTTTCAAAGAATTGACTTGTGTATTTTTCTGTTATTTGAAATACTAACATTTAATTATACTACTACTCGACAGAATTGTAATACAAATGTTTATTGAAAAAGAGGTTAAAACCAGTAAATAAATAAATAATATATATTTTAGTTATAAAGGGAATTTTAGTCGTAAAGCATCGTTACCACAAATACTACTACTACTACTACTACTACTACTACTACTACTAATAATAATAATAATAATAATAATAATTAAGTTAATTTTGCATATGGTAAAAATAACATAATAATATGGTAAAAAAAACATTTATAAATGTTTTTTTTTTTTTTTTTTTTCAGTGGGCTGTCGGAGGTAAAATATTATAATTATTTTCTTTTCAAGGTCAATATTTATTTTTCAAAAACTAATTTCAGTAGGTTAAGTTCAGAAGGCAACTCAATGTACGTGTTGCCTTAATGTCAACCATAGAACATATTATATAGATGCGTGCAATTTAACCAACAAATTTCACTAAATTATTGTATATGTTCGCCTAGTATATGAACCTCAATTTTATAATGTTAACGCATGCTTCTGCTATTTGTTATTTAATAAAAAACTTACTATAAAAGAATGTACTTCATTTAAAACAAAACAAAATAAGACTAAGTCCAGTCAAAACTGTGGCTCGAAAATTTACAGAAAAAGATTTCATTGTCGAACCGTTAAGTAAAAATAAATATAACCTTTTATGGTGCAACTAATTAAATTTTAAAGTAGTAAATAATACCCTAAATTAATTTTGGCGGACTCATGTTTCTTATTTTACAAAATCTCTAATATTTTAAAAGATACTTTACATAGAACTAACATACTAAATTATCATAACTACACAAACTTATGAGATAAATATTTATTGAAAATAATTTCAACAGTCGAACATCAATTAACGTTAAATTTTTTGTATTTATAAGTCTTAATTTCGCAGATGATAAGGAATAACTAACGTTAGTATATGCTTATATTTATAAAAACCTCTATATTAAACAAGGTCTCAGGATTTGATGCCAATTAATTAAGTAAAATTATATTTTTATGAATACTTTATATTCTTTGAAAACTTATCAGTTAGAAAAGAGAAAATTTGGTTTATCCTCCGTGCAAATACAATACTTATTTTAACTTGACACTTCAGTGAATGACAAAAGACACAGAGACTGCAATAAGATGGGTCAAACAGATATAAAGTTTGAGAACCATTGAAACGTACATTTCACTCCTCAATGAAAAGAACTCGTAAACAAATGATAATCAGACATTTTCAATTGACTGAATGAAGAATTTAATTTTAACCAGATATCACCTGCATCTCCCCATTATGATATGAATCAAATAATTATAACATGCTACTGAAAACGTCTGTGTTACCTGTGCTGCATACAATGAAATAATAAGCTAAATATATACATGAGTCATGTATACATAGACCTTCAAAACTGTGCCAGGGGTCACACAATCCGGTCAGGAACATAGCGCCCTTGCCATTTCTCGCGTTCATGCGTAAAACGTGATGTTGCAGTTGAAACTGTCAAACGGCTCATCAAACTGATGATGTTTCTTTGTTTACGTTTTTTTCTTTTTTTTAATGATTATTATTATTTAATAGAGTCAGTGCCCCTTCTTTTTGAAATTTTGATATTGTGATAATAAATTGGGTTGTGCTTCATAACATTCATGCAGAAAATTACAGACAGGAATTACGTCCTGAATGTTTTGTAAACAGTGTAAGTAAAAAATATAGAGTTCAACAAAATTTTTAGTGTCTCTAACATAAAACAAAAGGTTCGTTAAATTCTTATGTGCATATGTGGGTTTGTATAAAAATACAGAGTAAATGAGAATTATTTTAACAACTTTGACATTCGAAAATATTAAAATAATATAGCAACTTGATAATATTTCTTATATTTTATTATAAATTTTTCGTTTGATTAAATAGCCACTATTTTAAATTTAAACAATGAAACATGTGCCGCGCTACAATTTGGTATGAACACCCAGAATTTTAAGCATATAAATGAAAAAAAAATGTAGAAAGAATGAAAAGAAATCTTGAGAATTAGAAATATTAGAAATAGCTCATATATTTATGTTTTATAATAAAATATAATTGAAATAATCATTTTTAAATGAAGAAAATTGCATTTTTCAATTTTAAAGTGATACATAATGATATAAAGAGCACTGATTAAAAATGCAGCCTAATAAGCAATGTATACACCAAATTTTTTAATCAATGCAAAAACATGATCAGTCAAGAAGCGGACCAAGTATTTTAATCCTTTATCTACCAAATTATGAATTCATGAAAATTTTACATTCTAAGTCTTTTTACGTAATTTGTTTAAACTAAATTAAAAGATTTACATAATCATTTACTAATAAATTTTTGAAGGATTTTAGAAAGATTAAAGGATTGAGAAGGATTAATTAAATTTGAATTTAGAGGAATTTTATGCAATATTTATAACCCCACTCATATCTTTTATATTAAAATGTTTTCTTAGTATTTTGTAGAATTATAAAATGTACAAATATGATGTTCTTCGAATATAAATATAGAAATATTTCCGAATTGAAAAATCCTCATTTCCCTCTCTCAGCGCCAAGAAAGTTGAAAAGATACAAAGACAAAAGAAATCTTTTTAAAAACATTTTTGTTTTATGTAACCAATAATGCTTATGGAACAACATAAAGTAATGTATCTGTAACTCATTCTGAACAGTATTACAACTATTTGACGCATTAAAATAATTTTGTATGAAGTAATTTTAATGGTACTTATAAGTACCGTTGGTAGATAAAGGGTTAATGTATTTAGGCCAATTTTTTACTAGTGGGAGATTATGTAGCGGTTTGTAATTGTGAAAGTGTACACTCTAAAAAAAAATTACAAAATTTTTTCCAGTAGAATTATATTCCAAGAACTTTTTGTGCAATCATAATAATAAAGATTCATGTAACAGATACAGATTTTTAATTTGAATTAAAACATTTTTAAGGTTATTAAAACATTTCTTGGAAAATCGGATTCCCAGAACTTTTTAAGTAACGGTAACGAGGATTACAGATAAAATTTTAATAAAATTACCAAAATTGTAATAGATTCATTTGTAAAGTTACAGATGTCTCTAGTTTTGCTTACAAATTTTGTAGATTGACATCATTTTCTTGTACAGTGTACATAGAAAATTTTAATAAGCATAATAGATTTCGGTAAATTTAGATTACTAAGGTTGAAATTTTTTTTTTTTTTTTTTTTTTTTTTTTTTTTTTTTACAGTGTAGTATATTTTCTTCCATTTTAATAAAATGCTGTAACCAGAACACTGTAAAAAAAAAAAATTAGTAAAGTTACTAAAATTTTACTAGGAAACTGGAATTCCTAGATCTTTTAATGTAACCGCAACAACAAAAATTCATATAAGTACACTTCTACACTGTAAATCAAAAGATCTAAGGTTATTAAATTTTTTTAGGAAACTAGGTTGCCTAGAATTTTGTATGTAACTGCAACCCATGTTATAATTTTTTTTAAATAAGTTTACTGTAATTTCAGCAGGTTCTACTGTAAAGCTACAGATTACTCTAGCTTTACAAAAACTTTAGTTTGTTTAGTTAGTTTTCTAGATTTACGTCTCTTTTTTTTCAGTGTACAGTTTACATCTGTATAATCACAGTTTCTTTTTTTTTTTTTTTTTTTTTTTTTCAGTGTAGGTTTTGCACATTTTACATTGAGTTTAAACCAGGATCTGGAATCACATGCATACCATTATTTAAGAACTATCCCCATGTGCTATTTGCCATGTGGTTTAATGCACGTTTTATTGGAGCATACAGAAAAGTCTGTCTTTCACTTGCGTCAGCAAAAAAGCATCAGATTACCTTCAAGTTACTTCTCGGTAGCTTAATGCAATCATTCGGTTAGAGGGAAACACAATGTTTACTTTACCATTAAATCTAACTGCAGCCCAATTCATGAGTCGACCCTGCGTCGTCTTGAAAATATTTCAGGCACCTTGTGCAGATCGTGCTACACTATTAAAAATCTGCAGTTAACTGACCAGCAATTCGACCGTTTTTAAAGCTAACGGCTGCTGGACCATATTATTAAGGGTATTTGACCATATTATTGGCCATATTATGGCCAGCATTAAGTTAAATTACAATTACGTAACCATTTTCAACAAAAATGGTCGAGCTATTGAACAGTTTTTTGCAGATTTTTATTAAAGATTAAAGGTGACTGTTTAGAATGCCCGTCGCGCTTGCAATTCAGAAATCGGACAGCGCCATCTGTTGGTTACCAATAGAACTATTTTTTTCATTGCCATACAAAACCCGGTTTCTTTTGCAACCGTTTGTGCAAACTGTATCTTTGTATCTTGACTCGTTTTCGAATTATTCGCTTTTAAAGTTCGTCCTAACTTTTGGATCACCAGGTATACACTTTTAACATTCTTTTACAATTTTGTTAACTATATTAAAGAAGAAAATTTGGTTTAAAAATTGTTTTATTAAAAATTAAGAATATTATAGAAAGGGAAATTCTTTGTGAATTTAACGGTGATTTTTATCGACAATTACTTTACAATTATTTCATTTACCATTGTGCTTGAAGCTTGGTAATATTAAAAGTAAATTAATAGCAAAAGTATTTCTAAACTGAATCATAAAATACATTCTTTGCACACAATATTAACAGCATCTGTAACTTGCATGGTAAGATCTTCATCTCCGGTCCAGAGGACTCGATATCTAATCTCTAATCGGATAGAAATAAGTAAAATTTGCATGGTATAGTAATTTATATTCACTCGAAAAGCATCAATTTTTACAGTTAGAATTCGCTAATATCTAAAAAAAAAAAAAAAAAAATTATCATTAAAAAATGCTAAATAAAATTTACAGATTCCTGTGTATTTTTATCGATGTAAATTTACAGAGTTTACTGTAAATTTGCCGAATATTTTCTTTATTATCTCTGTGATTTTACATATGATTAAAGATAATGGATTACCAATAAATTCTCTGTGATTTCACAGAATTTTTTTTAATGCTGTTCAAATTTCCTGAACGTCTGATATTTTGCCCAATCCAATCAATTTTGCTTCTTTTTCTTCTTTTTTTTTTTTTTTTTTTTTTTTTTTTTTTTAAATACATGGTTGTTTTTTTCCCTTGGATTTGAATGTCTTTTTGACGCAGCAATGGATCTCTTGCCAGTTCGCCTTAAAGTTCTTTTCCTATTGCCTTTTTTCTCTCTTTTAAACAGCTTTGATGGACGGCTTTTTTTCCGTTCCATTAATCCCCTTATAATAATATTTCAGTAGTGGTGAAATTCAATATTACACTTGAAGTGTCAACTTTTTGTCGATAGCTCATGCTGAAAATCTTTGTTTCTGAAAATTCACAACTTTACCTTTTTTTCCAAACCCATTTAAAGCGCTTTAATGTCCCATATTCTTATAACATTCTTTCTGGTCGTTTCGTTTGGAAATTTCTGTGCCTGCAAAGTGTCTTTATATACTAAACTAATTTAAATATTTCGTTTTCTTCTTTTCGCAGTGGCAAGTCCTGTACAATTAAATGGTAATTTCGTATGTGAGTAAGAGATGCTAACTGGGCATAGTCTTCATACCTTAACCCTTTCCGGCACGGGCAAATTTTGTAGTAAAATGAGAAATTATCGACTGACACTAGTATTCACAAACGAATTTTTTAGGTATTTTGAATTCCTTAATTTAAGCTTTTATTGTAAAAGCAAAATTTTACTAAAATATTATTGGTGCCATTCGCAAGTTTGGAATTAAAAATAGGTATCACCGACCGGGCACAGTGCGCCGAAAAGGGTTAAATGGTAGAGAACTCGGAGCGCTATTCCAAGGGTTCCGGGTTCAATTCTCGATTTGGACATTTTTCAGTTTGAATACTATGCTTAGTTAGCATTATGAGAATTCACTTATTAAATACTAAATAATTTCACAGCTGAAAATTAATTAAAAAAATTATACCATTTTTCGATTTAAAGCATATAATTTATAATTAGGAGTAGTGAATCTCAAATAAAAAACCAAAGGAAAATCAGGAAAAATGCATAAATTATCAACGAGAATTTAAATTAACACTCAACGGACGGATCCGCGAATTTACGTTTTTGTGAATCTAACGAAGAAAATATTTAACTGGCGCCGGAAATTTTTGTAAGGAAGAAAGGTAAAGGTGTAATTCAAACAAGCTTACTTTTCATTTGTTGTGAACAGGTTTGTATTCGTAATAACATTTGTAGACGTAAATTTCGTGCTCATTTTCTGAAAATAGCTTGCCCTCAATGTGCTAAGAATAAAAATTAAAACATGAAATTTGAAAAAAAAAATCGTTGCATGGATGTGTATGGAAATGTATTTGTGTGATACAGAAAAATCAAATACAGAACATATATTTGTGAAATTGATTACATTTTAATACACGGTTCTTTTAACGATAAAATGCCTTTAAATTTATTCATGAGATATACGTATTAAAAAAAAATAAAAATAAAAATAAAAAAAATACTTTATCTGCTTCCAAAATTCACTTTGAATTGGATATAGTTAATAGATCATTGCAAAACTGATTTTTTACATTTTACTTGATATTATTAAACATTAATTAAAAATTTTCCTTCCATGCGACAATTACGCCTAAAATAAGAAAAGGAAAAACTGTCGAAGTTACGGAAATATACTGACCTTTATGTATTAAACAGTAAAAAAACCGTACAAAAATAATTTGACTTTTCTACAAACTTTCCTTTCTAAACAGCCAAATATAGCATTTGACAACGATTATAGATAAATCCGATTTACTTTCCAAAAAAGTTTCAGTCAAACCAGGCTTTTCATTACTAACCACAAATACGATAATTCCCAGTAAGTATACTGTGTAAGTTATAATTTAAGATCCTCTTATGGTTAACCTTAACAAGATTAGAATTCTACTTCATTCATCAAGTTTCATTTAATAGTAATCATACAATTTTTTAAATCTCTTTTATAGTTTTAAGAAGATTTATATGCAGCAGTTAAAGTATATTGTTACTTACTAAATATCAAAGTCTTTAATCTCAAAAATATGTGATAGTAACTGTGCATAGATTATCTTAACGTTAGAACTGAAAATATATGGTTTTGTGTTAATCTTAAGTATATAGATATTAAAATATCGCTCAAACTCAGAAATATATTCTTTTATTCAAAACTAAAGGTAGAACGAGTCCGTGAAAAAGTATTTTATAGTTACTTTTCACCATTTCAAAAACCTTGACGTTTGGAAAGAAATATGGAATAGATATTTTCTAACTACTATTACTTACCAAATGTCTAATATTTTTACCTCAGAAACATATGATATACGTTTTGCGTAAATTGACTTAAAATTTAAAATGTATGGTTTTTTTTTCTTCATATATTTCCTAATTTATTCGGGTCTTAGATAATTTTCCATTAATTATATAGTTCAAAGTTTTAAAAGTGCATAATATTAATAATTTGTCACAGGGCTTTGCAACGATATATCCCATAAAAAAGTGTTGGTTAAATTAAGGAAAGTGCTCCCCATCGAAGGGGGCAACGATCATGCTTCTCGGAATACAACGCCACCTTTTATAATTTCATATATTACTTACTTTATTTACTTCTTGATTTCATATAATATTTACTTTCATATATTACTTTGTATTATTACTTTGCTGTCCTTAATATTTTTACACAGGCAGAATTAGTATTTTTTGGACAAGTACTTTATATTTGATAAAAATATTTACAGATGAATTTTGTTGACTTTTTTATTAGCTTTTTAACAGGGTTGGCGAGTTTTTGCCGAAGGTGGAAAAAACCGCGGAAAAAACCTGGTAAAAACCGTCCCGGCAAAAATAGGTTTTTGCCAAAAATGTGGCAAAAATAGACTGTCCATTTAATTTTTTCCCCAGAAAGAGAAAAAATATTTCACGAAAGAAAAAATAAACTACATACTTAATTGAAGAATCAACATTCTAAATTTATTTTAACTTTTAAGTTAAATAAGTATAATTATGCACTTTATGAAAGAATACTAACTTTTATAACAAGATTATAAATGAAATAAATTCCAATTTTATATAAATGAATAGAAACTTCTTTATTCATGTTTATACAATTATTAATAATTTACATAATAGAACTGTTGAGACTGAGTAAAGCACTTATGTTTATAGTTTATATATGTTAGAAATTCGAAGAAACAGTTATAGTAACCTAAATTTAATGTAATATAAAATTATATTTAAAACAGAAAACTATTAAATTGCAAATGTTTCAGCAATATCTTCCTCACAACCTAAATTTTGCTGTTTTAGCATGGCATAGGAGTAAACAAGTTTTGAAAGAGCATCTGTTGATAGCTTATTTTGAATCTTAGTTTGAACAAATGAAAAATTTCAAAACAATCTTTCAATAGCAGCACTACTTGCTGGCATATTTGAAGGTGTGCTAATAATGAACAGAAGTTTTTTGAAATTGCACAAGCTTATTCAATACTTTTCCACCAATTATATGCACTGACACTATTAATCACTTCTACAAAATATGAGCAAGGAAAGGGTTTTTCTTTGAGCTTAAAAATAATAATATAAGATATAAAATCAGGATTGATTTTAGATAACCATGCTTTACAGCTTTCTTTTTGTTCATAATTTAGAAGTTCATCTCTGTACTTTCGATGTAACAAATACGCTACAAGATGACATGGCAAAATCGCTTGTTCAAATATCTTTTTTAGTTTTGAAAAATGTGGTTTTAACTCTTCATTTTTCAAAAGATTTAGCCATACATGACAAGCATCTGCTATGGTGGGGGAAGGGGGAATATAATACAAAAAGATAAAGAGACAACAGGCTACTTACACTTACTGAAAGTAAATCTAAATAATTTAACATTTTGTTCCTTTCTTGGAGAGTAAAAGTGACAGAAAAAAAATCTAGTTTCCTAAAAAGCCATAACAGTTTTTTCAATATATAATTTTCAATTTAATTTACTTATTTTATCTTTAACAAACTAGTTTCATCAGATAAATAGCTATAAAATAGTACCAAAGACTTAGATATTTACATTCCTTAAGTCTCATGACATAAAAGAAAAATTGTATAAAATCTTTTGATAATTAAAAAAATATATACATATTAATGACTGAGAAGATACTTTACTTACAGGGGTCTGTCTAGACTTTTCTCACAGGGTCCTGCTTTTGTTAAATTGGGAAGTTTTTCTTGTCTTTGTGAAAATTCTAGACATAGTTTTGTGAATTTTAAATTATTAGTGTTTTTAGGTTCTAACCTTCACATATTAAGAAACTAAGTAATATATTTTTTGGTGAGTTCAATTGTTTATTAACAGGGCAGATTTTATTTTTAAATGATTAAATTTGTGAAAAGTTCAATTTGAAAGTGAAACGTCTATTTCAGAGACAAATAATTTTATGAAGGGTCCTGTTTGAGGTTAAAGAATTTTGTAAAGGATCCTATTTTAAAATAAATTATTTTATGAAGGGTCCTTTAAAGGACCTAAAATTTTCTTAAACATATCCCTGACTTAACAGAAAAAAAATAGGAATGTAATTTTTTATTTTGTTCTTAAATTATTAAGTAAGAGTCAATCCCACCTATTTTTTAAAGATTTAAATTATTTAATATTAATTAATTAGCAAATTAAATTAAAATATTAAATAGTACACTGTTAAATTTAATTGTTTATACCATTATTATTCTTATTAGCATGCAGATTTTATTACACATTAAAGACAAATAAATTTTTTCCATTTTTGCCGGTTTTTTCCATTTTTCCCCTGGTTTTTTCCAGTTTTTGCCACTGTCCTGGCAAAAATACCTTTTTGCCGGCAAAAATGCCAACCCTGCTTTTTAACTATACATATTATATTAATTATACATTTGATACATATTATAATATTTTTTTTTAACCATTTGAAATTTATCAAAAAAAAAAAAAAAAAAAAAATTGTTTGCTATTCTTAAAGTTTTTACACGCACTGTATGTAAATTTAAAGCATTATGACAAGTCTAAGCATCCATATTTAAAGTCAGGGAAATAAATAATTGATTTAAAGTTCATATCATCATTAAAAAACAAAGAAGAATTCTGATTATTACTATCTGCTCATGTAAAAACAGCACATTTCGTAATAAAAATAAAAGAATTTTTCAAATGATATGACATTACATTACCTTACAATTACCGTAATATTTTTTCTAATAGAGAAGGGTGAATGGGGGAAGAATAAAGCCCTTTACAAAAATCAAAAAATATTTTTTTTTTTTTTTTTTTTTTTTTGCTATAGAGACAAAAATTTCAACTTATAAAATACAACATATACCATACTTTGTAATGTTTCTAAACAACTAATGAGTCATAAAATGCAAAATCAATTTTAAAATTAAAGCAGTTGTAAATTTCAAACGGTATCTCCCTACTATTAGGGAGATATACAACAGTTATGGAAATCATGACAAGGCTCTGTTAATATAAGCTACATTCTCTGTGTAACGAAAATTGTAGGGTGATTAATCCATTTGAAGGTTAAAAATAACCGCGAGTAATGTAAAGAAAAGAATAATAGTAAATAGTAGTGAAATAGTTCACTATAAAATTGAAAAGTTTTTTTTTTTTTTTTTTTTTTTTTTTTTTTTTTTAAGATATGATAATATATTTTGTTGTATTTGCTTGCGTGTAATATTTTCACTTCTTTTACGTTAAACTACGTTTACCCCGCTACGTTCTTTTATATTAAACTATTTTTATAATAAACCATGTTGCTTTTGGGGCTTAGTCGAACCCTGAATTATTATACAGTTTGATGTTACAGAAAAATGCAAAACCAACGCATAGGCAAATCATTAACTGCTTCCCTCATTTGCAAGTGCGTGATGCGGGCAACGTGTTTTTGCCAATCATGTTTTATTTTTCTCACCAGTAAATTTTTATTGCAAACTTTGTATTATTTAATCTGAATATTTTTTTATTTTTTTAATTCATGAAGACAAACATTTCTGTTTTGAAAAACCGATGATAAAAAATTAAAAATTCTGTAAAAGACACGAAAAAATAAGCATTATTTGAAAGTTTTTTTTCAAAAATATTGATCAGTTAAGTCGTTAACTTACAGAAAACATAAAAATACGTACGAAATCGATTTACTTTTGTGTTTTGAAATAATACATATTTTCTGAATACAAGATAAGCTTATGCAAATCAGCTAATCTCAATTGGTGATTAGGCTATTTCTGTTCCATTAGCCATTACGTATGTGATTTGTGAAAAGCTTAGAATGACACATTAACCCTTTCAAGGGTGATGGCTAGAGCGTTTCAAGCCACCTAACTTTAACTCCAAAATTGACAAATGACATTTTAATAAAATTTTGCTTTTTTAACGATAGTACAATAAAGCCGGTTTTTATTTTCTGAGAAATTCGTTTGAATATTCTGGCGACAGTCAATTATTTCATCATTTTACGGACATAAATCTTCTGCTCCTGAAAGGGTTAAAGTAAAACAAAACAAAATAAACAAACGAAAAACAAAAGTACTGTCCCACCACTGTGCTCTATTGTTCATCTAATTTTGAATATCACTTTTCGTTTTCAGTGGCAGAAGTAGCATTCATAATTATATATTTTTAAAGTTATTGCTTTCATCTGGGACACTGAGCAAAGAAAGAACTTCAGAATAAGACATATAAAATTTTGAATGCATTAATTTTATAAATTAATTATTTTTTTTCATTTTATCTAAATAGACAAAAAACTTTCGAAAAAAAGGGGAAAATAGGTTTTTTCTCCAAAAAATTCTTGTTTGTTTTCCGAGAATTCCCATTAATTAACCTCATCAAAATCTAATACTTTTTGAAAAATCAACAAGTAATCACAGGTTGATCTATAATGTTTTTCCACCGAGCTATGACTAAGTCTAAAGTACCTGATTTGATGATAAAGATGACTTGTCTATATACAGTCGAGTCTCTCTAATAACGAAACTCTATCCAGCGAATTTGTCTATTTAACGAATTTTTTGTAGGAACGGTCCATTTTTTCATTATTACATTAAAAATAATCTCCATATGGCGAAATGTATATCTCCATTTAACGAATTCATTCAAAAATGTTCTTTAATATGTTCATAAAACGCTTCAAATTATTTGTAGAATAATTTTTTTTCGTTGATTTCTGATTTATGTTTCATAGCTATTCATTTCCCTACCTTATTCCTTATGTTCAAAAAGAGACATAGAACCCCCCTCCCTTCCACCGAAGAAACACATCCTTTATGCATGGTTATACTTGACTTTTTTTTAGTTAAGATGAGAATGCGTTCTTGGAAAAGATTGAAAAATTTGCCTGCTACGGGAGCGATTTGCAATTATCACAAAGCTTCCTAAAAGATAGTACATTATCGTCTTGAAAATGTTGCTTTTCTCTTGGTTTGGATAGTAAGGCAGGCATAAGGCGGCAAATTCAAAAAATGTCGTTTTTTTCAGTAGGTTTTCATCTACCTAAACTAACTCTCATTACTTTTAGAGTTTAGAGTGGATGTTTGTTGTTTGTGGTGATTCGGAGCATTTTTTGTTGTGAGAGATCATTTGAATGAAGTATTGTTACTAAATGCCATCTATGCTGGTGTTTTCTTCTACTGCAACTGTATAAAATTGCTTCTAAGTTAAGCATTACTCTTTCTGCTAAAGTAATAATTTTTGAATTTTTAGTGGCGAAAATGCTTGAGATTCTGGAAAAATTCCGTTAGTTGTTTCAAAAACTTAATTAAACACCTCAAAAATAATTCTGTTTCAAATTTAAGCTTTAAATGAAAAAAAATTTGCCATTCTCTATTCAACGAATTTTTCTATATAATGAATTTTTGGATTGAACGGTGGATTTCGTTATACAGAGACTGGACTGTAGATAGTCTTTCAAATATATATATATATCTTCCAGAAAATATTTTTGTTTAATCATTTCAAAAATTTTAAGGTTTGGAATGAAATCTTACAGATAAAGGAAACTAAACTCAAGAAAACTAAAATGCAATATACAAAGCACTTTCAATCTTTTCGTGTATCTCCCATTTGTCGTGTGAATTTATTTTGTAGCCGAATAATTTTCTGAAAAAGTAGGTGACTGTCATTCATAAAATGTATAGCGTTTCAGAGTTCATTTACTTTCAAGATCAGAAAGTGAATGAAAATCTTTTTTTTTTTTTCCTGTGAATTCACGGGAATCTTTATAATTTTGGCATTTTTGATAATAATCTAAGAAAATATGTAAGCAGTGTAGCTATTGAAAACTGCTATTATTTACCAAATATAGTAAAATCTGTCAAAATCGAACCTGTTTTTCTGATCAGTGGAGTATGCTAGCATTAATTCAGTTTGTAAGGGATTTGTGATGATTGCTCACTTGCATAACCACTTTGGAAATTAATCAGCAAATGCATCTTATTTAAAATAAAGATTCTACATGCATGCTTTCTTTAGTCGATCTCTACGATAATCTGTCATATATATATGTGTGTGTAATATATTATCAACTTTTCCTTCGCAATATTTTCTTTTATTATGCTAAATTACCGGCATATTCACTAATTTCTCATTCTTTAAAAATATCTATAATTATTCCTATTAAATTCTACTTAAATTAATTATTATCTTATTCAACTTACGTAAATATAGAGCTTTTAGTTTATTCCTAAATTGTATCAATTTTTTTTGCATTTATTATTATTTAGTGTGAATTTGAATATTTTTAAAAGAGCCATTTCTTTCTTTTTTTCCTTTTTTTTATTCCTTATTTTATTCCGAGATATTTTGCTCTCTGAGATATTTTTTACACAAAAACCTTACTCTTCCAAATTGACATAACTTTTTACAGAATTACTCTCATTGGACGTGATTTAGGCTTCACACCTGCCGTTATTATTCCTCATTGGCCAGAGCGCACGCGACGCCATGATTCGTGCTGATGTCAACTTTCACAAAAAGCTGATGCACTGAAGTGAGGAGCCAGATTTGCCCGATTTTACATCTGCTAAATTTTTTACTGTTTGTAGTTTTCTTATAACGATAGTTCTTTTTTCTAATTTCTTCTAAAATCAACGATGACTTTTTAACATCATAAATCCTGAATTTCCCACTCAAATTCTGGAAAACATTTTCGATAGTATACTGTTAAGAAAGTATGCAGGCTCAAGATGACTCATTATTTTTTCACGGAGAAACTACTTATTGTATCCATTCCTCTGCCTGTATATGTCCAATTTACGATCTGCTCCAACGTCAACAAGATTTCAGCCATTTATTTTCAGACGTAAAATGCTGCACTGAATTTGTAGGAGTTACAATACATTCGCTTCAGCGCCTCAGAATAAACACGCCAGAATTACTACAATCTTACAAATATATATATATTAATAAAAAAAAATACGGAAGTTACAGTCCGCACAGTAAAAAAGTAAAGTAGTATTAAATGTTATGTAAAGCAATTTCTTTTGGTATATTCTAATAAAAAAATATCTTTAGTAGCATTTTCAAGAGACATTACATTTCAAATAACACAAATAAAATAATTAAAGGAATTAGAATTTCAGATTGTCATTTCTCTGGAATGTCACACTGTGATGTGAGCAAAGTAAAGGGCTTTCTGCTAATTACTTATAATAAAATCGGAGTTGAGAAATGTGTAATAGGGTGGGCCGAAAAACTTTTTTTCGATTTTCGATTATGGCGGGTGCGGAAAAGTGGCCACTGGTGGCACTCAGTTCGCACAAAAAATTTGAGATTTTTTGGACAATTCCTTACCCTGCCGCAAATGGCTTAAAATTTAAAAAAAATGTTGATTTTTGAAATTTTTAGCAAAAAAATTAAAAATGTTAAATTAAGTTTATTTTGGTTGTATTTAATTGAAAAGACATATTTAATGAGTCAAATGTTTAAAAAACCTCTAACTATGCATTGTTTTAATGATATGTTCTTTAAAAATGTACAGCTTTTAGTTTGTTTTGCGTTCGGCATCAGCGCGAAACAACTCAGAACTCACCACTAGGAGGTAGCTGCACGCCGATTTTTACCCGCCCTCCTACCCACAGAATATTATATTCAAAATGCACTGAATCGCATTTGAGCTACAAAGTCTTTTTTAGAAATGAACTTTAGTATCTTCTTCCGTGCTGGCAGTTTTGCTGTAATGAAGGTATGTCTTCCTTTACTCCCGCATACCTTTGATGCAGCTTCTGTCACAATTTTAACGACTCTTTCCACAGCCTGGGAGTGACTTGGAAAGCAGACTATTGATTTATCCAACATCGATCCTGAAATTACGTTTTCTCTACTTTTTTCTAGTGAAAAGGTTTTTGTTACAAGAGGTTCGCTGATTTCGGCGGCGACCCACTCGATACACTCATAGTGTTCCGTTGCTTTAAAGTTTAACTTTGGAACTTGAAACTCTCGCACTATATTGGTTTTTATTTTATTTAAATTGCGGCATACTTTTTTCTTTCCATGCCATTCTTCTAATATATTGTCTATCATCGGTTGCCTTTACTATCAGTAAATTCTCGGGGTGACCATAGTATCCATTTGTTTGGATGACTGAATGCACTGTCTCCTTTAGGTCATTTGGTAAAAACGTTGAAAGTTTAACTATCTATCACATATGTCTAGGTCCGTCCGCGTAACCTAGCCTTTTCCTTACATAAAACCACACGGGCGCATAAACTCGTTTCACGTACCTGAGAGAAATATTTTAACGCTTTATCAGGATTTAAACCACTAACGCATGAGTGTAAAATTCTGCAAGCAGTTGTGATCCATCTCGATTTCACAGTTGGTCCAGGTTATCTGTTTTCTATTTCTAGAGGACAAACATACCAGTTGAAACTGTGCATAAATATCAAATAAGCAGTTTTGATCGGTACTTAGATCTTCAGTATTTTCCATTTCTGATATCCATGTAACAGCAATACGCTCGAACAAAGTGACACGTAGATTTTTCACACCCCATTAGTCTAGCACCGATTGGTTTGGCAAAGGTCTTAGATCCCGTGGTTTCACCATCAAGTTTAGAAAGTAGATGTCGAAGTGGGATATCGTTCAAATGAAGAATACATATAAAATGTTGCAGATCTCTTCCTAGTTTTTTTTTTCCAAGACAGGCAATGACACCATTGCGTTTTCCTCTATTAACAGTGGTGCCATCACACCCAAGTGCTGTCAGTTCAGAAAAATCTAACTTGTGGTGACTTGGAAGATTGTATAATGATTTTGCTATTTCTTTTCCGTGACCGGAACGAGATATCAAGTGACCCAAGTATTCTTAACCAGGTTCAAACAACACGGTGATGTGTTCCTTTCCTTTCTCTCGACGGTGCTACTTGTTCTTTTTTTTCCCCTCTGAATATACTTTTATCCATTCTACCATAAAAAAATATGCTTTTAATTGTTTTTTTTCAAGAACTTCTTCTGCCTGTATCTTATTTCCAAGTTTTTATTTCTCTCTTCTGACTTTGTTTTTATCGACGACGAGATTCGTATCCTCTGCTGTCACAACTTCTATATAGTGAAGCAACCAGTAGTAGTGGCGCATAATTATCAGCATAAGTTAGCATTTGCAATATTTTCAATATGCCTGATGCCTCCAAAAGGCTATTTTTCACACTATCGCGTGTCTTTACATTACCGTAGTCCTTCATACTAGCCGTTTCTATGCTCGTCGTAATAAAACGCACAAAACACTATAATGGAACATTAAACGATCCAAAAAGCACTGTACCTCACTAGAAAAAGGTTTCACGTTCAAATTGAACAAATGTCGCAGGTAACTGAGCATGGAGAAATAATAAGAATTCTTTATCGCGTTTTGGCTCTCATCTATTTCGTCCTTTACTCCCTCAGTATTACGACGAGTCATTGCGCTCGCTTAGAGTTCTGCTTCACCCCCTTCTCACTTTCCAGATTTGTTTTTAAAGTAGAATGCTGTCCGTTGCCCAAATATATGACCTTTGACACATAGAAAAAATATAAAGAAGACCAAGGGACATAAATAAGAGAGAAACTTACGATCGATTCAAACAAATGCAACTTTTGCCTGTTATACGAGAAAAAGCTATAAAAATAAGCTAAGTTATAATACACATAGATATTAAATAATGCATGATCAGATCTTATTTAAAAATTTGATACGTTAAATATGCCTTTACAAGTAAATACAACCAAAATAAATTTAATTTAACATTTTTTAATTTTTTTCGAAAAAGTTCAAAAATGAGCATTTTTGCAAAACTTCAAGCCGTTTGCGGCAGGGTAAAGAAATGTCCAAAAAATCTCAAATTTTTTGTATGAACTGAGTGCCACCAGTGGCCACTTGTCCGCACCCGCCATCACCGAAAATCGAAAAAAAGTTTTTTTTCGGCCCACCCTAATGTGTAATAAACGATTCCGGTACGAACCATTCTGCTTTACGAATCGATAATTGCTAAACGCTATGTTAGGCTTAATGGAAAACATATGTTAACATAACATATGACAGCTAAATGATATTTTCTTCTGTTTGAAATAATGTTTATTGTGCAAATTTCCCTATAAAACATGTATATAATTTCCAATTACAATATATTACGTTCCATTTAATACAATTATTACAATTATTAATTACTATGTATTAAGTTAATTTAAAAGTAAGCTATTATAAACAAAATAAACGACCGACGGTTTTACAAAACAGAAATGAACGGCTCTAAGTGATTCATTAAAATAATAATAATAAAAGTAAAAATATCAAATTATGATTTTAAAGTATTTTTAAATCGTATTAAAGCCTTTAAATATATTTTAAATTAGACATTTAACTTTCGTTTACATTTATTATAGGCAGTAAGGTTACAAAAAGAATAATTAATAAATAAATGATTCTCTCAAGTCAATGGTTTTTTCATGGATTATGCCTCGAATTTGAGGGGTCGACAAACTAAGTATTGTATAAATAGCATAAGAAGTAGTAAAATCATAGCTACCACCAAAATCTTTTATATATCTCTTCGAAGAAATGGGATTAAACTCTTTGTAAAAATTTAATAAACTTTTATTATGTCATTTTTATGGCTTTCATAAATTAACAAATAAAACTGAAAATTACATGAAATTTGAGCTTCTATATTGGAAACATGTTCCTTTAAACATAATTAAAATGCTAAATAAAAATAAATAAATAAATAATAAAAAAATAAAACAAGACTATAAGAAATGTTTTAAAATGAAATTGTCATTATCCTGGCATACAGATGCCAAGAAATGGCATATAATTGCATAAAAATGATCTTATTATTTAAGTTGTTCAAAATTTAGCAATTTTATATGGAAAATCCTTTATTCTCTAATAGAAAATGAATTTATCTCTGGAAATTTTGAATTGTTTTCAAAGGATACTTTCAATATCTCAAATGAGCAAAATCCGACATTTTGTGATATTCACCCATATATACACAAAGAGAGACAGAGAGAGAGATACTAATACATTTTTTCGTTATTCCAAACTTTTCTAGATCTTTTAAAAATGTATTTCTTAAAAGTTTCACTATTTATTTATTTATTTTATTTTGTTTTATTTTTTATTATTATAGAAAAAAAAAAGGAAACATGAAAAAGAAATGCAGTAGAGTAAGCTTATAATGAAGTGAAAGGGGTGCTGAAAGTCATTTTAAGTCATGTTTTAAGCAGTTTCCTTACAAACTGTTGTAATTTACAAGGAATTAATAGAGTTTGATTTTTCTGGAGCTTCGAATTAATTGGGGTCCTATTATTCCGATTCTTCTACATTTAAATTTTAGAAAAATAACACAATTCAATATATTCTTCCTATCTTTTCAGAGTACCTCTCTTTTCTCATATGAAATTATCTTGCAATCAGCGGGAAAAGTAGGTGACTCCCATTGATGAATTCTATTGCATTCTAGAGTTCATTTGTTTTCAAGGGCAGAAAGTGAATAAAAATTTTACCTTTGTTGTGAATTCACAAGAATCTCTTTGTTATATTTCTTTTTATTTGTGGTAATAATCTTATTTCAGGTTATTTTGAATTGCTAAATTTCTTTCCTTACCAGAGTCTTAAAAACAACCCAATCTTTACATATTTTCTTTTATTAGAATGTTATTTAATATTAACTTATGAATTCTTGAAATCAGAAAATCATTCAAGGATGCAGTAGAAGTCTGAGATAAATTTATTCTGAATTTCATGAATGTATATTTATACGTACTACTGCTATTATTACCGTGCCATTTCTGAGAATACTTTGAAAGGAAGTAAAAAGACATGTAATGTCATTTTAATTTGAAATTCTTTCCAAATCCAATTAGTCTATTAAAACATTAATATTAAAATATATTCTTTATCTATTCATGTCCTTGAAATGCATTGAATTCAATGTTAAATTAAGATCTTTTCATCCGACGGAGGTTTCAACGCTTCCGAGGTGGGGATTCCATTTCTGCCATAATAAATTTTAAAAGCGTGGGAATTGGAAGTGGGCAATAACGAAAAAACACGTATTTGTATTCCATACTTTCTCAAAATACATTTGTATTTTGTATTTTAAACTTATAAAACTAAAGTATTTTAGTTCTGCTTTTTTTTCATGTACTATATTTGTACTTTCAAAATACTTAAAATATATTTATCCAGACTTAAAACTGCCATGATTAAATAACAGATAGACATGCGTTGGGTCGGGTTATTCGACATTACTCAAATCCGATCCTAGCCAAATCTTGACGAAGATGGAGTTGGAGGATTTTTTCTATCGTTTTGGGTCAGTTTGAATATAATTGTTTCAAGTTCAGTTTTGATTTTTGCGGAACGGATAAGCAATAAACCGATTTTCCATAATAATTTTATATTATCTGATTCATATGTTTGTACCATAATCAATAGTTATACTGTCTGTGAAATTCACCATATATATATATATATATATATATATATATATATATATATATATATATATATATATATATATATATATATATATATATATATATATATATATATATATATATATATATATATATATATATATATACATATATATATACTTCTCTGGTTTCTGGGTGATATGTTAAGGGAAAGATTAAAAAATTGAAATAAGTAGATTGGGGGGGGGGGACTTAGATGATTGATAAAATATTGTTGTAATAAAATATGGGGGGGGGTGAAGGGGATCAACTTTTAAAACAAAAAACTTTGGTCGGATTATCCATCCCATGGATTACGAAATGTGCGACGATCCTCACGAAAATGAAACAATGTAATGTTAAACTAATTGATTGTAAAGGACCATTTTTTTTTCTTGTAATATAGAATTTTTATAATTCTTATAATTCTTTGAAAAAATCCTTTTCCGGATGGTTGTTGTAATTTGTTAAATTATTATTATTATTTATTTTTATTTATTTTTTTTTTGTACTATCTAGGATTTTACGTGTGTAAAAAAATAACTTTTTCCTTCAAGTGGTTTAAAACAAGTAAGGAAAATCATGCGTTAAGCATAGATTATGAAGCACTTTCCAACACTTAATGAAATCTTTAACAAGACTTTGTTATTTAGGGAAATAACAGTGTATAGTCAAATATACCCAAATATGTATTCCAGTACTTTTGAACAGCCCTGTATTTCATATGTCAGTTGATATAATGGGAAAATGTAGTTTAGTAAGAATATACCCAGTAACTTGAAATTTCTTTTTCAGCAATTCATACTATTAGATGGAAACATACTTGAATACTTTTGTTCAGCCCTGTAGTTTACATTGTACCTTTATTACACGTCAGCATTTGGCTAAAATTTATTGTAAACTAAAACATTTTTAAAACAACTGAAATCACATTCTCATAAATTATCATTCATAGGCGTCCATGTACCGAATTCTTTGTGTGGCCCTGTATATCCTTTTATCTATATTCTGCAAACATTTCTCAGTAAATTGAATGAAGCTCAGCGTAAAAATGCATAGCTTATTTAAGAACCACGTTTAAATAATTTACGCTCATATTCAGTAACATTGGCGAGCTCTTTTGGGTACCCCTGTATATCAAGTATAACATTTATACACACCATATAATGTGCATATATTTAGTTAAACCTAAACGCACATAGCATAGTTAAAATGCATTTCATCCCTCCATCAGCCATTTTCGGACACATATACGGTACTTCGGAGAGAATATACTATTTGAAATCTTTTGTGTGGCCCTGTAAATGCTATGTACTTCATATTATGCAAGACAGTAGCGTATGATTTATATTAAGCTTCAGTGACATATATCAGTTTTATTATACATGAAACAGCTTAATATATTTTAAATATGTCACACACAATTTCCCCTTTTACCATTATCTAATGGAATTCTTTTGTGTGGCCCTGTAAATGAATAATAGCTACATTTTCAGCTTATATTTTATAGAATGCATATTTTAATATGTTTGACAGGGTGTAACATCTTTAAAATTCCTTTGAAACGATTTTTCCCCATAGGCCGTAATGTAATGGGAAACGTTTGATTCGCCCTGTAGATAAACTAATCATGGTAGAAACTTCATTTTCGATAGGACTTGTGCCAGTGTAAACGTCAATAACGTCCTAAAATTTCATGGCAATCCGAGTATATTAACGATTTTTCCCCATGGGCCGTAATGTAATGGGAAACTTTTGATTCGAACTGTAGATAATCTAATCATGGTAGATACTTCATTTTCAATAGAGTTCGTGCTAGGGTAAACCTCAATAACGTGTAAAAATTTCATAGCAATCCGAGTATATTTACGGGAGTTAGAGCGCGGACAGACGGCCAGACAGCCATTCGAACAGACGGCCAGACAAACCGAATGCATAAGCACTTTTCAACTTTGTTGGAAAGTGCTAAAAAGAAAGTTCAAACCATGCATCAAGCATAAATGGGATGCACATAAATTCCCGCTCAAAGCCTTTTATTCAGCAAGTATTAGATTATTAGGATATACTAGAGAAGGTCTTCAACTGTCAAATTAGGATTTTGTCAAGAGTGGTGTCGTTGGAAAGCGCTTACCTTGAGGATCAAGGAAATTTACATAACTACCGTCTGAATGCAACTGGTGGAGAGTTATAGGCCGATGTATTTCTGTCATTTATTGATTTCTTTAGGTTGCTAACTTTACAGGAAAGATACTTGACGTGTGGAGGAAAAGGCAGCTTACAGCACAGTTATGTAACTAGTTGTTGCCACTGTAAAATTTGTGAAGGTTCCATGCTCCTTCTAGTAAGAAAAGGAAGATCATGACCACATTTTCACAATCATATATAACTAATTGAACAGCAGTAACTTAGAGTATGTTTTTAAAAAACATCAGGAACTAACTACTCGCCTACCTTCTTTCACATATGTCGATATGCCTTTCAAAAGTCTTAACCAATAATACTGTGACAATTGCGAAACATTCTCTTTCATTGTGTGTACCTGGTGTTGGAAACACTCGTGCTTCAGACATTATTATTCAGAAATGTACTAATATTCATGAAGTTACTTTTCCCACATAGCATAAACTGTCTTCTATGTAATCTCTGCAATTCGTCAACTTTTTTTTTCTACAGGCTGAGTGTCTTTCCTGCACAGCTAACATCGAAATCAATAAATGAAAGAAATGTATCGGCGTATAACTCTTCACCTGTTGCATTCGGACGAGTAATAGTACATAATTCCATGCATCTCACGATAAGAGCTTTCCACGACATCACACTGGACAAAATCCCAGTTGGGGACCTTCCCTAGATAGTAATAACAATGCATACTACAAAAATACTGGACAACAGTATAATATTACAAACATAAGACAATGAATCGCCAATGTTCTGTCCAAACTTGCAAAGAATTAACACAGAAAAATTCTAACTCAAAGAAACACGCAAAATATCGCTGGTGTCTCAAATATCATGGTAAAGCTGATTGTCTCCCTCTCGAGTAACTCTATACTTCATTTTGACGAAAAGATCTTACGAGTTTGTCTCATGTTGTCCGGAATATTCTTGATAATTAAGCCCTTATGGATCGTAGCAGCTTGATTTTTAGAATTTTTCGAAATAAATGCTTGAAAACAGATTTTGTCTCAAAAAGCCATGGAGAAAGTTGTTGAATTCGATCTCTTTGCCAACCGATATATTTAATCTTTTCATTCAAAATACTTGCAAAATTAAGTGGTTCAATAAATATATAAATAAATAAATAAAAATAAGAATATGGTGTCAGGTAATTAAAGTTTAAAAAATCTATAAAAATATCAAACAACTTCTTTTTCGAATGATGTGAAACCAATCTTTCTTCATGAGCGAAAAGAACTAACTGCACTTAGTTTGATGGAAAACATGCAATGGCCATTTTTTTTTACGTAAAGTAGTGTCAATTTCATACGATCCTAAACGAAATCATAGGAGGCCTGCTATAATTATTTAATGATTTTCGACGAAGTTTATTATTATTATTATTATTATTATTATTATTATTATTATTATTATTATTATTATTATTATTATTATTATTATTATTATTATTATTATTATTTAGTTTGCAAAATTATTCTTAAACAACAGTAGTACACGTTTATTTTTGAAACTTTGTGTCGGGAATGCGCACAATTTAATATTTTAATAATTTAATCACCTTCTATCACTAAAAAAACACCTAAATGTTTGATAGTGTTACATTTAATGTTGAGATGTTGCTAAAAAATAAAAAATAAAAAGCTTTTATTTTAATAGCTAAAAACTTAATGTAATAATATAAAATATATACAGGGTGAGTCATAAATATCGAAACAATAGGCTATCTCCTTAAATATTGCCCCTAGACCCATACTTCCAATTGCAAAGTTTCATAAAAAAAGGTAAATTTTTTGATAAGATAAGTTGCAACTCCATGGGGGGTATATTTTAAAATTACGAAAATTAAATTTTTATACGGCCCCCAAAGGATAAAACTTCCAATTAGAAAAAATTTCCTTATACATACCTGAATTGAACGAAAAAAAATTCATCTCGATATCTCTAAATCCCTAAAAGATATTAAAATCCAAAATTTTCCAAAATTCGTGACTTACACCACTTAAGCATACCCCTGAGCGCAGCGATATCAGTTCATTTGAAGTACAATTTAGGGATCGACCATAAATTTTCGCATTATTAAATGTCGATCCAAGACAATACTTTAACTTTTAGATATAAAATAAAAGCATACAGATTTTTGATTTAAACTTCCTTGAAATATGCTAGATGTCTGCAATATCTCGAGATTGGCGCCAGGCTCGTAACTGGCGCGACCCATTGGCCGGACCGTCTTATTAAACACTTATTAAAAGTGTTATTAAATTAAATGATATTAATTAAACTCTCATTAAACGTGTCTTTAAAACTTATTGCCGCAGGCAATAAATTTAGTAAAAATAGTAATAGCGATAATGACACTTCTATCAAAGGAATTATTGAAAACATATTTTAATAAACTACACAGAAATATTTTCAAAAATCTACTTTTTACTACTCAGCTTCAAAATTTATGTGGTTTTAAACCTATTTTTACTTTTTTCTATCTTTACAAGAGAAAAGTATTGGATTCATGAAAATTTTGAATTCCGGTTTTCGACGGATTCACACGTTTTAGGGCTCAGAGACACCGAAAAGCATGTTTTTACAAAATGTCTGTCTGTGTGACTGCTCCTGTATCTCTGTATATGGCATATATTTTTTGAGCGCCCTATCTCAAGAACTAATCCACGGAATTTAATAAAAAATTATATTTACTTAGTCCTTAATATAAATTGGAGCTCATTAGTTTTTGGTGTGAATCGCTTAACAGGTGGCCCTACTGTACAGGCTTTTGTGCGATTTCCGTAATAGCTGTATCTCGAGAATTAATGTAAGGAATGTCATCAAATTTCAGATTCAGTTAGTCCTTGACATGAATTGATGTTTTTTATATTTTGTTGTATGTAGCTCTACGTGTGGCGCTGCAACACTGCAGTTGTTACGATTTCTGCAATAACTCTATCTTACGAACTAATGCAGGAATTTTCGTAAAAAGTCAGATTCAGTTACTTCTTGACATGAATTGGTTTTGTTTACGTTTTTGTATCAATCGTCTGTCGAATGGCGCTGTTATACTGAATTTTGTATAATTTACAGGATTTCAGTGATATCAAGTACTAATGCATGGAATTTCGTATCTTTAGAGTCCTCAGATTGCTACATCCGAGTAGTTTATTTATTCCAAACGGCATTAAAAAAAAAAAAATTATTTATTCGAATGTTAAAGTCTAAGAGTATAACGTTTCTGCTGCGTAATTTTTATACTAAGCTCCCACTAATATTCCGTTATAAGTGTATTTAATTGATCAAGATTTAATGCGTTCGAACAAAACATCTTTTAAGAAATTCAATTGAATAATTTCAACTTAAAACGTTTAACAGTGTGTCGCCCGTAATTAGGTTTTTTTTTATGCCGACCAATTATCTACAATAGGAATATAGGTCCTAAGGGGAGGGGTGTCTTCCGCGAGGGTCTTTCTACGGGAACCTAACCCGTATTTATGCAAGGAATCGCAAGGTTCGAAGAAAAACACGGAAAATTTCAAACGGTTAAGCCGACGCGACGGTCGCGATCGGGTTCGAACCCAGCACCTACCGTCTACCAGTTTGAAGGCCCGTAATTAGAGGCACCTTTTACGCATCGTGTAATAGAAATTTTAACAAGAAAACTATGAAGTTGACAGGGCCAAAACAAAGAAAAAATTTCAAATCGACGTGATAAAAAAAAAAATGGGGTTTTAATCAATTGACGCATTTAAATAGTAGTTAAAGAAGGCGAGAATGGCAAAACTTAAACAAAATCTGAAATCGAAACTATGCAAGACGCAGTTAATCACCTAGGAACTTTTAAAAAGCATTTAAACGTTAGGAGCCCATGTTTGTTTAAAACTAAATGCACTTTTTTGCATCAGATGTTTTTATTTCAGTATTTCTCATTTTTAAACTTACATAAGTCAATAAACGTCAGTTACGGTAACAGTCCCGCTAGTTCAATAGTTTTTTAACATCTCAAACTGTCCAACGCGCCGAAAAAAGTTTTCACCTCAGAAAATTTACTTTTAAAAATATGATTTGTTTACAAAAAATTGCATCCTTTTTTATATTGCTATTTTAAATACTTTTATTTAAAAAAAATATTATTTAAAATGCTGAATCAAAATTGAAAATTAGAATTTCATTTAATTAAAAGAAAAAAATTCAACGCGACAAATAATGTTTTGAGTTATAACAATTTTAATTTACTCTAAATTTTTTGAAAAAAAAATATTTTATTAAGTCTTATGATGCTATAATACTTATAAATTATATGGTTAACCATCATAAAACATTCAAAATTCTAACTCTATAAATAAATAAATGCTTCCTGGACACCTTACAGTAACATTCTTTCTTCAATTACACGCATTTCAATTTGTATCTGATCCATTGAAACCTCACGATTTATTAAAATTGTCATAACTCTCTGAGTTTTTAAGATATCAAGATGAATTTTTTTTTTTGTTCAATTCAGGAATGGGTAAGGAAAATTTTTCTAATTGGAAGTTTTATCCTCTGGGGGCCGTATAAAAATTTAATTTTCGTAATTTTTAAAATAGACCCCCCATGGAGTTGCAACTTATCTTATCAAAAAATTTACTTTTTTTTATGAAACTTTGCAATTGGAAGTATGGGTCTACGGGCAATATTTAAGGAGATAGCCTATTGTTTCGATATTTATGACTCACCCTGTATATAAAATATAATGCTTATATAATGTAAGATAAATATGTAAGACAACAATATGCATATTATATGATCCTATGTTGTCGTTTCTCAAATAAAATTTGAATGCATATTCTATCAATAAATATTTTCAACTGTTTTGCTCAAATTACATGCTTATCCTTCTCTTTTTAACAGGCAAGTAGTTGTCATGGGAACGGAATTGAACAACAACACAAAAAGAGCACTTAGCAATGGTAAGAGAGGTCATTTTTGTTCAAAAATCGGTTTATCTTTGTCTAAGAATATTAATGCTACTTGCATCGCGTAATAATTTATTTACAGGATATTTAAGATCATGCATGTATTTTAAGATTTGAATTTTTAACTAATTCTGTTATGTAAACATTGAGCGAAGCCAAAATATTTTCTTTCTATTTATTACTTACCCATCATACGTAGTATAGGGTAAGTCTTGCAATCGTTTTGAAAATCGAAAAAAATTTTTTGACGGATTTACACGTTTTAGATAGTGAAGAAACATATTTTTAGAAAAAAAATTCTGCCGTCCGTCTGTCTGTCTGTCTGTTTGTCTGTCTGTAAACGCTCTATCTCCCGAACGAATTGAGATAGAGACTTGAAATTCTGTATGTAGTTAGTATGTAAGAATGGGACGAACCCTATTTAATATCAGCAACCTCGATTATCCGGAACTATTTTTTTCGGACTCTCGAAAAATTCGTTCTGATGAAAGGTACATAAAAATTTTCGAATTTTTTTGTTCTAAAGAATGGACGTAAAAGGCAATAAAATAACACACGTTTTGCATATAGAACGAAGTCAATCGGATTATTAGTTGCCGAGATATTTGTAATCCTGTTTTCCACATTCTTCGATTTTTCATGACCCTGTATTTCATTCAAATTTCAATTCAGAGGTATATTTTAATTGGAAATGAGACGCTTAATCCGATGCAGTTAATTGTTAGTTAATAGAGTTATTATTTTTGGAGTTATAAGGATGTTTCTTTTACGCAATTCGGTACTACTTGAGTAGTTTGGCGTTTTATATAATTTGTTGATGTCGGTAATCAGCAGTTCTTTAATAGAGCATTACTATGTACATTAACAATATTTAAATTTTGTTTATGAATTGCAATGCATTGTATAAATAGTTTTCACATGTTTTATTTTCATATACATATCCATGATGGGTAAGTATTACGGTGGCCCCCAACGACTAGTTTTTATATCTGATATAAATATCCTGATGTATTACAATACGAGTTTTCACATCAGACTGTTTTCTTGATTTTGCCATCTTACGGTGGCTTATAAAACTAGTAAATCTGCAGATCAAGAGCCTCAACGTCAGCTTTGCACATCATTTCTTTTTTAAAACACACTTTGGGTAATACTCAACTTCATGGAAACTGTAATTTAAAATTTTCAAATTACGTAATTATTTATAAGAATAAAAAAAGAATAAGAAGTTTTCAGCCAACAAAAGCGTTAAATTAAAGATTTAGTTATGTTACGATATTCTGAATTTTTCATGATCTATTATTTTTGTTTTTTTACTGTAACATAGTAGATTTCTTCAGGGGGGCTCCGCCCCCTGAACCCCCCGTAGTCTCATTAAACTTAAATTTGTAACTTTCTATCAATCTGCTAATGGTTATCGTATATCTTGTATTCTTTATACATTTTGATTTATAAGGATAAGTAGCAGTTTTAATAAGCATTTTTCATTATCCTCATACTTCTACATACCTGTCCACACCTAAATCTGATGTATCAGGAACTTTTGAAAGTGTAAACTCAGTAATCTAGGGTTTTACAATTTTGTTTCCGAAAAAAAGAATAAAAAGAAAAAAAGAAGTTTTGATTGCATTTTGTGGCAGATATCGCGGCCAGACAGACAGACAGAACAGACTGACAGGCGGAGAACAATAAATTTTGTGTCGCCAAAATAAGCCTTCACTGAAGTTTCGGCAATGACGTCATTATTCATGAGTTATTGCTATACACGTTTCTTATATTTTTAACGACTACTATAAAATACCTGTTTTATTTCAATTATGACGTCAAATTTTATCAGGTGACATATTTGTTAAATATATAATTATTTTTTATTTGTTTTACTTCTAATTATGCCCCCATTTTTGTCAGAAAAATTCTTATTAACGAAACAAATTTCCGTGTTTAATATTTAACAAAGTACTATTTTAATTTTAATTTTAATTCTGACGTCATATTTATTTTTTCTTAGTTTAATTTTTCGAATGAACTTGCTTAGTTGAAACTTATTGCCGTTGACAAATTATTCCAGATTTTGATTTTTTTTTTTTTTTTGGCAACAATAAAGGAAATTGGTTAAATTTTATCTAAAAGATCGCTATTGATTCTGCATGAAAAAGAAGGAAATTTTGAATTATTAAGGAAAATATGTGAATAAAATCAATAAAACATAGCCTATGTTTTTTTCTGGGCTATGTTATAGTTATACACAAAGATGCAAAGACATTAATTCATCAGTTTTAACGTTGACTTCTTTTAAATTTTCGCGTTCAATAATTACACGCATTCAAATTTATAACATTATAAAAATAAGAATTAGGATGAATGGTTGCTTAGCAACCATTAAGAGAAAATAAAGAAAATGAAATAAATACATTTAAAATAAGTAAGTCTTTAAAACAAATTAGTTTATATTATTGGAATACATTTATAAAAAATCTCCAAAATTTACAGTAATAATTTTAAAAATCTGACAAATTAATAGACAAAATTTCAAAACAATACGAATAATTTAACCGGTAAATTTCAGCATCCATTTATCATAATGTGACATTTTCTCTCAAGAAAAAACTAGTCGTTGGGGGCCACCGTAATACTTACCCATCATGGATAAGTATATGAAAATAAAACATGTGAAACTATTTATACAATCCATTGCAATTCATAAACAAAATTTAAATATTGTTAATATACATAGTAATGCTTTATTAAAGAACTGCTGATGTACCAATTTCGACAAATTATATAAAACGCCAAACTACTCAAGTAGTATCGAACTGCGTAAAAGAAACATCCGTATAACTCCAAAAATAATAATGCTATTAACTAACAATTAACTGTGTCGGATTAAGCGTCTCATTTCCAATTAAAATATACCTCTGAATTGAAATTTGAATGAAATACAGGGTCATGAAAAATCGAAGAAAGTGGAAAACAGGATTACAAATATCTCGGCAACTAATAATTCGATCCACTTCGTTCTATATGCAAAATGTGTGTTATTTTATTGCCTTTTACGTCCATTCCTTAAAACAAAAAAAATCGAAAATTTTTATATACCTTTCATCAGAACGAATTTTTCGAGGGTCCGAAAAAAATAGTTCCGGATAATCGAGGTTGCTGATATGAAATAGGGTTCGTCCCATTCTTACATACTAACTACATACAAAATTTCAAGTCTCTATCTCAATTTGGTCGGGAGATAGAGCGTTTACAGACAGACAGACAGACAGACAGACAGACGGACGGCAAATTTTTTTTTCTAAAAATATGTTTTTGGGAATCTCCACTATCTAAAACGTGTAAATCCGTCAAAAAAATTTTCGATTTTCAAAACGATTGCAAGACTTACCCTATACTACGTATGATGGGTAAGTAAAAATGGAAATCATTGGATTTTTCCATAGAAAAGCATTATTGCGCAAAATAAAATATTCTATATTTTTCGAACGAATGAACCAAATCTTACAAAAAACTATACAGCTTAATCCCAGTGCTTCATTAACATACCCACTTAATTTCAAGCCAATCGGATGCTTTTTACGGAAGTTATCGCGGAACAGACAGACTGACTGACAGACAGACAGACAGACAAAAAAATTTCGTGTCTCCAAAGTAAGCCTTCACTGACGTTTCGGCAATAACTCTCAATGGTAAATTTTGGCTTTCTTTTTTAGATTCAATTTTAGATTATTATTTTTAACTCAAATCTCCATATAGTAAAATAACGGCAATCTTTATTAGAGCAATAATGAAATTTTAAAACACTACTTTTTCTCTATATCCCTATAAAATAAAGCGCTTAAAATTATATTGAAATTATACTGAAATATAATTCATAAGTAGTTATTATCCGTAGCATATATTCAGTTCTTTGCATTGCCCTGTATATGATTTTATTTATATTCTACAAACATCTCTTGGAGCGACATCTCGTCGCTACAAACATCTCTCTCTTATATACGAAATCTATTTGATCTTAAAAATGCATACCTCAAATTATGAAATACTTTTAAACAATTCACGTTCATCTCATTATTCCTAATTCCTTTGCGTAGCTCTGTATAGAGTCTATAAATTATACTCAACATGCAGCATGCAAAAATTTAATTAAACTTAAAAACGCATACCATAACTGAAAATACATTGTCAAGAATCATTCCTAATAGGCAACACGTTGGACACAGTATTGTATTCAAAATCTCAATATATCCCTCTAAATGAACGATAAATGAAATGCATACTGCAAGCATCTTGTAGTAAATCTGTGCAAAGTATATTAATTTCACCAAATAGTGCAATATAATTAAAAAGGAATAGTTTTTCCCCGAGGAACAATAAAAAAATTAACTATTTTGTATGATGTCAGGTGTGAAAAAGTTCCGCCTAAAGGAGGATTTCGTCGTTTTTTAAAGCAATTTTTGAAATTCTCTGGATTGATGCAAAAACACAAAGAAAACTTTGGAAGGTTAATGGTAAGGGAGGAGGAGTCTGGAAAATTTAATAGTAATAATAAGACATCTTATCTATTCAAATCTTTGGAGATTGTTTATAAATTGCTGTGCAGAAGAGCCATCAAATCAAAGGCGAGCTTTTATTATAAACGTCTAAAATTCATGTTATTGAAGTTTTTAAAATATCTTAAAAAGGAAAAAAAGTTTCTACAAGATTTCTTTTTGAAACAGATTTTTTTTTTTTTTTTTTTTTTTTTTTTTTTTTTTGTATTTATGCAACATTTTTGAGTAATTCTAGTGTGGCATTTTTGGAAATTTATTTCTAGAGCAAAGATCATTACAAAGCATGGATAATTTTTTAAAAGAGGAAGGGGGGGGGGGGGCAACATCTTAAACAGACAAACCACTCAAAATAATATTTATTTAAAAAAAATTAATCTCTCTGTTTCACATAAGTTTTCATCAAATAAATTTGGATTTATATCTTTAGCAGACTGCCTTCAATTTTCTTTTTTTATTATTATTTAATTAATCAATATATTTATTGTTACTTAAACTTTTTTTTGCTTGTTTTTAATAATATCTGAGTTACAAAAAAAAGCAATAATTATATGTACAGTTATATTTTATTTTATTGTATGAATAACTATTTCTAAATTATAAGAATTTCTCCCTATTGTATAGATGGGGAAAAAAATCACCTTTTTTCCTATTTCTCACTTTTATGCCTGAATGCTTATGGGTGAATGATAAATACTTATACATCCCATATTCTACAGAAAGCATGTTTTAGTGCGCCTCAGAAATTCATATCAACAGAAAACATGTTTTAGTGCGCCTCAGAAATTCATATAAGTTTCATTGTATTTGTGACAGAGTAATTAATAGCTTAAAAATTTGCTGCAAACAATTTTTCTTCATACATCGTAATATGACGGAATACTTTTGAATTTCCCTATCTACAATCTCTAAATGCTACAAATAATATATTCTATTGTAATCATTTTCCATTCCACATGATTTTCTTCCATAAATAGTAATATAACAAAATATTTTGTTCACGTAAATGAAGTATATAAGCTACACACTTCATTTTCAATAACAAACATGTCATGGTAAACCTCAATAAACCATATCAATTACATGAAAATCTGGATATATTTACACGAGTTAGAGCTCGGACAGACAGACGACCAGGCAGACAAATAAGACATACAGAGACAATTCATGTATATTTTTCAATTATGTTGAAAAGTGTTGAAAGAGAATTAAACTCACTGCAATCTGTTTTGCATTAAATAAAAATAGATTTAAACATTGGAGGCTCTAAACTTTAAACATTCATAATTCGTAAACTAATTCATCGAATGTCATTAGTTAGCCTAGTTAAAATTTATAAAAATAAAATAAAGGAATATAATGTTAAAATTTTGGAATGTTGCGCAATTTTAATATCAAGACAAACTACTAATCTTATTTTTTTCAAATCTAATTTGAAAGAAGATCCAATTTTCCGTCGAATGGCTAGTTCAACATTTTTCTGAACAATTTGGTTATTAATATCTTATCGGTGCAATCTTCTTTTCGCCTACTGCATTTTGCATGATACCGTAATAAGGACTTGAAAATTCGTCCACACAATTATCGGGACTGAACATGATGTTCAATGCAGCAGTTCTTATTAGATCGCAGCAATCCAATCATTTTTGTATATATATTTTTTAAAAAGTAATTAAAAAAGTAAATGCAGTCGCCACTCCGGGAACTTCTACTGTAGAAAATGACTTAAAAATGTTTAAATTCCTATGAATAGTTATTGTTCCCATAAAACATTTTTAACCCTTTAACGATCATAGCATTTTCATTGCTAAGATGTCGAAATAAATTAATGACACCGGTAATTAAGAACAAATATATTTCTAAATAAGAAAACGTGATTTTTCACATACAAAATAAAAGGGAAATTTTTAGATAAAAATACCGATGTCAGTGTTGCGTATCGGAATTAAAATTTTGTGGTTTCGTGGCGAAACCAATGAACGTTAAAGGGTTAATGGGATGATTTTGGCCAATTTTAACATTAAATATCTCTTAAAATATCCACTCTATTTAAAAACTGTCTACATCAGCGTGCTTACCGAACATTTTTCTATAATACCACCAATTTTCATATTTTTATGTGTAATAGTTTTCTTAATATTACCGAAGAAGTAGCCCAGGTCACATTGTCAGCAGCGGTGGCAGCGTAAATTACTTTTTTTTTTTTAGAACAGAGAGAAGAGAAACTAAACAGCGCACAGAGATGTAGACAGAAGAATAAAAACTTTTTGAATGATAATTTCAGTTATTAAATGAATGCGTTTTAAAATGGATGTATCCTCATTTTAAAATGCATTTCTACTTAATTTCAGGTCACTCTGTTGGCGCACTACAGCAAAAAATTCCTCAGATGACCTTAGAAATACAGAGTTATGATGCGCCTCCAGGGGTTGAAAGACAGTACGTTGTTAAACTGGAAGATCTGGAACACTATGTAAAAACACAGTCGAAAACTGGGGGATTCAAAGAACAGTATGAAGTGAGTATATTTTTATTTTAAAAAGGTTACAGTTCATTTGTGATTTGTCGTATAATAATAATTATAATAATAATAAATCATTAGGGCTGGATAATCAGAATATTTTAAAATTTTGAAAATTTGTTAATTATCACACAGTAAAAAAAAAAAAAAAAAAAAAAAAAAAAGAAGAAGAAGAAGAAGAAGAAGAAAAGCTGTTGGTCCTACAGAAAAGAAAATATCATTGTAGGCGGCAATAAAAATATATGTGTTTTACGGCAAAACTACTTTTTTAAATTGTCAATAACGTCATCTGACTACTAAACGAGGCTAACAAGAAAGACAGGCTACAGCGATGCATTCCACGTATCTTTTTTTCCAGACCGCTGGAGTCATGTGATGCTCGAATACACCTGTGAGGGTGCACGAATAGTTCTAGCGGTCTGTAAAAAAAAAGATACTGGGGATGCACCGCGGTAGCCTGTCTTTTTCGTTAGCCTCGCTACTAAAATAAACAATCTCGTTTATTATTTATTTATTTATTTTATTTTATTTTACTTTATTTTATTAATTTTTTTATAATGAAATCAGCGTTTTTTACTTTTTTTTAGGGTACCAGTATTAACTTCGTCGTCATTGATCATTTTGTATGGGTATCGTGTTTAGATAATCATATAAGATTGTTACTGAATCAGTTTTATAGAAATTTTTAGATTTTTTAAAATTAAAATAACATTTAAAGTATTCCTAATTTCTTGCTGCTTTTTAGATTATGGTTAATGAGTTAAAAATAAGAAAAAAATAACTTTAAGAAAAAGTCTTAAACGTAGAATTCGCATTAAAAGTTGTTAACATTGATTTGTCCTCAAGGATAAAAAATATTATTATGGACAAATAATTATTAAAAGCGTGCATCTATGTAATGCATCATTTTCAATACTTTTTATTCAATGATTGTGTTACGGTGAAAGTTAATTAAAGATTAATAAAAAAAATTACCATTATGATATTTATACCATTACTAAATGTTACACAAATCTAGTGACACCTAGTACGTATCGACGATTTTGAAGACCTTTATCTAATTTTTAAAAACCATGAGAGACATACCAACTCGTAACATTTATCAAACATCAAGCATAGATTGTAAAACACTTTCAAGCATATTCACAATGAAGTAACGTAATGAAGTAATGAAGTATATTCACAATGAAGTAACGAAAGTTTATTATTTAATAAAGTGTAAGATAATGTCTTAAACAAATTTGGAAAACGCATAACATATTTAAAAACCTAATCTTAGCAATTACCATCGATAATCGGAAGACTATCAAACGATGTTTATGCATAATCTTGCATGCAACCTATAGATTTGTATTTATACAACATTTTATGCTAAAATTTAGTTCATTTAGAAAATGCATCGATATATTTTGTAGTACAATCCTTTTTGTGATTCATTGAATTTATGAAAAAAAAGTTACATTTAAAAACGTAAATGAAATGTATTCCCGAAATGTGAATTGTTCGTTGACAATACTGTAACCGAATAATTTTGTGTACCTCTTTAAATGAACTATAAATGCTATGGACACCACGTTGTATAATAAGCATTTTGTCGTCATTCATGTTGTCAACATCATTTAAATACGCCGCAAACAACTTCAGCCGTGTGAAATTGACGCAAAGGTGGAGCCTATTGACACTACAAAACTTTAGTAATATTTTTCGGCTTATCTAATGACAGAACGTCTGAGCTTTTATTAAGCTGAAATATATTATAAAAATTAGTGGTGTGAATAGGCTGCACCTCTGCGCCAATTTTGCACCACTGCAACTTTCACTTTTAGACTTTAATGCAACAGATTTCTGCTGAATCTCTTTGTAAACTAAATTTAAATGCTACACACTTCATTTTCGATAGTGAATACATCATAGTCAATATCGATTAAAATTTAATATAAACGTAAAAACAATGTTAAAACGTCATAATGTGCAAACTTTGAGCCAACTAGTTTCCATAACCTTTAGTGTACCGTCCTCAATGCAAAGAATAACGTAAACTTGTTCAGTTATATGAGAGAGAGGAGGTTTTAAGTTAGAAGTTTATTCACCAATAGGAAAATAAGTACCAGCAAATAAGAGAATAATATAGGTAATACAACTAAAAGTGTGAAAAATGCTGGTAGTAATTATAAGAGGATTTTAATTGGAAATATTACATAAATTCTTCTTTATCTCAATTACTATCAACATTATTCACACTTTTGGTTGCATTATCTATACAATTCTCCTATTGGCTGGTACCCGTATTTTCTTGTTTTCCCATTGTTTGTTAATGAACTTATTACTTGAATTCTCTTCTCTCTTATGTAATTCAGCAAGCTTCTGTTATTCTTTGCACTAAGGACGGTACGCTAAAGGCTGCCGAAAGTATCCTGCTCAAAGTTTGCATAGTCTGGCGTTTTTAACGTTGTTTTTAAATTTATATAAAGCTGCGCTAAGTAGCATTTTAATAATTATCCATATCATTTAATATCAATTCCAGTTTATTTACATTTGTTAGAACGCGGGCAGAAAAGAAGCTTGATAGGAGAGAGACAGACAAACCGAATTCATAGATAGCTTTCATCTATGTTGGAAAATATTAATATCTACTAGTTCCCGAAATAAACAGAATTCTCCTTTTCGAAATTTACGGGCAACAAAAGAGATGTTTTATATTAGAAATGTCATTGTTTATATCAGAAACCCATTTGTTTTCTGAAGTTCACCTTTATTTATTTTCGTAATGGTTTCTAAAGATAAATGAATGATTTCTGAAATTGTGAATAACCACAAGATGACACAAAAATTTAAACAGCTCTGCTTATCAGAGTATGTTTAGCAATTTTTTTTCTGTGTGTATATAATATCTTTAAAAACCAAACCATTCTGTTTTGGTATATCTTGTACACGGAAAAAAACTTTAACACTATGTGCTATATTTCTATTACGTTCTTTTAGCATGTTATTAGAATTTCATATGAAAATACTTAATGAATGAAATAGGAAAATTTTGTTGTGTTTTATACATTTTGTACTTTAGAAATAAACTTGCTTTCAAAATTTAAGTTATGTAGAATATTTATATATATATTTTGATTTATTTTCTAGATGTTGAAGAATGGTCCTTCTAAACCATGTACGGTAGGAAAGAAGGCTGAAAACAAATCAAAGAACAGATATCAAGACCTATTGCCGTGTTGGTACTATCCTCATCATTTTCTAATGCGTGCAGTCATTTAAATGAATATTTGTAAAAGTAAAATTTAATTGTTTAAGAGTGCTAGATTATGTACAACAGTATTATTGCTTTCAATAACAACTGTAAAATAATAATATTAGTAGTATAGCAATAACTAAAACAAGAGACATAGGCATAGTAACAAATACCCATTCATTTTGCAAGCATCTATCTCGTATGAAATGCAGCAGTTCCATCGTTAGACTATCTTTGAAAGGAAGTGGCGAAGGCATTTTTTGGAAGCTATGTCTGATTATTAAACAGCTTAAATGACGGATATAAAAATAATCGATATTTTAAAAAAGTATCATTTAGGCAAAATAGCCCCTGATATAATTATTCACCAAAGCATTTATCATCCTACACTTGTTTCATTAAATTAATTGTTTCTGTAAAATTTTTAACCAAGCGATAGTTCCATAAAGCAAAATTATTTTTTTTTTCTTTTTTGTAGTTGTGTGGTGTTTATTGGAATTACTTCAACGAAAATATTTGTGCATTTGTTTTCTAAAATAGTCTGATTGAAAAGAAAATTAAATTAATAAACATTTCTAAGATAATATACAATTGACAAATCGTTCTACTTTTCAAAAACTGACGCAAAGCCTAAACCTGTGTGTAGAACTTTTTTTAATGGACAAAGTATATATGAAAAAACGCCCCTGTTTTTCAATAAGGGCGTAAGGTACATATTTTTCGCAATATTTTATATTATCTGATAAATGCCTACATGTATCTCGAGAGAGATGAGTAGGGTTATACAGGTATTATAAGTATATGTATGAAATTAACGGCTTAAGGAGCTACTTGAGCACTAATCACCTGCTACTTGAGCACTAATATTTACATTTATAAAATGCGGATTTGTGCATCATTTTGTTTTATTACCTATATTTTATTTTAATTGTTTGTTCTTTTTTTTTTTTTTTTTTTTTTAATTGCGGAAATGTCTATTTGGCAACTGCTTGATTTGATTGGTGGATCTTTTTTATGTATTGATCTTTATGTAGGTAAGAATTTTAACTATTACAATCTGATAAGAAATTATAAGTCCACTTTAATTTTGCAATTTATAAAATAAATAAGGACTCTAATTATAATTTAAATATATTAAATATGATGATACAGCAGAAGTTTTAGAATTATAGTTTAATAAATTTAAACACATAATGAAATTTAAGCATTAGAAAGAAATAAAAGATCGTTTTTTTTTTTTTTTAAGTTTTTTTTTATTTCTTTGTCTTTATTTTATTATTAAAAATTTTCAGTGATTTATTAATGATTGTAGGTAACTAAAAACTTCAATCTACGGATCAAGTAACTAACTGAAACATTTAAAACTGCAAATAGCTATCCGCTTTTTCTTCTATTCATTTGATAATTTTCAAGAGTTGTAATGATTTTTTTCTCTTATTAATCTTTACGAGATATTAAACAAAAAAGAAAAAAAATGTGTTAAGCACAAATTATGAAGTACTTTCCAACTCATTGAGAATAATGTAACAAAATTGCCATTGTTTAAAAAATAAAATGTTACGCCACATTTCACCATATCGAAATCTGTAACGCATTTCAAAACTGAATTAGAGCTAGTCCCATCTACAACTGTAAAATTATCCGAATTTCTTAGCAGCCCTGTATATGATATAGAGATTTGAATTTATTAACAAAATGCATTCCAAAATTTAGTTCATTTAAGCGATACATATACTTCAGTTAAAAATTCCTCTTCAGCAATTTCCTCTAATAAGGCGAATGGCATGCGAATCTTTTATGTAGCCCTGTATATGAGGTATAGAATTTATGTATAAAAAGTGATATGCAAAAAACTAGTTGAATTTAAAAGCGCATACTGAATTTTAAAACGTACTCTTTAGCAATTACTACGCAAAGACAATACTGTAACCGATTTATTTTGTGTGTCCCTGTAAATTGATTTTAAAAAATGTTATGGATGCTCCGTTTTAACGTCATCGTAATGAAATTCAGTGATTTGTATCAGTTTCAATACATTTTAAATAGCGCAATGTATTTAAAATAGTCTCCAAATGATTTTTATCCATCTACCATAATGCAATCGATTTTTTGAGTGTCCTTGTAAATGAACCATCATTCGTATATTCTTCATATGCAATACCAAACATTCCTTAATGACCCTAAATAAATTATATGAATTGCTTGAAAATACGAGTATATAAACGGAAGTTACAGCGTGGGTAGACGGACATACAAACTGAATGCATAAGCACTTTTCAACTTTGTCCGAAAGTGCTATAAGCAGCGGCTTGTAAGCTGATGGATAAGAGAAATTCGGAAAAGAGAAGGCTATAGAAGAACACCATATTGCAGACTTAGCTTAGAACAATGAAAGAAAACAAGTTAATTTTTTAGTCTAAAAAATAGATTGAGATAGTGAAATATGCGAAATTTCTTAATAATATGCATTTTCAATGAAATGGCATCTATTCATAGTAAATTAATAATGAAACATGTCTTTGTTTAAAGGAACACAGAAAAGCAATATAATTTCGCTTGAAGAAATATGAGGTGATTAATTAAAAAAAAAATCAAGAGGTGCGTAATTGAAAACTGCGGAAGTTAGAGCATTCTTTGATTTGAAAAAAGCTGTTCTGAAAAAGAAATTAAATAAATAAATAATAACAATTTCGTTACTTTTTACTCGCTGTGGCGAGCTCTATTTATGTAGCTTCAAAATTGCCCTTCCTCTTTCGATATGCATTTCTAATCAATAAAACAGGATTTTTGAGTGCATAATGTGGATTTTCGTCGACAAAAGAAATGAAAAAAAAAAAGAAAAGAAAAAAAGAAGAAAATTGAAAATTGAAATTTTTAATTTCTCTAGGTGATGTTACCGAATACCTGAATTCAGAAGATCTTGAAGAAGAAGATTAGGAATAAGTTTTTTTCTTAACATTATGTCTTTATAAAATATATTCGATAATTAACAACCACTGAATCGGATTCTAACAAAACACAATAATAATAATAATAATAAGCTCTCTATTTATGTAGCTTCAAAATTGTCCTTCCTCTTTCGATATGCATTTCTAATCAATAAAACATGATTTTTGAGTGCATAATGTGGATTTTCGTCGACAAAAGAAATGAAAAAAAAGAAAAGAAAGAAAGAAAAAAAATTGAAATTTGAAATTTTTAATTTGTCTAAATGATGTTACCAAATACCTGAATTCAGAAGATCTTGAAGAAGATTAGGAATAAGTTATTTTCTTAACATTATGTCTTTATAAAATATATTCGATAATTAACAACCACTGAATCGGATTCTAACAAAACACAATAATAATAATAATAATAATAATAATAATAATAATAATAATAATAATAATAATAATAATAATAATAATAATAATAATAATAATAATAAACGAATCAGAGAGATATTTATGTCACTGTAATTATTTTGAATGAATGGGTTATAAAAAAACGAAGAAAAAAAGACTTTTTTATCTCTTTTTGATTAAACTTGATCAAGTTATGATTTTTTAGAAGATCTGTGATTTTTTATAAGAAAAATAAAATGTCAATTTCAACGATATTATTTTGTTTGACAATAATGTACCATCCATTACTTTTCTAGATGATGATTGCAGAGTTGTTCTCCAGGAACTGAAAAACGATCCACATTCAGATTATATCAATGCCAGTTATGTTGATGTAAGTATTCATATCTAAAAATTTCTTCTAAAACTTGTATCAGTCATTATCAGCATTGATTTTTTAACTATGCGGTGTTCAAATATTTTTTATTATTATTTATATTTAATAATACATGATAATAGTTCCATTATAAACTGTATTTCGAATCTAACAGTTACATCGATCTCTTAGCTGTATTAAGTCGCCAATATTATATTCAATATATTCTGGTCAATATATTTTTTATTGCTCAAAATAAAAAATGTTGTTTCCAAATTTAAAAAACATTTCTGTTTTTCTCATTTTTCAGAAATTATTTCCATTTAACAGTATTTTTTAAATGAACTTTTCATGGCCATTTTATAAATAATAATTCTATCTAGTCATTTCGATATGTATAACTTGCATTCTTTTTCTTTTCGTTACTGAATTTATTAAGTGCATTTTTTCAAAAAATGACATACATAAAAAAGGAATTGTAGAATTTTTAACGGAATTTTACAAAAACCCATCTCAAAATCTTAATGCAATTTATTATTTTTATTCATCTCACTGTCCTTTCTAACAAGGAAAGTCTCCATACGGGCATACCCCGAAAAATCTGGAAAAAAAAAATACAGAATGCTCTTCTCATTAGGATATATACGTTTATATAAAAAAAAAAAAAAAAAAAAAAAAATTCGGCGGAACCTTTGTACTCTGTCCGTAAAAAAAAATAATGAAAATTTCGTTATTTGGCAATTTATCATCGGTTGGCGATAAAAACAATTTCAAAAAATGTTTTTTTTTTATGTTAAATACGTTTTAAAGGAAAAAAAGTTTCATGTTCAACAAGTTTATATAAATTAAATATCGTTGGTTTTGTCAGCTTTAGTTTGTTTTAAGTATAATTTCGTTATATGGATATTTATGTGTATTTGTATTCAAAGTTAACCATCAAAATTTGAGATTTAAAACGAAATTCAAATTTAAATTAATTAAAATTGTTTCAAGTTCAAAGTCCAGTTGAGCATTGTCAATTCGATTTTATTGCTATGGAAACATCTGGCTTTTATTTTTGAATACGCTTAAATGTATGAAAATAATTTTACCGAATAAGAATTTTTTATATGAAAATATGTTTTTCACAGGTAAATTAAATAACTACAGCAACAATATATATATATATATATATATATATGTATATGCAATTTAATATATATGTAAATAATATGTTACACTCTCTCAATGTTTATATTTAAAGTCATTAAATACCATTTACACAGATTCTAAAAATCCAAAAGTTCTCAGTTGCATTAAAATTGTTTACTTTTGGCGGAGAAAAGTGCTGCTCACCAAATCATGTGTCACTTTCGTCTTTTCACGCCAAATATTCGAAAGTATTTTATTTTTTTACATGTTTTCTACTGCAATTCCTCCGCTAATTGTCACTGATCCTTTATTACATTCATGAATAGTTTAATGAGTAATTTTTTCAAATAAATCTTAGTATGCCCAGTATTGAGACCTTCTTTGTAAGTATGCTCTGTCACTGAACTGTACTTTTCGCTGTAATACACATGTTATTTTAAATTCATGTAAACGGATTTGACGCATTTTTAAAAATATGAAGTAAAGATTAATAATCTCGAGGTTTATTTCTTTTTTATGTATAACTATTTTTTTTTATCATATTAGAATACCAACCCTTTTTTACCATTTCAAAACTTTACAGTGAAAGCAACATTACTGTTTTGCCCTTTTGCTCAATAGCTATTCTGTAAGATATATTTTGAATAATGCAGTAGACTGTATTATCACTTTTCACACAATTTAATTACACATTTCACAAATAAAATCCGCTTAGGCAACACAAAACACTATTGTCGAGATTCACACACTCAACTGGTAAAAGAAAGAAGTAAGAAAAATCATGCGTTAAGCATAGATTATGAAGCAGTTTCCGACACTTCATGAAAACTTTAACACAACTACGTTATTTAGGGAAATAAGGGTATATAGCTAAATACAGCCAAATAAGTATTCCAATACTTTTGAACAGACTTGTATTTGATCTGTCAATTGATATACGTACTATATAATGTGAAAATTTAGTTTAGCAAGAAAATGCCTAGTAGCTTGAAAAAAAAAAAATCAGTAATTTATATTAATCGATGGAAACATATTTGAATACTCTTGTTCAGCCCTGTAGTTTAGCTTGTATTTATATTACACGTCAGTTTTAAGCTAAAATTTATTTTATTCTAAAACGCTCTTAAAATAACTGAAATCACATTCTCATAAATTATCATTCATAGGCATCCACGCACCCAATTCTTTGCGTGGCCATGCATATCACTTTATCTACATTCTGCAAACATTTTTTAGTAAATTGAATGCAGTTCAGTGTAAAAATGCATAACATATTTAAGAAGCATCTTTGAGTAAATTACGCTCATATTCAGTAACGTTGGCGACTCTTTTGGGCCGCCCTGTATATCAACTATAGCATTTATACACACCATATAATGTGCACAGATTTAGTGAAACTTAAACGCGCATATCATAATTAAAATGCATTTCATCCATCAGCCATCATCGGGTGCATATACAGTACTTCAGAAAGAATATACTATTTAAAATCTTTTGTGTGTCCCTGTAAATGCTATGTGCTTCATATTATGCAAGACAGTATCGTATAATTTATATTAAGCCTCAGTGGCATACATCAATTTTATTAAATATGAAACAGTTTAATATATTGAAAATATGTCACACACAATTTCCCATATTTACCATTATCTAATGGAATTCTTTTGTATGGCCCTTCTGTATATGAATAATAGCTATATTTTCACCGCATATTTTATAGAATGTATATTTTAGTGCACCTCGTCAATGCATATAAATTTTAATGTATTTGACATCTTTAAAATTCCTTTGGAACGATTTTTCCCCATAGGCCGCAATGTAATGGAAAACTTTTCACTCTCTCTGTAAATAGACTAATCATGTTAAAAACTTCATTTTCAATGGGGCCAGTGCTAGAGTAAACGACAATAACGTCCAAAAATTTCAGGGCAATCCGAGTGTATTTACAGGAGTTAGAGCGCGGACAGACAAACCGAATGCATAAGCACTTTTCAACTTTGTTGGAAAGTGCTAAAAAAAAAAAATAAAATAAATAAATAAATAAAAAAAATCAATATCCCTGCGAAGAGAGAAAAACAGATTACATGTTTTAGTTATCCCTACGCAGAGGGAAAAGCACTAGAATTAAAATATACAAACGATTTAAAACTAAACAATAGCGAAATCTTTTAACTTACAATTGCGTTTGTATATGTGACAGTCAAATCTTGTTACTCATTTTTAAGCCGTTTACTTTTGACACAGAGCTTTAAAATTTGGAATATATATATACTAGCCCAGCGCAGATAATAAATCGCCAAATATTGTACCCGTGGCATTTTTTCGTTTTTCATTAATTATTTAAAATATAATATTGTAATCCTTTCACTCATTTCATTTATAATACATAACTTTAATTTGAAATTGAAAAGTTTAAAATTCATGACTTTTATTTTATTTTATTTTATTTTTATTTTATTTTATTTTATTGAGTAAAAAAAAACAACAAAAAAAAAGTTATAATAATTTTGAAGCTCTATAATTGCAGCAGAGGAACAAAACATAAATAAATCCAATTTACCACAGCCTAAATATTACCAAAGGACTTTTGTACAGTAACCCATAGATGCGCCTCATTTGGGCTAGAGGTCTGCACGGGCCGGAATTTCCAGGCCCGGCCCGGCCCGGCCCGTAGTAAAGTTATTTCGGCCCGGCCCATTGTAAAACTCAAAAGTTCGGCCCGGGCCCGGCCCGTTTAAATTTTTATATTTTAGGCCCGGCCCGGCCCGTACAAAAATCAGTGAAAACAGGCCCGGCCCGGCCCGTTTTGGCCCGTTACAATTTCTACGATTTCTAAAAAATTCAGATTTTTATCATATAACTAAGATTCCTTTAGGGAATACTGCATACATATCTATGGAATGATTTTACAGTATATTTTACAGCAAATACACAGCAACATTAATGATTACTTAGATTCTTAGGCTTTCAACATTCGAATAAAGATTCATTAAAAAATTAATATGGCTTAGAATAAAAGAAAAAAGAAAGAAAGCTAAAAACATGGTTAATTTTGAAGCTGTTTAATAAAAGAAGATTTATAAATATATTTCTATATCATTTTATTATAGATTTCAAATCTAAATTCATTCTTAAATTCAAAAAAGCTCCTCTCTGATACATTTCGAAATTCATTTTTTTTCTCAGAAACGCATAAGATTAGCAGATATCTTTATTCAGAAACTATATAATCGAATGGCGTTATCCATTTTTTGATACAAGCAATTTACGAATACTGCAAACAAATAAAATACTGTGATAATTAGCGTTTTCAATAGAATTTCCGGAAGCAATAGCAAGGGAAGGGAGAAAAACCTGCAATCATTTGCGAAACTATATATCTCAACAAGGTTATACAAGTATTTTATTTACCAAAAATGAAAAACGCTATTCGATTCCAAATCCCTTCAATAGTTAGGATTATTACTTTTATACTTTTACAATTTAAAATTAATCAGAAAATGTGTCAAACTTTCGCATTATTGAGAAATTAATTTAAAAATCATCAAGAAGTATGTATCCGAAGACTAAGCGAATATAAGTTCTTTATCGCTGTTAATAATTTTACAAATAAAGTTTTCGGCCAATAATTAAGTCTAGTACCGGTCCGGCCAGTCTATATGTAGAAAAATAGTGCAAGTGTGATCTCGGATCGGCATGAGTCAGCTAAAAAAATATTAAAATGGGTTACACATAATGTAATTCTCCGATGCCGATACACTGTGCATTTTTATATTGATGCTGTCAAACTAGTATGGCCACATTTATACTTATTCTCGTTAAAACCATTTTCTTTGAAAATAGCTCATATTTTATCGTTTCTGCTTAAATCTTCAGAACGGGCCGGCAGGCCCGAAAATTTTTTTATCAGCCCGGCCCGGCGCGTCTGGCCCGTTCAATTTTTTTGCCGGCCCGGCCCGTTGAAAAAACTATTCTAAATCTGCCGGCCCGGCCCGTGAGTAAATTCGAAACGATTCCGCCGGCCCGAGCCCGTGCAGACCTCTAATTTGGGCATTGCCATAAAACAATTAACAAAGAATCGTGATTTTTGTGCCATATACGTTAGCATAATATGTATATAGATTCATAAAGGCAATAGAGAAATTAAATATTGATTTTTTTAAATTTTGATCTTAAAAAGTGACCGGAAAAAGTTAAGAGAAAAGTGAGCGCGTATCGTGAGCGGAGCGTAACGTAACGTAACGCAGTTTCTTGAAGTGTCTCCCGGCAAACCAATTTACAAGACGTTGTCACGTCAAAAGGGCAATGCGAAGGAAAGTGGGAGTAAATTTGAAAAAAAAAGAAAAATCACCATGTCTTATAAACAATGGAAATAAAATCTATAAAGTTGACTTTCTTATAGAATAATTAAAATTAGTAAACACGTGTTTCGGAATTATTCAAAATTCGAATCCAAAGGGGGGAGGCAATCCTGCCGCCAATATTTTATAAAGACATCTCAAAACATTATTTAAACTTAATATTTAATAATTCTTTTCTTATGGACAAATCAGTATCATCTTCGACGATGAATATTTGTTGAAAAATGTGGCAAGGTTATAAATCCGAATTTTTGCTAACTTGGTTTAATACCGCCAAATTTAATAGTGCATTATTATTATTTTTTTTTCAATTTTATTGAAAAAAAAATTAATCACATTTTTCAATGGTTTGTTTGTTCAATTGTTTGTTTTCCAATTGTATATATTTTGGAAATCAGAAGCTTAATCCAGCACAGTAAATTTTTAGTTAATATGATTATTATTTTTTGAGTAATAAGGATGTTTCTTTTACGCAATCTGGTACTAATCGAGTATTTTGGCGTTTTATATAATTAGTCAAAATTGGCTCATCAGTAAGTCATTAATGGAGCATTATTGTATGTTAAAATTATTTATTTATGCGTTTAAATTTTATTTTGGAGTTGCCATAGACACGCGTTTTATTTTCATATTTTATATTATGATGGGTAAGTATTACGGTGGCCCCCAACGACTAGTTTTACATTTAAGTAAATTTTTAATAAAAATGTGTTTTTTTCTGTTTTCCTTTCTCTTTTTAATTTAAATAATATCTGTATAAAGCAATGCCATACGGAATTTTCAAAATTGACACTCATTCAATGCTCATTTATCGTAGAAAATTGTAAGTCCTTATTAATATGCTAGGGGATTCTGTCCTCTGCTTCCTTCGTGCGCACAACCCCTCGTTGCAAATTGTTTCTAACTCATCCATTAATAGAATCAAATTGCAACATATCCAAATAACAATTTAGAACAATTAATACAATAATGAATTACTGATTTGTAGCTATTTTCAAATCAATAATTCAAAATTTTATTTGAGTTCAAATCCTATGTAATCACATAAATATTTTCTCACAGTAAAGCAAATTGACAGTAAAACAGACAAATTTTACTTAAGATTATCAGAAATGAGTAAACTGAAATCACTGAATAGGGAGCTTATACCAAGAAAGTTACCAAATTCAAGCACTTTTTTTTTAATCTAAAAAAATTAGCCTTATTATCTGTTTGCTAAGAAGGAGTTATTTCAGCTCACTGTACAGTTTCATTAGAAATATTATAGATAAAACATAAAACAGTGTTACCGCTATCAGAAGTAATCCCGTTGATTCTAATATTTTTTTTTAATTTAAAATACTAAATTTCAGCATCTTACCATTTACCATTCTGGCGACCCTAATCCAAGACTCTTTTCCAAACACAGCTAATGGAATTGGCTGCTCAGCTCATATAAACTTAGCGTTAGAATCAGAAAACGAAGAAAATTAACCCTTAGCGCTCCGCACGTTTTTGTACTTTATGACGAACGGCTCTGTAACGGAGCCAACGGAGCGCTAAGGGTTAAGAGTAGATTGCCACTATAGACAACATGCTTTTAAATTCACCGAATTTAATTACCAGCGCAATTTTTAAGGATCAAACACATAGCACTAACTTCTTGCGGTCAGGTGTCGCTATTTTTTATCTTTCGTGTCGGCGCTTTGATGTATAAAGTGCTTTTTCAGTGAACTTTTTTGAACTTCAAGAGAGAAATCGGACTCGAAATCAGTTGGCAGCTTTACGACTAAAGATGGGGTAGATAAAAGTTCCCCTTCCTTTGTCAATTTGGTAGGGTCAGTCCCTCAATAATCATTTAAAGAGGTTTCACCTTTGTTCCGTTCGGAAACAAAGATTGATTGATTGCTCTTTTAGTGTAATAAAAACTAGTGCTGTTCGCTCGCAGCCATATAGCAACTACACAATTATCCTATCTTTGCATAAAATAATTACTAAAAATATTTTCTTGGAAGATTCAGGCATACTTTGCGAATTGAATAACATATTAGGCAACTCATTCAAGCACAAATGTGGGAGCCGGTCCTTGTAGCAACTGACAAGGAAGGTCTCCATTGGGGGCATACTCAGAATTTTTTGAAAAAAATACGAATTAAACTACTCATGTAGGTAATAAAGGATCAGTGAAAATTAGCGGCGGAATTACATTATTAGATATGTAAAAAAATAAAATAGTTTGGAATAATTGGCATGAAAAGCTGAAAGCGACGCGGGATTTGGCGAGCAGTGCATTTCCTCGCCAAAAGCAGACGATTTTAACGAATCTGAAAATTGATTTTAATTGACTTCACTGTTTAAAATCTGCAGCATTTACTGCAACGTCACTCCACTACTTTTATAGAACATCTCTCTTGTGACCAATGAGAATGCTCCATAGCACGGTGAATTGACCGTGTCATACACTGTTAAAAATCTGCTGCATTTTGTTGCAAAGCACTCCACCACTTGTATATAATATCTCTATTCCAACCAATGAGAAAGCTCCATTTCACGGCCAAGTAACCGTTTTCTATACAAGCAAGGGAGTGCGTGGCAACAAAATGCAGCAGATTTTTAACAGTGTATTTTTCAATTTTATTTTACAATGTTAAGCAATTTAAATTGTGTTTTAAATGATAAAATATATTAATTTCATTTTGTTATAAGTACATATAAACGTATATGACAAAATTACACTTAAAGTAAAGTAAAAATGCAAAACTAAAATTACTTAAACTAAACTTATTTAAATAAATTGAACATAGAAAGCTTTTTCTTTAAAAAGTATTCGAAGCGTAAAAGCGTATTTTTCAAAATTTCGTTTTTTCGCCAACCGGAGATAAATCGCCAAATAAACGAAATTTTTATTACTTTTTTACGGACGTTATAAGGAGGTTCCGCCGAAATTTTTTTTATAAACATATATAACTATATGAGAAGAACATTCTGTAATTTTTTCAGATTTTTCTGAGTATGCCCGTATGGAGACCTTCCTTGTGAGAGTTACAAAGTTGGCGCATGCGTATTTGAGCTCTGATTTGTCGTCTGCTCGAAAATCAAAACAGAGCATGAGATTGATGTAGTGTCAGTCGATCTTATTTTTTGGAACGAAAATTTTCATGAATCATTTTCGAACAGCAACTGAAAAATATGCATGCTAATTGAAATTTACAAAAAATATAAATTAGATGTACATTTTGTCGCGTATAAGTAATTTTTTAACTACGAGATTTTGCATGTTTAAATATCTGATAAAAAGTAAAATAATAATAATAATAATAATAATAATAATAATAATAATAATAATAATGATAATAATAATAATAATAAACAAAATAAATAAAAAATACAAATATTTATGTCTATAGACCATAAATTTTTGTTGTTACTTAAAATTATTTACAGTTATTTCAATGCCCAATCTACTATTTTTAACAAAGAAATAAACTTTCGTTCTGAAAAAATGTGCGAGCGAGAATTTAACTCGCATAGAAAAATCTCAAATCCCATATGCCAATGAGCATGCTGCAGGGCCGCTTGCCAACGAAGGAAGTTTGTCGGTTATAAATTGTAGTGCTGTTTAGATTCGATCACGATTTTCGAGCAGACGACAAACCAGTGCTCGAATACGCACGCGCCAACTTTGTAACTCTCATTTGCTGCAAAGACCCCACAAATGTTAGAATTCAGTATACACGATGGTTCTCAAAACTCAAATCTCCCACTATTACAGAGTACCATCATAAAGAAGTAGTTAGATACCATGCCACAAGCTTAAATTATGTGCTTAAACTTATTGTAATCGAAGTAAATTTCTCCCAATTTTTATATAATTCAATTGTAACCACTTCTTTTAGTTCTATGATGTGACGTACAATGAATGACATTAAAATTTATGTAATATGCATTTCAATATAGTAAAAAAAGTTTTTAATGTTTCTTGTTTTTTTCAGAGTTATGAAAAAGGCATTCGCTACATTGCCACTCAAGGTACGATTTCATTACGATTTATTTTATTGTTTTCTACAGACTTATCCATCGATTCACAATCATTAATTTCTGACAAATGAATTATTTTTTTTCATATTCTCATCAAAATTATTCTCAATATTTATTTTTTATTTTTTCTTCTTTTTAACTTTATTTAAGTTTATTTTTGTATATATTTTTGCTTTAATTATAAAACGAGTGTAAATTATTATTAACGAATTAAGAAATATTTTCTAAATATTCATAAATAGTAAAAATTTTATAATCGGGAATGGAAATTTTTCAGAAAAAGCTATTCGCCAGCGATTTATTTTTATCAACTAGCAAAACCCAACACGCAAGCACTATTTCATTTTAAACAGTTCACAGTAAGAATATTTTACAAAGACGAACGAAAAACCGACTAAACATAAAACTATGCCGCATAAAAATGTCAGATGTAATTGCCGTTAAATCTGCCATATCTTCGCTGTTGAGATACCATTGAGTCTGCACTAGTGAGCGCTCAAGCCCAGACTCAATGGTATCCGAGTCTGGACTTGAAAGTGTCCGGTCTCACACTTGTCCGGAGTCTGCACACTTTCAAATCTAGATTACAAACTACATTAACTGGGAAGCTGCAACACAGACAATCACCTCATCGAGTTCACGGTTGAAAATCTAGGATTAGTTAAATCTCGATTCGTATATTGAAACGCAATCAGTTTGCTAAGTCATAAGTTGGTGGAAATCGACTAAAAATCCGACTTTAGGCGTGTACTCGTGGATTTACCATTGTGCTTTCCTGCACCAAAAAGTATGAAAACATGAAGATTGGGAGCAGGAAAACGTAATAATAAACCTATGATCAACCTCTAAAATCGGGTTCGGTAATTTCTACCAAGATATGACTTACAAGGAAGGTCTCCATTGGGGGCATACTCAGAATTTTTTGAAAAAAATACGAATTAAACTACTCATGTAGGTAATAAAGTATCAGTGAAAATTAGCGGCGGAAATACATTATTAGATATGTAAAAAAATAAAATAGTTTGGAACAATTGGCGTGAAAAGCTGAAAGCGACGCGGGATTTGGCGAGCAGTGCATTTCCTTGCCAAACGAAGACGATTTTAACGAATCTGAAAATTGATTTTAATTGACTTCACTGTTAAAAATCTGCAGCGTTTACTGCAACGTAACTCCACTACTTTTATAGAATATCTCTCTTCTGACCAATGAGAATGCTCCATAGCACGGTGAATTGACAGTGTCATACACCAATAAAAATCTGCTGCATTTTATTGCAACGCACTCCACCGCTTGTATATAATATCTCTATTCCAACCAATGAGAAAGCTCCATTTCACGGCCAAGTAACCGTTTTCTATACAAGCAAGGGAGTGCTTTGCAACAAAATGCAGCAGATTTTTAACAGTGTATTTTTCAATTTGGAACAATTTTAATCAATTTAAATTGTGTTTTAAATGATAAAATATATTAATTTTATTTTGTTATAAGTACATATAAACGTATATGACAAAATTACACTTAAAGTAAAGTAAAAATGCAAAACTAAAATTACTTAAACTAAACTTACTTAAATAAATTGAACATAGAAAGTTTTTTTCTTTTAGAAAGTATTCGAAGCGTAAAAGCGTATTTTTCAAAATTTCGTTTTTTCGCCAACCGGAGATAAATCACCAATTAAACGAAATTTTTTTTTTTTTTTTTTTTACGGACGTTATAAGGAGGTTCCGCCGAAATTTTTTTTATAAACATATATAACTATATGAGAAGAACATTCTGTAATTTTTTCAGATTTTTCTGAGTATGCCCGTATGGAGACCTTCCTTGTTAGCAAACTGATTGCGTTTCAATACGCGGATTTAACTAATCCTGGATTTGCATTCATGAACTCGATGAGTTGATTGTTTGTGCTGTCGCCTCCCGGTCTATTTTGGAAAATGTGGAAGGGATGCAAAGTATTGGAGATAGTTGAAAAGGTGAATGGTAATTTAGGTTTCAGTTTTTCTGCATCGCTTTACCACTGGGCTCCAGAGCACAATATTTATGAGTTCCGGTGAATTCCGATTTATGTTTGAACATTGGCTGAAAAGTAAAAACAAAGAAGTACCAGAACTAGCTCTGTTGAGCTCCGGAGCAAATTAAACACCGACTTTGTTGTAACTGAAACCTCTGACTCTTGCAGACAGGAGTGTAGGGGAGGGATACAGAGGTATGCGCCGTATAGGGGAGAGTGGGGATACTTGAGCATAGGGGATACTTGAGCCACCCCTATTATCTCTACAGTTGATTAATTTTTCTTTCTAAAACTGCCAATATGATAACATATTTATAGTTCTGAACATGTAAAAAAGAAATCACACATCTTGGTACCATTTTGAAAGTATAGTGATTAATAGTTGTCTTTTCCCTATCTGAAAAAAATATTTGGGTGCATGGTTTTTTTGTTTTTTTGTAATCAAAGTTTTGTTTAAAGTTGCAACTATATACATACATTCAATAAGCATAATTTCAATTGTATTTTGAGTCTAAAATAGTTCTAATTACTGCATGCTTTATTTAGTAAAACTCTGGGAAACAAAAATAGTGATAGTGGGGATACTTGAGCCAATGAGAGTGGGGATACTTGAGCCATGTCTTAACCATTCTCACTAGAAATTAAACATGGGTGAAACAAACAAAAAATGAAATTCCATCCTTATATTCACTAATAGATATTTTTCTGGAGAAAAGGGAGAATAATTTTTCATTTTATTTTTTTTTTCTTAAAAAAATAAAGACCTAAAAATGTTTAAAAATGCATATTTTTTAAATGAAAATGTCTATTTTATTTTTCGATTTGTTCGATTTGACAAACGAACAAAATTCGAACAAAATAGTCTGTCTAGATAAATGTAAACATAGTTTTCAATTTAATTTTCATTAAATGAAAATAACTTTTTAAAACGGTTTTACAGGCTATAATCTCTAATACTTTAATTAGTTAGGTCCAACATAATAAAATATTTATTTTTTAATATAACATATTAAGATTAGTATTTTATATTGAAATCGTAACCTCTGTTGCTGTAACTTTTTTTTTAACTAAGAAAATTGAAGAAAAATTGGTAAAAAGAGCGCACAAAAACAAGAAAAGCAACAAAAATCCCAGTTCAAACTTACCTACATGGAGCCAAAGAGGAAGACAAAATCTTTTCCTGTGAAATCAAAAAAGTGTTTGAAATAGTAGAATGATAAATCTGGCTTAAATTCCGACAGCTACTAAACTAAAAGCATGAGTTCGACAATATCATTAGAGGAAAATTCTGTCAATGATGGTGATGATGTGAAAGAAAACCTTCTATTGATGGTTGGTTACTAATAAAATATGCCAGAAAGAAAACTGTAAAAATATTTGTTGGATAAGTGCTTAATATTTTGAAAATGAAATTTGCAAGAAGAATTGCAGATTCCAAATTTAAATGGCTCTGAACTGAGGATGTTTCTACCGTCGTTATAACTGAGGTTCAAATTATCCTTCGACAACCAGTTTTAACGACAAAAAATGATCGTATTACTAGCTTTGTTTTCTTAATTGGTTTTGAAACACTTTACGTTTCATAATTTATCATTCTGTAAAATATTTGTGCAAAAATAAAGCGAAAAAAATTACTTTTGTAGGTATTTTTCCGTAGTGGCTCAAGTATCCCTTCACTATGGCTCAAGTATCCCCGCCATGGGGATACTTGAGCCATGATGTAAAACAAAAAATAAACATTTATTATGCATAGAAAAATAGTTCAAAATTTATTGAAAGTGGTTTTTAGTTGAAGGAAAAATATCAAATTTTCATTTTCAATATTTTATTTTATTCTAAAAAAATATAAAAAATTTAAAAAAAATAAAATTCAAAAAATGGCTCAAGTATCCCCATCTTCCCCTACCCCTGGATTTTTTAAGAAGCTCCGTATACCCCCTGTTTCTTAAATAAAGCACTGGCGTATACTTTACTTATGAATGTACAACACTTTAGCCTGTACCCCTCTTTATAAAATATATTCTTTGATTTTTTTTTTTCCACTACAATATTGCTTGAAAATAGCGCTTCGTTTGCGTTGTGAATTTTAAAGTTGGATACAATTTACTGAGAATATTTGTTAGGCAAGAAAAGTAACTTTCCAAAGACAAACTAAACATTAGAAATTTTAAAAAAGGTGATTAAAAAATGTTTGAAAGGAAATTAATTGAAACTTTAGATTTACAATGAGATTTCAATGCCTTTCATATATACTGTAGAAATTATGTGATAACTCGATGTTTGTGAGTTTTTTGTCAGTTATGTTGTTTTTGAAATATGTAAAAATATGTATTGATGTATATGATGTTACAGGTCCTCTCGAGAACACGATAGATGATTTCTGGAGAATGGTATGGCAGGAAGATGTGAATGTCATCGGCATGACCGCAAACATAATAGAAAGTGGAAAGGTTTGTTGTTTTACATATAGTATAGTATGAAGTATTTTCTGATTGATTGCTTATGAACTGTTTATTTTGATCTTCGGTGCTGAGTACACCGAAACCTTTGGTTTAAAGTTGTTCACAAGTTGAAACTGCTTCCCAACTCGCTATAAACAATGTAAAGTTACTACACTAAATTAGTTTGCCAATAATGTGAATAGCCATGCCAATAATGCTAATATTGTGAATGTGATTAGTAACCCACTAATGTGAAAATTGATTAATTTAACGGTGTAAGTGGTGTTATGTTACACCAATTTGTTATGTATTTATACAAATAATTATTACACAATACAGCCTTTAACTTTTTTGCACCCGAGAGGTGATTTTTACTTACAACTAGTGTCCACTAATGGGTGCTCTAAATGCTGTGGGCATTTAGAGCACCCTTAGAGATCCAGTATTTGAAACTAATTTTCTTCGCATTAACTAATGGCCGAATAATCTGCGATAAAAAAAAAAGACGAAGTAAATTGTTAGATATTAGTGCTGCCCAAAGCATTTGGTGTCCCGATTTATGAGGGACACCTGACAACACTAGTGGTGAGTGAGAGTCATCTCTCAAATGCAAAGGGCTAACTATTTCAACTGGGCCATTCCATATCATGAGTTGGACAGATATTCTAAAGATAGCTGTCTTTTTAAACAATGCTATTTATAGTAGATTACTTTATAACACGATTTTTCAATCGGGTTATAAATTAATCTAAAATAATTTTGTATGCCAGTGTTTTCTGCAGTTCCATATATTGACCTTCGATTTGATCTGTTGAGCTGATTTATAGTATCAGATCAGATTGTGTGATCATAATGGTTATTTGGATGAAATAGTCCTCCAGTTTTCGTGCCTGGGATGGCTCAGTTGGAAGAGCATTGGCGGCTTCAGCCAATACATCCCTTTTTCGAATCCTGGCCCGGACTTTTTTCACCTACATGGAAAATTTACATCTCTTACCGATTGAAAAATCGTGTTATAAATTAATCTTATATGGTAGTATTTGCTTGCATTTTATTTTTCAATATTATTGTTTATGTGGTATTTGTAATTATTTTTTATTTAAATATTTTAAATAAAAATTATATTCAAAGATTTTAATTGAATCTAGCAATTAATTTTTAATAAAAGAATTTATAGTTTAAGGTATATATGTGTAAAAAATCTGTGACTACACACAAATTTCCAACTGAACAAAAATCGAACCCTGGTAATTTACACTGTCTCTAGCCCTTTCCTCTCCACTTTATACGTGTTTGCGATATAAATTTCAGGTTTATTTAAGATTATTATTACGGGCTCGGACAACGCCGGGCGGACAGCTAATAATTAATAAATTTATAGAAACGAAATTTTATTAGACTATGACAATAGTTGTTTTATATGCCAAACATATGTAAATGCAGTGAAATTTAGTTTTGCCCATTTTTGTCCAGCATTCGGCACTTTTTGCATAAAAAAAGACAGATCCTGCTCAAATTCAAGAATATGCAAGAACTATGTTTCTTTCTTTCTTTCTTTCTTTTTTATTTAATTTCTAGAAAAATGTGTAAAGAAATTAAAATTTTGTTTAAAAAGTACTTTGAGGGAAAAAATTACTTTTTCAAAAATGAGTTTCTGATTATGAAATTCGTATATCTTAATTCTTACCAGAAAATTAAAACAGCAATATTTGCTTTAATTAATAAAAGAACATTTTGTATTTAAATAAAACGAAATTAGCTATTGAATTTTTCTGGTGTTAAATCAGATTTCCTGAACTACATAATTTCTAGAACGTGTTCTTTCATGGGAATTAAAGGGTCAGAATTACTATTTCCATTCAGTGGATAAAATGTGCATTTTAATTAGTTTATTCGATTTCTTTTTAAAAATAAGTATGCACTGGAAATGTAAAGTAGTCATAAATTAAAAAAAAATAATGTATGAAGTTTAATTACAAAAACAATTTTCATTTTTTAAGTGAAAAATCGTTATAGTTGTTATTGAAAGGGAAAAAATATGTATTTGATAAGGAAGACGAATTTTGACATAAAATAAAGTAAAATTGAAGATAATTTTACCAGGGGCAACGCTCTTTATCGACTGGGCAAGGATGAGAGAATGATGTCCATGATGTATAATTATTGTGAATATCCGGTAATGAATCAGAATATCCTGGCATCAGGTTGCCATTTTGGCTCAATGCAGTCATTACTGGGTTAGTCTACGTGAGATATTCGTCAGAATGAAAAATTTTATTAAATTGGTTTTTAAAAATGTCCAGTTTAAATGTTTGTGTTTTAACTTCTACGAGCTTACAAAGATTGAAAATTTGAAATATTTTCAGAATAATGGAATTTTTCTAAATAATATTGGACAGAGAATAAAAGAAACTATAAATTTCATAAGAAAAATTTCTTTCTTTGTTACCCTCATTTAAATATCCGTACTTTAATACTTAAAACAATATTTTTTTTCTGTATAGAAATTTATTGAAAAATATTAATTTAAAAGTTAAAATGTTGCAGTTATACTAAAGTGGTCAATTTAAAAGAGTACCCATTCGCTTTTCTTATTACCCTTAAATTTACCCGTTGTGGAAACTATTCTAACACTGAAGTATAATTGTTTGAAACTTGTTTAAGTGTGGGAAACAATTTTCAACACTGTTGGAACTATCACAATTTTAATGGTTTGGATATTTTATCTCTTTTGAATATTTTTATTTTAGTTATATATATATATATATATATATATATATATATATATATATATATATATAATTTTTTTTTCTTTTTTGTCGTACTTTTTTTTAAATTTTTTAAAATAAGAATCAATTTTGTTTAGAAGACTTGCATGCTATAAACAAAAAACATTACAAAGTTTCTTGATTTTTTTAAAACTTTTATATTAACTTTTATAAATCTTTATATAACATATTTATAGGAATATATTTTCATGAATGTCTATATTATATTCGTTTTACAGAAATGTTGTACAAAATGAACATTGTCTTGTGTCATAATGACATTTATTTTACGAAGTATATATTCTTTAATTTTAATTGCTGTTTTATTTAGTTGAATGCTTAGCAATTACTTTGTAAAAATCATCGTTAATTTCAGATAAGAATTCAAGTATAAATTAGTAGTTAAAAAATACATTATATGCACAATGTATTTTTCAAAAAATGTGCCATGTATACTCATTTAATTTTTAACTTTTACAAACGTTGAAAAATAATAAATTGGTAATTATTTTTCTCTTTTCAGAAAAAGTGTGAAAAGTATTGGCCAGATAAAGTATTGAAAACCAGTGAGATCATCGTGACGGCATTAAACGAAATGGTTTTCTTAGATTATACGATAAGAAATTTTAAGTTGCAGAAGGTAAATAAAATTTTTTTTATTGTTAGATTTTCTAATCTTTTCTTTCAATTTTACAAATGCCATACTTAATTATAATGAATTTCAGCACCAAAGTATGTATTCCAGACAGTATGGTTATGCTTTATAAGATCTGCTGCTTTGACTTGGGAAATTACTTATTACAATGAAATTTTTTATTATCATAATTATATTAATTACATAAAATAAACCTCTTATAAGTACCTCCGTATCCTTTTTAACCTTTAACCACCAGGCTTAATATCACCAGTAAAGGGATATATTCCAAATATACGGTGTAAAATGTTTGTGCATAAAATTCACTTTTGGCCAATGCATGTTATTATATCACTTGCAGTTCGGTTCAAATGTGCAACCATTATTGTCTAGTGCTTTCGAATTCATTGATTATTGGAATGAGAGGACGTACGCAGCTTATTTCCTGGGGGTCTAGAGTTCAATTGTTCAATCAGGCCGCATCGTACATTTGTTTTTTTCCTGCATTAAAAAAAAAATTACCTCTAGGACGCCACTTCATCTCGGACTACAGCTTCTTAGAGAGGCTGTAAGCTTGTGTGAGACTAGATTGGGCCTAATTTCAATTACAATTATTTAATTTTGAAAACTTTCTGTTTAAAAATTGTGTTTTAGCATATAGTATGTACATAGTTAGCATTAGAGTCTTGCATCGAGTTGGGTTGGCGCTTATGTTTTTTCGTTGCGGGTGGAGTCCAGTCGGGTTGACTTCTACCTTTTTTTCTGATAGTCGGGTAAACTTTCATTGTTTCGAGTTCGGGTTGATTTTTTACTTTTGCGATTCGGGTTCGGGTCGACTTGATTTCTCGTAAGAGTGTTCAGAATATTTTTCAGTTTAAAACACTCTGTACAATAAGACTTTCATAATGGCTTTTCTCCTGAAAAACGAACACCTCTAATTAGCGAACACTTTTTCACTTTCTTAAATTTATGTATGTGAACACCTACAGCCTTGGCCAAAAGTATTTGCCACCTTATAAAATTACAATAAACTTGAAAAATACTTGAAGTTTGAATTGAATAAAAAAAACATATGTTTAAAATACATTTATTGATCAAGTTACATTAATATTTTGTATTGAAACCCTTTGCTTTAATTACTGCTCTGATTCTTTTGGGTAATGAGGAAACTAACATTTTACATTCTTCAGGCGTTATAGCATTCCACTCCTGTATTAAACAATTCTTTAAAGTTTCTTTGGAAGTAATTGAATGTTCCCTTATTTTGCGCTTTAAAATCGACCATAAATGTTCTATTGGATTGAGGTCCGGTGACTGAGGGGGCCAACTTAGAAGTTCTATGCCATTTTTCTCAAACCAACTCATGGTGGCTCTGGATGTGTGGCAAGGCGCGTTATCCTGTTGGAAACGGACTCCATCTAGGTTAGTATCACCGAACATCATGTCTAAAGAGGGTTCCAATGCTGTTTCCATCACTTCGATATATTTTTTCGAATCCATTCGGCCTTCACACACGACCATTTTTCCTATTCCTGACGCAGACATGCAGCCCCACACCATAATACTGCCTCCGCCGTGTTTTACAGTAGGCACCACACACTCCGGCTTGAATTCTTCGCCAATTCTGCGTCTTACGTAGGTGGCACCTGCAGTACCAAATACCTGAAATGTAATAAAATAATAAGTTTAAAAAAAATAAGTCTAAAAATAAAGCACTGACATTAATATGTCTCAAACATGATTAAATAATGTTATGATTGTTCAAATAACATGTGTACCTCAAACTTTGATTCATCCGACCACACGATACTGGACCAATCTTCCTCGGTATAATGTTGGTGTTCTAAACACCACTGCAAACGTAACTTTTTGTTCTTCTCAGACAACCACGGCTTCTTTCTTGCCTTGCAACCTTTGAGTCCTACATCTAGGAGTCTTCTTCTTGTAGTTCTAGCAGAAATCTTTTTTCCCAACGTCTCACTTAATTCGGCAGCCAATTCAGAAGATGTTTTCTTACGATTTTTCAAAGAGGTTCGTATTAAATGGCGGTCTTCTCTATCAGATGTAACCCTTTTCCTTCCACTTCGTTTCATGTTTTCGTGACTTTTGGTCTTCTTGTAGCGGTTCAGGGTATATCTCACAGTACTATGAGGACATTTCATGATCCTCGCAATTTCACTTTTATTTTTGCCTTCTTCAGCTAACACTTGAATTTTTAAACGTTCTTCTTTACTCAATTCACGGCACTTGGGCATTTTTCTAGTCTTTATGAACTGCCTAAAGGAAAGCAACAACAATTTTACAATAATATACCGACACTTGTACACACTGCGATAGATCGTGGTAAACTGACACATTTGAAAAATTTCATTTACCTGGGAATAGAGTCACTTCTATTGTGTTTATGGTTTTATGATATGATGTGTTGTTTTGATTGGCTCATTTTAACCTCTACAGGTGTCTTAGTTAACAATAGACTCAGTGCAGTTCAACAGATAAGAGATTTCTAAGAATTAATAGGATGGCAAATACTTTTGGCCAAGGCTGTATATCTCTGAAGAGCAAGCACCTCTAAATCTATGCACACGTAGTATATGTATGTGTTACATAAATTATCAAAAATGCGGTGCATGTGTTTTTGTGTACATCAGAAACAAAATATTGATACTATTTTTCATATTCTGAAAGAAAAAGACATGGTTCTTAAAAAAAGAACAATTTATGATCGTGTTCCTTTTACACATTTTATTTCTCATGCATTAAATTGAATATATACTCACTCATTTTCAAATGCGTATCAAAATCCCAACAACCTGATTGGCAAAAAAGCTATACATGACCCACGAAAAATTTTCGAGTGTAAATCCGACCTGCAGAAAGAAAACTAGATTCATTACGAGCCGAAAAAACATAATTCAGGATAACCCGACTCAATGTTTGATTCATTTTAACGAGCTCTGAAATGCCAACTATTCAGAAGTTTTATTATATTTAAATATTAAAAAATACAGATTATGTTCATTCTTCTATGCAAAACATAAATTAGAATTACAATTGTAGATTATTTTTCCTAATAGCATAAGAAAGTTATTTACTTTCGTTTCATTGCGGGTTGGGGTCAGGTTGTGAGGTGAAATATTGCGAGTTGAAATACCTCGTGTTCGAATAGGGTTGCGGGTTGCAGAAAATTATTTTTGCGGGTTTGAGTCGGATTGCGGGTTGATGAAATTTTTTTTGTCAGGTTCGTGTCGTGTTTCAGGTTCATTTAAAATGGAATTTGTTGGTCGGGTCAAGTATCCCAAATTGTGCAGATCTCTAGTTAGCATACACTCTAATACCAGCAAACAAACATAGTACGTTTTGGAATCATGTTCTTTAGTCGAAATATTCATTAACTGAAAAGAAAATTCCCGTCCAATTAAAATGCATTCTTATATTACAGCATGTTTTATGCTATGTCATGTTATTCCTGTGTCTGAAAAAATATTCGTTATCAGAATATTAGAACCTAGTCAGAAAATACAATAAATAATTATCGTTAGCCAAGGTATCACTGTAATAAAATCTGCAAACGCTGATCTTTGATCTTATCGATTCTTCATCTAAAAAATACTTAGTATGTATATTAATAACTTGTACAATACGTAATTTGTTTCATTTTTATGATACCTTTCTATAATTTATATATCTTCTTATTCAACTTATGGAAATATCATTACATTTCCATGTCTATTAATCTTAAAAGGAAAATTATTTTAAAATTATTATTATGTCAATATTATTCAAATGATATGACTAAATAGCTCAAAAGCTATACGAATTTGATATCTATTGTAATAGATAATGTGTCTGCGTATAATAAGATACTAGAAGAAAAAAAAGCTGCGTAGAAAAATTCACTTATTTCTAGGTGTTCAAACCCCTGATGATCGATACATTCACGGGTGTAATTACTTTGTATGCACAAAACCTTGATTGAATTTTATAATAAAGTCTTTCAGATCAAATTAATGAAATTTAATTAACTTATGTTCAGGCATAAATGTCGCAGAATAAAATCTATTAATGTAATTTGCATGTTGCTTACTTAATTTTTGTATTTCTAAACATATGGCATTTATTTTTCTCAGGTAGGGGTTTCTGGCCATAGAATAGTTCGACAGTATCAGTACACAGCGTGGCCCGACCATGGTGTACCTTCTTATCCTTTATCTGTTGTTATGATGCTGAAAGACATGAAAGATTATCAAAAAAAGGAACACAAAAGGACGCCATGGGTGCTTCATTGCAGGTAATTTACTTCGATTCTTTTTCTAGTAGAAAATCAATATTTCTGTATTATTATCTAGTCCTTGGGAATTTGTTACTCTAGTATTGCTCAGATATTGATCATTTAAAAACACGCTGTCAATAATTGCGAGTTTTTATCAATTAATGGTGAAATGCTGGCATAAAAACGACAAAACGGGACCACAATAGAGCAGGTTCTGCATTGCATGTGATTTGCTTCGTTTCTTTTTCTAGTAGAAAATGAATATTGCTGTATTATTATCCAGTCCTTTTGAATATGTTACTGTGCTCAGATATTAATGATTTATACTTTAACCCCTTAGGAACGAGCGACACGTATACGTGCCGCAAAAAGGCTTAAGAATCCTTCTTTATCCCCAGCAGTAAAATTTTACTGGAAAATTTGCCTTATTTAATCGGAGCATTTTCTCGATTTAATAAGGCACAAAATTTTGTTTTTAAAAACCGGTGTTAAAATATTAAAAATTCCGTAAAAGACTCCTGTCGCAAATGGGTTAAAAATACGCTGGCAATAATTGCAAGTTTTTATCAAATAATGGTGAAATACTGGCATAAAAACACAAAAATGGAACACAATCGAACACCGTGGGTTCTTTATTACATGTAATTTGCTTCGATATTTTTTCAAGGGGAAAATCTATATAAATCAATAATATGCATTATTATCCACTTCTGGGAATATTTTAGTGTGGTATTGCTCAAAATTGGAAATTTTCTCTTTAAAAATATCCTGACATTATTAGTAATTTATGTCCGATAATGTTTAAGTGTTGGGATAAGAGCACCAAACTGGAACACTAAAGAAATCAGTGCAAGTAATTTGCTTTGATACTTTTCCCAGTACAAACTCAATGTTGCTAAATTTTTATATATTTTTAGGGCAATATTGCCCAGATATTGTGTATTCACACTTTAAAAATGTGCTGATATTATTACAATTTTTTAACTAATAATGATGATGTGTTAATGTAACATTGGAAATACTTTTAATGGAATGCTAGTATTTTCAAAATAATAGTGTTATTCTGAAAGCATTATATATTTTTACCGTATCACCTTGCATTAGCTGGCATGCCTGGAAAAAATCGAGGTACACCAGCATGCCGGAAAAACCTCGTATTTACCGGTATGACGGAAAATATGAGGTTTCGCTACTAGAGAATAGGTGTCTGATTTATTTTGCTTTTTGTAACAACATTTTTCATTTAAAGGATAAAGCCTCAATACTTATTTTTCTCTCTTCTCTTTCTGTATATTCATTTATACTTAAGTAATTAATACATTTTATTTATCTTATTATTACGGAAAATTTTCGTGTATGACGTTTCTACTCCAGAATGACGATACTAAGTTAATTAAATTATCATATAAAATTACTTTTATAATATAAGGTAAGCACATATTTCTCTATATATTTAAATAATTATATTTTTCTTATTTTACATATAGTGAGGTTATTTCTGTTTATGCAATAAATTATGAGATAATTTATTTCTACAATGGAAATTTCGGATAGCTGCTGGGAAGAGAAATTTTGTGTGAAATGGTATGAGACATGAAATACCTCTTCATTCTTTTGGATATATAAAAAAGGTAAACTAAGTAATTAGAAAAGTGGGGATAAACTATATTTTGAACCGCTCGTGCTCAACAGAAATCGCTGCTACTGAATATATCTAATGAACCTCATTCCTTTCCGATTTCGAAGATCCTCGTTTTTTGCGGGATGCCGGTTAATGCGGGGGGGGGGGGGGGGAGAGATACGGTATGTAAATTCCCAAATGCAACACTGAAGCAATATTAATGAAATACTGGTAATTTGTGTTGAGAAAATATATGAAACATTATTGTTAGGAATTATTTTATCTAACAATTATTTTTACTGTACTTTTTTTTTTCAGTGCGGGAGTTGGCAGATCTGGCACAGTGATGGTATTGGATTCTGCGATAGAAATGTCCAAGGCTGAATCAAAAGTTGATGTTCTAGGCTTGTTGTATAAAATGAGACAGCAAAGGATAAATGTCATCGAAACGGTTGTAAGTACACAGAAACATTTATATATTTAACCCTTTAAGCGTCCTACGAAATTTTACATGCAAGTTTAACGATTCATAAAATAACAGCTATGGAAAGTATTGATATGGATATTTTTATTCTACAATCTTAGATATTTATTTATCTTATGCAGTTGAAAAAAATAGCTTAATATAAATTTTAAATTAAATAAGCTTTTGAATCCAAAAACAACGTGGAGAAAAACCCGGTTGGGCCGCTTAAAGGGTTAAATGATTTTGCAAACTTTATAATTTTTTTAAATGTAATTTACTTTAAAATCATTGTATGGTAAAGAGGAAATTGACTTATGAAGTTTTTGCTGCTACTAACGATAACCCATCTTTAAACATGGAATTTTGGCTATAGAATGAACATTTTCGAACCTGTTATGTACTTTGAATTTTGCATGTTTATCTATGTCTACAGTTTACATAAAAAATAACTTTCTCAAAAACATTGTGTAGTGTAAATCGAAGTAATTTAAATCCATAAAAGTTCTTTGAAATTTCAATCGTTGCATCCAATGTAACATATATTTATTGGCAGGGGTGTAGTCGTAAAAATAACAGAGGATATACGCTCTAAGCAGAGGGTATACGCTCAAGGCAGAGAGTATACCCTAGAATGTGTATACTATAAGCTTTCTTGAGAAACAAAAGATATACGGTGCTCCTTTAAAAAATCCAGAAAGTATACGGCGTATACCCAGTATATCCTCCACTACATCCCTGTTTATTGGATTTTAACATTAGTATGATTTTCAAATAGTTCTTTAAAACTCGCCAACTTTTCAACAAAGGAAAAGTATAATCACGTAATATGAAAATGCACATATTACGAAAAAGCTCTGTGCTTCCTCACTTTTATGTAATTTGGTTATCTAGAAATAAGCTTCTGTCGATGTATTTCGATATTCGATTTTTAAATCAGCTTTTAAAATTTAGTGTATTATGTGACTTGTATAAGTTGTACATACCACTTATGGTGCTAACCCAAAACATTTGAATACAATTCCGTCCATTAAGTTCTATTTTCTATAAGCTCATTTTTAGTTTTGTTATGTGTTTTCAAGCTTAACTAAATTTTTCTATATTTGCGCGTTTTGTTTAAACTGACCATATCTAGGCTGCACAAAAGATTTCGAATATATTACCACCTCAGAGCAAAAATTGTTGAAAGTACGTTTGCAATAATATTATGCAATCTTCAACTGAACTAATGTTTAGAATACTATGTGGTTTGTGTATGATATAATTAAAATAATTTATATGTTATACGCTTTTCAAATGATTAGTAAATTATTCAATTATTTCAATAAATTTAATATTATACTGTGATGAGTGTATACAATTTATAAACCATATACAGGGTTCACGAAGTAATTTAAATTAGTTATATTATACAAAGATATTTAAATAGTCCATGCGTGGTAACTGAAGAAATTGCATTTTTAATACGTCGCGTGCTTTCTCTAAAGTGTTTATTTAGATATCTCTTTTTACTCTATGAATAGATAAAAGTTCGTAACAATGCTCTCCAAGAATCGGAAAGTGTTGCATAATCCATGACCTTACCAAAACTTTTCTTTCTTATTAATATTCTAAATATTTGTAAGTAGAATACAAACTTTCTAGCAAATGAATCACAATAAAACTCGACTCGTATATTTTTTTCTCAGATTTTATCTTTTTGAATCATTATTGTAAAACAATATGGCATTTTTGAAACGGGGCCTATTGTTTTCCTTTGGCTGTTTAAATTTCGTGTTTTTGACCGTCTAAAATTCCAAAATCAAACTTCTATTTTTATATATGTCATGAACCAAACAATATGAATTTTAATACTTATCTGAGTCATTGTTAAGCAACAGTTCTTTTGCTCCTAGAACAATGAAACCATAAAAAAATCGCTCGGATTAAATAAAATAAATCACAAAAACGCTTCATATACAAATTTAAGTCATTTCTGTGATTAACTGTTTAAATTTTTTTTTTCGTTTTTTAGGTGCGTTCGTAAATAGTAAGTACGTAACGCTTATAATCGTTGTTCAGTCCGTCTGTCTATCCGCTATAACAACGTAAAAACTACCCAACCAAATCGTGGAAAATTTAAGATGTATAATTATTCCATAATTTCGTCGAGTTATTTCAAATTTTAAGAAAATCGGATACATAGTTCAATTACAGAGACAATAAAAAATATTCCGTTGCATTACAGCCAATGGCAAAAAAAAAAAAAAATAGTTTCAAGTGCATTTTAATGATGTTAAACTCTCTCGAACATATTAAAATTCATATGCATCCATGAAATATATACTAAAATATACATTCTGTATAATCTGTGCTGCGAAGAATATTTTTTATTAATGTACAGGGCCTCACAAAAGTATTCTGTTGCATAATGGTTTAGCGGGAAATATTGTTTGGGGTGCGTTTTAATTATATTAAATTATTTCACATTTTATGAAATCGATATGCGTTGCTGAGGTTTACTGCAAGTTAATTCCTGTATAATAGAAAGCATATAGTATCTACAGGAACACACAAAAGATTTCGGATGCCATACTATATCCGAAGTACTAAAGAACTTCTTTATAGTACGAACGCACCTCATTTGCTACGTTTGACGTGCAATTTTCGACTATTTTTACTTTGTGGGAAGGGGAGGGGAGCTAAAAATTTTGCAAAAATGTATTGGATAATTCTTTTAAGAGTTCATTTAGAAATATTTATATTGCAGTGCTGAATTTAATTATTGGAAATCTTTATGGTAATTATTATTACAAGGTAGAACCCGTCGAATTTCGACGAAAGAAAATATTTAAGGCGGAGCTGTATTATTGATTTATAACAAACCTACAAAATTAGTTACAATAAAAAATGCACCTTATATTGCTAAGTCTAACTCTTAAACAAATGATATTTAAACTGAAGTTAATAAAATACTATTTATATAACTGAGAAAAAGTTGAAATTAAACTTTAATCGTACATGTAAGACGTAAAAAATAGATCTGTTATTATTAAAGCTCTTATGCTAGTATTCCAAAATGAAACAAAACAACCAGGGTTGGAAAAAAAACCAGGTTTTTTCGAAAACCCTCCAAAAAACCGGTTTTTTTGGTTTAAACCGGGTTTTTTAAAAACATCCTTTCTTATTATAAATATACATGCATATTTATTGATAAAAACAGACATTATTGGTTTATAAGCAGTGTAACTTCATTTAAAATAATTTAAATTTAATAATTTAATAATAATAATTTATAATAATTAAATTAAAATAATAATAATAATTTAAATTAAATAATTTAAAACTGAATTTATGCTGAAAATTGAAAAAATTCATTTTTCAATTTAAACAGTTTTAGCAAACAGTCTTATGTTGAAAGTTTTAATTGTTCAAGACAGTGAATCATTGATGCCTTGTAAATCTTTATAAATAAACAATCTTTTGATTACTAATAATAAACATTTAGATATAGTTTGATAAATATTCTTTTCCACAATTATTCAAATAATAAATTACAAATACTTCTTATGATTTTTTCTTTCTGAGTGGCAATTTGAAGTTAACATTTTTAGTCATTAGATTCAGCAGATAGCAGAGGGAAAAAAATTATTATTAAAATTCTACAACTAGCAACCTGTCTTTGCTTTTAATTCTTCAAGATAATCTCCCAAAAGAAAAATTTCTGTTACAGCTTGTGCAAAATCTTAAAAGATCATTGTGTTACATTATTAATTGCATTAAATAATCTGCATTATTAAAAAAAATTAAATATTTTATACTAAATATTGAATCTATTTTATCTTTGATCAATTCACATGATTAAAGTTTTTTCTTTAGAGTGATAGATATGTTCACCAATGCATACTGATTTTAATTTTATGCATAAAAAAAATGACGTAAACCTAATATATCTAATGCTTATTGCTGAAATAAAGTGTTAAAAGTAGAAATTATTTATATTCAATAATCTGAAACTCGTAAATTATAAAGAAAGAAAATGTCATCAGATTTCTTCTAAAAAACGATAGAGATTATTATTATCTAATAATCTGAAATTCATAACTTATAAAGAAAAAAAAAGTCATTAGATTTCTTCTAAAAAAGACTTGCTTTTTAGGTGCGTTCGTAATTATGTAAATACGTAGCACCTATTGTTGTCGCTCAGTCCGTCCGTCTGTCTGTCCGTCTGTCAGTCTGTCTGTCCGTCCGCATATAACAACTCAAAAACTACCCAATCGAATCGTTTGAAATTTAAAATACATAATTATAACATAATTTTGTCGAGTCATTTCAAATTTTATGAAAATCGGATGGATAGATCAATTGCAGGGACAATCAAAAGGATTCCGTTACATTACGGTCAATGGGGAAAAAAGTTTCAAATGCATTTTAATCGTTTGAAATTTAAAACATATAATTATTGCGTAATTTTGTCAAGTCATTTCAAATGTTATGAAAATTGGATGCATAGATCAATTACAGGGACAATCAAAAGGAATCCGTTACATTACGGTCAATGGGGAAAAAAATTTCAAATGCATTTTAATCGTTTGAAATTGAAAACATATAATTATTACGTAATTTTATCGAGTCATTTCAAATGTTATGAAAGTCGGATGCATAGATCATTTACAGGGATAATCAAAGGTATTCCATTATATTGCGGTCAATGGGAAAAAAAGATTCAAATGCATTTTTATGATGTTACACTCATTCGAACATAATAGAATTGGCATGAATCTATGAAATATATATTAAAATATGCATTCTGTACAATCTGTGATGCAAAGAATTTTTATTATTAAATTACAGGGCCACACAAAAGTATTCCACTACATGATGCTATACGGGGAAACATTGTTTGGGGCGTGTTTTAATTATATTCAACTATTTCACATTTTATGAATAAGATATACGTTTCTGAGGTGTAATAAAAATTACTTCCTGCATATTTACAGAAACACAAAGATTTCGACTACTATACTGTATCCGAAGTACGCTCTACTATATCAGCAAGATCTGAATATTTTTAAAACTTCGTTATCGTACGAACGCACCTCATTTGCTACGTTCACGTGCAATTTCCAACTTGTTTTTTTAGGAAAAACCAATTTGTTTAATCCTATGCATAAAAAAAAGACCTAAACCCACTATATATAATACTTATTACTGATACGAAGTGTTAAAAGTAGAAATTATTTATGTCCAATAATCGGAAACACGTAAATTATAAATTAAAAAAAGAAAATGTCATGAAATTTCTTCTAAAAAAAACCAACTGTTTTTTTTTTTTTTTTTTTTTTTTTTTTTTTTTTTTTTTTTGAGAAAAAAAGCATTTGGTTTAAACCGTGGTTTAAACCATGGTTAAAACTAATTGGTTTAAACCGTGTCAACCCTGAAAACAACATTCATTCCACTTTGAATACGTTTACATAGAATTACTTTTCCCGTGAAATCTAAACCCAACATCATTTTCACCATACCAAAATTTACATAAGCACCTTGCATATTTATTCACTTAAAAATAATAATATTAATAATAATAAAATAAATAAATAAATAAATGGTATTTTAATTTGATCATTTTTATTCAAAACTCTAAGTTTCGATGCTGTTAGCTGAAACAGATAAAAAACTATTTATATTCTTTTAATTGAACATGAACTTTTGTAAATGACATCAAAATTCAATGGGTTTTATAACAGAAAATATTCTTGACACAACGTACGTTTAAATTTCAAATTTTTTACTCTTTTTGAGAGAATGGCAACAGTAATATTTTTTTCCTTTTTTTCTTTTCTTTAAATAGAAATGGAGTGTTGCCACAATTAGAAAAACGGTATTAAAAACAACAAAAAAATTAATGTTTCAAAAATAAATTGAGATACAGTTTTCAAATAAATTGCATTTAAAAGTAGATTTTTTTTTTTTCTATATGATGGTGTAAAAATTAAAAATGTGCTATGTTTATAAGTTTAAAAGTTTGCAGTGGTAAAAATTGCAAAATCGAAATTGCTTTTCAAGGTTCAAAGTGTTGCCATTCGCAAAATAACGTATGCGTTACGCACAGATACGTTTGGCCTTTATAATACAGTCGAGCCTCTATATAACGAAATCCATCGTTTCAGTAAAAAATTCGTTATATAGAGAAATTCGATGTATAGAGTATGATGTTAAAAATAGTATTTAATGTGTAAATTTTGAACAAATATTATTTTTGATCTTTTTAATTAAGAATTTTAAATGTTTAAAAGTACATATTAACCTAACATTTTATTTCTTACTTATTTAAGCAGTTTCAAAAAAGAGAAAAGACATTTATTTGAAAGCTTAATGAAAATCAAATAAGGAAGACTTACATAAATTTCAGAGGAAGAAATCTGTAATTTTTTGTTGTTTTGATTTTAAAATTACAATTGTTACGCTCTCAAAAAAAATTCTCAAATTTTAGCAAGGAATGAAAAATTGTAGTTGATATTTTCCTCCATTTGAAGGTCTCTCTTATGTGCTCTCATTGATTCCTCTCTTATATGTGTAACAATTCAATTGACTGTGTTTTGAGAAGGATGTTGAAAGGTTTGTGGGAGGTGGGATGAACTTCTTAGATTTAAAGAATAAGGAGAGAAATAATATTTATAAAAAAAAACCTCTCCACTGAACGATAAATCAAAAATAAGTGATGGAAAATTGATTCCATATGATTTCGAAACTTTTTTAAAACTGAATAAATTAAGATCAATTTATGAAAAAATTCGTTATATGGAGATAGATATTTCGCTATATAGAGTTTGTTTTTAATGTAATCATGCGAAAAGGGGACCGTTCTTACTAAAAATTCGTTATATGGAGAAATTCGATGTATGGAGTTTCGTTATATAGAGGTTCGACTGTATAGATATTCAGTTAATACATGCTTTTTCTCATAGAACTTTTACAAGCATTCATTTAATTATTTTTATTTTAGCAACGAATAATTTTATGAGCTAGTAATTTTTATTTTTACAATAAATTTTTCTTAATATAGAAGATGTATACATTATTAAAATATTATTATTTCATTATAATACATTGTTATTTGCAAAATTCCAATATAACCTATTCTTTGTAAGAATAAATTTCCGAAATATTGCTTTTACGGGGAAAAAACTATAAAAAATATAGATGAAAAATATTTATATGCAAGGTTTGCAAATAATAATAACACATTACAACGAAATAATATATACATTTTCACTATTAGGAAAAACTGATCGTAAAAATAAAAGTTACTATTAAAATCATATTTTAATTCTCAAACTTAAATTTATTTCCACTTAAATATTTTCTTACTTAAACTTTCTAATTTCGGATCTACCACTTTTAATTTTGTTTCTCAGCTCAACAAAAATTACTTTCAGATATTAAGTGGTAACTATCTTAAAGATTCGAAGTTCCTGCTAAGTGCAACTTGCAAACGTTTGTGGTTAGGGTCTCCATGTTCTAGTCTAAACATATGCATGCCCTGTTTTGTACGGTTCTGTTAAAGTATAAAACAGTTATATGGCTGTAAAAACAAGAAATAAAAATGATGCGTGAAGCATACTTTATGAAACACTTTCAAACACATTCAAAATACTATAATAAAACTTCACTGCTTAACGAGATGAAATATGAAACCTAAGAAACGAATTTGGAAATTGGAAAACAAATTTGAAATCCTCAATTTCAGCAATTATCTGCTATAGTCAAAAAATTATTCATTTATTTTCTGCAGCCCTGCATATGATTTATAATTTTGTATGCATACTACAATTTTGTTTGTATGCTAAAAGTTAGTTCAGTTAAACACCTAGTAAGTTAAAAATGTGAAATTTAGGTACTTTAAGTAATATGAAAAAATGAGTTACACATACCACACTGAAAAGGCGATTCCAGCTGTTATTGCAAATAGACACTACTGTAAATGAATTCGTTTGTGTATCCCTGTAAATAAACGATAAATGCTATGTGTGTTATATTCTATATTAAATCTCTTCTAGTGCACCTCAATGATATATGCCAATTTCAGTATATTTGAAACAGTGATTCATCATTAAAATACATTGCAACCAATTTTTCTTCATAATTTAACGGAATTCTTTTGAAAGCCTCTGTAAACAAGCTATAAATGCTACACACTTGTTTTTAATATCGAATATACCACAGTAAATCGTATTAATATATATTTATTACAATGCGATTCGACTATATTTATACGTGAGTTAGAGTGCTAGCAGATAGACAGATGGATAGACATACAGATGAACAGATAGAGAGACGGACAGACAAACCGAATTCATAAATACTTTCAGCAAAATTGGCAAGTGTTAATAAATTTAAATTAAAAATAATACAATTTCTATGTGTTAATAAATTTAAAATAAAATTATATAATTCGTATGTAGTAACACGCATCACCTCTTTAGTAATGGCTAATTTTTAGTTACTCTTGAAATTTGTTAGGTTTATTTTAATTACTTGATGATCGATGGCATATTACATATGCAAGTTTAATTTAATCTGCAGCTGCCATAATTGTACCAAAACTTGTTTAATAAAATTTTGCTTTTGTAATGCATTGTTTTTATCAATATTGCTTTTATAAAGCATTCATTTATTTTCAAATCATCAATTTTCATTCATAAATTCTGATTATATTCAATCTTTTTAACATTTTATCAACATAATTATTTTGCCCTTGAAAGGTTTACTAATAAATCATATTTTTTGTTGGATTTTCTGCTTTTTATACTATAATGTTTCAAAGAAATTTTTAATTTAAATCTTCACTATTTTTGCATGTTCTATTATTTTGATTGGGGCTGTTATTTTAATGCTATAAAATGTTTAGAGAAATTTAGCAGGGAACAAAGATATTATTTGTTGTAATTCATCTTAGGAACATGAAATCGTTTTACTATATAAAAAATTATATGATATATGTACCGGGTGTCCCAAAAATGACTGATGGATTTTAAAATTCAATAACTTGCAAACGGTGACAGCTATTTAAAAAAATTTTGCAGGAGGGTTATGTATAATGTCAGGAGTTTTTTTTTTTTTTTTTACGGTAATTTTTTATTTTAGTTCGCATCTCAAACAATAGGTGGCGCTGAAGGCGATTGAAGGCCAGGTGACCAGTGCTGAGTGAAGCATCGACCTGGCCTTCAATCGCCGTCAGCGCCACCTATTGTTTGAGATGCGAACTAAAATAAAAAAAATTACGGTAAAAAAAAACTCCTGACATTATACATAACCCTCCTGCAATTTTTTTTAAAATAGCTGTCACCGTTTGCAAGTTATTGAATTTTAAAATCCATCAGTCCTTTTTGGAACACCCGGTATATATGTTTATAGAAAGTTTCTTTATACAAGTATAATACATTTTATTGTGTTATATAAACTGTATTTCAGTTTTTTGGTGACTACAAAATATGATTTTTCTTCTTTTCATTTTTATTCAGGAGCAATACACATTCGTATACAGGGCATTAGTAGAGTACCACTTTGGTGACATATCATGTAAACCGGCCAGTGAAATGGTGCTTTACTTCAACAAGTTACGTCAGACTGATCCTGAGACAAAGAAAACTGGTTTAGAGGTTCAATTTGAAGTAAGAGTATCTTGAAATTGAAATAAAGTATTAAGTATGTAAAGCTGTAATGTTTGCAATATCAATTATGGTAAAAATAAAACTCGATTTTTCTTATGTTCTTACTAGTGTTTAAAAAATTCAGCCCAAGTGCAAGTCAGACTCACAACAACTCGGTTTTGTTGTCCGCACCGTTGTTATATTATCATTACAAAACATTTCGTTATCAGGAGTTTCTCCAAACCTTTTGCATGCTCTCTTAAAACGTTAGCCAAAAAAAAGTAACTCAAGTTGAGCCGAAATTCACTCATCTCACATTTTGAAAGGCAGCTTCTCATAAAGAGTTGAAACAACTCAAGTAAGTGAGTTTTTAAACAATTTAAATCAAGATGAGTTATTTAAATAAGATATCTAAATCAAGATGAGTAAAGCATTTAAAAAACAACTCATTCACGATTCAATAAGTTACAGCTCTTTACTGAGAAATCCACTCTTTCGTTTAACCCTTTAACGATCATATTATTTTCATTGCTAAGATGTCGAAATAAATGAATGATACCGGTAATTAAGAACAAATATATTTGTAAATAAGAAAACGTGATTTTTCACATACAAAATAAAAGGGATATTTTTAGATAAGAATACCGGTGTCAGTGCTGCGTATCGGAATTAAAATTTTGTGGTTTCGTGGCGAAACCAATGAACATTAAAGGGTTAAAGAGTGTAGGAACCTGCTTTTGTGAAATATTGAAAAGATTTTAATATTTGTGAAAAATTTAGTTGTAATTTTGCAAATTTGTAATTATTATTATATTCAGGTTCTTGTTCATACATTTTTAAGATGGTAATATAATTATTACAGAAATAAAATGTATTTTTCTCCTTATATATATAAATGTGACAGGTCAGATTTTACTTTTAAATGATTAAGTTTGTGAAAGGTTCAATTTAGAGATGGAAAAGTTTTGTGAAAAGACTAATTATCAGACAAAAAAATTTTGTGAAGAGTCTTGTTTTAAAAGTTATATGAAGACTCTTGTTTTAAGGAGAAAAAAATATAAAGAGTCCTGTTTTAAGATGAAAAGTTTTGTGAAGAGTCTTGTTTTAAGAAAAATAAATTGTGAAGGATCTTGTTTAAGATGAAAAGTTTTGTAAAGGGCCCTGTTTTGAGATGAAAAGTTTTGGGAAAATCCTTTACAGAATTCAGTTTCTTTCTAAAGAGATCTGTGTTACATGCGTTAATTTGGCGTTAGTGCTGATTATGGGAATCCACGAGTTAGTCAAAAATTGACCTAGATATTGTACTTTTTCCTATGTGTTATAAGATCTATATCCGAGTTTCGAATTCAATCAGAACAATCCTATGGGTTTTATTCCTAAAACTTATACAATAATTCCGGCTGACCTCGAATCTTAAAATTCGACACGAAGGAAAAGGAAAAATACAAAGGGGGGGGGGGGACATATCCGAAAATCATTACTGACGATTTTTTACATGGTTTTCCACAATAGCGATTTCTAGAATAAAACTAGAAAATCACATTTTTTTTTTCTTCTTATGTCAAAAAAGGATAAGATATCGCATGGTTCCATAAGACAGTTCATATTAGAGTTCGCAATTTATTTTTCTTTTATAATCATCCGGTATTAAACTAATTTAAGGAACCTAAATTGTTGATGTTGCTTTTAATGACGTTTTAGCGTAGCATTTTGGTTATGACAAGAAAAAAATAATTGCAAAAAACTTTTTTATCGCAGTTTAATTTATGTTTCTTTTATTTTAAAAAGCTGTTTTAACCTGTAGAAACATAAATAGACTTCATAAAAAACAAAGCCTAGATAGATGTCTAAAATTTTAGTATCTTACTATTAGTAAATAAGCGCAAACTAAAAATAAACGTTGCTCTAAAAATTAAAACATAAAAAAGAGGATTACTTATATATTATAGTAGTTACTGAAATGCTGTCACTCGGTTTATTCTGAAAACCTTATCTTTTTCAGTCATCCATATCTGTTAACTTGTGTGTTATTTTATCAAGCTTACAAAAAATGTAATAATAGAGAAGAATTTAAAAAATTTTACCTGTTCTACCTCTCATCCAAAATGAAACAGTAAGAGTACTCGATACATTACCTGATTTTTTTTTTTTTTTTTTTTTTCGGTTTTGTAATATGATCGTTGCAGTTAAGTTTAAAAAAAAAAAGTAGGAAGAGAAAAGCATTTTAAAAAGCTCAAAATTCTAAGAGTGGTGTGGTTTTAAATTAAAAAAATATTTTATTATTATTATTTTACTATGAAACTGGAATATCCAATTTAGGCTTCCTGCATTTCTAAATGTTAGATAAAAACTTTAATAAACTTTATTTTTTTCACGGATAAAATACATATATATATATATATATATATATATATATATATATATATTGGATTGTTCAGTACTAGCACCAAAAAAGCATTTTCTTATGAAAAATACCCATAAATAATTCAAATACCGTTTAAAATTTATTAAAAACTGTGCTTTTGTATTAGCACATGCTAGGTATTTCCAGGTAATTATCAAAGATAGACTGCAGAAGATTCTGATAATTTCAGTGATTTTTCGTATGTAATTCGATTACATGTGTGTTAAGTATGTGTTTTATTTATATTATTTTATTTATTTAAAAATGAAGTTTTTATTTCGTTATAGTATATTAACCGGAAACAAACACTGTATTAATTTTATTGTTTAAGTGCAAACGTATTTCGTAATCGAGCTGCATGCTATAGAGATAATTTTTTTTTAAAGTTCATGATTGAAAATTATTTTTAAAAACATAAATATCAGTAAGTTTAGATATAGTTTTCAAACAAATTCCATTTAGGAGAAAAATTTTTCTTATTCCACGATGTAAAAATTTAAATTTTTCAATATTTAGAAACTAAATAAAAAAATTGCAATGAGTGCAGAATTTATTGATCATATGTTACCATCGTCAATGTACCATAAACGTAACTCAGGGCTTGTTTTTCCTTTTTAATATAGATGTTTCAGTTTTTATTGTCAGAATTGTATTCTTCTTCCTTAAAACATTTTCTTTCGTGAAACCATTTAATAATATATCACAAAGGTATTAACACATATTCAAATATGAAAAGTTTGTTCAAAGTCTCTTAACACTCAAATTAAAATACCCCTATGGTCGGTACGTGATGCAAGAAATTTTACATCAGCACCATACTTCTTCAAAATAAATATATAAATAAATGAAAAAAAAAATAAATAAAAGAGAAGATATTTGCGAACATATTTATCAAAAAATTCTTTGAATTAACAAAACATGAGTTGCTGCAAATGACAGTAAATTTAGACAAGAATGTTAATATGATTAAAATAAGTCAAAAAATTAAATTGTACGTCGAACCGGGCATATGAGGTGCGTTCGTTTAGTATAACACTAATTTTATAAATTTTCAAATCTTAAACTGTAAAAAAAAAAAAAAAAAAAAAAAAAAAAAAAAAAAAAATCTATAAGGTTGCCAATAATTTTTTAAGAAACTGGAGGGCCCTAGAACTTTTTATGAACTAAAACCCGATTTACAGATAAAATTTTACTAATAATAACACATTGCTCAGTGGTGCACAAAACAGGAATTTTAATATACATTTGTACATATTAAAATAAAATAAAACTTTCAACGTTTCGACTTTTTCTTTCTTACATTTCTGGAGAAAAGATAAGTTCAAAATCTCTCGGTCAAGTCGCAATCTCTCTGCCTTGAAACATTTAAAGATGAAATTAAAGTCCATAATTTAACCTAGCATTGGTATATTTCATAAATATATATAAGATAGTTGCACCATAAAATTTAACTAATAATAACACATTGCTCAGTGGAGCACAAAATAGGAATTTTAATATACATTTGTACATATTAAAATAAAATAAAACTTTCAACGTTTCGACTTTTTCTTTCTTACATGTCTGGAGAAAAGATAAGTTCAAAATCTCTCGGTCAAGTCGCAATCTCTCTGCCTTGAAACATTTAAAGATAAAATTTTAGCAAGATTATTGTAATTTTAGTAGATTCTTTTGTAAAGTTACAGATTTCTATAGTTTATGAAAACTAGGTGCGTAGATTTACACCTTTTTGAATATATAGTATATATTCAAATGTATTATATCATATTCATGTATTATATCAATATTCATATTCCTGTATAGAAAAAAGTTTAGTAAGCATACAGATTTCTGTAGCTTTACATCTGTAAAATTACCTTTTTTTAACAATGTGGTGCAATAGTTGTTGCACTTTTACACAAAAATGCATGAATACAAAATTAATAGGTATTAAATTCAGTAATAAGGAAATAATAAAATTCCATAAAACCATAAAACCAAGATAAAACTGTAACAACTTGGAATCATTACCTATCATGGATTTTCATTGAATTAATTGCGCATGATAGGATGTAATAGAAGAAAGAAAACTTTTATTAATATCTTTTTAAATTTTGATTCGATTTTCAAAAAACTTGGTAAAACTCTACAAAATTCTGCAACATTTATATAGACTAATTATTTTAAAACATCTTTGCATATTATGAAACTTACACAAAATAACTATGCATAATATTAATATCTTTTATTCCATTTTAGAAACTAAGAAGAATGGAACCTGAAAACTTCCAACAAAAGTGTCTTTCAGCTTTAACGCCAAACAATAAAAATAAAAACAGAGATCCGTACATAATCCCTCGTAAGTCACCTTTAGTTATTTACCTTACGATTATTATGCATATTAATACATGGACCTTGTTGTGAATATTTCAAGTGTGCAAGAGAAACAAAAAACACTAGCTTCTTTCAAACTCTACACTGTTAAAAAATTCTCTAAAAACACAGAAAAAAAGCAAAACTCTCTGTAAATTTACACTAGTTTTCCCTTAAGGGAGCTGGTCACTCAAATTTCGAATTCCCCTCACTAATGTAAAGTTTATGGACGTTTGAATGCATTCGTATGTTTAAAATATCTCCTTGTGAAATTAATGTTTTTAACTTCTACTTTTTGTATATACTTCTTAAAATATGTCTCTGTTTTTCTCAGTTTTCATATTTTTTTTCTAAAATATATACTTAATTTTAATTGAAGTGGTAAAATTGTACTCCCGATTCGTCAGTTTTTAAAGCATAAAATATTAAATTAAGCATAAAATTTAGAAGTATTTTGGAAACTAAGAAAACAATTGACATCTTTTAAGAAGAGAATATAGAAAAAAGAAGTTAAAAATACTAATTTCCTGGAAAGATAATTTGAATACAAGAATGCATCAAACGTCCATAGACCTAACATTACGGAGGAGAATTCCGAAGCTGAGTGACCAGCCCCCTTAAATGCATTTAGTCGAATTTCCCGGTCATCATTTTACACACATTTCTCTTATCTTACGTGTAATTCTCTATAGGTATTACCATGTCTTTTAAAAAAATATATCTTACTTAGAACTTGCATTTCAAAATGCGCACTAATAAAATTCTTATGCAATTTTTTTTTTAAAATATTACAGAAAAAAATGTAAATTAAAAATGATTTTTTTTTAAATTTAGAATAATTTTTAAAGAGAAAAATCATCCCTTTGTAGTTAATGGAGATTTTCATAGGTAATCACTTTGCAATTGCTCCTTTCATTTTCCAGAAGGTTGCTAATATTGTGATGCTTCTAGAGTTCAGAGGTCTGAGGTTCAAACCTCAGGACGGCTAGAAACAAATTGGGAAAAAATTAAATGATTGAAAGTGAATTGCGTCGTATTACTTCGAAGTTGTTAGTATTATTACAATGCAATTGTTATTATTGTTATTTCATTGGTAAGTGTGCTATATAAAATATTAGTCTTCAAAAAACTTATTATACAAAATAAGCAAAATAATAAAAACGTAAAAAATAGTTTTTGAATACTAAATTATGTTTTTCTGTTTATATTTTTCTTATTTCTTATTTTAAAAATATTTTAAAATAAATGCGCTTAAAAAATAAATAGTGGGTAACAATTTCGAAATGTTTTCTAAAATATTATTGTTGCAAAAGAGAAACTAGATTCATATTTTTGCATTAAAAGAATCATTGAATATTTTTTTTTATTTATTACTTAGACGTATTAAAAATTAAAATGGATTAAAAAAAAGTAATAGGTATTACGTATCGCTCTAAAATAAATTAAAATTAATTTTTTACGATTCTTTTAACGAATATATTTGAAATGAAATCTTCGAACAACGTAGGTATAATAGGTTTTTCCTCGGTGAATTATAAAAGACATATTTTGCACTCAAAACTCAACAGCTTCTATTTAGTCCAAGAGTTGACGCACAAAATCCTAAAAGTGGTATTATACGTAAAAATTGCAAGCGACAAAAATCGCCTGCGTTTTTTCGTGTTCTTAGTATTTCATTGGCTGTTCGAAAAGAGTCTTTACCATCATTTGGATTTCCAAGCATTTGATTGGCTCTTACTGGCTACTCGCTTCGTTCCAGGCGTCAAAGACGCTTCGACAAAAGAGAATCGCGCGCTACCAAGCGACTCCCCTGGTCCCATAGGATAACATGGAGACGCCTGCATGCGCGTAGCCAGGGGGGGGGTGCCCTGGGTGCCCGGGCACCCCCCCCCCCGTTCACGCAGACACATGAAGGATTTTAAAACCTAAGTAAAATAATCAGCATTCATAAAAAAGAATAATTGAAAACAATGTAATTAAAAACAATTAACAATTTTTATGTTTCATACATCCTGTTCATATATCACTTCTGCGGAACACAACAACAATTTCTCAAGTATCATGATGCAACAGCAACAGCTGATAATTAATATTTTCACATTACATTTGTACTCATTTATCAATATTTTATAAAGTAGAGTATTTTAGATTTTCAAATGTTCGATAAGCAGGCGCCAGACACTACTGGCCTGCCGTTAATCCAACTTTTGCAAGACGCCATTACATTAAATGTTCACACTGACAATAGACTCCCCCCCCCCCCCACCTGAAGATATTTGAGAAAAAACAAAAACATTTGAATCTAGATATAGAAGCTATGCTTAATAAGTTTTATCTTTTAAATAATAATAATAATAATAAATATTAAAGCATGTTAGTCACATTATAGGGTTTTCCGAGAAGAGAAAAATCTGTTTTATTCAGTTTTCATTCTCTTGGCCTGTATCATTCCGAAATGGGCCAAAAAATTATATTTAATTTGTTCGCACTTTACCAAGCGTATTTAAAAAATATGGGACGGCCAGAAAAGAGAAAATGAGCTTTAGAAAAACCTGCAAAAAATGCAAGACAATTCAGGATATTTTTAACGAAAAAATAACAGTCCAACATGATGTCAAATCTCCAGAAGCCACAGTAAACAAAGGAAGTAAGAATAGTTTATTATACTCTCTTAAAGCGGTTCTGAAATCTGTGCTTAACAAACGCGAAACTTTCTGACACATTTTATTACTTTTTTTTTAACGTAAAGGCACAAAATTAAGGCACAAGATTTGATTTCAATAGACGTGTACATTGAAGCGATTTGGAATCGAATTGCGTATTCCATTTTTTGATAAATATAAAGTTATCGAGTTTAAGTGACTTTTGTACTTAAATTTTTGTATTTACTTTGTTTACTTATGACTGAATCCATCAGTGGTACGTCTAATCCGACGTGGTACCTGGTTACGAAACACCAGCAGTAATATCTTTATTATGGCACTGAGATCTGAGTTTATAATGTGGTTTTATCATAAAATTTGACTAAATACTTTAACTTTTTTATTTATTGTGACATTTATTATTATGTTCATAATTATGCTGCTGGTTTATGCATATACGCGCATCCACACTAGAGATGAGACGGACTCAGTCCGTACCCGAAAACCCGAGCCCGGGCCAGACACGGGTACGGGCTCTATTTTTATTCTAATCTTCGGGCCCGGACGGGCACATTTTTTTCTGAAACCGAAAGATTTTATTTATTCATGAGTAGACAAGATTGAAAAAACTTTTTTTCATTTAAAATTGCGTACTTATTCCTTTTCAAATCATTTTGATCAAAATGACGGGGAACCGAAATAGTGTTTATTTATTTTAGTATTTGATTGCTGTTTCAAATGAAAATTTGTCATAATTACAGATTTATGTCTACATAATTTCCGACGACAACCTCTGAATGGCGCCATTCAAAATAAACACCTGCTATGAATTTGCTTTTAGTTGGCTTTTCGTTAGTAAAAGTTTTTCTTTCCTTTTAATAGGATCTTTTTTAAAAAAAAATTATTATTTAGTTACACAACGCGAAGAGAATACTTTGTTTTGTTAATAATAGATAAAAGTTAGCTGGAGGCTTGCAAATTATTTAATCTTCTATTGTGCATGAGTTATTGTCGGTTTTCATATGAAAATTAGTGATTGTTCTATATATTTGTCAACTTGAACACTGTTTCATGCTGAGAACGGTATACATTTTCGAAGTAAACTTTCCTCCGTAAGGAAATATAATTACCATCTTATTCTGGTATAAAGCAGTTGTTCAGTGTTTCTTCTTTTCCGATAAAAGCATCGGACCTTTAAAATAACGTCATCTTTTTTTTTTTTTTTTTTAATTTTACATTGATTTTCTGGCACCTATCAATTAAGGAACATTGTTATGAGAAAGGAATCGATTATAATTAAAGTTGTACATTTTTTACATATTGAATAACGTTGTTCGATTCGCCAGATTAGAAATAGTAGTTTCTGCAAATTTCATGCATTTATTCATTAAGTCACAAACATGTGCATGAAATTTACTTTTAAATTAGGAAAAAAATTGAGATTAATTTTAAGAGTCAAGTATATATTTATTTGATACGGATTTTGTTAAGATTGAATTTAAATTTTCATTTAACAATTTTATCTGTGTAAGAAATTTTTAATACCATAATAATAAATTTATAACTCAATAATAATGGACATAAATAATTAACATGAATAAGTAATTAACATAATAATAAATTTTTAATACCATAAATACCATATTATTTTGTTTTGTATATTTTTGGTATCGGGCTCGGGCTCTTGTAAAAAAAAAAAAAAAAAAAAAAAAAAAAAAAATCTTTCGGGCTCGTGCGGGCCCGGGTCCCGGAAAACGAGCCCGAACTCATCTCTAATCACACACATGTATTATGTGTATTTCGCCGGATGAGATTTATCATCCGACTAAATTTCATCTAGACTGATTAATACGATATTTTGATCTCATACAGCTTTCTTTTGAGCCTACAGAAGTTTCCAGCATAATAAAAATCCTGTTTTAATTTTTATTAGACGTTAGGGTGGCTAAAAGTTTCACACTTGTGTCCACACGCAGTCTCTGTCTTATATCACTGCTGTAAGAAAGTTTATATCTTTTTTTTACCATTAGATTTAGTTTAGAACCTCTTCTATTACCCCTCACAAAAACAAAATTGTGTTTGGGCCCTTTTTAAAAAAAACACCACACAATTATACCTTTTGAGATAAAAGCTTTTTTAAAACGGAAATTCGAGCAGTCTCATGAGATTCCGTTTTAACAGGTTTTTTTATATAAGATATTGTTTGTATGTACCCAACAGGTCCGGGTTAAAAAATCTGGGCACCCCCCCCCCCCCCGTTCAAAAGGCTGGCTACGCCTATGCGCCTGCAATTTGACGCCTGCAGCACGACACGTGTAATAGCACTTTTAGTCATCGAGCACAAGAGAAAAAATCCTTTATTTTATAGAAGAGTAGTAATAGCGGAATTTAAGGTGCTATTACACGTGAGCTGCTGCAGGCGTCAAATCGCAGGCGTCTCCATGTAATCCTATGGGACCAGGCGAGTCGCTTGGTAGCGCGCGATTCTCTTTTGTCGGAGTGTCTTTGACGCGTGGAACGAAGCGAGTCGCCGGCAACAGCCAATCAAATGCTTGGAAATCCAAATGATGGTAAAGACTCTTCTCGAACAGCCAATGACATGCTAAGAACATGAAAAAACGCAGGCGATTTTTGTCGCTTGCAATTTTTACGTGTAATAGCACTTTAATGGTCCATGTCTGCCGGAAACGAAGTGTTGCATAAGCCAAAAATTAATACCACCAGTGCTTCATTCGTACGTTTAGCATTGTGTTTGCCGTACAATCAAAAGTTGTCGAAAATGTGTGTAAATTAAAATAAAATATAGATGTCGCTCCAAGTTTTGGCAGTTCCCATTTCTGAAGTGAAGTGAAATCACTTAGATATAATTTTGTGTGTGAACCCCCGTATGTTGAAAATGTGAGCTTAAAAATGAAGCTTAAAAATATTATGTTCTATCCTTAAAATGTAGGAGAGATCCTAAAAATATCCTGAAATATGTTATCAAAAAGAAGAATAAAAAGTGTTCATCATTTGATTGCAGCTTACTTAAAAATAAAATAGCAACAGAATATTTAATGTATCGGGCATGTCGCTAATCCAGAAGGAATTGCGAAATGGTGCGATCGGTCGACAAGAAGTAAGCTATTTTACTATTTTCAGTAAAAAACATTTATTCCTAAAGTAATGAAAAAAAAAACTATTTGATGATTCTTGAAAAAAGAAAATGTTTATTTTAATTTGAACAACTTGTTTCAACTGTTTATTTCGAACAATTCTGATTATTTATTATTGAAAGTGAAAGTCACATATTAATTGTGATAAGAAAGAAATTTGTATGATTTAATGTTTAAATTGATTTTGAATAGTTCTTATTCTGATATTATTGATAATTAAACATGAATGATTTAGCAAAGCTCAAAAAGGAAAGAGCTATTTTAAGAACAGCGGTAACTAAATATATAAATAAAATCGAAAGTGAAAATTTGGAAAATTCTTCAGAAACCTCATTAGAGGAATTTATTTTATATTTAGATCAGATGAGTAAAGAATTAAAACCTCTTGATAATGAAATAAAAAATGCAATTAATGAAGAAAAAGACTTTGAAAATGAGGTTCAAAGCGCTATTGAAAATAATCAGAAAATAACAAACTGGATTAGTAAAATTAATGCGATAATAAAAGTTAATAATTATTCTAAACAAAATACTCTTTCCAGTCCCGATAGTACACCTCAGAGGGTTATAGCTAATAATTCAAATGAATCATTTGCAAATACGGGAAATAATGATTTAAAATTTAATAATGTAACAGTAAAATTGCCTAAGATCGCGATTGCAAAATATTACGGCGATCCGTTCTTGTGGATGGAGTTTTGGAATCAGTTTCAAAGCTCCATTGATAAAAACGAAACTTTGTCTAAAATAGATAAATTTTCATATTTAAAGACTCTTTTGGGAGGGGTCGCGTTCAATGTTGTGAATGGTTTTGCTTTGTCAGAGGAAAATTATGAAAAAGCATTAAAGTTATTAGAACAAAGGTTTGGGAGACAAGAATTAGTGGTTAACGGGCATATGTCAAAGTTGTTAAATCTTAATCCCGTCAAGGACTCAACAAATATTTTTGAGTTGAGAAAATTATATGACATAGTAGAAATTCAAATTCGAAGTTTAGAATCGTTAAATGTAACGACGGAAATGTACGGTCATCTTTTATATCCCATTCTGATTAGATTAATTCCAGATGATCTCGCTCTAAATTTTAATAGAAAACGTTTGGAGAAATCAGATGAAAATGAATTTAATGTTTTGGAACTTTTGCGATATTTAAAAATTGAAATTGAGTGTCGGGAATCTTCCCTTATGCTAAGTCATTTTAAAGAAACTAAACGAAAGTATACAGGTCCTCCCGAGAAGCAAAGTAATAAAAATTATTTCAAAGGTTCAAATTCTGCGAGCGCTTTGAATGCACAAATTCTATCCTGTATATTTTTTTCTGCTCCCCATGACTCATTCAAATGTAGTCTGCCGCCGCAAGAAAAATTCAAAATATTGAAAAATTCTAATCGTTGTTTTAAATGCTTTAAATTTTTTCACGTCAGCAAAAAGTGTAGAAGTAAATTATCTTGCTTTAAGTGTAAAAATCAATATCACCATGGTTCTATTTGTACAAGAAACAGCAGAGGGTTAAATACTACTCAAGATGATAGAATAAGCAATACGCAACAAAATTCTGAGTCTCATAATTCTGGATTTGAGGCGACAGTAAATGTAAACAATTCTAGTTCCGAAATTGTTAGTTCTGTTTCACATTGTAATAATAACATGACATGTTCTAAAAATGTTTATTTACAAACGTGTAAGGTTATTGCAAGTTCTAATCAAAATTCAAAATTAACTAGAATATTTTTAGATAATGGAAGTCAGCGGACATTCGTTACTGTGGATTTGGTGGAAGCTTTGAATTTAAAACCAATAGGTGAGGAGATTTTATCAGTGTATTCTTTCGGAATGCCGAGCGCGGTAGAAAAGGTATATCCAATAATAGAAGTCGAAATTAAAAGCTTAGATCAATCTTTCAGAACTAAAGTGCGAGCGCTTGTTGTTCCTAAAATATCAGGTGCCGAGATGTACGAACCATCTGCACAAATTAGAGAATTTATGAGGGATAATAAAATGGAAATGGCGGATGCTTGTGTAGGAAAAGATTTAATAAATGTTGAAATATTAATTGGATCAGACCTATTTTGGGAATTTATCTTAAATGAACGAGTATCCATTAGTAAAGATTCAGGAGCTGTAAAAACAGTTTTTGGATGGGTAATTACGGGACAGGAATTAAGAAATGGAAACAGTTGTTCTCAAAATATTGCGGTAATGAAAAATGCAGTTGAAATAAATGATTTAAGAATATTTTGGGAAATTGATTCTATTGGTATTTCGGACGAAAGTGACGAATTATCCCAAAGGGACAAACTGTTAATAGAAGATTTTGAGAGGAAATTGCAATACAAAAATAACAGGTACATAACTAATCTGATTTGGGATTCGAGTCCACGTGAAATTAATAATAATTTTTGCATTGCTAAAAAGCGGTTCGATAATTTGAAGGAAAAATTGAATAAAAATAAAGCAATATGCGCTGAATATAAGAAAGTTATCGATGAGCAGCTCCGTGAAGGAATTGTAGAAGAATGTAAAAATGATGCGTTATTGTCTGGGTACTATATGCCACATAAGGCTGTTTTAAGACCATATAAAGAAACTACGCGCGTAAGGATAGTTTTTGATGCGTCCTCAAAGGAAAATCATGCGAAATCTTTAAATGATCTTTTAGTAGCAGGTCCAAATTTAAATCCTAATTTATTAGATATGATACTTAAATTCCGGACATATGAAGTTGCTTTTTCTTCCGACATTGAGAAAGCATACTTAATGATAGAAATAGCGAAGGAAGATAGAAAATACTTAAAATTTCTTTGGTTTAATAATGATGACTCTAAATATTTTAAGATAATGAATATGACACGTTTACCATTTGGAATTCGGTGTAGCGCTTTTGTCTTAGCAGCCACAATTAAAGCACATGTTAAAAAATATAATGAATTTTATCCTGAGGTTTTTGAGATGTTAAATAACTCTATGTATGTTGATGATCTGTATGCCGGAGCAGATACAGCGGAAAATGCTTATAAGCTTTCTTCCAATGCTAGTATTATACTTAAGGACGCTAGTATGAACTTGCGCAAATTTAATTCAAATTCTAAAGAATTAAAAGATATTTGGAAACAAAACGGTATGTTAGATAACCCATCTGAGCGGTCTATGTTATTGGGACTGGAATGGGATACAAATAAAGACATTATAAAAATTGATTCATCAGAATTACAAGATATTTCAACCAGCACTAATTTGGCCACTAAAAGATCAGTCCTGCGTACTGCTGCCAAAATCTATGATCCAGCTGGATATGTAGCCCCCTTTATCATCAGAATTAAGTTGTTAATGCAAAAAATATGGCTTAACGGGCTGGAATGGGACGAAAAACTTCCTGCAGATCTAGATAGTGAATTTCGAAATTGGTTAGTGGAAGTTCAAGATTTAAAAAACATATCAATAGATAGAAGATATTTTATGGGAGGTGCAAATCCAACAGATGTAACTAACTGTGCATATATTTTGCGATGCTAGTGATAAAGCATATGGAGCTGTTGCATACTTTAAATATATGAACAAAAACGGCGAAGCAAAAACTTCTCTTATAATGTCAAAATCACGTGTTGCTCCTCTCAAAATTCTAACATTACCTCGTCTGGAATTAATGGGAGCAGTTGTAGCAGTGAAGATCTATGAGTGTTTGAATGAAATATTTCATAACTATTGTGATAATGCATTTTTTTGGACAGATTCGAAAATTGTTTTAAGCTGGATCAAAAGTTTAGCAAAAGACTGGAAACCATTCGTATGTAACAGAGTCATAGAAATACAAAAATTATCTGATCCGAAAAATTGGAATCATTGCGCAGGTAAAGATAACCCAGCCGACTTATTAACCAGGGGTTTAAAATTGAAATTTTTGAAAGATAATCCATTATGGTGGTTTGGACCACCTTGGTTGCCAAATTCCTCAGAATGGCCTGTACAATCGAAAAGTGTTTCAGATAATGACAACGTATTAGAACGTAGGAAAAATATCCTAATTAATAACTGCATTACTGAAAATAATGAGTTGGTGAAACTTTCAGAAAATGTTAGTAGCATGCTAAAATTACTTCGAATAATTGCATGGGTTAAACGCTTTATAAAGAAAATAAGAAAATTACCTGTGGACGATGGTCCCTTATCTGCTGATGAAATCCAAGAAGCAGAAATAGTCTGCATTAAGGCAATCCAGAAACAGTTTTATAAATCAGACATAGACTCACTAAAATCAAAGAGTGAGCTTCAGAAACAGTCTAGCATACTATCGTTAGCACCGTTTCTTGATGAGAATGATATGTTAAGAATAAAGGGAAGAATAAACGAGAGTAATTATACCTACGGAGAAAAGCATCCAATCCTCCTTCCAAAGGAATCGCGATTTACAGAATTGCTAATATTACACGAGCACAACAAAATGCTTCATGGTGGGGTTGCTGCTGCACTATGTAAATTGCGGCAAAATTATTGGATTCCCAAGGGGAGGCAAACTGTAAAAAAGGCCATCAACAAATGCCTCGTGTGTAGAAAATATGCAGTGAAGCCAGCAAAACAAATGACGGCACAACTTCCTAGAGATCGGATCTCAGAAACACCTGCATTTTCCGTTTCTGGCGTGGATTTCACCGGTCCTGTTTATGTAAAAAATGGGGATAACACCGACAAGGCTTACATAGCCCTCTTCACTTGCGCTGTCACTCGTGCTGTCCACCTGGAACTAGTTTCAGATTTGTCAACTAACAAATTTATTTTGGCACTTAGGCGTTTCCTTAGCCGAAGAGGAAACTGCCGTATATTCTATTCTGACAATGCCAAAACGTTTAAATGTGCTAATAAAGAAATTCAATATTTCTTTGACATAATTAAGCACCAAGATTTTCAAGATTTTATATCTTCTGAAAAAATAACATGGAAGTTCATAGTTGAGCTTGCCCCATGGTGGGGAGGCTTTTATGAGAGGCTCGTGAAAAGCATTAAGGACCCTTTAAGAAAAATCTTAGGAAAAGCTTTACTAACTTTCGAAGAGCTTATGACTGTGCTTGTTGAGGAAGAAAATGTACTCAACCATAGGCCTCTGACGTACGTTTATGATGACTACGCTGAACCTGAACCACTAACACCTGCCCATTTCTTGCTCGCTGGACACAAAGTAGAATATCCTTTTAATTTTAACGAACTGTTCAATACCTCTGTAACTAGGACTAGTTTAATTAAAAGGAAAGTGTATCAAACAAAACTTTTGAGCCAGATTTGGGAGAAATGGAAGACTGAGTATTTACTTGCAACAAAAAGCCTGCATTCCTTCGGAACTCCTAATGCTCAGAGAGACTTAAAAATTAATGACATTGTTTTAATTGAAGGTGTAAGTAAGTCAAAATTCTTATGGAACTTAGGACGAATTATTGAGGTCAACAGAGGTCGTGATGGACTAGTCAGATCTTGTGTCGTCAAGACCAAAAAAGGAAATTTAAGACGACCCATTCAACTTATATATCCTTTTGAAATTGCTGATTAATTATATAATTTGTAAATAAAATTTTCTGTGCATATAACATTTCAATTTAGTATTAGGTTTATGTAAATATTTTTATGTAAATATGTAATTACCATTAATATTTTTTATTGCATTATATTTTTATTATAATTTTAATATTTATTTTATACTGTAAATACTGATTTATTTATTATTACATTATTATTATTGCATCTATTATGTTATTCTATAAAAGTTCTTGCAAAAATCCTGGCCAGGTATGTTATGTTGTACATATTGGTAAGAAACATATATTTTCAACTTATATTAATATTGTTTATTTAATGATTTTCTCATATTTTCTTAAAGGTAAGAGATTGTACATGTAACATAAGGTGATAATTGTGAAAATTATCAGGTGGGGAGTGTCGAAAATGTGTGTAAATTAAAATAAAATATAGATGTCGCTCCAAGTTTTGGCACTTCCCATTTCTGAAGTGAAGTGAAATCACTTAGATATAATTTTGTGTGTGAACCACCGTATGTTGAAAATGTGAGCTTAAAAATGAAGCTTAAAAATATTATGTTCTATCCTTAAAATGTAGGAGAGATCCTAAAAATATCCTGAAATATGTTGTCAAAAAGAAGAATAAAAAGTGTTCATCATTTGATTGCAGCTTACTTAAAAATAAAATAGCAACAGAATATTTAATGTATCGGGCATGTCGCTAATCCAGAAGGAATTGCGAAAAAAGTAGGAAAACATGGAAAACTGGGTGCAGGAAAATACAATGCTAATCCTACGAGTCAATTACTAGTGGTATCAATTTTCGGCTTATGCACCACTTCGCTTCCGGCAGACATGGATCATTAGATTCCCCTATCACTACTCTTCCATAAAGTAAAGGATATTTTCTTGTGCTCGATGACTTAGGGTTTTGTGTGATCGGCTCTTGGACTAATAGCTCAGCCAAAAAGATGCTCTTTCAGAATTTTCGAGTTTGAACCCCAGGACGACTAGAAGCACATTGTAAACAAATTAAATAATACAGAAATTCAAAATTACTCAAAAAATTCTGATACTTTGAAGCTTTCTGAAGTTTGAGTGATTCATTAATTTAAAAAAATAAATTGAATTATCATCATTAAAAATAAATTTACAGAGTCTTGTGTATTTTTAACGGTGTTAATTTACAGATTCTATTGTAAATTTACCGAATAACCTCTCTGTTATTTAACAGAATCTCGGTTTTTAAAAATCTCTGTAATTTTACATTAGACTTCAGATAATGAATTACCCGTAGATTCTCTGTAATTTCACAGAAAAAATTTTAACAGTGTAAAAATAACAAAAGCAACTAAACTTGAACACTTATTAAACCCCACAGTCGAAAATATGCCATAACAATAAAATAATAATAATAATAAAGATTGACGTTATCATGTGAATGTATTATTTGAATTTTCATCAATTGAGAATTTAAAATTTCAGTTGGTGATAGATCATTTTTTAAGAATAAATTTGAAGAAAAAAAAATATATATATAATATACAAATATTTGTAGAAAAAACAAGTTATAACAGAGGAGGAGGAGGAATTTAATTCTCTTTAAACCTGAAACATAAATACACTAACCAGGGTTGTTATGTTTAAAACATTTCGTTTAAAACAGCTGTTTAAAACGCATTTAAAACATTACATTTAAAACAATGTTTAAAACATGGTTATTGCTAATAATGTCACAAATTAAAATTTATGAAATCAAATTGTATTAAAAATTTCTAATTAGCTGTATGTACTAAAAGACATTAAAATTTTATTAAAATTATAAATTGGTTATTTAATTTTAATTAAGTATTTAAAGTAAATTTATTTCCTCTAAAATTGGAAATACATAATTTTTTTTAAAATATCTCAATTATGATTTTTTATATAATATCAAAGTTCTATAATATATTAATTTTCGAAGATTAAAAATAAAACTGAAAGAGCATTTTTCGGATATACAATACAACAAGCCTAGTACAGCCTTATCTAGAATGCAACAAAAAGAAAATATTTTGATAAATTTCGACAAAGCTAAAATAATCTTTTCAACATCAAACCATTACTCTTCAACTATCCGTGAATCCCTCGAAATTTTGCTTAACAATGAAACTGTTTGTAATGACGTCATTTCTTAATATTCGGCACTCTGGTACAATACCCTTGGTGTTTTGATGAATTCATAGTGACTTTGTTTGTACACGCAGACTGTTTTTGTTTTGTTTTTACATTTTCCATTTCTAATGAATTATCTTCTTTTATACTCCTTTGAAAATGGATGCGAGGGCATCCAAAAGATCTAAGGTAAATATAAATAATAATTAAATAATATTTATTTTTACAACACTTTTTAAGTATTTATTTGTATATTTTGAGAGATCTATTTCTCTGTTTTAGGGAATAAATCCGGCAATTGGTGCACAGAGAACATAATATTGAGTAAAAAATCTGGGCTAAAGGCCTTCTTAATATACTATAAATAATACTTTCTCCCATCAATAGATAATGCTCTAATACTTTATAGATATTTGTTTAGTAGTTAAAAAAGATTTTTTATTTTTTATTTTTCTTTCTTTCTTTATTAAAATTATAATGACTTCAGTTTAAAATATTCATACATAAAAAAATTCAACATTAATTTAAATTTCTTTTAATAGTATTTCCTTTTTAATAATTCATTTATGAAAATAAACTGAAATGAAAAAAAAAAAAAAAAACATATACTTTCAGTTCTTTTTAAATTCTAATTGTTTAAATTTGCTTTTCTGTCCTCAGAGTTATAAAAGTATGCTACCTACCAACCAATCTATTTTGATTTTCAATTTGAATATGTTCTCAAAATAATAATAATAATAATTTAATAATAAAAAATGGACTTGTTTAAAAAATATTTATTTCTTAATTAATTTTTACGTACTTCATATTTTTTTTACACATTTATTACATATTTTTTACATATTTCATTACGCTTTAAAGGAGAATCACTTGCAATTGATGAGACTGAAAAAGGCATGAACCTTGAAATTATGTCCTGAACTAATTCCAATAATTATCCTTATATATATTATAAATGTGAAAGTGTGTCCGAAAATTGGAATGAACTTGGCTTCAAAACGGATGGATTAATGTCTTTGAATTTTTGTATATAGATAAATTATTGGTCTGAAATGAACATAGGCTAATTTTTATTTATTTCATTCAAATATTTTTCTTGATAATTCAAAATTTCATTATTTTTCATACAGAATAAATTGAAAAATTTTCAATAATATTTAATCATCTTTCTTTTTTCGTTGCCAAAACATAAAAAAACGGAATAATAATTTCTCTTCTGTAATTAATTTTCAACTGAAAGATTTTCACGTGATAAAAGAAAATGAAATAAATAAATGGACCCTATTATGTTTTTCGGTTCGAGGTTAAAAACCGCGATTTTACCAATTGTGACGTCAGAGGAATACTGTTTTTCTTCTTATATCACGCAGACGATTATATAAAATTTCTTTTACACTTAGAAGACTTCACAAGAATATAACTTCACACTTTACAAGAATATGAATATTTTAGTAGTTTTTCCAGATATTAATCCGTAATAAAAATGAACCTTTTTCTTTCTTTCGGTTCGAGGCTATAAAATTCAACTTTTTACCAATTGTGACGTCACAGGAATATTTTCCATTAAGAATTTTAAAAATATCAATGTAACGTCATATCTGAAACAAAGTATAAGTTTTTAAATTTTCAAAAATTCTGTTTTTTTTTTTTTTTTTTTTTTTTTTTTTTTTTTTTTTTTTACAGAAACTACCCCTTTTTTGACACTTTCTAACATGGTCTAAAAGTGTTTACGACTTGAACCTGTCTGTATACCGGATGCCGAGTGCCTGGGGTCTGCCGTCTGTTTGTCCGTGTTTCAACTTGAGTAAATATAGTGGGATTCATACGAAACTAACATACGTTATTGAAATTTGCTATAGCATGTGCGGCATTGAAAATGAACCAGGTAGCAATTATAGCTGAATCACAGGAGCACTCAAAAGGAGTCTTTACATTATGATATACGGCAAAAAAATCATTTGTGGTGTATTTTGCTTACATGATTTTAAATATAATGAAATTTACATGCATTTTTAAGGTTCACAAGAACATGGTTACAATCGAATATGTTAAGTATAGTACTTATAGTGTGCGTACAGTGAGCTCAAAAGTATTTCAATATATCATAGTCTGTGAAGAAAAACCATTTGCAGCATATTTTAATAAGGTTATTTTATTAAGGTTATTTTAATAATATTGAAATTGATATCAGTTTCTGAAGTGCACTAAAACAGGATTTCTGTAGAAAATGGGGTGAAAAGGTTTAGCATTCTTTTACAAGATAACAAAAAAATGTTCAGTAATATAATAGTCTACGGGGAAAAAATATTCCCAGCGTATTTTAATTGCGTTGCACTATTTCAAACACGATGAAATTAATATACTGAGATAATCAATACAATGATAAATACTGAAATTTACTAATATGCTTGCAGTAAAGTATGATTTGCATCACATTTGTTGTTCATTTACAGAGACGCATAAAAGATTTTGGACCTGTGTCCAGATCTCAGATATTGTATTCAAAGTATGGTCTATTAGAAAAGATTGCTGAAGAGCATTTTCAATTATAGTATGTATTTTTAAGGAAAACTAATGCATCCTAAAGTTCAGCTACATTTGGTATAATAAGAGATGGTTGTAGAATTTAAATAAATCATGTATGGGACTATACAATAAACTGGATATATGGTCACCTGTGCAATAGCGATTCCCGGAAATATGAATTCAATAATTTGAATCGTGTTTTTTGCTTGAACAATTTAAGCTAAATATGCGGTCGTATAAATATTTGCACGTAATATAAGGACTGTATAAAAGAATTCAAGTACGTTTCTGTCTATTATTAGAAATTGCTAAAGATGAATTTTAATCTTCGTTATCCTTTTTCTAACTAAGCAAAATTTTAACATTGTATTTAGAATATTTACAAGCACATAAGATCACATACACAGATGCAGAAAAGAATGGGCCGGCGAAGTTATGTATTATGGAAATGTTGGATATTTTTTTTATTACCTAGGTTTAACACATGATTTTTCTTTCTTTGATATGGAATTCTGAAATGCACTACAACATGATTTCTGTACCATTGGGGTGCGTTACAGGTGTTCTACAGTATAAATGGTTGCAATTTCATTTTCGCGATAGTTAATATTATCTAACACATTTTCTATTTATTTGACTGAGTTCTTTAAGTCCCCTATAAAAAAAAAACTACTGCATAGCCTGGTATAAGATATGTGTTATATATTTTTTAAATTATTATTAATGAAATGTTTTGTTTAATTAAAGTGTTTATCTTTTTTTTTTTTTAAGCTACGTGAACGACGTCACGGGTAACAGCTAGTAAATTATAAAGCTAAGTCAGCTCCATTCTCTGATTATATGTTTGATGCAGTTGCCAATCATAAATTTGCCATTGGAGAATCAAATAAAGTGGAAATAACATTTATTGTGGTGGTTAAGCCTTGAAAAGCATTTTGATAAAAATGCCATGAATATCACAAAACAGTTACATACATCTGTATGTTCTACTGCTGGATTAGAGTTTTCTCTACTTTTGGTTTTGTGCAAAGCAAAACCAGAAATCGTTTGGATGTTGATAAGGCTGTTGTAAGGGTATTGACAAACTTGTTACCATTTTTAAAGAACTGAACAATTAAATGTTTTAGTTTAGAATAAAAATAAAATTGCTAATTAATGTTTGGTATTTGTTATATAATTTTTTTCTTCCTTACTGCCGTTTGAAAATATTTTCATTCTTTATATTTAATAATTTTTGTTCACTTTAATCAAAATTGTGCTGTGTGAGAAAAAAAAACGTTTTAAACAAAGAAAACATGTTTTTTGTTTTTTTTTAATAAAAAACATTTTTTTTCCAACCCTGACACTAACCCCCCCCCCCCCCTGCCTAGCCGATCAGTTTGGTTTCCCTTGAATGTATACTAATCATTAAATCATATTGCTTTCAGTCATAATTTATTTTAATTGCTCATTTTTCTGCCAAATTAGAAGATTCTGCTAAAGTAGTAGACACAGATGCCATATGCGCACCACATTGGCGCGATTGCAACAAAATGGCAATTATATGTATCTCACATGGTAACCCGGCTATTGTTATTTTTTATTAATAAATTGTTTGTTTGCTTTTATTTTCTTTTTTAAAATGATATATATTTTTTTTCTATAACCATTAACTAAACTTTTTTTTTAATTATTATTTCCCTTTTAAAATAATAGAAATTAGTTTTAAAATATGTATGTAACTGGTATTTGAAAACGGGATTTTCGCTTAACACATAACTTTAATTTGAAACTGAAAAATTTGAAATTCACGACTTTTATTTATTTTTTTAAATAAAAAGAACAGAAAAAAATAATAATGATATTTTGAAGCTCTATAATTGCAGCGAAGGAACAAAACATAAATAAATCCAATTTACCACAGCATAAATCTTGCCAAAGGACTTTTGCCTAGTAACCCATAAGATGTGTTCATTTGGATGTTGCCATTAAACAATTAACAAATAATCGTGATTTTTGTGCCACATACGTTAGCGTAATATATATATATATATATATACAGTCTGCAAGTTGTAATTTTTCCAGCTGAGTGAAAATGTGTGCAGACGGAGGCTCGAGACCCATAACTCAGTAGTAAAAATTACAGCTCGTGTGATCGATTTACTAATTTAGCCTGATTGTGTTGAAATAATGAATGGGTAAAACTATTTTACTTTTCAAGAATTTGTATATTATGTAAATAAAATTGTTATTATTTTATTATCATTTTGTGTTCTTCAGTGTAATAATGGTATTCAATGTTATCCTCCTGGAAAAGCAAGGCTCCATACAAAGTACAGGTTTATTAACAATTATGATGTTTATACTCCATATTGCTGAAATTTAAAAAGGGAGGGGCTTTTAGGCAATATATTGAATTTTGTTCTACTATGCCATAAATTGAATATTTAAAAATTGTAAAATTCTGGTACTTTATTTCTTTGAACATTTTTTATACATAAATTATGTATAAATGTTTCTATGTATATGAATTACATATTTTTACTTTTAATCATATCGATAAGTTCTATTATGCGATATCTACTTTGACAGGTTTTGAAAAAACTGTTTTTCCATGGCACATTTAGTCCGCGCTTTAGTATTTTTCATAATGGCATACACAATATAATATAGTCAGTGTTAAGATGTATTTAACGATACTTTATTTGTCAAAGGCTGTATAGCATTTTTGGATTTATTGTGTTATTAATGTGAACTAACCCATGTATAAATCTGAAAACTTTCTAGCTAAAAAGTCTAAATCATCCAGTATTTATTACGTGAAGAACTTGAATATGCTTATATTAAATATTTGCAAAATATTCTAGGCTTTTTGATGTATACTAAAAATTAGAAGCAGTCAAAATAGTTTATTTAGATAAAGAAATTTCCTTAAAAAAGTAATAATAATTCTCAAAATCAAATACATTATTCAATGAAATTTTTTAACTATAAATGCTATTCAAAATATTTTTGTATGTTGAGCCTATTTCTTAATTAGAAAAAAATTGATTATGTTTAAAACGTTATACATTTACATATTTTTAATTTTGAAATACTGTCGTTAAAATAATAGCTGAAATAATTTTTTAAAGTGCTATTTATCAAAATACAGTAGACTCCCTCAAATCCGCACTCCTAAAATCCGCAACTCTCTAAAATCCGCACATATTTTACAGATGTAAACAATGAAACATTCAGTTCAGATGTAGGTGCAAAATTTGATTTTTTTAGTTTTGTATCAATTCTATATATTTTTTAATTTACAATTTTTGTTAAGGTTATTGAATTCACTTTTTTTTCATGAAGGAAGAATAATTTATTTCTGAAAAAATAAAAATATTGCAGATATCATTAGTAATCACAATCTTACCAAATATATTTTTTTATTAATCAAGCTTTTTTAGTTATTAAGTCAGGCTAAACCTGAAATAAAAATTCATTATTTTATGATCTAGATGTGAATTAGTAATGTACCTTTATGAGGCAATTTTCATTGAATATTTAGGAAAAACACATTTCATCTTTGTAATGAATATTTAAGTGTACATTACTGATTATTAATTTGACCTTTGCTTTTAGTATTTTTATCATTTTAAAAACTATCTAAATTTTTATTATTTTAGTTTATTACTGATTTTAATATTTTAGAATATTGTAAGCATTCATTATACTTTTGATTTCATTATTAATTAGATTCAAATTACTTTTAAAAAAATATAAACAAAGCAATGACCAGAAATCCGCAAAATTCTAAAATCCGCAAAACCTCTGGTCCCAAGCTGTGCGGATTTGAGGGAGTCTACTGTATGTGATGCCATTACATTTTCCCTAACTTTACTCTTGCAGATAGAAAGAAATTTAAACTAGTCGTTGGGGGCCACCGTAATACTTACCCATCATGGATAGGCATATGAAAATAAAACATGTGAAAACTATTTATACAATGCATTGCAATTCATCAACAAAATTTAAATATTGTTAATATGCATAGTAATGCTCTATTAATGAATTGCTGATGTACCAATTTCGACAAATTATATAAAACGCCAAACTACTCAAGTAATACCGAACTGCGTAAAAGAAACATCCTTATAACTCCAAAAATAATTATAATATAAACTAACAGTTTACTGCGTTGGATTAAGCATCTCATTTTCAATTAAAATATACCTCTGAATTGAAATTTGAATGAAATACAGGGTCATGAAAAATTGAAGAATGTGGAAAACAGGATTACAAATATCTCGGCAACTAATAATCCGATCGACTTCATTCTATATGCAAAATGCGTGTTATTTTATTGCCTTTTACGTCCATTCTTTAGAACAAAAACATTCGAAAATTTTTATGTACCTTTCATCAGAACGAATTTTTCGATAGTCCGAAAAAAATAGTTCCGGATAATCGAGGTTGCTGATATTAAATAGGCTTCGTCCCATTCTTACATACTAACTACATACAAAATTTCAAGTCTCTATCTCAATTTGTTCGGGAGAGCGTTTACAGACAGACAGACAGACAGACGGATGGCAAATTTTTTTTTCTAAAAATATGTTTTTCGGAATTTCCACTATCTAATACGTGTAAATCCGTCAAATTTTTTTTTTCGATTTTCAAAACGATTGCAAGATTTACCTTAATACTACGTATGATTGGTAAGTAAAAGTGCTATTTGTATGTAAAAACTTTTATTAGATTAATTAGGGAAAAAATGTATTTATGTAACATTTTGTTTTATTTTAGCTGACCATGGACGGCCAGTTTTAAAGACTAATCCACCATCGAATTACATAAATGCTGTATACACATATGTGAGTAAATTTTTGATCCATTCAGACTATACAGGGTAGCGAATGGTCAGGGAAAAACACAGCTAAAAAAGGTATTAAATGACAGTAATTTGTTAATTCTTTATCTACCGAATTATTTATTAAAAAATTGATCCACCTCAATAATTATCTTCTTTAAAATCTGAAGGTATACTGAAATTTTTAGATAATATTAATGTGAAATTTAGATTTTTTTTCATTAAAACTGATTAAATATATCGGTAGTTATATTTTTTTGAGACATATTTACAAAAATAATCAGATTAATTTACCAAAATTACTCTTCTGAAAATATCACAATTCTTTAAAAAAGCAACGAGTTTGATGCATCATGATCTTCTCTATAAATGGAAACGCTTTTGCAGTTGAATATCTTTCCTATAATTTTATTTAAAGAAAGAAAAGAATACCTATAAAAGTGAATAATAAAACTACCATTTTATGAAAATATTTAGCTTCCACTGTTTCTCTATTCTATCTAAATTTGATCGAGAAGAGTGTTTTGTGTGGAAAGAATAAAAAACTTTTACTAATTGACAGAATAAACAAGTTTTATGTAACGTTTTCTTCAATGGTACTTTAAAGTGATATGTACTTCAATGGTACGTCAATGCATAAAGGTTTAAAGAGAAATTCGACTTAAGCCCTTTATATTATTGGAAGTATTTTCTGTAAGGAAATACTGACAGTTTCCTCTTTTTTTTCTGTATTTTTCCCTAACCTTTTCGCCACCCTGTTATGTTATTGTGTATTACTATTTATTTAACTTCTCTGATATGCTGAAGAATTAATTTCTTAAAGCAAAAACAGAGAAATATTTCTACCTAAAAATGAAAAAATAACAATACCGTAATTTAACAAAATAACTAATTTCCGCTAAACTCCTTCTAAGAAAAACAAATGCACAAAGTATTATTTCTAAAATACAGTCGGCTCTCGTTAATTCGAACTTGCCGGGACCGTAAGAAATGTTCGAATTAGCCAGAGTTCGAATTATGGAATGTATAAGAGGAAAGTATTATTACAAAGAAATTAAAGTTACAATATTTTTTAAATATATTTCGGCTGTTATCTTTAGACTATGACTTAATATTAAATAAAAATAAATAAATACATAAATTAATTAAGGAATTAAGGGCAAACGCAATGGAAGAAGAGGTGAAAGCGTCATTAATAGACATACAGGTCACTAATAAAGCTAATATCAAATGGGTGAGATTATACTATGTATACTAGTTCAGAACATTTTTACTAAAATGAAAGAAATAAAGTTATTTTCAAGGATCTGAAGTACGTGAAAAACTCAAGAAAAATAAATAATTGGAATTCTTGTTAGTTCGAATTAAACGAAGTCAAGAGCAAATGAGTTCGAATTAATGGAAATTTTTAATGCTATTCTGCCATTGCAACATTCGGGATTTCATGTTTAGTTCGAATTAAGCGAAGATTCGATTTATCCGATTTCGAGTTAATGAGAGCCGACTGTATGTGAAATGAAATATCCCCATTTTTACAGATTTCCGCTCTCTTTTTTTAATAATTTCAACTAGTCCCTTGCCTTACATGAGCAAAATTTCCGTTTCCCTTCTCTGTGGAAATACATAAGATTTTCATCCTTGTATTTACCTGTTTGGCTTCTAAATTAATGACAAACTTATTTATTTCTTTAATTATTTATTTATATATTACAAGCCCTCCCATAAAGTAACTATTCTTTTTTGTTCTTTTATAAAAGGTGGAGAGGTTTTTTGTTGCAATTTTACGATAATAGATTAAAATAAAAAAAATATTATAAAAGGATATCTCTAAAAAATAAAGGGTTATAGCTTTAGTATTTAAAAGCAAGTTTATAAAAATATACCGTATAATTGCATTTGCATTTCTCTTTGTATTGCAAATTCGCTTTAAATAACGATTTTTGTTATTTTTGTTGTGCGTTGTCTATGTAATAAATATTTTTAAACATATTTTTGATTAAAAAATGTTTATTTGTTTTTGTTTCTCAAACTTATAATTTCGATAAAAATATGACAAAATATTCATATTATACTATATGATAGCGCTTATATATTTTTTCATAAAAAATACAAAATATTTGAATTTACACATATATTTACTTAGAGTTATTTTAGTGGAAAATTATATCGAATCGCAGTTAGTGTTTAAAAAAAAATAATAATAATATAACGCTAATAATAATAATAATAAATAATAATAATAATATAAGTTTAGATGCCAAAGAATTTGATATATGCATCCTTTAAGTCCATCTATTCCCCCTTTTTTTTTTTTTTTTTTTTTTTGCAGCTAATATTTCTGGCGTTTTTAACGAGTACGATTCGATTTTTTTTGTTCGATCTTCTAAATTTTCCCTGTATATCAGCGCATATACACTACCTGGCCAAAGATGACCGTCCACTTGCGATTTCAGACATTTTGTTAAATATCTAGAAAAATATATGAGGAATTATCCTGTAACTCTAAGTGTGTAAATATAATAGTAAAAGTCATACATTTCCGTGAAGGTTTTTTCCCGAAACTCCACAGGGGACCGTCAACAAATTAAAAAAGAATGAATATCTTTTGGATAACGCTGTCAAAACTGAAGTAGCAAAAGCGCTCAAACTGTAGATTATGATTAAGTGACTTACTGTAATAAACTGTGTTCATTTTTATGTCGATGACATGTATACTCGTAGAAAAATTAAGGTTTTTATAAAAACAGTCCCAAATTTTTCCAAGATTTTTGCTTATAACTTGCAGAATTCTTAATATAAAATAATATTCTTTTCTGGAAATATGACAAACAACAGTGTACCCTGTAATCAGAATTAAAAAATAATAAAGATTGTATGAAAAATGAGTGGGTTTACTAAATAATTTTTCACTGCGCATGCGTCAACGATATAAAAATTCAATTTGCATATTATGTTAGCTAAATGCATAGAGCAACTTTTGTGAAAGTTTCAAAAGCTTTGCTTTTACCGATAAAAATTGTTGTTCATTATTCCCGTGTTGGCGATATGTATGATTAAAATTTAGATTAAAAGCTACTATTCTTTCTTTTTTAGATATTTTACTCTGTGAGTTCTGTTTGTTATACACTGTATTTTTCAATGAACTCGTTAAAATAATTAATAACATATATTTTTTAAACAGGATTATGGCAAACAAAATCATTTTATTGTGACACAGTATCCACTTCCAAGTACGATAGCTGACTTCTGGCAGTTGTTGTGGGATTCTGGGACGTGTGCTGTTGTGGTCCTCAATGAAATTAGCAATAAAGACGAGGTTTGCTTTGGAATCTCTTTTTGTTCATCATTTATCGGAATATATATATATATATATATATTTGCTAATCTATAGGTGCTTAAGAAGTTGCATAAAAAAACTAAATTCCTTTTTATGTTGAGCATCAAGTTATTATGTTTAATATTTTGTTAATATCAAGTTTAGTTGAATTAATTAAAAGATACCTATAAAGAATATGCTCCCTATATATATATAGATAGATGGAACCATTATACAATACTATTATTTAACATTTTTAATGAATATAGAATAACATATAAAATAACAAACTAAAACAAGACAAGAGGAGTTGGCAATATTGAAACAATTACGGAGTATTGGAAATGTGGTATTTGGCTCGTTGTCAAGGGTAATACCAATTAGACGCATTAATTACGATTAATTTCTGATTAGAAATCAGGATAAACCTAAAAATGATTTCTAAATTACCCAATTAATCGCAAATGCAAAGTTTAATTCAATGAAAAATATTAGACATATATTAAACCAATAATAATAGAATTAGCAAAGAGAAAAGACTTACATTATACAATCGCCAACATGTGAGAGAAAAAAAATTCAAATACACTCTTTTATTTGCTTCATATTGGTTTCTGTATATACAAATGTAATTTTGCAATCCATTTTTTTATCTACTTCTAAATATGCCAAAATTATATATATATATAAGCACCTCTGAAGAGTCTGTATGCTTTCTCATAGATTTATAGTCTATGCATTTTTTTTTTTTTATCCTGTTTGTTTATTTATCTATTCATTTATTATTACATTAATTTATTATTTTTATATTTGTGATTTCAATTTTATTTTATATATACCGGGTGTCCCAAAAATGATTGATGAATTTTAAAATTTAATAACTTGCAAACGGTGACAGCTATTTAAAAAAATTTTGCAGGAGGGTTATGTATAATGTCAGGAGTTTTTTTTTTTACCGTAATTTTTTATTTTAGTTCGCATCTCAAACAATAGGTGGCCTGACGGCGATTGAAGGCCAGGTCGACGCTTCACTCAGCACTGATCACCTGGCCTTCAATCGCCGTCAGCGCCACCTATTGCAGGGTTCGCACACTCCTTATATTTTGTAAGGACTCTGGCACCACTATTAATGATAAGAAAATTTATATTTCATTTTTAAGAAACAGAATTCGCAACCGCCTCCTTGATTCGCAATTTTCGAAACATTTTTCTCCCGTGAAATACATTGAAAATACTGTAAAAATTTAGTGGTAGAGTTGTGCGAACCCTGTATTGTTTGAGATGCGAACTAAAATAAAAAATTACGGTAAAAAAACTCCTGACATTATACATAACCCTCTTGCAAAAATTTTTTAAATAGCTGTCACCGTTTGCAAGTTATTGAATTTTAAAATCCATCAGCCATTTTTGGGACACCCGGTATATATATATATATGTATATGCATAAAGCTGTGTCTCTGATGAAACGCATCATTTTAGTTTTTTTAGCGTATAAGACTGTTCTTAACTGCTCTGGTTAACAAGCGCAAAATGTTTTGACACAATTACAAATTCACTTTTCAAGAGAAAGATATAAAATTGGAAGGCGTGACTGTGGAAGCGATTTTGAATCCAACTATGTTTTCCATTTTATGATAACTAAATTACCTATCGAGTTATAATCGATTTCGATCACGTAGTCACGCCTTTTTTCCCTTTGTAAATCTGGTTTTTCTGTTTTCGTCAGGAAATGCTGTTCAAAACGCCAATTTAGATGGCTTGTTCTAAAAATTTATTGCGTTTGCAAAAAAAAAAAATAAAATAAAATAAAAAATAAAATAAAATAAAAAAAATAGTGCGATTAGATAGTTTCTGAACAACAACAACTGCTAGTTTCATGCATTTCCGAGCAAAAATAAATTGAAACTCATGTCACAAAGTTATCCTTTTTGATTTAAGAACACCCTTAATTATTAGTTAATGCATTAATTTAAGGCATTTTCCAACTAGCCTGCCACAGTTGATATATCTTCAAATATTCCCTTGTATATTGCGTACAATTGTATGGGAGTTGAAAAACAATGAATTTAATTATATGCCAATAACTGCTCGCCAAACTAGGTCAAAGTGCTGTTAAAGTACGACAATAAAACACTTTAAAGTCTTAAAAGTAGAAAATTAATTATGAATAAGAATTGAAAAGTGTAATATTTAAAAAAAACGCTTTTATCAATTAATAGTTAAATATTAATTAATTTATGACTAGGTATTCAGAAATCAATTTAAAAATCCTAAAAAGATAGCTTAAATAATGTTTCATTTTTTATTTCGTGCTACCTTACTTGAAAAATAAACAAAGTAAAAATTATATTATATTATTTTTTCAAATTCATTTGCTTGTTGTTTCTACCAAGTGTAAAATTAGTCGTTGGGGGCCATCCTAATACTTACCCATCATAGATATGCATAATATGAAATATGAAAATAAAACATGTGTAAACTATTTATAAAATGCATTGCAACTCCAAAATAAAGTTTAAACGTATATTTAAATATTTTTAATGCATAGTAATCCTCTATTACTGAACTGCGGGTACTACTTGATTATCCCGCCTACCAATTTCCATAAATTATATAAATTGCCAAACTATTCGTAAATTATACAAATTGGCATAATTTTTTTATTTTAAATAACGAAAGAATAAATAAATTAGTAAAATATTAACAAAAATACAAATAAAACGAAGAATTAAAAATCACTATATGTTTTTCGGAATCTCCAGTGTCTGAAACATTTAAATCAATCATTATTATATTTTAGATTTTCAAAATGATTACAACATTTGCCCATATGACCGACGTATGATTAATAAGTGAAAAAAAAAGTTAATTTTTCATAATTGGGTTTATTGCCCACACTAAATTAAAAAATATTGGGTACTACTTTGTTATCCCGTCAACCAATTTCGCCAAATTGTACGAATAGCCAAACTAATAGCCAAATTACACATATTGACGTAATTTTTATTTTAAATAACGAATAAACAAATAATTAGTAGAACATTAATAAAAAGTCGAAATAAAAGTCATTTAATGACGTTTTAAACAAGTTTATCGTATTTAATCAGAGTGGCGAGCGGTCAGGGAAAAACGCAGTCAAAATAGAGGAAACTACCAGCATTTTCTTATAGAAAATACTTCAAGTGATATAGGGATTAGAGAAAGCTAATTTCTTTTTAATAAAATGGCGGTATTTAACGCCTTATTTGACGATGTTTTTCCCTGACCACTTGCCATTCTGTTAATGTTATTGGATGTGACATTCACGATCATCCATTATTGGCATTTAATCTTACAGTTTGGCGATAGATTGTTGGTCGACGGGATAACCAAGTAGTACCGTATATTGTAATGGAATTTTTTTTGAAAAAAGATGAATTGCAACCAAAAAAATTAGACGTATTTTTTAAGATAACCACTGAATGTTTATAAAAGAGTAATTAAAAAAAACTATTTATCTCTGTGTTTCCCGTAATAATTGCGTTATAAATTTATTTACTTTTTCCCTGGTTAAAGCGGTTAAAAGGACAGCCAATTGAAGAAAGTTAAAATAGCAAATAAAGCCTTTGTGCAAACATATATAAAGATAGAAAAACAACGATTTTAAGTGCACAAATAAAGAATGAAAAGGTAGCAAACAGCCGTTTCGAATCTACTATGGAGATTCTTCATCAGTGCAAAACTCAGCGAGCTAGGAAAAGCAAAACTGAGCAAAGAGTCAGAGAAACGCAGGCTTATATACCCGCTACGGAAACGATCCCGCCTAAAGAAAAGCAACCAATGAAAAGAGAGCAGCCTGAACAACTGGGTGGACGAGTAGCGACATCTACCGGAGAACAAACAAAACAAAAACTCAAAAGCGAGGAAAAAAAAGAAAAAATAAATAAATAAATAAATAAAAATATATAAATAAAAAAATAAATTAAAAAAAGATAAAATAAAAAATAAAAATGAGTTTTAAATTAAAGATTTCCAAATGCTTGGGAAATAAGGAGTACTTGATAAGTCATTGACTAAGGAGTGAGAATTTTTAATGATGAGGTAAGCTTCCCAAAAATTAAGATCAAGAATGGAAGGACACTTTTGGATGATGGTGGCTGAAGAAAAGTTAAACTTATGTTATGAAGACCAACAATGTTGAGCAATAGAAGAACGTTTAAGCTCTTGATTTTTGACATACCTTTTATGTTCCGTTAAACGAAATTTGAGAGCACGTTTAGTCTGACCAATATAAGAAAGACCACATTGGCAAGAAATTTGGTAAATGCCCCAGTTATCTAAACGATCAATGGGATGCTTAAGATTTGAAAAGGCAATTTTATTAACAGGAGAAAAAATAACATTGAAATCGAACCTTTTTAAAATTTTAGCAACTTGCTGACTGATTTTGGGAGGAAAAGGCAAAACAACCAAAGTATTGGAGTTCCAATTAAAGTTTTTTCTGCCAGATTGGGTGGATTTTGTCAATTTCCTATGAATTGAATCTATAATATTAGGGAAATAACCACGATCAATAGCAATAGCTTTTAGATAATTAAGTTCATCACTGAGTAACTGAGGAGTTGAACAAATATTGGAAGCCCTGAAAACAAAAGTTTTAAAAGCCGCAACTTTCTGGTTAGGAGGATGAGAAGAATATCTGTGAGGTGGAAGACTTACCGCAAAAGGTTTGCGAAAGACAGTAGGCTGAAAATTATCTTCATCGCGTATAACAAGGACATCCAGAAAAGAAAGGCAATTGTTTAAATGGCAAAGGCAATTTGTTGTTTCGATTCAACTTCAAAAGTAAATTGAATGCAAGAATCAATAGCATTCATGACAGAGAGAATATGATTTATATCTGAATTCACATTAACTAAAGCATAGATATCATCTACGTAACGAACATAAAACTGAAATTTTAAGGCTCCAAACAATTTCATTTCAAAATAGTGCATGTAAAGATCGCATAAAATCGGATTAAGAGGGTTACCCATAGCGAAACCGTCAGTCATACGAAAGAAATTCCCGTTAAATACAAAAGTGTTTTGAGACAAGCAAGCACGAGTGAGATGGATGGGCTCCTCGATTTCGAAAAAAGAAAAATGAAATTCACAGCCTTTTCTTCGGGCAATCTAAAGCCCCTTCGACAGGAACATTAGTAAATAGTGATGAAACATCAAAAGAAACCATCATGTGGCCTTGTGGCTTAAAACTGTGAAGTTTCTTAACAAATTCAAAAGAATTCTTAACAGTAAAAGAATTACCGCTTGAGAAAGGAGAAAATACGGAAACAAGATATTTAGCAAGTTTATAAGAAGCCGTACTGATATTGGAGACAATGGGTCTAAAAGGAATGTCAGGTTTATGGACCTTAGGTAACGCATAAAACCTGGCACAATGAGCAATTGAAGGAATAAGAGATCTCTTTAATTTATCAGGAATAATGTGTGAAGACTTAACGGCAGATTTGATAGTGTCAATTTCACTAGAGGAAGGGTCGCTATGGCTATCCACATAGGGACCATCATTAATTAATTTCTGGACTTTTTTCAAATAAGTAGACTTGTCAAGAACAACAGTCTGATTAACTTTGTAAGCCTTAGTTATGGTCAAATTCGGACCAGAACACAAACTTTTTAGACAATGTTTAACTGAACTATTAAGATTTGGCTTATAAACATTAGAATTGAAATCGACAGTATTGGCAATGAGATGCCTAATAGAATCTTTTTGAGAAGGAGAAATAGCACTATGCTTAAAAGTTCGTTCAATAGGTGGAATCAGACGGGGTACCGAAGGAGTGGCAGATACAGAGAAATTGTTGTTTAATTTGAGAGCATTCAGCTGATTATTACTTAAAGCGACACTAGAAAGATTGACAACAGCATTTTGATTAACAGTAGGTAAATTGTTGGAGTTGTTAACGAAAGAATTATTACAAATCAAACAAACAGTCACAACATAAGTTTAACTTTTCTTCAGCCACCATCATTCAAAAGTGTTCTTCCATTCTTCATCTTAATTTTTGGGAAGCTTACCACATCATTAAAAATTGTCACTCCTTAGTCAATGACTTATCAAGTACTCCTTATTTCCCAAGCATTTGGAAATCTTTAATTTAAAACTCTTTTTTATTTTTATCTTATTTTTTTATTCGTTTATTTATTTATTTATTTTTTATTTATTTTTTTCCCTCGCTTTTGACTTTTTGTTTTTTTTTTGTTCTCCGGTAGATGTCGCTACTCGTCCACCCAGTTGTTCAGGCTGCCCTCTTCTCATTGGTTGCTTTTCTTTAGGCGGGATCGTTTCCGTAGCGGGTATAAGCCTGCGCCTCTCTGACGCTTTGCTCAGTTTTGCTTTTTCTAGCTCGCTGAGTTTTGCACTAATAAAGAATCTCCATAGTAGATTCGAAACGGCTGTTTGCTACCTTTTCATTCTTTATTTGTGCACTTATAATCGTTGGTTTTCTATCTTTAAATAGAAGAAAGTGTTCCAGAGCATCATAATTCTTCAAGCCGGACTTGTCGCTAATTAATCGTACGAACTTGATAAAATTTGTAATTCCGTATATTGTTCTTATAAATTGCATTTAACTGATATGAAAAAAAAATATTGTGTTACAAATGAAATTTTGACTCAATTTGCTATTTAAATTATCCACTAGCGTCTAGACCCCGCCCCAAACAACGGCTCTTATCACAAATGCATCCAAGAAATTCCCCATGCTGCCGATAATTTCCCTTTTTTAAATGGAAAATATGGTTTCTTGTCGTTTCTGGACGATACTACAAATAAATAAACAAACAAACAGGGAGACAGGGAGACAAAAAAACAAACTGGCAAACAAACAGACAGAAAAACAAACAAACCGACAAAAGACAAACAAACTAGTTTTTCTGGAACTAAACTAGTTTATCCTAACGCCCAAAGGATAAACTAAGTTTTCGCTAGGTTTAAATAGTTTGGCCAAACGCTCATACGTAAAAAATACTTAAAAATACTTTTTATATTTATTTTTTTACATAAATATTACTTGGCTTTAAAATAATTATGAATAAATGCACCAGTAAAACCATCAGGAGTACATTTAATATTCTTTCAGACATCTGCAATTTTCAAAAATCCCGGTCCCAACTCCCAGTTTGACCTAAAATACATACATTTTTAAGCTACCATTATTCCACAATTAAAAATTCCTTAAAAGAATAGCACATTTATATTTTTACGGATGGGGATACAGTATTGTAGAACCTGTTAGAAGAGTTTATGGCGAAATCTTGTTTCAAAGGGAATTTTTGTAATTGGTGTATATTGGTTATAATAATCCGTTTGAAAAAAAATATATATTACAAGTTGAATGTAGATTCTGCCATTTCAGAATTCAGTTTCGCCTCCGATTAGGGAAAAAAAAATCGATAGAGGTTTTTTATAAGGGCGACCCCGTTTAGATTGCAATGAACTAACTTCATTTTTCTTGTGTTTATCAATATAATAGCAAACAGAACGGCGTGAAATACCCAAATGAATAGCAATTTCTCTCTGAGACATTGGAATTGCGGAATAATAAAGAGATACAATTTGACGTGCTACTTCTTCATTGACTAGATTCATCAAAAACGGATTTTTTCTTTAGTTTAAACGCTTTTTTAGACTCTGAGTAAAAGGAAATGCAATTTAACAATAAAACGAGTGGAATCCCGTCGAATTTGACGAATGAAATGTTTAAAAGACCCGATCGATTTGGTTTTAAAAAAAAGCAAAAGTAATTACATTATTGAATCAATATATAAAAAATATATTTACAAAGTAAATGTCAAGTTTGCAGTTACAATTTTGCAAGCAAATATTCGCACATCTTCAGTTAAAATTGTAATCTGAGTGCCGGCGAAATCCAGAAATTTTATTTTATATGCACTCACAGAAAAATAGTTTTATTTAAAAAAATCTAATTTCATTTTTACTGTGACATTATTTTCACAAATTGAAGTCATCTGAAAGTAAAATCTCAATCTCAGTGTCCATAATGAAAAGAAATATTGAAATGTAATATCGGGTACTACTAGGTTATCCCGTCGACCAAAAAATTATTGCCAAACTATAAGATTAAATGCCAATAATGGACGATCGTGAATGTGTCATTCAATGACATTAAATATTATTCATGTGTTTAAAATGTCATTAAGTGATTTTTATTTCGACTTTTTATTAATATTTTTATTAATATCCTACTAATTATTTGTTTTTCGTTATTTAAAATAAAAATTATGTCAATATGTATAACTTGGCTATTAGTTTGGCGATTTGTATAATTTGGCGAAATTGTTCGACGGTATAACAGAGTAGTATCTAATATCGTTATGAGTAAAAATGCGATGTTTTAAATAGTGACGTCATTTTCTCTTCAAATGTTTTTTAGCTCACAGGCTATCATAGCCTGAGAGCTTATGTGCCCGTCCGTTCTGTATGTACGTGCGTTCGTGCGTAACGCGATAACTCATGATAAAAATATCCGATCCACTTGAAATTTTGTATGTAAGTATATCCTGACAAGGCGCTTCCCTGATTAGTTTTTGGAATTCATTCGATATGTATAAGAGGGGGAACGGGGAGCTCATGCCCCTCCCCTTAGTTGATATAAATGGGATTTTCATGCAGAATTAAGTTTTCGTTCAAAATTTAGATTAGAATCATTCTGATGAGGCGATTCCGTGACTGTTATTAGGTGTTCATTGAATAAGTATAAATAAGGGGAACAGAGGTTCTAATGCCCCCCCCCCTTAATTTATATAAATGGGTTTTTCAAGCAAAATTTTCAGATTTCGTTCAAATCTCTGAATAGTTTTGGAAGTTTAATGGTTAAGTATAAAAGAGGGGGATAACTCCTTTTAAATTATATAAATGCTAAATGGGTTTTTATTAAGAATTATCTCATTTGCTCTGAATTTTGATATAGATATTTTATATGATAAAGCATGTCTTTGATAGTATAGGAGGTTCAATGATTAAGTATAAAAAAAAGAGGAAAGGGGAGAGCTGTTTCCCCTTCTTAATTTTTTTTCCGAACAGAATTAACACTTGAAAATATAAGGCTTTAATTTACAATTAGTATGTGTAGCCTGTGAGCTCAATGCCATCAGTTTAACTGGGCAGTATTCTTTTTATTTATTAAAAGTTACTGTTATTAGTAATATGAAAAAGCATCCGTAATAATATAGTAACTCCCTTTTATCTGGTTGCTGAATGACATCATTTTCCTCATTTGAAATTTCTCTTATTTTGATTTAGACATTAATTTTTATCATAAATTATTTTCCGTTATTTTATTTACAATATTAATATTATTTCTCAGTAAATATATATTTTTTTTTTTACCTCAATTAGTGCATAATTATACTCAATCATTTTGGAAAATAAATTTTTATTATCGAGAGAAAAGCTAAACTCTGTTGCCACCATTTTGAAGAAATGTCATTAAGAAGCTTTTAAAATTAAAAATAAAATATAAAAATGGAAATAAATTAAAAAATAACTAAAATGGGCACAACTACAAATAAATAGCTTTCATTTAAAAAAAATAATTATCAAAATCGGTTGCGTAGAAAATTCAGGGCTGATGACACGACATTTTTAGCTTGTCTGAAAGAAATAGCATCGGAGGCTAATAAACAAACAGACAAACAAACAGGAAAACAAACAAACAGATAAATAAAAAAACAAACTGACCAACAAACTAAAAGACAAACAGACAAACAAACAAACAGACGTAAAAACAAACAAACCGACAAACAGACGTAAAAACAAACCGACAAGCAAACAAACAGAAAAACAAATAAACCGACAAATAAACAAACAAACCGACAAACGAACTAACAAACAAACAATCCAACCAACAGACAGACAAAAAACCAGACAGACGAATAAACAAACTGACAAACAGACAGACAAACAAACAAACAAACCGACAGACAGACACATAAACAAACAGATAGACGAACCAACAGACAGACAGACAAACAGAAAGACAGACAAACAAACAAACAGAAAGACAGACAAACAAACAAACAGAAAGACAGACAGACAAACATCACTGAATCCACGAAACTCGCTGTGCAGGAAACACTAAAATGTATGAAACTCGCCAACGCCGCAATCACTAACTCGTATATAAACGCTGCGCGCCCATTAAAACGAAGAAAAAATCAATCCACGAAACTCACGGTGCAGGAATCACTAAAATGTACGAAACTCGTCAACGCCGCAATCACTAACGCGCGTATGAGCGCTGCGCGCCCATTAAAACAAAAACAAATCACTGTATCCACGAAACTCGCTGTGCATGAATCACTAAAATGTACGAAACTCATCAATGCCGCAATCACTAACGCGTGTATGAGCGCTGCGCGCCCATTAAACAAAAGAAACATCACTGGATCCACAAAACTCGCTGTGCAGGAATCACTAAAATGTACGAAACTCATCAATGCTGCAATCACTAACTCGTGTATGAGCGCTACGCGCTCATTAAAACCAAAAAAAAAAAAAAAATCACTGGACCCACGAAACTCGCTGTTCAGGAATCACTAAAATGTACGAAATTCGTCAACGCCGCAATCACTAACGTGTTTATGAGCGCTGCGCGCACATTAAAACCAAAAAAACATCACTGGATCCACGAAACTCGCTGTGCAGGAATCACTAAAATGCATGAAACTCATCAACACCGGAATCACTAACGCGTGTATAAGCGCTACGCCCCCATTAAAAAAAAAAAAAAAAAAAAAAAAAAAAAAAAACACTGGATTCACGAAACTTGCTGTGCAGAATTCACTAAAATGTACAAAACTCGCCAAACCCGCGTTAACTAACGGCACTAAAACGGAAAAATTAATTCCTGGATGCACGAAAGTCGCATGGAAGAAAATTCTAAAATGAGCAAAATTGTTGTTATTAACGCAGATATCAAACTATTAAAACCCATTTTCATGAGGATTTTCAGCAGCATGGAGAATTTCTTGGGTGCATTTGTGATAAGAGCCGTTGTTTGGGGCGGGGTCTAGACGCTACTAAATTATCCTAAACGACAAAAAAACGGCATGCAGTTACTTTTAATGAACTTTTTACGAATTAAAGCTATACTCTTTAGCCTTTTTCTGTCATTCCAAAAATTTTCGGTACTACTTAGTTATCCCGTGACCAATTTTGCCAAATTATGCAAATCGCCAAACTAATAGCCAAATTATACATATTAACATAAATTTTATTTTAAATAACGAAAAAACAAAAGAATTAGTAGAATTTTAATAAAAGTAGAAATAACAAGTTGGAAATTGCACGTGAAGCGTAGCAAATTAGGTGCGTTCGTACGATAACGAAGTTTTAAAAATATTACTTTCATATATTAATCTCATAAAATTGTAAATAATGAATTACAATTAAAACGCTCATCAAACAATGTTCTCCCTATACCATTATGTAATGGAATACTTTTGTGTGGCCTTGTAAATCAATAACAAATGTTCTTTGCACCACAAATTATGTATGATGTGTATTATAATATGTACTTTATTGTTGCATATAAATTTTATTAAGTTCGCATGAGTAACACGATCAAAATGCATTTGAAACATTTTTTCCCATTGACCGTAATGTAACGGAATACTTTTGATTGTCCTTGTAATTGATCTATGCATCCGATTTTCATAAAATTTGAAATAACTCCACAAAATTATGTAATAATTATGTATTTTAAATTTCAAACGTATATAATATATTTGAAACTTTTTCCCCATTGACCATAATGTAATTGAATACTTTTGATTGCCCCTGTAATTGATCTATGCACACGATTATCAATATATTTGAAATAACTCGACAGAATTATGTAATAATTGCGTATTTTAAATTTCAAACGATTAAAATGCATTTGAAACTTTTTTCCCCATTGACCGTAATGTAACAAAATACTTTTGATTGTCCCTGTAATTGATCTATGCATCCGATTTTCATAAAATTTGAAATAACTCGACAAAATTATGTAATAATTATGTATTTTAAATTTCAAACGTATAGAATATATTTGAAACTTTTTCCTAATTGACCATAATGTAATTGAATACTTTTGATTGCCCCTGTCATTGATCTATGCACACGATTATCAAAATATTTGAAATAACTCGACAGAATTATGTAATAATTGCGTGTTTTAAATTTCAAACGATTAAAATGCATTTGAAACTTTTTTCCCCATTGACCGTAATGTAATGGAATACTTTTGATTGCCCCTGTAATTGATCTATGCATCCGAGTTTCATAAAAATTGAAATGACTCGACAAAATTATGTAATAATTATGTATTTTAAATTTCAAACGATTCGGTTGGGTAGTTTTTGCGTTGTTATATGCGGACGGACAGACGGACGGACTGAACGACCACTATAGGTGCTACGTATTATATAATTACGAACGCACCTAAAAAATCGAAATAAAAATCACTTAATGACGTTTTAAACACGTATATCGTATTTAATATCATTGAATTTGACATTCACGATCATCCATTGTTGGCATTTAATCTTATAATTTGGCTATACGTTTTTGGTCGACGGGAAACCGAGAAGTACCAAATTTTCTTTTAATGATTTTTAGCCTCCGATGCTATTTCTTTCAGACAAACTAAAAAATATCGTGTCGTCAGCCCTGAAGTTTCTACTCAACCGATTTTGATAATTATTTTTTTTAAAGAAAGCTATTTGTACACTGTTAAAAATCTTGTTCTAGTTTGAACCAAAAAAGTTTGTTTTTTGGTGCTCAATAGCTGCCACCATAAGATGGTGAAATCTCGAACCAACATTTGGAGTTTCCTAGTTCAACCTCGTTCCAAGTATTGGAACTACGCTTCAATGGGAGCTCCAAATTTTGGTTCAAGATTTCACCATCTTACCATGGCAGATAATGAGCACCAAAAAACAAACTTTTTTGGTTCAAACTAGAACAAGATTTTTAACAGTGTAGTTGTGCCCATTTTCGCTATTTTTTAATTTATTTCCATTTTTATATTTTATTTTTAATTTTAAATGCTTTTTACGATATTTCTTAAATGGTGACAACTCAGTTTAGCTTTTCTCTCGATAATAAAAATTTATTTTCCATTATCACTTTCCACGAGTCAGAAGCTTTATTTCATCAGTGAACATGTCATTGCATTTAAAAGTAAAAAGTTAATTGTTTTCGTAAAATTTAACCACAATAAAATGATTGCGTATAATTATGCTCTAATTGAGGTATATATATATATATATATATATATATATATATATATATATATATATATATATATATATATATATATATATATATATATTTACTGAGAAATAATAATAATAATGTAAATAAAATAACAGAAAATAATTTATGATAAAAATTAATGTCTAAAGAAAAATTTCAAATGAGGAAAATGATGTCATTCAGCATCCAGATAAATGGGAATTACAATATTATTACAGATGCCTTTTTAATACCACTAATAACAGTAACTTTTAAAAAACATTTGAAGAGAAAATGACGTCACTTGTTAGAATTCGAAAATAGGGTTAGTTTAAAAATTGCTTACTAACCATGCAAGTCTTCATTTGCGGGTTGCATCTATGCGATGCGCGGAGCTTTGAATTAAAATCGAAAATCATCTGTTGAGATAAACTTATTCTAAGTTCAAATTCATCTAAAAGTCCATATATTATAAAAATTGTCGTTTAATTCCATGTAAAAGACACATCCATCATTACATCCAGAGAACTCAATCGTTCTCACACACTTGTCAAAGTTCTTCGAAAGATAATAAATAAAATCAGACGATATTTTCATTTTCTTAATTTACGCGTTCAATTAGTTTCACTTCATTTCATTTTACAACATCCTCCCCCCTTTGAAACTTGGGGAGAGTTTCAAATACATAACAATTATTATTAAAAAGATCCAACCTCTTTGGAGCTTTTACACATCTTCCAGAAGAGGTATATTTCTTAAGTATGACACTATCAGGAGAAGACACATTTTAATGATCATCATGCTCACTGGAACTAGTTTTCTCTTCACCCGACGGTTTGGATGCAATTTCAATTATTTCATTCGAATATATTTCCAAAGGAAAGATGCGCTGCACCGGACGTAAAACCGTGCCGTGCTGAGTTTTCAACTTAACAGCACGAACTTTACCATCCCGTCCTGGAATTAAATGAATCACCTTTGCTAAAGGCCAAAATAAACGTTTTTTGTTATCATCCCCAACTAAGACTATTTCTCCCACTCGCGGTTCACGTGTATATGTATCGTGATTTCGACTTCTTTCCCAGGTCAAAAGAACTTCTTCAGGCAGGCAGCTCTCAACCAAGGGCATGAGAAAGTCTCCATACTTCTCTTGAGTTCTTCCCAAACTTTCTAAGGCACGAAGTTTGCTTTCTAATTCATCGTATAAAGAGGCTAAGTCAACTTTCATTTTAGGCGCAGTGGCATTTTTCATTACGAGGGTTAATAATTCCCTAACGTAAATTTGCACAAGAAGATCATCTCGTCCAAACCTCTGTTTTAATTGATCGATAGCCTTCGGATAATTTTCCGCGGTAGCTGGATAACTTGATATTAAACGCTCCGCTTTTGATTTCGGTTCCATACATTGGAATAGGTACTGCATCTTGTCTTCAGCGGCAATAGAATCGTCTTCGTGTATTTTCTTGAACTGGCTCCAAAACGATAAAAATTCCTTTGGTTCGCCGTTAAACTTTTTCAGCTCGATCTCCGGTAATTTAAATTTGCGTTTTACTTCTTCGCCAGGAGATGAAGAAACCTGTATCTTTTCATCAATACGTGCACATATTTCTATATATTTTTCTCGATATTCTTCTGCACTTTCAAAATCTTCGGTAAACAATTTTTCGTCCTTATCTTGTAACAATATTTCCGAAATTTTACTTTGACAAGTGTCCATCCGTTGAAATTTATCAAACAGTTGAGTTTTCAGAATAGAAAGTTCTTTAATTTCACATATTTCTTTAGTTAATTCAGTTTCAATTTTCTTAAACGTGAGAGTAAAAGCAGCTCTCAGTCCTTTTCTCTGAGTTTTCAAACTACTCAGATCCATTTTTTCATTTAAAATTAATTGAAATTCAAAACTCCTGTCCCGCCGAGGGTACCAGTATGTTAGAATTCGAAAATAGGGTTAGTTTAAAAATTGCTTACTAACCATGCAAGTCTTCATTTGCGGGTTGCATCTATGCGATGCGCGGAGCTTTGAATTAAAATCGAAAATCATCTGTTGAGATAAACTTATTCTAAGTTCAAATTCATCTAAAAGTCCATATATTATAAAAATTGTCGTTTAATTCCATGTAAAAGACACATCCATCATTACATCCAGAGAACTCAATCGTTCTCACACACTTGTCAAAGTTCTTCGAAAGATAATAAATAAAATCAGACGATATTTTCATTTTCTTAATTTACGCGTTCAATTAGTTTCACTTCATTTCATTTTACAACATCACTATTTAAAACATCGCATTTTTACTCATAACGATATTACATTTCAATATTTCTTTTCATTATGGACACTGAGGTTGAGATTTTACTTTCAGATGACTTCAGTTAGTGAAAATAATGTCATAGTAAAAATGAAATTAGTTTTTTATTTTAATAAAACTATTTTTCTATGAGTGCATATATAGAGTAACTTAGGGCGGAAACGTGATGAGTAGCGGCTGCACATTGCGGAATGGTTGTTCCGCATAACCGAAGGAATCGTACTCCCAATGAACTGACACATACAAAGGTAAATAATACGAGGAAATTTCCTTGCATAGAAACTTTAATTTAATTTGAAAGGAAATCTTGAAAACAATTACAGAGATAATGATATAACTCTCGTAAGGGGTGGGATGGCCCCATAACATTTATACAACTATTCAGGCAGAAGTCTGATGCTGGAGTCACGACAAACAGAAGTACATCTATATGCCAAAACATCAAAAATGTCAGCCATGGCGAGTTGAAAAAAAGCCAATAAAACAAAGAATAAATATCCGTTATATGAAAAGTCAATGGGATTATTTAAATTTAGATGACCTATGAGAAGGGGCGCAATTCGCCAAATTAATTAGTATTTAATATACTAACCCTGTCAAAGATGACTTCATAAAGACTACAAAATAAAGTGGATTGTTTACATTATTTTAGAAAATTATCACTGCTATTGCATTTATACAAGTAATTTAAGAGCTATAAATAGATTTCCGCCTTTAATCATAAAATATAAATCAATCGTTAATTTAAATTCTGGACAGAATGTCTGCAAATAAACAAAAAAAAAGTATAACTGAAAATGATTTTTTAAATGTATTACGTTATTTCGCATCATTTAATTATTTAGTGAATTTGACAGATAATAAATTAGTAGCATCATTATATTGAATAAAATAAAGTAGAAATGATTTATATTGAAACGGCTTTTTCTGTATACAATAAAAGTTAAATTTGGGAAGGGGATGAAAAAAATTAAAGCATTAATATGTAACTACGTTATTAACTACGTTTATTTTACGTTGTTAACTACGTTAAATTTCTGGATTTCGCTGGCACTCAGATTACAATTTTAACTGAAGATGTGCGAATATTTGCATGCAAAATTGTAACTGACAAACTTGACATTAAGTTTGGAAATATATTTATTATATATTGATTCAATAATGTAATTACTTTTGCTTTTTTTTTAAACCAAATCGATCCTGTCATTTAAGTATTCCATTCGTCGAATTCGATGGGATTCCACTCGTTTTATTCTTAAAATGCATTTTCTTTTTCTGGGCGTCTATAAAAAAGCGTTTAAACTAAAGAAAAACTCCGTTTTTGATTAATCTAGTAAGAGAAGAAGTAGCACGTTAAATTGTATCTCTTTATTATTCCGCAATTCCAATGACTCAGAGAGAAATTGCTAATCAATTGGGTATTTCGCGCCGTTCTGTTTGCTATTATATTGATAAACCCAAGAAAAATGAAGTTAGTTCATTGCATTCTAAACGGTTTTTTTTTTTTTTTTTTTTTTTTTTTTTTTTTCCCCTAATCGGAGGCGAAATTGAATTCTGCAATGGTAAAATTTACATTCAACTTGTTAAATTCTTTCTTTTAAAACGGAAAAATAACTATGAAGCATTTATTTTAATCTTATTTTTTAAGTACTACAGTAAACATAAAAAAATAATGCAAAAATTTACAAAAATAAAATTTTGTTAAAAAATATTATGCCACGTATTCAATTTTAGATTAGAAAAATTTGCATTGTGTTTTGGGAAAAAAAATAGTGTATTGCCCTGACGTCAGAAAAAAAAGAAATATGATTTCCTTAAGACATGGGACATATTACTGTTAGATTGTAAGACAAATGTTTTTGTGGTAACCATGGAGAATAGTAGCCTCGTGACAAAAGAAATACTTTTTACTTGCGATATAGAATTGTATAATTTGAAATCTACTCAAAATTGGATTCGGTATGTTATACTGGCATTGGTAAAAATGTAATTAATTTCAGAAAACCAAGATTAAAATAACATGGTTTAAAAAAAAAATAATAAAGGTAAGTTGCGATATTAATTTGCTTTATTTGTGCATTTAAGCATGACTAGAAAACAAATACTCTTGATTTAAATCGTAAAGTAAATTTGATGCTAAATTAATTGATGTGCCATTGATGATATTATCATTTTATTTATTTTTTTTTTCATTTATTTTGAGTATTGCCTGTTGCCACAAAGTTTTTGTAAAGTTGGAAAAAAGTACAACCTTTTACAAGAAAGGAGAACAATGAGAATTGAAGCACTGTGATTAAATGCAATTTTTAAAAAGGAATTTTAAAAGGGAACGGATATTTAAATGCTTTGCTAATAAGACTCCAAAATTGAAAAAGCAACTGGCACGTAATTAGTAGAATTATTTTCATTGTCGATATATAATCGAATTTCTACATTATTAAAATTGTTATACTGTGTTTTTGTAAACCCGAACACTATTTTAATGTTTCGAAGCAAAATGTTTTTCTCACAATTATATGTTTAATTTAAATTTTTAAGTCAACCTTTTTAAATTGGCATCACTGTCAAGCAGACTATTTCAGTGTGTATGTTCATGGCATTTTTTTTCTGAAATATATATTAATATAATAAAAATATTGCATGTAAAAAAATCTGAAAAATTAAAAAGAAATTAATTTTAAATTTTAAAATTTTAAAAATATTTAATTTTGATATAAATCTGGAAGTACTTACTCGATTTACAAAGTTTTACACTTTTGCGTACAGAAAATGTGTCATTTTAATTTTTCTTCAGCATTTCTTAAAATATTTATTATGAATTTTATATGAAAAAAAAAAGGTTTTTTTTATGAGTGAGTTTTGCAATAATTTGCTTATTTTCACAATTATCACTCAAAATTAAAAATTTTGAATGCAATTTGAAGGAAATATAGCATAAGAACTCTGTTGAAAAGCTCATACGTATATCTTACAAGGAACTTTAGACACATTCTTTTAAAGTTGAAAAAATCGTGAAAAAATTCATTCTGAGATGAATGAAGTTAATGGCCTCGTCAGAGGGCAACCGATGCATCATTTCTCATCAGACAAAAGGTGTTATATCTCTGGATCTAATGAAGATAAAAGCATGCAGTTTGCTATATTTAATGCTAAAAACCCAGTATACTTTTTTAAACCAATAAAAATATTACATTAATTTTTATTTATTTATTTATTATGATTTTCGGCTACGGACACCCCCCCCCCCCTTCTTAAATATGCCATGATACGATTTGGGACAGCAACTCTATAATGGGAAACTTTATGGCAATTTTAATTTTAAGCAGCATTGTTGCCTGTACACTGTAAAAAAAATTCAAGAGGTTACTAAAAATTTTTTAGTAAATTTGTATTTCACAGAATTTTTCAGTAACCATTACAAACTTTTTTTTGCAAACTTTTTAGTATGAGCCACCAAGCAAATTTTAGTATTAGCTGTAAAATTATTTTGAGTAACCATTACGTGTGCACGAAGGGCAGGAGCTTCCTTTGAGCTGCATCCAGTGGGTAAAAAGGCAGATTTTCGGCAAAGCCGCAATAAATGGCAGCACCAAACATTGCTATCTGCTCAATTTTGACATGTTTCTAAAGGGGAGGGAAAGTCCAGAGATCATTACTCATGGTAACTGCTACGATATGATATCATAATCCCTTTATTTAACGAGTACTTACACTGCATACATTCGATGCGTATTTGGTGGTGGCCAGCACCGAACCCGGGACCTTTCAGCCTGGAGTTCGGTGCTGTGACCACTAGGCTATCACGCCACAGCAAGTGAGTTTAGTAGTAACTACTAAAAATATAAAACTATTAACTCTATTCGTTGCTAGCTTTTTTTCAGTAATTCTTACAGATTTTCTTGTAACCGAGTAAGATTACAAAAATATTTTTAGTAATTCCAAGGATCACTAAATTTTTTTTAGTAGATTGATCCTTTATTTTACAGTGTATCACCCATGTTGTACGGCAACTCATGCCAATTCATTACGGGAGATTAACCCAAAAAAAAAAAAAAAAAAAAAAAAAGGTAGTACCGGGTTATCCCATCGACCAAAAATCTACCGCCAAACTACAAGATTAAATGCCAATAATGGATGATCATAAATGTCACATTCACTTGACATTAAGCGCAATATACATATTTATTACGTCATCAAGTGATTTTTAATTCCACTTTTTAATTTTTACTTTTATTAATGTTCTATTTTTTTTTTTTTTTTTTTTTTTTTTTTTTAAGTTATATAAACGAAAAATTATGTTAACTTGTATAATTTGGTTGATAGTTTGGCGATTGAAATAATTTGGCGAAATTGGTCGATGGGATAACTAAGTAGTACCAAAAAAAACATAGATAAGAGTAAGTTGTTCAGTTGTATAACAACAAATTGCGTAACGATATACAGTTTCTTACTTATTTCGAAAAAAATAAAAAAGTGCTTTTACTAGTATACATGCGTTTAAAGGAAAAAAAATTATAATCTTGCATAATAGAGAACACTACTAATAGTTGGAGTGAAGAGAAAGCGACACAAAACGCTTACATTTATAACGATACTGCACCAATTAAGTTCATTATTAGGCTTCAGATTGTTAACAGTGGGAGTTGCATTGTCTTCGGCAGGGTACATCTAAAAAAGCTGTGCTTGCTCTTTTTTTTTTTTTTTTTCTTTTTTTTTTTGACGAAAATCTATTACTTGAACTTCGAGATCATTACCTTTGTACAAATAGGCACATACTGTGCCGTCTCCGGTAGTTTTTTCAAAATAATCTTAATTTTTTTATGTCTTATATTTTTGGTCAAAAATATTCTCGAAAAAATGTAGTGGTCCTGGGGTACCGAGTATTAGCCACTACAGGAAGCATGGTGTCGACAGACTTCAGTCTCTAAATGCCCTGTGATTGTCATGTGACTTTCCTAATTATCTTCCTCTCTTTAAATTAAAAAAAATGTCAAAAAACCCTCAAAATCGACAAATTAATCTTAAGAGTTATTTAACTTTGAGATGCACGCAATTTTTCAGTCCTGCATCTTCTGAACTTCGAAAAAAATCCTTCGACCGTTAGGTCACGTGTAAAAAATCACATACATTACACATTGAAAGGGAAAAAAATATGAAAAAAAGGCTTGAGGAAAACATTTTTTTAAAAGTGAACGTTAATATAATTTGATGAAAGATATAGTAGAATCACGAAGGTGTATCGATATAATAGTTCAGCTGGAAAATGCATAATACAATTATAAAAACACACGTAAACACAATTCATGTCCATTGACAGCAATACTTACGAATTCTTTTGTGTCACCTTCTATTTCTCTAGCATAATCTTTTACTTTGGCAAAAAGTTGAGCAATTAAAATAAATTATGAATAAAAGCAGTATAATTTAATGCTTAGTATACATTCAATTGAGACCAAACTGGTCGCTAAGGGCGGCTAGTATTATAGTAAACTTCCAAATCCCTCATCAATATAGAAAAAAAAAGTACTCAATTTATGAATGATGAAATAATTTCATCTTTCATAACTTGACATTTTTTATTGTACTAATGAAAGACTAATGTTTATTCGAAACCTCTGCATACTGTTTGATGTTTTTAATGTGATGTTATTGTGTATTTTATTAAATTATCTTTATTTAAAATATTAGTTTTCATGTAATTATTTTGATCGACGTAACATGTTCACTTATTTGAAAATATGTCCTTTACATAGTTATTCTAGTATATTTACGAGAACTGGAGCACGAGCAGATTGCAATCACATACTCAAACCGATGTCATTAACGCCTTTCAAACAATTTCCGAATGTGTTAAAAAATTGATCTTTTTCTGATCCGCTTTGATTTTTTTTTATTGTATTCTTTTAGTTTAATGTGGTTCTTATCTGGTGTAATTGCTTTGTTACCTTTTTCATTGTCTGATTTATGTTGCGCTGCTGTTAGAGCCTCAATTTTCATTCTACTACCATCATTTTCATTTTAGCTATATATATTCACTCTAAATTACATACTTGCCGTATCGCACAAGAAATACAAAAGATTATTAAAAATATTAGTCAATTCATCAAGGTTAATCTATCAAACAAAATTAAGAGAGTAAACAATAGTTGTCACAGTCAAGGCTGGATCGTTGTCCCTTGAATATTAGACATGAGCGTTAACACAAAAATGGCGGCTGTACTAGGTGGACTATTTTAAGCGTTTGCATGGCCCCCTAAGTTTATACTTCTGTAATTTTAAAAGTTTTCTTTGATTTACTTAATCTCAGAAAAATAGGACTGAGAAAACTTTTAGGAGTTATTTATATTAAAACTTAAGAGACTCAAGGGAATTCGTGCATAAGCCAAAATTTAATACCAGCAGTGGTTGACTCGTAGATTTATCATTGTGTTTTCTTTTTCCCAGTCCTACATGTTTTCAAACTTTTTATTGAAGAATAAATGCAATCATGAACCTACAAGTCAACCATTGGTGGTATTAATTTTTGACTTATGCACCACTTCACTTCTGGCAGACATGGATCATTGGATTCCCCTATTTCTACTCTGCCATAAAATAAAGTTTTTTTCTTGTGCTTGATACCTTAGTTTTTTGTGCTGTCGGCTCTTGGACTAGAAGTATCACAAGTAAATTTAATATATTTAATTCACAAGTAATATTATTTACATATCTTCCTTCGTGTATATTAGAGTTAAAATGTATTTATTTTATTCGTTATTTTATGTAAACGTTTGGATCCTTTGGAAAAATTTGTTTATTTCAGTTTGTAAAAGGATAAAGCACTATGTCGACAGATCCTTTCAAAGTAAGAGCAAGTAAACCTCGACCGAAGCAGCCGGTGGTTCTGTCGGAATCGAGACTCAATGAACTCATTCTCAACTCAAAATCTGGCCAAGATATCAAATCGGATGAAACAGCTCGTCTAGAAGAACGTAAACGCCGGCAAGAAGCCACAAAAGCTCTTTCAAAGTTGCTTACGCAAAGGAAAAAACCGGGCAGTGAGCTGAGAAAACGACAGTATGCTCAAGACGTCAAAATGGCTCAGCTGGATGTGGAAAGAGAATCTAGAATCGAAGCCAGGAGAAACTTTGTTCTTGATCAGGCGTACAAACGTTTGTTTGAAGAGACGGACAGAGTGAAATACTTCAAAACAGCTAAAAACTTGTCGGAAACGCTGCATGAAAGAGACAAACAAATTGAAACGAGGATGAACATGGGTGATACTTTTGGACAGTATGATAAAGAATGTCTTTTGAGAATGCTGAGAGACATTGACAATTATAGGCAAGAAGGAGTAGACAAAGTTAAGAAAGCTGCGAGGGACAAGAAGAAGAATGCTGAAAATTGGACTAAACAGATTCAAAATGTAAGTAAATTGATTAAGTATTTATTTAAAAATAAAAACTGTTAATATTTTAAGATAAATAGGAGTGTATAGTCGTGTACAATAAGGCAAACCAACCTATTATTGCGACAATCAAAGCCTTTTTACATAAAAATATACAGTGATTGAAATTATGGACTTTTTTGGGGGGGGGGGGTACGTATATGTTATAGGTGTATTTATGTGAGAAAAAATTTTCCGACTTCATTATTTAATTTTATCATCAGTACATTATTTTAATCATGAATAATCCCAGCATTGGAAAAATCAAACTTTTTTGGATACAGGATGGATTTGTCTGGCTCTTTAGAATTTTAGGAGACTTTCTCCTAAAGCAACAGACATGCGATGTATTTTTAACCCAAAATTTGTTCTCCAATGTAAATATTATAGGATATTTATCCACGTTAAGTTTAATATGTGTATATAAATTGAAAAATAAATGAAAATTTTTAATGGTCTTGATCAAACTATTTTTACTGACTATTTTCTAAACTATTTTTATCTCACAGATTGTAAAAATTGTAAATTATCCCTTTTAGCGTTTGGTGATACTTTTATATGCATGCATAACGTTACACGAAATAATAATTATGCAAAATTTTTGCATGTCAGTTTACATTTGATTACTTTTCTTATTTATTTACTTGATGCAGTAGTAATAATAAGTATAAATTTCCAAAATTTGCTACATCTATCTTTAATTTGCTAATTATGTGGCTAAAAAAAAAAATTAGACCAACACTCAGAATTTTTTAACATTGACATTAATAAAAATCTACTTAAATCCATTAGAAAACATTTCAAATATTTTTTTAAGTTATTTTCCGATTGATTTTAGACAACAATATTTTGAAACATAGTAGTGATCTGAAAATCTGTTAGTATTAGGTTACAGAAAAAATAACTTTAAATTATCAAAATGAAAGGATTTTTTAGTGTTTAAAAGAATGTTTTTTCATTTAATTTTAGTAAAAGTGACAATTATTTAAACGTAATTCGATTTTTAGTTTTTGGGATTTTAAATAAAATTTTAAAATAATGAAAAAAAATTGTTTTATCATTATTACTTGCCGATGACAAATATTGGCATTTTTATTTCTCTGCATTTTGTAAAAAAGTATTTATATGTACTATAGATAGAGCGTGGTTCAATTTAAAACTAATAATATACTTATCCCAAGCTTTTCATCTATAATTATTGGTTCAAGTATAATTCCCTAATGCTTTGTCATTCATTTTTAAAAAATCCTTTTGTTGATTTCTGATATCTCTGTTAAATTCAAATGTGTATGTCTATCAAATGTTTTTCTAGATCCATTGGTTTAAAGTTAGCTAATTTTTTTTTAATTCAATTTACTGAAATTATCACTAATTTTTTACTATATTCTTAAGGTTTAAATACCGATATATTCCAAAGAAGTCCTAAAATATTTACAAATACTTGAGGAGAATATTTAAAAATACCTATTAATGAAGATTCTAATTAAAAATTTTAAAAATTTATCTAAAAAGTTCCTTACTAATAAAACATAAAACTTTTGAGCTTTATAATATGTCATTATTTACAAATATTTGATTTTTCTACTAAGAATGTATTTATTAAAAATACAACACATTGCTCAATGGTGAACAAAATAATAATTTTAATATCAACTTGTACAATTAAAATAAAATAAAAATATCAACGTTTCGCGTCGTCTTCTGTGGTCGTCTTCAGGAAAATATGATAATGGAAGGACTAAGTTTGCTTCTTGATATATTTATATATCAAGAAAGATTTATATAAAAGATTTATATATTTTATAAATCTTGCGTATATATTTATTTGATTTTTATTTATTTATTTTTAGGTGCAAAAAAAGAGAAATCAAGAAGAATGGGAGCATATTAGGGATGGTTTCCTGATACGAGAAGATGCAGAGAATTATGCGGAAGAAAGAAGGAAAGCGGAATCGGAGCAAAGAATAAAAAAAGAAAATTACAAACAGATGCTCGATAAACAAAAAAATGAGAAACTTTCACTTCTCGACATGTATTCGAAACTGGACGAAGCAGAAGAAAAAAGAGCCGAAATCTTTAACGAAACCAAGAGAGATATAAAAATGAAACATAACGAGATTAAGAAAGAGTTGGATAAAAAGAAAGAATTGAAGAGGCAGTATGTTGCTAGTAACTTAAAAGACGAAAGCGTTACTCGGAAAACCAAAGAAGAAGAGAGCCTTCAGAAAGCTATTCGTCAAGTTGATGCTAAGAACCAAGAACGATGTGCCGTTAAACAAGCCAAGCAAGAAGAAGCTCTGAAATCCATTCAAGAATTCTACGAGAATGAAATGGAAGCGAAATCTAGAAGGGAATTGGAGGAGAAGCGGAGAGGTTATCAAGAGAGAAGAAAAATTCTTGAATTGGTCGAACAGCAAAACCAGACAGAAGATTCTAAAAAAGAGGATAAAAGAAAATCAGAGAACGAAATTCAACATGTTCAGTTGCATCAGATGGCTAAAAGACAAATGGACAAACACGAAGAAAAGCTGGGAGATGTTAAAGATTACTTGGATCATATTCGAAGTCTTAATAACGAGGAAGAAATGTTCCAGAAATATGCTCAAATTGAAATTGAGGATTGTGAAGCCCGTGGATTCAACACTAAACCGATGCGCTACGCAGCTAGACCTGGCATAGAGTGTGGTAAAGGTCCACTTTATGAACTCAGGGGACAGATTAGGCCTCGATACTACTCAGCAGTCGGTGAAGGAGATGAACTTAATCATATAGAGAGAATCAAAAAACAGCCTGATACAAAATCGAGATTAGGATTTATCCTTCATTAATTATGAACTAAAAGAGCTTCGCAATTATTAAAAATGTTATGTTTGCTTATTAAACTATGTTTTAACTACCTGCTGATGGAAAATTCTTGTTTAAAAAAATCACGAAGATCATTAAAGTTTAGAAACAACAATAATGAGATGAGTTTTACAAATTTATTGAAAAAAAAATCTATAAACATGTATTTGCAATCTTGTTCAGGCTAGAATCAAAAACCTAACACTATTATATATTATATAACAGCATTTTTTTCAGCATTTTAAAGTTTTTTTTTTCTGAAATGTGATTTTATCAAGCATTATTATTACTATTATTAAATATTGCAAATACCAACCATTGCTTTCCGGGAGGCAAGAACACTTGTACAATCTTATGTAAAACTAGCTTATATTGACATACATTTTTATCTGAAAGTTTTAAATTTACATTTTTTCTGTATGCAAAAGTGTCCAAATAAGGGTTTCCTGGCTTAGCTTACAGAACATAAGTGGAAACTGTTTTGTTTAGTGAAAATTCTAATAGGATTTATCTACATTATTTATCTTTTAACATATCTTAAAAAATATAAATTTAATACTTTTTTTAGATTGCCCATTAACAAAACGCAAAAGCAATTTTATATTAAAAATTTCAATTATGCATTAAAGTAAAAAATTTCAAATTTATTTAAAACGATATTTTCTTATTAGCAACGCGCTAAAGATCGGAGACATCGTCACAAATGTTACTAATTACATTAGCCTTTTTGTTTCTGATTGTTTCAGTACCTAAGCACGTAGTTTGGTTAGTTAAATTTGCCTTTTATTAACATTTTTTAATTAATTTACTGTTTGATGAAGTGTTACATTCGTTATGGAATATTTGAACGAAACAAACGCTAAACTATTATACAGTTGATATACTTAACGAGATCTGTAAATTAGCTGCCTATAATAGAGATAGATTAATCAAGTTTAAAAATTAATATAACTTTTTTTTTCAAAATGTAACTATTGCATTTTTTGCTTGTTTATTTCTTTCCAAACGATCTATTTATAGTTTAGTTATTGCCCAAACTATTTAAAATGTGCTGAAATTGCTTTAATTACTAAGAAAAATGTAGTTTCAACTGCAATTGTTTTCAATGGAATTTTGAAAATGTTGCTTCCTTTAAACTATCTGATAACTTCTCTATATATAAATAAAATATACAGTGAAACCTCCGAATTAGGGACACCTGTGGGACAGGAAATTTTGTCCCTTAAATAGAGGTGTCCCTTATTCGGAGTTTTTATTACAGTGAAACTTCCAAATGAGGGGCAGCTATGGGACCGCAACTTTTGTCCCTTAAATAGGGGTGTCCCTTATTCGGAGTGTCCTTTATTTGGAGCTTTCACTGTATATGACTTTCGCATATTTAAAATATTTCAACAAGACTCTAATTTCTCTAATATGTTATTAAATTATTAGTCCGAAAAAATAAAGAAAAGATAATAACAAAAATGCATAAAGTACATTACAGGTTTCTTTCGATTAGTGCGGTAAATTATCACCGCACTAATTGAAACAAGTATTTAATTGTAAAATCTATAATAAACCCACGGGCAAATTTCATAAAACCAATATACATAAGTAATATAATACGATATTGTTTTGGACGTGTTATTGATTCAAAGTACAGAAAAAAGGGGGAATTTTATGCGTTTATGCATGAATCATGCTTTTTAATCTCCTAATTGTCCCCGATAGAAACGGAAATAGTCATTGGAGGGAAAATTTTCTTATTTTAATCCTTCACTTCACGATTTTTTTTTTTTTTTTTTTTTTTTTTTTTTTTTTTTTTTATGAAAAAAAAAATGGTACTACTTGGTTATCCCGTCGACCGATTTCGACAAATTGTACAAATCGCCAAACTAATAGCCAAATTACACATATTGACGTAATTTTTATTTTAAATAACGCAAAAACAAATAATTAGTAGAATCTATATATATATATATACTAGCAGGGGAGACCGAGCTTAGCTCGGTCAAAATTAATTTTGTGTTCAACTCGATATAGTATTTTCACTGTATCATTAACTCTGTATTATTACTGTAAAACATGTTTATAATAGTATTATTTAGAAAAACAATCAATTAGAAAACTATGTTTTTATGCGCATATTTATAAATTTTATTTTATTTTAAATTTTACAACGAAAGGACATCGATCTAAATCACTTTTTTAGCTCGACTCTGATTGGTTTAACCATGCATCTCGAATCCTCTTAAGAATGTATAAAAAAATTCTTTACATTCTGAAAGACAATATATTTTGCTAGATATAGCCAAATTTGGAGGCATTCTTTCATTTGGCTCCAAATACGTGTTTTGGTTTTCGTAATTTTTATAGTCGATTTTTTGGCCATATGTCGCCAATATTTTGTCAAATATCACCAAGTTATTGGCTTTTGCCATATTCTCGTGACCCTGACCCGTATTACCCAAAATGAGCCACTAATCAAATTTGATCAAGCATGTGACATAGCTCAATCGTCTTCAGGTAATCAAAAACAGTAGAATATAAAATGGAATCAAAATCGTTCAAGCCATTTTTTAGGTAAAATTAGCTTGGCAGCATTCAGCAATGAAGCGAAATGACCCACTAATATAATTTTGTTTAACATGCGACTCAGCCCAATAGTCTTCTCGTGACAAAAAAGTTTTATATCAAAATTTAGGTAAAATTGATTGAGTCGTTATTGTACATAATTAGAATGACCCTAGCTCATTAAGACCCAAAATGACCCACTAATAGAATTTTCGCGAGCATGTGTCCAAGCCAAATGGTTTTCTCTTGCTCAAAAACGATATAATACAAAGTATAGTCAAAATGGTGAGTACCATTTTCTATATAAAATTAGCATGACCCATCATGACCAACATATGACCCTTATAATCGAAATCTCTTAAACGTGTGGCCTAGCTCTTTAGTTTTAGCATGCCGAAAAACATTAGATACAAAATTTAGATAAAATCGATTGAGCTGTTTTTTAGATATAGTTGGTTTGACCCTGACCCCTTATAATCCAAAATGACCCATTGATCGAATTTTCACAAAAATCTGTCCTAACCCAATGATTTTCTTGTGACCGAAACCGATAAAATACAAAATTTAATCAAAATTGCGCGAAACGTTGTCAAGATAAAATTAGAATGACCCAAAAGTGGCCCACCAATCGAAATTTCTCGAACATGTGACCTACCCCAATGATTTTCTCATGCCAAAAATATGTTGTATACAAAATTTCGTTAAAATCGACCCACCCATTCTTTAGATATAGCTTGACCTTGACCCATTAAGACCCACAAATGACCCTTATAATCGAAAGCTCTCGAATATGTGACTTAGTCCATTAGTTTTCTCGTTTCTAAAAATTGTTACATACAGAATTTCGTTAAAATTGATCCTGCCGTTCTTTAATTATACATAGCTTGACCCAGACCCTTTATGATCCAAAATGACCCATTAATCGAAATTTTTCGAACTTGTAACCTAGTCCAATGATTTTATCGTGCCAAAAAAATGTTGCATACAAAATTTCATTAAAATCGATCCACCTGTTCTTTAGATATAGTTTGACCATGACCCATTATGACCCATCATGACCCACAAATGACCCTCATAGTCGAAATCTCTCAAACATGTGATTTAGCCCATTAGTTTTCTCATGTCAAAAAACTGTCACATACAAAATTTCGTTATAATCCATCACGCCGTTCTTTAAATATAAATAGCTTGACCCAGACTCTTAATGACCCAAAATGACCCATTAATCGAAATTTTTCGAACATGTAACCTAGTCCAATGATTTTATCGTGCCAAAAAAATTTTGTATACAAAATTTCGTTAAAATCGATCCACCTGTTCTTTAGATATAGGTTGACCATGACCCATTATGACCCACAAATGACCCTCATAGTCGAAATCTCTCAAACATGTGATTTAGCCCATTAGTTTTCTCATGTCAAAAAACTGTTACATACAAAATTTCGTTATAATCCATCACGCCGTTCTTTAAATATATATAGCTTGACCCAGACTCTTAATGACCCAATATGACCCATTGAAATTTTTTCTCGAACATGTAACCTAGCCCAATGTTTTTCTCGTGCCCGAAAACCATAGAATGCAATTTTTAGTCAAAATTGCGTGAGAAAATCGCTAGATAAAAATAGCATGACCCACAATGACCCCAAGAATGACCCACTTACCGAATTTTCTCGAACATGTTACCTAACCCAATGGTCTTCTTGTAATCCAAAACGATACAATATAAAATTTGGTCAAAATCGTTAGAGCCGTTTTTTAGATAAAAATGGCTTGACCCATAATGACCCCAAAATGACCCACTAATCGAAATTTTTCGAACATGTGACCCAGCCCAATAGTTTTCTCGTGCCAAAAAACGATTGGATACAAAATTGCCTTAAAATCCATCCAGCCGTTCTCTAGATATAAATAGCTTGATCCTGACCCATTGTGACCCAAAATGACCCAGTAATCGAATTTTCCCGAACATGGGACCTAGCCCAATGGTCTTCTCATGCCCGAAAATGGTAAAATCCAAATTTTTGCGAAAAGCGTTAGAGCCGTTTTTGAGATAAAATTTACCCACACACACACACACACAATTTTTGCTCGCATTATAGTATAAGACTAGCAGGGGAGACCGAGCTTAGCTCGGTCAAAATTAACTTTGTGTTCAACTCGATATAGTATTTTCACTGTATCATTAACTCAGTATTATTACTGTAAAACATGTTTATAATAGTATTATTTAGAAAAACAATCAATAAGATAACTATGTTTTTATGCGCACATTTATAAATTTTATTTTATTTTAAATTTTACAACGAAAGGACATCGATCTAAATCACTTTTTTAGCTCGACTCTGATTGATTTAACCATGCATCTCGAATCCTCTTAAGAATGTATAAAAAAATTCTTTACATTCTGAAAGACAATATATTTTGCTAGATATAGCCAAATTTGGAGGCATTCTTTCATTTAGCTCCAAATACGTGTTTTGGTTTTCGTAATTTTTATAGTCGATTTTTTGGCCATATGTCGCCAATATTTTGTCAAATATCACCAAGTTATTGGCTTTTGCCATATTCTCGTGACCCTGACCCGTATTACCCAAAATGAGCCACTAATCAAATTTGATCAAGCATGTGACATAGCTCAATCGTCTTCAGGTAATCAAAAACAGTAGAATATAAAATTGAATCAAAATCGTTCAAGCCATTTTTTAGGTAAAATTAGCTTGGCAGCATTCAGCAATGAAGCGAAATGACCCACTAATATAATTTTGTTTAACATGCGACTCAGCTCAATAGTCTTCTCGTGACAAAAAACGTTTTGTTTCAAAATTTAGGTAAAATTGATTGAGTCGTTATTGTACATAATTAGAATGACCCTAGCTCATTAAGACCCAAAATGACCCACTAATAGAATTTTCGCGAGCATGTGTCCAAGCCAAATGGTTTTCTCTTGCTCAAAAACGATATAATACAAAGTATAGTCAAAATGGTGAGTACCATTTTCTATATAAAATTAGCATGACCCATCATGACCAACAAATGACCCTTATAATCGAAATCTCTTAAACGTGTGGCCTAGCTGTTTAGTTTTAGCATGCCGAAAAACATTAGATACAAAATTTAGATAAAATCGATTGAGCTGTTTTTTAGATATAGTTGGTTTGACCCTGACCCCTTATAATCCAAAATGACCCATTGATCGAATTTTCACAAAAATCTGTCCTAACCCAATGATTTTCTTGTGACCGAAAACGATAAAATACAAAATTTAATCAAAATTGCGCGAAACGTTGTCAAGATAAAATTAGAATGACCCAAAAGTGGCCCACCAATCGAAATTTCTCGAACATGTGACCTACCCCAATGATTTTCTCATGCCAAAAATATGTTGTATACAAAATTTCGTTAAAATCGACCCACCCATTCTTTAGATATAGCTTGACCTTGACCCATTAAGACCCACAAATGACCCTTATAATCGAAAGCTCTCGAATATGTGACTTAGTCCATTAGTTTTCTCGTTTCTAAAAATTGTTACATACAGAATTTCGTTAAAATTGATCCTGCCGTTCTTTAATTATACATAGCTTGACCCAGACCCTTTATGATCCAAAATGACCCATTAATCGAAATTTTTCGAACATGTAACCTAGTCCAATGATTTTATCGTGCCAAAAAAATGTTGCATACAAAATTTCATTAAAATCGATCCACCTGTTCTTTAGATATAGCTTGACCATGACCCATTATGACCCATCATGACCCACAAATGACCCTCATAGTCGAAATCTCTCAAACATGTGATTTAGCCCATTAGTTTTCTCATGTCAAAAAACTGTCACATACAAAATTTCGTTATAATCCATCACGCCGTTCTTTAAATATAAATAGCTTGACCCAGACTCTTAATGACCCAAAATGACCCATTAATCGAAATTTTTCGAACATGTAACCTAGTCCAATGATTTTATCGTGCCAAAAAAATGTTGCATACAAAATTTCGTTAAAATCGATCCACCTGTTCTTTAGATATAGGTTGACCATGACCCATTATGACCCATCATGACCCACAAATGACCCTCATAGTCGAAATCTCTCAAACATGTGATTTAGCCCATTAGTTTTCTCATGTCAAAAAACTGTCACATACAAAATTTCGTTATAATCCATCACGCCATTCTTTAAATATAAATAGCTTGACCCGGACTCTTAATGACCCAAAATGACCCATTAATCGAAATTTTTCGAACATGTAACCTAGTCCAATGATTTTATCGTGCCAAAAAAATGTTGCATACAAAATTTCGTTAAAATCGATCCACCTGTTCTTTAGATATAGCTTGACCATGACCCATTATGACCCACAAATGACCCTCATAGTTGAAATCTCTCAAACATGTGATTTAGCCCATTAGTTTTCTCATGTCAAAAAACTGTTACATACAAAATTTCGTTATAATCCATCACGCCGTTCTTTAAATATAAATAGCTTGACCCAGACTCTTAATGACCCAATATGACCCATTAAAAATTTTTCTCGAACATGTAACCTAGCCCAATGTTTTTCTCGTGCCCGAAAACCATAGAATGCAATTTTTAGTCAAAATTGCGTGAGAAAATCGCTAGATAAAAATAGCATGACCCACAATGACCCCAAGAATGACCCACTTACCGAATTTTCTCGAACATGTTATCTAACCCAATGGTCTTCTTGTAATCCAAAACGATACAATATAAAATTTGGTCAAAAACGTTACAGCCGTTTTTTAGATAAAAATGGCTTGACCCATAATGACCCCAAAATGACCCACTAATCGAAATTTTTCGAACATGTGACCCAGCCCAATAGTTTTCTCGTGCCAAAAAACGATTGGATACAAAATTTCCTTAAAATCGATCCACCCGTTCTATAGATATAAATAGCTTTATCCTGACCCATCGTGACCCAAAATGACCCAGTAATCGAATTTTCCCGAACATGGGACCTAGCGCAATGGTCTTCTCGTGCCCGAAAATGGTAAAATCCAAATTTTTGCGAAAATCGTTAGAGCCGTTTTTGAGATAAAATTTACCCACACACACACACACAATTTTTGCTCGCATTATAGTATAAGATATATATATATATATATATATATATATATAAAATAAAGGCCAAACGTATCTGTGCGTAACACATACGTCATGCTTTGAATGGCAACACTTTCCGATGAAATTTCGGTTTTGCAATTTTCGCTATTGTAAATTTTTAAACTTCTAGACATTGCACGTTTTCAATTTTTATACCATCGTTTAGAGAAAAAAAAATGCACTTTTAAATGCCGTTTGTTAGAAAACTGTATCTCAATTTGATTTTGAGATATTAATTTTTTTGTAGTTTTTGGTTCAATTTCTCTAATGGTGGCAACTTGAGTATCGCATTTATGTGAGAAAAAGAGAAAAAATAGCCATAGAGTAAAAATAAATAAATAAATAAATAAATAGAGATGCAGTTTCGTGGTTGGAGGTGACGCCAAAAATGTAACTCTAAAATTCGCTGCATTGCATCAAACACAACGACGTGCTTTTACAAAAAAGAAAAACTTTTAGCGATGCAATTTTAATTCATAATACAATGAAATGCTATTTTATAATGCTGAAATATATTCAGATCTTTATCATTTAGAGAAAAAATGATGTTAAAAAATTCGGTCTCTGTTCCATGTGATTGTTTTGTTTGGGTCGAATGAGAGACTTATATTGGAAGAATAACGCCCATCAAACCGTTTTAATCGCATACTGCACCTCCATCTATCTCTTTTTTCCATGGAAAATAACAGATCACTGTATATTTTAGTTGTCATTTTTTTCATAGCAACTGAAAAAAATAGTAATTAAAAACCTGTTATGTCAATATGTCGTTGGCTATAAAACCCGGTGAATGTTGTTGGTATTATTTCGTTTTTATCTATGAACTTAGTGACTTTTAGTTCGTTGTAAACTTTTTACAAAAGATACATCAATTAACCTTTACAAAAATGTATTTTAAAGAATATCTGGATGTCATATTTTCTTAGTTGTTTTTAAAAACTGAGAATGCAATTTTATTCTTTGGCGAAATCTTTGGCTAATAACTGCTATGTTGCGTCTAATACGCAGGGCCGTAGTGAACAATAGGGAGGGCTCAAAAGAATATAGGGGGGCTCATAGTTTTTTTTTCTCTCTCTCTGACGCAGAAAGATAAATTAGTGCATATTCATATTGTAAGTACTCTGTTTCTTATTAAACTGTTAAAATAACATCATTTTATGCTTAGAAAAGCACATGATGATGAAGTTTTGAGTGTATAACTGGTGCAAAATAGCCCATCATGTTAGCTTCATATGTACAAATAGGATGAGGGAGTGTTGAAACACTGATTTTAGATACAATTTAGTAACTCTGCAAAACTGTGAAAAGGTTTCAAAACTAAATTAGATTTTTAAACAATATTTCATTTGAATTTTCGGAACAGAAATTCATTGAGTGACCTTGGAACCTTTTCCAGGGGGGAGCTCAAAATATTTTAGGGGGAGGGGACTGAGCCGCCCATAGCGCCCCCTTAGCTACGGCCCCGCTAATACGGAAGTACCGATAATTTTTAAAGCTGTATATGATTACATAAATAATATGTTTCATATAAAATTGCTATTTGGAATTAGTTGGCAGTTTAAAAAGCCTATTATGCAGAAAAAATGTATTAGGCTTTCCAATTTTAAATTTTAAAAAAGATTTTCACCTTTACTTTGTGACCCGGGAACTCCGGGTTCGGTGTACTAGTATTAATAAAAATACAAATAAAAAGTCGAAATAAAAAATCATTTAATGACGTTTTAAACACGTTTATCGTATTTAATGTTATTGGATGCGACATTCATTATCATTCATTATTGGCATTTAATCTTATAGTTTGGCGATGGATTTTTGGTCGACCGGATAGCCAAGTAGTACCAAAAAAATTATTTGAAATTTATGTATCGGTCTAATAACAGGAAAATAGTAAAATAATAATAATAAAATTCCAAGTTTTCAGTTAAAATTTTATATTTTATGGCGTGTACCCTATGTACACAATTAGTATTTTCGCATATTTAAAACATAATTTTTATTATTAGCACTTTCCAACAAAGTTGAAACGTGCTTATGCATTCGGTTTGTCTGTCCGTCTGTCCGCGCTCTAACTCCCGTAAATATACTCGGATTGCTATGAAATTTTCATACGTTATTGATGTTTACCCTAGCACGACAATTATTGAAAATGAAGTATCTACCATGATTAGTTTATCTACAGAGAGAATCAAAAGTTTCCCATTACATTACGGCCTATGGGGAAAAATCGTTAATATACTCGGATCGCCGTGAAATTTTAGGACGTTATGGACGCTTACCCCAGCACGAACGCTATTGAAAAAGAAGTTTCTACCATGATTAGTTTATCTACAGGGCCAATCAAAAGTTTTCCATTACATTACGGCCTATATGGAAAAATCGTTAATATACTCGGATTGCCATGAAATTTTAGGACGTTATTGACGTTTACTCTAGCACGAACCCTATTGAAAATGAAGTTTCTACCATGATTAGTTTATCTACAGGGCAAATCAAAAGTTTCCCATTACATTACGGCCTATATGGATAAATCGTTTCAAAGGAATTTTAAAGATGTTATACCCTGTCAAACATATTAAAATATGCATTCTATAAAATATAAGGTGAAAATGTAGCTATTATTCAATTACATGGCCACACAAAAGAATTCCATTAGATAATGGTAAAAGGGGGAATTGTGTGTGACATATTTTAAATATATTAAGCTGTTTCATGTATAATAAAATTGATATATGTCACTGAAGCTTAATATAAATTATATGCTACATACTGTCTTGCATAATATGCAGTACATAGTATTTACAGGGCCATACAAAAAATTTCAAATAGTATATTCTTTCCGAAGTACCGTATATGTGTCCGATGATGGCTGATGGAGGGATGAAATGCATTTTAATTATGATATGCGCGTTTATATTTCGTTTAATATATGCACATTATATGGTGTGTATAAATGTTATAGTTGATATACAGGGCTACCCAAAAGAGCTCACCAACGTTACTGAATATGAGCGTAAATTATTTAAACGTGGTTCTTAAATAAGCTATGCATTTTTACGCTGAGATTCATTCAATTTGCTGAGAAATGTTTGCAGAATGTAGATAAAAGGATATACAGGGCCACGCAAAGAATTCGGTACATGGACGCCTATGAATGATAATTTATGAGAATGTGATTTCAGTTGTTTTAAAAGTGTTTTAGTTTACAATAAATTTTAGCCGAATGCTGGCGTGTAATAAAGGTACAATGTACAAAGTTACAGGGCTGAACAAAAGTATTCAAGTATGTTTCTATCTAATAGTATGAAATGCTGAAAAAAAATTTTCAAGCTACTGGGTATTTTCTTGCTAAACTAAATTTTCCCATTATATCAACTGACATATGAAATACAGAGCTGTTCAAAAGTACTGGAATACACATTTGGGTATATTTGGCTATACACTATTATTTCCCTAAATAACAAAGTTTTGTTAAAGATTTCATTAAGTGTTGGAAAGTGCTGCATAATCTATGCTTAACGCATGATTTTTCTTACTTGTTTTTAAATATTTTTTTGTTATATTTTGCAATTAATTAATAAGTTGATTTTATCTACTTAATACTCGGATAAGTTTTTTATTTTAATATTTTTTAAAGTATTCAGTAAAATTAATAAAAGTAAATTTTGATTTAATAGCTTGATCGATTTTTGCTGTTGTTGTTGTTCCCGAAGGACAAATTATAATTTTTTGTCAAATGCAGCCATCTGACATGGACAAAATAAGTGTTATTCCATATTTTGGACTGTTCTTGATCAGTTACAGCGATTATATTGGTCAAATTCATGGCACACAGGGAGAATTAAAGTGTTTCAAGGTATGTGCTAAATGTGGTACACGGCGCAGTAAATGGTTAAATAATTAAAAAAGGAAAAAAAACCTTAGGAATACGTTTTATGGCGAAATTGCACCAAACTCTGAAATTTTCTGCGTGAACGCTCAATTTTCGCGGCATATTTGGTCTTTATTTGGGAATCTTCATTTTATTTTACCAAATGGTGAATTCCTCAGTCAGACAGTTAGGGAATTTTGGACGTTTTAACCCTCTAAGTGTTTGGAACTTAATATTCCGTTCACTAAGCTCCAAGTTTCACTGCATTATAAGCAATATTTAAATAATATAATTCTATAGATTTAATGAATTTTCAATGCATTTTCAAATTATTAATACTCTCAAGGATTACATTCATATCTGTAATTAATTTTTTTCGTATAATGTCAAAAAAATCATATTTCTGAGCATTTAGAATAAAATGCAAGAGGTAAGAGCTTTACAATTTTAACCATTTGCAAAACGCTCAGAGAGTTAAGTGTACTACCTCTAGTGTTAATTTTTTTTTTTTTTTTTTTTTTTTTTTTTTTTTTTTAATCGTTGCAAAACAATAATGCGGGTAGTTTTTAAGGGTACATGGAACATCTCTACAGGTAAAATGAAGCAGATTATGCAAAATATTTAATATCATTTATTTTTATTAACTCTTTGCTGCATGGCGTGCCACATCTTGGCACATACCTAAAGACACTATAATTTCATTATGTGCCATGAATTCGGCCAATATAATCACCGTAACTGACCAAGAACTGTCCAAAGAATGGAATAACACCTTTTTTTGTCCATATCAGGTGGTTGCATAGTGGTTCTAAAAAATTTAAATATGTATTTTAAAAATAATAATATGGAATTTTTTAATAACGCCATGCTATTAATTAAAAAATGCATATTTCTACTATTTATTTCATCATTTTATTTTTGCTCTATTTATAATTGTATGTGCAAAAGCTATCTTCGACATGAAACTTTATTAACTGATGCTTTTTCATCCCCATCTCTCATAAATTCAAAATATAAGTTTTAAAAAATATGGTATAAAATGACGCCTTTAAGTGGCTTTAAAAGGTTTGTTTTATAAATCAAATTAAATTATTTTTGATTTGGTAAAATATATTTACACATTTAAAAAAATACTTTTCATTTTCCAATTAGCTGTTAAATATATAATGTTCATTAAATCTATACCATGCATTGAAATGTATTTATTTCAATCAATTGATTTATCTTTTGTGTTACGTTATTCAAAATTGTAAGTAATATATATGTAAATAGTTTCTTTATGTCAAATTATCCAAACTAGGTGAAACGCATGGAAATGGATAATTTGAAGCATAGAAACCATTTTACATATTTTAACAAACTTACATTTTACATTTGTCGCGAAGAAACATATTTACTTCAAAGCGTTTCACTGATGTTCGGTTGTATCAGAGTAGTTAGCATACACATATCATAACATTGGAATACCTGGATCGATTCCATCGACGGCAAGTTTATCTTTTTCTAGACTCTCTTCAATTGATAGGTATTTTACCTCCTGTAACGGAGAAAAAGTTAGCGGATATTTATCAATTAACATAAAAATCCTGACAGCAGTCCTGGCAAGAAAATTTCTGTTAATTGAAGAAAGAATTTCTGAGAGTGTTCCCTTCCCACTATTAACTATGGTGCAAATCATCACATAAAAATATGACTGCTATTAATCGATTAGAATAATGTATCTTAATTAATGCTATACTTACGTTTTGTTTATAGGGTCATGCACTTACAGAAATTGCAATAACTGTAAAAATTCTCATTACTAACACCAAATTTTATCATCAAATTTGAAATCTCTGTAAAATTTATCTTCAGATATGTCATGTAGAAAATCATTCGATCGAGTATTTGAAAAAGCATACAGGTTTAAAATTTAGAAATATTAATTTTAAATTTTATTATTTGGAGCTTCGTAACAGATTGCAATCCAAGAAAGATTTTTAAGCAAAATTCAAACATTACTTACTAGAATGAGCTATAATTTGGATTCCATATTTGAAGCTTCTAAGAAACAATTTCTGTTAAAACATTATGAATTATATAACAAGCGACACAATATTAAAAACAAAAAGAATATAGATAGTTGATTGAGGTTATCTTCCACACAAAGTTTGTTGGGATCACAAAAAATGTTTTGCTGCCATCTTCGCGAAATATGTGAGATGCATACAGCATCACCACAGTAGAAATACAGTCATTGTCTTTAATGATTATACTGAACGTAATCAAGAAATAGAAAAAGTGCAGAGAGAGTTCGTCGGTTAAAGGTTCATACCGCTGCTGAGGTTCACTTCAATTAGACCATGTTTCCACAGATGCCACAAGATAAAATGTTTGGGGATGAAAAAAAGACACTTTTTATTTCTACGCTTTGAAATGAATTTTTAAAAGCACAAATGGTCATGAAGCAGGCCATTGTAGATGCAGACGTTCTAATAGTGAACACAACTATATTCTTGGCCTATGATTGCTATGTTGTCATTGTCAAAGGTTATGAAAATGGCCTTCTTGTTCTGATGTATGCACAGCTCTAGACAATTTTTATTTTTGAGAAGCCCAAAGAGGGAAAACTGCCTAATTTTTAAGTATTTCCTAGAAGTTTCCATTTTATTTAAAAGCATTAAGTTTAAACTTCAAAGCACCTATTATTTTTATTTTAAAATTTGAGTTCTCTTTTTGTATTTAAACTTCTTATGTCTTATATTCTCAGAAACTCTAATACTTACAGGAAGATATATTAACTATTATTTTTCTTTCCAGAACTGTCCAATTTTTTGGCCTCCTTCTGGTAGCTTATATCAAGGCAGCATTAAAATCGAACATTTATCATCAGAACCTGAATATTTTGGTGGAGTCTTGGTTAGAAAATTTAGAATGAAAAATCCCAAAGGAGTAAGCTTATTTTTTTTCTGTACTTCTTTATATTATAATCTAGTATACAATTGATCTTATTATTTTTTTAGGTGGTGATGGTGGGGGGGGGGGGGTTAAATAGCCTTATTGTTTTCATAATTGATGTGACATTATGAAATAGTAAAGTAGTAATGATAAAAGATGCGTTAGTAATTTATTGTAATTATGACAGATACAGTGAAATTTCCATTTAAGGAAATCTTGTCGTCACACTTAAACACTTTGTCATGAAGGAAATTCGTTAAATAGAAATCAATTCAAATTCATGAATTTTATACAGTAAAATACCGACAAGCATAAAATGAAAATATTGAAAAAGTGTACTTTAATTCGAACAGTATTTTTTTTTTTAATGCAATGTAAGTATATGAGAAACATTTAATTAGAGTAATGTCTAAAAACTAAATAAATATGAAGAAGAAGAAAGAGAGGTGATCTAAAACTGAAGCCTAGCGAACTATTATTCTTTGAAACGAAAAAAAATCTTCGATTGGGCCATATTTACTAATGCCACTTTTGATTTTATGGGTTTTTTTTATAACAGTCTTTTAATTAGAAAAGAATGAATCCTCAGTAAAAATAGTAACTGTTTACATTAATAGCTGGACCTTTTCTAAAATTAAATATTCATGTACTCCCTTTTAGATGCGATCTTAATTATGGAAATACGTAACACCTAAAATCGTTGTTCAGTTCGTCTGTCTGTCCGCATATAACAGAGCAAAAACTACCCAACTGAATCATCTGAAATTTAAAATTTATAATTCTTGCATAATTTTATCGAGTCATTTAAAATTGTATGAAAATCGGATGCATAGTTTAATTAGAAGACCAATCAAAAGTATTCCGTTACATTACGGCCAATGGGAGTGCATTTAATGGTGTTACACTCTTTAGAACATAATAAAATTGATATGCATCTATGAAGACTATATCAAAACATACACTCTGTACAATCTGTGGTGCAAAGAATATTTTTTATTAATTTACAGAGTTACACAAATGTATTTCATTACATAATGGTATAGACGGAAACATTGGTTGGAGTGCGTTTTAATAATGTTAAACAATTTCACATTTTGGGAAATTGATATAAGTAACTGAGGTTTACTACAGGTTACTTTCTATGTAATAGAAAGCAGATAGTATTTACTGGGATACACAAAAGATTGCGGATATTCTTTTGTATCCGAAGTATTGTGTACTATCACACCAAGATCTGAATACCTTTTACACTTCCGTATAGCACCTCATTTGCACGCTGTACGTGCAATTTCCAACTTTTTTTTTTTCCTGTACATATAAGGATAATATTATGCATTATTTTTTATAAATATCGAATATTTTTATATATAAAATTTCACTGATTGATGCAATATCATCTTTTTCAGAAAACACGGACGGTGAAAACGTTTCATCTCCATGGATGGAGAAGAGAGGAATTCGTCCCTCCACAAGTGGACGCAATAGTTACACTCATTGCCAAAGTCGACAAGTGGACGAGAAAAAATAGACCAGCACCCACCGTCGTCACCTGCTAGTATGAACAAGTTAATTTATGCTTTAAATCGTTAATTTAAGAAGTTTTAAATGCTGAATGTTTCGACAAATAACTCTGTAGATGAATTATAAAAGTGATCTTACAGACAAGGAATAGGAAGTGTGTAAGGAGAAATAAATTTGGAGGATAGCCAGCAGGGCCGTAGCTAGAAGTGAACAATAGGGGGTTGGGGGGGGGGGGGAGGCTCAGAATTTTCTTTTCTCCTTCTCTCTGATGCAGAAAGAAAAACTAGTACACTGTAGGTACTATGCTTCCTATTAAACTGTTGTAATAACTTCATTTTATGCTAAGAAAAGAATATGATGATGAAAAATTTGAGTGCATAACTAGTGCAATATTAAACATCGTGTTAGTTTCATATGTGCAAATAGGATGAGCGAGTGTTGAAACACTTATTTTAGTTACAATTTAGTATTTCTGCAAAATTGTGACAGGACCTCAAAACTAAATTAGATTTTTAAGCAGAATTTCATTTGAGTTTTCGGAACAAACAGAAATTCATTGAGTGACCTTGGAATCTTTTCCAGGGGGCTCAAAATATTTTAGGGGGGGCTGAGCCGCCCATAGCACCTCCTTAGCTACTGCCATGATAGCCAGGGAGGGAGATATGGGAACTAAACATCACTAGGAGAAAAATTATAGTATAGATAAATTTATTAATCTCAAGGACCTTAAGATATATAGGAAATAAACACGAGAAGGCGAAAAATATCTTGGGCAGTTAATTTGCAAAAAAATCGGTTATATCTTGGGAAAAACTGTATTCACCACTTCTAGGCAAAGCACTCCTCCATATATTCTGACTTTCACGGTTGTCAGCGTCATTAAATTAAATTGTTCTGAATATCTAACGAGTCGAAAAAACCTTTCGCAAGTCTAAATCATTCTAATCATTTATAAACATGTGAATTGCCTATAACGAAAAATAAATTATTATAATTATAATATGAGGCTGTTAACCTTCAAAATAATTTCCAACAAAATGGACTTTCTTGCGTTATATAATTTATTATTTTTTGAATAGATTGGTCTAAAATTATTCATGCAGGTTTGTTAGTTTGGGGGGTTTGTCTTGTTACAGAGAGGTAGGAACAATATTGGTCATGGGTTCTCAGTTCTTCCTATTCAAATAAAGACTTTTTTTAGAAGTCACGTGCATTGATACTCAAAGATTTCCTCATAAAAATATATCTATATTATAAAGGCCAAACGTACCTGTGCGTAACGTATACGTGATTTTGCCAATGGCAACACTTTGAAATTTTAAATGCAATTTCGTTTTTGCAATTTTTGTTACTACGAATTTTTAAGCTTCTAAACATCGTACAATTTCAATGTTTACACCGTCGCCCAGAGAAAAAAAAAAATGTGCTTTTAAATGCGATTTGTTTCAAACCTGTTTTTTAATTCGTTTTTGAAATATTAATTTTTTTATAGTTAAATGTTATTTAATTTTGGCAACAGAAGTACTCCATTTTCATTAAAAGCAAAGGGGGAAAAAGCAGATTACTGTATTTTTAGATTATTTATCATTAAAAGGGAAAATATTTTAATTAAAGTACGCTCTCTCTCATGTAATACAATCTGTTATAAAACCCACTATTTTTTTTTTTTTTTTTTTTTTTTTTTTTTTTTTTTTCATTTACAAACTTTTATTTATACTTAAAAGGATATAAACATTTTAGCATATGTTTCAACTAATAGCATCCACACTTCAATTTTTGATTTAAAATGATTAAATTAAAATACCATATTTTTTGGAAAGGTGAATATAGATATGAAAGATACATGCATAAACTTATATATGGTGAAAATAATGTCGGGTTTCGATTTCGCGGGGAAAAAATTCGATGATTGAGTCAAAGTGAAATAAATTTTGCTTTTTTCATTTTGGAATACTAACATAAGAGCCTTAATTGGTAACTTTATAATAATAATAGATCTTTCAATATTTTGTATTGCTTATATGTATGATTAAAGTTTTATTTTGAAAATTTCTACAACTAAATTTTACAGAAATAGTATTTTGTTAACTTTAGATTAAATATCATTTATTTAAGCGTTAGACTTACCACTATAAGGTGCATTTTTTACTGTAACTAATTTTATAAGATTATTATAAATCAACGAAACAGTTCCTTCTTAATAATTTTCTTTCGTCGAAACTCAACGGGTTCTACCTTGTTCAATTAAAATCGAAAAAGCAAAAAACGGTATTTGTACAGATTTATCTCAACTATTCAATGAAAAGAAAAACATTCATTTTAAAAATATTGAAATGCGACCGAGAAAAAAATAAATTTTTTCCATAGCAAAAGCATTAGCGGGCGGGTTTTTCCGCGTGACTCAATTAGCCCCTTAAAATAATCATTCGGTTTACAGTGAGGTCCCAAGTGAAAAGATTTCAATCTGTGAATACATTACATACATTCACCTACATTAAAAAAATAATAATAATAAAAACTTGCAGAGAAGTGTTTCCAGATCCTAAGCCAATCGTTTTCGGAGTATAAATGCATGGGCGAGATAAATTATGTTTGATTCGCGGATGGATTATAGATACATGTTTAAAATTTGTTGATTAATTAATTTAGCCTTCTGTTTTCTTTTTAGCGATGGCTCCAGAGCATCAGGCTTTTATTGTGCTTCCTCCTACCTGGCAGGACAGATCTATGACACCAGGCAAGCAGATATTGTTCAGGCTGTCAGAACTGTCAGATTAAATAGACCAGCTTTTGTGCCTACCGTGGTAAGTGTCGGTACATTTTATGATTCAAGGAAACGAAAATGCAATAGACAATCTCAAATAACCGTCACATTCACAAAATAAGAAGTTTTTTTTTTAATCTTTTAAGTGTAACTTCCTTAACCCTTTATCTACCGACGGTACTTATAGGTACCATAAAAAGTACTTAATGTAAAATTGTTTTCGTAAGTCAATTAGTTGTAATACTGTTTAGAATGAGTTACAGGTACATTACTTTATTTTCTTCCAAAAACATTATTGGTTACACATTTTTTTTTTTTTTTTTTTTTTTTTTTTTTTTTTAAAGGATGGTTTTTTTTTTTTTTTTTTTTTTTTTTTTTGCTTTTGCATCTTGTCAGCTTTCTTGGCGCTGAGGGAGGGGGATGGGGATTTTTCAATGCGAAATATTTCTATATTTATATTGTAAGATCATCATATTTGTACATTTTATAACTCTACGAAATACTAAGAAAACAATTTAAAAAAAATTGAGTGGGGTTTTAAATATTGCACAAAATTCCTGTAAATTCAAATTTAATTAATCCTTCAATCCTTTTAAAATCCTTCAAAAATATTATTAAATGATTCTGTAATTTTTTTTATTTAGTTTAAACAATTTGCGTGTAAAATTTTTATGAATTCATAATGCCGTAGATAAAGGGTAAAAATATAAAACTAAAAAGCGATATTATTAGGGGATCAAAATTACAGTATATACGGAAATTTTTAAATATTTTTTATATATATATATATTTATAGAGATATTAATACTTGCTGTGAATCCTTTAAAAAGTATAGAAAAATAATTAATTCAAATAATAACCTTTAAAGTAACTTTAAAATAGGATGAAAAAAAAAAAAAAACAATCGCGAAGCGATACCGAACGGAATCGCGAAGTGATTACGCGGGGGGGTTGGCGAGCATAGCGAACAGGGGGGGCGGAATCCCCCCTAGTTCTTGATAAAACAAAACTAAATTATCAACAAGCTTGCAAATAATTTGCAGTACTTTCTTCATGACATAGCTAAATTTTTTATTTGTTTACCCTTAATTTACAATAGATTTGATACAGCAAGAATGTAATTGCACGACAAGTTAGCTGCAAGTTCAAAGAGCGGTGACTTCAGCAGCTTGCTGCAGTCTTCTTATAAGCTTTCAGTCTTGTCTTGCTTTACTTTCTGTAATTTTGCAAGTTTGCAGAAAAAAAATGCATCAAATTTTCTACAAATTAAAATTGCAATGTGTGAAGTATGAAAATGTAGTCTATATACGCCAATTAAGTCGCAACCATTTTAAAGTTGATAGCAATGTAATCATTCAAAAATATGCAAATTAGACTTAATAACTGACATATAAATGTTACGAATATGCCAATCGTTACACTTATCTGAAATAAATAGCTCAGTAGTCATTATCTAGAAAAGGCAATGTGACATATATTGTGTCTAAAATTTGAACAAAACAGCGCAAAAAAGTTAAATTTGCTTAAACTTAACCCTCTCGTCACCAAATTATTATAAAAGTAGAGAAAAAAAAAATCTTTCTAACTTTTAATACTTCTAAAGTACCACTATAAATCATGTGCAAAAAGATTTTTTTTCTTTTGTAATGTTGCTTTATCTAATTTTGTTGTTGTTGTTCGAGCCTAAAACGCGAGGCTCAAAACACTTCCACATTTCTTAAGAAATCTGTTATTTTTAATATTAATTTAAAAAGCGTGCACATATTATGGAAAGGTTAAAGAATAATAAAATATTTTTATCCCACAAAAAAATTAAGCAATTCAAAAAATAAAGCAGGTCAGAAAATTAGTTCATTTGTCTTCTAAAACAATAAACCAACAATTATTAATACTTCTGGAAATCATCTAGTAATGACATTTAAATATGATTAATGCAACTATTTAAAAGCCCCCTATGTATTATAAATAACTTATTGGTGTTACTAAACCAAAAAAAAAAAAAAAAAAAAAAAAAAAAAAAAAAAAAAAAAAAAAAATCCGTCTTTTTTTTTTCTTCCAAATATTGCAATTCGAAATAGGAGTATCATAGGTAGCTCAGTGTTACGAGAGGGTTAAGTTAAATTTGCATAAATTTAAATATACAAATTTTTCAACCATTTACACGAAAACAAAAAACATATTCAGAATCAACGCAAAAAAACTTATTTAGAATCGATTAATTTCAATTCTGAGACAAAAGCACTGTTGAAAAGTGTATTTAATATAGTACTGGATAATTCGGTTTCAGAAAACTGATTAATACATTATAAAAATTACTCAAATATTTCCGAAATATTTCAAATTTTTTAATTTTCAAAATAATTCAAATATTTTGTTTTATTTTTGAAATTTATTTCAAAAATAAAACATTTCTCTTTTTCTTGTTTTTGTGTATTTTTTATGAAATTTCTTCTTTCTTTTCTACACACTTTTTTATTTTATTTTTTTATTTTATGAATTCTTTTTTCCCTTGCTTTCAGGAGCAGTACAGGTGGTTATATGAACTAGCATGTTTCTTGGTATCGGAAAAAATAATCAAATAACTTACTAGTGAAAAACGAAAACCTCCATGAGACTGCTTGGATTATCAGATGCCTCATTTAGCTGTTCCAGAGAGCTTCCAGTATTACATTTCATCTTGGACCACCGATTTTTGATCCAATCGATTGTTTTTGCATATGCTTTGTATTTTTTTATTCTTGTACATTTACATTAAAAATAAACTAATTTTTTTAATAATGTGGTTTAATATCCGTTTATTTAATAAATACTTTTGCACTAAAATTTAATACGACAAATATTCTACAAGGCTAGCTCAAATCCAAAGGGGCAAATTTATGACATAAGTTTTAATTCATTTTTATTCAGAAACATATGAAACTGGCAAGTGTTGTTATCAGAAACTATATAATCGACTTTTTTTAAATCTTTTGTGAACCCAATAAAACTTTTAGAAAATACTGTCAAAATTGGAGTTTTGAACGGAATTTTCCGTCGAAAGCAGAAAACCAGTTAATGAAGAGATAAAAATGCCGTGTCATGTGACCAAAACGCTTATAACTAGATAGGTAATTTATATATTTTATACTTTAATGTTTAAAAAATGTGAGCGTCATTATGTCATAAAGTTTCGCGCTTCTTGAGCAAGAACAGCCTTAAGAAGCATGAGTTTTATTGTGACAGCAATGCAAAAAACAGACACATTTATTGTCTACGTTATGAGAACAATAATTTTATTCAAGTAATTTAATGATAGGTTTAAATATCAGAAATTATTCTCGAAATTCCTCTATGTTTTAACGACATTAAAGTATTACAGCTACTATATTCTAGAATGATCTGGACATCACAAAAGCTTCTTCTGTATTATTCTAATAAATTAATTCAATAATAATTACTGTGTAGAATAGGGTGGAGCGAAAAAAATTATTTTTTAAAAATCAAAAACGGGTAGGTGCCAAAAGTTGCCTTTATACTAGTACATCAACTGTGTGAAATTTTACCGCTGAAACAAAATGGCTTGAGTCTGCGCTTTTGCTCCAAAAATCGGAATTTTGGGTAAAATTTGCCATTTTTTGACATTTTTTCAAAAAAATTAAAAAATTCCTACAGAACTGGTTATTATTTAAAAGTGTCACTTAAACCTTTATACTTATCTGCATAACATATTTAAACTATAAAACAATATCTTTATTCTCTATAGTTGGAGCAAAACAGACAACTTTTGGTCAGAAAACGGCATTACCACTCTATTGGGACATACAAGAAATTGTTGTTTATAATACAGCTCTTCTTTTCAAAACTACCTTGGACATACGTCGTGGAGGTGGCTATATTTCATATACCACCCGTCCCAACTATTCTGTCATCTTAGTACAGTGTTTTATTTATATATTGATTTGTGATTTTCTTTATCAAAATTTGGCCTGTTGTCGATGCATCCACCTAGTTTATCTCTTCTTCATATGCACATGCTGCTGTGACTATCTTAATGTATATTTTTACAGCTTATACAAAAAAAATTACATGCAGAGTTATGCACGGGAATATTATTAAAGGAATCTATTATATTTATCAAACTTACATCCAATTGATGAAAGTGATTGGAAGTTCTGTTACCACATCATTTTTTCAGTCAATTATGTTTTTTTACGTAATGACCTGCTTCAAAGATGATTTCAGGTATTTCAACTATAAGTATGCCATCATTTATTCTGCTTTTGCATTTTTTATATGTTGAGAAGCGAGCTGTTTAATGCGATTTCTGGTGATCGTCATAGAGAATTGCAATGGGAATTTAACCTTCAAGTGCAGAGCAATCGTTGTTGTAAAAAAAAATTTTGCATTAGTTTTATGCCGTTTTCTACGTGTTTTCGTAGCCAGGCAATTTCCCATTAACTTTTAGATCCCCATTTTATAAGTGAATAATATTTGATGATGAACAGTCCTGGGCATAAACTTATAATGCATAATATTTTTTGAGAGAATGTACAGACTCTAATCGACTATAAGTACTCATTTAAATTTAGGAAATTTCTATTTGTCGCTGTGAACCATTTTGCATTGGGTAAGCTTAGAATTGTGTATAATAATGAATCATGTGGTACTTCAACTCCAGTGAATTTCCTCTGCGTCAATTATTAAAACGTTATACTCTGCATGGATTCACTGGATCAATAAAAAAATCTTTGTCTACGTACTATTCACTTCCTATTGAAATTTTTTATAAAATAGATAATAATTTTGAAAAATTATTTTTTCAAATTAAGTAAAAGATACTCCGAACAGACTAGAAATTTCTTTAGGAGATTGCAAAGCTAATTCATAAGGAAAGCTATTTCTCAGAAGAAATGAGGAATAGGAATTTAGAAAATTTCTCGCACAAAGAAAAACAGCTCATAAAGCGGATAAAATTTTCCGCTTTAAGCACAGATTGGTAATCAGACTCTATAGATTCACTCACAAAATATATAATCAAAGTTTATGCCGCGGGATATTTTATACCAAATGTAATGCACACATAAAGAATAGGTGTAAAAACGTATTAGAAATTACTTGACTACGAAACAACACAGGAAACGACATAAAACAAATACCAAAACTTCTTTTGAAATATTGTTGCTTTACACGTAAATTTTGTTTGCAATCCTCTGTGACAATCGTTATAATATTAACCCCTTGAGGGGCAAAGCACTTCTGCTACTAAAATGTTAAAATGATTGATTGACACCGGTATTTATAAACAATTTTATATGAAACAAAGTAAAAGCTTTTCTTCGAGTATATCATATGAAACAAAAGTTGATTCTTAAATTTATGTGTCAATGTGGCATTTGGGAATTAAAATTAAGTGGTATATAACATATACCGGTGCCCTTCAAGGGGTTAAACTCTAGCTTCTCAAAATATATTCAATGTAATAGGTACAGTAAATGATGACATACTAGAAATTGAATTCATACAATCAATTTTTAGGCATATCATTATATATATAATGTAATTGATTGAAAAAATGTTCTGGTGACAGAACTCTAAATCATAATGTATTAATTGTATGAAAATTTAATGAAGATAATAGACTGCTGAATAGGTTCAATTAACAACATACCTAATACATTACTCAGCTTCTCTTCTGTTATACAACGTATAAAAAGATACGTGCAGCATGTCACACCAGTAGCATCCAATGTCAGTGAAAACAAAGAAGAGGTAAACTAACTTTGATACATAGAAAACTTATGCCCTTCTTCGGTAAAATATAACAATTCAATACATAAATAAAACACTGGGCCTAGATTGTTGGGTGGCTGAGACGGGTGGGATATGAAATGCAGCTCTACGAGTAATATACAGAATAATTTAAAAAACAAATAGGTAAGAAATGCATTCAGAAGAACATTCGTTGTATGTTCCAATAGAGAGGTAACGCTGGTTTTTACGAAAGAAAACCACAAATCAATATATAAATAAAACACTGTACTAAGATGATCGAATAGTTGGGACGGGTGGTATATGAAATATAACCATCTCCACGACGTATGTCCAAGGTAGTTTTGAAAAGAATAGCTGTATTAAAAACAACAATTCATTGTATGTCCTAATAGAGTGGTAATGCCGTTTTCTGACCAAAAGTTGTCTGTTTTGCTCCAGCTATAGAGAATAAAGATATTGTTTTATAGTTTAAATTTGTTAAGCAGATAAATATAAAGGTTTAAGTAACACTTTTAAATAATAACCAGCTCTGTAGGAATTTTTCAATTTTTTTGAAAAAATGTCAAAAAATGACAAATTTTACACAAAATTTCGATTTTTGGAGCAAAAGCGCAGACTCAAGCCATTTTTTTTCAGCGGTAAAATTTCACACAGTTGATGTACTAGTATAATAGCAACTTTTGGCACCTACCCGTTTTTGATTTTTTAAAAATAATTTTTTTCGCTCCACCCTAGTAGAATGTCTTTTTTTAATTATTATTATTTATCACATTCTAGGGGAGGTCATTTATGGATTTCTTTGGGTAGTTCAGGAACAACACTCTGTGTAATAGAAAAGACAGCTTTTAGTATAGTTATGTAACCTGTTGTTGCCAGTGTGAAGTTGGTCAAGGTACCAGGCTCCCTCTGTAAGAAACAGAAGATTGTGACAATATTTTCACAATCATATATTGTGTGTGTGTGGGGGGGGGGGGGTGTTCGTCAGGAAAAAAATGAAACACTTCTTAAGGAGTCACATTTTTAATGAAGACGTCACAACAACTACAATACTATTTACAGTTGTATATACATATTCGGTAATAATAATTGAAGATTCATAAATCTTGTTATAGCACAAAACGTCTCGGGGTGAGACAACATTCCAACACACCAAAAATCTACTGTCTAATCGCTCCAAATTACTTCTCTTCACTTCATGTTTAAAATAAAAGACAAAATATCTCATGATATTTTGCCGAAAGCGGCAACGCGCTATAGATTGTACAAATTTAAGGAAGGCAGTCATTTTGTTACAACATAACTAATTGAAGGCAGTGACTTGGAGTATGATTTCAAATACATCAGCAATCCTACGGGAAACGACTGGCACACTCACATTATCTACTAGAAACGTTTCTTGCTTTCAGAGAGCTTGATGCATTTCGGCAATCGATCTCTTCATATTATTGTGAGTGTGGCAGTTGTTTTCCGAGTATCCGTTATGCCATATTCCACTGTACGAAAAATTTTACTTCGAGTTTTGTATTTTTATTGACCAGTTTCACTTTTTTAATATTATTTATAACGCGAATAAAGTGCTTTATATGTATTATAGCACCCCTTATCAACAGGTTTTTGTTTTTTTTTAATTTTTTTAACTAAATGTCAAGCGTATCATATGAATTATCTGCCGTAATTTAATCGCATTTGGATAAATAAAACACATTCTAGAGCTCTCTGAAGTAGGCAACTTATTTCTTGCTAACGCTGTATTTATCAGAATAACCCTCCCATGCATAGGGCTTCATATGGGGACAGATAATTAGTGCATTATTAAGCAAAAAACTTAGCATTCATTTATGGATATCTGATTCGTGGAAAAATAATAGCTAGTATACTGCTCAATAATAAAATTATTTTTTAATGGGTTCTCATTTATTAGAAAAAAAGATTATTAAGGTATTTGGATTTTATTATTTTTCTGCATTTTATACTTCTTGCTAATATACGTCTCACTAAATAACTCTGACAAATAATTTTTGCAAAAGTTATTTTTTTAATAGATGTGAATATTATGTTTTCAAAATCCGAAAAACACTTTTTTTATATTGGATTTTTTTACATGCGTTTTTGTTTTATTATTATTATTACTGATGACGACTCTGGATTACTTGCAAAAGATGAAACACATCGATTTTAAAATATTAGCAGTTTTGCGGTATGATTCTTCAAATTACAATGCATACAGGTACAAAATCAATAAGTTTCAATTTTGAAAATGGAGGATAAGATTTGTGTTTCTTTTCAGATGTCAGTATATTACAAACAGATATATGTATTATTATTGAAATAATTACTTATTGCATTTTGGACGAACAGTCGAATTTAATCTATTTGAATCCCAAGCAATACATATGTATTTCATTTGTTGTGATTTCTGTTTGGTTATAAGTAAAACACAAATATGAAGAAAAAAAAACAGGTGGCACGCGAATTGTTGTTTTTTCCAAAACTAGTTAATCCGAATATATTCTGTTTGTTGAAAGACCTATTGAAACATATCTTCATGAAACTATGTCAAAATGAAATTTGTAAAGAAAAAGCCTTTTAAACTAATTGAAAAAAAGCATATTTCTATTTCTAAACTGTAATAAAAATACTACATTATTTTTACATTAGAATACGCAATAGTAAATTCATGAAAAACCAAACGAATTTGATCATTAATGAATCATATTCCACAAATGCGAAAATCAATATTTTTTCGACTGCAAGTATCGCTTCCTTTATTAGAACTGTAATTTCAATAGTAAAAATTGAGAAAAATAAAATCAACGCTCAATGGTATGTACACTACAGTCGTGGGGGAAAAAATAAAAATAAATAAAGATGTTTTCTACTAACTCTGAAAAAACGTGTTGTAGAAAAAAGTTACTGGTACCAAACAATTGTAAATGAAGTCTACTTTTAAGTGATGTACAGCGAATTTTTGGAATAACGGGATCTCATTTCTTTCCTTGGAAATTTTCGACATTGCTCATTACTTTCGACTGTATCAACGTAAGTGAGACACTCTTTATTTATTACTAGGGGCTGTGCAAATATAACGTTATCACGACTGGGTGTAATTTTGGACCCCCATCCCCCCTTCCGTTATCATACGCCCGTAAAGCATGGTGACGTCACTGCAACGTCGTTGTGAAGTCACATTGTGACTTTGTGACCATCGATTGTCGATGTGAAGTCACAGTGACTAAAATGTGAAGTCGTTATGGCCGTTTTAGAGCTCTTTTGTGACGTTTCACAAAGTGGTTACAATGTGACTAATTTGTGAAAAATGTGTCATTTGTGACTAATTTGACATTAACATTGTGACGAAACTGTAACAAAAGCGACGATATTTAAATTGCCAGAAACAAGTTTTTTAAAGTAAATAACATGTTTTGAAGGATATTTATAAATTTCTAAAGATTTTTAAGAAAGTCACATCTCAGTCACAATGTGACGTCACTGAGTGGTGGCATTTTGGTCACAGATGTGATGTGACCAAAGTGACTCACAGTGACGTCACTGTGACCATGCATGCTATTAGGGTGTTATCATCATTTGAATCCTCACCCCTGCCCGATAATGATATCATTAATTTTGCACCTCCTCCCCCTTATCATACGTTATCATCCTTTGAATCCCCCCCCCCCCCGGTAACGATATCGTTATCAAGGTGTAAGTTTTAAAAAAAATTTATTAATGTATTTCTTTTGGTTGGAGTGATATACAGAATTGTTTAGATTTATTTTTCACAAACTTTATTCACAAATGAAGAGTAGTCAATAAAATATCGCTTCATATCCAATAACACTTAAAAGAAATAGTTACTATTTAAAAGTATTTTGTAACAGCTTTTTGTTACATAATGCATTCAAAAGTAATAAAGTATTGTCGTGTTTGTTCCGAACGGGAAAGGATATAGATAGAAATTCGTATTTTTTTCCTCTTTCACTTTTATTTATTAATAAACACAAGCTTCATTTCAAATATATTTCATGTATGGTTTTTCGAGCCGTGATTATATTGCACATACGAAGAAAAATAGGAAGGTCAACGTTGGGTATGTATATTTTAGAATTAAATAATTGTATAATAATTTAATGATTTTAATAATAACTTTGTATTTTCATAAAAATAGATAATCAATAAAAAAAAATACTATACTCTTTTGAACCAAACACCATCTTATAAATAAGAAGAGAAGCTTTGTTTGGATCAAATATGATATCGATTTCAAAAGACAAATCCCCCTTCCCCTACCGATATCTTAAGATATAATGTACCAGACCCCCCCTCCCCCTTATAATGATAACTTTATACAGGGTGATTCAGCTCGTCGGTGACAAACTTTAAGGATCGATAGAGCACACCTAGACGAACATTTTTGAATAGGGAATGTAGGGTCCCTGACGCGATGGTAAGGCGCTAGGCGCTTTCGAAAATTTGGGTGCCGAAATTCGAAACGTCATAAAAACTAGGGAAATGGTTAGATTTTCTTGCTTGTTGCGTCGAAATGATTCTGTTTGTTTAGACTTTCTTCAGTACCAATTTGATAAGCGTATCTCTTAAAACATGGATAAGGGGCGCTGCAGACTTTGGAGAGCTAGACAACAACTTTAAGCCCGTTATTTTGATAATTTAACACATGCTCGCCAAAGTTTATACTCTAACTTAAAGTTTGAACCCAAAAGTAGAGCCCTGCAAAAAGCGTAAGAGCCGGAATAAAATGTCAAAGTACAGGGTGGTCGAAACTCGAAGGCTCCTAAGAGATAAACAAACAGATTTCTTGACTTATGGCATGCATTTTCATGATTCTGTTTGCTGGGGCTCTCTGAAACTCAGTTGAACGGTACAAAAAGAAACATCGATAGGGGGCGCTTTGGGCAAAAAACATAATTCGTTGACATTTCGGACGCTAACTGGAAACGGGGCGCTACGATCAGTTAGTAATAATGAAAACACATTTTCTACCTCTGCTCAACACTTCTGAATAAATTTAGACCAAAAACATCAATGATACTGGAAATTTATTAACAAAAAAATAACACTACAGAAGATGCTCGAAATTTCGACCTTGGGCCATGATGCAGGCTTCGCACCTCCGTCGCATTGAGGAGTGTGTATTTCCAACAATGCCAGGAGTATCTCTGATCTGCCCTGCAGCTGCCACAATGCGCGCCACAAGTTCTTCAGCACTGCTGACAGGTGTATGGTATACCTCGGCCTTCAGGTAACCCCAAAGGAAGAAATCCAAGCAGGTGAGGTCTGGTGATCGGGCAGGCCAGTGAACTGGACCCCCACGCCCGATCCACCGCTGGCCATACCTTGCGTTTAGATGGAGACGCACGTCGTTCGGCCGACGCACGATGGCCTTCGGAGCTCCATCGTGCTGGAACCACATCTGGCAACGCGAACCTTCTCGGTACGTGCGCCTCCTCCAGAAGCTGCGGCAGCACTTGATCCAGGAAAATCAGGTAATTTCCACCTGTCAGCCGTTCAGGTAACAAATAAGGGCCAATGAGGCAATCCCCCAGAATGCCGGCCCACACATTTACTGAGAAACGCTCCTGGGCTGCTCGGCTTCTGGTTTCATGTGGATTTTCATCACACCACACATGACTGTTGTGGGCGTTCCACATTCCCTCCCGGCTGAAGGTGGACTCGTCCGTAAACAAAATGCTGTTTACAAAACGGGGATCTCTGGATCTCATCGCCAAGTACCATCTTGAGAATTCCACTCGAGGGCCAAAATCCTGCTCTCTGAGCAACTGCACCCGCTGGATGTGGTAGGGGTGCAGATTCCGGGAACGTAAGATGCGCCACGCAGTTGCTTGCGAAATGCCAACATGTCTGGCGATATCTCTCGTGCTAAGACCTGGGTTGTCCTCAACCAGGTTAAGCACAGCCTCTTCGTTGTCGGGGGTGCTCACTGATCGCTCCCGTTCAGGCCTGCCTCCGTCGAAAGATCCCGTTGTGGACAACCTCTGGTGTACTCGAGCGAAGAAGGCATGGCAGGGGATTTGCCTGTTGGGGTAACGCTCGGCGTACAACCGCTGAGCGGCTCGTCCATTACAACCAGCAGCGCCATACGCCAAATGCATGTCAGCCAATTCAGAGTTTGTGTACCGTTCCATCCTACTACCGATCTGCAGACAAGTAACCCGAAGCTTAAGTAGGTACCGCACGTTCAAAAGACGTGTCTGCGCATACAACTACGTCATCTCGCGTTGTCGTCTACGCATTACGTATCTTTTGCATATCGATATGGTACGATATCTTTTGCATAAATCAGCAAAAAGCACCTTATGTAAATTTTATTGCGCGCATTGTGCATGATTGAAACCAGCTATGTTTGTTAAAAAAAAAAAAAAAACTGCAGTTTTAATAGCTTCTTATGATAAGTAAATTACTCTCTTGTTTTGTTTCTAACTGATCGTAGCGCCCCGTTTCCAGTTAGCGTCCGAAATGTCAACGAATTATGTTTTTTGCCCAAAGCGCCCCCTATCGATGTTTCTTTTTGTACCGTTCAACTGAGTTTCAGAGAGCCCCAGCAAACAGAATCATGAAAATGCATGCCATAAGTCAAGAAATCTGTTTGTTTATCTCTTAGGAGCCTTCGAGTTTCGACCACCCTGTACTTGGACATTTTATTCCGGCTCTTACGCTTTTTGCAGGGCTCTACTTTTGGGTTCAAACTTTAAGTTAGAGTATAAACTTTGGCGAGCATGTGTTAAATTATCAAAATAACGGGCTTAAAGTTGTTGTCTAGCTCTCCAAAGTCTGCAGCGCCCCCTATCCATGTTTTAAGAGATACGCTTATAAATTGGTACTGAAGAAAGTCTAAACAAACAGAATCATTTCGACGCAACAAGCAAGAAAATCTAACCATTTCCCTAGTTTTTATGACGTTTCGAATTTCGGCACCCAAATTTTCGAAAGCGCCTAGCGCCTTACCATCGCGTCAGGGACCCTACATTCCCTATTCAAAAATGTTCGTCTAGGTGTGCTCTATCGATCCTTAAAGTTTGTCACCGACGAGCTGAATCACCCTGTATATGCACAGACCCCTATGAACTTGAATGTTGATAATTACCAGTTATGACCGACTAAAGATATGAATGCAGTTTATAAAGCAAGCATTGCATATACGACTAAAGTTTGAAGGCTCTTTTCACTTGTTCTTTAACACCTTCGCGGCGAGAACTCTTTTCTTAATTTTTCATCTTTTAACACCGGTTTTTCAAATAAGAAAATTTTCTGTATTTGAATCACGAAAATGCTCGATTTACATAAGGTAAATGTTACAGTTATAAATAATTGGTGGAGATAATGAAGGATTTTGAGTACTTTAAGTGACACGTACTATGGCCGCTCGCCCCCAAGGGGTTAAAAGACGGACATTTAACAGTAATAGAAAATGTTTAACTAATAAGAATGTATTTATTAAAATACAACACATTGCTCAGTGGTGCACAAAACAAGAATTTTAATATACATTTGTACAATTAAAATAAAATAAAACTATCAACGTTTCGCGCCGTCTTCTGCGGGCGTCTTCAGGAAAATATGATAACGGAAGGACTAAGTTTGCATCTTGATCGAGAGATAATATTTCCAATAAATTAAAATCTAAATGAATTAAAAGTTTAAAAATGTTGCCACTTACACGTGAGTAAAAATTAAAATGTTGCAACGAAATAAAAATTTTAAGATTTTATGATGTTATGCCATATTTTTGGTATATTGTAGGATAAATTATCATTACATGGTTTATTTTCTCGAGCAATGATTTCGATGGATTCTCTTATTTTACCTTGAACTGGGTTATTGCACGGAGCTATGATTTTGGCCTCGTCAAAGTTAATACGGCAACCCTTGTTCGCCAAGTAGAAGCGAGAAAGAGCAGTATTCTGTTTATATTGTTTAATGTCTCTGCGATGCTCTTTAATTCTAATTAAAAGTTGCTGCGTAGTCATGCCGATGTAGACTTTTTTAACATTATTAGATAAAGTGATGGGGATTTCATAAATACCAGATTTTTGATCTATTGGAATTTTGTCGATCTTATCTGTAACGATGTCAATGAGATATGGAGGTGGAATGGCGACAAGTTTTATGTTATATTTTTGTGCGATCTTTTTTACTTTTTCAAATATGTAAGGGATATAATGAAATTTTCTGTAAACCATAAGCTTATCCTGTCGTTGGCCAGATGTGGGAGAAGTATTGAACTGTTGAACTATTTTATTTAGAAATTTTGTAGGAAAACCATGGTCAAAAGCTATTTTCTGTATAAAATCAATTTCTTTATTTAATATGTCATCTGAACAAACCATAAAAGCTCTTTTAATAAATGACCTGAAAGCAGATTATTTTGTATTCGAAAGGCATAACGGGATAACTGTATTTTCTTTTATTGGTTTTCTATAAACTAAAAATTTAATCTTGAATTGCATCTATTAATTTGAACATCTAAAAATGGAAGGGAGGCGTTTTCTTCGACTTCAAGGGTGAAATTAACACTATTGCTTAATTTATTGACATCTTGTAGAAAAACATATAATTCAGCCAAACTGTGGTTCCATAAGATGAAAACATCATCAACATAACGGAATCAACATTCAGGTTTTAAATTAAACGTATTAAAAATTTTTTGTTCTAGTGGTCTTAACGCGAATTCAGCAAACAAACCGGATACTGGTGACCCCATCGGCGCACCATGCCGCTGTCGGTAAATATTCTTATTAAAAATGAAAATGTTACTGAAAACTATTAGGTTTAGGCCAGATTTAAGGGAGGTTTTGATATCTTGAGATATATTTGAATTTTTATCTATTATCAAATTAATATATTCTATGACTTCGTGCATATTGATGGAAGGATATAATGAAACTACGTCTAAACTTGCGATAATGGTGTTTGTATTAACTGGAATTACTTTAACTTTATCAATAAAATCTCTTGTAGACAAAATTGCAAATTCTGAAACAGGAAGTATCGATTTCAAAAAGATCACGAAAGCCTTTCTAAAAAGCATGTGGGTGCAATAGTGATGGGCGATTTCGATTTTTTAAATCGATTTAATCGATACTACGGCCAACTCGATTTAATCCATACTTTAAAATTTTTAATCGATTTCTCTGAAGGTAATATAATTTTCATTTTCCTTCAAAAGTCGAAGATAAAATAAACGGATGTTCCAATTCCAAAATTTCAGTGCATTAGTTTCTAAGATAGAAGAATTAAAGAAACCTCAGAACCCCCCCCCCCCCCCCCCTGCAAAATAGCGTTTTTTGTTGAGTGATGTACACCAAAAATTTATCAAAATCAATTTTTACTAAACTATGTCAGAGATTTACTGAATCTGAATTTTGATGAAAATTCGTTCTTGAGATGGCGCTATTGCGTTAATCATGAATAATGCAGTATAGCAGCGCCATCTCGTAAGCGATTTCCACCAAAATGTAATTAGCATAAAATAATATCAAAGACTAATTGAATCTAAATTTTTCTGAAAATCCGTGCAATAGTTCTTGAGATAAAGCTGAAATGGAAACAGGGGCATGCGAAAAGAGAACTGCGGCCGGGTCAAAGTTCCAATTTACCCCCCCCCCCCTATTAACTTTTTCTTGTGATAGGCTAGAAGTGATGTTAGTAGTAAAAATTTGGCGCCCCCTAAATTTCCGTGCTCGGAACGACCGCTTCCTTCCCCCCCCCCCCTTTCACATGGCGCTGAGTAAAAATTTAGTACAGCAGCGCCATCTGAGAAGCTATATACACCAAAATGCTAAAAACATCAATTAATGTCAAGGACTAACTGGATCTAAAATGTGATGAAAATACATTCATTCTTTATTCAGATATAGCTGTTGCGCAAATCGCAAAAAATGCAGCATAGCAGCGCCACCTGTTAGGCTATATGCACCAAAAATTAATTAAATACAGTTTATATCAAGGTCAAACTAAATCTAAAGTTCTGTGGAATTCCATGCATTTGTTCTTGAGATAGAACGGTCAGAAATTTTTGTCGTATACAGACTCACAGAGTGACAGACACACCCACAGACAGATATTTCTTAAAAACCATGAAATCGTGTTAAAGACCTTCTAAAATATATAAATCCATCAAAAACGGGAAGTCAAAATTTTTCACGAATCTAATACTCTCTTCTTGTAAAGTTACAAAAGAAAGTAAAAATGTAAAATCGATTCTGCCAGTAAGATCGATCTTTAGATTCGATTTCGATCTTTAGATTCGATGTCGATCTTTAGATTCGATTTCGATCTTTAGATTCGATTTCGATCTTAGATTCGATGTCGATCTTTAGATTCGATTTCGATCTTTAGATTCGATTTCGATTTTTTTTCTTTTTTTCTAGGCTAAATTAGTGTTGAATGCAGGTATTTTTCTGCGACTCCAGAGGAAAGCATCATGTTTTACAGCTCTGTAAGAGAGGGGGAATCGCAATTTGTGCATTAAAAAGCATAAATCTCATAACTTCTGGGGGGGGGGGAGAGTAATCCCCTGCGGGCCACTCCATTAATTCGACACTAGGTTAAATCGTTATATTTTTGTTTAGAAGTCCAGTTATTTGAAGTATTAGTTTATTATGTTTTATTTTCCACGCTCGTCTCTTCTAATCCCCCCTTCCACGTCAGTTTTAACTTACAGGGCCATTCGAAATATGCATACAGTTTAAAAAATGTCCAATTCTCGGTCTATTTTATTTTAGATCCACATTTTATATCCTTGACAAAAGATAAATAAAGGGTCGCCCTTCCGAACGTTTGGGGTTTATCTGCGCCCCGCCGGGGGGCATATTTTTTTGTTTCTTCAAAAGAAACAAAAAAATTTTTTGAGGGGGGGGGGGGCTTGCACCCTCTTCCAATATACACCTTAAAATTTCGCTCATTTAATTTTCTACCATTTTTAACTTAAAAGTTTAAGCTACATGGCACCCCCAGAGCTGTGGACCCTTCCCCCCCCTGTCGATCACTCACCTAATTTTGCTTATTTCTTCACTTCATTTCAATCTTTAAAAGGCTATAACTTTGCTTCTATAGGAGTTACAGTGATGAGAAAAATTCTAGTATAGCTAAACATTTCTCGCGGTTTTTTTTTTTTTTCTGTTTCAGTTTCCCGGTTTTCCCTATAGGACCTTTTTTTTTTGGTGGGGGGGGGGGGGGCAGACGGGGTTTTCCTTCATACAACATGTCTATTGAAAGCTTATGCTTCATTCATTACAAATATAGCAAAAGAAATTTTCTCCCATCATTTCAGGTCACGTTACGGACCCATAATGTGTTAAAATTTTAATTTTTCAAACTTCTTCAAAAAAAAAAAAAAAAAAAAAAAAAAAAAAATTGATACATATTAGCGAAACTGGGGTTTGAACCCGCAATCGTTTGATTGCACACGTAATCCCTAAGCTTATCGGCTACCGAGTACTCAGCAGCGCTATTATTTCTTTAGATTGTCATCTTTAAATTCATAATATCTTTTGAATGGAATGTCCGATTTGAATAATTCAAAAAGTAATCTACAGATATTGTAACAGGCATTAATACAAAATGATTTATTTGGATAAAGATTAAGGTATCGATAGTATGGTCTAATTTTGGTTGATGTATTTATCGCGTTTTAAAATGTAAGAAAGTAGTTATAGTGAGTTAACTACAATAACTAAACATATGGTATCGCGCGTTTTTTTTTTTTTTTTTTTTTTTTTTTTTTTTTTTTTTTTTTTTTTTTAATAGACATTAATATGTTCTTTAATATTATAGAACCTTTTTTTATTCATTTAACAGTATTTCCTGGCGATTCAAAATTATATATCTTAACGATTCAAAAATAAACACGTAATTGTTCAAGGTTTCACTTCTATCGGCACTCTCAGAATGCCACTATTTATTTTATTTTTTTTTTCATGTTCGTCTGTCCTACCGCCCCCCCCCCTTCCTCACCAATCTTAACTTACAGGTTCGTTCAAATTATGACTGCGATTTTTAAAAAGTCTAATCCTCGTTCTATTTTGTTATAAATCCATACTTTGAAACCTCAACAAAAGATACATTTGGGCCGGGGTCGCCCTTTTGTCCGTTTGGGATTCACCTTGTCCCCCTGGGTGGGGGCATATTTTTTGTTTCTTCCACACCATCTCATGTAACATATCGTTAAAAAGCTTTTATCTCCTCGTTTTTTTTCTGTTACTACCTCTCTCTCCACCTAGTTACATGCTCTTGGCACTCTTTATAGTTTCAAAAAGTGTTCCCCACGGGCCACCCCGCGGGGTCCTTTATTACTTTTGAACGGCGGATTACTTTTTGAACGGCCCTGTAACACTAAGTTAAACACTATATTTTTGTTTAGAAACTCAGTTATTTGGGTTATTAGTTAATTATGTTTTTTTTTTTTTCAAGTTCGTCCTTTCTAATCCCTCGCCCCCCCCCCCCTTTCCTCGCCAATCTTTACTAAATGGACCGTTCAAAGTATGCATGCAATTTTTAAAATGTCCAATTCTCGTTCTATTTTATTATAAATCCTCATTTTGAAACTTCGACAAAAGATACATTTGGGCTATGGTCGCCTTTCCGTCAAGAGTGGGGGTTACCTGCCCCCTTGAGAATCGGGCATATTTTATGTTCTTTCAAACTATCTCGCGTAACATTTGGTTGGCATTAGAAAAAAAAATTTTTTTTTTTGTCTATACTCCTTGTTCCCCATCCTAGTTACACGCTCTTGGCTTTCTTTATACTCGGTTTAATGCCAAGTTACTCAGTGTTGTTATTAGTTGAGTTATGTCTCTCAAATTTGTCAAAGTTTTTGTGTAAGTGAAAACCATAAGTGACAATCATTTTAAAATTTAAAATTCTTAATATCCGACTCTAAAATCTGCAATAGCTTAATTCTATGCCTCCTTAAATGGGGATGGGGGGCGGGAGGCGGTAATTACGGTCCTGCTGATTGTCTAAGTTTTGGAATTAGTAATTTGGATCTTCTCTGTGTGAACCTAAATATCGAAATATCGATTCTAGTATAGATTCTAGAACTGAGAAATCTATTCTTATTATGATCGATGTTGTTTTATACGATATCGATTTTAATCGATTCTCAAAATTTCCAGAATCGCCCATCACTAGGATGCAACACAGCGGGAAACTATGGGTCTCAATGGTAAATCTGACTTATGATCTTTCAGTCTCCCAGTCAACATCGGAGTAACACCAGTATGATTGATCTAAATCTGGCCTAAACCTAATAGTTTTCAGTAACATTTTCATTTTTAATAAGAATATTTACCGACAGCGGCATGGTGCGCCGATGGGGTCACCAGTATCCGGTTTGTTTGCTCAATTCGCGTTAAGATCACTAGAACAAAAAAATTTTAATACGTTTAATTTAAAACCCGAATGTTGGTTCCGTTATGTTGATGATGTTTGCATCTTGTGGAACCACATAAGTTTGGCTGCATTATATGTTTTTCGACAAGATGTCAATAAATTAAGCAATAGTATTAATTTCACCCTTGAAGTCGAAGAAAACGTCTCCCTTCCATTTTTAGATGTTCAAATTAATAGATGCAATTCAAGTTTAAAATTTTCAGTTTATAGAAAACCAATAAAAGAAAATACAGCTATCCCGTTTTCAGCCAACATGCTTTTCGAATACAAAATATCTGCTTTCAAATCATTTATTAAAGAGCTTTTATGGTTTGTTCAGATGACATATTAAATAAAGAAATTGATTTTATACAGAAAATAGCTTTTGACCATGGTTTTCCTGCAAAATTTGTAAATAAAATAGTTCAACAGTACAATACTCCTCCCCAGCTGGCCAACGACAGGATAAGCTTATGGTTTACAGAAAATTTCATTATATCCCTTACATATTTGAAAAAGTAAAAAAGATCTCACAAAAATATAACATAAAACTTGTCGCCATTCCACCTCCATATCTCATTGACATCGTTACAGATAAGATCGACAAAATTCCAATAAATCAAAAATCTGGTATTTATGAAATCCCCATCACTTTATCTAATAATGTTAAAAAAGTCTACATCGGCATGACTACGCGGCAACTTTTAATTAGAATTAAAGAGCATCGCAGAGACATTAAACAATATAAACAGAATACTGCTCTTTCTCGCTTCTACTTGGCGAACAAGGGTTGCCGTATTAACTTTGACGAGGCCAAAATCATAGCTCCGTGCAATAACCCAGTTCAAGGTAAAATAAGAGAATCCATCGAAATCATTGCTCGAGAAAATAAACCATGTAATGATAATTTATCCTACAATATACCAAAAATATGGCATAACATCATAAAATCTTAAAATTTTTATTTCGTTGCAATATTTTAATTTTTACTCACGTGTAAGTGGAAACATTTTTAAACTTTTAATTCATTTAGATTTTAATTTATTTTAAAAATTATCTCTCGATCAAGATGCAAACTTAGTCCTTCCGTTATCATATTTTCCTGAAGACGCCCGCAGAAGACGGCGCGAAGCGTTGAAAATTATATTTTATTTTAATTGTACAAATGTATATTAAAATTCTTGTTTTGTGCACCACTGAGCAATGTGTTGTATTTTAATAAATACATTCTTATTAGTTAAATTTTATGGTGCAACTGTCCTGTATATATTTAAGAAAATGTTTAGTTTAAAATCGCAGACTGTTTCGAATATTTTTCGAGAAAGTTCTAGTGTAACAGATGCTCATTTACAAAAAACATTATAAAACTTAGATCGATTTATTTATACGTAAAACATATTTTAATTATATGAAATTCGTATAATCAAAAAGTCATACTGTGTCGTAGGTGAATTAATTACATTTTATTTTATATGAAAATTATTAGTTTTGCTCCGAGACATACAGACGTAAAATTTACACGTGTGATTAATTCATAAATGTGTATATTTATATGTATTAATTACTTAAAAAAATTTTTGAACCTTTTCGTTTTCGATTCCGACCAAAAATAGGAAGGTCACCGAAATGCGGTTTCATTTCGGTTTCAGCTGTCAAATTTTGTTTTGGTCGATCCTTAAATCAGGGGTGCAAAAATCTGGAGGTTAGCAGGCAGTCTCTCACCACTAAATTTATTTCGGTCAATTTATTATTATTATTATTATTTGTTTAATATTTGGTGTAAAATTCTTATTAGAACACCCAAAGAAAAGTTTTGTTGAATCAACAAAAATTTGTTTGGTCCAAATTTTTTTTTTCCTTCAAATATGAGTCAATTGAAATTTTGTGTGAGAAACAAAAAAATATTGCAGATTTATTTTTTTTTATTTTTTTTTTGCAATTTTCCGTTAACAATTTTCATCCGAAGTGCATAATAACGTAATAATAACGTCGTTGATCCGTCTCAAATTGAAAAGATTTTATTTTTTAAAAATTATGTTAATCTTTTATAGCTATATAAGTCAATTAAAGAAAATTATATGACAGAGTTATGGCTATTGCACACCAATTTAAATTTTTCAAAAGTAACAAAATTTTGTTAGAATTGCAAATTGAAAATACAAGACTTTAATAAGACTCATATAAAATTGATGAAATTTTGTTAAAATTTTATAAGACTGTTAACAATATTGCTTTTGTCTGAGCAACAAAACAGATTTTTTACTTTAACTAAAAAATTCTCTAAAAGCAATCAAAATGTACTCAACAGAACATGTTTTATAGTTTTAATCAATTTTTAATCAATTTTTAATCGATTATTCGAAATCGAAATGAATTTAATCAATTTTTTCTGGATGAATGCTATTAAATTACCAGCGAAGGAAACTTTTAAATTTCAGTGGTGAGATTTTACCAGCTGGCGCCTAGATTTTTGCACTCCTGCCTTAAATCATTCATGCATCATACAGTGGGAAAAAATAATAACGTATGTGATAAGTTTCCAAAATAATTCAAACAAGTTGGAAATTGCACGTGAAGCGTAGCAAATGTACGATAGCAATTCGTACGTAGCAATTCGTACGATAACGAAGTTTTAAAAACATTACTCTCATATATGAATCTCATAAAACTGTAAATAATTACAATTAAAATGCGCACCAAACAATGTTCTCCCTATACAATTATGCAATGGAATACTTTTGTGTGGCCTTGTAAATCAATAACAAATATTCTTTGAACCACAGATTATGCAAAATGTATATTATAATATCTACTTTATAGATGCATATCAATTTTATTACGTTCGAATGAGTGTAACACCATTAAAATGCATTTGAAACATTTTTCCCCATTAACCGTAATGTAACGGAATATTTTTGATTGTCCCTGTAACTGAACTATGCATCCGATTTTGATAAAATTTGAAATAACTCGACAAAATTATGTAATAATTATGTATTTAAAATTTCAAACGATTAAAATGCATTTGGAACTTTTTCCCGCTTGACCGTAATGTAACAGAATCCTTTTGATTGTCCCTGTAATTGATCTATGCATCCGATTTTCTGAAAATTTGAAATGACTCGACAAAATTATGTAATAATAATATATTTTAAATTTCAAACGATTCGGTTGGATAGTTTTTGCGTTGTTATATGCGGACGGACAGACAGACGGACGGACTGAACGACAACAATAGGTGCTATACGTATTTACATAATTACGAACGCATCTAAAAATGCAACAAACACTCTGCGTAAGCAATGCAGTATTATTTACGCCATTTACGCTCCATTGCTCGTTAATGTAACGTACAGACATTATTCGATTTTTGTGTAAAATTTCAATTAGCCTGATTAAAGTCATGCCTTTCCCCTCGCACTATTATAGATTGACATTATGGCCGTTTCTCACCAGAATTTCAGATTTGCTTCATGTAAACAAGTTTCTTACATAATTTGGAGCCTTTAAAATTCCAAATGTCGTGCCAGAAAACATTATGAAAACTATATTCATGACGCAAATGTTCATGAACTAAAATTCTAATAAAATATTAAAATTATGCATATTTTTGGCATCAGATTGATGAGATTTCATGTTTATAATCTAAGCAAACTTTTTTCTCTTCTAATATAGCATAAAAGACGTGTTATTAAAAATATGATTAATTCGCAAAACGGTATTGATAAAATGACACTTGCATCAAAATTAACACAGCATCGCTTTGCATAACAAAAAGAAAAAAAAATGTAAAGACATAACTAAAAACCGATTATATTGAACTTTCGATTCTCTGCACGCAAATCGTCAATTAACTGATGAAATACGTCTTGGCGAAATTCTTCAATCGCCAAAGCAAAATTTAATATCATTGATAATAGCGACAACCCTGTACATAGTTTAACATAAAGATGGGAAAAGAAAGGGAAAAATGTCAGTTTATGAGAATAATATTATCTGCATAAGTAGGTTCGGAAAGATTGAAGGTTTAGCTAAGATGACATGAACTGATATTTGTCATACTCGTAAAAGCTTGCAAAGAGAATGAAAACAGGTATTTACAAATTTGTAAAAAATAATTTTATGTATCAGTATACATTGTTTTGAAACATCTAAGTTTATATTTCATGCTTAATATTATAATTCTATAATTTAAAAATTGTTGTATGTATTTGCATTTTTTTTCGCTACTTTGGAAAGTTAAAAGAATACCAGTTTCTTATGATAATGCTATAATGTAAAGAAAAACAGAGATATGTGACGGCCGAAGTTTTAATGCCCGAGCCCGGCCCAGCCTATATGAAATTTATCCAGGCCTTTCCCTCCAGTGGACGGTGGTTCAATTTAAGGGGCTACTTCACTCAAATGAAAAGACCCGTTCGCTAATGCTAATCCTATGGAAGAAATTTATAAAGCTATCTCGGTTGCATTTTTATATTTTTAAATTATTCTTTTTGACCTGGATAGCTGAGATCGATCTGTATGTAGGCCGTTTTTAACTTTTTCGATTTGGGTTACAGATATTTTTGATGAGGGTACTTTCGCTTTCCAAACCGGCTCCAAAAATGAAAGCGTACTCCTAAAAAATATATGTAAAGAAAATAAAAAAAATAAAAAACGGCCTGCATACAGATCGGTCTCAGCTATCCAGTGCTAAAAAGAATCGTTTAAAAATATTAAAATGCAACCGAGATATCTGTATAAATTTCTTCCATAGGATTAGCATGAGCGAACGGGTCTTTTCACCTGAGTGAAGTAGCCTCTTAAACAAATCATGTTTATATAGTCGTGTAAAAAATGTAAACATTCTCTACTAACTCCTCAACAAACTGTCGCAGAAGAAAGTTACTGGTACCGAACGATTAAAAATAAAGTCTACTTTTAAATGATGTATATAAAATTTGCTTAGGGGATCATCTACATATTAAAACGAACCCAAATTTCATTTTTTCCGAATGGGGATACACAATTTTAACAAGTTTTTTTAAATCTTCGGTTTTAACAATGCCTAGACACCAAATTTCAAGTCATTTGAATGATGCGTTTTAGAATTATAAATATTCAAGATTTAGTTCTTCTAGTGTTAAATTATATTTTCATATTTTTATTAATATTTCCTGAAATTATACTCCTAATGTGTTAATTTATTATGCAACTATAACACTAAAATACCCGAACATAAATACGTTGAATTTGCAATTTTTATAATTTTATGATATAAATTATGAATTAAGAGATAAATATTCGAAAAAATTATGAATTGCAACCTACAATTATTTTGATGGATTTAGATTTATTAAGTACTGCTTTGTGGAAAATTAAAGTTTCAAATTTTTCTTTCAAGTAGTTTTCAAAGTATGCTTTAAAAACGGCGGATTGATGGTTCAAGTGGTCAATTACGATAGAAGTGACTGGGTAGTCTTCAATGACTGCTTAAGTGGTGCCTAAGTTACCTTGATCAAGAAAGGGGCTCTCTCGGTCAATAATCGAGTACCGAACTTCAATTTGGATGCAACCCTAAAACAGGCTCGTTTTAAAATAATTAATTTCTCAGAAACTAATCGTACGAATTGCATGTAAATTTATTTTTAGGCTAATTGACAGGTGTAGAGTTCATTTATGCTGCCAAAATTTGGGTACTGCTACGAAAAAAATTTAGGGTTCGTTTTACTGTGTAGATGGTTACCTAAGCAAATTTTATGTACCGTATTTACTCGTGTATACCGCGCACTTCCTACTTTACAAGAAAAAATGGCGATTTTTTAAAATCTCGTATATAACGCGCACCGTAAATTTGGTATGCAAATGAATGAATGACTAAATGAATTTCAGTGAAGAAATTTGAAAGAAAATCAGGCCAAAAACAAGGCAAAAATACATATTTAGACTTTCGGTAGAAAGTGAATGAGGGGGGGTAGGATGAATGACGGCAGTAAGAATTGCTAATTAGTATTTATATAATGTTAATGTATAAAAAAGGTGCAAGGAGTGAAATAAAGATGCAGTGATACTTCGATTAAATAAGATTTTCCGAGTAATTATGTCTTCTTTGGATACATTTCTTGATTTATATGTACAGTAGACTCCCTCAAATCCGCACAGCTTGGGACCAGAGGTTTTGCGGATTTTAGAATTTTGCGGATTTCTGGTCATTGCTTTGTTTACATTTTTTAAAAATAATTTGAAAGTAATTAATAATGAAATCAAAAGTATAATGAATGCATACAATATACTAAAATATTAAAAAAAGCAATAAACTAAAATAATAAAAATTTAGGTAATTTTTTATATGATAAAAATACTAAAAGCAAAGGTCAAATTAATAATCAATAATGTACAATTAAATATTCATTATAAAGATGAAATGTGTTTTTCCTAAATTATTTAATGAAACTTGCCTCATAAAGGTACATTACTAATTCACATCAAGATCATAAAATAATGAAGCTTTATTTCAGTTTTAGCCAGAGTTAATAACTAAAAAAGCTTGATTAATACATAAATATATTTGGCAAGATTGTGATTATCAATGATATCAGCAATATCTTTATTTTTTCAAAAATAAATTATTCTTTTTTCATGATAAACATGAATTCAATAACATTAACAAAAATTACAAATTAAAAAAATATATGGAATTGATATAAAACTAAAAAAGTCAAATTTTGCACCTACATCTGAGCTGAATGTTTCATTGTTTACATCTGTAAAATATGTGCGGATTTTAGAGAGTTGTGGATTTTAGGAGTGCGGATTTGAGGGAGTCTACTGTATAACGTGTGATTACATACAGCAGTAAAAAATATTCCGTGTATAACTCGGACATAGAAGTTTTGCTCTTAAAAAAAAAAAAAAAAAAAAAAAAAAAAAAAAAAAAAAAAAGGTGTGCATTATACACGAGTAAATACGGTACGCCATTTAAAAAGTACTTTATTTTCAATCATTTGGTACCAGTAAAATTTTTTCCAAAATAATTTGTTGAGGAATCAGTAGGGGGTGTTTACTTTTTTTTCCAAGATTGTACTTTGTAAATAGCATAATACTACAGCTCAGGCTCGGACTGGCCCGGGGGCCGGTGCGCCCTCCTCCAGGGAAAACTTTGCGCCCCTGATTGTCTTAGTCTCTCCAGTATTTTTCTCCTTTATTGTATTCATGAATTCTGACTAGTGTACTAAATTTCGAGAATTCGTTAGGGAATAATAATAATTCAAAAGACAAACGCACAAGAGAGGTATTTTTTTTCTAACAAAGAAATTAAATACATACCGAAATAATTTCAGGGTCGGAAACCAACGTAGGCATCTTTGCATGCAGCTGAGGGAGAAACATGCGCTCAGGGAAATCTAGTTATGACGCTCTCAGTTGGATTTTTTTTTATCGTTTCTGTGAATGATTTCACTTAGATTTTAACCAAATATTTTGCCTTTTTTCTGCCCTGTATCTTACGCATCTTTTAAAACCCAGTCTTTAATACACTTATAATTAAAACAATTCTTAAAAAAAAAAAAAAAAAAAAAAAAAAAAAAAAAAGTGTGAATTTTGTTGTTGATTGGAAAACATTATCTTACTTTTCGAGGAATAGAAATTTGATGACACTTCTAGATTGCAATCTTGCAAGTTTTGAAATCCAACGCGGCCAGCATATTTTTATTCCCAAAATCTATATCATAATATCATATTAGTAATCTTCATTTAATTTAAAGATACACTTTCCGTGGTTAAATAACTTTTAGGAGTTTCTCGTATGTAATTTAAATTTTTAAAAAAGTTCAATTTCATCATGGAAAAATCTACCATTAAATAACGTGATGGACATAATAAGAAATTATTATATTAAAAAAAAATGGGCAAAGTATTCTGCATGTTTCAGGAATACAATCTTTGGGACATTTCTCTCCATTTTCGAAACTTATACATTTCCCTTGATCTCTAATTATGATAAGAATTTTACGAATCATGCGAAGAGCGTGCACAGAAGAGTAAATTAAAAAAATGATTTTAATGATTTTAAACAAATAAGGTTTATTTTTTTATACTCATTTTATAGAAGTCTAATAAATATTATTTTATGGATACATATTTTTTTTAAGGATAGAAAATTTCTCTTCCCACAAGATATCGGATTTGCAAAAGAAATTGCTGTTCAGATTGTAACAAATAAAATTTATTTCATTTTAAACTGATTGGTGACGAATTCTTATTACATTAAAGAGATAAAAACAAAGTTGAAGCCTTTAACAGCAACATTATTTGGTGCCAAGTGCAAAAAAAATCTTGTTAATTTTCTGTGCGACATTGATGATAGTCCAAGAGCCGACAGCACAAAAATCCCAGGCATAAACACAAGAAAAAAGCCCCCCTTTTTTATGGAAGAGAAGTAATAGGGGAATCTAATCATCCATGTCTGCCGGAAGCTAAGGGGTGCATAAGCCAAAAATTACAAATACCACTAGTGATCTACACGTAGGTAAAAATAAAAGGTATGAAATGATGGTACGGCAAACTCAATGCTAACCTTCGAATAAACCACTGGAAGTATTAATATTTGTGTTATGCCCCACATCACTTCCGGCAGACATGGACCATTAGATTCCTCTATTACTGATCTTCGATAAAATAAAGGATTTTTTTGGTGCTCGATAGTTTAGGTATTTATGTTGTCTGCTCTTGGACTATGATAATCGGAATGAAAGTGGTTGGACCTTATTTTTTCTGCTAAAAATAATCATAAAAAATCTAAGTAAATACAAACTTTGAATATTCTCTACTAATTATTGTTATGTATAAAATATGTTTATAAATTCATCTACATTTAAAAATTGTACCAACTTTGAATTTTCAAACAGTAACGTCCAGTTTTGTCATCTTATTTGAGTTTATTGGATCCAAAATCTTATTAAAAATCTTCATAAAATTATTAAAGTGTAAATTTAAGTACGCTAAAATAAACCCATTTGAGAGACATTAATTTATATGGTTATAAAAATCATCTGATTCAGTTTTTTATTAACTTTTTAAAGAGATATACTGAATATATCCATACATATTACAGACTATTTTCTCTTTTCATAGACTTTTTTTAAAAATTAATTAATATTAAAAAATTAAATTCTGGATTATGACATACATCAATTTTTTAATACAACGAACCACAATTGTTAAAAACATCTGTAAGTTTACAGTTCATTTGAATTATTAGTTTTCGAGATAGAGAAAATGTTTGCCTTCATTAATTTAAGAGGGACCATCTTATTATTATTAAATTAGCCACAGAAAAAAAATCATAGAAAATTACCAGAAATACTTACTTGGATTTTCTTTAAAGAAAGGTAAATTTAAAATTTCTGTATAATTTTACCGGTGTCTGAGTGTTTTCGATGTTTTTTTTTTGTAAGATTTTAATTTTCTTTTTCGAAGTTTATGGATCATTTTTTGTTTTATAATTTTATTAAGATTTAAGAAAATTATTTAAACTACCAAGAAAAATACTTTAGAAAATTATCGAACCACAATTGTCAAAAACATCGATCTGTAAGTTTACAATTCATTTGAATAATTAGTTTTCGAAATAGAGAAAATTTTTGCCTTCAATAATTTAAAACTTACCAGAAATATTTATTTAGATTTTCTTTAAAATAAAGTAATATTACTATAAATTTAAAATTTGTGTGTAATTTACTGGTGTCTGGGTGTTTTCGGTGCTTTTTCTTGTAAGATCTTCATTTTCTTTTCCGAAGTTATAGATTTTTGTTTTATACTTTTATTAAGATTTAAGAAAATTGTTTAAACTACTATGTATGTTTTTAGGATGGTAAGGGACTGTAATACGGTGTCAAACACATATGATACCATTTGGAAAGTCAATGTTCATGCACTTTTTAATATGTTGACAATCTCCAAAGTTGCTTTTGTATAGGCCCTAAGAGTGGGACTGCCCTCCGCGGTGGTCTTTCTAAGCGAACCTAATCCGTAATTACGCAAGAAAATCCAACGTTCAAATAAAACCACGGGAAACTTCGAACAGTTAAATCGACGGGCGCGACTGGGCTCGAACCCAGCACCTCCCGTCAACGAGTTTCGAGCGCAGAACCTTTCGACCACTGGTGAGGACAAGATGTTCAAAAGTAAAATTTATAAATAACATTTAATAGTCGATATTATCAATCAGTTGGTACCTATGTCTTTTTCATACAGTCATTTGCAAGAGAATTAGTTGGGGGTGATCACATTTTTCGTCTTATGACCTTTTGGGAATATAATAAAATTTAAAAGCCCTAACCTACAAGCTAATCTGTATTCAATTTGCTGAAACTGTTAGATGTTAAACGATTAGTTTCAGAACACTGCGTAAAGTTCTGTAGCTTTTATGAAACTTTAAACATGCACGGAGAATATAGAAGAAGTCTTCTATTTAGATTCAGAGACTAAGCCAACTTCATATTTAAGAGGCTACTTCAGTTAAAAGAAAAGATCCTTTCGCTAATACTAATCTTATGGAAGAAATTATTAAAAGATATTACGGTTGCATTTCAATATTTTTAAATGATTTTCTTTTGCATTAGATAGCAGAGATTGATCCGTATGCAGGCCATTTTTTACTTTTTCGATTTTGATTACAGATATTTTCTATGAGGATGCTTTTACTTTCCAAACCGGTTCCGAAAATGAAAGTGTACACATTAAAATATCTGTAAACAAACTCAAAAAAGGAAAATCGAAATGATATCAGCTATTCATTGAAAAAAATTTAAATAAAAAAAAATAGTAAAAAAAAAAATAATAATAAAAAAATAAATAAATTAATTAAAATATTGAAATGCAATCGAGATATCTTTATAAATTTCTTCCGTAAGATTAGCACTAGCAAACGAGTCTTCTTATTTGATTGAAGTGGCTATGCGAGTGTGTTAAACCTTATTAAGCTATAGGTACAACACAAGCAATTAAAATTGACGAGGGTTCATTAAATATTTTTGCGCCCTCTGAAAATTCAAGGTCTGCGCCCTTTACCCTGTTCCAGTCCGACCCTGCTACAGCTATAAATCCATTAAAAGAATATCTCACACGCATTTATTTTAAAAACACATTTTTTAACTTGCATGTCTGAAAAATTATTCGAATAATGAATAATAGCACAATTGATTACTTATATAAACACATTCAAATGAATTTATTAGAAAAAATAATGAAACATTGAACGTATCGTGTCGTAACACATAAATGAAAAATAGAAAATGTGCAAGAAACATGAACATGAAATCCATAAATATACTATTCTACTACTAATACTTTGAATAGATATTATTTTGTGGTGCTTTAAAATATGCAAATATATTATATAAGTCACAAAAAATTAAAAATAATAAATCTGTAAAAAATAAATTGTAAGTCTGAAGTTCCGTAAAGGAAAAACAGCAATGTTTAAAAAAAAATGCTGTTACTTTTTAAACCAAAAATAAATTTCTCAAGATTCTGTAAACTAAATGTACAATATCACTATTATTTTAAGGGGACACAGTACCGTCGATCTTTTTTACTTACCCATCATACGTAGTATAGGGTAAGTCTTGCAATCGTTTTGAAAATCGAAAAAAAATTTTTGACGGATTTACACGTTTCAGTTACTGGAGATTCCGAAAAACATATTTTTAGAAAAAAAAATTTGCCGTCCGTCTGTCTGTCTGTCTGTAAACGCTCTATTTCCCGAACAAATTGAGATAGAGACTTGAAATTTTGTATGTACTTAGTATGTAAGAATGGGACGAAGCCTATTTAATATCAGTAACCTCGATTATCCGGAACTATTTTTTCCGGACTCTCAAAAAATTCGTTCTGATGAAAGGTATATAAAAAATTTCGAAATTTTTTGTTTTAAGAACTGGACGTAAAAGGCAATAAAATAACACAAATTTTCCATAAAAAACGAGGTCGATTGGATTATTAGTTGTCGAGATATGTGTAATCCTGTTTTCCAAATTCTTCGATTTTTCATGACCCTGTATTTCATTCAAATTTCAATTCACAGGTATATTTTTATTGGAAATGAGACGCTTAATCCAACACACTAAATTTTTAGTTAATATGATTATTATTTTTTGAGTTATGAGGATGTTTCTTTTACGCAATCCGGTACTACTCGAGTATTTTGGCGTTTTATATAATTAGTCAAAATTGGCTCATCAGCAATTCATTAATGGAGCATTAATGTATGTTAAAATTATTTATTTATGCGTTTAAATTTTATTTTGGAGTTGCCATAGACACGCGTTTTATTTTCATATTTTATATTATGATGGGTAAGTATTACGGTGGCCCCCCCAACGACTAGTTGTAAATAATATTGTAATATATGTGGTAGCACAATACTTAATGCTCAAAATTAAATAAAATTTAAAAATAATCTTGTAGCACAGCTCATTTTACTAAACTTTAAATACCCCTTTTTTTAAATGAACTTTTTTTTTTTTTAATTTCTACTATTTTTATAAATATGAATATTTTTGCTTCGATTTTTTCCATATTCATTGGAATATACATGGATGTGCATCGGTTTTTAGATGTATGGAATTTTACATTTAATATGATTTTTTTTTCTCTTGTGTATATTAAAAAATAAAAGAAATTCAACAAACTCTCAATTTAAATATATATATATATTTCTTTTTTTACTTTAAACTTGAATGTTAAATCCATGCATAAAAATATTAAAGTTATAAAAATATGAACATTGAGAAAAATCAGTTTAATTTTTTTCATTTGTATGGGTAATTGCGCTGTATTTATTAACAAAATTTACAATATCTCGCGATACAAGTGTTGTATAGGTAAAAATGAGGTGTAAAAATATTCACAATTAAAGAAGATTTCAGTTAATATTGAAAAATAAAAACGAAAATTGATATTTTAATTTAATTGATATTTCAATTTATTGTGTCCAATTAAGTAAATAAAACTTTTGGAATGTCGGAAACCGGGAACAATGAATTCCAGGCCCAGCCCAAATCTAATAAGAGAAAGTCTGCTCAGGAAATCTTTAACGCGTTATTTGAAAAGATAGAAAACTTAGTTAAGATGATATAAGACGTAAGTTTTCCATGCGGAAGTAAGCATGTAAAGAGAGCATTTGTTCAGAATTTTTTAAAAATACAGTCGAGCCTCTATATAACGAAATCCACCGTTCCAATAAAAAATTCGTTGTATAGAGAAATTCGATGTATAGAGAATGATGTTAAAAATCGTATTTAATGTGTGAAATTTGAACAAATATTATTTTTGATCTTTTGAATTAAGAATTTGAAATGTTTAAAAGTAAATATTAACCTGACATTTTATTTCTTAATTATTAAAGCTGTTTCAAAAAAGAGAACAGACATTTATTTGAAAGCTTAATGAAAATCAAATAAGGAAGACTTGCATTAATCTCAGACGAAGAAATCTGTGATTTTTTTTGTTGTTGTTGTTGTTTTGATTTTAAAATTGCTACGCTCTTAAAAAAAAAAAAAAAAAAAAAGCTCAAATTTTAGCAAGGAATGAAAAATTGTAGTTAACATTTTCCTCCATTTGAAAGCCTCTATTATGTGCCTCTCTTTGATTCCTCTCTTACATGTACATCAATCCAATTGACTCTGTTTTGAGAAGGATGTGGAAAAGTGTGTGGGAGGTGGGACGAATTCGTTGGATTTAAAGAACAAGGAGAGAAGTAATGTAAAAAAACTCAGCACTGACGATAAATCAAAAATAAGTGATGGAAAATTGATTCCATATAATTTCGAAGCCTTTTAAAACTGAGTAAATTAAGACCAATTTATGAAAAAATTCGTTATATGGAGATCGATATTTCGCTATATAGAGACTTTTTTTAATGTAATCCTGGGAAAAGGGGATCGTTTCTACTAAAAATTCGTTACATAGAGAAATTCGATGTATAGAGTTTCGTTATAAAGAGACTCGACTGTATATTAATCCCTTCTGATAAAGTGTCGATTATTTCTTGTCACGAGTTTTTTGTGTAATTAAAATAAATCTAAACACTATTGCATTAAATCTGATTCGAAAGTAGTAACAATAATGAATGGGGAGAAAATTGCTTTGAAATAATTTTATCTAAATTTCGAATACACTATAAGTTGTCCGGACCAAAACTAAGACGTGTTTTTGAAAATTCCGAATTTCTGAAAGAATATCAAAAGTTCTTCTGATATTTTAAATGGTGCCTTTGTTCAAAAATTAATTCCTAGCCAAGTGGTATTTATGAGAGAAATAGACAAAATTAGATATTAAATTAAAAAATAAATAAAAAAGCTATTTAAATGCATATTGTCAATGTTACGAAAAATTTACGAAATAATTTCTTCTCGTGTATTTTCCGAAGCCTCAATTTAATTTTATTTGCTTACATTTTTTCTTCCTTTATTTAAGAAGTTTTTATTTGATTTTATGGAAGTGAAAAATATAGATTTTGGAAATACACTCATATTTTTCTAAGATATTATTTGGGCGATTCCCTCCAAACAGGCCAAAATAAGAGTTATGACGGAACGATTGGGAGGGAGTGATGATTTATAACAAAATGTCCATTAATATTTCTAAATGTTTAGTATCTATACATGAATTCAGTAGAGGCTGATAAAGTAGGATTTTAGCTTCATCACTCCCTCATCAGCCTCTACTGAAACTGAATACAGGTAAATTTTAATAAATATTAATTATCACTAGTATATAAGTATTTAGAAATAGTTAAAGTCCACTAAGCTTAGTCACCATTCAGATAATGGTAAAAAAAAAAAGTGAATCGGCATTTTATTAAAACTCATCATTCTCTCATAACTCTTATTTCCTCATAACACTTTTCTCCGGGAAGGACTTCAGTGGCTCTAGGGGAGGGGAACATTATAGAGGGGGGAATTATGCTTTTTGACCATTGAAAACTCAAAATTTCAAATTTTCGGGGGCTAAGGACTTTTTACAGCTCAGGAGGGAATGTCCCCCCCCCCCCGGGCCACCCGCTGATTTCAACACTGTCAGGGACAGCTTATCTGCTGCCGGCTCCTGGTTCTCGTTCTTCTGAGCCAGAATTAGAGAAGATTTCTTTTATTACAGACAGATAGGCAAATTTTGACTTTTTTTAGCTCACAGGCTATCATAGCCTGAGAGCTTATGTGCCCGCCCGTTCTGTATGTATGTTCGTTCGTGCGTAACGCGATAACTCATGATAAAAATATCCGATCCATTTGAAATTTTGTATATAGGTATATCCTGATAAGGCGCTTCCCTGATTAGTTTTTGGAGTTCATTCGATATGTATAAGAGGGGGAACGGGGGGGCTCATGCTCCTCCCCTTAATTGATATAAATGGGTTTTTCATGCAGAATTAACAGTTTTCGTTCAAAATTTGATATAGGATCATTCTGATGAGGGGATTCCGTGACTGTTATTAGGTGTTCATTGAATAAATATAAACATGGGGAAAGGGGGTTCTAATGCCCCTCCCCTTAAGTTCTTTGTTTTTCAAGCAGAATTGTTAGATTTCGTTCAAATCTCTGAATAGTTTTGGAAGTTTGATGGTTAAGTATAAAAGAGAAGGATAACTCCTCTTAAATTATATAAATGCTAAATGGGTTTTTATTGAGAATTATCCGATTTGCTCTGAATTTTGGATATAGATTTTTTTATATGATAAAGCATGCCCTTGATAGTTTAGAAGGATCAATGATTAAGTATAAAAAAGGGGAAAGGGGAGAGCTGTTTCCCCTTCTTAATTTTTTTTTTTTTTCGAACGGAGTTAACCCTTGAAAATATAAGGCTGTAATGTACAATTAGTATGCGTAGCCTGTGAGCTCAATGCCATCAGTTTAACTGGGCAACATTCTTTTTATTTTAATATTAGGTTAATCAGTTTTCTCAAACCAGGATATAGGTCCCTCCGCTGCTATCGATTTCCAAATAAATATTTTTAGCTGTGTATTTGAATTTATAAATTCAACAATAAAAATATGTTATCAATTTTAATGTTAATTTTAATTCTGTTCGTTTATCATGTCTGTTTGTAAAATATACTTGTTGAACATTAAAATACTTACTTGGGAATTCATAGCATCGAAAAACCTAAATTCAGGTTTGATAAAACGAATCAATACGCTATAAAAATTATTCGAAACGTTTCCGAAAACCAGTGGCAACAAGAAGAACTTTGCCCTGATAGCCCTGCTATCAGCGTTATTGGTGATTCTATTTACCACAATGTCAGGATCTCGCTGTGCATGTTTTTATTTAAAGATAATTTTATCTTTGTTAGGTCTTGTAATTCAAAATACACATTTCTGAAATTCTTTTGCAATTTTATTACAACTATTAAAGAAGAAAATTAAGTTTAAAGATTGTTTCTTAAAAACTTAGAATAATTTAAAAAGGGAAAAATCTTCTCATCAGATTTAGTGGGGGATTTTTCTTGGCTGTATGAATGAAAGACATAATTTGTACTTATTAGCAATCACTATTGTAGCTCACTCAGCAGGGTGTTCTTCCACTGTCAAGACTCAAGAGGTCTCGTGACGACTAGAAAAAAAAAGTGTTAAAATTTAATGATACAAACAGTTCGAATTTCCTCGGAAAATTCAAGTTCTTTGAAGCTGGCTAAAGATTGTGTGATTCATTACACTTAAAAAATTAAATTAATTTGTCTATATTATAAAGGCCAAACGTATCTGTGCGTAACGCATACGTCATTTTGCGAATGGCAACACTTTCCCCTGCAATTTCGGTTTTGCAATTTTACTGCAAATTTTACACTTCTAAACATCGTTCATTTTAAATTTTTACACCGCCGTATAGAGAAAAAAATTTACTTTTAGATACAATTTCTTTGAAAGCTATATCTCGATTTATTTTTGAAATATTGATTTTTTTTATAGTTTTTAGTACCAATTTTGTAATTGTGGCAACATAATCACTCCATTTTCTCTTAAAATTGAAAAGAAAAATAGAAATTAAAATGCGCAACACTTTTCTATGCAATTTCGGTTTTGCATTTTTCGGTACTGCAAATTTTACACTTCTAAACATCGTACATTTTGAATTTTTACGCTGCTGTATAGAGAAAAAAATTTACTTTTAAATGCAATCTGTTTTCAAAGCTGTATCTCAATTTATTTTTGAAACATTAATTTTTTTTAATAATTTTTAGTAGCAATTTTGTAACTGTGGCAACAGAATCCCTCCAGTTTCTCTTAAAAAAAAAAAAAAAAAAAAAAAAAAAATAGAATTTAAAATGCGTAATTTATTTCAAAAATATCGTCTGTTATAAATTCCTGTGAATTTCCGTTTTATTTCGTTTAATAATTTGGATGATAGTTTTTTGTTAGTTGTAGCTTAAAATAATATTTGTTTGAGAGTTAGACTGGCCAATATAAGATGCATTTTTTACTGTAACTCATTATTTAGATTTATTATAAATCAATGAAACAGTTCTTTCTGAAAGATTTTCTTTCGTCCAATTTCGACAGGTTCCACCTCGTTATCATAAAAACTAAACTTACAAAGTCGTGTTAGTCGTACTAGGAAATTTAAAGATTGCGCATTTTTAATGATGTTAATTTACAGTCTATTCTAAATTTCCCGAATAACTTCTCTATTATTTAACAGAATCTCTGTTTTTCTAATCTCTGTAATTTCACATAAGACTTAAGATAATGGATTACCCGTCGATTCTCTGTAATTTCACAGAAAAATTTTTAACAGTGTATCAGTATTTTTTCATAGTTTATGAACAGCATTATAAGCGCATGTCTATTTCATTTATTAAATCAATTGAATCGATTGTTTCAAATTGTACCATTAAATGTCATTTTGTTAAATACAAATGTTTATAAATGACACATGCAACTCTTTTATTCAAATTCAGGAAAACTAGTCGATGTTCCGTCCCCAAAACTTTCTTCTTTCTCATTACATGTTAATATTTTAAAAAGTTGTTACACATATTAATATTTCAGTGTTCTTAACTTTATTATTACATTAATTTTGATTCTAGTTTCAGCTTCATTTAGCTTATCCGAATAAAAACATCTTAATCTCAATCATAATATTAAAAAAAAAAAGGGGGGGGGGGGGGTAAGTGTGATCGCAGATTGCACAGAGGGTTTCTTTTAACATTTTTTTTTTCGAAACAATTTACCCTTTAATTAATAAATCCAAATTGTTAATTTATAAACATTAAATTCTTATATAAATGGTACGCACCAATAAATTTAATTTCAATATAAATATAAAATGAAATTATTTATTTTAATCAAATTAAAAATATTCAAATCAAATTATTTAAATAAAATCCAAAATTCTAAATTTTTTGGAAATCCAAAATTTAAAAAAAATTCACAGAAATATATAAAAAATTTTAAATTCTAAAAGCGAAAAAAATATTTAAAATTAAATTTAATATGCTGAATTATCAATAAATCGCAAAAGTTTTTTTAATGGAAATGAAATTCAACTTCAAAAAATATTACGAATGTCAAATGAACGAAACCTAATAATATAAACCCTTAAACTGGCCAAAAATACGAAATTTCTTACTATTAAATCCATCTTAGGATGAAAATTTAAAGTCCCAGTATCGGGGATTGGACTAAGAGTCTTTTGTTTACTAACGATATGCTTTAACTCCGAGCTATAAGGTCTACACGCAAAACGTTCAAATTTCGGCTCTAACTTTAAATTTAAATCGCAAAAGTGTATGGATGACATTGAAAAAATTATTTTAATTAAAATAATAGAGTTTTTCTTCAAAGTTATCTGATTTGGCGTGGGACAGAAGATATTCAGCTGTAAGTACATAAAATTTGGAGTCTCTGACTGATACTGTTTTTGTGTAAGGACTTTGTAATGGACAGACAGACACAGGACAGAGACGAATAGAATTTTGTCAAATGTACGAAACCCAAACATAAAAAAAAAAAAAAACACTTTTTGTTGTTTTGTTGTTTATCAACTGCTTGATAAACGCGCGCCGGCTTAGTTAGATGCAAATTGTCAATCGCTGCATAAACAGCCGATGTATGACAGAACTATGGAAAATTGTAAAAAAAAATCGCTATCACAGCGCCCCTTTCAATCGGATTGTTTCCAAATTCACGTAGATTTTTCTGGAATAGCCAAAAGCATGCACATGAAACTTAGTTCAATTTTATGCATAACTTCATACACTTTTCGTGATACAATATTGAAAATCACACAAAAATCACTGTTATAACACCCCCGTCCTGTGGAATATTTCCAATTTCAAGGAGGGTGTGTCGGCCATATCTGAAAGCATACGCAAAAATTTAGTTCCATTATGTGCATAACTTCATACAGTTTTCGATAGTACAAAGTAGGCATACAGACAGACAGACAGACATTTTATGTAAATACGTTTTTCGATGTTGATATGTTTATCTAATTCCTAAAATGTGTAAATCTGTTGAAAACCAGAAGTCAAAACAATATCGATTACAATACTTTTTTTTTTCTTTAGAAAGAAAAAGTAGAAAACTGAAGGTATTTCTAAAAGATATTTCTTATTGAACCAGAAACTAAAGGCCACTTTATAGATCATTTTTTAACAAAATAAAGAATGCATGTCAAAGAAATGTCCTGTTCGATAACAGAGGATACAAGGTCAAACAAGGTCAAATCAAGATCAAATCAAGATCACATGGCGTGTAAGATGATGCCTTACCGTGACATTTTTCATAGAAATATTGGATATTGACAAGCGTCGTTCCGTTAGAAAAAGACTCGAAAAAATTCAGCAGAATAAAAAACAAACGAAAACACAATGCCTCAAAATGTTGCGTTCTAAAAACAACATAATTCGGAAAGGAACAATGCTGCGATGGCAACGGTGAGCAGTCGTTTACAAACGTCGATTTTGAATACCATTAAGCTTTCCTGAATCGTGTGATTTGTGTGAAAATGTCAGTGTGTAATATAAAATGTGGATGTGACGTTATTGATGTTTTCGTTAATAAACTGTGTGTTTAAACCATGGCCTTGAGATAATTGAAATAGAAAATGTCTGAAGAGATTGCAGACGATATTTATCCGTAGTTTGGAAGAAATTAAAAAGTTGCAATGGATTACATAAAAATATCCATGTATAATATATGGCAGAAAAATTATGGTAAGTTTATTTTTGCAATATATTTTTTAAATACTATGCTTATTTTTAATCGATTTCAAACAAATGAAAATAAATAAAAATAAATAAACGAGCATTCGATTTTTTAAATATTTGGTTATTTAAATAAACGAAAGTATTATTTTGTGTTGTATCACGTATATATTTTCTTTTTAGGTGGATTCATAATTATGAAAATACGTAGCACCTATAATGGTCGTTCAATCCGTCCATCTGTCCACATATAACAGAGCAAAAACTACCCAACCGAATTATTTGAGATTTAATATATATTATTGTTGCATAATTTTGTCTAGTCATTACAAATTTTATTAAAATCGGATGAATAGTTTAATTACAGGGACAATCAAAAGTATTCTGTTATATTACGGCCAATGGGAAAAAATAGTTTCAAGTTCATTTTAATAATGTTACACTCTATCGATCATAATAAAATTGAAATGTATTTATAAAGTATATACTAAAATATACATTCTGTACAATCGGTGGTGCAAAGAATGTTTGTTATTCATTGACAATGCCACTCAACAGTATTCCACTAAATAATGTTACAGGAGAAACATTGTTTGGGGCGTGTTTTAATTATATTAAACTGTCACACACAAGCTTCACATTTTCTCAAATTGATATAGATTAATGAAGTTTACTACAAATTACTTTCTATCTAATAGAAAGCAGATGGTATTTACAGGGTAACACAAAATATTTCGGATGCTCTATTGTATCCGAAGTACTGTATACTATTACACCAAGATCTGAATATTTTTAAAACTTCGTTATAGTAGGAACGCACCTCATTTGTTACGTTTGACGTGCAATTTCCGACTTGTTTATATATTGTGTACAGAAAAACAGGCCATTTATTTGCTTTCTTGTGTTCTGTTATTGGATAAAATTTTTAGTTAAAACTTTACAAACCAAATCTAACAGCCAAAAAATAATGAAAGATTCCGCTTAAATATTTTGTAAAACGTTTAATAAAATTCAATTATATTTTAAGTATTGACATTTCTTTCTGCTACAGATTTTTCCCTCCTAACAGTGTAATAAAATATAAAGTAAATATGTAATAATCAAAGTAAATTTTGCCTTACTAGCTCTATCGATTTTTTTTTCAACTATTTGTAAATAGTTTGTTGTTCTCGGTAGAGAATTGGGAAATTTGAAGTATATCTGAATCTTTTTATTGGTTGAATTCCGCAACTTATTTTATTTCATTCGTTTTCTGATTGGTCCGTGTTTAATGTCCAAAAATGAAATATTTCAGTTTTTTATTTTATTAGTTTTCTGGTTGGTACATGTTTACTGTCCAAAAACGGAATACTTCTGTTGTCACGACGAGAAAAAAGTATTTAAAAAATACATAAAAAAAAGAGTATCTCAAAAATAAATTGAGATACAGCTTTCAAACAAATTGCATTTAAAAGTACATTTTTTTTTCTCTGTACGACGGTGTAAATTGAAAATGTGTGATGTTTAGAAGTTTTAAAATTGGCAGTACCGAAAATTGCAAAACTAAAGCTTCATTTAAAATTTGTATATGATTGGTACACGAATATTAATCTTTAATCCATGGCGTACATAATATAGGATAGTTATTACGTAAACCATGTTTTGATCATCATAAAAATGATGTTTATTTCTGTTATTTTTTTAATATAGAATTTATTTATAAGTCTAAAATTTTAATCTTTGAAAATATAATTTTCCAAATAGTCGTTGTAATTTGTTAAATTACAATTTTTTAACCATTTGGAAATAGTTGTTGTTCTCGGTAGAGAATTGGAAAATCAGAAGTATATCTGAATCTTTTTATTTTATTTATTTATTTATTTATTTTTGTTTCCGAAGAACAAAATCTATTTTTTTTTTGACAAATACGGCCGTCTGAAATGGACAAAATAAGTGTTATTCTATTCTCTGAACTGTTTTTGATCAGTTACAACGATTATATTGACCAAATTCATGGCACATGATATGATAATTATGGTGTTTTTTAGGTTGTGCTAGATGTGGCACACGGTGCACTCAAGAGTTAACAATTCTGAAACAAAATTCTGATACGTTGAAATCAAAGCAAAACCATAATAATAATTTGTAAATAAGTAAAATTCAAATATGTTTTTACTCGTTACAGTTCCGTTTTCGAAAAGCAAATATCGTTGGTAAATAAACTTACAAAATAAAGGGAAAACAAAAACAAATACCCTAATCAAAATAGTTCAATATAAAAAAGGTAGCAATTTAACCTTTCTTTCTTGCGTTTAAAAATCGATTCGAACTGCCAATTCAAGTATTAGTACATTTAGGACAAGACCTGTATCTGCCACAATGCAATTTTCGAATTGTTTGCTAAGTCTATATTTGAGGACATCAACCCATAGTTACCGAGAATGTCCAGGAATTTTTTTTGCACGCAAAAGGCTTACGTCAACCGTTTTATTGCAGGTGTTTTTAGATACTATCTAATTTTAAACATGAGTTTAGATGCAAATATAGAGTTTATCTTTAAAATAGTGATTCTGCGGTAACTGTTTATTTTTGAAATTTTTACATATGAAGTCTGAGCAAGCATGCAAGAAACTGATTATGTGTTTTTTTAAAGATACAAGGGGACATAGCCGGACTTACCAGATTACAGATTATAGATGAAAACAATTTATTTAATTGATATATATATATTAGATTTATATATTAATTTTTTTGCATATTTTTTAGAATACGTACTAACAATATCAAAAATCATATTCATATAAAAAATAGTAAATAATTTAAATAAAATTTTGAAATTTATTAAAGCGATAATTTGTTTTGTATCGGTTTCGCGCTAGAATTTAAAACCAGAAGAAATCGCCAAAGATCGCTACTTAAATCACCCTTTTTTTATTCTGATTATTTCAATGATTTAAGTGCATAGTTTGATCACATTTCTTAAGTTTGTATTTTATTTATATTTTATTGTTTATTTATTGATTGATAGAAATCTTAATTTCGTTATATCATATAATCAGGAGAGAAATGCTGAACCGTTTATATTAATTTAATTAAGAACGGTTTTATCCGATGTCATCTTCTGCACGCAATAGACAGATTTTTAAAAAATCATGTCTGAATTTTTTTTATAAAATATTAAAATTTTTTTTGAAAAGCAATATATTTTTCAAGGAAAGTGCGATACAGTTTTCAAACAAATTACATTTCTCCCCCTATTCGACAATGCTAGAATGTTACACGTGGGTCGTTTAGAAGTTAAAAAAAGTATGCAGTAAAAAATAAATGTAATCGTTTCTCTTGTTACCGCATTACACGTTGAGACGTTTGTTCCTTATACAGGGTGACCAGCGAATAAGACCCCGATTCCAAAATTAAATTTCTCAAAAACAGAGATTGATAGAATTATGCTGTAAGCGGTTTGTTAGTTAAGCTGTAAAAATATTATACAGAAGTTTCGATCGGTGAATATTTTGAAAAGATTGTGTTCTGATTGCAAAGAATGCTTGACTTGGCATGTTTCTTGTTTCAGATTACATGCAGAGAACAAGTTTTTTGGCGTACAGTGCATATTTTAACGATTTTTGAAATTATATTTCCGAAATTCTAAAAATTTAATACCAAAAAATTCTTTAAAATATGACACTGTATGCCGAAAAACTCGTTCTCTGTAAGAAATCTGAAACAAGAAACATGTCATGTCGAGCATTCCTTGCAATCAGAACACAATCTTTTCAAAATATTCACCGATCAAAACTTCTGTATAACATTTTTACAGCTTAACTAATAAACAAACCGTTTATCGCATAATTCTATCTATCTTTGTTTTTGCAAAATTTAATTTTGAAATCGGGGTCTAATCCGCTGGACACATTGTTATATAATGCAGCATAAATTATGAGAATCTCGCAGTGTGGTAAGTTTTATAGTAATTGATAAAGACATGTTTAAAGTATAAGCTTTCGATTTATCAGGTTTTCTATTAGTTAAAACTTTTATTTAATATGATACGATAACGCTGCTCTGATATCTGTATTAATAAAACAGAGTCTGTAAATCTACCTGTCTACATATACAGGGTGAGTCATAAATATCGAAACAGTAGGCTATCTCCTTAAATATTGTCCCTAGACCCATACTTCTAATTGCAAAGTTTCATAAAAAAAGGTGAATTTTTTGATAAGATAAGTTGCAACTTCATGGAGGGTCTATTTTGAAAAATACTAAAATTACATTTTTATACCCCCCAGAGGATAAAACATCCAATTGGAAAATTTTCCTTATCCATTCCTGAACTGAACAAAAAAAATTTCATCTTGATATCTTCAAAACTCAGAGAATTATGACAATTTTAATAAATCGTGAGGTTTCAAGGGATCAGACACAAATTGAAATGCATGTAATTGAAGAAACAATGTTACTGTAATGGGTCCAGGAAACATTTATTTTATTTATTTATTTATTTAAAAGTTAGAATTTCAAATGTTTCGTGATGATTAACCATATAATTCGTAAGCATTATCACATCATAAGACTTCTTAATAATTTTTCTTTTCAGAAAAATTAGAGTAAATTAAAGCTGTTATAATTCAAAATATTTTTTGTCGCGTTGAATTTCTTTCTTTTGATTAAATGAAAGTGTCTAATTTTCAATTTTAATTCAGCATTTTAAATAATATATTTTTTAAAAAATAAAAGTATATAAAATAGCAGTATAAAAAAAGATGCAATTTTTGTAAACAAATCATATTTTTTAAAGTAAATTTTTTGATCTAAAAACTTCTTTCGCGGCACGTTGGGCATTTTTTTTTCTTTGAGATGTTAAAAAATTATTCAACTCGCGAGACTGTTACCGTAACCGATGGTTATTGACTTATGTCAGTTTAAAAATGAGAAATACTGAAATAAAAACATTTTATGCAGAAAAGTGCATTTAGTTTTAAACAAAGATGGGCTCCTAACATTTAAATGCTTTTTAAAAGTTTCAAGGTGATTAAATCCGTCCTGTATATTTTCGATTTCAGATTTTGTTTAAGTTTTGCCATTCTCACCTTCTTTAATTACTGTTTAAATGCGTCAGTTGATTTAAACTTTATTTTTTTATCACGTCGATTTCAAATTTTTTCATTGTGCAGCGACTCACAGACAGACATTTCATAAAAACATGTTTTTCGGTATTTCTGAGCCCTAAAACGTGTGAATCTATCGAAAAGCGGAATTCAAAATTTTCATGAATCCAATACTTTTTTCTTGTAAAGATAGAATAAAGTATAAATAGGTTTAAAACCATCATAAATTTTGAAACTGAATAATATAAAGCAGATTTTTAAAAATATTTCTGTGTAATTTATTAAAAAATATTTCCAATGATTCCGTTGGTAGAAGCGTCATTATCACTATTACTATATTTATTAAACTTATTGCCAGCGGCAATAAATTTTTAAGACACTTTTAATGAGAATTTAATTAATATCACTTAATTTAATAACACTTTTAATAAGTGTTTAATAAGACCAATGGGTCGTGTCAGTTACGAGGTTGGCACCAAGGTCGAAATATTGCAGACATTTAGCATATTTCAAGGAAGTTTAAAGCAAAAACCTATGCGCGTTTATTTTATATCTAAAAGTTAAAGTATTGTCTTGGATTGACATTTAACAATGCGCAAATTTATGGTCGATCCCTAAATTGCACTCCAAATGAACTGATTTCGCTGCTTTCAGAGGTATGCTTAAGTGGTGTAAGTCAGGAATTTTGGAAAATTTTGGATTTTAATATCTTTCAGGGATTTGTAGATATCGAGATGAACTTTTCTTTTGTTCAATTCATGAATAGATAAGGAAAAATTTTCTAATTGGAAGTTATATCCTCTGGGGGCCGTATAAAAATTTAATTTTCGTATTTTTAAAATAGACCCCCTCCCCCATGGAGTTGCAACTTATCTTATCAAAAAATTCACCCTTTTTTATGAAACTTTGCAATTGGAAGTATGGGTCTAGGGGCAATATTTAAGGAGATAGCCTATTGTTTCGATATTTATGGCTCACCCTGTATATACGTTCTCACGCTGTGATGAATAAGGCAAGCTCTATGACATTGGGAACTCAGATATTCCAAAATGTTCATCAAATGAGAACCAGAAGAGAATTTTTCAAAATTCGATTTTGATTATTTTTTAGTGAAATTTTAATCATTTTTTTATTGAACTGTAAGGTTTTACTCCTTACGAGCTACGCTCACCAACTCCCTTATCCCCCGTTCAGACACCCCATATTCTAAAAGCACGCTAATTTCATTGGCATTAAAAAAATTGAGTTATAATTTTAAGAACAGTGGCAATCTACCTGTAAACAGGTTTCCAGTTATTTCTCTTTGATTGGAGATTTCTAATGCCAAATCAACTGCTGTTAAGAGATACAATGGCTGTTTTCGCCTTTCATTTAAAAAAAAAAGGTTAATTTTTTTTTTTAATTAAACTAAAGAAAAATGGATTAAGCAAACAGTCTTTGTTTCTTGGTATTTTTTAACAACGCTATAATATATATTTTATCAAAACAATTTCTTTTAAAAGACATTTGAAATTACTGTTTAAAATCTGTAATTTTTGCCAAAGTTTTATTTCTTTTTTTTAATATTCACGTGAAAATCGTGAACTCATTTAATTATAATTTGAAAGGGTTTTTTTCTGTTCATAATAAATACATGTCAATAAATTTTTAATATGAAGGAAAAATTATTCTTTGCGTTGTTTATAAATTTGACAACAATTTAAAACAATACTCTTTTCTGAAATTTGCAAAAAAGTGTCTTTCGAAATGCTGAAAATTTGAATTTAAAATGGAAATATATCCTCAAAAAATGAGTCAAATTAAAAAAATAAATGCAGTCTGAACACTGGAGACTTCTAATGTATGAAATGATCTAAAAACGATTAAAGTACAAATAAATTTACCCAATTTTGTCCATTTAATCCAATTTTTTCTGCCGTTCCGGACTTTTAACAAAAAAAAATAGACAAAATAGCGACCTTTCATACAGGGTTACAATACAAAATATAAAAATGGATATGAATTCAAATAGAGAGATATAATAAAATAAATATGTAATAAAAAGCACATCTCATTTTAGGCAAAAGAAGGGACTTTTTTGAAAAATTTAAAAAACATTACATAAACTCCAAAAGCATTTCATTGAAAAGAAGACAAAATTTTCTGTATTAGATTAACAGAAAGAAATCGGATGTTTGTTACTAATTTAAAGAAATCGCCGCTGAATACGAAAAAACTCTGAAAATCCCATAAATTAACTTAAGAGCTTATACTAGTCAATCAAAAAGACCCGGATGATAATGTTAAGTCTATGGGGACGCTATTTTTAAATATCTCGCTCAAATTGTAATATTTTCGTTTTTTTTTTTTTTTTTTTTTTTTTTTTTTTTTTTTTTTTTATAGGATAGCTGAGGACGATCTGCAACCGGGATAGTTTTTACTTTTTCGATTTTGGTTCGATATAAGGCTGTTTCATGTAAAATTGTAACGTTTTATTCTGTTCATTCTAATCGTAACTAATTCTGTTCATTTAAATCAGTAAAGTATGGGAATAATAAATGCATAACCATATCTGCATATCATGATAAACGTATGAATTAGAAAAACAAAGGAAAAAAATTGTAACAATAAAAAACATTCTGACATTAATAACTACATTATTTGGGTGAGGGACGTAGGAAGAGGATCGAAAATGATAATGTATGATATTGTAAGAGGGGGAGGCGGAAGGGGGTTACAAAATTGCCTAAAAGTTAATAGCGTTATATATGTACAGCCCCTAACCTATTTTGTTTTAGAATTTTTTTTTTTAAATCTAAAGTGTGATATTATCCTGGAGAATGTCTGACTAAAATTTTATTTAAAAACACTCACGGATATGTGTACATCTAAGTATGTAGTATTAAGCGTGTTTGTTTGTACCGGGTGTCCAGTAAATGACTGACCCATTTTGAATGTAAATAACAAAAAAACTGCTTGAGATAAAAATGCGCGGCTTGCTGTATTGTTATTAGAATATAAATAAATTTTTAAATATGCACTTTGTTAATGTAATGTAATAATATTTAAAATAATATCTCAGTCTCAAGACTGAGGAGGTGAAGTATAATACAGATGGTTCAATCATAAATATTATTTTAAATCACTTTCCAACCAATGTACCCTATTTCTGAAGCTGATTCGAGAGTCGATTCAACACATAGATTCAGATTCGACAACATATAGATTCAGATTCAGCCGAAAATCTCATATTTATGAAAATTAGAGTCATGTCTTTATTCAAACAGCCTGTTATCGCCAGCGCGATATTTTTTCCCGAAATTTGAACTATATTAACAAAATACATGTTTAAAAATTTATTGATTTTCTAAAAACAATACCGCAAACCGCGCATTATTATCTCAAACTGTTTATTTGTTATTTAAGTTCAAAATGGGTCAGTTATTTACTGGACACCCGGTATCTGTCTAAATCTCACAAATAAAATGTTCTTACAATTTGATTACCTAAAAGCATATATTTCCTAGATATTTCCAATCCTCTAAAATGTTATTAACATTTGACAAAGACCTTTTATTCTTTATGTATTTACATGTTTATTTTGAACATAACTTTTATAGAAGAACTCATTTTAAAAAGCTTTGATTGTTATTTAAACACTATCGTACTTCGTTGAAACGGTGTATTGCACTTTCTTTTATGAAAATATTCATCTTAACTTTTATTTTTTTAAGGAAATGAATTTAAGAATTAGAATATGTTACCATCTAGAAACTTATTTTGGCTACTGTTGTTTGTAGTTGCCACAGTAACATATCAATTTTCTTTCAGTGCAAGGAAGTTAAGTATTATATATTGATAGCAGAATAATTATTGATACGAAAATTTAAAGATTTCATTTTCTTATTATAATCGTCATTGTTCCATATATTTTGCATTAAAAGAAACAAACTTTCCGATAACTTTGACTATTGTCGATGGACGTCAATTCGTCGCATCTAGAATGATGCATATTTATTTCAAGATTAGGTGAATAAAGCTTCCAATGCACCTGAGACTCAGAATTTTGATTTTTGATTACAAAATTTCTTAAGACGCCACTCGAGTCAGTGAAAAACACTCGAATGATAATATTGAGTCTTTGGGGGCTTTAGTTTCAAATATCTCGCTCAAATTGTAATATTTTCGCATGATGTTTTTTTTCTTGCATAGGATAGCTGAGGACGATCCACAACAAGACTAGTCTTTACTTTTTCGATTTTGGTTATTTATTTTTTATATTATGATAGTTTCAATTTCAGAGCCGATTTAAATCGGTTTCAAAAATTAAAGAATTTTTAAAAAAATTATTCAATGAACTAAAATACGTTTTAGTTTTTTACTCCAAATGTAATGTCTTTTTTTTTTTTTTTTTTTTTTTTTTTTTTTTCAAAAATAACTGAAATGACTTAAAAGTATATTTTGTTTAAAATTTTAAATATTTCTGAAAATGGAAAAAAAAATCCGCATTATGGGTTTTTCGGTGGGTTTTTTCGAAATGGATCTAGTCTGAAAAACCCATTGGGTTTTATCATATCCTATGCCAGACTGTATCAGAATGTATTCAGTTGTATCAGAAATTACCAGAAATCTCACAAAAGTAGCTATGCGATTCGTTTTAGTGTAGAAAATAAGCATTTACTAATGATGCAAATGGGCCCCACCAGTAGATGGGAGGTTCTGCTCTCGAAGCTGGTAGACGGGAGGTTCTGGGTGCGAACCCAATCACGTACGTCGCCCTTACCGTTCGGAGTTTCATGGTTTTCTTCGAATCTTAAGTAAATACGGGTTAAGTTCCCTTAAAAAGACCCTCTCGTAGGTCATTTCTCCCTAGAGTATTTATCCCTCGTGCAAATAATCGGCTGTCATAAATAACACCAACATCAACACTAATGATGTAAATGGAATGTCTTTTCATTATTAATAAATACTTACATGCAAGATTTATTTAAAATGCGATCGACATTTCATCAATATTTCGGTGTTGTTACACTAGCAACAAAATAACATAATAGACTGCGTGCGAAGCACTGAACTTTGTATACAAAAAATAAATAAATAAACGCCATAATTCCTGTAGTCTGTATTTATTTTCGCCAGAGAAATATCTATAAATTAAATTAGGTTTTACGATCATCGCATCCGAAGCCACGTTTGTTAATATCACATTTATTATTCAAAGAAATAAATTGAAAATTCGCGAGAAACGGCGTACGATGCCGTATTGAACTAGAATTAGCAGATTTATTATTCTCCTCTACAAGCCTCAGTTAAATTAATCGAAGCGTTTTAAAATAAAAAGTATGTATTAGCTAGATGCAAATGCAATCAGAAATGACAAATTGATATGAAAGTGAATTGATCTGTTTGTATACATTTAAAACAATAGAATATTAAATAAAAAATAAACAAATAGAAGTATCTTTTCCAGTATGGGAACTTGTCGAGATAGAGAAAGTGGTCTTGGCAAATGAAGGAAATTTTTCATGCATACTTTTTAGCAACCTGTTCACAGTTTCATATACACAAAGAATTTTTTCGGTGTTTATACAATTTATTTAATATAAAGAAGCCATTTATCTGTTTTTATATACAAACAGAAGTACACTCTTAAAACGAAAGAGCTGATTTGGCCTCTCATGAAAGAGCTGTAATTTTTTCGATCATAAAAGAGTTTTTTTTTTCAAACGATTAAATCTTCTTGCTCTAAATTGGTTATTTAAATAGCTCAACTTCATTTAAATTGGTTAAAACTCGAGTTATTTCAACTCTTTTTTGAGAAGCTGCCTTTCAACATTGAGATGAGTGGATTTCAGCTCAACTTGAGCTATTTTGTGGCTGACTTTTTAAGAGAGTAAATTGTAGTGAAAATTGATTATAATAATAATGCATATATATAAATAAAATATTTTTATACATAAATACGTATGAGAGGACGTGAGTTTCAAAAATCACCTTACCCAAAATATAAAATTTTGGGAAATCGTGACAAACCTCTAACTGCGTATTTTGGGTTTAATAGTAAACTAAGATTTTTTTTTTAATGGCAAAAATACGGGATAAAACTAATTTTCTCAGATTGTCCTGTTTTTTCGTTGCAGATTTACAAATAGAATAGATTGATAGAGAAATCACAATTTTTTAAATTTTGGTTAAGACGAGCTTTGAAATTTAGGTCCTTATATCTAAACAAGCTTAAAAGTTCACCAAGTTTGTTTTCAGAGTTGTTTATATCATTTGGTAACAAATATAATTTTCTAATACCCGAATTGAAGCTAAACTTAAATAAAAAATAAAAAGCGCTAATAGACATATATATGTAAAAGCACCCAAATAACTATAAATATACGTAGAAATTATTTAATGAATAAGTAAACATAAATATTTATAACTAGCAAAACCATTAAACTATTTAAAAAAAAAAAAAAAAAAAAAAAAAAAAAAAAATGATGTATCCTTAAAAAAGTGAAGCTTCAACTGCAACCGCTTTCGAAAGGGTTCATTACCACTGCGGCAAACTCCCACCAGTAAATAATTGATTCAGAAAGTTTCTCTTTATTTAAGCGTCACTATAATGAAAAATTTCCAACCAAAATAACGACATAAACTGATATTTATTTTTTTACTGGTAAGAGTTTACTTCAGTGGAAGCAGGTCCGCCACATTGTGATAATCAAAACAATTTTCTGTCAGTATCATTGAAAAGATTATAAAACCTGGGCAAACTGACACCTGTAAAAAAAAAAAAAAAAAAAAAAAAAAAAAATTCTCGTTGTCTCTGCTTGGAAAGCCTAAAGGTTGTGTTGCTTCAATCGCTATCATGTTTTTTGTCGTAGTTGTGCTCAAAAGTGTAATGAATGTATTTATTTGATCTCATTTGGATAGGAACTAGATTTGTAAATTTTTAGACTTGAAAAATCCTATACATGGGACTTTTTAGGTTTCTTGCAAGTAGTTTTGCTTTACAATACATACATGGAAGTCTTTTATGAAGAGTCCACAGAAAAATGAAGTTAAAGGCATTAACTTTCTCATGAGAAATTTTAAAAATACAAAATACATGTCCAAACATTTAAAAGTTGAAAAGGGGAATTAGATGTATCACTAAGCACGAGCCCTCGTCAGTGCAAGTCTTTTTTTCATAAAATAATATACATTATAAATAAATACGCTAAAACTTTATTATTATTATTATTCTCATCTGCCTCGCCATTTAATGTATTACGCAAAGTATTATATTAAAAAAAATAATAGAATCGTGTAAATTTCCATTGAAAAATTCCATGAAAAATTCCCCAAAATCATATTAAATATTATAAAGAAATTAGAAATCCTATTGTGTTGTCAGCAAGTGTAATTCCTACTGAAATTATAACTGCTTGTTTTGTCAGATATGTAGCATAATTATAAGTGCTCGTTATTATAATGCATATGCGTATTTTTATAAAATTTTCACCATAAGTTGAACTTTAAAAAAATAAAAAAATTGGGGCTTAAGAAGTAAGATTATACAATACGGAAAGTTCAGCTGTTTCTTAATTTTAAATCTAGAAAAGGATTTTGTTACTGAAAAAATTTCCTGATTAAATTCGCCGCATCTCTTATTTTGCTCTATATATTCGTGAGTTTTCTTAAATTTAGGTTTTTTTTTAATATTATGTAAGTATATCTTTTGTTTAATGTTCTCAATAGATTCATTCCACGAATATTAATTCCATGCTATGTAAAACTAAATACTTCAGAGAATAAATACCATCTGCTGTACATGCTGCGTGTTTAGAAACAGAATTTACTCTATCGTGACAAACTGTTGCATTAGAAACAAAAGTCAGAAACTAATTCCAAGCAAAAATCAATATTTTTATTGATTTGATAATCATATTTAATAAATAAGATACTGACTCGTAAAATTTATAATTCATTACTTTATTTTAATCGTGTTGTTATCGTTCATCAAACTTTTTCATTGACATACTTATACATACTTTTCATATTGAAATTTTGAAATTTCTATTAAGCTGAATATATGTGTGTCACGCTGACTGTCGATTCGATATCCACCTGTCGCTTTGGTCTCTTAAATTTTCTTCATCCTTTGATATTTAAATTCTATTTGTTATTAAAATTTATAATTTTTGACAATTCTATGTGTATATTATTATTTGACATCTCTAAATTTGGAGTTTCGGTTCCTTTATTATTCGAATATGTTAGCTTTTTAACTTCATATTAGGTATTCCATAGCGTGATCAACTTAAAAGAGTACCCGTTTATTTTTTAGTATTTTATTCATCTATATATAATAAATGTAGCAAGACTTTCAACATTATCACTTATTTAATGTGTTTCTATTTAATATGTGGGTATTGTTTTTTTTTTTCTCTTTCTAAATTCTTAAACTCGATTTTAGGATTCCGTTCTTAAAAATTTTAAAACGGAACCATTATAAGATCACTTCTATATCTGTCTGTCTAGCCGTTTTACTTGGGCGGAGTCAGCTAGTATTATTTTAATGTTAATATTATTGTTCCAAAATGCTCATAGATTCTAGTTTGAATAAACATTACCGTATATACTCATGTATAAGCAACCCTCCTTAAGATATTTTGAGAAAGCCCTGACACGCGTCACGAAAACGTGACAAAAAAAAAAAAAAAAAAAAAAAAAAAAAAAAAATCTTTATTGGCTCGTGGATTTCAGCGATCCTTTCAACATTTTAATCTGCTTTTTAAAATGAGTTCAACTTGAAAATGTTTCTAGATATCGCTCCTAAAGGTCCTGCAATACAAAGAAGTACAGTAGAACCCCGGTTATCCGAATCCCGTTTATCCGAAAATCGCCTTAACCGAAAGACCTTAAAATTTCTAAAGACCTTTTTAAATGTAATATATATATATAGTCAAAACTATTTTTACCGATATCAAATGACAGCTTTCAACATATTTTGACTTATGATACTATTTTTTGTATGTTTTAGATCAAAACAATTACGAATCCTTTTTAATACTTTGAAGTGTTGTTTAAGTACTTATTAGTTTTAAAAATTATAAGCAAAATAAGTAAAAATAAAAACATTTAAAGGTGTAGTATTTGTAGAAATAGTGGTAAAAAGCATGTTCTTAATTAAATAAATAAACAAATTATTACTCTTTTTTATAGCCTTTAGGATCGGTGTTATTTCGTTACAGTCTACCATGTGCAATTTTTTTAAAATGTTTCACGTATTTTTTTTTTTTTTTTCATTACTTCCACGCCTATTCCAATGGAACCCCGATTATCCGAAAATTCTTATGAAACCCCAATTAATCGAAAATGCTTTGGTCCCATACTTTTTGGATAACTGGAATTTTACTCTACTATATTTTAGTAGTCCAAGAAGTTGTTAACCTTTGTAAATAAGACTTGAAGATATTTTTCAAATTTTTGTGAATTGGTGTTATTAGGTTTAAAATAGTTAAAACTTCTTCGGTTTTACATAAATCTAGTTTTAAAACATTGATTTTTTTTCTTTTAACTAATTAGAAACGTTAAAGTAAAGCTTATTAATTTAATGAAATATATATATATATATATTTAATCTTCGATTACAAATCATTTTTCAACATACTAACTACCAGAAATGTGGTTCGACTTATACACGAAAATTCACTTTTTTTTTCAAAATTTTGCTTAAGAAGTGAAGAGGGGGGGGGGTGACTTATACACGAGTGTATACGGTATATTTCTGAAATCTGACATTTGTCTTCCTATTTTTATTTTTAAAATATTTTAAGCAAACCGCAGTGTTTTGAATTAAAAGTTCGGAATGAATTTTTAACTTTACAAATGTTTTTTTACAGGTAATTTGCTTCGTGTTTTACAAACCAACTAAATCAATGACAGAATTGGCCGATAAGTCAAGATGCAAAAATTTATGAATGGAAAACGTCTGTGAAGCTTATTCCAAATGTGAAATCCCAGAATGAAGGAAGTCATCAGAATATACGGATGGTCTTACTCCACAATGTCATCGTATAGTCTAACATATAATGACAACTGAAGATACGTTACTTGATATTTCTGCGGAGGTGAGCTTACGGTCATTTTCATTAAAATTTTTCTCTATGACGACTAAATAATAGATCACATCTTTATATTTACTATTATTTTGTATTCACAATTAGGAGAAAATACATACCTTATTATTTATTGCTTCTTGAAAACAGAATTTTCTGTAACTTCGTGTATCAGCATTTATTCTTGTATCATAATATAATTTTAAATATGATTATTCATTACATTTTTATTTATAAACAAGCTTCTAGCCCGCCCAGCGTTGCCCAGATCTGTGATAATTACTTTAAACGAGCCTCAAATTTGCATAATGTCATATCTTATGTTTACATTTTGTCTGAATTTATATTTTTAAATGAAAAAAAATATATTCAATTGAAAGTATATAGGGGAGAGGAGGGAGGAACGGGACACTTTTTTACAAAATTAAGAAAATTAACTTTGTTTAACACAAAAACAAAAATTTTAATTTACAGATTACAAAAATGAAACATTTTCTAATGTCCTTGAGCAATATAGAAACATATTTTTCAGAAATAGTTTTAAAAATAAAGAAATTATAAAATGTGCTTCATACCTTCCTACTAGCAGAGAGGTATGGGACAGTTATAAAGCAATGCACGAATAGTCTGGTGTCGGCTATATAGTCTAATAAAGATTGTAGGTTGATATAATGTATGCGCTACAGTATAAAATTCCTGTATCTTCATCAATAGAAAGAATATTGAGGATTGTAAGTCAGAGATGACAGCATTACAAAATCTTCAGTTTGGATATTTATATTTTGAAACTAAAGAATATATTTTCAATGTTATAATTTTAGACTTGTCACATTCCTTCTTTTTCTGGTATGTCTCATTCCTCCCTTCTTTTAAAGATTTCTTGTATAAACATAAATACCTGTCGGTTTTGCCTATAGGCGGAGGTAGATTTCGAAGAGTTTTCATTTCAACAACAAAAAATGAAATGTAATTAGAGATAAACTCAATTTAATTACTTTATTTGGCCGCTTTAGAAAAAAATTTTAATTTCATTTTTCTGTAAGAACTGGTTTTATCGAAATCATCTTAAATGAAATTCGGCTCAAATGCCCATTTTGACAACATATTTTGCAATATATTCTGACTTTATTAAAAAATCGACCAATACGCACATTATATAATTCCTAAGTAACAAAAAACTGTCAATTGAACACGTTTGAGAGCAAAATTGAATTTGAAAATGAGTCATAAAATAACCAATTTGTTTTTATACATTCACTATTCTTTAATCAAGATCGTTTTGAAAAATTTTGTGCGAAGTGCCCATTTTGACAGTTTTTTTTTAATTTATATTTAGCCTTTATAAAAAAAAAAAAAAAAAAAAAAAAAAAAAAAAAAAAACTGACTATTATGGCACATTACACAGTTTCTAAATAACAAATAACTGTCAATTGAATACGTTTGAGAACAAAATTGGACTTAAAAATGAGTCATAAAATAACCAGTTTGTCATTTGAATACATCCTCAATTTTTTAATCATGATAGCTTTGGAAAAATTTTTTGCGAAGTGCCCAATTTGACAGCTTTTAAAAATATATATATTTAGCCTTTATCAAAAAATCGCACATTATATAATTCTGAAATTTAAAAAAAATTGTCAATTGAATGCGTTTGAGAGCAAAATTGCATTTAAAAATGAGTCATAAAATAACCAACTTGTTATTTGAATACATTCTCAATTCTTTAATCATGATCGCTTTGGGAAATTTAGTGCAAAATGCCCATTTTGGCAGCCCTTTTTTTTTTCTTTTTTTTTAAATATATTCTGCCTTTATCAAACAACTGGCCCATCCATCACATTATATAGTTCCTAAATAAGAGGTCCTGTAAATTGGATTCGTTTGAGAACAAAAATGGATTTAAAAATGACTCAGAAAAAATGCAATTTGTTATACTTCCTAAATTTTTCAATCACGATGACTTCGGGAAATTCTGTTCAAAATACCCTTTTTGGCAGCCTTTTTTGAAATATATTCTGCCTTTATCAAAAAACTGGCCAATTTATCGCGTTATATAGTTCCTAAATAAGAGTATCTCCCATTTAGATGCGCTTAAAATCAAAAATGAATTTAAAAATGAGTCACAATATAAGCAGTTTGGATTTGAGGTTTTTTCTCCAACTCCTATTTTTGTTTAATTTATTTCTGCTATAAGAATTGGTCCTATGAAAAACATGTTAGTGTAAAAATTGTAGATATTATTGAGACGATATAAAATAAATTTAATTAGATTTGATTGCTTAAGTATTGAGTAAGTTATGGATTTTTTCTTTTTCCACCCCCCTTTTTCTTTTCGTTTTTAATTTTTTTTCATCGGTAAAAGTTGGTCCTATCAAAAACTTGTAAATACAAAAGTTTTATATAATATTGAGACCATTCATACCAAATTTAGTTGGATTTGATATCTTGAGAATTGACGAAGTTATGAATTTTTTTCTCCCAAAAACCCTGTTTTTTTCGCCCCTTGAGCCCATTTTTAACTTTATCAAACATCTGTCATGCATAAACTTTTAGCCCATTTTTTAGAAGTAATATAAACTTTAAAATGATTCGATATCTATTTTAATTAAGAAGTTATCGCGTGTTTTCGGTTTTCACAAAAACACTCCCTATTTCCACCCCCTTGGTCCGATTTTGCACATTAACGAACTCGACCGAGATTTTATGCCTCTTGATTTTATATAAAAGTTTGAAGAAGATCTCAGCATAATTATGGAAGTTATCGTGTCTAGAAGAAAGTGAAATATACACACATATATATATATAGAGAGAGAGAGAGAGAAAGAGAGAGAGAGATAAACTTTTTTACTGATGGTAATTTTGTGGTCTAGGAGTCATGATCGGTGTAGATCTGCAAAAAATTTTCAGAAATTCAAATATGGGAGAGAATGCAATAGGTAGTATTTCATACGAAATCTACCTAAAAATGATGCTTTTAGTCGAAATTTAAATTATGGATAATTGACTTTTGATAGTATAAGCAAAATAGGATTTTTCTGTTGTTGTTGGTTTTTTTTCCTTTTTTTAATGCATTTTATTTAAAACATCGCATAACAATCTTTCTTTATTTTTAGGTATCAGGCACTGAAGAATTGATTGCAGATGAAGCCCCTCTCCTGGTGTTTCGAGTTATTGGCTGCACATTTGTTACTATTCTCGTTGGATTTACAATCATCATTTATGTTTCATCTGGGTGATTTTTTTTAACTTCTAACATTTTATGACAAATTTATTCTTTGAATATGATTATTTGATCGCATCGTTTTCATTTGATTTTTCAATACTTTTATTGAATGGGAAGTGTTTATGAGACTAAGTGTGTTGATTATATTGCAGGAGGCTTAATTTTGGTTTCTGGTTTACACCGTCATGTTAATGTGTTTAATTTGCCACATCTACGTTTATTTCGGAAATGAATTAAATAAAAGTTCTGAAAATAAAATCACTTATTAATATTGCTCATTAAGTTTTATACAGTAGACTCGTCATTTTACGACCCCTGATTTAGAGACGCCTCGCGATTTAGCGATCATTGGATGAGGTTCCGAGCATTTTCTAATACTTACAATGTTTTTCCTCGCTCGTTTAAACGACCTGTAAATAATCCAAATCCTGATTTAGTTACCTTTTCACATCCTCCAGACATAAAAAATCTAGAAGCAGTAAAGATAATTTTTCTTTCTGACAAATGATACATGCATTTTACAGCGTATGAATCAAGGTGTTATACATTGTTTAAATAATATACCGAAGAAATTAGTCAATGGTATTCTAATCAATTTAGAAGTAAAGAAAATTCACAAAACGAATTCTTGGTGGCAATTCATACAGCAAATGATTCTCGGCAGGCGGTTTCTTTGGATACAGTTTGGCTTCAATTTCGCAGAACCAAGCTTGGGAACTTTAACCAACTGCCCGGGTATTAGAGGTCTGCACGGGCCCGGGCTTGGACCGTGACCCGTATATTATTAGTCTAATTATTATCTTAACCATAATGTTATTATTCTAAATCATGTTAATTTCTTAATTAATCTTTATTTGAACGGCGAAAGCCTAAGAATCTAAGAAATCCTTTATGTTGCTAATGTGTAGTTCAAGTAAAATATACTATAACATCATTCCATAGATATGTTTGCAATATTCTTTTTAAAAAAATCTTAATTACATGAGGAAAATCTGAATCTTTTAGAAATAGTAAAAATTGTGACGGGCCGGGTCTGTTTTCACTTATTTCTATACGGGCCGAGCCCAGAAAGGAATAATATAAACGGACCGGGCCGGGGCCGGGCCGAATGTATAAGTTTTACAACGGGCCGGGCCCGGACCTGGAAATTCCGGCCCGTGCAGACCCCTACCAGGGATTGAAAAAATCGAACATCGAAATCGAAGAATCCCGTCATCTAATATACAAATGTTATGAAAATATGTTGTTTGGCCGCAAAATCTTAGATTTGAAGATTATGTTGACTTAGACGACAAGTTTAATACTGAAAAAATATTTTCAAAAGATGATTTAATTTGCAGCCTTCTTAATCCTGATTGAGCAAAATGCAAATAATTTCCAAATAATTCCGCATTTCCAAATAATTCTTTCGCTTGGAAATTGACGATGTTCCACATATACTACCAGCATTAAAAAGATAAAAGATGCCATCAAGTTGTATGGAACATTTACATCAAGTTGTATCGAAGGAAAGGAAATTCTCATGACTAATTTAAGAAGTTTCCAACTGCCAGTATAACATGAATATTCAAAAAATGTTATTAACTAATCTGTCTTTTTACTTACCCATCATACGTAGTATAGGGTAAATCTTGCAATCGTTTTGAAAATCGAAAAAAAAAATTTTTGACGGATTTACACGTTTTAGATAGTAAAGATTCCGAAAAACATATTTTTAGAAAAAAAAAATTTCGTCCGTCTGTCTGTCTGTGAACGCTTTATCTCCCGAACAAATTGAGATAGAGACTTGAAATTTTGTATGTACTTAGTATGTAAGGATGGGACGAAGTCTATTTAATATCAGTAACCTCGATTATCCGGAACTATATTTTTCGGGCTCTCGAAAAATTCGTTCTGATGAAAGGTATATAAAAATTTTCGATTTTTTTTATTTTAAGGAATGGACGTAAAAGGCAACAAAATGACACAAATTTTGCATAAAGAACGAAGTCGATCGGATAATTAGTTGCCGAGATATTTGTAATCCTGTTTTCCGCATTCTTCGATTTTTCATGACCCTGTATTTCATTCAAATTTCAATTCAGAAGTATATTTTAATTGGAAATGAGACGCTTAATCCGACGCAGTAAATTGTTAGTTAACAGAATTGTTATGTTTGGAGTTATAAGGATGTTTCTTTTACGCAGTTCGGTACTACTTGAATAGTTTGGCGTTTCATATAATTTGTCGAAATTGATACATCAGCAGTTCTTTAATAGAGCATTACTATGCATATTAACAATATTTAAATCTTGTTTTGGAATTGCAATGCATTGTATAAATAGTTTTCACATGTTTTATTTTCATATGCACATTAATGATGGGTAAGTATTACGGTGGCCCCCAACGACTAGTTTATTTTGTAAAATGTTTAAATTCTAGTAAAATTATTTCCATAATTTTTAACCATTTTTTAAATTTAAAAATTTAGACTCAATTCTAAAAATATAGTTTTTTAATTGTATAAGTCAGTAGATTTCACTACATTAGAATGCTAGGTGCTAGGTATTGTTAAAATGCATTAATATCAACCAATATTAGCGACATTTGATTTAACGACCATTCGATTTACTGTCCTATTAGCCTCCTTTACATCCCGTGAAGATCGTTAAATCGCGAGTCTATTGTATTTATAAATCTGATTTCGATTTTAAAATATATGTATATGCTTTGCTAGATCATTTGATTGTAAGTGGAATTTAGAAAAAAGTAATGCAAACAGCTGAATATCTGAAAGCAAAAATAAGAAAATTACATTAATATTTAATGATTAGTCACATTGCTAGCTAATCGTAGAACCAACAGACTGAAAAATGTCCATGTTTGGAATCGAACCCGGAATCCTTAGACCAAGTGCTATACATTTTCAGCTACGAGGAAGATGCTCAGCTTGCCATCTCTCATTCCACATATGTTGATAAGTCTGCAACTGCAGCACAAGATGGAAACTCTACAGTCACCGCAAAAAAAATCTTGACATTTGCGATTTCAGATGTTTTGTTAAATATCAAGAAATGTATGTAAGGAATGAATCTGAAACTCCAGATGTATAAACAAAATAGTACAGGTCATATATTTTCGAAAAGTTTTTTTTTTCCAAAATCCATTAGGGGACCGTAGACAAATTGAAAAAGAACGAATATCTTTTGAATAACCCTGTCAAAACTAATGTAGCAAAAGCGTTTAAACTGTAGATTATGATTAAGGGTGTTCTTAAATCAAAAAGGGCAACTTTATGACACTTGCTTTAATTTATTTTTGTTCGGAAATGGATGAAAATGGCAGGTGTTATTATTCAGAAACTGTCTAATTGCACTCAATTTTCTGTTTTTTTAAAAAACAGAATAGATTTTTCATAACAAGCCTTCAAAGTTGACACTTTTGAGCACATTTCCCGACGAAAGCAGAAAAACCGTTCGAAAAGCAGGAGAAAAACATGTGATCACGTGATCGAAAAATCTTAGTACTGGATAGATAAGTTAATTATCAAAAAATGGAAAAATAAGTTCGATTCGAAATCGCTTCTATAGTCAGGCACTCCAATTTTATATCTTTCCGTTCAAAAATGAATTTGTAAATGTGTCAAAACTTTTTGCGCTTGTTGAACGGAGCAGTTAAGAACACCCTTAAGTGGATTATGGTAATAAACTGTGTTAATTTTTATGCGGATAGCATGTATACTCGTAGAGAAATTAAGGTTTTTATAATAATGGTCCCAAATTTTGCCAAGTTTTTTGCTTATAATTTGCAGAGTTCTTAATAAAAAAAAAACAATCTTCTTTTCAGAAAATATGAGAAACGACATTGTGCATAATACTCTGTAATCAAAATTTTAAAATATTAATAAATGTATGAAAAATGAGCAGGTTTACTAAACAAATTTTCACTACGCATGCGTCAAATCTATAAAAAATGCATTTACATATTGTGTTAGCTAAATGTATAGGGCAACATTTGTTAAAGTTTCAAAATCATAGCTTGAAAATTCTAAAAATTATCGTTGAAAGAATAAGACCAAAATCCGACATTCCCAAAATGAAACAAAAAAATGAGGGGCTGTATCCATATTCCATTGATTAGTGTCTACACAATACTGCAAGTACTACTATATATTTGGATACAGCTCCTCATCTTTTTGCTTCATTTTGGGAATAACGGATTTTTAATCATATTCTATCGACGATAATTTTCAGAATTTTCAAGGTATGATTTTGAAACTTTAACAAAAGTTGCTTTATACATTTAGCTAACGCAATATGCAAATGAAATTTTTATAGAGTTGACGCATGCGCAGTGAAAATTTATTTAGTAAACTTCTCATTTTTTTATACAACTATTAATATTTTTAAATTTTGATTACATAGTATTATTATAATGTTGTTTCTCATATTTTCTGAAAAAAAAATTGTTTTTTATTAAGAACTCTGCAAATTATAAGCAAAAAAACTTGGCAAAATTTGAGACCGTTTTCATAAAAACCTTAATTTCTCTACGAGTATACATGCTATCCGCATAAAAATGAACACAGTTTATTTTACCATAAGCCACTTAATCATAATCTGCAGTTTGAACGCTTTTGCTACATTAGTTTGGACAGGGTTATTCAAAAGATATTCGTTCTTTTTCAATTTGTTGACGGTCCCCTATTGCATTTTGGAAAAAAATCGTCTCGAAAATATATGACCTGTACTATTTTGTTTATACATCTGGAGATTCAGAGTCATTCCTCATGTATATTAAAACGTCTAAAATCGCAAATGTCAATATTTTTTTTTTTTTTTTTTTTGGTGATTGTACATGAGCACGCTAACTTTCGGCGCAGCATGAGATACAAATGAGCCCAGTATCGGAAAACACGCATATAATTTATATCTCAATTAAGTTTCAGCAGTGAGATTACGCTTGAAATTATTCAATATTTGATAAAATATTTCACATTTTTTATTGCTGTGTGCACATTGCAATGTGATAAATCCCTTATTAAATATTCAATAATTTCAAGCGCAATCTCACTGCTGAAATTTAATTGAAATATTAATTAAAATTATCTAAAATCATATGCGTCATAGTGGAGAGGGAGATGGGGTTAGTGTGGACAGAAAAATTTAATTTAATTTTATAAAATTCTATGAGCATTTTTAAAATTTCGCAACCCTTTCAATTTGAAGAATGATATTTTCTGTTTATTAATATACAGGAAAGATTATGATAAATACAGTTAAACAATAGAAAATTGGCAGTTTTTAACATTGATCCATGTGCCCACACCAACCCCTTTGTAGGGGTTAGTGTGGACAAAACCAAAATATGTCGGGGGCTAGTGTGGACAGGTAATTTTTTTCACAAATATTCCTTATTTTCTAAACTTTTAAGTTTAAATTACAGTCTAAAAGGTTTATGGAGAAAGAAGTAACACCAACAATCACAAGTTGTGGGATTTTTTTTCTATTATTCCCCATTTTTAATTAGGGAACTTTTTTTCAATATCAAGAAAAGTAAAATGATGTGCTGGATCTTTTTTTCTGCAAAATACAACATCACACACACTAAAACCATTTACACTTTCCACTCTGCCTACAAAATATACAATATTGCAATATCTAAGAGTTGGTGAGGATGGGATTCGTTTATAATAATGTAACAGTTGATATTTCTCATGCTTCTAACCAACATAGAAAAAAATTTATATTCTATTTTATTGAATTAATTTAAAATTGAGGCTAAATTAATCCTTTAAAAATACAAAATTGGTGAATTTAAACAAAAAAATAGCAAAAGAAAAATTTCAAATTTCTGCTTGAAATGGTTTGATGAAAATTTCAATACATATTCTTATTTATATAGAAAACAGTCTTATTTGATATTTAATATAGTTATAACATTTGTAAGTTAACATACTTTCTATAAATCTTTACATTATAATAAATTTAGTACTTAAAATACAATTTATGTAGTACAATAAGCTGTCTACATTAACCCCTAGTAGTGTGTCTACACTAACCCCATGCTAGCATTGTGAAGTTATTCTTCAGTTATACTCATTTAATCAACTTAATATCTTAATGAAGGTTATAGAAATAAAGAAGACAAGTCACACTTGTCTTATAGTAACTTGTTTATTGGATTCTAAATTTAAATTCTTTGTGCTGCAAAAATGAATAAGAAATCATTTTTTTACTTTTCATGCATGAAATTAAACTTCTTGCAACTATTCAAAAAAATTTTAACCCTTTGCAACTAAATTTTTGATTAGTATGGAGTACATTGTTGTCAGTTTGTGTAAAATTTTTAGTAATTTTTTTATACATTATTTAAATTGTTATGTTGAATGCCCTTGTCCACACAAACCCCCCTCTCCCCTATATTTCATAAAAATAGTCGATGAATTAAAATTCTTAAAATGGGTGGTTTTCTAGAATTTTACAAGCTATAATTTCAGAATACTGAATTGTGATTTCAAAAATAACGAATTTCTGATTAAATTGACTTAACTTCATTTCTACATGCATAAAATATTATTGTTTATAACAATCTGAAAAGAGGAATGTTCGGTACTCAGTATTTGTTAGTATTTGTCAATGTAGTACTTGAGGAGAAAAGAAATTCCTTTTTAGAATATTGCATCTTATTTTAATTTAATTTTTTTATAAAGAGCTTATATTAAATTCTGTTTTTAACGTTCCATTTTTTGTTTACTTCTACTGCTTTAATTAGGGAAACATATTTTTCTGTTGCTTTCAGAATGACCTACATGGATTGCTTGGCTCAAATTTATGGAGAGTTTTGTATTCTGTCAGCTTACATGCTCATACTTCTGACTACCACGGAACCTTCCAAAATAAACAAAGTAAGTAATTTGCTTTCAGATAACTTTAAGCTTTAACGTAATAAATTAATTTATTAAAAATGATACACTGGTTTCCAAAAATTAAGGAAAAATCACAAAAATAGCGATAACTCGTTCAAAAAGAAAGCAATCCGTATCAAATTTGCATATATTGTTAAATAAAAGATGCTGAATAAAAGTACCAAATGCAAATTAGTGGCTCTGCAATCGCATTGTGTCATCCGTGAGGCACATAAAAATGCACGTTAGAGAGTAAGGCTGCAGTTGTCGCTGTGATAGCTATATTGTAAATCTAGGATAGCCAATTCATTACAATGACCTCGAGGCATCATTTGCCCACAGAACTGCGATTTAGAGCTATTGGGAGATTAGAGGCAGGACAAAGTCAGGCAGAAGTGGCTAGATGGCTAAATGTGAGTCCTTCTGTGGTTTCAGCCAAGGACGGCCAAGGGTTTCGACAAGCGCCGATGACCGATATTTGCGGTTATGTGTACGAAGGAATAGAACCGCAACCCCATCTCACCTTAGATCCTTCCTTGCTACAGCCACTGGAAGGTTGGTGTCAATATCTACTGTGCGGAGAAAGCTTCACGAAGGTGCACTTTACGCGAGGCGACCAGCAATTTCTGTGTCGCTCCCTCACATCACCGGAGGGAACGTTTGATGTGGGCACGTCAGTATGTCCACTGGACGGTTGATCAATGGAGGCGTTTTCTCTTCACGGATGAGTCCCGGCTTAGCCTCCAAAGCGATAGTAGGCATTGTTTAATTTGGAGAGAACAGGGAACATGCAATCATCCATCAAACATTCGTGAAAGAGATTCATACGGAGGAGGCAGTGTCTGCGTTTGGGGTGGAATCTCTTTGGGTGGGCGCACAGACCTCCATGTCTTTCCATAGGGAACCATGAACGCTCGCGTCTATAGAGATGACATCCTTGATGCTTATGTGCGACCTTATGCCGGTGCAATCGGTAATGATTTCCTGTTACAGGACGACAACGCTAGACCGCACAAGGATCGCATCGTGGAAGATTATCTTCAGCACCAGGCAATTCAGTGCATGGAATGGCCAGCTCGATCAGCGGACTTGAATCCCATCGAGCATGTTTGGGATGCTTTAGGGAGACGTGTCGCTGCTCTCAATCCCCCTTCTCTGACCCTTGCCACGCTTACAACTGCTTTGGAAGAGCAATGGCTCTTACTTCCCAGCGAACTCATCGATAACATAATTGACAGTATGACACATCACTGTATGTGCTGTATTGCTACTAGGGGTGATCATACGGCGTATTAAAGGTACTTTTCCAATACCAAACTGGCAAACTGATTTTGTTAATTTTATAATTACGCTATTTTTTGAAACACAATAATTGTCTGGTAATTTCTTTTCATGTTATTTTATACCTTACTATGCGTTGTATATTGTGGCTGAGTTTCATTAAAATCTACAAATAATATTTTGAATTATCGCTATTTTTGTAATTTTTCCTTAATTTTTTAAAACCAGTGTATTTTGATTATGCTGTTAAAGAAAATTAAATTACATAGGATTTACCATTAAGTATGAAAAAATTGTGGAGGATCAGATTAAGTCATCTTTTAATTTTTAATTTCGCATCAAAACCTTCTATTTTCTCAATATTATCAAAAATCTTAATTGCAAATTTTCTGTGTATCAATTGGCAGATGTAGTGGAACAACACCCAGATATAATATAATTATTCGGTAATTTTATCTGTTTTATCTTGTCAATAAAATCTTTTATTGACTTAATTAGTGAAGACTCAAAATTCACTTTCAAAAGCATTGGTTTATTTTTAAAAATTACTTCTTTATTTTTTATTTTATTGCAACAGTATTTAATGATTTATTTAAGCCTCCTCCCCCCCCCCCCCAAAAAAAAAAATGCTTATTTTTATTATATAATCTATTTGCTTAAAAATATCTCCGGGAAACGAGAAAAAAAATATCTATGTATATTTATATATATTTCTTTATAATGAAATTAACAGACAATTTAACTATAGTGTTTATGATGACAAATGAATAGCAGAATTATAGGCATATCAAATGATATTTTTTTCCTTATGTTTACATGTGCCCCACGAGTTTTTCCTACTATCCCGCTGGTGGGGCATATGTAAAGAAGTTTTTGAATTTATAAAACTATTAAAAAATGTGAAGAGCTATACAGATGAGTTTTTAAAAAGTACCATGTGTAAAAGAAAGTTCTTTTTACTATATTGAGTAATTTTTGTTTATAGAAATTATCCCACTTATGAGAAAAAGCTATATTTATGTTCACATGTGCCCGTCCCGTTCTTCCCTTGTATATAAGATCTCACTCTGTGTATGTGCGTTTATTTTCGTTCTAACACAATTTCGATGAAAATATTTTATAAATGCTTCTCTAACAATAAAAATAAGTCAATCAAATTTATTTATTTATGTATTTATTTTTTCAGAATATGTGCGTCACAATCTCATTCTTCCTTCACATCTGCTTTGTAGGAGCGTTCTTCTTTTCCTTTTTAGAAGTTTTATGTATATGCCAAGTTCTCGTGCCTTTTTTCCAGAAAAGACAGTTTTTAAAATTCGCATTTGTTTCATTTGGATGGTGTAAGTTAGTTCATTGCTTTATTTTACATTAAACATTAAAATAGAATATACTCAATATTTTGTACATGAGATATGTATAACATAAATTGCTATTATAATACTTATTTTTATTTGGAAATTTTAATACAGTAAAACCTCCAAGTAACGGACAACTAGGGAACGCAGAAATTGACCGCTATTCGGAGGTGTCCGCTATTGGAAAAACCTCAGAGATACAAAAATCATTAAGAAATACTTAATATTTCATTAATTGATATTTATATGTCTTAAAACCTCTATTATATGATTAATGAGAAATTAAAATTATTTTTAAGCAATAAACTTAAGTAAAATTGTGCACACCTTTAACTGCTATTTATTACATTCTTATAAAAAATATCTGCTACAAAAGTTTTCTTTTGCTTGCCATTACATTTGTTTTTCAGTGTGACGTTATTGGTCATTACAGAGTTCTGGGCGAGGCTGGAGATTGCGTTTTCTTATCCTTAAAAGCATAAAATCTTCCAGGAGTGCATAGAAATTTGAATGCTTTTGAAGATGTCCCTTTCAGGCAATTCCCTAAATTCAACACTGAACGTGAAGAAATTTCCTCAGCACATTCTCTACATTTTTCTATGATCACAAAATTTGTGACAAATTGCCCTGATAAATTAAGAGGGCTTTTTATTTTATCTTTTTTCCCGTTAAAAAATACTTTTTCATCCTTTATCACCGAAAATAATGTCCGCTATTTGGAATGTCCGTTATTCAGAGGTTAAACACACAAAAATTTAAGTTTTGGGAGTGGGGATGGGAAAACTGTCCGTTAAATAGAGGTGTCCGCTATTCGGGAGTGTCCGTTATGGATTTTTTACTGTATTATCTTACTTCTATCCTACCTCTCTTAAACTTGCACGGTTTATTACAAATCGATAAAGTTAATCTAGAAATATAACTATTAGCGAAAAATGTTATATATAAATGTTCAAATAGTGTTTGAACGCTATGACTAAAAGCTGCAGTTGACATTTGCATCACATAGCACACAAAAATTTAGTTGAACTGAAAATAAAATTTGAAAAGAATAGTAATACCTGATAAGACCAGCCATACTCAATCTTTTTTTCTCGCGAGCCACACATATAAGGTTCAGACTTTAAATGGGTCGTAACACACTAATATAAATAATATAACTTTAATATAATTATAAAAAGATTAAAATAAATAAAATAACATAAGTAGTATAACAATACAATATAACCATTATGTAATATTGCCATTAGAATATTTCTTGCCGAAGAAATATCACAATAATAAAACATGCTTTTTTTAAAAAAATACTGACCGACTTCAAAAAAAAAAGAATCAAGCTTGGCGACAACTTGGCGCTGACGCATATGAATGCATAATTGTAATATGCTTATGATTTGAAAACGGTTGCAACAATTGGAAGATGATTTGTGACAAATCATTATTAACCGACTTCCAAAAAGGAGAGGAGGTATCAATTCGATGCGTATGTATTTTTTTTTTTTTTTTTATGTATGTTTACCGATTACTCCGAAACTATTCAACCAATTTCTGTTATTTTTATTTTAAATGAAAGACGATGCTCTCGAATTGGTACCACTTCCGTTTCATCGAAATTGGTTCAGTACATTTTTAGTAATTAGGCAAAAATTAATAAAATTAGTGATTTTTCACTAATTAAAAGTGTTGAATACGTTCGTTGAATGGAGTGTGGACAGCATGGCCGAGCGGTCTAAGGCATCAGATTGAAGCTCGGTTTCTCGAAAGAGAGCGTGGGTTCGAACCCCACTTCCGACATAATTTACATCCATGTAAGATTTACAACTTTTTTTTTCGTATTACAATTTTTATTATTAACCGGCTTCAGAAAAGGAAGGGATCAATTCAACGCGTGTGTATTTTTTTTTCTATGTATGTTCACCGATTACTCTGAAACTATCCTACCGATTAATTTGGTTTTTGTGTTAAATAAAAGAGGTTACTCTCGAATTGGTACCACTTCCATTTCATTAAAATTGGTTCAGTACTTTTTAGTAATTAGGCAAATTTTAATAAAATTGGTGATTTTTCGCAAATAAAAAATAACATGGACTTTGAACAAGTTCGTCGATTGGAGCGCAGTCAGGATGACCCAGCGGTTTAAGGAGCCAGATTTAAGCTCTGGTGCTGGAAAGAGAGCGTGAGTTCGAACCCCACTTCTGGCAAAATTTACATCCATGGATAATTTACAATATTTTTTCCGCATTACAATTTTTATTAACTGACTTCAAAAAATCGTTAACTTTTAACTAAAAAGAGAAAAATAAACTTTTCTACCAAAAATTGAACCGACTTCAAAAACTACTACAAAGTGAAAAATAATTTTTTTACATAATAGTAATAAGAAATTAAATTAAGAGCATAGTATTTACCATGCGTATTATTATATTTATGTACATTAATTTGATTTTTTGGAGTCGGTGCTAGCCAAGCCTTTATTCTTTTAGGCTTTGCATTGGATACTTAATTTAATTTTTGAAATTGGCTTGGCTGGCACCGACTCTAAAAAAATCAAATTAATGTACATAAATATAATAATACGCATGGTAAATACTATGCTCTTAATTTAATTTCTTATTACGATTATGTAAAAAAATTATTTTTCCCTTTGTAGTAGTTTTTGAAGTCGGTTCAATTTTTGGTAGAAAAGTTTATTTTATTTTATTTATTTTTTTATTTATTTTTTTATTTTTATTTATTTTTTTTTTTTATCAAATTCATATTTTTTCATTAAAAAAATTATAATCATCAGAATTTAATGAAAATAAAATGGGACCACGTGGGTATCTTATACTTTCAAACAAAAAAAGAATTATCAAAATCGGTTCATATTTAAAGAAAATATGAGTGAACAAGAAATACATACAGGTCGAAATCATAACCTACACCTTGAAGTCGGTTAAAAAGATTTAATGCCACTCTTTCCGATTAATAAACTTTGCTGTTTGAAATTAGTACTATAAAATGTTTTCGGTGCCAATTTTTTCCGCGACAAAAATTGTACTCTAAAAAGTAGTATTATCTATATAATAGATATGAAACATAACAATGCAGCATTTCCAAGGAGATTTTCTCTCATAAATTAATATTTTGCTCAATGAAAAAAAAAAAAATTGTAGAAATATACAGTGGAAATTTAGTTTGGAATGATGTTTTATTATAGTTTAAGATTAAGAAATATGTGCATTAGTGTTTAACGAATAGGACTGTATGCAAAAATAACTTTTGACTAAGTAAACGACTTTTAACACAATTTTCAATTAAAATCTGCCTCGTTATATATAATCATCTTCATATTTATACTTTTATATGTGCATCTCAATTAATTTTATAAATATGGATTGAGGATTATGGTGCCTCGGGCCGCACATAAAACGTCGTGGGCCACATGCGGCCCGCGGACCGCAGGTTGAGTATGGCTAGGTAAGACGGTAAGGTATGCGTAATTTTTGTTCGGTTCGATATCGTTAATAATTTTCAAAAAAAAAAAAAAGACCAATTTTATGCTCAATCCAAAATACTACATCTATAGTTCTAGATTAAATTTTAATACTCCATAAAAATTAGAAAAATGAATTACTGCACTCTAATTATTTTGTGTGTGGACATAAACGAAAGGTAAATACTACATACATCAATAAGAGATATGATGAACTGATATCTAATTACATAATGTATGATTTCGGGTTTTTTTTCTTTTTTTTCTTTCTTTTTTGCGGAGGGGGGGGGATTAATTATCATCCGTGCACGAAAATTGTATAAGTCAGAGACTTCAAATTTTGTGTACTTACAACTGAATACCTGGTCCATCCTTTTTTGCGATTTAAAAACAGAAACTCAATTCGAGCGTTTTGCTTGTAGACATCATGGCTTGAGAGAAAATCATCTCGCTAATAAACAGAAGGTTCTTAATTCGAACCCCGATGTGGGAACTGGAAATTTTGATCCTAATATGGATTTAATAAGAAGATATTTCGTATTTTTGGACAATTTAAGGGTTTATAATATTAGGTTTCGTTCATCTGACATTCATAATATTTTTTGAAATTCAATTTTCTTTCTATTTAAAAAAATGCGATTTATTAATGATTCAGCATTATAAATTTAACTTTAAAACATTTTTTTTCGCTTTTAGAAATTTCAAATTGTATTTATCTCCGCTATTTTTTTAATTTAATTTCGGATTTTCGAAAAACTTAGAATTTTGGATTTTATTTAAATGGTCTGATTTGAACATTTTTAATTTGATTAAAATAAATAACTTCCTTTTATATTAATTTTTAAATTAAATTTATTGGAGCTACCATATATGAAAGAATTTAATAATTATAAATTAGCAATTTGGATTTATTAATTAAAGGATACATTATTTTGAAAGAAATGTTAAACGATATCGTCTGTGCGATCTGCGACCACACTTACCCACTTGTTTCTTTTTTGAAATGCTTAAAATCATAAAACTTACTTCATACAATCGCTGACGCTCTACTAAATTGCACCCGAATTCTTTTATATTGTTCCTGTGAAAAAGCTACAGTTATAAATGTTACTCATATCAGTTTCTATAGGGAACATATTGTTGTACGTCTCAACAACGTATATCAAATTAATTATGTTTGTATCAAATACAGGGTGTTCAGCAAATAACACCCTGATTTCAAAATTAAATTTCTCAAAAACTATCATCGGTAGAATTCTGCGATAAACGGTTTGTTTATTAGGTAAGCTGTAAAAATGTTATACAAAAGTTTCGAGCAGTGAATATTTTGAAAAGATTGTGTTCTGATTGCAAAGAATACTGGAGTTGACATTTTTCTTGTTTTAGATTGTTTATAGAGAATGAGTTTTTGAGTGTACAGTGCCATATTTAACGATTTTTCGAACTTAATTTTTGAAATTTCGAAACTTTTTTCCAAAAATCGTTAAAATATGGCACTGTACGCCAAAAAAAATTTTCTGTGCAAAAAAAAAAAAAAAAAAAACTAAAACAAGAAAAATTTCAAATTAGGCGTTCTTTTAATTAGAACACAATCTTTTTAAAATATTCACCGTTCGAAACTTCTATATAAGATTTTTACAACTTATCTAATAAACAAACTGATTACCGCATTATTTTCTAGATCTTCGTTTTTGAGAAATTTAATTTTGAAATCAGGGTGTTATTTGCTGGACATCTTGTAACTATAATATACTAGCAATCCCTACGGCTTTGCTCGAATAATAGTTGAAATATGTCAAGTGATATTTGTATGTCTAATTTTTATTAGAAGAAATTATACTATTAGGAATAATTCAAAAATTACCATTTAAAGCCACAGTTTGACAAAACTTTATTATTGCATTGCATTAGACAGGAAAGAGATTAAAATTAATAAAAAGAACTAAAGTTAATTCTAAATAAATGATAATTTAGAAAATATTTTGAAACTTTTATGTTCAATACATATGCTCATTTCAATATTCATTTGAAGTTTTTAATTTTTTTAAAAAACGTCTTCTTAGTATGCATTTACATCTTAAAAGTAACCATCATCTCAAACTCCAAATTTCTTGCCGAAGGGTCTAGGGGTAGTGGCATTATACATAAAATGCCTGTGTTGAGACAGTACACTGTTAAAAGTGAAGCCGATAAACCGGTGCCATTTGGGACCCCAGGTGAACAGGCCCTAGGGTCCATTGGAACCCGGGGCATTTGGAACCCTAGGGTGCCATAGGGTCTTGGATATGTGGTTGCAGTACCGACAGGTCTCTTACTGGGTGATTGGAGCTAAATAAGGTGCCATGCACTTCGTATTGGCAGCAATGTGGCACCTCATCGGGTGACTGGAATCATGCGAATGCGCTGTGACGTGTGTCTTTCTGTTTTCTGTGACGGCAAGTAAAATCTATGGCTATGAGTGAATGAAGGTGAGCTCGATGGCCGAGCGGTTAGAACGCTGAACTTGTAATCAGACGTTGTGAGTTCGAATCCTTCGACGGCCAAAAGTCGGTTTGTATATTTTTTAATTTTTCCTTATTGGACACTCTGGATTAAGGGCGCCATCTTTTCACCCTAATTAAAGGTGTCATCCTGGCTCCTTTAGGGGTGTCACCAGTGAGACAAGCCTTTCACCCCTAAAAGGTGCAATGTGTCACCATTAGTTTTAACAATGTACTGTCACCACTAATTTGCCAACATTAATTTTGAAATCTGTTTGTTATTTCCTAATATTGCATAGAAATATAATTTAGAAAGTTTTTAAAAAAAGCCTTTTTTAGAATATTTGTTGTTCCTGTCAATCCTAGTTGATAGTGGTACCGGCATAAAGTATAAAATGTGTAGGATCAGAGATTGTCACCATTCATTCGCAACCGTTATTTTTATAATCAGTTTATTATTTCTTGAAATTGCATAGAAATCATAATTTAATAATTTTTTTTAAAGGATTTTCGCTCTTTCTCTTATTGTCACACTTTTAAATTTCGAATTTGCTTTTGACTGTTCCCAGAAGACATTTCTATTTTATAAGAAACTATCATGCCGTACTTAAAGTTTTCTAATCTGTTTGGTATAACAAAAATCGTAATTTAGAATGTTTTTTGCTCCTACAACCCCTGATGGTAGTGGCACCAGTATAAAATATATTATGTTTTAACAGGTTCTATCACCACCAATTTGCAACCATAATTTTTTTAATCGGTTTAGTATTTCATAAGATTGCATGAAAATCACAATTTAAAACTTCTTTTTTTAGAACGCTTTTCGTTCGCTTCAACCTTTTAAATTTGGAATTTTCATTCGACGTTTTTTAGAAAGCATTTGCATCTTTTAAGTATATACCTTACCAAATTTCAAAATAAATATAATAAGTTGAAACTGGTGTTAATCTATTGAAGTGAAGAAAAACTTCTTTAAAACACCATAAAATAAATTAAATTGCGCAAGGCCTTTCGAAAGAACTTAGTCTTTCTTCGTGAGGCTGGAAAAGACATGCGTCTACTATGAATGTAGCAGTACGACTACATTCATAGTCGTACCACTACATTCATAGTAGACGCACGTCTTTTCAACTAAGTTCTTTCGAAAGGCCTTGCGCAATTTAATTTATTTTATTGTGTTTTAAACAAGTTTTTCTTCACTCCAAATTTCAAAATGTTGTAGCCCTCAGTTGTACAAAAAGAAAAAAAAAAGAAAAAAAAAAAAAACAAATTAGTAATTTTTTTTTTCAACCCCCAAGTGGTAGTGAAAACAACATAAAATATACTCGCACTCGACCGTTTATTTTTTTAATCGGCTCGGTACTTCCTAAGTTTGAGTAAAAATCGCCATTTAAAACGTTTTTATAAAATTCTCTTTTGCGCATTTTCACGCCTTTTAAATTTCTAATATTATAAGAAATGTTCTTAGAGATTATTTATATCTTAAAAGGAAATCTATCATTCCTAAGTTCATTTTTCTAGGCCCTTCAGTAACACAATAATCACATTTTTAGAACGTTTTTCGCTCCTGCACCCTCTTTGTGGTAATGGCTTATGATCTGATCATAGCCTTATGTTGAAACAGAGACGAATACCATCGTTTTTATACCGTTATTTTTGAAACGGTTCGGTATTTCCAGAGATTGCATCCTACAAAGCAGCAAACAAAGTTTACCTCGTCATAATATTAGTATAGATTAAAGAAATTTAGTCCATAGACTATAATGTAATCGTAATTTTTGTGCGTCTCTGTAAACAAAAAATACATTTTAAACACTCCATTCTTAATAGAAAACATATTGTATTGAACCTCACCTGTAAATTTCATGTCTTTTCAAGTCTATTTATGGAAATTAGAATGCGCATAGGTAGGTTAACCAAACTCATAAATATGTTAGTATGAGCTAAAATACCTACTGCAGGAATTCAAAATATAAGTTTGGGTTTCGCAATTTGGTTGTATAGGAATTCAAAATAGCTCTGAGACACACATTATAATGACAATATAAATGTTTGTGTAATTTTAATTATATATTTATTTTACATATTCCAAGGATTCCTGGTTCGATTCCCGGCTTGGAAACTTTCCCCTCTGTTGGTTCTACACTTACAAGGGCACCACCAAACATGGTGCTCACAGATTTTGATGATTTCCAAGTATGGTATAGGGTTCATACCACTAATTATTGTGGTCAAAAGGTTTCTTCAAATGGGGCTTGGTTTTTGAGAAATTGGGGGTCAAAGTTCAGCGTATATTTCAAATACTTATTAGTACAAACTCCGCATGTGAATCCGTGGCGCCGTGGTAGCACGCGTGCTGGCGAGTCGAAAGGTTGCTGGTTCAAATCCACCCTCGGCCTTCATCTGCTTTTTTATTTACCTTTGTATTTTTCCACACACATTTTAAGTATTTTTACTACAAAATTTCTACAGCTTTTGATATTTTCTTAATAAATTACATTTACATTTTTAAATTTTTTCATAAAAATTTAATTTTTTCTACAATTTTTAAACTAATATTTCTATTGACAAAACTAATTTACGCCTAGACCTTTTTTTATTAATTATTATTTGTTTTTTTTTTTATTTTAAGCACAATCCTGAAATAATGATTTTTCTTTTTCCTATCGCTTTTTTATTTTATAGCATTTTAAATGAAAACTTGCCCTTTTTTGTATAAATAATACAAAATAATTTTCGGGTGCAATTTTTTAAATGTCTTTAGGATTAGATTATTTAAGTAATGCGTATCTTCGAAAGAATAATAAAATATTAATGCAGTAATGTTAAAATGCAAGTTGTTACCAGTTATCCAAGTTTTCAATTTTCCAATTTTCTGTAAAAACATTTATCTCCGAAGTTCAACCTCAACATAAGTTATCGTTTGCACAAATAAGAAATGACAGATTACATCTATTTTTATAACAAATCAAAACATTCTTTCTGTAATTCAACTGAAGTACAAAAATTGTCTTTTTAATGAGATAAAATTTACAATACATATAAAAATACTTTTTTAATCGTCTTCTTTCCTCCGTAATTATCAGAATAAATGAAGATTTCTTTTTATTGATCTTATATTTGCACTTGTACAAATGATGATTAAACTTTTTTTTTTTTTTTTTTTTTTTGCTTTTAATATATTTTTAAACATTTTTATCACGCATTAAGTATTTAAGTAATATAAATTATATTAAATGCAGCATTAAGTTATCTAAAAATTCATGCACAATATTGTGTAATACAGATTTGAAAAGAAAAAAGTGACTGATTAATCTAAAAATATTAATATTTAAAGTAGTGGAGATTTTAAAATATTGAAATTTTCTTATACTTTTTCAAAATTTTAATTAAATACAAATTTTTATTTATGTATTTGTTGCAAAATGTACTTTTAGTTGAATCCTGAACTGCACCAGTTCACCATATTTTTAAAAAATAATAATAAAAAAATGTTGGCAAAGTAAACTGTCCTCTTCAGAAAATATCAAAAGGTTCAAAGCTGTAGAATTTTCAATTCTGCTTATAATTTGTGAAGTGTAAAAAATATAAAAATAAGTAGAAGTCCGAGGACTGATTCAAACCCGCAACCTTTCGAATCGCAGGCTCGCACGTTACCACTACGCCACGGATTCACATTCGGTGCTTGTACTAATAAGTATTTGTAATATACGCTGAACTTTGACCCGCAATTTCTGAAAAACCAAGGCCAATTTGAATAAACCTTTTCACCAGAATAAATAGTGGTATGATCCCTACAACATACTTGGAAATCATCAAAATCTGTGAGCACCATGTTTGGTGGTGCCCTTGTTAGTGATAAATCACTTATTAAATGTTCAATAATTTCAAGCGTAATTTCACTGCTGAAAATTAATTGAATGATTAATTAAAATTACATATGTGTTCACCGACTCTGGGTTCCTTTGTATGTCTCTTGCTATGCCACTGGTTTGTGTGCTCTTGTAGAAGTTTCCATCTTGGGGTGCAGCTGCCGCTTTGCCAATATATGTGAGTGAGAGATGCTAAGCTGGGCATTGTCTCTGTAGCTCAAATGGTCGAGCACTTCGAGAGTTATTCCAAGGATTCCGGGTTCAGTTCCCGGCTTGAATATTTTTCACTCTTAGTTGGCATTGTGGTAGATCATTTATTAAATATTCGATAAATGTCTTTTAACAAAAATTTTATTAATTGTAAAAAAAAAACTCTTGAAATTCTCTATTATGATTAGTTTTGGTGCTGGGGGGGGGGGGGGGTCTGGCCCCTACGAGCTGCGCTCGTCAACGTCCGTTCCTACTCTAAAAATAAGTTAATTTGATCAGTTTAAAAAGTTTACGGAATATTGAACTATAATTAAACAAAAACAGTGGCAATCGGCCTGTAAACTGACTTTAGTCTTTTTTTTCTTTTACGGAAGAGGTTTGGAGCCAATTTAGCTGCTATTAATGGCTGTTTTTTCGATTGATTAAATAAGATTACTTAAATACTTCAAAATCATTTAATATAAAAGGAACTAAGTCAACAGAGTCTTTGTTTCTCGGTATTTTTTAACAATGCTATGAGGAAATAGTTTTAAGTAAATTGTTTTAAATATAACGCTTGAAAGCTGATCTAATTTTCACTAAACTTTCATTTCTTTTTGTAATATTCACGTGAAAATAATTTTATTGTTAAAAAGGAAATAATACTTGCACTATCACATAATTAACAACAACAGTTATAAAGATTTAATTATATAACAGTTATCATGGGGGGGGGGGGTGGAATCTCCCGTATACATGTAAATACATTTTTTTTTTTTTTTTTTTTTTTTTTTTTTTTTTTTTGTAATGTGATTTGGCTATTTTAAATCTGACGTAATTTCTTCCATTTACGACTTTTAATGCTTACAAATGAATTTATTATTTTACAATTTAAAATTAAAATAAATACCGAAAAAATTAGTCGCAGTCTGCACACATCACACAAACACAACTACACACTAATGTCTACACACAACTGTGTATATATTCAGGGAGAAATATTGAATTTCTATGTATAGTTTTTGTTCCTATTAAAAATTCTTTAATAGAGCAATTTTGACCAACTTTAACATTAAATATCTCTTAATATAAGTCAAAAAAAGATCTCCGGTCAAAAAAAAAAAAAAAAATAATAATAACAGGCGATGATAGCATATTTTATTTATTTATTTATTTATTGAATAGAGAGATACTTGGAAAAAAATAACTTGTAAATTAATATTATTTGTATTGTTAAAACTTCGTCTCTATCACTTTTCAGCACATTTGATCACTTAATTCATTACTTTTCTCTTTGGTAAAGATGGACCCAAACAATGTTTCCTCCTATACCATTATGTATTGTAATACTTTTGTGTGACCCTGTAAATTAATAAAAAAAATATTATTTGAACCCCAGATTGTACTGAATGTATATTTTAATATATACTTCATAGATACATATAAATTTTATTATGTTTGAAAAGGTGTAACATCATTAAAATGCACTTGAAGCTATTTTTTCCCGTTGGCCGTAATGTCTCGGAATACTATTGACTCTCCCTGTAACTTATGCATCAGATTTTCTTAAAATTTGAAACGACTCGAAAAAATTATGCAGCAATTGTATATTTTAAATTTGAAACGATTCGGTTTGGTTTGCGTTGTTATATGCGGACAGACAGACTAAACGAAGACTACACTGGTGGACAAAACTTAAGGACGAGTCACAAAATGCCAATTTTTAAGCGATAATTTTCATGCGAATACTAAAAAAAAAGTAATATAATTCGAATAATTACTATCCTTGCAGAGCAGCTAGTATGAATAGCATCTCATTCAGGTTACACATGGTCACAAGAGTCACAGTCACTACGGCTAAACAAAAAATAGGAAATTCCATACGCCTCTTTTATGAGTCTCAAATTACTACTATATGTGACTCCATTGACAGGTCACTGTGACTGCTGCTTTGTGGCGAGTCATCAGATGACTTTACAATGTCGTTTCATTGAAACTCTCGTGTGACTCTCATCAGGAGACTCAATTTCAAAGTTAATGTGAACGTTGTATTATGATAAATCGCCAAATAATGTCACATTAAAGTCACATGGACTTTTCACCACTTTTCACAGTGGTTACTTCACAGTAGAGAGTAGAGTCTCTGTCACTATTTCACAAAGTCATACAAGACAACATACTAAGGTGAACATACCGGGTGTCCAGTAAATGACTGACCCATTTTAAAATTAAATAACAAAAAAACGGTTTGAGATAAAAATGCGCGGTTTGCAGTATTGTTATTAGAATATCAACAAATTTTAAAGTACGCACTTCCTTAAAATAGTTCGAATTCCGGCCAAAAGATGGCGCTGGCGGCATCAGGCTGCAGAAATAGGGTCTCTTTTCTTCTTTTCAAGCTCATGATCTTTCCGCCTCATTTTCCAGAGTCGAATCTGAGTCGAAGTGTTGAATCGACTCTCCACTCAACTGCAGAAATAGGGTTTCTTGTTTGGAACGAGATTTAAAATAACATTTAAGATTGAAATATGTCTATTGTATTAACCTCCTCAGACAAATATCACGGGGAACTACAAAAACTAGTTAAAAACCCCTGTAAAACATCCCCAAAGGTGTATCAATCTATAAATAAATATTTATGACATGCAAACATTTATTGAAAAACCTAAAAATAGTTTTAACAATTCTAGAAACATTTGAATTAATTTACAGGATGTTGTTTAATGTTTCAAAATTCTCTTCGAAATATGTTATTTTAATCGCTTAACTGATACTCTTTTTCATGTACAGTAAATTGAAAATATGGGATAAACGCCAGTTTTCTTAAGCTAAAATAATCGTCAGATTTAATTTAAATGTTTCTTCTACTAAATAGTATGAAATTGCATTTAAAAATTTTAGTAGTGTCAGAAATCTTTAAGTGATGGAAGAAGAAAACTATTATTGCTAGTGCGTTGTAGGGGCCAATCAGTTAAATGTTTAAAACAACGGTATGCAAATAGCGTTTCCAAGTCCCCTGTCTATGAAAAAACGGGTCAATTACTTATAAATCGGCACATTGATTTTTTTAAATCTTACAATAAAGGAATCCATCTACAACAAATCATGTCTTAAACATAAAAAAATATTGATCCTGAAGTAGAAAGAAACATGCAAAATTACCTGCTAAGACAAAAACCTGCCTAAAATAAAATATTATTATTTTTTCCGAAAACCGAATTCATCCCTACTTTATATTCATATTTCGTCATTTAACGTATCTAAAAATTTTATTACGAAAGCCATGAGAGATTTTAAGATGTCTTTTGCACACACCTCCCTCCCTCACCCAGGATAGCAAACGTATTTATGCTGAAATGGAAGGATGTTTAAAAAGAAAAAAAAAGTACCTGTTTTTATATCTTTATAGTCACTCCTTTTCAAAACTTCATAACAAAAAGCATCATAGATCCTGAAATATATTTTCGTCCTCACCCCCCCCCCCCGGATTTAAATTATTCTGTATGAGGAAAAGAGCACGAAAAGACATTCTGAAAATATCTCCTGTATCTGATTTGAAATAAGGAATATCATTAAAAATATGATTTGTTATCTTTTTAAAAAAATATGTATGAAAAATGCGATTTATTCAATTTAATTTTTAATATTTTCATTTATAAAATTGAACAAAAATAAGTAGACATTCAGTTATATCTAAAATATCTATGACCCCACAAGTGGGCGATAGGTTCTGGCGTTTCAACTGGTAGACGGCAGGTGCTGGGTTCGAACCCAATTGCGTCCGTCGGCCTAACTGTTCGGAGTTTTCCGTGGGGTTTTTTTTTCGAACATTGGGTTTCCTATTGTAAATACGGGTTAGGTTCCCTTAGAAAGACCCCCACGGTGGGTATCCCATCCTTTTCGGGCCTATATTCCACGTGTAGATAATCGGCCGACATAAAATAAACCAAGACAAACTAAAATATCTATAGACAATTTCATGGCAAAACATTTTTATGAAAACTTTTTACTGAAATAAAGTTTCGTTTCTTTTACTTCTAGTTTTATTAACATTACATGAGACAAAAGTGTGTTGAAAACGTTTCAGAAGCCAACGCAGTATTCACTGTCCCGATTCTTTCTTTCTTTTACTATCTCCCAATTCTAAATTTTTTTTCCTTTTGGATTCGATGAGTTGAAATACGAATCGGCTTTAAAAGCCGATAGTAAATGAAAGAAAGGATCGGGACAGTGGATACTGCGTTGGCTTCTGAAACGTTTTCAACACCTTTTGTCTCATGTAATATTAATAAAACTAGAAGTAAAAGAAACGAAACTTTATTTCAGTAAAAAGTTTCCATGAAAATGTTTTGACATGAAATTGTCTATAGATATTTTAGTTTGTTTTGGTTTATTTTATGTCGGCCGATTATCTACACGTGGAATATAGGCCTAAAAGGGTGAGATATCCTCCGTGGGGGGTCTTTCTAATGGAACCTAACCCGTATTTACACAAGGAAATCCAATGTTCGAAAAAAAACCACGAAAAACTCCGAACGGTTAGGCCGACGGACGCGATTAGGTTCGAACCCAGCACCTGCCGTCTACCAGTTGAAACATCAGAACCTATCGCCCACCATAGATATTTTAGATATAACTGAATGTCTACTTATTTTTGTTCAATTTTATAAATGAAAATATTACAAAATAAATTGAACATTCGCATTTTTCATACATATTTTTTTAAAAAGATAACAAAACATATTTTTAATAATATTCTTTATTTCAAATCAGATACAGGAGATATTTTCAGAATGTCTTTTCTTGTTTTTTTCCTCATACAGAATAATTTAAATACGGGGGGGGGGGGGTGAGGACGAAAATATATTTCAGGATCTATGATGCTTTTTGTAGTGAAGTTTTGAAAAGGAGTGACTATAAGGATATAAAAACAGGTATTTTTTTTCTTTTTAAACATTGTTCCATTTCAGCATAAATAAGTTTGCTATCCTGGGTAGGAGAGGGAGGTGTGTGCAAAAGACATCTTAAAATCTCTCATGGCTTTCGTAATAAAATTTTTAGATACGTTAAATGACAAAATATGAATATAAAGTAGGGATGAATTCGGTTTTCAGAAAAAATAACAATATTTTATTTTAGGCAGGTTTTTGTCTTGGCAGGTAATTTTGCATGTTTCTTTCTACTTCAGGATCAATAATTTTTTTATGTTTAAGACATGATTTGTTGTAGATGGATTCCTTTATTGTAAGATTTTAAAAAATCAATGTGCCGATTTATAAGTAATTGTCCCGTTTTTTCATAAACAGGGGACTTGGGAACGCTATTTGCATACCACTGTTTTAAACATTTAACTGATTGGCCCCTACAACGCACTAGCAATAATAGTTTTCTTCTTCCATCACTTAAAGCTTTCTGACACGACTAAAATTTTTAATGCAATTTCATACTGTTTAGTAGAAGAAACATTTAAATTAAATCTGACGATTATTTTAGCTTAAGAAAACTGGCGTTTATCCCATATTTTCAATTTACTGTACATAAAATAGAGAATCAGTTAAGCGATTAAAATAACATATTCCGAAGAGAATTTTGAAACATTAAAGAACATCCTGTAAATTAATTCAAATGTTTCTAGAATTGTTAAAACTATTTTTAGGTTTTTCAATAAATGTTTGCATGTCATAAATATTTATTTATAGATTGATACACCTTTGGTGATGTTTTACAATGATTTTAAACTACTTTTTTGTAGTTCCCCGTGATATTTGTCTGAGGAGGTTAATACAATAGACATATTTCAATCTTAAATGTTATTTTAAATCTCGTTCCAAACAAGAAACCCTATTTCTGCAGTTGGGTGGAGAGTCGATTCAACACTTCGACTCAGATTCGACTCTGGAAAATGAGCCGGAAAGATCATGAGCTTGAAAAGAAGAAAAGACACTCTATTTCTGCAGCCTGATGCCGTCAGCGCCATCTTTTGGCCGAAATTCGAACTATTTTAAGGAAGTGCGTACTTTAAAATTTGTTGATATTCTAATTACAATACTGCAAACCGCGTATTTTTATCTCAAACCGTTTTTTTGTTATTTAATTTTAAAATGGGTCAGTCATTTACTGGACACCCGGTACAAGACAACTACATACAAGAGCACAGAGTCATCTGATTCTGTGCCCTTACGAACACGTGTTGGTTTAGCTGATTACGAGCTGTTATTGTTGTAGCTCGAAACGCGTACTATACTTTTCATTTTATGGTGATTTTACAAAGTGTATTAATTTATTTATCATGAATACAATTTTGCCATTATTATCCTTTCAAATAATCTCTACATGAGTAAAAGTATTTTTATCTATTAAGTGTTAAACCATTTCTTGAAAACTGTATTACATATTTTAATATTTTTTTCTTAGATAACTCATTTTTCGTTTCAGTATGTCCTTTACTAATAGCTGGTTTAACAGTTTTAATATGGTTGAAAGAATTTCTCGAAAATTCCAAGTAAGATTTCGAAATTTTCCTTCTAATTTATAGAGTATTTCATTTGAAATTCTATTCATACTCGATTGAAAAGTAAAAATGACTTTTAAAAAAACGAAAAATTTGCCTTGAAACACACTTTATACTAATAACTATGTTTCATAGTGCTATTAATATAACCTTCTGTGCAAAGTGTATTAGAATATAAAATGTGTAATTATTACTAGGAAGAAAAAAAAAAGAAAAAAAAAAGATTACAAAGGTAGTAAAACATTATTTATTAACAATAGACCGAAAATACAAAACGGAATTAACATGCATATTTTCCAATCACTTATTTAAATAATCACCAAATCTATTTAGACATTTATCTGAACGCTGGACCAACATGTTTAACTTGGCGTACTAGACAATTGTCAATGTGCTAGGACCATGGTTAGCTTCATTAGAGGCTACAGAAGCTTTTGCTTGTTAAGGCGCGGCATAGGACGGAGTTCATGACGTCAGATCATGTAATCACCGCTGACCCAGTCCCGCGAGAAAATTGTCCTATCAAGGGGCGTTACAAACAAGAGCTATCTCTGCCGATTGGGTCGGCATGGTATGATATCATGAACTCCGTCCTAACAATCAAAGGCCCAATCAGACAAGATCACCTCTTGCGGTTACTCGTATGTTCGTTTGTTGTGGCGACACGGTGTTTTTGATCTTTAATGAGTTTTGCAGGTCAGGGTCGGTTGTCCGGCAAAAGAGGAATCTTTCCGTCAAGTAGAATGGATCTGCTTATCCCGATTCTTTTGTTCGTTGCCCATCGTTCTATTATGAAGAAACCGCAAATGGGTCCAATACAAAAGGCTCTTCCAAGAATTCAGTTGACGGGGAGAGTATTTCAACGTGCATGCAGCCCAAGAGTTACTTAGGCCTCTTATGAAGTTGGCCATGCTAGGACGGAATAATGGGACGATGGCTTTTTCTCAACGTTTATGTTTTCGTCCCTTTCCTGCTTTAAAAATGCTAAGGCTTTTTTAGGGGCCTCCGTGGCCGAGTGGTTAAGCTACCACGCCGCTAATCGCTTGAAAGCGTCGGAGGTCTGTGAGTTCGACATCTACTGGCTCTTTTGCACACTTTTTGCGGAGTCCCGTCTGTATTTCTTTAGTGTTATAAATTTCCTTGTGCTATCTCGTTCCTGTATACTGACGATGACTTATAAGCGGGCTTTCATGTCAAGCACACAACTCAGATGCATGTATTCAAAAAATAAATAAATACGGGTCTTTTTATTATTATTATTTGAGATAGAGATTTAAACATTTCTACATACAGGGTGTTTCAAAAATGACCGATATATTTGAAAAATCAATAAAAATTAAACGGGCAGTGTTAGAAATACGTCATTTGTTGCAATATGTTTGGGACAACAGTAAATTTTCAGGCATACAACTTTCGAAATTAGTTAAAATTTTCAACAACAGATGGCGCTGAAGGAAATTTGAAAGTTATAGTAGAAAACGCAGTCTGTGAGTTTGCAATTCTGTAAAGTCTCTGTCCCTGCCCGCGAAGACATTCGCGAGATGATGCTATTCCTAAGGGGAGGCATTTTTGTAATAACTGTTTCGCACTTTGACATTTTAATTTTTTTTTTTTTTTTTTTTTTTTTGCATTGCATAGCTGAGGTCCCTCTAAAGATCGCACTTTGATGAGATTTTCCATTTTGGTCGCAGATATTTTTTATAAAGTTACTTTCTTTTTCGAAACCGATTTTGGAGACAAAAGTAACTTTATAGAAAATATCTGCGACCAAAATCAATAAATATAATTAAGGCGCGGTCTTGAGAGGGACCTCAGCTATGCAATGCAAAAAAAAAAAAAAAAAAAAAAAAAAAAAAAAAAATATTAAAAAATGTCAAAATGCGAAAAAGTTATTACAAAAATGCCACCCCATAGGAATAGCATTACCTCTCGAGTGTCTTCGCGGGCAGGGACAGAGGCTTTACAGAACGGCAAACTCACAGATTGTGTTTATTACTATAGCTTTCAAATTGCCTGTACCGTCATCTGTTGTTGAAAATTTTAACTAATTTCGAAAGTTGTATGCCTGAAAATTTACTGTTGTCCCAAACATATTGCAGCAAACGGTGTATTTCTAACGCTGTCCGTTTAATTTTCACATTGATTTTTCAAATATGCCAGTCATTTTTTAATCACCCTGTATGTTCGTTATTATCTATGTGATAAATCTGCACATGAAATTAGTCTTCAGGTTTTAGGTATATTTCGTATGAAATGCTACCTATTGCAATCGTACCAGTTTATTTATATCTATCTATCTATATATCTCACTTTTTTATGGACACGATAACTTCTATAATTCTTCACCAATCTCCACTAAACTGGTACATAAAATCAAAGGGGATAAAATCTCGGCTAAGTTCGTTAATGGGCAAAATCGGACCAAGGGGGTCGGAATAGGGGGCGTTTTTGTGAAAACCGAAAAAACGCGATAACTTCTTAATTAAAGTAGATATCGAATCGATTTAAAGTTTATATTACTTCTTAAAAATGGGCCAAAAGTTTATGCATGACAGATTTTTGATAAATTTAGAAGTGGGCTCAAGGGGCGAAAAAAACAGGGGTTTTGAGAGAAAAAAATTCATAACTTCGTCAATTTTCAAGATATCAAGTCCAACTAAATTTTTTGTAAATGTTCTTAAAATTATCTAAAACTTTTGTATTTACAAGTTTTTGATAGGATCAACTTTTACCCATGAAAAAAATTAAAAACGAAAAGAAAAAGGGCGGTGAAAAAGAGAAAAATCCATAACTCCGTCAATTTTTACGATATCAAATCTGATTAAATCTATTTTACATCTTCTCAAAAATATCTACAACTTTTATATTGGCAAGTTTTTCATAGGACGAATTCCGATAGCAAAAAGAAATTAAACAAAAATAGGAGTTGGAGAAAAAACCTCAAATCCAAACTGCTTATATTCTGACTCATTTTTAAATTCATTTTTGATTTTAAACGCATTCAAATGGTAGATCCTCTTTTTAGAAACTGTATAAAGTGACGCACTGGTCAATTTTCTGATAAAAACAGAATATATTTCAAAAAAGGCTACCAAAAAGGGTATTTTGAACAGAATTTCCCAAAGTCATCGGGACTGAAAATATAAGGAAGTATTCAAATAAGAAATTGCGTTTTTTTCTGACTCGTTTTTAAATCCATTTTTGTTCTCAAACGCATACTATATAACGTGATGCGTTGGTCAATTTTTTGATAAAGACGGAATATATTTCAAAAAAGGCTACCAAAAAGGGTATTTTGAACAGAATTTTCCGAAATCACCTTGACAAAATTTAAGGAAGTGTTCAAATAAGAAATTGCGTTTTTTTCTGACTCGTTTTAGTATCCATTTTTGCTCTCAAACGCATCCAATTTACAGATCCTCTTATTTAGGAACTATATAATGTGATGCATTGATCGGTTTTTTGATAAAGACAGAATATATTTCGAAAAAGGCTACCAAAAAAGGTATTTTGAACAGAATTTCCCGAAGTCTTCGTGATTTGAAAATTTAAGGAAGTTTTCACATAGCAAATTACGTTTTTTATGACTCGTTTTAAAATCCATTTTCGCTCTCAAACGCATCCAATTTACAGATCCTCTTATATATACTGTGACGCATTGACCAGTTTTTTGATAAAGATAGAATATATTTTTAAAAATGCTGTCAAAGTGAGTATTTCGCACAAAATTTTTCGAAGCAATCATGATTAAAGAATTAAGGATGTATTCAAAAAACAAATCGGTTATTTTATGACTCATTTTTAAATTAAATTTTTTTTCTCAAATGCATTCAACTGACAGTTTCTTGTTATTTAGGAACTGTATAATGTACTGTTTTGGTCGATTTTTTTAAATAAATTCAGAATTTATTTCAAAATATGTTGTCAAAATGGGCATTTGAGCTGAATTTTTCTTAAGATGATTCTGATAAAACCAGTTTTTGCAGAAAAATGAAATTAAAAAATTTTCATAAACGGCCAAATGAAGTTATTAAACTGGGTTTATCTCTAATCATATATATATATATATATATATATATATATTTGTTGAAATGAGCACTCTTCGAAATTTACCTCCGCCTATAGGCCCAGTCGACAGGGATTTTTTTTGTTATTATTAATTTTTAAACTATATGAATCTTCATGTACTTTTATATGTGTTAGATTTCATCGATTTTCAATATATATATATATATATAGATCAGTATAAATTTATATTAAATGTATCAAAAAATTCATATGCAGTCTTGTATAATACACATTTAAAAATCTTTTTTAAAAAAGGGCAAAAATATCAATACTTAAAAAAAATTAACAGGACTTTAAAAAAGGTATTTTAAAAAATTGAATTTAAATTAAATAAGCTGTTTAATTTTTTTTTTTTTTTTTTTTTTTTTTCGTTTTAAAATTCACTGTTAGTTGACCACTGAAATGCAGTGAACTTGCCATTTGAGCCATATTTTTAAAATAAACAAAATTCTTTAAAAAGTGAATTGTCCCCTGAGAGTATAATTTTTTTTTTTCCGAATATGAGGTACACTTTGTTATCTATGCTAATAAAAGAAAGTTTCGCTCTGTGTGTGTATGTCTGTCTGCAATGGTTAGCAAAATCAAACGCACCTACCAGTCTGAAAATTCGAATGAATGTACAGTCCAAGTCATGTCAGGACAATCCAGTCATGAAAAGTCAACATTCGTGATTCTTACGTTTATGTCCACAATTAGTACTACAAAAATCACCATAATAGACCGGGAGGCGACAGCACAGATTATCACCTCATCGTGTTCAATGCTGAAATTTCAGAACCAATTAAAACTTGATTCGTACATTAAAACGCAATCGGTCTGTTAAATCATATAACTACCCAAAGGTATGAAAACATGGAAGAATGGGAGTAGGCACACACAATGGTAAACCTACGAGTCAATCTCTAAAATCAGGTTTTCTGTGTTTTCCATCAAGATATGACTTGGCAAATCAATCGTGATTTTTAACTTATTCTGGAATTTCAGCCATAAACACGATGAGATGATTGTATGTGTTGCCACCTCCCGGTCTATAACGCACAGCCGCCATTAATTGGGATTTTTTTATGCGCATGTGTGAATTTTTGTTTTACCCACTTTTTTCTTTTTGAAATCCTGTTAATATAAAATAAATAAATGGTAAAAGATAAATTAATTAATTGAAATTAAATTAAAATAAGTTTTTTTTATAGTTCCTGAATAGGCCAAAAGCGAATTTCATAAAGTTGGAAAACTTCGGACTTCACCAAGTGGACACAACTGGCTACATGCCATTCTTACTTTTGTCAAACTTTTTTTTTACGTTTCCTTTTTTTTTTTTTTTTTTTTTTTTTTTTTTTTTTTTTTAATTATCTATTTGTTTTTTTTTGTGTGTGTGTGTATCGGAATCTCATTAATTCAAATTTTATTCATTTGATGTACAAAACACAGTCACTGTTTCTAACTTTCCTCAACAGTTGTTGGATTGATGTGCACAAGCCTCTCATATGGCCCACAGTTATTCCGATTGGCACCTGCATCTGTCTTCAAGTCATCTTACTCTTTATCATCTTCTTCTTAACAAGTGTGCCGATATCTGTTCCCGAAAGCCAATACAAAAGAGCAAAGTAAGTGGAGGAACTTTTTTTTACGTTACAGAATGCTTCGGAAAAGATTGGACAAACCTTAACCTTCTTAGTCCCAGTGGCGTGGACCACAAATGGCCGAGAGGTTCTGACCTCTCAATTGGTAGACGGCAGGTGCTGGATTCGAGCCCAATCGCGACTATCGGCTTAACCGTTCGTGGTTTTCTTCGAACCTTGCGTAAATACGGGTTAGGTTTCCTTAGAAAAACCCCCACGAAGGACACTCTCCCCCCCCCCCCCCCTCGGTCTATATCCCTCGAGTAGATAATCGGCCGACACAAAATAAAAGAAATTCAGTGCAGAAGCGTGGCCAGAATGGACGACACCCGTGGTGGATGTAAATGGTGTCATCTTCACTTATCAGGGTGTCACTCCCCCAATCCGTCATTTTTTTTTTTCAGTCACAATTCGACATTATTACAGCTCATATTCAAAATATTAGAATAATCGAAAAAAAGTAATTAGAAAAAATTATTTGTCATTTATTTATTTTTTATACTAAGTAAATGCAATTAAATTTCTTATAAATTAAATCTGGAATGTTTAGATAAGATTTTAACATTTATAAAATATAAAATACAGCACAATAAATTAGGTATACAGCTTCCTTAAACACACCAGAATATTAGAATAAAATTTAGATTGGTTCAAAATATTAGAATATTTTATTTTACGCAACAATATTACCTTATGAATATGAAGTAAATGGTAGTTAATATTTTGTAGCATCCCCTTTAGCTTTCATAACAGCGTACAATCGATCTTGCATACTATATACAAGGTGTTTACAAACATTTCTATCAATATTAGCCCAAATAGACTTTATACGTGCCACTAACTCAGTTTTACTTGAAGGAGGATTTTCTTGAAGTTTTTTCTTCATTATACACCATAAGTTTTCGATGGGATTAAGATCTGGTGAATTTGGTGGCCAAGGAAGTACCTTAATGTTGCGTTGGCGGAACCAATTCTTAGTTGACACCGAGGTATGCGGGGACGCTAAATCTTGTTGAAAGATGAAATCATCTTCAAATAAATCTTCTGATGATGGAATCATGTAATATTCTAAAATTTCTTGATATATCAGAGAGTTAACCTTTTCGTAGACGATGCATAACTTTCCAGGTCCTTCTGCACTCATACAACCCCAAACCATGACACTAGCAGCAAATTTTACGGAACGTTTAAGGCATTCTTTATCAAATGCTTCTTGCTTCATTCTCCAAACTCGAATACCTTGATTACCATATGAAACACAAAACATACTTTCATCACTAAATAATATATTTTTCCAATCTTCATTGCTCCATAAACGTCTTGATTTACACCAATTCAATCTTATACGCTTTTGTCTTGCAGTCATGAGAGGTTTTGTTTTCGGTACACGAGATTCAAATTTAAATTTATGGAGACGTCTTAATGTTGTCGATGTAGAAACTTCAACTCATTCTTCTTTCCATTTTCGGTGCAAGAATCGCACACTTTTAAAACGGTTTTTCTTAACTATACGCTTCAGTTTCCTGTCATCTCTAGCAGATGTTTTTGGTTTTCGGCCACCATTTCGGCGATTATTTTGAAATTTTCCAATTTTTGAATATTGTGTTAGTATTTTACTAACGCTCGATTGCGAACAATGTAAATAATTCGCTATAAAACATTGATTTTTACCGTGCCGATACAAATCAACCATACGAAGTTTAGTAGATTCAGGAATATCACTCACACGGCCCATTTTAAGACGAAAAAGAAACAAACTGCAAAAAAGAATACTGATTTTAAAATAAATAGTCTGAATTTAATCAATGATGCCACCAGTTAAGAATTGGTAATAATTAAAGGAGAATTAATGTGAAATATTCTAATATTTTGAACCACTTGAATAAATATTCTAATATTTTGACTTTTCAAAATAATTTTTTTTGCAATTAATCTTTTCAAAAATGATATTAAATTTAAGATAACAAGTAAGTTTAATCAACAATAAGTTCTTAATAAAAATATCGTTTGCATATTTTCATTAAAAGACATTAAATTACCAAACGATATTTTCAATTTCTAAAAAAAAGGTAATTATTCTAATATTTTGAATATGAGCTGTACAACAAATGACCATACCATTCCTTATTTACCTTTTGTCCTTCTGCATAAAAAACCCCGCAGAAGCGACTCATCACTCAACCCATAATCAAGTTAAAGCTACCCATTCGTTAGAGAGGTTGGTTTTTGTTCTCTGGTGCATATTTTATTTTGAAAATTTTCATATTCTCAAAGAAAATAAAATTAACTCATGCGCTAGAATTTTCATTTTATTTCAAATCGCTTTTCGAAAATCTCATAAGATTATCTATATATTTGCAAATACATATTGGATATCACCCTTTCGAGGGTGATAGCCGGGGATTGACCGCCCCTTCCGCCCCCCTTCTAGCTATGCCACTGCGGTCAGTCTTGAGACAAATATTAAGAGGGACTACAGTAACTTGTTTAAAATTACTATAAAACATCTCCAAGCATGTATCAACCTATATATCAATGCTTATGATATGCACGCATAAAACAAAAAAGTTTAGAAGTAATTTTAGAAATTCTAAAAACATTTAATTCATTTAAAGGGTGATCTTTAGTGTCTCCTACAGGCAACATTAGAGCCCGATAAAGCTGAAATTGAGCCCAGGGCCTGTTAAAAAGTCTCCCCCCCCCCTACCTCCCCATTCCCTGCGACACTTTCAGAAAAAAAAAGTAGATTTATTTGATATCTTGACAAAATTGTTTTGGTAAAAGTTTCAAGTTTACAAAAAAAAAAAAAAAAAAAAAAAAAAAAAATACAAGAATAATTAAGAATAATCAAGAAAATGAATAACCATCCACTTTCTTAAACACGCATTTGTATAATTCATAAACATCTATGATCCGCAGTTTATGTTGCAGAATAAATGAGGACGTCTTTTTCAAAACTTGCTTTATCCAAAATCATAAATAATGTGTTTCCTCTAATAGTCTAGTAATCATTTTAAACTGTAATTCTGACATTGTAAAATGCTCGTTTCTATTGAATCCAATGGACACAGCATGCAGTTTTTATCATTGTCCCCAAATTTGATTTTCTGGATACGGCAAATTTTGAAAATCATAGTTACTCTCAAAATGAAAAAGACTTTTACAGAAAGGTGCTTAAAGCTTGTAAAAAATTTTTATTGAGTCATTCAGAACATTTAAATTTTACGTTTCATATTTTATAAAACAATATTATTTGAAGAATACTTGATTAAAAGGGAAAAATCAGCCACATTATTTGTAGGCGCCCCTGAAATTGGTGGGTCTCAGACGCCCATGCATTAATCCATGGAAGTATTAATGTAAACATTACATTAATACTTTCATGCATTAATCAGGCCCTGGGCAACATCAGGACTGAGGAGGTTAACATGCGATCAGAGTTCAAAATGCGCCAGCAGCTCATTTGTCATCCTCTGATGTGGTGAGGTGAGTCTTCTGTGGCATTGCAGCGGTAAAGAGGTTCAGGAAAGGCAATCCCTGATGTATTTATCAGAGTTTGTTTTGTTTATGACCACGTAACCTTTGAAAATAAAAGACCAAAAAAAAAAAATTCGATAACTTCGTAAAACTGATACTTTCTTCGTTTTATTATTATTATTATTATTATTATTATTATCTGAACCTTTGGTGGGTAACCTTTTCTTGGCTAAGGATCACCAGGGCCAATAATATTTTCATTTTAAAAGTTTTTTTTTTTTTTTTTTTTTTTTTGTGAATAATAAGATAAGTTTTATTAAAAAAATAATTACAATACGGTTTTTTTTTTTTTTTTTTTTTTTTTTTACTTTAACATAACATTATATTTATTACAAAAAATATATATAACTGAGGGGTCATTCCATGTCAATTCAACCAGACCTTGTAACCCGACCCCCAGGGATTTTGATGAAACTTTGTGTACACACTAATTCTATCATGAAATGATTCCATCAGAAATTTTTCCTTCCTAGACCTCATAGTTTGTGAGATATGGGGGGTCCAATTCTTGTGGTTTTCTCAAATCGCACATTTCTGAGTCTGTATTTTGAGATTGCAGTTCCATCTTCAAAAAATTGTTTCTCTGGATCTAAAATATGAATCATCTTAAAAATTTCACTGTAAAAATATAAATAGATGCAGATTTTAATAAAAAAATATTTAAAAAATTTACTTGTAATATTTAGGATAAAAAAATTAGCCAAAGTTGAGAGTTATGGTTATTTTTCCAAATTTTTGTGGCTTGACAAAAAAGGTTGTACACAAAAAGGCAAATTAAATTTCCAATTTCTTTTTGTTTTAAATAAAAGTTTAGACTTTGGGCTTTCTGTCTATGAAATAAAAATGATGTGTTTCGCATGGCTTATGCAAAAATTTTGGGTACTTTCCAATTACCCGGATGAGTGCTTTATTTTTATATATTACATATGCACACAAAAAAGCAAATGAAATTTCCCATTTCTTTTTGTTTTAAATAAAAGTTTACACTTTGGGCTTTCTATCTATGAAATAAAAATGATGTCTTTCGCATGGCTTATACAAAAATTTTGGGTACTTTCCAATTAGCCGGATGCGTGTTTTATTTTTACATATGTACACATGTATAGATCTATATAAATGCAGATGTATTATACATGTACATATATATGTATATATACAGTATATTGTTATATATATGTATAAAACTGGTGCCCGTCTAACCGAAAAGTACCAAATTTTGCCTTGTTTTGAGAATCTGCACCAATTAAGAGGAAAAAAATCTGACTAAGTTTAGCTGTGGTACTTAAATAATTACTGGAATTTCTATGAGTTATTGAATTTAATGTTATTTGATGCATGTTTTTTTTTTTTTAATTCTCAAAGTAAAGTTTAAGCTTTGTTTTTTCTGATTAAAAAAAAATCTGACTGTAATATGTTTCCCCATTAAATTTAGTGAATGGTCCATATATTTCATTTAGTTATTTAATAATGGGCATTTTTTGACAATCTAAAGAATCTCTTACTTTTATTTTCAATAATTAAACTCAAAACAGATTTTTTTTGTACAGTATAAAATAGAAATTTTTTTCTCTTCACATTTCCATTCTTTCTTTCGAATGCTTATATATTAATTATTTGTGTTTAAAAAATGTTCATAACCTTGTATTTCCTTTCCTTCGTTAATTTTAATCAGTTTAAATATTTATATTGGCAAGTTTAAATACACAAATGTTTAACAGAACTTAAATTTGTTTCTATAGTCTGACAGATTTAATTGCACCTGCCTTGTATAAACACCTTCTGATAAAGGCAGGGTAATGTTCGTTAGTATGAAAGCAGATGTTTTGAAATCAAGTTAATCAAATTATTGTCGCCCCACCAGTGGCCGAGAGGTACAGACCTCTCAACTGGTAGACGGCAGGTGCTGGGTTCGAACCCAATCGCGGCTGTCGGCCTAACCGTTCGGAGTTTTCGTGGTTTTCTTCGAACCTTGCGTGAATACGGGTTAGGTTCCCTTAGAAAGACCCCCACGAAGGGCACTCCCCCTCTGGTCCTATATCCCTAGCGTAGATAATCGGACGACAAAAATAAACCAAACTAAACCAAACCAAATTATTGTCATTCTGTTGTTTCTTATCATAGAAGAATGATTTAACTTTTACTGTGCTACAAAAAATACATTCTGATTGTTACATATTTTATAGTTTATGATATGTATAAATATTTTTTTTGCTTTATTGTTTTAATATGAAGCCTGATATTAAACCTTCTACTAGTCTTCAGGCTTGCAGTATTGTAATATTAACTGGTTTAGAATGTCACAAAACTAGCTATACAAATAACAGAGAAATAGACTACATTGATAATCTCTGTGATTCAAAAAAAGAACTTTTATTAGTTAGGACTATTGCATTTATAAAACAAAAATTAAGTGAAAACCGTTTGATTAATATATGTGAGCATCACAGAATTTCGCTCTTAATGAAATATGAATTATATAAATGTGGAGATCCATTTAAGCGGCATAAAAAGCAAGTGAAAAAAGCAATTAGGGCAATTAATAGAGATTTATATACGGACGAAAAAGAAAACCAAAGTTGAAAGTCACGATTATTTTTCCGAAATTTTGTGACTTTATGAAAAAGTCTCTACATGAAAAGGAAAATGAAATTTCCAATTTGTTTTTGCATCAAATAACATTAAATTCAATAACTCATAGAAACTCCAGTAATTATTTAAGTACCACAGCTAAACTTAGTCAGATTTTTCCCCCCTTAATTGGTGCAGATTTTCAAAACGAGGCAAAATTTGGTGCTTTTCGGTTAGACGGGCACCAGTGTTATATATATCAATATACTGTCTATATACATACATATGTACATGTATAATACATCTGTATTTATATAGATGTATACATATGTGCATATGTAAAAATAAACACGCATCCGGCTAATTGGAAAGTACCCAAAATTTTTGTATAAGCCATGTGAAAGACATAATTTTTATTGCACAGATAGAAAGCCCAAAGTGCAAACTTTTATTTTAAACAAAAAGAAATTGGAAATTTCATTTGCTTTTTTGTGTGCATATGTAAAATGTAAAAATAAAGCACTTATCCGGCTAATTGGAAAGTACCCAAAATTTTTGCATAAGCCATGCGAAAGACATAATTTTTATTTCATAGATAGAAAGCTCAAAGTGTAAACTTTTATTTAAAACAAAAAGAAATGGGACATTTCATTTGCTTTTTTGTGTGCATATGTAATATATAAAAATAAAGCACTCATCCGGGTAATTGGAAAGTACCCAAAATTTTTGCATAAGCCATGCGAAACACATCATTTTTATTTCATAGATAGAAAGCCCAAAGTGTAAACTTTTATTTAAAACAAAAAGAAATTGGAAATTTAATTTGCCTTTTTGTGTACAGCCTTTTTCGTGAAGTCACAAAATTTTGGAAAAATAACCATAATTCTCAACTTTGGCTGATTTTTTTTATCCTAAATATTAAAAGTACATTTTTTAAATATTTTTTATTAAAATCTGCATCTTTTTATCTTTTTATAGTGATATTTTTAGGATGATTCATGTTTTAGATCCAGAGAAACAATTTTTTGAAGATGGAACTGCAATCTCAGAATACACACTCATAAATGTGCGATTTGAGAAAAACCTAAGAATTGGACCCCCCATATCTCTCAAACTATGAGGTCTGGGAAGGAAAAATTTCTGATGGAATCATTTCATGATAGAATTAATGCGCACACAAAGTTTCATCCAAATCCCTGGGGGTCGGGTTACAAATGGGGGAAAAATTGGTTGAATTGACATGGAATGACCCTGAGTGAACTTTACTTCTCTCTTCGCTATTAATGGAGTTTATTTAGTCTTTCAGAGTAAAAAATATTGAAAATTAGGTGCAAAATTACACCCTATGGTTCAAAGTCACCTTGAATGACTTAATATATTGAGGTACCGGATATAGTTCCCCAAACAGTCCGGACTAGAGAACCAAGTGATAGTTGATCCGTCTGTACTAGTGCCTCGTACAAATGTTTATACTGCGACATGACTTTAACGAATGCATCATGAGAGTTTGCACAAAAAACAGACTCGCTATATTTTATTAATAGATTTATTTTCCTTTCAATCAGGAAATTCATTAATATTTCTTATAATGCACTTCAAGTACTCCAAGCAAGAATTTTAGATTAAACAATTTAGTTTCGTAACTACCCATTAGATGGCGACACCATAAGTAAAGACTACTATAGAGCATGCATTTCTTATTTTTCAAGACAAGACAAGAAACATGAATTATCGATTTTTATTAGAAATTAAATACTATTTTTCTTAAATAGAATTTGGTTAACCCATAAATTAATCTTTAAAAATTAAAAAATATATTTGTTTTATCATGTCTATCAAAGTTCTGAGCCAAAATGTTCAACGGGAACATGGATACTTGTGATTTTAACAGAAAATAATTTCTCATTAGAAATAAAAACCCTGTAAATTTCACTGTATTTACACTGGAATAATATTTCTGTTATTAGTACAAGTTTTCCGTATCCTTAGTCATTTCATTTACTTTTAAGACTATAGATGAAAATTTAAAAATATATATATTCGTAAAAATCCCAACAAAATTCGTAAAATAAATAAAATATATTGCTGAATCTCAATATATTTTATTCAGAAAATTGATTCAACTAGATGGATAGTAAAATTTATTTTTAAAAAACTGAATATTCTAATGCTGAACTTTTTATTTCGCATCAGAAATAGGTTAACAATTGGGTGTCTTTTTTAATGTGGGTTCCTTCAGTATTGTTTCGCTTCCAAATATTTTGTGCTTTGAACCATTTCTGTCTAATTACATTTTAAAATAATTTTTAAAAAAATTATACTTTTTTATTTTACATTATTTTAATTATTCCTTGAATTTATGAATATATTAGTAACTGTATATTCATCTAACTACAAATATGTTAAATTCAAAATAAATGGGATATAATTCGGAATTTCGGTTGTTGAAATTATCTTGTCTGAAAATTTTATTTGATGTTTATGTAATTTTATGCAATTGTTATTTAGGAAGGTCAAGGTAGTATACGATAATCCCCCTCTCTTCCAATTTCTCATCTGAAATTCGGAATTTTATTATTTATTCTTATAATTATTACCTGTTTCCTTAATTTTTTTTTTCCTTTTTAACTTTTCTCTTGTTTTTAATTGTAAATAATTGCATGTAAAAAATTATAACAATAAAAATATTCCTTTGAAAATATGTTGAAAATAATTTGAGAAAAATCTAAAAGAATTTTTTTATTTCTTATCTCAATAAGTAAATTATTTTTTTCCCCAAAAGTAAAGTAAGAAAAAAAAAATGTTTGGACTTATATGAGAAAGATTTGATACATGTTCGTAAGAAAAAATTTAGCCCTGGATGTTTAGTTTTACAATCATCTTTTAACATTAAAATAATAATTTAAAAAAAAAGAATTCAGAAACTTTATGATAATTTTCATAAATTGAAATAATGAAAAATTTGTGATATAAATTAGAGCTACGTTAAATGTACTTAAATTTACTGTTCATAATGTAACTTTAAATGCAAAATCTTAATATAATTTAATGAAAAAGTGTTTAAAAGAATTTCATTGATACATTTGTCACCATAGTTTTGAGACATTGAAAATAAATAACGTAAACAATATCTTAAATTTACTGTTCCTAATATAACTTCAAATGCAACATAATACAATGTAATGAGATTGCGTTTAAAAGAATTTTATTGATTCGTATGTTACCATATTTTTGAGACATTGTAAATACATACTATAAACAATACCTTAAAATTTGCTTCTTTAAATATAGAGAAAAAAAATTAAATCAATAGTAGAAAATATAAATTAATATGTTTTATTTATAGGTATAAAATATTAATTTATATTCGTTAATATATTGTTTTCAAAATAAATTCTTAATTATGACGATTATAGAAAATAAATTAACTTAATGGAAGGCAGGAGAGGATGAAAAAAAATAAAGGAATAATATAATAAATCAGTACCAAACGTGGAAGGAAAAAAAATGTGCGTCAGCCGGGAGTCGAACCCGGGTCAACTGCTTGGAAGGCAGCTATGCTAACCGTTATACCACTGACGCGTGCTAGCAATTCATTTTATATATTTAATAATATATAAGAAAGAAGTATTTTATTTAGATCAAAAGTGAAATTTGAATTGGTCGAAAACGAGAATGAAAATATCCAACATTTTAATTAATAATTGTAATGTAATTAATAATTATGCATAATTATTTAGCAATTATGTGTAAAAATAAACACATTTCGAATAAACAAACACACATGTTTATGAATGTTCAAAGAAAAACTGAATTAATAATAATGTAACTTTTATATTTTATTACTTTATGACAACTAATAATTACGTATAGGCTATCAAAGGCGTGCGAAGAGAAAACTGCGCCCGGGGAAAAGTTTCTCTCCCCATATATTTCGCCCCCCCCCCTACCCAACTTTTTCTTGTAACAGTCCAAAAATGACGTTAGTAGTATAAATTTGGTGCCTCCTAAATTTCGGCGCCCCCTTCGCCTCCCCTTTCGCACGGCGCTGTAGACTATCAATAAATTAACAATGTAGTTAGAAAATGAAGAGCAAATTTAATAATGAAGAATGGGAAATAATGAATGTTGAATTCAGTTGTTATGAACATACAACAATATTAAAAGATAATGTTACTTAAAAATAAGGAATTTAATCACGTTATTTTATTAATTTTAATACCTTCTACATAGGTTTATCCCAGGGTTGTATTCAGAGGGGGGGGGGGGGGACATTTCCCCTTCCGGAGCAATAAAATGCCTCCCCCGGAAAATTTGAAATTTTACGTTTTCAATGGTCAAAAAACATAATTCCCCCCCCCCCCACGGAACTCTATAATGTCCCCAGGGCCGTAGCTAAGGGGGGCGCTGTGGGTGGCTCAGCCCTCCCTAAAATGTTTTGAGCTCCCCCCCCCCCTGTAAAAGATTCCAAGATCATTCAATGAACTTATATTCCGAAAATTCAAACGAAATTCTGTTCAAAAGTCTTAATTTGGCTTTGAGACCCCTTCAGAGCTTTGCAGAGTTACTAAATTGTATCTAAAATAAGTGTTTCAACACTCTCATCCTATTTGTACATATGAAGCGAACATGTTTAATTTTGCACCAGTTATACACTCAAAATTTTCATCATCATGTACTTTTCTTAGCATAAAATTAAGCTATTACAACAGTTTAATGAGAAACATAATACTTACAGTGTAAATATGCACTAATTTATCTTTTTGCGTCAGAGACAGAGAGAAAAAAATTATGAGCCCCCCCTCCCCCCTATTGTTCAGTTCTTGCTAGAACTCCTATAATAGAAGCGTTACTTCTAGCTATAGCCCTGAATGCCCCCCCCCTTCCGGAGCCACTAAAGTCCCTCCCGGAGAAAAGTGTCTGAATTCAGGGGCCTCGCTAAGGGGTGGGGGGGAGCCTCCTTCCCCAAACATTCGAAAATGTTGTTACACTTGGCAAATTTAAAACTTCTATGGCAAATTTAATTAAAAATTTTAAATAAAAACTGTAACATATTTCCTATTTTTGATAGACCTTGCAAAAGTTACAACTCTAATTGGGAATATCATTAAACTTTTTACAAATGCGAAGTGATAAGTGTGGTAACTTGTCAAAATCATAAAACGAGTTGGCAGTTATGAAAATTTGACTTGGCAATTTAAGGTCTTCTCCCCCACCAATAAAAAGTCCTAGCGATGGCCCTGTCTGAATTCAACACTAATTTATCCCCTTTTATGCAAATATATATAATATGTGGGTCTCTTCGCAAGTGCCATTTGGGGAAGTTAGGGGGTGGGGACCAGCGCCGTGCGAAAGCGGGCGCGGAAATTTAGGGGGCGCCAAATTTATACTATCAACGTCATTTTTGGCCTCTCAAAAGAAAAAGTTGAGAATGGGGGGGGGGGGGGAAGTCAATTTGCAACTTTGTCCCGGGCGCAGTTTTCTCTTCGCACGCCCCTGGTGGGGACAGTTGCTCCTCAAAGAATATGATAAGAAAGTATCAGTCAATATAGGTCAGATTAAACAACAAACATAACTTGTTATTAAATTTGAGTTATAAAATTAATTTAATTTTATGAAACAGGAAAGTTAGCGCTAAGACAACCACAACACTTTAAGTCTTAGAAATTGTTAATTTTCAATTTTATTTTCCATTTCATTATTCTCAAAGTGGGACATATTTAATGTAGACAAAATTTAACAATATTGAGTACTTTAGCCATTTTTCAAAACGTATGCAAGAATAAAAAGAATGTTTTTTTTTTTTTTTTTCTCCGATGTCCTCAACAAAATCAAATTAAATATTAGCTAATTTACCCAAAGAAAAATTGACTCCCTTCCCCCCCTTAAGAAAGTTTTGAAATGGCTCCTCAGGGCCGTAGCTAAAGGGGTGCTACGAGCGGCTCAGCCTCCTCCCCCCCCCCTCCCCCAGGAAAAGATTTCAAGGTTACTCAATGAATTTATGTTCCAAAAATCCAAGTGAAATTCTGTTCAAAAATCTAATTTAGTTTTGAGAACCTGTCACAATTTTGCAGAAATACTAAATTGCAACTAAAATAAGTGTTTCAAAACCCGCTCATCCTATTTGCACATAGGAAGCTAACATGATGTTTAATAAAGCACTCGTTATGCACTCGAATTTTTATCATCATATTCCTTTCTTAACGTAAAATGAAGTTTTTATAACAGTTTAGTGAGGAACATAGTAACTACAGTGTGAGTATGCTCAAATTTATCTTTCTGCGTCACTGAAAGGGAGAGAAAATATGTGCCCCACCTATATTTTCTTGACCCCCCCCCCTCTTCCCGTCATTCACTTCTAGCTAAGGCCCTGTACTCCTTTGGGTCCCTTACCTACTGGGATCAAGTTGGGTGTTTGTGCCTTCGACAAAACCTTTTTATTTTCACATAAAATAACATGTAATTAATTCTTCAAACACACAGAAGGATTTTTTAATCATACCAATTTCATTTAATTAAAAAAGTTTTAAATATATCTACCTCGATTTATATTTTATAATGATTTTTATAGATGGTCTTCATCTGTTTTACTGAGATTTGCTTTGAGAGCATTCGAAACACTTCTGTTATTCAATTAAAAAAATTCCTATTGTTAACTTGCAGCTTTTAACGAGCACGGGAAAAGTGCCTTCAAGGTTTAGCCATATAACGCATCGCTTGCTTTATAATTTGCACTTACGTCATGAAAAATAATGACTTATAATTGTAAACAGTGAAGTTTACATTTAAGACAATGCAGCTGAAATCAAGAAGTAATGTTGAATATTCTCGAAGGAAGAAATGAGAATTTTTAAATACAGGTAGTTTCGGCCGAATTTCGGTTCCGGTCGAATTTTCGGTTGCATTTTTGCCGAAAAACAATATTCGGCAACTCACTGGTTTTAAGACAAAATTGAAACCGAATATTTGATTAATCTCTATTCATTAGTTGGCACATTTTTCATTTTTCACTTTTTTATTTTTTAATGTAGTATTATTGAAAATAGAATGTAGATATTCTATCTTCTGTATTCTATCTGCATTTTAAAATGAACGGAACATGAAACAGTAAATCAAACACGCTATCTAACTCGTTTCTAGTAATCTTGGATACAGGAACTGGGTTTAAACGAATTAAAGAATGAAAAAGTTTGTTACAAACACATTTCGTTAATAACGATTAACGTAAGAATTTCTAATATAAAGAGCTAAAATGTCTGCTTTTTGCCAAAAAGTTTTCGTTATTTACTGAATTAAACATAAATTACATGAAAAATAACGTATCAAAATAGATTTTTTTTTAAAAACTTGCTAACATCAATCAATATCTTGGGAAGTTTGTCTAAACTTTCTTCTATTGATTCTGTAACCTCTTTTTCTGCTTAGGCATAAAACAGCTAGCACTAGCATTGTAAAATTGCAAAAATAAATTCACCATTTGCATATAATTAATAGCTTTAATTTCATGTTGCAACTTTGGGGCATACCTCTTCAAATTCAAAAGAGCCCTTTCTCCTCTATGTGAGTGCGGTGATGTTGCCAATGCCTCTCATTATATCTTAATTGCGCTTTAACATTTAACCTGTTCTTCCAGACGGTTGGCTAGCAAAAATTTTATCACGCCTGACTTTGCTCTCAAAGATTAAAAAACATCTTCAACTTCTTGTGTGACTTTTCAGTTTTACTTCATCACTGAGACAGGGGCTTGGATTCCCCATTATTCAGTACCCATTGTCGGGTCGCAGCAGCTTTGATAATATTGTCTTACTTAATACCTTTCTTGTCATTTTACAAAAATTGCGAATGTAACATTAACTTAAATCTTGTACATATCATTCCGCTCTCTGTCGTGCTTTTTAGTGGGCTGAACTTCGGCTGATTTTTTTTTTTTTTTAGATTTTAATAAAGGGGACCGGGAGAGACATTCTTGCTCTACAGACTCTTGCTAGTCTGAACAGTCTCTCTATGGCAGTAAGAGAAAAATGTATAAGAAAAAAATTATAGTTGGAATAGTGGAACTAGGGTTTTATTTCGAAAATGAAGGCACCAACTCTCTAAGTTGTCTCTTCCATTTATCCTTATCAGCGCCGTGCGAAGGGGGTGGCGGAGGGGGTCGGTCGCCCTGGGCCCGAAAATTTAGAAGGGGGGCGCCAAATTTATACTACCAACATCATTTTTGGCTTGTTACAAGAAAAATTTGGGTTCGGGAGAGCCAAAATTGCAATTTTTCCCAGGGCGCAATTTTCTCTTCGCACGCCCCTGATCCTTATATCCCTTACTTATAGCCCTTTTTTATGTTTTATATATTACTTATAATAATATCATTTGCATGTTTACTTATAATGGCAAATACTTCGACCGTTTAGTTTCATTATAGCGGAGTTCAATCGTAGGGATCATTTAAAAAGTCTCCATGCATGTTTTATAAAAAATTTCATTTTCTAAAATATCCAATTTACCAGAATGCTTGAGGAGATTTTACTTTTAAACGATTAGAGATAATTCATTAGTAAACGCAATCTCTTCCATTTTAAATATTTTGCCTTGAATTTCTTCCCCCTAAACGTAGAAAAAACAAGTTGGAAAAAGCATGAAAAGCGTAGCAAATGAGGTGCGTTCGTACGATAACGAAGTTTTTAAAATATTCAGATCTTGCTGTTATAATAGACAGTACTTCGGATACAGTGTAGTAGTCGAAATCTTTTTTCTGTTTCTGTAAATATACAGGAATAGTAATTCTTATTACACCTCAGCAACGTATACCATATTCATAAAATGTGAAATAGTTTAATATAATTAGAACGCACACCAAACAATGTTTTCCCTACACCATTATGTAATGGAGTACTTTTGTGTGGTTTTGTAAATCAACAACAAATGTTCTTTGCACTACAGTTTGTGCAAAATGTACATTATAATATATACTTCACAGATTCATGTCAAATTTATTATGTTCCAATTAGTGTAACACCATTAAAATGCATTTTAAACTTTTTTCCCTATTAACCGTAATGTAACGGAATGCTTTTGACTGTCCCTGTAATTGATCTATGCATCCGATTTCCATAAAATTTGAAATGATTCGACAAAATTATGTAGTAATTATATATTTTAAATTTCAAACGATTCGGTTGGGTAGTTTTTGTGTTAGTATATGCGGACGGACAGACAGACGGACGGACTGAACGACAACTATAGGTGCTTCGTATTTACATAATTACGAACGCACCTAAAAAGCATAAAGACACAAAGAAATTCTGTATCTTAGTATTTTTAGATTTAAGGGCGTACGGGACACAAAAATCTTCAAATTTTCTAAAAGAAAAATTGTTTTGCGCTAAAAATTTCTATATTACTTTCTGTCTAAAATGACTTTTAAATCATGTTTCTATCTTAATTGGAACAGGAAATATTAATTTCATCGTTTTGATTTGTTTCCAAAATATAGCTTTCAAAGCAATGGTCGTCATGATTATGACTTCTTGTGAAAATGGACGTTTTTATTCATGATGGGTTTTTTCACCATTTCTCCTATTTCAATTGTTATAACTCCAGAAAGGTTAAAAATAACTTTTTCAAAGTTGGGATATCTCTTTTTTAATTGTTTTACTTTAATTTTGATTTAGCAGATTTGAAAAAAAAAAAAACATATATTTATTTTGAAAATATGACTTTTTTTTAAAGTTACATCCCTTTTTTTTAAAAAAAAAATTTGCATTAAATATTTTTAATTTTTATTTAAATTAATATTTTTCAAATGCTGAATCAAAAATAAAATTTATGTATTTCTGTTTATTTAAATGATAAGAAATTGAAATTATGCTAATTTCGAGTGTCAATGATTTTAAATTAATCCACTTTTTTAATATATTTATTTATTTAAGAAAATTCCGAAAGTTTTTATTGTGTTATTTTGTTTACAAATAACATGCTTAATCATCAACAAAAAATTTCAAAAATTTAACTCATTAGTAATAAAAAATTATTTTATAATGTGTTTCGGACCCTCTTAAATCAAATTAAATTATCTTCTTTACTTTATGTAATATTTTTTGTCCTTTTTGCTCTTCCTTTATCAGCAGAAAAAAAATCTCTTGTTCGATAAACATACTTACATAATACTAGAATTGTCCCTAATATACAGGGTAGTCCAAAAATCCCAAAAGAAATAAAAATTGAATAATTTGTTAAATATAGATTTAGCGTGATACAATTTTCACATAAATATGCAGAAAAATAACGATTTTCTTTTTCGTATCAAAAATTAATATTACCAGAATAACTGTATTTTTTTTTCGACAGTCAGCATTGTAGTAGTCAAAAGTTGGAACCTGTCGCTATTTAAGCCCGCTATTTAAGTGACAGGAATTTCAGAGAAATTATTTTCGATGCTCTGCTGTGTATCTTGCCACATCTGACAGATATTCTCTGTCGTAGTATAATAATCAAATTCAGCATTTGTAAATGCGTTTTTATGTATAATACGTTATTATAGGACCATTCTATGTCATTTGTGGAACATTCTACATAGTATTCTTTTTTTAGCAATCCCCTTTTTTAACTCTTTTTATATCCTCATATTAAATCAATTATAAAAATATAAAAATATCGAGTTTTTTTTTTTTTTTTTTTTTTTTTTTTGTTATTTAAACTGTATAGTTTTTATATTCTAACAACTTATATTTTAATAGATATAGGTATTTATATCAGCATCACGTGCAAGCCTTCTTTTCGTTTTCATAGAATAGCCTTGTAATGTAAACGATGCTGCGTTTCTGTATAAAATACTAATACAATTGAAAGTGCGCTTTTAGTTGCAACAATAGAATTATTATGGAAATAAAGTTTTTATTATTAGCAAAATCCGATGTCATTCTGCAGACTTCCGTGAAAACCACATCATAATGCTGAATTTTTATTTCTTTTTCGACTTTTGTAACATTTAGTACTTTTATATTTCACCCGTAAACTCGATTTTAGTGGTTCACTAGTAGATTTACCATTGCGTTTTTCCTGCTCCAAGTCCTCTGTTTTTATGCCTATAGGTGCAGGAAAGCAGAATGATAAGCATATAAATCAACCACTAAAATCGGTTATTGCGCATGGTTTCTTCAAGATACCTGACTTAGCAGACAGGTTGCAATTTAATATGCTCAAGACCTGATTAACGAATAGACACGAGAAGCAGGTGCTTCCCTTAGAAAATTTTGAAGGGGTCCGAAAATGAGAAAACAGGGGGCCCCAAATTTTGTATTGAATTAATTCCATTCCAAAAGGCTAATTTCTTTTCTTTTCAAATTATCAATCTTATAATACATATTAAGAAATATTTCATAAAAATAGCTTTAATAACAAATAAATTTTTTATGCAGTAGATCAAGCACTTGATCTCAATTCTTCACTTAGTTCATTATTTTAGACGTATGTTTATTTTGTATACTGAGTTTAAGTAATACTCAATTTGGCTTGTATGAACAACATAAAATGTTGATAATTTATTGCCAAAATTGAGATATGTATTTCAAAATATTGATATTTTATGTTGTGCATACATTCTAATTTCATCCTTTTTATCCAACTTATATTTTTACGCTCATATCATACAAAATGCTTTTTGTATATTTTTCTCAATTCTATACTTTTTATGTGTAAAGAGAACATTAAAAAAAAAGTTACTAAATGAAATATATGTGAATTCAGCTGAGCCACTCTTTGAAATAATATTCGTAAGCATTCGTAAGTTTCTGGAATATGTTGAATTTAGAAAACTCTTCTTGAATAAAGGGGGCCCTGAAATAACATTGGGCTTCCTACAACTTCAGAAGTTAATCAGGCCCTAAATATGCTAATCAATTTCTGTAATTCTGGGATTTCAGCCGTCAACTCGATAAAGTGATGATCGTTCTCAGCCGCTTTCTGGTCTAATGTGTTCATGATCAAAACAAACATTCTTAAAATTTCTGTTTCTGACTTTTCAACGTTTTTCCTTTTAGAAGTCTTTTGGCAACAAGATGGGCCTCGGCAATTATCCTCGTCGTTCTGACTGCAGCGTGGTCCTTCGGGGTTCTGGCCTACAACCAGAAACAAGAGGCACTTTATGCAGCCTTCACTGTGGCAAGTATCGTGCTGGGAGTGTGCATCTTTACATTAAGGATGTCCACAGATTATGAAGTGAGTACATTCGATAAATTTTACAATAAAAAAACGTTTTTTTATTAACAAACATAAACAATAAAAACAATAATTTTATATGTTTGATGATATATGCACATCCAAAAACTGACATATCTAATATCTTTTTCTCATGCCCTTTGTTATCTGAAAAAATAAATATTCTATGTACAATCGTAGGGGGGGGGGGGGGGGATATAAACACACTCCTCTGAGTTGGTTTAAAATGCAATGTAATATGATTTGGTTCAAAAGACAAACTTAGATGTATCTTTTGAAAGACCTTTTAGGATCACCAAAAAAATGGAAAACATCTTTCGATAGTTTGTGAATAACAGCAACTGCTAATATCATGCTTTTCCAAACAAAAATAAATTAACCCTTTATCTACTGACGATACTTATAAGTACCATTCACTTTAAAACTTCATCTCTTATAGTGAATACTACTAATTAGAGATGTGTCATTTGTTGAGGAACGATTCCAAAGGAACGGTTCCGGCGGTGGAACTGAACGAACGGTTCCTGTCTGTAAAAAGGATTCGTTCCTTTTCGAAACGATTCCTCTGACTCGTTCCGAAAAGGAACGGTTCTTTGGTCTAGTTCCGAAAAGGAACGGTTCCTTGGACTAGTTCCGAAAAGGAACGGTTCCTCGGACTAGTTCCGAAATGAAACCATTCCGAAAAGGAATGATTCCTCGGACTAGTTCCGAAATGAAACCATTCCGAAAAGGAACGATTCCTCGCACTCGTTCCGAAAAGGAACGATTTTTCGGACTAGTTCCGAAATGAAACCATTCCGAAAAGAAACGATTGATGGGACTCGTTCCGAAAAGAAACGATTGATCGGACTCGTTCCGAAAAGGAACGATTCCTCGGATTAGTTCCGAAATGAAACCATTCCGAAAAGGAACGATTTCTCGCACTCGTTCCGAAAAGGAACGATTCCTCGGATTAGTTCCTAAATGAAACCATTCCGAAAAGGAATGATTCTTCGGACTAGTTCCGAAAGGAAGCCATTCCGAAAAGGAACGATTTCTCGCACTCGTTCCGAAAAAGAACGATTCCTCGGACTAGTTCCGAAATGAAACCATTCCGAAAAGGAACAATTGATCGGACTCGTTCCGAAAAGGAACGATTCCTCGGACTAGTTCCGAAATGAAACCAATCCGAAAAGGAACGATTCCTCGGACTAGTTCCGAAATGAAACCATTCCGAAAAGGTCCGATTTTATTTTAAATAAGATATATTTTGATTTATTAAAGCAAAGTGTATTGCCCAAATACCCTTCCAATGTGTATGAAAAAAAGCGGGGGGGAGGGGAGACGAAGAAAAACGAAAGAAAGAGAAAAGAAATTAAAGTTGTAGGAGGGGATAAACGTTTAATAAACTACAACTGCGCATTATATCCTCTTAAATTTAATGTTTAGAAAAACTAGTCGTTGGGGGCCACCGTAATACTTACCCATCATGGATATGTATATGAAAATAAAACATGTGAAAACTATTTATACAATGCATTGCAATTCATAAACAAAATTTAAATATTGTTAATATACATAGTAATGCTTTATTAAAGAAGTGCTGATGTACCAATTTCGACAAATTATATAAAACGTCAAACTATTCAAGTAGTACCGAACTGCGTAAAAGAAACATCCTTATAACTCCAAAAATAATAATTCTATTAATTAACAATTAATTGTGTCGGATTAAGCGTCCCACTTCCAGTTAAAATATACCTCTGAATTGAAATTTGAATGAAATACAGGGTCATGAAAAATTGAAGAATGTGGAAAACAGGATTACAAATATCTCGGCAACTAATAGTCCGATCGACTTCGTTCTATATGCAAAATGTGTGTTATTTTATTGCCTTTTACGTCCATTCCTCAAAACAAAAAAATTCGAAAAGTTTTATATACCTTTCATCAGAACGAATTTTTTGAGGGTCCGAAAAAAATAGTTCCGGATAATCGAGGTTGCTGATATTAAATAGGGTTCGTCCCATTCTTACATACTAACTACATACAAAATTTCAAGTCTCTATCTTAATTTGTTCGGGAGATAGAGCGTTTACAGACAGACAGACAGACAGACAGACGGACGGCAATTTTTTTTTTCTAAAAATATGTTTTTCGGAATCTCCACTATCTAAAACGTGTACATCCATCAAAAAATTTTTTTCGATTTTCAAAACGATTGCAAGATTTACCCTATACTACGTATGATGGGTAAGTAAAAAAAAACAGAAGATAAATTTTAAAATAATTATTTTATCAATATATTTTTTAATATATTCGTGATATAAATGCATAATTTTATATATCGAAAACTAGCCGTTGGGGGCCACCGTAATACTTACCCATCATGGATATGTATGAAAATAAAACATGTGAAAACTATTTATACAATGCATTGCAATTCATAAACAAAATTTAAATATTGTTAATATTCATAGTAATGCTATATTAAAGAACTGCTGATGTACCAATTTCGACAAATTATATAAAACGTCAAACTATTCAAGTAGTACCGAACTGCGTAAAAGAAACATCCTTATAACTCCAAAAATAATAATTCTATTAATTAACAATTAATTGTGTCGGATTAAGCGTCCCATTTCCAATTAAAATATACCTCTGAATTGAAATTTGAATGAAATACAGGGTCATGAAAAATTGAAGAATGTGGAAAACAGGATTACAAATATCTCGGCAACTAATAGTCCGATCGACTTCGTTCTATATGCAAAATGTGTGTTATTTTATTGCCTTTTACGTCCATTCCTCAAAACAAAAAAATTCGAAAAGTTTTATATACCTTTCATCAGAACGAATTTTTTGAGGGTCCGAAAAAAATAGTTCCGGATAATCGAGGTTGCTGATATTAAATAGGGTTCGTCCCATTCTTACATACTAACTACATACAAAATTTCAAGTCTCTATCTTAATTTGTTCGGGAGATAGAGCGTTTACAGACAGACAGACGGACGGCAATTTTTTTTTTTCTAAAAATATGTTTTTCGGAATCTCCACTATCTAAAACGTGTACATCCATCAAAAAATTTTTTTCGATTTTCAAAACGATTGCAAGATTTACCCTATACTACGTATGATGGGTAAGTAAAAAAAAAACAGAAGATAAATTTTAAAATAATTATTTTATCAATATATTTTTTAATATATTCGTGATATAAATGCATAATTTTATATATCGAAAACTACCCGTTGGGGGCCACCGTAATACTTACCCATCATGGATATGTATGAAAATAAAACATGTGAAAACTATTTATACAATGCATTGCAATTCATAAACAAAATTTAAATATTGTTAATATTCATAGTAATGCTATATTAAAGAACTGCTGATGTACCAATTTCGACAAATTATATAAAACGTCAAACTATTCAAGTAGTACCGAACTGCGTAAAAGAAACATCCTTATAACTCCAAAAATAATAATTCTATTGACTGACAATTAACTGCGACGAATTACGCGTCTCATTTCCAATTAAAATATACTTCTGAATTGAAATTTGAATGAAATACAGGGTCGTGAAAAATCGAAAAATGTGGAAAACAAGATTACAAATATCTCGGCAACTAATAATCCGATCCACTTCGTTCTATATGCAAAATGTGTGTTATTTTATTGCCTTTTACGTCCATTTCGTAAAACAAAAAAATTCGAAAAATTTTATATACCTTTCATCAGAACGAATTTTTCGAGAGTCCGAAAAAAATAGTTCCGGATAATCGAGGTTGCTGATACTAAATAGGGTTCGTCCCATTCTTACATACTAACTACATATAAAATTTCAAGTCTCTATCTCAATTTGTTCGGGAGATAGAGCGTTTACAGACAGACAGACAGACAGACGGACGGCAAATTTTTTTTTCTAAAAATATGTTTTTCGGAATCTCCACTATCTAAAACGTGTAAATTCGTCAAAAAAAATTTTTCGATTTTCAAAACGATTGCAAGACTTACCCTATACTACGTATGATGGGTAAGTAATAAAAGTATATTATTTTACTTCATTGTCTGAGCGAAGCGAAGTCTTTATACTCAGAGATACGTAACGATATTAAAATTCAAAAAAATTCTTTCGTCAAGCAAATCTCAAAAAGTACTTGTCGGATTTCGATTCTGTTTGTACCAGAAGATACCTATGAAGGTAATCTGGTGAATGCACCTACTTTTAAAAATTAATTCCAAATAGTTTAAAAGTTATATTAAAAAAACTGATAAAAAAGCACAATTTAATTGCATACGTCACAGAAATTTGGTGTGCGTGATTTTCACAAGCTGGATATTTTCATAGATAACGGAATCAGTACATGGAGTAAATAGTAATCATTTACGCACTCAGAAATACTGAATGCAATAAAACATTTTAAAATTTAATCATGCAGGAAAATAAAACTGTTATTTTTTTAAATTAAAAAATGGCATAAAAACTTTGATTTTGAGATTTTGTGATAATCTCTAAATAGCATTTTTTGATAGCTAAAAGAATATTTTATATATTTCGCGTGTGAAAATTAGAAACAATTACGTTTTTAAATAAAAAGTTTCTTTTATGACATCATTTTCCCTTTATATTTATTTTTATTGCATGTTTTCTTTTGACTTATATTTTGTTTGTGTGTGGAAGTCAATTCTGGTCACTAATTTTTCGGCACGGATGCCACACGCGCATCAGACTTGGCGCATTTTTTTTCAAAGCCCATTTGGCGAAAACTGCGTTTTCAAACAACGCTTACATACACATTTTTAAATTATTTTCTATTATCAAAAAGAACTTACAGTAAATAAAATAATAATAATAATTAATAACTATAAAAACAAATATTATATATAATTAAAAAAAAGGAAATGAAAGTAAATAAACATTTTATGAGTAAATAAACAAATAATAAATAAATAAAGCCGGGCAGTGGCGGATCCAAGGGGGAGGTCACGGGGGTCATGACCCCCCTCTGAACGAAGAAAATTTTTAAAGGAAATTTAGAAAGTGAAATAAATATTTAATTTTTTTTAAATGTAATCTCTTGCTTAACAATCAGAATATGCCTGACTCTTTTAAAGCTGTACTTAAACCCAAAGTAGGTAATTTCTGACATATCCATGAAGTATTTTTTAATTATTATTATTATTTTTTTAATTCAGAGCAAATGTGAATGACTGATTAACGTTTTCTATTTTTCAATAAAGGCAAAGAATTTTTCGCTAAATCTCCATAAATTGTAGAATTTGAAATTGATTGTCTGCCTGTGACAGCCAATTGCTCCCTCATGAAGGCTTTTTACAACTGTCAAGTCCTAAATATGTGCATAAAATACTCAATTTCGTGAATTATTGTTTGATTTTATAAGAAAAATGAAAATTTTTTAACTTCTTGGCATCTGAATAAAATGTATATATTTATATTTTTACGAATATTTATGCAACTTTTTTTGTTACGAATGAAAATAACTTCAAAAAAGTATCAGAAATTTAGCTATTTTGGATGTGAGGACAGTCTTCAATATAAAAATTGCTTATTAAGAGACGTGACTCCCCCTCCCCCAGAAAAAGGAGCCATGACCCCCCTCTAAAAGGAGGGCTGGATCCGCCCTTGGTAACCATCTCAGGTAAAATAATGCCATTTTGACGCCAATTATGTACCCTGGTGCATATGTGACATCTTTACCCATTTTTCATCCATTTCCTGTTGGCATACAACTTTGAAATTTGGAATATGTATGCATACCTGGGAGCAATACTGGAATTAGACATTGATTTTTTTTTTAAATTCGATCCAAAAAGAGGCAACGGGGTTATTTTTTAAAGATTTTTGACAATTTATACTGCATAAAGGAGCCACTTACCTATTTTTATATGCAAGAAGAAGTAAGTGGCATGTAAAAAGAATTATAGTATACATAAATAAAATTCTTGAGATAATATACTAGAGATATAAGCACCGGGTTTGGCGAGATTTTTTATGCCAACTAGGCGAAAACATCGTTTTGATTACCAGATGCATATAGCATGCTATAACAACACGTTATTTATTTATTTCAAAATGAAAAAAAAGGAATAAATGAAACATTTCCTGTTATTAAAAAAGATATAACAATCAATAAATGATAATATTTTTAGAACAAACAGTTTATTATAACATTTATATGATAACCAGCATGTTAGGCAACTAAACGCCATTTTGGCACCAATTAGGTACCTCGGTGTATATAGGGCATATATGTGCCATATTTATTTGTAAAACTGAGCATGAACGTTTACCAAGTGTGTTTTCATAGCCGCTTATATTTTTTTGCAACATAGCGCACCTTTCGAAGCCAAAACTGCACAAAAGAAAAAAATTAATATTTGCAGTATTTTTATTTAATTTGATTTTTTTTTTAATGTAATGCACATTTAGAAATCAGTAGGTTCGATAATCAGACCTCTTTTTTTTTTTGCTTTAAAAGATGATATTTCATACGACGTCTTTTTTGGATTCGTTGTTTTTCCATATTTGATAGTATGCGTCCACTCGTTTTGTAACTTTTTTTTGTAACTTTCTTCTTTATTAACAGCGACATTTGGATTTCCTATTTAAATAAAAATTCTTCTAAATGCAAAGAATTTTGTTAAAATAAATAAATAAGTGAAATGCGGACATCTATTGCTTAAAGCACAAAATTTTTCCTATTGAGTTAATAAAAATCAGTAAAAACATAATTTTTATGATGATAAAAATGTGAGTTATGTAATAACAGAGTCATATATTATGTAAGTTATGGATTAAGTATTAATATTTCTCCACCATTTATAAATAACAATAATAATAAAATAAAATGCGGACAGACCAAAGTCTATATTTGACTGAAAACAACAACCATTTCTTAAATGCTTTAAAAAATTGCCAATGAAAAGTGATATTTCAAAAGTATTATGAAAATTTACTTTACATTAAATGAATTTACGAATTTATCCATTTACTTTAAATTAAATGAATAAAATATTTATATTTTTAATAAAATAAATGGGATTTGAAAAATTATTGGAAATTTATCACCATAGATGTATCAATATTACAATCGGTACCTTGTATGCAAAATGGAACAATTAGCAATACTTTTTGTACCCGAAAAATGGTCGTTGCTTTTTTAAGGTTAAAAAGTAGATTACGAAATATTCGTATACAGAGATGCCAAGCCACCGCTTATTGCATAGCAGAATTTTCTTATAGGAAAAGTTATTTTTTAAATCTGCAGAATGTTCCAATTTAATAAAACATTTTCTGTATTAAAATACCGGTATCCAAATTGCCGTAGACTTGGCAGCTCTGCCTATAATATTTTAATTAATCACGGTACTTTTTTTAATCGGATTAATCGATTAATAATTTTTTTAATCGGCTAAGTGTCTTACTACCTTGTATTTAATACTCTTCACAATACTTCGCTGTTATATGGACTTTGGCGATTTTATAAAAAGTTTGACGTAATTCGGGCTTAAGAAAGTGAGTTTTTTACTGAATAATACAAATAAATGAAAAATGAATATTAAGAAATACTTAAGAAAAATGAAGCGTTATATTGATCTATATATTTAAAAATTCATCTGCTAGCACTAATTAGATAATTTATGTATATAATAGAAGATAAATAGCTTTTGATTCTATATTTCTATGCTATAAAGCAATAACGTTTGTGTGTTTTTCGTTATCATTGGGAGTACCTAGCCGATTTAAAAAATGTGGGCAAAAAATGTTGGTAACCATGTTTGCTGCAAAATATACTATATTTTGAGTAGGAACAATAATCACCATCAATGCACGAGCAAAAAAAGTTCTAAAATTGAGAATTCTTTAATGTTGATATGACTAAAAATTTAATTTTTTTTGTGGCAACTTTTAAGATATAATATTCTTGTTATGAACGATTTCTAAAACATTCGACAGTTTAAATTCACAAATTAAACATTTTTTTTTTCTAGAAAAAGTTTTAAACCCAATTTCTTGAGAATATTGCAATTTCTAGGATACTGTTGGGGTTAGAAACTAGAACTTTGGCATCACAGTAACTTATAAGAAGTAAATGCTCGTTTAGGACAAATTCTTAAAAAAGGATTCCTTAATTCTTATCGACAACCTCTTGGCATCCATGGAAAACAGATGTTCAACAATATAAACTATTTAGACGGATCTCACACCATATAAAATACACTCCATTCTCTTCAAACATAATAGTTTATGTTATTTATAGTGTCTCAAATCGGTGCGGAGCTTCTGTTTATGCTCATGACATCATTCAAAAAGTTATATTTCCAATGTAGGAAAATTTGATGTTTTATTTTCTGTATTACTTTTAACATTTTGCATATTTCCAATTTTATATCCATGTATGGTTTGCTTTCCCTTTTATAAAAATAGTATATGCAACTTTATATGTAAGATTTTGTAATTCTATGATTCAATATGCTTATTTTCATCATATTTTATCACAATGAATGACCAATTAAAGGTAACATCTCATTTTCTTTACTTGTCGCAAGTTATTAAATGTGTATTCTCAGCAACATCGCTCAGACTAATCCCTCTGAGGGAAGTCCTAGTTTAACATATTGTCTGTTACAAATTATTTACTGTCATCTGTGACTTAATTACAATATTATTTGACGTGTTCATGCAAAATTGATCAAAAAGAAATAATTTACGAAGTTGATTTTTTATATCTGAGTGAAAAAGCCCCACCTAGGATTCGAATAGAGAACCTAAACGTGCTTTATCGATTGAGTACCAGGATCCGAAGGTAATGGTACACCATATAGACTTAGATACATGCACTAATACTTTTTCTAATTGGTAAATATATCATACGAAATGATATATATATATAATGAATTTTGAAGAAAAACAAGATTAAACGAAAGAAAAAAATCTGATTTGAAACGGTTTTGAATAATATAAGAAATACATCATCATGTAATAAAAATTACACTTTAATGGGATAATAACTGATTTTCGATTATTTTAATAGTTACGCACTTTTATGTATATTTTGGTTTCATGCTATTTTTCCTCAAGTATAATTTGAATTTGAGAATCTTCTTTGTCAAAAGAAAAATAAGACCAGCTAATAGAGCTCGCTCATGTATCACTTTATAAGTTTGGCGTCTTGTTTTTCTCTCCTGAAGAAGATGATTAAAAAACAATCTTGAAACTCTCGAAGATTGTTTTAATCAACTTACATTGAGATTTATTACATAGAGGAAAATCTGTTTGAACAATAGTCCAGGCAATAGAGACCGTATTGGGTCTCTACCTAGCACACGATAATTCTGGAAAAAGGCTTTTTTTATGTTTTTTAATTCGCTAAATCCGAATTTTCAACTTGCCACCAAAATTTTCCTCGGCAACTCCCCTAAAATTTGATAAAATACTCCCCTCCTCCCCCCCCCTCCCAAAAAAGTTATTTAAGAAAAAAATCAATTATTTTATCGTTTTAGTTAAAAAGTATGCAGAAATTTTGAAAGTATACAAAATTTGCAACAAATACGATGCAAGACTGAGACGTAAGATGAACGGGAAGAGGGAAGTCTGCCTCTCAACATGCGCCGCGGCGCTACATGCATTACGTTATGCAATTCCACTTAAATTCCTCAAATCTGAGACAAATATTAAAAAGGACTACACAAACTAGTTTAAAATTACTGTAAAACATATTCAAAGATGTATCAGTATGTATGGATGCCTCTAATATGCACGCATTTAGTAAAAACCTCAAGAAGTAAGTAATTTTAACAATTTTAAATTAAATTAAAAGTTTTATTAAATTAGATTGCATTAAATGAACTTAATGGATGTTCTTTTGTGTCACCTATGGGCGACATCAGGACTGAGGAGGTTAACCAATCGCATGATATGTCTTCGCTCTCCCGTTACTCCTCCGAATTTTTCCTGTAAGACTTACTTTATGTTTTGGGATCGCTGAATCCGAATTTTTAACTTCTCACTAAAATCCTCCCTCAAGAAAAGAAAAAAAAAAGAAAAAAGTATAGAAAAAGAAAAGGTAAAATGATACCCAAAATACGTTTAATTTTGGGTATTATAATAAAAAATATTAATTTTAATATATATATATACATTTAATTAAAAGTTTTTGGAAAAAAGGAAATTCAGAAAGCAGGCAAAATTTGCTACAAAAAAGATACGTGACATCATGACGTAGCATGAACTTGGAGGAGGGAGTCTGCCTCTCATAATGCGCTGTGGCACTGTATCGTCTGCAGCCCCGTGTAAAAGGGGAGGGGTGCGACAGGGACGGTCACCCCAATCGCGGAAACTTAGGGGGCGCCAAAATTATACTACCAACGTTATTTTTTGGTCTGCCGCAAGAAAAAGTTGGAAGTTCCCCCCCCCCCCCCCCAGCTTACTAGAGGAGCGCTATATTGACACTTTGCCGCGGAGACAGCTTTCTCTTCGCACGACCCTGGTCGCCTGAGTCAAGGCAATGGAGATCATATAGGGGCTATACCTAGCAAAAATCATGGTTGCTCTAGAAAAGACTTATTTTATGTTTTGTGGATCGCTGAATGAAAATTTCTCCCGGTAACTCCTCCCCCTCAAACACATGCACACAAATTTTGGTAAAAGCGGAATTGCATAACTTAGTGCACGTAGCGCTGTGAGGCAGGCTTCCTCCCCACACACCTCCTCCCCTAAGCAGGCTTCCTCCCCTAAGTCATAATGTTATGCATCGTACTTTTTTGAAAATTCTGTCTACTTTCTGAATTTCTAGATAATTTTTCCTCAAAAAATATAAAAAACCTATATTGGCGATTATTTTACTTTTTTTCTGGGGGGGAGGGGGTGAGAAGTAAAAAATTCGGATTCAATGACCCAAATACATAAAATAAGAATTATTGAAAGTTTGGAGGAGAGAAAAAGCAAACGATGTTCCCCCCTCCCCGTTCATCCTACGTCATAATGTTATGCATCGTATTTCTTGGAAATTTTGTCTGCATCTAAATTTATGGATATTTTTTCGCTAAAACAGTAAAAAATTGAATTTTTTAAATTTTCTTTTGGGGTGCATTTTATTAAAAATTGGGGGAGGTGAGTTGCCGGGAGAAATTTTGGCTGAGAAGATACTAATTTGGATTCCCTGACCCAAAAAAACACAAGCGAAGGGGTCACGAAGGGGTTAAGGGTGTATTCCAATCCAAACTGCTTATTGTCTGATTTATTCTTAAATTCATTTTTGCTCTCAAACGTTTCAAACTGGCAATTCTCTTTCTTAGAAAGTACACAATGCGCCGTGCTTGTCTCTCTCTCTCTCTCTCTCTCTCTCTCTCTCTTTTTTTTTTTTTTTTTTTTTTTTTTTTTTTTTTCACAATTGCAAAAATTATTGTAAAAAACTTGTCAAATTTGGCCTTTAGAACTGAATTTCCTGAAGAGGGAGATCTGCGAATGAAAAAAAAATGGTCATACTGAGAAAGTAATTGTTTATAAATCAAATTCTAACGAATTGAGCGAAAAAAAAGAAATCACGCGGCCTCTTATGCGTCTCTTTAAAAATCATCTCAGCAAGTTTCATGTATCTACTTTTAACCCTTTCCGGCACGGGCAAAATCTGTTAGTAAAATAAGAAAATATTGACTGACACCAGAATTCACAAACGATTTTTTTAGATATTTTGAATTCCTTAATTTAAGCTTTTGTTGCAAAAGCAAAATTTTACTAAAATGTTATTGGTGCCGTTTGCAAGTTTGGAATTAAAATTAGGTATCCCAGTGTGCCTGAAAGGGTTAAAAATGTGTCTGAAACTGTATCGGAAGTTTTTTCGAAATGGGCAGACTCCGAAATTCCCAATTCCTGAGGAATCGTACTGAAATGGACCAACTTGGAAAACGGCCGGTTACGAGGACCGATATATAAGTTAAAGATTACGTTAGGGTGAATTTTGAAGAAGAAACAAATCATAGACCCCTATATCAAATATTAGATCAATAAAGAAATTTCCTACGCAAAAATAATAAGATAAATCGAAGGTCATTTGACGACAGATTTTGGAGGGAAAAGTAATGATTACATTGAAAATCTAATAGACCGCCGCAACAGCCTGATGACCAAAACCAAAGCTACAGTAAAATTTCATGGATAAACTATAGCGATAAATGAAAGGTCAACCAAATGCCAATTTTCAAGAGCAATTATGCTTAATACAATAAATCATAAAGTCAGGGAATACTTATATTATGGGGAATAGAAATAACTATGCTAATTGATAGCGCACACAGATGAATAAAATGAACTCTTAAAAACAAAATGATCTGTCCAAAATATTTAAAAATTAAAACAAACGATAAGAAATAATATGAAAAAATGAATACGTAAGAAAATAAATTAGTTATAAATAATAAATATTAGGGATTGCATGTCGCTCCGAGATCTGTTATCCCTGTTTCCGGATTCGTTCCCTTTTTCGTAAAATAGTTTCGGACGCGTTTTTTTTTCCTTGGAACCCTTTTTTTTAAAAATCCATTCTATTTTATCGGATTCCTTCCTTTTTATCTCGAAGTCGTTCCTTTTTTTCTCGGATTCGTTCCATTTTTATCGGATTCATTCCTTTGATTACAGATTCGTTCCTTTTTTTCTTGAAATCGTCCTTTTTTTTCTCAAAATCATTCCTTTTTCGGAATCGTTCCTTTTTTTACGGATTCGTTCCTTTTTTTCTTGAAATTGTCCTTTTTTCTCGAATTCGTTCCTTTTTTTCTTGAAATCGTCCTTTTTTCTCGAATTCATTCCTTTTTCTCAAAATCGTTCCTTTGTCGGAATCGTTCCTTTTTTTCAGAACGGTTCCAAAAAGGAACGAGTCCAAAGAACTCGTTCCTTTTGGTGAACGAATCCGGCTGGAACGGTTCCTTAAAAGGAACGATATTGCCCATCTCTACTACTAATATACTAGTGGTATTTAAAAAAATCTTTTAATTCCACTTTTTCAGAATGCATGGCAGTAGTAGTTAGAGGTTCGTTATTTTAGTGAGAAAGAAGACTATTTTTAAAACTATTGATGTGTTTTATGCCGACATTTTAAACAGATTATCACGCTTGTCTTTATTGCTGCAAACATAATAAAAGACATAAGAGAAGTGCTGGATTTTTTGAGTTACGTACCTAAAAAGCTAAATGGTCATATGAGCAAGTTTTACTCGCGCTCACCGGGTTCCGTACAACAAATTTATGAATTATTAACTGTATTATATTATTAAAAGAAATCTTTGCTAAAAGAATAATAAGACTATAAAAAAATATACAATTTAGGGTTGCGTATAACTATATATGCTAGAAAAGTATGGATGTCTAATAAAATTTGAAAGAGATATGAAGTCTAAATAATATCAGATATTCCTGTTCTGTATCTCTATTTTTCAGAAGACGGTAACCGTTAATTTTTTTTTTTTTTTTTTTTTTCATCATAGCAGTAAAAAATTTTGCGCAGGCATACATTTCACTAAAAGCATATAGAACACCTTCAAAAAAAATTCCAATCTTATTAAAATTTTTACATTTTTTTTAAACTTTAAATTTTTAAACGAAATTTTGAAATGCTCCTCGTGTCTAAATTTTTGAGATATTTTCTTACTTTTGCATTTTTATCATTTAAAACTCTATTATAAACAAGTTTGTGTGAGATTTTTTTAATCTCTTGAATAGTTAATATTTTATAGATTTTTTTTCTAAATTCCATATCGATTTTCATGAAAATTTTGTCATTTAAGAAAAAAAAATCAAATTTGACTATCTTAATGAAGATAAATTTTAAAAATCTTACACAGTTTCTTTCTATACAATATCAGGATACTTCCTTGTCAATTTCATAAATATTGATTAAAAATTACGTAACAAGAAGCATTTCAAAAATCTAAAAACGCTAAAAAATTAGTTTTGAGAAAAACAGATTTAAAGTATATAAATACACTTACCTTTATTATTTACTTCTTAAAACCTTCATAAATGATATTTAAATAAGAAGAGACTGTTTTGATACTATTACACCATAGAAATAGACCTTTCTTGCGACAATTTTGCTATAGATGATTTTGCTCAAATAAAGGTCCACTGTCCCCTTAAATTGTTATAATTCCTTTTCATACTGAATGTGTTTTACTCATACTTCTAAGTCTTATATATTAAAACACATTTTTTTTTTTTTTCAGATGCGAGCTATTATTGTAGCTGACATTTTGTGCTGCCTAGTTCCAAAGAAGAGCATTTCGTTTTCCATGAAGACTCCTCCGTTTAAAAAGAATGCCATTTCTGACAGTCACGACATATTAATGAATGGGAAGATATCCGAGAAAGATGAAGATAGACCCATCTCACACAAATGAAATTTTCTTATCACAATCATAAAATATATGAATGCTATAATACTATGCTATAATTACTATTATAAAACATGTGTAATATAAAATATGTGAAAGGATTCATTCGAGTTACAAAAGAATTCAGATAATTCTCTATGCAAAGTTATTTGCCTGAAGCCATTTCATCTTCAGCAATATGATCAAAATTGTATAGGTAAAACACTGACGTTGATTAATACGAAACGAGACAGACAACCGAGAGTCACATAGCTAAGATATGTAACTCTATCTTAAATTTCCAATGTTTCAATAAACTTCAATCAACCTGACTTAGAAAATACCAATCACCTTTATTTTTGAAAGTTGATATTAACAGGCGAGTTAAAAATCTGATTTTATAACTGCTGAAGACGGTATCACTGTAACTAATTATACAAAAATGTTTTTACAAGTATTTTACTTCAATACAACCTATCAAGACATATATTTTTAAATTACAAATAATTAAATCGCTTTAAAATTACATTATAGATTTAGTCAATATATTAACAGTGTCACTCTTTAAAATGATATTTAAAAATCCTGAGACAAATCCTGAGACAAATATTACAAGAGACCACAAAAAAACAGTTTAAAATAAGTACTGTAAAACAGCTCCAAAGATGCATCTGTCTATATATCAATGCTTATGATATGCACACATTTATTGAAAACGTCTAAAAGTATGTTTACTAATTTTATACGTTTTAAATTAATTTAGAGAGTGATGTTTAGTGTCTCCTACAGGCAGTTTCTCACTGACATTTCACCAACGTTAGTAATTTGGCTACTTAAAAATAAAAAACATTCCCCAAATGAAAAAAGTTTTAGCAAAATAAATTCACCGTATACCACAAAAAAAAAAAAAAAAAAAAAAAAAAAAAAAAAAAAAAATCTTTAATCCTTTAATGGATTATACCCTTTTATTCAATATGTTCTAAAATAACCAAAGTTTTTATAGCTGCTACAACGATTGTTATTAATCTAATTTCAGCTGTCCGCTACAAATACATTAAATATATATATATATATATAGTATATGCATCTGTATGAAAAACGAAAAAGAATAGAAAGAAAAAGCAAAAATTGAGCACTAGCAATTTGGCGAATCTAATCAAATATTTTATCAAATCAGTTTATTCGCCAAATGAAGAATTTAGTCTCAATTTGGCGCAATGGCGAGCGACAGCGAGAATACTGCATACAGGTCACACCAGGATTGAGGAGGATAAAAATAACATTTCTTCAATAGCATATTCTATAATATTTTAAAATACTATACGAGTCTTTTTAAAAAGAATATTATCTTTTAAGTCTTTAGAAATTTTACAATATGTCAAACTATTGAATAAAATAGAGTGAAGTAACTCATTGATTATTTAATTTAAAAGAAAAACACTCATGAATGACAAAAAGTTTGTTGGACAGAATAAATTTCATATTAAATATTTTTGTGTCATGAAATAGTAAAAAAAAAAAAAGGAATTGAAACTAAGCATTCATAATTCATTCAAGAAACTTCCATGGGAACTATGATGGTAATAGTTAATACATGCTGGAGCAATAAATAATAGCACACTTACCAAAAAAAAAAAAAAATTACCATTACTGGCATTTACAGAAAATAGACTTTTCAAACCAGAATGGATTTTTTTTTTCAACTCTATTTTTTAAAAAACTGAAATTTAAATTTTTTTAAGTTTCGGTATCTTTCTTTTTTTTTTTTTTTTTTTTTTATCTCATTTTGAAGAGTAGCACTATTAATATATAGACTAAATCTTTAATGTAATTTCAAAACGATGCAATTATTCGTAATTTAATGTAATTTTAAAATATATCTCATGTCTTGATTGGTGATATTGAAGTAAAATTCTTGTAAAAACATTTTTGTACCAAATTAATTACAGTGATATCCTCTTCAGCAGTTATAAAATCAGATTTTTAACTCGCCTGTTAACATCAACTTTCAAAAATAAAAGGAGATTGGTATTTTCTAAAAATATCAATTGATATTTCCTAAGTCAAGTTGATTGGAGTTAATTCAAATTCAAACATTGGAAATTTAAGATAAGAGTTACATATCCCAGCTATGCGACACTCGGTTTGTCTCATTTCGTATTAAGCAACAACAGTGTTTTATCTACACAATTTTTATCATATTGCTGAAGATGAAATGCCTTCAAGATAATATTTTTGCATTTATTGAAAATTATCTTAATTCTTTTGTTACTGGAATAAATCTTTAATTGGTAGTAATTTGCTTAGAAAGAATTGCAATGTTGAAGTTTTCGCTGATTGAGTATATCCAGTCAGTTAAATTGATTTTAACAAGGCAGGCTTAACGATTTTCTGAAATCCAAATTGGTTACCTTTCGACACATATTTTAATTCATTTTTATATGCAAACGTATCGAATTGACATATGCTTTTCTTAAGTAAATATGTAATCGAACTGTTTTTTTTCCCTCTTTTCGATAAAGGCAGGAGATTTTTCAGAAAATATTGTCAAAGTTGGCGTTTTAAATCGAATTTCCGGATGCGACAACGCAGGGGAGGAAAAAACTGCCGTCCAGAGGCAACAAACAATTATAATTAATTTATCGAAAGATAACAAAAACTATTCTGTTAAAAATTTCTTCAATAATTTTATCTGCAAATATCATGCTTTTATGGTTTAAGATAAGACAGAAAATGTTTCAGAATGTTTCGTGTTGTTGATCAGAGAACAATATCTTTTGAAAACAGCAATTTTGAAAAAATGAAGCAAAAGATGTTCAAGGGTTTATTTTCATCTACAATATGGTGACAATGTCTCATTTTAAGTAAAAATGTCAATTAATCAAATGGCTCCAAACGCCCCATTTTAAAAAATATTGATTCATATAACGATATGATTAAAAAGCAAAGCATGTGAAATAAGTTTTGATTAATGATATGCACTGGCATATCCCATTATATCTTTATTGTTAAAAAGCATCTTCCAAGAAATGTATCTTTACTTGCAAATAATCAAATCTATATTTATTTCCAATTGTGTATTTATATTGTAGAAAATATTTAACTGATTGTTTGACTCTACTATAATAATGTTGAAACTGTATATTTATTGAATAAATCATAATTTCTTTCTTATCTTTTTCTTTGTACATTTTAAAATCCAATCTATATTTAACTGTTTTTTTCTTTCTTTTCGCAAATCAAAGTTATTAATCAAAGTTGTAGTTATTTGGAAAAAAAATTGACAAAATATTTTAAAAAGCTAATAATAACAAAAATCCAAAGACTTGAGTTCATATTACATTTGAAAACAGCCATAAACTATAGCAAGTTATTAAAATTGGAAAGTTATCACAGCATATATGAAAGTGCACCCAATCATTTAATATCAGATTGGCAAATAGGTAAAAATTTGATACCACGATAAACAATGTTAAAATCAGACACTTTTCTCTGGGAAGGACTTTTGTAGATCCAGGGGGGACATTATAGATTTCCGGGGGGGGGGGGGATTGCATTTTTTGACCATTGAAAACACAAAACCTCGAAATTTCCGGGAGGGGGATATTTCATTGTTGCAGGTGGGGGGATGTCCCCCTCCGGGCCACCCCCTGAATTCAAAACACTGATGATAAAATTTACATAAACAAACTTAAATAATTACAATCTAATCATCAAAGATTTCAACAATTCAAAGACTCTGAAATCCTTTCGTCCTTATTGAATAGTAAAAGAAAAAGTAAATGAGTTTTATTTAATATTTAAAATTTTAGTTGCATAAAAGGCACACAACCAACAAAATGAAAAGTATCCAAAACGGGAATCGAACCCGGGTCCGGGTCATCGATATAGCGCACCGACATGACGTGGCTTGAATGCTTTTTCACTCTGTTAACTGTGCGCCTTTTAAGCAACTAAAATTTGAAATATTATGGAATGCTTGGCGTGAGATATTTTCTACAAAAAAATAAATCTCCAAGAATTACATAGACTTATTTAATTGCTCTGTATTTATTTTTATGAAATTTAAAGTTAACAATATCATCGAAACGATTATCAACTTTATTATATTCATGCAAAACTAATCTGTAAAAATTTATTTTAGTTCAATAAATTACAGATCAATATTTTTAAAAATCCACTTCATTTTCTTATAGAATTTCAAATTATGATTTTTGAAGAATTTATTTTAATTCTAAAATATGTTATTTTTATGAGATTTCATTTAAATTCAACTATATAAGTTCCAAATGATCATTAATAATATTGTTATTCCGTATTCCATGGTTTACGGACATATAATCTGAAAAATTCTTTGTTTTAAAAATCCTTGGTAAGTTGTATTCAATATTTTTTTTCAATCACAGGATTCAAATTTTACTGTAAATTTTGTATTATTTAATCCATTCATTTTTCTGATTTAATTAGCTAAAAATTTCTCTTTTGAAAAACCGGTAAAAAAAAACATTAAACATTCTGTAAAAGACATGAAAAAAAAACGGTACTTCAAGGTTATACCGTCGACCAATTTCGCCAAATTATACAAATCGCCAAACTAATAGCCAGATTATACATATTGACATAATTTTTATTTTAAATAACGAAAAAACAAATAATTAGTAAAATATTAATAAAAATACAAATAAAAATCACTTAATGACATTTTAAACACGTGAATCGCATTTAATGTCATTGAATGTGACATTCGCGATCATCCATTATTGGCATTTAATCTTATAGTTTGGCGTTAATTTTTTTGTTCGACGAGATAACATTGAAGTACCAAAAAAAAATTTTTTTTTTTTTTTTCAAAAATATTAATCAGTTAAGTAGTTAATGTATATGTCCGATAAAATGGCTAAAAATATATCAAATTAAACTTTAGCAAAATGCCCCTGAAATTTTAATCGAAACATTAAATTATACCAGAGATTCGGACTATTATTAAAAACATTTTAAAAATTATATACATTTTATTTACTTTGCAATTATGTCTATATATAGTTGTAATACAAATAAAATATAAATTATTAAATATCAGAAGAAAATGGACAAAAATTTAGGCAAATAAATACGAAGGCTTGCATTTAAAAACTAAAAATAATGAATAATCAAAATGATACATAAAAACTATCTCAATGTGAAAGTCAACAATGAAATAAAATTTAAAAATATACGAGTGTATGATTACTAATTAATTAATGTTATAGCATACTCTTCATCGTCCTCTTGTATTTTATGTATGAAAAATACATATACGTTTAAAAAATAAGAAAAAACAACAACTGTAGTATTGTTCAACTGTCAACAACAATTGCATCAACTATACAACTGTATTACAGCTGTAACTAGTTGGATGTATCAATCCCAAAACTTTCTTCTATCTCATAAGTACATTTTAATATTAAAAAAAAAAAAAAAAACGTGGTGACCTTAAAGTTACTCACTATCGAATGTCCTCGAACATTTGACCTAGCCTAATGAGATTCTGGTATCCGAAAAGCATAAAATGCAAACTTTAATTAATATTCTGAGAAAAAGAGCTTAGTAGTGCCTCATGTTGGGTAATTTATACTAAAACCTAATAAGCATCTATTTATGTCAAGACCTAACAGAATCTGAAATTTGATGGAATTTTGTCCATTAGTTCTTGAGATATAGTTATAACAAAAAATTTGCAAAACGTTGCACAGCAACACCATATCTTGACCAATTTATGCCAAAACGTAAAAAAGCGTCTAATTATGTTATGGTGTAAAAGAATCTGAAGTTTGATGAAATTCTGTGCATTAGTTCTTGAGATATAGCTAGTTTAAAAAAAACCGTGTAAAATATAGCACAGCAGCACCATCAGTTGAAGGATTTATAACAAGACGTAATCATCGTGTAATTATGTTATATGTCATTTTGTAACAAAATCTGAAGTTTGATGGAATTCTGTGCGTTGGTTGTTGAGATATAGCTATCGGAAAAATCGTGCAAAATGCAGCATAGCTGCAGTACGTGTTGCAAGGTTAATACCAAAATGTAATCAGCATCTAATTATGTTATATATTCTAGTGTAACAGAATCTAAAATTTGATGAAGTTCTCTGCATTAGTTCTTGAGATATAGCTATCGCAAAAATCGTGCAAAATGTAGCATAGCAGCGCCACCTATAAAGCAGTTCACACCAAAACCTTATCAGCGGCTATGTATCTCAAGGTATCGCGGAATCTGAAGTTTGGTGACATTCTGTGCATTAGTTCTTGAGATATAGCTATCATGAAAATCATGAAAAACGTGGCATAGCAGCGCCACCTGCTGGCCAATTTGCACCAAAACTTAATCAGCGTCTACGTATATCAAGGGGTCACAGAATCTGAAGTTTCGTGAAATTCTGTGCATTTGTTCTTGAGATATAACAATCTTGAAAATCATGAAAAACGTAGTATAGCAGCGCCACCTGCAGGCCAATTTTCACCAAAAACCAATAGGCACTAATTCATATCAAGGTCTAACTGAATATAAAATTTTATTAATTTTCGAGCATTAGTTCTTGAGATAGAGCGCCCACAAATTTTTTGTCACATACAGACAGACAGACGGACGGACGGACAGACTCACAGACAGACATTTTCTAAAAATAGTCAAAACGTGTTCAGGACCTTCTAAAACGTATAAATCCGTCGAAAACCGGAAGTCGAAAATTTTCATGAATCCAATACTTTCTTCTTGTAAAGATAGAAGAAAGTAAAAATATGGTACTTCTCTGTTATCCCGTCGACTAGATTTCGCCAAATTTTACAAATCGCGAAACTAATAGCCAAATTATACATATTGATATAATTTTTATTTTAAATAACGAAAAAGCAAATATTTAGTAGTATATTAATAAAAATATTAATAAAAAGTCAAAATAAAATCCCTTAATGACATTTTAAACACGAAATCGCATTTAATGAATCGCATTTAATGTCATTGAATGCGACATTCACGATCATCCACTATTGACATTTAATCTTATAGCTTGGCGATGATTTTTTGGTCGACGGGATAACCTAGTAGTACCAAAAATATACATAACATTTGTAAAATTAGTTTTGCTGATAAATTTTCATTAAGAAGCATTATTACCGAGCTAATAAAAATATGAAAAAACAAAATCCTGAAATTAAAAAAAGAGAGGGAGAGAGAAAGACAGGAGTTAGAAATAAATTTACAAGACTTTATTATTTCATAATTTTGCTTGTTATATTCAGTTTATCCTTTAAACAAATTCAAACAGGATAACACATTTTTTTTCTTTTGAAAACATTTTTTTATTTTAATAAACAATTCAAACATTTTGGCTAATATTTTTTTTTCTTACATAAAATCATTAATATTGTTTTACAATTAAAATAAGTTTCATTCGTCTTACGAGCATTTTTTTATTTATTTTTTATTATTTATTTATTTATTTATTTTTCATTTTGAAATGTCATAAATATGCTTTTATAAAATCAATAAAATTCACGTTCCAAAGTCTATTATGGTAAGTGTTTTTATGAAAAAACAACTAAATTCTTCTTAAAAGTCTCCATTTCTCTTGGTGTTTGATCTGCTCGGACAGTTATGTAAGTAGCACTTGCAAAACCAGTACCTTTTTTCGAACTATTAGACCGCCGAGTTGAATATTTTACTGGTGGAAGTGCGTCCATATCTTTGTTACATGGAATAAGTGGCAATGAATTCATAACAGAGTCCTTTCTTAACGCTGATACTTGCCGATTTTTGTTTAGCTGCAGAGTTTTAACCGAAGAACCCGATATCAAGTCATCGTCTGTGAAACTGTTTTTTAAATTTTTATTATTAGCTATATCGCGAGTTTTCACTCTTAATCCAGTTAAATTGCAGCTGTTTTCCTTCAATAGGCATTTCCTTTGAAAGGTACTGGGATGTGTATGAGGTACTTCGATAGGCATTAGAGGTCCTATTAATTTCTGGGAAGTGGATTTTAGCTGCAGAGGAATAGCAGGCCATTCGTCGATTCTTGGCGATTTTTTCACTTCTGATGTTGCCTTTTCTTCTTCTGCCGTATCTTCTTCGTTTTCGTGCTCGACCGAAATTACTTGTGTGGATTTCGTAGTTTGTAGACCGAAAGGATGGGTGAAGTTGCTGATTGGAAGATCTCCGACGCTACATTCTAAGACACTCAGGCTCGAGCATCTGCTTGCTTTGCCATCTTCTTCCTCAATGGTCATCGTTCCAGTACTGCGTTTATTTTCTTTACTGCATGGTATTATCTTTGCTGAAGTCATCACCTTTAAATAGACAATAAAAAAAAAATAAAAAAAAATATGTAATTTAACAAATTACAACGACTATTTGGAAAATGATATTTTTAAAGACTAAAATTTTAGACTTATAAATAAATTCTGTGCTTAAATTAATAATAATAATAACCATCATTTTTATGATGATTATAATAGACGTGCGCCATTCATTAAACATTCCTAGATTAATGATAAAAAAAAAAATAGTAGTTAAAAATTTAACAGTTTAAAATGTGCAGTTAATCAGACTGACTTCTGAACGCCTCACATTACGTACGACGTGATAAATATTGATATTCCTAGACTCATTACAAACAAATTTTAAATGAAATTTCAGTTTTACAATTTTCGGAACTGCAAATTTTTAAACTTTTTAACATCGCACATTTTAAAAATTTACACCGTTGCCTAGAGAGAAAAAAAAATGCACTTTTAAGTAAAATTTGTTTGAAATCTTTATCACAATTTGTTTTCAAATTATTATTAATATTATTATTTTTTTTTTTTTTTTAAAGTTTTATTACTTTTTTGTCATCGTGGCAACAGAAGTAATCCATTTTTGGACATTTAACATGGATCAATCAGAAAACGAATAAAATAAAATAAGTTGCGGAATTCAACCAATAAAAAGAATCAGATGTACTTCAGATTTTCCTATTCTCTGCCTAGGACAACAACTATTTTCCAAATAGTTAATAAATAAATAAATGAGTCTATTAATTATAATAAAAAGTTGTACTATTTTAAAGTCATTAGAATATAACTAAAATATTTTAAAACTACAAGGTTTAAGAAAATATAGCAATTATAATTTCTTCCGAAAAACTTTCCATTATCTTTCGAAACATCAGAAATAAGTAGATTTCCGAGATTTAAGGAAGCCTTTTCGAACTTTTTTTAAGCACTTTTCACCAAAGCTGAAAAGTGCTTATTTACTAGGTTTGTCTGTCCATTTGTCCAGCTCTAAATCCAATAAATTTTGGCGAACTCTGATTTTCATGCAATTGAAAAAGCTTATTTAAGTCATCAAAGCATTTTTGGTATTGTATGTGAAGTATGCATAATAATTGGTTCATTTAAAGAGATACTCAAAAGAATTCGATTACATTATGGTATATGGGGGGAAATCGTTTTGAGAGTATTTTAATGGCATTACGCTAGTTCAAATGTATTGAAATTGATATAAATCACTAAATTTCACTCTGATCACATTAAAACAGAGAGCATTTGTAGCCCTTTATTAATTTACAGGGACACACAAAAGAAATCGCTTATAGTGCTGCCTTTGCGTAATAATTGCTGGAGAGTAACTTTTAAAATTCGGTATGCGTTTTTAAATGTAATTAGTTTTTTTTTAAATATTGTTCTTTATATATAAATTCTATACCCCATATACAAGGCTAGTACTTCGCATACCATTAGTACCCTTTAGTAGAGGCAATTGCTGAAGGAGAATTTTTCAACTGAAATATATGTATCTCTTAAATGAATTAAATTTTGGAATGAATTAATTTTGGAATAGATACAAACCTTTGCATCATATACAAGGTTGCTAAAATTTCGGATAATTTTCCGATTGTAGATGGAACAGCTGAAATTCGGTTTTGAAATGTACTATACATTCCCATATGGTGAAATGGGACGTAATATTTTAATTTTTTGAACGGTGTAGTTTTGTTACATTATTCTGAATGTGTTGGTAAGTGCTTCATAATCTATACTTGATGCATGATTTTTTTTATCTTTTGGAATTATACTTGAATAGTTTTTGCAGTATATTAATCAGTTTTCTTAATATATTTTTTTTTTCGGATGCTGTTAGTTTTCAACTAAACTTTTTCAGATGTGTAACAATATTCATACATTCAAGAGTAACAAAATAATAATAATTTAACGTTGATACCCTTAATTCTCTGTCTGTTGAATATAATTTTTGAACACGAAAGTGTTTACGTAAATATTGATAGCCCCGGAAAATCCGTATTCGCGGTTGAGCAAACTGATTAACACACTCTAAAAACAATTCGGACGCGTTACCGAAAATTACGGAGAGCAAAAGATACTTTTGCCTCAGAAATATTTCTTTAAATCTCAGAAAAGTTCGTTTCTAAGGTTTCAGAAAATAATAGAACGCTTTTTCGAATAACTGGTAGCTTGGAAGTGGTTAAATTTTCGTAAAGTCAAAACAAGTTTCTGATTTTTTTTTTTTTTTTTTTTTTTTTTTTTTTTTTTTTTTTTTTTTTACAGTGCACCTTGGTTTGAGGCATCGCTAATAAGAGGTAATAATAATTAACTGAATTTCTAATTAAACTTATTTCACTTGCTTATTGTTCGTCCAGTTACTGGGCTAGGCAATTTTTTGCAATACCCAATCAAGTAAAAACGGGGCCCGTTCTGATGTTCATTTTCTGCCCTTCTTTCTACATCGTTGCAAAAGATTGGACATTCCTGATGATTAGCACATAAATGTTAATGAATAATTATACATTTAGATAAATATTTAGTTCGCCTTTCAGTTCATTGTATTTTAAAAGTACGAAATATTGGTTATGGTTATAATCATACAATTATTGCAAGATCAAAAACAGAATTAAAATTATCATCACATAAATCTCATAACCGCGGAAAAAAGCAAAATACTTATGAAGAAAAAAAAAAACACCTGATCGAACCATTTTTTTTCATCGCCGGATAATACAGTTTAAATTTCACAGGTATGGTTTTAACAATTGTGTATATCTCCATACGCATTTTTATTAGAAAAGAATAAAAAATCAAACTTGGCAATAGACATTATTAATAAAATATTGTACTATTGTAGCATGCAACGAGCTCAAAAGTTTAACTATATATTTGTTCACAATCTTTTGTACCTCTCAGGTTACGCCACCGATTATCGTATCAACAAATGTTACAATCTAGAGCTTTCACGTTAAATATTTCATCGAGAAAATAAACAAATAACTAAACTGAAACAATGCAAAATTTGACTCCACCAGTGTCCATGGGTTTAAGCATGGCCCTATTGACTCGTCTCTGGTAAACAATCAGACCTGGTTTTATGTTCATTCTTTCTTGATTGCTATAATTGCTTGATTTTTCATCATCTTTAAAATTTTCTAATGTTTCTTTTAAAAGAAGATAATTTATTTTATTAAGATTTGAGTTGGCATTATTAAAATCTATCGTAAGGCCTGAATCCCGCACAGGCCAATCAGGCCGTGGCCTTGGGTCCACTGCTGAAGAGGGCTCAAATTGAACAAAATGATTTTAAAAGTATATCTTAAAATTGCAATTTCCTGCAATTATTTTCTGAAAAGCCAAAAATAATTTTGGTTAACTTGACGACCATATGATAACTTACTTCTAATTCTTCTAATATACTCTGCAGGAAAAAAAAAAAACCTAGCTACTATTTTGATGCAAAGGGACCCGAAAAAAATATTGAGTCTTGGGTCCAGTACAATATTATTTGTGCTCTGATTAACGGTCGATTCAATACGTTTGGCCAGTGCTGTTCCCAACATTCTTAAATGTACATCTCGTTTGCACTATAAAACATTTGTGTAACGTTACTCCATAAAATTGGTGGCAGCCTTGCTGCCTCTAATTTTATGGAGTACTTTAACCGATATAATCGCTGTAACATTGTAATGTTACACCAGTAATATATGTTTAAATTACACCATTATATAAGTGAAAAAAATTACGCCATAAAATGGAGGTAGCAGCTGCTACCAATTTCATTCAAACGTTACAAAAATGTTTTACAGTGTGTGCTTGATCCGAGGTGAAAATATTTCAGCGAGTTTTAATGTCTAGAAATTGATGCAATATATATTTTTTAATATTACCTTTAATTTTCTTCCTAATGGTGTTGGCTCACGATCCAATTCTCTGGGATCAGGAAATCTCTCCAGACCACTGGGAAAGTACTGTGCCTCTCTGGTCAAGAGCCTTGCACAGCCTTCATGTCGATTTCGCACTGCTAAATGCAGAGCTGTAAATCCATCATTGTTTCTCCGGTGTAGTTGTAGTGCTCGAATATTATTACGGAAGACTGAAATAAAGAGGGAAACAACTTCTTCGTGACCGTGAGAAGCAGCATACATAAGTGCTGTATTGCCGTGTGGATCTGCAATACATGGATTGGTCCAAGCCTGAAAAACGGTTTTATAGTAATTAAATATTTTTGTAAGTAAAATATAGAACATGAGAATACAATTAAACAAAATGCAGGCATGTTTCACCCTTACTTTAAAAATGTCATAGCTCAAAAAATTCTGTTTTTTCAGGAAATGAAAAAAACTATTTCCTGGCTGAGAAGGTTAAACACAACTGGAACCTGTTGGCTGTATTTGCAGTGCACTGATACTTTAGGTGATTGAATGGAGTTATGAATAAATTGGAGGAGGCATATAGTGTATTGTCTAGCAATTGCAAGTGAAGTAACTGAGGAAGTTGTCACAAGGTGACGACTGTTCCTTTAAATCGGATAAACAGTTTCTGATTACCGCTGCTGAAAACTTCCATCAGATAACTTCAATACTTCAATAGAAAACCTCATCTATCAAACCTATTAACGGGAAATTTCAATCATAAATATGGTTAAGATTTTCTGTTTATTTTTACGAATGTGAGTTTGGCTTGGTAATACGAGGGCAATTCGGAAACTAACCTCCGTTTATGAATTTAAAAAGAACTAATGAAAGGAAATATGTTTTATTACTTACGTATGAAAGACACGTTCTTCAGCTACTTCTCAATATAATAGGCGAATTAATTAAAACAATTATCCTAACGGTAAATTAGCTTTGAAATTCCATCGTCACGGACTTCTGCCGCCGGCCTATTCAACCGCGGTTATTTTTAAATTCAACTCGCACCACTCTTTCAATCCAAAGAATTTTAACATATTTTTTCTATATAATTTGCTGATAAATGTACTACCAAAAATGTTTTAAAAAATAGAGGGTCAAGAAAAATATTACGAGAGCAATTCGGAATTTGTCATAAAAGAATATGTTAAAATTCTTTGGATTGAAATATAGGTGCGAGTTGAATTTAAAAATAATCGCAGTTGAATAGGACGGCGGCAGAAGTCTGTGACGATGGAATTTCAAAGCTGATTTACCGTTATGATAATTGTTTTAATTAATACGGAAATTATGTCTAGAAGTAGCTGAAGAACGTGTCTTTCATACGTAAGTAATAAAACATGTTCCTTTTCATTAGTTTTTTTTTTTTTTTTTAATTTATAAACGGAGGTTACTTTCCGAATTGCCCTCGTATAATATTTTCACAGATACTAACAGGAGATTGTCTTGTTGTCACAATGTGGCGAAATTGCTACCAACAAAATGAAATTCAACCAGTAAAATAAATAGCAGCTTTTTTCATTATTTTTGATTGGTAATTTCTGTTAATGAGACATTAAAATAAGTAGAAGTTTTCTACATAAATTTATTGGTGGAAGTTTACGGTGTTGAATATGAACGCCATGTGGAAGCGGTTACAGCTGAAGCTTCATTATTTTAAGGATATGCCAATTCCCCTTTCTTAATAGTCCCATGGGTGAATGGTTGAGGCTTATAAACTAAGTAGAATGCCAGCCATAACTCAGAAAACCCAACTTTTGACACTTTTGAAGCAAGGGTGCGATATGACATATATTACATTAGTGCTGCAATACATTTTATATACACAATTTTCTTATAGTAAACTTTAAATATTTTACCACCTTTCTCATACATTTGAACTCCTTTATCAAGCATATGCTTATTTCGCTTTCTGCCTTTTGACATTGCTAAGAAAATACGAATTTTTTTTCGAGTGTAGAAATGCAAAGCACGGATTTCCATGCATTCAAGTTTATGTGATGCCCTTTCTCAATAGTCAAAACATCGATATATAGATAAAGGAATATAAGGAAAAAATAAACTCACTTTTAAGTAGAAAAAAATGGAAGGGACCCTTTAACTACCTTTTAAGGAAACTAATGATAAAGTAGGTCTGTCTCAAAAGTTTAAGCACAAGCATATAATGTCGATTATCAAAGAATTATAAAAAGTTAAAATTAATTACGTTTTTTTTATTTGCTGATTTCGCACCATTATTTAAATAAATGATATCAAACGTAGAAAAAAAATAAGTTACATAATTGTAAAAATTATAATATTTTTTAATTGTCCTCAAAAGTCACACAAATGTCAAAAACAGCCAGATTTATAATTTTTACAGAACTTTTACTTACAAATTATTTTTCCGTGATTTCGGATTAGTTAAAATAAACGTGCGTCTATCGAAATTATTAGTTTTTGTAGGGTTTCTGGTGACAAAGAGTATCATGCTTTCTCGGTGGTCTCTTGGAGTTCTTCAATAGAGCCATACTGCTTTCCATTACTGAAACCAGGCGGGTTAAAATACCCCAGACATTCTCAATCGGATTTAAGTCTGGACTTAAAACTGGCCGGTCAAGAACTTTAACATTTTTCTGAGAAATCCAAAGTTTTGTAGAATGGGATACGTGGATTGAGTCATTGTCTGGTTGAAAAATCCAATCAGGACCACTCCCCCCCCCCCCCCACCTCCAAAAAAAATGTCACCGAATGGAAGCAAGTGTTGGATTAGCGTCTCTTGATACATTTTTTTAATCTTATCTTCCTTTTAGAAAAGCAAGAGAGATCTGGAAATTAAATCCAACCCCCCCCCCCCCCCCAAACCATAACAGATTTACCGCCTTGCTATCTTTTGAAAAATGTCCCTGGTTCCTTTCGTAAATCATGCCAATAGGCGTTCCAACCATCAGGGTCATCTAAGCTCCACTTTTTTTCACCGTTGAATAAAACAGTAAACCATTTGTCCCTGTAAGACAAGTGCTTTTTTTTTTTTTTTTTTTTTTTTTTTTTTTTTTTTTTTTTTCATTTTTGCCTGTTTGTAATGCAATTTTAGAGCCGGTTTGAGAGCCATTTTCTTTAGTATGATGTAATCCCACTCTTTAATACGTCTATTTACAGTGCCTTTGGACACCTGAACACTGAGATTATTTTCAATATTTTGTTTAAATACTAATCTCCATATTCTCCGATCAGTCTGAACAGTCGTCAGACGTGGTTGTCCACATCTTGGTTTCCGCTTAAAAATATCATTTCTAGGGAGTACTTGATATATATCTCGCTTTGATCGATTTAAAATTTTTGCACTTTCAGAAACAGTTTTAATTTGCAATTTCAATTTAAAAACTTTCAAAATCTCAACATTTTGTGAACTTTTTAACCTTTGACGTTTTTAAAACGAGAGGAAATAATTTCTCCACCTTTTATACTTTTATAAAAGTGCAATACGATTTCATATAACGTCATTATATACGACCAATCCCGTGTTTCTAAAAAAAAAATGAGCATAAAGTGCTTAAATTTTTGAAACAGCGTTTCTTCAAGAAAAAAAAAAAAAGAAAAATTATATAAAAATAAATATATTTCTTATTTTAACCACCCAAAATGGCTTATTTTATTTTATTTTGATTAAATGTCGAGTATTTATTGTAAATTAGCATAAAATATTTTCTTCTATTATTTTATCCAGATTTGCAGAGTGCTTAAACTTTTAATGCACCGTCATTGAAAATACTAGATTGAAACATCGTGTTCAGGTAACAATAAATAAAGTACCTTGATAACTAACACGTTTTTATTTATACGTGTACATATTCTTACGACTAGAGTTAGAAATTGCATTGAAATAAATCCCAAACCAAGTATATAAATTTGGCCGGCCCAAGCTGGCTGGTCCGTAGGCCCGAAGAATTCCCGATGATTTAGAATAAAGTATTTTACTTATTTATTTTATGTTCGCATGTGTAATAAGTTAGTAAACCTTTTATTATCCGCAGCAGTGTAATTTCTCCAGGATATTAATAAAGAACACGAATATTACTTGGCATACTTAAACAATCACGCATCCAAAGTTTTGCGCCACGGTTTTCCTATTCACTATTAAAACAATACTTTTGGAATCGTATAGTAAAAAATAAAAAATATAACATGTCTATGTATAAATTTTTGTTCTCTTACACTTGAATTAACCTTTCGTGACCTAATATTGTAAATGAGGTTTTCTTTCTGTAATTTCTGAAAAAACATAAAATGAAAAATTAATAAGGAAGCTTTTTGGTTAAAAAAAATTTATTTCCCATTTTCATAAGTAACCACAGTTTTTCCTTTAATACAAGGTCAAATTGTATCATTTGAAAAATCGATAACTGATCGTAACCTTATGAGCTCCAGCTCCAATCTAAAATTCATTTCATTGATATTACTACACATATTATTTCGTAAATTTAAAACAGACTTTGATTTTACTGTTTAGCAAATTTACGTAAAGTTTTATGTTCATACGTTATGTTTTAAATTGGAAAATACTGTAAGAAAAAAAAAGATGAAGCAATATATATCGATTTGATTGTACTCGAGTCAATCAAATTAAGCATTATACTTAAATAAATATATATAATAATTAAATAAATATAATTTATGCCCAAAAAATTAATCTCCTCTGACCTATCACAAAAAATAATAAAATAAAATAAAATAAAAATATTTATTTAATCCATTAATTTCATGGAAATGTTAATTTCGTATTATCATAATCCCGTTCTCATAATTTCATCTATCGTCGAGAGTCTGCGTGGAAGACACAAAAACCATTTTAGTCGAATTCATTTTATAGCGATTGCAATGAACAAAAGAAAAAAAAGAGTGGTATAAAATACGTTGCAAAATATTCAGTGGTAAAGTGGAAAACTCGGATGTAACAAGTAAAAATAAACAATAAATGAATAAAAAGATATTTTTATAAGCAAAATATGTCATATTACGTATGTTCTAGTGAAAATGAGAGAACTCGCTGGAAGAAATTATGTATTTTGGCTAAAATTCGCTTTAATGGATTTTGTAAAAACTCAAATGTAGCTATATAGCAAACGATTTTTGAAATAAGTTAAGCCTTTTGTTATTGTTGATGATGATGTCGATGATGTGGTTAATCATGTTGTTGCTGTTTATAGTGATGATGCTGTTGTTGTTGCTGTTGCTGCTGTTATTGATGATGATGTTGTTGTTGATGTTGTTAATGATGTTGTTGCTTATAATGATAATGATGATGGTATTGTTGTTGTTGTTGTTGTTAGTATGGTTGTTGCATTTCAGTTCACTGATTTAATTTGAAGGAAAATAACTGATCCCAACGTCAGAACAAAGAAGCTTAACGAAATTAGTATGGTGTGACTATCACAAAACTTCTGTCTATACGTCTTTCTAGTATACTAATTTAACTAACGATGTCTGCGATATTATCATTGCTGTGTCATGTTTCTATTTTAGAGTTTTCTTAAACTAATTCCCTGTTATTAAAATTTGTATGTCTATCCACGCAAATCTAAAATTGGACTAACATATAACTTTTTTATTGATAATTTCAAATATAAAATATGGGGTATTTCTGCCAAATATTAACAAAGATACACCTATAATGTTTAGCCCTTTGAGGTTTGAGGAAAGAGGCCAAATTTCTTCAAAATTCCAAATGTCACATTGGCACCAGTATTTTGCAAAGAAGAATTTCGGTTTGCGATATACACGAAAAAATGCATTAAACTTTTTCAAATAAATTTGGTCAAATATTCCAGTGCTATTGTGACATTTGTAAATCAAAATTAATGGTAGAAAATTCAACCATCAGAGGTCGAAAGGTTAACAAAAAAAAAAAAACATAAAGCCTCCTGCTGAGCGATCAAAGCCAATATTAAACCAGTATAGCTTTCATAATAATCATATTATATATGAAGTAGGATGCAATTTTTTCATATAGTGTATGATCACTCACATCATGAAAATAGAAAGAAAGCCTAGAAAGTAGCGTGCTGCTAAATTAAATTTTAACTAATTATAGAGATTTTGTTTTAAAATCTTTTTTTTTCTTAATGAAGCATTAAATTTGGATTCTATCCATCTGATTTTTTCTGATTTTTATTTTAGACTAGATTATTTATTTTTTTTTAATTAATCATCATGTGTGTAATTTTCTAACTGATTTCTCTAAGAGATATTAAAATTTTGTTTTCCAAAGACTTATTGAAAAAATCTGAAAACTTCTACAATTTGAAAATTTTGCATACAATTGCACATAATGTTCTTTTAAAAGAATTCAAAATGTAGTATAATGTTTATTAAACTATAGCAATATTTTTGTAGAAATTGATTAATGTCTGAATTCACTGATTTTGTCACAGGCCATGTATTGGACGAACAAATAATTTAATTTTTTTTATCGAGACAAGACAAGATCTCTTTCTTAGGGATCAGCCGGGCCTAGTCCTAAAAATATCGCCTCGTACAGATCTTTACTCAAAGTCTACTGATTTAAAAAATTAGAAACAAAGTGTAAATAATGAAATTTTAAGAGCTTTATATATAATTTAAATTTTACTCAAAATCTAAATATTTTTATTGAAAGATATCAGAAGCATTGGTTCGTATAACTTTACACCTTCAATTTGAAACCACATTATCTACGAACATAGCCTACGAACATAAATATATTCGTAGGCTGCCTTGGCCATGCAATTATTCCTCCAGCTTAACATTATATTCAATGCACTCAACTGGTCACATCAAGGGTTTTTTTTTTTTTTTCTAATTTAACTTTCATTTATTGATTCAGTCGTACCATTCCTTAAGTAGCTTCCCTTTTTAGCATTTGTTTAAAGCCAGGATTCCAACTCTCCAAATCAAGTGCGAAGGCTTGTGATCGTGGTGCTGACACTATATGATAGCACAATATAGGTGCGAATAAAAATACATCGATTTAATTTCTGATGTATATATCAAGAACAAAATAAATATTTTCAACTCGTCAAAAAACTTTTGCCCCGTCCCCCAAAATTTTTTTTTTTTGAAATGGTGATAATGTTTAAAATTTTTATCCTCGTCGCCCAAGTTGTCCCTTTGTATCTCTGACCAAAACGTCTAATTGTTATATGAAATAAATTGGGAATAATCCATCAGTAATACGGAATGTTTTTTTCTGATTATACCAATTTCATTTAATTAAAAGTGTATACTTATAGACTTCAGTTATCACCATTTTCAAATAGTTACGTCGCTTTCTTCTCTCGAGTTCTGCATATCTTACTTAAAATATAATTGGGATCATTCAACTTGAATTCCGGAGGTTCGTTTGAAAAGAGTTTAGTTTAGAACAGAATGCACACTTTCTGGTGGTGTAAGCTGGAAATTAAAGACAGCGGCGCGTACGCAGCACGCCTGGTATACGCTGCTATAGGAAGCCGAACAGGAGATTTATTTTGTTTGGAACAGAATGCGCCGCGCCTCTATAAATGCAGGTTTTTCCTTTGTTAACAGGAAAAAAGTTTTTTGATTTATGTTTTTTTTTTTTTTTTTTTTTTGGGGGGGGGGGGGTCTCGTATTTGCTTAGTGTATAATATGCTTTACATATAAGCTTCTTTATAGTATATTGGCCTATAAAATCTTGAGTAGCAGTGATAGAAAAATATAAAGTCCACTCACCTGCCCCGACTATCATCCGAGGTGTAAGGTTAGTAGACAGAGGGATTAGTATAACACGGTGGAGTTAGTTTGGCCGAATTTTGTACTTTTTTTAAACCTGAAGAAAGGGCCGGAGACGACATCTACGCTCTACAGACATGGTTTCCTAATCGGAAAAGTTTCCCTCGGGCAGTCATATCTACCTCTCCTTCGTCAGGGCTCACATTTAGATTATTGTAAATACGCATGTGCATGTAAACTGTCAGGCAACCCCAACATTTCTTTACGAAAAGTTTGGTACAGAGATAGATTATTTAAATACATGTCCGAAAAATTGAAAAACACGTCAAATTCTATGTATTATAACTGCTTTTTTTCTCTCTCTCAGCAACTTATTTTTACGATGAAATTGTAAGCTATAATCGTTTCCCTTTTATTTCTCCCAAAAACACATTTATTTACTGACCAAGCAAGTTTGGGAAAAGTTTGATTAAAAAATGTTGGAATTGCCCTGGGATACTGAAATACTCTGAAAATTGTGCTAGTGAATCTCTGGGGAATTCTGAATTTCTGGATAGCTTCCGGAAAAACTCGATTGGCAATCAAGCGAATGGATACGATCGCCCTGCAGGACTGATTTTGTAGGCCATTTGGATATTGAACGCCCTCCCACCTTTCAACTAAATGAATGCGTGTTTTCACAGACAAGAGTACTTATTCTGTGAATAAATAGAAAAAGACAGAAGAGCAAGATAAAAATTAGGAACAGCTGCATAACACCCTGAGTGTTTTATTTGCATTCATGACATCTTTCGATTTCTTGAAGAAAAAAGAAATCGAATAGTATTGTACAGTTAGAAAATAAATTTTTACTTTGATTTTTATTAAATGCTAGGTGGCCCGCCCGGCATTGCCCAGTACCGCATTAATAACTTTAAATGAACTTCAAATTTGTATAATTTTTTTAATCTTTACCTCCATTTTGTTTGAATTAATTTTTTAATGAAAAAAAAGCGCGAAAAAATATTAAATTTAATGAAAATTTAATCCTGATTGGTATTTAATTTTCTGAGTAATTTTATTTTTGGAGTCTATTTGTATAGAAAATGAGCGACTAATTTCGTCAAAATGTTCACACATTTTATCTTGTAAAAAATATTTCTACCCATCCCAATGTTTCAAAAAATTTGTGGGTGATCTAAGTCTGATCTATTGAGTTGCTGTAAAACGACTGAGCTAAAATATTGGTGTTTAAGTATTATTAACGTAGGAAAAAAAAAATATCGTCTCTTTGAGACGCGAAGTGACTTGCGTTCGCCGGTATATTCGAAAGGATTAAAAACCTTATTTTTTAAAAATCGATTCCACCATCAATTAGAAAAAGCTTTCAGCTTTAAGAGCATATCTTTGGTTTATCGGTAGTGTTAAAATTGCACCTAAAGAGTTTTATTTTTTTCAATTGGTTGCTATAAGGGAAAAAATGTTATTCGACAAAACGACTCATTTTGAATATTTGACCTCTCTCTTCTCTCAATATTAATTCGATAGAAAGAGGTTAAATGTATGGGATGTTTATCAGCTACTAATGCAATTCTGTTCTTAAAAGTTCACTCCATATATTTAACTTCCTTCTTTCTCATCAAAATGACAGAAGAGAAGAGAGATGCCAAAAAATCGAGCCTCGATTTATCACCCATTGTTCTCAGTATTATCTATCATTGTAAATTTGAACTAAAATCGGGAATCAAAGAAAAAAACTTTTGACATCTTACATAGCTCACCTGGAAGAATTTCTTTAATATTTGTCACCATTTGCAAATTATTTAATTTTAAAATCACTCAGACCGTTTTAGGACACCTTTATATCAACCTAATAATAAGCCAAAACTCTTGGATTATGCTTCAGTGTTTGGTTTGTTTGGATGGATTAACATTCAACTTTATCGTTATTTTTAAAAAAATATTTAAAGTGAGAGTTTGTTGAACTTACTTCATTTTTTTATATACACGAGTGAAAAAAATTAACATTAAATATAAAATCCCATTCATCTAAAAATAATACACAGTTTTATGTAGTACTATTTTGTAGTGAATTTGGAAAGAAAATTGAAGCCAAAATATTCATATTTATAAAAATGGTAGGAATTTTTAAAAAGATATCTTTTTTTAATTAAATTTTAGTAAAATAGGTTGTTTTACAATTTTGCTTTTAAATATTATTTAATTTCTACTATTAAGCATTGTACCTCCACATATATTACAACATTATTCAAAATTGAACAAGTGATTTCAAAGGTATTATACTGTGTCTCCTTAAGTTGTTCATTTCATGAGTTTAGTTTCATAAAACTTTGATGTTTCGTGTTCAATTTTTTTTTCCGAAATTCAACAGGAAAATTTTTTTATTCAAATTAGATGACCCTGGTTTTTCCTTAACGTTTTCCTATGAAGGTTAACGACTTTGCGTGACCGAAACGAAACGCCTACGACTAAATACGACTCCCTAGAATGGCCGACAATTCAACATCGATTCTAACTGTCGATGCACTGAAGAATTCTTTTGTTAAATTCTACATACGCGACATTAAACTGACAAATATATTTTTTTCATTTTTGTATATTGTTTGCATATTGATTTTCTTATAAAATCCGTGATATATCCGACATACACAATTAAGTACAGCATATGTAATAATGATATGATAAGAACTATTTTTTTTTTCCATACATTGTGTTGCTTGCTAATATCATATTTAACAAGTTGTACATACTGTGGTTATGATGAAATAAGTTAATTAGTATTAAATATTATAAAATATAATTAAAAACATTATGGTAATTTAAAAATAATGCTATACATAACAGGATCCAACCGGAACTTTCTAGTGTACAGAACATAGGTGAAAATCATTGTTCGATAACCCTAATAGACTTTTACATTTAATATATTTCTTATAGATTGCAACTACCAACACAAAAAAACCACTTTTTGTATGAAAAATAACAATAATGTATTAAAATAAAGTTTTGAAATTATTAAAAACGCGATACTATTAGCCTTGTAGATCATTTCTACCGTAACTGACAACACTTGATGACTGCATACTGTTTTCTAAATTGCGTAGAAATTTTATTAATAAAGCTAGAACAAAATTTTATAATTTAAAATATTCCTCTCATTAAGGGGGCTCAGGGGTTGATCGATACGGAAAAACAGGTAAACAGAGATCTCGCTTCTAGTCCATAATAAAACAGAAGTATTCAATGTAATTAATTTAAACTTTCTGATATTTTAAAGGTATGTTTGTAGTCTTATAAAATTATAAAATGAAGTACTCCAATGTAATATAATGAGAAATACAGCAAAATTTATGTAACACAATTTTCAAAATAAAAATATGTGTTATATCACCAGCACCAAGATATCTTAACGTTCAATTGACATAAGAACTTAATTTTTGCTTTAAAATGATCCGGAAAATTTACTCTATAGAATGAATTAAGGATATAACTATTACTCAAAAACAACATTATTAAAAACACTCTCAAATTTGAAAATTTAAAAAACTCCTAAAAAAATAAAACTTTTTTTTCATTAAAAATACTCAAAATATTAAACTATCTAAACTATATTAATTCATTCTATAGATAATAATGTTATATGCATGCAAAAAAAAATTAAGCCATTCTATCAAATAGTTTTTTTTTAAATCTTGGTGTAGTCTTCAAAAATCAAGTTTTGAGAAAACGCGATTTAAAGTTGAGATTATATGGGTGCGGCTATGAAAGTGTTGATACATAAATGCTTATAACTCCGTTAAAAATGCAAATACTTTTATGCGGTTTTTTGCATTGAGTTAAGAATTAATTGAATAATCAAACTAGATCGTAAAAAAAAATTCGATTTTTTGAAAAGTTTTCAACCCCTGAGCCCCCTTAAGGACTTAATATCCAAATATCTGCAGATTACTTATATTTCTATTTTAGTCCAGGAAACTGCATTTTAAAATTCTGTAACTGATATAAAATAAAATAGACAGACATATTTTCTGCCTTCATTGAAGTGTAAAACTTATCCAAACTATTCCGTTTAAAAAAAAAAGGATTTTATGTTTGTAACAACACTAAGTAATGACAAATTATAATAATATTTTTTAATTAATTTTTGAACAATAAAAAAGAAAAAAAAAGGCACTTACATATGTAACTGACATTTATCGTGTAATTGACGCAACATTATCACTTTACAAAGACATGGTGGTATTTAACTTAGTTTGTGTGTGGAATTTACAATACCTTCTTAGTAGGAATTTTTATAGAACATAAAAATATAAAATTTTTCAACCGTAACCTTAAATTAACTATGTTATAAATTTTATTCCATCTCCCAAATGATACTTTTCAGTAGAATTGTCCCATACCAAGAGTTAATAGCCGAAGAAAACTCCAAAGATTTCACTACGTACAGTAATCTTTTTGATTTTTATTATTTTACAATTTAAGAACGTAGTTTCATTATATATCTGTTAAATTTGTGTGTGTGTGTTTTTTTTTTTTTAATTCATATTTTATTTTTGTTATGGATTATTAGCCGCAACTAAACACTGAACTACTTACATTATTTTAAGTGCAAACAGGTCAGTCTTTCGTAATCCAACTGAGCGCGATAAAGAAGAATTAGTAAACCATTTATGCTTGAAAATTATTTTTGGAACCATAAAAATTCAGTAGGTTGCGATACAGTTTTCAAATGAATTGCATTTGAAGCATCTTATATTTTCCTATTTGATATTTTCCTATAAGGTAGATTGAAAGAAGATGCCGTAGTTTTTGAATTAATTGTTTTTAATATCGTCTACTGCTTTCATTTGTTATTTATTGATTTCTTGTTAAAGTTTGAACATTTATCTATGATTTAAAAGCTTATTTCATTTTACAGATGTAATAAAAAACATCGAAAATTTTGTTTTTTGTAAATGCTTGCTTTTCGGCATCTTACCGTAATGTATGGGTATGGTGACATATGGAATTACAATGTAATTAGTAATTTATATGAAGCAGCATAAAAAATTAATGAGACGAATAAAAATAACTTTAATATTTAAAGCAAAGTGAAGTTATTAATTAAAATTAAGATTACGATATTACAAAAATATGAATGTAGTGAATATTGGCGATTTAATAAAAAACAAACTAATATTTGAAAAAAAAGTCATGTTCTACTTAACAATTAAAAGAATTATGACTCTTAAGTGTGCCTGCTTTTAAAACATTACAAAAAAAATAAACATGGTAAAGCCACTGTTATAAAATGTTTTAGAATCCAGTTTATTTGTTATAATTTTTCATATGTCCCTTTTTCCTTTTAAACATTACCTCAGATATACTACAAACTGCACATTTGTTTGGAACGTTTGAAGTAACCAACAGTTTCACTGAATGTACTTGATCCAATTAGCATATATTTCCAAGGATTTATTGCCTTCTCTACTAGAGAATTTGAACATTCATTCTTATTCACTTTAATAAAATCCTCAACTTCCTCAACTCCCATATTTTTTAAACTGGTTTTTAAAATCACGGTTGAATCGCTGATTTAAATAATATGTTTGAAATTGCTGATGTCACAGTTACTGCTGAGTACAGAGTAATTTAAAACAAAGAAGAAAAACCAGGCATTTAACAGCAAACGGAAAATGAAAATAACCGGTATCTTCAGAAATTTTTCGTCGACCCACCACAAAGTAGAGAGAACTGATCAATGCGCTGTTACAACTATTCGGAAACGTTTTCGAAAATTACGGACAGCTAATAAAAATTTATTTTTCTATTTTTAGTATTTTTTTTATAATTATTATTTTAAAGATAAATTGTTTTGTGAGGTTTCTAAAGATAGATTCTTTTAGGAATCTTCGGTGACTCGGAAGAAGTAATTGTACATTTTCGTTCACGATTGAAGTACAATTTTGTAGATTAAGAAGCATCAGTTAGATTGTGTTGAAAATAATAGTATATCTACGTACCCATCGTCATATGGAGTGCCATTACCTGCGGTCTCTTCTGTTGAGCTGTCTAAATGACAGACCAGATGTTATGACCAATAAGGTTATCTGAGCGAAAAATCCCATCTGGCTATCGCCCAGGTAGCTTAACAGGTAAAGCATTGGCCTTGTAAGCCAAGTATTTGGGTTCGATTCCCAGCCTGGTCAATTTTTCGCTCAGTTGGAAATATTCAATTCGTATGGTTACTTAACCAATCAGTTAGATTGTGTTGAAAATAATAGTATATCTACGTACCCATCGTCACATGGAGTTCCATTACTTGCGGTCTATTCTGTTGAGCTGTCTAAATGACAGACCAGATGTTATGACCAATAAGGTTATCTGAGCGAAAAATCCCAGCTGGCTATCGCCCAGGTAGCTTGGCCTTGTAAGCCAAGTATCTGGGTTCAATTTTTCGCTCAGTTGGAAATATTCAATTCGTAAAATTATAAAAGCTTCCAAATCAAGTTCTAGAAAGACTTAGGTCATTTCTTCTCAAAAATAAATATATATATATATAATTATTTAATTTAACTTCTAAGGATAGAATATTCCATCACTTACACATTCCAGCAAAGGTTTAACAGCATCTACTAAACCTCGGCTGGCAGCATGCATCAGAGCTGTCATCCCTTTCCAGTCTGTAGCATTGGGATCAGCCCCGGCTTCTAGAAACAGTTTGACTAGCTTTGTTCGACTTTTATCACAGTCATCGACAGCTATCACAGTGTAAATCAGCGGTGTTTGGCCCCTCTCGTTTCGGCAGTCCACATCAATGCCTGCTTCGGCCAGTAACATAGCCTGGCGGAGGCGTTTGTACCTAATGGCTTCAAATAAACCGTAATGACCGGCAGATGACAACATGGCTGAAGCAAAAGGGAAGACAAAATCTAAAAAGAAATGCATACGATTATAATGTGGATAATTTTGCATATAGAAATCGTATTGAGTACTAACAGTAACTCGTGACATTTGCTGCATGCCTCTTTAAATCCATCACAGCTCTAGCTTGAGGGTGGCAAGGAATACCCTTGCCAAGGGATGGAGACCACGAAAATTTTGCTAAAACAATCTTTCGGTTTTTATGACTATAAATAACAATCAATATCGCTTCAGAAAAAAAATAATTATAGATCTACAATGTTGTATTTATAGAATTAATATATTTTCTTGAGTAATCATGTAGCATAGTACATAATTTGAGTGGCAACGTCACATTTTTTTCAACCAATTTTAGCGACGATGATTTTGATATATATGATATAGTAAATGTCAATTATCTGTCGTTATTGTTATTGTTGTATGTTACTAAATGTCAATTAACCTCTAAACTGTCAATTATCTGTCACACTAGCAGGGAATGTTTGCGTAGTAACATTTAACAACCTGCTGCAACATGAAATCAATGGAACTCGATTACTGATATTATTCAACTTAATGACAATCATCAGTAATCTGAACTGCGAATTCGTTTTTCACTAGACATACACACATCGATACAACAAGAATTGTAATCTTTGCAATATCTTACTACTTTTTTTGTGACCTCAGCTTATGTTTCAGTGGTACAACTTATTTTTTCACATCTTACACACAACTTATATTTCATTTATATTAAGTGATTTGACATGCGTATAAATAACTTTTTGTATATGCTTCTTTTTAATCGTCAAAAATGATAGGGTATTTTTGAGTTTAAATGGCAATCTGTTTACTATCAACTGACTACATTACATTCTACACTGTTAAAAATCTTGTCCTAGTTCGAATCAATTTTTGGTGCTCAATAGGTGTCACTGTAAGATGATGAAATCTTGAACCAATATTTGGAGCTCCTGTTGAAGAATAATTCCAATAGTTGGAACGAGTTTGAAATAGGAAGATCCACATGTTGGTACGAGATTTCACCATCTTATGGTGGCAGCTACAGGGCACCAAAATTTGGTTCAAACTACAGCAAAATTTTTAACAGTGCATAAGCAATATGAGTGATAAACATTTATTCAATAATGAAAAATTTATATTCGTTTGGTTTGGTTACAATTGAATGTACACGCGGCCAACGACATACAAGGTCAGTTCATGACGATTAAAACGTCACACGGAGTGGATTACCTTTTTACAGTGATTAATACAAAGCGGCGAGCCCTTCGTTTTGTGCCAATCGCCATGTAGATGATCCACTCCGTATGATGTTTTAAAATTCATGAACTGGTTTTGTATGTTTTTGGTCGCAGTGCACTTGACGCATGACAATCTAGATCATTAGTAGGCATTCAGATTGCAATACTTTCAGTTCAACTGTATTCTTGGAAGAACCTTCTGTATAGGACCCATTTGCTATTTCTTCATAATAGAACGGAGGGGAATGAACAAAAGAATCGGGAGATAAGCAATCCACCCTACTTGATGGAAAGATTTTTCTTTTGCCGGACAACCGTCCCTTTCCTGCAAAACTCATTAAAGATCAAAAACGCCGTATCGCCACAACAAATGAGTAGACACCGAACCGCAAGAAGTGGTTAGATCTGTTTGAGGCTTAAATACTGAAAAGAGACGACAATGGAACGTAATTTCACGTTACATTAGTCTACATTGGGACATACGCACATAGAAACATATTTAGAGTAATCTGAGTGGATTATCGAAGTATACTTCTAATTTTTCTGGGGGTTTTTTATGCATTTATTTATTTATTTACTCTTTTTTAGGGCTGAGCGGGAGATGGAGACACATGAAAGACAAAGTCTTTGACATATCAGTTCTAAATATTTAAACAATGGAGGCTAGCAGGAAAGATGCTGTGTCTAACGTAACAAAACAAATGTTCGATAGTGCGTAGCCAGAACTAGAATGTGACATTTATATTCTCCGAACAACAAAGAAAGTATACATTGAAATTCACTAAGGTAATTAGTATTATTAGAAATTCAACTACTGTATTTGCAATTTATAAAAATAAATATACCTTTAAATATGGTCATTTTTACGCAACGGATATTTGTAGTCAGGAAAATACTTTATGCTCCCTGTATTTCTCGTACATTCACTCTACATATATATTTCTATATTCACCCTATATTTTTACTTTCTTTATGAATGATAAATGTAAAATTTTAATAATTTTCAAAATATTATATTTAAATTAAGGGGGAAAAATATGCAATATTCACTCCATGCAAACTTATAGAACTTGTAATTAGGCAATAAACTACAGAGACTAAAATAAATAACGATAATTATCACTAAAAATTCCGTACTTTCAAAATTGTTTCCAACAATATTTTCTCTAACATGACCCGAAAATGCCACTATTCTCTCCTATCTCATTGATGAATGATGCTCAGCGGTTCAGTAATATTCATATCGAATAGTTTATTAATTCGATACGTACAGAAAAAAAAGTAGATCGTAGCAAAACATCGGGATGATTTGACAAGAGGAGTAGATATTTACCGATTCCTTCCGGGTTGGCACGGTCGAAAAAATCTCTAGATCAGTAGTGAATTTGGGTCACTATGGTTCAGCTGCTTCAATAAACCCCTAGTGACCAGCCTGGAGAGCTTCCAATATAGTAAACGGCTCAAATACAAGAATATTAATGGAAATGTGTTTTCCTAAAGCATGGTATTTTAAAGATAATTGTGGGAAATGGGGAGTTCATCAAACTTTTATAATGCGGTCAGTGTTAAAAGATAATTTTAATTAAGAGATTTTAAAAAGGGATTTTTTTTTATTTTTAGACACTCATTATCTGAAATAAATTTAAAAAACAAATGTTGGTAAAAAATCGATATTATAGTGTATTTAATAATAATTTCAAAACTAAGCGAAAGCTGAATTAAGTAATCGAAGTACATACAGTAAGAAAAAAAAATCGTGAAAAATATACTGGCAGCAAAGTTGCGGTATAGTCTCCGTTTTGTTTATACCCCCCCCCCCCCTCGTTTTCAAAATGGAAATTCAAAATAATGGAATGGATGGAAAACAAATTCACATGATAATACTTTTCATAAATTTTTAATTTAAAATTTATTAAAAAAGTCGGGTAGTTTAAAAGCGTTATAACTGAAAGTATTATTTGTATAATTTCCGTTTTTTTTACATTAAAAAAACGTAAGTATCTAAGTTTTAATTTAGATTCAGTGTTTTTTTAAATATTATTTTTTTTATTAAAAATTTGTAAAAAAAGAATCATGTAATTTGTATTAAAAATATCATATTTTCAAAATTAAATATTTTTTCAAAATTTCTAAATCAAAATTAAAGTAAAATAAAAACAATAAAAAATAACTTTCCAAGTTTAAAGTATTTAATTTTAAAGTTTCTTTTGTTATAACAATTTAACTCCGAGAAATTTTGAAAAAACGCATCATAAAATAAAATGGATTTTTACGTCATTTCATTTGCAACTATTGCTTGGAAGCTAGATTTTGAAAACAAACTAAAATGAAAAAATTGACATTACTTCGTCAAATGAGATAGTAATATGATTTAAATGTCATTTTAAGCATAAAAATAGAGAAAGTTTTAATGCAATAGAAAATTTTAACATTTTTTGTGTCTTGCCCTTTAATACTAACTTTCTCAGAATGCCCATAAATTCAAAAGCATCATTTTGTGAAAAAATCAAAAGCTTTTTTAAGTTTTGGAAGATTTTTTGGCGTTTCGTCAAACAATGCATTTTTTTAATTGAGCGCTGAGCAATGTAAAGCATTGGAAAGTGCGATTTTTTTAATGTTAAAAATAAAAAAATAATTTTTTGGAGATTTTACAGGGACATTCCACCTTAGTTCTGAATTTTTCTGGTGAAACGACATTTTCAAATAATCCATAATAAATACCAAATAATTACAGTGGGTATAAGAAATTTTTTTTCACTGTTTTGTGAATCTAGACAACAAAAATTCAGAAATTTTACAATAAACTAATAATTTTAATTACTTCATCAAAAGAATCTAAAAATAAAACTTGGACAGCAAACCTATTGTAAACGTGTCAGTTTCGGCAAGCGAATATTAATTTTGAAATAGATAGTATTCCAAATCATGGGGTTACGCAAAATACACAAATTTACAGAAGTTAACCTTGTCTAAACTCGACATTTTGCAAACTGAATAATTTTAATTTAAGTTTTTTAAATTCCAATATAGTTCCATATGGGCTTAAAATTTTATAAAAACAAGACACTTTTGGACGAAAAGTCAAAAAGGAAAACGAATAATAAACATTGCAATTGAATGCCATTAGTAACATTAAGGCAACTCGGAATTTTATTCCAGAGTTATTTAAAGAATCTTGTTATTTTAATCGCAATAAATCTTTAATAAGCTTAGAGGTTTACTTTTCCCCCATATCAATTAATATGAAAAAAAGACAGGAATTTCAGGCATGAAAATTTATTTAAATGAAATGCCATTTTTATGTACTTGATATTTGTCTAAAGTGACTGCAGGAAATCTTTAATAAGTATTAGAAGCTTATTTTTCGACATACCAACTAATATAAACTGAACAACAACATTTACAGGTGTAACATTTATTCAAATAAAATGTCACACTGATATACCAGAGATATATCTAAAAATAAACGCAGGAAATATTTAAAAGGCAAAAATGCTTACTTTCTACATACAAACTAATATAAAGGAAAAACGACATTTACAGGTATAACATTTATTTAAGGTAGCAATTTACCTTTTCAACAATTTTGCTTATTTTAAAAAGCATGTTTCAACTATTGAATTCATAGCATTTCAACGGTCAAATAAATGTACATTTTGAAAATAAAATTTAACTGCATATTTAATTAAAATTTTAAAAAAGTTTATAAAAATTTGAATGTTTTCAAATCTTTACTACTCTTTTTTTAAATTTATATTTTTCCCAAATTCATTTTTTTTTTTTTTTACTTTTTAAATGTGTATTACACATGGATTTTTAGATACACTACATTTAACCTCTTCAGACCTGATGTATCCTATAGGATACACATCTGTACATTTTTTTTTTCACTTATCTATATTATAACGACCAAACGTATCTGTGCATAACGCATACGTCATTTTGCGAATGGTAACACTTTGAAATTTGAAATGAAATTTCGGCTTTGCAATTTTTGATACTGCAAATTTTTAATCTTCTAAACAACCCATATTTTCAATTTTTACACCACTGTATAAAGAAAAAAATGTGCTTTTAAATGCAATTTATTTGAAAACTGTATCTTAATTTATTTTTGAAATATCAATTTGTTTGTAGTTTTTAATACCGCTTTTGTAATTGTGGCAACAAAAGTTCTCCATTTCTATTAAAAATAAAAGGAAAATAGCAGATGACAGCAGATTACTGTATCTTTTTTGAAGCCATTTTTTCAGAAAAAGGGAAAAAGCTTTAAATTAAAATACGTGATATATCAAAATATCCTCTTTTATAAAACACGGTGAATTTTGCTTGTATTTCTTTTTTATTTATCAATTAAATAATTTTTAGTTTATTACAAATTTACGGAATATTATTTATTGTATTTATTGCTTGCAGATGATTTTAGACAATTTCATTTACATTTAAAAGAATATAAATTGTTTAGTATTTGTTTCCGTCTAATAGCAATCATGGCTTTAAGTTTTGAATTAAAATTATTTTAAATTATCAAATTAAAAAACCATTTTTTTAAGAAAAATACTGATATGAGAGGTACATATGTAAATTGTGAGATGGTGAAAATGATGTCAGGTTCTGTTTCACGGCGAAAAAATTCTATGATTGTTTCAAAGTGTAAAAATTTTTGCTGTTTTCCTTTTTGAATGCCAAACATAAGAGTCTTAATTTGTAACTATATCATAGTAACTGATCTTTATTATATTTTACTGCTTACAAATAAGATTAAAGTTTACTTTTAATAATTTTTACAACTGAGATTTATAGAAATGGTATTTTGTTAACTTTGAGTTAAATATCGTTTGTTTTAGAGCTAGGCCAATGCCAATATAAGGTGCATTTTTATTGTAATTAATTTTGAAAGTTTATTATAAATCATTAAAACAATTCCTTCTTAAACATTTTTTTTTTTTTTTTTTTTTTTTTTTTTGTCGAAATTCGACAGGTCCTACCTTATCTATATTATAAAGGCCAAACGTATCTGTGCTTAACGCATACGTAATTTTGCGAATGGCAACATTTTCCCATACAATTTTGGTTTTGCAAATTTCGGTATTGCAAATTTTATACTTCTGAACATCGCACATTTTCAATTTTTACACCATCGTTATAGAGAAAAATATGTACTTTTGAATGAAATTTGTTTCAAAACTATATCTCAATTTATTCTTGACATATTAAATTTTTTTATAGTTTTTAGTACGAAATTTGAAATTGTGGCAACAGAAATACGCCATTTTCTCATAAAATTGATAAAAATTGAAATGTGCGCATGTAAATTTAGAGAAGATGGTAATTATGACGGGTTTAGATTTCATGTGAAATTCTAAGATCGTGTTAATTAGATTTTTTTTTCATACCAAAAATAAGAGTCTCAATTGATAATTTCATCTTAATAACTGATATTTATTATATTGTGCTTTATTATTATATTTTTACATATGCGATTAAAACTTAATTTTAATAATTTGGACAACTGTTTTTTTTATAGAAATAGTATTTTTTTTTTATTATTTTAGTTTTAAATAATATTTGTTTGAGAGTTATACTGATTATTACAAAAGCCATTTTTTTACTGTGGCTAATTTTGTAGGTTTATTATAACTAATGAAACATTTCCTCCTGAAACATTTACTTTCGTCGAAATTCGACGGATTCCACCTTGTATAAATAATGTTGAAAATAAAAAAAAAAATAGTGCAAATGGAGGGCAACCGACAAATAGCAGAACTAAACAGAAATTAGTTTCTTATACCGCTTTTTTAGTGAGCTATGTGTTGCATAAAAATGGTTTGCAGCAGAAATATACGAAATGTACAAAAATGAAAACGTAAATAATTTTACTGGGCGTTAAGATTTCATTTGTAGAGTCCATTGGTAATAAAAAAAAAAAAAAACAATTAAATATATATTTATTTTATGTCTTGAAATTTTATACAATGCAAAAAAGCAAAATAACATAAAAGAATCATAAGAAATTGTCAAAAATGTATTTTTTGAGTCCCATGTATCATCAAATTTTAAATACCAAAAATACAACTTATTTTTTTTTTCGCTGTTAAATCTTTCTTAGTTATCAGTTTGTAAATATAAATCCATAACTAATTAATCCATTAATTTAAAAAAAAGTATATAAATAATCTCTGGGGTCTGAAGATATACATATATATATATTACAAGTTTAATTTTTTTTTCGCCAAAATTAACTTTATACTATATTAATTTTCTTTTAACAATATTCCGTACTTATTTCAACTTATTAAAGTAAAATCCTGTCACTAGATCTAATCTATTAATCTTTATAGAAACGATATAAATTCTTAATTCGCCTTAAAAAATATTTATTCCAATATGCGTAAATTTAAAAAAGGGCTCTAAATAATAATAAAAAATCTTAATTAAACTTTACTTCTTAAAATCCCCAATAAAACTCATTTTTTCCCTGTTTTTATCAACCCTTTTTTAAGAACGACTTTTTAAATTTATTCCAAAACCATACTTTTCAAAAATCATTTTTTTAATTTATTTTTCTTTTTTCTTCGCGTTTGATACTTATTATATAGCAATAAATTCATTTCTTTACTTCTTTGTTTTAAATTATCGTCTGTTGAATATTCGAATTTTGATTTCGATTATAAATTAGTTAAATAATAATCTTTTAAAATAAAAATTATCGTCTGAAAAAGATTCGAGAATGCTATGTTTAATCTCGACGCTAGATATTAAATTCTGTTTACGTAAGAAAATCATGGTTAAAGACTATTGAATGTTCTAGAAGCTTTTATTATTTGATTTAAGTGAGGAGGCCCAGAGATGATGAAATATTCTTTTTCTTTTTTTTCTTTCGATGATTCGGTTTTACACGACTTGCGAAAATTATGTTTTTATGATGGAATATTATTACGGAGAGATCATTTCCCGCTCTATGTGAATAGACTTTAATAAACTATTTTGGAGCAAAAACTGTGTAATTCAATGAAGCTTCTACGTTTATTATTTTACTAATTTTTTTTTTTTTTTTTAAATCTCGCCACGACTTCTGTAATATAAGAATACGTAATATGGGAAAACTTGCAAAGACTTTACTGGCTCCTATCTCAAAATGTCATATATATATACACATTTCCAATATTATTCCAATTTTTGCCAACTCCTATGTTTGATATTGTTTGTCATTAACGAGTTATACTACATATTGATGTTGATATATATACCAACATTATATATATATATTACCTTTAATATATAGTGTAAAACAATGAAATCTAACATATTTTCATGTACTGTTATTTATTTAAAAAATAACAAAACACTGAACTCAAGTTCCATGCTCATATTCATTTCAAAATCTCTATCCCAAATACAAAAAAAAAAAAAAAAAAAAAAAAAAACTTTAGCATTTTTCAAACATGTAAGTGAAGCAAATATGAATATCGAGAAAAAGCCATTTAAAGTTTTAATTTGCATGGGTAATTCCGCTTAGTGATTTGACAAAATTTACAATGTCTCGCGATATAAGTACTGCGTGGATAAAAATGAGGTGTCAAAATATTTACAATTAAACAAACTTTCATTTAATATATATTTTTTAAATTATTTTTTGAAAAATTTAAAAATAAACTGCCCCATTAAAAGTATCCAGGAAACATTTTAAAATATTTATGTTATTTGGTACTACTGTGTTATCCCGTCGACCAATTTCGCCAAATTAAACAAATCTCCAAACTAATAGCTAAATTACACATATTGACATAATTTTTATTTTGAATAACGAAATAATTAGTAGAACAAAATAACACAAATAAAACAGTACAAGTAATACAAATAAAAAGTCGAAATAAAAAATACTTAATAACATTTTAAACATGTGGATCGTATTTAATGTCATTGAATTTGACATTCACGATCATCCATTATTGGCATTTAATCTTATAGTTTGGCGATAGTTTTTTGGTCGACGAGTAACCTAGTAGTACTTATTATTTATATTATTTATATTTATTGAATTAAAATTTTGAAATTTTCTGAGATGGTTAACCATATCATGTGATTTGTAAACAAAATCACACGTTAAAACTTTTCATATATATATATATATTTAAATTAAAAATTTGCTAAAAAAAGTGGGGTAATTTAAAATCGCTATAACTCGAAATATTATTTGTAGAATTTAATTGTTTTTCATTTAAATAGGCAGAAATATATTAATTTTAATTTTAATTCAGCATTTTTAAAAACTTTAATTTAAATAAAAATTAAAAATAATAAAAGTAAAAATTAAGAAAAAAAATTCTGCGACTTTTTTTAAAAAAAAAAATCATATTTTTAATTTTTTTTATTTTATTTATTTATTTATTTATTTATTTATTTATTTTTATTTATTTATTTATTTATTTATTTATTTATTTTTTGCTGAATCAAAGTTAAAGTAAAATAATTTAAAAAGACATGCCCCAGGTTTAAACCAATAATCTTTAACGGTTCTTTGCTTATAGCAATTTAAATAGGAAGAAATGTCGATAAAACCCATCACAAAGAAAAAGACATTTTCATAAGAAATCGTTTTCGTGACAGCCATTGTTCGAAAACTAGATTTAGAAAACAAACCAAAACGAAAAAAATAATATTTCCTCATTTAAGGTAGAACGCCATTTTAAGCAGGAAAAAACAAAGAAATTTTTAATGAAAAAATTTTTTTAGAATATTTGAAGATTATTGTGTTCCAAACCCTCTTAAATGAAATATCACCCTTATATGGCTGGTGTATGTCTAAAAGTAAACGCAGAAAATATTTAATAAGCAAAATGGCTAAAAATCCCACATATCAGCTTATATAAAGGAAAAACAACATTTACAGTTATAACACATTTATTTAAATGAAATATCACTCTAATATGTCAGATGTATGTTTAAAAGAAAGCGCGGGAAATATTTAATAAGCGAAAAGGTTTACTTTTCCACAAATAAACTAATATAAAGGAAAAACAACATTTACAGGTATAACATTTATTTAAAAGAAATGTCGTTCTTGTATTAAGTTTTGTATTGCTTTGTTATACTGAAACTGATATAAATCACTGAATTTCACTACGATCACGTTAAAACAGACCATTCATAAATTTTTTTTATTAATTTACAGGGACACACAAAAGAAATCGGTTACAGTACTGTCTTTTCGTAGTAATTGCCGGAAAGTCCGTTTTAAAAGTTGGTATACGCTTTTAAATTTAATTAGTTTTTTACATATTACTCTTTAATTCTATACCTCATATACAGAGCTGCACAAAAGTATTCGCATGTCATTCTTCTTATTAAAGGAAATTGCCGAATGGTAAATTTTCAACTGAAGTATGTATCTCTTAAATGAACTCAGTTTTGAAGTGCATGTTTTTAATAAATACAAATTTCTATATCACATACAGGGCGGCTAAGAAATTTCGATAATTTTCCGATTGTAGATGGGAACAGCTGAAATTCGATTTTGAAATGCGTTATGCATTTACATATGGTGAAATGAGACGTGATATTTTAATTTTTTTAAACGATGCAGTTTTGTTACATTGTTCTGAATGTGTTGGAAAGTGCTTCATAATGTATGCTTGAAGCATAACTTTTTTCCCTTTTTTTATACATACAAATATACATTATGATGTAACATTACTCCATTTATAACTTATCTTGAATCATATAAGTGCTTAAGTGATAAGTGATGTATGTGCAAGCATGAATATGAAATCATATTTTTATTTTTAAATACGAATTTTAGATAAATAATAAATAAATAAAAAATTGTAATAGAAAAAAAATCAGCTTAAGTAAAAACAATTATTTTATGCTATTTATCACGCGCATACACACATCTATGAATATATATATGGATAGATTGATAGATAGAGATGTAAGTATAATAATAAGAAGTAACCATTAATAATAATAAAAAAAAGTTCAAAATGAAAAAATATCAAAATATATCGAAATAGATTTATATTCATAATTATATGCACTTAAGCAACGTAATATTTTTTTCTAATGGTTTATACTGGTTTTATGTATTTATACATATCTAAACGACCAATAAAAAATTGTGAAAATATAATATCTATAAATATCTATTATCAATCGAAGCCATAGCATGCTGGGATCTGAGCTGCGGCCTTGGATATTTTTTAATTCGTTATTCTGGATTTTTAACAGATCGATGCAAAAACTGCATTGAAAATAACTCAGATAAACAAAATATTCTGGAAAAAGAAGATAGAGAATAGAATTTTCGCAAAAAAAAATGTGTTATTGCAGTTTAAGTACTTTAATTTATAGCCGGGCCTCGCTTAACCGAGCTTCGATTAATCAAGATTTCTGTTAAACAAGCCAATAATTTAGTCTGTTTTTTTTTGGGGGGGGGGGAGGCAAGGGGTAAATGAACTTTGAAAAAGACCACACATTTTTTGTTCACTGTTAATGCTAAAGGCTTTTTTAGAGATCTGCTTGGGCCTGGTCCTGCAGAATTAGTAGGATTTTTTCAACGAGCCGGACCTGAGAAAAAAAAATTGAACGGGCCTGCCGGGCCGATAAAAAATTAAGTGTGCAAAATAAAAAATTAAGTGGATAAATTAAAGGTGATAAAATATAAACCATATACAATTAATATAACTTTTCTGCGAGTATGTATAAATGTGAGTGACGAGCTGATGCTACTTTGATAGCATCGATCAGAAATGTAACATGTCCAGATTAGAGATTGGCATCAGACAACTACATGGTGTTTGAGCCCCAGGCTTAGCTTTTTCAGCAGACTCGTACCGGACCGAGATTGCATTTTTTTTTCTACATGGTTGAGCTGGGTCGGAACTGGACATAATTGTTTTCAGGATATGTAGGACAGGCAGTATGTTTTGTAACAGTGTTAATAGCGTAATAAACTTCTGTTAACGGAATCTTTCGAAATGGCTTTTATTTGTGGAGCTGTGAAACACAACTTTATATAAGTTTATCATTTAAAAAACGATCTATTGTTTTTTAGTCTAAGAGATGTTAAATTCGCGAGCACGGCGAGTTTACATAGTTACATACATAGTTTCTTTTAATCGAGATTTCCGACATCCGAGGTATACTAATGGTCCCGATTATCCCAGATAATCGAGGTTTCACTGTATATTTTTACTTTAAATTGCTAGATATTTTTCTCCAAACATTTAAACACATCTTAATTACAAGATATTTTATTGAAAAAAAAAAAGAAAAAACTATTTTTAAAAGGTAACAATATTCCAATACAAAAGAAATCACCAAAAATATATTTTATTGTAAAATGAAATAATTAAAAAATGACCCATTTTTCAGGATTTCTACTTTTTTTTTTTTTTAATAATCTATAGCTATGCTTTTTCTTACGTTAAAAAATAATAATTTTTTTCATGTAAGGAATTGTATTATGTTTTTAAAAGAAAATGTATATAAAAAATACCATAAAAATGAAAAAGAATTTAGCGATGGTTAAAAAATAAAAAATAGACGCTGATATTTTTAGCAGATTAATCAAAAAAAAATTAAAATTCATTAATAATGCTTTAAAATGAAAGTGTAGTCGAATTTACGTGGAAGAATTTTATTCCTAATTTTAAAAGGCACCTTGTATATTATTTTGCAAAGATTTCTCTCTCCACGATGGAATGAAGGTACCACTAGGATAGTGTCGAAAACGAGCTTTGTGGCGGAGATATTGAATTTTTAAAAATATCTCTTTTGTATTTCAATATATGTAATTTTTTTCTGGGGGGAGAGGGAGGGTATTTGAGATCGATTTCCACAAAGGCCGTTTTTACTTTTTCAATTTTGTTTAGAAGATTTTTTTTTTTTCGCGGAGAAGGGGGGGGGGGGGGCACTTTTAGTTTTGGATCCGGTTTCGTATGCTTACATATAAAAAGAAAATGCTTGCGTATGAATATATAATAAGAATTCGTATAAATATTAAAAATGAAAAAAGCTATACAAAAACCCTTAAAAATAATAAATAAATAAATAATACATGAGAGAGTGAGAAGTTAAGGGACTGTATGTTTTTAATTTCATTTTTAAAGGGACTCAGTACCCTCCATTCGACATAAAATAACAAAAACATCAATTTTTTTTTCTTTGCTTAAATTGTACTTTACTGTCCCTCGTATACTCTGATGAAGTTTCGTAAAGATTCAAGTGTTATAAATAAGTTTAAAGTTATTTTATTACATCGCTGTCCTTTTAAATGCCACAATCCACTTCACAGTGATAAAAGTTCACTTAAAAGTGATTTTTCTATTTTTGTGGTTTTTCAACAAATAGGCATGTTCAAAGTGAATGTACATCCTTCAATTAACTCAATTTTTTTTTCTTTTATGATCTATTTGATAAAACTAAGTATCAAATTTACAATAAAGTCAAAAGTTTTCTTATTTTTTATTTATTTATTTATTTTATTTTATTTATTTTATTTATTTTTATTTTTATTTATTTATTTATTTATTTATTTATTTATTTATTTTTTGGTACTCACAAAAATGAAAAGTAAATCAAGTTTTTTATTGTAATTTTACACATTTTTGTATATTTACATATTTTTCCCCAAACTAATTAACTTATGATAAATCCGATACATGAAATTATACATCACACTTATATATTAATAGTTTTTTTTTAAATAAAAAAAATAGCTCAAAATAACTAAAATTGTACGAGAAAAAATTTTCATTTTAAATTTACTTTTTTTTTTTAATTATATATATTTCTTTTATTTTGGCAGGAAAATCGAAGAATATCTTGATGGAATCATTTCCCTTCATTAAGTCCTTTATTATTATGCCAAAAATGCACTTTAAAATGCTTAAATAATAATAAAAAATAAAAAAAAAAGAAAAAAAAGAAAAGAAAGTTCAAAGAGTACCGAGTCTTTTTTAATATCAAGTAAACCCATAAATATATTTTTATTTTTAGTATTTGCATAATAAACATAGTTATTTTTTTAAAAGATACTTACTTTACATAATCACAAATAATCGACAGCGGCACCCATTTTATCGAAGCTGAACGGGCCAAGCTTATCCGCACGTGTTTTAGAGAAGAATACGGAGAAAACAGTGGCAATAGCACTGAATTGTTGACGGAGGTGACGTCACACGATCGATGACATGTGATTGCTGCCGAAACTTTGACAGGGTGCACTTAAAGGAAAATGTATTTATTCTTTTTTTTCACAAAATTTACTCTTTTCGTGCGTGTGCAATGGCGGATCCAAGGGGGAGGTCACGGGGGTCATGACCCTCCCCCCCTCCCTGAATGAAGAAAATTTAAAAGGGATATTTTAAAAATGAGATAGATATTAAATTCTTTCAAATTCATCCCTTGCTGTAAAAAAGAGAAATTTTCCGGCTGTTTAAAGCTCGACATAAATTCAAAGTAGGTGATTTCTGAAACATCCATGAAGTCATTTTTAATTTTGGATGCAAGACATCTGTAAGCGCACTTATTCAGAACAGATGTGATTGATTAACGTTTTCCGGTTTTCGATGAAGGCAAAAAATCTTTCAGAAAATATCCGCAAGATGTGGAGTTTGAATTTCAGGTCGCAACAGCCAATTGTTTCCTCAAAACACCATTTCAGTAACTGTCAAGTCCTAAAAATTCTGTAAAATGCTCAAATTCTAAATGATTCTTTGCCTTTATAAGAAAAGTAGAATTTTTTCAATTTTTGGTATCTGAATAAAATGTAAAAAATTTATAATTTAACGAATATTAATGCAATTTCTTTGTATTTACAAATGAAAATGGTTTCCCAAAAGTATAAAAAAAAGTAGCCATTTTAGGCATCAGAATAGCCTTTAACCTCTTCAGACCTGAGCATAAAATAACTCTACAAATATATATTTTTTGCTTTTGCATAATCGAAATGATACCATAGATGAGAGAAAGAGTCATTTTTATGAAACCAGTACTTTAGGAGACTAGTAATTTAGGTTTACAAATATGTATATAAAAATACTAATTCCCTTGAAACATCAGTTTAACTATCAGTAATATAAATTTACGCAACAACAAAATTAAGGTATGTAAACAAGTAAATGATCAGCAAATTGTCAATTTTTTTATTATTATTATTATTATTGTAATGCATTTAAGTTAAATAATCACAAATATTTCTTACTTTTTTGGCCACAATGTCTTGAAAGTATTTCCGAAACTCGGATGAAAATAATATTTATTTTATGAGGTAATATTCATCAGTGCTGACATTTATTGGTTTTGTTTTAAAGCAAAAAACATTCAGCTGTATAGAAATAAAGTAAAAATGCAAAAAATTAGAACAGTTTAGTTTTTATGGAGAAAAGAATGGAGGTACACATTTGTGTACCTCAGGTGTGAAGAGGTTAATATAAAAATTGCTTATTAAGAAATGTGACACCAACCCACCCAAAAAAAAAAAAAAAAGAGGCATGATCCCCTTCTAAATGGAAAACTGGATCTGCCTTTGTGCGTGTGTATGTATTTCTGTTGGTTTACACACAAAATTTACTCTTTCCTTTTACTTATCCATCACACGTAGTATAGGATAAGTCTCGCAATCATTTTGAAAATCGGGGGAGCGGGGGGGGGGGTGACGGATTTACATGTTTTAGAGACTAAAAAAAATATTTTTAGGGGGGGGGGGGGAATTGTCATCTGTCTGTCTGTAAAAGCTTTGTTTCTCGAACAAATTGAGATAGATACATAAAATTTGGTTTATACTTAGTATGTAATAATGGGAAGAAGCCTACTAAATATCAATAACCTCGATTATCCGGATCTATTTTTTTCGGACTCTCAAAATATTCGCTTTGATGAAAGGCACATAAAAATTTTCATTTTTTTTTATTTTAAGGAATACATATAAAAGACAATAAAAAAATATAAATCTTGCATAAGAATGAAGTCCATAATCCGGGTCTTTTTCAGTCGTAGTATGGGCTCTTAAGAAGTTTAAAGAGTTTTTAATTAGTTTAAATAATGCTAGTTAGACAAAACTCTATAAAGTTTTAAAAATATTCTTCCACAAATGTATCTTGAATAGTGATTTCTTAGAATGATTAGAATAATTTTCTCATGAATATCACATTTTTATTTTCAAAAAAAAATACACATAGAGGTTAACTAAAATTTAATTAAAGAAGGTGAAATTGTATAGTTAAAGCAAAAGCTTTTCTGGAGATTTCTGAAGTTATTAATTTTATTATTGTTATTAGGGAACATACGTTTGAAGTACAAGATACGCAATCTATGTCTCTATACCTATATTATAGAGAGGTAAAGTTTCTTTATTTGTATGGGATAATCTCCGGAACTACCGAACCGTTTTCAAAAGTAATGGTGTTCGCCCCGAAACAAATACAAGCTAGATCTTATGTCGATTCCATTGATCCAAAGGGGGTGCAGGAGCAAAAAACGCTCTAAAAGTGCGATTATGGTGCGATTACCTAGAAACATGAAATTTGACCTATTTATTAAATATAAGATATAAATAGCCTTTAAGAACATTTCTTTAAAAATACGAAATTTAAAAGGGAAGAAAATGCACGAAAAGTGTTCTAAAAACGTTCTAAATTGCGTTTTTTAAGCAATCTCGGAAAGTAACGAACTGATTTAAAAAATAATGATGTCAAAGTGATGGTGACAGTCCTTGCTCTAAGATAGGCTACATCTTATGTTGATGCAACTAACCCAAATGGGATTCAGGCAGGATTCTCGCTACCGCTGGCCATTGCGCCAAATTTCAACAAAATCCTCCATTTGGTTAGCAAAAGAACAATCAGACTCACCAAATTGCGAGGGCTCAATTTGTGCTCCTTTTTTATGTGCGTATGTGTGCCTATACAGCTGAGATTCTTATCCAAGTTGCTGAATGATTAGATATCGTCTTACATGGTTCAATCGCATCGTGCCTGCTTTATTTATAGAGATACTGACTCAACACCAGTTCTGTTTAGCAACAATCAAAGACAAAAATGATTATGCAATATATATTTACGTATTGTCAGTTAATCACTATCTGTGTACTCGCATCGTACCGGTAAAAACACAAACAAAATTATTCAAATCAAGCACCAAAAAATGAAAAATTATGAAGCAAGCGGTGCTGAAATTTAGCTATTTACCATACTGTTTATTAGTTGTATAGAAAAGAATAATCGGCCGGTCAAATTTCTTCTATCGAGTAGAAATCTCATAGCAATTTTTAGCGTACGTTTTCATAGCGGTAAATCAACGATAGCTATTTTTAATTTTTATCTAGACTGCTAAAAGAATATCTGAAACATTTACACATTTAGGACTAGGAGACGTTTAGAATGTACTCATTTGCAATAGTTCTGTAGCATGTAGTCGAATTTTTATTTTATAAGCAATTACGAAAAATTTGGTTATTTTAGAACATTTGGATTTGGAAAACATTAATACAATAAGGGGATGAAGATACATTTTTCAGTGGATCACACCAAACTGTTTTGCTAACATTTCTTTTCATTTGACGACTGCTTTTTATTTTTTATTCGTCAAATCGCTAATGTTGCTCAAAAGCTAGGAGAACTCTGGTGCAGGAGACAAAACCGTTCTAAAAATTTTATTTTAGGTAGATTTCGTATGAAATACTACCTAATGCGGTCGTTCTTACGTTGGAATTTCTGAAAAATTTTCGCAGATTCACACTGATCATGACCCCCAGACCCCAGAACTATCACCAGTAAAAAAGTTTATATATCTATCTATACATTTATGTAACTTTTTTATGAACACGATAACTTATATAATTCTGCTCAAATCTCTTCCAAACTGATACATAAGTTCAAGGGGCATAAAATCTCATTCAAGTTCGTTAATGCGCAAAATCGGACCAAGAGGGTAGAAAAATGGAGAGGTTTTAAAAAAACCGAAAAAACCCCATAACTTCTAAATCAAAAGAGATATCGAATCAGTTTAAAGTTTATATTACTTCTAAAAATGGGCAAAAGTTTATGCACAAGAGATTATTGAAAAAATTAAAAATGGGCTCAAGGGGCGAAAAAAAATAGGGTTTTTAGGAAAAAAAAAATTCATAACTTCGCCAATTCTCAAGATATCAAATCCAATTAATTTTTTTATAAATTTTCTTAATACTATCTAAAACTTTTGCTTTTACAAGTTTTTAGTAGGAGCAACACTTATTGAAAAAAATAAATAAATAAAAACGCAAACAAAAAAGGGGCGTGGGAGGTGGAAGAAGAAAAAAAAATCCATAACTTCGTCAATTCTTAAGATATCAAATCCGATTAAATTTACTATACATCTTCCAGGTAATATTTACAACTTTTATATGGACAAGATTTTGATAGGATTAATTCTTATAGCATAAATAAATTGAACAAAACAGGGGTTGAAGAAAAAATCTCAAATTCAAACTGCTTATATTCTGACTCATTTTTAAATTCATTTTCTCTCAAACATATCCAATTGGCAGATTCTCTTATTTATGAACTATATAATGTGACACATTGGACAGTTTTGTGATAAAAGAATGTAAAAGAATGTAATTGCGAATATGTTTTTAAAAATGCTGTCAATCTAGGCATTTTGAACAGAATTTCCCGAATCGATCGTGATTAAAGAACTGCGGATGTATTCAAATTAAAGGTCTGCACGGGCCCGGGCTTGGCCCGTGGCCCGTACCCGGGTCGGGTCGGCAGATTTAGAATAGTTTTTTCAACGGGCCGGGCCGGCAAAAACATTGAACAGGCCAGACAGGCCGGGCTGGGCCGATAAAAAAAATTTCAGGTCTGCCGGCCCGTTTTGAAGAGGCAGAAATGATAAAATATGAGCTCTTTTCAACAAAAATGGTTTTAACGAGAATAAGTATAAATGTGCGTCGCGAGCCATACTAGTTTGACAGCATCAAATATAAAAATGTACAAGTTAGAGATCGGCATCGGAGAATTACATTGTGTGTAACCCGTTTTAATATTTTTTTAGCTGACTCATGCCGGGCCGAGATCAAGCTTGCATTATTTTCTATATATATATAGAATGGCCAGACCGGAACTAGACAAAATTGTTCTCGAGATTAGTAGGGCAGGAAACATGGTTTGTAAAATCATTAACAGCGATAAAGAACTTATGTTAGCTTAATCTTTGGATATATACTTCTTGATATGGTTTTTAAATTAGCTTCTTAATAATACGAAAGTTTGATACATTTTCTGATTAATTTTAAATGTATTGTGATAAGCCTAACTATTGAAGGGATGTGGAATCAAATAGCGTTTTTCATTTTGGGTAAATAAAATATTTGTATAACCTTATTGAGGTATAATAGTTTCTCAAATGATTGCAGGTTTTTCTCCCTTCCCATGCTATCGCTTCCGAAATTCTATTCAAAACGCTAATTATGACAGTATTTTATTGCTTGCAGTATTCTTAAATTGCTTGTATCAAAAAATGGATAATGTCATTCGATTATATAAGTTTCTGAATAAAGATACCTGCTAATCTTATGCGTTTCTGAGAAAAAAAGGAATTTAGAAATGTATCAGAAAGGAGCTTCTTTGAATTTGAGAATGAATTTAGATTTAAAATCTTTAATAAAATGACATAGAAATATTTTTATAAATCTTCTTTTATTAAACAGCTTCAAAAGTAACGATGTTTTTAGCTTTCTTTCTTTTTTCTTTTATTCTAAGCCATATTATTTTTTTAATGAATCTTTATTCGAATGTTTAAAGCCTAAGAATCTAAGTAATCATTTAATGTTGTCAATGTGTATTTCCTGTAAAATATACTGTAAAATCATTCCATAGATACGTATGCAGTATCCTGTAAAGGAATCTTAATTATATGATAAAAATCTGAATTTTTTGGAAATCATAGAAATTGCAACGGGCCAAAACGGGCCGGGCCTGTTTTCACTGATTTCTGTACGGGCCGGGCCTAAAATATAAAAATTTAAACGAGCCGGGCCGGGGCCGGGCCGAACTTTTGAGTTTTACAATGGGCCGGGCAGGACCGGGCCGAAATGATTTTCCTACGGGCCGGGCCGGCCCAGGCCTGGAAATTCCGGCCCGTGCAGACCTCTAATTCAAATAACAAATTGCTTATTTTATGATTCATTTTTAAATTCAATTTTGCTCTCAAATTTATGCAACTGACAGTTTCTCTTATTTAGGAACTATATAATGTGCCGTATTGGTCGATTTTTTCATAAAGTCAGAATATATATATATATTTAAATGATGTCAAAGTGGGCATTTGAGCCGAATTTTGCTTAAGATGATTCTGATAAAACCAGCTCATACAGAAAAATAAAATTTAAAATTCTTCAAAAGCGGCCAAATAAATACTATGTTAAATTGGGTTTTTCTGTAATATTTTATGTTTTGCTATTGAAATGAGCACTTAACTTCGAAATCTACCTCCGTCTATAGACCAAGCAGACAGGGATATTTTATGTTACAGAAAGGCTTAGAAACATGAAATTTTGGCATGTTAATTACTTCTAATATATAAATGATCTCTAAGAACATTTTCTAAAAAATAACGAAATTTAAAAGGGCTAAAAATGTGTGAAAAGTGCTCTAGAAACGTTCTAAATTGCGATTTTTAAGCAATCACTGTGCTTTGAAAACAACAACATTCTTCGATATCAAAATGTGATGACAGTTATTATAATAATTGTAATTCAAATATTCTCACCACTTTTAAGGTTGTTCTCAACTGCTCCGCTCAACAAGCGCAAAATGTTTTGACACATTTACAAATTCATTTTTTAACGGAAAGATATAAAATTGGAATGCCTGACTAGAGAAGCGATTTCGAATCGAACTTAGTTTTCCATTTTATGATAATTAAATTACTTATCCAGTTCTAAGCTATTTCGATCACGTGATCACCCGTTTTTCTCCTGCTTTTTGACCGGTTTTTCTGCTTTAGTCTGGAAATGTGTTCAAAAACGTCAACTTTGAAGGCTTGTTATGAAAGTTCTATTGCGTTTGTAAAAAATAAAAATAAAAACTGAGTGTAATTAGACAGTTTCTGAATAACAACACCTGCTTATTTCATGCATTTGCGAACAAAAATAAATTAAAACTTATGCCACAAAGTTACTCTTTTTGATTTAAGAACACCTTTAACGAAGAGTAACGAGTAATATTTTTTATTTATTTATTTTTTGTACAATTTAAATATGAATATTATATAAGTAGAATTAGAACCTAATGCGATCTTTTAATTCTGAGATATCATCTGAATTAAATAGTAATAGACAATTTTTTACTCAAGATATATGCTACACGCATTTTTTTTTATTTCTAATGGCGGATTTCTGGGGCTGTTTAATTCGAAGATAAATATTAGCGAAAGTTAGAAGTTGTAGATACATAACGTTATCATTTTCGAGGAGAGGGGGAGGGGGGGGTGTCTGGCATATGACATCCTAAGACATCTCTAGTGAGAGAGGGGGGTTGACTTTTGATATCGATATAATTTTTGATCCAATAAAAATTTTCTCTTTTTATTTGAACATAATCTTTGGTTTAAAAAAGTATGTTTTCTTTTTTTAGTCAGTTATTATTGTTATGAAAATACAAAGTTATTATTAAACTCACAAAAATAATTATAAAATTGTTTAATTCTAAAATGTGGAATACCCCAATGTTTGACATGCCTTTTCTTTTTCTTATGTGTATGCATATATAAACACGGTTCGAGAAACCATATCTGAAGTACATTTGAAATTAAGCTTGTGTTTACTAATAAATAAAAGAGACAGAATATTCTCCATGTGTTCTGTTGATAAGAATTTTTATTTGATCCCCACCACTCTTCCGTTCCGGGCAGGTGCAACAGGAGTTTATTACTGCATTTGAATGCATTATGTAACAAAAAGCTATTATGAATTACTTTTAGTAACTGTGCCTATGACGATTATTTTCGTTCATGTCTTTAAAAAATGGAAGTTAAGTTTGATAACTGCTTAAGACATATGAAGATCAGCCGTGAAAATCAAAATTAAAATTACATTGCGTAAAATAGCAATAACACAGGAAAGAGAGACTCGATGAAGAAAATGCTCAAGTATGTATGTGGCATTTATTAAAGAGAGGTAAAACTTACACTCTCACGGGGTGACCCCCTGGTAAAAATACAGAAGCAGGAGCTCTACATCCTTACAGCAGGACAGTTAGAGATAGACTGAATCCTGACATCAAATAATGTAGCCAAAATGCGTCGAGCTAAAATGTGGTTGCCCTTAGACTATGATAACCCTATACGTATAGTTCATAAAGAAAGTTTAAATTAAAAACATGCCAACCGGACCGTTAATTTGGCGATTAAAATATCAGCGTACAAATATGCATGCCAACACTGATTGCTGAAAAAAATATTTCTAAATCCATAACACAGATGTCAGACGCCGCTTTAATATAAACAGAGCGTTAGATTTTAAGCCGAAAAAGGAGTTGTAATGTCTGTTAATTTGGAAAGGAATTAAACAAGTGACTGAGTAACTGCAACAGGGCATATGGTTTTTAAAATATCATTCTATGTACTCTTTGAACAAACGAAAGTATGCAGGCTCAGAAAATGATTTTAGGATGAGAAAAGATTGGATTTTGATTTATTTTATTAACGGCCTCGGTTAAACATACATAACTGCAATTTAAAGGAAAGAGATAAATATATTCTTTTTAGAAAGTAAAAATGATGTTTAATTGATTTGAAATTGGGAAAGATAATTTTAATTTTAAATTTGAGAATTTAAATTTAAAAAAAGAAGCTAATAATAATATGTGATGTTATGTTACTTTCGACATCACATATCTCTCCCCCTTTCCCGGAAAAACTATTATAACCCACATGCATTTAGCTCGACACATTTAGTGACGTAGAATAACAATACAATAGCACATACATAATAGAAAATAAAGTTGCAACTAAAATGTATATCATATGGATAAATGAGCTCATAAAATATTTTTAAGTATATGCATTAATTAATAAAATATTGAGATTTAATTTCTCAAATAAAATATATAAGGTATACCATTTTCATATATTTGTTGATCAACATATAAAATAAAATCTCTTTATTGAACTAGAGATCATAATCTGGAATTTTTTTTTCATTGTGCACCGGTGACTTAAAAGATTATACTTCCAGATCTTTCAACTTGCTTGATTTCAAGTCCTCAAGCTGAAAATTTTTGGTGTCCAAGACATGTTGGATATGTCCCAACCAAAAGATTATGTTGAAATATAGATATCAACACAAAAATCTATATGTTATGAAATTTTTTTTAAAATACAATAAGCATACATACATACATACATAAGGTATAGCTGTAATAAAATATAAATGACATGATATATCTAGTGTGGCTAGAGACATCAACGATTAATTACAGGTAAACACATTAAATTTACTCAATGAAGACAAATTTTCGCTTTTTTTTTTAAGTAAGAAAATTAAAAAGGTGATCACAATCTGTAGCATGTAAATGAAAACTGAAAATGTGAAAATCTAAAGCATTTGTTCTGATGAAATGTATAAGTATTGATAAAGGTAAAATTTCTCTTGAATGTGAAGAGAGTGTGTTTGTAAAATCGGTGAAATAGAGAGTAGATATGTGCAGTTAAAATGCAACCATTAACTGGGCTTCTACTGAAGATACGGCTGGTATAAATACCAACAAGGTTGCATTTACATTTAACTTTTTTTATTAAAATGCTCTCAACAAAAAAAGATTAGAAATAAAGTGTGAATTAATGTTTATAAAACTACACCTTGTCAAAAAGAAGTTATGTTGAATTGAATGTAAGTGAAAATTAAGTGAAAGAGTTAAATAGGCATACAAAAATACAAATGGGTTGAGTTGATGACTTCCTTATAAAGTAACAAACATCATGAAATAAAGATTTAATTTAGAATATTTAAAGTGTCATTTTATTGTAATGAAATATTTTTCTTCAAAAAGCGAAGATTTTAGAAAAACAACCAGTGACATAATTTTGATGTATATGTGTCATGCCGATTATAAATGTGTATGAATAAAGGAGTACAAAACAATTTACAAATTGAAATATCAGATGCTGTATTCATATGTTTATGACAGCAATATGCATCACCATTGCTAAACTGAAATCCTAAAGATCATTATAAGTTTTCAGTAATGCATAAATATATATTTCAAATGTAAATAAAAGGTAATGTAAAGAAAAGAATTGTGTATAAGTTTCACTGACTGTATAAAAAAAAAAACAACAAGTACGTGTAAAAAGAGATTCAAATGAAAGTTATTATAATGTTTCATGTTGTAAAAAAAATAAACATTAATCACCCATTACACAATACGCATACTATTGCGATGCAATATGTAAGTAAGTACAATTGTTCATCATTTACGATGTTAATAACTAATGTCATGAAAGCATAACTAGTTAACTAGTACTTACAAGGGATATGCGATTATTGAATGGTGTTAATGTAAGATTGAAGTGTTCATGTTAAACAATATGCGTGATGAAAGAAAAAAAAATGAAAAGATCGTGTTAATACCCGTGAATGAAAGGCTTGATTTACTCACCGGAAATGGTACATTGATTGACACATTGATTCATAACCTTGATTCGTACATTGAATAAAAGACTGATTAGCACCTTGATAGAAAACATTGATTCGAACTGGTACATTGATTGACACATTGATTCATAACCTTGATTCGCATTTGGATTGACACTTTGAATGAAATATACTGCATGTAACATTGACCAAAAATGTATATAGTGTTTGATAAAGTAACTCATTTATAATTTCGATAGAAATTAACTAAATTGGTCTATACCAAATAAGAGTTCACAAACACTATGGCAATCATGAAAAAGAATGTAAAAAAAATGTGTAAAATTTTAATGATATGTCCTAAAATGAAAAAAAAACTGTACGTGAAAAAGTTATATCTCCTATATAATCTGTAACGGTACACTTGAAAAAAAAGGAAAACATTACATGAAAAAGAGAACACCGTTACATACTGCCAATATGGCTATAGGCTATGGTAAAGCAGTATAAAATCTAAGTGATTTTTTGTTACATTCTCTTTAAAAATAAGAACAGTTAAACTACTTTACCAAGAAATAACTTATGAAAATGTCAATTGCGAAGTGTAAAAATGTTTATGTCACCTACTAAAAATGTGGTTAATTTTAAAAGCACATAATGCATGTTATAAAAAAACTGAATCATAGTTTAAATAGTCTTGACTTGTAATACTCGATGATAACATTAATTGAAATTGTATCTAATGTGTAGTGTGTGATATGCAAAATTCGCAAATAATGTCTACAGAAAATTACAGAAAATGGCATCTTAACCTAATTAAATTTTTGTAACCTTAAGAAAAGTTTAAAAAGTAATATCAATAGATATGTTTATTTTAATAACAAGTGTGATTCCAAAAGAAAGAGAAGATTCAAAAAGTTATATTTCCTACATAAATATGCAACAGTGCGCGTGTAAAAATATAACCATGAGTGGATGTATTAAGTGTTAATGTGTGTAAAATGAAAAGGCACGGTTGCATGTTACCAAAATGGTTATAGGATATGGTAAAATAGTATGATAAATCACGAAGATTATTGTACATTCTACATCTGAATAAGTGCATTAAAACTACTTTACCAAAATAATAACTTCTGAAATTGAAATGATAACGATGATAAATTGTGATTTAAGTTAATGATAGAAAAAATGAGAGTGTGTCATTTATTAACTTAAAAAAATATTGAGAAGAATGAAATAAACCAATATCATTTTAACTTGGCAAGCATTGGCGACCAGCGCCACACGGTAAGAACCAAGTGCAAAAGATAAACACTTTCAAAAAAATTATTTCCGGCCGTGAAATAACCAGATGAAAGGGTTCATAACATTTTGAAAAATTAGATATTACATTGTAATGTGCATTTTTCAAAATTAATTTTAAATGTAAAATAGTGAACCTGACATTTCAAAAATTAATAATTGTATCTGTAATAATAATGATACATGCATGGTTAATTGCCTGAATGATAGAAAATTTTTCTGTGTTGTAGTGAAAGAATAAAATGAAATGACGATGAAATGTGTCAACCTCGTTAACTGATATAGCACTGAAAATACGTTTAACAATCTTCTAAAGTATTTCTGTAACATATTTTTTAAATAACCTGTATGCTGAATGAAAAAAAATCTGTCAAAACCTCTAGTATTAAATATACATTTATCTCTAGCCGAAAACTAGTTACAATCAACAAATTATTGATATTTATAGTACGACTGATAGTATGCATACTCTAATGTGAAAAATGCAAAAAAAAAAAAAAAAAAAAAAAAAAAAAAATATTTATAACTTCTTTATGTCTACACCGAACAAAGTATTAAATAGATGTTCTCTAGCGCACACTGTGTGTATATTAAAAAATGTACATAACTATATTTAAAAACAATGTGTACATGAACATTTTCATTTTCAGTCATACTTTTAGTATTAATTAAAAAGATAAGTTGTAATGTAGTACTTTCGGCAGAATACAAAATCTAACTAACTTTAAACTGAAACATGATAAAGTAAAACTTAACTTTAAGAATATTCAGAAGTCATGTATATGCAGAAAATGATATAAAACAAAACGACAAAAGTAACTTGTGAATTGTTAATAAAAATGTGTTTAATGACTTGTTACCATTATCTCATTTTAACAATAAATTATCCACTGTAAATAACAGGAAATTTTTATGTCAGAAAAATCATTAAAATGTGTGGTTTAAAAAAAATGTAAATTAATTTGAACAGCATCATGAAAACTAAAGTGAAAGGTGATAAAAAAAAACTGAGGAAAATTACACCTACAATATACAGAATTGCCAGGCCACAACTTGTATATGAGTATAAATGATATACCATGTGTCTACCTAAGCGGTTTATAACAAAGTATGTGTACCCTAAAATAAAATTATTTCTTTGGCAAAATAATATTGTAAGTGAGATAAAGAAGAAAAAAAAATATAACAAAGAAATTTTTTTTTCAGTACTAGTAAAGTTTGTACTGTTATATTATAAGCGAAAAACTGTACAGTGAATATTGAAGATTGTAGAGGGAGAAAATGCATAATGTGTAAACATCAATATAATGCCAAACGTTAGGAGGGTACAGCAACACACGTGTAAAATTGATGAAACTTACAAAAAATATTTGTCAAATGTAAATATGTGTGTAAAAAAAAATAAGTAGGCATCGCTGTACACAACTAACTGGTTAACTTATAGATTTTTTTTTTTTTTTTTTTTATACTGATAATGATGTTAAAAATTTATTAATTTTCATCCAGAAAAGAAAATTTTATTCATAACATGTGCCAAAAATTAAAATTCAGAACACTGTCGACTTACCTAGAGAAATTACCTGAGTGGACAATCTAAAGTTAAACTATAAACATGTGTAAAATTGATTTTCTCTCTCTCTTTTTTTTTAACAAAACAGAAAAAAAAAATATCTTTGTAAAATTATTTTAGTATCAAAAATAAAGTACCTTTTTTTTTTATCATGACTAATAACATAAGTAAGTAATTACTATTCCTAGTGTAGTAGCAATCTTAACATTAATAGAAAATTAAAAAAACAATGTACTTAATATTTATCAACACTACCTGAAGTAGATTTTCTTTCTTCCTTTTTTTTAATCACTTTGTAATTCACAATGGTAACGTCAAACAACTTACCTTGTATATTTCCTTAAAATAATCAAACACATGTTTGCAAAATCTACTATAAAAAAATAATTATACAATCCACCTTCAACTATTGTGGATTATAATCTCATATACTTCATCACTATCCACAATAACAAAACCCACTTAATAAGTAAAGCTAAATTACTATACTGAAAATGTATAAAATAAAGTAAAATAAAATATGCAAAATAATATTTCACACAAAATTCACTAGAAATCTATGAAATTATATAAAAATGCAATATTACGAGCCTTAAAGAATGAAAATATCGCAATATTTCACATGTTGATAACATCCACAATGTATTTTAACATTTTCACTGGTTTATGCGAAACGTTACTTATATTCAATAGTTGTATCAGGATTTTTTTAAATAATATTGGATTTTGGCGATACTTTATTTTTCTTTTTAATCATTTTGTTTGTCTTTCTTAAATTCTTCGAGTCAAATAAAGCCTTTTAGATATTATGATACCAATATCATTTTGCTGCTTCCAATACTCGAGTATAGATTGATGATATTTAAGGAAATCTAATTAAATGTAAACTGCATTTTTACGGATGTTTCAGAAAAAAAAAATCTTTTGTAAAACTGAGCTGAATGAATCTCTTATAAAACTGAAATGAATATAAGAGCGTAGTAAATACAGTAGTCGACAATAACTAGTATGACTATTTTCCTTGTCCCTTTTTTTTGCAAACGCTTTTAAATAGAAAGTTGATGATATTTCCACAAATGCCGCGATGTGCGGACAAGTAAACAACGAGAGATGCAGGAGAACCGAAGTGTTTCGGCTTATCACACACCGCACAAGAGCAAAGTTCAACACACAGACAGCATATATATATATATATATATATATATTTTTTTTTTTTCGGTAACTGTTATGCGGGAGGAGGGAATCAAAGAATCATTAATCCTACTAAGAGTTCACGTTTGCCGGAAAAATCAACATATCAGGATCCCAGTTGTTACACAGTGACTTAGCACTTTTTTTTTCTTTATTCTCGTAAACATTCAGGACGATCCAACATGAGTCACTAGTTTTGAATGATTGCAGAGCATTTTACTCAACGTAGCATCTTAATCCTACACCGGTAGTAAAATCGGAAACATTTTCCGCGCTCCATAGGTGAAGTGTCTCACTGAAGCATAATACACATAATAGAATTCCTCTAAATGAAGGATATCATATAACACCAATCCACAGTGATGATAACGAATGGCAAGTACGGGAGATTTCCATCTTATAGATAGTGAATTTCACAAACATTCTGTCGTACTGCAGTGTAGAATCCATAAAAGTCCAACGCAGCTTTGTTAAAAGTTCAATTTGTGACGAAAAGATAGTCTCCACTTGAAAATATAGTCTGCAAATAGCAAGAAAGATTAGTTCAGAGGGGTCACCCTAGCCACATTAAGTCATATGAGTCTCTACTGGTGCTAGGCACCAATTTATATGACGATTATTTTCGTTCATGTCTTTAAAAAATGGAAGTTAAGTTTGATAACTGCTTAAGACATATGAAGATCAGCCGTGAAAATCAAAATTAAAATTACATTGCGTAAAATAGCAATAACACAGGAAAGAGAGACTCGATGAAGAAAATGCTCAAGTATGTATGTGGCATTTATTAAAGAGAGGTAAAACTTACACTCTCACGGGGTGACCCCCTGGTAAAAATACAGAAGCAGGAGCTCTACATCCTTACAGCAGGACAGTTAGAGATAGACTGAATCCTGACATCAAATAATGTAGCCAAAATGCGTCGAGCTAAAATGTGGTTGCCCTTAGACTATGATAACCCTATACGTATAGTTCATAAAGAAAGTTTAAATTAAAAACATGCCAACCGGACCGTTAATTTGGCGATTAAAATATCAGCGTACAAATATGCATGCCAACACTGATTGCTGAAAAAAATATTTCTAAATCCATAACACAGATGTCAGACGCCGCTTTAATATAAACAGAGCGTTAGATTTTAAGCCGAAAAAGGAGTTGTAATGTCTGTTAATTTGGAAAGGAATTAAACAAGTGACTGAGTAACTGCAACAGGGCATATGGTTTTTAAAATATCATTCTATGTACTCTTTGAACAAACGAAAGTATGCAGGCTCAGAAAATGATTTTAGGATGAGAAAAGATTGGATTTTGATTTATTTTATTAACGGCCTCGGTTAAACATACATAACTGCAATTTAAAGGAAAGAGATAAATATATTCTTTTTAGAAAGTAAAAATGATGTTTAATTGATTTGAAATTGGGAAAGATAATTTTAATTTTAAATTTGAGAATTTAAATTTAAAAAAAGAAGCTAATAATAATATGTGATGTTATGTTACTTTCGACATCACAGTGCCTTGTGAGTATTATTTGATATAAAGTGATATTTTATTAACTTATCTTTGTTTGAAACAATTAAGTCCGAGAAAAATAAATGTAACCTACCAGTTTTGTATATAACTCAAACAAAAGAAATAAATTCTGAAATTCCAAATAATGCTATATTTGCACACCCTAAAGTTTTACATTGTTCAGCAGTTACTAGTATTATCTATATATTTAAAAGACACCAGGCTGTTTTTTGGTCATCAGCCCTGAGTTTTCTACTGAACCAATTTTGATAATTATTTTTTTAAATGAAAGCTGTTCATTTGTATCTGTGCCCATTCTAGCTATTTTTTTTTTAATTTATTTCGATTTTTATGTTTTATTTTAAAATTTAAAAGCTTTTTACGATATTTCTTCAAAATGGTGGCAACCCAGTTCACTTTTTTTTTCCTCGATATTTTTTTTAAATTATTATTATCACTTTTCACCAATCAGAAGCTTGATTTCATCAGTGAACATGCCCTCGCACTTAAAAGAAAAATAATTAATTGTTTTCGTAAAATTTAACCATAATAAAATGATTGCATGTAGTTATGCACTAACTGAGGTAAAAAAAAAAATAATAATAATATTTACTGAGAAATAATATTAATAATGTAAATAAAATAACAGAAAATAATCTATGATAAAAATTAATGTCTAAAGCAAAATAAGAAAAAAAATTAAATGAGGAAAATGATATCATTCAGAAACCAGATAAATGGGAATTACCATATTATTACGGATGCCTTTTTCATATTATTAATAACAGTAACTTTTAAAAAACATTTGAAGAGAAAAGGACGTCACTACATAAAATAAAGCATTTTTACTCATAGCGATATTCTTTTCATTTCATGGACACTGAGATTGAGATTTTACTTTCAGATGACTTCAATTGATAAAAATGATGTCATAGTTTATATATATATATATAATTATTTTCCTGCGAGTGCATCTAAAGTAAAATTTCTGTATTTCGCCGGCACTTAGATTACAACTTTAACTTAAGATGAGCGAATATTTGCATGCAAAATTGCAACTGGCAAACTTGACATCATGTTTGGAAATATATTTATTATATATTGATTCAATAATGTAGTTACTTTTGTTGGTTTTTTTTTTTTTTTTTTTTTTTTAGTCAAATCGATCGGGTATTTTAAATATTTCATTCGTCGAATTCGATTGGTTTCCACTCGTTTAAATAATTTTTGCAAAACGTTAAAAATCATTCAAGCTGTATGCTCGGTTTTTATGCGTACTTTCAATTTGAATTGAGTAAGTTGTGAAGCTTTCTGTATTACCGTGTGTTCAACTGTCAATGTTTTTTTTTTTCCTTTGAATATGTGTTTGCAAAAAAATTCACATTATTGTAGAAGTGGGGCGGACGGAAAACGGGTGTTTGAAATAAATCACAGTTCCAATATTTCACTGAGTGAATATTTAATTATAAGTTTCTGGGTTAGATGACTGGTACATACAAATACACAATTCTGGACTAAATAAACTATAAAATAAACAGGACAAAATAACTGATATTAAAGTTAATATGGGTATCAATCGATCCCTTTCACAAAGTTCTTGGTCGGAAACTCGTTCCGATAAAAACACGGGCGTGCAGGAAACCCATCTGCTCTGCACCGCAGATCAAGGCCCTTCTCTCTCTGCAAAATCTTCTAGCTCCCACACTTTTCCATATTGCACTTAGCTTGCAAATATTTTCCTGGGATGGGCTTTGAACTTCGCTCAGCTATCGAAACTATGCACATGCATTGTCAGTCGAGGTCTTGTGGTTTTCTGGGGCTAAATTACCTCTACATCTCGTCCATCCTGACCTATCTGTGCCCTCACAGAGCTTAATACCAACTATAAGCTCCAGATCAGACTCCATACGACTTTCAATAAAATAGTGGAATCACAAAACACACACTAAAATTCCATATTAAATCACTGAAAACTAATAATAATAATAAAAAGTCTGGTGCTAGTCCAAGTGTTCATAAACTATTAAAAGTTTTTTTTTTTTCTCTTCAGTCACAGTTCAGTTTTTTTCTTGCATAAAATAATGTCTAAAAATAACGTTAAATGGGTGTACTTGGAGTCATAAAACACTATATGGCGATACATAAACAAATAAACACCAACAAAAAAAACACATAAAAGAAATACTTGAAAAACATCATATTTTAGGGTGTAGAAACCCACGGTTTCATGCAGTCAGCTGCAGTTGATGTCACTCTTGGACCCTCTTGGAAGCCTACTTTTTCGACATCGTATCTGTCATTGCTTTTGATTTTGATCACTTTGTAAGGACCAAAATATTTAATTTTTAATTTCATGCCGACCCCAAATTGGGTTCTTTTTATGGCAACTAGATCACCAACTTTATAACACCTTGCTTTTTTCCGCTTACGATTAAAACTTTTACTATTTTCTTCCTGGATTTTTAGAATGTTTTGCTTAGCAATATTTCTATTGTTAAGTCTTTCTTCCATGAACGCGTTTTCATGTTCCTCATCAATAATTCGTTTAATATTTAAATCCTCCTTATCCCTTAATTTTACTCCTGTTAATAACTCAAAAGGGGTATACTGAGTGCTACGCGAAATCGTACTGTTCATTATTCGTTGTACGGTTGGCACATATTTATACCATTTCGTCGGATCATCGATGGATAATTTACTCAGGATATTTATGAGCGTTTTCTGTGATCGCTCTGCCTGGCCGTTTCCCCTCGGTATACCTGTCGTAATTAAGACGTGTTCTATCTTTTGATCTTCGAGATACTCCTTAAATTCATTTGAAGTAAAAGCGGCTCCACGATCGCTAATTATGCGTTCTGGATTTCCAAATACGGCTTGTTGAATTTTTAATTTCGAAATCACCTCCTTAGCGGATGTTGTTTTGACAGGATAAAACCACACAAATTTTGTGAAAGCGTCCACTACAGAGAAAATAAAATTATAGTTTTTGTTTGTCGAAGGTAGCGGACCTAAATAATCTATATGGTAAGTTTGAAGTGGCGTATCTTGTTTAGGGATGGGATTTAGCAATCCTTCACCTTTACCTTGTTTCCTGTTGCATAGTATGCACTCAATACAATTTCCTATCACGTTTTCGATCTGTTTTCGAAGGTTAGGGATATAATAATCCTGTTTCACGATCGCTTCAGTTTTAGCAACAGCATAATGTCCCTTATTGTGAATTTCACGAATAATTTCCCTTTGCATGCTTTCTGGTACCATAATTAATTCTCTATCGTTTTCATATTTATACACAATATTTCGCCTAACAAAATAATCATTACTTTCGTTTTTTTCAACTAATGTTTTTATAGTTTGAATGTAATCATCTTCGTTTTGCGCTTTAGTCAATTTTGCAGTAAGTTCATCCTGTGAACGCGTTAAAGTTAAAACCGTGTTACGACTCAATGCATCGACATGTTTCATTTGATTTCCGGCTCTGTGAACAATTTGGTAGTCAAATTCTTGAAGAAATAATGCCCACCGCGCAACTTTAGGTGTAAGATCTTTTTTCTCTAAGGTTTTTTGAAAAGCAGAACAATCGGTTATTATTTTAAATTTATTTCCTAACAAATAAGTTCGAAATTTCTTTAACGCTTCGATGACAGCAAGTGCTTCGAGCTCATAACTACTATATTTCGCTTGAGCGGGCGTTGTTTTTTTGCTCATGAAATGAACTGGATGTAAATTTCCGTAATCATCTTTTTGTAATAAGATTGCTCCGAAACCTAAACTACTAGCATCCGTATGTAATTCCGTTTCTGCCCCCTTTCTAAATATGTGTAATACTGGATTACTAGACAGTTTATTTTTTAAAATTTGGAAAGCTTCTTTTTGATTTGGTCCGAAATTGAATTCATTTTCCATTTTTAAAAGATCACTCAAAGGTCTAGCAATTCTAGCATAATCAGCGATATACTTCCTGAAATATCCGGTAAGTCCCAAAAAACTCTGGAGTTGCTTTTTATCTTTTGGTTCAGGAAATTTTGTAACAGCTATAACGTGAGTTTCGGAAGGTCGAATTGTTCCATTCTCAATTACGTATCCTAAGAATTCAATCTTTCTCTTCAAAAACTGACATTTAGGAAAGTTAAATTCGAGGCCATACTCTGATGCTACCTGAAACACACGTTTCAATTTAGAGAGCGCCTCTTCCTCAGTCTGCGCAGGGACAATTATATCGTCTAAGTACACGGAAATCGTTTTATCTCTAATTAATTCTTTAAGGCATGCATATATGTAACGTTGGAAAAATTGTGGAGCGACATTTAAACCGAATGGCATTACATTGTACTCGAATTGTTGATTATTCGTAACAAACGAAGTAAACTTTTTACTATCCTCATCAACCTCTACATGAAAAAATCCATTTTTCAAATCTAATGTACTGAACACCTTACTCTGTCCAATCTCATCTAAAATATCGTCAATCACTGGAAGGGGATAATTATCTCTAATTATCTTTTTGTTAAGTTTTCTATAATCTACGCATAACCGGTAATCTCCATTTTTCCTTCTCGCTAAAACAATTGGTGCAGCATAATTTGAACAACTTTCTCTTATAATACCCTTATCAAGCCAATCTCCTATTTGTGTATCAACAAATGCTTGTTCAGCAAGCGCTAATCGCCTTGGCCTCTGTACAACTGGTATGTCATCGCTTAACACTATCTTAACTTTCAAGTCAACACTTTTCGTTTTCTCAGGCTTATAATTCGTAATCAAATTAATTAATTCTTCCCTTAAACCGCAGTCGGCAATATGCGTCATATCGATTTCATTTACATTAACCGCATTAGCTATTTCTGCTAAGCAAACAGATTCGGGTTCATGAGAATCATCTAAAGAATTTTCAGTCATGGGTGTGTTTGAAGAATTCAACCGCAAGTCTGGGTTAGGCTTGGGAACCTCTTCAACATCTAACCGCAAGTCAGATTTAACCGTGAGAATGTTTTTAACATCTTTGACCGCGCCTATCTCTGGAATTTCTAAGGGTATCTTTGTAACAACGTTTACATTGTAACTTTTTTCATCGTTCCGCTTACCCGTCACTTTTAAGCCATTGTTTGATATTTCGAAATTTAATTTATTCAAACAGTTATTTCCGAGAAGCATTTCATATTTTAAATCCTTCAAAACGTACACATCGCAATTTACACTAACATCATCAATTTTTATATTAGTATTGAAAAAACCTGAAGGAATTACTCCATCACCACTAATACCTGTCAATTTCACATCATTCTTACTTAAATTAGGCCTTCCCAAAATTCTATAAAGTTCATTGTTTATTATTGTCACATCTGACCCACTATCAACAAAACAATTTACGCGTTTCCCTTTAATTTCAATACTTTTAACAATTTTATCCGACGGACAAAATTTATTACTCATGGCGTTCACCGCTTTCGTGTTATTTAAACCGTAGTGATTACTTTTATTTCCATCCATTCTGCGAGGACACTGATTCGATTTATGAGAAACAAATTCATTGCAATAAAAACATTTAGTTTTGAAAGGGTTATAATTATTCCTTACTCCGTTCTTGTTGTTTTGGGAAAAATTGTTCTTCCGGCCAAAACTTTTATTCTCTGTGTTCAGCGAAAAACGTTTACTATCGCTATTTTTTATTTCCGAATACTTCCTAACAATATTACGGGCCGCCTCATAATCATCAAGTCTACTTATAAAATCTGAGACCTTAGTAAACTTAGGCAAGTCATCAACAAAATGCTCCCTTACTTCCAATGGTAATTTTTTCCTTATTTGGTCAATAACTAGAAGGGTTTTTAAATCTTCAAAAGACGAAATGTTCAGACCTGTCAACCATTCTTCTAAAAAATTCGTAAGTTCAAATGAGTAATCGCGCCAAGACGCTGAACTTTCTTTTCTGTGGCCAAAGAATTTCTGTCGAAACTGTTCCGCACTAAGCTTGAATCTTTTCAATAATAACTGTTTAACATAATCATAATCATTCGAGAGTTCCTCATTTTCGCGACCTATTATATTAACTATTTCTAATGGTAACAGACCTAGCAAATAAGTTACCCAATTCTCCTTTTCTACCCCTAATCTTTTTATTTGTCTTTCGAACAACGTGAGATATATACTTATTTCTTCACTGGTATCATATCTCGCGATTAATTTTAAAACATCAGGAGTTTTCACTCCGGCGTTAAGCATCATTTCGGATTTGTTTTTTGCGCTAAGTTCTAACTCTAATTTTTTTAATTCATATGCTTTTTTTTCGTTTTCCTCTATTTCTTTATTTTTATCTTGTTCTAACCGTTCGCTAACGAGACCGTCTAATAAGTTTTTGACTATGTCTTCATTATAACCGTCCGATTTGGTTATTATGTCGGCTAACTGAACTTTTGTCGCGCTTTCCTCAGCACTCAGCCCCAATTCATTTAACACTGACAATAAGTCTATTTTCTTTGCTCTTACCAAATATGCCATTATTCCTACAAAAACTCTATCAAATATACTAAAATATCTTATAAAAACATTATATATATAAGCAAAATTATTTTCTATTCATAAACTCACATTACAAAACAAAATTCTTTAATGTTTAAAATAAAAGCAAGATGCTATAAGTTTTATATTTAATTACCATTTATGGGAAAAAACCACTTACTTCATTGTGGATATCCTCTGTTCTCACATACAAAAATAATACAAAATATATTAATAATTTCAAACAATATAGATATGATAATTATGAAAACATTCGATATAGATTGATCAATATCTCAATACATATCTGTATATGTTAAAAAATATAAGCCCTAAAAAAATGCACCGGGCTTGAAAATACTAAAATACTAGGACATTTCAGCCCTGTATCACTGGCTTCGAAAATATTTCACTCGCGCAAAAATCGCCTCGCAAAAAAAAATCACAGCGAGGGTTCTTGAAAAATAAAACATGCACCCAGTACGCACAATTAATCGGTTGGTAAAAAATAGCACTTAGCTGGTAAAAAAAAACACACTACCAGCATTCTTTGCAGAAAAAAACCCACAAATTCGTTGCACAAAAAATCCTAAATTCGTTGCATAAATAATCACTCGCGCAACTCGTAAAAAAAAATGCACTACGAGTTGTTTCTTGTGGCACCGCAACAGCACTGTTTTCTTCCGAACAGCTCAAACACACACAGCTCTCGGACAGTCGAAGCAGCTCAGCTTTCTTCGTAAAAACAGCGACGATTCCAGCAATCACTGGAGTAGCAGGGAACATCCAACTTTATCACCGAGCAGAAATCCAATGGTTCATCCTATTACTGCCAAATTACTATCTTACTATCAAAAGTTCTTGCAAGTCCTCTGGTTCATCCCGGCCGAGCCCCCAAAATTTGTAGAAGTGGGGCGGACGGAAAACGGGTGTTTGAAATAAATCACAGTTCCAATATTTCACTGAGTGAATATTTAATTATAAGTTTCTGGGTTAGATGACTGGTACATACAAATACACAATTCTGGACTAAATAAACTATAAAATAAACAGGACAAAATAACTGATATTAAAGTTAATATGGGTATCAATCGATCCCTTTCACAAAGTTCTTGGTCGGAAACTCGTTCCGATAAAAACACGGGCGTGCAGGAAACCCATCTGCTCTGCACCGCAGATCAAGGCCCTTCTCTCTCTGCAAAATCTTCTAGCTCCCACACTTTTCCATATTGCACTTAGCTTGCACATATTTTCCTGGGATGGGCTTTGAACTTCGCTCAGCTATCGAAACTATGCACATGCATTGTCAGTCGAGGTCTTGTGGTTTTCTGGGGCTAAATTACCTCTACATTATTTACATTTTTGTGATACTGATGTAACTAAAAATTAGAAGTTTGACACAAGGGTTACTTTTAAGATACGAATTCTCGCTATGCAGTGAGTGAGTGCCCAAATGCCCTGAATACCGGTAATTTTTAAAGTTCTGTTTGCCTAATCTAACCACAAAATTTTCTACTATGAAACGAGATGAAAACCTTACAATGTTACTGGTTTTTGGGCACGCATCATGGCTACGCCAATGCTATGAATAGTTTCTGGATAAATTAGAAATTTAAAAAGGTGAAATGAGTGGTAATCATTCTAAAAATGTTCTCAATTACGATTTATATAAATTGTTCACATGTCATATTAAAAATTATTTTTGTTCAATATTTAAAGGAAAAATTTTCTTCGCCATTGCTAAGCTATGAAAGCCCATAAGGCAGCAGCATTTTATACTTAACCATTTTAAATAAGCTGATTTTCAAATATGTAACTGATCTTATATACAATTCCTAAAACAAGGTTATCTGTTTTGTCAGTGTGTCTGTGTGGATGCAGCCTTAAAACCGAAAATCCCTAATCCCCTATCCACAATCAATTGGAAATGAATGCTGTTCACTTGATCACCACAGATCATGATAATATCATTCATTCTTAAGGCTCAGCTAAACAAGCGCAAAACGTTTTGACACATTTACAAATTTATTTTTTAATAGAAACATATACAATTGGAATGCTTGACTATGAAAACGATTTCGAATTGAACTTTAATTTTCCATTTTATGATAATTAAATTACCTATCGAGTTCTAAGCTATTTCAATCACGTGATCACCTGTTTTTCTCCTGCTTTTCGACCGGTTTTTCTACTTTAGTCTGGAAATGTGTTCAAAAACGTCAACTTTGAAGGCTTGTTATGAAAGATCTGTTGCGTTTTTTAAAAAAAAAACAGAAAAATGAATTCAATTAGACAGTTTCTGAATAACAACACCTGCTGTTTTCATGCATTTTCGAGCAAAAATAAATTAAAGCGTATGTCACAAAGTTTCCCTTTTTGATTTAAGAACACCCTTAAGGCCCCTGTCCTCGCTCGAGGAAACGCTCGCGAGCTAATGCTATTCCTATGGGGAAGCATTTTTCTAATAACTCTTTCGCATTTTCACATTTTTTAATCATTTTTTTGCATTGGATAGTTGAGGTGCATGCCGACAGCGCACCTTTTTTATTTTTTCGATTTCGGTTACAGATATTTTTTACAAAGTTAGTTTCACTTTCAAAACCGGTTTCGAAACTGAAAGTACTTTTTTAAAAAATATCTGCAACCAAAATCGAAAAAGTAAAAAAAGTGCGCTGTCGGCATGCACCTCAACTATCCAATGCAAAAAAAATTATTCAAAAATTTCAAAATGCGAAAGAGTTATTAGAAAAATGCTTCCCCATAGGAATAGCATTAGCTCGCGAGCGTTTCTTCGAGCGAGGACAGGGGCCTTAAGGATGTTCTCAACTGCTTTGCTCAACAAGCGCAAAACGCTTTGACGCATTCACAAATTCATTTTTCAACGGAAAGACATAAAATTGCAAAAGTAGACCATGGAAGCGATTTGGAATCTAACTTAGTTTTTCATTTTTTGATTAATGAGTTTTCTATTGAGTTATAAGCATTTTCGATCATGTGATCATGCCGTTTTCTCACTTTCTTCGACTGGTTTTTCTGCTTTCGACGGGACATGCAATTCAAAACGTCATCTTTGACGGCTTGTTCTAAAAAATCTTTGGGGTTTGCAAAAAAAAATGGAAAAATGAGTGCGATTAGATAGTTTCATGCATTTCCGAACAAAAATAAATTAAAACTTATGTCACAAAGTTGCCCCTTTTGATTTAAGAACACCCTTAATCTTTTTCAAACAGAATGAGTTACGATGTTAGCTTGTGAGGTCTGCAAGTTAGTTGATGTGAGTAGCTCGTAAGAGGCAGAACCCTGTTGTATTTTTTTTTTTTTTTTTTTTTTTTTCTTTAAGGAAAAAAAGGAGCAAAAATACTTGGATATTTCATTATTTACAATCCACAGAAATAATAGGAAATACTGAATTCTACGGAACTCTCCTTACAACTAGGAATGTAGAAATACATATTACAAGAAAATTTTAAATTTATACATTTGTTAGAGAAATTATTTACATTAGAACTACAGGATGATGTAATAATATAGAAACCTAAATTGTAATAAAAAGTTTGATCTTTACACTAAACTTTTATTTCTAAGGATTGTTTGGGTTTATGAAGGCCAATTATCTATAATTGGGATACAGGCCCAAAAGGTGTGGTGCCCTACTCCATTTCTAAGCAAGAAAAAATTAATGAAATAAAGAGCCAAATAACAAGGCAGCTAATTAAATGCCATTATGTAGTCAATAAAAAATGCTTTTGAATTATGTTATACAACTCTGAACTGTTTCCTGCACAATGGATGCAAATTACAAATATCCAACAATTTCTTTCAAACATTATTTCTGCAAAAATAATCCTACGTTAATTTTGCTGCATGACATTTATTCATCAAGAATCCTTTTTTACTTACCCATCATACGTAGTATCTGGGCCGTAGCTAGAAGAGAACAATAGGAGGGGAGGGGGGGCTCATAATTTGTTTTTTCTCTCTTTCTGACACAGAAAGATAAATTAATGCATATTCACATTGTAGGTACTATGTTTCTCATTAAACTGTTGTAATAACTTCATTTTATGCTAAGAAAAATACATGATGATGAAAATTTTGAGTTGATAACTGGTGTAAAATTAAACATCATATTAGCTTCATATGTACAAATAGGATGAGGGAATGTTGAAACACTTATTTTAGATACAATTTAGGAATTCTGCAAAACTGTGAAAGGGTCTCAAAACTAAATTAGATTTTTGAACAGAATTTCATTTGGATTTTCAGAACAGAAATTCATTTAGTGAACTTGAAATCTTTTCCAGGGGGGGGGGGGGGGTGAGCCGCCCATAGCACCCCCTTAGCTACGGCCCTGCGTAGTATAGGGTAAATCTTGTAATCATTTTGAAACTCAAAAAAAAAAAAAAAAAAAAAAAAAAAAAAAAAGATAAGTTTGCACATTTTAGATACTGGAGATTCCGAAAAACACTTTTTTAGAAAAAGAAATTGTCATCCGTCTGTCTATCTGTTTCTAAAAGCTCCATCTCCCAGACAAATTAAAATAGAGTCTTGAAATTTGGTGTGTACTTAATAAGTAATAATGGGAAAAAGCCTATTGAATATCAGTAACCTTGATTATCCTGAACTAATATTTATTTATTTTATTTTATTTTATTTATTTTTTTTCGAAATATTCGTTCTGATGAGAGGTATATAAAAATTTAGGAAATTGTTTATTTTAAAGAGTTAATATAAAAGACAATAAAAAAATATAAATTTTGCATAAAGAATGAAGTTGATCGATATTTGTAATCCTATTTTCGACACTCCTCAAATTTTCAAAATTGTATTTCTTTCAAAATTCAATTCAAAGATATATTTTAATTGGGAATGACACGCTTAATCTGACGCAGTAAACTGTTAAAAGAATAATCAGTTTTAAAAATCTTTCTTTTACGCAATTCGGTACTAATTGATCATTCAGTCGACCAAAAAACTACATTTTACTTACCCTATACTATATGATTAAAGGCCAATATATAATGGCTTATCGTAAATGTCACATTTAGAGGTCTGCACGGACCGAAATTTCCAGGCCGGCCCGGAAAAAAGCAAAAAATTCGGCCAGGGATGATTCTGAATGAAATTTTTTTTTCAGAAATCCGCATCGCATTTTTGGAAATCGGCGGGGGGGGGGGGGGGGTCGTGGGTCCCCCCTTTAGCGATCTTCGGACAAAATCGGTGTTTTCCCGCTATCTTCAGATGAAATCAGCAATATTTTAGCGAAAGCGGCAATTTATTGCGATCTTTTGCCAAAATCGGCAGTTTTTCCGCGATGTTTTGGCGAAATCGGCGTTTTCCCATGTTTTTTTTTCAAAGTGAAATTGGTGTTTTTTCGACGATCTTTAGGCAAAATTTGCTTTTTTATGCGATTTTTTCTCGGAAACGGTGTTTTATTCCCGCTTTTTTTTGACGATATCGGCGTTTTTTCCGTGATCTTTTGATGAAATCGGTGTATTTTTTCAAATATTCTTTTGACAAAATATTTTTAAGCAATCTTTTATCGAAAACGGCGTTTTTTACCGCGATCTTTTAACGAAATCGGCATTATATCCGCAATCTTTAGACGAAATCGGCGTTTTCCAGCCGTCTTCAGTAGAAAACAACGTTTTATCTGCGATATTTGGTGAAATTGCCGTTTTTTTCGCGATCTGCACGGGAAGTTCGCGTTTTTGATCGATCTTTTGACAAAGTTCGTTTACAAAAACATTGACGAAATATCGTCGTTTTTTCACGAAATATTGACGAAATGTATGCTATTTCGGCGATCCTATCACGAAATTTGCATTTCTACGCAACTGTTTTTTCCGCGCGCAAAACCGTACAAGTTGGCAACTATACGGTACTGATAACCCAATTTCAAATTTTCGGAAGAGGATGTCTTAAATTTTCGGACGAGAATCACCCCTGAATTCGGCCCGAATGAATTTTTACAGAACATTGATCTTTACTGTTACGGAAGAGTTCAGACCAAAAAAACTTATCTTAGTCTTTTTTTTTCTATGTTTATAATCTCCATTTATGCAGAAGTGTCGTAGGCTGCGATATTTACGCTTTAAATGAAACTTTGTTTGTTGTATGTAAATGTTTCAGTAATCATTAGTATTATTAATCCATATTCCATGTAATGGAGACATAAATATTTAAAAAATGGTTTATGGTAAAAGTAAAATCTTGTAAGATGGAATCGTATTGGAAAGAAAAAAAATTTCCCTTCTTAGCAGATGTAAATGTTTAATATATTTTTTTTCCCCTCTTGTACTGTTGTATTCATTTTGCATGGATGAACAGTTTAAAAGTAAGTAGTAGTATTCAGTTTAAAAGAAAATTCCGTTATAATCAGGTTTTTTTTTTTTTTTTTTTTTTTTTTTCATGTTTTTGATTCTATTTTAAAACACCTACTAATCTACGATTCTTTAAAAAGACTAAATTCTAATGTTTAGCTGTAGAATAATGACGACTTAAAAGTATATGCCTTTTTTTGCAAAAGTTTTTAGACCAAGCCAAATTTTACTCATTTATGAACAGACCTGGCCACGTCGAGAAAAGGACTTTCATACGGGATGATTCAACAGGAGCTGATTATTTTGATCCGTGAAGACTGGAAGAATGAAATCAGTCTCGGCTTCGTACGGAAAAATACGTTAGGCCCGGCCCGATACTCCAGGAAAAAAATTAACGCCCGGCCCGAAAAGATTAGTAACTAGGCCCGGCCCGATACTCCAGGAAAAAAATTAACGCCCGGCCCGAAAAGATTAGTGACTAGGCCCGGACCGGCCTGAATGCCGTTAATGGAAATCGGCCCGAACCCGGCCCGTGCAAATTTCTAATTCATATTCACTTGACATTAAACATGTTACACATGTTTCTTAAGTCATCAAGTGATTTTTAATTTGTATTTTTATTAATCTTTTATTATTTTTTTTCATTACTTAAAATAAAAGTTATGCCAATTTGTATAATTTAAGAGTAATTTGGCGATTTATATACTAATTTGTTGAAATTGGTCCACTATATGTATAATCAAGTAGCACCCGCAATTCCCTAATAGAGCATTACTATGCCTTAAAAATATTTAAATATACACTTAAATTTTATATTGGAATTACAATGCATTTTATAAATAGTTTACAAATGTTTTGTTTTCATATTTTATATTATGCATATTCATGATAGTAAGTATTATGGTAGCACCCAGTGACTAGCTTTTTTTTCTTTTTTTTAATGTAGTATATTACTCATTAGCGGATAAGAAATTGTTAATAATAAATTTATTCTATAGCAGTTTTTTTATAAAATAAATTTATAATTAAAAAGTGATAAAGCTAGGAAAAATAATTTACAACAACCAAAAAAATAATTTATTTATCACAGAACAACCTAAAATAACAAAATAAATATATTTAAATATTTTTTTTAAATAATTTCACATTCATTAATCTGAACAGAAAAAACATAAATAAACAAAAAAACAATATGTATAACCTATACAGAAAGAAAAATTATAAAAGAAAGCTCAACAGTCAAAAATACATATATTACTACTCTTGCTTATTACATCAAATTTCAATTAAAAACACTCTGGAAATCACCACAATATTTTGATAATATAAATTTTATTTGCAGTTTGTATCAGGCAATGGGCAATAGGCTTTTATCTCACTCAGAAATGTAATTCTATCAATCTATAAGTTGGCTATAATCTGTTTGTATGGTTTTTGGAGAACCACAACACTTTCACAAGTGGAACAATAAATAACCATCACATGAAAATCAATGAGATTTTGCAAATAGGAAACACAATGTTAATTCACATCTTATCAGTTTAAAACACACATTACATTTTAATATGATGACTTGTTGGGAATATAATTTTTAAATAAATAAAACATATTTTAATAAAATTGCACTTATATAAACATAGATACAGATAATATTCTTCATAATATTTCACCATAATTTAAATAATTATTTAAACATTTTTAATTTCACAAATATATATATTTTTAAATCATGTTAAAATGAAATGAGTATTAATCTACAAAATAATGTGTTTGTAAAAAGTGGAAAGAAAGACTTATTATCAAGATGTTGAAGGGGCAGAGGGCAAACAATGACAAATTATCAAAGTAGCCAAGTAAGCAAACTGCTTACGGACCTTGCAACTTTTAAGGCCTTCATGGTTCAGAAATTAAAACATATTTGTTTTCCATCCTCCATTATGTTTCATAAGCAATACATTATCCTAGTTATGTGAATAAGCAGTCAATAACTTTGAATATTTTTTTAGGGAATTTTACTTATGGATTCTTAGCAAATGTAACTTACCGTATTTACTCGTGTATAGGGCGCACGCATGTATAAGGCGCACCCCTATTTTACAAGTAAAAATGGCAATTTCTTAAAATTTCGTGTATAACGCGCACCATACGCTAATGAAGAATGACCAAATGAACTTCAGTAAAAAAAAAAAAAAGTCGAAACAAACATTACACCAGACCAGATAACAAGACGAAAATGCATTTTTAGACTTCGGGTTGTAAGAGAATGATGGGAAGTAGGAATGAGTGACAGCAAACAGAATTGCTAATTAGCATTTAGATAATGTCTCTTGTATAAAAAACTGCAAGGAGGGAAATAAATATGCAGTAATACTTCAATTAAGTAACATTTTCCGAGTTTTAATATCTTCTTTGAATAATTTCTTGTTTCATATGTATATAGCTTGACTGCATCCATCAGTAAAAAATTATTCCGTGTATAAGGCGCACCTAGGAATTTTGCCCTAATTTTTTGAAAAAAAAGTGCGCCTTATACATGAGTAAATACGGTATTTTATACAAATATCCTCTACAAAATAATTAGGAATTAAAATGGTAAGCAATTTTTAAAAATTGTTTTAACATAATGAGAATTACTTGAGAACTTGATAAGTAAAAATGAAATTAAAATTTTGTATGTTAAAATAATTTAAAAAAAAAAAAAAATAAATAAATTCTGATTTTATTTAAAAGTCTGGAGTGGAGAAGAAGGCCTCAAAAATTGAATTGTTTAAAATGTTAAGAATGACTTTATTTACTTAGAGTTGATAGTGTTGATATAGAAAGGCCTGATTAAATTAAAAAAGAAAATATAATATTTTCCCTTAGCCAGGAGCCAATAATAAATCTCCAAACGTACTTTCAATCACCATAAGTAACACACCATACAATTTCCTGACAAAGTCAGTGCAGATTGTTAACAATCTTGCTTAATTATTTTAGTAATATTCCAATACATTTAATTATGATGAATATTTAGTATTTATCAACTTTCAAAACATGTAATAATTAATACAATTTTAATGATAAATTAAGTGTATTTTATTATGACATAGCTTGACAATACATGATGCTACTTTATATAATAAATGTTCATCAAGAGAACAAAATATTGTTATAAATTTATCTGCTTGTTTTCAGACATATTGTTTGAATGCAGCACGACAGCAACTCTATTTGGTACCTAATGTGAAAAGGTACTACCCTTGCTGTGGTTATGCCTTAATGTAACAAAGACATTTTAAAAAAAGTCAGCAAACTAGCATCAGTATTCTGAATATACTACCTCTGACAATAAAGTTTGGTGAATGAATTCAGAACAGCCGATCTGACAACACTGTGGAAACAAAACGCTGCACCTACATAGAGGCAAGTGTTGATCATCTTCCTCCACCGTTGTTCAGTTGAACATCGTTTATGTTCTGCGTAAGATGTATTTTACAAAGAGCTTGTTGAGTGTGTTGGTTCTTAACTGAGCACAGGAAAGTGAAAGAACAAAAGATCAGTTTAAAGTTTGGTTTTAAGATTTGCAAAATACCAAAAGAAATTCATGAGAGGTGGTGCAAATTAAACATCCACCATACTCGCCAGATCCCAATCCTCCAGACTTCTTCCTATTTCCACGACTCAAACTCTCTTTGAAAGAGATTTGATCTTATTGCTGACATCCAACGAAACATGACAAAGTTTTTGAACTCCATCCCAAAAGAACACTTCTTGCAAATTTTCCAGGACATGTATAGCAGATCTGAGCGGTGCATAGCAATGGGAGGTGACTATTTCGAAGGATGGTATGGTAACATTCGTTAATATTTCATCTGCATTAATGTTACAAGACTATTCACCGAACTTTATTGTCAGAGGTAGTATTTTGATTCTATTTATGGAAAATTTTCCATTACACTTATTTTTTAGTTTAAAAGATGTTTCATTGCATTTAATGTACTTTAACAGAAATGCTATTTCATTCTGCTTTTTATGCTTCAAAGTTAAGCTGTTTCATGCTTTATCACAATTTTTTGTTGAAGTTTATTTTTTACAATAACTAACTGAATACAATATCTTTTATTATAAGCATATATATATAACTTTTTTTTTAATTATTTAATGGCATCCACAGCATCCCTATAATCAAAGTCAAAAACATTTGCACCCAACCTAAGGGGAAAATATGGATGAAACAATCATATGAATTAGAATTTTTTAACAATGGAATGGCAACATTTAGAGGTAATTATAATTCACAATGTAAATATTTTTGTAATAATATAGTGCAACAACAAATTTTAAAACAGTTCATATAAAAAGAATTTTCGTGAACATTTCAAATAGATATACAACACATAATGCATGAAAATGAATTCATTAATGGAAAAATAAGTGTCAGACAAAGGAATATGTATTATTAAACGAAATTCAGAGATTTTTTTTCTTTTTTCCAAAATAATAACAATACATAATTTCAAGGAAACTACAACTGGCCAAACTGCACATGAAAAAATTTGTTTCTATTACCTATAGACTTGTTGCAAAAACCTAGCAATTAAATAATAATAATATGTAATTTAAAAAATGAAACATACAACTTTCTTCATCAGAATATAAAGTTCCCCATTTTTATCCAAGGAAGATATAGTAACCCATACATTTACTTGGAAAAGATGTGAATTGTTCCTAGATGTGAATAAGTGCATAAATTAAATAAATTACTATAAACAATTAATCAATAAATAAAAACAGAAATTCAGTATTTGATTTTAGAATAGTTTTTAATCATCATTAGTTTATATTTTATTCTTTAACACCAGAAAAAAAATTGCACTTTAATCTGAATCTTTTAACCTTTCAACTAGATTAATATTTGATTATTTCAAATATATCCTTTTATCATAACAATTTTGATATTCTTTTTAGGAATACTTATATAGAATAATGTGCTTTGAAATATATTAAATTTACAATAATATGTTTTTAGGAATTCACATAAATGCATAGAAATGCACTATAAAAAAATATATATATTAAACTCAGAATAATAATATTCTTTTAGGAAACATTATAATAATAATAAACCTACTCAACATTTAACAAGATTACTTTAAATATATCTCATTATACAGATGAGCTTTTCCAAGCAAATTTTAGAGTTGAGATTCTCATTCCCTTCAGCAGAGTACATGGGAATTTAATTTTGAGATTCCTAAAATGTAAATCTACAGTAAAACTTTTGAATAATAGACACCTCCAGCACATAACATTTGCCCAATATTCAGAGGTAAAGATGTTGAAATATATAAGTTTCAGGGATCAAGAAAAATGTCTGCTACATAGAGGCGTTAAATTTCAATGAACGCTTTAAAAAGACCACATTTCAACCAAAAGAAAAATTTTGATTAATTTTTTGATCATGTGTAATCAACTCAATTGTTAGAAATAAGAAAAAGTGTAAAAAAGAACTTTAAAAACATGTTTTTAATTGAAAAAAAAAAATGCTACTTGGGAATGTCCTATTGGAGGTTTAACTGTATCCCATTTATATTTTGTCAGAGCCAGAAAAAGAAAATAAACTACCTGCAACTTTGATGATAAAAGGTTACCACAAAAACAGAAATGATTCTTCTTTTTCACACGACTGACTTTAATCACGCATAATCGACTCACATTGTTAGAAATATGAAAAAGTGTAAAACAGAACTTTAAAAAACATATATTTTTAATTGTACAGATACATTTTTTAAATAAATGAAAAGTAACTTCAGAACAATAAAAATACAGAGTATCTGTAGATGTTCTTATTTTATTTTTATTTTTAAGCTCATCCTGGACATGTGATGATGCTTAAATACTTGAAAAAAAGAATTATTTTATTTATTTTTGTTTGAAGAGCCATGTTTTAATTAAACATAAGTAGAAGTGATCCTCATTCCAGCAAATTGAGGGGGATAGAAATTTTCAATTAGCATTCAGTGAGGATTTTTAATTAATAGCTGAACTAATTATATTACAAAATTCAAATACATTGCAAGCTGTCTTCATCTACTCTTACACAAAATTAGAAGACAACTACAAACGACAGATTTTCTTAACCATCAACAACAAACAAGCAGACCCCTCTCCCCATCAAAAAAAAAAAAAAAACTTCTATTATTAACATAATTAATCCTTTATAATTAGATTGCACCAAGAAAATTATTAAATTCACAATAGTAAATAAACAATTAAAAAATGTTCTAAAATGGTTCCCTTTTTTTTTAATACAAGACTCATTTACTTTAGATCTGTTAACCCTGCAAATCTAGTATTTTAAAATACATTTATTACTTTCTGAATTTCACTCTTTAAAATTTTTTTTGAATAGGACTAATCAGATACATTTATTGTGAAACTCTTTTTTGATACTATGCATATTCATAAATATAAAAATTATTATAAATATTAAAATCAACATTAAATTACATTAGGAATTTTTGATCTAGAATAATTAGACTGCAAGATAACAACAAATATGTGAAACTTTTTTTTTAAATTCCATAAGTAGGAAATTCATAAAAATAGTTAAGACGATTTAAATATTTTTCACACACAAACAGGCGTAATAAAAATAGTAATGCAATCCAAGTCAAACATTCATAACTAAAAATTTATAATAATGAGTTACAATCATCCACAAACCTTATACAGTAGACTCCCTCAAATCCACACATCATCACAGATGTGTTCAATTTAGATGTAAGAACAAAATTACAGAATTTTTTAGTTTTATATCATTTTGTGTGTACTTTAATATGTAATTCTCGATAATATGACTGAACACGTGATTTTTCTTGAAAAAATTAATTTACTTCTAAAAAAAAAAATTTTTAATGTTGTTGATATCACTGGTAATCGCAATCTATTGACCAAACACATTTATGTAGTAATCAAGTAAATTTAATTATTAAAATTGGCTAAATCTGAAATAAACTTCTTTACTTTATGATTTTTATGTGAATTAATAGAGAACCTTTATGAGGCTAGCTTCATTTAATAATTCAAGAAAAATTTACCTGATCTTTACTATGCATATTTAATTATACATTATTAATTATTTACTTGAGCTTTTCTTTTAGTAATTTAATAATTTTCAAAATTATCTTATTTTTTTATTATTTTAATTTATTACTTTTTTTTTTTTACTATATTGCAAGCATTCATTATAATTTTGATTGCATTATTACATTTAAATTACTGTTTAAAAAACATAAAAAAATAATGACCAGAAATCTGCAAAATTCTAAAATCTGCACAACTTCTTGTCTTAAATTGTGTAGATTTGAGGATGTCTACTATATTATATCTCATACATACAACTTGTAATAACTTAGAAATTAAATAGATTATAAAAGCATGGTTTTTTTTCTGGAGGGGGGGGGGGGGTTGTACAAGAAAATAAGAAATTTTAAATATGTTAAATTTAAAAGGTTGCTCAAATGAATTGCAAAAAATTCTTTATTAAAAGAAAAAAATCATTATCTAGATGAGATTTATCCCACGATTAAAAAGATGATTTGTGAAATCTGTCAAATAAAAATAATTATTAATCAGTGGAATTTTTGAAGAAAAAAAAATCACAAAAAACTGATAATGTACAGAGCATGAATTTGTTTATTTCTATTACTTTTTTTCCAAAGTGAAATCTATAAGCACACCACACCACACATTCTTCCTAGGCAACAAATTAAGCTCAAAAACCTTGCTGGAAATAAAAAGTTTAATTATGCAACAAAACACAAATGTACTCATTTATTTTTCTTGGGCAGTGAATAAAGCTCATAAGTCATGCTTGGAAGAGAAATACTTATTTTTTTTTTAACAAAATCTAAGACATGAACTAAAATCGGTCTATTATCTCCGATTTTATTTATGCACAGTAATACTGACATATATTCATATACACACATGCATGAATAATCTTTCTGTATCATATAATCACAAAGTATGATTATTGGTAAAATACACCAAATTTGGCAACAAAAATAAGTTGTAAAAAGTATGTTCAAAATTTTGATAACTGGCTAATTTCTTAAAATTTGCATACAAATTAGTTTTTAACAAGTAAGAATCTTTCATCACTGAGGTTTATGCTTTTATGACAAAGCAATGTGTTTTGGACGCTATGGTTTGGCATAATATTAAGTGTATTCTTATTAGAGTACAAAAATCTGAAATCTCGACATATAAAATTCTGAATTTTCCTTTTTTATTTTATTTTATTTATTTATTTTTGTAGCAAAACATAAAATATGTTAAAAAAAAACTGCAACGGACAAAATGCATTGTATTAGGCTAAAAGTTTGAAACCTATTTTTTTTATGAATGTCAAAAAATCACCATAAATCTAAAAAATAGTCCAAAATATTTAAATACTGTACGATTTTGAAATAAACTTTAATGAAAGCAGGACAACTTTTATAATGCACTAAAAAATTACAACCAGATTCCTTTTATTAATAATGTGAAAAAATTACATCAAAATATATATTTTTTAAAAGTTAAATTTAAAAACTGCCTTTTTTCCCCCACGATATTGAGCTAAAATATCATAATCAAAATTCATGTACAAATGACAATAATTTGCTATAGAAATTCAAAAGAAAAAAAATGAAAATAAAGAAGGTAAAATGTATTATAACAGGCAAAAAGTTTGGAAACTGAATTCCTTCTATAAATATCAAAAATCACTGGAAAATGTAAAAAAAATTGCATAAAAAAATTCAGTAAAAATTCAAATATCTCTATGCAGATTTCGAATAAACTATATTGAAAAGTGGTCAATATTTACGGCATTGAGCTGAAAGATTAAAATTGCATTCCTTTTATAAATGTGTTTTATACTTGCATCAAAACACACACAAAAAAACACATTAAAAATCCCAAAAAATTGAAAAATTTAAGCAGACAAAATTTACAATAGTAGGGTAATACATTATTCATTATTAATGAGAATTTTTTCAGGAAAAATAAAGTATAGCCATACAATGTGAAAAAAAGAATAAAACATGGTTAAATTAAAACATAAAAGATAATCAAATGTTCTATATTGCAGCTTAAGTTTTAGACCTTTCACAAATGTCCAAACACTGCTAAAAATTGCATAACAAGTTTTCAAAAACTTGCTGTATAAATTCTGAGTAAATTTTATTGAAGAGGGGTCAACATTTATTATACTGGGCTGAAAGGTTGAAACTGGATTTTCTTTACTAATGTGGCAAAACTAGCTCAAAATTCAGAAAGACTTTAAAAATTACTTATAAAATAAATTAAAAAGAAGTTGTAATTTAAAAAGCTAAAAAAATGCTCGTCTAGTAAAAAAACTGCTGTACTATTATTTTTGTAATTAAACTGAATTTCTGATGTAAATAATTCATAGGGTGAGGGAAGAGGAAGGCAGGAAGTGTTAGATTAGTATTATTTTTTTCTGTTTGAAAAATAAACTATGAAGTAGCTGTTTAACCCGTTCTACGCAAGAGATGTGTAGCATGGATTTTTGATTCAGAAAAATGTTTTCCAACTACTGTGCATTTTTTTAATGAAATTTAATTTATCATGTTATGACCGCAGAAGATAAAACGATATCTTTGGAATAAGAGAATAGAATTTTTGTTGATGTTTGTGATAAAATGTTTCTGATTATTTCTTTAAAAATGTAATAACTAAGCACAATAAATATTCTCTAATTATTTGCAAAAATTAAAGATTATTAAAAATAAAAAACATAATTTTTATGATGATCAAATTGTGGCTTACGTAATAACAGAGTCATATATGAATATGACATATGCCATGGATTAAACATTAATATTCCTGGACCAACAATAAGAAAAATTTTAAATAAAATTTCAGCTTTACAGTTTTCAGTACTGAAAATTTTAAATTTTTAAACATAGCACATTTTCAAATTTTACACTGTTGTATAGGGGAAAAAATGTATTTTTATATTCAATTTGTTTGAAAGCTGTTTCTCAATTTGTGTTTTAGTCATTAATTTTTTTGTGGTTTTTAATACGTTTTTGTCATTGTGGCAACAGATATATGTGAGATAAGTCTCAGATATATCTATTCTTGTCCGAGAACAGCAGTCATTTTCCAAATGATTGAAAAGGACAAAAAATTTAAAAAAATATATTAAAAAAATCTATTTAAAATTTTTGAATTTTTAACCTCAACCGTTCATGGGCCCTCTACCAGCAACCTGTGTGCTAAATTTCATAGCATTGTACTCTGTGGTTTCTGAGGTTATGTAGTTACGCGCACAGATTTTAATAAAGTAGATGATCCAAAATTCGGAAAAGTCAGAAATTCAGAATTGCCCAGGTCTAGAGGATTTCAGATTTTGCACTGTACCAGAGGAGATGATTTGTGAAAAAAATTAGATCTCATGTGAATTATAATTTTAATTACATCTTCTTTAATATTATATACATGCATGTATAAATATACAATACAGAACCATTTATCCAAAATGGTTGGGGTCAGCTATATTCTGCATAACTGGTTTTTCTGGTTAACTGGTTAAGCATTAAAGCAGCATCCATTTGATAAGTTTTATGAAATAAATGTGGTTGTGATATTACTTCTAATTTTAAATTAATTATTAGATTACTTGAACTAAGAATCAGATGCAAGTAAGATCAAATGTTAGTGTTTGAAAGAAGGTAATTTATAGAAATTCCTTGGGAACAAAAATTCTTCTATTTTTTCTGCATAAAAATGAAAAAATCTATAATATAATTATATATGCTTCTATTTCAAATACTAAATGCTATTATCAAACTATATAATTGTTTCAAGCAATGTATATGTCAAACTGGCAGTTTATGACACTTTTTTCTACAAAGATTCTAACATCAGTCTATTAGAAATATCATTTCGGATAACTGGTTTCTAGATAAATGGTTCCATACTGTAAATATTTGAATATTGCTTTTTACTGATCAGAAAATTGAAGATTCATCAAAATTGTCAGTTCAAATATAAAAAGAATTAGTGAATTTCATATTTCAAATTCTCCACAGAAGCTTTCATTTTAGCCATACAATCTGAAATCAAAAACACACATTCTTTCCTTTTTTTTTTTTAAATCATGTTGAGACAATAAATAAATTTTCAGATATTTTAGGAGCCATAGAACATCATGAATGTAGTGTAACAAGTCAATATAAAAAACACAGTTTTTTAAAGCTTATATAGTACTTCACCCATATTTAGGCACGGATAAATAAAATGTCTGCAACTAAATAAACTTCTGAATATGAATATATAACATCTGCGTATACATTTATTCCTGAAGACACAAAAGCTGCATACACTGGAAAAGAAATAAAATAGTAATAAAATTATGACAATTATCATATGAGTATAACAATCATACATAATATTAACATTTATACATATAAATATGGCCTTTCATTACTCAATCATGAGAAATTAATGTAGTATGAATGTTACCAGACATGACAATTTAACTGAGCTACATTATTGTAATTCAAATATTAATACAGTATTTCAACAATTTCTGACATTTCATGGTGATTTTACATGATCCTACAATTTTAAATATTCATTACTAATACAAATAATTAAATTTAAATGTTTTTCCTACATATATAAATAAATTTTCACAAATTCATGTTTCAAGTAATAGGATAGTAACCTCTAATTTACATTAAATGCATAATAATTGCATTTTAGTGGTGGTGCTTTTTTTTCCTTCAATTTACACAGAAATTAGGGCTCAAAATGGACTAAAAAATGATTCAAAGATCAAATTTTTAATAATAAAAATCATTTGATTTACTTATTCATTTATTTATTTTTTTTTTTTTTTAATATTCAAGTAAAATGAAAAAAATTGTTTAGTGTGCATAAGCCTTAAAAATATTTATTTTATGTATATAACAGGAAGATACGACATCTGTTCTAAAATTTCAATTTAATTAAACAAAAATAGTCGATCTGGTACAGAAATGAGCAGCTACTTTACTGTATGTATTATATGGGCCAGGAGAGATATCGCCAAAAACAGTGTTTATCTGTCTAATTTATCATAGCACTCATACTCAAAACAGTAATTTTGCACATGCTTATTTATAACATTGTTAAAAATGGTAAATACAAAAAAAAAGTCATTTTACTAAATTAACCCTCTGGCAGTCTTGCAAAAGGGTAAAATTGTAATGTTGTTTTCTCAGCAGTTTGTTTTAATTGCTAAAAAAATATGATTCTTTCAAAATTATAGAAAAATCTTATTTACCAATATGAATGTTATCCTTGAGTGTGTTAATCATTGGACAATGTATTAAAAATCCATATAATCAACTGAATTATATCATTTTAATTATTGCTTGCATTGCAGTGAAACCTGGAGCTTAGGGAACGTCTATAGACGGGCTTGTCAGTGAGAGGGTTTTAATAAAAAGTAAGTAATTAATAGGGATGGGACGAATAGTGATTTGGCCGAATAGCCGAATACCGAATATTCGGCCAAATTTTAGGCCGAATAGTAAAAATTATTTTCCAATAAAGAAAATAAATTTTGATTATATATAATTTAAAAAATAAGAGCTCATTAATAATTATTACTCTTAAATGTGCTTTTAAATGTATTTTTAAATTTGAAAAACTTATTTTAACACAAAAAAATTAAGAAATTGTATTATATCCTTTATTCTAATGTATATCAAATTGATTTTCAGTAAATCAAGATGGGAAAATATTTCCATTAAAATATGAAGAATGTACTTCACTTTTACTATCAATTGATACTTCTTGCATTCAAAATCAATAATATTTTTAATCTCTCTCTCTCTCTCAGAACTCACAAGGACATATTTTCTGAAATAACCTTTAATGAAGTAAATTTGATCATTTAGAGTTTGTGTCCCTAGTGATAAGCAAATTTGTAAGAATGAGACTGTTCTGAAATCAGATGCCAAGCTTTAAATTACAAATTACGTTAAAGCAAAAGGTTATGCTTAAAGTAGAATGCATATGTTAACAAAATCTTTGACATTTGAATCAGCACATACAATATTCAACTTCAATATTCCACTTATTCAACAAGCATTAAATGGATAAACAGAAATTGATAACAACATGAAGGAAGGAAAATTAAATTTAAAATATATACACAATGTTACATATTTAAGTCAGTAATTATGCAAATAATTATTTAAATGTAAAAACTATTGAATGAAAAAATTATTTTGTTGAGTATTTAGAATTTATATTAAAATATTTATAAAACCATCTTCATAAAGCAAGTTTGTCATCTAATCTGTATCGAGTTTGACACCAGTTCTGCTTTCAGATGTACCGCTGTATTTGGAATGGTGATATATTTAATTTTGAAAATGAATCTTCGTTAACACACCTAGTGAATAAATTTTTTTTATTTCTTACTTTACAGAAAATAAGTTATGAATTTCATAAGAGCCTTTTTTATATGTGCATGGAATTTGCAGACATTAATAAATATTTGGGTGTTTTAGAATAAGGCAATGTTTTTATATCTTGAATTGTAATATATCATTCTCTAATGATGACATTTCCCATACAATTAAATCTCCAACTTGGGCAGCATTTTCTAGAATATCACTAACTTTTATAGAAAATACAGATAGGCTGTATATTTTTTAGTATCTGAATAACTCTATATTTTGTAAGTAAGAGTGAGAATGACTTCATAAATGAAGTAGCCAATTAGGATTAGAGAAAAAAAAATTGCAAGAATAAAATTCTTTAAATCCGAAATTTATTTGGCAAGATATCTTTCACTATTCGGTGAGATTTTGGCAGTATTCGGCAAGATATCTCTAAATATTCGGCCGAAGTATTCGGTCAACAAGCCTTCAATATTCGGCCAACCGAATATTCGGCAAAAGGGCCGAATAGGCCGAATACCGAATAGTGGCCGAATATTCGTCCCATCTCTAGTAATTAAATTAATAACATTAATTTAGTACACATTATTAAACACATAGCATCAGATTTGTGGTTCATAGCAGTAAAATATACCAATATAACAAATATCTATAGTATGATACAATAATTTAAAATGACATTTTAACATATAAATAATTGCTAGATGATAAAAAAATTTAAGGTTACGTTTTGTTTCCCAACAGGATATTTTCTGCAATAACTTTTAAAATGCCATCAAAACAGGGCTATAGCTAAGGGGGTGCTATGGGTGGCTCAGACCTCTCTAAAATATTTTGAGCCCCCCCCCCCCCCCTCGGAAAAGATTCCAAGGTCATTAAATGAATTTCTGTTCAGAAAATTTAAATGAAATTCTGTTCAAAATTCTAATTTAGTTTTGAGACTCTTTCACAATTTTTGCAGAATTACTAAATTATATCTAAAATAAGTGTTTCAACACTCCCTCATCCTATTTGTACATAAGAAGTTAACATGTTTAATTTTGCACCAGTTATGCACTCAAAACTTTCATCATCATATACCTTTCTTAGCATAAAATGAAGTTATTACAACAGTTTAATAAGAAACATAGTACTTACAATGTGAACATGGATCATGGATTAATTTATCGTTCTGCGTCAGAGAGAGAGAGAAAAAAAAAAAATTACAAGCCCCCCCCTACATTCTTTTGAGTCCCCCCTATTGTTCACTTCTAGCTACGGCCCTGCATCAAAAGCATTGTTTCCTTGTTTACCATGCAGCGAAAAAAAAGGCTTAGTGTAGTTAGTGTCATTGGCACAATGCTTGGCATTTTGTATCTGATCAAGCCCAAACAATATATAACTTTTAAAAATGAGATCAATTTATGATATAGCTTTAGGCATGGTGGCAACAGTGGTTGTTACAACCATGAAAGAAAATTTTCAAAAAGCCACATTAGCTATGTCTCATAAATTAAACCAATTATTGAAAAATCCCTTAGTTTTAACCTGTTGTTTTGTTAGAAAATGACAATCATCCTAGAATTTTAAACTGCTATATCTCAGCTTCTCAGCTACATTTAAGATGGAAAAGAAACAACAAATACTCTAAACTCCAGACATCAAAACCTAACATTTGAGCAAAATATAAATTTGGAATTCTAATTTAGGTAAAAAGGGAATAAAAAGGTTATTGAGTGTACCCATAAATCCTTCCATATGTTGAATATAAAATTATCATTTACTCATCTGCAATAGTGGAAGAATCTTTCTGATAAAATATGTAAGAATCAAAATGAAAAATTTAAAATAAGTAATAAAATCATTAGACAATGCAATTTTTTTTTAGTAAAGACTAGTTCACAAGAAATGATAAATTTGTCTTAATAAAATTTTATATCAGTAGTCATAAAAAATAAATAGGCACAGATGTCATATACACACTGAGATATCTAGCTGGCATCAAAATAGTATTATGTTGTTTAATTTAATAACCAAGCTATTACTTATTTTTTTCTCCTTTTTAAAAGACAGAAAATAATTTAAAAATATACATACTATGTAACTGGTATTCGAACACAACGTTTTTGCCAAATTGACTTCAGAAGAAAATCATATCAAACTAGGTATGTACATAACATTTGTATTTGTGTCAATAAATAAATATATGAAAGGTCAGGGAAAGAAAATAATGATAATAACAGTCAGTCACATGATAGTTATACATTGTTCATTTTCTATGAATTTAGATTTTCATCCTTCTCCTCCCAATATAGCTATTTTAAACTTTACTTTTCAAAGGATTAATTTTTTTTTTTTTTTTTTTTTTTTTTACTTGATCCAATGTTATCAAACAATAGTTCTCCTTCAAATTGCACAAAAGGATATTTCATCCCTCTTTTTTCCAGGGTTGGCAAAATACCAGTTTTTTTTTTTTTTTTCTGAGAGGGGAGGGGGGGGGCAGTTTTTTTGGCTTAATCTGAGTTTTATTATAACATCCTTTCTCATTACACATCAGTGGCGTAGCTAGCGGGGGGTGGAGTGAGCGGTCCACCCCGAGTTTCACCCTCTAAGGGGTGACACACAATCTTTACTTGCAAATATACATAATCTTATAAGATTTGGAAAAGAATTCGGAAATAAAATGAAATTTTTAGCACATGATGCAATAGAGTTAATTTTTGATTTCTTTGAGAATGTGAAATTTTATACAGAATGGTGTGTCTAAATAAGATATGAACCGGAGAACTAAAACCAACAGGCCAAAGAAGTGAATAGCAAAAGCAAATTTTAAAAGAAAGAATTTTCTTCTACATATAGACACCACATTGACTTATGCACATTATGGGTGAGTGATAAAAAATTCCAGAATTTTTTTTTTTTTTAACGCAGGAGGACAAAAAGTAAATAAGGAATGGTATGATCATTTGTTGTCAGTGCATAGAATTGTGATTGAAAAAATATGGCGGATTGGGGTGGGGACACCATTTACATCTGCACCGGTTGTCACTCATCCTAGCTATGCCACTCTTACACACTCATGCATATTTATTGATAAAAATAGACATTGTTGGATTATAAGTAGTGTAACTTCATTTAAAAATAATTTAAATAATCAAGATGAATTTATGTAGACAACTGAAAAAGATTCATATTTTAATTTAAACAGTATTAGAAAAACAGTTTTATGGTCAAAGAATGAAATGTTCTACACAATGAAACATTGATACTCTGAAAATCTTTATAAACAATCTTTTGATTACTAACAATAAACATTTGGATATAGTTTGACAAATATAATATTCTTTACCAGAGTTATTCAAATAATAAATTTTAAACACTTCTTGGGGTTTTGTCTTTTGAGTGATAATTTGAAGTCAGGGACCAGACCCAATCCGGATTATCGAAAATACAGATTATACAGAGAAATAAAAAAAAAAAAAAAAAAAAAAAAAAAATTAAATAAAATAAAGCATACTTGCAGAAAATCATCTTTATGTTAAACTTATTCAATATTTACAGACAGTAAAAATGTTTAATTTGTAAAAAAAAAAAAATTGTAATTTTCTGCTGCACCAGTTTTTTATACCTTTTGCAAGCAGGGTTGTTATGATTTTGCCCAGCCCAAAAAACACGGGTGGGTTTTTTCTGAAAAAACCCACTTGAAAAAACCCAGGAAAAAACCCAAGTGGGTTTTTTCAAAATTTCAACTTTAAATTACATATATAATGTATTTATATTGCAAATATAATATATTGTAATATATTCCTTAATATCAGTACACCACTCATAAAATTTATAACCATCACCCCCCACCCCAAAGAAAAGAAATGTCCTAATTATACCATCACAATTTTTAAAAGAAATAATTGTTAGTTAATCTCTGTAGCATGTGTAAGTAACAAACAAATTTTTTTCCATTAAAAAAAATACTTTGATGTGTAATCTGTTCTATGTTATACAATAGAAACTCATAACAAAATACCATATATTCTTAGAATCCTAATTTAATTATGTAGACATGTAGAATTACTTGGCTTATTCTATTATTTAGTAATAATAAAAAAAATACTTTATAAATTATTACTAATAATCAATTTATCTATCATAATTTTGATTACTGCCATTGATTTATATATATTTGTAATAATCAATTAGCTATTTTAAATTTAGTAATAAGTACTTTTTTTTCAAGCATACTGAACCACCTCCAATAACCCCCAAAAACCTGAAAAAACCCAAGAAACCCTGAAAAAACCCAAAAAACCCTGATAAAACCCGAAAAACCCTGAAAAAACCCCAAAAACCCTGAAAAAACCCAGTGGATTGGGTTTTTTCTGAAAAAACCCGGGTATTTAACAACCCTGTTTGCAAGCCAGTCGCTTCTCAAACTTGAAAAAAAAAATTTTACCAAACCAATCCGGATTAACGGGGTCCGAATTACCAGGATTCTACTGTATTAAAATGCTATAACTAGCACCTAATCTTCGAACACTATCTTATTTGACTTCATATTTTGATTTTAATTCTTCAAGATAATCTCCCCAATCAAAAGAAATTTCTTTTATAGCTTGAGCAAAATTTTAAAGATCATTGTGTTATGTTATTTTATTAATTGCATTAAATAATTATGAAATATCCAATATCTGAAACACGTAAATTATAAAGAAAAAAAGTCATTAAATTTCTTCAAAAAAAAGAAAAAAAAAAAGGTGTTTTATTAGAGAAAAAAGCCAGTTGATTTAAACTACGGTTAAAACCCATTGGTTTAAACCAGGGATGTAGCGGAGGGTATACACCGAGTATCTTCTGAATTTTTTAAAGAAGCTCCATATACATTCTGTTTCTCAAATCATTAAGCATTAGTGTATACCTTATATATGAAGAAGACCCTTAGCTTATATCATATATTCTCTGCTTTTTCTACGACTACAACACTGGCTTAAATTGTGACAACCCTGCCTTTTCTAAATCCTTCAGTTGCAAATTAAAATACAATGAAATCTCATTGCACCAACATATTTAGAAAAATTATATATTCCAATATTGAAGGTATAGAATAATTCAAAATTTATAACGGAGAATATTTTAAAGACAATGCAATAAGAGGGTTTATAAAAATTGTATTAAAATTGTATTAATGAGATTTCAATGAAACAAAAAAAAAATACATATTGACTGAGTAAGATGAGCAAGGTGAAAGCACACCAAATATTTTTATATTTGTTTGTTTGGTTTTTCTTCTTTTTTTTTAACATTTCTAAGAATAAGACTACATTTAAAATTTAAATAATTATAATTTTTCTCTTCAGTAATTTGAGTTACAATATTTTTTATTTATTTCTCAGATAATATAACTGTGCTAATAACATGGCTTGATGCTGCATATAAGCTTTTATGTACATTTAAATAGAATGTATTGAAAAAGCATTATAACTTTCTTCTCATATAATAGTATTGTATATATATTACTAAATTGTCATTTTTCTGTTATTAGATGAGGCACAAACTCATTCTTAAGAAATTTATGATAAAATTTAAATAAATTATATACACATACACATATTGCCTTTCAATAGGGATGCACCGAATAGTGATTTTGGCTGAATACCGAATATTCGGCCGACAAGTGAACCGAATACCAAATATTCGGCTAGCCGAATAGTAATTGTTGGGCCGAATACCGAATATTTGGCCAGCTGAATAGTTAACTATTCAGCCGAATACCGAATATTCGGCTTACCGAATATTTTCGAAATACTTTTATTTCAAAATTTAAAGGTATTAAAATGTTACTTTTTAAAACAGTTTTACATAGTATTTAATAAAAGAAACTTACATTTTGATAAACAAGAGCTTTTTATAAAAACATTTAGTATTGAAAAAAATCTGCCTTGAGTTATTTAAGAAGTGCAATTATGAAACTTTAATTAATAAAATTTTCTACGAATCTAAACAAGCATTTTAAAATCAAAAAATGAAAAAATGGCTAAAGAAAAATTTTACAATCTGATAATTGTCCTTTTTAAATCACTCAAGGCAGAATTTTTTTTTTTTTTTTTTCCCAATATAAAGTACAAATACTTTCAACTTAATTCTGAATAAAGGCATGTTTGGCTCATAGTTCTTTTCTTATGAATGGTGGTATTTTCCACCCTTCCCATCATATCATATTTTACAGAAATCAAAGCATGTGAGTTGAAAATATGTTATCTTATTTATTGTTAATGTAATAAATGAACACACAAGTTTTGACCTAGAGTGAGATGAAATACAATGTACTTATGACTCAATAAGTTGATTATGATTATCGTTTCATGAACAAAAATCGTCTGCCTTAATAGCTATTACTAATCTCAAAAGTTTTTTTTTTCTTTTAAAGGACTTTTATTTGGGGAAAAGCAAGAAACAGATTATTTACTGAACAAAATTTAGAAACTTGCATCTGCACATAATTTATTCCTAAGGAGAATCCTAATAAATCACCATTTTAATCCTTCTCATGGTTAATTTTCTTAAGTTATACTTTACAAACAGCAAATAAATAATGTAAAAACATTCTATTTTATTTTAAAATGATTTTGTTTCTAATTATTTTAAATATAAATTAAAAAATTGTCAGTTAAAAGTAGAAATAGTGAAAAGTTTTTAAAAGGTTTTATTAAGTATTGGATTCGGCCGAATACTTTGATATTCGGCCATACCGAATATTCGGCAGGCCGAATAGTTTCATATTCGGCCTAACCGAATATTCGGTAACATGGCCGAATAGGCCGAATACCAAATAGATACCGAATATTCGGTGCATCCCTACCTTTCAATATATATTTTTAAAATATTTTCTAAAGAAAAGAGTAACAAACAATGCATACACTTAAGCTGTATTTATCATACCAGCTTTTACTTGTATTAGTTGTAACTATGGCACGTCAAAGTGAAAAACATGACTTTACTTAAAACAGTTATATACCTACATCGATGCAGAAGAAATAAAAACTTTATAATTAAAACTAACAATATGAAAAGAAAATTATAATAATTTGTTGTGAAATTTCAGCTGAAGAAATATGATTTGTAACCATTCAATGCTTATTCTTCAAACATATAAATATGATTATGCAGCATAGAAGGTATAGTATCCAAGCTACTTTCTCAAAGCATGTAAAATATATTAATATAAATATATAGCTAATAAAGCTTGGCATTGAAGAAAAAATCTTAAGTAATGGTCAACATTCATAAGATTTCACTTTGTTCTTCATCTTCTGATAAAGAAAAGTTACTATTAATGTTAAAACTTCTACCAATTCTTAAATCAGCAAAAGATTGGTTCGGGACAGAGTGGCCATCAACTGAATTAATACCATCAATGGAATGACCAGAATCTGATGGAAGTTTTTTATCGGATTTTGAAGCATGGGAGCGAAGAGGTCTACTTTTTGGACGAGATGTCCCATGTTTTACAGATTTATAAGGTAATTTTTTCATGGCACTTAAAAGCTTTTCTACGGCAGGTGTATATGAAGCCACATCTTCAGCTATACTGCACCTATGGTTGAGAAGCTCGATTTGTTGATCTTTCTCTCGCAGTAAATGTTCCAGCTTTTTAACTCTATCACGCAGTTGATCAATAATAGTAGCCAAGTCATGTATTTCGGCATCTTTCAAATCAGTTATATCGCGGATCGTAGTTTGTAGTAATTCATCTTTCTTTTTTAGGGCTTCTGACTGCTCCCTTGTAGTATTTTCTAAATCCATTACACGCTGATGTAACAATTGTAGATGATCATTGGCTTCTTTTATGCTTGTGCGATTGGGGCTGGGATTGACCGAGCGATTAGAAAACATAATGATAAACACGAAAGATTAGCGATGCCTGGTATGATTAAGTATATTTTCGTACATTACAGATAACTGAAACCAATACTTTTAGCGAGCTAGCAGATGTTTCATATTTGATCGATTAAATATGTAAATTGATAAATTTTCTAATCATTCTTTATTCAAATAGACCAGAGATAAGCATCTTCAGAATATCTTAATTTAGGAAATTTAAAAGATAAATAAACCATAATGAAGATAAACATTACTCATTGCGGTACACATTTTTTTAACTGTACATTTTCAGTTAACTGACATATTTTACGGTTACAGCTTTCCAACTGAAGATGTTTTATTTATAAAAGAATAATACTTTTGTAATTAAAATTTAATAATAATTTTAAAAAAAGGTAGTATGTTCTAGAGCAAATAATTTTGACTCCGCTTTCTTGGATTTTTAAAATGGATTTTCGTAATCTTTGGTAATTTTTAAAATTAGTAACTTTCACTTTTAATTAAATTTTCCCCAATACAGATTTATAGGGAATTTTAGATATGAGTAGGGAAAATACTATGGGGAGAGCAAAAATCTTTAATTTAGTTGCTATGGCGGGAGTAGAGAGTGGATTGTCATGAGATTTATTTATTTGCTTGTTAAACATTGTTTATATTTAAAACCATGGACTATTTTCATGGCATAGACTGTGATATTTCCAAAAGTTTTTGTTTTATTTTTTAATGCCGAATGGAAAGAGAGGAAGCTGCAGAAGGAGCATCCTTTTTTCATTTAGGTGATGATACACGGCCTTTAAGTTGGTTAACAGAAACTGAAGATGACGGTCCTCTCGTATTCCACCGTGTCAATTCGAAAGAAATTATATATCAAACACGTAAAAAAAAAGCTAAAATGATAGGGAAATATGTTATGGGTGATATACTGGGTGAAGGATCCTATGGTAAAGTTAAAGAGATGTTAGATTCTGAAACTCTTTGTAGAAGAGCTGTTAAAATTTTAAAAAAGAAAAAACTAAGAAAGATTCCTAATGGGGAGCAAAATGTTCAGATGTAAGAATCTTTTGATTATTATTTTCTGTATTTTTCATGCCTTAGTGAGTTTTCTGAGAGTTGATTTTTTTAAAGATTCATTATCAATTGAAAATCATAATCTTTGTCAAAATACAGTGCCCTCAAAGTGAATTCAGGCTTTTTTTAAAAAATTATTGTGAGTTTTTCAGTCATTTTTGTTTAGTATACTTTTTATCAAATTTTAAAATTTCATTGAATGCACTTTAAAATAAAATTGTAAATTTCAGCCCCTATTAATATTTTCATAATAAAAACATTCTTAAATATAAAAACTCAGTTTGATTGCATGCATTGGTATCCAAATAAGATTTTTTTTTTATATTATACAGAGTTTCCCCTAGATGAGGCAGGGATGCTGCTGGGAAAAAGGGCACTTATTTTTTATTCAACCAGAGCATAATTTAGATTTTAAAGTGTACTTTTGAGGGGAGGTAGGCATTTTTAAATTAAGTCTCTTTTAATATTAAAATGCAAATGTTAAGAAATTTTTGAAAACATAAAAGAGTAAGGCCTTATGTTCTGGATAAAGGACATGAAAGGTGTTAATTTTTTGGATGAGGAATAAGGAGGATGCTATTTTGTAAATCAAAGGGCAGGAAGGGTGCAGCACCTTTCTAAAACTGTCTAGGGGGAACTCTGGCTTACACAATCTTCATATTTATTAAATTAGCTTTTAATATCTGTTTTATTTACTTAGGGTGGATGCTCCGGTTTTGGCCACACTGGATTTATTTTTCCAGTATTTAAGCTGTGAATTGATGTTAATAAATTATATGAATTCTTACACCCAGGGTTGGCAAGTTTTTGACAGTGTACGGTTTTATTCGGTTAAAACCGTGGTTTAAACCGTCATGGCTAAAACCTCTTGTCAAAAACCTCGTCAGAAACCTCAAATACTACACTGATCTGTAAAATTTTACATTAAACATCTGTTACAAATATACAATATTAGATGTAATATTAAAAATTCATTTTTACTGTATTGTATATTATCATTTCCGGAAAAAAAAAATTGTCATAAATCTGAAAATTTGGCCTGCCTCCAAACTTGCTCAACTAGCAATGCTTCTGCTATCAAGCCCTGCTAGCTCAGCACCAATTGAGAGAGTATTTTGTAACTTTGGCTTCATACATTCTAAACTCATAAACCATTTGGGTGTAAATAAATATGCTAAATTGGTTAAGTGGTATAGGATGCTGTGGGGTAAAATTGATCCAGATTATTAACTGTACAAAATCATTTTCTTCTGTTTGAATATTCTAAAAACAATGTTTTATTACAATTAAAAGGTAATTTAATTTTTTTGTAATTATTAAATTACAGTATAATTAATTTTAAACAAAAAATTACTCAATGTTTCTCTCTTGTTCTTAAAATGTTTAAAGAGCATTACACGTTTTTGACGGTTTAAGCCAGTTTTTGACGGTTTAAACCAGTTTTTGACACTTGTCATGTCAAAAACAGTTTCTGACGTCAGAAACCCAACCCTGCTTACACCTTAACCAAACATTCTTTTATCATTTACAATCCCATATGTTTATTTTTTAACAAAATATGACTTGGAAAAAAAATAAATGGGTAAAACTGTAGTGTGTGCTCACACATACTAAGATTTTTGCTATGCTAACAAGTTTTCAGAATTTTTTAATATTAGGCACTTATTGGAGTTTGTTTTGAAACAAATTACTACAAAGTTTTTTGAGGTAAGCTTTCTCTCTATCACAATTTCACATTTAAATTATTTTAACAGCTTAAAGGGGGGTGGACAAAACTGGTCCTTTAAATTTGCTATATGTATCAGTTTTGGCCATGGGGTGGTAAAAAAGGGTATAACATTATGTACCACTTATGGCCACATGATTCATTATTGTGGAAATTTTATCAATTAAATAAATTTAAGAACATTTGTAACTGGATAAAGCAAAATCAGTTTAGTTTTGTTTTATATAATAATATTTTCAATAATAAAAAAAACAAAATTAATGACTATTCTATAAAAGAGATTATTTTTCTCTGTACAATAAATAATTCATTTTAGAAAGAAGAACATGGGGTACTTACGTATTAACGCCACTGCATAGAAGTTGCGCTAATGTGCCAATAAAGAGCAATTTTATTGTTCGAAGGCACACACGGTTATCTTTTGGATTTCTTGTTGCCTTGTTGTTTGCTGATTTTTGACGCTATTTGTTAGTGCTATGAAAATGCGTATTTGAGATTTGCCAGAAAGAGACTGTTTTAAATCTATGTTAAACTCTATATCAACTCATTTTCCACCGAAATCCGATTGACTACTTTATTTTTAAATAGTGTTTTGAATTTTGAAAGTGTTTTAATTTTAAATAAAGTGTTTTATTTTATCACAATTTTGTCTAAAAAATTTTAGATGTAGATAGATTGGCGGTACTTAAAAACTACCATATCTGTAGCTAAGGGCAAAATTAGCACTAGCCACCGGCCACAGGGCCAGTAAATGAGAAAAAGTGGCCAGTGAAAATTTGTCTATCAGCGGCCACCTTGTGGCCACTTTTTTACAAGGAGAGAATACAATTTACTTATATTTCATCAATGATTCTACTTTTTGAGGTTCCAATATATTTATATTAACATATTTATTTGTGCTACTCAGTCTTACATTAATACTTATAGAAATTTTAACTGTTTAATATTTTTAAATAAAAAAGTGGCTACTAGTTAAAACATAGTGACCACTTGAAAAATTAGTCTTACTGGCCAGTGGCCGCTAAAGAAATTTCCCAATTTTGCCCTATATGTAGCTGCGGTGGCGTCAATACGTAAGTACTGAACACTGTACTAGTTAGTAACTAAAGAATAATATTGTCAAAATAAGAAAATATTATAATTTAGTACTGATAAAACCTATTGGGAAGTGATATGTTGATGTTTAGGTATGATAAATAAACTAAAACATTGGTAGATGATCCAGTTCTGGCCACAAAACAAGTTGCTCTCATGAAGATAGTACAGTAAACGCACTCAAACCCGCAAATCTAACATCCGCACATAATTTTTGGATGTAAACAACGAAACATTCAGTTCAGATATAGGGACAAAATTTGACTATATTTCAGTTTTATAGCAATTCCATATATATTTTAATTTGTAATGTTTGTTAAATATTATTAAATTCATTTTCTTTTTTTTCACGAAGAAAGAATAAAATTATTTCTGAAAAAATTTTAAATATTGCTGATATCATTGGTAATCACAATCTTCTTACAAAATATATTTATGTAATCAATCTTTTTTGGTTATTAAGTGTGGGTGAATCTGAAATAAAACTTTTTTTTTTATGTTTTTGATCTGAATTAGTAATGTACTTTTATGAAACAAGTCTCATTGAATAATTTAGGGGAAATACATTTTACCATTATAATGCCTATTTAATTGTACATTATTGATTATTAACTTGACCTTTGCTTTTGATATTTTAATCATTTGAAAAATAATCTAATTTTTTATTATTTTAGCTTATTACACATTTTAATATTTTATTATACTGCAAGCATTCATTATAATTTCGATTGCATTATTAATTAAATCCAAATTATTGTCTAAAAAATTTAAAGCAATGACCAGAAATCCACAAAATTCTAAAATCCACAAAACCTACAGTCCCAAGCAGTGTGGATTTGAGGAAGTCTACTGTAGTGCCATATCGTCTAAATGGATTCAGTGTGACAAATATGAAAAACAATTCCATTTTGAATGTTTACCCATCATTTAATGTTAAAAAATTTCAACTGGAAGAACTAGACTCCCTCAAAAGTGATAAGGAATATATTGTTTTATGCGCATGGACTGCACTAATTTTAAGAATGATTCAGATGAATTCAGTGATGAATTTGATTAATGTTCTTAGTATATATTCATAATGTATACATTTTACTAACCAAATTAAAAAATAATTGAGTTTTAATTTTGTTTTTCTTGTTTTTTAATCAAAATTTTCAGCTAAAATCAATTTAAATATGCTTCATCTGTGTGTTTTTTATCAATTTATAAATTTTTATTTTTTATATACATATAGCAGATAAATATATGTGAGATGAAATAAATGTTACATAAAAAAACTTCATTTTATTTAAAACATTTGTTAAATTGTATGATATTGGAGTGGCCAAAACTGGTACAAATTGAACAAAATTATTTAATGAGTTATAGCTCACAATCTAAAATATTCTGTAAAAAGTTGATGTAATGAAGAAAAGCCAATTAAATTTACTAAATAATGGTATTATCATGATTTAATATGCTTCAATCAGTCAGGAACTATAAAATGTTTATTTCAAACTTTTCTCTAAATGTGGCCAAAAACGGGGCATGGGCAGGGGCGGATTTAAGGGGTCGCGATGGTCGCAATCGTGAGGGGCCCCGCATCCCAAGGGCCCCCAAATCTTCTTTTCAGTTAAAAAAAATTGTGACGTTTTGAAAAAAAGAATGTTAGGACATTGGAGGCAAGGGATGAGATTCAAAGAAAACTTGGTTTTGATCCGAAAGGAAACCTGTTAGAGACCTTCCGTAACGATTTAATTATACAGATTGAGGGGCTGATTAAATCATGGGCCACCATTTGGGGTCCTTGACTTTAAGGGATCCCACACTTGGAATGCAGTTTTCACAAAACTGATATTTTATGCATATATATATATACATAAAATATGATATTTATGTACTATCAATAACAAATGCCATGCTAATAAAAGAAACATTCGTTCTGTGTGTCTGTTTGCGATGGCTAGCAAAATGCACCGCACGTCGAAGTCTAAAAATTTAGGTGAGGATAGTCTAAGCCAGTTCCTGCTGCACTTGAGGATCAGATTTTTAATTTCTTTAGACCCGGGACCAGTGAAGCTTTTCAAGTTCTTATACCCTAAATTTTTAATAACTTCTCCTCTTTCTATCTGATCTTCTTTCTTTTTTGGGCTCTTTCTACTTTTCGTTATCCCCCTTTGTATATTTCAATTAAGAACTTGTCCCGGTACACTGCTAATGAAGTCTTTGTGTCCTAAATCTGTACTAATAGAACAAAGTTTCGTTTTATCTATGTGCGATGTACCATACATAGAAGTCTGAGAATGTAGGTGAGAATAGTCGAAGTCCTAACGCACACTAGACTCAGATTTTTAATATTTTAAAGTTGGGGCCCCTATAAGATTTTATGCACAAAATTGTTAATAAAATGTCCTTTTTTTAATTATTCTCGCCTTTTAACTCCCAGTTATGATCCTTGCTCCTTGGGGTCCGATATAGGGCCACTTGAAGTTTCTCTGCAAATAAATTGTTAATAAATTACTTTTCATTTAATCCTATCTTATTTTTTGGGATCTTTTTCCATTTAGTTATTTTCACGTTTCTACATTCCAGTTTAGATCCTGGGGCCCCATAGGATGACGTAGAGCTCGGTCCAGGGTTCCCTGAAATTTTTGCGCTCCAAGAATTTTTTAGCCCTTAATTTCCTCACCTTCTCAGTGCAAAATTTTAAAGTTGATTCTTAGAATCTTTTTCTCAAATCAACACCTTCATATTTTAAATATTGCCTTAGGGCCCTTTTTTAAACATTTACCCATTTTTTTGTGCATTTGTGTAAAATATTATTTGAACAGTAATAACACTAGTATACAAATTTAAACATTTTTTATACACTTTACTAAAAAACTATCATGCAATAAGTGTGAACATGTCGCTGAAGATACATTTTCTCCATTCACACCAGGATTATTCCTGAAAGCTTGGGCGCCGCGAGTTACCAGCAGGGCGAGCCAAGATCTTAAACTTTTTGAAGACAGACACAAAGGATTTTGGTACAAAAGTATGTTAGGGGACTACTGCTGGTTTATTTTAAGAGAAGCAAATCAAGAAAACTACAAAAAGATGAATAAAATCCATCTTTTTTCATTTTTAATTTTTATATTTCATTTTATTATTCTTTTAGGTATTTAATAAACATTTATTTAAACTAGACGTTACAGATTTTTTTATAATAATTTTTCAGTACTCAGTACACTAGAATTTATGAAAAATTAGATATTTCGGCAAAAGTAATAAATTGTGTAAGCCAGTGTGGTTAATACCCTGGATTAACTTTGATTAATTGAAGATCTAACGCGCGAGATATTCAGACTGTTTAACATATTTTCATGTTAGGTCTCTAATTTTTAATTATCAGTTGGTCCCTTTTGGGCTCATTATTATAACTTTTTTTTAAAATGACCCGATTTAATATTTTCCCCTAACAACTTCTTATCTGCTTTTCTGCCAATCTGCTTTTAATGTAAATTATTTCTCCTTAAAAAAAATATACCTCTGAAGATGACTCATTAGATTGAGTTCGAAACGTTGGGAATTTTTAATCTTTAATAAATTGTTTTTTACGCTGATTTTTGCTTTTAACTTATAATGTTTACAGCGTAAGTCAAAGAGTTCATTTGAACTTCTTAAATCTTACAGCTACCACAAAAAAATTTCTCAGACTTTAGCTATCATTAATTTTGAATATTGATTGCTATCTTGGTGTCCTTGCTGTAACTTCATTAAAAATAATCCAAATTGCATGTTTTTTTTTTTTTTTTTTTTTTTTTTTTTTAACATAGTTCTAGCGTTTTCCGATCAATATAATTTTGACTAATTGTCGATCTAAAGCAGAGGTTCCCAAAGTGTGCTCCGCGGAGCCCTTGGGGCTCCGCCTGAACTTTCTAGGGGCTCCGCGGTATTCCAGGAAAATAATCAAATTATGAAAGAAATTAGCATATTGCAAGTGAAAGATTTTCAAAAGTATGTAGGAATTTGTGTGTGTGTGTCAAAAATAAATATATCTTTAATTGAGATGGAAAATACAATAATACACCCCAAAGCTATTTAAGTGTTTTCATTATATATGTATTTATTTTCTGTATAATATTTTTGGTTTGAATTGCTTTATTATATGTTTCTGAATTTAATGTGTTTAAAAAATTCAATTTAAATAAGGCTACAAGAAATAGTATTCTAAATCGAATGCACAACGTCAATCAAAACAAAAAAGGCCCGCCGGTGCTGTTAACTCTGCTTGCTGAATAACTGTGCTTGAGAACAGTTTTGTTCTTTGAAGCTCCGCCTATTCATATGTTTGTATTTAATTCTTTATTTCTTACACTTCATAATCAAATGAAGCAACAAAAGAACTTTTGGACAATGAAATTATTCTGTACCGTACACCCCAAATCAAGTATTGTCATCAAAGCAAGACAGAACTGAGACATTGGGGGGGGGAGGCAATCTCGATAAAAAACTAAAAATATGATGAAAATTACTTATAAAATAAGATTTATTGAAACATATGATGATCGGCTTCTCTGTGTGATTTGTGGTAAAGTTTTGAACAACAGTTCAATGTTTTATGTTATTTGTATATTTAAACTTTCTATACTGTTTTTCATTATACAACAAGAAAAAATGTTATTTAAAATACCCCTTTTCTGTAATAGCTTGTATCATTTAACAAACCCCTCATTACATTCATTTAATATTTATATACGTTGTTTATATAGTTTTTTCCTTTTCGTAACTTTAATTCTTTTAATCTGCTTGTTTTATTTTTATAATTTCTTAGTTCTTTAAATTTTCTCTGCTATTTTGCATGATTGCATATAATTTCAGAAGCAATGTATATTGCTGAAAACGCATTTTTTTCAGCATTACAACCCCTGTAAAATTTTCTTTTAATTGGTCTCTGCCACATTTTCCAATCAGAAATAAGACAATAGCAATATAAAGAATATATATTGGTTCTTTACATTTGTTATCACACTAAGAATTTGAAATTTTGCTCAGCTCCACCTCTTGCTTAGACGTTTGGTCAATGAGTGTCTGCCCTGATATAAATTTAATCCCACCCATACACTCTATTTTGTTAGTAAAGTTTTTCTACTAGTTGCAGTTCGTTTAACATGTGTAGTTTTTTCCTGCTTATTTGTTTTGGGGCAAAAACAATGACAAAAAAAGTTTCTTTCAAAACTATAATTAATAGCCAAATACTTTAAATAAAGTACCCAAAAAAGTGAACAAATTTTCACCTAACAATTCAGCTTATAGATTTTCCACGCCCACTTAAATGTTAAAACGATGACTTGTTTCTAAATGTATTTTTCGAAAATGATTCAAAAAAAGTAGCTGAGAGGGGATTCATTTTCGTTGCATGTTTAGAAGTAGTACTAGAGACTTAAAGAAACACGAAAAAATATTCCATAATCTCATAATTCTAATACGGGTAGGTGGCACCAGCGAAAACATGTTACATATTTTCTCATGGATGACTGGAACTACCCATTTTCTTTTTTTAGGGAGTAGCCTATTGGAATTATACAGAAGTATCACAGTGCAACAACTGTATAGCTTACCTTTTTTTCTGTGTGTGTGTGGTTTTCGCCATAAATAATCATTTTACGTAAGCCCCCATGCATTACACAATCCAGACATGGTTACCATTTTCATCTTTAATTCAGCATTCATATTGGAAATCCCAAAAGAATATTTTATATTTTAAAAATGGATTTCATGAACCCATTAACTCTTGGACTGCCATGGCTGTCATTTGTGAAAGCCGGTGATATTTCCGTTGGGCCAATGACTATCAGATATGATAGCCATGGTGTTTCAACCCTTCAGGCCTTGGCTATCAAAAACGGTACGAGTTACATGAAAATGGTTTTGGAGTTTGATTATTGGACTCCTTATATATGATGTGTCAGACATACGTGGTTTGTGAAAATTGATATATGTGCCGATTGTATGAGCTAAGTGTTGTAGAAAATGAAATACTTTCCACATTTTTCTCTTTTTTTTGTAATTAAAATACAAAAAATTCTAACCGAATATAATAGAACATAAATAAAAATATAGAAAATAAAATAATAGAAAAAATAATAGACAGAAAATCTAAACCAATAATCTCACAAGCTAATTCTTACATATATTTAAAAATTTTCCAATTTAAGAGATTATACGGTAGAAACATAAATCTTAATAAATGATTTTACTGATAAATGACAAATTTAGTTGGCTATATAATAAGCCTTAACCACCCATGGAAGAATTTACACTAACTTTCGTGTGGTGCTTTGGCTATTATTTTTGATAGCAAGGATGAAAATCTCCCTATGTGTAGTGTTGCAAAATGAGTGATTAAAAAATATTGATTTTATGCTCCAAATATTCAAATTACACACACACACACACACACAACTGGCACCCTGGTGAACATAAAAAGTTTTCGCTTGGCAGTCAACGTGTCAACAGTATTGCTTGAACACCGCTCTGGAAAAAAGATTTTGTTTTAATATTTAATATTTTTAAAATTTCTAGTATGAATTTAGAATTTCTGTATCAGGAAAAGGCCAAACTGAAAACCATTTCTGGCTCGGATTTTTATCCATCTGATTTTTCTGTGCTCCATAGGCATAAAAAAATTATTTATAAACCATAGAGTATGGTTGGGTTTAGGGGCTCCGCCTTAGAAATTCTTCCCAAAAAGGGCTCCGCGAGCCAAAAAGTTTGGGAACCGCTGATCTAAAGCATTAAGTACCAAGCCTTTTTAGTATGTTTTCATGTTAGGACCCTGTTTTTAATTATTTACTAGCCCTTTTTGTGCCCTTTATTATAGCTTACTTAAAAATGAACCAATTTGTTATATTTTTTTTAACCAACTTATTAAGTCCTCCAACCACTTCAAACAAAAACAATTTGCAGACTTTAGCTAACACCAATTTTGAATATAAATCGCCTTCTTGGGGTCCTTGGTGCAGCTTTTTAAAAAATTGATCCAAATTGCATGCAATTTTCTTTAACAGTTTTAGCATGCTCCGACTAATTTAAAGACTATTAACAATAACAATCTACTTATAATAAAATGCGTTCTGGAGAGGTGTGTGGAACGGTTCCAGGATTCGCCACTCCTATCTGTGAATGGACCCTAGCAATACGCCACGTTAGGCTTAATGGAAAACAAATGCAGACATATGACAGCTAAAAGATAATTTCTTTTACTTAAAATAACGTTTAAACAGCATATTTTTCTATAAAACATGTATATCATATCCAATTATAATGTATTAGGCTCCAAATTAAAAATAAGTAATTGTAAACATCAGATTACGATATAAATAAACGAACTCTGTTGCCATTCAGATTTTCCAAATCTTGAAACATATGAATGACACTTTGAACGCATTATTAAAAAAAACATGCTACTTCCATGTGATCGCGAGAGCTTGCAACAAAAATCAAAGCAAAGCAGATTCTTCCCGTGTTGCCAAACTAGCAAGCGAAAGAAACAACCTATCCAGCGTAAAATACGATCTACGGAGAAAAAGAGGTTTATTTCTTACTCCCTGAACGCGCCTGCTTTTTTATGACGTCATATGTTAGCCAATCAACGCCGATTCCAAATAAAGGTCTGTTGGAGAAAGAGTGGAACAGATACCTATAAACGAAGTGTGTTTACGTTCAGATGGACGATAAAATCGACAAAAAAAAAGCTAGATTTTCGTTGAATTTTACACTTACCACAGACATGTTATTCACACATTTTTGTTTCCATTTTTTGTGAAGAATCTGTTTTTATAAAATTTATTTTTGTGAAGATCCCGTTTTCGTAAAATTTAATTTTTTTGAAGAGTCCGTTTTCGTAAAATTATTTTTGTGAAGAGTCCGTTTTCATAAAATTTATTTTTGTGAAGAGTCCGTTAACGGACTCAGTTTTTCCTCTGGATAGATCCCTGCATTATTAATGAAAAAAGTGTTCTTATTGCATCTAAATTTTTGTGGCTTTTGAAAGGTTCTGCTATTTCTTTAATATTTCGTCATTATGAGAACTTTGCTATTCAAAAAACATTTAAATTGAACTCTCTTCTACTATTGTATGAGAAACAGATACATGCAATAGTCAAGTTTACAATGTATTTGTTATTATTTGAGGTAAAGGTACATACAATTTTTTGTCATATTTGATGTGCTAACATTTTAATTTTGTTTAAAGTTTCTGCTGAACTTTACACTAAAAGATAATTTTTCTTTTTCCTAACCTATATCATGTTAAATGAAAACACTTAATAAAGAGTGTTTACAAAAAAATATCATTTTTCTAGAGATTCTTTTCTAAAAAAGTTTTGCATCTATTGTATTAGTAATGGAATAAGTGTTTTAATTGCACCTAAATTTCTGTTATTTTTGATAAGCTATCTTTCTTTTTCTTTTTTTCTAATTTATATATATATAGTATTATTTAATTGTTGCAACACTTTGCCATTCAAGAAATGTTAAAATTTATATTCTTCTATTAATTTAAAAATATATACTTGCCAATATTCAAATAAAAAATATTTTTGTCTTTATTTATGGAAAAGATATTTCATGAGAAATAGATACTTGCATTAATCAAGTTTATAGTATATTTGTTATTATTTATGGTAAAGCTGCGTGCAATTTTCTGTTGTATTTGATGTGTTAATATTTTGATTTTGTTTAATATTAATGCTGAACTTTATACTAAAGGATAATTTTTTTTTCATAGCCAGTATTATGTTAAATGTAAACTTTATCAGATAGTAGTGTATTTACAAAAAAATATAATGTTTCTAGAGATTCTTTTCTAGAAAATATTTGTTGTAATTGTATTACAAATGGAATACGTTCTTTAATTGCACCTAAAGTTCTGTAATTTTTGATGTGTTATCTTTTTTTTTTCCTTTTTTTAATCAAAGTTTTATTTTATTACTGGAATGCTTTGTTACTCAAGATACATTAAAATTTGTTTTCTACTATTAACTATTAAATAGATGCTTGCCAATATGCAAATTTACAATAATTTTGATTTATTCATGGAAAAGCTATAAAAAATTCATAAGCATGAATTTGCTGTCATATTTTTTGGCTAACTCTTTAATTTATAAATATCACTGCAAAACTTCATCATAAAAAACTAACTTATATAGTAGTAAGTGTTGTCTTACCACAAGCTTGGCAGGCCTTTTTAATTAATTCCAGCGGCTCTTTTTCATCAACTTATGTACATGATGGCCCTTACTGTATTTTTTTTAAAAATAACAAACATGATTTCAAAAGGAGGGTAGTTTTTCAAGACTTTTTGACACTCAGTCGACAACATTTGGATTTTTTCTACAAGCAGTCAACAAATCTCACGAATTTCATGTTCTTGATCAACGAAATTCATTTTTTCTCTGTGCATGATAAGTAAAATTCACATTTTTTATCTGTATGCAATTGACAAAATTCATGTCCTCTGTGAGCATGATCGATGATATTAAAAATATTTTTAAAACAGTGACTGACAAAATTCTCAACTTAAAAATTTCCTATATAAATAGCTATGGTATTGGTTACCTATATAACAAAATTCATAATTTTTAACTGGCTCGATAAAACTTGCAATTTTGTCGAAATTCACTGCCATCCATGACAAAATCTGCAATTTTTTTAAATTATAAATTTAAGAAATTTGCAGACCACATACTTACATAACCCATCGTGGGTCCCAGGTTCATCCCTACCATTGTACTATTAACCTAAACAATTCCTTAAAATAACATAATTTTAATCGTTAGTGTAATCGTTAAATTATTTGTGAAACTCATTTTGATTTTGCTTATGTAACATTATGATTAACAATGTGATGTGTTAGAAATTCATTGATAACACATTTCACAAAAAACTTTTGTACATGTTTTTTTTTTTTTTTTTTTTTAAATGTTTTGTCCATTTAAACTTGTTGAACTATATCGAAAATTGAATGTTTAGTTAAAATCCTGTCATTTTTGACAGGGGTTATATACTAGTATCTTTAATATCAAACGACGTTCCAGTTAAGTCTCTGGTAACTCGGGGCCGGTACCGGGCCCGTTGCAGTTATTGCATCCTAAATTGTTAAAAATTACTCCTGCTTAACCCGAATTTCATTTTAGACTCCTTTACCATCTAGCTATTCTCCCATTTCTAGATTCCAGTTAAAATCCTGGGTACTTTAGAATCATGAAGAACCTTGAACTTTTTGTGTGGCATGCATTTTTCACCTCTAATTTTTCTCGCATTCTCACTGCAAAATTTTAAAGTTGAGTCTTGGACGCCTCTCTCTGGACCAACACCTTCATATTTTTATCGGTACCCTAGGGACCTAATTTAAGCATCCCCTTTTATTGTCCATTTCTTCAATATTTTATTTTAATGATTAATTCTTGCCTGTGCTTAATTTTGACTAATTGAAGATCTAAAAGGCAAAGAACTAAGACCATTTAACAAGTTTTCATGCTGGGAACCTGCTCATAACGATCAGTTATTCTCCTTTGGTTTTTTTTTTTTTATAGTTCCCTTTAAAATGGGCAGATTCACTAGTTTTTTCACTAACAACATCATATGTCCTCCAGCTAAAAATTTTCCAGACTTTAGCTACCACCAGTTTCAAATATTAATCGTTTTCTTGGGGGGGTCCTTAGTGCAGCTTTTTTTAAAATGATCCAAACTGCATGCGATACCTTTAACAGCTCTAGCGTCCTCCAATTGCTTTAAAAACTATTAAAAAATATCGGTACTACCACATTATCTCGTCGATCAAAATATTGTCGCCAAACTATAAGTGTAAATGCCAATAATGGATAAACGTAAATATCACATTCCTTTCCTTAAATACGATACATGTGTTTAAAAAGTCATTAAGTGATTTTTATTTCGGCTTTTTATTAGTATTTTATTAATATTTTGCTAATTATTTGTTTTTTCATTATTTGAAATAAAGATTTTGTCAATATGAATGATTTAGCTATTAGTTTGGCGATTTCTGTAACTTGTCGAAATAGGTCGACGAGTTTTTTTCATTTAGACGAGATAACCAAGTAGTACTAAAATATCTTTGTAACGCAACTACATGCCAGTAAAAAACCTAGGCACTTTGGAGCCTGGTATCGACCCTTGAATTTTTTTACACCATAAATTGTTAATAAATGGCTCCCTCTTAATTCTATCTTCATTTCTGAAATCCTTTTCCAGTTAATTATTTTTCCATTTTTCCATTTCAATTAAACTCCTGAACATCTATCACATAGAGCCTGATCCAAGACCTCTCCAACTTTTTGTGCGGCATGCCTTTTTCACCACTGAATTTTCTTGCACTTTTAGTATTGGGTGAGTGCAAAAGTTCAAGCGGAGTTTGAGAGTAAAAGTCACACAGTAATTAGGCAAACAAAGTTCTTTATTCAATCAATGATATATGCTCCATCGTTTTCTATAATATGTTTCCAACGTTCTGGCAGCATATGGATGCCCAGATCATAAAATTAGCACGGTGTAGATTCGAAAAACGAAGACACGTCATTTTTTAAGGCATACAAAGAGTCGAGTTTTTTTCCATTTAAATGATTTTGCAATGATCAGAACAAGTGATAATCAGATGGTGCAATATCAGAGGAATACGGTGGATGAGTTAAGATATCCCATTTCAGGCTGTTCTGTTTGCGAAACGTCTGTTTTGAAACGTGTGGTCTGGCGTCGTCCTGATGAAAGACTACGTCTTTGCTATTTTGCAAAATCGGACGTTTCTGTTTGATTTCTCGATTCAGACTGGTTAATTGGCGACAGTACTTGAATGAATCAATCGTTCGGTCAGCGGGGAAGAACTCAAAATAAATTATGCCCTTGCAATCCCACTAAACACAGAGCATCACTTTCATCGGGCGCAAACTACCCTTTGCCATCGCGTCATCATATTCACATTGCTGAACATTGTTGTAAAGGACCCATTTCTCATCGCCCGTCACTAATCGATGGAAAAACGGCTCGTTTTTGAGCCGCCCGAGTAAAAAAACTTCAGCAAAAATACACCTGATTTTGTTCCTCTTGGTCAGTAAATAGGTCACCCATATATCGAGTTTCAAATCGAATCTTATATTTTTAAACGACAAAAAGTGGTTGATCGGTGAACGTTAAGTGCTGTAGCAACTTCCTCCATTGAAATTCGCGGAGTATTTTTAACTAAAGTACGCACAATATCGACATCAATGTGTAAAGGTTGACCGGATTGTGGTCCGTCTTCAAGGTTAAACTCTCCGCAGCGAAATATTATAAACCATTTTCCCACAGTTCATTTAGTTGGTGCTTGATCTTGATAAACCTCTTAATTGTTTTTTACGGCTTCTGCAACGTTTATTCCCTTCCGAAACTCGTAAAGCTTAATATGCCGTAAATGCACCTTATCGACACTCATTTTGAAAGTAAATTTTCTTGAAGCAGTTTGTATCGACACAAATTATTTTGTGTGAAATGAAAGCTGCACACGTCACCTTCCCAACGATCCGTCTTGAGTAGATGGCATTATTAATGACAACACTTTACGCCGCTTTTAACGGCATCTATTGCACCTCCGCACGAACTTTTGCACTCACCCAATATAAAACTTTAAAATTGAGTCTTGACTCCTCTCTCTCGACCAACACCCTCATATTTTTGTTAGGAACCTGCCCTGTTTAAAGTAATTTTTCCCAATTTTTGCACATATCTTCAAAGTTTTATTCTAATGATTATTTCATAGCTATGCTTAGTTGTAGTACTGTGATAGATTTCTTTTGTTTGTCCCTGTAAATGAATAAAAAAATGGTATGAATGCTCTGTTTTAACCTGATTGTAGTGAAATTCAGTAATTTATATCATTTTAGTATATATGAAACAGCGTAATATTATTATAATACTCTGCAAACGATTTTTTCTTATGTACCATAATGTAATCGAATTCTTTTGAATGCCCCTGTAAATGAACCATTAATTGTATATATTGCATATGCAATACCAAACATGTTTTGGTGATCCTAAATAATCTCTATCAATCGCATAAACATCCGAGTATATTTACTGGAGTTACAGCATGGACAGACGGTCAGAATGGACAAACAAACCGAATGCATAATCGCTTTTCAACTTTATTGAAAAATGGAAAGGAAAATAAGATACATAATTTTAGCACATTTATCCGGCACTGTACATAAGTTCATGTAAAATTCTGATGTAATATGAACATGAAAGGATTTTGTGCATCTAATCTTTAATGATTTGAATACATTTAAATTAATTTGTAAGTAATTATTGTAATTGACTTTTGAATGTGTATTATTTTAAAAATAGAAATGTGCATAATTTTTTCAAAATGGAAGGGCCCCAAAAATTTCCGGTGAGAGGGGCCCCTTACTTCATAAATCCGCCCCTGGGCATGGGCATCCACCCTATATTTGGTATCTATATTTTATCCTTACCAAGTTAGATACTCTACCAAAAAAGGCTCTGATTATATTAATTACAATAAATCTTTATTTTATTTTTTCTACATTAATTTCTCTACGAGTATACATGCTATCCTCATAAAAATGAACACAGTTTATTACAATAAGCCACTTAATCATAATCTGCAGTTTTAAAATTTTTGCTACATTAGTTTTGACAGGGTTATCCAAAAGGTCTTTGGGTTTTTTTTTTTTTTTTTTTTTTTTTTTTTTTTGTCTTTCAATTTGTTGGCGGTCTCTTGTGGGATTTCAGAAAAAAAAAAATGTTAATGAAAATATGATCTGTACTATTTTGTTTACGTACCTGGAGTTTCAGAAAAATTCCTCATGTGTATTTCTAGATATTTAACAAAACGTTTAAAATCGCAATTGTCAAGAATTTTTTTTGCTGGCACTGTAGATAGCTAAACTTGTCAGCTGAATGACATGCACAGCTTGACAATAAAATAGCATGGAAGCACAAAATCATAATATAGCGAAAAAATAAGGTCTGTGTCAGTAACTACAACGCTCACTGCTAAGTAGGGCTGAAGAATTGAGGAATTTTAAAAGCACATGTGTGCATTGAGAAACTTTTCAATACGTTATAAAAACTAAATACAGAGGCACAAAGGACAAGAAATAAATAAAGAAATAAAATGACCATACAAAGTTTGTGAGCTGGTACAAGATTGCTGATGCAAAAGTTGCAAATAAGCATCAAATCTTGTGACACACAAGTAATGCAAAAAGTGTCGATGAAATAAATCCTTCAATATGGTTTAAATTTTTTTTCTATCTTTACTAAGAGAATTTTAATGGTTACATGTAAAAGAGATCAAAGAAAAATTTAGATGGCACAATCAAAGTTTAGTGAAGCATTTACAAGAAAAGAAAAAACAGGGGTGCTACTTTGATATACCCCCCAAAAAATTACGCGCCAAATCTGGCACTCCCTACGCACTTTTCCTACGGACCTTTTAGGTTTGCTGTTACTCAGCTTCATTCCTTCATTTGTATTTTTTATGTATTCATTGTATTTTTTAGGTATTCCTTTTTTGTATTTAACTTAATTTTAATTAATGTATTTTTAATTAATTTATTATTTTTAATTAATGTATTTTTAATTAATGTATTTAACTTAATTTTAATTAATTTTATTTTTTGTATTTAACTTAATGGGTATTTTGCTTGGCGAGAAAAAAAAGTTGCCAAATTTACGATTTGGGGGGGTATATCAAAGTAGTTCCAAAACAGGGTTTATCATTATGTTTGTCTCACAATCATTTCATACCATTGATTGTAGGACAAACACAATGATAAGCATATGCGTAAACCACTAGTGGTAAAAATTTTTGGCTAAGGGTGTATTTCGATTCAAATTGCTTATTTTTCGATTTATTTTTAAATTCATTTTTGCTCTCAACTGCATCAAACTGGCAAATTGCCTTATTTAGAAAGTACACGAGGTGCCGTGATTGCCAATTCTTTGATAAAGATAGAAAATATTGCAAAAAAAAGCAATCAAAAGCGGCATTTTGAACAGATTTTTCTGAAGCAGGAGATCTGGGAACGAAAAAAAGTGTCATACTGAGAAGGTAATTGTTCATAAATCAAATTCTAATGAATGGAGTGTAAAATGACATCACAGGACACCGTATACGTCTCTTCCAAAATCCCCTCAGCAAATTACATGTTTCTACTTTTAAAGATGTGTCTGAAATTGTATCGGAAGATTTCGAGCTGTTAAAGATGGAAAAGTGTTTTTTCGAATACATCCTTATGCACCACTTCCGGCAGACATGTGTCATTACACTCCTATTACTGCTCTTCCATAAATTATTTTATTTCCTGTCCTCAGTTCCTTAGGTTTTTGTGTTATTGGCTCTTGGACTATAACGTCCTCTTTTGCCTCAGATGGCTGCTGTATTGCATGCTCTGCTAATGGTTGCCCTGCAAGCAGATTCTATATTGAATTTTACTTTAGAATTTTTCAGTTATTTTTCTGCTTGGATAAATTAATAAATATATTTTTGTTCCTATTATTTATTACTTGTTTAAAGTTTATAAATGTATTTGAAAAATTTTAAATTTTTCATGTATTCTAAAATTTGTTTTATATTTAGGGAAATTCAGCTTTTAAAACGTCTTGACCATAAAAATGTTATAAAATTAGTTGATGTTTTATATAATGAAGAAAAGCAAAAGATGTATATGGTAATGGAGTACTGTGTTTCGGTTCTACAACAGATGCTTGAGAACTTGCCAGAAAAGAAATTTCCTATTGGTCAAGCCCATGGGTAAGTAGTTGTTAAGTCATGTCATTATCAAACTGGAATTTTTTTTGTTGTTGTTGTTCTATCTATTAAGAATTTTTTCCCTTTTTGTATTAAAAAAAAATTCAAATAATCTGTTATGATTATTTTAAAATGTTTCAGAAAAATTCAAACATAGCAAATTTTTTAATGTGTCCCTGAACTATATTAATTTTTTCTTAAAATGAATTAATCAAACTGCTCCTCATGTTATTGGTTGCTAAAATAGACATTTTCTGAGGAATTTTTAGGCGAATCCAAAAATGGTAATGTTTATAATGTACTTTAATTTTTTAAATGGTTTCTTTATGTAGACTATAATTTGCTTGCAACAAATGTAATTATGCTGATTAACTGAGGTATCTTAAAAAATATATTAAATGCAATATATTATTTTTAAATAACATGTGAGATAAATATATTATATATTAACTTAATATTATGTTTCAAAACTTTAAACATTGAGGAGGAAATTCTCTCATTTATGACATTAATGAATTTAAAGTTTGAGACCATTCAAATAAGTATTAAAATTTATGTAGGTATATTATTTATAAAAAATTAATATAAGAAAAATAAATTAAAATTGGCAATAAAGATTTAAATAAAGTTCTTTATTATTTGTTTCAAACTTATGTAAATATTATCGATTTAATGAAGATTAAATTTAAAATCTTTCAAAACTGTATTTTACAAAACGAAAGAATCCATATATTGTATCTGTTGAATTTAAGCACAGAGCAATGTCAATCTTAAGTTATTAATACCTGAAATTTATCCATTTAATTATCTTTGTAATTAGTATTTCCTACTCGGACAACATACTGACTGAAATACCAACAAGGAATCCCACTAATAATTAAATATCCAACCAGATTAACCAAGTTAGGTCTAGCTGAAAACCAAAGATTCATAATTAAAAATTTTTCCTTTGTTCAATATTATACCGCAAAAAAATTAAATATTTAAGTAATATTTACTGATGTTATGTTGTCTCTATTTCTAAATTAACTTTTCTGTTGACAAATATATCTGCCTATGGAGTCATTCAAGTATTACATATAAGCACTAGGAGGAGGGAAAGGGGTCCAGGGTCTGCTTATTTTTACTGACTAGGGAGGAGGGGTGGGGGCACAAGAATTCTTACATAAGCATTATTGCATTGGATAATAAAGCAACTAAAGGGGTAAACTGAGTTTTAACCCACTTCTTGGTGACGTGTTTTCTACCGTGCGATAACTACGCCGCGCCTTGCTTACCTTTACTTTTAGCTATCGCTCTTTTCGGCAACCCTCCGAGATAAGAAATTATTTTTCTCTCCTTCGTTTGCTGGAGCTTGCGCATGCTCTGTTTGTTCTTTCTTTTCTAGCTTTCTTATTGGACAAGAAAGGAGAAACATTTAAAAGTTTGAAGTCCCACGCCTTGAAATTAAATTTCTTGTGTCTCATTAGAGGCCATTGGATTTCGAAGAGTGACATCGAGTGAGTAAACTTTTTGGGGGGAATAAACGAGTGATTTTTTTAATTAGAAACCTTTGTTTTGTATTTAAAAGGAAGTATTTTCTATATTTCTATTGTTTTTTGAATGTACAGACCGTGCTTTGTAGTTAAAAGTAAGCGTTTTAGGCCTTGCTTTAGTATTTTAGATGTTTTGAATCTTAATGTTATTTAATTTCATATTAAATATAAAAGGAAAACATTATTTGACTTCAAAGCTTAGTATATTTCTTTAGATAATCCATTATTAATTTCTTTTTTATTTAAAAAAAGGCTGGTTTTGTTTTTAAAAGAAGGTATGTACACAATTTCTTTGCTTCTTGAACTGAATTGTTTTGCATGTTTTGATGTTATACATGTTTTAAGGAAATTTATAGCCGGAGGGTTCAGGGGGGAGGGAGGAACCCCCTGAGAAAGAATTTTTTTTCTTTTAAAAGCTTTTTATTGTGTAGTGTCTCCTGGACTTAAATCCCGCTCCAGGAGACAAAACGCAAAAGCACGCCAACGTGGCGATATTTTGGAAGCGCGCCAAGAAGGGGGTTAAAACTCATTCGCGCCCAACTAAAGTTTAACTAAAAAGTAAAAGAGCATGATTTGGATGAGCATTCTACAGATGTTAAACGGCTTGAGAAAAAAGGTGTGGAGTGGACAGGAACTGGAAAAAAAAAAGGACATTTCAGCCACAACTTTATTGAAAATGTAATGTCATGTTTACTTGCATAATAGTCTTACTTTTTTTGCTAACGTTTCATTGTGAAAGTCAGGTGCGACTATTATGCAAGAAAATTTACTCTAATGCTAAAACATTACTGGTATAAAAGCACATTGTAATAAAATTAGTAACTTACAAAATGTTTCCAGATTATGTGCTGTTTATTAAATACTATTTTTTAATGATATTTTTATATGTATAAAATTTACAGATAATCTCTATAAAAATTTTGACAGTTAATTCTCATAATAAATCTCTTTGATTTGAATATTACTGATGATTTTTTTTCTGCTTTAAAATAGGGGTGTGACTTAAATTCAGTGATAGACAATACAAAAACATAGATTCACAAATCTTGGACACTAGACTAGAAATTTGAAAGTCAAACAAATAATATTCCTTTGATTTTTGTTAATTTTTTAGTGTAAATAAGTTAAGACCTGTTATAGTCCTTGATTTTTTTTTTCTTTTTTGCAAATGCTATAAATATATAATAAATATTAAATTATTTTGTATTCTCTAAATTGTTTAAGGCAATAAAGAACAATATATTCAATCGATTTTGTTTTCCTCTGATATCACAACCTTTATATGTCTATTTATGTAAATTTGTTGAAGCATGTCTATTATGTAAATTTGTTGAATTAATAATGTAATTTATCGTTAACTGTGATTTTTTTTTTTTTTTTTTTTTTTTTTTTAGCACAGTATTGTTGTTAGAATGTCATAAAATTTTATATAAGCAAAGGGGAATGGGTCTAGGATTTACTTATTTTCCTTACCAGAAGTTAGATGGGAGAGTATAAAAGGATTAAAAATATGCTTATGCAATACTTGAACAGCCCCTAAATATATATTGTAAGGATGATTAAAAAAGAGAAAAATAATCTTTATCAAAGAAAATTTTATTAAATAGAATAAATCCCATTTAATCAAACGAAATATTTTACTTCAGCTGGCAAGAAAAAGCCTGCTATCAGTACATTCAAAATAATTTAATAAAAAGTTTGAAAGCATTTATTTCAGACATTTAAAAAGACTAATTCATACGCAATTTTATCACATAATGAAAACAATTTTTCTTGTAAACATTTCAAGCTCTAAACGAAACTCTCATTGATACATTGTTGATCAATAACCAAAGTTGTTCAACATGCACACGGTCTGATACATTAAATCGATAAAACACTATGCAGTATGTGTCAAGTAGAATCAAATATCAAGGTGGAAGCCTTTTTAAAAGCCTTTCAAATGATATCTCGTTCACCATTGTGCTTTTTTGTATATGCATATAAAAAGATATTATTGATTAATTTATTAATTGTATTTGAAATGTATATATGTGTGACTTCCGGTAATAACCAGGTAAGGCACATTTTTGAAAAAAATTGAGGTAATTTGGGAAAATGTAGCTTTAAAAGAGTACTTTCACCTGACATAGTACTGAAAAATGAAAATCGAATACTTCACGTCATAGGGCGACTATAAATTTTCATTTAAAAATTGAAAAAACAGTAATAACCGGGTAAGTGCATAAAGTAACGGTAATGACCAGATAAGTGCATAATGTAACGGCAATAACCAGATAAGATTTCTATTTATTTTTTTAAATCATCTATAATTATTAAAATAACATAAAAATGGCTTGTATAACTTATAAATGTTTCTAAATAATTAAATTAATGTCAATAAACTATAACAAGTAAGAAAAATCATGCATTAAGCATAGATTATGAAGCACTTTCCAACACTTTATGAAATCTTTAACAAAACTTCGTTATTTAGGGAAATTAGGGTATAAAGCAAATATTCATTCCAATACTTTTGAACAGCTCTGTTTTTAATCTGTCAGTTGATATGCATACCATTTAATCGGAGAATTTAATTTAGCAAGAAAATGCCTTGTAGCTTAAAATTATTCTATCAGCCATTTATACTAATAGATGGAAACATACTTGAATATTTTGTTCACCCTTGTAGTTTACCTTGTACTTTTATTACACATCAGTATTAAGCTAAATTTTATTTTAAATTAAAACTGTCTTAAAACAACCGAAATCATGTTTTCATAAATTATCATTCATAGACGTCCACATACTCAATTCTTTGCGTGGCCTGTATATCATTTTATCTACATTCTGCAAACATTTCTTAATAAATTGAATGCAGTTCAGCATGAAAATGCATAAATTTTTAAGAACCACTTTTAAGTGGTTCTTGAATATGAGCGTTAATTATTTTTAAGTAATTAACGCTCATATTCAGAAACGTTGGCTAGCTCTTTTCTGTAGCCCTGTATATTAACTACAGCATATGTACACACCATATAATGTGCATAAATTTAGTGAAACTTAAACGCTCATATATTTATAATCAATTTCATCCATCTATCAGCCATTATTGGATACATATACGGTACTTTGGAAAGAATATACTATTTGAAAACTTTTGCGTGTCCCTGTAAATACTATGTACTTCATATTAGGCAAGGCAGTATCATATAATTCATATTAAGCCTCAGTGACATACATCAAATTTATTATACATGAAACAATTTAACATATTTAAAATATGCCACACACAATTCCCTTTTTTACCATTATATAATGGAATTTTTTGTATGGCCCTGTAAATGAATAGTAGCTGTATTTTTACCTCATAATTTATAGAATGTATATTTTAATGCCCCTCGTAAATGCATATAAATTTTAATGTGTTTGACAGGCTATAACATCGTTAAAATTCCTTTGTAACGATTTTTCCCCATAGGCTGTAATGTAATGGAAAACTTTTGACTCTCCCTGTAAATAAAATAATCATGGTAGAAACTTCATTTTCAATAGGGTTTTGCTAGGGTAAACGTCAATAAAATTCTAAAATTTCATGGCAATCGGAGTATGTTTACGTGAGCTAGAGCGCGGCCAGACAGCCAGACAAACCGAATGCATAAGCACTTTTCAACTTAGTTGGAAAGTGCTAAAAATTACCTATCAGTGGTGGGAAACTGCACCCAGCTAGTGGAAAAATTTGCAAAATAATCACACAAAATAAATGATCTGATTAATGCTATGTATTCTTTTAATATAATATAAATAAACAATTATAGTAATAAAAGTTGGTAAAAATGAATTTTTTTTTATCATAATTAGAACAGAAATTATGAATTTAAATTAAATATTAATTTTAAAAAATCTTTTTTTTTTTTAAAGACAATGCCACACCACAGATATATTAATTTTAATTTAATAAAAAATGAAATAATTTAATTCAATTTAATAAAAAATCGACAATGTATTTATTTGTCGTGAAATTTTTTTTTAAATGTAAATAAATATTTCATTTTGTTTACATGTATTAAAAATATCTATAACTATATCTGGTTATTACCGTTTTACACTTATTAAAAATAAATGTAATACGGTAATAACCAGATAAAGTTATATTTTTTAATCGGTTCTCAATTAATAAAAACCATTTTTATATAACTATTTTGACAAAAAAAGAGGTTCTTATATCCTAATTGAATGTAGTGAAAATTATTAAGTTCTAATCTGTTTTATAAAAGTAATGATAAAAAGACATTTTTGAAAACTTTAAACGTTAATTACTCAAAATATTAAAAATGTGCCTTACCTGGTTGGTTGTTAGCGGAAGCCATTATTATCTCCAAAATGCTTTCATATATTATCTCCAAAATGCTTGAAATTTATTTAACATTTGATACATTCTTTGAAATCATATAATGGTGGGAGGGGCAAAGGAAAATCCATTTCTCTTTTATTTTAAAAATATAATTAAAACATTTTATTTGTAATAAAACAAAGTACGATTCAAAATAATTTTGAAAATTTTATTTAAGATATGTCCTGTAAAGATGCATTTTTGATGTACTTGCTTAATTTTTTAAAGATTATTTTTTAGATTCTATAATATATATATTAGATACATTTTTTCCTCCTGGAGATAATATAATGCAGTAATTGTGATTCTTCAGTTATGTAAAAATGATAATTTTGCATTGAAATTTATACTAAGTGGCCAACAAGCCTTCAATATTCAGATGGCCGTGTATTCAGCAAAAGGGCCGAATAGGCTGAATATCGAATAATGGCCGAATATTCGTCCCATCTCTATTTCAAACTATGAAATATTTAACATACATTCATTATTCTTGTTTGTCAAGTAAACTTATATGCAAATGATAAAGCAAATATTCTCCCATGAATTAAAAAAAAAAAGTAGAGCAAATATCATTAGACAAAATACTTACATATCAAAAAATGCAATTAAGCAAAATACTTGCATTAAAACAAATATATATTACAATATTTACAATGTGTTAATTCATTGTCCTTGTTATCAAACAAACGCTTATACGAGTGATTTTAATGAAATATCTTCGTGTAGATTGAACAAAATCTTGTATTATCTCTAGGCAAGTTAGGTTATTGTGTAAATGCATCTTGAAATGACATCTTCTAAACTCTATTAATTATACATAAGGTGTATTATAAATCTGTTTAAAACTAAATATATATTTCCATTTTAGGTATTTCTGTCAACTATTAGATGGTCTAGAATATTTACATAGCCAAGGAATTATTCATAAGGATATTAAGCCTGGAAATCTCCTGTTAACTACTTGCAAAACACTAAAAATTTCAGATCTAGGTGTAGCTGAGGTAATTAATATAAAAGATCCATCTTCTATTTTAGTTCAAAATCATTAAATACTACTTATTTGAGAAGTAATTTTATTTTTTACACTTAATATCTCATGCTTTGTTTTTTTAATGTTAAAAAGCTTTCATAATGTTTTTTGTTCACTTCACTACATTAAAAAATATTGCTCACTTTCATAAATTATTATCCTTATGCCCTTACAATTGTTGTATGTCTGCTCTTTATCATCTGGTACTTCTGAGATTAAGTCTCCTGTTCCTTTCTAGCAAAGTGCTCGCAAGCTAATACTATTCTTATGGTGAGGTTATTTTCTAATATCTGGTTTGCATTTCAACATTTTTATTTTATTTTATTTTATTTTATTTTATTTATTTTTTTTTTTTGTATGAAAATATGTTTTATAAAGTTAGTTTCGCTTTCAAAACCGGTAAGTGAAACGTACAGATGGGAATGCTCGGAAAAAACCTGGAAAAGTTGGGGGGAAAAAAATTGTTTTTTTTTCTTGAAGGTTTTTTTTTTTTTTTCAAAACAGAAATTTAAATTTCTTTTGTAAAATAATATATTGAAAATTTTGTAACAGCTACACTCTCATACTTTTTGTTTTATTTACATTGAGTGCCCCACATGAAAATTTTAATGAAGGTAATCTGATCTCTCAGCAGAAATCTGTTTGAGAAGACTTGAAAGGATCCTTCATATTTTCTTCTATTTTGAAACACAAGACCGTTCATAAAGTTTCTCTTGAAAATTAACATTTCAGAAAAAAGTTTAATTTCCAAATTGATCTTTCGCAAATGTAATGATTTGAAGAGAAAAAATTTCATGGAACAGCTGAATCTTATCAAGTTGTATATATGTATGAATAACCTTATTAAAAATGTTTAAATAGGAATCTAAATGTAACATTAATTTCTAATTCACAAATTCCAATTATACTTTGTACAAGTATATACAAAAAATTCACAATTTCACAAAAACAGGATTACATGAAAAAAATCTAGATGTATAATTAAATGCAACTTCTTGTAAAATTCATTGGAGTAAAATTCAACCAGATTGGTTGTAAGGCCTACTTTGAGGCCTAGTAATGACGATAGTTTTGATTTGTAATATTTAATACTGCAATTACATTTTTTAGCACAAAAAGTTGTACTAGATCACTTATTTTCATTAAGCAAGGTTTGATATATCATGAGCAATATGATGCCAAACTTGATGAGTTGGCTGTTTTTTCTATGATCATGAAATAATGATTGGTCCAAATGGACCCCTGGTGCCCCATCTATAGTGCTTCTTGCACTAAACATTTCCAAAAGTTCGTCATATACCTACATACATATTCTATATCAATAATAAAAATATTTAAGGGGGTCGAGGGGAAACCATGCCAAAATTTAGGACACTTGACATGGAATGACCCATATGCCTCCCTCTCCACTGGTTATGTTCTTTATGTAACTTATTCTACCAGGCATGTACAGAGGTGTGAAAATTATTAGAATAATTGGGATTTTTTTAGTTTTTCTTGATTAATATTGTATACACTTGAAATTTTCCATGAACTGTAGTTTGTTTTGTTGATCTAATCAATTTTTCACTCTTTTAGAATAGTTTTGGGGATATAATTTTTTTAAATGTTCTCATTTTTTATAAAAGAAAACTGTTTGATCCAAAACCAATGCGATGCAAACCAATTGTTTGCATCGCATAAAGAATTTGTTTGATTAACAAACGAATTTAAAATAAAATTTTAAATGATCTGCTTGCTGTGCTAGTATTTTCTTACTTCTCTTGAGTTAGCATCGGTATTATCTTATTCTCAAAACAAATATTTTGGCTGTTTTGATTAGTTTATTCTAAATGGTAACAATTTCCATTTCTCAAAGGATTATTAGGTGATTATGAATAAAACAAATGATATTTCTCCTAGAAAACAAGCCGTGGTAGTGTTTCATTCAAGAAAATAGTTATACACAGCACAAAATCGCTAAAAAAGCAAAAATTTCACAAGCATCTGTGTCTAGAACAAAAAGATATTTGGACTCAAAATGTGAATATGAAAATTGTAGAGCGGGAAAATGTGGAAGAAAAAGTAGATGTACTACAAGAACAGAAAGGAAATTATTTCAAATTGCTAAAAATAACAATACAGCAACTAATCTAGGGCTAAAAATCTCTTTGCAAGCGTATGGACCAATGCATATGATTTTTCTATCCGTAGAAAACTTGTCTCAGCTGGACTCGGTGCCCATCGTCTTTGAAAAAAGGCTAAAATAACATCTGTTATGGTAAATAAGAGACTTGCTTTGGAAAAAGTTATAGAAAAACAATTTGAAAATGACTGAAGTAAAGTGAGAAACATTAATTTTCCCTTAATTAATCAGTTGAACTTAAGTTGTTATTTATTTTTCTTGAAATCATGTTTTTTGCGTACTGACTAAAGATACAGAACTGTTTATAAATTTGATTAAATTTTCTTTATAAGAATATTTCTCCCTAAATTACATACCCTAAAGAATATTTTATCTATTAGGTATGTTTTTCAGATGAATTAATGTTTACGATATTAGAAGAAAACAGTCAAAATGTTAAGAGAAGGACCATTGAGAAATTTCCCCCAAACTGCATTGCACAAATGGTTAAATATTCTACTAAAGTAATGGTTTGGAGCGTGAAGTCTTCTCAGGGTACTGGATATTTATACATTGTAGAAGGCAATATGGACTAGTATCAGTATAAAAAAGTGCTTGAAAAAAAACTAATTCCACAACTGAATGGCTAGTTTCTAAATGGAGATTGCATATTCATGCATAATGAAGCTCTGCGCCATAAAGCTCTATTTGTAACCAAAATTTTGGATTAAAAAAATATAAAAACCCTTCCGTGGCCTTCCAAAAGTCCAGTTATGAATCCCATAAGAGAATCTTTGAGCCATTCTAAAGAAAGAATAAAAGTTGGAAAGAAATTTAGCATCACAAACAAGAATGACCTGAGAGAAGGACTCATCCCAATTTAGCAATATGACAACAAAATACAAATTAATTGCCAAAAACTCATACGAAATGTACCAAAACGTATGAAACCTTTAATAAAACGCAAGGGAATGCCCAGTAGATGGTAAATGTATCAATATTTTTCTTAATAATGTATTATTTCTTTAACATAACAGAATTTTACTATAAATTTCACAATTATTCTAATAATTTTCACACCTCTGTATTTATTTTTCACTCCATTTTATTTTTGTCTGTCGCCCAAAAAATCTTTACTAACATTCATAATGCAATTTAAATTGAAGTATTTCTTAAATTCATGAAAGTTTTGATGTTTTAAAAGGCAAATAAATTTAGTCCGTTGATAAATGTATTTATTTATTTATTTTTCTTTTAAGGCTTTGGATCGCTTTGCTAAGGATGACATATGTTATACTAGCCAAGGATCGCCAGCTTTTCAGCCTCCTGAAATTGCAATAGGTTTAGAAAGTTTCTCAGGGTTTAAAGTAGACATCTGGTCTTCAGGCGTTACCTTGTGAGTTTAAAATTTGTTTTTAATTTTTTGTAGATGTAAAAATTTATAGAATTGTTTTGTAGAAATGAAATTGCGATTTATTTTTGATAACATAAACTTTCCTGAATTCAATATTAAAATAATTTTGCTAATTTGTAAAGAAATAAGTAGTACATCTAAGAAAGAAGATAAGATAAAGACAAAACTGAAATTGCTAAAACAATTATTTGCTACACTGTTTTTTGCAATATATTTTCTTGATATGCTTTAGAATTTGTTTTGTTACTTATAAATGCTTGTGAATTGTTCTGTTATAAGCTTCGAGACAGAAAGACACTTTTTCTGAACAATCATTTAGAGAATTGCTTCTTTTTAACACTGATGTAAATGATAATTGTAATTATCTGATCTAAATTAAACTTCTCCCTGAAACAGTGCATCTGCCTACATGTTGCATAATAGTATATGTACTTTAGGAATTTTTACTATGTATAGTGGGAGAATCTCCAAAAAAATTAAATCACAATACATGTTTCATTATTTTAAACTTCTTAAGTACTGTGCCTGATAAATTTAAGCTACTTAAAAAGAAAAAAAAAATTCAGATGATTGCTAGCACTTTTTAAAAGTAAAAATATTCATTTTATTTAATGGCAGATAAAATTATGCAAGAGCACTGTTTTAAAAAACTTATTGTAATCAAACAATCTGGATTAAAAAAAAAAAAAAAAAAAGTTAGTTAGCCTACACTGCTTGCGAAAACCACTGGCATGAGAATTAAGGGGTTAAATTCAGTTTACAAAAAATGTGACTTTGTTTTTTTTTTTTTTTTGTTTTTTTTTTTTTGGGGGGGGGGGGGGGGTACTCAGCTATGCCTTTTTGTTTACCCAGTAATTAGATCATATACACTATAAAGATTGGAGCTTTCTTATTACTAATAATTTTGAGTTTTCAACAGTTAAAGAATCATAAACAGTAGATTTTAGAATGCTGTAAATTTTACAAAGACTGTTAATGCATGTTTTTTACTCATATGCTAAGATATTTTATCCACTATGGACAGAGAATATGCTTTCTCTCTTTATTAATTGCAAGTGTATCTAGATATGCTGAAGTAAATTAAGATGATTTAATTATATATTTTTTAAATTCATAATGCACTATGTTGTAAGCCTAAAGTAATTGTTTAATCATATTAAAAAAAAAATAAACTTCCAAAGCTTTCCAAAAGAGTAACTATAAAAGAATAACCATGAATATCTCAGCTATCTATCAGCAAAAAATAAAAATAAGGAAGGACAAAAATTGGATTATCATTTTTGCAGCCTGGATTTTGGAGGTCTACAAATTACATTAAACTGTTTAGATTTAGCAATTTAAGTTTAATCCTTATTTATGTTATTTTGCATCACTGTAGTATATGCATAGTGTTGTAAATTAATTGTAATTAAAAAATCAGTTTTTTTTTTCTTTTCCGATTATTTATGGATATGATAAAATAGTTTATTTAAAATTTTATTTTATTCTAAATTTCAATATTCTTTGATCTTTTTTTTTTCTTTGTTTTTACAGATATAATTTTACTACTGGTAAATATCCATTTGAAGGTGATAATATTTACAAATTATTTGAAAATATTGGGAAAGGGGAATTTGAAGTTCCTGCTGATTTAGATCCCCTTCTACAAGATTTACTTCTAGGTAGGTATTCATAGTATTTTTTTTTTCTTTAAAAAAATAAAATTGGGGATGACATTTGGTATGTAATACACATATTGAAAATTGAGTCCCTCATCTTCAGAAACATAAAGTATAGTATTTTTTGTTTTGTAGCTTTATGTAAAATTCTGCTCTAAATATTAAATTACCAGGAAATTGATCTCTTGCAGCCATGTAGATTAAGATATCAAGGCACTGAATGAAAATCCTTAAGTATTTCCCACTTTAATACAGAACAGATTTAGACATGAGACATCAAACGATGTCCTTCTTGAAAAAGCACACCTTTATTTGTGTTTAAAGCATCCTCACAATTCCACTAATAATTCCAGTTTAAACTTGTTATTGCTATAAGATACTGCCATAAGAACAGAATGATGTTTGTGCAATAAATTCTTCCTTTAAACGTCCTACTTCACCAAGTGACAATTAAAAAATCAAAGACACACACAAAAACTAAACTGAACTGAACTGACTCTGATTCCAAAGCCAACATAATGTATCTTATATCGCTTCATTGCACAGGAAAAGAAGGATTTTGTTACAAACTTCTATTGCCATTTAAATTTTGATAAGTTACTTTTAATCTATGAAATTTAACCCAGTGATACAGAACTCATTAATTTTTTCATACGGCCGAATATGATTCTGCTAGAATCCCTTGTTCAAACAAAAACAACCAAATAAGATTATGGGATGTTGAATGTTTTGAGAAAAATAAAAAGAAGTATTATGCAACAAATACAATGAATTAAGTAATGGGATTTTCTTTTTAAGAAAAGAATTGTTTTGAAAGATAAATGTTTTTTAGAATAAAATAGGATAAGAAGATTTGATTAAAAGTATAGAATTAAAAATAACCTGCAGGGTTCATACAGACTCCTTAGAAACTACTTAGAAATGAAAACGTTCCCAAGTAGTGCTTAGAACTACTTAGATAAACAAAATACTCCTTAGAAACTCCTTAAATTGTATTGCGGTTTTGCACACGAGCAATATGGTCCCCCCCCCCCCCCCAAAAAAAAAAAAAAAAAAAAACTGTGAAGTTAAAGCGCATGGTAAACCCTTTATGCACATCATTCATCAGAAGCACGGCAGTGACTGGTTGAGATCATACTAATAGCACCAAAGTGATTTACTTTTCACGGCCATAAAGGAAAGAAAAGTGAAAAGAATAATCCAGACAACATTTAAGCTTCTAATTTCAAAAAAGTGATTAACTGTTTAATTACTTAGCAGCTAGATATACAACTTTGATTTCTTCATAATATGATTCATCATGCTCAATTTTGCTGATAACGGTGGATTAAGGGGTGATTCTCGTTCGAAAATACAGAAATTTTTGAAAAATTAAGGCATCCTCTTCCAAAAATTTGAACTTGAATTTCGTACAAGCTGTCAACTTGTACGATTTTGCGCATGGAAAAAAAAAACAATCGCAGAGAAATGAAAATTCCATGAAAGGATTGCCGAAAAAGCACACATTTCATCAATATTTCATGGGAAAACGACGATTTCGTCAATGTTTTTGTCAACTTTGTCCAAAGATCGCTGAAAAACGTGAATTTCCTATGCGAATTGCAGTTAAAACTCAATTTCACCAAATATTGCAGTTAAAACGCTAATTTTATCAAAAGATCTTGGGGGGGGGGGGGAAACGCCGATTTCGTCAAAAGATCGTGGGGATAAAACGCCATTCTCGAGAAGATCGTGTAAAAATATAAATTTTGTCTAAAAAGCATCGATTTCATTAAAAAAAAAAAAAAAAAAAAACACGGGAAAATGCTGATTTTATCAAAAGATCGCAGAAAAAACTGCCGATTTTGACAAACGATCGCAATAAATTTCCGATTTTGCTAAAATATTGCAGATAAATCGCTGATTTCGTCTGAAGATTGCGGATAACTCGCGGAATCCCTGCAGAATTGGGGTTTAGCAAGTGCATGCCACATAGATAACAACAAAAGTGGCAAGTATTTAAAATTTTTTGGACTCCTTGAACAATGAAAAAACATCCGCCTTTGTCAGCACTCAGGCTTAGTATTCAGGGTGCAATGCAGTTATTGATGTCTGATGTAAAGCACCGAGACTATGTTCCCACACAATGTTAATCTAAAATCCTGATGTAACATTTATTTTGACTTACTTTATTAAAATTCATATGGTCATTCATTCACTTGCATGTAAAATTTATGCTATGTGCTATATGCAAATATTCGTCATTTTTTCTTGTAAAGTACAAGGCATGTATTATACATGAGTAAATACGGTATTTCGGCTTGCCACCTTTCTGACAAGCTTCTTTATTCGGAATACATAGGCTATGCAAAAAATTGTGATATAACTGTGGTGTTTATTTTTGGAGTGTGAGAAGACGAAGGGGAGAAAACAAACTTGTTATTTTTGTTTCTACCCACAATAGGGCCAAATGGTGATCGTAAAATACTATAGTACATTGCATTGGTTGTAGGCCTGCAAACGACCCTAATTACCATCATTACTTCTTTAGAACAATAGAAATATCTTTATCCATGATGACATAAAATGTCAAACATAAGGTTAAAAAAATATAAAATTGAAAAGGTAAAAAAAAGTTACCTGTCAAGTCCTTGGCTGTTGATGACAAATAAATCCAGACAATAGGCACAAGAAATTATTATGCAAACCAATTTTGAAGAAAACTATTTTTATTTCATGAAGAACTTGTTTACTTTTTTTCATGAATAAATATTTCTTCACATATTTATATATTTTTTGACTCGTACATATTAATCTCTCTTTTCATAAAAAACCATTTCATAACATATGCTAATCACAACAATTGCTATCTCCAAGCAATAAAAATTCTTTGACATTATATATTTTAGATATCTCAACAGCATGTAATTATGAATTTTTCTCATGACATAAAAGGAGAATATAATATTATTTCTTCTTGAAAAAGAGCAACTTTCATAATATGAACTTTCAAAAACAAAATATATTATACTTCATATTGCATAGATACAAACCAATATTTTCTTCATAAAGCCCCGTGAGTATTCAACAATTATATATATAAAATGGGCCAGATAACGAAAATAAAAGAAGAACTTTATGTAAATAAATACTTGCATCTCACGAAAAGAAAAGATTTTCACCTCTGCTTGTTTGTCAGAGGACTGGCACCACATAAAACAATTATTGAAGAAAATTTGAGCACCAATAATAGTTGCAGAAAAATTATTTTAACGATGAGGTGATGAAAGATGAAATAGGTAATAAGTGGACTCATGATGACATACTACAACACTTATGATGCTTCCACAAGAACAACAACCAGAAGATCTATGGAGTATCCTTATTTAATTTGAGTAATCCAAAAGAGAAGGCACATAAAACGAATACATTCAGGAATGCATTAAACCACTTCATTGCTCCTCGCCGCACTAAAAAATCAGCCTATTCTAAAACCATGGGAGGATCACAGCGGCATAGAACGGAGCCCGTATAAAACGGCTTCAAAGGGGCGCGCACATGGCCCGAAATTCCACCCAAAACCTGCAGTCATCGGACCGCATCCATCACAGCTGGTGTTTCGTAGCGCAACTGACGCAGGTGGCCGCGAGCCCAGGGGAAAAAGAGAAAGGGTTATTGTAAATGCAAAATACGCCAATTTGGCAGTGAGCAAAAGAGGGGGTGAGGAAAAAATAAGCCAAATTACAATATACAGTATGAAAAAATCTGTAACTAATAAGAATAAAATTGATAACCATCTTAAGAAGGGAGGCCAAAGCCGGTGGCCATGTACTTAACGGCTTGAAATACGTCACCTGTGGAATTTAATTTGATAGGCTAGGGGTGTGTCCGAATAAACGGAAGTTCCAAGTCTATGTCTATGTGCAACAGTCCTTAACTTTAACGAGTCTCTTGTTAGGCTGTGCAAAATGCACTATAACAGTAGAATGCTTTAGCATATGTCAAAATATTTGATTATACAATAATATGTATATCTATTTTCTTAGTTGTCAACAAAATGAAACATACTATAACTGTGTATGAATCATACTATAACTATATATAAAATATATGGTTTCAAATAACACATGATAACTTGAATGAATTTGTAAGTTGAAAATTGAACAATAAAAAATATATATATAAATGGTGCAGAGAGATTAGTTAGGCTCTCATAAAAAAATATTTACTTATATCACCACATAGCCTTTTAAGCTTTCAATAAATCTTAAATGAATAACCTTAGTATTATTCAATAACACATTTTCGCAGAAAATAAAATAATAAGTTGCAAAAAGAATGGTAACAAAAGCATGATATTATTTTCCAATAAAAATATCTTCAAAGTGAATATAATAATTTTCAAAGAGAGAATTTTTACACTCTCATAAAGGAATATTCTTAAACATTTTCAATATAAATTGACAATAATTGCATAAATACCTTTAATACTATACTTCGTTCAAAATAAACATAAAACATAAGATGTTTAATATTCTGAAAAAGGAAGAAACTTATGTGAATATGTCAATCTTATATATGACTTGATAATGTCAACTTACAAAGAAAAATCAATTGTGTCAAAATTTCTATATAGAAGATATCTAGAACATATTTACTTGTAATTTTCAAACATTTTTAAAAAAATTAAGTAAGTGATCACTTTTGCATTTGTCATAAATCAAGAATTTGCTTTATATAAATATATATAATGACTCATTAAACATCTTTGGATCCAAAGTATAAACACTCAAAAGTATACAAAAAAAATATTATATACTACTTATGGTGAGTCATTCACTTTCTATATTTCAACAAGAAGAGAAGAAATATTAGTATGAATAAGTTTATCATGCATTTTCTTTTTTTTTTTTATCAAAAGAGGTTAAATGTTAAAGCATGCATGCATTGTAAAGAGGAGACACAATAGAGAAAATAATTTGATGAGTACTCATTTTTATGTTTACCTTATATCAATTACAATTTCACTTTTCTTATTATAATGCACATTTGTCAAAAATCACTTTAAATACTGACATCATATTATAACAAGAATATAAAAAGACAAATTCTTTCTCAATTTTTTGCATCACCTATTGTAATTAAAGACTTTATAAGATTTAACAGTAGTAGAGTATGGCATCCATGAGATTATATGTATATATTGTAATAATTATGACTTATAGATAAATACAGTAAATAATAAAACTATTGAAAATCATACATACATCAAGAGGATGACTGCTGAATTGTATCAGGGAGAAGAAGACTTAAATAATGAAGAAAAAAAAATAACAACAGCTGCCTGCAGCTTGGAGAAAAGAAAAAAAAAATTACATAGTGATTCTTCTTACTGGAGTATCAGTCTGGCTAGCTTAGACTGATTATACTACAAAGCAATAGTCATCCTGAAAAAGGAAAAAGAAAGTTAGTCTATTTCTTATACAGTTTATGATTGCGAGGGCGAAGATCATAATTTTTATATTGAGTGGACTTGTTTTTAACACCAGTATGAGTGCTATCAGGAGGAGCTTGTGACAGTACTGATTTACTTGAACAAGAAGATGTTTGTTGACACTTAGAAGAAGAAAGAATTGTAGGAGATGTGCTACATGCAGCATCATGATTTGAAACTTGAATAGAAGAGTGTTGTCTGACAGGAGTGGAGGATGCATTATCAACAGCTGATTGATCATGTGATGCATTTTCAGAAGAAACTGAAGGATGTTGCAGTGCTTCATTTCTCTTTTGAAGCTTCAAGATTCGATTAGTGTGAATCAACATAGGGGAAGCATGACTATTATTGGAATCTTGAATTTGAATGAGCACAGGAGAAATTATTTTCTTCACCACATATGGGCCTTGTATTTTTTTGTTAAACACATTGGGAAATTTTACGTAAGCAATGTCATTAACATTGATGTTGGAAAACTTTAATTTTTCTCTGGATTTTTGGTACACCTTTTGTCTAGATGATTCGTTATTCTTGTAAGCTTGATAGTATATTTTTTCAATAATATCCATCAATTTATGAATTTCATATGCAGTATTGAGAATTTTCCATGAAACTTGAGTTTTATAATTGGAATAAATGTCGTTTATCTCTCTTCCAAAATGAAGAAGATTTGGAGAGAATTTTGTAGCTGGATGAGGTGTAGCATTATATATGGATTGGTGAATTTTTAGAGCAGTCGGTACATCACATCCTTGTGAAGCCATTGTGTTCACAGATGATTTTATTTGAGAATTGACTCGTTCGCTTAAACCGTTAGCTTGGGGATGGGCTACAGAACTATGCTCCAATTTAATGCTAAGCTTTTTGTTAAAATATGAAAACATATCACTCGTAAATTGAGAGCCATGATCAGTGAGAGTTAATTCGGGTTTTCCATGAGTGGAAATATAATGCAATAAGGCTTTTGTAACTGACTCAGCACTGATATTATTCAAGGCATATAATTCTAAATGACGAGAGAAATGGTCTATCATGGTCAACACATATTGACGATTTCTCAATGGGCCGAGTAAATCCATAGAGACCTTTTGATTGGGAGCTGTTGGGAGTGGTGCAGGTAGGTATGGAGCAGTGTTTTTTTTATGATTCTTATTTACTAAACAAATTTCACAAGAGTTGACATAATTAATGGTATCTGAAACAAGGGTTTTCCAGGTAAATCTTTTCTTTAAATTAACAATGGTTTTATGAATTCCAGTATGAGTAATATGAGCAATTCTTAAGGCCTTTGCTCGAAGTGATAGAGGTAAAACAGCTTTGTGTAGCTCGATATCTTCTGAAGAGAAATGACCACTATAGCAAAGTAACTCATTACTTGGATTAATATAGTAGCCATTTAAACTTTTAGATTTTTTGTTATTTTTAAGATCTTCATAAATTTGTTTGATTTTTGGGTCCTTGTGTTGTTCAGAGAAGATGGTGTGATCAAGAATTTCTAATAATGGATCTTGATTATTATCATTATTTGGAGGTGAAGAGTCACTTTGAAGATGACATGTATGGTGGATTTTGTCAACTAAACCACATGGAAAGTGAGGAATGTCATTATGTAAATCGTTTTGATTATCAACAACAGGTAGAGGTTCTTGTGAAGAAATAAGATCTGGATTATTATTGAGATCTTCAGTAGGAATGTGAGGAGTTCTACTTAGAAAATCTGCCAAGACATTTTCTTTGCCTGGAACATGTTGGAATGTGTACGAGTATTCTGATAGTTCTAACATCCAACGAGTAGTAATATCAGCAGGTGATGTAGCTTTTTTGTAGTTGTTAAGAGGTTTTGCATCAGACAAAAGAATAAAGTGTCGACCAAAAATGTAGTATTTAAATGCTGTTATGCCTTTGTAGATAGCATAAAGTTCCAATTTAATGGCAGGGTAATGTCTTTCTGATTGAGAAAGAGTTTTGGAATAATAGGAGATGGGCTTTAGTTCACCATCAAATTTCTGCATAAGAACAGCTGATATTGCTGTTTTTGAGGCATCTGTATTAACATAAAACGTTTCATTCCAATTAGGAAGATTGAGCATAGGTTTTTGAAAAAATATGTTTTGTAACTTTTTAAATGCATTTTCCTGCTCAGTTTTCCAAGAAAATTTATTTTTAGGTTTGGTGACTTCGATGAGAGGAGCAATCAATTTAGAAAAATTAGGTATAATTGATCTATAAAATGAACACAAACCGATAAAACTCTTCGTTTGCCTCTTGGTTTTAGGCGTTGGAAAGGAAGTAATTTTTAAAATGTTACTTGTAATAGGAAGAATTTTATGATCTGTAAGTTGGAAACCCAAAAAGTTAATACAAGTTTGCATAAAGGTACACTTTTCAGGAGACAAAGTAATGTTATTAGCAATAAGGGTGTCTAATAACTTTGTGAGTTTCATGGTCATTTCTTCAAATGAATTAGCGCCCACTACTATATCATCTTGATATGCATAACAGGAGTCAATCTGAGATAATTGAATCACAGAGTCGATTAATTGTTGGAAAGTGCTGGCGGCCGTCTTCAAGCCAAATACTAAACGTAAATATGTAAAAATTCCCCATGGTGTAGTAAAACTAAGTTTATCTTGCATATCTTTAGGTACAGCAATCTGCCAATATGCAGAGGGTAAATCAAGAGTGGTATAATATTTAAATTTTGACAACTGCACCAATAGATTTTGAATTCTAGGAAGAGGATATGAAGATGGAATTATTATGGAATTTAATAATCTTAAATCAAGAGCCAAACGATACTTTTGAGGCTTAGACATATCAGTTCTTTTCTTTTTAACAAGAAGCATGGGACAGGCCCAAGATGAATTTGATCTCTCAATAATGCCAGCTTTCAGCATTTGATCAATTTGGTCAAGAGCTTCTTGTTCAAGAGCTTGAGGCACGGGAAAAGGTAAGGTTTTAACTGGATGAGAATTTAACATGGTAAATTGTGGATTGACCAGGTCAGTATGACCTAAAGTGTCAAGAGATTTTGAAAAAGCAAGAGCTTTACTACATAATAATTTGGTCAAAGATTCTTTTTCATGAGGAGGCAAGTGTTTAAGATCAAAGTCATTTGGAGATAATTGTTGAATACGTTTCCTCTTAATCTCTTCAGAAGGCAAAATTAGGTTACAATACTCATTTTCAAATTCTAAATCAAAGGAGTATTCTTCAATATCTTTTTCATCTACATTGATACATTCGCCAAGAATAGAATTTTTATTTAGATGAATATCGACTTTTGATATATTTTGACATACAATCAAAAATAAATCATTTTGAATTGAAGATTTTGAGTGCAATGATTCATGTAATACAAGACCTTTGTTTTTTAAATTTGGTTTAAAAAGAAAATATTCAGATGGAGGATTCAGATACTTCACATGTAAATACACAAAAGAATTAGGAGGTATTAATTCTCTATTGAGTAATTGTACCATGTTGGAACTCACCAAAATTTTATTACCCATACTTAAATGAGGTTGCTTTTCACCAATATAACTACTATCACTAGTATTTTTAGATGAGGAATTCTTGTTAAGTATATTATTATCATTAGTAGACACATAATTCACCACATTAGCATAATCAGTTGGAAAATAATTAGAAAAATAAGTAAAATGACCATCAATATAAGGATTATGAAAATTCATAGGAGAATGAGCCATACTATTTGTAAACAAACCATTATTTTGAACATTATAATTGTAAGGATAGGTTGTATAATTGTTGAACAACTGTAAACTTGAATTATCATAATTTGCACATGTATTATCAATATAAGTATCATTCATTAGATTATTTGATATAGACCTTTCATAAGAAGGCATTCTGTGTGCATCAAGAGAATATGGTACATTTGAATTAACATAATTATATTCAGCATTCATAAAATAGCAAGTAGGAGATTCATTATAACTTTGAAAAGGAATGTGCTTGTTATTAAGTAATATAGACTTAAAGCTTGGTGAAATAGTACTAGAATGTTTGTTGATGAATTCAAAACCAAGTATGGCTTGAAAATGAACATTGTGAATTTTAGTAAGGTAAAATACATGGTGAAAAAAGAATTTATCAATTTTAAATGCTATCTCTATGCATCCTTTAAAGAAGACCTTAGAATTTATGGTGGAAACTGATACATTTCTGGATAAAAATTTGTAATGAAGCCTGGATTTAATGCTATTAAAGCATTCTTCATCCAAAAGAGATAAACTTGAACCAGTATCTATTAATGTGGAGATTTCATTATGTTGTACATTTATTAGGATGCATGGAAGAACATAAGAGTTATTAAAAGAACTGCATATAACATGATTTTCCTGTACATCATCATTATTTTCAAACTTTTGTTTAGATGTCAAATAACTATGTGAACAGGAAGATTTGTTAGACTTAGATGTCATAGGAGAAGTTTGGACAGCTGTGGATGCCACTAAGGTGATTGAAGAGCGTTTGTCAAGTTGTTGTTGTTTGTTGTTGTTGTTGTTAAAGTGTACTGACCCTGAATGAGAACTATGGGAGAGAAGGCGGTCAGTAGAACCAGTCTCCCTTATTTGTTTAAATGGTAAACATTATTTTTGTTTTCAGAAGAAGAGGTGTGGTTTTTCCTTCTGTAAGGATGAGACGAGATTGGAGCTGAAGAGTTTTTGTTAGACGAATTAATAATGTTTTTAAATTTGTAACAGGTATCCATACGATGATTAAATTTCCCACAGAACGCACACTGTACAACATCTCGTCTGTGGTAAAAGGATGTAGAATTTTTTTTGTGAGAGTATTTGTCAGAGGTTGGTTGATAAGGGCGTTTCCTGTGAAAGTTACGTTGCCGAAAACTATTGTTACGTTTACTTGTAGCCTCTTGTCTCGGTGGAGAAGGCGAAAATGTTCTAGTTTTTCTTTGAAAATTACGAGAAGTATGAGAACTGTCCTTTTGAGTTTGTAAAGGAGAGTAGTTGGTTTGAGAATTGTGATACACTTTATCCTTCGTACGCTTTATAGGAGTTTTATGAAGAGCATTATTAGAATTATCTTGAACTTTTTCAGTATCCAAACAAAAGGCTGAATTATAATTTTCGTAAGATTTTTTAGGGGGAGAGTCATAAATATCTTGAAGAAAAGTTGCTCGTTCAAGAGCTAATTCAAAAGTAGTAATATTTTCTTCTAAAAGTTTACGTTTGATTTGTTTAGGTAAAGCCTCAAGAAAATGAGTGAACTTCAATGAATTTAGAGCAGCAGTATCCAATTTTGGATAAGCAAGACGAAGTTGTTTGTCCAGCCGAAAGGCAAAATTCTTAACTGATTCATTTGAATCTAAAGACAAGTTCTGTAAAGATTTTAGAGAAACAGATTTTTTTGTGGGTAAGAAATAGTCTATAAATGCTTTTCGAATTTCATGAAAATTAGAGTTCTTGAGCTGTGATTGCGTCTCAAGAAAGAAGAGTAAGGCAGTGCCTTCAAGTTTTGATTTAAAGAGAACGAAAAGTTCCTTGTCTGTAAAGTTGTTTAATTCCTGTAAGTCAGATAATTGATCAAAGAAAAATTCTACAGTCTGAGGATTGCCGTCGAAGGGCTGAATTGCAATATTTAATTTATTCTTTGGTGGCATGATGAAATAATTAATATAAGAGCTCAATGTATGACATGATAAATTTGGTTATTGACTGGTCTTATGATGAACAATATATATAAATTGACCCGTTACTTAAAATATTGATGACTTTCATTTACTTCATACATCATTTTTATATGTAAAAAAAAAAGAACAGAAGAAAAATATAGTAACATATTAGTATTATATGAAGAATAGAAGACCCAAATATTTTATGTAAAAATTTATGTATAATATGGCTCAAAACATATATTGTTATATGTATGACAAGAAAAAAAATAATTTATCATAAGATGAACAATAATATTTACCAGCACCTTCGTTAAATAATGCATATATTAGTTATAAATTATACTAAGGCAAGAAGAAATATATTAATAAATTATGTTGTATATATAATGCACTGCTCCAGAAAAAGATAATATTTCAATACAAGATCAATATAAATATTGTATTTGATTACTGCACCATACCCAACAAAATATAATTATATAAAACATTAATCACTATATGAAGAAAAATAACTTGAAAAAAAATAATGAAGAATGTTCAAGCGTTGGTCACGGCTCCAAAAGAATATGAGAAAATGTGGTGTTTATTTTTGGAGTGTGAGAAGACGAAGGGGAGAAAACAAACTTGTTATTTTTGTTTCTACCCACAATAGGGCCAAATGGTGATCGTAAAATACTATAGTACATTGCATTGGTTGTAGGCCTGCAAACGACCCTAATTACCATCATTACTTCTTTAGAACAATAGAAATATCTTTATCCATGATGACATAAAATGTCAAACATAAGGTTAAAAAAATATAAAATTGAAAAGGTAAAAAAAAGTTACCTGTCATGTCCTTGGCTGTTGATGACAAATAAATCCAGACAATAGGCACAAGAAATTATTATGCAAACCAATTTTGAAGAAAACTATTTTTATTTCATGAAGAACTTGTTTACTTTTTTTCATGAATAAATATTTCTTCACATATTTATATATTTTTTGACTCGTACATATTAATCTCTCTTTTCATAAAAAACCATTTCATAACATATGCTAATCACAACAATTGCTATCTCCAAGCAATAAAAATTCTTTGACATTATATATTTTAGATATCTCAACAGCATGTAATTATGAATTTTTCTCATGACATAAAAGGAGAATATAATATTATTTCTTCTTGAAAAAGAGCAACTTTCATAATATGAACTTTCAAAAACAAAATATATTATACTTCATATTGCATAGATACAAACCAATATTTTCTTCATAAAGCCCCGTGAGTATTCAACAATTATATATATAAAATGGGCCAGATAACGAAAATAAAAGAAGAACTTTATGTAAATAAATACTTGCATCTCACGAAAAGAAAAGATTTTCACCTCTGCTTGTTTGTCAGAGGACTGGCACCACATAAAACAATTATTGAAGAAAATTTGAGCACCAATAATAGTTGCAGAAAAATTATTTTAACGATGAGGTGATGAAAGATGAAATAGGTAATAAGTGGACTCATGATGACATACTACAACACTTATGATGCTTCCACAAGAACAACAACCAGAAGATCTATGGAGTATCCTTATTTAATTTGAGTAATCCAAAAGAGAAGGCACATAAAACGAATACATTCAGGAATGCATTAAACCACTTCATTGCTCCTCGCCGCACTAAAAAATCAGCCTATTCTAAAACCATGGGAGGATCACAGCGGCATAGAACGGAGCCCGTATAAAACGGCTTCAAAGGGGCGCGCACATGGCCCGAAATTCCACCCAAAACCTGCAGTCATCGGACCGCATCCATCACAGCTGGTGTTTCGTAGCGCAACTGACGCAGGTGGCCGCGAGCCCAGGGGAAAAAGAGAAAGGGTTATTGTAAATGCAAAATACGCCAATTTGGCAGTGAGCAAAAGAGGGGGTGAGGAAAAAATAAGCCAAATTACAATATACAGTATGAAAAAATCTGTAACTAATAAGAATAAAATTGATAACCATCTTAAGAAGGGAGGCCAAAGCCGGTGGCCATGTACTTAACGGCTTGAAATACGTCACCTGTGGAATTTAATTTGATAGGCTAGGGGTGTGTCCGAATAAACGGAAGTTCCACCCAAAAGAAATAGCGAGAATGTTCTCGAACAAATTTTAAACCGGAAGGAATGATTTTCAACAGAATTTTTACCGGCTTGGAACATTCGAAAGCTAAGTAAGAAAGAAAACATTACAGGCGACGATAAGAAAATAAGCGAAATCGAAATAAAATTTAAATTGAGAACATTAATAAAAAGGAAGGTGATATGAAATAAAATGGCTAATAAAATTGAATTAAACAAAACATATGGGGGGTTATCGAGTAACCACCACAATAACAATTGAGCCTTTTTAATGATAATGTTTTTGTATGACAGCAGTTATTATTTTTTTAATATAAAAGTGATTGATGGAATAATAGACATAGCATTTGTTTTAATCTCTAAATATCCTATTTTATAAACAAAAATATTTTGCCTTTTGTAAAAATATTGAAAAGCATTATCTATGTGTTTATTAAAACATGAGAAAAACATATTGCAATGATTGCATTATAAAAGTATGTTATTTTGCCATACTTTGAAACAGAATCTATTTATCTACATCATACTGTAGCTAAAATGTAGAGGTGTATGGTGTAACAAATATTAGTCCCTACTTGGTATTTGATCCTTTTGCTGAATATTTGGTTTATCAAATGCTTCTGGCTTTTTACTTTCTTCTATCTTTACAAGAAGAAAGTATTGGATTCATGAAAATTTTCGACTTCCGGTTTTCGACGGATTTATACGTTTTAGAAGGTCCTGAACATGTTTTGACTATTTTTAGAAAATGTCTGTCTGTGAGTCTGTCCGTCTGTCTGTGTGTCTGTCTGTGAGTCTGTCTGTCTGTATGTGACAAAAAATTTGTGGGCGCTCTATCTCAAGAACTAATGCTCAAAATTTAATAAAATTTTATATTCTGTTAGATCTTGATATGAATTAGTGCCTATTGGTTTTTGGTGAAAATTGGCCTGCAGGTGGCGCTGCTATACTACGTTTTTCATGATTTTCAAGATTGCTATATCTCAAGAACTAATGCACAGAATTTTACCAAACTTCAGATTCTGTAACCCCTTGATATAAATAAACGCTGATTAAGTTTTGGTGTAAATTGGCCAGCAGATAGCGCTGCTATGCCACGTTCTTCATGATTTTCATGATAGCTATATCTCAAGAACTAATGCACAGAATTTCACCAAACTTCAGATTCCGCGATACCTTGAGATACATAGCCGCTGATAAGGTTTTGGTGTGAACTGCCCTATAGATGGCGCTGCTATGCTACATTTTGCACGATTTTTGCGATAGCTATATCTCAAGAACTAATGCAGAGAACTTCATCAAATTTTAGTTTCTTTTACACTAGAATATATAGCATAGTTAGACGCTGATTACATTTTGGTATTAACCTTGCAACAGGTGGAGCAACTATGCTGCATTTTGCACGATTTTTCCGATAGCTATATCTCAACAACCAACGCACAGAATTTCATCAAACTTCAGATTTTCTTACAAAATGACATATAACATAATTAAACGATGATTACGTTTTGTTATAAATTCTTCAACTGATGGTGCTGCTGTGCTATATTTTACACGCTATTTTTTTTTTGCTATGTGCTAAATTTTTTTAAACTAGCTATATCTCAAGAACTAATGCACAGAATTTCATCAAACTTCAGATTCTTTTACACCATAACATAATTAGACGCTTTTTTACGTTTTGGCATAAATTGTCCAAGATATAGTGTTGTTGTGCTACATTTTGCAAATTTTTTGTTATAACTATATCTCAAGAACTAATGGACGAAATTCCATCAAATTTCAGATTCTGTTAGGTCTTGACATCAATAGATGCTTATTAGGTTTTAGTATAAATTACCCAACATGAGGCACTACTAAGCTCATTTTCTCAGAATATTAATTAAATTTTGCGTTTTAGGCTTTTCGGATACCAGCATCTCATTAGGCTAGGTCAAATGTTCGAGGAAATTCGATAGTGGGTAACTTTGGGGTCACCACGTTCTTTTTATATAGTAAAATGTACTTATGAGATAGAAGAAAGTTTCGGGATTGACACATCCAACTAGTTAAAATATGTCAATGTAAAAATGCAGACCAAAATTTTACTATGAACATCCCAAAAGATGTGTGTAAAATGTTGAAAAATTGAAAGCTTTGAATCATATGAAGTCATTTGTTTCAACGCGCTTACATTACGCTTTTTCATTCTAGTAACTTAATATCAAGATAACTAAATCAGATTTTTTTCATTACAAAAGTGATGGGATATATCATCATATTTCAGGGATGCCACTTTTCCGCCAAATGGTGGATTTCCGCTTTTTTTAATCTTTAAGAATTCGTGATTTTCGTTAAGTGAACATGAAATAAAATAACGATTTTTGTCGAACGATCAAGAAATAAAAGGGAATTTTCATGAAACGATTGCGAAATTACCCAGCTTTTTTCTTCAAATGATCGTGAAATATAGCAGTAATTTTTGCTAAAAGATGGTGAATATATAACAGCGATTTTCGTTAAAAAGATTGCAAAATATAATGGTGATTTTTGTCAAAAGAGCACAAAATAAAACTGCTATTTTTATCAAACAGTGTCGAATGTAAAACAGCAATTTTCATCAAATGTTCCCGAAACGAAACAATGATTTTCGTGAAACGATTGCAATGTGAAATGGCGATTTTCATCAAACGATCATGATTTGAAACGGTGATTTTCGACAAACGATCGCGATCTAAAACAGAGATTTTCTTCAAATAATTGCAAAATAAAACTGCGATTTTCGTCAAACAATCATTATGTAGAACGGCGATTTTCGTCAAATGATCACTATGTAAAATGACAATTTTCGACAAACGATTGCGAAATAAAACAGCGATTTTCGTCAGATAATCGCAAAATAAAACGGCAATTTCCGTCAAACGATGTTTAAATAAAACAGCTATTTTCATCAAAAGGAAAAAAAATCATGGAAAAAAAAAAACTAACAAATAAAACAATTTGCAATTTTTTGCTATTTACTCCTGGAATAATCGAATCTATTGCTGGGTTGCTTTAATTGATTTAAAATGCTACGATACATAAAATTCCTCATTGAATTTGTTGTTGGGTTAAACTAATTGATGTAAAATACTGTGACTAAAGAAAAATTCTCTCTCTGATAAATTAAAAATTTACACACACAAAAAAAAAAGGCTGCAATTCTTTTTTTTTTTTTTTTTTTTTTTAGTTATTATAAATAATACAGTTTACAAAATTCACGCATAAATGTTGCGAAAAAGTCCAAGTTTTACTTTACGTATAATATCCTCTTTTTTGCTATTTTCTGAGTGGCATCCCTGATATTTGCAAAGAAATGTACCCTATGCAAATGATTTGTATAATCTTAATATTACATCTTAAAAAGTATAAATGTAAAAAGACAGATCAAAATTCATAGACAAAAATCTTATGTACAAAAAAAAAAAAAAAAAAAAGTTTGCAAAATTCTGGGTGAATATCTAATGTATGAAAATAAAGAAGACTGGAAAGACTTTAAGGTTAAATAGCTAAAAATTTGTTGTTATAACATAAAAAACATTAATTTTAAAAGATTATTAACAAGCAATTTCAGTAATTTGAATAACCATCATTTACTTATTCAGATTCATTTGTATACTGCAAAGTGTAAAAGGTTAATTAAAACTTCTTTGGGATATGAAACATTTGAATTTGATGTTTTTAAACTGTTCTTGTATATGTTTTCATGGATGAAAATGTAAACAAAAACAATTGTGTATTTAATATTAATAATTAATTTTAAAAAGTTATTCAAAATGAGCTTAAGTATCATGTTTCATTGTTTATAACCAAATGTTATGTAGCATTGGCCAACATTATATTACTTGTAGAACTACAGTGGATGGTTTTTCCGTGATTTATTTTGTTAGTAATTATATAGTTTCACTGTGACTGAATATTTATTTTTATTTTCTCAATGTTAAAGGATTTTAATTATTTCTTAGGTATGCTTCAGAAAGATCCTAATGAACGATTCACTTTAAAATTAATTAGAGAACATGAGTAAGTTTTTATAAAAATTACCTTTGAATATATCCTTTTATGTTGTTTTAAATAGTTATCTATACAAAAAGAACAATATTTATTCCCAAGTAATTATATTTCAGAAAATTTTTAGTCTTAGTACTTTTTTAGAAACAAAGAAGTTTTTAATTTAATGTATTGTTTAAAATATGGGTAAATGAAATGGTGTTTTGTTACATAATGCTTGTCTTTTTTCTGTATCTTGCATGTGTAATGATTAAAATATATGTGATAAAGAGGAGTGGAGGGTATAATGGAATGATTCCATTATATATAGTTTTTGGGTCAAAATTTAATCCTTTTATAAAATTGCATTTTAGTTAATCTTTATAATTTAGGAAGTAGGTATTCATTACGCCCTTTTCCCACAGTTTAATATTCTATTAAGTATGAAAAAGCTTTCATTAATTCTTTTCTCTTACATGAATTTTTTGATGTAATGTCTAACTGAAATTTAAAAAAAAAAAAAAAAAAAAAAATATTCTTTTCAATCTGCCTTTCTCATAATTCCATTGAAAGTTATCTTTGCGATTTCAATAACTAAAATAAAATCTAATCTTTGTACAATTGCTAACGATTTCCTTTCTCTTCATAAACATTTGGTCCTGCAAATTATTTTGTGCGTGCGTCTCTTTGATTTAGAATATAACATGTGAATGTAAGCAGATGTTCGCACCGTCCGTTGAGAGCTGATGCAGTTCTCACGAATTTAATCTTTTAACCCTTTTGTGCCTGCTCCCATAATTTACAGATTATCAATTGGCTGGGTACTTAACATTGTGTTCTGTCTCTCTCTGCATAATTATCGCCAAGGTCGGCAATTATACAAAGGGTTTTCGCGAAAACCGCAAGCCAAATCGCTAATCAACATCTTTACTAATTGTAAGTTCAATTGGATTTTGTCTGTCGTCACAAAAAGACGTACTCCCATCATGTAACACTCGAAATTGTGTTTCCAAGGGGTCATTCCCTGAGGAGTATAAGTCTCCGCTCATTCCTGCGTATCCTAATAAAAAACTTCGAAGAGACATTACTGGTGTTTTTCATTACTTCTGTGGACCTGTCTTATTGCAAACACTTCTTGGAATTTACAGCATAACTTAAATGCTTTCTCCTAAAAAGGTATTCATACGAGCTGTCACTAAAAGCCACCCAAAAATCTACGCCACAGGGGGAGCACAAAAATTATCATTGTTTAGTTATAGTATGTAATAATTTGGCACATCAGCTTCTTTATAAGAGTCATTTTCAAAGCATTCACATTGTGGAATAATTTCGAAAATTTTTTGTTAACTTATAAAGGTGTACTTTTGCTTGCCATAATTGTTATCAAAATTGAATTGTGCTAAAGCTTGTTATGTTCTTTTTCTATGCTTAAAATGTGATCCAATAAAAGGATTTATGAATGCAAGTTTTTTGCTAGATTTCAACTGCATGCATTCTTCTGTTTCTCTTTTCTTTTTAAAGGTGAAAATGGTATATTGGTAGTCAAATTAGCCTAATATCTGCTAACTTAGTTTTCTTAAAATAAGCAGATTCCCTCCTAATACGACAAAAGATAACTAAAGCAATTATATCCTAATGACAAGCCAAACTGTTTTTCCCACCTTTATTTAAAGGTATTGATGCCCATTTGTCATAAGAAAGACATAAACATAAGTGCCAGTACAGTAGCAGAAGAAAATTCTAAAATAAGTATTCTGCATTGCCATCAGAGTGGACTGAATTAGAGATAAACGTGTAACCTTGAAATGCTTTTAAAGAAATAGACAAAAAAAAAATTATGAAATTAACATTCAGTATCATATATAGTATGTTTTAAAAAATGTTGAAAAGATTCTATAAGCGTTAGAAGGTGTGCATTTTTTATTTACAATTAAAAGGTTAAACGCTTGATTTTATAGCTAATAAGAAGTATGTGCTTTTATTATGTAATTTCTATATATAGCTGCATGTAAGTCAACCTTCTTTCTTCTTAATACATCCTGTCAGAAGATAATATTGGAAAGAAAAAAAAAATTTTTTTTTTTTGCTTCGATTGATTAAAAATTATTTTGGAGCAAAATATAAATTAATGTATCTAAATTTGATTGAAATTAAAATGTAATCGTTGAAATCCTTCAAATTCTATTGCTAAGCCATATGCATCAAACATTTCGGCAAAGTCTTTACATCATTAATGTATCACCATATACATTCATAATCTGATCAATTTTCAAATTGTGTAAATCACTTTCATTGTTATTTAAAAGTCTTTCAAGTCTAAAAGTTTTTCAAGTATTTAAAAAAAATAATAATGCATCATACTGTGTTCCACCCACATTAGTGGGTCACCATACACATAGCTGACCTCATCAATTTGCATATCACGTAAATCATTTTCATTGTTATTAAAAGAATAATGCATCGTACTCTGTGCCTTCAAGTTCATTATTGATACAATATATTATGTTGAATGGCCTGTTTGAATGATTCCTGTTGGTATAACATCCAATGCATTTTTCAGCCATTGCATAGTCAATGAACATAGTACAGCTTCTTCAGATTTTCCACCATTGGTTTCAGATAGCAAGCTTGAGCTGATCCAGCCAGCAGAGTATTTTCTGGCACTACAATTCAACAATATAATGTGACAGACATCTAAAGGTTGAAGTAATGATATCTGCATGATAACAGCAGGTATTATTTTAATTTTTTATACATACTCCTTCACTATGGAATCGCTATGGATTCACTACTCCTTCACATTCACAGCAAATGAATACCTCAACAAAAGCAAAGGCTTTTTAAGTGCATCTAGTCTTTTTTTTCCAGGTATTGTTTAGCCAGTTCTTGATACTCACATTGTTTGTCATCTTTTTCTTTTTTTTTCAAGAAATGGAAACACTATGTGTGAATACACTGCTTTTAGAAATATTGTTTCATCTAAAAACTACAACTGAAAGTGAAAATTTTTTGGGGTAAAAGAAAAGTTAATAAATACTTTAATCCAGAGATTAAAAGATAGGCAATAACCTATTATCACAATATATTTGTTATATTTTGATTGGTTATTTGAGCTAGAGAGTATTTCAATTATGAATTTATGTATTTATTTTTATAATTTTATTTTTATGTATTGATTCATTCCTTGTATAGAAGTCACACTCCTACCTTGTCTACCCTAATTATCAAGATGATTTGAATTAAGTAGGCACAGAAATTGAAAGCTAATTTTGATTCTATAAACACTTCTGTTTTCAATACATTGCGAATGAACAGTCTCAAGAAGATTTGTGAAGAAATTTGCAGTAGCATTTAAAAAAAAAAAAATATCTTAAGACACCCTCACAACATTATCCTTTCTACATTAGCATCAAGAAGAATTGGAATGTTTTCACTTTTCACTCTTTGAAAATTTTGGCGAGATAAGAATATTGGTTAAGCCACAGGTTTCAACATATAGTTTTGCTGTTGTGTTGAAATACATGGAGAAATTTAAATTTAAGGTAAAAAGTATTGGGTGATAATTAGTCAATAGCTAGTTTGTGAAAATAAAAGAAATAATTTGCTGTCTGTAATTATCTTCCAATCAAGGTGATAAATCAATGATCAGTGATAGAAATTATGCTGCAAATAAATAGATTTAATGGCAGCAAAACTACATCTGGAATTTGTATTCAGTCCCTGAGATGAATAAAGTTAACTTTTTTATATGACATTAAATCAAATATTAAGTGTTTGCTTACTTCATCAGCTCAAATTTTAACCCAAAAAAGATTTTTGACTAAACAAGCTGCGAATTATGTATCTTTTCTTTTTATGTACATAAAATAAAGGATATACAATAAAACCTCTGAATAGCGGCCACCACAGATAAAGTGACCGTACTTCAAAGGTTGTCATTATTCGGAGGTCCTATATTTTAAAAGCTCAAAATTACTTACATTAAAATCAAAATAACTGACGAAAAACATGCATATAAATTAAAACATGCCTATTATTATACACTAAAGATATCACTTATTCATAGTTTTTTTTTACCTATTTTTTCTTTAAATGCATAGTCATTTATTTCCACAGATTTGTTGTAAATTTCGTTAATTTTGAGTGAGCATAAAATTTTCGGAAACGATTAGAAAGCGATTCTAAATACAACTTATAAATTTTATCATAACCAGATCTTCAATGGATAGTTTAAGATTCCAAATTTTCACTTTAAAACATCTTTTCTAAATGAAATTCACTTTTTTTAGCATGTCATCTTTTGTATCCTTTCACAGTTGTATGTTTTAGCTAATTTTTGTGCACGAACATCTTTTTTGTGTCTTGGATAACTTCCATTTTATCACTTGAAGCTAAAAATTTGCAGTTTGGACTCAATATTTTAAAGAAAAACATGTACTACACAAAGAAAAGTAAAACATTGCACAATTCACAAAGAGTATAAGTGACTACTGCTTGCCCAGATTTAAAATTTGTCATCCACACAGCCCTTTCGCCACACCTATTTATGAGAAAGGGGATTTTGTTAGACAACCGCTAGAGATTAGTATAGAATTTTTAAGAACATGAAATAAGAAAATCCATTTATACATTCTTTGCAATCTCTGTTGTAGTGAAAACATAACGTTGAAATAAATAAATGAAAACTGCTATTGGGTGGCCGTTGTTCAGAATTTGTTGTTCAGAGTTGTTCATTATTTCTATGGAAGATATTTGATAACACTAAAACATGACCGTTAATCGGAGGTTACCATTCTTCAGAGTGACCGTTGTAGGAAGTTTCACCGTATACATATTTCAGAATAGAATAAAACTATCTGCATACATTTAAAGAAATACATAAGAGCAATTGATTAATTTAGTAACAGCTTTTTAACTGATAGAAGGAAAAAGATTCTTTTAGAAAATTAGTATAATTTGTTTTACAGATTTAATTTACTGTAAGTGAAAAATAAAGTAAACTTCCCCTTTTCTTTTTTTTTTTTCTTTTTCTGGTATTATTGACTTTCTTTTGAATGCATCATTATACTGCTTTTAACCACTTAACCGGCGACAGGTATGGGGAAACAGTGCTTTTACCCCCGACTTATCTCAGAGCAGACAATGAAGTGGTTAATTTTTTTTTTTTTTTTTTTTCCTATGTTAAAAAAGAATTTTTTCAATCTTTGTTCAGAACATTTTTTATTTAAATAATTGTTTATTTTACTATAGATGCTTAAGTTAAATTTATGATTATATAGAATTATTTTTCTGTATTTCCTTCAGCTGGGTAAGAAAAAAATATTCAGATGAAAATGATCATCCAATTGTGCCATCTAATAGTGAGGATGAATTTTGTAGCATGACAGTACTTCCTTATCTACAGGATTTACATTATTCTCAAAGAGACGATGAGGATAGTGACTCCCAAGAATTTATTACTGAGCATGATCTTCAAGGTAATTTGCATAACATTCTTCAAATCTTTACATTAAAATACACTCCTAAAATATGAACAATTTCTAGGATTAAGATGTGTAAAATTTTCCACGAATGTTTTTAATTTTTTCTTTCCTTAATTTTTTGGCTAAATAATTAATTTCAAGAAATCTTAACATATGTATAATCATTATTATTACATAATAAGAAAAAGAAATAAAGTAATCACTAAATTGTTCCAAAAAATTGGAAAGAAATCGCCTTCTTTAAATTTATATAAAAGACTAATTTTAGAGGACTGCTTTCATGTTGAAAGGTAATTCTTAAAATGTTTAATACTAACCTGTAATTTTGATATCAGAACATTAATATAAATCTTCATGAAATTTCTGTGAATTGTTTTGGAATATTTAAATATGAAAAGTTTCAAAAATTTTAGCTCTCTCAAAATTTTAAATCCGTTACTGAAAGTTTCAGATTTAAAACAAATTGTATTAATGCTTTTCAACAAATAATCTCATTAATGTTAGAAAATTTTAAATAAATCCTTTAAATATTCTATCAAATAATTGACTGTTGTTACATTTATTAATAGTTTTTATGAAATTAAATTTTTTTTCAAATGCATAAATAATTCTTATATCTGTAGTTTTTTTTTTTTTTTTTTTTTTTTTTTTTCAAATGTATGACAGTCAAAATTAGTATTTGAGAATTTAATACTGATCAAAAGAACGAAGAAATTGTATGAATAATAATAATTATTAAACAAAACGTAAATGAGTTTATTAAAAAATATATTCAGAGTTTGGGGGGGGGGGGGGGGGGAATTTTTACATTAATGTAAATTTTTAATTTCACACAGCCTGAAGTTAACATTTACCTTATAATCAAAGTATAACTTTAAATTTGGATACTGCTAGTGAAAATTTCAAGCTTTATTGCTACTTCTATATGGGAGACAGTTCTAAACTTATTTATTTTATTCAAAAATAATTAAAGATTATTCTTAGTCAAATGGTGCTTTTTACATCACTATGTGATTTATTAGACAATAAAAACATTTTTTCTTTTTTACTTATTGTTTTATTTGCCACATGATTCATTTGTATTTTTTAAATGAGTTAGTTGCTTTGAAACAATTGCTTACTAAACAACCTAACATAGGTCATACACGGGATGATTTACTGGTGTTTACAATTTTTTTCTTTAAACATATTTAATTTTGTATGCATATAGTTGCATTTTTACAAAATTTTGTTCAAAGCTACAACAAGGGTGTTAAAACAGGTGCATTAGCATTTGCCAGACTAAACAGGCATGCCACTGGTGATGTAAGTTATTACTGCTGATGTACTGGAGGCACCAAATAGAGTTGCTAGAACGCTGCACATGTTCACGATCTTATTACTTCATCACAAATTCCTTTGTCCTGCTGACATAGCTGAGATTAATTACAGTTATTTACTGTATTATAAATCTTGTGCTTATTATAACCTCTGTCATACTTTTTACTATATAATGGTTGTGTGCTTTGCTGTCCAACTTAAAATTTGAGCAAAATAATTATTTCGGAATAAAGGAAAAAGCAGGTAAGCACAATAAAATTTACGCATTTTCATGCTATAATGTTCAATTACAATAAACATTTTAATGATTAATTAAAAAATTCATGAACATGAACACAAACTATTTTTTTCAGTGTAATGACATTAATCCTTTTTATCTTTGATTTTTATTATGAATTGAAGAATTTCTAAAAATGGTGTTAATAAAGTAATACATAAAAAAAAATTGCATGAAAAATGTGGAAATTGTTTAGTTATTGAAATTTGTTGCATCTTTAACAAGCCACTTTTTATTATAACATTCTTTAATTTAAAAATCTACATATACTTATCCTGTTTAAATGCTGCACGTTCATTTAAATGTTTATTTTTCAGCAATGCGTGCTCAAGATGCTTCATCCCATCGCAGTCCCCATTATCAAACGGGTAGCAGGGTGCGAAGGCAATTTAAATCCTTGGGTAATTTAGCCTCCAGTCGTTTAAGCTTTTGTAAACAATCCTGACAATGGATCAAAAACTCATTATATGTTGCTGAATATGGAATTTTATATTGTACTCTTATGGTACAGCTGGTATGTTTCATTAAGAAAACTTTATTGTATACAAGCTCATGTTTTTATTGATCATTTTAAATTGTGCATCATCCTGCTTTAGAACTTTTGTTTAAAACATTAAAGTAATAAAATAATTTTTTTTTTTAACTGTAGATGATTCCAAATGTTAAAGAAGTAAGGAAATTAGAGGAAATAAATAATATTTATATGTGTCTCTACTGATCTTTAATATCCATTTGCAGATATTTTTTATAATGTTAATTATTTTGTTATGTTTCAAAATTGCTCGATAGTCAATTCCTTTTTGAAAAAAAAATCTTTTTAAAATGTTTTTTTTTTTTTTTTTAATTATTAACTTGATTTGAAAAGGATTAAAAATGTTTGAGATAAATGACAAAGATTAGAAAGAAATTTTCAACACCCAAATATAAAGGAAATCAATTTATAAACTTTCTTGTACTTATTATATAAGCACTTTTTTCTTTCTGTGCATGTATTTTTAGAAATAAAGTAATAAATTCAGTGTTTTGGCAAAATATATGTAATTGCTATAAAATATTTTCTGAAACCAGTTAATATCATGGTTTAACTTCTCTAAATACCTCGAGATGCCTAAACTTTTATGCCATTCTAGCAAGAATATTTACATTACTATCATTTAAATAAATTTTACTTGATTCACTGTGTTTATCAGTTTGTAATTTGTCATTGCTTTGTAAAAGTTATAATCAATATAACTGCCATGTTTATTAAAAATGTTTATGAATCGGTAATCTTTAACCACTTTGCCGGCGACAGATATAGGGAAACAGTGTTTTTAGCCCCCAACTTATCTTGGGCCAAACAGTAAAGTGGTTAATAAACAAATGCCACTATATTGACAGCAACCAACTTTTATTGCCCTAATGTTGTTGTTTCCAACTCCAACAAGTATTTTTGCTCATAATTTTTTTCTTATGTAATCTCAAAATTTTAACAAATAATGCAAAAAAAAAAAAAAGAGGGGGGGGGGGGGGGTTCTTATAAAGTGTTGCCAAAATAATAATTGGAATTAGAAACAACCCATTTGGATAATTAAAATTAGTTATTGTGAATATGGCGACATTAATTCATTAAAGATTCATCTTGTGATATCAATGTAGATATTTATTTTTTTATTATTTGTATAAAATCATAATTCTTTTGATGTTTAGACAAGTTGTATTAATTGTATAAATGTACTTTTTAGAAGCAAAGTATGTGTAGAGATGGAGATTACCTAAATATTTTAATTGGATGCTTTTTGCTGAATATATATATAGTAGTCCTTTGTTATATTGCCTTTCAGGAAACAATAAATGACACAATATATGGATCATTTTCAAAAAACTTGTACATTTGGGAAATTTTTCACAAATAAATTTTTTTTTTAAATGCAACTTATAAAAATATTAGACGATACTAAAACATTTCTTGTATATAAAACTGAAAACAGCAGTTCACTTTTTGATTTGGAATGTCAAATAAAAAATAAAGTATGAACTTGCAACAGTAAAATGTTCCCCTCTGTTACCAACAGTCAAAAATTTTTATTTAAAAAAATAAAACACCTAAAACAGTAAATATCACATTTCCTTTAATTACATGATTGCTACTATCAGAAAATCCTAACTGTTGTTTTGTTATGATTGTTTTTATTTTTGTAAAATACAAAGGATTTCCTCTCTGTTACTTCTTTGGAAAAATCATAAGTTTTAATTAAATATGCATTCACATTTTTTCAGTTAAATTATAAAAAAAATATTACATAAATAAAATATTTGTTAAAGTTACACAATTAATTGTTCAAAATGATGATTGATAAAATTTTTAGTGAAATAAACCAGCTTAAATTGACGGTAACAGAGTGGAAAAAAAGTAACCGAAGGGAACACTGATTGATAGTGGAGCGATATTTGATGTGACATGTTTTTTTTTATAAGTTTATATCATGCATTGTATCCGATCTTAATGTTTCAAACATATCCAGCAAGAATTAAAAAATTTTTAGAAAAATTACTATTGGAAAATAGTGGTATTTGGCGGGGCATTCTCTTTTGTAAATTTATATCATGTGCTATGAGAAACGCACTGCTTACTTAAAAAAAAAATCTTATCATATATTAGTCGAGGTAGTGGTGCTTTAAAGCAAGAATTTAAGATTTTTGCAAAAAATACTGTTAAAAAATAGTGGGATTAGACCAGGCAATTTTTCAATATAACTTTTTATTATGTGTTATAAGCTATCATGAAGTTTCAATGTTTCAAACAGATCAAGGCAGAATTTAAGACATTTGCAAAAAAACTGCTATTCGAAAATACTGGTATTTCATGTGGCATTGTTTTTATAAATTTTTATCATATGTTATAATCTGTGTTTCAATTTCTAACAGCTCACCTTAGATTTTCAAATTTAACAAATTCGCATGCCAATTGGATGACGCTTTAACCCAAGAAATAACAATTTTTACAGAAATTGCTATTTGAATATAGTAGTATTTGACGCGGTGTATCTTTTTTATAAATTCTTTCCTACTTAAATAATGATATTTTCTTCTTTAATACATTTTTATCATGTGTTATAAAATATCCTAAAATTTGAAACAGACCAAGCAAGAATTAAAGGCTTTTACAAAAATTAATATTAATAGTGGTATTTCACGCTGCATTATTTTTTCATAAATAAGTAGTATTGATTCATAAATATAAATGACTACAATTAAAGAAGCATTTTGTTTGAGAAAATTAAAGCCTATTGTTTATGGCAACTAGCTCACCACAAAAACTACTATTTTATATTTAAAAAGAAAAATGCATATTTTTAATTCTGTTCTAAGAACATGAAACGAGAATGTGCAGCCTTCAAGAACAATGTTTAAATAAACTTGTTTTTTTAGTAGTTTCTTACTCTGTTCCACTCTGTTACCATAAGCATGGTAACAGAGGGGGAAAAAACTGCAAATAATTTTATCAGCACAAAGTGAATTAAAAACAAGAAAATCTAAGCCTATTTATTTAAGAAGCACCATTTGATCTTATGATTAAAATTTTATAAAAGTATAAAAAAAAATAAATTTCACATAAATAAGCTGGTAACAGAGGGGAAACTGAATAAAACATCCTTATCTTGTAAATGCTTTAGTTCAACACCACGGTGAAAATAACTTAATAATTTAAAAAATGTTGGCCTCATCTAAAAATAGACTGTTCGAAGAACTGCAAAACCTTGTGTTGAACACTTAGTAATAATAATTTATTACAATAAATATGGTAACAGAGTGGAAGTAACAGAGGGGGAAAAATCTGGGGACAACAATGAATTGTTCCATTTTTATTAAAAAAAAAGTTTTAAAAAATATATTATATGGTCTATGTTACATATAAGACATACAACAATTGTCACAACTGAAAAAATTAGCACTTTTGACAATTGATTTATAATTTTATAGCAGTTGAAAAATTAAAAAAGGAAGAGGGGACATAGCATTTTAGCTATAGCTGACACATTGAAACCATAACTACACTAATATTATTTTTAATTTCTGATAATATTTAGCTCACATTTACTCTAAACAGTCAGACAAGTAATGTAAATGCTTACATTTTATTTTTAAAACTTTATTTTAGTTATTAAAAATTCTTAAAGTTGGGGGACATAGAATGTACAAGTTTTTTGAAAATGACCCATATAACTAAAGTCGTTAAGATAATTAAGAGAGTTGATAACTCATAAATAAATGAAAATGAGATGAGATTTGGAAGTATAATATACAGCAGTACATAAGAAAACATTTTAATGTTTGAAAAAAATCACCACTAATGCAAGTCTGTTTATTTAGCTGAAGAATGAAGATAAGTTTAATGTAACCAGAACTGGTTTACAATTCTGGTTGTTTAAATGTTTTATATGCTGCTGGGTCTTAAGAAAAAAAAAAAAGGGTTTTATATTTGAATTCACATGTTAATTTATGCTCATATTATAGTTTTCTTAATTAAATAATAAACAATTCTTAAAAATAAAGAATTAATATCAATTTCATGTAGTAATTACTTAAAGAAATGCAGATGATTTATTAGAATCTTTTCAAAAAGTTTGGACTGAGTAACATAATGAAACATAACAAAGAATTATTGTAATAACATTGCTTTTATTTGTTCTGTAGCTTTTTTTTTTTTTTTTTTTTCATAATCTTTCAGCAAAATGTGGTTTTTGACAACCTGTCCAATATGTTGAGAAATTGTTATTATTATTATTATTTTTTAATTTAGATAGAAAATAAAATTTCATTTATCTGTCCTACTTTGAAAATTGTATAAAATTCAGTCTTCCTTAATTGCTATTGAGCAGATTGATATTTGAAGTATCAAGTTGCTGAAATATGGTTTTATATATTAAGGCATACATATTTCCTTAAAAAATGTTATTTTTAAAAATAATAAAATAAATGATAATCTTACTTGAACATCTCTAGAGCATTATGTAATTTACCTATTGAGACACTTTCATATCTGATTATGAATGCATAAAGGAATAGTGAAACTATTACTAAACTTTATGCTAAAATGCATAAAGGGAAAAAAAATCGATATATTCTGTTTTTCTTTTTTTAGTTTTAAATATTCATTCATTTTTTTCTTTTTTTTTTAACCAGAATATCCTGAAAATTTTTTATTTGATTTGATGAATCAAAAGTTGTGTGATAATAAATTATTTTATTCTCCCGGTGAAAAATATTTTATCTGTTTTTTAGTTTGCTAAACATATCTCTTGTGAATTTACATGTTAAAATATAGTATATATTTTATTCTTTCAGCTTTATTTATTTGTTTTAATTTAATATACTAATACTCCTAACATTTACAAAGTGTAAAATATTTACATATTGCAATTAGTGTTAGCTATTGTTGTAATAGTTAGTCTAGATTATATACTAATGCATATATGTTAACTTTTATTCAACATCATTATATAATTTGGAATAATTTAACCTCCACTTAATTGCCTTTGGGAATTTATCTTTTTTTAGAAAAACACATATAGTCATGTTAAAAGTAAACAAAAAATGCCTTTATATAAAGAATAGAAAAGAAAACATCTTCTTGTGAAGCACTACTTAAGGGTGTATTCGAAAAAACGCTTTTTCACCTTCAACAGCTCGAAATTTTCCGATACAATTTCAGGCACATTTTTAAAAGTAGAAACATGAAACTTGCTGAGGGGATTCTTGAAGGGACGTATGAAGTGCCGTGTGATGTCTTTTTATGCTCAATTCATTAGAATTTGAGTTATAAACAATTACCTTATCAGTATGACCCTTTTTTTCGTTCCCAAATCTCTCGCTTGGTAAAAATTGGCTCGAAATGCCGTTTTTGATTGCTTTTTTTGCAATATTTTCTGCATTTATCAAAGAATCGACAATCACGGCACCTTGTGTAATTTCCAAATAAGAGATTTTGAAAGTTTGGTGTATTTGAGAGCAAAAATGAATTCGAAAATAAATCGGAAAATAAGCAGTTTGAATCGAAATACACCCTTAATGTATTCGCTACAGAAAACTTGAACTACTTTACAGCTTCAGATTTCTGATATCACTGTAGAAAATTAAATCATAAATTTCAATGGCTTATAACTTTCAAGCATGAAAAAGTTCCTCTAAAAGGTGGAAACTAGCTCTTTTGAAAACTGTTTTAGATATTTTCTTAATGTAAAAATACAAATGTTGAGAAATTGTGGGAGAGGTTGCTGAGAAATTTAATGACCATTTTCTTCTCCTTAAAATTTTCAAGTTTCAAGTATTGCTCTGCAATAGAGCCATCAGATCCAAAAGTCAGCTTACATTGATGGGTTTCTCAAAATTCAGTGATAAGTTGTTTAAAATGTTTTTGTAAAGAAAAAAAGTTTTTTAAAGACTTGAAAAATATAAGATTGCATTAGTTTTTTAGTGGTATGCCTATCAATTCTTAATTTAACGTTAATTAATATTTGACTAGTGTAGATGCCCATCCTCGGACGATGGGTAAAAATTGTGTTTTTCACATAAATTTGAAAAAAAAAACTGATAAAAATAATTGACTATGGAAGGGTTTAAGATGAACAAAGTTCGGCTAGTTTATGTTCTAATAAACACACTATTAGCATTTACAATATATCTGGATAAACCAGGCTTTGCAGCTAATATACCATAACAAAATTAAAATTTCATAATAAAACAAAATTTTAACAAATATGCAATAAAACTGCATAATTAAAGTCTGCTGCTACTAGTGAAATAATACTTATTACTTTTTTATGGCACTTTGAAATTGTATATACAGGGTGTCCAAAAAGTCTGGAAACGGTCGAATAACTCGAGAAATATGTAAAAAATTGAAAAACGAAAATATATGTGTTAAATATTTTTAAATAAGCTACTCAGTGATACCAAATTTGAACTTCGCAACCGACCCCCTGGGGGTCAGAGGTGGTCCAACTTTGAAATTTTAAATTATAACCCCCATTTTTTATTGCAGATTCGGATTCTACGGACAAAAATACGTAACTTTTGTATTTGATGTTTATTTTGAATCCTCGTTTATCAGGGTGTAATTGAGCATATTTAATCGATACATATTTCGGTTTTCCCTGATTAGCCAGAATTTTGACGTCAAATTCCTCGTCTTTTGCAGGAATAGCGTTTCTTGAAAATCACCCGTGGCGATTATTTCGATAATGCTACGCTGTTAAAAATTTGACCCATTTGCTCTAGCGTCACTCCACAGCTTTTATAGAATATCTCTTTTATGACCAATGAGAATGCTCCATAACACAGTAAAGTAACCGTTTTCTATATAAGCGGTGGAGTGACGCTGTATCAAATGAGTTAAATTTTTTACAGTGTATAGGTTTTTCTTCTATGTTTTTCTCTACAAAAATTCATTGAAATATATTAATTTAGTTTTCTATTTGGGTTTTTATTTTATCCAGTAATTGGTTTCTAAATAACGAATGGTTTATAAATATGGCTGATGTGGGTGTATGGTTTTTTTTTTTAATTATTTGCTGTAGCGTCACTCCACCGCTTTCATAGAAAACGGTTACTTTACTGTGCTATGGAGCATTCTCGTTGGTCATAAAAGAGATATTCTATAAAAGCTGTGGAGTGACGCTACAGCAAATGGGTCAAATTTTTAACAGCGTAGCATTATCAAAATAATCGCCACGGATGATTTTCAATAAACGCTATTCCTGCAAAAGACGAAGAATTTGACGTCAAAATTCTGGCCAATCAGGCAAAACCTGGTTGGAAAAACCGAAATATGTATCGATTTAATATGCTCAATTATACCGTGATAAACGAGGATTCGAAATAAACATCAAATACAAAAGTTACGTATTTTTGTCTGTGCTATCTGAATCTGCAATAAAAAATGGGGGTTATAATTTAAGATTTCAAAGTTGGACCCCCTCTGACCCCCAGGGGGTCGGTTGCGAAAGTCAAATTTGATATCACTGAGTAGCTTATTTAAAAATATTTAACACGTATATTTTCGTTTTTCAACCACATATGTATTTCTCGAGTTATTAGACCGTTTCCAGAATTTTCGGACACCCTGTATATATATTTTTTCTAATTTACATTTTTAGTTTTGTACATTTTTGCTGTAAGCCATTTTTATATAACTAGTAGCTTGCTATAAAAGGCCTTATAAGTTTTTTTTTTTTAAAAAAAAGCTAAAAAGAACTTTTTTGTTTAGTTCTGTTATCTGTTAAGCTCCACTCACACCAATTTCTTTATTTTTAACATTATTTACATAGGTGGAAAAAAAAAATTGTAAAGATGTATCCTATATCGCATCTGAAGAGTTTAAGAGTGTTGCTCAGCAAGCGCAAAATGTTTTGACACATTCATAAATTCATTTTTCGAAATTGCAAAACCTGATCATGGAAGCAATTTGGAATGCAACTTTAGTTTTCCATTTTTTTTATCAATAAATTACCTATTGAGTTATAAGCATTTGCAGTCATGAGCACCTGATCATGCCTTTTTCTTCCTTTCATTCAGTGTTTTTTCTGCTTTCATCAGGAAATGCAATTCAAAATGCCATCTTTGATGAATTGTTCTAAAAAATCTATGGCATTTGCAAAAAAAAAAAAAAAAAAGAAAAAAAGAAAAAAATGGAAAAATGAATAAGATTAGATAGTTTCTGTGAAACATCATCTGCTAATTTCATGCATTTCCAAACAAAAATAAATTAAAACTTATGTCACAAAGTTGTCCCTTTTGATTTAAGAACACCCTTAAACAGTTGATAGAATGTGCAAGTATCTCCAGTTGTACCAGATATTCATTACAATAGTAGAGTGTGCTGTATACTTTTGTATTGTTTTACTTGTGATTTTTGAAAGAATAATTTTAAATAGATTTATGTATATATGGTTGTTTTAGTTTCTGTAAGACACACCTTTGTATTAAAATAATAACAAGGGAAAATATGCTTTTCATTACATAAAACTGATTTAAGATTTCTTTTTAAGAATTCTGTATCTGTTAATGTCGCTTTTCAAAATTACTCCAGTATGTAAAATTATTATTTAAAAAGGCTATTTTTATAAGTGCATAGTTTATATAACTGGTAACTTGGTAAAAAAAGCTCAAGAAAAATTTTTAAGAGCTAAGAATTATTTTGCAATTCACACCAATTTGAGCTCAAATGATTGATTTAGAATGAAATAAGCTCAAATTTATTTCACACTTGTTCTAGTACAATGATATTTAAAGTATGTAATAAGTTTTAAGATAATTGTTTTTTACTGATATTAAACTATTTTAAATTTATAGTATATTTACTTTGGTAACTGCTTTTTATTTTTAATTTCTTGAATGTATTTTCAAAAATATTCTTCCTGTGCACTTTTTATTTGTGTATTATTTTCTTACTATCCATCATATTAAATTGTCAATCATTGTTTGCTTTTAAATATATTTTTATTGGAAGTATTTACATACTAACTACCAATGACTAGTTAACTAGCCCAAGTGTATTAGTGATAGTATTATGCATTTCTTCTTTGGAGTCAATGTGTTAACAATTCGAATTGTAATAAAATACAGCTGAACATTGTAAATTATGTATATACAGAGCAAAATATATATATATATATATGAGTAAATAAGAAATACATTTTGTAACATTAACTCCAATTTTTTTTAATGTATGTTTTTGTAAATGAAAATGTATTCTTAAAAATTTAAAGAAAGTTCTTATTTTTTTTTTTTTAGGATTAAGTGCTACAAAATTTAGTTTTAAGCATAAGCATTAAATTTAAATTATCTTAGGCAAGCCTCACATTTAAGCGATCCAAACAAGATGAAACAAAAAAAAAATCTATTTCAAATCTCTATTTTTTTTTTTTTTTTTTTTCTTTGGATACATTTCACATTGCATTTGTCGCTTCACTATGGCCTGCCTTAGATATTCAAAGATTTTCAATGTTCTAATTTAAGCAGCTTCTTGTGTGTTGTTCTTATATCTTTTTAAAAATGTTAAAAACTTTTTTTGTGGAATAGATAATATTTAAATTGTTCATTGCTACAATTATTATTTAACATCTTTATTTACATATAATAGTGCATCTGAGAAAATATATATATACACACACAGTAGATCCCCTCAAATCCACACAGCTTGAGACTAGAGGTTGTGTGGATTTTAGAATTTTAGGTCACTGCTTTGTTTGCATTTTTAAAAAGTTAATTTTGATGTAATAATACAATCAAAATTGTAATGAATGCTTGCAATATAGTAAAAATTAAAATAAGTAATACGCTAAAATGATAAAATAATTTGAAACATGATTTAATTATTAAAAGTCAATAAATAAATAATTTATAGTTAAATATGTGTCGTGTAACAAAGATGAGATAGATTTTCCTTGAATCGTTAAATGAAACTTTCTGCTTAAAAGTACCCTATTATTTTTACATAAAAATCATAAAGTAAGGAAGTTTTATTGATGATTTAGCCAGTCTTAATAATCAAAAAAGCTTAATTAACACATAAATATAATTTAGTACAAAGATTGGGATTACTAGTAATATTAGCAATATCTTTAAAAAAAATCCTTCATGAAAAACCAAGAGTTCAGTCATATATCAAGTTTTACATATTAAAATATATATAGAATGATACATATAAAATTTTAAAAATTACTGTTAAATGGGGTGAATAGGAACAAAACTTCCCGGTCATACAAATAAATTCATTTTAAATATATGTAATGATTTTTTTTTTTTTTTTTGTTGCCAATTTTTTATAAGAAGGTAATAACATTAAGAGTTGAGAAATTCAGTTTTGCCATGTTGGCGCAAAATTAAATTTAAATATTGGAAAATATATTTTAAATATATTTTTCTTTAATGCAATTTTTAAATTTGAGATAAATTCCATTTATTGTTATTCAAATAACTTTCTTAATTATTGTATCCTGTAAAAAGCCATGTCCCAAGAACAATTTTTTGATTTTAAACCCACTTTTTTTTACTATATATATCGTTTAAGTTATCTTTCAGGGTGTTTTTTATGTCTTTGTAGTCTTTATATTATCCCTGTATACTTTAAACATTTTTTGTAAATATTTTTTTTCATTTTATAAGAAAAATTCACGTGTCCCTTAATTTTTGTCCCCTGTGTTACCGCCACATTTTTCTTAATATTAAGATGAGAATTTGCAAACTAAATATTGTTAACAGTAGTCATTCATGTACTTTTAGAGTTAGTATTCATCCTAGGTAGTCATTTTCCTCATTTGTTAAATTTTGAAGAATATTATCTAAGAAAAGGTGATTTTTGAAGGTGGGTGTGTTTTTTGCGTGTCATATGTGTTACTATTGATTTATTTTGATTAATTATTAATTTTCTAGTTTATTGGCATTTAAATTGTAAGTCTTAGTTAAAAGAAAATATTCCATCTAAGTTTACATTGTTTCTATTAAAATAGTAACACATGGGTGATAATTTATTTCATTTTGTCTCCTGTGTTACTAGTCCCCTGTGTTACCATGATATTGGTAACCATGTTATTATAAGACAAAAAGTCCAAGTTTAAAAATGAAATGCAACGGAATATCCCATTTTTTAATACATTAGTTGGTCTATATCAGAAATACGTTTTTAATTAATACATAAGTATACTTTTAAGATTGTTAAATTTTGTATGTTCAATTAGAATGTCCCCTTTGTTACTTTATTGTCCCCTATGTTACTGACATTTCTTTTATCAGAACAAAAGAAAAAAAACTTTTTTATGAATCAGTTTTATAATATACACTGGCTAATATGTATAAATAAGTTTTACTATAATTTTATTATATTAGAGTAATTTTTACCAAGTTATATAAAGTTTTATACAGGGAGAATATAAAAAAGGTAACACAGGAGACATAATATGCCTATATCATGAAAAAATATATACATAAACAAAAAACTACATGGCACTGAAAAAGAACATTTATATCAAAGTGTTAATATTGTAAAAGCAATTCTCTATTTTAATAAGAAAAAATGAGAAGATTATTTAAAATATGGTAACACAGGGGACATATTTCAGCCAATGTGTCTGTGTTTCTAAGTGTAGTGATAAATATTTTTAAAAAAGTGTGCTGCTGATATTCAATTTCTACTCTTGAATATGTATACAATCCTCTCAAAGATATTTTTATTTCATTTTAAATGAAAAAAATTTTCTCAAAAAGGACCTTTATTTTGGAATGATCCATATAAAAAAACTGCAGTGGATCCTTAAAAACCTCATTTTTTCAGCATCTTCAAAGCTTTGTATGTAACTGCAGTATTTTTCATATTCTAGAGTAGGGATTTTTAATTAATGACAGACCTGTAAATGATATGCTGTATTAAATTCTATATTTTTCTAAACTACATAATGAAAAAGGGAAAAATGACTTGTAAATCAAAGGTTTAAGATTTACGTGGGTAATTGAAACACGTTTTCTCTCATGGTTTATTTTTCTGTACAGTAATAATTTTATGTAATATCTGAAAACATATGTATGAATATGCATTGTAACAAGATTGTTTGTTTCAGTTACTTGAAGAGTTTAAAAATGCCAAGAAATTACTTAAACAAAAAAAAAGTCAATGCCCAATCCAACAGACATGGAACACACAATGAAAGAATTTAAAAATGGCAAATTACTAAGATAAATTGCACAGAATTATTCTCTGACATCCACAACATTACACAAATATATCAAAATGGAAAACCAATGAAAAATAGAGGGATGCAAACAGTACTAAGGGCTGGGGATAAGGGCATGCTAGTAGATCGTTAATACATGCAGTGATTGGGGCTACTCAGTAGATTCACTTACCCAATGACTACTAATTAAGGATAACACAGGACTAAATTTGTATTAAATTTCATCTTCTGCAATTCGAATACAATTTTTTAGAATAAATTTTAATTTTTCTTGAGTTCAAAGTTGTTTTCTAATTTTTAAAAACGCATATCATTACTTGTATATAAAATAAAGATTTGGTTTGATAGTAAATATGTGTTCCTATTCCTCTCTTGTCATTATTACCTATTTTTATTAACCCTATTAAAGTTTGAATCAAAATAAATAAAGATTATAACATTTGTTCCGATTCACCCTTATCTGCGGGGTGAATCGGAACACCATAAAAAAAATAAAAAGTACATGTATAAAGAGCAACAAATGTTACGTTTTTGCTTAAAAAGTAAAGAACAAAACAAGACCGAAGTTTCTAGTTAAAAAAAATTTAAAGAATTAAAAAATCAGTTATTGCTTTTTTAAAGTTGAAAAATGTTCAGATTCACCCCATTTTACGGTATGTAATTTTGCCAGACATCTGAACTGAAAGCTTCATTGTTTATCTCCAGGATGATATGTGAATTTTAGGAGGTTGCAGATTTGAGGGAGTCTACTTATACAATTAAATACTCAATATGTGCATAACTAAAAATACAAGACTAAAGCAGTTTTATCAGAGCATTTGCATCTTTATTTTATAGAACAAAAGTGGTGCTGATATATATATTTTTTAATTATATTCTCAAAATATTTTTTGAAACTGTAAATACCTTCCAGTTTCCAATAATTCAATAATGATTAATCTTATACTGCTTAGTGTCGCGATTCAAATTCTTGAATTTACTTAATAATTTGAGTCTTGTGCCCCCCTTTTTTTTTGTGCATTAAAAAAAAAATCCTTATTTTTTGCGAGTGATAGCTTAGGTGGCCTTTAAATTTAGTCAATTTTTCAGCTTGTTCAAATTAAATTGCACTGCATATATATATATATAAGCTTTTTTCTTTTTGTGTGTGGGGGGGGGGGGGGTGGGGGGGTAGCATTTTTAGACTTGGGTGGGAGATGGAAATATTTCTTTTTGACAAAAGTTCAATATTTTTTAAAATAAATTTGTTAGAAACACTACTTATTGCATTCTCTACCATGTTGAAATTTCTGAAACATTTTTGCAGATCTATGCATATTATGATTCCTAGAACCCAATCCAAACTGATACATGAAATCAAGTAGCAAAAGATCTTGGCCAGGTTCATTAATGGGCAAAATCAGACTGCAATTTTTTTTTTCTTTAATGGAATTTTCTTAAATCAATTCATGAATTGGTTGCAGAGAAAATTGAGAATTTCGTCAAAGATTTCAGAAACAAGCGATTATCTTCAGTTGGTTGCTGAATAAAATTGCTTATTTTGTTGAGAATTCACAAAGAAATTGCGAATTTATCAAAAGAATGCACAACAAATTGTAAACTATTGAGGGAAAAATATTCCAAAAGTCACAGAAACAAGTAATGAAATTTCTTAATTGGTGGTGAAAGTTTTGCCGATCGGTCGCTCTAAGCTATCACGAATTTCTACAATTGACTGCGCAAAAAAAAAAAAAAAAAAAAAAAAAAAAAAAAAAAAAAAATCAAATTCATCAATTGATTGCTAAAGTAAATAAATTTCATCAAAGAATCACAATAAAAATGTGTATTTCACCAAAATATTACAGAAAGAAAGTGCAAATTTCATCGTAGGAGCAGTAAAAGAAACTCAAATTTATAATCAAAAGTTTGCAGTAAAAATTGCAGATTTCAAAAAGAATCATGATAAAAAAACATGAAATATGATTGTGCGAGGAAAAATATGTGAATATCCTGAAATGATTGGGGAAACAATCACATTTCATCAAAAATTGCACCAGGCTAAAAAAAATTGGAACCTGGCTTCTTTTACAAATATTTTTTTTAAAAAAAGCTGCAAAACGAGAAGAAATTCCAAAATTTGTATAGAAATTTTTAGAAGAAAAAAATAACTATATTGAATTGAAAGACTGAAACCTTATTCCTTTTATGAATGTCAAAAAATGGCTACAAAAAATCAACCAAGCTTCAGACTTATGTGAATTTTGTGTGCTGTGATTTCTCATTTTGAGAAGTTGGCAGTTCTGAGTTTATACATTAATTTTACTCAAAGGGCACCACTTTTTTTTTCTTTTTTTAAGAGTTACCTTTATTTAATAAATCCCCTAATTAAATAAAGCAAATATTACCTTTCTTTATTTTTTCTACTAAAAATAAGTGCTATATGTATGCACATTTGATGCAAATATACATGCATAGTCCTGGAGGAATTAAATATTCAGCTTTATAAATGAACATAAATATTTTTTGTTCAATTGAAATTCTATATTCTTTTGTTATCAAAATGTATGTTTATATGCAGATACATACTTATATTAATTTTTTTTAAAGATACAATTAAACAAAAAAAAAAAAAATTATAAAATATATATTTATATTTTATTAACCCCTACGGAATGAGCGCCTTTTACAGAATTTTTAATCTTTCCTCACTGGTTTTTCAAAACAAAAATTTTTGTCTTCTTGAATTGAGAAAATTTCTTAATTAAATTAGGCAAAATTTACAATAAAAAAATAATGTGAGAATAATCAAGGATTCTGGGCACTTTATATACTATGTGTATATATATATATATATATATGTCGCTCATCCCGAAGGTGCTAAAAAGGATTGGTGGATTAATTTTCTCAAGTAATTTTAATTAATCCACCAGTTCTTTCTAATTCATTCAATCAAATGGATTTTAAATTAAAGAAAAATCTATCAATAAATCCTTAAAGTTTGTTTTAATTCCTAATTATAATCTGAAGCATAAATGGAATCCATATGTATTTTATTTTATTTTATTTTTTTTTTTTTTTAATTTCATGCTTGTAAAATTTTTATCCTGTGATATTTCCATTGCATGATTTGATTTTTAATCTCACAGGGATTCCATTTATCTTTCATTATAGCATATGTGTTCATTATCGGCAGCTATAAAATTAAGAATTGTTAAATAGGATGAGAAGGAGATTATAATTTCCTCTGAAAACATAATGATAACTTCAGAAACAATTTTAATATATATATATATATATATATAGTTCAAATTAAAGTTTTATGCTTAGGGTTGAAAATAATTTATAAAGAAATTAACCAAAAATGTATACTATTATATATATCTTGATAAAATTTTATGAGTGGTGTAAAGATGTAGTTTTTTGAAGTTGATGCACAAAAGTAACATTTTAAACAAAATATTTAACAATTTAATTTTGTGCAAAAGTGCTATAAATTGAAATATTAAGTATGGTTAATTTTTAAATTTAGACATAATTGAAGTTTTCGTTGAACATACCAGCTATGATATTTTATCATTTCAAAAACTGCAAAATAAATTTGTCTCCAGTTGCATATGCTAACTGACTGTACTGCAGAGTGCAATAATGCTGTACTTAGCGCACAATATGATTATGTTTTGTTGTACTATTTGAAATCCAGTATTCAGGCATAAAATGTTATATTTTTCTTTGTTATTGTATGATGGGAAAATACTTTGATAAATTTAAGGCCTTGTCAATAACATTAAGTGCCTTAAAATTATCAAATCATTCCATGTTCTATGATTTTAAACTTACAAAAAAAAAGGAAAGCTGCATATTGTTCACTGCATTATTAGGCATGTTATTAATAAAATTTTATATCTTACTGTTCAGTTCATTGTGTTCTTATTGAAAAATGATAGACGCGCCAGACATTTTATTACAGAATCTTCCTCCAAAGACATATTTGAAAATTTTTTTTTCTTTCTTTCAAGAAATATATGTATTACAGGGCCGAAACTAGAGGGGGATAGAGGGGGCATGTGCCCCGGGCACCACCAGAACAGAAGCTGAAGGGGGTGCCAAATTAAGATTTTGTTTGGTGTGTTTGATAAAAAGAATTCATACATGTGGGGGGTGCTAAAATCCATGTTTGCACTGGGAGCAAAAAAGGCTAGTTTCGGCACTGATGTATTACCACTCAAAAGCTCCACTACTGTTTATAAAATAATTGAATTAAGATACAATTCAATATAAAAACATAAATTTAATGAAAAAACAAGACAAAATTACATACAATGAGAGTAATCATGTAGTTCTTCTCAGTAAAAATTCCACTAGCCAAAATCCTGGCCCTTTTTACCCGACTACGGCAAAGCCAAAGGAGGGTTATGATTTTGACAGGCTATGTATGTATGTATGTATGTATGTATGTATGTATGTATGTATGTATGTATGTATGTTCATCTGTTCCCTCGTAACTTCTAAACCACTAATCAGAATTCGACAAATGACATATCATTAGAAGCGTCTTAATTGTCCGCTGGTTATAGGCTATATAGATTTTCACCAAATTCAATGTGGCGCCCTCTAGCGGACAAAATATACAGAGTAAAAAAATAAAGTTAAGCTAGATATGCCGTGTTTGGTATCATTTTAAAGCGCTTCACTTGTACATTTCGAATATATATATATTACTAGCATTTGCTTGTGACTTTACTTGCATTTATGGGCTAATTGCATATAATTCACATCTTTTCGTTCTTAATTTCTTTGGTACTTAGTAATCAGAATAAGACCACTGCAGTGCCATTAGAAGGGTCTTGATCTTGATATTCTGTTGGTTGTGAGCTATAAAGTTTGTCACCAAATTTACTATTATGCCCTCTAGCGGACAAAAAGTATAAAATAAAAATATATGTAATGTGTTTGGTATTACTTGAAAGAGCTTCACCAGTATTTATATGCTTATACATAATTACAAGACTGCTTTGAAGATGTTTAAAAAAAATGAGCGATAAGAGTAAAGCGCGGATCACGGGAACTGTAATGTAGAGCAGCGTGAACGTTAATAGAATAATTTAATGCACTAATGTAAACGACATAAGCTGGGAGTACCTCCACGCGGTGAAGGCGGAAACAGTTTGATAACTGGCTAAAACTCCCATAAAAATGTCCTCTGCATTATATGCCTTCGGGCTTATGTTGTTATATGTGCGTGTGTATCTATTTGCCTATTCGTTGTGACGTTGTGTACCCGGTAACGCAGGGAAGCAACCACAGCCATCCTACTTCGATACACTGTTTAAATTTTGTCGGATTAAATAAATAAAAATAATTTTGCTGGTATTGCACCAAAAGTACCAGGTTTATATAGTCTACGAAATAGCAGTAAAAGTTAGTAGTATAGTATAGTTAGTAAGTATAGAAATAAGAAGTAGTATAATAAGTATAGGTCTATAAACAAAAACAATTTAGTTTGAGTTAGGTTAGTAAATCTAGTGTAAATAAATAGAGCTATAAATATTAACATTTAGTTTCATTATTTTAGGTATAAAATAAAAGCTTTTAAAAAATGGCTTTATCAAGGAAAACAAAAAAAGCTTCACGCATTTCTGAGACAAGAAAAAATGAATCCCCAGATATTACTGAATTTAGAAGAATAAAAGACAAAGATTATCAGAAAAATCGTAGGAAAACGCAGTCCGAACATTCTAAAGTGGAAAATCGTTGGAATGCTAAAAAACGGGCTGATAATCTTCGTGAGAAAGAAACTTCTCAAAAAAAAATCATACGTTTACATAAAGCAAAAAACTACATTGCTCAGATAAGATCGCAAGAATCTCAAAATTCTCGATCACAGCGACTTTATTCGTTAAAGACACATGCTTCCGAAACCCGAAGCTTAGAAACTCCCACTTCAAAAATACTTCGACTCAAGTCAATGAAAGATCATGCTTCTCAAGTACGTAATCTAGAATCTCCGTCGACTCGACAAACACGTTTGGAAAATATGTGTAATCATGCCTCTCAAATGCGTGATCAAGAGTCTCCGTCGACTAGACAATCACGTTTGGAAAATATGTGTAATCATGCCTCTCAAATGCGTGCTCAAGAGTCTCCGTCGACTAGACAAACACGTTTGGAAAATATGTGTAATCATGCCTCTCAAATGCGTGATCAAGAGTCTCCGTCGACTAGACAATCACGTTTGGAAAATATGTGTAATCATGCCTCTCAAATGCGTGCTCAAGAGTCTCCGTCGACTAGACAATCACGATTGGAAAATATGTGTAATCATGCCTCTCAAATGCGTGCTCAAGAGTCTCCGTCGACTAGACAATCACGTTTGGAAAATATGTGTAATCATGCCTCTCAAATGCGTGATCAAGAGTCTCCGTCGACTAGACAATCACGTTTGGAAAACATGCGTAATCATGCCTCTGAAATGCGTGATCTAGAATCCCCGTCTACTAGGCAATCACGACTTGAGTCGATGAGCAATCATGCTTCAGAAATTCGTGCTAACGAAACTCCAACATCAAGAGAGATACGACTTCAATCCATGCAGATAAATACATCTAGAACCTACCGAGCTCGAAGAATTTTGTTCGAAACAGACAAGGACGAGTTTGATAGGGCAATTTCGGAGGTATCGGACAAAACATGTTATATTTGTAAAAAAACACTATACAAAAATCAAGTAAAAAATATAACATCTAATAATCTTTTCCCGCCTAACACTCCACAAAGAATAACAGCCTGTAATCGATGTGCCAATTCTATAAGTCGTAATAAAGTTCCGTCAACGGCTTTTTGGAATAAAATGACAGTTCCGGAACCTCCTCAACAATTAGTAGCTTTATCTGAAGTTGAAATAAGGCTTGTATCAAGGATTATACCGTTTGTTAAAATAATAAAACTGGGAGGACATTTCGGACAAAAAGGGTTTAAAGGGCAGGCTGTGTTGTTTGCTCAACAAGTTGAAGAAATCACGGAACAACTACCACTGGCGATTGAACAGTGCGGTCTCACTGTTGTCATCGAAACATTAGAAAATGTTGATAGGGTCAGGGAATATAGAGTGAATTTAGACAACCTACGTGCAGCTTTAAATTGGCTTGTAAACAACAATCATCTCTATAGAGGCGTTACTCTTAACTTTGAACACCTACAAAATTCAATGAATGATGAGCATATAATTGAAATACCGCCAACAACAGTTAATCATAACCGAGAGCCACATCAACATTTTAAAGTTATTAATTCAGACCGAAAAATTCTTAGAGGTTCTTTTAATCAAGGAAGTGACATGTTTTCTTCCGACAGTAGGGGGAAACAATGCACTGCAAATGCAGCAGTTGCTATAGCTTATTCTTCCACCAAAGATCTGTCGCAATGGGACGCTTCGGACATTGATCGGGTGTTAATATTTGGTGATGCATATTACTCCCAGTGTCTAAGGAGCTTGCCAATACAACCAAATTATTTAAACACCGAAGAATTGCTCCCGGAGTTAGTCATCGCAAATATGTCTTATACACTTGATTTTGACATAGATTGTATAACAGGACTAATTAACCCAACAGTAGAGGTGCTAGAAGGATATTTTTCGAGCTTATTAGAAGGTCTACGGCACTTTTTCCTGACTATTGAGAAGAATGCAGGCATAATCACCGCAGAAACAGAGATATCAATCTCTGTAATTAAACATGATACGTCGTATTACCTGTTTGATTCCCATTCAAGGGGACCTAAAGGATTTGTCGCATCAACTAGAGGTTGTGCAATGTTAATGATGTTCAGTACTATTGAATCTCTCGCTGAGCACCTACCTGTTGTCCTTATGACAAGAGGACGCAGAAACCTCCAGTATTGCATAACGTCTGTAAACGTATCTGTCAACAACATGACACCATCAAACGTATGTCCACATGAAACTACCGATAGCGAACATGACTCCGTTAATGGTCATTGCAACGATGACATCACTGCCAGATCCTTAACTAATAATGGCCAAATAAACGTCACAATGTTGATGGCTAACGAGTACCAGATACCTAATTTAATTGATGTCATAAATAATCCTGTAGGTAACGATACACCCCTCCCAGTATACGATATTCGGAGAAAGACAGCTCCTCCTATAAGCCTCCTTGTAGAAAAAAGAGCTGAGGAATTAGCATGGGTTAGACTCTTCCCTGATGGAAATAATGGATTACATGAAGAAAGGCAACACAAAATAACCCCATTGGACTACTTTCAGACTAGAGTTATGGGAAGCGACAAACGATTTCAAAAAATAGAATACCTATTTTATGCTCTGTCTGCAGTAGAATTGTTAAGAGCACGCCAGAATGTATCTGTTTGTGGAAGACTTCGACAAGATGGGATACAGCCGGAGGATCTTATACAAAATATACATTTATGTATGAGAAACATACGAGGGACTTCTTCCTACTGGCACAGGGCTTTTACAGAGCTAATGGCCATGGTCAGAAACTTAGGGCCACCCCATTTCTATCTTACATTATCCTGTAATGATTTGAATTGGCGGGACATGTTAAAAGCTCTCTTGGTGGCAGATGGTAGGCCTGATTTTCCTATCGACGATCTGACTTATGATGAAAAGCTAAGATTAGTGGAATCGTATCCAGTAACCCTGTCGCGCCAGTTTATGTTCAGGTTTAATGCTCTTATGCGAGTATTAAAAAGCAAATCGAATTATATATTGGGTCATGAACTGGTTGATTTCTGGTGGCGGGTTGAATTTCAATTAAGGGGATCTCCACATATACATATGATTGTTTGGTGTAAAGATATGCCCGATTTCAATTCGCCAGAAGGAATTAATCTGCTTGAAAATATAATTACCTGCGAAATACCTGAAAACGATTCAGAATTAAAAGATCTTGTCACCAGACTTCAAACTCACAGACACACACATACATGTTACAGTTATAGAAGTCCAAATTCATGTAGATTTGGGTTTCCAAAACGAAGCTCAGAAAGAACAGTAATATTGGATGACAACCAAGCTACTTCAAATGGTGGAAAATTTTATATATTAAAGAGACGCTCGGAAGAATCTATGATTAATAATTACAATGCAACACTACTACGATTGTGGGGTGCTAATATTGACATACAGCCTGTGGTTTCAGCTCTTGGCGTTGCGTATTATATCGCTAAATATATCGCGAAATCGGAACCAGCGAACCTGCAAACCGCAATAGCAGAAGCGCTTTATAGAGTTAGAGAAAGAGGAGGAAATTTTGGCCAGCAGATATTTGCCGTTCAGAATTGTTTGATGAATCATCGTCAAGTGTCAGCGCCGGAGTGTGCATACAGGCTGTGCCACCTGAAGTTACGCGACAGCTCCAGGAAGTCAACATTCGTTAACACATGCAAGCCTGAGCTCAGGTACAGGATGTTACGTTTTGATTCGGATACAGTTGAGCCTTGCAAAAATATATTCGAACGATATGAAAGTCGACCACGGAACTTAGAAGAATTGAGTCTCGGTGAGTTCGCTGTCAATTATGAGCCGATAAGTTCTATTACTTATCAAGACGATGACGATGGAGATGCTGATGCCTATGAGCAAGAAACTGAAAACCAAGAGCCAATAATAAATTTGCTGAATAGAATGGGTAGAATGAAGAAACGATCACGGCCAGCAGTTCTACGAACTCGATATTACACCGCTGACTCCGACCCTGAAGCGTACTATTACAGTTTGCTAGTTACGCATAGTCCCTTCCGTAGTGAATGTGAGCTGTTAGAGGGGTACGACAATGCTAAAGATGCTTTCTTGGCGAAACGTGGTCTTTTAAGACCACTTCATTCTGGGTATGATAATGAGCTATTATCTCGTTGGGAAAACGAAATACAAGATGCCCTTCGACGACTAGCTGCTGAACAAGCAGTCGACATGTGTGCCAATAATAGCGCCACGAATCAGACTTCAATATTACAAAATCCATTTCATCACATTAATATTCAAGAAGATGATTTTGAAGACAATATGGTAGTAAACATTATGTCTGATGAGGATTTTTTGAGGGGAGTCAATTCCTTAAACTACGATCAAAAACAGTTGTTCACCAAAGTATGTGACAAATTACGAACAAATACTGATGACCAACAAAGATCACTCCTAATGTTCATTACTGGCGGAGCTGGAAGCGGCAAAAGTTTCACTCTAAAACTGCTGGTTGAACAAATTCGAAGACTATCCTCAAATACAAGTGTCATAGTCACGGCACCAACTGGTGTTGCTGCCCGACTAGTCGGAGGATGCACTTTACACAGTACTTTTGTATTGCCTATTGAAAAGGGCCGAACAGTTACCTTGAGGCCGCTGACCGGAGATCGTCTGCAAAGGGAAAGAAATAAATGGAGAAATATCAAGTGGGTTATAATAGATGAGGTCTCAATGGTGCCCTATTCTACACTAAGAAATATTCACCTGAGGCTACAAGAGCTTAAACAGAACGACCGAGTCTTCGGAGGTGTCAACGTTCTAGCTTTTGGCGATCTCATGCAGCTACCCCCGGTTGCTGCTACACTTGGGGGCGCGTATTGCTTCAAGCAGCCGGAACATCATGTACATGAACCACACTTGTGGAGGATGTTTGATTTCTGTGAATTGAGCCAAAATATGCGCCAAGCCAACGATAACACTTTCGTTGATCTTTTGAACAATATCAGAGTAGGCAAACTGACCTTAGAACAACTGGCCACGTTAGACACAAGAAAAATAACTAATGAAACAAACGATTATGATGAAATAGTACATATATATCCCACTTTGAAACAGGTAGAGGCATATAACACCAAGATGTCGGAACGTTTAACATTACTTACTAAAATGTACACCATCACAGCAATAGATACATCTACTGAATCGAAGACATACGGACAGACCCCGAAACCTGAGCATTTACCTAGTGACCCCAATAAGACTGGGGGTATAATAAACAGTATCGAACTGGGAATCGGCTCCAGAGTAATGCTTCGTAGAAATTTGAATGTAAACCAGGGTTTAGTAAACGGAGCGATGGGAGTGGTGAAGGCCTTTGAATGGCCTGCTCTTCGGCGCGATCAGTTGGAACAGGGAGAACAGCCAAGCGCTGTTCTCATACAATTTGACGACGCATCCATAAAAGCCGATATTAACGGACTTGTCAGAATCGAGCCTTGCCTCACTGAATTTGACGGCTTGAGGGGGTCTGGGAAAATTCAGCGTAAAATGCTCCCGCTGATTCTTTCTTGGGGTTGTACTGTACATAAATTACAAGGTTGTACTCTGGATAAAGCAGTTATCGATCTAGGAAAGTCATTGTTTGCTAAAGGACAGGCCTATGTCGCTCTCAGTAGAGTCAAAACCATAGAGGGTTTGTTTATAAGTGCCTTGGATCATAATAAGTTGCTTAAAAATCCACATGACAGTCAATCGTTAGCAGAATTAGATAGATTAAGAAATCTTCCTAGGTCATCTTAATACATGAAACCTTCAATCTACATTACACATTTACACATTACACTAACGACCTCATCCACTAATCGGTCCATTACCCATTTGCTGCCATCGACGGATATGTGCGTCATTACTACCAAATACTGGAAGCGTCATACGTCAAAAAATAAAGTTAAGATAAATATGCCGTGTTTGGTATCATTCAAAAGCGCTTTACTTGTACATTTTGAATATATCTATATATTACTAGCATTTGCTTGTGACTTTACCTGTATTCATGGGGTACTTTTATACTTTTTCAGCGTAGTTTTTTGTCGTAGTTGGGTTTTAGTTTTTTTACTTTATCTTGTTCATATAATTGCATTTGCCAAATGTTTCCAGAAAAAATAAAACTCTGCCCTTAGAAGGTGATCTTCGCATAGCTATCCCAAGCACTAACTGACCTGCACATTCAATTCTCAACGGGGTCTTGAATAAATTTATTTATTCTTTGACATTGCATGGCTTATTCATATGGGCTGGATAAAGACTTTGTTCAGTCTCAAAGCAATTTTCTTATCTGTGAGAAATGCTACTTCACTTGGATGTTGTTACAGTATGTATGCTTATTCATTATTTTTGAACAGATGTTCTGTTATTGTTTTAAAAGAGCTCATTTTAAAGGGCAGTCTCATATCATGATCCAAAAATGTTATTTTTCTTAGCCTTATTTATTTATTATTACTTTTATCTTGTTTTATTATTTTAACACTTGCTAGTTCTTTTCATTTAAAAAAAAAATGCCATTTGTCATAATATTTGAATAAGCTTTCATTAGGAAATTCAACAATCTGTAAAAAGTACAATCGTATATCATAGTATTAAATTTCGAAATTCTACTTTAAAAAAATGTTGCAATTGATTGTCACACTGATAAACTAAAAACATCATTGAAAAATTTAGCTAACAATCTGGCAGAAAATTTTATTGTAGTGATGGGAATAGATAAATAATTCTGTTATTGATCACAATGATTTGATGTGAGAGAGAAACAATAGATTGAGGTTGTAGACATAGGCAAAAATAAGTTGCACTGAAGCAGATGCAAATTCTGTTCTTATTGCAAGAAGAACAAATGAAAAACGAAATAAAATTAAAGATCAAGTAGATTTTATGGTTTGTGCCACGTCAGACTATTATCAAAACCCAACTTTCTGGGTTTTTATTTTATTTTATTTTATTTTATTTTTTTTTTTTTTTTTTTTACTAATACATGTAAGAGCTGAAATTAATGAATTATATAAAAAATTTTATTACTTTTGCTGTGTGTTTTTCTTAAGATTGAAAAATAAATTGGAAATATATTTTTCTTTGTTATGAAAACATGATCTGCAATTTCACTTCATATATTAATTTTTCTTTTATGTTAAAGATTAATAAATCCAAAAGCAGGGGTGTAATCGTAAAAATAACAGAGTATATGCTCAAGGCTGAGGTATACCCTAGAGTGTGTATACAATAGCTTTCTTGAGAAACAGAGATTATGGTGCTCTAAAAAATCCAGAAGGTATACGGCATATACCCTTTACTACGTCCCTGTCCAAAAGATTCCAGGCATTCAACCAGCCTCAAACTCAGTGCTATGACTGTATTTGTGGGACCGCGAACCCAGCAATACTTCAGCAGCTAAACTTATTGAAATAAACAAGCCAGCTCAAAAATTTGTATTACTGGGAGGCAAATTCCTCAAACACAGCCAGCAGCACGTGTGGTATAGAAAATAAATTGCGTTGTAAGCCGAAAGATCCAAGAATTAAAAATAAAATAAACTCACCCATGATGCTCATAGACAAAGAAAAGGCAATCAATTGCAGCAAACATCTATTTATTATGTTTCACACTTAAATCTTTGTTCCCATGGCCACATATTAACTTAGGAAATAAGACAATTATATATCCTTTGACATGTGAGGTGCTGGTTCTTTATACAGTTCCCGATAGCCGAAAGTCTATTACAGTTCCTATTGTCAGTCCTTATTATTTTTTTTAAGGTGCTTTTACCAAGATCTTCCAGTCAACTGGCACAATCCGAAGATCAAAGATAGCAAGGTTTTCCAAGATGTAACAGAGCTGAATCCACCACGTTGGAAACCATTTGTTGATGAATATCACGGCGAGGATCTGTACGCTCTTCCAGAAGGGGATCAACCAAATCGAAGAGAATCCGAAGCCAAAATCACGGTGACGATTATTGATGTTTCAAGCAGACATCCACCAAGCTGGGGCTGACTAGAAGAGCATTCACGGCGATGATGACCTCTCTAAAGTACATCAAATTATCTGGAAGACTCAGCTGTAGACATAGTGATTTTAAGATGACAAAACATTCACTGCTGGGGCTGACTGAATAAATAGGATGTGTGTGATTATTAAATTATGAAAATTCTGGGAGACTTTTGGCAAAGGAAAATAAAAAGAGCTGCTGCAATCTCCGCTACACAAAATTCGTACTCGCCATCAATGCTTAAAAATTACTAACTGCCCATGCTGGACCCAAGGGTCCAGCGTACGGCCCACACGTCCTAATCCCATGCTCTCTCCTCAAAAAGTCACATAAATCAGCGTTTCTCCTGCCTTCTCCACGAGGCGCGTTCACACAGCCAATCAGAGCACAGCTTCTCTCTGATTCCAGAATGGTCTGGAAAAGGATGCGTCATTCAGGAGGATGAACGTTGAGATTTGGCGGGTAATTTGTACCAAAAAGAATTATCTCGAAGGCCGTGGAACATTCCGAGCCCCGATGAGTCATGTGAAAGCTCCTAGGAGAGACCGGAAAAAAATGGCGATGCGCGAATTTGAAAAATCAGCTATCTTTATATAAAAATACAGAAATTAAGATTAATTTTAAAATCGCATAAATTGCAAACTATATGATTAAAAGACTGGGCGATTACATTAAAATAATTTATATTTAAAAATAAGATTGATTAATATAATTTTAAGAGTAATTAATTAATATTAAAATAATTTAGAAAAATATTATCTGGTATATTGTTATTATGTCATATGGGAAAGCTACGATGTTTAAACTGAAAATATTAGATTTATTTAATTTATTAATGGAATTATAGAAAATTAAGATTACGTTTTTTGAAATGACTATTATTTTTTTTTTTTTTAATAATGATCGGAATTTTTGAAAAATAAAAACATTGCCTGAAAATCATCTACACATCCTAGCACTCAGCAGAAAATTTTCCTAGATCAAAACAAAAGAAAATTTATCCATAATTTAACTCAATTGTGGAAAAATAGTCTAAAATTCTATTTCTAATATCATTTTTATGTAGAAATATGAACATGTAAAAAGTCATTCAACAATAAAACATTCATTAAAACAATATTCTGGACTTTCTTTTCAAAAACTGGGTCAACCTGAATTTGATTCACCAGAGTTAAAACTCAACTAGAAACCTATTTGAAACAATTACTCATCCTGACCCAAATTGGACCCCTTAAAAAAAATTAACAAATAAATGTGAACCTGACCCAATTCATGAGTCAGGCTGAGTGGAAAAGGATATGAAATAGAAAATTTCACAAATCGAAACACTATTTTTTTTTCTTTTTTTTAACCATGCAAAAGCAATTTAAAAAATGCATTCGAGACTGTAAATAATATTTTTTTTTTTTTTTTTTTTTTTAAGTTAGAGAACATAATAAGCTATATTGTCTTTGGTAAAGCCTAAATTCTGTTTTCTACCATGTCTGTTACATCAAAAGTTTAAATTTAAAAAGCCTGGATGTGTGGCCTTATCATATTTTTTTAATCACTAAACCACCTGTTTCATGAGGTGTTCGTTTGGAGAGAAACTATCAATAGCTTCATGCATGATATTGGGTGACAGTTTATCACAGTTAGTGTTAAGTGAATCACTGCATATTCTATCCATTTTTTTTTTTTTTTTTTTTTTTTTTTATTAGATTGACTGGAATGGAAATATTAATATTTTTCCGGAGCTTTTATGATACATTTCAATAAATGCAGCAACCTGACCAATATGACATAAATTCATGAACCATAATGTCAGTCTGGTACATATCAAGTTTTGGAGTGCAGGTAAAATTGAGTTACTCAACCGGATACAAAACTCAAATATCAGCTGATTCAAGGCAGATGTTATAGCGATCATCTCTCAGGAGGGAAACATATACAAATCAGATATAGCTTTTAGATATAGCATTTGTTTTGCAAATTTCTGCATACATATTATTATAAAAATTACATTTGGTACTTTTTGGTGTTAGTTGAGTGGCATGTCAAAACCCGGCATAAATCAATGTCAAAACCAGGCAATGTCAAAACCCGGCCAGTTTCGGCCAAAACCCGAAACTGGCCAGCAACGTTTAAAAATGACTTGCCAGTTTGCAAACTGGCCAGATGTGATGGGCCAATTCGCTAAATATATAGAGGGACTCGACTTAATCATTTCTAACACAGTTGAAAGTGTCTATGAATTGAAATAGTCTACCAGTCCATGCTCTAACTCGAGTAAAGCTCGGGTAAACTTGTGCTTGTTATCTTATTCGGTTTATCAATTAATTTTGGTACTGAAATGGAATTGTGTACTATTTTTTGTTAATTTACTGGGATTCACAAAAATATTTCATTTTCAACATGATCAATGGGAATCATTTTTACTGTGCATTTTAATGTTGTTACATTATCTTTGTTACAATAAAATTGGTACCTATCATTACATTACTACTATATCATTAAGATAGAAGACAAACAGTTATCTATTACAGTGTATGAAATATTGCAATTCCAGATTTTTTACAGAAACATTGAAAATTATTTCATTCCAAAGAAGAGAATGGTGAAAGAGTTTTTTTAATACCTTTTAATAATGTTACATTATTTCAAACATAATGAAATTCACATGCTTCTCTCATGTGGGAAGCACTTTTTTTGTAGAGTGTATTGATTAAGTAGCCATTATAGTTCGTTTATAGGGACGTCAAACATAATTCCGATAAAGATTTATGATAAATGTCAAACATAATGAAATTTATATGCTTTACTCATTTGGGAAGCAATACTTTTTTGTAGAGTATTGATTAAGTAGTCATTATAGTTCGTTTTTAGGGATACAAAAAGGAATTCCTGTAAAGAATTATGATATGCGAAAAAATATTTAATATTGTATTTTTAAAATATTACACTATTTCAAACATAATGCACATGTGAGATGCAAATTTTTGTAAAGTATTGATAAAGTAGTAATTATAGTTCATTTATAGAAATGCCAAAAATAATTTCGAAGAATTATGATACATTTCAAACATAATGAAATTTATATGCCTTATTCATGTGGGAAACAATGTGTTTTTGTAGAGTATTGATTATGTATTCAATATAGCTCATTTGTAGGTACGCAAAAGAATTCCGATAAAGAATTATGATAAATGCAACAAATCTTTCATGGAGTATTTTAATGATGTTACACTATTTCATAATACACATGTGGGATGCAAATTTTTTGTAGAGTATTGATTAAGTAGCCATTATAGTTCGTTTATAGGGACCCAAAAAGTATTTTGATAAGGAATTATGATATATGCGAGCAAATCTATACGACATTTTAATGATGTTACACGATTTTGAACATAATGCACATGTGGGGTACTTTTATTTATAAAGTATTGATTAAATAGTCATTACAGTTCATTTATAAGAACGCCAAAAAGAATTCAGATATAAAATTATGAAGTATGCCCAAAAAATCTGTTATAAGTTATTTTTAGCAATGTTGCATTATTTCAAACATAATGCAATTCACAAGCCTCACTCATGTGAGAAACAATGTCTTTTGTTGAGTATTAAGTAGCCATTATAGTTTATTTATAGGGACGCCAAAACAATTCCGATAAAGAATTATGACATATTTCAAACATAATAAAATTTATATGCCTCACTCATATGGGAAGCAGTAGGGTTTTTTTTTTGTGGAGTATTATATATATAAAACCCCTCCGTGTATAACAATTCCGGGGTTATCCACGAGAAAAAAAAACTCATTCACCAATGAAAACGTTTCATAGTTGTAATGGAGCGTTCTCATTGGTCAGATTTACAGTGAGAGCTGTAAATGACGTCACTACATTTTACTTCGCTTTGAAATCTTTCCACGATTTCAAAAAGTACACTTAAAAATTTGACCCATTTGCTGCAGCGGCACTCCACAGCTTTTATAGAATATCTCTTTCATGATCAATGAGAATGCTCCATAACACAGTAAAGTAACCGTTTTCTATAAAAGCGGTGGAGTGACGCTGTAGTAAATGAGTCAAATTTTTTACAGTGTATATTTAATTAAAACTTTTTATTAAAGAAAAGCGAAGGTGCGTTTTAAATGCAATATTGTTAAAATTTTTATATTCCGGTTGCTTTAATTTTTTTTTCTTTACAGCCGTGAATGACTCTTGAGAATTTCAAATCTATAAAAAACATTGTGAAAAGTTACCTCCGATTTTAAAGGCAATCTATTTTCTGACCAATGAAACCGTTCCATAGTCGTAATGGAGCGTTCTCAATGGTCAGATTTACAGTGGGAGCAGTAAATGACTTCACTACATTTTACTTCGCTTTGAAATCTTTTCATGATTTCAAAAACACTATTTAATTAAAACTTTTTATTTAAGCAAACCGCGGGTGCGTTTTAAATTTCATTATAATCCCCACTCCCATCTAACAGATAGTTTTGCTATAGTTTTAAATGCAGATTTCTGTTAAAATTTTCTTTCTTTCTTTTTTTTTTTTTTTTTCTTTTTTTTGTTAGATTTTTCCCTTTCCAAATTTAATCGCTGTATTTATCAAAATTGTTTCAGCCTAAAGTGGCTATGATTGACCACAGTTGTAATTTTTTATCATCCTTTAAAAACGCAAACACGTCATTTTGACGGGCTATCATCTAGTTGATTAATAAGTCTTTATAAATCATTTATAGGGACCCCAAAAAAGTATTCCGATAAGGAATTATGATATATGCGAAAAATACTTTTACAGAGTATTTTTATGATATTTCACAACTTCAAACATAATGTAGCCTTTATACATTTCTAATATGCTGTACAACATTTTTTCTATAGATTGTTGACTAAGTAGAATTGGCCATTTATATACCGACTCAAATTATTTGGTTGTTTTATTAATTATGTGCCATTATTGTTTTACATGTGCATTTCCAGATGTGATAAGCTTTTAAAATTTATTTGTAAAGCAAATTATAGATCATATGAAAGCTTTAATGAAAGATAAAATAAATAGATTACTGGTTATGGATACCCATTGTTGAAATGAAATTTTACTTTTTTTATGCTTATGTGGATATCTCTTTATATTAAAAGAACCTTAGTAAATTCTCTTAACAACATTCCAATAGAGTTGGATGATGTTTTGTAATCTATTCGGAAATTCATTTTCTTTCTTGTTTTAACTTTAAAGTTGTTCATTTGTCGATGAGCCAGGTTTATTATTTAAAAAAAAAAAATCCCCTTCATATTTATTTTTAAAGAATCTTCTGCAAAATGTAGTTAATCAGGTTCAAGATAAACTGAAATAATGTGAAATATTATAACTTTATTGCGACCATTTTTTATACAATTAAAAAATATATATTTCTATCAGCAAAAATGGTGTTTTAGACCACTAAGGTGGCATATCAGAATAGCATGGAAATATCCTTTCCTGTCATGTGTGCATGTCGGTGCCCTCTACCGTCGCAAAACAACTTTCTTCTCTAAATAAGAAACAACTTCTAAGAGAAGTTTCATGACGGTCCCGCATCTAAAGGGTAGCTTTAAATCCCCGATTCGGATGTTGGCCAAGGCTTCCTGGCCAGTTCACGAATTGGCCAGGCTCCGGGTTTTGGCCGCAACATATATACATATATATAACACTAGCGTCCGATTAATCTAAAAGTACCTTATATTTTCGTAGAATTCAATTTTTATAGGAATATATTATATTTAAAATCTGTTTTCTGTGCTTATACTTTTATAAAATTTCGGAGCTTTCTGACATTAAAAAAATAATCTGTTTTTCAAAGGTACATTCTAAAATTCTTTAAAACTCATTTGTACACCTAATGTTAAACTAGTAACCAATGTAAAACTAGTTGATTGTGGCTATCATAAAACTGTATAATGCAGAAATTTCTTAATGTTCATACAAGAACCTAATAGGTTGAAACAAAACTTCATGAACATGATTTAATCATACAGGTGTATCTAGAAATCTGAGGAAAGCAATTTGAGCAGCATTTGGATCAAAATGATAATTTTGGAATTTTTTAGTGCAGGACCTTTAATCCAGATCAGCAACGAATTTCCATGACTTTTCCAGGTTCTGGAAAAAAAAAAATATTCTCAGAGTAGATTTTGTGATTTTATACATGAAAGTCATTAACATTGTGAATATGAGAGTAGAACTTTCACAACTGATTTTCAAGTAATAACTACTGAATAGTTCAACAAATTCTACTAAAATTTACACGCTAAACATACACATTTTCAGCATCAGATTCTATCCAATTAGTCCAATCAGGATGAAATTCTTATCGCTTTAGTTATATTTAAATACATATAACTGCGGCATATTTTAATATTGAATAAATTAACAAATGTTCAGTTCCAAAACAAAGATAAACATCTAATCAATCTTACAACATTCAGTACAAAGTTTGAAGCTTGAGTCAAAAATTTTCGAAAATCCCTCCTGGAAAAAAATGTTAGGATTTTGCAGTCAGACTAAGCAATATGTACTGTGACGATTAAGTATGTGATTGAGGAGATACCATGTAAAAGCTTCATTTAGAATTATTCATAAGATTGCCAGAAAAAAAAAAAAAAAAAAAAAATTGAAAGTTACACATATCTGAAGTATAGAATGTATATTTTATATAAATTTATGACTATTTTAATTCTTGCAGAAAAAATTATAAGTCATTACGTTATTTGATATTAAACTTCACAATACGCAGAACAGTTGGCTAAAACCCCCAATAAGCAGAAAGAAAATGTGCATTACTGAATACAGTAGACTCCCTGAAATCCACAAAGCTTGGGATCAGAGGTTTTGTGGATTTTAAAATTTTGCAGATTTCTGGTCATTGTTTTGTTTACATTTTTTAAACAGTAATTTGAATGTAATTAATAATGCAAATTGAAACTATAATGTGTAATAATAAACTATAATAAAGAACAATTACAATAAAATATTAAAATAATAAAGATTTAAATAATTTTTAAAATATTAAAAGCAAAGATCAAGTTAATAATCAATAATGTATGATTAAATTATTCAAGGAAACTTGCTTCTTAAAGGTACATTAATAATTCACATCAGAATCATAAAAGTTAAGGAAGTTTTATTTAAGGTTTAGCCAGACTTAATTACCAAAACAGCTTGGTTAATACATAAATATATTTGGTAAAAAGATTGTGTTTACCAATAATAGCAGCAATACCTTGAATATTTTCAAAAATAAATTTATTCTTCCTTCATGAAAAAAAAAAAAATCAGTAATTCAGTAATATCAACAAAATTTACAAATTAAAATATATATGAAATTTATATAAAGCTAAAAAAGTCAAATTTTGTCCCTATATCTACATTGATTGTTTTATTGTTTACATCTGTAAATTATATGAGGATTTTAGGGTTGCAGAGGAGGAGAGTTTACATTTGAGGGAGTCTACTGTAATAAAAATTTGACAATTGTCTACCGTGATCAAACATTGTTACCATCATAAGCTAAAAATATGTATTAAAGAAATAGATAAAGTGAAACAGAAACTTGATTTTAGTTTACTGTCAGCACAGAGAAAAAACTGTCATATCCATGCGAGCTGAATATTGGAAACCATGTTGTGAAATAAGCATTTATGTTTTCAGTAGAACTTAATGACCTCAAGTTATCTAAGATTTTAAAAAAGTATGGGAATAAAATTCAAATACACAAGAAAGTATTAAAATATTTTTAAACATTTATTTTAGCTATCAAAATTACAATAATCTGTAGAACATTGATATGAGATTCTGAAACAATTCTGTTTTATATGTACATTTCATTTTAAACATCAACATATATATATATATATATATATATATATATCACCCACTTTAAAAAGAAAAGTTACAAAATTCCAAGCTCAGATCCAACATTACGAAATGCTTCAACAGCCTGTTGAATATCTTTCTCTGAGTGTGCAGCTGATATCTGAACCCTGACTCGTGCTCGATCTAGTATGGAAAAACAATGATTGTGTTAAAATGTACATCAACTATTTTCTAATATTTTATCAAGCACAGAAGTAAACAGACATTGATAGATTTAATTCTGAACTTTATTAATACTGGAGAAAAATTATAATATGCAGACAAAACATTAATCCGGCAGTAGTCGCATGTCTGTCTTTTTGCCGCCCTTATAAATTATCTTCTCCTAATTTATATATCCATCCAATGGAGAACTACTATGTAACTGACTGTTTGTTCTGTAACTGTATGTTTCTCCATCACTATAGTGGAATAGCAAGACATCTTTGTTTTTCTTTCAGATACTTTTTTACAAGCAAAGTTGAAATTGGAGGAAAAGTCTATGAACAATCCCTAATGACAGTTCATTTTTTACTTACATTTTTTACAATATTCCAAATCTCATTAATAAAATGCTTAAATTAAATGAACTGCAAATTTATGACTTCAATGAAATGCAATATACAAATATTCAGTGAAAAATGTTTCTTATTTTACATTTTCTGTATGTGAAAGGCTGGCAGCAAAAAGACCAAACACAACTAATAACATTCTAAAAATTATGTGATTACTCCCAGGTTAACCCATTTTCGGCCAAAGGTTCGTATACGAAACATTTCGATAAATATTTTTTTTTAACACTCTGACACATTTTTTTCAAGAATTTTATTTTTCTTCTATTTTTTAAGGCTTTTGAAGACATCCATAAAATATTAGTAATTCAATTGGAGTAAACACTTTCTCTTAAAAAATTTTCAAAATACGCTAGAGTTTTAATTTGAAACGCCTTTGACAAATTCAACTTTTTAAAAATATATTATTATTCCAATTGAAATGAATTATATGTTTTTAAAATAGATTAAAGTTGCAAATTCTGTATATGAAATAAGAATAAAACAAAAGTCATAAAAATATTATTCATATTCATATTATTCATTATAAGAAATAATATTTTATATTATTATATAAAATATTATTTCTTATATAAAATATTATTTTTCATGCACGAATCTTTTTTTGTGTCTTAATGTATGTAATTTAAGCATATTTCAATAAAAATAGTGCTACATTTTATAAAATTTCTGTGTTTGGCCTAAAATGGGTTAATAACAGTAGAAACTGTTTCAAGAATTCAAAACAACAATAATAGAGTTCAAATTTAAACTTTTTTCTCTCCTCTCTAAATATGCTTAATACTTTATATATATATATATAACAAGGAAAAAATATATTACAGGCATATTTTAAGTAGATTTCATAAGAAATACTACCTATTGCTGTAGTTACCATGATACCACTTTTGAAAAATTTCCTTCATAACTTTTCATTATATGACCCCAGGAGGATTCCTCAGGTCATGTTCACTCAAAACCAACCCATCTAAATTGTCTGCACAATAAATGCGCATTTATGCACAAACCATCTCCAAACTCGCCAAATGCTGTAAGATGGTTAATATCTTAATGGGGATGGCAAATGAGCAAAATTGGCCCATTGAGGAGGGTTGAAAATTTTGAATACTGCCTTAACATAGCTCTGACAAAACCAGCTCTTATATAACATTACAGGAAAAAATCAACAATTTTAAAAAAATGCAATAAAATTCTTACTACAACAATTATTCTATTATTGCAAGATTTGCATGTGAAAAATGGAAAAGAAAAAAAAAAAGGAGTTTAACGAATTTAAGAAAAATTTAATATTGCATCATAACTTTTCTATAGCAAGATTTTCACATGAAAATGAAAAATAAAATAAATAGCTTTTTGGATTTTTTTTTTTTTTTTTAAAGCAAGAATTGACATCTTGGAAATATAATGGACGAAAAAGCAGATGACTATATGACATCATGCAAGTTTGTAAAAAAGTATTGAAACATGACAAAAACCAGACTACAGAAATATTGGAATATTTTAACATTTTGAAGCTCTCTGATTTTGTTTCGCCATTTTAAAACCTATTCCATTTATATATGTGTGTGTGTATGCGAGCATATTAGAATTCTCACAATAGGTTTAGGTCCCTAGAACTCATTCTTAGTGATAAAACTGAGTTTATCTTTAATCTTGACTTAGTTTTTGCTGGTGAAATTTGTACCAAACTTCGAAATCTACCTCTGCCTATAGGTTGAGCCAGCAGGGCTTTTTTTATGTTTCTGTTAATTCATGAATTTGAACATAAATATTTCTTTGATTTTAGTAATATCTATCACTTTATAGCTCTACTTATTAGAAGTCGTTGGGGAGCCACTGTAATAATTACACATCATGGATATGCATAATATAACATATAAAAGTAAAACATGTATAACAATTTAAAAAATGCATTGCAAATCCAAAAGAAAATTTAAATATATATTTAAATATTTTTAACACATAGTAATGCTCTATTAATGAATTGCTAAACCAATTTCAACAAATTATATAAAATGCCAAACAACCGCCGTCCAAGACAAATATATTCGGGATGTAGGTAGGGGCGATCGCTAGTTTCATCGTCCCACCCACCCACAAACCGTTTTTCAGTGTCTGTAATTTGTCTACTTTTTCTTTTAAATTTGTTCAATTTCTGTCTTTTTTCCCCCTTTTTTATTAACCCGCGAGAACTCACGCATGAGATTTTCTCTCTCCATCGTACCCTTTTTAAGACTATTTTTCATTTTAATAAAGTTTCAAAATGTGATTTCAATTACTTTACCTCTTTTTTGAATAAAAATACTAAGCCAAACAAAAAATTTGATATTAAGTGACTGTAAAGTAAAAAAAAAAAAGAATTGGGCACCGTGAGAGAAATTCTCATAGTGAGTTCTCCCGGGTTAAGAGTCCAAGGCATCTGAGTCGTAAGCAGGGTCAGAAAAAAACCAAAAAAAAAAAAAAAAACCCTGGCTTTTTTGGTTTAAACCGGGGTTTTTTTTTAAACATCCTTTCTTATCACATATACATGCATATTTACTAATAAAAACAGATATTATTGATTTATAAGCAGTATAATTTCATTTAAAATAATTTAAATTTAATAATTATAGTGAGTTTATGCTGAAAATTGAAAAAATTCATTTTTCAATTTAAACAGTCTTTTGTTGAAAGTTTCAACTGTTCTACACAGTAAACCATTGATGCCCTGTAAATCCTTAGAAACAATCTTTTGATTACTAATAATAAACATTTGGATGTAGTTTGATAAATATTCTTTTTCATAATTATTCAAATAATAAATTACAAATACTACTTAGGATTTTTTCTTTTTGAGTGACAATTTGAAGTTAACATTTTTAGTCATTAGATTCAGCAGATAGCAGAGGGGGGAAAATTATTATTAAAATGCTGTAACTAGCAACCAGTCTTTGCTTTTAATTCTTTAAGATAATCTCCCAAAAGAAAAATTTCTTTTACAGCTTGTGCAAAATCTTAAAAGGTCATTGTGTTATATTATTAATTGCATTAAATATTCTGCATTATTAAAAAAATTAAAATATTTTATACTAAATATTGAATCTATTTTATCTTTGATCAATTCACATGTTTGAAGTTTTTTCTTTAGAGCAATAGATATGTTCATCAACGTGTACTGATTTGAATTCTATGCATAAAAAAATGACGTAAACCCAATATACCTAATGCTTATTGCTATAATAAAGTGTTAAAAGTAGAAATCTTTTATATCCAATAATCTGAATCTCATAAATTATAAAGAAAGAATGAAAATGTCATTAGATTTCTTCTAAAAAACGATAGAAATTTTTTATATCTAATAATCTGAAACTCGTAAATTATAAAGAAAAAAAGAAAATGTCATTAGATTTCTTCTAAAAAACAAATTGCTTTTTTTTTATAGGAAAAACCAATTGGTTTAATCCTATGCATAAAAAAAGACCTAAACCCACTATATATAATACTTATTACTGAAATAAAGTATTAAAAGTAGAAATTATTTATGTGCAATAATCTGAAACATATAAATTATAAAGAAAAAAAAGAAAATGTCATTAGATTTCTTCTAAAAAAACCAATTGGTTTTTTTGAGAAAAAAACCATTTGGTTTAAACCGTGCCAACCCTGGTCATAAGTAAAGAATTTTGGCGCTATTTTGCTTAACAGTGCTGGCGCTTCGTGCAAGAGAGTAGGCCTGTTCCGGACGTAGGTAGAGAATTTTGACTCTATTTGTGGTTGCATATCAGCGGCAGCGCTGACGCCCAAGAGAGTCTTACTGTTCAGGACGTAGGTAGGGGTTGCCAACAAAGATGGGCCACTCATCATGGCAGTTGAATAACTCCAAAAATAATAATCTTATTAATTAACACTTTACTGTGTTGGATTAAGAGTCTTTTATCCAATTAAAATATATCTTTGAATCGAAATTTTAATGGAATACAGAGTCATGAAAAATCGAAGAGTGTGGAAAATAGGATTACAAATATCTCGGCAACTAATTATCTGATTGAATTCATTCTTTAAGCAAAATTTGTGTTATTTTGTTGTCTTTTACATCCACTCTTTAAAATAAAAAATTTCAACAATTTTTATGTACCTTTCATCAGAACAAAAATTTTGAGAGTCCAAAAAAAATAATTCCGGATAATCGAGATTACTGATATTAAATAAATAGGATTCTTCCCATTGTTAGATACTAAGTACACACCAAATTTCAAGTCTCTATCTCAATTTGTTTGGGAAATAAAGTGTTTACAGACAGACGAACAAAAAAAAAATTTTTTTTTCCTAAAAATATGTTTTTCGGTATTTTCTGTGTCAAATATGTAAATCCATCAAAAAAATAAATAAATAAATAAAATAAATAGATTTTTAAAGCGATTGCAAGACTTACCCTATACATTGTAAGATGGGTAATTAATATATAAAGCTTAAGAATATGTAAACTTTAAACATAAGAATTCCACCTTACATCTACTGGAATAAATAATGCAGTGCCGCCTTCACTATTGTACTAAGCTTAAGGAAGGTGAGTATTTTGGAAATATTTCACCATTTTTATAATATGATCACTGATCGTTTTACTTAGTAGATTGTTTGCCAACAAATTTAGAACATGAGCAGAACACCCATAGGTAATTACATTATTAAAACCTTTCTCTTCTAATTCATTTCACATTTTAGACATGTTGGCAGAATTATCAGTGACAAAATTACGAACTTTGCATTTAAATTTCTTTTCTGTTAAAGGAATTATTTTAGTTACAAGTTCAGTCAAATATTCACCTATGTGTGAAGATCCTGATGTTTTGATTGTGTCATGTAGATTTTACCTCTATTTACCAAACATGCACATACGATTGGTTCATTCCATTGTTTCGCCATCGTCTGCGATCTGTGATTACAGTAAACAAACTAGTTATTTTGGTTTCAGAATGCTTTTTAAAAATTCATAAGCTTTGATTGAAATTTGACAGTGTAATATGGTAAGTTTTAAAACTTGTTCCTTGCACGTAGTATCTGATTTTTTGGTGAACATTAATGAATTTGTTTAATTATTAACTGTTGAAAAAAAGATTCAAATCATCCAAAAAGATTCAAATCATTTAGTTGCCAAGATGGGCAAACGAAATATGATTTATAAAATATTCCTGTGTTTCGCCTCATCATCTAAAGTTTATTACAAAAGAACAAAGGATTAGAAGGGGCACACCTGGACTTAACCTACACCTGCCATATTCATTCTGATAGCTAATCCTGGAAATATCAGAAAAACACCTGCTACTTATTTTTTTACACCTATTTCTTATTTCTCTGATGATTAATTTCCAACATTAAAAAAAAAAAAAAAGATTTAAATCAAATGATTTTTTTTAAAATCTGCTGATTTAAATCATGCCAATCCTGCTGTTCGGCAGAACTCAGGTTATATAAAGTTAGAATGAAATAGGAATTTCCATTTTATATATATAGTAGATATATTTTATAATCATGTTCAGAATCTTTTTAAAAATTCTAATCTTTTATAATCAGTTTCATCTGATTAAAGAACTTGGTCCCATAATTCTACAATTAAGTAACATAGAACAATATGTTACATACTCAAGGTTCATACTCATTTTCCAAGAAAAAATCCCCTGAGAATCCCCTGATGTATTTTCTGGGATATACAATTTTTCCATATCAACAATTAACGACATTTTGATATTACATATGATAATAAAACACAAGAACAGTAACAATTGCCCCCTATTTCCCAGAATAGACTCATTTTGGCAGGTTTTCCCAGGTTTGGGAAATTTTTTGTATTATCCCCTGAGATTTCCCTGATTTTTACAACCTAAAATTCATCCCCTGATTTTCCCAGGTTTCCCATATTCCCCTGATGAGTATGAACCCTGACTAAGTCCTTTCTTGAAAAATTATTTAACTAATAGTGCAAGTTCCATCAAAATCCATTCAGCAGAAATTGAGTTATAAGCAATTGAAACAAAATTTTTATTTGCATTTTATATATATAGCAGAAGTAGATAGAAGGTATACTTGTTTCACATAATATTAATGAATGAATCACTGATTTGTACTATTCAATTAGTATACTGAATACTTATAGCATCTTTCCTGGTTTTTAAAATTTCTACATTAATTATTTTGATACATTATATAACAGCTAAAAGTTGCACTATATTCTACAGAAAAAAAAAAATTTTATTTGAAAATAAAATTTCAATGCCTTTAGTCAAAGATTCCATGCTATTTTCAATTTTCTGTTTTATATAAAAATAAATAGAGTGGGATTTATCTTGTTCAATATAGATAAAACCAATATTTGTGCTTACTTTTAGGAACAACTGGATATGTGAAACCAATCACATAGATTCCATAATCTGAAAAATAAATTGAAATTATAATATTAAACATTATTAAACTGATATATATATAAAATCACTGGTATTTATACTGTTTAATTAATTACCAATGCAGTTTTTCAATCAAACTTTTTAAGGAAAGAGCATCAAAACAGAACTTTTTACCTAGCATTTTATTAGCCATTTGAGTCGCTAATTTTTCTTCAGATAGCATAACAGGGCATATTGGATGATTTTCTCCCTGAAACAAAGATGATCTTCAATTCAAGTTATTTGCAACTGATTTAAGTGAAATGCTACATTCTTAAATATATACAATAAAGCCTTCCTTTAAAGGAAGTCTCGAACAAAGTTTTCTATTTAGCAAAATTTTCTGCTCAACCTTGAATTTGAACTCTTATTAACATGTAAGTTAATCTCCATGTTATGAAAACATTTTTTACATATTTTTATGTCACTTTTGTGCATGTACAACATTCAAATTTAGTGGTTGAATTTATTTCAGAGGGTGGTATGAAAAAAAAAAATTATTTATTTAGGGATTGGCCATAAATGGTACTACTTTTTTTTTCATCCCCCCCCCCCCCTTTGTCACAAAGTGTCACACCATATCTCCTCTTGTACACATTATATTAAATAAACATACGTTTGCAGTTCAGAAATAAAGCACTACATTATAGAACATATTTCAAATTTTAAACTTTAATTATGTGTTTTAATGACATTTGTGAGCATAACAATAAAATTGATTTGTGTATTTCTTTTGCATAAAATAAGATTAAGATTTACAACAGAAAACATAATTAATATACAATAGTAATAAAGTATTAATATGAAAGAGCAGTTGAAAACAGTAATGTTTTTACTTCCTCTCATCTACTTGTCACAATTTCACAAATTCCCCCCTCTCCCTTTCAAAAGTGACATAATTTATGGACGTCGTTTTATTTAAAAATTTCCAATCAAAATAAGAAATGTTAAAAGTTTTTCATACAATAAGAAGGTAATTCCAGTTTCACAAAGATGTTACAAGTGAATTTTTTGGATACTTACAAAACTAAAAAAGAAAATTATAAACAGTATATCTTAATAAGAAACCTATACAAATTAATATTGCAGATTTTTTTAGAGTTGAAGTTTGAAATATTGAGAAAAAAGAGAAAAGGTACACTATGCTTCTATCTTTTATTTACCTGTCTTTATTATTTATAAATTTATTTTTTAGACAATTTTCTAATTAAATTTTCCTCATTTTGTCAACATTTTATCAAAAAAAGGAAGAAAGAAAAATCTTACTACCTAAATTAAAATACATTTTTTCAATATTTCTATTGTATTGTATTTTTCATGTTATGCATAAGTTTTGTATTATGCAATTTTTATGAATATGAGATATTTTTTTATTTAATGAATTTTCTTTATAACAAAGTGTTTAAATGTAACGATGAAACTTCATTAAATGAAAGTTTCACTACACACACACACACATATATATATATATATATAACATAAATTACCATTACTTTTCTAAAAAAGCAACAATAAAAATCAAAGGAAGAAAAAATATACTTACAATAACATCTAATCCAGAAGCTTTAATGGCAGATCTAAACTGTTCTGTATTCTTGTGCAATTTTTCAACTAATGCAGGGCTTTCAAATAGTAAATCTAGTGCCTAAGCAAATTATAAATGTTCTTGTATCATTATTATTTTAAAGTTTTAGGATGTAGAATAAAATTTCATTTTTACATTTTGTAGAAATGAAAAAATTGAACAATTATTTGAGAAAAGCTGTATCAAACTTGGATTATGGTAAGATATAAACTAGTGGATTTGCCAATCCAAAACTTTCTTCTATCACATACATACATTTTAATACTTCAAAAAGTAGTTACACATGTTAACACTTTAATATTATTATTTCAATATAGTACCAACTTTTATTTTCTTTTTAAATTTCTGCTACAGTCAATTAATAGGAGTAAAAGCGAGTTAATATGGATCATAGTATTTATTAAAATCAGTAGTTTCTCCTTATTCTGTGTCATCAGCTCTTCGCAAATAGCCATCTTAGCAGGACGCAAGTTCCTGTCTCTGAACGAGCCTATGGACAATATGAAGAATCGAGAAAATGGTACAAAAATCATTACTACAGTGCTTCATTCCTATGGAATATTTCCAAATTTAAGAAAAAAATGCTGACCGTAGCCAAAAACAAACATACAAAAAAATTTGATTCAGTTTTGTCCATAACTTTATATACTTTTCAACGGCACAATAATGAAAATAGCACAAAAATTGCTCTTACAGAGCTCCCTTCCAGCAATTTTTTTTTAAAATTCTCAGAGGACGTACTTGTCATAGCCAAAAAATCACACACAAAAAATTTTGTTCAATTATATGCATAACTTCATGCATTTTTTTATGGTATATATAATAATGAAAATGGCACAGACATTGTGATTATAGCTTCTGGCAGATTTTTTAATTCAGAGAAGACCTACAAGCCATAGTCAAAAACATACATGAAAAATTTGATTCAATTCTATACATAACTTCACACACTTTTTGATGGTACAATAATGAAAATGGCACAGACATTGCTATTACAGCCCCCTTCTGACGGACTTTTTTCAACTTCAGAAAGGACCTACAGGGATGCCGCGGACGCGCTATAGCGCGTAAAATACACAAGAAATCGGCGACGGGATGCAAAAAAATGGAGCTTACGCGTCCCGCGTAATTTTCGTCAAAAATTCGCAAAAAAGGCAAATTTCATTAAAAAATCGCGAAAAAACGAATACTTTCCGGCAAATTTCGTCAAAAATTTTGAGAAAAAAAATGACTAATTTTGTTACAAAATCCCGAAAAAAGGCAGATTTTCTCAAAAAAGCGCGAAAAAACGACATATTTCGTCCAAAAATCGTGATAAAACGGCAAATTTTGTCTAAAGATTCGCGAAAAACGGCAATTTTCATGAAAAAATCGTGATAAAATGGCACATTTCGTCTAAAAATCGCAAAAAATCGGCACATTTCGTCAAAAGATCGCGAAAAAAAGGCACATTTCATCAAAAAATCGCAAAAAAGACAAATTTCATTAAAAAATCGCGAAATAACGAATAATTTTCGGCGAATTTCGTCAAAAGATTTGCAAAAAATGACTAATTTTATTACAAAATCTCGAACAAAAAGCAGATTTCCTCAAAAAAATCGCGAAAAAAAGACAAATTTCATCCAAAAATCGTGATAAAAAGACAAATTTTGTCAAAAAATTCGCGAAAACAGCAATTTACATCAAAAAATCGTGATAAAATAGCACATTTCGTCAAAAGATCGTAAAAAACCGGCTCATTTCGTTAAAAGGTCACGAAAAAACGGCAAATTTCGTCAAAATATCGCGAAAAAAACGGCAATTTTCGTCAAAAAATCGCAAAAAAACGGCTAATTTCGTGAAAAAAAAAAATAGCTTTAAAATGAAATTTTCGTGAAAAAAATAGCTTTAAAATGCAATTTTCGTCAAAGGGGTACGAAAAAAAAGTTAATGACAGGATAGAATTTTTCTTTTCCAAAAACTAATTTCCCTGCTTCCAAAGTTTTTTTTTTTTTGCTGCTCCAAAAACAGATTTTCCTGCTTCACAATCTGTTTTTGATTGTTCTGATTATTTTGAAAAGTATTCTTTTTTTACAAAAAATGTCTTTTTTCAATAAATCAGTTTTACCCCTTTTTAAAAGAAATGTGAACAATAGTGATACTTGTTATCTTCTAAACTCAAATAAGCATTGTTTTATAATTTGTATCTTGCGCATTTATTTTAAGAAAAAGTAAAGTAAATATCTCTTAATAGTTTAAAAAATATAATATTGGCTTTAATTATTTATACATCAATTAAAACAATAATTATTGCATTTGACTTTTCTTTTGCAAATGAACAAGTTCAATTTTTGCGTCTAAAATATGACTTATTAGTGGGGACCTGCTTTTTTGAAAAAGGGACCTAGAATTTTAGAAGTCCTGGGTCCCCGGGACCCAGGATTTTTCAAGTCCAGCGGCATCACTGCTACTAGCTATAGCCAAACACTTAAACAAAATAATTGGTTCAGTTTATGCATAACTTAATACAGTTTTCAATGGTATACAATATTGAATATAGCACAAAAATTGCTATTACAATGCCCCTTTTGGCAGAATATTTCAAAATTGAAGGGAAACTTGCTTGCCACAGCCAAAAATATACACAAAATATTTGGATCAATTCTATGCATATTTTCATACACTTTTCAATGGTACAATGGTGATACACGGATATATAAACAGATAGACAGTCATTTTGTAAAAATATGTTTCTTAGACTCTCTGATCCATAAAACATATAAATCTATCAAAAAACGGAAGTTGAAAAACAGTCAATTTCAATTACAATACTTTCTTCTATTGAAGATAGAAGAAAATAAAAATAGGGATGGTTAAAACATAAAATTACTTTGTTATAAATTTTTGGAAAAAATATATAGAAACATAAAAACAAAATTTTATAGTAACACAATAAGCATAATTTATATAAAGCAATATTTGGAACAAAAATTACGTAATAAGCAAAATGCATTCTTTTTCATAATTTAAACAAATATTAATTGAAAATATATGAGTAGTATTATATGAAACACAAATTCTGGTTTATAATAACTTTAAAAATAGTCATAATTCTGTATAACTGTTTAATAAAAGAGTACAAACATTCAGGGTAAGATTCAAAGCTGAAAAACAAAGATACATACAGTCAGCTAGTTACTCTGCTTCTAAATTCCCGTCACTAATGTTAAGTTGATGGACATTAGATTCATTTGTATATTTAAAATATCTCTTCATGAAATTAATGTTTTTAACTCTTTCTTTTTTCTTCTATGTATTCTTAAAAGATGTCTCTTTTTTATTCAATTCTCACAATATTTCTAAAATATTTTCTTAATTTTATATGAAGTGTTAAAATCATGCTCATAATTTGTCAGCTTTTAATACATCAAATATTAAATTAAACATAGATTTCAGAAATATGCCAAGAATTAAGAAAAAAAGGCGACATCTTTTAAGATGAGTACACATAAAAAAATGGAATTAAAAATATTAATGTTACCGAGGAGAGGTTTTAAATATATAAATGCATTCTACATCCATTAGATTTAGCATTTATTTGCTAGAGGAATTGAGAAACTGAATGATTAGCAGCCATAACCTCTTGACTGCCAGGCTTAATGTTGCCGATGAAGGGGTATATACTAGGCTATGCAGTGTAAAATATTTGTATGATGAAACACACCTTTGACCAGTGACCTATTATATCAGGAAAAAATTATTTAAAAATTCTGGAACAGATCTTGATTAAAATGAAGTAGAATTAAAAAACCACAACATTCTTCAAGAGGTCAATATTCAATAGCTGCTTGATAAAGCTAAAGTTTTGAAAGTTTTTTTTTCCTCCTTTCTTTAACAGGCAAAAACATGAATATATTTAATAAAAGTAGAAACTAGACCAACTAGCAGATCTAAATAAATATTGAACCAATGAACCAATGCAGTTGAATGAGAAGTGCCTACTGGAGTCGTCTTGCTTCAGTTTACCTTCCATCGAAGTCGATGAATCGAATATCAGATTGTATAGATGTTGAGCATAAATAAATAATGCACTTGTTTTTTAAACATTTTTGTTTCTTTTTAGTCAACTTTAGTCTTTTGTATACACTGAAATACTTTTCAGAACAGAAAAACAAAATTAGGCGATAAATTAAAGTTAAAATTCTATATAAAATTATTTAAAATGCATTAGAAATGTCTCAAAAATACATTAAAACTATTAAAATTCAAAATGTTTTCAGCCATCACATGACTGTTTTCAGAGGTTATTTAAATGTTTTTCTTTGCACTTATTCAGAAACTGTCTGGAAGAAATCCCTGTAATTTAAAGGCGGTACAGTAGATAAGATAAGTAGATACAGTAGATAAAGGTACTCAAATCTCTAGCATAACCAGGGCCGTGCTTAGGACTTTGGCGGCCCTGGGCGAAATACATTTTGGCGGCCTTTTTTTCTGAAACCTTTTAAATGTATATAAAATGCTATAAATTGTACAAAATGCATCATAAGAGTGAAATTAGTATGCACTTAGGTGTAAAAAAGACATCATAAAAATTATTAAAAATACTGCCCCTGACATATTTAGATTAAGCTTCAGATCCTCTGAAATTCTCAAGTTTTAACATCATAAATCGTACGTAGTATAATGGTAGATGTTTTGCCACATACATTTACATATATTCTATAAACTGAACTTCATTTCTGCCCAGGCATTCAAAATCAAAATAAAGTAATTGCACAACAGAATTTGTATAACTCTTTTTATGAATGAAACTTGTGGAATATACAAAATCAGCTACTTGTGCATCATAAAGAAATTTTTCTTGCTTTTTTAGCAACAAAATAATCTATTAATTTTGAAAAAAAAAAAAAAAAATGCCAAATTGTTTTTAATCGATATAAGAACGAGAGCAGAGAGAGTGATCTTATATAAGCCTTTACAAATTTTAACTTTCAAAAAGAAAGTTCTGCTAATGCAATGATTACAGGAATAGTGAATAAAATTTCCAATGCAATGACACTATTCAGCACAATTCCTGAAATCTATGGCTGAACAAATATTTCATGGTTTCCAATATAGAATTTACATCACTTGAACTAATATCATCAGCTTCTTATGGGGACTTATCTCGCGGGGAAAAAGCAGAGGAGAATCCCATGCTACCATATGGGAAAAATACTTATTCTTCTTCTTCATTCAAATTTGAAACTTTCAAAAATAATTTTTTCAGCATTTAGATAAGGTTTTTTTTTATCCCTCTGTAAACTCCAAATTTCTATATATTTTTTCTAGCCATAAGTTACAAACGAGTAAAGAATACTTTTTAGCTCACAGGCTATCATAGCCTGAGAGCTTATGTGCCCGTCCGTTCTGTATGTTCGTTCGTGCGTAACGCGATAACTCATGATAAAAATATCCGATCCACTTGAAATTTTGTATGTAGGTATATCCTGACAAGGCGCTTCCCTGATTAGTTTTTGGAGTTCATTTGATAAGTATAAGAGGGGAACGGGGGGCTCATGCCCCTCCCCTTAGTTGATATAAATGGGATTTTCATGCAGAATTAAGTTTTCGTTCAAAATTTAGATTAGGATCATTCTGATGAGGCGATTCCGTGACTGTTCTTAGGTGTTCATTGAATAAGTATAAATAGGGGGTACAGGGGTTCTAATGCCCTCCCCCCACCTTAATTTTCATAAATGGGTTTTTCAAGCAGAATTTTCAGATTTCGTTCAAATCTCTGAATAGTTTTGGAAGTTTAATGGTTAAGTATAAAAGAGGGGGATAACTCCTTTTAAATTATATAAATGCTAAATGGGTTTTTATTAAGAATTATCTCATTTTCTTTGAATTTTGGATATAGATTTTTTATATGATTAAGCATGTCTTTGGTAGTATAGGAGGTACAATGATTAAGTATAAAAAAAGAGGAAAGGGGAGAGCTATTTCCCCTTCTTAATTTTTTTTCGAACGGAATTAACCCTTGAAAATATAAGGCTTTAATGTACAATTAGTATTTGTAGCCTGTGAGCTCAATGCCATCAGTTTAACTGGGCAGTATTCTTTATTTTATTTTTTGGGATTTTTAAAATTTTAGCACAAATTTTAAAATACTCGTAATTACCTTTAAAATATTTTAAGCTTACAGAGCGATAAAGAATCTTTCCATCTAAGCGCAGAAAAAAATAGTGTTGAAATTTCCAAATTTGAATGAACAAGAAGGATAAGAATTTTTCCCATAGGATAACATGTGATACCACTTTGTTTCTACCCCTTCAAATAAGTCCCCTTAAAAAAAATTTTAAAGCTTTTTCTGCGAAATGATAATGATACACATAGAAAAGTCATTTCTCCAGCATTCAACTCATGCTCTTCAAATAGTTCACTTCCTGAAATTTGAGCATTATTTTCTTTATAGTCTTTTAAAATTTGAAGCACATTCAATATTAATTACAAAGTATAGTCAATTTTCATACCAGAACGTTGTACTGCTTTTCTAACAAGTCTCAATTATGACAAAATGTTGTCTGAAAGACACAATGTTGTAAGACATGGAAAACTTTTTTTCGCAATGAAGCTGTTTTCGTTCGACTTTTCATGTCATTTAAAGCTTCAGAAACTTCTACTAACACCACATAACTAATTTTCAAATGAGAGATAGATCTTGCATAATAAATCACGAAAACAGCCACTAGGTGTCGCGAGAGCATTGTATGCAGACTTGAACCGAAAAATCCCTCAGGCAATAGTCAACAAGAAATGAATGGAAAGCCGATTACAGAAAATCGTCACTGATCGACATACAGCTACACCACTAATCTTTGCTCCAGAAAAAGTTGATTGAAACATTGCCCATTCCATCTTATCTCGTTTCGATGGTCCTAAGTTGTGTGCCTTCTACATCCCACATTCAAGCTTCAGTCGGCAAATTTAGAACAGATAAATCTGCAATTAAATCAGGAAAATCTTGGAAATTGTTGGGAAATCTTGAAAATTGTTGGCAAAAATGTACAGTAATCAAGTCGAAAATTTCTAAATTTACAAAAGTGATCTAACTGTCCTATTATTTATTAAAAGAACGTAGAAATATACATATCCAATAAGAAATTCCAAGTTCTTTAGAGTAGTAAGCAGTTTTCTCGATTCCCATGTATAGGTGAAGCATCCATAATAATATAACAAAGTTTAGCTCTGTCTGCGTGTGTGTGCGATGGCTAGCACAACCCAAGGTACATACAAGGCTGAAAAATTTTGTGGGGCTAGTTCAAAGTGTCTCATGACGCACCTGAGACTCACCATTTTTAAATTCTTATAATTAGTTGAGTTGTTAATTAACAACAAACTCACTGTCATTAAAAACTCATCTCGGTGCAGTCGTGTGACAAGGGAAAAGTTATGGCGCATGTTCTAAAGTCTTATTTACGAGTCGATTGAAACTGAAGAAGAGAAAAAGGAGATTTCTGATTAGTTTTGTCATCATTTATCAACTAATATATCGTCCAAACCGCGTAGTAAACTTTAAAACGAAAGCCATATTACAAATCATACTATTGCATCTTAAATGCCGCAATGAATTAAAAAAATATATCGCTGTTAAACCTATTGAATCATTATTATTAACTATTTGGAAAATAGTTGTATATATACTCTTACAGCTGAAATTTTCTAATCGATGGCGCCATCAGTTTTAAAATATATGAATTCTAATCTTTTCAATACACCGACGAAGCAGGTTACATCGCATCAAACGGAAACGATATTTTCTACGCTAAAAGTAATTAAACGTCCGCATATTAACACAATCTTTTTAGAGCATTTCAATAAACACGATTTACATCACCTGCTAGAACTTTGCAAAGTTTGGACGAATAGAAATATTTTTTACAAAATAAAGTATGGGAAATTTCGACGAAATCGGTAGGAAACTGGGGATTTCGTCGCGAAGTGGGTAATAAAAAAATAAAACATAGCGCACTTTCAATTCAATATTTTTTCATGCAAAAATATAAATTCAGATTAAATGGATTCTTAAGCTATAAAATCATACAAATTTGAGGTTAATGAAGGTTCATTCATGGGCGCATGCAGTGCCGCACTGGCCAGTTAGTATCTACATAAAAACTGGTGAAATGTAAAAACATCATTGTTTTTTGCGGCCCCAAATTTTGGCGGCCCTGGGCAAATGTCCGGCTCGCCCCCCCTTAAGCACGGCCCTGAGCATAACAAGCTTTAATCTACTATGAAGCAATTCTTTCCAAACTCGACATATATCAAATGATTTTGTATTGTTACAAGCTATATCTTTATTGACAATTATTTCAATAGATTCTCTGATAATGGCTTTCTGGTAATTATTTGTATGAAAAATAATCTTGGACTTATTAAAATTTACTTCTATAAGTTGGGTTTAAACTAATACTGATTATGTAATATGGGTTTTTTTTAATCTGAGGTTTGCTTCATGTTTTTTAATTCTATCTCAAAATTTTTTCATCGTCATACCTTAAGGGTGTATTCGAAAAAACGCTTTTACACTTTCATCAGCTTGAAATTTTCTGATACAATTTCAGACACATTTTTAAAAGTAGAAACATGAAATTTGCTCAGAGGATTTTTGAAGAGATGTATAAGGTGCTGTGTGATGTCATTTTACACTCAATTAATCAGAATTTGATTTATAAGCAATTATCTTCTCAGTATGACCCTTTCCCCTCCAGTCTCCCGCTTTGGAAAAATAGATTCAAAATGCCATTTTTGATTGCTTTTTCTGCAATATTTTCTGCATTTATCAAAGAATCGACAATCAAGGCACCTTGTGTACTTTCTAAATAAGAAATGTGCCAGTTTGATGCATATGAGAGCAAAAGTGAATTTAAAAATAAATCTGAAAATAAGCAGCTTGAATCGAAATATACCCTACCCTTAACAAAGAAAGCTTATATTATCTTTTTTGAAAGACATAATTCAAACTCTGATCTATTGATTCCTTAAACAGGATCGATTTTCAAATTTAACAAATATTAACTTTTGCAATAACTTTAATTTTTTACATATAATTTTAGTTCATTTATTTCTGCTTTTTATATATGAATTTTAATAAAAAATTAGGCATTTTTAATTAATATATGGACCAATCATTAAAGGAGAATCATATAATGAATTGCATATTTGAAATAAACAATACCTGGCTTGCACAAGCAACAACTGGAGGTGGGAGAGCATTTGAAAATAAATAAGGACGAGACTTTTGGCGCAGCAAGTTAATGAGTTCAGCTCTTCCTGTTGTATAACCACCTACAAAAACATATAATATTAGATCTAGATTCCATAAGTAATTTTACAACTCTGGAAATATCAAAATCTTTTTAGTAATCAAAATAGTAAAAATGACTTCAAAAATTTAACTATCTAAACATGTATTTGTGAACAAAAGAAATTATGTTTTATCTTTGTTTTCTTTACCTCCAAACATAAAATGCCAATAGCATTTAACAATGTTATTTTTTATACACATTGTTCACAATATTTTCATAGTCAAATTAACAGAATAAAAGTAATGTGAAAAAAGGTTTACAGCAAACAAATATAACTTTAAACATTATTAGTTTTTAAAGAAAATTTTAACTTAATTTCTTAAATATATTTGCATTAAAAAAAATTAACATAAAAATTTCTTAAATATATTTATCTTTTAATCATTTGTTTCATTAAAAAGACAAAAATAAAACAGTAAAGCCAAATTCTACAACAGCTTTGCTCAAAATAAATTTGAATTAGCAAGTGTAACAGTAAATTAGAATAAAGATATATCATGATATTACCATCCTCAAACTGTGTAATTCTTTTCAAAAAGAATATTCATTAAAATAAATAATTTTAAATACTTAATCTAAAATTAATGTAATCATCTCCATAATATATCAAATACAGTACACTCCCTTAAATCCACACAGCTTGGGACCAGAGGTTTTGCAGATTTTAGAATTTTGCGTATTTCTGGTCATTGTTTTATTTACATTTTTTAAACAGTAACTTGAATGTAATTAATAATGCAATCAAAACTATAATGAACGCTTACAATATAATAAAATATTAAAATAAGTAATAAACTAAAATATTAAAAATTTAGATAATTTTTAAATTATTGAAAGCAAAGGTAAAGTTAATAATCAATAATGTATGATTACATATTCATTATAATGACTAAATGTATTTTTCTTAAATTATTCAATAAAACTTGCCTCGTAAAAATACCTTACTAATTCACATCAAAATCACAAAATAAGGAAGTTTTATTTTAGGTTTAGCCAGACTTAATAACCAAAAAAGTTTGATTAATACATAAATATGTTTGGTGACAAGATTATGATTATTAGTGATATCAGCAATATCTTGAATTTTTTTAGAAATAAATTTTTTCTTCCTTCATGAAAAAACATGAATTCAGTAATATATAAAAAAAATAATAATAATAAAAATTAAAAAATGTATGGAATTGATATAAAGCTAAAAAAGTCAAATTTTGTCCCTATATCTGAATTGAAATGTTCATTCTTTACATCTTTAAATTATGTGCGGATTTTAGGATTGCAGATTTCTGGGAGTCTACTGTAGTACAATTAAGGGTAAAATCTTAAATTGCATCAATTTAAAAATATTTGGCCAAAACTTATTGATCAAATTTAGCATTTTAACAAATGTTTTTCCAAAAATGTATTATTTTTAGATAATCACCAACAGCAAACTAACATTTACTTCAGACAAAACTTAAATTCAAATTAATTTTTCTCAAAACTTTAATTCTCTTTCACACATTAATTATTCTTTCGAAACACAATTACAAAATTATCACTACCTAAATAAAATTTTCAATTATTCTCATTCAGATTTCAGTGAAATTAATGGGTTTTCTTTTCCTTACAAATGATGGTACGCTTTACATGTACACAAAACATCTTTGATTTATTCCTTCCAGATTAATCTTTTTCATGGATGTTATGCACAGTAAATAAAAATTTATATTAATTTTAACTGAGTTTTTTGAAAAAGCATGTTATTTTTAAAGAATTTTTTGAGCAGCAATGGATTAAACAGGTTCTCCCAGAATTATAAAAATTTAAGTAAGTGTTCTATGTTTTTGACAAGGTGGCCTAAAATAATTAAACACCATAAGCAGAAATAAAAAAGGTAGTAAGTTATATACATAAAACTATTAAAATTAATACAAATGGAATTTATAGAACCAAATTAGAATCTTCAGGCCCAAAATCTTTGGAGCTACAAATGAAGTGTGTGGTTTCATCTTCATATTTGCCATGAAAATGCAAAATAATATGAATTTGAGACTACCAACATGCATAAAATCAAAATTAAATGAAGAAAAAACATCAAAAACAAGGCACATCAAAATTAGTAAATTGGATAGGAAAATGAAAAGGAAAAAAATAATATATATATTACCAATGTATGAATATATTACCAATGTATGAAACATTGAATATAATAACTTAAACCACATTGAACATGGAGGGAAAAAATAAATAATTAAAATTAATACAAATGGAATTTATAGAATCAAAGCAGAATCTTCAGGCGCCAAAATCTTTGGAACTACAAATGAAGTGTGTGGTTTCATCTTCATATTTGCCATGAAAATGCAAAATAATATTAATTTGGGGCTACCAACATGCATAAAATCAAAATTAAATGAAGAAAAAACATCAAAAACATCAAAAACAAGGCACATCAAAATTACTAAATTGGATAGGAAAATGAAAAGGGAAAAAATGAATGACAAGGGACAAAATTAGTACAATACACTCCCTTAAATCTGCAACCCTAAAATCCATAACTTTCTAAAATCCACTACTCTCTAAAATCCACATATAATTTTACAAATGAATGTTTTCAATAAAACTTTTAGTTCAGATATAGAGACAAAATTTGACACACACACACATTTTTATTTTTATATCAATTCTATACATATATTAATCAATAATTTTCGTTAATATTACTGAATTCAGGCTGTTTCATGAAAGAAGAATAAATTTATTTTTGAGAAAATATTAATATATTAATAGTTTAAAAAAATTATCTAAATTTTTATTTTAATTTATTAATTATTTTAATATTTTACTATATTACATCCAGTAATTTCAATTTGCATTATTAATTACATTCAAATTACTGTTTGAAAAATGTAAGCAAAGCAATGACCAGAAATCTGCAAAATTCTAAAATCTGCACAACCTCGGGTCCCAAGATGTGTGGATTAGAGAGATTTTATACTGTAGCAAGTTAGTTCCATGTATTTAGCTTTTAAATTTATCTGGTATTGAATTTAGCTTCAAAAAAGAGAGATATCACAAAGTTCCTTCTTTATAATCATGTAAAATTATTTTCTTGTAAACATGTCAAAGAAATTCTACATAAAAATATATTACCATGAAATTTTTTTGGTAAGAAGATTTTTTAATTATAATTAATCTATGTGATTTTATTGCTGATGTTTTTATTTACTCAAATCTTAGACAATGTCTTTTTAGAAAAAGAAAATCAATAAAAACTTTACAACTTTTTCATCAGTAGTTCAACTACATATATACATCATATATTTCTTACAAATATCACAAAAATAATCATAATATATATATATTGGCTTAAACATTGTAATTTTAAGCAGCATAATGATAGATTAAATCTTAATGTACCTGCAGCTCCACCTAAAGCTTTTCCTAAAGTAGAGTTGATAATATCTACTTTTCCATTCAAGTTAAAGTGCTCTTCTGTGCCTCTAAAAAAAAAGTTCAATTAGATAATTTCTGAACAACAACCCATCCATTCTTATGCATCTCTGAACAAAAATAAATTAAAATATATCATTAAGGTGCCCTTTCAGATTGAGAACAGCCAAACAAGTAATGTACAGTTGCGAAAAAAAAGGTAAACCCTCAACAAATTATTGTAGAAAAAAGTTACTAGTACTGAACAATTGGAAATAAAGTCTACTTTAAAATGATGTATATAAAAATTGTTTAGGGGGCCACCTACATATTAAAATGAACCCGAACTTCATTTTTTTCAATGGCAATACCTAATTTTTACATTTCAAATCTTCGATTCAAACTATACATAGATACCACTTATCAAATTATTTGAATGATAAGTATTTGAATGATAAACATTCGAAATTTAGTGTTTCTAATGTTATGTAGCAATAATACTAAAATATCAAAACACAAATAAGTTGAATTTGCAATTTTTAAAATTTTATTATATGAATTATGAAATAAATATTCAAAAACATTTTGAATTGCAACTTACTAATTTTTTTTATTGATTTAGATTTATTAAGTCCTGCTTTATGAAAATCCAAAATTTCAGATTTTTCTTCCAAGAAGTTTTCAAATTATGCTTAAAATACAGCAAAATGATGATTTAAATACAATAAAAATGATTAGATATTTTGAATTGAATTTGAAGGGAAGAGGGAAGGTTTACTATGAGACCTATAGCAGCGAGGCTGTAGTCTCAACTAACCAGGAAAAACCAGGAACCAATTCATGAATGACATAGCAGTGAGATTAGAAAATTAGATATTTTGAAACTTCTTATGCTATCCTACAATCTAGAGGTTCTCAATAACTGCTTGAGTGGCACCTAATGTGCCTTGATCAAGAAGGGGACTCTTTTGGTGAACAATTGACAACCGTACTTCAATTTGGATACATCCTCTAAAACATATTAGTTTTAAAATAATTTTTTCAAAATTTATCGTATGAATTGCATAAAAATATTTGTAGCTGATTGAAGAGTGTAGAGTTCATTTATGCTGTAAAAATTGGATACTGCTAGTAAAAAAAAACAAAAATTGGGTTTGTTTTAATATGTAGATGCCCTCCTAAGCAAATTTTATATACATCAATTAAAACTAGACTTTATTTCCAATCGTTTGGTACCAGTAACTTTCTTTTATAATAATTTTTTGCAGAGTTAGACGGGGGTGTTTACTTTTTTTCCCCCCTGAACTGTATATATTGAATGTAATACTATAACTGCGTCAAATAATAACACCCTCCTTCCTTTAATCATCATGCAAATTATTTTCTTTGTCGATGAAACCTCTGCCATTACTGTTTTAACAACAATCAAAGACAGTTTTTCAGTATATGTTTCAAACGATACAAAACATTTAAAAACAAATATAGTTAAAAAAAAAAATGTAGCAGATATTAGAGTCTTACCTTCCAGTTTTACCAAAGACACCTGTAGCATGACATTCATCAATGAAGATCATTGCATTATACTTTTTAGCTAAGTTATAAATATCACTGGAAAGAAAAATAAAAATAAATTTAATGGCATTAGAAATTCGTTATTATATACTTTTAAAGTTTTTTTTATTAGTTTTGAATAATCTGCTTTATAAAATATCCTAAATTCACTTAACTAACGTATTTCACAGAAACATTTCTCAGTTCAAGGCCTCTGTCCTCGCTCGAAGAAATGCTCGCGAGCTAATGCTATTCCTATGGGGAAGCATTTTTCTAATAACTCTTTCGCATTTTGACATTTTTGAATAATTTTTTTGCATTGGATAGCTGAGGTGCATGCCGACAGTGCACCTTTTTTACTTTTTCGATTTTGGTTGCAGATATTTTTTTTAAAAAGCACTTTCAGTTTCGAAACCGGTTTTGAAAGTGAAACTAACTTTGTAAAAAATATCTGCAACCAAAATCGAAAAAGTAAAAAAGGTGCGCTGTCGGCATCGACCTCAACTATCCAATGCAAAAAACATTATTCAAAAATGCCAAAATGCGAAAGAGTTATTAGAAAAATGCTTCCCCATAGGAATAGCATTAGCTCGTGAGTGTTTCCTCGAGCGAGGACAGGGGCCTTAAATGAAATGCTAGCATATAGCAATTTAATTAAGTTCATTACAGTATAGTAAGAACATTGTGCTTAATGAAAATTATCATAATTACATTATTTTAAAATTCAGATGATTAAAATTGTTTGGGGGTTAAGTTCCCTCACTCTTACTCACAAATCATGACTACAATACTTTTATCATACAATAAAACTTTGATAATTCGGATTAATTGGGACCAGACCCAATCCAGATAATCGAAAATCTGGATTATCCAGAGAATGAGAAAAAAATTAAAACATACTTACAGAAAATCACATTTACATACCGAATATTTACAGACAGTAAATTTTTTTATTTTGTAATTATAAAATATTTTGCCAGTTTTGTATATCTTTTGCGGGCCGCACGATCACACGTCTGCTTGAACATGGTTAGTTTGTTGGGTGTAGTCTCCACCTGATGTTCAAAATAAATCATTAATTGATATAAATGATTTGTCCCTTCATTATGGCTAATAACTTTTGGTTGATCATCATTGATAATAGTGGTTTCGCCTGAATCATCTTAATTTTCAGCTTCTTCAGTTGTATATAAAGTGATTATTTTATTATCAGTAATTGGGGCAGAAATTTCATTACTTTTTGCTTCATTCAATTGCTAATGTCGATGATATCAATATCTCAACAACCATTATTTTTTTTTCTTCTTTATTTTTAACATGCTCTCAAAATTTTCAGGTGTAATTCACCTTTCGTTCTCACCTATTTTTCCTTCTGTTTCAAGCTTCCTTGTTATTCAAGAAATCACAATTTGTAGACCATAAATACTTCCACAACTTTCGGAGAGTACTCTCAGCAATCTGCTTGCAGACTTTAAGTGATGCATTATTGTTTCTTTGAAAGGTGACATCAAATAGTTTAAACAAAAAAGATTAAGGTATTCTTTCGAAAATATTTCAGAAAATACTTTTTTATTCAGAATACGAAAATAAATTAATGTAACCAAAATTTTTCCGATTGATTCTCAAACTTTGAAAAAAAAAAAAAAATGACCAGACTGATCCAGATTAATGGGTCCAAACTAGCACAAGGACGGATCTGGAGAGTCCTCAAGAAGGGGGGGGGATTTTAGAAACTTGGAAACTCAATTCTGATTCACGTGTGGGAGTTATGAGGGTTGTGTTTCATCTTTTTGCTGTGGGTCAGGTTTGGGTCCAGATGGCTTCCATTTTTTTCCTCCTAGTCGGGTTAATTTCTACATGGGTCGTGTTTGGGTCCGGTTGACTTCTACTCTTTGCTGCGGTTCGAGTTAGTTTCTGATTTTTTGCTTTTGGGTCGGGTTTGGATCCAGTCGACAACTACATTTTATCGTTGGTCGGGTTGACTTTTACTTTTTAGCTGTGCTTATCGCATTTGGGGAAGTTTGACGTACAATTCTGATTTGAGGTAATTTAGGATTTGGATTACTTTTGCAAGAAGGATTTGGGTTGACCCATATTGATTGGGGTGAGTCCTTTGATAAAATGTTCGTTCGTTTTCACAATTTTTGAACGAAATGAGTGTCTATTTCACGATCCTTTGAAGAAATTCGTGTTTTCTCCGCGATCATTTCACTAAATTTGATGTCTGGTTCGCTTCTATTTTTTGCTGCTGGTTGGGATAATTTTTACTTTTTGTTGTGGGTCGTGTTTGGATCCGGTTAACAGCTATATTTTGCTATTGGTCGGGTTGATTTTTGCTTTTTAGCTGCATTTAGCACATCGGTGCAGATTGTTATACATTTCGGATTTGAGTCAGTTACAGGTTCGGTTTTTACTCTTGCGAGAATGGCTGACTCAGTTTTGATCATGATCCTTTGATGAAATTTGCGTTTTTCTGTGATCCTTTAAAGAAATTTGCTTTTATCCGTGAACATGATTCTTCGAAGAAATTCAGATCAGAGACATACCAAACGTTTAGCTGTACAGGTCGCAGTCGGGCCAATAATGTTTATCATACTATCTACATCAGATACGGACAGAATGTTTAGCTTTTATTCCGGGCCCAGCCACGACCTAGAAATTTTGTCCAATGCAAACTTCTAGGAAAAATGTAATCGAGACCAGGCTCGGTCTGGAAGAAAAACAAGCCTGTCCCCACCCGAATTGCCAAAAAAAGGAAGATTAGGACATGACCCGATTCAAAATGAGACAAAACCTTAACAAGTTCAAGTCTCGTGGATTTACACTGGCGTGACCCGTGGCAGGCCGTGACGGGCTCAAGCTTTGCCCCAAGTTATTTCTCGTGAGGATGCATAATGTCACTTTGTAAACCCTTTATTAGCCCAAAGGGGGGGTGGACTTTGCCCTCTCTTCCTGCCCCTTAGTACCGCCACAGCATATGGGCTGTGTCGATCCCAGATCTAGCCTTTAGCCTTTATTCCGGATGGAGCCTGAACTTGAAAATTTTGGTCCATGTATACCTCTAGTAGGAAGGAAGTCTACGCTAGACCCGACTTGGAAAAAACAGTGTGGGTCGATTCAGCTCTGCAGAAAAAATAAGACCTGACCCAGCCCCAGTATAATACATTAAAGTTGGTGCAACCTGACCCGGGTCACGCCGGTCTCGAATTTAGGACAAACAACTTTTTCTTGCGGGCATCTAATGTCATTCTGCAGAACCTTTATTGGACTCAAGGAGGAGCCTCCCCCCCCCCCCTTAGATCCGCCCTTGAACTAGTGGGGTTTTACTGTAATATGTATTCTTAAAGTAAAAATTTTCACCTCAAAAAACAAGACATACTCTTCTTTTAATAAAGTTTCACACTGCGCAAGGCTCATTAATATTGAATCTAAAGAAAGATGAAAACTTCACTGATTAGTAGAAATGAAGAATTGTCTTTACATTTCAAAGAAAATAATTTATCACCCTGACTTGCTGAAAGTTGATTTGAGATGCTTAACAAGGAGAGGGCCAATGAACTTTGGTTGGTCGGTTGGGTGAATGAATTTTTATGGCACAAGGTTCCTTTAGAGACATTCTGCTCCAGCACAAAATCATCAAAAGAAAATAAAAACTTCTAAAAGCTGGATAAAAATAACTATTCATATGTCTAAAACAACGTAATTAAAAGCAAAAGCAAAGTAGACTCCCTCAAATCTGCACAGTTTGGGACTAGAATTTGTACATATTTTAAAATTTTGAAAATTTCTGGTCATTGCTTTGTTTACAATTTTTAAACAGTAATTTGAATGTAATTAATAATGCAATGAAAATTATAATGAATGCTTACATAAAATATTAAAGTAATTAAGTAAAGTCATAAACTAAAATAATAACAATTAAGATAATTTTTTAAATATTAAAATCAAATGTGTCAAGTAAATGTTCATTATAAAGATGAAATGTATTTTTCCTAAATTATTCAATGAAACTTACCTCATAAAGATACATTACTAATTCACATAAAAATCGTAAAATAAGTAAGTTTTATTTTAGGTTTAGCCAGACTTAATAACCAAAAAAGCTTGATTCATACATAAATGTATTGGTAAGAAGATTGTGATTACCAATATTAGTAATATCTTGAATTTTTTCAAAAATAAATTTATTATTTTTTCATGAAAAAACATGAATTCAATAATATTAACAAAAATTACAAATTAAAATACATAAAGAATTGATATAAAGCTAAAAAAGTCAAATTTTATCTCTATATCTGAACTGAATACATCGTTTATATCTGTAAATTATGTGCAGATTTTAAGGAGTCTCCTGTAATAATATATATAATTAAGATCATTCAAAAAGTCAAAAGCAAATACTTAAAACACAAAATTATTATCATCTGTAAAAGTTATAAAGTAATAATTGTTAAAAGAAGAACAAAGCATAAGATGTTGTATAAAAGACAAGCTTATAAATCACAGTCAATTTAAAAACAATATGTAAAACATTTCAGGCAAAAACCCATCAAAAACAATGTTATCATCTGCATCTGAATTGCAAGATTCCAAACTCTACAGCAGTTTGGGATCCTTTGTGTTATTAAATGATGAGCTATTTGATTTTTGCTAAATGATTTTCTGCTTTTTTTCAAAATAATTTACATATATCACCAGTTGATATTGTTTAAAAAATTACAAAATAAGTTCCCTTAACATTATGAATGACGTTTGTTACATATAATGCCTGAGATCAAGAAAGAAAAAAAAAATGCTCACTCAAAATTGATTTTTTTAAAAAGCTGGAAAATAGATTTCATTTGTACTCTTCCATAAACCATACCTAATACAAATATCATTGATTATTTAAGTGACAAACTGCTAGATAAAAGAAAAAGTTTTTTTCTTTATTACAGATGAATATGACAAGGTAAATTAGAATATTAATTAATTACAGAAGCTACCAATATAATAGGCAAAATTATTGAAAGAAACATAATAATGATCAAACTTTTGGCTTAAATTTGAGACAAAAAATTTACTTTAATTTTTGATCTACATCTGTGAATAATTTTAAATTGTTATAACGAATGTGCAAAGTTAGCATTTTCAAAAACCTTATTAATAATTGAAAGACAATGCCCACATAGAATGCATGGTCACAGTGACGTCACTGTGAGTCACTGTGGTCACGTCACATCTGTGACAAAAGTGTCACCCCTCAGTGACGTCACATTGTGACTGAAATGTGATGTCACACCTGTGACCAAAATGCCACCCCTCAGTGACGTCACATCTGTGACCAAAATGCCACTCCTAAGTGACGTCACATTGTGACTGAAATGTGACCTTCTTAGAAAGTTAAAAAATATACACAAAAATTCTTCAAAAGATATTATTTAATGGAAAAAATATTTTTCTGTCAACCCTCATAGCATGCATGGTCACAGTGACGTCACTGTAGTCACGTCACATCTGTGACCAAAATGCAACCACTAAGTGACGTCACATTGTGACTGAATTGTGACCTTCTTAGAAAACTTCCAAAACATGTTATTTACTATAAAATTACACCTTTTTCGACAATTAAAAAAAATTGCAACATCATTGCATGTAATGCACGTCATGTAACATTTGTGAGAAAAACAACAACAACAAAAAAAACATATTATAAAGTTGCAGTGTGACAATTTGAACTTCAAAAATCTTTCAAAATGTCAATAAATATAGAGAGAAATATTTTGAACTGTATTTTAAATAGGCCATGTAAATGTATTTTGGCGCTTGAATCAGATTGATTTTGTGAGCGTCTCACAAATTAAGTTTTATTTAATATTTAGTAATTTATTTTTCGACATTTCGGAAAGTGATAAAATTTTTTCCAGCAATAACCAAAACTATGAAGACTCACTTATTGCAATGACAATTACCCATTTTCCGTGCCAAATATACAAAACCTAAGGATTTCTTGTCACAAATCTTGTAAAAATCGTGCTGTGAAATATCATTAAAAAATACAGTTATATATATGGCATAAAATTTTTACCATTTCAAAACTGTTTAAATAATTTTTAATATTAACATATTTATGTGTATCTAACATTTGAAATCAAATGTGTAATTTGTTATTTTTGACAGCAAAAATATAGAAAATAATGCGTAAACATAGAAAATACTTGGATTTAAAAACATGGATGTATTACACGTAATTAATTATAAGTAAGGATATTGAAACCGGTTTTTTAGACCGAAATCGAATCATGGTAATTTTCATATTTTCAGTCGAAAACTAAAATGTCCAAAAGTTGTTTTGACTAATTAATGCATACATAACTATGCATAGTTATTAATTAATTATAAAGGTGGTACACTGTAGCACTGTGCCTTTGACAAAAACTTTTTATTTTCATATAACATGAAATGTAATTCATCAGCGACACAATTTCATCTCATTAAAAAATATTTTAGGCCTAATACCTTGATTTATCTTTTATAATGATTTTTGTGAATGATCATATTATTATTTATTTATATTTCAAATTTTTGTTTTAGAGGTACGTCTTTAAAAAAACATTAGTTTACAAAACGCTTTCTTCTGCAGAAAATTTATATAAAAAATTTACAGATTGACAAATAAAAAACTTTTTATTTCTATAACTCCCCTCCCCTCCTTTTTTTTTTTTTTTTTTTTTTTTAAAGAAGATACTATGTATGTTTGCATTTGATATAAGTAATGGTAATGATTAAAAATATATATATTACCATTAAAGCTATTATTTTTACTTTATTAAAACCTAAACAATGTTTTATCCAATAATATCTAATTATGAATTTTATTATTATTATTTAACAATTTGCTTGAACTTGAATTGTTTTGAAACTAATAAAAGTAAAAATACACTTAAAAAAAAAGACATTCTCATAAAATTTTTCGTATTTAACTTCCGAAGCTGTTGCGCAGAAAAAGAAAAAACTAAACGGTCATGCGCATAGGAAATGAAAATCGTTTGCAAACGAAAGAATAAATAAACGTAAACAGAAATATTTTAAATTGATGATAGACGCAAGAAGTTAGTTGGCTGGAATTTATGGCAGTTGTGGGTAGTTCCGTATTGACACAGATTTAAAAATTTAAACAAGAATGTCCACTACAGCTCTTCCAAGCGGAAAAATATAAGTCCGAGAAAATTAATGTGGCTTTGACTGTTAAAAAAATTTGGTCTTTGTCACTTTAATTATTATCGGATTTAGTTTGTGCGGCAAAAAGAATAACTAGAAGAATGACTTCAATGGAAAAAGGGTATGGAAAAATATTATTTTTCATGGTTGCTTTTTTATTATTATTGTTCAGAGAACGATTTTAATTACATTGTCAAAAACATGCTATAAAACATCAATGCTTCATTAACTTAATAAAGTCTAATGCATTCATTATTTATTTTGTTGACATAAAGAACTTTATTTTAAATAATTTGGATTAGGTTGTTACAGGTAGTGATTTTAATTGCATTCTAATCTGCGTTGTTTCCTTTTTTGAAATATCTGGTTAAAATAATATGTTCTGACAGTATGTGAAGACAGTTTGTGATTATTTTTTTATTTGTGACAAATTTGCCACTTACTTTGTGACGGTGGCAGCATTACCAATGTTGTGAAGTCACACTGGGACACAATTATACAGTTATGAACATTGTTATGTAGTGTAAAATCACTTACATCTATAATTTTATTATACTTTGAGAATACATCTTAATTAAAACTTGGGAGCTGCTATAAAAAGTATGTACCAAAGGAAAGTTACCGAATCAAAATGCAATGCAAACTTTAATCTTTGTTTCATATTTTTTTCTGTTGCAATAAATGAGACTATTTAAGACAACTGAATATTCGATCTATTACAATTATTTCAAATTTAGCAATTTGTTTTTCTAATAAGCATAAAATTATCAAAGAAACACTTCCTTAAAGGTGCAACACTAGTCATAGAAAAAGAGCAGAATGATAATATAAAGTCCGTGGCAGCGTTCTTTTCAAATATCTCGCTCACATTTTAATATCTTTACATGATTTTTTTGCATAGCATAGCTGAAGACGATCCATAAGCGGCCTAGTTTTTACTTTTTTGATTTTGGTTTCAGATTTTTAAAAAATATATTAAAATTTCAAAACCAGTTTAAACCGGTACTGATATTGAAACTATCAAAATATAAAATATATGCAAGCAAAATCGAAAAAGTAAAAACTAGGCCCGTAGTAGATCGTCCTCAGCTTCCTATGCAAAAAACATGCAAAAATTTTAAAATTTGAGCGAGATATTTAAAAAGAACGCTGCCACGGACTTTATATTATCATCCGGCTCTTTTTCTGTGATTAGTGTTGCATCTTTAAGGAAGTGTTTCTTTGATAATTTTAATGCTTATTAGAATAAAAAATTGCTAAATTTGAAATAATTGTGATAGATCGAATATTCAATTGTCTTAAATATTCTTATTTATTGCAACAGAAAAAAAATGTATCAAAGATTAAAGTCTGCATGGCATTACATTTTGATTCAGTAACTTTCTTTTCGAACATTCTTTTTATAGCAGCTCCCAAGTTTTAATTGAGATGTATCGCCAAAGTATAATAAAATCATAGATGTAAGTGATTTTACACTAAATAACATTGTTCATAACTGTATAATTGTGTCCCAGTGTGACTTCGCAACATTGACAATGCTGCTACCGCCACAAAGTTAGTGAGAAAATTTGTCACAAATCAAAATATAATCACAAACTGTCTTCACAACCTTGTCACTATCGTCACAGAATAGTCACAGTTTTAATGACAATTTTGTCACAAATGACACATTTTTCACATTTTGGTCACATCGTGACGTCACAAACCAGCTCTAAAACGGCCATGACGACTTCACATTCACGTGACGTCACAAAGTCACAATGTGACTTCACAATGACGTCACCATGTCTTACGGGTGATAGTGCTTTATTTTCTGAGGAAATTATACATTTGCAGATATTTCTTACACAAAAGAACTAAACATTTTTTTTTTTTTTTTTTTTTTACATACATTTTAACTAAAGGTGTAAAAACAGATTTATATTTTAAAAATATCATATCAGTAAATTCTACTAATACTATACTATACTTTAAAAAAAAAATTTGTATACCATAAAAAATTTTGTTTGACATACATTACAATACATATAAATAAAAACGTATATAATTTTTTAAATATGAACTAAATACATACACTAGAACTTCCGGCTCTGCAGAATTAGAACAATTTTTTCAACGGGCTGGGGTAATAAACAAAATAAACAGGCCAGCAGAAAAAAATGAATGGACCTGCCGGGCCGAGTTAATAAAAAAACTAGCTGACCTAATGACCCAATGCAAAAATTTAAACAACGGCGATAAAATATGAGCCACTTTTAATGAATATCACTTTTACCTGAATAAATATAAAAGTGCATCATGAGCCAATGCTAACACCAATTGGACAACACCGATGGATAAATATAACATGTCCAGTGTAGAGTTTAGCATCAGACAGTTACATGGTGTTTGAGCCTCAAGCTGTTTTTTCTGCAGACTCGTGCCCGACTGAGATCAGTCTTGCATTTTTTCCTAAATAGTCAAGCTGGGCCAAAACTGGACTTAATTGCTCCCAGGATGTGTCAGGTAGGCAGTATGGTTTGTAAATATATTATGTATAGCATAATAAACGGAATCTTTGGAAATGGCTTTTATTTAGAGAGCTGTGAAACATAACTTTATGTATGTTTATATTTATCATTTAAAAAACGTTCTATTGCTTTTCATTCTAAGAAATGTTAAATTTGTGAGAACTGCAAATTTTGCTATGCAGTTTCGATTAACCAAGATTTTCAATATCTGAGGCACTAGCAGTCCCAATTAGCTCAGACAATTGAGATTGCACAGTACTTCCAAATTTAACATTGGTGTGACAGATTTATCATAAACTTCTTTTTGTTTATTTCATTACACATCAAGAAAATTAAATTTAATATATTAAGAAATTCACATAGGTTTCCCAGAAATCTTGAAAGAAAAGGAATAAAAAAACTTCTTTAGGTTTTTTTCTGCCCCACATTACATGTTATAAAATAAAATCATGTACAAATGTGAATTATATAGCAAGTGAATTTCTTTCAAAGCAGAAAGAAAGAAAAATAACTAAAATTATCAATGCTTCTAAAAAATTTAAATTCTCTATATTCCTAAGAATTTTTAAAAAGTGGTGTTTATGTATTATCTGGATCAGGTCAGATAATACTGTTATAAGTATAGCATCAATAAAATGGATATCAGTAACCTCTTTTTTTAAACTATATATTTATTACAGATTTATTTTTTTGTAGTTTGCAGTTTTTTTTAGTTTTGTTATTTATTTATTACACTTCATTTGTTATATTTTATAGTACTTATCATTTTTTCAAAATGTTATTTATTTAATAATATTAAATTAGTTTTATGAACATGAGTAGAAACAATAAATGCAATTGACAAATGTCAACCCTATTGAAGCAATCTATTTTCTGACCCAAATAAAAGAAAAGTACAAAAAATGTAAACTTAAATGCACTTCTTGCAGAATTCCTTGTTTTGTACATGTTAACCAGGTTTTATCAATGATTAAATTGTGTAATTTAAGACATTTCCAATCTAACAAATAAGAAAAACACAGGAAAACGTGCTGCAAAGAACACAACATTGTTTCTATCATAAATATAGCTAAAACTTTGAAAAAAGAAAAAAAAAAAAAAAAAAAAAAAAACATAGTAAATAAATCAAGATAATAATAAAAAATCTAAATGAATAAATTCATTATACATTTGAAATATTAAAGGATTTAAAAAGCATACGGTAGAGGGGCAATGTTTCCATCCATGCTAAATACACCATCCGTTGCAATCAGTCTCATCCTGGCTGAAGAGCTTTCTTGAAGCTTCTTTTCTAAATCTGCATAAACATGTTAGAAAAGCAAACAGATTAGTAAATGAGTTAAGAAAGAGCAAATATTCCAAAACTAAATAAAAGTAAATATAAATAAATTTAAGCTCATTTGACATTATTAAAAGCAAATATGTAGTATTTCAAATCACAGTATCATATTTTTAGGTGTGTTCATAATTATATGAATACGTAGCATCTACAGTCGTCATTCATTCCGTCTGTCTGCATATAATAATGCCAAAACTACCCAACCGAATCGTTTGAAATTTAAAAAATATAATTTTTGCACAATTTTGTCAAGTCATTTCAAATTTTATGAAAATCAGATGCATAGTTCAATTACAGGGACAATCAAAAGTACTCCATTACCTTACGGCATTTTAATGATGTTACACTCCTTCGAACATAATAAAATTGATATGCATCTATGAAGAATACGCTAAAATATAATCTATGGTGCAAAGAATACATTTTTTTAATTTACAGGGCCACACAAAAGTATTCCATTAGATAATAGTACAAGAAGAAACATTGTTTAGGGCATGTTTTAATTGAATTAAACTATTTCACATTTTATGAAATTGATATATGTTGCTGAGGTTTACTATTAGTTACTTCCTGTATAACAGAAAGCAGATAGTATTTGCAGGGACATACAAAGATTTCATCCACTTATACTGTATCCGAAGTACTGTAACTATATATTACACCAAGATCTGAATATTTTTAAAGCTTTGTTATAGTATGAACACACCTCATTTGCTATGTTTGACTTGTTTTTATTTACATTTATACTACTATTTAATATAAATAAAAATAAAAGAACTTTACATCTATCAGATAATGCTCCTTCACATATTTGTATTAAAAATTCTTAAATGGAGGTTCTTTCATTGGTGAATTAAAAGAATACATACTTTTAAATAACAATGCAAATCGTGTATTTTATACACCCTTTTGATTTTTTTTTTAAGTACCAGAATAGCAGGCACAACATATTTTATAAATACTTGGCCAAAAAAAAAAAGTAATAGAGATCCATTAAGAAGAGTATACAAAAAAATTACAAACTTCTTTATTCAAAACAAAATACAAATGAATTCTATGCCAATAAGTTTATCATTGAAGAGGAGAATTTGAGATCTAACTAACCAATAGTATTAAGCATATAAAATATTTTAAGTAGAAAACAACATCCAGGCACTACAGACAGCAACAATACATTTCATAAAGATGGCATGTTTTTAAAATCTTGAAGTTTTTCGTTAGAAATTTCTAAATTATGTAGTGTATTTTCTGGTTTACTGTAAGCCTAAATACATATGTTTAACTATATGGAGTAAATGCTAATTTTGTCTGAAAAATAATGCAATTAGCTACGTGAAACTGAGCTACCTGTTGCCTGCCCCTTCACCTCTACAATAAATAGATATCGATTTCCAAACATATCAGTTATAATTTTTTAAATGGGTGAAAAGTCCCAATTAGGATTCAAACCAGGGATGTCTTGGCTAAAGCCGCTAATACTCTACCTACTGAACTTTTCTGGGCAAATCTGAAGAATAATTCCCTCTGTTAACTTTTAAAGATCAAATCATCTGGTCTGATATCTGAATAAGCTCAATAGAATAAATTGTAGTTTTTCAATAGAACTACAGTAAACATAGTATGCATAATTATATAATTATTTTAAATGCAGTTATTCAATTGATAAATAAATCATATCAGCTATAAATTTTGCAAATGAAAAATATTTTGGCCAGGTTTGAATAATATTCTAGACTATTTTTTTCATTAATCTAACAATATTCTAGACTATTTTTTTCATTAATCTAACACAGATTATCTTTGCTTTGTAGCCTCCATAAAAAGATCAAATATTTGAACAATTTTCTGCAAAAAATATATAAAGTTACTGTGAAGGCATTTTGGAAAATGCAATGATAGTTCAGGCTGTTCTCAATTGCTCTGCTCAACAAATGAAAAACATTTTGACACATTTACAAATTCATTTTTTTAATGGGAAGATATAAAACTGGGAAACCTGACAATGGAAGTGATTTGGATTCAATTGTATTTTTCCTTTTTTTGATCAATAAATTTCCTATTGAGTTACAAGCATTTTTGGTCACATGCCAAAACACATTTTTCACACCTGCTTGAGTGGCTATTTTTCATTTGCACAGAAATTAGGTTCAAAATGTCCACATTGACTCTTCTTTTTGAAAGATCTATTGCGTTTGCAAAAAGAGTGCGATTAGGTACCGTAATTTCTGGAAGAAACGCCGCAGTGTTTACGTGTTTTAAACTGAAATTTCAAGCGATGCGGCATTTACAAGCATTTTTTTTTTCAAACAAGCGTGATATTTTTCTGAATTTTTCCAAAAATTAAAAAAAAAAAATCGATCATAATTCCCAAAATTTCGGACATAAAATGTATCGCAAATTCCGACAAATAGTTGCAAAAACAAATTAATTTCGATTTCGTCAAAATATCGCGAAAAAATGTCAATTTTCATTAAAAGACCGCAAAAAGTTACGCAAATTTCGCATTAGACTACGAATAAACGAAAATTACATTTTCGAATGAATTTCCTGAATTTCCCCCTCCCCTTCTTTTATAACTTTCAGAAAATTTGTTCTGAATCTGAATTTTCCCCCGTTCCAAAGATTCAGTGATGAATCATGATGAAATGAATTAATCATGAATCTTTGATGAAATGTGCTTTTTTTAAAGATTTTTTTTAATTGATTTCATGCTTTTTTTTTTTACAAATTTCTCCTTTTTTCTGCATTTTTTGACAGAATTTACGTTTTTTTTAAACCAATTTTTTTACAAGTATTGTTTCAAATATCAAAATTCATGATTCATTCCTGAAAATTTTGTGAAACAATCATGGAAAAATCCCGTGTGAGCGCTCCTCTCTAATTATTTTATGATTTTTCGTCACGTTTGGAGTTGGGGGGGGGGGGGCAGATTAACGGTATTTTACGGTACTGTTAGGAAAAAAATCACCGTATCCGCTGTGCCGCACTAAGCATATTTTTACTTTTAAACTCTTATGCGTTGCGGCGCTTATTCCCGAAAATATGGTATTTAAATAATATTATTAATTTTGTATTTATTTATTAATTTCTGATTAATAATTTCATTTTTATGATTTCTTAATACAGCTTATTAATGTGTTTCTGTTTAACATGTTAACCGCGATTACTGCGGAAATTTCACCCGCGGCATTTACGACCATTTTAAAAAATTTTTTTTAGTGATTTTCCGCGATGCGGCGTTTTTTCCAGAAATTACGGTAGTTTCTGAACGATAACATCTGCTAGTTTCATGCATTTCAGAACAAAAATAAATTAAAACTTAACTCATAAAGTTATCCTTTTTGATTTAAGAACATTCTTAAATATCAGATAGGAACATGGACGATTCCTAAAATATGTGCAGTGCCATGCGAAAGGGGGGATGAAGGGGGTGGTTGCCCCAGATGCAGAAATTTAGGGAGTGCCAAATTTATACAACCAACATTATTTTTGGCCTGTCACAAGAAACCGTTTGGAGTTAGGGGTGCCAAATTCTAACTTAGCCCCGGGTTCAATTTTCTCTTTGCACCCCCCTGAACAGGGCTGTAACTATAAACTTGGGGGCCCCGGGGCAAAACCTCCAGGGAGGCCCCCCGCCCCCCAGGGAGGACAAATTGAAACTTTGCTCCGGGCATAGTTTCTTTTCTCGCATACCGTTGTTTAAATGTACATAGTATGATAAGCCCAAAAATGACTAAAAAATGTAGAATTGGACAACTCCACTTGGCGGCGACGCCATTTTTGCCAGTCCCACTGAAGTTAGCATAGGGAAGAAAATACGGACTTCTGATTGGTTGAATACTTTAAAGAGCATTTTATTTAGGTTCATTTTTGAGTATATAACTTAATCATGCGTTTCTGTTTAAAAATCTTTTGAAAGATGGATTGTGATAATTTTTTTTTCGATTTTATGTATTTATTAATAGACTAGTTGACCCATCCGGCATTGCCCGGGACACGTTATGATAACCTTAAGAAAACAATTAACACTTTAGATCTACAATTAGTCGAAATAAAGCATAGGATATGAATTATTTGTTAAATAATATTTTAAAGAAATGTATAAAAAAATGAGTAAATGCTTTAAAAAAGGCCTTTGGACCTCAATAAAAACATCAGGGTGTAGGTCCTGCAATAAGAGTCCAAAATTCAACTTTAAATTTATGGATTGAGAAAGTTTGATAATAAGTGGGTGAAATATGCATGGAGAACAAAAATTTCAAGGTGCCTGAGCCGAGACCATAGGGAGTCTCAGGCTTTTAAATGGAATGTAAGAACATGAGAATAACTAAGTGAAAAAATAGTTCCAAAAATGAAGATTGGATTAAGAGAGGGCAGTTTAATAGCAATTTATGGTACAAAATCTTCAAGAGGCCAGGAACTTATTTCGCATGTAGTTGGGTATAAAATATTTTTTGTAGTTATTAAAGTAATGGGAGGACGCTAAAGCAATGTGAAAGAAAATTGCAAGCAATCCGGATCATTTTTAAAGAAATTGTACCAACAGCCCCAAGAACGCGATTAATATTCAAAATTGGTGGTAGCTTGACTATAGCGTTTTCTTAGTAGCTGGTGGATTCAAGAAGTTGTTTAAAAAAAGGAGTTAATTAAACCATTTTAAAGGGATTTATAATAAGGGCCCAAAAAGGACAACTGACAGTTAAAAAGAGGGCCCTAACAGGAAAACATGTTAAAATATCTTAGTACTTAGCTCTTTAAATCTACAATTAGTCAAAATTAATCATAGGGTATGAATTATTCATTTTAATAATATTTTATTGAAATGCACAAATTGATTCGGAAAATGTTAAAAAAAAAGAGGGTCCTAGGCACAGATGAAAATATGAGAATCTTGTCCCTGAAAGAAGAGTCCAAGACTCAAATTTAAAAATTTTGCACTGAGAAGGGGATAAATTTAAAGAGTGAAATATGTTTGCCTCACAAAATGTTCAGTGTCCCTAGACTGAGTATATCATTCCACAGGAGGCCAAAGTGTCTTATATGGAATGTCAAAACATTAAAATATCTAATTGAATAAAGAATCCTAAAAATGAAGATTGGATTAAAAGGAAACAATTTATTAACAATTTATTATTACAAAAACTTCAAGGGGCCAGGAATTTATTTTGCATGTAGTTGGGTATAAAGATATTTTTTGTGGTTATTAAAATGATGGAAAGACGCTATAACTATGTTAAATAAAATTGAAAGCAATTTGGTTCATGTTTAAAGAAGCTGCATCAAGGGCCTCAAGAAAGCAATTGACAAACAAAATTAATGGTAGCTGAAGTCTGAGAAATTTTTTTGTCGTTAATGTAATAGGTAGAGAGAGGACATAAAAAATTGATAGAAAAAAAAAAAAAAAAGGCTAGGGAATTGGACCATTTTTAAGGGAGCTATAATATGGGGCCCTGACAGTTAAAACCAGGGCCTTAATATGAAACCATGTTAAAATATTTTAGTACATAGCGCTTTAGATCTTTAATTAGTCAAAATTAAGCATATAGTAGGAACTATTCTTTGGAATGATATTATATTTTAAATGCACCAATTGATTGGGCAAATGTTTAAAAAGGGGCCCTAGGGTCCGAATAAAAACATCAGGTTTTCTGGATTGGTCCTGAAAGAAGAGTCCCAGGCAACTTTAAAATTTTGCACTAAGAAGATCAGAAATATAGGAAGTGAAATATGTTTATTTCACAAAATGTTGAGGGGCCCTGGGCTGGACCCTATGATTCCACAGGGGAACACAGTGTCTTGTATAGAATGTCAAAATATTAAAATATCTAAATGAATAAAGAATCCTAAAAATGAAGATCAGATTAAAAAGAAGCAATTTATTGACAATTTATTATTACAAAAACTTTAAGGGGGCCTGTACCAGGCCCCAAAGGGCCAGGAAATTATTTCGCATGTAGTTGGGTATAAAAAATATTTGTATAGTTATTAAAATAATGGGAAGACGCTAAAACTATGTTGAATAAAATTGAAAGCAATTTGGATCATTTTTAAAGAAGCTGCACCAAGGGCTCCAAGAAAGCGATTAATATTCATAAATAGTGGTAGCTGAAGTCTAAAAAGTATTTTTTGTTGTTCATGTCGTAGTTGGAGGACCTAAAAAGTTGTTAAAAAAAAGCTAGTGAATCCGACCATTTTTAAGGGAGCTATGATAGAGGGCCCCATAGGGGCCAACTGACAAATACAATCAGGGCCCGAACATGAAAACATGTTAAAATGTTTTAGTACATAACGCTTGAGACCTTTAATTAGTCAAAATTAAGCATAGAGTGTGAATTATTTGCAAGAATAATATTTTTTTAAATGCACCAATTGTTTGGGTAAGCGTTAAAAAAAGGGCCCCAGGGCCCGAATAAAAATATCAGGGTGTTGATCCTGACATTAGAGTCCAAGATTCAGCTTTAAAAATTTGCACTAAGAAGGTGAGAAATTTAGGGAGTGAAAAAATGTTTAGCGCACAAAAAGATCAAGAGGCCCTGGGTTGGCCCTATGATTATCTAGGGGGCCCCCAGTGTCTTATATGGAATGTAAAAATTTCAAAATATCTAAATGGAACAGGTATCCCAAAAATGAAGATCGAAATTAATGGAAGCAATTTATTAACAATTTACAATCACAAAGACTAAAAGGGGCCCTAAAACGGGCCCCAAGAGTGCAAGGCCATAACTGAAGAGTAAAAAGGCGAAAATATCTAAAAGGAGAAAGGTACCTCAAAACGGAAACGATTAGATAAAAAAGAGTCAAGCTATTAATAATTTGGTGCATAAAAATTGTAAAAGGCCCAGGGCCCTTGTCCCTTAAAATATTAAAAGTCTGAGCCTCAGGTGCATCAGGACCTGTCTTGGACTATCTTCACCTAAAATTTTAGACTTCTATGTGCGGTAGATTTTGCTAACCATCGTAGTCACACACACATACGCAGACATACACAAACAGAGCGTTTTGTTAACTTATTAGTATAGATAAAAAGAAAGATTTTCTAGAATTTTTTAGATGCTTTTTATATTATTCAGTCGATTAGAAGTCCATATTTTCTTCCTTATACTAGCTTCGGTGGGATCAGCAAACATGCTGGCGTGGCATGACACATCCGACTCGACATTTTGCTGTCTGCTGTAGAACTCCTTTTGCATGCGAAGCGTAAAGAGTGTATTGACAGACAAGCAAAAACATCTATTCTAGCACTTTGATTTTTTTTATTACTAACTTTTAGGTATGTGCTGGGCATTTTATAGGAACTTAGACTAGAAATTAAAATCAATAGTTTTTTTAACCATCAGTTTGGGGCCCCTCAGGCTTGGGGGCCCCGGGGCAGTGCCCCGGCAGTAGTTACGGCCCTGCCCCTGAATATGTGACATTGAAAATAGAAAAAAAAATAAGTAATTAAGACTGTAAAATTTTAATGAACCAGCATACATCCTGTCCCTCCAAGTAAAGAATAACTAGAAGGAGCATAAAATATAATTAGAAATGCAAACAGCTTTTTATTTAGTACTGGCATAGATAGTGTCTTTATCAGGGGATAAGTTTTGAGACATTGCAGACAAAAACCAAAAAACAGAAATGCATATTGATAAGTGGGACAAATATTTGCTAGATTTAACATTTAACTATATGCAATAGTTGCAAAATATCTAAGCCCAGGAAAAAAATCAAATAGCCTCTGATTTTTGTAAAAAATCCTATGTGACACACCTGTCATATCCCTGTGCTTGTATCGATATTTCTGAGCTTTACACAATCTTATACCATCTATAATAGAAGCATGGTTCAGTTCATCAGATAAGACAGCATCTTCTGCTGTTAGCAGGACTTCAAAAAGGCCAGCATTTGCATCAAAACAGCTTGGATACAAAATGGAATCTTCTCGACCATGGAACTTGGCGATTTTTCTTTCCAGTTGCTTGTGCAAACTCTAAACAACAACAATAATAATAAATTATTGTAAACTTTATTACAAAGCATATCATTTTTAATAATACAAAATTAATAATATTAATAGACCATAAGCTGATGAAGGTTGAAATGCTTAAAAAAATGATTTTTCTTGTTTCCTTGAAATAAATATAGGTGATCTGGCAAGTTGTCAGCAGTTTAAAAATACATTTATCAATAATGTATAGCCCCCTGAAAAGTGAAATGAATTTTATTCAGATTACAGATATCTTTGAAGCATGCTTTGATGTTTTGATAAATATATTTTTGAAATCAAATTGACAGGTCATCCATACCCCTTTTTCAGATAAGCAAGAAAAATAGTCTTAAATATTTTAACCTTCATCAAGTACTCAATTACTGTATTTCTGGCATACATGCTTGTTGTATGCCAGTAATGAATGTATTTATCTAACAAACTGAAACTCAGCTCTTTTCACTTGCCAAAAAAATAAAATAAAACAGCTCCAAACAGAGAGGACATTTGCATCATCCTGGTAACAACTTTAGGAAATATAAAGGGTGATTTAAAAATCACATGCTGGACTTCTTTCTCACATTTCAGATAAAAAAAAAAAAAAAAAATAAAAAAAATAAAAAATCAATAGGTTTACTTTCTTTAATTTTTTTTTTCAATGCAGATATATATATTAACCTCAAAAGCATGTTTCATATGAGGATATAAAACATATGTTTAGATTGATAACATAAACAAATATTGCACTTTTGGCTAAATAGATATTTCAAAATAAATAATCACTGTATAAATGCTGAATTCACTCTATTGAAAAGACAACAAAATTTACATATTGGGAAAAGATTGGATTTAGATAGTTTTTATAAAGGTCTCAAAATTGCTAAAAAACTTGGAAAATCAAAAGAAATGCACAGATTATCGCGTTTCACTTAAAATATAAAAAAATGCACATTCTCAGGTGCATTTGGACTTGTCATTCTCTACCTGGTACCAAATTTGCATACCTATATGTATGATAGATTTAGCTAGCCTTTCTGAACCAAACAATCCCCCCCCCCCCCGCCACCTCTCCTCTCCGCACACACAAACTTTTTTATTATTATTATTAGTATAGCAATCCATCAATCAAACAAAATTTTAAACAATTTTTTGAATGGCAAAATTTTTTTATTATATTTTATGCAATAATATAAAAGAATAAAAGGATAAAAATGAATTAACTGAAATATAAAGCATACTTGAGTTCCGCATATGAATCTCACAGAACTTAAACCTGCTCCATATTCATCAAGAGCTTTTTTACCAGCCTCAATAACAGCAGGATGAGACTGAAAAAAAAAAAAATTACTGAAAATTATTTTTTTTTAAACTTGTTAATTCAATGCATTTAATAAAAAACGGTGCTAAAATGTACTTACCGAAAGACCTAGGTAATTATTGGCACAAAAATTAATGACTGGCTTTGATGAGCCTTCAACAGTTATATGAGAATCTTGTTTTGATGTAATAATTCTTTCATTCTTATATGTCTTTGCTTCTTTGATAGTATCTAGCTGTGCATCTATGATGACTTTTGTAGCAGCCCATGCACTTGCTTTAACACTGCATATGTGTGAGTGGCAATTCTTTCGAAATACACTATGAAGTCCTGAAAATAAAAAGTTAATCTGATTAAGCTAAATAAAAATGCATCCTAAATATCAATAACAACTTGTTATTAACAAATAATGACAGACAAACATGACAAAAAATCAGTGCATACTTCATATTATGTGAAATACCTTAAACTTTAATTAAAATATTTTTTAGCATTATTTATTTTATGGCAGAAATTATATTCAACTATAGTGATTTAAATAACAGCTTTAAGGCTAAATCAACTCTGTGAATAATTAAAATATTGTAGAACAAAAAACAATATGCACAGTATAAACAGAAAAGAAAAAACAAATAATATTTTAAAACATGGTAATAAATAGTTTCATTTTGATATACCAGCAATTATATCTTCTAAGAATTTTTTCCGGTTATTTTTAATTACATATTCACAGATTTTTAATGAATAAATGAATTATTTTGGATTCAATATTGTCAATTTCTAGTATATTTCGTTTTGTCATCATATATTACAGAAAGCTATGTAAATCTGTTGGAAACATCGAAAACGTGGAGTAAGATACACTATATTTTTGACTAAATAAGAGTGCTGTTAACAGTTTTTTATACTAAAAAACTGTTGTCTTGATGCCTATTATCATTCCTAAAAGTATATTCAGGGCCAAAACGAAGATTTCTTTTCACCTGGACCAAGCATACATTTTGGCGACGATATTCCAAGAATCGAAGATAAAATCTGTATAGTAAGTTTTCCATCTTCAATAAATAAATATTTACATTAACTCAAATGTAATATATAAAATTGAAATGCTGTTTTGAAGTTACGTTCACAATCTATTATAATAATAACCACACATACCTGTTCGTATCATCATGAGTTCTTTCCAGACAAATAATGCAATATTTGCCAACAACACGTTCGGCTGGGCTGCTGTCCTTCAACCGATACACCTGTTATTTCGACCACCTGTGATTGGTAAACATGACAGAACTCTAGACTCTGGCAATGAAAATGTATTTGTATTCGAAAATCTGTCCTAGCCTGTAAAATGTGTGTTTTGTTTTATCATTTCAGGTTAATTTTTTAGAAAATAACTTCGATTGTATAATTATATCATATCTAGAAAGAATAAAAATCAATTAGCTACCTAAATTTAGCAGACAGCTTAAATTATTGACCAATGTGTTTTCTTTTTTTTTTTTTATCACTGATTTTTGTTTTCAGCTATTTTGTTGCTGGTTTTTGTTCTAGTTTCAGTTTCTACAATCAATCCAATCAGATAAGATGCGTCCGTATCAGTCGAAGTGCAAGCATCAAGAATATCGATCAGATTGTGCGTAATCGAACTCTGTCGCGGCAAAAGAAGAAGCGATTGATCGAAACAGGATTTTGCGAGGGATTTTGAGGCTGAAATCGAAACCGAATTTCGGTGATCTTCCTATTTTCGGCTTGAAACAAAAACGAAAAAGTCCAAAAACATTTTTTAAGTAATTAATCCCCACATAAATATACATAATTATTAACTAATAATAAGCCTTAAGAAAAATACATATTTATTAATTAATTATACGTAATTATTAAACATACATAATTATTAATTAATTGTTTCCCATGTTGGCTGTCTGTTTGTTAGACCCAAAACTTTTTACTTTCATATGAAATAAAATATAATTAATTTATCAATGATACAGAAAGATTTTTTAGTTATACGAATTGGGTGTTCTTAAATCAAAAAGGGCAACTTTGTGACGCATGCATTAATTTATTTTTGTTCGGAAATGCATGAAAATAGTAGGTGTTGTTATTCAGAAACTCTCTAATTGCACTCATTCTTTTGTTTTTTAAAAAAAAATAATAGATTTTTCATAACAAGCCTTCAAAGTTGACACTTTTGAGCATATTTCCCGACGAAAGCAGAAAAACCGGTCGAAAACGAGGAGAAAAACGGGTGATTGCGTCATCGAAATAGCTTATAACTCGATAAGTAATTTAATTATCATAAAATGGAAACATAAGTTCAATTCGAAATCGCTTTCATAGTCAGGCATTAAAATTTTATAACTTTCTGTTAAAAAATGAATTTGTAAATGTGTCAAAACGTTTTTCGCTTGTTGAGCGGATCAGTTAAGAACACCATTAAGGGTGTATTTCGATTCAAACTGCTTATTTTCCGATTTATTTTTAAATTCATTTTTGCTCTCATAGGCATCAAACTGGGAAATTGTCTTATATAGAAAGTGCCCAAGGTGCCGTAATTGTCGTTTCTTTCATAAATGCAGAAAATATTGCAAAACGGCATTTTGAACTGATTTTTATGAAGGGGGAGATCTGTGAACGAAAAAAAGCGTCGTACTGAGAAGATAATTGTTTATAAATCAAATTCTAATGAATGGAGCGTAAAATGACATCACACGGCACCTTGTATACGTCTCTTCAAAAATACCCTTAGCAAGTTTCGTGTTTCTACGTTTAAAAATGTGTCTGAAATTGTATTAGAAATTTTCGAGCTGTTGAAGGTGTAAAACCGTTTTTTCGAATACACCCTTAATTAAAAAATATTTTAATTTGAAGTTATCCCCACCTCGATTTATCGTTTATAATGATATTTGTAAATGATTTTTTATTATACTGAAAGAACTTTTTCAAAGTGTATTCGAAACACTCTTGTGGGCTCAAACTAAAAATTTCCTCTTACTGTTACACTGTTAAGTCTTTTAATGAGCAGTTGAAAAAAATTAGTTATATATGCATTGCTTGATTTATAATTTGCACCCACGGCTTGAGTCAATTAATGACTGATAATGATAACTGTAAACAACGAAGTTCATAGAAATCAGTGTTGATTTGAGGAGGTGGTCCAGGGGGGAGACGACATCCCCCGTCGGAACAAGAAAATGCCCCCCTCCGAAAGATTTGGGTTTTTATATTTTCAATAGTAAAAAAGTGCATTCCTCCCCCCCCCCCCCCCCCCAGTCCGAGCTTACAGAGGGAGAAAAGTGTCTGACTTCAACACTGATAGAAATAAATAATCCCATTTGAGCCGACACAGCTCAAATCGATGAGTAATGTTGAAAATTTCCGAAGAAAGGAACAGGATTTTTGGAATACAGATAGTTTCTGCCGAGTTTCGGTTCGGCTTAATTTTCAGCAGCATTTTCGTCGAAAACGAAAACGAAACCGAATTTTCAGTCGATCTCTAATTAAAATTAACGATTGGTCGAAACAGATTTTTAAGACCGAATTTCATTAATCTTCCTACTTTTCAAAAATAAAAACGAAAAAAAATTTAAATTTAAAATAAAAAAAAATTTAAGCAATTAGTATATAAATAAATAAACATAATTATTAACTAATTATACATGTGGTTTAAATTGGCTCTTTGTGACTCTGACCACATATAACATAAAATTTAATTAATTCAAGACACATTTTTTTTTCTAACTATACTAATTTTATTTAAGTAAAATATGTTGTAGATACATTTGCTCCATTTATCTTTCATGATGATTCTAAGAAATGAACACTTGCTACCTGTTATACTAGAATTTTCTCAAAGAGTATTACCGTGACATCTGACATCGAACACTTCTGCAATTTCAAACTACAAAAATTCTATTACTATTCAGTCTGCAGTTTTTAATGTGCTCGTGAAAAACATCTTCAAGGTTCAGTCCTATGTGCATTGCTTGCTTTAAAATTTGCGCTCACATCTTGAGTCAGTCATGGTTGATAATTATAAACAGTGAAGTGAGTATAGCAATAAATAAAGAGTGTTTAATCTGAGCATAGGCGTAGCGTCGGGGGGGCCCGGGGGGGCACGTGCCCCCCCAATCATCTGAACCCGGGCGCCAGAACAGAAAGCGTAGGGGCGCCAAATGAAAAATTTTTTTTGTCTTTATATACAAAAATTTATGTATATATATCGAATTTGAATAAAAAGATCTCACAAACGGAAAATTCAAAAGCAAAACTGAACAAAGTGTATCTTTATGCATTCTGTCATTAAATAAATCAGTCTCTACTCAAAAACACTCTACTGTGTGAAACTGTACTTCATCGACCATTGCCAAAAAACAAACAATTTCCCTTAGGGGTTGCAGAGGGGGCGTTAAATGAAGATTTTGTTTGTCTTTGCGTTCAAAAATGTAAATGTATGGAATTTGCATAAGAATGTCCCACAGCCTGAAACCAAGCGATTTCCCTAGGGTTTGCAGAGTAGGGATGCACCGGATATCCGGCTCCTGCCGGATATCCTGCTTATTTGGCACTCAAACCGGATATCCATTCCGGCCGAATATTTTAATATCCGGTTGCCGGATAGTGAAACATTTTTAAACTCTGTATTTTACATTTTAAAAAATATGTAAAATTAATTTGCTCCTTGCCAACTATAGCTTACTAAAAAGTACTGTTAACAAAAATAAATACTCATATATTTTCACAATTATGAAATTATAATGGTTATATGTAAATGAAGATATATTTAAAATATGACAATATTTTGTCATAACCTATAACAGCAATTGCAAAACTAAAACTAAAATATGTACAACTTCAATTTTTTTTATTTATCTTATTTATTTGTTCTTAAATTTCAGTAATGGAGTAATTTTACACCTCTCAAAAGTGTTATTGTAATTTTCACCAGTAAAAATACTGCAGTGTTCAGTCATAACTGTATTTATAAAATCAAAACTAGAATATCAATTACAATTTCATCTTTGTTTTGCTTTCAGTTTTATTTATTTTTTATTGCAGTAATGAAGTAGTTGACTTTTATAGTTCTTCTCAAGTGTTTTGTTAATAACTTTATTATTAATTTGAGTTATGAATATCAACAAAAGAGGAAGGTATAAATATCTAATCTGAAAGTTCTATGAAGTTGCTGTTAATACATCAAAAATTCTGAGTCAAAAATGTGTACAATGGGCCTATATTGTAAGTGCTAAAGTATTGAGCTCTGTAGTCAAACCAACCAAGTACAGTAGCCAATTGTAGCCAAGTATTTAAACCATGTAGAAAAATAAAGTTTCCAGCAAACAAAAGAGTTTATGAATACTCATACGTCAGATTGAAAGTGTGTTAGTTTAGAAAATCAAGAACAAAATGGTGCTGATATCAAAGAAACATTCAAATTTTGCTGGAACATCAATTGCACAAGTTAAGCTGTCAACAATAGAAAAAATTGTGGTAAAAACAAAAGAAAAAATCATTAAATATACAAACTGCATTAAAAAAAAAAAAAAAAAAAAAAATATTTTAGTAAAATTTTTCAAAGCAATTGAATTATGTCATCCAGTCATGTTAAAATTGCAAGTGACGATTCTGAGACTTGCTCTACAATGCAAAAAGAGCTTAATAGGAAAAATGTAACTCTCACACAGAGTCAAGAGGAGTAACTAGCATAACTATCCCATTTTTTTGTTAATTATGTGTCAACAGGGTAAAAACATTTTTTTTTTCTGTTAGTTAATCAATACAAGAAATTTGGGACTTTTTTCATGATATTTGATGAAATTCACATCTTCCTGTGATCTTTTGACCACATTTTGTTTGTTTTTGACAAAATCAGCAATTTTTTTTGACAAAATTCACATTTTTTTAAAAAAAATCAATCATTTAACAAAAATTACATGTTTTTCACGATTTTGACAAAATTTATGTGTTATTTGAGATTTTTGGATGAAAAAATCTAAAAAAAAAACAAGACACCACCTAAATCTGGTGATATACTAAAGATAAGGTAGAAAATAAATATGCATGTAAAGGTAGAAGTTTTATACGTAAAATTGAAAAGGAAAAATATTAAATTTCAATATTTAATTATTACTATTCATTTGGTTTTAAGTAACTTTGACTTAATAAGTGAATTAAAATCTATTAATGCTTGCGTAATATAAATTGCAATAATTTTTTTTTTCTTTAAACAAGCATAAAATCGAAATGTTATTAAAATTAAAAATGAGAAATTATTCGGCCGGATACCGGATATTCGGTAAAATTTTGTACCTGATATCTGTTATCCGGTATCCGGCAAAAATCCACATCCGGTGCATCTCTATTGCAGAGGGGGCGCCAAAAGAAGATTTTGTTTGTCTTACATACAAAAGTGTATATGTATGGAATTTGCATAAAAATTTCTCACAGCCTGAAACCAAGCGATTACCCTAGGGGTTGCAGAGGGGGCGCCAAATGAAGATTTTGTTTGTCTTTACATACAAAAATGTACATGTATGGAATTTGCATAAGAATGCCTCACAGCCTGAAACCAAGCGATTTCCCTAGGGTTTGCAGAAAGGGCGCCAAATAAAGATTTTGTTTGTCTTTACATACAAAAATGTATATGTATGGAATTTGCATAAGAATGTCTGACAGCCTGAAATCAAGCGATTTCCCAAGGGTTACAGAGGGGGCGCCAAATGAAGATTTTGTTTGTCTTACACACAAAAATGAGTATGTATGGAATTTGCATAAAAATGTCTCACGGCCTGAAACCAAGCGATTTCCCTAGGGGTTGCAGAGAGGGCGCCAAATTAAGATTTTTTGTCTTTACATACAAAGATGTTTATGTATGGAATTTGCATTAAAATGTCTCACGGCCTGAAACCAAGCGATTTCCTTAGGGGTTGCAGAGGGGGTGCCAAATAAAGATTTTGTTTGTCTTTACATGCAAAAATGTATATGTATGGAATTTCCATAAGAATGTCTCACAGCCTGAAACCAAGCGATTTCCCTAGGGTTTGCAGAGGGGGCGCCAAATGAAGATTTTGTTTGTCTTTACATACAAAAATGTATATGTATGGAATTTGCATAAGAATGTCTCACAGCCTGAAACCAAGCGATTTCCCTAGGGTTTGCAGAGGGGGCGCCAAATGAAGATTTTGTTTGTCTTTACATACAAAAATGTATATGTATGGAATTTGCATAAAAATGTATCACAGCCTGAAACCAAGGGATTTCCCTAGGGTTTGCAGAGACTGCGCCAAATGAAGATTTTGTTTGTCTTACATAGAAAAATTTATATGTATGGAATTTGCATAAGAATGTCTCACAGTCTGAAACCAAGCGATTTCCCTAGGGTTTGCAGAGGGGGCGCCGAATGAAGAGTTTGTTTGTCTTTACATACAAAAATGTATATGTATGGAATTTGCATAAGAATGTCTCACAGCCTGAAACCAAGCGATTTCCCTAGGGTTTGCAGAGGGGGCGCCAAATAAAGATTTTGTTTGTTTTTACATGCAAAAATGTATATGTATGGAATTTCCATAAGAATGTCTCACAGCCTGAAACCAAGCGATTTCCCTAGGGTTTGCAGAGGGGGCGCCAAATGAAGATTTTGTTTGTCTTTACATACAAAAATGTATATGTATGGAATTTGCATAAGAATGTCTCACAGCCTGAAATCAAGCGATTTCCCAAGGGTTACAGAGGGGGCGCCAAATGAAGATTTTGTTTGTCTTTACATACAAAAATGTATATGTATGGAATTTGCATAAGAATGTCTCACAGCCTGAAACCAAACGATTTCTCTAGGGATTGCAGAGGGGGCGCCAAATGAAAGTTTTGTTTGTCTTAAATACAAAAATGTATATGTATGAAATTTGCATAAAAATGTATCACAGCCTGAAACCAAGGGATTTCCCTAGGGTTTGCAGAGACTGCGCCAAATGAAGATTTTGTTTGTCTTACATAGAAAAATTTATATGTATGGAATTTGCATAAGAATGTCTCACAGTCTGAAACCAAGCGATTTCCCTAGGGTTTGCAAAAGGGGGCGCCGAATGAAGAGTTTGTTTGTCTTTACATACAAAAATGTATATGTATGGAATTTGCATAAGAATGTCTCACAGCCTGAAACCAAGCGATTTCCCTAGGGTTTGCAGAGGGGGCGCCAAATAAAGATTTTGTTTGTTTTTACATGCAAAAATGTATATGTATGGAATTTGCATAAGAATGTCTCACAGCCTGAAACCAAGCGATTTCCCTAGGGTTTGCAGAGGGGGCGCCAAATGAAGATTTTGTTTGTCTTTACATACAAAAATGTATATGTATGGAATTTGCATAAGAATGTCTCACAGCCTGAAACCAAGCGATTTCCCTAGGGTTTGCAGAGGGGGCGCCAAATAAAGATTTTGTTTGTTTTTACATGCAAAAATGTATATGTATGGAATTTGCATAAGAATGTCTCACAGCCTGAAACCAAGCGATTTCCCTAGGGTTTGCAGAGGGGGCGCCAAATGAAGATTTTGTTTGTCTTTACATACAAAAATGTATATGTATGGAATTTGCATAAGAATGTCTCACAGCCTGAAACCAAGCGATTTCTCTAGGGATTGCAGAGGGGGCGCCAAATGAAGGTTTAGTTTGTCTTAGATACAAAAATATATATGTATGGAATTTGCATAAAAATGTATCACAGCCTGAAACCAAGGGATTTCCCTAGGGTTTACAGAGGGGGCGCCAAATGAAGATTTTGTTTGTCTTACATAGAAAAATTTATATGTATGGAATTTGCATAAGAATGTCTCACAGCCTGAAACCAAGCGATTTCCCTAGGGTTTGCAGAGGGGGCGCCGAATGAATATTTTGTTTGTCTTTACATACAAAAATGTATATGTAGAATATATATTGAATTTGCATAAAAATGTCTCACAGCTTGAAAATTCAAATTAAAACAGAACCAAATGTATCTCTATGCCGTTTATCATTTAAATAGGTTAGTCTCTACTCAAAAATCCTCTTCTGTGTGAAACTGTACCTCACCGACAATTTCCAAAAACCAAGCAATTTCCCTAGGGGTTGCAGAGGGGGGCGGGGGGGGGAATGTATCTCCTCTTTACATACAAAAATATATAAATATGGAATTTGGTAAAAATGTCTCACAGCCAGAAAATTCGAAAGGAAAACTAAATCAAATGCATCTCTATTTTTCTGTCATTTAAATAGGTTAGCTTTTGCTTAAAAATCTCTTCAGTGTGAAATTGTGCCCTCACCGATAATTGCAAACGGCAACCAATTTCCCTAGGAATTGCTAAGGGGACATGTGCCTTGCACGCCAGAACGAAAGGCGAAGAGGGCGCCAATTAATTTTTTTTTTTTTTTTTTTTTTTTTAATATATACTATAAAAAAAGAATTTGAAACTAAGTGCACGATGTCGACCCGGACCTACATAAATTTAGCTTTTGTAACTATTAACAATTACTAAAGATATAAGTTAAGCTAAAAATTTTTACAGAATTTCATGCTATCAATGTAATGAAGGAGCGAATAAAATAAGAAAATTGATTTTGTTTCAAGTCTGCTTGTTTTTTAATTTAATTAATTTTGTAAAGTTGGTTTTCTTTTATTAATAACTTGTAAATAAATATGATTAATCGAGACATTATCTCAGTCTGTTTTATTTAGTGATAAGTTTATGTGTGTCATCTTTTCTAGGAATAATTTCCTTGTAGCATATTTGTTACATTTTTCTTTTTGGGTTGCAATTGATTTACAAGGAAAAACTTCTTATAGTCCTATTAAAATATTTCTAAAAGATTTTTTTGCGGGGAGGGGGGAGGGCAAAGTTATTTTAAATTGAAATTTTGCGAAAAATTTATAAGTGATAAGTCCCTTGTAAATAATCACAATGCAAACTTATGCATTTATTTTAATTAACATTAAATAATTAACCTATTTAGAGCGACGGTTATATTTAATTATTTTTTATCTCGCGATGTCGTATCACTAGAATTTCTTTTGATGTATGATCACAATGATTTGTCATTTTAAATAAATTAAATTGTACCAAAGTTACTTTAGGTGCGGTTAGGAAATGTTTGGATAGAGTATGTACAATTTTAACCAGTTATAACCAGTTATAAAGAGTGTATTTATATCTTTCCAGCAAACTGCAAAATTAAATATGTTTTCACTTATTAAAAAAAAAAAAAAAAAACAACAACTTTGTATTGTTATATGTTACAGTGTCAGTATTAACCATTCAAAATGCATTAGGTCAATGTTTTGAGACTCTAAAGAAATTTTGTTCTAAGATTTTCTTGGGGGGGGAGGGTGTAAAATCCGAGAACACTGTTTCCCACTGGCACAAAATATCATTTTTTCTATACTAATATTATAAAGAGGAAAGATTTGATTGTTTGTTTGTTTGAATTGAATAGGCTCCGAAACTACTTGACGGATTTGAAAAATTCTTTCACCGTTGGAAAGCTACACTATTTCCGGTGAACATAGGCTAATTTTTAATTGATTTATACAAATATTTTTCTTAATAATTCAAAATTTCATTATTTTTCATACAGAATCAATTAAAATTTTTCCGATAAAAAATAACCATTTTTCTTTCCCGTTGCCAAGAAAATGTAATCTGAAATAGTAATAATAAATAAATTAAGTCTTAGTAATTATGGAACAAAACAATTTGTATAATTTTAAAATAGAAAAGAAAAATAATGAAATAGTTTACTGATAAATAAACGACTATTACTGGATTACCACGTGAGGCATAAAATCGCAATTTTGTTGTAATCGTGCCAACGTGATCCGTAGATGACATCTGCACCTAAATATTATTGGCAATATTATTGTTTATATAATTTGTTTACATTATTTGGCAATATTGATCTCCCATCGACCAAAAAACTGTCGCCAAAGTATAAGTTTAAATGTCAATAATGGATATCGTAAATATCACATTCTTTTGACATTAAATATGTTTTGCATAATTGTTACGTCGTCAACTAATTTTAATCCGATGTTTTATCTCTATTTCTATTAATATTTTAATAATTTTTTAATTCTTTGGTTATTTAAAATAAAAATTATATCCATTTGTATAATTTGGCGAAATTGATCGATGGAATAATCAAATGGTACCAATTGTTTCTTTACACTCTATCTGGAATTAGCGTACTTATTGAGCCTCCGCCAAGTCATATGCCAAGCAGTCATTAAATCTGAGTTTTAGCCTTACTATTATATCTTTTTCATCTGCAGTTATTTTACCATCACTAAAAAAGAAATTTTTTGAATGTGAAGGAAAAATCATTGTCATGAAAAAATATTTGCAATTAATTTATCATTCATTCTAATAAAAAAAAGGTACTACTAGGTTATCCCGTCGACCAAAAAATTATCCCCAAACTATCAGATTAAATGCTAATAATGGATGATCGTGAATGTCGCATTCAATGACATTAAATACGATTCACGTGTTTAAAATGTCATTAAATGGTTTTTATTTCGACTTTTTATTAATATTTTTCTTAAATTCTACTAATTATTTGTTTTTTTTCGTTATTTAAAATAAAAATTACGTCAATATGTATAATTGGGCTATTAGTTTGGCGATTTGTATAATTTGGCGAAATTGGTTGACGGGATAGCAAAGTAGTATAAAAAAAAAGAAAAAAAAAGTGGATAAGTGTGATTGGCAATCGCACACAGGGATTCGTTTAATATCTTTTTCAAAACACTTTTTTTCATTAAATTAACAAATGAAAAATGGTTTTTCGGCGTTATTTTGGGATTTCTTCGCTAATTGCGCCAACCAGAACAAAATATTAACAGAATATTCCCCTAAATGTTGCCTTGATCGCATAGATTTGTTCATTTCTCTATCATAATCTGCAGATTTAGTAAAACTACACAAGTAAATAAAATTATGAATAAAAGTAAAATATTTCAAAGCTTAGCATAAATTTAAGGGAGACCAAATTGGTCACCAGAGGCGGATCTTAATTTAAATAAATAATCTATATATATAAAAGGAAGTTTGGATTTCGTATTAATCACAGCACAAAAAAATCTACCGAACCAAAAATCTTGAAAATTAGGGTAAAAATACGTCTAATAACATCGAGTGCCTCTAAGAAGGGATTTTCGAAAATTCCACCCCTAAGGGGGGTAAAAAAAAGAACGAACTTTTAAAAAATTCCTTAAAAATGGGCTTTTGAAGTTATTTTTCATCTGATAACATATTTTAGTGTATTTTCTCATGCTGAATCGAATGTTACTAAGTAAATTCTTTTAAATCCAGTAGTTCGTGAGCTACTTCATATTTTCCCAATTTGGCGATGACTTCGGCGCAAAAACCTGAAATTTTCAATCCTTATGTATATAGATCAGATTTTGTAGTTATTTTTTAACTGATACCATATTTTAGTGTATTTTTACATGCTGCATCGAATGATATTAAGCAAATTCTTTTAAGTTCAGTAGTTCGTTAGATACCATATATTTTTTTGATTTGGCGATGTCTTCGGCGCAAAAAAGCGGTAATTTTCAACCTATATATATAAAAGAAAGTCTGGATTTCGTATTAATTATCGTACAAAAAAATCTATTGAACCTAAAATTTTGAAAGTGAGTTCTATAATCAGTTAACGTGATTATGTAAGCTACATTTAATTATCTCAATATATATAAAACGCAAAGTGAAATTTCACTCCGGACGCTTATAACTTAAGTTCTACTAGATAGATTTTAATGGAACTTACATTGTTAGTTGGATAATTATTCAGAAATTTTATAACAAGTGAAATATAGCATTCTACGTTGTTTAATTGAATACTTATGGAGATGTTTTAAATCAGATGAACACAATTACAAAAGGTTGGTTTTAATTTAAAGGTTCCGCTGAATGAATTTTTATGTGAGTAGGGGAAAAGTGGCGGTCCGGCCCCAGGAGGAGGATTGAGGATCGGTGGTGGTGGTGGGATCCTCCTCCTCAATCCTCCTCCTCCACAATCCTCCTCCTCCTCCTCAATCCTCCTCCACAACCCTCCTCCTCCTCCTGACGTCGTCTTATAAGAGAAGGGGTTAAAAGGATTTTTTCGAATTTTAAGCGGGAATTTCAGGGAGTTAGAATTTTTAAACCATACTATAGTATGGGGATGTTTTTTAATTTTAATTGGGGAATTTTCGGCGTGTTATAGTACATGGGGTATGTTTTTCGATTGAATTTTGCTGTTGTTCATTTAAAAAGGTAATTAAAAATTAGGAGTGAAATTTTTTCAACATACTCTAGTTTGAGGGTGATTCGAGTGATGATTTATTAAGAAATTTTTAATAATTTAAATTTTAAAATTTTCAACAGTTTAAATTTATTTTGAGTCAAGTATAGTACGTAGTAGAATTTAAGAAATGGATAATAGCAATTAACGATAATTAGTAATTAATTAAAAAAGGTAATTAAAACTAATGAGTGAAAAATAATGAAGATACTTTAATTATTTCGACATGCTGTAGTATGATAGGTTATTTTAATGTGGTAATTTTTTCAATTGAATTTTACTGTTGTTCATTAAAAAAGATAAATGGAAAGTAATACTACCTTTTGAATTTCAAATCTGGAAGAGTGTGCCTTCATCTTTTTTCCGGGCTTGGGACCGGCATTCTCTGTTTAAGACATTGTCTAGTCATAAGCAGTGAATGGCAGATTTACACACTCACATTCACACACACATTCACACACACATTTTTTGAAGATTTTGATATCTTTTTTTTTTTTTTTTTTTTTCACCGTGTCTTAAATAAGGGGTTAAGCGGATATTTTAAGCACATAGAATGTTTTTTTCAGTACTATTGTACGAGTGGTTTTTAATTTTAATGTGCCAACTTAAAATTTTTCGGTGAACTTTAGTTTAAGGATTTATTTTTTGATTTTAAGTGGAAATTTTGGGGAGTTTAATTTTTTTTTTTTTTTTTTTTCCACTGTGTTCTTACATGATGAGTTAAGCGGGTATTTTGGGGGAAATTATTATTTTAGACTAATCATTCACGAAGGATATTTTGCAGATATAAATGTTTAATAGGGGGAGTTTAACTTTTTTGCAATGAGATTGACGTGCGCTCGTCGACCTAACCGTATGGAGTTTGTAATTTTCTTTGAATCATGTGTGCATACTGGCTTAGACTATCTTAGAAAGACTTCCACCACCTTTATCTCCACCAAGTCATAAATAACACATGCTGGTAATGGGAATTTGAGAATATTAACTTTAAACATTAATTTAATGAAGGAACTTTAAAATTATTTCGAGTACTATTTTTAGTTAACTATGTTATACACTTGATATTTTAGATTAGTTAAAAAATAACATTAAAATTTGAATGAGAAAATATGTTTCAAAATGGGATTTTACGTACTAACATTTATTTGCGCTCGTTGACCTAACCGTTCGGAATCTGTGATTTCCCTCGAATCATGTGTGAATAACTGTTAGATTTCTTTAGAAAGACCTGAATAAGCTTCAACCATCATAAATAACGCATGTCTGTAACGGGAATTTGAACTTAATTATTTTAAATATTCATTTTAATGAGGTGACTTCGAAAACAATTTGTAGAACTTTTGAGCGGTAATAATTTTTATTGGGAAACTTAAAAGAATCTTGTGATTTTTTGGGGTCTAATTTTTAATTGCTGAATTGTAATCTGTATTCGCCTTTCTTTTGTGTGAGATTGTGTAGATGTTGATGAAAACTATTTCTATTCCAATTAATGAAATTTAATAATAAAAAGAATAAAGTGTACCTCACCAGACACCCCTTTTTCAAAATTCGTGTATATTTTTAAACATAGCAATGTGTTTAATATAAGTAATTTTTGTGTGTCCTTTCCTTTCTGAAAATGTAAGCGATTTTTAACATAAATATCTTTTGACATGTGTAATTTTTCCCTGGCAGAACAATTTTCAAATAAATAAATTTTAATATTAATAGAATTTTTGACTTTCCGAAGAAAAGAAAAAAAAGGAACTTATTTTTAATGTTTTAATACTTGTCGGTTAAAAAAAAATTAAACTATATTTATTATCGAAATGAATTCATCTTCATTAATTTAAAAACATATAATATTTATAACCAGTAACGCGGAACTTTTTCAAACCCTGTTAATGAGATTTTATTTAACATTGTATTTTATCTTCAAATCAAAATAATTTGTGAAAAATGTTTTTAAATATTTTTAAAACTGTATTGAAAATAATATTTTTACATACCTTAACATCAATGAAATCCGAATCGAACTTGAGTTTAATAATTATTTTCTCAAAAAGTTCGTTTCAGTATATGAGTAAACCTAGATGAATCATTCTAATCTTCTTATCTGATAGCGTTTTCCGGAAAGGGTTGAATCTCTGAATCATAGCTGATAAGGAACTGGGGTTCATGTGTTATCTTAATTAATCTTAATGAGTACTATGTCTAATTAAAATTATTTGACTTGAAATAAAATAAGGTCTTTTGAGCAATATCTTTTGAAAATTTAAGATATAATTATTTAAATCAAATTAGAGGCTTTTTTTTTCTCATCGATTTGTTTTAAATAAAACTAAAATATTTATTTTTTTCTGTACTTTGTTAGCAAAATAAAGAGTGTAATACATTCATTTCGGATTTAACTATTTGAAAATTTAAACTAACCTATGATTAAAATGATTACATAAGGTTGAGTATGTGATCTAGTTAAAAACGGAACACGTATTCATATAAAACTTTAAATTCTTACGCTTTTGTGTATAATATAATGTATGTTTTAAATATTAAATGAAAAATATCAATAACAATAAATGAAAAACATTAACATTAATAAAATATTAATTAAACATAGCATTGATTTAAAACTTAATATTAATATAGGAATACACATCCGTATAAAACTTTAAACATTTATGTTTTGGTGTATAATATTATGTATATATATTAAATATTAAATGAAAAATATGAATTAACAATAAATGAAAAATATCAATTAACATCAAGCTATTAATTTTCATTACCTGATTTTACTATTTAATTAATATTTAAAATTTTCATTCAGGTAATAAACTTACTTTAACAGTTTAATGCAAATATCGCACAGCCTTGAAATTGTTCCAGCAAGAAGAATAATCACATCTGATTTCATTACCTCACAAGCGGTAAGTATGATTCATTCTTATCTGATTTCGAGAAAAAGGGGCCATCTTATCTGTGAATCATAGCTTTTGTGATAGGAACCTAGTGTAAGTTTAATCTAATAAGAGTTAATAATAATCTTATTAATTACGATGTCTAATTAAATTGTCTTACAATAAAGTCATTTCTTTTAAAAATTTAGGATAAAATAATTTAAATCAAATAAGAGGCTTTTTCACATAGATTTATTTTCAATAAAACTAGACTATTTTTCTATATTTTATCAGCCAAATAATTAATGTGTCATATTCATATAGGATTAAACTATTATAACTGTCGTATAATTAAAATGAATTTAAGTGATTATAAAAATAAGCATTCTAAAATGCGAATTCTAAATTTATCATTTCTAAAATATAAGTGTTTGGGATTCACATGAGATGATTTCGTGTCATATAACATTAAGTTTTAGAAAATGCATGTTTTTAAACCCATTATATCTATTTGTGTGTCTATTTCCGTGATGAAATATGGTTCAAAACATTCAATTTGACGGCATGTTCTACCTTGCGCTTTAATTGAACGACTTGTGTTGGTAAAAACTAACTTTTGACTTATGTCACAAAATTTAGCAGGGGGAAACATTTAAATGTGATGAAGTGAAAGCACATTTTTATGATTCTTCAAATTCATATTGTTTTGTGTATAATATATGAAATAAAAATTAAATGAAAAATATGAATTTAAAATTAAAAAATATTCATTAACAATAAATGATAACTCGGAGTGTCTTGTGTAAATAAAAAATATTCATTAACAATAAATGAAAAATATGAATGTCTTATGTAAATAAAAAAAATATGAATAAAAAAAATAAATAAATTTACATTAAGTAAAAAATATAAATGTCTTATGTAATTAAAAAATATGTGAATTTAAATTAAGTAAAAAATATTCATTAACAATTAATGAAAAATATGTATGTCTTATGTAATTAAAAATTAAATGAAAACTATTAATGAGAGACACATTGAAAAATATTCTTACCTTAAAAGTGACTGTTATATGCTTATTCCAACTGCTATCCACCGTCAACCTGCATCGTTGCTCGCCTGGTGGGTACTGTCTGATAACCAGATATTCTTATCTTTGACGGTTTTCCCGAAAGTTGACTCACTACATAAGTAAAAATGACAGGTTCAGATCTGAAATTAAGAGTTTATTCATATCGAATATAATTAATATAACATGCAATTAAAAAGAGACTTAATTTATTTAATACGTCATAATTAAGAATTTAATTAAATCCTGAATATAATTTTTTAAAATCTTATTAATAGAATAGAATAGAAATTCTTTTCAACATTTTCAAGAAACACACGTGTTATTGAATACTTAATAGAATATTTTTCGTAATGAATGTGTAATTAACAATTTTTAAATGATTTTTTCTAATTAATTAGTGTTTAATTAAAATTTTCATAATTAAAATAAATATATCAAATAAAAAAGGAATTCTTTTCAAAATTTTCAAGAAACACAAGTTATTATTAAGTAATATTTTGAATAACTACAAACTTTAATCATGATGAGTCATCACTGTGAATGATCTTTTCTTCTCATGTGTTATAAAAACAAGTTTAAGTACCTAAATTTATTGATATATTTCATTGTGTGTTGGATCCTTCTTTACTAATCTCGTTAAAATTATTCATTTACCAATGATTTAAACTTCACATTTTAAAGTTATTTATATAATATACTAACATTTGACTATTAAATATCAAATAATGGATATGCACTTTTTACACTCACATCTTACAATGCACTTAGTAACCAAATTTAATGATTTTTAAGCATGTCTTCTTAAATTTTTTTCAATGAAAGACTATCACAGTTGAATATTTAGCTTTCTCTTCATAACTTTATCGAGAAATATGTAATGTATACCACATGATTTCATTAAATGAATCACAATACAATTCAAACTTCTCATTTTCAATGTTTTATATATACTAGTGTTTATCAAATAGGTGTTTATTCTGAACAATCATTACTTAATATATTGATGAAAAGTTTGTGTTGAACGGTTTTTAACTCAAATGGTGTGAGAGAAGGATATATTAGGACAGAAGTTATTAAATATAGAGTCTTTAAAGTTTATATCCGTGTAAGAAATGGTATTTCAAGAAACAAAGTTGTGTCATATTTGAAAGCATTCTTTATATTTGAAACGCACACATGATCACGATCACATCACTGAAGAGTATAGAGAAGCTGTTTATGTTGTATATAATTTGAATTTTCATTAACACAATATTATAACCGAAGTTTTTCGACAGTTTGAAAAATTATGATGCACAACGTCTGCACACGTTAACACAGAATAAGATTAGTTTATGCCCTTTCGATGATAAGCGTTATTTGCAGGTAAGATGTATTAACATAACAACATTTTCTTGATAATTTTTCTCGCAGGTTTCGAAACCACAAACATCTGATCATACTTCTCATTTTTAACACGCGACACTAACCATTGGGCCATTAAAGCCCGTAATTTAGTAACTAAAAATTAAGAAAGATCATCGAAAATGATTACTTCACACATGCAAAAATAATTTTTATTGTGACTTATCAGTTAAAAATCACGAAGAAAAGAAAAATATCACATATGTTTTGGATTACTTTGAGATTTTATGAGTCACTTCATCAGTTAAATAGACATAACCACTTCTTATGAATCACTACTTATGCTTAAATTTTGAAACACTTGCTTATATGAAATGTATTATATTTTAGTTTATCAGTGATAGTGCGATTACTTGTTAATAATTTTAATGTTATTAAAAAAATTTAAAAAAATCAAATGTGAATAATTAATTAAAAAAACACAAGTCACTATTAAAGGTTTGAACAAATTATTAAAATTATTTTACAAAACTTTTCAAATTATTTAAAAATGTTTCACTAATATTTAGTAATCGTCAAATTTTAATGTCGATAATCAGTTTGTGGCGAAGAAAATTGTCCATTCTCAAAAAGCACTTTTGGCAAATCTCACACGTATAAGTCGAGGAATCTTCTTTTTCATGGGTACGTTGATGACGTTTCAGACTGGTTGCGTGTGCGAATGATTTCTCACACATGTGGCATGTATGCACATCCTGTAAAAGAAGAAAAACCCTTGTTCATTTTTTATTTTACTTTTTTAAAACATTTTTAATTTAAGCCTTTTAAAATATTTAATTTATTTAATTTTAATAAAAACTTAAATATTCCCCAAATGCTAAAATTAAAACTGTTTAAAACAGGAAATTTATTTCATTTGAATAAAAATTCCCTAAACATTAAAATTTAAAATTTATCAAAATAGTTTCCCCTTTTAAATGTTGAATCTTTCTCATGAAAATTAAAAGACTCATAAAAGTTTTTAAAAAAGAATTGTTTAAAAACCTATTTTTAACTTGTAAAAGTTATAGAATATACTTGAAAAGAAAAAAATTACCTTTGATGTTGATGGAACAGCTTCAGACTTTGCCACATCCGATTTTTTTCCAAGTCTGGTGTGGATGAGTTCATGCCTTTTTAAATTGTCTTTACGGGAAAAAGATTTCCCGCACTCCTTGCAGAGATGCTCATCCTGAAAATAAATTCAACCTCGCTTTACAAACCAGTTTGAATATCTCGAGTTTCATTTTTAAAAAAGGGTCTTCTACTATAAAATCAAACTTTGAGTTTTTAAGATTAAGTTTAAAATATTCGACTTAAAGTTTAAAAGAATCTTCATTAAAAATGCTTACAATTTATTTCAGTTAAAAAAAAAAAAAAAACTTTCTTAAATAAATTTTAAGTTTTAGTTAAACAAGTTTAAAAATAACTTTTAACACTATAATAGACTTTAAATGAATTTTTAAAATAACTTTTTTATACATAATATTCAATTTAGATAATCTTTTAAAAATATTTACATACCTTGGAAGAAACTGTTTGGGACTTAGTGGTGGAGATCACATCCTTTAATGTTTGAGAAATTTCCTGCTGAAAAAGATATATCCCCACAAAAGGTTATACCACGATTTCTTTTTAAGAACAAATAGCTAAGCATTTTATTAAAACTACATTTTTTTCTATTATCGTTAACACTTATTTCATAAATTTTAAAATTTAAAATCATTAATATGTATAAGATTATAAAATTTTTATTAGTAAGTTTAAAATCATTAATTTATATAAGATTACAAAATTTTAAATAGTAAGTTTAAAATCATTAATTTTTATAAGATTACAAAATTTTTAATAGTAAGTTTAAAATCATTAATTTATATAAGATTACAAAATTTTTAATAGTAAGTTTAAAATCATTTATTTATATAAGATTACTAAATTTTAAATAGTAAGTTTAAAATCATTAATATATATATAAGATTACAAAATTTTTTAAAGTAAGTTTTTAATTAAAACACATAAAAATTGATTAATTTTCTTCATAAATAAAAAATACCTGTTTCAATTGATTTTTCCTATCCATCTCTTTTAGAGCGGCAATTTCAATCCTATCAATCAGCTCGATTTTACTCGGTGAAAATTCCATATTCCACTAAATAACAAGAAAATTACCCTTAACATCCTTTGCGTGAATAAGTCATTCGAAAACTGATTTAAACATTCACTTTTAAAAGGTACGAAGAAAGCTTTAACACATAAAAATTGATTAATTTTCTTCATAAATAAAAAATACCTGTTTCAATTCATTTTTCCTATCCATCTCTTTTATAGCAGCAATTTCAATCTTGTCAATCATCTCGATTTTACTCGGTGAAAATTCCATATTCCACTAAATAACAAGAAAATTACCCTTAACATCCTTTGCGTGAATAAGTCATTCGAAAACTGATTTAAACATTCACTTTTAAAAGGTAGAAAGAAAGCTTTATTTATAAAAGAATATAGTTAAAGTTTAAAATTTACTCTTTCTTACACTTAGTAATGCATTTAAATAAAACCCATAGATTTTAATTTTAGAAAACTAAACCAAAGTGTTTATAACTTTTTCACTCGATCAAAATAAAGTCACTACGTTTATTCGAAATTAGAGAATGAGTCATCCTCTTGTTTATACATGAAAACAGCATTTCCGTAAAGGGGTAAAAAATTACACAAATACAAAGCTAAATTTTTAGTATATTCTTTTTAAGGATATTGTTCATGAAAAATTATATTTTAAATTAAACTTTATACATAGGACATACTTTGAGAAGGGTGTAAACATATTAAAACTTTGACTTTTAAAAAAATCACTCTATTAAAAGATGACTCATCAATTTTGTTTAAACATGCATGTACGAACATACATTGCTTTTAAAAACTTTTCATTAAAACTTTGAAATAAATCCATATTTTTTAAAATCTTATGAAAGGATGAGTCATGCATTCGCACATATCTAATACTTTTTTAAGAAAACATTTTCACGAGAAGTACTTTTCACTTTTTCCAATCAACAAATTTAGAAGCTTTTTGACTGACACATTACATGATTAGTAGAATGAAAATAAATTTCTTTAATACACCCTTTTAGGTTAAATATTAAACACACATTTAAGTTAATGTAAAACATTTTCAAACGAAGTATAACACATGTTAGAAGTATTTTCAATCATTAATTTTAACGTTATAAAATTTTAAAATAAATTTCTATAAAACACCCTTTTAGGTTAAATATTAAATACACATTTAAGTTAATGTAAAACATTTTCAAACGGAGTATAATTCATGTTAGAAGCACTTTCAATCATTAATTTTAACGTTATAAAATTTTTAGGATGACTCATCAAAGCATTTTATATTAGAAGTAAGTTGATATAGAATATTATTAAAGAATAGAAATGCATTATAAATAAATATGAAAAGTGAATTTTTAACACAAATACACATAACACGAATAAAATATTTCCCACGAAAAACAAATTCATACAAAATAAAATATTTAACATTGATTATTTAATCTTTTTGAATAGAATGAAGTTTAAAAAAAAATTACCACAGTCATCAAACTTAAGATATTCATTCATTTCATTTAAAAATAGATACATTTTCATTATGTTAAGAAATTTGCTTTTCACACACATACACATATATAAGAAAAATAACATAAATTCAAACAGAAAAATAGTATTATTTCAAAAGAACAGTTTAATTTTGAAAAGGTTTCTCGGAAAAATGAGTATAACTAGAAGTATTTCAAAAGTTTCATTAAGAGAGAGTTTAAAAACTTAATCGCTTAGAAATATTAAGATTAGAAGAAAAGGTGAAAATCATTTACAAAAGAAAACCACGTTAAAATATGCAATAATATAGGGTTTACAAAATAATCTTACTTGACTTTGATTATCTGAATTGAAATCCATGGCGAGCGAATTCATCTTTTTTATTTTTTTTTTTCAAAAAGATTAATAATATAAACTGTTTGGAGCACTAATTATAACGTGTAGTCTCTAGGACAACTAATATAAGAATGATCTCGCGGACCCAGGTCAGTACGCTTATCTGATTAATTAGATAAGCTTATCTTATCAGATCTCTGATATCATGGGTTTTTCCAACTATGACGTCATGGGGTTTCCCACGATGAGTCATTACAAGATAACATTACTAATTAACGGAATTAACAAAGATTGCTTAATTAGAATACTTAAAAAGTTTAAAAGAATTTAAAATAATGTGAAAACGGTTTTAAATATTCAACCAAAAGGAAATATACTTTAAATTTCAAATAAATTTTAAATATAATATTAAAGGCAGATATAACAAAAATATTAAACTATTATTCTAATAAAGGTCTGCAAATTGGATTAAAAATTTGCAACCAAATAACAATTGTTTCAAATATATTCTTTAAAATAAAGTTTTAATTTCCTCTTTTACACATAAGTTTTGTAATAAACATACTTAATTGTGAGAAGTATAAAAAATTATACAAAGCTCTTTTCAAACTAGCAATTCGAAAATATAGATTCCTCAAAAGTTAGCAAGTATTAAATAATAAAGAAATAATATCATTCAACAAAACTTTTAAAAATATTTCCACGAAATAAAATCATTAAGATATATATATTTCCCAAAATTAAATTTAAAAATATAGATTCCCCAAAAGTCAGCAAGTATTAAATAATAAAGAAATAATATCATTCAACCAAAATTTTAAAGATATTTCCACGAAATAAAATCATTAAGATATATATTTCCCAAAATTTCATTTAAAAATATAGATTCCTCAAAAGTTAGCAAGTAGTAAATAATAAAGAAATAATATCCTTCAACAAAACTTTTACAGATATTTCCACGAAATAAAATCATTAAGATATATATATTTCCCAAAATTACATTTAAAAATATAGATTCCCCAAAAGTTAGCAAGTATTAAATAATAAAGAAATAATATCTTTCAACAAAGCTTTTAAAAATATTTCCACGAAATAAAATCATTAAGAGATATATTTCCCAAAATTAAGTTTAAAAATATAGATTCTAAATTAACATTGCTCTCATCTTATAAAAATTATTTTTAATTTAAGAAGATTCTAAGATATTCCCCATCTAAATGATTCATTTTAAAAACATACTATATAAAAAGCATTTACGTTATTTATGATTAACATTCTGCTTTAAAAATTATACTATCAAATCAATGACATACATAAAATCATTCTATGAAAAAATATTTACTATACCAAGAAAATTATTTAAAAACGAACAAACACTTCACATCAAATAATAAAAAAATATCTAAAAATGAACATACCTCGTCAAAAGAATTTGAAGACCTTTGATTACTTGATGAGGAATCCATAACTTGATTGCAGACACACACACAAAATAAAGACAAATTCTCACCGAATTGAACGCACTTAATCACTAGAGGAAAAAAATATCGACTGAACTGGAGATGATCTGCAGTCCGTTTATATCATCGCTGCGTGAATCACCTTATCTCTATCTGATAAGGGATTTCCCGAACGGTTGCTTATCGATGAATCATAACTGATATGAACATATACGAAATTTTCTCTAGGTGAAAACAGTAATAAATACATTTCTTTAATTTATAAGTCTAAATTCAAATAGTATTCATTAAAAATTTATTTTAATTAAAAGACTTGATAAGAAAAAAAAAAAAAATCCTTCTTTCCCCTTTTTTTTAAAATTAAGCTTGCTAGGTGAAATGTTAATTTGCAAAATCTTTTTCTCTATTTTTTTAAAAAATAATTATAAGAGTGTAAGTCAAAATCTTAATGAGTGATTGAAAATTAAATCTTTGCTATGTTATTAGTAAAAATAATAATAATAATTATTATTATTATTAGAATGTAAAAGTCTAAATGAAAGAATAATTAATCTTCTTTTCAATTCATTAAGGATGATTTCTGATTCACTTCAACAATAATAAAACTGTTCATTATAAGATTTTAATAATAATAACATTCCTTTACACTAAAATTATTTTAACTAAAACTTTTTTTCACAATGAAGAGGCAGATTTCAAGAACTATCCTTTCGAAAAATATTTCAACTTTCTCATTATTATCTACTCTCTACCTCAAGACTTAATTTTTTTAGAACTTAAAACAGATTAAAGAGAAACATATATTGCTTGTCTTTTAATAAGTTTTCATAAGTATTATTATTATTCAAAATACACTCAAAGAAAAAAATTTCAGATTTTTTTTTTTTTTTCTCGTAAAGAGATTTTACACTTTAGTATCAATCATGATTGTTCAAAATATTGTCTCAACTTTTTCAAGTTTTTTTTTCCTCTAAAAAAGCATGAATAAAGAAGTTTTATGCTGAAAGAAAAAATATGAGAAAAAGTGTGGTAAATAATGACAAAGAAAAAATTTAAACTTAAATTCTTTTATTCAAGAAAATTTACAACTCATTCACTCTGTTGATAAAGAGTGTTTCCAAATAATTTTTATAAAAGTCTGACTTTAAACTAGCAAAAAATGCATGCGAAAAATGACATACACATTGATTAGTTACATTCTTCACAAACTGGTAGACATTAAAGTTCAAAAGGGCACTGTCTTTATACATGAGATATTTTTCTCTTAAACCAACTGTTAAACATGAGTGATCCAATTGGGAATTTTGGCCTATTTGACATCCAAAACACTCGAAAACACGATCCAATGATCGTTCAATTTCAGAGTTTAAGCAGGATAAAAAGTTTTTCTTAGCAGAATCAGAGTCTATATGGGAATGGATACATTTTTCCGATTTTCGAAGGACTGAAACAGGTATGACTCGTGTAAGTAACATATCGATGAAACAGTCTGTAATTTCAGAACAAAATTCAGTGAGTTTTAAAAATTGATCTCGTGATAAGCGAATTCCATTGGGTTTGAAATGAAAATTCTTATCATCCGTTTTGAATATCTGTTGAAGAAGACAAAAGTCTTCATCGACAAAGGCTAGAATGAGTTGATTATTACAAACCGAAGACTCTTTCACAGAATAAAAGTGAAACTTTGTCACATGTTGTTGGAAATGATCGAACGTTGTTGAAGTCATCACAACCCCATTTTTTGTTGGGTAGAGTTTACCGAAAGCACCTTCTTTGAAATTTCGAATATGCAATTTCAAGTTACAGTTTTTATCCATTTCAATTTGTGCTAAAGTACACCATTCTAAATTCCAGGATGTTGAATAATAACTTTCCTTGAAAGTTCGGGTAAACCACTCGTCTTTATGCGAATCATCAAGTTCAGGTCTGTTCATCGGGGAGCAGTGAATAGGTTCATCATCATCATCATCAGAGATAGAAAACAAGTCAAGATTTAATGCAGGATCCTTCGAGAAAGAAGCAAAATCTAGTCTTGGTTTTTTTAAATCCAGGGGGTGTGACACTAAATGTCGAAAGGTAAGACTAATTCGAACATCTTTTATGTGAGGTTCTGCTCCAATCCCATGGGTGAACAGTTCATTGCTGGGTGGATTCATATTATAAAGAGAGCCATGTGCTAACTTGATAAATGTCGAAGGCACATTCGGTCTTTTGAATTCAATAGTTCTCTGAGCACCAAAACTCAATACTGAAACAGGGAAGACAGCATTCAAGCAGGATTCATCATCTTCGTGGTGGTTTATGCAAGTTGACCCGTCTTGATAAAAATTAAGTAACACATAGTTGAACGTGCAGGCAGTTTCTTTTTCCACTTTGTCACGCAATTCTATCATCAGGGGAGTCCATGGAATTCCGGGCACACTGGTTCCGCTGAAGGCATAGCTGGTATTGGCATCTCCGTAGGCTAAGGTCAGTCGTTTAGGCTTAACCTCTTTTCCAAAAAGACGGAAAGTAGGTCTGAAGAAGGGTAATGTCCGCAACTCAGACAAATAACGATCCGCATGAGGTTTCTCGATGAAATCACTGATGTACTCCACATTTAATCCATTATCCGTAAAGTGAATGGAAGGCATTTTGAAGACAGCAGCAGCAACAGAACGTATCCAACAAGAGCAGCTTAACTTCAACGAAAAGAATGAACACTAATGAACTGCTCAAGGCTTTATACTTGTAATTATCGCTTAATCTTATCAGCTGATAAGGTTAGGTCACGTGGTGCATGACATCACAGATGACGTTGAATCAAGATATCCCGGGCAACCTCGATCACGTGGTTTGATAACACTTATGACGAAAGGGGGAAAACCCAAGTGATAAGAACTTATATGATTTTTTTCCATTTCTAGTCAAGTCACTGTGAAGGAAGCAAGTGTTTCAGGTAAGTATGTCTTAATTCATTTTTTCATTTCATTTCTTAATTGATTTGTGTATTTCATTCCTATCATTTTTCATAAATCTTAATGAACCTCCCTTTTAAAGTAAAACACACACACACATTTAAAGAAATAAAGACACAGAAATATAACGAAATCTATTTATTAAAACGATTGAAACAATACACTTTTAAAAATCTCTACATTAAGTTTACATAAAAACGAGTCGCTCACAGAATCTACATTCTTTAAAAACATGGATAGGACATCATCGAAATTAACAAGCATTAAAATCATGTCCCCTAATTGTTGAAATTTTTCACGGTTGTTTAACATAAAACAGGAATGCAGACTCACACTAGGATGTCGATACACACAACCGATACATTCATAAATTTGATTAAAAACAGTCACAATAGAATTCTCGATACAATACATGAGTTTAGACCACAAAACATATTCATTTTCTTGAGAAGTCCATTTACAGTTTTGCTTTAATAAAGTAGGTAAATGTTTTTCATACATATGACGAATCAATTTCTGATTCAATGAATAGGCTTTTTCTTTCAACTGTTCAAGTTGAGCATTGTTTAATTGGATAAGAGATTCATTTTTTAACATTTTCAAACACATCACAGACTGATCCTCATTTAAAACTAAAAGTTTATTATTGGCGATAAACGATGAACTCGTATATTTCAAATTAAACGCAAATATTTTATACTGGAATTCATACCAAGTGCGAATGTCTAGTTCGATTCCATTCTCGGTGGGAATTCCTTCACTCGAAAAATCTCTAATTTGAACAGAGTATTGAGCATTCTGTAATTGTAGTCCTAAAAATATATGGTTTCCAAGTTCTTGTTGAAAAATATAATTTTCTTCTTTCACCGGTGGGGTTTGCAACACATCTTGTTGTTCAGACACGTCGGATTCTTGCGATGAGTCATCTATGAGGACACCATTGTTGGAAAGAGATGATTTCGGAAAGTCAATGAAAAATTCATTCAGAAAAGCAGATTCGCAGCAGGAGTCGGAGAAGGAAGTTTCGTCATCGACACACGGTTCTGCAGACTCGGTGGCAGCATACAGGGTAACAGTTTCCATAGGCAATCTGGATTCATTCATTTCCAGAGATGATTCTAAACGTGAATACTTGCAAGGCGATAATACTTCTTCATGAGATCTTTTTCATCGTAGGAACACACTAACAGCAGATTAAACTGATAACGGCGGTGACTCGTAGGAAAGACACACCCGCTGCAGCAAATTACACAATCGGTCAATTAACACACTTCGTTGATCCTCTTTTTGTTGTTTCTGGTTCTTTCTCTGTTTAACAGCTACTCTACGGTGATTATGTGAATGCAGTTTTTGATGTTTCAAGAAGTCCACCTTTCGCGAAAAAATTTCTTTGCACACTTCACACGTCTTCGAATGAGTCTTGATATGACGTTGTAAATCACTTTTCTGAATGAAACTTTTATCACACTTCTCACATTTGAAAGCTTTCTCGTCAAGATGAAATTTGGTATGTCTTACATACATAAACTTTTTCAGGAATGATTTGTTGCAGGTTTCACACACGAAGGAGGCTTCCGTAAGAGGTTCTTCTTTTATCAAAAGGGTTGATGAAGAGGGTTTGATATCTGAAACAGGTTCCACTTTAGGTACGAGGTCCATTATCAATCCGGATGCAGTAGAGGGTTGACTCATCATAAACTTAAAATGACTGACCTCACTCAGCAACAGTAAAGTAACAACTAACGTTAAAAAAAATTTCGCGAGAATTTATATCAGGATAGGGGGCGCGCGCGTACCGAAAAAACATCTGTGATTGTTTCACATAATGACGTCATCCCTTTAAAGAAAAAAAGCACTTCTTAAAATTTTCTTTCTGAGATATGCAGTCGTGGCTGAATCGGTAAGTAACAATCTATTATTCAGTCACGACTGCATTTTGCACGTTCGATCCCCAACAAAACTTTTTGGAAAAACACTAATTCCATCAAGCAAATCTAGATGGCAGCACCAAAAGTCTGTCCTAAAAGTTCCTAAATTAAAATTTCTTAATAAATCACCGCTCGAATCATCCTCATACTGGAGTATGTTGAAAAAATTTCACTCATAATTTTTAATTACCTTTTTAAATGAACAACAGCATAAGTCAATCGAAAAACATACCCCACGTACTGTAACACGCCGAAAATTTTTAAAGTCCCCACATTAAAAAACACCCCCATACTATAGTATGGTTTAAAAATCTAACTCCCTTAAATTCCCGCTTAAAAAAAAAAAAATCCTTTTTAACCCCTTCTCTTATAAGATAACCTTGAGGAATGAGGAGGATTGAGGAGGAGGGTTTAGGAGGAGGAGGATTGTGGAGGAGGAGTGAGGAGGAGGCTTGAGGAGGAGGTTTGAGGAGGAGGAGCCCTCCTCCCTCCTCCGAGCCTCACGCCTCCTCCCGAGGTCGGACTCTCATTTTTCCCCTACTTATGTGATTAAAATTGTTAACATGTTGAGAGCTACGTCATTCATTGGTGACTAACACTGAACTTTCCGTTTAGATGACTGACTTTTCACCGATGACAGACAGTCTAAAATACGATATAAAACTAAAAATTACTATGATATAAAAATTTCGTTTGATTCAAAGTTTCTTTAAAAAAACTGACCAGCGTAGCGGGCGAAGGCTGCTAGTCATTTTATAACTAGCGCATGAAGCAAAAATATGAAATAATATAAAATACAACTCATGATTACCTTATTATTTTATAAGAAGCCCAAAAATAACTTTTGTTAAGTTGGTAATACTTTAATATTGATTTTATTTTTAAGAAAACCTACAAACTAAAATTTTTATCATTGCTAAATATTGTAAGAAATTGTTTTTTCAATGTAACTCTCAGATCCAAACTGCATTTTTTCGCACATTTTTTTTTTTTTTTTTTTATCCGAACAGGTGCTCTTATTTTTAATTTTATAACTGAATAGTATTTTCTACTTTTCGATAAACTCAGAAATACTTTTAGAAGAGTTGTCAATTTGGCATTTCGAACTGAATTTCCGGGCGACGATAGTGAGAGTGAAGCAAAAAAATTACCTCCTTGAGACAGTAATCTACCTTAAGATTTAATTCGTTTATCGGAAAATAGAAAAAAAAAAACATTTGATCATAAATCTCTTCAATAATCACGATTGCAATTGTCATGCTTTTAAGTTTAAAATTTAGTCAGAAAATATGTCAGGAAGTTTTTTGCTGTTATGCAAGGAAAAAAAATATCTTTTCAAGAATCGGCTTAAATGTCTGTTTAAATTCTTTATTTTCTGCGTTTGGCAACATATATTTTCTTTATATATTTACAAATTCATTTTCATCAGTATATATAATACAATGAAGATTCGAAACTAGGAAAGTCCTGAAAACTTTCACCATGATTTTCAATAATATATTCAACTGTCTTCGGGATTTATTATTGTTATTATTCATCTTATTATTATTAGGTTTTTTTTTTAATTTCCAGTTGATATTTTCAATGAATCTTGTAACAAAGAATATGAAAAATACTATTTTTTCTTTTAAAAGATATGTTTTCAAAAATAAATATTTTTGTAAATTACAAAGATGATTTAATTTTTTTCTGTAAAATTTAAAACTTTTTTAAAAAATTTAAAAATAATTACATTTTTTAGAAAATATATCTATCTTCAAAAATGATTAATATTTAAAATTTTTAAATTAAAATTTATATTTTTAAATCAAAATTGACCTTATATATATATATATATATATATATATATTTACCCATTATACGTAGCATAAGGTAAATCTTGCAATCGTTTTGAAAATCGAAAAAAAATTTTTTGGCGGTTTTACACATTTTATTTACTGCAGATTCCGAAAAACATTTTTATTTCCAGAAAAAAAAAAATGCCGTCCGTCTGTGTGCTTGTAAATGCTTTATCTCCCGAACGAATTGAGATAGAGACTTGAAACTTTGTATGTTCTTAGTATGTAAGGATGGAACGAAGCCTATTTAATATCAGTAACCTCGATTATTCGGAACTATTTTTTTCGGACTCTCGAAAAATTCGTTCTGATGAAATGTATATGAAGTTTTTCGAAATTTTGTATTTTAATGAGTGGATGTAAAAGGCAATAAAAAGCACAAATTTTGCATAAAGAATGAAGTCGATCGGATTATTAGTTGCCGAGATATTTGTAATCCTATTTTCCACATTCTTCGGTTTCTCAGGACCCTGTATTTCAATTTCAATTCAAAGATATATTTTAATTGAAAATGAGACCCTTAATCCGACGCAGTAAACTGTTAGTTAATATGATTATTATTTTTGGAGTTATAAGGATGTTTCGGTTACACAATTCGGTACTACTTGAATAGCTTGGCGTTTTATATAATTTGTCGAAATTGGTTCATTAGCAATTCATTAACTCCTTCGCGACGGGAGCCTTTTACGAAATTTTTAATGTTTGTCAACAATTTTTTAAAACAGAAATTTGTGCATTATTAAATCAGGAAAATGCTCCAATTAAATAAGGCAAATTTTACAGTAAAATTTTGCTGGCGCGGATAAACAAGGATTCTTAAATCTTTTTGCGGCACGTATGCGTATCGCATTATATTTAATAGAGCATTACTATGTATATTAAAAAATTTAAATATACGACTAAATTTTGTTTTGAAATTGCAATGCATTTTATAAATATTTCATACATGTTTTATTTTCATATATTATATTATGCATATTCATGATGGGTAAGTATTACGGTGGCCCCCAATGACTAGTTTTTTATTCATTTTATTTATTCATTCATTTCACATTTATTCATTCATTAACGGCTCTACATTAAAATATAAGCGGAACAGATAAAATATGGACCATTTTCATTGGTTATGAACTTTCACGAGAATAACAATTATAAATGTGTTTTACGAACCGATACTAGTTTGACAAAATCACTATAGAAATTATAATATGCCCAGATTAGAGATCATATAATCGGACAATCATATCGTATCTGAGCACAAACTCAATTTCATAAGCAGTGTCGTGCTGGACTGAGTCTTATGTATACATTATATGTTTTTTTTTTTTTTTTTTTTTTTTTTTTTTTTTTTTTTTTCAGCATAGTCGAGTCAGAGCGAAACTGGATCTAGTTGTTTACAGTGGGACAAGCAATTATGTTTTGAAGAAAATTAATAGATTAATCGGGCCTCTAAAAAATTGTAAAGGACCGGGCCGGCAAAAAAATTGAACGAACCTGCCGTTCCGGATCGATTAAAAAAATTAAGCAGGCCTACCGGCCCGATATAAAGATCTCTACTGGGCCGATGAATCTGACTTTCGCAAGAATATGTATAATTGTGCGTCACGAGCCGATAATAGCTTGACAATATCAATATAAAGAATTGTACGAAGTGTCCAGCATATAGAACTGCTTCGGACAGTTATATGGCATCTGAATCAAGGCTTAATTTTTTTCAGCTCAGGCTTGTACCGGGCTAAGATCAGGCTTGCATTTTTTTACACAGTCGAGACGGGACAAAACTAGGTTTAATTTTTCTCAGGATGTAGAGGGCAAGGAATATGTTCTGTAAAAATACTATTAGCGATAATGAACGTATATTAATATAATCTTTGTAAGTACAACTTAAGGTTACTCTCAAATTCCCAGCTCAACAACGTGAAATTTGACACACTCTGACTCATTTCTCTTTATAAAGGCATAAAATTAACAGGCTGATGATTGAAGTAATTTGTAATCGATTAGCATTTCCCATTTTTTAAAATAAATAAATAACTTTTTGATTTATAACCTATTCTAGTCACTTGATGACAAGTTTTTCTTATCACTAGTACGATTGCGTCTTGAATTTTGATTCAAAATGACAACTTTGGCAGTATTTTCTCAAAGATTTTTTGTCTTTTACGAAAAATGGAAAATTCCATTCGATTACACAATTTCTGAATAAGAACGTCTGCCAATTTTATGTGTTTTCGAAAAGAAATGAATTCAGAAATGTATCAGGAAGTAGCTAAATAGGATCAGAATAATAATTTACTGAAAAATTCGGGGGTCATCCATAAAATAATTTTTCCGTGGCTAGAAAGAAACAAAATATAACTACCCAAAAAGAACTATTACAAAAGATACAGCTATGTTTTAACTACAAATCCACAACAGAGTCAACGGAACTAAAACGCTTGTCACAACGTGGGATAAGTTTTTGAGTCCAGTGTCATACAAGTCTGCCACCTGGGAATGGAAGCAGCAACTTGTTACAGTTGTCAACTCACGTCTCATCAATCGTTAAAATCTTGTTGAGGTATTCATTTCCTTCATCGTGATATCGCTACATAAACATCAATGCTGCTTTCCCACGTTTGTTTTTGTGTTAAGGTGCAAGTTGATTAGGCACCCACCTGGCGCACAGTTTCCAGATAAATAGGCGTTTCGAGGTGGTTTCCTGCATTGAGAATCTTTTTCGCGCTATTTAATGCGATACCACGCTGAGGGCAACGAGTACTTCAACAGGATCCAGTCCGGGTAGTTATGTTTTGTTTCTGTTTTAATTCCGTGGAAAACTCGTTTTTCGATAACCCTCGTATTTCAAAATCTACTTTTTTTATAGTTTCAAAGGTTAGGATTTTTTTTAACCAACTTTTTTTAAAATTCTAACCTACTTCAAGTTTTATTAATCTTTATTTGAATATTGAAAAGTCTTAAATGCCTAAGCAATTATTAATGCTGCTATTGAGTATTTTCAGGCATTTTCAGGGTATTTTGTGAACACATAGTAATTTAAAGTATGCTGTAAAATTATCCAATTAATACTTATGTTTTTTCACTGATTTTTTGTACGAGCAGGACCTGGCCCTAAACTATGAAAATATAAACGGGCCGGGCTCGGGTGAAACTTTTAATAGCCACGCCAGGCCGTGCTGAGCCCGTGATGGAAATTCCTGTAAATGTAGACCTCTAGCATGTTCCACTGGAAGGACATGCTAAAGAGACGGTCACCACATGTACGAAATTTAATCTGCGAGCCATTTTTTGACCAACAATCATTTTCAGGGAATTTCTTTATCTCTCTTGATCGTTTTCCTCCCTGTTTTAAAACATTGACGAAAAAAAAAATGCAAATTTCTGTATGTTTTAGTTCTGAATTTCTTAATTAAAATTAAACCTTTTAAAGTTCCTAAATAAACGCTAAATAATTATTTAATAGAAATAATTTATGTTTGTTAGTTTTATGACGTCTACCAAAAGAAAAAGATTTTTTATTACTTTTTTGGGGCTAAGGGAAGGGGGGGGGGCGCCAAATTGAAAATTTGCCAAGGGGCGCCTTTTTTACTTCGCCGATGCCCCCCCAAAAGTTTTGGTCACGCTACGCCTATGAATCTGAGCCGATACAACTCAAATGAATGAGCAATGTTGAAAATTCCTGAAGGAAGAAACGAGTTTTTTGGAATATAGATAGTTTCGGTACGGCATTTTTGGCCGAAAACGAAACCGAATTTTCTGTCTATCTGTAATTAAAATCACTCACATAAGTCACTATCTGTTAGATTTTATATGAAATACTACCTACTGCAGTCAGTCGCTCCTATCTTGGAATTTCTGAAAAAATTTTGCAGACCTACACCGATTATGACCCCTTAACTTCAAAACTACCATCATCAAAAATCTTTATCTATCTCTAGCTAGCTAGCTATATAGCTTTTTATGGACATGATAACTTCTATAATTCTGCTCAAATCTCTTTTAAACTGATACATAAAATCAAGGGGCATAAAATCTTGGTCAAATTCGTTAATGTATAAAATCGAACCCAGGGGATGGAAATAGGGAGGGGTTCTGTGAAAACAGAAAAAAACCAATAGCTTCTTAATTAAAATAGATATTGAATCAGTTTAAAGTTTATATTACTTCTAAAAAATGAGACAAAAGTTTATGCATGACGGAGTTTTGATAAAGTTAAAAAGGCGAAAAAATAGGGTTTTTGGAAGAAAAAAATGCATAACTTCGTTAATTTTCAAGATATCAAATCCAATTAAATCTATTATAAATGTTCTTAATATTATCTAAAACGTTTGTATTTACAAGTTTTCGATAAGAGCAACTCTTATTGCAAATAAATAAATAAATAAGTAAATAAATAAATAAATAAAAATAAAAGTAAAAATTAAAAAAGGGGATGGAAGAAGAAAAAATCCATAACTTTTTCAATCTTAAGATGTCAAATCCGATTAAATTTATTATACATCTTCTTAATAATATCTACAACTTTTATATTGACAAGTTTTTGATAGAACCAATATTTATAGCAAAAACAAATTAAACAAAAATAGAAGTTGAAGGAAAAATCGTATTTAAAGGTGTACTCAAATCCAAACTGCTTATATTCTGACTCATTTATTTTAAATTGGTTTTGCTCTCATACGCATCCAATTGGCAGGTTCTCTTATTTAGGAACTATATAATGTGACGTATTGTCCAATTATATATATATATATAGATAGATATATTTCAAAAAATATTGTCAAAGTTGGCATTTTGAGCAGACTTTCCCGAAGTGATCGTGATTGAAAATTGATGAAGTATTCAAGTAACAAATTATACTTATTTTCTGACTCATTTTTAAATCCATTTTTTACTCTCAAACGCATTCAACTGACATGTTCTTTTATTTAGGAAATACGTATATAATGTGCCGTATTGGTCAGTTTTTTGATAAAGGCAGAATATATTTCATAAAATGCTGTCAAAGTGGGCATTTTGAACAGTATTTTCAGAAACGATCGTGATAGAAAATTGAGGAAGTATTTAAATAATAAGTTGCTTATTTTCTGGCTCATTTTTAAATCCATCTTTGCTCTCAAACGCATCCAATTGACAGGTTCTTTTATTTATGAATTGTATAATGTGCCTTATTGATCAGTTTTTTGAAAAAGGCAGAATATGTTTCATAAAATGCTGTCAAAGTGGGCATTTTGAACAGAATTTCCCGAAGCGATCGTGATTGAAGAATTGAGGATGTATTCAAATAACAAATTACTTATTTTCTGGCTCATTTTTAAATTTAATTTTGCCCACAAATGCATTCAATTGACAATTTATCTTATTTAAGAACTAATATAATGTGCCGGATTGGTCGATTTTTTTTTTTTTTTTTTTTTTTTTTTTTTTTTTTTTTTTTCATAAAGTCAGAATATATTTCAATGGGCATTTTGAGCCGAATTTCACTTAATACGATTCTGATAAAATCAGCTCTTACAGAAAAATGAAATTAAAAATTCTTCAAAAGCGGCCAAATAAAGCTGTTAAACTGGATTTATCTCTGATCTTATTTTTTTGTAGTTGTTGTTGTTGAAATGAGCATTTAACTTCGAAATCTACCTTCGCCTATAGGCCAACCCGACTGGGATTTTTAATATTCATATTTTTACACGAAAATTATACACAGTCTTCGAAAATATTTTATTTATAACTCATAAAAATTTCAATTAATTTAGACAGTAAGAATTATTTTTAATATTTTTCAATGTCATTGATGAGCCTAATATGGATTTAGGATTTTGTGGATGGTTTATGGATTCGACTTGTCTGTCCATCTGTTGTCCGTCTGTCCGAGCTTTAGTAAATATACTCAGATTACCTTGAAATTTTTGTGCGTTGTTATTGACATTTACTATAACACGATCACTTTTGAAAAGGAATTGTATAACATTGATAGCTCATTTACAAGGTTTAGTCAAAAATATTGTTACATTATGGTCAAGAATAAAAAATCGTTTCACGTTTATTTTAGTTACGTAGTTTTGAAATAATAAAATTGATATGCGTTTTTAAAGTGCCCTAAAATATACATTCTGTAGAGCAAAGGGAGCAAGAATTTATTATTCATTTATAGGACAATACAAAAGAATTCCGTTACATACTAGTATTGGTGTAGAGGCTGTTTGCAGCGTATTTTAATTATGTTACACTATCTATTTCTAAATTTAAAGGAAGGAAGTTTGTGTGTATGAACGTGAATACTTGTATGTGTGTCTGGTGAATATTATCTGCGGAGACCGCTGTACGCAGAGCAACAAATTTAGTAGGAAGTTACTAGCTAGCTACCTCTATGCATAAGTATCAATAGATATAGAAGTATCTTCTTGATACTTCTATGATAATTATGAACCTACATCAGGGTTAATATAGGCGACTATTTTTCTATTTTAGTTCAGCATTACTGAAAAAAAAATTAATGTATTTTTCTTGCAAATATAGTCAAACTGTATATCAAAGATATTTGTTTTGAGAAAGAGCTGCGAAGTAGAATTTAAAAATGGTCACTTATGACAGCTTTGAGACATATCCCGAATGTGTATTTTTTATACGATTTTTAACTATTTGGAAAATAGTTGCTGCTCTCTTTGAGAATTGAGAAATCTGAAGTATATCTGAATCTTTTTATTGGTTGAATTCCGCAACTTATTTTATTTTATTCGTTTTCTGATTGGTCCATGCTTAATGTCCGGAAATGGAATATTTCTGTGTTTTATATTAAACGTTTTCTGATTGGTTCACGTTTAATGTCCAAAAAATGGAATACTTCTGTTGCCACAATGGCAAAAAAGTATTAAAAAGTAAAAAAAAAAAAAAATAATAATAATAATAATTCAAAACAAATTTAGATACAAGTTTCAAACAAATTTTATTTAAAAATGCATTTTTTTCTCTGAGCAACGGTGTAAAATTTTAAAATGTGCGATGTTTAGAGGTTTAAAATTTTGCTGCTCCGAAAATTGTAAAACTGAAATTTCATTTAAAATTTTTACATGACGGGTTCAGAAATATTAATGTTTAATCCATGTCGTGCGTAATAGGAGGCTTTCATAAGTCAGTCTGGTTAACTTCATCCAATAAAAATGCACATTTTAAACAGTTAAAGTTATATATCTATAAAGTACTGTTTTTTTTTTTTTTTTTTTTTTTTTTTTTAATCATTGGTTTAGGGATATTAATGTTTAATGTATGGCGTACGTAATATAGGGCTCGTTATGATCATCATAGAAATTATGTTTATAATTATTATTAATTTAAATATAGAATTTATTTATAAGTCTAATATTTTAGTCTTTGAAAATATCTTTTTTTCAAATAGTCGTTGTAATTTGTTAAGTTATAATTTTGTTATATTCTTTTAAATTTCGTAAAACCCCAATTCCTTGAAAAAAATTACATCAAGGTACAATTTTTTAAGCCATTATAGTAATTTTTACTCTCTTTATTTTGTAGTTGAATGAAAATATGCTCTTATAGTAACGTACAGTATGTTTTTCCTAAAAGAAGTGGTGGGTGTATGTAACATTTATAGTTATTTTGCAGGGCCTCACTAAAGAATGCGAATGTATGTAAAATGTGAGATTTGTAGAACGTCGCCTTTATCCTCTTCGCAACGAGAGCCTTTTGCTTAATTTTTAATCTTTTACAGCTGATTTTCTTTAACAGAAAATTTTCTACAATTAAATCGCAAAAACATCCCCAATTAAATTGCGTAAGCTTTCAAGAAAAATACCGTCGAACCTCTATTTTGCGAACATTTTCTTGGAACCAAGCACATTTTGCGAATTTCTTTGTAAAATAACCTCCAAATAGCGAAGTGCTTTCTCTATTTAACAAACTTTTTCTTGTGACTTAACATTTCCCCCTTATTCCTCAAAATATTTCCAAACATTTCCAACATATTCTTTCTTTTATCTCATTTCATGATTGTCAGGACCTTGAATTAGTTTTATCATGTGCCTAACTCACCGCGAGTACAGTAAAATCGTAGTGCATTTATCCAGGAAGTCCAGTTTTCCAGTATCCGCCTTTCATTTTCAATGGAGCTGTCACATCTCCTCGAATGTAGTCAAAGTATGTATTCAAGATTTTTGATTAGCTGATGTTTATTGTTGAAATTTCAGAATTTATAAGTCCTGTAAGAGGGCGTCGTGAACTCCCTTTGGTTGAAATGTGAAGTGAACTGAGTAGAGTCAAAATGTTTGTTTTTGAGTGTGGGCAAAAGAATGGCGACCAGAGTGTTCGCTGCTTATCGTGTGTGATTAAAATTTAAAGATACAGTCCTGACGTTTATTATTTAAAATTGTATTCTAGTGTGCTTTAATTAGTAATATTGTACATAGATATTTTTATGGTCCGTCGAGCCGGAGTCGAACTAACGACCTATGGATAAGTAAAAACTTACAAGTTTAATTTCAATAAGACTTTAGCTTCGAATATTTGCATTATAGAAGTATGGGATGTCTTAATATTTGCTGCTATTGCCCTTGCATAAGATGAAAAAGGTAAGTTCTTACATATTTATTACTTGAATTTAATTTGTATTTCTTTGAAAATATTATTAAGATGGAAGCTGTATTAAAAGAAAAAAATATTAAAATCTAACGTAACTAAGGCAACGAATGAACTCGCAAATAAAGATAGTTTGGATAAGTTTGAATTAGAACTTTACGAGAAAAAATCTTCTGCTTATGAAAAAGAATTTATAGAGATATTTAAGAAAATTTTTCAACTTTATGACGATAAAGATGTTGATAAATATATTGTTGAACAACAATCTATTCAAGAAAATATAGATAAAATATAGTTAATTGTAAAAAGGAAGTTAAGTGAATTATCTCCAGTTTGAACGAAAGGTGAAGTAAATACGAAATGTGAAGTAAAAGTAAGCGAAACAATCCGTTTACCTAAATTAAATCTTCTAACATTTAGTGGGAAATTGCATGAGTGGTTATCTTTTAGAGATATTTTTATTTCTAGTATCTATACTAATAAAAGAACAAAACGCTCTGTCTGTGTGTCTGTGTGTGTGTCTGCGATGGCTAGCAAAATCTACAGCATGTACGAAGCTCAAATTTTTTTTTAGAGTAGCCCTAAATCTTTCCTGATGCACCTGAGCTTCAGAATTTCGAAATTCTAATTATTAACTGAGTAATTAATTAAAATCGAGAGGTCACTCTCATAAAAAATCATCTTTTTCCAATTTTTTTCTCTTTCGTTTGTTTACGGTTAGTTGGTTGTGTAAAAATTTTCGCAGAAGTAATAAGAAAGCTGAGACAGAATTAAAGAAACCCATAGAGCAGGCCTGTCCAACCTTTCAGTAACCAGGGGCGCTTCTTGGCTCTTGGCGCTCAATGAAGGGCGCCAATATTTACGGACTAAAAACATGTGTCAATATTATCGAATAGTGTTAGTATACACGGACGTCTTCACATAATGCAAATGAATCGTACAGTAGTAAACAAAAGACTCCCACAGTTATGGAGTTATGCGTATTAAATTTCAAATTATACATTTTTTTATGAGAAGACTATATCAAAAATGTTTGTAGGGTAAGGAGCAGAAACTTTAATCGCGTCTGTAATAAAAATAATAATAAATAAATAACTATGAAAATCAGAGATATAGCAGATATATAGGTTTCTTTAGGATGTGTAAAAACGGTTTGCTTTACTTTGAAGGCGTGGATTAGTTTTATGAAAAGTACAAAAGGAGACAAACATGATAGTGACCAAACCATGTGGGTGATTTCAGGGATAATCTGGAAGTACTTTGATAGATGGGAATCATTCTGCAAAATGGGAATCTTCATTCACAAAAAATAAATAAATAAATAAAAGAAAGAAAGAAAAAAAACCCCTCTAAAATTTCAAAAGTCAAGAAAGAAAAATCAAGCCTTTATATTCCTCAAATTAAACAGCTCTCAACTTCAGAAAACAGCTTTAAAAATATCGCTGATAAAATATTAATGATTTTAAAGAAATCATTCTTTATAATGGATTTTTACTTCTATAATATTTTAAAAAACGAGATCTTCAAGAGGGCTCCAAGAAAATCTGCAAAGGGCGCCATGGCGCCCGCGGGCGCCGCGTTGGACAGCCCTGCCATAGAGGAATGAGATAAGTGGAGGTGAAGTAAGCCTCAAAAAAATTTTTGCAATATGAAACCATTTATCGCTGAAATTTTAATGTGCCAAACAAAAGGACGTGGAAGGGATTTTGTATTATAAGACGAATTGAAAGAAATGAATTACAATTGAATCATATTTTAAGAGGAAATAGCAAATTTTTAAAATGGTCTTTGTTCTATTATTATTTGTTGAAACAAATGTTCGCTTTTAAAATGAAGGAAATTGGAAAATTAGCAATTATTAAATATCAAATTAATTCTTTTAAAATCATGCATGAAAACTTAAGTAATAAATATTAATCTAAAATATAGATTTCTGACTGCAGACGATTTTAATGTATTAACAAAAAAATGTTATATTTTCAAGAAAAATGTTAAAATAATTTTCTATATTGATATTTAAAACACATATGATAAAATAATTAATAAATTTTTACCGGTGAAGCGATAGATTAGTTCTTTTTAAGAAACAAGAGCAAAAGAATACGGGTTTAAACCTGTTTCAATTGATACGCGTATCAAAGCACGTACTTTTGTTGGTACTTAATTGGAGTTAATGTAGGGCTACATTTTTAGCATCACCTCCAGAGATAATACTGCCACTCTATTAATTTCTTTTTACTCTATGAAAGAAACCAATTTGAGATTTTGACATTTCAAAAGTGACTGCTTTTTTCCCCCAAAGACCTTTAAAATTTAAAGACTGGCAAAATGTCAGTTTAACTTAGGATTTTTGAACACAGTTGTTATGTCAGATCGTTGGTACTTCGTACATTAGAATGTATGAGTGGTTAGCTAAAATGCAGTAAATATATGTATATGTATATATGAGGCTTTTTTAGCAGTTTTTTTAAATCATTGATTAAATTTGAATGCATTTTATTTAAGTTAAAATTTTATTAAGACTTTAATTTGTTTTTAAAACAAAAATGAAATGGCTGTTTGACGTACAATTGTTCGAATCGGCAGTCGATTCATACATAGTAATAAATTATCAAATAGCAAAATAAATTATCTATCAAAAATAGTCACTAAAGAATAGTAGCAAAACATAATGTTTAGGCGTATTAACACATAACCCGATCCCAACCAGAAAAAAACAGACTATACTCCGATCCAAGCAAGACAAAAATTCCAAGAGCATAAAACCGACCCCAACCTAAAAGTTCCATTTGAAAAAAACTATGGATTTGATATCTAACCCGAATCAAATCTGAATCCCAGAAAAATATTCAAATGAAGCATACTCCAATCCGATCAAAGAAAAATAATGTTCGTGTATATACAAACCGACCCGAACGTAAAAATTTTCTTTGAAAAAACCCGAAAAGTGACCAGAATGAAACCTGAAATCGATAAAAATATTCCAAAGAACTATAACTCTATAAGAGTAAGACAAAATAATTTCCGCGAACATAAACCTGATTCGAACCTAAAAAATTCCATTTGAAAAAAAAACCTGAAATTTGATGCAAACTACATCTGAATCCGATAAAAATATTCTAAAGAACCACAACCGGATTCGAATAAGAGAAAATAATTTCCGTGGACATGAACCCGATCCGAACCTAAAATTCCATTTGAAAAAAATACCTAAAATTTGAATCGAACCAAATATGAACCTGACAAAAATATTCCACAGAACCATACCCGGATCTGAACAAGACAAAAAATTTCCATGAACATGAACCCAATCCGAACCTAAAGAACTGAAATAAATCAGAATCTGACAAAAATATTCCACAGAAGCATATCATTATTCAAATAATGCAGAATAATTTCCGTTGATGCGCAACCCAATCTGAACCTAAAAATTCCATTAAAAAACCGAAATCTGAATTGAATGACATCTGAACCCCAAAAAATATTCCAAAGAAACAAAGACCTCCCCGTCCAGACCCAAAACCAGACCCAAGCAAGACAAAATAATTTCTCTGGATATGAATCCGATCAGAACCTTAAAAATCAATTTGAAAAAATACCTGAAATCTGAATCGAACCAAATCTGAATCCGACGAAAATATTCCAAATAACTATAACCAGATACGAACAAGACAATATAATTTCCATGGGCATTAACTCAATCCGAACCAGAAAATTTGTAAAAAAAAATAAATCCCGAAATTTGAACCAAACCTAATCTGAACCTAACAAAAATATTTCAGTGAAGTATAACCTCATTGGAACTAGGTAAAATAATTTCCATGGAAGTACAACCCGAACCGAACTTAAAAATCTCATTTGAAGGAAAAAACCCCACGAAATCTGAATTGAACCGAATCTAAACTGAACAAAAATATTCCAAACAATCATAACCGTATCCGAAGAAGACAAAATAATTTCCATGAACATGAATCGAATCCGAACCTAAAATTCGGATGTTCTACAAAACATAATGCGCTCCGTAGCGGTGGAAAGTGAAACTAAGTACTTAGCGCGAGATGGTTAAGATATTTCGTTTATAGTTAGTGTTATATTAGAACTTGGTTACTGTTAGGTAACAGTTAGGTTGCAATTACGTTCCGGTGAGCCTTATGTTATATTTATTTTCCGGTTAGGTTGCAGTTAGGTCATGGTTAAGTTACAGTTAGGTTAAGGTTAAGTTGCGGTTAGGTTGTGGTTAGATTATGGGTAGGTTATGATAATGTGACGGCTAGGTTACATTTATGGTACATTTAAGTTACAGTTAGGTTACTGTTAAGATACAGCTAGGTTACAGACAAGTTAGGATTACAATACAATTAGGTTACGGTTAGGATTGTGTTCACAGAATGAACATTACGCATGTTTGATAAAAAATATGCACCTATTTTTGTAAAATGGCTCTGAAATTATAATACTATATACTAATCTTTTAGCTAATCATCGATAATCGATTTCATTCACGGTATAGTCGGATTTAAGAGTGATATAATTAGTTTGAAATTCAAAATATTTCACTTGGGATATCTATGTGAAAAAAGTATTTAGTTAAGTCATTTAAAAGTAATTTTAAGGATAAATATCAACAGTTTAACACGAAAATCACGCAATCGTTGGACACATATTCCCTCCTGCGTTTCCCATTGCAATCATTTTGGGTACTTTTGCATCTAAATATTACTTTTTTTTAACCAATTTTTGACATAGTCAGGGGGCACGTATTTAATATAATGTACACTGTAAAAAATTTTACCCTTTAGCTGAATCATTACTCCCCCGCTTTTAGAGAATATCTCTCTTTTGACCTATGAGAATGCTCCATAATAGGCTGAAGTAATCATTTTCTATAAAAGCGGTGGAGTGACGATGCAGCAAAAGGTTCGAGTTTTTAATAGTGTATTTACACATATTTCGAGTTAAAGATAAAATCATAAAAATTTCAAGTTCGTTTAAGATTACTATTGCGGACCCGGGCAACGCCGGGCGGGTCAGCTAGTTCATAATAATTCGTGTTTATCAGTTTCACAAAAACTTTCCTGCTTAAAATTATCGTTGCATGCTGATCCTAAGGATCAGGGCTGTCCAACGCGGCGCCCGCGGGCGCCATAGCGCCCTTTGCAGGGTTTCTTTGCGCCCTTTTGAAAGTGTCTTGTTACTAGTCTTTTCAAGAAAATCCCCTTGTTTAGGATATTTTATTTAAAATCCTTGGTATTTGCTTGAGAGATGTTTTAAAAACTCTACAAGTGTATTTCACGAATCAACAATTATAATGTACACAACGTATTAAAAGAAAGGCAACAACACATGATTAGTTCTTTTAAAAAACAAACCATGTACTGTTGCATTACTAATTTTTAATTATTCTTTGTGAATCTTTTTTATGGAAATTAAGCCAATAGAAGAATAAATCTCGGCAGTAATTTTTTTTTTAACATTTTGAGAAGGGAAATGTAGAAAAAAAATTTAAGCTATCCGCCCCCCCTTCTTACATGAAAGTTCAGTATGTTTGTTCAGGGCCATCGCTAAGACTTTTTATTGAGGGGGGAGAGGACCTAAAAATGCCAAGTCAAATTTCAATATTTGCCAACTCATTTTACAATTTTGCCAACTTACCACAATTAGAAAATGTAATATAGCCTTTATTTGTTAAAAGGTTAATAATATTCCCAATTAGTTTTGTAATTTTCACCAATTCCATCAAAAATTGAAAATATATCATAGTTTTTATAAAAATTTTAAAGAAAATTTGCCAACTAAGTTTGTGAATTTGCCAAGTGCAACAACATTCACGAATGTTTGGGGGGGGGGCCTCCCCCCATCCCCCCTTAGCGAGGCCCCTGTGTTTGTTATCGTAATTGGTGTTGTTTCATTGTCCATTTGGCTGTTTATAAGACAGGATAAAAGCTGTCTTTTTCTCCCCCAGATTTTTGAATCATTAGGTAATTTTAATGATTTTGTTTCATAAAAGAAAAAAAAACTATAAATAGAGCGAAAGAATTTCCATCAATGAAAACTCTTCCAGACTCTCTCTTTGGATCCACTTATGACTTTGTTTCTATACTTTTTAAAATTTTAAACTTACGCTTAAAAAAAAGGCTATTATTCCAGAGTATTTGCGTCCCGAAAAAACCTGGCAATATATCTGAGTATCATTTTATTTTAATAATCGGTGATATTTCCTTTTCTGCCTCTTTTCAGTTCAAAAATATTTAAGATATACCCTCAGAGAAAAATGTATTCGAAATGTATTACAATTTACAGTTATTTTGATTTTTTTTTTAAACATTGCACTTTAGATCTATAGGAGCATTATGTCTCTACTGCGTTATGCATTTGTCTATATGTATTGCAACTAAAATTAAAACATCATTTTTTTGCATGTTTTGAGCCATTTTAATAATGGCGCCCTTCATTGCTTGTCAAAAGCTGGGATGCGCCCCTGCTTAGTAAAAGGTTGGACAAGCCTGCTAAGGATCATTCAGTCGATTCTATTTACTGATGCTAATTATGTAATAGCATGGAATCTTTTAGAAGATAGATTTTTGAATAAACGAGATCAAGTATTTGCGAATTTGAAGCGCTTTATGTCTTTTCCTTCCATACAAACTGAAAATCCGTCCTCTATATTAAAATTAGTGGGCAATGCAACTGGATGTATTAGATCATTAGAAGTTCTCGAACAAAAAATAGAGGGATTTTCAGACACTATATTTGTATATATGGTAATACAAAAGTTAGATTCTTCATGTAAGCTTTGGTGGGAAAGAGAATCCAAAAAAGATGAAATATCGAAAATATCAATCTTGATTTCCTTTTTAAAAAACCATGCTCGAACTTTACAAGTGTCGAAAATGTGTGTAAATTAAAATAAAATGTAGATGTCGCTGCAAGTTTTGGCACTTCCCATTTGTGAAACGAAGTGAAATCACTTATATATTTTGTGTGAACCACCGTATGAGTGTGAAAATGTGAGCTTAAAAATGAAGCTTAAAAAATGTTATGTTATATCTATAAAATGTAGGAGAGATCCAAAAAATATCTTGGAATATGATGTCAAGACTAAGAATAAAAAGTGTTCACCATTTGATTGCAGCTTAATGAAAATAAAATAAAATATCATCAGAATATTTATTCTTCCGGACTTGGCGCGAATTTACAAGGATTACGACATGGTGCAATCGCCGGGAAGAAGTAAGCTATTTGATTATTTTCAGTGAAAACATTTATTCCTAAAGTAATGAAAAAAAATAATTTGATGATTCATGGAAAAAGAAATGTTTTATTTAAAAACAAGTCTGATTTATTTTATTATTGAAAGTGAAAGTTGCTTATTAATTATGTGATAAGAAAGAAAATTTGCATGATTTAATGTTTAAATTGATTTTGAATAGTTCTTATTTCTGATATTATTGTGCTTAAACATGAATGATTTAGCAAAGCTTAAAAAAGAAAGAGCTATTTTAAGAACAGCGGTAACTAAGTATATAAATAAAATCTAAAGTGAAAATTTGGAAAATTCTTCAGAAACCTCATTAGAGGAATTTATTGGGTATTTAGATCAAATGAGTAAAGAATTAAAAGCTCTTAATAATGAAATAAAAAATGGAATTAATGAAGAGAAAGACTTTGAGAATGAGGTTCAAAGCGCTATTGAATATAATCAGAAAATTACAAATTGGATTAGTAAAATTAATGCGATAATAAAAGTTAATAAATATTCTAAACAAAATACTCTTTCCAGTCCCGATAGTACACCTCAGAGGGTTATATCTAATAGTTCAAGTGAATCATTTGCAAATACGGGAAATAATAATTTAAAATTTAATAATGTAACAGTAAAATTGCCTAAGATCGCGATTGCAAAATATTACGGTGATCCGTGTTTGTGGATGGAGTTTTGGAATCAGTTTCAAAGCTCGATTGATAAAAACGAAACTTTGTCTAAAATAGATAAATTTTCATATTTAAAGACTCTTTTGGGAGGGGTCGCGTTCAATGTTGTGAATGGTTTCGCTTTGTCAGAGGAAAATTATGGAAAAGCAATAAAGTTATTAGAACAAAGGTTGGGAGACAAGAATTAGTGGTTAACGGGCATATGTAAAAGTTGTTAAATCTTAATCCCGTCAAGGATTCAACTAATATTTTTGAGTTGAGAAAATTGTATGACATTGTAAAAATTCAAATTCGAAGTTTAGAATCGTTAAATGTAACGACGGAAATGTACGGTCATCTTTTATATCCCATTCTGATTAGATTAATTCCAGATGATCTTGCTCTAAATTTTGATAGAAAACGTTTGGAGAAATCAGATGAAAATGAATTTAATGTTTTGGAACTTTTGCGATATTTAAAAATCGAAATTGAGTGTCGGGAATCTTCCCTTATGCTAAGTCATTTTAAAGAAACTAAACGAAAGTATACAGGTCCCCCCGAGAAGCAAAGTAATAAAAATTATTTCAAAGATTCAAACTGTGCGAGCGCTCTGAATGCACAAATTCTATCCTGTATATTTTGTTTTCTCCCCCATGACTCATTCAAATGTGGTCTGCCCCCGCAAGAAAAATTCAAGATATTGAAAAATTCTAATCGCTGTTTTAAAAGCTTTAAATTTTTTCACGTCAGCAAAAAGTGTAGAAGTAAATTATCTTGCTTTAAGTGTAAAAATCAATATCACCATGGTTCTATTTGTACAAAAAACAGCAGAGGGTTAAATACTACTCAAGATGATAGAAGAAGCAATACGGAACAAAATCTGAGTCTCCTAATTCTGGATTTGAGGCGACAGTAAATGTAAACAATTCTAGTTCCGAAATTGTTAGTTCTGTTTCACATTGTAATAATAATATGACGTGCTCTAAAAATGTTTATTTACAAACATGTAAAGTTATTGCAAGTTCTAATCAAAATTCAAAATTAACTAGAATACTTTTAGATAATGGAAGTCAGCGATCATTCGTTACTGTGGATTTGGTGGAAGCTTTGAATTTAAAACCAATAGGTGAGGAGATTTTATCAGTGTATTCTTTCGGAATGCCGAGCGCGGTTGAAAAGGTATATCCAATAATAGAAGTCGAAATTAAAAGCTTAGATCAATCTTTCAGAACTAAAGTGCGAGCGCTTGTTGTTCCTAAAATATCAGGTGCCGAAATGTACGAACCATCTGCACAAATTAGAGAATTTATGAGGGATAATAAAATGGAAATGGCGGATGCGTGTGTAGGAAAAGATTTAATAAATGTTGAAGTATTAATTGGATCAGACCTGTTTTGGGAATTTATCTTAAATGAACGAGTATCCATTAGTAAAGATTCAGGAGCTGTAAAAACAGTTTTTGGATATGTAATTACGGGACAGGAATGGAAACAGTTGTTCTCAAAATATTGCGGTAATGAAAAATGCAGTTGAAATAAATGATTTAAGAATAATTTGGAAATTGATTCTATTGGTATTTCGGACGAAAGTGACGAATTATTCCAAAAGGACAAACTGTTAACAGAAGATTTTGAGAGGAAATTGCAATACAAAAATAACAGGTACATAACTAATTTGATTTGGGATTCGAGTCCACGTGAAATTAATAATAATTTTTGCATTGCTAAAATGCGGTTCGATAGTTTGAAAGAAAAATTGAATAAAAATAAAGCAATATGCGCTGAATATAAGAAAGTTATCGATGAGCAGCTCCGTGAAGGAATTGTAGAAGAATGTAAAAATGATGCGTTATTGTCTGGATACTATATGCCACATAAGGCTGTTTTAAGACCAGATAAAGAAACTACGCGCGTAAGGGTAGTTTTTGATGCGTCCTCCAAGGAAAATCATTCGAAATCTTTAAATGATCTTTTAGTAGCAGGTCCAAATTTAAATCCTAATTTATTAGACATGATACTTAAATTCCTAACATATGAAGTTACTTTTTCTTCCGACATTGAGAAAGCATACTTAATGATAGAAATAGCGAAGGAAGATAGAAAATACTTAACATTTCTTTGGTTTAATAATGATTACTCTAAATATTTTAAGACAATGAATATGTCACGGTTACCATTTGGAATTCGGTGTAGCGCTTTTGTCTTAGCAGCCACAATTAAAGCTAATGTTAAAAAATATAAAGAATTTTATCCTGAGGTTTTTGAGATGTTAAATAACTCTATGTATGTTGATGATCTGTATTCTGGAGCAGATACAACGGAAAATGCTTATAAACTTTCATCCAATGCTAGTATTATACTTAAGGACGCTAGTATGAACTTGCGCAAATTTAATTCAAATTCTAAAGAGTTAAAATAATTGTGGAAACAAAACGGTATGTTAGATAACCCATCTGAGCGGTCTATGTTATTGGGACTGGAATGTGATACAAATAAAGACATTATAAAAATTGATTCATCAGAATTACAAGATATTTCAACCAACACTAATTTGGCCACTAAAAGATCAGTCCTGCGTACTGCAGCCAAAATCTATGATCTTGCTGGATATGTAGCCCCCTTTATAATCAGAATTAAGTTGTTAATGCAAAAAATATGGCTTAAAGGACTGGAATGGGACGAAAAACTTCCTGCAGATCTAGATAGTGAATTTCAAAATTGGTTAGTGGAAGTTCAAGATTTAAAAAACATATCAATACTTAGAAGATATTTTCTGGGAGGTGCAAATCCAACAGATGTAACTGTGCATATATTTTGCGATGCTAGTGATAAAGCATATGGAGCTGTTGCATACTTTAAATATATGAACAAAAACGGCGAAGCGAAAACTTATCTTATAATGTTAAAATCACGTGTTGCTCCTCTTAAAAGTCTAACATTACCTCGTCTGGAATTGATGGGAGCAGTTATAGCAGTGAAAATCTATAAGTGTTTGAATGAAATATTTCATGGCTATTGTGATAATGCATTGTTTTGGACAGACTCGAAAATTGTTTTAAGCTGGATCAAAAGTTCAGCAAAAGACTGGAAACCATTCGTATGTAATAGAGTCATAGAAATACAAAATATATCTGATCCAAAAAACTGGAACCATTGCGCAGGTAAAGATAACCCAGCCGATTTATTAACCAGGGGTTTAAAATTGAGATTTTTGAATGATAATCCATTATGGTGGTTTGGACCACCTTGGTTGCCAAATTCCTCAGAATGGCCTGTACAATCGAAAAATGTTTCAGATAATGACAACGTGTTAAAACGTCGGAAAAATATCCTGATTAATAAATGCATTACTAAAAATAATGAGTTGGTGAAACTTTTAGAAAATGTCAGTAGTATGCTAAAATTACTTCGAATAATTGCATGGGTTAAACACTTTATGCGGAAAATAAGAAAATTACCTGTGGACGATGGTCCTTTATCTGCTGATGAAATCCAAGAAGCAGAAATATTCTGCATTAAGGCAATCCAGAAACAGTTTTATAAATCAGATATAGACTCACTTAAATCAAAGAGTAAGCTTCAAAAACAGTCTAGCATACAATCGTTAGCACCGTTTCTTGATGAAAATGACTTATTAAGAATAAAGGGAAGAATAAACGAGAGTAATTTTACTTGCAGAGAAAAGCATCCAATCCTCCTTCCAAAAGAATCGCGATTTACGGAATTGCTAATATTACACGAGCACAACAAAATGCTTCATAGTGGGGTTGCTGCTACACTATGTAAATTGCGACAAAATTATCGGATTCTCAAGGGGAGGCAAACTGTAAAAAAGGCCATCAACAAATGCCCCGTGTGTAGAAAATATGCTGTGAAGCCAGCAAAACAAATGACGGCGCAACTTCCTAGAGATCGGATCTCAGAAACACCTGCATTTTCCGTTTCTGGTGTGGATTTTACCGGTCCTGTTTACGTAAAAAATGGGGACAACACCGACAAGGCTTACGAAGCTCTCTTCACTTGCGCTGTCACTCGTGCTGTCCATCTGGAACTAGTTTCAGATTTGTCAACTAAGAAATTTATTTTGGCACTTAGGTGTTTCCTTAGCCGAAGAGGGAACTGCCGTATATTCTACTCTGATAATGCCAAAACATTTAAATGTGCTAATAAAGAAATTCAATATTTCTTTGACATAATTAAACACCAAGATTTTCAAGATTTTATATCTTCTGAAAAAATAACATGGAAGTTTATAGTTGAACTTGCCCCATGGTGGGGAGGTTTTTACGAGAGATTCATGAAAAGCGTTAAGGACCCCTTAAGAAAAATCTTAGGAAAAGCTTTACTAACTTTTGAAGAGCTTATGACTGTGCTTGTAGAAGTAGAAAATGTCCTCAACCATAGGCCTCTGCTCTGACATACGTTTATGACGACTACGCTGAACCTGAACCTGAACCACTAACATTCGTATTCACGATCAACTTGGACCCGGAGTTTTGCCCGAAATTTAGGTTCAAAGCAAGATCGGTATTCTTCATCCACCTGGCAGAACCGGTTCGAGGTGAAAATACAAGGTAAGGTCGAATAACCTAACCAAGCTCTCTAGTAAGGTTCAAGTTTGTTTCTCATAACCAAGCATGAGTAGGTTACGAAAAACAAGCAGGAAGAGAGAAAGAGGAGACGGACATTTTACAATGGCGATGGTCGTATTTTCGTACTGAATATAGGTGCTGTCAAAATATAAAAGTTTTACAATCAAATAAAGCAGAAGAACATTATGTAAAGGTATGTAATCTCATATATGCGTATTACGTTCAATATTTTTATTTGATTTATTTATATTTACATATAAATACTCTATATATTATGCGTTGAATTGAATTAGTTATAAACAAGGATTCGTGTTAGTGATGGGCGATTCTGGAAATTTTGAGAATCGATTAAAATCGATATCGTATAAAACAACATCGATCATAATAAGAATCGATTTCTCAGTTCTAGAATCGATATTTCGATATTCAGGTTCACACAGAGAAGATCCAAATTACTAATTCCAAAACTTAGACAATCAGCAGGACCGTAATTACCGCCTCCCACCCCCAATCCCCATTTAGGGAGGCATAGAATTAAGCTATTGCAGATTTTAGAGTAGGATAATAAGAATTTTAAATTTTAAAATGATTGTCACTTATGGTTGTAACTTACACAAAAACTTTGATAAATTTGAGAGACATAACTCAACTAATAACAACACTTAGTAACTTGGCATTAAACCGAGTATAAAGAGTGCCAAGAGCGTGTAACTAGGATGGGGAACAAGGAGTATAGACAAAAAAACTTTTTTTTCTAATGCCAATCAAATGTTACACGAGATAGTTTGGAAGAACAAAAACTATGCCCCATTCCCAAGGGGGCAGGTAAACCCCACTCTTGACGAAAAGGCGATCATAGCCCAAATGTATCTTTTGTCGAAGTTTTAAAATGAGGATTTACAATAAAATAGAACGAGAATTGGACATTTTAAAAATTGCATGCATACTTTGAACGGCCCATTTAGTAAAGATTGGCGAGGAAGGGGGGGGGGGGGAGCGAGGGATTAGAACGGACGAACTTGAAAAAAAAACATAATTAACTAATAACCCAAATAACTGAGCTTGTAAACAAAATTACAGTGTTTAACTTAGTATTGAATTCATGGGGTGGCCCGCGGGGAACATGCACTCTTTGAAACTATAAAAAGTGCCAAGAGCATGTAACTAGGTGGAAAGGGGATTGGTAATAGAAAAAAACGAGGAGATAAAAGCTTTATAACGATATGTTACATGAGAAGGTGTGGAAGAAACAAAAAATATGCCCCCCATCCAGGGGGGCAAGGTAAATCCCAAACGGACAGAAGGGCGACCCCGGCCCAAATGTATCTTTTGTTGAGGTTTCAAAATATGGATTTATAACAAAATAGAACGAGGATTAGACTTTTTTAAAATCGCAGTCATAATTTGAACGAACCTGTAAGTTAAGATTTGTGAGGAAGGGGGGGGGGGCGGTAGGACGGGCGAAAATGAAAAAAAAAAAAAATAGTGGCACTCTGAGAGTGGCGATAGAAGTGAAACCTTGAACAATTACGTGTGTATTTTTTGAATCGTTAGGATATATAATTTTGAATCGCCAGAAAATACTTTTAAATGAATAAGAAAAGGTTCTATAACCAGGGTTGGGTTTCTTCCGGAAGAAACCTATTTCTTCCAGGACAGTGAAAGAAACTGGAAAAAACCGGAAGAAATTGGAAGAAATGGAAGAAACCACCAGAAACCAAAACAAATGCTCAAAGTTAAAGTATATTAACTATGCAAAAGAACTAAAGTATAATTACATGAAATCTAATTTGGAAAATTTAATTATTATTAAAAATATTACTTTTGCAAAGATAAGTTGTTTTTTTAATAACAAACTTTTCAGACATTTTCAGTTGATGGATTTTTACTACTGTAGAGGTTGAGATATTTTATTATGGAATGGGGTTTTTTTTTATTAATTGCTCCATTTAAAGAAAAAAAAAGAAAAAGAAACTACCAACAAATTGTTTATTTTTTATATAAATGTGCATTATTTTAAACTGTGCAACACAGTAAATAAATAAATTTGTAATTTTTTATATTTTTCATCAAGCATGAATATTTTAATGCTGATTTTAAAAGATAGTGTTCTAAAAACATTTATATATATGTCAAAATGTTTTTAAACTATCCTGAAATGTATTATTTGAAGAAAAAATCTTCATTTTTTGCTTTAATCCAATTTAGGTTGAGAAATTGATTGCAGCATCCTACTGCTAAAAAACTTTTCTGCTACACTATGTTGCATTATACTAAGAAAAATAAAGATTCTAATGACTTATTTTAATACTGAGGATAGATCAATTCAGGTTTTTAAAGCCAAAACCAAATTTAGGTGACCTTCCTACTTTTTGGCCGAAAATGATAATATCCAAAAAATTTTTAATTAAATTGTATGTAATTAAATACATACATAAATATACATAATTGAAATTAATTATATGTATAGTATTTATTATGCAAAATAGTTAATAATCCAGAAACCTTATTTTCATATACAATAATACATAATTAATCCATCCATGACACAGAAAGATTTTCTAATTATACAAATTTCATTTAATTAAAAAATATTTTAGTTTTAGGTATATATATCTTGATTTTTGTAAATGATCATTTGTTATTCCAGAACTTTCTCAAAGAATATTTAAAATCTAATGCAGTTTAAACTAAAAATTTTCTATGAGATGATTGATAAATCATGACTGATAATTATAAACAATGAAGTTCATTGCAATATATTCATTTGAGCCGATACAGTTCAAATCAATTACTAAAATTGAAAATTTCCGAAGGAAGAAACAAGATTTTTAGAATACTAAGTGTTTCTATCTGGGCGAATTTTCACCCTGGTTTTCGGCAAAACTCAGATTTTGGGCCAAAAACAAAACCGTATTTTTGATTGATCTCTTTTTAATATAGTAATTAGTATGCATTATTTACATTAATAAAATTGATGTAAATTAAGCTTCTATTTAGATGTGTTTCATTCTACCATTAGTAAAGAGCAAAATTAATTTATATTAGATTATAGGAAGAAGATATTTATTATATCGTACAAAATTAAAAATATATGGTAAATTCTTAAAAAAAAAACAGTTTCTTCCATTTCTTCCACTTGGAAGAAACCTATTTCTTCCGGCCGGTTTTTTCCATGGTTTTTTCCGCGGTTTTTTCCACTGCGGAAGAAACTTGCCAACCCTGTCTATAACATTAAAGAACATATTAATATCTATAAAAAAAACCGCGCGATACCATATGTCCAGCTATTGTAGTTAACTCACTATAACTACTTTCTTACATTTTAAAACGCGATAAATACACCAACCAAAATTAGACCATACTATCGATACCTTAATCCTTATCCAAATAAATAATTTTGTATTAATGCCTGTTACAATATCTGTAGATTACTTTTTGAATTATTCAAATCGGACATTCCATTCAAAAGATATTACGAATTTAAAGATGACAATCTAAAGAAATAATAGCGCTGCTGAGTACTCGGTGGCCAATAAGCTTAGTGATTACGTGTGCAATCAAACGATTGTGGGTTCGAACCCCAGTTTCGCTGATATATATCAATGTTTTTTTGTTTGTTTGTTTGTTATCGAAGAAGTTTGAAAAATTAAAATTTTAACACATTATGGGTCCGTAACGTAACCTGAAATGATGGGAGAAAATTTCTTATGCTAGATTTGTAATGTATGAAGCATAAGCTTTCAATAGGCATATTGTATCAAGAAATGAGAAAAAAACCCTCTCCCCCCCCCCACAAAAAAGGTCCTATAGGGGAAACTGGAATAGCAAAAAGAACGGCGAGAAATGGTTAGCTATACTAGAATTTTTCTCATCACTGTAACTCCTATAGAAGTAAAGTTATAGCCTTTTAAAGATTGAAATGAAGTGAAGAAATAAGCAAAATTAGTTGAGTGGTCGACAGGGGGGGGGGGGGGATCCACAGCTCTGGGGGTGCCATGTAGCTTAAACTTTTAAGTTAAAAATGTTAGAGAATTAAATGAGCGAAATTTTAAGGTGTATATTGGGGGAGGGTGTAAGCCCCCCCCCCTCAATTTTTTTGTTACTTTTGAAGAAACAAAAAAATATGCTCCCCGGCGGGGCGCAGATAAACCCCAAAAGGGCGGAAGGGCGACCCTTTATTTATCTTTTGTCAAGGATTTAAAATGTGGATCTAAAATAAAATAGACCGAGAATTGGACATTTTTAAAACTGTATGCATATTTCGAACGGCCCTGTAAGTTAAAACTGACGCGGAAGGGGGGGATTAGAAGAGACGAGCGTGAAAAATAAAACATAATAAACTAATACTTCAAATAACTGGACTTCTAAACAAAAATATAACGATTTAACCTAGTGTCGAATTAATGGGGTGGCCCGCAGGGGATTACCCCCCCCCCTCCAGAAGTTATGAGATTTTATGCTTTTTAATGCACAAATTGCGATTCCCCCCTCTCTTACAGAGCTGTAAAACATGATGCCTTCCTCCGGAGTCGCAGAAAAATACCTGCATTCAACACTGATTTAGCCTAGAGAAAAAAAAAATCGAAATCGAATCTAAAGATCGACATCGAATCTAAAGATCGACATCGAATCTAAAGATCGAAATCAAATCTAAAGATCGAAATCGAATCTAAAGATCGACATCGAATCTAAAGATCAACATCGAATCTAAAGACCGATCTTACGGGCAGAATCGATTTTACATTTTTACTTTCTTTTGTAACTTTACAAGAAGAGAGTATTAGATTCGTGAAAATTTTTGACTTCCCGTTTTTGATGGATTTATATATTTTAGAAGGTCTTTAACACGATTTTATGGTTTTTAAGAAATATCTGTCTGTGTGTGTGTCTGTCATTCTGTGAGTCTGTATACGACAAAAATTTCTGACCGTTCTATCTCAAGAACAAATGCACGGAATTCCACAAAATTTTAGATTTAGTTTGACCTTGATATAAACTGAATCTAATTAATTTTTGGTGCATATAGCCTAACAGGTGGCGCTGCTATGCTGCATTTTTTGCGATTTGCGCAACAGCTATATCTGAATAACGAATGAACGGATTTTCATCACATTTTAGATCCAGTTAGTCCTTGACATGAATTGATGTTTTTTGCATTTTGATGTATATAGCTTCTCAGATGGCGCTGCTATACTAAATTTTTCACAATTTCCACTCAGCGCCATGTGAAAGGGGGGGGGGGGCGAAAGGAAGCGGTCGTTCCGAGGACGGAAATTTAGGGGGCGCCAAATTTTTACTACTAACATCACTTCTAGTCTATCACAAGAAAAAGTTAATAGGGGGGGGGGGGTTAAATTGGAACTTTGAACCGGGCGCAGTTCTCTTTTCGCACGCCCCTGTTTCCATTTTAACTTTATCTCAAGAACTAATGCACGGACTTTCATAAAAATTTAGATTCAATTAGTCCTTGATATTATTTTATGCTAAATACATTTTGGTGGAAATCACTTAAGAGATGGCGCTGCTATACTGCATTGTTCATGATTAACGCAATAGCGCTATCTCAAGAACGAATTTTCATCAAAATTCAGATTCAGTAAATCTCTGACATAGATTAGTGTTATTTAGTTCTTGGTGTAAATTGCCCTACAGGTGGCGCTGATATGCTGCATTTTTTATGATTTCGCAATAGCTGTATCTCGCGCTTTCATGGATTTTCGTCAAAATTCAGATTCAGCTGGTACTTAATCAAAATTGATCCTGATCAATTTTTGGTGTACATCACTCAACAAAAAACGCTATTTTGCAGGGGGGGGGGGGGGGGTTGGTTTTGAGGTTTCTTTAATTCTTCTATCTTAGAAACTAATACACTGAAATTTTGGAATTGGTAAATCCGTCTATTTTATCTTCGACTTTTGAAGGAAAATGAAAATTATATTACCTTCAGAGAAATCGATTAAAAATTTTAAAGTATCGATTAAATCGAGTTGGCAGTAGTATCGATTAAATCGATTTAAAAAATCGAAATCGCCCATCACTAATTCGTGTTGGAAGTTCAGACGTGTGAGGGGCGGTTTTTGAGTCAGTGGCTAGAGTGTTGGTTTTTCAAGGTGTTTGGTGGTTTGTTTTCTATTTTCGTAATCTGTTTTGTCTTTTCGCATTGAGGTAAGCGATTTTTTTTTATTTCTTTGCAGTAAATTTTCGACTTGTTCGTGTTGTGTTTATTTTGACTTATGACATTGGAAACATAGTGCTGAGTTGTCAGCCTGCTTTCTATCATGTCGCATACTACATTAAAGGTTGTTCAAGATGATATTGCAGATGCAACGCCCGTTAACGTTGAAATGCTAGACTCCCAAGATAGTATTCTAAAATTTTATAAAAATAATCAAAATGTGGCTCGGTTATTAGCACCGAATGATTTTCTGCTGCAAATGGCAGCAAAAAATGGCGGAAACAATTTTAATATTTTCTTAGCTAGCAGTTCGACTACTGCCGTTCCAAAGCGCGACCCTCGTGCTGTTCAAACTGAAATCATGTCCAAAATTGAACATTTTAAAAATATCGATAATGTTCGATACACCCGTACTGGCAGTATTATTTTTAACACGAAAGATGTGTCATGTGCTATCGATATCTGTAAGGTGTCTTCTTTTTTGGAAGCAGAAGTCTCCTCCAGAATTATTTTTGAAAATATAACAAATCGTTTTTTATTATTCAACGTTCCTGTCGACCTCCCACTTTCAGAGATAGGACAAGAAATAATGGATTCAAATAACTTCATGTTTTCGAATTACGAAGATTCATCCGTAAAAATAGCAAAAATTTAGTCTCCAGTACTTGTTACAATTTTAGGAACCACTCTCCTCTCTGAAATAAAAATTTGGATGACAATAAAAAAAAAAAAAATCAATTTATTGATTGACCAAGACAATGCATGAAGTGCTTTAAATTCAACCATGCTACTGCGAAATGTCCGTCCGAACAATTGTGCGTGACATGTAGTTTTCAGCATACGGGGCAATGTCAAGAGCCTCTGAAGCGCTGCAATTGCGGCCAAGAACATCGCGCTGACTATCTCCAGTGTTCCCATCGCCTCAAGGAGGTTGAACTGCTTAAGTTTAAATGTCGAAACTTCCTTTCATTCATTGACGCGAGACGTCAATTCAAGCAAAAAACTGAACCAACTTCATTCGCTAGAGCAGCAAACTCACAAAAAACAGACTTAGATCAACTTAAAAAAATATTTGAAAACCGCACCAACGCCATGCTTAAAATCATAATAAATCAGTCCAATCAGCAAACAGAAAAAATAATCGAGTCTATTACCACCTTATCCACCATGATTATGAACGTCCTAGCCAAGTTAAGCGATAGTTCGCCCGATAGACGGAAACGCCCGAACCAGGGTGGAAGTCCAAGATGATGAAACTCTCCTGTTTTTACAAGGTTTTTATTCTTTTTTATTGGTAGAGACGAACTGTATTTCACCTGGGTTGGGCTTATTTTCACTGTATATTTTCATCTGTGTTTATCTTTTTTGTGTTTTTTCCCTATGGGTCTTAATTTTCTCCATTGGAATTGCAGGTCTGTCAGTAATAAAACAGCCTGGCTAAATTGTTCCCCTTTCACCACCGCTGATGTGTTGGTCTTCCAAGAGACATATCTTACTTCTGAAAAGACTTTTAACATTCCCGGCAAAATAGTTTACCGTTTAGACAGAACTGACCGTCGAAGTGGTGGCTTAATTATTGCTGTTAATTCAACATTGTCCTCTTTCCTTCTCGACTTCACTTCACTCAATTTTACTAATGAAATCATGGGTGTTTGTATTCTTCAAGGCAACTCATCCATTAATCTTATTAACATTTACTCTATCTCAGGCAAGGTAGTTAATGATCTGGTTAAGGTGTGTCAGGCTGTTACGGGTCCCTCCTTCATCTTGGGTGACTTTAACTTGCACCACCCTCTTTGGGGTGCTCCTTCTTGCTCTAGTGTCAGTGAAGAATTTGTCAGTTGGCTGGCAGATAGTTCTTTCTGCCTTCTAAATACTACGTCGCCAACCCATATCCGGTGGAGTTTGTTCCCTCCTCGACTTGTCGTTATGCTCTGCGGACCTTTTAGCCTGCTCCTCTATCCATGTTGTAGATGATCCGTTCGATAGTGATCATCTTCCCGTCTCCATCACTGTAACTCTTTCGACTCTTGTTCATCCTCAGTCTTCTCATTTTAGATGGCACCGCATCTGTCAAGAAGCTGATACTACTCTCGCCTCTCAGTCAAGTGCTGACTACCATTCCTTCATTAGTTTGGTACAGAATCTCATGAGAAATCATAAAATATCTAATACTCCGCATCGTAAAGGTACTCGTGCCTGGTGGTCAGCAAGGTGCAATAACCTTTACAAAAAATTTTTTTTGCTGCGGAAAGCTCGTCAACTCGTGTCCATGGACTACTGGATGAGGTATAAGAAGGTGGCTGCGAAACTCCGTCAAGTCATCAAGAATGCCAAGCTTCATTTTTGGGATTCAGCTTGCAAGAATGAACATGATCCTCGCATCTTATACAAAGATCTAATCTTATACAAAGAAGATCAAAAATCGCTCTTGTTCTCCCCCTGATGCTCATTTCTGCCTCGCCCAGGATGGGACCCTTATCTCTGATGCTGTCTTTCAGGCTGAAATCTTGGCTGATCACTTTAGTGAAGACGTAGTTCATGAGCCAATCCCGTTGGATTATGGTGGAGAAGGATGTACCCAATTAAATCGTCCCTTTGAGATCATCGAATTAAAGGAAGCTATCCGCCGCACCAAATCCTCATCCCCTGGGGAAGATAAGATTAGTGCTGTCTTCTTTCAGGGGTTGAATGAGCCGTCTATCATGCACTTACTTCAAATTTATCATGAAATTTGGCGCTCCGGAGAAATTCCTCTAAATTGGACATCTGTTGTTATTATCCCTATATTGAAGCCTGAGAAATCGAAAAAAGATGTTGCCTCATATCGCCCGATAGCGCTGACCTCTGTAATGTGCAAGATCTGCGAACGCATGATTGCAAATCGCATAAGCAACTACTTACTTCAAAATAACATCCTCCACCATAGGCACCTAGGCTTCCAGCCTTTCCGGATAGCCAGACCGCCCTGCAGATGCTACATCTTGACACCGTTCGTGCAAAGAAGGATAAGAAATTTATTTTAGGGATATCGTTAAACGTGCAGGCTGCATACGATTCAGTTTATGTGGACGGCCTCATCTTGAAGTGCGCACAAATTGGCATTACAGGTCTGATCCTTCGCTGGCTTCACCGCTTCCTACAGAATAGAAGCATCAATGTTTTTTGGAGAGGGATGTTTTCTTCAAATCGCAACATTGGAAGAGGGGTGCCCCAGGGGGCAGTTCTAAGTCCTATCTTGTTCTCCATCTTCATGCACGATTTCTTTGAAGTTTTGGATGGACTTGGAGTCAAGTACTTGCTATACGCAGATGACATCTTCATTTATTGTGCAGCTACCTCATTGCTCTTATGCCAAATTAAACTCCAAGAAGCCCTTCGTTTAATTGCTCAATGGTGCCGATATTGGAAGATGTCCATATGCCCAGATAAATGTCACGCCATCAACCTTTCTAGAAGACGTGGAGACTGTGAATTCGATTTTAGCATCAATGGAGGTCTGATTGAGTAGTGTGACGAAATAAACTTTCTAGGTTTTTATATTACAAGGCGCGGAGGTTTTCGCAAACACTCAGATTACATCCGGAAGAAAGTTTTTAACCGTATCAATATTTTAAAGGCCCTCTGCAATACTCGTTATGGTGCCCGATCCTATCATCTTCTCACTCTGGCCAACTCCTCCATCCGGAGTATTATAGAATATGGCGCGGCCACTCTGTTATCGGCATCTGATTCCATTCTCATGAAGCTTGAAGTGTTGCAGACTACTGCTCTCAGGACGGCTCTCGGCCTCCCGAAATGGATACCAAATATTATTCTTCGTCAGCACGCTGGCTCCCCCTTGCTGGCTGATAGAATCAACTCGTTGGCGTTTGGCTTCTGGATAAAGCATTGCTCTTTAGGTAGCAAGTCTCCTTTTTGGGATTTTCAAGAGGACAACATTTTTTGCTTGGTGGAAAGCATCCCCGGCATTGCTACCATCTTAGAAGAAATTGACGGTCGACTTGAACATTTGATTCCCTTCCAGATGCCTTTCCTGAGCAGCCAGGAAGTTGTGCAACTTCACTTAGAAGACCTTCCTTTCCAGAATAAGGATCTTGATGGCAGCATCATCGTCCCGCTCTTCCAGGATTTCATGCAAAATTTCACCAACGGCTGGCAGGTCATTGCTACTGATGCGTCTAAAGTCTCATCTAATACTTCCATTGCAGGGTGCTCGGAAACCTCTCAGTTCTGTTACAAAATTCCCACAATAAACTCCGTCTTTACAGCTGAGGCTCTAGCCATGGCACTGCTTTAGACGAACTGGTCTCCTTGGGTCACCCCATTCTGCTACTTACTGACAGCCTATCGGTACTCATCGCCCTTCAGTCTGTTTCTCTCAGGTCTCCTAGAGTCATTTTGTGGCTTTTTAATAAAATTCAAAGGTTGCTTCGCATTCTCCGAGTATCTGGGTATGCTGGGTGGGGTACACGACATTTCGGTCCCGCCATTTCGGTCCCGCCGTTTCGGTCCCGAGACATTTCGGTCCCTGGCCATTTCGGTCCCGAGACATTTCGGTCCCGAGACATTTCGGTCCCTGGCCATTTCGGTCCCGATACATTTCGGTCCCTGGCCATTTCGGTCCCTGGCCATTTCGGTCCCTGGCCATTTCGGTCCCAAGACATTTCGGTCTCGAGACATTTCGGTCCCTGGCCATTTCGATCCCTTGCCATTTCGGTCCCTTGCCATTTCGGTCCCTTACTATTTCTTTATCGGCCACCTTATAACTTGGTTTCTGATTGATCAAGGCCTACTAAACGCTGTAAGCTCAACATTGTTCTGGCTTTTTTTAATATTTTTATTCTCCTGCCCCCCTTCCCTCAAATTTTATACAAAGCTGAATATAATAGTCCAATAAGTTTAATCTATTGTAACTCGTGATAATAAAATCACAGCAAGTTGAAAATTTGATTAAATAATGTTATATAATTTTACACTGTCTTTATTATTATTATTTAACATAATGAATATTTTAAGTTTTATCATATATTCTTTGTATTAGGTATTTTATCTATACAAAAAACTAAAATACATATTTTATTGATTATTTTAGCACACTTTCTTAGAGTCTTTAAATTAGTGATTTCCTAACTAGGCGTGCTACGAAAATTTTTTGTTTAAAAAATAAAAATGCTCCAACGACCTTTTTTATGTAATAATTATTGGTTGCAATTTTTTTTTTTTTTTTTTTTTTTTTTTTTTTTTTTTTTTTTCACAGTTTTCAAACTTTATGAAGACAATTTTTGTGAATTAATTTTATTGAAAGTGGGCTTATTTCTTTGTAATAAAATGATTATTTTTCAATTTTATATAATAATGTAATTGTTATTTTAAATAATTTTATTTTCAAATTTTAACTGACAAAACTAAGCTTTTTTAATTTATCGTTTATTTATTTATTTATTTCTTTATTTATTTGCATTACCTTTTTGCTTTCACTTTCACAGAAAAAAAATTGACAATTCTTATTTTAATTTTATTATTGATTGAATTAATAGTTTTAAAATTCAGTAACTTTAAATATAAAATAAATAAACAGGTAAACAATAAGTTTCAGTTTATAACTACTACAAAACATAATGATAAATTGAATATAAAACAGATTATTTATTGAGTTTATTTAAAGTAAAATTCGAAATGCGTATTAATAATTTTATCAATTTAATTAAATAAAGATTCATTAAATTAAAAATACATATATTTAATAAAATATTAATTTGATTTTAATTTTAAAATCACTAACTGTTTTGAGATTTAATTTATAGCAATTATTCATCACCATAAGTTTTTATTCAAAAATTATTATTTATTTCAAAAAAGGAAATTATTATTATTATTATTGTTATTGAAAAATCAGTAACGTAACGTAATAATTAATTAAACATAATAATGCAACACTGTAACAATGCGTAAAAATATTTCTTAACAGTGTTAGGTAACATTATTATCCAGATGCAGATTTAAATTTTCTGAAACAAAGTTATAGTTTACAGTTCGCAAAAAGCAATCATATATTAATTAATTATTTTTAAAGGGTAAGAAAAATATCATAAACTAACCAATAAATGAATAAATAACATATTTATTTTGAGAATCCTTATAATTTTTATATATCCTAATGAACTTGATAACATTATAGTAGCTGAAATTTAAAAAATATGTTTTTTCATTTTTGCTATAATAAGAACTATAAACTAGATTTTAAATAAGTAATTGATAAATAAGTCACTTAAACAATTAATAGTTAAAATAATTTTGAATTCTTATTAATAAATATGTTTGATAAAAATAATTTAATTTTAAATTTTTTTTTAATTTAACAGCATAATTATTAATGCTTTAAAATTTTCTAAGATTATGTTAATCATTTAATAAAATAATGTATAACATTAAGTAAGAAACAAATCAAAACCGAGTGCCGGGAATTTTTAAACACTTATAATTTTTTATGTTGGTGTTCGTATAAAATTTGAAATATATGCATATAAGTACCAGCTAAGTACTACTATTAACCTCTTTTAAGCAAAAATTCTGCATGTCAATCAATTGTCAACGCCCATCTGAACAAATAGTAATCTTTATACAAGATAGCTAGAAAAGCTAGGTAGTTAGCTTTATTCTACTTATCTTGATCTTTATACACTTGTCAGATGAAATCCCTCATTCTATAATACAATGTCCTTTTTACTCTGGAGTTCAAATGCGGACGGACCTCCCAGATTTGACTTGTGTTTATTTCGCTAGTAGTTTTTGAATGTAATAAGCATAAAAATGTTTAATGTATTAAAAAGGATTTGTAATTCCTGCATTGTTATATTTAAAAAGGTTGTTACACGTAAAAAGTTATTTCGTAGCAATAATTGTTATATGTAAAAAGATTAACGCAAACTTTTAAATCGTTATTTTAATAGCGAAATAAAATAATTATTTAAAAAATAAAATGTTTTAGTCAATCCCGATGCAGAACTTAAAAAATAATGTGGCTTTATCTCAATTCCATGTTAAAAAACCCTTAAAAAAAATTGTAAAATGCCATAATCTAAAAATGATGTGCCGTTAAATAATAGGATGAAATAAAGATTTCTAAAACTATTTACAGATTTTTTTTTTCATTATTACACACATATTGTACAAATTATATGCAACTGAAAATGTGTAGGCCATGGACATTTGCTTAAGCAAATTAAATTCGGCTTATACGTGTTTTTAAATTACCAGATCTTCATGATTGAGGAACTTCTACATAAATCCACAGAACAATCCTCCCCTCACTCCTGAAAATAATTACTTCTGTCATATGAAATTTGCATGGCGTTTGGATCCGCTGCAATATGTTTGAGTTTGGATCCGAGTTATACGTGTAAGCGGTTTTTGAATACTTGTTACTTCTAATTAATCGCATTACACTAAAACTTTATGTGGCTTTCAGTTAAAAAACCAGTGTTGAATTCAGACACTTTTCTCCGGGAGGGACTTCTGTGGCTCCGGGGGGATTCAATAGAGTCCTGGGGGGATTACACTTTTTTACCACTGAAAACACAAAATCTCAAAATTTCCGGGGGGGGGGCATTGATAGCTTTGGGGGGAATGACCCGCCCCTGAATTCAACACTAAAATGTTCTCTATAAAATTATGTCAGATATTTCCCGTGCACAAAATTTCAGCTTGCTGAAGGGACCGAAATGTCTGAGGACCGAAAAGTCCAGGGACCGAAATGTCTCGGGACCGAAATGGCCATGGACCGAAATGTCTCGGGACCGAAACGTCTCGGGACCGAAATGGCCAGGGACCGAAATGTCTCGGGACCGAAACGTCTCGGGACCGAAATGTCTCGGGACCGAAACGGCGGGACCGAAACGGCGGGACCGAAATGGCGGGACCGAAACGTCCTGCTTCCTGCTGGGTGCCGGGTCATCATGGAATTCACCTCAACGAAAAAGCAGATAGTCTCGCTAAAAGCATAAGTGACTCTGATGTTTTGCTGAATTGGATTTCACCTGAGGATCTCATTCATTATAGAAAGAAAGAAATCTATCATACTCTCAACCAACAGTACAGATTGAGCAAATATATTAGCTCTCATGGTAATATCCCTCTGGTCAAGCAGACGTACGCTTGGGTGTCGAATTGTAGAGATGATGCTCTCATTTCGCGTTTTTTAAGCAAGATGTTGATCACCCCTGCCATCCTTTCTCGTTTCGGCCTGATGAATGAAGACAGATGTAGCAGGTGCTTTGTTTCTGACTCCCTGGAGCACATTCTTTTTTCCTGTCGAAAATATCAATCGCATCGTAATCTGTGTTGGAATCCTTCCACGCTGAGTGGAGCTTGTTTTCGTTCTTTTATTGAGTTCTCTAAGGAATTTTGCAATTCTGAATCTTTTCGGATATCAACTTTTAAATTCCTACATAGTATTGACCGTTTTTAATCTCTTTCTCGATCTTAGTTGATGTTTTTTCACAAATTGGATCATTCGAGACAACAGCTCAGCCGCTATAAGTCTAAAAAAAAAAACCCTCAAAACAAACAAACAATATGCGTTGAATTGTTTGTTTACAAAAATACGCGTGGTCGCGAAAAAAATATTTGCTTTAAAATAGCCAACAGTAATAACTGACGCGTCTGTCTAAAGTTTGTTTAAAGTCATTTACATTTTGCAATTTTGATGTTAAAAAAAAAGAAAAGAAAAAAGAACTAATATTTTAACAGTACCGAAATAAATGTCGTACTTACATAAGGTCTAATTAAAGTGTGAGATACCTTTCTGATTTGCATTTTTGTTAAAGTAGAAAAATACGAAGATTATTTTTAAATATCCGTACATTCTCTGCAGATTTTTTATTCGTACTTATAACTTATAGTAAGTTTGAAAATTAAATTTTGGTTTTATTGCACGAAGGATTTATTGTTTATGTACAAACTTAGATAAATGTATATCAGATCTATAAATTAGATTTTTTTACTTAAAGTTTAAACAATTCATTTGGATTTTATCGGTTTATTGAAGACTTAGGGTTTGTTCTTTTTAAAATTATGAATCGTATTACATGAAATATCTCCTATCATTAACACTATAGCATTGTTGTTATTATTTGTATCCGAAGTTTTGTGAAATTTCAAATTTTCAATTTAAATACATTTATTTTTTAACTGTATTTTAATTTAAAAATTATAATAGTATAAAATATTCAATTAGAAATGCCATTTTATACGAAAGTAATAATAGCAATAATAAATCCCTTTTGGCTACTTAAAACATGAACCTCACAATTTTTAAATAAAAATTAATTACCTCCTGAAATTGTGAGATTTCTTTTAGAGATCACTTATAATTTTTGCTCCTTAACAAGCTAAATAAAAATAAATTACTAAAGGGTTGAAATACAATGATTTTTCTTAAAAAAAACTTTATTTTTCAAAATAACCCCATACCAAAAATAATTTTATCAGCTCTTTCAATAATGCTGATTATTTTTAAGGCAAATAAATTTTTGGCGACCATGAGTATGAAAGCAAACAATTCAACAAATAATGTAGGGAATATATGTATGTATAAATATAAATAAATTAGTTAAAAACAGATAACATACATATATGAGATTACATACATTGTTCTATTTTAATAGTATTTTAAATTTTTTTTTAATTTCTATATCTTACATAGCATCTTGAATACTTTAACTGACGAATGACACACACATAAATAAATAAATAAAATAAATAAAATAATAATAATAATAATGAAGAGGGAATAGATAGGATGGTGCAAATGGGGACTTATTCTTCTCCACAAATTCACAAACAAAAGAACATTAGGAAGTAAAGTTGGAACTTAAATCTGATTCAGTGCCAAAATTTTGTAGAGCTAGACCTGTACCTTTTTCTTTAAAAGACAGGACTGAACAAGAAATTGATAGGCTTGAAAAGGAAGGCATCATAGAGAGAGTAGAGACCTCTGATTGGGCAACACCAGTTGTCCCGGTTGTAAAAACAGATGGGTCTATACGCCTATGTGCAGATTATTCTATTACAGTAAACCAAAATATTATGGTACAACAACATCCTTTACCAAAATTAGAGGAAAACTATTTCAAGCTTAAATGGCGGTAAACATTTTTCAAAAATCGATTTTAAACATGCATATTTACAAATGAAAGTACATCCAGATAGTCAAAGGATCTTAACGATAAATATACATAAGGGATTATATGTATGTAAAAGACTTATGTATGGTTTAAATTCGGCTCCAGCGATTTGGCAAAGATATATTGATGGGCTTTTCCAGGGAATGGAAGGAATCAAAGTTTTATGGATGATGTTAGAGTGACTGGATCAGATGATAAATCACATTTAGAAGCCTTAAGAAAAATTTTTCAGAAATGTAAAGATCATGGGCTAAAATTAAATTTAGATAAGAGTAAATTTTTTCAAAAAGAAATTCAATTTTTAGGGCACAAAATCGATGCAAACGGTATACATAAGACTGATGAGAAAATTTCTGCCATTTCGAAAGCTCCTAGACCCACTAACGTACAGGAAGTACAAAGTTTTTTAGGGCTTGTTAACTTTTATGGAAAATTTTGTCCTAATTTGGCTACAATAGCGAATCCTTTGTATAAACTAACACAGAAAGGTGTGAAATGGGTTTGGTCAAAGGATTGTCAGGAAGCTTTTGAAAAAATTAAAAATGAAATTTGTTCTCCGCGTGTCCTAATGCATTATGATCCATCACTGCCATTGATATTGGCAATTGACGCATCTCCTGTAGGAGTAGGGGCGGTTCTTTCCCACTCTTTACCTGATGGAACGGAAAGACCAATAGCTTTCGCATCCAGAACCCTCACAAGAACTGAGCAAAAATACGCTCAGATTGATAAAGAAGCACTAGCAATTGTGTGGGCTGTCAATAAATTTTATCTTTACCTAAAAGGGAGACGATTTACATTATTAACTGACCACCAACCTTTAGTAGCCATCTTCGGATCGAAGAAAGGTCTTTCAGTTATGGCAGCCACAAGATTGTTACATTATTCTTATTCTTTAGTATTACAATCTTTCCAGTTTAACATTAAGTATCGTCATACAAAAAAAACATGGTAACGCTGACTTTCTGTCTAGGCTGCCGTCCACCTCTGAACAGCTAGACGTTAAAGATGAAATTGATCTATTTCAGTTAGCACAAAGCGAAACTCTTCCTGTCACAGCTAGAGACTTAGCCAAAGAAACTCTATTGGATGCAGACCTCGCCCCATTGCTTAATATTTTACAGAATGGAGGAATTTTAAGAGGGAGAGAAGCAGAATATAGTCTACAAGATGGTTGTGTCATGTTAGGCCAGCGCGTGTGCGTTCCCAAAAAGTATCAGGCTCAGGTGCTTAAAGAGTTACATCATGGTCATCTGGGTGCTGTTAAGATGAAAGCTGTCGCTAGATCGTATGTTTATTGGAAGAACATCGATAAGGATATAGAAAATTGTTCAAAGAATTGTGTAGACTGTGCTCGGTACAAAACCGACCCACAGAGGGTAAAGGTGCATTGCTGGGAGTATCCTAGTGCACCGTGGCAACGTATTCACATAGATTTTGCTGGGCCTATCTTTGAATATATGTTCCTGATTATAGTAGATGCTCATTCCAAGTGGTTAGAAGCTTATCCAATGAAATCCACCACAGCAACCAAAACCATCGAATGCTTAAGAGATTATTTCGCTCGATTTGGATTGCCACTCATGCTGGTAAGTCACAACGGTCCACAGTTTACATCATTTGAATTTGAGATGCTTATGCGTAATAACGGTATTAAACACAAGACCACTGCGCCATTTAAACCATCTAGCAATGGGCAGGCCGAAAGATACGTCTTTACAGTCAAACAATCTCTAAGAGCAATGCAAAATTATGGTGGTACAATACAACAAAAATTAAGTACGTTCCTTATGCAATACAAAAAAGCTCCAAACCTCACGACACTTCATAGTCCAGCCATGCTTATGTTGAAGAGAGAGATTCGGACGAGAATCGATCTGCTGCGTTTTGATCTTAAGAGTAGAGTGGAAGAAAAAGTTCGTAAAGGAACTTATGAATTCTCGGATAGAGAATTTTAAATTGGCGACAATGTCGCTGTACGAAATTACCGGCAAGGCGACAAGAGATGGAGGTTTGGAAAAGTCGTTCGAAAAGATGGACAACTACATTACACTGTCGATGTAAATGGCCAATTGTGGCGTAGACATGCCGATCAAATACGGGACGGAGGAGACATAGAGGAAAAAGAAAGCGAGCTCCGACGATCATTTTCAAAACCTGCCATTCCTGTGCAAGATGCTGATGTTCCGACAACTAATGCTGAGTTAGCACAATCACCCACTAGTGTGGAGGCGGAGACGACTAATGCAACACCAGTCTCAGTTACTACACAAGAGCATGCTCCACTCAGTGTCCACGATCAACTGTGTCGATCAACTCCAACACCACAACCAGTTCGCCGATCTACAAGAATTCGGAAACCTCCTCAGCGATTGAACTTGTAGAAGAAGTTTTGAAAGGGAGGAGATGTGGTGTATTTAACTGTAACCGCAACTTAAGTAAAAATGTAAATAGAATGTTTTTATGTAAGCGGCAATTGTGTTCTATGCCGATTGTGTGTATCTGTGATCGTCTGCTGTAAATAATGTGTCCGTATTAAATAAGTTCTTTAGTAAGATGAAAATATTATTCTTCCAAAGTATATATCTCTTGCTAATGATGTTAAATCGATATTTAGTTCACATATTAAAATAATATGTGATAGTCAAGTCCACTTAAGAAATTCTAATGTCATTTTACAGAATACCGTATTTGGTTATGTAGTGGGAGGTTGTATTTCTAATTCGAATACGGATAATAATGACAATTATTGTGGATTAATTAGTAATGTGGAAGAAGAATTACGAAAATTTTTCGATTTAGAATCAATTGGAATTAGGGATGATCCTTATTGTAATGATGAAGATAAGACATTAGAAATTTTTTACCGAAACTGTTTCCTACAAAGTTCGTACCTTTCGTTACGAAATTCTCCTTCCGTGGAAGAAAGATTGGATAAATTTGAGTGATAACTATAAGGTCTTTGAGAAAAGGCTTAAATATTTGATTAATAAAATGCGAAACGATGATGATTTATTTTCTCAGTATAAAGAGATTTTGAAAGAATATCTTGAATGTGATATAATTGAAAAAGTGTTTGATTCACCTAGACCGGATAACCCATATTTTATTTACCACATCGAGCGGTTTTTAGAAAAGATAGTGCCACCACGAAAACACGAATTGTGTTTGATGCTAGTTCTCATGATGTAGGGCAACTTTCTTTAAATTATTGTTTGTGGCCTGGTATTAATTTAAATCCCAGCATTTTTTAGTTGCTTATAAGTTTTAGATTGAAAAAAATTAGGATTTTAGCTGATGTGGAGAAAGCATTTCTCCAAATTTCATTATCAGAAAGGGACAGAGATGCTGTCAGATTTCTTTTTTTAGAAGTTACTGAAGATCCTTCAAATAAAATGCCTGGTGATTTGAAAATTCAAGTGTATCGTTCAAACGTTTACTTTTCGTATTAAATGCTAGCCCATTTCTCCCAGCTGCCACAATAAAGGAGCAAATACGTAAATTTAAAGATCAATATCCAGAAACCTTTGAGATCCTCAATACTTTTCTTTATGTTGATGATTTAGTGAGTGGTACCCATAGTATTGAAGAAGCTTTGAAAATTTCAAACGAGGCTAAGATTATTACGAATCAAGCTAGTTTCAATTTGAGGAAATGGCTAACAAATGACAGATCGTTACTGGAACGATGAAAAATAGAAGGATTCGAGATTTATCCATTTGATCAAAATGATAGCATTATAAATTCATTGAAAGTATTAGGAATATCGTGGGATGCTGAACAAGATTCTATTAGTATAGACATTTTGAGGGTTTACCGGCACGTAGCTCGCTATAATTGGGAATGCAAAAAATGGTTATTGCAACATAATTATTCTGTTAATTTAATGATTTGGAGGTTCGACTAAAACTCAGATCAATTCGTATAACAAACAGAATTTATTAACAAATCAGATCATGCAGAAATACCCTTGTACATTTACAAGAAAGTAGAGCTATAAAACAAACTATAATATTCGAATAAATTTCAAATCAGCATATTACCCCTTTCTTTTTTTTTCTTGGAATTAATAAATGGAATCAATATTTCTACAAGTAAAGATCATAAAATAATGTGCTTCAATTATACTGTTGACATATGGTTAAAACATGAACTACAGAAAAAAATATTACTTACGTGAAAACCTTCCTCATCGTATATCTATCACATAGTGATAATGATCTACCACATGTAATCAAGTGTGATACACACAGTTTTTGTGTATAGTTCATTATCTCACAAGTTGCTGTTATAAACCAATGATTCCTCAGCACTATTTCACGGGATTTATGTTCATTCATTTACATAGGTAGACTGCTACCAAGCGTTGTCGATAAAATCCACAGAGCACTTCCAAAGAGAAGGCTGTTTAGTCGTTACACCCGTGCCCATATCTTCACATCATAAAGTTCAAAGATTGCAGAAAACCGCTGCAACACTGGACTGTATACCGGTACCGTTCAGGTTCCCACACAAGAATATGGAGAGTCACCCAACAGGCTATATAGGCATTCCTTAGATGTTGCACAGTTGCGCAGATTTTCACTGTGTATTCTTCAGGGACAGTAGACACCCTCCGTATTGTGGGACATCACAAAAACCTTTTCGCGACCCGCTGGTATGTCAAGTCTTAATTTTGACTTGTGATATCCAACAGAATAGAAGACTTGAAGATTTCCGATTATATTTAGTAGAGGTATAGCATTATGTAAAATGCAGCTACTCTCACAACGAATACTTTTAGGGGCATATCAACATGTAAGACGTCATTTCATTCTCTTCGAATTCTTACCCCTATTTTCACCCAACCGTATGGTGGCTCGCTTTCTCGTCAACTGACCTCCCATAGCTGGGGTGAGTCCCCTCTCTAATTTTCGGGAACCCACCCCCCGAAAATGCGGGAACAATTTCAACTATCTCCTGGCTAAACGTAGACAACTCGTATTTACACCACCTTCCAATTGAAAAGAAAACGCATTTTCTTCCAAGCCTCTCAAAAAATTTTTAGCCGCCGCACCATTTCCAGGAATTTATCTCCATATACGATCCTCATTGGCTGAGACTCGTCCTGACGCTATACAGGCAAATATCATTTTAAAAAACGGGGCTGATAGTTTTGACCAATCCCACTCCGTCTCCATAGCAACAGTACCGTAACAACTACGACACGTGTGGCAATGTGGAAGATTTCTCAGGATTTTTTCTTTGACAAAAGGGCTTTTAAGGGGAACATTCGTATCACTGTGTGAAAAGAGGAAGGAAACGAAAAGAAAAAACTAGTTGGCTGTGCCAATCCTAAAACTTTCTTCTATCTCATACGTACATTTTAATACTTAAAAAAATAGTTACTCATTTTAATGCTTTAATAATTTTAATTCAATACCATACGAACTTTGGTTTTCATCTTAAATTTCTGCTTCAGTCAATTAATGGGATTAAAAACGAATTTCCGTCTCTGCACGAGCCGATGAGCAATAGAATGATAGGCGGATTTTCTTCTTCTTAAATTCAGGGAGGACCTACTTGCCTTACCAAAAAAAAATTATATACAGAAATTTTAGTCCAGTTCTAGGACTAACTTCATACACTTTTGGGTGGTGAAATATTGAAAATGGCATAAAATATCGCAGCACCCCCTTCCGGTGGATTTTTTTCAAATTCAGGGAGGACTAACTAGCCATAGCCATACACTTACACAAAAAATTTGGTTCAATTCGATGCATAACTTCATATACTTTTGGTCGGTAAATTATTGAAAATAGCACAAAAATAGCGATTACAGCGCCCCCTTCCGGCGGATTATTTTCAAATTCAGGGAGGACCAACTAGCCATAGTCATACACTTACACAAAAAATTTGGTTAAATTCGATGCATAACTTCATATACTTTTGGTCGGTAAAATATTGAAAATGGTACAAAAATTGTGATTGCAGCGCCCCCTTACGGCGGGTTTTTTTCAAATTCAGGGAGGACCAACTAGCCATAGTCATACACATACATAAAAAATTTGGTTCAATTCGATGCATAACTTCATATACTTTTGAACGGTACAATATTGAAAATGGCACATAAATCGCGATTGCAGCGCCCCCTTTCGGCGGATTTTTTTCAAATTCAGGGAGGACTAAATAGCCATAGTCATAAACTTACGCAAAAAATTTGGTTCAATTCAATGCATAACTTTATATACTTTTGGTCGGTACAATATTGAAAATGGCACAAAAATGGCGATTGCAGCGACCCCTTCCTGCGGAATATTTCAAAACTGAAGTAGTACCTACTTGCCACAGCCATAAATATTCACAAAAAATTTGGTTCAATTCTATGCATAACTTCATACACTTTTTGATGGTAGAATGGCGACATACACACAAACATACGCACAGACAGACATTTTGTAAAAACATGTTTCTTGGAATCTCTGACCCCTGAAACGTGTAAATCCGTCGAAAACCGGAAGTCGAAAAAAATTTCGATTACAATACTTTCTTCTATTGTTGATAGAAGAAAGTAAAAATAGCAAGTGTTTACAATTTTACACGGGCAATAAAGCTTTTTAAGGGGTGCAGTAAATAATATCTCTTTACGTTTAAAGATAATTATAGCCTATATTTATGTAGGCAGGACGCTGATCATAGCCTATATTTATGATGACGGACGCTGAGTGCGGCTTTAGTTCTCCTGAGAAAAAAACCCTCTTCAATACCTTACCAACTTTGATTTTCATCTTAAATTTCTGCTTCAATCAATTAATCGGGGTAAAAACGAATTTCCGGTCTCTGCACGAGCCGATGGACAATAGAATGATAAGCAGATTTTTTAATTCAAATTCAGGGAGGACCTACTTGCCTTACCAAAAAAATAATCAGATACAAAATGTTTAGTTCAGTTCTAGAACTAACTTCATACACTTTTATGTGGTGCAATATTGAAAATGGCATAAAAATCTGTATTGCAGCGCCCCCTTCCGGCGGATTCTTTTCAGATTCAGGGCGATCCAACTAGCCATAGCCATACACAAAAAATTTCGTTCAATTCGATGCATAACTTCATGTAATTTTGGTCAGTACAATATTGAAAATGGCACAAAAATGACGATTGCAGCGCCCCCTTTCGACGGATTTTTTTAAAATTCAGGGAGGACCAACTAGCCATAGTCATACAGATACAAAAAAAAAAATTGGTTCAATTCGATGCATAACTTCATATACTTTTGGTCGGTACAATATTGAAAATGGCACAAAAATCGCGATTGCAGCGCCCCCTTCCGACGGATTTTTTTAAAATTCAGGGAGGACCAACTAGCCATAGTCATACAGATACATAAAAAAAAAATGGTTCAATTCGATGCATAACTTCATATACTTTTGGTCGGTACAATATTGAAAATGGCACAAAAATCGCGATTGCGGCGCCCCCTCCCAGCGGATTTTTTTCAAATTCAGGGAGGACCAACTAGCCATAGTCATACACATACACAAAAATTTTGATTCAATTCGATGTATAACTTCATATACTTTTGGTCGGTACAACAATGAAAATGGCACAAAAATGGCGATTACAGCGCCCCCTTTCGAAGGATTTTTACTTTCTTCAATCTTCAATAGAAGAAAGTATTGTAATCGAAATTTTTTTCGACTTCCGGTTTTCGACGGATTTACACGTTTTAGGGGTCAGAGATTCCAAAAAACATGTTTTTACAAAATGTCTGTCTGTATGTCGCCATTCTACCATCAAAAAGTGTATGAAGTTATGCATAGAATTGAACCAAATTTTTTGTGAATGTTTTTGGCTGTGGCAAGCAGGTCCTCCTTCAGTTTTGAAATATTCCGCCGGAAGGGGGCGCTGCAATCGCGATTTTTGTGCCATTTTCAATATTGTACCGACCAAAAGTATATGAAATTATGCATCGAATTGAACCAAATTTTTTGTGTATGTGTATGACTATGGCTAGTTGTCCTTCCTGAATTTGAAAAAAATCCGCCGAAAGGGGGCGCTGCAATCGCGATTTATGTGCCATTTTCAATATTGTACCGACCAAAAGTATATGAAGTTATCGAATTGAACCAAATTTTTTTTGTATCTGTATGACTATGGCTAGTTGGTCCTCCCTGAATTTAAAAAAATCCGTCGGAAGGGGGCGCTGCAATCGTCATTTTTGTGCCATTTTCAATATTGTACTGACCAAAATTACATGAAGTTATGCATCGAATTGAACGAAATTTTTTGTGTAAGTGTATGGCTATGGCTAGTTTGATCGCCCTGAATCTGAAAAAAATCCGCCGGAAGGGGGCGCTGCAATATCGAATTTTATGCCATTTTAAATACTGCACCACATAAAAGTATATGAAGTTAGTTCTAGAACTGAACTAAACATTTTGTATATGATTATTTTTTGGTAAGGCAAGTAGGTCCTCCTTGAATTTGAAAAGAAAAAGTCTGCTTATCATTCTATTGTCCATCGGCTCGTGCAGAGACGGAAATTCGTTTTTACTCCGATTAATTGATTGAAGAAGAAATTTAAGATGAAAATCAAAGTTGGTAATGAATTAAAATTATTAAAGCATTAAAATGAGTAACTATTTTTTTTAATATTAAAATGTATGTATGAGATAGAAGAAAGTTTTGGGATTGGCACATCCAACTAGTTTTCAAATTCAGGGAGGATCAACTAGCCGTAGTCATACATATACACAAAAAATTTGGTTCAATTCGATGCATAACTTCATATACTTTTGGTCGGTACAATATTTAAAATGGCACAAAAATGGCGATTGCAGCGCCCCCTTCCGGCGGATTCTTTTCAAATTCAGGGAGGACCAACTAGCCATAGTCATACACATACACAAAAAATTTGGTTCAATTCGATGCATAACTTCATATACGTTTGGTCGGTACAATATTGAAAATGGCACAAAAATCGTGATTGCAGCGCCCCCTTCCGGCGGAATATTTCAAAACTGAAGGAGGACCTGCTTGCCACAGCCAAAAACACTCACAAAAAATTTTGTTCAATTCTATGCATAACTTCATACACTTTTTGATGGTAGAATGGCGACATACAGACAGACACACGGACAGACAGACATTTTGTAAAAACATGTTTTTTGGAATCTCTGACCCCTAAAAGGTGTAAATCCGTCGAAAACCGGAAGTCGAAAAAAAAAATCTCGATTACAATACTTTCTTCTATTGAAGATAGAAGAAAGTAAAAATGTTATACGTAATTGGATAGATTTATGATAGGAAATAAAATTTGATAGAGCTTTTAGAGTGGGGGCCTTTTTTCTGATAGAACATCTAACTAAAAGAGTAGTTTCCAATGAAAGCTACTAACAAAAAGGGGCAATAAAAACCGCCTTGGTGGCCTGCTTTGTGGGAAAAATAGGGAAGAGTCCAGTCTTTTGCTGGTTTAATTAAATCTTTATTTCCTTATAGGCATGCATTTACAAATTACATACTTTTTTACTTTATAAAAAACCCGTAGCATAAATTCCCTCCTTAATCATTAATCAACTACATAAATATGTTTATCATGCATTTTATTTACGGCATTGATTTGTGTTTCTATTTAAATCATCAGAATTATGACACATTTGCGAATTTAGAAAGATATAAAATTGCAAAGCATGACCATGAAAGCGATATGGAATCCAACACAGCTTTCTGTTTTTTTGATTAATAAATTACCTATTGAGTTATAAGTGTTTTTGATCACGTGAAAAGGCGATTTTCACTCCAGTTTGAACTGCGCGGAAAGTCCGTTCAAAATGGCCACTTTGATACTTTTCTAAAAAATGTATGTTTACAAAAGAAAAAAAAAACTTGAAATTGAGTGTGATTAGATAGTTTCTGAACAACAATACCGACTAGTTTCATACATTTCCGAACAAGAATAAACTAGAATGTGCGTGATGCAGTTGTCCTTTTTGATTTAAGAACAGCCTTAACTGTCTCTTGGTGGATTGTTTGTTCAAGAATGCCACGTCAATGTACGAGAAGTTTTCAGACACAGACTGAGATCAGATTAAACTAGAAAAAGCTATCCTGACCCTACCCTGTGTAAAAGCTGGAAACTCAGTTCAAACACGAGTCGAGCAAAAAAGAATACTGAATTCATAACATATTTAAATAAATATTTTAAAATACAGAACTTTTCAGATTATAGTCAGTTCAAATTCAGAGGTTGAAAGCTATGGCATGCATAGTTGCAATATTAAGATTTATAACCACATAAAACAATTAAAAGCCTATTTAAATTAAATAACTTATAAGTGTATAAAAGTATGATTTTATAACTTTTAAGCTATGAAGGAAAAAAAAAATATTTCAACTTCAATTTATTAAGCCAAAAACAATTTGTAAATATTTCATTAACAAATGCATCGTTTTTAATTAAAAAAAAAATCAATTTTTTTTTAATTTTTCATGAGATATTCTTAGAAAAATGAGAGAAATTATTCCCAAAAGTTTATAGATCAACCTATACAAAAGATCCCAAGAACCTTTCTAGGTATATTTATTTAGGTATCTTTTTAATCTTAGTGAACAGAAAAGTATTAAACAGTGACACTATTTCATAATCTATCCTCAAACATAATTTTTCTTTCTTGCTAAAATTAAATTTATTTGAGCTTACTGTTTATCAAATAAAAGGTACTGAATTTTTTAAGGTTTTCTCAACAAGCACAAAACGATTTGACGCATTTTTAAATTTATTTTTTAACGGAAAGACATAAAATTGGAAGACTTGACTACGGAAACAATTTGGAATTGAACTTTGTCTTCCATTTTTTATATGAATAATTTACCTGCTGAGTTATAAGAGATTTTGATCACTCGATAAAGACGTTTTTCATCTTTTCTTGAATGGTTATTCATTTTTTTAAATGGAAATTTGGTTCAAAACATCCATTTTGACAGTATTTTTTGAAAAAACTTGAAAAAGCGCTTGCAAAAAAAAAAAAAAAAAAAAAAAAAAAAAAAAAAACCAGCTTGATTAGTAGATAGTTTCTGAAAAACTATACCTGCTAGTTTCATGCATTTCATAAAATAAATTAAAACTTATGTCATAAGGTTTTTTTTTTATTTGAGAACACCTATAATCTTTTCAGTCCTGAGACAAATTTTACAAAGCACTACAAAAAACAATTTAAAATTATTATAAAACATCTTCAAAGATGCTTAAGTCTATATATCAATGTTTCTAATTGGCACACATTTATTTTAAAAGTCTAGATGTAATTTTATTAATTTTAGAAGCATTTATATTAATTTAAAGGATGGTTTTTAGTGTTGTCTCCAGGCGACATCAAGAATGAGGAGGTTAAATAAAAAATTGGTCATTAAGAGGTCAGTCCATTCGCTAATACTAGACCGATGGAAGAAATTTATAAAGATATCTCTGTTGCGTTTTAATATTTTTAAGTGATATTTTTTCATTGGATAGCTGAGATCGATTTGTATGCGGCCGTTTTGCACTTTTTTGATTTTATTTACAGATATCTTTTATGAGAACGCTTTCATTTTCGGAGTTGGTTTGGAAAGTGAAAGCACTCTCATAAAAAATACATGCAACCAAAATCGAAAAAATAAAAAATGGCCTGCATTCAGATCAATCTAAGCTATGCAAAATCATTTAAGAATATTGGAAAGCAACTGAGATATTTTTATAAATTTCTTCTACAGGATTAGCATTAGCGAATAATTCTTTTCATTTGACTGCAGTAGCTCCTTAATATCAAAATCTCAAATTACTTTTTAATCTAACTATATAAATGTGCAGAGATGACACAGAATGAAGATGCAAAAATAAAACACAAAAAAAAAAAAAGTTGGAAAAACAATTTTTTTTTATTTGTTCAAGAATACAAAAAGTACAGTTTTGCCTGCACTCACAGCACAGTGGACTTCACAAAACAGCAAGAAGTGTGGCCAGAGACCAATGGACATTAATTTTTCAATCTCGCGTGTTTCTTTCTTTACAAATTGCAAATATGTACAACTAAATATGAAAAATGTACAAAATGAGTCTGAACCAAGCTCTGAAACCTAAGTAGTATCTTGTAATGAAATAAGACGACTGCCTGTAAGGGAAGACCGCATTATCTTGAAAGGCAATCAATCACTAAACATGTAAAACTTGGATGTTTTATTGAATTTTTAAAAAAATTATAATCAAATAATTATATAAAAATTTAGGTTTAAAAACATGATAAGCAGAAAACAGAGTTAATCAAGTAAAAAAAAAAAACTTTACATGATAAAAGTTTCACAATTTTATTTTCAAATAAAAGGACTAATGTTTCTTTATCACTGATTGAAACAACATATTAATCATCATTTATACCACTTTCAGTTTGCATTTATCTGTTAATAAAATAAATCTGTTAAAAAAAAAAAAAAAAAAAAAAAACAAGAATAAAAAGATTTTTGCAACTGAATGTAAATTGAAAGGATATGCATATTCTGCATGTTTTTTAATGAGAGAATATATAGATATTTTCTTTTTTTAAAAGACTATATTCATGATACATATTTGTATTTAAAAAAAATTGTCAAAACAATCGTAAGACATCATGAGTTAAAAATGCATTTAGATCTGTAAAATTGAAGAATTATACACCTATGACTTGAATCTAAGAGGGCCAATGTCATTTCTCACTAATCTTTAAAAAAAAAAAAAAAAAAAAAAAAAAAAACATAGTAAAAGATTTAGTTTAAAATTTAATGCTTTAAAAAACAATAAATTTTATTTTGATGCTGCCAGTTCAGGAGCTGTTCATTTTTTTTTTATGGAGAATTATAGGTTTAACTACTAAGCCAATTATATAATGCAATCAAGATTGATTATATCCTTAAATTACTACCTTAAAGCCCAGTAAAAATAATAAAACTGAAACATAGAAGAATACAAGAAATGTTTCAATATTTATCCTTGTATATGGTTTTCCATGAGGGTCATAAGCTGTACAGATAATATACATGACTCATAGAGCGAGCTATTAGTTCCAAAATTAATTTCTGAAAGATTTAATAATGTCTGATCAGCATTATATAAAAACTTTTTTTAAACAAAACTAACATTAACCCTTTTAGAATCAAATCATGATGGAAACCATAAAAAAATTTAACTAATATTTTTTTATATTGATTAAAAAAAACAAAAAAAAAACTGTAATTTCTGAAGTTTAATAAAATAAAGTAAAACAACTCTGCTGAGAAAAAGTGACAGATAATAATAATAATAAAAGTAAATGAGATCAAAATTCCATTTAAGTTAAACGAATATTTAAAATAATTTATAAAAGCTATATATTTTTTTATATATGAATATTATTTTTTAAGTGTCCTTTGCTTATTCTTTAACACCAATTTTATACAGATAAACACCACTCAATACACATTATCTCCATCAACAATTAATATGAAACTTTTTTTTAACACTTGTACACTCTGTATAAACATACTATACATTTTTTTTTTCAAGTGTTTGCAGTACAGTTAAATAAACATTGTTATTGTTAATAGGAACAATAGATTGAGCCAAAAAGTTTATAAAAAATCTGCTCACTACATAAATTTATTAAAAAAGCTAATACTGTAAGTTAATAAGCTTAATATTTTGTGTATGTAGTGCATAATAAAACCAATTATAAAAAAAGAAAACAAAGTTAATAAAAAATCAAAGTACCAAAAGTATTTTTCTCTCCCCACACGTGTAAAATTTTATTTTGGATAAATAAAATAATTTCTTGCATAAAATGCAAACTTATAAAAAGAATTTGAATTTAAATTACACTAAATTAAAAGTATGCATAAATTAAAAAATTTATAATATATGTAAAATGATGAAATTGAATAGTTATATTAGATCAAGTAGTAATAAGCAGATATTAATGTAATATCATGCTCAAACATCCTTGCATAACTAGCAAGTATTATGAATGAATGAATAAATAATAAAATAAAACACCAGAAAAAATCAAAAAACGTGTGAACAGTGAACACCAATCAACTTTGCTTTCTATGTCTCCCTGTATTAAAACAGATTTTTTTTCAAAGCATGCTACTATTCCGCTTTGAATTAAAAATAAGAAAAATCGAGGGAGTAAAAAAATGCAAGTTGTTCAGAGAACTTTTCTAATTATAAGTCTCATTGAGAGCTTCAGATATTTTGATATCAAATTGGTTATAGAAAAAATATGGCAAAACAAATTTTGTAATCTCAAATTATATGAAGATCTGAATGAAATGATATCTGAAGTCTAAATAATTTATAAATCAATGATATAAACTATTGCAGCAATTATAAATAATTCAAATTTCTTTTGATAAAAGAAATATGTTTATCCCAATGGAATAAACATATTTGGATGCACTGCAAACAATTCCTTGATTATATAGTTTTTTTTTTTTCTTTTAATATCAGTAAAGTCCACAATATCCAACAAGAAAATAAGCAACAAGCTGACGACAATTCATGAGACATCATACTTCTATTTCTTTTATACAGGTATATACAATCAATTTGTAATTTAATATAAAATATATAGAAATTTAAGATAAGCAATTATTTAAAAAAATGAAAGTTATCTTGCTGGTGAAAATTAAAGTATGAGTAAAAACCAAAATGGTAATGTAAAAAATGAGTAAATGTCTCTATGACAATGACCACTAATATACTGGAAGTACTGCTTTATCACTAAGTTGGCAGGTAACACCGGACACTTCTTTTTAATACTTTTAGAGAAAATTTGGCACTTAACAGTACACTACTATTTTACCAAGTTTTGAGCTGAAGTAGAGTCCTGTGTAGGCTAGGTTATACCCGAACCGAACCCCAAATTTTTTTTATCAAGTCAACCCACAACCTAGAACAAAAATCATCATTAACAGAACCTAAAATGAAAGAAAACTGATCCATGTATTAATAAATTTATGAAGAAGTTACTCATTAATGTTCAAGTATGTACATAGAAACTGTCCACAAATGATGTTAAGCTTGGAGGGGAGGGGGGGGTCATAAATATTTGTGGCAAGTGGGTGGGAATGGGTATCGCACATTTTGGCTAAAATAAAAGCGTTGAAAAAAATCATTAAATTTTGAAGTTAATTTGAAATAATAGTATTTTGTGTTCATAAAGTAAAGATAAAATTTAATATCAAATATATTAAACTCCATTTCAAATTCCAGAATAGTGCTGTTTTTAATTGTTCTTTCATATTAATATTTCATAACTACTGTATAATAAATATTATGTATTTTGTTGTAAATCTTATACAACACAAGTATGTTAATCATTTTTACTGCTATGCTCATAAACGTCATCAAAACGCATAGTTTATAAATAAAATTTGAAATATGATCTAGGACGTAGTGCTTTGTTTTTGAACTGCAAATGTATGTTTATGTAATATAGCGTGACATGTGACAAGTGAGAGGGAGGGGCTATGGTGAAGCATGACAAAAGGGGGAAAGGGGGGGTTGGGTCAAAAATATTTTAAAAATGTGTGACATCATTTATGGATTGCCCCATAGGCTTTTGTCCTGGAAAATATTCTGAATTTGCTTTCGAAAATTAGCATCAACTTGACCTGATTTGAGATCGACAAAAATTGGGTCACCCAACCTGTTGCAGGACTCTAAGCAAAGTACATGCAGTTATCTTTTTTTATACTAATACATCTGCCATAGTTTTGATTGAAAATATAATTAGTTTTACTGAATTCAAGTCAATGAGAGTATTAAGATGAGATATGTAAAAAGTGGAAAATTATTATTAATTTAAAGTAAGAAAGCAAAATATTTCACAAAATAATTCATTCAAAAGTAATCATAGTTTTAGATGATTGATTATTTATTAACCCTTCCTATAAAGGAAGCAATAGGATAGAAAATATTAAAGTTTTTAAATTTACATACTGGAAATTTTTTATTTGCTGCTATAGCACTGCAACAAATAAGAATGGAATTTAAATTTTAAAAATTTTTTCTTTTTTTTTAACTGACACTTTGTATGCTGAGAGACAAAGAAAAGATAAGCCAACAATTTTCTTAAAAATAGAAATTTGCCATAGATCCATATCCCTATATCTTAACATATTAACCATAAATTTAAATCATCTTACCTAAGCTGAATTATCTAAAATAATTTTGTTTTAATAACATAATAACTTTTAAAGTTTTTCCTTCTTCTTTGTAGAGCTTTATTAAAATGTTTTAGTCAAAGCAATAATAAAAATTGAATGTACTAATACAGAATAAAGGAAAGAGAAAGAAAAAAAAAACTTTAATGACTACATTATCATCTTTAATTTCAAGTTTTCATACTAAAATATACCAAAACAAATAAATAATTTTTTTGTTCTGGAATTAGGTAAAGTATTTGCGAAAACTGCATGTACTGAATGAGAGTTTAAAATAGGAATAAATAGTCATCTAATAGCAATCTATGCAAATTTAGTTTACAAATGCTAAAATATTTTCACTTTAAGAAATCTTTTACAAGAAAAACTTTTTCCTAAACTTTCCGTTTCTGGATTAGATGATGCTAGAAAAAGAGATGTGTAAGGCACTTCCCGTATGCTATCTGGTTAACTGCATAAAATTTGGCACAAATTTTCTCGGTCATTTAAAAATATCTACCATGAAATGCTTTTTCACCAGTTAATTAAGTAGGTAATGTATAAAGGCAATGACTTATGAAAAAGTCATAGTACAAAAACATTTTAAATTTAACTATTTTACTAAACAGATGGGCAGACACACATTGATTTTTGGCCTCCACAATATTGTGGTTAGTTTCTTTTTTATCTGAAGTATTTTAATGTAACTTAAAATCTGTATTTAATGCTTCTCTGATTTTTGCCAGAAGATTGTTAGGCTATTTCAGTCACCTGGAACGACTTGCTTGCTAATGCTAATCCTATGAAAGATATTTTTAAAGATGTGTCTTTGCATTTCAATGTTTTTAAATGATTTTTTTTTCATTGTATAGTCAATATTGATATCTACATTTGCTCTCTTTTTTAACCTTTTTTATTTTGTTTCCAGATTTTTTAAGAGAAGATGCTTTCACTAGCGAAATTGATTCCAAAAATGAAAGTGTCCTCATTAAAATATCTGTAAACAAAATCAAAAAACACCCTTTGTATAGATCAATTTCAGGTAGTTAATGCAAAAAGAATTGTTTAAAATTGTTGAAATGCAAATGAGATACCTTTAAAAATTTCTTCCATAGGATTAGTATTAACAAGGTTTTTTTTTTTTTTTTCCCTCAGGTGACTGACATAGCCTGTTAAATGTATAATTTATTGCACTAAAACAAAAACATTAGTTTAATAAGAAAATTTTTCTGTACATATTTCAACTATATCAATTTTATTTTATCATTTTTTTAAAATGAAGTTTTCATAAAATCAACATAGCATGTACAAATGTTTTCCCAACATACACACATATATAGAAACTACAATGGTATTATGAAAACTTCATACTGAAAAAATACATATGTATATATTTTAAATCAAGGTTTTTTAGATAGAAAAATATTTCAGAGGGTGAATGGGAGGGGGAGGGGAATCAGAATTTTATTAGAGAGGCATTAAACATACATTCTAAATAAATCAAAATATCTTAGACAAATTTTGATCTATCAGAGGGCCAAAAATCAATTCTCTTTTTAAACATCTCTTTTAGAAAATAATGTTCGAAAAAAAAAAAATCAAGTATTTTAGTGATAAAAACTTATTTTTTATAATGATAATTTCATTGATAATTCCATTTATTTCTATTAATTCATGAAATTTAGTTGATAATATGCAGCAAAATTCCTTGGACATAAAGAGTATAATTGCTATGTGTTTAGTAAAAGAAAGATAAAATATACAAAATTATGTCCTTTTATAAAGAAAAAAAATAATATAATAAAATATTATACACATTTGCAAACATTAAAACTCGTTAAAATGCATTAATTTTTTAAATAGTTAACCTGATAGTAAGTCTTATTTATAAATGCCTGGAACATAAAAGATTGAGCAAAAAAAGAGTCAATAAAAACTTAAAAGAAAAATATTAAAAACAGAATTTGCAAACTCTATAGTGATTATCAATATTATGAATATTAACAGTCAAACTATGTTTAAGAGGGCTATAGAAATTATCAAAAGGTGGTGAAACTAAAATATGATGATATAAAACATGACAAAAATTATATCCATAATCATAAACAAAACTGTATTATGTCCAAACTGGATAACTCAGCATCCATTGCTTTCTACTGATGATGTCTCAGATCAAGGTGAAAATATTTTATTGAGTTTTAATATCTGCAAATTAATATAATATTATAAGAGAGAAAATATTTATATATATATAATATATATTAATTCCAGAATAACTGCCATAGAAAACATAGAAAATTTACATAAATAAATAACTTTGAAATTTACATTATAAAATATGTACAATTTACTAACAAAATAAGCAAAATCAAACACAGATGACAGACTGGATGGCTTGAGTATTCAAATAAATGAAAATAACATCTATTTTATATAATTTTTATTTTAGTAAAACAAAATCTATTTTGGAAAAAACAGTTATCTTTTGAGATTTGCTATTGAAATGATAGTTTTATGCCATCCGCTGCAATGTTTTCTTAATAGCCCCAAAACACAGTTACTTCTACACTTAATGACTTAGAAATCTCATGTGCATGTTCATTCATGACACAAGATTTAACAGTTTCAAATGCTCTTATTTATTTCACGACTGTGCATGTTTGTAAATTTGGATTAAAAAAAAAAAAAATTTAGAAACTTTTATTTGGAAAAAGATATTGATTTACTCAACATAAATTTATCATTAAGTTGAATCTAAATTTTGTAATAAATTCCCCATTTTTAATTATAAATCAATATCCATAAAATTTGAAATGACCTGAAACAATTTTGAAACAGCTAAAATGAATTAGTTCTATCTGGAATGTCACTTGCTAGGAGATACCAAAAATGCCAAATACTAAGACAAACCAATACTGACTATATTAAAGCCATATATTGTATTCATCGGAAATACTTTTAATGAAATATCAATACTGGTAAGCATTATCTGGAGATATTTTCAATGAAATGCTACTATTACAGAAATATCAGCTTTACATTGGAAACAAGATAGTGAAAAATGAAGTGTGATTTAAAAATTCACGCAACAGCTTTAGTATAATTTGAAGACCATAAAAACAACTATTTAAAATAAGAAATTTTAAATAATAAGATGTAACTTATTTCTTTGTTGTAGTACATATTTGATTTCACTTACTAAGTAAAATTTCAGGTTCAAAAAAAGTTTATTTTGTCCATAATTATACTAAAATCATTTCGGGAACTTTTTTATCACATCAAGTATTCTTACTAAAGTACCGTAAAGTTGAGATCTATATTGCCCAATTCAATGATGCACTGTGTTTTCCTGTACTGAACAAGTTATATTAAGCAAAACTTTACACCTCAAATATGTAAACCTTTTTCCTGAATTAGATTTTTAGCAAAATATTTTGTTGAACATCTGCCTACTGATAACAAAAGACCATTTTTGCAGTTTCTGATTTTTATCATATAGCTATTATCCTCTAAAATCTAATTTTTACTTTATAAAAGATTAATTATATTGTTTTTTTATACTTTATCAACTTAACTAACTATAGCATTGAACTACAGATTAATATTTTACGGAACTAAGAGGAAATTTTATGATTTTCAAAACACTTAGAGTATAAAATACAAAATGTTTTATTTATTGAAATAGTTCGATTTAAATTAATGATAAAATAAAACATAGATCCCATATTAAAGCATTTTTTATGGAAAAGGAAATTTTTTGCGATAACTGGTATTGGAAAGCCATTCCAATATTAGTGCATCCCTGCTCACTTCATGCTAATATAGCCAATATCATTTTTGACACTAGAGATATAAGCTAACTTATTGCACATAAGTTTTCCCACATTTATACATTTTTAAAAATTAGGAATTGATAAAAATCCTCTTATAAGGACAACATAATAGCTATATTTTGTAACAATAACAAAATTAACTTTTAATAATATAAGTTTAATTTATAAATATATTAAAAAAAAGTTAAACCTTAAGAACACATAAAACTATTTACTTGAGTCATGAAATAGATAAGAGCACATGAAACAAATAATAGTGTTTACAGTGAAAAGTCAAGACACAAGCACAGAAACAAGCATGACTTTATACATTGGTCATTTACAAAATAAATAAAATTTAACAATGCAGGTGTATCAAGTTGCTCCTTTTTGAACACCCAGTTTTAGATCACAGAACTCCCACTTAAAAAAGCAGAACACAAAACAGAAAATGTGCTTATCATTCACATAGTCTTCACATTAATTTTTCCTCTTTATGCTGGCACACTGCACTCCCATCCAATATTTATTGGAAGTTTCACGATTAAAAAAGCATGAATTTGTAAAAAGTTCTATGTTGAAATTTTTTTTAAAAAAGGAAGTGTCTCTCAACATATGCAAGTTCATGACCAGATGAAATGTTTCACTGTTTGCACAGTTTCATGTCCCTTGTAATTGCTTCCTGCAGCTATCACAGCCAAGGAAAATATTTTCTTTATACAGAACATATAACTTTTCTTTTTTTTACACAGATGATTAGCAACTAGCAGTGTTCACCTTGCTAATAGTTGATATATGCTTAATAGTACAAATAGTATAGAAATGCAGTTCTGTTGAAGTCTAAATGAAGAAGCCTGACTTTTCACTAATTCTTCATTTTTAGCTCTAGTTTCATTTGGCAATTTATCTCTATCTTCTGAAATAGAAAAGAAGACATAAATTAATATAACAAAACTAATGGCAAATACACACAGAATTTAATAACAATGCAAAAGAGTAATAAACAACTGGTAAGCCATAAAATTTTTAAATTAAAGGCTTAAACTTATGAATAAGGGGGGAAAAAACTACAAAGAATGTATTTGTTAAAAATTGTGTAATTGTTACCTTGCTCATTGATGCACAAAAACAAAAACTTTAATATGAACTTACATAATAAAAAATAAAATAAAATATAAAATCAATGTTTCAAGCCTTCGTCGGGAAAATATTGCTAAAGATTTTTTTTTTTTTTTTTTTTTTTTTTAAATCTATTTTCCTGAAGACAGTTTGAAAAGTTAACTTTATATTATATTTATTTTTAATTATATTTTTAAGTTAATATATTTAAGTTAATTTTATATTTTATTTTATTTTTAATTATACAATTTCATATTAAAGTTCTTGTTTTTGTGCACCAATGAATAAAATTATGTGTTTTTAACAAATACATTTAATTTTGAAATTCAGTACATATGAAGTTAACATGATCTAATATTGTTAAACACTCAAATTTTTCATCATCATATTCTTTTCTTAGCATAAAATCGGAAATGAAGTTTAATAGGAAGTATAGTACTTACAGTATGAATATGCACTAATTTATCTTTCTACTCCAGAGAGAGAGAGAAAGAAAATATGAGCCCTCCCTACATTTTCTTGAGCCCATCTCCCCCCTATTATTCACTATCGTCTACGGCCTTACTGTCAATTGGATAAATTTCAGAACAAAAATGAGTCAGAAAATAAGGAGTTTGATAAAAGTACACCCTTAATACTATGATGTTTTTGTAACAAATAGTTTCTGTAACTATCGTAATAGCATACCATTCTCTAAACAAAAAAAAACCGTAGTGTGTCAAGAGAAAAGGAATCATTGCTTTTTTTTTTTTTTTTTTTTTAAGAACAAATTTCTTTTTGGATTCCTTTTTTTTGTAATTGTCGATTCCAGGTTCCGACCAAATAAATTTCGCTGCTTGCCGATTTGACTCTCAGCTTGTTTCTAATAAGTAAAGAATAATTGGAAAAAATATTTCTTACTTGAAAATTTCCATGCTTGAGAATATAAAAAAAAGAAGTCCGTAAAAAGAATTCTCTTTACGTGAAATAAAACGTAACAAAGTTGTTAGCTCCAGGAACAGGAAGATTTATTTGATAAAAAAAGGGAAAGGGCGACGTATGATGGCTGCTGAGTAGTGTAAAAAAAATTTAGAATGTTTTCCTTTAAAAAAAAATCTACGATAAAAAAAATAGAGGCAGGTGCGCCTCACACCAACATCTCAGAGACCAGCACACTGCTACTTGACTCCCCGATCGGAGAAAGCGCAGCCGAAAAAAAATTGGCGAGAGAGAGAGCGCGAACGGACGAAAAAAAACAAGCCCTCGAACGAGAGCGGTATAAATGACCGCCAAGTAAGATGTCAGTACGGCAAACCTACAGACGAACGCGCGAGAAAAGCGAAAGGAAAACCTCCTCCAACAAGGCGACGACGCAATTGAGAACAATTTATTGCGTAATAATTTAAAATAGTTTAATTACGATCGCAGGTACGGGAGAACAAAAAAAAACGAATTAACGGACATAGTGGGGAATATATCAAATTAAAGAAAATAAATTAAAACTAACAATCGCGTTGACAAAATCCTAGAAATTTAGCTAGAAGAATAAATAAAAATTAAACTAAGACTAAACGATGCATGTCATTTGTGACATACTCCCCCAAAAAGGGGTAAAAAAAAGAAAAAAAAACAAAACAGCCATCACCTTATATGTACAAGGGGATGACAATCATCGACATACATCATGTCGGAATGAAAAAAGGTACATCCACCAATAACTGCAACTTTCTACATACACATGGTATTTTGCAAACATTTTATACAATGCAAACTTGAGTTACATAAATTGTACTATGAAAATATTACATACATTGTTGAAAATATTACATACATTATACAGTTATGTTTCATCAATACATACTCATGATAGTGTTATCTTGAAACATCATAACATAATATGGTTGCACATGTAAGGATAAATAAATATTTTATGGTACCATAAATGAATAAACCTTATACAAAAGATAAAAAAAATGAAAGGGGGTTGTGATCACAACAAAAAAAAAAAGGGAAAAATACATTCAATACACATTGAGATAAAGAAATATGTATACTAAAAGAAAATGATGAAAATTGTTACACAAGGATTACAACACTAAAATTTCACATGCAATATTACCATATAGCGTTGATGGAACATACCATCTTACTTTTGTAGCCTAAGCTGAGGAAATTAACATTTACAAAAAAAATGTTATATCATGTAGTCTAGTCAAATTTCACATTCAGGTGAGTCTGGAAAAGAAAAAAAAATTAGAATATATGATGTGTGGTGTAGTAACATACTGGGCCATACAGTCTGCATAAACACTGAAGTGACAAACGCTGACAACCAACAGAGATTTTTCATGGTCCCTATAAGTAAGTGCAGAAAGTATATTAGAATGGTCTATTTCAATCTTTGTCTGGCTGCTGTCTGTCTTAAATTGTATGTATTGGTGACCGGTATATGAGTGTTCCTTGTAGACGTCAACAAAATTCTGGCATCAGGTGCATTGACATCGGCAGGAACCTTCACTGCTGCTGGATCTTCTGGAGTTGTGGCATGGTCTGATGGGTCAACCTGAGGTAAGTGATTGTTTACATTGTTATTCAGTCTTTGTTGCACAGTTTTTGAGTCTAGAGCAGGTAGTTGTACTTTATTGGCAGGTTTTGAACAGAGATAATGTTTTCTTTTTTCAGGGGTAATGAGTCTATTGATATGTACCTTTTGAACTCTACCTTCTGAATCTGCAGCTTTTTGAATTTTAAAAATTACTTTAGAACATTTTTCGATGATTTTCATTGGAGTGTCAAGAACCTTTTTGAACTTTCCGGCTGTTTGTAGAAATACGATGTCACCAACTTGTGGCTGACGAAGTTTTGCTTTAGGGTGCTGTCTAGAATTCTGTAGCTTTTGATAGTCAATTAAATTGCTGTATATTTTTTTGTAAAGATCTTGTAAATTTTTCATTAAAGTGAAGTAGTCGTGGTGGACATCAAATCGGTTATTGTATGTGTTTATGTGAAATGTTTCAAAAATATTGGTGATGTTTCTTCCAAAGTGAACTTTATTGGGAGACATTTTAATTGTGTTATGGTAGGTGCTGTTATACATAGCTTCATGAATTTTTACTGCTGTGTTAAAATGATACCCATCTTGTATTAGTGCTTTTACTGTTGCTTTTATTGAAAAGTTGATACGCTCAGAGACGGAGTTAGCTTCCGGGTGGGCCACAGTTGTGTAACGAAGCTTGACACCCAACATTTTATGGAATTCTTCAAAAATATGAGCGTGAAACTGTTTTCCATTATCTGATAATATTAATTCAGGACGTCCAAAGGTGACTATGTAGTCAAACATGGCATGAACAGCATTCATTGCAGTTATATTTCTTAGAGGATACAACCTTAAGTGTTTAGAAAAATGATCGATTATTGTCATTATAAAGAATCCATTTTTGAAAGGGCCCACAAAATCGAGAGAGATAAGTTGACCCGGTTGTGTTGGAATAATTGTGTTTTGAAAAGGTGCTGTAGGAATTCTTTGTGGTTTATTAGTGAGACATCTTGTACAAGATTTCACATAATTTACTACATCTGAATGTAACCCCTTCCAGAAAAATTTCTTGCTAATATTTTTGTACGTTTTGTCAATTCCATAGTGTGTCATATGATGGATCCTAATACATTTTTCTCTTAAGGATTTGGGTACAACAATTTTATATTGAATAGCTTCTTGGTTTGTAAAAGTAGGATTATGAAAAAGAAGTAATGAGGATCTGTCACAAATTATGTAGTTTTTAAACTTTGAAATGACATTGCTATTGATATCATCAATTATTTTTTTAAGCTCTGTATCTTTACGCTGTTCATAAAGTAGTGTGGCTTCAGAAATATCGAGAAGTGCATCTTTAGGTGGGGGAGAATTAAAATTATTTTCATGACTGTATGCAGCTTGCTTAACATTATCTTTATCAATTGTATTAACATCTTCCACAACTGGCAGGATCTCTTCTGAGTTAATTAATTGAGGGTCTGAATTTATGTCAGTGGAATTATGTATTGTGGGTGTTCTAGAAAGGTAATCAGCTAAAATGTTCATGCGACCTGGAATGTGCAAAAAGGTAAAGGAATATTCACTAATTTCAAGTAGCCATCTAGTGATAATATCTGCTGGGGATGTGGTTCTCTTGTAATGTTTTAAAGGTTTGCTATCACTTAAAAGAATAAAATGACGACCATATAGAATATTTTTAAATGCGGCCAAGCCTTTGGCTATAGCCATTAGCTCTAGCTGTATAGGTGGATATCTGGTTTCTGCTTTTCTTAAGGCCTTAGAGAAGTAAGCTATTGGCAGTAGATCATTTCCATGTTTTTGTAGAATTACAGCACTGATGGCAAATTTTGATGCATCTGTATTAAGGTAGAATGTTTCATTGAAGTTGGGTTGCTGTAGAAAAGGTTTGCAAAAAAAAATCTGTTGTAACTTTTGGAAGGCCTCTTCCTGTTCTTTACCCCATTCGAATACTTTCTTCGGTGAAGTCAGAGTGACCAGTGGTTCTGCAACCTCTGCGAACGACGGTATCAAATGTCTGTAAAATCCACATAGGCCAAGGAAACTCTTCAGTTGTCTTTTTGATTTAGGAACTGGGAACGAATTAATTTTTATAATATTTGTAGATACAGGATAAATTCTGTTATTTTCTATGTGAAAACCAAGAAAATTGCATGATTTTTGGTGAAATGAACACTTCTTTAAATTTAATGTTAAGTTATATTTTTTGAATGTCTCTAAAAATTTTGTCAATTTTTCTAAAGTTTCTTGGAAGGAATTACTGCAGACAATAACATCGTCCTGATAGCTGAAAATACCCGGTAAGTTGACTTCTTCAATAATGGTATCAATCATTGCTTGAAAAATGCTGGCTGCGGTTTTTAATCCGAAAGGTAGCCGTTTGCATCTATATGTACCCCACGGGGTTGTAAAGCAAACTTTATCTTGATAGCATTCCGGCAAGTGTACCTGATGGTACGCAGAAGGCATGTCTAGAAGTGTGAAAAATTGATAATTGGCGATATTGTTGATGAGTGTTTGGATTTTAGGGAGTGGATAGCTTGAGTGGTCTATGATGGTATTAAGGACACGTAGGTCTAGAGCCATTCTATACTTTTGGGGACCTCCATCAGACTTTTTTTTTACTAGTAACATGGGACAGGCCCATGATGCTACATTCTTTTCGATGATATTGGCTTCTATCATTTCATTTATTTGTCTACGAGCTTCCTGTTGCAATGCATGTGGCACAGGGAAAGGTAATGCTTTAATCGGGTTTTCACTATTAAAATTAATTTGGGGCTTTATAACATCCGAGTGTCCCATTGTTTTTAGTGTAGCTGAAAATGCTTGAAAGTTCTCTTTTAGTACTTTATGCAATTTTTTTTTTTCTTCATTATTCAGATGATTAATGTTTAATTCAGCAGTGTTAAATTCTATCTTTCTTTGTTTAATGACTTCAGGGTCTGGCTGGATTAAATTTATGTATTCTTCTGATGTAGGAGGTGGCATATCAACGGGTATTTCTAACTTTTCCTTGAAGGCGGGCTTAATTTCTTCAATTAGGTTGATTTGGCCGATTGTAGTGTTTTTGTTAATATGTAAGATATGTTCAGACTGGTTGTCTAAAAAAATATAAAATTGTTGTTCGTTATTGTAACAATTGTCATTTTCAGGGAGTAGCGCCCCAGAGTCCTGTGCTGGAGTTTTAAATGAATGGACAGAGTCATGGACATTTACTTTGTATTTGTCTACAGAAGTCAAAATTAAATCTTTGTTCATGAAGAAATTGTTTAGGAAAGTCCGTACCTTGATGTAAGCAGCTTCTGATGGCTGAAGGGTTACTTTCTGTACAAGTGTCACTGGTAAATTTTGAGTTATGATGATAGGGACCTGTTCTTTCGGGACAAATGGTGGTACATTAAGTAACTTATTAAAATCAACGTCTGAGGGTTTTTTTTGAGATCTTATTTTACTTTTTATTTTGTTTTCAAGATGGTTCGATATAGTGAAATTTTGACTTGCTGACTTATTTGAAAAATATATAAAATCATCCTTAATTTTGCATACTTCCGTTTCGGGGAAGATTATTACGTTAAATTTTCTGACGAAGTCAAATCCTAAAAGGCCAGTGAACTTTGATGATGGTTTTAAGGTAAAAAGATAAAGTGGATGTCTAAAATGCATAGTACCAATCTTGAAAGAGAGTTCTACACATCCTTTAAATTCAGTCTCTGAATTGATAGTGGATATTTTTATATTCCTGGATAGTACCCGATATTTAAAGTTGTGTTTGTTTGCATCAAAAAAACTTTTGCATAAAAGAGAAATGGAACTTCCTGTATCAATTAGGAAAGGAGCTGTTTCGTTGGCAATTTGAACTTGGATAACAGGAATGGAGGGTGCCATAATGTTTACATTGGCTATTATTTCTTCCTTAATGTTAGAATTTGGAATGTTATGAAACAGATTTTCTGGAGAGTGTGTGATACGAGTACTTTGTTCTCCAGTATCCAAAGACTCGATTAGTAGTTTGGGTGAGTTATTGCTGGAGTTGCATTGTAGTTAAAAGACTGAGAATTTATGGATGGAGATCTGCATTCACGGGCAGAGTGCCCGACACATAAGCATAATTGGCATGTAACATTTTCTAACTGTGTTGTCTGCGTGTTACGGAAGTTGTGATTTCGGTATGTATGGTGAAAGTTGCGCCGATTTCCACGACTGTGTTTAAAGTTATCTCTTCGAAAGTTACCTCTTCTGCCATGAAAGTCATGTGTCCGTTTTTTATGGAAGTTGAAGATAGGTTGAGAATTGTTTGTAGACTCATCTTTTGTATGTTCATTTTCGGGCTCGTCGATTTTTGTTTTCTCACAAAATTTATTGATTGTTGTCTGTAAACTGTTTACTTGTTCCGTTAAAGCTAAAACACTATCTTTTTCCTCAATTGCAGGCATATTGGATAATACAGAATTCTGCATCTCACAGTCCTGTGCTAATCTTGCCTTTTCTAGAGCCAGTTTATAACTTGTAATGTTATTTTGAAGAATGAGCAACCGATAGTTCGGGGGAATAATTTGTAAAAACTTTACAAATAGGATTTGATCAAGTGCTTGAGAATCAGTTAGATTGTTGTAAATTTTGTGGGTTAAGAATTCTAGTCTGTGACTAAGATTACTTATTGATTCATCTGGCATCATTTGTAAATTTTCATATTGCATGATGTGTGATGCCACTGAAGTTTGCGTAAAATGTGATTTAAGTTCTTCAAAAAGGTGATGTGAAGATTCGAATGGGCTAAACTCAAGCTTTTGCGCTATTAATTGTCGCGCCTTTCCTCCTAAATGAGATGTGGTGTATGCTAAAATGACATCATCCGACCAATTTTGAATGCGTGCAAAATCTTTGATTTGATTAATAAAAAAATTAAGTTCATCTGGGTTGCCCTCAAAGGGTTGAATTTTAAAGTTAGGCAGATTAGATTTTTTATTAACAGTCGGTGACTGAGTGGGGGGAATGTGGGGTGTTAGAGTCGGCATGGTTGAATTTGATGTTACACTACTGCCAACATCACTCTGGGCATCAGCCCTAGCTCTAGTTTTAGTTCTTCTTGGAGGCATAATTGGTGAATTACTTTTTTTTTATGATAGAATAACAAAAGAACACATATAAAGTCAATTTCCACAAAAAAAAATTCAAAATTTTTTTTTTTTTTTTTTTTTTTTTTTTTTTTTTTTTTTATATTCTGTTATCAAATACTACTATGCACATATGTTTTAAACACAATCAATTATTTCAGTAATAATTATTATTCATACAACTTATTTTCATATAGTTTTCTAAACAGTTCATAAATTAACAGATTAAAAAAAATGATATATATTAACTATAATATATATATGTTCTAAATTTTTTCTGATGTTATTCATCTTTCACGTTACTTATTCAATTATTTCAAATACATCATACCATAACGACGTATCACACATTTTATCTTATTTAACTAGAACAAGAAAAAGTTAACTTTTAATATCATCCAAAAAAAATGTGTACCGGCATGCGAAATGGTCATACGGCACCATCTATCGTAATAGCATACCATTCTCTAAACAAAAAAAAACCGTAGTGTGTCAAGAGAAAAGGAATCATTGCTTTTTTTTTTTTTTTTTTTTTAAGAACAAATTTCTTTTTGGATTCCTTTTTTTTGTAATTGTCGATTCCAGGTTCCGACCAAATAAATTTCGCTGCTTGCCGATTTGACTCTCAGCTTGTTTCTAATAAGTAAAGAATAATTGGAAAAAATATTTCTTACTTGAAAATTTCCATGCTTGAGAATATAAAAAAAAGAAGTCCGTAAAAAGAATTCTCTTTACGTGAAATAAAACGTAACAAAGTTGTTAGCTCCAGGAACAGGAAGATTTATTTGATAAAAAAAGGGAAAGGGCGACGTATGATGGCTGCTGAGTAGTGTAAAAAAAATTTAGAATGTTTTCCTTTAAAAAAAAATCTACGATAAAAAAAATAGAGGCAGGTGCGCCTCACACCAACATCTCAGAGACCAGCACACTGCTACTTGACTCCCCGATCGGAGAAAGCGCAGCCGAAAAAAAATTGGCGAGAGAGAGAGCGCGAACGGACGAAAAAAAACAAGCCCTCGAACGAGAGCGGTATAAATGACCGCCAAGTAAGATGTCAGTACGGCAAACCTACAGACGAACGCGCGAGAAAAGCGAAAGGAAAACCTCCTCCAACAAGGCGACGACGCAATTGAGAACAATTTATTGCGTAATAATTTAAAATAGTTTAATTACGATCGCAGGTACGGGAGAACAAAAAAAAACGAATTAACGGACATAGTGGGGAATATATCAAATTAAAGAAAATAAATTAAAACTAACAATCGCGTTGACAAAATCCTAGAAATTTAGCTAGAAGAATAAATAAAAATTAAACTAAGACTAAACGATGCATGTCATTTGTGACAGTAACATACTTAGGTTAAAATATAACAGAGCACCATGACATTCACAAAAACAAAATTTTATACAGTATGGGAGTTGGTGGTAGAAACAAACCCTAATGTTATTCCTTAGTTGCAATAATTATTAGAGTAATTAATAGAGTAATTTATAGAATTGTACTTATGTTTTATTCACAATTATCATACCTGTTTTCTTTGAAGGCATTTTGCCCCTTTCTTCTTCTCTAGGAAAGTCGTATGTCTTCATAGACGGATGTTTGCTAGTATTGATGCTTGGTGGCATTCGGAAAGGAGGAATTGTTGGACGATAGAAGCGATAGGTGAACGTAGATGTTCTAGAAGTGGATGATGTGGTAGTGGTAGCTATTGTTGTAGATGAAGAGCTGGGCAATTCTGGGGATGCTGCACAGAAAGTGAAAGAGTTAGCCATTTGAAATCATTAACACAAAAGTTAACAGTTTTATGGGTTTTTATTAATTATACAGCATGGTCTTTATCATTCTAAACATTAATAACATAAATACTAACAGGTGAAATGGAATGCAGTTTTCTACAATTGAATTATAAAGAAAAATAAACAGTTTTTTAAATGCAAGAAGAACTTATGAAATGCAATAGTACAAGCTTTGAAACCAGACGATTGGTCATGTGGATTTCTTTTGTATGTACTTTGCTGAAGAAGATGAAAATTACCTGGAAAGAGTCTGCTTTTCTGATGAATCCATAGCTACATTGAAGCAGGGATACATTTAGGAAAATTTTAAGTCCTTTAAAGGATCCTTCACTAAATTACTTGTTTCATAAATAAATTTTTTACAGAACTTTCCACTCTTCAAATTAAACTTTTCACAAATTTAATCATTTAAAAATAAAATCTGACCTGTTTATTTACAGGTCAGATTTTATTTTAAAATGATAGCTGAATCCGCCAAAGAACATATTGCTTAGCTTTTTAATGTATGAAGAACCTGAATGCATTGGTAATTTAAAATTAACAAAATTATGACCAGAATTTTCACAAATATAAGAGAATTTTCACTATTTCACAAAAATAGGACCCTGTAAAAAAAGTCTGGACAGACTACTGTGAAGGTACTAATTAATAATAATAATAATAATAAACCTAACCAATAAAATAATCCCTTTTTCGTTTCGTACATTCTTGCAAATTTGCAAATTGCACTTTATATGTTAGTATTTTTGTTATTAATGTTTAGAATAATAAAGATCTTTTTAGTACACACTGTACTTTACTCATGTGCATTTAATATATCCAATTAACAAAATGTTCATGGGTGCAAATAGACCATCCAAATAAATTATTTTTAAGCTAATGGATGCCCCTATCACATAATGGCCCATAAATTCAGATTTATCCTAAACAGTAAAGAAAATTGACATTTTAAAATAAAAGCCAACTAATTTGTAACAGCCAACTCTAAATGATTTATCTGCATTTTTTTTTTCTTTTTTTTTTTTTACATGTTTATTACTATTTACTGCTTTATAAGGTAGATTCAAAATAAAATCCTCATAAAATAACAGTGATTCACAGTTCATAATTACGATTTCAAACTGCATTTAGATCCTTTGTATTATACAATGTAAAATAAATGACATTTAAAGAAAAAAAGCTTCAACACTGTAAATGATAAAAAAACAAACATACTTAATAAACAAAACAGAAGAATCTATTAGATAATCCAATAATAATAATAATAAAAATGCTTATTATACTACAGAATTTAGAGTTAATAATAAAACTTTTGAAAAGATAGAATTTTGTGATTTCCATAGGGGGAAAAAAAAAAAAGAAAAGAGAAAGCTGTTAGAGCAAAATGGATCTCATATATAACTCATTCTAAAATAAAATAAGCTTAAAAACAGATTGTATAGTAGAAAAACTAATGGACTATAAGAACTAAGGATATATATTAAAATCATGATACACTTCATTCTTATGTAGGGCAAAGATTTGTAACTTACGTGAAGTAGGTTTGCAGCAAATCTTGAAGATAACTTTCATGTTATGTGTAGCACAACGCCCACCAATTCTTTGGTCCAAAGCATTTTCTGAAACACCAGCACCAGAAGTTGCTGCAAAAATTTAATTTTTAATATACATTGTATATCTATAAAATAATCTGATATTTAATAATACATTTTAACTATTTAATAATATAATAAATTAAATATTTCAGAAAATATTTAATGGTTTAAAAAAAAAAAAAAATCTAACTGCTACATTGCTTAAGAAGCTACTTCAGTCTTATGAAATCCCTCGTTCACTAACATTAATAGAATGGAAAACATTTTTAAAGATATCTATTTTATTTACTTATTTTGCATTGGATAGTTGAGGTTAACCTCTATAAAGGTGGTTTTTTATTTTTTCGATTTTGTTCACATGCATTTTTAACTAGAACACTTTCATTTTCAGAGCTGGTCTCAAAAGTGAAAGTATTTTCATAAAATAAATAAATAAAAAATCTGCAAACAAAATGGAAAAGTAAAAAAATGATCTTGTAGAGATCGAGATCAGCTATCCAATATACACACACAAATCATTTTAAAATATTGAAATACAAACAAAATATCATTAAAAATTTCTTCTATAGTATTAGCCTTGATGAGCAGATCTTTTCACATGACTGAAATAGTCCCTTAATTATAATATTACAAGAATATTTCTCCTGCCATAGCATATTTATTAAAATTACTATGGTATTAAATTTAAGTAAATTGTATTTCAAAAATAATTTTATTCAGCACCAACTTCTTAATAACAAAAGAAAATTAATAGCCATTATCCATAGTCTCACACCAATAAATTGTTATCATCATTAAAATACATTAGAACTAACTATCAATCAGTTGTAGAACATTAGTTATTAGAACTATCAGGAGGAAATAAAAGAAAAAAAATAATCCAAAATTGTAAAAAAAAAAAAAAAAAAAAAAAACAGCTTTTCAGCTTTACTTTATTTCCTATTACATACAGACGTATACTTGTAGATAAAAATAAATGTTATTCGATATTGTAATAGCATAGTTGGATAAGTAATATAACTTCATTTGAAAATATCCAGATTAAATAATTACAATATGTAGAAAATTGAATTCATTTTTAATTTAAACATTATTAGTAATAACTATGTCTTATGTTGAACGAATAAACTGCTCTACTCCAGTGAAACACTGATATTACCTTCAAAATCTTATCAAGAATTTTTTTTAATTAATAATAGATATAATATTTTATGAACAACACTGATAAAACATTTTCACTGTCTTGATTATAAAAATATTTTTGCAGTGAAAACTTGTTCTCTGAAACATTTTAATATTTACTATTTGATAATTAAATAAAGTAAAACACTTTGTAAAATCACCATAATTTATGGTGATTTTATAAAGTGTTTTACTTTATTTATTAATTATCGCCAGTGTTCATGGTGTTTTTTCACAACTTGATAATGAATTCAAGTATAAATAAATTCATTTTGAAAATAGTATCTCCAAATATCTCTAAGTCAACATTTTTGACCATTTGATTCTGGTAAGTAATAGAAAATATTGATATCATTAAATGTTATAGTTGACACTGAATATTTGCATGCCATCTTATTCGATTTCATATCTTAAATTACTTCATATTAACTGCCATAAACAACCTGCCTTTCTTAAATGATAGCATTTTATGCTGAATATTTATTATGTTTCATCTTTGCTATTTTCTCATGTTTAAAGATAACTCTTTACTGCATCGGGCATGTTCACCAACATATTCTAATTTTTATCTTACATACATGATCTAGTGCAGATAAACATGACCTAGATTCATCCACTTCATGTTTCAAATTCCATTCCATTAAAAACACGGATTACTGGAATTTTTAAAATTCTGTTGTTTTACATTAAAAGTACCAGTGCCCTTTTCATTTCATATATTAAAAATTTCAATGTGGATTGTTCTTAAACTTACAAAAAAATCTGATGTAAAAGTAAAAAATTACAAATTTTAGTAAAAAACTATGCATTTCCAGCAAAATAATTGTTTTACAGACTAAATGATTATTCAACTAATTACCAGTAAAACAGTATATTTGAAAATAGTAATCTTCAGGGCCTGATTATCGCTCAGACCAACTAGGCTGTGGTCTTGGACCCACTGTTGCTGGGGGCCCCGAATTGAGTAAAATGATTTAGAAAAAAAAAGTCTTAAAATTGCAGTTTCTCCAATTATTTTCTGAAAAATCAAAATATATTTTGGTTTAAATTGTAACTGTATTGTAATATATAATATCTTCATTCCCTATGTCCCCCCCCCCCCAAAAAAAAACCCAGCAACTATTTTGCGGCGAGGGGCCCCCTAAGAGATGCTGGGCCTTGGGCCCCACACAACTTTAATCAAGCTCTGGTAATCATTTATTTTTTATAAAGAAAATTTTCACATACTATGTTTTAATTTATAAAAGCTTTGTAACACGTCATTCCTTTGACAAATTTTAGGCATATCACACACTGAGCAAACAAGTCGGCAAAAGCACAAATACACTTCAATATGTTGCATATTGCTTTACGACAAAAAGAAAAGAATAATTAATAAAAAGCAGCTTACATATGAAGTAGTAATCTTGACCTGGCTTGAACTCTAAGCCTCCAGGCTGTGGTGTGAAGGATCGGAAAGTAATAGTGAAATAAAGATATCGATGAGGTTTATCACAGAGGGCAATGATGCGAGCATTAGGATTAGTTATGCGACAGGAATCATATTCTTCCTTTGACACCTAAAAACAAAAACATGCTCTTTCAGAAAAAAAAAAAAAAAATCATTAACAATGATCAAAGATTAAACACATAATTAATTTTCTATTCCAACAAACATAATTTGCTACAACAATATAGCAAACTGGATTTAATTTGTCATGTTGATAGTATAATAATTTATATGAAGATGCGATGAACTAATTAGAACTAAATCCATTAAAACCCTTTTTTCCAGATTCTAAATTACATTTAACCACATAAAGGTGAAATTGGAAAAGGAGACATTAATTACAAGTAGATAGCATTTTTTTAAATAGCAGAGTAGCATGAATTTAGCTGATTTTTTGGCGACCATCATTTATAAAAGATTTTTCAATTTAAAAATAAAGACTGTTTGAAATTTTTCTTTAATGTTATAATTATTATCATTTAATGTGTAAAAATCTTTTTAAGAGTCTCTTTTCTCTCGTAGTTTTTTTTCCTCCTTCTTTTAAACTTTGTTTTTTTTTTTTTAAATCAAGTACATTTCATAGTAATTGTATCAATAGGTATTTGTATATATTTTACCTATATTAATAATTTATTAATACTGTTAATTGTCAAGAATATTTATTATAAAAATATTTTAATTGCCTATTGTATGTTTAAAATAGATATACAGTATGGTCCAAATTATAATACAACCAAATTTTGCTAATAAATTTTAAATAAATGGGGATAGTCAGTAGCATATCTTGTATACCCTAATTTTATTTATTTTTATAACTACACCAATGATTATGGATTTATTGACTTTTGGAACATGCTATATTATACACAACTAAACCTCTAACAAAATTTACAAATATCTTGCAAAATAAATTTTCGAATAACTAAATTTTGCAAAATGCAGAATTTTGTTAAATACAGGGATGCCACTCAGAAAATAGCAAAAAAGAGGAAATTATGCGTAAAGTAAAATTTACGACATTTTTCACAACTTTATATGTGAATTTTGAAAATTTTATTGTTTATAATAAACTAAATAAAGAATTACAGCTTTTCTTTTGTTGTAAACTTTTAATTTATAAGAGTAGGTAAAAATGATTTTTTCTTTAGTTCACAGTATTTTACATCAATTAAGGTAACCCAGCAATAGGTTCAGTGAAGAATTTTATGTATCACATCATTTTAAACCAATTCAAGTGATCCAGCAATAGATTCAATGATTATTCCACGAGTGAATAACAAAATTTTGCAGTTTTTTTTTTTTTTTTGACGAAAATAGCTGTTTTATTTCATGATAGTTTGGCGAAAATCGCCGTTTTATTTAGCGATCGTTTGACAAAAAATCGCCGTTTCACATCATGATCGCTTGACGAAAATCATCGTTCCACATCGTGATCTTTTGACAAAAATCGTCGTTTCACATTGCAATCGTTTCAGAAAAATCACCATTTCGTTTCGCGATCGTTTGACGGAAATCGCCGTTTTATTTAGCGATCGTTTGACGGAAATTACCGTTTTATTTAGCGATCGTTTGACAAAAATCATCGTTTCACATCGCGATCCTTTGACAAAAATCGCCATTTCACACTGCGATCGTTTCACAAAAATCACCGTTTCGTTTCGCCATCGTTCGACGAAAATCGCCGTTTTGCATCGCGATCGTTTGACGAAAATCGCCGTTTTACATCGCGATCGTTTGACGAAAATCGCCGTTTTACATCGCGATTACTTGACGAAAATCGCCGTTTTATTTAGCGCTCGTTTGACGGAAATCGCCTATTCACATTTCGATCGTTCCACGAAAATCACCGTTTCGTTTCGCGATCGTTTGATGAAAATTACTGCTTTATATCGCGACCGTTTGATGAAAATAGCCGTTTTTTCGATCTTTTAAAGAAAATCGATGTTATATTTCGCGATCGCTTGACGAAAAAACTGTAGTATTTCGCTATCGTTTGATGGAAAAGGCTGTTGTATTTCGCGATCGTTCGACGAAAATCGTTGTTTTATCGCGTGATTGCTTAACGAAAATCGCAAAATTTTAAAAATTAAAAAAAGCGGAAATCCGCCAAAAGGCGGAAAAGTGGCATCCCTGTAAATACCAACTCCTCAAGCAAAGTTAATGTATGTTAGAGTGATTCACCCAGTAGCTAATCAAATCATGGATAATTCTGAGTATAAAAAAAAATCTGAATTTCACACCGAATTTTCATAAAGATTACAATAGGATGTGAGGGATCCACTCACAGCACCCCCCCCCCCCCTCACATCATTTTGACAAAATTCGTATTTTTTCACACGATCTTTAGATGAAAATTTTTTCGCGTTTATTTTGACAAAATTTGCTTTTTTCTTTTTTTTCGGCGATCATCTGACGAAATTCGATTCGATTTTCCTTTGACTAAATTTGCGATTTTTCTTCAAATGATTGACGAAATTTATTTATTTATTTATTTTTCGATCATTTGTTGAAATCCTTGATGCATTATGTCTAAATTTTCGGATATATGATCGTATTTAATTTTTGGAAAATTCGGACCAGAATCGCCTCTGGATCAAATAAAGTCAGTGCTATGGGTTTTTATTGCATTCCCTTCCAAAGCTTTAGAAGTATACTAACATGATTGCCACAACTCTAAATGAATATTCTATGAGACAAAAATGAAATCAGCTGAAATTAAATAGCAACAAAATTATAAATGAATAGTTTTTTTTAAAAATTGCCATTTTCCCAGTACTTGATCATGCGAAAGATGTCAATTGAAAATCTAAAAATTAATGTTTAAAATATCATCTTTGTACTGTGATTAACAATAATTCTTTTAAAAATATTAGTTAAAGTAAGCAAGATGGCAGTGGATTATTTTATATTACAGTTCTTGTCTCCAACTAATCAAAAACTAATATTTATATTTTCTAATAAAATTTAAAAAAAAAAAAAAATGATAATTATGTAATAACAGATGCACTTATATCTAGGACCACATGTAAAACTAATTTATCTCTGAATATTTTTATAACTACAGGGGGGGGGGGGGGGGGGTTACCATATATTTCAACTACTGACTATTCATTTTTTGACAGTTTATAAATTTATTTAAATACATTAAAATATCTTATTCATATAAAGCACAAATAAATACTAAAATTACTTTCAGATGCAAACTTATAATACAAATTTATTTAAAATGCATTAAGATATCTCAATATCTATTCACATAAAACACAAATAAATACTAAAATTACTTTGAGATGCAAACTCATACTATAAATCTAATTAAATTACATTATCTTAATACATATTCATATAAATTATTTTCAGGTGCGATTAGGTATTAAGATCTTTTAATGTATTTTAAATAAATTTATATTATAAGTTTGCACCTGAAAATATTTACAGTAGTACATTTATTTGTGCTTTATGTGGATTTTAACTAATGTTGCGGTAAAGCCTTTAAAAGAAAAAAAAAATGCAGAAACTTACATTATAAATGATATATCTTTCTACATCTTCTTCTTTAGTACTACCGGGAGTATATGCAGGACAGATTATATTGACTTGGTCATATTCAAATGGAATGTTGCCTTTGTTCACATCAATTATGTGATCTGTGTTGTCAATACGGAACCTATAAAGAAATGATTACGTATTAGAATAACGCTTCTTAAATAAGGAGGTATTCACAATTTCATTAAACACAGACATGCAATTAAAAAATTATTAATACGGATATAAAGTGTGGCAAAAGCTAGAATAAATGCAACCCACAGTACTTGTGGCAAAAGAGGAAAGTCCTATCACTAAAGTGTTCAAAACTTATAATGAAGCAATAATAATAATAATGATAAAAATTAATGTACGTATATTTCCATAAAGGAACAATCCGGCGGGACTATGAAAAGGTGTACGACAGTTTGAATGATTAACAAAAACAACAACAACAAAAAAAGATCATTTGGTTTAGTCAGACTAGTGGGTTAATTAATTTGCATACTTAATTTGCGTGCAAGTGCGAGATTTTTAAACTACAACAAATATAACTTAACAATTTTGAATATCGTCATTGTCTTCGTTTCCCCCCCTTCAAATAGCTAGCTTTAAAAGGCAAATTTTGTAATTGTTACTTATAAAAAAAAATAACTAGGATAATAAAATCCCCTGCTACTTATTGTTGTAAAAATACAGTCGCATTAATCGATCGAATCGTAGTAATATTGTTTGGATTTTCAACGAGACGTTATTTTTGAATCGATTGCCAAATCTTTTTGATTAACGAACTCATTCAAGATATTTTCAAAGTGTCACTGTCCAATTTGATTCGAACTAGTTCAATATTTCGGACAGGGGTGATTCTGGATGAATTTTTTTTTTTTTCGGAAATTCGCATCGCATTTTCGAAAATCGGCGGGGAGGGGGGGGGGTCGTGAGTCTCCCCCCCTCTACAGCGATCTTCGGACAAAATCAGCGTTTTCCCGCTATCTTCAGACGAAATCAGTATTTTAGCAAAATCGGCGATTAATTGCGATCTTTTGCCAAAATCGGCGGTTTTTCCGCGATCTTTTGACGAAATCGGCGATTTTTCGACGATCTTTAGACAAGATGTGCTTTTTATGCGATTTTTTCTCGAAAACGGCGTTTTATTCCCGCGATCGTTTGACAAAATCGGCGTTTTTTCCGTGATCTTTTGATGAAATCCGAGTATTTTTTCAAATATTCTTTTGACAAAATATTTTTAATCGCTCTTTTATCGAAATCGGCGTTATATCCGCAATCTTTAGACGAAATCGGCGTTTTCCCGCCGTCTTCAGAAGAAATCAGCGTTTTATCTGCAATATTTGGTGAAATTGCCGTTTTTTCCGTGATCCGCACAGGAAATTTGCGTTTTTCATCGATCTTTTGACAATGTTCGTTTACAAAAACATTGACGAAATCGTCGTTTTTCCACGAAATATTGACGAAATGTATGCTATTTCGGGGATCCTATCACGAAATTTGCATTTCTACGCAATTGTTTTTTCCGCGCGCAAAACCGTACAAGTTGGCAACTATGCGGAACTGATAACCCAATTTCAAATTTTCGGAAGAGGATGCCTTAAATTTTCGGAAATTTCGGACGAGAATCACCCCTGATTTCGGACGTTATCCTGATGTCAAGTTTTGTACACATTATATGACCTGAATTTCAAAGCTTACAATATCCAAAAATTAAAAAAAAATTTTTATTAATCTATTCAATTGGCGAACCTGCATCGAAAAAGCACTACAATCTGCAATTAGCTCTAAATTGGCTGCAATCTGCTCTAGTTTTATCGTATATTTCTGGCATTGTAAAATCGTGGCTTACAATGACAACCAATGGATTCAGTCGAAGGTTTTTCATGATTTAAAAAATTTGACTCTCTGAATAACTTTTAAGTTTTGAAACCCACGTTCTCATATATATAAAAAATTTCCCAAAAAATCTGAAATACGCTTACTTTTTTATCTGTTGGAGATACAAAAGGCAATGGGAATTGCATGTGTTCAAAATAAGACGGAAATCAAGTTATTCTAATGAAATTGTTCTTTCATTATTTTTCAAAAACACTTAAAACGGAAGACGATGTTAAGTGCCAGAAAGATCCGAAATTTTATAAAATGTATCATAATTCGACGAGCCTTGTTTGTATAAAAATGTATTTATTCGATTTGTATTATTTAGAATTTTTATGTAGACAAGACTCATACATGTACTGTACATAAATAGATACAAAATATCTATTATTGCTTCTCTCCCCCTTGACAGAAACTCTGGGTTCCTGAACCGAATTTATATAGAAAGAGGTCTGAACTAGATCAATTGTTGAAATCTTGACGTTAATAAATAACAGTTCGATTCCAAATTGCATCCAAAGTCAAGTCAGGACCCAATTTGTATCTTTCCGTAATAAAATGAATTTATAAATGGGTCAAAATGTTTTAAACTTGGCGAGAAATAGCCTTAAATATTTTACCCCCCCCCCCTTATTTTATAAATATATATACATTTATTTTTAAAACTATCATTTAATTTTCTTAAAAATTAACGCTAAAATTCAAAATTTTATTAAAGTTTGCTAGATTCAGTACTCGACAGAATCTTTGTTTTGATATACTTGTTACAAAACATTGCAATAGATGGCGTTAGGATATCTTCGGCGAAAGATAAATTGCTAAAGCTTCATTACTCGTAATGCGCAAGCGCTGCAACAAAGTTTTGAAGCGGTATCAAAACAGAGCGGCGGCTATTAACAATTGGATAAAAGAAGCAGAAAGAGGCGGAGTTTTTACAAGTTTGCGAGGCGGTGTCTTTAGAAGTCGCCCAATGACATCACCTTGAAATGCCGCACTCCTCCCAAATAGTCCGCACCGACAATTTCTTTTTCTATTTTTTTAACATGAGAGTCATAATAAATGTTGAAACTTGAAAATGACACTGCAGCTTGAGGCGTGAAATTTTCCCAGTCATAGAATATGATGAATCATGATGAAAAGGCGTGTAAATTCATGCTTCGGATAATAAAGTGTTGATTATTTGTTTCATATTAAAATCACAAAGTAACAGCTGTGGCGCAACAGCACTGTCTTTTGGAAACTTGTAGGTGGTTAGACTGGTATTTTTAAAGCGTTTTTATTATGTTTAAATCGAATCAAGTGGGTTTTAACTATTTTGCACTGTTAGAGGCAATTTTAGTGATACATGGAGCTGTGGATGATGCATATTTTTCTTTTCTTTTTTCATCGTATAAACAAATCTCAATACAAATGTTTTTAAACAAAACAAAAAAAAAAAAAAAAAAAAAAAAAAAAAAAAAAAAAAGAAAAGAAAAGAAAAAGAAAGAAAGAAAGAAAAAGGGAAGCTATTACAATACAATCTTATGTAGCCCACCACCCCCTTTAGTTTTTGAGAGTCCAGCGCGGTTGCCATGTCCTATATGCATTTCTACAAGGATATGGAAATTCTAGGAGAATCTAAGGAAATATCTAGGGTGATTAAAACAGGAGGAGAAACTGGTTATTTTAACAAAATCTGAAATAGACCAGGGTTGGCAAGTTTTTGACATGCGACAGTTTTTGACTGTTTTAACCATGGTTTAAACCATCATGTCAAAAACCTACATTTATATGTAAATAAAAATATTTATTTACACATATATATATATATATATATATATATATATATATATATATATATATATATATATATACACTATATTGCCATTGATTATGGGACACTTTCGATTTTAGACATTTTACTAAATATCTAGAAAAATACATGAGGAATCATCTCGAAACTCTTAGTGTATAAATATAGTAGTATACGTCATACATCTCCGTGAAGAGTTTTTACCGAAACTCCATAGGGGACCGTCAACAAATTAAAAAAGAATGAATATCTTTTGAATAACCCTGTCAAAACTAATGTAGCAAAAGCGCTCAAACTCTAGATTATGATTGAAAGCCTTATTGTAATACACTGTGTTCATTTTTATGCAAATAGCATGCATACTCGCAGAGTAATTAAGGTTTTTATAAAAATGGTCCCAAATTTTTCCAAGTTTTTTCCTTATAATTTTCAGAGTTCTTAATATAAAATAATATTTTTTTCAGAAAATATGACAAACAACATTGCACACAGTACCCTGTAATCAGAATTAAAAAATAATAAAAATTGTATGAAAAATGAGTAGGTTTACTAAATAATTTTTTACTGCGCATGCGTCAAAGATATCAAAATTTCATTTGCATATTATGTTAGCTAAATGTATAGAGCAACTTTTGTAAAAGTCTCAAAATTATAGCTTGAAAATTCTGAAAGTAATTGTCTATAGAAGAAGGACAAAATCCGTTGTTTCCAAAATGAAGCAAAAAAATGAGGGATTTTATCCAAAAGTAGTCGTAACATCCCGTATTGTGTATTCTATTGACACTAATCAATGAATATATGGATACAACCCCTCTTGTTTTTGCTTCATTTTGAGAATAACGGATTTTCAACTTATTCAATTGACGATCATTTTCAGAATTTTCAAGTTATGATTTTGTGACTTTCACAAAAGTTGCTCTATACATTTAGCTAACATAATATGCAAATGAAATTTTGATATCGTTGACGCATGCGCAGTAAAAAATTATTTAGTAAACCAACTCATTTTGTATACAATTTTCATTATTTTTTAATTCTGATTACAGGGTACTGTGTGCAATGTTGTTTGTCATATTTTCTGAAAAAAATATTATTTTATATAAAGAACTCTGAAAATTATAAGGAAAAAACTTGGAAAAATTTGGGACCATTTTTATAAAAACCTTAATTCCTCTGCGAGTATGCATGCTATTTGCATAAAAATGAACACAGTGTATTACAATAAGGCATTCAATCATAATCTAGAGTTTGAGCGCTTTTGCTACATTAGTTTTGACAGGGTTATTCAAAAGATATTCATTCTTTTTTAATTTGTTGACGGTCCCCTATGGAGTTTCGGTAAAAACTCTTCACGGAGATGTATGACGTATACTACTATATTTATACGCTAAGAGTTTCGAGATGATTCCTCATGTATTTTTTTAGATATTCAGTAAAATGTCTAAAATCGCAAGTGTCCCATAATCAATGGCAATATAGTGTATATATATCTACATATATTTAATTCAATAAGTAAAATTTATTAGTTCTTAGTACAGAAAATGTTTCTAAACATATGTTCTAGAAAAAATAAATTTAAATTTTTGAAGAAACATTTTGAATAGTAAACAAAATCTTAGAAGGCTATAACAAATGCAAATTTTTCAAGTCTGGTCCAACTTCTGATTTGGTAGAATTAGCTGAACAACTTTTATCATGCCCTACCAGTTTGTTGAATAATTACTTCTTGTCTTATCTTGCTTTCAAAGTAAACATTATTTGTATTTTTAGTGCTATTAATGTGTGTGTTGGGAGGGGAGGGGGTTAGAGATAAAAATGGTTTATAAAGACGTGTAATAACCATAAATATAATAAATAACAATCATTATTCAAATTAACCTACTGTATATTATGTATATAATGTGTATAGCATTAAAAAATATATATTAAACACGTGTATCAAGTTCGACACTTTTGAAAATTCTGCATTTGTAACACTTAACTTATTCCTTATAAATATTAGCTATGTCAAAATGCACACTAAATAACTTCACATTTTTTTAAGTATTAAAATAATAATAATAATAAATAAACAAGATATTTAAACATAATTTTTGTGCAAATATTTCTGCACGTCCATTTCGAGATAAATTTCTGAGATTTGAAATCTGTCATCTTTATTTTAATTTTTATTAATTAAAAAATTTTAAGACCTGCTAATTACCCATAATATAATTAAATTTCAACATAATGTATGACAACTGTTTCTAGTTTTAAAATTTGTTTTCTAAACAAACTCTAGTGCACCATATAGTTGAGTATAACCCATAGAGTTGTGACTCTATGGGTTTTTGACGGTTTTAACCGGTTTAAACCTTTGTCATGTCAAGAACCCTTTTTTAACGTCAAAAACCCAACCCTGAAATAGACTGACCTTTCTCTGTGCAAAATATAAGGCTATCACGAGAAATGGTATAGAAATAGCGAGAATCCTTTTGAGGGGCTGTGCAAATATATCGATATCAATTTTTTCGAAATTTTAGACCCCTTCTCTTCCTCTTCCGATATCATCCTTTGAACCCCCTCCCCCCAGTAATGATATCGTTATCAAAATGTAAAAATATTTTTGGTTATTAGAACTTACTTCTTTTGTATACAAAATTGGTTACATTTATTTTCCACGTGCTTTACTGATTCAAATGAAGTCAATAAAACATCACTTTATATCAAATAACACTTAAAAGAAATAGTTACTATTTAAAAATATTTTACGATAGCTTTTTGTTTAACAATGTATTCAACAGTAATAGTGTTGTTGCACTTGCCCCGAACAGAAGAGGGCTAGAGCACAAATAGAAATTCTTATCAACAGAACAAGTGGTCAACATTCTTTCTCGTTCAGTTTTATTTGTAAGTAAACAAGTTTCATTTCAAATGTACTTTACATATGGTTTCTCAAATCGAACCGTGATTATATATGTATACATAAAGAAGAAGAATAGGAATGACAAACGTTGGGGTATTTTATGGTTTAAAATGAAATAATTTTATAATAATTTAGTGATTTTAATAATAACTTTGTGTTTTCATAAAATAGATATCAGACTAAAAAAAGATAACATACTATTTTGAACCTAAGACTATGTTACAAATAAATGAAGAAAATTTTGATTTGATCAAAAATGATATCGATAAAAAAAAAAAAAAAAAAAAAAAAAAAAAAAAAAAAAAAAAAAAAACTTTTTCCTAAAAGAATAACGTTGTATATAAATGGTGTCAAAACGCGTTTTGGAATCATTGGTATCTTGAAAAAGTTTATTGTATATTTCATAATAGCCAACATAATTTCAGCAAACCTGTAATAATATCTTCTGTACTTTCGAACCAAAAAAAAAAAAAAAAAAAGATTTATTTAAATGTATTAGACGTGGAAGATTTCATTGTGTTCTTTATATAAATTTATTTATTACACAATTTTTCCTATATAAAGCTTATTTGACCTTATTTGTTACACAGTTTTACGGAAATTATCGGTAAATTGGCAGTCGTGATATTTTCGTTCGTGTTTGTGATTACATTACATTTTCCTGGGCCTGTTTTTCCAGTGTATGCTGCTAACAAACATTATGCAGTAAATATCGATATTTTCCGCTTATTATATTGACATTTTGAAATTGTTATTTTTCCTTACACATTTTTAAAACATCGCAATTAAATGGTATTTTTAATAATTAATCCGAAATAACTAATAAAACAAACCCCTCTAAAGGTGTTTAAATAACTTGTAGTGACTATAAATACGGTTGATTATAGGTTTTTGTGACAATAAAATCCTATTTAGTTTATGTTAGTAAACGATGTATAATATTTTTATAGCTAAAGATACGGTAATTTTTAGTTAATTTTTATTTCTTAAAAAATAAATAAATAAATAATGGTTTCATTAATAATAATAATAATAATGATTTTATGATGTCTTTCGCCTGAGATTTAAATTTGTGAATAGATTATTCTATTTTTATGAAGCATTTTACGCTGTTTTTATTTTTATTTATTTGGGGGGGGGGGGGCTTAAAAAATAGAAGTAATAATATCTAAGTGAGTTTAAAAGTATTTTTATTTATTTATTTATATTGTTAAAAGGAAATAAATTGATCACGGGAAAAAAAAAAATCAATGTTACAGGCTTTCTTTAATCATTCTTTTTAAATTCTTCTAGAGTACACTAGAGAGCAATGGACAAATAAAAGTACTGTACCTTCTAAAAAATAAAACTTTTTTTAATCATGGATGAAAAATTAATCAGAATTACATTTTCTGGTTGTTGAGATGCTAATTTAAAATACGATAAAGGGCCAGTCCATGGTAACTTACGTTACATTTTGAACTATTTTCAGTAATTTTATTAATATTACACACACAAATTGTTCAAAATGTAAATTTGACATGATTTGCTAATTTAAACTTATTCAAAGCCCAATTTAGACGAAAATTACTTAATTTTACTGTTATTTCTTAAATTTTTGGAGTTTTATTTACTATGGTAACTGCCATTACTGAAAAAGGAATGTAAGTTATCATATAAAGTGTAATTTTCATCCAATTGATCCTTAGATAGATTTCATTGATAAATCATGATAATTTTACATTTGAATATTTTTTAGTGTTATATTAGATTACTAAAATTACTGCAGCAAATTGTTCTAAATGTAACGTAAGTTACCATGGAATGACCCTAAAATTTATTTTGACTAGCATTTAAAATTTTTAGGATCAAAAGTTAAGCTTGTCTATTTTACTTAAAATAAGCTTTTCTTGCTAGAAAAACACCCGCTGTCCAAAATAGACTAGTTTTGCTCTTTCTATCACGGACTTTCATTATCACAGGGCAACAAATAAACGAATTTTCGTTAGGGTAGGGCTAGAGGTACCTATTAAAAGGTATAGGTACGTATTTATAAGGTAGGTACGTTACCTTACCATAAACACAGGCAAAAGGAGACATGAGAGGCCCAATGCCCTTTCATGGATTCCGAAATAATTAAATTAAAACTTCTTTATCTATAATTGTTTAAAAAGCTATAAAATTTATTTTTACACATGATGATTTTAGAATATTTAAAAATATCAAGAAGAAAAATATAAATTTTCTCCAGGAGAATGGAGGGTTGCAGAATTCCCCCTGGCTGAAAAAAATGACAAAAACTTACGATTAACATTTAAAACTTCTTAATTGTTTTCATTTATTTTGTTTTTATGTTGCATGTTTTAAAAATGCGCTGCACAAGAAGTTTAGACAAGGAAATTCTTATATAGCTTATTTCATGTTTATATTTTGCATTTTAAAATATGTGCTGTGGACTAGGCATATTTGTTACAATATCTTTCTCATTTCTAGATGTCTTTTTGGCGGTACCCATGTCTGCATAGCTTGGGACCAGAGGTTGTGTGGATTTCTGGTCATTGCTTTGTTTACATTTTTTAAACAGTAATTTGAATGTAATTAATAATGCAATTGAAACTATAATGAGTGCTTACAATATAATAAAATATTAAAATAAGTAATGAACTAAAATAATAAAAAATAGATAATTTTTAAAATTATTAAAATATGTAAAGCAAAGGTCAAGTTAATAATCAATAATGTAAAATTAAATTTTCATTATAAAGATGAAGCATATTTTTCCTAAATTATTCAATGAAACTTACCTCATAAAGGTACATTACTAATTCACATTAAAATCATAAAACAAGGAAATTTTATTTAGGTTTTAGCCAGACTTAATAACCAAAAAAGCTTGATAATACATAAATATATTTGGTAATAAGATTGTGATTACCAGCGATATCAGCAATATATCTCCCAGAAATAAATTTATTCTTCCTTCATTAGAAACACATAAAACACATGAATTCAGTAATATTAACAAAACTACAAATTAAAGTACGTATGGAATTGATTAAAACTAAAAAAAGTCAAATTTTGTTCCTATATCTGAACTGAATGTTTTATTGTTTACATTCAAAAATTATGTGCAGATTTTAGAGAGTTGCGGATTAGAGGGAGTCTACTGTAATGTATTACGATTTATTGTATTTATTTATTTTTTTAAGAGAGGAAGACATTAAATCAGCTTTTCTCAAAATGCCATTTTCCTATCAAAATATCGAATTTTTGTTTTAACCTCTTAAATTAATTAGTTAATTTTTTTATATTAATTTTAGTTCTTTATTTTAAAAACATTTTGCTTTTTCTATTTTCAAAACTTAAGTATGCTACGGAAATTTTAACTATAAATTCAAACGGACAATAGCAACGAGACAAAAGAAAAAGCTTTTAAAAAAGCCTGCTCTATTACACCAGAAGACAGATGGTGCAATTAATCGATATGTGTATATTAATAACTGTAACACGGGATGAAAAAGTGTGCGTGTATATATGTGGAAGGCGGATTAGGCGAATTTGTTCCTTATCATTTACACGAGTAAATGGGATAATTTGCTAGAAAAATCGGCTGATAACAAAATAAGAAAAACTTTGCTGATTAAAGGGGGGAAAAATCGAAGTGCGGCATAGATCAATAATTGATTTCTAATCAGAAAAACCTTTTATAACGATTATATCTCATTTTTTTCCCGATCCAATCCTGCACTTATTGGGCAGAAAAAAAAAAGAAGGCATGAAGCGACGATTTTTAGTATTTTTCCGTGATGCACATTTAATGCAGCTTCCAAAGAAACTGCACAAGTACGTGGGTCAACATTTTGCCGTGGTGAAAGAAGCCATAAAAAGACTTTTTCCGTAGGAATTGCCTACACTCCGATAGAAAAGTAGAAAAGAGCATTAGAATTATGGGCTCTGGAATGAGAATGTAAATGCGTGTATAAAAGAACTTTTTTTTTTTTTAATATAAAAATATTTGTCTCAAATTACTTACAATAAATTAACATTAAAATTAATAGGAACAAAGATTTTTCAACAGAGGGGTCTACCCCTCTTGACATCCCTGTTCAAGATGAGCGTAGAAGAATATAATTTACTACAAAATATCTTTCACGACGAGCTAATACTTCCAATTCTCCATTTTGATAAAAAGGCTTACCGTAGATTAAAAAAATATATGCATATATTTTAGTATTTATTTTTATAAAATATTTTTAAAAATTTATATTTTGATTTTTAAGTAGCTATGTTTAAACTGCATCCATTAAGGAAGGGGAAAGGGGCTTTCCAAAAAGAAACACATGTTTTAGTTTACTTGATATTTACATTTTCCAAATACGATTACAGGTCCTTCAATTGACTGCATTTTGCCGGAGTGCCGGATTAGAATTATCTCAGAAGAAATTTTAAATTTTAACATTAATTTATTTTGTATTAACTCGTTTAAGGCGATATTGGGCGAACGAAAATTAGGTTTTAATGAATTCGATTCTAAGAAAGAACTCTGGTGGTGATCAAAAATTTGCAAACTCATAAAACGTTTTTGATTCTTCATATTTTCTAAGCAAGATGCGTTTGCATTAATTGCCGTATGCATTCTACACTTTTATAGAAATACAATGAAGTATAGATTGTACTTTTAAAAAGATTTGATAATAAATCTAGCCCCATGAAAATAAATACCGAAATACAATTAATAATTTAAATTTAAATTTATCTATTTAGAAATGTAATATTGACTTCATAAAAATATAAGTATTTAGAAATTATTAATAATTTAATTTAAACATTTTGTGTTAATAGCATGAAATCTTAAAATTTACTTATAACAAAAACCTTGGAAAGAGGAATACATATATAAATAAATTAACAATTTAGCTAAAGTGCTGGCACAAAAGTTTTCGGGAAATGCTTAACCAAAAAATCTGACTATACAAGCTCCACATAATAAAAATTAGAGAAATCATTCAACACATTTTGACTCTCATAATCACTCTGTCACTAAAAACTACAATATTTTCATACATTCATTTATAAAAAAAATTCCTTAAGTTTGTTTTTAAATCTAAAAGGGCAACTTTATGACATAAGTTTTAATTTATTTTTGTTTGGTAATGTATGAAGTGTCGTTCAGAAAATAATCTAATCGCACTCACCCCCCCCCCCCTTTTTTTAAGCAAACGCAATAGATCTTTCAGAAAATATTGCCAAAGTGGGAGTTTTGAACTTCCAGGAGAGAGAAGAATAACCACTCAAACAGGCGTGAAAAACGTATTTATCACGTGATCAAAAAAGCTTATAACTCAATATAGGTATTTTTTATTATAAAATGGAAAATGCAATTTGATTCCAAATCGCTTCCACAGTAAGGCCTCCCAATTTTATACTGCTCCTTTAAAAATGAATTTGTGAATATTTAGAAACGTTTTGCGTTTGTTGAACAGAGCAGTTGAGAACAGCCTTAATAGTAAAAAATGGATTCAACTAGGGTGTTAAGGGGGTAGGGGCAGCAGGAGAAGAACGAATGAAAGAAGAAATCCGACTATACAATTCCATAAAGCAATCACTCAACACATAATTTGACTCGTAAAGCATTAATAAAACACCACCAAACAGCGAAAGAAATTGCTCCACACACCCATAACAAGGCACATTAGGAAACAATATTTATCTAGAAGCGCCTAACAGCCGATAACATGGTAAAATATTTCGGAATAAGTGCAGAGGGGGGTAATAAAACACGGTATGGGCGTCGACTGGAACTACTTTCTGTAGGTGACCACCAACAGGCAAAGGGGTGTTCCATCTTTGGAGCTGTCACTGGAAAAAAGGTAGAGACCCTTGATGAGATTCCAAATTATAAAATCTGCGGGATATGAAGATCTGAGAGAAAGCGATGTCATCCATTGCCGCTTCTGTTTTACTTTGTTTGCGCAGAAAAACGATGTGCGATCGTATAATAATATAAAGGAAACTACGAATTCTCTTTTTTGTACTAAAGAAAAGTTTCACTAAATCAGGACCAAATCAAAAGTGTGAAAAACTAAAACTGTGAAAAAAGGAAGAAAAAAAAGCATCTATACAATTTGGCCAAGCTCGCATAATTTTGACACGTTTTAACAATTACTTAAACAATACAATGAAATATAATTGTACATAGGATTGTTATTTTCTATATTTACAGATTAGAAAGTATTAAAAAAATAATTATAAAATTATAATTTTAAAATTAAAAAAAAAAAGAGTTTACATTTGTATAAATCCAAATACACCCGATGAAGTTTTGTAAAGTACAGAGATTATTTTTTCAAAATAAATATTTTGAATGGTTTGGTTTGACTATTTCATCACTGAATCACTGTTGAATAAATAGAAAAAAATATACTATTCTAAACAGAATTTTATGGAAACTTCCTTTCCCTTTCAAGCAATTATGAAGAACTTCATTTACATGACATTCATATGTTTATTATAAATTAAGATTGTTTCTCTTTGAAACAAATTTTTGTTATTATAAACTTTTGTTGTTGTTTTGTCGAACATGGGATTTTGGAAGCTTTTTAAAACTTAAACTTCCTTACGTGGCGGTCTTTCTATGTTTATAGTTATTAATTTGTTTAGATTTTCTGTTGTTAATGTCATAAAAATTTTTAAATGCCGAAAATTGACTAGATTTTGATTGGCAAACTTTGTAATCAATTTAGTTTGTTATTACTTTTTTTTTCTTTTTGCATTTATTTATTGTACTTCGGTTGGGGAAAAAAATGAAAAAGAATAACTGACCAGTTAAACTAATGAAATTGAGAGGACAAGCCTTTCACACTAATTATATATTACAGCCTTATTTTTTCAAAGAATAATGCTCCTCTAAAAGCAAATTAAGAAGAGACTAGTTCTCCCGTTCTCCTTTTTATACTTAATAACCATTTAACCCCCAAAACTATTCAGGGATTCGCCTTATTCCTATATCTAAAATTGAAGCAAATCGGATAATTCTACATAAAAAACAATTTATCTAATTTAAGGGGGGTGGGTAATAGTCCATTTCCTTTTTATACTTAACAAAGGAACCTTCCAAATTAATCAGGGAAGCGCCTTATCATAATCATAATCTATTCTGTGAATTCTTGTGAATCTATATCCAAAAGTTGCAACAAATCAATTAATTCTGCATGAAAAACCCATTTATTTCAATTAAGGGGTTAGGCCCCCGTTCCCTCCTTTATATTTAACCAATGGATCCCTAAAAGAAATCAAGCAAAAGTCTTAGAATGAAACTATATCCAAAATTCGAAGCAAATCGGTAAATTCTGCGTGAAAAACGCATTTACATAAATTAAGGGGGGTTATCCCCCATACTCCCCTTTTATACTTAACCAATGAACACCCAAAACTAATCATTGAGGAGCCTTATCAAAATGATCCTATGTCTAAAATTTGAATGAAATCTGATGATTCTGCATGAAAAACCCATTTAACCAAATTAAGGGGGGGGGGGAATAGATTAGCTCCCCGTTTTCCTCCTAATACTTATCCAATGAACTTTCAAAACTAATCAGGGAAGCGCCTCATCAGATAAACCTATATCCAAAATTTGAAGCAAATCGGATATGAGTTACCGCGTTACTTAGATACTTTCAGAACCTGCGGGTATATTAGCTCTCAGATAGCCTGTGAGCTAAAACCCGCTGTTTGTTTGTAGTCTTTTTTTTTTCGGGGGGGGGGACGGATGGGAGGGAGGTGGGAAATAAAAAAGTCTGTTAAATTGTAAAAATCAATAATAAAAGTTTTAATATTGTACGTCAAAATTAATCTTACGAAAAAACAAAGAGAAATGTAACTAAGCTAAATTTTCTTGAACTATCATAATTATCATAATAAATAATTGAAAATCTGTCCTCCCCCCTCCCACAAGATTTTTTTTTTTTTTTCTGGTAATATTTTGGGGCTATCTGTTAATCTATTTAGCTGCAACTTAATTTCTGCCCACGAACATGACTCGAGTTCTTGTGATAGTAATTATTTATCAAATAAAACTACACATACACAAGAATGGTACAAACTAAGATTGTGACAATCCCTGCCAGACTCTGGGCACATTTAAATTTTATGAAAAAATAATATGTTTTATTATTTAATTATATAAGTCTATTTCTGTACCGCAGCATATTTCCAATTATTGATACTTTTTCCTTAATATTAGTTTTGCACTTTTCTGGGAGAATTGATCCTTTATCTTTTAATTTAGTGACATTTTTGTAAACTGTATCTGGTGAAAATAAATTTATATATTTATATTATGCATACTTCTGATTATCAGAAAAAAGCGTTAAAAAATTCCCTTTCTTTTCCAACCAGAACACCAACTACTTTTTCTTAGGTTAGAACGTCAACGAATATCCATTTATTATACAATAAAACTTATAAACATCTGCCAAAAACATACTATCAACTTAACAATACAGATGCAGCTCAACACAGCAGAAACCAGCAAAATAATAATAATAATAATAGTAATAAAAAGAAAAAACTGCTAAATAGAAATATAATTTGGGGTCTACGATGTAGCTATTACAAAACCAATCATTATATATTTTTTACTTTTGTCACTAAGGTACAGAAAAATACCAGCTATGATGCATGTTTAATTTCAAAATGCGAAAAGTCAGAATGATATAACAAAATGAAAAACAGCATTTTTACAAAAGAATAAAAAGAAAAAGAAAAGAAATGGGAAAAGGTGCTTAAAGTTGACTATTCAATCGAATAACACCTCACGAACATCATTATTTTCTGAGAAGAAATACGCAGCCCAACTTTTGACAAGGATGATTTTCGAGTTGTGTCCCACACTGTTGGCAGTTTAATGCTTTTTTGGCGCGCTATAATCCACAAAATTAAAAATGGAAGATCAAAACGGCTGTATGCATTAAATCTTATTATTATTATTATTAAGATTACTATCTATTTCATCTTTTATAACATGGTACATCGATTTAAGATCATTTAAAAATTAAATTTCGTTCGTACAGACCCCCCTTGAAAGAAAAAAAAAAGGGGGCAGAAAGATGGCTTAAATTTCTGAGACAAACATTAAATTTTAGTCATTGCCCTAAAATCCTGCCAACTTCAATATTCAGTAAAACAAAAGAAAAAAAAATATTATTACAGTCAATTCGGGTAACTTTGTCACCTAAGGGTACCTTTGGTTCAAGAGAGAAAAAAGATTAAATATGTTATATCACTTGAGTATCGGCGAAATTTTGGTCTCAAAATATTCAGTTGCCCCAATTGACTGTATCTGATCTGAACTTGGAATATGCTTGATTCGAATTTAAAATAATCACTTTTGATATAAAAGAAAGAATACTTTTAATTATTTTTGTCGAAATTAATACCGTTCATCGACACCGAAACTATATAGATAGATCATATTGATAATTAGTCTCTAAAAAGTAATATAACTACATAAAAAATATATACAGGGGTCCGAAAAGTCTCGAAACGGTCGAATAACTCGAGAAATACATATGAGATTGAAAAACGTAAATATACGTGTTAAATATTTTTAAATAAGCTACTCAGTGATACCAAATTTGACCTTCGTAACCGACCCCCTGGCGGTCAGAGGGGGTCCAACTTTGAAATCTTAAATTACAACCCCCATTTTTTATTGCAGATTCGGATTCTACGGACAAAAATACGTAACTTTTGTGTTTGATGTTTATTTCGAATCTTCGTTTATCACGGTGTAATTGAGCCTATTAAATCGATACAAATTTCGGCTTTTCCAACGGGATTTTCCCTAATCGAAACTAATTGGGGAGAATTTATGACATCAAATTCCACGTCTTTTGCAATAATAGCGTTTCCTGAAAATCACCCGCACCGATTATTTCGGTAGTGCTACACAGTTAAAAATTTGATCCATTTGCTTTAGCGTCACTCCACAGCTTTTATAGAATATCTCTTTCATGACCAATGAGAATGTTCCATAACACAGTAAAGTACACTGTAAAAAAATTGACCCTTTTGCTGCATCGTCACTCCATCGCTTTTATAGAAAACGATTACTTTACTGTGTTATGGAGCATTCTCATTGGTCACAAAAGAGATATTCTATAATAGCTGTGGAGTGACGCTGCAGCAAATGGGTCAAATTTTTAACAGTGTAGCACTATTGAAATAATCGCCACGGGTGATTTTCAGGAAACGCTATTCCTACAAAAGACGAGGAATTTGACGTCAAAAATTCTGCCCAATCAGTTTCGATTAGGGAAAATCCCGTTGGAAAAGCGGGAATATGTATCGATTTAATATGCTCGATTACACCGTGGTAAACGAAGATTTGAAATAAACATCAAATACAAAAGTTACGTATTTTTGTCCGTAGAATCTGAATCTGCAATAAAAAATGGGGGTTATAATTTAAGATTTCAAAGTTGGACCCCCTCTGACCCCCAGGGGGTCGGTTTCGAAGGTCAAATTTGGTGTCACAGAGTAGCTTATTTAAAAATATTTAACACGTATATTTACGTTTTTCAATCTCATATGTATTTCTCGAGTTATTCGGCCGTTTCCAGACTTTTCGGACACCCTGTATATTGGACAAAAAAAAACATAATTATATATGCAGTTAAACCTTGTTAACTTGAACCACAGGGGAATCAAAATTTTGTTCCTGTAAACAGTACTTCATGTTATCAGTATCAAATCTTTGTACAGTGAAACCTCCAAATAAGGGACACCCATGGGACCAGAACTTTTGTCCCTTAAATAGAGGTGTCCCTTATTCGGAGTTTTTTTTTTTACATTATTTTTAATTTAACTGTCAGAAATATATAAAAATAACAAAGCATTAAACATGAAATTTAAATGACCCGAAGTGTATAAATTACTTTAATCAGACAAAAAGAAGAAAAGATAATTAATTAATTAAAATTTTCAATTAATTATTAAATCATTAAATGATTTGTAGAATTATTGATTTGTACTTTTTATGCAAGCTGTATGCATGCAAAAAGTATAAAAACATTTGAAAGAATTTTATGTGATAAAAATCATAAGGGATAGTTTTGCAATTTTCGATTTTTCAGTATAAACTTTTCAACTGCTCATTTACCATACTTATAAATTTTAGTTCTTCATTACCAGAAATATTTACACACACAAAAAAAGAAAAAAAGTATTTAACTGATTTGTGTATTTTAAGGCAATACATCTCTCAACTGCTCAGCAAGCGAAAAACATTTTGACACATTTACAAATTCATTCTTTAATTGAAAGGTATAAAATTGGAATGCTTGACTATGGAAGCGATTTGGAATTGAACTGTGTTTTCAGTTTTTTAATAAATAAATTACCTATTGAGTTATAAGTGATTTTCATCATGCGACAAAGACATTTTTTGCCCTTCCTTGAGTAGTTATTTTTCTTTCGCATGGAAATTCGATTCAAAATACCCATTTGACAATATTTTCTAAAAAATCTATCACATTTGAAAAAAAAAAAAAAAAAAAAAAAAAACACTGGTTGATTACATATTTTTTGAACAACAATGCTTGGTAGTTTGAGGCATTTCCGAATAAAAATAAATTAAAACTTATGTCTTAAAAATTGCTTTTTTTTTAGATTTGAGAACATACTAAAATCATATGTAAAGTTCTTTGTTTCACAAGTTTTTTTTCATCTTCACTTTGAGAATCATCCTCACAATCTTCATTATCACTTTCAATGCGGATAAACACACTGATGTTGAATCAGAATTGTGGGTAAATAAATGGTCGTTAATTGTGTCATAGGCCTCTGTACCAACATGACTGTCTCTCTTTTTGATGAGTTCGAAAAAAATCCGTATTTTCATTTTCATCACAAACTACTTCATTATCTGAAATGTAGAAACAAGTCTCTTTAAACTCATTTTCAAGTGTCCCTTAAATCGAGTGTCCTTTATTCAGAGGTAAATACATTATACGTCCTATACCAAGTTACTGGGACCGGAAGTTTTGTCCCTTAAATAGAGGTGTCCCTTATTCAGAGTGTCCTTTATTTGGAGGTTTCACTGTATTCGTTTTTGTGGGGATTGTGAAAACAGTTTATGTTAAAAATTCAGGTTAAGCATGTTCGTGTTAAGAAAGTTTGACTGTATTTTTAAATTCTTGAAATTTAGGCTTAGTTATATTTAATGTATGAATATATATATTTGAAAAACATAATTCGATAAATCTTAAAATAATTTTTTTTTTTTAATTCTAAGAGCACAATGTCCGTTTAAGTAAGTGAAATTTAATCCAAATCACGTGACTGGATGGAATGCAACAAAGAATGTCTTAAAATACATTACGTTTATTGACTTTGTGGGATATCTATGTTTTTGTAAATTTATTTGCAATATTGCAGTATTTTCCAATTAAGTACGCAAGGAAATTTACTTTAATCAAATTTGAGAGAATATAATAACGTTCAAGTAGAGCAAAACTAACTGAAAATTGAGACAAAATTGAGACAGTTTCGAAAATTTCGTATCGATATTTCCACCTAAATGCAAATAGGGAACTATGCAACCCCGAAATTAGGGTTTTAAAGATATTTTAAGTTTAAACTTCCCAATTTTATGTTTTAAATGCTATATTTCAACAGCCAACGTAATTAAATAGCAAAATTAACAGTAGAACACACTGCAACAGGTGTCAATTCGACACCGATTAATAGATCAATTGTCGATTCTAACCAGAATTTTTTTCATTAAATATGATACAAATGTATTAGACAAAAAAAAAAAAAAAAGTAAAACAATTAACTTAAATAATTTTAAGTAAATTTTCTGGTTAAAAATATTTTAACAAAACTTGCGTAAAATTTGCCAGCGTTCTAGTGTTAAACGACTAAATAAAATAGGAAAAACTTTAAACTTTTAAAAAGTAAAACACAGGAGCAAGAATTCAAAAAAGTTTATGAATGTTTTCTAGGATTGACATATCAAAATTTTAACTAGGTCCAGCGGGAATATTTCTGTGTAAATAAAAGTAAAAATTACAGTAAGAAAAGTAAAGATGCGTGTCCGACGTCATGCTACATATTCTTCCAAACACGTCTGGTAACGAATCAAATAACCAGTATCACAAAATGTTAGACGATGATGATGATGTAAATATTCGCCAAAAATTATAGTAACCCTACATGATCGCGAAGTTCTTTAGGTTCAGCAGTTATGTTCTTGCCCAGACTACAGAATAATATCTATTAACCTTCAGGCCAGGTGACTCCATGTAATTTGTAATCATTTTTCACACCTCGACTTTTTTGGCCACAAGCCAGCATAACATTTTAACTTTTCTTTTTTCTTTCTTTCTTTTTCTTCTTTTTTAATATCACTCTTTCTTGTTTAGTATCATAGTTCAACCGATCTTTAGATATCCAGGTAATTTAGATATAGGTAGATACTTTGTTTAAAAAACAAATATACAAAAAGATTCACTCTAATAATATAAGAATACTGTTTAAGTTAAATCACGTATAAATATTTGTTTAACTGTTCTACACAGAGAAAAAACATAATCACAAAACTAGCTACATTTCATAAAACACTACTGCTGAAAAACCGCGTTTAGCAAAAACAAAATCTTTAAAAAATAATTTCAGCAAAATTTTTTGACGGGCCAGAACATTTTATGATTATAAAATTGATTAATAAAGCTGCTTATTTAGTGATGCTAATAAATGACGCTTTATAGAGACTTATACATGTAAATTTTTCGTTCATTTTGGAAAAATTGCCAGCATACAATGGCTAAAATAATTCTACAACAAGCAGACAAATTTTCAAGAAATGAATCTTTGAAGTTCAAAAGAATGAAATAGCACAAATCTATAGGAAGTTTTTTTTAACCACTGGGTTTTAGTATCTGGTCAAAACAATAACAATAACTTTAAATTTTTTTCCCATTGTCTGTTGAAGTGCTGACATGTGACGCATTACTAAAAACTAAACTAGCATGAAAAAAGCTTAGCAAGTGTCAGTCGTGTGTTTTTTATACAAAGCAACTCTATTTATTACATAGTATAAATTCAGAATTGTGACAACTGTAACAGCAAAAAACTTCGTCCAGGAACTCTGTTATACATAACATAACTATAAAAATTTTTACCAACACCAAGAGCATAGAATCAATAATATGCGATAAACCGCAGAGCATTTGAAGAATTAAAAAAAAAAAAGAGGCAGATGATTTTTTAAAAAAGAAATGATATTGATTAATTAATCAATTTTATTATGAAGATGTAAACTGAAACAAAGAAATTATTCTAGAAAAAAAAATAATAAATACTAGAAAGGAAAACTAGGTATATTTTCTCTTCAGATAGTTAGGCAGGTGGTCCATTTACGGAAATTGTTTCTAAGTGGTATAAGATGAAATGTTACATAAGTTAACCACATCTTTTGCAGTTCCTTCCTTTTTTTATCCAATTACATAGTTAAGTTGGTATATCTTCTTAGGAAGTTTTTTTTTAATAACTGATTATTTTTGCCCGGACAGCCCAAAAAATTCTCTGCCGATGACTGATAGCAGACAGACTAATGGCACTCTCACCTTCATATAAATTATACAATACAGCGTTGCCACAAGGGATTACTTTTATATTCTAGCCGTACCAGTATTTATAATTAAAAAGAAATTACTCGCTTGTGGCAACAGTATTGGGGTTCATATTTCAGAAATAAGCTGCAATTATGAATACTACCAATGATAAATGAGATATCCTAAAATCGAAGTTATCACATACATTTCAAGATCATGTTTGTAACAGTCTTTATAAGGAAAGTCAAGTCTCCTTAAAGTGCATATATTTATAATGTTAGAAAAAAAAAGAGCTTATGAAACAAGTCATGTACATTATAAAGGATAAGTCAAGTAAGAGATTAGTCAAATTTAGTTGAATTAAATTTTTCCAATTTTATGCCAGGAATGCCAGATGAAAATTTATAAAAAAAAACTTTCGTATATATTTGGCACAAAAAGATGAGATTTAGTAGAACAATTTTCTCTTCGCCAAATGCTAGCGATTTTAGCGTACTATTCGAAAATTGCTTATTAAATAACTTTTAAATGCACAATATTCAATGATTTAAAAATCCAATGAATTATTTCAGTAAGCCTATATAATATATACTATAAATTGAGCATTGCTGTAATTATTTAATTTTATACGGTTTCACCGGCTGGGTAAATTTAAAAAGTGCATTTTAAAAGTAACTGTCCGATTAAGGATGTTGTTATTAATTTCCATACTTAATTAGTCTTTGTTACCATGGCAGCAATACAACAGTTTTCTTGTCCTATAACAATATCAACGTTGAATCGACAGTGCTCAGAATAGGGCATTAATTTTTAAATTGAATCAACGCGATTTTCAGAGCACTATCTGGTTAGGTGATCGGTAGAGACGAAAGAACCAAGTAAAATGGCAGTCATAACTCAAAAAACCCAAAGTTGTGACATTTTTTAAGCCAGGGTGCGATATGTACAGATAAATGTATATGACAAAATTGTAGTTATAAAAGTGTATTTAAATTAAATTTACCGAAACTAGTTCAGTATGAAGAGCAAGAGTACCTTTTTTTTATGCATAAAAAATGCATTGCATCAACAACCGATGATAAATCGACAAAAAATGAATTTTTCAGCAATTTTTTAACGGACATTATTTTAAAGTTCCGCAGAATTATTATATATACATTCATAAATATATACATTCTTAAGAGAAGAATATTCTGTATTTTTTTTTTTTTTTTTTTTTTTTTCAAAGTTATCTGTGCTTATGGTTGATGTGGCTCTACATTCGCAATAAAATGTCACTGTTTACATAATCCTTTGTATTATTTTATATTGCAAATATTAGCAATTAAAACTCTATTATTGGCAATACAATGGTGAAATATTTGCTTCATATTGGCAAAATGCTACCTCAAGGTTGGGTCAATATTTCACGCCAATATTAGCCAAGATATACGGCTAATAATAGAGGTCAAAATATATTGCCAGTCTTATTTGTTAAATACTTACATAAAACTACATTGATTAAGAAGAAAAAAAATCAATACTTTTATATGTATATGTACATATTCCCCCTTCTCCCCCCCCCCCCCCCTGCAAACTAAATAAACTTCCGGAAAAGCAAGGTTGAGAAAAAGTAACATAAGTGGAAAATTTTAAATAGTTGCACATTAAAAAGTAATATGTACACAATCGACAGCTAAGCTAAATATTGCCTTTTTTCGTGAATAGTTGTTATTTATAAAAGGAGACTGGGAGGGGAAAAATAACCTGATTTAATTCACCATCGCAGTCAACAACAAAGCAAATAAATATCGAAAACTTTTTTTTTTTTTTTTAACCGATTACTATGTCCAGCAAAATAATTATAATATACGAATAAGAGCTGCTATTTCTAGTAAACTTTTACTTATTAACTTGTCTTAAAAAAAAAAAAAAATTAATAACATGAAAATGGAAAGATCGAGTGTAAAGAGTAGAAAGTACTTCAAAACAAGTATAATATATGGAGACAAACACAATAATGTTTCTAATAAATACTTTCGGCTACCAAAAACGGGCGCATCTCCCCCCCCCCCCAAAAAAAAATATATATATATATACATACATACATATATATATGTATGTATATATATATATATATATATATATATATATATATATATATATATATATATATATATATATACACACACACACTTGTGGAACTTTTGAAAATTTTATTTATAAAATCGTTTAACATATTATTTTACAAAATTGCTAAAATACTATAGTTTTTACAATACATTGATTTTTTTTTTCTGTAAGAAACTAAATAAAGTAAACACTATTCTAAAAAAATTCTGCAAGTGCATTAACAATAAATATATATAAAAAACAAAAAATCATTAAGAAACCCCTTTTTCCTCTAAACTGTGAAAGCCCCCTGGGACTGCAGATCCAACCTTTATGGTTACCCCCCCCCCCACACACACACACACACGTGCGCACTCGCAAAGAGTTACAGAAAAGAAAAGACCATTGGCAATACGGAATGAGGGCTTAAAAAAATCATCCCACTCTACAAGGTACATTTATTAAAGAAAAAAGCATAATACTTGCGAGTATGATTATTAAAGTGATTTGCAATCGAACAGTTTTTCTAATTTTCTGAAAAATGATCTCAAGATGGCAGTTTTTTTTCTCCTTTTCCAACGCTGGCGCTGTCGGAGAGCCCTGAAATCATCTCAACATGCCAACATTGATAGCATCTCCTAAAATCTTTTGCATTTACTGAAAACAGGGGGGGGGGGGGGAATTCTCTTTCCTAATATAATTTCTTAAAATTTGCCCCCATAAATTTGATGCGTTTTAAAAAAAATGAATTAAAAAAAATACGTCCTGTTTGGACTCTAGAACAATTTAAATATGACTAATTAAATAATATACGTCTTCATAAAAAGTAAGTACTTATCGCATCAACACAAGAAAAGTCATACAACAAGTTAAATACAAATTTACAGAAGCTTTACGTTGATTATCACTTCCCCCGAAGATTACAACTATTAAAAAATTACAACTATTAAAAAATAAACTAAATAATCCACCACCGAGGCAATTTCGGATCTAATGACTTTTATTTTTAATTTTTCGCTTTTCGAATCTGCATGCTAATGATCATAATAAAACATATTTTTCAACATCCCCTCACGATTTCTTCAGTCGTATGGAAAATTCACAAAAAAGTCTTGTTTCTGCAATTGTAGAATCGCGTGTAGTTCGGTCATGGGGGTGAAAAGAATGCAGAAAATCGTGCGGGTGAGATCCTCTTCTAATAAACACCTGCAATGTTTTGGGATGCAGCAATTTTACTCTCATAACGGTTCTGAATGATAATGATTGAAGCAATGTGGAATTTTCTTGTTATATGGACGCCAGAAAATTCATAGTTTTATATCAGCATGAAGTTTACAACCACTGGGTGGCCAGCATATTTTTAATGCTCCGAGTCGAATTGCTCATAAGAAATTGAATTAAGGTTTAATAATAGTAATAATAACAACGAATGAATCATAAAAATGCATTGAAAGTTTATGTAATGGTGGAATTATAGATATTTAATCCTTTAAGAGCCCTCACTACTGATTGAAAAAGACCCGGATGATAATGTTAATTCTATGGGGGCTTTCTTTTTTAATATAACGCTCAAATTTTAATATTTTTACATGATTTTTTGCATGGATACCTGATGGTTCTTGATTGGGATTTGGATATCTGAGGACGATCTATAACCTGGCCGGTTTTTACTTTTTTGATACCGGTTATATATATTTTTATATTATGATAGTTCCAATTTTAGAGCCGGTTCTAACCGCTTTCGAAAGTTAAAATCCTTTTGTTTTAAATCTAAAATCAAAAAAGTAAAAACTAGCCCGGTTGTAGATCGTCCCCAGCTATCCTATGCAAAAAAAAAAAAAAAAAAAAAAAAAAAAATTCCATGAAAAAATTTGAACAACAATTTGAGCGAGATATTTGAAAAAAAAAAGTCCTCATCGACTTAACATTATCATCCGGGTCTTTTTCAATCAGTAGTGTGGGCTCTTTAGGCTCCGCTGCAGGGAAACTCCTCCAGTGCGAAATCCCATCTTAACTTATGGAAAGTGTGATGACTCATTACTTAACATTATTATTAAAATTTCTTTTTACCATCAAAAAGTATACGTTAGATGCCGATCATATGCGTTTTTAAAAATTGCCTCTATAAATTTTAAGTATATAAAAAAATCCCTTTAACTCTTTCCGGAACACTGTGCCCGGTCTGGGTTACTTAATTTTAATTCCAAACTTGCAAACGGCACCAATAATATTTTAATATGACTTAATTTATTATTTTTAATTTTGCTTCTAAAATAAAGGCTTAAATGAAGGATTTCAAAATATCTAAAAAATTCGTTTGTGAATTCCGGTGTCAGTCGATAATTTCTCATTTTACCCGGTGTCAGTCGATAATTTCTCATTTTACTAATAGATTTTGCTCGTGCCGAAAAGGGTTAAACTTTGAAATTTCCATTTGATTAAATTTTATCATCTTTTAGAAGATACTTAAAATTTACGTAGACAGTTGTTAAAAACGCATATTATCGGCATCTAACATCTATTTTCCGATTATGAAAACAGTATTTTAATAATTAAATTAGGTAATGAGTCATCACGCTTCAAAGTTCTCCCATAGGTTAACATGGGATTTCGCGAACGGAGAGTTTCACTGCAGTGGCCCCTTAAAGACTGCAAATTCTTGTACTTGACATAAATGAAGTAAAATCTGTTTCATACATTACACTGTATATATTATTACATAATGCCTTTTTCCATATGGAAATTGGGAAAGCCCAAATTAATACTTATTTCACAATTAGTCAAAAAATTTTTTTGCTCGGAAATGTATGCAACTATCAGGTGTTGATGTTCAAAAACTATCTAATCAAACTATTTTATTATTTTATTTTATTTTATTTTTTTTTTTTCAAACGCAATAGATTTTTCAGAAAATAGGGTCCAAGTGGGCATTTTGAAACGAATTTTTGCCAAAATTGGAAAAAAAAAAAAAAAAACTTAAGAAGGTATGAAAAACGCGTTTGAAATGTGATTAAAATCGCTTTTAACACTATAGATACTTTATAAAAAAATGGAAAACACATTTTGATTCCAAATCAATCGCTTCTATAGCGTTCCAAGTTTATATCTTTCCGTTAAAAAATGAAATTGTAATTGTGTCAGAAAATTTTGCGCTTGTTGAGCAGAGGAGTTGAGAACAAACAGCTTTAAGCTTTTATGAAAATGATTTTAACAGTATAGGCAGACAAGTATCAATTTATGATTCTAAACAAATCCTTCAAATACATCCCTGAGCTTTCACGCAAATAGAGTTTGATAGGAGGGGCCATAATGCAGAGATGCTCTTGACATTCGAATATTAAATTTCCAAATCCGGGAAAGAAATGTACTTCCTCGAACTGAAACTGAATACATAACGTAGACATGTGCCGTCAGCAACAACCACATTTCTTTAGGATGTTGAAGAAAATATGCAAACATGAATGACAAAGCACCATCTTTTATTTCCACAGCCATCAACAATAAACAAAAGGGAGAAACAGGCATTTCGAAGATTTGAAAAAAAAGAAAAGAAATTGCAGGATTTAAATTCTATTAAAAGCAAATGAAACACGTGTCTCTGCATCTATATGTTCACTATGTCAAAAATCATTCAATAAGTTTTTTTTTTTTTTTTTTTTTTTTTTTTGCCTTTAATTAAACATACAAAGTTTTAATCGGTATGTTTACTGCATTATATATCTATGAAATATTGCTATTTATTTTACCTTTTCGCCGCAACACGATTAATTAATGTAAATAACAATTTAACTTGAGAAGTGAAATAAATTAAGAATAAAGAAATCTAAAATTTGGAATAAAAATAAATTAAGAATAATTCACTTGAAAACATAGATTCAATCTTCATTGATGGAGATGGGTTAGTGTCCTGAATGCAAGCATTTTAGGCAAGTCAAAAAAATTTCAACAGAAATTATAGAATTAAAGAAAGAAAAAAAAAAAAAAAAAAAAAACTAATGCTGGGCTTGAGAGGAGAAAAAGCATATTATTTTAAACTGTTGCAGTAGCTCAAAATTCATTCTCTTTCGCTGGATTCGGTATTTTATCCCCCCACCTTTTTTTTTTTTGGTTAAACCTTACATCATGCAGGTAATATAATATTTAAATTTGCTTTGATAATCAGAACTTTAAAGATTAATATATCTAATTTATTAGGTGAAATCAGTGTTCAAAGGTGAATTGAAAATGACGTAACCTTTCATCAAAAAAGGTTCGTCACAAAAATAAAGATTTTTTTTTATTATTATTTCATTTAACGACGTGTTAAAGAGGATTGATAGATTGTATTATTTATTATGAACGAATCTTAAACATTGAAATTCTGAATTTCAGTATTCAGATATTAGAAAATAATTAAACACAACAACTAACAGAAAAAAGAAAGTGCTAAAGACCTTTTTTTTCCCTTTCAAAAAAAAAAAAAAAAAAAAAAAAAAAAAAGGAAAGAAAGAAAAAAAAAGGAATAATCAGTGAAAAAAAAAAAAAAGTTTTGGTACAATTTTTCTTTTAGCATAGGTACTATTTATTCTTCCTCGATGAGAATGCTGCAGATGCACGAACAATGCTCTTTTATATTCACAGGCAAACTCTCGATAGGAAAATTGTTTTATGGTCCTGATGCAAAAAAAGGAAACAAACACATTTTGCTCTAAAATTTCGAAACTTCACAAAAATTCATCCTTGGAAATAGAACGTCATAAATGACACAGACGCAAGAAATGATGCCGATGCCCTCGAAGTGCCCCATCATCCCATCTTGTCAATACTTTCTCTTATAACCCCCCTCATATTTTCAGCTCCCCCCCCCTTTCACGTCTTTTGATGCAAAACATCCCCAAGCTCCTCAAACTAAAAAATTGTAGAATAAAAGGATAAAAGACTGAGGGGTGGAAATTGAAGAGAGAAGGGAGACCTTTGGAAACCAAGAAAACATATTGGTTTCCTGTCATAAGATCTGGTACGACGGTATTTATCATTGAACCCATTTTTGCACAAGAGCGCGCGAGGCGAATTCGAACACAAAAAAATTCGGGGGTACGTGTAAAATATGAACAGTATCATTGTTTTCAGTATTTTGAGATGCTATGAAATATCCCGGGAGAATGGTCGCTGCAATGTTCCTGCAGCGAATAACATTATAAAAATATCCGAATGATTCATACGATCATAATGTAATTTCATAACATGCAAATACATTCGTTGTTTCAAAGTGTAAATGCATTCTTTACTTTCAGAATGCAAATAAATGAATTAATAAATTTTACAATATACAAATACAATAAATAAATAAATAACATTAATGAAATTCAACGAAAAGATTGTGATAGGAGAAAAACAAGTTAGCCATATGCTTAAATTCTTTTTTAATTTCCAAAATTTAAATTTCTGAAATTAATGGCATATAATATGTGTGGAACCTAATTCGGAAAATTTTCAGTATCTTTGTAGAGTAAATTAATATTACTGTAAATATACAAAAATAGCTACATACAAAGATTTCATGTTCATTTCATTTTAAAAAAAAAATAATAAAAAAATAAAACATACGTTTGTTTTAACTTTTAGCCAAAGAAATGTTTAATACTCTGTCAATGGGGAGTCTAAGTTTTCTGTCTAAGTCAGAAATCTGTATGAGGCGGAATTTTATTTCAGTTCGAAGCGATTTCGCCTTATGCAGATTTCACTGTATATTAGTTTGCTAAATACCATGCAATTAACATTACATACACTATACACCAAACAGAAAAGTTGCTATTTTCCCTTATTAAAGCTGACTTTTACTTAATGCGGGCTCATTAGATTGTACTATATTACATGATAGAAGAGAAAAGTTATTTTAAAACATAGATGTCAAAAACTCGAACAAAATCGATTCAAAAGGGACAAAGTACATTATTCTTTCGATTAGTTTTGGATAAAACAGTTTATAAAAAAAAAAAAAAAAAAAAAAAAAGTAAATGTAATCAATTAAGGGCGCAGAAGGGGGGGGGGAGAAATGCGAAGTGATGCTTTAATAACCTATCATGCAAATGTTTCAGTTATTTGGTTGTGAGATACCAGTAATCGATTGAATTACCACAAGAACAATCGATTTTCAGGCCAGTCAATTGCGTGACCAGATACCGATTACGATGAAGATTAAGGGGAAAAAAATGTTTTATCGATTTAAACAACTCATTTAGACGGGAAAAAAGGGTCACAGTTGTGTTTCTGTCGACACTATTCGATATTAATGACCCCCCCCCCCCCCAAAAAAAAAAAGAAAAAAGTTTTTTTTGTTTGTTTGTTTGTTTAAAATTGATTACACGGTGAAGAAACTGACTTTAAATTAAAATAAACAAAAACCAATAACATAACAGAAATGTGGAAGGGAATTAAATTATATTGATATTAACTTTCAAAATGTCAGTATTTACAGAAAAATTCGTTTTAATGGAGAAAATGTATGTTATAGCCTCAAAACCTTACCAAACTATTTAAATATATTGTAAAATAAATGTAGAGGGGAAGGGGGGGGGGTTCGTTTTAGATTTAAAAAATACAGATAAAAAGTCCCAGTTGCGACGTATTTAATTGAGCGTCACATATATTAAGACATTCCTTTCCAACCACACCAGAGAGAGAACGTCGAAGGTAAAGATTCGGAGAATTTTCGATTAAATTCGGTCCCAAATTAGTTCGGATTAAGAATTTTAAGACTTCCAAGCGATTAATTAAGTAGGAACCGAGAGGATTTAATTGAAGCTGAATGCATTTTTGAGGGAGGGAGAGGTTGCGGGGGTCCTAATCCGTAACGCGCGGAACGGTTAATTAAGAGAGAATGCGAGCACAGGAAGGGGGGATCGGCCATCTTGTCGGATGCAGAATCGATGGACAAATTTAATTAGTCATTCTTTTGTTTAGAGAATCAAAGATTGCGTGGGTCGAAAGTCACCGTTAAAGACGAGGTATTTAGGGATCTTGTTTTTTTTCTTCTTCATCTTCCGATTCACGGGAAACGGGCTTGCTCTTTAAAGACATTTTACGAGAATTTCCAGCGGATTTGCGTTAATTGAGTCTGAAAAATTGGCGTTTTAAAATTCAAACGCAGAGACGCCTTTCCCTTTGAGACGATAGTTGTAAAGATGTCATGGCAATACCAAAGGGGTATTAAACGCGATAAGGGTTTAGAGATGTCAAAGTAGATGTGAAAGTATTATTACTTCTTGTTTTTATTTTTCATAAGCATAAACATTTATATTCCTAGGATAATTAGATCATAAATTTTATTAGCAATGTAACTAATAAAGTGCATTAAAATGTGCCTCGAATGTAGCATTTATTTAAATAGTTTCAAAAGAGATTATAGAGGATACAATTAATAAAGAATATAAATTTTATAAGAATAAATATAGTGATTCACGATCTAATAATTTGTAGGGATTAAATGAATATATTATACAAAAAGTTTTATTATGCATATAAAAAAACTTAAAAACTATTAAATCATTGAAAAATTGATATAATATAACTAAACCAATAATTATAATAAAACACAAAAATGTACATCCAATATTGTAAAGTGTTCAGGTTGAGATGAAAACAACAACAAATAATAATAATAATAACAACTTAAAAAAAGTAAGAAGAGAAAAAAAAAACATAATGCGCACATACATATATACGAAGACATTATGACAATATAATAGAATATAATTCAATTAAAAACATTATTACTTCTTTTTTCCATGAACACTAGATAATTCTCTTTGTAAATATGCCTTCCGAAGGGGGCACTAAAAAAGCTAGTTTCGACCATGAATATAGTATGCGGTTCGAGCTTTCAAGAAGATTGTGAAAAAATATTGTGAAGTAATTCAAAAAATGTTCCATGATTTTATTTATTTTTAAGAATTAGATGTCGATTATTTTTCAGGAAGGTCCTTGTAATTTTTATTTCAATGTAACTTTAAATAATTGAATGTAACAAGACTCACATTGAAGCAAATAAGCTAATTTTGATTCATATATTAAAAAAAATTAAATGAATAAATGAATCGATTTTCTATAAATTGTTTAAATGAAAAAAAAAAAAAAAAAAACCATACACTTTCAAGCTTGAAAATGTTTCATCTGTCACCCCTCTGCCCCCCCCTTTTTTTTCTTCCTTTGTGTGCGTGTACGACAGGTATGCGCTATGTGAAGACCAATCACAATAAAAATCATTCCGAGAAACTTTTAAAACGGAATTTAAAGATTAAGCATTTTTAGTCCAAAAGATTTTAAAATGCAAGCAAAAATATAAAATTAATTTATCTTTACTGGAACATCGAAAATAGTTTTAAATTAACAAGAATATACATTTTTAAATTGTGGAAGAAAAAACAGGAACCCAATGAAGAAGTAAAATAATAAAGAAAAGTGAATCTGAGATGATGTCGTCGGTAAAAATCATATGAACACACATCATACACTCAAGAACAGAGGGGCAAAGTAATCAAGAAAAATCATTTCCCCCTTCAATGAAATGAAGGCCCACTTCTCAAGATTAACTAAACTTCATTCAACTCGAAAAGCATAAGGACCTTTTAATGAGACAAAGTTTTAATGATGTTTCTTTCAAAAACGTTCGCTTTCCCAAAATTTACTAAGTAATTATTTAGCAGAAGTTTTTAAAATTCGAGATCTTCGGAAATTTGATGCCCAGACCAGGGGAGTTGCAACGGTAAGAGAGAGTTTATATTTTCCGTGGAAAAAGGGCTCTTACATATTTTTTTTTCTTTCTAATTTAGTAAATAACAAAGGTTGGGAAAATTGGATACAGGCATGACTTTTCATTTTATTTGTTAATTACTTTCATTCTGGAACGGTTAATTGCTTCCGAAAGAAACGACTTCTAACATAATATTAAGCGGAGAAGAAGGGAGATGAATAAATGCTGTTACTTGAAGCAAAGTTTAATATTAAAAATAAAATGAAGTAAACACAAGAAAAGCATTTTTTCTTCTTCTTTTGGCAGAATAACGTGCATTCTCACATGGTGTCTACAGTAAAAAAAAAAAAAAAGTTCCCTTATTTATTATCTTTATCAGACAACACTGACTTTTGTTATTAACAACACACATACGGTATTTAATATATGCTGCTTCCTCATATAACACTATTATTCAGCTTGCTAATGTCTCATTTGGGAGAAAAAGCAAGAGAAAAACAAAGACTGCATAATAGTATTCATAAAATATTAAAATCATAAGTTTCTAATAACAGTTAATTTAATTAAATACATTTTCGGCTTGACAAATTTAGTCATTTCTAGCTCGTTTTGTTTTTAAGACATTTTACTATCGGTTTACATAAAACAAATTTCATGCTTTTGATATTACTACCGGCTTCCGGACAGTGTTTTCTCAGGGAGGGACTTTCGTAGCTCCGGAGGGGGGGGGGGGGAATTGCAATTTTTGACCATTAAAAACACAAAATCCCAAATTTTCCAGGCGGGACATTTTATTGCTCCGAGGGGGGATGTCCCCTCCCCCGGGCTACCCCATGAATTCAACACTGCTCCCGGACTACTATAACCGTTACTTTATGTAAAAATACTCGCTATTTATCCCTCCCCCCCATACACACACAAGAAAACTTCAATTTTTTATATTTATTTATTTTAACCGGCATGACCACGAATTACGATTCTATGAATTGTCGTACATTTTGCAGCACATTAAGCTATTCATTTGCGGTGTAGCAAACATAAATTTCCATTACTTATAATTTAAAAGCCATCATTGGTATCATTTATTATCCAGTAACACAGTTGGAAAGAAGTTACAATAGCATTCTATTATACTTTGTTTTTAATCTATAAATAATTACTCCAGCGATATAATTTCGAAAATTACTTTTATAAAAATCATAAAGAAGATGCTTAATGATTTCGTTGTTATTATCCCTCCTCCTCCTGAAACGTAGGAAACTTGGATTATTTATTAATCAAAATCAGCTACTTTTATAAATTAAATTTAGAAGCACAATTTAAAAGAATAATAAAGAAGAAATCTTTGAATAAGATTCACATACAATTCAGATCAGCCTCCATATATCGGGTATTTCATAAATGCACTAGCGAATATGGGACAAGCCAACATTTTCATATCAAAGCAAGATTTAAAATTAACGGTAGTTAAGAAATAGAAATTTTTGAATTTCATTGTTTATTAAAAGTTTAGAACTGTTTTCATTTCTGTAGATGAATGAAAGTTTCAGTAGGTGAGAATAATCACTAGTTAAAACAGCAATTCATGTAGTTTCATAGGCTAATCTGATACGCGTTTAAACTATTAAAACATCAGTAAAGAGAAAAGAAAAAAAAAAAAAAACTGCTCCGAGTGAATAGCGGCAGCAACTATAATATAGTTACTGGCTTCTCAAAATCAATTATGGTCTCCCGTAGATCTTATATTTAAGATATCGCTCAAGCGTTAGAAAGTAAAGACCATAAAAAAAGACTTCAGGCAGTGTGCATAATGAGGTTGTGCTTCGGGTGCCTAGCTTCCTAATAAGTCACATTCAGGGGGGTCTCAGCGGGTTCCTCAATCATAGACAGAAGACGATGAAATTAAGAACATATAAAACCGGTAGCAATAAAGGGATGTTAAGACAGCAAAAATGATGTGATGCGCAATTATTACGCCAGAGAGTACTTTGAAGGTGTAATTTTTCTTACAGAGAAACGGTATTTTAGGCGCATAATTTCTCATTTGCGGTTTAGAAATTAGGCTTTTTAATTAATTAAAACAATAACATAATATTCATTAAATTGAATATTTAAAAGTGCCCCTATAAAATGCTGCCTTCAGATAAACAATAAAAGTTTTTAAAAATTCTTGGAGGATTAAGATTTTTATTCAGTAATTTGAAAAAAAAAAAAATCGTACTACAGCAGATAACAGATGGCAGCGACAGAGAACAATTACCTTTTCCAGAAATTGGATGATTATAAACTGCAATCATTAACCCCTTCTGGACAAGAGTCTTAATTTTTTTTTCTTTTATCTTTTATTACTGGTTTTTAATGTAGAAATTTTTGCTTAATTGAATCACGAAAATGCTCGGATAAAATAAGGCAAAATTTACAATAAAAATTTACTAGTAAGAATGATCAAGGATTCTAAGTACCTTTTGAGGCACGTATACCGGTCGCTCGTCTCCAAGAGGTTAATGTTATCAGGGAACTATGGCGGACAATTACATTAAATTTAGAATTGAAATCTCTTTCTCTAGGATTTGATTCTTTCTTTAGACAATGCCAAAAATTTTTAGATATCACATTCAGTCGTGTTATCTTAAAATAATGTCCACCATTTAGAAAACAAACACAATGTACATAAAACAAACAAGAACTACCGGGTACCTCTTATTTTTTATTTATTTTACAGATGAAAATGTTACTCTAAAATAAGTTTAATTTTTTTCAAGCTTATTATCATCTGTAATAATAATATTAGAAACTAACACACTACATATGTAACAATTTTAAATTGGTCTAGTGGCAGAAAAATAAATCTGCTTGATTTACTCAAAGTCGACAGGGAATAATTATTAAGGTAAGTTTTTCAACGGTAAATACATTGGGTGGATCTGCGGTCTGGACGAAAAGTTGAGACAACAGCTACTGAGATAATAACGAGCGATTTATTCCTTCAACCAACCTATCAAAACCCCAGGGAATCGAGAATAATCTAGAGCCATAACATAAACACAAAGGATCTTAGCTCCTCCTTTTATAATCCATTAAAGTAAACATATCAGAAGACCCCCTATATGCAGTGGCATCACCGTGTGTGGCAAAAGGACTCCATAGAGAGACCTAACAGTGGGTGGGTGAACTAGAAATTTACCTAGAATTTTTATCTAGAGCATAACGCATAGTTCTTATAAATGAAATGGGGAGAGGAAAAACACATTGCGGAACACATGAGGAAAAACACATTGCGAAGAAGCAAGGATGAATTAACATCGATGGTAACCCTATATTTTTTTCAAAACGTCCTACAAGAGGACATGTCCTCTTGTAAGACGTGTTATGGGTGTATTTAGATTCAAACTGCTTATTTTCCGATTTATTTTTGACTTCATTATTGCTTTCAAATACAAGAAACTTTCAATATCTCTTATTTGGAAAGTACACAAGGTGCCGTAATTGTCAATTCTTTGATAAATGCAGAAAATATTGCAAAAAAAGCAATCAAAAACGGCATTTTCAACAGATTTTCCCCTAGCGGGAGATCTGTGAACGAAAAAAAGGGTCATACTGAGAAGATAATTGTTTATAAATCAAATTCTAATGCATTCTAATACATCTCTTCAAAAATACCCTCAACAAGTTGCATGATTCTACTTTTAAAAATGTGTCTGAAATTGTATCGGAAAATTTCGAGCTGTCGAAGGTGGAAAAGCGTTTTTTCAAATACACCCTTATTGTAACCCAATAAGCCTTTAAACTTATCTTCGAAAAATGCTTTCAAAAAAGTTTTTATATTGATGCTTGCCAAAAATATAGCACTCTAAACATACTAGCATTTCACTTTTCATGAAAAATGGCATTCACCACCTTGAACTTTCACATTTTCTATTGGGGAGGGGAAATTATTTCAGGGCTTCAAAATTGCACATTATTCATTAAATATGATTTACTTTTAACATAAAAAAATATCAAGTCATTTAAAAAATACAACTATCAAAATATTAATTTTTTGTCTGAATTTCAAAATAATACCTCTTAATTTCACTTAACTTTGTTTGCCAAAATTTTCAATTTTAATGTACAACGACGAAATCAAAAACTCCTTAAAATGCGTTTGGCATACATACAAATTTAAACGAATTCATTTCCAAATTTAAACAAAAGTCCTTTTTCAAAAACTAGGAAGCAGAAAAATCTATTTACATATGCTTAATTCAGAACCGTCGATTCAGATTTTACTTCTCCCCTCAAATAAATAATTAAATTCCGGTGCATTAATTTTTATGAATACTGTCAGATTCATCCTATTTCAAACTTCGGTTTTCGATTGGAGGATAAACGGACCAAATGGAAGGAAAACAATGCGATAATAAATATTTAATTTACGAAAACTCAGCGCCTGAGATAGCGCCCTTTCAAATATTCGCAGTCAAAACTGACAACCATCGACTGAGATGTCATCAGCATAACAGCCTTCAGCCACCAACGAACCAGAAGCAAGTGTCAGAAACGCAAACTTCATTTCCGTGTGAATGAATAGTGGCGCATTACTATCAACGCAATATGCTGGCACATGGAGCCGAAAACGCAGAAATTTCTCGCTCTATTCATGCACTCGGCATTGCTATTAACATGCGATATCATCTCGACTTAAAAATAAACGCGAAAATTATTAAGATTTCGACGAAGCATCGATGAAGAAATACATTTTCTTAGCTACAACTTCCAAACAAATGTCGAAAATAGCATAGGCACGGGTAAAATATGGAAAAGGGGGAAAGTTATTGTTCCTCCCTGGACATAGAAATTTAATTAACTAAATTCTTTTCTTTCATAAAATCTTTGCTGATTTTGAATGAAAGAGTAAAAGTTATTTTTCGAAAGCTATTTAAAATAATTAAACACTAAGAGAAGGGACTGCCTCCCCCCTCTAACCCACTCTCCGACACCCTCGTAAAAGTAGTTTTTTAATAATGTTTACCTCTCTATATTGATATGCTCAATTTATTTATAAACGGAGAACTCCCCTCCCTCCTAACAAGAAAATAATGTTTCATAAACATAATATATCATACATAATTATTATAATATTTCAAAATCGCTGGAAAAATGATTATAGAAATGCATTCTTGAAGATATATTTTTGAATTGCTAGATTCAAAATTTTGTTTAAAAAGACGATTTTTAGCTTAACTTACTTCATGTTTATATTGTCTATGTTTAAAAATGCAGTCGACTATGCGCACAATAGGTACATCTGTTCCAAAATCTGGCCTCATCTCTAGATTACATTCAACCGGCGCCTATGCTAAATACTGCTAGTGAAACGCGATATATCGACTTAAAAATGCATGCGAAAATTATTTCGAGAACTCGACGAAGCATCGATGAAGAAATACTTTTTCTTCGCTACATCTCCCCAACAAATGTTGAAGACAGATAATTAAAAAGCGATTAAAAGTTAGGAGCTCCATTAGAGCTAGCGAGGTTTGTCTGGAAGAAATGAAAAGACATATTAAATAAAATATTCGGGAGAGTTTAACTACATTAGGGATAATTAGCATTTTTTATGAACGAGATAAACGAAAACGAGAAATTCAATTTATAGTTACAAGGATATTTAGTTTAAATTAGGGTACTAATATCTTTTGAGGGGGGTAAAAAGCAGTAAGGATACATGAAAGAGACATTAGCAACGCGGCTTTCACTTGAGAGTGCTGCGTGGATAATAGCGAAGTTCAGAAATGGTATGGAAGTTTAAGTGAAAATTAGTTTTATTTAATGATTTTTTTTTTTTTTTTTTTTTTTTTTTTTAAGACAGGAAAAAAATCAAGTGGCTGAAAAAGAATGAAATGTAGTATTAAAAAGAAGAGGAAGGAAAAAAGCAAAAGATGGAAACAAAGATCACTGTGACAAAACTCTTCATTTGTGGTGCAAATGATTTTACAAAATATTTAACAAGTGGAATTTGATTTTACGAATGTAAAAACACATATACAGAGGGCTCTCATTTATTCGAACTCGTCGGGATCACAAGAAATGTTCGAATTATGAAAAGTGTGAGAGGAAAATATGTTTACATAAAAATTAATAATACAACTGCATTTAAAAATTTAAATTAACTGTACTATAATTTTCTTACCAGAAATTAGATGAACAATTAAGAAATTATTTACAGTATTTATCATCACTGTGAAAAAAAATTATCAATTGTTGTTTGCATGGTCTTAATCATTTTTGACTTTTAGCCAGTTTTTCTATATGAGTAGTGGGAAAAGGAGAGTTCGATTGAGGAGGTGGTGGGTGGTGGGTGGTGTGTGGTGGAGGTGGAACCACCACCACCTCACAGAGAGAGGGAGCACCACCACCACCACCTGAAAGAGAAGCTTATCTGATGGAGAGTGTATCATACTATAGTAGGATGATTGGGGAGGGCTTAAAATTGAGGGGGCTTAAATTTTTTTAGGGTTTGAAACGTAGGAGATTATACTGTAGTAGAGGGGCGGATGTTTGGAGTCTGTTAGAGTATGATAGGCTTTTTTGAGAGAGAGAGAGAGGGGAGGGCTTTTTTTTTTAGGAGGGGCTTAAAATTGAGGGGGGCTTAAATTTTTTGGGAGTTTAAATTAAAGTAGAGATTGGAATCAACTTAGAGTAGGAAAGATATTTGAAAATGGGTGATGGATGTTTTAACTCTGTTACAGTATGATGTGATTTTTAGGAAAGGGGGAGGGCTTAATTTTTAGGGGGGCTTATTTTTCTGAAAGGCTTAAATGCATTTTTTTTCTTTAAGATTGGAATCAACTTAGAGTAGGATGGAAATTTGAACATATCATAAAATATGTTATAGTATGATGAGATTTAAGGAAAGGGGGGAAGGGCTTAATTTTTAGGGGGCTTATTTTTCTGAAAGGCTTAAATGTATTTTTTTTTTCTTTAAGATTGGAATCAACTTAGAGTAGGAAGGAAATTTGAACATATCGTAAAATATGTTATAGTATGATGAGATTTTAGGAAAGGGGAGGGCTTAATTTTTAGAGGGGCTTAATTTTTAAGGGGCTTAATTTTTTTTTATTTAGGATCTGAAGCTTATAATATCATATTATAGCAAAGGGGTAACCTCCTCATTTTCCAAACTTCACCCCCACCCCCGGAAGATTTTTATTTGGGGTGCTGCTCTTTGTTGGATCGAATTTTCGTTGGAAATTAATAATTTTAAAAAATTGAGTCTGATCAATTAAGCATTGCTCATCACGTCTGTGAGATAATCGAGTATTGCGATAAGGAGGAAGGTGAGTCTGCTTAATTAAACATTAATCACAATTGCCCATTGCTCATCCCGCCAGTGGCCGCATAATGTCTTATATTACAATCGAATCATCTCTAACTTAAAATAGTATGTTATCAACACGTATTCACTGCCTTGCACAAACATCCGTTATCACAAACAATTTTAACAGGAACTAGCTGATATAAGAAAAATAACAACTAAGATTAGATGTCACTTATTTACAAAAGTCAAGAAAGAGAACTTTGTTTGATGTTTCAACTAAGCTTTTTAAAACGACAATTTAATTTTACCAAACCATTACATATGTTTTTTTGTAGGTTCCCTGTTTTATCCAATTTTCATCAACGTTAGAGCAACAATGAAAATATTTTTTAAACAGTAATATTGTAAAATATGAATTTTACATTTTTAACTTTAGTTTACCTAAACCTTGATTATTCATACACATTGATTTTTACACCTTTCAAAATATATAAACTACTTCATTATTAATTATTTTAAAATATTTTTTAAACAGTAATATTGTAAAATATGAATTTTACATTTTTAACTTTAGTTTACCTAAACCTTGATTATTCATACACATTGATTTTTACACCTTTCAAAATATATAAACTACTTCATTATTAATTATTTTTCGATGTATAGTTCTAATAATCGGTTAATTGTCATACATTCATTTTAGTAAGTTTGCTGTATTCACATAAAAAGTGTTTTTACAAGTTATCATCTATTAGTCGATCACGACAAATGTAAGCAATGTATTACTTTAGTATAGTATTGTTTTATCACTGTGCTGAAAATAAGTGATTCTTTTTCCGTTAATTTTCACATGAATTTTCTTATCAATTAGAAAAAAATTACAACAGCATGATAAACACCAGATAACATCGAGCCTTACCTATCAAATACCATCATATTATCAAATTACTTTGTAAACCAATCCTATTATTTTTAAAAAAAAACAGTAGCGCCTCCTAGAATTTAACAGATTTCGTGAATCAGTATAAATTCATCACACTGTTTATTGTTTTTTTGTCATATGAAGATATTAAGCGCTGTTCTTTAAGTGAGTGCTGTACAAGAAATTTCTTACTTCATGAATATGGAATCGGATTTACCCAGTCAAGAGGTGCAAGTTTCGAATAGTGAAAGATCACCCTCTTCATCAACCCAACCATCCTTTTCTTGTAATCATTGTCAAAAATGCTTCTCTAGAAAGATTGCGTTAACCAGACATCAAAGATCCCACTTGGATAAAAAGCCCTTTAAATGTGAAACTTTCATTCAAAGTACTGATTTAAAACAACATGGTGTTACTCATTCCAAGACACCCACTTTATATAAATGTGATCAATGTGCAATGGAATTTTATAGAAAGTATTCGTTAAGAATTCACAAGAGATTTCATAAGACATATAAATGCGATGAATGTTCACTTGAACTCTCTAAAAAATATTTGTTAAAAATTCACAAGAGATCTCATAAGAAGTTTCATGTTTGTGAAAAATGTTCTAACTCGTTTCTATCAAAGTCTGCTTTAACTAAACATAAAAAAAGTCATCGTCAAAAGGAATATAGATGTAAACACTGTGGTGTTATATTTTACTCTGATATCGATTTTTTATTTCACAAAAAAGTTCATTACAGGAATTTTGAATGCAAACACTGTAACAAAACATTTAATGTTGACATCAAGTTTATTCAACATTTGATTAAAATGCATAAGTGAAAAAATGCAAACTTTGTCAAATCATGTGAAATGGTTGATTTTCTGTACAGTTTATATTTTTTTTGTATTTTTATCATTATCGAGAATGATGAATAAATAATGTGTTAATGAAAAAAGCTTTTGTCTTGTATTTTTGTTATAACAATTTATGAATTTTAATAATTTTTCCACAATATTGTAAAAGATTTACTTAAATTTTAACATTTAGAAAAAAAAAAGGTTCCTATCAATTAAAATATTGAATTTGTATTTATATTGAATTAATTTTAAAATACTTTTAATATATTAGAATTATTTACCAAGTTTAATTTATCATTTATATTACAATTGTTATTCACATAATCATGATGGATATTACCTTGTGTTGCCACAAAAATTTTTAAAAAGAACGAAACTGTTAACAATAAGTATTATTCATTACTTAGATTAAAACTTTTACCTAGTGTTGCCATAAAAATTTTCAAAAAGAGCGAAACTGATAACATTATTTATCATATACTTACTTAATTAAAACCTTGTGTTGCCACAAAGTTCTTCAAAAATAGTAAAACCATTGACTTAATATATAAACTACCATTTATGTACAAAGACTGTTTTTTTTAGTTTATTAAAAAATGGTTGAATAAAACTAATGGCATTACTAATTTTTTAATGTTTAACTGTAACCGACGCTGATTTTTTTAACATATATTAGGATATGTGTTGTTTTTAAGCATTCAGTTTGCAAGTGATTTCCGTTTGAACTTTCATCAGCGGCTGTTCTTATTTTTTGAAAATGGATTCTGTAGCAAATTTGTTAAAAAGACCTCTCGACGAAGTAGTTTCTTCTTCAAAGTATCAACGTTTAGAAGACTGTAATGAACCTACTTATGTGAATGAATTAAACTTGCCGAGATTAGAAGTTCCCAATGCATTGAACACTAACAATGAGACGATATCATGTGATTATCCACTGAATGTGAAATCTGAGATTAATACGAATTTTTTTAACTTAATTTCCCGAGACGAATATTTTCAAGAACCCACTACTAGATGCGAAGAGACTGTGTTCCAAGCAATCAACCTTTCCCAAGCAAGTGATGAAAGCCAATCCACCACTTCACGAACTAAAAGGGGCAAATCTTGTAATCGTGTTATATTTCGAGAAGAACTCAGTGATTGTATCTTCTTAATTTTAAAACTGTATAATAGACAATTTTATATACATATTCAAGAGTTTAAACGCAGTGGGCTTACTAATGAAGAAATTGTAACGAAAAATGCAATTTTTATGGATGTTAACAGTTGGTACGAATTTTGCAATAAAATTTTTCCATTTAATTTGAAGTATAAAAGTTCCTCGTTTGTTGCTAATAATATGATATTAGTGTTAAATTTTAATAATTCTATCATGCGAATTAAACATTTAAAGAATTATTCTCACATTGACTTGAACGAGTATCAGTTAGAAAAGTTAAAAATAAAAGCCTTTGATCTGAATAAAGAACTTCTTCAGCATATATATGTAAAGCATTTACCAAACTTAATAAGACAGAAATGTATCGTTAGTCACACATCTTTAGAAAATGAACGCATGTGCCAACATAAACTTTTAACGTGTATTGAAAATAGTATATCGAGTATACTAAAGCGCATTTTTGAATGCAATGGATGTATTTTTAACCACGAATCTGTAATCTTTCATACCTGTTTGATATTAAATAATCGACAAAAATTTGAACAAATAGGAGAAATGTTATTAACTCTAATAGATTTCGACTTTGTTATTTCCTCGTTTTTAAACGAAGTAGATTGTATTAGTGAAAACTTCTTATCTAATATTAATGTAGAAACCATTCAAAACGAATTGTTTAAAATAATGAAATAAAATGTTTTACTATTCTCTTTAATATGTGTGTTTAATTATTTTCAAAATGTATGTTTATTTCGTTTACCTTTTTCAAAACATTTATAAATTGTTTCAATTTGTATATGTATAAAAAAAGAAACACTTCATTATTAATAAAAAAAATATATTAACTATCTTAAATAATAATAATAATAATCTTAATTATTTTAATTCATTCTGTTCAAAAATTAGAAAGTTAAAAAGTTAATAAAAATTAATAAGTTAAAAAAAAAAACTTTATACAAAAATTAATATTAATACAATTTTTTTTTTTTTCAAATGTTTAAAATATATTTTGCAAATTTTAAAATGTATTACAACTTATCAAAATTGAGTTTACTGATTTATATGAGTATGTATATTATTTTCACTCTATTATATTACTGTAACATTACAACAGATTCATAGTTAATGACATATAAACATTAGGATGAATATAAAAACAATAGATTAATATACTCTCTTGTTTTATTATAAAATAAAATAATTCATTAAATTAAAAAAAAAAATATCACAAATTAAAAAATATATTTCATAAGTTTACAAAAAAAAAAGTAACATAAAAAGTTTTATCGAAAAAAAAAAAAGTAACATAAAAAGTTTTAACAAAAAAAAAAAAAAAGTAACATAAAAAGTTTTATCAAAAAAAAAGTAACATAAAAAGTTTTAACAAAAAAAAAAAAAAAAAAAAAAAGTAACATAAAAAGTTTTAACAAAAAAAAAAAAAAAAAAAAAAAAAAAAAAAAAAAGTAACATAAAAAGTTTAAAAAAAAAAGTATTATAAAAAATGTTATAAAAAGTTTTAGCAACAACAACAAAAAAAAAAGTATTACAAAAAAGTGTTATAAAAAGTTTTAACAGAAAAAAAAAAAACTTTACACAAAAGATTATATCAATAGAATTTTTTTTCAAATGTTTAAAATATATTTTGCAAAAGTTAAAATGAGTTTTCTGATTTATGTATATTATTTTCACTCTATTATCTTACTGTAACATTGCAATTCATTCAGAGTTAAACATATAAACATTAGGATGTGTATAAAAGCAATGCATTAATATACTCTCTTGTTATTAAAAGATAAAATAATTTCATAAAAATATTTTCAAAATTAAAAAAATGTTTCATAAGTTTACAAAAAATAAAAACTTTATGAAAAAGTTTAAAAAATAATTCATTAGATTAAAAAAAAATATTTCATAAGTTAAAAAAAAAAAAAAAAAAAAAAACTTTATAGAAAAAATAATATCAATAGAAATTAAATGTTTAAAATTTATTTCACAAAAGCTAAAATGTATTACATCTTATCAAAAATGAGTTTACTGATTTATGTATGCATGTACATAATTTTCACTGTATTATCTTACTGCAACATACATTTATAGTTAACATACATTTATAGTTTAACACATATAAACATTAGGATGTGTATAAAAGCAACGCATTAATATAGTATCTTGTTTTATTAAAAGATAAAATAACTTCATAAAAATCTTTTCAAAATAAAAAAAAGTTTCATAAGTTTACAAAAAAATAAAACTTTATGAAAAAGTTTAAAAAATATTTCATAAGATTAAAAAAAATATTTCATAAATTAAAAAATGTATCTATGTATATTTCACAAGTTTAAAAAAAAATTAAATGTTTAAAAAATGATTTACAAGTTTAAAAAAAAAATTACAACTTATCAAAAAATGAGTTTACCGATTTACTGATTTATGCGTGAGTGTTATTTTCATCTTATTATCTTACTACTAACATTACAGAACGTTCTTAGTTAAACACTTATAAACATCAGCAAATGTATAAAAGCAGTTGATACTTTCCTGTTTTTATTAAAAGTCATACTAACTTTATAAAAATGTTTTCAAATAATAATAAAAAAAGCTGTTAAGTTATTAGATTCTCCCCTTTAATTGCATCTCATTGATAAGTTTTAATCAACCATTCAACTGTTTTCACAATCAACTATTATGTTAGTTAGGATCTCATTAATAAGTTTTAATCAACCAACCAACATTTTACGTAACCAACTATTTATTTTCCCTAGCAATCAGCTATTTATTTACCCTCCAAACCAAAAAGCTTTTATCGACACATGAACAAAACTTTAAGATGCAAGACTCGTCCTTTTAATCGAAAAAACAATGACTAATATTATTTTTTTTCTTACTTAAATGAAACCTTCGCATGTGCATGGTAAAACTTGGAAAAATTCATTTAATACACAAATTTAAAGAAAACAGACAAAGTCTTTACACTTCTTTTAGTATTGTACTAACATTTTACCAAATATCTTTAGAACTCAACAAGGTTTTAAATAATTATTTTAATAAAAATTGTCATTTGTAAGTAACATTATTGAACTAACTTGGAAAAATTAACTTGGCAAAACAGGTTTTCGCTGTTCCAACTTAGTAATATTCATAAGTTTATATGTTAATTAACCTGTTTGGTTATGTTCCAGCATGGCTTTATAAAATATATCTAAAAAAACCTTTAATATTAATGTCTAAAAATATGCAGTTAGTCTTTTATAGATAATTATTTTCACTTCTTTTATTTAAAAACATTTTTAAATAAAATTAATACAGTTGCCAATTTATCTGTGCGTTATGAAATGTGCATGCAAAACCTTTAATTATAATTTTCACATTTTTAGTATTTCAAATTATTGTTTTCAAAGTGTACTAAAATTTGGAAATATATTTAATTTTCATACATAATTAAAATAAAATAGTTTAATAATAAAGGCACATTTAACATTCTGTACTCACCATCGCAAAAGCACGTCCGACGCAGTCAAGAATTTGGGAAGAAATGAAAACTTCAAAGTCCTTATCAGAAAATGTTATCGGATAATCATATCAAAAGATCTGTGACGTCAAAGAACACGTGTCATCAACTGATCACGTGATGTATACCTAGTGCTAGATATCTTAAAAAACAGGATATGAAAATTCACTAGTTTAAAACAAATGCTGATTGTAACTAATATCTGTGATATCATGTTTTGTTAAACATTTTAACAAAGATTTAATTAAACTAATTAATTAATTAATTAATAATTATTAGAATGATTAAATTACTTAATAAATGGATGTTTATAAGAACCAATCTAGAAAACAAAGCACTAGGTATACATCACGTGATCAGTTGATGACACGTGTTCTTTGACGTCACAGATCTTTTGATATGATTATCCGATAACATTTTCTGATAAGGACTTTGAAGTTTTCATTTCTTCCCAAATTCTTGACTGCGTCGGACGTGCTTTTGCGATGGTGAGTACAGAATGTTAAATGTGCCTTTATTATTAAACTATTTTATTTTAATTATGTATGAAAATTAAATATATTTCCAAATTTTAGTACACTTTGAAAACAATAATTTGAAATACTAAAAATGTGAAAATTATAATTAAAGGTTTTGCATGCACATTTCATAACGCACAGATAAATTGGCAACTGTATTAATTTTATTTAAAAATGTTTTTAAATAAAAGAAGTGAAAATAATTATCTATAAAAGACTAACTGCATATTTTTAGACATTAATATTAAAGGTTTTTTTAGATATATTTTATAAAGCCATGCTGGAACATAACCAAACAGGTTAATTAACATATAAACTTATGAATATTACTAAGTTGGAACAGCGAAAACCTGTTTTGCCAAGTTAATTTTTCCAAGTTAGTTCAATAATGTTACTTACAAATGACAATTTTTATTAAAATAATTATTTAAAACCTTGTTGAGTTCTAAAGATATTTGGTAAAATGTTAGTACAATACTAAAAGAAGTGTAAAGACTTTGTCTGTTTTCTTTAAATTTGTGTATTAAATGAATTTTTCCAAGTTTTACCATGCACATGCGAAGGTTTCATTTAAGTAAGAAAAAAAATAATATTAGTCATTGTTTTTTCGATTAAAAGGACGAGTCTTGCATCTTAAAGTTTTGTTCATGTGTCGATAAAAGCTTTTTGGTTTGGAGGGTAAATAAATAGCTGATTGCTAGGGAAAATAAATAGTTGGTTACGTAAAATGTTGGTTGGTTGATTAAAACTTATTAATGAGATCCTAACTAACATAATAGTTGATTGTGAAAACAGTTGAATGGTTGATTAAAACTTATCAATGAGATGCAATTAAAGGGGAGAATCTAATAACTTAACAGCTTTTTTTATTATTATTTGAAAACATTTTTATAAAGTTAGTATGACTTTTAATAAAAACAGGAAAGTATCAACTGCTTTTATACATTTGCTGATGTTTATAAGTGTTTAACTAAGAACGTTCTGTAATGTTAGTAGTAAGATAATAAGATGAAAATAACACTCACGCATAAATCAGTAAATCGGTAAACTCATTTTTTGATAAGTTGTAATTTTTTTTTTAAACTTGTAAATCATTTTTTAAACATTTAATTTTTTTTTAAACTTGTGAAATATACATAGATACATTTTTTAATTTATGAAATATTTTTTTTAATCTTATGAAATATTTTTTAAACTTTTTCATAAAGTTTTATTTTTTTGTAAACTTATGAAACTTTTTTTTATTTTGAAAAGATTTTTATGAAGTTATTTTATCTTTTAATAAAACAAGATACTATATTAATGCGTTGCTTTTATACACATCCTAATGTTTATATGTGTTAAACTATAAATGTATGTTAACTATAAATGTATGTTGCAGTAAGATAATACAGTGAAAATTATGTACATGCATACATAAATCAGTAAACTCATTTTTGATAAGATGTAATACATTTTAGCTTTTGTGAAATAAATTTTAAACATTTAATTTCTATTGATATTATTTTTTCTATAAAGTTTTTTTTTTTTTTTTTTTTTTTTTTTTTTTAATTATTAAAGAATTTTTAACTTATGATTATTTTTTTTTTTTTAACTTATGAAATATTTTTTTTTAATCTAATGAATTATTTTTTAAACTTTTTCATAAAGTTTTTATTTTTTGTAAACTTATGAAACATTTTTTTAATTTTGAAAATATTTTTATGAAATTATTTTATCTTTTAATAACAAGAGAGTATATTAATGCATTGCTTTTATACACATCCTAATGTTTATATGTTTAACTCTGAATGAATTGCAATGTTACAGTAAGATAATAGAGTGAAAATAATATACATAAATCAGAAAACTCATTTTAACTTTTGCAAAATATATTTTAAACATTTGAAAAAAAATTCTATTGATATAATCTTTTGTGTAAAGTTTTTTTTTTTCTGTTAAAACTTTTTATAACACTTTTTTGTAATACTTTTTTTTTTGTTGTTGTTGCTAAAACTTTTTATAACATTTTTTATAATACTTTTTTTTTTAAACTTTTTATGTTACTTTTTTTTTTTTTTTTTTGTTAAAACTTTTTATGTTACTTTTTTTTTTTTTTTTTTTTGTTAAAACTTTTTATGTTACTTTTTTTTTTGATAAAACTTTTTATGTTACTTTTTTTTTTTTTTTTGTTAAAACTTTTTATGTTACTTTTTTTTTTTTTCGATAAAACTTTTTATGTTACTTTTTTTTTTGTAAACTTATGAAATATATTTTTTAATTTGTGATATTTTTTTTTTTAATTTAATGAATTATTTTATTTTATAATAAAACAAGAGAGTATATTAATCTATTGTTTTTATATTCATCCTAATGTTTATATGTCATTAACTATGAATCTGTTGTAATGTTACAGTAATATAATAGAGTGAAAATAATATACATACTCATATAAATCAGTAAACTCAATTTTGATAAGTTGTAATATATTTTAAAATTTGCAAAATATATTTTAAACATTTGAAAAAAAAAAAAAATTTGTATTAATATTAATTTTTGTATAAAGTTTTTTTTTTTTTAACTTATTAATTTTTATTAACTTTTTAACTTTCTAATTTTTGAACAGAATGAATTAAAATAATTAAGATTATTATTATTATTATTTAAGATAGTTAATATATTTTTTTTATTAATAATGAAGTGTTTCTTTTTTTATACATATACAAATTGAAACAATTTATAAATGTTTTGAAAAAGGTAAACGAAATAAACATACATTTTGAAAATAATTAAACACACATATTAAAGAGAATAGTAAAACATTTTATTTCATTATTTTAAACAATTCGTTTTGAATGGTTTCTACATTAATATTAGATAAGAAGTTTTCACTAATACAATCTACTTCGTTTAAAAACGAGGAAATAACAAAGTCGAAATCTATTAGAGTTAATAACATTTCTCCTATTTGTTCAAATTTTTGTCGATTATTTAATATCAAACAGGTATGAAAGATTACAGATTCGTGGTTAAAAATACATCCATTGCATTCAAAAATGCGCTTTAGTATACTCGATATACTATTTTCAATACACGTTAAAAGTTTATGTTGGCACATGCGTTCATTTTCTAAAGATGTGTGACTAACGATACATTTCTGTCTTATTAAGTTTGGTAAATGCTTTACATATATATGCTGAAGAAGTTCTTTATTCAGATCAAAGGCTTTTATTTTTAACTTTTCTAACTGATACTCGTTCAAGTCAATGTGAGAATAATTCTTTAAATGTTTAATTCGCATGATAGAATTATTAAAATTTAACACTAATATCATATTATTAGCAACAAACGAGGAACTTTTATACTTCAAATTAAATGGAAAAATTTTATTGCAAAATTCGTACCAACTGTTAACATCCATAAAAATTGCATTTTTCGTTACAATTTCTTCATTAGTAAGCCCACTGCGTTTAAACTCTTGAATATGTATATAAAATTGTCTATTATACAGTTTTAAAATTAAGAAGATACAATCACTGAGTTCTTCTCGAAATATAACACGATTACAAGATTTGCCCCTTTTAGTTCGTGAAGTAGTGGATTGGCTTTCATCACTTGCTTGGGAAAGGTTGATTGCTTGGAACAGTCTCTTCGCATCTAGTAGTGGGTTCTTGAAAATATTCGTCTTGGGAAATTAAGTTAAAAAAATTCGTATTAATCTCAGATTTCACATTCAGTGGATAATCACATGATATCGTCTCATTGTTAGTGTTCAATGCATTGGGAACTTCTAATCTCGGCAAGTTTAATTCATTCACATAAGTAGGTTCATTACAGTCTTCTAAACGTTGATACTTTGAAGAAGAAACTACTTCGTCGAGAGGTCTTTTTAACAAATTTGCTACAGAATCCATTTTCAAAAAATAAGAACAGCCGCTGATGAAAGTTCAAACGGAAATCACTTGCAAACTGAATGCTTAAAAACAACACATATCCTAATATATGTTAAAAAAATCAGCGTCGGTTACAGTTAAACATTAAAAAATTAGTAATGCCATTAGTTTTATTCAACCATTTTTTAATAAACTAAAAAAAACAGTCTTTGTACATAAATGGTAGTTTATATATTAAGTCAATGGTTTTACTATTTTTGAAGAACTTTGTGGCAACACAAGGTTTTAATTAAGTAAGTATATGATAAATAATGTTATCAGTTTCGCTCTTTTTGAAAATTTTTATGGCAACACTAGGTAAAAGTTTTAATCTAAGTAATGAATAATACTTATTGTTAACAGTTTCGTTCTTTTTAAAAATTTTTGTGGCAACACAAGGTAATATCCATCATGATTATGTGAATAACAATTGTAATATAAATGATAAATTAAACTTGGTAAATAATTCTAATATATTAAAAGTATTTTAAAATTAATTCAATATAAATACAAATTCAGTATTTTAATTGATAGGAACCTTTTTTTTTTCTAAATGTTAAAATTTAAGTAAATCTTTTACAATATTGTGGAAAAATTATTAAAATTCATAAATTGTTATAACAAAAATACAAGACAAAAGCTTTTTTCATTAACACATTATTTATTCATCATTCTCGATAATGATAAAAATACAAAAAAATTATAAACTGTACAGAAAATCAACCATTTCACATGATTTGACAAAGTTTGCATTTTTTCACTTATGCATTTTAATCAAATGTTGAATAAACTTGATGTCAACATTAAATGTTTTGTTACAGTGTTTGCATTCAAAATTCCTGTAATGAACTTTTTTGTGAAATAAAAAATCGATATCAGAGTAAAATATAACACCACAGTGTTTACATCTATATTCCTTTTGACGATGACTTTTTTTATGTTTAGTTAAAGCAGACTTTGATAGAAACGAGTTAGAACATTTTTCACAAACATGAAACTTCTTATGAGATCTCTTGTGAATTTTTAACAAATATTTTTTAGAGAGTTCAAGTGAACATTCATCGCATTTATATGTCTTATGAAATCTCTTGTGAATTCTTAACGAATACTTTCTATAAAATTCCATTGCACATTGATCACATTTATATAAAGTGGGTGTCTTGGAATGAGTAACACCATGTTGTTTTAAATCAGTACTTTGAATGAAAGTTTCACATTTAAAGGGCTTTTTATCCAAGTGGGATCTTTGATGTCTGGTTAACGCAATCTTTCTAGAGAAGCATTTTTGACAATGATTACAAGAAAAGGATGGTTGGGTTGATGAAGAGGGTGATCTTTCACTATTCGAAACTTGCACCTCTTGACTGGGTAAATCCGATTCCATATTCATGAAGTAAGAAATTTCTTGTACAGCACTCACTTAAAGAACAGCGCTTAATATCTTCATATGACAAAAAAACAATAAACAGTGTGATGAATTTATACTGATTCACGAAATCTGTTAAATTCTAGGAGGCGCTACTGTTTTTTTTAAAAATAATAGGATTGGTTTACAAAGTAATTTGATAATATGATGGTATTTGATAGGTAAGGCTCGATGTTATCTGGTGTTTATCATGCTGTTGTAATTTTTTTCTAATTGATAAGAAAATTCATGTGAAAATTAACGGAAAAAGAATCACTTATTTTCAGCACAGTGATAAAACAATACTATACTAAAGTAATACATTGCTTACATTTGTCGTGATCGACTAATAGATGATAACTTGTAAAAACACTTTTTATGTGAATACAGCAAACTTACTAAAATGAATGTATGACAATTAACCGATTATTAGAACTATACATCGAAAAATAATTAATAATGAAGTAGTTTATATATTTTGAAAGGTGTAAAAATCAATGTGTATGAATAATCAAGGTTTAGGTAAACTAAAGTTAAAAATGTAAAATTCATATTTTACAATATTACTGTTTAAAAAATATTTTAAAATAATTAATAATGAAGTAGTTTATATATTTTGAAAGGTGTAAAAATCAATGTGTATGAATAATCAAGGTTTAGGTAAACTAAAGTTAAAAATGTAAAATTCATATTTTACAATATTACTGTTTAAAAAATATTTTCATTGTTGCTCTAACGTTGATGAAAATTGGATAAAACAGGGAACCTACAAAAAAACATATGTAATGGTTTAATGAAATTAAATTGTCGTTTTAAAAAGCTTAGTTGAAACATCAAACAAAGTTCTCTTTCTTGACTTTTGTAAATAAGTGAAATGTAATCTTAGTTGTTATTTTTCTTATATCAGCTAGTTCCTGTTAAAATTGTTTGGTTACGGATGTTTGTGCAAGGCAGTGAATACGTGTTGATAACATACTATTTTAAGTTAGAGATGATTCGATTGTAATATAAGACATTATGCGGCCACTGGCGGGATGAGCAATGGGCAATTGTGATTAATGTTTAATTAAGCAGACTCACCTTCCTCCTTATCGCAATACTCAATTATCTCACAGGCGTGATGAGCAATGCTTAATTGATCAGACTCAATTTTTTAAAATTATTAATTTTCAACGCAAATTCGATCCAACAGAGGGCAGCACCCAAATAAAAATCTTCCGGGGGGGGGGGGGGGGTGAAGTTTGGAAAATGAGGAGGTTACCCCTTTGCTATAATATGATATTATAAGCTTCAGATCCTAAATAAAAAAAAATTAAGCCCCTTAAAAATTAAGCCCCTCTAAAAATTAAGCCCTCCCCTTTCCTAAAATCTCATCATACTATAACATATTTTACGATATGTTCAAATTTCCTTCCTACTCTAAGTTGATTCCAATCTTAAAGAAAAAAAAAATACATTTAAGCCTTTCAGAAAAATAAGCCCCCTAAAAATTAAGCCCTTCCCCCCTTTCCTTAAATCTCATCATACTATAACATATTTTATGATATGTTCAAATTTCCATCCTACTCTAAGTTGATTCCAATCTTAAAGAAAAAAAATGCATTTAAGCCTTTCAGAAAAATAAGCCCCCCTAAAAATTAAGCCCTCCCCCTTTCCTAAAAATCACATCATACTGTAACAGAGTTAAAACATCCATCACCCATTTTCAAATATCTTTCCTACTCTAAGTTGATTCCAATCTCTACTTTAATTTAAACTCCCAAAAAATTTAAGCCCCCCTCAATTTTAAGCCCCTCCTAAAAAAAAAAGCCCTCCCCTCTCTCTCTCTCTCAAAAAAGCCTATCATACTCTAACAGACTCCAAACATCCGCCCCTCTACTACAGTATAATCTCCTACGTTTCAAACCCTAAAAAAATTTAAGCCCCCTCAATTTTAAGCCCTCCCCAATCATCCTACTATAGTATGATACACTCTCCATCAGATAAGCTTCTCTTTCAGGTGGTGGTGGTGGTGCTCCCTCTCTCTGTGAGGTGGTGGTGGTTCCACCTCCACCACACACCACCCACCACCCACCACCTCCTCAATCGAACTCTCCTTTTCCCACTACTTATATGTAACAAAAAGTTAAGTTCTTTGTCCGATGACGGATAGGCGGGCTACCAAGAAAGTGGATGTCAAATGCATGGGACTATATGTAGTATACTACTTCAGAATAATTCTGATAAAAATAAAAGAAAATTGTTTCATGGATATGAAGTCCTTAAAAAAAAAAAAAAAGGAAAAATCAAAAAATGGAATTCAAGTTAGTTCGAATTAAACGAAATGAAAAGAGAATGAGTTCGAATAAATGGAAAATTTTAACTTATTCTGCCATTGAAATTTTCGGGGCGTTATGTTAATTTCGAATTAAGCTAAGATTCGATTTATCCGATTTCGAATTAACGAGAGCCTAATATAGAGAACAAATATAAATATACATAGTTAAAAGGAAATCACAAATGTGTGATCTCAAGATGGTAAAATTCTAAAGATGAACAAAATATGAACGGTGGAAACCAGAAATGTATAATAAGAAACTAGCAATAACCTACAGAATCATCAGAGGAGCTTGCATGTTTAATTGATAATGAAAATATATCATTTCATCGAATTTTGTCGGCATTAAGCCTAAAATTACAAAATTTAGCTCCTTATAACATAAAGATTCCCAGAAAAATCAAAAAAGTTAAATACTATACATTTGGTATCAATAAATAAATAAATGAATAGAAGGTAGTCCTTCAATGATAGATATAATAAAACTATATTAATAAATACGATTAATAATAATAAAACAATAGGTATAAATAAAGTATGACGCTAAAAAATTAATAAGTAATACATTCAATTTATCAAAGACAATACCGGTACAATATCTGAGGGATGCATCTTTAGTATAGAATTAAAGATGCCAACAGTTATCTTACGTGAACCCTCAAAAAACATGTTAAAAATATGGGGAAAAAAACAATTAGATTTCACATTACCAATAAGAATAGTCAGACGTTATTTATGCTTAAAAAGATGGGAAGGAAAAGAAAGAAGAAAAAATAAAATTTTAATACTCTTTGACTTAAAAACTCCGTTATGAAAAATAATGTTTACTGCATATTGAGATACAGTCGACTCTCGTTAATTCGAAATCTGATAATTCGAATCTTCGCTTAATTCGAACTAAATATGAAGTACCCAAATTTTCAATGGCAGAATAATGTTAAAAATTTTCATTAATTCGAACTTATTTTCTCTTGACTTCGGTTAATTCGAACTAACAAGAATTCCGATTTTTCATTTTTCGCTTCTTTCTCACGGATTTCAAATCATTTAAATAACTTTCTTTCTTTGATTTTTGTGAAAATTGTTCCGAACGAGCATACAATGTTGTTATCCAATTCATTTGATGTCCATTTTCTTAATGCTCCGTCTGTCCATCAACGATGCTTTAAATCTTTCTTCCATTGCGTTTGTGTCTAATCTTTTAATTAGTTAATGTATTTATACATTCTAATTTAATATTAAGTCATATTCTAATGATAACAGATAAAATAAATTTAAAAAACACTATAACATTAATTCTTTTGTCGTAGTACCATATTAAGCATGTTTTCATTTCAGATTTTCCATAATTCGAACTTCGGATAATTCGAACATTTCTTGTGGTCCCGACGAGTTCGAATTAACGAGAGCCGACTGTACATCATTTTAATTAAAGAATGTAAAAATAAAGTTTAGGACACAAAACTGACAAAATTATTGACTAAAAGATACTTTTTTCACACTTATTATAAACAGAAATTAACATACTTCTCAAACACTGCCACTTTTTTAATGCAAAGCTGAAAAAAAAAAAAAAAAAAAAAAAAAAAATCTATTATAAAAAAAAAAAAAAATCTATTTTCGGACGTCGCCAGCTTATTTAATTTGACAAAATTTACATAGTTAAGTTTAGAAATATCAACCTAAAACAGCTCAAATGATTAAAATGATAATAAATAAATAAATAAATAAAACGCTGGCATAAAAAAAAAAAAAAAAACTTAGTAAAAGCCACCTCTTGGGAATTCTATAATGAATTTATATTAACTGATGTGTTCGGAACTAGGAGTAGGAATAATAAATAAAATCGTGTTTTAAATCTTAATTTTAAAGTAACTTTGGTTTTTAGGTATGTTGTAGATTTGTAACATAGTGATATAAAACATCAAGTTCCTATAATGAAACGCGAATGCGATTTTTAGAATTTTGAAACTGTTTTAGGTTTTCAGTTTACTTGATGAAAAATTAATGCCATCATTTAATAAGAATAAAAGTACTTTTCTATTTGATTTCTCAAAAATTAAATATTTCATCTTTGACCCACATTTTAAATAAACTAAACCTGAACAACCTCAAAAGGATTAGTATTATAAATCTTTTTATCATCCATAAATTACTGTAACCCACATTTACTTCAGAAGAGAGTAAGACAATCTTGCATAAATTATACCAGTGAAAATACTAAAACAAATAAAACCTTCTTCTAAAACAACACAAAACACCAGCCCTGCAAATCATTTCTACTCAGTTCACGCTTCACGAAACGCTTACCTTCTGCAGTTAAAAACATGAATGAAATTTTTGTTCTTTTTTACAAATATTTCAGCTTTTCTACTCAAGAAATAAGACAAAGGTAAGTGGCTTTAATTTGCGTGTCTGAAAACACCATTTGGCTTACTCTCTCTCACCCCCCCCCCCCCCCAACTCGATTACCAGGAAAGGATTTTTCTTGTTCGAATGGTGACACAATGGTACCAAAAAGAAAAAGAAAAAATAGAATCAATAAACTAGTTCTTTGTGGATTTGAATTGTAAAACAATAAGCAGCATGATGCGTTTTTGTTTTTAGACAAGCATAGACTAACTGACAAATGATGTTTACAAGAATATTAATAGTTTATAAAGGCAAAAAAGGAAAATCATTGCAGGCAGGCATCCAAATACTTAAGCGAAAACTACGGACGCAAAATATACTTTTCATCATCAGAATAGAATACATTTAACATAAAAAAAGTTTTACACAATATTTTTAAATTCCATTATTATTCGTTATTGTTCCAATTTTGCTAACTCCTCTTGTCTTATTTAAGTTTGTTATACATTGGGTTATTCTATATTCATTGTAGATGTTGAATTGTAGTATTATATAATGATTATTTATATATTTAACTTGACTAAAACAGTGCTGTTATAGTTTAATTAAAATTACTGAAAGCAAAAGATGCTTTTCATTTTTAGAGTAGAAAATATTTTAATACTTGAATACTTTTTTTTTAATAATAATATTAATTATTTTTTTCAGCTCTTAACTTTTAGCAATTAGTTTAATTGACATTTTGAATTCAATCAAGTATTTTTTTTAACCCAATTCCTTTATTTTTGTAAAATAATTTGAGTAAAATAATAATTTTAGTTTATAAAAATAATCCTTATACATAAAACCTGATAAAACTGATAGATAAAGCTAAGAAACTCTAATTAAAAGAATTTCAGTTAGCATCAGATTATTTCTCTCCTCCATACAAACTCTTGTTTTAATTCATATAAAAATATTTTTAAAAACTTAAGTTAAATTCGCTCCCCCCACCTAACGATAATGCTTCAGCACCCATTCGCAATTATCCATGTTTTTCATTTATTCCATGTGAGAAATGAATTGAAAGTTTGAACATGCAGACTTAATTTCGGAAGAATAATAACCCACTTCGGAAGAATAATAACCACTTTAACCCATGGCTGTCCTCAACTGCTCTGCTCAACAAGCGCAAAAACGTTTAACACATTTACTTTGACGGAAAGCTATAAAATCACAAAGCCTGACCATGGAAGTGATTTGGAATCTAACTGAGTTTTCCATTTTGTTATCCATTAATTACCTATTGAGTTATAAGCATTTTCGATCACATGAGAAACACGCTTTTCTTCCCTGTTTGAGTAGTTTTTCTTCTTTCGTGTGGAAGTTCGGTTCAAAACGACCATTTTGACACTAATCTCTGTCAAATCTATTGTGTGTTTACAAAAAAAAAAAAAAAAAAAAAAAAAAAAAAAAAAAAAAAAAAAAGGGGGGGGGGGAGGATAAATGCGATTAGATAGTTTCTGAACAACAATACCTGCTAGTTTTATGCATTTCCGAATAAAAATAATGTCATAACTTATGTCATTAAATTGACTTTTTTTAAATTTAAGAACAACCTTAAAGCAGCTTAAACAGTTCAACATTTGTCTCCGGCTAATTTTCCAAAACCAAATTAAAACTTCTCCAATAAATAAATAAAGTAAAACAAAATTGTGACAATATTAAAATACGTAATATAAAATTTAAATTTTTATACCGCCTCGAAAAATTTATCTGAGCTTAGTGATTGTTTGTGGTTTTAAAATTAATTTTCAAGCATCAACTATTTTTAAATCTATTTCAACTACGAAAGATTAATCCGTTTGCACTTAAAAAGCAATAAAAACAGTGCAGCATTTGTTTCTAGCGAAATAAATGTTCATCAATAAATAAATAAAATCTTTGGAGATTTCTTCGGCCATTCTTCAATGAACAGCTTCTGCTAAATCTGCTTGTGGCAATCGTCTCAAGTTTTGAATCTATAAAATCTAATTTTCTGTGGTTTTCTTGGAATATTTTTGTTTAAAATGAACAAAAACAGAGATTTAAATCTGTAGAGTTAGATGTGCGAAATAAATTATAGTGATTAATTTTTACTGCACAGAGGAAGTAATCAAAAAACAAACATTTGAGCGCAGAAAAACGCATTAACAGTATAGCAGAAAAATAGTCATTTTCGATGGAAATAATAAAAGGCGCCAAAGAAAAACACAAAGAAAAATAGCAATCAAAAAGCACTTCTGCCATTTACTGCCATCGCAGTCTCATAATTAATACCACTAAATAATAATCATCATTAACTTAATGTAGGATTAATTATCTAAAAATGCTCATCAACATCCAAATTATTTGTAAAATGAATTAAAAAAAACAAACATAAATAACAATAAAAATAAGAAAAATACAGAATCGTATGTGTTAAGAGAAGACAATGGAATAATAAGACACCCCCCCTCCCCCATTCTTCTTTACTTTCTTGAACTCTGGCAAGCTGTCATTGTGTTGCCAATACACACAAACTTAAAAACGATGGCTAGGGGGAAGATGACAGATAAAAATAAAATATGGAACACAATAATAAAAATTGTTATCTGACAGCTGAAATATGTTTTCTCTTTTCCTCAATTTAATAAGTCAAGAGTTTTCCAGCCTGCTGTTTTTATTTTATTTTTCGAGAATTAGTTGAACATATCGTGAGTAGCGTTTAAATAACAGCTTTCTTTGGTATTTAATGTTTTTAAAGAAGCTACTTCAAATGATATAGAAATATTCGCATTGTGCTTAATTACACAATATATTTTTCTCGTGACCCCATTTAATTATCAGGAGAAAATGCATTATTCCCATTAAGTCAGATAAAATGAAATTTAATTCAGGTAACTATAATAGTAATGAACTATCAAAATCGACGTATGTTTTATAATTTTAGGTATTATGGAAATAATCGAGTAGATGCTGGAATTTTTAAAAAGCGATGAGTAAATAATGATTCACTAAATGAATTATTCATAAATGCCAGTTTAATTATAACATATGAAAATTGGGATAAGTTGTTCACAGCAGATAAAATTATGAAACAATTGCTGTATTTTTTTTATTTGAAATAAGTGAACTGTAAATTTAAAAAACAATCAAACCTAAGAACTATGTTGTGTTGAAAAAGATATGTTTTGTTTTATTATTGTTATTTGTCCGAAAGCAATTTCCCCTTTTAAATATACAGCGAAGAAAACGCACATTTTGCAATGTTAATTTAAAGACAGGTGGGCGGTAAGGCAATGTATTAAACATCAACATGAACATCATGCGCCAGTAACGGTATACCACAGAGTACTTGTGAATTAAAAATTCTGCAGGTAAAATCTCGAAGAATCATGAAAATCGATTCTAAAATATCAGCAACTCTCTGAGAAATCACAGGGATTAACTGAGGCTAAAACACTTCATTATCAACCTGAACATGATACATCTATAACTAGTGTTCACTGTAGACAGAAAAAAGGACATGGTGTTATTCACTAAAAAATGGCACTTTTGCAAGAAATTTTTTTTTTATTGTCTTTAAAAATAAAAATAAAAAAGCGGGGAAAATAAGTAATTTTTAAATATGATAAATCAAGTAACATTAATTTCGAATGATTTTATAATATAAAAATAAAAAATACAATTAAATTAAAAATGATTGAATAGTTTCAAGTTCTTTTCCCTAAAGAAATGAAAAAAAAAAAATTATTGGGCACAAAAATTTAGAAATATTACGGAATAAAGAAAATTTTATTAAAAATCTCTGGGTAAAACTAGTGACTCATTTTGCTACATTTAAAAAGAGCAAGATGCATTTTGTAAATTTGAAAAATGACATCGTGCCGCGCTCTTCAAAAATGATCTGGAATGAACACTACTGTAACGGTACATCAAAGAGTACTTACGAATTAATGATTAAAAATTCCGCAAGTAAAATTTCGAAGAATTATGAAAATCGATTCTAAAAATATCAACAACTTTCTGAGAAATATCATTAAATAATTAAGGTTAAAAGACTGCAACATCAACCATCATGCACCTATAACGGTATATCACAAAGTACTTGACCAAGAAGAATTAATAATTAAATAATAATAATTTGAGAATTAATAATTAAAAATTTCGCAAGTGAAATCTCGAAGAATCTTAAAATCGATTCTAAAATATCAGCAACTCGCTAAGAAGAAATCACAGTGAATAACTGAGGTTAAAACACTACATAATCAACATGAACATGATGTACCTATAACGGTTTGTAATGGAAAAGTAACGTTCATTTAATGTAATTTCTTAAAATGACTGGTCATAAGAAAACGACCAGCGTTTCACAACAACGGAATATGCAAGGCTTGCATTCCAACAATACAAAGTAACAAACAAACAAGCAGCGGGGTTCTGAGCGGCCCTTGAACTTCAAAAAGCAATAGAAACCATTCGAAACACCCCAGGCGCCCCTCACAATAGTCAAGGAAGTAAATTATAGGTGGCGTGATGGCAGAAGCCGAAATAGTAGTAAATTCCCCCCCCCCCTCCCCTCTTGCTTTCTACCACGACTTCTCTTTTTTAATTATATTCTTTGGGCCAGGAAGAAGCTAGCAGAAGATAATGCAGCCAAAGAGAAGTAAGTACTTTTTAAACGAACTAGGAAATACTAATAGCTCTTCCACGGAAATTGATAGACGCGCACGAAGAGTTTATGGAATTCTATAAGTTTATAATTAAAGTCCTTTGGTTAAGTCCCCAAGGCACGCCGAGGACTCTTCCAATAAGTTGACAGGGGGTAGGGCCTTACGCAGCAATTCGATGTAATTATACTCCTCGATGAGAGGGGCATATCATCTTCAATGATTCTGCTCAAAAAAATTTTGGAGCTTCCGTAAGTGGATGACGAATCTGGTTAAAAGTTGTTCATTCCAGTCTATAATCAATCGCAAAGGGGAATAACAAATTAGCGAGGCTTTTGATTGGATGTCAGAGGATGGCTCATTCAGAAGCCCAGAAGCTCATTCAGGATGCATTAGCCAGAAAATAGGTTATATACTAATGAAAAGATTCATGTTAAAACCGAAAAAATGAACGTAGAAAATGAAACAATTGACACACAAATATGCAGGTATAATAATGTATATTAATGACATGATCGATTTGAAACACAATATTTTGAAAAATTGTATAATATTCATAGAGATAAAATCCTTATCGTAGATTATGAAATAATTTTCCAACGCTTTCAGAATATTGTAACGAAACTTCATTCTTTAACTTTTAATTGATGTGGCAGAAATTATCACAAAACAACTGTGAAGCGGTCTGTGGGACCACTCCATCGAAAAATCAATAAAAGGAGCAATTAACTCATAGGATGGTGTTTTTGTACTAAAGTTTTGGTACAGGGCTGTTATAATTAAAATTCATCTATTCAAAAATCTCTGGTGACAGAGCTAAAGTTCCAAATGGAATAAAATTTCGGTAGTGTTTGCAGTTAAACTGAAAATTACGTGTTAAACTATATATTAAAAAAAAAAAAAAAAAAAAAAAAAAAAAGCAGCGGTTTGCGAGATTGGTAACATCAGCTAAACGTTAATCCGGTAAAAGTAGATACATAAATAAACAACTTAGGAAACGTATAACACAGTTGAACGTCCTATTGGAGAAATTAACGACAATAGTTAAGAGCAGTAATTTTTTATGAATATAGCCATTTCTATAGATTCCATGATCTATAGATTTGTAATGCACATCACATGGCTTTCAAAAATTTAATTTTGCTAGGAAACGCATAACACATGTGAAAATTTACTTTAACCCATTACCGCCCTAGAAGATAAGTTACAATTTTCTGTGCAGCCTTGATATGTATAGGTTTCTACATACACCATATATTAAGCTAAAATTTAATTCAACTAGGAAACGCATGACACAGCTAAAAACGTGCTTTCAGTAAGAAGCATTCTTTAGACGGCATATATGAATTATTTTTTATGAATTAATATTTTTATGAATGATGTCTTTTTTATTTAAAAAAAAAAAAAAAAAAAAACTTGCAAAGTTATATTTCATACTTTTAAGTTAAGGATTTGGAATATCAAGAAAAAAGAGAAAAGGTAAGCTACGCTTCAGTTTTTTGTTAACCTCTCTTTTATCTCTCTCTCTCTCTCTCTCTCTCTCTCTCTCTCTTTTTTTTTTTTTTTTTTTTTTTTTTTTTAGACATTATTGTAATTAAATTTTTCTGATATGTCTAAAGTGCATAAAAAGTTACTGCCCAAATTAAAATATAATTTTCTAATAGTTCCACCTTATGTGCATTTTTCATTTTATTGCATGTGTATTTAACTTCATCAATTTGAATTTAATTCTATTTAACGAATTTTGTTTATAAAGAAGTGTTTAAGTGCAACGACGAGACTTCGTTAAATAGAAATTTCACTGTACTACAGCTATTATAAAATCAAAAATCAAAAACATGCTGTTCTATTATTTGCTGCTTGTAATCGATACAGCATGATCAAGATTTTCTGTCATCGCTTGTTATTTTCCCTTACTTTTCTTTCAAATCTCTTTTCTACATCATCTTTGTTGGTTATCGAGTGCTCGAGCATCATTTAATATAGCCCATAGTCACTCAATGGAGAGACAGGGGGAAGTTTAGAGCATTGATTAACTCACGTACTATACACGATGAGAGTTTAGGTCCATTATGTCGAAAATAATAATCCGCTGAATGTTCAAATTTATTAACATTATCTATTAAATTTTCTTCCAGAATATCCAAATGCAATGTACTCACTCAAAGCACTTTTAATAATTACTAAATTTCTCCGAAATTGCCATCTTCAGATCACAAGACTCGTGTTTCATTGTTGTTTGCAACTTTTAAGCTCGTCTATACATACTAAATTATTTCATTTTTTGGCAAATAATTTCCGTACTCCTAGAGAACCTGCTTTGTCCCTGAATTCTTCTAGAACGTCTGCAAAAATAGGGAGAAATTTAGTTCATTCCCAACAGGCATGCGTATTGATTCTATTAATAATAAAATCTAAATTTATAAAAAAAAAAAAAAAAAAAAAAAAAAAATGTATAAATTAAGATTTCGAATTTAATTGAGAAGAAAAAAACAAACGAAAAAGGGAACAAATATAAAATATTTCCGTATTTAAGAAAAGACATTTAAAAGTGGTGCAATTTTTATTTAAACAATAGAATGCACGTAAATACATATAGAAGTTTCAAATAATTGGTGGTTCTGTTCTTTAGAAGATAAACAAGATGGGTCCATCCATGTGAAATCATCCAGATCATGTTGCTGAATATTTTTTATTTTTTTAATTCTTTACCAATTAATTTATCACATTTTTTTTGATGAAAATTGCCGTTTTCTGCGAATCTTTTGACAAAACTTGCCGTTTTATCGCGATTTTTGGACAAAATTTGCCTTTTTTTCCGGGGATTTTCTAACAAAATCAGTCATTTTTTCGCGAATTTTTTGACGGAATTTGTCGGTAATTATTCGTTATTTTTGCGACTTTTTGACGAAAATTACGCGTCCCGCGGGACGCGTAAGCTCCATTTTTTTGCGTCCCGAAGCCGATTTTTTGCGTATTTTACGCAATAACGCGTCCACGGCATCCCTGATTAATAAATTAAGCCATTGAGATAAAAAGAGAGCGTTTTGAAATCAATTATTTTAAATATATAATATAATAATCAGAAATTGGGCAAATATATATAGATATATAAGAATATAGATAGCAAATCAAAGGATTTGCTATCTATAAAGACAGAATATTGACGCTAAATTATGTTAAGAATTCGAATTTTCCAAACAGAAATTCTACATCATAGCATATATCCTTATACGTAAATTCCAGTTTTAAGAATATAGGATTAGGATGGGAATTTTTACAATAGATGCTTTCTTCACTTATCATGACATATCTTAAAATGCTGATAGATCTATTTCAACAGAAAATGCAATCGTCAATTTTTTCAAAAACATATATTTAGCAAAGTTTCTGTTACTGATAACGGAAGGATCTAATTAAGATTCACAACTCCTTCCCTGTAATTTAAAGGGCATTTACGAAGTCCCTGGTTCTACATGAACGGTACTTCAAAACAATCTCTAGTTTTAACCTGAACCCTACTATTAAGGATAGCTGCCCCAATTTACTGACGACGAAAGGATTAGTGGTAGGGGTTCATGAAAGCCCAACCGAAGTCTTTCTTACTTATTGTTAAGTTCATCGCGGATAGACATGGTAAGGGTTTTGTCAGCTGGAAAACAATCCTTCAACCCCACCGCATTATTGGAAAAAAGAAAAAAAAATCTTCAAGGTAGAGCGTATATATTAACATTTCAAATAGGAAACCTACATAATATTTGCATTAAAAAAAATCTAGTAGGTATCACGCTCACTAAGGATTGCAATTACATATGTATATATATATATGCAGAAGCTTTTGAGATGGTGAATCATCTGTATTCAATCATAACCAACATATTAAAAAATGTACAGGGGTGATTGTGGGGCCATGAAAAAATACCTGAAATTTTAGCGAGAAAACGTTTCTGCACATGAACAAGGAGGGGAAGAGAATATAATTTATTACAGGGATGTCAAATTACATAATATATAAATTTTAATTGTGTTTAGCGATCATATATCATTGACATTTTGATCTTATTTTCTGAACTGAATCATCAGAAAAACTGGAATTTTTATGTACTGTAAATAAAAAAAAAAAAAAAAAGCCTGAATTCAGGTCAATAACCTGAACACAATCACCTCTGAATTCATCAATGAAAATTAAAGAAAATAGTAAACTAGGGAACAGGGATTTTTTTTTAGCTGCATGTGGCGGTTCTACAGATTTTCCTGAATTGCATCTTGAGCGATTGTTGTCTCAGGATGAAAGTGTTTTCTGTACTGTAGCATCAAATACTTCAGTTCAAGATGTCAGTTTTGGCATCATTTTCTCAAAAACCTTCAGTGCATACAAAGAAAACGTTTCATTACATAGCTTCTGAATATGAGCACCTGCCAATTTGATATATTTACCAACAAAAATTAGTTATAAAATGTGTTCTTTATTTACCTATTGTATCTATTATTATTAATAATACAGCAAAGACAATTGATGATTAAAAATCCATTTGAATGAATAATGTAGCATAATAACACGCAATACCTGCCGAAGTGATCTGTGATGGTCGATCTCTAAAATAGGACCGTTTTTTATTTTGTCGATTTCAGTTGCAGATTTTTTAAACATAAAGGTACTTTCACTTTCGGAACCGGTCATGAGATGTAAAACTGTTTTCAAATTTAACTTTTTAAATATTTTTAAACCCTGAAATATCGAACAATTCGGATGGTCGAATTGTTACACTTCGGATAGCCGAATATTTGTTATACCTGTATGCCAAATATTCAGTACTCAGCCAAAATCAATATTTGATGTATTCAGAATAAATCAGGCATAAAAGTAGGAAATAAGAAAAACTTTCTACCAATACAATGATTCCAAACCCGTATGATTTAAACACATTTTAATAGTTATTTATAAAATAAAATGAAATATAACAGTACATAGGATTGTTATTTTATTTTTTATAACCAAGAAAGTATTTTTTTGTTATTTAAGCTAACAGTAAACCTGCATGTTCAGTAAATAAATAACAATAACAGCTTATTATTATTATAAATAATAATAACAATAAAGTTATAAATCCAACTGTATTTGGTGTTAAATACAGTGATTAATTTTTCAAGATAAACATTATTTCGAATGGCTGTTTTTCTTTCTTTCAAATAAACTATGTCAAGTTTAGCTATTTCAAATTGATCTTCCTTTCAGATATACATCTCCTAAAATGCATCACTGAAATCGTCCAAAAATGCAAAATTGCTGTATAAATAGAGAAAATATTCTATTCCAAAAAAGAAACTTCTTTTAACTTTTAAGACACTTCGAAGAATTTCATTTAGATGATTTTTAGATATTTATAATAACACAAAGCTTTGATATGTTGACTCTACAGGACAACAATTCAAAAACAAACACTAAAGATTTGAGTAGACAAAATGTCTGATTATAATAATTTTCAGACTCTCCCCCCTCCTTACTCCTATTACATGCTTACAATATTTTCTTTGCATTTTTGTATCAATCCAGAAAGTGTCCAAAATTGCTTCAAAAAAGGTGGAATTCCTGCTTTAGGAGGAACCTTTTCTTGCCTGGTAAATGAGCATACATTCATAAAGGAAAAAAAAATATAAGATTCTTTGTAGAACACATAATTATAGGTTCTTCATAATGCAATAATATTTCACTGAAAACTACAAGAAATTTCGTTCGATCAAAGATATGTGTTTTGGAAGGATAAAATGAAATATCATGAAACATTCGTTATGAAAAGAATTACGGTAATTTCCTCTGTTCTAGTGGTCTTCATATCAACAAATGAAATTACTATAAACAAAAATAGTATAAACATAGATCACAACTGCAAAATCTTTCAATAATTGATCCTCTCTCTCTTTGTAAAAATAATTTGTGCTATTTGGGAAAGCGTACAAATGGAATAAACACTCTTAAAACAGTAAGCGGGGATCTGTGTTCTCAATTGCGGAACGAGGGGTAAAAAAAAGCATGCAACTTCAGGTAAACAACATGATTATGGTATGATTGATTTTTACAACGTGCAGCTGCGTAATTATTAACAAGTGAGAAACTCATAGATAATAAATATTCGGTATGCTCTGCTGGAAACGGAGGAAAATAGCACTGTGACTCTATGTCATGCTTTTAAAAACTTGCATCTTTCAAAGATAAAAGCAGTGTGCAAAATTATAGACCTAGTAAACGTAATTTTATAGGAATGTAACCCTCCTCCTAATCTTTTTCTCTTTAAAAGATCCTGGTTTTAAAGAAAATGTTGAGAAGGTAACAATCAAGTTTTTCTTGCATTCCGTGTTAAGTTAATGAAGTTATCTCTAACAATATGTGACGAAGACAAAACAGTTTGCCGTATTTCACGAAAAATCATTTAAACGAAAGTAATAAAATACATGATTATTTTTATAGTTTCTTTCTTGTTTTACAGTTAAAAAATAAAACAACGACATGTATATTTGAAAAATAATAAAACTCAACTGCTTCAGAATAGGTAAATGACAATATGATACTGACTTTAAAGTGAAGAATGTAGAAAATTTTAGAATTGAAATTGTTATTATTATTATTATTTGAAACAAAGAAATCTTAACAATCTCTAAAGGAACCTAGATTTAAAACTAATGACTTACAACAAATAATCAGAACTTATATTTATATGTACAGTTTAAAATAACAGTTGCTGATTCTCGATATAGTACATTTTTTATGCTTATTCAATAATTCAATTTGCACTTCTTTTAATTAGTTATTGTCACCGTCCATAAAGTGTATTCAAAATTAGAAGTGACATGCCATTTTCTAAAAGATGTACAATCACATTACACCTAAATTATCTCCTTTAAGGCTGTTCTTAAATCAGAAAGGGCAACTTTATGACATAAGTTTTAATTTCTTTTTGTTCGGGAATGCATAAAAACAGCAGGTGTTATTTAGAATCTAAATACAAAATCATTTTTCCCGTTTTTTTTTTTTTTTTTTTTTTTTTTACACAATAGATTTTTTAGAATATAATGTCAACGTTGACATTTTGAACCGAATTTTCGTACAAAATCAGAATAACCACTCTAATAGGTATGAAAAACGTGTTAGTCACACAATCATTTCGCTTATAACTCGATAGGTAATTTATTGATCCCAAAATGGAAAACTCAGTTCGAATCTAAATAGCTTCCCTAGCCAGGCCTGCGAATTTTATGTCTTTCTGTTAAAAAATGAATTCGTGAATGTGTCAAAATTTTTTGTACTTGTTGAACAGAGCAATTGAGAACAGCCTTAACAAAATTTCCTTCTAAACATGAATAAGATTTACATGAAAACTGTATATATGGATACATGATATAATTACTGTATTTAATTAAAAAAAAAAAAAAAAAAAAAAAAAAAAAAAAAAAAAAAAAAAACAGTATTTTTGTGTTATATTACAAGCAGTAGCGTAGCTATGTTTTTTGGCGCCCGGGGCCAGCAAGAAATTTTGCGCCCCCACCCCAATATAGATATATAACAATTTCTCTCAATTTGGCGCCCCTAGGCCTCGGCGCCCGGGGCGGACGCCCCCCTCAGCTACTTCACTGATTACAAGTTGGCCGATGACAACTCGAATGTTTTAGTTTGCTTCAATAAAGATTAACATATAAATTCTATAACAATAAAGATGATAGTAACAATTTATTTGTGTAATTTGTCTGGATAATCCCGACAAAGCTATAACACCACCAAACTCAATGTCAATATTTTAAAGCTGTGTTTATAAGATTTAAATTCTGTGAACGATAGCAGAAAAGGACAATAAGTTTGTAGAAAAAGATTTAATTAACTGAGATTTTAGATTTTGGTATAGAATTCAAAATTCCTAGTAGTCCAGGCATTTGGTAAAAAATAAATGCAAGTTTTGATTTTTGGTTTTCTTTATGTTTTTGGGTCGCTGAATACGAATCTGGCATTATCCAACAAAATTTCTCCCCGGAAACACGTTTTTTTTGGCTAAAAACGTGCAAAAAACATGGCTTTTTTTCGTTTTTTCTAAATAACTTCAAAATTATGCATTTGACATAAAAGTCATCCATACATAAATCAAAAAACACAAATTTTCCTACATTTTTTGTATTAAAAGTTTTTTTCTCTGGTCAATGGTTTAGCCGTGAGAGAGCCGCAAAAATGGGTGTGAAAAGTAAAAAATCTGAAAAACGTGAATTACAGCACCGTATGTCGATGAAACATGAAAAACAACCATTTTACTCAAATTTTCCCCACTTAATAATACTAAATATATTATTATTGACTATATTTTATTAATCTGATGTTTATTGTTTCTTCCATAACTAAAAAATAAATAAAAATGAGCATATCTGTGATCAAAATCTTCATTTGCTATTACAAAATAATAATAGTAATAATTTCTTAATTTGACTTTTAAATAATGTAAATAAAATAACTAAAACAGGCTTTAACTGATCCCATCTGCACTTTCCCGCTTGATTGAAGGGGTGCAAGTGTGAAATAACGTTGATCAACCCACCCCCGCATCCCATATCCACGTTCAGTGGAATACTAACCCTCCCCCCTTCCCCACCAGTCTCGCCTCTGTTAGATCATTAACTTATCAGGAGGACACCTTTCTCTCAGTTTTTATATGCAACTGCTTACTTATAATTTAGTAATTCACTGTTTGTGTCTTCGTGAATGTAGTGAACATCTACAATGATTTTGCGCGATGTCGCTGTATTTTATTTGTGACTCTCCTTTAGAAGAGGGGCCGTGAGTGAAAGTTAATTGAGGTATTGCAGCGTTAATCAAGGCAAGTACAGAAAGAAATGATGGAAAGGCAGTTTTCCTAAAGGAGAAAACCTCAGTAGATGTGCATGTTAAGTGTAGAAAAGCAGCGTAAATGAACAGATGATTACTGCTTATGTGAAGAAGATTGAGGAACAAAGTGCTAGCACTTCTCAAATTTTAAGATCATTAACTCCTCTGTTTAATTTTCGAATAAATTGTTTTTTATGTGGACTGTGCATTTCGGAAGAGTTCATTGCAACACAAGCGAAAAGTCCACCAAGCGAACGCAATACTGTATACAGTGTGCGACACGTGGTATTCAAAAGTACAATTCTGAAAGCAGCAAGAGCTCACAATGATGATTATGGTCAGGCTATAATTGAACGCATCGAGTCAGTGAATGATTTGATTGCAGCAGATGCTCAATACCACATCAAATGTTTTAAATATATTTATGGGATACCGAATTTCCAAGAACAGAAGAAACGTGGTCCATTTGCCGAGGCAATCGACAGAGCAATGCAAAGTATATACGATTACCTTGAAAATCATGATGATGAGTGTGAATTCTCCATGGAAGAGTTAATGAAACAGGTTACATGGAGTTATCAACCTGATATGAGAATTGTAAAGTTTAACCTCATTGAGAGATATTGAGACGACATACTGATTACAAAGTATCAGAAAAAAAGTCCATTGTGTGTTTCAAGAATATAGGAGGAAAGATACTGACTAATGCATGGTATCAGCAAACAAGTAAATCTGATCGAGATGAGAAGCTGCGAATGGTTGAAGCAGCAACAAAAATTATTTGCGAAGATATCAGATAGAAGATTTGCTTCGGGAAACTGCAACAAAATCGCAGTTGTGCATCAAGACGAAGAGGATGAGATAGACTTTGAAGCCGATCTGGAAATGGATTGCCACACAATGAATCAGAGGACCCAATGGAAAGGAAAATAGTCATGCCTCAAGGTATCAAATATTTACTATTAAAAATTTTTTAATTATAATATTGATAGTTATAAAAACACCCACTAATTTCATTTGTCTATTTTCTGCTTTACAGATGTAGGTGAGAGGCAAGGACCCTCAAATAAAAGAAAGCGGAAATAGTACCTTGTTTTTTGTGTAAATGTACTTACTAATGTACATAATTATTTATAATTAAAAAATAATTCATAATGAGTCGTCGTTTTTATTGTTAGCAACTTCATTGTAAAATATAGTCGATCGTAACATCTTCATTATCATTTAAAGTCAATCTTTGCGAAAAATGGTCAGTTTTAATCAGGGTTGGAAAAAAACCAGGTTTTTTTGAAAAAAACCAAAAAAACCGGTTTTTTTTTGGTTTAAACCGGGTTTTTTTTAAAACATCCGTTCTTATTATATAATATACATGCGTATTTACTGATAAAAACAGACATTATTGGTTTATAAGCAGTGTAGCTTCATTTAAAATAAATTTAATTTAATAATTAAACTGAATTTATGCTGAAAATTGAAAAAATTCATTTTTCAATTTAAACAGTTTTAGCAAACAGACTTAGGTTGAAAGTTTTGATTGTTCATCTCAGTGAACCATTGATGCCCTGTAAATCTTTATAAACAATCTTTTGATTACTAATGATAAACATTTAAATGTAGTTTAATAAATATTCTTTGCCACAATTATTCAAATAATAAATTACAAATACTTCTTAGGATTTTTTCTTTCTGAGTGACAATTTGATGTTAACATTTTTAGTCGTTAGATTCAGTAGATAGCAGAGGGAAAAGATTATTAAAATGCTATAACTAGTAACCAGTCTTTGCTTTTAATTCTTCAAGATAATCTCCCAAAAGAAAAAATTCTTTTACAGCTTGTACAAAATCTTAAAAGATCATTGTGTTACATTTTTAATTGCATTAAATAATCTGCATAATTAAAAAAATTAAAATATTTTATACTAAATATGGAATCTATTTTATCTTTGATCAATTCACATGTTTAAAGTTTTTTCTTTAGAGCAGTAAATATGTTCACCAATGCATACTGATTTTAATCCTATGCATAAAAAAAATTGACTTAAACCTAATATATCTAATGCTTATTGCTGAAGTAAAGTGTTAAAAGTAGAAATTATTTATATTCAACAATCTGAAACCTGTAAATTATAAAGAAAGAAAATGTCATTAGATTTCTTCTAAAAAACAATAGAAATTATTTATATCTAATAATCTGAAACTCATAAATTATAAAGAAAAAAAGAAAATGTCATTTAATTTCTTCTAAAAAACAATGATTTTTTTTTTTTTTTTTTTTTTTTGAAAAAACAATTGGTTTAATTCTGTGCATAAAAAAAGACCTAAACCCACTATATATAATACTTATTACTAAAATGAATAGTTAAAAGTAGAAATTATTTATGTCCAATAATCTGAAACGCATAAATTATAAAGAAAAAAAGAAAATGTCATTAGATTTCATCTAAAAAAAAACAATTGGTTTTTTTTGAGAAAAAAACCATTTGGTTTAAACCGTGGTTTAAACCATGGTTAAAACCAATTGGTTTAAACCGTGCCAACCCTGGTTTTCATGTTAAATCTATGTACAGTGCCATAATTCCTATCTTCCGGATTTTTTTTTTTTTTTTTTTTTTTTTTTTTTTTTTTTTTCACACCCACATTTTGAACTTCGAGAACTTTAACAACTGGAATCCGTGTCAACTTTTATATGTTAAAGCCTGTTTTATTTATTTTATTTACATTATTTAAAAGTCAAATTAAGAAATTATTTCTATTATTATTTTGTAATAGTAAATGAAGATTTTGATCACAAATATGCTCATTTTTATTTACTTTTTTGTTATGAAACAAACAATGAATATCAGATTAATAAAACATAGTCAATAATAATATATTTAGTACTATTAAGTGGGGAAAATTTGCGTAAAATGGTTGTTTTTCATGTTTCCTCGACGTACGAAACTGTAATTCACGTTTTTCAGATTTTTAACTTTTCACACCCATTTTTGCGGCTCTCTCACGGCTAAACCATTGACCAGAGAAAAAAACTTTTAATACAAAAATGTAGGAAATTTTGTGTTCTTTAATTTATGTATTGATGACTTTTATGTCAAATGCATAATTTTGAAGTTATTTAGAAAAAACGAAAAAAAAGCCACTTTTTTTCACGTTTTCCGGGGAAAAATTTTGTTGGATAATGCCAGATTCGTGTTCAGCGACCCAAAAAACATTAAGGGAACCAAAAATCAAAACTACACCAAAACTTGCATTTATTTGTCCTTTTTGAGCACTTAATGCCTAGACTATAGAATTTTTACTAGCATTTTACTTCAGATTTTTACCAATTGCGCAGCAACTTAAGGGTTAAAAATGACTTCATAAAATATACCAGAAAGTAGCCGGTTTAGAACAGAGTTAACATTTTATTATTCAAGAGTTCAACAAGTCACAAAAACATCGACCTCACAGACGCTGGAATAGCAGGTGAAACATTCGGTCGGTGTGGTTCTGGAAAACAACCCAAGTCCGGCTCTTCTACAAAAACACCACCCACAAAATTACACATTGCGAACGGACCTCGGAAATCAGTTAAGTTGCCTCGGAAATGAAGATTATCTGGTAGCTGCATCAACAACTCCGGAGGTCGAAACAAAATGAAATAAGATGGTAAAAGAAAATCAGTGTTAGAGAACATTTTTGAAATAACTTAAGTGCCATCATTAAGAAAACGCACCAATTCAATAAGCAATTATGCCATCCTTAATAGTTTTCCGGTAATGAAAACCAGTTTAACTTAGTAAATGCTTAAAAAGTTATTTAAAAAATCGTAACAAATTGAATATTATTACACTGGATTTGATGCAACATTGAAATGCATTTTAATGAACGATATTAATTCATTGCCTGGAAAACATCAAATAGCATTCTTAATCTTACATTCATTATTCCATATTGTTCATTGCATGTTTTAAGAAATTAAATGCAGATAATAATAATGTAGGCTGCCTTTGTCTTATTATATATATTATTGTATATAAAAGCAGTAAATAAAATATATGTACAGTCAAACCTCGTTAGCATGAACTGTTCTCACAGTCCCCTATAAAGACGAACCCTATAAAGACGATACTGATAACGTGAATTACTGTTAACATGAACAAAATTTTGATTCCCCCTTGAGGTTCGACTGTATTTCGAAATACTGAATAAAGTTATTTTTTTAATTTGAAAAATTAAGGGGGAAAAATAACATGTCTCATATCATATCATTATTTTTTCTTTTAATTAACAAAGCACTGCATTCAATTAATTAAAAGACATTTTGGTTTAAAAAAAAAATCAACGCAGGGCGGGGCATGTGTCCGAAACGAAAATAATTTCTGATCTGCAATATCTAAGGGGGGGGGGGGGATGTATCTTTATAAAATTTCAAATGTTAGAAAAATTTTAAAGCTTGTTGACTACTAGCATCAAGCTGGATGCATTATACTGCAAAAGATATGATTTCATATGGCATAAGAGTGCAGCTCATTGATGTTGACTGAGTTTCGAATACCTTTATGTCTATTTGAGAGTTTCCTGTAAATTGGTACCATACTGGTCAAAAAACACGCGTATCTATCGGTATGTATGAGATTTAAAGTAAATTTGTTCCATAAAAGAGATGAAAAGAGAAAAACACTGCAATATTTAGAACGCAGTATTTCAAAGTGTTGCCCTTCTGTTCGATTTATGATAGAATTTTCAAAATTTTTCATTTGGAAATAAGAAAATGCAAGTTTACAGCTTCCCCCCCCCCCCAAACAAATTAAATAAATAAAAATAAATAAATAAAAAATTATTATACGAAAATCCTCAGGTGTTAATTTTTTAAAAATATATCCCATTGTCCATAAACGAATAAGTACATCGCAAATATTATGTTTTCAAGTACTAATTTAAAAAATGCTTTGAAGCTAACAAATATAAAGAGAGAGAGTGATCCAATTTGAAGGGGGAAAATTATCGTAAACCCGTTGTACTTTTAAATCCTTATACAGGGGTGATTCTGGATTAAAAATTTTTTTTCGGAAATTCGCATCGCACTTTCGGAAATCGGCGCGGGGGGAGTCCCCCCCCCTCCAGCGATCTTCGGACAAAATCGGCGTTTTCCCGCTATCTTCAGGCGAAATCAGCAATATCTTAGCAAAATCTGTGATCTTTTGCCAAAATCGGCGGTTTTCCCGCGATCTTTTGACGAAATCGGCGTTTTCCCATGTTTTTTAAAGTGAAATCGGCGTTTTTTTCTCGAAAACGGCGTTTTATTCCCGCGATCTTTAAACGAAATTGGCGTTTTTTCTGTGATCTTTTGATGAAATCGGCGTATTTTTCAAATATTCTTTTGACAAAATATTTTTAAGCGATCTTTTATCGTAAACGGCGTTTCTCCCGCGATCTTTTAATAAAATCGGCGTTATATCCGCAATCTTTAGACGAATTCGGCGTTTTCCCGCCGTCTTCAGAAGAAATCAGCGTTTTATCTGCGATATTTGGTGAAATTGCCGTTTTTTCCGCGATCCGCACAGGAAATTCGCGTTTTTCATCGATCTTTTGACAAAGTTCGTTTCCAAAAACATTGACGAAATCGTCGTTTTTCCACGAAATATTGACGAAATGTATGCTATTTCGGCGATCTTATCACGAAATTTGCATTTCTACGCAATTGTTTTTTCCACGCGCAAAACCGTACAAGTTGGCAACTATGCGGAACTGATAACCCAATTTCAAATTTTCGGAAATTTCGGACGAGAATCACCCTTGTCCTTATATTTACTTTTCTGGAATCATTGTACGTTTTCCGTTTGTAACATTTAGTTAACACTTGTCAAAGAAAAGATTAATAAGAAATGCTAATTTATCAAATTATAAAGACATCTACAGCGGAAAGTCTCAATTTACGTTAAAAATGACAAAAAATAATACATTAAAAAAGTGAAAAAAAAAAAAAAAAAAAAAAAAAAAAACTTCATACAATTTGTAATTTAGAACCAGGGTGAAGAAAAAGAAGGTATACAGTCAAACCTCGTTAACATGAATACGCTTAACGTGAATTACTTTTAACATGAACTGTTTTCACAATCCCCTATAAAAACGAATACAAAGATTTAATACTAATAACATGAATTACTGTTAACATGAACAACATTTTGATTTTCCTTGAGGTTCATGATAACGAGGTTCGACTGTATTTGTTAGGTTTTGAGTATATATGCGAAATTTTAAGTAACTTAAACGGTCAAAATTAAAAAGGATAAACAGTTCCAAAAACTCAAGATATAGGAGACAAGCATTTCAAAATCAGATTAATTGTTGCTATTTTTGTTGATTTACCCTTTAAGAAGTACATCATAAAAAATATATGTTTTATTATATTAAAACAATTCCAAAGACTCAAGATATAGGAGACAAGCATTTCAAAATCAGATTAATTGTTGCTATTTTTGTTGATTTAACCTTAAAGAAGTGCACCATAAAAAATATATGCAGCACATTTCGTAGCTCCAACTCAGAGAAAAGCTCTAAAATGCGAAGTTCCTATAATAAATAATAATAAAAAATCTCCCAAGACATAATTCAAAAGGAAAATTTTCGGCAATACGCAAGTGCAATAAGCAGAACTATTAAATTCTTGTACATAATTTTCTAGAATCAGTGTAAGTTCTTCTCCTTTTGTGACATTTAGTGACACTTGTACAGGATTAATGAGAAACACGAGTTCAACAAATCATGAAGACATGTTAAAAGATGTAGAACCGGAAGTCTCAATTTACGTTAACACTGACAAAAGCCATAACACGGCACCTTAAAAAAAGTAAAGAAGAAGAAGAAAAGAAAAAAACTAAGTCAACCCCCGAATTAATGAGAGATCAAAACAGAAGAGAGGGATAAAAAAAAAAGTCCCTGGAGTGTAGGGAATATGTAACGGATGTCTCTCTATGGAGAGAAGATCTGTCATTTAGTTGACACAAAATAGAAGCTGTGTAAAAATACCCGCCCCCCCTCCCTATCAAAGAAGTAAGGGGGTAAAAAAAATCCCTACTTCTAGTAATTTTAGGTGACTGTTTACATTAATAGTTTGTTTTTATAATACATAATATTAATAAATATTTAGGCGTAACTAACAGCACACAGTTGTATATATAATATAGATGTATTTTTAAAAATGAACATTCATAAATCTTTCAAAAATAACATAAAAAAGAAGAAGAAAAATAAGGCGTAAAAATAAATTAAGCGTATGATACGGAAATATTTTGGAAATTGTAAAATACTGAGCCTAATTACTGGAAAAGTAGTAGACATAAGTATGCAGTTGGCAATTCATGGAAACTAAAGTTATTTAATGGAGTTTCCACCAATTTAGAGTGTTTAAAACCTTTTCTGAATAAATTTAGATGATTAAAAACAGTTTTGATTTATAAAAATTACAGCCCTGCTAATGAGTCATTTTGTAACAACATAACTTTTATAATTTAATAATGGCTATTTATTTATAAAAATGGCTTAAAAAATAGTAACGTAATAGAAATTATTTTATAAAGTTAATTCAACTTTAGTTTACCAGGGGTTTGTCCAGACATTTCTCACAGGGTTCTCTTTTTGTAAAATTGTGGAGTTTTTCATATATTTGTGAAAATTTTAGTCATAATTTTATGATTATCGATGTATTCAGGTTCTACCCTGCATACATAAAAAAAGCTAAATATGTTCTTTGGCAAGTTCACTCTGTTTATTTTCAGACAAGATTTTATTTTTAAATGATTAAATTTGTGAAAAATTCAATTTGAACATGAAAAAAATCTGCAAAAGGTCTATTTAAGAGGCAAATAATTTTGTGAAGAGTCCTGTTTTGGGATGAAATATTTTGTGAAGAGCAGTGCTCTCGCTGACATTTGACCACCGTTAGTAATTTGGCTAATTAAAAATGAAAAACATTCGCCAAATGAAAAAAAGTATTAGCCAAATAAACTTGCCGTGTAGCACCAAAAAATAAATAAATAAATAAATAAATAAAAAATAAATAAATAAATAAAAAAATAAAAATAAAAAAAATAAATAAATAAAAAAATTGAGCACTAGCAATTTGGCGATCTAATCACTTGTTTACTCGCCAAATGAAGAATTTAGTCGCAATTTAACGCGACAGCGAGAACACTGGTGAAGAGTACTGTTTGGGGATAATGAATTTTGTGAAGGGTCCTTTTTTAAGATAATTTTTTCGTGAAAGTTCCTTAAAAGGACCTAAAATTTTTCTAAACGTATCCCTGTTTACATAAATATTTTCGAGGGTGTTAAACGTACAAAATTAAAAATACATAAACTATTTATTAAATATTTAATCTAACAACATATTTTAAATAGAAGATTAATAACCTAATTACACTGCCTAAAGTGACCGCCTTAGTAAAGTGGCCACCTGGCTCAAGTGACCACTTTTGGAAAATTTTACTTGTTCTCATATAAAATAAAATGAGAATGTGTCCACCTGTGTAAAGTGGCCAGTTAGCCTGTTATTGTCAATGTTATTCGAACCTGCAAAATTCGACCAATCATTCTATTCTTATTCAAGCCGAAAATTTTCAAAAAGACTAAAGTGGTCATTTTCTGAAATTTTACTTTAATCCATTAAAAAAGAACAGGGATTTGTCCCTATAGTGACTATTTGCATAAAATATAAAGTGACCATTTGGTCCTTTATTGTAATGATATTTGCACTTGTCAAGATGATTTTAATAAAAAGTTTATTGCTGTCAGTTATAGAAACATTATCATTATGCAATTACGATGTAAGTAAAAATGCGTATAAATCACAGTGTACTTTGTAGTTATGTATTATTTAAATCAATAACTAATTTTTCCTTATTTATGTTTTATTTTATTTTTTGAGATCACAAAAGTTTTAATGTTCCATTTTGAAAGACACTTCCATAAAGTGTTACACTGGATTTTATGCAGCATTGAAATGTATTTTAATGAACGATATTAATTCATTGCCTGGCCCAATTCATTAGCCAGTCCTAAAAATGGTCACTTTAGACCGATTCCACTGTATTTCAGGGATGCGATTCAGAAAATACCAAAAGAATCGGAATTGCGCGTGAAAGAACCTTTATGCTCAATTTTTGCGAATTATATTGCCAAAATGTTTTGCTATACGAAAAATAAATAAATGAATAAATAATTATAATAAATAATTATAATAAAAATGTTTTACAATATTTTCTGTAATAAATGTATTTCCCTTTTTATAGTCGCGTTGAAAAAAAGATTACCTGTCAACATGTACATTGTTTCAAGTGATTTACTGAAACTTACAATTTTATTCGTAGATTGTTTGACAAAACTATTGGGTTTCTTTCGCGGCGCACATTAACAACACGATTTTTAAGATTCCGCGAAAATCTTTGATTGATTAAAAAAAAAAAACCCCAAGAAAAATGGAAATTCATCAAAAATCGGCACCCCTACTTTTAGTACAGAAAAATTAACATGTGAACCAATAAAGCTACATATAAAAGCCAAACATTTAAATGAAGTAACCCTTCACTGCTTTTTTCTTTTTATAAAAGAGTAAAGCTATGCTCAAGTAGGCTAAAATTAAACTTTTATCGATAATATTAACGTAGATACCAGATGTCAATAAATGAATCCAAATGTTTCCTCGTCGGTATTATTCAACCGAAAAGATCGGAGAAAACATAACAAACATCAATGTTTCGATAAAGAAAAAAATTACTAAAATAAAAATAAATGAGACCCCATTTACATTCAAGCAGCTATCTGACATGGAAATAAATGAAAACGAGAAGAAATGATTAGTGAAACTTGAGAACAATCCCTTTCTTTTCCTTCACGGTGATCTACATACATTCTGAGAGGAGATTAATGAGAATCGCGTTTGAGAATTCCGTATTATCGTTTAATACGGTGACATAATTGTGTCACAAAAATGGTGGTAAGGAACTAGAGTCCTGCGCGGATTTCGAAAATTCTGTTGAAAGATAATACGCAGTGTTGAATTCAGACACTTTTCTCCTGGAGGGATTTTTGTGGCTCCGTGGGGAAACATTATAGAGCTCCGAGGGAAAATTGCAATTTTTGAACATTTAAAATCGGGTTACTCAAACCAGGGCTATCTCAATAATTATTATCAAGATGGCCTTGCTCAAACCGTAGGACTCAGGTAGAAACTTAGTTGGGCGGTCGCGGTGGTATGCGAAGTCCAAGGAGGAAGAAAAAATGCAAAACATATGTTTGCCAAAACCAACATCTTATTTATTTGTTAATTTAAGTGATAATGTATATAGGTAATTTTCCAGAAAAATCGATAGAAAAAGCACCTCTTATTAGAATTTTAAACAAATAATATCAAAAAGAAAATAATTCAATAAAATCTACAACAAAAAACTTCCACTTCAATTTTCCTGAAATTTAATCTTAGTTACATAACATTTTCTGTCACTAATAACTTTAGTTAAAAAATATTAATTATACGAATTGAATATTTCCAACTGAGCAAAAATATGATCAGGCTGGGAATGGAACCCGGATCCTTGGCTTAGAGGCTTTACCATTTAAACTAGCTAGGCTGACAATCAGCGAGTATGCAGTCGTTTGGGTAACTCTCCCAAAATAAATAAATTCTTAGTGCTATTACATGCTACTGTTTAATTGTTTTGAATCACTTAAAAAGATTACATTTTACTATTTTCTTTTTTTTTTTTTTTTTTTTTTTTTTTTTTTTTTACATTAGAGGAAAAGAAAATCTAGCAAATTAATTTTCAAAATTCAAGGAAGGTTGGGAATCCGCGATACATTATCTAGAGAGTATTCTATGAGTAAGAGAATAATAGCACTTACAAAACACGAAGCTCTTAAGGCGAAACAAATCCTCCACACTCGAGTCTACATATTTATCTTTATATCTGGAATCTGTAGAAGTGACAGCCCCAGGCGCGCTGAAAACCGATACGTGTTGCGTTCTTATTTTTATCCCCCCCCCCCCTCCACCAATTCCATCTCTTCCTACGAGAGATGCATTCGAAACTTTTCAGCCCAGTTTTTATCAGAAGTTGGAAATAACAAGAGACCAGCAAGGACGCGACATGCAAACAGCTGAGTAAGCCATAGAAAAACAACCAAGACCAAATTTGGGGGGGATTTAGATGTTATAGCCGCAAGTTCTCAGGGATGAGAATAGATAACAGGGTATCTAATGTCGTTGAGATTAGGTAGAGCTAATTAAATAACAAAACCAGAAAGATAAGGATTTAGTTTGGCCAGATCCGGATTTCCAAGTAAGGCTGACTACATCACATCAAAATGTGCATAACAACTACTTCTAGGGGGGTGGGGGAGCAGAGAGAAAAAGGCTTCCCTAAAAAAACTTTTTATTATGTCAATAAGACTTTAGATACGCACAAAGAAAAAAAAATGAAAAAGAAAAACAGCATAGTGCTTTTGATGTTCCAAATTATTTTTTTATAACTACATCTCTTTTGGAAGATGAGGTTACACAATCAGGTTTATAGTATGTTCCATTCTTATGTTATAGCTATAAGATGCTTTGAGCAGAAGTTCGTAGGTTCGATCGCCAAACAGTGCTTTTAAATTGTGTAAACATTTCAAGGTTTAATCTAAAATGTAATAATAAGTCAATTCACTTTCTGATAGAAGGTCTTCCTTTACAAAGTTTTTACAATTCAAAAATAGATTGAAAAAAAAATTAAAATTGAGGTGAAAACCTCATTTTTTTGCTTAAGAGAAACTTTACTCTCGCGAAAACATCCATTCCCAAACCTTCATTTCTACATTTAATAATTCTTTTTTTCACTGCAGTTAGAATTGAGTATTTAATTTTTCAGATGTGAGAAGAACTGAAGTTTATATTAGGATAATTAATATCCCCCCTTCTCCTTTTGTAAGTCAAATCTTGTTCATTTCATTTAAATTCATAGTTTCTCAGAAGTAGAAAAAACAGAATTTATACCACAGTAACTATTAAAAAAAATAATCAATTTGTAAAACATGAAATTTCTTTTATATATTTCTTTCATTTCCTTTTTTAAATGCATTTTTCCATTTGGGAAGATCCAAAATTTATGTTATAGTAATTTCCCAAAAAAAAAAAAAAAAAAACTTTTCATTCTTAATCATAAACTAGACAGAATAAATTTAGTTAATAAAAAAAGACCAATTTATTTTACTTCTATTTCAATAAACTAAACAGAATAAATTGCATTTTATATATCATTTAATATCTGCTGAATGTTATGTATTTTTTTGTCATCAAAACAAACTGCCATTATTATTAATTTATTCAAGAAGTTTAATAGTAATTGGAATAATTAATTCTATTAATATTCCTTATTTATTCTATATATCGATTGGTTCCCTTTGCCATTATATTCAATGGTGTGTATAGTTTGATATTTTTATTATTTTCTATTTGGGTTTATTATAAAAAAAAAAGAGAATAAACACGCATGGTTCATTAGACAAGTGATTCAGTAAGAACAAATAGGATATCAATAAAATCTATTTAAGTTTAAAAATGTATTGAATGTACTAGAAACTAGAACTAGAGCCGTACCGAGTACTCGGTAAATACTCGGTATTCGGCCTACTCGGCCAATTTGCCGAGTACTCGGTATTTGGCCAAATTTTGGCCGAGTACTCGACCAATATCGAGTAGTTGTAAGAATTTCATTTTTTAAGCATATAAATTTATAACTGATCTGTAAAAAGTTATTTGTATATTAATGTATAAGATATTTAGTAATTCATAAAACTATTTACTCTGTATTTAACAATATATCAGCAAAATATAGAAAAAGTTAAGAACAAAAACCCTCATAAAATTTCACATTTATACAAATAAAAATAATTTTTTGATATATAGGAAAACAGAAAAGACTTATTTTGGATAAAGAAACTGAAAATACGATAAATGCAATAAAAAAATAACTATTAAATTTATTATATTCCAAATTATGGTGCAAAAACACCAAACATTCTATAATATTATCAGTAGACAGGGCATTTCTTTTACTACTATAAATTTGGCCTGTCTCGGAAAATATAAGTTCAGAATAAACAGTTGTTAAAGATCCACATCAGAGTTTTTTGCAAAATTGCACATATTCAGAAAAGTTCCCCCCCCCCCCCCCCACTATGCAAAGGGAGTGTCAGTTTTACGTAAGTCTTCTGTTAAGAAAGCCTGTATCATTTTTTATACCAATTCTTCATGCGGAGATTTTAAACAAGTACTAGTGCCACAATTTTTTTGCTCATTCCGAATTTCCTCAAAACATTCCCAGAAAATAGATGAACTTTTTGCTGGCATTCTCTTCTGGTTCGTCTACATTAGCATTCTCATGATGTACTTTTTGTTTCTTTGGTGGATTTTCAAGTGCTGGATTATCTACACTCATCAATTCTAGAGCTTTCTTTTTAAGGTATTCTTAATTCACACATTTATAATTTTCATTGAAAAAAGGTTAGTTTTTTACTGAGATCTTTAAAAAAATATAATTTAATCTTTTCACATGAAAAATGGAAAAAAAAAAAAAAAAAACAGCAAAGCCAATATATATATATATTTTTTTTAAATCAAAAGAAAATAAAGTACAGACAGTTACAAAATAAATATGAAATGTTTTGCATTATTTAGTGAATTGAATTGTTACAGTAACCAATAAACATTCTTATTTTTGATAGACAGATTTCAATTTTTGGAATACATTGGAGGGTTAAAGAATATTTTAATTTTATATTGGTTAATAATTGTACTTTTTATGTATCAATTCCCCTTTTTTATTGGTTTTGAACTGCCAAAGATTGTCTTTAAAAGGTGCCCAAATAAATTTCAAATTTAATGAGTTAATTTATTTATACTATATATGCATATTATATATATGTGCACATACACACAGGTATAGATATATGTACACCTAAGCTAATATTATGCGCACATCAGTGTTTTATTTTCTTATTACGCAACTACTCGGTCCTCGGCATTCGGTACTCGGCCGAGTAGTGAGTGGCCGAGTACTCGGTACTCGGCTACTCGGCCAAAGTACCACTCGGTACACCACTAACTAGAACCTCTATTAACCGAGCTTTGAATAATCGAAGTTTGTGTTAACCGAACCGACAATGAAGATTGATTTTCTTTCCAGTGACCACGTGGCCTTATTAATCACCAGGTAAAATGTATTATCGGACAATTACATCCCCAAGTCACTTGATTGGCGACAGTGTGGAGGATTTCTTTATTAGAATTGTTGAGTATAGCATAACTTTATACATTTATTATTATCATTTAAAAAACGATCGTCTAAGATATGTTAAATTCGCGAGCACGGCGAGTTTTTATTTACAATTTCTATTAACCGAGATTTCGGATATCCGAGGTACTAGCGGTCGCACTTAGCTCGGATAATCGAGGTTGCATTGCATTTAGTAAATAGTACTTCAGAATGTGCGTTTAGAATTATTGCCTAATTTTATCAAAATAATTAATAAATAATCATCTCAAATTTAATTAGATTAATCATGTTTTATTCCCCTCATCCACTATAATTGTTTTCTGCAGGTTAATATTATCTTGATGGGAGACAGTACCTTAAAAGTAATTTTAAAAGCCCAATTTAAATACCGTTGTTTTCTGTTAGATCCCAATGAAAATCGTTTCGCGATTGTAGCTAAAAATGAAAGTAACGTATTTAAATAAGATTCTTGACAAGTTTATTCCATATAAATTATGTTGAAATAGGAAGCATGTTCTATGTTCCCATATAATTAAAAAGAAAAATCTCTATTTTTTATAAAAGAAAACTGTTTTATCCTCCTCAGTCCTGATGTTGCCTGGAGGCGACACTAAAAAATACCCTTTAAATTATTTAAATACTTCCAGAATGGTTAAAATTACATCTAAACTTTTAAATAAAAGTGTGGATATTAGAAGCATCGATATATACACTGATGCATCTTTGGAGATGTTTTATCATAATTTTAAATTGATTTTTATAGTGTCATATAAAATTTCTCTCAGGATTGAGAAGGTAAAAGAAAAACAGAATTTCTTCGGTAAAACAAATTAAGATTTTATAATAATTACAGAAAAAACTGATTTAATGGAGGATTACAGTAAATTTAAGTTGTTATCTGGTGCCAAAAATTGACAGGTTTTTTTTTCTGTCAATTTGAGATTTTTTTTAATTAATTTTTTTTAAACTGTGTACTATGTAACATTTATTGCTGTTGAAATAATTGTTAGTTTCATTAATAATCTTTTTTTTTTATTATTAATAGCTTTCTTCCCTTTTATTTTAACTTTGTTTTTTACTATTTTATCATCTATTTTTTGCAAGCTTCAACGCAACAAATAAATTGTCATGTCTTAGAACACCTACGTAATCCTGCTTGCAAGAAAAAGAAATAAAAAAAACTTCAATATCCGCCCAAACATCAAAATATCAACTCTATTCTTCTCGTCGACCGAAATATTTCTATTCAGAAGGGATGATAATAATCTGTGCTTATCGACACACATATTTCCGTACTATCACCACCACACAGCGTTCCGTATATTATATATATTCTTCCTTTCTTTTTTATTTCCCTGGTTTCCAGTTACTCCGAAGAATTTATCTCCAGGCTGTATTTCCAGCTTTTGTTTGAGAAATTCAAGAAAATAGGCTTCTTTCATACTCCAGTGATCTTCGATGTTATAGGTTCTGTTAGAATGCCTAATCCATGTCATTTGAAATCCCTTAATGTCGCTGTGTTTTGTACAACAGACCCATTTTTCGATTTCACTAAGAATTTTGCTTTTAATGGGTAAGGGGGAAAGTATTTTATTTAAACAATACTTGTTGTTTCTTTCATCTTTTTAAAAACCCGTCATGGTGTATGTGAGGTGTCAGGTCTCTGATTTTTATAGAGGTGTGCTTAATAAAGATTACTGTTAATTAATTTTATTTTCTTTATTTGGTGCATTTATATATATATCACTTGCAACATATTTCGTTTAGATGAATTATTCTTGAAATGACACATACGACCGACAGGCATACGTGCCGCATAAGGTGCTTAGAATTTTTGATCATGCTCACCAGATATTATCTCATTTAATCCGAGCATTTTCCCGAATCAATTAGGCCAAAATTTCTGTTTTGAAAGTTTGGCAATAAAAGAATAAAAATTTCGTAAAAGATGCTCGTCCTGAAGGGGTAAATTAACAAAGCATTTCAAAAATAAGCACCTAATTTTACTTGGAGTGTTAACTTACAACACTTCAGTTTTGCTACGACTTTAACACATAAAATATAAAATTAAGGATACATTTTAGAAATGTTTTACTAACTAAAAAAGAAATGGTCTTTTAAGAAGAGTTTATCGATAAAAGATGTTACAATCATTAATTTTATGAGATGCCCAAGAAATTATTAACATTTAGTATTAACGATATTCCTATTGTTGCTTCCCACGGTTACCCATTGTAAAACTCTAAGAGAAAAAAAAGCTCTTTGAAAACTTAAGGTGAATTAAAAAACGATTTCATCTTCACTGTGAGGAAAAGAATTGGGGAAATGTATGCGTCCAATAAATCTATCAACAAATCGTATATTCACGATTTTCCAATTTTTGAAATGAGTGCGTGTGAAGTTTTTTTTTAAGAAAATGTGAAAAATAGGGAATGTGTGCGTCGAGTAAACGTCTAAGTGTGTATTCGCGATTTTCTTTTTCGCTTTAGAGAATTTTTTATAGGGTATTTTGGCGCTGATACATCAATGAAAAGGGTCGATGGATGGAAAAACCAATTTCATCTTTATGGTGAAGAAAAGACAAACTGAGGAAATGTGTGCGTTCAGCAAATTTATCGTCGAGTAAATTTGTGTTCTAAGTATTCGCAATTTTTCCATCTCTTTAGCATGCTTCTTTATAGGGTATTCGGCATTGATACACCAATAAAAAAGGTCTGTGGATGGAAAAGCCAATTTCATCTTCGTGCTTAAAAAAAGAAACTGAGGAAATGTGCGCGTCCAACAAATTTATCGTCGAGTAAATTTGTGTCTAAATATTCTCGATTTCCTGCGTCCAACAAATTTATCGTCGAGTAAATTTGTGTCTAAATATTCGCGATTTCCTATATTTTTAGCATGCTTCTTTATAGAGTATTTTGGCGTTGATACATCAATGAAAAGGGCTGATGGATGGAAAAACCAATTTCATCTTCATAGTGAAGAAAAGGCGAACTGAGGAAATGTGTATTGTCGAGTAAATTTGTGTTAAAGTACTCGCGATTTTCCCATCTCTTTAGCATGCTTCTTCATAGGGTATTTGGCGTTGATACACCAATAAAAAAGGTCTATGGATGGAAAAGCCAACTTCATCTTCTTCAACATCCTTTTATATTTATATTATTCTTCAACATCCTTTTATAAAAAAGAACACTTTAACAAAAGTCATATAAACGACTTTTGTTGATACACCAAAACTTCAACGAAAATGGGGGGAGAATTAAAAAATGATTTCATCTTCGTGATGAAGGAAGGAATTGAAGAAATTAAGGCGGCCAATAAATCTATCAACAAATCGTATATTCACGATTTTCTTATTTTTGAAATGAGTGCGTGTGAAATTTAGGATAATGTGAACAATATAAAAATGTGCATTAAGTAAATTTGTGTCTGGGTATTCGCGATTTTCCTATCTCTTTAGCATGCTTCTTTGGGTATTTGGCGTTGATACATCGATGAAAAGGGTCTATAGGTGGAAAAGCCAATTTCATCTTCATGGTTAAGAAAAGAAACTGAGGAAATGTGTGCGTCCAGCAAATTCATCAACATTTAGTATTCACGACATTCCCATTATTGCTTGGTCGTACTGTTCCCACGATTACAGGCTGTGAAATTCTTTAACATCCTTTTATAAAAAAGGACGCTTCAACAAAAGTCATATAAACGACTTTCGTTGATGCACCAAAACTTTAACGAAAAGGGGAGGGTGAATGAAAAAACAATTTCATCTTCATGGTGAATAAGAGAAATTGAGGAAATGTGTGCGTCCAGCCGAGAAACGCAAAACATACTGACACGTCTGTTGATAGCAGGCGAGGCGTCACAAAGTATGTCGCCTCACGCATGCATACAAATTCTATATTATAATAATGGCCGATTGGTGGGCTTCATCAGAGAGAGGTGGATCTATTAGCAGATGGCTTACGCAAAATTCAATTCTTTTGCGGCATTTTCTGATTTTTAATCCCGAGATTACCAGATGCTTATCAACAATCATTTTGTTGTGTTGCTCGAATAAATGGTAAAATGATTCGGAAGAGAAACCATTCACTAAAAATGTACAATAATAATAATAAAAAAAAAAAAAAAATCAGAAAAGATAAAGAGAGTGCATTCGAGCGAAAGATTTAACAGTCAAACTTAAAAGAGAAATCAACTGAAACTATCAAAGCGAAAATGAACATCTTAAACTTTACATAATGAAAATAAATATTTGAGAAGCCAACTGAAACTATCAAAGCGAAAATGGACATTTTAAACTTTACATACGTAGCTAAATATTTTAATAATAGAGTAAAATTGAAACAGATGTTAATAGTTTTTTCTACAAAACTCTGCTAGTATAAATGATATAAATACTATCGATATGGGAACTGAGGTAATATATAAACGTGATTAATAAAAGACACGTTAACAATTTTATGCAACTGACAGAAATTTAACGAATCTTATTTAATGTTTTTATTGTTAGAATATTCTACATGATTATATCCCCCCCCCCCTTAAAAGTAAGCTAAATGCAAATGAACTATATGCAATATCGAATATCCACACATGAACGAATGGTAAGTCGAAGAATAGTACGGCTGTCGTTAAAAACTCATTTCAATTATTATTCTCCTATAATGTCGTTTAATCACAAGATTGATATTTCATTTCACGCTCACTTTTCTTCACCAGAGAAACGAGCATGTATTGAAATATCTATTTAATAGAAGGATAAAATGAATTCTAACAAGTGAAATATGTTCCTTTCATCAATCTTTTATTTAAGATAAAATTTCACATTCATAATATCATACCAATTTAAATTTTACATAACTATAAATAGGCTTGAAATTACCATGCCAAAATATTTTGTTTAATGATGCTAATACAAACATGAAATCGTAACAACATTTAAATCAAATTCAAAAGATAAAATGAGCAATTTTTTACATAAAACAAAGAAAATGGGTAATGAAAATTTTTGTAAAATCAGCGTTTTCATGGTTTTAAAATTTTTATGTAATAAATAACAGCCAAAAGAACACCTTTGAAAGTAGTAACAATGCATCATAAACTAACACTGTAAATGGTTTTTTTGTTAAATTAAATAATGAAATTTATGAACAGTTAAACATCCCTGAAGAATTGATACGAATATATATGCCCAGGGTCCAAAAAATCAGGGCGCCATAGCGACTAAAAAATTCCTCTTGGCGACTAACTCTTTATCCTAACAGTTTATTGTTTATAAAAATTTAAATGGACCATCTTTATAGGATTTGAATCCTGAAAAATCAATTGACAAATAATATTTTAAATCAAAAGCTCTGTTAATTTATGTATATTATTTCTTGTCGGGAATTAAAGGTAACGATATTAATTTGTTTATTATTTTAATATTTAATTGCATAGCTTGTTTCTATTTAATTTTTACAATGTAAAAAAGATATCTTAAAACTTTTGCCATTTGCTGTTTGATTTTTTTTTTTTTTTTTTTTTTTTTTTATTACATACACCGTTTAAAAATAACCGGTTACTGGTTATAAATAGCCAGTGTTTCATTTCGTAGGGAATGCATTTCAGAAAAATCACTCTTCAAGCTGATTCCTAAGAATTTTTCATGGCGACTATGAATTCTCAACTTCTGTCACTGCTTGCATGTGACACATAACACTGTGAAGTAGAAAATTTTCAGAATCAAACTTCTACATTTGTAAACTTTTAAATTTACACAATCTTGTGTTAAAAGACAAAAATACAAACTAAATATTATCTAATAGATTCCTCTGTACGGTTTCTCTGACCCAAAGACAACACTTCTACTTCTTCTATCTCCAGGAGAAAAAAAATAAGACTATCGGAAAAAAGAATCCCTTTTCCTTATCAGATCTGAAGTCAACGATCCTGGAGCCCCTGCACGAAGAAGAACGCGATTCACTTCCACCTATTACTTGAGGCCACAAATCACCAAATAGTACCTGCATTCGCAAAATCCATTCAAGTAAATCTATTCCTTTTCACTGCTAGCGAAAATAGATTGTGGCGATAGCCAAGAGTGATATCTAATGTGGTAAAGTGGCTATATGTGTGAGGACGTCTTGAGAAAAAAAGGCCATAGAAGGGGTGCAACAAAGGGGTCAACTGTGAAGTGGACGGCACGCATCCATTCCTTGTAGATGCAAAACTGAAGGGTATAGATCAACTGACTCGTAAGGTCAATGGATTGCTAAAAGGGTAAAACGCAATTGAAAGAATGATCTATTCCCAAAGATGACACTTATTACTGCAGATTCGATTTTTTGCGACTCATCTTCAGCGTTTTTGCATAATTCGAAAACTGCTACAATCGAGTTAATTTTGAACCGTCTCTAACACTAACACTTAGTTAAAAGCATGTAAGGGCACTTTTCCGTTACAGCAACATCATTGTCGCCAAGTGTCACAGTTAGTGCCAAACACAAAAAATGTCTTTTTGGTGCGAAAGCGATCATTTCAAAACTATAACATTAAATTACAAACTTTCTCAAATTATTTTAATGAATCTTTAAGAAATATACAGTAAAAAAAAAAAAAAAAAAAAAAAAAATTAATTTAAACTGCATGCATGATATTGCATATAAGTATTCTAGTAAATATTTCATTCGACTTAAACTAAATACTTGTTAAAAATAAAGACGTCAGCGTCGCCACATAAACTGTATGGGATGGGTTATTGAGCAATAATTAACAGAGATGCACTCACTATCTTTTATTGTGACAGATCTCGCGTATGGATTGACTCGGATCCTAACTAAAGTAATAACATTGGAAAATGCTTTTCATGTTTTATTATTTTCGTCGAATTTTTCAAGGGGATTTATCTGATGAGGAAGAAAAAAGAGCCATCTCATGTTATACTATGGGGAAAAAAATTGTTCTTGTTTATTCAAATTTCGAAATTTCAACAATATTTTTCTTTCAGCATGTAGATAGGAAAGCTCTTTATCTCTCTGCAAGCTCAAAATATTAAGATAATTATAAGTATTTTAAAATTTGTTCTAAAATTTCGGAAATTCTGAAAAGTATTCTTTACTCGTTTGCAACTTATGGCTGGAAAAAGATATAAAAATTTGGAGCTTATAGAAGGATAAAGAATCTTTCTATTTACTTGCTGAAAGAAAAATAATAAGTTAATCCATCTCAAAGTCAGCAAAAAAATTATAATTTAAAATCTTTACTGGCGCACATTTTATTTAAATTCTATTTTTAATTGTAGAATCATATCACTACTATTAATTTTGTTCTCGATTAAAACAAGTTCAAGAAAGCTAAGAAATGGCCGCCAGAATAAATTATTTAAAATATGCCAAATAATTAATTTACAGGATGAAAAAAAAATTCCTACAAATTATGAAAGCATCAAAAAATTAAAAGTAAAAAAGAAAAGAAAGGACAATAATGATAAAAGAAAAATAAAGCCTCATAAATGCATCAGATTTCATTATGAAACATAAAGTCTGATACATGTTTACTATATTTTTTCAGAAGTGTTTAATATACTTTAGATATTTCATTGTATTTAATATAGTGAATACATGATTCTTAAAAAGTGCACTAATACCTCTTATTGTTATATTTTCAGTAATTTTATCATTGTTATTTAAAGAGTTTAAGGTAAATATCCAATTAATGGATTCAATAAGGAACATTTAGTTACATTATATATATATATATATATATATTTTTTTTTTTTTTTTTTTTTTTTTTTTCAGAAAATGTTCGATAGTTGTTTTTGTACGAATTCTATTTTGATCCCACTCTTGTCTGATAATGCCACCATCATACAGCAAATGATGAATTTTCTTTCCGTTGATGATGTCAAAGAGGCTGTAAAGCGATAACTTTCAACAACTTTAATGGTTGCAAATGAGCGGTTACAATATGCATGAAAGCGTCTACGTTAATGTCCGAAACGTCAAAAGGTGGTAATGCATTGAAATGTGGGGGAATGATTTTGGTGTGGTCCTGGTTAAGTAAACCCCAAATTTAACACACATTTGGATGAAGTTTATAAATGCGAAAAAGTCGGTGGTAAATTGCATTAAATGTTATCTTTGACGATTAGTCTTTACCACGTGGACAAATCATACGAAGTATGATAGAGTGTCACATATTTTATTCTGAAGGAATACTTTTCACTGATTGGCTATCTATACTGATGTTTGTGATCAGCGTGTTTGTTTATAAATTACCGTCAAAGATTTTGCATTTCGATTAATATTTCGATAAAGCGAAAATCTACTTTAAAACGTTTTTACCCATTTAGAATTGTCAAAAAATTTTAAAATTTTAAACTTTAAAAAATCATTATTGTTATTTTAAATGTACGATTTTTAATGCCGGATCTCTTATCCTTAGCGTTTTTTTTAGAATGCGAGATTATAAGCATGATTTACGCATAATTCAAAGGCATTACGATGCATCATACAATTCCTAACAAACAAGGTTCGTTAATATATATTTGATATTTATTTTCAAAATACCAAGATTTTTCACGTTTTTCGATATCTTTTAAATATTTAAATGTTTGATACTTTTGATATTTCCACAAACTTATTTTCAAAATATGAAATTGTTTAATATTTTCTACATTTGATATTTATTTTAATGAAAATATCATTGTGCAAGACATTTTTGCTATTTTTAGTCTGAATTGTCATGGACTGTGTCATAATGTAGATACAAAATTTTTGTCTCTTGCAATGACTTTTTTAGACAAAGAAGAAAATAAATACTATAGTTCCTAAACCTTATAATTGAAGTTTTTATTTTTAAATATAGAAGTAATATGTGGGACATCTAATTTTAGTTCAGATGAATTTAAAGTGTGAAACTTGTTAGGGAATAGAAAATAAGACAAGTTTTCTTTTATGTTAAAATGTTTTAATTAAAGAAAATCCTTTTATATTTAAAATTTTGTTTTATAAATTTCTATTTTTTTAAAAACATCAAACCGAATCCTGTAGTATTATTATTATTCTATAATTGTATAAAGCAAATTTTTTCTGTTTTTAATTAGTCGATTTTCAATTTTGTTCTAAGTAACAAGAAAGAAAGAGAAAAAAAGAAAAGAAAAATGAAATTTTAGAATAATGTTTGATTAAGCTTTCATGTTAAGTGCAATATATTTTAGTTTCTAATTTATATTATGCTTGAAAATCTTTACTATCAACAATAACTTGACTTACTTTGAAAATATGGGATATTTGATATTTTCGGAAATATCATGATATTTACGAACCCTGCTAACAAACAAAGTAACACAATCTTTATTCATACCTATTATAAAGCAACACTTTACAAAAGAAAACTGGTGGCCACATATTCAAAGTGTCATATTTCTGCAAATTCCCGATAGTGTCAAAAGACACCACATACCTTAATGCATCACACATTTTTTATGGTCATGAAAAGGGGAGCCAGAAAAAAGACAGTAAGCATACCCCAATTGATCATCTTAACTGATAATTCTCGCTCATAATATAATATATTTGAGCAGATATTGATCTCACACTCATAGAAAATACAATTTAGTTGGGTTCATAATGAAAAGATAAGCACGACATATATCACAGCATTACTTGACATTCCAAACAGTGCAGCTGTTTTGAAACCACCTAATCAAATTACGTTATTTAACACATTCAAGGGCCTTGTACGATTTATTTCCTACTTCTCCACAAATCTCGCCGAGAGCCCCTGGCGTACTATATTTCTGCTTTATTGGCCATAACTCGTGTCTCTTTCGTGTAATATATATATTCTACATCCCACCCTTGTAACAGATTTCGCCTTTAACGGGAATAACTTTTATTGCGTTTACCACACACAGAACGTTAAAAACTCCTCCGTATGTTATTTCACGTGTGCCAGACAAGCTGAATGTGAAAAATAATCAGCTTAGAACAAGGCTGTAAGTTCCGAAATTATCCTGGACTATCACTGTTAAAAAACAGGAGTTTTCTTTTTCTTTGACTTTTCTCTCCCGGCTCAGTGAGTTACATGAATGAACGGAGAGAGGTAATCAGTAAAAGGGCTCTTTGAGATGGTGCCAAATGGAGTAGATGGCAAGCTCATTGCTACTTCGAAAGAAGAGAGAGTAAAATGAAAAGGATTTTTCGTTTGAAAAGGAAACAGAAGTTATCTTTTATTTACTTTTCACGCTGGAAAAATGTTCACGACGATTAGGACACTAAGCAGGGATAAGAATACACACAAATGATTCAAAAGTTCAAATTAGTTAACTTTAAACTACTGGTAACTATATAGTTGCATTTAAATTTTTCCTGTGGCATTCACATAATAAATTACGATTACCATCTATCGAGAATTACTTTTTTCTTCATTTGAAACAAGCATTTTGTGAACATCATTAGCAACACGAAAAGCATCGTCATGTCAACTACAAAATATTTTTGGTGTGTGCATTTCGTTTTCTAAATATTGTTCTTTCAAATGATTTTATGTTAGACTCGAGTTGGTCAGTACATTTAGGCCAAAGACGGAAATAAATCTTTGCTGGCTCCAGCAAATGGATTGTAAACTGTCCAATTTCATGCATTACGAAAGTAAACATAGTACACGTAGAAATATTATTCTACGTTTACATTACATTTTTCTGGTGCTAACTTTTTTATTTCTCCAGCTTTTGAAGTTTTGCAAGGTTTAGTTACTCAACACTTTAAAGAATTGCATTTAACCTCAAAATTCAATAAGAAAAATGAGAACATTCCGAAATTCTAAGGAAACATTTTATGGGGCAAGCGTTCAAAGAAACACTTTATCAGCACCTCGTCAAATACTCGGGTTCCAGACTTAATCCCACAAAAGTATCCAAGTGTGCTCGCTCATTTGACAAACATTCTCTTCAGGGGACAATGTCTATAAAGTTCAGTTCATTACCTTCCACTATATAATGTCGCACTCACAACAAAGCGTGCGCAGCCAAGAGCAACAGCGATTCCAGCTGCCAAGACCTTAGCACTCCCTGCTGATGGTTTGTAGCGCTACTAACACCAGGTGTGCTTTTCCCAAAAATCTCAGTTCGACAACCATGGAATCTTGTGGGACATGAGGGTGATTTAGAACTGCAGGCAGGATACCTGGTTGCTCACACAAAAAAGAAAAAGATAAGGGGGAGGACCTCTTGAAGTGGACGTAAGAAATGGACCATAACACATCCCACAAAGAATTGGATGATGGAAGAGAGTTGAAGAATCAATCCACTCTCTCCCAGGTAAGGGGGAAGACCTTGACAATTCAAGGGGTGGTTCCATTCATTAGAGCCAAGCTTTTTTTTTCCTTATTCAATTTTAATGCAAGATGCTTTCAACAAAGGTGCGACAGATCCGACGGAACTGATATAAAGGAGGCAAGTACTATGTGGACGTGACAAAGCACGTAGATCTGAGGTGGGAGAAAAAACGCTATTCCTCTATAATGCATTCATTCCTTTTTCAGCATCATATATAAAATTTCCCTTCCCCCCTCCTTCTTATTTTTAGTAAAAGGAACCCAACCTGTTGACAAATCTGTAATCGTGATCATAAAAGAGCCAAACTTAACCATTTTTGTTTTTGTTTTTTTAATACCGTGACACATACAATACTGTTGGAGAGAGTTGCACTAGTTCGATTATCAACAAAATAATGCAATTAAATGTCAATAATTTAAATATTGGGAGCATTATCGATGTGGCTTTCACGCGTTTACGAAATGAAAATAAATATACAAATGAATATGTATAATTATACTTGCACATTTTACGACTAATACAACATATGGTTTAATGGAAGTATTTATATTTCATTTGTATAACTAACACGTTCACGTGCCGATGAATAAAGACATACGGGATCAGTGATAAAAATTGTAACAAGTTTCGAATGCATTGAAGTGCACAATATAAACGGTAAAGTTTATTAACATTAGTAAATGCCTTCTTCTATCTATCCAATGAAGCGATTAATGATAAACAATTATTATCACATCTATGTGAGATCAGTAACACCTGCTGTATGTTTCCTAGAGGGTTTCCAAATATGTGTTTTCGACTGGGAAAAAAAATGCATTTCTAAATTTCCATTTTTGTGGCATTTCCTGTATAATCTTAAAAAACGTCTCTAAGTAAAATACAGTCTCAATCTTCAAAACTCTAGATACAAATTTTTAAAACTTGTTAAGAGTCAGACTCAAAATACCCTTCTCCTGAGTTCATGTAGTCCTGAAATACTTTCATACATTTCAAATATCTCACTAGATATTTATTATTATTGTTATTCTTATTCTTATTTATTTATATTCTTTTCTTAAATGGTGTTTCTTTGCTATCTGGTGAAAAAATATTTCTATACTGTGTATTTTTACTTTTCTTTTTTAGATATTAAACGCGTACAATTAAAGATTATATAAGGTTTATATCAGGGTTGGAAAAAAATCATGATTTTTTTAAAAAAATCAAAAAAATCGGATTTATTTGATTTAAATCAGATTTTTTTGATTTAAATCAGATTTATTTGATTTTTTTAGAATCCTATATTTAATGACTGTGTTTTTATGTTTTTACAATACAAATACATGAAGCAGTTTTTTATAATAAATAACTAAAAAAGAATAAATTATAATTTATAAAAATAATATAAGAAATAATTATATAGTTAAGAAAATATATTCTAGTTACTGATTGGTACTAAAAATTAAACATCTAGGCTTTAAACTAAAGCCATTCTATTATTTTTTAATTGAATTGTGCATACTAAATAACAAATAAGAAATAAATTTAAATATGTTGTAAATGAATAGAAACTGGCAAAATTTTAAAAACAAATTAAATACAGTAGACTCCCTCAAATCCGCTGCCCTAATATCCACAACTCTTTAAAATCTGTGCATAATTTACAGATGTAAACAATGAAGCTCTCAGGTCAGGTATAGGGACAAAACTTGACTTTATTTTTATATCAATTCTATGTATATTTTAATCTGTAACTTTCATTAATATTGCTAAATTCATGCTTTTTCATGAAGGAAGAATAAATTTATTTCTGAAAAAAATTCAAAGGTATTGCTAATATCAGTGGTGACTACAATCTTTTTGCAAAATGCATTTATACATTCATCAAGCTTTTTTTTTTATTGTTGAGTTTGGTTAAACCTGAAATAAAACTTCTATATTTTATGATATTGATGTGAATTAATAGTGCACCTTTATGGGGCAAGTTCCATTGAATAATTTAGGAAAAAATGCATCTCATCTTTATAATAAATATTTAGTTATACATTATTGATTATTTACTTCATCTTTGTTGCTTTCAATATTTTAATAATTTTTAATTATCTAAATTTTTATTATTATAGTTTATTAACTTACATAATTGTTTTAATGTTTTACTATATTATAAACATTCATTAACTTCAGTTGCATTATTAATTACAATCAAATTACTGTTTAAAAATGTAAACAAACCCATGACCAGACATCCACACAACCTCTGGTCCCAAGCTGTGCGGATTTGAGGAAGTCTAATGTTCATTTAATGCAAGCTATTTATTAAGGGATAAAAATTAATTATTTCTATATTTCTTAAGCAAATAGGAAAAAATCAGGGATTTAATTGTTTGAACAAAAACACTAATTTAGAAGCTTTGTCTACTCCTAATTTATTATGAAAGCTTGAATGAACTACTCCAAAAGAAGAAAATTGTCTTTTAACTCCAATAGATGAAGCCACGGTTGTTGTTATTTGGTAAATAAATTCAATTTTGCTGATTATCTCTTTACCTCCCATTACATAAAAGGATTCCTGCCAATGATAATCTGTCATAATATCAAACTTTTTTCTCAAGCAATATGTAATTTTTGGAATGGGCCGTTTTTTGCTTGAAAATGTGCTACAGTGGTGAGAAGATTTGGACAATCTTCTTTAATGAATGCCAAATCTTCATTATTTTTCCTTATATTAAGTTTCATTTCATTTTGATTTAAAAGAAAGAACCTTAATAAAACTCCAGCAAAATGACAGCCATTAATAGTTTGTTCATATCTTGCTTTAAATTTTGTAATTCTATCGTTATCTAATACATTTTCTAACTTTTTACCCAAAATTTTCCTTTGATATGTGCATTCATGTGAAATTGCGAAAAATTGATTTAAATCAAATGATTTTTTTAAAAAAAATCAGTTGATTTAAATCTAGATTTAAATCTTGATTTAAATCAGTTGATTTAAATCATGCCAACCCCGGTTTATATATCATCTTACGTCAAAATAATATACATATTTTTACATTAAAATAATGCATTCAAATGAGTTTCGCAAATCAAACGTTAATAATAATAATAATAAAACATCCAATGAAAATTCATATTTCCCGACTGTATATAATATGTATATATAATGTATCGTAATAATTCAGACTTTTGTTCTATTTCTCTTAAAAGGAAAATTATAATAATAGTACGAACCATTGAGTATAGAAGCACAAAGTAACAACTCTGAATACTCACCTAAAAAAGAAAGAAAAGATATATAATAATGCAGCTATAAAATCATAAAGTTCATTAATTAGCAAACACAAAGAAAATAGTATGTTACAAAACATTAACGAGATGTTAATATTATCGAAATAGATAAAATTATATTTCTTTAAGGGTGTATTCGAAAAAACGCTTTTCCATCTTCAACAGCTCGAAATTTTCTGATACAATTTCAGACGCATTTTTAAAAATAGAAACATGAAATTTGCTGAGAGGATTTTTGAAGAGACGTATAAGGTGCCGTGTGATGTCTTTTTATGCTCAATTCATTAGAATTTGATTTATAAATAATTACCTTCTCAGTATGCCCCTTTTTTTCGTTCACAGATCTCCTGCTTCGGAAAATTTCGGTCAAAAGGCCAACTTTCACTGCATTTTTTAAAAATATTTTCTGTATTTATCAAAAACTTGGCAGACACGGCACCTTATAAAGTTTCTAAATAAGAGAATCTGCAAGTTTGATGCGTTTGAGAGCAAAAGTGGATTCAAAAATAAATCGGAAAATAAGCAGTTTGAATCGAAATACACCCTTAAGACTAAAGTATTAGATCTTAATTACATCAATACAACAAAAAGAAACAATGCAAGCAAAATATTTATACAAAATATTACAACTGTAAGTGTGTAAGTAATCATACGTTTCAAAGAAACAATATTTTGACTTGCATTTAACATAGATTTTTCTTAAAACCAGTCAACGAAAGGGAGAAAGACGTGTTTATCACGTGATCAAAATTGTGTGCAACTCAATAGGAAATTTATTGATCAAAAAATGGAAAACACAGTTCGATTCCACATCGCTTCCTTAGCCAGGTTCTTTCCAATTTTATATCTTTCCGTTAAAAACTGAATTTGTAAATGCTTCAAAATGTTTTACGCTTGTTGAGCAGAACAGTTGAGAACAATCTTAAATCTTTACAGTGATCAAGGTTTGAAAGTCATAAAAAGTCGTAGGTCAAATTGGCGGTTTAATTTTATTTACAAATAATAGTAGATATAATAGGGGCACCATAATCGTCATTTATCTAAATGACATGCCACTTAAATCATAAAACTGGAATAAATAAATAAATTAATTAATTAATATATATTTTTTAAATCCAAATCTTGACTGTAACGAATGTATTTTCCTGAAAAATTAAATTTAAAAACTTTTTAAGCATTAAATTGTCTTCAGACAACCCATTTGGCAAGATGAAGAATCCGCCTGTCAACGCAGTGACATTTACAGAGATTGCCAGCAGTAAAAATAAAATATATTAATTCATTTATTTTAGTCATGAAGGTGTCACTATCTGCTCGACGACTGTTCCTTCCATTGCACTGAAAAGCGGAAAGAGAAAAATAATTTCTACGTGAGCGAATTGAATAATTTGTTCGTTTGCAATTGCAGGGCGGTTATCAAAGCAACTCGGTGCAACCGCACAGTCATTTTGCAGTTAGAGAGCTAAAAACATCTCGTTCAATGTAAAACACAAGTCTCTAATTTCTTTTTGGATAGCAAAAACATCCGAGATAATGAAATACTTAACGATAATCCCATTGTCAGTGATGGAGCACAAGAAGACACATGCAAGCAAGTGTTGGGAGCACCAATTGTAGAAAAAGATGTCAGAACTTTGAGTGGATTTCCATGTTCTTACGTATCAAATTAAAAAGTAATAAAATAAAACGATGACACTTCTTTATCGAGTTAAATTGATTTGATGTATTAAAAAGGGCTTTTAAAAATGCACGGTGTATTTTATAGGCTAGAATATGCAAGAATCTGCCTAAAATGATAAAAAGGGGAAAAAAGAGGGGGGGGGGAGAATAAGAGATATAATTAATGGAAGTGTAAAGAGAAAAAGTGAAATATTAAAAAAGAACAATAAATAAAAATGGCTGAAATTATAAAACGTTTAACTATTTGTTTTACAAGCATTTAGTTAAGATATGGCAAGAATTCTCACATTGTACACACATTGCGAATGTTCGTTCAAAAGACATAAATAGATAAAGGTTTGGATTTTTTATTTGGTATTTTGCTACTGGAAGTGGGTATTTAATTAAAAAGTTACTCTTAAATAGGTTTAGTATTTTCTACCTTAAAAACAAATCATAATTAGTTTTTTTTTTTTTTCCAGCATTTGCTTAGATGAAACCTCAAGGAACCAGATATAAATTTCATTTTAAAGGTTTCCGTTTTAGCAGGTATAACTGTATAGTATTTTTGATGAAGCCATAATAATTATCAGTTTAAAAAAAATAAAGATAGGTTCCATTTTCTTAGGTTTTACAACACATATTGCGAAACAGAGTTAAGTCATTTGTTTGCTTTTTATTAAGAGTCAGAATTAACGAAATAGATTTTTGACGTTTCTTTTTCACGCTTCTATTTAAAAATAAATCAAACCATAAATAAAATTTTAATTTAAAAACATGCAGGAAATACTAGATGCAGTGCAAATCTTACTTTTAAGGTAAAATTTAGCATCGCTTCAGAAAATTCCAATTCGTTCTGCATCTCTCATATTTGTAATATATAATATATCAAGCCAAGCTATGCCTCAGAACCGTTGTTCAAGTTGAATCAGATTTTAATAATTAACATAATAGTCACTTTCCTGCGATAATAACAAATATTAATACCCGTATTTTAACGCCAGTGGTCAACTGCACAAGAGAAAAGTGCAGGAATCATCAGATACTGTCCGGCACTGATCTACATAATCACACGCAAGAGTTTCGGGTCACTCAAGAAGTGTCCTTAATGATTCATACTCTCCATATAATCAGAATGTCAGACCACCCTTTGGCTTTACGCTCGGCGTATATAATTATTCCGCACACATATGCATCTCCACTCGTCGGATAACAATCTGCGACCATAAATCCCCAACAATATATGCCGCAATTTCTAGAAACATAAGGTCATCCATTACGGCACAAAAGCGTCATAAATAGCGCTTCGTCTCATCCGTTAAAGGAAAGTTTCTTGTTTCCGTCATTAACAGCGGTCTGGTCTTGTGTCATAAATACGGAAAAGTGAGGTTCGAAATCAATGTAGGCTAGACTGCATCTTGTGCTTGAGAAATGGAAAGTTTCTACAATGTTGATAAGTTTAAGTGAGGGCGCGATAAGAGATGCGTAATATTTCATTTTGGCGTAAGGCCCGTGAATATATTTGCCCGAGATTGGAGAGAGAGAAAGAAGAAAATGAAATTATGAATCCACACTTGTAAATATTCGTGAAAAATAATAAATATGAATAAATATTCATGTGAGAATCTAATAACAGATACTTCAGCATAGCAAATGCAGGAAAATTCATTTATAATTTGTGTCTCACAAATGTTAATAGACACATCTTAAAAATCACGAATCTTCGGTTTTTCCACATTGTTAAATTTTTTGCCTGAATCGCTTTAGAAAAGAGGCATTTTAAGTGATCTTTCAAAGGGAAAGGGGGTGGATTATTAGGGGAAATAAAATCACCCAAACCTCATCCTACACCTTCATTCTTAATCCCTTGGGAACGAGCGACCGGTATACGTGCAGTATAAAGTGCTCAGAATCCCTGATCATTCTCGGCAGTAAAAAATTATTGTAATTTTTGCCTTATTTTATACACGCATTTTCATTATTCATCTAGGCAGAAATTTCCGATTTAGAAAACCGGCGATAAAAGATTAAAAATTCCGCAAAAGACGCTCATGCCGAAAGGGTTAAGGCCCCTGTCCTCGCTCGAAGAAACGCTCGCGAGCTAATGCTATTCCTATGGGGAAGCATTTTTCTAATAACTCTTTCGCATTTTGACATTTTTGAATAATTTTTTTTGCATTGGATAGCTGAGGTGCATGCCGACAGCGCACCTTTTTTTACTTTTTCGATTTTGGTTGCAGACATTTTTTGCAAAGTTAGTTTCACTTTCAAAACCGGTTTCGAAACTGAAAATGCTTTTTTTTTTTAAATATCTGCAACCAAAATCGAAAAAGTAAAAAAGGTGCGCTATCGGCATGTACCTCAGCTATCCAATGGAAAAAAAATTATTCAAAAATGTCAAAATGCGAAAAAGTTATTAGAAAAATCCTTCCCCATAGGAATAGCATTAGCTCGCGAGCGTTTCCTCGAGTGAGGACAGGGGCCTTAAGTGTTTTATGCTTTTATATATGTTTTTAATCTTGCATGCAGCATTAATTTTATTTCAAATTACAGTAAAATCATACATTTTTTTTTTTCTCCGCTGTCTCCTGTGAAATTTACTTTGGCCGAGATGTGTGCGTCACTTTACTTGCGGATGAGAGATATGTTCTCGCAAAATTCGATTGTCAAAAAAGAAATATAAGATTATATATATCAAAATTATAATATTATATATGTTTATTAACAGCAACGTTTCAGTATAAAGTTGTCTGATTAAGTTCTCTTGCACATTTCGAAAAAATACTAGCGAACAAAAAGCTCATTAAAACCGGTATCTATAAAGCGGTATCTATTCATTTTGTTCTTTTTCAAACGAATGTTTATCGTCTGCTAAACTGCGTGTTTTTTGCTCATCATAAACATAACTTTGTACATGGTAGCTGGTGGCTGAAAGCGTGTAAATTACTAAAATGGGAGATTGGGTATCATCCAGATGTCTCGCAGATTTGAAACCATCCGCAGCAGTGTTAAGTACAGTGATTTATATTTGGAAAGTTGAGCAGATTAGAGAGTAGTGCTTATCTTTTTTGATGCTTGGAACAAAAGATGTCTAATGTCATTGTAATTTGTAATGTCGTTTGTCTTTTAACTGAATCACGCTTCCCCAGACTATTTTTTTTCCCTCAATTTTAACAAATATAGCATTGCGAATTTTGGCTCAGAGGTGAGAATGTTCACAAGGAAGTATGTGTGATGCAAAGAAACATCAGATAAGGAACATTAGGCATAAGCCTATTCATGCAGAATCAATAATCAGGTGATAAGTGTACTTGCCAATCCTGCTAGATGTTATGGAATTATACACACGAATTAGATGAATGTACGATTATTTTACTTTATAACAATCAATGGAATTAATTATATTTGACAAAAATGATCAATGACAAAACCAAATGCGATATTCTTTTTGGAAAATTCGGAACAGAATTATCCCTTTCTATCGTCGCCGAAAATAGAATAAAACTTGTCAAAAACTAGCGAATATTTTTTTTTTCTCTTTTTTCGAGAAGCAACAACACAACATTATATTTTATTGAAGCAGTCAAGAATTTTGAATACGAGAAACAATAAAAAATAAGATTCTTAATTTAACAAAACACTTTATAAATAAAAATTAACATTTAAGAACAGGAACAACTTCATTTAATCCTAGATTGAAATTTCTTGAAAATTAAAAAGTGTCCATCATCATTTGATTTTTTTTTCAATATCATAAAACTAATTAAAAAAAAAACATTATATTTGGAAATTATATCCAATATACATAAAAATACAAAATCATTTAAAATTCGTCTCATTATAACAATTTCCAAAATTATAATAAATTTGAATTATAATTCATTTCTACATTATACACTGAATTTAATTGCAACCACGTATTTCAAATACATGCAAAAATGCATATTGCTTCAATCTCTTTAAAGACTTTCCAAACGTGATTTCTCTTTCAAACATGGAAATCGCAAGTATTTAACCTACTTTCGACACAAATCTCCATTTTTACAAGCTTCTTTTTTGTATGGAGGAACTGTGCTCTAACAGTGTGTATTCAAACCTCTTTTTTTTGTCACATTCAATTTAAATAAATTAAACGCGTTTTTCCCCCCCTTCACTGCTCCGCGGGGAACCAGCTCCCTTTTCTGGCAAATTAGGTCTAAGAAAAGAAACTCATAAATTTCAGCCAAGATTTTTTATTTCCTTACTGCTTTAGCGCTATTATATATTTTTTTACTTATGTTTAGTAGTATTTTTTCCCACAAAATAAATATACAATGTTAGATTCTCAAAAATCAGCGTCAGATGAAAATTAAATTTGATTATATACACGACGTTTTATCGCCGTATCATCTGGGATGCATTTATTCATAAAAACATTAAATAATAAATATAAGGGATTTCCATTAGTACTAATTATATTTTCTGTTTACAAATGCAGAGAAGAAAAAAATATATAGATAGATTAATCTTGTACAGCATTTTCTTCTCTGAAAGAAAGAAAAAAAAAAAAAAAAAAAAAAAAACAGAACGAAGAAAATAAAGGTTACTTATCGTAGTCGAGAGTAACAAGTGGTGTCTGGCTCTTTTTATTTAATTTTGCATTACATACATAACAGAGTAAATAGTCCATATCGTGTATTTATATGAAATATGCCTGTATTAGTTTTTTCCGCTAACATTATTTGTCATTTATATCACAAGAACGAACATACGGAAAAATCTTATACCAGTGTTAAATTCAGATACTTTTCCCCGGGAGGGAACCTTGTGGCTCCGGGGAGGGGGGGACATTACAGAGTTCCGAAGGAACTGCAATTTTTGACCATTGAAAACACAAAATCCAAAAATTTCCGGGGGGCAATGCCCCCCCCCCCATGGAATTCAACACTACTGTATACAAAAAGGTTCAGAGTTTAGTCATAATCAGAGCGAAACTGACAAACTTAACATCTTACACCATTTTCGAGATTAACAAACTCATTTACAGAAATCAGATGCATTAGGGTTCACTTCAACTAGCTTTAAATTTAGGTCTAATTAAAAAACTTTCAAAAAACACAAACAATGCTGAAATATTTTACTTTGTTTGAAATCTCATTTTTACTAAATCATACGTATTACCTCTTGACATTAAGTATGAATAAAGTTTAAGACAGTTAAACAATAATAAAAATTTTTCGCCATACATAACCTCTGCCCAACTCTCACGAGGAATTCCACAAATGTCACTAAAGACATTAAGATATAAAAATACCCTCCCTACTGCGAAGGAGGCAGTTAGATAACATCAGAAACTCGACAATACATCGTGGCATCCGATCTTTTAAAGCGTCTTTTTGAATCCTGTGATGGCATCAGTCACATAACAAGAGACCGATTCTGACGTCAAGCGCGGTCTGAAAGAGAAAATGAAGGGAGGGGGAAAACGGGCAGCTAATCCGAAGTAAATAGTATTAGTTTTGATGTTAACAATGATGAAAACAGAGATTTATACTCTTGCCATAATACAAATACAACTGAATAGAGTAGTGTGTTATGAAACGTTATTATACTAAAAAACTAAAAATGATACAGTTTAAAATTTTTGCCATAAAAAATTTTCCATATATTCATTGATTACAGTCAATATACCATACACAATATTGTATGTACAGATCTCATCTTTTTGCTTCCTTTTAGGAACAATAGATTTTGAGCTTATTCTATCAATGGTAATTTTCGAATTTTCAAACTATGTTTTTGAGACTTTCACAAAAGTTGCTCTATATGCAAATTATATTTTGATTGCGTTCATGCATGCACAATGAAACATTGTTTAATAAACATGCTCGTTTTTCATATAATTTTTATTATTTTTCAATTCTGATAACAGAGTATTATGTACAATATTGTTTGTCATATTTTCGGAAAAGAACATTTTTTTATATTAAGAAATCTGCAAATTATAAGCAAAAAACGTGGCAAAATTTGGAACTTTTTTTTTTTTTTTTTTAAATCTTAATTTTATCACAAGTATACACGCTATCCTCATAAAAATGAACACAGTTTATTACTATAAGCCACTTCATCTTAATCTGCAGCTTGAAACGCTTTTGCTACATTAGTTTTGAAAAGGTTATTCAAACAGAGCTTCGTTCTTTTTCAATATGTTGACGATCCCCTATGGAATTTCGGAAAAGGTAAAAAAAAAAAAAAAAAACTTTTTGCGGAAATATATGACCTGTACCATTTTGTTTACACACCTGGAATTTCAGACCAATTGATAGTGTTTATATATATCTATATATATATATATATTTAACAAAATGCCTAAAATCGCAAGTGGCCGATCACCTTTGTGTGTGTAATGTATATTCATGCTTATCCAACTTGAAAGCATATTGTAACTCAAAAAATTTCGAGAAAGTAGTTGTATTGTTGTGTTAGCCATAACAATCTATTAAATTGCAAAAATGAACAAAATTAGCACCACATAAAAACTAAAGGAAAACCTAATAACCTAGTTTAGAAATCACTATTATTAATCAAATCAAATAGTTGTATTGTATTTTAAGTTAATGGAAATTACTATTTTAGTAATTTCCTAACAATAACTTTTAGACAGTTGCAGCATTAGAGAATTAGCGTTTGGAGACAGGGCTGCCCAGAGAGGGGTTTGGTGACGCAAGATGCGTCATACAATTTATTTTTTTATTTTTATTTTATTTTATTTTATTTTTTTTTTTGGGGGGGGGGATTTTTTCATTCTTCATATTTCCTTTTTTTTACTGTTAAAAAAATCTTGATTTTTTTTTAATGTCACTTTCATTGAATTTTCAGAAATGTTCCTGTGTTTTCTTTCTTTAAATTCTAGATAAGGGCAATAAGAACTCATTCCACTAAACTCAACTCGCTATCTTTTGAATGTGCAGTAGATTATAAGTAGAATATATTTTACAATTGATATTCTGTTCAGGGGGGGGGGGGGTCAATGTTAAAGTATAACGATGGAAGACCTCGGGGGATGATGGGCATCTGCCGATGTATGTGCAGGAAAGGGGAGTAAGATTCGATATTAGATGAAACGAGCAATATATTCAAAAGTTAAACATACAAATTTCACCATTAAATTACAGAATAATTTAAAATATTATACAAAAGATTGTCGAATCCCTAAAGACCACCCACTTTTTGTGCATCCTTTCTTGTCGATTAGAATACAAAAACTGCGATAAATGATAAGGATAAATTAAATGGCAGTGTCATGCTTGTTGGCCAGAAAATCCCCAGAATGAAACAAAAACCAGTTTCAGTGTATAAAAGTAATTTTTTGGTTCCCTTGCTAGAACCTCCAGCAACAAAGAAACGAAAATCGCGGGAGAGAAAAAAATTTCAAGCGACACGTTTGACGACAGACTATGACGAAACGAATTCGGAAACGGATTCTGGCAACTCGTGTCACGGATCAACCGCAGACGATAGGGTGAAAAAACGCGGGAAATAAAATAGAATGAAAGAGAGAAGGAAAGGCGGTTCAAAGAGAAGGTTCCACAGAACTCAGATACGAATCTGCTATTTTTAAATAGCTAAGATCTTTCTTTTTTTGCTTGAAAAAAAAAAAAAAAAAAAAAAAAAAACTTGTCTTGTTATTAATTTACTCTTTACTTTCACGTATGTCACGAGTCTTAAGAATTTGTGCTAATTAGCGAAAAATGCTGCAGTATAAAATGGTAGTTACGGTGAAAAAAAGGTGAAAAAAAAAATTATGACCCTTATCTCTTGTAATTAACACCACAAATCCCTTATTGCTGTCAGTTTAACAAGGTAAAATTAATTATGGATGCTTATAAAAAGTTGCTTTATGTAGCAATAAGAAACAACGACAAATTATTTTTTGACCCTTTCTCTCACATGAGAAAAAAAAGAAAAAAAACAAATCATATAATTAGAATAGGAAAGAGTATGATATTCATATGCATGTACTTCCCTATCATAATCTGCTCAAAAATCAAATTAATAACTGTTTCATTCCTCTCTAGCACAAAAAACGAACAAAACATAATTCTAACAAGTAGAAAGGAAAAGTGAGACATTACATTAATGATATATTTCTTTTATGATTTGGTCACATTTTATTTATTTTTTAATTCAAACGTTACTAAATAAATTTGTATAACGTGGTTTCAGTGGCAGATTTAGGAATTTTGCGGTAACCCGAACGTACTTTAAATCTGAAATGAAAACGCATCATTCAAATGTAATTTTGATTGTTTTAATCGGGCATTTAATAGAAAAGTTATCAACAATGATTTATTAAAAACAAATTTCCTATTAAATGATTTTTAAAAGTTTTTGCTAGTGTTAATTTAGAAACAACTATGTTCTTAAATAGCCCACAAACCATAATACAGACAATTAATTATACGCTCAGTGCTAACAAATTCTTAGTTAAGTGTAGGTATAATTCTTGTCCAAACAGTGTTAAATAAATTTCTTTAATATTTTATAATGCCTACTTTTTTTCTTGTATATTTTGGTAAACTTAAACAGTAAAATTTCCCTCTGGCGGTTTAAAAAAAAAAAAAAAAAAAAAAAAAATGGTGTTACTACTTGTTTTTTTTTTTTTTTTTTTTTTTTTCGAAAACATACAGATATGACGGTAAAACATTGAAGAAAAACATTGATTTTTAAAATTAGGTTGTTTTTTCAAGATGGCAGTATAGACAGAAGAAAAGATCGAAAACGTTTTGCTATTGCGTTAAGAGCTATTTCCGTCTTAAGGGGGTTCTTAAATCAAAAAGGGTAACTTTGTGATACATGCTTTAATTTATTTTTGTTCGGAAATGCATGAAAATAGCAGGTGTTGTTATTCAGAAACTGTCTAATTGCATCCAATTTTTTTTTTTTTTTTTTTTTTTTTTTTTTTTTTAAAGACAATAAATCTTTCATAACAAGCCTTTAAAGTTGACGATTTTGAGCACATTTCCCGAGAAAAGCAGAAAAACCGGTCGAAAAGCAGGAGAAAAACGGGTGATCATGTGATCGATATAGCTTATAACTCAATTGGTAATTGATAGATCATAAAATGGAAAATTCAATTAGATTCCAAATCGCTTTCATGCTCAGGCTTTGCAATTTTATAGCTTTCCGTTAAAAAATGAATTTGTAAATGTGTCAAAACGTTTTGCGCTTGTTGAGCGGAGCAGTTGAGAACACCTTTAAATGTTAACCATTTCAGGTACAGAAAAAAAAAAATCTGTTCACAGATTTGATGCATTGAAAAATAAATAAATAACTTTACGGTACTTTGTCGTGAATCACTGTAGTAAATCTACGGAAAATGTCACTTTTTTCAGATAAAAGATCAACTCCTGTAAATTTTGTTTTGTAAGCAATACTCTTTTACTTAAAGGTAAAGTTATCTTAATGTAGGAACAAAGCCCTTTTTTTATAGACTTTCCCTCGAAAGTAGTAGGAAAAGGACAGTACGGGGACATGCGGCGGCGGCACTGCGGCACCGTGCCGCCGCCGCACCACGCAGCAACCGTCCCTCCGCATCCCTCCGCGCCCCTCCGCGTCCCGCCTGCGGTGCCACCTGCGGTACCTCCTGCCCCCACCATGCATCCCCCACCACAAACGCCCCCTAGTGGAAAAAAAGGAACATTCTATTATAACAGGATAGGTGAACAACCTTCCCTAATTAAAAATATTATCAATCACATCTCAACTCGGAATCATACTATATGATGAAGATGAAATTTATATTTGAATTTTGAACAACCGTAATTTAATGAGTATTATTAATTAAGTGAAATAATTAAAATCTCAGTTTTTAACCATTTTATTTAGATTTCTTCAACTACAAGATGAGATTATCAATTTAACACAAGAAAGTTAAACATATATATGTGAATTTTGCTTGATAGACATCTTAATGAGTAGTATTAATTAAGTAAAAACAATAGAAAATATCAAGTTTTATAGAAAAAGACTGATTTCTTACGATTTTATCAAGTACATGATCTATGTATCGACTTAAAAGTTGAATCTTAAACGTACATTTCAGTTTTTCAACAGCTATATCCTTAATGAGTATTCATAATTAAGTAAAAAACAATGGGAAATATCGAGTTTTATAGAAAAAGACTGATTTCTTACGATTTTTATCAACTCAAACTTCAGAATATCAATTTGAGATAAAAAAAATTTAAACGTACATTTAGGTTTTTAAGTGGTTATCACTTTAATGAGTATCGTCAATTAAGTAAAAAACAATGGAAAATATCAAGTTTTATAGAAAAAGACTTATTTCTTACGATTTTTTCAACTCAAACTTCAGACTATCAATTTGATAGAAAGAAATTTAAGCATGCATTCCAGTTTTGAACAACCATTTCCTTCATGAACATTATTAATTAAGCAAAACAACAGAAAATATTAAATTTTTAACTGATTTCTTCATATTTTATTTATTTATTTATTTATTTTTTAATATAAAATCAGAATACACAACTTAAAATAGAAATTTAAACATATTTTTTAGTTTTTGAACATTCGTTACCTCAAAGAATTTCGATAATTGAACAATTAACAAAGGAAACTAATGATTTTTTAACGAAAAAAGACGAATTAAACGAATTTGGTTAACTTTTACTCTAATTGGAAATTTCATCGTACTTTATATATACCAACTAAGTAGAATTTTAATACATAAACGAATAATTTAAAGAAATCCCCAACACACAAATGTGAACCTGCAGAGCATTTCTTATTACGTCATATCTAAACTAAAACTTTTTTCTGCAACCCCTCCATGCATGCATTCCAGGTAAGGGAACATAACAAAGAATTTTGACGTCACAATTTACAAAGGTACACAACAAAATGTTTACGATCAAGAAAAAGTATCACATAGAGAGAAAAAAAGAAGAGATTTAAGCTATTTATCCATTCTAGTTTTATAACAGTTACCACAACATCTCCAAATTAAAATTTGGAAGTCATAATGAGTGTAATTAATTAAGCAAAATAATAGAAATATTAGTTTTTCAGAGGGGAAAAGACGAATTTAAACAAATTTTATTAGTTTTACACTAGTTTAATAATAATTTTAAGAGGAAAAAGACGAATTTAAACTTTTTTTTTTTTTTTTTTTTAGTTTTACACTATTTTTTCTCATCTCCAACACGGATATATCAATTTTAACAGAAGAATTAAACGTATATTTTAGTTTTTAACAACAAAATCTTAACAAGTATCATTAATTAAACAAAAATAAATATCAGTTTTAAAGAAAAGACGAATTTGAATAATTTTACACTAGTATTTTCAAAAGCAACATGGAAATATCAATACTTATTCACATATTTCACTTATTCACTGTATTCAATACTATATTTAATAAATTTGGATACACTTTAAGAATTTTCTAATCTATAATTAAATATTAGCTGTATATTTAATGTTACCCATGTTTTCAACATTAGTTCATAATCGTGAATTTTGTATTTTAAATACCATGTATTCAGGTTCAGATTATTTTCACTTGAAATCATACAGAATTTTTTAACAGAGTTTGTTTTTGAAATCATTGAAGCAACTGCATTTAATATTTTTAACACCAATTTTCTAAGATTTTCTGACATTTTCCGATTATACATTCCCCATAAGTACATTTCTAAATGCTATAATCACTTTACATATCGAAAAGATATCATTGAAGCAACTGTATTTAATATTTTTAATACCAATTTTCTAAGATTTTTTAACATTTTCCGGTTATACATTCCTCAAAAGTATATATTCTAAACAATAGAAAATATTAATTTTAAGAATAAAAAGACGAATTTAAACAAATTTTATTAGTTTTACACTATTTTTTCTCATCTCCAACACGGATATATCAATTTTAACAGAAGAATTAAACGTATATTTTAGTTTTTAACAACAAAAATGTAATAAGTATCATTAATTAAACAAAAATAAATATCAATTTTCAAGAAAAGACAATTTTTTACACAAATTTTCAACTTTGAAATACATTTGCTTACATATATTGTTACAGTATATTACTAAACTTAAACTTTTTAAAAAGTTTGAATGTCTTTACAAAGGGTTCATACTTATATTTTTCACGTCTTGACTGCATTCGAAATCTTACAACAAAAGTATACTTTTATTATTTTTATTATTATTATTATTCTAGAAAACCTAAAAAGTCATTTCTTGCTGCTTTAAACACTTGACATATTAAAACTACTCTACCCATATAATTAATCAAATTAGGACATGATTCATCTTACACTTCAAAATTTCTGAATTTTTACAATACTTATTTTCATCAAACTTTATTCTTGATCCTATATATTTTAGGAGTACAGAATTTTAACATCTGTTTTTATCTACTTATCAGAAAATTATTAAAACACCCAACAACATTTACCAAATATGAATATTATCTTTACAGTTTAATAATACAAAACATACACGAATACAAAGTTTAATTTTTACAAACATTTCATATTTCAAACCAAACTTTTCGAAATTTTCACATCATAAGAGCAAACATTAGACGAACTTTTTAACTTTTTAACTTTTTTATTGCTTAGATCTTTTCATCATAACTTTTAATTATGATAATTATCCATTTTTAGGTTGATTGTCGAAAGCCTGTAACTGAAATTACATAAACTTAATGTAAAAAACCATGTTCTCACACAATTTCTTGAAATTCAACAAAGAATTGACTATTACTTATCTATTATTATTCTTATTAAATACTTATCTACATCAATATAGATTCTCGATAGTATATAGATATTTCATCATTACACACTTACAACTCTTTTCAAACGTTTATCAGAAAAATAAGTCGATCAAAGTCTAGTAGTTATCACACCTGTTCCTCAGAAATATTACTATCATATGAAACAGTAAAGAAAATTAATAGATATTTAATATTTAATAACCTCATACGTGAAATTACTGTCGAAATGAGAATACTAATTATCTATAAAATCAACTGTTGAACAAAAAAATAGTACAGATTACCGAAAATTCAAATGTTTTTTCTACAAAAGTTACAAAAATTAACAAATGAATGACAAGTTAGAGAAATAACTAAAAAAGTTAATGAACATATTTACAAATTTATTAAAATCACACCTTTTTCTGGATTACAAACCACAATTTCTTGGAAAATTTATCACCGAATTTGTGAGATTTTAGTCCTAGTATTACATACACTCAATAAATATTCAAAATTAACAAAAATATAATTTTTTAGTCTCATCAATAAGCAGAAATTCTATATTAAAAGAATATTTTCATAGTAGTACTTATAAAAATGAGAGTTTACAAACTGATTTTCATAATTTTATCACATTTAAACTTAATATTTTACATAAAACATTATTTAATCAAATTTTATGCTTTCTAATTCAGTAAAATTCAATACTTTTTTAGTTTTTAAACCAATACCACAATATTTATTTACATCAAACTTGATTCTTCACCTTTTATATTTCCACATTACACACGTGAGATAAAAACTAACTTGGATCAGGAGTTGAAGTCAATTGATTCCATTCGATTTTCATCATGTACGCATTGCTCCTACACGAAATTTCTTACTGCTATAATCATCTAATGTATTAAAACTAATCTCCTCATATTTTTAATCAATTCACCAGATGTTTCATCTCGCACTTCTGAATTATTGTGCATCAAGTTGCTTAAAATATAAATACTATCTTTATAGTTTTAATGATATATAGTATACATGGTTTATCTTGAGTTGGCACTTCCATACTATTAATCAAATTATATGTTTCATCTTACACTGGATCTTAATGATTTCATCCTGCATCTGAATTATCGTCCATCGAGTTTTTTTTTTTTTTTTTTTTTTTAATAATAATCTATTTATAGTTTTTGATTATACATAGCATGTACAAATACAATCTTTAATTTTAACATTTCATATTTCAAATAACCTATTTCCGAAACCAAGCTATGTGAATTTTACCACAATACTTATTATCATAGAATAATTTGTGTTTCACACTTTTCTAAAAATTATCAGATATGTACCCCTCAGAGAAATTACTATCATATGAATAAATGAAGAAAATTTAATTTATATTAAATGTACACGAAATTGATTGCAATATACATGTATTTAATAAAAATAAATAAATAAGCGATTATTTATACATTAAACCTTTACTAAATATATATTTCTTTCATTATACAGATGTTTCAACAAGATGAACCAAAACAGCAGCAAACTTCAGAAATTAATGATCCAAATGATTCATCCCTAGCACATGTAGCGTTAACGAATAACACATATGTGAGTACTTATATGAGAAATACTAGAATTCGTATATGAAACGTAATTAGAGTAAGTACAAAATGATTTGTCTTACTACCTACACTTTAACAAGTGCTTTTTACCTATATTATTGAAGAGAATCCTAACTGTGTCCATTTATTTCTACTACAGATGTGCTCTATTTGCTACAAACACTTCTTAAGTAAATGGAATTTAACAGAACATACAAAAATCTATACAGATGGAAACCCTTACACTTGGAAAGATTACAATAAATGCTGTTTTCAAGGAGACGTGAATAAAAAATGCACACATCATCATATAAAGCATCGTCAGATATATGTAAACTTAGCGAAGATATTCAAAAATTAGTCAGACTTTTGGAGAATTTAGAAATAAAGGAAGATATTTAGGCTATTTATCCATCATATTTTCACAACACTTACCACAATATCTCAAACTTAAAATTTGGAAGACATACACACTGCTGAAAAGTAATTTTGTTATTCTTCTAACCACTATGAATGTATAGATATTATTTTGCAGTGTATTCTTTGAATGCTCACATTAAATATTCTTTTATATGCATATATCGTTGTGTTTATTTTTCTAATACCTATTACATTAATGAAATACATAACATTTTAAATGAAATAACACTCTCACAACTTAAAAAATGCATAAGAACATACAAAAAATAAGCAGATGTATGAAAAAATATACAAGTTTACAAAATAATTTCATTGTTTTCTAGAAATATTAACAAAAAATATTTACAATATGAAAAAATTGCAAAAGTGAAAAGAAAAAACACAAATGTAAAAACAAAAACCACAAAGTGAAAAACTCATAACAAAGTTTTTGAAAAAAAATATTTACAACAAAAATTTTTTTTACAAAAACCAAAACTTCCAAAAATATTTTTTTCAAAAAATTTTTTTTTTCAAAAACATTTTTTACAAAAAATTTTTTTTTCAAAATAAGTTTTTACAAAAGTAAAAAAAAAAAAATCACAACGTTAAAAAAATGAAAAATTTTTGTTAAAAAAAGTGTAAAAAAAATGCAAAAAAATGTTGCAAAAATTTCAAAAAAGTTATGAAAAAAGTCTCAAAAATTTCGTTGGTTTTAATGCAGTATGCAATGGCGAAACCATTGCATTTGCTATTAAAAACAAAAAATTTTTGAGACTTTTTTCATAACTTTTTTGAAATTTTTGCAACATTTTTTTGCAATTTTTTTACACTTTTTTTAACAAAAATTTTTCATTTTTTTAACGTTGTGATTTTCTTTTTTTTACTTTTGTAAAAACTTATTTTGAAAAAAAAATTTTTTGTAAAAAATGTTTTTGAAAAAAATATTTTTGGAAGTTTTGGTTTTTGTAAAAAAAATTTTTGTTGTAAATATTTTTTTTCAAAAACTTTGTTATGAGCTTTTCACTTTGTGGTTTTTGTTTTTACATTTGTGTTTTTTCTTTTCACTTTTGCAATTTTTTCATATTGTAAATATTTTTTGTTAATATTTCTAGAAAACAATGAAATTATTTTGTAAACTTGTATATTTTTTCATACATCTGCTTATTTTTTGTATGTTCTTATGCATTTTTTAAGTTGTGAGAGTGTTATTTCATTTAAAATGTTATGTATTTCATTAATGTAATAGGTATTAGAAAAATAAACACAACGATATATGCATATAAAAGAATATTTAATGTGAGCATTCAAAGAATACACTGCAAAATAATATCTATACATTCATAGTGGTTAGAAGAATAACAAAATTACTTTTCAGCAGTGTGTATGTCTTCCAAATTTTAAGTTTGAGATATTGTGGTAAGTGTTGTGAAAATATGATGGATAAATAGCCTAAATATCTTCCTTTATTTCTAAATTCTCCAAAAGTCTGACTAATTTTTGAATATCTTCGCTAAGTTTACATATATCTGACGATGCTTTATATGATGATGTGTGCATTTTTTATTCACGTCTCCTTGAAAACAGCATTTATTGTAATCTTTCCAAGTGTAAGGGTTTCCATCTGTATAGATTTTTGTATGTTCTGTTAAATTCCATTTACTTAAGAAGTGTTTGTAGCAAATAGAGCACATCTGTAGTAGAAATAAATGGACACAGTTAGGATTCTCTTCAATAATATAGGTAAAAAGCACTTGTTAAAGTGTAGGTAGTAAGACAAATCATTTTGTACTTACTCTAATTACGTTTCATATACGAATTCTAGTATTTCTCATATAAGTACTCACATATGTGTTATTCGTTAACGCTACATGTGCTAGGGATGAATCATTTGGATCATTAATTTCTGAAGTTTGCTGCTGTTTTGGTTCATCTTGTTGAAACATCTGTATAATGAAAGAAATATATATTTAGTAAAGGTTTAATGTATAAATAATCGCTTATTTATTTATTTTTATTAAATACATGTATATTGCAATCAATTTCGTGTACATTTAATATAAATTAAATTTTCTTCATTTATTCATATGATAGTAATTTCTCTGAGGGGTACATATCTGATAATTTTTAGAAAAGTGTGAAACACAAATTATTCTATGATAATAAGTATTGTGGTAAAATTCACATAGCTTGGTTTCGGAAATAGGTTATTTGAAATATGAAATGTTAAAATTAAAGATTGTATTTGTACATGCTATGTATAATCAAAAACTATAAATAGATTATTATTAAAAAAAAAAAAAAAAAAACTCGATGGACGATAATTCAGATGCAGGATGAAATCATTAAGATCCAGTGTAAGATGAAACATATAATTTGATTAATAGTATGGAAGTGCCAACTCAAGATAAACCATGTATACTATATATCATTAAAACTATAAAGATAGTATTTATATTTTAAGCAACTTGATGCACAATAATTCAGAAGTGCGAGATGAAACATCTGGTGAATTGATTAAAAATATGAGGAGATTAGTTTTAATACATTAGATGATTATAGCAGTAAGAAATTTCGTGTAGGAGCAATGCGTACATGATGAAAATCGAATGGAATCAATTGACTTCAACTCCTGATCCAAGTTAGTTTTTATCTCACGTGTGTAATGTGGAAATATAAAAGGTGAAGAATCAAGTTTGATGTAAATAAATATTGTGGTATTGGTTTAAAAACTAAAAAAGTATTGAATTTTACTGAATTAGAAAGCATAAAATTTGATTAAATAATGTTTTATGTAAAATATTAAGTTTAAATGTGATAAAATTATGAAAATCAGTTTGTAAACTCTCATTTTTATAAGTACTACTATGAAAATATTCTTTTAATATAGAATTTCTGCTTATTGATGAGACTAAAAAATTATATTTTTGTTAATTTTGAATATTTATTGAGTGTATGTAATACTAGGACTAAAATCTCACAAATTCGGTGATAAATTTTCCAAGAAATTGTGGTTTGTAATCCAGAAAAAGGTGTGATTTTAATAAATTTGTAAATATGTTCATTAACTTTTTTAGTTATTTCTCTAACTTGTCATTCATTTGTTAATTTTTGTAACTTTTGTAGAAAAAACATTTGAATTTTCGGTAATCTGTACTATTTTTTTGTTCAACAGTTGATTTTATAGATAATTAGTATTCTCATTTCGACAGTAATTTCACGTATGAGGTTATTAAATATTAAATATCTATTAATTTTCTTTACTGTTTCATATGATAGTAATATTTCTGAGGAACAGGTGTGATAACTACTAGACTTTGATCGACTTATTTTTCTGATAAACGTTTGAAAAGAGTTGTAAGTGTGTAATGATGAAATATCTATATACTATCGAGAATCTATATTGATGTAGATAAGTATTTAATAAGAATAATAATAGATAAGTAATAGTCAATTCTTTGTTGAATTTCAAGAAATTGTGTGAGAACATGGTTTTTTACATTAAGTTTATGTAATTTCAGTTACAGGCTTTCGACAATCAACCTAAAAATGGATAATTATCATAATTAAAAGTTATGATGAAAAGATCTAAGCAATAAAAAAGTTAAAAAGTTAAAAAGTTCGTCTAATGTTTGCTCTTATGATGTGAAAATTTCGAAAAGTTTGGTTTGAAATATGAAATGTTTGTAAAAATTAAACTTTGTATTCGTGTATGTTTTGTATTATTAAACTGTAAAGATAATATTCATATTTGGTAAATGTTGTTGGGTGTTTTAATAATTTTCTGATAAGTAGATAAAAACAGATGTTAAAATTCTGTACTCCTAAAATATATAGGATCAAGAATAAAGTTTGATGAAAATAAGTATTGTAAAAATTCAGAAATTTTGAAGTGTAAGATGAATCATGTCCTAATTTGATTAATTATATGGGTAGAGTAGTTTTAATATGTCAAGTGTTTAAAGCAGCAAGAAATGACTTTTTAGGTTTTCTAGAATAATAATAATAATAAAAATAATAAAAGTATACTTTTGTTGTAAGATTTCGAATGCAGTCAAGACGTGAAAAATATAAGTATGAACCCTTTGTAAAGACATTCAAACTTTTTAAAAAGTTTAAGTTTAGTAATATACTGTAACAATATATGTAAGCAAATGTATTTCAAAGTTGAAAATTTGTGTAAAAAATTGTCTTTTCTTGAAAATTGATATTTATTTTTGTTTAATTAATGATACTTATTACATTTTTGTTGTTAAAAACTAAAATATACGTTTAATTCTTCTGTTAAAATTGATATATCCGTGTTGGAGATGAGAAAAAATAGTGTAAAACTAATAAAATTTGTTTAAATTCGTCTTTTTATTCTTAAAATTAATATTTTCTATTGTTTAGAATATATACTTTTGAGGAATGTATAACCGGAAAATGTTAAAAAATCTTAGAAAATTGGTATTAAAAATATTAAATACAGTTGCTTCAATGATATCTTTTCGATATGTAAAGTGATTATAGCATTTAGAAATGTACTTATGGGGAATGTATAATCGGAAAATGTCAGAAAATCTTAGAAAATTGGTGTTAAAAATATTAAATGCAGTTGCTTCAATGATTTCAAAAACAAACTCTGTTAAAAAATTCTGTATGATTTCAAGTGAAAATAATCTGAACCTGAATACATGGTATTTAAAATACAAAATTCACGATTATGAACTAATGTTGAAAACATGGGTAACATTAAATATACAGCTAATATTTAATTATAGATTAGAAAATTCTTAAAGTGTATCCAAATTTATTAAATATAGTATTGAATACAGTGAATAAGTGAAATATGTGAATAAGTATTGATATTTCCATGTTGCTTTTGAAAATACTAGTGTAAAATTATTCAAATTCGTCTTTTCTTTAAAACTGATATTTATTTTTGTTTAATTAATGATACTTGTTAAGATTTTGTTGTTAAAAACTAAAATATACGTTTAATTCTTCTGTTAAAATTGATATATCCGTGTTGGAGATGAGAAAAAATAGTGTAAAACTAAAAAAAAAAAAAAAAAAAAGTTTAAATTCGTCTTTTTCCTCTTAAAATTATTATTAAACTAGTGTAAAACTAATAAAATTTGTTTAAATTCGTCTTTTCCCCTCTGAAAAACTAATATTTCTATTATTTTGCTTAATTAATTACACTCATTATGACTTCCAAATTTTAATTTGGAGATGTTGTGGTAACTGTTATAAAACTAGAATGGATAAATAGCTTAAATCTCTTCTTTTTTTCTCTCTATGTGATACTTTTTCTTGATCGTAAACATTTTGTTGTGTACCTTTGTAAATTGTGACGTCAAAATTCTTTGTTATGTTCCCTTACCTGGAATGCATGCATGGAGGGGTTGCAGAAAAAAGTTTTAGTTTAGATATGACGTAATAAGAAATGCTCTGCAGGTTCACATTTGTGTGTTGGGGATTTCTTTAAATTATTCGTTTATGTATTAAAATTCTACTTAGTTGGTATATATAAAGTACGATGAAATTTCCAATTAGAGTAAAAGTTAACCAAATTCGTTTAATTCGTCTTTTTTCGTTAAAAAATCATTAGTTCCTTTGTTAATTGTTCAATTATCGAAATTCTTTGAGGTAACGAATGTTCAAAAACTAAAAAATATGTTTAAATTTCTATTTTAAGTTGTGTATTCTGATTTTATATTAAAAAATAAATAAATAAATAAATAAAATATGAAGAAATCAGTTAAAAATTTAATATTTTCTGTTGTTTTGCTTAATTAATAATGTTCATGAAGGAAATGGTTGTTCAAAACTGGAATGCATGCTTAAATTTCTTTCTATCAAATTGATAGTCTGAAGTTTGAGTTGAAAAAATCGTAAGAAATAAGTCTTTTTCTATAAAACTTGATATTTTCCATTGTTTTTTACTTAATTGACGATACTCATTAAAGTGATAACCACTTAAAAACCTAAATGTACGTTTAAATTTTTTTTATCTCAAATTGATATTCTGAAGTTTGAGTTGATAAAAATCGTAAGAAATCAGTCTTTTTCTATAAAACTCGATATTTCCCATTGTTTTTTACTTAATTATGAATACTCATTAAGGATATAGCTGTTGAAAAACTGAAATGTACGTTTAAGATTCAACTTTTAAGTCGATACATAGATCATGTACTTGATAAAATCGTAAGAAATCAGTCTTTTTCTATAAAACTTGATATTTTCTATTGTTTTTACTTAATTAATACTACTCATTAAGATGTCTATCAAGCAAAATTCACATATATATGTTTAACTTTCTTGTGTTAAATTGATAATCTCATCTTGTAGTTGAAGAAATCTAAATAAAATGGTTAAAAACTGAGATTTTAATTATTTCACTTAATTAATAATACTCATTAAATTACGGTTGTTCAAAATTCAAATATAAATTTCATCTTCATCATATAGTATGATTCCGAGTTGAGATGTGATTGATAATATTTTTAATTAGGGAAGGTTGTTCACCTATCCTGTTATAATAGAATGTTCCTTTTTTTCCACTAGGGGGCGTTTGTGGTGGGGGATGCATGGTGGGGGCAGGAGGTACCGCAGGTGGCACCGCAGGCGGGACGCGGAGGGATGCGGAGGGGCGCGGAGGGATGCGGAGGGACGGTTGCTGCGTGGTGCGGCGGCGGCACGGTGCCGCAGTGCCGCCGCCGCATGTCCCCGTACTGTCCTTTTCCTACTACTCTCGAATCTCTGTTGCTGTAAAATTACTCCAGCAATTTTACTTACTCATCATACATGGTATAGGGTAAACCTTGCAATCGTTTTAAAAATCGGAAAAAAAAAAAAAAAAAATTGTTTTGACGGATTTACACGTTTTAGATACTGGAGATTCCGAAAAACATAATTTTAGAAAAATGAAAAAATACCGTCAATCTGTGAGTCTGTAAGCGCTCTATCTTCCGAAAAAATTGAGAAAGAGACTTGAAATTTTGCATGTACTTAGTATGTAAGAAAGGGACGAAGCCTATTTAATATCAGTAACCTCGATTATCTGGAACTATTTTTTTCAGACTCTCGAAAAATTCGTTCTGATGAAAGGTATATAAAAATTTTCGGAATTTTTTATTTTAAGGAGTACACGTAATACAATAAAATAACACAAATTTTGCATAAAGAACGAAGTCGGTCGGATTATTAGTTGCCGAGATATTTGTAATCCTGTTTTTTACATTCTTCGATTTTAAATGACCCTCTATTTCATTCAAATTTCAATCAAAGATATGTTTTAATTGAAAATCAGACACTTAATCCGACGGAGTAAATTGTTAGTTAATATGATTATTATTTTTGGAGACATAAGGATGTTTCTTTTACGCAATTGGGTACTACTTGATTAGTTTGGCGTTTTATATATTTTTGTCGAAATTGGTTCAATAGCATTTCATTAATAGAGTATTACTTTGTATATTAAAAATATTCCAATATACGTTAAAATTTTGTTTGGAATTGCAATGCATTTATAGAGTTAACACATGTTTTATTATTATATATTATATTAAGAATATCCATGATGGGTAAGTATTACGGTGGCTCCCAAAGACTAGTTTTACAATGCGAGAAATTTTCATTGGAATTTAAAAATTTATCATTATAAGTACAATCAATTGGGAAAATACAAATATCGTTAAACTGAATTATTTGTATTAGTAATAGCGCAACATTAAAGCATATTAAAGGAAAGAAAGAAAATGTAAATAGGGTGTGAGTAAAAGAAAAAAAAGTAATCCTAAAAAAATATTTCACATGAATAATTCATGCGGCCGTGAAAATTTTTAATAAAGATTTTTTCCAAGTGAATTATTTAAAGCAGCTTTCGGTACAACATTTATAATCAGCTTGAAACATGCGGAGATTCCCATTAATTATATGTAATAATGTCGTATCCATCCGTAACACATGCATAACGATGATGGATTAATAACATGGGGAGACTTATGAACTTAATAACCTCTCGTCAATATGAAACAAAACATCCTTTAACAGATAACAGCCACCCACTTTGCTTTTCATCTTCTTTTCATTAATGAAAATTCTTTCTGTGTTTAAACATCACACCAAACACTCCAATTACACGCGTACAATAACCTATCTACGCAATATCTGAGTTAGGAGCGTCCTCGAAATAGCCACAGTGGAGAGAAAAAAAAAAGAGGTAAAGAGAGAAAAATCTAAAACACACGAAATAGGAGCAGGAAACGCCGGGGATTGTTTATGGCGAAAAGTGATAGAATCTCGCCAAATATCGATATGTTTACTTCTAGGAGATAGCGCTTGACGAAAACAGCTCTTAGGAAGCTACTGGTTTACACGCAGATATTTTTTTTTTTAAGTGAAAGTTATAATTTTTTTCGAATGCGTAGGTAGTACAAATATAAATAAAGTTATAGATAAAGTTTGAAATAATAATACTGATAATCCGAACTTATGAATGTTTAAGGCGAAAAGGGATAGAATCTCGTCCAATATAGTAGATGTTCACTTCCGTTAGACAGTATCACGATCAAACTCGATTCCCCTTATAAGGAAAGAAAACAATCGAGTTTGGCCGTGATAGTATTTAACTACCAGACACAAATATATTTTTTAAAGGTGTATTCGAAAAAAAAACCCCGCTTTTCCACCTTCAACAGCTCGAAATTTTCCGATACATTTTCAAACATATTTTTAAAAGTAGAAACATGAAACTTGCTGAGGGGATTTTTGAAAAGACGTATAAGGTGCCGTGTGATGTCATTTTGCGCTCAATTCATTAGACTTTGAAACAATCATCTTCACAGTATGACCCTTTTTCTCGTTCCCAAATCTCTCGCTTCGGAAAAATCGGTTAAAAATGCCGTTTTTGATTGCTTTTTTTTGCAATATTTTCTGTATTTATCAAAGAATCGACAATCACGGCATCTTGCGTGCTTTCTAAATAAGACAATTTGCCAGTTTGATGCATATGAGACCAAAAATGAATTTAAAAATAAATCTGAAAATAAACAGTTTGAATCGAAATACACCCTTAAAAGGACAAGCAAAGTATAAAATTTTTCAAAAGCGTAAAAAAGAATCCTGTTCCGCATGGTTATGTTACACAAAATTCTCCAACAAACCGTTAATTTGTCATTAGTGCCGATTATGGGAATTTATGGTTTTGCTACGTGATATAAATCGACATAGAATTATAAATTAAAATATTGAATTAGTAATAAGATCTTTCTTCGCGCCAAATTTCAAGGTTCTAGGTCAACACTTATCGGTTTTACTCTTTAAACTTCCGGTTGGGCGAGAGCCTTAGAATTTGACACGATGCGTGTATTCTTGTACGTGTAAAAAAAAAGGAATATTATTAATTTATAATTACTTTTATATTGATTCACCAGGTTTTCTAAAACAAAACTATAAAACTTTTTTTTTTTTTTTTTTTTTTTTTTTTTTTTTTTTTTTTGGGGGGGGGGGGGGGGTGCAAGGAACATTACAAATGCAAACGGAATTAGGCAGAGAGAAATTTTGAAATAACAGTGATATTAATGATGCCAATAGCACAATTTATTGCAAAATTTTTAATATTTTGAAATAAGTTAAACGTAAGTGTAATTTTTATATGATTGCAATTTTAGGTACATATTGCATTATGTGTCCATTTCGATTTATGAAACAGGCAGAATACAATCGAAATAACTTTTGTTGAACATCGGTGTTCACCATGGCGATTAGTTTTGTTAGAAGTAGCATTATACAGTATTTACAAATAATCAGAATTTTTTTTTTCTCTAACCTATGCTAGCTTGCTCTGCAAATAGAGAGAAAACCCATAACGTGTGTTAAAAAGATTTGTAATTTGAAAATTTATAAGGAAAATTATGAAAATTTGTAGCAGCCTCGGGCAACAAGCTGTACATTATGCTTCATGCAATGATGTTCATTTCATAAGCATGCAGGCAGCCTTGACTTGTACAGATGTATGTTTTCCATAAGTGAGACTAACATACGTAAAAATAGATGCGTCTATTTATTTATTTTCATTTTTTATTGACTATAATGCATGAACCATACAAAGTGGTTTAATCGTAGTGGCCTTTCGTAGTACAAATTTCTGTATTTTCACAAAAAATATTTAGTGTGAACAATGATATGATTATTAATTATTATACACAAATACAGATGGTGTATTACATTTACAAGGAAGGTCTCCATTGGGGGCATACTCAGAATTTTTTGAAAAAAATACGAATTAAACTACTCATGTAGGTAATAAAGGATCAGTGAAAATTAGCGGCGGAATTACATTATTAGATATGTAAAAAAATAAAATAGTTTGGAATAATTGGCGTGAAAAGCTGAAAGCGACGCGGGATTTGGCGAGTAGTGCATTTCCTCGCCAAAAGCAGACGATTTTAACGAATCTGAAATTTGATTTTAATGGACTTCACTGTTAAAAATCTGCAGTATTTACTGCAACGTCACTCCACTACTTTTATAGAATATCTCTCTTCTGACCAATAAGAATGCTCCATAGCACCGTCAATTGACCGTTTTCTGTAAAAGCGGTGGAGTGACGCTGCAGAAAATGGTACTGTTAAAAATCTGCTGCATTTTGCTGCAACGCACTCCACCGCTTGTATATAATATCTCTATTCCAACCAATGAGAAAGCTCCATTTCACGGCCAAGTAACCGTTTTCTATACAAGCAAGGGAGTGCGTTGCAACAAAATGCAGCAGATTTTTAACAGTGTATTTTTCAATTTGGAACAATTTTAATCAATTTAAATTGTGTTTTAAATGATAAAATATATTAATTTCATTTTGTTATAAGTACATATAAACGTATATGACAAAATTACACTTAAAGTAAAGTAAAAATGCAAAACTAAAATTACTTAAACTAAACTTATTTAAATAAATTGAACATAGAAAGTTTTTCTTTAAAAAGTATTCGAAGCGTAAAAGCGTATTTTTCAAAATTTCGTTTTTTCGCCAACCGGAGATAAATCGCCAAATAAGCGAAATTTTTTATAATTTTTTTACGGACGTTATAAGGAGGTTCCGCCGAAAATTTTTTATAAACATATATAACTATATGAGAAGAACATTCTGTAATTTTTTCAGATTTTTCTGAGTATGCCCGTATGGAGACCTTCCTTGTTAGACCACTGGCTGTTGATGATAAGTATTTATACGCTGGAAAAAAAAAAAAAAAAAAAAAACAATTGGGAAGGAGATGTCTATCAACAAGTAATTTGAAATTATTTCTACACTACTACTAAGTTTAATAAAAGTTTTAACAATAATTTTTACATACAGTATTTTAAATTATATTTTCCATTTTTTTATGATACTTAGAATTTTTTATATTTCTTAGAAAGAAAAAGAAAATGTTTTTTATTGCAACTTTTATATTTCGTTTTATATTTTATATTGCTTCGTTTTTTTTTTTTTTTTTTTTTTTTTTTTTTTTTTGCAATCGTTCTAATGTATGAACTGTACAAAGTAGATTTAATCTAAGAAATAGTGTGCATATTATACATTTCGTAATGGGGGAAAAATAGGGGAGGGATCAAAATTTACTAATTTGAAATTAATCGTACATTATTATTATTTTTTTTTATAGCTGCCCCTAGAATAATGCACTCAGGTGTATTCCCAGAACTGCCAGCAATTACTGGAATAGAGTTTGACGCCTCTGACACCTCAAGAAATCGAGAAGTGGCCATTTAACTTAATTGCTTAGCATGTTGGGTTATAGGGTTGTAATTCAGTTGGCGCCTAATGCATTGTTCATCGCCAATGTTTATTCCAATGAATAACAGAAAATGATTCAACACTGAAAATACAATTTTGTAATCCACTTGTCAATCTTCTTGCCACAGTTGCAATAATTTTAATAGCATAATTGAAATCGATTATAAAAATAGTGCAATCAAATAATCACAATGTAATTGGAATCAAATTCCGTTTGGGCAATACTAATAACCAGGGTTGGCACGGTTTAAACCAATTGGTTTAAACCATGGTTTAAACCACGGTTTAAACCAATTGGTTTTTTTCTCAAAAAAACCAATTGGTTTTTTTCGAAAAAATCTAATGATATTTTCTCATTTTTCTTTATAATTTAAGACTTACAAATTGTATATAAATATTTTACTTACCCATCATACGTAGTATAGGGTAAGTCTTGCAATCGTTTTGAAAATCGAAAAAAATTTTTTGACGGATTTACATGTTTTAGATAGTGGAGATTCCGAAAAACATATTTTTAGAAAAAAAAAAATTTGCCGTCCGTCTGTCTGTCTGTAAACGCTCTATCTCCCGAACAAATTGAGATAGAGACTTGAAATTTTGTATGTAGTTAGTATGTAATAATGGGACGAACCGTATTTAATATCAGCAACCTCGATTATCCGGAACTATTTTTTTCGGACTCTCGAAAAATTCGTTCTGATAAAAGGTATATAAAAATTTTCGATTTTTTTTGTTTTAAGGAATGGACGTCATTCATGCGTCCATTCCTTATGCTTGGAAATGCTTGAAAAAAAATTTTTTATTACTAAATTTAAAGTAGCTAATTGATTATTACAATTATATGACATATATCAATGGCAGTAATCAAAATTGTGAGAAATTGATTATTAGTAAAAGGCAATAAAATAACACACATTTTGCATATAGGACGAAGTCGATCGGATTATTAGTTGCCGAGATATTTGTAATCTTGTTTTCCACATTCTTCGATTTTTCATGACCCTGTATTTCATTCAAATTTCAATTCAGAGGTATATTTTAATTGGAAATGAGACGCTTAATCCGACGCAATTAATTGTTAGTTAATAGAAGTATTATTTTTGGAGTTATAAGGATGTTTCTTTTACGCAGTTCGGTACTACTTGAGTAGTTTGGCGTTTTATGTAATTTGTCGAAATTGGTACATCAGCAGTTCTTTAAAAAAACATTACTATGTCTATTAACAATATTTAAATTTTGTTTATGAATTGCAATGCATTGTATAAATAGTTTCACATGTTTTATTTTCATATACATATCCATGATGGGTAAGTATTACGGTGGCCCCCAACGACTAGTTCTACTTTTAACACTTTTTTTCAGCAATAAGTATTAGATATAGTGGGCCTAGGTTATTTTTTTTATGTATAGGATGAAAATCACTATGTATTGGTGAACATATTCCATTGCTGTAAAGAAAAATCTTAGAACATGTGAATTGATCAAAGATAAAATAGATTAAAAATATTCAATATTTAGTATAAAATATTTTCATTAAAAAAATGCAGATTATTTAAAGCAATCTATCATAACATGCACAAGCTTTTGAATATGGAGCTACAAAACTTGATGATCTTTAATATTTTGGTAAAATTATAAAAGAAATTTTTTTTTCTTGGGGAGATAATCTTTAAAAATCAAAATATGAAGTTGTATAAGAGAGTATTCAAAAATTGGGTGCTAGTTATAGTTATAGTATTTTAACAATAACAAACTAATTTTTCCCCTTTTGTTATCCAGGGTTGTTAAATTCCTGGGTTTTTTCAGAAAAACCAACCCACTGTGTTTTTTCAGGGTTTTTGGGGTTTTATCAGGGTTTTTTCAGGTTTTGGAAGTTTATTGGAGGTGGTTGAGAATGCTTGAAAAAAAATTTCTTATTACTAAATTTAAAGTAGCTAATTGATTATTACAATTATATGACATATATCAATGGCAGTAATCAAAATTGTGAGAAATTGATTATTAGTAATAATTTATAAAGTATTTTTTATTATTACTAAATAATAGAATAAGCCAAGTAATTCTACATGTCTACATAATTAAATTAGGATTCTAAGCATATATGGTATTTTGTTATGAGTTTCTATTGTATAACATAGAACGGATTACACATCAAAGTATTTTTTTAATGGGAAAAAATTTGTTACTTACACGTGCTACAGAGATTAACAATTATTTCTTTTAAAAATTGTGATGGTATAATTAGGACATTTCTTTTCTTTGGGGTGGGGGGGGGGGGTGATGGTTATAAACTTTGAGTGGTGTAGTGATATTAAAAAATACATTACAATATATTATATATGTAATATAAATACATTATATATGTAATTTAAAGTTGAAATTTTGAAAAAACCCACCCGGGTTTTTTGGGCTGGGCAAAATCATAACAACCCTGTTGTTATCTGCTAAATCTAATGACTATAAATGTTGATTTCAAATTGTCTCTCAAAAAACAAAACCCCCAAGAAGTATCTTTTCTTTTTTTTTTAATTATGGAAAATAATATTTACATTCATCAAACTACATCAGATGTTTATTATAAGTAATCAAAAGGTTGTTTATAAAGTTTTTCAAAGTATCAATGTTTCACTGTGTAGAGTAGTTTATTGTTTGGACATAAGACTACTACATGTTTACTAATAACTGTTTAAATTAAAATATGATTTTTTTTTTCAATTTTCTACATAATTCACTAATTATTTAATTTAAATTATTTTAAAATGAATTTATACTACATATAATCCAACAATGTCTATTTTTATTAATAAATATGCATGTATATGTACTAAAAAAGGATGTTTTTAAAAAAAAACCCGGTTTAAACCAAAAAAACCTGGTTTAAACCAAAAAAACCGGTTTTTTTGGTTTTTTTCAAAAAAACCTGGTTATTTTCCAACCCTGCTAATAACAATCTATTTTGTAAAAAAAAACAATAGAATCATATTCTTGCAAAATTTTCTTTTTAACAAAACTTGTAATGCATTTTTTAAAAAATACATTTTCTTTTTAATATTTTAAACTTTTTTTTCTTTAATTAACTTTAAATAACGGTTGTATAAAACAAAAAATTACTCAACAAACAGAAAAAAAATACAAAAGATAAAAATTATACTTGGAATCAATTATGTATGCCTTGTCAAAAATGTGAGTACAATGCAATAACTATTACATTTTTGCGGTACAATTCCTAAAAAATTTCATAAAACTAACAGTTCGAGCAAAGCAACCAATTTAATTTGTTAATATTTCATATTGCTATTTTATTATTATTATTATTTATCTTCTTTAATAATTTTAATCAAGATTATCATTTAGAAGTCATGTTTGAGTTTTTATTTAGACACAGCGAGACGGAAGTTGATATAAATGAAACCGACAAATTAAAATTAATTAATAGCCAATAAAAATAAAGGCAGTTGATATCATACTATATACTCAAGTTTTTACTTTAAAAAAATTATCATACGTTTATATTTTTAAACACTGTTAATCAATATATAATAACTTACTAATGTAATTAAGCATTAAAGAAATATATATATATATATATTAATGATCGGGGGAGGGAGTATCCATAAAATTTTTCATCAAGTCTATATATCACAATAAAAATCTAATAATGTGATAATAATAATAATAATAATACACTATATAAATTGTAAAATAAGAGATAAATCTAAAATATTGTATTGCTTTATTATTTATAAATTTTACTGAAGTGAGTATGGAGAATAATGAATGAAACTTGCAAGTCAGTAATAGGACGATCGGCAACAAAATATTAATTTGATTTAATAACTAGCTGACCCGCCCGGCGTTGCCCGGGTCCGTATTAACAATATTAAACGAACTTGAAATTTGTATGATTTTATCATTAACTGGAAGCATGCAGAAATGCATTGTCTGAAATACGTCGCAGCTGACTTTGTGAAAAATCGGTTTTAAAAACAACTAATATTAAGATCTAAAAATACTTAAAATGAGCAAGGAGAAACACGGGAGGGAACATGTATCCAACGATTGCGTTAGTTTCGTGTTAAAGTGTTGATATTTACCCGTAAAAATCACTGTTAAAACACGTAACTAATTATTTTTTTCGCATAGAAATCCCAAGTGAAATATTTTGAATTTCAAACTAATTATATTACTCTTAAATCCGACTATACCGTGAATGAAATCGATACGCGATGATAAAAGATTGGTATATAGTATTATAATTTCAGAGCCATTTAACAAAAGTGTATATTTTTATCAAAGCATGCGTAATGTTGACTCTGTGGACAAATTCCTAACCGTAAATTTTTGTACCATAACCATAATCTGTCTGCGACTTAACATTACCCTACCGTAACTTAAATATAACATAAATGTAACCTAGCCGTCACTTTGAAATATCAATATAGAAGCATCATTTAAGATTTTGCTTGAAAAGTTAACATTCTTTCGTTAATGTCTTAAAATCGTCTGCACTCTGAAATCTAGATTTTAGACTAATATTTGTTATTTAAGTTTTCGCGCATGATTTTAAAAGAATGTTTTCATAATTATATTTTATATATTGACATAGAGTTATTAATATATTGTTAAATTAAAAACATTTTTTCATCTACGTTATAAAGTATTAAAAAGTTCTGAAAAAAAAAAAAAAAAGAAAACTTTTAGTAATACAATTTTTAGTTCAAATCAAATGTTTTCAATATTTTATTTAATTTTATTTTTACATTTAATTTTTTCGAATATATCAATTCCAATTATTTTAAAAGCAAACATTTTTTAAAAATAAATGATATAATAGAAAAAAGACCATTTTAAAAAATTACTATTACTTCGTAAAATACGCTTCAGCTGTAATTCATTCCTTTCAATTCGTCTTAATACAAAATCCCTTCCACATGCTTTTGTTTGGGACATTAAAATTTGAGCGATAAATGGTTTAATATTGCGACCCTTTTTCGGTTTACTTCACCACCACCTATCTTTTTCCTCCATGGTTTACAACCGCTGTGATAAAAAATCATCATTTAAACTGACAGTTTGCCAGTCTATGAATTTTAAAGGTCTGTTCCAGCTTTTTTAATTATTTATGCGAAAATTTTATGCAACCAACCAACCATAACTAAATGAAGGGAAAAAAAGAAGAAAAAAGGCGATTTTTTATAAGAGTGATCTTTGGAATTTAATTAATTACTCAGTTAATAAATAGAATTTCGAAATTCTAAAGCTCAGGTGCATCAGGAGAGATATTGGTCTACTCTCATAAAAATTTTGAGCTTCGTACGTCCCATAGATTTTGCTAGCCATCGCAGACACACACACACACACACACACACACACACACACACACACACACACACACACACACACGCAGACAGAGCGATTTGTTATTTTATTAGTATAGATAATAACAATAATAAACAGATTGAAACATATGTAAAGCATGCAGGCAGAAGTAATCGAAGGTCTTTAAAAATCGGGAGTTGACGATTGTTTCACCTTTTATTACTCCATACATAAAAGTTGATAGAAAAATTGAACAGGAAAAACCATAAAATAATTAAGTAAAAAACAAATAGCAGAATAAAAGAGGGTTTTTATAAAAATATATAAAAATAACAAAAAAGCAGAAAATCACGAATCCGCATTATAGTGACATCCCTTTTTTCAATGTCAATACATTAATAGAAAAACCACCTTGATCTTTAATTCGATTGTAAAAAACAAAATTTTCCTAAAGGACAACAACGAGCATCTTTATAAAATACATTGAATATATTCGAAAAAGCGCAAACTCGCCAATCAAGCTATGTATGAGGGAACTAGGTCGGTTAATATCACGATCTGACCCCGTCTCGACCTCGTAATCTCCCTTTTGCTCTCCTACCTACCTCATCTTCCCTTGGCAAGTTTTCTCTTTGGAAGATCATCAGTGCGTACATATCAGAATTCTTATTTATTATAATAACGATATGTCAAGCCCTTGGTACTTTTACATTCGTTCTTTAAAAACAAGTTTCAGTGTATAGTGCCACTTTTAAGAGGACCGGTTTGTCACTTTTATTTAGTTTTTTTTTTTCCGCTTTCTAGCATAGTTCAAAAGTGTTTATGATTTAGGTTTGTCAGCTTGTGCCCGAACTTTGGAAAAAGTGCTCGGTTCGAACAAGTTTTTGAGATATGTTTTATATACTCTACTGAAAATGGTTAGCATAGTTGATACAGTTCTCTTACAAGAGAATGGAATATACATCGAGCTATGATGTCAACAATAATTTTGCACATTATTTATGCAATTTCTTGGTCTCATTTATTTATTTTAACCAGAAGAAATCCAAGACAAGTTTTAGCTATAAATTACGCATATGTTTCTGTCTTAATATATTTACAGAGATTCCCTAAAATCCTCGCGGCTTAGGACCAGAGGTTGTGCGGATTTTTGAATTTTTCGGATTTCTGGCCATTGCTTTGTTTACATTTTTTAAACAGTAATTTGAATGCAATTAATAATGTAATTGAAATTATAATGAATACTTACAATATCGTAAAATATTAAAATAATTAAGTGCAAATAAACTAAAATAATAAAGATTTAGATATATTTTTTAAAAATGTTTAGAGTATTAAAAGCACAGATTAAGTAAATAATCAATAATGTATAATTAAATTTTCTTTATAAAGATGAGATGTCATTTTCTTAAATCATTCAATAAAACCAGCGTGAAATTCAGACACTTTCCCCGAGAGAGATATTTCTGGCTCCGCGGGGGAGGGAAATTGTCCATTTTGACCATTGAAAACAGAAAAAAAAAATTCAAAATTTTCATTTTAATGCTCCGGGGGGGGGGGATGATCATCCTCCCCTCAGGCCACCCCCTGAATTCAACACGGAATGAAACTTGTCTTAAAAGTACACTACTAATTCAGATTAAAATCATAAAATAAGGAAGTTTTATTTCAGGTTTAGCCCAGGGTTTGAAAAAACCCGGGCTTTTTCGGGTTTTATCAATTTTTTTTTATTTCAAACACTTTAAATTTCTAATTTTCATAGCCCAATTCTTCGTGTATCAATGAAACCTGGGTATAATTTTGCATTAAGAATGAATTAACAAAATATACATATTAAAAATTAAGTTAATTTAAAAGGTAGATGTGTCTGATATGACTAGTTTCTTGCATTAAGGATATTATATATTAATCCAGCTATAAATGGATTTTTTGAGTTAACGAAGAAAATTCAGAATGTTTAAAAAAAATTTACTTACTACTAAATACAATTTGAAGTAATTACAAAGATGTATAAATCAATGACAATCAAAATTACACTTTGCTTTTTCAAAAATTTATTACTGGTAATAATTTTACGAATTAAATTATCATTAAAATACTATATTAATACTAATGCTAAATCAGAATTAGTAAGTACTTTTTTATTATAACTAATTAATAGAATAAAAAACCAAATAATTTTACATAGCTACTTCAATAAATTAGGATTCCCAGGATATGTAGTATTTTGTTAAGAGTTTCAATTGTATAACATAAGATAAAAAAGATTATATATCAGTTTCCCCCCCCCCCCCTCTTTAAATGGGAAAAAGATTGTTTTTGTGACATATAAAAACTTTATTTACAATCATTTCTTTTTAAAATTTTCATTGGGAGAATTAAGACATTTTTCCCCCTTGTGGTTGGGAGAGAAACTTTAACGAGTGGTGTATTGTTATTAATAAATATATCTTAATATCAGTATTTAAGATCTTAATAACAATATTAAGAAATTAACCTTACGTAATTTAAAATTGAAATTTTGAAAAAAAAACCTAAGTTGGTTTTTTGAGTTGGGCAAAATCATAACAACCCTGCTTTAAGTTAAAGATGCTAAATTTTTATAGTTTCTTTCATTCATTTCAAATAAGTAATCAGTTGAAAACCTTTTTTTTTTCCTTCTTTACAGCTAATTTATTTTTTGGTCATTTAATTAATGCTTAGAAATTTCTTTTAAATCTGGTTCTTTTGTAATATATTTAAATTGGCATTTATCTTTGTATTGATACCTTAGATTAAATAATGATACAGTTGTAAAATGATGAAAAATTTTGAAAAACCCACAATGGGTTTTATCATGGGTTTTTAGCTCACAGGCTATCATAGCCTGAGAGCTTATGTGCCCGTCCGTTCTGTATGTATGTACGTAACGCGATAACTCATGATAAAAATATCCGATCCACTTGAAATTTTGTATGTAGGTATATCCTGACAAGGCGCTTCCCTGATTAGTTTTTGGAGTTCATTCGATATGTATAAGAGGGGGAACGGGGGGCTCATGCCCCCCGTTAGTTGATATAGATGGGATTTTCATGCAGATTTAAGTTTTCAAAATTTAGATTAGGATCATTCTGATGAGGCGATTCCGTGACTGTTATTAGGTGTTCATTGATTAAGTATAAATAGGGGGAACAGGGGTTCTAATGCCCCCCCCCCCCGTTAGTTGATATAAATGGGATTTTCATGCAGAATTAAGTTTTCGTTCAAAATTTAGATTAGGATCATTCTGATGAGGCGATTCAGTGACTGTTATTAGTTGTTCATTGAATAAGTATAAATAGGGGGAACAGGGGTTCTAATGCCCCCCCCCCCGTTAGTTGATATAAATGGGATTTTAATGCAGAATTAAGTTTTCAAAATTTAGATTAGGATCATTCTGATGAGGCGATTCGTGACTGTTATTAGGTGTTCATTGAATAAGTATAAATAGGGGGAACAGGGGTTCTAATGCCCCCCCCCCGTTAGTTGATATAAATGGGATTTTCATGCAGAATTAAGTTTTCGTTCAAAATTTAGATTAGGATCATTCTGATGAGGCGATTCCGTGACTGTTATTAGGTGTTCATTGAATAAGTATAAATAGGGGGAACAGGGGCTCTAATGCCCCCCCCCGTTAGTTGATATAAATGGGATTTTCATGCAGAATTAATTTTCGTTCAAAATTTAGATTAGGATCATTCTGATGAGGCGATTCCGTGACTGTTATTAGGTGTTCATTGAATAAGTATAAATAAGGGGAACAGGGGTTCTAATGTGCCCCCCCTTAATTTATATAAATGGGTTTTTCAAGCAGAATTTTCAGATTTCGTTCAAATCTCTGAATAGTTTTGGAAGTTTAATGGTTAAGTATAAAAGAGGGGGATAACTCTTTTTAAATTATATAAATGCTAAATGGGTTTTTATTAAGAATTATCTAATTTGCTCTGAATTTTGGATATAGATTTTTTATATGATAAAGCATGTCTTTGATAGTATAGGAGGTTCAATGATTAAGTATAAAAAAAGAGAAAAGGGGAGAGCTGTTTCCCCTTCTTAATTTTTTTTTCGAACGGAATTAACCCTTGAAAATATAAAGCTTTAATGTGCAATTAGTATTTGTAGCCTGTGAGCTCAATGCCTTCAGTTTAACTGGGCAGTATTCTTTATTTCAAGTGGGCCCGCTCGAAAAAACCCGGGCGGGTTTTTTCAGGCTGGGCCCACTTCATTTATTTTAACTAGAAGAAGGCACTCAAGATAGGTTAAGAGGCCACTCGACTCGTTCACATAGACCCGGATGATAATGTTAGATCTACAGGGCATTATTTTCAAATATCTCGCTCATATTTTTATATTTTTACTTTACTTTAAATTTTTTATGATGTTGAAAATGGTTTCCACAGAAAATTGCTGATATTTTATAGCAGTTCGAAACGTACCGTACGTATTACCTTTTATCACTAATTTTATTTGTGAAAGTTCACATAAAGGTTCTTATTTATGTGTATCGTTAGGCAAGTTTTATTTGTTTTTTAACAAATTTAAATTAACCGCTCAACTGCTTTTACCGAATTCTTGGGTATTTACTTCAGACTTTGGTAAATACTCGGGTACATACTCGAAAAATAAAATACCAGTCAACTGATATTTACCCATTCCACATCGCTGATAATGTAGTCAAATCTTTTCTTCATATTTTAGGAAAATATTAATATAGATAATTTAAAAATACCGTTATTCAATAATTTATAAAATTGCAAAACTAAAATTACGCAGTGAAATAATTTAAAATGACTGTTTTTGTGCGTAAAAATTATACTACAATAATTTGTAGTAAACAAAAGTATGATGATTGTATTTGTATTGCATTTGGAAGTAATAATGTTTTTTTAAGAGTCTACATTATTAAATATAACTCTCAAAAACTTGAATTTATGCAATGTCAACTAAAGTTTTAAAGATATTTCACTTGTACTAAATCTATGTACTATTTCAATTGTACTAAAGTTTTAAAGATATTTCAACCAAAAGAGACGGTGTGTATTAGAAATCTAATGTTTTTTTTTTTTCCTTTTACCCTAATCGAACAATATTTAATGAACTGACTTTCTAGACTTTCCAATACAGAAAAAAAAGGGGAGGGGGGATGAGAATTCCATATCTATTTTCTAGTCTTTGCATTTAACTAGCCAGAACAACTTTCTCAGGTCTTTCTCAAGACCATCAGACACCTTGCCCATAGCCGATTTATCTTCTTCGATCACTATTCCGCGAATGTTTGCAATTTAGCGATGGCAACGAGGGAATACTCCATCTTTTCCAATTTCTCCTCTCAAAGGCTTGTACGAGAGTGCCAAATGCTTCATACAGAATGTTTGTTCACTTGACATTCACTTGTGGGGGTATTAAAGAAAGCCAGGCACAGGTACTCGTAAATTCAAAAGATTGAAAATTTAAAAAATATCGTTGTTTGTATTGAAAGTCCGATTATCATATTAACCTTTTCAAACCTGAGGTACACAAATGTGTATCTCCATTTTTTTTCTCATAAAAACTAAACTGTTCGAATTTTTTTGCATTTTTACTTTACTTCTATACAGCTGAATGTTTTTTGCTGTAAAACAAAATCAATAAATGTCAGCACTGATGATTATGACCTCATAAAATAAATATTATATTCATCCGAGTTTCAAAAATACCTTCAAGACACTGTGGCCAAGAAAGTAAGAAATATTCATGATTATTTAACTATTTGTTTTACAAAAAAAAAAAAAAAAAAAAAAAAAAAAAAAAAAAATGAGGGTTTGCTGATCATTTGCTTGTTTAAAGACCTTAATTTTGTTATTGAGTAAATTTATATTACTGATAGTTAAACTGATCCTTTAAGGGGATAGTACTTTTATATCCATATTTGTAAACCAAAATTACCAGTCTCCTAATATACTGATTTCATAATAATGACTCTTTCTGTCATCTATGGTGTCATTTCGATTATGCAAAAGCAATAAATATATATTTGTAGAGTTATTTTATGTTCAGGTCTGATAAGCCCTGAAAAGCCTTTTTCGGCCTTAATCTTTAATTAAAGATTTTTTTGTTTTAGAAGAAATATAACAATACATATCAAAATAACAATACTAAAAACATAAAAAAGTACACTTAATAATTTTGATATGGATTGAACTGACTTGAAAAAAGCATTGTTGAGTAAAATGGATAAGAAAAGAGGGGGGGGGGGGAGTAAAAGAAAGAAAGGAAAAGAAAAAAAACCCCACTGGATCTTTGTGCATATGGGTTATTCTCTACAATACTGCAAATTTGACCAAGCAGTTTGACTTGAATGTTACATAGGTAAATTTTCATAAAAATTGGATAAATTGCTAGTAATTGGTCAATTGTTGAAGATTTTAATAACAGCAGAAATCGTTATAAAATTTTAAACAAAAGTACATATTCCCCATTCACTTTATCATTAACTCATAACAATAAATGTGAGGGAATGACGGGTGAGGGAATGATGAAATTAAGATGTTTTTACTTATTGTCATGAAAAATGCAAAATTATGGAAAAAACCGAACCGATTCCTTAAAAAAGAACACAATATATAATGTATGATAAAATTAAAAATTTTGAAAATTGCTAAAAATTTAGCATTCTGTGTGAGGGAATGACTGCTAATAAAAATACTCCCCGATGATGAATACCCCCCGACTTCTGATTGAAAAAAATTTCTAGAAAATTAACAAAAACTTATACCACAAATTTATGTTGCTGGACTGACAAGTACTCAAATTAGCTTCCTCTCTGTGAAGAATGCTAGACTGCTGCTCATCTTTAGTGATAGGATATTTGCGATAATAGCAAGGTGTGAGGGAATGATGGTCTAACATGGGGAGACATATAATTGATTGAATAGACTACATAATTATAGTAAAAAATAATATTTTTATTATTTTTTGTAAGGTACCAATTAAGAACTTTATTTTGCTTAGGGTGTTTTTAATTATTTTTATTTCTGAATGGAAAAAATCAGGCAGTAAAGTATGGTGTATGGGTAGGGGAGAGGTGAGGGAATGATATTTGCATGATATATCTTACATTTTTAAATATTAAATTTGTTTATTTTTAAATTTTACGCCCTGCCCATAATAAACAAACTTTAGACCTTCTAATAAAAGTATAAATAAATAAAAATAAAATGAAATTTAGAGCATTTATATGGCTGGGAAACACTTTTTGCACTATTGCAGAGAATAACCCATATGTACCGTCGCACAATTTAAATTAGGGATTAACAGATATTGATTGAGATAAAAACTGAATACTCGATTCAATTTTAAGCCGATATATAAATTTTAAAAAACTGATCGCCCATCTCACACATAGAGAGAGAAAGACAGAAGATAAATATAGAGAGATCTTTTTTACATACTGCTACGTAATTAAAACTTTTTTTGAAAAATAATTTATGCCTTGAAATTTTATAAATTGATCCACTTAAACTATGTGTATCATTAAGTAAGTAGTGAAGCATATTACAACCATGACTTATTTTGATTATATATATAAAACATGAAAATATATCACGGTCGAAACGTGGGCGGTCAAGAACTATACAGACTTACTTAACCCACTGACTTCAGGAGATTGATTAAGTTCTTTTATTCTTTTAGAGCTCATTAATTAGCAAGCAGCAATGCTAAGTGCAAGAAACCAGTTTCATATCTCTAGTCAGTCGAGATTCAGTTAATGAATTCATTGGCCAAGAGATAACTTTCAGTTTTTTTTTAAGAAGTTAAAAAGAAAAAAAGCTGCTTACTTGAAAATATAAATGTAAACTGTATAAGATTTTCAAGCTATATTTCTTTTTGTAGAATACAGGCTATCAAAGTCTGAGAGCTTATGTGCCCGTCCGTTCTGTATGTATGTACATATGTAACGGATACCTCGTGATAAAAATTGCTTCAAATTTTGGATATAGGTTTATTGCGATAAGGAGTTTCCCTGAATAGTTTTGGGAGTTCATTGGATAAGTATATGGGACGGGGGTTTAATCCTCCTAAAGTTAGATAAGTGGGTTGTTTCATGCTGAATTATCGTATTTCATTCAAATTTTAGATATAGGGTCATTCTGATGAGGTGCCTCCATGATTAGTTTTGGATATTCATTGGTTAATTATAAAAGAGGACGATATTAGGGGGCAATTCCCCGCCTTAATTTAGGTAAATGGCTTTTTTAATGCAAAATTTACCTATTAGCTTCCAATTTTGGATATAGGTTCATCCTGGTTTGTTTTGGGGATTCATTGATGTATAAAGGGGAGCATCTTGGGGTTACCCCCCTAAATTTAGATAAGTGGGTTTTTATGCAGAATTATCCAATCTGCGTCTAATTTTCGATATAGGTTCATTATGATAAGGCGTATCCTTGATCAGTTTTAGGGGTTTTGGTATACAGTACCCGTAACAGGTAGTGTCGGTCTCACAGACCTTTAGTAATGTGCAATCTATTGCCTCTCTTTTTTTTCTTTTGGTAGATTGAATGAATTCTTCTGGTAACTTCCTCTTTTGCAACCTTGAAAAAACTCCCTAATTGGCTAACAATTTTAGCGTGTGGTTTTATTTTATTAAGTTTATTCTTAAAAGAGAGGTCCGTGCCGTACCTTTAATGTACCACATTTTTGCCTCGTCGGTGAATACCGAGAAATATTTTAGATCCCTCTGATGCATGCTACGCATAAAAAGATTCAAAGGCTTCTAGATGAAGCAGGGAGTGACTTTTTTGAAGATGAGTGTGATGAATAATTCTGTTATGAAAGTTCGCATTCCTCTGAATGTGAAATTTCTGAATCCGATAGCGATGTGATTGGTGATACAAAAAATAGTTGCTCTCAGTATTACTATGGAAAAAATAGTTTTAAATGGTCGTTTATTGTTGGCGTTAGCTGTAAACAAAAAAAAAAAAAAAAAAAAAAAAAAAAAAAAAAAAAAACCTGTATGCTTAGAATGCATTCGAAAATTGTGTTATGAATGTGTTAAGAATTTTTAAAAATAACTTCAGTATTGCATGACATGTAAAAATAAATATATACATTTCCTGCACCAATTTTACGCAGACTTATAGTTGTGTCATTGTTTTTGTTAATTCATCTAACCTTTAATATTTTGCTATTAAATCATATTCATGATACAATTGTGTGACAGGATAAACATAAAGTAAATCATGATATAAGTCATTCATTAGGAACATAACTCATTTCAAGTGGTTTTTGATTAAAAAAAAAAAAATGTAATATTGATTTAAATACCAAAAAGTAAAAAACATTTACCATTTTAATCATCAAACATACCCCACCCCCCGCCTCTTCAATCCTCAAAATCACGAAAAATAATTTACATATACAGTCGACTCTTGTTAATTCGAACTCGTCGGGACCACAAGAAATGTTCGAATTATACAGAGTTCGAATGAGGGAAAGTATGAGAGGGAAAACATTTTTAAAGGAGTATCATTACAAAGGAATTAGTATTTTTTAAGCATATTTCGGCTGTTATCATTAGAATATGACTTAATATTAAATTAAAAGATATAAATACGTAAACTAATTAAAGGATTAGGAACAAGCATAAACGAAGATGGAGTAATGGTGTATTGATGGACAGATAGGGCACTACAAAAAGCGCATATATCAAATGCATGGAATTCCGAACAATTCTGAGAAAAAGGAAAAAAAGAAAATTATTTTGAATTATCTGAAGTCGAGGAAAAAGTAAGGAAAAATGAGAAACCGAAATCTCGTTAGTTCGAATTAAACGAAGTCAAGAGAAATGAGTTTGAATTAATGAGAAATTTTAGCGTTATTCTGCTATTGAAAATTTCGGGGCTTCATGTTTAGTTCGAATTAAGCGAGGATTCGATTTATGCGATTTCGAATCAACGGAGAGTCAACTGTAATTCCAAAATCCAGACGGTTCATGCCATTAACCTCTCGGTCGGTCAAAGGTAAAAGTAGCAATTCTTCAATGAACAGTGAAAATAAATAAATAAATTTCCATTTCATTAGGATAAGTTTCACTAACTTTCATTCTTGTCCTCTTAAATGATTAATGAAGCATTTTTCTCACTAAACTTCATCATTTAACTGTAATTAATAGCTCCTTTTTCTTTTGGATGCTGTTACAACTGGCAGAATTTTTTCAAAACTTCATAGAATATTCTATTCAAGAAAGAAGAGCAAAAATCTCAACCCTTTGTATTCTGCCTGGAGAAACTTTGTATTCATTACATAATCTGCCAACCGAAGCTATTAACACTCGAGCTGTAAACAATGTGCATTCATATTTTTAACCATCTGGTTGTTAAGTGGATGCAATCGATAGAACAATTCAACAAAACTTCCACCGCAAATAACCACTTGGTTAAATGAAGAAGAGGGGGGGGGGGATGTCCCCATAAAAATGTAATTTTAATTGGAGGAAAAAGTTACGCACGAACTACCTGAGAATAGAAGGCGGGGTTAATATATAAACCAAATGGTCAAACCTAAAAGAGATGGAGGTTAGGGGGAAATGAAAAAAGATTCATACGTGTTGAAGCGAGTATTAAATCTTTAACTGTAATTAGCAATGGACCGAAAATAAAATAATTAAAACAAAACATAAGAATGAACTAAGTAACGTTCGATGATTGATGATGGGGGGAATTTGGGGATTAAAAAAGGCAGATTTTTTTTCCGTATTGTTAACAATTCTAGATCCCCTTAGCAATAGAAAGAAATAATAGCGAAGAGATCGAATTCGTGACGTTTTGTTCTTGCGCAGTCATACCTGTATACAGAAGTTTATATGAATAATAAAAATAAAGGAAAGAGCAATGCACGAATTTAAAGCTATTTCTCCATACATTTTTCTTGCAAAACAAATATCCTTTGTTCTTTATTATTATTCGTATAAAGGGTTACTAACTAATCAGCATTCTTCGATGTGAGAGTGTTTTACACGAAAAAAGCAGCAGCTCGTGACTGGATCCGTAGCTAAAATTAAATGCATAAAATATCTTTCCTCTTACAAACTAAAAAGATACAATATTTTTTCATAACCTTTTTAATCAGCGGCTGCGGTAATGGCAATAAAACAATAAAAGGGGAAACAAGAAATGTAGAGAGAGAAAGAAAAGGTATTAAATTTAGCGATGGTGAAAAATATTATCGACATTTACAGCGCTGTATGTAATTTTCTTGGCAGCAGTGCTACTACACTGTAAAAAATATCCGTTAACATACACAAACTTTTCCCTAAAAATTACGGAATAGTTTCATTTTTCCGGAAAAAAAAAAAAAAAAAAAAAAAAACCAGAAGAATTTCTGTATTTGACATTTTGGAGTCACTAATCCCAATAAATAACGGAAGTGTTCTGTTATTTTTGTCAATTTTCCTTAAACAGTAGAGTTTAGTGGTGCCATCTACTAGGAAAATAAAAACCTTATACTGAGTAGATGTTTTTTAAACAATTTGCTAGACTATTTCTCTATTTCATTCTGTTTTAATAATAAAAAGCTAACGTATTTTTAAAATATTAAGAAAATAATAATAATTTAAAAAAAATTATTAATTATTTTTAAGTTTGAAATAGCTGAAAGGGAAAGTTGATTGTGATTTTAAAATAATTTTTAATTTATTTTTATCATATATATATATATTAAGTGCTTTGGATATTTTGAAAAAAGTGGAAAAAATTCTTCTTTTAATTTTAACATATATATTTTTTAATTTATTCAAATTAAGAAGTTCGCACATAAAATTAAAAATACTATCGAAATATATTACCGAAATTCTTATAATTTAAGCGATTACGTAAGTTATAAAAAATGAATAACTGAAATTTATTTTATAACCCATTGTAATTATCTTTATTGAGTATATTTTAGATCGTCATAAAATAATTTGTTAAAATGCACGTTTTTTTTTTTTCTTTCTTTTAGTATGTTAGTATTTTTAAAAATAAATAAATATCAATAATATTACAACAGAATTTTAAAACTTTTCCAGAAAAGAAGGAAACAAAACTCTTAATTATTCATTTATTCATCATACTCATTTATTCTTTCATGCAAGTAATATTTTAAAGACTAATTTTTATACATATAAAACTGAAATTAATAAGCTAAATATTCGAAATTATGGAAAGAAAATCGAAACTATGGAAAGAAATTATGGAAATTAAAAAAGGTAATTTTGGGGATAACATATGTTATAAAAAATGAATAACTGATTTTTTTATATATATAACCCATTGTAATTATTTTTATTGAGTTTACCTTCGATCGTCATAAAATAATTTGTTAAAATGCACGTTTTTTTTCTTTCTTTTAGCATGTTAGTATTTTTTTAAATAAATAAATAAATATCAATAATATTACAATTGAATTTTAAAACTTTTCCAAAAAAGAAGGAAACAAAACTCTTAATAAATTCTTTCATGCATGTAATATTTTAAAGACTAATTTTTATATATATAAAGTCAAAATTAATAAGCTAAATATTCGAAATTATGCAAAGAAAAACTGCAAAACATTTAGAATTATCCATTCAATAGAAAAATATTATCTCCAAAAAAAAAAAAAAAAAAAAAAAAAAAAAAAAAAAAACTTGCGTTTAAAATCTATTTTTACTTTACGAAATGTATCCGAAATAACTAAAGATATTTGAAAGGGCCGTTTGAATAATTCTGGTGTAATGGAATTACACTGCAAGCTACGACACAAGAGGCCCCGGGTTCAAACCCCATGGAAGGTATGTAACATTTCTTCACTGTTTAAATTAATTGTGTATAATGTGTCCCTGATATTAAAGTCTTTGAAAAGTAAAGAATAAAAATCACAAAGATGTTAGTTAGTCCTTGAAAAATTCTTTTAACTTTTCAAACGAAAATTTTTACATAAGGGAAAAAAAAAAAAAAAAAAAAAAAAAAAAAAACGGAAATATTTTGTGAAAAAACGGAACTATTTCTGGAATTGAAGGAAATTTTTTTCCGTTAAAAAACGGAAGTAGTACTGGCGTCTAGATTACCAGTACTGTTTCCGTTTTTTAACGGAAAATTTTTTTACAGTGTAGGATTTTTCGTTAGTAGACAAATATCCGTGTATTTTTTCTCTGTTACAGAAATTAAAATATATACGTCAATTGAAGAAAATGGGATCAAAATAAAAGTTGCTGATGTATGGAATGAACCAGTTACCTTATTGTTATGAGACCATACTCGGTTACATTTATACTATAATGGAGCAATTTGAATTTAACAAGTTTGCCTCAGATGGGCATGGCTTATTAATTTCTTTAAAAAGCTTTGAAGTATTTCGAAAAGATTTTGTCTTTTATGATATTGTTGCTAGGGTTTTAATATTTTAGTGTAAATAAAAATATGAATAATAAATATTTTTATGTAGGGGACCGTTCAAGTATTACGTAAGCATATTTTTAGTCATTTTGTACCCCCCCCCCCTTGTAAGAAAATATAAGCAAATGCTAGACCCCCCCCCCCTTTGCTTACGTAAGATTTTATAACAGTTTATACATCAATACTTTTTGACTTATAAAAAGTTACCAATCAATTATGTTATTAATCCTACAAATTTATAGAGGCATATAGGGATTGTGATATCAAAATATATAAAATGGTTTTAATATAATGTTGCTTATTGCATTAAACAAACCACAGAATACAAAATGGTTTAAATATATTGTTATTTATCACATTGAACAATAAAACAAGATATACAAGAAGTCTTAACTTACTTAGGCATCATAACTAAAATTATGATCCAATAAAAAATTCACCATATAAATTCACTATGCAACTGAACTAAAACAATAAATATCTGCGCTGTGTATCCGAGACAAGAAAAACCCCAAGTAGGCTTTCTGCTTTCTAAAGTTAGAAAACCTGTAGAGAAGCAAGTTCGACAATAGGAGCGGAAAGACAAAAATTTCCAGAAATTCTGCAAAATTCACGGAATTTCATGACCGATTGAACGGGAGAAAAGAAAATACCGGACTTACTTAAAATAAAATCAACTGACCAGTTACCCTGGCAACAGAACCCAGCCACACTGGTTCCTGTGTTTTTCTAGTATTGCAATGTACTTGACTTGGCACACAACTTAACAGACAACAATGAAGACAAAGGGCGACTACCGATGGATAAGCAAAGGATAAAATCGAAAATAAACGACGAATTTTGAATGGACTGTAAAACGCTCTTTCGCCATCATACTTTTTTTGCTTGTTGAATTTGAACTGCAGTTGCTTTGTTGTTTAATGCTTACGTAAGAATTGTCGTGACCCCCCCTCCCCCTTGTCAGAAAAAATAAGCAGACCCTGGACCCCCTCCTCCCCCTTTAGTGCTTACGTAATACTTGAATGGTCCCTAGATTGATATATACAAAATATGAATAATATATTTTGTTTTATGAAATATTGTTTTAATTTATTACTTAATATTTTAATTAAATTATCCGTTTAAAATGTGTTCATTTAAAATATATTTTAAATGCGAATGTCTTTAGATAAATTTAAAAAACAAATTTCGATTACTTCTAAATGAATGTGAAACTTAATTGTTATTTATCTTTAAATTCGAAAGAGTTTCTTTTCTTTGTTGTTTGTTAATTAAATTAGGAATATTATTTTATTGAATTTTTCGTTTTATAAATAAATTCTGATTTGAGTATTAATAGAGCTAAACATATGCCTACTGGGAATAAATGGAATTTCTAATTTTTTTCAGACGCATATAGCATTTTTGCAGTGTAACATTTTAATAAAAGTAATTTCAACTATATATTGAATTTGCGTTTCAGAGATTTTTAGAAACTTGCGTTTCGCATTATTTCTGTTATTCTGTTTTACTGTAAGCGTTATTTTTTCTAAAATACGCAACCAACACTGCATGTAATACAGAATCTGTGTTAGTTAAACTAGAGAACCAATATAGCATATACGGAAAAGGTGAGTGTGTGTGTTGATAGTGGCATTAGGAAAAGTTCTATAAGAAATGAATAAGAAATGAAAGTTGCATTTATAAAGAGATATAATTAAGAAATTAAATAAATAATAAAATAATGACGAGTTCAAATAGCTAATATGTTATGATGGGTCAAATGTTTTATAACGTTTCGTAATATGAAAGTGCTATGCAAAAAGTGCCCGCAGTCAAGGAACTAACTACAACGAGATTATCAAAATCACCAATTAAGAAAGAATATGAATTTCTTAATATCCATACAATTATGCTCAATTTATCTATCCAATCGAGCAGACGATTAATTTAATATTGTGGCGCATATAAAACAATACAAACAGATGAAACCAGTTTAGAATTGCTGAGAATAAAATCGATTCTCTTATTTTTTTTTGTTTATCAATTTATGGTGGTTTTAATTTCGCTGGTTATTTGATATCTTTAATCAAGCATCATCAATCAAAATACACTAGTCGAAAATAATCATAATTACAGTGGAAAACGATATTCAGAAACAAGATAAAGAGGGGGAAATATCGCTGTAAATGTCATGGCAATGTCAGAAGGGGGAAAAGATAATAAAGGTAAGAACGAAACTTCCTGTTGGCTTTGTGTAATTGGTGGAGCTATGTTGGTCAGGTGAACAAGGTTCATATTCATTTACGATGTAAGAAAAAGTGTGAAAAATCATGCAAAAGGCTTAAATTGATACCTTCAGGGAAGGTTACCGCAGAACAAAATATTCTAAGATTACAAGAGTATAAACACGTTTTTAAAAACCGGATAGATGATCAAGATGAAGGAGAAACTGAAACAAAAACAACCGTTGTTGTTTATTTATTTATTTTTCAACCATCTTTAATTCCTGGGAAAATAGTTTGCATACATTAATGAACACGCAAAACTATGCCCCTTAAAGGAGTAAAATATATAAATTACAGGAATTCTAACAATACAAACAGATCGTAGAAAAAAATAAAATAAAATAAAATAAGCTATCTGAAAATACATATGTTGCATAATAAAAAAACTTTGACAAGGACTTATTATTCCTTCCATTGAAAAAGATCAAACCGAATCTCTTTTATGCGTTCTTGGCTCATACAATTTTGACATTTATACGACAAATGGTTTCGGTATTAATTTTCCTATTTCCTGTAACAATATCAGGAGGAAATTAATCGAACATCTTAATCATCCATTTGTTGCTTATTAATCTTTTCTTCATATAATTTGGAAGCATAATTTTGTCTAAAGCAGAAAATCTGCTTTCAAATTATCATAGTTTATAGCACTTGGTCCCTAACGTGCGGATTGATTTTTCAGGGGGATAATTCTGATTTTTTTTTTTTTTTTTTTTTTTTTTTTCCTCAGTTACTCGCTATTAGTTTATTTTGCTCCCCTTTTTTTTACAGGAATGTTGCAAACTAAAAATAAATAAAATACAAGTAAAATTTAAAAAATCGTATTTTTTACTTAATTTTAGAAACATTTTTAATCAAAAGTTTCAAAAGTAGAATCAACACCAGAATACTTGTATGCAAAACCTTTTATATTTTGGACTTTTATTATATTAGTAAAATCTCTATGAATTTCTGGTTGTAGTGGCATTTTACAGTTCTTTGTTGCATTTTCGATTGTTTGATGAATGAGCTTTCTATTTCTATTCACTTTTTTATACGTTAAATTAAAGTAAAATCTGACTGTTTTTAAGATATTTAATCAACAAATATAACAAATTCCAAATCTTAAATAGCATTGTAAAAGGAAATGGGCAGATAATAAATATAGATAACAACAGTGCAAGTACACAGTATATAAATTTAGATGAGGATAAATAAATTTCAAATTTAAAAACCAGATAATGCATGGAAAACAATGATACCGGGAAGGGTAAAACAGAGATGATTTCTTTGTGATAAGGAATAGTGGCTCACTTAAAATCGATAAAGATGAAAATCATTAAAATCGTTCTTGTGTTATACAAGAGAATTTCGTGATCAAAACTTTACTGACTCTTAATAAGTTACAAAAATGAATTATAAATTGTGTGAATTAGGGATGCACCGAATATTCGGTATCTATTCGGTATTCGGCCATGTTACCGAATATTCGGTTAGGCCGAATATTAAACTATTCGGTTGAGCCGAATATTCGGTATGGCCGAATATCAAAGTATTCGGCCGAATCCAATACTTTATAAAACCTTTTAAAAACTTTTCACTATTTCTACTTTAACTGTCAGTTTTTTAATTTATATTTAAAATAATTAGAAACAAAATCATTTTTAAATAAAATAAAATGTTTTTACATTATTTATTTGCTGTTTGTAAAGTATAACTTAAGAAAATTAACAATGAGAAGGATTAAAATGGCAATTTATTAGGATTCTCCTTAGGAATAAATTATGTGCTGATACAAGTTTCTAAATTTTGTTTAGTAAATAATCTGTTTCTTGCTTTTCCCCAAATAAAAGTCCTTTAAAAGAAAAAAACTTTTGAGATTAGTAATAGCTATCAAGGCAGACAATTTTTGTTCATGAAACCATAATCATAATCAACTTATTGAGTCATAAGTACATTGTATTTCATCTCACTCTAGGTCAAAACTTGTGTGTTTGTTTGTTACATTAACAATAAATAAGATAACATATTTTCAACTCACATGCTTTTATTTCTGTAAAATATCATATGATGGGAAGGGTGGAAAATACCACCATTCATAAGAAAAGATGAGCCAAACATATCTAATTCAGAATTAAGTTGAAAATATTTGTACTTTATATTGAAAAAAATCTGCCTTGAGTTATTTAAAAAGGACAATTATCAAATTATAAAATATTTCTTCGGCCATTTTTTTCATTATTTGATTTTAAAATGTTTCTTTTGATTTGTAGAAAATTTTATTAACGTTTCATAATTGTGCTTCTAAAATAACTCAATGCAGATATATTTTTTCAATACTAAATGCTCTTACAAAAAGCTCTTGTTTATCAAAATGTAAGTTTCTTTTATTAAATATTATGTAAAACTGTATTAAAAACTAACATTTTAATACCTTTAAATTTTGAAATATAAAAAGTATTTGGAAAGCCGAATATTCGGTATTCGGCCGAATAGTTAACTATTCGGCTGGCAGAATATTCGGTATTCGGCCCAACAATTACTATTCGGCTCGCCGAATATTCGGTATTCGGTTCACCTGTCGGCCGAATATTCGGCATTCGGTATTCGGCCAAAATCACTATTCGGTGCATCCCTAGTGTGAATGCTTTCAATTTTTATAAGTCTTGCTAAAATGTAGATTGTACAACACTTTTTTTAAGAGTAAAATAATTTAAAATAGTCAAAAAAAAAAAAATATATATATATATTATAAGGCGAAGATGTACAGACTCATTGCATTAAACACATTTATTTTTTTTATTTTTTTTAAAAAATTCTTTGATACATTTTAAAACGTGAAATGAACATCCATTACTAGTAGAAGTAGGTTCTATTACGTTTCAACCATGAATAAGACGTTATTTTTTAAAGGCGTTCTTAAATCAAAAAGGGCAACTTTGTGACATTGCGTAAAGTACGTTATGTAGCGTAAAGTACGTTGTGTAAGTACGTGGATCTAAATAATATCAATTTCAAAAGTAACATTCTTCACACTAACATATTTCAATAAAAATTCAAGCATTTTAATGAAAAATAATTCAAATTTCATCTACAATATGGGAACAGTATTTATTATAGAAACTTTGGCTTCATTATAAGCATTTCAGCTCATTTATGGGAAATGATATTCAATACATACGAATGGTGTCGGGTTACTCTAACAATTAAGGTTTTATGAATTTATATTTCTTTTTCTTTTGTTTTCCTTTGTTTTTATGAACATTTTGACTTAAGAAAACATAAAATAGTACATGGAATGCTAATTTCAAAAGAGAAGAATACTTTTTACAGTAAAAATGGACATAAAAATATAATTTCTATAATTCATAATCTATATTGCACTTTATCTACGCAAAAACTAAGCAAATGAGGTATTTTCAGAAATATAAGATTTTCTAATAAATTTACATGATTTGCAGTTGTAAAGTAAAAAAACAAATGCAGATACAGTAGACTCTCTCAAATTCGCAAACGCCTAAAATCTTCACATCATAGGTGATGTAAACAGTGAAACTTTTGGTTCAGATGTAGGGATAAAATTACAGAAGTTTTTTGTTTTATACCATTCCGTATGTATTTTAATAAGCAATAGATACTGAATAATATAACTAAACTCATGGTTTTTCGTGAAGGAACTATAAATTTATTTCTGGGGAAAAATCAAGATATTGCTGATATCAGAGATAATCCCAATCTTTTTACCAAAGAAATTTATGCACTAATCAAGGATTTTTGGTTACTCAGATTGGCTAAAACTTCCATAATTTATGATTCTGATGTCAAGTAATAGAGTACTTTTATGAGGAAAGTTTTACTGAATAATTTAAAGAAAATTATCTCACCTTTATTATGCATATTTAGTTATACATCATTATTATTTTTATTTGACTTTTTCTTTTAATTAATCATTTTTAAATTATATTTTTTTTATCATTTTAATTTATTACTTAATTATTTTAATATTTTTCTATAGTGTAAACATTCATTATAATTTTGGATAAATAATTACATTTAGTTTGATGTTTAAAAAATGTAAACAAAGCAATGACCAGAAATCCGAGAAATTCTAAATTCCACACGACCTCTGGTCCCAAGCTGTGCGGATTTGAAGAAATCTACTGTAAAAGAAAGAGAAATAAAAAAAAAGGACAAAATGTGAAAGCCTTGCATGGCTTTATTTTGTAATAGGCTATTCTCAAATCCAAAAGGGGACAGTTTTAAGATACAAGTTTTAATTTGTTTCTTTTCGCAAAGGTCTGAAGTAGCAGGCGTAGTTGTTCATAAACTATGCAATCAAACTGTTTATCTATTTAATTTTTATTTTTTTTTCCCAAACGCAATAGATTTTTCAGAAAATAGCGTCAAAATGAGCGTTTTGTACCGAATATCCGCGAAAAAAAGAATAACCACTCAAAGAGAGTGAAAAAGTCTGTCACGTGATCAAAATCGCTTATAATACAATAGATAATTTATTGATAAAAAAAAAAAAAAAAACACAGTTTGATTCCAAGTAGTCAGGTCTTTCAAATTTATACCTTTCTCTTAAGGGTGTTCTTAAATCAGAAAGGGCAAACTTTGTGACATATGCTTTAATTTATTTTTGATTGGAAATGAATGAAAATAGCAGGTGTTGTTATTCAGAAACTGTTTAACTGCACTCAATTTTCTATTTTTTTAAACGGATTTTTCATAACAAGCCTTCAAATTTGACGTTTTTGAGCACATTTCCCGACGAAAGCAAAGAACAGAAGACAAACGGGTAATCAGGTGATCGAAATAGCTTAGAACTGGATAGGTAATTTAATTATCATAAAAGGGAAAACTAAGTTCTATTCGAAATCGCTTACATAGTCAGGCATTCCAATTTTATAACTTTCTATTAAAAAATGAATTTGTATATGTGTCAAAACGTTTTGCGCTTGTTGAGCGGAGCAGTTAAGAACACCCTTAAAAAATGAATATGTAAATGCATCAAAACGTTTTGCGCTTGTTGAGCAGAGCAGTTAGGAACGGCCTTAATATGTACAACATTATTTCAACTGAATTCCTGAATCCCTATTTATACATAAAATTTAAAAGCAATGAAAAAGAAATGTAAAACAAACCGTAGACATAACATATTCTAAGAATCATAGCAGATCGAAATCTTTCATCAGCAGCACACTGAACCGTTAACCTAAATTTAAACTAGCTATCACAGATCTAAATGTTTCAGAATCCGCAGTCGATCTAACTTTCTACCTTTATAAGTGTTGTTCAATAAATCCAAAGTTTTGAAATGCACGTCCCCCTCCCCCCTCTCTCAATATTACCTGAAGGCGACGCGAAAGCGATGGAAAAAGGCGTTGCAATTCACCCATCGAAAAAAAAAAGCAGAATCGCTGGCGAAGAAGTAAGGCCACTTTAGCTGGGCAAGATAATGTGAAGGCACAATTGTCGACTGTCGAATTATTATTGCCTTTCTTTCTTTTTTTTTATTTCCCGTCTGTTTCTCATGCCCCGGGGCAGCGTTGGTTACATATATTTAGAAGTTTTTTTTTTTTTTTAATATTATTTTTTACGTTTGTTTTGTTGGAAGCTGGAATGGCAGGCAGAGTAGCTAATGAACTGAGGTACTGTGGGGCAGAAGACGGGGGATACGAGAACGTTAATTTGTTTTTGTATTTGGTGGTAACTTTTTGTGCCGTTTTCTCGTGGTCGGACGTTCGTGGCTGATCTGGTTATAGACCCGGAATGGCCTGAACTGGCGCAACCGGTTAATTACATGGCATCTGCTGTCACGGACACCTAATCTAGTGATAATGCTGTTGGTCTTTAATTTGTCCAGTCCCCAAGTAATATAGATTGTTGCTGAATTGGGATTGAGCAAACCTTGATAGCGAACAGTAGCGAAGCAATTTAGATTTATGGGAGGGACAGACATTTTTAAATATATGAAACAATTTCGATTATTAATATTTAATCAAATATTGGATAATAGTTCACAGAAATTACTAATGCCGTTATCACAAAATTTAATTACGTTAAGAATTTCATCAAATTGAAGAAATAAATGCACAAGCCTAGCAGACGGCCAAGTGCTTTTTAATTTTTGCTAGTTTGTTCAATTTTACTCCTTTCCCCCCCCCCCCCCCCCCCAGCAATTTTGGTTTTTTTTTTTTTTTTTTTTTCCTTTTTGTCTTATTAAATAAAACGGGGGAAAAAATCTTCCAAGTTTATTAATGCCAAAAAATAGCAGCAATTGACAGTTATAAAAAGGGTAAAAGAAAAAATTCGTCCAGAAAAAAAAAAAATAAAATAAAATAAATAAATAAATAAATAAGGAAATAAAAGTATATTTTTACCTTACAAAGTCCGTCAACTCAAAATGGAAATTTCTTGGCTTAAAATGGCAATCCTTTTGTTTACCGCTCTTTTAATTTTGAACTGGGTATATAATAAATAGCAATTTTATAATTACTTTTGATTCGAATGCACGCTGTAGTTGGACCACGAGATTAAGAAAATAGAAGATGAATCAACTACGAGTCATACGTATTATTTCCCAAAAGCGTGCAAGAACTATATACACAAACGATAAAACATTTAAACCTTAGCAGAATTGTTAGTTTTTGCTCAAACACAATGTTTCGTCGTGATGATATTGCCAACTTTTAAAACAACAATGAATTAAAAAAAAAAATTGTGAATCGTAGAAAAGTGAGAAATGCACAGAAATCTACTGAGAAACACAATCAAAATGATCACAGAATGTTTTGAATATGTATTAAGTACTAGCAATCGAATTTTTCTAGGAATAAAAACAACAAGCATTAAAACATGAAACTCGCAGATTCTTTTATTTAGAAAGTGCACAAGGTGCCGTAAACGTCAATTCTTTGATAAGTGTACAAAATATTGCAAAAAAAAGCAATCAAAAACGGCAATTTGAACCGATTTTTCCGAAGTGGGAGATAAGGGAACGAAAAAAAAGGGAACGAAAAAAAGGGTCTTCCTGAGAAGTTAATTGCTTATAAATCAAATTCTAATGAATTGAGCGTAAAAAGACTTTACTCGGCACCTCATACGTCCCTTCAAGAATCCCCCAGACTTGCATAAAACTAAAAACTTTCTGCGCACGTAATATTGGGTCAAAAACTTTCTGCAAATTAATTTATATTGGGTGTAATCCGCGTTTTTTGCGCGATTCATGGACATAATTCGTGTTTTTTGCGCGATTCATGGACTAATTCGCGTTTTTTATGCGATTCATGAACGTAAATTTGCGTTTTTTGCGATTTATGAATGTAATTTGTTTTTTTATGTGATTTATGAATTATTTGCTTTTTTTGAGCGATTTATGCACGTAATTCGTATTTTTTGAGCTACATATGCACGAATTCGTGATTTTACGAGATTCAAGCACGAAATTCGCGTTTTTAGCGCTGTCTTACGACAAAATTCGCATTTTTTATCCAGGCTTTGGACGAAATTCAAGTTTTTCGTGTGGTATTATGTCGAAATATTCATTTTTTACACGATTCTTTGTTGAAATGCACGTTTTTACACGATTTTTTGTCAAGACGCATGTTTTTTGCGCAATTTTTTTAGGTCTTTTGACGAAATTAACATTAACAGTAAATAATTCGTGCATAAAATTGAGGGAATATTTAAATTTTTGGTACTAAAAAAAGTTTCAAAAATAAAAATGATTGCTTTCTTAAAATTTTCTGCAACCTTCATAAAATTTTCTACGCACGGCGTGCGCGCGTGCGTCTGTATTATACAAATCTGGAATCCCCTCAGCAAGTTTCATGATTCTACTTTTAAAAATGTGTCTGAAATTGTATCGGAAAATTTCGAGCAGCTGAAGGTGGAAAAACGTTTTTTCGAATACACCCTTAAAAGAAGAATATAAAAACAAGAGGTATATATTTTATTTTTATGTGCATTTTATAAAGATTCCAGAATAACCACAGACAATGTGAATTTATCTTCCATAATTTCAGGAATTTTATGCCTTTTACTAAAAATAATCACTATGAGCAAATTCAAGGGGTTAAGAAAGGAATTTTACAACTTATTTCATATTGCGATAAAAATCGAAATTCAATATAAAAATAAAATAAAATTAATAAATTCGAAATATTGAATCGCAGTAATTATTTTTAGATGAATAAAGTAAATGTATAATATAAATGCTGTGAATAAAGGATTGAAGGCAGCAAGTTATGAAACGATCTACCGCAGCAGGTCGTTGAGGGAAAGCTTTGTAACCTCTTCGAGACTAACAAATCATACAGGAATTTTATTAGGTACACACCACTCTTTATAAAAAATAAGGGATGTTTCAAAATTATGTGTCAGAAATGTAAAGGAAGGTAGACAGGACATAAATAAAGAGATTTGGTAAACGAATGTGGGCGCGGAAATGCACCGTTGAGGCAGTATAGGTCGCTGTTGAGTGCGGCGAATAAATGCTCTTTGCTGGCTTAAATCCTCATTTCCCGAACCGATTTAAAAAAAGATGACTCGTTATATCATTACAGAACTTGCTGATTTGCATTTTATACGTATGGGGTTGCTCAAAGAAATGGAATGGCTGCTCTAAGGATTTATATGGAAAAATTTCCATGTAGGATGCTATCCGAAAATTTGAGTGTCTTCAGTGGGAATTGAGAACGGGTCACCAAACCAGGTTTTTTTGGGACCCCCCCCCCCCCCCAAAAAAAAAACCTATTTTAAACTAAAAAACCCTGTTTTTTTAAGGGTTTTTTTTCTCATAAACGAATAAATCGGAAGAACTTCTTAAACATATAGGAGCGTTATTAAGTTTCGGAACAGAAAGTGTCAGCCTTCTGTTGAGATCGATTAACTGGCAACACTGTTTCATACTAATTAAATATTTTCAACTAAACCAAAAAAAAAAAAAAAAGTCCAGCCCGGGATTTGTATTTAGATCTATATCTATGGCTACGGGGCCAATGATCTGTCGTTATGCTAACTGAGCTGACAACGAGCGAGCAACTGCATATTTCGCTCAGATAACCTTGTTAGTAATAACATCAGGTCTGTCATATAAAAAATTCAACAGAATAAACGGAATTCTTTGACACCGAGCAGAAATAACCCTGCTTCAATTCAAAATTGCCAGGAAGGGGAAAGGGGAATATGAAAATTAAAACCGGAAAATCGTTTATCCGTGGACGATTTTTGTATCTGTTTAACTCCTTGGGGACGTGCGACACGTATACCTGCCGCAAAAAGGCTTAAGAATCCTTGTTTATTCTCACCAGTAAAATTTGCCTTATTCTCGATTCAATAAGCCACAAATTTCTGTTTTTAAGAACCGGTGACAAAACATTAAAAATTTCGTAAAAGGGTGAAAAACGTAAAAACCCTTCGTGAAAGGGTTAAATCTGAGAAACAAGAAAAATTCGAATTCGAAAACAAAATTATCAAAACTCATTGCAAAACCTTTAGAGAAATGGCATACGATGAGAAAAGCTTAGTCTCTTGAGGCAACAACAACAAACAAACAAACAAAAAGACAGAGGATGGGTTTTCTTCTCTCTTTTCCATATGCGTTTTTTTCTGCTGCCGCTCACTCATTTATTACAGATATTCTATATGCAAGACTCGCCACTCACTTAGCATTTTAACTCGTAAATAGTTTTTGGGAGAAACAACAAAACACAGTCTGAATTATTGATGACTCGGTGCTTAATTAAAAATTAATAAATTCCGAGAGATAAGCGGTGATGTATCGCCGCCAGGACAGATGGACTCGATTTTTTTTTTTTTTTCTACCTGTGGCAAAAGGAATATGAGAAGTCACAGCAACAGAGATGGATGGGAAGTCATAATCGGTAACCGTTGCCCACATGACATACAAAGCTGAACTGATAAGGAAGGCCCTTCCACATTCGAACGCGAGTGAAAAGAATTGTAGAGATGGAAAACAAGACTAAAATGAAAAGAGAATCGTGCATAGTTTAGATTTTTATATTTTAATTTTTTTAAGAATTGATTGAAATGTAATTACCTAACACACGCAGAGATATAAACTCCGTTATAAATTGTTCAAAATGTAATTCACATTCTTCTATTTAAAAAAAAAAAAACATTCTTAATATAAAACCACGTTATTCTATAATAAATAAATAAATAAAAATGGTCCTGTAAATTAACAACAAATATTTTTTGCACTACAGATTGTACAAAATGTGTATTAATTGTGTACATACTTCATAGATGCATATAAATTTTATTATGTTCGAAAGAGTGTAACATCATTAAAATGCACCTGAAATTATTTTTTTCACATTGGCTTTAATGTAAAAGAATACTTTTGATTTTCCTTGTAATTGAATTATACACCCGATTTACATAAAATTTGAAATGACTCGACAAAATTAAACAACAATATTTTAAATTTTCAAATGATTCGGTTGAGTAGTATTTGCACTGTTATATGCGGACAGACAGACGGACGGCCTGAACGACGACTATAGGTGCTATGTATTTACATAATTACAAACACACCTAAAAAGCCTACAATGGATATCTGACTGAAGGTTAACATTCTTTGGACAAAAGGAATTTCCCTAAATTCAGAAATGTCATGGATAAAATATATTAATATAATTAAAAACAAAATCAGTAGATTTGACGTTTAAAAAAATTCCAGTACTCTATAATCTAGCAAACCAATACAACAAGAAAATTTTGATTTTATACTAGCAATTGCTGTTCAGTCCACGAATACAATAATCATAGGCAACAACAAGCATGAAGTTTAACCACACCTATGTTCTTTGAAATATTAATTTCCGTAAAGGTGAGACCGGAAGCAAATCTTCGGCACAATGAAACACTATTAATAATCTTTTACTTTGGAAGTTTCGGAAAAAAGAATTAAATACCTTACAAGCAGGTATGTGGAATTTTTGTGAGGTAATGCAGATCTGATAATAGAAGGTTATTATGCAGGCGGCAAACGAAATATAACATACGCATAAAATTTTGCATTTTGTTTTTATTAATCTTTATAACACTTATGCTGAATGCATGCCTTCAAAATGTATAATATACATTAATCTGACTATTTTATGTTATTTTGTAGCATTTATTCATTTTATCTATGAAATGATTTCTTTTTCTTACAAATGTATGAGGAAACCAAAGTAATAAATTCTCGCCTGATTATTTTTGTTTTATATAAACAAGCCATCAGACCCTGAATTATCACAATGGCTTCCATAATACAGGGTGATGCGAATTGATGGGCAAACTTATAAAATCAAAAACTTTCTGCGCACTTAAATATAGGGTTAAAAACTTTTTACAAATTAATTTAATGTTTAATAAAATTACGCGTTATATTATTTTGACATGGACGAAAGTTTTTTTTTTTTTTTTTTTGTTACTTGATTTATGGACGAAATTCGCGTTTTTCGCGCGGGTTTATCTTGAAATGCACTTTTTACTTACCCATCATACGTAGTATAGGGTAAGTCTTGCAATCGTTTTGAAAATCGAAAAAAAAATTTTGACGGATTTACACGTTTTCGACACTGGAGATTTCGAAAAACATATTTTTAGAAAAAAATTTTTGCCGTCCGTCTGTCTGTCTGTCTGTAAACGCTCTATCTCCCGAACGAATTGAGATAGAGACTTGAAATTTTGTATGTACTTAGTATGTAAGAATGGGACGAAGCCTATTTAATATCAGCAACCTCGATTATCCGGAACTATTTTTTTCGGACTCTCGAAAAATTCGTTCTGATGAAAGGTATATAAAAAATTTTGAAATTTTTTATTTTAAGGAGTGATCGTAAAAGGCAATAAAATAACACAAATTTTGCATAAAGAACGAAGTCGAACGAATTATTAGTTGCCGAGATATCTGTAATCCTGTTTTCCACATTCTTCGATTTTTCATGACCCTGTATTTCATTCAAATTTCAATTCAAAAATATATTTTAATTGGAAATGAGACGCTTAATCCGACGCAATAAATTGTTAGTTAATAAGATTATTATTTTTGGAGTTATAAAGATGTTTCTTTTTCGCAATTCAGTACTACTTGAGTAGTTAGGCGTGTTGTATAACTTATCGAAAGAGATTCTTCAGCAACTTATTAATATAGCATTACTATGCACAATAAAAATATAAATACACGTTTAAACTTTGTTTTGGAATTGCAATCCATTTTATAAATAGTTTTCAAATCTATTATTTTCATATATTATATATGCATATATATGATGGGTAAGTATTACGGTAGCCCCCAATACGACTATTTTTTTTTTTTTTTTTTTTTTTTTTTTACGCGATCCTTTATTTTTTAAGGTTTTTTTGACAAATTAGCATTTTTTCACGATACTTTGATGAAATTTGTTTTTTACGTGACCCTTCGACAATATTTTGCGTTTTTTCCGCGGAACTTTATTTTGCATCACCCTGTGGTTTGATGTGATAGATAAAATATTTAACTGAAAAATAACGGTCGGCGATCAGAAAGGATATTGTGCGTGTTTATTTTGTCACCAAACTATCGATTTATGTATTTTTGGCAGAAATTATAAACATAAGAAGGATTTAAAGGTTCTTCAATGAACAACATATTTACCATGTTTTTGTTATAAAAAAATACATCAAATATATTTAAACACACCTATTTATATCAAAGTATATTTATCATACAAATTATTTATCATAAATGGCAGCCATTGCAATTGAAAGATTTATATGAAAGGTTACAGCATCGATACGGAAAAATAATTACATAAATTACACAACAAAAGCTCGCTATGTCATAAGCGTTTGCATGTTTTCAGAAACATCCACAAACAAACAAACAAATAAAAAAAAATTTCACCACATATGACTTAAAAACTTTTCAATTACCTCGCTGCAAACAAATATGAATTCATAAGGCATTATTAAGACATTTCCATATTTCGAGCATTACAAAAGGTCAGCAACGTAAATTATAGTAACACCACTTTTCTTCGCACTGCACTTCAAAACTATTCATTGTTCTGCCAATTGCTTGTGCTTAGTTATGAATCACGATAAATCCTTACCGGCGAAAAAAAATTAACCTACATATTTACGATGCACCTTCACGGCCGTCAGGAAAATTGCTTTTCCGTGTTATGCAGTTCTTGAAAAAGAGAATTCATTTAAATTATTGAAAGCTCCATTAAAAAAAAATACTGTTATGCATGTCAAGGTTGAAAGGAAAATTGTCCAATTTCAAATAAGTAGCCCCAAGTATTTTAAAATAGTGAAGGAAGAAGAAGAAAAAAAAGTGGTTTTTAGCTTTTTCAGGGATCGTTTCATCTCGTTTTTTTTTTTTTTTTTCCAGGGGATAATAGACTTTTCCACTGTTATTAAGTGATAACAATAGGGGGGAAAAATAAAAACACTTTTGGGCAGAATGAAGAAATATCCCATTGTTTTAATGCTAAGCAATCGTTCGAAAAAGCCAATATATCTTCAGTGCACATGTTTTTGTTTTTAGCAAAAAATTGAAATTTGTGATAACTTCAGAATAAATTGCATCACAAAGATCAAATAAAGTAAATCCATAGGCCGCACTAAAAGTTTTTAAAAAAAAGTATAAAGACAATTTTACAACTATTAATCTAATTAAGGCAGTTATCTAGAAAAATAAAGAATATCACAAGAAATCAATAAGAAGTAAATAAAACTAGCGTTTTGAGGCCTCATTGCGTTTTACGATAAATATGAATAATGCCGCATAGCAGCGTCACTTGTTGGGAGAGTTACACCAAGCAATCAGTACTATATTATACCACGGACTGGCGGAATCTGAAGTTTTATGAAATCCGTCCATTAATTCTTCAGATTTAGCTGTGAGGAAATCGTGAAAAAGGCAGCACAGCAGCGTCACTTATTGAGCGATTTGAATCAAAAAGTAATCAGCACCAATTTATATCAGGGACTAACTTAATCTAAAATGGTTCCGTTTAATTGAATTTGGTTCATTAGTTATTCGGTATAGCGCGCACAAAATTTGTGTCACACAGGCACACAGACAGACACTTTGTAAAAACATGTGTTTCGAGTTCTCTGATCCCTAAAACGTGTAAATCCGTCGAAAACCAAAATTCAAAAATTTCCACGAATGCAATATACTTTCTTCTTGTAAAGATAGAAGAAGGTAAAAAGGAGATAAGGAAGTATGTGCATACCATCAAAATATTGATATATGAGGTAAACACGATTATTAAATAACAAGCATGCAATTAATAACGTAAAATATTTTATAAAATATTTAATATGCAATAAATATAAAATAATTCTCGCACGTAGCCACAATGAGAGTTAAGGTGTGGTAGGCCATTCATAGGACCATTTGATTGACAGTCACTAATGGTTATGTGCATTATTATCCTTGCTGAAAGTATAAGCAGAATTTTAAATGGTGATATGTTGCAGTAGATTTCTCTTTCATTTTTTGTTACCTCTTTTTTTTTTTTTTTTTTTTTTGTGTGTGTGTGTGTGTGTGTGTGTGTGTTGCTATTTAGTTTTTTCGTAAAATACAAGAAAACGAAAAAAAAAATGCTAAAAATAATAAAATGGCATCGCATTATATCAATATTAAAATTTTAAAGTAGTATTTTTCTCATGGTAGAATAAAAGGCGGCAGTTTTACAATTATAAACCATGGATGAAAGAGATGAATAAAACGGCTCAAGGATTTTTTTTTTCGCATTTCATCCATGAAAAATAATCTAAAATAAAAGGCTTGGAGAAATCTTTATTAGAACCGCTGAAAGACAAATCTTTACAGAATCCACCCTATTAAGCGAAAGTGTGCCTTAAAGTTTGAGAAGCGAAACTAAATTTGCGACAGTAGTATGCATCTCGTCCTCAGCGTATCGAAAATTAATTCCTCTACAAAAAACATATACAAATTAATTCCAGTTTAAATGTTACGTAACCGTAACCTAGTCCAAGCTTTGATCCAATCGACTACACTTCTAATCCATAAAACATGAGGAACAAACATAAAAACTCCACTATAAACAAAAAGCAAAACAAATAAAAAAATTTGGGGACAAGCAGATAAAGATCCAGACAGAAAAACACGCACATGATCCATGATGGGTATTCTAATTACCTCAATCATTAAAGCTTAAGCTTTAAGATCACGTATTAGGGACATCAGCTGATGTACATTTTTAATTACCTGTCTACGAGAAAAGGGGGGGGGGATCAGTGACACTTTACTCATTAATGCTGGTATCCCACTTTTCCTTTTAGGTAATTCGAGTTCACAAACCGTGAGAAAATAAAAACAAAGCTCTTAATCTCTAATAAATAGCCATGTTTAATAATGAAGTGTCAAGAATTGGTAAAAATGAAATCAATAAAAGTGTTTAAAAAACAGTTACTTATTATTACCAGCCTAGAATCAATGTTAAAAAAAAAAAAAAAGTTTAATAAACGTTTCTTTTCAACAAATTATAAGGAAGTCTATAACATCATAACTATACAGAATGTAACAAGAGAAAAGGAAGTATTTCCACATAAATGTGAAATATTTTTTTTAAGAAAATTTTACAATGATTAGATAAACATTAGATTATTTTGATCATGCTCGCCATTCGATTCTTTAGAAGTAAAGAAAAGAGATAGTGTTTGCAAATTTTATGACTTTACCAATAAAAATGGTTTCATGAACGTGCCAGAAGGTTTAGATCTGAAACCATAAGGCTTAAAAAGACAACAAAATCTAAAATGTATATAGCGAAAAAACGCCGTGGTTCAGCCGAAAAGAAAACGATGCAATCATTTAACGTATCTGCTAAACAAATCTATTTACTATCGGAATTTTCCTGATGCCTCATATCTCAGATTTTACAGTTCTAACGTTTATTTACTTCTTGTTACAGTATTATGCATGTTGATTCGAACAGTTGAATGCAATTCTTCGAGGAAGTAAAAATAATTTAAATTACAAATATTGGGGGTGGAAAATTTCCCAGTCAAACGAGTTTAGAAACTGGTTTAATATAATACACGAATGTTTATTAGAATAAACAGGATGATTAGAGGACATTTAAAATAAGTAACTGCGAAAATGAAATCGGCAGGCAAGGCGAAAAAATGTTTCTGGTCAGAGAACAAAACAAGTCAACCAGGAGTGACCCTGACATCTTTTGGGCGCAATACAAGTGGGATAGGTGAGTCGAGACCTGCAAACAATGGGAGAGGTCCATATTAATTAAGTTGAAGTTCTACTTTTTTTTCTGTTTAATTTCCGTCAGTCAGTAAAGTGAGAATTGCGAGGGAGACAATGGGTGGAGTCGAACGAAGGAATTAAAGCAATGCTATGTCATTATTGAATACTGAGATAATTTGCGAGAAAAATGTTTTGAATATGAGAGAAAAAGAAAGTGAAGGATAAAACAGTTTAAACAGCAAACTGATTAAAATAAGAAATTGGTTGTTGGATAATTTCCTCGCCACATATCAAAGAAAAGACATTTTTCTAGTAAAATTTACATACTAAATTACTGTGTGCAAAATAACTTTGTTTAAAAACATTTTTTTTCCTTTTTTTTTTTTTTTTTTTTTTTTTTACACACACACACATAAGATATAAAAATGTTGAATCCTTTATCAACTCGTTTTAAATAAATAACAATTTAAAAAAAAAAGCAATGTTTCATGACTAAAAGGTTTATTTTACTAGGACTTCCCTCAGAGGGATTAGTCTGAGCGATATTGCTGAGAATACACATTTAATAACTTGCGATAAGTAAAGAAAATGAGATATTACCTTTAATTGGTCATTCATTGTGATAAAATATAATGATGAAAATAAGCATATCGAATCGTAGAACTACAAAATCTTGTTGCATATACTATTTTTATAAAAGAAAAGCAAACCATGCATGGATATAAAATTGGAAATATGCAAAATGTTAAAAATAATACAGAAAATAAAACACCAAAATTTCCTATATTGAAAATATAGCTTTTTGAAATGATGTCATGAGCATAAACAGAAGCTTCGCACCGATTTGAGAAACTATAAATAACATAAACTATTATGTTTGAAGAGAAATGGAGTGTATTTTATATGGTGTGAAATCCGTCCGAATAGTTTATAATGTTGAATATCTGTTTTCCACGGATGCAATGAGGTTGTCGATAAGAGTTAAGGCATCCTTTTTTAAAAATTTGTCCTAAACGAGCACTTACATCTTATAAGTTACTGTGATGCCAAAGTTATAGTTTCTGACCCCAACAGTATCCTAGAAATTGTAATATTCTCAATAAATTGGGTTTAAAACTTTTTCTAGAAAAAAAAAGTTTAATATGTGAAATTAAATTGTCGAATGTTTTAGAAATCGTTCATAACGAGAATATTATATCTTAAAAATTGCCACCAAAAAAAAAAAAAAAAAAAAAAAAAAAAAAAAAATTAATTTTTTAGTCATATTAACATCTAAGAATTCTTAATTTTAGAACTTTTTTTGCTCGTGCATTGATGGTGATTATTGTTCCTGCGCAAAATATAGTATATTTTGCAGCAAAGATGGTTACCAACATTTTTTGCTCACATTATTTTTTTAATCGGCTAGGTACTCCCAATGCTAACGAAAAACACACAAACGTTAATGCTTTATAGCATAGAAATACAGAATCAAAAGCTATTTATCTTCTATTATATGCACATAAACAGGGGTGGGGAAATACATCATTTTGCTCGCCAGTGGCGAGTGGATTTTCTCATAAGGCGAGTGCATTTTTAGTTTTTGAAAAACTGTACGCAATAGGCACATTATCAGAAACACTTTTTTAATCTAGATATTTTAACTTTCCAAATTATTACGGTGTAATTATGGTACTAAGTTCTATCTAATATTAATCTTACCTTTGTTACATATATTTCTTAATATTATACAAAAAAGAATTATGAAAATGCATTGTAGTAATAGTAATTTTGTCTGTAATCGCGTGCGATTTTGTCATAACTATTTTCAACTGCGTGTGTTGCATCTTGCGGGCTGGCGAAATAAATCCTTGGCTGGTAAGAATTTGGAAAATTTCCCCACCCCTGCACATAAATTATCTAATTAGTGCTAGCAGATGAATTTCTAAATATACATAGATCAATATAATGCTTCATTTTTCTTTTATTAGTATTTCTTAGTATTCATTTTTCATTTATTTGTATTATTCAGTAAAAAACTCACTTTCTTAAGCCCGAATTACGTCAAACTTTTTATAAAAGCGCCTAAGTCCATATAACAGCGAAGTATTGTAAAGAGTATTAAATACAAGGTAGTAAGACACTTAGCCAAACGCAGGTAATAAATCGCCAAATATTGTCCTTTTCTCCCTCTCTCAAAATGCATTTTTTTTTTTCGTATATTTAAAAAACACGATTTTGAGTCATCTTATTTAAAATTCAAATAAATAAATGAGAGGAAGCAATAATAGCATAAGTCAAAACATTCATAAGTCAACATCAAGGAATTGTATCGTAGTTACACATGTGGGAAAAAGCTGCTTTCGGCCAAAAAACGTTGTCTTCACTAAATTTGAATCCGATTAAAAAAAGTACCGTGATTAATTAAAATGTTATAGGCAGAGCTGCCAAGTCTCCGGCATTTTGGGTACCGGTATTTTAATACAGAAAATGTTTTATTAAATTGGAACATTCTGCGGATTTAAAAAATAACTTTTCCTATAAGAAAATTCTGCTATGCAATAAGCGAGGGTTTGGCATCTCTATATAGGAATATTTCGTAATCTACTTTTTAACCTTAAAAAAAGCAACGACCATTTTTCGGGTACAAAAAGTATTGCTAATTGTTCCATTTTGCATACAAGGTACTGATTGTAATATTGATACATCTATGGTGATAAATTTCCAATAATTTTTCAAATACCATTTATTTCATTAAAAATATAAATCTTTTATTCATTTAGTTTAAAATAAATGGTTTTTAACTAATTTCATAATACTTTTGAAATATCACTTTTCATTGAAATATTCATAATTAATCCATAACGTACATAATATATGACTCTGTTATTACATAAGTCACCTTTTTATTATCATAAAAATTATCTTTTTACTGATTTTTATTAACTCAATAGGAAAAATTTTGTGTTTTGAGCAATAGATGTCCGCATTTCCTATTATTTATTTATTTTAACAAAATTTTTTGTATTTAGAAGAATTTTTATTTAAATAGGAAATCCAGATGTCGCTGTTAATATAGAAGAAAGTTACAAAAAAGGGTACAAAACGAGTAGACACATACTATCAAATATGGAAAAACGACGAATCCCAAAAAGACGTCGTATGAAATATCATATTTTAAAGCAAAAAAACGAGGTCTGATTATCAAGCCTACTGATTACAAAATGTGCATTACATTAAAAAAAAATGCTGCAAATATTGATTATTTTTTCTTTTGTGCAGTTTTGGCTTCGAAAGGTGCGCTATGTTGCAAAAAGATATAAGCGCCTATGAAAACACACCTGGTAAACTTTCATGCTCAGTTTTATAAATAAATATTGCACATATATGCCCTGTATACACCGAGGAGTAGCGGATAGAGACAGCTTAATGCAACAATGTTAAAACTTAGACTGCGTAACGAAACGGGGAAAAAATCAAAAAATCCCTACCCGGTTTTGGCAAGTTGTTTTCTCGGTATTGATGTTCGTTTCGGTTACTTTTCCCTGTATTTTACATTGTATTGTGCATTTATATTTTCTTTTTCTCATAATTTTATTACTCTTAACATTATAACGTGAAATGTTAATACGATAGCACATTCCTGTATCAAAAATACTTTTTTCTTATTTAAAAATTAGCATAATATTTATGCCTTATAAATATAAGAAAAATGGTTCAAAATGTTATCGCGTATTTTTGAATAAACGCATGCATATTTTAATAGTTTGATTCCGGTGTTAGTAACCTCGGCATTAACCAGTTTTGTCCATTTTAGAATTTTCTTCAATGCGACTTTCGTGCATCCAGAGATGTTTCTTTGGGTTTTTAGAGTCGTTAGAGTCATTAAAGACAGCAGCTTTGACGAGTTTCGTTGTGGCACAACTACTTGCGTGCATCCAGTAATGTTTTTTTTTTTTTTTTTGTTGTTATTTAAGTGGGAGCGCAGAGCTCATAAGAGCGTTGACCGCGGAACTGACGAGTTTCATGTACTTTAGAGACTGCTGCACAGCGAGTTTCATGCATCCAGTGATTTTTTTTGGTTTAAATGGGCACGCAGCGCTCATACGTACGTTAGTGATTACGGCATTGACGAGTTTCGTGCACTTTAGAGATTGCTACACAGCGAGTTTCGTGCACTTTAGAGGTTGCTACACAGCGAGTTTCGTGCATCCAGTGTTTTTTTGTTTAAATGAGCGCGCAGCGCTCATACGTACCTTAGTGACTGCAGCATAGACGAGTTTCGTTCACTTTAGAGATTGCTGCACAGCAAGTTTTGTACATTTTAGAGATTGCTGCATAGCGAGTTTCATGCATCCAGTGATGTTTTTTTGTTTAAATGGGCGCGCAGCGCTCATACGTACGTTAGCGATTGCGGCATTGACGAGTTTCGTGCACTTTAGAGATTGCAGCACAGCGAGTTTTGTGCACTTTAGAGATTGCTACACAGCGAGTTGCGTGCATATTAGAGATTTCTACACTGCGAGTTTCGTGCATTTTAGAGATTGCTAGACAGCGAGTTTCTTGCATCCAGTGATTTTTTTTTTGGTTTAAATGAGCGCGCAGCGCTAATACGTATGTTAGTGACTGCAGCATAGACGAGTTTCGTGCATTTTAAAGATTGCTGCACAGCAAGTACTGTGCATTTTAGAGATTGCTGCACAGCGAGTTTCATGCATCCAGTGGTGTTTTTTTTATTTAAATGGGCGCGCAGCGCTCATACATACGTTAGTGATTGCGGCATTGACGAGTTTCGTGCACTTTAGAGATTGCGGCACAGCGAGTTTCATGCACTTTAGAGATTTCTACACAGCGAGTTTCGTGCACTTTAGGGATTGCTACATAGCGAGTTTCGTGCATCCAGTGATTTTTTTTGTTTAAATGAGCGCGCAGCGCTCATACGTACGTTAGTGTCCACGGCAATGACGAGTTTCGTTCATTTTAGAGCCTGCTGCACAGTCAGTTTCTTGTGCAGTGATTTTTTTTGTTTTGTTTTAATAGGCGCGCAGCGTTTAGGAATCATTATTGGAACTGTTCACGTCGTTAATTGTCTGCCGAAAAATCCGTGTTTTGATTCGTGTGAATTTTTAGGTTGCTGAAAATTCAGTTCGTTTAAGAGTGCTTGTCACTAAAATCGCCAAAACCCAGTGTCTGGTTTTGTTTAGGAATATGTCATTAATATCCGAAAAGAATGCGATTGATATTCTAATAGTAAAAAGATTATAATATGGCTTTCATTATACATTTCTATAAAATAGCAATTAAAATCATCATTAAAAAATAAAATTGAAGAAATAATACTTTTATTATAACCTTTGTCTAAGTTTATAAGTATAATATCATTTTAACAACAATACCAAGAAAACAACTCGCCGAAACCATGTAGGGATTTTTTGATTTTTTTTCCCCATTCGTTACTCAGTCTAAGTTTTAACATTATTGCATTAAGCTGTCTCTATCCGCTACTTACACCGAGGTACCTAATTGGTGCCAAAATGGCGTTTAGTTGCCGAACATGCTGGTTATCATATAAATGTTATAATAAATTGTTTGTTCTAAAAATATTATCATTTATTGATTGTTATATATTTTTTAATAACAGGAAATGTTTCATTTATTCCTTTTTTTTCATTTTGAAATAAATAAATAACGTGTTGTTATAGCATGCTATATGCATCTGGTAATCAAAACGATGTTTTCGCCTAATTGGCATAAAAAATCTCGCCAAACCAAGTGCTTATATCTCTAGTATATTATCTCAAGTATTTTATTTATGTATACTATAATTGTTTTTACATACCACTTACTTCTTCTGGTATATAGAAATAGGTAAGTGGCTCCTTTATGCAGTATAAATTGTATAAAACTTTAAAAAATAGCCCCGTTGCCCCTTTTTGGATCGAATTAAAAAAAACAATGTCTAATTCCAGTATTGCTCCCAGGTATGCATACATACTCCATATTTCAAAGTTGTATGCCAACAGGAAACGGATGAAAAATGGGAAAAAATGTCACATATGCACCAGAGTACATAATTGGCGTCAAAATGGCATTATTTTACCTGAGATGGTAACCCGGCTTTATTTATTTATTATTTGTTTATTTACTCATAAAATGTTTATTTACTTTCACTTCCTTCTTTTAATTATATATAATTTTTCTTTTTATAGTTATTAATTATTATTATTATTTTATTTACTGTAAGTTCTTTTTGAAAATAGAAAACAATTTAAAAATGTGTATGTAAGCGTTATTTGAAAAGGGAGTTTTCGCCAAATGGGCTTTGAAAAAAATTGTGCCAAATCTGATGCGCTTGTGGTATCCGTGCCGAAAAATTAGTGACCAGAATTGACTTCCATACACAAACAAAATATAAGTTAACCTCCTGACTGCCGCTGGCGGATTTTTTCGCACACTAACCTGCAGGTTTCACTGCAGCATAAGCAATATTTAAATTAATATAATTCTGCAAATAAAACCCAATTTTCAAAAATTAAGTTAGGATTAATATTCTCAAAGATTATACACCTCTACATCACTACATAGTATAAAACAAAGTCGCTTTTTCTGTCCCTATATCCCTATGTGCGCTTAAAACTTTAAAACTACGCAACGGATTTTGATGCGGTTTTTTTTAATAGATAGAGTGATTCAAGAGGAAGGTTTATATGTATAATAACATCCATTAAATAGTGGAGAAATACTGTTATTTTTTAGGTTTTTAATGTGATGTCGTAAATAATTTCATTTTTTCCGCTTATGGATGTTATTATACATATAATGGATGTTATCACTACATTGTATAAAACAAAGTCGCTTTTTCTGTCCCTATATCCCTATGTGCGCTTAAAACTTTAAAACTACGCAACGGATTTTGATGCGGTTTTTTTTAATAGATAGAGTGATTCAAGAGGAAGGTTTATATGTATAATAACATCCATTATACGTATAAAACAAAGTCGCTTTTTCTGTCCCTATATCCCTATGTGCGCTTAAAACTTTAAAACTACACAACGGATTTTGATATGAATAATATGAATAATATGAATAATATGAATTATTTTCCAAACTTCTAAATTATCACTACATAGTATAAAACAAAGTCGCTTTTTCTGTCCCTATATCCCTATGTGCGCTTAAAACTTTAAAACTACGCAACGGATTTTGATATGAATAATATGAATAATATGAATAATATGAATTATTTTCCAAACTTCTAAATTATCACTACATAGTATAAAACAAAGTCGCTTTTTCTGTCCCTGTATCCCTATGTGCGCTTAAAACTTTAAAACTACGCAACGGATTTTGATGCGGTTTTTTTTAATAGATAGAGTGATTCAAGAGGAAGGTTTATATGTATAATAACATCCATTATCCATTATATGTATAAAACAAAGTCGCTTTTTCTGTCCCTATATCCCTATGTGCGCTTAAAACTTTAAAACTACGCAACGGATTTTGATGCGGTTTTTTTAATAGATAGAGTGATTCAAGAGGAAGGTTTATATGTATAATAACATCCATTAAATAGTGGAGAAATACTGTTATTTTTTAGGTTTTTAATGTGATGTCGTAAATAATTTCATTTTTTCCGCTTATGGATGTTATATAAACCTTCCTCTTGAATCACTCTATCTATTAAAAAAAACCGCATCAAAATCCGTTGCGTAGTTTTAAAGTTTTAAGCGCACATAGGGATATAGGGACAGAAAAAGCGACTTTGTTTTATACATATATAATGGATGTTATTATACATATAAACCTTCCTCTTGAATCACTCTATCTATTAAAAAAAACCGCATCAAAATCCGTTGCTTAGTTTTAAAGATTTAAGCGCACATAGGGATATAGGGACAGAAAAAGCGACTTTGTACAGTACAGTATTTTGATAAATCTTGTAATAACATATTTTGTATCAGGTTGGGGAAAAAAAAAATCTTTTTTTAATATTTTTAATAAATTACAGAGAAAACAACATTACAATTTTCCCCTTTTGCCGGGCAGTCAGGGGGTTAAAAGAAAACATGCAATGAAAATAAATATAAAGGTAAAATGATGTCATAAAAGAAACTTTTTATTTAAAAACGTAATTGTTTCTAATTTTCTCACGCGAAATATGTAAAACATTCTTTTAGCGATCAAAAAGTGCTGTTAAGAGATTATCACAAAATCTCAAAATCAAAGTTTTTATGACTTTTTTAATATAAAAAAATAACAGTTTTATTTTCCTGCATGATTAAATTTTAAAAGGTTTTATTGCATTCAATATTTCTGAGTGCGTAAATGATTAGTATTTACTCCATGTACTGTTTCGGTTATCTACGAAAATGTCCAGCCGGTGAAAATCACGCTCACCAAATTTCTGTGACGTATGCACATAAATTGTGCTTTTTTATCAGTTTTTTTAATATAACTCTTAAACTATTTGGAATTAATTTTTAAAAGTAGGTGCATTCACCAGATTACCTTCATAGGTACCTATTGGTACAAACAGAATCAAAATCCGACAAGTACTTTTTGAGATTTGCTTGACGAAAGAATTTTTTTGAATTTTAATATCGTTACGTATCTCTGAGTATAAAGACTTCGCTTCGCTCAGACAATTATTATTTTAGCTTCTCTGAAAACTTTGGAGGTGTGACACAATAAACATGGAACCAATAGCTCAAAAGCAATAAAAACTAACACTACAATAAAACTGGAAAAGAAATCAACAATACATAACCAACTAACGAAGATGGCGCAGAATTTCGATGCACAGAGAATCCACATGAACGGACAATAAAGGAAACTACATGAATTCATAAGACGAGGATGGAAACCGGGGAAAATGCCCCATTCCATCTTGACAATGTGCTTCCTGCGAAGACGTGATGCACAAAAGATACGAAAATCCAGGTCTAAAAAAAAATCATCACACGTCATGCGCGAAAAATGGACAAAAGCATCCACTCCAGTAGCTACAAATCTTTTTAAATAAAAATAATAAATAAATAAATAAAAAGGGACAGGCTATTCTTTGCACCCCTCATTTCTTTCCGTAACAAAACGACGTCGCACCCCGCTGCCAAAACCCTGATCCCCAAAATACTGGGTTATACGTCTACGGTATTTATTTATGGAGTGTTTTCATTACACTTCCATAAATACTAGAGGAATAAATCGTAAATAATACACTGCTGGTGATAAACAAGTAAAAAACTCTTGAGCAAACCTTCTGGATAGTTATATAGATGAGGAGTATACCCCCCCCCCCCCCCACGTTTCTCAGTTACTGGTATATTGGATCATTACGTAACAACGTGGATAATAGTGGGGGGTGAAACTGAGATTTTGATGGACTGCCCCCCCTTTTTTTTAAAAAAAAATCATGATGGTATAACTACTTTAGATAATAATAATAAAGATATTAAAGTTTAATTTCCCCAGCTCCCACCCAAACTAGAGAAAGAAATAGAATTTGCCAGTGTCAAAAAGCAATAAAATGAGTGTCGTGAATAACTGATAGAGATATAATACATATATACATGATTTAAAAAAAAAAAAAAAAAAAAAAAAAAGCGTAACGTTCTTTTGCAATGATTCGCGTCTCATTTATGGAATTTAACAATTCGGGTTAAGTTCTAGTTTCAGTTTCATAAGAAATTATTGAATTTTGGAATTAAGTTTCTAATCATTTTTAATAAAACTAATTAAGATTTTCGCATAAGTAAATTTACATTAACAGAATATTATTAAAGCATTCATTTTTTCCCCATCGAATAATTGATGAGATGAATGTTTTTTCATCTACAATGCTGTAAAAATCAAAATAATGCACGAAATTATTTTGAAACAAAATATTAGAAAATAGCCAAAATGCCTGTTGAATATAAATGAAAAATAAAATATTCCATTTCCGGAAAAGGACAATAAGTAACCTTTGATTTTTTTTTTTTTTTTTTTTTTTTTTTTTGGGGGGGGGGGGGGAATATTTAAGGAAAAGGCCAATTAGCATTTTAATTTAACTTATATTTTAATTTTTAGAATCATGAAAAATAGATAAAGCAGATTCAAAATCAGGGATGAGATTGACCAAAAAGCAAAAAAGCTGAAAACTGCGCGAACGACTTTTGAGCAATGACAGGAATGTCAATCGCAACAAATATAATTGTATTAATATATAACATACAATTTAGCTTTTGGTAAATTAAATTAAAAGGAAATTATTAACGTGAATTGCAGAAATTATTTATACTTACTCTAATGTAATTTAGTTTATCAAGATACAGTACATTAATAAAACCCTGTTATTGGCATGAATATTTTTTTTAATTGAAATTTTCTTTGTTTTTTTTTTGTTTTGCTCTTGCACAAGGTAAATTTCTTTCTCCTGCTTTTTTCTTGGATATTACACATTAAAGATATCTAGTGATGTCGCTGGACTTTAAAAATCCTGAGTCTCCAGGACCCAGAACTTAAATTCTGGGTCTCTTTTTTACAAAAGTGGGTCCTAACTGATAAGTCATTTTTAAATGCAAAAATTGAACTTGATCATTTGGAAAAGAAGACTGAAATGCAATAATTTTTGTTTTAACAATAATTAATGCATAATTAAAATCAATATTATTTTTTAAAAATTTTGAGAAAAATTTTATTTATTTTTAAAAAAATAAATGTGCAAGATACAAATTTAATTATAAATTAATGCTTATTTGAGTGTAGAAGATAACATGTATCACTATAGTTTTTATTTCTTTTTAAAAAGGGCAAGATGGATTTATTGAAAAAAACATTTTTGTTGAAAAAAAGGATACTTTTGTTGAATATAAGGGTATTTTTTGTTCAATGAATGGGTGCTTTCAGAAGTCACATCCATTCAGAAAGATTTAGAGGTGTCAAAAATAGATTTTGGAGCAGGAAAGTCTGTATTTGGAATGGCAAAAAAATAATTTTGAAAATTAATTTTTGGGTTAGTTTTTTTCAGAGTCGCTTTGATGAAATTTTTAGTTTTATCACTATCTCTTCATGAAATCTGTCATATGTTGGAATCTTTCGGCAAAATTTAAAGTTTTTTTTTTTTTTTTTTTTTTTTTTCCCCAAAAATTTGTCATTTTTTGCGAATATTTTGACGAAATCTGCCGTTTTTTCGCGATTGTTTGACGAAATCTACCGTTTTTTCGCGATCATTTGACGAAATCTGCAGTTTTTTCGCGATCGTTTGACGAAATCTGCCGTTTTTTCGCGGTCGTTTGACGATATCTACCGATTTATCCTGATTTTTTGACAAAAGTTGTGATTGTTGGCAAAACATCTTGCGAAATTCGCCGTTTTGTCGCGATTTTTGGACGAAAATTGTCGTTTTATCGCGATTTTTGACAAAATCTGCCGTTTTTTCGGTATTTTGTGACGAAATTAACCATCCTTTCGCGAATCTTTTGACAAAATTGGCCGGAAATTAGTCGTTTTTTGGCCATCTTTTAAGGAAATTTGCCGTTTTTTCGCGATTTTTTGACGAAATTACGCGTCCTGTATTTTTTTTGGTAAATCAAAAAATTTGAAAATAACAAAAAAGCGGAAAACCGCGGATCCGGGGAAGAATCTCATCCCTGCAAAATATTTTCACGTTAATTGAATTTATTCCTAAAAAAATAAATAAAAAAAAATAAATCTAAGTTCTCCAGCCAAGAGTATTTTTCTTTGCTATTAATATAAAATAAATGTTATTAATGGGATGCTAAAAAAAACCTGTATCAGCTATATATTCCAATCATCCGATGAGGTTAAAATGCTCTTTCCCTGTTATAGTTCAAAATAAAACTATTATAAAAGATAATTTAGAAGTAAATTAACTATTGAAATTGACTTTTATAATTCAAGTTCGACATCGCTCTTTAATTAATAAAAAAAAAAAAAAAAAAAAAAAAAAAAAGTGAAAATATTTAATAATTTAAGATAAAACTATTACAGCAAAAGATAATTCAGAAGGAAATTAACCATTATGTAAAATCAAATTTCATAAAAACAGTTTTTTGCCGAATTAAACTTGGTAAAGGCATAGAAATTTACAAAGTTCAATAATGTAATTGAGTATGATAGGAGGAAAATATCAGTTTTCATAGTTGAAAAGTAGTTTTCAAATTTTGATTAGCGCAAAAAGCCAATTCTGTGCGTATCAATATAGGATACACGAAGAAAACCATTAAAGACCAGCATTTTAATAACCTTAGATTATTTTACATCGTTACGCCCCTGTGTATTCTGGCAACTTGTGATTAAAATAAAAGACTGGCACAGGAACTGCATCATTATCTTTTTTGAATCCCCTATTTTTAGGTTAATATTACTGCCGTCTTCCAAGTTTCTCCCTGCCTAATTTGTATTTGTGTTCTTATGATTTAATGAACCAACTTTACAACGTTTGTAATGAAAGTTTTCTCGAAAGGAGAAAATAAAATCAAGGATGATTTACTAATCTGAAGATGGGATGTGCGCATATCCATTGCATAATATATATTTATAAAAAGGGGGAGGGGGAATAAAAGATATAAAAAAATAAATAAAATTGCAGAAAGCATGCATCAAGAGTATGGCACACCTTATTACTTTATTTGGTAACACATTCAAAGTTTTAAAATGAACACAGTTAAAATAAGAATTTAGAAAATATCACTATTTCTGAGCAAACGCTGCGTTAGTTATTATTTTTCGTTGCTTACTATTTTTAACAACTTAACACTTTTATTTTTAAATAATTTTAGCAATAATCAGATATTAATTTATTTATTAATTCAGAAATGTCTAATTTAATTCAAATTACAAATTCCTATTAAAAGGATGCCAACGATTTTAATTAAATGATTTGATTCAGTGATTAAATCGTGATTTTAAATAAATTGATTTTTTTTTAATCATTGATTAAAATCGTAATTTTTTTAAATGTTTAAAATTACATAGAAAAATATTAAAAACTAAGATGAAACATCATTTGGAAAGTTTCATAGGTAAGATATTTTGCTGTATAAACAAGCATTTAAAAAAAGTTTAAAAAAATTATTTCTAAGCTTAAACTATTCTTGAGAAAATTAAGTACAGGATTGTATGCAAGTTTAAATTACAAAGCCAGAGGCAGTTCTATATATAGACATTTCGGAATATTAGAATTCTACTAGATAATGCTTTGTGAAAATTTTATACATTACACCCCCTCTTTTTTACAAAAAAAATAAAAAGATTGGTCACGAAATAAAATTAGAAAGTTGATGGGCTATATTGATAAAAAGCTATTTTATAAATGTGACTCAGAGAAATGTGGTTTGCGCCTAAAAGTGCCCATCATAGCAGCAACGAATAATTTGAACAATCTTCGACTATTAATGCATTTCACTTCCAACTCATGGGAGGAAAAAAAAATTTAAAAAATAATAACTGAGAAGTTTGGGAGCACATAGGGGTGAAGAGATTACCATAAATCATATTTCAAGATGGGTGGCTAATCATTGCTTCCATTTCTCGATCAGGGTGTTATCGGATTAGGTTACCCGGATTTTTTTTATAAAAAGTGGAAGAAGCTATTTGCAAGTTTCGAGTGCAGGCCTTTTGTTCGGGACTCTCCATTTAGGGAAAGTCTTTATCAAAAAAAAAAAAAAAAAAAAAAAAAAAAAAAAAGCTGGAGCGGGGAAAACGCAAGCGTTTTATAGCCACCCTCTAAGTATTTCATCTTTTTAATACTACGGATAATATTCACAATGACAGATGTTTTAGAGTTCAAATTGGGAACATAGAAATCTGTTTTATTGAAAAGCGGGATCCGACAAAATCGATAATGAAATAACTCTCTATTTTAAGCCAGTCGCCTACCACCCCATTCACAATAGGCGATGTGGGCTTTTCACGTTTGACACGTAGTATCTTTTTTCATTTCACATTATGTCTGGTTAGTAGCATATGTTGAACACATACTTATTTATTCATCATAACGCAGGCGAGCCACGAACGCTTATACTATCACATTTATAGTTATAATAATGTAGCATGGCTGGGAAATTCGCAGATATGAAACGTTTTGTCTAGTTTTACTTCAATAAATAGAATATGGCGTAAAAACCAACAGTACCTTTGGAAAACTTGCAAAATTATCAAGTTTTATATATTTATTGAAAATTTAACCTTCCAAAGAAAAAAAAAAAGAATTTTGGTCGTTAAATGCATATTCTAACTTATTTTTCTAATAGCCATTTTATGTAAAATATAATTAAAATGTTGTTATAAAATTTATTTAAAATTATGTTTAAATTTGGATCACAATACCACAAACAAATAATATATGCGGAAATGATTAATAAATTCTTAATTTAAATGTCAATAGGATGAGAATAACCTAGTAATGACAGCCAATTGTAGCTTTAATAAAATTTCTTAGAGGGGGGGGGGGTGTAAACATTTTCTCTAATTCCTTTTATCTATTTTTACTTCTTTTTATGATCTTGTTTGTAGAGAAATATCTCGGATGCTGATAAAAGCAGCAATAATGATAAAAATGTACCAGTGCCAAGAAATGGGCCTAATAATTGTCAATGATATACTTAGCTAATGTAGCTTAACTATAGTGCCATAGATCTTTTGAATAAATAAAAATAATACAAATTTTTAATAAAGTGCATTGCTAGATTTATTTTTGTTTTGGTGTTTATGATCTGCAATGCGAAATTTTACCATTAGATCCTTTTATTATGATAACTGAAAAGCTACTCCTAAATCAATAGTATTATATCATTTTGGTTTTAAATATAACTTTAACAACAATAAGGGGGGGAAAAATTCTAGCAAGCTATTTTTGTTTGGCTAAAAATAGGCACCCTGAATAAAACCCAAAGAATTTTACAAAGATTTAGAATACTTACATGCTTGAAAAAATATATTAGCAAATACATATTGACATTGTAAGGCGGAAGTATTCTTATGTTAAAATGTGAGGTTGTACAATAGATGATAATAAAAAATGGGGGCACTGAACTGAAATGGACACTTATAAAAGATCGTAGTCTAATAAGATGATCACGGTAAAAATCATTTATATAATTATTTTACTAAAGGTTTAAAATTGTTTAACAAATCTCAAATGCTCTTGTAATAACTTCTCTTGAAAGGTAAAACTTTTCCCGTTTCCTATTTTCGTCACAAATTTAAAACGAATGATTTAAAACTGTTTTAAACCCAAATAAAAACATATTGTTATAATAAACGTATTTGAATTTAATTGAAAAGATTTTTTTAAAACTTTGCAATGGGGAATCTTGACTAAACACACGTGAATTACGCATGCTGAAATCAACTTTTGTAAGAACTGACGGAGTCGAATGTTTTTTAACAAATGCATTATATTTATTAAAGGGAGAAAAAAAAAAAAAAACAGGGTATTGCTGATAGGAATTGGACAAATTATTTATATAAATTATAAAAAAAAAAAAGTTTTTACATTAATTGGAACTTTTTGAAAACAAATAGTATATTTATTGTTTCATCCAAGCTTGTTTCATTCTGAAAGTTAAAACTGTATATAACCTTGTCAGAAAAAGATTTGGAAAAGAATAAACAAATAGGTATTTTTACGCATAAATTGGAAACGTAGAAAATAATTTAATTTAAAAAATTTAATTCAGACATAAGGCTTAGCCAAAAATTTCAATTTACTAGTTTAGTAATATTTTGCACTGTAACAAAAATTCGTCAGCCATTGAAAGCGCCTTGGAAATATTGCAAGTTATAAAATGTATTGAAATTATGGGTATACATATCACTCCATTTGAATAGAAGATTTATCGTGTTTTCACCCAGAATAAAAAGAGGCCCAAAACTGCTTTGGGTGAAGCTTTCTAAAGAAGGGTCCATTGTGATTCAGTGGAGGTCAAGACATATATAGTGGCAGATGTTTTAGGCACAGCATATGAGAAACTCTTTCACTTAGTGTAAGAATACGAAGAGCATTCGAAAACACTTTAGCGAATATTTCAAAGTGGGTTTCCAATAATTTTTTTAAAGTAAGATTTAAAAAAAATATTAACAATGCTTGAAAAAAAAAAAAAAAAAAAAAAAAAAAAAAAGCTATATTTTTTATACTGTTTTGTTATAGTGCGCAGCATTCAACGATCACTCCGCCTTTTAAATACTTAAAACTATATTACAACACTGCACCAGAAAAAAAAAAATAATAATAGTCATTGTACTTTATCTTTAGAAAAATATAATAGTCCAATAGTAAATTATAATAATTAAACATATAAATGCTATCATAGACAGGTATGTGGACCAGGGTAAATGGTGGTAGCCACTGAATACATTTACTTTTTATTTTTCAAGGAACTACAAATATCCCCCAGTTTCTCAAATAAAACTGTAGCACAAATCCTCTGGTGTATTTACCACTACAGCTTCCTGATCAGCAGCCAAATAGAAACGAATTACTTCATTCGATCGAAGATTTGTAAAATTCACAAGGACTCGTACTTACCTGCAAAAGAAAAAGAATAAAATTAGACGATAGCATAAAGTAACAAATAAAGTTAATAATAAATATTAACGATACATATAATAACAAAATAATATTTATTATGTTTTGAATATCATTTCAAGTGAAGCTTACTTCTTGTTTGATTTTTTAATTTTTTAAAATATTTTTTAAATGGAACTTGGAACTTATATAAATGATAATATTGATTTTTTGATAAATTGAAGTATCTCAATGTTCACCTTTATTCTATTTATTTTATTTTATTATTTATTTATTTATTTACTTTTTAAAGGAGAACAGAGAGTTTTTTTATATATATATACGATACAAAGGTATATTTTTCCAGGATTGAACAGGTACATTGACAAAAAATTTTCATTTTAAATTAACCGTATGACAAAAAGTAAAATTTGTTCTTATTGTACATATATTAATTTTTCATTAAAAATATTACTTTTAGATAGTGTGGTGACGAAACGACTCATTGTGTTACCAGGGTCCTGTTTTTATGAAATTGTGAAGTTTCTCTTATATTTGTGAAAATGCTAAGTCATAATTTTGTGAATTCTAAATTACCGATGTATTAATGTTCTATCCTTCATATATAAAAAGCTAAGTAATATGCTCTTGGGTGAGTTCAAATGCTTATTTCCAGACCAGATTTTTATTTTTAAATGATTAAATTTGTCAAAAGTTCAAAGGTTAAAAGATACTGTAAAAGGTTTATTTAAGAGACAAATAATTTTGTGAAGGGTTCTGTTTTAAGATAAATTATTTTGTGAAGGTCTTTTAAAAGACCTAAAATTTTACTAAACATATCCCTGATTACGAATCTATATATTTTATATAACCAGTTAATTCGCATAACGTTAATGTATTTTTATAAATACAAATACAGTATTTACCCGTGTATAAGGCGCACCCCTACTTTACAAGTAAAAATGGCGATTTCTTAAAATATCGTGTATAACGCGCACCATAAATTTGATACGCTAATGAAGAATAACCAAATGAATTTCAGTAAAAAAAAAAAAAAAAAAAAAATCGAAGCAAACATTACACCAGACCAGAAAACAAGACGAAAATGCATTTTTAGACTTCGGGTTGTAAGAGAATGACGGGAAATAGGAATGAGTGACGGTAAAGAGAATTGCTAATTAGCGTTTAGATAATGTCACTAGCTCTGTTGTATAAAAAAACTGCAAGGTGTGAAATAAATATACAGTAATACTTCAGTTAAGTAACATTTTCCGAGTTTTAATATCTCCTTTGAATAATTTCTTGTTTCATATGTATATAGTTCGACTGCATCCAACAGTAAAAAATTATTCCGTGTATAAGGCGCACCTAGGAGTTTTGATCTAATTAAAAAAAAAAAAAAGTGCGCCTTATACACGAATAAATATGGTAAGTTGGAAAAATTTTATTTTTATAAACTTATTTCATTTTGTTAAGCCAGTGAGAAATCTTAGACATTTATAGTTACTTTTTTTCATTGACTTATACAAGATTTTGTGAACGTAACAATAATATTCAGGCAATATTATGTACATTTCACAAACAGTTAAACATTAATTCATTTATTAAAATATTTATAAACTAATTGATATTCATAAATATGCGATTCAAAACATAGGCATAAATTTTGCAACACTTTTAGAACAAAAACATCACATCCTTTAAAATTGATCATTTTAAAGGATACATCCAGCTTTCCCGTTTTTATATATGAAAATAATAATACAACAAAGGGTAAAACGATAACAGAAGATTATTTAATTCTAAAACTCGAAATTTATCATATTCATTTCAGGATAACAATTTAGGTTAAAAGTTCTGCGAATAATCAAAGCGTTAGCGCATATCTGAATGCGGGTTGCGTAAAGTGAACAGTATAAAAACATAGAATATAATTTAACCCTTTGAGCCATAACTCATTAAATTTTATGTAGTCAGAATTTAAGATAACAACATCATTTTCTTGTGAATATGAGTAACATGTATAAAGAAACCTTCATAAATTTTACCAAGTTTAAGTGACAATTACTCTCACCGACTTGTGCAAAACTTTATAAACATTTTTTTTTCTTCTACTATGACAGATATTTTTTTGCAAAATTGACCATTCATTCTTTTTCTTAAAGTTTACAAAATTAATCTCCCTTCGTGAATGTACAGAAAAAAAAGGCAGACATTATGTAACTTTTCGTAAACGACGATTTGTAGAAAACGATCACACTTAACTTTTACGTAAACAAACAAACAAATAAAAATTGAGATAACAAAAGATCGTTTCTCTCAGGCTTGAAATTATTCATACGCATTCGGATAAATAAGACAGCATTTAGGTTAAAAGATCCGAGAACAATAAAAATGTAGCCCATATTTGAATGCAGGAGGGAAGAAGTGAAACAATATGAAAAAAAGGCCTCAGCAGTATTTTCCCATAAAGATCCAGAGAGATTAGAAGAGAGAGAGAGAGTAAAAAAAAAAAAAAAATGGCGCGAGAAGATTTTGAAAGAAAGCTATCTTTTTCTTTTCTCTCGCAATTGCTAATTATTATCAATTACTCGGAGATAACAAGGCAAAGGTCAAAACATAAGTCTGTATGTCAAGCACACTTAAGAAGGATGATAAGGCTGAGAAGATCATAGTTTAAAACAAAGTGGTTTAAAGATAGATGGGTGCTAAAATGGAATTTGATAAGGGAGACTGTTCAGATTAGTATTTGCAATATATAACGCATTTAAGTAATTTTAGCTCCCAACGTTTTTTAAAGTTTCGATTTTAAAAAATGCCAATCTACCGACGTCGCTTTTCTTCGAAATCATTTTTCCATTTATTTATAAAATTTAACGGTGGTATCATCGCGATGGATTGCAATAAAAGATTGTTGTAACATTAGGATATTCATTATGATAATAAAAAAATTTTAAGTTTCTTGGATTTGTTCAGGTTTTATTTTGAAGAGTTTCCAAACAATCGATACAGTCTTCCTTCGAAATCATTTTTCCATTTATCTAAGATTGCAGAGAAAGTTTCAGCTAACCTAATCAATTGTTAAATCTCATGTTAAACTGGTGTCGAAATTTAGACGCAGTAATTATTCATTCTTTATGCTTATTACATTTATCAAATTTCTACTTTTTTTCTATAGAAGTTTAGATATTTCAACTTTAATATGAAACTAAGTCGGATGTAGCAATCTCAAAACTTTCTTCTGTCTCATGCATATTAATTCTTCAAAAGTCGCTACCATAGTGCCAAAATATGACAATCTATGCTTATTGTGATGATTCTAATTGCATAAAAATTCTGTTCTTGAAATAGGACTATTACGGATATCATTAAAAATGTAACATAAATTTGTTGAGCGATTTATACCAAATCATAAACAATAATAAATAATCATTCAAACTATACCTGAATCTGAATTTTAATGCAGAAATTCATACATTACTTCTTGGGATAGAGTTAAATCGGGAAAATTCAGCATAGCAACGCCACCTGTTGGGCTATTGACACCAAAACATTAACAGAACTAGATCATATCACGAATTTACTGATTCTGAAGTTTGATGAAAATCCGTACATTAATTCTTGAGATATAGCTGTTACGTAAATCGTAAAACAATACAGCTAAAAGCGCCATCTGTTGAGCGATCTACACCAAAAACTAATCAACACTAATTTATATCATAGACTTCTAGAATGTAATTTTTTTTATTAAATTCCATGCATTAGTTTTTGAGATAGAGCGAACACAAAATTTATGTCACATACAGACAGACTCACAGACAGACATTTTGTAAAAACATGTCTTCTGGAACCTCTGACCCCTAAAACGTATAAATCCGCCAAAAACTGGAAAGTTTTCACGAATCCAATACTTTCTTTTTATATAAAAAAAATAGAAGAAAGTAAAAATGTATTTTGAGATGAATGCTTTCTCTATCTTGGAAGAAAGTGCGGTAACTACATACAATGACACACATAAAGTTTTATATCGTTTGGTCCAAATATACACATTTATATCCGTTTTCTTTTTCTTTCTTTCTTTTTTTTTCTTTTTTTTTTTCTAATAAAGACCAAATAGTTAACGATTTTTTGTGTCCTAGGCCATTAATTTTTTTTTTTTTTTTTTTTTTTTTTTTTTAGATTTCATTAAAGGCATATTAAAGAATGTAAACAGAATTAAACATGAATTTCAAAACATAGATTTTGCTGCAAAAAGTTACAGTGGAACACATAAATGCTAATACCAATACGATATTCAGAAAGTTGTTGGCTAAACTAATAAATAGAAACTCACAGAATCAGATTTTCACAGTGAAGTAACAAATTCTACGAAAGTTCGATAAATATTGTATACATCGTGAAACAGTAGCGGGATGATTCAATTAATCTGTAGTTCGTTGGTGTAATTATTCCAGGGAAATGAAGGCATATTTGAGATTCAGCAATAGCAAATGAGATTATTAGTGCGAATTCAGATTAAAACATTTCGAAATAAAGCAGATTACATACAAAGATTGAACGAGAAAATTAAATTACTTTAAAATGTATTAAAATATTTTATTTAAAAAAATTGTTTTGAAAATGCGTAATTAAACAAACATAAAACACATCCTTTCAGCGTCGCAGATTCTTTCCTACATGTAAATAATTGTTTTAATTGATACTTGTTTTAAAATATTTTACCTACAGGTTATTTTCTGCCTTCTTGCAAACAGTGAGACATCCATAAACAAATAAGCATTATCATCATTTATTTATTTTATTTTTTTCAATGTGATACTAGCATGATGGGTTTGTAAATGTCATATCTTCGAAAATAACAAAAATATGCGATCCGATATTTTAATACATACCAATGTTTGACTTATATCCGATATTTTCAAAACTAGTCAAATTATTGCAGATGCAGATTGCAAATATATTTAAACTTACTAAAAATAAAAAATTAAAATATATTGCACATAACATAAACTTACAAAATGTCTTTTTATCTTTCATTCTTCTTTTTATTTATTATTTTTTTCACTTACATTACGAAATTGAAGATTATCTAATTGAAAACAGAAATACGTTGTTTTTTACATTAATCAAAATCAAAAGAAGAATTATACGATTCAGTATGAAATTCAAGAAAAATGTAGCTTAATAACAAAACTTCAGCAAAAAAAATTTTTTAGTTAAAAATTTTGAACACAGATATGAGTTTGTCTACTTTTTTATCCCCTAACCTGTTGTGAATTTAAGCAGAATAATAACCAACTAGACAAGATTATTTTTAAAGACGATGTAAATAACTGATAATCTAAATTAAAAAGTTTATCTAAAGGGGTCACAATCACTTGAAAATTGTCAAAATATAGATTTTTTAAAAAATATTAATCAAAAGTTTCTTTAATTGTGAATATTCTGAAACTTCATTTTTACTTATACGACTATTGTATCGTGAAATATTGTAAATTTTGTCAGTAGATCCAGCTCAGTTAGTTATACAAATGAAAACAACTGATTTTTTTCCCCGTTCCTTTTTTGATTTTGGTTGCAGATAATTTTAATGACACTTTCATTTTCGGAACCGGTTATGAAAGTGAAACTAACTTTATATCTGCAACCAAAATCGAAAAAGTAGAAAAGGAGCGATGTTGAGAAAGACCTCACCTATCCAAGGCAACATACAAAAAAATAAATAAATAAATAAATAAATAAGGAAAAAAAAAATATAGAAAAGTAAACGAGTTATTAGAAAATAATCTTCCCATAGGAATAGCATTAATTCGCGAGTGTTTTCGATAGCAGGTACAGGAACTTTAACATGCAAAAATTCCAAAACAGTTATAATTTTTCCTGCTTCAATTAAATAGTCAAACATTCAATATATTGCTATATACAGGATTGAAAATACTCAATTAAAGAAAAGTAAATCAATATTTTAGATAATTAAACAGCGACAAATAATTCCAAGTGGCAGTAAAGACAATCCACTTTAATTCTTTGATTTTTATTTATTTTTATTTTTATTTATTTATTAATTTTTTCAAAAAACCCATGCAATGGAACATTTACAAATGAATTAGCATTATGTTATACAGCTGAAATAATACCATGTACGAACAATTCCGACAGTTAAATTACACCACTTTGACTTGGAATTCTTCAATTTAGACGGACACATTTTGTTTCAACTGAATCATAGTCGGAAACACAAGTAGTAAGTAGAAAAAAAAAGAGAGAAAGAAGAAGTAATAAAGACGAGGAGAATTATCTGCTTGATTAAATTAAATAATGGTAAAGAAAAAAAAAAGAATCTCCTTTTCTTCAATGGTGCAAGATAAAAAGTAAATTAAATATGTGTGGGGAAGCTTAAGGCGTGGAACAAGCATTTTCAATCTTTTTAGCATCTTACTTCAGACTTATCTCCAGAAAAGAATATTGTACAAGATATGAAACAACATGAAAGATGGATCGTATATTAATTGCACAATTTTAGACACGAAGATGACTTTAATGAAACATTGTGTTTTAAGGAAGGTGCGAGGACGTCCATCATGTGTGCTTCATACTAATGTACATATCACCAGATTAAAGGTGAAAAGGTATAGTTTCGTACGAGTGGTATAGTACATTCCATCGCATGCAATCGTGAAAAAATGAAATAAAATAAGTAAATAAATATTCCGTATAATGTAAAATTCATGAGGGGCCGGTTGTTCGAGGAAAAGAGTCAGTCGAGTTCAGAAGATTGAGATGTTGGTAGAATTTTCTCTGGCGGAAATCAATTCTTTTACCTCAATTTTAACAAGGTTAAAGAATTATAATACTGCCTAAATGTGTTAAAACTTGCAGGGATTCTTTAAATATTGAATATTGATACAATAGATCCAGTGTTGGGGTCATTATTTAAAGGCGAAGCAGAGCAGCACCTTGCCTTTTTTGAAGTTAACAAAAGGCATTTAGCCAGGGGTGATTCTGGATGAAATTTTTTTTTCGGAAATTCGTATCGCATTTTCGGAAATTTCGGCGGTGGGGGGGGGGGGGTCGTGAGTTCCCCCCCTCTCTCCAGCGATCTTCGGACAAAATCGGCGTTTTCCCGCTATCTTCGGACGAAATCAGCAATATTTTAGCAAAATCGGCGATTTATTGCGATCTTTAGCCAAAATCGGCGATTTATTACGATTTTTTGAAAAAATCGGCGGTTTTTCCGCGATCTTTTGTCAAAATCGGCGTTTTCCCATGTTTTTTTAAGTGAAATCTGCGTTTTTTCGACGATCTTTAGACAAAATTTGCTTTTTAACGCGCTATTTCTCGAAAACAGCGTTTTATTCCGGCGATTTTTTGACGAAATTGGCGTTATATCCGCAATCTTTAGACGAAATCGGCGTTTTCCCGCCGTCTTCAGAAAAAATACGTTTTATCTGCGATGTTTGGTGAAATTGCCTTTTGTCATCGATCTTTTGACAAAGTTCGTTTACAAAAACATTGACGAAATCGTCGTTTTCCCACGAAATATTGACGAATGGTATGCTATTTCGGCGATCCTATCACGAAATTTGCATTTCTACGCAACTGTTTTTTCCGTGTGCAAAACCGTACAAGTTGGCAACTATGCGGAACTGATTACCCAATTTCAAATTTTCGGAAGAGGATGCCTTAAATTTTCGGAAATTTCGGAATTTTCGGACGAGAATCACCCCTGCATTTAGCCTTTTCTTCCCCCCCCCCCCAAAAAAAAATAGTGAAACTCATAAAAAAAAAAGAAGAAGAAGAAGATAAAAGCAATAGATCATTCAGTCATGTCATAGTTTAATTGTTGTATTTTAACCATTTGAAATTAATATTAATATATATTTACTATACTTAAATATTATTACCATTTTAACATTACAAATACAGTAGACTCCCTCAAATCCGCACAGCTTGGGACCAGCGGTTGTGCGGATTTTAGAATTTTGCGGATTTATGGTCATTGCTTTGTTTAAATTTTTTCAAACAGTAATTTGAATGTGATCAATTATGCAATCAAAACTATAATGAATGCTTGCATTATAATAAAATATTAAAAAAAGTAATTAACAAAAATAATAAAAATTAAGATAATTTTTAAAATTATTAAAATATTAAAAGCAAAGGTGTTGATATTAAATATTCATTATAAACATGAAATGTATTTTTCCTTAATTATTCAATGAACTTGTCTCATAAAGGTAACATTACTAATTCACACCAAAATCATAAAATGAGGAAGTTTTATTTTAGATTTAGCCAGAAACCAAAAAAGCTTGATTAACACATAAATATATTTGGTAAGAAGATTGTGGTTACTAATGATATCAGCATTATCATGAATTTTTTCAGAAATAAATTTATTCTTCTTTTATGAAAAAACATGTTTTCAGTAATATTAACAAAAATTACAAATTAAAATACATATGGAATTGATATAAAACTGAATAACTCAAATTTTGTCCCTATATCTGAATTGAATGTTTCAATGCTTACATCTAAAAATTATGTGCGGATTTTAGAGAGTTGCGGATTTAAGGGAGTGTACTGTACCATCATATATTTCTTCTTGAAATAATTCCCGTTTGTACTGAACTAGAGCCCTTTCCAAAGCACCTTGCTCAGTTTTAATATTTTCTTCCCCATATAATGTATTGTACAGCGTAATGATAAGCTATTATTATCATTATTATATTTATACTATTTTACATTTATTCATCATTCTATTGCTGTTCCTATTGGTTCTTCCTCGCAGAAACGAATTACATTCATATAAACTATTCCTAAATAACCTTAAAAGAAAAGAAAAAGGAAAAGAAAATTCTTAGATTTTTCCTGATACAAGTCAAACAAGTTCTCTATTTCATTATTTATAAAATCATTCGAAGTTAAAATTACTTTATTTGTTATACTTAAATATTAATCCCGTTGTTTCAGTTATTCCTCTAGTCTAAATGATACCGCAGTAAGTTAGGAAAACCTACACCTGTATACGAATGTACTTTCCATAAAGGTTTGACTGATAAAAATACTTAGCAGCTAATGCTTCATTACGAATTTCAAATTATAATATCCTTGACATCAATTTCTCTGTTCACTCATAAATTGAAGCAGAGTTCATTCTAGGCATTTTTCACAGGGCGCGCCGCCCTGCCCGCCCTTCTTCATAAAATTTTCCGCCCCGATGGCCCCACTGTTCAAAAGCCCCGCCCCGCGAGCCCTATTACTCGGAAAATCGACTGAAAAAAGCGCCCTTAAAATTAATTTCATCGCTTATTTCAAACAAACACTAAACTATTTGTAAACATTGTACAACCTCCCCAGCCCCACTTCACTCCTAATCTCTTCCTTTTCACACCCCCCCCCCACCCCTAGCCTTCTTTATGCAGACACCAATTATTTTCAGTAAAACTCTAGAAAGTCCACGCTGTCATAAATTCCTGCCTCTACTACTGCGCTACTGGGAAAATTCGTCCGAAATAACAAAAAAAGAAAAAGAAAATATCCCCTTTATCTCGCTATTTATTTTGGAGGGAGTGGACGAGGTAGCCCCGGGGGTCGTGAATTGAGACTTCGGAAAATGACCAAACAAACATACGCTTTGTCCATAGCAGTGATTTATAAGCGAAAGAGATGCACAGGCCATGCTGTTAAGTAATTCACAGAAATAGTTAATTTCTTTTCTTTCTTTCTTTTTTTTCTTTATCGACTGTGAGAATCAAAGATCAAACACCCAAAAGATTAGTCATCTATATATTTTTCTCAAACTAAAAGAAATGAAAAGCAAAAAGAGAAATATTAAAATAGTATTTGTAATATGTCAGTAAAGGAAGTAATAAAATAAGTTTTGTCAGAAACACAAGTGATTTTCTATTAAACTATTAATTTTAAAAGCTATTTTTCAATCGATGATGCCTAAATCAGTTAACTGTACAGCATACATTAGAGATCTGCACGAGCAGGGCCGGGCCCAGTAAGTTCTCTTTCCTTTTATCCTGAGGGATCGGGGAGGACCTAATTTATTTTTTCCGTACCAAGCTAGGACTGATTTCATTCTTCCTAGTCTTCACGGACCAAAATATTCAGTTCCGGTTGAATCTTCCCGTATGAAAACCATTTTCTCTTTGTGGTGAAGTCTGTTCAAAAATAAATAAAATTTGGCTTGGTCCAAAAATTTTTGAAAAAAAAGGCATATACTTTTAAATCGTTATTTTTCTACAATTAAACATTAAAATTAATTCTTTTTAAAAATTTTGTAGATTTTGAGATTTATTAAAATAGAATTAAACGCATCAAAAAAAGAACCTGCATATGACGGAATCTTCTTTTAAACTGAAAATTTCTTTTAAACTGTTCATCCGTGCAAAAGGAATACAATAATACGCGAGAAAAATATATTATTCATTTACACCTGCTAAGAAGGGAACTTGTCTATAACGTATTTTTTCTTTCCAATGTGATTCCGTCTTAGGAGATTTTACTTTAACCATATAGCATTTTTTAGATTTTTATGTTTCGATTTCATGGAATAATAATATTAATGATAACTTAAGCATTTATATACATCAAACAAAGGCTCATTAAAAGCAAATATCGCAGCTTACGGGGCCCTTCTGCATAAATAAAAATTATAAACTTTGAAAAAAAAAAAAAAAAAAAAAAAACCCAAGAAATTAAAATCGTTTTTTCTGTTAGAACTATTCCGTAAGAGTAAAAATGAATGTTCTGTATAATTCAATCAGGCCGGGACTGGTTCGGGTCGAAATTTTAACTTTTATAACGCGCCGGATCGCTAAATTTTTTTTCTAAAATTTCTCTAAAAGTTAAAATTTTGGCTCGAGCCCGGCGCGACCTATGCCAAAATTTTAACTTTTATAACGGGCCGGGTGGTGTCAATATTTTTTCGTTCGGGGCGGTCCGGACCGTATTTTTCTCTATGGATCGTGCCGGACCCGGGTCTAGAAATTTCGGCCCGTGCAGACTTCTAGCATGAATAAATAGGGGCAGCACACAAAGCCGGCCTTCTTGAACTGACTTGAATGTAAAATACAATTTAGGACCTCACTTTTTTTTTTTCAGTAAAATAAAAATAATTTATAATGTTTCATTGGGGTCTGCCTACATGCGCGGAGGCTATGTGCCAACCCTTCTCTGTATATTAATTTTTTTGTCTTTCCTTTATTGGGAAAAGGCTTTTAGTTTCCTTTGAAGATTCTATTATAATCAGCTTGGGTTTGATTTTATCTGCTACGTCACACTTCCACTTTATTGCCGCCACTGCTCATGTGCTACACTAATTTCTTGCATTTCTGACTTTAATTCATCGAAAATTCATTCATTTTAGCTTGCTTCACTATAAAAAGGTTTATCTTTACTATCGTAAATAACTAACACTCATTTCATTTCAGATGATGACTCACAATACTGCATACTTTGTAAGAGTCTTAATTGGTGGTTTTATAATATAAACACATCACTAAAGAAACAAACTATCAAGTGCATTGAAAGTTATTTCTGTTCTTTATCTTCTTGCTCAGCGAAAGTCTCTATGACCCGAATTAGCTGGACTAAATTTTTTTTATTCAAAATAAGTTTCGTTTTCAGCATATTAATTTTGCTCCTTTTTAAAGTATCAGCAAATCAGTGGGGTCCTGCGGGCCTTTTAATTTTTTTACAAATTAATTATATCTGGATTGGTAAGTGATTGTTGTCCTATGGTGTCACTTTTAACAAACTTCCATGCATTGGAAATTTTATTCAAAGCACCAAATTCGATAGCATTTTTTTTTTCTTTGAAAGGTATGTCGAAAACTAGAAAAAACTATTCGACTTTACAGTTTTATTTTAGAGCACAACCAATTACTGCATTTATAAGTAAAGAATGATTCGGAAATTATTAGAAAGTAGTTAGTTTGAATTTGAGAATAGTTTTAAGGAAAAGGGCAGCACAGTAAAATAAAACTAAAATTTCAAACAGGCAAGGCCGTTAATAAAATAAAGGATCCGGGGCGGTCGATAAAGAAATAAAAAATATAAAGACTAAATATAAGATTAGTAAAAGGAATTCGGTTTCAAACTTTTGCCTAATATAGTACATTTTATTCTCTACATTTTTTATCTTTTAAAGACTTTTGTTGGGACTTTTCGCTTTCTTCGGTAATTTTTTTTCCTGCTTAAAAAAAAAAAAAAAAAAAAAAAAAAAAAAATTGGCGTTAATGATATTCCGGGCTTACTATAATAAATGTTGCCCTCTGTATTTTTTGAATTTTTAATGAGATTTTTAGCTTTTTTAGAATTCTGCAATGATTTTTCTCTGTTCGTAGGAAAAATCCAGATTTAATCTTTTAGCTCAATATCATAAATTTTGTTCTCTTTTCAATAAAGTTTATTCGAAATTCGTAGCAATTTTTTTTTTCACTTAGAGTTTTTGCGCGGTATGCGATTATTTTTTAACATTTTAAAAATAATTGTAATTAAAATCAACTGTTTTAATCTTTCTCCCCAATACAGTAAATTTTGCTCCTTTGACTTTTGAAATAAACTTTCCCTTCTTTTATAATTTTTTTTTCATAATTTTTAAACATTAGTAAAAGGAATCCCATTCCAGTCTCGAAGCCCATTATATTATATTTTGGAAATATTCGAAATCTATACAGCTGTTTTTAAAGTTTTTTTTTTCTTTTTTCATGCCCGGACAACGATGGATCGATCAGCTAGTAGAGAAATATTTTATAAACTATTTTAATATACAACTTCAAAAATTATAATATTCTAACCGCATTTTTCGTTTTATTTTAAACTATATTATTTTTTTAGAGTCTTTATATCTGAAAGTAATAGTCTAAGAATCTGCCGCTATTCTTTAATCTATGGGTTGTACGGGTATAATTTACAAATATTGAACTTGCACGCGCGATCCTGAAGTTCTGCGTGCAGTGCTTCACAAAATATTTTATTTAATAAATTCGTTTGAAAATAATAAAATTAAGATTTTTCTATCTGTCAGTTGGTTTTATGTAAATTCTTTGAAAACAAGGATCAAATTTAAGTGTCTGAAAGGTTTTTCGGGTATACCAAATAATTTGTAAACTACAGTTGCCTCCCTCCCTCTGATTTTATTGCTGTTCGAAGATAAATCCAAGAAAAAGTATTGAACAATTATTCCAGGTCACTCCCTTTCTCTGCCCCGCTGTGAGGGTTTTTCTGAATCACAGAGATAAAACTACTAAAATGAAGGAGAGAGAAATGTTCAAAACTTTCCGCATTGGTAAATGACGTGTGTTTATCAGTGAGATTTACGACAAATTTGAGGCAACGGAAAAAGTGGAAATGTGCTTGTTTTCCGTCTTTTTAGAACATTTAAAAGCATGAAGGAATCGCTCCCCTTTATTTTTAGGGGATTGGTATATTTTTCATTGGACCAAAAGCAATTGGTGGAAATTTCCCCAGCTTCAGTAAAAAAACAGTTCCAGTATCAGAATTGTAGGGTTCGTATCAAAATTAGTTGAGTGTGTTAATTTTTAAAAAGGTTTTTTAAGTGCTTATTCACCGCTAATGCCTTCGAAAAATAATGAGGGATATTAATATGAGACAATTTGGTGAGAAAAAATAAAGTCATCCTGTCACCCAGGAAAATGTAGGTAAGTGTTTTGTTTTCTTTTTAAGTTGCAACGTTATCGAAACTAATGAAATGAACGAAACTTTTGGGAGAAATAAAAATTCCAGTAAACGGAAAAAAAGAGTAAATTTGAAAAGATAAACATTGAATGTTAAAAGTGTTAAATTATTTTTACTCTTTTATTTACTAGGGATCGAACCCGGACTTCGGATTTTAGAACACAAAGGAAAACTATTTTTTAATATTAACCCCTTGGGGACGATCGACACATATACGTGCCGCAAAAAGGCTTAAGAATTCTTGTTTATCCTCACCAGTAAAATTTTACTGCAAAATTTGCCTTATTAAATCGTAGCATTTTCGCAATTCAAGAAGGTACAAATTTCTGTTTTTAAAAACCGGTGACAAAACATTAAACATTTCGTAAAAGGCTCTCGTCGCGAAGGGGTTAAAATATATTTATTTGCCTATTAACAAAACCAATTTTTTTTTCTGAATTATCAATTTCGCATTCAAATTAAGTTTTGAAATTTATTAAAAGCTATACTTTCGTATAAGTTAATGTATAAAAACACCAAAGATTTTGTTATTTACAGCAGTAATTTAATTCAGATTCTTTCAATTGTATGGGCGCGTAATTTGATTACATGTCTGTTGTGTTACTGTTTTACTTATTTTATTGTCTCATGAAATTTAAAAATAATTATGAAATATCTGCCAGAAACAAATTCTGAGCTGGATTTACTTACCCTTCTCCGACAAGTGTCTTTTACAAAATTTTTAATCTTTTATCATTGGTTTTTAAAAACATAAATTTTTGCCTCATTTAATCGGAAAAATGCCCCTAATGCTATAAAAGAAATTTATAAAGATACTTCGTTTGCATTTTAATATGTTTATTTATTTATTTATTTTCATTGGATAGTTGATATCGATCTATAAGGCCGTTTGTTACTTTTTTCAATTTTGATTGCAGATTTTTTATAAGAATGCTTTCGTTTTTCGAAACCGGTTATGAAAATGAAAGTGTCCTCATAAAAAAAAAAAAAAAAAAAAAAAAAGGGTCTTTGTATAGATCGATGTCACATATCCAATAAAAAAAAATCGTTTAAAAATATTGAAATGCAACCGAGATATCTTTATAAAATTCAATAGGATTAGCAATAGTGAACAGGTCTTTTCAGTTGATTAAAATAGCCTCTTAACTTAAATGCAAACGGATTTATCTTTCATAATCTCTATGCACGGTGGATGATTTTTAAAAATTCATGCTTGAAAATTATTTAAAAATTTTTAAATTGCGATATAATTTTCAAACTAATTGCAGTACAGTTTTGAAAATAATTGTATTTGTAAGTGCATATTTTTCTTTATTTGTCGAGGTAAAAATTGATAATATGCTATGCTTAGAAATTTTAAAAATGCAGTGAAAGCGAAAATTAACCGCGTGCTGTTACCGACATCAAATGACGTCAACGTTACGGACGAACACCTTTGTCCTTTATTATTTTTGTAGTTTTATTTCCATCTAGGTAATATTCAAATAGTCCGCAGCGCCATGCGAAGGGGGCGGTCGCTCCGGGCGCTGAAATTTAGGGAGCGCCAAATTTATAGTACCAACGTCATTTTTAGTTTGTTATAAGAAACAGTTGGGTGGTGGTGGTGGGGGGGGGGGGGGTGCCAAATTGATACTTCGCGCGCTCCTTGTCGTATGCGTTGTATAGAGATCGATCAGACACTCTTTCAACTTGAATTTTTAATAACGGGAATAGCAAAATTTAGTGAAAAATGCGTTCAGTTGCAGAAAAAAAAATCGCCGCAGCATTAATGCAAAAAATAAATAACCTAAAAATGTGTAAAAATTACAATCTGGGGAAATATAAAATTCTAGAAAGGGAAATTAAGAGGATTATTTTATATTGTCACTGCAAAATATTAGGGGGGTTAAAGGGGAAGAAGCAAATACTTTTTGGGGGATGGGGTAGGGGGGGAGAGATTAATTAGTTGGTTATTTATAATTGCATTAATGTGCCCTTTTTTTCCCCAAAGTGCCCTTTTATAGCAAAGCGCGCCCTGCCTGCCCTTAATCCTAGAATGAACTCTGATTGAAGTGTATATAGATATTTTATTTTTGAACACAAGTACGCTCAGCTCTAATAATCAGTTCTCAATAACTTTCAGCATTGACAGTAAATTAATTCTTGATCAGAGTAAAATTTAAATGTTAGGCAATTAAAAAATGTCCATTCCAATTATAGTTTCAAAAATATTTTTGCTATTTTCAGAAAATAACTTCAAAAATATTATTTTTAAAATTCGCCTGGATCAAATAGCTCAGACTAAAGCAGAGCATTCTTAGCTCCGAAAATTGAATATGGACAACTTTCGGCGTTGACAGTAAATTAATTCTTTTCTGAGTAAAATTTAAATGATATATGATTACAAATTCTGCATTTTAATTCAAATTATAGTTCCAAAAGTACTTTTGCTCTTTTTTAAAAATAACTTACAAAAATATAAGCGTTTTATTTTTGATGTTCGCCTGGATCAAATAATTAAGGACTCAAAACTGAGCATTCTCAGCTCCAAAAACGGTTTTTTTGAACAACTTTCAGCATTGACAGACAGTAAATTGATTCTTTTCAGAGTAAAATTTAAATATTAAGCGCAATTACAAATTCTGCATTCCAATTAAAATTATTATATACCACAAATATTTTTGTCATTTTTTGAAAATAATTTCAAAATTATAAGCATATCATTTTTGAAGTTCTCTTAAATCAAACAATTAAGGACTAAAGATGAGCATAATCGGCTTCCAAAAATTGATTTTCAACAATTTGCAGCAATGGCAATACATTAATTATTTTACAGGGTCAAAATTAAATACCCTGCTAAAAAAGATGGAACAAAAATAGCTCATCGGAGATCATTTAAAAACCATTGAAGCCATGCTAGTCCACGAAAATTTGATAAGAATGCCAAATTTCCATTTTTCACAGAAATTGTTTTTAAAAAAGGAAAACATCGATACCTTTTCCCCCGCCGCAATCAATCATCCATACAAAAGAAACCTAGAATTATCAGCAGATCAATTTTGTGGTCGATCCCTTGGCACAGCGACTGGTCTTAAGTCCGGTCCATAATTGGCCCGGGGCCTTTTAAAGTAAAACGTTACGGATGCGCGGCGCTAATTACTGTCATTAGAAGGGAAAGGAAAGAATAATGGAAGAGTGATTCAATTATGAATATTAATGCCGGTACAAATACTTCGGCATCGGTTCTTTAGAAGGACCTTTGAGTAATGATCCGGAGCAGAGCCATTATTGTTGCGCCCTCTGCTCCTCGGTTAAGTAGCTGACAGGTAGAGAGCCGTTCTCAGAAAGCGAGAGAGAGCTTGATTCCGAAACAAAAAGTGATGATGTTGGCAAGGATTAACCGGTTCCTTTCCAAAAAGAGATTTTGTGAGAGAGTGTCGATCAAAACGGAAGTCTGGAAAATTTGGAATAAAAATTAAGAAAGATGCAATTGAATATATGTAGCAATTCTGTCGCATATGGTAGAAGGAGCAGGGGGAGAGGATAGTTGATTTGAAAGAAGGCATAATTCCAAAGAATGGCGATTTAAAAGGAAGTATGAAGAAGTTGGAGAAAAAAATGATGGATTTGTTGCCTATGATTGCCTACGTGGTATATTTTTACTGTCGCAGAAGGAAAAAAAAAGTTTAAAAAAAAAAAAAAAACAGAATGAGAAATTACTGTAGCTATTAAGCAGAGGGCGCAATATTTTATATTGCCGAGCACGCTGGAAATCTGCACAGGGTGGGCCTCCGCCCGAGCCCGACCCAGCCCGCGGATCGGGTTCGAGCCAATTTTCATTTAAGGATGTATTTCGATTCAAACTGCTTGTTTTCCTATTTATTTTTGAATTCACTTTTGCTCTCAAATACATGAAACTCGCAGATTCTCTTATTTAGAAAGTGCACAAAGTGCCGTAAAGGTCAATTCTTTGACAAGTGTACAAAATATTGCAAAAAAAGCAATCAAAAACGGCAATTTGAACCGATTTTTCCGAAGTGGGAGATAAGGGAACGAAAAAAAAGGGTCTTCCAGAGAAGTTAATTGCTTATAAATCAAATTCTAATGAATTGAGCGTAAAAAGACTTTATTCGGCACCTCATACGTCCCTTCAAGAATCCCCTCAGCAAGTTTCATGATTCTACTTTTAAAAATGTGTCTGAAATTGTATCGGAAAATTTCGAGCTGCTGAAGGTGGAAAAGCGTTTTTTCGAATACACCCTTAAGGCCCTTATTTTTTTCTGAAAGTTCGGGCCGGGTCTAGTCAGTATTCTTTCCAGGTCAAGTCGGGTCGGGTCTAACTTAGTTTTCTTGTACCGAGCCGAAACTGGTTTAATTCTTTTTGGTTTTCACGAACAAAAATATTTAGTACGGTTTTAAGCTAGACCATATAGTCATCAGTAAAATTTTGCCTGGCCCCAAAATTTTTGCAGAACATGCATATATTTTTAAATCGCCGTTATTCTAAATTAAATATTAAAATTTATTATTTTTATAGAAGTGTAGATTTCTATGCCTATTAAAATATAGCTAAATTAAAATATAGTTAAACGCACGAACCAGAACATTTGTATGACGGAATCTCTTTTTAAACTGGAAAATGTGTTCATCTGTGCAAAATAAATACAACAATATGTGACAAAAATAAATAAATAATCATAATAATAATAACTAGGAATCTTCTATAATCCTATTTCAGGCAATTTAGATTCGGGTGATAATGAATTTGGGGATATTATCTGGAATTCTCAAAAACGCAGAATCGGGACCTTTTATACTTGGAATTAGTTGGAAAGACTCTTTTAATTATATATATATAAACATTCTCTTTATCTCTTTTTTCATCTTTAAATTTAAAAAGGAGGATGGTCATGCGTTTTTGCAAAAAATAACCAAATAAATTTATAGTTTATTCATTCATTAATTTATATATCAAAATGCATTATGCATCAATTTCAAAAAATAAATAAACAGTCTCCGAAAAATCACTTTATCAAAAATTTGGTTTGAGACAGATTTACCTCTCTTTTCATAATTCGGATTAATGAAAATATAAATAAAGTGATTGCAAATTAAAAATTGATTAGAGCAGAGGTTCCCAAAGTGTGCTCCGCGGAGCCCTTGGGGCTCCGCCAGAACTTTCCAGGGGCTCCGCGGCGTTCAAGAAAAATAAAACATGAAAGAAATTAGCATATTGCAAGTGAAAGATTTTCAAAAGTATGTCGGAATTTCTTTGTGTGTGTCAAAAATAATATATCTATAAGTTGGCTGAAAAAATTCAATACACTTCAAATCTGTTCAAGCATTTGCATTATACATGTATCTATTTTCAGTATAATATTTGTGGTTTGAATTGTTTTATTTTATGCTTCTGCATTTAATCCCTTCGCGACGGGAGCATTTTACGAAAATTTTAATGTTTTGGCACCGTTTTTAATAAACAGAAATTTATGGCTTATTAAATAGAGAAAATGTTCCGATTAAATAAGGAAAATTTTGCTGTAAAATTTTACTGGTTGGGATAAACAACGATTCTTAAGCCTTTTTGTGACACGTATATGTGTCACTCGATTTCAAGAAGTCAGTTAATGTGTTTTAAAAATTCGATTTAAAATAAGCTACAAGAAGTAGTATTCTGAATAGAATGCACAACGTAAAACGAAAAATAAAAGGCCAGCCAGAGATGTTAACTCTACTTGCCGAACAAACAGGAGAACATTTTTTCTTTGGAGCTTCGCCTATTCATATGTTTATACTTAATTCTGTTTTGCTTAGTAACAAAGTTTCTGAAAAAAAAATTCAGAAAAGTATTCAAGCTTTTTTCGAAACTCTGATAGATTTATTTGAGTATTACTTTCCAGCTGCTCAAAATAAGATGCTAGACGATTTTAAATGGGTACTAAATGCATTCAGTTAATTCAGCCAGGGGCCTTACTAAGGGGGGGAGCCTCCCCCCCCAAACATTCACAAATGTTGTTACACTTGGTAAATTTAAATAAAATTTTAAAAAAATTGTAGTACATTTTCTGTTTTTGATAGAATTTGCAAAAGTTACAACTCTAATTGGAAATATTATTAAACTTTTTACAAATAAGAACTGTATTACATTTTCTAAGTGTGGTAACTTGGCAAAATTATGAAACGAGTTGGCAAATATGAAAATTTGACTTGGCAACTCCCCCACCAACAAAAAGTCTTGGCGATGGCCCTGAACACAGCTTAAGTTCTGAGGAATACGAAGCTCTCATTGATTTAACATCTCAAAGCGATCTAGTAATCTTTTTTCAAACCAAGCGTATCACTGAATTTTGGTGTCATTTGACAGATGAATACAAAATCTTGTCAGACGATGCAATATTAATTTTACTCCCATTTTCAACGACTTATTTGTGTGAAGCTATATTCTCCATTTACTCAAATATCAAAACAAAATACAGTAACCGATTAAATGCATAACCAGACATTCGCATACAAATGTCGAAAATACACCATATATAAAAAAACTGTGCAAAACAATTCAAGCACATTTTTCATACTAAACTTTTATATATTATTGCTCGTCAAACTTTATGCAGAATAAAAAAAACTATCGGAATTTAATATTTGTATATATTCCATATTGTATTATTTTTATTTTTGGAGTTTTAATTTCCTTAAACTTTTTATTTCATTTTTATTAAATTTTACTTATTTAAATCTTCTTTCCTAGTTTTCAAAATTTGTTTAATTTTTAAAACTATCTCTGTCGCTTAAAACGTCTTTTTTAAAAGACGTTGTAGCATTTAAGATCCCTCACTAGATTCATTTGTGTGTAATGTGTGCATATATTTCTTTTTTTATATATATATATCTTTGATATTTTTAAAATCTGTTTTTGTTATTTTTAATAATTTTTAATTATTTAATTTTTTATACTTTAGTAAAATAGTAAAATAGTAAAATAGTTTGTCGCTAAAAACATATTTTTTATTGCATCTTATATCATTTAAACTTAAAGTCCCTCTTTAAATTCATAAGACATTTGTGTAAATTATGTATATATATTTCTTTTTATATATGGGTGATTCTCAAAATAGGGGACAATTTCAAAAGTGAAATCTTAAAAAAATTACTGTTAGCAAAATTTCTGAAAAAAAAAAAAAAAAAAAAAAAAAAATGTGTTGTTAATATAGTATTAGGTATTCTTTACATGTAGTCAGCAGAGCTAAATATTTAAAAATTAACTTAAAAAAATAATTAGTATTTTTTGAGCCATGCTAATGACAAAACAAATTGCAGGGAATAAATATATTAAGAAATTTTTATTTTCTTCCTGTTTAAATATTTTTTTCTATATTTATTAGCCTTCCTTTTCAGCAAATGGTTTCCATTTTTATATATATACATATAAGGAGAATAAAAACATTACCAAAGAGCAAACTTTGTTTACATGAACAACATTCTGACACTAATTATGTAAGAAATTGTCTTAGTGATTTTCTGACAGATTTAATGCATATTTTAGGGATAATAAATGTAATACCTAAATTTATATGTAAAATTAAACTTTATAAAAGATGCAATATAAGCAATGGTTACATTTATGCACATAAGAGTCTTTAGCATGGACAGAAAAACCATGCTAATGACACTGATATTTGTCCATGCTAATGACAAATTTTAATTTAAATAAGATTATGAGTCATAATATAATCACAATGCAATAGTCCTTTCTGGGGCTTTTTAAAACACAAAAGTCCTATGCAAATAAGTAAAATAAAAATTTTAATTATAAAATAAACATGAAAATTATTATCCATTCTAATGGCATACAATTGATGTACGCCCCTAATATTCAACTTACATTCTTAAAATACAATACATGCTTCTATTTTCAGGCTGGAGTAAAATGGCTACTTGCTGCCATGGAGAAACTTTATATTTTCAAACTATTGTCATATGTGAGAATGAAATTTTGATTAATAACCAGCTGTTATAATATGACCTTGTTTTGAAAATAGAATATGGAGGACAAACTTTAATTCTTTTTTATATACTATAATTTTATTTTTAAAAAAAAAATTAATTGGATAAATCCTCTCCTTGATTAATTTAAAGAAAGAATAATATTTGTTTTATTTTATAAACATGATATTAACTCTTGAAAAAGCTAGTATATACAAGGCACAGCTGCTGTGGACATCCATGCTAATGACATTTTGAACATTTATTCTGTTATTTTAATGTGTTTTCAACTAAAAAGTGAGTAATTCTTGAGTGCAAATAATGAATGATATTAAGACAAACATATCTAAATATAAAAACATGACAGAAAACATCTCAATTTTTTTTGTATGCCGAAAGACATAAATTGTCCCCTATTTTGAGAATCACCCATATATATAAATTTAAATACTTTAATCTGTTTGTGTTATTTGTATATTTATATTTTCTATATTTTTATCATTGTACAACATTGTTTGTCGATTAAAACGCCCATTTTTTTGTAATATTTTGTATCTTTTAATAAACTCCTTATTAGATTCATCTAATAGTTATATACGTTGTGTATATAGTTTTCATTTCTTTTCGTAACTTTAACTACTTTAATCTGTTTATTTTATTTTATTTTTATAATTTCTGAGTTTATTTAAATTTTCTATGTGTTTTTTTACATAATTGTGCTTAATTTTATAAGTAATTTATATTGTTGAAAACGCATTTTTTAGCATTTTGTATCACTTTACAGCCCTTCTTTATAATTTTCTTTTAATTGGTCTTTGCCAGATTTTCCAATCAGAAATAAGTCTGTGGCAATTTAACCCTTCGGACTCCAGTGCCTCTTACACAGATTTTATTTGATTAGCACCACTTTTTTAAAAGAACTTTCCTTGAAGTAGACAATTTCAAAAATTCTCTGATTAAATAAGGAAATTTTTATTTTCCTTTATTACTGGTGCCAAAAATAAATTTTGGAAGGAAAGATGATGTCTCCGCAGCGAAGAGAACGGAGTGCCAAGGGTTAAAAAATATTTTCTTTGCATTTGTCATCACAGTAAGAATTAAAAATTTTGCTCAGCTCCACCCCTTGCTTAGACTTTTTGTCAATGAGTACTCGCCGTGATGTAAATTTAATCCCACACATATATCCCATTGGATTAGTAAAGCTATTCTACTAGTTAAAGTTCGTTTCACATGTGCAATTTTTAATTGCATATCTGTTTTGAGGTAAAAACAGTGACGAAATAATTTTTTTTTTTTCAAAACTATAATTAATATCCAAATATTTTAAATAAAATATCCAAAAAAAATTGACAATTCTGCATTTAACAATACAGCTTATAGATTTTGCTAATTTTTTTTCTTTTTTTTTAAAGGCTCAAAAAAGTGGCAGAGAGGCGATTCATTTTCGTTGCATGTTTAGAAGTACTAGAAATTTAAAGAAGAACGAAAAAATATTCCATAATCGCATGATTCTATTACGAGTAGGCGGGACTAGCGAAAACGTGTTACAAAATCACCCATGAGTTACTGGAACTACGCATTTTCTCCTTTTTTTACGAGTAGCCAATTGGAATTATACAGAAGTATCTCTCAGCAAACGAAAACTGTACAACTTACCTTTTTTTCTGTGTGTGTGTGGTTTTACCGATAAATAATAATATTTTTACGGAAGACCAAATGCAATGCATAATCCAAACATGGTTACCATTTCGATCTTTAATTCCGAGTTTTTACTGGAAATCCGGAAAGAATATTTCTTATTTTAAAACTGGATATCATTAACCCCTTTACAGTATTACTTGGATATCGCTCGGGTAAAAAAGTTTGTTTTCCTGGTTACTGAAAGCTTTCAGAAATCAAACATTTTTTTAACAATAATTTTTGCTGTATTTGAAGGAAATTTCCCGATTATACAAGTTAGATATTTGAATACAAAAAAGAGTGCGCTTTAATCGTTGTTTTTATTTTATTGTATCCAATAATAATAATATTAAATAAAAGTGTTAAAGCGTTATATAATAGTAAATCTGATTTTTAAAATTTCTATTAGGAATTCAGAATTTCTGTACCAGGAAAGAGCCAAATTCATAAGTTTGGTCCAATGTTGGATATTGCTGGCTCGGATTTTTATCCAGCAGGTTTTTCTCTGTTCCATAGGCATAAAAAAAGCATTAATTTGTAAACCACAGAATATCGCTAAGTTCAGGGGCTCCGTGGTAGAAATTCTTCCCAAAAAGGGCTCCGCGAGTTCAAAAGTTTGGGAACCGCTGGATTAGAGTTTCTTTTTACTTAATGAAATTAAATATACACTGACAGAATATTACCAAATATTTTTTTTATTTCTGTTTATGAATAAATAAAGAAGTAAAAAAAGAAAAACAAAAAGCAAGAAGCAATCAATATAATAAACACGTTATTTCGTGCTTTTCTACATGAACACTCCCATACAAAGACAACACAATCAAATAATCATGAAAATTTCAAGAGATTAAAATAAATTCCAACGGTATATACTAATTAAAAATAGGACAAATAACAATAAAATAAACGCTATAAGGAAAATAAGGTTGATCACGAAATCTAATATATGCTTGTATTTTATCGAAACATGCACGAACATCTAACTTGATATCGAGTCGAAAAATAGCCTTTCATTTTAATGTTATTCCAGGGGTGATTCTGGGTGAAAATTTTTTTTCGGAAATACACATCGCATTTTCGGAAATCGGAGATGACGTGGGGGGGGGGGGGGGGGGGGGCGGATTCCACGAACTACACCCCCCTCGCGAGGGCGGGTTTTATCCGCGGTTTTCAGACGAAATCGGGGTTTTTCCGCGCTCTTCAGACGAAATCAGCGATTTATCTACGATATTTTAGCAAAATCGGTGATTTATTGCAATCTTTTTCCGAAATCAGCAGTTTTTCCGCGATCTTGTGACAAAATCGTCATTTTTCCGTGAAAACACGAACGATCGTTTGCGATCGTCAGACGAAATCAGCGATTTATCTGCGATATTTTAGCAAAATCGGCAGTTTTTCCGCGATCTTTTGATGAAATCGGCGTTTTTCCTCGATCTTTTGACGAAATCGGCGTTTTTCCGTGGAATTTTTTTTTATGAAATCGACGGGTTTTTTTTTAATGATCTTTAGACAAAATTTGCATTTTTACGCGATCTTTTCTCGAAAACGACGCTTTATCCCCGCGATTTTTTCCCGAAATCAGCGTTTTTTCTGTGATCTTTTGATAAAATCGGCCTTTTTTATCAATGATCTTTTAACAAAATATTTTTAAAAGATTTTATTTCGAAAACGGCATTTTTTCCAGCTATCTTTTAACGAAATCAGCGTTACATCCGCAATCTTTAGACGAAATCTACGTTTTCCTGCGGTCTTCAGACGAAACCAGTGTTTTATCTGCGATATTTGGTGAAATTGCTGTTTTCTCCGAGATCCACACAAGAAATTCGCCTTTTTCAGCGATCTTTTGATAAAGTTTGTTGACAAAAATGTTGACGAAATTGTCGTTTTTCCTCGAAATATTGACGAAATGTGTGCTTTTTCGGCGATCCTTTCACGAAATTTGCATTTCTCCGCGGTTGTTTTTTCCGCGCGTAAAACCGTACAAGTTGGCAATCATGCGGAACTGATAACCAAATTTCAAATTTTCGGAAGAGAATGCCTTAAATTTTCGGAAAATTCGGAATTTTCGGACGAGAATCACCCCTGTGTTATTCTCCGTACTAATGACTAAGGATGCCCATAACACCTTGAAGAGGCAACAAATGTGAACACGCACAAGCAAAACAACTAATGACAAAATACACGAGATGACAAATAACTAAACAATAAAAACTGTTGTCCGACAAATTTGTCGTCCATTAACTAACGTGACATAAAATGTCCTAATTTTAAATTTTCGAAATTTAGAAATGCATAGCTAAAAATAAAAATGCCATGCTTTACTTTTTTTTTACTTTATAATATCGTTTTATTATTATTATTTTTTTTTTTTTTTTTTTTTTTTTTTTGGAATAATCAAAAAATTAAGAATGATCCTCAAAACAAAAACTGAATCTTCTAAACACAAAATTTATTGCCTTTATGATGTTAACATAACTATGATACCATTTATATTTAAGATATCTTCTTGATTTTCTACAAAAGATAATGTAAAAAAAAGAGATACCTTTTACGAACAGCATATACACAAAAAAAATAAGCCACAAATATTTCCTGATGTGAAATTAAACGAGAGAAATGCATTCTAATGACAAAATACAGGCCCCTACATTCTGAGCCCATAAGTTTAACATTAGTAAAGGAAATTTTAAGTCTGGCTGAACCACGCACTTAAGGGCCTGTATCAGATACATGAAAACACCCGTTCACTAATGTTAACTCTATGGAAGAATTATTTTTAAAGCTATCTCGTTTGTATTTCAATATTTTTAAAATGATTTTTTTTTCTTTCTCGTGGAAAAGGTCGATTTTCCCTAAGGCCGTTTTACACTTTTTCGATTTTCTTTGCAAATTTTTATTTTAATGAGTGATAGTTTCCCTTTTGTAACCAGTTCCGAAAACAAAAGTATCTGAATAAAAAACGAATTTGTAAACAAAATCCAAAAAGCATATACCGGCCTTTGTAAAGATGGATCAGCTATCACATGCAGAAAAAAAATGCGAAACAAGAAATGCAAAGAAGATATCTAAAAAATGTCTTCAATAGGATCAAGATTACCAAGAGGGTCTTTTCATGTAAAGAAAATTACTTACAAATGGGGTCATACTGTTAACAAATTACGGAAATCCACAAAATTACGAAAATTGTACTGGCAAACATATGATACAATTTTGCTCTCCCCTCCCCCTCCCCAAAAAAATGGGTACATAAACGTGATTTGCTGAATTTATTAAATTCTAGTCAGTTTAGATTTGATTTGAATTTTGAAAATGGCCTTTGAACTCGCAAAGACAATCTATCTAACGTTTCTAGTTCATAAAAGAATTCGCCCCTGCTCTGCCATTGTTCAAGATGCCATAGTTAACTGGAGCGGGGAATTATGAGTAAATCCTTAACCAGAAAACACGAATTTGTTGTAGCCGATCGGAAAAATCTGATCTCCAGTAACTACTGAAGAACAGAATAAGATCGCTGAAGTGAAACGTCGCAGTGCGGGGTGTGAAATTGAACGACGTTGAATAGAAGGAGAATTCTTGTCAATTTGACGAACTCGATGAACCAGGACATCATTTTGGGGACAATAGAAAAGACAATTTGAAGGTTCGGGGCCATGGTGTCCCTTCTACCGATTGGAAGGAGATAAAAGATCGCCATTTTTATTCTTTTCTTTTCTCTGGATGAAACAAACAGAACTTTTTGCAGATCTCCTAATTGGTAACATAAATCCTCATCCACCTTAACATGTTGACATAGATCTTTGCATACATGTTCCAACAGTAGCGAGCAAAAAAAAATTAGTTACGGAGATATGCACAGTTCGCCTACTGTCCCCCACCTTCTTTCAAACCCCTTTGCTTTATAAAGTCGGAGACAATCTACTGTGACTTTGCATTCAACATTCTCTTTCCTTTGACAGACTACAGGTATATAACGCTTCACAAGATTTGAAAAACAAAGCGTAAGATAAAGGTACCAGTATCCGACAGTTAAGTATTCAATCCCTTTTACGTGACTCGGAATTTTTCGATTGTTTGAAGTAGAAACTGTTTTTTATTTTAACATATTAAACATGATCTCCTTTAACAGGACATCAAACAAAAGTTCGAATATTATAAATTCAGATTTTAATTTAAATTATTAAATTCTTCAAAAGTTTCTTTTTGTGCTAGTAATTGATAGATGATACACAAGCTTAAATAATGTATCAGCAAAATTTAAAATAACAAATAATATCTGCAAACAAATAGGCAGAATATGAAACTTTTATTATTTTTATTTATTTATTATAAATAATAATAAAAAAAAATTTAAAGGAAATTAGGAAAGACAACTTTTTTTCAACAGTCAAGGATAAGAATATGTTTGACAGCGTTCATTCATAAAATTTGATAAAGTTCATTCATACCATATTTTGATTTTTCCATGTAGGTATTGTGTGCAATGTCTGATGGAATCCTTGTACAATTAAAAGTTCTTTAATAATTTAGTCCGTAAACGCGCACACGTGAAAAATGCTACTTTTGTTGACACGTCATATTAGTCATGCGTCACATGTTATTAGTCATAGACACGTCATGCGGTCCAAGAGCCGACCGCACAAAACCCTAAGTCATCGAGCACAGGAAAAAATCCTTTATATTATGGAACAGTAGTCATAGAAGAACCTAATGATCCATATCTGCTGGAAACGAAGTGGTGCATAAGCCAAAAGTTGATACCACTTATAGTATACTCGTACGCTTAGCATTGTTTTTTCTGCACCCAGTTTTCTGAGTTTTCATACTTTTGATTGTAGGAGAAGCACAATGCTAAACCTACGAGTGAACCGCTAGTGGTATCAATTCTTGGCTTATGCACCACTTCATTTCCGGCAGACATGGATCATTAGATTCTATTACTACTCTTTCATAAACCTAACTTTACTTAAAGATTTCTGGATAGTGTAGGGAGGTCTTCTTTTTAATAACTTTAGATGTATAAACTTTTATTTAAATTATTTAAATCAGGTTTTAAATATATCATTTTTTTAAAAATTTTCTTTAATCCAAATTGTATGCGCATGAAATAAAATAATCGTAAACGCAGCACTTGTAAAAAAAACTTTCAAACTCATAAACGCCGCAGCATTTCTTCCATAAAATACGCTAATTGTCACTTATGCGATATAAAAACATTGCAAATAAATTGCGAACTTGAGGACTTGCTAAAATTTACTTATGTTCTGCTATAAATTTAAATTTGCTATCCCGTATTTTCTTTTCCCATAAGAAAAAAACTCTTCAAAACGCTATCTCTAAAACCTTTATAATAAATATTTCCGTTCTGAGGTCTATGATAAATGCCTGGTGCATTAAGGAAAATCTTTGGGATTTTAACAAAAGAAAATATTCGCCCATTTCAGGAGAATACCTACTTGAGACATTCGTTTCATGACAAAGAATTTCAACAAAATACTCAAGCTCGGGCAAATCTAACATGTTTGTGGCGGACACTCCAGAAAAGATTACTGGATTAAAATCCGCTATGACGCCTGGGGGCTAGAGAGGAAACTCTTGACAATGAGTTATGCACGATGGAAAACACTCCAATTTTGTATGCATATGCAAAAGTCTATATCAGTTACCAGAAGTTGAGCGGAAAATACGAATTTTGGAGAATAACTTGAAACTTCCCATGAGATTGAGAGAAAGAATTCCGTAAAAATAGTGCATCTAAGATAGGGCACATCAGATTTTCTGAACTTTTAAATTGTTATAAGGATGAAAGCCGGTCGAAAAAAAATCCAGCGAGAAGCAAAATTTTTGGAACAGACTCGTCTCTGATCCACAACGTATTACAACAAATACGGCGAACCTATGGCACGTTATAAATTCGAGTTTTACATTAAAATACAGTAGAATTTCACAAAATGCATTAATCAAACTAGAAATTGTCTCTATTTATCTGAATTCGATTAGTTCTTTCTAATGTCACATTTTTTTTTAATCAATAAATTATCTATAAAGTTATAAATAAATCTAATCACATGACAAACACATTTTTCACCCTTGTTAGAATTATTATTCATATTTTCTTTCCCAAAGAAATTCGTTTCAAAACGTCCATTTTGACATTACTTTCTGAAAGATCTGTTGCGTTTGTTAAAAAAAGCTAACTGACTGCGATTAGAGTTTCTGAAAACAACATCTGCTAGTTTCAATCATTTTTGACCAAAAATAAATTAAAACTAATGTCATAAAGTTGCTCTCTTTAATTTTAAGTTTAGAAAAAAAAAAAGTTTCTTACATTACAATTAATTTATCATACAACAATTTATATCATTGCTCTACATTTATGGCTATGTTTTTAATTCTTTAAATTATTACTTTTTAATATGCATCGATCATCTGCACATCCATCTTTATTTAAAAAATGTTTGTGTTTCTAAACCTGCTTGAAATAACTTTTCTCATAGTTAAGTAGATTACTTGCCATACACAGGGTTAAATGTTAAATTCGATGAATCTTATATTTTGGATTCTTGCAACGAAACATCAGACAAATGAAAAGAGACAAGCTTTTACTAGATCCACTTTTTCAAGAATGGGTGGTATCGTTGCATCTCAGCTTCTTTAAATAACAAATCTTTCATTTTCATTAATAGCTTTGCCCTTTTATAAGAGCTTAGAAGATTGAATTACGGCATCACATACAACTCAATACATACAAGCTGGCCGATTTTTTAAAAAGACACTCGAAAAGAATTTGATTTACGGCGCCAAAGGGAGGTTGATTTTTTTTATTATTATTATTATATATGGAGCACGATATTTCAAAAGTGAAACACATAATTCAATCTCGTTCTTCCCAAACGAAAGGCTTAATTGATTCAGGGATGATCTATAATGTAGAGGTGGGGGGGGGGGGGGAGGAGGAGGAATATGCAAAGGGTTACCCTAGAAGGGTTATGAGGGCAGATATTACACAGGCTACCGCGCGTTGAAGACCCTGTAGGGTGGAAAAAGTTAAAGAGTTGAAAGCGTCAGGCAAATGCAATTTATATGTCGAGTGACAAGAAACATTAGTGTAAAGCACTCGAAAAATGTTTTGGGGCGAAATGAAAGGGGATGAAGTGGAAACAAAGAAACATAATACAGAACAATTTTATTTGAATTTCAAGAGACAGAAATCTAGATATTAACTCTGAAATTCAAAATTCTTTAAAATTACTTGTTACAAAGTTTATTACTAGCTGACCTGCCTAGTGTTGACTGGATCCGTGACAATAGCTTCCAATATGCCTAAAATTAGTGTTAACAAAAATCGTTCGACACGAACATAATTTTTGCGGTTTACCTTCGGCAGCGTATGCTCTCGAATTTGCATACTTTTAAATGAAAAAGGTATCCATACGAAAAAATAAGGAAGCCCTTATTATAGTGAGAAATTTACAGGCTCATGAAAAGAAAATAAATCTGAAATTTCGCGTTTTTACGGTAATTTAACGAAATTCTCATTTTTCGGCAATCCTTTGGCGAAATTTACGTTTTCCCGCGACTACTGGACGAAAATCGCGCGTTTTACACAATCTTTTATGAAAATACAATTTTTTCCCAGGACTCTTTGTCGAAATTTACTTTTTCCGCAACTCTTTGACAAAAATCGCGTCTTTTCCGCGATCCTTTGATTAACTTAGCATTTTTTTCCACAATCATTTGATTTCAAAAAAAAATTATCAAAAAAATTCCGTCTTTTCCACGATCCTTTGAAAAAAAAAAAGCTCAGTTTGGTGCTCTTCGCGTTTTTGTTGCATTTCATCTGCTACTGCTCCCCTCCTCACCCATAAAAATATCAACAAATTTTACCTAAAGATAATAAAAATCAGCGCCGAAAATGCGGAATTCTGCTTTTCTGTCGAAAAGTAGCGTGCTGGGATTACAGATTTTAATTTTGAATGTTCAGATATAACTTTTAGCAAAACAGCTGAAGAAAACCTAAATATAAAATGTCTTCCTTCCGCCTTTCTCTTTTTTAAACTCAAAAAAATATTCATCTATGTTGAGGATTTTAGGTTTTCCAGCTCATGCGCATAATCAAAACTGTTCTAAAAAAGAACGGATGAACTACCTATCTTTAAAGCCATTGAGAGGCACAGTGAAAGACGTGCGATTGCCCTCGAAAGAAGTTACATTTCTTGCATAACTCTTGGGAAATTTTTATTAGACATAAATATAACGAACATAACTGAAGAGTGCGTATAATTCTTCTGAAAAAATTAGTAAAACCCGCCCATATTTACGTTCTCGGCAGTATCAAACAGAGTTTATTTAATATTTTACATCGTTCGAATGTTCGAGATTTCATTTTAAACACGGTATAAAATTAAGTACAGTCGACTCTCGTTAATTCAAAATCGGATAATTTTCGCTTAATTCGAACTAAATATGAAGTCCCGAAATTTTCAATGACAGAATAACGTTAAAAATTTTCATTAATTCGAACTCATCTTCTCTTGACTTCGTTTAATTCGAACTAACGAGAATTCCGATTGTTCATTTTTCTCTTCTTTCTCACGGATTTCAGATCATTTGAATAACTTTCTTCCTTTGATTTTTGTGAAATATGTTCCGAACAAGTATACATATATTTCCATGCATTTGATATCCACTTTCTTAGTGCCCGTCTGTCCATCAATGACGATTTAAATTTTTCTTCCATTGTGCTTGTTTCTAATCTTTTAATTAGTTTATGCATTTATGCATTCTGATTTAATATTAAGTCATATTCTAATGATAACAGACTAAAAAAAAAAAAAAAAAAAAAAAAAAAACACTATAACATTAATTCCTTTATAATAGCACCATATTAATCATGTTTCAATTTCATATTTCCCATAATTCGAATTTCGGATAATTCGAACATTTCTTGTGCTCCCGACGAGTTCGAATTAACGAGAGCCGACTGTATATTATAATACAAGAAAAATGTGTTAAAATACTGAAATTTAATAATCTATAACCTAAAAAGAAAGAAGAGAAAGAAAAAGAGAGAGAGGAGTTCCGAAATTACTTCCAGTTAAGAACTGGAACTAAATTTACCTTTTAAAAAACTCAAGATATCCTTCTAAAGCAAAATGTACACTTGTTGCGTGAGTCCAATTTATTCGTATTATTTATTTATTTATATTGCTCGCATTTCGATTTTCCAAACTGGATGTAAATTTTGAAATTATGTATCAGTCGAAACAGTGAATTTCTTAAAGAAAATTTTTTGAAAGGGTAAATATTTATATATAGTATTTTTAAATCGAATACGTCTTTTTTAAAGAAAAAAAAATGCCCTCTTCAAATAAGTGTTATCTGCTTTTCCGAATTTCAAAGAAAAATAGTAGATTCGGAAATTTAAAGCTTTTGGAGAAAACGAAATCAGGCGACAGTGACTTTTGGTAAAAAATTTGTTAAAATTTGTATTTGTTAAAACAGTCTGCGTGTTTCGAAAGTGAACGTAAATGTGATTTAGTACTTTTTTTTTTTTTTTTTTTTTTTTTTTTTTGGTCGGATTAATTTCCCGAGCAGATGCAGATTTTAAAACTCTGCAGAAAATAGAATAGTCTACTTATACTTTTTATTCCAATGGCTATTATTTAAAACTGTTACATCATGCTTTATATAATAGTACAGTCCAGAAAATAAGACTTTTATATGTATATACACACAAACGCACATTATAAGCTAACATTTATTAAGACATACAGAGTCAAATATAGTACTGCCTATAGGTCTTCACACCAGTTACATGCTAGTTTCCCCATGTCTTCAGCTTTTTAAACACTCATCCATGACTGCCCGAGTAAAGGGAAAAAAAAAAAAAAAAAAAAGGAAATCTCAATCACAACAAAAGCTATTATTAAGAATTTGGATGTAACAATTCATATTTGGTACATTTCATTCCCCCCCCCCTCCCGTTCTCAGTTTTAATTCTCTTCAAATTGATATGCACATTTAAGAAACGCACAAAATGTCCCTGCACTTCACGAAGCTAAATAGTTAGGATTATCGAGCAAATATTCAAACCTATATTACAAAAGATTAAAAAAAAAAAAAAAAAAAAAAGCAAGATTTGGCTACTTTATCCGTTTCTTCAAACCAATTCTTATATATATATATATATATATATATATATATATAAAAGCTAGCACATCTAAATCCTTCGGGGTTGAAATAAATCTGCGCAAACCATTCCCGAGGATTTAAAGCAGCAAATCATTCAACAATGATTTTTTTATATACAGTGAATTCTATTTGAATTCATATTTTGTGTGCTTAATCGGATGGCTACCCACAACTTAGACTTTCTAATATAAACTGAAGGAGGGATCATAAGATTTGCAGCATTAAGCTCTACAAAGGGAGAACTCCAACATGCTAATCCAAGCGGTGCTAATGCCTTTTGAAGCTACGAAATCGAAAAGCACGATGCTGGATTCGGATTAAAGTTTCAGCAGGAGAGGAAAATGGGGGGGGGGGGGGGGGGGTGTAAAAAACTTCAACAGGTAAATGAAAATGAAAGTAAATTTCTAAATAAGAAAAGGGCGAATTATTCAACAATGAATTTGAAATTTTATACCAGTTTCCCGGTAGAATCAGATATATTAGTCCAAGAGCCGACCGCACAAAACTTTAAGTCATCGAGCACAAGAAAAATTCCTTTATTCTATGGAATAGTAATCGGGGAATAGATTTAGCATTATGTTTTCCTGTAGCCAATTTTCCAAGTTTTCATACTTTCGATTGGACGGCAAACACAATGTTAAACATATGAGTCAACTACTAGTGGTATCGATTGTTGGCTTACGCACCACTTCGCTTCCGGCAGACATGGATCATTAGATTCCCCTATTACTTCTCTTCCATAAAATAAAGAAAATTTTCTTGTGCTCGATAACTTAGGGTTTTGTGCAGTCGGCTCTAGGACTATATAGTCGTGGGGGAGGGAATTAAATACCCTACTAACTCTGAAACAAATTATCTAGTATAAAGTTACTGGCACCAAACAACTAAAAATCTACCTTTAAATTATGCATATAACATTGGCTTAAGGGCCATCTACATACAAAAATAAACACAAACGGGTATTTTAAAAGCTAACACCCAACTTTGCAACCAAAATAAATTCTAAACAGTTTAATTAGCACAATTAATAAACATACTTACATAACATTTTTAAATTTAATTAACACATTTCGTTAACATTGAATTAATTTAACTTAATTAACGCACATATTTAAATTAATATGCATGCATGCTTGCCCCGAGCGCGAAGAAAGCTAGTTTCAGTTCTGATGACGAGAGTTCATTTTAAGAAAAAAAAAAAAAAAAAAAGCATAGAAAAGAATGTTGCAAAATACAATTATATACAATAAATCAGTTTCAACAGCCATCATGAACACTCAACACGTATAATAATAATAATAATAATTTAAAAATATATATATATTCAAGATTTTTTTTCTACTTTCACAGAATATCTACAGAAATTGTGGGGAAAAATTCCCTGATTTTTCCCTGCTATCTTTATCAAATTTCCCTGATTTCCTTTATTAACGATGGTATTTTTCAGAGTATGTGCTTCGTTGTATAAAACATTTACCCAGCTTTGTAATATCTTATTTGTGACAAAAAATAACAGGGCAGCATAAAAACGTGTCTTATTATTTGCTTAAATATTAGTACTTGTTTCGCTACAAAGTCTCGTTAGCAGGGTAAAAATGCAATACAAATTTCTCTGATATTCGAGTAGTTTTGCGAAATTCTCCATTTTCCAGATTGATAAACCTCCCTGATTTTTCTCTGATTCACAGAATCTATAGACACCCTGTTTTATTAATATATTGTAGAATCCATTGTTTAAAGTTATTGATGGGTACTAAGGAAGACTTCCAAATTTCTTGTTTATTTAAACCGCAACATACATATACATGGTAAATAGTTTCTTATTAGAAAATGGTCGATGAGATAAAGAAGTACTGATTTTGGTAAGGTGGTGGCAACTTTCAACTTCGATTTTTTTAGATTATTTATTTTATGCCTTTATTCACGTGCTTTTTATTTATTATGAAATGCCGGATGGTCCAGTGATTTTTTTAATGAGCATTTTTTGAATATTAGGTATCCACAACTTCGATAAAAATGATGATCTACCACATTTCCCTGTTGTATATATTTTTAATATGGTGTGTTTCACCATTAACTGGATTTTCAGGAATTGGCGAGGAAACTGTCGAATGGAATAGTATAGTCGCTGATGATCTTTCTGAAGATGATCATGGAGACTTCGAGTTGTCCCACATCATCGCTTTATCGGAAGATTATCCTGATGTTCCAGAAGACGCTCCCAAACCAGAAGAAAGAATAGAAGTCGTTGAGCTACATAATATTTTGCGAAGGAATTACACGTACCCCTTCCCAAATGTTTCTAATATACCTATGCTGGAATACAACAATACCGCCGAATTTATGGCTGGGGAAATGCTTAAATTGTGCGAATATAAACATGTGTTTGGAGCCGTTGAAAATATGTCTGGTATAACAGGTCAAAATTTATACTCTGGACATACTCACATGGTTTCCAGAGCGTTATACAATTTTTACCATTTGGAGATTGACTTATACTATTTCAATAATTATTCATGCGTCGAACCACAGGTAATGTTTGGTTGTGGACACTTAGTTACGATGACGCAAGCTCTAACTGAGCATGTTGGATTTCATAGAAAATCAAACTGTTATCCTTTAGAAGAAGAAACACATTATCTTCATGCTTACCACTATTATATCGGAGGAGTTTTATGGAATAAGGAATGCATTCATTATAAGTATGGACCGCCTTGTACGAGGTGTAAACCTGGATATTTATGTGCAACCGGTTTGTGTGTCCCGGATCCAAAAAGAAGATGTGAAGCTTACAATTTAGATTGCGAATGTGTGCGGATTTGCCACAACTGTGCTAGGCCTAACTGGAAGGATTGTAAATGCACTACATGTAAGTTGGGCTGGGACTGGGATGATTGTTCTTATCCCTGCTATGATTGGGCAGTCAAATATCACAAAGATCGACTTTACTGCAGAAGTCAACTTCCAAGTCGTTGTTTTCGGCGGGAACCGTGGTTTCAAGAAAATCGTTGTCGACAGTTCTGTAAGAGGTGTTTCCTTGTCAAACCTGACAGTAATCCTGATGAATTATGCTGCGGGGGCAAAATATGTGACTTATATTACATATTGGACTTAGATACCTGTGAATGCAAGATGTTGAGTCCTAATCCAAATGATTTGTACCCTTATAACAAAACCACTAAAGTAACTTCACAAAAACCTACCACTGCCGAAAAGGAAACTCAACCTTTCAGCATATCATCTACGATTTCCGCCACAATAGTAACTTCACAAAAAGCTACTACTGCCGAAAAAGAGACTCGATCTTTCAGCGTACCATCTACGATTTCCACTACAGTAACCACACAACAACCTACGGTCAAAAAAGAGACTCGATCTTTCAGCGTACCATCTACGATTCCCACTACAGTAACCACACAACAACCTACGGTCAAAAAAGAGCCTCGACCTTTCAGTATAGCACCTATGGTTTTTCCGGCCGAAAAATTGCTTTCGATAGCATTTATTATTCTAATTTTAGAAACGTATTAAATTTTTTTTTGAAAATCTATAAAGAATGAAACGCATCATTGTCTTCATCATAACAAACGTAACAAAATTTACTTATACTTTTTTGGTATTTTTCCAATATGGCACTTTGGTCTTGGCACGTTTTTAAAAAGTGTGGCGCAATTCGGGCTTCCGAAAGTGAAATGATATAAACAGCTATGAAAATAAACTGAGAAAACCTTATGCTTGTTAAAAATAATTAATAAACATTTTATTTCTATTTATTATTGTTGTTGTTGTTTGTATACAATTTACTTCCGTTTGCGTTTCTATGTAAAAATGTATAAATGATTTATTTACATTAATTATATTGTATAAATATCGGAAACAACTGCTTGTCAGAAAATAGGCATGAAAAATTTTCTTTTTTCGCTGTCCATTTTCGTTATATCGCCAAGGCGGTACGGAAGAAGTACCGCGGTTAATTCTTAGAACAATCGCCTTCACCAAGGCAATTTTTTTGACGCGATACATACATACATATATGTATATATATATGAATGTATATATATGCATATATATGTGTGTGTATATATAACGCTGGTTTATATAAGTATATATACTATACGTGTGTGTGTGCATTTATAAAATCAAGCCAAGTTCACGCCAAAGGGGTTGTTCTAAGATCTTATCAAAAGTATTTATGTACTTTTATTTTCATTTTGGTACAGATATCATAAACACAACACATTGGCGCGATTTATTTTTGGCGCCACGTTAGCAAATTATTTTCTGCTATTTTATAAAGAAAATAATAATTAAAAAAGTTTGATTGATAACTATAGAACAACATAATTTGTATATTTTTAAAAAAAGAAAACAAAAATAAACAACAATTGCTGGGTTTTCACGTGAGGCGTAAAATCGCCATTTTGTTGCAATCGCGCCATTGTGGTGCGTATATGACATCTGTGTCCTCTTTTATAAAATCATATAAAATGTTTTATTGTATGGGGTTAGTTAAACTTTTTTTATTTGCTGTTATTTCAGTTTAAAAAAAAAATTGGTTGCCTGTAAAGTCGATACGGGCGAAAGTTTTACGTGACAACGACTTTGAGTTGTAAAATAATTTTAATGTGAATATTCATTCGTATAGTAGGAAGAAGGATGAAATAATAGTAACAATTTAAAACATTTATTTATACAAAGAATTATATTTAAAACATTAATTTATACAAAGAATCTCGCACTGAATTTCATATTAACGAAATTTTATTTTTACCTTTACACATACATACGTATTTATAAACAAATATACATACAATAACTTGCAATACACTGTGTTTGTTAAACACATTTTACTTCATGTTTATTGATGTCAAATGTTGAATTTTGTAAACAGCATATTAAAGAATTTTTCAATGAGCAGAATATAACTAAAGTAAAATGGCTTTCACTAATCACATATCATTAGTTTTCCATAATATACCACCGAATTACGAAATAAACTACACTTATTTTCTTTGTACTTTATACTAATAACTAATACATAACGTATTTCGTCTTAGTTTGATACTATCTAAAATTCCTATTAAGCACCGCCCCTTCCTTGCAGCGAATTCACATTCACGTTCAGAAAATGGTCCCACAAGTGACCGGAAAAAGTTAAGAGAAAAGTGAGCGCGTATCGTGAGCGGAGCGTAACGTAACGTAACGCAGTTTCTTGAAGTGTCTCCCGGCAAACCAATTTACAAGACGTTGTCACGTCAAAAATGGAAAATGTACTACCTGGTTATCTTGTCGACCAATTTACTCAAATTATACAGATTGACATATTTTTAAATATAAATAACGGAAACATAAATAAATTAGTAAAACATCAATAAAAATATAAATTAAACGTTAAATTAAAAATCCCTTGATGACGTAATAAACATATGGAACGTATTTCATTTCAAGATAATAACATAATTCGACTATCCATTATTGGCATTTAATCTTATATTTTGGCGGAAATTCATTGGTCGACGGGATAATCAAGCAGTTGGAAATTTCTTTAATATACATGTAACTGGTATTCAAAAACAAGGTTTTCGCCAAATTGAAAAAGAAAGAAATCGCGCCAAAACTGGACCTCTGTGCGAAAATTATTTTCTATCTATATATTATAAAGGCCAAACGTATCAATGCGTAACGCATACGTCATTTTGCGCATGGCAATTTTTGCTACTAAAAGTTTTTAAACTTCTTAATGTCGCACATTTTCAATTTTTACGCCATCATGTAGGGAAAAAAATGTAGGGGAAGATGGGGATACTTGAGCCATTTTTTGAATTTTAATTTTTTTTTATTTTTTTTATTTTTTTAGAATAAAATAAAATATTGAAAATGAAAATTTGATATTTTTTCTTCAACTATAAACCACCTTCAATTAATTTTGAACTATTTTCTATGTATAATAAATGTTTATTTTTTGTTTTACATCGTGGCTCAAGTATCCCCATGGCGGGGATACTTGAGCCATAGTGAAGGGATACTTGAGCCACTAAGGAAAAATACCTACAAAAGTAATTTTTTTTGCTTTATTTTTGCACAAACATTTCACAGAATGATAAATTATGAAACGTAAAGTCCTTCAAAACCAATTGAGAAAACAAAGCTAGTAATACGATCATTTTTTGTTGTTAAAACTGGTTGTCGGAGGATAATTTCAACTTGAGTTATAACGACGGTAAAACAACCTCAGTTCAGAGCCAATTAAATTTGGAATCTGCAATCCTTCGGGCAAATTTCATTTTCAAAATATTAAGCACTTATCCAACAAATATTTTTACAGTTTTCTTTCTGGCATATTTTATTAGTGACCAACCAGATTTTCTTTTCACATCATCACCATCATTGACAGAATTTTCCTCTAATGATATTGTCGAACTCATGCTTTTAATTTAGTAGCTGTCGTAATTTAAGCCAGATGTATCACTCTACTATTTCAAACACTTTTTTGATTTCACAGGAAAAAATTTTGTCTTCCTCTTTGGCTCCATGCAGGTAAGTTTAAACTGGGATTTTTGTTGCTTTTCTTGTTTTTTGTGCGCTCTTTTTACCAATTTTTCTTCAATTTTCTTAGTTAAAAAAAATTACAGCAACAGAGGTTACGATTTCAATATAAAATATTAATCTTAATATGTTATATTAAAAAATAAATATTTTAATATGTTGGACCTAACTAATTAAAATAATAGAGATTATAGCCTGTAAAACCGTTTTAAAAAGTTATTTAAATTTAATGAAAACTAAATTGAAAACTATGTTTACATTTATCTAGATAGGCTATTTTGTTAGTCAAAATGAAAAATAAAATAGATATTTTCATTTAAAAAATATACATTTTTAAACATTTTTAGGTCGTTATTTTTTTAAGAAAAAAATAAAATGAAAAATTAGTCTCCCTTTTATCCAGAAAAACATCTATTAGTGAATATAAGGATGGAATTTTACTTTTTGCTTGTTTCACCCATGTTTAATTTCTAGTGGGGATGGTTGAGACATGGCTCAAGTATCCCCACTCTCATTGGCTCAAGTATCCCCACTATCACTATTTTTGTTTCCCAGAGTTTTACTAAATAAAGCCTACAGCTATTAGAACTATTTTAGACTCAAAATATAATTGAAATTATGCTTATTGAATGTATGTATATAGTTGAAACTTTAAACAAAATTTTGATTACAAAAAAACAAAAAAGCCATGCACCCAAATATTTACTTCAGATAGGGAAAAGACAACTATTAATCACTATATTTTCAAAATGGTACCAAGATGTGTGATTTCTTTTTTACATGTTCAGAACTATAAATATGTTATCATATTGGCAGTTTTAGAAAGAAAAATTAACCAACTGTAGGGATAATAGGGGTGGCTCAAGTATCCCCTATGCTCAAGTATCCCCACTCTCCCCTACTTTTAAATGAAATTTGTTTGAAAGCTGTATCTTAATTTGTTTTTGAAATATTAATTTTTTTGTAGCTTTTAATATCGCTTTTCTAATCGTGGCAACAGGAGGACTCCATTTCTATTTAAAGCAAAGGAAACAAGTCGTTGGGGGCCACCGTAATACTTACCCCATCATGGATATGTATATGAAAATAAAACATGTAAAAACTATTTATACAATGCATTGCAATTCATAAACAAAATTTAAATATTGTTAATATACATAGTAATGCAATATTAATTTTAACAATTTCTACAACTGCGTTTTATAGAAATAGTATTTTGTTAATTTGAAGATAAATATCGTTTGTTTAAGAGTTAGACGTACTAATATGAAATGCATTTTTTACTATAACTAATTTTGTAGGTTTATTATAAAGTTAATGAAACATTTCCTTCCTAAACATTTTCTTTCGTCAAAATTTGAGGGGTTCTACCTTGCGCGATAATGAGCGCCGGGTTGCCCCTTTGCATTTGAAAACAGCATTTGACTTTGAGCAATTGACTAAGGGGCGTGGTTTGACGCAACACTTTTGCTGCAAACTTTTAATAGTATCTTGGTGAAAAAGATTTTCAATTACATTCAGTAAATTTGTAATTTTTAAACCCTAGGAGGATTTACACGGAAAATGAAAAGCATAGTTCGAATTGATATACATTTTTAAATAGCATGGTAAGTACACTCATAACAGTGCTAGATTAAATATGCCATGTTCTAAAGCATTAATATTTGATTAATTATTTCCGGATTACCAGCGAAACTTGACGGCAAGTATAAACAGTGTTAACATTATTGTGATTTAAAGCGACACTGATACTGATCATGTAAAGTACAATTAAAAGTTATAATAAAACTACGACATAATACTTATTATCCATGCTAGGACGATAGATAGTGAAAAATAGTTTTTAATCGCCAATTATGTTTCCAATCGCCAAACCCTTTTAATTAACCTATAGGTTTCACTCTCAAAACCTATAAAATGCTTCAGGTTGACCTAGAACCTTAAAATTTGGTACGATGGAAGTCCTTAAAGCATATGACGACTTCAGAAGCCAATGGGTACAAGTGACAAAATTTCGATTTGGAGTAAATTGAGTTTAAAGATAATTGATGTTAAATTGGAGCATCAATAACAATTGAGTGAATTGAAATAGGAAATTTCTGCTTGTTGCATTCTGGTCTTTGAATTCTTATTTCAATAACTGTTAAAAAATAAAGTACAATTTTCTTTAAATGTATAATTAATCAATATTGTTTGTCTTTTGAAAAAAGTGGTTTGCCTCTATAACTCAGCAAATAATAAGAAAATCACTTATATTTCATTACCTGAAATGAAAAAAAGCATATTTTTAGGTCGTCTGTGTATTTAGTTTATTTTTTTTTCAATTTTGTCACTTATACCCCTTGGCTTCTGGGGTCCTCATATGTAAAAGACAAAATTCGAAAATAGTAATTTATAATTCTATGTCGATTTATTATGAGAATTTTTATAATCAGGATTATTAATAAACTTTTTTTTAAGGTCATAGCTTTTTATTGCTCGAAATTTTTACTCAACAATGGAACCATAGACTTTTTTTTTTCTTTTTTTGGCATTTTAAACAAACTTGATACTCTCGGTCGTTCCTAAGAGAAAAACGTTCTAGACAGACAGACAAAAAGTGATCCTATAAGGATTTCTTTCTTTTTTCCTTTTTTTTTTTTTTTTTTTTTTTACGGAACCCTAGCCACTGATCACAGTGAATGTTCGCTGTCTACTCTAAAAATGTTTTGATTTACCATCAAATCCGAATGCTTTTTAAAAGATCAGAATAGCGAAAGGATCTTTCCTGTAATCCCTGCGTTGTTTAAAGGCGGAGAGTTCGACCAAATTGTACACAAAGGAAGAGGTATTTCCCAAGAATAACGGAATCACAACCTTTTAAAAGATTACTGAAAATTGTTACCAAATTGATATATATCTAAAGATCACAGTGGCTGGTATAAAATATAGCGCATTTCATTCATAGACCAAGAGCCAACCGCACAAAACCCTAAGTCATCGAGCACAAGAAAAAATCCCTTATTGGTACTACTTCGTTATCCCTATCCCGTCGACCAATTTCGCCAAACTAATAGCCAAATTATACATAGACATAATTTTTATTTTAAATAACGAAAAAAACAAAAAAATAACAAGTTGAATGTAGATACTGCCATTGCAGAATTCAGTTTCGCCTCCGATCAGAAAAAAAAAAAAAAAAAAAAAAAAAAAAAAAAAAAAATCGATAGAGGTTTTTTAGTAGGGCGACCCCGTTTAGAATGCAATGAACTAACTTTATTTTTCTTGTGTTTATCAATATAATAACAAACAGAACGGCGTGAAATACCCAGTTGATTAGCAATTTCTCTCTGAGACTTTGGAATTGCGGAATAATAAAGAGATACAATTTTACGTGCTATTTCTTCATTGACTAGATTCATCAAAAACGGATTTTTTCTTTAGTTTAAGCGCTTTTTTATAGACTCTGGGAAAAAAGAAATGTATTTTAACAATAAAACGAGTGGAATCCCGTCGAATTCGACGAATGAAATGTTTAAAAGACCCGATCGATTTGGCTTTAAAAAAATAAAAAAAGCAAAAGTAATTGCATTATTGAATCAATATATAATAAATATATTTCCAAACTTAATGTCAAGTTTTCCAGTTACAATTTTGCATGCAAATATTTGCACATCTTCAGTTAAAATTGTAAAAAAAAAATAATTTTCACTATGACATTATTTTCACTAACTGAAGTCATCTGAAAGTAAAATCTCAATCTCAGTGTCCATAATGAAAAGAAATATTGAAATGTAATATCGTTATGAGTAAAAATGCGATTTTTAAATAGTGACGTCATTTTCTGTTCAAATGTTTTTTAAAAGTTTCTGTTATTAGTAATATGAAAAAGACGTCCGTAATAATATTGTAAATTCATTTTATCTGGTTGCTGAATGCCATCATTTTCCTCATTTGAAATATTTCTTACTTTGCTTTAGACATTAATTTTTATCATACATTATTTTCTGTTATTTTATTTACATTATTAATATTATTTCTCAGTAAATATATTTTATTTTTTACCTCAATTAGTGCATAATTATATGCAATCATTTTATTGTGGTTAAATTTTACGAAAACAATTAACTTTTTTCTTTTAAATGCGAGGACATGTTCATTGATGAAATAAAGTTTCTGACTTGTGGAAAATAATAATGGAAAATAAATTTTTATTATCGAGAGAAAAGCTAAACTAAGTTGCCACCATTTTGAAGAAATATCGTAAAAAAGCATTTAAAATTAAAAATAAAATATAAAAATGGAAATAAATTAAAAAATAGCTAAAATGGGCATAACTACAAATAAATAGCTTTCATTTAAAAAAATAATTATCAAAATCGGTTCAGTAGAAAATTCAGGGCTGATGACACGATATTTTTAGCTTGTCTGAAAGAAATAGCATCGGAGGCTAATAGAATATTGATAAAAATATAAATAAAAAGTCGAAATAAAAATCACTTAATGACGTTTTAAACATGTGTATCGTATTTAATATCATTGAATGTTATATTCACGATAATCCATTATTGGCATTTAATCTCATTTTTTTGGCGGGGGGCGGTAACAGTAGGTTAAATGGGATTTTATGGTGCGAAGTCCATTCAAGGGCATGCTGTGCCGAAACAAATTCAAATTAAGAAAAAATTACATATGAGAAAAACTACACAATTAAATGTAAACAACAACGATATATATAATTAAAACCATTTAAAATAGTAAAAAGATCAAATAATTAAAATACAAAAAGATAATGATTAAAAACCTTAAACGGTTATGAAGTCATAATTATTAAAATATAAACAAGGTCTAAGATGTATAATGCTACATAAAACAAGTTTAAAAACACATATAAGTAAAATCAATCAGGTGGGGGGGGGGGGGGGGGACGATAATAAAAGGTTGAAAATCACTCATTCAGTACGAAACGACTGGATATTCTCAAAGAAGAAAACCTTTCCTTAGAATCGATCTAATCTTCTTTCGGTTGTTGAATCTCCGCATCCTCTTGTGAATAATCACAAAATGGTTAGAGAAAATATGTCCCAGGTGTTGAGGCTGTTCTCAACTGCTCTGCTCAACAAGCGCAAAACGTTTTGACACATTTACATTATTTTTTTAGCGGAAAGATATAAAATTGCAAAGCCTGACCATGGAAGCGATTTGGAATCTAACTCAGTTTTCTATTTTTTGATTAATAAATTACCTATTACGTGGTAAGCTTTTTTCATCACGTGAAAAGGCGATTTTCACACTAGTTTGGGCTGGTTTTTCTTCTATCGTGCGGAAAGTCAGTTCAAAATGCCCACTTTTACACTATTTTCTGAAAAATCTATTGCGTTTACAGAAAAATGAGAAACTGGATGCGATTAGATAGTTTCTGAACAAAAACACCTGCCAGTTTCATGCATTTCCGAACAAAAATAAACTAAAACTTCTGTTATAAATTTGCCCTTTTTGATTTAAGAACAGCCTAGATAAAGTTTCCTGGACAAGGAAAACAAGGGTCTAAATGCCTGAATGCAGCCTTATTGTATAGCTATGGATAAGAAAGTTTATGACAGTAACTCATTGCAATTATGAATTATAACCAGTCATTTTTTTTTCAAATATTTTGAAAGATTACTCATTAAAATCTTCAAAGTAAAAACGGAATGAATCTAACCATCTAAAACGCGGCACAATAAATAACATATATAAATCACAACACCCAAGACCAGATATTTTCCATTACAGCAAACTAATGTTCATAAATTTATATCAAATTATGATTACTTAATCTAAAACAGCATATTAAGAGTACGGTTCTTCGTTCGTTACACGACAGATTCGAGAGCAGAAATCTATGCCCTTCGTATAATCATACTGAACCCGGGCGTCATGTTAACAGTCTCATTTACAATATTAAAGCATTAAAGAAACAACAAAGCGATTGGACTAAACGAACCGCGGCTCAAGGGAAAAAAAGCTAACCTTCGAAAAGTCAACAAGATTAATGATTCGGCGGACTGAGATTGATTCTATTAGCCTCTTGCCCCCTCTCCCAAGTAGTTTCGGGGTGGGAGGGTTAGAACAAAGCATTAGGCTAGCATCTTTCTGTTCTTGTTCTTGGAAGTCTTCTCTTCGAATTTCGATGTAGTATTCTGTTATAGGAAGCCACTTTTTCATCATCATCTGATCAGGAAGAACAAGTAGTAAAATGGCATTGCCCGTTTCATTTAGAACCAGGGCGCATCATTATTTCAGCTGATGTGAAACCGCAATCTGAGAGAACAAACACGATCGACAAGACACAGAGTGGTTGGTTATTCAAATTGATATTTCTTATATATACAGGATTTCCAGTACAGCTCCTTCACATTTCATAAGATCATGAAATTTTAACAAATTATCGTTTCATGGTCCCAGACGCGATTTCCACTGGAAGACTTACCAGTAGATTTTTAGCGGAAGGGGAAAAAAAAAACTTTTTGAAGAAATTTTATCAAATTAGAAATTATTTAAGTGTTTTTTTTTTTTTTTTCTTTTTGAAAAAGACAGTGGTACAGAATTTTAGAATACTACTTTTACTTTTTAAAATTTCCTTCAACTGGGTCATAAAATATTTTTAAAGAATTACTAATTACGAAATTTAAAAAAAAAAATGTTTAATTTTATAAAATCGATTCTTTAAATTCAATTTTTATTTGTAAAAAACGCACAAAATTCTAGAGCATTAATTTTATTTTTCAAAATTTTGTATACTTGAATCATAAAATATTTTAAAATAATTATGAATTTCGAAATTAATTTTTTTTAAATTTTTTATATTGATAAAGGATTAATATTTAGGGGTGCAACAAATAGCACTTTGGCCGTGATCTTTGGCACATGAAGTGAGCTCTCTGCATGTAAATATATAAAACATACTTCTTGAGCATATAATCAGAGTTTCCCCCAGAGGGTTTCAGGAGGGCGCTCCGCCCCTCCTGCCCTTTAGTTTAAAAAATAGCGCCCTTCTTGTCATTCATTCAAAAAAATGGGGCCTTTCTTGCCCCACATTTGAAAAAACTCAGCCCTCCAGCGATGATCCGAACGCGCTATAGCGCGTAAATTACGGAAAAAATCGGCGACGGAATGCAAAAATAGCCTCATACGCGTCCCGTGAATCGGATAATTTCGTCAAAAAATCGCTAAAAAAACGGCAAGTTTCGTTAAAAATCGCGAAATAACGACTAATTTCTGGAGGGGGATTCGCAAAAAAATGGCTCACAAAATTTCACAAAACGGCAGATTTTCTCTAAAGATCATAGAAAAACGACAAATTTCTTCCAAAAATCGCGATAAAACGGAAAATTTCGCCAAATGAGTCGCAAAAAACGGCAACTTTCGTCAAAAAATAGCGATAAAACGGCAGATTTCTTCAAAAGATTTGCAAAAAAACGTCAAATTTCGTCCAAAAATTGCAATAAAATGGAAAATTCTGTGAAAAGTTCCACTTTTTCGCGATATTTTCATGAAATTTGTTTTTTTTTTTTTTTCACAATTTTTTAGCAAAAACTGCTGTTCACGAAATTTGACGTTTTTTCGCGATTTTTTAGCAAAATATGCCGTCTTTTAGCAAATCTGCGTTTTATCGTGATCTTTTAACAAAATTGGCCGTTTTATCATGATCTTTTAGCAATATTTGCCGTTTTTTCGCGATCTTTTAACAAAATTTACCTTTTTTTTTTTTTCTTTTTTTCAATTTTTTGATGAATTTTCTGTTTTTTCACGACTTTTTGAACAGCTAGATTCTAGATTCAACTCTATAAAAGTGCCCTGAAAAATGTAAAAAGTGCCCTTTTCAGAACAGTAGCGCCCTGCCCTTTTTTAAACTTGGGGGAAACTCTGATATAATCATATATTTAGTTAACTTTTAAAAAATTCAATTAAATTTGCATTTTAGTTATGCATCTTTTAAAGACAATTTTTTTAATTAAAATTAAAAACAATAGCATCAGAAAAAAAAAGAAACATAAAAAGTAAAACTAATATGAAATTAAAACTGATTCTTTTCATTCTGATACCTAAAATCAGTCTATCAAACATAATAACTGGTTGCTGTAATATTGAAATACGCAAATTGTCACTGAATAATGTAAAAGACTGATGTTAAAAATGTAGCTTGCTAATAAAATCAGGTTTATCATCCCAACAAACTATTTCAAGATAAATTATAGATTATATGCACATAAATTATAGATTATATGCTCAAATTTTGAAAAGATTCAGTTGCATTAGTCTGAATCGAAAAGATAAAGCATTAGAATAAAGAAATTAACTGCAACTAATCATAAGATGAAATTCAAAATGCAATATGTTGAAAAGATTGCATGAACTATGGTCTTTATGTGCCTTAATGTTGCTGAAAGTAAGATAAAAAAAATTTAACCACGGTTAAGTGGCAATTACTGAGAAGTGTAAAGAAATTGTTAGTGTCATTCTGAACTATCATAACTATTCATGAAGCTCAAATAAATAGATTATATTAGAAGTAATATCATTAATTAAAACATAGATACATTTTTAGGAGGAAGAGAAATTCCAATCATTTTGGTTGTGGTAAAATGAAAGGGGCATTAAAAAGTGAATGTGAAAACGGATTTACATTAGTGAAAAACTCTGGTAAAAAACCGAAACTTTGGGTTTTGAAAAATTCTAGATTTTTGCCCACCCTGGGCCTTTGCCTACCTAACATTCAACATTTGCATTAAGTTATAAATGATAGAGTATACACGTCCAAAGGTACACACACACACAAAAAAAAAAAAGGTATGATTATAAAATTAGTGTGACAGTGAAAGAGATGAAGGGCTGAAGGGATCACGACTTAAACAAATTTGGGAAAATTGCATCAAGAAAGAAAAAAAAAACTACATTATAAATATTGAGTTATTATGAAAAGAAAGTCTAGTGGACTGACTTGTGAAATAGAGTGCAGTGCCGACGACGGTCACCTCTGTTTGCATGGTTGACCGTTTCACACTCGGCGAAGTGAATCTTCAGAAGGAGTTATTTTGCTTACTTACACAGTTGCGGTGAGATACCGACATTTGTCGCACCTCATAAGATTGATAGGGATGTCATGGTGATGATTTTCCTCTTCCTAACCCAACCATGCTTACATATACAGATTACTAAAGTGTTTCGAGAGTTCGTCTGGTTAATGTACCAGCAGACGTTGATTTAGAAAAAGAGCAAGTTATGTGATCATACAGCGATTGGAGAACAAAATAAAGGTGAGTGGTGGAAGCCTTACACAACATACACTGGTGTTCAAAAGGTAAGCATAATTGGTAATTAAGTAAGTAATGAAAGAAATATGAATCGAAATGTGGTGAAACTCCAGGTGTGTAAACAAAATAGCACGCGTCATATATTTTCGCGAAGAGTTTTCCCCAAAATCGAACAGGGGACCGTCAACAAATTGAAAAAGAACGAAGATCTTTTGGATAACCCTGTCAAAACTAATGTAGCAAAAGCGTTCAAACTGCACATTATGATTAATCGGCTTATTGTAATGTACTGTGTTAATTTTTACAACGATAGCATGTATACTCGTAGAGAAATTAAGGTTTTTTTTATAAAAACAGTCCTAAGTTTTTTGCTTATAATTTGCAGAGTTCTTAATATAAAGTAATGTTCTTTTCTGAAAATATGACAAACATCATTGTACACAATATCCTGTCATCAGAATTAAAAAATAATAAAAATTGTATGACAAATGAGCAGGTTTACTTAAATAATTTTTTACTGCGCATGCGTGAACGCTATTAAAATTTCATTTGCATATTATGTTAGTTAAATGTATAGAGCAACTTTTGTGAAAGTCTCAAAAACATAGCTTAAAAAGTCTGAAAATTATCGTTGATAGAATAAGATCAAAATTCTTTATTCCCTAAATGAAGCAAAAAGATGAGGGGCTGTATCCATATTCCATTGTTTAGTGCCTACACAATATTGCACGTACAACTGGTATTTAGGTAAAACCCCTGATTTTTTTGCTTCCTTTTAGGATTAACGGACTTTGAGTTGATTCTATAGACGATCATTTTCAGAGTTTTCAAGCTATGTTTTTGAAACTTTTACAAATTTGCTCTATGCATTTAACTAACACAATATGCAAATGAAATTTTGATATCGTTGACGCATGCGCAATGAAAAATTATTTACTAAACCTACTCATTTTTCATACAATTTTTATTATTTTTAAATTCTGATGACAGGGTATTGTATACAATGATGTTTGTCATATTTTCAGAAAAGAACATTATTTTATACTAAGAACTCTGCAAATTATAAGCAAAAAATTTAGGACTGTTTTTATAAAAACCTTAATTTCTCTACGAGTATACATGCTATCCTTATAAAAATGAATACAGTACATTACAATAAGCCAATTAATCATAATGTGCAGTTTGAACGCTTTTACTACATTAGTTTTGACAGGGTTATCTAAAAGATCTTCGTTCTTTTTCAATTTGTTGACGGTTCCCTGTTCGATTTCGGGGGAAACTCTTCGTGAAAATATGACGCATACTATTTTGTTTACACACCTGGAGTTTCACCACATTTCGATTTATATTTCTTTTATTACTTATTTAATTACCAATTATGCTTAACTTTTGGACACCAGTGTAATTACAAGGTTAAAATCATTTAACTTTAATAGAAAATGGTGGTATCCCTAGAGCATTATGGGATGTTAAGCTTAATGAACTTCTTCGATATGATTGTAATATATAACTACTAATGGTTCATGTTCTTTTTTTTTTCGTATGGACAACAAAGTGATCGTCAATTTTCGTCATATTTTGAAGGCTTCCACAAAATCTATTTAAAAAAAAACACCTAAGTATACAAACAAAACAAAAATGTGTGTACAAAATGTATTAATTGCTTTTGCTCAGCCTCTTAGGGATGAGTTTCACGTACACGTGAGTCACAAAGTGCTCAGACTGAAAAATTACTGATGGGAACATCAGTAATTTTTAATTGTAAATTTTATCTTTTTAGTCAGAGCATTTTTCTGATTCAATTAGGCAAAAATTTATGTTTTAAAAAACAGGTGATAAAGGAATTAAAAATAATGTAAAAGACGCTCATTGCGAAGAGGTTAACGGTTTCATAAATTTGAATATGAAATTGGCATCCAACTCTTATGCGGTGACCAATGATCATACATACAAAGGATAGGCAAAATTTAAATGATCATCATGTATCATATGTGCATCAGAAATTTAAAAGGAAAAAACATGCAACGCACACAAAAAAATCGATTAATATGACCTCGAGCCATCCGAATAATAGAACAATTTAACACATAAACATTAAAGACGAAAATAAAAAACAGAAGATTTTTTATTTTACTTACGTATGCCATGCATACGTAAGAGTTGATTATACAAGCAGCGTTATTTATAGTGGTGTAAGATATTAGCCCTTTATACTACTTGCTTTTCTATTCTTGATGATTGATGAACACTAAGTTTTGCTTTGACAAAATCTAACCCTTTCAAGTCCAGCGTCTCTTACATAGATTTTATTCGGTTCGTACTAATTTTTTTTTCTTTTTTTAAGAACTTACCTACAATTACAGTATCAAAAATGATTTAATAAAATAAGGCATTTTTTTTTCCTTTGGTGCTTATGCCAAAAGCAAATTTTTCAAAAAAACAATGTCACGTCAGACGCGTGAAAAGAGTGCAAAGGGTTAGGGAGTATTTTATTTTAAGGAATACTAAGCATTACTTAAAAAAAATTTCAAGGTGTCTACAGGAATTTAAAATTAGGAAAAAAAAAATCAATATTTAAAAAGAAACTTATCCCAGCACTTTCTTTTTAAAATGGAAAATTGTAATAGTTCGTCATTTTTACCCCCACTAGGTGATTTCACCTTTCTGTCTCATCCCCTAAAACCAGCTGTTTCAAACAAACAAACATAAAAAAAACAACTAAAGAGCACGCGAACGTCATAAAATATAATTTTTTTGGGGGCTAAATTTTACTATTTTTAAAAAATCGTGACAGAAAAGGAAAATTTAATTAATTAAACTTTGGAATGAATGGATATCCAATCGAACTAATTTGACAAGCATATATTTTTTTATCCCAAATTTTTCCTCTTTAGCCGTTCTTTGTGATTCGATAAATCGCTAAAAAGTAATCACAGCACTTATGAAAAAAAAAAAAAAAAAAAAAAAAAATCTCAAACACAACCAGACAAACAATGCGCGGCAAAGCCTATGATGATAATCACTGAACCGTTAAAAGCATCTCTAAAAATAGTCCACTCGCCCAAAGAGCTCGTATTGTAAAAGAATTACACATCCTAATGACTCTTTTATCATATTTGAATGTCTAATTGTCATAGTCAGATATTTTCCTGAAGTCCTCCAATTCCTTTTATGAGTTTGCCTGTTCACCAGCATAAATCACAAAATCCAGTCACAAATTAAACAAACAGTACAGTAGCTGGCTCTAGTCCAGCTTTTCTCTATTACAGTTTGTCTGGCGCCCCGGAACAAAACAAAATCAAGATGACGGTACACGCCCCTGTTAAAGGCGACAATAGGCGGTGGACAAAATAACTAAGTCCTGCAGTTATTTCAGGAAATCCATAATACAAATATTTTCGGGCCCCCTGAGGCAAAATGCGGTTCTCCTTTGTTTAATACTACAGAAGATAATGGCGTAAAAGAGAATTTTGGCAATGTAAACTTGTCTAATTATTATCTCACAGTCAGCTGATACTGAGTACACATTTGCTTTGGTCATGGATTCAATAAAGGGATTCTTGATTCGGAAAACGGAAGAGTGGAGACAATAACCAAACATAGGAATTTTTAATGTCAATTTTTAGCAAATGTCTAAAGTAAATGCAATAAAATTTGCCTGTTATGACAATAGCTATAACAAAACTATACATTTTTCCTGTGAGGTAAACAACTTTTTTAGAAAATGTGTTAGCTAAAAATTTAATAAACTAAACGTTCTAATCATTTATTGGATAATGATACAATAAATAACATTCGCATTTCGAACTTTCCATAAATAAAAAAAATATATAGTTACACGCAAACTTTCTTTAATAAACAGCATAACTATCAGTACAACAATAATATTAATATTATTCATAATATCAAATAATGGACAAAAATACGACATTATATAAATATCTGAATCTCAGTTTTTTCATGTTTGGATAATCAATATGTCAATATAATCTAGCAAATTTCTAACATGTAAAAGTAACAAAGCTTGTTTTATGCCACATGACATGATGATATTAGACTGTATAAAACAAGTTTTGTGCGAGATTAGAATTACTTTGTAATATAACATAAAATATACGGCAAGAAACTTTTAACAAAAGTCCAAATAATTTAAAATAAATACCATTCTAATTCTATAAAAAAAATATAATTATGTACATTTTTACCCCCAAGACCAACAAGTAAAATACTGGCAGCAAATAGAAGGCCTAAACCAAATAATGATGATAAACAAGTGGAGACGAATTAATTAATATCACATGTGCTGATATCAACACACTATATTGTCTACTGTAATTCAATACAATGCAGTAAAGTATGAGCTTCATAATGAGATGCGCTGAAAACAGACTACCTATCAAATGCCACAGATTATTATGCAGATGCCACTCACTTTTGCTTGTCATTGAACGGGTAATACGAGGCTACACCGTAGGCATGATTAACGAAAAATTTTTCCGTCGTAAATACATATATTCATGTGACATTTTTAAGTTTCAAAGACGGCAGCAAAACTTACTGCCACTTCGTGGTTAGCCAAGGAGTGATTAATTTCATTACGCTGTTGTAGGTATTAATTAAATCATTAATTAATACAAATTATCCGTACCATTAATGAACGTACAGACATAAAGAAAAATGGAAAAAAAAAAGGCGTCTGAGCACGCTTCCAATAAGAACACTTAGACTTATCGCTTTTAATAAATAAACAGGTGAGACCAGTATAAAATTAAAACGGTAGGACCATTTATTAACAACCAGTTATTTCTTACCCCGCAAATTTGGTTTTAATTTAGGCAGCACTTGTATGAAGTACTAGAATTGAAGTAGCTGATAAGAGTGATATAAATGAATTGACCGCAGCTGTAGCCAAAGGAGCCGATCTTTTTCAAAAGAATGTGAAAGAAACATGGTGTGCCGGCTTGCACTAAAGTGCCATAGAATAAACACTTTGAAATATGCCTAAGCTAACAGATGAAGGGAAAAATAGAAAATCGTTTGTATCTGTTAACAGATGCTGTTTGGATAATATAATACTCTCATGGAATTGACAGGATTAAACTTCAACTGTGACTTTTCCAAAAATAGACAGAATGGATTCATAATTTGCTATATTTTAAATTATATAGCGATGCCTTTTCTGATGCTTAAAACTTTATTGAGAAATATTTGTTGGAAAAAATTATATTTGAAAAAAGTTTTTTCTCAATCAAATCAATATATTTTAAATACTGATTTTTTTCCCCCCTAGTGCAGTTTTCCCTAATTTTATTAAAAATGAACTTATGTTCTATTTAGCTTCCTACTAACACATTTTTTTTTTTTTTTAAATACAAAATTTAAAATAGATATTTTTATCAATTCTCCAAATGCACATGAAAGATTACTGTCAGTATTTCCTTTTAATATACAGCATATCCAAAAGTACATGTCTTTATGCAAATGTTTTACCATTCACCAATATCTTTTTCTAAAAATAAAAGAATTTCTGTGATAAGGCTAAGAATCAGCATTAGAACAAACCACTATTTTTAACGACAAGGATAAAAACTATTTGTTACAAAACAAGCAGATTAAGACAGTTTTCAAAATTTGTTCTTTCTTATTATAGTTATTTCCTTAATGTGAATATTCACTTAACAAAACAGACTAAGAAAAGCAAACTACACAAACAAGAATGGCAAAGAGGAAAAACACAAACATTTTTTAAATCTACGATTTACTTTCGAGTTTCGATAGATATAAAAGATCGTAAACAGCACTCCCAAGAGGATAAACTAGTTTTGCCGTTCAGTAGAGAAACTACGCAACGGCAGTAAAGGAGAATTTGTATGAATGTAATATAAGCAATTCAATTACTATTTTAAAAATGCACGACTCTATATCAGTTGTTTATTTTACGTATAAAATTATAGAACGAAAAAAAAAAAAAAAAAAAGTAGGAATTGCGGAACAAAATGGAAAATTTAAAGAATTTCACCTGATTTGTTATAAAAATTCCCAGAATACCATAATTTTGAATAAGCTTTTCTTTTATATTGCTTAGAGTTTTTCGTTATTTAGAATCAAAATAAAGTTTAGTAGTAGTATAATTTAAAAAAAAATCTGGAAAGTTTTATTATGTATTTTAATGTTATTGCAGATAATTCTACAATTACAAAAATATTTTTAGAAATAAATTAATCCAATGGAACAAACTGGACATAAAATTTCAATAAAAGAATAAATTTCACGAAAGAATTTCACACATGATTTTAAAATGCAACATTCTGAAAGTAATTGCATTGTCAATTTAAGAAAATAATCAGGTTATTCTATTCAATACAGAGAATTCAAATAGCAAAAATAGCTCCGACTAAAAAAAATTACATACAATATGTACATTTTTGTTTCTTTAATCCTAATGTTGCAACACTTTATCAGAAATTGCACAATATCCAGAGTTAAAAAGCCGTTATTTATAGTATGAAGAAAAATAAAAAATATAAACACTTTTTCATAATTAGTTTTTTTTTTTTTTTTTTTTTTTTTAACAAAAAACGTTTAGATTTATTCCAACAAAAATACGTTAAACATTTAAATCCACAACATATTTTACTTAGATTTTTAAAGCTCTTGAAGTCAATTACTGACATTAAGTAATATGATATAATGAGGTATTTTATTTTGGAGAAGAAAATGAGCGCGAAACTCTTCAAAATACTAAACCGTTATTTATTGAAAAAAAACACAAATTACATGATTTAATTTTTGAGAAAAATTTACAAAGCATTTGAACTTCTTTTAGTTTTGACAAAATATGTAAACTAACAATGCAAAATCCACATAGTATTATTCGAGTACTGTATTTCCGTTAAGAAATATTTAAATGTTATCAGTTAAAACAGTTCTTTTTAATTTTAACTAAATATGTAAAACTATGAATACAATACGAATTCTTTATGTAGTTGTTATTCGGAAAGAAAATATTTAGTGTAGTGTGCATGTTATAGCAAAAAATATATGAATGAATTTTCAACACAGCGTGAAAACAGCTTGCAACATGTGAAAATAACACCGGCATTGAAAGTACGAACAAGTTATCAGTTTTTATTATGTATTTTTACAATTAAAAATCGAGAAAAATTTAGCGTGCGTTTTGTGTGAAAAGTGAAAATTGTCTGTCTGATAGCAATATTCATAAATGACACACAATTTCAAAACTAAAATAGATGCATATATTTAGCGTATGCGAATATATTATTTCAGGCTATATTATTACTATTTTTTGAGTAATTCTCAAACTAGTGTTTTTACTGCTAAAAGTTGTATTTACAAAATTCATTTACTGTACAATCAAATGGAACAAGAAAAAGAAAAGAATAGACGAAAAATTTATACATAAAAAAAGTGCTACCTTCAAATATACTTTTTCAAACTTTGTCAGGCTATTCGAGTACTAAATTTACATGATATTTCATCAATTATTAAAATAATATGAATCAATAATTACTTTTTAAAAATGTTCCTCAAATTCAATGTCTGCTAATATTTAAAATTTGCAATTGCCATGTTTTTTTTTTTTTTTCGAAAACTAAGCAGACGATCTTTTCATTTATTTTATATTTTGCCAATTAAACCATGATAATGGTTACAGGGCATGATTTTTTTTTAAAGTTATTTATTCAGAAGAACCAAACATTAAAAAAAAAGAAAAAAACCACAAGAAAAATAATTTTTTATACTTCAGTTTAAAATGATTAATTTAATTTAGACTTATTCTACCATTTGCCATAAATTGTTGAGTTATCGTCTGTAAAACCCCATAGAAAAATAAATAAATAGAATAGAACAAACAAGAAATTTATATATGAAATCAAGACTATTAGTCTCAAATTACAGTATTTCTTAAGTTATAGGCTCTAATTCCAAAAGATACCAAATCGGATCAAACAATGACACTGTTTAAAATAATGATATTCAGCAAACTCGGTTGAATGATTCAAATGCAAATTAGCCAAGAGCGCTTTTCAAACACGAAAAGAGTAACATGATACTACTAATCTAAACAAAGCAGTACGCGGAGCTGACACAGCAGAAATCTTGATGACTCGATTGTATTGAACCGATGAAAAGATAATGCTAATCCTATAACATTAGAATTCGATAATGGCTATTTTTTAAACAGAAATTAGGATGCAATATTTAAAATGAGAACCTTGATATAAAAAGAGAAAATGCAAAAGAAGATAAATGAACATTTTGTTAGATGATCTAGCAAGCTTTAAATAATTTTAGATTCAATCGATCTCGTTACATGAAACAGAATAATCACTGTTACGGTAGTGTACGAAACCTAACTTTTTGTTTATGAAATTAGCACATTTATTATTATTATTAAAGTTATTTTTAAATTAAAGAGATAGGTTGCAAGTAATTGAGCAATCCAATAAAGAAGTTTTTTGTCACTAATACCGTAAACTACAAAAGAGAAAATAATAATAACTACTGCGTTAATATTATTTGCCTAGGTATTAAAAATATATCATTTTTAAAATAACATATTTCTGTCTATTTAATTAGATTTTTCATCATTTTAGAAATTTTAGTTTTAATGTTTATATCTGCTTTAACTTCATTGCACACTTCTTGCATGATGGCAATGTTATGTGCGTATAAATATTATTTAGAAATTTGCGAGAATTATGAAGAATACCTAACTAATAGAAAATGATTTACACACAATATATATATATATATATATATATATTTATAAAGTTCGTGGGCAATTTTTTAAACTGTTTATAACCTCAATTTTTCAATAAATCCTTTTCCCCCCTAAATGATCCAGACTATAAATTGAATTTCATTATTCATCAAGCATATTCCACTAAAAGGGAAAAACATACTTATTTTTCTGACTTTCCTAAAGATTGTTGACACTAGTCAACAATAGTTAGTCACGTCTCAAATAAATAAAAATGAATATTCTAGCACTTGCATCGTTTTCCAATAAATTCCAAATATTTAGTATGAATAATGATTTACGATATCAACTGGACTGATAAACTGTATATAAAAAATGATTTCAGGTAAAGAAAACATCATCGAATATAGTTTTCTCTCTGCTAAGGATGCCAACACAAATCCCTAAGTTGGAAAAAAAACTTATTCTTTAATTATACAACCATTTACAGATTTAAATCGTTCGTCTTTATAATAATTCAATAAAATCTAAATATTTCACTACAGAGTATGGTTGGTGTTATAAATTGAATTTCATATTATTCGTTGAGCACTAAGTCTGGCAAAGCAGAAAGAAAAATTTTAAATTTTTCTCTTGCATAAAGACACGGTGCTGATAGGCATCGCAAGTTTATCGTGGATTCAAGAAAGGAAAATCATCAAACTTACATTGGGTTTGAGGAATTCCAGTAAATGTCAGCCAGCCTCGCCGCTGACACCGTCAGAGGCATGGACTCCCAGATCGCCAGGAGGCACATTGCAAGTATAATCCATTGCATGATGCCGGATAGGTACAAAAACAACAAACAAAAATACGCCAAAATCAAATTAATTCATAACAGTAACCGTCTGTAGTGCACTGTAGTCCTCATCACTGTCTCAAAAAAGGGTTCGGGGACATTTAAATATTCATTTGTTATGAATATAACATACAACCACGCAAGATAACAAAACAACTCTTCTCCGAGCGGCGAACCGGCGCGACTTGTCTACGGACGAGTTTGGTTTTGACTGAACCCAAGAGGTTATAGGTTTGCCACAGGTATCTGAACGGGGAAAACGATGGCGGTCTAATTGGCGCAGTGTGAAAATGCTCGTCGCCAACGATCAGAAGTAAACAGAATGGATGCAACAAGTGGATCAAGTTTCCCTTTTCGCTTTTACTGGAATTTTTGTGCAATTTAACAAATGATTTAACCGATTACAAAGAAATGATTCTGAATTTCAATGTACACTCTCTGAAGCAATCAACGTAATAACTCAATGTATTTTTAGAAGAAATATCTGTTTACTCGTAGGTAATCTAAAATTTATTTGATTGATAATTAATTGAAGGTAATTTAAAATTAATCAAAATTTGATTCAGAAAGAAAAAGAAAAAATGCCCTTAAAAATCGATACAGTACTTTATTATTTTAACGCAAACAATACACGACATAATTATTGCTTGCAACTGCCTAGGATAATCCTACAAATTATTCATAAGCGATAAACAAACGTAAAATCAAATCGCATTCTTTAAGACAGGTATTGTTTGAAAGACAATTTGGATATTTCTTTTATTGTTTTTATTATTATTATTATTTGATTTTCGTATGATTAAAGACTTGTAAATATTAAAATAATAAAAAAAATTATTCTTCTCTTTTCACTTTGAAATTTTCTTTAAAACTCATTTTTTAAGACAGTGAGCTTTTTAAGATATGTAACTACCTTCAGGCACTTTTTTGAGTAATATTAATTTTTTATAAAACACATATGTTTTTAATTAAAACAAGGAATAAAACCTAAAATTTTAATGGAACTCTTGAGTAATTTTTCAAATTTAGACAATGTTTCGTCAAATTTCACTAAAGAGATGCTTTATATGCCAAATCTCCTATAACGAAATATATTCAATATATTTCACTTTTTTAAAAACACTATTATAGCAAACCATTTACCTGTGTTATGAAGCAAAATATTTGCAACATCTCTTAAATTTACCAACATATACCAAATTTTATATACAAAATACGATTTTTATGCTTATTTTTCAAAAAAAAAAAAAAAAAAAGCTCTTAAATTAATATGTGCAAACTTACAAGTTATATTTTACTATATAACATTACCAATAGATGGGCTGAACCTTATGATCAAATTTTATTTCGATATGTTTAAAACTTTTTTTTTTTTAAAATGATGTTTCTCTTAAACGTATTCGCCCCACCAGTGGCCGAGAGGGTCTGACCTCTCAACTGGTAGACGGCAGGTGCTGGGTTCGAACCCAATCGCGGCCGTCGGCCTAACCGTTCGGAGTTTTCGTGGTTTTCTTCGAACCTTGCGTAAATACGGGTTAGGTTCCCTTAGAAAGACCCCCACGAAGGGCATCCCTCCCCATAGGGCCTATATCCCATAGCGTAGATAATCGGCCGACAAAAAATACAACATACAACAACTCTTAAACGTATTCAATGAAAAACGCAAATCAATATTTTGATGTTGTGCAAAAAATATGTATAAAATTTGCAACTTTAAAATCCACCATATCTGTAGGGGTTTATATTTTTGTGTATGCACTGAAAAGAAAAATTGTAAATTAACGGTATTTCACCGTATATTCTTTCAGTAAATTTACGGAAAATAACACTTTTTCCGTATAAACGGCTAATTTCCGTAAATTTTTATGCTTTACGGGCAAAACCCGTTTATCTAAAGGCAACGTCCGTTAATCGAGGAACAAAACCCATTTTTTGTGTGTGTGTGTGTTATTGCCTGGAATGTTATTTGTACATTTTATTTTTTACTGGTAATTAAATAATGTACGCTTTATAAGCAAATAGCATTCTTTAACATAAAGTAGAAAAGCACGTATTTATGGTTGAATATTAAACATAAATAATTACATTTTGTTGATAAATGACACATGGAAATATGTATGCACACAAAATATTGTTAATTTAACAGAAAAAATTCTGCTTTTACTGACTTAACACACGTAAATCTTTTTGTGTGCGGAAAAGTCAAACAGTTTTACAAATTTAGATAACAGTTTTAAAATATAGATAAAATCAATAATTTGTGTAATTTTTATATAAAAATATTAACTACTCCTTTAAGAGGTATATTGCACAGAATTTAAAAGAAGGACATTTTGGTTTATATTTCTAAAATATTTTTCAGGTTATTGGTTGCAGACATACAAGACCTATTATACTTTTAGTCATAAAAGACATAATTAGAAGAATTTTGTTGGCGATTTTTTTCAGATTAAAAAAAGCCTTTAATTAATGCAATAGTATATATAATAATTCTTAATAATAATAATAATAATTATTACTATTATTATTATTTGTAATTATTTAAAATTATGTTTTAATTATTATTTTATTTATTTATTTATTTTTAAATATATTATTTTGTAGATTTAACTATCATTAGACCGATTAAATTAAAATTTAAACTGCATGTTAAATCGATGTTTAAATGCATGTTAAGTCAAATTATACTTCGTGATAATTATAAATTCAACTAATTGTAAATACAAAAATAAAAGGAAATATGAAAAGCACTAAACATGCTTTTACTGTGTCCAGAAGAAAATAAAAGCTCTATTTCAAAATAATACTATCAAATATGTTCATTGTTATGACCGCAGGCGATGAAAAAGAGCCATTTAGCAAAGACGATATCCAGCCAAGAATGGAAAACCTACGCTCTTAAGGTGAGATGCGGAGTGTGAGAGAGGAGCGCCCTAGGGGGACTCCAACTCTTGGCCAATAAGAAGACGACGCTCTCACTCTTGTGTTGACGGCAACGAGTACAAGACTCGGACTCGGGAGTCAAGAGAGATAACATCAAAAAAGAAAAAAATATATATTTGTTACTTTTTTTCTTCTTCTACCAGGTATTATTTGTAGAAGGTGTGACAAGGAGAATTCGATTATATGTGCTAGTTTGATTTGTAACATTCCAAGCAAAATGAACATTTATTTTATTGATAGAATTTTTTTATGGCGTGGGATGAGCAGCTGAAATGTCGGATGTTATTGCAAACGATATTTTGTTAATTTATGTTGTGGAAACTACTTATTACGTGTGTGTAGGATTTATATTAGGAGTGAGAGATATACATATATCTGAATTGGGAAAAAAAATAGTTAATACTTAGATGATATATCTTTAAATATTTTTCATAACTAAAAAAAATAATAATAAAATAAAGGAAATAATGGTAGATTCGTGCATGCGATAGATTTCCGTAGCGATCACCAACAAATAAACAGGCACAAAGAGAGACAAACATCTTTCTTTTATTAATATAGATAATGATTTTTAATCCTGTATCCTTCGTTACGATATTATCAAAAAAGGTTAATTTCCAAATCATCATAAAATAACATAAACCAAATAAGGAATAATATAATCATCTATTAAAAAAAAAAAAAAAAAAAAAAAAAGAAAGAAAGAAAAAGAAACAAACAAACAAACAAAAAGAAAGAAAAACATGCACTGGTCATAGATTATGTAACACTTTCTAATGCTAACATAATATTATTAAGAATTCATTTTTTCCCCCCCAAATTATGAAATGTGGTATTAAAATAAGCAATTTAAATTAAATGCTTTGCGAACATTTTTTTTTTTTTTTTTTTTTTCGCAAACCTTATGATGTAATGGTATTAGTTCGTGTATTTATGGATGCCGATTTTTCAATATCTGCAATGTATTCGATATCTTCCGAGTCAGTGTTGAATTGAGACACTTTTCTCCGGGAGGGATTTCTCTGGTTCCAGAGGAGGCGGGAAATGTAGAGTTCTGAGAGGGAAATTGCACCTTTTTACTATTGAAAGCACAAAATCTCAAATCTTCCAGATACCTTACTGCTTCGGGAGGGAATGTCCTCCTCGAGCCACCCTTCTGGAATCAACATTGTTCCGAGTGATTTTTTATAAAAGTACCGTGAGTGCTATTACAATGTTCCTTTGCGATAGGAAGATAACTGGGATCAACTGCAATAATGTAACGTGATGCGAATACGATTTTCTGTGTATCATTTTGATACTCTCTCAATAGCAAGTATTGAAATCAAACATTTTAAAATAATATAAATTTTTTAAAAAATTGGTATTTTAATTTTAAAGGTTTAAGGGGAGACATGGGTGGTTTTTTTTCTTGTTGTTGGCTTTTAAAAATTTTTAAACCATTGGTATGCATATTTTTTTTTTTTTTTTTTTTTTTTTTACCATTAGAAATAATTGCAGTAATAAATTGCAAAAATTCAAGAGAAGACACTACTCCACGTCCATTGGCATTAACTTTTTTGCTAACATTTTATACTCGATTTTTTACATTCTACTTCTACCACTATATTTTTAAAAATGAATGTTTTTCTTTCTTTTTTGTTTTTTTCTTTTGCAAAAGCGTTTTCAATTTTACGAGGTGGAACCTGTCGGAATTCGACAAAGAAAATGCTTCAAAAGGAACTGTTTCATTCATTTATATTAAATCTTCCAAATTAGTTACATTAAAAAAAAATCATCTTATATTGGTCAGTCTAACTTTCAAACAAAAATTATTTTAAGTTAAAATTAACAAAATACTATTTCTATAAAACTCAGTTGTCCAAATTATTAAAATTAAACTTTATATTGCATATGTAATCAGTAAATTATAATAAAGATAAGTTATTGTTATGAAGTTATCAATTGAGGCTCTTATGTTCGATATAAATGCGAATTTTAAACTAAAAAAAAAGATATATATTCCGAATTGAAACGATCACAGACGATATATTTGACACAGTATACGCATTTTAATTTCTATTTATTTATTTTTTCTTTCAATTTTAAGAGAAAATAGAGTTATTCTGTTGCCACAATTACTAAATTGGTACTAAAAAACCATAAAAAATGAATACCTCAAAAATAAATTGAGAAAATTTTGAAAGAAATTGCATTTAAAAGTATATATATTTTTTTCTATACGACGACGGTGTAAAAATTTAAAATGTGCCATTTTTAGGAGTATCATATTTGCAGTAGCGAAAATTGCAAAACAGAAATTGCATGGGAAAGTGTTGCCATTCGCAAAATGACGTATGCGTTACGTACAGATACGTTTGGCCTTTATAGTATAGATATCATTCCATTAAGAAAGAAATTTGTAAATGTGTCAAAACATTTTTCGCTTGTTGAGCAGAGCAGTTAAGAACCATTTTAAGAAATTTTATAACATAAACAATGTAAATCTATTCTAAATATAAAATAAAAATACCCCCCCCCCTCCCTGCCCCAAGAGGAAAAATAAGAGAAAAAAATTCTCATGCAATGCAAATTCTACACAGTGAGTTACGATTCAGAAATTAAATAATATTTTATGATAAATATTATTATTTTTTAAAGAAAGTGAGGGTGAGCAAGTGACAACTGTAAAAGCACTTATTTTCGCGAAAATGAAGATATCGGTAATTTCGAAGCTGAAAATTTCGCGAAAATTGGCTTGTGCGCACATTTAGCTGTGTTGAAGCCAAATAAGGAGATACTTTTGAATGGCTTCAAAGAAGCTGGTATAAAAATTGTAAGTGAGTGAGCTAGCATTCTATTAGTTGTATTATTGTTTTTATTCAAGAAATACACTGCTCAAAACAATTAAAGGATATTGCAGTTTTAGGTGGATTTTGTATTTGGGAAACTTTTTAGCTGATTGATACATGGTCGACAGACATAGTAGGTTATATGAGAATAAATTACACATGTTTGGCAGAAAAAATGCATTTTATTGCGCATTTGTGTACAAAAGGAAAAAAACACAATTTGTGCATATGAGAAAAAAAGAATACGAAAAGGTGTTTTCTTCAAAGAAGTTCATTTTCGGTAGGGGGTATGGTTTCCACGGGCGGCCAGCAACGTTGAACACCTTTGAGGCATGGACTCAATGAGGCTATTAATGACGAGTTGGGGTATTCTGCTCCACTCTTCCAGAAGAGCTCTTTCCAGTTCTTGGAGAGTTTGTGGGGGTTGTTGGCGGCCAGAAACTCGTATTCCTAGAGCGTCCCAAACGTGCTCGATTGGATTCATGTCTGGAGAACACGCTGGCCATTCCATTCGAACGATTCCTTCCTCGAAAAGGAAATCCTCCACCAGGTTTGCACGATGTGGCCTGCAGTTATCGTCCATTAAAATGAAGTTATCTCCGATTGCTGCAGCTTAAGGGACTACAATAGGTCTGAGGATCTCATCCCTATATCGGCGACCAGTCAGAGCTCCATCTCGAATGATGTAGAGGTCAGTGCGCCCGTCAATGGAGATGCCACCATACACCAACACCCCTCCACAGCCAAATCTGACACTTTCGTGCACGAACGCAGGATTATTCCTATTGCCACGGTCCCTCCAGATGAAAATACGCCTATTATCCGGATGCACAGAAAAACGGGACTCGTCAGAAAACAGAATATTGCTCCATTCATTTCTCCTCCAATTGACATGCTCGGTTGCCCACTCCCTGCGGTCGCGACGATGCCTTGATGTTAATCTAACACATACCATCGGTCGGCGAGCATACAGACCTACAGCATGGAGCCGGTTTCGGACAGTTTGAGTTGAAATCGTGGTGCCTGTAGCCGAGCGAAGGTGTTGTTGGAGAAGAGTACGTTCATGTTTCGGTGTCTCCGACCTGATAATGCTAAATACCGATCTTCATTGGGCGTTGTTGTCCGTCTACGATCTTGCCCTGGTCTTCGGCCTGCACATCCACTCTCCAAAAAACGGTTCCAGATCCTGGAAATGACACTTTGTGACACTCCAATGGCTTGTGCTACTTCGGCCCCCTTCTAACCTACCAACAATTCTCCATGCTTCTGAATCTGTCAAATGACTTCGCTGAGACATCGTACTCATCGAAACAAAGCAATCACTGAATGCCGATCATCCTTGTCTTCATTCTCTTTTATCCAGTTGAAAGTCAAATTTCATTCGCTGCCGCTGAAGCGACGTTTTTGACGTCGAACTCAAAATTTGCATACTCCACAGTTTGAAAACCAGAAAAATTTGCATTTGTGATTCGCTTCTTCTATTTTCGGCAAAAAAAAAATTCGTTTATATCTTTATTTTATATAAAACTTCAAATATCCTTTAATTGTTTTGAGCAGTGTAGCTGTAAGTATTCAAGAATTTATTGTACTTATTTCTTATTTAAGTAACTGCAATCAATAAATTTTCGAAAAGTGAAAGTTTTTTTATTTTGTATTACTATTTGAGGCAATATATATATAGTTATTTGTAATTGTTCCACTGTTGCTAATTCCGTCTTATCGAGTTTAAGTTTGTCATATTGGGTTATTCTATATTCGTTGTAGATGTTGATTTGTAGTATTATATAATGGTTAAATATATGTGTGTATATTTCGCCAGGCTTAAATTTTCGCGATTATAAAGGACACGTAAAAATTTCGAAAATTAAAGCCTCGCGAAAATAAGCTCTTTGACAGTATATAGTAGCTTGATTTCTTCTATGTTATATATACTCTAAAAAAAAATTCAGGGACGGTGAAGCCTGTAGAGTGCAATCTTCCTTTTCTGGTGCATTCTTCCTGGCTAGCGTGTAACTTAAAGATAAAGGAATCCAGAATGGTCACTGAAGATGGAATCTTTCCCACACTCGTATAGTTTTCTCTAATGACTGTTTCGCTGAAAAGAACCGCTGAGCAGGAAATCGATGCGATGCTTTTGCAGGGAAAGTTTAGCAGATGTGTAAAAGATCGTTCTTTTTCGGAAAAATGTTTTTTTTTTTTTTTTTTTTTTTTTCAAAATTTGTTTACTTTGAGCTACCTATTTTGATTTCAGATGTTTTTTATAAAGACACTTTTTGGAGCCGGTTTCGAAAGTGAAAGTAACATTGGAAATCTTTATGCACTTTTTAAAACACTTATTTTGTCACCTTTTGGAACAATTTTTATTTTCTATATTTATGTCTATATTTTCACTGGAATAATTTAATTATATCCTGCGCAGTGGTGTATATATGAATCAATTAAAATTTAACCACTAAGACTTCTGTCCCCAACAGGCGAAGACACTCGCGAGCTAATGTTAAACCTATGGGGAGGATTTTTGCAAATATCTCTTTTGTATTTCAATATCTTTAACTGTTTTTCTTTTCATTGGATAGCTGAGGTACATTTCTATATCGCACCTTTTATACTTTTTCGATTTTGGTTCCAGATATTTTTATAAAGACACTTTTATTTTTGGAGCCGGATTCGAAAGTGAAAGTAACACAGGAAATCTTTATACGCTTTTTATAACACTTATTTTGTCACTTTTTTTTTTTTTTTTTTTAAACCTACTTTTTGGAACAGTTTTTAGAATGTTTCTGAGAGCACTCATTTTTGTCAACACTTTCTAGAGCACTTTTTGAACATATTTATAACATATGATTTCACAAGTAGCAAATATACTCTCAATCTGTTCTCAAACATGTTCCTAAGTATAGATTTAACAAATATATCCTGATGCCCGATCAATGACTTACACATTAAAGATTAATTTCTACTTTTCTCCTATGGAAAACAATCACAATCTAAATCGATATAATCCGAGAGCCGACAGCACACACACACACAAAAAAAAAAAAACTAAGGTATAAGGCGGAAAAAAAAAACTTTTTTGTTTTTATGGAAAAATAGAAATAGGGGAATTTAAAGTTCCTTTTCTGCCAGAAGTGAAGTGGTGCACAAGCCAAAAATTAATACCACTAGTGGTTGATGTTGTGTAAATTTTAGAGAATGTGTATATTTAATATTTAAATTGCATCAAAGTTAAAGAATAATAGGTAAGATGTAGCTTACCTTCTTTGTCCACGATCGTCCACGTCTTTTCAGATTTACTTTTTTAAATATCCATTTGGAAAATCCATTGAGATTGATAATCCTGGAAAAGCTTGTTAAATTTATATTAATGTGTATGTGTGTTCACTGGGAAATCATCCGAGCAAGTTTTAAATTAATTAATTTATATATAAATCTTAAAGATAAAAATTAAAAAGAATTACAAACTGGAGCATACATTTTTAGCTCCTTACTGCTTAAACACACAGAGAGAAGTGAAAATAATAGCAAAGAAAAATGATTACATAAAAATAAAAGAAATAAAAGTTATTATAAACATTATCATTAAGTTCTTATTATTTTTGTTTAAAATGAATAAATTTATAAAACTAGTTCTTTGTTTCTGATGAATAGATGATAAAACTATTGCTTCTTTTGACACTTAATTACAAATCAGTTCATCAAATAGATTTATGACGAGTAAATGATGTAAGAGTACTTTAGTAAAAGATTGACAGTCATCATAACAAATAATCAATGTGATTTATGGTGATTATTTTCCTGAAGTATATTAAGTTGATTTATTGTAAATGATTTTCTGAAAGATATTAAGTTTATTTATTGTAAATGATTTTCTGAAAGAGATTAATGTTACTAACAGTTGACTCGTAGGTTTATCATTGAGTTTGTCTTACAATCAAAGGTATAAAAACATAAAGGACTGGGAACAGGAAAACAAATGATAAACCTGCGAGTCAAGCACTGCAGGTGTTAATTTTTGGCTTGTGCACCACTTCCCTTCCGGCAAATATGGATCATTAGATTCCCCTATTTCTACTCTTCTATAAAGTTTTTTTTTTCTTGTGCTTGATACCTTAGGTTTTTGCACTGTCGGCTCTTGGGCTAATAGCTGCATCCAGTTCTATTTCATCCATCATATAACCTGGATAAGAAGGCAGACGTAAGTTTTAGACATTATTGAAAGAATTAATCAGTTAAGGGTGTTCTTAACTGCTCCGCTCAACAAGCGCAAAACGTTTTGACACATTTACAAATTCATTTTTTAACAGAAAGTTATAAAATTGGAATGCCTGACTATGGAAGCGATTTCGAATCGAACTTATTTTCCCATTTTATGATAATTAAATTACCTATCTAGTTCTAAGCTATTTCGATCATTGGATCACCCGTTTTTCTCCTGCTTTTCGATCGGTTTTTCTGCTTTCCTCGGGAAATGTGCTCAAAAGTGTCAACTTTGAAGGCTTGTTATGAAAAATCTATTGTGTTTTTTAAAAAACAAAAGAATGAGTGCAATTAGACAGTTTCTGAATAACAACACCTGCTATTTTCATGCATTTACGAACAAAAATAAATTAAAGCATGTGTGACAAAGTTACCCTTTTTGATTTAAGAACACCCTTAAAGTGAAAATAGACTGGGCACATTGCAAGAAGACAATACAGTAGGTGGAGAACAAACATGTAAAACGGCCTAGAAGACGACCCCAAGTAAGGTGGAGTGACAAAATCAGAAAAGTGGCCGGTGTAAATTGGATGACTAAAGCATTAGACAGAAAACATTGGAAAAATCTGGAGGGAGACTTACATCCAGCAGTGGATTGAAAACGGTTTGATTATGATGATGAAAGTAAACATAAAATTGATTCTAAGCACATCTCAAAAATACGAAAACAACAAACTTGCTCATATTTCATGCTTTAGTAACAGTGCTTTGGCTGAAAGACTGGACTTTTAGTTTTATTCGAATAAGAAAAAATTGTTTAACAGAATTCACATGTGTCATATTTTCTCAGTTTAATTTTCTCTTGTTGCGGAAATCTCTGGATGAATTTAAAAAACAATAGACATGTAGTATATAAAGTTACAAAATTTGCATTTATATTGTTGTGACCTTAAAAATACTAGTTTATGAAGAATTTGTTTACAAAAGTGTTTCCTATTCGTCTCCGATATCATTTAAACGTAAAATACTATTACATATGATAACTGATATACGAGTAGAAAAACAATGCCGTAAACAAATACTCTATATTTGATGTTTTGACGGGAACAGGAAAAAAAAAAAAAAAAAGAAAAAATGAGCATGAAAGGAAAACGGTGTACATTATATTTAAACGCGATTTTTGTTTCCAAATAACAACCTTTCACAAAACTAAAGAGGGGGGGGGGATGGTGATTTACTTCCTTAAGTATTCAGGCATGAAATGTAGTAGGAAAATCGGTCTACCTTACATAATGAAAAGCTAGATATTGCTTGGGCATAGTTCATTAATGATCAATTTTAGGACAACCATAAAAACAGTGATTCGATAAGTAAACTTTAAGAAAAACTAAACGCATGAATACATATTGTTGTTAAATCTAAAAAGCACCGCAAACAGTTGCTTCATGCATTAAATTAAGTTATATTTTGAAAAAAACATTGTTTTTTTAATGGAAGAAATAAAAGAATACTGGCAAATAGCAATTGAAACAAAAATAAATTGGATCATAATTGAATATCTATGTAACTGTTGTCTGGTCCTCTTTAAATTGTTCGTATAATTTGTATAACATATTTTTATAACATCATGTGTGATAGATAGAGATATTATCAATATATATATTTTATATCTATTACATATTTGTTTTTCATAATTTTAATGTGAGACACTTTGAATCAAACTGTCGTGATTCCTATCGTAATTTGATTTAAAAATTATTACTTTTTTAATGAATTATTTACCAATCAGTTGATTGCGTTAAAAATAATTAACGTGTAGTTATTCATTCATAGTTTGTTGGAGTTCCATTATCCGCGATTTATTCTGCCGAAAAGTTTCAAATACGAGACCAGATGTTATTATCAAATGATTAACTGAGCTGATATTATATTCGTTGGGATGTTGTCCCGATAGCTCAAAAGAAGTACATTGGCAATTTGAACCAAAGGTTCTAAGTTCGAATAGTCTGGGCCCATTTTCGCTCAGACAATATTGCTACTCGTATGAATTTTTTATCATTCAATTATTGTATAAAAAAATAATTAAGTCTAAATATGATCTATTTGTCAAATTCTAACAGAATATGACATTTGTTGAAATTTCGTTGTTAGTTCTTGAGATATAGCTGACTATCATAAAAAAAAATGCAGCATGGCAGCGCCATCTGTTTGAAGATTTACACCAAAACCTAATCCCCACCTTGTATGGTAAGGCTTATTTGAATGTGAAGTTTTATTAGATTCGGTGCTTTAGTTCTCGAGATAGAATGCCCACAAAATTTATGTACCACAGAAACAGACTTGTGGACATATTCAAAACGTTTCTTAAATCAGTCAAATTACGTTCAGGACGTTCTAAAGCGTATAAATATGACGAAAACTGGAAATCTAATTTTTTTGCGAAATTAACACTTTTTTCGTGTAAAAATAAAATCTCCTCCCCCCCCCCCCAAAAAAAAGAGAAGAAAAAGAAAGAAAAAAACAGTTTCAAATGGTTGCTTTTTTATCATATCAAAAGCCACTTACCTCAAAATAGTAATTTGTTAAAAAATTATAATATTTATATGGTGACAGGTTCCATAAGTTATATTTAGAAGGGGAAATATCCGTGCACTAAGTAAAACAGTAAACACTTCATTCTTCTAAGATCAAAATTTACCAAGTTATAATACTTTGAATTATACGAATGCAATTTTTGGTGCTTTTTGATACTAAAAATGTTTTTTTGGTTTTAGACTGAAAAATTTGTAATATTTATTGCACTGCGTATAAATAAAATAATAATCAATGATTTTTTTTTTTTTTTTTTTTTTTTTTTTTTTTTTTTTTTGTACGTGGATGGACATTTTGATGGACATATTATGGATTTGACATTTTTGAAGTCTATTTATTCCTTGTCATAGTAAATTTTGTATACCTTTCCTTTGAAAAAATATGCATAGTTTAGTCAGCTCAAAATGTTTTCTCCCAGGCGCTTATGTGAAATTTTGAGGTGAAACCAACTTCAGTATGTGCAACAACTCAGACATGACCATAGAACAACAAGAGCACAAAGCACTGTTTTACTAGGGCATAAAAGAGCCTGTCTTTGCGTGACGTTTTGTAAGTATAACATCTATCTTCGACGCCTACCATAAACTTTTACTGACTTTTACGTAAAGTGCATAGATTATAATCTTCGACATACAATACTCTGGGACGGACAAGCACATCGCCACCTTGGAGTGTAGGTGCAGATAAAAAAAGAGGAGGTTCTTTCCTGAAGTCATGGCATTCTTTAGGTGTCTTCAGGAACTGGGCTAATTGATTGATTGATGCTGAATTGCCTACAGTATCTGATTTCTGGTCCTCTTTAAATTGTTAATAGGCACGATCCCTTCTGGATATCAAGTTGTAAAGATAAAAAATGGAGGCACCTGCGGACCTAATGGGACAGTCTTTTGTGCACTCAGCAAAGGCAGTAAATGTCTCATTAAAAAAAGCTTTTTTCCAAGTACTTGGAGTCTCCTGCTTGGCTATTGATGATGTTGACTATCGAGGTTATTTCTGAGAAAGTTTTTAGCACAAACAGTGATTAAACACAACTTCCGAGGGTGAATTTAATTTTTATGAGTCCAATAATCTACAGGAAATGAACAGGAAATTAGGTAAATTTTTAAGCAAGACAAGAAAACAAATTGGTTAGTCATGCCTCGAAAATGTGTTTGTAAGAATAGGCAAAATCATACACACTCATACACACACACACAAAAATAATAATAATAATAATTCCTAAATGTATATTTATGAAGCAATTATTAAACACTAGCAAACTCACCCGGCATTACTCAAATCAGTAAAACGGGAAAAAAGTCATTAGAAAAAAGTTACCGGAAAAAAGTGACAGAAAAAACAAAAGCGGGAAAATGATCGGAAAAAAAGTGACAAGGAATCGACAAATATTAAATTTGTCGATAGATAAGTGCTAAAATTTAAGGTGGTAACGAAGAGTGTAAATTTTATGTTCTAATCAGTGGAATTAGAATCTTCAGATATTAATAGAATAAATAATGGGAATGCCGAAAAACAAAATGTTATTATTGATGTTATTGCATTAAAATAGAGATTTCTTTTTAATTATTAACCCAAGCGTGTGTTTTTGTTTTTAAAACTATTTAGCAATTATTATTATAACTGACGAAAAAGACAGTTAAATTTAGGTAACTTTGTAAGGGGGAAAAAAATCATTGTCTTTCAAATATAATTCGGCTTAAAATTGTTTAAAATTTTTGTGATTTATATGTGCATGATTTGTGGTACCAAGTTTTATTTCCAACATTCGGAATGGAAAACTGATAAGAAGATAACGAAGCGGAATTTATAGCATAACTCTGTTCTTTTCAACATGGATTTTTAGAAGCTTCGTTTAGTCCAAATACAGCATGACATGAATACGACGTGCCGCTGAAGCTTTCACTCAAGGCGTCTCGGGAGCTCATCTCTTCCCCTAACTGTAGATGATAGCATGTTACACAACTCAAGCCCTTATCTTCGAGTCTAGTTCGTAAAATGTAGGGGCCCTCTGCGGATAGATTACATATGAGTCATACCATCATAAGACAAAATTCGATATAAAAAAAAAAGCGGATGCGAGAAAAACATTTGACCTATGGGATAAACAACTCAAGGTCAAATGGTCTCACTTGCTTTCTCTGTATGTCTTCCCCCCACAAGTCGTATAATTTTATAGCTTGGCCAGTCGGATTGTTCATGTAAGCTAGCTTTTAACGGGAAATTGCAATATTCCATGGCTTTCCTCCTCATTTTCTGGGAGGATCCACTTTGGGGCAGAAAAACGAGCTATGAGGGCAGTAGCGTAATAATAATAAAAAATCGCTCCAGAACAGCTAGGTTCCCGATCTCCTTTTCAAATTCGGGGTCCTTTTGTATTGTCTGGCTGCAGGCTTCATTCTTCATTTCAAAGACTTTGTTGGGTAAACAGGTGAAGGGCTTCTCATTCAGTCATTTTTTGAAGAAAAGAGGACCGCCGAAGAATAGGGATAGAGATACCGAACACGCGATATATACGGCAGATGCCAGAAGACGTAATTGCGTTTGGTTATCCCTATTTACACAAATTGAATGCCCCATCTGTTGTTGTCAGGTTACGTGTTGTTTATGGCATATCTGAGCGTTAAGTGTGATTAATCATGAAAGTTATTACTTTACGATCGGGCCATGTGCTTTTTCTTTGAATGATGGCCCGAGAAGAAAGAAATACACCGCAAATTAAGCAGTGAGGTATTTATGAGCCACAAGTATGCATATGTCCTTCGGCCTTGAGGTTTTTTTGGAAGCCTCCCGTTATGAGTTTATTCTTCGGAAGTGTGAAATAGAAGGTTGTTCTGGTAAGAAACGCACGCCCACCCTATTGCATACATTTTCTAAAATGATTTATTTTAATGTGCCGCAAATTATATTTCGTGGCACCACCCACAGAAGTAAAAGAAAAAGTTTAGGTGGTTAAGTTGTAACAGATTTCTAACTGATCGTGGTGCAATATTCCATTAAATAAATGAGCTGTGGTAAAAGTTTTAAGGCTGCGGGCACACACACAGTTTTTCGCACTAACTTCTTGCGCTATCTTTGATCTTTCGTTTCGGCGCTTTGATGTATAAATTGCACTTCTAGTGTACTGAATCTGAACTTCAAGAGAGGAATATCAGTTGACAGGTTTACGACCGAAGATGGAATAGATAAAAGTTCCCCTTCCTTTGTCAAATTGATAGGGTCAGTCTCTCAAAAACCATTTAACGAGGTTTCACCCTTGTTCAGTTCGAAAACAATGACTGATTGATTGCTCTTTTAGTGTAATAAAAACTAGTGCTGTTCGTCTGGACCTTAAGGCTCGGTGCGAACAGCACTAGTTTTTATTACACTAAAAGAGCAATCAATCAATCATTGTTTCGAACTGAACAAGGGTGAAACCTCGTTAAATGGTTTTTGAGGGACTGACCCTACCAATTTGACAAAGGAAGGGGAGCTTTTATCTATTCCATCTTCGGTCGTAAACCTGTCAACTGATATTCCTCTCTTGAAGTTCATATTCAGTGCACTAGAAGTGCAATTTATACATCAAAGCGCCGAAACGAAAGATCAAAGATAGCGCAAGAAGCTAGTGCCATGTGCGTAGACCTTATGACTGAGTCAAAAAAATCCATATATACTAGTATTTAATTAGCTAGATAAGTTTAATTTAAATAAAATATACGAATTTCAACTAATAAATTTTCGTTTGCATAATTTATTATTATGATTATTATTCTGGTTACTGAACTATTAAATTTTAAGAAAAGGGGGAAAAAAGTGTTTGCTAAAGTATTACATTTAATCTTTTATTGATTAAACAATATAAATGAGTAAAAGAAAATTATTTAAGTCAGTTTTTTTTATTATTATTATTAAGAATTGGAAAGCACAGCTTTGTGAATTGCTTTTTATTTTACATTATATTGATATTCGTTAAAATCTAGACAACGCAGGTTTAATTATTATTAGCTGAAGCAACAGAACCTGAACTGAACACCCAAATGCTTGCATTTAGCATATCTCGCACGATAGAACAATTTGACAACGTATAAATATCTAAAACGTATAAATATCAACCATTTTTGTACAGATTTTGTATAATACGGATGTAACCATATGATGAGTGTATATTACAGAATGTACATTTATAGATGATGAAGAAGGCTACATGCGTACATAATATGTGATTCTCTTAGCAACAAACGTGTCAATTTTATCTGATTTAGTACATATATACTTTTAAGTAATTTTTTAATTGAGAAAATGAATACAAAAGTGTACCTTCTAAATAACTTTAAAATAGGAAAATAGCATGTTATTTCGATATTTTATATCGTATATGTAGATATGTCTCTCCTCATATTTAACATATGCTATTCATAGAATTTAAAACTGTTGTTGTACGAACTGCAGATGCGCAATTACAACAATTTCATGAAGTATTCATGTTCATAAGTCTTTTTTTACGCAACTGTTATTCGAAGGTCGTTAAACCATTAACAGATAAAGAGCTTACTGCTCTCACAATCAAAAATCCACTCGAGTTTAAATTAATTTTTTAATGTATGCACAGGAGCAATTATTATCTACCTAACTCAACGTGATTTCAATGTGTAATTTTTAATGTTGGTATCATTATAATCAAATGGTGTTGGATTTTTTTAAATACATATTTATAACAATAGGCCGTTATAATAGAACATGAGAAAATAGAGCTATTTTACAGAATAAAAAGCAGGAAGAGAGGGAAATGCAATGAAATAAGGTAAAAGGTAATGACCTCCCTTGCAGATTTTTTTCTTGCTGCATTTAGAAGTGTGTATTTGTTAAATAATAAAAGAAAAAAGTATAGGAATGATAGAGAGTGGGTGAACAGAAGCAGGGACGGGGAAGCAAGCACACATTTATAAGAATAAGTCATATGGGAACATTGAAAATAATGTATTATTATCTATGAACTCGTAGATCTGATGAATCACATTGGGACCACTCAAAAGACCTCGATGTAAATTTAAAGTAGAACATTTCTATAAAATGGATCTATCCTCGTTATTTTGTAGATTGTGTCGTGAAGACGAAAGTAATGATGATATTTTCTTTAAGAATCTTTATTGCTGCAGTTTTAGATCTCATTATTTATTTATTTTACTTGTGTTTAGATGTAGATTAGAAGCTTGACAATCCTTAAAAGGATGCTGGGTTTTAAGAACAAAAACACGATTTTTTTTCCTCTTTGTGTTAATATTTGTTTTTTTTAATTAAAAAAAATATATCAATACAACCGTATATTCTTTAAAGAAAATAACATAGAACATAAAGTATACTTTAAGAGCTTTTTCTTGAAAATTAATTTTTCGCAATCGATGCATCTTGTTAAAATGTAAAATTTGTAATAAATTGCAACATTAAATTTGAACATAAAAATAATCGTGCAGAGCATTCCTGTAAACAACAACAGCCAAAAAAATCTTTTTTATAATTTTTTTTTTATATTATTGATGATTTTTCATGACAATTTCGAATGTTATTGGCTTTATAATTAAGTTATTAAGTAACATAAGCGGCTCTCTAAAAAACTTTTTACCCGCTCAACAAAGTAAAATTTCTGACTCTTTTTCCAACTCATTTTAAGACTAATTTCTTAACTGATTTTTAACTCATTTTAAAAACATAAATTTACAAGAATGGTTATAAAAATAAATTATAATCAACAGACTTTATTTAAATACAAATGAACTAAATCTGAAGTTAAAAGCAATTTCTCTCTCAGAACGGCAGTTTTTTTTCTTATCCTGCGCTCTTGTATTTAGAAATTCGATTCAAAACGCCAACTTTGATAGCATTTTCTTGAAAATCTTCTGAAAATGGAAAAAAAAAAAACACTCCGGTTATTATATTACTCAAATCAAAAAGGATAAATTTATGACGTATGTTCTAATTTATTTTTGTTCGGAAATTTATGCGACTAGCAGGTGTTGTCCAGAAATTCTCAAATCAAACTTATTTTCACGTTTCTTTTCTTTTCTTTTCTTTTTTTTTTTTTTTTTTTTTTTTTTTTTTTTTTTTTTTTTTTCAAACACAATAGATTTTTCAGAAAATAGTTTCAATGTGGGTGTTTTGAAGTGACTTTCCACGCGAGGGAAGAAAAACCAATCAACTAAAGGAGAAAAAAATTGTTACGTGATCAAAAAGCTTATAACTCAATATTTAATTTATTGATCAAAAAATGGAAAACTCAGCTAGATTCCAAATCGCTTCCATGGTCAGATTTTTTTCAATTTTATGTCTTTTCGTTAAAAAATGAATTTGTAAATGCGTCAAAACGTTTTTCGCTTGCTGAGCAGAGCAGTTGAGAACAATGCCTAATTTGATGCGTTTGTGAAAAAAATTAACTGACAAATGTATCAGAATGTAGCCAGTCTGGATATGAGATCAGTCATTATAGCACAACGACAACAGACGTTAAACACCTAGAAAACTTTCTGATATTTGATTGCTCATTTCAAAAATATTCATATCAGCATTTCTAAAACGGAACAGGTTAACACATGAAAGATCATAACTGCGCCCTGGGGAACTCTTTCTTAAATCCCGCCAAATGAACGGAAAATTTAAATGCTAATTGCTTTCTTCCTGGCTTCCATCAAACGAGTCACATCCCTTTTTTATGATGCACCATTCATACACGATATATGCTGCTGCACACGCGACAGTTGTCGAACAGGCAGTCGCTTCGATACTGTATTTTTTAATCATCCCATTCAAAGATCCATTTTTGCATTACGCCAGCAAAGTAATCCCTTTCACGCTGCTCCACTGGTACTCAAGAAGACCCCCAATCCTAGAGACCCATCACTGATGACATAATAAAAACCTCTCAAAAGACGGCTTAGCTTCGGGGCCGTCTTATTTGGGGATCCTTGGACCCGATTGCTTTGGAGATCCAGTTAATACATTAATTTATATTTATTTTCTATTTTTTGGGGGGAAAAAATCCAGCTTATTATATAGTTAAGTACATAAACTAGTTATATACCCCTATTTGGAAATAAACAATGGAATCGAATATGTATGTCTAATGAAACTCAACTTTTGCAACAAGATATAGTCAGTAAACTTACAATGTTTTTTAATACTATGTTTGGTATGTTAGGTTCGGCTTTGAAGATATTTGACTCCCTAAAACCCAAAACACTTCCTTTTATTCGTGCTCCTTTATACTTTTTATCCATAAAAATTAATAAAATACATTCTTCTGATGTAAGTAAAATAACTAATAATGTTATGTTATAGAACCACCAAGAAACACCCCAGACTTGCAGATATAATGGTAGACTCGTCAAATTTTTGTCTAAAATTCTTTAGACCAATCAAATTTTATGTGTTATATGTTGCCACACTTTTATTTTTAAAGACACTCTAATTTCTTTTCTGATATATCTCACATTTGATACGCATTAGTATTAAACTTTTGACGTGTCATTGAAAATAAAACGAAATTTATTATTATACTATATATAGTTAAGTATATTTAGTAGATCATTATCAACAACAACCGTCTTCAATCCATTGCTGCATGTAGGCCTCCCTCAGATTTTTCTATTGTTTCCTGTCTGACCCATCCAGAGGTGTATGAAACTTCTTTTTTCTAAAATGCGTTAAATAGCACACTAACACAGGACAAGGAACAATATGTTATGATCATACAATTAACTCTAGTTACTTCATTTTACCAGAGGTCATCTTCTTTTTTTGGCTATTTTGCATCTCTGGGACTGACAGGGTATTTGTACACCATCTATTATATCCTTGCAATATGCCATTAACAGCTAGCTTGTCCGTTTCTGCCTAGCTCATTTTCTATGTGTATGTATATTACACGATACAGTGACTAACTTGCACAAGAATTATTGTGAAAAAAGTTACGTTCAAATTTGTTCAGCAATTTTTGAAAAAAAAAAAAAAAAAAAAAAAAAAAATTGCGGACATACATACACAACGGTCAAAAACAGATTCCCTTTTTTTTCTTTAAATTTCTTAAAATTACTTTATAATCGAGATGTTGTTAATAAAAAGGTCCTGGATTAAATCGGAGCCAAGGCTGCAATGACTCATCAGATATAAGTTGGAAGTGACTAATAAATACCTCAGCTAGAATACTTAGTATGAAATACCTTTTGCTTAGCATTAGAGCAAAATTTCTCCTTAATTCAAAATTCCTCCAACTCACCATAAACTCCCAATGATATTTTCCTTAAAAGCTTCCGTGACTTCCACAATTCTGGGCTATCTGAAAAGGAAATACGGCTCAAAGCGATATAAATAAAATCCTAAAAGGTAACTAGAACAATCGATAGCACGACCTGGCTCTGAAAGCTCAAGCTCAGACTAACACCTATAATGACAACATTTTTGTGAACAGGAGGTCACAGACAGAGGAAGGTTAAGTGGCTAATTCTGTTTCCGATATACATATTCCACATAAAAAATAAGAAAAAAGGAAGCCAGATATTTTTGCTCTCTATCACATGGTACTTGAAAGCTTAGAGATAGTACATCCCTTCTTAGGGTGTGGATGTTCGTTGCATGATGTAGGTCCTAATCTCAGTTTTGAGGGGCGGTGAGAGAGATTTTTTAGAATACTAAAAGAGAATATCAGTCAAAGATAGTTTTTTCTTTTCTTTTTTTAAGATACGACTGAAACATTTTTAGTTATGTCATTACTAAAAGCGATAGTGTCGAAAAATGAGGAAAAATGAATGATTTCTATAGGTTTAAGGTCAAACAAATGAAAGAGGTCGTGTTGATGAAAGATATTAAATTATATTGATTGAATAATGTTTAAGAGAATTGTATTTTTAACATCTGTTATTTTCTTGAATTTTGAAGCGATTTAAATAAATAAGCAACTTCTGTTTTCGGCCCTTATGTATGTATATTGTACACAATTTTCTCCACGGTCATTTAAAGGATTTGAATGTAACTTTTTACGTTAATTCTAATACAGGAAAGGTCGCCAGAAAACAGCCATTATATCGCGTACAGATTTTTCCTTTTCTTTTTTTAATAGCGACACATATATATTTTCTTATATTAAATAAATCATAAGATAAAGATACATTTTTACACACATAAAAAATGTATGATTATCTACTACCTATCGGACATTATAGATGCTGTAAACTAGTGTCTTTATAAGGAAGCGAATGTTGGTATACGAATAATAACACTTCATTGTTCGGTGGGATTTTGTACGAACAGAGCCTGATTTACGGGTAAACGGAAAAAAAGTGACCGGAAAAAAAGTTATTGGAAAAAAAGTGACCTAAACTACAAAAGCGGAAAAAAAGTGACACGGAAAAAAGTGACAAGGAAAAAAAGTGACACGGAAAAAAAGTGACAAGGATTGGTTTTGGGGATTTATTGTTGATTTTGGGGATTCATTGGTTAAGTATGAAAGGGGGATCGGGGGGGGAGGCTCATAATTTAGGTAAATGGGTTTTTCATGCTGAATTAACTATTTTGGTTCAATTTTTGGATATACGTTCATACTGAAAAGACGCTTCCCTGATTAGTTTTGGGAAGGGACGATTACCCCCCCCCATCCGTCCTCAATTAGATGAATGGGTTTTTATGCAGAATTATCCAACTTGTGTCAAATTTGCATATAGGTTCTTTTCGATAAGGCTTATATATAGTATAAAGTGCCTGAAGAGTTTTAGGAGTTTAATTGTTAAGTATAGAAGAGGAAAGGGGATAACCTTTCTTAAATTAATGGCTTTTTACGGATAATTATCCGATTTGCTTCGAATTTTGGACATGGGTTAATTATGATAAGACGTATTTCTGATTATTTATGGGGTTCTTTTGCTAATTAAAAAGGGGGCGGGTGATTACTAACCCCGGCCTTTAATTAGATTAAAAAAAAATTATGCACACTTATCCGATTTATTTCAAATTTTGGATGTAGGATCTTTCTCATAAAGTAAATTCCTGAATAGTTTTAAGGGTTTGATGGCTATGTATAGAGGGAGAACGGGGGATAAACCCCCTTAAGGGTGTATTCAAAAAAACGTTTTTCCACCTTCAACAGCTCGAAATTTTCCGATACAATTTCAGACACATTTTCAAAAGTAGAAACATGAAACTTGCTGAGGATATTTTTGAAGAGATGTACAAGGTGCCATGTGCTGTATTTTTACGCTCAATTCATTAGAATTTGATTTATAAACAATTATCTTCTCAGTATGACCCTTTTTTTTCGTTCACAGATCGCCCGCCAGGGCAAAATCTGTTCAAAATGCCGTTTTTGATTGCTTTTTTCGCAATATTTTCTGCATTTATCAAAGAATTGACAATTACGGCACCTTGTGTACTTTCTAAATAAGACAATTTGCCAGTTTGATGCATATGAGAGTAAAAATGAAGTTAAAAATAAATCGGAAAATAGGCAGTTTGAATCGAAATACACCCTTAAATTAAATAAATGGCTTTTTGCGCAGAATTATCCGATTTGCTTCAAATTTTCGATGTATATTCATTATAAGAAGGCGTATCTCTGATTAATTTTGGGGTACTTTTGCTAATTAAATAAGGGAAAGCGGGCGATTAATCCCCCACTCTTTAAATAAGATTTTTTTTTTTTTTTTTTCACAATTATCCAACGTATTTCAACTTTTGGATATAGGTTTTACCTGATAAAGTGAATCCCTGAATAGTTTTAAGGGTTTAATGGCTAAGTATAGAGGGATGAACGGGGGATAACCCACAAATAATCAGGAGTTCGCCTTATCATAATGAACGCACATTCAAAGTTTGAATCAAATAAGATAATTCTGCGTAAAAAGCCATTTATTAATTTAAGGGGGGTTATCCTCCGTTCCCCCACTGTATATGTCGGACGTTCCTCTCAGCCCGCACAACTTTGAAGAAAGTCCGTGGTAGTTATAGCTGCCACCACCGATATTACTAGGTGATATCGGTCACCCACTGTGAGGATTGTGTAAATGAACACTGACGCTGTCAATTAACTAAATTAACAGTTTATTTAGAATATATGTACACACTAAATACGCTATTTACCATTATATACAATTACAACTCGGATATAGGTGATCCGGTTCAACATTAAATTAAATACAGTAAAGGTTGGCTGTGTACTATTCGAATTACACCTTCTCCCTCACACTCAATGCACGTTAGTTTAACTTTATCGGAGATCACTTTCGAATCTCCCAACACATGGATACTCGGCCTGCACTTCTCGGCCCAGAGCACTAAACACCAGGACGTCTGTGTCCCTTGCTCTCCAGATACGCACTGCCTCCGCTCTACAACGCAGAGCACACCCTATCAGGACCTCTGTCCTACACTACTCTCTAGGTATGAACCCAGATACGAACTGAACTAATCTGAGATAAGACTTGCTCTTCTCAAATCACGGTGTTTTCCCAATGTCAACCCCCTTTAGGGCTTATCCATTGGACACATTCCACATTCCTTTCTTGATTAGTGACATGTTGCTTGTCAGCTCATCATCCACATACCTCACTGTCGGATGAACACGCCTCTCCGCAATCTCCTCTTTCTCACTCACCACATGTAGAGAATTACCTGTCAATTCTCCCTTTTAACAAAGAAAGAATGTCACCTTGAAAATTCTAGTACACAGCCGGTATAATATAAAAGAGATTAAGATAGAGAAATAACGGAAATTCCAATCTTTAGCAGAGGTGGTCTCAGAACCTGACAGTATACTTAGCCATTAAACCCTTAAAATTATTCTGGGACTAACTTTATGAGAAAAAACATATATCCAAAATATGAAATATATCGGATAAGTGAACATAAAAAACAATTTATATAATTTAAGGAGATCGGAAAATCACCCGCCTTAATTTTTAATTAGAAAAATAACCCCATATGTAATCAGGGATACGCCTTATCATAATGAATCTATAATCTAAAATTTGTAGCAAATCCTATAATTCTGCGTAAAAAGTAATTTAATTTAAGGTAGGTTATATTCTATTCCCCTTCAATACTTAGATATCAAATCCTTAAAACTATTCAGGGATCCACCTTATCAGTAAGAACTTATATTTAAAATTTGAAATACATGGGGTAATTCTGCATAAAAACATATTTATCTCGTTTAAGGGGGAGATAATTGCTCGTCCCCCACCCTTTATAATAAGCAGAAGAACCCCATAACTAATCAGAGATACGTCTTATCATAATGAATCTATGTCCAAAATTCTAAGCAAATCGGATAATTATGCGTAAAAAGTTATTAATTTAATTTAAGAAAGGTTATCCCCAGTTCCCCCTCTATATATAACCATTAAAACTCTTCATGCATTATATACTATATATAAGCCTTATCGAAAAGAACCTATATTCACAGGGCCCGACTTAGACAGTGGGGGGCCCTGGGGCAAACGTTATTAGAGTGCCCCCCTTCTATCTTAAAAATGTTTGTGAATTATACTCAAGTGACTAAAATTAAAATTCAAACCTATTGTATGTATGCATAAATTTTGTACCAAGTACTGATTTCAGTATTTATGTTTCACATCTTTATACATAATAACAGATGATAAATAATTTTAACTATTAATTTTCTTATGATGTAACTATTACTTTAAGGGAACGTGGGGCAGGGAAGCAAAGGGGGTAGGAGAAAAAAGATCCCTTAAAATTGAAAAAAAAAATTTTTGGTAATATTTTGCTATTTTATATCATTTGGCCCTCTTTTAACAATAAACTTTTCTCTCCTTGGAGGCCCCCCTCAAACCGGGGGCCCGGGGCAATTGCCCCGCATGCCCCTGTCTTAGTCAGGCCCTGTATATTCAAATTTGATACACGTTGGATAATTCTGCATAAAAGCTCATTCATCTAACTGAGGACGGATGGGGGGGGGGGGGGTAATCGTCCCTTCCCAAAACTAATCAGGCAAGCGTCTTTTCAGTATGAACGTATATCCAAAAATTGAACCAAAACAGTTAATTCAGCATGAAAAACCCATTTACCTAAATTATGAGCCCCCCCCCCCATCCCCCTTTCATACTTAACCAATGAATCCCCAAAATCAATAATAATTCCCCAAAATCAATCCTTGTCACTTTTTTTCCGTGTCCCTTTTTTTCCGTGTCACTTTTTTTCCTTGTCACTTTTTTTCCGTGTCACTTTTTTCCGCTTTTGTAATTTAGGTCACTTTTTTTCCGATAACTTTTTTTCCGGTCACTTTTTTTCCTAGATTCGATTTACGGTAAGGCATTCGGGGCACTGGTCAAGGCCCCTGATTTTCAGGAAGCCCCAAATGTTCCTGAAGCTTTTTCAATTATTGTCCAAATTTGTATTTTTATAACATCAAATATTTTGTCTGAAACATACATATTTGATTACTTTATTATAGTTTTTTTTTTTTTTTTTTTTGTTACTGCTATTACTTTAAAAATACATATTGTAACTTAAATTCTTATTTAATCCTCTTCCTGTTCTCGTCAGATTATTTGAGGATTGGTGATCATAGCTGGTAAGCGGCAGAACTCCCTTATATTTTAAATTATTGTATCTTGATATTCCGTATATTTATAGTTGGTTGTTGAAAACTTTATCATTCCAGACATATAGACTTGTATTAGGAAAAGATAGTCATCTTACCACAAGACAATTATAAAATGTCTACTCATTTAAATTTCACAACTGTGAAACAATTATTTAAAAGTAAATTAATGATTTTTAATTTTTTTAAAGGAAATTGTAAAATGAGTATAATAAAGTCAATTGTGATTAACTCAGTAAGTGTAAAAAAAAAGGGCAGGTTTGAAACGGTTTTCTCCATTGTTTCGACCTGTTTTTTTCTCCTATGTCGCATTCATTTTACTCCTGTCGTCTCAGTGTGCGAGCTGTTTTACCCTGCGAAGAGAGATCCAATACTAAACTATATATATAAGTTGATAAGTGTGGGTTTTAACTCTTTTATATTGTATCTTTCAAATAAATTTCGATAATCGCCAAAAAAAGCACTATAAATGAATGACACCTAGATTTACTCATAAAAAAAAAATAGTTCAGTTTAAACGACGGTTATCGAATGATTTAAATGAGTTATTTAAGCATAATGCGTGGAATATTAAGGCTGCTGGTCACTCAGCGGCCGAATTCCCCTCGGTAATGTTTAGTCTATGGGCATTTGATGCATTCTTATTTCAAAATATCTCCTCAGGGAATTAATATTTTAAACTTCATTTTTCAGTGTTCTCTTCTTAAAGGATGTCACTTTTGTTCTTAGTTGTCAAAATATTTCTAAAATTTATGCCCAATTTAATATTTTATGTTTTAAAAACTAACGAGCTGGAAGTAAAATTTTAACACTTCACATAAAATTATGCATAGATTTTAGAAGTAGTATTTTGAAAACTAAGAAAAAAAGTGACATTCTTTAAGAAGAGAACACTTAATGAAGTTAAAAATATATTAATTTCCCGAGGAGATATTTTGAATGCAAAAATGCATCAAACGCCCATGGATTTAACATTGCGGAGGGGAATTCGGCCGATGAGTGACCAGCCGCTTTGAATAATATGCATTTAGAAACGAAAGAAAGAAACATCTGTAGGTGAAAATAGTTTCCAAAATTTTTACAGATAACAAGAAAATTCCGTAAAGAAGAGCAAACTAAGTCACCACACTGGAAGCCATAAGCATTTGTTCGGACAGTTCTAGCAGTTGAATTCATACAAATTATCTTAATCCCTCTCACAGTGTCAGGATCTCACTGTGCCTCAACTACACCGTGGCAGAGCTTGATAAGGGAATGTAATTTCATTCTGTCACTCAGGTAGACTCCCCACTTCCCATTCTTCCAGATCCTTATTCACTTCCCATATTATCTTGTCTACGAATATCGAAAATCTTTGGGATAACCAACAAGATCTTTGGAAGAGGCGACTTCCCCTTACATAGGGTCTTGTACTTAATCCTTTTGTTGAACGGCATTCAAATGCACAGTCTATTCATTCAATGTGGCACTTCTAAACTTTCATGTTGCTGGCAAGACAAAAGACCTCATGAAAAATGCTGCAAAGCAAAATCCTGTTGTCATGTTTATAAGGTAAACCTCATACATAAAATTTTGATGAGCCTCAAACTAAAATGATTTTTATGGAATTTTAAATATGAAAAAAAAAAAGAAAATACATTTTTTTTTAGTAAGCCCCGGTAGAAAATACATTATGTAATAAAGTATTACATACGATGGCCAAGTAAAAATATTATATACAACTTTTTATATATATGCCATTTAAAGGGAAAATTACAGAAAAAAATACGATTGAGAAAGAAAAGTTAAATTTAGAAAGATTTGTTAACAAGATTAGAAAGATTTAGTTCCTGTCATTTAAAACATATTTTGGCCAGCCATATAAAAGTCTACATGCATTTCGATCACAGAAAATTAACGTCCTGTTCAAATAAATCAACATTTTATTAATGTAAAATAAATCCCTCATTATATAAACGTACCTTTGCAGTAAGAGGGTGAATCATTATTTTCGGTAAAGAATGATAGTAAAAATTCAAGTGGCAATCTCTTTTCAGATAACTCCAATACAGCTTGCATTCTGTTAAAAATAAGCCAGTACTAAGCTGATATCAATTATTTGGCATCTAATACGCAACAATAGAAATAACATTTTTTACTTACTTGCTAAAGTATGGCATCAAATGTTATACACTTTTTTTTTATTTTTAAATGCTAAAAACAACTTTTTATTTAATTTTTATTTATTATTATTTGATCTACTAAACTTTTTGGTTGTCGGCAAACCATAATCACGATTTTTTTTTTTTTTTTTTTTTTTTTTTTTTTTTTTCCTTGAAAAATTTGGCATGTGGAAGTAAAAATATTCTCTGCCCTTGTGCACGGGTATTGTGTTCATTATCTGATGCCTTCAGAATTTGATCTAAAAAATTCTGTGGTTTAAAGTACTACTAATGATAGCAGTGGTTCGTGAAGGAATTTACAATCTCTCTTACGTATTTCTTTAAATGTACCCAGATAATTTTATTCCACTCCGAAATAGGTATAACTAAATTTCGCTTTATCAATCATAGAACATGCCACGGTTAGATAAAGTCAAATTTAAGATATATAATTTTGGTAGCAAATTAATTGTGAAGAGACGCCACTGGCTAATGATAATTTTCCTCATAAGATTTGTCAATTATCGTAAATATTTCTCAGATAGAAGAAGACAGATGTTAAGTTACTTATCAATTCTCACTCTCACTTTCTTTTTAAACTAAGATAATGAAAATAAAATGCTTTTTTTTTTTTATAGATTTATAAATTTATTGTGAAACTATTATAATGTAGCTACTGATTTTTGCTTTTTTATTCGTTTTGTGATTTTAACCTGATAATTTATCATCGTTTATTGCTACCTTCCAATATTATTATTTTATAAATGTATAATTAGTATTCTTTAACTGATGAAGATTATACACAGATGTTTTTAAGTTGGGCAGTTCTTTACAATAATAATAAATTAAGAGTTTGCCCGTCATTAGTTTTGCTATTTGATAACAAGGAAACAGCATATTTTGTAATAAAAACATTCATAACTTTTATTCTATATTGTTTTTGTTGTCTTCTGAAAGAAGTATGATTCTGAATAATCAAACAGTCAGTGTGGAAAAAGCTCTTTCTATGAAATCTGGTTAAAATCTATGTAGTCTGTCTCTATGGTCTATGCTATTAAAGAGCCCAAGGCTCCAGAAGTCACTGAACGTCGGTCAATATGTTTAAACCTTTCACTCCAATTAGTTTCTTAAAAATAAACAGATCAACAAACAACCATTAGTGACTATTTCTTATCATAATATATATTTAATGTAAGAAGATATTATTTTTCGGAATTTCAAACAGTCTATGGCTAGTCCACTATCTCATTTGTCGCCCATAGCCCATGTTTCTGATTACAAAGTGATTCCGACCGCTGATTGCACAGCAGATAGTTTGGGAACATTTAGTTGTTCTTCACTCCCCTTTTTGATTTACAACTAGAAGTTGGGGGGCGAATGCACCCCAATAAGCAGTGGGGGAGCATAGTCTTTGATGTAACCGGCTAAGTAGGTTAGAAGGCTGCAGAAAACACTTTGCCGAAGTTGAATGAAGCCTTGTTGTTTTACTTTCGTAAATGAAGTAGATTTTTAAAGGAAACGATAAAACGGAACTGGATGCATGCAATGAATGATTCACTTTTTGAAACGGACTTTTGTATGGGTTGTCACGCAATATTTGAGTCAAGCGGATAAAGATTTCATGTATTAAAAAAAAGGGGGGCATGCTTGATTTTTGCAGATAATCGGGATTCGATTGGATTTGTTGATTTAGGCAAAATCAACAAATGCTAATGGGCATTTGCATATCATTGAAGTGCATACAGCGGAACTCTGGCGATCATTCAGTTTTTATGCACATGCATACGTTCCCATTAACCCCTTCAGGGGCAAGCAATAATGTTGCCGTAATACTGAATTTCCACTGGAGAAATCGAACAATTTTATTCCAAAATAAAGAAAAGCAATTTTTCAACATTTTGCCACCACAGTTAAAAATGTAAAATGTCGAGAAAAGTTTCTGGTGCGAATCTCGTTTAAATTAGGTGGGATAAAATATATCGCACCGCCCCTCAAGGGGTTAAATACTTGCTATAGAGTATTAATAACAACAATAATAATGATTGGTGGATCAGGAGGGGTTAAATACTTGCTATAGAGTATTAATAACAACAATAATAATGATTGGTGGATCAGGAGGACGTGGAGGAGCGATGATAATCACAGTCATAGACGGATAGTTGTTATACACTGTCCAAAAACGTTTTTTTTTCCTTTAAAGAAAGAGCTATTTAAAGGAAGAACAGTTTTTTTCTGTAAAAATAGGAATTTGTGATTATTACAGAAAAAATACAGTTTTTACTGTATTAAAATTTGATTACGTAAATTTTACAATCAAATCCATATTAAAAAAATAATAATAATAAAAATAAAAATAAAAAAATACAAATACAGTAGAGCATCGTTTATACGACGCCGAAGGGGCTACCGAAAAACGTCGTATAAACGATAACGACGTATAATCGATTTCCACTTCCAAAACAAGAATTAATTTTGTTTTCACTTAGTTTTAATGTTAACGTGATGATTTGCATGAATTTGAAAATTAAACAAACCAAAATAACCAAAAAACGGGGGAGGGGGGGGGTTAGTAAGCAATTTAAATATGCGTACCTTTATTTATGTTTCACCGAAAGGCTCCTCATTTGCAGTACATCATTTCCTTTCCATTTAAAGTCAACGGTCAAAAACCCTGCGTGGCCAACTAAAAGTCGCCAATACTGATAACAGTCAGTATTATAGTCTATTTGCAACTTAAAACAGGTCAGGAAAGCTGACCATCCCCGAAAGAAGAATGATCCCTCCCATAGTGTAATCTGTTACACGTAAGCTAATTTTTCAGACTGATCGAACTTCGAACCCCAGCCAACATTTTTATAATTTAGAGTATATTTAAACACGCTCTTTGGTGTCATTCATAGCTGACAAATTCCGTTCGTTCATAAAATACACAAAAAAAAAAAAAAAAAAAAAGCAAAAATAAACCTTTACAAAATTGAAAAATCGACGTATAAACGATTTTGGGCGTCGTATAAAAGATATTTTTTTACATTTAAATGAATAGGAATGAATCGGGACCACATTAAAACGTCGTATAAATGTAAACGTCGTATAAGTGATCGTCGTATAAACGATGCTTTACTGTAAACTGTTTAAAAGAATTTAAAAAAAACGAGATTTTTTTTCTGATTTTTCATTATTTATCATTCTTGTTTAAAAGACGGTGACTTTCAAGATTTTTCTCTTTAAACGATCTTAAACTGTGTTTTACCAAAGTACTTTCATTGTTTTTTCTTTGGCAATTCCCGAAATATTGGCCCCCAACAATATTTTCGCACCTTGAATTTTAAATAGAAGAAAATTCTTAGCTCCGTCAATTCTAAATTTAGTACCTTAATTAATAAAAAATAACTTTAGCAACTTGTTATATTACTTTAAGATAAATTTAATAATTTCAACTTGTGGAAAAATGTTAAATACTCTAACATATAAATGTGAGTTAATGAAGTTACTTTTTCTGCTTCTTTTTAAATTGTATTACACGTTACTGATTATTTTCAATTCCTAAAATTCAGATATGATTTAGGTTCATTGCTAATACAATCTACTGAAATCAAAATATTATTTCTTATTCAATAGTATTTGAGATTAGCTTTGCGAAAGCACTGAGCTCTGTGAGTTTAAACTGATATTTGTTTTTCAAAAAGTTAGGTAAAATCTTTTAAAAATTACACTTATATTTTGTATTTGAAAATTTTCAGAGTTGGAATTGAGACAAAATATAAATATTTTGTAAATTAATGTATGGATTTGGAGCAACTTGAAGTCCGAGGCTCATGGGCAAAGTCCCGATTTGCCCATGCGGTAAAAAAGGGCCTTCACGCCTCTCATGCTAGCAGTTGGCATTGTCATTCAAATTCCACAAAAAGTCGGTTATCATCGCTTTTCCTTCCTACTCTTCAATTCAAATATTAAAGTGAGACGAAAATACGAAAATGGGACAAGTGACGCCAATTTTAGAAAAACATTGGGGTGGTTCAAAATATTGGGTGGGCTCAAAAATATTTTTGTTAAATATTGCGGCCAGTTTGTTTTTCTTTGAAGGGTTGACAACTGGTGAAAGAAATAATTTTAAGTCAAGTTATCATGTTTTTATAAATTTGCAATTTTATTAAATTATATTATCATGCGTTTTTCCTTATAAAGATATTTATATGCATTGTAGTGTCATGATATCATGAACACGACTACAAATTAAACTTTCAGAAAGGTAAATATGGACAAGGTAAAACATTTCAGTCGTTTGGGATTTATGAGTGTAAGTATAAGTCGGAGAATTAAAACACATGACCACTGGTAAAATAAGTTTTTGTTCTAATCAGAAAAATGGATAAATAAATAATAAAAAATAATAATGAAATAAATAACTAGAACAATGAAAATTGGATACTTTATGATTCAAAATTATTGGGTGGGCTCGGGCCCCACCGGCTTACATAAGTTGGCGCCATTGAATGTGGCTATTATGAGATGAAAAATAAAATTTGTTTCTCTGATATATCCGGCATTTATTTAGTATATCAGGCATTTATTTAGTAGCACCTTGAATTTTAAATAGAAGAAAATTCTTAGCTCCGTCAATTCTAAATTTAGTACCTTAATTAATAAAAAAATAACTTTAGCAACTTGTTATATTACTTTAAGATAAATTTAATAATTTCAATTTGCGTAAAAATGTTAAATACTCTAACATATAAATGTGAGTTAATGAAATTACTTTTTTCGCTTCTTTTTAAGTTGTACTACACATGCTGATTATTTCAATCATTAAAATTTAGATATGATTTAAGTTTATTGCTAATACATTAGGCATTTATTTAGTATGGGGATTAGAGGTCTGCACGGGCCGGGCTCGGGCCGATTTTCAATAATGGCATTCGGGCCGGACCGGGCTCGGGCCTTACTTCTGAAGACTCGGGCCGGGCCTAGTCACTAATCCTTTCGGGCCGGGCCTAGTCACTAATCTTTTCGGGCCGGGCTGGGCTCGGGCCTTAATTTTTTTGCTGAAGTATCGGGCCGAGCCTAACTTTTTTTTTTCCGTACGAAGCCGAGAATGACTCCTTTCTTCCTAGTTTTCATGGGCCAAAATAATCAGTACTTATTGAATCTTCCTATGTGAAAATCCTTTTCTCGACTTTTTATAAATCAGTAATATTTGGCTTTGTCCAAAAATTTCTGCAAAAAAAGCATATACTTTTAAGCCTTCTATTTTCATTATTCTACAATTAAACATTAGAATTTATTCCTTTTAAAGAATCGTAGATTACTAGGCGTTTTAAAATAGAATTAAACACACACACACACACACAAAAAAAAAAAAAAAAATTAATAATTATGACGGATTTTTTTTTTTTTTTTTTTTTTTTTTTTTTTTTTTTTTTTTTTTTTTTACTGAAAACTGAAAGTTTCTTTTAAAATGTTCATACATGCAAAATGAATACAACAATGCGGGAGAAAAAAATATATTAAACATTTACATCTGTTAAGAAGGGAATGCATTTTTTTTTTTTCGTTCCAAAGCGATTTCGTCTTTGGAAATTTTACCATATACCGCTTTTTCGATTTTTTGTCTCCATTATAGGGAATATGGATTAATAATACTAGTGATAACTAATACATTTACATACAACAAACAAAGATTCATTTAAAAGCATAAATATCGCAGCCTCCAGCACTTCTGCATAAATGGAGATTATAAAAAAACATGTGGCACTCGAGGACTGCCGCGGTAAAGCTATTGCATAGCATTTTTTATAAATTTATACAATTATAATTATTTATTTATTTTTTATTTATGCAGTTTTTTTTTTTTTTTTTTTTTTTTTTTTGTCTTTGATATTAATTCAAGTTACACTTTTTGAACTTGATGACCGATAACAAACATTTTTTTTTCTTTTATTGAATAAATGAGAAGTTAATATCGTTTAAAATATTTTTATCATCTTACAATACATGTAGGTTAATCAGGAATTTTTATCATTGAAATTATGCGTTTATGGTAGCTGAAATAAAAAACATAAGTTTGAGACTTGATATTCTCAAAATATCGGAAAAATACCGCGTCAACGTCTGCCGAAGTCTACCGAAGGATACCGTGCCGAAGTCTAACAAACTGAAGCGACGTTAGCCGGAGTGTTAGGTTTTTTTCTCTTTACGGAATTTCCAGATTCTTTCGCCGCGCTCAAAGCCCACGATAAAAGCTATCCAATACCTTAATAAATTACCAAAGAAAATTTGGCCGCGCTACGTAAATTAGATCGCGAGATATAAGCATTTTAAATTTTCCGAACCTCACCGTGGGGGTCTCCTGTCACCAAAAATTAACACTCTCTCATAATAAATTACCAAACAAAATTTGGCCGCGATACGAAATTTAGATTGCGAGTTATAACAATTTTAAATTTTTCGACCCTCACCGTGGGGGGGGGGGGGGTCTCCTGTCACCAAAAATTAAAACTGTCTCATAATAAATTACCAAACAAAATATGGCCGCACTACGAAAATTAGATCGCGAGTTATAAGCATTTTAAATTTTTCGACCCTCACCGTGGGGGGTCTCATGTCACCAAAAATTAACACTGTCTCATAAAAAATTACCAAACAAAATTTGGCCGCGCTACGAAAATTAGACCGCGAGTTATAAGCATTTTAACTTTTTCGACCCTCACCGTGGGAGTCTCCTGTTATCAAAAATTAACACTGTCTCATAATAAATTACCAAACAAAATTTGGCGGCGCTACGAAAATTATATCGCGAGTTATAAGCATTTTAAATTTTTCGATCCTCACTATTCGGCGGGTCTCCAATTGTTTTGACGGCCACGTCTGTATTGACGGCAACGTCAAAGTGATTAAAAATGTATGTGAAGAATTTGTATTTGTATCCCTGAGTAATCTTAAACTTTGATGTAATTTTACCATTCCTGAATACTATATAAATAAAATAGGGATATATATAAAAAGGCCGTGATTATATTTCCAAATTAATAAATCAAAGCATTAGGCATAACACACAACAAGACAATATATATATTTTAAACGTTTATTATTATTATTTTTTTTTAGATAAAAGACACCTGCATCATTATACAGGATAAATATAACTCACAATAATAAGAAATCATATCATCACCATTGATCCCAATTACAATAATTAATTCACGTAAGCTAAATTAAGAAATTGCCCTAAACTATGCCCTCTGATTCCCTATCACTAACAGCTTTTATAACAATCATTCAGTGCTAGAGTTTATAACTAACAGTAAAAATCGCTTACCAGATAAAATCAAAAGGCACCGTATGAACATCTCTGGAAACATAACGGATGAACGGGCTAGGACCGTAGCTGCAGCTGCTCCTCACGGTCTATTCCACAGGCACACAGCAAAATTATAAGTTTTCGACTACTTGAAACTCCGCATTAGTAAAATTTACTCAAACACTTTCCATTACTCCTATCCTCTAAAAAATGTCCTTTTTTCCAGTTCCCCTATCTTAATACTCTTTTCCTTATTATCATTTTTTCGTTTTTCCCTCCTACTCTTTTTAGCCTATTTTTACGTGCAAAATCCAATCTTAGCTGCTTTCTTTATTTCCAAGACTCTTATTGGATTCTTTTCTCACAAAGACCTTTCTAGCATTGGCTTGCGAACCCCTTCTTTAATATTTAAATTTGTTTATTATTACAGTTCCCTCGGTACGTGATTCCTCACCACTACGTGATGTTTTTCTTGCACCTGGATACTGTATCGAATTCATATTCTCTCGATAACAAGCCTTTTAACTTCTATTGCTATTCTCAACTGGATTCCTGACCCTATTTTTTATTTCTTCTTTGAAAGACGGGTTCCAGTCTTATAAAACTCCAGTATTTCCTTCGCTATGGTGAGGGAAGTCCTCTGAACAGAAAAAGAACGCTAGAGAAAGACTCCCTTTCAAAACGAAGATGAAATTTATTATAGGGTACACGTGTGTACACCTGAGCATTTTAACAAGGTACCTTTTTTTCTACTTTTACGCACTTCTAACAAAAATCTGCTATGCAACTCTTTTTAGTAAGACATGTGAACACCTGAGCATTTTAACAAGGTACCTTTTTTCTACTTTTACGCACTTCTAACAATAATCTGCTATGCAACTCTTTTTAATAAGGCATCTTTATTACATATCCTAAATGTGAAAGCTCAATTCTTGTCTCCCACCTGTACAGCGAACTTTTTTTGTATTTCACTTCTACTATTATACTATTTCTTTTATTTCATTTTTCCTACCTTCCCTTTTCTTTAATAATCTGGGGTTAGCGACTCAACACAATCACCAAAAGCTACATTATCCTACCTTGTTTTATCTTAAGACGATTCTTTTCTATACACATTCTATCAGGAATTTTTATTATTGAAACTATAGATTTATAGTAACTGAAATAAGAAATATAAGTTTGAGACTTAATATCCTCTAAATATTTGAAAAATGCCGCGTCAGTGTCTGCCGAAGGATACCATGCCGAAGTCTGCCGAGCTGAAACGACGTTAGCCGAGTGTTAGGTTTTTTTCGTTACGGATGTGTTAGGATTTTCCTCGTTACGGAATTTTTGGATTCGGTCGCCGCGCTCAAAGCCCGCGATAAAAGCTATGCAATAGCTTAACATGGAAAAAAAAGACTAATATAAATTTTTTTGGTCAGAACTCTTCCATAAGATTAAAGATCAATGTTCTGTAGAAATTCACTCGAGCCGGGCCGGGTTCGAGCCGAATTTTAAACTTTTTTCCGGACCGGGCCGAGCTCGGGCCGAAATTTTAACTTTCGGGCCGGGCCGGGTCGGGCCATTATTTTTTCGTTCGGGCCGGGCCGGGCTCGGGCCGAATTTTTAACTTTCGGGCCGGGCCCGGGCCTGGAAATTTCGGCCCGTGCAGACCTCTAATGGGGATCATTCAAGTATTACGTAAGCAGTAAAGGGGGTAGGAGGGATGTCCAGTGTCTGCTTACATTTGCTGACAAGGGGAGGGAAGAGCCACGAGAATTCTTATGTAAGCATTAGACATCGAAGAAACTATAGTTTAACAGCAAAAATCAAAAGACTATCATTTGGATGAGCGTTCTGCGGATGTTGAACGACTTGAGAAAAAAGATGGGGAGTAAAGAAGGATTGAAAATGAGCAACATTCTAGCTGTTCTACATTGAAACATTCTACATTGAAAACGTAATAATGACAATGCAGAAACATGGATTCAAAGATGTTGGATACCAGAGTAGAAATGTGAACACCGAACACATAATATTCCTATGATTCTTGTTACAATTTTCAGGTATGTGCCTAAATAAGTTAGAGCCTGTTGCACTTCTTAAAATTCTTTTTTTTTCAAAGGCTATAAATAATAATATATTAAAAACCATTTTGTATTCTATGAATTGTTCAATTCAATAAGTAACAATATATTAAACTGATTTCTTTCGATATCACAACCTCTGTATATATCTATTAATGTAAATATGCTGGATTAATAATATAAATTTATCGCTAACTGTAATTTTTTATAGGAAATAATTTTGATGTTAGCCATAAAATCTTATGTAAGCAAAGGGGGTTGGGGGTTGGTTTTATTTGCTTATTTTTCCTTAAAGGGGGGGGGGGGTACAAAAGGACTAAAAATATGTTTATATAATACTTGGACACCTCCATGGTAAAGACTCTTGATAAATAAAGATTTTTAATTAATGATCTCAAAACTTTTCCAATCAAAGAAACTCTTTAAAATCTTTTTAATACGATCGATATATTACAGTGAAATTACCCTCTTCAGGGCTTTCGGGATGCGAGATCAAACACTTCGAAAGGCCATGTTATAGAGATAGTGTTGAAAGCAAATATATATCACTACCTATTAGATAGATTTATTGAAACATTATGCAAATAGAATTAATCCGTATTTAATAATCATATCAGTAATAAATTTTGCATATGAAAGTAGGGGAAAAATGACAGTCCGGCCCCAGGAGGAGGCGTGAGGCTCGGAGGAGGGAGGAGGGCTCCTCCTCCTCAAACCTCCTCCTCAAGCCTCCTCCTCACTCCTCCTCCACAACCCTCCTCCTCCTAAACCCTCCTCCTCAATCCTCCTCATTCCTCAAGGTTGTCTTATAAGAGAAGGGGTTAAATAGGGGGATTAAATTTTTTTCGTGAAATTTGAATATTTTATGCTATGAGAGAGGGGTAAAAGGGTGATTAATTTTTTAAGTATACTTCAGTACGAGCGGTTCTTTTGACTGTTGATTAAGAGATGAATGATTCATATTAAATTAAAAATAGTAATTAATTAAAAAGTAATTAAAAATAATAAGTGAAAAATAATGAAGGGACTTAGAATTTTTCGAGCGGTTTTTTTAGTCAAGTATAGTACGTAGTAGAATTTAAGAAATGAATAATAGCAATTAACGATAATTAGTAATTAATTTAAAAGTAATTAAAAATAATGAGTAAAAAATAATGAAGGGAATTTTTCGGTGAACTTTAGTTTAAGGATTTATTTTTTGATTTGAAGCGGAAATTTTGGGGAGATTGATTTTTTTTTTTTTTTTCACCGTGTTTTTAATAAGGGGTTAAGCGGATATTTTGGGGACACAGAATGTTTTTTTCTGTACTATTGTACGAGTAGTTTTTAATTTTAATGTGGTGACTTAAAAATTTTCAGTTTGGTGTAATTTAAGAGTTTATTTTTTGATTTTAAGCAAAAATTTTGGAGAGATTGATTTTTTTTTTTTTTTTTTTTTTTTTTTTTCCACTGTGCTCTTACATGATGAGTTAAGCGGGTATTTTGGAGGAAATTATTATTTTAGACTAATCATTCACGAAGGATATTTTGCGGATATAAATGTTTAATAGGGGGATTTTAACTTTTTTGCAATGGGATTGACGTGCGCTCGTCGACCTAATCGTACGGAGTTTGTAATTTTCTTCGAATCATGTGTGAATATTGGCTTGGATTATCTTAGAAAGATCTGAATAACCTTAATCCCTGTCTGCCATCATAAATAACATATGCTGGTAATGGGAATTTGGGAATAATAACTTTAAATATTTATTTAATGAAGGAACTTTAAAATTATTTCGAGTGTTATTTTTAGTTAACTATGTTATACACTTGATATTTTACATTAGTTAAAAAATAACTTTAAAATTTGAATGAGAAAATATGTTTCAAAATAGGATTTTACGTACTAACATTTATTTGCGCTCGTTGACTTAACCGTTCGGAATCTGTGATTTTCCTCGAATCATGTGTGAATAACTGTTAGATTTCCTTAGAAAGGCTTGAATAAGCTTCAACCATCATAAACAACGCATGTCTGTAACGGGAATTTGAACTTAATTTTTTAAATATTCATTTTAATGAGGTGACTTCGAAAACAATTTGTAGAACTTTTGAGTGGTAATAATTTTTATTGGGAAACTTAAAAGAATCTTGTGATTTTTTGGGAACTAATTTTTAATTGTTGACGTTTGCAATCTGTATTCGCATTTCTTTTGTGTGAGATTGTATAAATGTTGATGAAAACTATTTCTATTCCAATTAATGAAATTTAATAATAAAAAGAATAAAGTGTACCTCATCAGTCACCCCTTTTTCAAAATTCGTGCATATTTTTAAACATAACAATGTGTTTAATATAAGTAATTTTTGTGTGTCCTTTCCTTTCTGAAAGTGTAAGCGATTTTTAACATAAATATCTTTTGACATGTGTAATTTTTCCCTGGCAGAAAAATTTTCAAATAAATTTTAATATTAATAGAATTTTTGACTTTCCGAAGAAAAAAAAAAGGAACCCATTTTTAATGTTTTAATACTTGTCGGTTAAAAAAAAAAATTAAACTATATTTATTATCGAAATGAATTCATCTTCATTAATTTAAAAACATATAATATTTATAACCAGTAACGCGGAACTTTTTCAAACTCTGTTAATGAGATTTTATTTAACATTGTATTTTATCTTCAGATCAAAATAATTTGTGAAAAATGCTTTTAAATATTTTTAAAACTGTATTGAAAATAATATTTTTCATACCTTAACATCAAAAAAAGTGTTAAATCCAAATCGATGAAGAGTTTAATAATTGTTTTCTCAAAGAGAGGATACTAAATTCGTTGCAATATATGTGTGTGTGTGTAAACATAAATGAATCATTCTTATCTGCTTATCTGATAGCGTTTTCCGAAAAGGGTTGAATCTCTGAATCATAACTGATAGGAACTGGGGTTGATGTGTTATCTTAATTAATCTTAATGAGTACTATATCTAATTAAAATTATTTGACTTGAAATAAAATAACGTCTGTTGAGCGATATCTTTTGAAAACTTAAGATTTAATTAATTAAATCAAATTAAAGGCTTTTTTTTATCTCATCGATTTATTTTAAATAAAACTAAAATATTTATATTTTTCTGTACTTTGTTAGCAAAATAAAGAGTGTATCACATTCATTTCGGCTTTAACTGTTTGAAAATTTAAATTAACCTATAATTAAAATGATTACATAAGGTTGAGTATGCGATCTTTTAAATGAAATCTAGTTAAAAACGGAACACGCATTCATATAAAACTTTAAATACTTATGGTGTTGTGTATAATGCAATGTATGTATTAAATATTAAATGAAAAATATGAATTAACAATAAATGAAAGACATTAACATTAATAAAATATTAATTAAACATTGCATTGATTAAAAACTTAATGAAAAATATTAATTTGGGAATACGCATCCTTATAAAACTTTAAACATTTATGCTTTTGGGTATAATATTATGGATGTATTAAATATTAAATGAAAAATATGAATTAACAATAAATAAAAAATATTAATTAACATTAATAAAATATTAATTAAACATTGTGTTAATTAAAATATAGATTAAAAATTTAATGAAAAATATTAATTTCTCATGTAATTAAAATAACACTTTATAAATTAATGAATTAATAATAAATGAAACATGTTCATTCGAAACAACTTGAGAAATACTAATTTGTAATGAAATTAGAAAATACCAATTAATTAAATATTAATTAAAAATTAAATGAAAACTATTTATGAGAGACACATTGAAAAATATTCTCACCTTAAACTTTCATTCGCCAATCCTTAAATCCAACCTTCATCGTTGCTTACCTGTTAGGAAATGTCTGATAACAACAAATTCTTATCTTTAACGGTATTTCCCGAAGGCTGACTCATTAGATAAGTAACAATGACAAGTTCAAATCTGAAATTAAGAGTTTATTCATAGTGAATATAATTAATATAATGTTTAATTAAAAAGGGACTTAATTTATTTAATACGTCATAATTAAGAATTTAATTAAATCCTAATATAATTTTTTTATCTAATTAATAGAATAAAAAAGAAATTCTTTTCAACATTTTCAAGAAACATCAAGTTATCGAATACTTAATAGATTATTTTTTTAATGAATGTGTAATTAACATTTTTAAAGGATTTTTTTCTAATTAATTAGTGTTTAATTAAAATTTTCATAATTAAAATAAATATATAAAATAAAAAAAGAATTCTTTTCAAAATTTTCAAGAAACACCAAATTATTATTAAGCAATATTTCGAATAACTACAAACTTTAATCATGATGAGTCATCACTGTGAATGATCTTTTCTTCCCATATGTTATAAAAACAAGTTTAAGTATCCAAATTTATTGATATATTTCATTGTGTGTTGGATCCTTCTTTACTAATCTCGTTAAAATTATTCATATACCAATGATTTAAACTTCACATTTTAAAGCTATTTATATAATATACTAACATTTGACTATTAAATATCAAATAATGGATATGCACTTTTTACACTCACATCTTACAATGTAATTAGTAACCAAATGTAATGATTTTTAAGCATGTCTTCTTAAATTTTTTTTCAATGAAAGACTATCACAGTTGAATATTTAGCTTTCTCTTCATAACTTTATCGGGAAATATGTAATGTATACCACACGATTTCATTAAATGAATCACAATACAATTCAAACTTCTCATTTTCAATGTTTTATATATACTAGTGTTAATCAAATAGGTGATTATTCTGAACAATCATTACTTAGTATATTGATGAAAAGTTTGTGTTGAACGGTTTTTAACTTAAATGGTGTGAGAGAAGGATATATTAGGACAGAAGTTATTAAATGTAGAGTCTTTAAAGTTTATACCCGTGCAAGAATTGGCATTTCAAGAAACAAAGTTGTGTCACATTTGAAAGCATTCTTTATATTCGAAACGCACACGTGATCACGATCACATCACTGAAGAGTATAGAGAAGCTGTTTATGATGTATATAATTTGAATTTTCATTAACACAATATTATAACCGAAGTTTTTCGACAGTTTGAAAAATTATGATGCACAACGTCTGCACACGTTAACACAGAATAAGATTAGCTTATGCCCTTTCGATGATAAGCGTTATTTGCAGGTAAGATGCATTAACATAACAACATTTTCTTGATAATTTTTCTTGCAGGTTTCGAAACCACAAACATCTGATCATACTTCTCATTTTTAACACGCGACACTAACCATTGGGCCATTAAAGCCCGTAATTTAGTAACTAAAAAGTAAGAAAGATCATCGAAATTGATTACTTCACACATGCAAAAATAATTTTTATTGTGACTTATCAGTTAAAAATCACGAAGAAAAGAAAAAAATCACATATGTTTTGAATTACTTTGAGATTTTATGAGTCACCTCATCAGTTAAATAGACATATTCACTTCTTATGAAATGTATTATATTTTAGTTTATCAGTCATAGTGTGATTACTTATTAATAATTTTAGTATCATTAAAAAAGTTTAAAAAAAGTTAAATATATCAAAAATACAAGTTCGTGTTAAAGGTTTAAACAAATTGTTAAAATAATTTTACAAAACTTTACAAATTATTTAAAAATGATTCACTAATATTTAGTAATCGACAAATTTTAATAGCCATAATCATTTATATGTGATTAAAGTTTTCTGTTTTAACTGTTAAGTTATTAGATTCCCCCTTCAATTACATCTCATGCATAAGTTTTAATCAACCAACCAACCATTCAACTGTTTGCGCAAATAACTAGTATGTCAGTTAGATTTTCAGTTTTAACTGTTAAATTATTACATCCCCTCCCACTCAATTTCATCTCATTGATAAGTTTTCAACAACCAACCACCCAACTATTTATCAACCCTAACAACCAGGTATTTGTTTGCCCTAGTAACCAAAAAGCTTTTATTGACACATGAACAAAATTTTTAAGATGCAAGACTTGTCATTTTTAATCGAAAAAACAATGACATATGTAATAATTTTTCCTTACTTAAATGATACCTTTGCATGTGCATGGTAAAACTTGGAAAATTCATTTAATACACAAATTTAAAGTCAACAGACTTCATGCTTCTTTTAGTATTTTACTAACATTTTACCAAATATCTTAAGAAATCAACAAATTATTTTAATAAAAATTCTCATTTGTAAGTGACGTTACTAACCTAACTTGAAAAAATTAACTTGTCAAAGCAGGTTTTGATTATTCCAACTTAGTAATAATCATAAGTTTCATATGATAATCAACCTGTTTGGTTATTTCCCAGTATGGTTTTATAAAAAAAGTCTCACATGCAAATAACATAACTAACTTGAAAAAATAACTTGTCAAAGCAGGTTTTCAATGTTTCAGCTTAGTAATATTCATAAGTTTTATATGATATTCAACCTATTTGGCTATGTCTCAGCATATCTTTATAAAATTTATCTAAAAAACCTTTAATGTCAATGTTTAAAAATATGTGAATAATTCAGTTAGTCTTTTAAAGATGATTATTTTCCCTTCTATTATTTAAAAAACATTTTTAAATAAAATTATTACTGATGCCAGTTTATCCCAGTGTTATGAAATGTGCAAGCGAAACTTTTCATTCTAATTTTCATATTTTATTATTTCAAATTATTGTTTTCAAGTTGTACTAAAATTTGGAAAAAAATATTTAATTTTCATGCATAATTAAATTGAAATATTTTAATAATAAAGACACATTTAACATTGTATACTCACCTAATCCAACACTTTCACAAATACACGTCCTACTCACTCCAAGGTTTAGGAAGAAATGAGAGATTCAAAGTCCTTATCAGAAAATGTTATCAGATAATTTTATCTTAAGATAGGTGACGTCATAGAACATATGTCATCAACTGGTCACGTGATGTATATCATATGACCGGTGCTTTGTTAATTAATTAATCTTATTAATTAATTATTAAGTATTAAAATAATTATCAATTAATTCATTAATTAAATTAATTAATTTTATTAAAAATAATAATTAATTCTTTGTTATTAGAAATAATAATTATTTTAATAAGATTAATTAATAAGATTAATTAATTCAATTAATGAATTAATTGATAATTATTTTAATACTTAATAATTAATTAATAAGATTAATTAATTAACAAAGCACCGGTCATATGATATACATCACGTGACCAGTTGATGACATATGTTCTATGACGTCACCTATCTTAAGATAAAATTATCTGATAACATTTTCTGATAAGGACTTTGAATCTCTCATTTCTTCCTAAACCTTGGAGTGAGTAGGACGTGTATTTGTGAAAGTGTTGGATTAGGTGAGTATACAATGTTAAATGTGTCTTTATTATTAAAATATTTCAATTTAATTATGCATGAAAATTAAATATTTTTTTCCAAATTTTAGTACAACTTGAAAACAATAATTTGAAATAATAAAATATGAAAATTAGAATGAAAAGTTTCGCTTGCACATTTCATAACACTGGGATAAACTGGCATCAGTAATAATTTTATTTAAAAATGTTTTTTAAATAATAGAAGGGAAAATAATCATCTTTAAAAGACTAACTGAATTATTCACATATTTTTAAACATTGACATTAAAGGTTTTTTAGATAAATTTTATAAAGATATGCTGAGACATAGCCAAATAGGTTGAATATCATATAAAACTTATGAATATTACTAAGCTGAAACATTGAAAACCTGCTTTGACAAGTTATTTTTTCAAGTTAGTTATGTTATTTGCATGTGAGACTTTTTTTATAAAACCATACTGGGAAATAACCAAACAGGTTGATTATCATATGAAACTTATGATTATTACTAAGTTGGAATAATCAAAACCTGCTTTGACAAGTTATTTTTTCAAGTTAGTTAAGTTATGTTATTTGCATGTGAGACTTTTTTTATAAAACCATACTGGGAAATAACCAAACAGGTTGATTATCATATGAAACTTATGATTATTACTAAGTTGGAATAATCAAAACCTGCTTTGACAAGTTAATTTTTTCAAGTTAGGTTAGTAACGTCACTTACAAATGAGAATTTTTATTAAAATAATTTGTTGATTTCTTAAGATATTTGGTAAAATGTTAGTAAAATACTAAAAGAAGCATGAAGTCTGTTGACTTTAAATTTGTGTATTAAATGAATTTTCCAAGTTTTACCATGCACATGCAAAGGTATCATTTAAGTAAGGAAAAATTATTACATATGTCATTGTTTTTTCGATTAAAAATGACAAGTCTTGCATCTTAAAAATTTTGTTCATGTGTCAATAAAAGCTTTTTGGTTACTAGGGCAAACAAATACCTGGTTGTTAGGGTTGATAAATAGTTGGGTGGTTGGTTGTTGAAAACTTATCAATGAGATGAAATTGAGGGGGAGGGGATGTAATAATTTAACAGTTAAAACTGAAAATCTAACTGACATACTAGTTATTTGCGCAAACAGTTGAATGGTTGGTTGGTTGATTAAAACTTATGCATGAGATGTAATTGAAGGGGGAATCTAATAACTTAACAGTTAAAACAGAAAACTTTAATCACATATAAATGATTATGGCTATTAAAATTTGTCGATTACTAAATATTAGTGAATCATTTTTAAATAATTTGTAAAGTTTTGTAAAATTATTTTAACAATTTGTTTAAACCTTTAACACGAACTTGTATTTTTGATATATTTAACTTTTTTTAAACTTTTTTAATGATACTAAAATTATTAATAAGTAATCACACTATGACTGATAAACTAAAATATAATACATTTCATAAGAAGTGAATATGTCTATTTAACTGATGAGGTGACTCATAAAATCTCAAAGTAATTCAAAACATATGTGATTTTTTTCTTTTCTTCGTGATTTTTAACTGATAAGTCACAATAAAAATTATTTTTGCATGTGTGAAGTAATCACTTTCGATGATCTTTCTTACTTTTTAGTTACTAAATTACGGGCTTTAATGGCCCAATGGTTAGTGTCGCGTGTTAAAAATGAGAAGTATGATCAGATGTTTGTGGTTTCGAAACCTGCAAGAAAAATTATCAAGAAAATGTTGTTATGTTAATGCATCTTACCTGCAAATAACGCTTATCATCGAAAGGGCATAAGCTAATCTTATTCTGTGTTAACGTGTGCAGACGTTGTGCATCATAATTTTTCAAACTGTCGAAAAACTTCGGTTATAATATTGTGTTAATGAAAATTCAAATTATATACATCATAAACAGCTTCTCTATACTCTTCAGTGATGTGATCGTGATCACGTGTGCGTTTCGAATATAAAGAATGCTTTCAAATGTGACACAACTTTGTTTCTTGAAATGCCAATTCTTGCACGGGTATAAACTTTAAAGACTCTACATTTAATAACTTCTGTCCTAATATATCCTTCTCTCACACCATTTAAGTTAAAAACCGTTCAACACAAACTTTTCATCAATATACTAAGTAATGATTGTTCAGAATAATCACCTATTTGATTAACACTAGTATATATAAAACATTGAAAATGAGAAGTTTGAATTGTATTGTGATTCATTTAATGAAATCGTGTGGTATACATTACATATTTCCCGATAAAGTTATGAAGAGAAAGCTAAATATTCAACTGTGATAGTCTTTCATTGAAAAAAAATTTAAGAAGACATGCTTAAAAATCATTACATTTGGTTACTAATTACATTGTAAGATGTGAGTGTAAAAAGTGCATATCCATTATTTGATATTTAATAGTCAAATGTTAGTATATTATATAAATAGCTTTAAAATATGAAGTTTAAATCATTGGTATATGAATAATTTTAACGAGATTAGTAAAGAAGGATCCAACACACAATGAAATATATCAATAAATTTGGATACTTAAACTTGTTTTTATAACATATGGGAAGAAAAGATCATTCACAGTGATGACTCATCATGATTAAAGTTTGTAGTTATTCGAAATATTGCTTAATAATAATTTGGTGTTTCTTGAAAATTTTGAAAAGAATTCCTTTTTTATTTTATATATTTATTTTAATTATGAAAATTTTAATTAAACACTAATTAATTAGAAAAAAATCCTTTAAAAATGTTAATTACACATTCATTAAAAAAATAATCTATTAAGTATTCGATAACTTGATGTTTCTTGAAAATGTTGAAAAGAATTTCTTTTTTATTCTATTAATTAGATAAAAAAATTATATTAGGATTTAATTAAATTCTTAATTATGACGTATTAAATAAATTAAGTCCCTTTTTAATTAAACATTATATTAATTATATTCACTATGAATAAACTCTTAATTTCAGATTTGAACTTGTCATTGTTACTTATCTAATGAGTCAGCCTTCGGGAAATACCGTTAAAGATAAGAATTTGTTGTTATCAGACATTTCCTAACAGGTAAGCAACGATGAAGGTTGGATTTAAGGATTGGCGAATGAAAGTTTAAGGTGAGAATATTTTTCAATGTGTCTCTCATAAATAGTTTTCATTTAATTTTTAATTAATATTTAATTAATTGGTATTTTCTAATTTCATTACAAATTAGTATTTCTCAAGTTGTTTCGAATGAACATGTTTCATTTATTATTAATTCATTAATTTATAAAGTGTTATTTTAATTACATGAGAAATTAATATTTTTCATTAAATTTTTAATCTATATTTTAATTAACACAATGTTTAATTAATATTTTATTAATGTTAATTAATATTTTTTATTTATTGTTAATTCATATTTTTCATTTAATATTTAATACATCCATAATATTATACCCAAAAGCATAAATGTTTAAAGTTTTATAAGGATGCGTATTCCCAAATTAATATTTTTCATTAAGTTTTTAATCAATGCAATGTTTAATTAATATTTTATTAATGTTAATGTCTTTCATTTATTGTTAATTCATATTTTTCATTTAATATTTAATACATACATTGCATTATACACAACACCATAAGTATTTAAAGTTTTATATGAATGCGTGTTCCGTTTTTAACTAGATTTCATTTAAAAGATCGCATACTCAACCTTATGTAATCATTTTAATTATAGGTTAATTTAAATTTTCAAACAGTTAAAGCCGAAATGAATGTGATACACTCTTTATTTTGCTAACAAAGTACAGAAAAATATAAATATTTTAGTTTTATTTAAAATAAATCGATGAGATAAAAAAAAGCCTTTAATTTGATTTAATTAATTAAATCTTAAGTTTTCAAAAGATATCGCTCAACAGACGTTATTTTATTTCAAGTCAAATAATTTTAATTAGATATAGTACTCATTAAGATTAATTAAGATAACACATCAACCCCAGTTCCTATCAGTTATGATTCAGAGATTCAACCCTTTTCGGAAAACGCTATCAGATAAGCAGATAAGAATGATTCATTTATGTTTACACACACACACACATATATTGCAACGAATTTAGTATCCTCTCTTTGAGAAAACAATTATTAAACTCTTCATCGATTTGGATTTAACACTTTTTTTGATGTTAAGGTATGAAAAATATTATTTTCAATACAGTTTTAAAAATATTTAAAAGCATTTTTCACAAATTATTTTGATCTGAAGATAAAATACAATGTTAAATAAAATCTCATTAACAGAGTTTGAAAAAGTTCCGCGTTACTGGTTATAAATATTATATGTTTTTAAATTAATGAAGATGAATTCATTTCGATAATAAATATAGTTTAATTTTTTTTTTTAACCGACAAGTATTAAAACATTAAAAATAAGTTCCTTTTTTTCTTCGGAAAGTCAAAAATTCTATTAATATTAAAATTTATTTATTTGAAAATTGTTCTGCCAACGAAAAATTACACACGTCAAAAGATATTTCTGTTAAAAATCGCTTACTCTTTCAGAAAAGAAAGGACACACAAAAATTACTTATATTAAACACATTGTTATGTTAAAAAATATGCACGAATTTTGAAAAAGGGGTGTCTGGTGAGGAACACTTTATTATTTTAATTATTAAATTTCATTAATTGGAACAGAAATAGTTTTCATCAACATCTACACAATCACACGAAAGAAAGGCGAATACAGATTGCAATTCAGCAATTAAAAATTAGACCCCAAAAAATCACAAGATTCTTTTAAGTTTCCCAATAAAAATTATTACCGCTCAAAAGTTCTACAAATTGTTTTCGAAGTCACCTCATTAAAATGAATATTTAAAATAATTAAGTTCAAATTCCCGTTACAGACATGCGTTGTTTATGACGGTTGAAGCTTATTCAGGTCTTTCTACAGAAATCTAACAGTTATTCACACATGATTCGAGGAAAATCACAGATTCCGAACGGTTAAGTCAACGAGCGCAAATAAATGTTAGTACGTAAAATCCCATTTTGAAACATATTTTCTCATTCAAATTTTAAAGTTATTTTTTAACTAATCTAAAATATCAAGTGTATAACATAGTTAACTAAAAATAGTACTCGAAATAATTTTAAAGTTCCTTCATTAAATTAATGTTTAAAGTTAATATTCTCAAATTCCCATTACCAGCATGTGTTATTTATGACTTGGTGGAGATAAAGGTGGTGGAAGTCTTTCTAAGATAGTCTAAGCCAGTATGCACACATGATTCAAAGAAAATTACAAACTCCATACGGTTAGGTCGACGAGCGCACGTCAATCTCATTGCAAAAAAGTTAAACTCCCCCTATTAAACATTTATATCTGCAAAATATCCTTCGTGAATGATTAGTCTAAAATAATAATTTCCCCCAAAATACCCGCTTAACTCATCATGTAAGAACACAGTGGAAAAAAAAAAAAAAAAAAAAAAAAAAAAATATTAAACTCCCCAAAATTTCCACTTAAAATCAAAAAATAAATCCTTAAACTAAAGTTCACCGAAAAATTTTAAGTTGGCACATTAAAATTAAAAACCACTCGTACAATAGTACTGAAAAAAACATTCTATGTCCCCAAATACCCGCTTAACCCATTATCTAAAACACGGTGAAAAAAAAAAATCAATCTCCCCAAAATTTCTGCTTAAAATCAAAAAATAAACTCTTAAATTACACCAAACTGAAAATTTTTAAGTCACCACATTAAAATTAAAAACTACTCGTACAATAGACAACAAAAAATTTCTATCTCCCCAAAATATCCGCTTAACCCCTTATTTAAAACACAGTGAAAAAAAAAAAAAAAAAAAAAATCAATCTACTCAAAATTTCGGCTTCAAATCAAAAAATAAATCCTGAAACTAAAGTTCACCGAAAAATTCCCTTCATTATTTTTTACTCATTATTTTTAATTATCATTTTTAATTATTACCTTCATTATTTTTACTCAATATTTTTAATTACTTTTTTATTAATTACTAATTATCGTTAATTGCTATTATTCACTTCTTAAATTCCACTACGTAGTACACTTGACTAAAAAATACCGCTCGAAAAATTCTAAGTCCCTTCATTATTTTTCACTTATTATTTTTAATTATTATTTGAAATTAAATTTAATAACTCATTTGTTAAATTGGATTAACTTTTACACTTGTCGAAAAACATACCCCACGTACTGTAACACGCCGAAAATTTTAAAGTCCCCACATTAAAATTAAAAAACACCATCGTATTGTAGTATACTTAAAAAATTTATCCCCCTTTTACCCCTCTCTTATAGCATAAAATATTCAAATTTCACGAAAAAAATTTAACCCCCCTTTTAACCCCTTCTCTTACAAGACAACCTTGAGGATTGAGGAGGAGGAGGAATGAGGAGGAGGAGGAATGAGGAGGTGTGAGGAGGAGGCTTGAGGAGGAGGATTGAGGAGGAGGAGCCCACCACCACCACCACGCTCCTCGCTCCTCCTCCTGAGGCCGGAGCCCCATTTTTCCCCTACTTATGAATATACTGAAAAACTAAATATAGCATTCCCCCGAGCCTATTTTATTTAATTGCACCTATCCATATGTAAAAATGCAATAAATATAAATTGTAGTATTATCCATTTATAAAAATCAACGAAATTCTAATGAATATAAATCCCTTTTAACGACTTGTATTGCATTAATTATGCATGATGCAGTCTGTTTATTTAATGTTTATTGGCGGTATTCAAAGTGCATTTTAATGGATTTAACACATCCCCCCCCCCCAGGAACATTTTCCGTATTGAAATATCATCATGGAGTACCTAACAAATGAATTGTGCAATATAATCACAATTCAAATTAATGTTAAATAGTGTATAAGATCTCGTTGACTATAGTGACTTTTCTGCATCACTAATTTTCTCTCGGGCTATTTTTGTTTATAGTAATGTCGCTGAATTATGATACATATACTTTCAGCCCTTCTAACCTATGTTAGCAATAAACATGAGCTTCGCTTTCCTGCATGGAGATGACATAACGTTAAGAGTTTTATCAGTGTTATTTTTAGTTAGCATTTATCGTATCTGTGTTTTACTTTAATTAATTATTTGATTTGATGTCTTTCCTTTTTAAGGTTTATTATTATTATTATTTATTGCATTATTTGTTATAATTTTATAATTTTGATTTCTGAAGTTATTTTTTATTTTTATTTTACGGGAGATGGGGAGAAGTACAAAAAAAAAAAAAAAAAAAAAAAAACAGAAAATTATCCTTTTTTATCAGAAAGTCCACTATCGGGAAACCTACCATGTTACAAGTATTTCATGTTTTAAACCTTTCACTTCAAGTTGATTAAGTTGATTTCTCGTCCTTTATACAGTTTTTCTCTTAGTATAATATATAGAAATAACATTTGATGGTGCAGATTTTACCTTTTCCACCTTGAATTGAACCGATATATACAAACACTAAACAATACATTACATATATGCGTACATAAGTAAGTATGTATGCAAGGTACATTATATTGTATTTATTAATAATCTAAGCAATCTTATGTTATCAAAAGAAAATACGAAAACTTACTACGTGTCTCTCCCGTAACGTAATAAATATCCTTTTAAATCCTTTTTTCATAAATGACATAAAATCTTTTGTTGCAAATTTCATAATTGTAAAGCAAGGCATTACAGGAAGGATGAGTGAGAATTCATTGTATAATTATTTCATTTTTTACTAAAAGTATTTTCGAAATTATTTCAAAATTCAAATTATAAATTTATGAAAAAGTTTTTACTCAAAAAGGAAAATAACTACCTCTATGCTTTTGTTTTTCAAAGAGCAATTTCTTGCTATTTACAAAGTAAATCTGCTTGCAAGCGGAATGCGACAAAAACATCGTAATGAAAAAAAAAAAAAAAAAGATTTTTTTTAATGCATGGAAAGTATTTTTTTAATCTCATATAACTTTTTTTAAAATACATTTCCTTGCTAATAAAATTTTGATTTTTTCTCTGGAGAAAAATCTATTAAAATTAAGGCATCCTTCTTCTTTCATACATTTAGGAAAATCTCATTAAATCTTTAACAAAATGATGTGTATAAATAAATCTAATGCATTCGTAAATTACCCCACGATGAAGGAAATCGGAGCTATGCGAGTGTCAAAGAAAGAAACAAAGTCCAAATATTTGGAATGGGAACTCGGCAATGTTTTGTGTGTGTCCAGATTAGCGTGAAATTCAAAGAAAAGTCGGAGAGCTTTGCAGATTGCAAATGTGCTTTATTTATAAGATAGTGAAAAGAGATCTTACATGGAACTAAATTAATAAAATGTGATATTAAGAATAATTATCTGATAAACGGAATTTCATTTACAAGTTTGCGAAAGTTAGCTATGTTTATAATTTTCTATACAAACTTGTTTGGCAGAGAAATTCCTAGATATAATGTACAGTGAAAGCCGTGACGCATCCCGAATTCTCGTTTGAGAGGAGCTTTGTTGTCTTCCATCGGAACTTTGGAACGTATAAAAAGTTCGCAATTGCAAGATAAAAGTGGCAAATGAGGCATGTTAGTACTATAAATAGTTTTATAATATTATATATACTAGTTTTATAAAGATTTTTTTAACATTATTTAAATATAATTTGAGCAGGGACCATAGAAATAAAACCATCATGCGGGAAAACGATGGATGCAGGACCGATAGATCGGGGTTTCACTGTATTAATAATTTAAGCAATCTTATGTTATGAAAAGAAAATACGAAAATTCACTACATGTCTCCCTATGTAATAAATATTACTTTTAAATCCTCTTTTCATAAATGGCATAAAATCTTTTGTTGCAAATTTCACGGATAATTCTAAAACAAGGCATTGCAGGCAGGATATATGACAATTCACTGTATAATTACTTTTTTTTTCGAAATAATTTCGCAATTTCAAATAATAAATTTATTAAAAGTTTTTAGTCGAATAGGAAGATAATTACCTCAATGCTTATGTTTTTTCAAAGAGCGGTTTCTTTCTATATTGACAAAGCAAATCAAATAGCTTGCAAGCGGAATGTGACAAAAACATCGTAATGAAAAAATAAATAAATAAAATAAATAAATAAAAATAAAATAAATTATGCATGGAAAGTATCCTTTTAATCTCATATAACTTCTTTTTAATAAATTTCGCTATTAATAAAATTTGGATTTTTCTTCTGGAGAAAAATCTATTAAAATTAGGCCCATCCTTCTTTCCTATATTTAGGAAAATCTCATTAAATCTTTAACAAAATGATGTGTATAAATACATATAATACATTTGTAAATTACCCCCACGATGAAAGAAAGCGGAGCTATGTGAGTGTCAAAGAAACAAACAAAGTCCAAATATTTGGAATGGGAAGTCGGCAATGTTTTGTGCGCATCCAGATTAGCATGAAATTCAAAGAAAAGTCGGAGGGTTTTGCAGATTGCAAATGTGCCTTATAAGATAGTGGAAAGAGATTTTCTCCGCGGGAGATCTTACATGGAACTAATTTAATAAAATAGGACATTAAGAATAATTATCTGATAAATGGAATTTCACTTACGAATTTGCGAAAGTAGCTATGTTTGTAATTTTCTATATTAATTCCTTTGTCAGAGAAGTTATGAAATTTAAGCAGTGGCGTATCCAGGATTCTCCTATGGGATGAGTTTTGATCAATTGTTACTTGTAACAATTAGGAAATTGTACGTCAAACGTGGCAAATGAGGTATAGTACTTTCGTACTATAACTAGTTTTGTAAATATTCAAATTTTGCTGCCAGCTGCCATACCTGTTGGACTCTTATGCAAAAATGCATGAATGCAAAATTTATTGCGATTATATATATTAAATTCAGTATTACGGAAATAACATATATTTATTTGAAATGGGACGTAATCACCGTGGCAATTTAGAATCATTACCTATCATGAGATACCGCTGAATTCATTATGTGTGACAAGATTTAATAAAATGAAGAAATTTTTTATTAATATCCTTTAAGTTTTTATTCAAGTTTTATAAAATTTGAAATAGCTTGATAAACCTCTGCAACGATTATATGTATCGAAAGACAGACGACTGGACCTGTCGACGACTATAGATGCTACGCATTTATCCTCTTCAGACCTGAGCATAAAATAACTCTAAAAATACACTTTTTTGCTTTTGCATAATCGAAATGACACCGTAGATTGCAGAAAGAGTCATTTTTATGAAATCAATACTTTAGGGGACTAGTAATTTAGGTTTAGAAATATGGATATAAAAGTACTAATCCCCTTAAAACACCAGTTTAACTATCATTAATATAAATTTACGCAATAACAAAATTAAGGTCTTTAAACTAGTACGATCAGCAAATCCTCAAAATTTTTTATAGTAAAGCATTTAAGTTAAATAATCATGAATATTTCTCACTTTCTTGGCTACAATGGCGTCTTGAAGTTATTTTCGAAACTCGGATGAAAATAATATTTATTTTATGATGTGATTTTCATTTATTCGTTTTGTTTTAAAGCAAAAAATATTCAGCTGTGTAGAAGTAAATGAAAAATGCAAAAAACTCCAACATTTTAGTTTTTATGAGGAAAAGAATGGAAGTACACATTTGTGTAACTCAGGTCTGAAGAGGTTAAGTAAGATATATAAGAACGAACACTTTTAAAAAGTACAATCTGATAAGATAGTGTTAAATAAATACGTGTCACATAAAAATCAATTTGATAAAAACAGAAGAAACTATAAAACATTCATCTTTTACATGTTTAGCTTCAAGAAAAAAAAAAAAAAAAAAAAAAAAAAAAAAACTGCAGCAGTTTTTAGAAAAAAGAAAAGAAAAGGAAAGAAAAAGAACAGCAACAGTAGCAAACGTACCACTACTTTGCTGATACCTCTCCTAACTCATTCTTTCATTAATTTTGTTTTCAAGTACAAGATCCTGTTATGAAGCCCTGAAACAGTTGTAAGATAAAAGTTTTTGGCTGTTTCTGCTTTTCTTTTTCTACAGTTTATTTTCTTTTTTTTTTTTTCTTTTTTTTCTTTTTTTTTTTTTTTTTTGTTTTGTATATGTTTTAACTTCTTTTATTTTATTTTAATCTATATTTTTTAACTTTCATTTTATTTATTAGTTTTTATACTTTATACATTTATTTTCATAAAGTTACTTTGGGCTCATCATATCAATTTTTAAAGGATCTGGGAAAAGTTTTAATCCAAAATATTTCCGCATCTCCCCCATCCACTCTTTCCCAATGACCTCAGTTGGCATAGCAATTCAAATAATACGGGATGAACTCAAGTAGTCTTTTTCAAATAAACTGAGCAATTGGGATTACCAATTTATACAAAGAAAATAGTTAATAAAACTAATAATAGTAATAATAATAATAGTATTAGCAGCAGTAATAAAATCGCAGAAAATAAACAGTTCAGAACTCTTGGAACTAATACCTTGTAATGTTAATTTTACAGATATGAAAGTGCGAATTGAAAATTTCAAAAAATAAACGACCTAAAAATAAACAACTCGGAAATTGCACATTAAGCGTAGCAAATGAGATGTGTTCGTACTATCACGAAGTTTTAAAAATATTCAGATCTTGGTATAATAATATACAGTTCTTCGGATATGGTATAGTCTATAGTACAGTATAGTAGTATTCGAAACCTTTTGTGTGTCCCTATAAATACTATTTGATTTCTATTATACAGGAAGTAACTCGTATTTAATATCAGCAATGTATATCAGTTTCATAAAATGGGAAATAATTTTAAATAATTAAAACACGCTCCAAACAATTTTTCCTCTGTACCATTATGTTATGAAATACTTTTGTGTTGTCCTGTAAATTGATAAAAAATATTCTTTTCAACACAGATTGTAAAGAATGTATATTTTAGTCACATACTTTATAAATGCATATCAATTTTATTATGCTCGAAAAAGTGTAACATCATTAAAATGCACTTTAAACTATTTTTTCCCACTGGCCGTAATGTAACTGAATCCTTTTTATTATCCCTGTGATTGAACTGTATACATACAATTTTCATAATTTAAAATGACCGGACAAAATTATGTAACAATTACATATATTAAATTTCAACTAATTTAGTTGGGTAGTTTTTAGGTTGTTATATGCGGGCAGACAGACGAGCGGACGGATTGAACAACTATTATAGGTGCTTCCTATTTACGTAATTACGCATACAAACATAAGTACAAACGCACTTAAAAAACACGACTTTTAGAGTTAAAGCATTATAATACCATAATCTGTAGATTCATGCTTTAAAAGTATAATTAATATTTATATATAAAAAAAAAAAAATCCTGTATCTAAGATGTTTTTTCACTGATGAATTATTGAGATTTATATTACAGAAAATAATAGTCTATTATAATATTACAATAATCTCTGTGGGATTCAGGCGTCAATTAACATGATTCGATGCAATTTTTTCTGCCTTCAAGTACATAGTTTATGATGAAAAAAAAGTTACTTTTTATCAAATCAAAATTTTTTAATAAAAGATCTAATAAATCAAATCTAAACTGAGCAGTTATTAATCCTAAATATTTTGTGCTTGTGGTAAAGGGAACTTGTTTTGTTTCCACTACTTCAAACTTTAACGAAAACTGAAGAGGGAAAAAAAGAAAGTTCCCTTTTATGGAATGTAATTTTGTAAAAGCTTGTTTTATTAAAGGGAATTTTGTGATACGGCATCTTGTACTAAATGGAACTTTGTGAAGGGACATGACTCAGTGAGTCATTAATGATCACTGGTGCAGCCAGAAATCGGTTCTAGGGTGTTGGGGGGGGGGGGAGGGGAGGGTGAGTTTCTAATAAAGGTGTTTGTCAGTTATTTAAATAACCGGTTAATAGAATCAGTATATTTACTGTATCAAATCATAATGCATCTTTTCCGCAGTTACATTGGTAATGTTTCATTTAAACAGCATTTACAATATTAGAGCTAGAAAACATAAAAGACAGGAAAAGACAATAATGAACCTACGTGCCTACCACTAAATCAGTATTTCAGGTGTTTCCACCACATGGCATTACATGACATCGAATATGGCATTAACTAATATAAACTTGTTGAAAATTTTGATAAAATATTTTTGTTATTGTTAAAGTTCTCTAAAAATATCTGGGTATGAATTGAACAGGAAATCATTATAGTTTTAAGTAGAATTTTTGCCATTTAATTGAATCACTTTATTAACCGGAATCTGGTTCAATAAAGCGGCAGATTCAGAAATACGCCAAAAGTTTAGATATTAAATTTGGTTTTGATTCATATAAGCGGCAATTATAGCAACCTTTCTTAGCTCTGGGAGGGGTTTTAACCCCAAATCTCCCTCTTGGCTGCGCCACTGTTAGTGACAGCTCAGTTTAATCCTGGATCAACTCCTGATTAAAACCGTTCCATTCGGAAGAAGTCACTGTTTTCATGATAACAAATGTTACCAAAATTATTTTGCATATCAAAAAATATATTCAACGTAGTAAAAAGAAAGAAAAAAAATAAAAGAAAAATAAATATTAAATAACAAGTGACTGCAACATAAATAACAAGTAACAAGCATCAGAATTAAGTGACTGTTCTTCGAAAAAAAAAAAAAAATCGTTTTTATTTAGGAGGTAGTTTGAATTCAATGGATTACACCCCTTCCCCTTTTAGTACGCTACTATTAAAGAAGCTTATTTTCTTTTTGTTGGTTCGAAAATAGACATACTGCACGCGCCATTCTGTATGCAATTTAAAAAAAAAAAAATACATTGTCCCCAACTTAAGCTTTGTTTCAACTAAGTTTGTATTTAAAAAGCACTCAGTCAAGAGGTAAAACTCCCTCCATTTATGAACCCACTTTATAATTTTTATGTCAAACCGAACAGCGATATGACTTGCCCTTTTTTTTTTTTTATGTTTTTACCCTTTTTTTTCCTCAAAAGAGGATTTTACAATAATTGTCTTCGGGTTGATAATTTAAAAAAACTCCAGAAAAGAAAGTATGAAACATTTCTAGAAATAAGCAGATTACGAAGGGTAAAAAATATAAATGCTATTATTGTTTTTATTTCTATTGGGTGTATGGATTTGTGATTAACTTTTAAATACTGTAATCACAATTCCTACTTAATTGTACATTCGTTTCCCGTTCCCCTTGAAGCAATTATCATAGAATCGATTTTTTTTTTTCAATTCTAATAAGCTGAGTTTAATTTAATAAAAATGAAATATGTTTTAATTATTAGTAATTTTCTGATCATGTAGTAATTATTTTTTTTCTAATGTGAAAATGAATGGTAAAATTACACTAATAAAGTGTAATATTTATTTCGAATTAATGTGAACGGAATATACAGGGTGTCCAGCAAATAACACCCTGATTTTAAAATTAAATTTCTCAAAAACAAAGATCGACAGAACTATGCGGTAAACGGTTTGTTTATTAGGTAAGCTGTAAAAATCTTATACAGAAGTTTCGAACGGTGAATATTTTGAAAAAATTGTGTTCTGATTGCAAAGAATGCTTTGATTTGATATTTTTCTTGTTTTAGATTGCTTGCAGAGATAGAGTTTTTCGGCTTACAGTGCTATAGTTTAACGATTTTTCGAACTAAATTTCTTGAATTTCGAAATTTTAAAAATTTAATTCCAAAAATCTTTAAACTATGACAATTTAAGCCGAAAAACTCATTCTCCGCAAACAATCTAAAACAAGAAAAATGTCAAATCAAAGCATTCTTTGCAATCAGAACACAATCTTTTCAAAATATTCACCGTTCGAAACTTCTATATAAAATTTTTACAGCTTACCTAATGAACAAACCGTTTACCGCATAATTCTATCGATCTTTGTTTTTGAGAAATTTAATTTTAAGATCAGGGTGTTATTTGCTGGACACCCTGTAAGTTTTTTTTAGGATGGTTTAAGGTTGTTCTTAACTGCTCTGCTCAACAAGCGCAAAATGTTTTGACACAATTACAAATTAACTTTTTACAGAAATGCATAAAATTGGAAGGCCAGACCATGAAAGCGATTTCGAATCGAATTTTGTTTTCCGTTTTATGATAATTAAATTACCTATCGAATTATAAGTGATATCGATCACGTAAACGCCTTTTTCTCCCTTTGTAAGATGGGTTTTTCCGCTTTCGTCGGGAAATGCGGTTCAAAACATCAGCTTTGACGGCGCGATTGTAAAAAAATATCGATTTTATGCCTCACATGGTAACCCAGCTATTTTTGTTCATTTATTCATAAACCGTTCATTTATTGTTATTTTCTTTTTTTAAATGATATAATTTTTTTTGTTTTATAATTATTAACTAAACTTTTTTATTTAATATTATTTTCTTTTTTAAAAAAATAGAAAATAATTAATATATATATGCATAATATAATATGTTACATGATATTTGAAAATGAAATTTTCGCCAAATTGGTGTCAGAAAAAAATCGCGCTAGTGTGATGAGTATATGACATTAGTGCCCCCCTTTCTTATCGAATACCGTTCTTTCTCAAATGCATTATTTCTATGCGTAGCAAAATTTAGTAATTTATCTGTTTTACCAGGCAGGATTCCAAGCTTTAAAAAAAGCTTCAATCAATGGAACGGAATGTCCTGAGGTCTTCAAAGAATGAAAGAACGAAGAGAAAGATATTGACGTTACAAATAAGATTCTAATTTTGAGAATAGAGCCATGGAAGAAAAACTTTTCTTGTTTCTTTCTTTAAATCCAGATTCTGGCCCAGCTTAACCGGCCTTTATCTAGAATTTTCGCTTTCTCTGATCGATTTGTCAAAAATGTTTGCATTTTTGATCAAGTTACTTCATACACGAGAAAGCACCGGCTTGCTAATGTTAATCATATAGAGTATAATTTTTTTTAAACATCTACTTTACATTAGAATATTTTTAACCTTATTTTTAATTATTATTTTGCATTGGATGCCTGAGGTCACTCCCTACAAAGACCGTTTTTTACTTTTTTCGATTTTGTTTACAGGTAATTTTCATTTCGATATTCTCAGTTTTGAAACCGATTTCGATATTGAAAGATCATAATAAAACAAATCTGTTAATTATCACTTTATAACCCATTTCAGAATTCGAATCCCTGTCTAGGATATGATAAAGATTTACGAAATTTTAATTTGATATATTTATTTTCTTTTATGAAATATAAATATACGAAATAGGCACTTTTGATGGATTTTATAGTGTTTATACAGCATTAAGCCTTTACTTGCATACATAAAAGTTATCGCCCCAAATATGCATATGGAAATAAATGCATTTATATGTATATGCAATTTCATATAATTTGTATCTACAATGTTTAATATTTTTAGCGAATATTCCTTCTGTTTGATTTGGTAATATACATTTTACGACATCAAAGTAAACTCTCTAACTGCTTATAAATATCATCTCAAATTGTGATATAAATTTAACCATATAAACGAGAATCCTTAAGACTTCCTAGTCTTTGAAATCTTCAAAGTTAATTAGATTCGCTATCTTCTATACTTTTCGATTAATCTTGGAGCACTTTTCGGGTGTCTTTCTGCACTGTAAAAAATTTTGGTCTCGAATCACGGTGGTTATACCGTCAACTTTGTGACACTTCCTTTTACCGTAATTTTACTGGACGGTATATATACCGTAAAATACTTAAAGTACATGTACCGTAATTTAACTGAACATAAATTTAAATATTTTGTGGTATATGTACCGTAAAATATTTAAAGTATATGTACTGTAATTTAACTGGACGGTATATGTACCGTAAAGTATTTAAAGTACATGTACCTTAAAAAATATCGTTACAGCATATATACCGTAAATTAAATGTATGGTATATGTACCGTAAAAAATGTTTTTACAGCACAGGTACCGTAAATTAAATGTACGACATATGTACCGTAAAAAATATTTATACAACATATATACCGTAAATTAAATGTACGGTATATATACCGTAAAAACATTTGTAACCAGTATGTGTACCGTAAATGATATGACGGTATATATACCGTAAAAATACAGGATGATCCAAAAAAAACCCTCCCACATTTGACAGGTTAAAAAAAACAAAAACGACTCTAATGAGAAACTTATTTGTTAAAAATATAGAATAGATATGACGAGAGTTTAAAATGACTATTTTTCAGAAATGACTTCTGGAAAGTGTCTTCCATTGCGAGCAATATAGATTTCAAGACGATGTCTGGAATCTATCATCACGAACGCATCGTCTTGTGGGAGAATTGCTACTTCCACCAGAATTACACTCTTGAGGTGAGAATGAGTGTAGGTCTTGTCTCAAGATTGTCTCAAGCAGAGGTAGCCGCTTCCACAAGACATAATATGTTAGGGGATGATATATTTCAGATATTGTCTATAAATTTATATTGCTTATAATGGATAACACTTGCCAAGCATCATTTCTAAAACATAGTCATTTTAAACTCTTGTCATACCCATTGCATATTTTAAAACAAACAAGTTTCTCTTTACAGTCCTTTTTTGTTTTATATTATCCTGTCAAACATGGGATATTCTTATGTGTTATTCTGTAATCAGAATCGACGTATATACATGGTAAGCACAAGTCTTACTCTTATTATAAAAACTTATTTTGGCGAGAAATATTAGATATGTGAGGATACATTTAAATATTTTGATAAAAATTTTAATAAAACCATTTGTAGATCATCAAGTTGTGCAATGATATGCATGCTGGAAAAAAACAATATATATATATATATATATATATATATATAATATATATATATATAATATATATATATATAAAATATATATATATATATATATATATATATATATATATATATATATATATATATATATATATATATATATATATTATTTTCATAAATATTAAATTTTCTGTATTTCTTAAGAAATATTTTTTTTTCTTTTTGTTTTTTGTCATTACGTACAATTGTTCAAAAAAAATTATGGTAAAATGTAACTAAAAACAATGAATTTGAATTATACTTACATAGCTGCCAATTACTACACCTTTTCTACATTTATTTTTTATACCACTATTTTAAAATAGTTACTGCTGTCACATTTCAGGTTTAAATATACAGCGAAAATTATTATTTTAAAATAGAGGTATAAAGATGCTATAAAAGTAGTATGCACTTAGAGAATTAAAAATAAAAATCACAAAAAATTATTTACATTTGTGACCGCTATGATAATGTGAGATGATCTCTGATAAAATAAAATGCTAATATTAAATTACTTTCTTACATTTCTATAAATTATTAAAACTGAAAATAATTAATTGATCTTATATTATTTTTATTAAATAGTAACAATTTATTAAATTTTATTAAATATTAACAAATAATTCAAGAGTACTGACTGCCGAAAAATTATTTCACACTTCTTTTGTTGTTTCACAGACATAATTATAAAAACTAAAGGATCAGAAGGGCGTGAAGAGAATACAAATCACATACACTTTCAAAAAATAAAGTAAAATTAATAAAAGTGGTCAAAATTATACATATACATTAATATTCTTGTTACTTACTTGGAAATTGGGATTTTTATTTTTATTTTCTCAACGTACAAATCTAAAATTTCTTACATTCATTTAAAAGTTTAAGAATGTCACTGTCTAGCAAATCACCACTTTTTAATTTTTTTTTATGGAAATGTGCTATTATATTATTCTATATTGATACGTAATTTATAGCTTATAATCTTAATAACAAACTTTAATTCTCCCTACAGATCAAAAAAATTAAAAACTAGTTGTCGTGGGCAAAATTGCCTATAATGCGAAAAAAAGTTAATAAAAAATGAAAAATGTTTTTTCCTTCCAAATATTTAAATAGTCAAGACTAAATTTATACATTCATGCTTAAAAATAAGTTTAAAATTGTATAAAAACTTTGCATTGTTAAGGAGAGTTTGAGAATCATTTTAAAATTACAAATATAAATATTTTAGAACATTTACAAAATAAATTAATATCATTATGATTCAGACATATTTAAAACAAGCAATTAAAATATAAAAATATATTTATTACAACGATTAAATTACATTAATACACTGTATCATGATGCATTGTTATAATATTTATGTATACAATTTATTTTCTTCTACACATTGTGTCATTTACATTTATATAAAAATTCCAATAGTTTTGCCCACTTGCTGCATTTTGATTATCCGCCAATTGATTATTTGTAGTTTGTACCACACACAGGGTTGACCAACATCAAGTACCTTAAAGAAAAAGATTCATTCAACATGGGTATAAACATTAAAATATATTATCGAAAAAAATACAAAAGTAATTTGTAGAAATGGTTTCACAAAATCACCTTAAGAGGTTATTTCAATATTCACAAGAAGGAACAAGAATGCTATTAATCCTATGGGAGCGTTATTTTCAATTTTCTCGCTTTGATTTTAATATATATATATATATATATATATATATACATACATATATACATACAATAGATGATTTACTGGGCTACTTTTCATTTTCCTATTTTAGTTATAGATTTTTTAGTTATAGTTTCAATTTCCAAACCAGTTCTGTAAATGAAGGAAAACTAAAAAAAAAGTCTAAAACTAAGATCTAAAAATTAAAAAACTACCGCAGGTACATCGCCCTCAGTTATCCTACACAGAAATTACTAAACAATATTTATATCCATGTTAAATATTATAAAATAACGCTCCCATAGAATTTACATGTGTGTTCGTTTCTTCCCATGACTAGTGTGGTACTTCCCATGACTCTTAAGAACCTACACCAGTCCCGTGGCTAAATGCCAATATTTAATGTTAAATTCACGGGAAAATTTCTTAGAAATTTCTAACTTGTATTTTAGTATTTTTATTTTTACTTTTTTTTTTTTTTTTCGATGTGAAATTTTAAATTGATATATATATTGTTGTGTGTTTGTACTTTTTCAACTTTTGTAACCATTTCTTAAGGCGAAAATAGTTTTATCTTCAGAACTGCTTTCAAAGTAGAGGCATCTGCACATAAAAAAGTCCTTCCGGCAGTGCCGGGAGGAAAAGGTAGTTTTCATATACCTTATTTATTTATTTATTTATTTTAAATTATGTTATTCAAACATACGAAGCTCAAATTAGTGGAGTCCGATTCTATAAGATCGAATACTCGTTTTTGGCAATACTGAATATTAATGGGAATTTTTATAAATTAGTCATCTTTTACTGAAGCTGGTTTTATTTTAAGGGATTTATAGGGTCTCCAAATTCCACGATATCATGAAGTATATGCCATTTTAAAACAACATAATAGATAAAACAATCCAATGAGCTTGGTCGAAATCTTAATTCATGTACAAGCGCACACTCACATCGAAATCGATTAATATATACCAGGGCTGTCGCTGGCAAATTGATTTAAAAAAATGTCATCCACATTAAAAATCCAAACTGGTATATTTCACGCGCTTTTTAAGGTAAAGACAAAGCAAAAAGTATCCCGTAATTCATTATTAATATCAAACACTTTAGAAAGAATCTTTAATCAATTTCTAAATTTTTCTTTGTACATCATTATACATTTAAAAGATTTTTGATAAACTTAAATGGACACCATTTTGAAACAAGATGGCATCTGATGCTGCCCAACGAACTCGGTCGAGCCATTTCTATGTACTATGTACATACCAAGTTTCATTCAAATCGGTTCATAAATACGATAGTTACAGCGTGACAAAAATCATATATATATATATATATATATATATATATATATATATATATATATATATATATATATATATATATGTCAACATTTGAACGGAGGGTGGTTTTGGGGTCTGTGGGTCATGATCGATGAAAATATACCAAAATTTTCCGGAAGTGCTTTTCTCCGGACGGTTGCAATATAGATAGCTTTTTACTTTTTCTAATGAAAGCTACCTAAAACTGTAACAAAGAATTGAAAAAGTAGAAATGCACAATAAAATTTACGTACTGCACCCTGTGTGAAAAAAAATCATTTAAAAATATTAAAAGGGGGGAGGGGGCAAGAGGTCTGTAAATAACAATACCATAGAATTAATATTTAGATTGAAAATTTCTTACCGAGCCTAGTGTAGGCTATGTGTTTAAACAAAAATGGAATTGTCGGAAATGAAATCCTTAATTTAATACATTCTCTCAACAATGCACACATTATCAAGTAATTGTTATTTATTCAGTTAAAATTTTGAAATTTTTTTCTGATGGTTTACCATATCATTTTGAAACAAAAGCACGTGACATAATTTTTCATAATGTTTTTTTTTATTTTTAAATTTAGTAGTTATTAAAAAGTGGGGTAATTTAAAATCGTTATAACTCGAAATATTATTTGTAGAATTTCTTTTCATTTATATAAACAGAAATATATAAGCTTTAATTCTGATTTAGGAATTTTAAAAGCATTAATTTGAATAAAATTAAAAAATATTTAAAGTAATTTTTTTTTTTTAAATGTACTTTTTAAAAATCATATTTTCAAAATTAATTTTTTTTTTAATTTGCTGAAGCAAAATTAATATAAAACAATTGAAAAAGATTTGTTCCAAATTTAAACAAGATTTTTTTTAACCGTTATTGGGTTAAAGTAATTTAAATACAAGAAATGGTGAAAAAACTCATGAAGAAAAAAAGCATTTTCACAGAAAGTCATTTCTATGAGAACGATTTTAAAAAGAAACCAAAAAGGAAAAAATAATATTTCTTGTTACAGTTAAAATAGAAACAAGGTTTTAAAGGTAATTTTAAGCAGAATTTTTAATGTAATAAAAATGTTTAATAAAATTTGAATATTTTTGTTTCCCGCACCCCCTTAAGCACCGAAAATTACAGGTCGCAGCATAAAATTAGCCGCGTGTGGCATCTCGCGACAGTGAATCTGTAATTATAATGAAGGACAGGGTATGAAAAAGAAGTCAATTAAAAAACTCTGTTTATTTGGAGAAGAAAGGAGGAATTAAAATGGATGAATGTATGGAATTAAAATTTGCTTTTACTTATTTCTAGTTAGAAGTAAAAAGCATGCGTTTAACAATGATAATACTGAGACGCTATTTTAGCTAGATTATGTGTGAGTTAAATGTACCTACAAATAAAAGTATGCTATTAGTAATAACTAAAAGTCATTATATTATTATTACCATTATGGGTTTGAAATATTACAAGAAACGTATCAAGCCTTTGATTTAAAAAAAAAATCAAATATCGACTTTGTGTTTGATTTTATTTGTTTTTCAAAAATTAAAATAAGAAACTATGATCAAGACTGTGCAATAAAAAATGCTGATACTCAGTCATATCCACTATTTTTTGCAATCACTATGCATATTGCAAGCCTTATAGCAGAAAGTTAAAGAATGGAGACGGGTGTTACAGATTTTCTTTTCTTCTTTGTAGATTATTTTTTCATCAAGCATTTCTTTTGTTTTAAGTTATAATTAACACTTTATTACTGAATGCAAAAATGTGAGTTAGTTATTAACAGAACTGAATAAAACGCGTAAATTCGTTAAAAGTAAATGTTTAATTAACGCTGCAATTGCAAAACATTTTACCTATGGATTATTTTCTGCCTCTGTAGTATCTGCCGCAGACAATCGAGAATTTTTTTTGGTACTGGATATCAGATAGTTCCAAGTCTACTCCTCCACCATACTTCAAAAATGAAATTGGGTAGCCATATTCCTTCTCCATTCCAAATTTTCTGTTATTGAAAATAAACATATATTATTTCTTAATGATTTAAATACACCAAATGAAAAAAAGTCTTTATACCAGCCATTTTATTTATATATATCAATATTTTTTCTGGATTGCTTGTCAAAAACTGTGAAAACATGTTTTAATTCCAAAAATTTTTGAAGAGTTTGGACGATAATGACTATGAAATTAAATAAATAAATAAAATACCAGAGGAAGACCCCTAGCTTTTCCGTCATGTTAAAATTACTCAATATCAAAAAGTAAATGTTTAAAAAAAACCCGAAAATATAATAACTATATTTTTATAATTCTCTAAGTAATCAATTTGAAAAACAAAGAAATCACACAAGGTTTTGACGTGTAAGAAACTAAATAGTTATACTGTAAATCAATGATTTTTACTGTTATTAATATTTTATCACAAAAATTACGCAGGCTGATTTCGAAGATCTCAAATAGATGATAATTATAATTTACACTTCCCGTAAAACTTCTAATATTGAGAACATGTGATAAAATATGGATTGGTAGGTACACCTCTTTGTTTTAAGACAGGGGTGCAAAAGTCTTTGCGCCAGTTGCTCCTATGCTCTCACTACTAATTTTTTTTCGCCTTGTATCATCTAATAATTTGTATAAATTTCTTGCTAGAATGCTATTAAATTTTACTCCGTGGTGAGTGATTGCCCCCCGCTGGTGCTTAGATTTTTACACCAATGGTCTAAAATCTAAATATGTAAAACTGTAAATTTTGAATGTAAACTTACGTAATCAGGCACAATCAAAGCGAAATTGGGGGCCTATTTTAAAAAAAATTCATTGAATAATAGGCTTTTTCACAAAATCAGACATTTCATTATTTTTACCATCCCAATTTAAAAAAAAAAGTTTACCAGAAAGTAAATTTTTAACACAAAGACTTAAATCCGATTCAATAAACTCTCTCTGTGTGCAAAAAAGACAAATTAAAAAAAGTATCACTCCAGAAATATGACTTTAACTGGGTGCTTTTTTTTTTCTAGAGAGGAGGGGGGGATCAAGAAACGCCGTAATTCGCATTTATTCAGCGAAGTATTTGAATTATAGGCTACACATTTTTAATTATTTTTTAATTGGTTTAATGACACTTATAATCGTATAACATGCGGAATCACAAAATACTGAATCGACTATTTAATCAAACACTAGTTTTAATGACATTTAATTGACTTAAACTTTAATAAATAACCCAGTTTCTCACTAGTGAAAACATAAATACTGTAATAACACATAGATATGAGCTGCCAGTGAATTTTTTTAATCAGATTTGCAAATATGTCAGCTGAATTTTAAAAGGGCCATATCAACTGGTTTATTGATTTACATTGACTTAATTTCCTCCCCCCCCCCCGTCTTTTTACTGTGTTCTATAAAATTAAACAGGACGATGACTCTAATTTTAACCCGGGAGGACACGCGCAGGGCCTAAAAGACCCTGAGTGCGTATGGTTTTTACAATTGTAACCACTAATTTTTTAAAAGTAATCTTCAACTTATTTTATCACAAAATTTGTATGAATTGTTTCCGTCTAAATAAAGTAGTTGTTATAATTTGATTTTATTGGTGACAAAGTTAAAACCATTCATACACTGGGTAAGGGCGTATTCTCCCGGGTTAAGAGCAATCAGTGCACAAGTCTTTTCACCATTTTCTCACTATTTTCAAAATTAGTATTATGAATGGAATATGCATGAATATGCATGCTTTTAAATAGCAACTAAGGTGCAAAACAATCATAGTTTAAAAAATATATATGTATATCTTTGTTTAAATCAGATTCTTTTTATTTAAATCAGGTTTTTATGATTTTTTTCGTGTGTTAATATACTATGTTTTCAAACTTTAATTAATTAATGTTATTCAAGTACGGGATATATTAGTTAGTACTAGTTCTAATATTAGTAATAAATAGTACTAATATTTATTACAATATTAGTTAGTAATGGAGAATGGGATAGAATGGGACAGAATTTTTCCTCATTACGTATTATTCTAAACATCAATCACAATACTAGATGGAGGCAGTGGCGTAGTTAGTGGGGGGCAGGGGGGGCGGTCTAACCCGAGTGTCACTCAATATTTATTTGAAAATAAATATGTATAATCTTACACCATTTGGAAAAAGAATTCTGAAATAAAATTAAATTTCTAGCTTACGACGAAATAGAGTTAATTTTCTTTTATAAAAGAAGTTGAAATTTTATGCAGACTGGTGTGTTTAAATAAGATATTTGCACCAGAGAACAAAAATCTAATCTATCCAACGAGTGAATAACAAAAGCAAACTTTAAAAGAAAGAATTTTCTTCGACATACAGACACCACATTCATTTAAGCGGATTATGGGTTAAGTAAAAATTCGCCCCTCTGTTTTTTTTCTCAATGCAGGGCAAAAGGTAAATGAGAAATGATATGGTCATTTGTTATAATAGCGTACAATTGTGAATGAAAAAATATAACGGATCAGTGTGTGGGGGGGGGGGGTTGACACCATTGTGGCTGGCGGTAACACAATTTACATCCGCTCTGGGTGTCACCTATCCTAGCTATGCCACTGAGATGGAGCAATGACAACCAAATCTTCAGTTGAAAAAAGTTGCTTTTCAGCATAAACTTAGATTTGTATAAAAAAATTGTTTATTAAAAAAATAAATTAGCTTGCTATAATTTTAATATTTTCCGTATATTAATGACTTGTTTACCTGTAGCTGTAATAGTTCCCCTCTTTAGAAAACCTAATATTATACATTATTCATAATTTTAACTAAACTTAAAAGCAGCACTGTTGTTTATATAAGCAGTTTAACATAAAAACAGTAGTGGAGAGGAATGGGACAAGCTAGCAAAAGGAGGAATGAAATAAGTTGAATTCTTTCTTTTGAATAAGATAAATGTAAATTACTAATATTACGCAAATATTCTAGTAAAAATGATTAAATTTAAAAGGAAATAGTTGAAATATTGAACAGAAAATATTCAAAATTTTATAGATGTCAGTTTGCTATTTTTAACGCAATTTAATCCAACATGCACATTTCAAAAACAAAGTAATTTATTTTCCAATTTTTATATAACTTAGCCAAAGAAATGAATAACATACTTTTAAGAAAAAACAATTTAAAACATGTATAGTTCAAATTAGTTATCTAATTATGTAAGTTAAAGGAAAACAAGAAATACAGCCGATTAACTTACTTAAATATAAATAACTGGATCTCAAGTTCCCCATTGCCCGAAATCAACAAACTGACGCCATTAGGTTTGTTGGTTGGTTGGTAAATACGAAACTTATGCTGCTACCCGTAAGGAAGGCTTTTGCCTCGAAAATCTGACACCATTACTTCGGCCGAAAGCAAACTTTCACGCTCTGTATTATCTTGCCTATAATCAGACATTTTCAAAGAAAATGTTTTGCTCAGTCAATATTTACGATGGTTTTACTAGAAACAAGAATGATATATTAACTTTTTTTATTAGGTGCTGTGCATATATAACATTATCCTTTTAGGGGGGAGGGAGGGTCTGACACATGATATCGTAAGATATCTCTAAGGGAAGGGGGGGATTTGCCTTTTGATATCGATATCATTTTTGACCCAAGTAGAATTATCTCTTTTTCTCTGTAACGTGGTATTTTTTTTTTAAATAGTACATTATCTTTTTTTTTACTTTGTTAACTATTTTTATTTGAATAAAGCGATATTTTATTAAATTATCTTCAATTGAATCAATAAAGTTTGCGAAAAATAAATTTAACCCGTTTTGTATGTTACTCAAAACAAAAGAACTGAATTCTAAAAAAAATTTGTACACTTTGATAACGATATCATTACCGGGGCAGGGAGTTTGGAGGAAGTAACGTATGATATCTAAAGGGAGGGAAAGGGTCCAAAATTACCAAAAAGTAAATAACGTTATATTTGCCCTTAGCCCCTTACTGGTCGAATGGAATTTTTGTAAATTAACCGCGTTTCTATAATTTACTTGAAATATGGTAAAGTGAGTGCAAAATCAGGGAATAGGGAATCATTATTTTACAGACATCTTTAACTGTGCAAGGTCGATCCATCCGATGGATCATACTGAGTCGGGTAGGAGGCATCGACTATTTCTTTTAAAAACATCAGTGGTAGTGTTTGCATCAAAATTCCACTGATGACCACTGAAGTAACCTGAAAATATCATTCAACATCTAGTCTGAATAATTTATCCAAGCCGGACTGAAGAGAGATCGGGGGAGGGGGGATTGTCCAAGGTTTGAAGACATATGGATGAGACTGTGAATTAACTTAAACTGTCTAAATGGTTTTTAGTGTTTAATTTTCCAGAATTTGGAGGGGAGAGATTGAGTTACCGAATGAGAGACCTTTCTTTTAACAAAAATAATAGTCTTGCCATATCAGTGTTGAATTAATGGGGTGCCCCAGAGGGAACCCACCCCCCAGTGCAATAAAATGTCCCCCCCCCCGGAAAAATAGAGTTCTTGTGTTTTCACTGGGGAAAAAGGTTTCATTCCCCCCCCCCCGGAGCCACAGAAGTCCCTCCCGGAGAAAAGTGTCTGAATTCAATACTGAGCCGTATGGCGAAAGAGCGTCGAGTGAGATAGGTTCTAAAATTTTAATTTGCGATTTTTAGAGTTTTTGAACTTCACGACCTTTTTAAGGATTAGATCAACAGAATTGTTAATTACGAAATTCCTGAGCTCATCGAGATTGGGGTCTGAGTTCGATAAAATTCTAACAACGTAAGCGAAAAAGATTTTTGAATTTTAGTTATTTATGAGGTTGGTAGAGGAAAGGGGACCGGTGTTTGCAGTTTTACCGGTGGTTTAAGCGTAAATCTAAGTCAACAGACTGTTTGGTATATTATTATTTTTTTCTGATAAGGATGTATTTTTTTCTAGTTTTATGATAATTTTGTCTAAATTTTGAACGGGGGATTCGCAGGGGATGGGTCTTTATAGGCCCCAAAATTTCACCATCTGAGCACACACGATACGTTATACCATATCATTTTTTTTTAACAGACAACTTACTAGCCGCCGATCTTCATTATTTGAGAGAGGCGACGTTCGATACATTAGAATTGTAGAGAACGTGAACATGCGTGTTACTAGTGTGTCGCTGAATAAGGAAATTGAAAAAGGTAAAACGCTTCGTGTTGCCCAGCTTGGAGTTTTCAAAAAATAAGCAGTACCATATTTCGGTGCTTCTCTTTATTTTACTTCATGAATAGACTCCACTTTGAAATTCCACCACGGAAATTTTTAACATTGTATTATTAGTTTTTTTTTGAAAGAACTTTTAATTTCAAATAATTTTTAGCTGAAATATTTCTTATTTGTCATACCTAAAAAAATATTAATTATTAATGTCATAATTTTTAAACCCAAAATAAATTAATAAGACAAATATATAACAGTAAAGAAGAAGTTTATTAAGAACTAATGCAAGTTAAAAATGTAATAAAAATACATGCATAATAGTTACTTTCACTTAAAAATAATTAAAATGTTACATACTTCTTTGTCCTGCACGTCCGGTATGAGGATCCAACTGAATGAAACACAAAGAGCATACACAAAGGTGAACAAACCCTTTTAACATATAAGAATATCACTGGTATATATATTCAATCGTACATAATATTACAATTCCAATTGCATGACTATGAATAAGTGATTAATTAAACTAGTTTAAAATCTTAGAATTTCACTTCTATGAATTGTATAATTCTCCAATAAATATTAAGGATGGATTTGACATCATTCAGTATGATAGATTAAAAGTTCCCACTAGAAAGACGACATCTATTCAGGCCGTCGAGAACCGTGAGGGGCCCAGAATCAGCCCCCCCCCCCCCTTACACAGACACGCAAGACACATAAAAGGCATGTGAATCTTTAATAAAGCCTCGTCTACTTTGTAGACTACTTTAGTCATCTTTCATAAATTACATTATTTATTTTCTTGTAGTTAAATATAATAATTATATATTCTAATAATTATCTATTCTTTTTTAATACTATTTAACAAAAGTAAATACAGTCCTTTCTTTTTTTTATTGTTACATTATGGTATCCATAAAAATTATAATAAACAGCGTGTATTGCAGGAGTTGTGACCCTTTGAGATTTTTGGACTCCAAAACAAGTTAACGGCTGCACCCCCCCCCCCCCCCCCAATCTCCTCAGACCTGCGCGCATTTACCTAGCAACAACAAGAACATCGCTTGAGAAAATTCCGTACACCGAGGCGAGGATACCATATTTTCCCTTACTGAAATGTAATTTTTTTCAGTATAAATATCGCCTTTTTACTGAAAAACAATCATTTTATGGTATAAATACCGTTTATAATTGAAATAGCACAGAAATGGGTCATTTTATGATATAAATACTGTTTATAATCGAAATAGCACAGAAAATGGTTTTTTTAATGCCTAATATATCTTAGAAATACGGTACTCATACAGTAAAGAATGATAACAGTAGACGTACCGTAAAATTTAGGTACATCTATTGAAATGCTACGAAAATTTTTACAATGTCGTTTTCCTTATTGAAAAATAATTATTTTACGATATAAATACCGAGTTTTTACGGAAAAATAATAATTTTACTGTGTAAATACCGTTTTTAATCGAAACAGTACAAAAAACTGTTTTTTACACTTAATATACCTTAGAAATACGGTATTTATACAGTAAAGAGTGAAAATGGTAGAAGTACCGTGAAATTTACGGTACATCTACTGAAATTTTACAAAAATTTTTTACAGTGTGTATACAGAAATAGATGGGAAATGAGTACTATAGTGCGGGGGACTGTACATACAGAATTTTCCTACCACTGTGCTGAGATGTTTTTACGACAAATATTTGCAAATCTCTATGGCTCAAAGAAATGATGAGTTGAGTTGTTTCAGGAACGCGGTTCTTCCCGTTTCTTTTGAAAGTCCGTGAATGATAGAGCAAATATAAAAATGGCATTGATTTTACATGAAAGGATTTTTTATTTTATCTTCTTTTTAGAAACATTAATTTTTTAAGTATGTTTTTTCTTTATAAAGTTACCATCTACGCTTTATCTTATATCTTACGTTCCAAACGCAAATGTTCTAGTAAAAATATTTATCAAAAGAACCGTGCAGTTTTAGAGTTTTTTAATTTTCCATCGGATACGTTTTTTTTTTCTCTGTAAAATTTGCCTTTTAAAAATTTTCCCAGGTTTTGAAAAAAAATAGGCGTTTAGGGATTACAAAATATTTAAAACAAATGTACAGTATGATTTCGTGTTAGTCAGGTTAACACAACGTCCCCATCTTTTTTTTTTTTTTTTTTTTTTTTTTTTTTAGTTTTGTTTTCATTAAAACAGTGTTTTATCGCTTAAAAATGAGTTATGGAATCACAAGTTCCATTTTTATTCATGATAGTTTTCTTTTTTTACGTTCCTTTTGTGGCTTTTCTTGTTGAATTTTTGTATTTTCCAATATGATAACCTGTATTTCGTGCAATGGATTTAACAGTGCTGTAAATTATTTCATTTTTTTTCTAGTCTTTTTTCATATGTTAAAATGTGTTAGTTACAAATAGTTTGACAAAACCTGTTAAATATATCTGATTCCCTAAATATTTATTTTTATTGATGTATTTATTTTATGTATTACCTTCCTTTTAATAATGCCCTTTTGCCAAATTTAAGTGTTATAATGTTTGAATTTTATTTAATACTGCATTTACAAGTGACTGGATTTTATAATAAAAAATTCATTAGTGATTTGTTAATTAAATAAATGTTGTTCTAAAGTTAATATGTATAATATATGTACTATTATGTATTGATACTCAATTTTTTTAAATAAATTTGAAAGGATGATGATTTGTAATATTCTATAATGGTTATATATATGCACTGCGTAATGAAACCTCTCTGTGCGACCACCTCCCTGAAAGGCCATTTTTTCATGAAACGAAATTTATTTCCATAGGCTGAATACTAATTATACATTATTCAGACACCATCCCAGTTGAGGTCCTCCCATGATCGATCAATTTTATTGAAGAAAATGAAACAAATTCAGTTTATTCCTGGTCGCTTGAAAAAGGTTTTATTAAAAAAATAATTCCAACACATTATTCATAAAATTTCTAAACTAAGTTTAGATTTTTTTTTTATTATTCCGGTTACTCTTTTAAGCATTTGAGGGTTCTGTCCCTGCCGGCGAGGACATTCGCTAGCTAATGCTAATTCTATGGGAAGCATTTTTCTTATAACACTTTCGCATTTTCAAAATTTTAATTTATTTTATTATTATTATTGTTATTTTATTTATTTATTTATTTATTTATTTATTGCATTGGATAGCTGAATTCCTTTTCAAAATCGCTCCTTGATTACTTTTTCGATTTTGGTCGCAGGTATTTTCTATAAAGTTACTTTCACTTCCAACACCGGTTCAGAAAGTGAAAGTAATTTTGAAGTGAAAATACCTGCGACTAAAATCGGAATCGTAATTAAGGAGCGATCTTGAAAGGGACCTCCAGCTATCAAATACAAAAAAAAAAAAAAAAAAAAAATGTTAAAATGCGAAAGAGTTATTAGAAAAATGCCTCCCCATAGCAATAGCATTAGCTCGCGAGTGGTTTCGCGGACGCGGACAGGCAGCGCCGTAAATGGGGAGGTTAATTTCGAATTACTCATTTAAATTTGAATATTTTTAAACATTTTTTTCTTTCATGCATATGATTTCTTAGCTCGATCTTTAGTATGCTTGTTTTTTTATTTTTTCGATTTTGGTTGCAATTTTTTTTTTTTTTTTTTTTTTTTTTTTTTTTTTGAAAGAGGTATTTTTAGTTTCAAAACCGGTTCCGAAAGTAAAAGTACCTTTTTTAAAAAAATCTGTAACCAAAATCGAAAAAGTAAAAAATAATGGTACCCAAAATCAAGCTTAGCTATCCTAAAAAAAAAAAAAAAAAAAAAAAAAAAAAAAGAATAATATGAAATTAATCTGCCCATTAGTTTAACATTACGGTAATTCCAGTAAGTGAAGACTCCCCTTAAGCCCTTTTGTGTCCCTTTTTAGACAATAAATTTAAGTGTGATAACAAAAACTATCTAATGCGAAAAAAAAAAAAAAAAAAAAAACAATAAAATAAAATAAAATAAAATAAAATAAAAAACACGCTAGTTTTCGCCATCTTTCTCCAGTTTTCAGGGAATCTTTTGTTCAGGACTATTCTGTGGTTTATTCACAATAGAATGAGGGGAATCTACAATAGGTCAAGAAATAAAGAGCTCAATCATAGGAACACGATCCTGTTTTTCAGGAAATCAGTCCCTTTCCCTTAAAAATCATTACAGATAAAAATTCAAATACTGCGTCGCAACATTTGCCGGTTTTGATAGCAGTTAGAAAGTGCGTCTATTCGCAGGCAACACCTTCAATTAATGGCGCCACTGACAGCATCATTAAAAGAATTGTATATCTTAGAAAAGTGGATACGAATATGTCATCTCATACGCAAAACAGCATATAAAAGACAGATACATCCGCTTTTTATAATTGACTTGTTATATAAGAGCCATGAAGTTCTAGATTTCTTTCTTCTGCATTTAAATTCTTCCTAAACTTTTACACCTATTATTATGACTCTCGTAATAATTCAGACTAACTTTAAATTGACGAAGAATATTCAAAACACTATTATTATGAATGCGATTCAACCCTCATTATGGAAAAACTACAGTAGTTATTTTTGAAGATTTATAGTTTGTCTATGAACAAAGGACATGTACCTTGAGCTTTTACCTTTCATTTTATTTTAAAGCCGGAACTTGAAAAAATGAATAATTTCAAATGCTGCAAAATATTCGAAATAATGTCATTTAAAGTGCTAACAAGCAAATATGATGTCAAGTAAATTTTAACTAGACTGTTATTCGTCAAAACTGGACAGTAAACAACCTAAACGTTCAACAGAAAAATGGTTCACAGCATCATTAAAATGTCATATTTTTTGTACAGAATATTTCTTTGCAATAGTTAAAAGAAATAAAAACTTTTCCTTTTATAAGCGGGAGACAAATTGAATTCATGAAATTTTTCCAACTTGCGTTAGAAAGAGTGTTGAAATAAATATGGTTTTGTTGTCCCGGATAATATACATTAGGTATTTTTTTATATCGTTAATTCTATTACTACTACTACTACTACTACTACTACTACTACTACTACTACTACTACTACTACTATTCTGATGCGTTTTTCTTTATAAAGACAGTAATATTTCTTGTAATATCATCACATCATGAGCAAGACTACAAATTGAAACAGCAGAAAGTTAAACATTTACATTTCAATCATTTTGGATATATTTGTGTCAAACGGAGAATTAAAACGCCCAGACATTGGAAAAATAAATTTTGTTCTAGTGAGAAAAATGAATAATAAGATAATAATGAAATAAATAACGAAGTAGAACAATGAAAATTGGGCACGCTAGAATTCAAAATTATTGGGTGGGCTCAGGCCCCACGGGCCCACATAAGTTGGCGCCACTGACTACTACTACTACTACTACTACTACTACTACTACTACTACTACTACTACTACTACCACTATTGTTACTATCAGTACTACTACTCATAAGAATATTATTCTTTTAACTGTTACAGGCTTCATTTACGCGACAGAGTGATTAAGATAAATACTCTTTAAATTTAGTTCAACGCTGAATATCCGATACTTGATGCTTATTTCGCTTTATAGGCATGCTTTTTTTTTCATGTTATGTTTGGATTAAATACAATTATTTTTATAAAATTAACAAACTGCTATGGAAATCTCTTTCATCTTTTGTCACGATGCATTTTAAATTACGAACACATTAAGCAATGATTAATTTAAAGCAAAGCAAATTGCTGTCACTTTAACATTTTTATGCGAAATTTCATTTACGCTATTGAGAAAGGATCGTAGAATCGACACAATTTTCCCGTATAAATTATTTAATAAATGGAAAAAAAAATTAATTTTTTTTTTTTTTTTTTTTTTTTTTTTTTTTAACTGAACGTTGAAACTTCTTAAGATAAATAAACTCGATGGAATAGAGATGTTTCTCACATGAGAAAACTTTTGTAAATACTAGTTCTCATAATATTTTTCCAGAACGGTCATCTATTCAGTAATGTAAACATTACTGTAGTTAAAACTCCTGTCACGTTACGTCTTTTAAAAATGTCTGATAAAGTTAACAAGGGTGCTCCAATTAAACTAAATTCTTCAAGCGTAACAAGGTTGATTAAAAAAATGTTATCCAAATTTCAATGATTTCAAATTTTTGTTTCACAGAAATTATCAGATGAAAGGATCACATACTATATAGGGGAGGATTTCTGATAAAATAAGAGGTAATATATTGTATAATGTATGGTTCTGCTATACAAATAAACTTACTTCACAGAAAAAGCCTATGCTCATGATCATTCTAAGATGAATAATAAAGATCGCACAACTGGATTGTTCAATTCCCAGAGCGAAGAACACTGTGATTTAAGCATTTATAAAGAAATTAATTCAAGAAAATGTTTCATTTAAGGGGGCTCAAATTCAAAAGGACAACTTTATGAGATAAGATGCATGAGATTTCAAAAATGAGGGTATGTGTTAATTATCGCAAAAATATTTCAATCTTTGTTCACGAGTTAAACCCTTTCAAGCGTGGTGATACCAACGCGGGGGCCACCAAATTTTAATTACAAACTTACACAAGGCACCAAGAATATTTTAATAAAAGTTTGCTTTTACAATAAATGTTTAGAAGCTCGAATTTTTATTTCCTAAGTTCCTTTGTAAATTTTACAACTTTACAGTCTTAAGGACGATGGGTTATGGACAATAGAAACATCATCAAGGATTATTCCAACGCTCTAGTGAATATTCCACATCATTTACACTGTTTATTTTAGACATGACCAGGAAGCTAACATCAATAGAAATGATGAGTCAAACTTTAAATAACTTTTTACTTGACGTATCTTTTGAAGATAACCGACAGCAAAATCATTATTTATAGGCTTGAGTTTTACACCTTCGTAGTCATCTGAATACTCCTTTTAATATCTAAAAGGTGAAACTAATTGTCTTTTCACGCTACTTCTTTAGGCAAGTACTACGATCCATAATTATTGTTTATGATGGTATAAAGAAGTCTTTATAGATAATACCTCAAAAACTGCAAATCAATGGAACATTAACCTTTCCATCTGATTTATCCAGTTAAAGTGAAGGGAAATGGAAAGTATTATTTAAAAAAGATAAAAAGAAAAATTTATCAGAATGTTTACGAAATTGCTTTAATCTGCGGCAAATCTATACATATAATAAAACAGTAGGACCCGGTGTGTCTGTACATTGAAGATAATTGACAGAAATGGAGTCAGGGCGATAAAAGAAAACCAATGGAACACAAAAAAATTTTTTTTTAATTTTTTGTCTGTCTGTCTGTCTGTCTGTCTGTCTGTCTGTCTGTCTGTTTGTTCGAGGTTATCTTCGTAACTACTGAATGGATTTTTATGCGGTTTTCACTAATGAAGAATGCACACTCCCGGGCAGTGTATAGGCTTTGTTTCATCAAAATCGGACAACAGACAAAAAAGTAACAAAAAGAAACAAAAGAAACTATTAGGTGCGCTGCTCACGTTTTTTAGTACATAACGTTTTTTAGTACATATAAAATCCAATAGATGTCACTGTGCGATTTTAAAACGCGCTATCGTTATGTTTTCGCCAGTCTACTTAAGTATGAGAAAGTTTCAAGCTGGCTGTCGTTCCATGTGGTTTAGTCGGTAGAACGTCAGTGCGCCATACTGATGGCCCGGGTTCGATTCCCAGCATGGAATTTTTTTTCACTATGTTGGCATTAACGCCTATAAGCAATTAAAAGAATTTGAAATATTGTATTCAAGGCGAATTTTCTCTCTGGGAAAATTTCCTTGCATTAATATGTCAGTGTAATTTTTTTTTCGATTTAATTTTTTTTTTCGAAACTTTGTTTTTCTTAAAAAATTACAGTAAATATTTGATATTTCCCAACGTTTTTTGAATGATCGACTTGCTTTTTTTTTTTTTTTAATGTATGTCTGAACCTTATCTAACTACTTCTTCAAGATTTCTTTAGATAAACCGACCAGCGTAGCGGGCGAAGGCCGCTATCTATACATATAATAAAACAGTAGGACCCGGTGTGTCTGTACATTGAAGATAATTGACAAAAATGGAGTCAGGGCGATAAAAGAAAACCAATGAAACACAAAAAATTTTTTTTTGAATTTTTTGTCTGTCTGTCTGTCTGTCTGTCTGTTTGTTCGAGGTTATCTTCGTAACTACTGAATGGATTTTTATGCGGTTTTCACTAATGAAGAATGCACACTCCCGGGCAGTGTATAGGCTTTGTTTCATCAAAATCGGACAACAGACAAAAAAGTAACAAAAAGAAACAAAAGAAACTATTAGGTGCGCTGCTCACGTTTTTTAGTACATAACGTTTTTTAGTACATATAAAATCCAATAGATGTCACTGTGCGATTTTAAAACGCGCTATCGTTATGTTTTCGCCAGTCTACTTAAGTATGAGAAAGTTTCAAGCTGGCTGTCGTTCCATGTGGTTTAGTCGGTAGAACGTCAGTGCGCCATACTGATGGCCCGGGTTCGATTCCCAGCATGGAATTTTTTTTCACTATGTTGGCATTAACGCCTATAAGCAATTAAAAGAATTTGAAATATTGTATTCAAGGCGAATTTTCTCTCTGGGAAAATTTCCTTGCATTAATATGTCAGTGTAATTTTTTTTTCGATTTAATTTTTTTTTTCGAAACTTTGTTTTTCTTAAAAAATTACAGTAAATATTTGATATTTCCAAACGTTTTTTGAATGATCGACTTGCTTTTTTTTTTTTTAATGTATGTCTGAACCTTATCTAACTACTTCTTCAAGATTTCTTTAGATAAACCGACCAGCGTAGCGGGCGAAGGCCGCTAGTTAATTATATAATGATTTTAGATTTATCTATTTAATCAGATAAAATAATGCTTACTTTATGCTCTCTTTTAGTTGTATTTCTGCCGTGTTTTTGTAACATTAAACATTTTCGTATTTATTTTTTAAATTTATTTTTAACGCAGTCAATGAACATTATTCCCTTTTTCCCCATATCACCTTTTTTTTTTTTTTTTTTTTTTTTTTTTTTGGTCGAAGCTTTCAAAGCCATATTACCCCTTTCTTGTCCGATTTTTAGAGTTTCGTATTGGGAGCCAACGTAATACTTACACATCTTATTATGTATAACATAATATATGAAAATAAAACATGTGAAAACTATTTATACAATGCATTGCAATTCCAAAAAAATTTAAACGTATATTTAAATATTGTTAATATATATAGTAATGCTCTATTAATAAATTGCTGATGAACCAATTTCGACAAAATATGTAAAGTGCCAAACTACTCAAGTAGTACTGAACTACGTAAAAGAAACATCCTTATAACTCCAAAAATAACATTATTATTAACATCATATTAACTAACAGTTTACTGCGTCGGATTAAGCGTCTCATTTCCAATTAAAATATACCTCTGAATTGAAATTTGAATGAAATACAGGGTCGTATAATAACTACGTATGATGAATAAGTAATAATACTTTCTCTCCCATTAAAAATCGAAGAATGTGGAAAACAGGATTACAAATATCTCGGCAACTAATAATCCGATCGACTTCGTTCTTTATACAAAAATTGTGTTATTTTATGGCATTTGGCCTTTTACATATACTCCTAAAAAAATTTCGAAAATATTTATATACCTTTCATCAGAACGAATTTTTTGAGAGTCCGCAAAAATAGTTCCGGATAAACGAGGTTACTGATATTAAATAGGCTTCGTCCCATTCTTACACAATAAATACATACAAAATTTCAATTCTCTATCTCAGTTTGTTCGTGAGATCGAGCGTTTACAGACACACAGACAGACAGACAGACGGACGGCAAATTAAAAAATATATATATATGTGTGTGTTTTTCGGAATCTCAACTATCTGAAACGTGTAAATCCGTCTTTTTTTTTTTCAAAACGATTGCAAGACTTACCCTGTACTATGTATGATGGGTAAGTAAAAAGTAGGAACGGAACCATTATAAGATCACTCCTTATCTGTTTGTTTGTCTGTCACAGTCATTTTACTCGTAAACTATTTAACTTGGAAAGATAAATTTGTCTGAAGTAATAGAGGCTATTGACCCATATATTATACAAATAGATTATTAACCAATCACAAATATATTTAAGAAAAATAAAAAGGGTTAATTAAATCATTTAAAAAAATAAAGAAAAGTGTATATCGTGTGGTGTATAGTGTGAAATTTTTCGTAACGTCGAATTCAAAGATACATTTTTTTTTAATTTTAGGTATATTTTCAGAGAAATCGTGGAACGTACACTCTCAAAAAAACTTCCGTCTTTTCACAGAAAAAGTACTGGCAGCAGTGCTGCCAGAAATTGTCTGTAAATTGACGATTTTCCGTTTATTTTTTTCTCCGTCAAAAGAGGAAAAATATCCGTCACTTGAAAAAAGTTTGGAAAAAATCAACGCGGAAGAGGTGGGGATCGAACTCACGAACCCAGGATTACAAGGCCAACGCTCATCCACGGCGCCAGGATTGCTCATGAAGATTTTGCTTTAAAATAGAATCGTTCATTTCATATCAGTGTGGTTTGGTGTATTTCGTTAAAAAGCTTTTAATTTTGCAGTTAATCTCGGAAAGATTTCATCTTTAATGAGACTGTGGCTGGTTTTTTTTCTTTTTACGTTTAGTATTAATATAGTATAAAAATGTGAATTTAAATATATTACGTAGATTGTCAGAGAAAAAACATGGATGTTTTATTTTTATTCGATAAGATTTTTTTTAATAATATCAATTTTTTTTCCATTTTATTTTTTAATTAAAATATTTTTTAAATGTCTTCACTTAAAGTATATTTTATATGCGAATATTTATCATAGAAATAACTTAGTATATTGAACTTTATTCAACTTATCCAACTTTGAATAACAGATTGTGAGAATTTTTGAACGAATAAAGAAAGTAATTGTTATTTATTTTTAAATTCGAAAACATTTTTGTCTTTTAAAACTAAATTAGACATTTTAATCGATAGAATATTTTTGTTTTTCATTTAAAAAATAAATTCGAATTTATTACTAACAGACCCAATGCGCATGCGTGCTAGATATAAACGGAATCGTTTCCTCATTTTTCGACTTTCGGAATGAACTCACAGAACAAATACGTTTCCTGGGAAAACAGAAGTTATTTGTGAAAAAATAACGATAACTTAGTGTATATTGACGATTTTTTCTGACAGTTATAATACAAAAATATATTTCCCTCCCTCCTCCTCTGTTTCCGAACCTATATTGAAACTAAAATTATGAAAAAAATAGCGGTAGTATAAGTTAAAGTAAACCTTTTAGGTAAACTACAGCGATTACTCAAGATCACATAGTTATCGAGAAAATCGCATTTTTTCATTACATGCAAGTTTCGATTAGTAGTCAGCAGAGGAATTCAGGAGATCTGCACGGGCCGATTTCTATTAACGGCATTCGGGCCGGGCCGGGCTCGGGCCTTGCTTCTGAAGACTCGGGCCAGGCCGGACGGGCCTAGTCACTAATCTTTTCGGGCCGGGCCGGGTTCGGGGTTTAATTTTTTTTTTTTTTTTCCTGGAGTATCGGGCCGGGCCGAGCCGAGCCTAACTGATTTTTTCCGTACGAAGCCGAGACTGATTTCGTTCTTCCTAGTCTTCATGTAGTAAAATAATCAGTTCCTGTTGAATCTTCCCGTATGAAAATCCTTTTCTCGACGTGGAAAAATCTGTTCATAAATGTAAAAATTTTTGCCAAATAGGCATATACTTTTAAGTCGTCATTATTCTGAAATTAAACATTAGAATTTATTCTTTTTAAAGAACCGTAGATCAGTAGGCGTCTTAAAATAGAATTAAACACACACACACAGAAAAAAAAAAAAACATGATTATGACAGAATTTTTGTTTAAACTGAAAACTGCAAATTTCCTTTAAACTGTTCATTCATGCAAAATGAATACAACAATACGCCAGAAATATATATATATATATATTAAACATTTACATCTGCTAAGAAAGAAACGTATTTTTTTCTTTCCAATGTCTTAGAAAATTTTACTTTTATATACCATTTTTTAGATTTTTTTTTTTTTTTTTTTTTTTTTTTTTTTATGCATTAATAATACTAACGATAACTGAAACATTTACATACAACAAACAAAAGTTCATTAAAAGCGTAAATATCGCAGCCTATGGCATTTCTGCATAAATAGAGATTATAAACATGAAAGAAAGAAATAAAGAAAAAACTAAAATAAGTTTCTTTGGTCTGAACTCTTCCGTTAGAGTAAAGATCAATGTTCTGTAGAAATTCACCCGAGCCGGGCCGGGTTCGGGCCGAATTTTTAACTTTTTTGAGGCCGGGCCGAGCTTGGGCCAAAATTTTAACTTTCGGGGCGGGCCAAAATTTTAACTTTCGGGCGGGCTCGGGCCTGGAAATTTCGGTCTATGCAGACCTCTAATTCAGGTCTCTGGAGGTACGTATCGTAAGTTGGCAATTAATCGAGATATTAACACTTTAAAGACGAGGACAGTTTGGGCAATAAATACTTACTAATTCACATATTTATTGTACGGAACCCTCTGTACGTATGTAATATTCGCATTTGACCGGTTATTTACTTATTTATTTATTTTTTACAATATTAGTTGATTTCAGTAATTTCATTTTTGCAGATCTCCGACAAAGGTGTTAGATTATTGGTAGTTAAAATAAAATCCAATATCTGAACTGTTAAAAAAAAAAAAAAAAAAAAAAAAAAAAAAAAAAAAAAAAAACATAATAATAAATTTATCTTATAGTTAACACCATTAAAAGTTAAGTTGTTTTACTATTAAAATTTAAGTTGCACACGTTTTGTTAATTACTGGTTCATAAATTTTAAATATTGGATATTTACATTAATAATAATTTAAAACACGAATTAAGGACAGATGCATCTGTAGTATGATATAATACATAAATAAGGTTTAAATATTTTGTTTTTATAATGGAGATTAAAGTGTTTTTTAAACCAAAAATTTTTTTAAACATAAATTACGTATATTATTTTTAATCTTTGCAAGTGAAGATTCAGCCACTGGTTTTAAATGAAAGGCTAGCTCAGACACTTATTTTAAATCTATTGATAGCTCAGGCACAGGTCTTAAATCAAAAGTTAGCTTCTCCTGTACCATAGTATTATTTGCTAAGTTCGGTTGCTATTTGCAAAATACATCTAAAAAATTAAAAAGATTTGATATTTTGTAAAGTGTTAAATTTGCTTTAAAAATTTCAGTTAAAAAAATCTCTTTCTTTAGTTATTTTATTTTATTTTATTTTTTTTTAATTATTTTTTTTTTATTATAGCAAATATTTAAATATTTTCTGATATGGCAAATTCGGCGGTTCATTATAATTTTATTCTAATTTCAAGGCTTCGTATCTCATTGGTGAATCGAATCACTTCGCTCCTATTCAATTACATGCAAAATTTTTTTGTAAATTTTTAGCATTTAATTTGTTGTAAGTAAGGAAATAACAGCCTGATATGTTTATTTATTACTATTTTTTTATATGTTTGGAAAACATGTTTTGATAGTAATAACACATAAAGGCGGCGTACTGTTGTTTCTTTACCTTCATTAGATATGTTTTCGAAAATTTCCCTTTGACTTCCAATATATTTTAAAGTATTCAGTTAAGAAAATTAATAATAATACAGGTATATTAGCTGCAATTATACTTTTCTAGTAGAAAAAAGAATGATGCAAATTTCAGATTGTCATTTCAAAAATTATGTAAACCACTGAATTTTGAATTACTATCCTTATTCTTAAATGGTAAGGAATTACAATAACTCCTTTTAAAAACTTTATAAAATCTCCTTTACGAAAATATAAAAGATTTTGCTTATGAACTAGAACTTTTGGATCGTAATGAAGTCTAATGCTAATAAAAATTTAAATTATTTACTGATTATTTTCATGTTATGTAAACAGAGGGATAACTATACTTACCTAATGTCATAACAACATAGATCGAAGAAAGAATAGTTCTTTACTTACCTATAAAACGAGAAAATAAAAGGATTTATAGAAATGCATTGTAAATAAACAAACAAATAAATAAATAAATAAATAATAATGATAATAATAACAGTAATAATAATAAAACTTTTACGGTGTAAATTTTTATTTAAAAAAAAGCATACATAGTATATTTTGTAAATTTGCAATGCTTCAAATAAGATTTAAAATACATTGATACGATAAGACATTACATGATATCAAAACAATATTTACATAATACTAAAAAAGAATAATAAAAAAATAATTAAAACTAATTTTTAATATATATTAATTATAAGCCCTCTCTGAATTTCACACTGAAATTTAACTGAAATTTAATAACCCCTCTCTGAATTTAAATTAGCCGGCGATTTTTCTGTTATAAACAACTACGTTTTATTGCGTTTAACATATGCTTTCATTAAGTGTTAACTATTATATAATAAATTAGTTAATAATATACTATTTTTTTTCACATGAAAATCTAAATGGCGTCATGTCGGAGGATGTTATCACACAATTAAAAGCGCCTACATATATAAATCGTTCCAAGCTTTCTATCGAGTTAATACCTTAAGCTCACCGTTATCTATATCTGCATCATACATAAGAAACAGTCATGCAACGCTGTCCGAGGAGAGATGATTAATATCATTCTACAATCACATACTTGCATTTATCAGGGGCTTTGTGTCTTGATGTATAGTGCTGGAAGATATATAAAAGCGATAAACACCGCCGTAACACATGAGAAAATATAGGACGAGAGGTGGGCTTGGAGGTCTTTCAAATGTCACTATAGTTTTGATAACTTTATTAGCAGTTATTTCATTTCGTTTATTTAGCAGCGTTGTGTCATTCAGATAATTTTTCTCTTTGATTGTCACATTTACTTATTTGTATCATAAACTTGATGACAGAAGTATGTTGTTAATAAAAACACTCGCTATGATGTCACGTTTAAGGTGTATGCAAGCTGAGCACAGTGTTGATTTCAGGGGGGCTCGGAAGGGACATTCCCCCTGGAACAATAAAATGTCACTCCCCCCCCCCCTCCCGAAAATTTTGAGATTTTGTGTTTTCGATGGTTAGAAAGTGAATCCTCCCCCCCCCCCTCCCCCGGAACCACACAAGTTCATCGGCAGAAAAGTGCCTGAGTTCAACGCTGTCTGAGCATAAAAGCACGAGCCCGAAAGGAGTTGAGAACAGCCTTATTGAAGGATCGGCATTCACATTAACTTAGACTTACACATAGTTATTTTACCAGTCACTTAATTCGCATTAAAAATCCTTAGTTTTGATTCAAAAACAACTGCTAATAAATATAAATCAGTGTTTAACACTTTTCTTTTACTTTTTAACCACAAGTTGGACTTTATTAGACCTTGAGGTAATAGAAAACATATCGTCCACTTCACTTCGCCATTCCATCCTATCTAAATCCTTCGCATTGCCAGTTACAGATGCATCCCATAAATTAAGCAACGTTCATGGGCGGCCCATATAATGTAGGACGTTCACTTTATCACAAAAATTAGGGGAAGTTTCTTTCATTCCGGGAAGGCCTTACCTACGATCTGATACTATTTTTTCCCTCGGTTATTTTATATCATTTATTTCGTGCAATGGTGTCATTCAGCTATTTTTTCTCTTTAGTAAGTTCTACAATTATCATGATATAGTTATTTGTTTTATGTAAGTAATATATATTTTTTGTAGGAGTACTTTTATTATGAATTTGTGGATAAGACTAGGTGTTTAAGAAACTGTCGAAATGACACCACATTTGAATTCATGCAACATACGAGCGTTCACGAATCGTACTTTGAAAGAGATAATCGTATTTTCGAACATTTAACTTGTATATTAGTAATATAAAAGTCTGAGTGAAACAATTTGGTATAGCTGGAGTAAAAAGTACTCATACAGCCTTGTGGAATCACAGCGATGTGATGTGACGTCATCACAATGTGTCTTGTATTGTTGTTGTGTGATGTTGATTTTACGTTTCAGTGATGTCGAACTGGGCATTTTTCTACCTAATTTCTGGCATCACTAATACGATATTGTTTGGAGAAAGAGTTTCGAATAGATAGAAATCTGTTTACAATAACTTGGCATCTAATACTTAATCTAGACCTTATCTAGATCAATGGAGTTAATGAAGAAATGGAGTGAAGAAATTTGACTCAGAGACTTTAATCAAGGATAAGGACTGACATTCACATTAGCCGAGCTTTAGAAAATTATGTAAGTAGTCATTAAAATCCATTAAGCTTTGACTCGAAAAAAAAAAAAAAAAAAAAAAAAAAACACCGGTATTTCTATTTTCACATTACAATATGTCTTACGATGTTATTACTTGATGTTGAATTTACGTTTTAGAGATGTGACTGCGATGTCGAAATATCCATCCGTATATCTTTTATATCGTATTTCTGACATCAGTCAATATATATTGCATAGAGTTTTAGATAGACAAAAATCTTTTTTCTGTAACTCAGCACCTAAATTAAAATACTTAAATCTTTTATATCTAGATCAACGAGAATTAATTTAATAATGGAGAATTAAAATGAAGCAATTAGATTCAAAGTCTTTAATTCCTTAATGGTTGCATTAAACTACAGTTTAAAAATTCATTATTCCCACCACTTTTTTGAAAAAAAAAATATGTTCATTTTATTTAATGACAAGTAAAATGATACTAGAATAAAACCAACTACACTATTTTATAAAAACTGATGGGAATCAAACAATTCTGAATAAAAGTCGGGAAGCTTGCAGCCCGTGAATGTCTCGTGCGCGACGATTAAGTGGTTAATCAAAGAAAAAGATTACATTATCATTTGAGTTTTTGAAAGTTGTGTCAGTATCAGCATTCATTCGATTCCATTAAAATTCATTAAGCTGTGATTAAAAACAAGCGGTCATAAAACACTTGTATTTCACACTTTTTTCTTGGACTTCATTGAGCCTTGAGGCAATAAAAACCAGATCGTCACTTTGCTTTGCCGTATGTATACATTCTTGAAGGTCCCTCGCACATTGCCAGTGACAGCTGTATCCCACAAATTGAGCAACGTTGCAGGACGGACCAATATATTAATCTGCAGCCTATAGGACATTCACGTTATCACAAAAATTAGGGGAGGTTTTTCTCTCATTCCTTTGAAGGACCTTATCTGCGATCTGAGGCAATTTCTTTCCACTGAATGAGGCTTCCAGCCGAGATATACAGTTGTCACTGATTACGACTGACACGTCCCGGAAGGTATATCAATAGTGGTAAAAATATATACGATCGAAATTTCAAATTGCAGGGATGTGAACGAATGGAGCTATTCATCAAATCTAGTCAGCAGGATACGCAGAGGAGACCGACTGTGTTATTTTACGGTTGTATAATTTGCATATAAAAGGTTATATTTTTTCGCTGTCCTATAATATATTACAGCTGTAAGAGGGTAGATCAAAGGAAAGAAAAGTGAAATAAAATATTAAATTTATCTCTAGATTATGAAGCTTGTCCTATATTCTCTGAAGTAAAGAAAAAAAAACTTTTTATTTTTTTATTTATTTATCTGTTAAGAGACGGATTTGCTTATAGTTTGCATCTTTATTTGCTTGTTGCTGAAAAATGTTGTGTCATTTATCATAAAATTATTTCATACGTCCTATTTCGAAGTAACTTGTACTAAAATGCTGCCTATATTCTGAATGCTTAAACCTCTTTGATTTTTAAGTGGTGAATACTAAAAATGCTAATATTTTATACCTCATAAGAAAATTTGAAAAAAGAAAATAAAAATGTGAAAAGATGATACTATTTTTTAAAATTTATGTTTTGCAGAATCTATTATTAATAATAAAAGTAAACTTTCACATTTTTAGAAAACTTTAAATAATTAGTTTAATGTTGCGGTCTGGGAGAGACTTTAGCTCCCTTAGCTTCCCCCGTGAGTATGTCATTGAATGCCCAATGTCTAAGAAAAGCAAATCTTAAATTTGTTTTTCTCTTATAGAGTTCTGATGTTTTGAGATGTAAAATTTTTCAGTGGTACCGTAAAATGGGGTGAATCGGAACAGCGGGTGAATAGGAACGAAACTTCCCGGTCATGCAAATAAATTCAGTATAAATATATGTGATGATATTTTTAGTTGCTAATTTTTTTATAAAAAGGTAATAACAAAAAGAGTTGGGAAATTCAGTTTTGACATGTTTGCACGACTACTGGGGTATATAAAAAAACTTCAAGAGGATCCTCAAAAACCTCATTTTTTCAACATCTTCAAAACTTTGTATGTAACTACAGTATTTTTCGTATTCTAAACCTAAGAGAGGGGATTTTTAATTAATGATAGACCTGTAAGCGATATTTTGTATTAAATTCTACTTATTTCTAAACTACATAATGAAAAAATGAAAAATGGCTTGAAACATCAGAGGTTTAAGATTTACGGGGTGAATCGGAACACCTTTTCTCTCATGGTTTATTTTTCTTACAGTAATAGTTTTATGTAATATATGAAAACATATGTAATGAATATGTATTATAACAATATTTTGTTTGTAATAATTACTTGAAGAGTTTAAAGGTGCCAAGAAATTACTTGGTTAAACAAAAAAGTTAACGCCTAATTCAACAGGTATGAAACACACAATAAAAGAATTTTAAAATAGCAAATTAGCTAGAAAAACCGCACAGAATTCTTCTCTGACATCCACAACATTACACAAATATGTCAAAATGAAAAACCAATTAAAAAATAGAGGGATGCAAATAGTACTAAGAGCTGGGGATAAGGGCGTATTAGAGGATCGTATTAATGCATGCAGCAATTGGGGCTACTCAATAGATTCCCTTACCCAATGACTACTATTAAAGGATAACACAGAAAAGGTCAAAATTTGTATTAAATTCCACTTCTGCAATTCGAATATAATTTTTTAAAATAAATTTTAATTTTTCTTGATTTAAAAGTTGCTTTCTAATTTTTAAAAAAGCATATCTTTACTTGTATATAAAATAAAGGCCTTGGTTTCACAGTAACTAAGTGTTCCTATTCCTTTCTTATCATTATTACCTGTTTTTATTAACCCCATTATAGTTTGAATCGGAATAAATAAAGATTACAGCATTTGTTCCGATTCACCCCTATCTGCGGGGTGAGTCGGAATACCATTAAAAAAATAAATAATATGTATATAAACAGTAAAAATGTTCCGTTTTTGCTTAAAAAGTAAAGAACAAAACAAGACCGAAGTTTCTAGTTGAAAAATAAAAAAATCAGTTGTTGCTTTTTTTTTAACGTTAAAGTTAAAAAGTGTTCCGATTCACCTCATTTTACGGTAAATCTTCCATTGTTTTCTAGCACTGATAACGGGAAGAAGTACTTTTAATGTCAATAAATAGTGAAAATTCATAAAATTCGAAGTACCGTATTTTCGGGTGTATAGCCCGCGGCTTATACAAGAAAAAAAACCTTCGAAAAAGCCGCTGCGGCTTATACACGGTGCGGGTTATACAAAGTTTTTTTTTTAAAAATTGGAAAACGTGATATTTTTTCTACAATTTTTAAACCTCAAAAAATTTGAAAAAACATCGAAATTTGTAATTTTTTTTCGCTATGCCGCGAAATATAGAAAGTTCTCTCATGTTTGTAAAAGCTTTTTTATTATTATTATTATTGTTTAAATACAGTTATTTCAGGGTTTGGAAGAACTGTCGCAACTATCGCCAAGTACTGCACTAACCGCCAGCGAGAAATAATGACGCTCGAACGCAGCTTGCTCTTGATTTGAGAGGGTAAAAACAATAGTATAACATGTTGCTTATTTTAAACTTACTTTTTGCTGAATAAGTCGTTTTAACGTTAACTGAAATCTGTTTTTAGTAGAGATGTGCCATTTGTTGAGGAACGATTCAAAAGGAGCGATTCCGGCAGTGGAACTAAAGAAACGAATCAGAAAAGGAACGAAATCACGGAATCGGTCCGAAACTCCGAAAAGGACAAAAACCTTGTACTCGTTCCGAAATGAAACAACTCCGAAAAGGTTCGAGTCCTCGGACTCGTTCCGAAAAGGAGCAGTTCCTATGACTCGTTCCGTAATGAAACGACTCTGAAAAGGAAGGATTTCTCGGAATCGTTCCGAAAAAGACCGACTCCTCTGAATCGTTCCAAAATGAGGTAAATCACACATTTTTTTTTTCTCTACAACAGGGCAGGATAGATTATTATTTTTTTAAATAAACTAAAAATGATCTTAAACTAAAAATTGTCAAGGTAGGAAAGGTTCCAGATTTTAGATTTTGTAATCTACAAACACAAAGGGGTGCTGCAGCACCGATTCGCTAGCAAACTATTTTCCAATATTTTATTCATAGATTCTTTTTAAGGTCTCGCGTATAAGTCGACCCCCCTCCACTTTGAAATTCTTTTTTTGTCAAAAATTTCTCGACCTATACGCGCGTATATACTTTAATGGCTTCTAACTTCGAACCCTGATCGAAATATACGTTCATAAATGGTGTATAGCCCGCGGACTATACACCGATGCATCTCCGCGGCTTATACACGAACTTTTTTTTACTGCACTGCTTGATTTAGGAGTGCGGGCTATACACCCGAAAATACGGTATATAACATATAAGCTCGGTAAATTTTAATTGTAAAAGAGCTAGATTTTTTTTTATGTTCTTTACAAAGACAATACAACATTGTTTTTTAAATGTAAGTTATAAGGTTAGGAGGCTATATATTTATACATTTAAAAAAAAAAATCGTATTTTATATCTAATTCTTTGTAAAATAAATGGCAGATCTAAAACCTGATTTGCGTAATTTTTATAATTGAAAGTAATTTTCTATTATCAGCAGCTTCATAACCTTTATGTCGAATCACCCGGTATTATTTTGATAAACTGACACATTATGTAAGTTTTATTTAATGTATAGATTTAAAATATTATTTATTTAGATTTAGGGGGAAATGAATAAAATTCACAACTATTAGAAAAAAAAAAGTATTTATTATAATAAAGACAGAATTTCATCAAAATGCATGCATAAAATCCCTACTTTTTAAAACTATAAATAAGTGCGATGAACTAATGTTCTTTGTTTACTTTTACAGAACATTGACCTCGTTCGGTTGTAAGCTTACCGTAAAGTGTCTGACAAAGATTGCATATCTAAATACATTTTTTCGTGAAAACGAATCCTGCAACTAACAACCTAATCTCGCAATTCTCACGAATCTTGGATTTCTTTAAGGACACCTCCATCGGACAAGCCATCTTCTGCTCCACTGCTAATTTACCTGATACGTTGCCGTACATCAAGGAATCGCTGAAAAAGATGGCAGTCCTGGCCTGCGCAACATTAAATAGCATTTCGTCAAAAATCTCTAACCTGGGATTTTATCGCTGCATTCCATCGACCACGACAGAAAACACTGTCTTTAGAATGCATTTAACGACTCATTTTTTCAAGGGGGGCCGTTCCTGATTCAAGGCCCTGATAGTGTCACTCATTCCGGTGTCCCCGCCGCCAGATAACCTGTTTGCAACTTCTTTCCCTGTGCTCCAAGAGTGACTTCGCTGTGTTTAATAAGTCATCATTTTGTAGCAAGTATGATAAAGTCTGCTTGCTTTGCTTACCATAAGCGAGGGATTGTCTAGCCGACGTCAAAGCAAACGCATTCGCGTATTTGTCCAACTTGAGATGTTGTTAAAAGCTCGAGTAGAATAAAACATGTGTGTGACAGAAGAACATAAGTTTTCTCCTTTTATATGAGATTATGTTCTCCAAATATCACCCATAAACTAACATTTTGATATACTTCGTATTTTATACGGATAAACACATTCTTTAAGAGTGATCAGAATGATTAATTTCTTTTTTGTCCATCCTAACGTAATTCATTGGTGTTTTTATCGTACTATTTTTCCACAAACGATTAACTTGTATTTATTTTCCATAAAAAGTACTCCAATAAACATAATTTAATCATATTAAAAATTAATACCTGATTAAATCACTTTGTGCATAAAATTTTTTTATTTTTATTTTTATTTTATGGACAAGTATAAAAAACTTTGAGACAGAAAAAAAAAGAAAAAAAAAAAAAAAAGGAAGGAAAAAAAGAAATTACTAAATAAAATTAAAATGTGTTTTATAGAAAAGTAATTGAAACATTAATCTAACACATTAATGAAAAAATAGATACGCAAATTTTAAGAAATATTGGTTTTTATTACTTTTTTTTTTCTCCCGTACATTCTTTCCGTGTGCTCCAAGACCAAGAGTGACTTCGCTCTGTTTAATAAGTCATCATTTTGTAGCAAGTATGATAAAGTCTGCTTGCTTTGCTTACCACAAGCGAGGGATTGTCCAGCCGACGACGTCAAAGCAAACGCATTCGCGTATTTGTCCAACTTGAAATGTTGTTAAAAGCTCGAGTAGAATGAAACATGTGTATGACAGAAAAGCATAAGTTTTCTCCTTAGATGAGATTATGTTCACCAAATATCACGCATAAACTAATATTTTGATTCACTTCATATTTTTTTCGGACAAACACATTCTTTAAGAGTGATCTGAATGATTAATTTCGTTTTATCCATCCTGACGTAATTCATTGCTGTTTTTGTTATTAGTTTTTCGATTAAAACGACAAACTTGCATTTATTATTCATAAAAATATTCCAATAAAAGTAATTTAATCCTGTTAAAGATTAAAATCTGATTAAATCGTTTGTGTAAAATATTTTTTTCTTATTTTATAGGCCAGTATAACAAGTTTTGAGACAGAAAAAAAAGAAGGAAGAAAGAAATAACTAAATAAAACCTAAAATGTATTTTTCAGAAAAGTAACAGAAAAATTAGTCTAACACATTAATAAAACTTGTCGGAAATTGCACGTCAAGCATAGTAAATGAGGTGCATTCGTACTATAACGAAGTTCTAAAAATATTCAAATCTTGGTGTAATTGTATATAATATTTCGAATACAGTATATAGCCGAAATCTTTTGTGTGTCCCATATACCGGGTGTCCCAAAAATGACTGATGGATTTTAAAATTCGATAACTTGCAAACGGTGACAGCTGTTAAAAAAATTTTTGCAGGAGGGTTATGTATAATGTCAGGAGTTTTTTTTGCGGTAATTTTTTATTTTAGTTCGCATCTCAAACAATAGGTGGCGCTGACGGCGATTGAAGACCAGGTGATCAATGCTGAGTGAAGTGTCGACCTGACCTTCAATCGCCGTCAGCGCCACCTATTGTTTGAGATGTGAACTAAAATAAAAAAATTACCGCAAAAAAAAAAAAAAAAAAAAAAAAAAAAAAAAAAAAAACTCCTGACATAATACATAACCCTCCTGCAAAAGTCTTTTTAAATAGCTGTCACCGTTTGCAAGTTATTGAATTTTAAAATCCATCAGTCATTTTTGGGACACCCGGTAAATATACTATCTGCTTTCTATTATACAGGAAGTAACTTATAGTAATTCTCAGTAACGTATATCGATTTCATAAAATGTTAAATAGTTTAATACAATTAAATCGCGCAGATAATCATCACAGATTTAAAAAAAAATCATTATAGATATATATATATATATATTTTTTTAATGAAATTTGAGAATTCAACGAGTCTAAAAGAAGCAACGGCCTTCCACTCCCCTCCACCCCTTCACCTTACAGAGTAGCGACTATGTGAACACTAAACAAATTTATTTCCAATTTATTACTTCAAATCTAATTATTTCAACAGTATTTGCCATTCGAATATATTATAGATACCTATCAGATCAAAAGCGAACATTTTCTTACTATACCTATTTAACCATTTCTGATAACAGCGGGGGCAACACATCAATATAGCGAGAACTCCCTTTTTATTCAGCTGCGCTAAGTAGAACAAAATCCAAGTTTTTTCAACAAAAAATATTTTTTTTTTTTTTTTTAGAATGCATATTCTTACGATCCATCTGTAGCACGAGAAAATCTTTTATATTTCGTAAAAAAATTTTCCCGCACTTCGTTTCGGGTGATGGCCTATGGGGTGGGATAGTTGTTTTCTATTGTACTACGTTTTTGGCACTTTTTTTGCGTTATCGATGAGTGAAAAAAAGAAAAAAAAAAAATGAAGCTTTGAATCAAGATAGCATAAAAGAGAACGAGTTGCGATTGTGAATGGTGCTATATCGGGTAGACGAGCTAAAAAGGGGGTATTTTTTAGACTAGTTCTTTTTTTTTCTTTGGTGGGTGGTACAATAGAAAATAGATCGAACGAACATACATATTGCGCGTGTGATCGCTCGAAGTTATTTATCATTAGAGGAGGGGAAATTTGTCCTTCAAATTTATATCTAGTTGTTTGTCCGTTAGTTGACGTCTTAAATTAAATTATTATTTTTTAAATTACTTCTGAAGCAATATCGCAAATAAAATTATAGATTTATGAAAACGTTAAAGCTAATTCGAGATAGCAAAGTAATATCATGAATGTCTTTTAATAATGAATAATTATTTTGATATTAGTTTAGAAAAATTCTGATTTTTGAATTCGAATTTCTAATTTCATATACAGATTTTTAAAAAGTAAAAAACTGCCTTTGTGGATGATTCCAGTTTATGGGTACCTTTTCCCAAGTGTAATAATAGCATTTCTTTATAGAAAAATAAATATAGTTCAAAAGCGCGAAATTCCGTTTTATTTAGTCATGAGATTTTCAACAAGAAATTACTGGTACTGAAAAATTTCCTGGTCAAGAAATTCCAAGACCCATACAAACCCCTCCCCCCCTCTTTCTTTCTTTTTTTTTTTTTTTTTTTTTTTTTTTTTTTTTTTTTTATCCGGATACGTTTATTTTCCGCTTTCAAAGCCGAAAAAATAAAAAAAACAGCTTTTGAAGAGATCGACTTTAAGTATCCAATGAAAGAAAAATCATTTAAAAATATTAAAATGCAAACAAATAACTTAAAAAATTATTTTATAAGTTTAATATGTATTAACGGACGGTATTTCGCATGAACCCTTAAAAAAATAATCAAAACGATTACGGCATCTCCGTTTTGGAAGAACAATATTATTAATTTAACCGTAAACATTTCAAGCTTTATTACAGAGAACGCATGCAAACAATCAGAAATGAGCCCGAAATCCAAATTTTCGGACAGGCATATCCGGATTCAGTAGTCCTGGATATAGATATAGATTTATTAATGAAAAAATTGTCTGTTTTATTACAACAAAAGGGACCAACAATAGAAAGAAAAATACAAAACAATGGAAAAGCCTCCAATATTTTGCACATTTGAAGCAGGCAATATTTAACTTGTACATAGTTGCAATTTTTGTTATGATAAAAATTGAATGAATGATTAAAAGCATAAAGAATTCTAAACATCCAAATCAAATCTTATCCAGGCACATAAATTTATTGCGATAAGTATTTTTCTTTTGATGATACCAAGCATTACTACAAATTTGACTTGACGAGACATCATATATGGCAGCTGTTGACGAAGGACATAGTTTCACATACCACAGTCCTCTTCTTATGTTTCCATATTGCATTGCGTAACGCTATTACATTCATGTTCCCCCAAACTTCCAGATCTTGTATTATAACTTTTATTTTCCTGTCTTATGTAAGAGCAACTGTCTCAGATCTTATTTATAACTCGTCCATCACGAAGCTCAAAAAACCTGAGGATCGCAGAAGAAACGGGATCTTTCATATAGGACAATGGAGCGTCACTAATCTGCGGCTTCTGCAAGTCTTTGAGGGGTCGACTTTATTGTGTGCCCGTCGCTTAATCTTTTACGCCGTTCTGCTTGCTGAATCTCTCGAAGTGAGAGAAAGAACTAAAGATTTGACACATGGCCCTCTTTTTTTTTTTCTTTTTTGGTCTGGGATTTCGTGATTCTCTCTTTAACACGCAACGAAGTAAAGGGACAAAATCGATGAATCGAAAAATGCCCATCGATTTTCAAACATGGCTTTATTTAAAATCTATATAATAAAGGCCAAACGTATCTGTGCGTAACGCATACGTCATGTTTTGAATGGCAACACTTTCCGATGAAAATTCGGTTTTGCAATTTTCGCTATTGCAAATTTTTAAACTTCTAGACATAGCACGTTTTCAACCTTTATACCATCGTATAGAGAAAAAAATTCACTTTTAAATGCAGTTTGTTAGAAAACTGTATCTCAATTTGTTTTCGAGATATTAATTTTTTTGTAGTTTTTAGTTCAATTTATCTGACAGTGGCAACTTGAATACCCATTTATGTGGGAAATAAAGGAAAAAAAGCAGTAGAGTAAAAAAAGAAAAAGAATAGAGATGCAGTTTGGTGGCTGGAGATGACGCCAAAAATGTAACCCTTAAATTCCCTGCATTGCATCAAACACAACCGAGTGCTTTCGCAAAAAAGGAAAACTTTTAGCGATACAGATTTAATTCATAATACAATAAAACGCTATTTTAGAATGATAAAATATAATCAGATCTTTTTCATTTAGAGAAAAAATTATGTTAAATAATTCGGTCTCTGTTCCACGTGATTGTTTTGTTTGAGCCGAATAAGAGACTTAAATTGGAAAAATCGGAAAAATAACGCCCATCAAACCGTTTTGTCGCATGCTGCACCTCCATTTATCTCTTTTCTCCATGGAAAATAACAAATCACTGTATATTTTGGTTGTCATTTTTTCATAGCAATTGAAAAAATAGTAATTAATAATCTGTTATGTCAAAATATCGTTGGCTATAAAACCCGGTGAATGTTGTTGGTTTTATTTCGTTTTTATCTATCAATTTAATGACTTTTAGTTCGTTGCAAACTTACTTTACAAAAGATACATAAATAAAACTTTACGAAAATATATTTTAAAGAATATCTGTCTTTCATATTTTCTTAGTTGGTTTTAAAAGCTGAAAGAATGCAATTTTATTCTTTGGCAAAAACCTTCACTAATAAGTTCTATCTTGCGTCTAATACGGAAGCACCGATAATTTTCAAAGCTTTATATGATTACATAATTAAAAATTTTTATGTAAAACTGCTGTTTGGAATTAGTTGGCAGTTTAAAAAGCATATTACGTAGGAAAAAATTGTTAGACTTTTCAATTTTAAAAAAGTTTTCACCTTTACTCTGTGACCCGGAAACCCCGGGTTTCGGTGTACTAGTATTATTAATGGAACTTTCCAAAGTGAATCAACCTCAAGTAAGAATAGAAAATAAATACATACATCACGAAAGTTTGTAATAAATCAGACTAACTGTCCTATCGGCACCCGAAAAATATTCACTGTAGTTTGTAAAACAATTTAATTAAAACGCAATTCAATATAGAAACATAATAAGTTTAATGCAAAAGCAAGAAGTATTTCATAAGAAGTGAAATTAATCACATCAGTTGTCCACACGAAAGTCCAGAAGTCAAAATCCTGACTTTTTCCCGATAGGATTTGTCAAGTGACATCAAGAAGCATTGCATTTGTCAAGCAAAAAACCTAACTCTGCTCATGCAGAGCTCCTCAAACAGTCCTTCATTAGAGTTGCCAAGTATTCGGCTTTTTTGTACACTACTTTTATTTTAGAGAAAATGTTATTATTTTAAACCGCCCAAATATTCCAATTCAAGAAAAGAACATTTTCTGTATAGAAACACTGGTATCCAAAAAGCCGGAGACTTGACAGCTCTGCCTTTGCCTACCTATCTCAAGTACTGACTGATCTACATGTTGCACTCTAGCAGGATCTTGACCAAACTCGTTCTTCTCCTCAATATTCCATGGCTTATCTCAATGGGGTGAAAATAAACCCTTTTGTTCTGTCTCAAAGTAGGAATTTCTTTACTTGTGAAAAATGTTTATTTCGCTTGGACATTGTTACATAAACATTTAATTATAAAAGGAAACTAGGATTTAAGTTTATGATAAATACATGGAGCAAGCAACAAAAACTCGTAATAGAAAAAAAAAAACACACAAACAACAATAAAATAACATGTACATTTTGCGAGAATCGAACCTACATCTAGATTGTAGAATAATACCCGGTTTTGACATTCAACTTATACCTACTAACACAGAAATCTGGTGTGTGGGGGGGGGGGGAAGTACATTTTTACGGTTAGTGTGCGGTTCATTTAGAGGACATCGAATAAAAAACTTCAGAAAACGGTTAAACAGTTACTTTGCTGTACTAAAAACAAAGTAGAAACATAAATTTATTTTAATAAATACTTTACAAACCACAAAAAAAAAAAAAAAAAAAAAAAAAAAAAAAAAAAAATCAGTTAAGGGTGTATTCGAAAAAACGCTTTTCCACCTTCAACAGCTCGAAATTTTCCGATACAATTTCAGACACAATTTTAAAAGTAGAGGCATGAAACTTGCTGAGGGTATTCTTAAAGAGGCGTATGAGGTGCCGTGTGATGTCTTTTTACGCTCAATTCATTAGAATTTGATTTATAAACAATTATCCTTTCAGTATGACCCTTTTTTTTCGTCCCCTGATCTCCCGCTTCTGAAAAATCCGTTCAAATTGGCAACTTTGGCAGCCTTTTTTGCAATATTTTATATATTTATCAAAGAATCACCCATTACGCGGCACCTTGAGTACTTTCTGAATAATACCATTTCCTAGTTTCATGCATTTGAGGGCAAAAATGAACTCAAAAATAAATCGGAAAATAAGCAGTTTGAATCGAAATACACCCTTAAATTATGAAAATAATATTTTATGATCCATAAAACAAATATTTAGTCAATACTTTTATATATAATCAATAAGTATCTACACACTATTTCCTCATTCTGTGTAAACTATCATCGAACTTAATTAATTTTTTTAATGAACCGAAAACAATTCGAGATTCTATTTCATCATAAATCATATTTATTCTTCTTGTTCTAATTTAACTAAAGTTTTGCTTTAATAAAAATGTACATTTTTTTGTAGTCTCTTAGGAGAGTTGTGGAAACAAAGTTAAAACTAAAAGTTTATTAAAATTAATTCTTCTCAGTATTTCTAAAAATAGTTAAAACTACTATTATATCAATTACTTAAAGGAAATTCATTAAAGACTTTTACATAATTACTCACGAATGTGTAGAAGGCCTTAATTGATTTTTACGCTTGGCTTATTCTTTAATATGGCTTAAAAATAAAAATCACTTTGTGAAATTATTTGCAGAACACAACGGGATGATATATGTATAACCATTGAGATTTCCTATTTAATTATTTATATATTTTTTACAAGATTAAATATTTGTTTTATGGATCATAAAGTATTATTTTCATAATTTAACTCTTTTTTTTTCTTTTTTTCTTTTCTCTTCTTCTTCTTCTTCTTCTTCTTTTTTTTTTTTTTTTTTTTTTTTGTGTGTGTGTGTGGGTGTGTGTGATTTGTAAAGTATTTTTAAAAATAAATCAAGTTTATGTTTTGTTTTTAGTACGGTTGAGTAACTATTTAACCGTTTTCTGAAGTTTTCTATTGCATGTACTGTAAAATAAACCCGTTAAAATACGACACTTGTACTGGTAATTTAGACGCTAATTACTATTTCCGTATTTTAACGGGAAAAAAAAATTCCGTAAATTCTAGAAAATTTTCCGTTTTTTTTTTTTTTTTTTTTTTTTTTTTTTTGTATTAAAAAATTTTAATAATTTTTCTAGGAAAAATTGAAGTCGTTACGAATTTTATTTTTCCCGGACAAGTTAACATGAATGTCAGTATATCTAATACAAACAAATATAAAAGAACACGTACCCTTTACGCGAATCGAACCTACATCTAGATTGTAGAATAATACCCGATTCTGACATTCAACTTATTCCTACTAACACAGAAATCTGGAGGAGGAGGGGGGGGGGGGTAAATTTTTGTTCATGCGTATAGCATAAGGTTTATTTATAATATGACAACGAATAGAAAACTTCAGAAAACGGTTAAACAGTTGCTCCACCGTACTAAAAACAAAAAAGAAACAGGGGGGGGGGGGGTCAGACCTTGAAAACTTTTCTAAAAATCGATTTTTTTATGATTTATTTTGATTATTCAATTAATTCTGAACTCAGTGAAAAAAACCGCAAAAATATTTGCTTTTTCAACGGAGTTATAAGCATTTATGTATCAATACTTTCAAAGCCGCACCCATATAATTTCAACTTTAAGTCGCGTTTTCTCAAAACTTGATTTTTGACGACTATCCGTAAGATGAAAAAAAAAAACTTTTTTTTTTTTTCTTTTTGCATGCATATAACATCATTATCTATAGAATGAATTAATATATTTTAGATAGTTTAATATTTTGAGTATTTTTAATGAAAAAAAAATATTTTTAGGGTTTTTTTAAATTTTCAAATTTGAGAGTCTTTTTTAATAATGTTTTTTTTAATAATATTTTTTTTAATAATGGCTTTTTTTTTTTTTTTTTTTTTTTGGAGTGATAGTTATATTCTTAATTAATTCTATAGACTAAAATTTCCTGATCATTTTAAAGTATGGTGATGTAACACATAATTTTTCTTTCAAAAATTATGTTATATAAATTTTGGTATATTTTTTATTTTAATACATTGAAGTACTTCATTTTATAATTTTATAAGACTACAAACATACCTTAAAAAAATCAGAAAGTTTAAATTAATTACATTGAATACTTCTGTTTTTATATGAACTGGAAGCGAGAGCTCTATTTACATGTTTTTCCGAATCTATCAATCCCCCTTAATTTTTTTAAATACTTTACAAATCACAAGAAAAAAAAAAAAAAAAAATCAGTTAAATTATGAAAATATTATTTTATGATCCATAAAACAAATATTTAATCAATACTTTTATATAATCAATAAATATCTACACACTATTTCATCATTCTCTGTAAATCATCGAACTTAATTAAATTTTTTAATGAGCCGAAAACAATTCGTGATTTTATTTCATCATAAATCATATTTATTCTTCTTGTTCTAATTTAAGGTTCTTATTTAATTATTCTTGTTCTTATTTAAAGTTTTGCTTTAATAAAAATGTACATTTTTTTTGTAGTCTCTTTAGGAGAGTTGTGCAAACAAAAGGAAACAGTTAAGACAGCGTTTATTAAAATTAATTCTTCTCAGTTTTTCTAAAATAGTTAAGTCCATCAATTATTCAAAGAAATTCACTAAAGACATTTACATAATTACTCATGAATATGAAACAGGCCTTAATTGATTTTTACGCTTAGCTTAGTCTTTAATATTGTTTCAAAATAAAAATAACTTTGTGAAATTATTTTCAGAACACAACGAGATGATATATATTATGTATATCAGGGCTATCCAATGCGGCGCCTTTTACAGGTTTTCTTGGCGCCTTCTTGATTCTTGAAGGTTTCCTGTTGCTAGTATTTTTTTTTTTTTTTTAAGTATTTTCTCCCTTGTAAAGGATAGTTTATTTAAAATTCTTGATATATTCTTGAGGAATGTTTTAAAAATCTCTACAAATGTATTTCATGTATCAACAATTATAATGCACGCGCAACGTATTAAAAGAAAGGCATCAGTACATAACTAATAAAAAAAAAAAAAAAAAAAAAAAAAAAAAAAACTTCACGTATTTTGCGTAAAAAAACGCAAAATACGTGAAGTTTTTTTTACTAATTTTTTGTTATTCTTTATGAATTTTTTTATGAAAATTATACTTATAGAATAGAAATTAATAATTGTCGACAGTTAATTTTTTTAATATGTTAAGAAGTGAAATGTAGGAAAAAATAAGCGATCCTCCCCTCCTTCATGTTTGAAAGTTCAGCACATTTGTTATCGTTATTGACGATGTTTCATTGGCCATTTGGCTGTTTCATAAGACAGGATAAAGGCTATCTCTTTCTCCTCCTGACCTTTGAAACTTTAAGTGATTTTGATAATTTTGTTTAAAATAAAAAAAAAAAAAAAAAAAAAAAAAAAAAAAAAAAACATGTAAAATCGTGCGAAAAAATTTCCATCAACGAAAACTCTTCAAAGCTTTCTCTTTGGAACCACCCATGACTTTGTTTCTGTAATTTTTACAATGGCAAATTCACACTCCCCCCCCCCCCCCAAAAAAAAAAAAAATCCAATTGGTTCAAAGCATTTGCGTCTCCTCAAAAACTGATAATATAGCTGATTGCCTTTTTATTTTAATAATGGATGATATTTCATTTTCTGGCCTCTCCCAATTCAAAAATGTTTGAGATAATTCCTCACAGAAAAATGTATTATCCAAAAATTACTACAATTTACATTTTTTTTTCTTTTTTAATATGTTGCTTTAGATCTATGGGAGTACTACTGCGTTATGCATTTACGTATATCTATTGCTGCTAATACAGTGCTCAGCAAAAGTTTAGACACTGGTGTTTTTTAACCTTTAAATAAAAAATACGAACACGTGAGTTTTAGAAATGGCTATACTTATTTTCAAATATATTTTAAACAATGTACAATAAAAATAATGGTTATAATGTAAGATAACATATAATTTAACTGAAAAAAGTAAAATTTGCATATTGCAAAAGTTTAGACACTTTTTTAATTTTTAGCCAACTGTTCATGGATAAATGCAAATTTCCAAGTTATCATGTCACATGTCTGAAGTATTTAATTATACCTCGATATAGCATCAGTTAGTGAAGATGCCGCGAGCTAAAAATATTAATTTAGATGAGGTAATTAAAGTAGGGAAGTTGAAATGGAAAGAGAAGACAGTTGCAGAAATTTCAGTAGCACTGAATCGTCCAAAGTGGTTTGTCTATGAAGTATAGTCTAAAGATGACTCCTCCAAAAAAAAAAAAAAAAACATAATTTGAATACCTTGTGTGACAAGAAAATGCGATGACAAAAGGATCCAGAAAGTGACATTTACACAAATAATGATTGTTAATCATATATTAAAAGTAAGCCAGGAATTTCTGTGTCGACGGACATGATGCGTAGAAGATTAAAGAAACAGGTAAATCGATTTACATGACAATAATAAAACAATCAGCTTTAAAATCTCGCTATAAATTGTCCAGAATTCAATTAACTTGCAAACATAAGTCATATAGACCCAAATGGTACGCTATGATATTCAGTAACGAAAAAAAAGTGGACTTCGAATGGCCCAAACACGTGGGCATACTATTGGAATGACTTAAGAAAAGATCCTGGGACTTTATTAAGTCGACAAAAAGAAGGCGAATTTTAAATAATTTGGTCCTCACTTAGCTTTAATGCTCGTGCATCTGTGGAGTTATTCATTGGTTGCCAAGCAACACAAGACTACGTACATACGTTGGAGATTAATTTTTAGTCATTTGGGGAACTTTTGCGGATCTAAAGTATGGATTTTAGCATCTATTCATGTTGCATACAAAAGAAGAACTTCGTCTAACTCTGAAAATACTATTCATCTCAACTGGCCGGCGTGTAGTTCTGATCCGGACCCAATCGAAAACTTTTGTAACATCAAATGTCGTAATGTTTATGCAAATTTTTGCTATAGTTTTCTTTTAATGAGTTTCGAGCTGCTGTTGAACATGTTTGGTACGAAATAGACCCCTAAGTGACGCAGCATTTAGTTTTTTCGATGAAAAGTCACATTCTTGCACTAACTGCAAACAATGCGGGTGCAACTCGATTTTAAATTGTAGTTATTTTTTCTGTAAATACACAAATTGTCTATACTTTTTCCACAATGTTAATTTTATTTTTTTGTCATTATATTTTATGTACAAGGTAAAATTCAAAATTTATTGTGTGTGAATAAAGGATAAGTCACAACTAATATTTGACAGAGGAATTACAAACATTCGGTACATACTTCAGAAAATAGAAGCATAATCGATCATTGTCTAAACTTTTGCTGAATGGTGTATTAAAACATGATTTTCTTGCATGTTTTGAACCATTTTAATGATGGCGCCTTTCATTGTTTGCCAAAAATTGAGATGCACCCCTCCTTAGTAAAAGGTTGACAGGCCTGATGTATATAATCACTGAGATTTCCTAATTATGATTACATATATAAGATTAAATATTTGTTTTATGGTGACTTTTTTCTCGTGATTTGTAAAGTATTTTGAAAAATAAATTTAAGTTTCTATTTGTTATTATATGTTTTCTATTAAAAATATGTTACTATTATTATATTATTTTTAATTAACACTACATATGTTATATTCATCATCATTTATATATTTTTTCTATTTGCGTAATCTGAAAAATTACACGAGGTTAGAAATCGATTGATTAAACATAACGATCAATACAATTTTGGTAGAATTAATTAGCAGAACAGTTCCGTTTTCGTGAAATTATTGAATTATTGACAAACGAAGAATATCACAGACTTCTTTTTTACATTTCTTTTAATCTTTTTTTAAACTTGGAAAGGAAAGAAATTGATAGGAAATCGGAAATTAAAATGAAAAATAATTAACAAAATCTCATAAACTTTTCGGTTATTTTTTTGTGAAGATAAAATATACAATAAAAATAATAACGAATTTAAATTAACGCTATTAAATATGGTGAAAACAAGCATTCGCTTTTCATAACGTGTAAATAAATGGTAAGTATTTTATGAAGAGGCACATTGAATAAAATACATATACTGAATTATGCTGAATTTAATGACAGTGATTTAGTGTAACTTATTTGATGTTAACTAAATTATTATTAAAAAAGTTCTAAATTTATATATTTCTAATAACTGTCCATTAGTGGAGATTTTAAAAAAATATTACTATTATTATTTTACGTTTAAAGTAATAGGGTAAGTAATGCTATCTTTTAAATTATACATGCATATAATTAAAATGAAATCACACATGAGAAAATAAATGTAATAATGAAATAAAAAGTATTAAGGTTATGAGGTTAAAGTTATGTTCTTAAATCAAAAAGGGCCACTTTGTGACACATGCTTTAATTTATTTTTGTTTGGAAATGCATGAAAATAGCAGGGGTTGTTATTCAGAAACTGTCTAATTGCACTCAATTTTCTGTTTTTTTTTTTTTTTTTTTTTTTTTTTTTTTTTTTTTTTTTTAACGCAATAGATCTTTCATAACAAGCCTTCAAAGTTGACGTTTTTGAGCACATTTCCCGACGAAAACTGGTCGAAAAGCAGGATAAAAACGGGTGATCACGTGATCGAAATAGCTTAGAACTGGATAGGTAATTTAATTATCATAAAATGGAAAACTAAGTTCCATTCGAAATCGCTTCCATGGTCAGACATTCCAATTTTATATGCTTCTGTTAAAAATGAATTTGTAAATGTGTCAAAACGTTTTGCGCTTGTTAAGCGGAACAGTTGAGAACACCCTTTTACAGTGATTTAGCGTAAGTTATTTGATGTTAAGTAAATTATTATTAAAAAAAATCGATTAAAATGAAATCACATATGAGAAAATAAATATAATAATGAAATAAATAAAAGTATTAAACAAAAAAGCGAAAACAAACAAACAAACATGCACACACACACACACACACAAAAAAAAAAACTATGAATATGATATGAATTATCAGAGAAGCTTTATAGCCACAATACAATATGAAGATGGGTTATTTCATCAAATATTGTCCACAAAGGTCTAAAAATGACAATAGAAAGCTCCTTTTAATGTATCGAAAAAATCCAGAATGATTGAAAAATAAAGGACAATAGAACTAAAGAAAGATATTTTTATGTTAACCGACTGCCAGTTATAACTCGTCAAATTTTGTTTCAATTGGCATCATTTGAAAGGCAAGCTTTGGCTGAATTCATGTGAAGAAAAAAAAAAAAAAAAAAAAAACAGAAGATCCATAAAAAAAAAAAAAAAAAAAAAAAAAAAGATATTAAAAGATTTTGGAATCTTGAATAATGTGAGCTTCTATTTTCTGTGTGCATAAAATTAGAGACAGTACTTTCATTGTGAAATAAAATGTTCTTTAGTTTTTGTTATTTCATTCAAACTTTCCTGCTGTTGATTAAGCCTAGTTATTAATAGATTCGATTAGGTAAGATTTTGTTGTTTGTATTTATATGCTTATGTGTATGCATATTCAAATGCTTCTGTGTGTATTTTATCTTTACTTTTTAGATATTTTTAGCTGCGTTTTTAAGATATTATAATGGATACTATAGAACTAATATTACTATAATATTACTTTAATAATATTAATATAGACTTATAGAACTAATATTAATTATTTTTGTCAAAATATTTTAATTTATTCATTCATTCACAGAGAATTAAATCTATGACTGCAATTTCAAAATATTGGCTTTTTGTTACTGTTTAACCCTCTCATGCATGAATTATTTTCTACACAGTAAAAAAAAAATCAAACAATCATTTTTGTGATAAATGAGAGAAGTTTATCATGAAAATAATTTTATTGGAAATTTTTATACATTATTTATTAATATATTCATGCGTCCTCATTTGAGGACATTGTGCGTCAAGGGATATATTTGTACTGTCCTCAAATATGGGGACAATATGATTCAATGTTCACATATCTGCATACGTTTCATATGGTTTATTCAGTATAAGATGATCCTATACATTCTGGACATACAGGTACAGCGCATGTTCCACAAATGTATCGTGTTTTACTTTTGCAATTTTTATCTCTACAGTGATTGGCAAACTTTGCTTCCGTTTTCTTCGGATAATGCTTTCCTACATCTAAAAGCATAGTTTGGGATACATCGTTTGTATTCCTATCTTTTATTGCTGATTATCTCTCAGAAGGCTCTTTTATTTTTATTTATCGCAGGTGTACCCTTATATATCAAACTCATTTCGAATGAACTTTTGAATTCCGGCAGGTCTATGATTTTGGTGTTTTCTGATTTCCATAGAATCCCAGCGTTAACAATGGTGACATTTATAAGGTGATAAAAAATACACATGTACCACCTTTTATTCCCGAAATCATTACGATAGAGGCCTATGAGAGAGTCCATAAGGTCAACCCCACCCGTATCCTTATTATACTTAGAGATACAATGTGGACACTTGATAGAAATAACTTTTCTTTCCATTGTAGTGAAATGTGTTACTTGGCCTTCAGGTACCTTTCCATAGTACGAAGAGATTGTATAAACCGATGTATTATCGATCCATCGGGTGATACTTATATTATCCGAAGATAAAACAATCGAACTACTACCTCTCCCTTCATTCTTCAGTTGTTTTATTGATTTTAGATGCTTTTCTGCACCCATCAGCCTGTTAATTCTTATTGCCCCAACATACCAAATTCCCAGGGGTTTTAGTTTTAAAATCAATGGTAATCTGGAAAAGCAATTATCTGCATATATTTTGCAGTTTGTCTGATGCAAACGATGAGTCAAACGAAGTATCACATCAACAGATGCACCACAATCAGATGTTACCAGTTATATTTTGAAACAATTCAAAAGAATAAATGGAATCAAATACACCAGCACTACATCACATTTTGTATCCCAATTTTGTGCGGTTTCTTAGGTAAGTATTGTTTTATAGATGATTTTCCTTTGAATGGAATCACCATCTCATCCACACTTTGATATTCCTCATTATAGGCGGCTTTGTGAAATGTCTCATGCAATTTTGTCAAAATCGGTCGAATTTTTATATATTCATCTGTATTGTCATCAATAATCATTGTATTATTTATAAAATGTATTTCAAAAATAAATAGAGGTAGTAAACAAAAATGTGTTTTGTTTACTTTAGTGCAAACTGTCCTCATATGAGGACAGATATGTTTTATATTTTAAATAAAAACCTAATTGAAATATTGTAAAAAATTTCTATCATTACATGCTATATGATGATAAATTGTATATAAAAAAAACTTACCTTGACTATATTGTAAATATTTCCTAGTCTATTTGTAGCAAATTATGCGCAATATCACTATACTTCAATACTTTGATTTTACTGCAACATTCGTGTGAATTACAACCATCAGTATGGTGTTGCTATCTATTGTGTTGCATGCAAGGTAATATCTGTCCATAAATAAGGTCCCCATGAATGAATGCTGAAAAAAATTCGTAACTCTAATGTTTTATAGGGTAATATTTATCCGTCCTCATATGAGGCCAGTATGCATGAGAGGGTTAATGTTATAAGATTGGCGATAAAGAAAAAGAAGTTGGCGAGATTGAAAAAAAAAAAAAAAAAAAAAAAAAGTACAAAGTAAGTTGAAAATTACTAACGCTTAGCAAACATAATAGTACCAAAAAAGACAGTAAACTTGGAAAGGGGGAGTTACAAGAAGGTATTTGATACATAAAAATTAAATTCAACCATTGCAAGCCAAAACATGATTTTGAAAGTCCAGGACGAGAATCCCCCCCCCCTTTAGATTTAAATTGTTTAGGGACCAATAAATGACTTAATTTTATCCTTCAACAAAAGCATTCGCCTCTAAATTATTTATCATATCCGACAGTACTACTTGATTCCTTTATTATATTTTTGAAATATTCTATCATAACCTTGATTCAATTGTCTTCGTGTTTTGCAATGAAAAGTTTTTTTTCTTTCGAAAATAAATAAATATGTAATCAAATAAAAATGAATACACTATTTAACACTTGATGCATTAATTTAGATTAATGAACAAACTCTATGATATTTCCGTGAGAGAAAGAGGACTTTAAAAATAACTTTAATTAAAATAAAATTTGTAAATCATGAACAATTGGAAAACAGTATTAATAAATAAATTAAAATGAAAGAAAAATTAAAAAAGGATCTTTTAACACAAGCACAAATGAGTTTCTATTGAGTGTGTCAACACAATTTCAAAATACCTTTTGAATAGGGGAATATATGATTATGGGATCAAAATCACATAAACGTGCAATGGAAAGTATTAAGTTTCATTGTTTAATTATTTCTGCATTTTTGATCTTTCGAAAATATTGTACTCTCCCTTGAAGGATTACCTATCATTTCCGGCAGTACTACAAAATTCATCTATCCTATCTTTTTGAAAATACCCAATTAGAATCTTACTTCAATTTTTGCCCTTCATGCTCTGGTGTGCTGCAGTGAAAACTCTATCCAAGGCAGATGGCAAGCACGCGACACACCGGCATGGCTTTGTCATGCGCAAGCATGGACAAATACGGGACTTAGGGCAAAATTAAAAGGGAAACTTGCTTCCGCCACCTGTCTATAGAACATTTGAATACGAGGCAAGGGGTTTTAGAGGGTGGGCGGTACTCGAAACCCGACACTTCCAGAGATGCAGAACACTGACCGGGGATAAGGTTCTTGATAATTATTGAACCATGGTGATAGATAACAAAGCGTTCAGAACGGAATTGATTGTCCCACGCTGAAAGATGCCCTATGCAACTCCTTCAGTTCTGTGGGGGATGTGATGTGGAATCTACGGATTTGAAGGGATTAACATTAACAACACATTATTAGGGACGCAATAACTTCTATTTTCGCGTATTGGAATTATTAGTTTCGTTTGTTCCTAAAACATCGTAAGACATTCTAATTGTGGAGGATTCCACTATAAAAATGGATATTTAATAAATTTAAATTTGAGATTGATTTTCAATTATTGGATCAGTGCGATAAATGAGAAAGCTTGAGAACGCATTGATTGTCCCACACTGAAAGCTGTCTTATGTACAGCGATTGTGCTATACTACACGCCAATAACGCATAAAAATTGTAGGACAATAGACAAAAAGATCGAGTAACTTTACAAAGCACGAAAAGATGGTGAAACAAACGGAAGTCATCAACGCTTTTCAACTATACCACTAAATTTTATTTCAATGTTGACACACACACACACACACACACACACACACACAAAAAAAAAAAAAAAAAAAAAAAAAGCTTTTTAACTGAAAATTATATCCTCTTTTAATTTTTGTTGAGAATTTAGTCCTAGGAAATTGTCTTCTTAGGATGGCTCATTTGTTTGCTCTAAGGGTTCGGATGGTCATTGGTTTTCTTCTTATATATACATATGTATATATATATATATAATAAAATTTAAATCACAAATATAAACATAAATGAGTATAATAATAAATGGATAAATAGAAATACAGTATGAACAATACGGAAAGCCTTAAATCTATGAGTAGCATACAGATTCATCAGAGATGCTAAGCATGCTAGTTCATCGAAAAGATATGCTATTCCGTCAAATTTTGTCAGCATTATGCTTAAAAAGACAAAATTAAGCACCTTATAAATCGGAAGTCAAAAACTGTTAAAGAATTGTATAAAAAAGAAATAAATCAAAGAACAAATGAATTGAAATAGAAAATACAAAATCCAATATTTGCAATTCACCAGAAAAAACAGTGTCATAACAAAGAGAGAAAAAATAAATGAAAGGATGAGTTTCATGTTATAGAAAAAACAAACATTAATAAATCCAATAGAGAAATATAGAAACTATTGCTTAAAATGTATCTAATTTTGCTCTTAAATCAAAAAGGGCAACTTTGTGACACATGCATTATTTTATTTTTGTTCGGAAATGCATGAAAATAGCAGGGGTTGTTATTCAGAAACTGTCTAATTGCACTCATTCTTCTTCTTCTTCTTTTTTTTTTTTTTTTAAACACAATAGATTTTTCATAACAAGCCTTCAAAGTTGACACTTTTGAGCATATTTCCCGATGAAAGCAGAAAAACCGATCGAAAAGGAGGAGAAAAACGGGTGATTGAGTCATTGAAATAACTTATAACTCGATAAGTAATTTAATTATCAGAAAATGGAAAAATAAGTTCAATTCGAAATCGCTTTCATAGTCAGGCATTAAAATTTTATAACTTTCTGTTAAAAAATGAATTTGTAAATGTGTCAAAACATTTTTCTCTTGTTGAGCGGATCAGTTAAGAACGCCCTTAAAAGTGATTTCTATATATAAAAAAAGTGTGGATCTCCCTTTCCCACACTTCACAAACTCCTGTATAAAACTGATCTAAAGTCAATGAATTTACAAAAAAATATGAAATATTTCATTTAATTATATTACAAACTACACAATGCATTCATTAAGAACTTGACATTGCATTAATTTTTTTCCGAAGTGACGAAAAAGATTACTTGGACAAACTTCATTTTCCCAATTTCGTGAATGGAAGTCCGGAAATGGTGTTGTAAAATTATATTTTCTAAGAACAGAGCGAAAGGAAAAGAAATCGTACTTCCGTTGTTTCTTTGATAAAATCTGTCTCAGCGCCAGGTATCTCCCAACCTTATCGAATTCTGGCAAGGCCAGTGCCACTGTTTATATAAATTGTGCATACAAAGGAAGATGGGGAGATCGTAAATCACTATCTCTGATAGTATGATATATGTATACCTATACATCAAGTCTCATATTTACCATTTAGGTTTACTAAACTACTTTTAGCTTTAAAATGTCTTTATAAATCTAAGATATAATTAAAAGGAAGATAGAGAAGCCATTATTTACATATTTATAAATTGTATAACTTTCTTAAATAAAGTTGCTAACTTTTATTTGATCTGAGACACAAAAATCTTGAAATGTTTTTAGAATAATTTTATTTTTAATAATATATTTTTTTCTGCTAAAAGTGAGGTTAAAACCATGTTTCTGTCTTAACTGGAACAGGAAATATTACTTTTTTTTTTTTTTTTTCTCAATTTGATTTATATTTAAAATCTAGCTTTCAAGCAATGATTGACATGATCACGACTTCTTGTAAAAATGCGTTTTTCTTCCTGATCGTTTTTTTCACCATTTCGCGCATTGAAATTGCTATAACTCAACAACAATTAAAGATAAATGGTTCAAACTTGGAACATATCTTTTTCAATTGTTTTACTTTAATTTTGATTCAGCAAGTTTGAAAAAAAAATGACTTTTGAAAATATGATTAAAAAAAGTTACATCATTCTTTTTAAGATTTTTACTTTAAATATTTTCAATTCCTATTTAAATTAATATTTTTTAAAGTGCTAAATCAAAATTAAAATTTATATATTTACATGAAAAAAAATTAAATTCTACAAATAATATTTCGAGTTATAATGATTTTAAATCACCCACTTTTTAAATAAATTTTAAATTAAAAAAAAAAATATTCTCAGAAATTTTATCATGTGATTTTTTAAAAATTTATTTATTTCTTTATTTATCTTTTACAAATAATATGGTTAAACATCACGAAAAATTCAGAATTTTAACTCAATAAATAAAAATTATTTTAAAATATGTCCCGGACCCTCTTAAGGAACTGAAGGTAATTTTATTTTCGAAGGGACCGTTCCCTATATGAAATATTCGTACAGCTATATAGAACTGCTTTATATGCACATCTTTTGTCTTCCACCAGCTTTTTTCTTCTTTTTTTCCTTTTTTTTTCTTTTTTTTTTTTTTTTTTTTTTTTTTTTAAGTAAGATACAGTCAGCGCTCGTTAATTCGAACTCATCTGTACCACAAGAAATATTCGAACATCATCCGAAGTTCGAATTATGGAAAGTATGAGAAGAAAACATGCTTAAAATGAATTGATGTTATAGTATTTTTTAAATTTATTTCATCTGTTATCACTAGGATATGACTTAATATTAAATTAAAATACATAATACATGAATTAATAAAGGGATTAGAAACAAACACAATGGGAGAAAAATATGAGGTGTCACAGAAAGGACACTAAAAATGGTATCAAATACATGGATATCAAAGGCATGGGATTATATGTATACTCGTTCGAAACAATTCTCACTAAAATCAATGTAAGAAAGTAATTCAAAGGATCCGAAGTCCGTGAGAAAAAAGGAAAAAAGGAAAGATCTGAATTCTCGTTATTTCGAATTAAACGAAGTCAAGAGAAAATGAGTTCGAATAAATGAAAAATTTTAACGTTATTCTGCAATTGAAAATTTCGGGACTTCACGATTAGTTCGAATTAAGCGAAGATTCGATTTATCCGATTTCGAATTAACGAGAGTCGACTGTACTTGAATGTTATTCCGTAAATAAGAAGAAAAAAAAAAAAAAGTGAAAGCCACGAATAACGTGTCCCTCTTTTTCAAGGGACTGCGCTACATATTTTAAATGAAAATTCTACGAAAATATAGTAAAAAAAAATGCACTATATTGTAATACTTTGTGATAAATATTTTTGGTAAATTCTATACGAATTTTAAGGCTGTTCTCAACTGCTCTGCTCAACAAGCGTAAAACGTTTTAACACATTTACAAATACATTTTTTAACAGAATGATATAAAATTGGAAGGTCTGACTATGGAAACGATTTCGAATTGAACTTTGTTTTCCATTTTATGATAATTAAATTATATGTAGAGTTATACGCAATTCCGATCATGTGAAAATGCGTTCTTCTCCCTTTGTAAGATTGGTTTCCACGGGAAACGCATTTCAAAACGCCAACTTTGGCGGCTTATTCTAAAAATCTATTGTGTAAAAAAAAAAAAAAGAAAAAAAAAAAAAAACGAGTGCGATTCGATAGTTTTTGAACAATAACGCTTGCTAGTTTCATGCATTACCGAAGAAAATCCTTAATGTACAAATGTAAAAAAATAAAATAATGCATATTTCTAGGCATTTCTTTCTTTGTACATATGTCTCTTTACAAAATATACAAAGAATTTATTTTTAAAATTATATTACACATTTCTTTCTAATTTAAATTAGAATAGGACAAAACTGAAAATATTTTTTAGACATGTGCGAGAGGGCATAAAATGAACTTTGAAACAAATAATCAACAATTAATAATTACAATAATACTCTTCATTACATCTACATCTTCATGAGAGAGTCTGTATGCAAATTCAGCAGAACTGTATCACAATTCACTATTTCAATCAATGCATTAAGCATAATGCATAAAATAGTGAAATGTATGTGCTTGCATGATTATGCCTTCTGTGTATACGAGAAATACTTACGTATACACAACATATTATTTTACACATACACACATGCAAGCACCAGATGTACAGGCACAAAGTTCTTCTTTCATCATTTTACATATAAATAGAAGTCTTTTTGCAAGCTCTAGGCAATCGTTGATATCATTCGGTTAGCCATACGGTTAATGTAGATTTTTTATTGCACTGGCCCCAGTTATCTGTACGTTTGTAATCAAAAGGGAGCTTATATTACACGATTCTTATGCCACCGATATCAATCTTTGATAGCACATGTGCCCCATGCGCACTGCACGCGTAATAATAGATATTTTTTTAGATAGCTAAGCCAGTGGCGCAGCCAGAATTCGGCTCTGGGGGGGGATAGAGTTGCTTCAGGGGTGATTCTGGTTGAATTTTTTTTTTCGGAAATCGGCGCGGGGGGGGGATCCGCGAGTTACCCCCCCCAGAAGGGGGTTTATCCGCAGTTTTCAGACGAAATGGGCGTTTTCCCGCGACCTTCAGACGAAATCAGCGATTTATTTGCGATATTTTAGCAAAATCGGCGGTTTTTCCGCGATCTTTTGACGAAATCGGCGTTTTTCCGCTACTTCTAAACGAAATCAGTGATTTATCTGCGATATTTTAGCAAAATCGGCGATTTATTGCGATCTTTTGTCGAAATCGGCGGTTTTTCCGCGATCCTTTGACGAAATCGATGTTTTTCAGTGTGTTTTTTTTTTTAATGAAACCGGCGTTTTTTTCGATGATATTTAGACAAAATTTGCAATTTTACGCGATCATTTTTTGAAAACGGCGCTTTATCCCCGCGGTCTTCCGACGAAATCGGCGTTTTTTCCGTGATCTATTGATGAAAGCGTCCTTTTTTTTTTCAATGATCTTTTGACAAAATATTTTTAAGCAATCTTTTATCGAAAACGGCGTTTTTTTTTTCGATTTTTTAACGAAACTGGCATTATATCAGAAATCTTTAGACGAAATCGACGTTTTTCCGCGGTCTTCAGACGAAATCAGCGTTTTATCTGCGATATTTAGTGAAATTGCCGTTTTTTTCGCGATCCGTACAGGAAATTCGCGATTTTCGGCGATCTTTTGACAAAGTTTGTTGACAAAAACATTGACGAAATTGTCTTTTTTTTCACGAAATATTGACGAAATGTGTGTTTTTTCGGCGATCCTTTCACGAAATTTGCATTTCTCCGCGATTGTTTTATCCGCGCTCAAAACCGTACAAGTTAGCAACTATGCGGAATTAATAACCCGATTTCAAATTTTCGGACGAGAATCACCCCCAAGTTGCTTATAGATAAACAAAATCGCCATCATTTTTTAAAATAAATAAATTAGTTAACGAGTTATAAGCGATTTTGATTGCATGGCAACCATTTTTTCTCCTTTTTGTTGCTACTATGTCGTAAATTCTTTTCAAATCATCCACTGTGAGAATCGTCTTCTGAAAGATCTTATCAAAGAATGAACTCACATTTCTCAGTTACATAGCTTTTTAATCATATCTACTTGCCTGAATCTAGAAAAAATAGCTATCGGAAAAAAGTGACAAACTACAAAAGCGGAAAAAAATGACTCAGAAAAAAAGGTACCGAAAAAAGGGACATGATAAACATGTTACTGGGAAAAAAGTGATAAGGAATTGATTTTGGGGATTTATTTTTGATTTTGGGGATTTATTGGCAAAGTATGAAAGGGGGGGGGTCGGGGGTCGGCTCTTAATTTAAGTGAATGATTTTTTCATGCTGAATTAACTGTTTTGGTTCAGTTTTTGGATATGTGTTCATACTGAAAAGACGCTTGCCTGATTAGTTTTGGGAACGGACGATTACCCCCTCCCCCCCCTCCGCCCTAAATAAGATGAATGGTTTTTTAAGCAGAATTATCCAACGTGTGCCAAATTTTGGATATAGGTTCTTTCTGATAAAGCTTATATATAGTATTGTGGTGTCGCGCCCTGAGTTTCTCTTTACTAAGTTGGTTTATTTGTTAAGTTCGTCAATAACACATTTTTAATTCCTCAAGTTCTTTAGTAGAACCATAGATCAATTATTAAAAAAATAAATAATACGACATTACAACTACATAGGAGCCACACTCAAATATTACATTTCGCTTCCCTCTCGGTGCTCAATAATCCCAGTGTCCCCCTCAGCTCATTGCCACTAGACCAGTGCAATTATTTTCTAGGCATGTCTCTTGAGGTCAATAGCACCTATTCTTCTCAGCTTTTGAATGAAGATACTTTCACCTCTACATACCTTTTCACAATAAGACTTCGCTATCTATCTTCTGCCACGATTAAAGTTGTAATGTCGTCAGAGTATATAATGCCTGAAGAATTTCGGTAATTTAATGGTTAAATATAGAGAGTGCATTGGGGTATAACCTCTCTTAAATTAAATAAATAGCTTTTCACGCAGAATTATCCGATTTGCTTTAAATTTTGAATGTAAGTTCATTAAGAAATTAAGATAAGGGGTATCCCTGATTAGATGGGGTTATGGGGTTATTTTGCTAATTAAAAATGGGGGCCGCGATTATTCCCCCTTTAAATAAATTGTTTTTTATGCACAATTATCTGGTGTATTTCAAATTTTGGCTATAGTTTCTTTCTCATAAAGTGAATCCCTGAATAGTTTTACGGGTTTGTTTATATATCCTCAATAGCTGTTTGTATTTAAAACTGCGATTTATGTTTCTGGATAGCATTTTTCAGTATTCTATAAATATCGTAACAAAGAAAAAAAATATCCTGTTTTTCTTCAAATCGTTTTTTATTTAAATCTGTTTTTTATTTTTTTTAAGCGTTCAAACCTGAAAATCTATCAAGAACTACAGGTTTTTAAACAATTAACTTTCTAATTACTAACATAAGCTAGCAATGAAAAAACTATTTTTATTACTACAAATTAATGAATTCACTAGTTCATTCGTTCGTGACATACAACATAGTTTGTACATTAAAACTTTCTAACATATATATTTTTTAATGTTTTATATTATATTTTGTGATGCGTAATATGGGACATTAATTAGTAAAAATCCAGTTTTAAATGATAAATATTTGGCGTAAATTAAAATGACAATTACAACAAATAATTTAGTATATTACTTTTTTCACAAATAAAATAAATAAATAAATAAACCGGTTTTAAATGCAAAATGAATGGAAGTTAATCATTATAAGAAAAAAGGTAAAATGTGTTATAATGTTTTCTGACATGATAGTTTTCAATCATTAAATTAAAAAAGAAAGAAAAATTGTTTTCATTTGTTATTTGCGTTCAGTTGCATTCAACTCGTTTTTTTATGTCACTTGAATATTTTTGCGGCAAACCTTTACCGGGAAATCCCCTGATGGACAAATCCGCCCGCCGAGATTAGCCGCCCGCGATATCTACCGGACATCCCCCTCCGTCGAATGGGGAAAGCAAGCTTCTTTCCCCGAAAGGGTTTCCTGAATGGACTGCTGCATTCCTCCCTATTTTAACTATATTCATTAGCTTATACGCCTTACCATTATGAAACTACATCCAAAATTTGAAGCAAATCGGATAATTCTGCGTAAAAAGCCATTTATGTAATTTAAGTGGGAGTTATCCCCAGTTTCCCCTTTCTATACTTAGCCATTAAGCCCTTAAAATTATTTAGGGATTCACTTTATGAGAAAAAACTTATATCAAAAATTTGAAATACATCGGAAAATTATACATAAAAAACAATTTATCTAATTTAAGGGGGCGGGGGATAATCGTCCGTTTCCCTATTTATACTCAGCAAAAGAACCTCATAAATAATCCGGGATACACCTTATCATAAAGAACCTACATCCAAAATTTGAAGCAAATCGGATAATTCTGCATAAAAAGCAATTTATTTAATTTAAGGGGGAGGGGGTTATCCTCTGTTTTTGCCTTTATACTTAGCCATTAAACCCTTAAAACTATTCAGCGATTCACCTTATCAGAAAGAACCTATATTTAAAATTTGAAATACATCGGATAATTCTGCATAAAAACCGATTTATCTAATTTGAGGCGGAAATAATTGCTTGTCCTCCCCTTTTATAATAAGGAAAAGAACCCCTTAACAAATCTGAGATACGTTTTATCATAATGAACCTATGTCCAAAATTCGAAGCAAATCGGATAATTCTGCGTAAAAAGTCATTTATTTAATTTAAGAGGGATTATCCGCGTCCCCCTCCCCTTTATACTTAGTCATTGAACTCTTAAAACTATTCAGGGATTCACCTTATCAGAAAGAATCTATATCTAAAATTTGAAATACATCGGATAAATTTACTTAAAAACCGATCTATCTAATTAGTGGGAGGGGGGTTGTAATTGACCATCCTGCCTTCATAATAAGCAAAAGAACTCTATAACTAATCAGAGATACGTCTTATCATAAGGATCTTATGTCCGAAATTCCAAGCAAATCGGATAAATCTGCGTAAAAAACTATTAATTTAATTTGAGAAGTTACGGATGGGGGGGGGGGTATCATATTCCTAAAACTGAACCAAAACAGTTAATTCAGAACGAAAAATCCATTTACTTAAATTAAGAGCCTCCTACTTCCTAAATACTTAACCAATGAATTCTCAAAATCAATAATAAATTCCCAAAATCAATTCCTTGTCCCTTTTTTTTCGGTAACTTCTTTTTCGCTTTTGTAGTTTGTCACTTTTTTATTGGATAACTGTTTTTTCGGTAACTTTGTTTCCGTTTACCCACTTGCCTATTTCGGGCGTTTTTTAAATAAGAATTAATATTAATAAAAAAAATTGTCAGAAAGTAGTCTCTTTAAAGTAGTAGTAAGTAGAAAGTAGTTAGAAATTTGGCGCCCCCTAAATCTCTGCGCCCGGGGCGACCGCCCTCTTCCCCCCCCCCTTTCGAACGGCGCTGTTAATATCTTTCCAGAGACATAAATATAAACGAATTATATACTTTCCAAACATACCTGGATTTTAAAAATTGATCTCTTATATCCATCTTTTTCATAATTTTCTTCTCTGAAGAGGATTTAATATCCATAGCGAAACGCACAATAAAGGAAACCTTTGCACTACAGCAACAACAGAATGTTTGTGGAATAAAGCCTATCCTTCAAAGCATGCGTTTTTGTGTTTTTCATGGAATTCGCGAGTCCAGTCCCGTTTCCAAAAAAAGAGCAAGAAACAGATGTAACTAATTAAGACCCCCCCCCCCCCCGAGGGGTGTTCGAAAATTGAGAAACCCGAGACGGCATTGGCAGTGACAGGAAATGAAATGACCATTCGTTTTAGCCTTCGGCTGATTTCCAATAGTATAAATGAATGCCGGCCTTTTCCGAAATGGGTGACCAGTTTTCGATACTGATACCGTTACCATGTGCTTTCGCCATTTTTTAAAGAAAATACATTACTGCCGCTTATACGAGTCAAAATTTTTAATAAAATTTGATTCAATAAAGCGGCAGATTTCGAGAGCAAAACAAATAAAATTATAACTTTAGTTTTATTTTTTATGATTCGGTTCATAAAAATGGAAATTTCTGTATTTTTGTCATGGCTCTGGGGGGGGGGGGGGTTTAACCCCCAAAACCCCCCCCTCGCTGCGCCACTGGCTAAGCTAGCAGCCCAGGAGCTATATATCGATCGATAATACCGAACCATGAGTGAAAAGTTACCTATGATCCATCTAAAAGTTTCTATTATACTTGAATTTTTTTTCTACACATAAAAAAATAAAAAAAAAATAAAAAAAAACAAGGTATTTTTTAAGTACTTTTGAAATTTATAAAACAAGTTAATACTTATATTTTATTTTTCAAACGCTAACTCGAAGTCGTGGAACACATTTTAAAATAGTTTTTATTCATTGAATTGAAATTTTCATAAGACTTTTTTTTTTTTTTTTTTTTTTTTTTTGTGATGGTTAACCTTATCATTTGTAAACAAAATTACATGTTAAAACTTCTGAGAATTTTTCTTTCAAATTTTTTTTATTTAAAATTATTTAAAAAGTGGTATTTTCAAAATAGAAATTTTTGTCTTATTTTATTGCGGCGGATCTGCCATAAAAAAAGTTAATAGTATACATTTTCGCGATAACTGATGCGCTAAAACAAACGTATTGTAGGAATGCCGGTAGGGGACCCTAAGCAAGAATAAATAAGGGGGACCCTTTGGAATCATTGAGACGTTATATAAATAGAACTTGTCACTCATATGCGTAGGTTTAATGCATAGACGTATTTTCGCACCTTTGATATAAATAGAAAAAATTCTTAACTCGTCAATTTTTAATTAAATACCTTAATTAATAAAAGTGTACTCTTTTTTCCCCTTAGTACAGAATAAAATTCTTTTACATAACTTTAGTAATTTGTTATATGACTTTAGGATGAATTTAATAAATTCAAAGTATGGAACATTTAGAATTGGAAAAAGAAAGTAAATATTTTATAATTTACAGTAAGGATTTGGGGGCCCCTTAAGATCCGGGGCCTACGGGCAAAGACCAGCATGTTGAACCATCTCGAGCCATTATTTCGTAACATTTCTAGTAAATAAAAACCGAAATCACAACAACTGTAAAAATCCGTTTTTTAATCCGGTTAAAAACGGGGCCGTCGCAGAAAACACTCTGAAATTTTTCAAACATGCAGGTGTGACTTTTCACAAGCTACTGTAAACAAATTTACACCTGCAAAATAAGGGGACAGAGATTGAGCGACAACTGTGCAGAACTTGACGTTTTCAAGATTTGCTTATTGGCATACTCACTTTCACGGTGGTCAGTAAACAACAGATGTCCACTCCGGGAGTCCCTCAACCGAATGTGGGAGTCAAGGTGTACTTCTTTTCCCCTATTCTAACCCCTTGATGCCAAAGAACTAGGAAGTGTGGTGTAAAGGCATTCACATGCTAAGCGGAGGAGGATACAGGGGGAGGACATGTGGTTTGCTGCATTAGTATTTTGCATGCAGAAAATGTTACCGTGAAAAAGAATCTCTATATTATCAACTCAAAACTATGCTCCTTTTACAATGTGGACCAATATCGGGTTCGTACGCGTCAAGGGATTCAGGGAATTTTAAGAAGTTCGTAAAGTGCTGCTCCCTATGTCTGAAGATATAATTTTTTTCTCATTTCAACTGCTCTGTTCAGTAGGTGCAAAATGTTTTGACACATTTACAGATTCATTTTTTAAGGCTGTTCTTAAGTGATCTGCTCAGTAAGGAAAAAAACATTTTGACACATTTACAAATTAATTTTTTAACAAAAGGATATAAAATTGGAAGGCCTGACTCTGGAAGCGATCTGGAATCTAACTTAATTTTCCATTTTATGATAACTAAATTAGAAGAAAAAAAAAAAAAAAAAAAAAAAGAAAGAAAGAAAGAAAGAAAAAGAAAGAAAAATGAATGAGATAGTTTCTAAACATCAACAACTGCTAGTTTCATGCATTTCCAAACAAAAATAAATTAAAATTTATGTCACAAACTTGCTCTTTTTGATTTGAGAACAAACACTCTTAATGGAAAGATATAAAATTGGAAAGCCTGACTATTGAAGCAATTTAGAATCAAATTGAATATTCCATTTTCTGATCAATAAATTGACTATTGATAAGAGATTTCGATCACGTGACAAACACGTTTCTAACACCTGTTTGAGTGGTTACTCTTCTTTTGCGCAGAAATTCGGTTCAAAACGCCCTCTTTGACACAATTTTCTGAAAGATCTATTGCGTTTGCCCCCCCCCCCCCCAAAAAAAAAGCTAGAGAGTGTGTGTGATTAGATAGTTTCTGAGCAACAACTATTTTCATACATTTCCGCGAGAAAATAAATAAATGAAAACTTAAGTCATAAAGATGCGATTTATGGAAAAAATTCTGGTAAAAGGTTCTTGAAAGCGCTTGAAGTGTAAGAATGCACAGCTAACAAGCATACAACTTTCCGACACATTTAAATATTTATCTTTAAACATAAAAGCACAAAACAAGCCGGATCGACCATGGAAGTTATTTGTAATCGAAATGCGTTTTCCATTTTTCTCTTTTTATACATGAATTTGTTATAAACGATTTTGGGTCCAAAGACAACCGATATTCTCCTCTTTCTAAATAGTTTTTCTCCTTTTGCATTCGGAAATTCAGCTCCAAATGCCAACTTTGGCAGTATTTTCTGAAAAACCTTTAGCGCTTACCAAAATTTGAAAACGTATTTCCGTGATAAACTTTTTGTAAAACATCTGCCAATTTCATGCGTTTCGGAACAAAAGTAAATAATAAAAAGTCAGAAATTAGCCTTTTTGAATTTGAGAACAGCCTCAGATACCCAGATTTTTTTAAAGAAACCCCTTTAATTATCTAATTTCTAAAAAAAAAATAATTAGTCAAAAAAAAAAAAAAAAAAAAAAAAAAAAAAGGGGGGGGGGGGGGGGTACTTTGATTTTTTGTTTTGAAAAGAATCGCATTAATGCACATAAAATTTTACTTCTCTCTCGACAAACTGTTGAAAAACTTTATTCAAATCAAAAAATGCAGAAAAATGCGAATAAATAAAAATGTAAAATAAAATTAATCTCAGGCTCTATTTATGTATTTAAAGAATGAATAAACAATGAACATACAGAACATTTTTTTGGAAACAATTGTATATACAAATATGTAAATTTTATTGATACAAAATTCATATTTTTTCAGTATTTTTTTTTTTTTTTTTTTTTTTTAATGTCAGGCAGTTTTTTTCTTTCTTTCTTTTTTTCCGGGGGGGGGGGAAGAGAACAAGCAAGAGTTTTCTGTATTCTACGACCGGGGAGGAGTCAATATTTCCACCCTGTGTGTTGTTTTTGTTCTCTAAATTTTGGTCACCACGGAAGTACCCCGGGTGTCCTTCAACCAAATATAAGAATCAAGGTGCACTTTTTCCCATTCTAACCCTTTTATGCCAAAGAATTCGGAAACGGATGTAAAGGCATTTTCTCGTAAATTGTGGGAGGAGAAAGGGGATGGACACTGAGTTTGCTACAATATTATTTTGCAAATTACAAATGCTAAAGTGAAAACATAGTTTTTTATTATCAAAGAGAAAATACATCTGTACATCTCTTACCGGCCCTATCTTGCTGTTTTAAATTTCAATACTTTAGTAAAAAATATCCTTTAATAAAATAATGAAAAAAAAAAAAACATGAAAAAAAAATGTTATAAATGATTTTTATTGAGACGACAGGGGATAATGAAGTGTGACATAAGAGAAAAAAGTTCGAAACAAAGAAAAAAGCCATTTAAAACCTTTTCCGTCTTTTTTTTTTTTTTTTTTTTTTTTTTTTTAAATTGTGCAACATGATGCAAGAGTCGCTGTGCGATCTGTCTTAAACTTCAATATTAACATTAATACTGGATTAATAATAATCAAGATTTACAAAACTACGTGTAAAGTCAATGTGATTTTAATAAAATTAATAGTGATTTTATAATAAATTTTTAAAAAAAACTTATTTTTTGATGATCATTTCGTTTAGAAATTTTGGATCATTCTTAATTTCCTATGCATTTTAAAATTACATCTTATGACAAAATAATCACTTTTATCATAGGTGATTTTGTACATTGTTCTTTTAACCCTTTCATGTCCAGAGCGAAATGCTTTTCAGAACTCAAAAAATCGGGATTCATACCAGAAAACCCAATGAGTAAATTTCAGTTTATTTTGCAACGAAAATCCCGTTTTTAAATGAAGTGAAAATTTCTCTTTTAAATTTTTGGTGGGAATACGGAGTACGTGACTAAACAAATCTAATAAATTGAAAACACTGATGGCATCATAAATGATACCATGGGCATTTTAAGGTTAACGCCTGAGACTTAATTTTTATAGATAACATACATACATAATACATAGCATGAAAATTTCATTTTTTAAAATAAAATAATAATAATAAAGCCCCACCAAGAAATCATTAACTCCGCGAAAATCAACGATTTCCCACTCGGTATTAATTTATATTTCAAAATTCCACATCATTCCCGGCGGAAAAAATATAGAAAGATAGTTTAAACATTATATTAACAAATATAAGCTTCCTTATGATTAACTCTTTAATCCCGTTTAAATCAACCCATTCATTCATTTGCTTAAAATAAGGAAATAAAGACTAAATCATGTGTGTAATACAGTAGCAAATGATCATAAATCATACATGATCCATACAAACCTCTTCGCCCAAATACACAAATCTGCCATTGTCAGCTATGATTCAGGCTGCTTTGAACCCTTTAGCATCCCGCTGCTCGGCACAAAAGAAAAGCTAGACCTTAACCCCTCTAATCCTTCTGTCATTTTAAATGACTTCTTTTGTGCGACTGGACAGTGGTCAGTTTAGCGGTCAGCTCTGAAGCACTGAGGTTCTTGAAAAGAGCGTGATTCAAATGGGATCTTTTGAGGATTTGGGGAGATTCAGTGAATGGATTTGCTATTGTGCTCCGCATCTTTGGAGTGGGTAGAATATTATAGACTACAGGTAGAATAGAAAGAATGCACCAGCGGTTTTATTTATTTACTACTTTATTTTCCATTTTGCACCCCCCCCTTTTTTTTGGATGAGAAAATAATGTGAAAAAGATATTTCGATAGTTCTTTTACTTTCTTTCTTTCTTTCGTTTTTTTTTTCTCAAATGATTGGAAAGAGATTGATTAGACTGACCGCCCCCCTTCCCACACGCACACAACCTTTAGTAAAATTATAGAAGAGTACCAAAGATGCATTAAATAAAAGTTTTGTTTTATACTAGTCAAGATGCCCATCCTAGGACAGTGGGTAAAAATTAAGTTTTTCACATAAATTTGAAAAATAAAAAAATAAAAATAAAAATAAAAAAAACATGAAAAAAAATAATTGACAGTATGGAAGCGTTCAGATGAGCAAAATTCTTCTAGTTTATGTTCTAATAAACACACTATTAGCATTTACAATACTTTTGGGTAAACCAGGCTTTGCGGCTAATATACCATAACAAAATTAAGATTTCTTAATAAAACAAAATTTTAATAAATATGATATACAACTGCGTAAATAAAATAGTCTACTGCAACTATTGAAATAATAATAATAATTATTAATTATTACTATTTCTTTTATAGCACTTTGAAATTGTATTTTTTTTTTCCATTTACCCCCCCCCCCCTCCTCCCCGAAAAAAAATGATTGTAATTTTTCCTGGCAAATTTCTGTTTCTGCTGTCAAGCTTCGGATGTCAATGCCAGTTTGTGGAGAAAACAAACAATTTGGCGCACTATGCGTTACACTGTGTTTTATTAGATAGAGATTACAAAAAGACAAAAAAAAAAAAAAAAAAAAAAATTACAAAAAATGTAAAACGAAGAAATTGTATCATGGGAAAACGAAAAGATAGGAAAAAATTGTCTTTAGTAGTTTAGATTGTTTACTTATTTCAATAATATAGTCACAATATAATGAAATTTCTAATTGAAGGATAAAGTACTTTAAATATTTTAAAATTTTAAAAAGCAATGCTATATGGAATTCGGAAAAAAAAGAAAGAAAAGACGCTTTTACAATTAAAAAAAAATTGCTACCATGAAAAACGAAAAAGCAACACAGCAAATCCTCTGAAAATAGAACATGTGTCTCTATCCACGCATTTCAATGATAAATCTGATATTTTCTCCGCCAACTTTGAATCCTAAACATTTTTTTCAAATTTAATTAAAAGTTTTGAAAGTTTATTGAAAGTTTAAGTTGATAATATATTTTGAAGATATTATCATATTTGCTTGGTTTTCTTCGAAATAAATGTCCAATCTCTTTGTAATGGCTATTAAAAGTAATACAGATTTTATAGAAGCCTTAAATAATGTATAGTTAGAAGCCTTTATAACATTTCACAAGCCCTAAATATTATATTGTTGCAATTTTATCGTATTAAATAAAGTTGAAAGTTAAACAAAATTCCTAAGCATTAGCATTAGTATTATAAATAATTATTATAACATTTCTTCGAATGCATTGACATTTTGTAAAAATTCTCTCAGGGCAACTTTTTGAAGGAGAACGTTGTAGTGAAGGGAAACAGAATAGAACTCTAGAGAAAAAATCGTTTGCAAAACTTCTAACATTTTTATTAATATTATAAGGGTTTATTATCGAATTTCGTAGAATTTATAGTGATTTTGTAAAAATTATGGGAGAGGGGGAGTAAGGAAGGTGAGCAGAACAATACTTTTTTTTTTCTTTTTGCAAACAGCAGAGAAGCAATTAATACAGTTTTATTCACACATAAATTTTCAAATTAGCAAAAGCGCTCATTACCGAACAATATTTTAATTGCAATTGCAAAGCGTTCGCAAATATTATTGAAATGTCTAATTTCTAAGCTTAAAGTGCTTGTTTAATGCACTCTAAAACTGGGAGGAGTGAAAAGCTCACTTTTTGTAAGAGTGATTTGCATTTTCACTCTTTTTAGAGTGAACTTTATACAAATACACTCTTTAAAGAGTGAGATTTCCAACTCCCTAAAAAGGAGTGAAATATCTGACTCCGTTGTCAAGAGTGAAATATCTCACTCCATGGTCGAGAGTAAAAAATCTCACTCCGTTAACGAGAGTGAAAGCCCGGCATTTATACACTTGAAAAAAATACCTGTTAAATTTTGAACCAATATATGGAGTAAAACAATGAAAAGTACCAAAATATGTCAATTCTTAATTTTCAAAAACTATATTTAATAATATAACCTATAAAATTACGCTTATTTGCTATTAAAACACACTCTTTTTCAAAAATGAGTGTCACTCCTCCGAAAGAGTGAACGGTCACTCCGCTTAGAAAGTGACTTAGATATGTATTACGCATCAGCCAATCAGAAACCGTCTTCTCGGTTGTGATGATAAAAATGTATCCGCCATTTTATCGTGTCCGTTATGTGTCTGATTTTCGTTTTCTTGGTATACATATGTGGATCTTTAGTTTGTATTATTAATACTGAAACGTAGTTTAAATTTCGATCTTGGAATGATATACTCCGATATCTTATGACTCAAAATAATCCACATAGATTAAATTTCTTGTTGTGGAGACAAAATGGAGAACAAATAATTCAGTGAAAAGCAATAATGCTCCATTGATACTCAGTGCACTGCACACATCTTATTTATCAAACAAAGGATTATTATTCATCAAACAAAGGATAATATTTAACAAAAAAACCGGTAAGTCAATTTTAATTTCAACTTTTTATTTTCCGAAAGTAAGTTCTAGAGTGTTGAGTTAAAGTTTAATTTTATACAGAAAGCTGTCTGCTATCTTTATGTGATCCGAGAAAAAAAATAAAAAAGAAAAAGAAAAAGAAAAAAAGAAAAAGAAAAATCGTTGACGCAAAGCTTGATATTTTATGCGTAATGTTTTTCAGATAAAACGTCTTTGGTAATTTTAAAAGTTTGCAGTATGACTTATATTAGATGAAATTTGTTTATTAGAGATAAATAACTCATTAAAAATGTTTTTCCAACAGTAAGAATAATACATATATGCAGTCATTTTTTAAATTCTATATTTTCTTCATTTTTTTTTTTCCTACATGAGTATATTTTTATAAAACTTTAACTCACATTCATAGAATACTATAGGGTAGATGTAGTAGTAATGTACACCCTGAATGTTTTTGGTTTATATATATATATATAAATAACTAATAAAAATTTAGCTTTTATCATTATTTTTTTCGTAGCTCGCCTTTGCATATTTTATAATTTAGTGCTATTGTTGACACTCTTAAATAAACCAATTAGGAAGCAGAATATAATGTTTTTAAGTTCCACTGTTTTTCATTGAAAATCATGATAAACATACTATAAGCTGGCTTCATTTAGTAAATTTATATATTCTTTATTTTCTTGCAAAATTTGTAATTTTTTGTTTATGTAGTTGAAAAACAACCTCGAATTTTATAACTTCATTAATTTTTAAGGTTTTGAGCGGAGTATCCATTACTGGAATATTTAAGTAGTCATTTTCCAATAATGTACACCTCATATAGGCATTGTTAAGAATGCAATTTCGGTTATGTTTATAGCAGTGTTGAATTCAGACACTTATCTCCGGGTGGGATATTTCTGGCTCCTAGGGGGACATTATATAGTTCCGCGGGGGGGGGGGGGGGATTGACCATTTTGACCATTGAAAAGCAAAATCTCAAAATTTCCGGGGGGGGAGAGATTTCAATGCTCCGGGGGAATGTCCACCCGGACCACCCCTGAATTCAACACTGTATTTATAGTACAAAAAAATATTTTAACTTAATTAAAAACTTAAATAATCAACTTCAATTTTTAAATTGCACTTACCAAAATGTAATGACGACAAAATTTTTATAAATAGTTGCTTTTAAGCTATATTAATGTGATTAATAAAATTTCAATATCATTTTCATTTTATTATTATTTTTTTAAATGAATCTAACCTATGTCTATAACCTTTTATAATCAAACCACTCATGAAGCCGAAAATATTGTTTAAGGGCACAGTCAAAGAGGGGCTTATAGGGCTTAATCGTTCACCATTTAAATAAAAACATTTAAGTTACAGAAGTCGTATTTTCTCTCTTAAATATGTGTTTATTTTTACTTTTTCAATTTTGGCAGCAGATATTTTTTAGAATAACACTTTTATTTTTGGTATCGGTTTTGAAGGTGAAAGAAAGTTTATAAAAAATATCTGCGACCGAAGTCGAAAAAGTAAAAAAGATGTGATATAGAGACGAATTTCAACTATTCAATGCAAAATAAATAAATAAAATGTGGAAATGCAAACGAGATATTAGAAAAATTCCTCCCCATAGGGTTAGTATTAGCTCGTGAATGTCTTCGCCGGCAGGTATAGATGCCTTAAGGATGTCCATTACATACACATCTACTCAATATACGGAAATAAAAAATTTAAATTAAATATGACTTACCATGTAGTTTTATAAATAAGGGTTGCATTAGTATATATTTTTCAGCAATATGATTTTAATTACACATAAAAAAACAGATAACGTACATATGTATTTATTTAAATAATATGTAAAACTTAATGGGTATCTGAAAAAAATATATTAATTGTTTAAAATTTTAAAACTGTTTAACAATTTGCGCTTATGAGCATTTTAAAAGTATCATATATTTATGGGTCTACCGATGAAAGCAAACACAAGGAGAAAGATTGGTATAAAATATTTTATTTCTGTCAATAATCTAATTTAATTCATAGTGACTTTAATTATGTTTTCCCTTAAAAAGTTCAATTAATGTAACATACTATGAATTAAATAAATATTGCCAATAAAGAATTTTATTCCAATCTTTACCACGCTTGTATTTATTTTCATTGTATGCTCTAAAACAGGCCTGTCCAACCTTTCAGTAACCGAGGGCGCATCTTGGCTTTTGGCATTCAGTGAAGGGCGCCATTGTTTACGTAACTGAAAACATGTAAATATATTATTGCATAATATTAGTATACACTCACGTCTTTGAATAATGGAAATGAACCGTACAGCGGAAAAAAAAAGACCCCTACAGTCTGGAGTTACGCGTATTAAATTTCAAATTATACATTTTTTTAATGAGAAGTCTATGTCTAAAATGTTTGTAGAGTAAGGCGCCAGAAACTTTAATCGCGTCTATAATAACAATAATAACAAATAAATAATTATGAAAATCAGACATATTGTTAGGTTTCTTTTAGGATGTGAAAATACAATTTGATTTATTTTAAAGGCGTGGATTAGTTTTATGAAAAGTACAAAAAGAGATAATCATGATAGTGACCAAACCATGTGGGTGGTTTCAGAGGTATAGTCTGGTAATGATTTGATAGATGGAAATCATTCTGAATTTATAATTATTTTTTCTAAGCAAAATTACTTAAAAAGAAATAAAGAAAAAACCCCGAAAAGTTTCAAAAGTGAAGAAAGAAAAATTAAAGTATTTTATCTTTCATATAAAACAAATAATGGGCCAGTGTGACAAAAGAAAACAGAAGAGCTTTCATGCACATGCATCTTCAAAGGGAAGAGGGGCAGGTGAAAACATTTATATTTATTTTACTTCATGAGTATTAAAAAGAGATCTTTCCAACTATTAAGAAATTTAACATCATAATTATACAATCATAATTACATTATATAAACAATAACTGAAAATTTCAAAATTATGCATAGATATATTTTCAAAGTATGTTTCTGGTTTTAACTGTACAACAGCAAGCCAACAACATGAGCCAAACACAGGTCTTAAAAATATCTGTGATAAAATATTAAGATTTTAAAGAAAGCATTTTTTATAATGGAATTTTACTTCTAAAATGTATAATGGTATAATGTATAACAGGTATAAATGTATAATAATAAATGTATAATGTATAACAGGAAATCTTCAAAAGAGCGCCAAGAAAACCTTCAAAGGGCGCCATGGCGCCCGCGGGCGCCGCGTTGGACAGCCCTGCTCTAAAAGATACGATTCTTTAAAATGCCCGTAATAGCAAAAAAAAAAAAAAAAAAAAAAAAAAAAAATTCACTCCTATGAAAAAGTGACTACTCACTCCTACGAGGAGTGAAAAAACGCACTCCTTTAGCAAAAGTGAATAGTCACTCCCCAGAAAAAGTGGTTATTGACCCCTGTTTAGAGTGAATATCCACTTCCCAGGAGTGAGTATTCACTCTTTCAAAGAGTCAACGATTCCACTTTTGCTCAAAATGAATAGTCACTCTAAAGAGGTTGGGCATATTTTGAGTCTGTGATAGAGTGAGTATTCACTCTTCCGGAGTGAATAGTCACTCCTTTTTATTTAGAGTGTGATAATGTTTCGATTGTAATAAAATCTGACAAGTTATTATTGTTTTTCTTTTTTTCTTTTCAGATTTTTTTTTTCACTCTGACCTGTGATGACCGATGCACTCTGAAATATCAAACGCCTTGGAGGAAAATTGCGTATTCCGCCTTAATCTCCTCCAAATGGCGCCCCTGAATGAACTCTCTATACATTCCTTGAACTGGAAAAACAATCGCCGAAAGACAGCTGATTTACAAAATTTAAATAATATTTTTCTGTCGTAATTTTTGCATAAAATAGAAAGAAATACATACCGAAATACAGTATTTACTTGTATATAACGGCACTTTTTTTTTTTTCAAAAAATTTGGGCAAAACTCCTAGGTGCGCGTTATACACGGAATATTTTTTTTTACTGCTGGATGTAATCACACGATATACATATGGATCATGAAATGTATTCAAAGAAGACATAATCACTCGGAAAATCTTACTTAATTGAAGTAATACTGTATCTTGTTTTCACTCTTTGCTCTTTTTTATACAACAGAGTTAGTAACATTATTTAAACGCTAATTAGCAATTCTCCCTGGTATCATTCAGTCCCTACCTGAAGTCTAAAAATGTATTTCCGCCTTGTTTTCTGACTGATGTAATGTTTGTTTCGAATCTCTTTGCTGAAATTCATTTAGTTATTTATTCATTCGCAAATTATAAATTTGTGGTGCGCGTAATATACGGAATTTTAAAAAATCGTTTTTTTTTTTTTTTTTTTTTTTTTTTTTTTTTTTTTTTTTTTAAAGTACGGGCTGCGCGTTATACACGAGTAAATACGGTAATAGCAACTATTAAAAATAATTCATTTAATTTATGATTATTTCAGGTCTTATGTATGTCACTTCATTTTCAATACTTTTCGAATAAAATTTTTTAAAGACTTGAGTGTAGTTTATGATTAAAAATTAAACATCGAAATATATATATATATAAGTATGCATGCAAAAACATAATTTTTGTTGTCGATTCTTTAATACTTAAATCATCTTCCAAAAATGCAAATATCTCAATATAAATTTGATACGCTGTATTTTAAAATATGTATTTCTTAAAATTATATGACATAAAAAACTTTTTACTTGCGTGAAACACTATTACTATTGATTACGCGCTTCCTTATTTATTTACAAAAAAGAAAAAGCGACAGGATGATTTTTTGCTGAAACACCGGAAAAGTAAAGATGACCTAGAAGATAAATTTATCTTCGATATGATAGGCTTACTACGTTTATCTGCATTAAAAATGATTTGCCGATGATTACTAATTTTCTATTTAGCTAATAAATGAGAAAACTAATTTTCGAATTATGTACCAACACTTAAGTTGTTGTCTTATGTACAGATCTGCTTATTTTATGGTTTATAATAAAGATAAATTATCGGCAATTCGGCACAATCAGTTTTATCGAACAGGTCATCTTTCGCATTCGCATCATCATCCACTTAGCTTAATCAAAGTCTCAGTTATTATTGCGAGCAGACGATAACCGCTTTAATAAACCATCCTTTATTCAAAAAGAAGTGAAATAATTATGTTAGCAACTCATTTGCATGAAAATGCTTGAAACAACACACATACGCAATCCCTAGCAAACAGCCTTGTGAAGATAATAACGCTTAACGAACAAGAGAAGGATACTTCACGGCATCACAGCCATTCTTGGATAACATCACAAATGAGATCAAGAATATATTTTTCTTTATTCCATGCGTTATGTAGGTTAAACGCGTCACGACTGGTCAAGACGGTTGCTACAACGCTATATCAGTGTGAAAAGAACAGCAGGTGTCATAAGGGTTAAAGAGATTTTGAGTAAAATGCTTCCCGTGTAATCCTGACACATTTTGGGTTATGGAGATAAGGTTGCAAAAGCGAAAGTGTGAAATGAAAAAGGCTGACTTTAATTACAGTTATTTTGCATTTTAGAAAATTTCTCTTGCAAAAGATAATAAGCTACGAATACATAGTCAACAATTTCTCCTCTATGACATATATAGAAGAAAGGCCACGAATCATACAATGCGTCATAAATTTTACAACAACAACAAGTATTTAACTCTGTCATGTCCCTGAGCAGATTTTAATGCAATTTTTATGCCTAATTTTAGTAATGTTAATTCCTCACTGGCGCAACAAAATAGTGGGCGGGAATTATTCGTTTAAAATTCCTTTCTAGCATTAAAAATCTACGTGATGTTGAATATAGAAAAGCACAAACAGACAAAAAATTAAAAAATCTCCCCCCTCCCCCCCAAAAAAACCTTTGCACTTTTTTTTTTTTTTTTTTTTTTTTTTTTTACGATATAATGGAGAAAGAATAAAGAGAGAAAGATACAGAGAGATTAAAAAAAATTTGAAATAAAATTATCCATGAAATATAGAGACAATCTTGAATAGTTCTATCTCCTTTTTCAAGCACTTTTAAAAATTATTAAATTCTCTATCTGTTAAATTAAGATGGTATTGTTTTACATGTAAAAATAAAATTATCTTTAATTTTTTTTTCTTTCCGAGATAAAATGGTTCAAGAATAAACAGGAAAAGAAACACAGAGAATGAAAGAAATTTTAAACAAAATTAGCAATAAAATATCGAGAAAATTTTGAATAGCTCTATTTTTTTCTTTTCTTTTTTTATTTCAAATGGAACAATTCATATTTATGCATTTTTGCACTTTTTTAAATTATTAAATTCCCTAACTGTTAAATAAAGATTATATTTTTTTACCATGTGAAAATAAAATTATTTGTATTTTTTTTTTTTTTTTTTTTTTTTTTTTTCAGGATAAAATGTTGCAAGTATAAAGATAAATAGCTATATTTCCTTTTTCTTTTCTTTTCTTTCTTTAATTTCAAACTGAACAAGTCATGTTTATTCACTTTTGCACGTTTTAAAATTATTAAATTCTGTACCTATGAAATGAAGATTCTATTTTTTTTACATGTGAAAATAAAATTATCTTTATTTTTTTCCCTGGTTAAAATGATGCAAGAATAAATGTAGGAAGAGACAGGGAGGATAAAAAAAAAATATTTGAAACAAAATTAGCCCCGAAAAATAAAGAAAATCTTGAACAGCTATATTTTCTTTTCTTTTCTTTTTTTTTTATATTTCAAACTGAAAAATTCATATTAATGTACTTTTGCATTTTTAAAAATTATTAAATTCTGTACCTACGGAATTAAAAATATATATATATTTTTTTACATGTGAAAATAAAATTATCTTTATTTATTTATTTTTTTTTTCGGGATAAAATGTTGCAAGCATAAAGAGAGAGAGATAGAGAAAAAAATAGCCATGAAATATAGAGAAAATCTTGAGTAGCTATATTTTCATTTCCTTTCTTTTAATTTCAAACTGAAGAATACTATATTTATGCACTTTTTTTTTTTTGCACTTTTTAAAATTATTAAATTCTGCGCCTATGTAATTAAGATTATATTACTCTACATGTGAAAATAAAATTATCTTTATTTTTTTCCCCTATGATAAACTGGTGCAAGAATAAATAGAAATAAAGGCAAAAAAGATTTTAAAAAAAAGTAAAATGTAGAGATAATCTTCAATAGCTGTATTTTCTTTTATTTTAAACTGAATAATTCATACTTATGCATTTTTTAATTTATTCAATTTTCCATCAATGAAATTTAAGATTATAATGTTTTACATGTAAAAATAAAAATCTCTCTCTCTCTTTTTTTTTTTTTTTTTTTTTTTTTTTTTTTTTTTTTTTGTAATTAAAAAGTAAGCACAAAATTTGAAAACTTAAAACGATCAGAAATTTGCTCCGCTTCAATAACTATCTTTTTTAATGTCTAAGATATGTAGAACTTATAATATAATAACGGTTTGATTCTTAGAAAGATTAAAAAAATTGATTTAATACATTATTAGTTAGCTTTTCCCCTAAAATATTTATAAGAATAATTACCTAAACTAAATAAAATACTGTTATGGAAATCTTACAATTTTTTCAAGAACAGTATAAACAAATGTATTGGAATTTTACATAGCGAGAAGTATTTTGTAGCTGCAAATTTTTCGCAAAGCAATTTTAACTAAGACTGTTCGCAAATAATAAAAAAAAAACAACTTTATAATGTAAATTTTAATTTATTTTTGTTCGGAAATGCATGAAATTAGCAGGTGTTGTTGTTCAGAAACTATCTAATCGCACTTATCTTCCCGTTTTATTATTTTTATTTTTTTTTTTTGCTCAAACGCAATAGATTTTTTTAAAAACGGTGACAAAGTCGGCGTTTTGAACCGAATTTCTGCGCGGACGCGGAAGAAGAATAACCACTAAAATAGTCCGAAAAACGTGTGTGTCACGGGATCAAAAAAATGCTTATAGTTCAATAATTTATTGATCAAAAATTGGAAAACTCAATTCGATTGGAAATCGCTTCCATTGATATATTTTCCAATTTTATTCCTTTCCATTAAAAAATGAATTTATGAATGTGTCAAAATGTTTTACGATTGTAGAACAGAACAGTTAAGTACAGCCTTAAGGGGCTACTTCAGTCAAATGAAAAGACCCATTCACTAATGCTAATCCTATGGAAGAAATTTATACAGATATCTCGGTTGCATTTCAATATTTTAAAATGATTTTTTGGCTCTGGATATCTGAGATCGATCTGTATGCATGACGTTAGTTACTTTTTTCATTTTGTTTACAGTTATTTTTTACAGGGACGCTTTCATTTTTGGAACCGGTTTGGAAAGCGAAAGCAACCCCATAAAAAATATCTGCAACCAAAATCGAAAAACTAAAAAACGACCTCCATTCAGATCAATCTGAGCCATCCAATGCAAAAAGAATCATCTAAAAATATTGAAATGCAACCGAGATATCTGTATAAATTTCTCCCATAGGATTAGCATTAACGAACGGGTCTTTTCATTTGAGTGAAGTAGCCTCTTAATGAGACTTAAAAGTTCCGCCGGGGCATAAAGGATTAACAACATAAAAAAAAAATTTAATCGAAGTTTTGTATTTCAGATGTTCTATGTTTCATTAAATGCAAATTATCTTTACGATTTATGATGAAACTTTGAGATTTTAGATAATATACGTAGGTGATCTTTTTCGCCTTTTATTTTTCTCGATGCATACTACTGAAATATTGATTACCATAAGGAGTCGATAACAGAAAAAAAAGTTCTAACAGCAATCAATCATTTTAACTAAAAAAAATTTGCAGTGTAAGCACCAGCTGTCACACTTCTGGTTTTAAACGGAAGAAAGGTAAGAGTTACACTAAAACTTATACAACTTTATTACTTATTAGATCAGTCAATGCAGAATAAAAAACTATTCACGGCGGCACAAAGTTCGATTGGGGGGTTATTTCTTATGAGAATATAAACCAGAAACTGAAGGGAATGTATATAAATTACAGATCATTATGAATTATTCGCAGTCGCATGTAAATATATCTATAAACATTAGTGCCAGCTTTTGAAAAATACTGGGTAAGTTTAAAAATTTTTTGAGTAAAATAACTCATATTTGAGGAGACATAGAAGAGACGAAAGAGTGAATGGCAAAAGATGATAATTGAAAGTTAAATTATATCTTGCCTAGCAAAATATAAGATAGGGCTATAGGGCTATATTTACCTTCGGGCTATAGAAATAGGGCTACAATATGAAAATAATTCCATTCCTACAATTCCTCCAAAAAATTTAGTTCGTAGCCAATCTGTAGGACGTTCCTCTCAGTCTGCACAACTTTGAAGAAAGTCCGTGGTAGTTATAGCTGCCACCACCGATATTACTAGGTGATATCGGTCACCTACTGTGAGGATTGTGTAAATGAACACTGACGCTGTCAATTAACTGAATTAACAGTTTATTTAGAATATATGTATACACTAAATACGCTATTTACAATTATATACAATTACAACTCGGATATAGGTGATCCGGTTCAACATTAAATTAAATACAGTAAAGGTTGGCTGTGTACTATTCAAATTACACCTTCCACCTCACACTTAATGCACGTTAAATTCACTTTATCGGAGATCAATCTCGAATCTCCCAACACATGTATACTCGGCCTGCACTTCTCGGCCCAGAGCACTAAACACCAGGACGTCTGTGTCCCTTGCTCTCCAGATACGCACTGCTTACGCTCTACAACACAGAGCACCCTCTAGGTACGAAACCCAGGTACGAACTGAACTAATCTGAGACAATACTTGCTCTTCTCAAATCACTGTGTTTCCCCAATGTCAACCCCCTTTGTAGCGTATTCATTGGACACATTCTACATTCCTTTCTTGATTAGTGACATGTTGCTTGTCTGCTCATCATTCACATACCTCACTGACGGATGAACACGCCTCTCAGCAATCTCCTCTTTCTCTTATTTACCACCTGCACAGGATTACCTGTCAATTCTCCCTTCCACAAAGAAAGAATGTCACCTTGAAAATTCTAGTACACAGCGAGTACAATACAAAATATTAAGATAGAGAAATAGCGGAAATTCCATTCTTTAGCAGAGGTGGTCTCAGAACCTGACACAATCTTTCTAGTTAACTGCTCCAGAGTTTGTTTATTCCATTTGTTTCATTAATAAAGATGAGCTTTTAATTAAATTAGAAATAACCCAATAGAATTAAAATGATTCTCACAATTTTTAAATAAATAATGTCAATTTCTAAATATTTCCTGTATAATGTCAATAGTTTCACAATACGGATGTTATATTTCAAACATTTCTTGTATAATTTCAACAAAGGCAGTATAGATCAATATTAATTATCAGAGCTAAAAATAATACATATCGGAAAACTGAAATATTGCATAAAAATTCATTTAAACATAATGATTGAGCAGCTATATCTCTTTGATAAGAACATAGTGATCTTTAGTAATTGACAAACTTTTCAGTAATTTTGCCTGCAATGATAAGATAATCAGATTTTTCGATAGATAGGAAATATGCTTCTAATTTTATGCGGAAAACCCTAAACAATTAAGGAGAATTCGTAACTGCCGATTTCACTGGTAATGATATATTATAGGCCTAGTATTTTTTAGGTAGTGTTTTGCTTAAAATTCTTTGATTTATACACGAGTACATAAGATAAATAAATAAATAAATGTGAACTAATGAAAGAGGAAAAAACTGAATGTCAAGAAAAGCATATTGTTTACTCACTAAATTGCTATATCAATTCAAGACATTGAAATGGATGAAAAATATGCAAGATATTTGTTTTTGAGAGAAATTTAATTAGACATTCACTCTCAGGAATTTCAGTGCTCCTGATGTGATCAAATGAATTTTTTTTAACCAAATCTGATTAATAACTTTCGAAACCAAATGAATTTGTAAGAAACATATCAATTTGTTTATTGCAACAATATCTTTTTGTTAATAGTTATCGTAACCAAATGATGTATTTGGTTACGATGAACTTGTGGCCAGTTCTATCAAAAATTTGGATGGGGTTATAATATACAAATAATTTCGTTCCTATAAATATTAAAATATATTTTATTTCATACTACTATTTTTTTTATACCGCTATATGCTTCCGTTTACTGCCATATACTTATACCGCCATACTTTCTAGTTAATTGCTTCAGAGTTTGTTTGTTTCACTTGTTTGATCAATAAAAATGAACTTTTGATTAAATTAAAAATAACCCTATAGAAATAAAATATTTCTCAAAATTTTTAAATAAATAATGTCAATTTCTAAATATTTCCTATATAATGTCAATAGTTTTACAATGCGAATGTAATATTTTAAATATTTCTGGTATAATTTCAACAAAGGCAGTATAGATCAATATTAATTATCAGAGCTAAAAATAGTACATATTGTAAAACTGAACATTTAAACATAATGATTGAGCAGCTATATATCTCTTTAATAAGAACAGTAATCTTTAGCAATTGACAAATTTTTCAGTAATTTTGCCTGCAATGTTAAGATAATCAGATTTTTCGATAGATAGGAATATGCTTCTAATTTTATGCGGAAAGAAACCCTAAACAATTGCCGATTTTACTGGTAATGATTTATTATAAGTCTAGTATTTTCCCAGTATACATTTAATTTTAATGTTACATACAGTTTTGAAAGACAACTGTTTCATTTGTTGATTTGGATAGATTGCTTGTCATTAACATCGTATTAAATCAATAAAGATATTTTCAAGTATCTGAAATCCGTTCCAGTTTGGAATTAAAACGGTCGCCCTATCGTAATTGCAACTTAAATATCAAGTAACTCTTTATTATATGGGCATGAATGTTTCAAAATTAATTTATTAAAATATTAATTTTGCGTCACTGTGTCTTTGGCGCAGTGTAAATTTATAAATATCGCCAATGGAAAATATACAAAATCATCAATGCCGATACTAAACAAAATACTGCATGAATAATTTCTTTACTACTGTAATTTAACTTAAGGGGGACTGGAACACAAAAATATAAATTTCCTATTAAAAAAAAAAAAAAAAAAAAAAAAACATTATACAGTTTTCCCCCACTTAATCGGGTAACGGATAATCGAATACCCCGCTTATTCGAATAAAATCCTCCGGAACCGAATTTCACCCCATTGGGCTAATGTTATTTTCCCCCGCTTTACCGAATACTTTACACGAAATGTCCTCGTTTAATCGAATAACAACTGAGTGAGACAATTGTAAAACTGGGTGTGAAAAATACGTTTCCATTGGAATTTTCTCCACACTTTTTGTCGTTATCGATTCTTACACAAAAAAAATTTCCAGAACTTCCAGCGTGGATTTCGCCTGGCAAGAATACAGATGATTGGTCAAGTGAGCTCCTTTCCGTGTTCTTCCTCTTCTTTTTTTTTTTTTTTTTCGAATAAATTTGAAAAATGGTGAAATAAATTGGACAGTAATTTCGATCAATATTGAATTTTGTTTACTTTAGTTTGTTACAGGACTTTTTATTTCACTTTTTTCATTTTTTACAGGAATTTTCAATGGAGACACTTTCATTTTTTAAACCAGTTGCATAACTGAAATCATCCTCATTAAAAAAAAAAAAAAAAAAAAAAAAAAATATCAACAATAAAAATCGAAAAAGTTAAAAACGACGACGTCCTTTAAACAGATTGATCTCAGCTATACATTGCAAAAAAAAAAAAAAAAAAAAAAAAATCATTTAAAATTTTTGAAATGCGGTAGAGATATGCTTATAAATTTGTCCTATAGGATTAGCATTTGCGAGCAAATCCTTTCGCGTGACTGAAGTAGCCCTTAATAATAATATGTTGTCAGTTAGGAGCTCAAGATGGTAATTATGATACCATTCGAAAAATAACTCGCCCATTTTTTATTCTAAAATTTTACATAAACCACTTTCATCTATTTTTTTAAACCTGTATAAATTACGTAAATTAAATTCTAATAACAAAATTTGGACCCAATTCACATAATCTGCATTAAATGTAATGTAAACCAAATGCATGTACTTACTGACGTTGAACTAATGCGTATTTACTTGAATTATTTTATTTTTAATTCAGCTTGCATTGTTCTATTAAAGTTTTTAACGATTTTCTTACTCTGGTAATTAAATATACTGTATTTAATAATTTTATCATTTTATTGCACCTTAATTATTATATTTATATGCCTCCCCGTTTAATCAAATACCCCGCTTAATCGAATATTTTTTCTGGAACCGTCAATATTCGTTTATGAGGGGACGACTGTAGCATTAAAATTTTGTCTGTTTATTCCCTACTTAAATTGACGTTTAGATCACGTTTCTATCACGAGATATTAATTCTTTTGTTTTGATTTGTTTTTAAAATTTAGCTTTCAAACAATGATTGTCATGGAAACGACTTCTTGTAAAAATGCGCATTTCTTCATGTTAGGTTTTTTTTTTTTTTTCCACCCATTCTCATATTTAAATTGTTATATGTCAAGAAGACAAATATAACATGTCTTTTTCAATTTTTTTTTTTTTACTTTAATTTTGATTCAGCAAATTTGAAAAAAAAAAAAATATTTACTTTTAAACATATGATTCTTATTGAGTTACGTCATATTTAAAAAAAATTTACTGTAAGTACTTAACATTTTTATTTAAATTAATATTTTTTTAAATAGCAGAATCAAATTTAAACCTGATATATTTCAGTTTATTTGAATAAACAGAAATTGAAATTCTACAAATAATATTTCGAATTATAACGATTTTTAATTATCTCACTTTTTAAATAAATTTTAAAATTTATTTTCTTTTTAAAAAATTCTGAGAAGTTTTGTCATGTGAATTTATTTACAAACAATATGGTTAACTACACAAAAAATTTCAAAAGTTTAACTCAATAATAATAATAATAATAATAATAAATAAATAAAAATAATTCAGGACGCAATAAACACACGCCAAAAACATTGGGTTGTATGTGTACAGCTCAAATTATTATATTTCGAGATGTAGAGAAAATTCCCTTTTCGATAATCCAGAAGAACAGTTTTCTGTTATGCATAAAAAATATATATAGCAAGAAAGAAAAAAGACTAAATTTCACTGTGAGGTCTTAATTTCATTTTTCTGACATTTTTTTATTCCTCAACTGCTCCTCTCAAAAAGCGCAAAACGTTTTGACACATTTACAAATTCATTTTTTAACGGGGAAGATATAAAATTGGAATGTCTGACTATGGAAGCGATTTTGAATCGAACTCATTTTTCTATTTTTTGATCATTAGATTACCTATTGAGTAATAAGCTATTTTGATCACGTGATCACGCTTTTTTCTCCGTTTCGTTGACTGGTTTTTCTGCTTTCGTTGGAAAGTGCAATTCAAAATGTCTATTTTGATGGCTTGTTCTGAAAGATTTATTGCGTTTGCAAAAAATCAGAAAAATGAGTTCGATTAGATAGTTTTTAAAGGACAAAACCTGCTAGTTTCATGCATTTCCAAATAAAAATAAATTAAAACTTACATCACAAAGTTGCCCTTTTTGATTTAAGAACACCCTTAATATGATTTCCTTTATAATTCTGTGAAGATTTAAGAAGAAAAAAATAATAATAACAACAACAAAAGCAACTATACCTTTATCTATTACCTATCTATTATCTTTGACTTATGGGATTCAAATATGGTGTCAAAAATAAGTTGAAAAATGAAAGTTTGAAAATTAATTTTCTATGTAGATGATTCACATTTAAAAAAATAATGTTCATATATTCTATTCTAAAACAATACATTATTTCGAATATGATGCTAGCTTTGGTACCTAGGTTTGGCAACTTTGGTATTTTGGTTGTAAACGAATAAAGTGATTTTTTAAATTAATTATTTAATTAAAAATTCCAATGACAATTGTATTTTAAAACTAATAAAAGGTTTTAACAAAGTAAATGTTTTTTATTGCATCATTCTAAATAATACAGGCGGATAAGAATTTTAAAGAAGTTGATTTTTATAGCATAGTTAGACGCATATTTGGTTTCTAAAAACCCCCAACCCCCCTCCCCACACACATACACACAATTAAAAAATTCGGAATCTCACAACTTTAGACAGTACGCTGCAGAAAATTTTCTACTCTTTGATATAATTACTGTTTTTGCGTGCGGTTTGCTTCATTTTATTTCAAAATTTTTCTGCCGCGCAAAAAACATGGGAAAAAATCGAAAATTTAATATTTGTATCGCGATATGAATTGAAAGCTATGTTAAATCTGAACATTGTGAACAAATTCATATTTCAGTGCTTCTTTATTTAAAAAAAATATCACAGGCAAGTAGGACTGGGCCTTATCAGAAATTTAATATCGCAATATTTAACGAGTTAATACTGATATTTGTGATATATAGCGATAACTATATTTTAAATTGTGCAAGAATACAAATTTTGTTAATTTCGGAACATAAATGGTATAATATAGTAGCAGCATTTTAGATAATAATGTGAAAAAAGTTGATATAAAAAATTGTAGTGTTAAGCAGATGAAATTAACGAATTTAAGCTCATTTAGGGGCCGTCCAAAAATAATGTCACACATTTTTTCAGTATTTTTGACCCCCTACCCCCTTTGTCACAGGTCCCGTTATATTACGGAAACATATACTTACAATTCAGCGACAAAGCACTACGTTATATATATATTTTTTTTTAAACTTTATGTCTTTTAATGACATTTGTGAGCATAACATTAAAAAAGATTCGTGTACTTACTTTATATGATATAAAATTAAGGTTTACAACAAAAAACATAATTAACATACAAAAATAATAAAATATTTATATGAAAAAGAAATTGAAAACAGTAGTATTTTGCAAATTGAAATGGAATTTAATATACTTGGTGTTAAATATTATGTTTAATTTATAAGTACGAATTTCATAATTTAATCTGTTTTAATGCTTTTATTGGAATCAAAATTCTTTTTACTCCCTCCCACTACCTTGTCACAAACTATCAGAATTTCACGAACCCCCTCCTTCCCCTATCCAGGTGTGACATAATTTATAGACGGCCTCTATAGTTGCAAAATATAGCAATACAATATTTTTAAACCCGAATTCTGTACATGTGGCACAAACCATATAAAATATCAAATTTAGTTGAAAATTTGCGTATTCATGTTCCTCTATAATCAGGGGACAAGTATCGCGAGTCTATTTTTCTATGCTGTTATAAAGCCCTTACAGTGATCCAAAACTAAGGAGTGTTTCCTTCCCTTCCCCCGAAATATCCTTGTATTAAGCACTAAACATAATATAGCTTAAGATCGGTTTGCAAAACGCCAAAAAAAAAAAAAAAAAAAAAAAAAAAAAAAAAAAAAAAAAAAAACAGGTAGATGAAAATAGAAAATAGCGAAAATCTAATTTCCTCTCGCTGAAGAAAAGAGGTTATCAGAAATTCATGCATGATATTCGTGTTTCCAATTCTCACATATTTCTTCCTAAGTCGGTCATTGGAGTTTAGGGGAGGGACGCGCAAAATATCGTGAAGGTGTTAATTACCTCTCTGATCGCTTCTAATCACGATTCAATCAGCTATTATATCATTTAAGCAACAAAAAGTGTGAAGATTTAGTTTTTGTATCAGTCCAAACTTATGCAACAGGTTTTCATTGATCTTTTGTTAGATGTGTCTCTTTATCTGATGGTTTCCATTTTACATCCTGACCCATTTAATGTGATTTAAAAGTTATCTCTTCATCTAAAGCAAGCTGTCATATAAAATGAAAGATTTTTTGAAGACTTCGCTGATATTTAGCTTTGTATAAATTATACGAATGGTAAACGAAAAAAAAAAAAAATTGTCTTCCTTTTAGTGAAGTATAATCGATTATTAACCTGTTCGCGACGAAATTCTTTTTGCTTTCAAACTGCTTTTTTTCCGATTTATTTTTGAATTCGTTTTTGCTCTCAAATGCACCAAACTTTCAAAATCTCTTATTTGGAAAGTACACAAGATGCCGTGATTGTCGATTCTTTGATAAATTCAGAAAATATTGCAAAAAAAGCAATCAAAAACAGCAGTTCGAACCGATTTTTCCGAAGCGAGCGATCTGGGTACGAAAAAGAGGGTCGTACTGATAAGTTAATTGTATATAAATCAAATTCCAATGAATTGAGCGTAAAATGACATCACACGGCACCTCATACGTCCCTTCAAGAATCCCCTCAGCAAGTTTCATGTTTCTACGTTTAAAAATGTGTCTGAAATTGTATCGGAAAATTTTGAGCTGTTGAAGGTGGAAAAGCGTTTTTTCGAATACACCCTTAATCTTTCATCACCGGTTTTTTAAAACACGAATTTTTGCCTAATTCATCGAGGAAATAAATGCTTTGATTAAATAAAGAAAAATTTACAGTGAAAAATAACTGATGGAAATAATCAAAGATTCTGAACACCTTAAACATCACATATACGGTTTTTTTTTCCCTAGACTGATATATATAATACATTTAATTTCTTTTCCACAAAGGAAAAAAAATCGTGCAGTGACGGAGTAAAAATTCTTACCCTATTCTAAAAATGCAAAATTATTCATTATAATCAGTATACAAATTCAAAGCAAATTTAAAATATAAGCTTATTTATATGAAAACTGCATAGCATATTCATGTCCTTCTATAATCAGGGGACAATAACCGTGGTTCAATTTTTTCATGGTCTAATAAAGCCCTCATCCTCATCATCAGTGATCCAAAACTAAGGAGTGCTCCCCCCCTTCCCCCTCCCCGAAATATTCTTGTATTAAGCACTAAACATAATATATCTCAAGATCTGTTTGCAAAACACTTTTTTGCACTCAATTTAATAACATGCCATTTCACAAACTAAAATGGTTAAAAAAAAAAAAAAAAAAAAAAAAAAAAAAACGAAATTTAAGGGTGTATTTGAAAAAACGCTTTTCTACCTTCAACAGCTCGAAATTTTCCGATACAATTTCAGGCATACTTTTAAAAGTAGAATGATGAAACTTGTTGAGGGTATTTTTGAAGAGATGTACAAGGTGCAGTGTGATGTATTTTTACGCTCTATTCATTAGAATTTGATTTATAAGCAATTATCTTCTCAGTATGACCCTTTTTTTCGTTCACAGATCTTCCGCTAGGGGAAAATCTGTTCAAAATGCCGTTTTTGATTGCTTTTTTTTTGCAATATTTTCAGCATTTATCAAAGAATTGACGATTACGGCACCTTGTGTACTTTCCAAATAAGAGTTTTTGGAAGTTTCGTGTATTTGAGAGCAATAATGAAGTCAAAAATAAATCGGAAAATAAGCAGTTTGAATCGAAATACGCCCTTAATCTAACTTATGTAACAGGCTTTTATTAATCTTTTATTAGATTAATGTGATTTAAAAGTTATCTTTTCATCTAAAGCCAGTTGTCATGTAAAATAAAAGACTTTTTTGAGAACTGCGCTGCTATTTAGCTTTGTATGAATTATACGAATGTTAAACGGAAAAAAAAAAAAAAAAAAAAAAAAAAAAAAAAAAAAAAAACATTATTTTTCTTTTTAGTGAAGAATAATCGATTATTAACCTCTTCGCGACAAACATGTTTTGCAGAATTTTTAATCTTTTTCCGCCGGTTTTTCAAAGCAGAAATTTTTGCCTTATTCAATCGAGGAAATGTCCTGATTAAATAAAGCAAAATTTACAATAAAAACTAACTGCTGGGAATAATCTGAATCAAGAATTCTGAACACCTTATGCGACACGTATATGTGACGCTCGTCCCAATGGTATTTAATTAAGGGTGTTCTTAAATCAAAAAGGGCAACTTTGTGACACATGCATTCATTTATTTTTGTTCGGAAATGCATGAAAATAGCAGGTGTTGTTATTCAGAAACTGTCTAATTGCACTCATTCTTTTGTTTTTTAAAAACACAATAGATTTTTCATAACAAATCTTCAAAGTTGACACTTTTGAGCATATTTCCCGACGAAAGCAGAAAAACCGGTCGAAAAGTAGGAGAAAAACAGGTGATTGCGTCATCGATATAGCTTATAACTCGATAAGTAATTTAATTATCATAAAATGGAAAAATAAGTTCAATTCGAAATCGCTTTCATAGTCAGGCATTAAAATTTTATAACTTTCTGTTAAAAAATGAATTTGTAAATGTGTCAAAACGTTTTTCGCTTGTTGAGCAGATCAGTTAAGAACACCCTTAAGATTTTTCTTTCCTTTTTGACATAAAAACATGAAAATTTTCCATTCATTTGCAAAAATATCGCAAATAAATTTCGTTTTTTAGAGAAAGTCTTTATAAATAATTCCTTATATAAAAAAGGTACGTACTTCATTTCCTGATGAGTAGACACAATCAAGATTTATTTCAAATTATTGATTTTTAGTTGAAAAAGTAATTTTGGAATTTACATGTAATATATTTAAAAGCAAACCATTATTAAAATGTCTCGACCCATGGATTATTCTGGTCAGTATATTGGCTAGTTTATTTCAAACTTGAGGATTTTGAAAATCGAAGTTTGTATAATACTGCCTGATCTCTGCAGAGTGAAGATATTTAAGCTCAAATTTTCTTTACACACTGTTAAAACTTTCTACAAAAACATAGAAAAAAGAAAAAAAAAAAAGAGAGAGAGAGAGAGAGAGAGAGAGAGAGTAAATAAAATCTTTATAAATTTACACTAGCTCTTTGGTTAAATGCATTTGATTGAGTTTCTCTGTCATTATTTTATAAGCATTTGCATTATATCCAATTTCATTCAGGTATTCCCAAGTGTTTATTTAAAGAAAATTTATGTTTTTTTACGATTCGTATTTCAAAATACGAAGCTTTAAAATTAATTTACAGTTTTATTAGAAATATTAAAGAAGAAAATTTGGTTTTAAAAGGGATTTATTAAAAATTTGAAAATTTTAGAAAATTTGTGCGGAATTAGTAGAATTTTTTTTTTTATCGAGAATGCCTGTAAATTGTTTCATTCACTGTGAGCATGAAGCTGGTAATGCTGAAAGTAAATTAAAAATATTTCACCGTTGAATCATAAAAGTCACTCTTTGCTTGCAACCGTAACGACAATTAAGGTCCACGCACATAGCACTAACTTCTTGTGCTATCTTTGATCTTTCGTGTCGGCGCTTTGATGTATAAATTGCACTTCTAGTGCACTGAATCTGAACTTCAAGAGAGAAATCTAAACGCGAAATCAGTTGACAGCTTTACGACTGAAGATAAGGTTGATAAAAGTTCCCCTTCCTTTGTCAATTTGGTAGAGTCAGTCCCTCAAAAATCATTTAAAGAGATTTCACCCTTGTTCCGTTCGAAACCAAAGATTGATTGATTGTTTTTTTTTTAGTGTAATAAAAACTAGTGCTGTTCGCTCCCAGCCTACATTGCAGTTAATAATATGTTCACCTGCAACCCTGAGGACTCGAGATTATTTCCCTGAACAAATAGAAATAAATGTTGTAAAATATTAAGCAACACAGCAATTCAAATTCACTCTAAAACGTCTAATTCTTCTAAGTTCAAGAATTCATTGATTTCTACAAACAAATAAAATATTACCATTAAAAATAAATAAAATTGCAGAGTCAGCTGTAAAGTTTACGATTAATTTTCTGTTATTTAACAGAATCTGTGTTTTTTCTAATCTACTGAAATATCAGTAGATTCTGACTAATTTCTCAGGGAACAGTGCAAGAGTGCATGAATTGTGAATTTTCCTCCTTTTCACTAAAATATAGCATCTAACAGAAAAACAAAGATGTAGTGGAGGATATACGGCGTAAATCCTCTGGATTTTTTTTAAGGAATACCATATTCCCTCTGCTTCGCAAGAAAGAAAGCCATAGGATATAAACTCTAGGGTATATCCTCTGTTTTGAACGTATACCCTCTTTTTTTTTTTTTTTTTTTTTTTTTTTTTTTTTTTTTTTTTTAACGACTACATCATTGCAGAAAAACGCAATAAATTTTATGACAATAAATCAAAAGTTTGAGCCCGAGTACAACTATCTGTCCCTTATAATAAAATTGATCGAACTTGAATCCTACAACTTTAACTTATAGTAGTAAATGATTCGGAGAAAAATTCAACAACAGCTACTTACACCATCACAAAAGTAAACTTTTACACTTCGTTATTTTACTATACTTCTTTACAAAACCTGCATTATTATTTTTTTTTTCAAGAATGCTATTAAATTTCGCTTCATATAACATCACACATAAAATTTACATTCGCTCTTTCTCACGAAATTCGAGACTTAACAAGCTACCGCCATCAACAATGTTCCTTGATTATCACAATTTTTTCTTTTATTCCACTCCTGTTTTGAAACACAATTTTCCGCTTCTTTTGTTCTGCTGGAAGACAAAAAAAAAAAAAAAAAAAAAAAAAAAAAAATCTCTTTTTCATTGTTCGAAGTTCTCAACAATGAAAATACATACACATCCATAATTCTTCCACATATAAATAATTAAATTATTTTTCTAAACTACAATGTAACGATAACGTTTCCTCGATATTAATTTTTTTTATGAACTCGGTCTCCAATTAACTACAGTCGTACCACCACATCTGGAAGGTAGTTATTTCTTTTTATGCCACCATTCATATTTTGATGAGATTTTTGTAGTAAAAATTTACGCAAGAGGTTTCCAATCGTCCTTGTTTTTTTTTTTTTTTTATATATTTATTGGTCGCCTTTATTTATTTTGATATTTGTCGTTCTACCCTCCCTCCCTTGTCTTCGCCCATTGTCTATACTACTTCTTCTCCGATAAAGAATGTCTTTGAAGAAGTCGAAAGAAAAAAATCCTGATAAATAAGCCTATTGTTAAAGAGGAAGGGCACTAAAGTTTCATTCTTGATTCCTGGTTTAATTATTTTTTTACTGCAATTTTCTTTCAAAAGTCATGATGCATTCAACATTTTGATTAAAAAAAAAAAAAAATTCTTCAAATTTTATTTATATTTTTTATGTTTATATCATTTGAGATAAGAGTATTTGTACCATCATAAAAATTATCTATACTGCCTAAATTGGATTTTTTCAGGTCGTGAGAATTGAGGAATTCCCTATATGATATTTAATACTATAACCGTTTTTAAATAAATATATACAGTTTTGGTATTACCTAGGAAGAGACAGAAGTTATTATTCATTTATACAAACCAAACTTATCTAATTGTGTTCGTAGATGCACAATTTGTTGACACTGAACTATTAGTACATTTGTTTTAAAGGAATGGTAACTATGCGTTGAAAAATATGTACAATCCAAATGATGAGATCTTTAATGATTATATTTAGAAGATATACCACATTAATATTATTCATATTCTTGATTTCATGAACGCTAATATTTATATTTAAGATATTCTGGTTTAAATAGTTAATAAAAAAATCAAGAAAGTTACAAAATAACAAATTTAAATAATGTTTTAGGACGGATCGAACAGTGCTTCCACTGTTATCTTCAACATAATCACAAATTTACTCCCAAGAAGAGTTTTCTTTCTTTCTTTTTTTTTCTCCTTTTTTTTCTTTTTTTTTCCCCCACTAAGTCCGCATAAAAAAGATGATGAAATTCCGGATGTAATTTTAATAAGAACTTGCATCATATTTCGAGGCATCAGAAGTGCAGGCATGATTATTGTAGTGGTTTGTAATCGAACGATTTATTTTTTCAATTTTCTGATAATGAATTACATCTTAAGTTATATACGAATGTTACCTTGCGATGAAAACTTTTTTACTTTCGAAGCGTCTTGAGGGCTTTCCTACATTTTCATAAAACTTCTTAAAAAATTAATCATAACTAACATTTTCTTTTCCTGTTTGTTTCAAAAATACACACCATGCCCTTTTATTTGATATACATCTTGAAATACAATTTTGTTTAAAATATTTTTACCTACAACAGATTAAAGTTGTTTCTAGGAAACGGAAAAATACGGACAAACCGCTCAGAGGGTTAAATCTTTTTCTGCGTTGTCGCATGCGGAAATTTTGTTCAAAATTTCATCTTATGACAACTTTTGCTGAGAAATTCGTCTGTGCTTTATCGAAAAATGCAAAAACAAAACGAAAATAGTTTGACGACACAATTTCCTTAAAATTTCTCCAGTTTGGCACGTTTGCGATCCAAAACGAATTAAAAAGTGCGTCTAAAAGTAACCCGATATGGAGAGAAGAGCATTAATAAAGGGATTTCCTTGTGCTTCTGTTTAAAACAATGGTCCATCTTTTTAAAAAATGACCGCGTAGAACATTTTTTAATAAACTGGTGAATTTAAAAATGAAATTGAATTCAGAAAGAATTAAAAAGAAAACTGAACCAGCTAACATAAAGGAAATACAGTCGAACCTCTATATAACGAAACTCCATACATCGAATTTCTCCATATAACGAATTTTTAGTAAGAACGGTCCCCTTTTCGCACGATTACATTAAAAACAGACTCTATATAGCGAAATATCTATCTCCATATAACGAATTTTTTCATAAATTGATCTTAATTTATCCAGTTTTAAAAAAGCTTCGAAATCATATGGAATCAATTTTCCATCACTTATTTTTGATTTATCGTTCAGTGGAGAGGGTTTAATAAATATTACTTTTTTCCTTATTCTTTAAATCTAACAAGTTCATCCCACCTCCCACACACCTTTCAACATCCTTCTCAAAACACAGTCAATTGAATTGTTACACATATAAGAGAGGAATCAATGAGAGCACATAAGAGAGACCTTCAAATGGAGGAAAATATCAACTACAATTTTTCATTCCTTGCTAAAATTTGAGAATTTTTTTTGAGAGCGTAACAATTGTAATTTTAAAATCAAAACAACAAAAAATTACAGATTTCTTCCTCTGAAATTTATGAAAGTCTTCCTCATTTGATTTTCATTAAGCTTGCAAATAAATGTCTTTTCTCTTTTTTGAAACTGCTTAAATAAGTAAGAAATAAAATGTTAGCTTAATATATACTTTTAAACATTTCAAATTCTTAATTAAAAAGATCAAAAATAATATTTGTTCAAAATTTACACATTAAATACTATTTTTAACATCATAGTCTATACATCGAATTTCTCTATATAACGAATTTTTTACTGGAACGATGGATTTCGTTATATAGAGGCTCGACTGTATTTTCTATTTCCTTTACATGTGCAGAAAAAATTGATTAATATGTTGTGAATTTAAAAAAAATGTTTTTGTAAAATTCTGAAGCCGTTTATTCGTGCCAAGATGTTGATGACCAATTCCTATTCTTGGCGGAATATCGTCTCTTTGTTGATGATACGCAATAGACACCGAAAAATCTTCTATTTTCAAGAAGCAAAAGGACATGCCAGAAAAACGATAATTCAAAAAATTAGAGGGGACGACAAAGGAAGGGGGAGAGAATTGCAAAAGATTCCGGAATGAATCTGTCGTCATGACAACACTCCTTATCCGCTTCACTAGTCATCATTTCCACCCACCCCCTTTCATATTTTCATCATCTTTTTTATTATTTTTTCAAACATGTCGTCTATTTCCGAAATATTTTGTTTTCGGAAAAGGAATTTTTAAGAGCGCTTTACAAAGTGACAGTACTTATTCCATATTTTTCCATGCAGTTTTACTTTCTCTCAGATGGCAACGGGGACATATTGGGATGTATCAAATTTCGACTAGAGGGTGGGCAGAAGTGTTCAGAGATGGAGAGGAGGGGGAGATATGTAAGATGTTCTTAATCCCAGAACGAAGGAGCGATTAAATATTTTTGGAAATAATGCCAGTTATTATTTTTTCTACTTTTTTTTTTCATTTGCTTGAAGTCTGATTTATATTGGCTGAGAGTGGAGCGTGTGCTGAATTTGAAACTTTTCGTTATTAGTTCGAAAAACCTGGATTCGGGTGTAGGGTTAATGCCGCTTGCATTTGAGTAGCATGTGATTTTGAATAACGACAATCCTAAAAAAAAAAATTACAAAAAAAAAAAAAAAAAAAAAAAAAAAAAAAAAAAAAATGGGATTTATTAAAAATAAAAGTAAATTGAAAAGAACAAAAAGTGAAACTGTATAGCCATTTTTGTAAAAAAAATTAATCACCAGGTACTGGAAATTGCAATTTTCGGTTTCAACGTTTTCGATTCCAGTAAAAAGAAGGGAATAAAAATTGGCGGGAAAATAAGACAGAATTTCATACCTTTTTTATTATTAATATTTTCTTTTAATAGGAGTTTTTATTGTCAGTGAATACACGTGCATGCGCGCACACCACAAATAATAATAAAAATGAACTAGACTCCTTTAAAAAACTGAATATGCACATAATATATGTACGACATAAAATTATTTATACAAAGTATTTCAAAAACGGTGAAAACTAGCTTAAGGGTGTATTCAAAACAAAATTGCCAATTTTCTAACTCAGTTTTAAATTGATTTTTGTTCTGAAACGCGTCAAATTAGGAGATTCTCTTATTCAGAAACTATATAATGTGCCGTGCTTGTCAGTTTTTTCATAAAAGGAGAATACATTGCAAAAAATGCTGCCAAAGTTGGCGTATTGAACCAAATTTCTTGAAGCGACAGAGATGGGAACGAAAAAAAATGGCCATAACATGAAAGAATAATTGTTTATAAATCAAGTTCTAATTAATTGAGCAAAAAATGAAAACACGCAGCCGCTTATACATCTCTTAAAGAATCCCGTCAGCAAGTTTAATGTTTTTATGAATCTGAAAATATGTTCGAAAATTTCGACTTGTTGAGCGTGGGAAAATATTTTTTTGAATTTAAACTTATTTTAGGTCAAAGGCAGAAAAATTAAAGAAGTAATGTTTTTTCTTAGTTACTTTTAATTTGGCATCTCTTTATGAATACGTTCAAGATTTTTGTAAATTACAGTCGATATTAATCAAAATAAGGCCACGGTGGTGTAGACCCCTTGCATTTGTTTACTACTTTCATTAAATTTTGACCTTTGCCTTCAATCGATCTATATATTTTTCATTTTTAGCTAAATACTGCTCTGCTGTGAAAAAAATTCGAAATTAATTTTTCGAAGACATTTTAGGTACTATATGTTTTAGAAATATTATGACAATTAAAAAACAAGCAAAAATAAATAAATAAATAAAGACATATATAGACAGACAGATATATAGGTAGATATATATAGAGAGAACACGAAAGTTACAATTATTAATTTCCTGTGGAGATATTTTAAAATTACAAGTGCATTCCTTGTTCATAAGTTTAACGAGGGGAATTTGAGATCGCAGTAACCAACACCCTTAAAGTATATTTACTTCATCATCATCATCATCATTCTACTTCATTTATTTCATTTTTTCTACTTTTCATTTTCTTCTTCTTCTTCTTCTTTTTTTTTTTTTTAAGTTTCGTTTACTTTTATGATACGTTATTTTTTTAATATTCAAAGAATGGAAGTTTAGTTTTGCCATTAGATCAATTTAATTAGATATTCGTTGTTTATGCATTAAAAAATAAATAAATAAATAAAAAATAAATAATAATAATTTCGCATGCCGCTATATAAATGTCATGATTTATATAAGCTATATACAAGCTTTTGAAAAATATGTATTTATACGTGACTTAAAATTATTAAAATTAAATATATTTAATTTCTTAAAAAGTAAAATTCAAAATGGAAGTTGTTGAAATGTTGCTTCAAAATTTTGATAACTGTGAGGATAGCTCTTAGGAGTTCCACCAGTATTTTTATATAGTATTTTTTTTTGTCTCAATTACGACAAAATTGTTGCGTTTAAATAAGATGATTGCAACTATTTAAAAGTACTGACATAATTTTTTATCTAAGGTAATGAGGTTCTGCACGTATTGTCAAAATCTTACTTCAGATGTACTAAAAAAAGTCTCCCCCTCCCCTGACGAATTTTTCCACAATTCTTCATGATATTGGTAGTAACTGATTAGCAATAACGTCTATATTGAATATTATGCATGATTTAGAACTTGGAAGCAATCTTATATTAAAACTTGTGCCAAATTTTCTTGTTCAAGTGGTAATACCCACTTTCGATATCATTTCGTGTTCTTTGGATCCTTATTTAACGTTATAGTAACATTACAGTTTACAGTTCTCCCCTCCTTTAAATCTATTTGGACATAACTGCCTAAAAAGGCGTTTTGTTACATTACTTCTTCTCTCAAAAACTCACATTTTTCTCTTTTGTTTATGAAGCTTATTAGATCAAAGTTTTTAAAAGATGATTTTGTTACATTCATATATAAATGTAAATGGATATATATATATATGTAAGAAAATTTAAAAATCAGACCTATTAATTAGTTTTTTAATAAATCGCCCCTCAATTTGGATAAGGGCCAAATGACTAATAGTCACGGGTTTTACAGGGCAGCAAGAAACTTAAGTTTATCGTGTTAATTTAACTATAACACATGACCCTTTTTAACTGGTAATCCTAGGGAGATTAGAAATTTCAAATGTACATCTACGTACTTGCTCTCGAGAAACCATACTGTAATGACCTGTGAAAGGATTTTCCTATGTTTTAGAATGTTTTAATAAATCTTAATTAATGCTAATTCTTTGAAGTCTGTCGTTTTATGAAAATGCGACATATATCTATTTAAAATGCTCCGATTTATTCATATTTTAGAGTTTCGTTCATTTGACAAAACCCTATTCGTCTCTGTCTTCTGTCTGTCTGTTTCTCACAGAGTCCGTACACAAAAACTATATATAAGTCAGAGCGTTCAAATTTTGTGTATAGCTGAATAGCTCTTGTCACACAACAAATCATAAAAAATTTTTAAAGGACAATTATTTTAATCAAAATATTTTTTAATGTCATCAGTTCATTTTTTACTTCTTCTTCTAAATGTTGCACGCAAGTTTAAAAAGATATAAAAATTATTATGCATGTAACATAAATTAATGGATTAAATAAATCACTTAAAAAACGCACATATTTGTTTTATTTTATCATATTATATCATATTCATCACAATTTTGACACGCGAAGTCAAATATATTTTTTTTATTTATTAAATTCCTATTCATTTAAATTACTAGCCGCCTCTGGTGACCAGTTTGGTCTCCTTTAAATTTATGCTGATCTTTGCAATATTTTACTTTTCAAAAATATTGCTGCTAACAAAGTGTTTTGAAAAAGATATTAAACAAAATTCTCTGTGCCATCTGTGATCGCTCTTACATACTTGGTTTTCTGATCTGTGACGCTTAAAATATGATTCTATTATACAAAGAACTTTTTAAAAATTTGAGAAATGGTGTCTAAAGAATCGTTTTGTTTTATCAGTATTCGTTTAGTTTCTAATTCCTTTTAAAACTTTTTTATCATAAAATGAAACTTGTTTATTTAATTATAATAATAATGAAAAGCATTTACTTCAAGATATTTAATTCTACACTGTAAAAAATATCCGTTAATATACACAAACTTTTCCCTAAAATTTTAGGGAATAGTTTGATTTTTCCAAGAAAACAGCAGTATTTCCGTTTTTTGCTTTTTTGAGGTTAAAAATACAGTAACTGTTCCGTAAATCTCACCGCAAACAGGACATCTTCCGTTTTAAACAGCACAAGTTATCAGTATTTTTAACTGATAAGTGTCGTGGCGCCATCTGTATGACAAATAGAAAAACATAGCAACATTTCTCTTATTTTTTTTCTGTTTTAATTATAAAACGATGGCATATTTTTACAATATTAAAATAATAATAATAATTATTATTATTATTAATTCTTTTTAAGTTTCAGATAGTTAAGGAAAGTTTTTTGTTTTTTCAGTTTGATTTTGTTTAATTTATTTATATTATAATATAAAAAGTGCGTATGTTATTTAAAGTGGAAAAAAAATCTACTTTTAATTTTAATATATATATTTTTTAATCTATTCAAATTAAGAAGTTCGCACATAAAATTTAAAGTATATTAAAAAGGTAGCATATTTTTACAAATTAAAAAAAAAAAAATAAGATTTATTAATTCTTTTTAAGTTTGAGATAGCTAAGGAAAGGGTTTTTTTTTAAATTATAATTTTAAATATGTTTAATTTATTTATATCATGATATAAAAAGTGCGAAAGATATTTTAAGTGGAAAAAAATCTACTTTTAATTTTAATATATACATATTTTAATATATTCAAATTAAGAAATTCGCTCTTAAAATTTAAAATATATCGAAATATATTACCGAAATTATTATCATTTTGGCGATTACCTAAGTTATAAAAATCAATAAACGTAATTAATTTTAATAACCATAACCCATAGTAATTATCTTTATTGAGTTTACAATAGATCGTCATACAAAATATTTTTTAAAACACGTTTTTTTTTTTTTTTTTTTTTTTTTTTTTTTTTTTTTTTTTTTTTTTTTTTTTTAAGTGTGGTAGTATCCTTTTCTAAAATAAATAAATAAATATTAATAAAATAGCTTTAAAACTCTTCCAAAAAAGAAGGAAACAAATTTTTTTAATACTTTCATTTATGCATGTAATATTTTAAAGGTTAAACTTTTTTTTATATATAAAGCTAAAATTAAAAAGCTAACTATTAGAAATTATAGAAAGAAAATCTGTAAAACTTGATTTAGAACTGTCCGTTCAACAAAAAAATATTATCTCTACAAAAATAAACTCCGTTCAAAAATCTTGTCTTTACTTCATGAAATGCATCCGAAATAAGTAAAGGTATTTGAAAAGGTGCTATATGAAATCATAACGTAATGGTGTTACACTACCGTCTACAACAGACAAGGTCGTGAGTTCAAACCCCATGGAAGGTTAGTAACATTTCTTCTCTGTTTTTTAAATTAAATGTATATAATGTGTCCCTGATATACGTGCCTTTGTAAAGTAAAGAATAAAAATCACAAAGATGTTAGTTTGTCCATGAAACATTCTTTTAACTTTTCAAAAGAAAATTTTTACATAAGGAAATATTTAAAAACGGAAATATTTTGTGAAAAAACGGAACTATTCCTGGAAATTTTTTTCCGTTAAAAAACGGCAGTAGTACTGGCGTCTAGATTACCAGTACTATTTCCGTTTTTTAACGGCAAAATTTTTTACAGTGTATATATATACGATACATTACGCTGAAATCTTTACACAAGGAAAAAAAATTATATTATTTTCTTAAAAATGATAGTACATTGTCATTTCCCATTTATTAGTATTTTTTATCTTTCATGTATTCATTATTTATCGGAATTCGTAGCATCATAAAAGTCGTTAAGATTTCTGTTTCCTTATTTTAATTTGATTTTTCTTTTTTTGGAAACGTTAATAATTCTTGATCATTATTCTTCTCTTAATGTCTGAAACGCCAGGATATATAGGATCAAAATGCTTGACTGATACTGGAGGAAAGGAGAAAAGAAAAGTTTAGTTAAGGTAATATTGCATTAAATAATTTTCTGAGAGAATTTGAAATGACATTTTATCATTTCTTCGTCTTCATGAGCTACGCGAAAAACATTAGCGAGAGGAAACTGTCCTCTCTCACTTTGCATTTTTAGGGTTGTTATTCCATTTATAAAATTCAAACAGACGAAGGTTAACGCAGTTCTCTTATTTCTGATTCACGTATTCTTGTTATCCCTACATGAATAAAATTATGATTAATAAGACGATATGAACTAAACAAAAATTTTGATTATTTATTTATTTAATAATGATAATAATAATGAATTTTGTTCATGCAACTTATTTGATCAAAGATATTAAAAGATGATTTTGTTATATTTATGTATTTGTTTTAAAATGTTTCGATTTATACATATTTTTTTCTGATCTGTGATGTTTAAAAAACAATTTTGTTACATTTTACTTTCATCACAAGCAACTTTTTAAAAATCTTTGAGAAGCAGTATCTAAAGATTTGCTTTGTTTTATCAACATTCGTTTAGTTTCTAATTACTTTTAAAAGTTTTTGACCAGGAATTGAAACTTATATATATAATAATAATGATGATGATGATGAAAGGCATTAACTACCTCAGGAACATTTAATTCTACAAAAGTACGATACATTACACTGAAATCTTCACGCGGGGGGGGGGGGATCTTTTATTATTATTTCCTTAAAAATGACAGTACATTGTCATTTCCCATTTATTAATATTTTTTCTCTTTCATACATATTCACCATTTATCGGAATTCGTAGCATCATAAAAGTCGTTAAGATTTCTGGTTCCTTATTTTAATTTGATTTTTCTTTTTTGGAAACGTTAATAATTTCTGATCATTAATCTTTTCTGAAAGTCTGAAATGCCAGGTTATATAGGATCAGAGTGCATGACTGATATTGGAGGAAAGGAGAAAATAAAAGTCTAGTTAGTGTAATGTTGCATTAAATAATTTTCTGAGAAATTTGAAATGGCATTTTATCATTTCGTCATCTTCGTGAGCATGGGAAAAACATTAGCGAGAGGAAACTGTCCTCTCTCCTTTGTATTTTAGGGTTGTTATTCTATTCATAAAATTCGAACAGATGGCATGATATTGGTGAAGATTAACGTAATTTCTCTCATTTCTGATTCACGTATTCTTGATATCCCACATGAATAAAATTATGATTAATAAGACGATAATGTAAATGAAAATTCTTATTATTTATTTATTTATTTATTTTCTTAATAATAATAATGAATTTTGTTCATTCAACTTATTAGATGAAAGTTATAAAAAAAATGGCTTTGTTATATTTATGTATCCATTTAAAATGTTCCGATTTATTCATTTTCTGATTTGTAATGCTTAAAATATGATTTTGTTAAATTTTACTTTTATTACATGCAACTTTTTAAAATGTTTTGAGAAGCGTTATCTAAAGATTTGCTTTGTTTTATCAGCTTTCGTTTAGTTTCTAATTACTTTTAAAACTTTTTCTTTTTTTATCGGAAACTGAAGCTTATTTATTTAATAATAATAACAACAACAATAATAATAATAATAATGAAAAGCATTAACAACGTCAGGAACATTTAATTCTACAAATGTACGATACATTACGCCGAAATCCTTACGCAAGGGTAAAAAACATTTAATATTACTTTCTTAAAAATAACAGTACATTGTCATTTCCCATTTATTAATATATATTTTTCGTTTATTTATTCATCATTTATCGGAATTCGTAAGCATCATAAAAGTCGTTAAAATTTCTGTTTCCTTATTTTAATTTGATTTTTCTTCTTCTTTTTCTTTCTTTCTTTTTTTTTCTTTCTTTTTTTTTTTGGAAACATTAATAATTTGTGATCATTAATCTTCTCTTAATGTCTTAAACGCGAGGATATATAGGTTCAAAGTGCATAACTGGTAAGGATGAAAGGAGAAAATAAAAGTTTAGTTAAAGTAATATTGCATTAAATAATTTTTTGAGAGAATTGAAATGACATTTTATCATTTCGTCGTCTTCCTTAGCCCCGCTAAAAACATTAGAGAGAAGAAACTGTCCTCTTCTTTTTTTGCATTTTAGAATTGTTAACTCCATTCATAAAATTCAAACAAATGGCATGATATTGACGAAGATTAACGCAATTCTATCATTTCTGATTCATGTATTCTTGATATCTTTACAGGAATAATAAAATTACGATTAATAAGACGATAATTTAAGTAAAAATTCTGATTATTTATTTTTCTATTATTTACATATTTATTTAATAATAATAATAATGAATTTTGTTCATGCAACTTATTAGATCAAATATATTAAAAGATGGCTTTGTTAAAGTTATGTATTTATTTTAAAATGTTTCGATTTATTTATTTTTTTTTTTTTCTGATCTGTGATGCTTGAAATATGATTTTGTTAAATTTTACTTTTATCACAAGCAACTTTACTAAAATTTTTGAGAAGCAGTATCTAAAGGTTTGCTTTGTTTTATTAGCATTCATTTAGTTTCTAATTACTTTAAAAAATTTTTGAACAGAAACTGAAAATTATTTATTTAATAATAATAATAATAATAATAATAATAATAATAATAATAATAATAATAATAATAATAACAATAATAATAATAATAATAATAATGAAAAGCATGAACTACTTCAGGAACATTTAATTTTACAAATGTACCATACATTACGCCGAAATCTTTACGCAAGGAATAATAATAATAATAATACTTTCTTAAAAATGACAGTAAATTGTCATTTCCCATTTATTAATATTTTTTCTTTTATATATTCATCGTTTATCGGAACTCGTACAATCATAAAAGTCATTAAGATTTTTGTTTCCTTATTTTAATTTGATTTTTCTTTTTTTGGAAACTTTAATAATTTCTGATCATTAATTTTTTCTTAATGTCTGAAACGCCAGGATATATACGATGAAAGTGCATGGCTGATATTTGTTGAAAGGGGAAAATAAAAGTTTAGTTAAGGTAATGTTGCATCAAATAATTTTCTGAGAGAATTGAAACGGCATTTTATCATGTCGTCGTCTTCATGAGCACGCGAAAAACATTAGCGAGATGAGACTGTCCTCTCTGTCTGCATTTTAGGGTTGTTATTCCATTCATAAAATTCAACACAGATGAAGATTATCGTAATTCTCTCACTTCTGATTCATGTACTCTCGATATCCCTACATGAATAATAAAATTATGATTAATAATACGATAATCTAAATGAAAATTCTGATTATTTATTTTTTTATTTACTTATTTATTTAATAATAATAATAATAATGAATTTTGTTCATGCAATTTATTAGATCAAATATATTAAAAGATGATTTTGCAATATTTATATATTCATTTAAAATGTTCCGATTTATTGATTTTTTTTCTGATCTCTGATGCTTAAAATATGATTTTGTTATTTTTTTTTTCTATCACAAGCAACTTTTTTTAAATTTTCAAAAGCGGTATCTAAAAAATTGCTTTGTTTTACCAGCGTTCATTTAGTTTCTAATTACTTTTAAAACTTTTTGATCAGAAACTAAATTTATTTATTTATTTATTATAAGTTTATTTATTTATTTATTTAATAATAATAATTATTATTATTATGAAAAGCATTGACTAACTCAGGAACATTTAATTATACAAATGTACGATACATTAAGCCAAAATCTTTACGCAAGGAAAAAACAAAACCATTTAATATTACATTCTTAAAAATGACAGTACATTGTCATTTCCTATTTATTAATATTTTTTTTTCTTTCACACATTCATCATTTATCGGAATTCGTAACATCATAAAAGTCGTTACGATTTCTATTTCCTTATTTTAATTTGATTTTTCTTTTTTTGGAAACGTTAATAATTTCTGATCATTAATCTTTTCTTAATGTATGACAACGCAAGGATATATGCGACGAAAGAGCATGGCTGATATTTGTTGAAAGGAGAATATAAAAGTTTAGTTAAAGTAATGTTGCATCAAATAATTTTCTGAGAGAATTGAAACGACATTTTATCATTTCGTCGTCTTCATGAGCACGCGAAAAACATTAGCGAGAGGAAACTGTCCTCGCTCTTTGCATTTTAGGGTTGTTATTCCATTCACAAAATTCAACACAGATGAAGATTAACGTAGTTATCTCACTTCTGATTCATGTACTCTCGATATCCCTACATGAATAATAAAATTATGATTAATAATACGATAATCTAAATGAAAATTCTGATTATTTATTTTTCTTATTTACTTATTTATTTAATAATAATAATAATGAATTTTGTTCATGCAACTTATTAGATGAAATACATTAAAAGATAATTTTGCAATATTTATATATCCATTTAAAATGTTCCGATTTATTGATTTTTTTTCTGATCTGTGATGCTTAAAATATGATTTTGTTAATTTTTTCTTCTATCACAAGCAACTTTTTTTAAATTTTCAAAAGCGGCATCTAAAAAATTGCTTTGTTTTACCAGTGTTCATTTAGTTTCTAATTACTTTTAAAACTTTTTGATCAGAAACTAAAATTTATTTATTTAATAATAATAATTATTATTATAATGAAAAGCATTAACTAACTCAGGAACATTTAATTACACAACTGTACGATACATTAAGCCAAAATCTGTACGCAAGGAAAAAACAAAGCCATTTAATATTACATTCTTAAAAATGACAGTACATTGTCATTTCCCATTTATTAATATTTTTTTTCATTTATTATTCCTCATTTATCGGAACTCGTACAATCATAAAAGTCATTAAGATTTTTGTTTCCTTATTTTAATTTGATTTTTCTTTTTTTGAAACATTAATAATTTCTGATCATTAATCTTTTCTTAATGTCTGAAACGCCAGGATATATAGGATCAAAGAGCATGACTGATATTGGAGGAAAGGAGAAAAGAAAAGTTAAAATTAAAGTAATATTGCATTAAATGATTTTCTGAGAGAATTGAAATGGCATTGTATCATTTCGTCGTCTTCATGAGCCACGCTAAAAAACATTAGAGAGAGGAAACTGTCCTCTTCTCTCTTTGCATTTTAGGATTGTTAACTCCATTCATAAAATTCAAACAACTGGCATAATATTGATGAAGATAAATGCAATTCTCTCATTTCTGATTCACGTATTCTTTATATCGTTACAGGAATAATAAAATTATGATTAATAAGTCGATAAAGTGAATGAGTTCTCTTTATTTTGATGGCTTTATCCAAAAAATTTGTGCGTTTCGAAAAAAAAAAAAAAAAAAAAAAAAAAAAAAAAAAAAAAAAGTGCGATTAGATAGTTTTTGAACAACACCTGCTTGTTTCACGCATTTCTGAACAAAAATAAATTAAAATTTATGTCATAAAGTTCTCCATTTAGATAAAAAAAACAAAAACAACAACAACAAAAAAAAAACAGCATTAATGTCAGTTTCTATATGGGATATAATGAAGCAGGTTTACTTTACTTTTGATAATAAAAGTGAGAACCGAAAAACGCGTTTAATACTTATACTATTTTACCTCTTACACTAATATATTGTCTCTTTTCGCTTCATAGCCCCGAAAAAATTAAACGCACAGCAAATTGACAAGCAAACGATGTGGAACAACCCTCCTTATCATTCCAGCAGTGCTGTATTATTTATCCATGTTCTGTTGACCATATCTTTCATTTAAATGACTTGATTCGCATGATATACATTACAGTTAATAGTTTTTCACAACCTACTGTGAAACAACACCCTCACACTTTTTTTCCACACTTAAACGCTTTTGCGTTTCATATATTGTATAAATTTGATTTTACCTTATTTTAACAAAAGAAAATTCATGCCTGGTATTAATCAATGTGCATTTCTCTAACTTCGTGTAATTTATTTATCTTTTGTATTTTCTTTGGCATCCGACATACTTTACATGGCCAAAGGCTACCAACCACTTGCCATTTTTATACATTTGGTTAAATATCTAGAAAATACATGAGGAATTACCCTAAAACTTCAAGTGTGTAAAAATAGTAGTACAGGTCTACTATTTCTGTGAAGACTTTTTTCCCGAAACGCCATAGAAATCAACAACAAATTGAAAAAGAACAAAAATCTTTTGGATAACCCTGTCAAAACTAATGCAGCAAACACATTCAAATTGTAGATTGTGATTAAGTGGCTTATTGTAATAACTGTGTTAATTTTTATAAGGACTGCATACATATTCGAAGAGAAATTAAAGTTTTTATAAAAACAATCCTTTATTTTGCCAAGGTTTTTGCTTATAATTTGCAGAGTTCTTAAAAAAAATGATATTGTTAAACAATATATGAAAAATAACATTATACTCAATACCTGTAATCAGAATTAAAAAGTAATAAAAATTATATGAAAAATGAGCAGGTTTTCTAATTAATGTTTCACTGCGCATGCGTAAATGCTATCAAAATTTCAATAGCATATTATGTTAGCTAAATTTATAGAGAAACTTTTGTGAAAGTCTCAAAAACATAGCTTGAAAAATTTCATAATTATCGTCGTTAGAATAAACTCAAAATCCATTGTTCCCAAAACAAAGCAAAAATTGACGGGCTGTACCCAATTTATAGTAGTACGTTCAACATTATGTTACAATTGCATGTATTGCAATACACATTTTTAAACTAATGATATTGCATTGGCCGATATGACTTTGAAAACGTTTTGAATCGAAACGTTTTTCAATTTTTTCATAATTTTGATAATTTTCTATTTTTGATTTAAATAAATTACCTATCTAGTTATAAACTTTTTTGATCAAGTGACAAAAACGTTTTTCTCCCTTCGCTGACTGTTTTTTTCTTCTTTCATCGGGAAATCCGCTTCAAAACACCAATTTTGGCAGTATTTTCTAAAATGTTTATTAATAAAAAAAAAATAAATAAATAAATAACGGAAAGCGTTTTTTTGTTTGCATAGTTTCTGAATAACAACACCAGCCAGCTTTTGAACAAAAACTTGTATTGCAAAACTTCTTCTTTGGATTTGATATAAAGAAAATCAATCGATATTCAACGTTGAGTTGATATAAAAACATTTTTCTACAAAAATATCAACATCGAAAGAAATTTTCAAAATGACATAAACTAGCAAAAGTCGAAAGACAAACGGATGTATGGATTACCACTCATTCAAACAGAGAAAGTTTGACATCTTTTTACCCAAGAAAATTTCTCATACATGGATAATCTAGAACAAAGACTCTTCATCCAGTCTCAGGTTAAAAACCCTGAGTTTTAAGAAGACAGACATCCGCAAATTTACGACAACAGACACATCTCTTTTATTCTCATTTAACAAGTGGCAAAAATAATTTTTTGGTGCAGATGATGGGATTGTGAGGAGAAATACTCATTCTGTCAATCAAATTTCCATGAAGGATTTCACTGTCTGTCAAAAGCCATATCTTTACCGGTTACTTGCGATATGCCCACATAATCAAGATAGAAATGCGCTGACTGATATCGTTTATGGGTCACTGAAATATGCATTCAGTTGTTGCCGCGAGAACTGTTGATATTCATGGTTGACCCAAAAGTTAATTGGGATTTTTAAGAAGTTGGGTATAATCCTTATCAAATAAAAGAAACACTTGACTTTATTCACAAGTATTTTATAATAAAATTGCAACAAAAGTTATCAATAGATTCAGAGTAACGTTTTCCGTCAAGAGTAAAAATATCCCTTTTGATCGATTGGCAAAAAATGCACCAATTTTGTTTTTATAAAATGATAAAACCTGTTTTTGATGCCCTATTTGACTTTCTTGAATCAAAACAATGCAGAAAATGTATAATTTATATTTTCATAAATATTCATACAGAAGAATTCAAAATATCAGGATGCTAATGTTAAATCCATGTCGCAAATTTAAATTTACATCTTTCAAAAAAAAAAAAAAAAAAAAAAATCGAATGAAATAATGATTTTTTTTTTTTTTTTTAATTTGACTCAACTATAATCTATAGGATTTTTTAAATTCAAAAATATCGTTTTAATTATTAGATATTTTCATAAATTCATATTTTAAAAAGTATAAAACATGGTCTTCATTAGTTTTTTTTTTTTTTTTTTCTAAACATAATGTTTGTCATCAAAATTATAGTTGTGATAGATAAGTTTACAGTTTAGTCCAGTCCATTCGAGGTAAAGTAAATATACTGTGGTGAAGTGGCAGATATGTTTACTTTTCTCAATTCGTAAAGAAAGTAAGTTCAAATACAACACGTATTTATCTTCCATGAGATCTTTAATAGAACAGTTATATTAAAGTAAATAATAATATAAAAAAATAATAATAATAACAATTTTCATTTAGTTTATCGTCTTATTAATCATAATTCTATTATTCATGCAGGGATATCAAGAATACATGAATCTGAAATGAGAGAATTACATTAATCTTCATTAATATCATGCCATCTGTGTTGAATTTTATGAATAGAATTAACAACTCTAAAAATGCAATGAGAGAGGACAGTTTCTTATCGCTAATGTTTTTAGCGTGGCTCATGAAGACGACGAAATGATAAAATGCCACTTCAATTCTTTCAGAAAATTATTTAATGCAATATTACTTTAACCAAACTTTTCTTTTCTCCAATATCAGTCATGAACTTTGATCGTATATATCCTTGCCGTTTCAGACATTAAGAAAAGATTAATGATTAGGAATTATTAACGTTTCCAAAAAAGAAAAATCAAATTAAAATGAGGAAACAGGAATCTTAACGACTTTTATGATGCTACGAATTCCGATAAATGATGAATATATGAAAGAAAAAAATATTAATAAATGGGAAATGACAATGCACTTGTCATTTTTATGAAAGTAATATAAATGTTTTTTTTTTTTTTTTCCTTGCGTAAAGATTTCGGCGTAATGTATCGTACATTTGTAGAATTAAATGTTCCTGAGTTAGTTAATGCTTTTCATTATGATTATTACTATTAATATTAAATAAAAACATTTCAGTTTCTGATCAAAAAGTTTTAAAAGTAATTAGAAACTAAACGAATGTTGATAAAACAAGGTAAATCTTTTGGTATCTGCTTCTCAAAAAACTTTTAAAAGTTGCTTGTGGTAAAATTAAAATTTAACAAAATCATATTTTAAGCATCACAGATCAGAAAAAAAAAAAAGAATCAATCGGAACATTTAAAAATAAAAACCTAAAGATAACAAAATCATCTTTTAATATCTTTGATCAAATGAGTTGCATGAACAAAATTCATTATTATTATTATTAAATAAATAAGTGAATTAAAAAAAATAAATAATCAGAATTTTCACTTATATTATCGTATTATTAATCATAATTTTTTTATTCATGTAATGATATCAAGAATATATGAATCAGAAATGAGAGAATTACATTAATCTTCATCGATATCATGCCATCTGTGTTGAATTTTATGAATGGAATTAACAACTCTAAAATGCAAAGAGCGAGGACAGTTTCCTCTCGCTAATGTTTTTCGCGTAGCTCATGAAGACGACGAAATGATAAAATGTCATTTCAGTTATCTCAGAAAATTACTTAATGCAATATTACTTTAACTAAACTTTTCTTTTTCACTTTCCACCAATATCAGTCATGCACTTTGATCCTATATATCCTGGCGTTTCAGACATTAAGAAAAGATTAATGATCACAAATTATTAACTTTTCAAAAAAAGAAAAAACAAATTAAAATAAGGAAACAAAAATCTTAACGACTTCTATGAGGCTACGAATTCCGATAAATGATGAACATATAAAAGAGAAAAAATATTAATAAATGGGAAATGACAATGTACTCTCATTTTTAAGAAAGTAATTTTAGATGATCCCCCCCCCCCCCGCATGAAGATTTCGGAGAAATGTATCGTACATTTGTAGAATTAAATGTTCCTGACGTTGTTAATACTATTCATCATCATTATTATAATATAAATAAATTTCAATTTCTGAACAAAAATTTTTAAATATAGTTAGAAACTAAACGAATGCCAATAAAATAAAGTAAAAAAATCTTTGGATACCGCTTCTCAAAAATTTTTAAAAAGTTGCTTGTGATAAAAGTTAAATTTAACAAAATCATATTTTAAGCATCAGAGATCAGAATAAAATGAATAAATCGGAACATTTTATAATGAATACATTAATATAACAAAATCATCTTTTATTATCCTTGATCTAATGATTAAGTTGCATGAATAAAATTCATTATTATTATTATTAAATAAATATGTAAATAGTAACAAAAACAAATAATCAGAATTTTCATTTAGATTATCGTCTTATTAATCATAAATTTATTATTATTATTATTACAATTTATTATTATTACATGAATTATTAATCATAATTCATGTAGGGATATCAAGAATACATGAAAAAATTACGTTAATCTTCATATGTGTTGAATTTTATGAATGGAATTAACAACCCTAAAATGCAAAGGGAGAGAGGACAGTTTCCTCTCGCTAATGTTTTTCAGCGTGGCTCATGAAGACGACGAAATGATAAAATGCCATTTCAGTTATCTCACTTTAACTAAACTTTTCTTTTCTCTTTTCCCCAATATCAGTCATGCACTTTGATCCATATATATCCTGACGTTTCAGACATTAAAAGAAGATTAATGATCAGGAATTATTAACGTTTCCAAAAAAGAAGAATCAAATTAAAATAAGGAAACAAAAATTTTAACGACTTTTGTGATGCTACGAATTCCGATAAATGATGAATATATAAAAGAGAAAAAATATTAATAATATTAATTTTTAATAATATTTATAAAATATTATTAATATATAAATAATATTAACTTTTTTCTATTTACGTAAAAATTTCGACATAATGTGTCGTACATTTATAGAATTAAATGCTCCTGAGGTAATTAATGCGGTTCCCGAAAACATCCGCAAATATTGAGACTATCTCCCCGTACATATAAAGGGGTTATGTTCAAATTTTTTTTTTTTCATTTTAATGTTAAAGAACAATTGAAGTTCAAAAAATATATTTATTAAGCGAAATATATTAAAAGTACATGATTTAAATAAATTTCTATGATTATAAACATGTTGTAAAAAAAAAAAAAAAAAAAAAAATATTAGCTAGTGTATGGTAAAAAAAAAACTGTGATGTGTGATTGTTTGGCAAAACAGATCTTATGTTTATGAATTTCCATGTAAAAAAAAAAAAAAAAATTGCGGCCTCGATTTCTGTTTTAAATTTAAGACTCCTCACCAGCGAAAAAGAGCATTCTATTGCTTTTTTCCAACAACTTGTTGTTGATGTTTTGAGATTTCTCCGACAATTTTTGCAAAAAATACTTCACCTGCAATAAAAATTTGAAATTTAAGAAAATTTAGAAAATTGAAAAAAAAAATTGCATAAAAAATAAAGGAAATTACTGATCAATATTTTCCACCTCAATACAAGAGCTGAAGTTCTTATATCTATTCACGAATGTTAAATCCGCAAATGTTAAAGGATTACTGTAATAAAACAAAACAATTATTTAGACACCGCTTCTCAAAATTTTAAAAAGTTGTTTGTAACAGAAGTATAAAATTTAACAAAGTCATATTTTAAGCATCATATATCGGATCCAATTTTTGGCCTTAAAATATTTTGATGCGAACAGAAAGAGGTTAAATATATGGAGTAGTTCTCAGTTGCCAATAATTATTTGTTCCTAGGAGTTCACTCTATATATTTAACCTCTTTTTTTCGTATTAACATTGAGAGGAGAGGGAGGCCAAAAAATCAGACCCCCATTTTAGCGCTATTACTTGCAGCGCCGTCTATTCGCTTTTATTTTATTATTAACAAAACTATTAACCCCTTTATTAACTAAAATCGAGAATTGCAATAATAATAATAATAATAATAACTCTTGATATCTTAATAAAATGCCCAAGAATTTATTTAATAGCTGTTACCATTTTCAAGTTATTAAGTTTTAAAATCAGTCAGTTCATTTTAGAACACCCGTAATATAATATCAATCACATTCATTGGCGCACCCACGGGGGAGGTAAGGGGGCTGAAGCCCCTCCCAGACAGCGAAACTAGACTAATTATTTAAAGTTTTCTAAAATTATAAAAGTTATTTATTTATTTTTTTTTTTAATAGGACTTGCAAAATAGAAATTTTGAAAAATACTAATCTTTTTAGAATTTTTTTTTCTTATTTATACATTTTCTTATAAAATTTGAAATGTTATCATTTTAATATTCACCACTTAAAACAATATTTTTTGTTTATTTATCAAAGAGGTTTAAATCTTCAGAATCAACCCCATCAAAAATTTTCAGAGCCCCAACCGCAGGTCTTTACTCTGCATCATGTCAACAGAAGAAAAAAAAAAATGTCGGGCTCGACACATCTCGATTTTGAATGATATGCAAGAAAAATTGGACCGAGCTCGTCCGACATTCAAGGCTAGCATATTTTAGAGGTCTATATTTTCGAAACTTAGACATGTAAAATATGCTAGTCCCCTCCAAAGCTTAATCATGGATGCGCCATTGATCACATTTTCATTTTATATACAATAGTTATTTACGTTTGCTTCTTAATTTTTACGATACTGACATATGTGACGATATATTCGTAATCATAGCATGCACATTTAACTTATCAGTTTTAAATTTGTAACACCTAGTAGTGTACAATACTGGCAACGAAGGGTCGAAGATTAACATGGTATCAATCGATTGGTTAATGATGTCTGATAAATAATGTCACACGTAAATTTTGATAAGAAGGGGGGAGGGGGGTCTACACATAGAGATTTTAAGAAACTTAACCCTGTACACTCCTTTGTCGCGTCTGAGGTGACATCATCTTTTTTTTTTTTTTTTTTTTTTTTTTTTTTTTTTTCAAAATTTGTTTTTTAGCACCAGTAACGTAGAAAAATACAATTTGCCTTATTTTATCAAAGCGTTTTTGATATAGTGTATTTGTTGGTAACTTCTTTTTTAAAAAGTGGTGCCAATCGAATAAAATTTGGGCCCGTTTATAAATGATGTAGGAGGTTTCGTGAAATTGTGACAGTTTGTGACAAAGAGTTGGGAGGGGGTAAGAAGAAATGTGGCATCACACATTTTGGGTGATATAAAAGCATTAAAAATCAACAGATTAAATTTTGAAGTTACTTTGAAATTAAAGTATTTTGTGTTCATAAAGTAAAGATCAATTTTAAAGTCAAATATACTTTTAAATTCCATTTCAAATTCCAAAATACTGCTGTTTTCAATGGTTTTCTCATATTAGTATTGTCTCACTATTGTATATTAATTGTAAATTTTGTTCTAAATCTTAATCTTATTTCGTACTAAATAAATACACAAATCATTTTTATTCTTATTCAACCAAAAGCCATTAAAACACACAGTTAAAATTATAAAATAAAATATTTTAAATATGATCAACATGATAGTGCTTTGTCTTTGAACTGCAAGTATCTGTATATGTAATATGGCGTGACATATGACAAGAGGTGGAGGGGAGAGGTACGGTGAATTATGACACTTTGGGGGGGGGGGATTAAAAAATACCGGGAAAAAAAGGTGTGACATCATTTATGGACAGCTCTTTTTGTGCAGGAAACATCGGTCTCGAAAGGGTTAAATGTCTTGAATATTAACATCTAATGTTAGGTTATTTGGCCAATTTTACATTTGGATTATAAAACGGAAAGTCCTTCAGTCAAGCACATTAGGAAGTATGCAGCTTAGCTTTCAAGTTTGGAACGCCTCATGTTTAATTCGTTTTTAACCGTTGTAAAGAATATTGCAATACGGGACTACAATAAAGACTACTCCGCGGAAAGTACTGTAATTTTAATTGAGAATACTGCAAAATTATAGAAATCGAATTCTGTTTTAAATAATCATGGACTACAATTAATAAAATATTTTTTCGGAGATAACTGTTTTTAAAATTAAATAAATATGCTGTTAAATTAAATGTTCTATTCTTACTAAACTAAATATAATATTATTTTAATGCGGATGCCAGATTTGTTTTTTACGAATCGTAGCATAATACGTTTTATACATGGGAGCCGGCAAAATGAAATTTCGAAACAAATGTCCTGGTGGTCTGTAGTAAGCATATACAGAAATGTAACAAATAATAAATTTCAATTTTAAACTTCCCATTTTTTCTACCCCCCCCCCCTCCCGTGAGCCTAAAATAGAATTAAGCACGCTGCACGCGTTTAAAAAGTTTTACAGGAAAGTTTTTTCGCTCCTTTTAGTATTAAATTACTGCAATCTGAGAGAGAAAAAAAATTAGTTAAATATCAATTGTCGGTGAAGGCATTCTCTCCCACACTCTGCTATTGGATGTCCATACGTTGATACAGTACAAAACTAAATTTTGTTCTTATATCGTAAAAACTGCGTCAAATTTAAGCCTATAAATCTAGAACTTCAATTAATACAATGTCACTCAGGCCCTTATTACCGAATGGGCTAATCGGGACTTTGCCCACGGGCCCCATACCTTAAGGGGCCCCCAAATGTATACATTAAATTATAAAATATTTATTTTCTTTTCAAATTATTTAATAATTATTTAATAATTAATTCTTTTCAATTTATTTTCTTCCATATGTTGAAGTTATTAAGTTAATCTTAAAGTAATATAACAATTAACTGAAGTTGTATAAAAGACTCTTGTTCTATACTAAGGGAAAAAAAAGGTACTTTTATTAATCAAAGCAATTAATTTAGAATTGATGGAACTAAGAATTTTCTACTAGTTATATCCAACGTGCAAAAATATGTTTATACATTACACATACACATATGAGTGACCATCAGTTCTATTCGAAAAACGTTGCAGTGTTTTTAAAGGGCCCCCTAATTTATATTGCCCATGGCCCAAGTATTCATAATCGTGGTATGGTGTCACTCTTCAGTTCCTACCAGTGTTACGACGATTTTTTCTGCTGCTGAGAAAATAATTGAGCGTGGGAAATAACTTTAACCATAACCATGACTTAAGTCCTCCAATTCTAAAAAAGATGGCTCTCATATTTCATCGAAACAAGGGCTTTACATTTAACTCAGCCCGAGTTCCGGTCGAGTAGTCAGTCTCTCTGCATAGGGCCCACATCAATCGACACTCGTGTACGTCGACTGGTGGTGTGCCTCCACTCTGTCGACTCCTCTTTAATCGTGACGGTGAAAATGAAATTTTACGTAGGGGTACCCGTCTAAAAAGATTCGCACCCTACAACCCTCCCCCCTCCCTCCTTCTGTCTGGTGATATTCCTTCTCACTTCATTTTGCTGATATAAAGTAGTATAAATCGCAAGAAGCTTTTAGACCCAATTTTGGAGTGCTTGAAAGAACACGAATTTGTTGAATAAAGAAAATTCTTGGAAAGTGATTTTTATTATTATATTTTTAAAGCTGGGAAATACTTTCTACACTAGCGAAGGAGCAAAAGTAAGAGAATGGTGGGGAAAGAGTGGCAGATATAAGCTCAGTTTAAAGGCTTGTTTTAATTTTCTTTAACACTTTTCCATGAAACCTATTCTTCTCCACCTGTCTGTGGGTTATTCCCAACAGGATCAGAAAACAGGAATTCAACAATGCAAAGGAAATAAGAAGTAACCTACAAGTAAGAAGATCGACCTGAAGTAAACTTTTTTTCCTTGCAAGATGTCCGTCAGTTTCATTCTAAAACACTATTAAAAATATTACTGATAAAAAAAAAATGACCGATAATGAGAATAGTTAAATGATACGGCTTTTTGGACCTCAACCCCTTATCACGCACTAATAAATTGATAAGGTTTTACAACCAGGGAAGTAACCAGGGAAAGGGCTTAGGAAACTGACTAGTGGTGTGCCTCCGCTCTGTCGACTCCTCTTTAATCGTGACGGTGAAAATGAAATTTTACATAGGGGTACCCGTCTAAAAAAGATTCGCACCCTACAACCTCCCCTCCTTTTCCTTCTGTCTGGTGATATTCCTTTTCACTTCATTTTGCTGGTATACGGTAGTACAAATCGCAAAAAGCTTTTAGTCCCATGTTTTTGGGTGCTTGAAAGAACAAAAGTTTCAACACGCCACGCGAAAGGGATTTTTATTATTATATTTTTGAAGCTGGAAATATTTTCAATACTAACGGCGGAGCAAAACTAAGAGGATGGTGGCAGATATTTAAGAGTTAAAGTTCAGTTTAAAGGCTTGTTTTGCTTCCCGTTAGCATTTTTCGAGGAAACCTATTCTTCTGCACATGTCTGTGGGTTATTCCCAACTGGATGAGGAGATTCAACAATGCAAAGAAAATAAGAAGATTAGATCGACCTAAAGTAAACTTTTTCTTTTAGCAGAACGTCTGTCAGTTTCCTTCTAAAACTATTAAAGCTAAAAAACACCGGGTGATCAAAAGAAAAAAAAAAGAGACGAAACCGATACTGAGAATAGATGAATGATACGGCGATTCAGACCTTAAACTCATATCATGCACTAATAAATTGATAAGATTTTACAACCAGGGCAAAGCCAGGGAAAGGACTTTAAAAACTGCCTCCGTCCCCCCCCCCTCCTTCCCAGATTTCAAAATTAAAATTGTCGAAAAAAAATCAAAAACAAAACAACTTTTTAAATTTATTTAATATTTGTATTACTAGAAAGGGGGAGGGGGGGAAAGCCGTGCGAAGCGCGGGGCGAAGGGGGCGGTTGCTGCAATCGTTGTTTGTTTCTTCATCATCTTCTTTATTTATTTATTTATTTATTTTTTAATAAAAAATTATATATATAAACATATTGGAATTGTTTTGGGAAAAAAAACATACATTCTCAAAATAGCATGTCGCTTCTTTGTTGGAATCCAATAGTGGTTATACAATACTACTAGATACATTTTTTCCACTTGTGTTTTCCAAATCTCCTTGATAAATATAAGTGCAATGTAATTTTGTATTATTTAGTTGTTAAAATTAAATCTTTTAAAGTTTCAAAATAAACAACAAGCATGTATTCAATAGAATTTATTTGTATTTTTACATCTTTCAATTTTGTGACACCTGTCACAAAGTGAAATGATGATTGGGGGAGGGGGGGGGAGGGCGCCAAATCGAAACATCGCCCCGGGCGCAATTTTCTTTTCACACGCCACTTGGGGGGGGGGGGTCACTAGTTTTACTCTATCGCGCTTGAAAAGAAGAATTATTTCAGATTTCAATTTTGTACTTTATTTAATTTATTATCTACTACATCATTTATTATCTCTTATAAAATACTTTTAATGTTAAAGTTTATTCTCAATTTCCTAAAACGTTCTAATAAAGGAAAAGAGTTACCAATAAATTACCTTCTAAAGTCTCGGTATTCTACAATGAGCCCGCTTGAGAAGTGCAAAATATAGAAAAAAGAGGTAAAAAAATGCAGATAAACCAATTTCACTTCCTTTTTTTTTTCAAGTCAAGTACACACAGGCAAAAGAATAAAAAATAAATAAAAAATGATTGAGGCCCGAATTTTACTCTATTTTCATTTCTCAGGGAAGGACAAACTTGAATAAATTGAGACGTATAATAGATATGTCGATACTGTTTACATCCTAGAAGTTACAGTTACAGTTATATATAAGGATTATATTACATAAAGATTAATTTTTTACCCTATCGAGTTACGACCCATAATCGTAATGTATAGAAGCGAAGAATAAATGTCAGACAAATATTTCTCCCATTCATATAACCTTGATTCATTCATAAAGGAGACATAACTCTTAATCCGTTACATTACCAGAAGATCACGCACTATTATTTGCTAATGATGTTAGCTTAGTTTTTCATGTTGCATCACACATTGTGAAACTTCTTGTAACAAGATTAAACGCGATTTCTTATTTCGATTCGTTAATTTATCGATTTCCGAACCTCTGAGAAAATACACAAGAGACTTTCCTGATACATATATATTGATATATATATATATATATATTAGTATGGCAGTTTATTCTTGATAAATTAATTTTGGGTTTTATTTATTACGAAATTTTAAATTTTTCATTTAGAGGTACGAAAATTACTAAATTGGAGATAATCGTGTGTGTATTGCATTTAATAGGTTTAGTTGAATCCTGTTCCAAATTTTCAGATATTCAGGGGTAACTTATTATTTATTTATTCATTTATTTATTTATTTTTCGTCATAGAGATATGAAATCTTGTGGAAATATACATTACATTTTAAGTATATCGGACACTTAAAAAAATTCCAATCATATTGTAATATTAAAAAATGCTCTGACGAGCACCAAAAAAGGTTAATATGTTTTTAAGTATGAAAAAGGGTTTGACAAGTGCTTCTGTTAATTATTGAGCATGAGGAAGGACAAGGGATCCCTTCTTGGCTACAACTCACTTCAATGCCAACTTTGAAAAAATCATATTTGCGCTTTTTCCATATGAAAGTAATTTGCGGTTCTTTAGTAGAACTTTCCACCGTGCTTTAGATGTTAACCAGGGGTGTAGTCGTAAAAATAAGATAGGATATATGCTCTAAGCAGAGGGATACCCTAGAATGTGTATACTATAAGCTTTCTTGAGAAATAATGTATATGGTGTTCTATTAAAAAGTCCAGAAGGCATACGGCGTATAACATGCACTTACATCCCTGATGTTAACTGCACTGTTCACTCTGCACTATACTACAAATAAATTTTCTGTGCAATTATACACTTAGGGCATGCTTGGTGCCAGTGCATGAATGTGATGCAGGAACTAAGTTTTTGGCACTGTGTCGTCTTCCCTTACATTTATGTCTAATTAAGCTGCACCTTTACTGGTTATGTCTTTACACTATACATTTTTATAGTAACTGCGACTGATTTGTTTTCACGGAAAAAGCGCAAATATGATTTTTTAAAAGTTGGCATTGAAGTGAGCTGTATCCAAGAAGGGATCCCTTGTCCTTCCTCATGCTCAATAATTAACAGAAGCACTTGTCAAACCCTTTTTCATACTTAAAAACATATTAACCTTTTTTGGTGCTCGTCACAGCATTTTTTAATACTAGTCATTTAATTTTTTGATAAAAACTGAAGATTTTCTAATATCTTAAAAAGAAAAATAACTGCTGCTGTCAAAATTTATAAAATGATAACAACAGCATAAAATTTTGATGTATCAGAATAATTATAAAAGTCATTGCATTGCTATATAAAATGCATGATAAGAAAAATAAACCATGGATTTGAACGAAAAAAAGTACAGAACTTTATTAAAAGAATTAAAAGCCATACCAATTAAATATATTCAAGGTAATTTCTCAAATAAAACATTCACAACTAGAAAAATTCTAGAAATTGAATAACAATTAACATAAGAATATTCCCGAAGGAATAATAATTTAACACAAAAGCATTTCTAAATAAAACGAACTTACATCCGAAGGGATTTGAACTCTATACCCGCTGCTGAGCAGCCAAATGTCTTACCACGAGAGTCCTAGTTTAACACCAGAGATGTTGCAAATTTTGATATAATACCTATATAAATACCAGCATAAGTCTTGTGACTGTCATCAACAGCTCCGATCTGATTGTTTTATTTTTTATATGCCCGACGGCTATTTTCCTACTTTTATTTTAGCTACTCGAAACAATCGCCAAATAGGTTTCCTTCGCCATAATTTCATTTTAAATATAAAGCTGTCACTAGCTTTATTTAAAATACATGACTTTCATTAAAAAACACATAAATTAAAAATACATATATCAGATACATTTAACTTGCACGCTTTTCTTCCATTTTATTAAAAATACTATAAGTAAATATATAACTACTTAATTTATCCCATCGACCAAAGAACGATAGACAAACTGTAAGATTATATGCCAATAATGGATGAACATAAATGTTACACTTCCTTGACATTAAACCCGCTACACTTGTTTGTCATCAATGTTGTAATCAAATGATTTTAATTCGATGATTTATTTATATTTTTATTAATGTTTGACTAATTTATTTGTTCTTTTGTTATTTAATATAAATTTTATGCCAATAAGCGAATAGCTCTTGATATTAATTGAGAAAAATATAATATATAATTTATTAAAGTTACTTTATGGTTGTATCCGCCGACATCATTTGGTTAAATAAAAAGCATTTAACTTCTAACAAATTTCCGCTAACATTGATATTTTTGGTACCTTCGTATTAATGCCACCGCAGTAGAAGTTGTGCTAATGCGCCAATAAAGAGTGATCTTGTTGTTCGTGCCTTTTTAGTGTTTTTTTTTTTTTTTTTTTTTTTTTTTTTTGTACTCATTTTGACGTAATTTTTAGTATTTTAGTACTTTTTTAGCCTATTTTTGATACCTTTTTTTTTTGTGCGCGTGCGAATAAGATTGCTCTTTATTGGCACATTAGCGCAACTTCTGCTGCGGTGGCGTTAATACGCAAGTACCATATTTTTATGCTCTTTAATAAATTCTAATATTACATTTAAAATACTTCAATGTTATTCACATATGCGATATCTTACAAATATCTCTTTATGATTTGATTTGATAAATTCTGCATTAAAATATGAAAACTTTTATTAGTATTCTTTTGTTCGAAATCACCTGAATAAATCAAATTTTATATTTGGTACGTCTCGACGTCATAACTAAACGTCATCATTAAAGTAATCTTTTTCGTTAATGACTTTTATTTTTTTAACCTAAATTCATTAATTTTCTAAACTTAAAATTTTTTAATGGCAACATTTTTCCTTTTGAGTAATTTGGCGAATAGTTTGGCGATTTCTATAAATGGGTGAAATTGGTCGACCTGATAATCAAGTAGCACCTTACGTAATATAAATAAAATAGGTATGCATTTTTGGCACAGATGTCATATACGCACCATGTTGGCGAATTTTTTTTTCTGACGCCAATGTCATATGCGCATCGGAGTATTTAACTGAATCCAGAGTGTCGTTATTTTGCTTGATATGTCAACCCGGATGTTGTTATTTACTTTTTAATAAATAATTTTTTCTTTTTTTTAAAATATATAAATTGTTTTGTTCTATTAAACAAACCTTTTTTATTTATTGTTATTACCTTTCAAAAAATATATACCGAGTGTCCCAAAAATGACTGATGGATTTTAAAATTCAATAACTTGCAAACGGTGGCAGCTATTTAAAAATTTTTTGCAGGAGGGTTATGTACAATGTCAGGAGTATTTTTTACCGTAACTTTTGATTTTAGTTCGAATTTCAACCAATAGATGGCGCTGACAGCAATTGAAGCCCAGGTCGACGCCGAAACTGACCTCACTCAACACTGATCACCTGGCCTTCAATCGCTATCAGCGCCATCTATTTTTTGAAATTCGAACTAAAATAAAAAGTTACGGTAAAAAACTCCTGACATTATACATAACCCTCCTGCAAAAAATTTTTAAATAGCTGTCACCGTTTGCAAGTCATTGAATTTTAAAATCCATCAGTCATTTTTGGGACACCGGGTATGTAACTGGTATCCCAAAACGAGATTTTCGCCAAATTGGCTTTAGAAAAAAACTAACGCCAATGTGATTCGTATATGACATTTGTGCCGCATTTTAATATAGAAACAGAAAAAATTCGTGCGAAAACAAAAAATAAAGTTCATCAGGTTTGTTTTCAGAGCTATTTATATAAGGTACCCTGGGGTAATAACGCCAGACGGGGTAATAACGCCAAGTGCTAATATTTTGCATAATTATGAAATAATCTGGTAAATGACACTCATGTGTTATGCGCAGAAGTTTTTTGAGTCATATAAATCGCAAAAAACAGCTTCAAGTTAATTCGTTTTATTTTTAGGTCTTATTGTTTTTACAAGCAGCTAAAATTAACGCTCGATCTAAAATTTGCGAGGTACGTTTTGTGATGTGAAGACTATTTTTTTAATCCGAAAATACTTTGTTAATTACATAAATTTGTAGTACATTTCATGGCCTTTCAAAATGTTGTTGAAGATTTTGGATATCTTCTCGAGATAATTTGTAATTTAAAATGTACAGCGCAATAACTATAACGGGGTAATAACGCCAATCCTTGCAATTTTTACCCCGGTTGATTCCCTACAGTGGCCGAGCTACATCCTAAATACTGATTCAAATAAACACAGTTAAAACTCTGCAATGTTTCTAATAATTCTATTTAAGCGGTCCTTTTTAAGCAAAAAGACGCTCACGGTCTGATATTCTTTTGCCTCATCCCCCCCTCCCCACACCACACCTTTATTTTTCTTACACTTTCACAAAAAATGAGCATTTTCAATAGCTTAGGATGCAATTTGTCAATTTCTAGAGCTGAGAGTTTGTATTTTTAGAATTGGGCAATCTACATGCAATTATTCCAACTTATTTCATAGTTTTGTTTGCATGGCGTTATTACCCATATAGGTGGGTAATAACGCCAAATAGCATTGGTCAAGAAATCGCGCCATTACATTTTATGTATTCATATCTGTTAAATTATTTTTTTTATATAGATAGTCAATGAGTTGCTGTATCAAATCATACATTTGTTTGAAAAATACAAACTAAAACTGAGCCGTGAAAATTGCTAGAACCTTAACGTGGCGTTATTACCCCAGGGTACCTTATTTTGGCATCATACCCTCCCTTTTTGAAGCCAAAATAGCACCAAGCTTTGGCAAACATATTTACATTAATCAGACATTCATAAAATAAGTAATAATTTAATTGACCTAGAATAATTTAACGTACCCTCAAAAAGAAAGCTGACACATTCTCACGTCCGAATCATCATGGAGCGCCCGACTCACCGCTCTTGTGTCGCGCCAAACCGGATTTCTTACCGGTACGCCCTTACCTTTCATCTCAAAGGCTCAAATAAATGTAAAACCATATTTTTACGCTTATCTTTTAATTGTCCTGTAGATTTTTCCATTCATGTCTAATTATTCATAAAATAATAACTGTGAAAAGTATTGGTATGAACGTTTGTACTTAATAACTTTACATATCTTTTTGTCTTGTACAATTAAAAAAAATAATAATATTAATGTCAATCTTGTGTTAAATCAGTCTTTGAAATAAAATATTACGTGATGGAAAAACACGGTTACGTCACTTTTGCGGTTAAAAACATTTGCTATTCGGTCTTTCGGCGCCATTTTTGATTTATTCGCCAAACACACCACCAGAATAACTTTAATAATAATGAACTTTTCCGCAAAATCTTGTCCCGATTGCCTAAATTTGTTCATTTCATCTTATGGACCTTCAGATAAGCAAGTAAATAAAATTACGAATAAAAGTATCATATTACAGTGGCTAGCATAAATTTAAGAGAGACTAAACTTTTTGCCAGAGGCGGCTTTTAACTTAAATAAATGAGAAATTAATAAATAAAAAAAAATATTTCACTTCGCTCGTCAAAATAGATAGTGAATATGATACATGAAAATAACAACAAAGAAGTATTTTTTCACGTGATTTATCTAATCTATTTATTTATTTTTATGTTCATTTAAACTTACGTGCAACAATTACAAGAAGTAAATATATAAGAAATATATAAGAAAAAGACTAAGTTCAGCTGGAAATTTCAGACAAAAGTTCGATTTTCTCAGCGACCGACAAACATACAAAGATGAAAAAAAAAAACTGTTCTGAGTTTTACCATGAGGATTAAAATAAACCAAAAACGAAGTTAATCCATCCACGGAAACGTTAGCAAGACTTTGTTGAATTTTTTGCTTTCATTTTTTCATTAAAAATTAAATAAAAAACTATTCTAAGCTGCAGTAATTTTTTGAATGCTATCATTTTATTCGTCTCGTCGAGTTCTATCTTTTAAAAAAAAATTTCACTGCCGTATCTCAACTGGTTCGCCAGAAATTTTAGAAAGTTGTTTGCACTTTCTATTTCTTAAACATATTATACCAAACGCTACCGCGTTTGCTATGATTTTAAGATTTAAAAATAAGTAAATTTTTAAAATGAAATTTTTAAACGTTGTATACGTTATAATTTTTGAGATATTTCCTCGATTTGGTATTTTAATCATTTAATACCCTATTGCATGCAAATTGCATACAAATATATTTTAATCCCTTAAATAGTTAATTTTTTAGAGTTAATAGTTAATTTTTTTATGTGAATTCAATATAGATTTTCATCAAACTTTTGCCTTTTCAGTTAAAAATCAAATTTAACTATCTTAATAAAGTGTAATTTTAAAATGCATGTACAGTTTCTTTGTAAACAGGATTCTTACTTATCAATTTCACGATTTTTGGCAAAAAATTATGATGCATGGAACATTTCAAAAATCTATAAACGTTGAAAATAAATTTTAAAGGAAAACGAATTTAAAGTATATTAAGGGGACACACTACCTTGAAATTGGTCAAAATATAGATTTTCTTTTTTCAATATTAATTAGAAGTTTCTTTAATTGTGAATATTTTAACACCTCATTTTTACCTATGCGATAATTATATCGTAAGATATTGTAAAATTTGTTAATAGATCCAGCTCAATTACTCATTCAAATGAAAACTTTAAACTGATTTTTCTCCCTGTTCATATTTTTACAACTTGCTTGTTCAAAAAATACTAAGCCTTTTTTACTAATTTAGAATTTTTTTTTTTTTTTTTTTTTTTTTTTTTTTTCACAATAGATTTTTCATAACAAGCCTTCAAAGTTGACGTTTTTGAGCACATTTCCCGAACACACTAAGGGTGTTCTTAACTGCTCCACTCAACAAGCGCAGAACGATTTGATACATTTACAAATTCATTTTTTAACGGAAAGATATAAAATTGGAATGCCTGACTATTATTAAGCGATTTCGAATCGAACTTAATTTTCCATGTTATGATAGTTAAATTACCTATCCAGTTCTAAGCTATTTCGATCATGTGATCACCCGTTTTTCTCCTGCTTTTCGACCGGTTTTTCTGCTTTCGTCGGGAAATGTGCTCAAAAACGTCAAATTTGAAGGCTTGTTATAAAAAATCTATTGTGTTAAAAAAAAAAAAAAAAAAAAAAAAAAAAAAAAAAAAAACAGAAAATTGAGTGCAATTAGACATTTTCTGAATAACAATACCTGCTATTTTCATGCATTTCCGAACAAAAGTAAATTAATGCATGCGTCACAAAGTGGCCCTTTTTGATTTAAGAACATCCCTAAAGAGCTGAAAAATTGTTTATGTACAAAATTCAATCACTTGTAACTTTGCGAAAAACAATCGCATCTGAATGCGGTTCTTCGCAAATGGCTCAGGGCAAACTAGAAAATAATAATATGCACAAAAATGATTTTCGATTTTTGAGAAGATTTCTATTCAAATAAAAGACCACGATCTTCTTATTATATGACAATAAAGATTCACTTAAATAATTTTAATTACACTTAATATTTAGGTATTAAAAATTTACATTAAATAAGTAAATATGGATCATCAACTTAATGATATGGCGATTTTGAACGTACATAACTGCCCGCCAGTAAAAATATAGCGCGAAATTTTATTCTTAATCAATATTTTCAAAACTGCTGTGGTATTTTTCACTTTTCTAAAGTATTTTTAGTTAAAGTTTAGTTCGTTTCATTTTATGAAAAGTATGTTGTAGAATTATGACCGACTCCAATTATAGAAAATTGTCAAGAAAAAGAATTCCGACAAGATTGATTAATAGTGATATTAGTCGCTACACTGTGAAAATAAAAAAAAAACTGTAAAGTTATTAAAATTTTTAAAGAAAACTAGGATTTATAGAACTTTTTATTCAATAGCAAAAAAAAAAAATTATGTAACAGAAACACGTTTGTACTGCTAATCAAAAAATTTGTAAGGTTACTAATAATCATTTGGGAAACTGAGATGTCTAAAACATTTTATGTAATTAGAATTTGGGTTACATATAAAAATTTTATAAGATTACTGTTATTTACTTATTTAGCTATTTATTTATTTTTTATTCTTTTGTAAATCTCTAGATTTCTGTAGCTTTACAAAAACTAGTTTTGTAGATTTACATATTTTTCTATGTAATATGCATATAAAACTTTTATAAGAATACAGATTTCTGTAATTTTACATCTGTAAAATAACAGGTTTTTTTTCTTTTTTTATATTGTATTGCCTTTTTTTATTGAAAAGGAGTTGCAATACGTTGTACGTAATTATGCAGCATAAGTTGTATTATATGTTTGATGGTGAATTTATTTTAGGTATTTGCAGGCCCTGATTATCGAACAGGCACAAGAAGCACATGTTTCCCGTAGAAAATTTTAAAGGCGCCCAAAATTAAAAAAAAAAAAAAAAACAAGGGGCCTCAAATTTTATTTTGAATTAATTCCCTCGAAAACTCTGTTTTCTTTTTAAATTACTAGCTCATACATACATATATACATTAAAATGTTTCACAAAAAATACCTTCCATAACAAATTAATTTTACATGTTCAATTTCAAACACATAATCCCAATTCTTTAGTTTGTCGATTATTTCAGATGTATGTTTATTTTACATATTAAACTTGAATTTTGTTAAATTTGATCCCAATAGCACAACATAAAATATTAATAATTTAATCTAACACCAGAGTTAAAAGAATTATTTAAATATATCGATATTTTACGTTGGATGTGTTGTATTAAATCTTTTTATTCAACTTACATTTTTATACTAATTCTATGCAAAATCTTTTTTGTATACTTTTCTTCATTGTATCATATCTTTGTGTATATATACATTATATGTATAATGATACATCAAAAAGTTGATGACGAAATACATGCAAACTCAATTAAGACATTGATTGGAATTGCATTTGTAGCACTAGGGAGTTCTGGGTACTATGCGGAATTTAGGATATTCTTTTTTGAAAGAAGAGGGCCCCGAAATAACATTGTGTTTCCCATATCTTCAAAGGTTCATCATTGCATGGGTAGTTATATGTAATTGCAAATAAGTGTGCATCTTTTATGCATTGCAAAATGTATTTTATGTGATGTGTATGTAAATATGCGATTATGAGATGGATATGTCGATATGGATGTAAGCAGGGATATATGCAAGTACGAATGTAATGTACGGATATAAAAAATTTTAAAGTTCGAAAGTAACTTAAAATTTAAATTATTTTTATATCTTTTAACTCTTTGAGCTCTGATGGTAGAATTTTCTACCACATAATTTTAATTCGGAAATGTCACAACGGCACCAGAAAATTCGACCAAATTTATTTGAATAAGGTTTAATGCATTTTTTCGCTTTTCTCGTTAACCGTTTTTTCTCTTTGTAAAATACTGGTGCCAATGTGACATTTGGAATTTCGAAGAAATTTACCCACCAGAGCTCAAAGGGTTAATAGTAATTTCCTTCACTCAGGTTATATAAATAAAATATGACAACAGTAATGCAAATTTATATTATTATAATTTCCAAACTATAAAAGTTCGGTGGGAAAATCTAAAGTTAACCTTTGAAAAAAACTGATCCACAAATAGATAGATTGGAAAAAGATAAACCAAAACAAACCATAAATAGATAGATTGATTGAAAAAAAGAATCCCTTGAGAAGCATCACAATATTTCATTTTATTTCTCAATCAATGTTTCTTTTCCAGAAATTCTTAAATATAACTTTTCTGGTCACTTCTTTAAGGTGGTCTGTGGAAAAATAAAAGGTAAAATAAAAAGAAGTGAAACCATTTTTACCACATTCTGCGGATGATTAAAGACTACAACTTCCGATCCTTCTTTACCGCGTTTTTTTCTTTCTTTTTTTTTTTTTTTTTTTTTTTTTTTTTTCTTGAAGCGCAGCATTTAGCAGTGTTTTAGTCTATTGTCTATTTCCGGAGATAGCTGCTATTTGCGGGTTCCTTTTATCAGTGGATAGCAGCGACTTCTTTTGTAGTTTCATATTATTTATCACTTGCTTCTTTGTCGATACCTTATTTTAAGGAGGATAAAAGAGTTTGGAGAGAAAAAAAAATACATAAAAGTCCTTCTCTTCACACGCTGTGTTGTATCTAGATTCAGTGGATAAATCGTAAATTTCATTTCGGTTTTTCATCGAAAATAATTTTATCTGTTTTTCATTTTCAAGAAAGTATTATTTATAAATTGATCTCTTTTCGAATAAAGAAATTCGATTTCCGTTTAAGAAGAAAATGTCAATATCTTAGTGGCTTATTGTTCGGTGATAGATTCTAATTAATCCATTATCTGTTACTTTTGTATACCCCTAATAACAGTTTTTTAAAACGTTATCGTGGCTCGCTCTTTCTCCCCCCCCCCTCTTTTTTGTACATTTTCTACCAGAATTTCAAAAGAAAAATCTTTGTCGCAGATGTTTTTTATTGCTGTTGAAGTTCCGTTGTTAGAAAAACATATCACAATTTATTTATTTATTTATTTATTTTAATAGTTATAGCAAAAGTAGAAAATTAAAAGACGCTGCGATCCCTTCTTTAAAAACACAATTACATTTTAAAATTAAATAATATTTTGAAAGTTTTTATTGTTTTGGTAATGTGTTTGCCGTCATTTTTTCCCTATCTTCATTAATTTAAATTTAACTAAGTAATAGATAACATTGAGATTTATATTCCTTCTAGCAAATAATAACGTAACACATACTTCGGATTTTAAGTAAAAAACCCTTAAAACCTTTAAGAAATGGGTGCACTGTTAAAATAATCTTTTTTGAAATTACAAAGACTCTACTGACAATCCTTTAAGTCCTGTTCAAAACTGCAGATATCAGAAAAACAGAGATTATGTTAAATAACAGAGACAATATTCTAAATATTTTCAGTAGACTCTAAATTTCCATCGATAAAAATGCACATCCCCCAGTGAATTTATTTAGTTTCATTTTTTTAACTATAGTAATTTAATTTATTTTTAGAAATTTTGTGAACTCCAAAGAATTGGAAAATTTCATGTGAATTTGAACTGCTGTACTATTTAATTTTCACAATATTCAATTCGACACTGGATTTGATCCTTTGAGTTACAGATGAACATCTTACTGACTGTATACTATAGGTGCCGTTGCTATTGCTACTGCATATGTAGAAAAAGAACTTGTATTGTCCCGATATAAAAATTAAAGTCTTTGTTCGTCCAATACATGGCTTGTGACAAAATCAGTGAAATCAGACATTACTCAATTTCTACAAACATATTGCTGTAGTTCAATAAACATTATACTACATTTCAAATTCTTTTAAAAGAACATTATGTGCATTTGTATGCACAAATTTCAAACTGTAGAAGTTTTCAGGTTTTTTTTCAATAAGTCTTTGGAAAACAAAATTTTAATATCTCTTAGAGAAATCAGTTAGAAAATTACATAAATAATTATTAATTTAAAAAAAAATAATCTAGTCTACTACAAAAATCAGAAAAAATCAGATGGTTAGAGTCCTAATTTAATGCTTCATTAAGACAAAAAAGTAGATTTAAAAACAAAGTCAATTAATTAAAATTTAATATAATTTAAATTATATTTTAATAAAAATATTTTATTAATTAAAATTTAATATAGCAGCACACTACTTTCTATGCTTTCTTTCTATTTTCATGATGTGAGTGATCATACATGATATGATAAAATTGCATCCTACTTCATATATAATATGATTATTATGAAAACTATAGAGAGTAAGGAGTAAGGAGAAAACTATAAAGAGTAAGGAGTTTGCCAAGCTACTCGCAAGACATCACCAGTACAAATAAATATCCATTGCATAACAAACAGTGGAACAACTCAAGATTCAAAGCGAGTAGCCTTTTGTATTTTTAAATGTTTTTTAGTAATTTTATTTTTTGTATATAAAATTTTAATTTTTAAATGTATCCAAATCTGTCTTAGTTTATAATATTCAATCTTTTAAATCTGTCCTTTAAAAAAAAAAAATAAATAAATAAATAAATAAAACGCATGAAGTTAAATATTTTGCAAAAACAGCTTCATCTTACTTGTCGAGATTTTCCATCTGCCCTTAATCCTATGATAAATAATGAGTGTGAAATTATTAAATTATGCTCGACACAAAAATGAAAAGACCGGGGGAATAGAACTTAACACCAAAATCAAAAGTATCCAGATGAAACAATAACCTTTCTGTTCTCAGAAATTTAACCCCGGGGCTCTTTTATGCCCTTAGAACCTTTCTTGTTCATCAATCAACTCAACTTTCTCGCTATCCCAGATGATGGATTGTCCATCAAAACTATTTGGCGAAAATATTACAAAAGCGAGAATAGGCCAAGAGTGGCAACCCACTTTTCTTGATGTAGTTAGGATTAACCGGGTGAAATCACAGTGAATTATTCATACTGACGTGTCAAATTTTTCCCCTTTCATTTTTTTCCTCGAGACCTTTCACAGTTTTAAGAAGTTTCGGAATGATTTAAGAATTTAAGCTTGGAAAACTCACGTATTTCATGTCAACTTTTATTATGATTTGTGTGAAATCGATTGTCGGTAATTCCGTTTATAAATAAGAAATAAGCTATACTTAATGTGTTATATATGTTCAAAATATTTATTTTCTTTTTCTTTCTATTTTTTTCTCTTTCTTTTTTTTTTTACGTTTTTTATACTAAATGCATACGCAGAAAAAGAAAAAAATCTTCTATTGTTTACCAAATAAAGTAGATTACATGATATGATTACTTTATTTTAAGGTCGTTATTAAAAATATTAATAATTATTATCTGAGTATGATAAAAAAAAAAAAAAAAAATCGTGGCTGCTTAACAAAATTTACATAAAAATTATGCTTATTTATGAAGGATTTCTTTTCTATCTATCTCTCTCTCTCTCTTTTTTTTTTTTAAATTTAAATTTATTTTATAGTTTTTATCTAGAAATATTCGAATTATATATTTTCAAGCTTGACAAAAAATCTGCATTCAATACTCATCTTTTCCTAATATTGAAAAGTTTATTCAATTAATTAATTATACATGGTTAATTAAAATACTAAAACATATTTATTTATTAATAAAATTAATTAATTTTTCCTTTAACTAATTATTAATTAGTTTTTATGATAAAAAGCCTAGAATTGATAGGGTTATTTTTATTCATTTTAACTTGGAATTTTGGCATTTTGACATCTGGTGGACGCATATTAGATATTTTCATATCCTTCTTATTACATTACGCAGGTACAAAATGAATTCGACGATACTTTATTTGACCGTATTATCCCGATAGCATGGTGTACAATTTACAACGAAGTACATTCATATTAACAGAGGTGCCACAGACTAAAAATTTTTAATTCTTACTGACACCACTTTTTTAATTTTGACTGACACCACTTTCTCTCTTAACACACACTTTGACAATATTTACAAGAGAAATATACTTCAAAATGTATATTTGAGAAATACTGGCGCGAACGGAATAATAAAATAGTCGCCTGTGGCACTTCTGCACTAAAAACATTAGTTTAATTTTATAAAAACTACTGTTGACAATTTATGAGAACTGGAGTCCGAGAATCAGTTTTCTTGATTCCATCCCAGTTCTCATAATGTAGTTAGGATTAACCGGGTAAAATCACAGTGAATTATTCATATTGACGTGTCAAAATTTTCACCTTTCATTTTTTTTTTTCTCGAGACCTTTTACAGTTTTAAGATGTTTCAGAATGATTTAAGAATTTAAGCTTGGAAAACTTACGTATTTCATGTCAACTTTTATTATGATTTGTGTGAAATCGATTGTCGGTAATTCCGTTTATAAATAAGAAATAAGTTATACTCAATATGTTACATATGTTCAATTTTTTTTTCCTTTCTTCTTTCCCTTTTTTATTTTACTTTTTTATTTTTGTTTACGATTCTTTGCACAAAATGCATGCACAAAGAAAAAAAAAATAAAGATATTTTTTAAAAATTATTTATCAAATAAAGAAGATAAGGTGATATGATTATTTTACCGTCGTTATTCAAAATACTAATTATAATCTAACTATGGCAAATAATTTACTTCGTGACTTATTAAAAAAGTTTACATAAATATCCATACTTTTAAAGGGTTTTTTTTTTTTTGTGTGAAATTGAAATTTATTTTGTAATTATATCTAGAAATATATGATTAATATATTTTCATGCTTGACAAACTTTTTGTATTTAAATTTATTTTTTTAGAATATGAAAAAAAAAGCTGAATTAATTAATTCATATTTTGTATGATTTAATTAATTAAAATATTAAATACATATTTATTAATGAATAAAATTGGTTAATTTTAACTGAACTAATTATTATTTATTTTTTATGAAAAAAAGCTAATTTTTTTTATGCCGGGTGGATAAGTTGAAGTTATATCTCTAATAGCATGCATGGTCACAGTGACATCATAGTGACGTCACTGTGAGTGACTTTGGTCACATCACAACTGTGACCAAAATGCCACCACTCAGTGACGTCACATTGCGACTGAGATGTGACTTTCTTAAAAATCTTTAGAAATTTATAAATATCCTTTAAAACATGTTATTTACTTTAAAAAACATGTTTCTCGCAATTTAAATATCGCCGCTTTCGTCACAGTTTCGTCACAATGTTAATGTCAAATTAGTCACAAATGACACATTTTTCACAAATTTGTCACATTGTGACCACATTGTGAAACGTCACAAAAGAGCTCTAAAACGGCCATAACGACTTCACATTTTAGTCACTGTGACTTCACATCGACGTCACGTGACGTCACATCGACAATCGATGGTCACAAACTCACAATGTGACTTCCCAACGACGTTGCAGTGACTTCACCATGCTTTACGGGATTATTCATTTTAAGAGCCCACAATAGTCACATAAAAAGTACACAAAAAGACCCGGATGATCATGTAAAGTCTATGGGAGCGTTCTTTTCGAATATCTCGCTGAAATTTTAATATTTTTACATGATTTTTTTGTACAAGATAGCTGAAGACGATCCACAACCGGCCTAGTTTTTACTTTTTCAATTTTTGTTTCAGATTTTCTTTAAAAAATTACTTTAACTTTCGAAACCGGTTTAAACCGGTTCAGAAACTGAAACTATCGTAATATAAAAAATATATAATCAAAATCGAAAAAGTAAAAACTAGCCCGGTTGTGAATTGCCCTCAGCTATCTTGTGCAAAAAAATCATGCAAAAAATTAAAATTTGAGCGAGATATTCGAAAAGAACGCTCCCATAGACTTTATATGGTCATCCGGGTCTTTTTGAGTAATTTTTCTGTGACTATTGTGGGCTCTTAACTTGAGATTGTAACATTTTGACAACTAGTGGACGCATATCAGATATTTTCATATCCTCCTTATAACACTTCCCAGATACAAAATGAATTCGACGATACTTTATTTGTCAAAATTATCCCGATAGCATAGAGAGCAAATGATAAAATGAAGTACTTCTCACTAAAAGCATTAATTTAATTGAAAAAAAATGCCGTTTAATAATTATAATAACTGATGCAGTCCGGGAATGACGTTGATGTTTTAAAGTCTGCAAATCAAATGTAAGATCTCAGTTTTAAGGCTGTTCTCAACTGCTTTGCACAATAAGCGCGAAACATTTTGACACATTTACGAATTAATTTTTTAACACAACGATATACAATTTTAAAACCTGACTATGGAAACGATTTGGAACCGAACTGTGTTTTCCATTTTTAGTTCAATAAATTATCTATTAAGTTATAAGCGTTTTCGATCACGTGACAAAGATGTTTTTCTCCTTTTGTTGACTGTCTTTTCTGCTTTCGCGTGGGAAGTTGGGAACTTTATGATATAAGTTTTAATTTATTTTTATTCAGAAATACAAGAAATTAGCAGCTGTTGTTATTCAGAAACTATATAATCGCACTCATTTTCGAGTTTTTCTTTTCTTTTCTTTTCTTTCTTTCTTTTCCTTTCCTTTTCTTTTATTTTTTTATTTTTTTAGGAAACACAATAGATCGGTCAGAAAATGTTGTCAAACTGTACGTTTTGAACCGAATTTCGGCTCGAAAGCAGAATAACCATTCAAATAGGGACGAAAAAAGTGTATGCCTGGTGATCAAAATTGCTTATCACTTAATAGGTTATTTACTGATCACAAAAAGGAAAATGCAATTTGATTCCAAATCGCTTCCATAGTTCAGCCATCCAATTAAATGTCTTTTTGTTAAAAAATGAATTAGTAAGTGCGTTAAAAAAATGCGCATGTTGAGCAGAGCAGTTGAGAACAGCCTTAATGAAATTGTAAATAATTTTCCATGAGAAGATTTAAATAACATAATTTGTGCATGTTCTGTCATGTTTTCTTTGCAATAAATAAATTGCAAAGAAAAAGCGTTAAAGAATTTTCGAAAATATTTAAACAGTAAAAATTTAATGCATTTTTTTTTTTTTTTTTTTTTTTTTTTTTTTTTTCATAGAAAATTCGTAAAAGGTTTGTTTAGAATAGAATAAACTATGCTTATCCATTCAGATTAAATATTTAAAGAACGAGTATATCTATATGTAATTTATTTATGTCGGAATTACATTTTTAGGCTTTAATAAATATGCAAATAATCTTGTATGAATAAAACTCAAAGTTTTAATTAGTGCAGCGATGTAGAGTTACGAAGAAAAGAAAAAAAAAAGAGGAAGAAAAAACTTAACTTAAGGGATTAGTCAGCAGATGTAAAGTGGAGTTTCAAAGAGAGAAAGTTGATGAAGAAATGATAAAAGTTGTTTGAAAGGAAAAAAAAATCAGCCAGATAGTTAAAAGGTGGCATTTTATAAGATTTGAAGAGCTTTAAATAACATAATTTATACGTGTTAAAGCAAAGAAAAAGCGTTACAGATTTTTCGAAGACGTTTAAGCAGGAAAAATTAAATGTAATTTTTTGTTTAACTATTTGGAAAATAGTTGTTGTCCTCGGTAGAGAATTGGGAAATCTGAAGTACATCTGAATCTTTTTATTGGTTGAATTCCGCAATTTATTTTTCGTTTTCTGGTTGTTGGCATAATGACAATAAATAAATAAATAAATAAATAAATAAATAAATAAATAAAAACTTAAAAAATAATAATAATTTGAAAACAAACTGTGATAAAGATTTCAAACAAATTTCATTTAAAAGTACATTTTTTTTTTCTGATAAAATTTTTTAAGAATTCAAAATGTGTAATGTTTAGTTGTTCAAAAATTTGTAATCCGAAAATTGTAAAACTGAAATTTCATTTAAAATTTGTTTATGATGGGCCCATGAATATTAATGTTTAATCCATGTCGAACGTAATATGAGACGTTCAGAAATCAGTCGGATTAACTCCATAAAATAAAAATGTACATTTTAAACAATTAAAATTGTATATCTATAAAATACTGTTTTGTTTTCGTAATATTTTGATTATACTCATTAATTGTCTTGTAATCAAGTTAATTATGTCATTACTTAAATTTCTAAAAAAAAAAGGGAGTTAGGCGGATTGACTTCTAAACGCATCATCTATAACTCTGTTGTTACATAAGGTCACGTTTTTGATCATATCTTTCTTTGTTGAAATTTCCGCTTAACAATGAAAAAAAAAAAAAATGTAGCTAAAATGTGTGTTATTTTGAAAAAATATAGTTGAATGATTTCTGATAAAACTTGGAATTATCATAAAGTATATTTAATTTTAAATATTTATAATTCTGTTACAAATAAATGCAGGTATATAAATCATTAGATAGACGATTTTTTCGAGTTTCTTTTTTATTATTTTCGTTTTTAAATAGAGAATATTTTTGTAAGTCCAAAATTTTAATCTTTGTTAATATCATTTTCCAAACAGTCGTTGTAATTTGTTAAATTACATTAAAAAAAAAATCGTAATTTGTAAAGTGTAAAATGTTAAAAAAAGATAAGCTATGCTTATCTATTCATGTTAATTACTTAAAGCACGGGTATATGTTACTTATTTATATCGGAATTACATTTTTAGGCATTAATAAAGCTGCAAATAATCTTGTATGAATAGAAGAAGTTTTAATTAGTGCAGTGTTGTAGAGCTACGAAGAAAAAAAAAGAAAAAAAGAAGAAAAAAAAAAGAAGAAGAAAAGTTAATCTTAACTTAAGAGATTGGTCAGCAGATGTAAAGTGAAGTTTCAAAGAGAGAAAGAAATGATAAAGAAATGATAAAAATTATTTGAGGGAAAAAAAAAAATCAGCGAGTTAGTTAAAATATGGCATTTTATAAGATTTAAAAAGTCAGTCCTGTCTTGTCTTTTAAGAAACATAATTGTAAATAAAAAATATTAATGTTGTAAAATTTAACCATATGCTACAAATTATGAATAAATGTAAATTTCATTCCCCCCCCCCCCAAAAAAAAAAAAAAGTTTTTTTTTTTTTTTGTTTTTTTTTTTTTTTTTTTTTTTTTGAAAATTTAAAGAAATTTTATGCAATAATAAATAAATTTTTCAAACCGTTCATCTATGAAAATGAAGAAACCAAATCTCTATTTATAAGAAATTTGGAACATTACTACTAGCTGGAGTCGAGATGAAATTGGTATGACATAAGATGAGGGGACGAGGTAGTGGGAAATTTAATTTAATTCTACATTTAGTAAACATTTATGATATTAATTTTATTTGTATATGAAATGAAAATAAATTTTGCAAGTTACGTGATTTTGATGTAATCACACAAATGAAGAGGCATGAAATATTAATTAAGAAAAAAGAATATAGCATATTATTCTAATCTATAAGCCTAGTCGTAATTTTAACAATTCTAGATGCATTTAAATGCATTTAAAGGGTATTTTTTAGTGTCTCCTACAGGCGGCAGCACTGAGGAGGTTAAGGGGACCACAGTACCTTTGCAACATTCTCTTCAATTTTAAATAACATTGTTATATGTGTGGTGGCACATATACCTAGTGCTAAAAGTTTTTTAAAAAATACTCTTTTTGTAAAACAGCCCATTTTACTAACATTTAATTATTTTTTTAAACAACTTTTTAAAAATTTCTACTACTTTTTATAAATATGAATATTTTGGCTTTGAGTTTTTTTTCCAACATTCATTAGAATATGCTACGTAAAACTGTGTATGAATTTTTGGATGTATGAGAATTTACATTTAGTATGGTAGCTCTGTATATTAATTATAGCATTTATACACAGCATATAATGTGAAACTTATACACGCATATCATAATTAAAATGCATTTTATCCATCCATCGGCCATCATCGGATACATATACAGTACTTCGGAAAGAATGTACTATTTGAAATCTTTTGTGTGTCCCTGTAAATACTATGTACTTCATATTGGGCAAGGCACAGTTTCGTATAATTTATATTAGCTTTAGTGAATACATCAATTTTGTTATACATGCAACAGTTTAATATATTTAAAATATGTCACACACAATTCCCCCTTTTACCATTATCTAATGGAATTCTTTTGTGTGGCCCTGTAAATGAATAATAGCTGTACTTTCACAGCATATTTTATAGAATGCATATTTTAATGCACCTCGTAAATGTATGTAAATTCTAATATGTTTGATAGAGTATAACACCTTTAAAATTCCTTTGAAACAATTTTTCCCCACAGGCCGTAATGTAATGGGAAACTTTTGACTCTCCCCGTAGATAAACTAATCATGGTAGAAACTTCATTTTCAATAGGGTTTGTGCTAGGGTAAACGTCAATAACGTCCTAAAATTTCATGGCAATCCGAATATATTTACGTGAGTTAGAGCGCGGACAGACGGACAGAAGGTCAGACAAACCGAATGCATAAGCACTTTTCAACTTTGTTGGAAAGTGCTAATAAAAAAGAAGCTAATTGAAAAATCTCTCACTTTAAATATTTAAAAAATATATATATATATAAATATAAACTTGGATGTTAAATCCATACACAAAAATATTAAATACACTAGAAAAAAAAAATCAAGCATTGATTTAAATTAGCGAAAAAGCCTTAGTGTTTATCGAACAAGCAAGTTATAAAAGAATGAACACAGCGAAAAATCAGTTTAAAGATTTCATTTGAATGGATGACTGGGCTGGATCTATTAACAAAATTTACAATATCTCGCGCTACGATTGCCGTATAGTTAAAAATGAGGTGTCAAAATATTCACAATTGAAAAAACTTTCAGTTAATATTAAGAAAAGGAAATCGATATTTTGACCAATTTCAACGTACTGTGTCCCCTTAAGCTAGAGTAATATAATTTCTGTATTGCTGAATTTAACGTGTATAATCATAATAAATTTTGTGTCCATGGATTCTTGCATAAGAGTGAAACAACTATTGAACTAAATTCTAAATATTTATAGGACCATTTTCACAATTCGCTTAACATTTCAGAATTTTATTTTTATTTTTCAAACTTAACAATTTCTTGCGTTTTATATAATATGCACTTTATATAATATGATATATTAATGCTATTTAAAGTTGGTTTGTAAAGCAAATTGTCAAGTCCGTTACCATACAAAATTACTGAAAATACTTAGCTTTAAATTTATTAAATTTCTTAAAATCAACTTACTTTAATGTGACTTATGCCCCTAAATTTCAAAACATGATATTTATCAATAATACTCAAAATAAAGTGAAATGAGAGACAGTTTTAGCCACAAGATTTTGATCACATAGAAATTATACAAGAACTTTTTCTAATAATTACAGTATACATTCATGTAAATTATTAAATTTTAAGGAAATTGCATATTTGTTTCTTAGTTGAATTAAAAATAAAAGTAGAATGGTGAAAAAATGACAATCATTAAAAAACCGTGCGGTAACAGACTTGACATTTGGTAACGGACTTCAAAATGGCCGACAGTCTTTTGCCACTTTTGACGTACAATTTCCGACATGCTTAATTTACAGCATAAAAGACAAATTATTTTACAGAACGTCAAAAATTAGCTTTTAACATTTCGCCTCCTACCTCCACATTAAAAAAACCGAAAAAAAAAAAAAAAAAAAAAAAATTCAACAAGGAAAAAGGAAAAGATAAAAAAAAAAAAGAGTACAGAATAAATTAAGATTACATTATGTTGATGCCGAATCCTCAAAAGTGCGAAAAAAGTGTCAATAAATAGAAAATAAACAGAAGGTAAACGTTAATAGCAATTCAGGAACGGCAGCTTTATCGATGTTTATCTGATTTCAATTCACGCACTGACTGACGCGGGGGAAGACAGTTTTTCAGCATCGATAGAACGGCGGAGGTGGAAATCGTTTTACAGGCAAAAGAAGCCGGCCGGTCGCTTGCTCCGATCAGCAAATGCTAACTTATGTTTAGTTTACTTGCACATGCACAAAAACGGCGCGCCTATTTTACACTTATATGGTTCGATGCACGTGCGCACGCACATGGACATGCATGAAGAAATACGTTTTAGTTTTAAAAAAGGAAGAAAAAAAAATTGTAATTTAACAAATTACAACGACTATTTGGAAAATATTTTCAAAGACTTAAATTTTAAAAACTTATAAATAAATTCTATATTTTAATTAATAATAATAATAAACATCATTTTTAGGATGATCATAACGAGTCATATATTACGTACGCCGTGCATTAAGATTCCTAGGCCAACGATAAAAAAAAAAAATAAACAGTAGATTAAAGATAGGCAACTTTAACTGTTTAAAATGTACATTTTTATTGATGGAGTTAATCGAAATGACTTCTGAACGCCTCATATTACGTACGACGTGGGTTAAACATTAATATTCCTGGACCCATCACAAACAAATTTTAAATGAAATTTCAGTTTTACAGTTTTTGGAACTGCAAATTTTTTAACTTCTTAACATTGTACATTTAAAATTTTTACGTCGTTGCGTAGAGAAAAAAAAAATGCACTTTTTAATGAAATTTGTTTGAAATCTCTATCACAATTTGTTTTTAAATTATTAATTTTTTAAAAGCTTTTATTACTCTTTTTGTCATCGTGGCAACAGAAGTATTCCATTTTAGGACATTAAACTTGGACCAATCAGGAAACGAATAAAATTAAGTTAGTTGTGAAATTCAATTATTAAAAATATTCAGATATGCTTTAGATTTCTCAATTCTCTACCGAGAACAACAACAACTATTTTTTCTAAATAATAATAATTAAAAAAGAAAAAAAAAACTTAGCAAAGTTTGGTAAAAAGTTTTTAAAATCAATTAGAGTTTTAAAATCGCAAGATTTAAAAGAATATCACCTTTACATAAACATTTTCTATTACTTAAGAGAACTGTTACAAAATATATTAAAAACAAATTATTTTTGACATGTCTCGGTTCCAATGCAGATAAGAAGCATAATCATAACATAAAATAAAAATACCTTTTCTCTCTACTGTATTTTTTTATTATGATTATGGCTTTTTTTCTTTTTTTTTAGATTTAGTACCCCGCAACTGTATCAGCTTAATTGTATTACATGCAATATAAATTAAATTATACTTATATACATATTATCATATGCATACACTGTAAAAAAAAAGGGGTCGATCTACTAAAAAAACTTTAGTGATCCTTGCAATTACTAAAGAATTTTTAGTAATCTTAGTCGGTTACAAGAAAATCTGTAGGAATTACTAGAAAAAAGTTAGCAACGAATAAGAGTTAATAGTTTTATATTTTTAATAGCTATTACTAAAACTCACTTGGTGTGGCCTTTATAGCATAGTGGTTATAGTAACGAACTCCAGGCTAAAAGGTCCCGGTTCGATACTGACCACCGCCAAATACGCTTCGAATGTATGTAGTGTAAGTACTCGTTAATAATGGGATTATGACAATCCTGTCGGAGCAGGTAGCTATGTTTGGTGCTGCCATCTATTGCGGTTTTGCCGAAAATCTTCCGCTTCAGAAGTCTGGATGCAGCTCGAAGGAAGCTCCTGCCCTTCGGGCGCACGTAATGGTTATAAAAAATAATTTTGGAGCTATTACTAAAATTTTCTTGGTGGCTCATACTAAAAATTTTTAAGTTAGTTATACAAAAAATTCTTTTGTTCAGTTTACAAAAGAAATGCTTGTTTCACTTGCAAAAAAAAGTTTGTAATGGTTACTAAAAAATTCTGTGGAATACAAATTTACTAAAAAATTTTTAGTAACCTCTTGAATTTTTTTTTACATTGTAGAATAGCATATTATTTTTACATACAATGAAATTTCCAAATAAGGGACACCTCTGAGACGAAATTTCCGGTCCCAGTCCGTTGGAATAGGGCGTGTAATGTATTTAGCACTGAATAAGGGACACTTTAAAATGAGATTTAAAGGGATTGGATTTTGCGTTTCAGATAATGAAGTAATCTGTGATGAAAATGGAAAAACAGATTTTTGTGAAGTTATCAAACAGACAGCCAATCATGTTGATACAGAGGTAAATACGACACAATTAAGACCATTTATTTACCCACAATTCTGATTGGAAATCTGTGCGTTTATAACCATTGAAAGTAATGCTGAAAATTGTGAAGATGATTCTGAAAGTGGAAAATAAAAGAAAATTGTGAAATAAAGAGCTTTACAGATGGTTTTAGACATTTCTCAAATCTAAAAAAGGCAACTTTTAAGGGATAAGTTTTAGTTTATCTTTATTCGGAAATGCCTAAAACTAGCTGGTATTTTTTTTTTCAAAAAATATGTAATCGAGCTGTTTTTTCTATTTTTTTGCAAATGCAATAGACCTTTGAGGAAATATTATCAAAGTGGGCGTTTTGAACCGAAAGTTTTCGCAAAAGAAGAATAACTCGTCAAGAATGGGTAAAAAACGTATTCATCAGGTGATCAAAATAGTTTATAACTCAATAGCTAATAAAAAATTGAAAACACAGTTCAGTTCGAAATCGCTTCCATAGTCAAGCGTTCCATTTTTATGCCTTTCCGTAAAAAAATGCATTTGTAAATGTGTCAAAAAGTTTTCTGCTTCCTTTTTTTTTTTTTTTTTTTTTTTTTATTTTTTTTTTTTTTTTTTGTAAATGCAGCGGATAATGAAGAAATAAATTTTTTAAGTATTGTAAATGAACACCTGAAAGTTTGTAGTGAAAAATTGAAATTCGTAAAACAATCCCTTTTGATTGATTACTTCAAGTAAAATTCTTTTAAACGTTTTTTTAACTTTTTGAATGTACATAATTTGCATAAAAAATATCAATCAATAATTCTACAAATCATTTAATGATTTAGTAATCATTTGAAAATTTTAATTAATTAATAATCTTTTCTTCTTTTTGGATCTGATTAATGTAATTTATGTACTTCGAGTACATTTAAGTTTTACCTTTAATGTTTTGTTATTTTTATATTCTTCTGAACTATTAATTAAAAATAATATGAAAAAACTTCGAATAAGGGACACCTCTATTTAAGGGACAAAACTTCCGGTCCCATAGTTTTCCCTTATTTGGAGGTTTTACTGTATAATGTAATACAATTAAACTAATATCTAAACTATATATGTATATAATCTATATACTCTATATATAATCTATCTAAACATCTATATTATGTATGTATTAACTTAATTGTAATTTATATTAACTTAATTGTTTAATAAGCTAATTTAGGCGAATTTTTCCCGAAGAAAAAACAAAAGCAAAAGAAAGAAAGAAAGAAAAAAAACATAAAGACTCCTAATACATCAAGACATCCCCACTTACAATATAGCATTCTTTCTTCAATAAAATATCAGCATTATAATACATGCCCAAGTGCTTTCATTTATCGCCATTTTTGGAATAATAATATGTTGTCATATCTTCACATTTCCTGCCGCAGGTGTGCCTTTTTGTCCTCAAGGATCGGAATGTGGTCGCAATTATTGAACTTTATGTGGACAGTGAGGGGATGGGCAAGTTGTCTCCAGCTGAGTGGTGTACGAGGATTTAGTGCCATGCCTGAACAATACTGCCCCCCCCCCGCGCTTTATGTGGAGGTCACCTTACACAGGTGTTTTGCTTGCATTTCTATTGCTAAGTACAGATTTCTTTGGGCTGTGAAATCAGTCAAGGGGAGGCACTCTGTGATATCGAATGTGAGAAGGACGCCTTGACCCCTGGATCCAGATTGGAAGAAGTCTGAGAAAGAGGTCTTTCCTCCCCCCCCCCTTGTGAATGTTGACCAGGGAAGGACGTTTTTTTCTTGGCTGCTGGTCGGACAGTTGAGAGATAGATCTCTCAGGAATACGTTGGAGGGAGCTCTGCTTTCTCAGACCACTGCTATACCCAATATCGGGGTTTGAAGTCCGGGTGTCCGGCGAACCAACCGCTCTGAAAGTCAGAGCATTTGTAACTGTCATTTCTCATTAAAATTGTGTAGTTGTTGAGTTTATAAAATTTAGTCTTGAATATTTAATTAAATTTCTACAATTTATTGCAAGCCCATCTGCCACTACGCCACAGCTAAACTAAATAAATTATATTGGTGGCAGCGCGTTTGGATCTGAGAGTTAAGTTAAAAACTCTGGACCCGTTTCTTCAGTTGATTTTTTGGACTTTCATCGCTTGTGAAATTGGACTTTCGCCAGAGTCGTGTGCATGTTCGACAATTTTTTGGACTTTCATCGCTTGTGAAATCGGACTTTCGCCAGAGTCGTGTGCATGTTCGACAATTTTTTGGATTTTCATTGCTTGTGAAAGTGGACTTTCGCCAGAATGGTATGCCTGTTCAACGTTTCCTAGTGTGAATTCGTCTGGTGGAGCACCCGTCCGGAGTTTCATCTGACTGATTGCCTGGTATTGTCTGGTGGAGTACCCGTTCCGTCGCCTAAAAGAGGGGTGAGTTCCTTTTAAATGCTTTTTGTGTTGCAAGGTACTGGTCGATGAGAAAGTTAGAAAAATTAATTTTTTAAAATTTAATTTGAACTGGGAATGTTCGATTATGTGGGTGTGGTAGAGATAAGTTAGTGTATTGTGTGTAGAAATTTGTTTAAGGGTTTCTTTTTGTTGTATATGCATTTCTCTAGTGTGTTATTTATATGTGTTATTATATTTATTTTTGTCTCATTTGGAAACATTTGATCATTCATATATATATATTTTAAGTTAAGGTAGGGAGTAATGATATTTGTTTTGTATGTTATGTTGGGGCAAAGTGAAAAGAGTAGCATATGTAAGAGTTATGGAATGTAATAATTTTGAAATTATAATTAATTTTGAAACTATATTTAATTTGAAATCTCATTGAAATTTTGGAAATCTTATTTAATGTTGAAATAACTCAAAGATTAGGTTCTTTGTTTTTGAAAGGTTAGAATTGTGTATAGGAGTGTTAGTTAATTGTTATCATGGCTTTTCTAAATAAGTTAAAAAGGCAGAAGAAACAAACTTTAATTTTGTTAGCCAGAGAATTTGAGGTTGATGTGTCGGATTCAGACCTGATTAAAGATATTATAAAAGGCATAACGGAATCGACGGAATATGATGAGGAAACTGGGGAAGCTTTCTTAGATCGTATTTTAGAGGAATTAAAGGAAGCGGAAAAGGAAAGATTAGCTAGGGAAGCCAAAGAGGAGAGGGAAAGAGAAAGGTTAGACAAAATAGCTAAAGAAGAGCGCGAATATGAATTGGAAAGGTTAAGGCTTTCTAATGCTGTAGAAACAGCGAGTGTAGGATCGACGGTTTCCATAAATACTGAAGGGACCAGAAAAGTTAAGTTAAAGGACTTAGTCCCAAAATTTGATCCGAAAATCTTAGATATTACTTTATTTTTTATGATTTTTGAACGTCAGGCTACAAAAGAGAAAGTTAAGGAGGAAGAATGGGTGTCGCAATTAATTCCGTTGTTACCTGCAGAGATAGCTGAGTTAGTTGTCAAGGAACCTGCAGATAAGGGAGATGATTATTATCACATGAAGAGTATGTTATTGACTAGGTTTAGACTAAGCACGGTTGCTTTAAGGTTAAGATTTGAGGAGCATAAAAAAAAACCGGGTGCGTTTTGGTCTGATCTGGTTTATGAGTTGCGTGGCTATCTAGATAATTGGTTAGAGTCCACAAAGGTGACTGATTTTCAATCTTTGAAGGAATTAATGCTTACGGAGCAATTGAAAAAACGGGTTCCCCCTGAAATTAAGGAAAGGTATCTAGAGAGTTGGGAGGAATTTCGCGAAGCTTCTGAATTAGCGACCAAACTAGATTATTATGAGAGCGTCAAGAAAACGTTAAAAAAAACGGATAGTAAACCTTGGGAAAGGAGGTCTTTTGGAAAGGGTAAAACAGGGAATAATTTTAAGGAAAGGACGGAAGATCGGAGGAAACCGGAGCCTCAGAATAATAGGGAACTACCTAAGGTAGAAAAAAATAAACGCTTTGAGAAAACTAGGGAAGTCGTTTGCTTTCAATGCAATGTTAAAGGGCATATACGCCCAGACTGCCCCAGTTTAAGAAAAAGAGAGGAAAAAATAGTGTGCCGATTAGTCGGAAATGTAGAAGTAAATGAGAGTTTTGATCCATATATCAGTAAAGTGAGAATTAATGGCGTTGAAAGGGATTGTTTAAGAGACAGTGGTAGTGGAATCGATTTGCTAGCAAAAAGTTGGGTAAATAAGGAAGATTTATTAGGTGAAGTAACTTGGGTACGTCAACCTTTAGATAAAACCTGCTTTTGTTTACCTTTGGCTAAAGTCACAATTCAAGGTGAATTTGGAACTATTGTCACTAAGGCAGCTGTTAAACCGGATGATTTAGATCAGGGATTCTATTTAATGGGTAATGAAACCGCAGAATTAATTGAGAAGCATAAGGAATCTCCTATACCTGTTTGTGCTGTAATTACGCGTGGTCAAAGTCGAAAGAGTAAACAAATGGAAGTCGAAATTCCGGGTGAATCCGAAACCGAAACTGAACCTCTCACTTTAAATGAAGAGGATGGGGAATTTCTACCGAAGGCTGATGGGGAAAATATATTAGCTAAGATTTCGGGGGATGAATTCAAAAGGGAACAGCTGAAATGTCCTTCGTTAATTCCTTTGTGGGAAAGAGCAAAAACTGCCGAGGAAAAAGAATTTAAAATTGTAAAGGACCGTCTTGTGCGCATAGTTGTGAGTAAGTCGGGGGAAGAGAGGATGCAATTGTGCGTTCCGGAGAAGTTTAGGGAGGATTTAAAGGCCCTTTGTCATAATGAAGTGTCAGGACACCTGGGAACCACAAAGACTAAAGACAGAATTTTGAGGCATTATTTTTGGCCGAACTGTTATCAAGAGATTGAACAATATGTTAAAACCTGTCACGAATGTCAGATTGTTGGTCATAATAGGGATAAAGTGAAAGCACCTTTGAAAATTGTGCCTGTAATTTCGGAAGTGTTTTCAAAAATAAATATAGACGCCGTAGGTCCATTACCCAGGAGTCATAAGAATAATAGATATTTACTTACTGCTATTTGTGTAGCGTCGAGGTATCCGGATGCTATACCGGTGGAAGATATCACGTCGGTCAGTGTGATTGATGCCTTGTTGTTGGTATTTTCTAGGACGGGTTTCCCTAAAGAAATCCAGAGTGATTTGGGAAAATCCTTCACCAGTGAGTTAACTTCTGAGTTTTTTGAACGCTTTGGAATCAAAGTGACTCATAGTTCGGTTTGTCACCCGCAGAGTCATGTGGTGGAGAGATGGCATTCTTCATTAAAAAGAGTCCTTAAAGTGCTTTGTTTAGAATCAGGAGAAGATTGGGAGAAGAATCTATCAGCGGCACTGTTTGCGTTACGCACGGTGACCCACGAAAGTTTAGGGTTTAGCCCTTCTGAATTGGTTTTAGGGAAGAATCTGAGGACCCCTCAGACTATTGTTTTTGAGAATTGGATGGATTCTGGTGATACCGATCCAACGGTTGTTGAATACATCTTGGATTTAGTCAACAGACTTAAAAAATGTCAGGATTTGGCTTCCGAGAAACTGCGCGAATACCAGGAGAAAAGGAAAGTCTGGTATGACAGAAATGCAGTGTCTAGAAATTTTAATGTGGGAGATAAAGTGTTGGTCTTCTAAGCCCAATAGAATGGCTGTAAATTGGCTGGGGCCGGGAACTGTAACAGGAAAAATTTCTGATACAAATTATTTGATTGATTTACCTGAAAAGAGGGACAAGAGTACCATTTATCATGTAAATCTGATGAAACCATATTACCGCAGGCCGGAACGTGTTAATTTGATTATTCCGGAGGAACCGCAGGAGTCTGAAAGGGACGCAGAGATACCTTATCCGGCACCGGATTCGACTCAGTTCGATTTGCGGGAAATTGTGCGGGAAAGTGGGTTAGCGGAGCGCGCTACGGAAAGTCAAATTGATAGTTTCTGTAGAATGTTAAGACAGAATGGGAAGGTATTTTCTGCAGATCCGGGTAATACTAAATTAGTGGAGATGGACATAGAGCTCACGAGCGACGCCCAGGTGCGGGCAAGGCCTTACAGGATGTCCCCTAGACAAATTACAATTTTGCAAGATGAAATTCAGAGATTATTAGATTTGGGGGTGATAGAAATCGGTCAGTCAGACTATACAAGTCCGATGATTCTAGTTGAGAGTCCTGGCAAGGATCCTAGGCCTTGTGTGGACTACAGAAAATTGAACGCGATTACGCGCCATATGTATTTCCCCTTGCCGAATATCGAGGAAGTTTTGCAAAAGGTGAGCGCCGCTCCATTTATAACTGTTATGGATCTGACGAAGGGGTATTTTCAAATTCCTCTCTCGAAGCAAGCCCAAAGGTATGCGGCATTTGTGACCCCCTTTGGCACGTACATACCTAAGAAAATGATGTTTGGATTAGCCAATGCGCCGTTCTATTTTTGTAAGTTAATGGCAGAGGTCTTACAGGGGATGGAGATTTTTGCGTCGCCATACATCGACGACATTGCGGTGTATTCTCCTGATTTTGAAAGTCACGTGAAAGACGTGGGGAGAGTATTAGAGAAATTACGGGAAGAAAACCTTACCATCAAACCTTCTAAGTGTCAATTTGCCCAAGACCACGTTAAATTCTTAGGTCACGAGATTGGGTCGGGTAAAAGAGCCCCGGGGGAGGCTAAAATACAAACAATTAAAGATTTTCCTACCCCTTGCACAAAGACTCAAATTAGAGCATTTTTAGGAATTGTGGGGTACTATGGGAGGTACATCCCGAATTATTCTGTTATCGCGGCTCCTCTCACCGACGCGTTAAAGGGGAGGGTTAAAAAAGAGAAAATAGAATGGACGCAAAATTGTCAATCCGCGTTTGAAAATTTAAAGGGAAAGTTAGTAAGTAAACCGGTGCTCTATGCTCCAGATTATTCAAAGGAATTTATTATCCAATCAGATGCGAGCGAAATTGGGGCCGGTATTGTGTTATCCCAAATAAGTAACGGGGAAGAACATCCCATAGTTTATTTGTCCAAGAAATTTAGTCAGGCTGAGAAAAATTATTGTACGGTAGAGAAAGAGTTAGCGGCTATCATTTTTGAAGTAAAAAAGTTAACTTATTATCTGGATGGCCAGGAATTCCTGATTCAGACAGACCACGATCCTCTCACGTATCTAAAAAAAATGATGGGAGCTAATGCGAGGCTATTGCGTTGGGCCTTATGCCTACAACAGTTCAAATTTAGAATAGAGCATAAGCCAGGAAAAGAAAATGGGAACGCCGATGGTCTGAGCCGACTCATCCCTTAGCCTCTTTAAATAAACTATGAAGTTGTAAATATTAATTATCTAGCATATTTTTTAACTTCAGTGTTTAACATTGTGTTTATGTATTGTTATTTATTATTGTGTTTCCAAGTGAGACAAGGTGGGTGTTATGTGAAAATTGTTCTCGGAAAAGGGTAGTTAAAATTAAGTGATAGGACATTTAAATGTGCCTTGCCTTGCCTTGCCTCACAAAAGGTGTTTGAAGGGAACGAGCTATCCTTGTGGAGCTTTCCTAGTCAAGCCCAGGAAAACTCTTTAGGGGGAAGGAGTTGTCATATCTTCACATTTCCTGCCGCAGGTGTGCCTTTTTGTCCTCAAGGATCGGAATGTGGTCGCAATTATTGAACTTTATGTGGACAGTGAGGGGATGGGCAAGTTGTCTCCAGCTGAGTGGTGTACGAGGATTTAGTGCCATGCCTGAACAATACTGCCCCCCCCCGCGCTTTATGTGGAGGTCACCTTACACAGGTGTTTTGCTTGCATTTCTATTGCTAAGTACAGATTTCTTTGGGCTGTGAAATCAGTCAAGGGGAGGCACTCTGTGATATCGAATGTGAGAAGGACGCCTTGACCCCTGGATCCAGATTGGAAAAAGTCTGAGAAAGAGGTCTTTCCTCCCCCCCCCCCTTGTGAATGTTGACCAGGGAAGGACGTTTTTTTCTTGGCTGCTGGTCGGACAGTTGAGAGATAGATCTCTCAGGAATACGTTGGAGGGAGCTCTGCTCTCTCAGACCACTGCTATACCCAATATCGGGGTTTGAAGTCCGGGTGTCCGGCGAACCAACCGCTCTGAAAGTCAGAGCATTTGTAACTGTCATTTCTCATTAAAATTGTGTAGTTGTTGAGTTTATAAAATTTAGTCTTGAATATTTAATTAAATTTCTACAATTTATTGCAAGCCCATCTGCCACTACGCCACAATGTATCTGCTAACATCCCCGCATGTCTCTTTTTATAATCCACAATTACCTCTTCTCCTAGAACGTCAAAATGTCTCTTTAAATCTCGAATTCGACGAGCTGCCACTTTAAACGCTATTTCTGAGAAAAATATCTGAAAAGAAAAGCAGTCGCTAATAACAAAGAATGTCCATAGCCATATCGTGTAAACTGCATGAATGTTGACGTGCTCTGGTATGGATGTTGCTGCTATTTTTGTTTTTTCTCTCGTTTATTTCTATTTTATTTTATACAGAAGAAGAAAATCCTTTTAGGGGTCTTTAAAATAGTGTTTCATTCCATGTACTCTGGTCTGGTACTCGTGTATTTCGTTAAATTGGAAATCCACCACATACATTAACAGTTTACAAACCGAATTAATATCGCAATGTAATTATAATTCTGGTTTTACTGTATTACAGCTTCAAATGTTTTAATTTATACTACAAATTTAGAAAAAAACGGAAAAAAAAAAAAAAAAAAAACATATTTCTGCAGTTTTTTTTGGCTGTTTTCATTTCAGTGTTCGCATTTTGGAACATGATTATTAATTGACAACCTATGGAAGTATAACAAATTATTTTCCGCTATATGCTGTTGTGTATTGTTCTTGAGTATTTTCTTGAATTCCAAAAACACTTAGATTCCTAGCGGTTAAATGTAAGTAATATAGAGAAAACGATAAAAGCAAATAATATATTTTTTATGCAAATTAATGAATCTACATTTTTCTTATACCTGTGATAAATGCTTAAACATAAATATTTTTTTATTCAAAAGTTCAAATCAACCTTATATTTTATAGGAAAAATAAGGGCATCGTTATTATGTTGGAAAATGTATGTTTTGTATTACAAATAATGTAATGTTCCCATTTGGGAACACTGGCGTTTAAACGGTTAAATAAAATCTTATTTTGTTTTATTCATGTGCAAAAGTACAAATTTGCTTATGTTTTAGAAAAAAAAAAATCTGTGATTATTCATATCAAGTGGTACACTAACATTGGTTTATGAGGGTTATGACGGTTAAAATGAATCTCAATATTGAGCGTGTCAAAAATTTTACGAAAGACACCCGACATTGCTTATAGATTGGCTTTAGAATGAAATTATTTATAATAAAATGTAAGCATTAGGCAAATATATTAGAATGCTTAAAACTGCAAAGTAGGACTAATAAAATAACTGATATGCAATGGAAATTATTTTGAAAGGGTGAAGAAAATGGGAGGAAAAGTATGGATACCCAGGAACCCCAACAAATTAATCGGTCCTTAATTACTAATAATTTAAACTGCGTGATTGTACTGTTAAAATAATAATCCAATTATTTTTTTTTTTTACTTGCATTCATATCTGTAGTAGGATCATAATTATACATTAATCATGTGTAAAATAACATAAAGTAATTTAAAAAAGCGAGTTATAACTACTTATGAGTTATTGTTATGCGCTTATAGCTATATGGATTATTGGCTCATTTATATACATTTGTTTATACTATACCATATGTAATTTCAATTGACATCTGAAGGTCATTTTTCTGGTATTTATATTAGATCAGTAACTATGATAACATTTCATTTGGACGACAGATCACTTTACTTTTCCTAGGGGAAAGTACGGATGTCCCTGAGAAGCCAACATAAATTACACAGAAAATAACTGGGCTTGTATTGTGAAGGGTGGGCCTTCTTAACAAAATACTGTATGTTACCCTAACGTTTGGCTTTTTGAACACTAACGCATTTTACATACCTCACATGTATTCTGTATATTTATGCTTTTCTATAGCTTGATTTGTTTACTACATGTATCAACAAAAATCCATCTTACATGCTTATAAAATAGGGTATTTGCTTCTTCTTCATCTTTTTTTTTTTCATCTCAAGGAATAATAATAGTTTTAAATCTCTTCTAGATATCTAGATTCTAGCCACGTTACAGCGTAGTAGGGATTTTTGTAGCTTCCCAGGTATTTTAGGTAGATTTCGTAAGAAATACTACCTATTATACTCTCTCCTGTTTTGGAATTTCAAAAAACGTTTTGCAGATTTACAGCGATTATCACTTTTAGAGCCCAAAACTACCCCCTTCTTCAATTCAAAACTTTATTTATATACCTATATATGTGTGTATCCAGTGTTCTCACTAATATTTGACCAACGTTAGTAATTTGATTAATAAAAATAAAAAATATTCGCCAAATGAAAAAAGTATTAGCAAAATAAATTAGCCGTATAGCACAAAAAAAAAAAAGAAAAAAGAAAAAAAAAGAAAAGAAAAGAAAGAAAAAAAGTTTTTATAACTGCGATAATGATTGTTATTCATCCAATTTCAACTATCCGCTGCAAATATATTAAAAATATGTATATATGCATATGTATGAATAACGAAAAAAAAAAAAAAAGAAAGAAAGAAAGAAAAAACAAAAATCGAGCACTAGCAATTTGGCGAATCTAATCGCTTGTTTACTCGCCAAATGAAGAATTTAGTCGCAATTTGGCGCAGTGGCGAGAACTCTGTATGTAGCTGAGCTGTAGTCCGTATGCTATATGATTAATTAGCATCCATTTTAATCACATTCATATTCCCTAGGATAAAAAAGTTTCCTGAAATAGTGTGTGGATTTCCTCTTGCCTAAAGTAAACTTCCCCTTCAATAAAATAAAATAAAATAAATAAAAATGCAATGTGAAAAAATGAAAATAGTATTTACTGAGTCCATTTCACAGTCATTTTGGGGCCCTTTTAAATCTTAAAAGGAAGCACCTGTTTCACATGGCCTTTGGATAATAAGGCCTTCCTTCTGAATATATAAATATTTAACAGATATTTAAATTTTATTATTAGATCTATTTTCAAATTTTGACTACCCTTAAACTTTTTAAAACTCAATACTTGAATAAATAAAACAACAAGAGTGTAAAAATAGAAATCTCATTATATTCCCCTTAGAAACACTTCTTTTCGTTTTTAGCGGTTGAAAACTATAACAATTCATAACATTCAAAGTACCATAACTCTATAAGTTTTTTTTTTTTTTTTTTTTTTTATAAGTAGTACTTTTTTTTTTTCTTTGCTTGCTAAGAATATGTATAATATATTTCTAAATGTAATATATAGGGTAAAAATAGTGTATAAAAACTTAAACTTTGTAACTTTTGAAAAAGAAAAATAAATTATTTTGACTTCGATGGCTTTTAGTTAGACGAAAAATATTTAATTTTTTTTTTTTTAAGTTAGAAGTAGAATTTTTAAAATTAATACTTTTGGAAATAGATATTGGACAACTTTAAGAGGAAACAAAGGGTATACTGAAAATATTGGTTTCTTTTTTCCTTTCTTGTTATATTTACAGCTTAAGGGTGTTCTCAACTGCTCCGCTCAACAAGCGCAAAATGATTTGATACATTTACAAATTCATTTTTTAACGGAAAGATAGAAAATTTCTAAGATCTGACTATGAAAGCGATTTCGAATCGAAGTTAATTTTCCATTTTATGATAATTAAACTACCTATCGAGTTCTGAGCTATTTCGATCACATGATCACCCATTTTTCTCCTGCTTTTCGACCGGTTTTTCAGCTTTCGTCGGAAAATGTGCTCAAAAACGTCAACTTGGAAGGTTTGTTATGAAAAATCCATTGATTTTTTTTTTTTTTTTTTTTTTTTTTTTTTTTTTTTTTTTAAGGAAAATTGAGTGCAATTAGCCAGTTTCTGAATAACAACACCTGCTATTTTCATGCATTTCCGAACAAAAATAAATTAATGCATGTGTCACAATGTAGCCCTTTTTGATTTAAGAATGCCCTTAAGAAAAATTAAACATGATTGTCAAATTTATCATTAAAATAAAAAAAAATAGAAAATCTTCATGACAAAGTATTAAATTTCACGACATAAAAATAAATAAGTAAATAAATAAATAAAAATAAAAATTTATATACCTGCGTCTAGACAAACACACAGACATATAAAAAATAAAAACTTTAGAAGCGACTATAGCTATTCTGTTCTGTATACATAAAAATCGCCGAGGGAAAAGTATAAAATAGAATATGAATAATATCGGAACTTCGGGTATAGACCTCCTGTAACCTGCATTTGAAAATCGTCTCGATTAACATAACTAAAGTTAACAAGTTCTCTTATATATAATTATTTTCACGCATAATTTATTGCTTTCAATATTTGATGCAATCAGTTTGGCCATCTAATGCCGTCTTTGGATTAAAGAAAGGAAAGCTTCGTCAAAGGCTGTCACTACCTCAAATTGTTAACTGACTGCAGAAAGATAACTTGTTGTCACCTGTACTAGAAGAGTAAATACACAAGACAAATGTCGTTGTTACAACACCATGCTCGTCAAAGTACAAGATAAAAGTCAAATCGTTAACGTCCTTTTCATATTTAAATATTTCTTTGCAGACGTGTAACAACCTCTATTGAACAACTGTTGCGAAAAAACCCTCTCTCTTTTGATAAAAAAACATCTAATTGCCGCCTGTGTAATTCGACAAGTTTTGGCATTAAAACTAGACTGAAGTTGTTAGTTTTTTTTTTTTTTTTTTTTTTTTTTTTTTTTTTTTTTTCTGTAGCGGGAAATATCTAAAAATAGATGTCAAAGATGTGTTTTTTAACTTCTGTAATAGCATGTAATTATCAGAAAATAATTTCAAAATTCTTCATTTTTTTTATTTACTTCAAGCGTAATTGAAGATACTTTTTACTTTGTTTCGTCCATCTTTGTTTGACGTTATAATTTTGGGATATGCTTGTGTTGCCACGTAATTTCGATGTATATATATATTACAATCGAAGGTTTGGTACAAAAGTGCAGACAAATAGATGAACAAACAAAAAATCAAAATCATAAGCAATTTTTGAATGTCCGTTGTCTATATTAAAAATGAATGCTGTTTTGTAAACGTGTGAGCATTTTATTAGTTATAAAATGATGGCTATCTTAGAAAGTAGTCTTTTGGTATTAGACTGGTCTGTAGTTATAAGTGTTTTATGCAATAGTGGGGAAGATTTAAAATAGGTGTCAAAGAATGATTTTTAACTTCTCTAATGACATGTAATTATCAAAAAATAATTCCAAAATTCATCAAATTTTATTTCGTTTTTAATATTTCAAGCATAATAAAAGATTTATTTATTTATTTTTTTTTTTCGTCTTTTTTGTTTGATGTTATGATTTTGGTACATGCTTGTTGCACTATACGCCGCTGTACTTGTGTTGTCAATATGTTATTTTTTTTTTCCATCGCCATAGACTTTATACGAAAGAGCATACAAATAAATTAACAAACAAAAAATCAAAATCATAAGCAATTGTCGACATAAGCATCTCATAAGCAATTGAAAATTGTCGAATGCCCATTGTCTATGCTAAAAAGGAATGTTCTTTTGCAAACATATGAACATTTTATTAAACTGTAAAACGGCGGATACCCAAAAAGACGCCTTTTGTCATTAGATCGGACTGTAGTTATTAGTATATGTATATATATATATATATATATATATATATATATATATATATATATATATATATTTCCAGTGACGGGTAATATATAAAATGGGTGTCAAAGATTTTTTTTTTAAACTTTTCTAATAGCTTGTAATTATCAGAAAATAATTTCAAAATGTATCATATTTTTATTTTGAATACTTCAAGCATACTTAAAGACATTTTTTATTTTTCCCTCTTTGTTTGACGTTATAATTTTGGTTTTGCCACCTAATTCTAATCTGTTATCATTATTATTATTATTATTATTATTATTATTATTATTATTATTATTATTATTATTATTTATTTATTTATTTATTTTTTTTTTTTTTTCAGCCGAAAATTTTGTCGAAAAACGCAAACAAATGATCTAGCGAACAAGAAAGTCAAAATCATAAACAATTTTTGAATGTACCATTATCTATGTAAAAAAGGAATGCTGTTTTGTAAACATGTGAGCTTTTTATAAAACTATAAAACGATAGATACCTACGAAAGACGTTTCAAAAGATGTAAAAAATTCCACAGTTTAATTGTATGTAATAATATAAATTATCTTTCTGTGATGGATGGAAAACATTGTAATATTTTTGATAAATCGGTATTATTTAAGAAATTCCGCAAATATTTTGCACTGTTGAACGAAATGACAAATGTATATTCTTTTCGAATGCAATTACCGGCAAATAATCCCCTTTCTCTCGAATGAAAATGAATAGCTTCCAAAACAGATTGCCTTCCACAGAAGAAAAAGAACCTTCTTCAGTGCCTATTTCGGCGATATTTCATTATCATTTGTTAATTTTACCAAAGACCAAATTAACTCCGAAGCGGGTCAATAGTATCGAAACCTATCCCTGACAACAAAAGACAACGATATTGTTATGCAGCTAAGGGTCTTTTAAAATTGTCATCAACTTTCGACGTCGATCTTTTGTTTGTTCTGGAATCGGAGCATAATTAGCGGCCTCTTTTCCTTTTCTGGGGGCCTACCACGAGCGCGTCGAGATCCTTCCGAAGTGGGAAGAACTGCAAGTCGAATTTCAATGTTTCGCGGAAAATAAGTCCGATGCACAGTTTAAGCGCTACCATGAAGAACTCGGGTAAGCCTGTCGATTTTCATTCAAAGAAGCGTCGAAAACAACCTGATTGACCACTTTATTTCGAGCTAATTTCCACGGTCGTTCCCTCCTTTTCTCCCCTTTGAAAACAGAAAAGAAACGTTATATCCGTGTTTATTAAAAATGTCATCAATACACGCCTAATTAAAATATTTTCATAATCTTTTTTTTAAACGAATGTGAAATATTTAAAATTTTAGCTGGTAAAAACTCAAAATCATACGACAGGTAGTTTTTTAGAAATTGTAAAATAAAAAAGAAATTTCTTTTTTTGATTAAGCAAGGACTTTCCTTTAAAAATTAATAAAAAATTAACACGTTGTTCTAGAGATATTTAATAATTATCATAAGAAAGGCCTTATTTTAAACTTAAAAACGGTATGAAAATAATATATTTATAAGTTTTTGTTAGTTAAATACAAGCATAAATGCTCAAAAATTTAAAGAAATTTTGTTGAAATATAAAATAACAGTAAAAATATTTTAAGTTTTTTAACTCGTTTTAAATGACAATAATAAACGTACTTTGAAAATATCACATGCAACTTTTGATCAATTTATTTATTTATTTATTTATTTATTTATTTTTATTTTTTTTTTTTTTTTTTTTTTTTTTTGTCTCGGGTACGTTGCTTGTTTAAAATGAAAATTTAATGCAAAATTAAGTAAAAAATCTAATGCAAATTTATAAAAATAATTGCTGTACATATAAAATACAATTTAATAAAATAATATATAATCTTATTAATTTCTTTTAAATAAACAGTGTGTTATACCAAGAAAACTCTTATTATACAATAGCTCTCTCTCCAAAAAAAATAAATAAATAAAAATAAATAAAAATAAAAATAAACATGGAGTGCATACTAGAAAAATAGTTGACTAGGTATTTTTTGCTAAAACTTTTTTACAGTAAATGCAACATTTTTGCAAATATTCTAGTTATCTGAGAACTATCAATGTACAACAAATAAACTATAATTATTCAAAATTTCCAAGTGTTTATATATATATATATATATATAATTAAATATTGTATCAGTTTTAAAGTTTATTTTTTGTTGTACAAGTAACAAAATTCCTTAGTAACATTGATGAATAATTTCCTTCTTAATAAATAAATATATAATATATAATATATATATATATATCTTTAGAAAGTATTGCAGGCTTTTGAATAAGTTTAGATACTATATTTTTGATACCGCATATACTTCATTGAATATAAAATAAATTGTAAGGTTTCTAATAACATCAAAAACAATGTCTTTTATAGTAATCTTACAGTGATTTCCAAAAACTTCGAAAAGATATATAAGTATAATATATATATGTATAACCATTAATTGTATTTCAATATATGAACCATTGAATTTAATAGAAAAAAAATTTCAAAGCTTTTCAAAATTTCACAACTCTACATCTTTTTTCCCTTCCAATTATCCAGTGAAATTTGCCTTATCAAAAATATAGTATCTTTAATATTTTCAAAAGTTAATAGTACTTTCTTAATTTGTTTTCCATTTTTTTTTTTTTTTTTTTTTTTTTTTTTTTATATATCTTAATTTTTTACTAAACGGAAATTCTCAATGGATAATATTAAAATATTGTATGCATGGTTATATTTACATAATACAACAAGTTATTAAAATTGATACAACATTTAATAATAATTTTAAAAAACAGATTTTAAATTTTGGATAATTTTATTTGAGTAAACAACGATAGTCCACATGGCCTTAAATATTAGCATGAATGTTATAATTAGTACAGAGAAGTTTTAGTAAGAATAATATACGGTCAATTATTTTTCGGGTATGAAGTGCTTGGTCACACACTATCAATTATTTATGCAATAATTGCATAATTAATTTTCTAGGTATTGCGCATTGTTTATTTAAAGCAGATTAATAATATTCTGCTTGATAAGAGTAATGTTTTAAAAAATATTTCAATCATTATTTTTTATTAGTATTATACTTTTTATTTATTTTTTTATTTAATATTTCATTCTGAAAAGACTGCGTATCACCAAAAAAAATCAATCTAAATCTACAAAAAATTGTTTGCAGTATTTGCAAAAGACTTATATTATTAGTGTTTATAATTAGTTTTCAAAGCTTATAAAATTTTCCCAATTCTTTCATATTTAAGTAGAACTTCTTGAAATTTTGAAGCATTCATATGTCCATATATTTATTTAACAAGAATTTATAACACTTTTGTTTTCTTATCACCTAAAAATTTAAAATAAGGCCTTTTTTATGATAGATATTAAATATTTCTAGGTTAACATGTTAATTTTTTTATTAATTTTTAAAATAAAGTCTTTGCTTAATCAAAAAAGAGAGCAAATTTCATATTTATTTACCCATTTTATAAACAATTATCCGTCGTATCCATTTGAGCTTTTTACAGCTGAAAATATGAACATTTCACTCTTATTTTTAAAAAAGATTATCAAAATATCTTAATTAGACGTGTATCGACAGCATTTTTAATAAAGAGCGTAAGCTACATTTACAGCTATAACACGGATATCCGATAGTGAGATTTTCATTCCACGCAGTTCTGAGGGGTCGGGGATTTTTTAGGAGCTTACGATGACATTTATCCGACGGGAGATTTTCCGCTGGTGTCATAGTACCAATACTCAAGGTCGTCGGGATGCAACTTCACATTGGACGTCTTTCCGAGAAAAGGTGAAATACGATTGCTTTGTGGTAGGCCCCCTGATATTTTTTCCAGAATCGACGTAGTGGCAAATCGTCGAATTCCGAGATTTTGAAGGGGGCATTTTGACGTGCTTTGGAAGAGAGGACGTAATTATGGATTATGTAAAGTGACATACGTATGTGGGAATGCGAACAGATGTATACTCATTGAGAAGTGATGAATGAAAGTAGATAGATATTTATCTTTATTTCGAGATTGTTCGAAAGAAGACTTCTGTATTTAAATATATACATATATATTTAATCACAAAAGTAAAAGAATCCCTGCAGGCTCCACATTCAGATGCAGGTAAATTTCGAAGTTAAATACAAATTTCATTAACAAGAACTAAATCAAGATTAGAAATAAACCCAGTTTAATATATTTATCTGACCACTTTTAACGAGTTTTTACTTTTTTCATAGTATGTTATTATCGGAAAATAATTCAAAATTCATCATATTTTTATTCTGAATATTTCAAGCATAACTAAAGATATTTTTTTACTTTCTCGTCTTTGTTTGACGTTATAATTTTGGTATTATGCTTGTGTTGCCACTTAATTCCAATATGTTATTACTTTTTCGCATCCGAAAGTTTTGTTCAAAACGCAGACAAATCACCTAATTAAAAAAAAAAAAAAAATCGAAACCGTAAACAATTTTTGAATGTCCATTATATATGGTAAAAATGAATGCTGTAGCAAATTATAAAACGATGGATACCTACGAAAGACGTTTCAAAAGATGTACGGTTTAATTGTATGTAATAATAAATTATCCTTTTGAGATGGATGGAAAACATTGTAATCTTTTTGATAAATCAGTATTATTTAAGAAATTCCGCAAATGTTTTACACTGCTAAAACGAAATTACAAATGTATATTCTTTTCGAATGCAATTATCGACAAGACACAATCCCTTTTTGTCTCGAATAATGAAAATGAATAGCTTCCAAAACAGATTGCCTTCCACAGAAGAAAAAGAACCTTCTTCAGTGCCTATTTAGGCGATATTTCATTATCATTTACTAATTTCACCAAAGACCAAATTAACTCCGAAGCGGGTCAATGGTATCGAAACTTATCCCTGACAATAAAAGACAGCGATATTGTTGCAGCCAAGGGTCTTTTGAAATTGTCGTCAAATTTCGAAGCCGTTCTTTTGTTTGTGTCTGGAATCGGAGCATAATTAGCGGCCTCTTTTCCTTTACTGATATTTTTCCCAGAATCGACGTTTAAAGTGGCAGCTCGTCGAATTCCGAGATTTGAAGGGGGGGGGGGGGGCATTTTGACGTGCTTTCGAAGAGAGGAGGTAATTATGGATTATGTAGATTATGGAGACATACATATGTGGGAATGCGAACAGATGTATATTCTCATTCAGATGTAATGAATGGTTAGAGTAGTCAGATTGTTTGAAGGAAGACTTCTGTATTTAAAAAGAATAAAATAAAATTAAAATGATTTAATAATAATAAAAAAAATCTCAGCTGGCTCGGCTTTCAAGTGATGGTAAAATTCGAAAAAACTCTTTGTATCACCATATTGCAGATCTGTAACATATCCAAAATGCAGTGGGGTAGCTAGAGCAATTTGTTTGGGGGGGGGGGGAGGTGCGGAGATCGAATTTACCGAATGTAATTTGAAAATCACCGAATGCAATTTTTTATTCTTGTATATTTAAGCCTTGTTATATTTTGGAATGAGCGCTGTGAAAATAATTGTATCTACGGTAGGGATGCTGAACTTTTTTAACAGAAAGGCCACTTAACAAATATGTCTGGATGATCGAGGGCCACATGAATAACATGAAGAGAATTATATTTTAAGGAGGTGATCTGTGGCCTATGATGAGATAAAAAAATTAGTCACAGAGGAGAGGGAGGAGTACTTCTCTGAGTTCACTTACCTGTCAAAATACCCAATTTCATTGGTAATGATGTATCCACTATTTTTACGCTTGTATATCTAACAGATATCGCAAGGAATATTTTCCAGATTTAATAATAATTCTTGATTTCTCGGGAGACTAAATTTTGTTTCGTTAAAATTGCTAAAAAATAAAAATGAGTGGGTAGTGCCGAATAAAAAATATGAATTTTATTAACGAAGGCAAGAGAGCAGCTGATTAACAAGATTTTCCAGATCAACGAAATTCCTTTTTTTTCCGCGCCGGATCAATGCAATTTGCAATCTTTCCATGCCTAATCGAAAGAATTTGCGCTTTTTTCAAAGCCGATCGATTTTTTCGTGCCTGATTGATGTAATTCACAATTTTTCCGCACCTGATCGGTGAAATTCGCGGTTTTTGTAAAGCTGATTGACGAAATTCGGAATTTTTCTACATCTGATGGACGAAATTTATGATTTTTTTCAAGCCTGATCGACGAAATTTACAATTTTTCAGGTTTCTAATCGATGAAATTTGACATATTTTCGAGAATTATCGGTGGAATATTAGCGCCTTTTTCCCTCCTCGATCTATGAAATATACATTTTTTCGCTTACGAGCAATAAAATTCGCGATTCTTAATTGACTCACGATATCTTCATTTTTTTCATGCCGCGATTTTTTTCTCACGATAAACTGACGAAACTCACAATTTTTCAGCAGCCGCTCAAAGAAATTTTCAAATTTTCCGCACCTCATCGACTAAATCTGCTATTTTTACGTGCCCAATCAACAAAATCAGCAATTTTTTCGTTCCGAGTCAACAAAATTCACGAGTTTTCAGTACCCAACCTTCCGAATTCACTATTTTTAAGAACCTGATCATCAATATTCGCGAATGTTCCGTTCCCGATTAACGAAATTGGTAAATTTTACATGCGATATCAACGAAATTCGCACTTTTTACCAATCGACGAAATTTGCGATTTTTTTCGTTTCCAATCGACTAATTTCGCGCACTTTTCGGAGGCGATCGACCGTATACGTGATTTTTCCGCGCCCACACGACGAAACAAGCGCCTTTTTCCGTTCTTGATCGATAAAAGACAATGAAATTATGAACAATGAAATTCGCGATTCTTAACCAGCTGACGAAATCTGCATTTTTTTTTTCGCAGTAAATTGATAAAATCCGTCATTTTTTCTCGCGATAAACTGATAAAATTCGCGATTGTTCTGCAGCCACTCAAAGAAATATTCAATTTTTTGACGCATCATCCACAAAATCTGCGGTTTTTCCGTCCCCTATCAACGAAATTAGTTTTTAATTGCTGATTGACAAAATTTGCGAGTTTTTCGTACCCGATCGCCCGAATTCACATATTTTATGAAGTTGATCGAGATTAACCGCGATTGCTTCTTCGATCGACGAAATTGTCAATTTTTGCGTGCCATACCAACAAAATTCGCGATTTTTTTCGTTCCTGATCAACAAAATTTGCAAATTTTCCGTTCCCGATTGCCTAAATTCGCGCTTTTTAAGAAGCCGATCTACAATTTTCGCGATTTTTCTTTTCCGAACGACATAATTCACGATTTTCTGTGCCTGATCTTCAAAATTGGCCATTCTTCGTGCCCTATCAACGAAATTCGCAATTTTTTTCATCCCAGATTGACAAAGTTTGCGATAAATTCGCGGTTTTTCAGAGACCTATAGGCAAAACTCGAGAGTTTTCGAAGGCCAATAGACAAAATTCACAATTTTTCCATGTCCGATAGACGATGGTTTCAATTTTCCGTGCCCGGTCAACGAAATCCGCATTTTTTTCTCGTCTCATCGTTAAAATTCGATACTTTTTCGCACTCGATCAACAAAATTCGCGATTTTTCCGTGCCCGATTTTTGCTCCGTTTTTTTCCGTGCACTCGATCAACGAAATTTGCTATTCTTAAGTGATTGACGAAATTTTCAATATTCATTTCGTTTCATTTGTTTACGCGCTGTGCAAATATAACGTTATCTTTTTAGGGGGAGGGATCACCCATCCGGGGCACCCACCAAAAAACTTGGCATAGGTGTTTAATCCCCGGAGGAAATATTCCACAACCAACCAGCCAAATTACAAACAACGGGCCATTCCATAACATAAATAACATATACAGCAATAATATGCAATGGCACTAAAATATACAAAATGATAAAAATGAAAAACACTTGTTGACAATTTGACAAACGTCTGACTGACGGAACAAAGAGAAAATAATTAACAAACTTAACAAGACACATACAAAATAAAGGGAGATGTAAGAACAAATCATACATGTTCCAAAACAAAACAAAAACTAAAAATATAATAAAACTAATATAAACACCAAGCCTTAAAAAAGAAAAAAAATGTAAAAGTCAGAAAAGTTCAATACAGTTTTAGCTGAGGGTCAAATTTATATACTATGTCATACAACAGGAGCATGTCCAAAGATTTAAAGTTCACAGTCCTGTCAATTAAAACAAAGTTACAACATAAGAATTTGTAACGAGTGAATGTAAAGTGTGCATTCAGATCATTATAAATAGCACAAAGTTTCTTATAATTAAAATGTGAAAATAGAACATTTCTGATATTCCACTCTATGGTTCTATTTCTAATTAAGTTAAACTTGTCTGCTGAAACACAACAACTATCAAATAAATAGTGTGCGACGTCACCGCGTTTGCCACAAATACACTTATCATTATTTCTCCTTCCCCGTTTGTACAGCAGAGTAGGGAACGCACCATGTGCAGAAACACAATATGCAACCACTTGAGAATAACAGATGTAATTTAAACTAACATCAGGAATAACCATGTAGGTATCCCTACCTTTATCGCTAAAGGACCATCGATCCTGCCAATCACGAATATTCTTATTTCGAAAGTAATTCTTTAAATAACTCACAGGAAATGGAAGGTTAACTACTTTGTCATAAACATTATTCAAAACCACTGATTTGGCAAGTTCATCAGCACGTTCGTTACCCACAATGCCTACATGGGCCTTGACCCATCCTATATGAATAGTTTTATTTTTAAGTACACGTAAGTTCGTGAAAATATCATATACTAACTGATCACATGGAAATAGATGATGCAAAACACATGTCGATGACAGGCTATCAGTATATAAATAGAAGTGAGCAAACTCAGTTCGTCCGCACCACTGTATGTATAGCCTCCGAAATTGCCACCAATTCTGCCTGAAAGATCGAATTTTTAACATTAAGCTTGATTCTGTAATTAAATATTTCTACATTTTTTAAATAAACTACAAAAGCAGCACCAACTCCACTTTGCATGTGCGATCCATCAGTAAAAATTATTGGATAATTACGATCAGGAATTGATTTTCGTACTGGATTCAGAAAATTCACATGATGTCTTTCGCAGTAATTCGGATAGTAATAAGTTGGCACACGTTTAACCAAATCCTCAGAATAAATAGTAGTATTTTCCACCACTACTGATGTATTTCCGTGGATCATATCATAAAGACGAGCAGAATTAGAAAGTTCTATATCTATAGGTAAAACTCCAGCCAAAACGCACAATGCTTCAGTTGAAATTGTACGATAAGTACGAATTATGGTCAACAGACAAACTCGCTGGCAAGAGGACAATCTGCGAATACCATGGGACTGAAGGTCACGATACCAGACCTCATGTCCGTATAATATCTGCTTTTTTAATACAGTGTTGTACCAAACCTTTAATAGGTCTAGAGAGACCCCTATATCTCTTACTCTCACTTTTCTCATATTGCAAGTAAAGGACATAACTTTACTTCGAATCATCTCAAGATGATCTAACCAATGGAAGGCACTGTCTAGAAGAAAACCCAAATAAAGAATATTATCCTTCACAGGTATTGATCTACCACTATGTTTAAAAATAGGACGTCTCTTTTTCATGGTATTACGTCCAAAAAGCATAGAAACCGTCTTGGTATTATTAAGCTGCAAGCTGCAATGAGCACAGACAGTAGAAAAATTATTCACAGTGTTATTCATTTTATTCTCAAGTGACGCTCTAGTGTCCGCACCTTCAACAACCACAGAGTCATCAGCGTAAGAAATTAAATTCAATGCTACTTCTTTACTCTGTTTAAGAATTCGGTCTGCAACTATTGTCCAAATCAAAGGGCCCAAACATGAACCCTGTGGGCAACCACAGAACAGTCTAAACCATCGAATGCCATCGGTAAATTTAAAACCTATAAGTCTAAATGAAATATAATTCTTGAATACTTCTTTCAAATAATCGTAGATAGGCAAGTGATCTATTATGTTAGCAACCACATTCCAGTCAAGCACATCAAATGCTCCTGCTATATCGAATGACACAATCGCACAATATTTATAAGCCTTCAAAGTTTCTTTAATCTTCTCACGAAGAGAGGAGAGTGCAGTCAGAGTACTCCGTCCCTCGCGAAAACCATGTTGGTCCCCGTCGAGGTATGCAGCAGCCTCGAGCATTACTGTGATTCTAAGTTTCAGCAGCCTCTCATAGACCTTTGCTATAATAGGCAACAGGGTAATTGGTCGATATGAACGATAAGAGCCCTCTGGCTTATTTCTTTTCTTAAAGAAAATAACAACTCCCTTCTTCCAGCTAACCGGGAAATGTGCATATTTAAAGCAAGTGTTAAAAATTGACAACATTAAAAAATTAAAATTAAAACATAGATTCTTCACAATTAGCGCATCCACATTGTCAAAACCTGGAGCTTTATTATTATGTTGTTGTTTCAAAACAAAATTTAGTTCTTTCTTGGAAAAAGGGCGAAAATCTGGATCATCCATGTAATCCGATGAGCTTTCATAACTATAAGTATTTTCAGGTACATTGTCAACCTTAAAATGTTCAATCATTAGTTGATGAGCTATGTCATCATATGCGTCAAAAACGGATGAATTTTCCATGGTAGAAAAAGCCATATCTTGGTAGTTAAATTTTTTACCAGAGACGAACTTAAAAACGTTACCATATGCTTCATTAGTTCGCTGACAATAATCTAACCAACTAGAACGCTTCGCTTTTCTAATTTTTCTTTTATATTCATGACGTAATAATATATAGGATTCTCTATATACAGGATTGTTTAAATTCTTTCTATAACGTTTATAAGCAGCAGTAACTTTATTTCTCAAAACTCTCAGTTCAGTAGTATACCAAGAAATGGTAGGTTTATAGGAAATACTGCCCCGACGAAAGGACCTTTGAAGTACATATTGGAGATATTCATTGAAATTTTCAATCCAATCGTCCAGAGAAGCCGGACCATGCACTCTCATAAGTGATGAACATAGTAAATCATGTTTTTCACTGAATAATTTATTAAATTTGTGCATTGATTTATTCTTTGTTTTGAACCTATCATAGGTTCTAAAAACTGGATTCAAACACAACGAAAACATTATATATCGATGATCTGAGAAAGAGAACACTGTATCATCAACACGCCAATTCTGTAGAAAGGGAATAATATCAACCCCCAAGAGGGTAAGATCAGGTCTTCCAAGTTGATTGTCGTAAACATAAGAATGGGGAGCATCTGAAGTATTCACAAGTCTAAGATCCGTCATCATGAGATAGTCTGCAAAAATTTCTGTTCTATTATCTTCACGTGTATAGCCAAGTATACGCAACGGAACATTAAAGTCACCGCCGATAATCATACGAGTAGTATTCTGATAATAATTAATCCATGAAGACATATCTTTATCAAGATCACTAGAAGGTGAAGAATAAACAGACCCAATAATCAAAGGTCCCTGACTAAGAGTTATCGTAATAAAAACTGAATTATTCGAACAAAAGCCTTTCACAATAGACAATGACGAGTCTGTACAAAGTATCATTGAAGTAAGAGAAATAGATGGAAAACAAAGCCACCCCGGAGGAAGTCCAGAAAAAGTACCGTTACGAGTATATGGATCCTGACATAAGAAAAAATGTACACCATTACTCTCAGCATACGAAGCCAAAGCATCGTTCGCATCTGAGCAGTGGTTCAAATTAATTTGAACTATGACCAATTTTCCAGAGTCAAGATAAGCCTTTGAAACTGCTGTTATAATCTTCTGGATAAAAGATCCCGCCTATACTCCTTGTAACATGGACAATCATAACTGTCGGCCCTATGTGCCGTATCTGTCCCATCGTTCTTTCTCATACAATTGATACATGATTCTACTGTGATAGAACAATCCTTCAAGCCATGATTACCGGCGCATTTTACACATTTTTGATCTTCTGCACATTTGGAATTCATATGCCCAAAAGCCTGGCAGCGGAAGCAACGCAATATCTGTACAAAATTGACAATCCGATACCTTTCTAAGTTAATGCAAATACTACGCCTCATAAGCAACTTTTCCGCACTAGCATCGTCCACATCCAAAATCCAGTTCTCTTTACCCTGACGGGTAGGATAGTGTCTTATAATATCAAAATCACGAGCCTGAACCTGACCTCCATCCACAAGAGCCTGCTTCACCGAATCCCTCACTTCATCATCAACCACATCACCATCCACACTCAAAACCAAAAGTCTGTGACGCCTTCTCTTCGGAACCGAAACTGTAAATTTATTCTTTATAAGATCAACCTTCTCTATAACATTCCTTAATTTTTCTGTATCTTCCTTAGTCTTCATTCTCAAAATCTGTTGACCCGACTTGGTCGATGCCACATCATGCGGTTTTGGCGCATCAGCATTATCTCTCCATACTTGTCTTAGATCCTTCTTCACCACCGTGACATCATCACCTTCTTTGGGCGTAACCATAACCGAAAAACCCTGATCACGCCGATCACTTGTCTTTTTCAAAGTAGGAAATTCCTGTAAATTTAAAGTCTCAGGCTTATCCCCAGACACACGTCGCACCAAGGCTTCATAGGCCTTACTATCCGTTATCATCGTTCTAACTTTAGTTTCGTTCGCCACGCTCTCTCTGTGAGCCTTAACCAGTCTAATATTTATGTAATCAAAACATTTTTTTAACAATTTCATAATTTCAATAGTAACCTTGCCACCACCACTTTTATCCTTCTGCGCTTCCAAAGTGTCATATATTAAAACATTTACCTTCTGAATCGCAATTGGATAGTCCTCCTCCTCTCTCTCTTCCAAAAATTTATCTATTTTAGCCATTATTCAATATCTACTGCCTTCAAAACAATCAAAAAACCACTAACAAAGAAACCACCGTCGAAATCAAAGCAACCGATTATAAACACAAAGTCTGTAAGTAACCGATTACAGAGGGAAAAAACTTTTAGTAAATCAGAAGAAAAAAAAAATCCACTTTAGAAAAAATAAAAGAGTCTTATAGCAGGCTAACTCCACCATCAAACTCCTCCAAACAAGAAAACTAAACGACAAGGAGAAGCAGGAAAACCCCTCAACACAATTCGAAAAACAAGAAGGCGAAGTAAATAAAGAAGTGGAAATTGCCCGCCAGAAAGAAAAAGGTAAATTACCAATAAACTACTTAAAATGATACAATATTTACAAATTTAGAAAGCACAAAAACTGGATAACTAACATATATACAGAAAATGAATAAAATAACTAATAACATCAGAATAAAAAAAAAAAAAAAAAAAAAAAAAAGTCGTTGAGAACACGGCGAAAATGGAGACCACACAAGCTTCGAAAAGTTTTCGAACTGGCAAATGATATCGTAGGATATAGCTAGGGGGAGGGGAAGTTTGTCTTTTGATATCGATATAATTTTTTATCCAGCCGTTTATTTTTTAATTTGTAACATGCTTTTTTTGATCAAAACATTATGTTATTGTTTTTTAACCTGTTACCTATTTTCATGAAAATACAAAGTTTTTATTAAAATCACTAAATTATAAAAATATTTAATTCTAAAATATGGAATAGCCCAATGTTTGACATTCTTTTTTTTTCTTCATATGTGTATGCAAATACAATCACTGTTAGAGAAATCCTATTAGAAGTATATTTGAAATGTAGCTTCTGTTTGCTAATAAATAACAGAGGAAGAGAAAAAGTGTTGCCCACTTGTTTTGTTGATAAAAATTTATATCACTACGCCTCCGCCCCTCCTTCGTGATGGGCAAATGAAACAAGACATTATTACTGATAAATGCATTAGCTAACAAAAAACTATTATAACATACTTTTAAATAATAATAATTTCTTTTAAGGGTTATATGATTTAAAGGGATATTTTATTGACTTCTTTTCATTTGAATCAAAAAAGTATGTAACTAGTTTTATATATCACACCAAAATAAATAAATAAATAAATTCTAACGATGAAAAATTTTTTAGACATTGATAACAATATCATTGCCGGGGGGGGGGGGGTCGAGGAATGATAACGTTTGATATCGGATGGGGGGGGGAGGGGGGTTCATAATTACCAAAAAGTTGATAACGTTACATATGCACAGCCCCTTATTATGCAATAGATAACTATACTGATGAATGATGATGATGCCTTATGAGTAATTTGGCGAAACGTTAGCTTTTTGTATTTTTTTTAATGTTTTTTAGTATTTTTAATTTTTGCATATAAATTTTAATTTTTTGAATGTATTAAAATCTGTTTTAGTTTATTTTATTCAATCTTTTAAAAACGCTTTTATTTGTTGTTCCTATTTCCCAATACAACCTATACAAATTAATCATTGGAATTCTCAACAAACGATGATAACGAGTTAATTTCTCATACCAAAGTGTTGTCTATCATTTGAGAAGCTTCAGGTCGATATTGTAAAAATTAATTTAGTAAATTTTGTCAGATTAAAAAAGCTGGATAGGAAATAGAAAGAATAGTCCGGAAATAGATTTTTTAAAGGTAATTTTGTTTTAGAAAAAGGACAACATCTATGCGAAATATGACAATGTCTGTTTGTTGTAGATGTGGAAAAAGTAACTTTTAGTCAATAATTGTGTGTTTTTTATGAGTTGTTTTTATCGAAAACATGCTAACGCTGCTGTATATATTTTCAATACATTATCCATAAAAAATACATTATCCGTTAAATTTAATTTATACATTAAATTAAATTACTACATTATCCATTAAATTATATTTAGAAAATTTTTATCCACATCCTTAGCAAATAAAGAAAAAAATGTAAGACCAGAACTTACAGAGTTGTGATACTTTGAATGCTATGAATTTTCATAGTTTTCAACCGCTAAAAACGAAAAGAAGCGTTTCTAAGGGGAATATAATGAGCTTTCTGTGTTTTTACATTCTTGTTGTTTTACCTATTCAAGCACTGAGTTTAAAAAAAAAAAAAAAGTTTTAGGATAGTCAAAACTTAAAAATAGATCTAATAATAAAATTTAAATGTATGTTAAATATTTGAATGTTCAGAAGGAAGGCCTTATTATCCAAAAGGCATGTAAAGCAGGTACCCCCCACCCCTTTAACATTTAAAAGGGCCCCAAAGTGAGTGTGAAATGGATCCCGTAACTGCCACATTTTCATTTCTCCACATTGCAATTTTATTTTATTTTATTTTATGTTTTGAAGGGGAAGTTTGCTTTATGCAAGAGAAAATCCACACACTATTTCAGGAAACTTATTTAACCTAAGAATATGAATAAGATAAAAAAGGATGTTAATTAATCATATAGCATACGTACTACAGCTATATGTATTACATATATTTGAAGTATGTACAGAAAAAAAAACTGTTTAATGAAGTAAAATTGGTCAAATTAACTATAAACTGTAACTTTAGAATATCTTTTCAACTTTCAAGTTAATATGTTAGCTGTCTGTTTGTAAGTTCATGTTATCTGTTTAACATTGGTTAGTAAATAATTTTCAACATCAATTTTCTATTCATAAGCATTTTTATCCATTGCATTTTACGGAATTTTGAAATTTAACATTTTTTTTTCTTTCAAATTTCGATTTTTGTTTCCTTGTAAATTCAATATCACAACTGATCGGCCGATTTGAGAAACTGCTGTTAAGGCTGTTCTCAACTGCTCTGCTAAACAAGTTTAAAACGTCTTGGCATTCTGTACCATTAAACCCATTATCCAAAATGCAAACCATATCAAGATAGAAAATACACAAATTCAGTTAGAAAAATTACAAAAGGAATGCAAAAAAGAGAATGAGACAGGAATGAAAATGAAATTTATTATGTGAAACTCGTCTTCGGGGGAAATATTTCGACATCATAAGTACGGCTATTTTCTGTATATATATATACCGGCAGGTCAAAGCCTATTTTGAGAGCACATGTATAGGTTACGTACATGCTCACAATACTGGACAGATTAAGGCTATATTTTAGAAAAAAGGGATGAAATCTTAATATTAATATCTTTTAAATATATATTATTAATTTAAATCATTAATTAATGTTAAATTTATGCTGTCCCAAATAATTTGGATCCTTATCGAAAACATTAAAAATGTATTCAAATGAATATTTGACCAAAACATGAAACCTGATTTCTCATTAATATTATTTTTCAATCATCTGTTTTGAAAATGCATTGGGTACTGTTAATTTCAAATTTCAAGGTCATCAACCTGAGTATTAATATTATTATTATTTTTTTAAGTTCATTAACTTTCATTTCGATTTACGTCCCGAAGCAACGCGACTTGTCAGTGCTGCAATTTCGATAATCACAAACAATCTTTACGCATAATTTATTTCATTATTGAAATGCAACATTCTTCCAGGGTATATATTTATATCCATGATGCTTCTAAAATCTTCAAGAGACAAGTAGATAAATACATTTATCCAAACTAAGCAAAATCTGGCGGACTCAAAAATATTTTTAATACCGAGGTCAGTTGCGGTTATTCACATCTAATGATCAAAGATAAGATCTAAATTGATTTTGTTATTGTAGATAACCTTGAAATTACCTACACTATACAACTGATGTTCTCACTGACACCTTTTTTTTTTTACAAGCACGCATATCGATAATTAATGAACACAATCTGGAGCAAGCTGCATAAAACAGCGGTTTAGGCGAGAAAATTTCTTTATGGTCTAATAAGTTTCATTAATAATTATTTATGCAAATCAATACAATTAATGTATGATATTAATTTAGGTGTCACTTATTTCCGATTTTCCCCCCTCGAACATACATGTGTGGTCCTGCATACCTCAGTCGCAAGGAAAATCAGTACTGGTCCCATATAAAGTCAATATTGTATTTTTAGGCCTTGCAAAAAAATACCAATTAGGGATGGCTGGAAAATATCTATATCGTATCAAAAGGCTTAATTTTTTTTATTATGTTAGGCTCTCGGTATATATCGATATATTCCGTTTTCAGACTCGATATCGATGCTTCTAAGAAATTGATATTTCACAGGTAAAAAGTTATCTTAAATATATATATATATATTTTTTTTTTACGTTTCATCGTATCTAATAGTTAAAGTGTTGTGTTTTTTATGAATGTGTTATTGTGGTCATTTTATTTGAGGATTAAAGATTGTTTTTATTACAATTTCATATTTAAATTTATAAATTTAGTATGGTCCCTAAAAGTAATGATTAAAGATATTTTACGAAAATTAATAGAATTAATAGAATTAATTTTAAATAGAAAAAATTTTAATATTATAAAATTTGGTTCATTTTACACAGGGGACTTTTAATCCCTAAACATAAAAAAGTTTAGGTAATACAATTAGCTATACTACTATTTTTAGATTGATTATCTAAAAAAATACGGGAGATAATTTCATCGACTTCATAAAAGTTTATGGTAAAAGATAAACAAATAAACAAACAACATGAAACATGTGTAAAATTTTTATAAACTAATTTTAAATAAAACGTCATATTTAACATAAATAAAAATAATCCGATACATCGAAAGAGAAATACATCGATATTTTTGTTCGGTCCTCCCCCCCCCCCCCGAATATTTCGGATATTTATGTCTTAAGACCTCATATAGAAAACACTATGTATCATTAGTGAAAACACATCGTAAACACTGGCAATAATTAATAAATAAAGTAAAACACTTTGTAAAATCACCATAAAATGAAAAATAAAGTAGGACGCGTTTTGAGCCACAACAATAACAGCTCGTCATCAGCTATTTCACTGATTCTTTTCTTACAAGTACGAATCTTGATAATTAATGTATATGTCTAGAAAAATATACATAAAACTGCGGTTAAGGAAAAAAAAATAGAGCCTAATATATTTTATTAATAAATTTTAATTCCTAATTAATCTTATTTAAGTTAAAAAAAAAAAAAAAAAGAACACTAGAGAAAGTCACAGAGTCTCCAGCATAATGACAACAATAGCTGTGACGCCAGACATCATGTGCGGAGGCTTTCTTATAGGACGTGTTGTTGTAACTCGATATAATTTATGTATATATGAAACAAGTTGGAAATTGCACGTGAAGCGTAGCAAATGAGGTGCGTTCGTACTATAAATTTTAAAATATTCAGATCTTGCTGGTATAGTAGAGCGTACTTTGGATACAGTATAGTGGTCGAAATCTTTGTGTTCCTGTAAATATGCAGGGAGTAATTTTTATTATACTTCATTAACGTATATCTTATTTATAAAATGTGAAGTAGGTTAATATAATTAAAACACGCCCCAAACAATGTTTCCCCGTATAACATTATTTAGTGGAATACATTTGTGTGGCCCTGTAATTTAATAATAAATATTCCTTGCATCCCAGATTGTACAGAATGTATATTTTAGTACATACATCATAGATTCATGTCAATTATATTATGTTCAAATGAGTGTAACACCATTAAAATGCATTTGAAACATTTTTTTTCCATTGATCGTAATGTAACGGAATACTTTTGATTGTCACTGTAATTGATCTATGCATCCGATTTTCATAACATTTGAAATGACTCGACAAAATTATGTAATAAATATACGTTTTAAATTTCAAACGATTAAAATGTATTTGAAACTTTTTTCCCCATTGACCGTAATGTAACGGAATCCTTTTGATTGTCCCTATAATTGATCGATCCATCCGATTTTCATAAAATTGAAATGACTCGACAAATATATGTAATAATTATATATTTTAAATTTCAAATGATTCGGTTGGATAGTTTTTGCATTGTTATATGCGGACAGACAGACAGACAGATAGACGGACGGACTGAGCGACAACAATAGGTGCTACGTATTTACATAATTACGAACGCCCCTAAAAACAGAGAAAACTCTGTTTGATTCCGAATTGTTTCAATAATTAAGACCTTAAGTTTGTTAATTTATTATGTTAATTTTATGCCTTTATGTTTAAAAATGAGTCAGATAATATCACTTTGTTAAGCATGCAAGTTGAGTTTATCTCTTTAAACAATACAATATTTATTATTTTTTTTAATAAAACAAATCAATAAATATGAGAGAAAAACTTTATTATGTTGCATCTTTTTAGGACACATAAAAATTTCATCACGTCACTTTCATCCCCCCCCCCTTTCTGAATGTACACACACTAAATCCTTACCGAAAAAAAATGTTGATATAACCAAAGACACGATTCTCCTAGCCCCCCTTACCTAATTCGTAACACAATAGCTACATGAGGTTCAGATTCGCAAAATTGCCAAATCCATCAAAGTCAGATTCAGATCCTTGTAGGAAAAAAATTCATCTTTCCGCCCTCAAGTTGCTTTTTCACCATACTTTCTCTATTATTTTATTTTTTTTCCGTTTAATCTATTCTTTGCTCAGGATGAATCTGTAGCTATTATATTGCACAGCGATGCTTAAAGGCAGGGGAAGAGACCTCCCATAAGATGATTGTACGTGTGGTTTGGATGCGACCGTAACATATATCAAACTGACTTCTGCTTTTGTCATGGCATTTATAGGGGGGCAGTGCCGTAAAGATTGTTTTTTTTTTTTTTTACTCCGCGATACGAAAAACAACGGATGACAGAATGGTAATACAAAACTGTCATTGACAGGTTGCCCCGCACCAAAAGAGGACAGAATCGCAATATTAATCTCCCCCCTCCCCACCCCATCTCATAAAAAAAGGGTTTTTTTCATTGTCGTTTTCCATCAAAAATGAATATTTAGTGTTTACAAATGTAACGGTTCAATTTTTATTTCAATTCTATTTTATCGTAAGTTGATATGAATGTTACGAATCGTAGCACCTGCTATCCAGTCACGTGATTGGTTTCTCGGCGCCGCCGTGGGCCCGAGAGAGTTGTGTTACGTAAATCATGTTCTAAAGACCAGATGTGCTCGAAATATTTTCTCGACGAGAGAAATAAAACTCTCGCTTATTATACATGTAAAATTTATGTTTTTATGTTTAAGTGTTTTGTAGTTGTGTTTAGTGTGTGTCGTCCAAAATAAACAAGTAAAAAGACTCCATTTCAAGTATTATTTACGTACACTTTCGAATTCGCGAAGCGTAAAATTCTATATGGTGCCACATTTCAACCCGGGAAGTGTTTATTTGCAAGACTTTCGAATTTAAGACTTTTATAAGTGTCAGTGACTCTGAATATCAAGAATATGTTTATAAATGTCAAGAATGTGATTTGTGCTACCGCTCTCGGATTTCTCGGTCTGAATTTATCGGAATACATCGCGTCTTCACATCGCGGATAAAAAAGGTATTGTAAAATTATTTTGATTTATTCTTTGATCTAATTTTCACTATTATGGATCTAGAGAAATTTAAAAGTAAAAGAAAGGTATTGAAAACCGCAATAACCAAATTTATTACAAAAATTGAGGCTTATATAGAAAGTATCGATTTTAATGATAAAAGTCATTTTGAGCAGTTAACAGAATATTTAACTAATATTAATGATAAACAAAACGAATTAAAAACTGTTAATAATCAGGTTCAGGAATTAATTTCGGATGGAACAATTTTCGAGAACGATATTCAGTCATCTATTGAATATGACGATGGAATAAATGAAACAAAATTTAAAATTAAATTGAATTTGAAGAAATTTAAAATTGATTCGGATAAACCTGATACTAGTTCTTTATTTAACGCGAGTACAACTCCCTATTTTAATGCTAGACCAACAACAATAAATTTACCAAAAATAAACATCCCGACGTTTAAAGGGGATCCGAATATGTTTTTGGAATTTATGAATAGTTTTAAAAGCAGCATTGATGCTAATGAAAATTTATCCAAGGTGGATAAACTTATTTATTTAAAATCCTTTTTGTCAGGTGAAGCACTTAAATCAATTTCCGGTCTAGCCCTGACCGAGGCGAATTACCAGCAGTCTTTAGACTTGCTGCAGAATCGTTATGGTAAACCAGAAATTTTGATAAGCGGGTTTATAAACAAATTATTAGAACTAGAACCGGTTAGGTCGAGCACGAATATTAAGTCATTACGAGATTTATATGACGAATGCGAAGTAAGCATTCGTAATTTACAAGCTATCGGGGTCGCGTCGGACAATTTCGGATATTTATTGATACCGATAATTTTAAAACAGATACCCCATAATTTAGTTGTAGAATATCAGAGAAAGAAAAATGCGGAAAAAGCTGGTGACGTAAATGAATTGATGAAATTTATAAAGTTTGAAATAGAATCGCGAGAAGCAGCAAATGCAGTGTCAGGGATTTCCTTAAAAAATCAGGAAGTAGCACGATATGAAAAAAGGAATTTTAGAACTAAACCAAATGTTCCCTCTTCAATCGCGCTTAATACTGTTGTAAAAAATGTTTGCATATTTTGTAACGCGAATCATTTAAGCTTAAAGTGTAATGAAATTACCGATGAACAAAAAAGGTATAAATTGAAAAAAGATGGAAGATGCTATCGTTGCTTCTTGAAATCGCACGTAATATCCTTGTGTAAGGTAAAAATACCTCCTTGTGAATTGTGTAAAAGTTACCAGCATAATTATTTATTTTGCCCGACTAAAAAATCGACAAAAGCGCGTCACGAAGAAAGCTCAGTAAAAGCCGATGATTCTAAAAATGAAGAAAGTCAAACCGTATTTTCATATGTAATTAAAACTAATAATTCTCCCGAAAAGTACGCAACATTGTTGCAAACTGCCTGTGTACGAGTGCAGGGTACTGGTAATAAATTATGCACGAGACTCTTATATGATTCGGCATCCTCTAGAACATTTATTACTAAAAGTTTAGCCTCGGCGTTGAAATTAAAACCTGTTGCCAAGGAAACACTTTTGGTTTATACATTTGCGAATCGCGATGCCATAGAAAAGGAGTTTAATGTAGTAAATTTAACTATTATTAGTTGTCATCATCCTTATGAAAAAATAACTGTAAAAGCGCTGGTTTCTGAAATCATTAGCGGTACTAAGATAATGACTTCTGTTGATTATAAGTTAATAGATAAATTACGATTAGATAAACATGAATTGGCCGATACATTTATTCATTCGAAACCGGTCCAGATCTTGCTAGGTGCGGACTATCTGTTCAAAACTATAATAGGTAATGTCGAAAAAATTAATCATAATTTATTTATGCAGCCAACAATATTTGGCAAAACCATTGTCGGTCAAGTTAATAGTAATAATTCGCAGCCAACTTCCTGTATGAATGTAATTTGTTTCCCTTCAGAAAATGATCTTAGAAATTTATGGCAAATTGAGTCTTTTTTAGTCGATTCAAATGATCAAATGCAAGAGGAGACTTATGAGGTCATTAATCAATTCCAGAAAGAAATCATTTTTAAAAATGATAGATATATGACCCCCTTGTTATGGCGTAGCGAATTAGATAAACAGAATTTGTCTAATAATTACGAGGTAGCAGAAAGGCGTTTCGCAAGTTTGGCGAAAAGGTTAAAGAATGATAAGTCTTTGTTTTTAAAATATAATGAAATTATGAAAGAGCAATTAACTGAGGGAATTATTGAAAAATGTAGTGATAATTGTTCTGTCAATTTCGTGATGCCACACTCTGCTGTTTCTAGGCCAAGTTCTTCTACAACAAAAACAAGGATTGTTTTTGACGCGAGCAGTCGGGAAATGGGGGAGAAAAGTTTAAATCAATGTCTTTTTGCGGGGCAAAATTTGAATCCTAATCTCATAGATGTGATATTAAATTTCAGACAGTTTAAAATTGCTTTCACGGGGGATATTGCTAGGGCCTTTCTACAAATTCAGGTATCAGAAAATGATAGAAATTATCTATGTTTTTTGTATTTCGATGACTGCGACATAAATAAACACAGTGTTTTGTATCACTTTAATCGTCATTGTTTCGGCGTCACCAGCTCTCCCTATGTTTTAGCCTCTACAATTAAAAAGCATATTGGTAATTATAAGGATACGGAACCCGCCGCCTATGAAATGATTAATAAATACTTGTACGTAGATGATTTAATTTACGGATCATCTACAGTCGAGCAGGCTATGCAACTAACAACTACTGCAGTTTCTATATTTAAAGATGCCAATATGCAATTGCGAAAGTTCGTTACTAATTCTCCAGAATTAAAAGAAGCTTGGAATGGTAACCCGGTTATAGAGATTAATGAAAACTGCGCCAAATCAAAGGTATTGGGGTTAAACTGGAATGTTGAAGGGGATTTTTTGGCTATAGATTTAGCATCTTTAGTGTCAATAGGTGACAGCTTGGAATTCACCAAAAGGCATGTTCTCCAGACTGCCGCTAGAATATTTGATCCAATCGGATTTATGTCACCTTTTTTGATAAGGGTAAAAAATTTCCTTCAAGAGTTATGGCAGAGTGGGCTAGACTGGGACGATGAATTTAACGAAGAATTTAAAATTAAATACAGAACATGGTATCAGGAAATCGAATTGCTAGACCAATTAAAAATACCCAGGTATTATTATCACTCGAGTGAAGTGCACGACAAAGTAGAACTACACATTTTTTCCGATGCTTCCTTGAAATCCTATGGAGCGGTAGCCTACTTCCGGTTTCAAACATCCGAAGAAAATTATAGGACATGTTTTGTTATGTCTAAGGCTAGAGTAGCCCCATTGAGAAAAATAACACTACCACGCTTAGAGCTCTTAGGGGCTCTAATAGCTGCTAGAATAGCTAATCACCTTAAACTCATTTTCACGAATCTAGAAAAAATAGTACTGTGGTCAGACTCGACCATAGTACTACATTGGATCAAAGGAGTTGCATCCAAATGGAAGCCGTTTGTGGCTAATAGAGTGATGCAAATTCAGGACATCAGCGACCCTAGTTCTTGGCTGCATGTAAATAGCAGGGATAATCCTGCTGACATGCTAACTAGGGGACTGTCAGCGAAAGAGTTAATAAACTCCAATCAGTGGTGGTACGGGCCGGAATGGCTCGGTAAATCTGAAAAATTTTGGCCTAAGGACGATAATTTAAAATTAAAATCAGTCAATCCTGAAATTGAAGCTAGAAGTAATATTGTTGTTAATACAATTATTGCCAAGGAGAATTTAATTGATATACAAAAATTTAGTAGCTTGAGAAAATTATTGCGTGTAACAGCCTATGTATTTCGTTTTATCAGATTACTAAAGAAAAATCGTGAACCAATACGTACACTTTCGGCGGAGGAAATCCGAGAAGCCGAAATCTTCTGGATAAAAAATTGTCAAGCTGAAATTTTCGAAAAAGAAATCTTAAGCCTGAAAAATTCCAAGCCAATTCCTAGAGACTCTAGATTGCTTTCATTGAACCCTTACCTCGATTCAGATGGAGTTTTGCGAGTTTTAGGACGACTCCATAACGCAAATTATTCGATGGATGAGAAACATCCAATAATTCTTCCGTCAAAAACCAAACTTTCAGAACTTATAATTTGGGATGCCCACTACAGAGTTTTTCATTCTGCTGTTGCCCATACACTTGTGCAGATTAGAGAAAGATTCTGGTTATTAAAGGCTAGACAATCTGTGAGAGCTGTGCTTAAAAATTGCATTATTTGCAAAAGATTTTCTTCAACTCCAGGCGATCAGACGGTAGCGCCATTGCCTAATGATCGAGTAGAACAGACCAGTCCATTCAGTGTGATAGGATGTGATTTTGCAGGGCCATTATACGTAAAAGACTGTGATAACAAACAATACATTTTATTGATTACATGTGCAGTTACTAGAAATGTCCACTTGGAGCTTGTCGGCAGCTTGTCGACACAAACATTTTTACTAGGCTTTCGTAGGTTTGTTTCTCGGCGAGGATTACCATCTGTAGTATATTCGGACAACGCCAAGACCTTTAAACGTGCGGACAATGACTTGAAAAACCTTTGGCGGATTATGACTCATCCAGATGTGCAAGACTATTTTGCTTCTCATCACATACAGTGGAAATATATCATTGAACGAGCAGCGTGGTGGGGGGGATTTTACGAGCGAATGGTTAGAACTATAAAAACTGCTTTAAGAAAGACACTCGGGAAATCATCGCTAACTGTTGATGAACTACATACTGTTTTAGTTGAAATTGAAGGAATGGTCAATTCTCGACCTTTAACATATGCCTCGCCAGAAGGTCAAGACCCCCTACCATTAACGCCTGCTCATTTCCTAATTGGGAGAAGAATTTCTTCTCTGCCACCAGTTCGCCTTCATCTTGAATCGAATATCTCTTCCAGGAAAGAATTAATTAAATCTTTTAACTATCGTGAGAAATTAATGCGCTTGTTTTGGACTAGATGGAAAGGGGAATACTTGTTAAATTTGAGGTCAGCTCATTTAAGTTCGAACAAAACTAATTTTCCTCAATTTAAATTGAATGACATAGTATTAATCAAAGATGATAAATTACCCAGAAATTTCTGGAGTCTAGGAAAAATTATTGAATTATTTCCTGGAAGAGACGGCAAGGTGAGGGCCTGCAAGGTAAAAACTGAGAAATCTATTCTCAGACGACCAGTACAGTTATTGTATCACATGGAAATTTGAACTGATTAACTTGTATATACTAATCTTGTTTTTTTTTTCTTATTTTAGTTGAAGTTTTGTTGTATTTAGTTGAAGTTTTGTCCTTGAAGTATGTATAATATTCCATATTTATATTCATGTTGTATTAAATTGATACATAATTTGTGATGAACATCCATATGTTCATGGGTGGGCAGTGTTACGAATCGTAGCACCTGCTATCCAGTCACGTGATTGGTTTCTCGGCGCCGCCGTGGGCCCGAGAGAGTTGTGTTACGTAAATCATGTTCTAAAGACCAGATGTGCTCGAAATATTTTCTCGACGAGAGAAATAAAACTCTCGCTTATTATACATGTAAAATTTATGTTTTTATGTTTAAGTGTTTTGTAGTTGTGTTTAGTGTGTGTCGTCCAAAATAAACAAGTAAAAAGACTCCATTTCAAGTATTATTTACGTACACTTTCGAATTCGCGAAGCGTAAAATTCTATAATGAATTTTAAAATTTATGGAACAGTTGTTGAGATTTTTTTTTGTTACAATTGAAAAAATGATTGGAATAGTTTTCAAATAAATGTGCATGGTGTCTTTAAATTATTCACGGATCACAATATTAATTCCCCTACTACCCCCCCCCCCCATCTCATAAAGGGGGGGGGTTCACTGCCGTTTTCCATTAAAAATGAATATTTAGTGTTACAATGTACAATGGTTCGTTTTTTTTTCAATTCTATTTTATCAGAAATTGATATGAATTTTAAAATTTATGGAACAGTTGCTGAGACTCTTTTTATTACAATTGAAAAAATAATTGGAATAGTTTTCAAATAAATGTACATGATGCCTGTAAATTATTGCCGGGGTATCTCATAACTTTCGATTTCAGAATATGACTAAAAATATTGTTAAATATTTGTAAAAATCCACCCAGAACTCATTTTTAATAACACAGATAAAGTTATATATGTAAAATTGCAATATGTAAAGTTGTATATATGGAAAGTTGCAACTCAACATCACGTTATTAATCAAAGAACGATTATAATCAAGTAATAATTAATACCACAATTTTGCAAAATTTAGTAAAAAGTGATGGTGTAAACTATCATGTGGAAATTATCTAACTTTTTGCACGTAATATTTTTTTTTATACATATTAAAAAGAATAATAATGACCATTATTTCTTTATAATTGTTGTATGATTAATGACATTTTGAGTTTCAACTTTATGTATATGCAACTTCGTTTGCATTATTAAAAATGTCGACCTTAAATCAAAAAGGGCAACTTTATGACACAAATTTTAATTTATTTTTGTTCGGAAATGCTTGAAATTAGCAGATTTTGTTGTTCAGAAACTATCTAATCGCATTCAATTTCCCCCCCCCTTTTTTTTGGGGGGGGGGGCAAACACAATAGATTTTTCAGAAAATACTGCCAAAGTGGGCGTTTTGAGCCAATTTTACGCGTGGAAGTAGAATAACCACTCAAACTGGGGTAAAAACAAGTTTCTCACGTACTCGAAAAAAAAAAAAAAAAAAAAAAATGGAAAATTCAGTTCGATTCCAAATCGTTTCTATAAGCACGCTTTTCAATTTTATATCTTTCAGTTAAAAAATAAATTTGAAAATGTGTCAAAACGTTTTGCGCTTGAGCAGAGTAGTTGAGAGCCTTCAAAATTATTTAAATTAAATAAATAATTTTTTTACATCAAATAGATAGCCATTGCATTTCATTTATCTTAATGGAAACATTTTACAAAAATGTTCAAATATATGTCACAGATCATAAAAACCAATTCTGATAATAAAACCCAAATAATATCTGTTTATTAGAAAATATATGTATGTATAACATAAAGCAGGCCTGTCCAATTTTTTATTAAGCAGGGGCGCATCTCAGCTTTTGACAAACCGTGAAGGGCGCCATTATTAACATGGCTCAAAACATGCAACAAAATTATGTAAGGGCACTAATACCGATACATATATGCAAATTTATTCCGCTATAGAAGACATAAGGCCCCTAAGGATTTGAAATACTACCGTGTAGAAAATCTCTTCAAAATAACTATAAATCGTTGTAAACTTCGAATTATACGTTTTTCTCCGTGGGTTATACAAATATATAACTATATACATATACAGTCGAGTCTCTATATAACGAAATCCACCGTTCCAGTAAAAAATTCGTTATATAGAGAAATTCGATGTATAGAGAATGGTGTTAAAAATCGTATTTAATGTGTGAAATTTGAACAAATATTATTTTTGATCTTTTGAATTAAGAATTTGAAGTGTTTAAAAGTAAATATTAACCTAACATTTTATTTCTTAATTATTTAAGCTGTTTCAAAAAAGAGAACAGCCATTTATTTGAAAGCGTAATGGAAATCAAATCAGGAAGACTTGCATTAATTTCAAACGAAGAAATCTGTAATTTTTTGTTGTTTTGATTTTAAAATTGTTACGCTCTCAAGGAAAAAAAAAAAAAAAAAAAGGCTCAAATTTTAGCAAGGAATGAAAAATTGTAGTTTCACATTCCCCTTTATTTGAAGGCCTCTCTTGTGTGCCTCTCATTGATTCCTCTCTTACGTGTGTAACAATCCAATTGACACTGTTTTGAGAAGGATGTGAAAGGTGTGCGGGAGGTGGGATGAATTCGTTGGATTTAAAGAACAAGGAGATAAGTAAAAAAAAAAAAAAAAAAAAAAAAAACCCTCAGCACTGACGATAAATTAAAAATAAGTGATGGAAAATTGATTCCACATGATTTCGAATCTTTTTTGAAACTGAATAAGTTAAGACCAATTTATGAAAAAATTTGTTGTATGGAGATCGATATTTCGCTATATAGAGACTGTTTTTAATGTAATCGTGCGAAAAGGGGACCGTTCCAACTAAAAATTCGTTATATAGAGAAATTCGATGTATGGAGTTTCGTTGAAGAGAGACTCGACTGTATATTGGAAGGAGCCAGAAAACTAAATCTCGCCTATACGTTAAGATAAAAATCGTATATTAAAATAAAATGGTAACCAGCGATATTGTTAGATTTTTTGGGGACGCAAAAATATAGATTTATTTTGAAAGAGTATTTACCACTATGAAAAGTACAGAAACAATGACGGGCATGATATAGTGATCAATCTATAGGAGGTTCTAAAGAGACCTTGGAAGAGAATGGAAATAATTTCGCATGATTTTAAAGATTAAAAAGAAAATTACTTAAAATTTCAAAGTTCTGAGAAAGGAAATGGCAAGTCCTTTCTCGTCTTTAAAACAGATAATCGGACAGCGAAGCAACATTAATTTTTTATGCGTGAAACACATTTGAAAAGGTTTTAAAATATTTCAAGCAAATATAAAAGATTTTTAAAGAAGCTTGCTTTAAAAAAATTATTCTTAAAAAATGCTAGTAACATGCAATCTTCAAAAGGGGGCCAAGAAAACATGCAAAGGGCTCCATGGCGCCCGTTTGTGCCGCGTTGGACAGCCCTGACATAAAGCTTAAAAATAAAGAGATAGGCACACCGAAGTAGAGAGTGGGAGAAAAACCTCGCAGGGGCCCCATTTCTATTACATCCATTAGATCTCATTCCGAGTCGGTTGTAGCATAAAGAATTTTATTTCCCCACCCCTATTTTTTGGCCCCGACGGTGAACCCAATCACACGGGTGCGATAATTGCTTATAACAGAATTCAGTTTCTATCGATACCTCCAGCTGAACGGTAAAAGATGCTAAATCAGGCAAAAAACCCAAATCAGCCACCGATTGTAACGCGATGCATCCCTATAATCATGTCACCTGCAGGTCCCCCTTTTAATCTTAGCCCGGACCACCCTCTCTAGAATATGAATATATTTTTCGCCATTAACGTACCTCGAGACCGCATAGGCATACCAATAAGAATTTTTCTATTTCCGTCGCCTTGTAATTACTACTTAAAGCGGTAAGATTAAAAAAAAAAAGAAGAAAAAACCACCGGGTTATATTTTTTAGCAATTTTTCTTTTCCGTTTCTTTTTTCTTTTTCTTTATGTCTATTTTTTGAGGGACTGGTGTTGCGATGTAAGGGGAAAAGTATATTGTACAGTTGATGATCGGTTGACAATAAATTACATTTTATTAACTATGATTTTTTTCTCCTAGAGGGATATAATTACGTTCATATGCGGGTGGTCTCCGATTCCTTAATGGTGAATATAAAAGACAGAAGACAGACGCATTTATTGTCATGATCATTTTATGGGTTTTGAAATTAAGGAATATCATGCATACAGGTGACAGTTAATATATAACGTGACTTACATATTGAGCGTAACGCGATATCAGGCAGGGCCGATTAACCTTTGAAGCTATAGGGAAAGCACAGCATCATTTTAGCCCCCCCCCCCCTTATTTCTCTAACTTACATATAGAAACTCTTCAATGCTTCTAATGTTTGGAAAAGGTGCTTAGCAGAGTCCACGTGTATTTTATTAAACAGATTTTTCTTTCCTTTTCATGGTATAAATAGAGTAAATTTGAAAGTTGTTGTACGTTGAATTACACGACTAATTTTTAGGTAGATTTCATATAAAGTACTATCTATTGTATTCTCCCCTACATTGGAATTTCTGAAATTTTTTTGTACATCAACAACAATCATGACACCTAGACCCCAAAACTACCAACAATGAAATAATTTATCGATCTATCTATATCCTTTTTTTATGGACACGATAGTTTCCATAATTCTTCTCAAATCTATTCCAAACTGATACATAAAGTCTCGGTCAAGTTCATTAATGGGCAAAATCGGACTAAGAGGGTGGAAATAGGAAAATTTTCTTTTTGAAAACGTTAAGGTGCTACTTCAGTCAAATGAAAAGACCCATCCACTAATGTTAATCCTATGGAAAAAATTTATACAGATATCTCGGTTGCATTTCAATATTTTTAAATGATGTTTTGGCTTTGGGTATCTGAGATCGATCTGTATGCATGCCGTTAGTTACTTTTGTCATTCTGTTTACGAGGACGCTTTCATTTTCGGAACCGGTTTGGAAAGCGAAAGCAACCCCATAAAAAATATCTGCAACCAAAAATCGAAAAACTAAAAAACGACCTCCATTCAGATCAATCTGAGTTATCCAATGCAAAAAGAATCATCTTAAAATATTAAAATGCAACCGAGATATCTTTATAAATTTCTCCCATAGGATTAGCATTAGCGAACGGGTCTTTTCATTTGAGTGAAGTAGCCTCTTAAAAGCCCATACTTCTTAATGAATATAGATATCGAATCAGTTTAAAGTTTTTATTACCTAGAAAAAAAAAGGCCAGAAATTTATGCATGACAGCTTTTTGATAAAATTAAAAATGGGTTCATTGGGCGAAAAAAATAGGGTTTTTGAGAGAAAAAAATTCATAACTACGTTTATCCTCAAGATACCAAACTTAATTAAATTTATTATAAATTGTCTTAATACATCTAAAACTTTTATATTAAAATTTTTTAATAGGATCAACTCTAACCGAAATATAAATAAATAAATAAATAAATAAAAATGAAAACTAGGGGTCCTATTGCATTAAAATGGAACCTAAAGGAAGTTGGTGAAATATCGGAAATAGGCGTCGTTTTTGCCGAGTAATTTTTATTGCTAAATTTGATGATAAATCGCCAAGTTGATAACAAATTTGACGACATTTGACGACAGAACGGGGTTTACCCGATGGTAACCACCTATGAGGTTTCGAGGTATCTGGGCAGAAATATAAATAAATTTAAAATAAATAGAAATATAAAATAATATTCAAATGACAAGTTTTTGTTAAGACCAACTCTTACGGAAAAATAATAATAATAAAATGAAATAAATAAAAATAAAAATAAAAACGAAACAAAAAGGAAGGAGGTGGGAAAAGAAAAGAAATATCCATAACTTCGTCAATTCAGAAGATCAAAATTTTCTGATGGTATTACTTGGTATCACATTATATTTGCAAGATCTTTGTTGGATGACTGTATGTTTATCAATAATTTTTGAAAATGTCATGAATCTTTTTCTCTAATTGTAAAAGAAAATTTCATATCATAGACAGGAAATCACGGTGACTGTGAAAGCAAAACGGCCAATTTTAAGTTGCCAGAAAATGAAATGTTATATTAGATTAATTTTTAAACACGATTATTCAATCGGTAAATTTATTATAACAGATGTAATTTTTCCATTATTAGTTATCCACCCAAAAGTTAATTGGGTGAAATAGTCCTCCAGTGTTCGTGTCCGGGATATCTCAGTTGGTAGAGCATTGGCGGCTTCAGCCAATACATCCCTGGTTCGAATCCTGGCCCGGACTTTTTTCACCCAAAATTCAAAAATGGAAAAATTACATCTGAAATGTTATAGTCCAGACGTTTTGTTAAAAATTTTCGGTACTGATTGGTCCAAATAATGCAAAATATATTATACGATTGTTTTTAACATAAAAAAAAGTAGGACATTTTTGGTGGGGGTAATAATATTCATTTACATTTCAGAGGGATTGTAACTGCATGTCCCAAGCACCATCCACTTTGCTAAGTTTTGTTGCAAGTACACAACCATTCATCCGTGTAAACGAAACCCTACAATTGAAACAACAACCTACTTTTAAGCTATTTTCTATAAAATCAAATAAAAAAAGTAAATAAAAAATCAAAACAAATTAAGGATGTTCTTAACTGCTCCGCTCAACAAGCGCAACGTTTTGATACATTTACAAATTCATTTTTTAACAGAAATATATAAAATTAGAATGTCTGATTATGAAAGCGATTTCAAATCGCACTTAGTTTTCCATTTTATGATAATTAAATTACTTATCCAGTTCTAAGCTATTTCGATCACTTGATCACCCGTTTTCCTCCTGTTTTTCTGCTTTCGTCGAGAAATGTGCTAAAAAGTGTCAACTTTGAAGACTTGTTATGAAAAAGCTATTGTGTTTAAAAACAAAACAACAGAAAATTGAGTGCAATTAGGCAGTTTCTGAATAACAACACTTGCTATTTTCACGCATTGCCGTACAAAAATAAATTAAAGCATGTGTCACAAAGTTGCCATTTTTGATTTAAGAACACCCTTAAAAGCGTCTTTGTAAATGATTTAATAGTCGCAGCAGTAGAGCGTAATTCATGTGAGGATCCAGCTCTTGAATTTTTATGAGTGATTTACCTTATTAAAGAACCTATCTTATTAAAGAAGTATTTAAAAAAAATAATACTTCAATCGACCACAAAATTCACTCTTTTGATTTTATTGATAAGATTCAGGATTACCATAACACACCCCTCTGACCTTTGCAAACTGTTGTTGCAACTAGTTATTATATCATACCCCAATGCGCTATTTTGGAAAAAAAAAAAAAAAAAAAAAAAAACTTGAATAATAAAAATAATAACTGATATTAAAAAAGGTTCAATATATTTCAACCGTAAAATATATCAAAACTATAAGGGGTACTATTTCTTTAAAAGCCATAGTTTTTATCAATAAAAAGAAAATAAAACTTTTTTATTTAAAATTATGAACACAAATAAAATATGTTTACGAGCGGTTATTTATCCTTAAGAGTTTATGATACAAGCTTCCCGTTTTCTGTTAAATCATATTTTATGACAAAGTTACTTTTTCGAAGCAAAATAATGCAAATATTTGGGAAAATAAATATATGGAGCAAGAAAGATGAATGGTCACAATCATAATCTGCCCCATAGATAAGCATATCCTAAATTTTGAAGATTATATTTAGGAGCAAAGGCATGACAGCAGACATGCTAGGTCTGATGTATCTCTGTAGCTAAGCGCACCGGTGCGAAACCACGCAGAGTAAAACTAATGAAATGTAACATTTCTGTGCCACAAAATGCTCTGCGGGAATTCAAAAGGAGAATGACGAATTTGCATACGAAAATACGCCAGCGTTATCATGTTTTGATCGATGTTTGGCTATTTTTCCTATTTTCATTGAAGAGAAAAATTTCATATCAAGAAACTCCCCCCCCCCCCCCCCCCCCCAATATTTGAAGTGTATTCATGTATCAACGGATTTGCTCACGAGTAGTGCATGGTCGAATGAGTATTTCGCTCTGGGCTGCGGCACAAGTGACATTTGGAATGACAAGGAAGGAAGGTTCATGCAAATTATGATGTAGTTCTTGTTGCCAGCGATTGTCCCCCATTAAACTTTAGGGTTGTTTTGGAAACATCACGATTTTATCTTGTCCCCCTGCAAATGCTCAAGTACGTTTCAAAATATTCTGTGTCGAAATGATAAAGACAGGCCAGAGAAGGGTAAATATATATTGAGCGTAAAAGGCAAATATTAAGTTTTTAAATAGATGTCAAGTGTACTCATCAATTTGCTCCCTGCTACATATGATACACGTTGGAAAGGATAATAGAAATTAAGGGTGTTCTTAAATCGAAAAGGGCAACTTTGTGACACAAGTTTTAATTTATTTTTGTCTGTAAATGTATGAAACTAGTAGGTGTTGTTGTTAAGAAACTATCTAATCGCACTTATTTTCCTTTTTTTTTTTCTTTGTTTGTTTGTTTGCAAACGCAATAGATTTTTCAGAAGCTATCAAAGTTTGCATTTTGAACCGCTTTTCTCGACGAAAACAGAAAAAAAAAATCTTACAAAGGGAAAAAAACGCGTGATCACGTTATCGAAATTCCTTATAACTCGATAGGTAATTTGGTTATCATAAAATGGAAAACAAAATTCGATTCGAAATCGCTTCTGTAGTCAGACCTTCATATGATGCATACACGTTGGAGAGGATAAATAGAAATTAAGATTGTTCTGAAGTCCAAACTGGCTATTTTCTGACACATTTTTCAATCCATCTTTGTTTCACATCGCTTAAAATTGGCAGGTGCTTTCATTGAGAAACTTTATAATACAACATTTTTTAAGTTATTTCAGAAAATTCCAAAAAAATTTTTGAAAATCCGAAATTAAAAAAAAAAATTAGAGGAGATATAAATAAAATTTCAAATTCCTAAAAGAGAAAAAATAATAATAAGAAAAATTTTAAATACTGGATCATTAATAAATCGCAATAGTTTTCAAAATAGAAAGAAAATTGAATTTTAAAACATTATGAATGCCAGTGATTATTTATTACAGCATGTTAAATCCTTAAATTAATAAAAAGTACGAAATTTCTTGTAGTTTAATCTATCAGAATATGAAAATTTAAATTTCAAGAATTGGGAGAGGGCTGAACTAAGAACATCCTGTGTACTAGCGAGCTAATTTACTTCCAAGCTACGATGTTTATATGATAAATGCTTAAAAAAAAAAAAAGGTTCAGTTCTAAAACTTAAATCGTAAAAACGAACGGATCACATTGAGAAAAATAATTTAATTAAAATAATAGTCTTTTCCCAAATTTTATGATTTGTCGCGTGACACGAGATATTCATATGTAAGTACACAAAATTTGAAGTCTCCTGACTTTTACAGATTTTGTGCACGGATGCTAGACACGTGTGTACGGACAGAGAGACAGAGGACATGGACGAATAGGATTTCGTCAAATGAACAAAACCCTAAAAATGAGGTGCCTGACTTACTGGTATGAAAAACTGTATTTGTATCTAGTGTAACAACTATGGAAGCACAAAATTGTGTTAAAACTATATCAGAGATGTGTTTTATAAAAATTCCCCACTTTTCTACTATTTTTTTTAAACAGTAAGTCAAACATCTCATTCTACAGTTTCTAAGAGGCGATGATATGTCGCAGTAGGAATAACGTTCTGGTGGAATTGTTTTAGAGGTCTGCATGTGCCCAGGCATGGCCAGGTCGATGGATTCATTCTGAATTTTTTAACAGGCCGGTCAGAATAACAGAAATCAGCAGTTAAAGATTTCAGCTAAAACGATAAAATATGAAATATTTTCAATGTAAAGCCATTTGGTAGGCCTCCCCACCTAGCTGAAACTGGCTTTAACGAGAATAAGTATAAATGTGCGTCACGAGCCGATACTAGTTAGACATATCAATACAGAAATGTAACTTGTACTGTGTAGAAATCGGCATCAGAGAATTACTTCGTGTCTAACTCAAGCTTAATATATTTTTTTAGCAGATTCGAGCCGGGTTTGAGAGCAAGTTTGTTTTATTTTTCTACATGTTAGTTGAGCCGGACTGGAACTAGACTTAATTGTTCTCAAGATGTGAAGGACAGACAACACGATTTATAAAAGTATTAATAGCGATAAAGAACTTATGTATATACTTTGGTACCTTTGGAAATATGCTTCTTGGTGGTTATTAAATTCACTTCTCGACAAAATTTGACGCATTTACTGACTAATTTTTAACTGTAAAGGTATACAATTTAGTAGCCTGACTATTGAAGAGATTTGGAATCGAATAGCGTTTTCTATTGTTGGTAAATAAAATACTTACATATACTTGTTGAGATAAAAGAGATAATTGTCATGTGGGTGCAGATTTTTCTCTCTTCCCATTGTATAATTTCTGGAAATTATATTCAAAACACTAATGTTGACATTATTTTCTTAAATTGCTTGTATCAAAAAATGTACAACGCCACTCGATTATATAGTTCCTGAATTAAAATACCGGCTAATGTTATGCGTTTCCGAAAAAAAAAAAAAATGAATTCAGAAAGGTATCAGTTAGTAGCTCTTTTGGATTTTGAGAAAATCATTGATAAAATGATATAGAAATATTTTCATAAATCTATTTTTTATCATACAGCTTCAAAAGTTATGATAATTTTACCTTTTTTTATTTTAATTCTAAACCACATTAATTTTTTAACGAATCTTTATTTGAATGTTGAAAGTCTATGAATCTAAGTAATCATCAATGTTGCTATTATGTATTTTCTGTAAAATATACTGTAAAATCATCCCATAAAAATATATGCGGTATTTTTTTTTAAAATTTTAATTATATGATAAAAATCGGATTTTTTTCGAAATAGTAGAAATTGTGTCGGGTCAGAACGTGCCGGCCCCGTTTCCCACTGAGTTCTATACGGAACGAGCCGTGCCCGGGCCGAACTTTTGAGTTTTACATCGGGCCAGGCCGTGCCAAAATAACTTTCCTACGGGCCGGGGAGGCCTGGTTTGGAAATTCCGACCCGCGCAGAGCTCTAAATTGTGCGTGTATTTCAGAAAGATTTCTGTAATCTTGTAAACCAACCATCTTCAAAAATTATATTTCAAAATTATTGAATTAGATAGAAATCAATATATTTATTAATTTTATTAAAGCTATTGACCGAAGAGTCCATTCATTTGATTAAAATCAGCTTTTCAATTTTTAGACGATCTCTGAAATTTTTCTTTTCCGTCGGATTATGCCGCATGGCTTTACTAGATGTTGTATCGCTGTTTATATCAATATCAATTAGCCATGCTTGTAAAATTATTCAGAAAATACGGCCGAATTACAAAGTGGAATCTAAATGGACATTCATTAGAGATCTTGTTCATTTTTTGTTTAATTTCTAACTTCTTTATTTTTAAAATTATATTCTACTAAAAAAGTTAATAGCATAGCTGTGTAGTTTGCCATCTCAATAAGAAAAGAAAGTTTCGACATTTTTTAAATAACGTAACATCATTAAAATAAATTGAAAAATATTTTTTCTATATGGACAATGACATAATTCAACATGTAACAGAATTCAAAATGTTACAGAATTCTTTTGAGTACCCTCTTTAAACGAACTAATAAACACTTCATTTTCAATACCAAACATATCATCTTCAATAGCATACGAGGGGGTGCTGAAAAGTTCTTGGCTTTGATGACTTATATTTGAAATCGGAAAACAAAATTAGACTCATTTGGAAATTAAAGATCTTATTATGTAACTCTAATAAGACCAGTTGTTTCTTATTATTAGAATTTTTCCTGTTGCGAATGAAAGCTGCAAATTCACAAGAAAGTTTCATATCTTTGAAGTTATGAGGCGCCATGAAGGTCTTTTTCCTGCAGGATAAGTCAGCAAAGCAGCACTTTTTTGTCTAAGTTTAGGGACTTGGAACAAAGACGGCATTCTGTAAGTGGACTCCCTACCTTTGGAGATGTTGTATAACTAGGCAACATTATGCTAACCTATTGCTCCATTTGAAGGAGTTTATCAAGGATAAACACTGAGGAAAGTTGAAAGATCTTTTTGTTGCTTGACAATGCACCTCCACACACGTCATATTTTGAGGCTGCCAAATTGACCATGGACTTCCATTTCTTCAATATATCCTCCCATTCACCAGATCTAGCACTCTCAGACTATTTTTGATTTATAAATAATTGTTTTCTCACTATAACAATTTTTTTTCGTTCCCAAATTGAATATGATTGATCTGGTGAATCCTCCCATTCACCAGATCTAGCACTCTCAGACTATTTTTGATTTATAAATAATTGTTTTCTCACTATAACAATTTTTTTTCGTTCCCAAATCTCCCGCTTCGGAATATTTGGTTCAAAACGGAAATTTTGACAGCATTTTTTTTTTCAATATTTTCTGCATTTATCAAAAAATTGACAAGCATGGCATATTGTGTACTTTCTAAATAAGAGAATTTATCAGTTCAATGCGCTCTAAAGCAAAAATTAATTTAAAAATAAATCAGAAAATAACCAGTTTGAATTGTAATACACCCTTAAAGTTTATCATTTTGAAGACATTGAAGATGTTAAAGCAGCTTCTGAGAGCTGATTTCGAGGCCAAGCAAAAAAACATTTATTTGACAGGTCTAGAAAAGATGCAACAAAGATGTAACAAGAGCATCAGTCTCATGTGATAATATGCTGAAAAATAATTTCACTTTTTAACTCTAGCTATTTTATTTTTAGTCAAAGCCAGGGAATTTTCAGCACACCTCATATATTAATTTATGGCAATTCTAGAATATTTACGCGAGTTAAAATAAAACCAAGCGAGACCGCGTTCATAAACACTTTTTCAAAAATTTAGAAAACGTAAAAAAAGAAAAAAAAAAAAGGAAAGAAAAAAAAGAAATAATAATAATAATAATAATAATAATAATAGAAAGAAAGAAAAGGTAATTTTAGCAATATGAATATAGGAATTTAATAGTTCTTTTTTTTATATTGAAATTCTGCCCATTTCAGTGTGGGAAGGGAAGTAATTTTGATTACAATTACATGGGTTAGAGCCAAAGAAAATATAAACGAGCTGCAATAAATATTTATTTAATGGTTGCTGCATAAGAATAAACGTTTCATTTAAGCTTACAAAGATTTATATTATTTGGTCTTGCTACTAAAATAGCTTTATATTTACAAAATGCAAATAATTACGTTCTGCAATCAAATAATTGTAGAGACTTGGTCGGTTTATGAAGAGTAAATACCATTAACAACCACAAAAACCATTTCTTTGGATGACAAGCGGAAATTGATAGAGCCACCACTGAGTATAATGCAAACACAAAATTGGATTTATGAGAAAGCAAATGACTTTTTTGCATTCTGCGACAGCTGTTTGCGGAAATAAAAATCAGTGCAAGGTTTTTCTTCATCAACTTTCAAAATTATTTAAAAACATATTTCAGGAAATGAGGGAACATTTATGAAATTAAAAAGGAAAAAGAGGGAAAAAAAACAAGATTCTTGTCTAAGTCATTAAGCACATAAACAAATACTATAGCATGTGATTAAAAATTCCATTATCTGAAGTGACAAAACATAAATAACACCAAAAAAGAGAATGAAGGAAATAAACAGTGACGTAAAATAAAACAAAGGGGAAAAAATTATTGCATTTTCAGAAATTCAGAAAGAAATTATAATGTGGAAGGTTTAAAAAAAAAAAAAAATATCCCGTGAAACAAGTCAAAAGATCGCATGTAAATAAAATGGAAAATGACATTAACAAGCTGAAATCCTTTTGTCTGAATTCTCGAAAGTAATGCCACCGGAATTGTATAATTCCTTTTAATTAAATGTTTTATATTAGGAAAGAGAAAAAATATTCATTTAAAGGAGAGGGTCCCCCCCCCCCATTCCCGAAGAGTTTATGAGTTTTTCACTTTGAAAAACGAAAAGAAAAAAAGGTGAATAAATAAGAAGATAGAAGTGTTTAGTAAAGAGCTTCACGCTGGTTTTCCTTCCTTTTCTTTTCCCTTTTTTCTGTGAAAAATAGTTTTTAAAATCCCAAATAATCAGATGATTTAAGGTTTAATAAACTATTGCTCAGTGTACATTAGAAGATTTTTTTTTATTTTTTGTCATTAAAATTCCTTTACTTCTTTTATCATTTTATGGAAATATGTGTCTGCTGTTTTGTTAAATCACATTTGCTAATATATGCAAAGATTAAGCATTTTTAAAATTTCACTTCTTTAATTGTATATATATATATATATATATATATATATATGCATATTTGTTTTTGCTTAGAGGATAATTTGATAACTTATATAAAGCATTTAAACATTATTTCAAGTTATCGGAAATTATCAATTCCAAAACTATCTCATACATGTTAATAATTCGAAATTCACTAGCACACTGCCACAGTTAAGGGTGCTCTTAAATAAAAAAGAGCAACTTTGTGACACATGCATTAATTTATTTTTGTTCTGAAATGCATGAAAATAGCAGGTGTTGTTATTCAGAAACTCTCTAATTGCACTCATTCTTTTTTTTTTTTTTTTTTTTTTTTTAAACACAATAGATTTTTCATAACAAGCCTTCAAAGTTGACACTTTTGAGCATATTCCCCACGAAAGCAGAAAAACCGGTCGAAAAGGAGGAGAAAAACGGGTGATTGTGTCATCGAAATAGCTTATAACTCGATAAGTAATTTAATTATCATAAAATGAAAAAATACGTTCAATTCGAAATCGCTTTCATAGTCAGGCATTAAAATTTTATAACTTTCTGTTAAAAAATGAATTTGTAAATGTGTCAAAACGTTTTTCGCTTGTTGAGCGGATCAGTTAAGAACACCCTTAAAGGTGTACTCGAAAAAACACTTTTCCACCTTCAACAGCTCGAATTTTTCTGATACAATTTCAGACATATTTTTAAAAGTAGAAACCTGAAACTTGCTGAGGGGATTTTTGAAGAGACGTATAAGGTGCCGTGTGATGTCCTTTTACGCTCACTTCATTAGAATTTGATTTATAAATAATTATCTTCTCAGTAGGACCCTTTTTTCCGTTTCCAGATCTTCCGCTTCGGAAAAATCGGTTCAAAATGCCGTTTTTGATTGGTTTTTTTTTCAATATTTTCTGCATTTATCAAAGAATCGATAATCATGGCACCTTGTGTACTTTCTAAATAAGACAATTTGCCAGTTTATTTGCCAGTTTTCGGAATATTTACGCGAATCAGATAACTTTCTACAATTACTAAACTTACTACATCCAGGACGGATGACAGACAAACAGAATTCATAAGCACTTTTCACATATGTAAGAATTTTAAAAGGAAAGAAAGAAAAAAAAACATAATCAATTTTATGAGTATGAGCACAGGAATTCGGTAGTTCGTTCATTTTGCATTGAAATTCTGTTCATTTCAGTGCTGGAGGTGAAGAAATTTAAAGGAGGGAATTTTGATTATAATTACATGGGTTAGAGCCAAAGAAAATATAAACGAGCTGCAATAAATATTTATTTAATGGTTGCTGCATAAGAATAAAAGTTTCATTTAAGCTTACGAAGATTTATATTATTTACTCTTGCTATCAAAAGAGCATTATGTTTACAAAATGTAAGTAATTACGTTCTGCAATCAAATAATTGTAAAGATTTGGTCGGTTTATGAAGAGCAAATACCATTAACAACCACGAAAATCATTTCTTTGGATGACAAGCGGAAATTGATAGAGCCGCCGCTGAGTATAATGCAAACACAAAATTGGATTTATGAGAAAGCAAATGACTTTTTTGCATTCTGCGACAGCTGTTTGCGGAAATAAAAATCAATGCAAGGTTTTTCTTCATCAGCTTTCAAAATTATTTAAAAACATATTTCGGGAAATGAGCGAACATTTATGAAATAAAAAGAGAAAAAAAAGGAAAAAAAAAAAAAAAAAAAAACAAGATTCTTGTGTAAATCATTAAGCACATAAACGAATACTATAGCCTGTGATTAAAATTTCCATTATCTGAAGTGACAAAACATAAATAACACCAAAAAAGAGAATGGGGGAAATAAACAGCGACTTAAAATAAAACAAAGGGGAAAAAAATTATTGCATTTTCAGAAATTCAGAAAGAAATTATAATGTGCAAGGTATTAAAAAAAATATTCCGTGAAACAAGTCAAAAGATCACACGTAAATAAAATGGAAAATGACATTAACAAGCTGAAATCCTTTTGTCTGGATTCTTGAAAGAAATGCCACCGGAATTGTATAATTCCTTTTAATTAAATGTTTTATATTAGGAAGAAGAAAAAATATGCATTTAAAGGAGAGGATTTTTTAACCCCGAAAATTAATGTTTATGAGTTTTTCACTTTGAAAAACGAAAAGAAAAAGAATAAATAAATAAAATGATAGAAGTATTTAGTAAAAAGCTTAACGCTGGTTTTCTTTCCCCCTTTTTTTCCTATGAAAAATAGTTTTTTAAATCCCAAATAATCTGGTGACTTAAGGTTTATTAAACTATTGTTCACTGTACATTAGAAGATTTTTTTTAACAGTTTATAGAAACGTGTGTCTATTGTTTTGTTATGTCACATTTGCTAATTATATGCAAAGATTAAGCAGTGTTAAAATGTGCACATTTTTTTATTGTATATATGTGTAAAATTCTGCTCGAAACCATATCATTTATCAAGAATACTCCATCAAAGAATTAGCAATCTTATAGCACAAAGTAGTAAAGCAACAAGATATTTCCCTTAGGGATATCTCCCTTTGAAATTTGACAGATGACATAAATTTTTTAAAGCACCTTTAATAGGCTTTCATAACAGAGCAAAACAGTTCCACAAGTTATAATTTAAAAAAACTGCAACTCTATAAGTTACCAACAAAAAAGAAAAAAAAAAAAAAAAAAAAAAAAAAAAAAAGATTTTTGTTGGTGTCGTAGACATCCGCCCAATACGACATTTTCCCTCAAAATATGGAGAAACACACAAACGGAACTAAAACTGATTCACATTCCAAAGCCAACGTGATCCTTTATATAAGTTATTAGCACTGGAAAAAAGGGATTTCACGACAAACTCCTAATTTACCAATTGAATTTTGAGAAATTACTTTTAACCAATGAAATTTAAACCGCTGACACAAACCTCGAGTTAGTTCTCTCAGATGGCCACATATTATGCAACTGAAATCCCTCGTTTAAACAAAAACGACTGAATGGAATTCTAGGATTTCGAAAATTTGAGAGAATCACTAAAGAAATATGATGCAACAGATACAATAAATTAAGTAATGGGATTTATTTATTTATTTATTTATTTATTTTTTGAAAGATTAATGTTTTTTTAGAATAAAATAAAATAAAAAGGGTTGACTAAAGGTATGGAATTAAAAATAATATGTTAAAAAATTATAAAAAGAAAGGAAAAAATTCAATGTTAAAAGAGTTTGGAAGTAATTAATTTAGGATTAAGGCGAAAATTTTTATTATTACACACATACACATATATACTTGTTTTATTTTGTTTTTGCTTAGAGACTAATTTGATAATTTATGAAGCATAAACACTACTTCAAGTACTAATCGGATGTGTCAATCCCAAAACTTTCTTCTATCTCATACATATTAATACATCAAAAAATTCACCATTGCACTGTAGGGCTGTAGCTAACGAGGTGCTAGGAGTGGTTTAACACCCCCCCTCCCCCATTCTTAAAGCACGTTGAGCCGTCTCTGGAAAATATTATTAATTCACTAATACTTTCATAAATTTAAATCAACTTTTTGTTATACAGCTTTAAAAGTTATGTTTGTATCCTTCTATTTTTTCCTTATTTCTTCATTACATTATTTTTTAGATGAAACCTTATTTGAATTTTGAAAGTCTAAGAAACTAAAGAATCATTAATGTTAATTGTGTATTTTCTGTCTTGTGAACACAACACAATTTTAAAATATACTCTAAAATGATCTTATAAATATGTATGTGTTCTTTAAAGGAATCGTTTGTAAAAATTTGAATTTTTTGTAGAAATGATGTCTGGGCAGATCAGGCTAGACCGGGCTTTTTTTCACTGATTTCTGTTCGGACTGGGCCGGGTCTTGAACTTAAAAATAATAAACAGGTCAGACCGGGCTCAGACCGAATTTTCGATTTTTATACCGGATCGGGTCAACTTAGCTTTCGTTCGGGTCCGGTTCTGGAAGTTCCGGCCCATGAAGATCTCTGATGCACTTATGATGTCTGTTTTGCACGTAAAAAGTATTCCTTAACGTTCGAAAGTTAATGAACGGTTATCGAAATTTAATTTCCTTTAAAAATATAGCAACATGAAAGCAAAAAGAAGGTTGATAATGTTTAAAATAAAAGATAATTGTTTGAAAAAAATCATAATTTTATTTTTAAAGTATGATGAAAATAAACATTATCCGTGTTTATTACAATGTCTTTTTGACAGAGAGTTTTTTTTTTTTTTTTTTTTTTTTTTTTTTTTTTACAATTACTGACATCTATGCTCCTTATAATATTTTAAAATTATTTGAAAGTGCACGATAGATTTCAAATAAGGCATTATTTATTTTCCAATGAAATATTTCTACAATTTAATTACTGTTTAATTTTTCTTTTTAATAATTACATCATTTCATTATGAAAACTCATTTCTGTACACAATTATGATATTCATAGTACAGGAAGGCTGAAAAACAATTCGATTTTCTTTTAAAATATGACGGCATAGTTGTTTGTAATTTAATCATTGTGAACATCTATTTTATTTTTAATACTCGTGTGTAAATATTTCAATTAAAAATATATGTTCTGGAAATATTACGGTGGATTTTAAAGAAAAAGCATCAATATTCTGTTCAAAATTTTGTTTTAATTTGAACCAAATTTTAATGCTTAGTAGTATTAGATATACGAATCGAAGCCACAAGAATTGTTCAGAAACGCTATTCAAGACTTTTATTTTATTTCATATGTAACCAAGCCTTAATTTCTCCACTTTGCGGTTTTGAATTGTTCTTCCCTTTTCGGACGCTAAAAGAACTGTACACGTATTTGAACTTTGATATCTTTTGACTATTGACTTTTTCTATTTTATTACGCAGTTTGATGTAAAAAATGTAGACGGAGAGATGCCTTTTTCCCTCTCCTTTTAATTATATTTATTCAAGATCTTACAATATGTATTTTCTCATTAAAATTATTAAGACAAAGAAAATCACTCATCCTTTTTGTTATGTGTGCAAAAATACATGTGTTAATAACATATTTTAGTGTTTTTACAGAAGCTCTTCAACTACGCATTTCGATAATGGATTTATGATGCTAACCCGTGCCTTGAGTGATCTGTGGGGACCATAAATGAGGTAAGCGAATTTTCCTTATCTCTTTATTTAAGTTTATGCAGTTTTAAAGAAATACTAACTAATCAGAGGATCCTCCACTCTAGTATTTAAAATTATTGTAGCTGCCACCATAAGATGGTGAAATCTCGTACCATTCTTTGGAGCTTCCTATTCCACCCTCGTTCCAACTATTGGAACTATGTTCCAACAGGAGCTCCAAATATTGGTTCAAGATTTCATCATCTTACAATGGCAGCAATTCAGCACCAAAATTTGGTTTGAACTAGGACAAGATTTTTAACAGTGTAAGGTAAAAAAATCTCTTACAGAAAGAAAAATCCATTAATTCGTTTAAAAATACTAAAATGTAAAATTTTCTAAATAACTCCTTTTCTTAATCAAATAAAATATAATTTGTGCTATTTTCTGGGTCATAATGCAACGATATGCAAAATTACAAAAGCATTAATGCATACCTGATGAAGCTGAGTTCAACTAAACATTTAAACACAATTTCACCTTTACAATATTATATTGTTAGGATTTTTCACTTATTATTGTATACTTAAGGGGGTTCGCGATGGAAAAATCTTTAAACATTCTAAAAAAAATTTATAGCATTAAAAAATTCTCTATTTTTTCCCCCTGCTTAAAATGATGTTTAAATCATATATCAATCTTAAGTGGAATCGGAAATATTATTTTTTTTCCTTTTGTTTCGTTCATTCTTAAAATCTAGCTTTCAAATAATGGTTTTCATGGAAACGACTTCTTGTAAAATTGCGTTCTTCTTCATGATGGATTTTTTCACCATTTCTAGCATTTAAAGTGTTAAAAGTCAAGAACCACAAAAGATAAATGGTTGAAAATCGGAACATGTCGTTTTTTATAGTTTTACTTTAATATTGATTCAGCAAATTTGAAAAAATATTTACAATTAAACATTTTTTTTAAGTTACATTACTTTTTTTAAAAATTTAAACTTAAAATTTAAAAATTTTTTATTTAAATTTATATTTATAAAAATGTTGAATCTAAATTCAAGCTTATATCTTTCTGTTTATTTACATGAAAAAAAAATTGAAATTCTACAAATAATATTTCGAGTTATAACGATTTTAAATTACACTCCTTTTTACTAATTTTAAATTTTAAGTAAAAAAAAAAAAAAAAAAAAAGAGAAATTTTATTATGTGATTTTGTTAACAAATCTTATGGTTAACAATCACAAAAAAATTCAGAATTTTAACTCAATAAATAAAAATTATTTTAAAATGTGTCCCAGACCCCTTTAAGTTATTAAATTTCTTCAATTCCCTTTTTATGGAAATACATACCCAGCTGTTCAGTCAAGACAAATAAATATTTTTTATTTGCTTAATATATGCGAGGATTATGCAGTTTTAAAATGTACATAAATTCACGAGTCTCGTTCTTTTCTAGGATGTTTATTTGATAGTTTATGAAGTAAAAACAGGCACTTTAAAAAACACAAATGATTTGGGAGTTTAAACATATGCATTAAGTATACGTTTAAGCATTTTTGAAAATCCATTTATTTAATCGCTCACTTTTCGGTCGTCGAACTCATTCTAAGTGGCTAATTTTAATTCAATGAAACCCGGTAAAAAAATGAAATTATACTTCTTACATACTAATTCTATTATGTATGGTGTAGTCTTATTCCCAAATTTTGATAGTATAAAGACTTATTAAAGACTATAAAGTATTCATTACTTTAATATTTCTATATTCCTTCAAATGGAATTCCCCTTTCTCCATTGTAGCATGCTGGAGAATGGGAACATCTACCAAATTGATTAAGAAAGATTACAGCAATATTAAGAAAATAAATGATTCAGCGTTTGAAAGTTTTAAGATATTTTCCTAAAACATATTTAATTGAAGAATGTCGTAGTTGTGAAGTAATGATTTTCATTTTACTAATTATATTGTTTTGAAATTTAAATTATATTCACAAGTCCTTACAAAGCATAAGTTTACGATCTGAGTAATCCTAATAGTAATAAGAAGAATAAGTAATTGAGGAATACTATAAGAATATTAAAATAATAAATGATGAAGCTTTGAGACGTTTTAAAATATTTTCTATGAAAAATTTATTTGAAGAATGTAATTTTTTATAATTATATAGTTTTGAAATTCAAACTAAGTTCACAAGTCTTTTCGAAGAATAAGTTTACGATCTAAAAATAACATATATGTTTAAAAAAAAAAGGTTAAGTTATTCAGGTTTCAAATATTCTAATGACATCTAACTATACCACTTGTTATTGTTTGAATTATTGAAAGAAACGCCACAGGAAACATGCAATCCTTTTTAATTAAATGTTTTATGCTTACCGAGAGACAAATTTATGCATTTAAAGAAAAGCCCCCTTTTTTGTCTTGTTTATCGTAAATGAATGTTTAAGAGTTTGCTGTTTGAAATAAAAATAAAATAAAATAAATGAATAAATAAAGGGATAAAATATTCTTGTAAATAGTTTTCACTTTTTTAAGTGACAAACAGGTTTGAAAATCCAAATTATCAGATGATTTATGTATTTCTTTTCTTGGCATGATCAAATAGGTTAATAAACTTCTGTTTATTTATTACTGTGCACTTTTAAGGAAAGGATATGTTTAAGATTATTAATTTAATTTGATTATTTTACTGTGGAAATACATGCGGCTAGTTTTTTGTTAAGGACAATAAGCTTTTTACATTCGTTAGTTTATTCGAATATTATGCAGTTGGAGTAGAAATTTATGGAATAGAAATATTTCTTTAAAAAAGAACTACGAATAGGCAAGAGTTTAAACGTTTTGAATTCAAAAATGGGAAAAAAATTGTTTAGTTAAAAGTGCTATAAAGACAATATAATGGAAATTTTAATACCTATATAATTTTGAAATTCACAACTCTTTTGTTAATATTTGTATTATATAAAAGGGATTTTTTTTTTTTTTTTTTTAATGCTGTTAAAAAGGTTTTAGTGTTTAAACGTTTTTGAATATTATTTTGAAAATTTTTACATTTGTTAGTCTATGTTAATATTATGCAGTTGGAATATATATATACATATATATATATTTAGTTATGAATAGTCATTAGTTTAAACATTTTAAATAAATGAAAAAACAAGACAAATGTTTATTTCAAAGTGCTACAAAGATAGTATATTGCAATTTTTTCTAACTACACAGATTTGAAATTTATAATTCATTTCTTAATATTTATAATATAAAAGGATTTATTAAAAAATACTATTAAAAAGATTTAGTGTTTAAAAGTTGTTAAATATTTTTTGGATTTTTTTTCTTGTTAAATAGTGCAATAATAATGAAATTCATTATGAACTACAGTTACCTTTCATTTGATTTGCGAATCTTTTCACGATATAGATTAACGGAATAAAAAAGTATAATGAAAAAGATTGAAATTATTAAGATTTTAAATATTCAAACAACATTTAAAAGCACAGATGCATTTCTTTGAATTCTTGACAGAAAAGGCACGGGAGTTAATTTTTTATAAACGGCTGTTTATGTTAAGAGAAGGAAAAAAATATTCATATTAAAAAAAAAAAGTTCTGTTGTAAATTAATTTTATGAGTTTATATTTTGAAATTTATAAAATGAGGGTATACAAGAATTCGAATTTCAGAGACAAACAGTTTTGGAAATTTAAATTATCAGATGTTTTAGATATTTCTTCTCTAAAAACGATTAAATAGTTTAATAAACCCGTTACTGTACAATTTTGAATGTATGTTTTGTTTAATGTCGTAATGCTAAATTCCTTATTTCTCAGTTTTATGCTCTTGGTGATTTTTTTAAGGACAATAAACATTTTTCATTTATTAATATTCAGAAAGTTTATGCAGTTTCAAAATTTATAATGTAATTAAAAATCTTATTCCTGTTTATGCTTATTTGAAAAATTATGTAGCAGAAGTAGTATTTAAAAAGAAATGGTTTTAGAGTTTAAATATTCTATGGCATTTAAAAAAAAAGAGAGAGAGAGAGAGAGATTGTTTATTTAAAGAATATTACAATGTTAATGTAACAGATTATTACTATACACTTTTGAAATTCATAATAAATCCGCAAATATTTTTTTTGTGATTGCATGCTAATTTTAAATTATAGAAAAAAAAGGGTAATATAAAGTTTAAACATTCTTTCTTAAGAGACTAGCACAATAATAATAATATTTATAATAATACTTTTGAAATTTACAACACACTAGGCAATTTTTTACAAATAGAAGAAAGAGAAAAAAGTAATTAACAAAAAATTCAAAGCTCTAAATTTCAAAAATATCTTCTAAAACTTATTTAAGTAAAAAATGTTGTGGAAATAGCGAATATTTTTCTAATTATATCGGTTTTAAAATTTAATTCATGAAAATTCCATAAATTTATTTATGGAGTAAAAATGATACATTTACAAAAAAAGCTTAGAATTATTCATGGTTTAAAATTTCTTAATAATTTAATAGAAAGGATGATGCTAATTCTGATAATAATAATGATGATGATGATGATAACAATGGTAATAAAACGGCTCATCTGTAAAGCTGACTTCATTTCACGGTGGCAACATTGGTCGAGCTAAATTTAGCTTTTACTGCATTTTTTTTTTTTTTTTTTTTTTAATTTTTAAAAATAGCTCAATGTGATTCTTACATCGTCAAATAGTGAAAATAGGTCGGAAATTGCACATTGTTCGTGTTATAATAAAGTTTTAAAAATATTCAGATTTTAGTGTAATAGATACACCATAGTAACCAAAAGATTTTGTGTGTCCCTGTAAATACTATCTGTTTTCTATTATACAATAAGTAACTTACATTAAACCTCGGCAACGTATATCAGTTTCATAAAATGTGATATAATTTACTGTAATTAAAACGCGCCCCAAACAATGTTTTCTCTTACAGTATTATGCAATGGAATACTTTTGTGCGGTCCCGTAAATTAATAACAAATATTCTTATATTCTTTACATCACAGAGTGTGCAAAATGCATATTTTACTATATACTTCATAGATGTATATCAATTTTATTATGTTCGAAAGAGTGTGGCAATATTTAAAAGTACTTGACGCTTTTTTTCCCCCATTGTCCATTATGTAACGGAATACTTTTGATTGTCCCTGTAATTAAACTATAAACCGGATTTTCATAAAATATGAAATGATTCGACAAAATTATGCAATAATTATAAATTTTAAATTTAAAGAATGGAATATATTTTTTAAATAAAAAAAATCGCCAGCGATGCATTGTATTACAGTCGAATCTCGTAAACATGAACCTCAAGGGGAATCATAATGTTGTTCATGTTAACAGTAATTCATGTTATCAGTATCATAACTTTGTATTTATTTTTTATAGGGGGCGGTGAAAACAATTCACGTTAAAAGTAATTTACGTTAAGCGTGTTCATGTTAACGAGGTTTGACTATATTATCATTGTTATTAAATACCAAAAGATGAATGAATGCATAATAAGAAATGCGTGAACATATACTATTACAGCCAAACCTCGTTAACATGAACACGTTTAACGTGAATTACTTTTAACATGAATTGTTTTCACCGCCCCCCTATAAAAAATAAATACAAAGTTATGATACTGATAATATAAATTACTGTTAACATGAACAACATTATGATTCCCCTTGAGGTTCATGTTAACGAGGTTCAACTGTATTATCACATGTAGATAAGAACAAAATTAATTGTTAAGACAAAGAAATACTCATTGAAAAGCCATGTATTATTAATAGTATACCAGACAAGAACGGCTTAAATATGCATTTATAAAATTCAGAAAAAACGCTTACAAATCTTACAAATTAATTAATTATTTCTTTGTGTATGTATTATCTTTTTATACAAAAATATCTTATTTTATTTATCAAGCTTTTATATATTTTTGCGTTGCACATTTTAAAACACGCTTATTTCTTTTAAAATTAAGATATATTAATACACGTCGTAAATTTGCGCGGTTTCAATTTTTCAAACGTGTTTCCTTTGTTTTTGGTATTATTTTTATTACCATACAAAAATTACCTTCTCTATTTAAATTTCAGCTCAATTTAAAAGAATTGAATCTAAAAATATCTACGCCGCTTTTATTTAATCTTTATTTTCTCTCTTGTATATACAACAATGGAGATAAAACCTTAATTTGAGGTTTTTATTTTGTGATTAATTTGCGTAAAATGATACTTTACTTAAAAGTTAAATATATTAGCGGTGTACCGCTCGTTTATATTTTATCTTTGAATTTTCACTTGTTTTACGATAAAAATATTTTCTAATTTCTCTGCATATAAAAAATTTACGTTTATAAAAGATTCGATCGATTTGTCTGCTAATATAAAATATTAATTTGAAATGTTTTTCAACCAGTCAAGCATTGTTATGCAAAGGGAAAAATACTTTAAGGTAAAAATGCTTTTTGTAAGGAATTTTAAACTTGTTAGGTATAAAATTGTATCACATATTTTTCGCATGATTAGAAATTAATTTTTGCATATAAGATAAAATTTTGATTAAGGGACACAGTTCGGACACAATTTAAAATAATTTTTATTTATTGAATTAAAATTTTGAATTTTTTTGTGATGGTTAACGACATCATTTGAAGACACAATCATATGATAAAACTTCTCATATTTTTTTAAGGGTGTTCTTAAATCAAAAAGGGCAACTTTGAGACATAAGTTTCAATTTATTTTTGTTCGGAAATGCATGAAACAAGCAGGTGTTGTTATTCAGAAACTGTCTAATTTCACTCAGTTTTCTGGTTTATTACAAACGCAATAGATTTTTTATAACAAGCCTTAGTAGATTTTTTCAAAGTTGACATTTTTGAACAATTTCCCGATAAAAGCAGAAAAACCGGTCAAACAGTAGGAGAAAAACAAGTGATCACGTGATCGAAGTAGCCTATAACTCGATAAGTAATTTAATGATCATAAAATGAAAAACTAAGTTCGATACGAAATCGCTTCCATAGTCAGGCATTCCAATCTTATAACTTTCTGTTAAAAAATGAATTTGTAAATGTGTCAAAACGTTTTGCGCTTGTTGAGCGGAGCAGTTGAGAACAATCTTAATTTAAGTTTTAAAATTTATTAAAAAAGTGGGGGTAAATTAAAATCGTTAAAACTCAAAATATTATTAGTAGAATTTATATGTTTTTACATTTAAATAAAATAAAATGTCTAAATTTTAATTTTGATTCAGCATTTTAAAAAATATTCAAAATAAAAATCTGAAAAAGAAGATCGTGTAACTTTTATTCAGAAATATCATATCTTCAAAAGCAAATATTAATTTTCAAATTTTCTGAATCGAAATTAAAGTAAAACAATAAAAAAGACATGTTCCAAGTTTGAAGCATTTATCTTAAACGATTCTTGAGTTATAAGAATATAAGTCCGGGAAATTGTGGAAAAACTCATCATGAAGAAAAACACATTTTCACAAAAAGTCGTTTCCATGACAACCATTGCTTAAAAGTTAAATTTTGAAAATAAACCAAAACAAAAAAGTTACTATTTCTTTTTCTAATTAAAATAGAAACATGATTTAAAAGTCATTTTAATCATAAAAAAATGAAAAATTTAATTCAATAATATATTTTTAGAAAATTTGAAAATTTTTATGTCCCGGAGCCCTTGGAGGATTCGCATATGCAACGTTATTAACTTTTTGGTACTTTTAGACGCTCACTCCCCCTTACAGTGTCTGGAGTTATCGTCCCTCGACCCCCCCCCCTCCCCTTGTAATGAAATCGTTATCAATGTCTAAAATGTTTTCCATTTTTGAAATTCATTTCTTTTGTTTGGAGTGACACACACACACACACACACACATATGTATATATATAAATATAACCATTAATTGTATTACAATATGAACCATTTGCATTTAAAACCATTAATCGTATAACAATATATGAACATTGAATTTAATAACTTATAGCACATTGAACATGGAGGGAAAAAATAAATAATAAAAAATTAAAAAGAATACAAATGGAATTTGTATAATGCATTTAATATTTACTTACTTTATTGATTCAAATGCAGGGAAGTAAATAAAATATCACTTTCTACATAAAAAATAACTTTATATCAAGTAATACTTAAAAGAAATAGTTACTATTTAAAGGTACTTTATAATAGCGTTTTGTTATATAATGCATTTAATTGTAGTAATGTCTTCTTGCACTTGCTCCGCACGGAAGAAGCGGGGGGGGGGGGGGGGGTAGATAGAAATCCGTAACAATGATAAGAAAAGGACAACATTCTTTCTATCTCTCTTTCATTAATTAATAAACACAAGATTCATTTCAAACATACTTCGCACATGGTTGTTCGAAAAACAATTATATATGCATACACATATGAAGACGAATAGCAATGTCAAAGGTTGAGGTATTTCATATTTTGGAATTAAAATTTTATGGTAATTTAGTGATATTAATAATAACTTTGTGTTTTCATACAAATAGATAACATATTAAAAAAAGAAGAAAAACTGTTTTGCTGGAAAAACCAAGTTACAAATAAAAGCAGAAAATTTTGGTGAAATAGAAAATGATATTGATGTAAAAAGTCAGAGATATAGATCCCCTAGAGATATCATGTGTCAGACCTCCCGCCCTCGCTCCCCTAAAATGATAATGATATGTATTACATAGCCACTTGTAATTGAAATTTTGTTTTTACGCTGAAGTTAAATGAAGTTTATTTATTGCATTTTTATGCTTTTAAGGCTATTCTCAACTGCTCTGCTCAACAAGCGCAAAATGTTTTGACACATTTACCAACCCATTTTTTAACAGAAGATATAAAATTGAAAGGCCTGATTATGGAAGCGATTTAGAATCGAACTGGGCTTTCCATTTTATGATAATGGAATTACCTATCGAGTTATAAGCGATTATATCACGTGACCTCTCGCCTTTCTCCCTTCGTTGGCTGGTTTTTCTTCATTCATCTGGAAATGCGGTTCAAAATGCCAACTTGACGGAATGTTCTGAAAGATCTAATGCGTTTGCAGCAAAACAGAAAAATGAGCGCGATTATAGGTAGTTTCTGACAGGGTTCGTTGATTTAAATCGGCTTGATTTTAATCATGATTTAAATCACGATTTAAATCAACTGATTTTTTTTAAAAAATCATTGATTTAAATCAGTTTTTCTTTTAAGTTATTTTTTTATAAATTTCAGATAAACAAACATAATAATGTGCTTTAATATAATTTAGTTTTATATACCATATATAATCAAACAACTTTCAGAAAGATAAAGCTTAAGCTTAGTAAAAAATAAAATAAATGTAAAGTTTACAAAAAAAAAATGCTTTCAAATTTCATTTGAATCAAATTATAAAATAATCTTGCAACGGTAAAGAAATCTAAGCAGAAATATATTGAATATTTGAATATTTACTCATTAGTATTTAGAAAAACTTTTGCAAGTTGAGGTAAAATAAAATTGTATGACTTTATGTGCTGTATTTTGGTGAAGCCTGCTATATAAGGATTTGATCAAAATCTGAATCAGCAATTGATTTATTTATCTAATTTAATATAATTGATCTCAGCCCTTTAGAATGGTGGAAGATATTTTTGTTACAGTTATCAAAAAAGCTCATACTAAAAATAGAATTAATGATCAACTAGCTTTTTACTGCGATAGATTTATCTGCTTCAATCGAACAAATGTTTTTTGCCTTCAGTTTGATACTTTCAGAAATTAGAAATCAACAGATAAAACTGTTAAACCGCTGCCATCGAAATGCTCAAAGCCAGAGGACACAAATTGTGAGGTATTCACTAATTGATTTACTTCTCACTTGTGTTGGAATTCACACTAGAAAATTTTGAATAACAATTTACTTTTATCTGTGGAATATCAATCTTCGTATAAAACACTGAACATACTGATTAACTTATGATTAATTACTTCTTAAACATACAGATGAGAATTTGAAATCCCCCCAATAAAAAAATATCCAGATGCGGCAACACTGTAGCATTCCTTCTCTGGCTGAATTTTTATTTAGGGATTCCAAGTTCTTTTTAGTGAGTTTAAATAGTTATTGTTTTATAAGATGATAAATATTCCACAAGTAAAATAAAATTGCTATTCAAAATTTTCCTGTGTAAATTCCAACACTACTGAGAAGTCAGTCGATTAGTGATGACATCTCAATTTGTGTCCTATGGCCTTAAGTATTTTGATGGCAGCAATTGAACTCATTTTTCTCAGTCAACACTTAAAAAAAAACAAAAGTTAAAAACTTCCAATTTTGTGTAAATTTTTTATGTGTTGCAGATCTGTTTTATTTTAATTAAAATATTGAAGGTTGAATTAATTTTTGACATCTGATTTGTAGTTTTTCATGCATTTTGTGTAATCAAGATTTTTTTCATAGCCTAAAATTTTACCTTGAAATAGTATGAATCATTTATGTAAATTGTGTAATATTAGTAATAGATAATACTTATAATATGCATGTCTATGTATGTAAACTGTATATTATTTAAATTAATCAAAAAATCATAAAATAATAATAATGTGTGGCAATTTTTAAAAAAATCAAAAAAATCTGATTTAAATCAAAAAAATCCGATTTAAATCAAAAAAATCCGATTGTTTTGATTTTTATTAAAAAAATCAAAAAAATCACGAACCCTGGTTTCTGAACAACTACATCTGCTAATTTCATATTTTCCGAACAAAACTAAATTAAAATAAATATCACAAAGTTGCCATTTTTGATTTAAGAATAAACACCTTATTGCTTTAAACAAAAAATAACTCCTATTTTCGTGGCTGCAATTCGTAGAGTTTCAAAATATTTCTATTAAAATGCGTTAATTTTGTACACACACAGAGAGAGACCTTGATTATTCAAAATTCCTAACGTTGGTTTGTGCCATATGTAGAAAGTGCTTTCTTTCTTGAAAATGATATGAAATTCATTAACATTTATATCATACTAACAATCGCGACATCAAAACCAGTAACGTTTCTGAACGTTAAAATATAACTTTTTACTTAATATGTAAATAAAATTAAAAATAGTTTTTTATTTCTTTTTACTTATTTACTTACTTCAACAATCATTCTATGAATAACTCCTAATTTCGTGACTGCAATTCGTAGAGTTTCAAAATATTTCTATTAACCCTTTCGGGTCAGCATTTTTTTTCGGTTTTAAGCAAAAAATATTTAACATTAACATTAGCTGTCCAATACATTAATAAGTGCTTAACGAATATTTCCTTGTCTGAAAAATAACATATGTTGTTGTTTTGCTTTTTATTTAATTAATATTCATTATTATAATAGGTTAAAGAAGAGTTTTTAGAGGTGTTTAGGAAATATTGTATTATAACGAAATTTAACTTATATGACAACTTTCTAATACTTTTTGCGCTTTATTATATAGGATTCTTTCAGGAAAGTAATTTTATTTTAAATTTAACAAGTGAAATATATGTTTAAAATAAAAGAATCGCAAACAGCGCAAAGAGAATTAAGCGTATAATAATAATTATCAATATTACTAAATGCCTAAACTTAGATGAAGTGATATAGTAAATGCATAGACATTTACTAACATTACTACATGTAAATAGTAGCAAAATGTATTACTTAAAACAAAATAATGCACCATTAAAAGACATGTACTATTAATAATACACCAGACCCGAAAGGGCTAAAATGAATTAAATTTGGTGTGAACCTCCATTATTCAAAATCTCTCACTTTGATTTCTGCTAGGTAGAAAGTACTACCGAATGAATTAATTAAAAACGATTGCAATTATTGCTCTGTTTCATTTTTACACTCATTTTCCAGGTAAAAATATTGATTCGTTGTATTTTAAGAAATTAACCTGTATGCAGTAATCTCTCGTGTAATTTAGAGTATGTCTTCATCATCATTATTTTTTTATGACTGTGTATGAATTTTAATGATAATGAATTTTAATAAAAGAACACAGGTTTTCTGAAAGCTATTTTTAACATTGAAGAGAGATAATTTATAAAACAGAAGAACTTAATTAATCCTCTGTGTATCCACAATTCTTAAAGCCATATCAAAATAAATTTAATCCAAAGAACATCGCTAACATCCGCAGAGCGCACATTTTTACAACGAATCCATATTTTGCACATTTTCATCAAAATTTATTTTGTAAACAAACTTAAAAATATAAAAGCATGTCTTAAGCATTTGTAATTTTAATTTTTCAAATGCCTTTCTTTTTTTTATTTTTTCTCTCGAATTTGAAAGAGTGGAATAAATTTACTTATATAAATCGCAGTTTAAAAGTGTTTAACCTAATAATTTTTCAATAGATTATACATTATGTTTTTTGTTAGCTCGAATAAAAAAGACACAAAACGCTAAATTTGATAGCTTTATTTCACAATTACTTTGCGCAAAATGATACTTTAAACTAAAGATAATAGTTATATGCCACTTATTTAAATTAAAAATGCATTATTTTATAGATAAAATGTTTGAAATATTTCCTTGTTTTAAAATAGTCTCAAATTTCAGCATAAAAAATCCTTGTCTGCATACGGAATCGATTGGTGTATCCGGAATAAAATATTATTTTAAAAAGTAAGAGCAAACAGCGAAGCATTTTTAGGAAAAACGATAATAGCAAATTTTAGGAAATATTTTTCTTATTGTCTTTCGTTTATTTTTAAAAGGGAGGAGGGGATAAGAGTGGTAAATGAAAATTACAAACTATTTCTTATTTAAGAGTGTATGCCAATTCAAACTGCTTATTTTCCAATTTATTTTTAAATTCATTTTTGTTCTCACACGCATTAAACTAACAACATCTCTTATTCAGAAATTATATAATGTACTGTGTTTGTCAATGTTTTGATAAATGCACGAAAGATTGCAAACAATACAATCAAAGATGGCGTTTTGAATCGAATTTTCCAAAACTGGAGATCTGGGGACGAAAAAAAAAAATTGTTATACTGAGAAAATAATTGTTTATAAATCAAATTCTAATTAATCGAACAAAAAATGAAATCCCACGGTCTTATGCATCTCTTCAAAAATCACCTCAGCAAGTTTCATATTTTTACTTAACGAGTCTGAAAATATCTTAGAAAATTTCGAGCTGTTGAGGGGGGGGGGGATATTTTTTTTAATACACCTTAATATCTGATACCAGTACCTAAGGTACTAGTATCAGATAATTAAATTTAAGAACCTCGTGTAACAGCACTATAAAAATTATAAAATAAACATGACAGATATGTTTCTGATCTTATAAATATATAATCCTTCATTAGGTTTAAAGGTAAAATCACTAGAGTCTAGAGTGACAACGTAACATAAAAATTACGGCTTTTTTCTATTTACTGGAACAAAAGTTCGCTTTTTAAAAAGATTGAAAAAAAAAAAAAAAAAAAAACAGCATTTAATATAATAACGGATGAGACATAGTAACAAGGTGAACCATCTTAATAATGCAAATAAGTTGAGGCTAATATCAAAATAAGCATTAAATAAAAAGCGATTGACTTAAAAGCATTCATATTTTTTGCCTTCGTAAACACATTTTGTACCACAAGGTGATAATATTTAAATTTAACAATCAGCAGAATCTCAAAGAAAACTGAACAGAACATATGCTTTTTTGTAATGTACGCTTTCTGAAAATAACCTATATTGGACAATCATAAAAAATGGCATAAACTTTTTTTTTTTAAACTTTGTCGTTAATAATAGGGAATTCTAATACATACATTAAAAAATGAAAAGTTTGTTTTGTATTTATTTTTGTTATTTATTTTTTTTAATTTATTATTAAATTTAATTTATTTTCTATTAATTAAAAATACCTAAAAAAGTTATTATTTTCATTTTATGCAGTTATTTTTGAAAATAGTTGTATCTTTTTTTGGGAGAAAAATGTACTTTTTTAAAGTTTAAAATTAAGTAGCAAATAAAAAATCTCACATTTTTAAAACATCCTTTTAATGCACGTTGAAAATTAAATTTGAAGTGCTTTTTGGACATTAAACTTAGGTATATTTAAAAAATGTAATGGAAATGTTAATCTTAGTTATTTTTGTTATTTGTATTTTGAGATTTTTAAAACATATTCAATGCTTTAAGGCAACCCGACGGCATGGATTATAGTTAAGAATATCAAATATTATTTTTACTTAAGATTATGTCTTCATTGTTACATTCCCCAATGTTTTCGTAATAATTTAAAACATGTAATTAAGTGGACGCGATAAGAAAAAATATTATTTTGTAACTAATATTATATTTTTAGATTCATGCTTAATAACGCATAATCAAAATAGATGATAAAAAGTGTTAAATTCTATATGCTGCAGTTACATTAAAAAATTTTTGAATTGAAAAGTAATTAAAATTTTAAAGTTCCTTCTTTTTTTTTATTATTTATTGCTGGAAATAGATGTTTTTATAATTTATTCAGAATACATGTTTCTAAAAATCTAAGCACCGAATTTTTGAATAATCCATTAGAACACCAGAAAAAAAGTATATATGGGAATATATAGGGGAATAAAGTGGGAAAATATAGCATAGTTCACATATTTAGATAGATATGAAATTCGATATTTTATTATTTGTTATCGAAATGACAGATTCAGAATTTGTCTTCTCTTTGGAAATCAACAACAAAATAGCAAATACTTCAACTGTCTATCACAGCAAAAAAGAAAAAAAAAAAAAAAAAAAAAAGTTTCATTTTCCATTAGTTTTATCAAAGTTGCTCAATTTAACCAATTTTGGAAATGTTTAAAAGACCTTGTATGTGAAACATGCATATTATAGAACAAAACTCAGTGAATGTCATTACTTTTAGGCGATTTTATTATCTATAACTTTCTCATTAGAAGAAAACGATATGTGTCACAACATATGATTAAAGTAAATTTTATTATTACTTTTTATATTTTTTTGCATTACGGTGTTAATTACTTTAAATTGTAATGCTCATAAGCGTATATAAATATTCCCTAAGAAGCTTCTTTACCATAGGCATTATATTTTATTATTAAAGATTTTCTTACACATACAAATCCCATGGAATTGTATAAATAATTTAGAGAGCATAAATTGATAGATATTTTTCGTATTATGAGCGTATGATTAAATTAGATATATATCGTTGTCCTTCGCACACATTAATGAGAAACGGCCGTGGGAATCGCCAAGAGGAACGATTTATGGAGGACATTATCACACTCTCGGCCTACAGAAAGGATTCCTAATTATTAATGATGAAGATTTATAACTGCCTTAATTTGTTACCGGGTGATTCCGCTGTAAGCACTTACTCGTATAAAAGAAGCTCATTTAAATGAACTAGAACTGCGTAGGCATTCCTATACAAACATGGAAATTTTTGATTTTTGATTTTTTTTTTTTTTTTTTTTTTCATAAGAGATTTAAGATTATGTTTAAGCTATACTTTGGTACTTTGCCAGATACCTAGGTTTTGGTAAGAGTGGAAAGGGGAGGATGATAGTCCCACTCAGAAGTATAAAATTTATTTAATTAAATTTCCTTTTACTCTAATGTTTGTGAAAAAATAGCAATATGATTGTAATGATTGAATGTGTAATGGTTGTAAGAAAAAGCTAAATTTATTTTTCCCAAGAGATTTAAAATAATTAAACACTAAGAGGAAAGATAATAATAAAAGGTGATATCATTGAAAATTATCTTAAATTAAATTATTTTCTTAAAATAGCAAATAAAGCCTTTGTGCAAAAATGTTTAAAGATAGAAAACCAACGATTATAAATGTACAAATAAAGTATGAAAAGGGAGCAAACAGCCGTTACGAATCTACTATGGAGATTCTCCATCAGTGCAAAACTCACTGATGAAGTGAAGATGAAATCGCACTGATGAAATCGAAGAACTCATTCATCTCACTCGTGTTTGCTTGTCTCAAAACACTTCTGTATTTAACGGGAATTTCTTTCGCATGACTGCCGGTTTGGCTATGGGTAACCCTCTTAGTCCGATTTTATGCGATTTTTACATGCACTATTTTGAAATAAAATTGTTTGAAGTCTTAAAATTTCAGTTATATGTTCATTACGTAGATGATATCTATGCTTTAGTTGATGTGAATTCAGATATAAATCATATTCTCTCTGTCATGCATTCTATTGATTCTTACATTCAATTTACTTTTGAAGTTGAATCGAACAATTGCCTTTCTTTTCTGGATGTCCTTGTTATTCGCGATGAAGATAATTTTCAGACTACTGTCTTTCATAAACCTTTTGCGGTCAGTCTTCCACCTCATAGATATTCTTCTCATCCTCCTAACCAGAAAGTTGCGGCTTTTAAAACTTTTGTTTTCCGGGCTTCCAATATTTGTTCAACTCCTCAGTTACTCAGTGATGAACTTAATTATCTTAAAGCTATTGCTGTTAATCGTGGTTATTCCCCTAATATTATAGATTCAATTAATAGAAAATTGACTAAATCCACCCAATCTGAAAGAAAAAACTTTAATTCGAATTCCAATGCTTTGGTTGTTTTGCCTTTTTTCCCCAAAATCAGTCAGCAAGTTGCTAAAATTTTAAAAAGGTTCGATTTCAATGTTATTTTTTTCTCCTGTTAATAAAATTGCCTTTTCAAATCTTAAGCATCTCATTGATCGCTTAGATAACTGGGTATTTACCAAATTTCTTGCCAATGTGGTCTTTCTTACATTGGTCAGTCTAAACGTGCTCTCAGATTTCGTTTAATGGAACATAAAAGGTATGTCAAAAATCAAGAGATTAAACGCTCTTCTATTGCTGAACATTATTGGTCTTTACAACATAAGTTTAACTTTTCTTCAGCCGCCATCATCTAAAAGTGTCCTTCCATTCTTGATCTTAATTTTTGGGAAGCTTACCACATCATTAAAATTCTCACTCCTTAGTCAATGACTTATCAAGTACTCCTTATTTTCCTAGCATTTGGAAATCTTTAATTTTTTTCCTCGCTTTTTAGTTTTTGTTTTGTTTGTTCTCCGGTAGATGTCGTTACTTGTCCACCCAGTTGTTCAGGCTGCTCTCTTCTCATTGGTTGCCTTTCTTTAGGCGGGATCATTTCCGTAGCGGGTATATAAGCCTGCGTCTCTCTGTCTCTTTGTTCAATTTTGATTTTTCTAGCTCGCTGAGTTTCGCACTGATGAAGAATCTCCATAGTAGATTCGTAACGGCTGTTTGCTCCCTTTTCATACATTATTTGTGCATTTGTAATCGTTGGTTATCTATCTTTAAATTATTTTCTGTTTAACCCCTTCGCGACGGGAGCCTTTTACGAAATTTTTAATGTTTTGATACCGGTTTTTAAAATCAGAAATTTGTGCCTTATTAAATCAAGAAAATGCTCCAATTAAATAACGCAAATTTTACAGTAGCATTTTACTAGTGGGGATAAACAAGGATTCTTAAGCCTTTTTGAGGCACGTATGCATGTCGCTCGTTCCCAACTGTTATGTTTCGTTCAAGGAAAGAAATTAAAACGGAAATGACGAATCTAACGAAAAACTTGATGAACCCAAGATAGAACCTTTAATGAAAACAGACATGCGCTTCATTTCTACATAACTGTTTATGTTTATATGATGAAAAATTGTCTTAAGTCTGCGATTGGGGGGGGGGATTTTAACAGTTAATATTTTTTACTTGTTAAATTTCTCCATCGGTGTATATTGATATGTTTAAGAATTGTTTTGCATCGCAGAATCTGACAGACATTTAAATTTTTTTTTTTTTTTTTTTTTTTTTTTTTTTTTTTTTAAATAAACATCAAAGTTTTGGAATTTTTAAAATGCATCGGAAATTTTATTTTGAAATTTTAAAAATGCATTAGAAATTTTAAAATGCATTGCAGATTCTGATAAACATTTTAAAATTTAGTCTTTTTAATGTTTATATTCTCCATTTAAAGAAATGCGGCGCAAGCTGCGGACAATATTCATATCTATTCAATTATTTTCCTCCTCCACCAACATATGTTTATTCCTCGTCGTTCATATCATTTAATATTATATTAAATTTCTATTTTAATACTTTGATGTGTGCCTGGTTAATTAATATTTGTATTTAATAGTATTGTTAAAAGATTGAAATTAAACAGTTCCCAGATTTAAATTGATTAGAGTTTCAAAGCCGTATATTATCTATACATATTTTATTTATTTATTTATTATTATTATTTAAATATTTTTGAAAACTACGGATCTATTATAAATCACTTTTATGTTAAGGGTGTATTTCAATTCAAATTGCTTATTTTCCGATTTATTTTTAAATTCCCTTTTGCTCTCATATGCATCAAACTGTCAAATTGTCTTATTTAGAAAGTACACAAGGTGCCTTGATTGTCGATTCTTTGATAAATGCAGAGAGCATTGAAAAAAAAAAAAAGCAATCAAAAACTCCATTTTGAACAGAATTTTCCGAAGCGGGGGATCTGGGAACGAAAAGAATGGTTATACTGAGAAGATAATTGTTTATAAATCAAATTTTAATGAATTGAGAGTAAAATGAGATCACACGGCACTTTATACGTCTCTTCAAAAATCCCCTCAGCAAGTTTCATGTTTCTACTTTTAAAAATGTGTCTTAAATTGTATCAGAAAATTTCGAGCTGTTGAAGGTGGAAAAGCGTTTTTTCGAATACACCCTTAAGTAATTTTCCAAATAAATAAGCAAAAGAGAAAGAAATGTCATTCACTATGTATAGATTATGGTATACTGTCCAAATTTATGAATGCATTAACGAGGATAACCTTTCCGCATATATTTTGCATGTTACTTTAAAATAAAGAAATAAATAAAATGCGCTTCAAAAACTATTCATTAAATTTTTTTGGTTAGATTTAATACTAAAAAATTGTGCATGAAAGTTTATTTATTTATTTATTTATTTATTTTTCATTAAAAAAAGAACGTGTTTTATTTTATATATAACTGATTTGGAAGTAATTCCGATTGCATTTTTAAAATTAGAAATTGCAAAAAGAATATTTTAAGTAATTTTAGGTGGATAACAAATGTATGTCGTCATTTTTCTATTTGGCATGCAAAACCATTGACGAGATACATTCATGATTTTAATTTAGGGGATTAAGACACACTCGAGTCGCTCAAAAAGACCTGAATGATAATGTTAAGTCTATGGGGGTGTTATTTTCAAATATCTTGTTCAAATTTTACTATTTTTACCTGATTTTTTTTTTCTGCGTAAGATAGATGAAAACGATCTACAACCGGGCTAGTTTTTACTTTTTCGATTTTGGTTATATATTTTTTTAATATTATAATAGTTTCAATTTCAGAATTGCTTCCAACCGGCTCCAAAAGTTAAAGTAATTAAAAAAAAAATCTGAAGCCAAAATCGAAAAATTAAAAACTAGCCCGGTTGTAGATCATTTTCAACTGTCCTATGCAAAAAATCATGTAAAAATATTAAAATATGAACGAGATATTTGAAAATAACGCTCCCACAGACTTAACATTATCATCCAAGTCTTTTTCAGTGACTAGTGTGGGCTATTAAAAACTTTTACATCAATCATATCGAGACCAGGACATTTTTATGTAAATCAGAAACCATTAAACAGACACACAAAATAAATTCCCAAATGAGATATAAGCGGAGACATAAGCGCATTACAGTCTTTCTTCATAAATTTTGTGATTTATACAAAGATATAGGTTTGTTTATTTATTTTTCAATTTGACTATGCAAAGATAAACAAAAGGTTTTGTGTCATAATAATTTGAAACAAAAACTCTTTTCTTATATTTTTTTAAAAAGTTAACGTAATGGGGAATTAGAAACTTTTTTCAATATAGGAAAAAAGATAATTACTGAATTGATTATTTGAAATCTATTGTCACCATCCCTAACGTTTAAAACGTGCTGTTATTGACAACAAATAAATCAAAAATCCCAATAATTTTATTTTTGAAGATTTTTAGTATCTTTAAAAAAATTTCTTTTAAAAGAGCGATTAAATTAAATTTTTTTAGTTATTTTGCCTATATCGTTTATATATGATTCATAAAATTAATTCAAATTCTTAAATATGTTTATAACATAAATTTAAATATATTTTCAGTAAGTTACTTTACATTTTTTCATTTTTGTATTCCCTTCTTGTACTATTTATTATATCAAACTTTTTAGTTAATATGCATATTAAAAGTATTTTCCGATATTAACCATAAAGTGATTTTTTATGCGCCATTTGTTCATTTTTTTTTTCACTTTCATTCCTTTCCCCCTCTTTTTTATAGCATTAAGAGTCTAGTAATATCATATTTCCTGGTTTGTACTCCAGCAGCAGTTTGACTAGATAACTGCTATAGAATAAATTTAAGAACTACAGTTCTTACAAAGAGCACATCTTCTTTTTCTTTTTTTTTAAACAACAACAATAAATAAATAAATAAATAAAAATGAAATAAATGACAAATATAGAATTAAAAGTTATTAAAAGAAAAATATTTTTTTATTACTATTCATTAGAAGAAAAAGAATAAGAAGAAATCAGAAACGAGTATTCGGAATTGGAACAGACTTAGATTGTGTTTTATTTTCTTTACACACACATGTTTTATTATCAATTAGAGGGTTTTTTTTTTTTTTGTTATCTTTTCTTTATTTGAAAATTTTCTATTTTCAGGAAATTTTTCAAAAATCTGATTTTCAGATTTTTTTAAAAGTTTTTTGACTTTCTGCTTATCAGTTTTTTTTCAAAACATTGGAAATTAGTTTTTAACCCTTTATCTACCGCATTGTGAATTCATGAAAATTTTACATTCTAAGGCATTTTACGCAAATTGTTTAAACTAAATTAAAAGATTTACATAATCATTTAATAAATATTTGAAGGATTTTAGAAGGATTGAAGGATTTAGAAAGATTAAATAAATTTGAATTTACAGGAATTTCGCGCAATTTTTATAACCCCATTCAAATCTTTTATTTTAAATTGTTTTCTTAATATTTCGAAGAATTATAAAATGTACAAATATGATGTTCTTACAATATAAATATACAACTATTTCCGCATTGAAAAATCCCCATCCCCCTCCAAGAAAGCTGAAAAGATGCAAAGGCAAAAGAAATCATCCTTAAAAAAAAAAAAAAAAAAAAAAAAAAAAAAAAAAAAATTGTCTTTTGTAATCAATAATGCTTTTGGAACAAGATAAGATGATGTATCTGTAACTCATTCTAAACAGTATTAGAATTAACCGACGTATTAAAAGAATTTTACAATAAGTTATTTTAATTGTACTTATAAGTATCGTCGGTAGATAAAGGGTTAAGCATTTATCTATAACTTATTCGAATATTGCTGGTGCCGTTAATCTTTTTCAACGTACAATCAGTATGTTGCAATTTCTAAAAGTCAATGTTATGTACTTCATCCCAGAAACATAATTAAAACGTCAGAAATGTAAAATATTATAACTGCTTTAAATAAGTAATGAAGTATAGGAATTTTTTTTATCTGATTGTGTAGGAGAGAATTCCTAAAAAAAAAAAAAAAAAAAAAAAAAAAAAAAAAAAAGATTGTTTTTATTAAAAAAAAAGTATTAAAAAGTTTAACATAATTATATTATTAAATGTGACTAGATAAAGATTAACCCCTTAACGCGCAGTGTTGCCGGGTCGGCAACACCTAAAGTTCCCCCTGTTTAGAGACACAAAAACTCCGTGAAAATTTCAAAAACTACTCTAATGGCTACTTTAAATCTTTCTTATGAGTTCTAGATAGCAGCACCACAGTGATCAAACTCTACTGTTTTTAAATAATAGGTAAAATGTTTTACTGTAATACGCGCTTCACAGCAATGCTCTTCTCACTGCGCTTATCAATGCTTTACTTATGGGAGGTGACCACTTCGGCAACAGCTGTATAATTAAAATGGTTAGCGCAATCTTTACAAAATAATACCTGTGTACTCCTCTAGGCCTAAATAGATTGCCTAATTTTTTTTTCTTTAAATTCCAACTTTAAAGAGTAGTGCTCCGGAAAGGGTTAAAGACTGCCTTTATCCCCAGATTTTAACACATTGAAAAAAATCTGGCGTACATTTTTTTTTTTTTTTTTTTTAAATCAAACTCATTAAAAATCGGTGTGTATATTTTAAAGTTAAATAACTGTTGAAAAACAGCTGTCGAATGAAATAAGCACTTCTTTCCTTTTTAAAAATCGGTTTAAAATGTAGGCTTTTACTTGTATAATTTTTTTAGAAGCAAATGGTGAAAAAAAAATCCATTAAGGGATAATTTACCGCATCGTTATGAGTTGGAGGGGGGATGGGGGTCAACAATCTTTTTACATAAACATTCAACTAAAATAACAAGCTCTTTGATTTTTATGATATTTTTTTTATAAGAAATAAAACACAATTCCCTTTTTTTTCTCCTTTGAAATACTTTTTTTTTAAAAATCTGTTCTGGTTTCCCTCAACCCCCTAGAAAATACGTTTGAAACATGCTTCTTTATCCCTTTTCCTTTGTTCCATGTCTTTAAAAAAAAACATAAAAAAAAGGAAACTGTTTGTTTTCCCGGAAATCCGATTGTTCTCCTTGATTTCCTAACAAGATTAGCATTTTTTTTTCTTTCTTTCTTTTTTTTTTTTTTTTTTTTCCAGCCACGCTTCAGTTTTTATAGGTTTTAACTTCCTCCCCTTCCCCACAAATGAGCTAGATCTCTCGAACACTACTGAAATTTCAAAGCTACAAAAAACTACTCTTTAAACATGTTTTTAAGTTTAAATTTTATTTATGTTTAGATTTATTTGTAAACAGAAGCGGGCAAGAGGAAGGAAGAGAATAATTGGCTCCGCTCTAAATTAACTATTTTTTTTTTAAATCATTATGCTTATTTTTTTTCTTTAATTATTAGTGGTATTTTTCTATAAACATATATTTTATTAACGACTACATACATTAAAAACTGCATGTAAGCAAATTATAACGTTAAATATTTTTCTGTAAAAATTTGCAAGAAAAGTGACGCAATAAAATAAAATAAAATAAAATAAAATAAAAATAAACAAAAAATTAACTGAAATAAATTAACTGAAAATTTGGATTTAATATGTGCAGTAAATGAATTTATAAAATATAAAATTATTCTCCTGTTGGGAGAAAAAAGATACGAACTCTTGATGGATTTAGGAAATAATAATAATAATTATTATTATTGTTATACTAAATTATCTCCTTCCTCTACCACACATACACACATTTCCCTTTTAACAGTGTTTTCTTGAAATAAAAGGTTTTTTTTATGACAGGATATATTTTTTTAAATGCATTAAAACTTATTTACGAAACTACTTAATTCTTTTCTCGTATCCAATAGGGCAACTTTATGGCTCAAGTTTTAATTTGTTTTTGGTTGAAAATGTATGAAGGGACATATTTTCTGTTTCTAGAGCATATCTAATTCCACTTAAAACAGAAAATATTTATCTCGAATACATAGAAATGACTTCTCGTAAACTTAAAGATCGTATCAAAGAACATTTGACAGATATAAAGTACAATCCTTCAGCAACAGCCTTACAAAGACTCAACCCCAAGCAAAATATTCAAGGCAAAATTATATTTCGAACAGGCAAAATTATATATCCCTTGAAGAATTACCGTGAATTAAGGGTGTATTCGAAAAAGTGCTTTTCCACCTTCAACCCCTCAAAATTTTCTGATACAATTTCAGACTCATTTTTAAAAGTAGAAACACGAAACTTACTGGGGTAATTTTTGAAGAGATGTATAATGTGCTATGTGATGTGATTTTGCTCTCAATTCATCAGAGTTTGATTTATGAACAATTACTTTCTCAGTATGACCCTTTTTTCGTTCCCAGATCTTCCGCTTTGGAAAAATTGGTTCAAAAAGTCAACTTTAATTGCATTTTTCGCAATATTTTTTGCATTTATCAAAAAATCGATAATCACGCCACCTTGTGTAGACAATTTGCCAGTTTGATGCATTTGAGAGTAAAAATAAATTTGAAAATAAATCGGAAAATAAGTAATTTGTATCGAAATACACCCCTCATCATACAATAATCAATAGAAATTATTACTAAAAGAAATATTCTTTCTAACGACATTTTTCCCCACAACATATCAAGAATTTGGATCAGTTTCCTTAAAGAAACATAATACAAGTAATATTCCACTTTCCTCAACCTCTACATTTTATTTCCCAACATTTTCCGTATCTAAAAAATTGACTTTAGATTTCACTCCTTTTTGTCACCAACTACGTGACATCTGAAAATTAAGATGTTAATATTTGTATTTTTATATTAACTGTGGATGGCTGTGTTTAGAATTGAAAGTACTAAGGATTAAAAGTAATTTAACACTTTTATTAAATATTTTTTGTCATATTTAAGTAACTACATATAGTGTAATTTTAAGTTAGCCGTCCTTTTACAACTTGCATGTTGCCTTTCTTGAAAATAAATAAAAGCAGAAAAATAAATAAATAAGTAAATAAATATTTTAAAATAAAGTTAATTTATGCCAAAATGGGCTCATAGTGGAATAGTCCACAAAATAACTGCCACTTCAAACTTTAAATGATTTTAATAGGATGACAGTATAAATACTGGTTTCCTTGGCTTATTGTTATAGTAATATCTGAGTTACTTTGGTTTTGTTTGTAAAAGTATTTATATAAATAAATACATAGATAAATTGAATTAAATAATAAAAATGAATAAAAGTAAAATAAAATAAAGTTTTCCAAAATGTAAAATCTATCTCCCCCAAAACGGGGCAAAATAATGCGAAAAATGCGAAAAATCAAATATCATCAATATCTCTGACCTGGTTAATACATGAAAGCGAAAACGACTGTCTAACATCTCAAAATATTTTTTCTTTTTTAATCATTCATTTTCCCTTTCAGTTTCTCAAGCAATTTCTAATAAACATACAATAGATTATTTTTAGATACACGAAGTCTAAGAACAAAAATTATCACTCATTTTAACTCATTATCATTCAAGAACATGCTGTTGCCCAGCTATCAATGAACATTTTAGAATCTTGAAAAATACCCATCGAAAACAAACCGAGAGTTCATTTGAGTAGCATCAAAGTACATTTATAAAAGAAAGACCTTTTAAAATCTCAGTGACGAAAAAAATAGTGCGTCGCCACAAATAGTGGCATGCCACTTGTATTAATTGATATTACCAGGCTTAGAGTGTGCTTCTGAAGAAGTGCTTTCAGCTTTAATTAGCTTTGGCATAAGCCATTTATTTTTGCTATGTGCTGAAAGAAGCATTTGTTGCGTAGATAAATAAATGAGAAAATACAAAGAAAGTATCAAAAACAGAATTATTGATAAGATTATGTTTTGGTATATTTCGAAATTCTAATTTGGATATGCTTATTTTTTAATATCCTGTTTATAAAAATATATTTTAAAACATCTGCCTATAAATCATTAGGCTTAACGTGGCAAATATACTACCATTTCTTATAGAATAATTTTAGAATATTTTAGGTGCATGATGTCCAACTACTCACATTTCACCAAGCAACTTGTTTTATTTTGGAAGAGTATTTTGGAACAGTTAAATGAATGTATATTTTTGAATTTTACAAAAGTAAATACCAAGAATAAAACAAGAGTTTGATCTGGGCAGCATCAAATTGTACTTCCACAAGAAAGATCTTTATAAATCAAGGCGTCGAAAAAATAATGGCTTGCAACAAATAATTGCATGCCGTTGGTAGTAGTTGATATTACCAGGCTTAGAGTAAGAGCTTCTGAAGAAGTTCTTTCAGCTTTAATTAGTTTTGGCCAATTATTTTTGTTCTGTGCTGAAAGAAGCATTTGTTGCGCAGATAAATAAATGTGAAAATACAAAGAAAATATCAAAAATAGAATCATTGATAAGATTACGTTGTGATAGATTTTAATATTCTAAATTGGATGTACTTATTTTTTGAAATCTTGTTTACAGAAACATATTTTAAACCACACCATCCTCCAATAAATCATTAGGCTTAGCGTGGCCCAACTAAGTCTATGGGGGGCTCCGAGGCAAGAGTAATTCTGGAAGGAGGGGGGGGGGGTCCTCGTATTTACCTATAGAATTTTTTGTGAATAATCTGGAAGTGTCTACTATTAAACTTCATGAATATTGTACGTATGCATAAATTTTGCACTCGGTACTGTTCACATCTGTATACAGGATATTCCAAAAAGATAGCCATTTCTTTAATGAAAAATGCTAATTGGAGAATAGTAGAACAAATGATAGATTGGTTGACTCGAGTATTTCTCTGCAAGCTTTTACTTTGCCTACCTGTGTACATCATAACATGTCTAAAATAGAAAACTCAAAATCGGTCATAATTAATGATTTTAATTTGTCACGTTACGACGAAATATAAATAAAGAATTTCTTTTGAAAGCAATATAATACTAAGTTGTTGTAGTAAAATTTTAATCATTACTTTTTTAATGATATAGTTTGTTTTTTGCACAAGTGTAGAGAGCACTAAAAGCAGTGTGGGAAAGGGAAACTACACTCCCTTCCTAAATGTTTGAAAATGTAAGAATTTCTATTACTTTTGGCTAAATTTAAGGATTTGGCATCCTTTAATGAAAATCCTGATTACTGTCATGGGCCCTCCCCCCTAAAAATGGGGGCCTGGGGTTATTGTCCGGCATGCCCCTGCATAAGTCGGGCCCTGAATATGCTACCATGTCTGATGCAATAATTTTAGAATATTTTAGGCGCATGATATCTAGCTACTCACATTTCACCAAGCAACTTGTTTTATTTCGAAAGCGTAAATTTGGAACAATTATCATTAGATATTTTCGAACTTTACAAAAGTAAATGCCAAGCATAAAACAAGAGTTTGATCTGAGCAGCATCAAATTGTGCTACAACAAGAAAGACTTTTTTATAAATCCCGTCACCGAAAAAATAATGGTTTGCCTCAAATAATTGCATGCCATTGGTATTAATTGATGTTACCATGCTTAGAGTAAGTGCTTCAGAAGAAGAGCTTTCAGCTTTAATTAGCTTTGGCATAAGTCATTTATTTTTGTTCTGTGCTCAAAGAAGCATTTGTTGCGCAGATAAATAAAAGAGAAAATATGAAGGAAATATCAAAAAACAGAATTATCGATAAAATTGCGTTTTGTTACATTTAATTATTCTAAATTGGATGTGCTTACTTTTTAAAATCATGTTAAAAAAAAACCGTATTTTAAAGCACCCACTGATAAATTATTAGGCTTAACGTGGCAAATATGCTACCATATTTGATAAAATAATTTTTGGAATATTTTAGGTGCATGTTATCTATCTACTCACATTTCACCAAGCAACTTGTTTTATTTCGGAAGCGCACTTTGGAACAAATATCAACATATATTTTCGAACTTTAGAAAAATAAATATCAAGATAAGAGTTTGATCTGAGCAGCATCAAATTGTATTTCAACAAGGAAGACCTTTATAAATCCCACCGTCGAAAAAAATAATGGCTTGCCACAAATAATTGCAGGCCATTGGTATTAGTCGATGTTACCAAGCTTAGAGTAAGTGCTTCTGAAGAAATGCTTCCGGCTTTAATTAGCTTTGGCATAAGCCATTTATTTTTGTTCTTTGCTGAAAGATGCATTTGTTGCGCAGATAAAGCCGGGAATTATCAAAAAACAGAATTGATGCGAAAAAGTCTTGATGTATTTCGTTCTTCTACATCGGGTGTGCTCGCTTTTTTAAAATTCTATTCACAGAAAAACATATTTTAAACCACGCGCCATCATTAGGCCTAACATGGCGAATACGCCGCCTCTTCTGAAGCTGTACAGCTGGCCGCACATACAAGAAAATAAATCGAAGCAATGTTCGGAGAAGTGTCGAGAAATGACTGTGATTAAGAGAAGTGTCCTATTCCTCATTTATCATGTAGTTGCCCCTCTTTTTTCCTCCCCTCCAAGGGAAAAAAAGACAATTTTTTTCATCTGATTCTTTGTCCCCCGTTCTTTGCCGACGAAGTCTTCATTTTCTTCAACGCTGGTATTTCAAGTCGCTTCATTTAGTCTGCCGGATTTCTTTTTTTTTTCTATTTCATGATGTTAAAATGAAATATTTGTTAATAACATCTTGATGCAGAAATTAGAAATCTACGTACATGACAGAGCATTTTCTTTTTTTCAAGATACAGAAGCAAATTAGAGGAAATTAACTTTCACTTTTATATATTTTTTATACTAATTAGTTGACATTTGAAATATGGTGTATGAAAATGAAATAGCAGTTGTCAAAAAATATGATTAAGTAGTCTATAAAACAGAGCAAGAAACTTAGAGGTAGACTGGCTTACAATCGGCTACTTAAAAAAAAAAAAAAAAAAAATAATAATAATAATAATAATAAATGATAATAATGAAACTATATGTTTTTGCATGTATATTTAATGTAAATTATGTACATATATTAATCACCAAGAAAAATTTTCCATGTTGACAAGCTAAACTTCTCTTTTTTTTAATTATAGTCTTATTATATAAATTATGTTTTTATCTTTTTACTATTTTTTATTAACGAAGTAATAAGAAAAAAAAATCAACATCATTATAAAACAGAAAATGAAACAAAATAAAAAATTTAAAGGTAAACTAGTTAACGTTCGACTATTTTGAAAAATTAATTTTTGATTTTCAAATATTCTTTTAAATAACTGACTTTTCAAAAATGCAATTAATATTAATAATCGACAAAAACATTTCAGTATATTAAAATTAAATTGTATTTGATTAATCAGAGAAGTAAATTAAGACTTCAAAAATAATAAAAAATGTCTTGAAATACAGATAAATCAGAACAAAAAATTTAGAGATACACTAGTTTACATTCAGTTACTTCAAAAATTTAATTATTGATATTTCAAAAGTTCTTAAAAAAAAAAAAAAAAAAAAAAAAAAAAAAAAATGACTTTTTAAAAACTCGATAAATGTTCATAATCAACAAATATTTTTGGTTTGAAACGCTAAATTATATTTTCAGTTGCAGATTGATCATGCGTACAAGTTCTACATTTATAAGATAAATAAAATTTCCAAAAATAATCAAACGTATTAAATTTTTTCTGATAAAATAAAGAAGTTTAGAAACAGACTGTCATTAAAAAACGTTTTTTTCTTTTAAAGTTATGCTACATCTAAAGCTGTATCTCATCATAGAAAAATTTACAATTTTTGGTTGATTAAAAAACAAATGAAATATTTAAAAATAATCATTATAAAAATTTAATATTTTTTTACGATAATTATTTTTAAATATTTTATTTGTTTTTTAACTAAGCAAAAATTTTAAATATCTTTTATAATGAGATACAGCGTCAGATGTAACATAACTTTTCCATAATAAATAAGTAAAATATATTCTAAAAAAGAAAAAAAAATCTTATAATTAATTATGCTTTTCGTAATTTTATCCCAAACAGTATGCCAGGTACTCGTTATGCTGAAATTATTTTAACAGATGTGAATCAGATTTAAACTCATTATTTCTAATTACAGTGGCGGCTTACCTTTCATAAAGGCTACCAAATAAAGTAAGTATTCTTTACCTGGCATATAAGAACTTTAATATACAATTGCAAAGAGCTAATTAAATTACTTTAAATAAATAGTGTACTCAAAAGAAGTAAATCTAGTCTGATTCAAATATAACCTAGGATTAATTGTCAAAGTGCAAATCGGATTAAATTTGAACAATGTAAATAAATATTTATTCTTCCGATAAAATGGAGTTGCTAAATATAAATCTATAGTAGGATATTGATTTATCAGAGGATATCATGGACATAAACAGCTTTCGATAGTTTAAATTTGCTTGTAAAAGACTACATTTCAAATAATACATGATTTTATTTTGAGGTAAAAATGCTCTTTTAAGGGAACAGTGTCAAAGTGCAAATTGGATTAAATTTGAACAACGTAAATAAATATTTATTCTTGCGGTAAAATGGAGAGGCTAAATATAAATCTATAGTAGAATATTGATTTATCAGGAGATATTGTAGGCATAAACAACCTGCGATAGTTGAAAATTTGGCTGTAAAATACCACATTTCAAATAATAAATGATTTTATTTTGAATAAAACATCTCTATTTAAAAATATAAAGTAAAAAAAAAAAAGAAAAAAAACTTAATGAAAAATTACTCAGAATGTAAAATTATCTCAAACTTCACACATATAAAATATTATTTTGAAAAATGTTTGTCACTATTATTAATAGTTTTTTTTTTCTTTTGGTAGCATATTGTAAAATATCGAAAAGTGAATCACGATTACAGTTTGTCCGTTACAGCACTCGTACTCGGGAAATATTTAAGTTACAGGCTTGATATTTTGTTATAAATAGAACTGATCCCCTCCATCTCGTCATATCCAAAGCCATAAAATTTTTAAAAAGTTTTACAATATTTTAATTAAACAAATTCTTTTTTTTTTTTACTTTAAAACATATCTTGATGTCAGCATATAATGCACGGTGGCACATAGTATAGTGGCAAAGCGTTCGTTTGCCGCGCGGAAGATTGTATAGGTTTTAACCTGTCAGGCGTAACATTAAAATTTTGATTTTTAAATTATTATTACACTCTTTTTTTTTCAGATGGATTTAATTTTTTAAAAATGTCTTTTTAGGAGGCCATTTTTAAGGCTCATTTTACTTTTTTCGCTGCGGCAATTTTAAAATCTCTTTTTCTTTTTTTTCAGACAGAGAAAATCTGGAATTTCAATCTGGAATCAATATTTTTGTTTGTTGCACTCATCCAATAGCTATTTTTCTAAAGTAATAGACTTCTATGGTCATTTTCTTTTCTAGACTTACCATCATTAGAACTATTCGGAAATTGAAAGATTTTTTTTTCTTTTTTTATTTCGAATTTTAATAAATAATATTTTTTTTTTTTTTTTTTTTTGTACTATCTAGTGAGTGTTTGGAAAGTCAAAAGATTAATTTGGATTTTTTCTGAATTATTTGAGCATTTTTAATATTTTTTAAACAAGTTTTGCTTTAAAAAAATGTTATATTTAATTTATACTTCCTCTAAATTTTTGAAATTGCTGAATTTAAAAATATTCAGATTTCTCAATTTCGTTTCCGTATATATATATATATATATATATATATATATATTATTATTATTATTATTATTATTATTTTACATTTTAAACTATTTTTCTACTTATTTTAAAATTAAACGGAATAGTCCTGCCATTTATGCAAGGATTTAATAATTATAAATTAACATTTTTAATTTCTTAGTTTAAAGTGTTAAGAGATATTAAATAATTGTCTGTGCTGCCGCCTCCCGGTTTAACAGATATATGAGTACTTATGTGTTATTTATACATTAAGATGTGTATTTCTGAGTTGTTGGAAAACATTTTACGCACTTACGCTGCTTTATGTGCTACACATTTTGAAATTGACACATCCGGGCATGTATTTGACAATTTACACGTCTTTTTACACATGAAGACAAATTGTTTTTGTATCATCAGTATACTTTTTTAATGTATAAATTTATGGATTTATTTGTTATATTGTTCGAGTATCTGTCAGAAATAAAATTAAAAATAAATAAATAAACAAAAGGGGGCGAGTAATCAACAGTCATGTGATGCAGTAGTAAAAAGTGCCAGGGGTATACGATAAGAGTAATGATCGTTCATGGACAGAGCATAATTAATATACAATATAGGTTTATTCGCGATACAAAGCGCACACGGAAATACTTAGTAAAATCCAGATGATATATGGTGTACACCACTGTATACAGTCCTCTACATCCCAGGAAACATCATTTATATTGAAAAAATATAGTATCACATAAGTATGAGGGAAATGAAAATAATAGATTATTATTTAATAGAAATTTTTACATCTTATATAGTATTAAAAAGTCTTTAAATTTAATAGAAAAAAATGTCACTTGGGATGAATATAAAAAATCATTTAGTTTATTTTAAAAATTTCTTTTATTTACGAACATGATTAAAATTCTGCAAAAACCAAGTTGTTGAGAGGCGAAAATTAAAGATTTAAAATAAAACTTTAAAATAAATATAGCTTAAATGATTATCAAAGCAACATAACACTACCATAAAATAATAATAATAAAATAAAGAACAAATTACTTATAAAGCTTTTATCTTTTTCAGTAGGCGATAAAATTGTAGTAATTTTAAACAACTGTTAATTTCTTAAATAACGTATTAAATATCCATCCTAACAAATATTCAAAGAAAATTTTTTTTTACTTAATATTTGATTTCAGTATTAAAAACTTACCACACAGCGATAAGAAATGGATAAAAACTTGCCAAATCATCTTTATGACACATTTAAATTAGACTCGTACTTACCTAAAAAAAAAAAAAATAGAAATACAGAATTAACCTTTAAGCATTTAAGTAAGAATGTTTATCAGATTTTTTCATGTATTATAAAGTCATTTGATTATAAAATAGTTTATTTCAATAAATTTTAATTGAATGAAAATAAAGTGAAATAATTAATGCAGGCGATTTATATGTTTCAATTAGTTAGAAACAGAAAAAGAGTTAAAAAATAGTAGCTAAAAGTAATTAAAAATATATATATTTTATTTTCTCAGATGTTTTTTCTATTTTATCTTTTTATTATTATTATTTATATTCCCCCCCCCCTTTTTTTGTTTAACCAGACAAAATGCAAAAAATTCAAAATTTTAATTGTTTTTAAATGATTTGTTGAGTGTTATCAGAAATAGAATGGTAATTAAATACTGCGACCTTACAAATGTTTGAACATGATTTCGTATAAAAATGATATAAACAAAAAGACGATTGAATTAAAATTCTATTAACCAAAAATTCTCATAAACTTTATCTTAATGTAAAGATATATAGAATTGTTTTGTGATTTAAAAGCGAACAAATTTTTGCATATCAACTATTATCCTTTTTGAAACGGAACTGACTTTAATTTTTCTGAACTTTAGTAGAATTTTGCACAGTAAACATCTCTCTTTTTTATCCAATGACATTTAAAGAGGACGATTAAAATCCTTTTAAAATGATTATCCGTTTCATTTTTCTGTCTGTTTGTCATGGAGCTCATTCTCAGAAACTGTACAAGTTACAGACTTGAAATTTCGCATACTTATTGCTGAACTTCTGAAATCATACAACGAATGATACGAATTTGAAAAAGTCTTAATTAACTCATGTTATTTCAAAAATCTAATATATATAATTCTTAGAATTTTTTCTGTAGAAAGTTTCTCACGCCTTGCATTCAATAATAATTCAAATTTTAATTGCTCAAAAGGCTTACAGCCAACAGAGTGAAACAGTGACCAAACCCGTACTCGACCCTGTACCAAAACACTTTTTTCTTATTAAAATATCATTTAGGAAGGTTTTAAGAAGTAAATAATAAAGGTAAGTATATTTATATACTTTAAATTTGTTTTTCTCAAAACTAATTTTTTAGCGTTTTCAGATTTTTGAAATGCTTCTTGCGACGTAATTTTTGATCAATGTTTATGAAATTGATAAGGAAGTATCCCGATATTGTTTAGAAAGAAATTGTGTAAGCTTTTTAAAATTCGTCTTCATTAAGATAGTCAAATTTGATTTTTTACTTATTAAAAGGCAAAATTTTGATGAAAATCGATATCGAATTTAGAAAAAACCTGTAAAATATTAACTATTCAGGAGATTAAAAAAAATCTTACACAAATTTGTTTATAATAGAGTTTTAAGTGATAAAATGCAAAATAAACAAAAATCTCATTTTAAAATCTCGTTTAAAAATTTAATTTTTTTTTTTTTAAATTAAAAATTTTAAAAGATTGGGAATTTTTTTGAAGGTGTTCTATATGCTTTTGGTGAAATGTATACATGCACAAAACTTCATATTGCTATGATGAAAAAAATAATAATAACGCCCACCGTCCCTTAATTAAAATTTGAATTATTACTCACGTTATTTGTATCGGTATAAATTATTAAATTTTTTCCATATTAATTTATCATTATTATTATTATATTTACATATTAATACATTTCAAGTTTTGCTTACTTTCCTACTTTTATTTAATTTTTCCACTGGTCGGTAGAGTACATGATGGATCAATTTTCTAAGCTTCTAGCTTGATCCATGACAGAAACCGACTGATATTTGCTTATATTTGTAAATTATATACACCTGATGAGTAGTTTACAATGTAAACTTTCTGATGTTTTACATCCAAATGCTTTTCATTTGTCTGTTAATAATCATTTCACAGAACTTCATAATTCTATTTGTTTGTTTTAAAAATAGATGAATATATAATTTTTAGTAAATATCAATATTCAATGATTAAGATCTTTTGATTACCAAAAAAGGTCTGCAAGTCTCTACTTCGTAAATCATTAATCTTCTTTAGATTTAGAAACTTCCTGCGTTATAATGTTTCTTGTTTTCCAAAAATTACATTGTAACAGATAACAATGAGTGTCTATCATTATTTCATTGAATGTATATCATTATTTGTATCATTAATTTCGTATTTATAAATACATTTCTTTCATGTCTTTAAATTGGGTTAATAGCTCAACTTCATAAAAGCAAACGAGAAATTATTGAACCAGATTAATCTGGAATCCATTACATGTATGAAAATTATTTTCTGCTAGAACAATTATATGCTAATTTTGAGCTTAATGCTAATTTAATGATGTGTCGTTAGGAAAGAAAGAAATTCATCAAATAGAAATGTATGCAAGTAACCTTTTGAAAGTATTTTTTTTTTTTTTTTTTTTTTTTTTTTTTTTTTAATCTTAGAAAATTCTAATTTGTAAATGTAAGCAATGAATAAGTCATTAGAACTAAAGAAAAGTTGAAGGGAGTAAAGAAAAATGTAGTAACTACTTTATCCAAAGCTATTGTATTGAAAAGGTTTTTGATCTAGTAGTGAGTTACACTTTTCATATATTATCGCTTTCCGGCTGACATTTCTTTTAAATAATATTTTAATTTTCACTAAATGCATGTTGGAAAAAAAAAAAAAAAAAATCTTAAGAAGAAAACAAAGGAAACTACCCCCTCTATCCCGCTCCCAACATACTCAGATAAAAAACTCTTGCAGTTTTTTTTCCTGATAGAGTTTATTTGTTTTAAGATGAGGTTAAATAAATTTTACTGGCTTGTGGTGAAATGGGTGATACTTTCATTCTTATTGTCTAGAATATAAATAAAGTTTAAATATAACACTTGATATTTTTCAAGAGTTGTATATTAGAAAATATAGGTTAAGTTAAAATAAAAACTGAGTGATCCTATATACTCAATTTGAACTGTAACAACTTTCTTCAATTAAAGACAATTTAAAACAGTAGAAATTGTTGTAAATTGTGAAGTGTTGACTTACTGTTAAAAATAAGAAAATGTGTTTAGATAAAAAGCATCTTTAAATGGAGTAAATAAATAAAATTTTTATATAGGGCAAGGGGGGGGGGAAGAGAGAGGAGTTATTTAAAAAAAAAAAAAAAAAAAAAAAAAAAAGATAGTAGTATTTTCTGTAATGCATTCATATGAAAACTATCTTTGAACAAGTTCAACTAACACCATATGATTTTTATATTCAATTCCCTTACATCAACCTATTTCCTTCTCCCCTTTACCTGCAAAATGATTCTAAATAAACATCATAAAGTAATATTTCCGCTTGCTTTGATGGTGCGCTTAGTTATTAACTTTTTTCAAGATAGCAAAAAATGTTTTGACTTATAAGAATTCTGTTTTATACGAACAGCTTCTATAAATCATTTCCCTAATACAGATGTTCGCGACAGACGTACTCTCTTAGGTAACTGGATACCGAATAATCAAAGGTGATAGGCAGTGGTAACAGTTGCGGTAACGGCTTTTACAAGTAGCTCCGCACGCGCATCGTCCTTTCAAAAGATGTTCGCTAGGCAGCTGCGGCGGAAATCTAAATGATAAAAACTACGACGAGCATTTTCCATATTAGTATTTAGCACCGCCAAATGGCAACCGTGACAGACAGCGACAGAAAACCGGCAAAAGAAATTCGAAACTCGCTGCTAAGACAAGAAAATAAACAAATAAAAACTCCTCTAATGTAAGGCGGGTATCAAAGCTAACAAGGGTAAAAATAGGAAAGGTTACTACTAAAATGAGAGAAGAAACCTTTCCCCTCAACTCAACTCCTCTGTCACTGATGGAGAAGAGCAGTCGATATGGTTAAAGTGTAATCAAGTTAAAAACAAAAATGGTGCCATGGAGAATCAATTTAGAACACTTGTCTGGATTAATTTACTAGGATTTAAGAGCATTACGTACCCGAGTTGCGTGTAGAAAGTGCTTGCTAGGCTTCCGACGCAATTTTTTATTCGATTTTAAACGTTATCTCGATTTGAAGACTTTTAAGTCAGTAGCCGAAGGGTAGAAATTCTAGAGGAAGCACAAATTAGCAATTCTAAATGGAAATCAGTTATCGGTAGTCTGCTTCATAATAGCAGATGACCCTTACACAATAGAGATGGACAAAGCACTTTTTATCCCCTTTGAAGCCTAATATATATTTTTTAAATCGCTGTAAACACACGCAAATGAATATATTAACTAAAAGTCCCTTAAAATAATCCATGTAATTCCCATAAGCTATTTTTGGAATTGATTGTCTATTGATTAAATTGATTTTCAAAGGATTGATTTTGATAAAATAAAATAAAATAGTACATTTCATTTTGAAATAAAAGTAATTACATTTCTTCTTAACCTAATAATTGTAATTTATTCTCCTTCTTTTTTAAATAATCGATATTTATAAATTGCATTAAGTATTAGAAGTAGAAATGCATTTAATGTGGATTTCAATCAATATTGGAAAATAAGTCGCCCGAATAATAAAAACAGATTAATCGTATTTATTTATTCGAATAAATGAAATGAATAATTTTATGATAATTATTAACAAATAAATTAGAAAATTAAAATAAAACGAATTACTGTAATATTCTGTTTAGAAATAAACTCATTCTTTAAATATAAGCATGAATAAGCGATGATTAAACTTATAGGGAGAATTGGAAGATTAGAATCTAGATTTGAATTCAACATGCGTTATAATTAGTTTACACACAGGTTACTACTATAGGTGCAGTATCACGGTCGCCAGTCGCCACGTTGTGACTAAATATTTTGACTTGGCGACTAATTTTCGGCATCTAAGTCTCCATCCTTTGGCGAATTTTGCGTTATTTCTCACGATCATTTGATCCTTTTTTTTTTTTTTTTTTTTCGAGATTCTCTGACGAAAATCGCGTTTTTTCTGCGATCAACTGAAGAAAATCGCGTTTTTCAGCGATTTTTTGACGAAAGTCGCGGCGCTTTTTTGTGATCCTTTGATAAAATTAGCTTTTATTCTGCGCTCGTGTAACAAATTTGGCGTTGTTGCTCTGTTGTTTCGAGATGTTACTTAATTTTTCTTAGAAATTAAGTCTTGGTGGCGATTAGACTATTTCGATTTAGGAGCCACTGGCTCCTTAAATATTTTGGGAATCTCCATCTATAGAAACGGCATGTTTAAACTGGGAGGATCTTAGATTGAAGTTCGCATTCAGAATTCCATCCGCAAGATCAGAGTGGTTAAACTAACACGTGAAAATTTCCATATGTAGGAGGACCGTCCTGAAGGCGCCATTTCATATAGTACTTCCAAAAGTTATTTTAACTTTGAAATAATTCATCAAATATCCGAAATTCACATGCATTTAAAAAATATTTAATATGTCATCTCTTCTACTATCACTGCAAATTATCATTGAAACAATAATTCTGAAACAGTTTACTTTCGTCTTCATGCAGGGCTGCGAAAAAACCGGCCTTTTCTACAAAAGACCAAGCCGGCCGGCTTTTAGTGGAAAAAGCCGGCTTTTATTGGCTTTTTTCCCAAGGCATATCTTATTATTTAATTTTTACAACTATACATGTTAATTTACTTTACTAATAGCTATTTTGTATAAATTTAAATTAAAATATTATGAAATGGCTTTAAAATCATGTTCATAGGTTCATTTTTATAGCCAATTAATAACTGATATACCAGAAAAGCATCATAAATAGATAACATGATTTAAATAAACCTTAACTACTATTATTACCTTAACTATAGGTTCAGCAGCACTTTCTCTGTTTATTAAAGATATTTTCATGTTATGGGTAAGGATTACATTCAAATAAATACTGTATAAAATGAAACTGTCTGTCTATAATATAAAACTGCACTTGGAAAATATCTCCTAGCATATAGGAATGCATTGGTATTATGAAGAAAAATAAGTTCCTTATTTATGTGAAAAGAATTTTTTCATTAAGTAGCATTTCACTTTAAAAATAAAAAAATATAAATTATTAATTAATTTTTAAAACTTTTATATTAATTATATCTTTTTAGATATACATTTTTTTCTTATATACTGATTGAATATTTTATTCTTGTTCTTCCATAAATCTATCTACATATTAAAAGAATGTGGGGATTTGAAAAAGAAGCTGAAATGTGGCTTGAAGAAAAATATCCTGATTTTTACCTGGTGTACTAAAACTTAAGATAAAAGATCCTGAAGCATACCCGCATTTACTTTTCTCTGAAAAAGCAATAGAGCAATTTCCAGCAAAAAAATGGTGGAATCTTGCTAAAGTGAAGACTTCAAAAAAGGATGATTCATTACCTAATGGTTTCTGCGATTTTTTTTTATTAAATTACACAACTGTTCCCCAAACTCTGCAACTATTGAGAGAATTTTTTCAACATATGGTTTTGTGTGGAACAAAATCAGAAACAGCTTAGGTGTTGAAAAAGCAGAAAAATTGGTAAAAGTGTACCGGTATTTAAAAACTGAGCCAAATAATTGGTAACTTATTTCATAAGCTAATAGTGTATTATTTTTTAAATAAATATTTTATTCGTTAAAAATCCTTTGAAATGTTTTAAAAAATTTATTGCGCAAATTTCTAATAAATCATTCTCATTATATGTTGACCACCACACCATTTATACTAACAAATTTGCTTATATTTTAATTGCAGACAGTTTTACAATAATTTACTGTACATTTTCATGGCAACAATAAAAAAGTCACTAATTAATTATACATTTCGTTGCAGTTTTTGTTAAAAAAAAAAAAAAAGTCCTTCCGGCAATGCCGGGAGGAAGAGGTAGCTTTCATATACTTATACATTTATTTATTTATTTTAAAGTAAGTTACATTGTTCAAAAATACTAAGCTCAAATTAGTGGAAATAATCTTATAAAATTAGTGATTTTATAAGATTGAATACTAGTTTTTGTCAAGACTGAATATTAATAGGAATTTTTAGAAATTAGTCATCTTTTATTCAACCTGGTTATAGTTTAAGCGATTTAGAGAGTTACCAAATTCCGCGATATCATAAAGTGTATGCCATTTTAAAGCAACATGATGGATCGTTCAGATCAGACCATTTCAATATGTCAGCCATAAACAAAATTCAAAGTGCTATAACTCAATCATTTTTTAAGATATAGACAAAACAAAAAGTGTTCTGGAATCATTGTTTTAAGTTTTAACACGTAAAAGAAAAATATTTTTCAACTTTTAATTTTTTCGCATTTAATTTTAAATTTTAAATTTTTAAAAAAATTTAAAATGGCTACCATTTTGAAACAAAATGGTGGATGATACTGGCCAACAAACTCGGTCGAGACATTTGTATTTACTATGTACATACCAAGTTTCATTGAAATCGGTTCATAAATACGCGTGTTATCACGTGACAAAATCAGATCGTTTCAAAATGCCAGCCATAAGAAAAATTCAAAGTGCTATAACTCAATCATTTTGTAAGATATAGACAAAATAAAAAGTGTTCTGGAATCGTTGTTTTACGTTCTAACACGTAAAAGAAAAATATTTTTCAAATTTTGAATTTTTCACATTTAATTTTAAATTTTAATTTTTTTTAAAAATTTAAAATGGTCACCATTTTGAAACAAAATGGCGGATGATGCTGGCCAACGAACTCGGTCGAGACATTTGTATGTACTATGTACATATCAAGTTTCATTGAAATCGGTTCATAAATGCACGTGTTATTACGTGACAAAAATCAGATCGTTTAAAAATGCCAGCCATAAGAAAAATTCAAAGTGCTATAACTCAATCATTTTTTAAGATGTAGACAAAATAAAAAGTGTTCTGGAATCTTTGTTTTAAGTTCTAACACGTAAAAGAAAAATATTTTTCAACTTTTAATTTTTTCGCATTTAATTTAAAATTTAAAATTTTTTAAAAAATTTAAAATGGCAGCCATTTTGAAACAAAATGGCGGATGATGCTGGCCAACGAACTCGGTCGAGACATTTGTATGTACTATGTACATACCAAGTTTCATTCAAATCGGTTCATAAATACGTTAGTTATCGCATGACAAAAATGAGATATATATATATATATATATATATATGGTTATATATATATGTCAACATTTGAACGGAGGGTGGTTTTGGGGTCTGGGGGTCATGATCGGTGAAAATATACCAAAATTTTCCGGAAGTGCTTTCCTCCGGACGGCTGCAATAGGTAGCTTTTTACTTTTTGTAATGAAAGCTACCTAAAAGTTATAGCAAAAGGCCGGCTAATTCTAATAAAAGCCGGCCTTTTTAAAGTGGTTTAAACCAGGAAAAGCCGGCAGCCCTGCCTTCATGACTAGTTTTCTGTTAACACTGGGGTAGGAGCACGTTGAATTATGCTGGTCCTTGAACTTAAAATTTTAACTTTAATTACTATACATATATTTTATTACTTAAAAGAAATATGTTAGTACTTATAACATTCATAGATTCATATAAGTGTTACTTAGCACGTTAAATTATGTTAGTCCGATCATTTTAAAATCCATTTTTAATTAAAATACATATATTTTATTATTTAAAAGATAGAACATACTAATTCTGATAAAATTCATAGGGTCAGGTGGGGTAATTATGACCAACCTTATAATGAACACAGTTGTGTATGTTAAAATTTTATTTCAAGCTTAAATATAACCACATATAATGTATTTTTCATTTTAGACATTCTTTATCACTAGCATAAAGCATTTTTAATTCTGATAAAATTCGTAGGGTCAGATGGGGTAATTATAACCACCCTTATAATAGAGAAAACTGTGTATGTTAAAATTTTATTTCAAGCTTATAGTGTAGTACAAATAGTTTATATAAGCTCCTCATAATGTATTTTTCATTTTAGACATTCTAGATCACTAGTCTAAAGCATTTTTGAGATCCAAGTAGCAATTTGAAAACAGTCTACCAAAATGTTTAATAAATGGATTTGTAGTTTGGAGTTCTAATGGTCTTAATTAACCCCTCCCCCCCCAAAAATAAATAAATAAATAAATAAATAAAATAAAAAAATGCGCGTATGCAAATATAAAGTGGAAATATAGTGGTCATAATTTCCCCAAACTTTTGTGATTATGAGTTTTTGCTGAGGTAATTATAATCATCTTTTTAATTTAAAAAAGAAAAAAAAAGCTATGAGAATTAAAATTTTTAAAAAGTGTTCTTAAAGAGTCAAAGTTACTTTCTATGTATTCAAAACACCACTTTTCCAAATAGAAAAAAGTAATAAAAAATTATAAAGTTGAAAATGTAAATTGTGATCATAATTACCCCTCCTGATCCTACTCAAAAAAAAAATAAACAAAGGTTTTTTTTTTTTTCTTTTTAGTTAACACATGTAATTACAACTATATATTCACATATTTATCAATTATTCCAGGTATTATATCAGTTCAAAATGGAGTCATTTATACATGCCTTTTAAAAAGGCTTAAAAAATTTATACTTTTAAATTTAGTGCATAAACATAAAATAAAATTTCAGATGCTTTATAATAAATTTATTTACATTTTCACTCTACAATAATTTTGAACTGATATAATACCTGAAATAATTGGTAAATATATGAATATGTAGTTAACATTCACATATTTAATATAGGTGTTAATTGCATAGAGCGAGAACATAATGACACATGACTTTCCCATAGCTAAATAAAATGAAATCACGATGAATATCCTCCCGATAGAGAATGCGATGTATTAAATTAATTGGAATAAATTATAAATAAAATCGGAAACTTTTTTTTTATGATTGATTATAATTATAGTAGAAAATGTAACAGTGATCTTTAACATATGAAGGATGACGGATGAATTCGTTGAAAACTATGCAGACTATGCAGAGAATATCCAGCGCCTGTTTTACAATATATAAATAGAACGCATCATCCTACTAATGGCTAATTCGAATTCCTTGCATGATTAATTTTTAACTATTACTATTCTAGTTATTTTTTAGGAGGGTTTTATTAATTATTAATTATTATTATTATTGATTCTAATATTAGTTTTTATTGAAGTGAAATAGCCCCAATTTTTTATATTTGAACATTTTATAGTACTTTTGCAAACAGAAGCCGCATGAACTTACCCAACAGAATCTAGTAGAACTATTTTTAAAAAAAAAGTACAGTAGCCTGGCAGATTTTGAATTTATATCGATTCACCAGAGGAAAAATTATTTTCGACATGAGAATTGTTAAATAAGAGAAACATGCTGCAGAACAGAAAAGAATAATTATATTATAAACAGAATTTTTAGTATAATTATCCGTATTTTCTGTTTATAAACCGATTTAAAAACAGAAAACCTAGTAATTTTTCCATCTTTCCTAAGAAAGAAGATAATGCTGTGTTTGAAGTGTCAGATATGACAAAATTATCACAGCCAACAATCAGACAAGTTGCAGTCAAAACATAAAAGATCATAATACATTATTTAATTTTGGTTGCTTTAATATTGCTTACAAATAAATTGTGGCTGATTTGAATTTCTATAATGGTTTGCTAACTCATTTTCTATGAAAAATATGCATTGGTGTTATTTTGTCTCTTATTTTCCCAAACGTATCAAAGTACCGCATGAGGTGTATCAATCTGCCCCGGGCCCCGGGGGTGCTGCACAATGATACAAATGACTTTTTTAGTCGTTTTTTAAATTACATGCAAAATACTATATAAACAACGATTGTTAATATCGAATTTAATAACGCACTACAGAAATTTTGTTGACACTACATGAAAAAATACCTTGGAATTTCTACTTTCTAGATACAAAAAAAAAAAAAAAAAAAAAAAGTATCAATGTGCCCCAGTTTCCCTTACTTATGACTGGAAAAAGATATAAAAAGTTAAGGCTTTGAGAGGGATAAAGAACCTCTCTATCTATTTGTTGAAAAAAAATATTGTTGAAATTTTAAAATTTAAATGAACAAGAAGGAAAAGTAATTTCTCCATACTATAACATGGGATTCCACTTTTTTTTCTTCCTCATAAAATAAGACCCCTTAAGAAAAACTATATGGTAATATTTACCCCGCTTTTCCCATCCCCTCTCTCTCCAGTATCACGATTCTTAGAATAAGAGAATAGTTTATTAACGGGGTGGAATAAGACAATTTTGGATACACCAACAATCATAAGTATAAAGACGTATCAGTCATTTGTAACATGGACGATAACAAATAAATTAGTTTGAAACAAACCAAGTTACATCCAGTGGCAGTTTTACCGGCTTAAAAAACAGAACGCTTCCTAATAATGACTTCATCCCAATGCTCTGCGTGATTGACTTTTTGATCTACATTGTTTTCGTTATTTTGTTTTTATACAGATACTTTAGAAGTTAAAATTACTACTCTTATTTTACAATGATTTTGTTTTGGTATTTTCATTACATGATAATATAAAATATCCTGAAATGTTTCCTCGAACAACAGCTGCTCTGTCATTGTATGTTAATTTGATTGAACTATCTGCATCTTAACACATTTACTAGTAAAAGTGATCACGTTACAATACGTTTTTCTTCATTTGGCTATTTTGGGTAAGATGTAAAAACTTTAAAGGTTTACTCTACAGTTCTTGTTTTAACCGGTTTTAAATATATAAAAACTAAAAGAAAAAAGAAAAAAAAGAAAAAGAAAGAAAGAAAGAAATATTAGTATTGACAATTTTAAGAAGATCTGAAAAGTATTATCTTTGCCCTATTACATGGTCTTGTACAGTTCTTTTCCGAAATCACTTAAGGCGGCTGGTCACTCAGCAGTTGATTTCTTTTCCGTAATATTAAGGGTGTTCTTAAATCAAAAAGGGCCACTTTGTGACACATGCATTAATTTATTTTTGTTCGGAACTGCATGAAAATAGCAGATGTTGTTATTCAGAAACTGTCTAATAGCACTCAATTGTCTGTTAAAAAAAAAAAAAAAAAAAAAAAAAAAAAAAAACAATAGATTTTTCATAACAAGCCTCCGAAGTTGAAGTTTTTGAGCACATTTCAAGACAACAGCAGAAAACTTCAACGAAAGCAGAAAAACCGGTCGAAAAGCAGGAGAAAAACGGGTGATCACGTGGTCGAAATAGCGTAGAACTGGATAGGTAATTTAACTATCATAAAATAGAAAATTAAGTTTGATTCGAAATCGCTTCCATAGTCAGGCATTCCAATTTTATATTTTTCCGTTAAAAAATGAATCTGTAAATGTGTCAAAACGTTTTGCGCTTCTTGAGCGGAGCAGTTGAGAACACTCTTAATGCATTTTTATATTCAAAATATCTTCTCGGGAAAATAATGTTTTATATTTCTTTTTTTCAGTGTTCTCTTCTTAAAAGATGCATCTTTTTCTTTCCTTTGTTTCTTTTCAAAATGTTTCTAAAGTCAATGCATGATTTTACATGAATTATTAAAATTTTATTTCCATCAAGTCGGTTTTTAAAACATAAAATATTAAATTGAACATAAAAAGAACTGTAAAAGAGCAAAAATTTTCTAAGTTTTATAATTTGAATTTTTTTTCCATCGCATAAATGATTTATATAACACAATACAGTTCGATCAGTTTAGTTTAGTTTAGTTTAGTCTAAGATATCATAAATATGCTATTCTATAATATTTTCCATATTTCTTTTTACCCATTAATTTTATCCCCCCATAGCGACACTAAGAAAGAAAAAAAAACTTACAAAAATATTCCCCATACAGTTTTGAAAACTGCATTGAACAATATCATTCTTAAAATATATATTTCCTTGTTTCTATTGTCACCAAACGGCTCGAAATCTATTCTGACAGTCTCGGGAAAACATCCGTTCCTACAGCATCCAAAACACAGCTTCAAAGAATCAAACTAGAAGAGGAAAAAAAAATTCCTCAACATTCCATCATCCCCAATGCATCTGTCATGGATTCTGAAACACTGCTCCAGTTACGCCCCCTTGAGGTCGTCCCGGGAAAAAGAAGAGAAAAAAAAAGTAACTACGACCGTGATATCTGCAGTCCTTGTTTCAGAAGTTAAAATTTGCACAAAAAAACATTTTTTTTTTTTTCGCTTTTTTCACATTGTAAACACATGTACGCTTTGTGAAGAGGAATTAATCCAGTTTTTCCTCCTTGCTTTCTTTTTCAAGATCTCATTAATTACTCTCATGTCGGAATGATATGGATGGAGACGAGGAAAAAAAAGTAACTACAAAAGAGAAATTGAAAGAAAGAAAAGAAATGTTACACCTGCTCTGCTAACTTTGAAATATTCTTGAAGAGTGAATAAGTCATTGAATTGCATTACATCAGTTGTGGTTCTGATTAGACAATGTGGAAGCATTAATAGTTCTTGTTGTAATTTGTCTTCTTTCTTTTTTTTTTTTTATTCGGTGGAATGATTTTTTTTCTTTTTTTGTCGTATTGAACAAAGAGGTATATTAGCATGTAACATTTCGTTTGACAATGCTCTCATTCAGCTTTTATTGACAGCACATGCAGGATCGGAATCAACAAGGCTGTGAAGTCTTAATCAAAGACTTTAAAGATTGGACGAGGTGCAAACAGAAAAACACAAAACCGTTTGTATTTTTTGTGTAGGTAATTACACTTACTGTTTCTTTATTAGAATTTCAGAAGGCATTTGTAGAACCATCCAGAATTTCTAAAATTAATCTTAAAGCAACATCGTTGGATGTTTACTGTAAAAGATTGTAGATTTCATTCTCTAGAGATTCTGAAAAATGTTAAAACGGCACATTTTTTATCTAAAGATTTGGATAATTTTCTACATGAACATTTCTCACCAGTAAAAAAATTAACCGTATCAATAGTATGTTCTTAGCACCATTAACTGGTAATCAGTTAATCAAAGACTTCGACGATATATGAAAACCTCGAAACACAATAAATCTTTATATTTGTGTTAGATAATACATAATTGTTTCGTTATTAGGTATGTAAAGGGTAATTCTAATTTTTTTTTTTTTTTTTTTTTTTTTTTTTTTTTTTTACAATAAAAGATAGGTGATAGTACACATCAAGACAAACAATATTAAATAGGAGACCAAGGCTCCAAAACATTTTCCAAAGGAGATAGCCGCCATTAAAGTTTAGGGACCAGAATTTCAAATAAACATAAAAAACGGAAAAATCGGTCGATTGATTTGCGGTTTTCACTAAAATTATTCTTTATGTTGGCATTTTCTTGAAATTAAATTATAAAGACAAATTTCTAAAAATGCTGATAGAGGGCGCTTTAGACTTTGGAGTAACGAACAACTATTTTTTGCCGGTATTTTTTAAATCTTATTAAATGTTTTCGTAAGCTTAGACTCAAATTTAAATTTTGAGCCCAAAATCTGAACAGTTGGGAGAGGTTAAGTAACACAAACTGAGGTTCAGAGGGTTCAGAGGGTTCAAATTTCAAATCATTATAAAAAACGGAAAAATTGGTCGATTAATTTGCGGTTTTCACTAAAACTATTCTTTATTTTGCTATTTCCGTGAAAATAAATTATACAGATAAATTTCAAAAAATGCCGATAGAGGGCGCTTTAGACTTTTGAGTAACGAACAACTCTTTTTTAGCGTTATTTTTTGCATCTTATTAAATGCTTTCGTAAGCTTAGACTTGAACTTAAATTTTGAGCTCAAAATCTAAATAGCTGGGAGTGGTTATGTAGACAAACTTAGCTGTGTTCAGAGGGTTCAAATTTCAAATGATTGTAAAAAACAGAAAATTGGTCGATTCGTTTGCGGTTTTCGCTAAAACTAATTTTTAAATCAGCAATTTCTTGAAAATAAATTTTAAAGATAAATTTCACAAAATAAATTTTAAAGATAAATTTCACAAAATGCCGATAGAGGGTGCCTTAGACTTTGGAGTAGCGTACAACTATTTTTAACTGTTATTTTTTTAATCTCATTAAATGCTTTCAAATGCATTCAAATGCTTTCAGTGCCATTTTGGGCTCAAATTCTGAATCGTTGGGAGTGTTTAAGTAGCAAAAAATTGAATTCTGTTCAAAGAGGAAGGAGGGTTAAATTTCAACTTCTGAACACACTTCAGTTTGCGCTTCTTAACCCCTCATAATGATTCAGAATTTGAGCTCAAAATTTAAGTTTAAATCTGAGCTTCCGAAAACATTTAAAAAGCTTTTGCTAGCATTTAATTAGAACCAAAAAATAATGGTTAAAATGAATTGTTGATTACTCTGAAGTTTAAGGCGCCTTCTGACGGAATTTTTTGGCATTTATCTTTAAAATTTATTTTCAAAAAATTGATGATTCAAAAATTAGTTTAAGCGAAAACCTCAAACGAATCGACCAATTTTTCGGTTTTTTACAATCATATGAAATTTGAACCCTCTGAACACAGCTAAGTTTGTCTATTTAACCACTCCCTGCTATCAGGGCCTGATTAATGCACGGGCCTCCGGAGCCTCGGCCTTGGGCCCACCAATTTCAGGGGCCCACAAATTATGTGGTTGATTTTTCCCTTTAATCAAGTATTCTTCAAATAATATTGTTTTTTAAAGTATGAAATGTAAAACTTAAATATTCTGAATGACTCAATAAAAATTTTAGAAGCTTTTAACTTAGGTACTTTTCTGTAAAAGTTCTTTTCATTTTCAGAGTACCTATAATTTTCAAAATTTACCGTATGCAGAAGATCAAGTTTGGGGAAAATGCCAAAAACTACATACTGTGTCTATTAGATTCAATAGAAATGAGGATTTTACAATGATAGAATTATAGTTTAAAATGATTACTCGACTGTTAGAGAAAACACAAAATTTATGATTTTGGATAAGGCAAGTTTTGAAAAAGACATCCTCATGATCTCATTTATTCTGCAATGTAAACTGTGGATCTGGGCTGTCCAACCTGGCGCCCGCGGGATACCTGAAAAATCTTACAGAAATGAAGACCTTACTGAATCGGTGATATTCGAAAATTTAATGAGGCAAAAATTTCTGTAAAATTTTTCTGGTGTTCCGCGGGCACCAGGTTGGACAGCCCTGCTGTGGATCATAGATGCTTGTGAATTATATAAATTCTTATTTGAAAAAATGGATGATAATTAATTCTTGATTATTCTTTAAATCTTTTATTCTTTTATTAGTAAGTTAAATTTTTTTGTAAACTTGAAACTTTCACCCAAACAACTTTCTCAAGTTATCAAATAAACCTGCTTTTTTCTAAAGGTGTCACCTAAAATGGGGATGTAGGGGGGCCCAACTTTTTAACAGGCCCTGGGCCCAACTTCAGCTTGATCGGGCTCTGCCTGCTATTCAGATTTTGAGCTCAAAATTTAAGTTTAAGTCTAAGCTCCCGAAATCATTTAATGAGATGCAAAAAATAACGGCAAAAAAAATAGTTGTTCGTTACTCCAAAGTCTAAAGCGCCCTCTATCGACATTTTTTGAATATCTTTATAATTTATTTTTAAGAAAATACCAATATAAAGAATAGTTTTATTGAAAACCACAAATCAATGAACCAATTTTTCCGTTTTTTAAAACCATTTGAAATTTGAACCCTCTGAACACAGTTCAGTTTGTGCTACTTAACCACTCCCACTTTCAAATTTTGAGCTCAAAATTTAAGTTTGAGTTTATGCTTACGAAAACATTTAATGAGATGCAAAAAATACCGGCAAAAAATAGTTGTTCGTTACTCCAAAGTCTAAAGCACCCTCTATCGGCATTTTTTAAAATTTATCTTTATAACCTAATTTCAAGAAAATGCCGGCATAAAGAATAATTTTAGTGAAAACCGCAAATCAATCGACCAATTTTTCCGTTTTTTATGTTTATTTGAAATTTTGGTCCCTTGGCGGCTACCTCCTTCCGAAAACGTTTTGGACCCTTGGTCTCCTATTTAATATTGTTTGTCTTGATGTGTACTATCACCCCTCTTTTACTATATAAAAAAAAAAAAAAATAAAAAAAAAAAAAAGAATCACCTTGTATATATATATATAAATATATATATATATATATATATATATATATTTGTTGAAAATATACAGGGAAATGATTTAAAGATCTTTTAGAAATTATTCTAATCAATTACAAAATAACGTTCTAAGACATAATATATAAAAAGCTGCAGATTCTATTTCTCTTAGAATTCTGAAAATTGCTAAAATTTATAGCAGTTTTTTTTATGACGTAGTTTTTTTTTTTTTTTTTTTAGTATATATTTAGTAAATAACTTTAATGTCGAGTTTAATAACTTAAGGGTGTTCTCAACTGCTCCGCTAAACAAGCGAAAAACGTTTTGACACATTTACAAATTCATTTTTTAACAGAAACATATAAAATTTTAAGGCCTGACTAAGGAAGCGATTTCGAACTTATTTTTCCATTTTATGATAATTAAATTACCCTTCCAGTTCTAAGCTATTTCGATCACGAGGTAACCCGCTTTTCTTCTTGCTTTTCGACCGGTTTTTCTGCTTTCGTCGGGAAATATGCTCAAAAGTATCAACTTTGAAGACTTGTTATAAAAAATCTTTTGTGTTAAAAAAAAAAACTGAAAATTGAGTGCAATTAGACAGTTTCTGAATAATAACACCTGCTATTTTCATGCAATTCCGAATAAAAATAAATTAAAGCATGTGTCACAAGGTTGCCCTTTTTGATTTAAGAACACCCTTAAAGATTTATTGTAGAATAGACGGCAACACAAATGCAGCTCAAAACATATAGGTTAATTTTACATTTTGAAACTGCAAAAACGGTAATTAACAAAGTAAGAAGCAATGTCAGTTTTACATTACAATTTTTCAACACACATATAGAATATCTAAAGAGTTGCAGGCGAACTTTAAAATTCAATAATTCATTAATTATAACAAATTACATTATAAAATAAATGACATATTTATAAGGTAACTGATAAATTCTAGATGATAAATGATAGAGTAGTATTATTAATATTTTTTAGTCAATGGAGGATGTATAAGTTCTTCAACTTGCAAGATTGCTCGAAAACAGTTTAAACTTTTGTTGGATTTACGAATAAACAAAATTAAATTGAAAACTTGGTTAATATAATTTGACACGTTTGTTTGATCTTTCTGAGAGAATAAGACACTGCAGCACTATCCATTCTCAAAAATTGTTACTAATTTGAAAATTACTGTTTCAAAATATATAGAAGAAATTTAGGTATGTCGCTTGTCTGCTTTTTAAATTTAATATAATTAATTAATCAATTAATTATTGAATTTGAAAGCTCAGACGTTTTCTTTTCGTCCCTGTATATGTATGATGACAATTTTGAAGATAAAAGAAAATAATCATTTTAGAGAATTTTCTGATAATATTAAATCCAGAGGATTTAAAATGCTCTTTGAATTTCAATTTTCAATTTTACTAATTAATTAATTTTATTTTGAACTTATTAAATAATCTCGAAAATGCGCCTCGAACATACATAATAATATAAAAGTAGAAGAAGAAAATAGTTGAATTTAAAACGGAGAACTGTCACTTTTTTGAAGGAATGAGAAATGATTCTTTTTCGAAAAAAGTGTAATCGATGTAATCTATCAAACTTCTGATTAGCGAATCTGAATAACCTCTCTCCCTATCAATTGAACCTTTGAAGAAATGTCTTTTTGCGAAAACATTTATTCATTTCTTGGCGGTTAGAATATTTTCTTTTCTTTGAAAATAAATGTGGGGAAAAAATGCTTTTTTTTAAGCTATTTATCAGCAAATATAAAAAAAAATTATAAATATACATCTCGAAGCTATATTAGAAATGTGAAATTAGAGAACTAAAGAATTTATTTTGATTAAGGCTGCTCTCAACTGCTCTGCTCAACGAGCTAAAAACATTTTGACACACTTAGAAAATTCCTTTTTTAACGGAAAGATATAAAATTGGAAAACCTGACTATGGAAGCAATTTGAATCTAACTGAGTTTTCTAATTTTTGATCAATAAATTGACTTTGGGTGGTTATTCTTCTTCCACGCAGAAATTCCGTTCAAAATGCCCACTTTAACACTATTTTCTGAAAAATCTATTGTGTTTGCAAAAAAAATGGAAAAATGAATGCGATTAGATTGTTTCTGAACAGTATCATCTGCTAGTTTCATGCATTTGCAAACAAAAATAAAATAAAACTTGTGTCATTAGGTTCCACTTTTCGATTTAAGAACAACCTTAAAGAAGTTTGTCTTTGGCTTCGATAATGCAACATGTAAGGAATATTTTGCCGCTTTGTATTTTTGAAAATGAACTCCTGACGATGGTTTCAAAGATAAACTGAAACGTAGAGTGTAATTTTTATTTTTTGTGATTTTATTTTTACATCTTTGTTAAAAGAGTTTGTATTTAGCTTCGATAAAGTAACATGTACAGAATTTTTTGCCCATTTGTATTTTAGAAAAATAACTCTTGGTGATGGTCCTGGTAATAGAAAAATATACTTGACAATTTTTAAACAAATGTATGTGCATGTTTTACTTCAGTACCTTTTTATATATATATAAAAAAATGAAGACTAATGCCCCATTTCCCTTATTGTAAATTAATTTTGTTCTTGATGTTTCCTTTGCATTCCATTCATATTACACCATTTTAAAAACATTCCTTACCGAGTTCAAACTTTTTTTTTTTTTTTCCCTTTCGTAATACTCGTATATTGCTTTACATGATATTTGAATCTCCATCTCTACATGCTCTTGACTTTCAAGTTTCAAGGATCATTTACAACCCCCAAATTTTTAGGTGAAATTTTTTGCCGATTCATATTTTTGAAAATTAATTCCTTGTGGTGGTTTTAAAGATAAACTTAGACGTACAGTTTATTTATTTATTTATTTATTTTTGATTTTAATTTTTACATCTTTGTTTAAAGAAGTCTGATTTTGGCTTCGATAATGTAACGTGTAAAGAATATTTTGCCAATTCGTATTTTTGAAAATTAACTCAATGTGATTGTTTTAAAGATAAACTGAAACCCAGAGTATAATTTTTAATTTTTTGTGATTTCAATTTTTTTATCTTTGTTTAAAGAAGTTTGTCTTTGGGTTCGATAATGTAACGCGTAAATAATTGTTTGCCGATTGATACTTTTGAAATTTTAACTCCTGGTGATGGTTTTAAAGATAAACTAGAGTATAATTTTACATAGAGTATAATTTTTATTTTTTGTGATTTTAATTTTTTTGTTTAAGGAGTTTGAATTTAGCTTCGATAAAGTATCGTTTACAGAATTTTTTTTCCGATTTGTAGTTTAGAAAAATAACTCCTAGTGATGGTCCTGGTAATACAAAATATATACCTGACTATTTTAAACGAATGTATGTGCATGTTTTATTTGAGTACCTTTTTATATAAAAGAAGTTGAAGACTACGTGCCCCATTTCCCTTACCGTAACCAGTACACGTTAAAGTAATTTTGTTCTTGATGTTTTCTTTGCATTCCTTCCATATTACACCATTTTAAAAACATTCCTTACACAGTTCAAACAATTTCTTTGCCTTCGTAATACATTGCTCTACTTGATATTTGAATCTCCATCTCTACATACATTGCTCCTGACCTTCAAGGATCATTTATAACCCCGAAATTTTTAGGTGAAATTTTTTGCCGATTTATATTTTTGAAAATTAACTCCTGGTGGTGGTTTTAAAGATAAACTTAGAGTATATTGTTTATTTTATTTATTTATTTTAATTTTTACATCTTTGTTTAAAGAAGTTTGACTTTGACTTCGATAATATAATGTGTAAAGAATATTTTGCCGATTTGTATTTTTGAAAATTAATTCCTGGTAATGGTTTTAAAGATAATCTGAAACGTAGAGTATAATTTTTATTTTTTGTGATTTTAATTTTCAATCTTTGTAAAAAGAGTTTGTATTTAGCTTCGATAAAGCAACGTTTACACAATTTTTTGCCGATCTGTATTTTAGAATAATAACTCCTGGTGATGGCCCTGATAATAAAAAACATACCTGACTATTTTAAACGAATGTATGTGCATGTTTTACTTGAGTACATTTTTATAAAAGAAATTGAAGACTAAGTGCCCCATTTCCCTAACCGTAACCAGACCATGTTAAAGTAATTTTGTTCTTGATGTTTCCTGGCATTCCATTCATATTACACCATTTTAAAAACATTCCTTACCGAGTTCAAACATTTTCTTTGCCTTCGTAATACATTGCTCTACTTGATATTTGAATCTCCATCTCTACATGCTCCTGACCTTCAAGGATCATTTACAACCCCGAAATTTTTAGGTGAGGGAGTAATTTTTTTTTCTCTCATCCGCCCGCATCAAAGGTTCTTTTCAGTGCCCGAATCGTCGGTTTTGGTTTTAAGTCACAAGCCGTCCTGGAAAAATAATCAGTTCGTGAGACTGCGAGGATTTGTGGATTTTGTCAAATGTGGACGTTTTGCTTTGAGTCAATTGTAGCCATCTGGGTTTTATAGAGATTTCTATATTTTTTCCTATAACATAAAGCAGGTCTCAACAGTTAATTTATCGGGAAAATCAAAGAAAGTGAACTTTTTTTTTTTCGTTTGTAATTACTTATACAATCTTCTTTGGAAGAAAAGCAGTCCTAACAGATACTTCTGTTTTTTTTTTTTTTTTTTTTTTTTTTTTTTTTTTTTTTTTTTTAATCTATCAGTCTATAAGGAGCTTAAGTTGTAGACTCATATCTAAAAATAAAACAATAAGTTGCAATCCAACGTATACTTTATACTGATATTTTAAAGAAAGGTGCAAAAAATTAAAAATCACAAAAACAAAAATTATGTTCTAGGTTTCAATTTATTTTTGAAATCATCACCAGTAATTAATTTTCAAAAATACAAATCGGCAAAAATTCTTTACACGTTACATTATCGAAGTCAAAGTCAAACTTCTTCAAACAAAAATGTAAAAATTAAAACCACACACACACGCACACAAATAATAATAATAAAAATAAAATAAATAAATAAATAAATAAAATAAACGCTTTAGTTTAACTTTAAAACCGTCATCAAGAGTTATTTTTTGAAAATATAAATCGATAAAAAATTCTGTAAGATTTTCAAGTTATATATTTAATTGTTAAAAAGTGAATTTGTAAATATTTCAAAATATTTTGCATTTGTTGAGCACAGCAGTTGAGAATAGCTTTAAACTCTGATTGTTATGTTATATGTGCTACATTATATGAGTATGAAAAAAAGACCCTTATTTTGACAAATAACGAATAAAATATAACGAGCTGAAATTGTTTAAAGATTTTGAAATAAGATGTATAGTGATTATTTAATGCCAAAAAAAAATCACCATACTTGTAAGAACCATTAAATTTGTTCAACCATTTTTTTATTATTATTCTCATTATATTACACATTTTTTAAAATCTTTTAATTGAAAATTCTTAAATTAAATAAAATATCTTTCAAAATAGGTGTTGTTTTTGTACTAATAGTTAATGGTGAATACTTATATCCTCTTCAAACATGCGACGAAATTGATGTTGACAGAACTGAGAACGAGCAGAATCACGATTGTGTTTTCTAAACTACAGTTAATGATGGCAGGGAGGAATGAAGTGAAAATTGAAGTGGGAAGCCGACAAAATTTAACACTTCTTCCTGAAGTTTCTTTGAATCCAAGCAGTTATTTATAGAGCTAACAGACTGCGTCAAGCACACAGACAGACTTCAACAATTATCTTACAATGCTACATTGGAAAAAACACCAAGGAGGTTTAACATCATCTGCAAGATATTTGAGTTTTCCTATAATGTGTTGCCAGCGATTTCTCATCGTTTTTTATTTACAGTTCAAAATTTCCATTAAAATTCTGTGTGAAATCTTTATTTAAATTAAGTGTAAAAGACAGGTTAAGTTACAGGTTTAAAAATTTGTTTTACTATCCATCGACGCCTTCTTAGGAAACCTTTTCTTCTGCATCCTTCTGTGATTTATTCACAAAAAGCTGGGGAGATTCAACAAAGCAGGGGAGATAAGCAGATTAGATCAAAGGTAAAGAAAAATTTTTTCTCCTTCAGGATGCCCATTAGTTACCTTATAGAGCCATTAAAGATGAAAAACATCGAGTGACCAATGCAAAAAGGCCGAATGTAGAAAATAGTAGAATGATGTGTCTATTCGGTGATTAAAGGTCAAAATAGATGTATCATTTTTGTCATACAGCATATCGGCGTCTTTTTTGCGGTCATGCGATGGTTTTCATGTTTAATGATTCTAAAAAAAAACATCCATTAATTCGAAAAGCTTTTTTCCTAATGTTCTTATTTCTTTACCGATTGTTGAATGTTCCCATGCTTTTGTGAATAAGCCACAAAATGGTATAAAAGAAAATTTTTCTTGTAAAAGTGTTGAATGAAGTCAAAACAAGAGTTTGAACGCAGACTCATTTTCTTCAAATTATATTGCCGTGATTTATCATTGCAATCAGTAATTAATTGAAAGAGTGGACTTGGTGTAGGGAGAAATTTCCCCTTCCCACGGAGCATCAAACTGCGCCCTTCCCCGAAAGGTTTAGAATTTTATCTTTCATTCCCCAAAACTCCATAATCTCCCCTCTTCGAAAGAAAAATGCAGGAATTCAACACCAATTGTCATTTTTAATCCGCATCTTAAAGGTCTTTTGATGAGCGGTATCTGAATCAAATTTTATAAAGTTATATATTTTCTAAAGAAAGAAAAAAAATATTTGCTAACTGACTCAGTATGCCATCAAAGTATAGTAGTATGGCATGCTCAGTACGCCATCCGTATCTTTAAAGGTTAAAAATAACTTAGTAAATATTTCAGAAAAAAAACTTAGATTTGGATACAACTTTAACTAATCTTCATTCTCTTTATCTATAACATCAGATGTAATCTCAAAAGAGTGTGAACTAACATGATATAATCGAACGAATCGCTAGGCACGTTAATTTCATTCTTACAAAACGTGCCGTCATATCAAATAATTTTTGTTCCATGTGAGCGACATGGTGTAAAAACATTAGCGCAATATGCTATGAACCACGCAAATAATGTGTATAATCAGAAAACGTGAAGAAATATGATAATGAGACAAATTTTTTGAGGAAGAGAAAAAAAGCATCTTTAATAAAATCAACATTACCATATTTGCATCGTAACATTCATTGCTCTGTAACCTCACGCGATAGTGTTTCCTTCTTTATACATGATGGGCTGTCATTTACCAAATGTCAGGTATGCATATAGATAATCCATGCCTGAAATCTAAAATAACAATATAGTGAACAACAATTAGACGAAAAGACATAACCTACGCTTCACCAAATGATTAAAGTATTAGGCAAAGGTGAAGAACATGATGGAGGAAGAGAAATCTGACTGGCATATGAAAGATCAGAATTGTTCTGATTCAATGATAATAAACAAATTAAATCCGTGGAAAGAATTTTGAAACGAATAATGCCGCTTTTCTAGTATAGTAGACTCCCCTCAAATCTGCAACCCTAAAATCCACAAACTTAAAAAATAGGAACATTTTTGCAGATGTAAACAATGAAATTTTCATTTCAGATGTATGGTCAAAATTACAGAATTTTTAGGTAGATTTCGTATGAAATACTGTCAAATCTATCTAAATCTTTTATAAATTATCTCAAAATTTTCTACAACTTTTGTATTTATAAGCTTTTGATAAGACTAACTCGTACCTATAAAAAAATATTAAAAATAAAAACAAAAGAAGGGTGGAAAAAGATAAAAATCCATAACTTCGACAATTCTTAAACTGTCAAATCCAATTAAATTTATTTTACATCTTCTCAATAATATCTACAACTTTTATACTGACAAGTTTTTCATAGGACAATTCTTATAGCAAAAATAAATTAAACAAAAATAGGAGTTGAAGAAAAAAACCTCAGATCCAAACTGCTTATATTCTGACTCATTTTTAAATTCATTTTTGATTTTAAACGCATCCAAATGGCAGGTCTTCTTATTTAAAAACTATATAATGTGCCGTATTATCCAGTCTTTTGATAAAGGTAGAATATATTTCAAAAAAAAAGTTTGCCAAAATGGGTATTTTGAACAGAATTTCCCAACGTGATCGTGATTGAAAATTGAGGAAGTATTCAAATAACAAACTGATTTTTTTCTGACTTATTTCTAAATCCATTTTTGCTCTCAAACGCATCCAATTAACAGGTTCTCTTATTTAGGAACTGTATAATTTGCTGCATAATGTGCAGTTTTTTGATAAAAAGAGATGTGTCAAAAAACTGTCAAAATGAATATTTTGTACAAAATTTCTCGAAGCGATCGTGATTGAAGAATTGAGGATGTATTCAAATAAAGTTTCATTTTTAAATTCAATTTTGCTGTCAAACGCATCCAATTGGCAGTTTTTTCTTATTTAGGAACTATATAATGTGCCGCATTAATCGATTTTTTTTTTTTTTTTTAAGTTAGAATATATTTTAAAATATGTTGTCAGAATAGCCATTTGAGCAAAATTTCGCTTAAGATGATTCTGATAAAACCAGTCCTTACAGAGAAAGGGAATTAAAAATTTTCCAAAAGCGGCAAAATAATATTCTTAAACTGGGTTTATCTCTAATCAAATTTTATTTTTTGTTGTTGAAATGAACACTCTTCGAAATCTATCTCCGCTTATATACCAAGCAGTCAGGGATTTTTTAGTTATATTGCATCTCGTATGAATTGGCGCCAACTTATAAAAAATATCGGATCGGCTCAATTATATTAGGTGGACTCAAAAATACTTCTGTAAAATAATACGAACAGTTTCTTCTTAGTGATGGGCGATTTCGATTTTTAAATCGATTTAATCGATACTACGGCCAAATCGATTTAATCGATACTTTAAAATTTTTAATCGATTTCTCTGAAGGTAATATAATTTTCATTTTCCTTCAAAAGTCGAAGATAAAATAGACGGATGTGCCAATTCCAAAATTTCAGTGTATTAGTTTCTAAGATAGAAGAATTAAAGAAACCTCAGAACCCCCCCCCCCCCCTTGCAAAATAGCGTTTTTTTTTGAGTGATGTACACCAAAAATTGATCAGGATCAATTTTTATGAAGTACCAGCTGAATCTGAATTTTGATGAAAATCCATGAAAGCGCGAGATACAGCTATTGCGAAATCATAAAAAATGCAGCATATCAGCGTCACCTGTTGGGCAATTTACACCAAGAACTAAATAACACTAATCTATGTCAGAGATTTACTGAATCTGAATTTTGATGAAAATTCGTTCTTGAGATATAGCGCTATTGCGTTAATCATGAATAATGCAGTATAGCAGCGCCATCTCTTAAGCGATTTCCACCAAAATGTAATTAGCATCAAATAATATCAAGGACTAATTGAATCTAAATTTTTATGAAAGTCCGTGCATTAGTTCTTGAAATAAAGCTAAAATGGAAACAGGGGCGTGCGAAAAGAGAACTGCGCCCGGTTCAAAGTTCCAATTTAGCCCCCCCCCCATTAACTTTTTCTTGTGATAGGCTAGAAGTGATGTTAGTAGTAAAAATTTGGCGCCCCCTAAATTTCCGTGCTCGGAACGACCGCTTCCTTCCCCCCCCTTTCATATGGCGCTGAGTGGAAATTGTGAAAAATTCAGTATAGCAGCGCCATCTGAGAAGCTATATACATCAAAATGCAAAAAACATCAATTCATGTCAAGGACTAACTGGATCTAAAATGTGATGAAAATCCGTTCATTCGTTTATCAGATATAGCTATTGCGCAAATCGCAAAAAGTGCAGTATAGCAGCGCCACCTGTTAGGCTATATGCACCAAAAATTAATTAGATTCAGTTTATATCAAGGTCAAACTAAATCTAAAGTTTTGTCGAATTCCGTGCATTTGTTCTTTAGATAGAACGGTCAGAAATTTTTGTCGTATACAGACGCACAGAGTGACAGACACACACACAGACAGATATTTCTTAAAAAACATGAAATCGTGTTAAAAACCTTCTAAAATATATAAATCCATCAAAAACGGAAAGTCAAAATTTTTCACAAATCTAATACTCTCTTCTTATAAAGTTACAAAAGAAAGTAAAAATGTAAAATCGATTCTGCCCGTAAGATCGGTCTTTAGATTCGATGTCGATCTTTAGATTCGATGTCGATCTTTAGATTCGATTTCGATCTTTAGATTCGATGTCGATCTTAGATTCGATGTCGATCTTTAGATTCGATTTCGATCTTTAGAATCGATGTCGATCTTAGATTCGATGTCGATCTTTAGATTCGATTTCGATCTTTAGATTCGATTTCGATTTTTTTTTCTTTCTAGGCTAAATCAGTGTTGAATGCAGGTATTTTTCTGCCACTCCGGAGAAAGGCATCATGCTTTACAGCTCTGTAAAAGAGGGGGAATCGCAATTTGTGCACGGGTGCCCAGAGAGGGGTTTGGTGACGCAAGATGCGTCATACAATTTAGTTTTGGGGGGCGGGGGGGGTATTTGAGAAAAAGTACATTTTTTTGGGGGGGGTGGGGGAGATTTTTAATTTTTTAATATTTCAAAATTTAATTCCAGAAATGTTCCTATGTTTTCTTTCTTTAAATTCTAGATAAGGGCAATAATAGCTCATTTCGCTATCTCTTGAATGTGCAGTAGATTATAAGTAGAATATAATTTACAATTTGTATTATGGGGGGGGGGGGATGTTAAAGTATGAAGGGTTTTTTTTGGGGGGGGGGATTTGCGTCATGCGGTTTGGAAGGGGATGGTCACCAATGGGGAATCGCAATTTGTGCATTAAAAAGCATAAAATCTCATAACTTCTGGGGGGGGGGATAATCCCCTGCGGGCCATTCCATTAATTCGACACTAAGTTAAATCGTTATATTTTTATTTAGAAGTCCAGATTTTTGAAGTATTAGTTTATTATGTTTTATTTTTCACGTTCGTCTCTTCTAATCCCCCCTTCCACGTCAGTTTTAACTTACAGGGCCGTTCGAAATATGCATACAGTTTTAAAAATGTCCAATTCTCGGTCTATTTTATTTTAGATCCACATTTTAAATCCTTGACAAAAGATAAATAAAATGTCGCCCTTCCGCCCGTATGGGGTTTATCTGCGCCCCGCCGGGGGGCATATTTTTTTGTTTCTTCAAAAGAAACAAAAAATTTTTGAGGGAGGGGGGAGCTTGCACCCTCCCCCAATATACACCTTAAAATTTCGCTCATTTAATTTTCTACCATTTTTAACTTAAAAGTTTAAGCTACATGGCACCTCCAGAGCTGTGGATTCTCCCCCCCCCTGTCGATCACTCACCTAATTTTGCCTTTTTCTTCACTTCATTTCAATCTTTAAAAGGCTATAACTTTGCTTCTATAGGAGTTACAGTGATGAGAAAAATTCTAGTATAGCTAACCATTTCTCGCCGTTCTTCTTGCTTTTCCAGTTTCCCGGTTTTCCCTATAGAACCTTTTTTTTTGGGGGGGGGCGGTAGAGGGGGGTTTTCTTGATACAATATGTCTATTGAAAGCTTATGCTTCATACATTACAAATCTAGCAAAAGAAATTTTCTCCCATCATTTCAGGTCACATTACGGACCCATAATGTGTTAAAATTTTAATTTTTCAAACTTCTTCAAAAAAAAAAAAAAAAAAAAAAACATTGATACATATTAGCGAAACTGGGGTTCGAACCCGCAATCGTTTGATTGCACACGTAATCCCTAAGCTTATTGGCCACCGAGTACTCAGCAGCGCTATTATTTCTTTAGATTGTCATCTTTAAATTCGTAATATCTTTTGAATGGAATGTCCGATTTGAATAATTCAAAAAGTAATCTACAGATATTGTAACAGGCATTAATACAAAATGATTTATTTGGATAAGGATTAAGGTATCGATAGTATGGTCTAAATTTGGTTGGTGTATTTATCGCGTTTTAAAATGTAAGAAAGTAGTTATAGTGAGTTAACTACAATAGCTGGACATATGGTATTGCGCGGGGTTTTTTTTTTTGGTTTTTTTATAGACATTAATTTTTTTTTTAATATTATAGAACCTTTTTTTATTCATTTAAAAGTATTTCCTGGCGATTCAAAATTATATATCCTAACGATTCAAAAATGCACACGTAATTGTTCAAGGTTTCACTTCTATCGGCACTGTCAGAGTGCCACTATTTTTTTTTTTCATGTTCGCTCGTTCTACTCCCCCCCCCCCCTTCCTCACCAATCTTAACTTACAGGTTCGTTCAAATTATGACTGCGATTTAAAAAAAAGTCTAATCCTCGTTCTATTTTGTTATAAATCCATATTTTGAAACCTCAACAAAAGATACATTTGGGCCGAGGTCGCCTTTCTGTCCGTTTGGGATTCACCTTGCCCCCCTGGGTGGGGGGCATATTTTTTGTTTCTTCCACACCATCTCATGTAACATATCGTTATAAAGCTTTTATCTCCTCGTTTTTTTCTGTTACTACCCCTCTCTGCACCTAGTTACATGCTCTTGGCACTTTTTATAGTTTCAAAGAGTGCATGTTCCCCGCGGGCCACCCCATGAATTCAACACTAAGTTAAACACTATATTTTTGTTTAGAAGCTTAGTTTTTTGGGTTATTAGTTAATTATTTTTTTTTTCAAGTTCGTCCGTTCTAATCCCTCGCCCTCCACCTCCCCTTCCTCGCCAATCTTTACTAAATGGGCCGTTCAAAGTATGCATGCAATTTTTAAAATGTCCAATTCTCGTTCTATTTTATTGTAAATCCTCATTTTGAAACTTCGACAAAAGATTTATTTGGGCTATGGTCGTCTTTCCGTCAAGAGTGGGAGTTACCTGACCCCTTAAGAATGGGGACTATTTTATGTTCTTCCAAACTATCTCGTGTAACATTTGGATGGCATTAGAAAAAAAAAGTTTTTTTTTTGTCTATACTCCTTGTTCCCCATCCTAGTTACACGCTCTTGGCACTCTTTATACTCGGTTTAATGCCAAGTTACTCAGTGTTGTTATTAGTTGAATTATGTCTCTTAAATTTGTCAAAGTTTTTGCGTAAGTGAAAACCATAAGTGACAATCATTTTAAAATTTAAAATTCTTATTATCCGACTCTAAAATCTGCAATAGCTTAAATCTATGCCTCCCTAAATGGGGATGGGGGGTGGGAGGCGGTAATTACGGTCCTGCTGATTGTCTAAGTTTTGGAATTAGTAATTTGGATCTTCTCTGTGTGAATCTAAATATCGAAATATCGATTCTAGTATCGATTCTAGAACTGAGAAATCGATTCTTATTATGATCGATGTTGTTTTATACGATATCGATTTAAATCGATTCTCAAAATTTGCAGAATCGCCCATCACTATTTCTTCTTCTTTGAAGGATGGACAGATAGTAAAAGATGAGAATTTTAAGTCAAGCTATCATGTTTTAATAAAGTTCTAATTTTATTAAATTATTTTCTTATGCGTTTTTCACAATAAAGACACTAATATTTATTGTAATATCATCAAGTCATGATCATGAGTACAAATTGAAATAGCAGAAAGTTAAAAATGGATATTTCAGTCATTTCGGATTAAGGGTGTTCTTAACTGCTCCGCTCAACAAGCAAAAAACGTTTTGGCACATTTACAAATTTATTTTTTAACAGAAATGTATAAAATTGGAATGCCTGACTATGGAAGCGATTTCAAATCGAACTTATTTTTCCATTTTATGATAATTAAATTACCTATCCAGTTCTAAGCTATTTCGATAACGTAATCACCCGTTTCTCCCCTGCTTTTCGACCGGTTTTTCTGCTTTCGTCGGGAAATGCACTCAAAAGTGTCAACTTTAAAGGCTTGTTATGAAAAATTTATTGTGTTTTTAAAAAAACAGACAATTGAGTGCAATTAGACAGTTTCTGAATAACAACACCTGCTGTTTTCATGCATTTCCGAACAAAAATAAATTAAAGCATGTGTCACAAAGTTACCCTTTTTGATTAACAACCTTAATGGGTGTCATTTGGAGAATTAAAACACATGGTAGTTGACAAAATAAACTTTGTTCTGAGGACAAAAATAGTTATAAAAATTAATGAAATAAATAAATAAAATAATGAAAATTGGGCATGCTAGGATACAAATTTATTGGCTGGGCTCGGGAAGGGGGGGAGGGGGGGGGCTCATGGGCCCATATAAGTTGTCGACACTGCTCGTATGCATTTTAATATGTAATTCTAAATAATATAACTGAACGTGCGATTTTCCATGAAAAAAGTATAATTTTATTTTTTAAAAGAATCAAGATATTGCTGATATTATTGGCAATCATAATATTTTTAACAAATATATTTAAATGTTAATAAAACTTTTTTGGTTAAGATTATGATGATTTTGATGTGAATTAATAGAGAGTACCTTTTTTTTCTTTAAAGAAAAGTGTTGTTGAATAATTCAAGGAAATGTATCTCTTTTTTTATAATTATTCCAATATATACATTATTAATTATTTATTTGACCTTTACTTTTAATATTTTTATCTTTTTTTAAATTATAAGGTGGTGTGGGGTAATAACGCCAGGCAGGGTAATAACGCCAAGTGCTAATATTATGCATAATTATGAAATAATCTGGTAAATGACACCCATGTGCTCTGCGCAGAAGGGTTTTGAGTCATATAAATCGCAAAAAACAGCTTCAAATTAATTTGTTTCATTTTTAGATCTTATTGTTTTTACAAGCAGCTAAAATTAACGCTTGATCTAAAATTTGCGAGATACGTTTTGTGATGTGAAGACTATTTTTTTTTTATCCGAAAATACTTTGTTAATTACTTAAATTTGTAGTACATTTCATGAACTTTCAAAGTCTTGTAGAAGATTTTGGATATCTTCTTGAGATAATTTGTAATTTAAAATGTAGAGCGCAATAACTATAACGAGGTAATAACGCCAATCCTTGGCATTAACACCCCGGTTGATTCCCTACAGTGGCCGAGCTACATCCTAAATACTGATTCAAATAAACACAGTTAAAACTGTGCAATGTTTCTAATAATTCTATTTAAGCGGTCCTTTTTAAGCAAAAAGAAGCTCACGGTCTGATATTCTTTTGCCTCATCCTCCCCCCCGCCCCCCTACCACACCTTTATTTTTCTTACACTTTCACAAAAAATTGAACATTTTCAATAGCTTAGAATACAATTTGTCAATTTCAAAGTTTGTAGAGTTTGTATATTTAGAATTGGGCAATCTACATGCAATTATTCAATCTTATTTCATAGTTTTGTTTGCATGGCGTTATTACCCATATAGGTGGGTAATAACGCCAAATACCATTGGTCAAGAAATCACGCCATTACATTTTATGAATACATATCTGTTAAATTATTTTTTTTATATAGATAGTCAATGAGTTGCTGTATCAAATCATATATTTGTTTGAAAAATACAAAGTAAAACTGAGCCGTGAAAATTGGTAGAACCTTAACGTGGCGTTATTACCCCAGGGTATAACTTTTATCTTTTTAGTTTATTGCTTTACTTAATTATTTTGATAATTTACTATATTAAAATTGGTTCTCCATTAAAATATTGATTGCATTATTACATTCAAATTACTGTTTAAAAAATGTAAACAGAGCTATGTTCAGAAATCAGCAAAATTCTAAAATCCATAGCATTTGGTCCCAAACTGTGCGGATTTGAGGGAGTCTACTGTATAAAAATGAAAAACTTGGCATAAAGTTTAGACATTGTTTTTATTAAATTATGCAACATTTTTTCATCAATCTATGATTCCTCAGTTTAATGAGCATGGGCGCGTTACAATATTTTACGGAAGAGGTGGAAAAGATTAGAATGAGAAATGGGATGTGGGTCATTCCATGGTAACTTACCTTACATTTAGAGCAATTTACTGCAGTAATTTTAGTATTATAACACTAAAAAATATTCAAATGTAAAATTAACATGATTTATCAATGAAACCTATCTAAACCTATCTGAGTCAATTTGAATGAAAATTACCTAAAAAATGATAATGAAAATTAGTCTTTATATGATAAACTCACATCCCTTTTTAGGTGCGTTCGTAATTATGTAAATACGTAGCACCTATTGTTGTCGCTCAGTCCGTCCGTCTGTCCGTCCGTCCGTCCGCATATAACAACGCAAAAACTACCCAACCGAGTCGTTTGAAATTTAAAATACATAATTATAACATAATTTTATCGAGTCATTTCAAATTTTATGAAAATCGGATGGATAGATCAATTACAGGGATAATCAAAAGGATTCCGTTACATTACGGTCAATGGGGAAAAAAGTTTCAAATGTATTTTCATCGTTTGAAATTTAAAACATATAATTATTGCGTAATTTTGTCGAGTCATTTCAAATGTTATGAAAATGGGATGCATAGATCAATTACAGGGACAATCAAAAGAATTCCGTTACATTACGGTCAATTGGGAAAAAAATTTCAAATGCATTTTAATCGTTTGAAATTTAAAACATATAATTATTATGTAATTTTATCGAGTCATTTCAAATATTATGAAAGTCGGATGCATAGATCATTTACAGGGATGCATAGATCATTTACAATCAAAGGTATTCCATTACATTACGGTCAATGGGAAAAAAGTTTCAAATGCATTTTAATGATGTTACACTCATTCGAACATAATAGAATTGGCATGAATCTATGAAATATATACTAAAATATGCATTCTGTACAATCTGTGATGCAAAGAATTTTTATTATTAAATTACAGGGCCACACAAAAGTATTCCATTACATGATGCTATACGGGGAAACATTGTTTGGGGCGTGTTTTAATTATATTCAACTATTTCACATTTTATGAATAAGATATATGTTGCTGAGGTGTAATAAAAATTGCTTCCTGCATATTTACAGGAATACAAAAAAAGATTTCGACTACTATACACTATATTGCCATTGATTATGGGACACTTGCGATTTTAGACATTTTACTAAATATCTAGAAAAATACATGAGGAATCATCTCGAAACTCTTAGTGTATAAATATAATAGTATACGTCACACATCTCCGTGAAGATTTTTTACCGAAACTCCATAGGGGACCGTCAACAAATTAAAAAATAATGAATATCTTTTGAATAACCCTGTCAAAACTAATGTCACAAAAGCGCTCAAACTCTAGATTATGATTGAATGTCTTATTGTAATACACTGTGTTCATTTTTATGCAAATAGCATGCATACTCGCAGAGTAATTAAGGTTTTTATAAAAATGGCCCCAAATTTTTCCAAGTTTTTCCCTTATAATTTTCAGAGTTCTTAATGTAAAATAATATTTTTTTCAGAAAATATGACAAACAACATTGCACACAGTACCCTGTAATCAGAATTAAAAAATAATAAAAATTATATGAAAAATGAGTAGGTTTACTAAATAATTTTTTACTGCGCATGCGTCAAAGATATCAAAATTTCATTTGCATATTATGTTAGCTAAATGTATAGAGCAACTTTTGTAAAAGTCTCAAAATTATAGCTTGAAAATTCTGAAAGTAATCGTCTATAGAAAAAGGACAAAATCCGTTGTTTCCAAAATGAAGCAAAAAAATGAGGGATTTTATCCAAAAGTAGTCGTAACATCCCGTATTGTGTATTCTATATTGACACTAATCAATGAATATATGGATACAACCCCTCTTGTTTTTGCTTCATTTTGAGAATAACGTATTTTCAACTTATTCAATTGACGACTATTTTCAGAATTTTCAAGTTATAATTTTGTGACTTTCACAAAAGTTGCTCTATACATTTAGCTAACATAATATGCAAATGAAATTTTGATATCGTTGACGCATGCGCAGTAAAAAATTATTTAGTAAACCAACTCATTTTGTATACAATTTTCATTATTTTTTAATTCTGATTACAGGGTACTATGTGCAATGTTTTTTGTCATATTTTCTAAAAAATATATTATTTTATATTAAGAACTCTGAAAATTATAAGGAAAAAACTTGGAAAAATTTAGGACCATTTTTATAAAACCTTAATTACTCTGCGAGTATGCATGCTATTTACATAAAAATGAACACAGTGTATTACAATAAGGCATTCAATCATAATCTAGAGTTTGAGCGCTTTTGCTACATTAGTTTTGACAGGGTTATTCAAAAGATATTAATTCTTTTTTAATTTGTTGACGGTCCCCTATGGAGTTTTGGTAAAAAATCTTCACGGAGATGTATGACGTATACTATTATATTTATACACTAAGAGTTTCGAGATGATTCCTCATGTATTTTTCTAGATATTTGGTAAAATGTCTAAAATCGCAAGTGTCCCATAATCAATGGCAATATAGTGTACTCTATCCGAAGTACGCTCTACTATATCAGTAAGACTTTAATATTTTTAAAACTTCGTTATCGTACGAACGCACCTCATTTGCTACGTTTACGTGCAATTTCCAACTTGTTTAGTAATGGTAGTGACCATAGTAAATAAAACTACCAAAATTTAAGAAGTAACATTAAAATTCGGTAATTTTCATCTAAATTGTGCTTTGAATAAGTTTACTTAACAAACCATGTCAAATCTACATTTTGAATATTTTTTCTTTTTTTGTGCGTTATATTACTAAGATACTGAAAATAAGCTCTAAATGTAACGTAAGTTACCATGGAATGATTCATAATCGTAATTGCTCTTAATTTACTGTTATTATTTTTTTCTTTTTTCAAATACAAGATGGAGTATTGAGAAAGCCATTTCTTTGTGCTAAAAAAATCTTCATTATCCTGAAAATCCCCAAAAAGAACCCAAAAAATCACTGGAAAAATACCAAAATCTTGAAAAACTCCGAAAATACCCTCTACATTAATCCAATAAAAATCTGAAAAAAAAAAAAAAAGAAGATAATAATTAAGTTTGACATTTTCTACAAAAACTTGGATTTTAGATAAATCTGGTAAATAAAGTTGCCCATTTGAGAACAGCCTTAAAGACTTAAAATGGTGAATTCTAACATTTGAGTGAATATTTTTAAAATCTGAATTCTTGAGTCACAAAGAGTACATAAAACAATAACAAAGCTACCATAGGCGACTATTTTTTTTTTAATTTTGTTCGTTACACTATTTTTAAAAAATGCATTTTGTAGCATAATTTTCTGGCAAATTTTATAAAAGCATATCTATTATCATATTTAACAATAAAATAAAATAAAATAAAATAAAATAAAATAAAATAAAATAAAATAAAATTAAATTAAATTAAAATAAAAAAAATTAAATCGCCTATGTGGCAACCTTGAATAACCAATTTCGAAGCACATACTTTTAAGTTCTCCAATTTCAAAATAACTTCGCATAAAATTATACATAAAACTGTGCATAATTTATCGAATCGTGTAAAATATGGAAAGAGATGATCTACAGAATATTGAAGTGATATAGTATTAAAGAATTCACGTTCACAAATATCCATTTTTAGTGCTTTGTTCATCTGACGAAATCCTACTCGCCTCTGTCCTCTGTATTCCATCCGTCGAGTCCATACACAAAAATTGTAGACAGAAATTGAAGTCAGAGACTTCAAATTTTGTGTTGTTACATCTGAGTATCTCATGTCACACGACAAATCATAACATTTTGAAAAAGGATTTAATTTTTTTAATTAAATCAATTCTTTCAATATAGAGTTCATTTTTGAAATTTAAATTTTGAAAGAGAACTTTAACTCCAACTTTTTTCATGTAGACACCATAGTTAGAAAGTAAAGCATCTCGCTAGTAAATCGAAGATTCTTAGTTTGAACTCCAATACTGGAACTTGAAATTTTCATATTGAGATAAATTTAATAAAAAATAAATAAAAATCGTATTTTTGGCTGATTTAAGGGGGCTCAGGGGTTGAAAACTTTTCAAAAAATCGATTTTTTTTATCTAGTTTGATTATTCAATTAATTCTTAATTCAATGCAAAAAACCGCATAAAAATATTTGCATTTTTAACGGAGTTATAAGCATTTATGTATCAACACTTTCATAGCCGCACCTTGATTTTTGACGACTAACACCAAGATTTAAAAAAAAAAGAACTATTTGATGAAATGGCTTAATTTTTTTTTTTTTTTTTTTTTTTTTTGCATGCATATAACATCATTATCTATATAATGAATTAATAAAGTTTAGATAGTTTAATATTTTGAGTATTTTTAATGAAAAAAAGTTGTATTTTTTAGGGTTTTTTTTTTATTTTTAAGTTTGAGAGTTTTTTTAATAATGTTTTTTTTTTTTCGAGTGATTGTTATATACTTAATTCATTCTATAGAGTAAAGTTTCCTGATCATTTTAAAGCAAAAATTAGGTTCTTAAGGGTGTATTCGAAAAAACGCTTTCCACCTTCAACAGCTCGAAATTTTCCGATACAATTTCAGACATATTTTTAAAAATAGAAACATGAAACTTGCTGAGGTATTTTTGAAGAGATGTACAAGGTGCCGTGTGATGTATTTTTACGCTCAATTCATTAGAATTTGATTTATAAACAATTATCTTCTCAGTATTACCCTTTTTTTCGTTCACAGATCTCCCGCAAGGGGAAAATCTGTTCAAAATACCGTTTTTGATTGCTTTTTTTGTAATATTTTCTGCATTTATCAAAGAATCGACAATTACGGCACGTTGTGTACTTTCTAAATAAGACAATTTGCCAGTTTGATGCATATGAGAGTAAAAATGAAGTCAAAAATAAATCGGAAAATTAGCAGTTTGAATCGAAATACACCCTTAAGGATATCTTGGTGTTGGTGATATAACACATAATTTTTTTTTCAAAAATTGTGTTACATAAATTTTGCTTTATTTCTTATTACATTGAAGTACTTCATTTTATAATTTTATAAGACTACAAACATACCTTTAAAATATCAGAAAGTTTAAATTAATTACACTGAATACTTCTGTTTTTATATGGACTCGAAGCGAGAGCTCTGTTTAGATGTTTTTCCGTATCGAGCAACCCCTGAGCCCCCTTAAGGGTTTATAATATTAGGGTTTCGTTCATCTGACATTCATTATATCTTTTGGGATTCAATTTTCTTCCCATAAAAAAAAGAAAGAAAGAAAAGAAAGAAGAAAAAAATCAATTTATTCATGATTTATCATTTTAAATTTAATTTTAAACATTTTTTTTATTTTTAGAAATTTAAATATTATTTATATCTCCGCTATTTTTTTTATTTTTTTTAAATAATTCGATTTGAACATTTTTAATTCGGTTGAAATAAATAGCTTCGTTTTATAATTATTTTAAAATTAAATTTATTGACGCTACCATCTATGTAAGAATTTAATAATTTTAAATTAACAATTTGGATTTATTAATTAAAATATAAGTTGTTTTGAAAGATGTATAAAATAAAATCCTCTGTGCGATCTGCGATCGCAATTACTTACATGTTAATGTTGTACTTAATTTCATCATGCTTAAGTTCCCGTGATTTTTGTTTACCAGTTTTCAAAAGAAAAAGAAAGCGAAAATATTTATACCCTATTATTTCTTGAGAATGTCGCCACCGGAGCAATGAAACATTTAAAATATGATTAAATAAAGGTATTTTTTGCATTTTTAAAAGTATTTTATCATTTTAAGCAAATATTAAATTAGTTTGAAATTCACATAATTTAAGCTCGTACTTTCTTTTAGAAAGCACGGTAGACATCGTAGAAAAACAAATCCTGGAAGTACCATTAAAATAAATTAGCTTTTGAAATATTCGGCGATTTAACTGCTGTAATAATATGCAAAGCCGACGAGTCAATACAATAATGATGCCATTTCAGTAGCTATTATTTCAAGTTCAAACTCCCGACCCATTGAATAATAATCTTGCATACTGCGTATTCTATTATGAAAATTGTCTTCATTTTTATGTTAGTCGGTACAATTTTACACCAACATTCAACTAATAATGCAATTATGCGTGTATATAGGTATGTGTGTGCATGTGCATTAGTGGTTGTTTATAGGCACTTAATATAGAGTGAGAGATTGCTATGAGTGCGGAAAATATAAGATGCAACCATTTTAATGCTGTTAAAATTGAACGAAAAATTGTTCAGGAAAACAAAAATCTTTTTTCAAAATACCAGAATAATGATGAATATCATTTAAATTCTTGAATTTTTGATAAAAAATATATACCTACAGCAGTATTAAAATAAATCACTTTTGGAAGCAACCGGATATCCATCCAATTAGTCTAACAAAAAAATTTCGAAAACCACACGAGTAAATACAATAATGATGCTATTTCAGTTGCTATTTTTCCGAGTTCAAAATATTGGTCCATTATACATAATAATCTGGAATATCACGACTTCAATGCTATTTTTTTTTTGGAAATTAATTTTGGTTAGAATACCTAATGGTTATGATGATATGGTGAAATAGAAACTGCTCTCTGTTTCTTATTCCGATTTTTTTTTTTTTTTTTTTTTTTTTTTTTTCAATTTTACGGAAAAAAATAGCGAAAAGCATTGAGAACTGTGCAATTTAAGGCTCATTGCTTTGTTCGAAAGGGAAATACCGGGATTTTGTGTGGTATATTTTTCGAGGAATTTTAATTTTAAATAAGAAAAGAATATATGGACACTATCTAAAAAAAAAGTGTAAATATTTATATCCTATTATTTCTTGAGAATGTTGCCGCTGGAGTAATGAAACATTTCGAATATGACTAAACAAAGGTATTTTTTTGCATTTTTAAAAGTAAATTAGCATGAATATGATTAAACAAAGGTATTTTTTTGCATTTTTAAAAGTAAATTAGCATTTTAAGCAAATATTAAATTACTTTGAAATTCACATAATTTAAGCTCTTACGTTCTTTTAGAAAGCAAGGTAGACATCGTAGAAAAACAAATACTGGCAGTACCATTAAAATAAATTAGCGTTTTGAAATATTCGGCGATTCAACTGTTGTAATAATATGCAAAGCCGACGAGTCAATACAATAATGATGCCATTTCAGTAGCTATTATTTCAGATTCAAACTCCCGATCCATTGCATAATAATCTTGCATACTGCGCATTCTATTATTATAATAATAAGCTGAAATATAAAATTGTTTTTATGTTTAGTAGTACAATTTTATACCAACATTCAACTAATAATACAACTATGCCTGTATTTAAGTATGTGTGTGTGCCTTAGTGGCATGTAATACAGAGCGAGAAATAGTTAAGTGCGAAAAATATAAGATGCAACCATTTTAATGTTGTTAAATTTGAAAGAAAAATTGTTCAAGAAATCAAAAATCTTTTTTCAAAATACCATAATAATGATGAAAAACATTTAAATCCTTCAATTTTTGCTTTAAAATAAATTCCAACAGCAACATTAAAATAAATCACTTTTGGAAGCAACCGGTTATCCAATTATTTTACCAAAAAGTTCGAAAAACACACAATAATGATGCGATTTCAGTTGCTATTTTCCCGAGTTCAAAATATTGGTCCATTGCATAATAATCTGGAGTATCACGACTTCAATGCTATTTTTTAGAAATTAATTTTGGTTAGAATACCTAATGGTTATGATGATATGGTGAAATAGAAACTGCTCTCTGTTTTTTAATCAGATTTTTTTTTTAAATTTTTATAAGAAAGAAAAAAAATGGCGAAAAGCATTGAGGTTTCGAAAGGGAAATACCGGGATTTTGTATCGTATATTTTTCCCGGAATTTTAATTTTAAATAAAAGAGGAATATATAGACATTATCTCAAAAAATAATACCAATTTAAACAATTTCATAATAAATAAAGGAAGAAAAATATAACCAAAATATTAAAAAGACAGAAAATTGGTTATCACTTGTGCGATAACTTTTTGGGTTTTATTTTGCAAGTATTCCTTATTTAATTCATTATTTATATTTCAATTAAAAAATCTGTACAAAAGACGTATTTTTTTTCTTCTTCAGCTATTCTTCTGTATTTAACTGCTTTTTTATTTTACAATATTTAACTTCCCCTTCCTTTTTAGCTATTTAGTTTAAACTTCAATTAAATAACTTGTACAAAAGATGTAATTGTTTTGTTTTTTTCGGTTTATATTCTGTATTTAACTTCTTTTCATTTTACAATATTTAACTTCCCCTTCCCTTTTAAATATTTAGTTTAAACTTCAATTAAATAACCTGTACAAAAGAGATATATATATACATATTTTCTTCTTCAGATATTATTCTGCATTTAACTGCTTTTTTATTTTAAATATTTATTTTCCCCTTCTTTTTTAGCTATTTAGTTTAAACTTCAAGCTGTACAAAAAATGTATTTTTTTTTTCTTCTTCAGCTATTCTTCTGTATTTAACTTTTTTTTAATTATTATTATTTTACAATACTTATTTTCTCCTTCCCTTTTAGCTATTTAATTTAAACTTAAAATTACTTTTTTGAATTTGTGACTACTTACATTTCAAAAAGTGCTAAGAGAAATCCAACGGAATTTTAACCCGCAGATTTTCGATAATTTTTTTCATTTAAATTGATTAAAACATTTTGTTCCAGATTTGTCTGAAAAATAATACGAATTTAAACAATTTCAGAAAGAAAAAAAAAAAAAAAAAAAAAGTTATTGAAAATACAGAAAACGGTTTATCACTTGAGTTATAGCTTCAGCACATTTAGAATGCAAATATTATTTATTAGATTACTTATTTATACTTCAGTTACATAGCCTGCACAAAAGACATTATTTATTTATTTATTTATCTACTTATTTGTATTTAACTACTTTTGTACTTAATTTTCCCTATCCATTTCATTATTTAATCTAATCTTGAACTAATATAAACTATAATTTATTTAAACTTGTAATTACTTACATTGGAATGCTTACATGTTCGTTTTAAGAAATCGATCATAGTTTTAACTCGCAGATTTTCGAAATTCTTTTATTTAAATTGATTAAAATATTTTATGCTATAGTATGTAAAAGAAAAAAACATAGTGCTCATTTAAATTTCATCAAATTTAACAACAACAAGAAGAAAAACGACTTTAGAAAGTTAGAGAAATGATTATCACTAGAGCGATCAAGATTGCTATGTTAAATTGCAAAAATTATTTGATCATTAACATTTTAGATAAAATTGAAAGGCCTTATTTTGTCCATATATTTGATCGGATGTAAACTTTTAAATGGTGTTATTCTCACGTTGGATAAATTGAATTCAGTTTTGTTAATACAAAAGTGTAAATTACTCATAGAAGAAACAGACTATGAATAGATGTCGTGTTACTTAATTAAACTTTAATTAATATCCTACTTATTTTATTGATTTATATAGTAAAACCCCGATAATTCGGATTAACTGGGACCAGACCCAATCCGGATTATCCGGCGAATTAGAAACAAATGAAATAAAATAAAAGATACTTACAGAAAATTAGCTTTATGTTAAAGTGAAAAGTGCCTGAATTCAATGTTGCATCTTTAAAAATATAAATAATTTACTGCAAGTGATATTGTAGGAGCGTTTTGTCACAATAACAAGGAAACAGACCTATGGGCTGACATAGATCAAAAAGCGATCTTTATCAGACAATGGGCCTTATCGGGACTATTTTAAAGTGCTTTCTTGCAATACTCTAAGTAAAAAATTAATATGCAGTGATTTTTTATGACATTTCTAAGTGGTTTAAAATAGAAAATTGGGAAAATTGGAATTGCCAAACATAGTGATACATTATTGTTTCTTTGAAAGAGACATCAAAGAGTTTAAATAAGAAAGCTTAAGGTATTCTTCCGAAAAGATTTCATAAAAAGTTTTTTTTTATTCAAAATACGACGATGAAATAAGTTAATGTTATGGAAATTAGCCAATCGCTTCTCAAATTTGAAAAAAAAAAAAAAAAAAAAAAAAAACCAAATCGATCCAGATTATCCGGAGGTCTGGATTAACGGGATCCGAATTAGCGGGGTTCTACTGTGTATATATAAATACAAAGCTCCATTTAGATAATATTTTTTTAAATAAAAGAGAATAAAAGCATTTAAAAAGTTTAGTATATTTAAAAGTCCTCTTTTAATTTATTTTATCCACTTTTAAATATCGCATACAGGATCTTTCGTGAATTTTCTCACGCTTCTTTAAAGTATTATTATCAGACAAGAATATTGTTTTAAGAAGCTACAAAATATTGGCGCCTATGACCAACTCTTCCGTCTAGATCTGCTTATCAAATCATTTATTTATAAATATGATGTGTGAGGTTTTAAAATTCACAATGAGGGAAGACCATAGGCTAAGTCAGAAAGCGTGAAGTGCTGGTGGGGGACAAGTAGTCGAGAGGCTGAGATCTTCGGTATTGTTTTTGGAGAGTATGGTGTTCCTTTTATTTATACAGTTATGCACGAGTCAAGAGTGTGTCTGTCTTGGCTCTATTCACAGTCAAGTCTGGTGTGGGAGAGGTGTGATATTTTTGGCGAGTTAGCACTCTTTAGCGTCTGTGAATCTAATGAAAATATTCAGAAAATTGTAGATTCAGAATCAAAAGAATTTTTACATTATTATTGTTAGGCATACTAGACAGGGATCAGTTGAACGTTCAATGACCATTATGCAATTTTCAGACTGTTCTTAAAACAAAAAGGGCAACTTTATGAGATAAGTTTTAATTTATTTTTGTTCGGAAGCGCATAGCAGCAGGTGTTGTTGTTCAGAAACTATCATCTAATCGCACTTATTTTCCCGATTTTTTTTTCCAAACACAATAGAGTTTTAAGAAAATGGTCCCAAAGTGCTTTTGAATCGAATTTCCATGAAAGAGAAGATTAAGCACTCAAACTTTGCTGAAAAATTGGATTGTCACGTGACCGAAATAGCTTATTATTCAATTGGTAATTTATTGATTAAAAAATGGAAAATTCAGTTCGATTTCAAATCGCTTCTATAGTCAGACTTTAAAAATTTATATCTTTCCGACAAAAATTGAATTTGAAATGTGTCAAAACATTTTGTGCTTGTTGAGGAGACACTTGAGAACAGCTTTAAAGCATGTATAGAAATAACAGGTGGAAGTCGAAAAGAACAAGCAACAAAACATCTTTACTTAGAGCATGGTTTGTGCCCCAAATGCCAAATAAAGATGTTTTAGTGCAAACAAAAATAGAAGCCGTGGTCGAGAAATAGAGAAAAATGTTGTTTGTATTTTTATCAATAATTGATTTGCAAACGAACGGCAGTAACAGTTGATCGAGGCAATAAGGCTTCCAAAACTTTGGCGCCTGGAGCCAGAGTACCACCGCCATCTCTATTGTCGCAGGGGTGCAGAAAATGTTTCTACTCCTAACATTTCCCCCAATCCACATGAAAACGTCCTTAATATTTTACAGTATGTTATAGGTAAATGCTGTATTACCGTAAGGTAAAGAATATTTATTTTTACAATATTTCTGAACTTATGAGCGAATATACATAGCAAATGCCATTCTGAGTAAAAAAAAAAAAAAAAAAAAAAACTGAAATTCTCAACAACTTTTCTGAAAGGTTAAAATAGAGTGGGAGAAGCAGGAAGGAAGCCACTCTGAGCGCTATGTTCTTTTCACGGACCTTTGATGGAATTCGCGTTTTTTGGCGAACTTTTAACGAAAATTGCGTCTTGTAACGATCTTTTGATGAAGATTGTGGTTATTTTTCTATTCTTTGACGAAATTCACATTTATTTTGCGTTCGTTTGACAAAATTTGCTGTTCTTTTGTGATTGTTGGGTGAAATTTGGTGTTTTTGGCGATCTTTTAAGGAAATTTGATTGTTTTGCAACCTTTTGACGAAATTTGGATTTTTCTGCGTTTCTTTGGCGAAACTTGCGGATGTTTGTAATTGGAACAATTTTCTTGTGTTCGCATTTATTCGCAGAAATTTTTTAATAAATTTGACAGCTATTTTAAAGGAAAATGCACGAGAATTAATATAAGTAATTCAGCGAGAATTTTAAAGCTGTTGGGTTGCTTTCTGTTTTTAAAATGGCGTTTTAAAAAATTAACTACTCTAAAAATTTAAACCTTTCTTAATTTGTTTGCCATCCGTATCAGTATAATTATTGTTATATTTGACAAAAAAAGAAGACTGGAGCTTTTTATAAAACTTGAACTATTTTGAAACAAGTCGAAAAAAGGCATATTTTATTTAATTTTATTTTTTTATTGAAATCGGATTGAATTAGAGAACTTTTGTAATAATATAGCAGCTCACAAACATATGAGAACAGATGATGTAAAAATATTACCTGTTCTCAGAAACCGAAAACGGCAGACGATATGAAAAGAACAACTTTCGAATAGGCACAGAGAGTTAGCAGAATAAACTGGCTGTCTCGTGAGCGCATAGTCAGTCTTGGTTTAAAATTTAACTAAATAATTTTGCAAGAGTCCTTAAAAGTGCGATTTAGATGAAATATGCGTCCGAGAAAACTAAACAGCTGTGGCATGTTAAAAAGAATTCATGTCATTGTTATTTTAGTTATTATCGGAACGTATACATTTGTTTATCAAAGAATACTACCTCGGTGAAATACAAAGATTCATTCGTGGATTACATAGAAAAAGATATGAAAAATTATTATTTTTTCTCTTTCTTTTATTTAAAGTTTATGATTTTATTCAAATAAATAACTGTCTCTCAATAGCTGCAATCTAAAGATAGAAAGCAGTTATATAAATTACATTTTGATAACATTTGTATGCTTGTAAAATACCATTCGTTAAAATCACATGTTTTCTCAAATTTTAAAATGATGTGGAAAATTTTAATAGTTAAAGTTTAACATTATTAGTTAATATTTAAAGGTATTTAAATTACTAATTAAAAAAGCTATCTTACTGAATAAAATTACTTGCAAGCTTAATTTTTAAATTTTATATTTTCAAAGGGAAGTTTTCAAAGTAATATCCAAGTCTGAATTCGTTAACAAATGAAAATACAGAAGTTTGCAGCCAGTATAATTTAAATATTATTTTGCTGAAAGATTTTATTTATTAAAAAAATAATGTATATATTTGAAAGCAAGGCTAACTTATCATAATATCAAGGCTTGTCATTCGCCAAGTTTCCTTTGACTGCAGTACAGGGGGCGCTGAACTACATGATTTTCACGTTGGTAGCGCCATCTAATGTTAGAAACTGAAATGTTTTCCATTATTTCCTATGGGATTATTAGCAGTAGTATGCACCAGGTGGCATTACATACGAGACAAAGTCATATAATAAGTTGGCAATTATAGGGACAATTTCAACAATGGATTTTCTCCTGAATGCGAGGCCTTGATATTATGATAAGGGGGCCTTGTTTGAAAGAATGGAACTGAAAAGAATTGATGATTGAATGAAGCAATATAAATGAATTATTATTTATTTTTTTATTCTGGATTCTAATTCTATTTGGTATTCCGTCTGGAAGGAGTAGGGTTAAGATCAGGCTTGATATTTATAATTATCTTCTAATCCTGTAAATAAAATAAATATAATATACCAATGTGTGTTTCTATTTTGTGTTTAAGTTCTGAATTTTTATACTTTATTTACATTAAAAAATTATTAACGTGATTATTTAATACTTAAAAATTGACAATATGTGAAGTATGTAATTTTCTACTTATTGCAAATTTGAAAAAAAAAATCATTTGTTAGTTTTATGTTTGAAATCATTTTTTACATGTTTAAAATTGCTTATTCTAACATTCGAGTAAATGTTTTCAACGTTAAATATCATTTAAAATAATTATTCGATTTAAATACTGTTTCTTTTAGCATGTTTATCATATATTTTGCTATAAAACTATGCGTTTTCATATATTTACATGAAGTAATTTTCTAAATATAGGCAGTGAAAATCGAAAATTTACAATAAATTCAATTATAGAAGCAGCAGTGTTTTTTTACTTTATTTTCAGAATCGAGCGATAGATGACAAGTCAATGTGTATTTTAGAATCGAAATATTTTAACCTTTTTTTAGGTAGTTTTGTGTTATAGCAGAGCTCAAGGATGAATTGTCAAATTATAAAACATGTATCACTATATAATAAATATATAAATACTTTTATAAATACATCCAAAGTTATTCAGACAATACCTATAAAAGAACCAATGAAACCAGTATTTTTACATTCATATTATTAAAAACAGTTGAAGTTTGAAGAGAAATAGAAGGCAGATTACAAAATTACTAAGAAATATGTGGATAAATGGACATTATATAACCAGAGTAATTCATATATTACCATACAATAAACCAATGAAACCAGTATTTTTACAATCATCTTATTGAAAACAGTTGAAATTTGAAGTGAAATAGAAGGCAGATTACCAAAATAATGAAAGATAAATGGATAAAAAGGCAGTAGAAGGCTTTTCTATTAAACTACTTCTTTAGGGGTGTATAGTTTAACAAAAAAGCAAAAACATCCAACCAGTTTCTGTTATGAGTCGTGCTGAAAGCTAAGAATTCGACTCACAATACACCAGACTGGCTGGAAGCTATTTAGATGACAAATTAGTAGAAAGATACACATAGAAGAAAATAAAATCAATATGACAAAATAACAATAATACATTATTCCATTAAAAAAAGGATATATATACTAAGATATTTACCATTACCCATATCCTAGCAAGATTTGTAGTGCAATCAGATACAAACTACATGTGACTTACTAACAGTCAAGGTTATGGTCATAGTATAAAACACATAGATAATAAAATAAAGTTGTAACAATAATTATAAAAATTAGTAAAACATATATTATACTATATAATTCATAATATATTTAGAAAAAAATAGATGCTACCATTAGAAATATTATATTTTTATTTTCAATCAATTATTAATATTACTATATTAATTAATTAACTAGAATATATTACTACAACTTCTAGCGGAAAATTATTTTAGTGCTGCCATCTAAAGGATTAATATATTAATTAAATTATATGCTTATGGTGCTGCCCTCTATTATAGGATAAAAAAATAAATTATTTATTAGCTAAGAATTTCCAAGAATAATTTCTATTCTAATATTTTACAAATAATTTTTTTAAGACAAATACAATAGACAACCATAGCTTATCTCAACAACTTGATCATTTTTAAGTTATGCATATTAGTTTTTAGGTAAACAAAAACTTTAATACTATGTGTAAAGTTAATTTTTTTTTAATTATTAAATATATAATAATTAACCATTGTATTCGATGCAAATAATATTTCGTGAGATATATGGTCCAGTTGTAATCATATCGTATCAAGACGTATATGTATATGATATATATATATATAGAACATGTACTTATATATAGTATACGGATATATATAAATGAGGTGTTCAGAAGTATACGGGTATATAAATGAGGCGTTCAGAAGTGAATCCGACTAACTCCATTTTTTCATAGAAATTCATGTAAAGACATGCTTAAACTTTTCTATGTATCTATAATGTGCTTATAAATTACCCTTGATTATAAGACAATTAATCAAAGTATAATCAAAATATGGTAAAAAAAAATAGTAGTTTTTTAATAGATAAATAACTTTAAATGTTTAAAATAAGCGTTCTTAGTTGATGGAGTTAATCGGATTGACTTCTGAACACTTCATGTGTGTGTGTACATATGTATATATAGGACATATATGAATGTATTTATATGTAACATACATGACACAAAAGAAGTAAATGATACATATATAATGACGTGGCACATAACAGTGTTTGGATTCATGTATATACATACAAATTTCGGGATGATCTTGGCGAGATCATAACTTTAATTTTGTTATAATGAAATTTATAGAGACTGTTATAACAAAAAAGTATCATATTGTCTGTGTTCCAAGTTGTTTGAATTAACGTGCGTTTATTGTATTACAAAAAAAAAAAAAAAAAATTATATATATGACATAGAACTCGTAATACGAGTACTAAATGAGATAAATTAATTTCATCCAGTCTCTCTATAGTTTAAAGAATACAAAAAATATTGTATAGAACAGGATATTACTTTTATATAAATTTATTTCGATAATGCTTTAAGAATTAAACAGAAATGTTTCTTTAGTAACAATAACTTGTAAAATATGCGATTTTTTAATGACAATAAATAACAAATAGATAATTTTCAAAAAATTGTGTCAAATCGAATTTTTAACAGTTTTAATTTTTAACATTTCCAGTTATGACCATGCTTTCTGCTTAATGTGTCTTTAAATTCTAGTTCTAATACCTATCTTAGAAAGTCAGGGAACTAGAAATTCTGATTTATGAAACCAGAAGTTATTGTTATGAAATTTAGCCATTTTGAAAATCTAGCTCGCAGCCCGTTTTTTTCTAGTTCTGGGAACAAGAAAATTCTGGTTCTGGTCTACTCAATCAGAATATTAACTAGAACACGCTAGTAAAGGGATCTAGAATTTATAAGGATGACATGGAACTATTTTTTCTAGAGCCACAATTTATTTTCTAAATGCCAGAGGCAGATTTTTTTTTTTTTTTTTTTTTTTTTTTTTTTTTTTTTTTTTTTTTTTTTTTTGACTGATATGTTACAAGTTCAACTAAATCATCTCGTTACCAAATCATCATTTCAGACATAATCCTCTTGTGCATTTAGACGCTATTCAACTTAAAATACTGATACAGCTAATTTATCCAAAATTCACTTTCGAATACCACTGACATGCTTCAAAATGTCTTAGTAACTATATTAAACCATAATTTTTGGGTCACATATGAAATAATTCTGAAAACAACCTCCTTACGACTAAACTATGAGACATATAGTAATGATTTTTTTTTTTTTTTTTTTTTTTTCGTTTTCAAGTATTTCAACGAACATTTTAAGATTTTGACACTAATACTTGTATGTTTCAGAAACTTAGCTGTCCGTCAGAAATAATATCTTAAAATTTCATGTAAATCATGTTACATTTCAGGAGTAAGTAATATTTTAAAAACTTTCTGGGAATTTGCACGCTTTTCAACTTAGAATAATACTTTTCGAGTTTTACCAAAATTTACTTTCGAGAACCACTGATGCATTTACCCTTCCATTATCGGGTATCGTATGCATTTATTCTTCTAAACCAGCCATACTCAACTCTTTTTTTTTTTTTGGGGGGGGGGGGGCGCAAATGTCAGTTTCAGACTTGAGGTGGGCCGCAAACAGAAGTTTCCGACTTTAGGCAGGCCGCAACATACTTATAAAAAGGTTAAAAAAATTAAAATAACATAAGTAATCTAACAACGCAATATAAGAAAATTAATATCACTACCAGTGTAGAATATTTGTCGCGGAAAAAACATCACAAAAATTTAACACCACTCTTTCCAAATAACAAACTTTGCTCCAAATTTGCTGTTTGAAATTAGTACTGTAAAATTTTTTCAGCGACAAAAATTAAACCCTAAAAAATAGTATTAGCTACATAATAGAAATGATACATAATTATAACAATGCAGCATCACCGAGGAGATTCTTTCTAATAAATCCATGATTTGCTCAATGAAAATAATAGTAATAATAATAATTGTAGAAATTTATAGTGCAAATTTAATTTGGACTGATGTTTTATTATTTTTGAGGATTAATAAATGTGTATATCGCTGTAGGACAAATAGGACTACATGCAAAAAGAACTTTAAGGAAACAGCTTTTAACACAATTTTCAAATTAAAATCTGCCCTGTTATATATAATTATCTTTCCATGAAGGTATATAAAAAGATGTTGAAAATAATAAATTCTTTTTATATTCATCTCAATTATTTATATAAATATGGGTAAGTGATTATTATACCTCGGGCCGCACATAAAATTTCAGCAGGCCGCAGGTTGAGCATGGCTGTTCTAAACAATCTCCTTACGACTAACCTATCAGACATATAGCAATGAAGTTTCTTTTTTATAAATGTACTTTATGTAATTTGACGAACATTTTAACATTCGAAATCCAATTTTCAATTTTATGACAGTATTGATCTTTTTTCTCGGTTTGTAATGACATTAATAATTGTATGATCGGAAGATCAGCTGTTCGTCAGAAATGTCGTATAATTTCATCTAAATCATTACGTCACATTGCAGGTGTAATCCTTTTAAAACTCTTTGGGCACTTGCACATTATTCAATTTAAAATGCTGATACAGTTTCATCAAAATTTATACTTCCAATATATTTCAAAATGCTTTAGTAAAATATAATACCCCACAATTTTCGGGTAGCGTATGCAACTATTCTTTTAAACGATCTCTTTACGGCTAAACTGTCAGACATATAGTAATGAAATTTCTATTTTATAAATGTATGTAATTTGACGAAATTTTCAAGATTTGAAATCCTGTTTTCAGTTTTATAACACTAAAAAAAATTTTTTTTTTTCTAGGTACGTGATGTCACTAATAAGTGTATGATTCAGAAGATCAGCTGTTCGTCAAAAATATCGTATAATTTCATCTAAATCATTATGTCACATTGCAGGTGTAATCCTTTTAAAACTCCTTGGGCACTTGCACGTTATTCAACTCAAAATACTGATACAGTTTTACCAAAATTTACCTTCGAATACCACAGTTATACTTCAAAATATCTTACCAGAATATATTACCCCACAATTTTCGGGTAGCGTATGCAATTATCCCTCAAAAACAACCTCGTTTGAGATACTCTTCTTCAAAGTCAGCTGTCAGTTTATCACACCTTAATTACTATCTATAATGCTACGTAATTATAAGTTCTAGTTAATTACCTCGTCGTTCAAAATAATAACGATTTCGCTGCAATTTGTAAATAATTTATTCTGGAACAAAAAAAGTTTTGATAATATAAGCCATAAATAAGAAAGCGCCAAAGACTAAAAATATATGTGGTATAACACTGCAGTGGATTGATTTTTCAAAGTGTTTTCATTACTTAAGCATTTATTTTTTTTTCTTCATTTTCTTTAATGTAATGCATTAATATTACTAAATTTATTTGGAACGTATGGAATAATTTTTAAAACAATGCTGTAAAATAAAATAAAATAAAAATAAAAATTATAAAATTTGAAGTACAAATGTAGTATAATGTTGAATATGCCTATTTAATAGGTTAAGTTTGATTTGCTCAAACTAATTCAAATTTTTATGCTTATGTTTACATAAATATGAACTATGATGATATTTATTTTCAACTAGCTTTCTGCACACAATCTGCTAATCTTATTTTACTCACATCCAACCAAATTGAGGGAAGTTTTTGTTTTTATTTTTGCTTTGCAATACTCCTTTTCTATAAATGGCGAATCTAAATTGCCTATTTAGTTCTATAGAAGTAAATAATAAATAAATTTATAATTTTAGGGAAATTTTAGAGACGGAAATTTATCCATTTCAGCACTACCATATTAGAGCAGCGGAAGGGGGGGGGGGGTAAATTTCGGATTATTTAAAAAATTCCTATGATGGATAAAAAACCCCTTGTATTCAGTAAAAATCAAAGTAGAGAAAATCATAAGCAACTAGTAAACTTCCGTTTACCATTCAACTATTTCAAAGCCTTTTATTGGAAGTCCCTATTTCAATACAAAATTAAATAAAGAAAAAGTTCAGAATAGTTATAGCAGCAAAATACATTGTTAAGAAATAAGTTACCTACTTTCAATCCAAGGGACTACTCTTCCATAAAATAAAGGAATTTTTCTTGTACTCGATGACTTAGGGTTTTGTGCGGTCGGCTCTTGGACTATTGAGAGGGTTCTAGAACGCGTTCTAATGGTCCAAATAAGATCAAATTTGAACTATAGATAATTCAAATGATGTGCTTGAAATTTATTTTAAAAAATAAAAAAGATTAAAAATACAAAAATTTGCCAATAGGGGGCGCACACATAAAACATTTAATTCGCTTTATAAATAATAAATAACAGTAAAAAAGTGAAACTGGTCAATAAAAAATGCAAAACTCGGTATAAGATTTTTCGTACGGTGGAATACGACACATCCAGTGGTCGAGAAATAACAGTTCACACTCACACTACCATGCGGAGACGGTAGAAATAAATTTTTCACTTCAGAGGCTTGACACATCGTCACCTGAGAATAATAAGGTTCTATCTGTGTTTTTGAAAAAATTGACTTATCGATAGAGAAAGTTTCTATTTGTATCAATGAAGGCATTTTAGAATTAAAGTATTATCATAATATAATAATAAAGTTGTATATAATAAATATATAACATTATTTTGATGCAAAAATGCCTTCTTAGATACAAATAGAACCTTTCTATATCTGTAAGTCAACTTTTTCAAAAACAGAGATAGAACTTTATTATTCTCAGGTAACGACATTTCAGCAGCCTATCTCTGCATGGTTAGTATGAGTGCGACAGTTGTTTCCCGAGTATTGGATGTGCTTCTTCCGCTGTATGAAGAATCTTTCGGCGGATTTTGCATTTTTATTGACTAGTATCACTTTTTAACATTATTTATAAAGCGAATTAAGTGTTACAGCGCCCTCTATCGGCCAATTTTGCATTTTTATTTTATTTTTTAAATAAATGCCAAGCTTATCATTTGAATTACTTGTAGTTCAAATTTCATCTCATTGGGACCAGAACACATACTAAAGACCTCCGAATCAGGCAACTTATTTCTAGTTAACCTGTAATGCATCTGTTTCTGCTACTAATTTTTCTCCCTTTCCCCCTTTTTTTTTTCATTCGAAGATTAAAAAAAGATACATAAATACGAAATTTGTTATGGTTGTTTGTGTTTTCCATTTCGTCAGTTTGTATGTGTCATACGTGACACATTCAAACTGACGTAATGGAAATCACGTAACCATACAACAGAAATAAATGTTCATTTTATGAGTAACAGCAGTTCAAAAATCCTCCCAGCTGAGGATCATGACGGCATCACTTACTACTGTTATACAACAAACGCACAAAGAATACTGTATATTACATTCAAAACTTACATGAATAATTATCATCATTAACCTACTTAGTCTCCCATTCCGCGGATTAGGAAACTTGTTTACACGCTGAACCATCTAGTTTTCATATATAAATGCATTATTTGTAACTACAAATTTGCTAAATATGAATTTATATTTTGATTTACTGAATTTTAATCTTCTTATTTTATAATTATTATTTTTTTTTTAATTCAAAATTTCTCTTTAAGTACCATATATACTCGTGTATAAATCGAGAAATTTCTGACAATTTTCGACGAGCAAATTGGGAGATCGACTTATACACGAGTCAATTAAAAAATAAATTAAGGGCTGTCCATAAATGACGTCACAGATTTTTTCAATATTTTTTACCCTCTCCCCTCCCTCTCCCCTTTGTCACAAAATGTCACACTTCACCTTACCCCCTTCCATCCCCTTGTCACATGCCACGCTTTATTGTATAAAATATACTGGCAGTTCAGAAACAAAATACTACATATTATAAATCATCTTTCTAATTTTATTTTTAAACTTTAACTATGTGTTTTAAGCACAACAATAAAAATGATTCGTATACTTATTTTGTATGGAATAAGATTAAGTTTTACATCAAAAAATATAAAACACAATTGTAATATTGTATTAATTGTAAATTAAATAGTAATTGTATTATTAATATGAAAGTACAACTGAAAACAGTAGTATTTTGGAATTTGGAATGGAATTTAATATATTTGGTTTTTAAATTTTTTTTCTATTTTATCAATAAAAAACACTTTAAAACTGATTGATTTTTCGAAATAAGCCTTAATACTAGTTTTACTTAGATGGAATTATCATTACATTTCACATTTCATTTGTCACATTAATACAAACATTAATAAAATTTTATACTTTTTTGTAATATACTTTTAATATAATATTTACTTTCTCTTTTGGAAAATGTGTCCCCCCCCCCCAAAAAAAAAAAAAAAAAAAAAAAAAATGTGTCCAAAGTGTGATGTCACACTTTTTCTTACCCCCTCCCATCTCCCCTGTCGCAAATTGTCACAATTTCAAGAACCCCTTCCCCCACACCATTTATGGACAGCCCCTTAAAAATAAATTCGAATACTGCAATATTCTGGCTTTTTATGTGTACGTATAATAAAATAGTATATAAAATATACAAAATGTAATAACTTATCATTAAAAAAAATTTCTATGGTTTGTTTTTGTTTACTTATTACTCTTTCGCATTCACGGGTGACCTTTTTCGTTTGATTTTGTGCAAAATTGAAATAAAAAGTTAGGGAGTTGATTTATACACGGGTTTTTGATTATTTGCAGAACTTTCATTTGAAAGTTATAGGGGATCAACTTATACACAAGTACAAGTACATAAGGTATGTTTGAAATTTACACAAGCGGCGGAACCTTTGAAAAATCCATAGAACGGAGGGTTAAATGGATTCTTCATAAAGATTATAATTATCCCCATGTCTCTAGTATGTACATTTCTATTGTCCTGTACGAAACAAAGGAAATTACAAATTTTGGCAACGTTGGCGTAAAGGGTCCTTTGACAACTGGCAACCCCGTGCTTTGAAAACCATTAGAGGCGGGCCGTGGTACTTGAATTTCAACGACCAAGCCAAATATTTACTTTGTTCTCTGGTTTTATTTCCTTCCACAGGAAAAAGACGATTTGCAAGTGCCTTCGGGCCCGAGTGCTATGTGTGCCATAAACCCACTGGAAAGAAAAAAAAAAGTTTTTTTCTTGCTACTTTAGTTTTTGAATCTGGAACCGGGTGACTCACAGTTGTGACAGATTGTTGGTTTTGTTGATGAGAAAAACTCGAAAATGCTGGGATTTGGGGAGAAAAAGCACTTTCTGAGGGAGGGATTAAGTCCTAAATTGTTTCTGTCTCTGAAAATGGAAAGATTTTTTAAGAGTTTGGGCTGCAAATACAATTTGAAGATTTCGCGAGTTTCATAATTCGCGTAATGAATGACTTTCTGATGTATTTTTCAAAGAGATTATTTAACAGATAATGTTTCGCATAAAGAGAAACATGGAAGATTGGTAGATTTTTATGAATCAGAACTTCAAAAAGTTTGTGCGTGAAATATCAAATGATTCACTTTCAAAGATTGAAACGTTGAAAAATAACATTGTGAGTATAATATAAATCTGAATATAAAAAGACTATATTTAGGATATTTACTTTTCTGAGAGCGGTATTAAGTTTTAAATTGTTTTTTTCATAAAACGCAAGAGTTTAAGAGTGTGATTTGCAAATACAATTTGAAAATTCACGATTTTCGTAATGACGCATGTCGCGTAATGAATAACTTTTTAAATTATTGTCAAACTATATACTCAAGTGAGATTATTTAACGGAATAATGCTTCGCATAAAGAAAAATATAGAAGATAAATTTTTGTGAACTTAAAGTTCCAATAAGTTCTGTGTTAAATATAAAATGATTCACTTTCAAACGTTGACTAATAACATTGTGGTTCAATTGTATATAAATAGACTATATTTAGGATATTTACTTTTCTGAGTGATTAGTTTTTAAATTGTTTCTGTCTAAAAATTGCAAGCGATAAGAGTTTGGATCGGAAACACAATTTCAAGATTCATGAGTTCGATAATGACATACTTGTCGTAATAAATGACTTCTTAAGTGTTGTCAAACCATATTCAAAAGCTTTTTTAATGAGTTTATTTAACAAAATATTGCTTTGTATGAAGATAAATACAGAAGTCAGTTTTTTATTAATTGGAATTTCCAATAATTGTAAGTGGAAATAAAATTCTTCAAAAAACGAAACGTTGAATAACAACATTTTGATTCAAATGAATGACTAGGATAGCCATTCTGTGAGAAGTATTAAGCTTTAAATTGCAAGATTTTAAGACCTTGGGTTGCAAATACAATTTGAAGATTCGTGAGTTTTATAATGACACATTTTGACTAAGAACACTAAATGACTAAGTACTTTCTAAAGTGTTGTCAAAATATATTAAAGCTTTTTTTAATGAAATTATTTGACAGTTTAATAAAGTTTGGTATGAAGGACAATATAGAAGACACATTTTATGATAGGAATTTCCAATAAGTTGTACGTTCAATGTAGAGTAGAATGATTCATTTAAAAAAAAGGTAATGATGAATTATAGCTTTGTGATTCAACTGAACAATGTAGAATATTTACCTTTTTAAGAGAGGTTTTAAATTGTTTCTATAAAATTTTTATAAGGTTTTAGATTTGGACCTCCAAATATTCTTTGGAGATTCACGAATTCGATAACACTACAATTCGCATAATAAATGGCTAAGCAAAATATTATCAAGTAATATTGAAATGCTTTTCAGTAAGAGTTAAATGAGGGGGGAAATTTATTAATTTCTATAGATTACACAATTATTGTGTTTTATATGTTTTGAAATCCTTTAATTTCGTTATTGCAGTTACTTTGTACTTATAAATTTGATGGATCTATCAGTTGACAAAATTCTTGCATTTCTTTTCTCTTCAATAGCTAGTAGATGTAATGATTCACGTGTCGCAGGCATGATGGATTGCTAGCAAAAGCTTGTGAATTTCACTTTTTTTTTCTCATTTTTACATGAATAATCTATTCTTATGATGCTAAGTGCATTTTATACAAAATTTTAAAAACTTGATGACGAAATCTCTGAGAAAGCATATTTTTTTTTCTTTCAAACTTTTGTCCCAAGACATATCCTACCAAATTTTTCAACACTTCTTTCTTTCTTTTCTATTCTTCTTTTTTTTCTTCACGAAAGGGGCAAAGCAGAAACTTTTTAGTTCCTCAAAGGATTCAAAGTTCATTTTTCCCCCACTATACCAGTCCTCGTCCAACTCAACTCTATTCAACTTTCAATTCCTTCAACTTTTTACCACAACAACAAGTCATCCAGTCCTCGAACTCCATTATTCCCGATATAAATTTCTTCCACGGGTTTAAGAAATATTCGCGGCTCCCATTTCCAAAATTCTATTGAATCTGCTAACAAGGGAAAACATTTTGTCACGGACCACTAGCGCACTTTTGAAGCACAGTCCAGTCATTTTTTTTATTTCATCTTTTATTTCACAGGGGACGTATTTTTATAGAAGGTACCTATTAAAGGGGGGTACCTTTACCATTCAGGTGTGTTACGCTTCTTGAGCAGATCCTTTAAATCCCTCAATCGAATGAGAATGGAGAATTTCTTAAGTTACAGCAAGGGATTTGTGGGTTGAATTGAGGTGGGCTTTAAAGCTTCCGGTGAGGATCCAAGCTTTAGAAAAAAAGAAGTGATGAGGTGAGAAGATTAAGGTGATAAAGTCTAGAAATTTATCTGCCAAAAAATAACGGTAATTCATTGAAAACGCATAAGAAAGTGAATTTATTTTTCAATGACGATTGCTAAAAGTGAGAAGTATAGGTGTTCTTGAATTTTTTTTCTTTGCTCAACAACGTGAAAGTTTCAATTGTACATACGAGACAACGAATGCATGCAAATGGGTGAAATTTTACTTATACTATAATTTAAAACGGTTCTCAACTGCTCTGCTCAACAAGCGCAAAACGTTTTGACATATTTAAAAATTCATTTTTTAATGAAAAGATGTAAAATTGGAAGGCCTGACTATGGAAGCAATTTCTAATCGAACTTAGTCTTCCATTTTATGATAATTAAATTAACTATCGAGTTATAAGCGATTTTTAACACGTGATCACGCATTTTTCTACCTTTTTAAGACTGTTTTTTTTTCTGATTTCGTCGGGAAATGGGATTCAAAACGGCAACTTTGACGGCTTGTTCTGAAAAATCCATTGCGTTTTCCAAAAAAAAAAAAAAAAAAAAAAAAAAAAACAGCCGGGAAAATGAGTGCGATGAGATAGTTTCTGAACAAAAAACCCGCTTGTTTCATGCATTTGCGAAAATAAATAAATTAAAACTTGTGCCACAAAATTGCCCTTTTTGTTTTAAGAACACTCGTAACATAAAATGAAATTTAACGGTTTCATTTTCCTTCTGGCGCACTGTATATCAAAAATATTTGAAGACAAATAATATGCACGTAAAAGATAAAAGAAAATAGGGGGGAGACCTGGGTTTTTCCCATCTCTATACTCTCACGGCTGGAAAAGTAGTTTTACAAGTAGATATTTTATTTCGCCAGACATTTTCTATTATACATTTGCATATAATTATATTTTTATAAAATTAATGAAATTTTTTTTTTATTTAATTTACGAGTAATTATTGTGGTTTTATTCACTGACAAAAATAAATAAATAAATCAATAAATAAATAAATAAATAAAAAATATATATACATAAGGTGAAATATAAAGAAGGTTCGAAAATAGTTATTTAAAGACACATTAAAACAAGAGTAGGAATCACATTATGAATTTGAAGAAATTGAAAGGAAACGAGAACCAATGGAACATTCTCCATCATTTCAAACGAAAAAATAAAGTTATAATGACAGGATAGTAGAATAAATCTGTGGTTCATGTAACCTCAATATTTCTTGGAACAATTCGAACAATTCCAGTAGGCGCAATTCCTTGAAACAATTATTGTTCAATTTGTAAATCGATGGAGAGAAGTAACATCAATATTTCAAGGTTTTAAACATTAGAGAGAAGACCTCGCTAAAAAAAGGGGGAGGGGAAATTGGGGGATCCTGCAACTTCATAAATTTATTTACACTAAAATAAATAAATAAATAAAAAGTAAAAAAGAAAAAAAAGACTTGCTTCAGAAACTTGTAAAATGTTTTCACTTCTTCTTCTTCTTCTTCTTTTTTTTTTTTTTTTTCAAAATATATATTGTAATATAGTAAACCTATGGAAATGCAATCCCCAGGAGAAAAACAAAAACCCAATTTAGAAGCTTTCTTCTTAAGGGTGTTTTTCGATTCAAACTGTTTATTTTCCGATTTATTTTTAAATTCATTTCTGCTCGCATATGCATCAAACTGGCAAATTGTCTTATTTTGAAAGTACACAAGGTGCCGTAATTGTCCATTCTTTGATAAATGCAGAAAATATTAAAAAACAAATCCAAAACGGCATTTTGAATAGATTCTTCCAAAGCGGGAGATCTGTGAACGAAAAAAAGGGTCATACTGAAAAGATAATTGTTTATAATTAAATTCTAATTGCGCGTAAAATGACACCACACGGCACCTTATACCTTTCTTCAAAAATCTCCACAGCATGTTTCTACTTTAAAAAATGTGCCTTAAATTGTATCAGAAATTTTCAAGCTGGTTGAAGGTGGAAAAGCTTTTTTTCGAATACACCCTTAACAAGTACTAGATGGAATCCGTCAAAACTTGACGGCACCAAAGAAAAAAAAAAGGTATTTTCCTGGTATTAAAGGATTATTTAGCGACTAATCTTCAGCAAAAATTCCAATAAATAAAAGAAAAACCTCCATTTTACATCCAGGCAAATGACCCGCAATTGGCAGAGTTACATTCAAACATGCTGTCATAGAATTATAATCTCCCTCATTTGATACTTTTCCATTTACAAAAAAGGATAAATTTGATAAAATGGCAAATTGCATCAAAAGATCGTGAGAATAAACGACAAATTTCACCGAAAGACCTCGAAAAAACGACAAATTTTGTACAAGCATCATATAAAACCTGAATTTTGTCAAAAGATTGCGAAAATACACAAAATTTGTCTAAGTACCACAAAAAACACAAATTTCGGCAAATAATCGCAAAAAATAGCAAATTTTGCCAAAAGATTGAAAAAAAATATGTGTGCCACTCGAAGACTGCCGCGGTAAAGCTATTGCATAGCATTTTTTATCCCCTTATGCAAAAATACCGCGTCAATGTCTGCTGAAGTCTATCGAAGGATACCTTCCCGAAGTCTGCCAAACTGAAACTTCGTTAGCCGGATTGTTAGGAATTTTTCTCGTTGCGGAATTCTTAAATTCGGTCGCCGCGCTCAAAGCCCGCGATAAAAGCTATGCAATAGCTTAATAAATTACCAAACAAAATTTGGTCGCGCTACGAAAATTAGATCGCGAGTTATAAGCATTTTAAATTTTTCGACTCTCACCGTGGTGGGGGTCTCCTGTCACCAAAAATTAACACTGTCTTATAATAAATTACCAAACAATATTTTGCCAAGCTACCAAAATTAGATCGCGAGTTATAAGCATTTTTAATTTTTCGACCCTCGCCGTGGGGTGTCTTCTGTCACCAACAATTAACAATGTCTCATAATAAATTACCAAACAAAATTTGGCCGCGCTACGAAAATTAGATCGCGAGTTATGAGCATTTTGAATTTTTCGATCCTCACCGTGGGGTGTCTCCTGTCACCAGAAATTAACAATGTCTCATAATAAATTACCAAAAAAAATTTGGCCGCGATACGAAAATGAGATCGCGAGTTATAAGCATTTCAAATTTTTCGACCCTCACCGTGGGGGTCTCCTGTCACCAAAAATTAACAGTCTCATATTAAATTACCAAACAAAATTTGGCCGCGCTACGAAAATTAGATCGTGAGTTATAAGCATTTTAAATTTTTCGACCCTCACCGTGGGGGGTCTCCTGTCACCAAAAATTAACAGTCTCAAAATAAATTACCAAACAAAATTTGGCCGCGCTACGAAAATTAGATCGCGAGTTATAAGCATTTTAAATTTTTCGACCCTCACCGTGAGGGTCTCCTGTCACCAAAACTTAACACTGACTCATAATAAATGAATAAACAAAATTTGGTCGCGCTACGAAAATTAGATCGTGAGTTATAAGCATTTTAAATTTTTCGACCCTCACCGTGGGGGGTCTCCTGTCACCAAAAATTAACAGTCTCAAAATAAATTACCAAACAAAATTTGGCCGCGCTACGAAAATTAGATCGCGAGTTATAAGCATTTTAAATTTTTCGACCCTCACCGTGAGGGTCTCCTGTCACCAAAAATTAACACTGTCTCATAATAAATTACCAAACAAAATTTGGCCGCGCTACGAAAATTAGATCGTGAGTTACAAGCATTTTAAATTTTTCGACCCTCACCGTGGGGGCTCTCCTGTCACCAAAAATCAACACTGTCCCATAATAAATTACCAAACAAAATTTGGCCGCGCTACGAAAATTAGATCGCGAGTTATAAGCATTTTAAATTTTTCGACCCTCACCGTGGGGGGTCTCCTGTCTCCAAAAATTAACACTGTCTTATAATAAATTACCAAACAATATTTTGCCAAGCTACCAAAATTAGATCGCGAGTTATAAGCATTTTTAATTTTTCGACCCTCACCGTGGGGTGTCTTCTGTCACCAACAATCAACACTGTCCCATAATAAATAACCAAACAAAATTTGGCCGCGCTACGAAAATTAGATCGTGAGTTATGAGCATTTTAAATTTTTCGATCCTCACCGTCTGGGGTCTCCTGTCACCAAAAATAAACACTGTCTCCTAATAAATTACCAAACAAGTTTGGCCGCGCTACGAAGATTAGATCGCGAGTTATAAGCATTTTAAATTTTTCGACCCTCACCGTGGGGTGTATCCTGTCACCAGAAATTAACAATGTCTCATAATAAATTACCAAACAATGTTTGGCCGCGCTACGAAAGTTAGATCGCGAGTTATAAGCATTTTAAATTTTTCGACCCTCACGGTGGGGGGGGGTCTCTTGTCACCAAAATAAATAAGACCACCAAAATAAACACTGTCTCATAATAAATTACCAAACAAAATTTGGCCGCGCTATGAAAATTAGATCATAAGAAACATAAGTTTGAGACTTGATATTCTAATATCTGAAAAATACCGCGTCAATGTCTGCCGAAGTCTACCGAAGGATACCGTTCCGAAGTTTTCCGAAAGGAAACGAAGTTAGCCGAGTGTTAGGTTTTTTCGTTACCGATGTGTTAGGATTTACGCGTTACGGAATTTTTGGATTCGGTCACCGCGCTCAAAGCCCGCGATAAAAGCTATGCAATAGCTTAAAAAAAAAAAAAATAGAAAATTTCATCAAAATACCCTCCCCTCCCAAAAAAAAAACCCCGGAAATTTTGTAAATAGATGGAAAAAACAGCAAATTTCATCAACAAATCGCAAAAAACAGCAAATTTTTTCAAAATTTGTTAAAAGACAAAAAAAAAAAAAAAAAAAAAAAAAAAAAAAAAAAAAACACAAATTTTGTCTAGGTATTCTAAATGAAACAAATTTCGTCAAAGTATTGCAAAAAAAAAAAAAAAAAAAAAAAAAAAAAAAAAATCAAAATTTTGTGAAAACATGTCGAAAAATGGCAATTTTATGAAGAAATTTCGAAACAAATTCAAATTTTGACAAAAAATCCCTAAAAATGGCAAATTTGTAAATATATTGTGAAAAAGAAATTCAAAATATTGTGAGAAAACAAAAAATTTTTCAAATGATTGTGAGTAAGCAACAAATTTCTTCAAAGGATTGAAAAAAGGCACATTTCGTCAAATAATCACAGAAAAGGAAAATATCGCAAAAGAAAAAAAAAAAAATCCGACAAATTTTGCAAAAAGATAACGAAAAAAGGATAAATTCAATGAAACGGCAAATAATATCGAAAGACCACAACAAAATGACAAATTTGGTCCAGGCATCATAAAAGATGTGAATTTCGTCTTACAATTTCGCGTGCTGTTGCTACCTGTCCTGTAACAGTAAGTTATTCATCATTATTTATTTTATGTTGCTGTGATTTCGATTATTTTTCATAGCGAGTCCTAGGCTTAATCATTATTTAATAGCAAATTTCTTCAAAATACCCCTCCCCCTTCTCCAAAAAAAAAAATAATAATAATAATAATAAAAATAAATAAATAAATAAATAAATAAATAAAATAAAAATAAACCTCCGACTGCAAAGGTTTTCTCATTGAGATATGTTTTAATTATTTAAAGGTTCCGTTTTTACAGGTTTTAGTATAAAACGCTTTCTAATTAAATAAACGCTATTTTCAAATGGCGATAATGGGTAATGTTAAGACTTATTTTTGTCAATGTTGAATCACTTCCTTGGCTCTGGAAATACTACAAATAATGATACAACAGATTTATTTTTTAATTGCTGTTCAAAGACAGAAGCTAAACTGAAATTTTGATTTATTATAAATTATTTATTTATTTATTATTATTTGTATTTATTGTTTATTATTATTTATTGTTTATTGATGTTTATTATTATTTATTTATTATTTATTATTATTATTATTTATTGTTTAGTAGTGTTTATTATTATTTATTTAGAATTTATTATTATTATTATCCAGATTTTTTTTTATTATTATTATTACATATTGTATGAAGCTTATTCTCAAATTTAAACTGTTGCTTTCTGAGATATTTTGCAAAGTAATTTTCGTTCGAATGAAATTGGTAGTTGCTGTTATTCAGAAACTATGAATTTTTTAAAAAAATTTACTTTGCATTCTTTTTTTTTTTTTTTTTTTAATACAACATAAAGAGTAATCATATGATTTATTTGAAATATATATATATATATATATATATATATATATATATATAAGCAAAAAGCAAAAATATTTCAATGTTATTGATGATGCAAATAATATTTGCCGAATTCGTTTAAATTTTAAATGGACAGTGATATAGGTGCAGATTACAAAAATTTTTAAGGGGCCAGTGGCTCCCAAACCAAAACAAATAATATTTATGCTGATTAAAATAGGTATGTTGACAGGTTATACAAGTAAAGATGGATTTGTGTAAATTAGGGTGTATACAGGGTGAGTCATAAATATCGAAACAATAGGCTATCTCCTTAAATATTGCCCCTAGACCCATACTTCCAATTACAAAAATTCATAAAAAAGTGAACTTTTTGATAAGATAAATTGCAACTCCATGGGGGGGGGGGGGGTCTATTTGAAAAATTACGAAAATTAAGATTTTATACGGCCCCCGTAGGATAAAAATTCCAATTAGGAAAACTTTCCTTTTCAGGTTCTGAAATAAACACACAAAAATGCATCTTCATATCTTAAAAACTCACAGAGTTACAGCCGTTTAAATAATTCATCAGGTTTTAAGGGACTAGACACAAATTGAATGCGCGCAATTCAAGAAACAATGTTACTTTAACAGTTCTAGAAAACATGTAAAAAAATCTTTTGAGTTAGAATTTTTATTTTTATTTTATTTATTTATTTATTTATTGTGATGGTTAGCCGTATAATTTGCTAAAAAAATCTTATCCTAAAATTTCTCATAAAATTTCTCAAAATTTCAAATGATTGGTACTAGTTTAAATGGCAAAATTTAAAACAGCTATAACTCGAATATCGAAACATTATTTATCGGATTTCAATTTCTTTCCATATAATTAAAGATAAAAATCTGATTTTAGTTTTGTTTCAGGGTTTTTTCCTTTCAATACTAATTTTAAAACTATTAAAAATACTTAAAAATGATATAACTTCTAAAAAAAAAAAAAAAAAAAAAAAAAAAAAAAAATCACATTTTCAAAAGTAAATATTTTTTCAAAATTGACGAAACAAAACTAAAGTAAAATAATCAAAAATTACATGTTTCAAGTTTGCACTTTTTTTCTTTAACAATTCTTGACTTTTAATAAATTAAAGACGAGAAATAGTGGGGGAAACATGCATCATGCAGAAAAATGAATTTAAAGTTTTATATAAAGTTTGGCTCCTAAAAAATGTTTAAATGCTTTTTAAAGAATTAAAAGTGTAAAATAACTCTTTTTTTTTTCTTTTTTGGTCGCTCAAACTTCCAATTTAATTTAACTTTTCTCATTTCCATCTTCTTTCTGTACTATTTAAATGTCCGTTAATTATTTAAAACAATGCTTTTTATAAGATGCGGATTAAGTCTTTTTTTTTTTATAAATTTAGCTCTTACAACTTCAGGCCTTTTATCGTCCTTTTAGAGGTGTTAAAAAATCTTTATTCTGGACCCAGGCCGGGCCAGGATAAAGACGGTAGGGGGAACTGGGGTACATTGATACATGGGGCACATTGATACACCCCCTCTACCGCTCACAGGGTCATTACAGGAAATTTCACAACAGCTCCAAAAGGTGATGCTAGTGTATTCAACTACATACAGAAAATCTTGGAATGATTCAGCAATTTGATGAAATGGGACGGGTGATTTATTGTTTTTGTTGTTCAAAAGTAAATTTGAGTTGTACAATTGAAATTCTATTATACAACTGTTCCAGTATTTTCATCCAAAATGAATACTCTCCCTGGTAAGTACTGCTACTCTTTATCAGTTCCTCATTATTTATTGTTAGATATATTGTGAAGTGTTGGATTTGAGACTCATTTTATTCAAAATCTCTGTATGGGGCACATTGATACAGTTTATGACGGGGCACATTGATACAGCCTAAATCCTTTAATAGTTCATATTTTCATTATCTTTTATTATTTTTTTTACCAAACACTCCTTAATCCAACCTTTTTTTCACGAAAAATTTCTAATATTAGTTTTTATTGAAGTGAAATAGCTCTAATTTCTTTATATTAGAGCATTTTATAGTATTTTTGAAAACAGAAGACGTAGGAACTTACCCAGCATCTAGTGCTAGTAGAACTAATAAAAGAAAAGGACGGCATTCTGGCAAATCTCGAACTTATATCGATTCTCCAGAGAAAAAAGTATTTTCGACATGAGAAATGTTAAGTAAGAGAAACAAACTGCAGAACAGAAAATGATACTTATATTATAAACAGAATTTTTAATATAATTATCCTTTATTTTCTGTTTATGAACCTATTTATAGACAGAAAAACTGGTAATTTTTTCATCTTTCATAAGAAAGAAGATAATGCTGGAGTTGAAGTGCTAGATATGACAAAGTTACCACAGCCAACAATCAGGCAAGAAACAGACAGAACATCAAGTCATAATATATTTAATTTTGATTGCTTTAATATTGCTTAAAAATAAATTGTGGGTGATTTGAATTTTTATAAATAAATATAAAATGGTTTTCTAACTCATTTTTTATGAAAAATATGCATTGGTATTATTTTGTCGTCATTTTTCTTAAACGTATCAATCTGCCCCGGGGATGGGGCACATTGATACAAATGACTTTTTTTGATTTTTTTAAAATTACATGCAAAAATACTACATAAAACAATGATTGTACATTTTTATAACATACTACACAAGTTTTGCTGTCACCTCATGAAAAAAAAACTTGAATTTTCTACTTTCTTGACACCAAAAAAAATCTTAGAAAAAAACTGTATCAATGTACCCCAGTTCCCCCTACTTTTTTCTGAAGATTCGCCTGGACGGGCCTAACATATTTTTCATAACGGAGAGGACTGATTCCTTTTTCTTAGGCGTGCAGAGGACGAAATTTTCAACCCCGCTCTCGACACAATTAGTATTAAAATCACTGTCTCTGCCTGACCTAATATGTGCATAAAGTAAGTAAAGTTTAGCTCAATCAAAATTTTTGCAAAAAACACGTAGATTAAAAAATCACATTTATTTTACCAAAAAAAAAAAAAAAAAAAAAAAAAACTTTTAAAAATCTTTTTTTAATGATTAGTATATTTAAAGGCTAAAAAATTAAATACAATAAAACCAGTGAAAAAATCTGCCTATGAAGGAATCCTGTCTTAAACGAAAACTGTATTGATCCATAAAAATAAAAATATGAGAAAAAAATTAACTCCTTATAAGTAGGGCATTTATATATAACGTATATTTTCTTTCCAATGTAATTCCGTCTTAAAAGTTTTACTGTATAATGTTTTTCAAAGTCTCCAACGCATAAAAATGGTTTAACGATATTAAAATACACGTGAAACATTTACATATAAACATTAGGGTGGGCCGAAAAAAACTTTTTTTCGATTTTTGATTATGGCGGGTGCGGAAAAGTGGCCACTGGTGGCACTCAGTTCATACAAAAATTTTGAGATTTTTTGGACATTTCTTTACCCTGCCGCAAACGGCTTGAAGTTTTGCAAAAATGTTCATTTTTTAACTTTTTTCAAAAAAAATTAAAAAATGTTAAATTAAATTTATTTTGGTTGTATTTACTTGAAAAGGCATATTTAATGTACCAAATGTTTAAATAAGATCTGATCATGCATTATTTAATATCTATGTGTATTATAACTTAGGCTATTTTTATAGCTTTTTCGCGTATAATAGGCAAAAGTTGTGTTTGTTTGAATCGATCGTTAGTTTCTGTGTTATTTATGTCCCTTAGTCTTCTTTATATATTTTCTATGTGTCAAACGTCATATATTTGAGGAAAAGACAGCAGTATACTTCAAAAACAAATCTGGAAGGTGAGAAAGTGGTGTAGCAGGACTCTAAGCGCGCGCAATGATTCGTCGTAATACTCAGGGAGTGAAGGACAAAATAGTTGAAAGCCAAAATGCGATAAGGGATTCTTATTATTTATCCTTGCTAAATTACCTGCGACATTTGTTCAGTGTTTACGTGAAACCATTTTGTAGTGATATACAGTGCTTTTTGGGTCATTTAATGTGTCATTATAGTGTTTTATGCGTTTTATTACAACGCGTTTAGAAATGGCTAGTATAAAGGGCCATGACAATGCAAAGACACGCGATAGCGTGAAAAGTAACTCTTTGGGGTCATCATGCATATTGAAAGAATTGCAATTGCCAATTTATGCTGATAATCATGCGCCACTAATACTGGTTGCTTCACCAAGTAAAAGTTGTGACAGCAGAGGATACAAATCTGGTCATCGATAAAAACAAAGTAAGAAGAGAAAAATAGAAACTTGGAAAGAAGATACAGACAGAAGAAGTTATTGAAAGAAGAAAAATTAAAAGCATATTTTTTGATGGTAGAACGGATAAAAGTATATTCAGAGGAAAAAAAGAACAAGCGGCACTGTCAAAGGAAAGGCGAGGAACACATCACCGTGTTGTTTGAACCTGGTTAGGAATACTCGGATCGCATGATATCTTGTTCTGGTCACGGAAAAGAAATAGCAAAATCATTATACAATCTTCCAAGTCACCACAAGTTAGACTTTGACTGACGAGGTATCAAGGTAACGGAACGAGGTATCAAGTGACACAAGTATTCCTAACCAGGTTCAAACAACACGGTGATGTGTTCCACGCCTTTCTCTCGACGGTGCTGCTTGTTATTTTTCTTCCTCTGAATATACTTTTATCCTTTCTACCATCAAAAAATATGCTTTTAATTTTCCTTCTTTCAATAACTTCTTCTGCCTGTATCTTCTTTCCAAGTTTGTATTTCTCTCTTCTGACTTTGTTTTTATCGATGACGAGATTCGTATCCTCTGCTGTCACAACTTCTACATGGTGTAGCAACCAGTAGTAGTGGCGCATGATTATCAGCATAGGTTGGGAATTGCAATCCTTTCAATATGCATGATGCCCCTAAAGAGTTACTTTTCACGCTACCGCGTGTCTTTGCATTGTCATGGCCCTTTATACTAGCCATTTCTAAGCTCGTTGTAATAAAACGCACAAAACACTATAATGGAACATTAAACGACCCGAAAAGCACTGTATATCACCACAAAAGGGTTTCACGTAAACACTGAACAAATGTCGCAGGTAATTTAGCAAGGATAAATAATAAGAATCCTTTATCGCATTTTGGCTCTCAACTATTTCGTCCTTCACTCCCTGAGTATTACGACGAATGATTGCGCGCGCTTAGAGTCCTGCTACACCACTTTCTCACCTTCCAGATTTGTTTTTGAAGTATACTGCTGTCTTTTCCGCAAATATATGACGTTTGACACATAGAAAATATATAAAGAAGACCAAGGGACATAAATAATACAGAAACTAACGATCGATTCAAACAAATACAACTTTTGCCTATTATACGCGAAAAAGCTATGAAAATAGCCTAAGTTATAATACACATAGATATTAAATAATGCATGATCAGATCTTATTTAAACATTTGGTACATTAAATATGCCTTTTCAAGTAAATACAACCAAAATAAATTTAATTTAACATTTTTTAATTTTTTTTGAAAAAAGTTCAAAAATGAACATTTTTGCAAAACTTCAAGCCGTTTGCGGCAGGGTAAGGAAATGTCTAAAAAATCTAAAATTTTTTGTATGAACTGAGTGCCACCAGTGGCCACTTTTCCGCACCCGCCATAATCGAAAATCGAAAAAAAGTTTTTTTCGGCCCACCCTAATAAACATAGATTTATTGATAAAATAAATATATCACAGCCTTTGGCGCTTATTTAATAATAAAAAAAAAGTATAAATATGAAAAACGAAAGGCTATAATAAGTATTTTTGGTCAGAACTCCTCCATACGACACAATTTTTAACCTTGCCAAAGAAAAAAAAAAAAAAACTATGTAGAAATTCACGGCTGAGCCTAGCTATGATTTTAAGATTTTTCCAGGCCTGTCTGGGCTATGATTTTAAGATTTTTCCAGGCCGGGCCGAACTTTTTTCCCTGTGGGTCGGTTTTGGGCCGAACCTAGGTATTTCGACCTTTGCAGACCTCCAGTATGAACTACCAACATAGCTTGAAAACAAATTTAGCTTTAAATTAATTCACTGCTTTTTTTATATCCAAATAAGAGGCACTGTCTTAAATCGACTTTTAATAACTGACAATTTATGGACGACCCCTCACTTGTTTCTAAAATGAATTGAGAAGTCTTCATTTTCAGGCATGGTTAAGTGGTGTAAGTCACGAAATTTGGAGAATTTTGAATTTTAATATCTCTTTGAGGTTTTTAAATATGGAGATGAATTTTTTTTTTTTTTTTTTTTTTTTTTTTTTGTTCAATTTAGGAATGGATAAGGAATAATTTTCTAATTGGGAATATGGCCCTACAGGGACCGTATGAAAATTTAATTTTTGTATTTTTCAAAAAGACCCCCCCATGGAGTTGCAACTGATCTTATCAAAAAGCTCACCTTTTTTTTTATGAATTTTTGCTATTGGAAGTATGGGTCTAGGGGCGATATTTAAGGAGATAGCCTATTGTTTAGATATTTATGACTCACCCTGTATATATAAAGAGATAATATATCAAGTATGAAGTATTAAGTATTAAGTATACAGATAAAAAATAAATAAACAAATAAATAAATATTTGTTTAAGGCAGATTTTTAAAATTACTCTTTAATGTGTAAAATCATAACTAAATTGAATCCAGAAACTCCTGTGGCAATAAAAAACATCAAATTTAGATCTAAATGTCCCGACAGGGTGCCATTATCGTACATTTTAATCGAAAACACACTCATCTAAGATGTTCCGTTCACAACAGAGAGGCGCTTGGAAATACATATTTTCTTACATTGTGTCCCGCAGATAACCATCTGTCCCTTTAGGCGTCATCAAAGTGTGTCCAGGAAATTTGGGGGTATCGAACGGGAACACTTCTCTCCCTTGTTTGATTCGAATCTCTATCTCCCTGGCACTTGAGAAAGAGAGTTCGGGGAGGGGGATGGAACAAAGGGATGTTCTGACGATGCAGAAACATCCCCGACTGACCGTAAAAAAGAACGATTACGCTTCGTTTGAGCGAAGATCTGGAAAGAGAAATGAATCTATATAGAAGTTGAAAAAGGGAAAAAAAGTGAAAAAAAAAAAAAAAAATTGCGTCTTTCCTTTGCTTGTCAACAATGTTCCAGCATCTTCCGCCTACGTCCATTGGAGGAATGCAATGACCCGCGGAAGAGGATGCGCATTTCATTGTTGTTTTTGCGTAAACATGAGAATGTAAGGGATAGCTTTCTTTTAGGGAGTGTTTTTCGCGAGGGACGTGAAAATATACTTTGCCCCTCCTTGTAATAATGGAATATGTTTTTTCATAAGATCCAAGTATAAAAATAAAACTTAAATATAAAAAAAAATTTAACGGAGTTACATGAAGATTTACATCCTCCAATTGAGGTACAATTGTTGATTGAAATGTTAGCAAAATGCTGACTTAAGGGTGTTCTCAACTGCTCCGCTCAACAAGCGAAAACGTTTTGACACAGTTACAAATTCATTTTTTAACGGAAAGATATAAAATTGGAATGCCTGACTATGGAAGCGAATTCGAATAGAATTTATTTTTCCATTTAATGATAATTAAATTACCTATCGAGTTATAAGCTATTTCGATCACGAGATCACCCGTTTTTCTCCTCCTTTTCGACCGGTTTTTCTGCTTTCGTCGGGAAATATGCTCAAAAACGTCAACTTTGAAGGCTTGTTATGAAAAATCTATTGTGTTTTTTTAAAAACAGAAAATTGAGTGCAATTAGACAGTTTCTGAATAACAACACCTGCTATTTTCATGCATTTCCGAACAAACATAAATTAATGCACGTGTCACAAAGTGGCCCTTTTTTATTTAAGAACACCCTTAAGGGTGTTTTAGATTCAAACTGCTTATTTTCCGATTTATTTTTAAATTCATTTTTACTCTCAAATGCATAAAACTGGCAAATTGTCTTATTTAGAAAACACACAAGGTGCCGCGATTGTCGATTCTTTGATAAATGTAGAAAATATTGCAAAAAAAGCAATAAAAAACGGCATTTTGAACCGATTTTTCCGAAGCGGGAGATTTAGGAACGAAAAAAACAGGGTCATACTGAGAAGATAATTGTTTATAAACCAAATTCTAATGAATTGAGCGTAAAATGACATCACACGGCACCTTATACGTCTCTCCGAAAATCCATTAACAAGTTTCACGATTCTACTTTTAAAAATATGTCTGAAATTGTATCAGAAAATTTCGAGCTGTTGAAGGTGGAAAAATATTTTTTGGAATACACTCTTAACAGGTAGGCTAGAGCAGCTAGAAGATCGTGTTATATCCACTCGAACCGAAAATTAAGTCAGGTCGAAGCTGAAACGCGCACCATAAAAAATTTCATGGACCCCACAACCCACACCCAACATTTTTTTCTCTTCGAAGAATGAAAGATTATACAACTTGTTGAAGAGAAGTTAACTCTACGCACTAAAATCCTAAACCGACTGGAAGCCCGAAAATAAAAATAATTAATCCTTTTTTTAAACACAATAATGAAAAAATAATCTACAGCTTAACTCTAAAATTAATTTTATCTTTTACATTAAAAAGTAAATGGATATAAACTGAATCAAATACATGTTTAAAAAATATTTTGACTTTCTTTTAAAAAATAATTCTATTTCACAAAAAAGCTAAGCTATTAAAAAATTATTAAATAGCATTTAGTGCATTCAAGAATTCTAAGGAATTATATTTCGGAGGACATAAATTAATTATTGGACTAATAAGCATTACCATTAATATTTTTATTTAATTGGCCATTAGTAATATTGATAGATGAAAAAAGAATTGAATAATAAAATATAAAATAATGTTGCATTTTATTTTTAAAATTCACCTAAAATGGGTTGAGGGGGGGGGGGGATAAATGATTGTTAAATTAACAGTCAGATACAAAAAGAATATTCAACACATTGTTGTATAAAGAAATAACATTTACAGGAGAAAAAATTGCACCTGAAGTTGATTTCTCTTTTTCAATGACAACGGTACCGCTGAATTACTAAAAATATTATAAGTAAAAATAAATTTTGTGATAAAGAAGGGCGGAAAAATAAACAGTTCCAAGTGTTTATATATATACTATACATTAATGTGTATATCTCTTTGCATTTGCAAAACCTTTTTTCAGTATTTGTAAGTTTAAGTTAAAATTGCTAATTATTATTAAAAATGCAACATAAACATACACATAAGTAATTTAATTTTTTTAAAAAATTCTCATTAAAAAATAATATAAAATAACCAAAAAATTGCTAATTTCTTAAAATTAATATTTAAATTTAAAATGATTAAATATAAATAAATTTTATGAAATCCATACTGTAATATTATACAGGAACCAATAGAAATAGCATGAATATTTTAAATGTTATATTTATAAAAAGACAAACAACGTTGAAAATTCCTAAAAAGAAATTAATAATTCAAACATTAAAACTGTGAAACTAATACATTTTAGTATAAATCAGTATAAGAATAATCTATTTCATTTGAATATATATTTAAAACACAATTTTAAAGCTTTATAGTAATTGAACTGTTATTTATAGAGTAGTTTTTCCTGCACAATTTTACAAAAAAAAAAAAAAAATATTTTTTAAGTAGAATTATAAGACAATTTGCAATTTAATTTTTAAAAAATTGTAAGAAATATAAATATTTAAAAAAGTCCCAAAAGGAAAAGGAAAAATATTTAAATTTATATTAATTTAAAAAAAGAAAAAATTGATATTTTTATCGAAACTGAGTTTTTAAAATCATTTAGGTACTTTAAAAACACAAGGCAGAACCCGTCGAATTTCAACGAAAGAAAATATTTATGAAGGAACTGTTTCATTGACTTATGATAAACCTACGAAATTAGTTACAATAAAAAATTCATCTAATATTGGTTTGTCTAATTCTCATACACATATTATTTGAACCTAAAGTTAACAAAATAATATTTCTATGAAACTCGGTTGTCTGAGTTATAAAAATTAAACTTTAATCGTAATGATAAACTTTAATAAACTTTAATAAGCTTAAATAAACTTTAATCGTACTAAAATATAATAAAGATCTGTTATTATGACAAAAATATTAATTAAGGCTCTTATGCTTGGTATTCTAAAATGAAAAACTGCAAAATTTGTTCCAATTTCACTTAATCATAGAATTTTTTCCTCGTGAAATCTAAATCTGACATGTGAAAAAACAAAGGTTAACATGAAAATGGCAATATAAAAATACAGTAATCTGCTTTTTTCGGTTCCTCCCCCCCCCCCTTTTGCTTTTAATAGAAATGGAATTCTTCTGTTGCCACAGTTAGAAAAATGGTATTAAAAACTACACAAAAATTAATAATTCAAAAATGTATTAAGATACAATTTTCAAACAAATTGCATATAAAAGCACATCTTTTTCCCTATACGATGGTGTAAAAATTAAAAATGTGGGATGTTTGGAAGTTTAAAATTTTAAAGTAGCAAAAATTGGAAAATCGAAATTTCATTTCAAATTTCAAGTTGCCATTCGCAAAATGACGTATGCGTTACGCACAGATACGTTTGGCCTTTATAATATAGAGAGGTATATGCTCAAGCATGTGTTGCATTTCTTTTTTTTTCCTTTTCTCATATAATGTCAAAGTGCCCAAAAGTGATGAAATATAAATGTAACAAAGTTCTTGGATTTAAAATGCTAAGCAAGAATCATATATAATGAAACATCCGTATTTCAAATAATAATTCGATTTCTTCAAAGCAATTTCGTTTTGATTTTAGCATAAAAATCAATAAGTTGTTGCTTATATCTGGCATTTTATATTTAATAAACTGCAAAATATAACTTAAGTGTCACAAATATTAGAATTCACATCGCATCTAGGAAAAGTGACTTCATATATTTTTATTAACTGCTGAAGAAACAGAAGTATAATTTTGTATGAAACTTTGAATTATTTTAGATGTGAAATTTAAATTGCCTATTTGTGTTTTTTACGCAGTTTTTTACCACCCAATAATTGTACAAAAATCTTAATTATAAAGAAAACTCTATTATTACGTAACTACATAAGACGACGGATTTGTGCAATTCTTCTATTTATTATCAGAGCAGTAATAAGGTTGAAAGTCCACTTTTAAACAAAGATATTTTTGAGCCATTGGATAATAATTAACAAAAACGACATGTGCAGTTTTAGAACATAATAAACTATGGAAAAGTACGATAAACATTAATGTTAAAGTTTAAAAATATATGATGCTATCACAATTAAAGATAATGAATTTTCTTTTCATTTAAATTGAGACATATTTAAATGAATACTAAATATACTCTTAACCGCTCGACTTTACATTATTATAATTATAATTTTAAATTAATGATTTCAGCTAAGATGACAGCTCTTTGATTTTTCAATCATTAACTTTTATTTGTAAAATCTTTTTAGAAATTCGCCATAATTTATAACCCCTTCCCCTCCCTTCTTCCTTTTCCTTTTTTTTCCCCCATGGAAAGGAAAAATAAATATTTATTTTCTTCATGTTATTTTTTAACAAGGATATAGCGTTCTAGACTTTCCCTTAAAATTCTGGAAAAGAATATAACCTAAGAAAAAAAATGCAAAACGTTGGAGAAATGGCCAACAAAAACCGTAATCAATTACTTGCATCCCTTCACTAGTGATACATTATCAGAGAAGAACCGCAATATATGAAAATTCTCCTTCATTATTTTCTTTCTGCCAGAAAACTATCGTCTGCATTCAATTGCAAACTGCAGAAATCATTAACAATGAATAATAAATCCTTTTTCTTGCTCAAATTTTCTTTTAGATTTTTCTTCCCCCCTTAAACAAGTGACATAATTAAAGAAACATACCCTAATGGCAGATAAAAAGAAATTAAATGCAAATATAAATATACATCGCATGCGACATTTACATTCTACGGAATGGCAACGGTAATTAGAATGAGAACGTTGCAGGATATTAGGACAAGCAATTCTTTGTTTTATTATGCGAAGGTTTTTCTAGGAATAACATTTATTCTAGGTAAATAGAAAAATGTAATTTACAGTGAAAAGGTGGAGGGTACGAGATATGATTTACTAAGGAAGTTCTAATTAAAAGCTAATTTATATTGTTTATTTGTTTGTACGACAAAAATTCTTCTTGAAGCACATGCGATGAATTTTGACGACGATAAATAACAAAACTACAGATGCATTCAGGAAAGGAAAAAATGCAATTAATTCTGCTCATTTCATTTGACAAAAAGCAACGATATTAATTAAACTTGAGGAAATGTAACCAAAATCAAAATATGATATAGTGTATGTCATGGTTAAATTGTATTTTTTCATTTGAATTCAGAGAAATGTATGTATCTAAGTAAATAAATAGAAAACATAATTGAACAGAAACTAACATAGCATGTATTGTATAAGCTCATAATAATAAATCTCAAAACATGTGTTGGTGGAAACATATAGCGATGTACAGTGTCTCACAAAAGTGATGGGACACTTGTGCTTTATAAAAAGAAACTGCAATAAAATAAACAAACATGTGCAAAAATTTTTTGGGTGTGTTTCATATTTAAAGTTAGTAACAATTATTACATAACATACATTTTGTCAAAATATTAAAATATTAATTTAGTAAAAATACAATTGTTCAGAACGGAGCAAAAAATGGCTCACATAAGTGATGGGACACTTACTTTTCCATCAAATGTTTATCCAAAAATTTTATTTTTTAAAAGGTTTTAATATTTTGTTGGATTTCCTTTTACTTTTAAAACATGATTTAATCTTTTTGGGATGGATTCGACTATTTTTTTTTTTTTTTGTGGTTTCTGGAGTGATTTTACCCCATTCTTCTTGAAGCACCGATTTTAGTTGCTGTTTTGAAGAAATGGTGTGTTTGCGAATTCTTGATTCCAATTCTTGCCAAATATTCTCTATGGGATTTAAGTGTGGAGATTGTGGTCGTGTTTTTATTATTTCAGGACAGTTATATAACAGCCAGAGTCTAACGTTCAGAGCAGTGTGCTTGGGGTCATTGTCCTGGTAGAATTTAAAATCGTTATGAAGGTTCAATTTTCGTGCTGAAAATTTCAAATTTTGCTTTAAAATATTAATATACTTGTACTGATCCATTATACTGTCAATAAAAATAAGTTTACCAACTCCAGCGGACGACATACACCCCCATACCATAACTCCTCCTCCACCATGTTTTACTGTTGGTACCAAGTTCTGTTTGCGAAATTCTTCCCTGGGTTTACTTCACACCAAGATTCTACCGTCTGAACCAAATATATTAAATTTACTCTCATCAGCAAATATAACTTTATTCCAGTAATCAGAATTCTTATTTATGTTGGATTTTGCGAAAGCTAGTCTAAGTTTTCTATTCTTTTCACTTACGAAGAATTTTTTCCTGGCTACTCTACCGTGATATCCAGCAGATAGAATTACCCTTCTAATAGTCTCAGGATTAACAATTATTCCATATAATGCTTGTAAATCAGCAGCAACTTTTGAAGCACTATTTCTTGGATTTTTTTAATATTTCGAACGATAATTCGCTTTATTCCATTGGATAGCGTTGATGGTCGGCCAGGTCTTCTTTTATCCTGAATCATATGATTCTTTTTATATCGTTTAATGATATTGAAAACTGTTGAACGACTCAAGTTAACTGTTTCAGCAGTTTTTATAATAGATTTTCCACGTTCAATATGCAAATTAATAACTAATTTTCGAATTTCAAGCGAAGTTTCTTTTCGTTTAGCATTCATGGCTACACAGAGCTAAAAACACAAAAATTCCAAAACAAACTGGAGAGAAATACTGCAGACGATTTTATAAATTATTGCCAGTTGCTTTTAAGTAAAAATAAACCCCCCAAAAATATTTTTATTGCTTATTTCAGACGATTTTTGTAGCATATATAATGGTGTCCCATCACTTACGTGAGCTATTTTTTGCTCCGTTCTAAACATTTGTATTTTTATTAAATTAATATTTTAATATTTTGACAAAATGTATGTTATGTAATAATCTTTACTAAATTTAAGTATGAAACACACCCACAAAAAAATGTGTACATGTTTTTTTAATTTATTTGATTAGTTTCTTTTAGTAAAGCACAAGTGTCCCATCACTTATGTGAGACACTGTAATTTTTCTTACGAAAGATAAAAAAAAATAATAATAAAGAAATAAATAAAGAAATAAAAATAATATTCGAAATAGAGACTGCGGAATACGACCGATACGATATTTCTCGATATTTTGATTGAATGATATTTTTTTTAAATTAAAGTTGTTTTGAAATCAAAGGGTGCTACTTTCTGATTCGATACAGAATTTTTTCTTCCCTGTATAAATAAAAATTTCAGATATGTCTATTCAGATTGGAATTGCTTTTTACATTATCTTAAAAAAATAAAGTATATTTCATAAAATACTGACAAAGTTAATATTTTAAAATGAGTTAAGACAAATCAAAATGGCGAAAACATTGTCCTTAAGCAGCTATCAAAGATATAATCAAAGATCACATCACAATAGGCGATCTTCATATTATCCAAACAAATAATCCCCCCCCCCCCCAAAAAAAAGATCGAATTATGTAATATTGTCCCGTTGTAATTAATATGACTTTAAATAGTAAATAAATCTATGTTCAAATGTTCATATCATCTATGTTCGAATCTATGTTTTGATTCACCCAATTTGAAATTAAAGACAGTCGACTTATTATTGAAATCATAAAATTTGAATATGTACTGAATTTTCTTTTCAAGAAAAAAAAGTATGTTTTGAAAGCTTTTGGATTATCGAATTACATATTTATTTTTATTTTTAAGTTTTGGAGAAAACTCATATCTTAAACTTTCATATTTTGACATATCAGATCGATAACATTTACTGACATTCGGCAAAATAGAAATATTTGACTTAAAAAGCAAGAAAGAGGAGAAATTTTACATTCTATAAATGGCATCATCACAGTCGGTTGAAAAAGAAAATGAAATTGAGCCATTTTGTGGTTGCCTTGGCGAAGTACAGAACAAACACTGGTGTCGGATGGATTCGCCAAATTTTGATCACATGAACAAACAAAACCACATATTTAAAAAATATTTTTCTCAAGGATGAGTGACATTGCAAATTTCAAATATCTTCCCAGCGTAGATATTAAATATTCAGAAAGTTTATTAAACAAATATGCCAATCAAATTTATCTTGAATTTTTACGAGTTTCTCATTTTAAATTTTAACTTACGTATCTCAGAAAAATAATATACCTCAGTTTATTTTTAAGTATGATTTTCAAAATATTCTATGAATTAGTAATATATGTGAATATAGAGTGTGGTAACGTTACCGTTCTTTATTATTAAAATATATTTTCTGCTATTTAAAAATTTAGATTCACTATGAGATTTCTTGGCCCAAAATTCAGAATTATGGTGGTACTAACAAAGCATTAATCTATATTGATATAAATAAATTAATATAATTCACAATTTCCGTTTAAATTATCATCATGATTATGTAATGGGCAATTCCATACAATGATCATCTTTTATCATATTTTTAATATAAATTTTATAAATCAAGTTTTAATATATGTATACTAAGTTTTGAAATCAATGTGTATCAAATTTAGATTAAAATTTTTATTATTTTATTTGCAACCGGCAATAGTTCAAATAAACAACATGGCTGAAAATTAAAATGCTTGCAGTTGTGTAAAAATAGTATTTTTGAAAAACACTTGAAAAAAAAAAAAAAAAAAAAAAAAAAAAAAAAAAAAAGGAGATAATTCTAGCCTATTTTTCATTTTTAAAATAAATGAATGCATGTAGTATAATATTTAATGGCTTTAAGACTATTATAACCATAGTCTTACAGTTTTCATAGCAAATGCACTAAATTCTCTGGTTTTCTTGCTTAGAAACTTTGCAAATGTTTTTTTTTTTTTTTTTTTTTTTTTTCCCCAGGAACTTTCGGACGGACGTAGAACGCGGGAAAGAAAAGAAAAAAACTGGCGTTATAAAACAATAATCCCTTATAACTCAAGATTTGATACATTTATTGAAATATGTAAAAACTTCGATTACAAATGATTTTACTAATCATACCTCCAAGTGCCTTTAAAACTAGTCAGAAAGTTTCGCCTGTTATTATATATATATATATATATATATATCCGTTAATTACTTTTGAATCATCTGCAATTTTATAAAGCTCTAATTTAACTTGTAATCATTGAGTATATTTGCTTAATTTATTCTTTCACATTGACATTTTCCATTTTTTAAAAATCGTATTCTAACAAACAAATTTACTTTCAACGTTGGATACACATTCTGTTTGGATATCAATGTAGAATTTTTATTGATTTGTCTTGTAAAATTCAACATTAAAAAAAAAAAGGAAAAACAAAAAAAAAAAAAAAAAAAGAAGAAGGAGAGAGAAAATTAAGTGTATTTAATAGCAAGAACATAAAAATCTTGCTCTGGAAACTTAGATACCGATAAATAAATTCTTGATGATATACTTTTTTTTTTTTTTTTTACATAAAAGTTGCGTTTTAAATTATATAATAATATGCCATTTTGCTCTTTAATAAGTAATCGACTGAATTTCACTTTGTTTTAATATTATTGATGAAAAAAAAAATCTATTCTGACTTCCTTTAACTTTCAGATAGTGTGAATGGACCTCTGGCATTCGTTGTCATAGTAACTTTCAAAGATAAAGTAAGATGTTAATCAAGTTATTGTTTTCGTGTATTGGCTACATATAGTGTGATGTTAGGAAGAAATTTTGAATTTTCAAAAGATCTCGCTGTAAAAGAGCTGTTGAAGTTAACAGCCCTGAAAGGATTATTACAATTAATATGTCGAGAAATAAATAGAAGGAAAAACTATCTTGTTCGCAAAAATATTTGCTTTAAGGGTGTATTTCGATTCAAACTGCTTATTTTCCGATTTATTTTTAAATTCATTTTTGCACTCAAATGCATCAAACTTTCAAAATCTCTTATTTGGAAAGTACACAAGGTGCCGTGATTGTCGATTCTTTAATAAATGCAGAAAATATTGCAAAAAAAAGCAATCAAAACGGCATTTCGAACCGATTTTTCCCAAGCGAGAGATCTGGGAACGAAAAAAAGGGTCATACTGATAAGGTAATTAATTGTTTATACAGTCGTCCCCGCATAAACGAATATCGACGGTTCCAGAAAAAATATTCGATTAAGCGGGGTATTTGATTAAACGGGGAGGCATATAAATGTAATATTTAAGGTGCAATAAAATGACATAATTATTAAATATAGTATATTGAGTTACCAGAGTAAGAAAATCGTTAAAAACTTTAATAGAATAATACAAACTGAAATAAAAACAAAATGACATGTAAATACGCAATAGTTCAATGACAGTAAACACATGCATTTTGTTTACATTGCATTTAATGCAGATCATGTGAAATGGATCCAAATTTTGTTATTAAAATTTAATTTACGCGATTTATACAGGTTTAAAAAATAGTTGAAAACGATTTATGTGTAATTTTAGAGTAAAAAATGGACGAGATTTTTTTCGAATGGCATCATAATTACCATCTTGAACCTCTAAATGACAACACATTATTATTGAAGGGTTACTTCGAGGATTTTCTCGTTAACGCCAATGCTATAGAAAAATTTATAAAGATATCTCTTTTGCATTTCAATATTTTTAAATGATCTTTTTTGCAATGGATAGCTGAGATCGATCTGTACAAAAGGCGTTGTCGTTTTTGACTTTTTCCATTTTTATCGCGGATATTTTTAAAGAGGATGATTTCTGTTTCGGGACCGGTTTTGAAAATGAAAGTGTCTCCATTAAAAATAATTGTAAAAAAATCGAAAAAGTGAAAAAGAAGTCTTTTGACAAACGAAAGTAAACAAAATACAAAATTGATCGAAATTCCTGTCCAATTTATGTCACCATTTTTGAAATTAATTCGAAAAGATGAACAAGGAAGGGAACTCCCTTGACCAGTACTTATACACCTGCCAGGCGAAATCCATGCTGGGAGTTCTGGAAATTTGTTTTCTGTGTAACAACCGAAAATGACAAAAAGTGTGGAGGAAATTCCAAATGAAACATGTTTTTCACGCCCATTTTTCAAATTGTCTCACTCATTTGTTATTCGATTAAGCGAGGACATTTCGTGAAAAGTATTCGGTTAAGCGGGGAAAAATAACATTAGCCAAATGGGATTAAATTCGGTTCCGGAGGATTTTATTCGAATAAGCGGGGTATTCGATTATCCGTTACCCGATTAAGTGGGGAGGACTGTAACTCAAATTCTAATGACTTGAGCGGAAAAGACATCACACGCCACCTCATACGTCTCTTCAAGAATCCCCTCAGCAAGTTTCATGTTTCTACTTTTAAAAATGTGTTTGAAATTGTATCAGAAAATTTCGAGCTGTTGAAGGTGGAAAAGCGTTTTTTCGAATACACCCTTAATGAGAGTTGAAATTATTTCAAATGAAAACTAGTTGTTGGAAGCCACTTTAATACTTATCAATCATAGATATGCATAATATAAAATACATTGCAATTACGAAATAAAGTTTAAACGTATGTTTAAATATTTTAAATATATAAATGTGCTTTTTTATTGAATTGCTGATGAACCAATTTCGAGAAATTATACAAAACGCCAAACTACTCAACTAGTACTGAATTGCGTAAAAGAAACAACCTTATAAGTCCTAGAATGATAATCCTATTATTATCCTATCAATTTACTGCCTTAGATTAAGCGTCTTATTTCCAATTAATATATATATTTGAATTGAAATTTGAATGAAATACAGGGTCATGAAAAATCGAAGAGTGTGGAAAATTTGGTTATAAATATCTCGGTAACTAATTATCCGATCGACTTCATTCTTTATGCGAAATTTACATTTTTTTATTGTCTTTTACATTCGCTCCTTAAAATAATAAATTTCGAAAAAAAAAATTATTATAATTAATAACAATAAAGTAAAAAATGAAAATTATCTGCGAATATATCTATACCAAAACAGCGTCAGATGTGTCACTCTTGGTAAACAAAAAGAAAGAACCTAAAAATTTCTCTGAAATGAACTCCCTCATTGCTATTTTAGTATGTACAATAGAAACTCGATTAACAGAGTTTTCTGTTAACCAAACCGATAACAAAGTCTATTTTTTTTTTAAATAGGTTTTTAAAAAGGCCACACTTTTTAATTAACTGTCCGTGCCACTGGCTCTGTCAGAGATCTACCTACATGGACCCAGACTTCGCCAAGACCCACAGCCGACCTGACAGAATTAGGCCAATTTTTTCAACAGACCGGGCCGGCAAAAAAATATGAAAAGGCCACCGGGGGGGGGGGGCGATAAAAATTTAAGCGGGTCTACCGGTCCTATATGAAAATCTGTACGAAGCCTATAAAATATGAGTCATTTTCAATGAATATGACTTTCTCGAAATAACTATAAATGGGCGTCACCAGCCGATGCTAGTTTGACAACATCAATATAGAAATGTAACATTTCAGCGTAGAGATCGGTATCGGACGGTTAAGAAGGTGTTACAGTTTAATGGAATCTTTCGGAATGGTTTTATTTGTTGAGCTATGAAGTATAGTTTTATGTATGTTTGTTATTCTCATTTAAAAAACTTTTTTTTTCCTTTTTTTTTCTTTTTCTTTTAAGAGATGTTAAATTCCCGAGCACGGGGAGCTTTTATACACAGTTTTCTAAACCGAGATTTCCGATATCCCAGATACTTGCGGCACCAATTATTCGGATAATCGAGGTTGCACTGTATATGTTAATATGTAAGACATTTAATTTTAAATGCAATAATTAAAATATATTTATTATGAAAACTATACTATTCATTTTTTTTTTTTTCATTATAACCGCAAATTTCAGTAACACATTTTAAGAGAAAAATTAACAGCATTTATTTCTCAGAAAATATATCCTTCCTCTACAGGAATTACATTAATGATTAGAAAAATCTTTTGTTAAATATAAAAGCTTTCACATTTAAACTGATATCAAAAGAAACAAACACACAAAGGAAAGTTGTGGATAAAAAAAATGTGATCCTCAAAAATACCTTCCAAAACAGCGATAGGTTTAAAGGTAATGTTGCCATTTTTCACTAACAAAATGCGAAAATATTGAGAGAAAAACCGAATAAAACTTCAGCCTCCGAAATCGAAAAAGGCAGATACTTTATCGGAACATTACCGTAATAAGAAAGAAAATAAAAGAAACTTATACTTTCCACTCTCTCTTTTTCTCCACAAAAAAGAGATGTTCGCTGGTTGCTTATGACAGAATGAGGACAGTGGTGATACACGACAACTTTCACATAAAGAGAAGCTGACAAAGTCAAGATTCTTGCTTGTTTCCGATTTTTTTTTTTTTTTTTTCCTTTATGTTTTTTGTAGGGTCAGAAGGGATGGAATTTCGGACCTTTTTCCAATAAGCCGTTGAAAACATAAAAAAAGAATTTTTTATATGAATTTTTTTTTTTCATCACACGTGAGTTGAGGGTTAACAAACCTTTTCATGGGGTGAAATAGTTTGTAATGCACTTTTTATGACTTTGTCTTCAGTGGTCATTAATCTAGTGAAGTTCGAGTGGATTTGACTGACTTCTTAGTTCACCAAATGTGTTTTATTTTATTTATTTTATGTGACTTTTTCATTTTCGAATAGTTTTCTGAGAGCGAAAATTCATTTTTAAAGATTATGAACTTTTTGTTTTCATCGTGAATTACTTATCTTTGACGAAATGAAGTGAATTCAAACATTTTAATGTTCTTGTTATAATGTACAAACAGTTTTGATTATTTATATGTTGAAATTCTTTCATTCTAATCCTTTTGTTTATGTTAAAATCTGTTAAAGGGCTAGTTCAATCAAATGAAAAGACCCGTACGCTAATGTTAATCCTATAAAAGAAATTTATAAAAATATCTCAGTTGCATTGCAATATTTTTAAATGATTTTTTCTTACATTGAATAGCTGAGATCTATCTGAATGCCGCCTTTTACTTTTTCGATTTTAATAGCAGATATTTTTTATGAGGGTGCTTTTGCTTTCCAAACTTGATTTGAAAATGAAAGCGCCCCCATAAAAATATCCGTAAAAAACATTCTGGAAACAAATAAGTTTCAGCTATAAAGTACAAAATAATAACAATAATAATAAATAAATTTAATATGCAACCTAGATGTCTATACAAATTCTTTCGTAGAATTAGTATTATAGAACAGGTCTTTTCATTTGAATAAAATAGCCTCTTAATATATAAGCTGTTTTATTTCAAATACAATGATTAAAATATATTTCTGACATAAAATAGATTATTACTTTATTTTTTCCCCTTCAAACAGAACCACGAATTTCATTAACACATTTTAGAAGAAAAATTAACAGCATTTATTACTCAAAAAACGGATCCTTTCTACACAGGAATTCCATTAATGATTGGAAAAATATCCAATATCTTTTGCTAAATGTAAAAACCCTCACATTTAAACTGATATCACAAGAAACAAGCAAACAAAGGAAAGCTCGGGATTAAAAATTGTGGTCCTCAAAAATACCTGCCAAAACAGCGATAGGTTTAAAGATAATGTTGCCATTCTTCACTTACAAAGTGAATACCCACGCGAAAATATTGAGAGAAAAACCGAATAAAACTTCAGCCGTCGAAATCGAAAAAAGCAGATACTTTATCGGAACATTATCGTAATAAGAAAGAAAATAAAAGAAACTTATACTTTTTACTCTCTCTTTTTCTCCACAAAAAGGAGATGTTCGCTGGTTGCTTATGACAGAATGGGGACACTGTGATACACGACAACTTTCACACAAAGAGAAGCTGACAAAGCCAAGATTCTTGCTTGTTTCCGATTTTTTTTTTTTTTTTTCTTTCTTTATGTTTTTTTGTAGGGTCAGAAGGGGTGGAATTTCGGACCTTTTTCCAATAAGCCGTTGAAAACATAAAAAAAGAATTTTTTATATGTTTTTTTTTTTTTTTTTTTTTTTTTATCACACGTGAGTTGAGGGTTAACAAACCTTTTCATGGGGTGAAATAGTTTGTAATGCACTTTTTTATGACTTTCTCTTCAGTGGTCATTAATCTAGTGAAGTTCGAGTGGTTTTGATCGACTTCGACCAAATGTGTTTTATTTTATTTATTTTATGTCACTTTTCATTTTCGAATGGTTTTCTGAGAGCGAAAATTCATCTTTAGATGTTATGAACTTTTTTGTATCCTTCGTGAATTATTTAACGTTAATCAAATGAAGTGGATTCAAACAGTTTAGTGTTCATGTTACATTATACAAACAGTTTTGATTATTTATATGTTGAAATTCTTTCATTCTAATCATTTATTTATGTGAAAATTTGTTAAGCGGCTACTTCAGTCAAATGAAAAAAATCCGTTCGCTGATTATAAAGATATCTCAGTTGCATTTCAATATTTTTATTTATTTATTTATTTATTTATTTATTTATTTATTTATTTTTATTTTTTGCATTAGATAGCTGAGATTCATATGAATGTAGGCCGTTTTTTTCGATTTTAATTGCAGATATTTTTTATGAGGATGCTTTCGCTTTCCAAATCGAATTTGAAAATGAAAGCGTCATCATAAAAACTATCTGCAAACAAAATCAAAAATGTAAAAAACAGTCTGCATAAAGATCGATGTCAGCTATCAAATGAAAAAAAATAAAAATAAAAATAAATAAACAAATAAAATATTAACATGCAACCTAGATATCTGTATAAATTTCTTCCGTAGGATTAGTATTAGTGAACGAGTCTTTTCATTTGAATAAAGTAGCTTCTTGTTACATAAGCTGTTTTATTTTAAATATAATGATTAAAATACACTTCTGACATAAAATAGATTATTATTTTACGTTTTTGTTTCTTCTTTTTTTCAAGCCTAACCACAAATTTCACTAACACATTTTAGGAGAAAAATTAACAGCATTTATTACTCAGAAAATGTGTACTTCCTTAAAGGAATTCCATTAATGATTGGATAAATCTTTTCCAATATCTTTTGTTAAATATAAAAGCCGCCACCTTTGAACTGATATCAAAAGAAACAAAAAAAGGAAAGCTCGGGATGAAAAAAATTGTGGTCCTCAAAAATACCTGCCAAAACAGCGATAGGTTTAAAGATAATGTTGCCATTCTTCACTTACAAAGTGAATACCCATACGAAAATATTGAGAGAAAAACCGAATAAAACTTCAGCCGCAAAAATCGAAAAAAGGCAAATACTTTATCGGAACATTACCGTAATAAGAAAGAAAATGAAAGAAACTTATACTTTTCACTCTCTCCTTTTTCTCCACAAAAAAGAGATGTTCGCTGGTTGCTTATGACAGAATGGGGACACTGTGATACACGACAACTTTCACACAAAGGGAAGCTGACAAAGCCAAGATTCTTGCTTGTTTCCGAATTTTTTTTCCTTTATGTTTTTTACGTAGGATCAGAAGGGGTGGAATTTCGGACCTTTTTCCAATAAACCGCTGAAAACATAAAAAAAAAAAAAGAATTTTTTATATGATTTTTTTTTCACCACACGTGAGTTGAGGGTTAACAAACCTTTTCATGGGGTGAAATCGTTTGTAATGCCTTTTTTATGACTTTCTCTTCAGTGGTCATTAATCTAGTGCAGTTCGAGTGGATTTGACGGACTTCTTAGTTCACCAAATGTGTTTTATTTTATGTATTTTATGTGACTTTTTCATTTTCGAATGTTCTTCTCAGAGCGAAAATTCATCTTTAAAGATTATTAACTTTTTGTTTTCATCGTGAATTACTTATCTTTGATGAAATGAAGTGAATTCAAACAGTTTAATGTTCATGTTATAATATACAAACAGTTTTGGTTATTTATATGTCGAAATTATTTTCATTCTACTTTCTTATTTATGTCAACGAAAAGACCCGTATGCTAATTCCAATCCTGTGGAAGAAATTTATAAAGCTATCTCAGTTGCATTTCAATATTTAATTTTTTTTTTCATTTGGTAGCTGAGATTGATCAGAATACAGGTCGCTTTTTACATTTTGATTTTAATTGCAGATATTTTTTATGAAGGTGCTTTCGCTTTCCAAACCGGATCTGAAAATGAAAGCGTCCCCATAAAGAATATGTGTAAATCAAAAAAAAAAAAAAAAAAAAAAAAAAAAACAGTCTGCATACAAATGGATGTCAGCTATCAAATAAAAAAAAAATAAATAAATAAAATATTAACATGCAACCTAGATATTTATATAAATTTCTTCCGTAGGATTAGTATTAACGAACGGGTCTTTTCATTTGAATAAATTAGCATCCATATATATATATATAAGCCATTTTATTTTAAATACAATGATTAAAATTTATTTCTTACATAAAATATATTATTTTACGGGTTTTTTTTCAAACATAATCAAAAATTTCACTAACACATTTTAGGAGAAAAATTAACAGCATTTATTACTCAGAAAATGTGTACTTCCTTAAAGGAATTCCATTAATGATTGGATAAATCTTTTCCAATATGTTTTGTTAAATATAAAAGTCGCCACATCTGAACTGATATTAAAAGAAACAAACAAAGCAAAGCTCGGGAAAAAAAAATTAAAAAAAATTGTGGTCCTCAAAAATACCTGCCAAAACAGCGATACGTTTAAAGATAATGTTGCCATTCTTCACTTACAGAGTGAATACCCACACGAAAATATTGAGAGAAAAACCGAATAAAACTTCAGCCGCCGAAATCGAAAAAGGCAGATACTTTATCGGAACATTACCGTAATAAGAAAGAAAATAAAAGAAACTTATACTTTCCACTCTCTCCTTTTTCTCCACAAAAGAGAGATGTTCGCTGGTTGCTTATGACAGAATGGGGACACTGTGATACACGACAACTTTCACACAAAGAGAAGCTGACAAAGCCAAGATTCTTGCTTGTTTCCGATTTTTTTTTTTTTTCTTTCTTTATGTTTTTTTGTAGGGTCAGAAGGGGTGGAATTTCGGACCTTTTTCCAATAAGCCGTTGAAAACATAAAAAAAGAAATTTTTCATATGTTTTTTTTTTTTTCATCACACGTGTGTTGAGGGTTGAAAAACCTTTTCATGGGGTGAAATAGTTTGTAATGACTTTTTTATGACTTTCTCTTCAGTGGTCATTAATCTAGTGAAGTTCGAGTGGATTTGACGGTCTTCTTAGTGACCAAATGTGTTTTATTTCATTTATTTTATGTGACTTTTTCATTTTCGAATGGTTTTCTGAGAGCGAAAATTCATCTTTAAAAAGTATGAGCTTTTTGTTTCCATCGTGAATTATTTATCTTTGATGAAATGAAGTGAAATCAAACATTTTAATGTTAATATTATAATAGTACAAACAGTTTTGATCATTTATATGTTGAAATTCTTTTATAATAACTAGTTATTTATGTAAAAATCTGTCAAGCATAACATATGTAAGATATAATTAATGATAATTCAATTGAATACAGTATCCCTTTATAATGGAGATCAAGCCAAAAAGCCTCCCCCCCCCAAAAAAAATGCATTTATATAGCCGAATGATCGATTTTTTGTATTTAAAAGTTAGGCAGACAGGTAGGTTTTAATGTACATTGGTGAAATAAATTAAGTGAATTTGTATATTTTATCAAATTGCATGAAAAGAACTGAACTGAAGGAAAAACCATTGCTTTTAGAGATAAAAATGCAAATCTTGCACGGTAAATACGCGAGGCCTCACGCAATCTATAAAATTATTTATTATTGTGTGGTGTACTCTCTCCCACTCATTCAGATTTGTATATGGAAATCTGAGACGCCCTGCAAAACCATTCAAATTCCATATAAAACTTTTGAGCTCTGATAAAAAGAAAAAAAAAATCACAAGTATAGGCTACTCAATGTACTTCATCATTTAATAACTTCACAACGAATCTTATCGCTTTATTTACTTTCTCTGTGTGTGCGGTTCCGGGAAAACAAATGTCTCTGCCCCCGCCAAAACAATGACAGAGAAATTTAATTCGATTTCCTCTTGATATACATTTGAGAATATACGTGGGGGAGGGGGGGGGGGGAGACGACACTTTAGAAGTGTCTGGTGATGAAGTTGGAATTCGTGCTGTATCGTTCAATCGGTTCTCCTTAGTCACGTCGTAGGATCCCAAAGAGGGAGGGAATGTTGTAAAATTCTGGTCTCTCAATCGACATGGTTGCTGTTGCTGTTACGTAGGAAGCGGAAATGAAGAATACAGTTTGGCGAATTTAAAGTTTTCGATGGCATTCCTTGAGTGTCGCGAATTTTATCAGATTGACGAGTAGTATATAAACGTATTTTATGTTTAATCGGCGATATATTTTTTATTTTTAACTAAGGGCGTTTACAGAATTTTCGTTATCGGTGTGGAGGATGGTATATAGTTAGTATATTGTCTCAGCATAACAGTCAGGATAATGGAAATGGAGGAGGGGGGAGGCGCATAACTTAACATAACTTGTAACTTAATTAATTTAATTTTCTTTATCTCTGACTGTTATAAATATGTATACAACTTATTCCCCTCTAATGACTTTAGAATAACCAAACACACAGAGAATTCTAGGACCTAACAATTTTTCCTCTTCTACCCTGTAGGGGGGAGGGGTGTAACTTAATATAACTTGTAACTTAATTAATTTAATTTTCTTTATCTTTGATTATTATAAATATATATACAATTTATTCTCCTCTAATGACTTTAAAAATAACTAAACACTGAGAAAAAAAGGATATAAGAATTTTTCCTCTGCTTCCCTGAGCTCCCCGTGAGAGATTTTTCTCCTATTTTATTTTAAATGGCGTTCCTTGGAGGTCCGTACTATAGAAAATTCACTATATTTGTAAAGTTTTAATTTTTAGAACACTTTAATAGTTATCTTGCAACCATGTTACATAACCAATAAGAGTTTTTCAAAAAAAAAAAAAAAAAAAAAGAAACAGCGACCAATGTTGCTAATCTTTTTCAAACCTGATTAAATACTAAAATTTAATAAAAAAGCAATTAAAATTGAGAAATTTTCCATAATCGGAGATTTTTGATAAACAAAAGCAACACGCTCGATCGTAGTCGCTAAAAATATAAATATACATTTGTTTCATTATCTTATTATTTTTAACTATTTTTTTAGGAGATTACGTAACACGATATACAATTTTATGTAATCAATATCGTTTTTTTCGACAAATGAAACTAAATTTTAGTTAAAATTTGGTCATTCCAACCAAAATTTCTAGTTGGGGCTATCAGCCAAAATTTAGTAGTTTCAACAAAACAGTTTTTTCTGTGTATACGGTATAATTTCTTTGAAGTTAGCATTATAAAGTGTCCCTGATCAAATACGAAAACCGACCGGTACCTGAACAATTTTTGATTCCGATGCTTGACGATGCTGAGGTTACGTAACATGATACATAATTTTACATAATCAATACCATTTTTACTACAGTTGAAAGTAACAGTGACAACCAGGAATCGTGTACAAACTTGATTTCAAATTAATAATAATAAAATACAATTAAAATTGAGGTTCCTTCCATAATCGGAATTTATCGATAAACGAAAACAATAACTACTTTGTCGCTAAAAATACAAATACCTAAATTTGTTTCATCATTTGCTAGTCTGTTGCTATTCAACAATGCTATACGGAACAATTTCCCCGAAGATTATAGCAGCCTACAAAGGGGCCCCTCGATCAAACACGAAAGCAGACCCGATAGCTGAATAATTTTTTGATTCCGATGCTTGACATAGACCGCAGGCAGAAATGATAGCCGCAGATCGAGGTATAATCGCCTCTCTTACCCCCTCGCCAAGTCATCAGAAGAGGCACCAACTTTCTCAGGTAGAGGTGTTACAAGAAAAGTCCAAGGACAGCCTCTTTTTCGCGCGCGGCCTTGAAGATCCGGAGGCATGCTGCGAGCTTCAGGACCTGGACGACAGAGGGCGCTACAGGATGGAGACGATTTTTTTTCTTCTTTTATATAATATTGTTTGATTATTGTTGAATGCAATCATACGAGGGATAAATTCATTCATGGGCGTACGCAGCGATTTCGTTAAAGTGGAAAGAGATGGTACTTCGTTTGGTACAGTCTTTTAGAAAAAGTGCCGCCTGGGAGGGGGAGGGGGGGGAGAAACATTGCCCCTTCCTGTTTTTTTTTTTTTTTTTTTTTTTTTTGTCCTATTATCTTAAAAAATGAAAAAATTATTATTATTTTTTTTTAAATAATTAGACACTAAAAGGAAAAGGAACGAAGAATTTTTCATCATTGCAGTGAGTAGTTTTTCCCTGACCTCCCCCCCCCACATCCCCCCCCACATCCCCCGTGGAAGACAACTTTCTCCTAACGAAACATAAAAAACTATTTCAATCTTCTACTTTGAAGAAAAATTTTGATAGAAAGTCATTTTTGAATGTTTAATCATTAAGTTTTTGTGTTGCTTTTTATGTTTACTATTCTGTTATTTTAACAGAAAGTTCTGACAAAAATTACTAGTGTAGTTTGCTGTATGCTTTTATTCTGCCTTTTAAAAAACCGAACTATCACAGGCATATTTGTTCGAAAATTTTGTATTAATAAACTTCAATTTGGAATATCTATTTTAAGGTTTCAGTTATACAATTTCTCACCAAAGGACCGCTAATGTAACAATAATAATAATAAAAAAGACTTATCTCGTTTTTTTTTTTTTTTTTTTTTTTTTTTTTTTTTTTTTTTTAATCAAACACAAATTTAACCGTGGCAGAAGCTTATACTCAAGATTTATCTAAAATAAATAAATCAAATTTATTTAAATATAGTTATTCTATTTCCTACCAGGGGACGCTCTAAATGCAAAAGAAAATTACGTTGAATCTGTGCTCCCATTTTTTATTATCAATACTAACTACCTATTTTTAAATATAATTCCTGTACGGTCAATAGAATATATTATGTCCCACTTAAATTTAATCAAGATTTGCATAATCTTTTAATTAATTTTACTTTCCTAAATCTTGTGAAAAAAGAGAAAGAAAGAAAACAATAAAACTTTTTTTTCTATTTAATTCTGGTTTAAATTTAACATTACAGAAACACAATTAATTGTTACTTGAAAGGGTTAAGCTGTAACACAATGAAAAAAAAAACTTTTGTTTAAATTTGATTATTATTTTTTCTCTCTAAGTGCATTAACATCATAAAAGAAAAAAAAATACAGTCGAGTCTCTATATAACGAAATCCACCGTTCCAGTAAAAAATTCGTTATATAGAGAAATTCGATGTATAGAGAATGATGTTAAAAATCGTATTTAATGTGTGAAATTTGAACAAATATTATTTTTTATCTTTTGAATTAAGAATTTGAAGTGTTTAAAAGTAAATATTAATCGAACATTTTATTTCTTAATTATTTAAGCCGTTTCAAAAAAGAGAACAGACATTTATTTGAAAGCTTAATGAAAATCAAATAAGAAAGACTTGCATTAATTTCAGACGAAGAAATCTGTATTTTTTTTTTTTTTAATTTAATTTATTTTTTTTAATTGTTACGTTCTCAAAAAATATTCAAATTTTACCAAGGAATGAAAAATTGTAGTTAACATTTTCCTCCATTTGAAGGCTTCTCTTATATGCCTCTAATTGATTCCTCTCTTACATGTGTATCAATCCAATTGACACTGTTTTGAGAAAGATGTGGAAAGGTGTGTGGGAGGTGGGATGAATTTGTTGGATTTAAAGAACAAGGAGAGAAGTAATAATAATAAAAAAAGTAATAAAAAAACTCAGCACTGACCATAAATCAAAAATAAATAACTGAAAATTGATTCCATACGATTTCGAAGCTTTTTAAAAATGTTTTTTATGACCAATTTATGAAAAAATTCGTTATATGGAGATAGATATTTCGCTATATAGAGACTGTTTTTAATGTAATCATGCGAAAAGGGGACCGTTTCTACTAAAAATTCGTTATATAGAGAAATTCGATGTATGGAGCTCCGTTGTAGAGAAACTCGACTGTGTTTAAGTTGAATCTGTAGAAAACATAAAAATACCGTTTTTAAATAAAATTTTAACTATGGCATTGAATCAATACAAAAGTGTAAGCGTAAAAACACTTTTCATAAGGAAAATTTTATCAAAACATCGATTAAATTGATGCAGAAGCTTTCTGGAGATTTATTAAAATAAAGAAATAAATAACCAATTTCTTAAGGGTGTTCTTAAATCAAAAAGGGCAACTTTGTGACACATGCATTAATTTATTTTTGTTCGGAAATGCATGAAAATAGCAGGTGTTGTTATTCAGAAACTGTCTAATTGCACTCATTTTTTTGTTTTTTAAAAAACACAATAGATGTTTCATAACAAACCTTCAAAGTTGACACTTTTGAGCATATTTCCCGACGAAAGCAGAAAAACCGGTCGAAAAGCAGGGGAAAAGCGGATGATTGCGTCATCGAAATAGCTTATAACTCGATAAGTAATTTAATTATCATAAAATGGAAAAATAAGTTCAATTCGAAATCGCTTTCATAGTCAGGCATTAAAATTTTATAACCTTCTGTTAAAAAATGAATTTGTAAATGTGTCAAAATGTTTTCGCTTGTTGAGCGGATCAGTTAAGAAAACACACTTAAAAAAAAAAAAAAAAAAAAAAAAAAGAAAGAAAAAGAAAAGAAAAGAAAAAGATTACTGTATGTTTTGTAAAAGGAGGAGGGGGAGGGGGTATTAACTTAAAACAAATATGTGTGGATTACCCATTTTTAACTACAATATAAATATCATAGAGTGAAAGAAAAAAAAATGCAAATAAAAAAAAATATTTAGTTACCCCATTATCGCTAAGGTGCTCGATAAATGAAAAAGTAAATTTTGGTCAATTTGTATTACATAACTTTAAATTGAAGTATGGTTGGTATACAAGAAAATATAAAACAAAAAAATCTATTTTTAAAATTTGAGTTTCGTAATTTCCAACTAGCAGCAATGCTTGTCAGCGCCGTGTGAAAGGGGGGGGGGGGTGGAAGGCGAAGAAGGAAGTCGCAACGGGCGTGGAAATTTAGGGGGCGCCAAATTTATACTACCAATAATATTTTTAGCCTGTCACAAGAAAAAGTTCGGGGGAGGGATGCCACAGTGAGACTTTGCCCCGGGCGCAGTTTTCTCTTGACACGCCCCTGCTGCTTGCGTTAAAATAAAAACAATAACAATAATAGCAATGAGGGGGCAGGGGGAAATGCAAATGCATAAATTTGACAATTATGGTAGCTTTTTCTGTATGGTCGAATACCATTCACGTGGGAAGTTAAAATGCGTTCCAAATATTAGTTGAAGAAACGTAAAGTTATACACCTAAAAATATAAGAAACATCATAATTAAAAAAAAAAAAAAAAAGGTTAATATAAAACAGGTCTACCGTCAGTAACTGGTTAAAAAAATGTAATTATTATTATTTTTTTTTTGTGTGTGTGTCTTGCAAAAGAACTACAACTGTTCAAAAGGCTAATTTTGACGACATTTTATGAAAGTTTCAATACTTTTACAAGATAATAGTAAACATTGTTTCATTTCTGGGTGTCTGAATAATTAATTACCTTTAAGTTCGAGACATTTACGAACTAAAATGATTTCGTGAAAAGGCCAGAAACAGCTAGTTTGTATTTGAGAATAGCCTTAAACCATGTAAGGGATGTAGTAAATTTTTTATACAACTTAATTTTAATCACAATTTGTATTAAAAGTCTTATTTTTTATTTATTTTTATTTTTATAAAAAAAAAAAAAAAAAAACTCGCAATTCTGGTGTGAATTTTATATTATTAAAACTCAATCACTTGTCTCTGAAATGATTAACATTTCACACTGGGTAATTTAGAATAGTACAAAATATCTTATTTATTAAGCAAACAAATTTCATGTGAAAAGTTCTTTTACTCATACGTTTTGTATCGCCCCTGGTGTGAAATTGCATAATTAAAAATTTTAAAATGGATATATTTTAAATTTTCTCATAGGGTACCATACTGTAAATTAAAATTAAATATGAGAGATTCAACTGAACTTTATTTTATGTTGATAACACATTTAGCGATAAAAAAATATTAACCAGATTTAAACAAAAATGATTTTTTGTGCATCATTGTTTAATCCTTACAAGGGTAAGTAATAGTGTTTTCATAATGTTAAATTTAAACTGGAATTTCCAAAGAAAAAATATTTGAAAATAAAGAAATACAATTTTATATTTCTTTTTTCTCTACAGATGCTTTTGTCATGGTTAAATTTATATGCATAATATTTTATTTTTAAATTTTCACGAGGATTTTTTTTTTTCTTAACTCTGGAAGCGTTTCTGGTGAGAAAAACGAAGGTTTATTTATTTTATTTTTTTTAAGTATTCTGAAATGGTAATCATATTTTAAGTTAAAATTATGCAATACAAGATTTTTGAATAAATATGCCTGTGGTCCATAACATAGTTATTTTTCTTTTTCTTTTTCTTTTTCTTTTTTTCTTTTTTTTTTTTTTAATGCAGAATATAAACGTGGAACATTACAGTCACAAGATAAATAAATAGTTCAGGTTCAGCTGAAATACAAAACTTACATTTCCATACAAAATAAGAACAAGAATTACTTTTATCATTCTAAAATATCTAGCATGATCACTCAATATTTAATCACAATGTAGCAAAGCAACAGTAACAATTACTTTATCAGTTTCAATTATATAACTGGAATAGACACAAAAGAAATCAATCATTATTGACTCTGAGAATCATGGGCATTACTGACCCAGATGTCTGAAGCTATAGAGCTATATCTGATGACACCCATGCCTTCATGCATGATTTCCCTACAAACCTTTCATTTAGAATTCGATACTAACGCCGGCAACTCTGTTATTTAACCGCGTTTCTGCGAACAAGTGGAGATAATTATGCGTTTATTATGCTAAATTTCTCAAAGACGGGAAATGATTAAAAATAATCTCTACGAATGCTATAAAGAAGTAACATTTGTTTGTAAGAAGTAACCTATCTTCTCCAACTCCAACATAGATTTTCACAATGCAAATATAATAGGAGAAATTTCTTAAGCTATCTCGATTGTATTTGAATATTTAATTTTTTTTTTCAATTTATATGGAAAATGAATTTGCAAATATTTCTGAAACTATGTAGCTATATCTGATGACACCCATGCCTTCATGCATGAATTCCCTACAAACCTTTCATTTAGCATTCGATAGTAACGCCGACAACTCTGTTATTTAACCGTGTTTCTGCGAACTAGTGGAGATAATTATGCGTTTATTATGCTAAATTTCTCAAAGACGGGAAATGATTAAAAATAATCTTTACTAATACTATAAAGAAGTAACATTTGTTTGTAAGAAGTGCCATATCTGTTCCAACATAGTTTTTCACTATGTAAGTCTTATAGGGGAAATTTCTTAAGCTATCTCGATTGCATTTGAGTATTAAAAAAAAAAAAATGTGAAAAGTGAATTTGCAAATATTTCTGAAACTATGTAGCTATATCTGATGACACCCCTGCCTTCATGCATGATTTCCCTACAAACCTTTCATTTAGCATTCGATAGTAACGCCGACAACTCTGTCTCTGTTATTTTACCCTGTTTCTGTGAACAAGTGGAGATATTTATGCCGTTTATTATGCTAAATTTCTCAAAGACGGGAAATGATTAAAAATAATCTTTACTAATGCTATAAAGAAGTAACATTTGTTTGTAAGAAGTGCCATATCTGCTCCAACATAGTTTTTCACTATGTAAATCTAATAGGGAATTTTTTTAAAGCTGTCTCGATTACATTTGAATATTTTTTTTTCAATTTATATTTTTTCATTCATTTCTATAGCTATATCTGATGATACCCATGCCTTCATGCATCATGATTTCCCTTTAAATCTTTCATTTTCATTTGATAGTAGGCCGACAACTCTGTTATTTAATAGAGTTTCTGTGAAAAAGTGGAGGTAATTATGCATTTATTATATGCTAAATTTCTCCAAGACGGGAAATGATAAAAAATAAATCTTTACTAATGTTATAAAAAATTAACGTTTGTTTATGTGTTTGTTTATAAGAAATACCATATCTGCTCCAACATATGCTATATTTTATGTTGGTTCAATAACTCGAAAAGGATGGAAGAGCAAAAAAGTTATAACATTGTGATTGCTGGTGTACTTTTGGAGCTATATACTTGAAATTTGATGTCGTTATCATATTTAAGAGGCCACTTCAGTCATGTGAAAACATTCATTTGTTAATGTAGATAAAATGAAAGATTTTTTTTTTTTTTTTTTTAAGATCTTTCGCTTGCATTTGAACATTTTAAGTAGAAATTTTTTTTCTATTTATATTTTTTCATCCATTTCTATAGCTGTCATTATCAGCTATTTATAAAAAGTGCTCCAACATAGTTTTTCAATATGTAAATCTAATAGGGGAATTTTTTAAAGTTATCTCGATTACATTTGAATGTTTTAAAAAATATATTTTTTTTCACTTTATATGCAAAATGATTTTGCAGATATTTCTGAAGCTATATAGATCTGATGGCATTCATGCCTTCATGCATGATTCCCCTACAAACCTTTCATTTTGCATTTGATAATATACCGATAACTCTGTTATTTAATTGTGTTTTTACGAAGAAGTGGCGATAATTATGTGTTTATTATGCTAAATTTCTTAAAAATGGGAAATGATTAAAAATAATCTTTAATGATGCTGGCAAAAAAGTAACTTTTGACGTTTGACTGTACGGCGCACTATATTTGTGCCAACATAGGCTTCATTTTATGTTGGTACAAGAATGAAAAATAATTTGCGTTTTCCTACTAAGAAGATAAGAGGAGGAGAGTAGCGAGAAATAATGTTTCATCTTTCATCTTTATTATTACTTCGTATTACCTCTTTTAGGTAATTATTAAAATTCCTTTAGCCCATATATATTCTTTTTTTTTTTTTTTTTTTGCTGGACAAGTGGTCAAAATGAATAAAATTACTAAGTAATTATATCAATAATGATTTTCAATTTGCACTATTTTAAACCTACTTCAATCTTATAATGCTTGATTTTAATTATTTTTTTTTTCACGTGTTTCGTGCTCTGATATTTAAAACATTTTCGGGTTTCTTTTTCTCCTCCCCCTCCCCCCATAAAATAAGAAATACTTTGAAAAAACCATCTTTACTAAATTATTAAACTGCATTCGTATTGATTTCGAAAAAAAAAAAAAAAAAAAAAATCTCATTTTAATCTTTTTGCAACGGGAGCCTTTTACGAAATTTTTAATGTTTTGTGACCGGTTTTTGAAAACAGAAATTTGTGCCTTATTAAATCGAGAAAATGCTTCGATTAAATAAGGCAAATTTTACTGTAACGTTTTACTGATGCGGATAAACACGGATTCTTAAGCCTTTTTGCGACAAGTATACGAGTCGCTCGTCCCCTCGTCCCCCACGAAACGGGTGCGCTTGGAAGAAAGAGGGTCAAGCAAATCAAATTCAAATGTTAATTTTTAACCAAAAAACTAGTTACTGCTACTAGGCTGTTCATAAATAAACAAGCTGGAAATTGCACATGAACGTAGCAAATGAGGTGCGTTCGTACGATAACAAAGTTTTAAAAATATTCAGATCTTGCTGATACAGTAAGAGCGTACTTCGGATACAGTATAATAGTCGAAGTCTTTATGTTTCTGTAAATATAGAGAAAGTAACTTTCATTACACCTCAGCAACGTATATCTTATTCATAAAATGTGAAATAGTTGAATATAATTAAAACACGCCCAAACAATGTTTCCCCGTGAAGCATTATGTAGTGGAATACTTTTGTGTGACCCTGTAATTTAATAATAAAAATTCTTTGCATCACAGATTGTACAAAATGCATATTTTAGTATATATTTCATAGATTCATGCCAATTCTATTATGTTCGAATGAGTGAAACATCATAAAAATGCATTTGAAACTTTTTTCCCATTGACCGTAATGTAATGGAATACCTTTGATTGTCCCTGTAAATGGTCTATGCATCCGACTTTCATAACATTTGAAATGACTCGATAAAATTACGCAATAATTATATGTTTTAAATTTCAAACGATTAAAATGCATTTGAAATCCCCCCCTCCCCCCCATTGACCGTAATGTAACGGAATCCTTTTGATTGTCCCTGTAATTGATCTATGCATCCAATTTTCATAACATTTGAAATGACTCGACAAAATTACGCAATAATTATATGTTTTAAATTTCAAACGATTAAAATGCATTTGAAACTTTTTTCCCCATTGACCGTAATGTAACGGAATCCTTTTGACTGTCCCTGTAATTGATCTATCCATCCGATTTTCATAAAATTTGAAATGACTCGACAAAATTATGGTATAATTATGTATTTTAAATTTCAAACGATTATGTTGGGTAGTTTTTGCGTTGTTATATGCGGACGGACAGACAGACAGACGGACAGACGGACGGACTGAGCGACAACAATAGGTGCTACGTATTTACATAATTACGAACGCACCTAAAAAGGGTAACTCTATTACATAAGTTTTAATTTATTTTTGTTCGGAAATGCATGAAACTAGCAGATGGTGTTGTTCAGAAACTATCTAATTGCACTCATTTTCCCTTTTTTTTTCTAAACACTGCAAATAGTTTTTTCTGCAAATAGTGTCAAAGTGGGTGCTTTGAACTGAGTTTCCGCGCGGGAGAATAACCACTTAAACTGGGATGAAAAACGAATTTGCCATGTGATCGAATTCGCTTATAACTCAATAGGTAATTTATCGATCAAAAAATGGAAAATTCAGTTCGATTATAAATCACTTCAATAGTCAAGCTTTCCAATTTTATATTTTTGAGTTAAAAAATAAATTTTTAAATGTTTCAAAACATTTTGCGCTTGTTGAGCAGAGCAGTTGAGAACAGCCTTGAGTTATAAAGAAAAGCGAAATATCAATATTTTGAAAACACTCTACATATTTCACTAGAAAAATATGTGGCAATCAATTTGTAAAAAGGCCAATAGATCGAAAGGTGGCTGCCACTGTGTTTTCCTGCACCCAAACATATGAAAACATGGAATACTGGGCGCAGGAAAATATAATGATAAATCTAAGAGTCAGGCGCTTCAGGTTTTTAGGTGTTTTCCATCAAGATATATGCCTTAACAGACCAATTGTGTATTCATGTATGAATCGAGTTTTAACTAAATTCTGGAATCTTAGCTTCCACCTCGATAAGGTGATTGCAGTGCTGCTGCTTTTCTGATCTGAAAATTGTAAGGAACTAGTATGTCCGCCAATTTTGAAGATGTTATTCTGAAGAAAAAATAAACACACGAGCTTACAGATTTTGTTACTGTTTGCTGGATGCTACATATTCGATTTCTAAAGCTTCAAAGTTGCCCTTTCACTTTCGATACCAATTTTTAATTAATAAAATATAATTTTCATGTATATATAAAAACGTTGAAGTGGTAGGTTGGGACACTTTACGACAGTTTTTATTTCTTCTATATTGATCTAATAAAAGCCTATCATCTCTTATTCATACAGATGATATGCTGAAAAGATCAACTAATGCACCTTTTTTGGTTTATTTCAGTGTGCAAGAATGTAATTTGGCTGTTAAAATGCAGCCGCTTCATTTCAACTTTTCATGGTAGATCTTCCATTTGATTACCTTTTTGTTGATGACATCCTGGCAGCATCTTGTATGACAGACGAACACCTTGAGCATCTAAGAATCCTATTTGAACGCTGACAGCAATATGAATTATGTTTAAGCTTTTAACATGCATTATTATTGTATAATCTGTAAAAATTTTAAGCTTTAAAGTGTCTAGCATTGGCGTTTTGAATCTCTTCCAGATCTTATTGATTGCATTTTAAAGTTTCCTCAACATAATGTTGCAAATAATAAATCAAAACAATAAAAAAAGGACAATGTTGACTAATACCGTATTTTCATGTCTATTTTTTCTATTTAAAATTTTCTCTCAACATCCGGTAGCACATTAATAGCTACGTTATTGATTCGCATCAAACAAAAATAGGATAATTATGCATTTTTCACCTGTACTAAAATTTCTGGATTCACACTTAAATTTCTTATTAGTTGAAAAACCAGTCAGTATGTATGCGTAAAATGTTTGAATTTTTGTGACTATCAATGTAGCATGGTTTTAAAATCAATATTACCCAGGCTGCATTTAGAAAAGCTAGTTTACATGCAAATGCTGTCAATTTTCCCAACGACTCTTGCTATGGTAATTTTACATTGTTATTCTTAGAATTTATTTAATTCACGTACATTAGATATTAGACTGGAAGGCGACTGCACAAACGATCACCTCGCCGAGTTCACCGACGAAAATCTGGGATCAGTTAAATACCGATTCTCATATTTAACCGCAATCAGTCTGCCGAATCATATCTAGGTGGAAAACACAAAAAAAGCTTATTTTAGTAGTTAACTCGTAGTTTTACCATTGCGCTTTCCAGCAGCCAAAAGTATGAAAACATGGAGGATTGGGAGCAGGAAAATACAATGGTAAACCTATTAATCAACCACTAAAATCGGCTTTTTAGGTGTTTCCCACCACGATATGACTTGGCAGACCGATAGTCTTTTAATATGCGAATCGAGATTTAACTAATTCTAGATTTTCAACCGCGACTCGATGAGGTGATTGTCTCTGCTGCCGCCTCCCGGTCTTATTGTAAAATAAAATACGTTTTTGATGGGAAGTGATTGTGTCTTTTTTTATTTCGAGGAAATCGAAGCAAATGCACGACACGGTTATAGGTAACGATTTTTTTAAAGAACACTTGCAAGTCTTCCCAAGAAAGTCAAAACGTTGAAATAATGTTCTCAGTTGTGTAACAGATGTCAAATACTAATTTTGTGGCAATAAAATACTTTAAATAACGTATGACAAATGTAGCTTGTTATTTTAAAACTTTTTCAAGAAAATCTCATAACAAGCTATACTGGTCATTTTACCGGAAGAAGTTAAGAAATTTCATGTGATGCAGCGAAGTTTTTAATTCACAGAAATGTTACCCTATGTAACATTCTTTTGCGTTACATTTACGAGTTTCGAATGAATTTTGATTTTCCCATTTATATATCTTTCATTACATAATTTACTACACCTGTATTTCCCAATCTTAACCACGATCCTCAAGTAATTTTTTTTATTCAACTAGGGGGGCCCCGCCCCCCTGCTCGCTATGCTCGCCAACCCCCCGCGTAATCGCTTCGCGATTCCAAATTATTGGCTACCCCTGCTTGCTGCGCTCGGCAATACCAAATGGTATGAATAAGCAGTTGCAGATCTTTCAAATGATGTGTCACACGACTGGTGTTGTAAAGAAATTAAAAATGCGCCTCCCTGGGGGGCAGAGTGGGAGGCGACACAAAAGACATCCATAATATGAATAAGCAGCTGCAGACCTCTCAAATGATATGTCACACGACTGGTGTTGTAAAGAAATTAAAAATGTGCCCCGCTGGGGGGTAGAGTGGGGGTGACACACAAGACATCCATAAAATGAATAAACAGTTGCAGACCTTTCAAATGATGTGTCACACAATTGGTGTTGTAAAGAAATTACAAAATGCGCCCCATCTGAGGGCAGAGTGGGGGATGACACACAACACATCCATAATATGAATAAGCAGTTGCAGACCTTTCAAATGATGTGTCACACAACTGGTGTTGTAAAGAAATTAAAAATGTGACCCCCCTGGGGAGAGCAGAGTGTGGGGGTGACACACAAGACATCCATAATATGAATAAACAGTTGCAGACCTTTCAAATCATGTGTAACACGATTGGTGTTGTAAAGAAATTAAAAATGTGTCCCCCCTGGGGAGCAGAATGGGGGATAACACACAAGACATCCATTATATGAATAAGCAGTTGCAAACCTATCAAATGATGTATCAAACGACTGGTGTTGTAAAGAAATAAAAAATTTGGCGAAATATTACAGTTATCGCCAAGTTGGCTTCACTTTTGACAACTAATATAGGTCGCCAATTTTGGCGATATATCGCCAAGTTGGCGACAAACTTACGATTGTTGGCGATGGTAACCTTTCCTCTCTTTATGGTAACCCATACGGGGATGCATAGATGGAGCCCTTTCCTGATTGGTCTATTCGACTCATGGAAGGAGTGGACAACCCGGATTCGTTAGTTCCGGAAATCTTCCACATCAGCATCATTCAGGAGTCATTCCTTTTAAGGCTAGTTTTTTTTTACTATAGAAGGATTTAAGCAAATATTTCGATTTTGCTTAATTTGTGTTTGTTATCTTTTTCTCAATGATTTTTGTAAATGGATTCTATAACAATCCAAAAATCTAAGAGTAAACAAAACTTCTACAAGATAACTAATAAAGATTATTTAAATTCACTTGCAGATTTAAAAAAACAAACAAAAAATAAATAAAATAAAACATTGAAGTAACGTTTTCAACTGGGCGTTATTTGTTTGATACAAAATCAACCAAGATGTGATGTATAGCGATAACATTTAACCACGCAATATTTTATAACTAAAAATCAAACTAGATTCCAATGATTAACTTAGTATAATTAATTTATTGCTATGACTATTAGAGATTGTTTCATTTCTTTAAATTTAAAATAAGGAACAAAATTATGCTATATCACGAAGTTTCGAATAAGAAACGGTCATCCATTTTCTTTTACTTCTCTGTTCTGCAATTTGACACACTGTATCTAATAACTTTATTCAAGATCCTCAAGAAAAGTCAATTGTTTCTTTTTAGCCAACTCAAGCGTGTAGTTCGGTTCGATTCGAATTGATTTTCAATGCTCACCTTTTCCTTATTGATCGTAATCTGTGTTGTCAAAGTTAGATTCCGAAGGAATCCAAAGCAAATGTTCGACAAGGTAACAGATAAGGACTCTTTAAGTCCCTTTGCAGACCTCCAAAAGAAATCAAAAAGTCGAAATAATGTTCTCATCTGTGCGTCAGATGTCAAACAAAACCATCCGAGTTGTGATATGTGGCGATATCAATTTGACCATACAACGTTAGATAGCGAGAAATCAAACTACGACCGAATGTTCATCTGCGCGACAGTTTGCAGTGTGGGATTTATATTGACACATCTACATCGGAATTCACATCGATTAATCGCCAATGAAAATAGTGATATTTTTACATGTGTCATCTCCTGTGCTCTGGAGGTTCCCCAATTAGAGACAACAAATTTTCCTAACTCCCCCTTATCCGATCTGATAATCAAAAAAATGCGACCCCTTCGAACCGGTTTCGCCCTTTCTAAACTCTCGTGCATACCTTCTTGCAAGAAGTATCCAAGTGAAAAAAGCATCCATTCAAGTTAGCTGTCTTATCAGATGGAAAAGCGAGAAAAGTAACACCATTATAAAGTAATTACTGGCAAAGCGTATTTTCCTGCACAAGAAAAGATATACCCAAGGCCAGCCGCTGGCATTGGATGACCGAGTTATGGCAGAACGAGTATTCCGTGATAATCGTGGGACGAAATAGAATCTTTTACGTTCAGCCGAGATACATACCGATGTTCTTAATTAACAAAGTCATTAGAAAATGCTCGTTTATCACTTGATGAATGTTTGTTTACGGCCACTATTTTGGATGAGGTAATACTCTTAAATTAAAAAGAAAACAATGACACTTGAATGATATTAATCTAAATATTTATAATCTTCTAACGTGCAGGGCGTTTTTTTTTTTTTTTTTTTTTTTTTTTTTTAATGCCATTTATAGTTTGTTTCTGACTGACCTACTGTGTTTATTCTATTTCAAGCTCGTATTTTTCTAACATATATATTAGGGTGGTGCCAAAAAAGCAAAATTTTTTATTTCCGAATCGCTGTAGTGCGGAAAAGTTGCAATTGGTAAATATAAGAAAAACTAAAAAAAAAAATTTTCAAATCGGACTTTATCTTCCGATCGCGCAAACCACCTAAAAATTCAAAAAAATTGAAAATTTCCCATTTTTTCGAAATTTTTAAAAAAATATTACATATACATATATTTTATCACTATAGTGAAAAATAGTTGCATATTGTACTGTTTAACAATAATAAAAAAATAAATTGCGTTTAGAGAATATCTTCCAATCGCGCAAGCTCATTAAAAATCCGGAAAAATTTCAATTTTCAGTGATTTTGAAAATAATTAAATCAGTTTAGTTTGCGGTCTCTTGGTAAAATTTAACTGCTATAGAATTTTACGCTTCGCGAATTCGAAAGTATACGTAAATAATACTTGAAAATGGAGTCTTTTTACTTGTTTATTTTGGACAACACACACACTAAACACAACTACAAAACACTTAAACATAAAAATATAAATTTTACATGAATAATAAGCGAGAGTTTTATTTCTCTCGTCGAGAAAATCCTTCGAGAACATCTGGTCTTTAGAACATGATTTCGTAAGACGATCGGCCCAACGCAACGGCGCCGAAAAACAATCACGTGACTGGATAGCAGGTGCTACGATTCGTAACACTGCCCACCCATGAACATATGGATGTTCATCACAAATTATATATCAGTTTAATACAACATGAATATAAATATGGAATATTATACATACTTCAAGGACAAAACTTCAACTAAATACAACAAAACTTCAACTAAAATAAGAAAAAAAAACAAGATTAGTATATACAAGTTAATCAGTTCAAATTTCCATGTGATACAATAACTGTACTGGTCGTCTGAGAATAGATTTCTCAGTTTTTATCTTACAGGCCCTCACCTTGCCGTCTCTTCCAAGAAATAATTCAATAATTTTTCCTAGACTCCAGAAATTTCTGGGTAATTTATCATCTTTGATTAATACTATGTCATTCAATTTAAATTGAGGAAAATTAGTTTTGTTCGAACTTAAATGAGCTGACCTCAAATTTAACAAGTATTCCCCTTTCCATCTAGTCCAAAACAAGCGCATTAATTTCTCACGATAGTTAAAAGATTTAATTAATTCTTTCCTGGAAGAGATATTCGATTCAAGATGAAGGCGAACTGGTGGCAAAGAAGAAATTCTTCTCCCAATTAGGAAATGAGCAGGCGTTAATGGTAGGGGGTCTTGACCTTCTGGCGAGGCATATGTTAAAGGTCGAGAATTGACCATTCCTTCAATTTCAACTAAAACAGTATGTAGTTCATCAACAGTTAGCGATGATTTCCCGAGTGTCTTTCTTAAAGCAGTTTTTATAGTTCTAACCATTCGCTCGTAAAATCCCCCCCACCACGCTGCTCGTTCAATGATATATTTCCACTGTATGTGATGAGAAGCAAAATAGTCTTGCACATCTGGATGAGTCATAATCCGCCAAAGGTTTTTCAAGTCATTGTCCGCACGTTTAAAGGTCTTGGCGTTGTCCGAATATACTACAGATGGTAATCCTCGCCGAGAAACAAACCTACGAAAGCCAAGTAAAAATGTTTGTGTCGACAAGCTGCCGACAAGCTCCAAGTGGACATTTCTAGTAACTGCACATGTAATCAATAAAATGTATTGTTTGTTATCACAGTCTTTTAAGTATAATGGCCCTGCAAAATCACATCCTATCACACTGAATGGACTGGTCTGTTCTACTCGATCATTAGGCAATGGCGCTACCGTCTGATCGCCTGGAGTTGAAGAAAATCTTTTGCAAATAATGCAATTTTTAAGCACAGCTCTCACAGATTGTCTAGCCTTTAATAACCAGAATCTTTCTCTAATCTGCACAAGTGTATGGGCAACAGCAGAATGAAAAACTCTGTAGTGGGCATCCCAAATTATAAGTTCTGAAAGTTTGGTTTTTGACGGAAGAATTATTGGATGTTTCTCATCCATCGAATAATTTGCGTTATGTAGTCGTCCTAAAACTCGCAAAACTCCATCTGAATCGAGGTAAGGGTTCAATGAAAGCAATCTAGAGTCTCTAGGAATTGGCTTGGAATTTTTCAGGCTTAAGATTTCTTTTTCGAAAATTTCAGCTTGACAATTTTTTATCCAGAAGATTTCGGCTTCTCGGATTTCCTCCGCCGAAAGTGTACGTATTGGTTCACGATTTTTCTTTAGTAATCTAATAAAACGAAATACATAGGCTGTTACACGCAATAATTTTCTCAAGCTACTAAATTTTTGTATATCAATTAAATTCTCCTTGGCAATAATTGTATTAACAACAATATTACTTCTAGCTTCAATTTCAGGATTGACTGATTTTAATTTTAAATTATCGTCCTTAGGCCAAAATTTTTCAGATTTACCGAGCCATTCCGGCCCGTACCACCACTGATTGGAGTTTATTAACTCTTTCGCTGACAGTCCCCTAGTTAGCATGTCAGCAGGATTATCCCTGCTATTTACATGCAGCCAAGAACTAGGGTCGCTTAAGTCCTGAATTTGCATCACTCTGTTAGCCACAAACGGCTTCCATTTGGATGCCACTCCTTTGATCCAATGTAGTACTATAGTCGAGTCTGACCACAGTACTATTTTATCTAGATTCGTGAAAATGAGTTTAATGTGATTAGCTATTCTAGCAGCTATTAGAGCCCCTAAAAGCTCTAAGCGTAATAGTGTTATTTTTCTCAATGGGGCTACTCTAGCCTTAGACATAACAAAACATGTCCTATAATTTTCTTCGGATGTTTGAAACCGGAAGTAGGCTACCGCTCCATAGGACTTCAAGGAGGCATCAGAAAAAATGTGTAGTTCTACTTTGTCGTGCACTTCACTCGAGTGATAATAATATCTGGGTATTTTTAATTGGTCTAGCAATTCGATTTCCTGATACCATGTTCTGTATTTAATTTGAAATTCTTCGTTAAATTCATCGTCCCAGTCTAGCCCACTCTGCCATAATTCTTGAAGGAAAATTTTTACCCTTATCAAAAAAGGTGACATAAATCCAACTGGATCAAATATTTTAGCGGCAGTCTGGAGAACATGCCTTTTGGTGAATTCCAAGTTGTCACCTATTGACACTAAAGATGCCAAATCTATAGCCAAAAAATCCCCTTCAACATTCCAATTTAACCCCAATACCTTTGATTCGGCGCAGTTTTCATTAATCTCTATAACCGGGTTACCATTCCAAGCTTCTTTTAATTCTGGAGAATTAGTAACGAACTTTCGCAATTGCATATTGGCATCTTTAAATATAGAAACTGCAGTAGTTGTTAGTTGCATAGCCTGCTCGACTGTAGATGATCCGTAAATTAAATCATCTACGTACAAATATTTATTAATCATTTCATAGGCGGCGGGTTCCGTATCCTTATAATTACCAATATGCTTTTTAATTGTAGAGGCTAAAACATAGGGAGAGCTGGTGACGCCGAAACAATGACGATTAAAGTGATACAAAACACTGTGTTTATTTATGTCGCAGTCATCGAAATACAAAAAACATAGATAATTTCTATCATTTTCTGATACCTGAATTTGTAGAAAGGCCCTAGCAATATCCCCCGTGAAAGCAATTTTAAACTGTCTGAAATTTAATATCACATCTATGAGATTAGGATTCAAATTTTGCCCCGCAAAAAGACATTGATTTAAACTTTTCTCCCCCATTTCCCGACTGCTCGCGTCAAAAACAATCCTTGTTTTTGTTGTAGAAGAACTTGGCCTAGAAACAGCAGAGTGTGGCATCACGAAATTGACAGAACAATTATCACTACATTTTTCAATAATTCCCTCGCTTAATTGCTCCTTCATAATTTCATTATATTTTAAAAACAAAGATTTATCATTCTTTAACCTTTTCGCCAAACCTGCGAAACGCCTTTCTGCTACCTCGTAATTATTAGACAAATTTTGTTTATCTAATTCGCTACGCCATAACAAGGGGGTCATATATCTATCATTTTTAAAAATGATTTCTTTCTGGAATTGATTAATGACCTCATAAGTCTCCTCTTGCATTTGATCATTTGAATCGACTAAAAAAGACTCAATTTGCCATAAATTTCTAAGATCATTTTCTGAAGGGAAACAAATTACATTCATACAGGAAGTTGGCTGCGAATTATTACTATTAACTTGACCGACAATGGTTTTGCCAAATATTGTTGGCTGCATAAATAAATTATGATTAATTTTTTCGACATTACCTATTATAGTTTTGAACAGATAGTCCGCACCTAGCAAGATCTGGACCGGTTTCGAATGAATAAATGTATCGGCCAATTCATGTTTATCTAATCGTAATTTATCTATTAACTTATAATCAACAGAAGTCATTATCTTAGTACTGCTAATTATTTCAGAAACCAGCGCTTTTACAGTTATTTTTTCATAAGGATGATGACAACTAATAATAGTTAAATTTACTACATTAAACTCCTTTTCTATGGCATCGCGATTTGCAAATGTATAAACCAAAAGCGTTTCCTTGGCAACAGGTTTTAATTTCAACGCCGAGGCTAAACTTTTTGTAATAAATGTTCTAGAGGATGCCGAATCATATAAGAGTCTCGTGCATAATTTATTACCAGTACCCTGCACTCGTACACAGGCGGTTTGCAATAATGTTGCGTACTTTTCGGGAGAATTATTAGTTTTAATTACATATGAAAATACGGGTTGACTTTCTTCATTTTTAGAATCATCGGCTTTTACTGAGCTTTCATCGTGACGCGCTTTTGTCGATTTTTTTTGTCGGGCAAAATAAATAATTATGCTGGTAACTTTTACACAATTCACAAGGAGGTATTTTTACCTTACACAAGGATATTACGTGCGATTTCAAGAAGCAACGATAGCATCTTCCATCTTTTTTTAATTTATACCTTTTCTGTTCATCAGTAATTTCATTACACTTTAAGCTTAAATGATTCGCGTTACAAAATATGCAAACATTTTTTACAACAGTATTAAGCGCGATTGAAGAGGGAACATTTGGTTTAGTTCTAAAATTCCTTTTTTCATATCGTGCTACTTCCTGATTTTTTAAGGAAATCCCTGACACTGCATTTGCTGCTTCTCGCGATTCTATTTCAAACTTTATAAATTTCATCAGTTCATTTACGTCACCAGCTTTTTCCGCATTTTTCTTTCTCTGATATTCTACAACTAAATTATGGGGTATCTGTTTTAAAATTATCGGTATCAATAAATATACGAAATTGTCCGACGCGACCCCGATAGCTTGTAAATTACGAATGCTTACTTCGCATTCGTCATATAAATCTCGTAATGACTTAATATTCGTGCTCGACCTAACCGGTTCTAGTTCTAATAATTTGTTTATAAACCCGCTTATCAAAATTTCTGGTTTACCATAACAATTCTGCAGCAAGTCTAAAGACTGCTGGTAATTCGCCTCGGTCAGGGCTAGACCGGAAATTGATTTAAGTGCTTCACCTGACAAAAAGGATTTTAAATAAATAAGTTTATCCACCTTGGATAAATTTTCATTAGCATCAATGCTGCTTTTAAAACTATTCATAAATTCCAAAAACATATTCGGATCCCCTTTAAACGTCGGGATGTTTATTTTTGGTAAATTTATTGTTGTTGGTCTAGCATTAAAATAGGGAGTTGTACTCGCGTTAAATAAAGAACTAGTATCAGGTTTATCCGAATCAATTTTAAATTTCTTCAAATTCAATTTAATTTTAAATTTTGTTTCATTTATTCCATCGTCATATTCAATAGATGACTGAATATCGTTCTCGAAAATTGTTCCATCCGATAATAATTCCTGAACCTGATTATTAACAGTTTTTAATTCGTTTTGTTTATCATTAATATTAGTTAAATATTCTGTTAACTGCTCAAAATGACTTTTATCATTAAAATCGATACTTTCTATATAAGCCTCAATTTTTGTAATAAATTTGGTTATTGCGGTTTTTAATACCTTTCTTTTACTTTTAATTTTTTCAAGATCCATAATAGTGAAAATATAGATCAAAAGAATAAATCAAAATAATTTTACAATACCTTTTCTATCCGCGATGTGAAGACGTGATGTATTATTCCGATAAATTCAGACCGAGAAATCCAAGAGCGGCAGCACAAATCACAGTCTTGAAATTTAGATATCCTTAAAGGAGTCACTGACACTTATAAAAGTCTTAAGAGCCCACAATAGTCACAGAAAAATTACTCAAAAAGACCCGGATGACCATGTAAAGTCTATGGGAGCGTTCTTTTCTAATATCTCGCTCAAATTTTAATATTTTTGCATGATTTTTTTGCACAAGATAGCTGAGGGCAATCCACAACCGGGCTAGTTTTTACTTTTTCAATTTTTGTTTCAGATTTTCTTTAAAAAATTACTTTAACTTTCGAAACCGGTTTAAACCGGTTCTGAAACTGAAACTATCGTAATATAAAAAATATATAACCAAAATCGAAAAAGTAAAAACTAGCCCGGTTGTGGATCGCCCTCAGCTATCTTCTGCAAAAAAATCATGCAAAAATATTAAAATTGGAGAGAGATATTCGAAAAGAACGCTCCCATAGACTTTACATGGTCATCCGGGTCTTTTTGAGTAATTTTTCTGTGACTATTGTGGGCTCTTAAATTCGAAAGTCTTGAAAACAGTCACTTCCCGGGTTGAAATGTGGCACCATATAGAATTTTACGCTTCGCGAATTCGAAAGTATACGTAAATAATACTTGAAAATGGAGTCTTTTTACTTGTTTATTTTGGACAACACACACACTAAACACAACTACAAAACACTTAAACATAAAAATATAAATTTTACATGAATAATAAGCGAGAGTTTTATTTCTCTCGTCGAGAAAATCCTTCGAGAACATCTGGTCTTTAGAACATGATTTCGTAAGACGATCGGCCCAACGCAACGGCGCCGAAAAACAATCACGTGACTGGATAGCAGGTGCTACGATTCGTAACAACTGCAAATACATTGAGCATATTATGCCCTTTTTGACCAATCTAGATCTTACCATGACCAGGTCGCTGCAAGGCGAAAAGGTTTAATAGTTCGCGCAACTCCTGTTAGCCATGCTGCGCAACAGCACTGAAGTCGCCCTATGTGTGCACACCCATCTCTCTCCACCCCCGTCCATTTGCACAGTGCGCCATTTCATATCAGTGAGCCCGTGAACGAATTTCGTTTCTTAATTGGGTTTATTTTGTTATTTTAAATACATTAACAAGTGACATGGGTATGGATATGCATACGTCGCGTCGTTGACAAAGAAAATTACTAGACAGTCTTTTCATTGTTCTATATTCGGTCATCCAAGAGATTTCGTGCCAAATATTTTTCCAACACACGAAAATGTTCTTCGATACTGTTTTGAGAAGAGGTTTCTATTAGCAATTAAACTCAACAACATTAAAGCGAATTTATCATCTGTCAGGAATACAGTGCCAGAAAAAATAAAATATATTTATCAGAAGGCGTCAATCCCAAACGTTTCTGATTACAGAATTATTTAGACAATTAATGCCTACTAGGATAAATATCATAAACTAACGAAATCTTATATTTGAGCTAAAAAAAGCCAAACCTTATAAAAAAGGTTGATGAATTTAAAAAAAAAGGGGAACTCAACTGTGTGATATTTCAGGCTGAAAATACAAAATGAATTTATATTGTTCCTGTAAAATGTCTCCGGATCTGACGGAGTGTCCGATTGAGACTAATTGTATGTTTGAAAAGTACAACAAAATTCCAATCATTGAGCATAGATTTATCTACCTCCAGAAAAAGGACGGAACGGGTAAAATTGGTACTATAGATCAAAAGGAGGCCAAAAAAAGAAAAAAAAAACTGAGTAGAAGACATAGAAGATGAAATAATATATTGAAAAGGCAACATCTCAAATCTCTTGAAGCGGAAATGAAAGATCTTGAGCATTTAGAAGAAACACAGGAGAATTTTAATGCTAATATAGGTATATGTAAAATCTCATTACCATACCTATACAGTCTATCAGATTTAACAAGAAGAAATTACCATGGCAAATGAAAGTAGAGTTACAATCTACATCTTTACGTTGCGATTGCAATGGTGTATCTGACTGTGCAGGTGCTGCTATCGCATAGAGTGTGCTAGAAGATATTGCTGTAATAAGTAAAACAGATGCTTCTCAAGTTATTGACCGATACAAAATTAGAAGGGAAAATAGCCGCACTAGAAAAAAATTACTGCAAAGTCAAATGGATTCAGAAGAACCACATGACATACATTTTGCTGGAAGAAAGGACGAAGAAAAGATTATTAAGAAAGATATCTTTCTTCTATGTTTCTTAAAATGGGAGAAAGACACTTTTGTTATCCTCCTCAGTCCTGAGACAAATATCACCAGCGATAACATATATCTGTTTAAAATTACTATAAAGCATCTTCAAACTTGTATCATTCTACATATCAATGCGTATTATATGGACACATTTATTGAAAAAGTCGAGAAGTATTTTTAACAATTCTAAAAGCATTTAAATCAATTTAAAGGGTGCTTTTTACTGTCTCTCACAGGCGGTATATTCGTGTGTTGGAAAAATATTTGGCAAAAAATCTTTTGGATGAAAAAATATAGGACAATGAAAAGATTGTCTAATAATTTTCTTTGTCAACGACGTATGCATGTCCGTATCCATGTCACTTGTTAATGTATTTAAAATAACAAAATACACTAATTAACAAACGAAATTCGTTCACAGGGTGTACGTATACACATGTAGGGCGACTTCAGCGCTCTTGCGCAACGTGGCTAACAGGTGTTGCGCGAACTACTAAACCTTTTCGCCCTGCAGCAATCTGGTCATGGTAAGATCTAGATTGTTCAAAAAGGGCATAATATGCTCAATGTATTAATTTACATTTAAATTTTAACAGGAGACCGCAAACTGAACTAATTTAATTATTTTCTTAATACATCAAAATCACTGAAAATTGAAAATTTTCTCGATTTTTAATGAGTTTACGCGATCGGAAGATATTCTCTAAACGCAATTTATTTTTTTATTATTATTAAACAGTACAATATGCAAATATTTTTCACTATAGTGTTAAAAAATATGCATATGTAATATTTTTTTTTTAATTTCGAAAAAATCAGAAATTTTCCATTTTTTTTTTTTTTTTTTTTTTTTTTTAGGTGGTTTGCGCGATCGGAAGATAAAGTCCGATTTGAAAAAATTTTTTTTAGTTTTTCTTGTATTTACCAATCGCAACTTTTCCGCACTATAGCGATTCGGAAATAAAAAATTTTGTTTTTTCGTACCACCCTAATATATATGGAATATGTGATTTCATTTATTACTCAATTCATTGGAATTCGATATATAAACTATTATTTTCTCAGGATGACCATTTCTTTCGTTCCCGTAGATCTCTCGCTTCAATAAATTCGGTTCAAAATGCAAATTTTGTCAAAAAAAAAAAAAAAAAAAAAAAAAAAAAGACACGCACGTTCCACATTATGAAGTTTCAAAACAAGAGAATTTGCCAGTTTGATGCGTTTAATGAAGTCATTAGAAAATGTTCTCTTATCAGTTCATGAATGTGTGTTTACCACCAGTATTTTGGATGAAATATACTCTTATTAAAAAGAAAAGAACAACACTGGAAAGGGATAAATATTTGTGTCTTCCAACATACAGGACGCCTTTTGTTTTTTTATTACATCATTCGTAATTTGTTTCTAGCTGACCTAATGTGTTTATTCTAATTCAAAGCCATCACTTTCTAACGCACATAAGAAGTTATTTTTTTCATTCATAAATGCTTTAAATTTGCTGATATCCCTTTTCGAATATCAAGATAGAAAAATATTTTATCCTTTCTGTCGAAGTTTAAGTCAGAAAATATTAAAATTGATAATTTAAGCTGATTCTGGGGACACGATAACGACACTCATGATTATGTTCACATGATGTATCACATTTCATAAAAATTGATTTTTATCACATTTGATAAAAATTGCACATTTATCACATTTTATATTTTATCATATTTAATAAACATTGCACGTTTATCACATTTTATAAAAAATCGAAAAACCTATTTGATTTTTTGTTTTTTAATAGTAATGTTTGCAAATTTCACACGTTAACATATAAAAATTACATTGTGAATATATAAAAAAGCTTTGCGTTGATGAGCTCGTTAAAAAGAAAATAATTGAGCACACCTTACATTTCTTTATTTCAAAACTTTTTATGCTAGCTATGACTGAGTGAAAATTGAATATTCCCAAAGCTTACATAAATATGGTTTTATTTGTCACAAGATTGGGAGAAAAATTCGATAGTTAATTCAAAATTACTCTATACTGCATTTAATGTGATAGTTGATCATCTTTTCAGTTTTTCTAGAAATCAAGCGATGTCTCTGTATATGAAATCGATACAATTCCATGAGGTCAAACAATGAATAAATTCATGAATCACCATTTTTCTTATTCAAATATTATCTGCAACGCCTCTAAAATTATGATGGAGTATTAGATCAGTTTCAATGATTATAGGGAACGAATCTTAAAGCACATGAAATATATTTGGGAGCAGGATAATGTTTTTCAATATTGAATAGATCTTTCTTTGGAGCCTTTATCAAATAGATATCGGAATTGATGACCCTTTATTGATTAGCATATTGTTACGAATTTTGTAAATAGTTAGTGTTTGTACTGTAAAATAATGTAAATAATCTTATTAAGCTCCATTCCTTTACTAATATTAGTTTTTGTTACATTGTCTCTGTTATCGAGCAAACTTGTCTAATATTTTTCAGTGTATGTCTACGGCAGATTGGCGAAATATTAAAGATATCGCCAAGTTGGCGTCACTTTTGACGACTAATTTTGGTCGCCAAATTTGACGATATATCGCCAAGTTGGCGACAAACTTGGCGATTGTTGGCGATGGTAACCCTTCCCTCTCTATGGTATACTGATGTACCCCATATAGGTATACTGATACATTGAATGTTGTTCCGTGGTTTTCTGGATTTTTCGAGAAGGTTGTAGAAATTTCCAGCGCATGCTGCGAGACTATATATAGGAGAGCCGATACGAGCTGCTGTTGTTATTATTTATCAGTCAGTCATTGAGTGAACAACTAGGCGTTTGTTAAGCAAGTTTGCTTGAGTTTTATCTACGTTGTTTTGAATGTTATTAAGTGTTGAGACGTTGTATAAAGAGTCTCTGGGATCTAAAGCTGTACTTGTACGATAGATTTGAGCAGTTATTTTTGAATATCTAGTAATATTTGTGAGTTTCGAAGACTCTGTTGTTCTAAAGATCTGTAAATAAATTATTTTCTACTTTTCTAAGAGACAAGAGTTGGAAGTTGTCTAACCATAAGATCAAAAGAACCCTATACGGTGCAACAATATATACAAAAAGGTGTCTGAAAAACATTGAAACGTGCTTTAATTTTTCTTCTCTTGGTGATACGAAGACAACATAAATACATGACCTACTTATGTTTGTTCTAATTCAAGCTCGTCATTTTCTAATGCATATATGAAGTTATTTTTTTATTCATAAATGCTTTAAAGTTGCCGATATTCTTATTCAAATATCAAGAAAAAAAATATTTTATCCTTTCTGCTAAAGTTTTAGTGAGAAGGTATCAAAGTTGTCAATTTAAGTTGATTTTGGGGCTACGACGACGACACTCATGTATAAGATGCCATTAGGAAACGGCCGATTATAATTCAAGATTTATCCCATTTCATAAAAATTGAAAAGCCCGTTTGATTTTGCAGATTTGTTAACACACTAACGATTTCAGTCAGCATGGAGCATAAGGGTGTATTTCGATTCAAAATGCTTATTTTCCGATTTATTTTTAAGTTCATTTTTACCCTCAAATGCATGAAACTTGCAAATTGTATTATTCAGAAAGTACTCAAGGTGCCGTAATGGTGATAAAGATTCGATTCTTTGATAAATGTAGAAAATATTGAAAAAAAGGCTGCCAAAGTTGCCAATTTGAACGGATTTTTCAGAAGCGGGAGATTTGGGAACGAAAAGAAGGGCCATACTGAGAGGATAATTGTTTATAAATCAAATTCTAATGAATTGAGCGTAAAAAGACATCACACGGCACTTTATACGTCTCTTCAAAAATCCCCTCAGCAAGTTTCCTGTTTCTACTTTTAAAAATGTGTCTGAAATTGTATCATAAAATTTCGAGTTGTTGAAGACGGAAAAGCGTTTTTTCGAATACACCCTTAAATTGATTTTGGGGCTACGACGACGACACTCATGTATAAGATGCCATTAGGAAACGGCCGATTATAATTCAAGATTTATCCCATTTCATAAAAATTGAAAAGCCCGTTTGATTTTGCAGATTTGTTTACAGACTAACGATTTCAGTCAGCATGGAGCTTAATCAGAATCAGAATTTGTTTAACATCTATGCCTTGCCATATCTTATTCATCAGCTGCATCTGTAAGCCGAAATAAATATATTTCATTCCCTATATCTATGCCCCTTTACTGAACGTTTGTTTTTAAATAAGTTAAATAAGTTTTGAAAGGAATATTAATTTTTTTTTCCAATATTTTACGCAAAATAAAATTTAAAGTTAACGCATGAAGATAGAACACCTAAGGTAAAGATGAACTGGTGAGATGAATTTGTCGGCACTGCTTTCAATGTCGATTTGCCAAAATTGGAGGGATGGATAAGAAGCAAACAAGATTATGCGGGTTTGTGTATGCACAGCATAACAATTTCCCTCATATTTTGTCCAGGCTTGAGATTGACAGCTGAAAAAGCTGTCGTGTTAAAAAAATTGACAGATTTAGACGGATGATGTCCCATTTGTCTAATTTACTAATCCTTAATCAGAAAAAAAGGGAGTTGGCCATTCACGTGGATCATCCGTTGAAAGCCCATTTAGAAAGAAATGTTCCGTTTACTGCAAAATTGTTTTTTAGAGGGCAGGAATGGAACAGACGTTTAAAACTGTTCTCAACTGCTCTGCTCATCAAGCTTAAAATGTTTTGACACATTTACGAATTTCTTTTTTAACGGAAAGATATCAAATTGGAAAACCTGATTTTGGAAATGATTTGATATCGAACTGTGTTTTAGATTTTTTAATAAATAAATTACCTTTCGAGTTATAAGCGATTTTGATCACATGACAAACACGTTTGTCACCCCTGTTTGAGTGATTATTCTTCTTTCGCGCAGAAATTCGGTTTAAAGCTCCCACTTTGACAATATTTTCTGATATATCTATTGCGTTTGCAAAATAAATAAATAAATAAATAAAACAGAAAAACAGTTCGATTAGACAGTTTTAAAAGAACTCCAGTTAGTTTTCTGAATTTTCGAACAAAAACAATCAAAACTTATGTCATAAAGTTGTCCTTTGGGATTTGAAAACAGTGTTAAGGCCTTTGGTATTGGAAATCATATTTCGTTTACAACCAATGTTTGTCAAACCATACTTTTAAATAAACGAATTTAGGTATCAAATATTCGATTTTATTTTGTTCAGCTTTGTAGTTATTGTTGAAATTAAATTGTAAAGCATACTACTTAATTGTGTAGCAAGGCAGAGTAATAAACGCAGTTTGAATAGGAAATAAACTTTTAATAGAAATACGATCTAAATAAAACAACCTATATATCAGGTAACAAAATATGAACTACTTAAAAGCAGAATTTTGTAGAAGTTGCCAAATAATAAAATTATAATAAACACTTAACAGCAGGTTGCTCGTGAACACATAGTTCAACAGTTATTTTATTAGAATTTTTAAGATATTCACTTACGTACACGCAATTTTATGTATAAAAGTTAATAAAAAAGAAAAAAAGATATATATATATATATTTAATAAAATAAAATAAGTAGTAGTAATAATAAATAAAAATAAAACAAAAATATATAAACCTAATTTGTGCTAGGATAATTGGATAGTTGTGGTTAATACCAGTCTAATTTATTATTTTTAAAGCCTGTTTCAACATCATAAATGCTTAAGGGTGTATTCGAAAAAACGCTTTCCACCTTCAGCAGCTCGAAATTTTACAATACAATTTCAGACACATTTTAAAAAGTAGAATCATGAAACTTGCTGAGGGGATTCTTGAAGGGACGTATGAGATGCCGAGTAAAGTCTTTTTACGCTCAATTCATTAAAATTTGATTTATAAGCAATTAACTTCTCTGGAAGAACCTTTTTTTCGTTCCCTTATCTCCCACTTCGGAAAAATCAGTTCAAATAGTCGTTTTTGATTGCTTATTTTGCAATATTTTGTACACTTATCAAAGAATTGACCTTTACGGCACCTTGTGCACTTTCTAAATAAGAGAATCTGCGAGTTTCATGTGTTTGAGAGCAAAAGTGAATTCAAAAATAAATCGGAAACAAGCAGTTTGAATCGAAATACACCCTTAACGCTCAACTTTAGCTAAACGATCCAATTCTTAGTTAATATGCTGACTTTTCGTAAACATGGCAAATTTCAAGTCAATGTTGGATAGATCAAATTAGATACCTTATAATAAGATCCAGAAAAGCTTTGATTAGATATAACTTGATTCACTTTACCTAGATTTTGCTGATGAAATGGCAGAATATGCATGTATGACTGAAGTTGACTAATGATTGCGAAACATTTCTATCTAGTTACCTTTAGAAATCAAATGAAACATTTGTATACAAAAATACACTCGGTTGCAAAAAAATATATGCACCCATAAAGAATTCATCCAGAGCTACGAAACTTGAAGCGCTAATGTGATTTCATGAGTTATGTAAATGATTAATATTTTAGCCTCAATGAGCAATGGGGCTTGTGCAATGCGCATTTAAATTGCGCAGCAGCGCAGCAGCAACATTTAAAAGAACCGGCACTCGAATTCACGCGTAATTAGAGCTGGACTACCATTATTGATACATGAAATTTGAAACAATGCTATCTTTTAAGACATACTCGACGGCAAGTACGAAGAGTGCTCTGATTTCGAGAGGAATAGAGCCATATGTCTAAAAAAAAGCAAGCTGGTCCAACAGACGTATCCGTCAGCATTTCGGTAGAAGTGATATTGTTGTTTGAGGGTATATTAGCATCAGCGGATATCGAAGGCACAGTCAACCGTTAGCCTCCAGATCAGAAATGCGTTAGAGGATAGAGCAATTAGAAGAGCAGTCACTTCTAAACAAAAACTGTCACTAGCCTCAATTCGACACCATTTACTAGTTGATATGGATTCAGCGATATCAAGGTTATAATTTGTAGATGACCTGCCGATTCTGGATCCAGATATAGATGTCCATTTAGGCAGTTGCTTCTAACCTTTCAACACAGGCAGTGCCGTTTGGATTGATATCGGTTTCGAGCAAACTAGACGGTGTCTGATTAGAGAAATATCATATTCAACGACGAATCCCGCAAATCTCTCATTGTTTTGACTACCATACGTGTGTGAACATGGAAGCAGATAGGTTAACGGTGCAATCCTGCATTTGTTATTGAGCGGCACACTGATATAACATCTAAAGTGACATTCTAGGGAATGATCTGATGTCAGAGCTGATCATTTTTACTTGTGCTGCAAGGTATTCTAATGGCTGTGCTATCAAGCACGCCTAATTTTACTAGAGGATAAGGAAGCTCTTGGTTGTGAGGACGGAGTCATGGCATCATATCATGAGATTTAAGACCGAGCCTGTTGGCAGAGAGAACTCTTGTTCGTTACGCCCCTTGCTGGGAACTTTTCTCGCGGGATTGGGCCGGCAGAAATCACATGTTCTGAAGTCATGAATTCCATCGTAAGCCCTATCTTAATAAGCAAAAGCTTCTGTGGCCTCTAATGAAATTGGCCGTGTATCAAGTTTCCTATGTGTCATTTACTAGCAAGATAACTCTCTGCGCCACATACTGAATGACTCTTTTAACAGTGACTTCAAGGATATAATGTCCTTATATCGCCTGCAAAGATCGCTATTCTTGCACCAATACAGAATGTCTTGTAAGGTTAAAAAGGCGACTTCAGTCGCCTCGGAATACAACCGAACTAGTTCATCAATTGGTACTCTTATGGCAGAATCTACCACGGAGGGTCAAGACTCCATGCCTCACCGAGTATCGACTTTTATGCCTGGCAAATCTGACTGTATAACCTACTGAAATTGACATTCTTTTGCAGCTACTAGTCCATAAAATGTTTTTAGTCCTGAATTTATAATCATTTTCTCATTTAACCAAACACTATTCATATATCAAGTTATATTATCGTGGCTCATTTTTTTCTGAGTGTATATATATATTTGCAACAAAGTAATTTTTTTTCTGAACTGTTACGGATAAGTTTTTTCACAACTTTTTAATATTTTTACTTTTTTAGTTTCCATGGCATTATCATTATTGGACCTAACTACTTTGAGCGGCAATACTGCATTTTCATTGGATTATAGAAAAATTCAAATGATGTCAAAATACCAACAACCTGTCTGTGAATAAAAATAAAAAAATACATATTCAGATGCTTACATAAATTTGACATAATCTTGTCAGAAATTAAGTGTCACAAAATTGCTTCATTCAAAATTGTCAGTGACCTTTTTGTTCTTTATATAACAGATACACTCTCAAAAAAACTTCCGTCTTTTCACAGAAAATGCACTGGCAGCACTGCTGCCAGAAATTGTCTGTATATTGACGATTTTCTGTTTATTTTTTTCTCTGTCAAAAGAGGAAAAATATCCGTCACTTGAAAAAAATCAATGCGGAAGAGGCGGGGATCGAACCAAGGACCCCAGGATTACCAGACCAACGCTAATCCACGGCGCTACGGCTGCTCATGATGATTATGCGTTAAAATAGAACCGTTCATTTCATATGGTGTGGGTTGGTGTATTTCGTTAAAAAGCTTTTAATTATGCAGTTAATCTCGGAAAGATTTAATCTTTAATGAAACTGTGGCTGGGTTTTTTTTACGTTTAGTATTAATATAGTATAAAAATGTGAATTTTAAATATATTACGTAGAATGTTAGAGAAAAAACATGGATGATCTATTTGTGAGAATTTTTGAACGAATAAAGAAAGTAATTGTTATTTATTTTTAAATTCGAAAACATTTTTGTCTTTTAAAACTAAATTAGACATTTTAATCAATAGAATATTTTTGTTTTTCATTTTAAAAATAAATTCGAACTTATTACTAACAGACCCAATGCGCATGCGTGCTGGATATAAACGGAAACTTTTCCTCATTTTTCGACGCTCGGAATGAACTCACAGAACAAATACGTTTTCTGGGAGAACAGAAATTATTTGTGAAAAAATAACGATAACTTAGTGTATATTGACGAATTTTTCTGACAGTGTACGAAGCTTGAATTTTGACACGTGGTGTCTCATTATTTTAAGATTTTATTTAAAGTTCACTTGTAAGTTACTATTTTTGCTTTTCGCTATATTTAAAGTTTTTTTTGAGGTATACTTTGAATAGCTATTAAAATAGATTGATAGAAAAATAATTTTGTAGAATACGCACCCACAAAATATTTATCTCTTGATTGATATTATTGTTCCTTATCGGTCCCTTTATATAGGTTTTTATCTCAGTATTTCTTTAATATAAATATTACACCAAGAATATTTCTGGAGGTGGTATGAAAGTGTTTTTTGCTAATTGTATTTTTCTTATCTACGTAAATCTTATCCACACAATATAGACGATAGAAAGAAATTTCTGGTCAGTGCTAGAATTATAAAAGTTTTCATTCAGTGAACCTGTAATAAATACTTTTTGATTCAAGCTAAAGCAGATGATGAATTTTTCTTTTCAAATAATTTTTAAAAACATAATACACAAGCGTCTTTTCTTTGAACATATATATCTACTTAACTCTAAGCTGTAATACTCCTTGTGTCTCATGTATAATTTAATAAAGGATAAATGCATCTTGTCTCATTGACACTTGTTTCATGGGTTGAGAAGACGGCATTTCATCCTCCAGTAATCACTTATCACCTGTAGGGGGCTAAATATCGAATAAATAGGTTTCTATTGTACTTCGCTGCGTGAAGCAAACATACCGTCATGCTTCGGAGCCTTATTACCCAAAATGCCTTGAGCACCCATTTAACTCCAAGCCAACGATGGATGAAGTTTTGTTCCTTTGGTTAGATCCCTTTATTTATTTTTTATATTCTGGGTGTATAACAAGCTTAAAAACTGCGATAAGTGAGTAATATTGCTTCATCTGAGTTTTTTTGTCAGATTGCAAAGATCCCCTGGTGATGACCATGAAAACCTTTCCCTCCGTGGGAAGCGTAGCAATGCCAGATTTGGCTATTTATCAGCTACAATTTTGTAATGTGTGGGCGAATTTTGGTTGCCATGGGCGTTCCCAGACGCCCCGGAAATTCAAGGAAGAGTTGTGTAATAAAAGTGTGCTTCGGAGCATTGTGCATTGTTTTCATTCAGATGAAAACCATAACTGAGGCAGGATTTAAAATTTAGTTCTATAAAGAAATACGCGATGAAAAATTGTTCTGGCGATTTGATTTTACGCCCTTAGGTTCTTTTTCTTTACCATCTTCTTCTTAAAATAAAATAGAAGATATTAGGGAGGGATGGGATACTGGGAGGATTGGGACATCTGCAATAATGCTTGAAATAAGCAATTTTTTTTAACTTTTAACAATGACAAGGCTTGGTTTAATAAGCACGTTTACACTTATTGATACGAATTAACGAAATAAAGCAAAGAATATAAATAATCTACACCTAAATTCTCCATTGTTTGACTTCTATATAGTCGCTTTTGGACTTTAATAATAGCAATTCGCACTATACGTTGGCAAATGTCCCATTTCTTAATGTCACATCGTTAAATTTTTTTATGTTCCCGCTTTTTTTTTTTTTTTTTTTTTTAACATTGCAGCAGGAAAGCAGCGGCGTTTTGATTTCCCTTCGTATGCAAATACAGTTAGTTCGGAGCTCTACACATATACAGTAAAAAATAAATCTCAGCTACTAATTTCCATATAAGGGGAAAGTCAAGTAAAATCCGAAATAATTAATCATCCTCAGAACTAACATTTGAATACTTCGTCTATCCCAAAACTCGCCAATGACGAACTCGCATACACACTTACATCCACAGATAGTGTTGCCACCTTAACTCATCCGGAGGCTAAATCTAACCCAACTTTGTCTCATCTAGACTGTAAAAGAACCTAATTTAGCCTGTGCTCCACAATCTAAACCATTTTAAAATTGCGTGTTTTAGCACATTTCCAAAATGGTGCTAAAAGGCAAACCATTGGGATAAAACAAAATGCTTGGAAAAGCTAAAAGAAAACTTGATTAGTTCTCATTTAGCTCTTCTTTTGAGTAAGTTTTAACTTTTTTCTGTGTTCATTAGTTTGCAACACTGTCCACCGATCTCTTTTAGTGTACCTAAGATTTCTTATAGTAACATATATAAATAAATACATATTTTGCTATCGCGAAAATTCAGATCTTGATAAAAAGAAAGAAATGCTTTACATTCTTTCCAATTATTTTTCTTTAAAATAAAATCTAAGGAGAAAATATTGAAAGACTCACAAATAATGAAGCAGATAGGAGCTAATAGTCTAAGAGCTGACAGCACAAAAACCTAAGGTATCAAGCACAATAAAAACACTTTTATCTCATGGAAGAGTAGAAATAGGGCAATCTTATGATCTATGTCGGGCGGAGGTAAAGTGGTGCATAAGCCAAAAATTAATACCACTAGTGGTTGACTAGTAGATTTATCGTTGTGTTTACTTGCTCCCAGTCCCTCCTCCATGTTTTCCTACCTTTGAATGTAGGACAAGCACAATGATAAACCTAGGAATCAAGCACTGGCGGTATTAATTCTTCGTTTATGCACCTCTTCACTTCCGGCAGACATGGATCATTAGATTCCTCTATTACTACTCTTCCATAAAATAAACCTTTTTTTCTTACCCATCATACGTAGTATAGGGTAAGTCTTGCAATCGTTTTGAAAATCGAAAAAAAAATTGTGACGGATTTACACGTTTTAGATAGTGGAGATTCCGAAAAACATATTTTTAGAAATTTTTTTTTGCCGTCCGTCAAACGCTCTATCTCCCGAACAAATTGAGATAGAGACTTGAAATTTTGTATGTTGTTAGGATGTAAGAATGGGACGAAGTCTATTTAATATCAGCAACCTCGATTATCCGGAACTATATTTTTCGGACTCTCGAAAAATTCGCTCTGATGAAAGATGTATAAAAATTTTCGATTTTTTTTTGTTCTAAGGAATGAACGTAAAAGGCAATAAAATAACACACATTTTGCATATAGAACGAAGTCGATTGGATTATTAGTTACCGAGATATTTGTAATCCTGTTTTACACATTCTTCGATTTTTCATGACCCTGTATTTCATTCAAATTTCAATTCAGAGGTATATTTTAATTGGAAATGAGACGCTTAATCTGACGCAGTTAATTTTTAGTTAATAGAATTATTATTTTTGAAGTTATAAGGATGTTTCTTTTACGCAGTTCGGTACTACTTGAGTAGTTTGGCGTTTTATATAATTTTTCGAAATTGGTACATCAGCAGTTCTTTAATATAGCATTACTATGTATATTAACATTATTTAAATTTTGTTTATGAATTGCAATGCATTGTATGAATAGTTTTCACATGTTTTATTTTCATATACATATCCATGATGGGTAAGTATTACTGTGGCCCCGAACGACTAGTTTCCTTTTGCTTGATATATTAGGTTTTCGTGCTATTCACTGTTGGACTGTAACAGCATTTTCGGACATAATTCCATTCTTTGTATTTTTGATCGATTCAAGAAAGCTTTGTTATTTATTTATTTTATTTTATTATTAATTTTTTTTTGTAAATATACAATTATATCACCCACTAACTGAAGTGTCCAGTCGTAAATAATTATTCTTCTATGCATACACTATGTCAATAAATGTGTGTGCATGAACAATCGCATAATTCATATATGATCATGGAAGTAAAAACGTTGGCAACCTGTGCTCCACATTACAATTACAAAGGGTGGAAAAAAACCGGGTTTAATCCTGGGAATAGCCAGGTTTTTAGGAGATACATTTTTTAAATCGCCAGGAGTTTTCAGAAAATTTGAGCCATAGAAATTTTAAATTTATTATTTTTAATGATTTTATTTGTTTTTAAAGGTAAGCTAATTTTTTTACTAGCTAAATTATCGAAAATTAACGAAATATGTGCTAAAACATATTAAGTAAGTTAAATTAAAATGTTTTTCTTTAATTTGATATTTTAAGGGTGTATTCGAAAAAACGCTTTTCCACCTTCAACAGCTCGAAATTTTCCATTACAATTTCAAACATATTTTTAAAAGTAGGAACATGAAACTTGCTGAGGGGATTCTTGAAGGAACGTATGAGGTGCCGTGTGATGTCTTTTTACGCTCAATTCATTAGAATTTGAGTTATAAACAATTACCTTATCAGTATGACCCTTTTTTTCGTTCCCATATCTCCCGCTTGGGAAAAATCGGTTCGAAATGCCGTTTTTGATTGCTTTTATTGCAATAATTTCTGCATTTATCAAAGAATCGACAATCACGGCACCTTGTGTACTTTCCAAATAAGAGATTTTGAAAGTTTGGTGCATTTGAGAGCAAAAATGAATTAAAAAATAAATCGGAAAATAAGCAGTTCGAATCAAAATACACCCTTAATCGCCAATAAGTAAAAAATGGCAGAGACAGATGACATTTTCACCTTGCTTCTTGCCCGACATGAATGTAAACATCATCTCCCTTCTAGGAATCAATCAATGTGATCAAAAAAGAAAATGAAAAATAAATTAAAATAAATCACTAGTGAAATACAAAGTAGCAATTGTTGTAAATCCAACGATTTTTAATTAATTAAATAAACATTAAAGTGCAAAATTATAAGTTTTGTAAATTCATAATGAAAAATATATCTTAAACTTTCCAAAACTATTCATAAAATTAATAAAAAATAAAAATGAAAATTGAAAAAAGACTGGCTCTGTTTGCCTTCCAAAACTACAGCAAAACTTCCAATATTTCCCAAAAATTCCGGATTTATTTCCCGAAATTCCCTGATTTATTCCCGCCTTTCAAAATATGCGGGTTATTTGAAACTCTAGCTCCAGACGATCAAAATGACAGTTACAGTTCAAATTTATTTAAATTATTCAGTTCTAATTAATACTTTCTTCGACTGTTTTCAGTTATCTTCTTTTTCAAATAATTCGGAGAGCTTTTTGAAAGCCAAGGTTAGTTCCAACGAAGCATCTAATTTTTAACACGCAAATAATGTCAATTTAAAATACAACCAATCTAATCAAAGAATTCTACAACCTTTAATGTTCATTGGCTATTTTCTTCTTGTAACCCTCCAGATTTTCTTTTTAACGACACGCATGCATGTTTTTTTCATTGCCTCCAACATGCCACCAAGTTCATCTTATTAAGTAGTTTCAAGTCTTGTCAAACAATAGCGGATATAATTGAGCATGTTTTGTGCTTTTTTCGTGCAATAGCTTGAAACGTTTGTGCGAAAACGGAAAAACAAAACAAAAGTTTATTTTCGATATCTATTCTACTGTCAGTCAACTTCACCAGGTAAAAGAAACAATCGGAAAAAAAGAAATAGTAATCGAAATTAGCAGTCATTTGCAATTGTCATAGAGTTCAAAAACGAATACAAACAAATTATACAGAGAGAGATTTCTAATTAAAAACCAATAAACAATTTCCAGATTTCCTGCTTCGCTTTGATTTCTTTCTGTCATTTGTTGTTTGTGTGTTTTTGTTCTGAAATTTGTTGCGTGTCAAAACTGATAATAGAAAACGAAAAAGCGTGGAATTTTTCCATAAGTGTAATTTGGCGCTCTTTTCGATAATTTTTCACTTTGACGTGAGATTTGTTACATTTTCAGTGTGTTAAATGTAAATCGAATTCTTACAGTTTTTGACTGAAGAGGCAACATTTTTCATTAATCAAAGTTTCGTCTTTTTTTCGGAAATATGGTATACATTTCAAAATTATTTTTGTTCGTATTTAAAATAAATGCACCAGTGGTTTACTGTACATTGTAAAAAAAAATCCGTTAAATTTACTGCCGTAAAAATTGCAGTAAAAATAGATGTAATAAAAAAAATTGCAACTAATTTTACTGCAATTTTTACGGAAAAAAAATGCTGGCAACAATGCTGCCAGCAGTTTTTGCCGTAAATTTAACGGATTTTCTTTTCTTTTTTTCTTTTTTTTTTTTTTTTTTTTTTTGCAATGTACAATTAAAATAAAATGTTCAAAATGATCTATCTGTGAATGTGGATCCTGTATAACATTTGTGTAAAAATAGCTCTTACATTCATAGAGATATAGAAATAGACTGGGAAGCAACAGCCCTGATTACACAGGCCTACAAAAAAAAAAAAAAAATTTTTTTTGGTGCCTGAGATTTTACAACTGATTTTGGATATTTTTGGGACGCTGATTCCAAATATGCAATCAGTTTTTCTCTATCAGCTCTACTTTTTTAGATATGCAGTTCGAACTAAAGATTTTTTAGAACTAAAGTGTCCTTGAACACTTACACTGAACTTATGATACATAGCCCTGTAACGACGCTCAAGGCGATTAGAAGGACGTTGAAATACCACAAGATCTTGAAAAAAAGAAATGTGCAAGCAAAACTGAAGATCTGCGCATCCTTATGATTTCGCGCAGGTCATCCATAAAGCCAAATGTAAAAGCCTCCAAGAGATAAGGTTAGTTTCAGAGTTCGCTCCATGGAAACAAAACTGACTTTCTTTGACTTTCTAAAGTTTTTGAACTTCCATGATATTTGTGTTTAAGGTAGAATTCGTATCAATTTAACGTAAAACTCGTAGTGTTGTAGATTGTTGTGTTTGCGTTGTAGAATGGAATTTAAATGAGTTCAAGTAGAAAAAGTTGTATAAATCATCCAGATAAGTTTTGCTACATATGCGGAGAATAAAAGTTGAAAGAACACAGAAAATATGTTACTGACTTTGTAAAGAGAGCTTATCTTGGATACTTTGGGGTTAGACTTGGTGATCAGGATAAAATCTGCGCACCGCAATAGGTCTGTAAAACTTGTACAGAGCATTTATGACAGTGAGCTGACGGAAGAGAATAAGTCTCAAATTCGGTTTACCAATGGTTTGGAGAGAACTCCAAAACCATTTCTATGACTATTATTTCTACCTACCACTGGAATACTATTTGCATTAATCGAAACAATTGTAATAAGAAAACTTATCCTGATTTAGTGTCTTCAAGACCCCCACTTCCTCACTCAGAGGAACTACCGATCCCAACGTTTCATCAGCTACCAGAGCTTAGTGAGGATGAATATTGTCCTTCTGATCATCATTTATATAGTTGTGAAGGTAACAGTGATTATGAGGAAACGTCATCAATGCCTAAATTTTTCAACCAGGTTGATTTAAATGATTTCAAAAGAGATTTCAATGTTTTAAAAGAAGCTTCTGAATTACTGGTTGGTTTCAAGATTAAAAGACAAAAATTTATTAGAACAAAGAGCCAAACTTACATTTTATCACACAAGACAAAATTGTCTACTACCCTACTTCTCTTAAAAAAACAATCTTTTATTTTGTCATGAATTTAGAGGACTGTTAGAAAAATTGGTTCTTCCTAAATATTCTCCAGATGATTGTCCTTGGACAGCAAAGAAGTTACACAAAATACTTTTGTTTTTCTATTTTCGGAATAGCAGGGATAAAACACACCACTAGATTAGAAAAGAGAGGCCTAAGAAAGAAAACATGGATGTTGGAGAAAGGAATGTCATTAATAACACTTTAGTTGGGCAAAAGAAAATCATACTTTCTGCACTGCATATCAAGCTCTGTCCTATGAAGCAGTTTGTGTAAATTCTCCAGAAGAACGAGTCATGATTTGCATATATAAGGTAAAAACACCCGAATTGAGTTATGAAGATATTAAAGCAGGAATGTTTAACGGAAAACAAATAAGACAACTGATTAAGGATCCTGCTTTCGTAAATTCAACGAATGCGGCTGAATAAAAAGCCTGGACTTTTTTTGTGGCAGTTCACAAAAACATTCCGGGCAAATGCAAAGGAGAAATCTATGTAGAACTGGTAAATGAAAAGCATAATAGTTTTAAATCTCTTGGGTGTACTAGAAGCATTAAAGTGCACTATTTACATTGCCACTTAGAGCATTTTCTTGAAAATAAAGAAGGCACAAGTGATAAACATCCCGAAAGATTTCACCACAATATTAAGACTATGGAGGACTGCTACCAAAAAAGATGAGATATGCAAAGGGTTTCAGATTACAGTTTGAGTTTAAAAAGACACTGTTCTAAAATATATTCCAGAATGTCATGGAAAAGAAGCGTCCTAAGCATTCAATGGGTATCAGTTTCATCAGTGACGTTTTTCTCTATTTTTGTGAGTAAAAATATTTGTACAATATAATTAAAAAATTATAATTTCAATATGTGTATATCATAATAATAAAAACTAACATTTGTGTATTAAAAAAAATAAAAATCCTGTATTTATTTTATTTTTACATACATTTTTTAATACATGGATTTGCCTTAAAATAATGAAACATATATTTCACAAAAAGTTGTTTATCTTAAAAAACTTAGCTGATAGAGAAAAACTAATGCCATATTTGAATTCAGGACATCAAATTAATATAAAATCAGCTAAAAATACCCCGGCACCAAAACAGCTGTTGACCAGTGTTATCGAATATGCACGAGAAGCAGGTGCTTGTCTAAAAAAAATTTGAAAGGGCCCGAAAATGAGAAAGCAGGGGCCCCAAATTTTATATTGTATTAATTCCATTTCAAAATGCTAATTTCTTTTCAAATTATCTATCTTATAACAAGAAGTGTCTCTTACAAATAACTTTAATAACAAATTAATTTTTCTTGTAATAGAACAAATTCAACCAATAGCAATTCTTCAGTTTGTTCATTATTTTAGATATATGTTTATTTTGTATACTGAATTTAGCTTGTATGAGCAACGTAAAATATTGATAATTTATTGCCAAAATTCAGAGAAGTATTTCATAATGTTCATATTTTATGTTGTGCATACATTTTGAATTCAACCTTTTTATCCAACTTACATTTTTAAGTTCATACGATGCAAAATCCTTTTTGCATGTTTTTCTTGATTGTATCTCATTTTTGTGTAGGGGGAATATAAAAAAAAAAGTTGTTTTATAAAATGTATGTGGATTTAATCGAGCCACTCTTTGGTGTAATATTCGTAAGCATTGGTAAGTTTCCGGGTATGTTGAATTTAGAAAAAATTTCTTTATTAAAGACACTGTGCTTCCCATAGCTTCAGAAGTTAATCAGGCCCTCAACAGCACACACAATCAGTTCAACGAGTTCACAGATGACATTTCAGAATTAGTTAAGGGTGTATTTCGATTCAAACTGCCTATTTTCCGATTTATTTTTTAACTCATTATTGCTCTCAAATACACCAAACTTTCAAAATCTCTTATTTGGAAAGTACATAAGGTGCCGTAATTGTCAATTCTTTGATAAATGCAAAATATATTGCAAAAAAAGCAATCAAAAACGGCATTTCGAACCGATTTTTTCCAAGCCGGAGATCTGAGAACGAAAAAAGGGGTCATGCTGAGAAGATAATTGTTTATAGCTCAAATTCAATGAATTGAGCGTAAAAAGACATCACACGGCACCTCATACGTCCCTTCAAGAATCCTCTCAGCAAATTTCATGTTTCTACTTTTAAAAATGTGTCTGAAATTGTATCGGAAAATTTCGAGCTGTTGAAGATGGAAAAGCGTTTTTTCGAATACACCCTTAAGGTTTCAATCGCTCCGCTCAACAAGTGCAAAATGTTTTGACACATTTACAAATTCATTTTTTAACAGAAAAATATAAAATTGGAATGCCTGACTATAAAAGCGATTTTGAATCGAACTGTGTTTCCTATTTTTTGATCAATAAATTACCTTTTGAGTTATAAGCGTTTTTGTTCTCGTGACATAGCTTTTTCCTCCCGCCGATGGCTGTTTTTTTTTTTTTTTTTTTTTTTTTTTTTTTTTTTTTTCGTCGGGAAATTCGGTCCGAAACGTGAAATATGACAGTATTTCATGAAGCATCTACTGCGTTGAAAAAAAAAGGGGGGGGGGGGAGAGGGAATGAGTGCGATTAGATAGTTTCTGAACAACAACATCTGCTAGTTTCATGCATTTCTAAACAAAAATAAATTAAAACTTATCTCATAAAGTTGAATCATAACAGCCTTTAAATTTGATTTTCATATTAAAACGCAATCGGTCTGTTGTTTCATATCATCGTGAAAAACCCCCTAAAAATCCCGACTTTAATAGTTGAATCGTAGGGTCACTGTGTTTTTCAGCATGAAATGGTATGAAGGTATGGCATCAAGCAGGAAAACACGATGGTGAACCTACGAACTAGCAGATAAAACCTGCTTTTCAGATGTTTTCCACCAAGATATCACTTGACAGGGCTTTTGAGATTTAATGTGCCAGTCCAGTTTTAATTCTGGAATTTCAGTCGTGAACTCGATGAGGTGATTGTCTGTGATACGCCGCTCCCGGTGTAAAAGGTTTCTTTAAAATATTGAAGAAATTTGTGCGGTTTTCTTTAATTTATACCATGCAGAGTGTTCAGTAAAATTAACGTAATTTTTCAGAAACTTGTAGAATCTCAGTGGTAACAACACTACAATTATAAATATATCAGATATCTGATGAACTATAAGAATTTTGTATAAAGTATTTTAACTGAGCGTACCATGCACTTAGCATTGCTATACTAATGATAACTTTATTTATTTTTTTATTTATTTAACTGAACTATATAACGCGACTCACGTGTAAATGCCAGTCAGATATCGTAAAAATTCAAAATGGCAGAATGAGCCTAATATTTTTTATGAATTACAACTACAGTCGACTCTCGTTAATTCGAAATCGGATAATTCGAATCTTCGCTTAATTCGAACTGAACATGAAATGCCAAAATTTTCAATGGCAGAATAACGATAAAAATTTTCATTAATTCGAACTCATTTCCGCTTGACTTCGTTTAATTCGAATTAACGAGAATTCCGATTTTTCATTTTTCTTTTCTTTTTCGTGGATATCAGATCATTTGAATAACTTTCTTTCTTTGATTTTTTATAAAATTGTTCCGAACGAGTATACATATATAATCCCATGCATTTGATATTCACTTTCTTAGTGCTCCGTTTGGCCATCAGTGACGCTTCAAGTTTTTCTTCCATAGTGTTTGTTCATAACTTTTTAATTAGTTTGTGTATTTACAACTTTTAATTTAATATTAAATCATATTCTAATGATAACAGATAAAATAAATTTAAAAAACACTATAACATTAATTTCTTTGTAACAGTACCATTTTAAGCATGTTTTCTTCTCATACTTTCCATAATTCGAACTTCGGATAATTCGAACATTTCTTGTGGTCCCGACGAGTTCGAATTAACGAGAGCCGACTGTATATACAAATTACAAAAATAACCGTGTTAATTATGTGCCAAACCAAGCTCGCCAAAATATGTTAACTGCCAGTGAAAATGCAACAATAAAATTTTATTAAAATGTAGAAAATATGAATGAAAATAGCGAGTGTAATATTCATTCATAAATATTCTTTAATCAATTAATAGTTAAGAAAACATCATAAATAATATCTAGCAAAATCGGAAAAGGAAAAAAAAAAATCCTTTGCAGAGTTCGAACACATCTAAGTAATGCATAGAAATGCCATAGATCAATAACACTCTTTATGATTAACATTAGCTCGCGAATATCTTTCCGCAAGAGTGAAGTAGAAATTTTAATAAAAGAAAGTTTTAACAAAGAAAGTTATAATAATAATAATAATAAAAAGATTTTCGTCTAGATTAAGTGTATCGAACAGTATGTCGGACATCTTTAACCCGAGTAGATCGTGCTTGATCGCTTGGTATTATTAATAATAATAATAACAATAATAATGTGAATGCAATATCTTTTAGGATAATTAGTTAATTCATGTACTATACAAAATAACAACGGATCTGTCTTAAGCTATTAAGCATGCCTTCAAAGCGTCAATTTTTTTCGAAATTTCAGTTTTCTTTTGCAATTCAGTTTTAAATTAATTTTTTTTTCTTTTATTATTATTATTATTATTGTGTTGGGTTGGAAAAAAATGTCATAACTCATTAAATAACAGTTCAACTATCACAAAGTTTTTAAACTATATTTGAAATATAGATTCGAAGAAAGTACACTGTTCTTATGTCTATTTATTGAAAAGTGTATGGGTTACACAACCTTACATTATAGATTATTATTATTTTTTCTTGAATTTTCAACGTTGTTTGTCTTTTTATACCTTTAACTTTTAAAATATTCGTGTTATTTTTCTTAAGTTCTTGTACAACATTCAGTTTATGAAAGAATTCATGAAATGTATTTATATTTAAATATTTTAAATGTATTTATATATTTATAATTTTTAATGTAAATAGTTTTGAGAAAATAGAAATTTTTTTCGTTAATTTTATACTTAAAGAAAATAAAAATATTTATATTTAATGTTTATGTCATATTTTTCGACATTTTTAATAATGATTAATAATTTAAATTCTAAAATTGACATACATAAAAAAAAAAAAAAAAATATATATATATATATATATATATATATATATATATATATATATATATATATATATATATATTCCGAAAGAATACTGATACCTTAATCAAAAATGTAGTTAAACTTAAGAACTCATATCACAACTAAAAATGCAATTCCAGCAAAATTCTGTAACATACAGCATTTCTGGTTCAGTATGATATCCGAAATCTTTTGTGAGTCCCTGCAAATACTGTTAACACTTTCTATTATGCAGGAAATAATTTGTAATAAATATCAGCAACGTGTATCAACTTCATTGTATATAAAATAATTTAACATGATTGAAATATGTCGAAAACAATGTTTTCCCATATATCATTATGTAACGGAATTCTTTTGTGTTGCTCTGTAAATGAATAGTAAACATTTTTTGCACCACATATTGCACAGGATGTATATTTTAGTTCACTTTATTAAATGCATATGAATTTTATCCTGTTTGAAAGATTGTAAAACCATTAAAATGGAAATTTGAAACAATTTTTTTCTCACTGTCTGTGATGTAACGGTATACTTTTGACTGTCTCTGTAATCAAACTATGCACGAAATTTTGAAATGACTCGAAAAAATTATGCAACAATTATATATTTTAAATTTGAAACGATTTGGTTGAGTAGTTTTTGCTTTGCTATATCCGGATATATGGACAGAGGGTTACATCCGCAGACGGATGGACGGACCATTGGTTCTACGCATTTACATAATTACGAACGCACCTAAAAAAATGCACTTAAGACGATTTTAATCGTTAAAAAAAATAATAAAACCTACTTATTATATTGACAATAAAACCATAAAGTTTGATCAATGATTTTTTTTTACCTTCAAATTACAGTAGTAATCGATGTTCAGATGCCATATTAGCAAACCATCTTAATATGAATATCAAGTGGCACACCCTTGCCTAACACATATAGTAGCACATTAAGGTGAGCCTAAATGATAAGAATGTTTTAATAAACATTCATAGCATGCTTGCAACCTGTCATGCATCGAGCTATTTCTTTGTACAAATGTTCTATTTTTTGCCTTAAAGGCTGCGAACATGCTTCAGTATCTCTTTAAAATCATCATCCAATAACTATAATGACCATTTATCATAAACAGCCTAATTACTGACCGCAGAATAAAAAAAGAATATGTATCATTCTTAATAATTTTCCAAACTTTAGAATGACTGAGAGTTTGAGGTCCTAGAATACATCTTAATTATCTATAAAATTATAGGTCTTCTGCGATTTAAATATAACCATTAACCTCCCTTAAGCCTAGAATTAAGTTCGCGCAATCTACACACGATCTATATAAAACACATCCGTATTGCCAGATTCGTGACTAAAGGCACTTTTTTTTTTTTTTTTTTTTTTTTTTTTAATTTGACGCCCCCTTTTCATTTAAGTGAGGAGTGGGGGGGGGATATAATTAAGTAAACAAACTGCTTTTGGGATGGAGAAGCCAAATGAGTTTAGATTTGGAGGATTATTTTGTAGTTTCTGCAATGTACAGGTCAAAGGCAGTTGTTTTAGATTTCATTGTATGTGTTATTGTATGTATGAGTTTGGATAAACATAATCTATTTAAAAAACGTTCTGCTTCATTGATTTATTTATTTTAGATGCATACAGATTGATCAAACTGAAAGAGTGCAAACTGACAACGTATCGCTAAACAATTTATCAATTATGTAAAATTATGTGTAATTGTAAATTAAGGTTGTTCAGAAAAAAAGTATGTGTATCGATATATATATTTTGCAATAATGGGAAACGTTTTTGCACATTCATGGAGTTATCTTAATTTGAAAACATGCAAGAAAAATCATGCTTTAAGCACAGATTATGAAACACATTAATTACAGCACTTCTTGAAACTTTTAACAAAACTTCGTTTTTTACGGAAATAAAGTGTTACTGTTCATATCCAAATAAGTATTCCAATACTTTTGAGCAACCCTGTGTTTGATCATGTACTATAAAATGGGGAAATTTATTTTAACTAGAAAACGGCTAACATGTTGAAATTTCTTTTTCAACAATTTATACTAATAGATGGAAACATACTTGAATACTTTTTTTCTCTCCTGTAGTTTACCTAGTCCCTTTATTACACGCCAATATTTAGCTAAAATTTAATTTAAACTAAAACACTCTTAAAGCTACTGAAATCACATTTCCAGAAATTTGAGGCGACTATATAACCAATTCTTTGCATTGCTCTCTACTTAATCTATCCATCAGCTATCATCGATAATATGCGGTGCTTCGGATAAAATATACTATTTGAAATCTTTTGTGTGTCCCTATAAATGCTATGCACTTCATATTATGTGTGAAATAACTTATATTAAGCCTCAGTGACATATATCAATTTTATTATACTTGAAATAGTTTAATATAATTAAAATATATCGCAAACAATTCCCCCCCTTTATTATTGTGTAATGAAATCCTTTTGTGTGGCCCTGCAAATAAATAATAACTATTCTGTTCATCTCATATTTTTCAGAATGCATATTTTAGTGCACCTTGTAAATCCATATAAATTTTAGCATGTTTGACAGGGTGTATCATCTTTAAAATTCATTTGAAATGATTTTTTCTTATAGGCCGTAATGTAACGGAAAACTTTTTATTGCGTCCATGTAAATAAACTAATCTTGCTAGAAACTTAATTTGAAATAGGGTTCGTGCTAGGGTAAACGACAATAACTTCAAAAAAATTCAGGTGAATCTGACCATATTTACGAGAGTTAGAAAGAGGACAGGCGAACAGAAGTGCCAGTCAAACCGAAATCATATACACTTTTCAACCTTGTTGGAAAGTGTTAAAAAAGAAAATCAAGCTTGACTGTTGAAAATATATGAAACCGAACAGCTTTTTTTCTCTTTTGATGAAAATATTGCATCTTAATTTTTAACTTATTACTGTCTAATCAATACCATATAATCACCAATATTCTTAAAACAGGTTCAAAGCGTCCATTATGGCATCGTTTTCTGACATATTATTTGCATTTATAGTAAAAGTAAAAATACTATTCGATTCCTTAATATCTAAAAAAGAATAGCTGAAAATCTGTTTGATCAGTATCTGGATATTCGTTTGGATTTAATAACAACTTTAACGCGGTCCTGAATTGCTTTGCCCATCAAGCGCAAAACGTTTTGACACACTTACAAATTAATTTTTTAACAGAATGATATTAAATTGGAAATCCTGACTATGGAAGTGATTTGGAATCAAACTGTATCTAATTATAATTCAAAGTTTATGTCATAAAGTTGCCCTTTTTGATTTAAGAACAGTCTTAAACTATTTCTAAGTTCATAATTTTAAATTATCATTACCAATATTTACCATTTGCTTTTATTGAATGTTCAAATCATGAACTTGTTATTAAAATTATGAATTTAGAAATAGCTTAAGGCTGTTCTTAAATCCAAAAAGGAAATTTTATGAAATAAGTTTTAATTAATTTTTGCTCAGAAACACATAAAACTAGCAAATGTTGTTGTTCAGAAACTATTTAATCAAACTGTGTCTTCTTTTCTTTTTCCTTTTTTTTTCCCCCTTAAAAAAAAAAAAAAAAAAAAAAAAAAAAAAAAAAAAAAAAACGCTTTTGAGCGGAATTTAAGTGCAAAAAAAGAATAACCTCTAAAGGAAGGATGAAAAAATGTGTTTTTCCCGTGTTAAAAATTGCTATTAATTCAATAGGTAGTTTATTTATCAAAAAAGGAAAAAACATTTCTATTCCAAACCGCTTATTCAAGGCATTTCAATTTTATAACTTTCCTCTAAAAAATGAATCTGTAATGTGTGAAAACGTTTTACACAGATTGAACAGAGCAGTTGAGAACAGCCTTAAATGTATAAAGTCTATTAACGTTATAAATTAAAAAAAAAAAAAAAAGAAAAAAGAAAAGAAATAAAAGTAAATAAAAATAGAGTATTTATGATTTTTATAGAATGGTTCAACAAAATATTTTTTCAAATCGAAATTTTGGATTGCAACTGCACTTAGCAAAATAAACAATATCCGGGATTATAACATTCTTTGGCCTTTTTAAACCACATTAAGACACCTTTTGTTTTATATGTTTGTCTACTTGAGTCTTGTTAGCCGCAAGCAATGCGCAACTTCAAAAGGTTTACGATCTTTATTTACGAGTGTGGTTTCAAATAGTATTTCCCGAACACTAACTTTCAAGAATAATTGCTGTGCTTTTACTTTTAAGATATGTGATGGGATTAGGGAATTTCCTGAATTCCAGTTGTATGACATGTCTCTCAATAATTAATTTTATTTATTTATTTTTACAAAACGACAAATAGATATTTTTAATATTTCTAAATGTATCATCGCCCACAAAAAATTTTATGAAAAATAAACAAAATAGTATATGTTAAAATGTAAATAGGTGCGACAAATGTGTTACTTTATTAAAACCAATATAATAAAGGAGATGGCCGTTTTGTTGCAAATACCATGCACTAGGTAATTTTACATTCCCTTGGCAATTTCGTGTTATGTGTAAAGGTTAAATCAAAGAAAATACATATCAAGGTTTGTTGCGAACTGCTAAAATATTTTAAGCTTTTGATTACTAGCCCATACAAGCGATTATCCCTGTTCATGAGGTAACTGGCAAAATTCGATTTTATTCATTACATGAGTTATAACCCCCAAAATCACCTCACTGAAAATTTAGCTGAGAGTGAAGATTTAGAACATCTTCCTTTAAAATCTTTCGAGCTTAAGAACAAGCTCAATATTTTAGCGTTGAACATTTTTGCTTGTTTTATATCGTGATAAGGCACAGTCTGTATTGACCAGTCTCCGTATAAAAGCTACGTTACTTCATGTTTCACCAATACCAAGGACCTCAAAAATGAATTCGCTTATTCGTGTGGATTTCTCCCCGGGAGGCAAAATTACATTAAAGGTCAGTTTTAAGAAACACATTGTGGGAAAAAATTTTAGAAGATTAAATAAAAGCGTAAAACGAATGTCCAGCTAAATTTCAATGAATATTCGCAGGAGCAGCAAAAATCTCCCCCCCCTCCCCCCTACCTCGAAGGGCTATCGTTGGTGTTCTGATGGCAGGAATTTACCAAACTGCACGTGCCATTATAAAATAGCAAAATCAGGATTTTGTAACTTAAGAATGAACACAGAGATATATTTTCAAGAGGCCTGAAGAGTTTTATTTGATTCGCAGCTACAGGATTTTGTCACGTTACGCATCAATTTATTTCTTCTTATCGACAGTCTATGGGTGTGACATTTTTAAAAATGAAGGTTTGATTTTAAATGATTCCTATCCTTGATGTCAATAATCGATATTTTTATGTTTAAATTTTATTATATCTTAAATCAAAGAAAGTTTATTAAATTAAAAAACAAAATATATGCAAGATTAAGTAAAAATATGTATATTTCGCTAGAGAAAGTATATCTATTTTGTCTAATATATATATGTAATATTATATCTAAGAATATATACATATAAATTTCGCCATATCAATATCGATTTACCTGAATATATGTCTTTGAAATCGAAACACAATAAACAAGTTCGTGTTAAGTGGCTACTTCAGTCAAATGAAAAGATCCGTTCGCTAATGCTAATCCTATGGAAGAAATTTATAAAGATATCTCGATTGCATTTTAACATTTTTAATGTTTTTATTATTATTATTATTATTATTATTATTATTATTATTATTATTATTATTATTATTATTATTATTATTATTATTTTCAGTGGATAGTTGAGACTGATCTGAACGCAAGTCGTTTTTTACTTTTTCGATTTTGGTTGTAGATATTTTTTAAGAGGGTGTTTTCACTGTCCAAACCGGTTCCGAAAATGAAAGCGTCCTCATAAAAATTACCTGTAAACAAAATTAAAAAGTTAAAAACGACCTGCATACATATCAATCTCAACTACTCAAAAAAAAAAAAAAAAAAAAAAAAGATGCATTCGAGAGATTTTTATAAATTTTCTTCATAGGATTAGCATTGGCGAACGGGTCTTTTCATATGAATGAAGTAGCCTCTTAACAAAATCTAATTAAATCTATAATTATATGTTTGCATAGAGCACCCTACGATGAAAAATTACGTTAATGTTCGTTATATGTATGTATATACAAATACTTAAATATGTGTATTGTGTCAAGATTTTGTTTTTACTGGTATTGTACTTAAAATAAATAAATAAGCACAGCATAAAAAATATTTGAGACTTTAACTGATATGGAATGCATGTGGGATATTTTGAAAAATTCTTCATAACGCTTAAAATATTCAGAAAAATTCCTTGTTCTTCTTATATATACTGTATGTACCGGGTGGGCAAAAAGGACGTAGAAATCTTAAAAATTCATAACAGCCGAAAAATAACCGAAATAAAAAGCGGTTTGCAAGGTTAGCATCTATAGGTCACGGGATTTCTTTTTGAGGCAGCAATAAAAAATAACTCAAAAAATACCCGACAGATGTCGCTGAAAACGACCGGTAACTGATTCCTGGTTGACGTAAAATAATTTCATCATCAAAGCTTTGCTCTTCACACTCAGTAGCCTTGTTCAAGTACACAGTTCTCAACCGTCAACTAATTGTGGATTACCAGTGCAAATTCTTATAACCGTCTCATTTACATATTTCCACCGAAGTCGTACCTATCCAGCACCATCTGTCGGATGTTTTTTGAATTATATTTTATTGCTGTCTTAAAAAAAATCCCCTGATCTATAGATGCTAACCTTGCAAACCGTCTTTTATTTTGGTTACTTTTCCGACTGTTATGCAATTTTAAAGTTTCTACGGACTTTTTGTCCAGCTGGTACACAATATATATTAAATATATACAGGGTGAGTCATGAATATCGAAACAATAGGTTATCTCTTTAAATATTGCCCCTAGACCCATACTTCCAATTGCAAAGTTTCACAAAAAAAAAGGTGAATTGTTTGATAAGATAAATTGCAACTCCATGGGGGGTCTATTTTAAAAAATAAGAAAATTAAATTTTTATACGGCCCCCAGGGTAAAACTTCCAATAAGAAAAATTTTCCTTATATTTCCAATATTCCTGAATTGAATTTAAAAAAAAAATCATCTAGATATCTACAAATCCCCGAAAGATATTAAAATTCAAAATTTTCAAAAATTGGTGACTTACACCGCTTAAGCATACCTCAGAGTGCAGCGAAATCAGCTCATTTGAAATACAATTTAGGGATAGACCATAAATTTACGCATTGTTAAATGTCGATCCAAGACAATACTTTAACTTTTAGATATAAAATAAAAGCATATAGTTTTTTGCTTTAAACTTCCTTGAAATATGCTAGATGGCTGCAATATCTCGTCCTTGGCGCCAACCTCGTAACTGGTACGACCCATTGGCTGGACCGTCTTATTAAACACTTATTAAATGTGGTATTAAATTAAGTGATATTAATTAAACTCTCATTAAAAGTGTCTGTTAAACTTATTTCCGCAGGCAATAAGTTTAGTAAAAATAGTAATAGCGATAATGACACTTCTATTAACGGAATCATTGGAAATATATTTTAATAAATTACATAGAAATATTTTCAAAAATCTACTTTTTTACTATTCAGCTTCAAAATTTATGATGGTTTTAAACCCATTTTTACTTTCTTCTATCTTTACAAGAATTGAATTCATGAAAATTTTGAATTCCGGTTTTCGACGGATTCGCACATTTCAGGGCTCAAAGATACCGAAAAACATGTTTTTACAAAATGTCTGTCTGTGTGTCACTGCACAAGGAAAAAATTTGAAATCGACGTGATAAAAAATGAGATTTAAATCAACTGACGCATTTAAACAGTAATTAAAGAGGGTGAGAATGGCAAAACTTAAACAAAATCTGAATCGAAACTATACAGGAGGGATTAACCACCTAGAAACTTTTAAAAAGTACTTAAACGTCAGGAGCCCATCTTTGTTTAAAACTAAATGCACTTTTCTGCAGCAAATGTTTTTATTTCAGTATTTCTAACCGTCGGTTACGGTAATAGTCCCGCGAGTTCAATAGTTTTTTTAAAATCTCAAAAAAAAAAAAAAAAAAAAAAAAAAAAAATGCCCAACGTGCAGAAAGAAGTTTTCAGCTCAGAAAATTTACTTTTAAAAATATGATTTCTTTACAAAAAATTGCATCTTTTTTTTATATTGCGATATTAAATACTTTTTTAAAAATATATATATATTATTTAAAATGCTGAATCAAAATTGAAAATTAGACATTTTCATTTATTCAAAAGAAAAAATTCCAACGTGACAAATAATATTTTGAGTTATAAAAATTTTAATTTACTCTAAATTTTTTTTTTTTTTTTTTTTAAATATTAAAAAGTCTTATGATGTGATACTGCTTACAAATTATATGGTTAACCATCATCAAACATTCAAAATTCTAACTCTATAAATAAATAAATAAAATAAATGTTTCCTGGACCCATTAGAGCAACATTCTTTCTTCAGTTACACGCATTTCAATTTGTGTCTGATCCCTTGAAATCTCACGATTTATTAAAATTATCATAACTCTCTGAGTTTTGAAGATATCAAGATAAATTTTTTTTTGTTCAATTCAGGAATGGATAAGGAAAGATTTTCTAATTGGAAGTTTTATCTTCTGGAGGCCGTATAAAAATCTAATTTTCGTAAATTTTAAAATAGACCCCCCATGGAGTTGCAACTTATCTTATCAAAAATTTCACCTTTTTTTAGGAATTTTTGCAATTGGAAGTATGGGTGTAGGAGCAATATTTAAGGAGATAGCCTATTGTTTCCATATTTATGACTCGCCCTGTATAAATACGCTCTTTTTTTGGCATAAATACGTTCTTTGCGCGATAAATGTTTGGCATATTTCATATAGTATGCCCTTGAATCGTATTTAAATAGAAAAAAAAAAGTTTGAAGGTCTCTTGTCCTCTTAAATTCATCTAAATTTGCCTTCTAATAGGACTGACTTATCATGTGCGGACTGCATATACATATCATTGTCGTAAATAGGATATTCGTAAACAGTTTCAAGACAATATGATGAGTTGCTGAACATATATATATATTCAACAACCCATCGAGACCAATAACTTTTGTACCCGAAACCATGGTCAAAATTAAATAAATTGCTTAGATCCAAAATAAGTGAATTGATTGCGATATCTCACGGTTTACATTTTTATGCACATAATATATAAACACAGCAAAATAAAACACAGATTTAAAAAAAAAAAAAGAAAAATATTCATGACTTAAGAAAAAAGAAATGTCATTTGAAAGGACTACTCATTCACTACTCACACACAAAAAATGTTTAAAATATCAATTTATTCGAATGATATTTTAAAAGGTAAAAAATGCGTCCCACGTCCATAGGTTTGACATTAGCGATCTCACTGACCGATACCCTTAATGTAGCAATATTTAATATTTCGAAAGTTGTACAGAAAGGTTAAAATAAAAACTTACGTGCTTGAAAATTATTTCTGTTGCTAGTCAAGATACAATTCAAATAGATAGATATAGATTGGAATTTAGTACTCACCTAAAAAGAGAAAAATACATATGTTAGCACATAAGGAAAAAAATTACGTGAAAAAACAAATTAAAAAAAGAACTCAAAGGTAAAAAAATATATACAAGATAAAAGTATTATATCATTAAAATATTTATAGCGCATCGAGTTTCCGTTTTCACTTGCTTTCCACTTAAATATAATTGATTAACGATTTAATAAAATAACAAAACCAAATAATTCAGAGATATACTTACGACTTTACTAGAATAAACGAAATAATTATTTCATAGCAAGAAACTATTGAAAATAATATCAATTTTAAAGTTGTTTTTGCATTCAAAGCAAAGGTATTTTTATATCAAAAGGGACACTTTATGACATAGATTTTAATCCATTTTTGTTGGGAAATGCATGAAACTAGCCGATATGTTTGTTCAGAAGCTATTTAATCAAACAGTCCCCCCTTCCCTTTTCTTTCAAATGCAATTTCAATTTGGGATTGTATGCATATTGATAATTGCAAAGATTCATTTCAAATACTTAATAAGTATAAAAATAGAAACAGTTTAAAAAACTGCCTATTTTACAAGCATACAATGGCATCTTGAAAATCATATGCATTTTTGATTGATAGCATTCATGCTTTTTTTCCCGAAAATTTCTGCTACAATACATTAATTTGGCGTAAGCACCAAATTCGATTTTATTAGAAAAAAATGTTACAGAAAAATATTTGAGTCCATTATTATTATTCATTTTTTCATTTGCTCCTTTTTTTATTTTTTTTTTTTTTCAATAGAAAGGAAAAAAAAATGAAACATTATTTAAAAAACCGTTTTAATTTTTCTGATTTAATTTTTAACGTATAATTATGATTTCATTAATATGAAACTACTAATTGTTTAAAATATATTTATTAAAATGTAAATTATGCCCTCTATTTATTTATTTACTTTTTATATTTTTAAGTTTACAAATATTTCTTTACTTGCGGTTTCATAACCAGATGGCCTTTTTTTGGCGAGCGTGGTTTGGTGCATAATTAAGTCCATTGCTTTTGTATACATTTAAAATTATATATAAAAAAAAAAAAAAATGGCGAAATATCATTTGTGTCTGGATTACGGAAAAAGCCTTAAATTTGGTTTAACAAATTATAAATAAATTATAACAAATATTAAAATGTATTGCCATCGGAAATGCACATCTGAACACAATTTTTATAATACTAGCATATCAGGAATTGTGTAAAATCAATTACAAAATCCTATCTTTACATATAGAAACAAAGTTGGGTACCCTTTATCTACCCACAGTACTTATAAGTATCATAAAAATTATTTATAAAAATTATTTTAAGTAATAATGAATTATATAATTAAAAAATTATGAAATGAATTTTAATGAATTATAAATAATTTAATTATTATAAAATTCTTTTAATACGTCAATTAGTTCTAATACTATTCAAGATGAGTTACAGTTACATTACTTTACATTGTTACAAAAGTATTATTGGTTACACAAAACAAAAATATTTTTAAAAGGATGATTTCTTTTACCTTTGTATCATTTCAGCTTTCTTGGCTCTGAGGGAGGGGGATGGGGATTTTTCAATTCGGAAATATTTCTGTACTTACTGTATTGTAAGAACATCATATTTTTACATTTTATAATTTTACAAAATACTAAGAAAACAATTTAAAATAAAAGATTTGAGTTGGGTTATAAATATTGCACAAACTCCCAGTAAATTCAAATTTATTTAATCCTTTTAAAATCCTTCAAAATTTCATTAAATGATTATATAAATCTTTTAATTTAGTTTAAACAATTTACGTAAAATGCTTTAGAATGTAAAATTTTCATGATTTCATAATGCGGTAGATAAAGGGTTAAACAGAATAGAGCAAAAAAGAACTAGTCGGACGGGGCAATCCTAAAACTTTCTTTTATCTCATACAAGTTAATACTTCCTGAAAAATGAAGCATATTAGTGCCACTATATAGGTGATTTATGCTAATATCTAATGAGCAACAACTTATGTCAACTTCTAACTGAATCTTAAATTTCAATCCGTCTTAATAAATCCGTGTTAGTTTTTGAAATAGAGCTTTTGCGGAAATCGTAACAAATTCTGCATAGCAGTGCCATCTATTGGATGATTTACTTCAAAAACTAATGAGGATCACTTTATATAAGAGACGACTGAATATGAAGTTTGATGAAAATTCGTGAATTAGTTCTTTAGATAGAGCTATTGCGATAATAATGAATAATGCAATATAGCAGTGAGACCTTTTGGGCTATATGCGCCAAAAAGTATTAAGCACAAAATAATATGAAGGACTAACAGAATCTGAAATTTTATAAAAATCTGCGCTTTAGCTCTTGAGCGACAGCTATTGCGGAAATTCTAAAAATGGCAGCATAGTAGCGCATCCTGTACTTCAATTTTCATCAAAAAAGCAGATAGCAGCAATATACATTAGGGACTATATGAATCTAAAGTTTTATTAAATTCCGTTCATTAGTTCTTGAAATAAATCATCCACGAAATTTGTGTCCCATACAGATAGACAAAGTCACAGACTTACAGCCAGACGTTGTAAAAACGTGTTTTTCGGGAACTCTGACTCTTAAAACATGTAAATCCGTCGAAAGCAGGAATTAAAAAAAATTGCGAATCCAATACTTTTTTTTTCTTTTTTTACAGATAGAAGGAAGTAAAAAGTCAAACAAACGCTGAATGTATTTCTACTTTAAACTCTATTTTACTAAACATTTTGTTTATAGCAAAATTTTGCGATGAGGGTTTATAACACAGACACAGAAAACATTCCTATTGTACATAAAATGAATGCTGAATAGTACTGTTTTCGACGAAAGAAAGACACCGGAACATTTCTTTTTTTCGTTTCATTATTTCACTTTTAGAAAAAAATGAAGAATTTCCCTGAAAGCTATCTTTCTTCCCAAACGCAACATTTCAAAAATAATCTCAAAACGAGCGGTTCTGTATTTTTAAGATACGCATTCTCTTAAGTATAAGGCGAACAATTTGTCGTTTTCTTGTTTTCTTATCAAACAATTATCGGTAAAGAATTGAGTTAAAAATACTTATATTTCTATTTAATTTATTTTAAAAGTTCTAGAAAGAAGAAATTTTCAAAACAATTTACTTCTGAAATTTTGAACCGAGTAAATTGTGAGCCCTTTCATAAATTTAAGTTTGTATGATAAAGAAGTGAAAGTACAAATACCTGTTATTTCAACACGTATCTGTAATATCGTTATCAATGGTCAAGAAATCAATTATTTCACTGCTAGAAAACAATGAAGAATTCCCAAACGTAACATTTCAAAAAAAAAAAAAAAAATCTCAAAAAGAGCGGCTCTGTATTTTTTAGATGCACATTTCTCTTAAGTACAAGACGAACAATTTATAGTTTCCTTATCAAACTATTGTCGGTAAAAAATATAATTATATTATTTGCATTTATGTTTAATTAATGTTCAAAGTCCTCGTACGAAGATATTTTCTAAACAATATACTCCTGAAAATTTGTATCGAGTAAATTGTGCTGCTTAATAAATTTAAGTTGGTGTAATAAAGATTGTCGATCGTTTGAACATATATCTATAATATCATTATTCTTTGGTCAAGATATCAATTATAATACTGCTTTTTTATGTTATTATTTTTGCTGTGCATTGAAAGTCGGAATTCAAAAAATTTCACGAATCCAATACTTTCTTCTTGTACTAATAGAAGAAAATAAGAAAGTCAGAACAAACATTTTGTTTCTGTCAAAAATTTCCGATGAGGGTTTATAACACAGACTCAGAAAACATCCCTATTGTATGTAAAATGAGCACTGAATAATGGTGTTTTCGACGAAACAAAGAAGCCGGAACATATATTTTCCATTCTATTATTTCACTTCTAGAAAACAATGAAGAATTTCCCTGAATGCTATCTTCTCTTCCCAAACGCAACATTTCAAAAATAATTTCAAAAAGAGCGGTTCTGTATTTTTAAGATGCGCATTCTCTTAAGTACAAGACGAACAATTTATCGTTTTCTTGTTTTCTTATCAAAGTATTGTCGGTAAAGAATTGAATTAAGGATACTTATATTTTAGTTCTTAAAGGAAGAAATTTTCAAAACTATTTACTTCTGAAATTTTGAATCGTGTAAATTGTGAGCTCTTTCATAAATTTAAGTTTGTATAACAAAGAAGTGAAAGCATAAATATCTACTATTTGAACATATGTGTATGATATAGTTATCAATGGTCAAGATATCAATTATAATACCACTCTTTTAACCATTTGAAAAGTGGTTGTTGTTTTCGGTCGAAAATAGAACTTGTAATATCCAATTTTTTTTTCTTTAATGATTGATCCAGGTCTACTAATGTTTAATCTATGGCGTACGTAATATATGACTCTGTTATTACACAAGACATCTGTTATTACACAAGCCATAGTAACGCCACCTGATGAGCGATTTACACCAAGAAAGCAATCTGCACCAATTTATATTAGGGACTATATGAATCGGAAGTTTTATTAAATTTCGTTCATTAGTTCTTAAGCTTGTGTGCTTACAAAACTTGTGACCACATACAGACTGACGAAGTCATACACTCACAGACAGTCATTTCATAAAAAACATGCTTTTCGGAATCTCTGACTCCTAAAGCGTGAAAATCCGTCAAAAGCCGGAATTCGAAAATTTTCGCGGAACCAATACTTTTTTTTAGAACAGATAGAAGAAAATAAGAAGTCAGACAAACGCTGAATTATTTCTACTTTAAAACCCATTTTACAAAACTGTTGTTTACTACAAAAATTTTCGATGAGGGTTTATAACACATAAAACATTCCTATTGTATGTAAAATGAAAGCTGAATAGTACTATTTTCGACGAAACAAAGACATAGGAACATTTACTCTTTATTCCATTATTTCACTTCTAGAAAACAATGAAGAATTTCCCTGAATGCTATCTTTCTTCCCAAACGCAACATTTCAAAAATATTTAAAGATAGAAAACCAACGAATATAAATTCACAAATAAAGTATGAGAAGGTAGCAAATAGCTATTTCGAATCAACTATCGAAATTCTTCATCAGTGCAAAACTCAGCGAGCTAAAAATAGCAAAACTGAGCAAAGAGACAGAGAGACGCAGGCTTATACAGGGTGTTTCGCTACCAGACCGACAAACTTTGAGGGATGATAGTAGACATGAAAACAAACATTATTAAATAGGGAAGCATGGGGCGCAAACGTCTTCTGTAGGAGCTAGCGGCCATTAAAGTTTGAGGTCCAAAATTTAAAACGATGATAAAAAACGGAAAAAAGGGTCGATTCGTTTGCGGTTTTCACTAAAACATTCTTTATATCACGTTTTTCTTAGAAAAAAATTTCAAAGGTAATGTTCAAAAATTGTCGATAGAGGGCGCTTTAGACTTTAGAGTAACGAACAGTTACTTTTTACCGCTATTTTGTGTATGGGGTTGAAATTATTCTAAAGTTTAGACTTTAACTTAAATTTTAAACCCAAAATCGGAAACATTGGGATCGGGTAACTAGCAAATATTAAACTCTGAACAGAGGGGAAAAGTTTAAACGCTCATAAATATTGGACAAACAAATCGATTTTGTTGCAGTTTGCGTGTAAATCATTAACTTGGTAATTATTTTATTCAAAATGATGTACAGCTTCGGTGCCCTTATTTTTTGATAGAGGACGCTTCCGATACATCTCTGACATTTCAAAGGCATTACTCCTGGGTGTTTTACTACCAGACCATCATATTTCCAGGAAGTGTTAGGGATACAAAGATGACTTGGAATCGCATAGAAATGTAACGTTGGAAATGCATTTTTTGCATGTTACGGTTAAAGGAAGCAGAGAAAAAAGTAACAGAAACAGAGAGACACGTTAGTGCGAGAAGAGCGACACGTTAATGTCTCAGAAACCAGTTTATTTAAAGGTTTTACTAGAAAAGGTGTTTGAAATTACGAGCAGAAGTAGTTCGGCAAGTTTGACAGCGACGGTAGATGGCGCTAAACGGTAATGCGCCTGCGCAAATATCACTTTGAAGTGATCATTCGCGAACCGGTTCCAAAGGTAGCAGAATGAAGTATTTGAACGATGAACAGCACGATAGGGCTCCTCCACATTTTACCAATGCCGTTTACCGACAGTTCAAAGTAACATATGGACAGTGGTGGATAGGTCGTGGTAGCCCGGTTCATTGGCCTGCCAGATCGCCGGATCTATCATGTATGGACTTCTTTTGCTGGGGTCAAATAGAAAATTGGGTGTATGAGACTCCCGTACCATCAGTTGAAGACCTTGCAGCTGATATTTCTGTAGCTGTCAGAAAACTATCAGAGATGCCAGGAAACTTTCAAAGCGTGAGGAATTCACGTGACGCCGCTGTCAAGCATACCGGACTACTTCTGGTTGTAATTTTGAACACCTTTTCTCGTAAAACCTTTAAATAAACTGTTTTTTGTCACATTAACGTGTCGTTCTTTCTCTGCTGTTTCTGTTACTTTTTTCTTTGCTTCCTTTAACCGTAACTTGCAAAAAATGCATTTCCAACGTTACATTCCTATGTGATTCCAAGTCGTCTTTGTATCCCTAACACTTCTTGGAAGTATGATGGTCTGGTAGTAAAACACGCAGGAGTAATGCCACTGAAATGCCAGAGATGTGTCGGAAGCGCCTTCTATCAAAATATGAGGGCACCAAAGTTGTACATCATTTTGAATAAAATAATTACCAAGTTAATGACTTACACGCAAACTGCAACAAAATCGATTTGTTTGTCCAATATTTATGAGCGTTTAAAATTTCCCCCTCTGTTCACAGTTTAATTTTCGCTAGTTACCTAATCCCAATGTTTCCGATTTTGGACTTAAAATTTAAGTTAAAGTCTAAACTTTAGAATAATTTCAACCCCATACACAAAATAGCGGTAAAAAGTAACTGTTCGTTACTCTAAAGTCTAAAGCGCCCTCTATCGACAATTTTTGAACATAACCTTTGAAATTTTTTTCTAAGAAAAACGTGATATAAAGAATGTTTTAGTGAAAACCGCAAACGAATCGACCCTTTTTTCCGTTTTTTATCATCGTTTGAAATTTTGGACCTCAAACTTTAATGGCCGCTAGCTCCTATAGAAGACGTTTGCGCCCCATGGTTCCCTATTTAATAATGTTTGTTTTCATGTCTACTATCATCCCTCAAAGTTTGTCGGTCTGGTAGCGAAACACCCTGTATATACCCGCTATGGGAACAATCCCGCCTAAAGAAAAGCAACCAATGAGAAGAAAGCAGCCAAAACCAACTGGGTGGACAAGTAGCGACATCTATCGGAGAACAAGCAAAACAAAAACTAAAAAGCGAGTGAAAAAAAAAAAAAAAAGTATTAAATTAAAGATTTCCAAATACTTGGAAAATAAGGAGTACTAGATAAGTCATTGACTAAGGAGTGAGAATTTTTTATGATGTGGTAAGCTTCCCAAAAATCAAGATCAAGAATAGAAGGACATTTATGGATGATGGTGGCTGAAAAAAAATTAAACTTATGTTGAGAAGACCAACAATGTTGAGCATTAGAGGAACGTTTAAGCTCCTGATTTTTGACATACCTTTTATGTTCCATTAAACGAAATCTGAGAGCACGTTTAGTCTGACCAATATAAGAAAGACCACATTGGCAAGAAATTTGTTAAATACCCCAGTTATCTAAGTAATCAATGAGGTGCTTAAGATTTGAAAAAGCGATTTTATTAACAGGAGAAAAAATAACATTGAAATCGAACCTTTTTAAAATTTTAGCAACTTGCTGACTGATTTTGGGGGAAAAAGGCAAAACAACCAAAACATTGGAGTTCGAATTAAAGTTCTTCCTTTCAGATTGTGTGGATTTTGTCAAATTTCTATGAATAGAATCAATAATGTTAGGGGAATAACCACGATCAACAGCAACAGCTTTTAGGTAATTAAGTTCATCACTGAGTAACTGAGGAGTCGAAATAGCTGGATTCAAAATAGCTATTTGCTACCTTCTCATACTTTATTTGTGCATTTATATTCGTTGGTTTTCTATCTTTAAACATTTGTGCACAAAGGCTTTATTTGCTATTTCAAAAATAATCTCAAAAAGAGCGGTTCTGTACTTTTAAGATGCACAATTTCTTAAGTACAAGGCGAACACTTTATCGTTTTCTTGTTTTCTTATCAAACTATTGTCGGTAAAGAATTGAATTAAGGATACTTATATTTATGTTCAGTTTATTTTTGAAGTTCTGGAACGAAGGAGCTTTCAGAACAATTTACTTCTGAAATTTTGAACCGAGTAAATTGCGAGCTCTTTCATAAATTTAAGTTTGTATAACAAAGAAGTGAAAGTACAAATATCTATCATTTGAACATACATCTTAATATCATTACTAATGATCAAGATACCAATTATAAGACCGCTTTTTTAGTTTTTTTTTCTTTACTTTTCTTCGCTTTTTTTTACATTTCTTTTGAATTTTCACCAAAATGCAATCAGCGGCAATTTATATATGATGGACTATAGGAATCTAAAGTTGTATTAAATTCCGTTCATTAATTCTTGAGATAAGGCACCCACAGTATTTGTGTCCTATACAGACAGAATCACAGCCAGACACTTTGTAAAAACGTGGTTTTTCGGCACCTCTGACTCCAACAGCATGTAAATCTGTCGAAAGTCGGAATTCGAAAATTTTCGCAAAATCCAACTCTTTCTTCTTGTAAAGATAGAAGAAAGTAAAAAGTCAGACGAAAGCAGAATGTATTTTTACTTTAAACCCTATTTTACAAAAATGTTGTTTATGGCAAAAATTTGCGATGAGGGTTTATAACACAGAATCAGAAATCATCCCTATTGTATGTAAAATGAGCACTGAATAATGGTGTTTTCGACGAAACAAAGACACCGGAACATTTATTTTTTCTTCCATTATTTCACTTCTAGAAAATAATGAAGAATTTATCTGAATGCTATCTTTCTTCCCAAACGCAACATTTCAAAAATAATCTCAAAAAGAGCGGTTCTGTATTTTTAAGATGCTCATTTTCTTAAGTACAAGGCGAACAATTTATCATTTTTATGTTCTCTTATCAAACTATTGTCGATAAAGAATTGAATTAAGGATACTTATATTTATGTTTAGTTGATTTTTAAAGTTCGTGAACGGAAGAATTATCAAAACAATTTACTTCTGAAATTGTTCACTGAACTGTGCTGAGTAAATTTGCTTTTAAGATTATTAACTGAGTAAATTAATTATGCTTATTATATAGTTCCAACTTCCAACTTGTCATCCGCTTGATAAAAGGCCGAATGTATAAATCACTGCTGAAGGTATTATCAGTATTAGATTCTAAGCATTAGATGAAGCATTCTCATAAAATTACATAGGTAACAAAATAAGTATGCATGACAGGTTCTATATATGAAATCATTTAGAAGTAGAACAAGGTCTACGTTTATGCAGTCAAAAGTTATTTAATTATTGCATTAATATGTTATATTTTCTACATTAACCATAATGCTAAACGAAAAAGATACAAAAGGAAAAAAATGGACAGCATCTGACGATTATTTTCTTATCAAAGTATTTTTGGCAAAATAAGGTATCCGAACCCCTTTAAAACAGAATTTTCGATTAAACTATCGATTTTTCATTTTTGCAATAATATTAAAATTGAATCTTTTATCAATTGGTATCTGCTTAAATTTTGTATGTATCTAAAATATAGGACCCGAATAACAGCCGTTTAAAATTTATATTCCGTTTAATGTATACCGTTTTATATGTTAAAACATTTCGTTTAAATCTATAACAACTTCTGAATTGTGTTTTAAAGTTGTTTTTAGCTTTTTCTCAAAATGAAGTTTTTTAGATTCATACTATGCAATGCCGGGAATTTTTCTGTACTTTTTTTACAGATGTCTTTTGAGGGAGTAGACTACACTCATGATAATACTATATTAAATAGTTTTCTATTTACACTGGTATAAATATGACAAACTTGAGACAAATTTGGCGAATTTTTCATTACATTAGTACTTTAACTGCCATATCGTCTCAGATAGAGATGCGATTCTAATGTGTATAGTCTAAGTTCTATAGAAAGTTATTTTGTTTATTATGCAATTTACAAAATGTCAATACATTTTTTGATTTTTGAGTTATGAAGTCTTGTGGGAATGTCAATTTTTGATTTAATTTTTACTATTTTTCTCTTAAAAAAATTATTTCGGATTAATTTCTAAAAATTTTACATTTATTCAAAGTTTTAATGTAAATGTCATTATAAAAAATAGATAATAAGAAAAAATTTCAAAAAATGACTTCCGAAGGTATGTGCGGATAACTTAAGGATGTTCTTAAATCAAAAAGGGCAACTTTGTGATATATGCTTTAATTTATTTTTGTTTGGAAATGCACAAAAATAGCAGGTGTTGTTATTCAGAAACTGTCTAATTACATTCAATTTTTTTCTTTCTTTTATAAACACAATAGATTTTTCATAACAAGCCTTCAAAGTTGACGTTTTTGAGCACATTTCCCGACGAAATCAGAAAAACCGGTCGAAAAGCAGGAGGAAAACGGGTGATCACGTGATCGAATTAGCTTAGAACTGGATAGGTAATTTAATTATCATAACATGGAAAAATAAGTTCAATTCAAAATCGCTTCCATAGTCAGGCATTCCAATTTTATATATTTCTGTTAAAAAATGAATTTGTAAATGTGTCAAAACGTTTTGCGCCTGTTGAGCCGAGCAGTTAAGAATATCCTTGTGAATGTTTTCGGTTTCTTTTTAGAAATATATAACTAAGAAAATTCCAAAACAATGAATTCGCCTTTCAAGAAGTTTAACTGAAACGCGTATATAAATTCGTATACGTGATAAAGAGCAGGAAGTATAATCTGTTATTAACGTTAGAGAAGGTTAAAATTATTACTATTAGAGCCTGGCTCTAGATGAAGTATTCTCATAAAATAGCATGGACAGCAAAACAACGATATGAATGGCATGAATTCATGTCCGTGAAAACACTTTAGAAATAGAAGAACTCAAATTATAGATATATCCAGTCAAGTACTTTAACAAGTATAATGAAATGTCAAGTGCTTGTCACATCTTCTATAATAACCATAAAATAAATGAAATGAAGATTTAGAACGCTAAAACAAAGGAACGTCTAAAACAATGAATTTACTTATCGAGATTTTGAAATGTTTGTTACTATGAATTTTAACTTAGGACAAAGAACTAAAAGCAACATAGACTGCAGATATTTTTCCTCTGGGCAGGTCCGGAAGAAGGAAGAGTGCATTAGTACTTCTAAGAAGATTAAAAAGTATAAAATCAATACCTTCCGGCCCTGAATTATTCATCATTGTATAAGCTGTTTGTTATTAGGGTCAGGAGGGCTAATTAAAACCTCTTTTTACATTTTCAACATTGTTATATTTTTTAGCTTATTTGTTTTTCAAAAAAATATATTTTTTTAGTTCATAAGAAGTAATTTTGACCCTTTAAGAACACTTTTTAAAAGTTTTAATTCTGATAGTACTTTTTCTTTTCAAGCTAAGGGATGGTTATAATTATCCCATCAGAAACTCATAATTATAAAAGTTTGGGGAAATTGTGACCACTATATTTTCTATTTATACTTCCTTACATACGTTTGTTTGGGGGTAATTAAAACCATTAGAACTCCAAACTGACAAATTCGTTTATTAAAAATTTTGGTAACTTTGTTTCAAATTGCTATTTGGATTTCAAATATGCTTCATCCTAGTGATAAAGAATGTCTAAAATGAAAATTACATTATGAAGTTAATATCTAAGCGTGAAATAAAATTTCCGACCCAACTGACTCCAAAGAAATACACTATTATAACATTCGTTTTTGAGATTATTCTTTAATTCGCTGCGTATTAGAGAGCATTGAATGAAACATTTTTATGAAATTTCATGAGCAACAAAACAAACAGTAACTGATATTTGTGAAGACGCTTAAATAGCTCAAAGTATATATATATATATATATATATATACAACATTCTATCAAGTAATTTTTTTTTTCTATAATAAAAATCTAAGTGTTGTTCAAACGTAGATCTGCAGAAGAACTCTATAAATGCAGTACTATTATTTTGCTATTTATCTCTATTCTATATTATAAAGAAAAAACGTATTCTTCAGTAATGCTAAGTCTGTTCCCAATTCGAAAAGTACTACTTTTTGACACATTTGTATATTCATTTTTGTTCCTAAAATCATGAAATTGGTAGATGGTTAACCAGAAACTATGTGATCTAATGATATTTTTCATTTATGGCAAAGGTCGATTTTTCTTGCTAGAAGTGTCAATTCCATGAGTTTCCAAATAAAAATGAATTAACTCTGGGATGACGAAATGAGGTAATTATCTGAACCCAGCGCAAGTTCAATCCTAGTGTGAATTAATGATCATATTATTTTTTAAAATCCTTTTTCCAATAATATTGCATCTCTATTTCTTTCTATGACTGCAACTCTCATGAATATTGTTATTTTAAATTTAAAAGCTAAGTTTTTTTTATATGGTAAATAAATATGTGTTTTTTTAACTGCGGTGTCGCTGAATAACTAACTCTACGTGGTCTTTCATGTCAAATTTCTACCTAGTGTCCAAAGAGGTGACTTTATGACAGAAATTTTAATACATTTTTTTTTCTTTTTCTTTTTTCTTTTCTTTTCTTTTTCTTTTTTTTTTCAGAAACGCATGAAACTAGCAGGTGATATTATTAAAAAACTGTACAACTATGTAATAATAATAATAATAATAATAATAATAATAATAATAATAATAATGAAAAAAACGATTTTTTTAAAAAAATTTAATAGGTTTTTTAGAAAATACTGTTAAAGTGAGTGATTTGAATGGAATATTTCGACGAAAGCAAAAAAAACTAGTCAATGACAGCCGAAAAACGCTTTGTCACGTAATAAAAAACCTTTATAACTTAATAGTAATCTATTTATCAAGAAAATAGGAAAATTATTTCGAATCCAAATCGCTTCCATAGTTGGGCCTGCCAATTTTATAATTTTTTTATTTATAATATTTATTTGTGATATTTTTTTAATATTTGCCAATTTTACATTTAAAGATTTCGACGCTTTTATCATAAATATAGTTTCATTTTTCTGAGGACTAGAAATAATCGCTATTCTGTGGTTACAAATTGATTAATTATTTTTACGTTGACAAGTTCTTTACATAACTTTTACTATTCATGTCTGCGCACATTAATATTTTATAGTTACACAGGAATTTAAAAGATTTTTAAACCTAGTAACTAGCGAAGAGTATCGAAATATTTTCCAGAATGAAAAGTTCAAAAATTTCACTAAACTAAAAAAAAAAAAAATACTGAAATCATGGACTTTTATCCATATCTATTTACAATAATAATGGATTTAAAATAAAAATGACATAAACAAAATTGAAAACTTAGATATAATTCGGTTATTTTTTACTTTAGATCATTTGGTCCATAATTCCTTTTCTATATCTCAAAATTCCTTATCGTGTAATATTGCCACACAGAGAAAAATCACATTAAAATAATGCAATTCGTTAAAACTGTTTGAATAATGTTATATTTGCTTTGAATTTTACATTGTTAGGAGCACGATGAACTGGACTGTTCAGTTTGTTTCCACTCTTGTTATTTTCCTTACGCGAGAAATTTTCGTTTATAATGGTCATTTTCGATATAAAAGATCCAATTCCTTGTAGTATAATAGTCGAAAAAAGAAAAAAAAAAAAAGTCTAAAAACTTGAGCTGCGTGGGTGGGCATAATCATTTTAAACTGGTTAAAGCTTACTTTAGCACACTTAAAACTATGAAATTCTATTGACAAAACCACAGAAAATGCCTTATTAGAACTTTTCGTAAGAGTATTTTCATAAATTACACTTTAGTAGCAAATTATTCATGGTTCCGAGCATTATTGCAGTTATTTTTACTTATTTCTTAGATCGCTACAAAAAAAGAACAATAAATTGGCTTATTTTACTCTATTAATGCTCTAGAACAAATTCTTACACATAAAATATTTTTTCCTAAATTGTACGATGAACTTTCGTCATTGATACATTAGTGGAATGTGTGCGTCATTATGCAAATTTATTTAAAAAATGATCATTTACAAGGAGATGGTGGAAAGGAAGAGCAAAGCAGAGCAATTGGGTTTCACTGGATTTTCCATAAAAACTAAAACTTTTAAACTCTTATGCTTTGAAAATAATAATAATAGTAACACAATTTATTTTTCTCAAGAGATTGAAATATTGTTTTAAAAAAGAAAATAGAATTATGAATTTTTTCTCATGCTTTTTGATTTATAGTGAATAATATTTTGCTCTGCATTTTTTCTGAAGTTCACGTGTTAATGAAAGTTTTAAACTTGTGGTTCAAGGATGAAGGTCACCACTTGCTAAGTTGATGAAAATATTATTAAACTTTAAATTTTTTATCATGAATAACACCGTTAGAAAACTATTTTTGAATTTTTAATGTTTCATTTGCAACATTTTTTTTCTTTTTTTTTCTTATGAATCTTATTTTTTTCATTCCTTTTTCTGTACGCGAAAAAAGAAAATAGTTGAATTTTTGAACGTTTAAGGGTGTATTCGAAAAAATGCTTTTCCACCTTCAACAGCTCGAAATTTTCCGATACAATTTCAGACACATTTTTAAAAGTAGAAACATGAAACTTGCTGAGGGGACTTCTGAAGAGACGTTTAAGATGCCATGTGATGTCATTTTACGCTCAATTCATTAGGATTTGATTTATAAACAATTATGCCGCTTTGGAAAAAATCTGTTCAAAATGCCGTTTTTGATTGCTTTCTTTGCAATATTTTCTGCATATATCAAAGAATCAACGATCACGGCACCTTGTGTACTTTCTGAATAAGACAATTTGCTAGTTTGATGTAATGAGAGCAAAAATGAAATTAAAAATAAATCGGAAAAAAAGCAGTTTGAATCGAAATACACCTTTAATACTTTCATACGAATTCGGTTTATCTGCTTGCCTGTCCAAGCTCTAGTTTGCATTGGTATAATCAGATTAGTGTCTAAATGATACCGCAATACTTTGACACCCCGGGGTAAGTTTTGTCACGTAATAGACGGACGGGTTTATTACTGCTTTATACACATTTATTCGTGCGTTATATTCATGCAATTAGGTAATTTGGATTCAATAGGAGAAAAATGAGAACCTATAAAAAAATTCCAGGAGTCCAACATTATCGCAATTATACTGAGGAGAATGGGACAAACGCAATGGCAGCTGCCAATAATGGCATGGATAAAAAACTAGCTATCTTAATAGTCCAAGAGCCGACCGCACAAAACCCTAAGTCATCGAGCACAAGAAAAAATCCTTTATATTATGGAAAAGTATTCATAGGGGAATCTAATGATCCATCTCTGTCGGAAGCAAAGTGGTGCATAAGCCAAAATGGAATACTACCAGCGTTTGATTCGTAGACTTAGTATTGTATTTTCCTGCATCCAGTTTTCCGTGTTTTCACACTTTTGATTGTATGGAAAAACACAATGATAGAACTACATGTGAGCCACAAGTGGTATTAATTTTTGGCTTATGCACCACTTCACTTCCGGCAGACATGGATCATTAGATTCCCCTATGACTACTGTTTCATAATATAAAGGATTTTTTCTTGTGCTTGATGACTTAGGGTTTTGTGCGGTCGGCTCTTGAACTATAACATTCCAAACACCAGGTAGTTTAATTGTCAATTGGAAGACACAGCAAGTCTATAGGTCGTCCGACAACCCTTACTCATGAAGAAGAGCAGTTGATTTCCAAGACCGTAAGAGTCGTGGCTGACTGGGATTTTTCCTTAAGCCATTGGGAACGAGCGACATGTATACGTGCCGCAAAAAGGCTTAAGAATACTTGTTTATCCCCACCAGTAAAATTTTACAGGAAAATTTGCCTTATTTAATCGGATTATTTTCTCGATTTTATAAGTCAAAAATTTCCGTTTTTAAAAACCGGTGACAAAACATTAAAAATTTCGTAAAAGGCTCCCGGAGTGAAGGGGCCACACTACTGACTGAAAAAGAACCGGATGATAATGTTAAGTCTATGGGGCCATTCTTTTCAAATATCTCGCTCACATTTTAATATTTTTACATGTTTTTTTTTTCTTTTTTTGCATAGAATAGTTGAGGACGACAAGCTTTTTTTTTTTTTTTTTCGATTTTGGTTATATATTTTTCATATTATGATAGTTTCAATTTCAAAACCGGTTGGAACCGATATCCAAGCTTGATGTCACGGTAGTAATTAAAAATTACAATAACCTGATGAGAGTCAATAGCTTTATATCGACCAAGAACATTCCATGTGATGATATAATCAATGCTTTCAACCAGAGGAAAAAATAAAATGCAAAAATCGTATTTTTCGCAATAAATCGTAAATTTTTCCATCTTTAAAATAACCCCAAGTGATCTAAAACGTGTATATTTTTTTAAATTTTACATCATAATCTGAAGTTTACTTTGTTATAAATCGGCTATTGCGAGCATTTAAAGTATATTTGTAGCTATGCACCCAGAAATTTTTTTTATTGAACAAACAAAAATTTGTTTGGTCCAACAAATCTTTTCGTTTAAATATGGGTCAATGGAAATTTTGTTTGAATAAACAAAAAATTATTGTTGTTTTTCTTTTGCAATTTTCAGTCACAATTTTCATCCAAAATGCATAATAACGTAATAAATCGTCATTAATCAATATGAATTTGAAAAATTTTTATTACCCAAAAATTTTGTTAATCCTTTATACCTATATAAGTCAATTACACAAAATTACGTGACAGAGTTATGGCTACTGCTCACCAATTATTTAAATTTTGCAAAAACAACAAAATTTTGTTGGAATTACAAATTGAAAATACAAGACTCAAATAAAATTGATGACATTCTGTTAAAATTTTATAAGATTGTTTAACAATATTTTTTTGTTTGAGCAACAAAACTGATTTTTTACTTCAACTAAAAGTTTTGCTTAAAACAACCAAAATGTATTCAACAAAACATATTTTGTAGTTTTAATCATTTTAGTTTAAATTATTTTTATTTAATTTTATTTTATTTTTTCTGGATGTGTGACAAAGTTACCCCAAACCCGGGGCAACTTTGTCACCTCATTACTTCTTCTTCTTTTATTTATTTACTTATTTATTTATTTTTTAAACCTTTCATATGTATATGAATCCAATTTGATGGTGAAGGGAATCGTTACGTCGATACGCCTATATGAGTTTTAGACCCGAATTCGAAGAAGAAAAAAAGTTACATGCAAAAATATACTGAAACGTGACAAAGTAACTTCGGTTTAAGATATATGTTATTAAGATTTACCATGACATGTTCGATATTTAAAATGAGGTCGATAGTTGGTTTACAATTTATTTACATAGATTAGTTATTTTGTGCCGTGGTAGCCTAGTGATCATAGCGTCGAACTCCAGACTGAAAGGTCCCGGGTTCGATGCTTGACATCACCGAAGACCCACCGAGTTTAATAAAGGGGTTCTGAAAGTCCTATGTTCGGTCGTAGAAGTTACTATGGATAATAATCTCTGGATAAACTTTCTCTCCCTTTTAGGGACATATCGAAATTGAGAAGGTGGCGACGTTTGGTGCTGCCATCTATTGAGGCTTTGCCGAATATCTTCCGTTGCAGAAGTCTGTCTTCCTACCCCTGGGTGCAGTTCAAAGGAAGCTCCAGCAACCCTTCTGCCCTTCCGGAACATGTCAACAACACATAGTTTGTTTACATAGATTAGACAATAAAAAATATTCCGTTATATTATGGTTTGAAATGTATTTTAATAATGTTAGATTATTTCAAACATATGACTTATATACACTATCTACCAATAAGTGTTTGAAAAATTTCGTTTTTTGACATTTTCTCAAATATTTAAAAATATACTTGTCGGATTCCTCTGAAGCTTCAGGATTATGAAGATTATGTATGACCTCATATTTATCAACATCCATTTGATAAGCAGGGCTATCAGGGGGCCGACAAAAAATTAAAGAATAACAGAAATATTTGGGATCACCCTGTACATGAAAATGCACGAAACGATTTATCGCTGCAGAATACAAATATGTGGATACTGCACAACATGTACACTGATTTTTGTAAGAATAACATGTATATTCATGGAAAAAGAGTGATTTTTTTTTTTTTAATTCAAAATTCTGGTATGTTTTTTGTTTATATCATGCAGGGTTTTTGACCAAATTTAACGCAAATTTCACAAATATTGGCAAAATCTATTAGAAAAAATATAGCGCAATTGGAATATAAATATATTAAATATTTTATGAAATATGAGTAGTTTTATGAAATAATTTTTATCTGCGCATGCGCGAACGATAAAAACGGTTCTTTTACATCATTTAATAGTCAATTCTATGGAGTAACTTATAAAAAAAATACAATCAAATATCGTGAAAATTCAAAAAGATATCATTATTAAAAGTAAGCTGTTTTTACATTGCTCTCTAAAAACGGCTGAATGATAAAGGATTCTCCACAAATTGACATTTTTTATTAACTGACTTTTAGGAAAAAATTAGTATTTAATGTATACAATATCCAATACAATATTTCTGTTAATAAGTATCTTGACATCTGTGATAGAAAAGAATAAAAGCTCGTTTCCTTTTCTATCACAGGTGTCAAGATACTTATTAGCAGCAATATTGTATTAGATATTGTATTCATTAAATAGTACCAATTTTTTCCTAAAAGTCAGTTAATAAAAAATGTCAATTTGTGGAGAATCCCTTATAATTCAGCCGTTTTTAGAGAGCAATGTAAAAACAGCTTACTTATAATAATGATATCTTTTTGAATTTTCATGATATTTGATTGAATATTTTATAAGTTAATTTATAGAATTGACTATTAAATGATGTAAAAGAATCGTTTTTATTGTTCGCGCATGCGCAGATAAAAATTATTTCATAAAACTACTTATATTTCATAAAATATTTAATATATTTATATTCCAATTGCGCTGTATTTTTTCTAATAGATTTTGCCAATATTTGTGAAATTTGCGTTAAATTTGGTCAAAACCCCTGCATAATATATAAACAAAAAACATACCAGAATTTTTGAATTAAAAAAAATCACTCTTTTTCCATGAATATACATGCTATTCTTACAAAAATCAGTGTACATGTTGTGCAGTAGGGTGGGCCGAAAAAAACTTTTTTTCGATTTTCGATTATGGCGGGTGCGGAAAAGTGGCCACTGGTGGCACTCAGCTCAGGGGCGTTCCGACCCAGTGTGCAAAGTGTGCGGCGCACACAGGCGCAGAAGCAGTAAAGGCGCCAAAAGATTTCAGTTGAAAAGAAAATATTAAAAAAAAATCTTTAATTTATTTATACTAAAATGTATTATATTTTCTCGGCATCTGAATTATCTTTTGTAGATTTACCTTATAGAAATTATTTATAAATATTCATTTCTTTCTTTAAAATTTTATTTCATTCTACTTATGAGTCCTCTAATAAATCATTTAGACAAGACCTGTCCAACCTTTATAAGCAGAGGCGCACCTCATATAGTTATAAATAATAAGAGGCGCCACATAGCTGAAAATATACAACACTATTATCTCACTGCGGTGGAAAAGCTTAATATGCAGTTTTATTACCGCATGAGCTAAATTTCACTTGTTTTTTTATTGTTATTTATAAGAAACAATTGTCACTTTACTTCAGAATTTATTATAAATAAGAAGAAAATTACTATTCGGAAATACTGGTAAAAGTTTCTCCTACAATATCAGTCCATGAATAGAGGTAGACTTATATGTTAGAAATGTCTTATATGATGCGCGTACATCTCACGCTGATAGCTATAAGTCCCCTATGATTCAGAAAATATTTTAAAATAATTTGCAACAATAATTTAATTCAGAATAAATTTAAAATTAGATTTTCAGAGGACAGTCTATCTTCAAAAGTTTTGTAGATGAAGAAGCTATAGAAACCTTAATCACTGAATAACAACTTAATAGCATTAAATAATTAAAACTTATTTAAGGTCATCGATAACTATTACAAAAAAACTATTCAAATATTTTTTGTTTTTAAAAATGTATCCCTTAAAATCGATTTTTAATCTTGAAAATAGATACATTCGAATGGGTGCCAAGAAATCTAAGGGCGCAATCGTGGCGTCCCGGGGGACGCTTTGGAGAATCCTGAATAGAGAAACAAAGTAAAACCAGAACTTGGGGGCTGTGCACAGGGCCGTAACTAAGGGGGATGCTATGGATGGCTCCGCTTCCCCTAAAGCATATTGAGCCTGCCTGGAAAAGATTACAAGGTCACTAAATTGATTTCTATTCCAAAAATTCAAATGAAATTCTGTTTAAAAATCTAATTAAGTTTTGAGGACCTTTCACAGCTTTTGCAAAAATACTAAATTGTAACTAAAATAAGTGTTTCAACACTGCTCATCCTATTTACACATATGAAGCTAACAAGTTGTTTAAGATTTCACTCGTTTTACACTCGAATTTTTCATCATCCTATTCTTTTCTTAGCGTAAAATGAAACTATTACAACAGTTTAATGAGAAATATAGTAACTACAGAGTGAACATGCACTAATTTATCTTTCTGCGTCACAGAAAGAAAGAGAGAAAATATGACCCCCCCCCCTTTCCCATTATTCACTTCTAGCTGCGGCACTGGCTATGCATACATAACGTTATTACTTTAGGAGGAAGGGGGGGGGGGAGAATCTAGCATATGATATCGGAAGATATCTCTAGTGAGTGATGGGGTGTCTTGATATATTTATCATTTTTGAATGATCCAATCAAAATTTTCTCTTCCTGATTCCTTTTTTTATATATGTATAATTTTTTTTTTTCATTTTATTTATAACTTGTTCGCTATATCAAAATAGTCTGCAATATATATATATATATATATTAGTTTGTTAACTATTTTTATGAAAATTAAAATAATTAAATCACTATAAAATTATTTATTTTCAAAATATTGATTATCTCAATGTTTGGTATTCCTATTCTTCCGTCTTATGTGTATGCATATATATAATCTGCATTTAAGGAAACAGGTGTAAAGTATTTGAAATAATACTTGTGTTTACCAATAAAGAAAAGAGAATGTTATTGAGGAATGATAACGTATGATATTGTAAGGGGTAGCGGAGGTCCAGAAATTGCCAAAAAGTTGATAACGTTCATTACATTTGTATAGCCTTTTGTATGTTAGTGTTCTCTGTTCTGTTAAGTGTACAGATTTTTGATTGGAGATACTGGCGTCAGCTATGTAACAAATTTTAACTGGTAAAAATGGAGCATCAGCCGTTTGTAAAGTTGTTGGCATTCCGTGCCGTAGGTTTAACACTGGTTTTCGCACTTAAAGAGTAAAGCTTACTTTAAGCGGCCAAAGCAATAATTTTGTTCAGCACTTCTACTAATGATCATTTCTGGTGGAAACTATTACGTATTGAACAAAAGTTTTTTTTTTTTTTGTTTTTTTTCGCATTATAGATTTCTGAGCGAAATAAATACCTTTTATCTGTCTTTTACCTATCTAGTACTCTGGGATTATCATGATAGCGAAAAAGGGGGAGAGTTGATGAAGATGGACTAAATTTGGCCATAGATGTCCAAATTGTCTATTTTTTTAGAAGGTTGAAGGGGGAACCTTTCCCTGCACTCCCTGCGTACACTCATGTCTATTAAAATACTGCATAAATTATTGTAATGATTTTCCAATCATTACAATACTATACTGTTCCAATCTACAATATAATAATGATTTGTACATTTCATTTCCGAACATAAAATTGAATTTTTGAAATAAGAGCACTTATTAGCATTACACATAACCGTAGACATTACAGAGACTAAAATGGCAAGAAAAAAAAAATTAATTTAGACATAAATAAATTAGAAATTACAATGATGGCTGTTAATATGAATGGAAAAATATAGATTTATGTAAAAGGTGTTTTAAAATCCCGTGCACTTTATGTCCTACTAACCAACCACCTTGTATCACCTAGGCCAATTACAATAACCTTAAATATTCTAAAGTCAAATATTGAATGTTATTTTTTTCCAAACGAATGTAGAGATGAGGTGTGGGGAGGGCAATGTCTTCAGCAGCAAGTTGATTTGACTTTATAATTTTGAATAAAAATATTTTCGAACGAACATTATATTGTTAGCAGTGTATAATCTTGAATTTGAATGATTTTTCCTTTTTAAATTAAAATCCATCCAATCGGAGCTCGAGTTGATTTCCCACTGCCTTCAGTAGAGTATACCGGCGGTGCTATTCATGTTCCGGTCTGATTTTTCAAGCTAACCGTTAATTTGTATTTATTTTCTGACATTTAGATATAAAACTTTCAATTTTGACCAAAAAAAAAAAAAAAAAAAAAATCTTGAAAAAATAAATAAAGGAAATGTGCACAACCCCTCATACATATTTTTTTTATTTGTAAACGCGAAATAAAATTCAAATCACACATTTCTTAATTGGGAAACGATATCTTGAGATAATTTGCACCGAGAGAAAAAATATAATTTGGCGAATCCATGAAATGACTTCAAAATTTTTTTTGAACAGTAAATATTAATATTTTCACACCAGATATATTATTAGAACCTGAAAAATACCATGAATGTATCAACAGTTTTTATTGTTGCTGTTGTTGTTGTTGTTTGTTTTTTTACGTTTGAAACTTCAGAGAAATGGAAAACTTGAAAACTGATGCGAATCGCTGCCAAATAATAAGATTTTTTGAAATAGTAATTAAAAATACAATTTCTTTCTTTCTTTCTTATTATTTATTTATTTATTTGTAATTCTACTGGGATCTAACTACATCCCAATTTGAAAATGCATAGAAGAAATCAAACGTTACGCTTTTCGTCAGTGGGAAGGACTGCTTGGGGAAGCTCACAAGCATAATCTCGTTGAGAAATAAAAGTTCGCCATTTTGCGATTATCATTAAGGGTTTTTAATTAATATTTCGGGTAATTAACAAAAAATATTGAGTGTCAGGTGAACGGTGCATCTACCATCATCTATCCTTATCCAAATTTTCAATCTCTATGTGCAGTAGATTTTCGTAGTCATCGCCAGTACTTCTTTCTTTTAGATTCAATCTATTGTTATTGCATTAAATTATTTTCTCCGGGATAATGAAATTTTACTGTAACACAGGATTCTGATAGAGAGTGCTTTCATTTACATAGGTTTTACTGTGTTACAAATTTTATTTACATAGCTGCCATTCTTCTTTACTTTTCAAGTAATTTAAGCATGTTTGGAAACAGAAATTTATTTATTTAATGAAATAAAGTACGAATTGTAAAGAAACAAGACATATTTTATTAAATAAATTTTCTGATTCAAAAAACTCCAAAAGAATGGCAACTATACATTTTTAAATATTCATAGTTTTTTTTTTGGGGGGGGGGAGGGGGAGGGCGCCAAATGCAGTTCTGCACACAGGAGCCGAATACTGCTGGCACGCCCCTGACTCAGTTCATACAAAAAATTTGAGATTTTTTGGACATTTCCTTACCCTGCCGCAAACGGCTTGAAGTTTTGCAAAAATGTTCATTTTTGAACTTTTTTCGATAAAAATTAAAAAATGTTAAATTAAATTTATTTTGGTTGTATTTACCTGAAAAGGCATATTTAATGTACCAAATGTTTAAATAATATCTGATCATGCATTATTTAATATCTATGTGTATTATAAATCAGGCTATTTTTATAGCTTTTTCGCGTAAAACAGGCAAAAGTTGTATTTGTTTGAATCGATCGTTAGTTTCTATATTATTTATGTCCCTTGGTCTCCTTTATATTTTTTCTATGTGTCAAACGTCATATATTTGAGGAAAAGACAGCAGTTTACTTCAAAAACAAATCTGGAAGGTGAGAAAGTGGTGAAGCAGGACTCTAAGCGAGCGCAATGACTGGTCGTAATACTGAGGGAGTGAATGACGAAATAATTGAGAGCCAAAATGCGATAAAGTATTCTTATTATTTATTCTTGCTCAGTTACTTGCGACATTTGTTCTGGGTTAACTTGAAACCCTTTTGTAGCGATTATACTGTGCTTTTCGGGTCGTTTAATGTGCCATTGTAGTGTTTTGTGCGTTTTATTACGACGAGCTTAGAAATGGCTAGTATAAAGGGCCATGGCAATGCAAAGACACGCGATACCGTGAAAAGTAACTTTTTGGAGTCGTCATGCATATTGAAAGAATTGCAATTGCCAACTTATGCTGATAATCATGCGCCACTACTACTGGTTGCTTCACAATGTAGAAGTTGTGACAGCAGAGGATACGAATATCTTCATCGATAAAAACAAAGTCAGAAGAGAGAAATAGAAACTTGGAAAGAAGATACAGGCACAAGAAGCTATTGAAAGGAGGAAAATTAAAAGCATATTTTTTGACGGTAGAAAGGATAAAAGTGTATTAAGATGAAGAAAAATAACAAGCGGCACCGTCGAGAGAAAGGCGAGGAACACATCACCGCGTTCCGGTCACGGAAAAGAAATAGCAAAATCATTATATAATCTTCCAAGTCACCACAAATTAGACTTTTCTGAACTGACGAGGTATCAAAGTAACGGAACCAGGTATCAAGTGACCCGAGTATTCCTAACCAGGTTCAAACAACACGATGATGTGTTCCTTGCCTTTCTCTCGACGGTGCCGCTTGTTATTTTTCTTCTTCTTAATATACTTTTATCCTTTCTACCATCAAAAAATATGCTTTTAATTTTCCTCCTTTCAATAACTTCTTGTGCCTGTATCTTCTTTCCAAGTTTCTATTTCTCTCTTCTGGCTTTGTTTTTATCGATGACGATATTCGTATCCTCTGCTGTCACAACTTCTTTATGGTGAAGCAACCAGTAGTAGTGGCGCATGATTATCAGCATAAATTGGCAATTGCAATTCTTTCAATATGCATGATGACTCCAAAAAGTTACTTTTCACGGTATCGCGTGTCTTTGCATTGTCATGGCCTTTTATTCTAGCCATTTCTAAGCTTGTCGTAATAAAACGCACAAAACACTATAATGGCACATTAAACGACCCGAAAAGCACAGTATAATAGCTACAAAAGGGTTTCACGTTAACACTGAACAAATGTCGCAAGTAACTGAGCAAGAATAAATAATAAGAATACTTTATCGCATTTTGGCTCTCAACTATTTCGTCATTCACTCCCTCAGTATTACGACCAGTCATTGCGCTCGCTTAGAGTCCTGCTTCACCACTTTCTCACCTTCCAGATTTGTTTTTGAAGTATACTGCTGTCTTTTCCCCAAATATATGACGTTTGACACATAGAAAAATATAAAGGAGACCAAGGGACATAAATAATATAGAAGCTAACGATCGATTGAAACAAATACAACTTTTGCCTGTTTTACGCGAAAAAGCTATAAAAATAGACTGAGTTATAATACACATAGATATTAAATAATGCATGATCAGATATTATTTAAACATTTGGTACATTAAATATGCCTTTTCAGGTAAATACAACCAAAATAAACTTAATTTAACATTTTTTAATTTTTATCGAAAAAAGTTCAAAAATGAACATTTTTGCAAAACTTCAAGCCGTTTGCGGCAGGGTAAGGAAATGTCCAAAAAATCTCAAATTTTTTGTATGAACTGAGTGCCACCAGTGGCCACTTTTCCGCACCCTCGAAAATCGAAAAAAAGTTTTTTTCGGCCTACCCTATTGTGCAGTATCCACATATTTATACTCTGCAGCGATAAATCGTTTCGTGCATTTTCATGTACAGGGTGATCCCAAATATTTCTGTTATTCTTTAATTTTTTGTCGGCCCCCTAATTGCCCTGCTTATCAAATGGATGTTGATAAATATGAGGTCATACATAATCTTCATAATCCTGAAGCTTCAGAGGAATCCGACAAGTATATTTTTAAATATTTGACAAAATGTCAAAAATCGAAATTTTTCAAACACTTATTGGTAGATAGTGTATAAATGTATCACTGAGGTTTACAACAAGGTCCTTATTGTTGAATATAATCTGGATAAAAATTATTCATATACAGGGTTACACAAAAATGTTCGATCCGTCTATGAACAATAATTGCTGGTAGTGCGTTTTCAGTTGTGATATGCATATTGAAATTGATATGTCCTGCTGCTGTACACCTTAGTGCACAACAAGATTTTTACTATTCAATAGGGCAACATAGCAATATACAGCAATAATCACTTAAATACAGGGACATACAAAAGTGTTTCGATTACAGTATCGTCTATGTACAATAATTGCTCAAATGACATTTTCAGTTGAGGTATGCATTTATAAATTTTACAAATTTTGTATATTACTTCATGTTTATAAAGTATTTAGGTCATATACAGGTCTGTACAAAAGAACTAGAATACATTTCTATTTATCGAAAGAGTTGCCGAAAAAGGATTTCTGACGGTGTAAGTGTTTCATAACCGAACGACATTTCTGTTTAATACGTAGTATATTTATAAATATTCAGAGATACAGAGATTCCCCAAAAAACTGTATAATAATTTTTTTAAGGTTATAGATTATAATATCCGAAATTGGGTATTAAAGTGCTTTATGTTTTTTACAAAATTTTCATTTCGATATCAACTTTCAGCTCAATTAGAATTCGCCTTAATAGATGAAGTTTTGTTGCAGTTTTTCAATGTATTGGAAAGTCTTACATAATCTATATTGAAGCACCATTTTCCTTTCTTCTTAAATCTAGTGAAGATATAATGACCCTCAAGCCTGTTGCGATCGTCGGCTTCCATATTTGAATATATATTGGCTGGAGAGTTCTAAAGTTTGATAATTTTATTTGCTTGGAATTTAGATACTAATAATACGTAGTTAAAACTAAATTGTATTCATAAAGGAATTTTCTTTTGTGACATCATTTATGTGTTGGTCGATACAAAAATGACAATCTTTTAGAGTTTTAATTTGAAAGGACCGAATTTAAAAATAAGGAAAATTGCACGAACAGAAATACCAATGCGTGACTACAAAATTATAAAATGCATTTTTTTTTTTTTTTTTTTTTTTTTTTTTTGTGTGTGTGTGTGTGTGTGTATTTGTATGTTGCTGAAATAGATAGATACTTTTTAACGTGTCAAAAATTTCTAATGTCGAACTTATCATTACGATAGGAATTCGATTTAGAAGATTTGATTCGGACGGATCTGTTTTAATGTCCAACGCGTTCAATAACTCTGTGTTCATTTCAAAAATAAAAAAATGGTTTCACCTAATTATCGATCTTGACTGATCGATAAGTTTGTAATGAATGCATGCTGATGATTTCTAATAAGTAATCAATCAGAATCGATCACTTCAGATTATTACTTTTGGAATCTTCTTCAGTTGCGAATTATTTTTAAATGCCATACAGAGGGAGATCAGCCGGCCAAGAGTGCTGCATTTAAGCTGTCAACACACACAAAGTCAATTTGCGGTTAGCAGGCGGCGCGTTTTATGTTCGCTGGCTGGTGCCTTTGATGTTAATGACTTTTGAAGTTCAACTTCAATACAAGTGTAGGACAAAAATCTATCCCTTCAGTAGAGTTTAAGACAGTTATCTCCCTGGCCATTGTATCTCCCCCATGTTCTATTGTCAGTAAACCGCAGATGGGGAGAAAAGAAGGGAGTTCCACGAATTCAGTTGAACTTCAGTAAAATACTAACTTTGTTAAGCCTAAAAATGTAATTCGATGGGATCCTCCAGTTCAATAACAAAATAATTGAATTAGTTACGTAGTCGCTTTTGGTATTTAATAGTATTAAATGCTGGCACCTTGATAGGTTTTGTGTCTGTAGAATTGCTAATAAGGCCATTTTTTTTCAGAGGAGAGTGTACAAAATCAAAATAACTAATCCAGAATATTAAATATTAACTATCATTCATTTTTAAATGGATAGTTTAATTCATGTAAACATTCAAATTGGAATGCGATATACTATTAACGAATTACGTGATGTTATTTCATGAAGTCTCCTTATTGATATTTAACCCCTTAACTTGATTTGCCCGTACGCTGTTCGGGCAAGACGAATTTGCTTAATTCATCATTTAAAGCTTTTTGACACCGCATTTTTTTCTTTTAAATAATTTCATACTATTTAAAGGCAGAAATGTTTAGACTAAATGTTACGAATATTTTATTTTAAAAATTGTGGTGAGAATCAGTTATTTTCGATTTATTGAACGGAAAAAAAGTGCCAGTTAAGGGACTTTTAAAAGTATTTTTTAAGAGAGTATTTCTTAAGACGTAAATTGTCATAACCAATTTTAAATACATAAAGAAATTAAATAAAGAATTTTAATAAAAATTATTTATTTATTGTCAAAAAAAAAATTAAATTAAATTAAATTAAAAAAAAATAAAATAATAATAAAAACAGGCTTGTTAGTTTTGCAAATTTTTAAGTTGCCTTCAACATGCTCAAATAAAAGCTAATGAACGTAAGGGTGTATTCCAGTCTAACCTGCTTATTTTGTGATTTATTTTTAAATTCATTTGTACTCTCGAACGCATCCAATTGACGGATTCTTTTATTTAGAAAGTACAGAGTGTGTCGTACTGGTTACTAATGTATTAATGAAGAATTTTATATATCTTTTTAGTTTATTTCCTTCCAACAAAACATAAAGTTCAGTGCGGGTAAAATCGCGTTACGCGACCAGATGCAGGACTCTAATTTGAAAGGATAAATAATGTATTGAAAAAAAAATTCTATAGAATTGCTAAAAATTTTCTAGAAAATTGGATTTCCTAGAATTTTTTCTGTAACGGCAAAATAATAATAATAATAATAATAATAATAATAATAATAAATAAAATAAAATAAAAAATAAATAAATAAAAAAAAATCTGTAAGGTTACTGAGGACATTTTAGAAAACAGGGATGCCTAGAACATTTTATGTAACTGCAATCGGAGTTACAGATAAAAAATTAATAAAATTTCTGCAATTTTAGTAGATTCTTTGTAAAGCTACACTGTTAAAAAAAATTAGTTAAATTTACGGCAAAAACTGCTGGCAGCAATTTTGCCAGCAGTTTTTGCGTTATAATTGCAGTAAAATTAGATGTAAATTTTTTTATTACATCTAATTTTATTGCAATTTTTACGGCAAAAACTGCGGGCAACATTGCTGCCAGTAGTTTTCGCCGTAAGTTTAATGGATTTTCTTTTTAGTGTACAGATTTCTGTAGCTTTACAAAAATTAGTTTTGGAGATTTACATTTTTTTTTTTTTTATGTACAGTGTACACATAAAATTTTAATTAGGCATACAGATTTCGGTAACTTATGATACGTAGAATTACAGATTTTTTTTCTTTTTTACAGTGTAAGGCAGACTTGTCGTAATTCACATAATCACCTTACACGATGATTCTATTATTATGTTAGCAATTAGTGGAAGTATGTGTGAATGGAGATGATCAGTAGTTTAGTGGTTAGCGCATTACATCTCCATGCTACAATCAGACGTTCACCCCCGGATTTAGATATGGCTTACTCAACATCTCATTCCTTCAGAATCTATAAAATGAGTGAGTATAATATACAAGTCTGAAAAACAGGCACGTACATAGTTAAATAAAATAATTGAAACGCATTTTTGATATCATAAATTGAAAGTCCAAATTTTCCCAATGACACGTACAACGGTTATTTCCTTTTTACTCATGTTCTCCAAATTTACTTTCAGTTACCGTATTCGCGTTACTCCATTTTAATAAAATTAATTCGATAAATGTGCCATATAGACTCACGGATACAACTCCGGATCATCAAGTTTGAGGATTCAACTTTCTAGTCGTAAAATTTAGTGCTCGACACCCCAAAAACACGTGTTTTCTCGGCCAAATGGATGCGCGTTTAGGATGTTATAAAACCCCCAGATAAAATTTATAACGGACCGTCTGCTCTACGGAAGTTGTACCGCAGATTAACTGGCGATACAAGAATCAATGTCACGCGGCTCAAGATTTCGCTATAAATTTAGACACAGGTTGCCATCCCCTTCCACCAGAATGATCGTAAATGTCACTTTCGTTCGTGTTTTATTATTCGGGGCTGGAATGCTTATGGGTGCCCCAGCAAATATTCTTAAGAGCGTATGACTGTTATGTAATCCCTGCTGATGGCGTGTGTGGCAACAAAGTAATTTTACCCTTAATCTGTCGCTTTTATCAGGGGTAGGAAGGAAGTAACAAATTTCTCCAACACGAATGGATGACAAAAGGATGTAAAAGTATGCTCGTGGAGCATTTTACAGAGAGGGATGGACAGGGGATGGAAAGGAGGAACTTAAGGAATATGAGCATGCTTGAATTAAAATAAAATAAAATAAATTAAAAACAATGTATTTTGTTACATTGAAATACTTATTACTGAAAAACGAGCTTTAGTCAAAGATTCCTTTCAAAGAAAGGTATATCCTCTACGGCCTGAAACTGATGGCTGGATCTTTCCAATCGTCGTCCAATTAACGATCTGCGAAAAAAAATTCTGTGAGCAAAAAGGAACTGCTATACTCAGTAATAGAAGTATTCAGTACAGAACCGTGGATGGGAAAAAATTGTTGGTTCAAAAGAATTTCAGTTGGAAAAAAAGATCGGCGGTTCACGATCACGTACATTTTGGTACTTTCCAGACTTAAAAACTATACTTTATGGCACCACAATCTTATAACAGGTTATGGGCCCCTAAATGCTTGGCGTTCTGCGTCAGACTGAGCCCGGGATGTAGTAGAGGTATTCTGTAGTATACGCTGTATACCTACTAGATTTAAAAAAAGGAATTACGTATATTCTATATCGGAAATAAAACTACAGCATATGCTCACTAGAGTGTACCCTCTGCCTATGTTGTGTATTCACTGCCTACAGCGTATACCCTATTTCTGAAATAAAAGCATAGCGTATACTGATTAGCATATACCCTCTGTTTTTTTTAAATTAGTACACCAATCGGCTGAGCGGAGCCTCAGCCAGCGTTTAGTTCCCAAGCATGCTTGGTACTCATTTTATTCAAAGACTTTTTGCCTAATTGTTAAAAAAGTTCTAACTTTTATTTTTCTAATTGTTTTATGAAGATCCATGCATTCAGTGGTTTTGGATTGAAATGTCTTTTACTCTATGTTTATTTATTTATTTCTATAAAAGAATAGAGTTGCTTGAAAACTCTTTTGTAATTATAAAAGGGATTTATTGGTGTTCTGTTTGCTGTGACTTGCAGCAAAATATCGCTAAATACCCAAATTTTAGTTAATATTGTACTTCAATACAGAAAAGTACTGATTTTTTATACTTTGTAAATAATTTCTTAAAATTACGGCTTAGATGCAGTATCTTCCTGCGAGCCGCCATTTTGTTTCCCTGTTATTTCTCATTCATTATTATTTTACATAAAACTACAAAATGCAACTGAAATGGTTATTTAATGATTGAATCATACATTTCAAAAAATGATATGAAATTAAACATGACAATTTACTTTGGAAATTCAAAGATTTAAAGATCAAATTTTTAATAGTAAAAATCGTTTGATTTACTTATTCATTTATTATGTAAAACATTCAAGTAAAGTGAAAAGAATTTTTTTAGTATGCATAAGCCTTAAAAATATTTATTTTATGTTTTCCCAAAAAAATAATTGCAAAATAATGATAATAATAGCAATTTGTGAGAAATAATAGAGAAACAAAATGGCGGCTCGCGGGAAGATACTGCATCTGTTCCAAAGTTACTGTTAATGACAATAACGGTAATAATAATAATAACAATAATTATAGAACTTAATTTATTGTCCTTCATTATTATTTCCTAGAATTTTAAGTAAATAAACTTATAATATATATATATATGTGTGTGTGTGTGTGTGTGTAAATCTAGATTTTATTAATTTGGGGTTTGTGACAGTGACCCCACAAGCCCACCTGTTATGGCGGTGCTTCAAAAAGGACAAAACATTTCTCATTTTGATAACTGTATCTTATAAAGTCCCCCGACAATTAACAAAATTTGCAAAGATGTCTAGACACTTGTCTTTCCACAATTATTGGTGAAAGTTCTGTCATTCAACTGTGGTCATATAAAACAAGCAGAGTTAAATAAAACCAGAAAATCAGGTACAGGTGAGCCATGACAACTAAACATTCTTCCACTATGAAAAGAAAATGATCATAACAAACTAAGCTCTAAAGAACAGCGTATTTACACGCTGTTTAGGCTGTCACAAACAAAGGACCTTTTTTGTCGACATGTCAAGACGAGATGGGCCAATTATGATGCGTCTGACGTGTTAATTGGAAATGCATGACTCTGGAGGACAATTTCTGCTATACACGGAGACCCGGTTACTTGTTTTTTAATAACACGATTTTGTTATCTATGCATGATGATATATTATGTTTCTGGATCTTGGGCACAATAGAAAACTTGTTGAGGTTCTTAGTTCCCGCCATAGAGCGTGTCTTTTGTCCCGTAATTCATTAAGTTATTTCCCTTTTTTATTAATAGCGGCAAACTTGTTGTTTAATTACAGGGTAAGAATTTCCTTTTGGGAATTATATGAGAGAAAGTTGGAAGTGCCCCATACTGAAGGAAGTTGAAAAAGGAATAAACAATACACATCACTCAACGCAAATTCCCATTTCTTCTCTGCATTATTTAACAGTATCTCAAAGAATGAGAATGATAATTTCAGGTGTTTTTTGCAGGAAAGAGACGGATTGTGTTTTTGACCTACACTGTAAAAAAAAAAAAAAAAAAAAAAAAAAAAAAAAAAAAAAAAAAAAAAAGGTCGATCTATTAAAAAAACTTTAGTTATCCTTGTAATTACTAAAAAATTTTAAGTAATCTTAGTCGGTTACAAAAAAATCTGTAAGAATTACTAGAAAAAAGTTAGCAACGAATAGAGTTAACAGTTTTATATTTTTAATAGCTCTTACTAAAACTCAGTTGATGTGGCCTTGATAGCATAGTGGTTATAGTAACGGACTCCAGGCTAAAGGTCCCGGGTTCAAAACTTGCCGCCGCCAAATACGCCCCGAATCTATGTAGTGTCTCGTTAATAAAGGGATTGTGAAAATACTGTCGGAGCAGGTAGGAATGTTTGGTGCTGCCATCTATTGCGGTTTTGCCGAAAATCTTCCTCTTCAGAAGTCTGGATGCAGCTCGAAGGAAGCTCCTGCACTTCGGGCGCACGTAATGGTTATTAAAAATAATTTCAGAGCTATTACTAAAATTTGCTTGGCGGTTCATACTAAAAATTTTTAAGTTAGTTATACAAAAAATTCTTTTGTTCAGTTTACAAAAGAAATGCTTGTTTCGCTTGCAGAAAAAAGTTTGTAATGGTTACTAAAAAATTCTGTAGGATACAAATTTACGAAGAAATTTTTAGTAATCTCTTGAATTTTTTTTACAGCGTACACGCGGATATAAATAACTTAATCTGATTTGCCGAGAAATTATAGGTTACAGGCCGGGAGGAGGCTGACACGGACGTCATCTCATTGAGTTGGTGACTAAAATTCCAGAACTCGATTAGCATATTAAAATGCAACTGGTTCCCCAAATCATATCTTGATGGAAACCACTTGTCGATCCGATTTTTGTGATAGATCGGTAGGTTTATCAGTGTGTTTTCTTGCACTCAACGGAATGAAAACATGGAAGACTGATAGCAATGAAACAAAGCGGCAAATCTACCAATCAACCACTAAAATCGGGTTAGCAAGTATTTTCCATTAAGATTTAACATTGTAGACCAGTTGCATTTTAATATGCGAATCGAGTTTTAACTAATCTTGGAATTTCAACCATCAGCTCGATGAGGTAACGGTTTGTAAAGCTAGAATAAGGGTGATCTTGAATCGAAACACGCTTCTTTCTAACGCATTTACAAAATCATTTTTATTACTAAATAAAATAAAATTATAGATGTTTTGTTTATGTACTAAAAAACTGAGAGCCTTTTCCTTTTTTTATTTAAAAACAAAAGCTCTTTCAAAAGATGAAATCACAAATGGAGATTTAAATCCATTTTAGAGTCGTGTAAAATATGTAAATGTGTATGTAAATGTATTGTGAAAAGATATTATAGCACAAAGATCTTGCAAACGACGATATGAGCATGACAGATTCCTAGGCATAGAGACTGAGTTTTGAATTTTTTCTTGTTTTTTTTAACAGTTTTAATCAATATACGTATATACAATAAGATATGCCTGTCCGCCTGCCTGCCTATCCGCGGAAAACGCCGAAATTATAACATTCAAGTCTCTGAAATTTTTGTTATGTGTGGATGCTAACACCGGAAAGTGAACTTCGCATCCGGATTTTTAAATTTCAATTTAGTTTTTTTTAAATTAAAATTAATTAGGTAAGAGGATGTTTGCAGCTTTTTACCAATCCATGGCAACGAAGCAGCCAGGTTAGAGGCTATTTGCAGCTCGCCACCAATCTGCGGCAACGTAACAACCAGACAACGAGAGCAGGCGGTAAATATGGGATAAAGAGCTTTAATATTTAACTGATGTTACTGGTCTCACAGAGGACTGATTTTTCGAATTTTTACGTTTTACTTATAAATTTCGGATTAAATAGCAACGATACTGAAAATTTGCTTCGTTTGGAACTTTAGTATTATCACAACTGACTTTTCAATAGGTGAATTTTAATCAGTTCCTGTACAAAAAATTAAGTACAAAAACACCACCTTATGAATTAATTGGGCCTTTTATAAATATTTTAATGGAACGGTCTCACAGACCGCTTTACAGTAGTTATGTGACAATTTCTATCGCATCAGTTAAAGCTTAACAAATTTGATCTAGCTGTTACTTAATTTAAATTTTAGTGTAGTGATGATGCATACATAAAACGTACACAAATGAGACCATAGTTGAAAATGGAGTTCTTGAAAATCATGTTATTCAATATCTTGAACCTGTTGATTCTAAACACAACTTTACATACTTTGAGTGGAAATTTAACCAGAATAAAATTATCTGTTTGCAATTCAGCGGAATTTCATGAAATATGGCAAACTTAACTTATCCCAAAACTATTATCAACCGACGACAGCAAAAATAGTGTTGAACGTTGTTATCGAAATGACACAGAGGTTCTCCCAGCAATTAAAAAAAGAATACAGAAACAAAAACAACAATAAAAAAACACAAAGCTTTTTGCACCACGCGCCTGCCACATAAAACATCTTAATCGTCATGTCTTGTCGAAGTATACATAAAACTAAACACGTAGCTGGACACGAATGGAATTCGAATGCTTTCGCATATCATTCTTCTTGCTTCTTTTGAATAACAATCGAATGATTATGGACGAAACTCTGAGAAAAAGCTAAATTTTCCCATTTTATCATCACTACTTAATCCACCTTTTAGTGATATCGTATAACAACGAAGTTCATGGTCTTAACTCTTTTTTTTTTCTTTTTCTTTATTTAGCAAGCCGTACGTGAGAATGACAGCAAATGATGTAATTTTGCACGTTTGTTTTTCAGATAGATACTCACTGCTTTAAAAAAAATTCAACACCTTTTTCCATTATTTTCCAGCTGTGCCATTAAAAAAATATATGAGTAACATCTATTAGAAATTTATGTTAATATAAGATATATGAAGCAGCTTTCGTTGAAAGTTAATCACCCGTACATATCAGGGTAATGTTCAAATTACGAAAAAATAAATAAAAGTTTCCAAACAAGTAAGTATGCGAATTCCTTGGTTCTACACATTACGACTGGGGACATATCTGGTGGGGGAAGAAAGAAAGTGGAATACCATGTTACCCTATGGGAAAAAATACGTAGCTTTCTTGTTCATTAAAATTCGGAAATTTGAACAATATATATTTTTTTTTTCAGCAGGTATATAGGAAGGTTCTTTAGAGACTGTGCAAATATAACATTATCCATGCAAATACAACATCAAAGACTGTGCAAATATAACGTTATCCATGCAAATAGAACGTCAGGGACTGTGCAAATATAACGTTATCCATGCAAATAGAATGTCAGGGACTGTGCAAATATAATGTTATCCATGCAAATAGAACGTTAGGGACTGTGACAATAAAACATTGAAAATTAGGACGTGGTGCAAAGTTTACCCCCATGGATCAAAGTTGCCTTAAATGACTGTACCAATACTTTACGAAATTTCTGGTACGAAAACACAAAAAATCCAACAACTCTATTGATCCGTACAAATCCTCAACATGTTTTGAACCAGATATTTTACTTAATTAACCTCTATACAGAGGATCAGATAGCATATGTTCCGCTTTAACGTGCATTCTTAAAAGAGGCCCAGTCAAAAGATTTATTAAGCTACCAAAACGATTCACATTTTATTAAATATTTCACTTATATAATCGGAAAACGTGTGCCTGCAAAATAAACAGTTTTTACACGCGAATATATGTATATATAAATTGATATTTATCCCAATTTCCAGAAAGACTTAACGTGTTAAAATTTAAAACTATTTCTTATTCAAATCTCATTATAATGAGAAGTTAATAAATTTATTTTTATTAGCTCTGATCCCACATAAGAAATATAGAAAATACGAAGAATTTTCATTCTGTTCCTAGATACAGTACACCTCTTTAAATTATGTTAGTATCGCAAATATCCAATTTACTATCTATCGAGATACTAAAGAATCATTTTGTAAATATTGATCTCTTTAAACGCAGCAACTCTATTAATGTTTCAATACTACACAGTCTTATTTCTTTCTTCATTAAACGGGCGCTTTGTTCCATAAATATTTATTACATAACGCATAAATATGAAATATGTAGCCTCCTTAACTTCATCCAAGACGCTCTGATATATGTATGATAGTTACATATTGCAGTCATATGCGGGAACAAATCTGTTCCAGTGTCTTTTTAAGCCATGAATCACTTTGCAAATACGGCGTTTCTAAATAATCCTGTCGAGCTTATTCATATATGGATATATATATACAGCTATTCATTGTCTGGGGTGCTTTGAATAAGTTTCGTTTTTCTAGATGAAAAAGGGAAAAAAAAAAGATTACGCATTTCCAGTTTTTTCCTTATTTAATTATAGATTAAATGCGGATAAATAAATCAAAACAGTGTTGAAAATAATTTTGTTTATAGTAATAATAATAATAATAATTTATTCAATATTATTTTATTAATATAATGTTCTTAATAATTATTATTTTTAATTATAATAACATATTTTTTCCCTTCCATTTTATATCTGAGATGCATTACCTCCAAGCTACATGTCTACACTAAAAACATTGAAATTGGGTTCGATTTTACAATTTAAATCGCAAAAAAGAACGGATGACGTTGAAAAAATTAATTTAAATAAAATAATAAACTTTAATAAAAATTATCATTTGTTGTGTGAACCAGCTGTATGTACTCAAAATTTGTAGTCTCTGATTTATAGAGTTTTTGTGTACAGGTTCTATGACGGGCAGGCAGACAGATGAGTAAGACGAATATGGTTTCGTCAGATGAACGAAACCATAAAAAATATATCAAATGTTACACCAATTAGAGTTTTTAATTGAAAAAAATGTTTTCATCTATCTTCTGCAACCTGGAAAGAATGAACATTCTAAAAAAAAGGGTATCAAATGTAAAATATCAATTAGAATTTTAAATTTAAAAATTATTTTTCATCTATGTTCTGTAACCTGGGATGAGTAAACAATCTAAAAAGAAGGGTATCAAATGTAAAATATCTGTTAAAAATTTTAATTTAAAAAAATGGTTTTCATCTATGTTCTGTAACCAGGGGGCGGGGGGGGGGGTTGTTAAAAATCTTAAAAATTATATAAATTTTCATTAATCATCATTAATCATCATCATTTCATTAATCATCATTTCATTTCATTATCATAATCATTTCATTAATCATCAATTAGAATTTTTAATTTAAAAAATTGTTTCATCTATGTTCTGAAACCTGGGAAAAGTGGGCAATCTGAAAAATATGTATCAAATGTAAAATATCTATTTGAGTTTTTACTTTAATAAAAAAAAAAAAAAAAATGTTTTAATTTATGTTTTGTAATCCGGAAAGTTCAGGTTCTTACTCGATCCCTTTCTTATTTAAGTAAATCAATTTACTATTTATTAGTATTGAAGATGACATGAGATATAGAAATCATGAAGAGTTTCCCCCTGTTTGTTACATATATCTTTAAATTACGCTCACCACATCATATTTGTTCAGCTGATTACCTTTACAGGTATCAAAGGGACATTTTGTAGTAAAGATAGCTTTAAGGGTGTATTCCGATCAAAACTGCCTTTTTTCAGATTTATTTTTAGATTCATTTTTGCTCTCAAATGCACCAAACTTTCGAATTCTCCTATTTAGAAACTATACAAGGTGCCGTGATTATCAATTCCTTGATAAATGAAGAAAATGTTGCAAAAAATGCTGTCAAAAACGGCGTTTTGGACCAAATTTTCCGAAGCGGGAGGCCTGCGAACGAAAAAAAGGGTCACGCTGAGAAAATAATTGCTTATAAATCAAAGTCTAATTAAATCAGCGAAAAATTACACCACACGGCACCTTGTACGTCACTTCAAAAATCCCCTCAGCAAGTTTCATGCTTCTACTTTTAAAAATATGTCCAAAATTGTATCTGAAAATTTCGAGCTGTTGAAGGTGGAAAATCATTTTTTCGAATACACCCTAAATGCAACCGTTCCAATATTGTTTCAATTTATACAGTTTATTTCTCGATCTCTATTACACCGACGCTTTGTTTCATAAATATTTATAGGCATAAATATGAAATACAAGACTTTCTGATATTATGTATTACGTTACTTGCCGGAACATCAGGTTTTACTGCGGAGACGTGAAAATCGTTTCTTATGTCTGTATGGCAGTATAAAGCATCTGATTAAGTTTCCATCTGCAAGACATGTTTATGTAGCACACCGAAAAACATTTGGTATAATTTGTTCGTGCACAAGGACACTGAAAATAAATCCATTATGTTATTGTCTATGAAACATTATTCTGTCAAATGCATGTTACATGGAAGCCATCATCCAGGTTTTAAAGTCAAATAAAGATATATATATATATATGAATAAATAAATGCACCAGAGAAACACACTAAATTATTAAATGATTCCAATAAATAAATTTTATTGTACCAAGTATGCTTTTTGGCCTAAAAAAAACGAAAAGTTGCCAACTACGATGTTTTAGTGATATTACACCATTTCAAAATAAATGAATGAATAAATAAATTATTCCAGGAATCCTATGTCAGCAGGAATAATTGTTAGAAATAAGCTTTACCGATGCTGTGATACTTCTAACATAACAAAATTAATGCATAATAGTAAAGTGCATGAAAATGCAAACAAATTGTGCACATAACGTCTAATTGTTTGGCCGTTCAGCACAAAACAATCCAAATACATTATCGTCTATGAACAATAATTACAGGAAATATGTTTAAATTGTATTATGTTTTTTCAAGCTTAGTAAAAATTTAGCGTAATATGATGTATATTTTACAACTCATCATGACAGAGTTTCATAGATAATATATAGCGCCATCTACCAGAGACCAAATATATTACGGTCTGTCCTCAAGGGTGTTCTTAAATCAGAAAGAGCAACTTTGTGACATAAATTTTAATTTATTTTTGTTCAGAAATACATGAAACTATCAGGTGTTGTTGTTCAGAAACTATCTAATTGCCCTCATATTTCCGTTTTTTTTTTTTTTTTTTTTTTTTTTTTTTTTTTTTTTTTTTGATACACAATAAATATTTCAGAACAAGTCGTCAAAGTTGGCGTTTTGAACTTCATTTCCAGACGAAAGCAGACAAACCATTCTTACAACGAGAGAAAAACACGTGATCATGTGATCGAAATCGCTTATAACTCGATAGGTAATTTAATTATCGTAAAATTGAAACTTATGTCCGATCCGAAATCGTTTCCATAGTCAAGCCTACCAATTTTGTATCTTTTTGTTAAAAAAATGAATTTGTAAATGTATCGAAACTTTTTGCGTTTGTTGAGAAGAGCAGTTTTAACTTTAACAGCTTTAAGAATGATTGAAAATATGTTTTGATTTATGCGTTTTTCAACAGAATAAAACTTCACTTTATTAACTGATATGAATATAATATAAATTAATTGAGTGTAGAGTGACACAAAAGGATATGGATAGCGATTTCTCGAAAACCGTTTTCAGTTGTGTTATGCATTTTTAAGTTCAATTGCATTTAATATATTACTTAATGTTTTTGGAACTTCATACATAATATACAGGTCTGCCTTAAAAAAATTTAATGTATTATTGCCTATGAGCATTTTTCTTGGTTGAGGTTTTAGATTTATCAAGCTTCGTAGGCATATTGGAATCCAGAAATAGCAAAAATATTGTAAGCCTCTTTATTCTATTTTGGTGCACGATAATATCTTGATGGATTGCATTATGTGTTTTCTAATAAAATTTTAGTGTACAATCTCAGGGGCGTGCAAAGAAAAAATTGCGCCCGGCGCAAAGCTAGAATTTGGCGCCCCCCCCCCCCTCGCCCAACTTTTTCTTGTAATAGGCCAAAAGTGGCATTAGTAGTATAAATTTGGGGGCCCATAAATTTCCGCGCCGAGGACGTCCACCTCCTTCGCCTTCCCACCTTTCGCACGGCACTATGTAATCTGATATATGTTCGATCGATTTTGATGTTAAAACTCAACACCTCTTATGCAGAGATGACTAAAAGAATTTAATAGTGTATCTCAATAAAAAGTAAATAAAACTGAAGCAAACCTCCATATAACGCAAACTTAGCTGAAACTAAGCACTTCATGGTTTCTACACTTTCTAAGATTTAAGCCTGCCTTTTACTAAACTTTTGAAATTAAATTTGAATTTTTTTACATATTTCGGAGGGAGCTCCATCAATCTGCCTGCTGCAAAGATATTGAAGGGTACAATCTAAGGGTATAATCTAGTTTCTTTACCTCTTGGTTACGTCACTGGTCCAGGTGTTTCATTTTATATAACCATTCATTTTGTTAACAACCCCCAAGTTTCTCACCTACGATAGCACGCGGCGCTCCTTTGTAATATGGCTACGGGGCTGACTGATTTATGCTCGCACGCGTGAAAGTCGCCGTGTCCCGCAAAGAGGCAAGGTGGACCCTGTAACAGCCCTAATTACAAACCGCAGTAAGAAAAAAAAAAACTCGTGCGCCCGAGAAGAATGCAAGCCGCATGACCGGCATGCAGGAGTGCAATTCATCCCAGCTCTACTGTCTTTTTCCTGGAATGCCCTAATGTGACCCGAAGAGCCATTATAGGGCTATTCTAAAGTCATTAACACGTTCGAGAGTGTACTTTGGATTACGGTAATTTTTATTTATACATAAATGAAAAGCTAATTTTTTTTTTTTTTTTTTTTTTTTTTTTTTTTAGATTTTATTCTCACCAGATTTTTTTAACCCCTTGGGGGCGAGTGACAGGTATACGTCCCGCAAAAAGGCTTAAAGGCGTTCTTAAATAAAAAACGGCAACTTTGTGACACATGGTTTAATTTATCGTTGTTCGGAAATGAATGAAAATAGCAGGTGTTGTTATTCAGAAACTGCCTAATTGCACTCATTTCTTTTTAAACACAATAGATCTTTCATAACAAGCCTTCAAAGTTGACATTTTTGAGCACATTTCCCGACGAAAGCAAAAAAACATTTCGAAAAGCAGGAGAAAAACGGGTGATCATGTGATCGAAATAGCTTAGAACTGGATAGGTAATTTAATTATCATAAAATGGAAGAATAAGTTCGATTCGAAATCGCTTCCATAGTCAGGCATTCCAATTTTATAACTTTCTGTCAAAAAATGAATTTGTAAATGTGTCAAAACGTTTTGCGCTTGTTGAGCGGAGCAGTTGAGAACACCCTTAAGAATCCTTGTTTATCCCCACCAGTAAAATTTGTCGTATTTAATCGGAGCATTTTCTCGATTCAATGAGGCACAAATTTCTGTTTTTAAAAACCCGTAACAAAACATTAAACGTTTCGTAAAAGACTCCCGTCACAAAGTGTTAATGTATTTGTTGTTCTATAAACTCGTATAATTTTAGTGTTAATTAATATTGATAAGACCCCGTCGCAAAGTGTTAATGTATTTGTTGTTCTATATACTCGTATAATTTTAGTGTTAATTAATATTGATAATAAATTTGATGTTGTAAAAGAAGAATCTTGTGAAATAATAAACTATAAATTTCTTTATCTTACAAGATTTCCCGCTCTTCACTCATTTGAAAACATATGTTCGGTAATGTTAAATGTGTGCGCATGTTATTTTCAAATTCCTCGTTTAAATGTGTATATTTTGATTTTTTTTTTTTTTTTTGGGGGGGGGGGAGGGGGGGGCATAGAACAGTTGAATTGACTTCTAATAAAGCCATTCTCTATTTTTTCAATTTTGGTAGCAGATTTTTTTTTTAAATAAGGGTACTTTTATTTTTTAAATCGGTTCCGATGGTATTTTCTTAAATATTTATACTTCCTTATCAAAAAAGTGGGAAACATCTTTCGATTACTGATTTTTTGAATAAGATCAACTGCCAATATGCGTTTCCGAACAAAAATGAACAACAACGAAAAAAATTGCCAGAAAATAGCCTTAAATCTTTTCCCCAAAGATCTAGCCGCGGTCATCGGCCTAATCGTTCAGATTTTCTGTGGTTTTCTTTGAACCTTGGATTTTATTGCATAAATATGGGTTAGGTTCCCTTAGAAAGACCCCACGAGGGCATCCTCCGCCCTTAGGGCTTATATCCCTCGTGCGGTTAATTGGCCGTCACAAATACAACATTAATAACAACAAGCCAAAGATCTAGCCGAAATTTACATTCGTTCTGAATATTGTTTGATTCAGAAAAGTTTAATTCTTGCTTACTTGAAACAAATGTAAACTATTCTTTGAAACTTTTTACATCTTGGAATATGCATATAAGCAAGAAGATGCGTATTATATGTAAATTATCAGGAGTTTAGATCTGACTGACCTTCAGAATTCAGCCTTATCATCTCACGGGGAGAGGAAAAATCTTTACAAACCAACAAATATTCATTTAATATGAGATCGCGAAGATAAGTTTTAATCGCCTATCTACAATCATCAGCCAGATCAATATTTAGAACAGGAATTAGCGGCTATTGACCCCTTCGCGACGGGAGCCTTTTACGAATTTTTTAATGTTTTGTCACCGGTTTAAAAAAACAAAAATTTCTGCCTTATTAAATAGAGAAAATGCTCCGATTGAATAAGGCATATTTTAGAGTATAATTTTACCGGTGAGAAGAAACAAGGATTCTTAAGCCTTTTTGCGGCACGTATACGTGTCGCTCGTCCCCAAGGGGTTAACGATCATCAAGTGATAAATAGACCGCCAGTCAATGTCAATGTTAAGGTGTGCCAGGTTTAAAGAAATATTTAGGTTACATGATTACGATCGCCGTTCCTCACGCCACGAAAGGAGAGCAAAGAGAGATTCAAAAGTAGTTCATCAAAAGTAGAAGGAAATCATCAAAGCATAGCAAGTACAGTCAATCTCGATTATCCGAGCTAATTGGGACCGCTAGTAACTCGGATATTGGAAATCTCTGTTAATAGAAATTTTGTATAAAAATTCGTTGTGCTCGCGAATTTAACATCTCTTAGGAGAATAAGTTATTGAACATTTTTTAAAATGATAGAAGTATAAACATGTACTTAGTTTTACAGCTCAACAAATATATAAAGAAAATTAACTAATAACAGTAAATTTTAAACAGCAAATCGAAAGATTTTTAACTATTTTAAATTTAATATTGAAAGATGCATTTTCAAAAATGAAACAAATCTCAAGAAATTTTTTAAAATTTAATTACAGTAATTTTTTTAATTTAGGTTATTATTTTTTTTTTCATGAAATCTCTTGCTTTTCATTGAAATTATCGAGATTTTCTATTTGTGGCTGAACGAGCACATCAATTTTTGAGCAACTGAAGATCTATCAGCGTAACATCTTTCCTTTATCACAAATATTTTAGTGACATGGACACTGAACTGAAAAGTTTGTTTTTTCTAAAGGCTCACACACACACACATAAAAAAAAAAAAAAAAAAAAAAAAAAAAAAAAAAAAAAAAAGGCTAGACTTTGTTATCGGCTTGGTTAGAACATCGATTAATCGAAGCTCAATTCATCGAAGTTCTATTATATGACTAAATAGAAATTTGGTAAAGGTGGTTTGGGGCCAGAAAATTTAATTTTAAATGTACTTATTTCTTACACATTTTTAGGTACAGCCGTGGAAAAGAAAAAGTACCCCCCCCCCCCCCGGCAGATATACATACACTCATTTCTCAATAAATTACTGTAGAAGAACGTTATTGGTAAGCGAACGATTAGAAATAAAGTCTACTTTTAAATGATGTATATAAAATTTTCTTAGGGGACCATCTACATATTAAAACAAACCCAAACTTTTTTTTTTTTTTTTTTTTTTTTTTTTTTTTTTTTTTTTTTAATGGCAATACCCCCAATTTGAACAACATATTTCAAATCTTCGATTTCAAATTATGCCTGGAAACCAAATTTCAAGTCATTTGAATGATAAGTTTTTGATTTATAAACATTCAAAATTTGGTGCTTCTAATGTTAAATTATATTTCCATATTTGTATTAATATCTCCTGAAATCATACTTCTAATGAGCTAATTTTTTATATAGCAATAATACTAAAATACTCAAACATAAAAAAGTTGAATTTACAATTTTTATAATTTTATGACATGAATTATTAAATTAATATTTGAAAAAATTAAACCGATTTACAACTTACAGTTTTTTATTTATTTTTTATTTTATTATTATTATTTTTTTTAATTTATATATTTAGAGTTATTAAGTCTTGTTTTATGGAAATCTAAAATTTCAAAATTTTTTTCCTAGTTGTTTTTAAATTATGCTTAAAATATGGCAAAAAGGTAGTTTACGAGTCAATAGAAGTTTACAATAGAAGTGATTAGATATTTTGAAACTTCTTGTATTGTCTTGTCTTCAATGAGTGCTTGAGTGGAACCAAAGATGCCTTTATGAAGAAGGGGGCTTTCACGGTCAACAATCGAAGTTTAATTTGAATTGCAGCATCTAAAATATGCTCGCTTTAAAATAAATAATTTATCAAAAACTTATCGTACGAATTGCATGAAAATTTGTTTTTAGGCTAATTGATTGGTGGAGAGTTCATTTATGCTGTCAAAATTAGGTACTGATATTGAAAAAAAATATATATGTTACAGGCCAAACCCGATTTTAGGCCAAACTAGATTGGCCTAGGCCAAACTAGTTTATCCTAACGCCCATCGGATAGACTAATTTTTCCTAGGCCAAACCGGTCTATCCTAACGCCCATCGGATAAACTAGTTTTTCCTAGGCCAAACCGGTTTATCCTAACGCCCATCGGATAAACTAGTTTTTCCTAGGCAAAACTAGTCTATCCTAAGGCCCGCAGGACAATCTAGTTTTTCCTAGGCCAAACTAGTTTGGCCTAACTCTTATAGGATAAACTAGTTTAGCCTGCTGTTTATTGGTCTGAACTAGTTTCTCCTAGGCCGATCTAGTTTATCCTAGGCCAATTCAATTTGGCGTGATTTTATTGAATTCAATGGCGCCACAGCGCCAACATTCTAGTTTGTCCTAGGCTGATCTAGTTTATCCTAGGCCAATTTAATTTTACGTGTTTTTAGCTCGCAAGCGTCAAAGCCTGAGAAATAATGGGCTCGGAGGTTCTGTATGTATGAATGTACGTATATATGTACGAGTGTACGTACGTATGTACGTGCGTATGTACGTAACACGATAACTCGTGATAGAAATATCCGATTTGCTTCAAATTTTGGATGTACGTTCATTGATATAAGGTACTTTTCTGATTAATATTGGGAATTCATTGGATAAGAATAAAGGGAAGCGAAAGGGAGGCTAATCCCCCACCGTTAATTTAGAGAAATGAATTTTTGATGCAAAACTATCAGTTTTCATTTAAAATTTTAGATATAGGATCATTCTGACTAGGTGCCTCCATGATTAGTTGTGAATGTTTATTGCTTAAGTGTAAAAAAAGGGCAATGTAGGTTACCCCCCCCCCCCCATAATTTAGATAAATTGTTTTTGACGCAGAATTTACGGATATGCTTCACATTTGTATATAGGTTCTTTCTGATAAGGCGATTCCCTGAATAGTTTTGAGGGTTTAATGGTTAAGTATGAAGGGAAAAATGAACGATTACCATCTTACATAGGAAAAACTAGTTAATCCTATGGGCATTTAGATAAACAAGTTTGGTGTAGAAAAAACTAATTTATCCAATTGGCATAAGGATAAAATAGTTTGGTCTAGGCTAATTTAATTTAGCTCGAAAATGGGTTTGGCCAGTAAAAAACATATCTTTCACTAGAAAAAGTATAAATGTGTGTCAAGAGTCATTGCTTATAACATCAGTACAGAAATTTAACATGTTCACCTTAGAGACATGATGCATTGGACATGGTGTTTGCTTATTCAAGCAAATTATTATTATTTACTTTAATAATATTTACTTTTGTACAGGCAGAGCTCTGTCTGTACAAAAATCAGTGAAAAAAGACTCAGTTCGGCTCGATCTGGCCCTACTCAATTTCTGCAAAAAAATTCAGGTTTTACTTCACATACAATTAAGATTCCTTTAAAAAATACTGCTTATATACTTATTGGATAGATTTACAATGTATTTTTAAATTATGTTGTGTTCACAGAATGGAAAATACACAATGTATTAATGATTATCTAGATTCTTAGAGTTTCAATATTCAAATATGGATTCATTAAATAATCAATGTAGTTTAGAAGAAAAGAAAAAATATGAGAGTTATAAATATCATAACTTTTGAATCCGTTCAGTAAAAGTAGATTTGTGAATATGTTTCTCTGTCATTTCTTAAAGCTTTTCTCAAATCCTAAAGAGCTACATCCTATCATATTTATGAACTACTTCCTTTTCGGAAATGCATAAGGTTAACAGATTCAGATAATATATAATCGAATGGCGTAAATTATTTTTTCATAAAAGCGATGTATCTTTGAGAAAATAATAAAGCTACGTTTTGAATCGAATTTCTGGTTGCGACTTCACGAAAAAAAAAATTGATGCCGTGACAAGAATAGCTTATATGTCGACAGGTAATTAATTTCTCAAAAATGGAAAACGCTGCTCGATTGCAGATTTTGTTCAGCTTCATTCTGGCTCGAATATGCAATAATAATAATGATAATAATAATAATAATAATAATAATAATAATAATAAATGCAAGTCAGATCTCAGTTGACATGAGTGTGCAGAAAAAAAAGCAAACACCATGTCCAATGCATCATGTCTCTAAGGTGAACATGTTAAATTTCTGTATTGGTGTTATAAGCAATGACTCTTGACACACATTTATACCTTTTCTAGTGAAAGATATGTTTTTTACTGGCCAGATCCGTTTTCGAGCTAAATTAGATTAGCCTCGGCCAAACTATTTTATCCTTATTCCAATTGGATAAACTAGTTTTTTCTACACCAAACTTGTTTATCTAAATGCCCGTAGGATAAACTAGTTTTTTCTATGTAAGAGATGTAATTTTTCTCTTCATACTTAACCATTAATCCCCAAAACTATTCAGGGAATCGCCTTATCAGAAAGAACCTATATACAAATGTGAAGCAAATCCGTAAATTCTGCGTCAAAAAAAAAAAAAAAAAAAAAAAAAAAAAAAATTATCTAAATTATGGGGAGGGGTTAACCTACATTGCCCTTTTTTTACACTTAAACAATAAACATCCACAACTAATCATGGAGGCGCCTTGTCAGAATGATCCTATATCTAAAATTTTAAATGAAAACTGATAATTTTGCATCAAAAATCCATTTCTCTAAATTAACGGTTGGAGACTAGTCTCCCGTTCGCTCCCCTTTATTCTTATCCAAAGAATTCCCAAAATTAATCAGAAAAGTACCTTATATCAATGAAAGTGCATCCAAAATTTGAAGCAAATCGGATATTTCTATCACGAGTTATCGCGTTACGTACATACGCACGTACATACGTACGTACATTCGTACATACATTGTACATTCATACATACAGAACCTACGAGTCCATTATTTCTCAGGCTTTGACGCCTGCGAGCTAAAAACACATAAAATTAAATTGGCCTAGGATAAACTAGATCAGCCTAGGACAAACTAGAATGTTGGCGCTGTGGCGGTCATTGAATTCAATAAAATCACGCCAAATTGAATTGGCCTAGGATAAACTAGATCGGCCTAGGAGAAACTAGTTCAGACCAATAAACAGCAGGCTAAACTAGTTTATCCTGTAAGAGTTAGGCCAAACTAGTTTGGCCTAGGAAAAACTAGATTGTCCTATGGGCCTTAGGATAGACTAGTTTGGCCTAGGAAAAATTAGTTTATCCGATGGGCCTTAGGATAGACCGGTTTGGCCTAGGAAAAACTAGTTTATCCGATGGGCATTAGGATAGACCGGTTGGTGACTAGGAAAAACTAGTCTATCCGATGGGCGTTAGGATAAACTAGTTTGGCCTAGGCCAATCTAGTTTGGCCTAAAATCGGGTTTGGCCTGTAACATATATAATAATAATAGGTTTTGTTTTAATATGTGCATCATTTTAAAGTAGACTTTATTTCCAATCGTTTGGTACTAGTGACTTTCTTATACAATAATTTTTTTGCGGAGTTAGTAGGGGCTGTTTATTTTTTTCTCACGATTGTGCATTCGTAATTAAATTATGTAAATACCTAGGACGAATAGTCGTCGTTTGCTTCGTGCATGTGTCTGTTTGGCTGTCCGCATATAATTGTGCTAAACTATCTAATCGAACGGTTTGAAATTTAATATATATAATTGTTGCAAAATTCGTCGAGGCATTTCAAATATTTGGAAAGTCATTCGACTTATTAATAAAATTGTTCTTTATTCGATTAAATCCTATCATAGGTAATTCATTCAATTATATCCCTTGAAAAGTAACGATTCTAAGTTGCCATGGTGATGACATTTTATTTAAGCTCGAGTGATATTATTTCCGTATTACTGAATTTAACATATTCAATAGAGATAAATTTTGTATTCATACTTTTTTGCATAACAATGCAAGAGTTATCGCGCCAAGATTTGAATAATTTATAAAACTAATTACAGTACAGACGAACGTCATTTTCACGTTTGACGGACAATTTCCGACTTATTAACACTTTCCAACGTTGTTGAAAAGTGTTTATGAATTCGTTTTTCTGACCAATGCTCTAAAGAAATGCAATTTAACCCTCTCATTCATGCAGGTTTCATAGGAGGACAGGCAAATATTGCCCTATTAAAAAAAAAAAATAAAAAATAATAATAATAATAATAATAATAATAAATCAGCATTTATTTATGGAAGTCTGATTTGTGGACAGATAGTAGCTAGAATGCAGCTTAATAATAATACTATTTTAAAATGGGTTCTGATTTACCACAAAAAAGTTAATAATGAAAAATAATGAATAATAATGGAAAATAATGAGAGGGTTAAACAAAATAATTAATAAAACATTATTTAAGATAAGTGAGTAACTGGGAACTTCTACTTAAGTAAATATCATCGATTTGCTATGTTATGAATATATGTTCTTGAGCTTTAATCATTTATTGAGGTTTAATTTAGAATGTTTGGTATTGGAAATGAAGTGAAATGCATTTATAACTCTTTACATGTTACAATTACTAAACGAGTTCTGTTACATTGTGGTAAAATTAGAAAATTTTAATTTTAATCATGTTAAAAATTTTAAATACCTTCAAAAAATAAAAACATATTTTTTTACTTAAAAAAAAACTCTTTAAAAAAAACTTTTATAAAAAACCTACAAAAGTGTTCCTAACTTATCAAGCGTAATACCGGCATTTCTCACTTTCTCTATCTCTTTAAAACCATGGCACAGAGAATTCAAATTTAGCGCTTGACCTAATATAATAAATGTTTTTAATACCATGCCACCGAAAAAATTTATAAGGAAACAAGAAAACAAAATTTTTCAATAAATCCTGATGCTATCAGAATAATTCATTCATAACTCATTTGCGCAAACAATCTTCCCTTGCAAGGTAAAAACAAAACTGTAGCTTTAGCAAGTTGTACCCACGTTTTAAGCGCATTCCGATACCAATCTAGACACGGGTAATAAAATATTTAAAGTGTTAAATCATCGATAAAAAACGCTAAAAGGGCCCGCTTCAATAAAAATCTTTTCAAAACACTAACTGGTGGTATGGCGAGATAGTATCAAAACCCAGACGAATAATAATAATAAAAAAAAGTATATATAACAAAACGAAGAAGGAGAATAAAATAACAAATAAATATGGAATGATGGAAAATAAAATGGCCGCCTTGTATTAGTTCGTTCAACTTTTTTTAAGTGCAGTGTTTTCATCTGATTTATACCTGTGTAATTGAAATCATATCTTGCGCTTAGAGGTAGATATATTTATGACTGTGGGGCGGGAACAAGGGGAAAAAGAAAACAAAAAAAGTTTCGTTGTATTCAGATGGTCACGAAATATTTGAATTCTTGCAAGATGGCGGTCTTCTGACACTCGAAGATTTATAGCCGTGAAGTGGAATAGTGCATACAGATGGCGCATGCGTCAGAAAAGGATATTAAACAGCTATTGCTGTTAATTATGATGTATTGCTGGTATTATTCTACATGTTCCTTTCACACTGGAGAAAGAGCCAGAGAACTCACCCTAGATTGATTCGGTTTCGAACACTGTAGTTAATTTGAATCGATCAGGAAAAAGTCAGTCATGACTGTCAAATTACGAAAACTGAACAGTATCTTTTGGGGGTGAGGAATGATAGAAGAGTGGTGAATTTTTATTCGCAACGCATTTCAAACGTGTCCGAAGATGGCGGGCGAGAGTGACATGGCTATGATTTTGTTTAAATGTTCAATGAATCTTCCTACCATCTAGCCTGTAATTATATTCCAGTCAATAACAGGGTTCTCTGCCTCCATCTGTTTATCAGTGAAGTAATTTTGATGGAGAGTCTGAGTTCTGAAATTTATTGGGATGCGATTCATCAAAGTACAGTTATTTACAAACAGAATCGGTTGAAAATAGAACTGATATATGGACATTTCGTCCAGACATACAAATCTGTGAGTCAAATTGATTTTCTGCCTATAAAACCAAGAGACTGCTGAACTCTTCACTGTCATAGACCGATTTACAAATTTGGGGACTCTGGACATAGATGCTTACGTATGTGTGTGTGTGTGTGGGGGGGGGGGGGCTTACACCGATACTTACAGGGGGATTGACTAAAGGGGAAAAAATACTATAGTAACCATTATATATTTTAAAATATCCAGTAAAAATTAAATATGATAATCGATAATTTACATTTACATAATTATTTCACAATTATGAAATTTAAATGAGTATATGTTTTATAATAAATATTGTGGTGCTAATTATCTTTTTCTATAGAAGACTATATATCTGGAATGATAAAGTATGTATCAACTAATAATAATTTTTTTTACAAGATCAAGCTGCAATTTTTTTAAATATTAGAGGCTACAGCCTGCAAGTTACGTTCACCAACACTCAAATAATCTGAAGGCAACAAGAAAAGGATTAAAAAAGAATTAAAAATAAAATGTATTTTTAAAGCGATTAAAATAAAAGAAAATATTTACGGTAATAAATTAATTAAATATGGATGTTTCAACCAAAATATGCAATGCTATAAAAATACAAAATGGTCATAATAGAATGTAGAATGAAATGTAAAATTTCATTGGATTTTAAAACTACATCAGATTTTGAACAATAATTGAAAAATATTCAGCAGCATTTGGATGCCTCTGAAAATCAGGGGCTCTGTGGCTATGAATGTAAAACTAAAAGACAATAAAAGAAAAAAATACTCCAATCTATTTATCAGTGAAATTAAGTTAATGGAAAATTTGTAGCATGACATTTATTGGAATGGGAACTATCAAAATACAGATATTTAAAACAAAATCAGTTCAAGTAGTATAGACGTGGGCACATCTACTTCTAGATCTAAAAATGTGCCAGACAAATTGATTCGGTATTTTCGAAAATATAAGTCATCATTTGATGTAAGATAAAATATTTTGATTCTAACAAACTTCGGAATACTTTTCATGTAAAATTCTAATCGTGAAATAAATTATGATGGAAATCATCAAGTTGCAGTTATTTAACCCTTTCGGGTCCGTTCTTTTTTTTTTTTTCATTTTGAGAATAAAATTACTTTTACTTCAATAACATTAATTGTAGCGATCCAAACAGACTTACTGAAATTTAAAAGATTATGTAATTGTCCGAAATTTAACAATAGTACTTAATTTGCGTACTGTTCAATTCATATTTATATGATAATAGGTTAAGGAAGAGTTTTTGGAGACACTTGGAAAATATCGTATTACAACAAGGTTTAACAGATATTACAACTTTCTAATGTTTTTTGCGTTTTTATCACTAACAAGGAAGGTCTCCATACTGGGCATACTCAGAATTTTTCGAAAAAAAAAAAAACTGCTGTTTAAACTACTCATGTATGTAATAAAAGATAGTCAAATTTAGCGGCGGAATTACAGAAAAAACTCAGTAAAAAAATAAAATGTTTTCGAGTATTTGGCGCGAAAAGTCGAAAGCGTCACGCGATTTGGCGAGCAGCATTTTCCCTCGCCAAAAGCTAACGATTTTAGTGCACCTGAAAATTTCTTGTCAGTTAAATTTTAGAATACGTGTAAATAGTATTTAATGAATTTAAATTTGAATAATGAGAGAGTTTGACACATAGATGTATTTTATGTTACATATTTCTGTTGCTTTTGCTGCAGTTATTTAATTTTATCACTTTAAAAATTATTTCTGCTATAAAAAATACTTTCATATTGAAAAGCATTTTTTTTATATATTTAAGCGTATAACAAAATAAAGGCCAGATGAAGAATGCTGCAGCAATGAATTTCAGTATATCGGCGAAGTTTTTGTTTTCATAGCAACAAAACTGAATCGACAGAGCTCAATTAGATTGGAGTTAATTTTGAGATTAAAACAATTTTAATTAATTAAAATTTTGTTTTAATTCATAAAATTTCACATTTAATTTTCATTGTAAATACATTATGACAAAAATATAGTTAAAACAAACTAAAGCTGACAAAACTAACGTTATATAAATAAAATTTCTTTCAACAAGTTCAAGATGAAACATTTTTACGTTAAAAAGAATTTGTCATAAAAAGTGTTTTTTGAAATTTTATTTTGTCGCCAACGGATGATAAATCGCCAAATAAAAGAAATGTTCATTATTTTTTTACGAACGTTTTTTCTGGGATCCGCCAAAAAATTTTTTACAAACATATATATCCACATGAGAAGAACATTCTGTAATTTTTTCAGAATTTTCTGAGTAGGCCCGTATGGAGACCTTCCTTGTAAGGATTAGTTCAAAAAAGTAATCTATTTTTTATATTTAAAGAGTGAAATATATGCATATAATAAAGGAATCATTAACAATGCAAAGAGAATTTAGCAAACTTTTATTATTATTATTATTATTACGTGCCAAAACATAAATGAAATCATAATAAGAAAGTGCATATGCATCCAGTATTATTTCTGTAATATAAAAATAACAAAAGTACTTATTAAAGCAAAATAATACTCGATGAAAAGACATGTACTATTAATAGTACACCAGACCCGAAAGGGTTAAAGCAAAATAGATCCAAACAGTAAAGGTGTGGAAATATGTACTTCTCTCGATTTACGAGTACTATGTGCGAGTCTAATTGATTGGGTGTATTCGAAAAGACGCTTTTCCACCTTCAACAGCTCGAAATTTTCGGATACAATTTAAGACACATTTTTGAAAGTAGAAACATGAAACTTGCTGAGGGGATTCTTGAAGGGACGTATGAGGTGCCGTGGGATGTCTTTTTACGCTCAGTTCATTAGAATTTGAGTTATAAACAATTACCTTATCAGTATGTCCCTTCTTTTCGTTCCCAAATCTCCCGCTTAGGAAAAATCGGTTCGAAATGATGTTTTTGATTGCTTTTTTTGCAATATTTTCTGCATTTATCAGAGAATCGATAATTACGGCACCTTGTGTACTTTCTAAATAAGATAATAATTTGAAAGATAATTAAAATCGGTAAAAATAGTGCACATATACTTAAATTTACGAATGTGCGAGTCTAATTGATTTGGTGTTCGCAAAAGGAGAGCCAAAATATTGAGTATAATAAAAGTTTTTGATTCTTATAAACAGTGAAATAACTTGTGATTAAAATTTGTGTTGTGAAATTTATTAGGTTGGAAATCATCAAGGAACAGTTATTTAAAACAAATTCGATCCAAAGAGTATAGATGTAAGGCTCACACACTTTAAGATTTATAAATGAGCTAGTCTAATTGATTCGGTGTTTGCAAAAATGTGAGTCAACAATGGTGTAAATATAAAACTGTTTCGTTTTAATAATAAACGAAATAATTTTGTTAAAAATTTGCATTGAGAAACTTATTAGAATTAAAATAATCTAGGAACAGTTATTCAAAACAGAGTCCAAATTGTATAGCTGTGGGCACATCTACTTCGTATAGTTGCAAATGAGCGATTCTAATCCATTCCGTGTTTGAGTCCCACGCATGGTGTAAATTTAAAACTGTTTCATTTTAATAATGAAAAACGAAATGAATGAATGAATGGATGAATATGTAAAATAAAATCTGTTGATTTTAATAATCAGCGAAATATTTTTTCAGTAAAATTCGTATTGTGAAATTTATTAAGTTAGAAATCATCAAGGAACAGTTATTTAAAACAAATTCGATCCAAATACTATAGATGTAGGCACATCTACTTCTAGATTTACAAATGTTCGACTCTAATTGATTAGGTTTCTGAAAAAATAAAAAATAAAGTATAACATTTAAAAAAAAAAATCTAATAATTAGCAAAATAATTTTTGTGTAAAATTCTTATTGTGAAATTTATTTAGGATTAAAATCAACAAGGCAGAGCTATTTAAAACAAAATCAGTCTAAATTGTGTGGATGTGGACATTTACTTCAAAATTTACAAATGTCAAATTGATTCGTTGTGTGCAAAAATAAGAGTCAACAAATGATAAAAAAATATATTCTTTTTAATTCTAATATTTTTGTGAAAAAGTCGTATTGTTAAAATTATTATAGGCTGAAAATGATCAAAATGAAGTTATTTAAAACAAAATTGGTCTTTAAATAGTATACATGTGGACAAATTTACTTAGATTTATAAGTGTGTGGGTCAAACTGACTCGGTGTCGGCAAAAAGCAGAGTCAACGTAAGATAAAAAAATGAACTATTTTAATTTTCATTAACGTCGAATAATTTTAATGTAAGATTCGTATCGTGAAATTTATTAAATAAAAATCATCAAAATACAATTATTTAAAATGTCAGTTCAATTATTATTGATATGGAAGAATATTCTTTAAGAATGAATCTGATTTCAGATCGGCAAGTCAAACTGAGTTGTTTTCTTTAAAAATTAAAAATGTGTTTCAACTGTCTTACTAAAGAAATAATGCTGACAAAAAATCTGGCATGAAAATTATTCGAAAAATGTGTTATTAACATGATTATGTGTTATAAAATTATATTAATTTAAATTGAAATTGGTCCAAATAATATTGATATGAACACACGCATTTATTAATTATCTGTCGGTAAAAATGAGAGTCAACCCGAGAAAAAAAAAAGTGCTGCAGTTTTGAGTATATAAACATATTTTATTTAAATTCAACAGCGATTGAAATTTACTAAGGTTTTTTTTTTTTTTTTTTTTTTTTTTTTTTAATTTTTACCCAAATTTTAGAAGAAAAAAAAGGTGATTTTATTATTTTGAATTATGTCGTTCAAACCCAATTACCCAATTTGGGTTTCTCAAATAAGTCATATTTGGAATATCCGAATTGACTTCGGGCGGGAGAATTCTAATATCATTAAAATTCATCACAAATGATTTTTCCCCCACACAATGCAATCTAACGAAATTCTTTTGAATGCTAGTGTAACTTTTCTTAACTTCATTCATAAACTAAGTTCGACAGTGTAAAAAAGAGAAACATAGTAAAAAGGTTCAAAACTTTATATGTAGGTACATCAAAAATAAGTCTATCTTTTAAAATTTCATTAAAATTTTTTTTGACAAACTGCTGCATCAGAATAGTTTGCGCCTTAAGAATCGTCAAAGTACTCCGCATTTTTTTTTTTTTTTTTTTTTTTTTTTTTTTGTAGCAAATAAATAAATAAATAATAGTTTAGATCTTATGTAAACTGTCTACGTACTCAAAATTCCAGACAATTTGCCAAATGTTTATGTGCAAATTCCACACCAGTGCGTCACATTAGTAAATTTTCATAAATTTTTCAAATCTGAATATATTTTTAGAACTTTTAGAACTATATTTTCCCTACTGCCACAAAAAACACAACTTTTTAGATGCGAACCTCAATTTGTTACTTTTTACGAATATCTGAAATGCGAACGGGCTCACGGGATACCTTGTTTTTGAATGAGATAGAAACAATCCGTCGGTTGAATTCTGAACGATGTAGTTTTTCACAAGAATTAATTCTCAGACACGTCCACATTTTATATGGCCTACCATTTGTAATAAATCTTCGACGTAGGACTTGTCGAAAGGCTTTTAAGCATGATGAGAATCGGCCTACGCGGTTGTTGTCCGCCAGGAGAGGCGCTGTCATCGCTGAAATCGATGCTGCCATTCTTAAGTTGTAAAAGTTAAAACGTCGACTGTGGTCGCTAACTCAAATCGCTGAAAAGATCAGTGATAAATGGCAATAACATTTTCCTTTCACAGTGGTAGTAAATGGAAGGCGTAATGGAAAAAAATGACAATTGACTTATATATTTTATTAGAAAATATCGTCTGCTAACCATGGAGGAAAAAAATAAAGAGAATAATGCATATATAAGCATCATTAAAACTTTAACAGTTTCACTGTCAACATTTAAAAGAATTGAAATAAGAATTATGAAGCTTTCACGCATTTTTAATACTGCTTGCTCCCAATAGCATAAAAATCATCTAATAAAAAAAAATCCTCAACTGTTTTTTTTTTTTTTTTTTTTTTTTTTGTCGTTGTTGTTATAGAAGGATCAAACGTCATAAACACACGTTTTAAGAACATTATATATTTTTTAAGTTACCACAATAAGATTTAATCAAGTTTTATAGCATATTTAACAAAGTTAAAAAATTGGTTTAGCTGCTTCAGATAATAAATTAGTAGACAAAATAATAATAATAATAATAATAATAATAATAATAATAATAATATATAAATAAATAAAAAAAATAAAAACTTGGCTTGACGAGACTATTTATCTTGATTAAAATTTTCTCGATAAAATCTCGATTAAAAAAAAAATCTCTCATCTGTTGGTTAAGTTTCTAAATATTTGCGCTTTTGGTAGGGAAATGATTAAAAATGCACACGAAATTTGTAAAATTCTTTTTAATAGAATAAAGCGTCTTAAAAAAAATTCCTAAAAATATGTCCTTCTTGACGGACGCCAGTGGAGCGATTGGATTAATATAAAACGAAATAGAAATGAATACTTTTCCAGAAAGATTGTCTGGGCGAAAATTTACTTCTTTTAAAAAGTATTTTTTTTTTTTTTTTGTCTTTTATTTAGTTTCCGGTCGTAATTTAAATGTTCAGAATATATATTAGGAAAATTTCATATTAATATTTAAATAAAGTTTGATTGAAAAAGTTAAATGAAGTTTCTGAGATTGGATGCCTTCTGTAGATATTTTATGGTTTAATCTTTTCAGAGTGGCATTTAAAAAAGCAGTCAAATTTATTAAGTTTTCTTGCATCCCCAATGCTATACGGACGTTTTTGTCCATTTCGTGTGTTAATTTCAACAAAGGTTAAATAAGAATAAAAATTTTTGCGATTGCACTTTCTATATTAAACAGACTTTATTAATTAGCTACAATTTAATTTGAAAAAAACCTCTTAGATATTTTTATTTATGTTTTAATTATCGAATTATTCGTGATGAAACGGTTTTCTAGTTTCTTGCTCGTAAAATATCAATGTATTAATCCTTTTATTTCGGACCGTTCGTGACCTCCCGACGGCGTAACCAATCACCCGTATCGAAATGACTAATATCGAGGTACATGGGATTTTCCTTCAAACAAAAAAAAGATTAAAAAGTAACACATTGAAAATGTATAGAATGTTTTTTGTTGCATTCGTCACACTCACACCTAATTCTGGAATAAGCTGCGCACAGCGAGGAACTTCCTAAACCTGCCATTTTGCTTATTAGCTACGGCGAAGGTTGTAATCGAAATAGTGGCTAATTCTGTGCCGAATATCATTACTACAGTCAGTCCTTATGGAAGACGGTTTAAAGCGGGGGGCAGTGCAAGAATTTTGCGAGGCCTTTTCCTTTCAGAGTTTTTAATATAATCTTACCTATACTATCAATAAAAAAGAAAGGTTTTGGCCAATACTGCGACCCGGGAATTCGGGCTTTTAACCTCTAGCTATTATAAAAGAGTAGAATTTGTTTGTGTGCTTGTAGAGATAATTTCTGGAACTACTGAACCAGTTTCAAAAGTAATAGTGTCAAACTGATGGGAAAGTTCGTCTTTCAACATAAGCTATATTTGATGTCAAGAACAATCTCTTTTCTTAACTAACATCATAAATTTATATTAAAGATTTTCTGTTATATCTTCTTTTTTTTTTTTTATTAAGGAAAAAACATTTTGTCTAGGTGCGAGGCCTCTCTAGGCGCGAGCCCCTGTGCGCCCGCACCTGTCACACACCCCTAAGGACTGGTCTGACTATAGTCAAAAGATATAAGCAGGATATTGCTCGTTAAATACAACTACTGTATAATTAAAAATTTTTAACCTTTTTCTGTTTTTGTACAGTTGCCAAGCATAGATTATGAAGCATTTTCCAACATATTCAGAATAATGTAACAAAACTGCACCGTTTAAAAAAAATTAAATATTACGTCTCATTGCACCATATGGAGTCAGATTTTCTAATTTTATATCCTTCTGTTGAAAATGCATGTGTAAATGTGTCAAAACGTTCTGCGCCTTATTGAGCAGAACAGTTCAGATCAGCCTTAAGGGTGTATTTCGATTCAAACTGCCTGTTTTCCGATTTATTTTTGAATTCATTATTGCTCTCAAATACACCAAACTTTCAAAATCTCTTATTTGGAAAGTACACAAGGTGCCGTAATTGTCGATTCTTTGATAAATGCAGAAAATATTGCAAAAAAAGCAATCAAAAACGGCATTTTGAACAGATTTTCCCCTAGCGGGAGATCTGTGAACCAAAAAAAGGGTCATACTGAGAAGATAATTGTTTATAAATCAAATTCTAAGGAATTGAGCGTAAAAATACATCACACGGCACCTTGTACATCTCTTCAAAAATACCCTCAACAAGTTTCATGACTCTACTTTTAAAAATGTGTCTGAAATTGTATCGGAAAATTTCGAACTGTTGAAGGTGGGAAAACGTTTTTTCGAATACACCCTTAATAGTGTGAAAATCGGTCTATCCTAGGCAAATCTGGCGGACCCTTCTCAAACGACGAATATTTATATCAACTCAGCAGAATAAATCGGAGATAATGGAACTCCAAGAAACGTTGGATGCGTAACTACACTATATTATTTTTAATGAAAATATTTTGTTTTGGTAAATGAATCAAAAGAGTTGTAATTTTTAACCTCAATTAAAAAGTGTCCGAACCAGGATTCGAACCAAGTACCTTTCATACAAGCTGCCAATGCTCTGCCATTTGAGCTATCCCGGACAAATCTGGCGGAAAATGGAACAATGGACAGGAAAAAATTCGAAAAGGAAACTGTCCCGCTAATTATTGCTTTTCTTTTAAGAAGATGTAGCCGAGTTCTGCAAATTATAGGGATTGAGGTGGGGGGTGGAACAAAGAGAAGAAAATGCATGTACTTTGTATAAGAAATATGATCACTCGTAAAACTTAAGTGCTGATTGTAAGAAATTAGAATCACCTGTTTTATATTCCGTGAATTAGATCTACCTAAGGAAGAAAAATTACCAGGTTCTTGAACTTATAATTCCTTTCAATTTTTTTTTTCTTCTTTTAAGAATCCATGTAATTGTGACAACTCTTAGCACTCATTACAACATCAAATCAAACTTCACCCAGCAAAAGGTGTGATGGAGAAGAAAGTTAAAAACACTTTAGCAGAAGAAAAGAGAAAGAAAAAAAATATTTGCGATACTTCAAACTGCTCGCCTATAAAAGAAGAAAAAAATCCAATTAAAATTCTATGCGTGTAAATGTTTTCATCGGAATTAGGCAGGAAATTTCAAGCAATTTTGCCCAAATGATTTTTTTAAGGGCACCATCTGGTACAAACGTTTTCACACCTCTGCCGGCATTAATTGGCCAGAAATTACAGGGGTCACATGGTAAATGGCACCCACCAATGACAGCTCAGAATATCATTGCCATTTTTTTGTCTCTATTTCGAACGTGCTTCTGTTTCTTGATGATTTATTTTATGTAACTTCAGCCCCGATGCCTGTTGGCTCAAAAACTGCTCTCCGCTAATTTCGTATACCATTAGGTTAAATGTTAGCAGATGAAATAACCTGTTGCTGAAGGTTTTTACTGCAGATGAGAAGTTCAAGAAATTGTCTATTGTTTGGATGCGCTTGAAAAAAAATATAGATAAGTGTATTAATTTGGGCATTTTTCTTATTTGTACGATAATTATTATTAGTTGGATTGATTCGTCAAAGAAAATAGCCCAGATGGATGTAACATGTACTTTTGCTAATAAACAGAATAACTGCCTCAAAATCATTTGTAACAACGGTGTGCGTGAATAGGAGAAAATATATCTAAAAAAAAAGAAAAGAAAAGATTGCTACCAATTAAGTTTTCGGAAGTTTATTATTAGTTTTTGCATCAGAAACATTAAGATGGAATTTACTGAGCAGCTGGATATCAATAAATGCTTTTCTTTTTTTTAAAAAATTCTTTTCTTTTTGCTGCATTTCAGTGATCACGATTCTTTACTTTTAGCACAACTTTTATCATTGCGTTACTGACGAAACCAAATGTAATCAAAGTTTTTTTTTCTTTTTTTAAGAATGATGAATAGAATTTTCAATAGTTATTAAAGGGTCCATTCAAGTACTGCGTAAGCATATTTTTAATGATTTTGTACCCTTTGCTCCCCCTTGTAAGAAAAAAAGGAAGACCCCCCCCCCTTTTGTTTACGCAAAATTTTATGACATTCTAGCATCAACTCTGTTTGTCATAAAAAAAATTACAGTTAGCGATAAATTACATATTTGTCCAGCAAATTTACACATAAATAGACATATAACGGTTGTGGTATCGAGGGAAAACAAAATCGGTTTAATATACTGTTACTTATTGCATAAAACAATTCATTGAATACAAAATGGTTTTAAATATATTATAATTTATCGCATTGAATTTGAAAAAAAAAATACTTTAAGAAATACAACAGGCTTCAACTTTTTTAAGCATATAAGTAAAAAAAATAACAAGAATCATAGGAATGTTATGTGTTTGGTGTTCACATTTCTCGTCTGGTGTCAAAGAACTTCGAACTTATGTTTCTGCATTGTCTGTTATTACGCTTTCAATGTAATGGCGGGCTGGAATGTTCCACATTTCCAGTCTTACATTACTCCATATCTTTTTTTTTTTTTCTCAAGTTGTTCAACATCCTCAGAACGCTCGTCCAAATCAGGCTATTTTGCTTTTTGTTCTTAAACTATAGTTTTTTCGTTGTCTAATTCTTACGTAAGAACTCGCGGGACACCCTTTATCCCACTTGTCACCAAAAATAAGCATACACTGGACTACCCCCCCCCCCTCCCCTCTATACTGCTTACATAATACTTGAACGACCCCAAAATTGAATACTTAATAATGTTAAAAATCGTTTTTTAAAGACATCCCAAAATAGCATCACAGTGGATGATGAAGAATAAATTATGTAACTAAAGAGTAAAAAAATAAAAAGTTAGAGAAAGAATAAAAATGATTATTAATAGCATGTAAGTCTGCCTAATTTTAAAATAATAATGATATAAAAAGTTTAAATAGATAAATAGTTTTATGCTGTACTATGCAATAATTTAAAATCAAGATACAACTAACATAAATGAGCAAATCATAACCGTAGAAATAACTTTTTGTACAAATGCAACTCAAAAAGTTATAAGAATAAAAATGATTATTAATAGCATACAATTCTGCCTAATTTTAAAATAATAATGACATAAAAAATTTTAAATAGCTAAATAGTTTTATGCTGTACTGCGTAATAAATTAAAATCAAGACACAGCTGATTTAAATGAGCAAATCATAACCGTAGAAATAACTTTTTTGTACAAATGCAACTCAAAAAGTTATTTTTAAGCGATTCATTGATAACTTCTCCACTTTAATAACTCTATCAAAAATCATTGCATAAAATGATAACTTGCACCAGTTTATTAGTTATAATATCTATTAATTAATGATGCATGCAAATTTAGACAGTACAAACAAATAATTTTGACATCATAGTTGGTTTCTTTGTCAAATTTTACTTTCGGATACTAAAGGGGATTTCAATTCACCCAGTAGCTTAGCAGGTATATAAGTTTAAAGTCTGGAGCTATTACATATTTATATTTGGTAAAAAGATTGTGATTACCTGTGATATCAGCAATATCTTGAATTTTTTTAGAAATAAATTTATTCTTCCTTTATGAAAGAGGCGTGAATTCTGTAATATTAATGAAAATTACAGATTTTTATATGCATGGCATTGATATAAAAATAAAAAAAGTCAAATTTTGTTCCTACATCAGAACTGAAAATTTCATCACTTACATCTGTAAGTTATGCCTGGCATTTTTGACAGTTGCAGATTTTAGAGTTGCGAGTCTACTGTAACATGTTATTTCTCTCCCTTCCCATTTACATCACTATCTCAAAAATTGTTTAATTTTAATTTTTTAATTAAGCGATGGGAAAAATAAATGCATGCAACAATCCACTGAAAAAAAAAAAAAACCGCCTAAAGATGAAACATAAAACATATTCCCACTAATAATAATCAACTTTTTCCTTTTTTTAAAATTCGATACATTTGGCGCAAAGTTTGTTGTATCAACACCCATGCGATCTATAACATACAAGACGAAACCAAGATTCTTCTTATAGGGGTTCCTGCTATAAAACCACACCCAAACCAGGAAGACAGTTTCCTCAGAACTCGTGTAATAGATGGTAAAGAGGGTGGCAGCAAGGGCGCTGAATGCCAAGTTGTTCCATCTTTAAAATTTACAACATGCTTGTCAAAGGAACTGCTATGCTGAGTTAGGGTTGCCAGCATTTGCACTTAAATGGCAGCCAATTTCATCTATCGAAATTGTCTAGATTAAATTCGCACTTACTTTTACTTCCATAAAAACCGAAATTTGATATTTGATCAAACATAGCTCTTATTTTGTGGAGGAGCAATTTCTTTCTCTATGGATCGGGCCGGGCTCGGGTCTGGAAATTCCGGCCCGTGAAAACCTCTATAAGATATCTTTAGGGAGAAGGCAGGTTTGTCTTTTGATACCGATATCATTTTTGATGCAATAAAAATTTTCCTTTTTTTATTTATAACATGGTCTTAATATTTTATTTATCACATGGCTCGATGTAGGTAGAATATTATATTTTTCAGTAGCTTATCTATTTTTATGAAAACAAAAAAATTACTAGTATAATCACTAAATTATACTAAATTATAAGAAAACGTTTGACATTCCCATTCTTCATATGTGTATGCACCTATAATCAAGGGAAATCATATGTGAAGTATATTTGAAATGAAGCTTGTGATTACTAATAAATAAAAGAGAAAAAATTTTTATTTACTTGTTTTGTTGATAATAATTTCTATCAGCCCCGCACCCCTCCTCTGTTTGGTCAGGTGCAACAAGATTTTATTACTGTTGAATGCATTATGTAACAAAAAAGTACTATAAAATACTTTTAAATAGTAACTACTTCTTTTAAATTTTATTTCATGCAAAGCGATACTTCATTCAAGCGATATTTGAATCAATAAAGTGTGCGAACAATAAATGTAACCAGTCCAAACAAAAAAAGTCCAAAAAAAAAAAAAAGCACTTTGATAACGATATCTACTGGTGGAGGAGGGGGGGGAGGGAATTCGAGAGATGATATCGTATTATACCGGAAGGGGGAGGGGGGTTCAAAAATTATCAAAAAGTTGATAACAGAAGCGATTGTCTTTTTAATTCGGTAACCTTTTGTTCGATTCTTAGGTGCTTATGTGTGCGAGTGCAGGTGACTATAAAAGGTTAACTGGCTGATTCTGAAATCTGTTTTATGACCTCATAACAGATTCTATTGCAGCCCATAAATCTATCTAGATCTGACAGTTCCCCTCGTGATACCAAAATTATTTATAGAGTTCAATACATTGAAAAATGGTTAATTCCTTTTTTTATTCGCCTCTTTTATTATAGCATAATTGTTCTCGCCAACTGATCCAGTCATCGGCATAAAATATCTCATCGATAGCTGGCTGTGCATAATAAGTTGGTCCTTGTTTTAAAACTGATATTTCTTTTTGTAAGCGCGTAGACTGTAAGGCAAGAGTTTTTATTTTATGCCAAAAGAATAAAAACGTACCATTGGCGAAGAAAAATGGTTATAAGAAGATTGCGTGGAAAATAAATTGTTGTCTCCAATGTATCATGGTTTTAGAACCCGACCAAATTCACTTGTGAGAGTGATAGTTATGCCGCTAGTTATATAATTTATTTTTCTATGTTTGTAGTCATTTCTTTGGTTATAATATTTCATATATAAATGCTTCAGCTGCAGCTTTGTTATCCAAGCATATTTCAAAATGAATCACTGTCCAAACGCTTATTATTCGCCAGTTTATGGGTAATTTATAGGAAAGGGTACTATATTTATCATTACTTTTTTCCTGTTTTTCTTTTAGATTTTAAAAACTCTCAAATACATCATAGAGTATAAGTGGAACACTATATGTTTTTAAACCTGTTACTAGCTTCTCATATCAAAAGTTTTATAAATTCGAAATGTTAATCTGGATTTTTTTAAGTATCTGGATTTGAACAGTGGTTCATATAAATTGTGACATAAAGTATGAAACTTAGAATTACTTTTATACTTTAAATGTAATATATATATATATATACATATATATATATATATATATATATATATATATATATATATATATATATATATATATATATATATATATATATATATATATAATGCCATTAAAAGTAGACAAGATTCACCAATGGATTTTATCAATAAAACAATAAACCAAAACGAAGAATTAGAATTGAATTGAATTATAATAAAAAAAAAATAGTGAAACGAGTAAATCTGAATAGATAAATAAATAAAATGAATGCAAATGTAATTTGTAGCCCCAAAGCAAAATCGTCAGGCCCCAAATGCTCTGGAACTACAAATGAAGTGTGCGGTTTCATCCACGTATTAGCCATGAATAGCAAAATAATACGTATTTGGGGCTACCAGCACACAAAAACCAAATTATTAAACAAGGAACAGAGTAATAAATGGTGGAAAAAATGAATATATATATATATATATATTAAAACAGTAACGTGCAGCAAATAGTATCAGTAACATAAGCACAAACTAACCCTATTTTTGCACGTGGAAATGATAAACTTTACATTCATATATAAATTGGATAAAAAGTAAGATAACAAAATATTGAGAACAAAAACAACTTATCTGTTGATCACCAATCATGAAGAGGACTTCGCAATAAAATATTGATGCATGAAGCAATAGTTAATAATACAAGCTGACATACTAACACAGGAGAAAAATCAGTTCGCTCGCAATACACGCAGCGGAACTTCGCCAAATCAGTAGCGTTGCTCTATTTAAATAGAGAAAGCCAAGCGCGCCAAGCAGATAGATAAATGAGTTGAAAAAAAACTTGCTATGATTTAAAGTGATACAAAATATTGAAGAAAATAAAGAAACTTAATAATAGTAGCAGTAAATTTATTGTTATTTTACAAAAAGGAGTTGAAAGTAAGTAAAAACAATACAGTAGAGGACCTATTATCCGGAATTCCGAAATCCGGAAATGAAAACGATTAAGAACGAGATGAAACATGATGAAATGAATGAATCACGAATCTTTGATCAAATGTGCGTTTTTTCGAGATTTTTTTAGATTTCATGCTTTTTTGGCTTTTTTTTACGAAATTCACATTTTTTCTGCGTTTTTCCGACAGAATTTACGTTTTTTTTTTAAAAAAAAAAAAACGCAAATTTTTTCAAGTATTGCTTCAAGTATCAAAATTCATAATTCATTCAAAGATTCATGATTCATTCATTTCATCATGACTCATCCCCATAAAAAAACGCACATTTTTTTAAGTATCGCGAACATACTCTGCAAATTCGTCAAATATCGCGATAAAACCCTGCAAATTTCGTCAAATATCGCAATAAAACCCTGCGAATCTCATCAAATATCGTGAAAAATTCCTGCAGATATCTCGCAAAAAATGCAAATTTTGTGAAACGATCGCGGAAAAAACCCGAGTAAGCGCCCCCATCTAATTATTTTACGATTTACGTCACCTTTGGAGGAGCGGATTAACGGTATTTTACGGTTATATACAGATATACATATATTTAAAGCCAGTTAGCAAAATGTCCGGATTTTGAAGAGCTCTGAATTTTGGATGTCCGTATATTTGACTTAGTACTATAGTACAAGAGTCAAAATTGTAGCTTAGTGTTTTTTCCACAGACTTCTCATACAACACACTTTTCATTCATATTCTAGATATCAGTGCTATAATTTTGTTATTATTTTTAAATTTTCCGTGTTTGTTTTTTTTTGGAGGAGGGGGGGGGGAGAGAGAGGGGAGTGTCAAGTTTCGGATGGACCCGAAATCCGGAAAATTCCAAAATCCGGAAAGCCTTCGGTCCCGACGATTCCGGATAATAGGTCCTCTACAGTAGTTAAATCAACATGTAGACTAAGAAGTAACCATAACAAGAAAAAGCTGAATGGAAATATAATTGAACCGGAGAAAATAATTAATAATCGATCATAACTAAAATTAAATTAATAAAATAATTAAAAGTAGAATTAAGTAATAACATTCATATTAACATATAACTTAAAATACCATTTTATTACTTTAATCAGTAACATTTATTTTGACTTTACATGGTTAAAAACTCATTATTTTAATATAGATAATAAAGAATAAAAAATAAATAAATAAATAAATAAAATAAAATAAGAATAAATAAATATTTAAAAATAATAATAATAATAGTAATAATATTATTATTAATAATACCAAAAATTATATCAATAACATTAAAATTAATACGATAAATATAATATAGCTATTTAACTATAGATATAACTAGACAAATATCCATATATTGGTGTCAATTAAACAGTATAAAAATTATGTTAAAATAAATAACCAACTCTCAATTTTTTTAAATTAACCTTTGCGTTTTTATCCAGACAACACCACCCTCCTCCGTACTCTAACATCTACCCTCCCAACCAACCTATATATATATATATATATATATATTTATTACTTTTTTAACATTTTTAATTACTCTAACAGCTACCCTCCCAACCAACCTATATATATATATATATATTTATTACTTTTTTAACATTTTTAATTTTTTATTATTATTTTTATGTTTTATAATTTTTTATACATTTTTTACGCAAAGAATTAATTATGAGATCATGTAATATCTAATTATAAATTAAAGAATACACTGTAAAAAAAAATTGTAATTTTCACAGAAAAAAACTGTATTTTTTACAGCAAAAAACTGTTTTAAAGAAAAACAGTTCTTTTTTGTAAAAAATACAGTTTTTTTCTGCAAAAATTACAATATATTTCTTTATTTTACAGAAAAAAACTGTTTAAAGAAAAAACAATTTTTTACTGTAAAAAAAATTGGAATTTGTAATTTTTACAAAAAAAATCCATATTTTTTGTGTGACAAAAAATAATTGTTTAAAAGAAAAAACAGTTTTTTGCTGTAAAAAATATGGATTTTTGTATTTTTTACAGAAAAAAACTGTTTAAAGAAAAAACAATTTTTTACTGTAAAAAAAATTGGAATTTGTAATTTTTACAAAAAAAATCCATATTTTTTGTGTGACAAAAAATAATTGTTTAAAAGAAAAAACAGTTTTTTGCTGTAAAAAATATGGATTTTTGTATTTTTTACAGAAAAAAACTGTTTAAAGAAAAAACAATTTTTTACTGTAAAAAAAATTGGAATTTGTAATTTTTACAAAAAAAATCCATATTTTTTGTTTGACAAAAAATAATTTTTTAAAAGAAAAAACAGTTTTTTTCTGTAAAAAATATGGATTTTTGTATTTTTTATAGAAAAAAACTGTTTAAAGAAAAAACAATTTTTTACTGTAAAAAAATTTGGAATTTGTAATTTTTACAAAAAAATTCTATATTTTTTGTTTGACAAAAAATAATTGTTTAAAAGAAAAAACAGTTTTTTTCTGTAAAAAATATGGATTTTTGTATTTTTTACAGAAAAAACTGTTTAAAGAAAAAACAATATTTTACTGTAAAAAAAAAAAATGGAATTTGTAATTTTTACAAAAAAAAAATCCATATTTTTTGTTTGAGAAAAAAAAACTGTTTGAAAGAAAAAAAAAGTTTTCTTCTGTAAAAAATATGGATTTTTGTAATTTTTTCAGTAAAATCCATGCATTTTTTATCCGTACAGATTAAAAGTAAAATAGTATTCCTTTTGTTTTAAGAGTCTCAAATCAGAAAAAACAATTTTATAACATAAGTTTTTTTTTTTTTTTTTTTTTTTTTTTTTTTTTTTTTTTCCCATGAAAATAGAAGGTGTTGTTCAGAAAGTTCCTAATCGCGCTTATTTACTCGTCTTTTTTTTCCGCAATTGCAATAGATATGTTAGAAAATGTTGTCAAAGTAGACGTTTTGAACTGAATTCCCGCGCGGAGAAAGATTAACCACTCAAACAGGGGAGAAAAACGTGTTTGTCATGCGATTGAAAACGCTTTTAACTCAATAGGTAATTTATTAATCCCAAAATGGAAAATTCCCTTCGATTGCAAATCGCTTCCTTAGTCTGTATTTCTAGTCTGCGATATTTCCGTTAAGAAATGGATTTGTGAATATGTAAAAAGGTTTTTCGCTTGTTGAGCAGAGTAGTTGAGAACATCCTTATTTGATGCAAGGAATACAAACTGTAATCGCACAATGAGTTTTTACTGTATGGTTTTTATTAGTGGTTTAAAGCCACAGTAAACAAGAACAAACTGGAGTAACATTTGGAAATATTTTTTTCTTCAATTGAAGGATAGGGACTGGTGAAGAATGGACTAAGACTAGCTTAAAAGATAATAAAAATGCAAAATAAATGTCTGAAATTTTTTTGCGAGTATACTTTTGTAAGATAAACATCTAAAAATTTAGTCCAGGTGTACAAAATTTTGTCATTTTACAAGAGGAAATTTTAAATCATTTCACTGTTCAAGGGATCGAGGCTTTCTGTGGGACGGGAGCAAGTTTGGGAGTAGAAAATATATTTACAGATTTCTTTTTCGTCACATTTAACTTGATTCATAAATACTTTATACATAAATAAAACGGCTCATTAATCTATTTATTAAACTTTCATTAACAATAGCCATTGGAGTGATAGAAGCAAAAACTCAATTCCAGTTTGCAAAATGCAAGAAAAAAATTAAATTATATTATCATAAAACTAAAAAAAAAATTATATAAATAGAAATTTTTTAGCACCCGCAAGCGTAAAACAGAAAGTCATCTTCTAGGATAGAACCCCCGACTATCCGCTTCGAAGCATTTTCCCTATCGTAAGAGGGAGGTCTAGACCTCTCGGCTAAAGTGCTCGACTTTCGACAGTGAGAATGAAGAATACTATCGTTAAATAGCAGAAATATACTTGTCTTTGTGCTGAAAAATAAATACTTACAATTGTTATGTTGGCCTACAAATATTACAACTATCTTAAGAAATAAGCTTACATATACTTTTTCTTTTCTCTGACACCCCCCCACCCCCCCCCGCGCTGTTCTTTTCTTTCTCATAGCATGAATGTTTTAAGAGTTAGATGTGATAGACATAGATATTATGTATTTCATTGCTGTACTGTTTGTGAATGTGCCAAATGAAATAAAAAGATTAATTGCAAGATATTTTACAATAATCTTTTTCTTTTTAGATTATTTTAACTATTTTTCTCGATCATTCTATTTGACAAAAAAAAAAAAAAAAAAAAAAAAAAAATAAAGTAAAATAAAATAAAATGAAAGGGACAAAAAGCTAATTTTTACAATGTAACTTTAAAAAATGTAATTTAAAAAATTAACAACAACCATTTGGAAAATAATTTTTTCTAAGACTAAAATTTAAGATTGGTAAATAAATTCTGGCTATCATGTAGTATTCGCCAAAGATTGTGGGCATTTTTTTTTTTTTTGGGGGGGGGGAGGGGGGGAGAGGCGATTTAAAATTTTTGTATTTGGATTTATTTATGCTTTTTTTTATATATATAATCTCTGAAACATTTTTTAAATTCTATATACATCTTTTTAAAAAAATGGTCTTTTATGATCAATCGCAATCAGTTCAACATAATATTTTTTTCTTTTATTGTGGTCGCTGCACATTTCGTAATCGATAAACTCGATAATAGGACTTTTTTTTCTTTAACATACAATTTTTCATACGTTGTTTTTCTTTGGATTCGTCTTTTGCCATGTCTGATAATTTACGTCTACCAATTTTGTAACTTTTTTACTTTCTTCCTTATTAAGAACGACATTTCGATTTCCTATTCAAATAAAAATTCGTCTAAATGGGAAATACTTCATAAAAAAGTAACATCCATTACCTAAAGCAAAATGCTTAAATGTTTCCCATTGAGTTAATAAAAATCAGTAAAAACAATATTTTTATGATGATCAAAATGTGGTTTACATAATAACAGAGCCATACATTACATACGCCTTGGATTAAACATTAATCTTCCTAGATTAATCAGAACAAAAATAAAATGCGGACACCACTAGTTCTATTCTCCACCGAAAATAAGAACCATTTTCCAAATAGTTAATAAAATAAGCTTTAAATATGGTGGTATTTTTTGCTTTAAAACATTATAAATAACTTAATATTCAAATAAAATTATATTGCACTTTTAATTATCTTTCATTTCATTATCATCATTGTGTTTTCTTAATTTTGATAGAATAAGCAATTAATATAATTTGCTTTAATATATTAGAATCTTCTCCGCTTTGGTATATTCGTATCAAGATAATTTAATTACAAGTAGAGTGAGCTACGTTAATACTCCACATACCCACCCCAATTTTAAAATCGAAATTTTTAAATTGCTAATATTTAGCTTTCAATTATCTTATATTTTCTATCTTAGACTTAGTCCGTCTTCAGAATCGCTATATTTCAGATTAAAGAACTGGTATTCCAGTGACCCCCACTTCCCCTCTAATTTAAAATATCAAAATTTCAAATGTACCTGTTTATTTATTTATTTATTTATTGAACAACATATCAACTTATAAGCCTGCTTATAAATCGGAGGGGGGGAGGAGACAGTCGGTTACAGGGACGAGATAACACAAGGAAATTTTACAACACGAGAAAAACACAACTAGGAGCTCCACGATAAAAGCATTTGCAATGGAACCAGAGAGATACGAACCCACAACCTTCTATGCTCGCAAGCGATTAGCGGCGGAATTAGGGCAGTTGCAATGAGCTGATTTACTTTTTATCCGCCAATCAAATCTTGGCGTTTGAACTTCAGCGCACTCATAATTCTCTCAGCTGCCAATCACAGCTGCCGTTTAAAGACTATTTGACCTCCAATGGTCGATGTGTGACGTCATATGAAACTGCCCTACGTGACAACAAGCTTCATCTGGTTCCCAAACTTAAAGGAAATGTGATGCTTTCCCATTTGTAAACATAGTAATTTGTGCTTCATTTTTTAAATTCTTGGAAAAATAATGCAAGAATAAGAAAAATCAAAATTAAACTGAAAGATCACATGTGCTTTAAACGGTATACGGCGAGTTATGATGTTCCGAGCTATGATACGGGCTCCAGGTGTGTACCAGATTAGAGTACCAGTCGTTACTGTGACTTCAATGCAAGGGATCTATATCTAGTTATTCATTTTTATTTATTTATTTATTTATTAAGCACACACATCCGACTTGTGCGTTTGACATGAAAGTCCGCTTATAAATCATCGTCAATATGTAAAGTCTGATTGCACAAGGAGATTTATATTAGAAAGTTACAGCCGTGAGTTTATTTTTGTTTGTGTACACATGCATGTATGTCTGACTTATGTGCATGACGTGAGATGTCTCCTTATAAATGATCGTCAAGAACACTTCAAGGTCACAAGAATATATACAGCATCAGAGAATTACAACGAGAGCTCCACAAAGAGTGTACGACGGAGCCACCGAAAACTGTAACCGCAAACACTAATTGTAACCGCAAACACTGTCCAACTACTCAGCCACGGTGGACTCATAATAAGGAAAGGACATGTTTACAAACAAACAGTTTTGTCAACCAATCTACCGCTACATTTTTTGCACAGCGATCATTGCAGGAATCATCTTGACGACGCAGCCCAATCATATCATGCTTACTTATACATTGGCAAACTTAGACCAATCAAATTCCCGGAGCTCATCCGTACAGTGTCAGTCGTTAAAGAAAGGACAGGTTTTTCTCGCTAATCCACAGTAATTCGTCCACAGTGACGTCAGCTGCCCTTTCCTTATACAACGCTACCTACACAATTAAAAATATCGGGAAAAATTACTTCTGCTTTTAAAGATTATTTTCTAACCAATGAAGAACGCTCAATGGGCAATTATGTAGCGTTTTCATTGGTTAGAAAATAGATAGCCTTTAAAAACTGAGGTAATTTTTCACGATATTTTTAACAGTGTAATGACGAACTAGATTTCATTGTCACGGCAGGTCGGCCATCAGCGGATCACTCATTGGACCCTATTCTTGCGATTTTTACCTCACAAGAAATGTGGTCCAATGAATGATCCTCTGATGACCGATCTGCCTTAACGTCTATGTCAAAATTGAACTCATCGGCGTTGTCTTTAGGTAGCGTTGTCGCATATCAGTTATAATGAAACATCAGTAGTGTTCCCCAAATATACGTGATTTGATTAGGCGAATATTCTAAGCAAGATGACGTGGAATATTATACACAGTAAAAAATTTGACCCTTTTGATGCATCGCCACTCCCCCGCTTTTATAGATTATCTCTCTTTTGACCCATGATAATGCTCCATAATAGGCTGAAGTAATCGTTTTCTATAAAAGCGGTGGAGTGACGATGCAGCAAAAGGGTCAAATTTTTAACAGTGTAGACCGGGAGGCGGCAATACAGACAATCACTTCATCGTTCATGGATATGAACGATGAATGGTTCCCGAATTAGTTTAAACTCAATTTACATATTAAAATGCAACCGGTTTGCCAAGTCATATTTTTATGAAAAACATCTGAAAACTCGATTTTAGCAGTTGACTCGTAGGTTTACTATTGTGTTTTCCTACTTCCAGGCCTCCATGTTTTCATACCTGTGACAGCTGATAAACACATATCTACGAGTCAACCATTAAAATCGGGTTTTCAGTTTTTTCCACTAAGATACGACTTGGCAAACTGATTGCGTTTTGATATATGAATCGAATTTTAACTAATTCCAGAATTTCAGCTATGAACTCAATGAGGTGATTATATGTGTTGCCGCCTCTCGATCTATAAGGAAAGGGCTTGTTTACAAACAAACATTACCTACCACTACATTTCTTGTTGTTAGGATCATTATAGGATTTAAATATACGATTTTTACAATCTTTAATACGATCAGTTGAATATAAGAAACAATAATAATTTTGTGAACAACAACAATCCTTATGTACCATTTAATTTTGAATAATTTATCGTTTCGTCATTTTTTCAAGAACCTTTCTAATTTATACACATAACAAGTCGGAACACATCCTGTAAAGCATGGTGACGTCACTGCAACGTCGTTGTGAAGTCACATTGTGACTTTGTGACCATCGATTGTCCATGTGACGTCACGTGACGTCGATGTGAAGTCACAGTGATTAAAATGTGAAGTCGTTATGGGCGCTTTAGAGCTCTTTTGTGACGTTTCACAAAGTGGTCACAATGTGACAAATTTGTGAAAAATGTGTCATTTGTGACTAATTTAACATTAACATTGTGACAAAAGCGACGATATATAAATTGCTAGAAACATGTTTTTTAAAGTAAATAACATGTTTTGAAGGATATTTATAAATTTTTAAAGATTTTTAAGAAAGTCACATCTCAGTCACAATGTGACGTCACTGAGTGGTGGCATTTTGGTCACAGATGTGATGTGACCAAAGTGACTCACAGTGATGTCACTGTGACCATGCATGCTATTAGGTAAGTCGGAACACATACATCCGAGTTGTGTGCTTGACATGAAGTAGTCGCTTATAAGTCATCGTCGATATAAAGCGCGCCACATACCAGGGAAACAGCGGCAAAAATCATGAGACACGAGACGAATTTTACTAAAATGATTGTACGGCAAACATAATTATAAGCCTACGAGTAAATCATTAATTAATTTCTGGCTTATGCACCACTTCGCTTCCGGCCGACATGGATCACTAGATTCCCCTATTACTACTCTTCCATAATATAAAGTTTTTTTTCTTGTGCTCGATACCTTATAATTTAGTGCTGCCGGCTCTTGGACTATTAGTTATTGCACCTTGAGTAGTTATTTTAGAAGAAAATGCTGTTTTTTTTACGTATGATTGTCCAATGTGTTATGAAATGTTTGCGGTGATGAAAATTAGAGTGTCTTTATACAGAAGAAAGTGGTGACCACTAAACAGACACGTCACAAAAATCTGAATTAGACGATACATATTAAGGTAACTCTATATGAGAGTGGCAGCACACGATGCTCAGACTGTGCTTTGACAGACTTTTGCACTTTTTTTACTCTTTTTGTCAAAACTCTGGTAAACGCAGGTATTTTCTTTCCAAAATTTGGCAATTCGTAACTGGTCGAGATCTGTTATAAGAGTGAGGCAAGATAACAAGCATTATAACAAAGATAGTCTCACCAAGATGCTTGGCGAATCGTTTTTGTGCAGAATGCTCAGACAGTAATAGGCTGTAGGCACGCACCCTGGGACACCAGTTTTGGGAATTAGGATAAACCCCTAAGCCCAGATATTCTCAGACTGGAAGATTTGTCCAAACTACGGTAAACAAACATTTTAGAACTCCAAGTCATATTCAGTATATTACTCAACATAGAGAAATCTCTGCCGAAAGCTCAAACGGTATTCATTATTAATCTGATTGGAATTCATCTTGGTTAAGTCCTGTCAGATTTCACACAAATTTCAGCTCAACCAAAGTCTTCTAGATTGGGGAAGATGATGAATACAAGCATCAGTAATACTAACTTCGACGAGTGATACGAGATTAACAGCTTGGGAAGTATGGTAGGCTTCCCAATGACCTTGACGATTTATTTTTCTCCAAAATTGTCTAAAGCAAATAACTATTTTCTCATATTTGGTTATTCTCATTTAGAGCAATTCACATTACGCAACTTTTTACCGTAAAACATTGCAAAAACCGTAAGACACACAAATAAAAAGAGTATTTATGATGTTAGTGATTCCTACAGCAACACCGAAAATCTGTTCGGCATAAGGTGAGGAGGCACAGCGATGCTGTTTACGATTCGTTTATAAGGGAAGGTCAGCTGACATTATTGTGGATCTAATCTCTATAGTGGATAAGCTAGAAACACCTGTTCGATCTTTACAACGTCTGATGTGCACATGAATTAGAGCTATTTGATTGATCTGAATTCGTCAGGTCTATGATATGATTGGTCTACGTCGCCAAGATGAATCCTACAGTGATCGTAACAACAAAAATGTAGTGGTAGATTTGTTGATGGAAGTGTTTGTTTGAGCATGCCCTTTCCTTATATTGTAATTCAGAGAGTTGATCTTAATCAAGGCATCGCAATCCCAACCTTGGTAATACTTGTCAGAACGAGTTTAGTTAATCCGGTGAGATATAACTTAAAAAACACTTGCTTTGAGATAGTAGAAGACTTGCAAATAAAACAGTTTTAACTACGTGTCCAAGCATGTACAAGCAGTTTCAATATCTGCAGAATGATGACAGATTGGCCATCAGCGGATCATTCACTGTACCCTATTTTTGTGACTTTTTGATCACAAGAAACGGGATCCAATGAATGATCCACATCGAACTCGGCAGGGTCTGTATGTGGCATTGGTCCACGTGTCCGTAGTAATCCACTAACCAACCAAAATCGTCAAATTTTTAGCGGGTAATACCGCTGCACAATTAACTTTAATCTTCATATTTTAAAGTAAAAAATTTTAATATTCTCTCTTCACAAACATCCCTGGATATATCTGTTAGATTTTACAACTAAACAAAAAGTATTCCCTTCCTTTGTTTAATTCGAAAAAAAAATTCCCTATTAAAATTTTATTCGTTGGGAGATCACACCGACTTGTCAGAAAGAAATTTCAGTAGATATTATGCTTTCAACTCACTAAAGGAATAGCTTGCATGTAAGCAAAGCTGCTTATATATGTATATCTCGATACATATCTATACATTCTACAACATTGGCCATTAAGAGAATGAAAGGGGGGTTAAGCAATTTAAAAAAATGTATCCATATGTACAGGGATTTTGGAGGAAATAAAGACTAACAAAGGAGATTCTTTTTTAAGTTATGTTTTTTAATGTTTCGATCTTCCCGGAGTAGGAGTGTGGATGGTAGTGTTTGACAAAATATGATAAAATATTGAGATTTGATCTAGGAACTATATTAATTCAAATATGTTCTTTTCTGATGAAAATTTTAAAACAAACGCTTTTTTGTGCAAATAAATCTTTCTGAAAAAGGAAAAAGGGCAAAGACTGGTTAACCCCTGAGATGTGGTGGGATATATATACGCTTCCAATCCTGGCATTAGATAAGACGTTTTGTTTGGATACTGACTCCAAATAAATGGTTGTTATGCTGGACTTTCCATTTTTTATATTATAGCTATATCTTACAGCTGTATCTCTACAGATAAGAGTTTTAATACTTTATATGCAGTGGTAATTGTTTCTTCGTTTATATCTAAGGAGAAATAAAACATGGCAGCCATTTATTTGGAGTCAGTATCTAATCAAAATGTCATATCGGAGGTCACACTGAAAGCATCTATTATATTCCATCTTATTTTAATCAAGATTTGAACCAAAAATTTAATCAAATCTTATCTTAATAAATTGAGGGGGGGAAAAATTTTAAGACTACTTTTTTTTTTTTTTTTTTTTTTTGTGATGAAAGTTTTCGAAAACTATGGTGTGAATTAGAGATAAAAAAAAAAAAAAACAATTATTTGCCCGTAAAGGATTAAAAGGAAAATGCATTATGTAGACTCTTTCAACTCTCTACTTAGATAACTTTCATAAGCTGCTTATATGCATATTTTTTAATGTTCTCCACAATGGTCATTAGGGGATAGGGGGATGATAAAGATATTTATTAAAAATTGACAACAGAAAGTTAAAGTTATATTAAAAAAAGACGAATAAGAGAATTAAAAAAAAGTTAAGATTTTTTACTAATACATATTTTGTATTATATTTTATTATAATCATCATAACATTAATATAAACTATATTATAACTGATGATGATAGCAAATTTTCTATGTTATACCGACACTTGCAATTATGTGTCCGTTTGCAATTTAGTCTAAAACGCATCTACGATTTTCGAAGCCTTTCTATAACATACATTATATATAATTCGTAACTTATATTTGTGTCATATATGCAAAATATTCATGACTTATATGTCGTACTGTCTCAGATACGTCATATATGTTTCATATATGCAGCCCTCCCCCCTCCCCAAATATTTTCAAAGCTAGTTTAAAAAAAAATCAATCAGGGTAAGAAAAAAAAAAAAAGTTCTTACGAAACTGTTTTTTTCTTACTATACATATTATACTATACTGTCAAAATTAAATACCAAAACAGAACAACTCCTAATTAATCTTGTAACCAATTTATGTTAAAAAGATATTAAAATCACCAAAGATGGGTGAAATCATATCCAAATCAAATCTTTCGACAAAAATCATACTAAAATATTTGGTACCAAAATGTCCCCCAAAACGACAGCCGCTAATTCTAGGTACGGAGCGCATTTTTGCCGATCCCATCGAAGTTAGCATAGGGAAGAAAATACGGGCTTCTGATTAATTGAATAATTTAAAGAGCAATTATTTTCTCCATATAAATCGTTTTGAATGCGGATGTACGTATTATGAGCTTATATGGGTATATCATGTTGAAATAATAAGAAACGGCAATTTTTTTTAAAAAAGTAATATAGAACAACTGTATTTGTATAAATATCGCGTAATTGACGCCGCCGTAAAAAGGAATTGTGATTGTTTGTAAATAAAGAGTTCCGAATGTGCACGTACGTATTAGGACATTTATTATGTGCATATCATGTTAAAATAATAAGAAGAAACGGCAATTCTTATTATTTGCTAAAAGTAATACAGAAATACCATGATTAACTTCTTTAATTATAAATTTCAGAATATATTTCTTTATCTATTAATAAATTTGTAAATTCAGAAGGAAATTTATCAAAATCTTTCTTTTTAAAGGTTTTAAGACAGAAAATGTTGATTAAAATAGACGTAAACTCAAAATGAAACTAACGCAAAATGCTCTTAAAATTATTCAACCAATCAGAAACCCGTATTTTTTTCCCTTACGCTAGCTGCAGTGGGAATGGTAAAAATGCGTACGGAGGTCTATTTTCATAGAAAAGATTGGCAACAACTGTCACGCGGGATGTTTGTTTATACTTTCCTCGTGTTTTCTCGAGATTTGTCTATCACTTTTTGGAATTATGTAATCCGATTTATTTAGGTATGCATTTTTCTGTTTTTACCTTCTATAATCTTAATTAATTTAAGTAATCGCTTTAAAAATATATTTATGTTTTTATATTTTGAGTACTCGGCGAAGTGCCGAGTAGTTGTATGATAAAAGTGTACATATATATACCTGTTTACACATATAACATATATGTATATAGCATATATAAATTAACTCATTAAATATGAAATTTATTTGTGCACCTTTTAAAGACAATTTTTGACAGTTTAAAACTAATAAAAAGCACAATTATTAACCAATATAAAATTAAAACATTCTTTAACTCTCCAATTTATTCCGACCATTGAAATCTGTCTATCAAAAATAAAAATGGTCATTGGTTACTGTAACAATTCATTGAATAATGCAAAACATTTCATATTTATTTTGTAACTGTCTGTACCTTATTTTCTTTTGATTAAAAAAATTGTATTAGCTTTGCAGTTTCTTTTCATTTTTCATGTATGCAGATTAAATTATGTTATTTAAAATTTACTATTTTTTAAATATCTCAGTAAGAATATTTTGCACCATAATTGGAAATATAATAAATTTAGCTGTTAATTTTTATTGTATTTTCAGTTTCTTTATTCAAAATAATAGTCTTTTCTGTTTTCTATGTATCCAAAAAGTATTTATTTTTATTTGTATAAATGTGAAACTGAATTTTAATTTGGAGTTATTATATGAGAATTTTTGTTCCTAATTTTTTCTATATTACAGACATTGTTAAATATTGAAAAAATAGTTTTATGAATTACTGCATATACATACTATACATTGATATTCAAATAACTTTTTACAGATCAGTTATAAATTCATATGCTTAAAAAAAAAAAAAAATTACAACTACTCGGTAAGGTACTACTTAAAATAACTGCAAAATTAAGAAAATAAATAAATGATAAAACATTTCATTAATAAGTAATTATGTAGAATTATAATTAGTTAAATGCTTAAAAATTTTAATAATTAAGAATGTGTGTAGGCAATATTTCAAAGCAAATATTAAGTAATAAATTAAATTTTACAATTTTGTGAAATATGATAGCAGAGGTCGAAAGATTTCATATTACTTAAAAGAAAAATGCACTTACATACATATTTGATTGTCTGAGTGTAGGTTAGAATAGAGGTCTGCATGGGCCGGAATTTCCAAGCCCGGCCCGAATGAAAAAAATATTGCCCGACCCGGCTTGGGAAACAGTTAAAAGTTCAACCCAGCATGGTTCAGGTGAATTTCTACAGAACATTGATCTTTATTCTTACAGAAGAGTTCAGACCAAAAAAACTTATCTTAGTCTTTTTTTTTTTTTTTTTTCATGTTTATAATCTCTATTTATGCAGAAGTGCCTTAGGCTGCAGTATTTATGCTTTTAATGAACCTTTGTTTGTTGTATGTAAATGTTTCAGTTATCATTAATACAGTAAAGCCCTGATAATTCGGCTTAATTGGGACCAGACCCAATCCGGATTATCCGGAGAATTAGAAAAAAATGAAATAAAATAAAACATACTTACAGAAAATCACCTTCAAATTAAACGTATTGAATAAGTACTAATACAGTCAGTAAAAATGTTTACTTTATTTAATTCTTCCAATAAGATTTCAGAAAACATTTTTATTTATTCAGAATACAACGATGAAACAAATTAATGTTATTGAAATTAGACAATCGCTTCTCAAACTTGAAGAAAATAATTATCAAACCGATCCGGATTAGCGTGGTCCGAATTTGCGGGGTTCTACTGTATTATTAATACAAAAAAAGAAAAAAAAAATCTAAAAAATGGTATATGATAAAAGCAAAATCTTCTAAGATAGGGATGCACAACCTGTGGCCCCTGATGGGTTAACGTGTGGCCCGTGAACTTCGATATTTTACAACTGGAAAAAATTTTAATTTTTCTGCTTAAGTCTTTTAAAAAATGATAGATTTTGTCAATTTACCTCTGGAAAAAATAAAATTTTGTCAATCACTTGCAAATTTCATAGTAGGCAAAGAAAAATCGCAAATTTCCTTGATCAGGTGCAGGAAAATAGCAAATAGATAAGGCTCGGAAAAATCACAACATTTGTTCATCAGGTATTGATAAATTGCAAATTTTGCCCATGATGCTCAAAAAAAAATTAGCAAATTTCGCCAATAAGGGATGAAAAAGTCTCAAATTTCATTTATAAAGCACGGTAAAACTACAAATTTTGCAATGATGCGCACAAAAAAGTCGCGAAATTAATCTCTGTGTAAAAAAAAAAATGAAGTTTTCGTCAAAGTCACTTAAAAATCACAAATTCCATTGATTGGGGCTTGGAAAAATCCGTATTTTGTCACTTAAAGGTGGAAAAACCACGAATTTCATCGATCAGCTTTGTAAAAATTGCGAATTTCTTCGGTCGATTTCATAAAATTCGTGAGATTTTCCTGATCAGACGCGGAAAAATCGTGAAGTAGTTGGTGCCGAAAAAAATGTAAACTTTATGAACGAAGGAGAGGGAAAGAGCTTATCAGCAACATTTTTCCATGCCTCATCACTAAATTCACGATAATCAACAAAATTTGCAGCTATCCCTGCATGATCGGCCAAATTTGGTCTTTTTACGAAAGTGAATGACAAAATTCGCAATATTTGCGAAACTGCTTGAGAAAATTATATCTTTCCGTACCTGATCAACACAATTTGCGATTCTTACGATACCGATCGAGAAAATTCGCGATTTTTATGAAACCAATCGACAAAGTGCACAAATTTTACAAAGCTGGTCATCAAAATTTGTGATTTTCACCGAGCCAATTGACGAAATTTTTAGAAACCTGATCAGCAAAATTTGTAATATTTCTTCACCTGGTTCATAAAATTTGCGATTTTTCTGCAGCTGAACGACAATTATCAATTTTTAGGAAGCCAATAGACAATTTTTTCCACATCTGATCAACAAAATTAGCAATTTTTACAAAGCCAATTGACGAAATTGGTGAATTTTATTTTGCCGATTGACAAAACTTTCGATTTTTCTGTGCTGATCAATGAAATTATCAATTTTTAGGAAGCCGGTGGATGAAATTCGCAATTTTTATGAAGCTGGTTGGCAAAATTCACGAATTTTCTTTGCGTTATTGACAAATTTTGTGATTTTTACGAAGCCAATCGAGAGCACTGACAAATTTTTTGCGCCTGATTATGAAAGTTAGCACTTTTTATGAAGTCAATTGGCAAATTCATGATTTTTACAAAGCTAATCAATGAAATTCGTGATTTTTTTTTTTTTTTGAGCCTGATCGACAAAAATTGTGAATTTTCCTATTTCCCCCCGCATCATCAGCAAATCTAATGATTTTTTCCTGTCTGATCAATGAAATGTGTGATTTTTTGCAACTGACCAAAAATATTCACTATTTTTCTATGCCTGATCAACAAAACTTGCGACTTTTCTGTGTCCGATCTGCTAAATTCTTTTTTTTTTTTTTTTTTTTTTTTCAAGCTTCATAGGCAAAATTTGTGAGTTTTTCATACCTGATGGATGAAATGTGCGATTTATCTGCTCTTGATCAATGAAATTCGCAATTTTTCCATGCCCGATCTACGAAATTTGTGATTCTTAAGTGACTAGCGAAATTTTACATTTTCCCATGGTAAATTTTCGATATTTTTCTGCAGCTTTTGCACAAAAATAATTTTTTGTTGTTGTAAATTGACAAAGTTCGCGGGCCACAGGTTGTGCATTCCTAGACTAAAATCATTACAGTAAAGTGATTATGTGATTAATTAACACTTCAATTCTATAAATATTTTACTTGCAGATTATTTTTTGTACCTGAAGTATCTGTCACAGACACTTGGAGAAATTTCTGCTACTGGGAGTGCAGGTACAGTATGTTCTTTATTGAATTGTTATTATTAAGCAGATTTTCTCCTAGGTTTAAAAAAGAGCAGGCACTTCTGTTGTGAAAAGGGCACTTTTATAAAATTTAGTTTATAATCTTACTGTTTTTTTTTTATGCTGCTGTTAGATTCATTTCACTTTCTGGTAGCAAGAGAAAATAAAATATTACAAAAAAAGTCCATTTAACATGGAAAAAAATCGTTATTTGATTCATGGGGAAAATCTTCAAATTTATCAATCCCTTGAGCAAAAATCTAATCAGTCACAAAAAAATTTCGGTTCAAAAAATCATTGAAAAACAGAAATTTTGTCAAAGAATAAAGAAAAATTCATCAAAAAATCTTGATAAATGGTAAATTTTGTCAAAAGATTGAAAAAAAAAAAATTACAAAAAGGGTGAGAAAAAAGTGCACAGTTGTTACTGGAAGTGAAATCTCCCCTTCCTTCCCCCACCTCAGTTGTAAACTTCCAGAAAATTTGCTATGATTTTTTTTCTGGGGGGGGGGGGGGCAACAATCACCTTAGAATCACCTCTTTGATTCTGTCAAATTTTTCCCCAAATTAAAAAAAATTGAAGCAGTCATATCTGAAAATAAAAAAAATGTCGGTGATAACTCCAAATATTCAAACATAAAATTTTGACAAATAATCGAAAAAAAATCATTTTAAGTTATTGCTAAAAAAAATTTCCAATTTTGTCATAGGATCATGGGAAAATGCAAACTTTATCAGAGGATCGTGAAAAGATGCAAATTTAGTTCAAGAATCATGGGGGGGGGGGTAACATGATTTTTGGCTAAGAATCGAGATAAAGTGGAAATCTATCAAGAAATCGCTAAAAACAGCAAATTTTGTGAAAAGGTAGCGGGGGGGAGGGGAATGCGTTTTTCTGCTGTCCTTTTATGAAATTTGATTTTTTTTTTTTTTTTTTGTCTGCAGTACTTTGATAAAATTTGCATTTCTTCTGTGACCTTTGAAAAAAATCACATTTCTCCTGTGGTCCTTTCAAAAAGCCTGCTTTTTGTCGTTGGTCATTTAACAAAATTCACGTTTTTTTTCTGTGGCCCATTAACAAATTTCTCATTTTACAAAATTCGAAGATTTTTTCTGATTCTTATTTGCATCATTCCAGTGACTCTGACAAAATTCACGTTTTTCCTTTTGTCTGTTGCATTTTGATGAAATTAACACTCTTTTCTGCAATCTTTTGTCAAAACAGTTTTTGACGTAATTGATAAGCTTTTGACCACGATTCTTTCATGAAATTTGTCTTTTCCCATGAATGATTGGCTTAAATTTTGGGCAACCATTTGTTAAGATTTTCGATACTTTTTATGCCTAAATTTTTTTATTTATGACCTATTTTTTAAAAATTTTGGAACAGAATCGCCTTTAGTTAGAGAAACAAAATTATTTTTCTTATATTTTTCTCTCTTTGACCAGGAAATTCGTCTATTGCGAACTTGACATATCAAAACTTGTCTATAAGCTTTGAGAATGCATGGTCTTAAGTTTATGAATGAGAAGACTAGCAGGCGCATATTCAGTATGTATGCAATAGAAGTAAAGGCTGCATTTTTTCAAATGAAGTGCAAGAAGGGTGCTATTTTTTTGAACGAGGAGCAAGAGGTGCACTATTTATTATACACTATTTTAAACTAAGGGGCAGGAGGGGTGGAGTGCCATCCTGAAATCCTGTAGGGAAAAATCTGAATTAAGATTGAAAGTTTCAGAATTTTGGACAGTTATTTGAGCTAAATAGCCATATTACAACATATGAACTGCATTACAGAGTTTAGTCTTTCTTCTTTGTTTGATGACAGCAATTTTTCAACCTGCCTTTCGAATTTTGTTTGCAAGGTATTCAGAAGACATATATAGAAGAAACCAACAAATTTCGTCAAGCGATTGAAAAACAACCGCAAAGTTCATCATAATGGGCAAAACAACTGCAGATTTCTCCAAAGAACCATGAAATTATTGCAAATTTCAGTGGAACAAAAAAGTGAAATAACTCAGAATTTTGTCAAAAGGAAGGCAAAATAACTGCAAAACTCGTCAAAAGATCACAAAATAATAAGTTTTCATCAAAAGATCCCAAAAAAACACAAGTTTGTCAGAAGGTTGGGAAAAAATGAGAGTTTTGTCAAAGGGCCTCGAAAAAAACGTAGTTAATACTGAGAGCGGATTTCCTCACCTACCCTGCTGTAACATTTCAAAAAATTTTATGTGAATTTCAGAAAAATATTTTTTACTCAGAATCACCCCTGCCATATATACTCATGCATAATTTTAGAAATATTAAAAAATTAATTTTCTATATCTACATTGTTAAAAATCTGCAGCTTTTGCTGCATCGCCAGTCCACCACATTTATAGGATATCTCTACCTTTGCCAATGAGAATGCTGTGTAATATAATCAAGTTTCCATTTTCTAAAAACAGTGGAGTGACTATAACCAGAAAAAGCTACAGATTTTTGCCAATGTACGATAATATTCGACGATCGTACGATAATATTCTTTACCTGTGATATACCATAAAATTTTGGGGAAATTTTCATGTGAATTGGGGTGGGGGGGGGGGGGAGGGATTTTGGGAGTAGAAACATTTTCTGCAGCCCTGCATCATAGTGTATATCGAGGGACAAGATGGAAAAAGAGGGTTTGAAATGCAACTCTAATTTCCAAAGTTTCTCATATTTTAGCCCAAGATGTCAAATACTTGGAACCTAATAAATATATACACATATTATGCTAACGTATTTGCACAAAAATCATGAGTATATGTTAATTGTTTAATGGTAACATCCAAATGAATCACATCTTATGGGTTACTATGCAAAAGTCCTTTGGTAAAATTTAGACTGTGGATAATTGGATTTACTTATGTTTTTTTTCCTTAGCTGCAATTTTGGAGCTTCAAAATAGCATTATTTTTATTTTGTTTCTGTTCTTTTTACTTAAAAAAAATAAACAAAATTCATGAATTTTAAACTTTTCAATTTCAAATTAAAGTTATGTATTTTAAATGAAATGAGTGAAAGGATTATATTATTATATTTTAAATAATTAATGAAATATAAAAAAAAGTCACGGTTACAATATTTGGTGATTTATTATCTGCGCCGGGCTAGCATAAAAATACCATGTTCTTGATTTATCACTACAAATGTCATATATGCACCACATTGGAGGTTTTTTTTTTTTTTTTTTTTTTTTTAATTACGTCATTTTGGCAAGAAACTTTGTTATTAAATACCAGTTACATACATATTTTTAACTATTTTCTATTACTTTAAAAAGGAGAAATTAATTCAAAAGAAGTAGTTAATAATTATAGAATAAAACAATTTATATCATTTTAAAAAAGAAAATAAAGTCAATCTGACAGTTTATTAATAATTAAATAACAATAGCCGGGTTACCAAGTGAGGAACATATATTTGTCATTTTATTGCAATCGTGCCAATGTGGTGTGCATATGACAGCTGTGGCTATTTCTGTAGCAGAATCTTCTAATTTGGCAAAAAATTGAGCAGTTAAAATAAATTATGAATAAAAAAAGCAATATGTAATGCTTTGTACACATTCAAGGGAGACCAAATTGGTCGCCAAGGGCAGCTAGTATTATTTATTTCAAAAAAGGGGGTGGAGAGGGATGAACAAAATTTAAAAACCATAGCGATAAATGTCATTTTAGGTGTGGTTTTTTGATCAAGCTCTCCAGTAAATATTATTTATCAAATATCAGTTAGTACATATTGCTGCATTGTTTTTATTTTAAATTTCTAATCCTTGTCATTGATAAATCTAAGACTACCTAATGTTTTAAACACGATATTCTTTTTGTTAAAATATTTCGAATAAACATTAAGCATATCTTGTGTCAAAAAGTGCTCCATCTCCATTTGTCCCAATGTGCACCATATACTCACCATGGAATTTTAGAATGTCATACTTTTAGGCTTAGAACAAGAACTACTATTAGTTCTAGTAGCCTTATATCAGGTCCCAAAGAGTCACGGTCTTAACTGGAGAATATAAGAGCAAGAATAACTAAATGGAAAATGTTCCTCCAAAATGAAGAAGATTGATTAAAAAGATGGCAAGTTATTAACAGCTTAATGTAGGGGTGCACAACCTTTGGAAGAGAAGGTCCATTTACAAATATGTCTTGGTGGTCGAGGGCAACATCAATATCATGGAGAGAATTCGATTTCTAGGAGGTGATCTGTGGCCTATAATCAGATAAAAATCTAGTTTCAGAGGGGAGTAGGAGGGGCAGAGGTACCCTTTTAACTTCGCTTACCCTGTCAAAATATCCAATTCAGTTTATAATGATATATGAAGCTGATCGACAAAATTCAGAATTTTTCTTCGCATGATCGTCAAAATTCACGATTTTTACAAAGCTGATCGAGAAAATTCACAATTTTCCCACGACTGATCAATAAGTTTAGCAATTTTCACGAAGACAATCAAAAACAATGTGCGACTTTTACAAAACTGATCAATGAAATTTGTGATTTTTACAAAGCCGATCGATGAAATTCGTGACTCTTCCAAATCGGTGAAATTCTTGATTTTTCTTACACGTCAAAATTCACAATTTTTCTGTGCCTGACCAATAAAATGAACGATTTTTACAAAGCCGGTCGCCAAAATTCACGATTTTTATGAGGCCGATCGACGAATTTCGTGATTTTTCTTCGTATGATCGACAAAATTTGCAATTATTATACAGCTGGTCAAGAAAATTCATAATTTTTCTGCTCCTGATCAATAAAATTAGCAATTTTTACAATACCAATCGACAAAATTTGTGATTTCATGCATCACTTTCATTAAGCCGATCGACGAAATTCATTATTTTTAAGGCGCTATCGACAAAATTCGCAGTTTTTCTTCGCATGATCAACGAAATTCATGATTTTAACGAAACTGGTCTACGACATTCTGGATTTTTTCAAAGCCGATCGACAAAACTCGTTTTTAGGAAGAAGATCGATGAAACTCGCCATTTTTACGAAGTTAATTGACGAAATGCACAACTTTTACAAAGCTGATCGGTGAAATTTGTGATTTTTCTTCGCCTGATCGATGAAATTCGAAATTTTTACACACCTGATCAAAAAAATTTGAGATTTTTAAGAAACCAATCGAGAAAATAATCTATCTTTTCGCATCTCATCAGGAAAATTCACGAATTTTACGAAACTGATCAAAGATATTCACAATTTTTACAAAGCTGATCGACGAAATTCGAGATTTTTCCACTTTTAATGAACAAAATTCTAGATTTTTTTCTGCTCATCATCGCAAAATTTGTAGTTTTTTCGTACCTTATGAACGAAATTTCTGATTTTTTCAACTTTGATTGGCAAAATTTGTGATTTTTCCGAGCCACATCGACAAAATTTGCTATTTTCTGCACCTGATCAACGAAATTCATGATTTTTCCCTGTCCGATCTACAAAATTTGCAATTCTTAAGTGATTGACGAAATTTTGTTTTTTCCCGTGGTAAATTAACGAAATCTAAGATTTTTTTTTAATTTAATCACAAAAATTACAATTTTCAGTCGTAAATTATCAAATTTCGTGGTCTACTGGTTGTGCATCCCTAGCTTAATGCATAAAAACTTGGAGGTTTCAGCCTTTTAATAAAAAGCTGAGCCTCAGTCCCAGGGTTGCCAGCTTTAAGCCGGGCCAAAAAAGTCCGGCCGGCTTTTTTTTGGTTTTATCCACTTAAAAAAAGCCGGCTAAAATTGAAAAAAGCCGGCTTTTATTTTTAAAGTGTTAATTTGTATAATTCCATATTAAATTTGGATTGATTTATTTTTAATACATTTTTAATTATTTACTACTAAAAAAGTTACAAATTTCTATTTAACTTTTCAAATAAGTAAATCTTTATAACTGCTAGAAGTCAACTGTGAAGACATTATGTCCAAAAAAATATATAAAATCTTAGAAAAAAGAAAATATAACAAAAAATGTGTTTTTAACTTCTATATTTCATAGTTCTACTTATGTTACACATTCTTAAGTATTATATTTAATTGAATTATGATAAAATGTAACACATCAAAGCATTCATGGAAACATTTTTCAAGTCAATATGTAAAGATTACGTCATAGATGAACAATGTTGAAAGACAAATAAGGAAGGATTCAGTATTTGAGGCGAGTTTATACATAATTATATATACTTAAACAACAACAAAAAATGTTTGAATAAAATTTGTTGAATTAAAATTTTGAATAGCTCTTTGTTATTTAAAAGTGTTTATATGCCATCTTGCATGAATATATTCGTGCATATGCTAATTGAGAATACTGAAATAAATTGTGAAATATTATATATTATGAAACATGCATAATTCATAATATCATAATATTATTTTCAATAGTGAGAAATTGTGATTTTTTTTATATGTATGATTTTAAATGTTTATAGGGAATAAAACATGACATTTTAATAACTCTTAAAATTAGTTGAGTAATAAAACACGTAACTAAGTACCCATTGTCCTCTTTAATCTTATAAAGAAATAAAAATGGAAAAACAAGGTTGGATTAAAGATTAATGTAAATCGGAAAAAGCACTTGGTATGGGCATTTTATAATTTAGCTGACATATTTGCAATTCTGACTATAAATTACTAGCAACTCCATCAATATGTTATTCTAGTATTATTGTCTTCATTATTGAAAAATTGGGTTATAACCCAATTTCTCATAATAAATCATAATTAAAATTCCAATTTTTTATTTTAATAAATTTATTAAACTCAAAGTAAATTAAACATCATTAAAACTAGTTAAAGGGCACTTAAAAAATGTGTAGCTTATAATAAAAACGCTTCTCTGTATAAAAGCCAATTTTGCCATAAAAAGGCCAATTTTGGCCAAAAAAAGCTGGCTAAAACCAATAAAAGCCACCGGCCTGGCTTTTTTTAATTTTAGCCGGCTTTTTTGCAACCCTGCGTCAGTCCTCAGTTACATCTGGAACCTGTCACGGACTATCTACATATAAATTTTCAGATTTCTATGTGTGGCTGATTTCTCTAGTTATTGCACACAGACAGAGCGATACTTTGTTTAAATAGTATAGAAGATAAAAGCATTAAATACAAGTAAAAAAGTCTTAATCTGTCCCCTATTAACTGTACCATAAAATATATATTCTAAACAATGTACAAAATATATACTTAAACACAAATTATTTGCTTAAAAGATGTCAATTTCAATAAAAATATTAAAATTGACATATTTGACACCTTTATTGAGTCAATGACTCAATGAATGAGTCGAAACATGTCTATTTTAATGTTTTTATTAAAATCAACATATTTTAAGCAAATAATTATGCTTTAATATGCAATTTGAAAGTTGTTTACAATATATTATTTGTAGTATATTAAGTATATATTACCTATTTAGTTTTAATCCATTTTAAAATAAATAGCAATATGTAAGAATGTTTTTATTTTGATGTATAACATTTCCTTATTGTTTCATATAGAGAAAAGGTGTAAAAATGGATCTGATAGAATATGGCCACCTCTCTTCAAAAACTATGGAATGTGCTAAATACTGGCGATCAGGAATGTGGATATTGCTACTTGTTGATAAGACTAGATAGAAACCAGTTACGATTCTTCTTTCAAGTATTGTGGTGCAATTATTATGTGAATTGGTATTTGGTCTGGACTGCGAAGCTTTGAGAGGTATGTGAAATTGTTTTATTTTCTTGTTTTATGATTAATTTAAAATGGGTTCTAAAAAATATATAATATTTTGAATTTAAAATTTATATATTTTTAATATATTTAAAAATAATATAATATTTTGAGAATAGAGATCCTAAGCTACGTTTAAAAATTTGCTTTTAATTATAGCACCTCTTTAAGTTATATATGAAAGTGGCCATCTTTATTATTGGAGTAGTGTAAATATGGGTTCCTTTTTAAAGGGCTTCTGAAAAACGTAAATTAATTTTTTTTCTTTTAATGGGAAAATATATTTGCCTATATTATGCGCATTAAACACATCTTTATTATTGGAGTAGTATAAATATGGGTTCCTTTTTAAAGGGCTTCTGATAAACATAAATTAATTTTTTTTTCTTTTAATGGGAAAATAGTATTTGCCTATATTATGCACATTAAACAGACATGCTATTTTACCACGGAAATGTGGAAGTCTACTTTTCACCTATGAATTTTATTATCTCTGGGATTGATGCAAATATGCATTAGAATTTGTTGACATTTTTATATGTGTGTGTGAGGGGGGGGGGGGTAACGGATGAAATACAACAAAAACACCAGTACAAATTACATCAAATTGAGCAAATTTCTTCAAAAGATTGCAGGAAAAATGTAAATTTCTCATAGGAATCGAAAAAAACTAAATTTGTCAAACAATTGTGGAAAAATTGCTGTTTTCTTCAAAGGATCATGGGAGTTAACACGATTTCCATCAAAGGATTGCTCAAAAGATGCGATTTCCGTCTAAGTGATTGTGGGAAAAGATACGATTTTCAAGAACAGGTTGCAGAAAAATACTTGATTTTTGACAAAGAATTGAAAAAAGTACTCGAATTTTGTAGAAAAATGTGAATTTTGTCGAAAGATAGAGGGAAATATGCAAATTTTATTGAAAGATCGGGAAAAATGCATGAACTTTGTAGAAAGATTGCGAATAATATGCAAATTTTGTCGAAAGATTTTAAATAATGTACTCATTTTGTTGAAAGATCTAGAATAATGCCCTCATTTTGTCAAAAGATTTTGAATAATACGTGAATTTCGTCGAAAGATCGTGGAAGATTTGAGAATATTGTCGATAGATCGTGGAAGATATGCAAATTTTGACGAAAGATAGGGAGAAATATGCAAGTTTTCTTGAAAAAAACATGAGAAAAACCTCGAGTTTTGCTAAAAGATCATGGATAAATGCAAATTTCATTGAAAAGACCACGGAAAAAGTGCTATTATCATCAAAAAACACAAAATTTGTCAAAATACTGTGGAAAAAAATGCAAATTTCTTCAAATGTCCATGAGGTTCTAAAAGTTCAGCTTTTCCATTGCTGAGCCTGTAGCATGTTTGATTAAAAGAACTACTACTTCTGGGCACAAAGCAGCCGTCCATAAATGATGTCATGCTTAAAGGTGAGTTCATGAAGTTGTAACAGTTGGTGACAGGGTGGTGGGAAGGGGTAAGATGAAACGTGGCATCACACATTTTGGTTAAAATGAAAGCATTAAAATTCAGTTGATTAAATTATGAAGTTTTTTAAAATTAAAATATTTTGCATTCATAAAGATAAGATTCAAAGTCAAATATGTTAAATTCTATTTCAAATTGCAAAATATTATTGTTTTTAATTGCTCCTTTATATTAATAATTTATTACCATTCTATATTATTATTATTATTTGTAAACTTTATTTTATACAAAATAAAAATCATTTATATTGTTCAGCTCACAAATGTCATTAAAACATGTAGTTAAAGTTTAAAATTAAAATTTGGAATGTGATCTAAAACGTAGAGCTTTGTTTCTGAACTTCAAGTATATGTTTATGTAATATAGTGTGACATGTGACAAGAGGGGAGGGGGATGTAAAGTGATGTGTGACACTTTGTGACAGGATTGGCAAGTTTCTTCTGCAGTGGAAAAAACCGGCCAGAAGAAATAGGTTTCTTCCAAGTGGAAGAAATGGAAGAAACTGCTTTTCTTTAAGAATTTACTATATATTTTCAATTTTGTAAGATATAATAAATATCTTCTTCCTATAATCTTATATAAATTAATTTCACTGGACCAAAACCAATTTAATTAGGTAGAAATGCTATTATATCAGCTTTTTAGCCAAGATCACTCACAACACTTATCTAGAGATCTTCAATCATTGGCTAAATGAAAAAAAAAAAAAATGTTATCCAAAATATACAAAATTAATTAAATGTAATCCATTTCAATTTTAACAAACATATTTTTTTATAATTTAAATTTCTGAAACTAGTAGTAAATATTAGAGATTCTTTACTAATGGTAGAATGAAACCCATTTAAATAAAAGATTTTAATTTACATCAGTTTTTTAATGTAAGTAATGTATAATAATTACTGTATTAAAAAGAGATCAACCAAAAATATGGTTTCGTATTCGGCCCAAAATCCGAGTTTTGCCAAAAGTGTGTGTTAAAATTTGACCAGATCGAACATCAGTATTCCAAAAATCTTGTTTATTCCTTCTTAAATTTTCAACAAGTCACTGATTTGAACTGTATAAGCTCAAATGAATGTATTGCAATGAACTTCATTGATTATAATTATCAGTCATTATAATTATCAATCATCGGATAGAAAATTTTTAGTTTAAACCGCATTAGATTTCAAATATTCTTTGAGAAAGTTCTAGAATAACAAATGATCATTTACAAAAATCATTATAGATGAAAAATCAAGGTGTGTATACCTAAAGCTAAAATATTTTTTAATTAAATGAAATTCATATAATTAAAAAATCTTTCTGTGCTATGGATGAATTAATTACGTATTATTGTATATGAAAATAAAGTTTTTGGATTATTAACAGTTGTACATAATTAATGAATACTATACATATAATTAATTTACATTTATGTATGTATTAATTACTTTAAAACGTACAATTTAATTACTTAAAATTATTTTTGGATGTTATTGTTTTCAGCCAAAAAGTAGGAAGGTCACCTAATTTGGTTTTGGCCTTTTAAAAACTTGTTTTGATCTATCCTTAGTATAAAAAAAATCATTTTTTTTTTTTTTTTTTTTTTTTTTTTTTTTTTTTAGTACAATGCAACATAGTATAACAAAAAGTTTTTTAGCAGTAGGATGCTGCAATCAATTTCTCAACTTAAATTGGATAGAAGCAAAAAATGAAGATTTTTTTTTTTTTTTTTTAAGTTATACATTTCAGGATAGTTTAAATACATTTTGACATATCCATAGATTTTTTAGAACACTAATCTTTTAAAATCAGCATTGAGATATTCAAGCTAGATGAAAAATATAAAAAATTACAAAATTATTTATTTACTGTGTTGCACAGTTTAAAATAATACACTTCTATATGAAAATAATACATTTTTATATGAAAAATAAACAATCTGCAGATAGATTTTTTTTTTTTATTTAATATATAAATGGAGCAATTAATAAAAAAAAAAAAAATTCCCCCCTCTACCTCTAAAGTAGTAAAAATTCATCACCTAAAAATCTCTGCTGAACCTGAGATTTGTTGATTAAAAAATATTAATTAAAAAAATAACATATCTTTGCAAAAATAATATTTTTAATAATAATTAAATTTTCCAATTTAGATTTCATGTAATTATATTTTAATTCTTTTGCATAGTTAATATACTTTGAGCATTTGTATCGGTTTCTGGTGGTTTCTTCCAGTTTTTTCCATTTCTTCCAGTTTCTTCCGTTTTTTTTTTCTTTTCAGTTTCTTCCACTGTCCTGGAAGAAATAAGTTTATTCCAGAAGAAACCCAACCCTGCTTTGTGACATGGGGGGGAGGGGTCAAAAATATGAAAAAAAAATGCATGACATCATTAATGGATGGACCCAAATCAGCAATCAGTTGTAGTCATTTGACAAAAGTTTTCTCAAGCACATGTCCTTGAGTTTTCGTAGGGAACAAATCTGCGAGTAGACAAGGTTGAAAAGGCCAAAGAATAGAAAATTAGACCCATGAAATGATATGCAGTTCTTCAGTGGACACATCAGGCTACTGTGACCATCTTCTAGTGATTAGTTATAATGATATCAAGCTGGGTTTGGATATTAATGATGGGAATAAACAAGATTCAAGTGATGCAACTACCTTTTCTGATGGAAATTTCTCTGAAGATACTCATAGAGAAATGTGTCGTTAAATGTATTATGCTCTAAATGTGGGAACCCTCAGATTTTGCCAGGACTGAAAGAGCTAGTTATGGTTGCGATTTCTGTTATAAAAAATTCTTTACTATCTTGTTTTAAAATATTTTAAGCTACATTTTGTGACTTTTTTGGAAAGGGCCCATATTTGCACCGCACTTTTTCAGTTTTTTTTTTTTTTTTTTTTTTAATAAGTTTGTGTAAACCTGTATTTTTTAATTGAAATAATATATATTAATCATTGTTTTGATTTCTCTTATTTAATACATTTGTTATAAATGTTAATGAAAGTTAAAAAAAAAAAAAAAAAAAAAAAAATTGATCTTTTTAAAAGTGAAATTCACTTTAAGTCCAAAAAAAAAAAAAAAAAAAAAAAAAAAGGTGTCCATATTTATACCTTTTCCTCTAATCTTTAAAATGTGTAATATACTATATATACTATATTTAAAAAGTATTCCAAATCATCAATTTAGAGTCTAATTTAATATATTCTTTTGAATATTTATAATTTATTTTTCGGACATTATCTCTTCAAAGTTGCTTTTTTGCAGTTATATAAACATACTTATTCCACAAAATGTAATTGAAGTTTATACTTTTTTAATGGAAAAAGTATATTAACAACAAAAGTGTAATTTAATAAGTGTATTAAGAATAAATCGATCCAAATTTAATGCGAAATATCTAATATCAGCTAAGTTGAGAGGTCTGCTAAGTGGCTTAAGCACTCACAAGCCCCATTCAAGTCTGAATTATCTATAAATCAGCTTTTTAAAAAGTAAACATTGATTTTGTAAATTAAAGCTCTTTTTAATATGATTAAAAAAATTAACAAATAGCTGGTCAGGTTTTTTTTCTTTGCCTGATTAAAACCTGACAATCTTGCCATCACTTTAAAGATACCTGCTGAACCTGAAATTTGTTATTAAAAATCTACCCGTCTTTGGCGTCCAGTTTGGTCTCCCTTAAATGCATTTTATGCTAAGTATTGTGTCATGTTGGCTGTTATTCATAATTCAGTTTATAGATTAAATATCAGTCTATATCATTTTTTCATGGACAGGATAACTTTTTTAATTCAGATCAAATCTCCTCCAAACTGATACATAACATCAATGGGCATAAAATTTTGTTTGTTTGCTATTGAGAAAAATCGGACCAGGGTGGTGGAAAGAGGGATTATTTTTGTGAAAACAGAAAACATCCCATAACTTCTTAGTGAAAATAGATGTTGAATCGGTTTAAAGTTTGTAATACTTCTAAAAAAAATGCCAAAATTTTGTGCTTGACAGATATTTGGTAAAGATAAAAATAGGCTCAAAGGGCAGGGGTAAAAAAAAAAAAAGTTTTTGACAGAAAAAAATTTGTAACTTCTACAATTCTGAAGATATCAAATTCAATTAATTTTTTTATAGATGTTCTTAAAATGATCTAAAACTTTTGTATTTACAAATTTTTGATAGGACCAACACTTACAGCAAAAAATAAATAAGAAAATAAAATAATAAATAAATAAATAAATAAAAACAGAGGGGTGGAAAAAGAAAAAAATCCATAACTTCATCAATTCTTAAGATATCAAATCTGATTACATTTATTTTACATCTCAAAATTATTTACAACTTTTACATTGACAAGTTTATTATATGACCAATCCTTATATAAAAAATAAGTTGAACAGAAATAGGAGTTGAAGAAAAAAAATCTCTAATTATTCATATATATATATAATATTATTTTGTTGAAATGAGCACTTAAATGCAATGTACCTCTACCTATAGGCCAAGCCGACAGAGATTGTTTTATATTCAAAATATCTTCTTAGGAAATTGGAATTTTAAACTTTTTTTTTTCAGTGTTCTCTTCTTAAAAGATGTATCTTTTTTCCTTAGTTTTCCAAATATTTCTAAAATCTATGCATAATTAAAATTTTACTCGTTTTAAAAATTTCACATCAGTTTTTAAAACGTAAAATATTAAATTGAGCATAAATTTTAGAAAATATTTTGAGAGCTAAGAAAAAAAGCTTGATATCCTTTAAGAAAGCACATAACACTCAAAAAAGATGTTAAAAATATAAATTCCCCAAGGAGATGTTCTGAATATAAGAATGCATCAAATGCCTATAGACTTAGCATTATCATATAGCAATATTAGTTCACCTGAATGTTTCACCTGCATCCAGATTACATAAAAGTACACAAATTATTTTAATTTTTATTTTATGTACTAAAGTAAAAATATTTCTTTTGCAGATGTATTTTTGGAATAAATCCCACTCACTGGTTGAAGATAAACTTGGAAGTGAAGAGATATAATGTATATATTTACAATTTCTGTTTGTGAACTGATTACTGATTTTTCTGTATTTGTTAAGATCATAATAAATGTCATAGTTTTATTTGTTTGTTTTGATATGTTTTCAAATTTTAAACTTTTATGAAACATATATTTTATTTTAAAAATAAACAAAACTAATTTGAAATTTTAATGCATGTGTGTACATGACAATTGTCAATTGTAGTTTTTCAGCTCTTGTAATTCCAAGGAATAATTTTCATTTTTAATTACAGAATTTTCCTTTCAAAATTATTAGTGCCAAACAATCACAGCAGCGATGCATATAATAGGAACATCTGTGATATGCTCAAATAAAGGTTAAGATTTTTAAATATTTTATATTTTAATCTTTCTAAAGCTGATAAATGAGCAACTGGAAAAATTTGGCAATTTGAAAAAGGAAAAAAAAAAATACATATGTATATATATATATATATATATATATTTAAAATTTTCTTTCTTATGCTGTATATTTCTTTAAGTTATGTGTATATCGAAACTGGAAAAATTGAAATAAATTTCCAAGAAATCTATAAAATTGATTTTTCATGCATTACTTCCAGAAGTTGGGACTTCTTTTTTTTTAAACTTATGCTCAACAGGAAACATGGATCTCGTATTTCAAAATGAATGCACTTCACTGTGTTATTAAATTTGCATATCATTATTTCGAATAATAATTTTCTGGTGCAGAATTTGTTATTAAAGAAATATGTATTATTATTTAGGAGTAATAGATCAAATCCTAAGATTTGTGAGAGAGATGAATATTTTATCAAACATTACCTGAGTATGGAAAAAGTGTTTCTTATATTTCAAAAAATTGTTCTTTTATTAGAAGTGAGTACCCTCACTAAACTTCATTAGTAAATCGCACAAATGTTGTTATATATATACAGTAAAACCCCGATAATCCGGATCGGTTTTTAAATTTTTTTTTCAACTTTGAGAAGCGATTGGCAAAAAAGTTTTTGTTTTATTATTCAGAATACTACGATGCAACAAGTTAATGCTAAAGAAATTAGCCAATCGCTTCTCAAACTTGAAAAAAAAGCGAAAAACCCGATCCGGATTATCAGGGTTCTACTGTATATATATATTTTTTTTGCAATTTTCACAAAAATTTTATTTTTATGCCAAAGTAAGCAAATTGTATATAAATAAGCATACAAGGTATTCCTAAAATTGAAACATGCTTTAATTTTTTGCCAGTTGAAATTTGTATGCAAAGTAAATTGCAGAAGAGTTTAAATTGATTGTATTGATCACTTTGTTCAGCCAATTATTTTTAAAACGTTACTTATACCATTTTTATAGGACTTCTGAGTCAGATAGGATATATTTAGAAAAAATTCTTCCATGCTCTCCAGAGTACAACAGTAATGATTCACTTATTTTATAGTGAAAGTTCTTTAAACTATTATTCTTGAAATTTTATCAAATTTCAGTTTTCTAATATTAAGAGTGTTTGTTTTTAGAAGCAAGAAGCAATGAAATTTTATAAATTCTAGTTTAACTCTGTGTGTTTTAGCCGTAAAATAAATCCTTCTCTATTTTACTTGTCAGAACATGTGGAATACTTTTTTAAATATAATTTGACCCTCAGGGACCGGATAAAAATTTAAAAGTGTAACTTTTTGAAAATCAATGGAAACAGCCTTTCATCTGCATAATCTTAAATTTTACCTTATTTTGAACACCTTTGCAATAAAATTTACATATTTTTTGCATAAAATTTGCAAATTCTTTCTGTAAAAATCACAAAATATTTGTTAAATTTAGTTTTTTTCTCGTAAGATTTGTTAATTTTTCTCATAAGATTTACATATTTTTCTCGTAAGATTTACACATTTTTCTCGTAAGATTTACACATTTTTCTCATAAGATTTACATTTTTTTCTCGCAAGATTTACATTTTTTTCTCGTAAGATTTACATTTTTTTCTCATAAGATTTACATTTTTTTCTCGTAAGATTTACTAATTTTTCTTGTAAGATTTACATATTTTTCTCGTAAAAATCACAATATAGTTTTGTTAAAAAAACAGTTTATCCCTGTGAATATAACTGTATTTAACTGTAAAAAAATCAGAAAATTTGATAAAATTTACAGTTTTTCGTTGTAAAATTTACAAGTTTTCTTTGTAAAAATTACAATATATTTCTGTTATAATAACAGTTCATCCCGGTAAATATAACAGTATTTAACTGTTTAAAAAATCAGAAAATTTGATAAAATTTACAGTTTTTCTTTGTGAAATTTACAGGTATTCTTTGTAAAAATCACAAGAGTTTTCTGTTAAAATAATAGTTTATCGCTGTAAATTTAACGGTTTAAAAATGTTAAAAGAACAGATTGTCGTAAAAAAAATTGCGGTTATTCGCTGTAAATTAAACGGTTTTAAACTGGCGCAAAAGTTGCCAGTTTTTTACCGTAAATTTAACGGTTTTTTTTTTACAGTGTATATGATTTTTTTAGGATAACCATTATTTATAGCATCATATACAAGCTTTTTAATATTAGTATTAATTAAATGGGAAGAACATAGACATTTTATTCTATATAAATGGTTAAGTATTTATTATGATATACAGAATTATGAAGACACGATTTAAAATTAGTAAAGGTATTACAGTCGGCCCCGCATAAACGAATATTAACGGTTCCAGAAAAAATATTCGATTAAGCGGGGTATTTGATTAAACGGGGAGGCATATAAATGTAATATTTAATGTGCAATAAAATGACAAAATTATTAAATATAGTATATTTAATTACCAGAGTAAGAAAATCGTTAAAAATTTGAATGGAATAATACAAACCAAAATAAAAACAAAATGACAAGTAAATACGCAATAGTTCAATGACAGTAAACACATGCATTTTGTTTACATAACACTAAATGCAGATCGTGTGAATTGGGTCCAAATTTTGTTATTAGAATTTATTTTACGTAATTTATACAGGTTTAAAAAAGTAGATGAAAGTGGTTTATGGGAAATTTTAGAGTAAAAGATGGATGAGATTTTCTTTCGAATGGTATCACAATCACCATCTTGAGCCTCTAAGTGACAACATATTATTATTAAAGGGCTACTTCAATCACGTGAAAAGATTTGCTCGCTAATGCTAATTCTATAGAAGAAATTTATAAAGATATCTCTACCGCATTTCAATATTTTTAAATGATCTTTTTTGCAATGGATAGCTGAGATCGATCTCTACAAAGGGCTTCGTCGTTTTTAACATTCGTTTTTATTCCTGATATTTTTAATGAGGTTGATTTCAGTTTCGGAACTGGTTTTGAAAATGAAAATGTCTCCATTAAAAATAACTGTAAAAAAATCGAAAAAGTGAAAAAAAAAGTCCTTTGACAAACGAAAGTAAACAAAATATGATATTGATCAAAATTATTGTCCAATTTACTTCACCATTTTTGAAATTAATTCGGAAAAATAAACAAGAAAGGGAACTCACTTGACCAGTCCATTATGCACCTACCAAGCGAAATCCATGCTGAAATCTAGTTCTGGAAGTTTGTTTTCTGTGTAACAACCGAAAATGACAAAGTATGGAGGAAATTCCAATTGAAACATGTTTTTCACACCCATTTTTCAAATTGTCTCACTCATTTGTTATTCGATTAAGCGAGGACATTTCGTGAAAAGTATTCGATTAAACGGGGTAAAATAACATTAGCCTAATGGGGTTAAATTCGGTTCCGGAGGATTTTATTCGAACAAGCGGGGTATTCGATTATCCATTACCCGATTAAGTGGGGAGGACTGTAACTTTAAAATTAAATTCTTTCCTTTTGTCATAAATATCAGTTATAAATTTGTTCTCTTTCAATATAATTTTAATATCTAAGAAGTTGATTGTATTATTAAAAAGTAGGTTTTTTGAAAGTTCTAGAGTGGAAGGATAATCAACAGGGAATTGAGATATACAGGTGTTATCAGTATCAATTAAAATTACATCATCTATATATCGATATAAATGTATTTTATTATTTAAATAATGACGTTCATAGTAATATAAGTATAAGTCAGATAATACACTAGATGTACTACCACCTTGTGGTATACCAACATTTTGAATATATATATTTTTATCTTGCATGATAAAATTATTACAGATAATGAAATTAGTTAAGGTATGAAAATAATCAGAATCGATATTATGTGATATATCCAACTCGTGTTGATATTTTTTAAAATGCTCATTTATGATATTATGTAAATCTGATAAATCGATATTATTAAATAAATCTTTAAAGTCATATGTAGTGATATTTTTTATACATTTAAGATTTTTCATAATATTGACAAGTTCATAACTATTTTTTATGCAATGTGTATTATCACTTTTTTTTTTGTAATTTTATATATTTGATTAAGAATTGCTAATAGAAGTTTGTTAGCAGCATTATTATAAGTATTGCAACCAATTGTAACAGTTCTGAATTTAACAGGATGCTTATGAAATTTGGGTATAAGGACTAGATAAGGATATTTAAAGTTAGTAGAGTTAATGTCTAATAATTTATAGAATCCTTTAATTTTACGATTATTGGCAAGTAATTTATCATTAATTTTTTGGAATGTGTTATTATTAGATATACTAGATTTAAGCAGTTGATGATAATAAGATTTACAAATAATTGCATAATTATTTGGAGATTTATCAACATAAGTTATTACAAAGTTTTGTTGTAATTTATTGATTTGCTTAAACAGATGCTGTGTATTTACATAATCTAGGTGTGAAATATTATATTTTAAGGACCTGGTTAATTTATCGATAACTAAAATTTTCCATTGATTGAAATATTCAATTGGTTTATTATAATAAATTGCAATTTTATAAATAAATATATCTATATCATAGGTAAATTGTTTTATGATAGAATTAATGTTTAATTTGGATAGAATTCTGTACTTGGTCCCATAACCCATAATTCTTCTAAGTTGTAAATCATCTACTATATTAAGATTACCAGTAATAATATGTCCATGATCCTTATTTATATATTTTTGTAGAGAGGGGTCATTGCATTTACAGGGTAATGTACTAGCATCAAAAGAAGATTTAGAGAAAGAATTATAGTTAAAAATCGTTCTTCCGATAGATATGGGATACTTAAAGGTTTTTGATAAATGAATATTATTTATAGGAAATTGACAGTTTTTATCATTTAATATGGAATTAATATTGATTTTATTAAATATTGGATTAGAAAAAGTAATTACCATTTGAGTATTTGTTTGTAGATTTTTAGGTTTTTTTAGTAAATTTATATTGTAAAGATTGACTAGAGTCATAATGAGATCATAAAAAAATCTGAAAAATGTTTAGAGTAGGTTTTACTTAGAAAAATATTTAAATATTGTAAATATATATATATATATATATATATATATATATATATATATATATATATATATATATCTTGACAAAGTGAAAAAAATTAATATCACTATCTTTATGCAACCGGCGCATAGCAGCTCTGTCTTTGCACAAAGATAAAAATCTGCATAAAAATCTTTATGCATACAATTTTCCTATTAATAATTTTCACAGTCTTCCTTTTCTTTTCTTGACACCTAAGTTTCACAAAAATCCTATAAAATTTAGAAGTATATGCTGCAATTCCAGAGGTATTGGTAAAAGTTTTAATGTTAAGTTACAAGATTTTTTGAAGAGAATTTATGGTTTTTTGAAATTTAAATTTAAAAATTCTAGTTATTTTTGGTGTATTGATAATAGTATTGAGGTTTTAAAGAAATTAAACACGCCTACAACGCCTACAAATCTGTTTACTTTTGATTTTGAAAATCTTTTTTCAAATATTCCTATTGATCTGCTGTTTAAAACTCTGGAGGATTTGTTTGATACTTTTTATATCGAGGAAGAGTTGGGTATTAATAGAGATTTTTTTCTAAGTTTATGTAATTTTTGTTTTTATAATAATTTTATAACTTTTAATGGTTCTATTTTTTATCAGGTATGTGGAATAGGTATGGGCACTAATTTTTCAAGCACTGCAGCTAACCTTTTTTTATTTTTTTATGAATATAAATTTATTTTAAATTCTAACAAATCATTCAGGGTTTTGAGATATATCGATGACATAATTGTCTTCGATTATAATTTTTTGGAATCGATTGATCACATTTATCCACCTTGTTTAAAGTTAAATTATGCTTCAGACGATAATTTACATGTTGTTTTTTTAGATCTTGACTTAAATATTGAAAATGAAGAATTAGTTGTTAAATTATTTGATAAAAGAACTTTTTTTAATTTTAAAACCCACTCCATGCCTCATTGGCATTCCAATTTAAGTAAAAGAGTTTTTGTAAATATAATTTTGGGTCAAATAATTAGATATTATAATATTTGTGGGTCGAGAAAAATTTTGGAAACACAAATTTTTAAATTTGCTGCAAATTTGTTTTACAATAATTTTTATCCTCATAATTTTATATTTTTTTATGTAAATGAATTAAAAAAAGGTTTTTTGAAGTGGCAACAGTAGGGCCAAACGCCATTATGGAAGTTGCTTCTTGGGTGTTGAATTAAATGAAGATCTGTGAATGAAAGTCCGACAAGGAAAGTTCACAGGGTGATGATTGTCAACATTTTGAGAGTGACAGACCAAGCTTGAAAATGGACAGTAGTGAACAACGGAAAGACAATTCGAAGGAGTTTAAAACTTTGAAGCTGGCCTGCTGTCATCTTAGGCCTAACAGTTTCCCCCGCTCAATCAAGTATGGAGGTTTGTAATGGAAATTTTCTAACAGGTATCTTTTTTCTTTTTCCTCATAGGTAAAGGTGGGGGCATCGCATTGCTGCATGTCTATTTAGTTTAGTTTATTGTTTAGTTTTTGATGTTCTTCATGTTACTTTGGAAATTTCTAAATATAATATTTTTGAGTTATGTTATGTTACGAGTTGATTTACTTTATGATTTTGCTGTTGGATATTTATTAAATTCATTTTTTAATGTTAATTTATTTTACTGTTTTGGTATATTAAAAAAATTTTTCTTAATTTTCTCAGTTATTTTTTATATAATTGGAGTATGCAGCTTTGTGATGCCTTGCGAAACCTGTGAGGATACACTTTTTTACAATTTTTTGATACCTGTGCTCCTCCCACCTTCTGAAGAGCAGGGAGTTTATTTTGTTATGTTTTTTTGGTGTTGCTCTTTTGTGGTTCATTGTTGTTTCACCCATTTTTACATTTTTTTCATCTTTTCATCATTTTTCATATATTTTTTTCATAAAAGAGTATATATATATATATATATATATATAATAAATAATAAATAATAAATAATGAATAAATAAAAAGAATATTGTCCAGTTAAACTGATGGCATTGAGCTCACAGGTTATTTACAGTAAGAGGCAGTCCATAAATGATGTCACGCGTTTCTTACATATTTTTGACTCCCCTCCTCCTCTTTGTCACAAAGTGTCACACTTCATTTCACCTTCTCCCTCCTCTCCCCTCTTGTCACATGTCACGTTATATTACGTAAACATATACTTGCAGTTCAGAAACAAAGTACTACGTTTTAATCATATTACAAATTTTATTTTTAAACTTTAACTATGTATTTTAATTGCATTTGTGAGCTGAACTTTTAAAATTATTCGTGTTCTTATTTTGTATGAAATAAACTTTACAACAAAAGATACACAACAGCAATAATAATAATAATAATATAGAATAGTAATAAAATATTAACATGAAAGAGATAATGAAAACAGTAATAGGGCCAAGAGGGATAATTATAACTACTTTTTACATTTTCAATGTTGTTATTTTTTATTTCCAATTGGAAAAGTGGTGTTTTTAATACATAGGAAGTAACTTTGAACTTGAACCTTTAAGAACTCTTCTTAAAATTTTAATTCTCATAGTCCTTTCTTTTAAGTTAAAAGGATTGTTGTAATTACTCCCATCAAAAGCTCATAATCACAAAAGTTTGGAGAAATTAAGAACACTATAGTGGGGAAATTATGACACTATATTTCCTCTTTATACTTGCTTACACGCATTTAATTGGGGGTAATTCAAATCATTTGAACTCCAAACTAAGAAAAATCCGTTTATTAAACATTTTGGTAGACTTTTTTCAAATTTCTATTTGCATCTTAAAAATGCTTTAGACTACTGATAAAGAATGTCTAAAATGAATACTACATTATGAGGTTAAGATTTAAGCGTGAAATAAAAAAAAAAAAAAAAAAAAAAAAAAAATACCAAATACAATTTTCTCCATTATAGGGGTAGTCATAATTACCCCACCAGACCCTATTTTGGAATTTGAAATAGAATTTAACATATTTGGATTTAATTCTTACCTTTATGAACACAAAATATTTTATTTTAAAACAATTTCATACTTCATAATTTAATCCGGAGAATTTTAATGCTTTTATTTTAACCAAAATGTGTGATGTCACATTTCTTCTTGCCCCCTGTCATCCCCTTGTCACAAACTGTCACAATTTCTTGGACTTCCCTCAATCCCCTTCCAGCATGACATCATTTATGGATGCGGCCCCTAATTGTATATTTCAGCATTTTTTTTTTTTTTTTTTTTTTTTTTTTTTTTTTTTTTTTTTTTACAAAGAATAATGTATTGAAACAGTGATCTATTAACAAGAATAATTTCCCTTGAAAAACAAATTAAGGGGTAGGGGATTAACTTCCCCATCCCCTCTTTTTAATTAAGCATTGAAATGCCAAAACTAATGGAGGATACGCCTTATCAGAATTAACTTGCATCTGGAATTCGAAGCAAATCGGATAATTCTGCATAAAAATTCATTTATCTAATTTAAGGGGGTAATATCCCGTTAGCCTTTATACTTACCCATTAAAGTCCATAAACTATTCAGGAATTTGCCTTATCTAAAAGAATCTACATTCAGAATTTAAAGCAAATCTGATAATTCTGCATAAAAACCCATTTATCTAATTTATATGGGGGGGGGGAAGTGAGGGAATTTTGAGGACCCCAAAAACAAATCAAAGAAACGTCTTATCAGAATGAACTAATATCCAAATTTTAAAGCAAACTGGTTAATTCTGCATGAAAAACCCATTTAACTAAATTAAGGTGGGTACCCCCTCCCCCGTTCTCCCCTTTATTTTTAACCAATGAATCCGCAAAACAAATCAGGTAAGCGCCTTATCAGAATGAACTTATATCCAAAATTTGAATCGAATCGGTAAATTCTACGTGATAAAGACATTTACCTAAATTAAGGGGAGTTAATCCCCATTTCCCCTTTTTATACATAACTAATGAATATACAAAACGATTTATGGAGACACCTTATCAGAACAAGTCTACAATTTGAACGAAATCTGATAATTTTGCATTAAAAAATTCATTTATCTAAATTAAGGAGGAATAGCACCATGTTCCCTCCTTTTTCATAATTATCAAATGAACTCCCAAAACTTATCAGGGAATCGCATTATCAGAATAAACCTATATCCAAAATTTGAAGCAAATCGAATATTTTTTATCATGAGTTATCACGGTCACAATTTCACCTATTTATTTTACCTAATTTTCTCAAATTATAATTTAACAAAATTCTGTTTCCAATCAACATTTTGTCATTCGAAAAGTGTCGAATCGATATCAGCTGGACGTTCTATTGTTAAAGGGGTTCGGGACATAAAAATCTTCAAATTTTCTTTAAAGAAATTATTGCATTATTTTTTTCTGCTTAAAATAATGTTTAAATCGTGTTACTACCTCAACTGGTACAGGCAATATTTATTTTTACATTTTGGTTTGTATTCAAAATCTGGCTTTTAAGCAATGATTGTTAATGAAGTGGGTTTCATGAGGAAATGCATTTTTTTTTTTTTTCATAATGGGTTTTTTCAATATTTTGAAATTGTTATAACTCAGGAACCCTTAAGACCTAATCAAACACGGCAACTTTGTGACACATGCTTTAATTTATTTTTGTTCGGAAATGCATGAAACTAGCAGGTGTTGTTATTCAGAAACTGTCTAATTGCACTCAATTATCTTTTTTTTTAAGAACACAATAGATCTTTCATAACAAACCTTCAAAGTTGATGCTTTTGAGCACATTTCCCGACGAAAGCAGAAAAACCAGTCAAAAAGCAGGAGAAAAACGGGCGGTCACGTGATCGATATAGGAACTGGATAGGTAATTTAATGATCATAAAATGGAAAACTAAGTTCGATTCGAAATCGCTTCCTTAGTCAGGCATTCCAATTTCATATCTTTCCGTTTAAAAATGAATTTGCAAATGTGTCAAAACGTTTTACGCTTGTTGAACGGAGCAGTTGAGAACCTTTTAAAGAAAAATAATTCAAACTTGGAACATGTCTTTTTCACTTGTTACTTACCCATCATACGTAGTATAGGGTAAGTCTTGCAATCGTTTTGAAAATCGAAAAATTTTTTTTGACGGATTTACACGTTTTAGATAGTGGAGATTCCGAAAAACATATTTTTAGAAAAAAAAAATTGCCGTCCGTCTGTCTGTCTGTCTGTCTGTCTGTAAACGCTCTATCTCCCGAACAAATTGAGATAGAGACTTGAAATTTTGTATATAGTTAGTATGTAAGAATGGGACGAAGCCTATTTAATATCAGCAACCTCGATTATCCGGAACTATTTTTTTCGGACTCTCGAAAAATTCGTTCTGATGAAAAGTATATAAAAATTTTCGAAACTTTTTATTCAAAGGAATGGACGTAAAAGGCAATATAAAATAACACACATTTTGCATATAAAACGAAGTTGATCGGATTATTAGTTGTCGAGATATTTGTAATCTGTTTTCCACATTCTTCGATTTTTCATGACCCTGTATTTCATTCAAATTTCAATTCAGAGGTATATTTTAATTGGAAATGAGACGCTTAATCCGACACATTTAATTGTTAGTTAATATAATTATTATTTTTGGAGTTATAAGGATGTTTCTTTTACGCAGTTCGGTACTAGTAGTTTAGCGTTTTATATAATTTATCAAAATATGTAATCAGCAATTCATTAATAGAGCATTACTATGTATATTAACAATATTTGTTTATGAATTGCAATGCATTGTATAAATAGTTTTCACATGTTTTATTTTCATATACATATCCATGATGGGTAAGTATTACGGTGGCCTCCAACTACTAGTTTTACAGTAATTTTAATTCAGAAAATTTGCAAAAAAATATTTAGTTTTATAAATATGATTTTTTTTTTAGACTTACATCATTTTTTTTTTTTTAATTTTTACTTTAAACATTTTTATTTAAATTAAAGCTTTTAAAAATGCTCAATGAAAATTAAAGCTTGTGTATTTCTGTTTATTTAAATAAAAAAGAAAAATTTTAATTATACAAATAATATTTCGAGTTATAACGATGCGATTTAAGTTTTTTAAAAACAATTATGAGAAGTTTTATCATGTGATTTTGTTTATAAATAATATGCTTAACCATAAAAAAAATTCAAAATTTTAATTCAATAAATAAAAATTATTTTAAAATGTATCCCGGACCCCCTTAAGGGTGTTCTTAACTGATCTGCTCAACAAGCGAAAAACGTTTTGAGACATTTACAAATTCATTTTTTAACAGAAATACATAAAATTTTAATACCTGACTACGAAAGCGATTTCGAATTGAACTTATTTTTCCATTTTATGGTAATTAAATTACTTATCGAGTTATAAGCTATTTCGATGACGAAATCACCTGTTTTTCTCCTCCTTTTCGACCGGTTTTTCTGCTTTCGTTGGAAATATGCTCGAAAGTGTCAACTTTGAAGGCTTGTTATGAAAAATCTATTGTGTTTTTTTAAAAAACAAAAGAATGAGCGCAATTAGACAGTTTCTGATCACTTAAACCTGCTATTTTCTTGTATTTCCGAACAAAAATAAATTAATGCATGTGTCACAAAGTTGCCCTTTTTGATTTAAGAACACCCTTAATGCAGAAATCATTTTTAGGAGTTTATACGTGTTTTAGTTCAGATATCTGTACGAGTCCACGTTTCTATCAAATGTCAACTAGACCAGCAACTGATTGATTCTAGAATTTGCTAGCCACATAACATATTTAAGCATAATCCATAATTCTATGTGCATCTGACAAATGTGTGCTTCCAAAATTATTTACAAAGGCCAAATACATCGAAAAATAATTAATTCCTTTTTTTTTCATAATTTATTAAGACTGTTGTTGTCAAACCCAAAGGAGTTACTCTCTGAGATGTTTTTTAATTCCTTTTTTGTTTCGAAACGTGATATTGACAGGTATTATTATTTCGAAACCGTGTAATCGAAAGCCGTTTTCAATCTTTTAATAAGCGCAAAAGATCGTCCAGAAAATACTGTCAAAATTGGCGTTTTGAACCAAATTTTCAACGCGAGACAGGAGCAAAAGCATTGGTCAAATGATCAAAATCACTTAAAACTAGATAAGTAATATATTAAATTAAAAATGAAAAACTCACTTCAATTCTAAATCGATTAATTATTAGCCCTGCCAATTTGTCAGACTTTATGTTTAAAAATGAATAGGAAAGTTTTGCGTTACTAAGTAGGAAACTGGTTATGTAAATAAAATTGGACTTGTTTCAATGATTTTTTTTTCTTTTGTAAACAAGACTTTGAGATGCTTTGTGAGCTAAATCAGGTGAATGAAAAAAGTTAAATGGTATATAAAAATAGCTATAACAGGGTTGGGAAAATAATTAGTTAAATTCCGATATACTTGCTAGTATTATAGCTATGCCACTTTTTATTATATATTTTTATGCCACAGTATTGCCAAGTATTATTATTATTGCTGCCACTTTATTATCATTATTTATTTTTGGAAGTTTTATTGATATAAAATATCTTACGGAAGCTAGTTATGCAAAATTAAGTTAGATTTATTTTAATGATTTTTTTTTCTTTTATAACCAAGTCTTTAAGATAAGATTTTGTTTATAAGTTGAATAAAAAGAAACCATGGGTGCACGAAAAAGAAAGAAATAAAGTAAAAAAGTAGCTATATAACAGGATTGTATCGAAATTAAACAGATGTCTTCTAATATATCATGTTTTCAGAAACTGATCAGATTAGAATTCACTTCCGAGTATTATTAATAGGCCACTTTTTTAAATTTATTATCATTATTATTGTTATTATTATATTTTACTGTCATTATTATTATCATTATTATTTTTACTGTCATTATTATTATTATTATTATTATTATTAAATTTTGTTTATTGCCAGCCTTATTCATATAAAATAGCTTACGACAGCTTTTTTTTTTAATTCAAACATTTTCCATTACTAAAGAAATATTTTAACACCTTTCTTAAATAATTGAAAATGTTTGAATTTTAAAATGTTTATGAAAAGGTGGTGTTCTTTTAAATCTTGTGATTTAAAAATCTAATTGATTTTAAAAACCTTCGATCATTACCAAAATTGATATCGTGAACATAATTTTGAGATAAGCATTTTATTCTAATTCCAGACAAATGAAAAGTAATTATTTATATAGAAAAATAACAATAACAGCATTGTGTGGAAAATAAATAGTTAGCTTCGGATATATAAATAGTTACAGAACCCGAGTAAATCCAGAATCACTAACGAGCATTGTAGCTATGCCACTTTAGTTGTAAAATTCACTTTTCTATCTTTCTAGACATTCTTTTGGTTTTAACACTTAACGCAGTCATTTTTTTTTCAATTTCTTAAAAAAGGTATGATTTAAAGTAAAATATTGTTCAAAGTTTTATTTATCTGGCAATCTCTGGTCAATTTATATAAAAGGTTTTCATTATTAGAATTCATTTTTATTTCTTATTTATATTTTTCTTTTTAAAACTCTCCAAATATATTACACAGAATAACTCGAAATGTAAAGACCACAATACACTATCTCTAAATCTACTATTTATAGTTTTTAGAAAAGCTTTTCACGACAAAAGTTTTACAGAAAACCTTTCGCATTTCTTGTAGATTATTTATTAGTCTGGGTGTTTTAAAACATCTAAATCTGTACCGTGACTCTTATAAATCAAAGTTAGAAACTAAAATGTTCCAAATAAAAGACGAAGAAAAGCATTAGATCATGTGTTTAAAAGAATGGAGAAAATGCCTATGGTCATTGAGATTACGGAACTGGCCACTTTCAATAATGAGCAAGAACATTTCTTCTAAAGCTTTTTCATTATTATTATTATTTCGTTAAAGTTGTTGTTTGCCATATATCTATGCAATATTATACAGAGTGTCCATTCTCTACGGTGTCCAATTGCTAATTCCTAAACCATTAGGCATAATCATATTAATTCCATTTACAAATATGTTTCAGATGAGGCAAAGAAGTATTTTTAAAACGATTTCGATCAATAAAAAAAAAAAAAATTAATAGAAAAATACGAAATTTAAATTATTATACGGTCTCCCGGTCCTCTAAGATATATTTAGTAAAAATATCTTGTTACACTAAGAAATAAGACAATAAATAAATAAATAAATAAATAAAAATAAATAAATAAATAAATAAAAATAAAAATAAATAATAAATAATAAATAAAATAAATAAAGTCCAATTTTTTAACGATTAAAACTGCCCGAGTAGTTGGTAAAATAAATACCTGGTTAAAGTGGAAGCATCTCTTTTTGCTGCGAAATAGGGGTTATTCACAAATTTATTTTGAGATAAGCATTTTATTCTAAATTCAGAGAAGGGAAAAAAGTAATCCTTTATATAGAAAAACAACAATAACAGAAAATAAGAAACTGAGAAAAATAAATAAATAGCTTATGATGTATAAATGGTTACAGAACCCGCTCAAATCCAGAATCACTTACGAGCATTGTATAGCTATGCCACTTTAGTTGTATAATTCACTTTTCTATCTTTCTAGACATTTGTTTGGTTTTAATACTTCACGCAGTCATTTTTTTTCATTTTTTAAAAAAGACATACTTTAAAGTAAAATATTGTTCAAAGTTTTATTTATCTGGCAATCTCTGGACAATTTATATAAAAGGTTTTCATTATTAGAATTCATTTTTATTTCTTATTTATATTTTTCATTTTCAAACTTTTTAAATGTATCACACAGAATAATTCGAAATGTAAAGAATACGATATAACTATCTCTAAATCTACTATTTATAGTTTTTAGAAAAGCTTTCCATGACAAAAGTTTTACAGAAAACCTTTCACATTTCTTGTAGATTATTTATTAGTCTGGATGTTTTAAAACATCTAAATCTGTACGGTGACTCTTATAAATTAAAGATAAAAACTAAAATGCTCCAAATAAAAGACGAAGCAAAGCATTACGTCATTTGTTTAAAAGAATGGAGAAAATGCCTACGGTCGTTAAGATTATGAAACTGGCAACTTTCAATCACGAGTAAGAATATTTCTTTTAGACTTTTTAGTATTATTATTATTATTTCATTGTTTCTGTTTGCAATATTATACACAATATCCACTCTCAACGGTGCTCAGTGTCTAATTGCCTAACTGTTAGGCATAGTCATATAATTCCAGTTATAAATATGTTTTAAATGAGGAAAAAAGGTATTTTAAAACCATTTTGGATCAATAAAAAAATTCTTAAAAAATTACGAAATATTAATTTTTATACGGACCCAAGGTCCTGCAAGGTATATTTAGTAAAAATATCCTCTTAAACTAAGAAATAAACAACCAAAAAAAAAAAATCCTATTCTTTAAGAATTAGAACTATCCCAATTACAGGTGGTTAAAATTGAAGCATTTTTTTCTTTTTTCTTTTTTTTCTTTTTTCTTTTTTTTCTTTTCTTTTCTTTTCTTTTTTTTTTCTTTGATATGTGCGTTATTCACAAATTTATTAGAAATACAAAAAATCATTTTATTTTTAACTTTTAAAAATTATATCTTAATTTTTTTCTACATTTTTGTTTATTAAAGTTTATTTTAAAGTTCATAAAGAAATTGTTTCTTAATATAGGATAATGTTTTTCTTTTAGTATCTTAGGCTTAAGAACTTGCTTGAAACCTTAAGTATCCCATTCTGACCCGGGATACCGTTTTCAGGAATTGATACCATATCGTGTCGAGAAACTGATTAATACACTGTAAAACTATTCAGAAACGTTTCCACAAATTATGCATAGAAAAAAAAAATTGTTTTTATAAATGCTACTTTAAATTTAGGAAATCTATTGGTTTTTGTAGTTTTTAAAGATAAGGTAACGCTTTTCAGAATTGTGTTAACAACGAACAGATTATATTTTCGTACGTGATATGCTATATTTTCGTAAATTGAGAAACATTGTCTTTCTTTACAATGTAATCATTTCATAAGCTATACTTTATTTTGAAAAGTTCGAAAAAACAAAAAATACAGCAAAATAAAATTGTTGTGTTGCTATTATACCGCAAACAGGAAATGTCTAAAACTTATAGTTTCCGTACAATTAACATTTGAAATAAAAGAGGTTTCATGTAGACATCACTTGTATTTTTTCAATATTACGTTTCTACCAAACAGTGTGATTATTCGTCCAGATTTTCTGTTTCTACTATTCCCATTCGTGAAGGAATAAACCATGACTTCTTTATGTTCTTTATTAGACATAAAAACGTCAACAAAGATGCAAAATTGACACCCATTTACTCATTTTAAGAATTTTTTGAATCGTTTCTAAATTGCATATAATAAAAATGAATGTTAAAGTTTAAAAAGCACCTGGAGAAAGGAAAAGAATTATATTCCTCCGATGATCAGAAGTGCGAAGAGCAAAACTAAACTAAACTCTCGCACTCGAAAGATGACAAATATGGAACGGCCCATCTAAATTTCAAATTAATTTTAGTATCTCGTCATCTGATACGTCATCAGATAAGTAGAATTGTTCGAAAAAATTTATTGAATAAATGCTCGTGCTCAGAATTTTAATGTTGCTTGGAGTGTCATTACATTATTCCCTTGTGATCACGATGGCCAGAAAACAAACCGCAACGCAACAAAGAAACCCAAGCGAGTGTTAATTAAGCACACGATTTTCAGCAGAAAAAAAACCCAAAGTAATGAAGAATTTTTGCATAAAAAATTGAAGAGACGGATTAGAAGGAATAACTACCTTGACATAATTTCTCCGTTAATCTCAACTAATTGATCACAACTTGAATATAAATATAGCAGATAACCATCTCTTTAACGTATACCGAAGATGCATGGGTAAAAGGAAAAAAAAAAAAAAATGGCTCCACCCATAAAATTGTTTAAGGCTCTCGGGATCGAAATTGTCGCCAAAAGGGATTATTACACAGTCTCAATGTTATTACATACAGTATTTATCAATAGCATTGATAGCTGTCAATTTGGCGATAAGAAAAGGCGATAAAGATAGCCAAATGATTAAACGTGGGAATAAGGAAAGAATTTTTTATTTTCTTAATTCAAGACCATCAAAGTGAGGTGGAATTTTGGATCAAGCGAAGTTGCGGGCTCTCCCAGTAAAATTAATTCTTTAGTGTTTCGAGGTGGTAAACGATTACGCGACATGGCGAGAGGTTGTAATTTGCCTCTGATGACTTCGCAGTAAAAAACTCCGGGCCTTGACCTCAGCCGTGAGTTGTTTCCCGGGATTGGAAAGAAGAAAAGGCGGAATTATTCGGTATATATTGGTAACTTTTAGCGGATGAAAGACTGGAACTCAAATCACTCTTTATTTATCCGCAAGTCAAATTATAGGAGTCTGCCTCACCTTTATCCCTTTTCTTAATTTTATAACTGGAAATGTGATCCAGATTAGGCTTTCAAAAAAGAAAAAGAAATAAAAAAAAGATGAATAAGATAACTGATGTTATACGATAAGGTGTTGTACTTTTCTAAGAATTCCACATTGGAAAATATATGCATAAAATATTACATGATCATTATTGTTGTTATATAATCATTAAATGTTGATAAAATGGGTTTCTCCACTCCTTTTTTAAACGCAACTGCATTCAGTACAGACTTTCAAGATAGACTTTTCGATTAGTAAGGAGAAAATGCAAAAAGTTTCGGCATAGATCGGAAAAGTTTAGTGAAAAAAAGGCTAATCGTTATGGGCATTCTTTAAATGATAGGATCCTGCCTATCTCCTTTCCATTCATTACATTGGCTCACATTTGTTTTTGGACACTTGTGTTTTTGAAACTTACTTATAAAAAACATCATCAAAATATTACAAGATCTAATTAATTAATTTTTCATACTTATTTTCTCTGTAATAAAACCTATATATTGTATGTACATTTGAACGTTTTACTAAATTTTTTGACAGATAATATATTTTTTGTTACTTATTTTTATTTTAAATGAAAATATATGTCGAATATTATCACCTGCACTTTGACATTACCACTAATTCATGCAAATTTATTTATTTTCTATATTTGAAACCTGATTGGACACTACAAACTTACAACAAATTCCATTCATAAATTAATCATAGAACATTTTGCAGATAGCAAAAGCATCAGAACCATCCAAAACATGTTAAAGTAAGCTATTCAATTGTTTTTGCTACTATAAAACAATGGAAGCTGCGTGGAACTGTTGAAAAAGCATTAAAATCAGGAGCTATAAGCTAATTTCCAGAAATCGAAGGTTTATTATGCATAAAATAAAGAATTATTTCAATGAAATTTACAACAGAATTAGAAAACATATTCGCAATAAAAATGAATCTTGAAATTTAGACGAGTTATCAAACCATATGGACACAACAGTTGAGTTGCCAGAAGAAAAATTTTCGCTAATGAGAGGAAGTTATGTCTGGATTTTGTAAAATCCATGGTAGACAAGGATGTATCGTTTGTTTTGTGAAAACTTCATATTTGTGGATGAATTAAAATTTAATACATTTCAATTTAATGGGCGAATAACTGTGTTAAGAAAGCCCAACAAAGAGCTCAATCCGAAAAATTTATTGACAAGTGTCGAACATGGCAGACGAGGTACAATGGTTTGCAGGTTGTTTCGTTGCTTCCGGTATAGAAAACTTACACTGTAAAAAAAGAATTCTGTATTTTACAACGAAAGATGCTGGCACCGCAGCTGTCAACACAGTTGCTCTGAAATTTACAAGCTGCTGTTTTTAAGAATGCTGCAAAGTTTTGTAAAAGTAAGCGTTGCTATTCGCTTCGTCCGATTTTTATTTCACGTGCTGCTTGAATTCTCTTTCACATCATGTGTGATTGATTTCAATTTCACAGCAACTGTTCTTTAAGAAGTAAAAGAAAATTCATTGTATTTTACAACAAAAGGTGCTGACACCCAAGCTGCCAACACAGTTGCAGTGAAATTTACGAACTACTGTCTTTAAAGGTGCTGTTAAATTTCTCAAATCTAGATAAAATGGAGTTGCTATTGGTTGCGTTCGATTTTTACATTACTTGTTGCTTAAATTCGTTTACAAAATACTGGTGCCTGAATTCGATGCCACAGATATCGCGCTCGAAAAATTAAAACATAAAAAAAGCAGGAAAAATAACAGCATTTTTTTACAGTGTAGTTTTATATGAAAATAATGCGGACCAAAGTTAGGCATATAATTATTCTGAAATAAAACTTGAAAATATCTGCCCAAAACTTAAAATTCACAATGCATTCAGCTTTTATCGAGATAATGATCGCAAACATACAGTCCTAAATGTTAATTTGTAGTCGTTTTAAAACTATTCCAAATACTCCTTCATATTCTCCAGATTTAAACCCTATTGAAAATATGCGGCATGAACAGGAGAAAATTACGTTTGTAAAAATCTATTACGTTTGTAAAAAATCAGAAAATTGAGTGCAATTAGACAGTTTCTGAAAAACAACACTTGCTAGTTTCATGCATTTCCGAAAAAAAAAAAAAAAGCATGTGTCACAAAGTTGCCCTTTTTTTATTTAAGAATATCCTTAAGAGTGTTCTTAATTGATGCGCTCATCAAGCGCAAAACGTTTTGACACATTTACAAATTCATTTTTTTAACAGAAAGTTATAAAACTGGAAGGCCTAATTATGGAAGCGATTTCGAATCAAACTTAGGTTTTCATTTTATGATAATTAAATTGCCTATCCAGTTCTAAGCTATTTCGATCACGTGATCTCCTGCTTTTCGACCGGTTTTTCTGCTTTCGTCGGGAAATGTACTCAAAAACGTCAACTTTGAAGGCTTGTTATGAAAGATCTATTGTGTTTTTTTTAAAAACAGAAAAATGAGTGCCATTAGACAGTTTCTGAATAACAACACCTGCTATTTTCATGCATTTCCGAACAAAAATAAATTAAAGCACACGTAACAAAGTTGCCCTTTTTGATTTAAGAACACCCTTAACAGAAGAATAGAACAGAATTGAACGATCTTGCTTAAAAAGACTAACAAGGAAGGTCTCCATACGGGCATACTCAGAAAATTTTGTAAAAATTACAGAATGTTCTTCTCATGTGGTTATACATGTTTAAAGAAAAAATTCGGCGGAACCCCAAATGAACGGTCGTAAAAAAATAATGAACATTTCGTTTATTAGGCAATTTATCACTGATTGGCGACGAAATAAAATTTCAAAAAGTACTTTTTTGTCAAATACCTTTTAAGGGAAAAATGTTTCATGTTGAACTATTTTTAAAAATATTTATCTAAATAACTTAAGTTTTGTAAATTTTAGTTTGTTTTAACTATAGTTTTGTCATATATACATTTATAATGAAAGTTAACTATGAAATTGTAAGGATTAAAACGAAAATTAAATTTATTAAATTTGTTTAAATCTCAAATTTAAGTCTAATTAAGCAATGTCGATTGAATTTTGTTGCTATGGAAACCAAAACTTCTTTTCATCTAGGCTCAATTTTGGAATACGCTTAAATATATGAAAATATATTTTCAATGTAAAAATATTTTTATATATAAAATTTTTTTTACAGTATTAAAATTAAATAACTGCTGCAACAAGAATTATATATAATAAACTCTCTCATTGTTTATGTTTAAATTCATTAAATACCATTTATATGCATTCTAAAAATCTATTAAAAAACAATTTTCAGTTGCATGCGAATTGTTTGCGTTTGGCGAAAAATACTATTACTTCTCAAATCGCGTGACGCTTTCGTGTTTTCACGCCAAATATTCGAAAGTATTTTATTTTTTTTACATACTTTCTACTGTGATTCCACCGCTAGTTTTGACTGTTCCTTTATCACATATGTAAATAGGTTAATTAGTATTTTTTTTTTCATGAAATTCTGAGTATGCCCAGTATGGACACCTTCCTTGTAAGTTGCATCCATTCCAAAACCTACATCTATCTCAAAGTGTAATTTCAGCTAATGCATACCCAAACAAAGCATTAAAAAGTTTGATTTTTTGCATATTTTTGTTTAAATTTTTTAAATTTTCTTGTTTTAAGTGTTCAATTACTTATGTGAGATTGTTTTTAACACTTTCTCGATAAATTCATTTTTTTTAAATATTTGAATTTATTTTCATTACAATATATAGGTTTTATTATAGGAAAAATAAAGTTTGTATGAAATTTTTAAAAGTAGATTCTTCAATATTTAGATGGTGTTTTTAATTAGTAAGTTTCAAAAACACAAGTGTCCAAAAACAAGTGTTAGCCACTGTATACATTAGGAAATCGTGTAAGATCAGATATGTTTGAGAAAAATAATAAGATGCATTGTACAACTAGTAACTCTATAATAGTACCACAAATGCAACTGAACCATTAATGGACACATTTAAGTTTGAACTTTCAAAAATAGCCTTTTAAGACTGTTCGCAAATCAAAAAGAGCTATTTTCCTACGCATGTTTTAAATTCATTTTTGTCCAGAAACCCATGAAATTAGCAGATATATTTGCTCAAAAATTATTTAATCGAAAGACGGCTTTTATTTATTTTGTAAAGGCAGAAGATTTTTCAGATAATACAGTCGAACCTCTATATAACGAAACTCCATACATCGAATTTCTCCATATAACGAATTTTTAGTAAGAACGGTCCCCTTTTCGCATGATTACATTAAAAACAGACTCTATATAGCGAAATATCTATCTCCATATAACGAATTTTTTCATAAATTGATCTTAATTTATTCAGTTTTAAAAAAGCTTCGAAATCATATGGAATCAATTTTCCATCACTTATTTTTGATTTATCGTTCAGTGGAGAGGTTTTTTTTTTTTTATATAAATATTACTTCTCTCCTTATTCTTTAAATCTAACAAGTTCATCCCACCTCCCACACACCTTTCAACATCCTTCTCAAAACACAGTCAATTGAATTGTTACACATATAAGAGAGGAATCAATGAGAGCACATAAGAGAGACCTTCAAATGGAGGAAAATATCAACTACAATTTTTCATTCCTTGCTAAAATTTGAGAATTTTTTTTTGAGAGCGTAACAATTGTAATTTTAAAATCAAAACAACAAAAAATTACAGATTTCTTCCTCTGAAATTTATGTAAGTCTTCCTTATTTGATTTTCATTAAGCTTTCAAATAAATGTCTTTTTTCTTTTTTGAAACTGCTTAAATAAGTAAGAAATAAAATGTTAGGTTAATATATACTTTTAAACATTTCAAATTCTTAATTAAAAAGATCAAAAATAATATTTGTTCAAAATTTACACATTAAATACTATTTTTAACATCATACTCCATACATCGAATTTCTCTATATAACGAATTTTTTACTGGAACGATGGATTTCGTTATATAGAGGCTCGACTGTATTATCGAATTTGACGTTTTGAATTGAATTTCCTGACGCAACACCGTGAGAAAAGGGAAAAACTGTTCGTCACATAACCACAATTGCTTATAAAATTATAGACATTTTAGTTATGAAAAATGGTCGATACACTTGAATTCCATATTGCATCAATAATCAGGCCTGTAATTATTAGCCTTTACGTTTTTTACAAGGCTGCTCTCAACTGCTTTGCTCAACAAGCGAAAAACATTTTGACACATTTTAGAAATTCTTTTTTTAACGGAAGATATAAAATTGAAAGACCTGATTATGGAAGCGATTCGGAATCGATCTGTGTTTCCGATTTTTTGATCAATAAATTACCTATTGAGTTATAAGCAGATTTCATCAGGAGACAAACACGCTTTTCACTCCTGTTTGAATGTTTGTTCTGCTTTCGCACAGAAATTCTGTTAGAAACGCCCACTTTCACGCTATGGTCTGAAAAATATATTGCGTTTGAAAAAAAAAAAAAATTACGGCAAAAAATTACAAATAACTTTTTTAAATAAATTTGTTACTTTTTAACAAATTTTTAAATTTTGTAACATGGACCATAATAAGAAAACGAATAAAATAAAAGAAGTTACGGAATTCAACCAATAAAAAAATTCAGATATACTTCAGATTTCCCAGTTCTTAACCGAGGACAAAAGCTATTTTCCAAATAGTTAAAAAAAAAAAAAAAAAAAAAAAAAAAAGGAAAATTTAGATCGATAGATAGTTTCTGAAGAACAACACCTGCTAGTTTCATGAATTTCGGAACAAAAATAAATTAAAACTTCTGCCATAAAGTTGCCTTTTTGATTGAGAACACACCTTGGCTGTTCCCAAATTGACTGCTGAAAGGTGTATTTCGATTCAAACTGCTTATTTTCCGATTTTTTTTTTTTTTTTTTTTTTAATTAACTTTTGCTCTCAAACGCATCAAACTCGCAGATTCTCTTATTCAGAAAGTACTCAAAATGCCGTAATTGTCGATTCTTTGATAAATGCAGAAAATATTGTAAAAAAAGCAATCAAAAACGGCATTTTGAACAGATTTTTCCGAAGTGAGAGATTTGGGAACGAAAAAAAGGGTCATACTGAGAAGATAATTGTTCATAAATCAAATTCTAATGGATGGAGCGTTAAATGACATTACACAGCACCTTGTACGTCTCTTCAAAAATCCCCCCAGCAAGTTTCATATTTCTACTTTTAAAAATGTGTCTGAAATTGTATCGGGAAATTTCGAGCTGTTGAAGGTGGGAAATCGTTTTTTCGAATGCACCCTTAACAAGAAGGAAGTTTTCTTTTTGACACAATGATGCACACATTTTTAAACGCAATGGTATCAATTTGATTGATCTGACTATGGGAGTGATCTGGAATCAAAATGACTTTTTCACTTTTTGATAAATACATTACGTCTAAGCGTTTTTGATCACATGACAAGATTTTTATTCTTGCTTCAATGACTGGTTTTTCTGCTTTCGTCCGGAAATTATGTTCAAAATGCTAAAATGACAGTGTTTTCTAAAAGATCTATTATATGTTTACGAAAAATCGGGAAACTTATTTCAATTACATCTGCCCATTTCATGCGTTACAGAATTAAAATTAATTAAAATTTATGTTTTAAAGTTGCCTTTTTGGGTTTGAGAACAGTCCTCATGGAGTTACACATACTATCCTCTAGTATCAATGTCTACAGAGATTTCAAGTCATGAGTTTCGGGTTAAAATGGTTTCAAATCAAACAATGCGACCGCTAATCATCTTATCGATCATAATTTTGGTTAAAATAAGCTAATTTCTTTCTTTTTTTTTGTGCCTACGTTTGGGCAGTTTTCTTTTTCGCTTTAATTTGACTAAAGTGAGTCTGTAAATTTCATCCATTATGCTTGCTTTTGATTTTTGCATCAACGACGGATGCCCACTATATTACTTACGCAATAGTATATCATTATCATTAGTAGTAGACATACATGTCAAAAGCCGGAATTCTGATGACAATTGACGATGGCACAAAACAACATGCGGCAGGTGAGAAAAGAACTGGATAAAAAGAATCTATTTTGTAGATAACTAACCGGGGAGATTTAATTCATGTTTGCGAAGGGAATCAACGATTTCATGTTAAATAACTCAGAATTGAACAGCATCATGAATTGTATCGATAAATAAAAACTGCTGGATAATACTCAATAGGTTTGAAAGTCTCCAAATATACCTACATTGCTGTCTAATAGATTAATAAGCCAATTAACTACACACTCTTTCATGACCGCATATTCCCATTCTTAATGATTTATGAACAATTCGCCAATTTATCATACGCGCAAGCTCACAAACATACACTGTAAAAAAAATGCTAATTTTTCGGTAAAACACTGGCATTTGGGGGTACCAGTTTAAAACTGGAGCGAAATATTGCATGTCTTATAATAATTTAAAATTTCTTCCGCTTGAAAATAAAATATATTCATCAGGAGCAGCTTTCTAACAATACAATGAAGATCAACTTGAACTTTGCTATTTGGAAGTTCCACACATTGAAAATGCATGAATTATTCTGCATAAATTATAATTTTAGTAAACACATTTTTATAAAATTTAAAAAGAAAATTGAAGTTATAAGAAAAATAAATTTTTAAATTATTTTGGAGAATGAAGGAAACTAGAAAAATTTAAATAGACACAGATATGCCTTTTTGTATGCTCAATAAATTGATATGGTATCTGGTATCATTAATAAAATATGTCGTTTCCAATAGCAACAGCAAAAGAAAAAAAAAGACATCTGTACAAAAATTACATGCGAACATCATTGTGCGCGCGGCAGCGCGCTACAATAATATGATTGAGCGATGGTGCACACGGATTTTTCAATTTTTCTTTTTGCAATAACTAACTAAATACTTATCCAATTTTGATGATTTTTTTTTTTAAATGTTCGTCTGACCAAGAAGCACAACATAGCACAAAAATTATTTTTTTTTATGGCATACTGTAGGTGTACTGTAGAGTATTCTGAAAATCGGACAAAAATTTTGTGTCACAGCACTTTTCTCGAAAACTACTAAAGATAAAAACTTAATTTTTTTTTTTAAACAAAAGACAAACTTTTTATCCCGAGGTAGTCATCGAGAAAACGTTATTTCGCTGGGCGGTTTTTCTGAAATTGCGTATTTTCCAAACTTGGTCATAAATGGGTATATCTAACGTTCTATTGCAGATAGAATGTTGCGGTAAAGTTTATTTTAAAGATTTTGCGATGCTAATTAATCCTGCAAAAATTCATAGCTTTACGTTAAACAGTTTTTTTACAAGATGAAATAAAGGAATAGCAGTCATCAATCTAAGGTACTTGTGATCATTGGAGAGAAAAACCAGTTACACCATTCGATTAAGCATAAAAAAATGCAGAATGCTTTTTTTTCTCTTATTTTTAACTTAATTTTTTAACGAATTATGAATTTTTTTGAAATTTTTGACATGCTGATTTTTGTCATTTTTTAACACTAGAACGCCCGGATGGAGTCGATTCGACTCCAATCATGTAACTAAATTTCAATTCGAATCAGAAAAATTTTCTTGAAATAATTTAAATCTAATCCACGCAAATTTAAGTTAAATAAATCAATTAAATAATTTTGAATAAAAATTCTGGTGAGAAATATTATTTTCAAACTTGAGTAGAATTTCCGGGCGTTCTAGTGTTAATGAATCATTTACTGAATAATTATGCACGGTGTCTAGCCCTGGTGGCTGTCAAATTTGATTTTTAATTTTAAATTAGGCAATTTTTTGCACCATGCCAAATTTATATTTTATCCATTTTTTTTCATTTATTTATATTTTGTTTTTAGCACAATGGCATCAATGGCAAAAATGCCTGGCATACCTGTCAAATATTGGGGCCCTGTACTTTAACAAAGTGTATTTATTATAAGTATATACCGTATTTATTCTAATAGAATGCGCCGTCTAATAGAGCGTGTCTTCTAATAAAGTGCGCACCTTGGTGCTGATTGAAAAAATAAATATACGGAAACGATATATTAGATAAGTAGAAAACGATTACTTAAATGCATTATCGAGGATTCTCATCGATCAAAATAGAGATATTCTATCAAAACGATGGAGTGGCGATGCAGCAAAAGTTTCAAATTTTGAACAATGTACCACTCCTGTAAACTATAGAGCCAAGGATATGCACACTGTTAAAAATCTGCTGCATTTTGCTGCAACGCACTCCCCTGCTTGTATAGAAAACGGTTACTTGGCCGTGAAATGGCGCTTTCTCAATGGTTGGAATAGAGATATTATATACAATTGGTGGAGGGCGTTGCAGCAAAATGCAGCAGATTTTTAACAGTGCACTGTTAAAAATTTGACCCATTTGTTGCAGAGTCACTCCACAGCTTTTATAGAATGTCTCTTTATGGCCAATGAGAATGCTCCATAACACAGTAAAGCAATCGTTTCCTATAAAAGCGGTGGAGTACGTTTTTAATAAGTCCGTAATAAATACGGATTAAGAAAAAAAAGAAGCATGGTTTTTGTATCAAACTTTACTCTTGCATAAAAAAAGTTCCTGTTTTTGGCAAAAATAATGGATATTTGAATGAAAAATCTATTCTTTGAAAGGATCTATTATTTTATTCACTTTAGTAAAAAACTGATTTTTTTTTTTTTTTTTTTTTTTGAAAACCACCGTAGAATTTTGGTATAGAAAAACCTGTTTAAAATTTTTTTTAATTTGTAACACCAGAGTATTAGAGTATGTAGCATTTTTTAATTTCAATACAAATAGTTGGTTGGTGGGCAAGTACTGAGACGTATGCTACTACCCGTTAGGGAGGCTTTTGTCTCGAAACTCCAGGGACAATACAAATAACATTTTGTTTTCTATATATAAAATACAAAACAAGTTGTGCAGTATCCCTATGGAATATGGAAAAATAGAAGGACTAGTGAAAAATGCTCCAAGGAGCAGTGCAAAAGCAGAATATGATTTTAATTGAGCATTAAAAAGTAATGGACAAGTGCTTCTGTTAATTACTGAGCATGAGGAAGGATAAGGGATTCCTTCTTGGCTACAACTCACTTCAATGCCAACTTTGAAAAAATCATATTTGCGCTTTTTCCGTGAAAACAAATCAGTCGCAGTTACTATAAAAATGTATAGTGTAAAGACGTAACCAGTAAAGATGCAGCTTAATTAGACATAAATGTAAAGGAAGGCGACATAATGCCAGATACCTAGTTCCTGCAGGTATCACATTCATGCACTGCCACCAAGCATACCCTAAGTATATAATTGCGCAGAAAATTGATTTGTAGTATAGTGCAGAGTGAACAGTGCAGTTAACATCAGAGATGTAATACAGGCTATACGCCATACACCTTCTGGACTTTTTAATAGAACACCATATACCCTCTGTTTTTCAAGAAAGCTTATAGTATACAAATTCTAGAATATACCTCTGCTTAGAGCATATATCTTATGTTATTTTTATGACTACACCCCTGGTTAACATCTAAAGCACGGTGGAAAATTCTACTAAAGAACCGCAAATTTCTTTTATATGGAAAAAGCGCAAATATGATTTTTTCAAAGTTGGCATTGAAGTGAGTTGTAACCAAGAAGGAATCCCTTATCCTTCCTCATGCTCAGTAATTAACAGAAGCACTTGTCCATTACTTTTTAATGCTCAATTAAAATCATATTCTGCTTTTGCACTGCTCCTTGGAGCATTTTTCACTAGTAACATAATATTTAGCTATCTATGCAATGAATTTTCTCAAAAACTTTTTTAATTTACAGAAAAGAGATAAAAAATTATATTTTAAAGCATACTTAAATAATCTTAAATTCACATTTATAATAAAATATTTAAAAAGGGAAGAAAATCCTTTTCAATGAATAAAATATTACGGAATCGCAGCAGACGATTTTCTATTACGCGTTACTAAAAATAGTGACAAATATGCAAGGCAATTTTTTTACATTCTTTTAAAATATGATTACATTTACATCCTTAGGACAAAATGCATTTCCCAAATATAAACATAAGGTTTTTGAACTTTCGAATATTTCCTAAAATGCTACTTCAAGACGCTATCTATCGTATAATCAGAAAAATTCTCTTCCGGTTTTAAATAAAGTAAATTCACCGAGATAAAATATGAATTAATTTAGTTTATGATGAAGATCAGCTTATAGTTTCCTTTTGGAAGTTCTAAGTTTTGAAATTGAAGTCCATAAATTATAATTTTATCAAACGGTATAATTATAAAATAAAATTCTAGTTATAAAAATTCAAATTATTTTGAAGGATGCTTATTGAATAAAACTAGAAGCAATTTAGAAGCGCAAAAAACACCAAGAAAAACAGATAATACATTATGCTAAGAGGTTATCGTCGGTTAAACCCGCAAGACAAGATCAACAAATGTTATACGATAATAATTTAAATTTGATGGATTAAATTAATTTAATTGAGGGCTAGATCGACAATGAGCAATTCCGCAAAATGCTGATGGATTGTTGATAGTTAAGGATGGTTGTTGAAAATGAATTAGAAGAATTTTAAACGATTACTAGGAATCTTTTACGCAAATTGCACATATTATGGAGTTGATGCAATTGTTTGAATGAATAATTTTATAGAAAGCTTAAAGAATTATGTTAAAAGAATTTTTTAGGAAGTCGAAACTTGCGCATACAATTAATTACTTACCCATCATACGTAGTATATTTACTTACCCATCATACATAGTATAGGGTAAATTTTGCAATCGTTTTGAATAGCGATAACTCCAAAGTAAAAATCATATTATCAATTGTTTACTGTGTCGGATTAAGCGGCTCATTTCCAATCAAAATATATCTTTGAATTCAAATTTGAATGAAATACAGGGTCATGAAAAATCGAAGAATGTGAAAAATAGGATTAGAAATATCTCGGCAAGTAATAATCCCATCGACTTCGTACTATATGCAAAATGTGTGTTATTTTATTGCTTTTTACAGGCATTCCTTAAAATAAAAAAAAATCGAAAAATTTTATGTATCTTTCATCAGAACGAAATTTTCGAGAGTCCAAATAAAATAGTTCCGGATAATAGAGGTTACTGATATTAAATATAGGTTTCGTTCTATTCTTACGTACTAAGAATAGACCAAATTTGAAGTCTCTATCTCAATTTGTTCAGGAGATAGAGCGTTTACAGACAGACAGTCAGAGAGATAGACACACAGACGGAATTTTTTTTTCTAAAAATATGTTTTTCGGAATCTTCAATATCTAAAACGTGTAAATTCGTCATTTTTTTCGATTTTCAAAACGATTACAAGATTTACCCTATACTACGTATGATGGGTCAGTAAACACAAGAGGGCTAAGCAAGATTCCTAGAGTCCTCAAAATATTTTATGCATGAAAAGCCTAAAATGAAAATGATGTGCCATGTCCTATCTTGGTGAAAAACACCTGCAAACTGGATTTTAGTGGTTGAGCGATTGGTTTATCTTTGTAGTTTCCTGCATCCAAAAGTATGAAAACATAGACGAAAAGAAGCAGGGAAACACAATAGTAAATCTACTAGTCAACCACTACAATTGGGTTTGCAGGTACTTTCTACCAAAATATGACTTGGCAGACCAGCTGCATTTTAATATGCGACCGAAGTTTTAACTAATCCTGGAATTTCAACCATTAATCCCTTGGGGACGAGCGACACGTATACGCGCCACAAAAATGCTTAAGAATCCTTCTTTATACCTACCAGTAAAATTTTACTGTAAAATTTGTCTTTTTTTTAGTCGGAGCTTTTTCTCGATTTAATAAGGCGCAAATTTTTGTTTTTAAAATCCGGTGACAAAACATTAAAAATTTCGTAAAATGCGCCCGTCCCGAAAGGTTTAACTCAATGAGGTGATGATTTGGGCAACCGCTTACCGATCGAATAAATCTTTTTATCGTACAATCTTCCAGAATTTTGATTTTGCTAAAATTTATTAAGTTTATTAACGTCATTCTAAAAGTTGTTAGTATTTGCTTTTCGTCGGAGAATAGGGTTTGCGTGTTTGCGGGTTTTCGTTCACATGAAATTAAAAAAAAAAATGAATTTCCCCAATTAAGTAAGAACCTCCTCCTCCCGCCCCAACCTCTCTCTCACTCTCATCCGTTTTTAAAGGCACGATGATTCTGGAAAAGTACAATAGAAAAAATAAATAAATAAATAAATAAATAAATAAATAAATAAATAAAAATAAAAGTTCCGATATTAATCAGATATATAATTCCTTTTTCAGATTTCCCTTACATTTTAAAATAACTAAATTTATAAGGAAGGTAGAGGTTCACTTTTAGACAATTTGAACTTTGAAAATTAATAACCGGGGAATGAAGTGGATTTACATAATAATGTTCCGCACAGTTTTCCTCACAAGGAAGGTCTCCATTCTGGGCATACTCAGAATTTTATGAAAAAAAAAAAAATACTAATTAAAGTACTTATGTATGTAATAAAGGATCAGTTAAAATTAGCGGCGGAATCGCATTAGAAATTATGTAAAAAAATAAAATAGTTTCGAATATTTGGCGTGAAAAGACGAAAGTTGGCGAGCAGCTCTTTTCCTCGCCAAAAGCAAACGATATTATTATCCAACTCAAAACTATTGGATATTTAGAATGCGTGTAAATCGTATTTAATGAATTTAAACATAAACAAAGAGAGACTTTACTATATTATATACATATTATATTGCATATATATATTACTTGTTGAAGTAGCTATTTAATTAATCACTGGAAAAATTGTTTTCATAGATTAAAAAAAAATCATATTGAGAAAAATTATCTTCATAAATTTAAGCGTATTCAAAAATAAAAGCCACATGTTTCCATAGCAACAAAATCTAATCGACAATTCTTAATTGGACTTTGAACAGAAATAACGTTTTAAATCTCAAATTTTGATGATTAAATTTGAATATAAATATCGATATAACAAAATTATACTTTAAAACAAATTAAAACTTATAAAACTAAAGTTATTTAAATTAAATTTATCAAAACAAGTTCAACATGAAACTTTTTTTTTTTTCTTGAAGTGTATTTGACATAAAGTATTTTTTGAAATTACATTCCTTTGCCAACTGGCGATAAATCGCCAAATAACGAAATTTTCATTATTTTGTTACGGATACAGAATGGAGGTTCCGCCGAAATTTTTTTTATAAACGTATATATCCACACGAGAAGAACATTCTGTAATTTTTTCAGATTTTTTAGGGTATGCCCGTATGGAGACCTTCCTTGTCAGTAGATAGTTGTCTCTTGAAATGTGTAAGGAATTATTTTCCATGCATCGTTTTAAGTGGTGTAATTTTTTTTTTTCAAAAAATACTTTTTTGGTCTCAATTACCCCATGACATAATAAACGTGTGTATCGTGTTTAATGTCAAATGAATGTGGCATTTACAATAATCTATTATTTGCATTTAATCTTATAGTTTGGCAATAGTTATTGGGTCGAAGGGATAATCAAGTAGCATAGAAACATTAGTAAAAATACAATCACTTGATGAGGTAAAAAACACATTTAACGTGTTTAATGTCAAGTGAATGTGACATTTACGATCATTATTGACATTTAATCTTATACTTTAGCGATAGCTTTTTGGTCTATAGATAAACAAGTAGTACCAAATAAAATACCATCGTTAACATAACTTTCATATATAAGTCGCCAATTTGAGGTTGTGTATTTAATAAATATATACTAAATTACTGTTTCGTGTTAGTCAGGAAACAGATAATGCAGATGCACCGGGATTGGCGCCATTTTTTTGGGGTGTTCTTTGCCGAGAAAATCTTGTTTTCCAATTCCTTATTAGGCTTATAACATGTTAGCTTTATTTTATTAGGAAATTTAATTTTACTATAAATACACATATTTTATTATCCACACATTTAATGGCACATATGTCATATACACATTTGGTTTGAAAGTTTTTTTTTTTTTTTTTTTTTTTTAATGTTAATTTGATAAAAACCTCGTTTTTGAACATCAGTTACAAATATATTTTTTAATCATTTCCTATTGTTTCAATAAAGGAATAACAATAAATAAAAACAAGTTTCAATAATAATTATAGAATAAAACAATTTATGTAATTTTAAAAAAGAAAATAAAAGTAAATAAACAATTTATTAATGCAAAAACAATATTGACTGGATCAAGGCCCCCTTATCATAATCTTATAATAATATCAAGGCCCCCTTATCATGATATTATGATAAGTTAGCCTTGGACTGGATAAACATGTGAGGCAAAACAATGCCATTTTTGCGACAATTATGCAATTCGGTGCGCAAATGACATTTAGGGGAAGATGGGGATACTTGAGCCATTTTTTGAATTTTAATTTTTTTTAATTTTTTATATATTTTTAGAATAAAATAAAATATTGAAAATGAAAATTTGATATTTTTCCTTCAACTAAAAACCACTTTCAATAAATTTTGAACTATTTTTCTATGTATAATAAATGTTTATTTTTTGTTTTACATCATGGCTCAAGTATCCCCATGGCGGGGATACTTGAGCCATAGTGAAGGGATACTTGAGCCACTACGGAAAAATATCTACAAAAGTAATATTTTTCGCTTTATTTTTGCGCAAACATTTTACAGAATGATAAATTATGAAACGTAAAGTCTTTCAAAATCAATTGAGAAAACAAAGCTAGTAATACGATCATTTTTTGTCGTTAAAACTGGTTGTCGAAGGATAATTTGAACTTGAGTTATAACGACGGTAGAAACATCCTCAGTTCAGAGCCATTTAAATTTGGAATCTGCAATTCTTCGGGCAAATTTCATTTTCAAAATATTAAGCACTTATCCAACAAATATGCACTTATCCAACAAATATTTTTACAGTTTTTTTTCTGGCATATTTTATTAGTAACCAAACATCAATAGAAGGTTCTCTTTCACATCATCACCATCATTGACAGAATTTTCCTCTAATTATATTGTCGAACTCATACTTTTAGTTTCGTAGCTGTCGGAATTTAAGCCAGATGTATCATTCTACTATTTCAAACACTTTTTTGATTTCACAGGAAAAGATTTTGTCTTCCTCTTTGGCTCCATGTAGGTAAGTTTAAACTGGGATTTTTGTTGCTTTTCTTGTTTTTGTGCGCTCTTTTTACCAATTTTTCTTCAATTTTCTTAATTAAAAAAAAGTTACAGCAACAGAGGTTACGATTTCATTATAAAATACTAATCTTAATATGTTACATTAAAAAATAAATATTTTAATATGTTGGACCTAACTAATTAAAGTATTAGAGATTATAGCCTGTAAAACCGTTTTAAAAAGTTATTTTCATTTAATGAAAGTTAAATTGAAAACTATGTTTACATTTATCTAGACAGGCTATTTTGTTAGTCAAATCAAAAAATAAAATAGACATTTTCATTTAAAAAATATACATTTTCAAACATTTTTAGGTCGTTATTTTTTTAAGAAAAAGAAAAAGAAAATGAAAAATTATTCTCCCTTTTCTCCAGAAAAATATCTATTAGTGAATATAAGGATGGAATTTTATTTTTTGTTTGTTTCACCCATGTTTAATTTCTAGTGGGATGGTTAAGACATGGCTCAAGTATCCCCACTCTCATTGGCTCAAGTATCCCCACTATCACTATTTTTGTTTCCCAGAGTTTTACTAAATAAAGCATGCAGCAATTAGAACTATTTTAGACTCAAAATACAATTGAAATTATGCTTATTGAATGTATGTATATAGTTGCAACTTTAAACAAAACTTTGATTACAAAAAAACAAAAAAACCATGCACCCAAATATTTACTTTAGATAGGGAAAAGACAACTATTAATCACTATACTTTCAAAATGGTACCAAGATGTGTGATTTCTTTTTTACATGTTCAGAACTATAAATATGTTATCATATTGGCAGTTTTAGAAAGAAAAATTAACCAACTGTAGAGATAATAGGGGTGGCTCAAGTATCCCCTATGCTCAAGTATCCCCACTCTCCCCTATGCAGGACGGTCTTCAGCTCTTAAAATGGGAAAAGCTCCATATCCTGTTTTTTTTTCTTTTTTTTCTTTTGGCGAGCTTTTTTTTATGATAAATGTTTCAATGTGGCGGTTCAGCCTTTGGGGTTGCTTTTATGTATTACTGGAATGGACTTTTTTGTTTGTTTGATTTGCGATATTTTTTATAACATTTATATATATACTAGTGAAAAATGCTCCAAGGAGCAGTGCAAAAGCAGAATATGATTTTAATTGAGCATTAAAAAGTAATGGACAAGTGCTTCTGTTAATTACTGAGCATGAGGAAGGATAAGGGATCCCTTCTTGGCTACAACTCACTTCAATGCCAACTTTGAAAAAATCATATTTGCGCTTTTTCCATATAAAAGAAATTTGCGGTTCTTTAGTAGAATTTTCCACCGTGCTTTAGATGTTAACCAGGGGTGTAGTCATAAAAATAACATAAGATATATGCTCTAAGCAGAGGGATATTCTAGAATGTGTATACTATAAGCTTTCTTGAAAAACAGAGGGTATATGGTGTTCTATTAAAAAGTCCAGAAGGTGTACGGCGTATAGCCTGTACTACATCTCTGATGTTAACTGCACTGTTCACTCTGCACTATACTACAAATCAATTTTCTGTGCAATTATACACTTAGGGTATGCTTGGTGGCAGTGCATGAATGTGATAGCTGCAGGAACTAGGTATCTGGCATTATGTCGCCTTCCTTTACATTTATGTCTAATTAAGCTGCATCTTTACTGGTTACGTCTTTACACTATACATTTTTATAGTAACTGCGACTGATTTGTTTTCACGGAAAAAGCGCAAATATGATTTTTTCAAAGTTGGCATTGAAGTGAGTTGTAGCCAAGAAGGGATCCCTTATCCTTCCTCATGCTCAGTAATTAACAGAAGCACTTGTCCATTACTTTTTAATGCTCAATTAAAATCATATTCTGCTTTTGCACTGCTCCTTGGAGCATTTTTCACTAGTCCTTCTATTTTTCCATATTCCATAGGGATACTGCACAACTTGTTTTGTATTTTATATATAGAAAACAAAATCTTATTTGTATTGAAATTAAAAAATGCTACATACTCTAATACTCTGGTGTTACAAATTAAAAAAAAATTTTTAAACAGGTTTTTCTATACCAAAATTCTACGGTGGTTTTCAAAAAAAAAAATAAAAAAAATAAATAAAATAAATAAATAAATAAATCAGTTTTTTACTAAAGTGAATAAAATAATAAATCCTTTCAAAGAATAGATTTTTCATTCAAATATCCATTATTTTTGCCAAAAACAGGAACTTTTTTTATGCAAGAGTAAAGTTTGATACAAAAACCATGCTTCTTTTTTTTCTTATATGCTTTTATTCTTCCTTTCCGTATATTTATTTTTTCAATCAGCACCAAGGTGCGCTCTTTATTAGAAGACGCGCTCTATTAGAGGGCGCATTCTATTAGAATAAATACGGTATATACTTATAATAAATACACTTTGTTAAAGTACAGGGCTCCAATATTTGACAGGTATGCCAGGCATTTTTGCCATTGATGCCATTGTGCTAAAAACAAAATATAAATAAATGAAAAAAATGGATAAAATATAAATTTGGCATGGTGCAAAAAATTGCCTAATTTAAAATTAAAAATCAAATTTGACAGCCACCAGGGCTAGACATCGTGCATAATTCTGGTTCGAATTGAAATTTAGTTACATGATTGGAGTCGAATCGACTCCATCCGGGCGTTCTAGTGTTAAAAAATGACAAAAATCAGCATGTCAAAATTTTCAAAAAAATTCATAATTCGTTAAAAAATTAAGTTAAAAATAAGAGAAAAAAAAGCATTCTGTATTTTTTTATGCTTAATCGAATGGTGTAACTGGTTTTTCTCTCCGATGATCACAAGTACCTTAGATTGATGACTGCTATTCTTTTATTTCATCTTGTAAAAAAACTGTTTAACGTAAAGCTATGAATTTTTGCAGGATTAATTAGCATCGCAAAATCTTTAAAATAAACTTTACCACAACATTCTATCTGCATTAGAACGTTAGATATACCCATTTGTGACCAAGTTTGGAAAATACGCAATTTCAGAAAAACCGCCCAGCGAAATAACGTTTTCTCGATGACTACCTCGGGATAAAAAGTTTGTCTTTTGTTTAAAAAAAAAATTAAGTTTTTATCTTTAGTAGTTTTCGAGAAAAGTGCTGTGACACAAAATTTTTGTCCGATTTTCAGAATACTCTACAGTACACCTACAGTATGCCATAAAAAAAAAAAAAAAAAATTGCGCTATGTTGTGCTTCTTGGTCAGACGAACATTTTAAAAAAACCCCATCAAAATTGGATAAGTATTTAGTTAGTTATTGCAAAAAAAAAAAAAAAAAAAAAAAATTGAAAAATCCGTGTGCATCGTCGCTCAATCATATTATTGTAGCGCGCTGCCGCGCGCACAATGATACACTGCTCAAAACAATTAAAGGATATTGCAGTTTTAGGTGGATTTTGTATCTGGGAAACTTTTTAGTTGATTGATACATGGTCGACAGACATAGTAGGTTATATGAGAATAAATTACACATGTTTGGCAGAAAAAAATGCATTTTATTGCGCATTTGTGTACAAAAGGAAAAAACACAATTTTTGCATATCAGAAAAAAAGAATAAGAAAAGGTGTTTTCTTCAAAGAAAATCATTTTCAGTAGGGGGTATGGTTTCCATGGGCGGCCAGCAACGTTGAACACCTTTGAGGCATGGACTCAATGAGGCTATTAATGACGAGTTGGGGTATTCTGCCCCACTCTTCCAGAAGAGCTCTTTCCAGTTCTTGGAGAGTTTGTGGGGGTTGTTTGCGGCCAGAAACTCGTCTTCCTAGAGCGTCCCAAACGTGCTCGATTGGATTGATGTCTGGAGAACACGCTGGCCATTCCATTCGAACGATTCCGTCCTCGAAAAGGAAATCCTCCACCAGGTTTGCACGATGTGGCCTGCAGTTATCGTCCATTAAAATGAAGTTATCTCCGATTGCTGCAGCGTAAGGGACTACAATAGGTCTGAGGATCTCATCCCTATATCAGCGACCAGTCAGAGCTCCATCTCGAATGATGTAGAGGTCAGTGCGCCCATCAATGGAGATGCCACCATACACCAACACTCCTCCACCGCCAAATTTGACACTTTCGTGCACGAACGCAGGATTATTCCTACTGCCACGGTCCCTCCAGATGAAAATACGCCTATTATCCGGATGCACAGAAAAACAGGACTCGTCAGAAAACAGAATATTGCTCCATTCATTTCTCCTCCAGTTGACATGCTCGGTTGCCCACTCCCTGCGGTCGCGACGATGCCTTGATGTTAATCTAACACATACCATCGATCGGCGAGCATACAGACCTACAGCATGGAGCCGGTTTCGGACAGTCTGAGTTGAAATCGTGGTGCCTGTAGCCGAGCGAAAGTGTTGTTGGAGAAGAGTAGCGTTCATATTTCGGTGTCTCCGAGCTGTTAACGCTAAATACCGATCTTCATTGGGCGTTGTTGCCCGTCTACGACCATGCCCTGGTCTTCGGCCTCCACATCCACTCTCCAAAAAACGGTTCCAGATCCTGGAAATGACACTTTGTGACACTCCAATGGCTTGCGCTACTTCGGCTTGAGTTTGGCCCCCTTCTAACCTACCAACAATTCCCAAGCTTCTGAATCTGTCAAATGACTTCGCTGAGACATCGTACTCATCGAAACAAAGCAATCACTGAATGTCGATCATCCTTGTCTTCATTCTCTTTTATCCTGTTGAAAGGCAAATTTCATTCGCTGCCGCTGAAGCGACGTTTTTGACGTCGAACTCAAAATTTGCATACTCCACAGTTTGAAAACCAGAAAAATTTGCATTTGTGATTCTCTTCTATTTTGGCAAAAAAAATTTCGTTTATATCTTTATCTATATATATAAAAGAAAGTCAGGATTTCGTATTAATCACAGCACAAAAAAATCTGCCAAACCTAAAATCTTGAAAATTGGGGTAAAAATACTTCTGATAACATCGAGTGCCGCTAAGAAGGGATTTTCGAAAATTCCACTCCTAAGGGGGTTAAAAAAAGGAACGAACCTTTAAAAAATTCCTTAAAAATCGGCTTCTGTAGTTATTTTTCAACTGATAACACATTTTAGTGTATTTTTTCATGCTGAATCGAATGGTACCAAGCAAATTCTTTTAAATTCAGTAGTTCGCGAGATACTTCACATTTTCCTGATTTGGCGATGTCTTCGGCGCAAAAACCTGAAATTTTCAATCCTTATCACTACATAGTATAAAACAAAGTCGCTTTTTCTGTCCCTATATCCCTATGTACGCTTAAATCTTTAAAACTACGCAACGGATTTTGATGCAGTTTTTTTTAATAGATAGAGTGATTCAAGAGGAAGGTTTACATGTATAATAACATCCATTAAATAGTGAAGAAATACTGTTATTTTTTAGGTTTTTAATGTGATGTCGTAAATAATTTCATTTTTTCCGCTTATGCATTGCAAACGCAGGCTGAACCCTACAAGATTTATCAAAGTAATGTACTGATTATAGACGCATTAAAAAGGTCTTCACTACATAGTATAAAACAAAGTCGCTTTTTCTGTCTCTATATCCCTATGTACGTTTAAATCTTTAAAACTACGCAACGGATTTTGATGCGGTTTTTTTTAATAGATAGAGTGATTCAAGAGGAAGGTTTACATGTGTAATAACATCTATTAAATAGTGGAGAAATACTGTTATTTTTGAGGTTTTTAATGTGATGTCGTATATAATTTCATTTTTTCCGCTTATGCATTGCAAACGCAGGCTGAACCCTAGAGTAATAGTTTTAGTAGTTGAATTTAATGGGATGAAGTGGTAGTAACAATTTGCGGTGTCAGTAGTGACACGGGACTACCCGAAGCAAAGCGAGGGCGGGCCGCTAGTTTTATATAAAACTTCAAATATCCTTTAATTGTTTTGAGCAGTGTATTATAAAATTTATTAAATAAATATATTTTTTTAAATATTTTAAAACCATGTTTTTCCGTCATAATAAAAAAATGGTACGTGCTAAAAAGGTTTTTTGGCATTATTATGGATTCCTTTGCCAATAGCGTCAATCGGAACAGGATATGGAACTCTTCCTCATAAAATTAACATTAAGAAAGATAAACGGAAATTTGACAGATTGGGCACAGATGCCATATACGCACCAAGATGGCGTGATTTTTTTTCTGGAGCCAGTGTGGCGAAATTTTTGCTTTCAAATACCAATTACATGCAATTTTTAAAATTATTTTCTATTATTTTAAAAAGGAAATAATAATAAATAAAAAAGTTTAATTAATAACTGTAGAACAAAACAAGTTATATCATTTCAAAAAAAGAAAATAAAAGTAAATAAACAGTTTATTAATAAATAAGCAACAGCAGTCGGGTTACCAAATAAGAAATGAAATCGCCATTTTTTTTTTTTTTTTTTTTTTTTTTTTTTTGCTATCGCGCAAACGTGATGCATATATGACATCTGTACCTTTGACGGATCTACGTCTTAAATATTAAGCTTTCATAATCAAATTTGGGACAAGTCCGATATCCTGCGCTAGATTTTTCGCTGTTTTTTTTTTTTTTTTTTTTTTTTTTTTGGGGGGGGGGGGGGGGCGCTTTTTTGGCAATAAGCATTTTGATCTGGTTTAAATATTAAACCAGAATTAGTAATATAGCAATAATAATAGCAAATAATAGCAATATTAAACTCCCCTTTTTTAAATATTAAATGCATTTTTTGGCATTTGTGAGCGAGATTTTAAACATCTTACTACAAGCTTTGGTAAGTTTCCCCCCCCCCTATGTTAATTATTATTATTAAAATTTATTGTATTATTATTAAAACGGGGGGTTCAGGGGGGCAGAGAAAAGTTTATTTATTTAGAATCCTAAAAATTGTGTTCTTGCATCGAGGAAAAATTTTCAAGATGACGGAAAAACATTGTTTTTAAATCTTTGTTATTTATAAATCAATGATTTTACACATTTTTTTTTTTTTTATAAAATGTGCAAAATCATTGATTTATAACTAACAAAAATTTAGAAATGATGTTTTTTCCGCCATCTTGAAAAAATTTTCATGTTGCCAAAACGGCATTTTTGCGCAAATTATTTCGCCAAGTTTCTCCACCTAGCACAGGATATCGGACTCTTCTCCCAAATTTGATGCCAGGTGTTGAAATCTTACATAAGAAACTCGGGCACAGATGTCATATGCGCACCACAATGGTACGATTTTCATCTAAAGCCAATTTTGCAAAAACCTCGTTTTCGAATACCAATTACATGTATATTTAAAAAAAAGGAAATAATAATAATAAAAAATGTTTAATTAATAACGATAGAAAAAACAATTTATAAAATTAAAAAAAAGAAAATAAAAGTAAATAAACAATAACATCTAGGTTACCATACCAAGCAAAATAACGACGCTTTGACGCCAGTTAAATACCCGGTGCGTATATGACATTGTAAAAAAAATGGCGCTAATGTGAAGCGTATATCACATCTGTGGCGAAACTCGTACGTTTGTGTGATTTAAATTGACTATGGTTTCCCAATCCAAGAAGCAATTAAAAGTGTGCCACAAATATACTTTTGTGCTAAATCGCTCTCACTAAAATATGCTAATTGATGTCGAACTCGGTTTCGAAAGATCAACTTTTAAAGTTTATGCAAATGAGAAATTGCATTTTACTTTATGTTAAGACAGGACAATGCAAAAAATCAGTACATATGCTTTTATAATTTTATTAATGTTATTTAATGTTTCATTATACAGGAAAAATTTTAGAAATATAATTTTGTATAACTTAACATTTGTATAACATACACTAAGAACAGAATAGAAATTAATTTAAAACGCAAAAGGAAAAAATAAAAGCCTAACAAAAAATAAGGATACAGATGTCATAATCACACCGGAGTAAATAACCTAACAGGCGTCAAAATGACATTATTTTGCCCGATATGGTAACTTAGCTATTGTTGTTTTTATTTATTTATTTATTTTTAAATTAGATAAATTGTTTTGGTCTATAGGTATAAAATAAACTTTTTTTATTTATTGTTACTTTCTTTTTAAAATAATAGAAAACAATTTAAAAATATATGTATGTAACTAACTGGTTTTTAAAAAATGAAGGTTCCGTCAAATTAGTCTCAGAAAAAATATAGTGCCCGGTGTATACATGACATCTGTGCTAAAATAAATTCATAAACCTTGGTCAATGTACACAAGTATTTTTAAAGAAATAATTTTTAACTTTCAGAAAATTTATTGCAAGGCAAATCCTATAAAAGATCGGATCTGACATCATATATGCACCTTATTGACGCGATTGCAATAAAATGGTAATTTTGTGCCTCATAACCCGGCTATTGTTGTTTATTTATTAATAAATTGTTTGGTTACTTCTATTTAATTTTTTAAAATGATGTAAATTGTTTTACTCTACAGTTATTAATTATTAAAATAATAGAAAATAATCAAAAAATATATATGCAACCGATGTTTGAAACTGAAGTTTATGCCAAATTGGCGTCTGAAAAAATCGCGCCAATGTTGTGCATGTATGACATTTGTGCCAAATCTTTTATATGATACTTCAAAACTTTGAAATTTTAAAATAATTGCAAACAATTTCAGAGTTTTTCAAATCTTTGCCGAAAATTTGTAAGTAAAAATATTTCTTTAAGTAATTGGAACATAAATAAGTTGAAAACAGAGGTAAATTTTAAAGAAAGCAGCAGACTTCCCTCAACTTTTAGAAAATGAGAAAAAAAGCAAGTAATGTCGAAAGAATTTTCAAACTAGGATCAGTCATTGATGCTAAACTAACTGGTCGAGGTTCTTTTTCGACTGTAGGTTCTTGCGATGTTGCATTAACACTATCCCCCAGAATAATTTTTGGAGCAACAGTTTCAGAAAAATTATACAAATCATTCGGATTAGGACTCAACATCTTGCATTCACAGGTCTCCAAGTCCAATATGTAGTATTTGTCGCATATTTTACCACCGCAGCATAAATCATCAGGACTACTGTCAGGTTTAACAAAAGAACACCTCTTGCAGTACTGCCGACAGCGGTTGTCGGCGAACCACGGTTGTCGCCGAAGGCAACGACTTTGAGGCCAATCTGTGCAATATTTTGGATATTTATGATATATGACTGCCCAATCTTGGCAAGGAAAAGAACAATCATCCCAGTCCCAACCCAACTTGCAAGTCGTGCATTTACAATTCTTCCAGTCCGGCGTGGCACAGTTGTGGCAGACCCGTTTGCATTCACAGTCTAAATTGTAGTCTTTACACCTTCTTTTGGGATCGGGAACGCACAAACCTGTTGCACACATATATCCAGGTTTACATCTGGTACACGGTTGTCCGTACTTATAATGAATACATTCTTTATTCCACAAAACTCCACCGATATAATAGTGATAAGTATGAAACCAATGTGTTTCGTCTTCTAAAGGCCAGCAATTTGATTTTCTATTAAATCCAACGTGCTCGCTTTGAGCCTGCGTCACCGTAACGAAGTGGCCGCAACCATACAATACCTGTGGTTCCACGCATGAATAGTTATTGAAGTAGTATAATCCAATTTCCAAATGGTAAAAATTGTATACCGCTCTGGAAACCATGTGAGTATGTCCCGTGTATAAATTTTGACCTGTAATACCAGTCATATTTTCAACCTTTCCAAACACATGTTTATATTCACACAATTTAAGCATTTCCCCAGCCATAAATTCGGCGGTATTGTTGTATTCCATCATAGGTATATTAGAAACATTGGGAAAGGGGTATGTATAATTTCTTCGCAAAATATTATGTAACTCAACGACTTCTATTCTTTCTTCTGGTTTGGGAGCGTCTTCGGGAATATCTGGAAAATCTGTAGACAAAGCGATGATGTGAGACAACTCGAAGTCTCCATGATCATCTTCAGAAAGATCATCAGTGAGTATTCTATTCCACTCAACAGTTTCCTTATCAATTCCTGAATATCCAGTTAACGATGAAACACACCATATTAAAAATATATTCAAAAGGAAAATAAGATAAGACATCTGCATTTTTATCAAAATTGTTAATACAATCAACATGCAAACGAAGGAATAATAAAATCATGGAATACTCATGAAAAGCACGCGGGTAGAATCGTGAATTACAAAAATAATTTAGTATAATTTCTTGTTGACGTTTTCAAGATTTTTATCGATTCTTTCCGGTATTAATGCATCATAATTAACAAATAAAATTTTTTTTTTTTGTATCAATCTAAAACGTTAAATGCGGAATGAAAAAATGAAAAAAATATAAATTTTAGATTTAAAAATAAAAATTGGAGATCGTAGAACATCTAATTTCAGATGGGTGTAAAACTTGAGTCTAAAAAAGGCAAAAAAGAGAAAGAGCTCTCATTTTTTATACGAGAAACAAAAATTTTACTGCAGTCATAAATGACGTAATTTGTGCTGATTTTAATTGCCACTGGTGAGAAATTAAACTCAATGCCTGATTGACGAACTTAATGCTGTTCGTTAATTAAATTCCGAATACCACCTTGGTAACGATAAGTAATATAGTTATTTCATACCTTCTAATATTTAAAATATCTCCTCGGAAAATTAATATTTTTAATTTCTGCTTTTTATGCACTCTTTTTAAAAAATGTCTCATTTTACTTACCTGTCATACAAAGTATGCAATCGTTTTGAAAATCGAAATTTTTTTTGACGGATTTATACGTTTCAGATATTAGAGATTACGAAAAACATATTTTTAGGGAAAAAAATTGCTGTCTGTCTGACTGTGTGTCTGTGAACGCTCTATCTCCCGAACAAAATGAGATAGAGACTTGAAATTTGGTATGTTCTTAGTAAGCAAAAATGGAAAGAAGCCTATTTAATATCAGTGGCCTCGATTATCCGAAATTATTTTTTGCGGATTCTCGAAATATTCGTTTTGGTGAAAGGTCAATGAAAATTTTCGATTTTTTTTTTAATGGAATGGATGTAAAAGACAATAACAAAACATAAATGATAGGAGAATTAGTTGCCGAAATATTTGTATTCATATTGTCCACATTCTTCGACTTTTCATGACCCTGTATTTCATTCAAATTTCAATTCAAAGCTATGTTTTAATTAGAAATGAGATGCTTAATCCAACGCAATAAACTTTTAGTTAATAATTATCCTTTTTGGAGTTATAAATATGCTTCTTTTACGCAATTCGGTATTACTTGATTACCATGTCGATCAAAAACTTTCTTACAATGCCAATAATGGTTTATCGTAAATGAAACATTCACTTGACATCAAACACGTTACATGTGTTTGTTACAGGGTTCGCCGAAGTGGGCCCAGCCAGAAAAAACCCGCCCGGGTTTTTTCGGGCGGGCCCACTTGAAAAAACCCATCAAAAACCCATTTGTGGATTTTTTCAAATTTTCTCGTGTTTTCACAACTGTATCATTATTTAATCTAAGATATGATAATGGAAAGATAAATGCAATTTAAATATATTTCAAACTAACCATATTTAAAAGAATTTCTAAGTATTGATAAAATGACCATAAAATAAATTAATTTGTAAATAAGGAAGATTTCCATGGCTATATATTTTAAAATGCATCCAAGTGCTTTAAATCTTAATGTATACCTAATGATGGCGCTTGAAATGTGATCCCCATCCTGATTGCTTGTATTGTTATAGCTTTTAAGCACATTTATTATCCTGCTTCAATGAAAGTTTATACAGTAATTTTCAACACAAAAGTGGTGATAAATTATACAGGGTTCCCAGCATCATGGAAAGTCAGGAAAATCTCAAAATATACAGGAAAAGTCAGGGAATTTACAAATAATTTCTAAAAAAGTCATGGAAAACATTTGAGTGAAAAAATGAAAAATGACACAAAATTCATTAAACAGTTGGGGAAAAATAAAAAAAGATTGAAGTATAATTGCAGAAAAAAATTGCTAATTTTGGCAAAAGATTGTGAAAATAAGTATCAAATTTTGTTGTATGCTCGTTTGGTCAGAGAATTTTTCTAGATTTGGTTTGGGAAAATCAGGGAATTTTTTGAGATTTGGTCATGGAAAGTCAAGGAATATGCCAGTCATGTTTTGCTGGGAATCCTGTTATAACAAAAAAAAAAAAAAAAAAAAAAAAAAAAAAAAAAAAAGAGAGAAAGTTTTAGTATAGTACTTTAATAATTTCATTGTTAAAATTATTACTAATAATTAATTTTTGTAAAAGCAAAATGTTTATTATTGTCATAACCTTATAACCTTTAACCTCATAAACTTTTTGTAATCAATTAGTTATTTTAAATTGTATTCAGTAGTATACCGTAAAATCCCGTTAATTCACCCTTCCCGATCAAACGCCCCCTCCCCACTTTATAAAGAATTTGAAATTTTCAAAAAATCCCGATAAAGCGCCCTCCCTCCCCATCCTCAAAGGTGATAGAGAATGAAATGAATCATTATGAAATGAATGAATCATGAATCTTTGATGAAATGTGCGTTTTTTCGATGTTTTTTAATTGATTTCATGCTTGCTTTGGCTTTTTTTTTTTTTTTTTTTTTTTTTTTTTTTTTTTTTTTTTTACAAATTTCTCCTTCTTTTCTGCATTTTTTCGACAGAATTTACGTTTTTTTTAAAAAAACCACATTTTTTCAAGTATCAAAATTCATGATTCATTCATTTCATCATGATTCATTCCTGTAAATTTTGTTGAACGATCGCGAAAAAATCCCATGTAAGCGCCCCCCTCTAACTATTGTACAATTTTTCGTCACATTTGGGGGGGGGGGTGGATTAACGGTATTTTACGGTAATTACCTTGTTTTCAAACATTCTGAACCATATTTCTTTAACATAAATACCTTGATAATATCCAAAAAACCCTAATAAAATCTAATCTAAAATGTATCCAGATACTTTAAAAGATTCCTTACAGATGGCATACAAAACTAAACTAGTATAAATGTATTGCCATTTACGATCTAACTTTATAGATATGACTAACATTGACTTTTAGATAATCCAATTAAATACTATTGCAATATAAATGTTGCTTAAATTGTAGTATATATATATGCATATATATGAGTGAATTCTATTTTTTCCTTCACAAAAATAAAAATATTTACATAAATGTTGCTGTTTTAAACTGATTTCTATTGAAGTAAATGAAAGAAATTGCATAAATTAGTCCGTTTAACTTGAGATTTATATGAAGAAATTCAGTTGCACTTGATTTAAAATATCATTTTTCCAGTAATCTAGTTCTATGAGATACAAAATAATCTTTTTAAATGTATTTATATTTTCTTTTTATATATTTATTTTTATTGCTAATCTATACTTAATGCAAAATTATACCTTTGTTTCACTGATAAATGAAAAATTTAGGTACTATGCATGTGAAAATTAGAAATGTGAAGAGTTCTCTAAAAAATTTTGATAAAACCCGAAAAAACCCCGAAAAAACCCGGGTTTTAGACTACTGGGCCCAGTGGGTTGGGCTTTTTAAAAAAAACCCGGGTTTTTTCAAACCCTGGTTTGTTACGGCATCAAGTGATTTTTAATTTATGTTTTAGTGTATTATAATTAATCTTTTACAAATTTATTTGTTATTTTGTTATTTAAAATAAAAAATATGCCAATTTGTATAATTTACTAATAGTTTGGTGATTTATATTATATGTGGAAATTGGCCGACGGGATAACCAAGTAGTACCCGTAATCCGTAATAGAGTATTACTATGGATTAAAAATATTTAAATATGCATTAAAATTTTATTTTTAAACTGCGGTGCATTTTATAAATAGTTTTCATATGCTTTATTTTCATATTTTATAGTATTCATATCCATGATGTGTAAGTATTACGGTGGCTCCCAACGACTAGTTTTCTTTGTTTTCAAAATATTTCTGGTATCTATACTTAATTTTATGTGAAGTGTTAAAATTTTGCTACCGGTAAGTTTGTTTTTAACACATAAGATAGTAAATTAAGCATCGATTTTAGAGGAGCACACAATGCACATTCTATAAGAAGAGCACACCAGCTAAAGTATATTAATGTCCCAAGATTTAAATCTCAGCAAAGATCTCTTAGCCATTTGGCCAATCCTCCCTATTGACTGGATCAACACTTCCCATATAGCCACTTTTAAAGTATAGCACAGGATTATGTTTAGCCTAATTTATTGTACAGTGTTTATGCCTGGAATGAAAGCTCAATACTTTTTCATTACTTAAAATCTACTTGCTTAAATTTCTTTGATGCATTTTATCTAAGAAAATGCTGCAAAATGGTTCTAAAAATGGTGCTACAAAATGGTTAATCCCCATAATTGATTTTTCCACACCTGTTTCAATTATCTTTATGAAACAAAGACTATTGTTTGTGAATTTCAGTAGCTTTGGTTGCCACCTATTGGCGAAACTCTGTAATTCTTTTAAATATGAAAACTGAAGGATAGGTCAAATATTTTCCGTTTTCCCTACATACACTATCTACCAAAAAGTATTTGTACACTTTCAGTTTTTGACATTTTGTCAAATATTTAAAAATATACTGGTCGGATTCTTCTGGAACTTCAGAAATTTAAAGATTATGTTTCACTTTATATTTATTTACATTCATTTGTTAAGTGGGTAATTAGGGGGCCGGCAAAAAAACAAAGAATAATAGAAATATTTGGGATCGCCCTGTACATGAAAATGCACGAAACGACTTATCGCTTTAGAATACAAATATATGAATACAGTAGAATATGTACACTAATTTTTGTGAGAATAGCATGTATATTTACGGCGATAGAGCGATCTTTTTGAAAAATTCAAAAAATTCTGGTATGTTTTTGTTTATATCATGCTGGGTTTTTAACCAAATTTAACGCAAATTTCAGAAAAATTGGCAAAATGCAGTAGAAAAAATGTAGCGCAATTGGAATATAAATATGATAAATATTTTATGGAATATGAGTAGTTGTATAAAATAATTTTTATCTGCGCATGCGCGAACTAGAAAAACATTTTTTTTTTTACATCATTTAATAGTCAATTCTATGGAGTGACTTATAAAAAAAATCCAATCAAATATCGTGAAAATTCAAATAGATATCATTATTTTAGTGAGATGTTTTTACTCTGCTCTCTAAAAACGGCTGAATCTTAAGGGATTCTCCACAAATTGACATTTTTTAATAACTGACTTTAAAAAAAAAACTAGTATTGAATTAATACAATACCTAATACAATATTGCTGCTAATAAGTACTTGACAATTGTGATAGAAAAGAAAGAGAGCTTTATTCACATTCAGGGCCAAAACTAAGAGAGGGTTGGGGGAAAAAGGCATGTGCCCCGGGCGCTAGGATGAAAGTGTCCCAAATGTTCATTTTGCTTGGCGATTTTTTCCATGTCTATGTTTAGCATGATATTGTCAAAATCGTCCCATTCAAAGCATTTCTCCTATACCAAAGCATAGAAGAATCTAATGATGATGGCATAAAGATCCCGCATAAAGCAGATTTTTTTTTTCGTTTTGATTCGGTTTCACGATTTTAAGGTATCATTTTTTTTAAACAAAGCAGACTACTTTAATCAATATTACATATTTTAAGTTTTAAAATAAGTCGGCTATTAATAAATTAGAAAATCTTTCTTTGCAAATACTTTTGCAGATGCTTTGCAAAGAAGAAAAGGGAGGGGGGGGGGGGGTTGGAGCTCACCAAAATTCATTGAAATATAAATATATTAAATATTTTCTAAAATGTTCTATGTTATGCAATATTTTCAACCAAATATAAAGCCACATTCAGAAAAATTCGCAAAATGTAGTAGAAAGAATAAGGTGTTATTGAAATATAAATATATTAAAAGTTTTCTAAAATATGAGTATTTGTATGAAATATTTTTTAATCAGCGTATGCGTGAACGATAAAATTTATCATTTTACATAATTTAATATTCAACTCTATGGAGCTACCCATAAAAAAATCCGATCGAATTTCGTGGAAATTCAGAAAGTTATTGTGGATAGGAGTGAACTGATTTTCAATTGGTCTCTGAAAGCAGTTGAATGACGTCAGATTTTACGCAAATTGCCAAATCTCCATTTACGTTTTTTACTGGTGATTTACTTCTTTTCTTAGATAATTACCAGAACGAACCTATTTCAGGATAAAAATAATTATAAAAAATCGAAGCATTTGTGTCAAATCTACCCATTGATACATAATTGATAATGGCTCTTATGCAAATGCCGATATCTGCGATCCTGAAATACGTCAAGTTCTCCACTGTTAAATGTGGTGTCGAAAACAACACTGACATCAATCGCATGCATGATGCCAAGAAGAACAGAGCTGTCTGATTTTGAGAAAGGTGTGATCATCGGGTACCACCGAAATGGCCGATCTTTAATCGACATATCTAGTGAGCTTAATTACCCCAAAACGACTGTGGCTTATGTGATTAGAAAATGGAAGCTGAATGGTGATTGTCAGAATGTGGCCAGAGTAGGCAGACCGACGAAACTGGGAGATAGAGACCGACGGGTTCTGTCTAGAGAAATTCGGAAGAACCGCAACCAACCAATGTTACACATACGCCAAGAATTTCAACAAGCTTCAGGATGTGTTGTTTCCATGAATACCATCCGTAAGGAAGCTCATCTGCTTAATTTTATGGCCGTGCTGCCGTCCATAAGCCTTTAATCACCAAGTCCAACCGCGCAGCTCGGTTAAGTTGGTGCAAAACACGCCAGCAATGGACTGTACAGCAATGGAAACAGGTTCGCTGGTGTGATGAATCAAGGTTCACCCTCTACCGTTCTGATGGTAGGGTCTGGGTCTGGCGTCTGCCTGGAGAACGCCTCCTACCAGAATGTATTGTGCCCACAGTTACATTTGGCGGAGGGGGAATTATGTTCTGGGGTTGTTTTTCCTGGTTCGGACTAGGACCCTTGGTCCCAATTCATGGTAAGCTCAATGCCGATGCCTACTGTAATATACTGGACAACAGTGTACTTCCTACGTTGTGGCAATACTATGGATTGGACCCATGTTATTTCCAGGATGACAACGCAAGCTGCCATGTAGCGAGGTCCAGCATGGATTGGTATGCTGATAATGGAGTGCATCGACTCGAGTGGCCTGCCCAGACCCCAGACCTGAACCCAATAGAGAACCTCTGGGACGAGTTGGATCGTCGAATTAAGGCGGGTGACACACGCCCAAAATCAGTAAAAGAGCTTACCTGCCTTGTGCAAACAGAGTGGAATAAAATACCATTAAATGTAATACAAGGACTAGTTGAGAGCATGCCCAGGAGAGTCGCAGCTGTAATTGCCTCTCGAGGAGGATCTACAAATTATTAAATGTGAACAGGGCCAAAACCAGTCTTTTTTTCCCGAGGCAAACGTGGATTTTGAAGGTACCCCTTTTCCCCTCCTTCGCAAAGCATATTTACAAAGAAAATTTCTCCAATTTATTAATAGCCGACTTATTTTAAAACTTAAAATATGTAATATAAAATAACGCATTCTGCTTTGTTAAAATACTCCAATTTGATACTTTAAACCGAATCAAAAAAATTCTACTTTCAACAAGATCTTTAAGGCCCTTGTCCCTGCCCGCGAAGACACTGCTGAGCTAATGCTATTCCTGTGGGGAGGCATTTTTCTAATAACTCTTTCGCATTTTGAAATTTTCAATTTTTTTTTTCTTTTGCATTGGATAGCGGAAGTCCCTCTCAAAATCGCTCCTTGACTACTTTTTCGATTTGAGTCATAGATATTTTTTATAAAGTTAGTTTCACTTTCAGAACCGCTTTTGGAAGTGAAAGAAACATTATAAAAATATCTACGCCAAAATTGAAAAAGTAATCACGGAGCGATCTTGAAAAGGACTTCCGCTATCCAATGCAAAACATATTATTTAAAAATGTCCAAATGCAAAAGAGTTAGAAAAATGCATCCCCATAGGAATAGCATTAGCTCGTGAGCGTCTTCGCGGGTAGGGGCAGGGACCTTAAGCCATCATCATTAGATTTTTTTATGCTTTAGCATAGCCCAGATATAATAATTTTAACAATATTATGCTAAACATAGCCATGAAAAAAATCGCCAAACGAAAGATACATTTGGAACACTTTCATCCTAGCGCCCGGAGCACATGCCCTTCTCCCCCCCCCCTCTCTTAGTTTTGGCCCTGAATGCGAATAAAGCTCTTTTTCTTTTCTATCACAATTGTCAAGTACTTATTAGCAACAATATTGTATTAGATATTGTATTAATTCAATACTAGTTTTTTTTTAAAGTCAGTTATTGAAAAATGTCAATTTGTGGAGAATCCCTTAAGATTCAGCCGTTTTTAGAGAGCAGAGTAAAAACATCTCTCTAAAATAATGATATCTTTTTGAATTTTCACGATATTTGATTGGATTTTTTTTATAAGTCACTCCATAGAATTGACTATTAAATGATGTAAAAAAAATGTTTTTCTAGTTCGCGCATGCGCAGATAAAAATTATTTTATACAACTACTCATGTTTCATAAAATATTTAATATATTTATATTCCAATTGCGCTACATTTTTTCTACTGCATTTTGCCAATTTTTCTGAAATTTGCGTTAAATTTGGTCAAAAACCCAGCATGATATAAACAAAAAACATACCAGAATTTTTTGAATTTTTCAAAAAAATCGCTCTATCGCCATAAATATACATGCTATTCTCACAAAAATTAGTGTACATATTCTACTGTATTCATATATTTGTATTCTAAAGCGATAAGTCGTTTCGTGCATTTTCATGTACAGGACGATCCCAAATATTTCTATTATTCTTTGTTTTTTTGCCGGCCCCCTAATTACCCGCTTAACAAATGAATGTAAATAAATATAAAGTGAAACATAATCTTTATATTTCTGAAGTTCCAGAAGAATCCGACCAGTATATTTTTAAATATTTGACAAAATGTCAAAAACTGAAAGTGTACAAATACTTTTTGGTAGATAGTGTATAATCTTTGCTTTAGTACTATTTTCCTAATTTCTATCCCAGAAATTAGTTGTGGATTTTTGTGATCACGTAACATTGGCCTTGATAGCGTATTACGTATTACAAATTCCATTTTTGGTCACCATTGTTGTATTTTTGTGTATTCCATTTGGTTATCTCATTGGGTTAGAGTAAATTCCATTAACCCCATCGCGACGAGAGCCTTTTACGAAATTTTTAACGTTTTGTAACCTGTTTTTACAAACATAAGTTTGTGCCGTATTAAATGGAGAAAATGATCCGATTAAATAAGGAAAATTTTACAGTACAATTTTACTGGTGGGGATAAATAAGGTTTTTGAAACCTTTTTGCGGCACATATACGTGTCTCTCGTCACCAAAGGGTTAAGTGATCCTACATTCTGTAAATTGAATTTGATGTGCTGTGAGGGATTTAAGAATTGATCTTTTGCCACAGGCATGACACTCAATATTCCTTCTAATCTGTTATTATTTTTTTTACATGTTACAATTAATTGTATTTTATATACCGGGTGTCCCAAAAATGACTGATGGATCTTAAAATTCAATAACTTGCAAACGGTGGCAGCTATTTAAAAAAATTTTGCAGGAGGGTTATGTATAATGTCAGGATTTTTTTTTTTTTACCGTAATTTTTTTTAGTTCGAATTTCAAACAATAGGTGGCGCTGACTCCGATTGAAGGCCAGGTCGACGCTTCACTCAGCACTGATCACCTGGCCGTCAGCGCCACCTATTGTTTGAAATTCAAAATAAGATAAAAAATTACGGTAAAAAAAACTCCTGACACTATACATAACCCTCCTGCAAAATTTTTTTAAGTAGCTGTCACCGTTTGCAAGTTATTGAATTTTAAAATCCATCAGTCATTTTTGGGACACCCGGTATTAACTGTTAGTGATATGAGATTGCAAGTTTGAATTTTTTTTCCTACATGTTGGTGATTTTATAATGTAAGTTTTTCTCTTTTCTCATTTTAATATTATTGGTCTAATATTTGTCTTGTTTTTTTCATTAATTTATGTTTTGGTTTTACGATTAATCATAGAGAAATCACTTTTAGGATTTTCCTGATTTCTAATCAGAAATTAGTGAAAAACGAGCCAAGTACCACAGTTTCCAATAATTTGTATTGTTCCAATATTGATAACTTCTCTTGTCTTGTTTGAGTTTGTTATTTATTTGATTTTTATTTATTCATTGTAGATGTGAAATAGTAGTATTATATAATGGTTATATATATATATATATATATATATATATATATATATATATATATATATATATATATATACAAATTTAAAGTTCATATAAATGGCTGCATAAAAGAAGTCAGATATTATTTCCATTGCAGATAGTAAATTGGTGAAATTTGAGTTTTCACATATGCTATGCGTTGTCAAAGTATGTGAGCGAAGATTGGTGATTTTTTTCGAGAATTTCGAAACAAAAGAGAAGCATCTTTGAGGGTGCATTGATTATAAAAGGATTACTTATATTTCCCTCTTGCGATCAATCGAATTATAAATAACTTTAAAAAAGATGAAATACATTGGGGAGGTCATTGAATATCTTAAAGTTTTCACTAAATCTAAGCTTAATCTAATCGTACTTTTGTTACTATATATGATGTATTTTTGTTATTTTCCGAGAAATTAAATATAATAAATAACAATACATACATATTATATTTCAGATTTGCAATCGACTTCAATGTTTAAGTACGATTTTCCTAATTCGTGCGGTAGAGCACTCGATCAAGCCTTGTATCAATTTAAACAGCTGATCGATTAATAACATTCATTTTTCATTGATAACTCGGAGAAGAAACACAAAAAACACACGACAATTGAACGAGAAATTTGAGCGAAACGATATAAATGCCTCCAGAGAATTGGCTTATCACGTTTAGATATTCATTTGAAATCTACAATTGCTATTTGGAATTCCTATGATTCATAGCGCGAATAAAATAAAAGAAAAAGAGCAAAAAGGGAGAATAGCTAAAGAGATGGCGGTTTTTAAAAGTGTGTGTGATATATTATTTTATTTAGAATGTTCAAGAGAACAACTCCCTTTCTTGACACCTCTGGCACAGCTGGATGGAAGATAGATGGACGGTATGATGGAAGAGGATAAAAATTGCAGGAAGTAATTTTTAGACCGGCATGTTTCTTTATTCAAATTTACCGGGTGTCATAAAATCGTTTGACTGTTTTTAAACTTCAATAGCTTGTAAATTGTGACAGCTACTTAAAAAAATCTTTCAAAACGTTTGTGTAATAGGGCAGGAGATTTTTATTTATTTACTTATTTTATTGCGGTTCCTGCTTTTAGTTTCAAATAGTAGCGATAGATGGCATAATGGAAATAATAGGCATTCAATTAAGGGTCAAAGCCAAAATCACCCAGCTTTGATGCGAACAAAAGAGGTTAACCATATGGAGTGGGTCTCCTTCTGACTGAGTTCAGGATCGGATTTGAGTGTTCTCTGTTTTGGTTTCCCATTGTACCTCTATTATCTTCAGCGCCATCTATTGCTGCTATTTGAAACTATTACCACAAAATGCAGCAAAAAAAACTTTTTACATTTTATATAAATATCCTACAAGAATTATTTTAATTATAGTCACATTTAAAAATTATTACTTTTAAAAAAGTCATTTCCTTTTAAGACGCGGAATTTAAACATGCTATAATAATGCTATAAGTGAAATATTATAAAAAACACTTCTGCAAAAGTAATTTATATTTTATTTTTTAAGGATTTCTTAAATCAAAAAGGACAAATTTATGACAAGTTTTATTTTATTTTTGTTCGGAAATGCACGAAATTAGCTGCTGTTGCTGTTCAAAAATTATGTAATCGCACTCGTTTTCCGGGTTTTTTTGCAAACGAAAAAGATCCTTCAGGAAATAGTGTAAAAGTGGGTGTTTTGATCCGAATTTCCGCGCAAAAGAAGAACAACACCTCAAACAGGGGCGAAAAAAACCTTTGTCATGTGATCAAAATCACTTATAACTCAATAGGTAATTTATTGCTCAAAAAAGGGAAAACACAGTTCGATTTTAAATCGCTTCCATATACGGGTCTTCGAATCTTATATCTTCCCGTTAAAAAAATAAGTTTGTGTCAAAACGTTTTGCGCTTGTTGAGCAAGGCAGTTGAGAACAGCCTTAATCCTTTACATTTTGAATTTCGAATACAAAAACTGCTTCACCCCAGGGCACTACCGCCGGGGCAGCCGGGGCACTGCCCCGGGGCCCCCAAGCCTGAGGGGCCCCAAACTGATGGTTAAAAAAACTATCGATTTTAGTTTCTAGCATGGGCGTAGGAAGGGGGGTCCAGGGGGGTCCTGGACCCCCCTAGAATTTTGGCTGAACCCCCTACAAATATTTTATAGTGAAAATATGACAATTTTTTGAAAAAAAATATTTAAAAAAGCAGTAGTGCTATAAATGATAAATAATAGCAAAACCGAATAAAAAGCAACTATTAGTTTTCTATGCCATTATTTATGAGTGGGGGGGGGGGGGGGCACACTCAGTGTCTCACAAATGATAAACAACTACAGATAAGCCAGATATGAGAGTGATTCTTTTTGCTCTGGAACACAGAACATCTCAATACTTTTATGCCTGCAGATAAAGAGGAAGCAGGACGTATCTGCGATAAAGCAACTCTGGCTTTTCTTTTGTATGGATTATCCTTGATCTTGTCGGTAGAACCAAAGAAAGTCCAGCTTCTCTCTAAACGAACTAAATTCTAGGAAGTTACGTATAGAAATCAGGTCCTCCTAGTCTCAAAGATAGTAATCTCGCTGTTTTGCGTTGGCTAAAACATTCTCTGTGAATTACTTGTACTTAGTACGGGTTACATATGGGCTTACCTGCTACCATCACCCATATAAAGAACATATAATTTTCAAGGGTATGGTGTTTTTTGATTAGTTCTGTTTAAAGATTTTATTTTATATGAAGGAAATTTTTATTGTTATTGTATACTTTTAACTAATCTTCATAAATGTTTATCTAATTTTTCATTCCTAAATATGTTTTCGAGAGCGAGGGGTAGGGATGATTGATAGATATCACTATCATAATTTCAATATATCTGCTTACCATTATATCTATCACTTCAGTTGTAGTTCCATGCACGCATATTACAGTGCCGTTTGTGAGCTGTTAAGAGATGTCTCGTGGCATATTGTTCTGTATATACCTTTTTAAAATATTTTATAATTATATTGATTTTAGATCATTTCTAAGTTGAATTCAATTATTCCTTTACTCTCTTGTTATTTCCAAATTTTGTATATTCCGTCCTAGTTGGCTCGGATTTCTGGCTTCCGAGCCATGTAGGAAAGAAGTTTGTGGCAATTTTTTCCTAAGTGGAAGAAGAAAATGATAAAATATTCCATTGTTTTATTATCTATTTTGCATTTTTTTTTTTAATATAGTAAAACTTTTTTAATTTAGACTCCTAGAAAACAGAAAATTCTATTTAGAGAACTTTTTCAATCCCCCAATACTTCTATAATATTTGTATGTTTTAATTTTTCCCCCCTGAATTGCGTACCCACCGAATAGCATCCGAATTCCAGAGTCTCAATGTGTTTGCTATTCAGAGGTGGTATTGTATATATGCAAAATAGTGCAGCCAAGAGCTTCGTCTGAGGTAGCTTATAAACCGTTGTTATTCATAAAATAAACAGTGTTGTTATATTACATGTTCATACAGCAATGTTTAGTAAATATATGATGCATATAAGCCGGCGAAATGTAAAATATAAATAATCATAATAAATTTAACATTTATGGTATTTATCGTTTTCATAAAAACACCTCTCCTTCAACCCCTCTCCCTCACCCTCCAAGAAGAAAAAAAGAGAGAAAGAGCAGTTGCATACAGGTATTGCATTTCTCCTAATTTTTTCTTTGGCGCAGCATGTCCCTGAAGAGATTTTGCGCCACTAAACCCTATACAACCAACAACTTAATATTTTCTTTCTTTGATTTGTCGTTCAAATAGAAGCTCCTGTTATCTAGAATTGAAACATTTGAATGGGAAACATTTTATGTTGTTTATACTTTACCTTGCTTTTAACATACATTAATATTTTAGATCATATCTTACTATTTTTATGCATCTTCTAATAGCTTTTAAATGGCTCTTGGTATATTTGTGTGTGTGAGGGGAAGGGGGGGGGGGTAAACCTGAAATCCCATCCCATGTTTTTACTTTTTATATAAGACACTGCCCCTATCCTCACCCCCGAGAATAATAGGGGCCGGGTCAGAGCCTTTTAAACATTTTTTGCGCGAAACATCCCCTCCCCCTAAATTTCTCACCTTCTTAGTGCAAAATTTTAAAATTGAGTCGATGACTCTTCCTGACCTTCAACCTTTTGGGAAGCATTCATTAATTTAGTTCTAAAGGTCTAATTTCAATGGGATTTGGCTCATTCAACTTAGATAACAATTCAGCAGATGGCAATTATGAAATTTTATGTTAGCTTCAGCTAATAGCTTTTTCGAACATTAGTGATGCATTATTTTTTCGTATTTTACGGGCTTGATTTTTACGAAACACAAGCTGAGCACTTCCAGTGCATACGCTTTCGGTTGTGGGGTAGAGGTCTGCACGGGCCCGGGCCTGGCTCGTGGCCCGTAACCGGCCCGGCAGGCGGGCTGGGCCGGCGAAATCGTTTCGAATTTGCTAACGGGCCGGGCCGGCAGAATTAGAATGTTTTTTCAACGGGCCGGCCCGGCAAAAAAATTGAACGGGCCGGGCCGATATAAAAATTTCCGGGCCTACCGGCCCGTTTTGAATATTTTAGACATAAACGATAAAATATAAACCTATTTTCAACGAAAATGATTTTAACGAGAATAAATATAAATGTGCGTCGCGAGCCATACTAGTTTGACAGCATCAATATAAAAATGTAACTTGTGCAGTGTAGAGATCGGCATCGGACAGTTACATTGTGTGTAACCCGTTTTAATATTTTTTAAATTGACTCGTGCAGGGCCAAGATCAAAATTGGAGATCAAGGCATTATTTAGACTTGCCGGACAGAAAGAAAACTTAATTGTTCTCAAGATCTGTAGGGCAGACAACATAATTTATAAAATTATGAACAGCGATAAAGAACTTATGCTAGCTTAATCTTTGGATATACACTTTTTGATGGTTTTTAAATTAATTTTTCAATAACGCGAAAGTCTGATACATTTTTAACTGTAAAAATATAAAAGTGATAAGCCTGACTATTGAAGGGATTTGGAATCGAATAGCGTTTTTCATTTTTGGTAAATAAAATACTTGTATAACCTTGTTGAGATACAATTGTTTCTCAAATGGTTGCAGGTTTTTCCTTCCTATGCTAACGCTTCCGGAAATTCTATTCAAAACGCTAACTATGACAATATTTTATTTGCTTGCAGTGTTCTTAAATTGCTTGTATCAAAAAAAGGATAGCGCCATTCGATTATATAGTTTCTGAATAAAGACACCTGCTAATCATATGCATTTCTGAGAAAAAAATGAATTTAGAAATGTATCAGAAAGGAGCTTCTTTGAATTAACGTATGAATTTGGATTGAAAGTCTTTAATAAAATGATATAGAAATATTTTTATAAATCTTCTTTTATTAAACAGCTTCAAAAGTTATGATGTTTTTAAATTTCTTTTTTTTTCTTTTATTCTAAGCCATATTAATTTTTTAATGAATCTTTATTTGGATGTTGAAAGCCTAAGAATTTTCGTAATCATTAATGTTACTAATGTGTATTTCCTGTAAAATATACTGTAAAATCATTCCATAGATAAGTATGCAGTACTCTTTAAAAAAATCTTAATTATATGATAAAAATCTGAATTTTTTTGAAGTCGTAGAAATTGTAACGGGCGGTCGGGCCGGGCCGGGCCTAAAATATAAAAATTTGAACGGGCCGGGCCGGGCCGGGCCGGGCCCGGTCCTGTAAATTCCTGCCCGTGCAGACCTCTATTGTGGGGTTCCAAATCCTATAGTTTCGTTCGGAAAGAGGATCTTCTGAGAACACGCTAGTCGCTGCGGAAATTAATAAGATCCCTGAATTTAGGTTCATTTAAAAGATTTTTAAAAGATAAAAAAAAAAAATTCAAAATTGAATTTTGTTTAAAGTTATTATAACGAACTCCGCTCAACGCTGGGTGGGTCAGCTAGTCTATATTATAAAGCGCAAATGTGTCTGTACGTAAGTGGCAACAGCAGGCAATTAAATTTTGATTTTATTGCAATATTTTTAACTTTTAAACACTGCATATTTTCAATTTTTATGCCGTTTAATGGGAGAAAAAAGTTACAGTAAACTTTGTCTAAGGCTGAATCCATAGGAATCGAGAAACTTTTCCGCAGCATAATGTCGGCATTTATGGAATACTTGCGATGACAAAAAAAGTATTAAAAACTACAAAAAAATTAATAACTCAAAAACAAATTAAGACACAGCTTTCGAACAAATTGCATTTAAAAGTAAATTTTTTTCCCTATACAACGGTGTAAAAATTGAAAATGTGCGATATTTCTAAGTTTACAAATTGCAGTACAGAAAATTGTAAAACTAAAATTTTATTTAAAATTTGTACGTGTTGCCATTTTCAGAAGGACATGAAACAAAATTTTTCAACAAAATTTACAATTCTGATGTATGTAACATTTATTTTATTTAAAATTTTTATGCAATAAGTATCGGAGAAAATTTTGTAGAAAAATCGGTTTGCTGGTGGCGTTGGGATAACGAATTTTATACAATTTCCAGGAAGTGGTGGGGACATGATAGCAGTTGAAGAAAAAAGCATATTGAATCAGCTAATTGTTCTATTTTCGATTTAATTTTAATATTTGTATTAAGTCAAATATTTTCACGATTTTGGGCACATTAAAAACTGATTAGACTTCAATATGATTTTTTTTTCTTCTCCCCCATTTGAAAAAATTATTTAAAAAAAAAAAAACTTTATGTGTAGTATTAAAAAAAAGCATAAAATAGAAGAAAGTTCTGTCTGAGTTTCTTTAATCGACAATACGTGTGAATTAACCAGTACCCAGGAATGTATCAATAGGTGAATTTTCTGTTGTATTATTAGTTTTAATTAGGGATGCACCGAATAGTGATTTTGACCGAATGCCGAAATTTCGGCCGATAGGTGAACCGAATACCGAATATTTTGATAGCCGAATAGTAATTGTTGGACCAAATATCGAATATTCGGTTTCAAGTACTTTTTATATTTCAAAGTTTAAAGGTATTAAAATGTTGCTTTTTAAAACAATTTTACATAATATTTAATTTATTAAATAAAGAAAGATATATGTTTTTTTAAAATAAAAAATTAAATAAGAAACTGACATTTTGATAAATAAGATCTTTTTATAAGAGTATTTAGTATTGAAAAAAAATCTGCTTGAGTTATTTAAGAAGCACATTTATGAGACTTTTTTAATTAATAAAATTCTTAATTTCATGGTTTCTTCTATGAATTAAAACAAACATTTTAAAATCAAAGAGTCTCATAATTGTCCTTTTTAAATAACTCAAGGCAGATTTTTTTTTTTTTTTCCAATATAAAGTACAAATACTTTTAACTTACTTCTGAATTAAGGAATGTTTAGCTCATAATTCTTTTGTTGTGAATGGTGACATTTTCCACCCTTCCCATCATATCATGTTTTACAAAAATCAAAGCATGTGAGTTGAAAACATAGTTATAGTATCATATTTATTGTTAAAGCAACAAACGAAAACACAAATTTGACCTAGAGTGAGATGAAATACAATGTACTTATGACTCAATAAGTTGATTATGATTATGGTTTCATGAACAAAAATTATCTGCCTTGATGGCTGTTACTAGTCTCAAAAGTTTTTCTTTCTTGTTTAAGGACTTTTATTTGGGAAAAGCAAGAAACAGATTATTCATTAAACAAAATGTCGGAACTTGCATCTGCACATCATTTAATCCTAAGCAGAATCCTCATAAATCACTATTTTAATCCTTCTTATGGTTAATTTTCTTAAGTTATACTTTACAAATAGCAAATAAATAATGTAAAAATATTCTATTTTATTCAAATATGATTTTCTTTCTAATTATTTTAAATATATTTATAAATTGACAGTTAAAAGTAGAAATTGTGATAAGTTTTTAAAATGTGTTTTAAAAAGTTTTATCAAGTTTTGGATTCAGCTAAATATTTTGATATTCGGCCAAACCGAATATTCGGTAATATAGCCGAATACCGAATAGATACCGAATATTAGGTGTAACCCTAGTTTTAATAAAAATGTTCACTTTTATCGTTTGGAAATTATAAAAGAGATTATAGAGAGACTATTGAGACCATGGCCCCCCCTAGAAAAATTATGTAGTTACGCCCATGGTTCTAGTCTAAGTTCCTATAAAATGCCCAGCACATACCTAAAAGTTAGTAATTAAAAAAAATCAAAGTGTTAGAATAGATGTTTTTGCTTGTCTGTCAGTACACTCCTTACGCTTCGCATGCAAAAAGAGTTCTACAGCAGACAGCAAAATGTCCAGTCGAATGTGTCATCATGTCGCGCCAGCATGTTTGCTGATCCCACCGAAGCTAGTATAAGGAAGAAAATATGGACTTCTAATCGACTGAATAATATAAAAATCATCTAAAGAATTCTAGAAAATCTTTCTTCTTATCTATACTAATAAGTTAACAAAACGCTCTGTTTGTGTATGTCTGCGTATGTGTGTGAGAGAGTGTGAAGTGCGATGGTTAGCAAAATCTACCGCACATAGAAGTCTGAAATTTTAGGTGAACATAGTCCAAGACAGATCCTGATGCACCTGAGGCTCAGACTTTTAATATTTTAAGGGCCAGGGCCCTGGGTCCCTTACAATTTTTATGCGCCAAATTGTTAATAGCTTGACTCTTTTTTATCTAATCTTTTCCGTTTTGAGGTACCTTTCTCTTTTTAGATATTTTCGCCTTTTTACTCTTCAGTTATGACCTTGGACTCTTGGGGCCCGTTTTAGGGCCCCTTTTAGTCTTTGAGATAGTAAATTGTTAATAAACTGCTTCCATTAATTTCGATCTCCATTTTTGGGATACCTGTTCCATTTAGATATTTTCAAATTTTCACATTCCATATAAGACACTGGGGCCCCCTAGATAATCATAGGGCCGACCCAGGGCCCCTTGATCTTTTTGTGCGCTAAACATTTTTCATTCCCTAAATTTCTCACCTTTTTAGTGCAAATTTTTAAAACTGAATCTTGGACTCTTATGTCAGGACCAACATTTTGATATTTTTATTCGGGCCCTGGGACCCCTTTTTTAATGCTTACCCAAACAATTGGTGCATTTATAAAAAATATTATTCTTGCAAATAATTCATACTCTATGCTTAATTTTGACTAATTAAAGGTCTAAAGCGTTATGTACTAAAACATTTTAACATGTTTTCATGTTAGGGCCCTGATTGTATTTGTCAGTTGATCCCTCTATCATAGCTCCCTTAAAAATGCTCGGATTCACTAGCTTTTTTAAACAACTTTTTAGGTCCTCCAACTACGACATGAACAACAAAAAAATTTTTTAGACTTCAGCTACCACTATTAATGAATATTAATCGCTTTCTTGGAGCCCTTGGTGCAGCTTCTTTAAAAATTATCCAAATTGCTTTCAATTTTATTCAACATAGTTTTAGCGTCTTCCCATTATTTTAATAACTACACAAATATTTTTATATCCAACTACATGCTAAATTATTTCCTGGCCCTTTGAGACCCGGTACAGCCCCCCTTGAAGATTTTGTAATAAAGGGGGCCCGGTAAAGGGGGTCAAGGGGGCCCGGTACAGGCCCCCTTGAAGTTTTTGTAATAATAAATTGTCAATAAATTGCTTCCTTTTAATCTGATCTTCATTTTTAGGATTCTTTATTCATTTAGATATTTTAATGTTTTGACATTCTATACAAGACACTGTGTTCCCCTGTGTTATCATAGGGTCCAGCCCAGGGCCCCTCAACATTTTGTGAAATAAGCATATTTCACTTCCTATATATCTGATCTTCTTAGTGCAAAATTTTAAAGTTGCCTGGGACTCTTCTTTCAGGACCAATCCAGAAAACCTGATGTTTTTACTCGGATCCTAGGGCCCCTTTTTAAACATTTGCCCAATCAATTGGTGCATTTAAAAAATTATATCATTCCAAAGATTAGTTCCTTTATATGCTTAATTTTGACTAATTAAAGATCTAAAGCGCTATGGACTAAAATATTTTAACATGGTTTCATATTAGGGCCCCGGTTTTAACTGTCAGTTGGTCTTTACAGGGCCCCATATTATAGCTCCCTTAAAAATGGTCCAATTCACTAGATTTTTTTTCTATCAGTTTTTTATGTCCTCTCTCTACCTATTACATGAACGACAAAAGAATTTCTCAGACTTCAGCTACCATTAATTTTGTTTGTCAATTGCTCTCTTGAGGCCCTTGATGGAGCTTCTTTAAACATGAACCAAATTGCTTTCAATTGTATTTAACATACTTATAGCGTCTTTCCATCATTTTAATAACTACAAAAAATATCTTTATACCCAACTACATGCAAAATAAATTCCTGGCCCCTTGAGGCCCGTTGAAGTTTTTGTAATAATAAATTGTTAATAAATTGTTTCCTTTTAATCCGATCTTCATTTTTAGGATTCTTTATTCATTTATATATTTTAATGTTTTGACATTCCATATAAGACACTTTCGCCTCCTGTGGAATCATAGGGCTCAGTCTAGGGCCCCTGAACATTCTGTGAGGCAAACATAGTTCACTCTTTAAATTTATCCCCTTCTCAGTGCAAAATTTTTTAATTTGACTTGGACTCTTCTTTCAGGGACAAGATTTTCATATTTTCATCCGCGGCTAGGACTCTTTTTTTAAACATTTTCCGAATCACTTTGTGCATTTCGATAAAATGTTATTAAAATGAATAATTCGAACCCTATGATTAATTTTGACTAATTGTAGATCTAAAGAGCTAAGTACTAAGTTATTTTAACATGTTTTCCTGTTAGGGCTCTTTTTTTAACTGTCAGTTGTCCTTTTTGAGCCTTTATTATAAATCGCTTTTAAAATGATTCAATTAACTCCTTTTTTAAACAACTTCTTAAATCCATCAGCTACTAAGAAACCGCCATAGTCTAGCTGCTACCAATTTTGAATATTAATCGCGTTCTTGGGGCTGTTGGTGCAATTTCTTTAAAAAGGATCCGGATTGCTTGCAATTTTCTTTCACTTTGCTTTAGCGTCCTCCCATTACTTTAATAACTACAAAAAATATTTTATACCCAACTACATGCGAAATAAGTTCCTGGCCCCTTGAAGATTCTGTACCATAAATTGCTATTAAACTGCCCTCTCTTAATCCAATCTTCATTTTTGGAACTATTTTTTCACTTAGTTATTCCCATGTTCTTACATTCCATTTAAAAGCCTGAGACTCCCTATGGTCTCGGCTCAGGCACCTTGAAATTTTTGTTCTCCATGCATATTTTACCCATTTATTATCAAACCTTCTCAATGCATAAATTTAAAGTTGAATTTTGGACTCTTATTTCAGGACCTACACCCTGATGTTTTTATTGAGGTCCAAAGGCCTTTTTTAAAGCATTTACTCATTTTTTATGCACTTCTTTAAAATATTATTTAACGAATAATTCATATCCTATGCTTAATTTTGACTAATTGTAGATTTAAAGTGTTAATTGTTTGCTTAAGGTTATCATAACGTGTCCCGGGCAATGCCGGTTGGGTCAACTAGACTATTAATAAATACATAAAATCGAAAAAAATTATCACAATCCATCTTTCAAAAGGTTTTTAAACAGAAACGCATGATTAAGTTACATATACTCAAAAATGAACCTAAATAAAATGCTCTTTAAAGTATTCAACCAATCAGAAGTCCATATTTTCTTCCCTATGCTAACTTCAGTGGGATCGGCAAAAATGGCGTCGCCGCCAAGTGCCTGCCGAGTAGTTGTCCAATTCTGCATTTTTTAGTCACTTTTGGGCTTATCATACTATGTACATTTAAACAACGGTGTGTGAGAAAAGAAACTATGCCCGGGGCAAGGTTTCAATTTGCCCTCCGTGGGGGGGCCCCACCGGAGGTTTTGCCCCGGGGCCCCCAAGTTTATAGTTACGGCCCTGCTTCACCCGAATAATTATTTACGTTAATGTCTAAAACAGCTAAAACAACATATATAATAATAATAATTTAATTTTTAGATAATTTTTAAATTAAAGCCGATTTAATAAATCGCTATTTAGAGCTCTTTTTACAAAATAGTTACAAGAACTATTGTGGTAGTCTCATAATTCTTATGAGAAAATTGTAAATAAATGTATCATTATCCTATCTGTAATAGTGAATGTTAATAGCAAGCAAATTTTTCGTATAACAGATTTTAATAGGATAAAAGGGTTGAGAAAATAACCATATAAAAAATACTTAGCTTCGATTATTTCAGTTTGCTTTCAAAATATGACTGAGCAAATTATTTTGTATGAAAAATTCAATCTGTCTTTATTAGTGAACGAATTAAATAAGTTTTACATTGAATTTTCTTCAGTGGTATTTAAATGCACCGTCAGAATATAAAGGGTTATGTACCCGTAAGGCATGGCGACGTCACTGCGACGTCGTTGTGAAGTTACATTGTGACTTTGTGACCATCGATTGTCGATGTGACGTCACGTGACATCGATGTGAAGTCACAGTGACTAAAATGTGAAGTCGTTATGGCCGTTTTAGAGCTCATTTGTGACGTCACAATGTGACCACTTTGTGAAGTCACGGTGTGACAAATTTGTGAAAAACGTGTCATTTGTGACTATTTTGACATTAACATTGTGACGAAACTGTGACAAAAGCGAAGTTAGTCGTCAAAAATCAAGTTTTGAGAAAACGCGACTTAAAGTTGAAATTATATGGGTGCGGCTATAAAAGTGTTGATACATAAATGCTTATAACTCCGTTAAAAATGCAAATATTTTTATGCGGTTTTTTGCATTGAGTTAAGAAATAATTGAATAATCAAACTAAATCATAAAAAATTCTAGGCTAGGTTTTTGGTAAGTTTTCAACTTCTGAGCCCCCTTAAAAGAAGAGTTCAAAGATCACAATAAAACCAGCAGCAATTTCCTATTTCATCCATTATCATTGATTTTCAAATTTAAAGTCAATTATCTTTAAATTCAATTTACTCAAATCGAATTATTGTCACTTGTACTCCTTGGCTTCTGAAGTCGTCATTTATAAATTTTCTTTTCAAAATTGAATGCAAGCATTCTTGTAATGATCAAAAAAATTATTTCCATTGCTATTTGAATACTTAAATAGGAATAAAAGATAATAAGAACCGAATTATTTTTAGCAAATAATAAAAACAACATATTTAATTAAAATTTTCCTAATGTTCCTAAAAAAAGAATGTTTTCTGCTTTTTTTCGTTAACGAAAATTAAAAAGAGATCATTAAATTATCTTTTTTTCATGAGAAAAAAGGGGAAATATTTGCTGCCTTACAAAGCAATAAAGAATAAATTCAAGTTCTCTAATTAGAAGGTATTACTTCGTAAAACCTGTTCCCAATTCATTTTAATTAATAAAAGTATTTCAGGTTTTGTAATTTATTTCTTTTCTGTATACGATTCAGCAGATTAATTTGCATGTTAAGGCATTGTTTTTTTGTACATTGCTTGTTTATTTCACATAATTAAAATTGTTATAAAATATTAAGTCACGTGTGGCGTTAATTAGCTTGATATCAAATTAGATTGAAGTCAAGAAAATCGTGCATTATTTTTCAACTTTCTCTTATTTTTAAATGGCTGTTACAATGTAGATACACGGCAACATTTCTGATATGTTCGAAATATGTAAAAGGTAAAAAAAATAATTTTTCAAGTATAAGCGATTGCGCTCTTGTTTTACATCATACATGGTTTACATGGAATTGTTAACTTCACACTTATATTTGTTGAGCGATCTACCACTAAAATGATATTACTGTTTAAAAATAAATAAATAAATAAATTTATATTATTTTTACTCAGCATTTATTAGAAATATAGTTTGTACATACATTTTTCAGGTACGTTCGTAATTTTATAAGTTCGTAGTATACCTACACTGTAAAAAGAAAAAAAAACTGCTAAATTTACGGCAAAATTGCTGACAGCAATGTTGCCAACACTTTTTGCCGTAAAAATTGCAGTAAAATTAGTTGTAACAAAAAGATGTACATCTAATTTTATAGCAATTTTGTGGTAAAAACTGCTGGCAACATTGCTGAAAGCAGTTTTTGCAGTAAATTTAACGGATATTTCTTTACAGTATACTCGTCATTCAGTCCGCATATAAAAACGCAAAAACTACCCAACCGAATCATTTGAAATTTAAAATATATAATTTTTGCATAATTTCGTCGAGCCATTTCGAATTTTAGGAAAATTGGAGGCATAGTTTAATTACAGGGGAAATCAAATGTATCCTGTTGCATTAAGATTAACGGGAAAAAAAGAGCTTCAAATGCATTTTAATGAAGTTACTCTTTTGAACATAATAAAATTGATATGCATCTATGAAGTGTGTATTAAAATATACATAAAATTAGTGGTGCAAAGAATATGCGTTATTAATTTACAGGGCTGCAAAAATTTTCCATTACATAATGGTTTAGGGGAAAACATTTGTTTGGGGGGGGGGGGCTTTTAATTATATTAAACTGATTCACATTTTATGAAATTCATATACGTTGCTGAGGTTTACCACAAGTTACTTCCTGTGTAATAGAAAGCAGATAATATTTACAGGGACACGCAAAACATTTCGGATATTCTGCTGTATCCGAAGTACTGTATACTATTATACCAAGATCTGAATATTTTAAAAACTTCCTTATAGTATGAACGCACTTCATTTGTTACGCTTGACGTGCAATTTTCAACTTGTTATAATAATCAAAGTATTTCCATTGGTGTTTGGTGTTTGAATATTTCAATAGGAATAAAAGACAATAATAATGCAATTATTTTTAATAAATGATAAAAACAACATATTTAATTCAAATTTTCTTGATGTTTCTAAAAAAAGAATATTTTTTACTGCCTTTTTTTTTCTTTAACGAGGATTAAAAAGAGATTCATTAAGTTACCTCTTTTCAAGAGAAAAAAAAGGGGGGGGGAATATTCGCTGCCTTACAAAACAATAAAAAATAAATTCAAGTTCTCTAATTAGAAGGTATTACTTCGTAAAACCTGTTCCCAATTCATTTTAATTAATAAAAGTATTAGTCGTTTTGTAATTTAGCTCTTTTTGTACATGATTCAACAGATTAATTTGCATGTTAAGGCATTTTTTTTAAACATTGGTTGTTTACTTCATATAATTAAAACTGTTATAAAATATTTAAGGCATGTGTGGCGTTAATTAGCTTGATATCAAAACAGATTGAAGCAGGGAAAATCGTGCATTATTTTTCAACTTTCTCTTAGTTTTACATGGCTATTACTGTGTGGATACACGACCAAATTTCTGGTATGCTCGAAATATGTAAAAAAGAAATAACAATTTATCACGCATAACATAGGTTGCGCTGTTGTTTTACATTATACACGGTTTACACAAAATTGTTGACTTGACACCTTATATTTGTTGAGCTATCCGCTGCTAAAAAAAATGTTACTAGTTAAAAATAAATAAATAAATGCATTTATATTATTTTTACATGATATTTATTAGAAATGTATCTTGTTCATATTTTTTAGGTGCGTTCGTAATTATATAAGTACAACGCAGTACCTATACTCGTCATTCAGTTCGTCCGTCTGTCTATCTGTCTATCCAGTCTATCTGTCCGCTTATAACAACGCAAAAACTACACATCCGAATCATTTGAAATTAAAAATGTATAATTGTTGCATAATTTTGTCGAATCGATTTTTCCGAAGCGGGAGATCTGTGAACGAAAAAAAGTGTCATACTGAGAAGATAATTGTTTATAAATCAAATTCTAATGAACTGAGCGTAAAATGACATCACACGGCACCTTATACATCTCTTAAAAAGTCATCCCAGCAAGTTTCATGTTTCTACTTTTAAAAATTCGTCTGAAATTGTATTGGAAAATTTCGAGCTGCTAAAGGTGGAAAAGTATTTTTTCAAATACACCCTTAACTCAAACAAATTAATGAGGTCAAATGAAGCATCGTCTTCGAAGCATTTTTTATAATTGTTGCTTTTCTCCACAGAGTTCAAGAAATCCCTTTCCCCTCAGATACAAAATGTCCGAATTCAACTCTATTTCCTGAATAAGGGTGGAAAAATTTAAAATAATAATACATAGAAACAAACGTAATTTTAAAAGGAAGATGCCTGATTATGAACCTTACACAAATTATGAAAGATAAATATAACGTTCATTAAGTTTTTTGGGTATTTACATATAAATAAATTTTTTTTCTAAATTGAACGTAAGCATTCTTATAATAATCAAAGTACAGTCAAGTCTCTATGTAACGAAATCCATCGTTCAGTCAAAAAATTCGTTATATAGAAGAATTAGTTGAATAGAGAACGGCAAAAAATTTTCCATTTAACGTTTAAATTTTGAAACAGAATTGTTTTTGCGGTGTTTAATTAAGTTTTTGAAATACAGTCGAGTCTCTATATAACGAAATCCACCGTCAATCAAAAAATTCGTTATATAGAAAAATTCGTTGAATAGAGAACAGCAAAAAATTTTCCATTTAGCGTTTAAATTTTGAAACAGAATTGTTTTTGAGGTGTTTAATTAAGTTTTTGAAATATTTGGCGGAATTTATCGAGAATCTCAAACATTTTCGCCGCTTCCTTTTTTACTTACCCATCATACGTAGTATAGGGTAAATCTTGCAATCGTTTTGAAAATCGAAATTTTTTTTGACGGACTTACACGTTTTAGATAGTGGAGATTCCGAAAAATATATTTTTAGAAAAAAAATTTTGCCGTCCGTCTGTCTGTAAACGCTCTATCTCCCGAACAAATTGAGATAGAGACTTGAAATTTTGTATGTAGTTAGTATGTAAGAATGGGACGAAGCCTATTTAATATCAGCAACCTCGATTATCCGGAACTATTTTTTTCGGACTCTCGAAAAATTCGTTTTGATGAAAGGTACATAAAAATTTTCGAATTTTTTTGGTCTAAGAAATGGACGTAAAAGGCAATAAAATAACACACATTTTGCATATAGAACGAAGTCGATCGGATTATTAGTTGCCGAGATATTTGTAATCCTGTTTTTCACATTCTTCGATTTTTCATGATCCTGTATTTCATTTAAATTTCAATTCAGAGGTATATTTTAATTGGAAATGAGAAGCTTAATCGACGCAGTTAATTGTTAGTTAATAGAATTATTATTTTCGGAGTTATAAGGATGTTTCTTTTACGCAGTTCGGTACTACTTGAGTAGTTTGGCGTTTTATATAATTTGTCGAAATCGGTAATCAGCAGTTCTTTAAATCAGCATTACTATGTATATTAACAATATTTAAATTTTGTTTAGGAATTGCAATGCATTGTATAAATAGTTTTCACATGTTTTATTTTCATATACATATCTATGATGGGTAAGTATTACGGTGGCCCCCAACGACTAGTTTTTACTTACCCATCATACGTAGTATAGGGTAAGTCTTGCAATCGTTTTGAAAATCGAAAATTTTTTTGACGGACTTACACGTTTTAGATAGTGGAGATTCCGAAAAATATATTTTTAGAAAAATTTTTTTGCCGTCCGTCTGTCTGTCTGTCTGTAAACGCTCTATCTCCCGAACAAATTGAGATAGAGACTTGAAATTTTGTATGTAGTTAGTATGTAAGAATGGGACGAAGCCTATTTAATATCAGCAACCTCGATTATCCGGAACTATTTTTTTCGGACTCTCGAAAAATTCGTTTTGATGAAAGGTATATAAAAATTTTCGAATTTTTTTGGTCTAAGAAATGGACGTAAAAGGCAATAAAATAACACACATTTTGCATATAGAACGAAGTCGATCGGATTATTAGTTGCTGAGATATTTGTAATCCTGTTTTTCACATTCTTCGATCTTTCATGATCCTGTATTTCATTTAAATTTCAATTCAGAGGTATATTTTAATTGGAAATGAGAAGCTTAATCGACGCAGTTAATTTTTAGTTAATAGAATTATTATTTTTGGAGTTATAAGGATGTTTCTTTTACGCAGTTCGGTACTACTTGAGTAGTTTGGCGTTTTATATAATTTGTCGAAATCGGTAATCAGCAGATCTTTAAATTAGCATTACTATGTATATTAACAATATTTAAATTTTGTTTAGGAATTGCAATGCATTGTATAAATAGTTTTCACATGTTTTATTTTCATATACATATCTATGATGGGTAAGTATTACGGTGGCCCCCAACGACTAGTTTCCTGTGTCATATTGATTATTTTCCAAATTATTACTTCATCAAAGAGAGTTATGCTTATCCTAGAAGCTATTTTATCCAGATGCAGTGGAAGATAACACAAGTATAGATGACTTTTAGTAACAATTCTTCATTCAAATGATCTCTCACAACAAAAAATGTTCCGAGTCTCCACAAGCAACAAGCATCCACTCTAAATTCTAAAAGTAATGAGAGTTAGTTTAGGTAGATGAAAACCTGCTGAAAAAAAACCCGACCTTTTCTGCATTTGCCCCCTAATCCCTTCCTTATTCCTGTCTTATCCAAACCAAGAAACAAACAACATTTTCAATCGACAATTGAATAGTTTTATCTTTTAGGATGCATATCACAAGCATATAATTTTTGCTGTGTGATAAATGCAAATAGCTCCGATAGCAAGCAAATGTTTCAATCTTTTCTAAGAACGCATGCTCATCTTGGCTAAAACAAAGTCAAGTGTAACCATGCAAAAAGGATGTTTTTCTTGGGGTAGGGGAGGGATCGAATGCCTTTTTTCGACATAAGAAATAAGGTAGAGGAATATAGCTATGAAATATGAATCAGAAATCAACGAAAAAAAAATTTATTCTGCAAATAATTTGAAGCGTTTTCTGAACATATAAAAGAACAATTTTGAAAAAATTCGTTAAATGGAGATATATATTTCGCTATATGGAGATTATTTTTAATGTAATCATGAAAAAATTGACCGTTCCTACAAAAAATTCGTTAAATAGAGAAATTCGCAGGATAGAGTTGCGTTATAAAGAGACTCGACTGTATTTTCATTGGTGTTTCATGTTTGAATATTTAAATAGGAATAAAAGATAATAATAAAGGAATTATTTTTAGTAAATGATAAAAACAATATATTTAATTACAATTTTTTAAATGTTTTTTAAAAAAGATTTCTTTCAGTTTCCCCCCCTTTTTTTTCTCTTTAACGACGATTAAAAAGAGATTCGTTAAATTACTTCTTTTCAAGAGAAAAAAAAAGGGAAAATATCCGCTGCCTTACAAAGCAATAAAAAATAAATTCAAGTTCTCTAATTAGAAGGTATTACTTCGTAAAACCTGTTCCCAATTCATTTTAATTAATAAAAGTATTTCGTGTTTTGTAATTTATTTCTTTTCTTTGCATGATTCAGCAGATTAATTTGCATGTTAAGCCATTGGTTTTTTTTCTTTTTTTTTCTTTCCTTTTTTTTTTGCATTGCTTGTTTACTTCACATAATTAAAGCTGTTATAAAATACTAAGGCATGTGTGGCGTTAATTACCTTGGTAGCAAAACAGATTGAATTGAAGAAAATCGTGCATTATTTTTTAGCTTTCTCTCATTTTTACATAGCTATTACAATGTAGATACACAACAACATTTCTCATATGTTCGAAATATGTAAAAAGAAAAAAAAAGAATTTATCAAGTATAAGTGTGGTTGCACTCTTGTTTTACATCATACACGGTTTACATAAAATGTTAACTTTCACACTTATGTTTGTTGAGCGATCTACTACTAAAATGATGTTGTTATTTTAAAATAAATAAATAAATAAATTTAAATTGTTTTTATTAAAAATATAGCAAGTTCATAACATTTTTAGATGCCTTCGTCATAGTATAAGTACGTTGTATACCTACACTGTAAAAAAAAAAAAAAAAAAATCCGGTAAATTTATTTTAAAAAAATACTGAAAACAACGTTGCCAGCAGTTTTTTCCATGAAAATTTCTGTAAAATTAGTTGTAATAAAAAAAAAAAATGTGTATCTAATTTTACTGCAATTTTTGTGGCAAAAACTACTGGCAACATTGCTGAAAGCAGTTTTTTGCCATAAATTTAACGGATATTTTTTTGCAGTGTATACTCGTCATTCAGTGCATCTATCTGCCAGTCTGCATATAATAACGCAAAAACTACCCAACCGAATCATTTGAAATTTAAAAAATATAATTTTTGCATAATTTGGTCGAGTCATTTCAAATTTTATGAAAATTGGATTTATAGTTTAATTACAGGGACAATCAAAAGTACTCCATTGCATTACGTTAAACGGGAAAAAAGAGATTCAAGTGCATTTTAATGATGTTACTCTTTCGAACATAATAAAATTGATATGCATCAATGAAGTATGTGCTAAAATATACATACCATCTATGGTGTAAAGAATATGTGTTATTAATTTACAGGGCCGCATAAAAGTTTTCCGTTACATAATGGTATAGGTAAAAACGTTTTTTGGAAGGGGGGCTTTTAATTATATTAAACTGTTTCACATTTTATAAAATTCATATCGTTTCTGAGGTTTACTACAAACTACTTCCTGTATAATAGAAAGCAGTAGTATTTATAGGGACACACAAAAGATTTTGGACTGTATCCGATGTACTGTATACTATTACACGAAGATCTGAATATTTTAAAAACTTCTTTATAGTATGAACGCACCTCATTTGTTACGTTTGACGTGCAATTTTCAACTTGTTATCATAATCAAAGTATTTTCATTATTGCTTGGTGTTTAAATATTTAAATTGGAATAAAAGATAATAAGTGAAATATTTTTAGTAAATTTATAGTATTATATAGTATATAGTATATAATATTATACAGTAGTATAGTATTATGTAGTATTAAAGTATTCATTAAAAAAAAAATCTTGGTGTTTCTAAAAAGAATCTTTTTTCTGTTGTTTTATTTAACGAAAATTAAAAAGAGATTCATTAAATTACCTCTTTACAAGAGAGAAATAAAAAGGGAAAATATTCGCTGCCTTACAAAGCAATAAGAAATAAATTCAAGTTCTCTAATTAGAAGATATTACTTCGTAAAACCTGTTCCCAATTCATTTTAATTAATAAAAGTATTTCACGTTTCGTAATTTATTTATTTTTTTTTTTTTTGTACATGATTCAGTAGATTAATTTGCATGTTAAGGCATTGATTCTTTTTTCTGCATTGCTTGTTACTTCACATAATTGAAACTGTTATAAAATATTTAAGGCATGTGTGGTGCTAATTAACTTGATATCAAAACAGATTGAAGTTAAGAAAATCGTGTATTATTTTTTAACTTTCTCTTATTTTTGTATGGCTATTACTGTAAACGACAAAATTTCTGATATGTTCGAAACATGCAAAAGAAACATAAGAAGAATTTAATCACGCATAAGCGCTATTGGTCTTGTTTTACATTATTAACTCTATAAACATTGATAAAACATTTATAAACTTATGTTTGTTTAGCGATCTACTGCAAAAACAATGTTAATATTAAATAATAATAATAATAATAATACATTAATTTTACTTAGGATTTATTTGAAATATAGCTTGTTCACTATAATTTTTTTTAATTAAAATGACAGATTCCAAAATATGGAACTACGATTTTAAATTTATTTTACAGTAATGTGATATCTAGAATTTTTAAAAAGACACGCAGTTCACATTTTCAAGGACATTTGTAACCTTTTTCTCTCTTTGAACGGGAAAAAGTTGGGGTTAAAATCGGCTGAAAAGTTTGTCGCTCGTAAAGTTTGTGAATCTGTTAGCAGCTTTAAGCGCCACCCAAGCAGTCATTGATGACTACTGGATTACACCATAGCATAAGAAGTTTCAAAATATAACTAGCCCCTCTAATGGTAGACGTCTTCTTAACCAATCATTTTGCTGTCTTTTAATTATAATTTGAAAACTACTTGAAAGAAAAAATTGAAATTTTGGATTTCCATAAAGCAGAATTTAATAAATCTAAATCCATCAAATAAAATTATAGATTACAATTCATAATTTTTTCGAATATTAACTTCATAATTTATATCATAATATTATAAAAACTGCAAATTAAACGCATTTATGTTTGGGCATTTGAGTATTATTTCTACATAAAAAATTAGCACATTAGAAGTATAATTTTAGAAGACATCAATAAAAGTATGAAAATGTAGTTTAACATTAGAAGAGCTAATTTTTAAATGTTTATAATTCAAAAAATTTTCATTCAAATGACTTGAAATTTGGTCTCTAGGCATATAGTTTGAACCGAAGATTTGAAATATATTGTTAAAATTGGCTATTGCTATTTTAAAAAAATGAAGTTAGGGTTTATTTTAATATGTAGATGGCTCCCTAAGCAAATTTTATATACATCATTTAAAAGTAGACTCTATTTCCAATCGTTGGTTCTAGTAATTTTCTTCTATGATAGTTTGTTGAGGAGTTAGTAGATTGAATTATTAGTATTGAATTCCCCTCTAAGGCCACAAAACTTTGAAGAATAATCCTTTATTTTAGTATGCTGCCACCATCGGTATATTTACGTATCGGATATATTCATAAGAAGTACATAGTGAAGAAGACTAACTCTTTCAATTAATTTTAATGAACAATTTATTTATATAATATTTACAAATAATAAGTCAATATTTACAATTACGATCTCGGATAAAGGTGATCCGGTTCAACATTAAATTAAATACAGAACACATTTCTGTGCACTATTAAGCTACTCTACACCTCTCTTATGCACGTTAATTAACTCATAAAACACTATTAATCTCTCCACATACTCAGGCTCAGTCCTCTTAGAGCATCGCTCAACGCACACTTTTTTGGACCAGAGCTTTTCTCTGAAACCACCTAACTTTTTTCTCGCCAGCTCAAGACTAACCTCTCAGCTCTCACTCCCGAGCGAGCTATCAGTAAATGGAGTTCATTCCTTTTTCGCCCGGAATCCGTCCTCTAACAGGAAGGTCACTCTTTCAAGACATATCTCTCTCTTCAGATCCTGTTCGCTTGTCTTCCCTATGAACTTTGATTGAACAGCGAAAGACCACCTATCGTATGCTACATTCTTTCAACCAGAACTAGGTCCCTTCGCTACTCGGATTAAGACTCCAGATAAAGATAGAATGCTAATTCGGAGCTTACAGTACACAGAATGCATTTGCAAATAAAAGAATAGTATCACATAAGAATAGTTTTAGAAAAGATCGCCTATCCAAAACTGACAGGGTGTTTACTTTTTTCCAAGATTATACAAACATAATACTCTTACAATACTTTGAAACATAGAAATATTTCCTAACTGAAACTTTTCTCCCATAGACTTTTAACATGAAGAAAGCCTAAAAGATGCAAATGAAAAAGAAATCATCCTTTTAAATATATTTTTATTTTTGTGCAGCCAATAATGCTTTCGGTAAAGATAAGATAAAATATCGATAACTTTTTATAAATTGTATTACTAGTAATCGATGTATTAAATGAATTTAATAACAAATTATTTTAATGTACTTTAAAGTATCATCGAAGCATAAATGGTTAAATGCAAAACAAATTTTAAGAGTGGTGAAATCGTACGTCCTCTTAAAAAATAACAATAATAAATAAATAAATAAACATTAACAATATATTTCTCCACTGGATGTAACATATATCAGAAAAATCTACAACACAGTATATTTGGACAGTATTAAAAAGACGTGTACAAAATTTATCGCAAATTAATAAATGGAATTATTAAAACACCTAAAAAATTGGTTGTAACACAAATAAAAGTCGTTAATAAACCAGTCTGGATTAAAAATGCTTTTTTTTTAGGTTTCCCTCTTTTTTTTCTGCCACTTGTGCTGTGCATGCAATCGCGTGTATGATTCAACAAACATAATACTCGTGTTACATCATTAAATTCAGGCAAAGATATGCAAATCTAACAAATCCCATCGGAATAAAATAGAAATAAATGAAAAAAAAAGTTTTTTTCAATGTGATTTGAGGAATTAATTCCCCCAAAAAATCTCTCAAAATCATGACAGATGGTGTTTTCTTATTATTAATGACAAATATATTTAAAACTTTAAAAAAAAGCAGGATAGCTAACAGAATAACAATGAAAGTTAAATTAGTGTGAAATTTGTATAAAAAATTCCTTCATTACGTTTATATTTGCCCTTCATTAAGTTTATGAAATACGTTTATATTCGTCCCCATTCATACGCAATTTTAAAAGCTATTTCCCAGCAAAGTTGAAAAGTGTTTATAAATAACGTGAATAGACTTGGATTTTCATTAGAGCTCCCGATTATACGTTTATACGAGTATACGTATAATACGTTTTATACGAAATACGTATTTGCTTTACGTATAATTCGGTATCGGCAGTTATACGTATTACACGAAACAGCATATACGGTACATCGTATATACGGATTTTACCCAAGCGGTTAAACGTATAAACGTTTAAACGTTTTTTATTCAATGTATGAAATTTGATGTTTCAATATTTTTTTGCGGATTAGAGACATTGAGAAATATCGGGTAGAGTATCCCCATCGCGATTCTTTGTTCAAATAACAACGATGTGTTTACTTAACTACTCCTTGTTATGCAGGTACTTAAAAAAAATCTGAATACTTCTTCAGTTTAGATTTTTTTTTTTCCCAAAAAACTAAGTTATTTATTATAAAATGTCTTACATTAGCTGTGGGTAGAATCAAACTAATCTTTGGAAAATCTGCGACGCAGTACTTAGTTTTTTATATTTTCTTGTATGTTTAGAAGAAGAAAGTATTGAATTCGGGAATACTTTCGACGGGTTTACACGTTTTAAGGGTAAGACAATCCGAAAAACATGTTTTTACAAAATATCTGCCTGTCAGTTTATGAGTCTGTGACTTTGTCTGTCTGTATGTGACATAGATTTTGTGGGTTTTCTATCTCAAGACCTAATACACAGAATTAAGTAACATATATGAGGGAGACTAGGACACATGTGAAAATGGGGCATATGAGAACATTGCCATTTTTCACTAGTTATTATATGTTTTTTTATTTCAAAAAATTATCAAAGATGGGAGCACCTATAGACATATGGAAAAAATTTTTGAAACTCTTCGACATTTTGTTTGTCCCCAGGAGCCAAAATATTGCTTACTGTACTTAAAAGTAAAATCTTCAGCATGATAAAAGAATAATTTTATTTATTTATTCTTTTTTTTTTCTTTATTTAACATATACTATGGATATTAATAAATATTTATGATATTTTTTATTTTTAAAATTGAGAAATGCTAATGATTTGTCATTTTAACTTTTGTGGGAATGTGGGACACTTATGAAGAGTCTAGTTGGGGCAGATCTGAATATGTCATTAAATTGCCCAAAAATCATTCAGTGATTCTATTCCTTTTAGTTAACTTCGTGAAAATAATGCCAGCTGCATTATCTATATTTTTATAGAAATAGAAGACATTTCTATCATATAAAGTTGATATTGTGTAATAGAAATTTCTACAAACACAACTGTCAGCAAATACATAAAAAGCAACAAGCTCTTTACGTTCAATTGTAATTTAAATAAATTTCATGTTTTCTAAATTGCAATAAATGCTATACATTATTTTATTTAACAGTTTCCAATACTATTTTTTATGCATCATTAATGCAAAAAATATTACGTTTAACAACTTTGTTGCAAACTTGTAGTATTATTTTACTTCCATTTCTAAAATAGCTATTTTATTTGGTGTTTTGAAAATAGATATATATTAAGAAAATAAAATTTTTAAACTTATAACTACCATGAAATCTCCATTATTGACTCACCCCTTTCTTTTAAAAGCAAAAGAAATTAAATTTGGAGGAAGCTTATAAATGTAAAACAAATTTTTATCCTTAATTTACAGGCAAATATAGGAATGAGAGTCTTTCGCCTTTTGGTAGTTTTCCTATAAATATTATCAAAATGCCTCTTCCCTAAAATCTCCCTCAAACAAAAAGCAGTAAGCAAAATTTAAATTCTTTAATTATTTTCTCAAGTTTACTTCTTTATTTATTTTTTTTTTTTTGTTATATTGCAACAATATTTTATCAATTATCTAAGCCCCCCCCCCCCCCCACAAATCTACTTATTTTTATTTTATAATATTTTGCTTAAACATATAACTCAGAAACTAAATAAATATACATATATTTTTCTTTATGGTGATTTAATAAATAATACAACTAATGATTAAGGTAACATATGAAAAAGTTAATAAAAACGTGTCAAAAATTTTTTTTCCTTGTGTTCACATGTTTTCCTTGTGTGTTTACAACTGCTCTTTCGTTGGGGCACATATGAACATTTTTTTTTTAATTCAATAAACTATTAATAAAAGTAAGAAGAACTGTAAAGTTAATTTTTAAAAAGTACCATGCGTAAAAAAAAAGTTCTGTTTACTATATAGAGTAGTTTCGCTTATAGAAATTAATCCAGCTATGACAAAAAGCTATGTTTATGTGAACTGTTAACATGCATCCCAGTCTCCCCTATATATTCAAGTAGTCCCTGGTAGAAATTGTTGCTGACTAGTTTTGTATGTAAATCGTTCAACAGGTGGCTCTACTTTGCTGTATTTTATTTACGATTTTTGCAATAGCAATAACTCTAGAATTAATGCACGGATTTTCATCAAACTACAGATTCAGTTAATGCTTGATATGAAGTGATTCTATGCCTGTTTTGGTGAGAATGTCAAGATTAAAAAAAGGAAATTTTATTATACATTAACAGAGTTAGAAAATATTAGCTTCATGAAAAGAATAGCATTTACTCTCGGGTGCAATCTTGAGTGTAAAACAATAAGTGAATAAAGAATTTTTAAATAATTAAAAAGAAAAAACTAAATTTAACAAGAATTCACAATAAATCTGAAACATATATACTCTCATTCTTTCCTGAAAAAATGTTTAATTTTGCTGGTTATTTACAATGGATACAATTTGTATACATTACCTATACAAAATGTAAAATAACGGGGTAACTGAGCTCATTACCTTGAGATGAATAAAAAAATCTAAATAAATTCAAAGTACAATGTTGCAAAATACGTTTGCAATTCACGGTAATAACTGGCTATTTTGAAAATAGATATTTCACTGTTAGTGAAACGAGATTAGTCAATCAGGAGTCTGATATTTTGTGAAATTTTTGCAAACTGTTTTAAAAAATATACGCTTTTCATTGCTTGCTTGCTTGGTTGGTTGGTTGGTTAGTTGGCAAATACTGAGACGTATGGTTGCTTGATCTTGTATATATATGACATACTATACGGATTCCTGTCGTAACGCCACCGATTTCCAAATTATTCTTCATTCAGTGACATAAGACTGATGAAGTCCAATATTTAAATTAGATACGATACGTGGAATATACGTATACATTAAATATACGTATTCTAAAATATACGTTTAACTGATACGCCTTATACGTATCCGGATACGTTTAAACGTATATTTTAAAGTATCCGTATAGCAGAAAAACGTATTATACGGATATACGTATATCGTTTAAACGTATAGCTGCTATACGTATCCTATCGCGAGCACTAATTTTCATACAGTTAATATACGTTAATAATGCTTATTGTTGCATTTTCGGTATTAAATATAAAGTGTGCAGCATCAATATTTCATTTACAGATGCACCCATAAGAATTCGGTTTCATTATGGCCAATGGGGGAAAAAACGTTTGTTTCAATATTCTGTAGTACAAAAGATTATAAAAATTCAGCAGAGCCTCGTAGTTACACAAGATTCTCTGTAATCGTTTCTTTATGGTTTTTATAACCAAAAAGTAACTTCATAAGGTACTACTAGTTGCTGAAGTTAACGAAAATATTCTGAAACAAAAGGACTCTTTTGCTAAAAATTTCCAGACACGTGTGCATAACTATGAGATGGCACAAAATTTTCCGAGACGTTTCTGCTATAAAGAAGGCACTTCATCTTTTGTGTTCAAGAGAATTGTTGCCTCAAACACCCCCCCCCCCCTCCCACATACACCATCATAAAAAAAAATAAAGAAAGAAAGAGCAATAATAATAAAAAACAAAGACGCTAGTGGAATTTAAAAAAAAAATTGCAAAGAAATTTTCAAACTGCATCTCTTTGTTCTAAACTACTGTGAATGCTGAAATAGTCTTCCCCTAATATTTTTAGACACATCACATGTGCAGCTTACTTGTGTTCACGAAGATTTGTTACAGCATCTTAGATTATTGTATAATTATTTATAAAATCGCTGCCTTATTCAATTAAGACTGCTCAACTGCTCTGTTCAACAAGCGAAAAATGTTTTGACACATTTAGGAATTCATTTTTTAACAGAAAGAAATAAAATTGGAATCGAACATTGTTTTCTCTTTTATAATAATTAAATTACCTGTCGATTTATAAGCGATTTCGATTACGTAATCGCGTTGTTTTCTGTTTTTTAATAATTAAATTACCTGTCGATTTATAAGCGATTTCGATTACGTAATCGCGTTGTTTTCTGTTTTTTAATAATTAAATTACCTGTCGATTTATAAGCGATTTCGATTACGTAATTGCGCCTTTTTCTCTCTTTGTAAGACTGGTTGGTTCTAGAAGATTCATTGCGTTTGCAAAAGAAACAGAAAAATGAGTGCGATTTAGATAATTTCTGAACAACAACACTTGCTAATTTCATGCATTTTCGAACAAAAATAAATTAAAGCATGTGTCACAAAGTGGCCCTTTTTGATTTAAGAACACCCTTAATAATTGAGTCAGATGACATATACTGTTCACGAACCTTCGAATAGTTTTTTTCATTTCTTTGAACGATTTCTTGTTAGAAAAATACTCTTCGCTAACATAACAATAATCATTCGAGTGTAATAATGTATCCTATATGCTATTTCTTTCAGAGAACAATTAAAGTGTCGTCACCAGTGTTCTCGCTGATATTTGACCAACGTTAGTAATTTGGCTAATTAAAAATAAAAAACAATCGCCAAATGAAAAAAAGTATGAGGAAAATAGATTCACCGTGTAGCCCTAGAAAATTATCTTTAATCCTTTAATGCACCTTCTTTTTTTTTCAATATGTTCCAAAATAACCAAAGTTTTTATAACTGCGACAACTATTGTTATTAATCTAATTTCAAATATCCGCTACAAATATATTAAAAATATGTACGTATGCATATGTATGAAAAACGAAAAAGAAAAGAAAGCAAAAGCAAAAACTGAGCACTAGCAATTTGGCAAATCTAATCGCTTGTTTATATGCCAAATGAAGAATTTAGTCGCAATGGCGAGTGACAGCGAGAACCCTGGTCGTCACTAAAAAATAACGTTATACCTAACTATAAACCACCCATAAAATGATGCAAGTGAGGTATGGTCAAACTGATATATAGGGCCAGGTTGGGGATTTGCGTTTCCAACTCCACTGTTCAAAAATTATTTATTTTAAGTGCTTTTTAGGTGCGTTCGTAATTATGTAAATACGTAGCACCTATAGTTGTCGTTCAGTCCGTCTACCTGTCCCACTGTCTGTCCGCATATAACAACGCAAAAACTACCCAACCGAATCGTGTGAAATTTAAAATACATAATTATTATATAATTTTGTCGAGTCATTTCAATTTTTTTAAAATTGGATGCATAGATCAATTACAGGGACAAGTAAAATTATTACGTTACATTACGGTCAATGGGGAAAAAAGCATCAAATGAGTTTTAATCATTTGAATTTTAAAATATATGATTTTAACCAAACGAATTCATTGTAATTTCAAGTATATAATTGTTGTATACTTTTGTCGAATCATTTCAAATTTTACGAAAATCGGATGTATAGTTTAATTACAGGGAAAATCAAAAGTATTCCGTTACATTACGGCCAATGGGAAAAATAGTTTCAAGTGCATTTCAATGTTGTCACACTCTTCCGAACATAATACATTTGATATGAATCTGTGGTTCGTTTGTTGTATTTGTGACGGCCAATTATCAGGTAAAATATAGGATTATAGGCCCTAAATATGAATCTATGATACTAAAATAATCTATGATTACTAAAATAAACATTCTATACAGTCTGTGGTGCAAAGAATATTTATTTTTAATTTACAGGACCACACAAAAATATTCCATTGCATATAGTGGAATAGATGGAAACGTTGTTTGGGGCACGTTTTAATCATCTTAAACTACTTCGCATTTTATGAAATTGATATGCATTGTTAAAATTTACTGCGAGTTATAATAGAATTTACAGGGACACACAAAAGATTCCGGTTACTGTACTGTAAAACTATTTCACCGAGATCTGAATACTTATAAAACTTCGTTATAGTACGAGCGCACCTTATGTGCTATGCTTGATGTGCAATATCCAACTTGTTTTTCTAGCGATTTTGTCATTTTTAAAATGTAATTTTAATTATTTGACTGTTTTTTTTTTTTTTTTTTTTTATAAGTTAAGATAACATGTAATTTTTCTCGAGTAACGGCATCCTCATTTCATGATAATGTCGCTTATCATGAAGTTTACAAAATAACCATTATAGAAATGCAATAAAATTAAATGTTTAAAAAGGGTCATTTATTAGACTTTTCCACGGAGAATATTTTTCAAGAAAAAAGGGATCCACTTCTTTAATTAGTTCATAATTCAGAGAAACGTTTATATTTCTCTATATTGACACTCCTAACATTTTAGAGTGAGTCATTTTGACGAATATCCTGCCACATGCCCTTAGTTAAACTGTCATTTTGGTGAGATTGTCTTTTCTTATAATTAAGGTTATTCTCAACTGCTTTGCTCAACAAGCGTAAAACATTTTGACACATTTTCAAATTCATTTTTTTTTTTTTTTTTTTTTTTTTCGGAAAGATATAAAATTGGAAGATCTGACCATGTAAGTGATTTCAAATCGAACTTTGCTCGCCATTATATAATAATTAAATTACTCACCGAGTTATAAGTGATTTCGATCACGCGTTTTTCGCCCTTTGTTTGTTTTTCTGTTTTCGTCGGGAAATGCAGTTCAAAATGCCAACTTTGACGGCTTGTTCTAATAAAATCTATTGCGTTTGAAAAAAAAAAGAAAAAGAAAAAGAAAAAAGAAAAAAAAAACGGGAAAATTAGTGCGATGAGATTGTTTCTGGACAACAACACCTACTAGTTTCATGAATTTCCAAACAAAAATAAATTAAAACTTATGTCACAAAGTTGCCTTTTTTTATTTAAGAACGCCCTTAAGACTCCAATAAAAGGAAGCTGAAGATTTCGCGAATGAATAAAAATTGAAATATAATTTAATCATTTGCATAGAAATTAGCCATAATTTTCAAATCTTCATTCGGCTCAATTCTGACTCAAAATTGAATCGGATATAATTTAATTGTTGCTTGAGCTATGTGTGTTTTTCAAGAGCAGAATTATAATGTTGCTTTTCCTGCATTCGTTTAAAAAATGATTTTTTTCAAGTAGATATAAAACTTCGAATATGTATATGAATACTTCCTTAAAAATCATTACTCACTAACTCATTAGTCAGTGTTTAAAAACTGCATTATATCTGTGGAGTTAAATTAATTTAACTCTTTATCGGGAAAATCAATTCTTTGGCTAAAACAGTTGAAAAGCTTCGTTGCCATCCCCACCAGAATCTATAAACAAATTTATTTGAAAATGAAAAGTGCCATTTCTGTCAGGTTATTATAAATGCAAATTATCTCACTAAAAATTCCGGTGTGTATCAATCAATTTTTAATAAAAATTAAGTAGTAAGTATACTACCATTGCCCTATAATTGACTAAATAATGCTTCTACTCCAGAGAAACCAACAGCTTAACGGTGTTTTTCGACTCAAAATGCTTATTTACCGATTTATTTTTTAATTCATTTTTGCTCTCATACACATCAAACTGGCAAATAGTCTTATTTAGAAAGTACACAAGGTTCCGTGATTGTCGATTCTTTGATAAATGCAGAAAATATTGCAAAAAAAGCAATTAAAATGGCATTTTGAACCGATTTTTACGAAGCGGGAGATCTGTGAACGAAAAAAAGAGTCATACTGAGAAGATAATTGCTTATAAATCAAATTCTAATGAATTGAAAGTAAAATGACAGCACACGGCACCTTATATGTCTCTTCAAAAATCCCCTCAGTAAATTTCATGTTTCTACTTTTAAAAATGTGTCTAAAATTGTATTAGAAAATTTCGAGCTGTTGAAGGTGGAAAAGCGTTTAAATAAATATTGTTTACATGTGATAGATCCACTGTCCATGCGACCAGTTCCGTACATTAAATTGATTTTAATTTTATATAAGCACCATTAGCGGATTATTTTTGCTTAAGGTATCGGAAAAAATGTTAATTGAAAATTCCAAGTTTAAAAATTAAATTTACATATAGCTCCTCAAAAATTTTATTCTAAAAAATAAACTTCTCTCTTCAATTGCACCATAGTTCACAGAAATGTTTACACTTCTCTACGTTTGCATTCCTGGCTTTTCATGGAGTAATATCTTGACGGATACCCGGCCATATGGCCTTAGTTAAGCCGTCAACTTTTCGAGACAGTGCACTTTTTCTTATAATTAAGTCGCCAGAGAAAGGAAGCTGAGGATCACGCGTCTCGTCGAGCCTAACAAGGGGTCGTTCTGTGTCGTCGAATGACCGAATCTTCGGTGGGGGTGTTATTTCTGACAAGTTCCTTTCGAAGTGAAACGCTACGTCGCAAACAACATATGGTGCACCCAGATCATTTTCGAGATTTATGCCTATTTTAGGTTCGAAGCTCATAAGGTTACCTTGTTGTCATAAAATATTGGGAAGACCGTCTCATTAGGATTACATAACAAGTGATTTATAAGTGGGAGGAGATATTTTGAAATTTATGACTGCAGTACTTGTGGCAGATAAAATATCTTTAGAAGCTTTTTTTTTCTTTTCTGTGGATATGAATACTAGTTGGCATAAGTAATTCCACATGACAAAATATCTTTTTCTCTTCCTCTAGTTCCCTCTCTCCACGCAAAAAACAGATAAAATGAAAGTATTACTCATAAATCATTGAAATTTAGAGTTTAGTGAGAATTCCAAAGTATGCTATTTCATTAAGATTAGAATAGTTTTCAAAAAGAACCAGTGGCGTAACCTGGGTAAGGATTAAGATGCTCTGGATACACTAATTTAATGAAGTATGATTGCCAAAGAAAATACAACGATTAGATAAGACAAAAACTATCTATACTAATAAAATCCGTGCGCCTCTGTCTGTCTGTCTGCTTGAAGCCGATTACAGTTCACAACGCGGGCGAGTTGGAAGTCGCGAGAGGTGTCTTTCGATTTGAAAAATTCCGGGGAAGTCACTTCGGGCATTTTCGAGACCGTGGGACCAAAATTAAAAAAGTTATGAATTAAAAACCCCTTGGGAATCGGAACGAAAAATATCTCAATTCCCAAATGGAGCTCCGAAGCAGAACACTGCGCCACCTTGCGGTGAAGGAATGAATTTTTCCCCTTTGGCTAAAAGAAGAAACAGCCGAAAACCTCCATTTCTACCGGCGCTAATTGCGTTTTTTCCCACATCAATTTTTTTGACTTGCCGTAGAATATTTACCGTAGTTTTCGCTAAAATATTGAACTTAGAAATAAAACAGGACTATCGAAACTTTTTTTTTGCGCGTTTTTTTCTTAAACCATCATGCAGACAGTTTTTAAAGTAGAAAAAAACTGATTACATATTCAGAATCTGCGTAAAAATCTGCTTCTGATGAACTAAAAAATACGAAAAAATGTCTTATGGGCGCGTAGTACCCATCGTGCAAAATGAAATATTTTTAACGGGTCTATGGGCGCGAAGCGACCATAGCGCCGATCCACAATCTTTTTTTTTCAAGTGCACGTAGCCCACAGTGCGAAATCACACATTTTTAACGGGACCATAGCTCTTTAATTTACTTTTTTTTGTGCTTGAGGATTCGAACACCAAGACTTGCTTATTAAATGAATTTTTTTGCTTATTATATACTGCTTAATACCGAGGTTCGTTTGGAAAAAGTGGCCCAGCTAGCGGGCGTAGCTCGCTATTTATTATAAAAAGGTGATATTCAGAATCTCTGAATTTATGTCCTGGATGTACCAAAGCGAAACCCTGAACACTACAACAAAATTTTAAATTCCATATTCACGCATACATTTGATAAACATTTATCCTTTTTTATACATATGTATACATTTTTATCTTTATTCTACTCAGCTGATCCTAGAATAATTTTTAGTAGGATGTTAGCTTCATTTTGTCGACCCTAAAAAGCGGTCATTCTGTGTCGTCGAATGGCCAAATTTTCTAAGGGGTTGTTCTTTCTGAGAAGTTCATTTCAAAGTTAATTTTAAAGAGTGTTTCCTAAAAATCTGCACAAACCTTGCAGTTATGCAAAGTAGCAAATGAATACGAATCAGGCGAAATCTGCGCATGAAGTTTTACATTTCGTATATAAGGACACGCTTGTTATCCGAGAGTTCATTAAAAATTTTGTATTTTCTGAGAATGGAGTCGAAAGAGAAATGTCAGCGTATGTGTGAGTACGAGTTTTACGAAGGCAATATTTATCATGGGAACAAGTTCATCGTGAATCACTTTTTCCCCCCCTAAACATATATCGAAATGAAATATATACGATGTTCTACAACGTTACTAGAAGTTACACATGGCCAAAGAACAGCCGTTGTAAAAAAGTTCCAAAACCTTGCCAAGCCAAAGTTACAGGAGTTGAAACGTCTGTTTGACAAAAACGACCAAGTAGTAATCAATGTCTCGGCTGCCAAATTCCATTTTTCAGCTGTTTACCTGTTTGAGACAACTACCAAGAAGCTTGACATCAAATATTACATGAAAAGGATCATATCAAAATGAATATGAAAGCAAAAGTTTGACACGAAAAGGAAGTGTGAACGCATGTTTAAACAATTCTCCGATCAAGGATACATCTTGGATGGCTAGTCATATTTCAGCCAGATTCACTCCACTTTTAATGATAATGGTTGCTACTACACATGCGACGTCTTAACGGAACAACCCATCATGAAATTCGCTACTCAAGGGAAAGAGAGACAGCGAAGATTCGAAGACAAGATCCTCCTTTGGATTGAGATGGATCTGAAGGGCTTGAGTCGTCTGCTTATTAGAAAAAAGGGGTTTGCTGTCAGGAACAATGAAATTTTGGACAAGTGCATTAGTCGTCGTCACCTCCCCTATATCCGAAGCAATTACCACGGCAGTGATTACGTCTTATAGTCAGACTTAACAAGCCTCAGCCACTTCCATTAGCAAAACATCACTTTCATACAGAGGTCCGACAAACCAGCTAACGTTATCAAAATTCAACCAGTTGAGCCGTTCTGAGCATATCTTAAGTCCAATGTGTATACTAAAGGCTGGAAAGAAGATATGATCCAGAAATTGATCAATCGAATTAAGTACTGTCTCAAAATTATGGACCTAAATTTTGTACAACGTCTTGCAAGTACCACCAAAAGTAAAATCGATAATGTCCAACGAAATGGTTTAATTGAACCCCGATGACAATTTTACAGAATAATGTGCGGTTATTAAAGTTAATTTACAGCGGCCATTTGTGTTCTTTGTCTAGTTTTTTCATAGCTTCACAGACAAGAAAAGTTGTTTTGTAGTTTCTTAAAGTGCTATTACAAGTAAAAATATCAAGCGACAAAAATCGCCAGCGTTTTTTCGTTTTCTAAGCATTTCATTGGCTATTCGAGAAAAGGCTTTTACTTCATCCGGATTTCCAACCATTTTCTTGGCTGTTACTGATGGTACCCTTGGTTTCAGGCATCAAAGATGCTCCGACATCACCAAATAGTTGCTTGCTTTCCGAGCGTCTGCCCTCGAGCCATAATATAACACGGATATATCATGAATTTGAAGCGACTTTGACCCATCGTGTAATAGCACTTTTAGAAGTAGTTTTGTAGAAGATTGTAGTTTTTAGGAAACAATCCTTATGTCGCAAACATCGCACGGTGCTTCAAATTGTTTCAGGGATTTGTGCCTATTTTGGGATAGAAGCTCATAATCTTATGTCGTTGACGTAAAATGTTGGAAAGGCCGGGTGCACTGGGATTATTATAACAAGTGATTTATAAATAAGAAAAGTGATATTCACATTTATGTCTTCAAGTAATTGCAATACATGAAATATGTTTGTGAAACTTGTTTTATTTATGAAAATACTAAAAAATTTAAGTAATTGCATATGGCAACATATTTCTTCCTGTTCTATTATTGCTCTCACACACAAAAAGGAAAAGGAATTCATCATAGGTCATTGAAGTTTAGAGTTTAGTAAGATTTCAAAGTAAGCTGATTTATTAGGCTTTCTTTGAATAGGTAAAGGAAAAAACAACTTTATTATTATCATAAAAATAAGAAACCAAAATACCCTAGTTTTTTATTTTAAACAATTATTTTTTCGTATTTTTTTATTCCTGTTCTTATTTTTATGATGTTAAGATTTTTGCTGTTACATCATACCATTTTTCCAACATTTTATTTTTTCTTAGACTAGTTTCAAGAATAAATTAAAGACAAATCCATTGAATTTTCAGTATCACAAATCCCATATATATTTTTTTTTCAATTCACGTATCTCAACTAACCTAATAATGGGTCATTTTATGCCGTCGAATGATTGAATCTTTGAAGAGAAATTACTTTTTAGAAGTTCAATTTTAAATTGTAACAAGGTATGCAGTGCTCTTGATTATTTGGTGATTTATACCTAATTAAGGTTCAGAATAGAGAAGGTGACGTTTTCTTAAAGTAAATGTTTAGATTGTCTAATTAATAACACCGAAGCATATAAGATCTATAAGGCAAACTAATTTGCGCTCAATATATTAAGTCAATCTCCAGAGAACGCTGATTCCTTGCGCAAGTAAATTTTGACCAATCGTGCAAACTCTGAAACAAAACTGACCAAGTGCCCAGAATAGAAATATAATTTCAAAGCTAATTTGTACAAGGATTGTGCTAAACCACATGGTTAAATTCTGATACACATTTTCGGTGTTTCTCTTTCTTTCTTTCTCTCTTTCTTTTCTTTTCTTTTTTTTTCTTTTTTTTGAGAAATGTAATGTATGTAAGAAGTGCTTGTATGTAAGAAGTGGTAATATGTAACGACTTATAAATAAAAAGAGTAGCAATTCAAATTCAAAGTTAAAATTGATAAATACTTGTCAATAATGCAGTATGTGTGTAATTTTATTTATTTATTTTATTTTATTGTTTTCGAAAATATTAAAAAGATAAATGCACGTGGCCACATATTTTTTCCTTTTCTTCTCGCTTCTTCCCACGCACAGGAAAGAAAAATATTAATTAGATGGCATTGAGGCTTAGAATATAATAAGATTACAAAATATAATGTTTCATTTCAGCTTTTTTTTTTTTTTTTTTTTCGAAGAACTTGCAAAAAGTCCACTCGATTCTCGATATGTCAAATCTTCCGGTATCTTGAAAAAATAATTATTCCCCCTAATTAAGGCAGCCCTTCTTGCATCTCTCCGAAGCTAACAAGGGGTCGTTCTGTGTCATTGGCACCCCGAATATTCGGAAGGGTGTTGTTATTTTTGACAAGTTCGTTTCGAAATGAACGCCACAAACAGCATATGGTGCTTTAGATCGTTATTGAGATTATGTCTCTTTCGGGGTTAGAATTTCTTAAGGTTACGTTATTGTGGTAATATATTGGAAAGACTGTCGCATTAGGATTATATAATACTAAAAAAAATGATTGATTATTAAGAGAAAATTTAGGAAATTTAAGGAGGGATTTTGGGGTTGTGGTTTCAGATTAAATATTTTTGGTAATTTTTTGTTTCTCAAAGTGAAATTGCTAAAAGATTTAGGACATTTCATGTAAAAATAACGCCGATTTGATAAAGAGGCCAATTAGAGAACCAATGAAAAAATCAAAGAAAAAAATGTTTGGGATCACCTTGTAAAATAAAATGCAAGAAATGATCTATCGCTATGATATACAAGTATATTGATATTATAAAGTATGTGTAAGAATAACACGCATATTCATGGAGACAGTGCGACTTTTTTTAAAGCTCAGAAAATTCCTGTATGTCTTTTTCCCTTTTTTTCTTATATATGAAGGATTTTCAACCAAATTTAAAACCAGTTTCGGAAAACTTGGCAAAATATAGTACAAACCACACAGTATGGTTAATTATTATTAATATTAAGTAGTATATTAATTATAGTATTATATTAATTATCAGTAGTAAATATTAATTAATAATTTTACGACTCTACGAAATTGAAACTTGCAAGTTCTTCGACTATTTATTTCTTTTCATTTTGTCTGCTTCTGGAGACATTTCGTGACTTCACAACAAAGCGTGTGATGGCTTTTTCTAATTTAGGGGATGTTGGTTAGGATGATCACATGAGATATATACTGTGTAACAATACAGGGCCCACGGTCAAGATAAGAGGCTTGTGCACTATAGGTCTGGGTTATTCATGCATCATTAAGTCACAAATTTAATATTTTGTATAGGTGATTACTAAATTATAGGGGATAAACTTGCGCGCATGCAGAATTAAAAATTATTTTATACAGTTGCTCATATTTCATTCAATGTTTAATATATACATCTGAAGGTAGCAGGCACATAGAAATAGCCTGCTCTTAGTTACAGACTGCATCAGCATTTTCCCACGAACATAGTTTGGGACGTGTGTTAAGAGTCACCAATTAAGAAATAAACACCCCAGAACATTTGACGCTGAGAAAATGTAAGTCTAGAAGTGAGTTCTTCTCTGGTTGTCGAAAGAGGCAGATATGTGTAGCCTAAAAATGCGATTCTTCTGAAAAGCAGATATATTTTATATCCTAATGTATATAATTTTATTTAATCAATATTTAATAAAGAACTTTATTAAAAGTTATTCATCTCAAGCTTGTGTCGTCAACATCGTCTTTTCTCAGTACTTTACAGTACTTCAGATACATTTTTTTTTTTAAATTGTAGTATATTGTTCCTACTGTATTCCGTGAACATTCCTTGACGTAGCGCTGAATTTGGTTAAAACCTTGCACGCTATTAGAAAAAAAAATACATGCAAATTTTTTTTAAACCCTTTATCGCTATGACCATAAAAACTATTCTTACACCAATGAAGTCAAATGTTTGTAAAATATCCACATAGTCCTGTTCTATAGCTGGGTCATTCCATGCCAAATCAACCAGTGTCTCAACCTGACCCTTTCCAATTTCAATGAAACTGCTAGGGATCATTCTCTATGATGATATAAATTAGAACATATTTTTATTTTTTGTTTATCGGTTTAATTTTTTATACAATTAATTATTTAAATTTTGAAAAATCATCATTTTTTGACCTGAATAAATATTTTCAATTTTGAATTTCTCAAGTTCTATCAAACATAGAAAATTTTATGACCACTCATTTCAAAGAGGAGTTTATAAGGTTTAATTTGATATGCAAGTCGATTACGTATAGTTAAAATAAATAAAAATTTAAAAATTTAAAAATTTGAAAATTGAAAATTTTTTAGATAGTCATTTTTAAAAATTATGAAAAAATTGTATGTTTGTTGTAATATTATAAGCTTTAAATTCTGAAATTTTTAGAGTGGGATCTCAATGGGATCAGGAGTTATTAAATAAAAGCAAAAATTACCATTAAAATAGCAATTTAGTTCTGTCTATTTTGTTATTTATTTATGATTTGTATGGTAATTTTCAGCTTTTATTTAATAACTCTTGATCCCATTGAGATCCCACTCTAAAAATTTCAGAATTTAAAGCTTATAATATTACAACAAACATCCAATTTTTTCAAAAATTTTAAAAATGACTATTTAAAAAATTTTCAAATTTTAAATTTTAAAAAATTTTAAATTTTATTTATTTTAACTATACATAGTCGACTTGCATATCAAATTAAACCTTATAAACTCCTCTTTGAAAAGAGTTGTCATAAAATTTTCTATGTTTGATAGAACTTGAGAAATTCAAACTTGAAAATATTTATGCAAGTCAAAAAATGATGATTTTTCAAAATTTAAATAATTAATTGTATAAAAATTTAAAGCGATAAACAAAAAATAAAAATGTGTTCTAATTTATATCATCATAGAGAATGATCCCTAGCAGTTTCATTGAAATCGGAAATTGTCAGGTTGAATATTGAATTTTTTTGGTTGATTTGACATGGAATGACCCAGCTACAGAACATTCAAATACTTTATTTTAATGTATCATCTGATATATCATTATTCAAACTGTTGTTAATTGTGTTCCTAATTACCCCCATAATTAAACCGTTGCTAAAAAAATTATGTCTTTTTTTTTTTTTTTTTTTTTTTTTTTTTTTTTTTTTACATTAAAATGTTTATTGCTTCTACGTGACAACATAACATATTCCTCCCTTTTGGGTACATGGAGCCTATGAATGATAATTTATGAGAAAGTGATTTCAGTTGTTTTAAGAGTGTTTTAGTTTAAAATAAATTTTATCTTAACACTGATGTGTAATAAAGATACCAGGCAAACTACAAGGCTGAACAAAGTATTCAAGTATGTTTCCATCTATTAGTATAAATTGCTGAAAGAGAAATTTCAAGCTGCTAGGCATTTTTTGCTAAACCAAATTTTCCCATTATATAGTATGTATATTAGCTGACACATCAAATACAGGGCTGTTCCAGTATTACGGTAATACATTTTTGGCTATATTGGGCTTTATATCCTTATTTACCTAAATAACGAAGTTTTGTTAAAGATTTTACGAAATGTTGGAAAGTTCTTCACAATCTATGCTTAACGCATGATTCTTCGTACTTGTTTCTCTTTCATTTCTATAACCACCTCGAAAGCTAAAAACAAACGAAAAATATATATTAATAGAATGCCGAAGTTTCGAGTTTAGAGAGATTCCAAAGTATGTTTTTTCATAAAACTTTTTCAGAATAATTCACGCATAGATCTTGAAAATATTACACTTGATTCTCGATACCTGGAATTCTGCGGTATTTTGACAAAATATATAATGCCAATTTTTCAAATCAGAAGGTTCTCAAGCAAGATGTTATATGGAGAAAAAAAATAAGATTAGTAATATTATTATTAATATTATAGAGAGACACGAAAAAAGAGCGTTTCATTCAAATGAACGATATAGATAGATGGAATATTATATAGGAGGAGCTACTGTAATTGTTATTGTTCACGATCATTCCCGTAAGGCATGATGACGTCACTGCAACGTCGTTGTGAAGTCACATTGTGACTTTGTGACCATTGATCGTCGATGTAACGTCACGTGACGTCGATGTGAAGTCACAGTGACTAAAATGTGAAGTCGTTATGGCCGTTTTAGAGCTCGTTTGTGACGCCAAATTTGACCACTTTGTGAAGTCACGGTGTGACAAATTTGTGAAAAATGTGTCATTTGTGACTACTTTGACATTAACATTGTGACGAAACTGTGACAAAAGCGACGATAGTTAAATTGCCAGAAACATGTTTTTTTTTTTTTTTTTTTTTTTTTTTTTTTTTTTTTTTAAGTAACATGTTTTGAAGAATTTTTGTAATTTTCTAAATTTTTTTAAGAAAGTCACATTTTAGTCACAATGTGGCGTCACTGAGTGGTGGCATTTGGTCACAGATGTAATGTGACCAAAGTGACTCACAGTGACGTCATTGTGACGTCACTGTGACCATGCATGCTATGAGGGTGTTTTCAATGTTTTAAGTAGTAGGTGTCCTGAAATGGTCTAATTGATTTTAAAATCAATAACTTGGAAATATTGATAGTTATTTAAAAATATCTAGCAGAACGGTTATGTATGATGTAAAGAGTTAGTTTAGTGCGATTCACGATTCACGGTACGTTTAGTTCTAAATAACAGTGACAGATGGCGCTGCACGTAATAGGCACTAAACCGAGGCTCAATTTTTTTCTCCTCACTCTTCTTCCACCGCCATCACCGATGCGAAGTAAGGGGGCTAAATATATTTAGTGGATAGAACAAAACTTATTGGCGACTGACGTCCACTCTATGTATTTAAGCTCCTTTTTTCGCATCAATGCTAGTAAGAGAGAGTGACCAGAAAATTCAAGCCTCAAATTAATACGTATTGTTTTTAGCGCCATCTATCTCTTCTACTTTTAACTAAAAGCGAGAATCGCAGTAAAAACAGTCCTGGCATCTCATATTAACCTTTGCAAGACTTTTTTTTTTTTTAATAGCTTACGCCATTTGCAACTAAATGTATTTTAAAATCAGTCAGTCTATTTTAGGACACCAAGTAATATTCTATGTAATGGAAATAATATTCGCGGCTTTCATTCGATAACATGTTTACTAAAATCATCTAACTATCTAATATTTTGCAGACATTACAATATTTAAAAGTTTTATTTCTGAAGAAACAAGTTTTCAATTGATTAAATATTGTTGCAAGAATCAAAGAAAAATTAAATAATCTATGAGCAACATCAATCATATAATGTACTATTACTCTTGCGTTTTGATGAATTTATCGGCCTGCGGTGATTAATTATATTTGACAGTTATTATTAAATTTCAACTCAAAGGTATCGCTTACACGATATCATGTATAAGTTTTTTATGTTCAAAGAAGTAATCTAATTATTCCTGTAAGATCTTTTCTTACGCAATCACATTTTTTTTTTTCATTGAAATTTTATAAATTAAAAGCAAATGAGAGAGAGATGAATGATTCTCAGCACATCTAATTTGATACCTCATTACTGTAATTATATTACGATAGTATTTCAAATATACATTAGAATTAATTTACAACGACAAGCTCGAATTTAATGATTATTTGGTTTTAATAAGCAAAATGAGAGAAAATAGAAGGTATAATGTATAAATTAAATTCAAAATACTTGGTAATCACTAAGAAATATTTAGACCTAATCAGCAGAAATTTTTATAAATTCGTGCAAAAAATTTTGATTTTTTTTTCTAATTTATTAAAGTTAATTAGAATAAAAATAGTATGATAAAGTTATTCAAGATAAATAATAATAAAAAAAAATCTTAAATTTACTCAAAACTGTTGTTTTTAAATAAAAAAGGGGGACTTCATGATATGAGTTTTAATTTATTTTTGTTCTGAAATGCATGAAACTAACAAGTATTGTTGTTCAAAAACTATCTAATCACACTGAGTTTCCCTTTTTTTTTTTTTTTTTTTTTTTTTTTCTTTTTCTAACACAATAGATTTTTTATAAAATAGTGTCTAAGTAGATGTTTTGTATCGACTTTCCGAGCTGATGACAATAACCAATCAGCAAAGGTCTTTGTTAGGCGATCGAAAAAGAATATAACTCAATAGGAAACTTTTTGATCGCAAAATGGAAAATTCTGTTCGATTCCAGATTGCTTCCACGGTTAGACTTTTCAATTTTATATCTTTCCGTTAAAAAATGAATTTGTAAATATGTCAAAACGTTTTGTGCTTGTTGAGCAGAGCTGAATGAAAATTTTGTAGATGTGTTTGAAACAGAAGATCATTTTAGATTGATCCGGGATGCGTGTAAAATATTCAGGCTTTATTTAAAAAAAAATAATATGTAGTACTTTCTGTAAAAAGGTGCATCAAAGTTAAAAAAAAAAAAAAACAACGACATATTGAGGAAATTGAGTTTAAAGTTAATGTATATGTAATAATTATATTTGATGTAAAAATTCTGAATTACTTAAAAAAATTTAATTTCTCGTTGTCGTAGGAACAAAATCAATATACCATTTGAAAGTGGGAAAAATAAAGGATTCATAATACTAAAAAAAAAAAAAAAAAAAGAAAGAAAGAAAGAAAGAAAGAAAAAAAAAAAAGAAAAATCCAGATTTTTTTTCTTCAGGAATTTGCTTTTTTTATTGCCCTTACAATAACAAATGTTAGCTAAGTGTGATTTAAAAAATAAAAATCAAATAAAGAAATAAAGAAATAAATAATAAAATAAAATGAAGAAATTTTTAACATTCATTAAATATTGTACGATCAGATATAGTTTACTAATATTTTAATTTAGCAAAATAATTTGATTTTATGATAATTTAGGACCTTAAAAATTTTCCTTATTTAAAAACAATCAGAAATTTTAAATGGTTTAATGTGTGCTTATATTATTATATACATACTAGTATATCCTTAGTTTATTCACTAGGTAGAAATTATTTAAACAAAATATGAAACATTTGGCAGGTTGGAATACATTTAGAAAGCAATAAAATTTAAAGTGTATACATAAAAACATTTAATTAAAATCAAAATCCTTGTATGATACTTTGTAATATTTTGATTTTATTTAAATGCTTCCTGCTTTATGGTTTCAAATATAATTTATTTGAAAACTGTATCTCAGTTTATTGGTTAATTTTGGTTTTTAAGATAATTATCATATCAAGAGATATTTGTTTTAAACCAATCTATCTCACGAATATGGATTATGAAAGACACTCTTTTAAAACATCAGCCAAAAAATAACTCAAATTGAGCCGAAATCCACCCATCTCACGATTTGAAATTCAGTTTCTTGTAAATACTTGAAACAACTCGAATGCGCGAGTTGTTTTTAAGCAATTTAAATCAAGATGAATAATTGAAATAAGCAAGTTAAATCAAGATGAGTAAAACGTTTAAAAAACAACTCATTTACAATTAAGTAAATTGCAGCTCTTTCCCGAAAAATCAAATCCACACTTTCGTTTTAAGAGTGTAGCACTTAAAATAATATATATAAGTCACTATTTGTATTCCAGTTCATTAATATTCCATAACGAAATTAAAATATCATTATTAAATAAATAAAACACAAATTTAACAGATATCTAAACGAACTACAGAAAGATGGAAAAAGAAAAATATACCTAGACGTTATAATGGAATATATGGCGGACACCATTTGACAACAAAATGCAGAAAACACCAATAACGGAAAAGCGCGATATAACCGAGAACATTAAGGGTGTATTCGAAAAAATGATTTTCCACCTTCAACAGCTCGAAATTTTCAGATACAATTTTGGACACATTTTTAAAAGTAGAAGCATGAAACTTGCTGAGGGGATTTTTGAAGTGATGTACGAGGTGCCGTGTGATGCAATTTTTCGCTGATTTAATTGGAATTTGATTTATAAGCAATTATTTTCTCAGCGTGACCCTTTTTTTCGTCCGCAGGCCTGCCGCTTCGGAAAATTTGGTCCAAAACGCTGTTTTTGACAGCATTTTTTGCAACATTTTCTGCATTTATCAAGGAATTGATAATCACGGCACCTTGTATAGTTTCTAAATAAGAGAATTCGAAAATTTGGTGCATTTGAGAGCAAAAATGAATCTAAAAATAAATCTGAAAAAAGGCAGTTTGGATCGGAATACACCCTTAAAGCAATAATAAAGACGATAACTTACAGGTAACTGTTTTATATTTGTCTGCAAAACGTTATTTTTTTAAAAAATAAATTAATGACGTATATAATCTCATTTATTGTAATCGGCATAGATATACGATTTCTATAAAAGTACCGTTAGGTAAAATTTACTTTCTTTCGGGGGAGAAAAAAAAAATACATCTAGACTGTATCACGGATGGACATTGTATTTAATTTAGCAGTGATTAACAGTATTGATTACCATGAAAAAAGGAAAAGTCGGTAGACTAAAGGAATAAACCACAAAAAAATATTACATTACTGATCGCTTTTTTATCAATCTGTCAGTGTTCTATGATTTTTCAATTTATTTAACAGCCGCTATTAAATTTCAACAAAATGTATCACTTACGAAAAATCCTATATGACTGTTTTTTTTTTTTTTTTTTTTTTTTGTCATTCAAAAGAGCATTTTCTTTAAATATATTTTTTACTCTCTTTTTTCCTGTTTATTTTCTTTGATCACTTATACCGAAGTTTTATGAACTGCAAACAAATAAATAGGTCACGAAAGTTTGAGCATATCAGATATTATTTTTTGCTCTCAAATTACACTAAATATTTATTTTTAAAAAAGAGTTTTATAATTTCTTAGCAAAGAATACAAAAAAACAAACAAACAAAAGATACTTGAAAGGCTTTACATTTGCGAAAACTGAACTGCGAATCCGGCGGAATGCTCAAACAGAAGCCCATCTGTTTCTATCTCATCAAAGGGGCCGAAAAGTGACTGGCTTTTTCACCCTAGAGCCCCCCAAATCTTTAGAAAAAACATCCAGAAAAAGCTTTCCCGCTTCCCTTTTAGTGACGATTACGCACAATATATTTACAGTTTCCAGTTACTAACTGTGACAGAATTGCGGATACTTTTTTTTTTCGGTTGAAGTTCCCATGGTTTACAGATAGTGTATCTTTTTCTCGTATAAACGTATATAAAGTACACTTGTACATCGAATGCTACTGTATCGTTGTAAAACAAATGTGTTTCATGCGGGATGATAGAAGGATGATGCAATCAGATTTCCTATTATAAGAGAATCGTTGCTAAAGGATAGTTTAGTTAAATTTTCAGTTTCGTGAATTTCCTATTCCTTATGATAAGATGCTAATTTTTATCTAATTTTGTACTAAGTAATGCTTGAAAGATCTAGATGTGTCTGATTTTTGTTATAGGCAGGGATGTTTTGGAGGATATATGCCGTATTTCTTCTAGATTTTTTTAAAGGAACACCTTATACCGCCTGTTTCTCAAGTAAGCTGTAGTATACACACTTTAGGGTATATCCTCTGCCTTGAGCGTATACCCTTTGCTTAGAGCTTATGTCCTCTGATATTTTTGCGACTACACCCCTGGTTGAAGGCTTTTTCTAAAAATGACGAAAATAACGATTTTCTTCTTTTTTGCTTAAATTATACTTTATTATCCCTAATACATTCTGATGAAGTTTCGTAAAATTCCAATATTATAAATACAGTTTAAAGTGATAACATATTTTACTGCTGCCATCTTGTAAAAATAACAAATGTAATTAAATGATTACATACTTATATACTAAGTTTTATAAATTACTGAAATGCATTGGAAAAAGCCTTGCATATTCTCTGTGTAGATATAAATAAAATTGAAAATATTTTATTAAATGAAAAACATTGTAAATAATAATCAGTAATTAATTTATTAAAAATTATAAAAATTTAAAATTTTGAATGGAACAATTCATTATAATGATTCCATTATTAAATGTACAAAATTACATAATATCAATAATCAGATTATTTTTAAGTCATATCTTAATTACCTAATAAGTAATTAATATAATGATAGTGAATTAAAAACCAATATCATAATATTTTGATATTTAAAATAAAAAAGGGGGAAAATAAAAGTAAAAATAGAAATTCATTTCATTTAGTATGACGATACTAACCTACATTTAAATAATATAGTATTTTAAAATAAAACAAGTAAGTAATAGATAATTAATATATGCATTTTATACACTTAAAAGATATTTTATATATTGTTCAAATAATTAGATTATATGTTTACACATAAAAACGTAAAATAAATTTAATTTTTACAGTAAATTCACACGTATTCGAGTATTTTATTAATTTTCTCTCAAACTTATTAACTTATGATAAATTCGATACTTAAAATTATACAACACACTTCTAAAAATAGTTTTAAAAACATATTAGCGCAATAAGTTTAAAATTGCACGAGAAGATATATTCCAAAATTTACGTAAATTTTTCAAAATAAATAAATAAATAAACTTTTGAATTTTGCAAGAAAAATTGAACCAACTCTGTAAAGAATCATTTTCCTGCCGAGTCCTTTATTATTATGTCAAAAATACACTTTAAAGCGCTTAAATGTAAAAAAAAAAGTTCAGTTTTTATTTATTTCATTTAAAAAAAGGTAGCTTAAAACTTCTCCGATAGATGGCGCTTTCTTAAAGTATCAAGAAAAAGCATCAAAAACTCAAGACAAGCAGTTCCAGAGCATTAGTTTTGTGTAATCTATTATTATATTTTAATGGGAACACCGTTTGTAACTCGAGCAAAATAAATGCAAAATAAATTATCGGTAACTGACTAGATTGAGTTTTTAATACTTCTTTCTGATAATTTAAGGGTGTATTTCGATTCAAACTGCTTATTTTCCGATTTATTTTTGAATTCACTTTTGCTCTCAAACGCATCAAACTTGCAGATTCTCTTATTTAGAAAGTACACAAGGTGCCGTGATTGTCAATTCTTTGATAAATGCTGAAAATATTGCAAAAAAAGGCGATCAAAAACAGCATTTTGAACAGATTTTTCCGAACCGGGAGATCTGTGAACGAAAAAAAGGGTCATGCTGAGAAGGTTATTGTTTATAAATCAAATTCTAATGAATTGAGCGTAAAAAGACATCACACGGCACGTTATACGCCTCTTTAATAATCCCCTCAGAAGTTTCATGTTTCTACTTTTAAAAATGTGTCTGAAATTGTATCGGAAAATTTCGAGCTGCTGAAGGTGAAAAAGCGTTTTTTCGAATACACTCTTAAGGCACAAGGACATCTATAGAAGAAGTGTGCAACTATTTTTGTTTTCTAATTCACTCTAAGAAGACTTTTCATCGCGAGAGACATTTTAGTCCAAATGCATTCCCAAAAGACAATTTATTTTATATTATTGAATTTTAAAATTTGCCAGGAACTTTCAGACCACCCTGTTTATCATATATTGAAACAATCAAAACATCCTAGAGAAATGATTTTTTTTATATTATTGGAAGAGAAGGGGGGGGGGGGGTGCTCAAAATTAATGCGTATCTACCCACTCTTTTCTGAAGATGTTTTCATAAGCGACGAAGGAATAAACCTTAAAATTGCGATATACTCTAAATAAGATAATTCACTATTAAATAATTTAACAAAGCAAATTCTCACCGAATCATTACACTTTCTAGAATTTACTTTGATCTTTAAGAAGTTCTCGACGTCTTCGAAAAAATGAACTTTGACCCACTCCAAGGAGTTTCTCACTGTCCGTATACCGGCTTGGAAGAAGAGCACTCGAATGTTCAGATATTTCGATTGTTGCTTAATCATCAGAGTTTTTTTTTGACGCACATGCAACAAAAACACTCCTTGTGGACTCCCAAGAAGCATTTCTTGGAAAAACTTTTAACTGTGTACTTGGGAATAAAAATTGTGAATATCATCAGGATGATTTCTTTTTGTTTCACTTTTTTTCCCCTTCAAAATTTTCCGCAAGATAAACAAAGCGATGCTTAAATGTACTTTGTAAAGCACTCAAAAGTACTTCATCGCCGTCATTTTGATGATAATAGTTGTGTTGAGGCTTTATAAATGTTTGCTGTAATAACAAGCTAGAATTTTGGAATGATCAGTTTGATGATTTCAAAAATTAGGCTTATAGCCAGTCTAATGGAAAACTATTATGTAATGATATTAAAAAGTCGCTATAAATCTTACAGTGGATTAGCATCGTCTGATATATAAAATTCTGTTTTCGATAAACCAAATATGATACTTTTTACTTAAGGCTGTTCTCAAATCCAAAAAAAGCAACTTCATGACATGAGTTTTAATTTATTTTTGTTAGGAAATGCATGAAACTAGAAGGCGTTCTTGTTAAGAAACTATGTAATCGAACTGTTTTTCCGTTTGTTTGCAAACGCAATTGATTTTTCAGAAAATAGGGCCAAAGTGGGCATTTTGAATCAAATTTCGGAGCTAAGAAAGAAAAATTAAAATCGCTTATAAATCAATAGATAAATTATTTATCAAAAAAAGGAAAATGCAGTTCACTTCTAAATCGCTACCGCAGTCAGACCTTCCAATTGTATATCTTTCCATTAATAAATGAATTTGTAAATATGACAAAACTTTTTGCGCTTATTGAGCAGAACAAGCTGAGAACAAACAGCCTTCAAAGAAAGAAACATAATCTTAGCAAATTTATATTCGCTTGTCTCAAGTATCACAATTGAGAATTTATAAGAATAAAGATGGCAAAATGTCAAAATTTAAATAACTACTGACGATCACCGTTGAAACAAGCCGGAAACGTTTTTGGATTTTAATTTAATTTTTCATGTTTGCCTCTATAAAAGCAATTTTAGAATTTCAAAGCATTTTCCGAACAAAAATCAATTATTTAGAAATCTGTCATTATTCTTTAGATTTTGAGAACTATTCTTAAAAAGAATTTTTCCCCGCTCAGCAATGAGAAAATTTCTAAAATTTTATGACAAATTTTTTCAAATGCAAAACCAAGACACATTCAATCCTGATTATTGAAGTAACTTGTAATAGAATTTTTTTTTGATTTTCCGATAAATGAGTCCCGTCCCATCACTAGTTATAAGCGAATATTATCTCGCCGCATACGTTTTCCCGCGCTTCTTGCACTCTTGCATCTGAAATTCTGTTTAGTACATTTGATAGAATTTTCTAAAAGATATTCTGCTAAATAAAACAGAAATAAAATCGATTACAAAGTTTCTGAATGAGAACCTCTGACAATATGGCTTGCGAATACAAATGAATTTTTATAATGTGCAAGAAAGTAGTCAATTTAGATTCGAAAACAATAAACAAACATATTTAATCTTGAATAAAAATAGCATTGAAAGGTATATTATTGATTGATTGATTATATTCATTGATTATATTCAAATTGGTGCTTACTGCTTATTTCGTAAATTTAGTAAAATGAAATATAATAAAAATAAAATAAAAATAAATTTTCATCCTTTTTTACTTGCTGTTGCTTTTTCAAGACAATGTTTATTAATTTATTTCTGTTTTCAACTTTTCATATCTTGATATTTACGCTACGCTAAAGAGCAATTAATTAATTGATAATTATATCTCACTGCTACATAAAAACTAAACATTGTTATAGAAGAAAAGTAAAACAATGTCATTAATTAATAGTTAGTACATTTATGATCGATATATTATTAAGTAAAAAATAATAGTTTATTTTTTACGTGTATTCCCCATACAGACAGTAATTTCAGATCAAGAATACTTAGAATTTTCGTTAAACGGAAAGCTCTATAATTAAAAGATCTCTTCAAATTAACTCTTGGCCTCTCTGTTATTTAATATCTAAAGTTAATGTAGAAATTATTTTTTATCTGCGGTTGAAAATCTACATTAAAATTATTGTTTATTGTCAGTGTTTATATATACATGAAAAAAAAGTTTGTAAAGATTCTATATTAGGTATAGTATAAGTGTAATTAAGTATAGTAGTGGCAAAGGTGTATATTAAGAGCTTGTACAATCATAAAAGTGCACAATGTGAAAACTATGGTTTATAGAAAAACGCAAAAAATAGCAATTATAATTTGCGTTATACCAATGAAGGCTATTATTAAACCATTAAAAATTTATTTTAGGTAGAAGTTGATATAAAAAATACGATTATTAAGTCAAAAGAGTAAAAGATAATACTTTTCAGTATATCATGTAGATAAAATGTTTCTATTAAAGACATTTGTTCAAATTCATTGATAGGTAAAGATGACATGATCTTTTTTATGTATACTCGAAAAGAATAAATAACATTAATCCGGGAGAACGCGTGCTTACCCAGGGTATGAATGTTTTTAACTTTGTCACCAATAAAATCAAATTATAACAGTCACTTTATTTACACGGAAACAATTCTTACAAATTTTGCGATAAAATAAGTTGAAGATTACTTTAAAAAAATTAGTGGTTGCAATTGTAAAAACCATACGCACTCCGGGTCTTTTAGGCCCTGCGCGCGTCCTCCCGGGTTAACAAGTGTTCAAAGATAGAACATGCTTGCTAAATTTTTACCATTCTTAACCTTTCCTTTTCCTGCACTATTTCTCTAATAAATAATCTATGAACGACCGTTTTTCTTATCAATCATAATCATAATTATTTCATAAAATTTCGTAGGACCATCGACTAGTTTATCTTTACAGGAGGTTTCTTACAGTAAAAATAATTAATGACAAGTGTAACAATTAACAATTTTAAAGTAATTTTTTTTACAAAACTGTGGCACAATTTAAATTTTTATCGCCAAAGTTTATGAAAAGTTTACGAACTATAGAATGAATATAGGTTGTGACCCAATTAGTAACCAAAGTAAATCCAATTAGTCTGATCTTTATTCTTATAAATTAATTGTAAATTCAATTTCTTTTTTCATTTACTAACTGATATAATGTAATTAGGACACTTTTGCCATATTGAAGGTGAAAAATTCTTCAAACACTATATATTAAAATATCCAAAGGGTTTGTGTTACATTATATGTTTACGTTATCTAGATTTCTAATTTAAAATCTTCTGTCGCCACCGTGACTGCATCTATCTCCAGGTAGAATAAGATATTCGGTTCCTGCATCATGTTAATTAAAACAAATGCTTGACATTTCCTTCTTAATTTTTTTGTCTTGCCTCTAGTTTCAGGTTCGTTAGATATCACGCCAACCACCCTTACCTCAAATTTCAACCATGTCCTCAGAAAGACAAGTTGAACAATATGTTACATTCAACGTCTCTTAAAAATCCGATGCAATTCTACCCCACACATACTTACACATCCTCGCATACCACCAACTTAAAGTGGATAGAAGACGAACACTCCAAGATTTCATCTGATAATATCCCTCCCCACCGAATTACTTTCTCTCCCCCTCCCTCTCTCACCTTTTGAATTAATCATTCGATCGCCTACTGCGTGAATTCCACATTTAATCGCAGAATTGATGTTTTTTCGATTCCTCTTCAGATTGGAGACGGTGCGTTCGTTGACGCTGTAGAGAGTATTCTTGAAACCGAATTTTACGAAGATGAAGATAAGTTGAGTTGTTGGGAATATTTAACGAGAAGATTTGTGGAAGCTCAAGAGAGCGGGGGAGAGGCTGGAGTGGGAGATGTCATTGTGTCCCCTTATCAGAAGTTTATTCTTAAAATTAGGCGACGCTATTTGTTATGTTTTTTTTTTCTTTTGAAATTTTCTTTTAAAGGTATTATAATAATTATTTTTTTCAAAACCTTTGTGATACGTTTACAAATTCATTTTCCTTCCTGTATACTCAAAATTTCCTTTAACAAAGCATTCTACTTGACGAAATTTTCTGCTGAACCTTGATTTTGAGCAATATTAACATGCAAATTAATTTCCATATTACGAAAAATATATTCGATGCAACGAAGTTTATTCCATTTTCGTCCGTGTATAACATTTAAATTTAGAATTTGATATTGCGATAGATGTATGAAATTATTTCAGCAGATTGTATGAAAATGAAGTTATTTGTTTATTTATTCATTTCTATTAAAATGAAGAAATGCTAAAGCCTTCGATAGAATTTGAAGGGGATTTCTTACCGATGAATATTATCGATAAATTGTTCAAATACTTACAAAAGTGCGAAATTTTTTACAAACAGCGATTTTTTTCTTTTTTTATATACAAGAAAGCATTTTATAAGAATTACAGATTTTTTTTAAAGTTAAAAATTTGGAATACTGAGAAAAAAGAGAAAAGGTCACGCTACGCTTTAGTTTTTGTTTACCTCTGATTATTGTTTCTTTTAGACAATATCCCAATTGAATTTTTCTTATATGTCTATATTGCATTAAAAAAAAAAGTTACTGTCCCTTGAATGGAAATACATTTTTCCAATATTTCCACTTAAGATGTATTTTTAACTTTATTCACGTGTATTTTATTATACACTTGAATTTGAGTTGATTTCTATTTAATGAATTCCCTTAATAACGAAGTGTTTAAATGGAACGATGAGACTTCGTAAAATGGAAGTTTCATTGCATGTGAAATCGAATTCAAAAGATTTGAAAACGGTTTTTATTAAACGACTTCAAACAAATGAGGATATACCGGGTAGTTATAAAATAAGTATCCCTATTTAGAGCTGTCTGTAGCTTGAAGGAATAACCTGAATGAAGCCAAAATTTGTACACATACTATTTGTGAAGGGGGAAGAAGACTGGAACAATAAAAAAATAATTGCACTAATCCCCGACAGATGGTGCTTTTGTGTTTGAAATGTAACGTGCAATACAAAAATAAATAATTAAGGCACAAAACTGGATGGCATACTTAATTTATTGGAAATTTTTACAGTGAATGGGGTTAAGATTTCGCATGGCGGTGCCGATCAAGTTCAGGTTCCACATGACCATTGTGCTGCAAGACATGATCCAATCGGTGGACGACTTGCTCAACTGTGGAATGCAACGCATCAGGAGTGATGTTTCACACATGTTGTGATATGCAATCTTTTAAGTCATTGAGGTTTGCGACACCTCCACGGTACAGAATAGACTTTAAGTGCCCCCAAAGCCAAAAATCACATGACGTCAGAACAGGGGATCGAGAAAACCATGTCATACGAAAATACCTGCTTATTACTCTATCATCTGCGAAATGTTGCCGTAAGAACTTTTATATTGCTCGCCCAATATGGGGCGGGCCTCCATCTTGCATAAAAATTGTTTCAGACAGGCACTGTCTTTGCTGCAGTCGTTTGCAACGACAGGACCGGTAGCGCCATCTGCTGCCGATTATTGTAACTATCATTTATTATGGTTCCATTCTTCTCCCCCCCTTCTTTAATAATATGTGTACTGATTTTGGATTCATTCGGGTTATTCCTTCAAGCTACAGACAGCTCCAAATAGGGATACTTATTTTATAACCACCCTGTATATTTCATTTATGTCATATGTGTCACTAAATTTCAAGCATTTTTATTATTAGTTATTAGTTGTTGCATAATAGGCATAAAAATAGTTCATAAGATACGCTCAAAGGTATACTTCATCAAAATATAAAATTTATTATTCATTAAACCTTTCGAAAAAAGTGATTATAATAAAAAATCCATAATAATTAGCTACAAATAACATTTAAATCATTAAAACATTTAGGCCAAGAGTCTCTCTCGTCGCAATGGACGGACTGACAAAACTTAGGAAACAAATATGTTAGGAAACAAACTTAAATTTGTTTTCAAATAAATTAAATTGAATTTTAAAGTAGTTTTTGAATGTAAAGGGTAGCTCGTGTTTCGAAACCAACAAGTTTTTATAGTGGGGGAGGTAGATAATTCTGTTTGTTCATCCAGTGAGGAAAAACAGACAGTTTACAGCCTGTGTTCCTGTGTAGTCTTAATATTTTACAATTTTAACGTTTTAAATGTTTATAGTTAATTATTATGGAAATATATGTATATACATACATACATATACTTTCAAAATGTTCAAAAAGTTATAAATTTCATATATTGATGATGATTCCGGCATATACAGGGTGTTTCTAAACTCATGGTACAAACTTTCAAGGGTGATAGTACACATCAAGACAAACAATATTAAATGGGAAACTAAGGGTCCCAAAAGTCTTCCGAAGGAAATAGGCGCCATTAAAGTTTAGGGTCCAAAAATTCAAACGATTATAAAAAACAGAAAAATTGGTCGATTCGTTTGCGGTTTTCACTAAAACTATTCTTTATGTCAGTATTGTCTTGAAAATAAATTATAAATATAAATTTTAAAAATTGCCGATAGAGGGCGCTTTAGACTTTGGAGTAACGAACAACTATTTTTTACTGTTATTTTTTGCATCTCATTAATTTTTTTTAGAAGCTTAGACATAAACTTAAATTTTGAGCTCAAAATCTAAATCGTTGGGAGTAGTTAGGTGGCGCAAACTGAACTGTGGGGGGAGGTACAAATTTCAAATGATTATAAAAAACGGAAAAATTGGTCTGAAATTGTTCTGTATTGAAAATTTGCGATTTTCACTAAAATTATTCTTTATGTCAGTATTATCTTGAAAATAAATTATAAAGATAAAATTCAAAAAATGCCAATAAAGGGCGCTTTAGACTTTGGAGTAACGTACAACTATTTTTTACCGTTATTTTTTGCATCTCATAAAATTTTTTTAGAAGCTTTAGATATAAACTTAAATTTTGAGATGAAAATCTGAATCGTTGGGAGTGGTTAAGTAGCACAAACTGAACTGTGTTCAATGGGCGTGGGGAGATTCAAATTTCAAATGATTATAAAAAAAAACGGGAAAATTGGTCGGTTTTCGCTAAAACTATTCTTTATGTTAATATTTCCTTGGAAATAAATTTTAAAGATATCTTTCAAAAAATTCCGTCAGCGGGCACGTTAAACTTTAGAGTAACCAACAATTATTTTTAACCGTTATTTTTTTGTATCTAATTAAATGCTTGTAAAAGTTCAAATTAAATTTTGAGCTCAAAATCTGCATCGTTGTGAGTCTAAAAAAAATTTTATGAGGTGCAAAAAATAACAGTAAAAAATAGTTGTACGTTACTCCAAAGTCTAAAGCGCCCTATATCGGCATTTTTTGAATTTTATCTTTATAATTTATTTTCAAGATAATACTGACATAACGAATAATTTTAGTGAAAATCGAAAATAAATTGACCAATTTTTCCGTTTTTTATAATCATTTGAAATTTGTACCTCCCCCCACAGTTCAGTTTGCGCTACTTAACCACTCCCAACGATTTAGATTTTGAGCTCAAAATTTAAGTTTATGTCTAAGCTTCTAAAAAAATTTAAGGTGATGCAAAAAATAACGGTAAAAAATAGTTGTTCGTTACTCCAAAGTTTAAAGCGCCCTCTATCGGCATTTTTTGAATTTTATCTTTATAATTTATTTTCAAGACAATAGTAACATAAAGAATAGTTTTAGTGAAAACCGCAAACGAATCGACCAATTTTTCTGTTTTTTATAATCATTTGAATTTTTGGACCCTAAACTTTAATGGCGCTTATCTCCTTCGGAAAACGTTTGGGACATTTAGTTTCCCATTTAATATTGTTTGACTTGATGTGTACTATCACCCCTTAAAGTTTGTACCATGAGTTTAGAAACACCCTGTGTATGTGTGTAAGTATGTGTAACCATACGTAATAACGCTGTAAAAAATGAAGAAAAAAGTTGATTTTACAGTATAATACTGGCAAATAAATAACATTAATGTTTATTTCACAATACATTTATTACCAAATAGAGGCAAGTATACGTATAGAAGTTTTAAAAACATTTAAAACTAATGAAAAGGTAAAAAACATTGTTGTCAAAAGATGTTAACATCTTTTGCCAGCAACGTTTTTAACATTTTGAAAATTTAATAACACCTATTTTGTAATAAATGTATTGTGAATTAAGCATTCATGTTCTTTATTTATTTTATTGAGGTGAATATGACGTTTCAACTTATGATATAGAGTTTGTTCTGTATTCATTTTACATAATATTGGCAGCTGTGGAGCCAGTTTAAAACCATAAAATTAACAGTAATAAAATCGTAAAATTAGCAAGTAACATATCGTTAGCAGTAATAAACTTTTAGACTCAGCAATTGTAGTAGATATCAAATTAAAAAAAATTATAAATACTTACATCAGTAATTTAATAAGTAAGTGAAGCATGCTGTTATGAATGCAGTACTTACCTGAAAAGAAAAATAAACATTAATTACGCATCTATTAAATACAAGTTGTAATAGGAAAAAAATACAAGTTTTCAAAAGCTTTTATCGAGATGATATGAATTCCGTTTGCGAGTTTGTCATTCAATAATTATAAGTATAATCTGATATAAGTACAAAGATAAGTGACATGGCTATCATGTAACTTATATTTTTTTAAGTAAAAGATCGTTCAAATAATATGTATAAATGCTCTCAAACTAATATGTATAAATGCATCAAATCTCCCTTTCTCTCTCTCTCTCTTTTTTTTTCTATCTTTTTTTAGTGTTAATTTTATTTAATTACAAAAATGAGAATAAGTATAAATGTGAAATTTCTTTATCCCTATATCCGTTTTTAAGGAAAAAAAGACTTTTCTTGTTTTAAAACCACATTTTTATAAGCATTCAGTGATTATCATGCCAAATTTCATGATTGAAATGCATGTTGTTCGGAAAAATTTCCGTTATAAAATGTTAATTAGGTAGGACCCCGATCATAAAAATTTCACAAATTTGTAGAAAACGTATGTTCTCTGTGTTCTGTATGTAAGCAACAGATAAAAATGTAAAGAAAATAGCTGAAATATATTTGCATTAAAAAATTAAAAAATTAATTTATTTTTAATATGAGCACATTGGAGTAATAGTCTTATTTCAATGGTTTATTTACAAATCTCCATGCTCTTAATATAAGCATATATCAAAATTAAAATGGTACTTTCGTTTGTGGAATTAGATGAAGATTGGTTGAAGAAAAAAGATACACATTTATATATATATATGCAAAAATAGCCAAGTTTTACCACAAAAAAAAAAGAGTATCTTTAATAAATTCTGTAAATTTAGTATTATATAATATGGAATAAACATAATAAACAAAAAAATTGTTCTGGTGAAAAGTCTATAATAAATATAGTTTTGGATAAAAATAAAGAAAAGGAGGTTCTTAATCTACATGTTTTACCCTGTGGATGTTTTGTACGCATGACGATTTGTGTCACAAAAAAATAATAAAGAGAAAAATATAACTTCATACTGCTTGGTAATATATTTCAACAATGAAATATGAAAAGTTTTCAGATCTTTTGTAATCGTACCAAAATTTTGATTTCCCACGAGTCTGTGCACAACAAACAAACAAGAAGATACCTGGATTTTTTTACAGAAGCAATTTTTTAGCGTTACAAACAAAACGCAGCCATTTCTATTTTTAAGAAAGAAAAAAAAAATACTACATAATAAATAGAAATACATAAATTTGAAATACACAAAACGCAGACTTTAAACCCATCTTGTAAATCCATTCAACCAAGCGCCCTGTTTACAGAAAGAAAAGGAATATATAAGAAAATAAAACCTATTATGAGTCTAGCGAGGAATTCTTTCGACATGATACTTTTACAATATTCTGTCTGGCGGTTTTGTTACAGGAAAGGGGAAAATTTGTGGGTATAAATATGAGGATAATAACATTAGGTGAGGCAGAAATGATAGGTAATATTGGAAAGAGAGATGCCAAAGGCTACTTCAATTTGTGAGGGAGGGAAATTCTACCAGAATGGTAAACACTCGTGTTCATTCTCAAAAGGTGGATTGGGGTTTCAATGAGAATATAGAGTGCATTTTGCTTTGAAGTTTTAGCGCAATATCGCAAAAAATTAAAAATATTTTAGAAAAGTGAATGTATTAAGGTTGTTTTCAAATTTAAATTCGCCGAATCTATGACATATTCACGAAATAATTTTATCGCTAAAGGTGATTTATAGCTGTTCTCAAATCTTCTGCTTTACAAACACGAAATAATTTTATCGCTAAAGGTGATTTATAGCTGTTTTCAAATCCTCTGCTTAACAAACGCGAAATTTTCTGACATACTTTCTACTTTATGTCAAACGTAAAGCATAAAGTTGGTAGGCCTGATTATTAAAGCTATTTGGTATCCAATAACATTTTTCATTTTTGATAAATAAATTACTTGTCGATTTGTAAGCTATTGTGAAAGCGTGGCGACGGTTTTTCTGTGTCACTTCTGGAAATTCGGTTCAAAATGCGAAAAGCGGAAGTATTTTCTCTATGATTTTCTGCGTTTACCAAAAAATGGTAAACACCTTTCGATTTCATAGTTTCTGAATAGAAAAACCTGCCAGTTTCAAAAAGCAGCTCAAAGTCTTTTGCATCAAAAGATAAAGAGACTAAGAGAAAACTTGGAAGATAAGAAAAGAAAGAATAATTATAATCAATGCAATAAAAAAATGAAAAACCAATCCGGTATACTGGTAAAAGGGACTTTCATACAAAGTTCTACTACCATACCTGGCACAAGTGATTACCAGTGGAAAGTAAGTTGGTTTTTGCCATTTATGCCAATAAGAGAAATAATAATATACGATTGTTTAATCAATACTTGCAATACGTGTATAAAAGTGTCAGGTGTCAGATATTACTAAATCCGAAATTTCTTCAGCACTTTCTGCCAGTGTTGCTGGTGGGCTTACTTTTTTAAAATTTAGATTGCTTGATTGGCATCAATTTTTTGAAGTGAAAAAATTCCCCCTATTTAATGACATATTAATTAAAGCGAAAATAAGGGGAATTTCACTGTTTCAAGAAAGTGGTGTCAATCAGATAAATGTACTTATATAAAATAGGAAAAAGAAATAATGATTTATGTATTTGCGGAAAAAGAGGTGATGTTCGACATTTTCTATTTGATAAATGCACCGTTACAGATTTTCGGTTTTATTATTTTAAAAGTAGATCAGTAGAATGGAATATGGCTAATGTTTTGTGTTCTAGAGAAAATTGCAATTATTTACGTCAGATTTATAATAACTTTAACAAACATTATTCCTTTATTACATACAGGGCCGTAACTACCGCCGGGGCAACCGGGGCACTGCCCCGGGGCCTCTAATCTTGAGGGGCCCCAAATTGATGTTTTAAAAAAATTATTGATTTTAATTTCTAGTCTAACTTCCTGTAAAATGCCCAGCACCTGGCTAAAAGTTAGTAATAAAAAAATTAAACTGCTAGAGTAAATATTTTTGCGTGTCCGTCGGTATACTCCATACGCTTTGCATGCAAAAGCAGCTCTAGAGCAGACAGCAGAATGTCGAGTGAATGTTTCATGCCGCCCCAGCATGTTTGCCGATCTCACCGAAGTTAGTAAGGGAGAAAATATGGGCTTCTAATCGGTTGAATAATATAAAAAGCATCTAAAAAAATCTAGAAAATTTTTCTTATTATTTATGAATAAATACATAAAATCGAAAAAAAATTATCAAAATTCATCTTTCAAAAGGTTTTTAAACAGAAACGTATGATTAAGTAACATAATCTCAAAAATGAACCTAAACAAAACGCTCTTTAAAGTATTCAACCAATCAGAAGTCCGTATTTCTTTCCCTATGTTAGCTTCAGTGGGATCGGCAAAAATTGCGTCGCCGCCAGGTGCCTTCTGAATAGGGTTTCCCAATTCTATGTTTTTTAGTCATTTTTGGGCTTATCATACCGTGTACGTTTAAACAGCGGCGTGCGAAAAAAAAAAACTGACCGGGGCAAAGTTTTAATTTGCCCCGGGTGCGAGGGGCCCCACTAGTTTGCCTCGGGGCCCCCAAGTTTCTAGTTACGGCCCTGATTACATATCTATTTTAAGTTTATAAAGTTCAGTTAAAGTTTGGTAATGTTAAGTTTATAAAGCTGTGGTTTACCTGGTGGTGTAGGGGGATTTTCCTCCGGAGCAAACTGCCTATGACAAATTTGGTTGGCGCTCCGATTGGGTGATTCAAGTCCCTGATTCAAGTGATGTCAATCAAGAAATCTGAATTTTTAAAAAAGTAGCTCACTATTAGTACTACTTTCTCTATGGAATCCAATTACAAAGCAATAATATTCTTCTAAAAGTAAAAACAGCTTTCCCCTTCCTTTTTTTAATTTCATTCTTTTTCACATTTTAAAAGTGATTTCAATATATGGGGTCACTTTTAGAAACACTACGTGCTAAAAGTGGCCCACAAGTTACAATTTTGAAACTGTTTTGACTGAGTTTCTCTCATCAATGTAAAATCTATGGTAGTTTGATGCATTCGTATATTTTAAATATCCCCTCGGGAAATTTATATTTTTAAATTCTATTTTTTGTATACACTTGTTAAAAGATGTCTCTTTTCAAAAATTTTCTAATGTATATACTTAATTTTGCATGAAATGTTAAAATTTTACTCACAATTCGTGTTTTTAACACGTAAAATATTAAATTCAGCATAGATTTTAGAAATATTTTGAGAACTAAGAAAAATATATAGATTTTTTAAGAAGAGTAAACAGAAAAGAGAAGTTAAAAATATTTATTTACCCTAGAGATGTTTTAAATATACAAATGCATCACACGTCCATAGACTTAACATTACGAAGGAGAATTCCGAAACTGAGTAAAGAACCTGAAAACGGAAAATTGTGGAAAAACTTAACCTGAAAATTGTGGAAAATTCTCCAAACTTTATTAAGTCCATAGTCCACGTTTGACTCTTCTACTTTTTTTTCCCTCCTCTCTGGTTAATATAAAATTATCCAGTCCCGTGAATAATTTCGGGAACGTAATTTCCAACTAATTATTGTTGACATAAAGTTCAAATTGAATTGAGATTTTAATTTTACAAAGCCCTCATTTGTATTCTTAATGTGAGACGCTAATCCCTGAAAATCCTTTATGTATTCTCCAAACGATAGCATTATATTTTTTGAGCTGTCTGCAATGATATCAGAGATAACAATTTACACCAGGAAGAACAACCTATTTTGAAGTTAAAAACAACAAACTTCATTTCAATAGTTACTAAACAAGTCTGGACAGTTAGCAGACAAACAATAATATGTGTGCAAGCAACATTGGAATTATAAATAATGTATTTTGTTTCTTTTTAAAGCCATTTATATGCGTGATTGTTAGCATTTTTTATTTTATTTTTTACACATTGTTATACAGCCTGATGACAGAATATCATCTTTAAAAGAGAAAAGCTTTTTGGGGAGCATGGGACCGCATCTAAATTCCAAAACGTTGTTAGCAGAGGCCGTTCCGAGGTGCAGACCAACATGTCTTCTATTTCTTTCTTTCTTTCTTTTTTTTTTTTTTTTCATATTTTAAAAGGGATTTTAATATATGGGGCCACTTCCCGAACACTGTGTTATTAAATTTTATTTCACAAACAATAGCATACTTGAAAAGTATTACTAATAAATGTAACAAAAAAAAAAAAAAAAAAAAAAAAAAAAAAAAAAAAAAACAGACGAATTTACCTAACCTGAAAATTGTGTAAAATTCTCAAAACTAATTCACCTTTGGCTCATCTACCTTTTTTTTTTTTTTTTTTTGTCAATGTAAAACGACCCAGTCTCGTGAATAATTTCGGGAATGTAATTTCCAAATATATTTGTTGACATAGTATTCAAATTAAATTGAGATTTTAATTTTACAAAGACCAAATATGTATTATTGCTGCGAGACATTAATCCCTGAAAAACCTTTATGTATTCTCCAAACGATAGCATTATATTTTTTGAGCTGTCTGCAATGACGTGAGAAATAACAATTTAAACCAGGAAGAACAACTTATTTTGAAGTTAAAAACAACAAACTTCATTTCAATAGTTACTAACTAGTCTGGACAGTCAGCAGACGAACTATAATATGTCTGCAAGCAACACTGGAATTATAAATAATGTATTTTGTTTCTTTTTAAAGTCATTTATATGCGGGATTGTTAGCATCTTTTATCTTATTTTATCCACTGTACAGCCTGATGACAGAATATCATCTTTAAAAGAGAAATACTTTTTCGGAAAGTATGGGATCGCATCTAAATTCCTAAGCCTTATTAGCAGAGGCCGCTCTGAGATGCAGACCAACATGTGCTCCATTTTCTGTCTCTTTAAGGTAGCTTTCATTGCGAAAAGTAAAAAGCAACCTATTGCAATCGTCTGGAGAAAAGCACTTGCGGAAAAATTTCAAAATGTTTTCACCGATCATGTCCTCGAGACCCCAAAATCTCCTCTGTTCAAATGTTGATAGATATGCATGATACATATATGATTATGCATGCATATATGTATTACAAATTATAAATTTTTTCGCTAAGATTAACCTTTATACTATATTAATTTCCTTTTAACAATATTCCGTACTTAGTTCAACTTATTAAATTAAAATCTTGTTTCTAGATCTAATCTATTAATCTTTATGGAAACGATATAAATTCTTAATTCGCCTTAAAAAACATTTATTCCAATATGCCTAAATTTAAAAAGTTGGCTCTGAATTAAAAATACTCTTAATTAAACTTATTTCTTAATACCAAATAAAACTAATTTTTTCTATGTTTTTATCAACCCTTTTTAAGAAAGTCTTATTAATTATATTCCAAACCACACCTTTCAAAAAATATCATTATTTTTATTTATTTATTTATTTTTCCTCCTTCAACATTTGATATTTGTGCATAACAATAAATTCATTTCTTTTCTTTTTCTCTTAAAATTAATCGTCTGTAAAAAAATCGTCTACCTAATATATTCGAAATTTTGAGTTGATTATAAATTAGTTAAATAATATTTTTTTTAAATAAAATTATCGTCTGTGGAATAAAAATCTCGACGCTGGACATGAATTATGTTTACATGGAAAAATGATGGTTAGAGAGTAGAGAATTTTCTAGAACTTTGTTTTTAGATTTAAGAGGGAAGCCTGGAGATGGTGAGATAGATTCTTGGTTTTTTCTTCGATGAGTACGGCTTGCTGAAGTAATGATGGAATATTCTTTTTGATGTTTCGGTTAACGACGGATTGCAAAGGGAGCCTTTCCCTCTCTCATGACTACAGTTTAATAAATTAACTTGCAGCAGCCAATGTGTAATTTAACGAATCTTCTATATTTATTTATTTTGTTTTTTCTCTCGCTTGCCACGACTGTGGGTTTTTTAAACCAGTGAACCACTGAAGATAATTCGAGTTTCTCCAAAAATCGTCACATATATATATATATAATATATGATTATATATACATATAATCATATATAACAATTATACAATACTACAATTCAACATCTACAATGAATATAGAAATGAATTTATGAATTTTGTCATGCTGTAACTATCGTATTTATTAACCGATTTGAACTAAACTTAGTGTGTACATAGTACATATGAATGTCGTGACCGAGTTCGTTGACCAGCTTTTTCCGCCATCTTGTTACAAAATGGTGGCCATTTAAATTTTTAAAATAAGTACAAAAAATTAGAAACTAAAAAATATTTTTCTTTTATGCGTTTGACCTTGATACAAAAATTCCTGAGCATTTTTTGTTTCGTTTATATCTTGAAAATGGCTGAGTTATAGCACTTTGAATTTCTAGTGTGGCTAACATTTCGAAGTTTGAATTTCTAATGTTGGTGACATTTTGAAAAATCTATTTGCCTGTGACAGCACTCGTATATATCAACCGATTTCGATGTGAGTGAGTGTGTGCACTAAAATTAGTAAGATCTCGACCAAGCTTAGTAGTTAGTTTCACCCATCATGTTGTTTTAAAATGGCGTGTACTTCATAGTATTTTAGAATTTGGCAACCAAATATTAGTCGCTTTAAGGGTGTATTTCGATTCAAACTGCTTATTTTCCGATTTATTTTTGCAGTCACTTTTGTTCTCAAACTCATCAAACTCGCAGATTCTTTTATTTAGAAACTAATCAAAGTGCCGTAATCGTCAATTCTTTGATAAATACGGAAAATATTGCGAAAAAAGCAATCAAAAACGGCAATTTGAACCGATTTTTCCGTAGCGGAAGATCTTTGAACGAAAAAAAGAGTCATGCTGAGAAGGTAATTGTTTATAAATCAAATTCTAATGAATTGAGCGTAGAATGACATTACACGGCACTTTATTCGTCTCTTCAAAAATCCCTTCAGCAAGTTTCATGTTTCTACTTTTAAAAATATGTCTGAAATTGTATCAGAAGGTTTCGAACTGTTGATGGTGGAAAAGTGTTTTTTCGAATACACCCTTAAACAAAACCAGCTTGTATAAAGCCGTCTAATTCCTCAAAATTCATATACATATTCAGTATTGACAAAAACTAGCATTGAATCTACTATAATGGTATTCCACTAATTTTAGCTTCATGCGTTTAAATAATATAACTTTTTTTAAAAAATATACATATGAAAGATACCTTTTCCTCCTTGCACTGCCGGAAGGACTTCATTTCAATAGTTAATAACTAGACTCGACAATTAGTAGACAAACTATAATATGTCTGCAAAAGCAACATTGGAATAGTAAATAATATATTTTGTTCAGGGCCTTATTACCGCAAAGGTCAACTAGACCGTGGTCTTGGGCCCGTTGCTGAGGAGGGCCCAAACTTTATGAAATAATATAGAAAATATTTCTTAAAATTGTAGTTTCCTGCAATTATTTTAGTAAAAACAAAAACTATTTTGATTAATTTGGCAACCCTATGATAATCTAAGGATAACTCCTAGAATACTCCCGGGTTAAAAAAAAAAAAAAAAAAAAAAAAAAAAAAATAATAATAATAATAAAAAAATCTAATTTAAAATCTAGCTTCTATTTTGTTGCGAGGGGGCTTTGAAAAAGTGCAGGACCTTGTTCCCCGCTACCACTTTAATCGGGCTCTGAATTTTTTTCTTCTTAAAGTCATTTATATGCTCGATTGTTAGCACCTTTTATCTTATTTTTTCCCACTGTTGTGCAGCCTGATGACAGAATATCATCTCTAAAAGAAAAAATCTTTTTCGGGAAGCATGGGATCACATCTAAATACCTTTCGCTCATCTACCTCTTTTTTCTCTCTCGCTCTCTCTCTCTCTCTCTCTCTCTCTCTCTCTCTCTCTCTCTCTTTCTTCGGTTAGTGTAAAATTACCCAGTCCCGTAAGTAATTTCCAGTAATTTTTTTGTTGACATAATATTCAAATTAAATTGAGATCTTAATTTAGAAAGCCCACATTTATATTCTTAATGTGTGACGATAATCCCTGAAAAACCTATACGTATTCTCCAAACGACAGCATTGTATTTTTTGAGCTGTCTGCAATGACATCAGAGATAACAATTTACACCAGGAAGAAAAACTTATTTTGAAGTTAAAAACAGCAAACTTCATTTCAATAGTTACTAACTAGTCTGGACAGTTAGCAGACGAACTATAATATGTCTGCAAGCAACATTAGAATTATAAATAATATATATTTTGTTTCTATTTAAAGTCATATATGTGCGAGATTGTTAACATCTTTTATCTTACTGTGCAGCATGATGACAGAATATCATCTTTGAAAGTGAAAATCTTTTTCTTGATCGCATCTAAATTCCTAAACCTTGTTAGCAGAGGCCGTTCCGAGATGCAGACCAACATGTGCTCCATTCTCTGTCGCTTTATAATTTCAAAATGGCAGTCATCTGTCACCAAAAAGTGAGATAAAGAAAACATCCTTCCTTTTTAAAGTTTGACAACCTCAGCGTCCTGCTCCCCGAACACATTGAGTGGCTCGCTGAAAAGCCATGATTGACATACTCGAAGGAGTGTAAGCAAAAGTTATAACATTTATTTATAACTTTTTTTTTTTTCAATTGGTGGGATCGTAGAATCTTATGACAACAAATAACTCCTGTTTCGAACCTATCTATTACAAGTAGTCAAAGTTTATTTTTGTATTAATAGTGTATATTTGTATCGTTTTTTTAGATTGAATAAATAAATAGGCAAATAAAAATAAAAGCAAATAAATTTAAAAAAAAAAAAAATCGTAATTTGACAAATTACAACGACTATTTGGAAAATGATACATCAAAAGACTCAAGTTTTAAATACTTTGAGGACTTTTTTACTTTTTTAACTTTTAAATACTTTTGATACTAAATTGAGGTTTAGCATAAAGTAGTAAACTAATAATGTATATATATATATATATATATATATATATATATATATATATATATATATATATATATATATATATATATATATAATACCATTAAAAGTAGACAAAATTCACCAATAAATTTTATCAATAAAACAATAAACCAAAACGAAGAATTTGAATAGAATTGAATTAAAAAAAAAATATTGAAATGAGTATATCTGAATAAATAAATAAATAAAATAAAATGAATGCAAAAAAAAATTTGTAGTCCACAGAGCAGAATCGTCAGGCCCCAATTGCTCTGGAACTACAAATGAAGTGTGCGGTTTCATCCACATATTAGCCATGAAATAGCAAAATAATACGTAATTGGGGCTACCATATATATATATATATATAAGTTGTAATTTAACAATTTGCAACGATAATTTAGAAAATGATATTTTCAAAGACTAAAATTTTAAAGACTTATAAATAAATTTTATAATTAAATTAATAATAATAATAAACATATATTACGCACGTCGTGCATTAAACATTAATATTCCTAGACCAATGATAAAAAAAAACAGTAGATTAAAGATAGAAAACTTTTACTGTTTAAAATGTGCATTTTTATTAATTGGAATTAATCAGAACGCCTTATATTACTTACGACATGGATAAAAATTAAATATTAATATTCCTAGTCTCCCATCTATCGTCTAGTCCTCCCATCTCCAACAAATTTTAAATGAAATTTCAGTTTTACAATTTTCGAGACTAAAAATTGTTAAACTTCCAAATATCGTCCATTTTAAATTTTTACACCGCTGTGTAGATAAAGAAAGATGCACTTTTTAATGAAATTTGTTTGAAATCTATATCACTATATATTTTTAAATTATTACTATTTTTTTTAAGTTTTTTATTACTCTTTTTGTCATTGTGGCAATAATTCCATTTTTGGACACTAAACTTGTACCTATCAGGAAACGGTTTGGTTTTGTTTATGCCGGCCAATTATCTACGCTTGGGATATAGGCCCTAATAGGTGGGATGCCCTCCGTGAGGGTCTTTCTAAGGGAACTTAACCCGTATTTACGCAAGGTTCGAAGAAAACCACGGAAAACTCCGAACGGTTAGGCCGACGGTCGCGATTGGGTTCGAACCCAGCACCTACCGTCTACCAGTTTCGAGATCAGAACCTCGCAGCCACTGGTGGGGTCTATCAGGAAACGAATAAAATTAAATAAGTTGCGAAATTCAACCAATAAAAAGATTCGGGTATACTTTAGATTTCTCAATTCTCTACCGAGAACAACAACTATTTTTTCCGATTGGTTAATAAAAAGCTAATATAAAAAATCCAGGAGAACCAACCCAGTCTTTTTGAATTACAAAACGTACTGTGCGGTGTAAGCGAGCATATGTCAAAATCAATTTTACTGTAAAATTTTACGCTTTTCACTTTGTGGCTTATCAACTCCGATTTGAAAAATATTTACTCAGCTGTTGGAGTGTATAATTTTAAGCAAGCAAAAAAAAAAAAAAAAAAAAAAAAAAAAAAAGCAATAAATAAATAAATAAATATAAATAAGAATATATAAAAAAAAATATTGACTAAAAGTAGAATTGTACTTTTTAGTCATCTACAATAAATATAAAATTACATATTTCTCATAAACATTGTCAATTCTCTGTTAAAAAAAGTATAAGGTAAGCGGGAGTCTGGTTCGTAAAATTTTGGTTTCTTAATAGAACCTTCACAAAAATCTTCATTTAAAGCAGGAGACTTCAAAAAACTTGTCATCTTAAAACAGGAGCCTTCATAAAAATTGACATCTTAATACACGGCCCTTCATAAATCGTTTCATTCCAAAATATGGTACTTCACAAATGTCTTTGTCTTAAAAATAGTCTGTTCACAAAATTGTTTCTAAATTAGGATGTCTCAAATTAGGATGGCCTTTGAAATCTAGTTGAAGTTAATATACATTTCATCTTTTTTTTTCTGTGCTTTAATTATAAATAAATGCGGACAGAATTAAAAGGCAAGAGCACGTAACATAATTTTTTTGATCACATAGTTTAAACAGTTTCTAACTGTAACATCTATTATTATTAATTTTTTTTATTTTTATTTTATTTTATTTTATTTTATTTTATTTTTAATCTAGGGGCAGGCTGAAAAAGATGCTGACAGGGTATATGTGTATATGATATCTACACCTCTGAGAATGTGATAAATTGCAAACTGAATTGAACATCAGTTAATGTAAGAATCCAGATGCGACAATGTTAAAATATCTCTTTAAGTTATAAAAATTTTATAGTAAATGATTAAGTTTTGAAGCATTATTGTTATTTTAAAACTTTTTAATAAAATTTTAAAAGGCTTTAAATTTTAACTGAACTTATTATAATTTGAAATTTTATTTAAATATATATTTTGAATGTTTTTACTTTAAACCTTTCTAAAATGTGGCCACATTTAACAGGCGAAAGAAATAGTGCAAAAGGCTACATTTATAACAAAGGCATTCTTTTACTTTTATCTACACATTTTTTTAAATAAAACTTGTTACAACTTTTTTTTTTTTTTTTTGTAGCAGCTACACAAATTGTCCTTTGTATATCGCAGTTGTTTTTATGTTATCACCTGGTTGGGATTTTAGAACCCCCAAGGAGTCAAGACCCTTTTGAAGCCCCCTATGTTCATGACTGGGAAAAATTGGATTGTGTGCCTCCATGAAATATGTACCATGTCATTACGGATGCGACAAACGTGCGTTGCGCCGAGAGGAGGTTTGTAGGCGGATAGGTTTTTAAATTAGTGGATGATTTACTTCCAAAGGTGTTTTCATAAGGTAGGTCGCGTGACCTAAATGGCACGTGCTCATTTTTTTCTAGCTATATATATATTTCCCAGTTTAAAACTCTCCAGAAAATGTAACATTTTTATTTTAAAAGAGTATGAGTTCATTGCCTCGTAATTAACTCAGTAAATAATTTTTCTCAACTAAACTATACTTTTAAGGGTGTTCTTAAATCAAAAAGGGCAACGTTGAGACATAAATTTTAATTTATTTTTGTTCGGAAGTGCTTGAAATTGGCAAGTGTTGTTGTTCGGAAACTATCTAATTGCACTCATTTTCTCATTTTTTTGCAAACGCCACAGATTTTTTAGAACAAGCCGTCAAAAATGGCGTTTTGAATTGCATGCCCCAACGAAAGCAGAAAAAACAGTCGACGAAAAGGAGAAAAAGACGTGATCACATGATCGAAAATGCTTATAACTCAATAGAAAATTTATTAATTAAAAAAATGAAAAACTAAGTTAGATTTCAAATCGCTTCCATGGTATGGTTTTGCAATTTTATCTCTTTTCGTTGAAAAATGAATTTGTGAATGCGTCAAAACGTTTTGCGCTTGATGAGCAAAGCAGTTAAGAATACTCTTAAGGCTCCTGTCCGTGCAGGCGAAGACACTTGCGAGTTAAAGCTAAACCTATGCGGAGGTTATTTTCTAATAACTTGTTTGCATTTCAATATTTTTAAATACTTTTTTTGGCCTTGGATGAGTGAGGTCCTCTCTACATCGCTTCTTTTTTACTTTTTAGATTTTGATAGCAGATAACTTTTATAAAGTTACTTTCACTTTCAAAAGCGGTTAAGAAAATGAAAGCGTCATTTAAAAAAATTTGATATTTTGAATCGATATTTGATATGTTAATTTTTTGTAAAAGATTTGTATAAATATAGTATAAATATATGTATATAAATAAATATGTGTATATATATATATATAAATATATATAATCATTATATAATGTATATACAGGCACGTAGCCAGGGAGGGGGCTAAGGGGGCTGAAGCCCCTCCCGAAAGTTTGAAAACACAAAATTATATGCATGATAAAAAATAAGTTTTGTTTGTTTTTATCTTCCGTTACATTAAAAACAATTGCATTTTTAGCTGTAAAAATATCCATTTATTCAAATACATTTACGGTAATCCTTCATTATATCGGTTATTTAGATATATTGTTTTTGATAGGTATGTACCTCTAAAAATATAAAAATTTTTAAAGTAATTTTTACTGTCTTTATGTGCAGCAAAATTCGATTAAGTGTAATTTCTTATCATTAATTTGACTAAGAAAAATTAAGTATAATACGCATAAGAAAGGTCACGAAAAATTAGGAAGACTATTTTCTACATGTTTCAGTCATTAAAAAAAAGGCTACATGTTTTTCTTTAAACATATACAATTAGACTATCACAAACCGTTAGTTATTTTAAGAAACAAACTTTAGATTTATTCAGGAAAATAGAAATAAAAAATTTTCATTGTTGAGTTTTCAAAGAGCTCCAGAAAAAGAAGAAATTAGAGCAGCTCTTGGACTAATACTTAAAACAAACTTATTTTGTGCAGAACAAAATAGCCACAGACCACGATGACGATCCTCTAACTTTAGAGAAATTAGTATAAAAAAGTCTGTTAGCTAAGAGTTCTTTTAAGTTTTGAGCAAAGTCTGGAGCAAATGAATTGAAATGAGATATTATAAATATCTTCAGAGATCCTATTTATTTCACCCCAGAAAATTTTTAGGTATATTTTTTTAGGCCAGAGATATTTTGAGATACAGTTACCGAAGTATTAATTATCAAAATGAGTATTGCGATCATTTTTAGATTAATTGCTGATGAAACTATGGACATTTCAAGCGCAGGACAGCTTGCCATTTGTGTTAGATATATGAACTATTTAAAAATTCACAAAATCCAATAATTCGGTTTTTTTTACGTTTTATGCCAATAAATGCCTTTTCTTCCAAAAATTCAAGAAAAGTAATATTACAACATTGTGATGAACTACGTCTTGGCATGTATAAATACTTCGCATAGGTGTATGACAAAGTAGCCAATAAGTTTGGTCATGTTAGCGGGGTTAATTCTATAATTCTTCAGAGTATCTAAAAATTAGATATGTCCTCTGTGAAAGACACTGGTTAAATCTTACCTTGTCCAACAGCATGCTGATTCCCGTGATTCGAAAGTATCATGGACTTGTTAAAGCAGCGACAAAAGTTTTTAAAAATCGCCTGAAGGCAAATTTAGCGCTTCAAGAAGCAAGTGTATCATATATCATAGAAAACAAAAGAAAATGACTTCTCCGCATTTGTGATACAAATTTTATCGAGAGGCATGAAAGCATATTGGCTTTTGTTGAGCTACATAACCTCCTCAGTCCTGAGACAAATTTTACGTGACACTACAAAAACCAGTTTAAAATTATTATAAAACATCTCCAAAGATGCATCAGTCTAAATATAGATGCTTCTAATATACACACATTTATTAAAAATGTCTAGATGCAGTTTTAATAATTCTAGAAGCATTTAATTTAATTTAAAGGGTGTTTTTTAGTGTCACCTCCAGGCGACATCAGGACTTCCAGGCGACATCAGGACTGAAGTGGTTAAATACATTTGTATTAGCCCAGAAAATATTTCGAAAGACAAATGGAAAATTTCTTCAACAGCTGTAGATTTTTTGGCAGTCAGGGAGAAGAATCACTTTCTAATAAGCTTGTCTGTTTTTTCTTAAGGCTTTCTGTCTCACAGTCATAGTAAGTTCTTAAAAAAAAAAAAAAAAAATCTTGTGATATAATATTGGTTGTAACCCATGCTAAAGATGAATAATTGTTTTACATAAATATGCTGAAAAATGAAGTATAAATCTTTTGTGAGATTTTATTGTGCATCAAAACTTCGGGAAGACATCTTCCAAACTGAAATTAAGATCGCAAGACTAACATTTAGACAAACAGGAGGTACAAATCCTCAAATTACATCCACTGACAAGTGGAGGCAATTATCCTGTATTACAATATCACGGTATTATTTTCCCATGTAGAAAGTCTTATTAAAAAATTAAATTATCGATTCCTTTTGAATGAAGACATTCTAAGAGATTCCCAATTACAATCTTCAAGATGTACTTCACTGGAAAAATCAAGCAAATTAGCGAATCCGATGCAATATTTTCAGGATTAAGTGTCAATTTAGCAAGTGAAAGCTGAATATGAATTATGATGCAAACAAAATGCTAATGTTGACACCAACACAGAGGTTTTAAAAGATTTAGTACTGTAATGTGACGTATTAGGATAAAATCAAACACTTGCTGACAGTTTTGGTTGAAAGCTGAATAAGAACAGTCAGTGCTGAAAGATATTTTTCGGCAAAGAAAATAATTAAATCTGACTCAAAGCGTTATGGTCGATGACAGACTGAGAAGCTTTTGAATAATTTCTATTCATTGGGAAATTATAGAAGATCTTGATTAGTCAATCAGCATCATGGCTAAGAAGAAATTATGATGATTACTTCTGTTGCACTAGTAAACAATTTTGAATTTAGGAGGTGCCCCGAGGGAGGGGGTATTCCCCTCCCCCGGAACAATGAGATGTCTCCCCCCGGAAAATTTGTGATTTTGTGTTTTCAATGGTCAAAAAGTACAATCCCCCCCCCCCTTATAGAGATAAGGAATATATTAGAACACTATAATGTTCCCCCGGAGCCACAAAAATTCCTCCCGGAGAAAAGTGCTTGAATTCAACACTGCTAGTAAATTTATTGCTCCAAGAATATAATTTATAATTATTATAATCAGAGAATGTGAAGTACAAACACAATTTTTATGTGACATATGACTGTAGCAATTAATTTTTCTTTCAAAAAATAATGTGTGTAATTTATTTCATTTATGGATCAATAGTTTCAAGACCTCGAACTCATAATGTCAGTTTCTCTCACGTTAACATTAATCCTGTGTTTTAAATCAATACATATTACTTGTTAGCATTCCAATATTTTACAATTTTTTTTTTCATAGGATATTTGTGGCTCGTCTCAAACATTATTAGTTTGTGCATTTTAAGTTTCGCAGAAAATTTATCCAAAAAACTTTTCGGTTTCCGAACCGGTTCGGAAACTGAAAATGCTCTTAAAAAAGGAAAATTGCAACAAAAATTGAAAAAATTAAATATGAAATAACAATATTTGACATAGTTAACAAGTATCATATGTAAAAACGCACATTACGATAAACCTAGATTATTTTTAAATTTTTTACTGAATATTATTCAAATTACGTTTGTAAGAACAGAAAAAAATTCCAAAATTGAGCCCCTCCCGAAAAAAAATCCTGGCTACGGGCCTGTGTATATATACAATATATGAGCATAATATATACCGTATTCCCACGTATTAGCTTGCATGCCAGAAAATATGGGGTTTCGCTTCTGGAGCATGAGCGGCTGATTTATTTTTGTTTTTCTAACAACACTTTTTATTTTAAGGGTGTTCTTAAATCAAAAAGGGCAACTTTGTGACACATGCATTAATTTATTTTTGTTCGGAAATGCATGAAACTAGCAGGTGTTGTTATTCAGAAACTGTCTAATTGCACTCATTCTTTTGTTTTTTAAAAAACACAATAGATTTTTCATAACAAGCCTACAAAGTTGACACTTTTGAGCATATTTCCCGACGAAAGCAGAAAAACAGGTCGAAAAGGAGGAGAAAAACGGGTGATTGCGTCATCGAAATAGCTTATAACTCGATAAGTAATTTAATTATCATAAAATGGAAAAATAAGTTCAATTCGAAATCGCTTTCATAGTCAGGCATTAAAATTTTATAATTTTCTGTTAAAAAATGAATTTGTAAATGTGTCAAAACGTTTTTCGCTTGTTGAGCGGATCAGTTAAGAACACCCTTTAAGGAAAACAGACAGTACTTATTTTGCTTTCTGCTTCGTTCTATATACATTCTGATTTATAGTTAGGTGATTATTAGATTTTATTTATCTTATTATTATGCAAAATTTTCATGCATGACATTTCTACTCCAGGATGATGACATTAATTTAATTATTATACGAAATTACTTTTTTGATGTAAGGTAATAAAATATTTCTCTCCTTATATATTTAGATAATTATTACTTTTTTCTTATTTTATATATAGCAAGAATATTTTTGATGATGTAATAATTTATGAGATAATCTATTTCTACTTTGTATATGTCGAATTGGTACTGGCGAAAGAAAGTACTTTGTGTGAAATGGTATGAGAAACATGAAACACGTTTTTATTATATTGAATTAGTAAAAAAGGTAAATTAAGTTATTATAAAAAGAGGGAGGGACTCTATCTTGCATTCTTCCTCCTCAAAATTTAGTCACTGCTACTCAATGCAGCTAATGAACCACAATCCTTCCCGTTTTCGAAGATACTTGCTTTTTCCAGCATGTCGGGACAGACCAGTAACTTATATTCAAAAATCTGGTCTCCCTGAAATTTTGCGGCATACCGGCTAACGCGGGGGAATACGGTATACATCTATGATGTATCTATACATATGTATGCATATGTAGCATTGACGCCCGGCCAATCGAAAAGTACCAGTTACAGTTATGAGAAAAGTTCTTTTTAGGTTAATATGGAACGAAAGGCTTGTGATAATTTACTTTCTTTTTACATATTCGTCAACCTACAAGATAAATATGTAACTGCACTGTAGACATTTTAAGATACAAAAGTTGAATTTTTGTTAACTTTTTTATGGATGGAAAGAGCTGTTGAGCCTTTAACCCTTTCCGGCACGGGCAAAATCTGTACTAAAATGAGACATTATCGACTGACACCGGAATTCACAAACGAATTTTTTAGATATTTTGAAATCCTTAATTTAAGCTTTTATTGTAAAAACAAAATTTTAGTAAAATATTACTGGTGCCGTTTGCAAGTTTGGAATTAAAAGTAGGTATCCCAGACCGGGTACAGTGTGCCGGAAAGAGTTAAAGAAACACCAGTTATTAACTGCAAAAGAAATAGATGCATACTCTCTTAAAAAGTCAGCCAGAAAATAGCTGAGCTGAAATCCACTCATCTCAATGTTGAAAGGCAGCTTCTCAAAAAAGAGTCGAAATAACTCGAGTTTTAACCAATTTAGATGAAGATGAGCTATTTAAATAACCAATTTAGACCAAGAAGATTTAATCGTTTGAAAAACAACTCTTTTATGATCGAAAAAAATTACAGCTCTTTCATGAGAAGCCAAAACAGTTCCTTCGTTTTAAGAGTGTAGGTGCCAACCTGACATCGATTATCCGTAATACATGAGTTAATTTGACCCTGGTTTAATGAGTTTCGAACCAGAATTTTTTCAAAGAAATGAAATTAAGTATGTTCAAGTAAAAATCCTGAAACTAAGTAAATAAAGATTCATGAAATATATTTTCTGGTTTGAAATGACGTTAACCTGGATCAAACTAATCCAGGTATTACGGAAGATTAGTTGAAAGTTGGCAGCTATGTAGATATATTTTTAAAAGGGAAAAGGAAGTATAATTAATTATATCTGTAGAAGTGGAATTAAAGTTTTAATTCGGGATATTTAATTATATGTGATGATATGATAATTACATCATCGTATATCTCTCACCGACAATATTGCCACGTATTTCCAATTTAATATTAACGTATAAGAATTGAGATTCAGCATAAAAAAGACATATATCTCTCTTATTTCCTTAGAAAACACCTGTATTTCATTCGAATTGCATTATCTTACTTCTGATTACATTACAGAAAGTGTAACTAACATGCATGTACAAAATGTAATTCGTCATTAAACAAAAAATTGAGTTATAAATCAGCCAAATTTATAGGGGTGAACTTAATACGAAACAGTGAAATATATGTGACTACAAGCGTTTAACAGCTTATTTAGAGTCGAGTACATCTCGCGGAACTATCTTTATATTTAGTAATTTATCGAGTTACAGAGTTGTTTTCAGCCGAGTGTCAGCTACCGTACGTAAATCAAAGTATTGTCTGTATTTTACGAGACAGTTCCTAAAACACAATTTTCTTTTGGAAGGGCTAAATTGGAAGTTGCCACACCTCTTTAGTTACAAAAAAGGCGTGTTTGCCCAATTGTTTGATCAGATTGTAATTTCGGCGTGTAAATTTTGATTTGTACACGCTTTTCGCTGTAATTTACCGTGTCAGTAGTTTATTTCATCTCATAACTGTCTCTATGCAGAATACAGAATTTGGCATCACACTTAATGTTTATCATTTGAATATAAATACTAAAGCACTCACAAAATATAAATGTATAAAAGTAACAAAGCGAACAATAAAACATTTAAAATTGTCTTAACAAAATATAAAAAATAACTTACAAGTTGTAAAAAAATATGTATTGTTATGCAAATTATATATATAGAGAGAAAATTGTGGTATTATGGAGTACCATTTATATTTTTATTTGTAAGTCAACATTAAAAAAAAATGAGATACATTAAAAGTTAGCAAAAAATAAACTATGACTATTTTTTAACACATTCGCAATGAGTTTAACATTTAAATGCATATTGTATCATTTTCGATACCATAAGTGTTCCCGATTTATTGGGTGGTTTATTCACATATTCCGTATTCTCACCAGAAATTTAAAAGAGCAATTTTCACTTTACTTAATGACAGACCATTCGTAATTAAATAAAGAAAAATTTACTATTTAGATTTTTCTGGTATGAATTCTGATTCTTTGAATTGCGCATTTTTTGGAACGCGTTCTATCCTATGCATTTAAGGGTTAAAGTGAAAGAAAAAAAATAATTTTGAGCCCTAAAAAAAAAAAGAAAAAGCTTACACTTTTCGGGTTATGGCAATCAGTATGGAATAGGGTTATAAAAAACATTGAAATTACAAGGAAAAACCACGATTTAAAAGAATAACCAAGATTATTCAAGGACACTCGAAGACACTCGCGAGCTAACATTCAACTAGGCCAGCCTAAGTCTTCTATTATAGGAGTTCTAGGCCAGCCATACTCAACCTAGGGCTCGCGGAACGCATGTTGCCCGACGACCTTCTATATGCGGCCCGAGACCCACAATCATTAATTCATTTTAATAAAACTTATTGATACATGCATAGATCTTTACTGTTGTTTTATATATTTTCATGGAAGGACAAAGTCCATTCTATTATTTATAATTAATTAAACATTTATTTTTAAATACACTGCTCAAAACAATTAAAGGATATTTGAAGTTTTATATAAAATAAAGATGTAAACGAATTTTTTTTTTTTTTTTTTTTTTTTTTTTTTTTTTTTTTGCCGAAAATAGAAGAAGAGAATCACAAATGCAAATTTTTCTGGTTTTCAAACTGTGGAGTATGCAAATTTTGAGTTCGACATCAAAAACGTCGCTTCAGCGGCAGCGAATGAAATTACCAACTGGATAAAAGAGAATGAAGACAAGGATGATCGGCATTCAGTGATTCCTTTGTTTCGATGAGTACGATGTCTCAGCGAAGTCATTTGACAGATTCAGAAGCTTGGAGAATTGTTGGTAGGTTAAAAGGGGGCCAAACTCAAGCCGAAGTAGCGCAAGCCATTGGAGTGTCACAAAGTGTCATTTCCAGGATCTGGAACCGTTTTTTGGAGAGTGGATGTGCAGGACGAAGACCAGGGCAAGGTCGTAGACGGGCAACAATGCCCAATGAAGATCGGTATTTAGCGTTAACAGCTCGGAGACACCGAAACATGAACGCTACTCTTCTCCAACAACACCTTCGCTCGGCTACAGGCACCACGATTTCAACTCAGACTGTCCGAAACCGGATCCATGCTGTAGGTCTGTATGCTCGCCGACCGATGGTATGTGTTAGATTAACATCAAGGCATCGTCGTGACCGCAGGGAGTGGGCAACCGAGCATGTCAACTGGAGGAGAAATGAATGGAGCAATATTCTGCTTTCTGACGAGTCCCGTTTTTCTGTGCATCCGGATAATAGGCGTATTTTCATCTGGAGGGACCGTGGCAGTAGGAATAATCCTGCGTTCGTGCACGAAAGTGTCAGATTTGGCGGTGGAGGAGTGTTGGTGTATGGTGGCATCTCCATTGATGGGCGCACTGACCTCTACATCATTCGAGATGGAGCTCTGACTGGTCGCCGATATAGGGACGAGATCCTCAGACCTATTGTAGTCCCTTACGCTGCAGCAATCGGAGATAACTTCATTTTAATGGACGATAACTGCAGGCCACATCGTGCAAACCTGGTGGAGGATTTCCTTTTCGAGGAAGGAATCGTTCGAATGGAATGGCCAGCGTGTTCTCCAGACATGAATCCAATCAAGCACGTTTGCGACGCTCTATGAAGACAAGTTTCTGGCCGCCAACAACCCCCACAAACTCTCCAAGAACTGGAAAGAGCTCTTCTGGAAGAGTGGGGCAGAATACCCCAACTCGTCATTAATAGCCTCATTGAGTCCATGCCTCAAAGGTGTTCAACGTTGCTGGCCGCCCGTAGAAACCATACCCCCTACTGAAAATGATTTTCTTTGAAGAAAACACCTTTTCTTATTCTTTTTTTCTCATACGCACAAATTGTGTTTTTTTCCTTTTGTACACAAATGCGCAATAAAATGCATTTTTTTCTGCCAAACATGTGTAATTTAGTCTCATATAACCTACTATGTCTGTCGACCATGTATCAATCAGCTAAAAAGTTTCCCAGATACAAAATCCACCTAAAACTGCAATATCCTTTAATTGTTTTGAGCAGTGTATATTAAATGCCGTTTGCCTAGTTTTTTTTTTTTTTTTTTTTTTTTTTTTTTTTTTGCTATATAACCCTATTTGTGCCATCAATTAAATACCATTCCAAATTAATCAAATTTGCACAAAATTTTTCTGTATTGGGAAAAAAGACTAATTTATTATTATTATTATTATTATTATTATTTTGGAAATTTTGCATTGCTGTAACTATTATGTTTTTTATACTTATTATGTAACTAATGCTGTTTATTGGGATGGAACATTAATCACAAGAACGGAATGGAACTAAAATCCTTTACACCACTATTTCTAAACAAGAATTTTTGCTGCATATTTATGCGACACTTGCAATAGAAACCTATCACGAAGTATATTGTTTCGCAACTCGTGTTAAAAATTTTAGCAACATTTCTTCTGCAACAAACATTTTCTATCTTACAGGCAATATTAACTTTGTTACAATGCTTTGTTATACAAATTCTGTTACATTAGTAATTTAATTATTATTATTATTATTATTATTATTATTATTATTATTATTATTATTATTTAATCTTTAGCTTATTATACGTGTAATGTGGTTGGCGAGAAAAAAAGATGGAGTTCAACTGTATTAGGTTATTAATGAAAAAATCCACAGAATATAATTACATTATATCTTCAAAAGAATTATAAATGGAAGATGAATGTTCTTTATCTCTTTCAAACGGATTGTTTGTTTACGTTTCCATTATTTATTTTTTTTACTATACATCATAAAATTCTGCTAAGATTTTAATGAAAAACAGCCATAGAGTGTAAATATATTACATCTTCAAAAGAATTTATAAATGAAAGATGAATGTTCCTTATCCTTTATACACAGATTATTTATTTATTTTCCCATTATCTCTTTTTTACTGTAAATCGTATAAAATTCTGTTAGGTTATTAATGAAAAACAGCCACAGAATATAACTATATTAAGCCTTCAAACGAATTTACAAGTGAAAGATGAATGCGTTTTATTCCATATTAATAGATAACTTATTTATTTTCCCATTATTTATTTTTTGCAATAAATCATAAAATTCTACTAAGCTATTAAAGAAAACAGTTACTAAACCTAACTATATTGAACTCCAGTGAGTATCGGCACAAATTAAACACTGGTTGGGATAATTTTATTCTGATTAATAAAATGTGAAAAAACAATATTCCTTTCTGGAACATAAAAGATTTTTCCCCCATCAAAATATTGTTTTTATTACGCATTTGACCTTTTAAACGTCGTGTTATATATTGCAACGTATTAAATAGACTTTCATTTTATTATCTTGGGTATCTCAATCCGTATATAATGCTGATTTCTTTTTCTAACTACATTAGTATCAGACTTTAACTTTTTTCATGTTTATTTTTATAATCTACATTTGATAACTGTGACAGATGTTAGTTCTACGGGAAAAAAAAAAAAAAAAACTTTCACTAAAATCCGACGTGTCTATCAGGGCGTTTTACAACCCTATTACACTTTCCAATATTTCATATTCTGAACCAGACGCAATAAGTAAGTCTGCTCCAAAAATATGAATGACAGATTCGTCCTTTTTTTTTTAATTCTTGCTTTCAAAGAAGTTGCTTTTTCTTACTAACACAGCCTTTTGGTGGCATGCAGTGATAAATGGTTTATGGGGAATTTCTCCACAAGGAAGAGAAACAAAAATGTTTTAAAATATATTCCGTTTCATTTTATTCGATATGGAAAAAAAAAAAAAAAAACTTTCTATACAGACACTCTCACGAAGTAGGTTCGTGATTTGGGATTAAATGGGGGTATTGGCTAAAAATATCGTTCACGTACGCTTTGAAGATGTAATATAGTTATATTCTATGGCTGTTATTCAGCAATAGACCAACAGAGTTTTACGATTTATAGCAAAAAAAGAAATAATGGAAAAATAAATATACAATCTGTTTGTAAAGGATTAAGGGCATTCGTCCATTCATTTATAAATTCTTTTAAAAATATAATATAGTTATGTACTATGGGCTGTTTTTCATTAATAGCCTAGCAGAATTTTACGTTTTATAGTAAAAAATAAATAATGAGATAATAATTAAACAATCTTTTTTTTTTTTTTTTTTTTTTTTTTTTTTTTTTTTTTAAGGAATAAGGAGCATTTATCTTTCATTTATTAATTTGTTTGAAGATGTAGTGTAGTTATATTTTGTGGCTGTTTTTCATAGCTAGCAACAGAATTTTATACGATTTATAGTAAATTAGAAATAATAGGAAATAATAAACAATCTCTTTATAAGGGACAAGGAAGATTAATGTTTTGTTTATAAATTCCTTTGAAAATGTAATATAGGTACAATATTGCATTGAAAAAATTCATAAAAAAAAGAAAAAGAAAGAAAGAAAAAAAGAATCAGACTTTACTATCGGCTCGATTAACAGAAACCTTGGTTACTCGACGCTCGTTAATCGAGGCTCTACTGTATTGTTTTTATTATACATTTGACCTTTTAGACATCATGTTATTTATATCAACGTTTTAAATATACTTTCATTTTATTATCTTGACTATATTTTAATTCGTATATAATTCTCATTTCTTTTTCGAACTACTTTAGCATCAGAATTTATCTTTTTATCATGTTTATTTTTATGATCTACATTTGATAACTGTGGCAGATGTTAGCTCTTCAAAAAAAAACTCATGATAATCATGAAAATCCGACGTGTCTATCAGGGCCTTTTACAACCCTATGACACTTTCCAATATTTCATATTCTGAACCAGACGCAATAAGTAACTCCGCTCAAAAAATATGAATGACAGATTCGTCCTTCTTTTTAATTCTTGCTTTCAAAGATGTTGCTTTCTCTTACTAACACATCGTTTTGGTGGCATGCTGTGATAAATGGTTTATGGGGAATTTCTCCACGAGGAAGCGAAAAAGAATGTTTTAAAATATATTCCGTTTCATTTTATTAGATATGGAAAAAATAACTTTCTACAGACACTCTCACGAAATAGGTTCGTGATTTGGGATTAAATGGGGGTATTGGTTAAAAATATCGTTCACGTACGCTTTGAAGATGTAATGTAGTTATATTCTGTGGCTGTTTTTTCAGTAATAGACTAACACAGTTTTACGATTTATTGGAAAAAAGAAATAGCGGGAAAAATACATAAATAATCTGTTTGTAAGGGAATAAGGGCATTCATTCATCTATTTATAATTTTTTTTCAAGATGCAGTACAATTATATTCAGTGGCTGTTTTTCATTAATAGATGAACAAAATTTTATGATTTATAGCAACAAATAATAATAATAATAATAATAAAGGAAAGATAAATAGAAAATCTGTTTGCAAGGAATTCAAGGCATTCATCTATTAATAAAATGCCAAAAAACAATATTCCTTTCTTGAACATAAATGATTTTTATTTTCATCAAAATATTGTCTGTATTCAGGGGTCGCAGCGTCCTTAAAATTTTCGCACTTTTCTACCAGTTTTTTAAATCAAAAATGTTTGTGTCATATTCCTTTAACAGCTGCAAAGAAATTTTACGATAAATATTGTCGTTTTAAAATTGTGGTCGAAAGTATGAAAATTTTAAGGACGCTGCGACCCCTGTTTATTTGATCTTTTAAACATCGCGTTATGTGTATATATATATCAACGTATTAAATAGACTTTCATTTTATTACCTTGGCAATATCAATCCGTATATAATGCTGATTTCTTTTTCTAACCACTTTAGTGCCAGAATTTGTTTTCGTATCATGTTTCTTTTTATGATCTACATTTGAAAATTGTGGCAAATGTTAGTCTGCAAAAAAATCTTTTACTAAAATCCGGCGTGTCTATCACGGCCTTTTACAACCCTATGACACTTAGAGGTCTGCACGAGCCGAAATTTCCAGGCCCGGTCCCGGCCCGGCCCGAAAGTTAAAATTTCGGCCCGAGCTCGGCCCGGTCCGGAAAAAAGTTAAAAATTCGGTCCGAACCCGGCCCGGCTCCGGTGAATTTCTACAAAACATTGATCTTTACTCTAACGGAAGAGTTCAGACCAAAAAAACTTTTCTTAGTCATTTCGTTTTCTTTCATGTTTATAATCTCTATTTATGCAGAAGTGCCAAAGGCTGCGATATTTACGCTTTTAATGAACCTTTGTTAGTTGTATATAAATGTTTCAGTTATCTTTAGTATTATTAATACATTAAAAAAAAAATCTAAAAAATGGTGTATGGTAAAAGTAAAATCTTCTAAGACATTGGAAAGAAAAAATACGTTCCCTTCTATAGCAGATGTAAATGCTTAATATTTTTTTTTCTCGCGTATTGTTGTATTCATTTTGCATGAATGAACAGTTTAAAAGAAATTTGCAGTTTTCAGTTTAAACAAAAATTCCGTCATAATCATGGTTATATATATATATATATATATATATATATATATATATGTTTAATTCTATTTTAAGACGCCTAGTGATCTACGATTCTTTAAAAAGAATAAATTCTAATGTTTAATTGTAGAATAATGACGACTTAAAAGAATATGCCTATTTTGCAAAAAACTTTGGACCAAGCCAAACTTTACTGATTTATGAACAGACTTTTGCACGTTGAGAAAAGGATTTTCATACGGGAAGTTTCAACAGGAACTGATTTTTTTGGTGCGTGAAGACTAGAAAGAACGAAATCAGTAAATAAGGAAAAAATAAGTTAGGCCCGGCCCGGCCTGATACTCCAGAAAAAAAATTAAGGCCCGGGCCCGGCCCGGCCCGAAAAGATTAGTGACTAGGCCCGTCCGGCCCGGCCCGAATCTTCAGTAGCAAGGCCCGAGCCCGGCCCGGCCCGAATGCCATTGATGGAAATCAGCCCCCTTTTTTCTTTTTTAATTCTTGCTTTCAAAGAAGTTGTTTTCTCTTACTAACATATCGTTTTGGTGGCATGCTGTGATAAATGGTTTATGGGGAATTCTCCACAAGGAAGGTGCGCCCGGGCGAAATTTCAATTCTGCACCCCCCCCCCTCCCACACACACACACACACTTGCCACAGACACAAACATTTTGTCTTTGCGACATGTGTCACAAAATTGAAAAGTGCAGAAACAGAATTAAATGCTACTGAATACACTTTTCCTTTATTTTAGAACTTTATGTTTAATTTTAATGAAAGATTTTTTTTTTTTAAATAAAGGCAAAATTATGCTTATATTTTAGCAAAGAAAATCTGGAAAATGAGTGAGAAAAAAAATGCAGCTATGAGTACAGCATAGCAGACTACATTCCTTTTGTTTTCCCGTATATAAAATCCCATGCTATTTTGAGAATATATGTTTTTGCCACAAGCACAGAATGAAAACTACAGACAGAGAAAAGAGAACGTTAACGAAAGAAACTAAGATATAAAGACCTGAAGCAAGTTTTGAAAAAAAAAAAAAAAGTCCTCATTCATGAATTTGTATTTGCGTGTAAGGAAAGGAACCATGCAATTAACTTTGAAGTGAAAAATAAATGTGCCTTTATTGAAAAAAAAAAATGCCCAATGTATAAATATATCATTTTTATTTAACAAAAAACGAGAAAACACGGGGTTTTATAGTATAAGTTTAGCGCCCCTTCAATTTATGCGTCCGGAGCGACGGGCTCCATTTGTCCCCCAATTTGCATGGTCCTGCACAGAAACAGCACAGTGTTGTGTTTTTGACAGTTGATACAAATAATTTCTTTGTCGTGTAGTGTTTTTGAAAAATTTTCGAGCCCCGATTATTTTTATTCTGTTAATTTTTTAGATTTTACTGGGCAAGGTTTTAAAACGCTATGTATTCAGAGGTATACGACCTACAAAGATGGCTGATACTGATATACTCACCAAATTTGAAAGTCCGCCTCGTGACTCATATGCAAGAACACATCATCGCAACTGCAACGCACAGAGTACATAACAGAGCCTCAACTCGACTTGAAAAGAACGCCCTCAGTGGATCACTTAAAAACTAAACCATCGCGTTGGCGATTTTTATCCTCGTGATTTCTGTTTAACTGTAACCCTATTCTGGTTTGGCGCTTCTTGCTGAATGCTGATTTGATTATCTTTGCACACGTGCTTATGCTATTTGATCTTAGATTTCCGCGCTTATATTGATTCGTAATTATTACTGTTATTATTCTTGAATTTTCAAGTTTAAATTATTAGGTCGTTATGTTACGAAGAGACACATGTATTGTTTGCAAGACGAATACGTCAAAGTTATTTCATATTAAAATAATTCTTTCATAAATTTCAAAACAAGAAGCAGCAAGCCGTCGCTGTATTTTTATTTCTTTTTTCTTTTATCATTTGTCGCCAAGGAAGAGATGTTTCGCCGAATTAGCAACCTCTCTTATGTTATGATCGTAGTTTCAGAGTCATCCGTTCGTCTCGCTACTGTCTATGCGTAATCCCATGTTAAACAAGTTGCCATTACAGTGTATGAAAGTTGATTCTCTGTTACTACTCTGTGCTGCAACGTACATTGAGAGAAACATGCTATTGAACTTATGGACGGAACTGGATTACCGTTGTGATGTATGCCGGTTGATTAAAGGCGCACACATTGAACATCTGTAGTATAAGTCAGAAACTTGGTGAGTGTATGTATTATTTCATGTATCACTCATCTTTGTATACATCGTGTATTTATAAACCAAATCTCCTGAAACACCACGAGTTTTTTTTTTTTTTTTTTTTTTTTTTTTTTTTTTGCACTAGATAGCTGAGATCTGTTTCTACATTGCTCCTTTTTTATATTTTTTATTTTGGTTGCAGATATTTTTTACAAAGTTAGTTTTACTTTAAAGACCGGTTCCGAAAATGAAAGCGTCATTTAAAAAATTTGCTACAACCAAAATTGAAACAATAAAAACGAAGGATGTAGAGATGGACCTCAGCTATCCAATGCATAAAAATAAAGGTACTACTTGATTCTCCCGTTAACCAAAAACTATCGCCGAATTGTAAGATTAAATGCCAGTAATCGATGGTCTACATGTCACATTCAATGACTTTAAACACGATATAGAAATATTTGAACTTTTTGTTACATAATTCATTCAACATTAACACTGCCTCCTTTCACTTGCCGAGGGGATAAGCATAATTTCTTACAGGGCCGGCGCTGGACATTTCGCCGCCTGAGGCGAGCCTTATTTTGCCGCCCCTATGAAGTTTTTTTTTTTTTTTTTTTTTTTTTTTTTTTTTTTTTTTTTAACCACTATTAAAACTTTTTAACAAGTGAATAAATTAGTATAATAACTCTAATTTATTTGCATAAATGTAACATAAACGTGTTGTAAAATATATTTAGATTTAAGGAATTTAAAATAATCAAACTGCGTAATTTATTTATTTTATTTTATTTTATTTTATTTTTATTTATTTATTTATTTTGCACCTTTAAAAATAACAATAGCTAACTTGGAATTACATTAATAAATCATGTTCTACTAATATTTAAAAAAAAAGGGGGGGGGGAGGAGAGAAAATCTCATGTAAAGAATAACAGTAACGCTTCAAAATGTCTTTTGCCTTGTGTGTCCTTTCGAAAAATCACGCACGTTATGAATGCTTTTAAAATAGTTATTATATTAATTATATTATATACATTATAATTATATGTATTATATATATATATATATATATATGTATGTACATAATAAATACTATTATATATAATATAAACTTATTAGAGCAAACTTGGAATCGCTAAGCGAATTTCGAACAAGTTTAACTGAAAAGAGGGCACATTTTAATATATTAGGTTAGAATATTAAAACCGGATTCCTTTTAAATAATGTTGAAAAATTGCTTCAAAACTTAAAAAAAAAAAAAAATCGTGAAGATCGCTAAAGATTAAAAAAATTGCAGAAAGACAAAATTTACTATAGCAGTTTAAACTATTCTAAAAGCAGTTTCTTTTTATAAATAAAGTCGCAGTTAAAGTTTGTAACAGCATTCATTTTACGAATGTTAAAAACTCATGTTGAAAATTTCGTTAAAAGTCGCGAAAAATAAAAAAATCTCGGAGGAATAAATTTAATGTATTACGCTGAAAATAGTAACAAAGTTTGACAAAATTTACAACAGTGGGCTAAACTTTACTAACAATAGTAACATAATAAAAATTCGTTAAAGGGGGGAAAACGCGAAAGAAAAAAAGAACGTTAAAAACCACATTGGAACCAGTAGGTTCAGGATAAATGTTTGGAGCCGATTTTATTTTATTAATATCAAAAAATTGAAAAGGAAGATAAAAGTTCCATTGAAAATCGCGTAGGATAAAATATACTTTGATTAGGCTAAAATTTTCAAACTAAATTATTTTTACAAATGTAAAAAAGAAAAAAAAATTACGACACCTGAAATTACAACTCCCAGGTCTCTAAAATTTGTGTCATGTATGGATGCTAACGCCAAAAAATGTATTTCACAGCCGGATTTTTAAATTTCCATTAAAATTTTTTTTAATTAAAATTTACTGGGTAAGGGGATCTTTGCTGCTTTCCACCAATCTACTGCAACGAAGCAGCCAGGTTAGAGGCCAGGCACCAGTCCGCGATTGCAAAGCAGCCAATGAGAATAGCCAGTAAATATGGGATTTAACGACAGCATTTCACTGCTGAATGCTAGCAATAAATTGAACACGCATTTGTTAAGTTTTCGTGTTTTGATGATTTTGTTTTTCCTGATTGATTTACAATCGATCTTCAAAATTCATCCATGGCACCATCCGCAAAAATTTTGTAAATTAGGTAATTACTCGTTTTATGTCTTCTTAAGATACGTTCAGACGCGCGCGTGCTGAGGAGGTTTCGCATTGAGTAGGTCTCATTGAAAAAAAGAATTTTAAAATAATTGGAAAAAATTTTTAAAGGTGTTCTATATGCTTTTTGGTAAAAAATTTCATATTGCTATGATTGAAAAAAAAAAAAAAAAAAAAAAAAAATCCAATGTCCCCTTAAATTAACCCGTGAAATTTTGTAGAATCTTAATGTGATGTTATTACCCCCAAGACATCTTAATAATATTAGACTAAATGTTTGAAAAGTAATCCTTTTATGAATGTCAAAAGACCACGAACCCCCCCCCCAAAAAAAAAAAAAAAAAAAAAAAAAAAATTGCCAGACATTGCATTAAAAATCGCAAAACGCGAAGGAAGAAATTTCCTATACTTACGTTAAAATTTTGAAAAAGAAGTTTGCGTAATGAATGCCAAAACTCGCTGCAGAACGCAGAATAAATAAATAAATAAATAAAATAATAATAGTCATCTCTAACAATCGCATTGAAAATGGCATTTAAAATAAATAAATATACAAAAAGCGCAGAGGAGAAATTTTAATATATTTGACTAATTTTTTTACATAAAATTCATTCCCAGAAAAAAAAAAAAAAAAAAAAAAAAAAAAAAAAAAAAAAAAAAAAAAATCGCCGTAAACTCAGAAAAATGAATAAAACAATTAAAAAGTAGTTTTTTAAAAATTTCAGAACAAAATTGAATATATTTTCCTACAAATGTAAAAAAGTCCTTCCGGCAATGCCGGGAGGAAGAGGTAGCTTTCATATACTTATATATTTATTTATTTATTTTAAAGTAAGTTACATTGTTCAAAAATACTAAGCTGAAATTAGTGGAAATAATCTTATAAAATTAGTGATTTTATAAGATTGAATACTAGTTTTTGTCAAGACTGAATATTAATAGGAATTTTTAGAAATTAGTCATATTTTATTCAACCTGGTTTTATTTTAAGCGATTTAAAGAGTCACCAAATTCCACGATACCATAAAGTGTATGCCATTTTAAAGCAACATTGTGGATCGTTCAGATCAGACCGTTTCAAAATGTCAGCCATAAGCAAAATTCAAAGTGCTATAACTCAATCATTTTTTAAGATATAGACAAAATAAAAAGTGTTCTAGAATCTTTGTTTTAACTTCTAACACGTAAAAGAAAAAACATTTTCAACTTTTAATTTTTTAGCATTTAATTTTAAATTTTAAATTTTTTTAAAAATTTAAAATGGCCACCATTTTGAAACAAAATGGTGGATGATGCTGGCCAACGAACTCGGTCGAGACATTTGTATGTACTATGTACATACCAAGTTTCATTGAAATCGGCTCATAAATACGTGTGTTATCACGTGACAAAAATCAGATCGTTTCAAAATGTCAGCCATAAGAAAAATTCAAAGTGCTATAACTCAATCATTTTTTAAGATATAGACAAAATAAAAAGTGTTCTGGAATCGTTGTTTTAAGTTCTAACACGTAAAAGACAAATATTTTTCAAATTTTTACTTTTTTGCATTTAATTTTAAATTTTAAATTTTTTTAAAAATTTAAAATGGCAGCCATTTTGAAACAAAATGGCGGATGATGCTGACCAACGAACTCGGTCGAGACATTTGTATGTACTATATACATACTAAGTTTCATTCAAATCGGTTCATAAATACGTTAGTTATCGCATGACAAAAATCAGATATATATATATATATATATATATATATATATATGGTTATATATATGTCAACATTTGAACGGAGGGTGGTTTTGGGGTCTGGGGGTCATGATCGGTGAAAATATACCAAAATTTTCCGGAAGTGCTTTCCTCCGGACGGCTGCAATAGGTAGCTTTTTACTTTTAGGTAGCTTTCATTACAAAAAGTAAAAAGCTACCTATTGCAGCCGTCCGGAGGAAAGCACTTCCGGAAAATTTTGGTATATTTTCACCGATCATGACCCCCAGACCCCAAAACCACCCTCCGTTCAAATGTTGACATATATATATATATATATATATATATATATATATAACCATATATATATATATATATATCTGATTTTTGTCATGCGATAACTAACGTATTTATGAACCGATTTGAATGAAACTTGGTATGTACATAGTACATGCAAATGTCTCGACCGAGTTCGTTGGGCAGCATCATCCGCCATTTTGTTTCAAAATGGCGGCCATTTTAAATTTTTTAAAAAATTTAAAATTTAAAATTAAATGCGAAAAAATTAAACGTTGAAAAATATTTTTCTTTTACGTGTTAGAACAACGATTCCAGAACACTTTTTATTTTGTCTATATCTTAAAAACGATTGAGTTATAGCACTTTGAAATTTTCTTATGGCTGACATTTTGAAATGATCTGATTTTTGTCACGTGATAACACGCGTATTTATGAACCGATTTCAATGAAACTTGGTATGTACATAGTACCTACAAATTTCTCGACCGAGTTCGTTGGCCAGCATCATCCGCCATTTTGTTTCAAAATGGTGGCCATTTTAAATTTTAAAAAAAATTTAAATTTTAAAATTAAATGCGAAAAAATCAAAATTTGAAAAATATTTTTTTTCTACGCGTTAGAACGTAAAACAACGATTCCAGGACACTTTATATTTTGTCTATATCTTACAAAATGATTGAGTTATAGCACTTTGAATTTTTCTTATGGATGACATTTTGAAACGATCTGATTTTTGTCACGTGATAACACGCGTATTTATGAACCGATTTCAATGAAACTTGGTATGTACATAGTACATACAAATGTCTCGACCGAGTTCGTTGGCCAGTATCATCCGCCATTTTGTTTCAAAATGGCGGCCATTTTAAATTTTTGAAAAAATTTAAAATTTAAAATTAAATGCGAAAAAATTAAAAGTTGAAAAATATTTTTCTTTTACGTGTTAGAACTTAAAACAAAGATTCCAGAACACTTTTTATTTTGTCTATGTCTTAAAAAATGATTGAGTTATAGCACTTTGAATTTTGCTTATGGCTGACATTTTGAAACGGTTTGATCTGAACGATCCACAATGTTGTTTTAAAATGGCATACACTTTATGATATCGTGGAATTTGGTGACTCTCTAAATCGCTTAAAATAAAACCAGGTTGAATAAAAGATGACTAATTTCTAAAAATTCCTATTAATATTCAGCCTTGACAAAAACTAGTATTCGATCTTATAAAATCACTAATTTTATAAGATTATTTCCACTAATTTGAGCTTAGTAATTTTGAACAATGTAACTTAGTTTAAAATAAATAAATAAATATATAAGTATATGAAAGCTACCTCTTCCTCCCGGCATTGCCGGAAGGACTTTTTGTAATGAAAGCTACCTAAAAAAACAAAAAAAAATCTATAAGGTTATTAAAAGTTTTCTAGGAAACTGGGATTTCTAGAACTTTTTAAGTCACGGCAACAGCAAAAATCCTTGTAACAGATATTGATCTTGTAACAGCACTGAAAATCAAAAAATGTGTAAGATTACTACAAAATTTTTAGGAGACTGGGATTCGAAGAATTTTTCATGCAACTGCAACCCAGGTTTCAGATAAAATTTTTGTAAGATAACTGTAATTTTAGTGGACTCATTTGTAAAGTTACAGATTTCTGCAGCTTTACAAAAATTTGTTTTGTAGATTTACAACTTTTCTTGTACAGTGTACAAATAAAACGTTAGTAGCCATACAGATTTCGGCAACTTTACTTCTGTAGGATTACAGTTTTTTTTTTTTTTTTTTTTTTTTTTTTTTTACAGTGAGAAGATAATAACCGGAACCATATGTCAAAAAATTGTGTGTAAAAAAAAAAAAAAAAAAAAAAAAAAAAAACACGTAAAAATGCTAAAAAAACACTAAATTTCTTTAAATAGCAGCTGATAAAATTCACTGCATTAGGCTAAAAAATTTTAATTCAACTAATATTACAAACGTTTTTTTTAAAAAATGCTGCAAAATGATAGAAAAATTACAAAAATCGCTCCATGAAAGTAAACTGCATTGGAAAGAATTTTTTATATTAATCTTAAACATTAAAATACATTTCCTTTCATTAATGCCGAAAAATCGAGCAAAGAAATTAAAAATCTGTTAAAAATTCGCTACTGTACAAAATTTATCACTATGACAGCTAAAGCATTATGACAGGAATTCACTTTAGAATATATATATAAAAAAGGCATTAAAAGCGAAATAATGCAAAAAATCCATTGAAAATCGCAGGAGACAAAATTTGCCTTTGAGGATGTCAAAATATCACCGCAAAACGCAAAAAAAAAGCTAAAAACTGCAAAATTTTCTGCAATCGTGATGTACAAAATGTACTACATTAGACAAAAAATTTAAAACATTTTTTACGAATATAAAAAAAGCTGCAGCAGAATGAAAAACCCACTAAGAATGGCATTAAAAATCTCACTAAAAATCGGTAAAAATTTTAAAAAATACGTAAGACAATTTTTACTAAACCAGTTTTAAAGTTTAAAACCTAATTCTTAATTAATAAATTACATACAATGGATTACATGTTAAATATACATTACAAATAAAATACTGTTTTTAAACAATTTTATGTCCAATTACCAAAATTTGGAAAACTTTATTTTGGCAATAGAAATGAAAATACGAGGAATCCCCCCTCCCCCGGAAAAATAAAAGTTTACCATGTTTAAAAAGGCAAGAGGAAGTTTTTTTTAAAACACTGATTAGAAGGGGGGGGGGGGGTTCAGCATTTTTTAAGTAAGTCAAATGAGGTATATGGTTTCCTATGGATTTATTTTTTAATTCTAAAACGAATGACACCATCTGCAAGTCGACACGATCAACGTTTTCAAAGTTTGGCACGATTTACGAATAAAATAGCAAAAATTATATTTTATGATAGACCGGGCGGCGGCGACACGAATGACTACGTCATCGAGTTACGGGATGAAATCATGATGTAGGACAAGATTATTAGGTGTAGATTAAGGAATGACTGGTCTGCCTCGTCATTTCTTGGTACGATATGAGTAACAGCGGGCGCCAACTCGCCATTTTGGCGTCACTTTCACGTCATCGAGTTAGGGGATGTAATTGGCGCCAAATTAAAGCTAAAATAAAGTATTTTAAGAATATATCGGTCTGCCTGCGCATATCCTGGTACAAACCCTCGGCAGACTGAAATTTATAAAAAAAAAAATGACGTTATAATGTAAAATTCAATATGACTAAGTCATCGAGTTACGGGATGAAATCATGATGTAGGACAAGATTATTAGGTGTAGATTAAAGAATGACTGGTCTGCCTCGTCATTTCTTGGTACGATATGAGTAACAGCAGGCGCCAAATCGCCATTTTGGCGTCACTTTTACGTCATCGAGTTACGGGATGAAATTGGTGCCAAATTGAAGCTAAAATAAAGTATTTTAAGAATATGTCGGTCTGCCTGCGCATATCTTGGTACAAATCCTCGGCAGACTGAAATTTATAACAAAAAATGACGTTATAATGTAAAATTCAATATGACTACGTCATCGAGTTACGGTATGAAACCAAGATGTAGGACAAGATTATTAGGTGTAGATTAAGGAATGACTGGTCTGCCTCGTCATTCCTTGGTACGATATGAGTAACAGCGGGCGCCAACTCGCCATTTTGGCGTCACTTTCACGTCATCGAGTTACGGGATGAAATTGGTGCCAAATTAAAGCTAAAATAAAGTATTTTAAGAATATGTTGGTCTGCCTGCGCATATCCTGGTACAAACCCTCGGCAGACTGAAATTTATAACAAAAAATGACGTTATAATGAAAATTCAATGTCACTACGTCATCGAGTTATGGGATGAAACCATGATGTAGGACAAGATTATTAGGTGTAGATTAAGGAATGACTGGTCTGCCTCGTAATTTCTTGATACGATATGAGTAACAGCGGGCGCCAACTCGCCATTTTGGCGTCACTTTCACGTCATCGAGTTACGGGATGAAATTGGTGCCAAATTAAAGCTAAAATAATGTATTTTAAGAATATGTCGGTCTGCCTGCGCATATCCTGGTACAAACCCTCGGCAGACTGAAATTTATAACAAAAAATGACGTTATAATGTAAAATTCAATGTCACTACATCATCGTGTTACGGGATGAAATCATGATGTAGGACAAGTTTATTAGGTGTAGACTAAGGAATGACTGGTCTGCCTCGTCATTTCTTGGTACGATAAGAGTAACAGCGGGCGCCAACTCGCCATTTTGGCGTCACTTTCACGTCATCGAGTTACGGGATGAAATTGGTGCCAAATTAAAGCTAAAATTAAGTATTTTAAGAATATGTCGGTCTGCCTGCGCATATCCTGGTACAAACCCTCGGCAGACTGAAATTTATAACAAAAAATGACGTTATAATGTAAAATTCAATATCACTACGTCATCTAGTTACGGGATGAAACCATGATGTAGGACAAGATTATTAGGTGTAGTTTAAGGAATGACTAGTCTGCCTCGTCATTTCTTGGTACGATATGAGTAACAGCAGGCGCCAACTCGCCATTTTGGCGTCACTTTCACGTCATCGAATTACTTGATGAAATTGGTGCCAAATTAAAGCTAAAATTAAGTATTTTAAGAATATGTCGGTCTGCCTGCGCATATCCTGGTACAAACCCTCGGCAGACTGAAATTTATAACAAAAAATGACGTTATAATGTAAAATTCAATGTCACTACATCATCGTGTTACGGGATGAAATCATGATGTAGGACAAGTTTATTAGGTGTAGACTAAGGAATGACTGGTCTGCCTCGTCATTTCTTGGTACGATATGAGTAACAGCGGGCGCCAACTCGCCATTTTGGTTCACTTTCACGTCATCGAGTTACGGGATGAAATTGGTGCCAAATTAAAGCTAAAATAAAGTATTTTAAGAATATATCGGTCTGCCTGCGCATATCTTGGTACAAACCTCGGCAGACTGAAATTTATTTAAAAAAAATGACGTTATAATGTAAAATTCAATATGACTACGTCATCGAGTTACGGGATGAAATCATGATGTAGGACAAGTTTATTAGATGTAGATTAAGGAATGACTGGTCTGCCTCGTAATTTCTTGGTACGATATGAGTAAAAGCGGGCGCCAACTCGCCATTTTGGCGTCACTTTCACGTCATCGAGTTACGGGATGAAATTGGTGCCAAATTAAAGCTAAAATAATGTATTTTAAGAATATGTCGGTCTGCCTGCGCATATCCTGGTACAAACCCTCGGCAGACTGAAATTTATAACAAAAAATGACGTTATAATGAAAATTCAATGTCACTACGTCATCGAGTTACGGGATGAAACCATGATGTAGGACAAGATTATTAGGTGTAGATTAAGGAATGACTGGTCTGCCTCGTCATTTCTTGGTACGATATGAGTAACAGCGGGCGCCAACTCGCCATTTTGGCGTCATTTTCACGTCATCGAGTTATGGGATGAAATTGGTGCCAAATTAAAGCTAAAATGATATACTTAAGCATTATATTTTATTATTCAATTTAAGCATACGGTGATATGCTTAAATTGAATAATAAAATATTTAAGACTAAGTAGTTTTTTTTTAATCTACTTAGTAATGAAATTAAAAAATGAAATGAATTTTAAATGCAAAATAAAATAAAAAATAAATAAATAAACAAATAAAAAATGAAAAAAAAATAAATGATGATGAAAAAAATGAATTTTATACATTTTATGGTCAAACCAGGATATTGTATATCGAGAAAAAATATCATCAGAAAAGCTAAAATATTTCTAATGTACCCACATAGCATGCATGTTCACAGTGACGTCACAATGACGTCACTGTGAGTCACTCTGGTCACATCACATCTGTGACGAAAATGCCACCACTCAGTGACGTCACAATGTGACTAAGATGTGACTTTCTAAAAAAATTTTCACAGTTCGTCACAATGTTAATGTCAAAGTAGTCACAAATGACACACTTTTCACAAATTGGTCACATTGTGACGTCACAAAGTGGTCACAATGTGACGTCACAAAAAAGCTCTAAAATGGCCATAACGACTTCACATTTTAGTCACTGTGACTTCACATCGACGTCACGTGACGTCACATCGACAATCGCTGGTCACAAAGTCACAATGTGACTTCACAACGACGTTGCAGTGACGTCACCATGTCTTACGGGTACTAATCTAATCTCTAAAAGTGTCAATTTTTCAGTTGCGAGTTGGCGCCCGCTGTTACTCATATCGTACCAAGAAATGACGAGGCAGACCAGTCATTCCTTAATCTACACCTAATAATCTTGTCCTACATCATGGTTTCATCCCGTAACTCGATGACGTAGTCATATTGAATTTTACATTATACCGTCATTTTTTGTTATAAATTTCAGTCTGCCGAGGGTTTGTACCAAGATATGCGCAGGCAGACCGACATATTCTTAAAATACTTTATTTTAGCTTCAATTTGGCACCAATTTCATCCCGTAACTCGATGACGTAAAAGTGACGTCAAAATGGCAAGTTGGCGCCCGCTGTTACTCATATCGTACCAAGAAATGATGAGGCAGACCAGTCATTCCTTAATCTACACCGAATAATCTTGTCCTACATCATGATTTCATCCCGTAACTCGATGACGTAGTCATATTGAATTTTCATTATAACGTCATTTTTTGTTATAAATTTCAGTCTGCCGAGGGTTTGTACCAGGATATGCGCAGGCAGACCGACATATTCTTAAAATACTTTATTTTAGCTTCAATTTGGCACCAATTTCAACCCGTAACTCGATGACGTGAAAGTGACGCCAAAATTGCGAGTTGGCGCCCGCTGTTACTCATATCGTACCAAGAAATGACGAGGCAGACCAGTCATTCCTTAATCTACACCTAATAATCTTGTCCTACATCTTGGTTTCATCCCGTAACTCGATGACGTAGTCATATTGAATTTTACATTATACCGTCATTTTTTGTTATAAATTTCAGTCTGCCGAGGGTTTGTACCAGGATATGCGCAGGCAGACCGACATATTCTTAAAATACTTTATTTTAGCTCTAATTTGGCACCAATTTCATCCCTTAACTCGATGACGTAAAAGTGACGCCAAAATGGCGATTTGGCGCCCGCTGTTACTCATATCGTACCAAGAAATGACGAGGCAGACCAGTCATTCCTTAATCTACACCTAATAATCTTGTCCTACATCTTGGTTTCATCCCGTAACTCGATGACGTAGTCATATTGAATTTTACATTATACCGTCATTTTTTGTTATAAATTTCAGTCTGCCGAGGGTTTGTACCAGGATATGCGCAGGCAGACCGACATATTCTTAAAATACTTTATTTTAGCTCTAATTTGGCACCAATTTCATCCCGTAACTCGATGACGTGAAAGTGACGCCAAAATTGCGAGTTGGCGCCCGCTGTTACTCATATCGTACCAAGAAATGACGAGGCAGACCAGTCATTCCTGAATCTACACCGAATAATCTTGTCCTACATCATGATTTCATCCCGTAACTCGATGACGTAGTCATATTGAATTTTCATTGTAACGTCATTTTTTGTTATAAATTTCAGTCTGCCGAGGGTTTGTACCAGGATATGCGCAGGCAGACCGACATATTCTTAAAATACTTTATTTTAGCTTCAATTTGGCACCAATTTCATCCCGTAACTCGATGACGTAAAAGTGACGCCAAAATGGCGAGTTGGCGCCCGCTGTTACTCATATCGTACCAAGAAATGACGAGGCAGACCAGTCATTCCTTAATCTACACCTAATAATCTTGTCCTACATCTTGGTTTCATACCGTAACTCGATGACGTAGTCATATTGAATTTTACATTATAACGTCATTTTTTGTTATAAATTTCAGTCTGCCGAGGATTTGTACCAAGATATGCGCAGGCAGACCGACATATTCTTAAAATACTTTATTTTAGCTTCAATTTGGCACCAATTTCATCCCGTAACTCGATGACGTAAAAGTGACGCCAAAATGGCGATTTGGCGCCCGCTGTTACTCATATCGTACCAAGAAATGACGAGGCAGACCAGTCATTCTTTAATCTACACCTAATAATCTTGTCCTACATCATGATTTCATCCCGTAACTCGATGACGTAGTCATATTGAATTTTCATTGTAACGTCATTTTTTGTTATAAATTTCAGTCTGCCGAGGGTTTGTACCAGGATATGCGCAGGCAGACCGACATATTCTTAAAATACTTTATTTTAGCTTCAATTTGGCACCAATTTCATCCCGTAACTCGATGACGTAAAAGTGACGCCAAAATGGCGAGTTGGCGCCCGCTGTTACTCATATCGTACCAAGAAATGACGAGGCAGACCAGTCATTCCTTAATCTACACCTAATAATCTTGTCCTACATCTTGGTTTCATACCGTAACTCGATGACGTAGTCATATTGAATTTTACATTATAACGTCATTTTTTGTTATAAATTTCAGTCTGCCGAGGATTTGTACCAAGATATGCGCAGGCAGACCGACATATTCTTAAAATACTTTATTTTAGCTTCAATTTGGCACCAATTTCATCCCGTAACTCGATGACGTAAAAGTGACGCCAAAATGGCGATTTAGCGCCCGCTGTTACTCATATCGTACCAAGAAATGACGAGGCAGACCAGTCATTCTTTAATCTACACCTAATAATCTTGTCCTACATCATGATTTCATCCCGTAACTCGATGACGTAGTCATTTGTGTCGCCGCCGCCCGCTCTATGACGTTAAAACAGGATTTTACAGTAACTGATAGCCATGCACGAAAATATGGGGGAAAACATCGTTTTGTCACTAGACATGAAAGCTCGATCAGTCCCCCCAAAATAAAGCTTTACCTTGCTGCTTTTTTTTTTTCGGGGATGGGGGGGGGGGGGAGGTGACGATACATCTTTTAACTAACTTTCAACTTTTTAAGGGTAACTTTTTAAAATTAGGTGAAGTGGGTGTCATTTTTTATGTATTTTCAAATTCTGGATCAAATAACATCATTCGCAAGTCCATACGACCATTCTTCATAAAAATTATTGTAGGTTTTATAAATATACAATGTTGAAAGTTACATTTCATTATTGAGCACAGCTTTGTAATACTTCTTTTGCTTTCAAAACTTTTGTTTCATATCAGATAATATCAAATTTTTTAAACGTCCTCAAAACTACAATAATCAAAATCAGGATAATCAAATTTCTTCAAGTTTGCTACAGTTATCTAAATATCCGTGTATTCATAATTTTTTATTGATAATTGACTTTGTATTGATATTGACTTTGTATTCATACAATCCACCTAACTTTGCAATGTATAGCAGTATCGACTTGTGGAAATGTCATTTAATTTAGATTTAAAAAATGCTTAGCAAACAAAACTAAACATTAGTTAATGAAAAAAATGAATTCTCCACCAGAATAAAAAATGCGTCCTCCCCCCTCCTCCCCATACATCTTAAAACAGCTTTTTTTTTAACCCGGGAGAACGGAAACTTACCCAGGATATGAATGGTTTTAACTTTGTCACCAATAAAATCAAATTAAAATAGTCGGTTTATTTAGACGGAAACAATTCTTACAAATCTTGCGATAAAATAAGTTGAAGATTACTTGAAAAAATTAGTGGTTGCAATTGTAAAAACCATACGCAATCCGGATCTTTTAGGCCCTGCGCTCGTACTCCCGGGTTAAAGGTGCGGGCAGGGGATTCATCAGATCTTCATTTTTACTGTCAAAACAAAACTTTTTCGAATTTTCTTGAATAGCCATCAGTTGTTTATTTTAAAATTACAAATATGCGAGACAAATGCCGCCCTTTTACGGTGCGCCCTGAGGCGGCTGCCGCACTTGCCTCACCCCTGGCGCCGGCCCTGTTTCTTATCAACAAAACAAACAATATTACGCATTTTTTTTTTTTTTTTTTTTTTTTTTACTTAACAATTATTATTTGAGCCTGGTTTCACTAATAATGTATTATATGCCTATATAGTAGAAGAATAGAAACGCCGAATGTTGGGATATTTCATGTTTTGAAATAAAATGATTTTATAAATAATTAATGGCTTTAATTCTGTATTTTCTTTTTAAAAAATTCAAATCAGCTTAAGGGTGTATTTCGATTCAAACTGCTTATTTTCCGATTTATTTTTGAATTCACTTTTGCTCTAAACTGGCAAATTGTCTTATTTGGAAAGTACACAAGGTACCGTGACCGTCGATTCTTTGATAAATGCAGAAAATATTGCAAAAAAAAAAAAAAAAAAAAAAAAAAAAAAGCAAACAAAAACAGCATTTTGAACAGATTTTTCCGAAGCCGGAGATTTGGGAACGAAAAAAAAGGTCATACTGAGAAGATAATTGTTCATAAATCAAATTCTAATGAATTTAGCGTAAAATGACATAACACGGCACCTTGTACGTCTCTTCAAAAATCCTCTCAGCAAGTTTCATGTTTCTACTTTTAAAAATATGTCTGAAATTGTATTGGAAAATTTCGAGCTCTTGAAGGTGGAAAAGCATTTTTTCGAATACACCCTTAAGAAAAAAGACAAAAAAAAATTTTCTATGCAAAGAAAAAGTTACTTAAAAAGAAAATTTTGCTTGGATCAAAAGTGATAAGGATATCAAAAAACATCCCCCCCCCCCTCTCCATAGAAATATCTTACGATATCAGGCGCCAGATAATCTTCCCATGAAAGAAATAACGTTATAATATGTACAGTCGTAGAAAAAAGAAAAAAAAAGGAAACAACCCTTACTAACTGTGCAAAAAATTATCGTAGAAGAAAGTTACTGGTACCAAATAGAGATCAGACGGTCTCGGGTTCTATTTTCCTTTTAGTCTTCGGGCCCGTGCGGGCTTGGGCTCATTCTTTCCGAAACCGGAAAATTATTTATTTGAATGTAGAAAAAGATTGAAAGAACTTTTTCCCCCTTAAGAATTTATTGTTTTTCACATCGTTTCTAGTGCTATTTTATCAAAAGGAAAAGGGAACAGAAATCTTGTTTTTGTATTTTAATATAGTTGATTGCTGTTTCAAAAGAAAGTTTGTGATGATTGGAAATTTATGTCTAGTGCATTTGAGGCGATAATCTATTTTTGATATGACGCCAATCAAAACAAGCACAAACAATAAATTAGCTTCTGGTTGGATTTTCGTTTGTAATAGAGGATATTTTTTAATTCAATCGTTTATTTATTCATTTGATTAGTTATATAAAACTTAGAGAAGGATTTATTCGTTTTTTTTTATGTAGAACAAAAACTTGAGATTTGCAAATTATTTAATTGTGCGTGTCATAATCGTTCTTCATATGAAAATAACGTGATTAATTTTTCTGTTTCTCATTATGAACTCTGCTTATGCCCTTCGTAAGTCAACATATTTTCCATGTTATTTCGATAGAAAACAATCGATCGGTGTTTCTTCTTTTCCTATAAAAGCATCAGACTTTTAAGATAACTGCATCAACGCATTAATTTGCATTGATTTTCAGGTTCATGTCAATTACGGAGAATTGTTATGAGAAATGAATTGATTATATTTAAAGATGTAACATATTTTATAGGAAATTGAAAACGCTGTTCAATTTTTCACCATACAAATAGTAGTTTCTGTAAACTCTATATATTTATTCATTACGCTTCATTAATGTATCCATCAAATTTTCTTGTTAAATGACAAAAAATATGGGAATTCTTTTAAATATGAAGTATATTTTTATTTGATACCAAACTGAATTTTTGATAAGATTGAATTTAAATTTTTATTTGATGGTAATTTTTATGTAAGAAATTTCTAAAAACGAAACGTCACATTTGAAACAATTTTTAAATGTCGTGCTTTTTTTTTTTCATTTTTTTTTTCTTTTCTTTTCTTTTCTTTTTTTTTTCTTTGCATATTTTTTGGTGACGGGCTCGGGCTTTGATGACAAAAAAATCTTTCGGACTCGGATTCAAAATCATCGGGCTTCGAAAAATGAGCCGAACTCACGTCTAGTACCGAACGATTTAAAATAAGGTCTATATTTATGTGATGTACATAAAATTTGCTTAGGCAGGCATCTACATATTTAAAAAAAAAACCTATTTTTTTTTCTTTTTTCAATAGCAGTATTGTGACACCATAAATGAACTCTACACCTTTCAATTAGACTAAAAATAAATTTTCATGTAATTTCTACGACAAGTTTCCGAGAAATTAATTATTCTAAAACGAGCATATTTTAGGGGCTGTATCCACATTTAAGTTCGATACTCGATTGTCGACCGAGATCACCAACTTCTTGATCAATGAGTCAGGCGCCACTCAAGTATCCATTGAAGACAGCGAGTTTACAGGATACCATAAGAAGTTTCAAAATATCTAGTTACTTCTAACGTAGACGGCCCCTTAAATCATGATTTTGCGTTTAAACATAATTTAAAAACTACTTTGAAAATAAAATGAAAAAATTTTGGATTTGTATAAAGCCGGGCCTAATAAATCTAAATGAAAAAAAAAAAAAAAAAAAAAAAAAAATGTAGGTTGCAATTTATATATTTTTTCAAATATTAAATTCATATAGTAAAATTATAAAAATTGCAAATTCAACGAATTTATGTTTGGGTATTTAGTATATTATTGTAAAATAAAAAATTAGCACATTAAGAGTATAGTTTCAGGAGATATTTATAAAATATGAAAATGTAATTTAACATTAGAAGCACTGCATTTGAATGTTTATAATTAAAAAACTTTTCATTTAAATGACTTGAAATTTGGTGTCGCGTCATAGTGTAAACCGAAGATTTGAAATATTTTGTTAAAATTGGATATTGCTATTGAAAAAAAAATAAAGTTTGGGTTCGTTTTAATATGTAGATGCCCCCTAATCAAATTTTATATCTAGGATTTAAAAGTAGATCTTATTTCTAATCATTCGGAACCAGTAACTTTCTTTTACCACAATTTGTTGAAAAGTTAATACACTGTAAAAAAAAAAAAAAAAAAAAACTGTAATTTTTATAGAAAATAATTGTATTTTTTACAGGAAAAAAACTGTTTTAAATAAAATCAGTTTTCACTAAAAAAGAAACTGAATTTCGTAACTTTTACAGAAAATAGCTTTCATTAAAATGAAAAATTACAGATATTTTCTGTAAATATAACGGTTTTAAATTGGCGCCAAAATTGTTAGTTTTTTCTTTCAATTTAAAAGATTTTTTTTTTTTTTTTTTTTTTTTTTTTTTTTTTTTTACAGTGTAGGGGATGTTTACTTTTTTTCCCCGCTAAGTGTACAATCCGTAATTACTTAATGCATCCAGGGTTGGATCATGAAATACTGGAAAATGCCACAGGGTTGAAAAACTTGACAAATACACTGGATTTTAAAACTCTATTTTTTCTTTTTTCTTTATTTCATGCTTAACTTCTGCTACGGTTATTGAATGTAGATCAAGAAAAGAGACGCAGAAATATATAAATTTTAGTACAGAAAAAAGATATTAGCGTTTTGTATGTATTGAGAAAATCAAAACTAATTATTAAATATGAACTTTATCTTTGTTTTTACGTAAAAACAAACATTTAAAATCACAAGTAATGTGATTTTGAAAGTCAAGGTCAATTTACCTGTTTTGAAGTTTTTGTAGGTAAATTTTATATGCAAGACAACTGTTTTTATAGAAATAATATAAAGATGTAGGAAGTCGCCTTACAAATGTAGAAGAGAAGAAAGAAAGAAGTGATAACTTATCTTAATAAATATCTCGGGGTTGCATTCTTCTTTGTAAACTTCTTATTACTTGAAAAGACGACACTTACAAATATAACACTAACGCACACACATTATATACAAATAAAGCTTTTACATAATTCTGGCGCACGCCACCATCACAAGATATAAACCACAGTTTTCAACCAACATTCGAATATCACTAAGAAAAGAACATTTTTTTTAATAGAACTAGTATTGCCAGATTTCTTTTAAACGAGAAATATTACAACTACATTTTTTTTTAATTTAGCAAAACTTAGGTCACGTGACGCGTGAGTCTATTTTTTTTTCTTTTATTATTTTAGAAAGCGCGTGTTAAATCCCCCCCCTCTGTTTCCGATCTACGTCTCGGAGAGGAAACAGGATGCTTTTTTGGTCTTCCTCTTTTTCTCAAGGGTGCAACTGGAATAGTTTCAGATTCTTGGAAAGGCAACAAGGCAGAAACGTGGTAAGATCCAATTCGTTCAGTAGGATTTTCTAGACTAGCAATGTCATATGTCACTAGTGACTTTTGAGTCAAAATTATGTATGGCCCATCTCTCTTAGGCATAAATTTTGCTGTTTTATTTTTACTTGCCTTGCTCACTGGGTGTAGGTTAACCCATACTTTTTCACCAGGCTTGAAATATACTTGTCTACGATTTTTATCATAATATTTCTTTCGCTGATCTTGTTTCATTTCAACACGTTCTTTCACAATTTTCGAAATATTTGCAAGTCGTTTAAGATATGGGGTTATTTCAGGAACGAAATTGTCATTTTCGACAACAGCTTTGAAATCGTTTACCACATCATCGATTGTTCTTAGTTCTCGACCAAATTTTAGATAGGCAGCAGTTTGGCCTGTTGTATCAGATTTGGCAGAGTTCATGGCAAATCTAATGAAAGGAAGTTTATCTATCCAGGAACGGTGTTCATCCCCGACAAGGATTGCTATTCGAGGTTTCAAGTCTCGATTTTTGCGTTCGACCGGATTGGCCTGAGGATGGTATAAAGGTGTCAATGATTGGTCTATTCCAAGAATATAACAAACTTGTTGTAGAACAGCACTTACAAACTGAGGACCATTATCACTTATCAGTCTTCTTGGAATACCATATCGAAGAAAGATCTCTTCTATCAAAGTAGTCGCACATTCTTGTGCAGTTGCAGTTGTTAAGGCAAATAGTTCTACCCATTTAGTGGCACAATCTTCCACTATAAAAATCCATCGGTGTCCATCTTTACTGGGTGGCAGTGGTCCAAAAAGATCAATACTGAGGGTTTCAAACCGCTGAGCATAAGCAGGTGTTCGCAATAAACCAGCAGGTTTCTGATTTGTTGCTTTATAGCGAGCACACTCTGGACATTTCTTTACATATTCCGAAATAAAGGCTCGCATGCCTGTCCAATAATATCTCTTAGCAATTCTTTGATAGGTTCCTGCTTCACCATAATGTCCAGCTGAGGGGTCGTCATGATGAAGTTTCAAAATATTTTCTCTTTCTTGAACTGGAATGAGCATTTGCGCTTCCTCGGCATCAGATTCAGGAGCATAACGATAAAGTACACCTTGATTCATCAGGAATCCTCTATCAGTCCAATTGGCAAAATCTTCACTTTTCTGTTCACCTTCAAAGCAATCTATAATTTTTTTAAGATTTTCATCTTGTAACTGCTCTTCCCTCATATCTTTTGAGCTTCTTGTTGGCATATCTATGCTAACAAAATTGCATGTCTCGCAGAAAGCAGATTGATGATTACACAGAGGACGTGACAGCATGTCAGCCACAACATTAGATTTTCCAGGTTCATATTCTATTTTCAATTAAAACGATTGCAATTGTAGTGCCCAACGGGCTAATCTTCCCGATGGTGACTTAAGACTGAGAAGCCATTTTAAAGGTTGGTGATCAGTAGCTACAATCACTTCTTGGCCTTCCACATAACCACGAAATTTTTCTAAGGCCCAGACAACAGCCAAAGCCTCGCGTTCAGTAGTGGAATAATTTCTTTCTGCACTTGTAAGAAGACGGCTAGCATATTCTATGGGGTGTTCAGAGGTCTTGTCGGTACCCTGTAAAAGTACAGCACCAAGAGCATAGTTGCTAGCATCAGTACGTAGAATGAATGGTTTGGTTCCATCAGCTTGCTTCAGTACTGGAGATGTCATGAGACAATGTTTTAGAGTTTCAAAGGCTGTTTGTTCTTCTTTTCCCCATTTCCAAGTGGCTTTCTTTTTCGTAAGATTGCTAAGAGGTCTTGAGATATCAGCAAAATTTGATATAAATCTTCTGTACCAAGAACAGGTTTGTAAGAAGGACTGAATTTCTTTAACATTTTTTGGTGGAAGTATCGCTTTAATCGCGGATACTTTGACTGGATCTACTTCTAAACCATTTGGAGTTATCCAGTGTCCTAGATACTTAACTTTCTCACAAGAAAAATTGCATTTTTCGCGTTTGGCATCTAACTTAAATTCAAGGAGTCTCTCGAACACAGCTGTAAGATCTAAGAGATGTTTCTCAAATGTTTCTGACAAAACGATGATGTCGTCTAGGTACGATAAAGCAAATACATCCTTAAGACCATTTCTAAATTGATCTATCAATCTTTGAAACGTGGCAGGAGCATTTTTTAGTCCAAAAGGCATATTTAAGAAACGATAAGTTCCATAAGGACAGACAAATGCAGTTTTATCTTGATCTGGTGGGTAGACTTGGACTTGGTGATACCCAGAACGAAGATCTATAGTTGACATGTAAGGAGTATGCTTGGCTTCATGTAAAAGGTCGTCCATTCGAGGTAATGGATATTTATCTGCTACTGTGTTTTCATTTAATTTTCTATAATCTATGCATAATCTTACACTGTCATCGGGTTTTGGTACGAGGACCACAGGCGAAGCATAAGGTGATTCACATTCTTCTATGATTCCTTGAGCTAGAAGATTATCTAATTCCTTCTTAAGAATTTCTTTTTTAGCAGGAGTCATTCGATAAGGTGGTACAGCAACAGGAGCACTATCACCTGTATTGATACGATGCTCAACAAATGGGGTTGTCTCTCCCCCTGGTTGAAAACACTTTTCATACTTTTTCAGGAGATCATTAAGTCTTTCCCTTTCATCAGGACTTAAATTTTTGCCTTCGTCTTCACGTAAAGCATATGGGCTAACTTCGACAGCACCAGCAGACGTACTATTTTCTTCTTCGTACTCATCCACAAAATCAAACTCTTTATGAGGTTTATCACTAAAATACCATGTCTTTTTAGCGGTATCAAGCACCATGTTAGCATTGTGAAGGAAATCCATTCCTAAAAGGGTTCTATTACCTTTGGCATTTGGTAAAACAATAAACTCCGTTTTGAAAACTCGGCCTTCAATTTCTACGGGCACAGTGGCAGACAAAATTTCTCTAGCCATCGTAATTCCGTCAGCCAGGGTTACATCATGAGTATGGGGATTCAATGCAACACCAGTTTTCAAAAATAATTTATACATTCGTTCTCCTGCAATAGAACGATTGGCTCCTGTATCTGCACAGACTAACACCTTCTTATTGCAGATTGTAATAGGCACATTTGGAGCTGAAACTGCTGATGTATTTAAACTATATAGCTGAAGACGATGAGCTTGCACTGTTTGTTTTTTAACCATAGGGGAACAATTTGGGCATTTCTTCTTTATAAATCCCACTTTGCCACAACCATAGCAAAATATATCGGATTCTAAACGTTTATTAGCAAACTTAGGAGAAGATCTGTCTTCTTTTGGAGGCTTACTGTGCTTCCATGTATTTTCTCGGCGAAAATACGCTTTTTTCTCCTGGGGTACAACCGAATCTTTTTTAGAAAACGTAAACCTGATAGTATCATACGCATCTAATTTTCCGGCAAGGTCGACTGGTGAATTTAAATGTTCCCAGCCATCTAACATATGTTGTTTGCATTCGACAGGCACGCGCCTTTTCATCTGATCCGCTATGATCAGATCCTGAAGAGCTTCAAAAGACGTTACATTTAACTCTTTAAGCCAGTTTTCAAAGTAAGCACGTAACTCGAAGTAATAATCTCTCCAAGTAATTTCTTTATCTTTGCAATGCGTGAAAAACAGCTGTCTAAACCTTTCAGCGCTAATTTTAAACCTTTTTAGAAGTAGATCTTTAACATGTGAAAAATCTGAAGCGTTTTCTTCTTTTTCACGAGCAATAAGCGTAGATATAGAAGAGGGTACAACACTTAGTAAATAAGAAACCCAGAGGTGTTCTGGTACCTTCGAAAGCTTTAACTGTCGTTCCAGGAGCACCAGAAACAACGTTACATCATCTGTCTCTGGCTTAAATGTAGGCAACAGCTTCTGGATATCTATTTTACTCTCTGGATGAGACATTATCCCTGCCGCATTACCACCTACCGCTCCACTGGAAACACTTTGGCTCTGAGCCTGTAACTTAAGCTTCTCAAGCTCAAAATTCATCTCAAACTTTTTTAATTCCAGTTCTTCCGAACGATGTTTTTCTTCTACTTCTAATTTACGCTGTTCTAATTCAGCTGCTTTTTGCTTTTCCTCGCGAGTCGCAATTTGATTTCTGATTAACGAATTTACGAAATCAACTTCATACGAGGGAGAGGATTTAATCTTATCACGCAATGTGACAACAGTCATAGAGGGTTGTACATCTAAATTCATTTCTAAAGCGACCTGAAACAGGTCTTCTTTTCGTGCTTTATTGAGCTCGGACATTTGTAAATTTAGCAAACAACAAGATATATACCCACTAATGCTAAAAATTCGTTTAAATAAATTGTTCCCCGGACGTGAGCTTTGCTTTACAACTCATATAAACAAGACATTAATAAAACAAAACAGTGAACTTTAACGTTAGCAAAATATACTTTTAAAATAATTAAACTTCATAAAACTTCATAAAAATATCTTTAAAATTTAAACTTTTTTTTTTTTTTTTTTTTTTTTTTTTAAGAAAATATACTTTAAATTATTGCTGATATAAATAAACTAGTTTGTCATTACGTGTCATTTAATCAAAACATTATTTTAACTGATATAATACTAGTACTGAATTGTTGGCAACATTCATAAACAATGTTCTAAATAAGTCAAAACATATCTGAATAATTAAAATGTCAATCAATATTATTATCATATTATCATGACAAGATTACGTAATATAGTTTTTTTCAATATAACTTTAAAAGAAAAGAAAGTCTTATTTCATAAAAATAAATAAATAAATAAATGCAAAAACTTATTCAATCTGTTTTAAAAATAGTATTCAATGCTATTTCAAAATATATCAAGAACTCTAAATTAAATGCTTAAAACAACTAACAATAGAACACTCAAATAAAATTTCTAATTAAATTCTGTTACCTTGCGAAACCAACAACAAAACAAACGAAAAAAATAATTAATAAACACATACCGTATGACACTTGTATTGATAGTATTAATGTATTTTAATAAATTTTTTCACTATTAATTTAGTTCCCTGTTTGTAAAAAGAAAGAAAAATAATATCAACGTAAATAAATGCTTATTTCATTATTTATCAACCTTTTTTTTTTTAATTGTTTTTCTTTTTTATTCGAAGTAAGAAAAGTTGTTATTTAATCAAGATAAAAATTAAACATGCATGCAGAGAATGAAAATAAACAAAAGAATAAAAAATATAAGCATGGGGAGGGAAGGGGAATTACGCAATATATAAATGAACTGTAAAATAAATCAATAAATTAAAACTAAAAATATGAAAAATTTTACAAATAGAAAACAAAATATAGACACTTGTGGAAAGAATGCATTCTTTTGATAAAATTATGGATCCATTTTAAGAAAGTAACTTGAAGATTAAATAAATATTGTTGAGTTACACCTGCAGGCACAAGAACTGAAAGTTTTTAAAAGCACAGAAAACGTAGAATTCGCCATAATTCACAAACAAATATAAATGGCGTTATCGAAGCAAGATTAAATTCGAGAACATATATCGCAAACAAATGAAAATGGTGCTTGGCATATGATTATTCCGTGGAATTTTTTTCACAGCATTGAAGAACACATTTCACAGCATTGAAGAACACATTTCACAAACAAACGAGCAACGACTGCTCGTGCTATTTTCTTGCATTAAACATGCATGCATTTTTATTTCGTGCGTATTTCACAATCGAATGATTTCACATCAACGAAACAAACTTGCTATGTTAATCATTTAAAATATACTTCACAAACAGACGAGCACGACCGCTCGAGCCATTTTTTTTTCATTCTTATTAATCATATTTCATTATAAAAATATCGAACTTTTCTGGAACTAAGATAGCTGAATACTTTGAAATTGATTCGTAGCCAGACGTTGGGTAGCCATTTTGTAAGAAGTCGCCTTAGAAATGTAGAAGAGAAGAAAGAAAGAAGTGATAACTTATCTTAATAAATATCTCGGGGTTGCATTCTTCTTTGTAAACTTCTTATTACTTGAAAAGACGACACTTACAAATATAACATTAACGCACACACATTATATACAAATAAAGTTTTTACATAATTCTGGCGCACACAAGATATAAACCACAGTTTTCAACCAACATTCGAATATCACTAAGAAAAGAACATTTTTTTTAATAGAACTAGTGTTGCCAGATTTCTTTTAAACGAGAAATATTACAACTACATTTTTTTTTAATTTAGCAAAACTCAGGTCACGTGACGCGTGAGTCTATTTTTTTTTTCTTTTATTCCTTTGGAAAGCGCGTGTTACAAAGATATATTTTTAGGACTCTTTATTATGTTGTTTTATAATTTGAAAGCATGGATAAAAGAGCGAAATTCCGCAATTTATATTTTTGAAAAGCATTACTGCTGCGACTGGGTCAGAATATGAAATATGTTGTAAAGTGCCACACGGTTATTAAATCCCACAGGTGTATCAGTGATTTATTAAAGGATATGGAAGTAATCACGTTGTCTCTTAAAATATTCCGTCTAAATTATTTTAAGAAGCTTTGCATATTTTCTGTATATCGGCATATAAACTATATCCTCAAGTTTTTTTTTTATGACTGCAATACTGAAAGTTATCAATTGAAAATCAAGAAACAAACCCAGGAAAGATCTTTTCCATACTAAAGTGGGAGAATAAGAAATCTACATCACCTATGGATTGAGGCAGTAAAGGGTACGTGATGGGAATGAATTATCTTCTGTTTAATAAATGCCATTTTAAAAAATGATTTAAAAAATATTTTAAAACGTCAAGAGTCGAGAAAAGCGAGTTTTTAATAAATTGATTTTATGTTTAAGACTTAATTGTGTTTTTCTCTATTTTTCTTTTCTTTTCTTTTTTTTTCTTTTCCTTTTTTTTTTTTTTCTTTTTTATAGTAAAAAACAGAATTTTAAAAATATGTTTTAAACTTTCTGAATATCATCTCTTATAAGTTAATTTTGTTGAAATGCATGATTTACGAAAAACAATTTAATCTTTCCAATTCCTTTCTAACCGCTAATAATTTGTTCCAAAAAGTGATTTGGTAACGATAAATGCATACATTGATTTTGAAAACAATTTTCAATCAAATGACATCATTAAATTAAACTTACAGTTAAGTAAAATGTTAATTGAAAAGATTAAAATCCAATTAGGGACTGTATAAAAGTAAATGATCACTTAATAACTGTGTAATTCGATTTCTTTTCTGATCTGACTTCAGAAACTTCAAGATATAAATAAAGTACTTATCAATATTTTTTCTTTAATAATATCCTTGAATAATCTCTTGAATAATATAATCTCTTTCTTATTTTCTCTTGAAACACTAAAGAAAAAAAAATGTTCACAGATGTTTAAAATATTTATTTTTATATGTTTAACGCATTTAAAAATGCGTTCGTAATTATATATAAATATGTAGCACCTGTAATCGTCGTTAAGTCAGTCTGTCCGCATATAAGACTGCAAAAACTACCCAACCGAATTATTTGAAATTCAAAATATATAATTCTTGCATAATTTTGTCGAGTAATTTCAAGTTTTACGAAAATCGGATGTATAATTCAATTACAGGGACAATCAAAAGTATTCCGTTGGATTACGGTCAATGGTTAAAAAAAAAGTTTAAAATGTTTTTAATGATGTTACACATTTTCGAACATAATAATAAAATTGGTATGCATCAATGAAGTATATTCTAAAATATATATTCTGTACAATCTGTGGTGCAAAGAAATCTTTTTAGCTCACAGGCTATTATAGCCTGAGAGCTTATGTGCCCGTCCGTTCTGTATGTATGTTCGTATGTTCGTGCGTAACGCGATAACTCATGATAAAAATATCGGATCCACTTGAAATTTTGTATATAGGTATATCCTGATAAGGCGCTTCCCTGATTAGTTTTTGGAGTTCATTCGATATGTATAAGAGGGGGAACGGGGGCTCATGCTCCTCCCCTTAATTGATATAAACGGGATTTTCATGCAGAATTAACAGTTTTCGTTCAAAATTTAGATATAGGATCATTCTGATGAGCCGATTCCGTGACTGTTATTAGGTGTTCATTGAATAAGTATCAAGAGGGGGAACGGGGGGCTCATGCCCCTCCCCTTAATTGAGATAAACTGGATTTTCATGCAGAATTAACAGTTTTCGTTCAAAATTTAGATATAAGATCATTCTGATGAGGCGAGTCCGTGATGGCTGTTATTAGGTGTTCATTGAATAAGTATAAACAGGGGGAACGGGGGTTCTAATGCCCCTCCCCTTAACTTTTATAAATGGATTTGTCAAGCAGAATTGTCAGATTTCGTTCAAATCTCTGAATAGTTTTGGAAGTTTAATGGTTAAATATAAAAGAGGGGAATAACTCCTCTTAAATTATATAAATGCTAAATGGGTTTTTATTATTAAGAATTATCCGATTTGCTCTGAATTTTGGATATAGATTTTTTTATGATAAAGCTTGTCCTTGATATTTTAGGAGGTTCAATGATTAAGTATAAAAAAAGAGAAAGGGGAGAGCTGTTTCCCCTACTTAATTTGTTTTTTGAACAGAATTAACCCTTGAAAATATAAGGCTGTAATATGCAATTAGTATGCGTAGCCTGTGAGCTCAATGCCATCAGTTTAACTGGGCAATATTCTTTTTATTTTAATACTTTTACAGGAGCACAAAAAAAGTATTCCATAGGAGGAACATTGCTTGGGGCGCGTTTTAAATGCATTAAATTATTTAATATTTTATGAAATTGATATACGTCCTTTAAGATTACTACAAGCTACTTCCTGTATAATAGAAAGCAGATAGCATTTACAGGGACACACAAAACATTTTGGGCTACTGTACTGTATCCGAAATACTGTATACTATTGCACCAAAAATCCGAATATTTTTTAACCTTCGTTATAATACGAACGCGCCTCATTTGCTACGCTTGACATGCAGTTTACGGCATATTAAAAAATTGCATTAAAGTTTGAAGTAAAATAATGATTATAAGTAATACGCATTGTAAATTTTATCTATTATTCTTTCAAAATAAACAAAGGAAATATACCAAATTTTTATAAATTTAAAATATAATGTGCACTTCTTTAATAATGTAATTCTGTTTTTGGTTTGTATTATGTAATTTTCAGAAATAAGCAATTTATTTTGCAAGAAAAGATCATCTTTATGCATTTTGGAAGTATTGGTTCAATGATTTCAAAATATAAGATTACACGAAAAATTAAAGCTGTTTTGTGGCATTTCCATTTATCTTACTCATCATTAATATTAAATTATAATGGAAATTTTTAAATGACGCAGGCGAAGTATGGTAACTACATCTTGTATTTTATTTCAAGTGTAGTATTGTAGTATTTATGTAAAGTGCAATTTGCAGTATTTTAAATGTAAAATAGATTTTTACTTCATTTTAGATGCATTTTGTAAGATATACTATTTATTACGTTCTCTTTATGTTGTAATTTCAAAAAAAAAAAAAAAAAAAAAAAAAAAAAAAAAAAAAAAAGATTTACACCGATTATGACCTTCTACAACTATCCCGAGTAAATAAAAATTTACATATTTATCTATATCTCTCTATCAATGTATAATATATATATTTATCACTTTTTTATAGACAAGATAACGTTCATAATTTTGAACACACCTCTTCTAAATAAAGATAAAAATAAGGAACAGAAGATCTCGGTCAAGTTCGTTCATGGACAAAATCAGCCCTAAGAGGTGGAAATGGGGAGAAGTTTTGTAAAAAAAAAAAAAAAAAAAAAAAAAAAAAAAGAAAAAAAAATAACATAACTTTTTTATTATGATACATATCAAATTACTTTAAAGATATTATTACTTATTTTTTTAAAAAAAAGGCCAAAAACTTATTAATGACATAATTTTTGATAACATTAAAAATGCCTTCGCAAAATAGAGTTTTGAGAATAATGTAATAATAATTTAAAAAATTCACAACTTCGTCTATTCACAAGATCTCAAATCCACTTATATATATACAAATATATATTATATTTTTTATAAATCTTTTTAATATTACTATCTACAACATTTATAGTGACAAATTTTTGATAGGACAAACTCCTATTTAAAAAAAAAAAAAAGAAAAGAAAAATAAACAAAAAGTAAGGGGTTTGAGAGGACACAGTAACTTTGAAACCACCTCTTAAATTTTGAATAATACTGTAATATATGTGGTGGTACAGTACTTAATACTACAATTTATTTTTTCTAATTAACTTTTTAAAAATAGCTATTACTTTTATAACTATAAACATTTCTGCTTCAATTTTTTTTTTTTTACAGATTCATTAGAATATATTACATAAAACTGTGTATGGATTTTTAGATGTACGGGATTTTACAATTAATATGATTTTTTTTTTCTCTCGTGAATGTTAAAAAAATGAAAGACATCCAACAAATTCTCATTCTAAATTTTTTTTTAAAATAACTATAAACTCGAATGTTAAATCCATACACAAAAATATTAAATACACCATGGAGAACAAGTAAAAAAATTCAAACCTCTGTTTAAATTATGAAAAAAAGCCTTAGTGTTTTTCGAATATGGACTAGGAGAAAATCAGTTTAAAGTTTTTATTTGTATGGGTAATAGCGCTAGATCTATTAACATATTTTACAATATTTCGCGATGTAATTGTCGCATATGTAAAAATGAGACTTCAAAATATTCACAATTAAAGAATCTTTCAGTTAATATTAAAAAAAGAAAATCGATATTTTGACCTATTTCATGATGCTGTGTCCCATTAAGAAGAAAAAAGTCACAACTTCGTTAATTCACAAATTCAAATTCGCTTGGGTTTCCAATAAATCTTCTCAACATTATCTTCAACTTTTGTATTGACAAGCTTTTGATAGGATAAAATAAAAAATAAAAAATGAAAATAATAAAACAATAAAAAGAGGGGGGAGGAGGGTTTATAGAAGAAAAACAAACCCATTAAATTCTATTTATGCCAGTAAGCCTGGCCGGGGCAAAGATTTTTTTAAATGAAATGTAAAATAGAATGCCACCCGAACTTTGAAATTCAACGACCCCAACAAAGCATATTTTTCATATACATTATTTGAAAAGAAAGATCTGTAGAAAAACAAATTTTGTGCCAACTTTTCTCAGTTATTCTGCTCAATTTTTAGTAATTGGTCTCTGCAATTTAAGACAAACATTTACACACGCTATTCCTTTGCCGAGGCGGGCAAAATTCAGAAACCTATCATTTTTCTGATCTTTTGCGATGAGAGAGATCTGCTGCTGGTCTCTCCCGACGTTTCAAAGCACCTTTGTAACATGTTGATTCAAAGATGCCGGCATTTTAAAAGTTGCAGGACTTTAGATCAGCAAATTAAAGACTTTAAATACTGGCTTGTTTAGATAAAAGCAAAGCAACTTCAGATCGAGTTTGTAAGTTCGAGTTTAAAGATATCACATTGAGTATTCCTTAGAAGTTATATGAATAAATATACTTAAATTTTAATAAAAATAACTTGAAATTTTGAAAATAGTCTGTTTGAATTTGTTACATACATCAATCAAAATTCTTAGCACTATATTGTTTCTTGTACTTATTCTTAAAAAATAAAGAAAAAAAATCATTTTTGTTTATAAGAAATTATACCAGTTTGTGTTAATTTTCTAGTTATAATTTGTGTGCAACGTTAATCTTTCTATGATATTAGCATGATACGATATGAAATAGAATCTTATTAAAATTGATGAAATTGTATTCGATTAATAAAAAGATCATAATTCTTTTATGCCTTGATCTGCTTCGGGAATTTAAAAAAAAAAAAGAATGAAGATATTTTAGAACGGTTCTCGAAAACATATTTTTTACCGCTCAACAAGTCGAAAATTTCAAACAATGATACATTTTCTGACCCATTCTTATTTTCTTCCATCTATAATAATAATAAAAAAGTATTAAAATTGATTTTTTTTTTCGATTTTTCGCTTTGACGAATTTATGCGCTTTTGGTATCAGAGATCCCCCCCCCCCCAAAAAAAAAAAAACACATTTTTAGAAAATGTCTGACTGCCCATTATTTTTGTTTCCTCTTTGAATTATCGAAAAATGCACGAAATTATTTAGAATTTAAACAAACTACGTACATACAGATCGAAAATTGCACAATATCACTGAAGTGTACTATAAAATGTTTACTGTAGAATCTGATGTATACATGTAATTTATCGTTCATTTACAGGAGTACACTAAGGTATTTGGTTACTTCCGTACTGTCTATGAAGAATAATTGATGGAAATGCGTTTTCAGTTGTGATGCACATTTTTAAGTTTATATATGTATATTTTCGCATAGGTGAGTATAACTTCGATAGATCATATAAACTGCTACAGTAGAGATCACAAATGCATTTATTCCCCTTTACTGATTTCAACTGTGCTATGTATTCAATTGAACTAATTTTTAACAAATATAATATATATTTGAATTGAATCTGTGGATCATATTCAAAGCTATACCCCCCTAGCCCCAAAAAAAGAAAAAAAAATTTTTTTTGACCAAGGTAATAGATTGAAATGTATTTATATTACTGAGTTCTACAACAAGAACACTACAATAAATTCCATTACATTAGGGTCTGTGGGGAAAATGGTTTGCAGTGTAGTTTAATATCGTACTATTTAAAATGTACCTACATTGAAATGAGTAATCGAAATTCACTACAAAAAACTTACTATAGAATAGGCTTTGTAAGCATCTATCGTTCATTTACAGGTACACATAAAATAATTCACTTGCTTAACTGTCTATTAACAAGAATTGCTGAAAGTGCATTTTTAGTTATGCTACGCTTTTTAAAATGCAACTTTTACCAATTACTTGATGTTTATCAAATATAAATAAACCATATACAGGGAAGAACGAAAGATCTCAAGATTATTCAACTGTGCTAAGCGTTACCTAACTGAACTAAATTATAGCTTATTATGCAGTATATATACAGGGTGTACCAGAAATAATGGGACAAACTTTAAGGAAAGGCAGAGGTCATCACAAAGATTAAGATTTACATAGCAACCCATGGTCGGAAATACTTTCCTGGTGCAGTAGTAAGGACACAAAACACATGAAAGAAAGGACACGAAAAGGCAAAGAAAACATGTTTATTATTCTTAGTGCTGAAAAAATACCGGGATAACACTGGAAATTTCTGAGGAACTAGTTGTATTCTGCTTCTTGCAGCTGCTGGGGAAGTTCAGGACATTCCTGGTGATTTCTAGGGAACATTAGATCTTCCATGCACCGGAGATGCGCCTGCATGCATCAGGGCCCGGGGTGCTAATTTCCATTCACTCAAGGATACAGCGCTTGGCGAAAGTCAAAGCGTGCCAAATGTTTTGACTAGCATCTACGCATTTTCTTGCGCATCATGGCTGTTTCAGACATTTTACTTACAACTTTTATCATATATGAGGCACTTTGAAGGTATTGTAGAGTATCAGAGGTATAGCGAGGTGGTTAAAGCAGAAAGCTTGTAATGATAAGATTGTGAGTTGTGTCCTTGCTCTTGTAGAATTTTGTTTTGATTTTTATTTAAGTAATCAATAAAGAATGTTATAAAAATGAGTTACTTTGTATTAGTTTTATTGTCAATTAGACGATTAAATTTTAATTACAATTAAGTTATAAAATTTAATTTAAAATTTTATTACATAAAGTTTAATTTGAAATAAATGTAAATAATTACTATAAGTTTTTAAATTCTGGTTTTTCAATAATTAAATAAATATAATTTAAAATACAATAATTATGAAAATAAAATAAAAAAGATTTTTATTTTAGTTATACTACCGCCTTGTTGTAAGAGATGAATATCAAATTAGTAAAACCAATTTATTGTGTTTTAAATGTTATGTTATGTTATGTTTTTTATTATGTTTTATTAAGTTCTTATGTTTTAAAATAAAGCATCATTCATAAAAAAAAAAAAAAAAAAACTATATTATTTATTAGTATTTATTTTAATAATTACTGTTTCATTTATAATTATAAAGTAGTGAAACATAAAAATATTAATTATAAATATTCAAATTTTAATATTTCTATGTATTTAAATAATGATAATAATTTAAGAAAAAAAAAAGAAAAATCTTGAATCTTCCTTTAATATTCCACTATCATAATTTAAGATTTTCTTTAAAAAAATTATCGATATTTAAATATATATAACTAATATTAACTATTTATTAATCAATATTAATATATATATATAATTATAAAATTATATTAATTAACATTATTAATTATTACATATATAACTAATATTAATAAGTATTATCATTTAAACAGACAATTAATGTTTTTAATGTTTTCGTTTAGTGATTTGTTATTAGTAATTCTCTTCAATTTTCAGTATCTTGTCAAATATTAAATATGGAAAAAAAAAAAAAAAAAAAAAAAAAAAACAATCTATATTAGATAAAAAATTTTAAGGTGGTTTTTTAGATAAAACGTGATCTTGTGATCTTTGTTTTGTATTTGTACTTTGTACAAATTCAATCAATTTAGGCATGTATATTTAGTTTAGACTTATCAATTTATGAATAGGAAGGGTGCATTAAATTACAGTGTCACAAAAGTTGATGTAAATTCCCAAATATATTTTATTTCAAATGAAAAATTTCCAAGTATAAAAAATATTTTAATTTTAATACAATTTATTATTAACTGAAACATATACTTTTTTTATGATTCTTAGAATCTGGAAACTATACTTTTTTTTTTTTCTTAATATGTTATCAACATTAGTGTTATATTTGTAAGACATTAAAATCTGAATAGATCAGAACAGATGATATCGAAATTATGTACATTTTCTAACTATATAATTAAATGACCTAACTATATAACAACTATATAATATACACATACATAATATTCAAGCAGACATGTATAAATGTATAAGTTCATACATACTATGTACATATGCTGATATTTATGAATATATTTATATATATTTCCAACATTAAGAAGTTTTAATTTATCAATCTTAGTGCATTGCTACACTTGGTGATTTATATCACATTAGTAAAATAAATAAATAAATAAAAATTTTATATAGCAGATCTCAGTATTTTCTTATTAAATTTTTTAATTGATACTTACCAAGAAAATAAATTAAACAAAATAAAATTTATTTTTAGCTATTATCATGTAATTTATCCGAATACAATAACAGCTCTCTTTCGTTCTTCTTCTTTTATTTTTTCATTATTATATTATTCATTATAAACTGAAATACTATAAGAAATGTAAAGAAATATAAATTAAAATTTACAAATCAAGTTAACACAACAAGTTACTCGTATATATTTAATAATTTGGTGGTATATAAAAAGAAAATTCCATTAAATTTATTATTATTTTATTTTCAAATAAATTATTTGTATAATACATTTTTTCAGTAGATGGCGACATTATACGATGTTATCAAGGAATCTTGGAAGAGGAGTGAATGAATGATGGGTGGAATAGCTCTTTTTCGTCCAAACCATTTGGCACGCTTTGACTTTCGCCAAGCGCTGTATCCTTGAGTGAATGGAAATTAGCGCCCGGGGTCGTAATTTCAAACACCTACTTTGATAACGATCGGTGTTTTTTTAATGTTCTTTTTTCTTACTTTTCTGCTGTTTTAAGGATAATAAAGATATTTTCTCCTCTTATTTGTTTCCTGTCCTTCTTGCGTTTTGTGTCATCACTACCACCCCAAGAAAGCGTTTTCGACCACTGATTGCCATACAAATCTGAATCCGCGTGATGTCCCCTACCTCCTCTTAAAGTTTTTCCCAATATTTCTAGGACACCCTGTATATGCAAATCTATAAATCATATGTACATAGAAAACAAATGAATGTGGATATTTTCCGACTATTGATGGGAATTCCTGAAGTTTACTTAGAAATCATCTTCCACTTTATTAAACGGCGAAGTTTTGTAGAAGAGTTGGAAAGTGTTTCATAATCTATCTTGACACTTTGCTCTTTCGTTCTCGATTTTAATGCTTTAGTTTCTGGAAGTCAATGTTTCCACTCATATCCCTTATCTTTATAGCTGAAAGATGTGAAACAAAATATGCGCTTATACACTTATCGAAGATAATAAAAGATCAGAAAGAAGAAACTGAAGCATCATTCAAAATTTTTCTTTTTTGTCAAAAAAATGTTACAATGTTTCAAAGGTTTCATAATTAATGTTGAAAATCTGTATCTGACTTTGAAGAACGGCCTTGTTGGTTAATAAATATTTAACAAATGTCAAGTTCGGGTTAAGCTTTGTAATGATTGATTTTCGAATGTGACTATTCTTTTTGTGAGATAAGAGAAATAAAGACTGTTTAAGAAGTTTATTCTTCTTGTATGAAATGTATATTTTCATTCAAACAAAATTTCTGAACAATGTCTTTAAAAAAAAGGTGTTTTGAATACCCATAAATGCCAATCATCCGTTTATTCTTTTTCTTTAGTTTTCCTATTGCAACATAAATAAACTTATTTAATTTTTTTTAATGAAAAAAAAAAAAAAAACACATAGAAAAGATAATATTTAAAATGCTTGCAATTTCCTTATTACAGATGGAAGTAAAAATTTAGGCTTTTTACTAAGGTCTATCTTGCCTATTAATCTAGATCCATCTCCGTTCTAACTATTGGACAGTATATGAGCAAGGATTAGTCTTAATTTGTGAAAGTTTCGCTACTGGCCTAAATTAGCCTATATTAGGCCTATTTTGACTATACTATCCTATATTACACCAATTTAACATATTTGCGGTCTATCCAGTCGATTTATTTAGATGCATCTCCTGTTTATTTGTTGGGCAATGATAATCAAAGATCAGACACAGTTTTCAAAAGTTGCCGGAGTGGCCTAAATTAGCCTATGTTAGACATAGCTCCATTATATTAGCCTATATTAGGTGAAATTAGCTTATTTGCATTCCATCTAGTCTATTTATCAAAATAAAAATTAATAATAGGATTTTTTACTCATTTGTATACATATATATTTTTTAATTAAGTTTTCAAATACACTGTGGTAAACAATTTGCCTTGAATTGATTACTAATAGATCAGCCTTCCTATTCTGTTGAAATTTTACTCAACCTTTGATGAAATATTTCAGACCACAATTTTTATTTAAAACTATTAAACATATTTATTTAACTTAATTCTTTGTGGTATCTGTTTAATTTACTTTATAATTTTTTTTTTGTTAGAATCGAATAAAACAAATGGACCACAAGCATTTCTGACGTCAAATAAGGTCACGATGGATTATAGCTGATCTGCTTCTCGATTTATCCTACAAGCGTTCCCCAAAAGCCAATCAAATACCGCAATGCTTGTGGGAAACATTGTTAATCCCGTCCATTGCTATAGTGGCCAATTATAAATACGGGTCGATCAGACCTATTCATTGTAGGAGGGGAAAATACACAAATTTCCAAATTATTTGGAAATATCCCTAAATATTTGTGGGACAGATTAACACCAGAATCGAGCCTTGCATTACCTCTCCAGCTACAATTAAGGCGGATACAAATATAGTAAATTTTTATCATTATTTTGGGAATTCCTGATGTATTTTAAGGAAGTAACTTTTGTCTTTTTAGGCTTGATGCCGACAAAATTGCATAAAATAACACATCTTTTACCATGAATTAAACCTACAGTCGCCTCTGGCAATTCTGTAGCTTATTCATAGTTTCTTATTGTACATTTCTGGTTTCCAATGTCCATATTCTGCTCATTTTTAGATTTTTATTAACTTGTTCATACATTTGTGATTTCTTATTTGATACTGAAGTATGCAGAACATTTTGCCATCGTTTCTGACTCATTTTTAAACATAAAAACATTTTTATTGTGATTATTTGTAATTGAACAGTTTTTTTTTCATTTTACAATAAATGAATCCATTTTGAGTTATAAGCAATTATTGTCTTAGGACGGTACATTTTTTTTTCCTTTCTTGTGCTATCGCGTCCAGAAATCCCCCCAAAAAAGCAACAGCAGCAGCAGCAGAAGAAGCTTTAACTTTTCCTCAAAATGCTAAATAATAAATAAATAAATAATAAATCTTTTCGGTTAAACAGTTTTTTATTAAGAGCACTTGCCAATTTCAGACGCTTTCCAAAAAATGTATTAAAAGAATATACCAGAATGTAGCAAGTCAATTGTAGTATCTTTTGGTGTTTAATTGTATTAGGTTAATTTATTTTTCATTTTTTCATTAATTTGAGCTTTTAATTAGGCATAAGTTCATAACTTTCTTATTAAATATCTTGGAGTACTCTTTTAAATGCGAAATGCCCCAAGATATTCCTTCCCAGTCAATATTTCAAGATTTAAGCCTTCCCCCTACGTTCCCACCATCTACAAAATTCTTTAACAAAGCGAAGTTAGTTTCCCTTGAATAGATTGAAGACATTTTTCAAAATTCGAATACATCCCTATTGTCTCTTTTCCCATGTATTAGCGCCATCACTTCTCTCAATTTGTCGCCACATTAACAAAACGCCCAGCGTATTACACTTAGTAAAGTGCCAAATAAAATTACTGGTGTGGTTTATAGATCCTGATAGACAAAAATGCGTTTAGAATCATCTCGAATTCGTAACGAAATTTGTTCCAACACGTAGGTTGCTGAAAAACGTGTGGGTGGCCTAGAAGCACATTTGCTTGCCGAATAACTGAGATAAAAAGAATGCAAATCTAAACACCTCAACTCTTACCATACTACAAACAGGTCTTTTGTAATATTTTTTTTTTTTTTTTTCATTTCTCCCAGACACCATATTTTTTCCATTTGACCTCTTACCAAGTGGATGACAGCCGAAATTCATCCGTAAAATTCGCGAAACGGGCGATAGGGCAGTGCAAATGCAACTCTCGGAGAGGCCACTTAGCAACTTTTGCTCCCTGTCCATCTCCGAAGAGCGACCCGAACTGCCTCGAAAACTTCTCTCCACAGGGTGTAGTTCAGCGACATTGCAGTTATTGAAGACGCGCACTCTCTTTGATTGATAATGACATTGATTTATTGGAAATTAAATTGCCTCGCGGAAGTTTCACCACCACTCCTGGCACATTGACGTCGCACAAGCATTTCGGCCCCCTGAATGTTTTTAAAAAGGTGTATATTGGGGGTGGGTGGGGTGGAGAAGAGAGTTAGGATGATGATGAACCTTTTGACGCGTATATGACTGCAAATCATCTTGAATTCTTGCCAAATAGGAGAGGGGGTGTAAGCGATAAATTCTTCTCATAAAGGCGAGCTATTAAAACAAATGATATCGTGAATCTTGTGATAGCTTTCAGATTCAGCGATGGAAATTCTAGAGTTCATCAGGCATTTTCAAATAAATCTGGAGTTATTACCGGTTCATGCTATGTACTAACAAATATGTCTGTGAAATGATTTTTTTTTTTTTTTTTTTTTTTTTTTTTTTTTTTTTTAATCTAAAATATCTAAGGTTTATTACTTGACAACACGTTATCTGAAAAAGAAATTTATTATTAGAAAAATCATAAGAAATACGAGGGAGAGATCCATAAGAAATCCAAAGGGAAGAATATAAATTAAATGACCCTAACTTGTATTGAAGTACATTTGACAAAATTTTCAATAGTGCCTTGATTTATCCGTAGCGTGATAACTTCATAATCATAATAAGTATACTAGAATGTTTTCCGATTTTATGCAATACATATATTGAGTTATAGGCTCCGTATTTGGAATGTATGCACCTTCCCATGGGATCGTGCAAAGTCACTATATTGCGTACAAAACAAGGTAAGTCTACTGAAAATTTTTCTGCATTATTTTAATCATTCATAAGGTTGCGAAGAAAGATTTGAATCCTTCTTGAACCGAGACTAGTATTTTTGGGTGAATAAATTGGTCTGCACAGCCGCCGATTGACATTAAATTATCTTTTCGTATATTTTCAACTCTGTAGATTGTCTCCAAATTCATTGAATATCCTGTTATTTAAATTAATATTAGCTTCAATTACCATTATGCAGATTATTTGAAACTTTTTTGACTTCGAGTCAATCAAGTAACAACGGGATACAATTGTAGTTTTCGTGTTTTGGAGGACATTTGAGGATTCAGAGGAAAACATTTAACATTGCTTTATGCGATTAATGACTCTAATGAGTTGTATGTAAAGCATGAGAAAATTAAAGAAGTAGAATAAAAAGGTGACTGGCCACGTGGAAAACAAAGTAAAATAATACTATGAAATAAAAAAGATTAAAGGTATGAGGAAATTAAAAGGTAAATTGATGGAGATGTAACCAAAGCCGGCATTTCTAAAATTTTGAAGCTGTATAAGGAGACTACACTGTAAAAAAAAATTCAAGAGGTTACTAAAAATTTTTTAGTAAATTTGTATTCCACAGAATTTTTTAGTAGCCATTACAAACTTTTTTTTTGCAAGTGAAACAAGCATTTCTTTTGTAAACTGAACAAAATAATTTTTTGCATAACTAACTTAAAAATTTTTAGTATGAGCCACCAAGCAAATTTTAGTAATAGCTCTAAAATTATTTTAATAACCATTACGTGCGCCCGAAGGGCAGGAGGTTCCTTCGAGCTGCATCCAGACTTCTGAAGCGGAAGATTTTCGGCAAAACTGCAATAGATAGCAGCAACAAACATTGCTAATTGCTCCGACAGGATTTTCTTAATCCCTTTACTAACGAGTACTTACACTACATACATTCGGGGGCGTATTTGGCGGTGGCCAGTGTCGAACTCGGGACCTTTTAGTCTGGAGTCCGTTACTATAACCACTATGCTATCAAGGCCACACCAAGTGAGTTTTAGTAATAGTTATTAAAAATATAAAACTATTAACTCTCTTCGTTGCTAACTTTTTTCTAGTAATTCTTACAGATTTTCTTGTAACCGACTAAGATTACTAAAAATTTTTTAGTAATTACAAGGATCACTAAAGTTTTTTTAGTAGATCGACCCTTTTTTTTACAGTGTATGTCATTGCAAAAAGAAACTAATAAAGGCAGGAAAAGATGTATAAACTTAGGTGATGATGCAAAAGGGATACAAAAAGTGGTGATACAAAAAAGAGGTATAATGAAACTATGTCACTATAAAATCACCCTAATAAAGGCAGGAAAAGTGGTGCAACCGTAGGTGATGATACAAAAAAGAATATACAGAAAAGAAAAACATTCCAGACGCTATAGTTAACCCTAAAATGATGTAGTGATAAATATACTGTTATGATTATAAATTAATTAAATGCCTTATATATCTATTGGAAGATGCCTTAAGCATATACTCTCTATAGATATATAAGTAAAATTTAAATTATTTATTTAATAAAAAACATTATTAAATATAATGCGTAATTGATTATTTAAATATTAAAGATATGTAAAATTCAATATGGATGAATCATAATAATGATTACTATAATTAATAGTATCATATTATAAAATCTCAATGATTAAATCATTCTTATATCATACTGTAATTACTTAATGAGTAAATAATATAATGACAATTGATTGTTAACTCATATCATAATGTTTAAATATGTAAAAAAACGATAAAAATATAAAATAAAAGGAAAAATAATACAATTAAAATTAATTTCATTTAATTTGACAATACTAACCTAAATTCAATATCATAACATAAAATAAAAGAAGGAATAAAATAGATAGTTAATTTATGCATTTTATACACCTAGAAGTAATATTTTAGGTGTTGTACAAGTTGTTAAAAATTAGATTCAAGTTAATCTTTAAAATTAATTATTTAATTATATATTAATAGATTTAATGAATATAACTATAATATTATTCATACATATGTGTTAATTTAACATCCAATTAAAAATGAATCATTGCAATTTAGCAGATGCCTCTCCCCCTACCTCAGTTTTTTTTTTTTTAATTAACCACTGCGTATTATCCTGACAACACCATCCTCCTTCATAATCTAACATCTACCCGCACAGCCATCATATATACATTTTTATTTATTTTGCCCTTTTAATCAATTAATTATTATTATTATGTTTTAACATTTTTTTATAATTTTTTTACAGGAAAATCATTATTTAATGCATCATAAATTAGCTTTTTAATATTTGGATTAGTAAAATGAGAAGAACATAAACATTTTATTCTATATAAATGACTAAGGAGTACATTACGATATACAGAATTTTGAAGACAGGATTTAAGATTAGTAAATGTATTAACTTTGAACTTAAATTCATTGCGTTTGTCATACATACCAATTATTAATTTGTGTTCTTTTAATATAATTTTAAGATCTAAAAAGTCTAATAGTATTGTTAGAAATCAGGTTTTCTGTAAATTCTAAATTAGTTGGATATCAAGTGAAAATTAAGAAATATTGCTATTGTCAGTGGCAATTAAAATTATATCTTCAATGTACCGATATAAATGTATTTTATTATTTATATAATTACGTTCATAATGATATAAGACAGATAGTAAACGTGAAGTACCAGCACCTTGTAGTATACCGACTTTCTATTGATATTTTGTGTTATCTTGCAATATAAAATTATTACAGATAATGAAATTTGTTAAAATATGAAAATAATCTGCATCGATATTCGCTGATAAATTCAAACCCTCATGGTACATTTTATCAGGAAAAAAATAAAAAAAAATGTATAAAAAAATTCCATCGTTACATACGCGAATAAAATTATGTTAAATAAACATGTGCAAACTGGTCACAAAAATTAAATTAAAAAAAAATTAAGCAAGCACTGATTTAAGACTGCATTTTTATCACTTCTATAAACCTCCCAAAATTCTTATCTCATAACAACAATATCAGCAAAAACATTATATAACTTTTTCCCCCGTGAGGGTGCCATAAAATTATCTACACCCATTTATACCACAGTAAAGTTTATGGAGAAAAAAATTAAGTTCAATTATTTTTATTTTCGACAACTCCCACAGTCAAAATTGCCTTATTTTTTGGGCGTAGCCTTACTGAACTTCCCCTACGAAATGAAGGACAATATGAGTCAGAAGTATTCGGGAATGTGTTGAATTTTATAGTTTTTTATTTAATCGTTGATAAAAATGATGTTTTTTAAACCGGAATTTTTAAGGACAAGCAGAAAAACCATTGTTATCATTTGTATACTGAAGGTTATGTTTGGAATGAAGCTAGTAGGTAGTATTTTAGTATCATAGCGATGTGTAGGTGGTTTCAGAATAATGCGATTAAAATTTTTCGAAATTATGTAAAGAAGCTTTCAGTTGAATTTCACTGCATTGTGTGAGAGATAATTTTATGATACTACTGAAAATGCTGATTGCTTTTTTTTTCTTTCTTCTTTTTTTCTAATCTAAGAAGCTAAATTGTAAAAGAAGTAAAAAGAAAAAAAAAAAGGGTTACACGCAGTTTATTTGTGTAGTTTATTATTATTTTGGGTTACACGCAGTTTTTTGTTATAAAGTTCCAAAGGCGTTTTAATTTTAAATCTGAATAGTAATAAAAGTTTAAGTAAATTAAAAAATGAAAATATTTTCCACATTTTACTATGAATCATTACACTTGTATTTAGTCTGTAGAAGTTTATCTTCTCCATAATAAAGAAGATGAAGGAATGACCTTCTGAAATGTTTTGTGATCCCCCCCCCCCCCTTCTCCCTCCATTTAAAGTTGTGATCAGAAAAATACCAAGATAAAACTTTTTCATTTGAATTCAAAAACACGAAAGCAATTTTGGAATTTTCATGGCCAAGTAAGAATTTTACACAGAAAAAATATATATGTATATAATTAAAGAAACTCTGATTTTTATTTATTTATTTTATGCAAACATACCGAGAATATTAGCTTAGAGTTAATGTTTTATGTATGTATATCGTAATAAAAATAGTTATTATAAAAAAAATAATGAGAAATTATTAAATATCATAATATTTAATAATTTCTCATTATTTTTTATAATAACTTATTTTTAATGGTAGGATAAAAAATAGAAATAATTAAATGTGATAAGGTAAAAAATTGCTAAAAAATGAAAAAAGAAATACTAAATAATAAAAATGTTTTATATATTCTTTTATACAAATTCTAATTCCAAAATTTGATTTTTTAATGAAATATGAAATAGTTTTTTAAAGACAGAATGGCATTTATTTATTCATTTAATCCTTTGAGCGTAGCTGCAAATTTTCTTTTTCTTAAATCAACGCGTAAAGTAATGTATTTTGCATCCCTCTAAAATACAAGACAAAAAAAAAAAAAAAAAAAAAAAAAAAAAAAAAAAAAGATTAGAAGTTATCAAATAAAACTATCTCATAGATTTTTTTTCATTTAAAAGTCACAATATATTTTTATCATATTTGTACATATAAAAATACATATTTTTCTTAAAAATCATTCCTATTTTTACAATCAATCAATTTCAATCGTTAAAAGTCTCAATTATATCTTTTAATATCAAAATCGATTTATTTCAAAATGTAATCGTCAAAATAGAATTAATTTGTTTTATATCCGTATTGTAAAATTTAAAAAATATTCACATTATACGATAAAAGCAAACTGTTTTACTTTTTAGAATAAAAATAATATTATAGTTTCTTCCATTAAAGAATGGCTGCAATATATTTCCCCCTATATTTGTTTTACATAATAAAAATACACATTCCTCATAAAAATATTCCCATTCTACAATCAATCGATTTCATCCATAAACAGTTTAAATTATATCTTAATATCAAAATCGTTTTATTTCAATATTTAACTATCAAAGTGGCATTATTATTTTTTTTTCACATTGTACAATAAATAAACCGTTCACATTATACGATAAAAGCAAGTTGTTTAACTTATATATTAAAATGATACTCTTGTTTTTTTTTTTTTTTTTTTTTTTTTTCCATTAAATAATAGCTACAATATATTTATCTTATATTTGTTTTACATATAGAATTATATCTTTTAATAATCAAAATCGTTTTATTTCAGTATTTAACTATCAAAATGGCATTATTTTTTTCACATTGTACAATAAATAAACCGTTCACATTATACGATAAAAGCCAGCTGTTTAACTTATATAATAAAAATAATAATCTTGTTTTTTCTTCTTTTCCCATTAAAGAATAATTACCATATATATTTATCCTATGTTTGTTTTACATGTAAAACTATATCTTTTAATAATCTAAATCGTTTTATTTCAATATTTAACTATCAAAGTGGCATTATTATTTTTTCCCTATTGTACAATAAATAAAACCATTCATATTATAGGATAAAAGCAAGCTGTTTAACTTATTTAATAAAAATAATACTATAGTATTTTTTTCTTTTTCCATTAAATAATAGTTACAATATATTTATTTTATATTTGTTTTACATATAAAAATACAGCTTTCTCATGGAAAATATTCACATTTCTGTAATCAATCCATTGCAATCGTCAACGGTCTCAATTAAAGTAAACTCTGTCTAAGGAGGAATCGATCGAGACCGTGAAAATTTTTCGTTGTAGCAAATATTCCGCCTTTGACAAATTTTAATCTATGTCTATGGATTCGTAGAAGCATATAAACCTTTCTGTATTATACAAATTTTTGTCTTACACAGACCGCCTTATAGAGAGTTTACGGTATATATTTTAATTTCAAAACCGTTTAATTTCAATATTTAACTATCAAACTAAGCATTATTTTGTTGTTTTTTTTCGCATTATATAATAAAGAAACTATGCACATTATACGACAAAAGCAATTCATTAAATTTCAGAATAAAAACAACCTTCCTTTCCAAAAGGTCTTGGTTCAAACCCCAGGGCAACAGGAAACGAATTGTGTAAAAAAAAATAAACAATACAACAATTCAAAGTTACTCGAAAAATGCAAATTCGTTGAACTGACTGAAGATTGAGTAATTCACCAAGTTTTTCAAAACTAAATTAAATTATTATCATTACCCTCTGACAGTCTTGCAAAAGGGCAAAATTGTAATGTTTTTTTCTCAGCATTTTGTTTTAATTGCTAAAAAAATATGTTTCTTTCAAAATTATAGAAAAATCTTATTTACGAATATGAATGTTATCCTTGAGTGTGTTAATCATTGCACAATGTATTAAAAATTCATTAAATCAACTGAGTTATATCATTTTAATGCATTGCAGTGAAAAATGGAGCTTAGGGAACGTCTATAGACGGGCTTGTCAGTGAGAGGCTTAAGAGCATTTTATCCCAACTGTTACTTCTTCTTCTTCTTCTTCTTTTTTTTTAGTATAAATTCAAGATTCTAGTATAATTTTACTGGTGTCGATCTACTAAACTGCATCAGAAATTATTTATGACACCACCTACTTGAAATGTAGCAACTAATTTGGGACAAAATTTTCAACCTAAATGTCGCAACTAATTTGGGACAGAGTAATATGTTTATAAATAAAATTATCTATTAACATCTATATTTGATTATTTTAATCGCCTTTTAAGTAAACCTGAACATTTTAAAGTTCATATTATATATTTTGTGATAATTTGTATTACATGTATAGATACACAAATACATATTTATATGTTTTGCCTAGAACGATGCATATATTCTAAGAAATAAACTCTATTAGCAATCGATCTCAACTGTCCACACTCTCAATAATCACTTTCAAGATCGATAACGATTTATTTCAATATTTAATTGTCAAAGTGTCATTAATTTGTTTTGTTTTTCGTATTATACAATAAATAATAGATTTTTTTTGCCATGGCGGCTTTTTTTATCTGCAACCTACCGCATGGCAATGTACTCTTAACGTTCCCAGTCCTCACCATTTATCCGAATTCTTATGTCATATCTGCAGCAAAATGAGTTGATGGAAAACTGATAAACGCAGTTTTGATTATTGCATCAAACATTTGATGATGCTAAACTATTCTTTGCGTGCAAAACCTTCTTTGTTGTTGAGAAGAGGAGGACGGTTCTGGAATGATTTAGCTGCACAAGTATAGTGATCATCGCCAGGTGGAACAAACATTTAAAACCAATTTCTATGATTCAGTTTTTGTAAGCTATGTTGGAGTTTTGTTTATGCTAAGATTCGTAATGCTCAATAAGTGAAATTAGCAAATTCTAATGAGTCTTTTCATTTCCGGTATCTAAATCTATAGCATTATTAATTCGAATAATTCGTAAACAGAGAACATTAAATAGAAATTTATTTTATTTTTCTGATAAAGCTATTTTATGTTCTATATAACATAGAACTCTAGAATCCAATAAAATGTCTTAATCAGTTTTTGTAAGCTATGTTGGAGTTTTGTTTATGCTAAGCATCGTAATGTTCAATAAGTAAAATTAGCAAATTCTAATGCGGCTTTTCATTACCGGCACCTAAATGTATAGCATTATTAATTCGAATGATTCGTAAACAGAAAACATTAAATAGAATTTTATTTTATTTTTCTAATGAGGCTATTTCATGTTGTATCATACAACTCCAGAATTAAACAAAATGTCTGAATCAGTCCCAAAATCCAACATATTCATTTTAAAATTAGAGCATTTTTTTCTTTTTTTCTTTTCTTTTTTTCTTTTCTTTTCTTTTTTTTTTTCATCTTTGGTTCTCAAATCTATAGCATTATTAATTCGAATGATTCATAAACAGAGAACATTAGATAGAATTTTACTTCATTTTTCTAATGAGGCTATTTCATGTTATAACATGCAACCCTAGAACGAAACAAAATGTCTTAATCAGTTTTGAAATTTTCATGAATATCTAAAATCGGTATTTTTTTTTTCTCCATGTAATGCAAAAAAAAAAAAAAAAAAATCTCAATGGAGAAAATTAAAAAGAATTACTCAAACTAGAAATTCAGCTAATTTATTTAAAAATGAGACCCCCCCCCCCCCACAAACGCTCGACTTAAGGCCGTAAGCTGGTTTCGTCGTGGCCAAAAGAAGTTAAGGCCATTTGTACAAAAACAATGCTGTACCGCAAGTAGAGGTCTGCACGGGCCCGGGCCTGGCCCGTGGCCCGTACCCGGCCCGGCGGAATCTTTTCGAATTTTCTAACGGGCCGGGCCGGGCCGGCAGATTTAGAATAGGTTTTTCAACGGGCCGGGCCGGGCCGACAAACAACATAAACGGGCCGGGCCGGGCCGGCAAAAAAATTGAACGGGCCAGACGGGCCGGGCCGGGCCGATAAAAAAATTTTCGGGCCTGCCGGCCCGTTCTGAAGATTTAAGCAGAAACGATAAAATATGAGCTATTTTCAACGAAAATGGTTTTAACGAGAATAAGTATAAATGTGGCCATACTAGTTTGACAGCGTCAATATAAAAATGCACAGTGTATCGGTATCGGAGAATTACATTATGTGTAACCCATTTTAATATTTTTTTAGCTGACTCATGCCGGTCCGAGATCACGCTTGCGTTACTTTTCTACATATAGACTAGCCGGACCGGTACTAGACTTAATTATTGGCAGAAAACATGATTTGTAAAATTATTAACAGCGATAAAGAGCTTATGTTAGCTTAGTCTTCGGCTATATACTTCTTGATGATTTTTAAATTAATTTCTCAATACTGCGAAAGTTTGACACATTTTCTGATTAATTTTAAATTGTAAAAGTATAAAAGTGATAAGCCTAACTATTGAAGGGATTTGGAATCGAATAGCGTTTTTCATTTTTGGTAAATAAAATACTTGTATAACCTTGTTGAGATATAATAGTTTCTCAAATGATTGCAGGTTTTTCCCTCTTCCCTTGCTATTGCTTCCGGAAATTCTATTCAAAATGCTAATTATGACAGTATTTTATTTGTTTGCAGTATTTTTAAATTGCTTGTATCAAAAAATGGATAACGCTATTCGATTATATAGTTTCTGAATAAAGATATCTGCTCATCTTATGCGTTTCTGAGAAAAAAAAAAAATGAATTTAGAAATGTATCAGAAAGGAGCTTATTTGAATTTAAGAATGAATTTGGAATTGAAATCTATAATAAAATGATATAGAAATATATTTATAAATCTTCTTTTATTAAACAGCTTCAAAATTAACGATGTTTTTAGCTTTCTTTCTTTTTTCTTTTATTCTAAGCCATATTAATTTTTTAATGAATCTTTATTCGAATGTTGAAAGCCTAAGAATCTAAGTAATCATTAATGTTGTTAATGTGTATTTGCTGTAAAATATACTGTAAAATCATTCCATAGATATGTCGCAGTATTCTTTAAAGAAATCTTAGTTATATGATAAAAATCGGAATTTTTCAGAAATCGTAGAAATTGTAACGGGCCGGGCCTGTTTTCGCTGATTTTTGTACGGGCCGGGCCGGGCCTAAAATATAAAAATTTAAACGGGCCGGGCCGGGCCGGGCCGAACTTTTGAGTTTTACAACGGGCCGGGCCGGGCCGGGCCGGGCCTGGAAATTCCGGCCCGTGCAGACCTCTAACCGCAAGTGAGCCGCCGCTAATTGCGGCAGCTATCGGCGAGCCGTTAACGGCTCGGCAATGACAGAACTGTTGAATTTACTTTGCCGGTAAACTCTTAGAGGTCGGTTTCGGGCAAAAAGGTAATGGCCCTCCAACATCTAGAAAGCAGAGGGCTAATATAAACTGACCAGCATTTTTATTTTAAGGGAGAAAATGCATAAAAATTTTAAAATAAAAATAAGAGAGAAAATGTATAATTTTATTTCTTTCAAAAATTACTTTATATCTGGGTTTTAATAAGCATATGCATAATTTACGAGATTTATATTTAAAATAATAAAATAGATGACATATTTTATTTAGTTTGAAAATATTTTTACATATAAAATGAATTGTCCCCAAAATATATACAGAATTCCAAGTTTTTTCTTCACCGGCACACTTTTACATTCATTATTCATAAAAAATAGTTGAAAAAAAATGAATAAATATTTAAAATATAGTAAAATAATTTAAAATAAATATTAAAACAGAAAAACACCTTAGATTGTGCCTAAAACAGTCCACGTTCAGTCCCCCCCCCCCCCCATTAATCAATAATACAAAACTTTTTTTTTTTTTTTTTTTTTTTTTTTTTTTTGGGAAAGATCATTCTAAAAAATAAAAAATCATGTTATCAATAAATAAATAAATAAATAAATACATAAATAAATAAATAAATAAGAAAGAAAGAAAGAATGTATTTTCATTCATTGGCATCTGCAAGCGCGGAGACATGGGAGAGATTATAGTGCTAATAATTCTCCCTATATAGGAGGAATAATTTAATTTATAGAAGATAATTTTAAAATTATCTTCTCTGTAAATTAAGTATTAAAATGTATATATCTATGTTTTTTTATAAACACTCTGGAATGAAATACACTTGTAAATGTTTTCCTTAATATACAAAGCACAATATGTCACACTGGATACACTAACAAAAAAATTTATTTTAAAGAAAAAAACCCTTTAAACGTTGAACGAATTCCAATTTGAAGAAACATCTAATAACAGCATCTATTTAAATTCATATTTCTTCATAAACGAATGAAATTGCAGGAGCTGATAGTAAGAAACTATGTAATCGAAAGATGATTTATATTTTTTGGTTAAAAAAAAAAAAAAAACAAAAAACAAAAAAAAAAAAAAAACAGCAAATATTGTTTAACTGGACATTTTCAATCTATGTTCTGAAGATGATACTGTGAGGCAGAAGGAAAAACGGTTGTCACGTGAGCACAACCGCTTACTATCAAATAATTTATTAATTTATAAGAAAATAGAAAACTTAAATCGCTCTAGTTATCAGACTAGCCAGTTTAATGCCTTTTCCCTTTGAAAATTACTCAAAAATTGCATAAATGTTTAGCGTTGTTGGACTGGGAATTTGGCAGTCGTCTAAAAGCTGAACGAAATCTTTTGTAAAAACAAAACACTATATGAAGTTATTTATATAAATATAGATTATATCTTTAAATATTTTATAAGATATAATTCATATTCACAGTAAAATCTGTCTAAGACATGTCTTAGACATATTTATAGTTAATAGACAATTATATAGTTATAGGTACCTTTAACTATATAACTATAAAAAAATATTATATCAATATATGTAATTGAGTGTGTGTGTGAATGTATTTTATTTAAACCAGTGTGACATGGCTCTTATTTGTTTATAAAGGGTTACATGTTATGATAACATAAATTCTACGATTTCAGAAATTCACTAAATATAATTATATAATTAACTTTAAAAACTTATTCTCTTCATTTTTTTTTTCCATATTGAACCGACATAGGTAAAGGATAAAGTGAAAAAATAACTGAAAATTAGTTTTATTTATTTTTGACTGATAAGTGTTATCGTTAAGTTCGGAAAATTGTTGGGAATCATAAAGCTGCGGGAAAACAGCACTACTTTCATTTGCACTAAAAGAGCAATAAATCTATCTTTGTTTCCGACAAAGGAAGGGAAAGTTTATCTCCCCCAATCTTGAGTCATAAAGCTGTCAACTAATTTCGAATTCGATTCCTTTCTTGAAGTTCAGATTCAGTGCAAAGAAAGAGCAATTTATACATCAAAGCGCCGACCCGAAAGATAAAAAATATCGAAGCCTGACCACAAGAAGTTAATGCTACGTGCCCGGTCCTTTACACGTGAGCGAGGGAACGAATGAAAAAGGGTTTGTTTCGAAGGGGTCTTTCAAGGACACGACCAGTCACATTCAGGGGTCAAAATTTTTGCTGTATCATTCATAGCATGAAATCACTTCGTGAATGTTGACTGGATTGTAAGGACTCTGTATCAAAGTTTTACACAATTATTAAAAACTTCGCAGTGGGATTACATTAAAATATTGTAAGTCTGAATATTTTCTTTGCCTATTCATTAAGTTTAATTTGAAATATTTCTGTACTATTTTAATGCATTTTTATAATAGAATTATAAAAAAATAAGTATATAAAGTTAAAAAGTCGTCATTTTATAATTTATACGACGTAAAATGTAAGAATTCGCAAATTCACTCGAATTTTTTAAAAGTATATTTGTTTGGTAGGATAATTGTTTTTTTATTATTACTCTTTGAAAATTTTCATTCAGTTGTATCATTATATGGATTTTATTATTTTTTTCCCTCAACTGTTGAAGTTTTAATTAGTAATTTTAAAGAAAGTAACTAGTTTTAAACATTGCGACTTACTTATATCACTATCGTAATTCTTCTAGATTATTTTAAATAAATTCATTTAATGTTATAATTATTTTTTTAAATGCGACTTTGAAAGAAAAAGATTTTTTTTATATCCACTCTGATATAGGATTGTAATTTTTCCTTATGGAAAATGTCATTAAATTAAACAACTGAGTAATTTTAATACAGTATAAGAAAAATTAGAGTGAAGAAAAACTCATTAAAATAACCAAGATATTTTGAAAAAAAAATTCTAAAATTATTTTTCAGAAGAAATGTTAGAATACATAGCTTAAACTCTTCTTTAAATTATTATCATTATTTGGAAATTTGATTAATCAACTTTAATTGAGAAATCTAATGGTTTTCGATGGTAAACAAAATAAAAAAACGGAAAGGGATTTTAAAAAAATGTCATTAAGGACATATGTAAACATAAAATAGCATTTTTATATTATTTATTATTGATATCATTTTATTAATAATACTTGTGTGAAAATTTGTATTTATAAAATGAAGATGGTTCAGAAATATTTCACTTATTTCTTTATGATTTAATTAGACTTTAATGAATGGGAAAAAGTAATAAAATAATGACAAAGAAATTCTCAATAAGTGTTGAAAAAAAGAAAAAAAAAAGAAAAGAAAGAAAGAAAGAAAGAAAAGCACATCTTTTTTAATAAAACATACATAACTAAGTTTAATATTACACATATTATTTAGGCATAAATTCAAAGTCTATTCTATAAAGAATATTTATTGATAGACTGTTTAAATGATAAATGCTTTTGCTTGAAAAATACTATATATTAATAATCATTTAGGTTATCTTAAAAATTACTAATTCACTTATCTTGAACTTTTTCAAAAAATTTTAAAAGGATGCTTGGCATAGCGAATTAATTAATTAGTTTATTTTTTTTTTCAATTAATAATTTTAATTGTATATGACATGAAACGATTTGAAAACCATATTATTATTTTTTTTAAATGTATAATAGAATAAATAAACAAATTTATTATGCCAAGTATTGTGATTTGAAAATTTTTGCAAAAGTTCAAGGTAAGTAAATTTATATGCTTTTTTAAGTGTATCGAATGTAAATTTTTAAAACATATAATTAAATAATAAACAAATAAATTCATTTTCAACTTATATGTTTTGGAAACTTTCGAAAAATTTGAAGATAAAAATTTGTAAATTTATAACTTTTTTGAAAAGTGTACATAAAGATTATTAGTACATTTGTTTTACATGCAAATAATTTTCCAGCAAATATTTTTTATAGAACAAATTTTGAATTTATGCTTAAATATTAATTCTTACAAACACAAATGTCTGGGTGAGGGTGATCTCCTGGCCAGCCTTTATTTTTAATGGCCTTTAAAAGAATAATTGTGGCCAGCTTGTGGCTGTCTGATATTTTTGATAAAAACGTTAATGGCACATTTGTGGGCATTAACTTGTGGCCGCATTCTGGCCGGCGTGACAGTTTTTTAACGGAGCCGTTACGGCCAAAGATGGCGGGCCGTTATCAAACACTTTGGGCCACCGCTAACGACGCCTCTAAAGGCCCATCAGTTATGTGTTTGTCGGGCCCATTGTTTATTTAAAAAGCTTTGAATGTTATAAATTCAGCAGGAAAGTTTAATTAGTTGAAAAACAAATTATTTGATACCGAACAAAAATACTTGGTACTATCTATCAATGATTAATCGAACGTTTCGCCATCCCTGACCTACATCCATATTATAGTATCAAAATTAAACTTTGGTATTGAAATTTTTACAGTTTTCTCTATCTCTAAATAGGAAGATTCCTTCTTTAAGTATTTTTTAAACTTTTAATTTATAGAGGGTATAATTTCTTGGAAAGTAGCTATTTTCGTCTTTCTTTACAACAATTTACCCATTAAAATGTATCGGACGTTCTTTTTTCTTTTTTTGGCCGACTTTACACATTACCGATCATCTGTAAATCCAATGTTTGCTGCGATAGAACTTTTTACAGTCTAACTTTTTCGTTATCTCTGAAAATGTCAATTTTTCAAAGGATCAGTTTTCAATTAGATAATTCTGTGTATTAACATTTGGCGAGGCAAATGTTTGTGACAACTTTGTCAAGATCCTGAGCACATTGCTCTACAGTTCAACATGGTGAAACTGACAAACGATTATGAAACAGATTATGAAATGAAGTGGCGTAAAACCGATTTGAATCCTTGAGGTGGCAGGAAGAAATTTTTAAAGATAAAAGATTGGACAGATGCAACTGATAAAAAAATATGTAAATAAAACAAAATAAAATGTAACAACTCACTAAAAAATATTTAAAAAAATTATGAAATAAAATGAAATAAAATAAAATAAAATAAAAAAATCTATTAATATACACAAATTTTTCTGTAAAATTTTACGGAATAGTTTTGTTTTTCCGAGAAAACAATACAATTTCTGTAACTGACATTTTGACTTTTTCGTCAATTTTCCGAAAACAGTAAAAGTTTCATATTAAAGAAGTACAAGTTCCGTAAATGATGTTTAGAAATAGGTGCTCTGTCAGGAAAACGAAGTAATTGTTATAATACTTGTCTTAGAGGGATTTTATTTTCAATGGAATTCCTATATATTAGCTAAATATGGTTCTATATTGGATTCATTCCAGTCAATCCCAAATATTTACTAAACAGTTTTAATGTTAAATTGGTAATTTAACCGATAAATGTCGTGGCACCATCTATAACAGAAACAGAAAAATACTATACCGAGTTATTTATAAAACAACTCGCTAAAATACTTTTCTCTTTTTCTATCTGTTTTAATAATAAAAAGCTGACATATCTTTACGATATTAAAAAAGTAATAGAAAAAATATAATTTTATTAATTCTTTTTAAGTTTGAGATAGTTGAAAAGGAAAGTTAGTTTATTTTTCATTACGATTTAAAGTGTATGGGATATTTTTAAATGGAAACAAATTCTATTTTTAATTTTAATATTTAAAAAAAAAATCTATTCACTTTAAGAAGTTCGCACATAAAATTTAAAACATATTTGAAATATATTAACGAAATTATTATAATATTGACGCTTATCAATCCCTTTTCTTTTTTGGCTGACTTTACACATTACTGATCATCTGTAAATCCAGTGTTTGCTGCGATAGAATTTTTACAGTCTAACTTTTTCGTTATCTCTGAAGCTGTCATTTTTTTCAAAGGATCAGTTTTCAATTAGATAATGCTGTGTATTAACATTTGGCGAGGCAAATGTTTGTGACAACTTTGTCAAGATCCCGAGCACATTGCTCTACAATTCAACATGGTGAAACTGACAAAGATTATGAAACAGATTATGAAATGAAGTGGTGGAAAACAGATTTGAATCCTCCAGGTGGCAGGAAGAGAAATCTTTAAAGATAAAACACTGGACATGTGCAAATGGTAAAAAAAATAAATAAGTAAAATAAAATAAGATATAGCAACTGGTTCGCTCTGTCATCAATATTTCAGCTAATTTTAAAAGAATTATCTTTCCCAATCATCTGTGTGTAGTTGTCATAACATATATTCGAAAAGATATATTAATTATAACAAAGTAGAATTAATTGAGTACATTTTTTTTAAAAATGTTTTTCATTTAAATGTTTTATATACTGTGATATTTTGTAGCAGTTTTATGTTAAAGTAAAGGATTTTTTTGTAAATACTTCATCATCATCATTTTATTAGCTAAATGGAAAATTTCATTGTATACCTACGCATATGTATATATACATATACTATATACAGTAGTCCCTTAACATTCGCGAGTGTTAGTTTCCCGAAAACATTCCCGAGTGTCAAAATCGCTGTTGTGACTATCTTCCCATGCATAAAAGAAAGTTAAGTTTTATTTTTATTTCTTTATTTATTTTATTTAAAAGAGCAATTGGAGTTTAAAAAATATATTTATAAAGCATTATACATTAAACGTACATTCTGTAAATAAATTTAAATAATTATAAACACATTGTACAAAATTTATTTGCGGTTAAAAAATTTTTGGGTTGCGTGACTGTCTCACAGAACAGCTCTTTTGTTTATGAATTTCCATGTTGCGGAAAAGTAACGAGCCTTGGTTTCTATTTCAAATTTAAGGCCCCTGTTCTCGCTCGAGGAAACGCTCGCGAGCTCATGCTGTTCCTACGGGGAGGCATTTTTTTTAATAACTCTTTCGCATTTTGACCTTTTTAAATATATATTTTTTTTGCATTGGGTAGCCGAGTTCCCTTTCATTATCGCTCCTTGATTACTTTTTCGATTTGGTCGCAGATATTTTTTATAAGGTTACTTTCACTTTCTGAGCCCGTTTTTTTCAGAACCAGTTTCTCTTTCGAGAAACTAACTTTATAAAAAATATCTACGACCAAAATCGAAAAAGTAATAAAAGCGCAATTTTGAGAAAAATTTCTGCTATCTAATGAAAAAAAAAAATTAAAATGTCAAAATGCGAAAAAGTTATTAGAAAAATGCATCCCCATAGGAATAGCATTAGTTCGCGAGCGTTTCCTCGAGAGAGGACAGGGGCTTTAAGACTTCTCACCCAGGGCTCCCAATTGGTCCGCCAACTGAACATCAGAATTTTCTTAGAGAAATTTTCTTTTTAGACTTTTCTTGCAAATTGCCGAGAAACTACCTTTGAATGTTGATTCGAGCGCAAATTCACGAATTTTTTTGTTAAAAAATATTAATGTTCAGTTCGCGGACCATTTGGGAGCCCTGCTCACCAATGAAGAATCACATTCTGTTGCTTTTTCAACAAGTTGATGTTGATGCTTTAAAATTTCCTTGACAATTTTTGCAAAAAAATATTTTACTTGCAGTAAAAATTTGAATTTATAGAAATCTTAGAAAATTGAAAAAATCTTCATATTAAATAAATAAAATTACCGATTTACATTTTTCCTCAATTCAAGAGCTGAAGTTATCGCATCTTACATTATGCAGTAAGACTGAAGAATGCAGATAAGTAAGTGTCCAGTGTCACGCAGTTTACAGAACTGATAAAACAAAATGAGTTTACTTTGTAGAAAAATATTCTGTATAAAACAAAATTTGCGAATAACTAAATTCAGTTTTTGAAAATGTTGAATTGCTCCGCATTTTTTATTTTGCGAAAAATCAAAACTGGCGAATGTTAAATCCGCCAATTAAGGAATTACTATATATAAGCATTATTTATAAACCAATACAAATTATCATCAACAGTTGTGAATATACAAATTACAAATGAATTTTTATGCAAATTAAAAATGGTTTATTAACCTTTATGAAATTCTTTAAAACAGATCATCATAACAAGTGAGACAAGGAATTGAAAATATAGTAAACATTTGAAAAATGAAAATATTTGTAAAAAAAAAAGGGGGGGAATTATCAAACTCAAATTACCCTGAGTTCCACAAATAACGTGTATGATTTCATCGTTGCATAAGCCATAACCAGCTAAAAAATTAAAATTTTGGACTGCCGTACGCAATAAATCCAAAAAATGCCATCAATGATACTGTATGTTCAAATTTTTATAAGAAATGATATGCACATTTTGCCAAAAATATTTAAGTAAAATACTATTAGTACACTGTAAAAAAAAATCTGTAAAATTACAAAAACAATTTCTAGGAAACTGGGATTTCTAGAACTTTTTATGTAATGGCAACAGCAAAAATTTATGTAAGAGATACAGATTTGCACTGAAAATCAAAAAATATGTAAGGTTACTAAAAATTTTTTAGGAAACTGGGATTCCCAGAAATTTTTATGCAACTGCAAGACAGGTTACAGAGAAAATTTTAGTAACATAACTGGAATTTCAGTAGATTCATTTGTAAATTTACAGATTTCAGTAGCTTTACAAAAATTAGTTTTGCAGATTTACATCTTTTACTGTACAATGTACAGATAAAATGTTAGTAAGCATACAGATTTCGGTACTTTCACATTAGCAGGATTGCAGATTTGTTTTTTACAGTGTACAACCAAGGAGCGAAGATAAACAGTTTTATAAGTCTGAAATAGATTAAATACAGTATTTTCATTATGTATGTATATATATGTTGTTACTAAATTAAATTAAATAAATTTAAGTAAAAATAACTGATTCGCTCTGCTGTTATTATCTCATTGTATTTTGAAAGATTTGTCTTGTTTTGTTATCCATTTGTCTGTACTTGTCATAATATAAATTTTTAAAACCTTTTTAATATATTTTTCTGTTTAAAATTTACATGTAATGCAATATTTCGTAGCCTTTTAAATTTTTAGACAGAGTTTTTATACAATTTACAAATAAATCACTGCACTTGATTTTAAAGGAGTTACTTTCTTTGACCATTTGTATAGGTATAGCTGGTAAAAAACGACCTATGTTTGAAATTATAAACTGATTCAAGTAAAATAGAAAACAATTTTTTTATTATAATTTGTATTATTATTGAACTTGCACATTTTTTGCGCTTATATAGTTCCGTAACAGGACTAAGAGATTTTGTTGCTTGACAATATTTGAACAAAGAAATTTGAGTCCCAAAATGTTTTGCATCACCGAAACTTAAACTGAAAACCACGTTTTACTAGGGGATCCAATTCCAACCCGGCCTTCCCAAATTGGTAAAATCCATGTTTTTTTTTTTTTTTTTTTTTTTTTTTTTTTTTTTTTTTTTAACAACCAAATTAAAAACAATTTCCATCAAACTCCATCAAAAATATTTTTTATATGAAAAATATCAATATAGTATCCAAAAAAAAAGTTTTGAAATTTATTAAAAACTATACTTAACGTAAGCGATGAAAAATTATAAAAGTAATTTTTATGAACAAACATTTACTCATAGTAATTTCTATTTACGTGAAAGTAAGTTTGACACTTCAAAAAATGTAATATATCCTGGACTTTTAAGGGTGTATTCCAATTCAAACTGCTTATTTTCTGATTTATTTTTAAATCCTTTTTTGCTCTTAAACACATAAAACTGGCAAAATCTCTTAATCAGAAACTGCACAATGTGCCGTGATTGTCAATTTTTTTATATATGCAGAAAATATTGCAAAAAATGCTGTGAAAGTTGACTTTTTGAACCGAATTTTTCGACGCGGGAGATTTGCGGACGAAACAAATGGCCACACTAAGAAACTGTTTATAAATGAAATTCTAAATAATCGAGCGAAAAATGAAATCACGCTTCCTCTTATACATCTCTTCAAAAATTATCTCAGCAAGTTTCATGTTTTTACTTTTAAAAATTATTCTGAAAATGTATCAGAAAATTTGAGCTGTTGAGGGTGGAAAACATTTTTGCGAATACACCCTTAAAGCTAAATAAAGCTAGCCTTAAAACTGGACAAATTAAAAATAACAAATATAAACAGTTCAAGTTGGGCCGTTAAACAGGGAAATGCTATAGAGAGGTCATATAGCAGTTCAAATGTCGATAAACTAGCGTTAAGAAAACCTTCTACAACTCATTGTACTCTGACCAAAAAAATAATATTATTATTCTGACAATGACAATATAATAAGCACTTAGAATTTTTTTAATCGTTTATCGTCATTAATTACTCATGCGCTCGTAACATGCTATACATTTTCAAAGGCATTCTTTGATATACGGAATTGTATTATAACACGCAATGGGACAATTTCTTCTGCCCAAGCTGTTTTTTATGGGGAATTATATAAGTAGAATTGTAATCAGGAAGTAAAAAATTACAGAATTCCCTTTATTTGATTAAGAATTAAGAATGGATATAAAGAACAGACTAAATTGTAATTCAAGCATAAACATGTGATGCATGCAGTAAAAAACAGAAATGGAAGGGAACAAATCACATTCAAAGGATGATAAAAATAAAAGTTTGGTGTATTTTTTTAAAGCAAATTTATAGCATTAGAATAAAAAAACAGCACGTATAGAGTCAAATGTATCTGCAGTAAAAGATAACAATAACAATAGCAATTCGAAAATAACGATTATTATTATTACTATAATTATATTATCTAGGATTTCTAGTGCGATTTCTTTGCATTTAATCTCAGTTCTCTGTTACACATGTTTTGAACTATTGAACATCATTGTTATGAAGTCTTTTACATAATATACAGATAAATGAGTAACCTGATTGAAACCCCTTTTTTTCAATTTTTTCAAATTTTTTAAATAAGACTAGCTCATTACTCATTAACTCATTATTAACTCATACTTCATACTCTCTTATTATCCGTACGTATATTAAATTATTTCATTAAAAGCTGATAATTATCTCGAGGTTGATTAGATGCAGAATTTCGGGTTCGGTCTTATTCAATTCCTTGCACGAAAATACGCAGGAATCATCTCAAAAAATCCTAAATTCATATAACGTTTCATTTTTCTTTCTTTTTTTATTTTTAATTAATTGTCCATTTAATTCTTCCGTTTTTAATTATTTTTTTTAAATCGATTTCAACCATTTTGTTGTGACGTAATAAAGCAAATATTATTTATTATTCAAATTTTGAGACCAAATTCAAGTTTTTTGGACAATAAAAGCTTAGATACCGAATTTCACTTTTTCATCCCTTTTATCCTCTAAATAATGTTACCGTTCCCACAAATCTCTGCCTTTTCCCACTTTTCATAGTTTAACTAGTAATTTTCAGTTTAACTACAAGCCCTACCGAAATTTCTTTTGGGAATTTAGTACTATCACCAGAAACTTTTGAACAGTTGATTTTTAACCGTAACAATCCTGCACAAAAAGTTAAGTGCAAAAATTCCATCCTATGAGTCAATCACGCCTTTTATTCGTCTTTTGATCTTACGGTCTTACAGACCGCTTCACATTAATTATGTTCGGTGGTGTAGCCAGGAATTAGGTCCAAATGCTCTGGATACCAGTACAAAAATATTGTAAAGTTTTTTTAGCCATGACTAATCGCAAAAAGTTTTCAGAACAGATAAAACGGGCAGAATATTAAGGAAATTCGTGGTATCCTGAGCGTTTGGATCCCTTCCCTGGCTATGCCACTGGCTATGTTACAATTCCCGTCACATCAGTTAAAGGTTAACTTAGTCATAGTCCCCTGAAATTGTCTAATTGCGCAGAAAAAAGGAATATAAGTTAGAGGTCTGCACGAGCCCTATCCTGGTCTGTGGTCCGTACCCATCCTGGGCAGCAGGCCGGGCTGGCTGAATGGTTCCGAATTTTCTAACGAGTCGGGTCGGGTCGACAGACAGGTCGATAAAAAAAATAGCGGATCTACCGGAACGTTATAAAGATTTAAGCAGAAACGATAAAATATGAGCTATTATCAATGAATATGGCTTTAACGAGAATAAGTATAAATGTACGTCATGAGCCGATACTAGTTTAATAACATCAATGCAGAAAGGTAACTTGTAAACTGTAGAGATCTGCATTGGACAGTTACTTTTCTTTTAAAAAACCCAGACTTAATATTTTTTTAGCAGTCACGTGCCAGGACAAGATCGGGCTTGCAACATTTTTCTACATACAGACGAGACGGGCCGGAACTAGACTTAATTGTTATCAAGGTGTGTAAGGCATACACCATGATTTGTAAAATTACTAATTGCGATAAAAACTTATGTTAATGTAATATTTGTATATATATACGTCTTAAATTCACTTCTCAACAACACAAAGGTTTTACACATTCTCTGACTAATTTTTAACTGTAAAAGTATAAAACTGACAAACATGACTATTGAAGGAATTTGGAATCGAATAGCGTTTTTCATTTTTGGTAAAAAAGATACTTGTATAACCTTGTTGAGATATAAGAGATTCTTGTCAAATGGTTGCAGATTTTTCTCCCTTCCAGAGCTGTCGCTTCAGAAACTTCTATTCAAAACGCTAATTCTGAAAAAAAATTCCATAAATTGCTTGTATCAAAAAATGGATAACGCCCTTGGATTACATAGTTTCTGAATAAAAGCATCTGTTAATCCTAAGCATTTCCGGGGGAAAAAAAAAAAGAATTCAGAAATGTATTAGAAGGTAGCTCTTTTGGATTCGAGAAGAATTTGGATTTGGAATCTTTAATAAAATGATATAAAAACATTTTCATAAATCAACTTTTATTATACAGCTTCAAAAGTTACGTTAGGTTAAGTTTAACTTTCTTTATTTTTCCTTTTATTCTAAACCATATTAATTTTTTAATTAATCTTTATTTGAATGTTGAAAGTATAAACATCTAAATAATCATTAATGATGCTAAAGTGTATTTCCTGTAAAATGTACTGTAAAATCATTCCATAGATATGAATGCAAATGCAGTATTCTGTAAAGAGATCTTAATTATATGATAAAAATCTGAATTTTTTAGAAATAGTAGAAATTGTGTCGGTTTAGAAAGGATCGAGTCGGTCTAGAAATGTAAAAATATAAACAGGAGGGGCCGGGCGGGACACGGGCCGATTTTTCGGGTTTTATAACGGGCTGTGCCGGGCCTGGGCCTTGAAATTCCAGTCCGTGCAGGACCTCTAATATAACTCAATAACCATGTTTCGTAATGACCTGCAGAGGTTCATTTCGATTCTTTGGAAAAAAATACGTATTAATTGAAACTGGAACATTTCTTAATTAAATATATTTTAATGACCTGAAATAATCTAGAGTTTGAGTTATCAAATATCGACAAAAAAGTGGCTATAACTCTGATAAAAAGTTTATTAAATCCATTAGATTTTTAAATCACAAAATTTTAAGAATTTCACTTTTTATATAAACATTTTACTAAATATTTTATATTATTTGAAAGAGGTGTTACACAAAATTATGTTATTATTTTTTTATTTTTTGCAACACCTCTGCCAAGTAATATAAATTGTTTAGTAAAGTGACTATAACTCATAAATTACAGATCGTATCGAATGGCGGATATTTTATTCGATTCCTCTCAAAAAAAAAAATCATTGGAAAGAGTTGTCACAAACGAAATTTTGAAAATATATGGGTACACTATCAGAATTTGGAATTTTTGCCGGAAAACCAGGGTTTTGCTCTATTATATGGCGTGTCTCAAAAATTGATCCAAAACTAACGGGCATTGTTACTTTACATTCTTCTGTTGCCACAAAATATAATCAAAATGACGTTTTTGTCTATTTTCCTCCCTTTATATCTTATTTAAGCAATAGTACTCCAAACTTTTCCTTATAGAATATGAAAGTTAACTACAGGAAAAGCAAAATAATATAGTACTGCACGGAGATATTGATGCTGTTAATAGATATAACCTGTTAAATATTCAAAATTTTCAAAATCTGCAACATTTAAATTAGTGTTATTTCAAAAAAGCGCCACAGTTGAATGAAACAAAATATACCACGCAGTAATTGAACATGTGTAAAAATACATAAAAAAGAATTAGAAGTAGGTTCTCGTGATATTTTTATGAAAAAGAAAATGACAAAAGTTAGAAGAAAAGCATCGTCTATGATCACATTTTTCCTGTAAGAGAAAATGAAACATCCCATTTCTCTTTCGGATTGGGCAACAAAAAAGGGATATTTTCTCTTACGGAAAACATAGAAAGAGGAAAGAGGAATAGGATTTTCCATTTTCTGATAGGGAAGAAATGTGATAATCGTCATTGCTTATTTAAAAATTTTGTTATTTTTTTAAATAAAAATATCAATACCCCACTTTTTTTTCTTTTCTATGTTTTTGTACATATGTTCACCTATTACATAGTATATTTTCATACATTCAACTGTGGCGCTTTTTTGAGATATGAGTAATTAAAATGTTGCAGATTTTGAAAATTTTGGTATTTAACAGATTATTTTTGCAAAAAGAAACAATATCCCAATTGAGTACTACATTATTTAACTTGTCCTAGTAGTATACTTTCATATTTCATAAGAAAAAGTTTGGGATACTATTACTTAAATAAGATATTATGTGGAGTAAACGGACAAAAACTTTATTTTGATTATATTTCGTGATAACATAACAATTTAAAATAACGATGCTATATGGAAACAAATAAATTCTAATAAGCAATAAGTATTATACTAACAGTTTATATCAAAAGAATTTTGGGATGTTGTTGCTTGCGAGAGATATAGCAAACATATCAGCATTTCACTTTTCATGAAAAATGGCATTCACAACCTTGAACTTTGGCATTTTCTATAGGAAAAAGGAAATTTTTTCAGGGATTCAAAATTGCTCATTATTCATTAAATATGATCCACTTCAACATAAAAAAAAAAAAAAAAAAATCAAGCAAATCAAAAAATACACAACTATTTCTCTTTGTCTCATTTTGAAAAGAATGGCGTTTAACATGCATTTATTTTCTGCTATTTTAAAATCTTGATTTACAATGAAAACCAATAGAAACAGTTAGAGGTTTTCACGTCCTCAATTATACACAAAACCGATAAATATAGTAAACTTCCTCTAATCGGGTATCCTATGATTCGGCACGACTTTAAATAAATAAATAGAATATTTATTTATTTAATTACTTCAGATGTCTATAATAATCTGATGGAATTTAAGAATGGGGAATTGCGCATCAATCCATTACAAAAGTAGTTTAATTCTCTGTTTCTGCCATTGTAAAATTTTGGTTTACAATGAAAATTTTTGGACATAAGTTAAAGACTTTTGTTTATTTCTAAAAACATGATTTTTTGGATAAGGCGAGTTTTGAAACTCACGTTCTCATATGGTGTATTTTACATTAATAATTTTTTTTTTTTAATCATAATCAAGCTCTTTAAAGAATAAAAAACATGCTTTACTGCCATTTATTGTTTAATTCTAACTTTTAAATGTTTTCCCCGACATTCATCCTGTAATCTGGCATGAGTCAGAACTCGAAATTGCCGGATTAGAGCATATTTACTGTATTTAGATTTTGCCGTAGACCAACGTCCCTTTCTTTTTACATGCTGTTTTGGCATCAACTCAAAATGCAAACTAAACTGCCGCAACTTTAATCCTTTCGATAAACGAAATCAAACATCAACAAAGAAAGTGATGTTGTTGCCATTCCGCAGGTGCAATAACCTGCCATGAAACAGTCTATGAAATCGGTTCTCGATGTCCATAAAATAAGTTTTTCTCTTAGACAATCCCTTTAAGTGCCTAAGATATTGGACTCGTCATCGCATAGTGCTGCTATTACTTATCTTAGCACCATCTGATAGGGAGGGAGGGAGCAGGTTAGGAAAGTGGCGCAGATTTGCTCAAGAAATAAAAAGTATGTGATGGCATAATGACATTTGCAAGCGATTTATAGATAGCGTGTCATATTTTTATGCGACTAAATGTGTGCTGCAAAAGACGTTTGTGTAAGCTTTATAAGTGTTTTAAGGAACGAGTTTCATTTAGTCTGAGTTATTCTTTTCAGATAAGGTTAAGAGAATTTTATCGGAGTGGTTTGGACCGTAGATGATTAATCTGAAAGAATTTTTTACATAACGGAGGATGAAAAAAAATTACTTTGGACTTTAAGGTTAATATAGTGAAGCAGTCAATTTAGCTGATTAAATATAGGTTCCAGTTATCAGATTAGACTAACTATATTGTAAAGTACAAACACTGACGTTATTTTGTCAGTGGCAATACCAGATGATTAAATTTAGCTTTTACGCAAATTTTTAAGCATCACGCATTTAAAATTTCCGCCGTCGAATAAGAAAAAGGAAATATACTTTCAAATGCAATTTGTTTGAAAACTGTTTTTAATTTTGCTCATTTGTTACGGTTTCTAAAATAATTTCCTGGCTTGATATTTTTAAAAAGAAAATTTTCCCGGCAAACGATTACCAAAGATTAAACCGTTTGAATTTAAATTATTATAAACAAAATACAGTGAAATCTCCGAATAAGAGATAACCATGGGAATGGAATTTTTGTCCCTTAAAAAGAGGTGTCACAAAAAAGGACATAAAAAATAACGAAACATTAAAGATGAAATTTAAATGTAATCAAAGGCTATAAATTATGTCAATGAGACATAAAAGAAAAAGAGAAATAGTTAATTTAAATTTTCAATCAATTACTACATTAAATGATTTATAGAATTATTGATTCGTATTTTCTACTTTTACATAAACATTTGCATACATGCAAAAATTGCAATAACATTTAATCTTACTTGAAGCAATCTATCAAAAGTAATTTTTTTGCAGATTTTAACAGTTTACGATTAGTACACACTTTCCTCTTAAGGAATTATTTACCATACTTATCAATTTTAATCTTTCATTACGAGTAATATTTACGAAAAAATATTTAACCACTTTACATATCTTAAAGCATCTATAAAGTTCTTTAATTCACAAACTTTATTTTTTCTTCTCTTTTAAAGTCATCCTCACAATTTTTAGCATTATTTTCAATGATAAACGCGCTTTCAATGATATCTTAATTTGAATTATGGGTGAATAAATGCTCGTCAGTTATGTTATATGCCTCTGTAACGATTGCCTGTCTCATTGATAACTTCATAAAAAACTGTATTTTTATTTTTATCACAGACTATGCTTCATTATCTGAAATGCAAAAACCAGCTTCTTTGATTTCTTTTTCAAGTGTCCTTTATTCAGAGGTAAATATATTACACGTCCTATATTAAGGGTCTGGGACCGGAATATTTGTATCTTAAATGGAGGTGTCCTTTATTTGAAGTGACCCTTATTTGACGGTTTCACTGTATATACCGGTGATTTCATGGTGAAGAATATAGGGAAAACATTTTTTCTTTTCTTTTTAATTTCTTTTTCATTCTTTTTCTTTTTTTATTTTAAATTGATAATTCTTTTTTATGTTTAATATATTTTGTAGTAATCTTTGATTAAGTGTATTAATTTAATTAAAATCAAACGAACAAATTTGTTGATCATTTTTACAATTTCATGAACTGAATTAAAAATTCTATTTCTACAATATTATTTATATATTTACATTGCGCTTTCATTATTTTCTCATTTCGCCAATTTATGCAAAAGAGTTAATTGTAAAACAGAACACAGGCGCGGATCCACGGGGGGGGGCGATCGCCCCCCCCCCTTAAACCAGTGTTGAATTCAAACTTTTTTTCGGAAGGGATTTCTGCGACTCTGTCGGAGACATTCTATTGATCCGGAAAAAAACACGAATTTCATTAAAATGTCGCTAAAACACGCTAATTTTGTCAAAGTGTCGCGGAAAAAGGGCGAATTTCGACAAAAGATCGCGGAAAAAGCACAAATTTTGTCAATGGTCACGCAAAAAAAAGAATTTATCGACAAAGGACCGCTAAAAAACGCGAATTTTGACACAAGATCGCTGAAAGCGCGAACTTTGTCAAAGTGTCACGGAAAAAGCTCGAATTTCGTCAAAAGGTCAAGGAAAAAGCACGTATTTTGTCAAATGTTTCCAAAAAAACGTTAATTTTGTCAAAGTATAGCGGAAAAGAGTAAATTTCGACAAAAGGTCGTGGAAAAAGCGCTTATTTTGTCAAAGGGTAGGAAAAAGGAAAGGCAAAGTATCGCGGAAAAGTGCTAATTTCAACATAGGATCGCTGAAAAGCGTGAACTTCGACATAGGATTGCTGAAAAGGCGCTAATTTTGTCAAAGGATCACTGAAGAAGTGCGAATTTCATCACAGGGTCGCGTAAAAAACACGAATTTGAACAGTGAATCGCGTAAAAAACGCAAACTTCGACATATTATCACTGAAAAGGCGCGTTTTTGTCAAAGTGTTGCGCAAAAAGTTTCAATTTCGTCAAAATTTTGAAGAAAGAGCGCTATTTTTTTTCAAAGGGTTGCAAAAAACTGCTAATTTTGTCAAAGTACCGCGAAAAAGTGCAAATTTCGTCAAAGGGTCGCGGAAAAAGCGCAAATTTTGACAGATGATCGGGTAAAAAACGCGAACTTCGACATAGGACTGATGAAAAGGCGCGATTTTTGTCAAAGTGTCGTGTAAAAAGCTCGAATTTCGTCAAAAGTTCGCGGAAAGAGGGTTACTTTTTCCAAAAGGTTACGAAAAGGAAGGCAAAGGAATTCGGATAAAGTGCGAATTTCGACATAGGATCGCTGGAAAAGCGCCAGTTTTGTCAGAGCGGATTAAACTTCAATTTCGTCAAAAGGTCGAGGAAAATGAGTTACTTTTCTCAAAGGGTTGCAAAAAATTGCTAACTTTGTCAAAGTATCGCAGAAAAGAGCCAATTTCGTCAAAGGATCGCGGAAAAAACCCCGAATTTTGACAGAGTATCGCGGAAAAAACGCGAAATTCGTCAAAAATGTTAAAAAAAAAATGCGAATTCCGTCAAAGAATCGCGAAAAGAGCGCGAATTTAGCTAAAAGATAGCGGAAAAAACGTTTTTCGTCAGAAGATCGCGGAAAAGTATTTCATTTGATCATTCATTTAATAATAACTGTACAAGGAATGATTTCATGAACCGAAAATATGACTATGTTGATTCTATGTTTCTTAGTATCGCCCCCCCCCAAAAAAAAAGATCCTCTGGATCCGCCCCTGACAGAACAGAACTTTACTTATTAGAGAAACTCATTTACGTTGACTTAACGATTATGATCTTCTGTACTTATTCCCGATCAATCCAATATGGCAATCGTAGAATAGCAAGTAGATACAGAAGACAAACATCTCATGAATACACTTTCGAACTTCGTCTTTAATGTAAAGACAGAATTTCTAAAGGACGCCTCTGTTTATTGTGCTATGTCCGAAAACGAGTAATATTAAGGGAAATGTGAGTGGACATGATGGCCGAAGTCTTTTCATTCCCGTATTGATGGCCCTAAACGTTTTAGAGCTTTTACATTAATGGTCTATAAAATGAAAGGAATTGATAAAGTGGACATAAATTTGTGGTAATCACTGGTATGTGGAGGATTTGCCCGATCATCGAGAAAATGAATTGTTTAGTTGCGGTTTTTTTCTTTCTTTTTTGTATCTATCATTTAGAAAAAGAAGGTTTGTTTTTTATTATTATTTATCAATAATAAAGTAAGTTTTAAACATATAGAAATCCGTTTAGTTATAAATATAAAATAAATAATTCAAAGTTTTCTTGTATATCTACTGAGAATATATATGCTTAAGGGTCTTTTCAATAGGTAGATAATAAATTTAATTAATTTATAATCATAATAGTCTCTTTTTTGCTATATCATTTTAGGAGTAGCTATAGTGCTTGGTATGATTTTCTATTTCTATCCATTTTAATAATGTCATTATGATACATTTTTATTGGGTTTTCTTTCGCTTTTATTTTAGTTTTATGTGTGTTGGTAACCCCAAATTTGTATTATTTTGCTTTTTCATGACTAATACGAAGATGAAACCACACACTTTATTTGTGGTTCCAAAGTATTTGTAGGCCTGAAGACTCTTCAAATTTTGATTGTATTCATTTTAATTGTTTTTCAATGCTTTAGATATTAAATGATTGTTGATCATTTTAAGTTTTTCAGAAATTGTACTAAAAATTCTGTCAATGCAATATTCTTTATGCATTTTTATTACGTTTTCATTATTTTCTTATTTTCCCATTTTGTGCAAAAAAGTTAATTGTAAAACAACGCAAAACTTTACGCATTAGAACAACTCATTTGCGTTGACCTTACAATTATGATCTTCTCTACTTATCCCGATCGATCCAATATGGCAATCATAGAATAGCAAGTAAATACAGATGACAAATATCTCATGAATATACACTCGAACTTCGTCGTTAATGCGAAGACGGAATTTCTAAAGGACGCCTCTGATTAATTCTGCTATGTCCGAAAACCAGTAATATTAAGGAAAATGTAAGTGGACATGATGGCGAAGTCTTTTCATTCCCGTATGAATGGCCCTAAACGTTTCAGAGCTTTTACAATAATGGTCTATAAAATGCCAGGAATTGATAAAGTTGACATAAATTGGTGGGAATCACTGGTATGTGGAAGGTTTGCCTGATCATCGAGAAAATGACTTGTTTTGTTGTGGTTTTCTTTCTTTCTCTTTTGTATCTATCATTAAAAAAAAAAAGGGGTTTTATTTTTATTATTTGTCAATAATTAAGTAAAGTTTTAAGCATACAGAAATCCGTTTAACTATAAATATAAAATAGTTAATTTAAATTTAACTTATATATCTACTGAGAATATATATGCTTAAGGCCTTTTCCAATAGGTATACAGTGCATTTAGTTAATTTGTAATCATGACAGCCTATTTTTTGCTACATCATTTTAGGAGTAGATACAGTGTCTGGTATGATTTTCTCTTTCGATCCATTTTAATAATGTTATTATGATTAATTTTTAATGTTTTTTCTTCATTTTTCTTCGTATTATTTTGTTTTTCAAGGTTGATGCGAAGATGAAACCACACACTTTATTTGTAAGTTCTACAGCATTTGGGGTCTGACGAGTGTACTATAGTTCTGCAGATACCAATTGTTCTTTTTAGTCCATTTTTTCATTTCTTGTTTTCTTATATTGTTTTACAATTAATGGATATATATATGTATACATATACTATATATTTGTATATATAACTGCTAAATTTAGCGATGGATGTTATATATTAAAATATATATATATGATACCATAATAGGAAAAGATTCATAATGAATAATCAGAATGAAAAGATATCAATTACAAATATCAAATTTTATACAATATATAAAATCATTATATTAAGGGTGCATTTCGATATAAACTGCTTATTTTACGATTTATTTTTGTACATTTTTGCTCTCATAAGCATCAAACTGGCAAATTGTCTTATTTAGAAAGTACACAAGATGCCGTGATTGTCGATTCTTTGATGAATACAGAAAATATTGCAGAAAAAGCAACAAAAAATGGCAGTTTGAATTGATTTTTCCAAAGCGAGAGATCTGTGAACGAAAAAAATGAGTCATACTGAGAAGATAATCGTTCATAAATAAAATTCTAATGAATTGGGCGTAAAATGACATCACACGGCACCTTATACACCAGCTCAAAAATACTCTCAGCAAGTTTCATGTTTCTACTTTTAAAAATATGCCTGAAATTGTATCGGAAAATTTCGAGTATCGGAAAAGCGTTTTTTCGAATACACCCTTAATAATTAAATTATTGTTGATCATTTTTAAATTTTTCACCTTTCACGAATCGTATAAAAAACTCTGTTTCTACAATATTTTTTGTGCATTTTCATTACGTGTTCATTATTTCCTTATTTAACCAATTTATGTAAAAAAGTTAATTGTAAAACAGTGCACAACTTTACGCATTAGAACAACTAAATCATTTATGTTAACGTTACGATTATGATCTTCTGTACTTATTCCCGATCGATCCAATATGGCAATTACAGAACAGCAAGTAAATACAGATGACAAACATCTTATGAATATACACTCGAACTTCGTCTTTAATGTAAAGACGGAATCTCTAAAGGACATCTCTGATTACTCTGCTATGTCCGAAAACGACTAATACTAAGGGAAATGTGAATGAACATGATGGCAGAAGTCTTTTCATTCCCGTATGGCCCTAAATGTTTTGGAGCTTTTACAGTAATGGTCTATAAAATGCCAGGAATTGATAAAGTGGACATAAATTGGTGGGAATTGCTGGTATGTGGACGGTTTGTGTGATCATCGAAAGAATGAATTGTTTAGATGCGCTTTTCTTTCTTTCTGTTTTGTATCTATCATTTAGAAAAATAGGAAGGATTCATTTGATTATTTGTCAATTACAAAGTAGTTTGAAGCATACAGAAATCCGTTTAGTTATAAATATAAAATAATTAATTTAAATTTTACTTATTTATCTACTGAGAATATATGCTTAAGGCTTTTTCCAATAGGTATAGAAGGACTTTAATTAATTTATAATCATAATAGTCTTTTTCTTGCTACATCATTTTAAGGGTAGCTATAGTGCCTGGTATGTTTTTTTTCCCTTCCGATCAATTTTGGTAATGCCATTATGATTTATTTTTAATGTATGTTCTCCATTTTATTTTGGTTTTATGTGTATTGGTAGCCCCAAATTCGTATTATTTTGCTTTTTCTTGGCTAAAACGAAGGTGAAACTACACACTTTATTGGTAGTTCCAAAGTATTTGTTGGCCTGACGATTTTCCTTTGTTTCTGAAAATTTTGATTGTATTCATTTTAATTATTTTTTTCTAAGTTTCAATGATTAAATGATTGTTGATCATTTTTAAATTTTCACAAATTGTACTAAAACCTCTCTCTGCGCAATACTATTTATGCATATTTATTATGTTTTCCATACTTTCTTATTTCACCAATTTATGCAAAAAATTTAATTGTAAAACATCCGCACAATTTTACGCGTTTGAACTATTCATTTACGTTGACGCTACGATTATGATCTTCAGTACTTATTCCCGATCGATTCAATATTGCAATCATGGAGTTGCAAGTAAATATAGATGACAAACATTTCATGAATATACACTTAAACTTCATCTTTAATGTAAAGACAGAATTTCTAAAGAACAGCTCTGATTATTCTGCTATGTCCGAAAACGAGTAATACGAAGGAAAATGTGAATGAACATGATGGCCGAAGTCTTTTCATTTCCGTATTAATGGCCCTAAATGTTTTAGAGCTTTTACAGTAATAGTTTATGAAATGCCAGGAATTGATAAAGTGGACATAAATTGGTGGGAATCACTGGTATGTGGAAGATTTGCCAGATCATCGAGAAAATGAATTGTTTAGTTGCGGTTTTCTCTCTTTCTTTTTTGTATCTATCATTTAGAAAAAGAAGGTTTGTTTTTTATTATTACTTATCAAAATAAAGAAAGTTTTAAGCATATAGAAATCCGTTTAGTTATAAATATAAAATTATTAATTTAAATTTTACCTGTGCATCTACTGAGAATATGTTCTCAAGGCATTTTGCAATAGGTATAGAATGAATTTAATTAATTTATAATCATAACAGTCTGTTTTTTGCTACACCATTTTAAAGGTAGCTATAGTGTCTGGTATGTTTTTTCCCCCCAATCGATCCATTTTAATAATGCCATTAGAATTTATTTTTAATGTTTTTTCTCCAATTTATTGTGGTTTTATGTGTGTTGGTAGCCACAAATTCGTATAATTTTGCTTTTTCATGGCTAATAAGAAGATGAAATCACATACTTTTTTTGTAGCTCCAACGTATTTGTGCATCTGAAGTTTCTGCTTTGATTCTGCAAATTTCGATTGTATTCATTTAATTTTATTTTATACCTTGTTTCAATCAGTTAATTTTCTATTAAATTTAATGGCTTATATATATTTTACAGTTAATGGTTTATATGTATTTATATATGTGTCATTAAATTGTTGTTGATCTCTTTTAAATTTTCTGGAATTTCATCTATTTCTACACTATTCAGTAAGTATTTTCATTATTTTTTCATTAATACCTTATTTCACAAATTTATGCAAAAAAGTTAATTGTAAAACAGCGCACAACTTTATGCATTAGAACAACTCATTTACATTGACGATACGATTATGATCTTCTGTACTTATTCCTGATCGATCCAATATGGCAATCACAGAATAGCAAGTAAATACAGAAGACAAACATCTCATGAATATACAATCGAACTTCGCCTTTAATGTAAAGACAGAATTTCTAAAGGACGACTGCGATTATTCTGCTATGTCCGAAAACGAGTAATAATATATAAGAAAAATGTGAGTGGACATGATGGCCGAAGTTGTTACATTCGCATATTGATGGTCCCAACGCTTTAGAGCTTTTACAGTAATGGCCTATAAAATGACAAGAATTGATAAAGTGGACATAAATTGTTGGGAATCATTGGTATATGGAGGGTTTGTCTATGATCAATGAAAAAATGAATTGTTTATTTGCGGTTTTCTTTCTTTCTGTTTTGTTTCTATATGATTTAGAAAAAGAGGAAGATTTTATTTGATTACCTACCAATAATAAAGTTAAGTTTTAAGCATATAGAAATCCGTTTAGTTGTAAATATATAACAAATAATTTAAATTTTCTTATATGTCTACTGAGAATATATGCTTAAGGCCTTTTCAGATAAATGTAGTATAATGCATTTAATTAATTTATAAGCATAACAATCTATTTTTTTATATTGTTTTAGGGGTAGCTATCGTGTATGCCATGTTTTTCCCCATTCTATCCATTTTATTAATGCCATTATGATTTATTTTTATTGTTTTTTCTTTATTTTATTTTAATTTTCTTTGGTAGTAACACCAAATTCGTATAATTTGGATTTTTCATGGGTAATACGATAATGAAACGACACGCTTTATTTTGGGTTCCAAAGTATTTGTAAGCCTGAGGATTCTGCAAATTTCGATTGTATTTATTTTGATTGTTTTTCCACGTTCCAATGATTAAATGATAGGAGATCATTTTTAAATTTTTTCTAATTGTATAAAAACTCTGTTTTTGCAATATTCTTTAAGCATTTTCATCATGTTTTCATTTTCTTATTTCCCCATTTTGTGCAAAAAAGTTAATTGTAAAACAGCGCACAACTTTACGCATTAGAACAGTTTATATACGTTGACGTTACGATTATTGTCTTCTGTATACTTATTTCCGATCGATCCAATATGGCAATCATAGAATAGCAAGTAAATACAGATGACAAACATTTCATGAATACACACTCGAACTTCATAGACGGAATGTCTAAAGGACGCCTCTGATTATTCTGATATGTCCGAAAACAAGTAATATGAAGGAAAATGTGAGTGGACAAGATGGCAAAAGTCTATTCATTCCCGTATTGATGGCCCTAAATGTTTTAGAGCTTTTACAGTAATGGTCTATGAAATGCCAGGAAATGATAAAGTGGACATAAATTGGTGGGAATCACTGGTATGTGGAGGATTTATCTGATCATCGAAAAATTAATTGTTTAGATGTGGTTTTCTTTCGTTTTGTTTTGTAAATATCATTTTAAAAAATAGGAAGTTTTTTTTTAAATTATTATTTATTAATGATAAAGTAAGTTTTAAGCATATAGAAATCCGTTAAGTTAAAGATATTCTATAAATTATTTAAAATTTTCTTGTATATCTACTGAGAATGTATTCTTAAAGCCCTTTCCAATAGATATACAATGCATTTAAATAATTTATAATCATAACAGTCTATCTTTTGCTGCATCGTTTTAGGTGTAGCTATAGAGTCTGGTATGAATTTCCTTTTCTATCCATTTTAATAATGTTATTATGATTTATTTTTCTCTATTTTATTTTGGTTTTATGTGTGATGGTAGCCCCAAATTCGTATTATTTTGCTTTTTCGAGTTTATTTTGCTTTAACGAGTAATATTAAGGAAAATGTGAGTGGACATGATGGCCGAAGTCTTTTCATTCCTATATGGATGGCCCTAAGCGTTTTAGAGGTTTTACACTAATTGTCTTTAAAATGCCTGGAATTGATAAAGTGAATATAAGTTTGTGGAATTACGGGTATGTGGAGGGTTTGTCTACGATCATCGGAAAAATAAATTGTTTAGTTGTGGTTTTCTTAGTTTCTCCTTTGTATCTATCATTAAAAAAAAAAAAAAGTTTTATCTGATTATTTATTAATAATATAGTAACTTTTAAGCATACAGATATCCGTTTAGTTATAAATAAATATAAATTTTTTTTTAATTTTACTCGTACATCTACTGAGAATATATGTTTGAGGTGTTTTCCAATAGATATACAATGCATTTAATTAATTTATAATCATGACAGTCTATTTTTTGCTACATCATGTTAGGGATAGCTATAGTGTCTTTTATGTTTTTCCCCTTTCTTTCCATTTTAAGAAAGTCATTATGATTTATTTTTATTATTTTTTATCTATTTTATTTTAGTTTTATGTGTGTTAGTAACCCAAATTCGTATTATTTTACTTTTTCATGGCTAATTCATGGAAGATGAAACCACACAGTAATTTTTAATTGTGGTTCCAAAGTATTTGTAGGCCTGAGGATTCTGCAAATTTCGATTGTATTCATTTTAATTGTTTTCCATGTTTCAATGATTAAATGATTATTGATCTTTTTTAAATTTTCACAAATTGTACTAAAAACTCTGTCTCTGCAATATTCTTTATGCATTTTTATTATGTTTTTATTATTTTCTTATTTCACCAATTTATGCAAAAAAGTTAATTTTAAAAGAACCACACAACTTTACGCATTAGAACAACTCATTTGCGTTGACCTTACAATTATGATCTTCTCTACTTACACCCGATCGATCCAATATGTCAATCACAGAATAGCAAGTAAACACAGATGACAAACATCTTTTGAATATACACTCGAACTTCGCCTTTAATGTAAAGACTGAATTTCTGAAAGACGCCTCTGATTATTCTGCTATGTCCGAAAACGAGTAATATTAAGGGAAATGTGAGTGGACATGATGGTCGAAGTCTTTTCATTCCCGTATTGATGGCCCTAAATATTTTAGAGCTTTTACAGTAATGGTCTATAAAATGCCAGTAATTGATAAAGTGAGATAAATTTGAGGGAATCATTGGTATGTGGAGGGTTTGTCTAATCATCGATAAAGTGAATAGTTTAGATGCGGTTTTCTTTCTTTTTGTTTTGTATCTATCATTTAGAAAAGAGGAAGCTTTTGTCTGATTTTTTATTAATAATAAAGCAAGTTTTAAGGACACTAGGATCCTTTTGGTTATAAAAAAATATATCGATTGTTTAAGGAAATCACAAGTATGTGTATCATTGCCACTCTTTAGTTGCTATCTATAGCATTTTGGGAAAAAAAATGATTTTCTGCGCTCTGTAAAGCGATGCATTTTTTTCTTTTAAAATCCCATCCAAGAACATTGCATTACATATATTTTTAATTTGTTCAGAATTATCTTTTATTTTGTTTTGTCATAATTTCATATTTTATGTGATATATTATTCTGAATTGTATGACAAATGAAAAATTATCGTAATTTGAATATCTAATTATCGCATTTACAAAAAAGAATTACTTCAATGGCACTTAACCATTAGTTAAATGGTCATTAAAAGGGCAGTTTTCCTGTACCGAAGGTTGCGATCAACTCCACCATAGGCCGTTTTAAGTCCCATTTACATCGCGGGATATGCCAGAGATTTCCAATCCAAAATGGTACAATAAAACATCGCGCCAACAGCGATGTGTCTAAGACATCTGTGCTAATATTTTTATCAATTATTTCAAATTTTAAGTGAAAACCACAATTTTTACCCAACATCCTAGGACGGGCACTTATACTATATAAACATATAAGTAATAATGTGTGAAGTGTACATGAATAATAACGCGTGAATCATTTTGAAAATGAAAATAGTGATTGGAAAATGCATTAGTGGGAAATTTGATAAAAACTTCTTTTTCTTTTCTTTTCTGTTTTTCATTTTACTGTTATCTATTCGTACCACTTTTTGAAAAATTATCTTTTACATACATTTACATTAGGATATTTTTTAAAAGATGTCTATCGCAAAGAAATCTTTTTTGTGAATTATGGTAAATGGGTTAAGAAAATAGTCGCCGTTCCTCCTCCGTAATCAAAACGTTAAAGGAATTTAAAAAAGTATTAAAAGATTTTTCAATTCATTTGTTTTCTTTACTGTGCCATTTCAGAGAACTCGTATGTTTTCCTTCCCCATTTACAAATCAATTTGCAAATGCCATGTAAAAATAGCTCTCATATTATAACCGGCTGTTGTATTTTAACACCAACAAGGTTATGTGCAAATCAATATTGTATGTCGCAATTACCTTATAGGTCTTATTCCTAGAAGAAAATCATTTGGTAAAAATATCTGCGTGTAAATCAAGTTGTACAAATATTACGCACAAATGCTAATTGCTTCGGTCATAATCAAACAAAAGAAAATGGCTAAACCACAATGGCCAATGTTCCGATTTCAAATATGCTTAAATGTGATATTCACACCAGGTCAAAATCTTTGCAGAAACAAAATCAAAATAATAAAAGATCTCTTTTACAAAGCGTGAAAATGATTTCTTTTGATGTCGGGAAATGGTATTTCATTCCACCCCCGCAAGATAGAATAGGATTACTTACAAAACTTGAAATCATGTTCTTAATTTCAATAACTACAACTTCCACTTCCGGCATAAGCATAACTTCTCATATTTAGCATACATTGTCCTGACTCACCACGAAGATTTATTTCAACACCTGTAAGAATTTTTTATTTCCGGCAGGAGGAAGTTCCAAAAAATCTGAATCGGGTAACTGGAATCAACATGGCAGAAACAATGTTCTTACGTGACGGTCCGCCATGTTAAAAAGGATCAGATAATGTTCATCGTTCCCCAGTGGATAACAGCTTCAAATAATTAAGATATATGGAAAGGCATGTCTGAAGATCACGAATTTTATCCGAAAACAAATTTAGGTCATGTGCGTGCGGTAGCTTGTGGTTATGTTAAGAAAAAAAAAAAAAAATAACATTAAAATTTAAAAAAATGTACGAAGTCATCATTTTGTAAATGAAAGTGGTGATTTGAAAGTGTGTTATTTATTTATTACTGGGCGAGTTTTACCTAATGAGTGTTAAACGGGTTTCCTATTAGAATGAAAAAAAAAAATGGCCGAGAAAGCCGGATCATACATGATTTCGAATGAAAATGTTCACGCAGCATAAATTAAATGGCTGAAGTTGAATTTACGAGGAAAAAATATATCAAGTTATACAGTAAAAGATAAATCTTAAATTTCCAGTGAATAAAATAATGCACGTATTATTTACAGGAAAAATTTCGAATATTAATTAATAATTAACAAACTTCGAGAGAATTTAAAAACATTAAACATATTATTTATTTAGTAATGGAAAATAATTTTATCTATCTGTTATTCAACATACTGTTATACATTTCTATAAAACACATAGAACACAAACTCAATGTAAATTTACTCTAGTAAATAAATGCATTTGATTGTTTCTTGGCAATCATGCTACAAGCATTTCCCTTTTATTACAAGAAATTTACTGTATGGACTTCCAGGTCTTTATTTAAAGATATTTTTTGCCTTTGTTACATGCTTTAATTCTAAATAGACACTTTTAAAATTTTTTTTACAATTTAGGTATAATTATTAAAAATGTTATATTATTATTAAATTATTTTACATTATTTTAGAAATATTAATAAAGAAAGTTTGGTTTTAAAAATATTTTATTAAGTATTAGGATATTTTACAAAAGAAAAATTCGTCTCTGCATAGTTAGATGGTATTTTTATCGACCATCACTTAACCGTTGTTTCATTCATCACGTGTTAATAATAAAAGTAAACAAAAAGTAAATTAAAAATAAAAGTATTTCTCCACTGAATCACAAAACATATCTTTTTCATATGGCTCGTAAAACGAAGTGAGTAAAGGCCCATCCATAAATGATGTAAGCGTTTTTTTCCATATTTTTGACTCCGCCCCCCCCCCCAACCTTTATCACAAAGTATTACACTTCACTTTACCCCCTCCCCCCTCACGCTATATTACGTAAACATATACTTGCAATACAGAAATAAAGCACTATGTTTTAAATGACGGTTCAAATTTTATTTTTAACAATAACTATGTGTTTTAGTGACATTTGTGAGTATGAATAATAAAAATTATTCGTATTTTGTATAAAATAAAGCTTACAACAAAAGGTTTACAATAAAAAAATGAGTAATATAGAATAATAATAAAATATTAATAAGTCATAGTAATTGCAAAACATTAGTATTTTGGAATTTGAAATAGAATTTAACATATTTGACTTTAAATCTTATCTTTATGAACACATAACATTTTAATTTTAAAATAACTTAATACTTCATAAATTAAACTACTGAATTTTAATACTTTTATTTTAACCAAAATGTGTGATGTCACATTTCTTCTTACCCCCTCCCACCCCTTTGTCACAAGCTGACACAATTTCACGAATCGCCCACATCCCGTTCAAGCATGACATCATATGAGGACCCCAGAAGCCAAGGGGTATAAGTGACAAAATTGAAAAAAAAATAAACTAAATACACAGACGACCTAAAAATATGCTTTTTTCATTTCAGGTAAAGAAATATAAGTGATTTTCTTATTATTTGCTGAGTTATAGAGGCAAACCACTTTTTTCGAAAAACAAACAACATTGATTAATTATACATTTAAAGAAAATTGTACTTTATTTTTTAACAGTTATTGAAATAAGAGTTCAAAGACCAGAATGCAACAAGCAGAAATTTCCTATTTCAATCCACTCAATTGTTATTGATGTTCCAATTTAACATCAATTATCTTTAAACTCAGTTTACTCCAAATCGAAATTTTGTCACTTGTACCCCTTGGCTTCTGGGGTCCTCATTTATGAACGGCCCCTAAGATGTTCATCGTCAACCCAGAGGACTCGGTATCAAATCACGGGCAGGTTAGAAATAGATATTGTAAAAATAAAGTGGAACTGAGGTTTAAATTCATTCGAGAATCTTTAAATTTTCAAATTAAAAAAATTCTCCAATTTTGAAAAAAAAATTAATTAATGATGATTTTACAATAATTTTAATATTAATTTAATATAAAGAATTCAAATAACCGTCAAAATGATGTTACCATTAATACGTATATATATTCCCCCTTTAAGTTTGGGAAGATGACATTATTTTAAGATCAATGACAATTTATAAATTTGTCGCAAATAAAGATATGTCTAATTTTTAATAGACGGTTAGATATTTCCTGAATAACAACACCTGCTAGTTTCATGCATTTCCGAACAAAAATAAATTAAAATTTATGTCATAAAATTGCTCTTTTGATTTTGAAAACACCTTTAACCGTAACACGTTTTCTAAACTAATAAATAACTTACAAAAACACTAGTGAAAAACTTGAATAATATCTTTGAAAAAACTCTTTTGTGCAAAAATGAGAATTCGTGTCACTTTCAAATCTTTTAATTTATTTTAAATTTTGTATCTCTATTTTAAAAATTGTAATTAGCCACTTCTCCATGTACCACCAAAGTAATAGGTAGGTTTCTCCACCAAAGTAATTCTAATTATATGTAAAATAGAAGAAAGCTGTAAATTAAAATTTTGCTGTAATTTCATGATTCATCATGCGCTGCAAAAATAAAAGCGATTGGAATTTGAAAATGAATTCTGCGAATGATGTTAGCTTAGTTTTCAGGTAGTCCAACACCCATATTTTCACAGTTATCATCAGCTTTTAATCTATTCATGGCATTTATGTTAAATTTAATTTTTGTTGCTTTTAGATAACAGTGTTTAACTATTTAAAACAAAAAGAAAAGATTTCTCGATCAGAAAAGAAATTTTAATGAAAATAGTTAAATTATTATTTTCAACACAACACGGATATTAATAATTTATTAGAATTATATCAAAAAATAATTCTTGAATTTTCATATTCGAGATTCCGCGTGAAACTAGGCTTAAAGTTGAGGCCAACTCGAAATAATTTACACTGTTTAGCCACTGTTTCTTAATGCATTCTAATTGATTGTTTATTTATTAAACAACATACATCTGATTTGCGTGCTCGGCATGAAGCCTGCTCATAAATCATCGTCAATATTACAGGGACGAGATAGCACAAGGAAATTTTACAACACAAAAGATATACATCCGGAAGCTCCACACAGAGAGTGCTTGCAATGGAGCCAGTGAGATTCGAACTCCCAACCTCCTACGCTCGAAGGAGATTAGCGGCGTGGTGCTTTGACCACTCGGCCACGGAGGTCCCCTCTAATTGATTATCTTCGTATTGACAACTTTCAGGAATAGAACATTAAAATTAAAGTTTCATCTCTCTGTACAGATACTATACTTCCTGATGTTTGTTGTCTCAAAAATCACAGTTAGTGCAAGTGTAATCGTGTAAAGTGCATTTTGTGCACACGTTGTCCCAAACATAATGAAAATTCCAAACGTTAGGAGGTACACAGATCTGAATCTGACGTCGGATGGCAACGTATTCAACATGGTTTGCTTAGCCCGTCGCAGGAGAACTGGATGCGTATATGGCTACGTATGCGTATCTGGCTACAGTATCATTTTAAACGCGGTTAAGACCTATTACGCCGAATCGAGGTAACTGCACGATTCAGCTATCTTAACAAGACCTAACAGGTTTTAAGGCGCTTGGGTTTGTCTTTATGACGATGTAATATGCCTGATGTCCGTCCGCCCTGTCCTGAGTAGACTTGTTATTATAATCTTATATTAAGGATTCTTATCCATTTAATTCTATAATACATAGTTTTTTTAATTGTTCTTTTAAAAAATGTACTTGATTCTTTAATAGGCATACATTAAAGAAAAAATAGTAAAAAAATTATCACTCTTATGTTTTTCAGTATTTTTGCTTTTTTAAAATGGTTGCCAAATTGCAACACCATGTATTAATCGCATGCATAAAATATTTTTTGCTAAAAAAAAAAAAAAAAAAAAAAACTTGTTAAAAATATAATGTTTTTAAAATAACTTTTATGAACATATTCTTTTGAAAAATATTTTTTTAATGAAATTTTGCATTTTAAATACTTTTTGTTGCTGTTGTTAGACATCGATCTATGGTTTGCAAAATGGTAGGGTTTAAAATTCCTTTTTATTTGTAACTGATATACAAATTTTATCGCTAATGGTATTTTTAATGAATTAAACCTAAATATACTGTCAGAATAAATACGTAAAGCATAAAGTTACGGTAAATAAACGTCAAGAAGACAAAATTTATTTTGTTGCCAATTGGTAACACTATATATTAGAGGATTAAGCATCCAAGTGTAACGATTATAAACATATACTCCTAATAAAAAACACTTCATTTTGAAATGTGTCACACAGAATGCTTTTATTTATAAATGGCGATATAGATTTTAAATACTCTTAATATCAGATTTCTGTGTGTTGGCATGACACAAACCATATCGATTTTCGTAATCCAAATTATCCTTCGATCCCTTAATGAAAGTCATCTTCATAGCATCCGAAAGTTCCTTCCCTGATTGCAAAATTTATTCACATCCGTAGTGATTTACCGTATTTAGGCATGTGAAACTGATGCTAAAATCTTGGAAAACAACCAAGTTTTTTTGTTGCAAGTTTTCGTAACGTGACTGCAATCAATGTCTAGAAAACAGGATCACGTACCGAGAACTGGTTGGCCAGCGGCGCCAACTTTTGAACAGTATTGGGTTGGCTCAAAAATATTGGGTGGGCTCAAATATATTTTGGTGATATTATACAACCAGTTTGTTTTTCTGTGAAGGATAGACAGCTGGTGAAAGACGAGATTTTTAAGTCAAGCTATCATCTTTTTAAAAAGTTGCAATTTTAAAAAAATTATATTCTTATGCATTTTTCCACATAAAGACACTAATATTTATTGTAATACCATCATATCATGAACATGATTACAAATAGAAACAACAGAAAGTTAAACATTTTCATTTTAGTCAGTTTGGATTTATGTGTGTCAGTCGGAGAAATGAAATGCGCGGTCATTGGCAAAATAAATTTTATTCTAGTGAGAAAAATGAATAATAAAGTGATAATGAAATAAATAACGAAATAGAACAATGTAAATTGGGTACGCTAGAATTTAAAATTATTGGGTGGGCTTAGACCCCACGTTCCCATGTAAGTTGGCGCCACTGTGGTCGGCTATTATCAGCCTTAGTTGAAATGCTTGAAGAAGTATGACAGGCTCTTGTGTGAAGGCCCAAGAAATCAATGCGTACGGCTTCACGTGAATTCCAGATGTCTGAAAGATCTCGTGAACCAGAGGGCATACTAAGGTTTTTCCTAATTTGTGAACATTTCCAGTTTCCTGGACATCGACAATGCTATTCGGTAGCCATGTTACAGAAACTTGTAACAAAAAAAACGTTTTTTTTTTTTTTTTTTTTTTTTTTTTTTTTTTTTTTTTTACTAATTTTTTACACCTGTGGAATTAAAATAGATCTTATAAAGTTATAAATGTATCAGAAATATTCGAGTTGTCGAATCTTGTGAAAAATAACTTAATTTTTTTTTCTTATAATTTTCTTTTCAACAAGGCATGCCATTACATTTTCCACATTTTAAAGATAGATGGAATACTTTAAAGATAATTCTACAACCAGTGTTTGGAATTTCTATCAAAACTATATCACTTGTTACATTTCTAAATTTATCATATTTATAATACTTAAATATTAATACTAAATACAAATTACATCCAAATAATCTTTTTTGGAATAGGGAAAAACAATTTTTTTTTCTTTTGTCTATTTAAAGATTTATAAGTAACGGTTACTTGTAAACAAATACTGCTAATAAAAAGTACAATTTGTTTCATTTCACAACCTGTCACACTCAATGCCACTATTTATAAATGACGATATAGATTTTAAATGCTCCTAATAACAGAGTTCTGTGTGTTCGAGACATGACACAAGCCATTTAGGTTGTCGTGATCCAAAACATCCCCTTCCTATCTTAATGAACGTCATCTAACTTCTCATTCCTAACAACTTGAAACATTCTAAAAAAGAATCATTTCCCTAGAACTCAATACTAAAACCCCACCACCCTCCTCCATGGAAAAGAATCTTTTCCTCTGGAGTTACCGCCTCATTTAGAAAACACAAGTCAACCGACCGACGTCTGGAGGAAGAGTAGTACTCTGATCCGAGAACAACTGCCAAGAGAATTTTGAAGAATATAGGGGAAGGGGGGGGGGGTAGGGGAGAAAGTATGGATGAAAAAAAAAAAAAAAAAAAAATTCGACTATTTCGAGCTCGTACGAAATTCAAGAATGGCAAGCTATAATGTGTCATACTCGGTTATTTGTTGTGATGTTTTTATCTTAGCTGAGGTGAATGTGATACGATGTAGGTATGTCCTGGGAAAAATGCCGGACGGAGTCGTTGAGCGGTTGCCGGTTTTTTGCGTCTATTTTGAGAACCGACGCTGAATACTGGAGACAAGGCGTGTAATCTCGTTTCTTAGTCAAGATCTCTGAAAGATACTCGTCGCGCGTTAATGTGCGAAATGATTTGTTCCATGTCGTAGATAATGTTTTCTTTCTCGTAATTTGCTGAAGGATTGATGTTGCGAGGTTGCGGCGCGGTTTAAAAGTTTTTGATTCGTTTTCTGCACCGTCATTTATTTTTCATGCCAAAAAACGCTAACGTTAATGGATTGAAAATTGTTTAGATGTTAAATGGAATTCCACTCCAATTTTTTCCTCTGAAGGTAAGCAATTGCATCGAGGAGATATTTTTGCTGAATAATCGGCTATATTTGGCTTATTCTTATAAAGAAAAAAATAAAAGATTAATTCGAGTACATGAGTGATCTAAAATATTAACATTCTAGCACTCTCGGAGCAACTAAACAACAATTTAAACTTCATCTTTCTGTTTTTCTTGCTTGTTTTCAGAAAAGATTCCTACACTTTAAATATTTGTAGAAAGATCGGTAGAAGAAGGATGAAATGACAATAAAATGAAACTTTTCTAAGTATCTAGAAATTCGTAAGATTTCGAAGAATGTAATTAAAGGTACTTTCTTCGCATACACCATCATGGGGGACGCGAGATTTTGTTAAGCATTTTCAGGAACTTACGCAAGCAATGCCAGCTATGTTAAAGTGATAACAAATATTGATCGATATACTTAAGGGTATTCTTAAACCAAAAAGGACAACTTTGGGACATATGCTTTAATTTATTTTTGTTCGGAAATGCATGAAACTAGCAGGTGTTGTTACTCAGAAACTGCCTAATTGCACTCAATTTTCTGTTTTTAAAAAAACACAATAGTCCTTTCATAAAAATCCTTCAAAGTTGACGTTTTTGAGCAGATTTCCCGACGAAAACAGAAAAACCGGTTGAAAAGCAGGAGAAAAGCGGGTAATCACGCGATCGAAATAGCTTAAACGTCAGATATTCTAATTTTATATATTTCTGTTGAAAAATAAATTTGTAAATGTGTTAAAACGTTTTGCGCTTGTTGAGTGGAGCAGTTGAGAACAACCCTTAATAAAGGAGCTTGCTAATAATCAAATCTTGTGGATTTCATTCAAGTATAGTAAGCTATAATAAATTATATTTAGTTTGATTGTGATGTTTTCTTCTTAGCTGAAGTGAATCTGAGAATGTGGAAATGTGATTGAATGTAGGTCTATAGGGCTATCCTGGGAAAAATGTCGGACGTAGACATTGGACGGTTGTGGGTTTTTGCGTCTATTTTGAGAACCGGCGCCAAATATCGGAGATGAGGCATGTAATATCATTTCCATACTGGATTACTATACTTATATCTTTAAGCTACACAAATATTTTTCAGTTTTTGTCGTAAAAGGCAAAAGAACCTGCAATACATTTCAAGTTAATTACTATGTTTTCCTAAAATATCACTGCATAAAGTGCACAAATATGGAAATTACATCGGGATAATTCCTGCCCCATTTGCCAGGAATCGGCCGCTTCCGGTTTCGGTTTCAAACTGCCGCTCGAAATGCTATAAAAGTCTCTGGATCAGCCGCTATGGGTGAAATTCCAAAGGGGCTGGTCCTTTTTGACAGCTCGAGTCCCATTTTACATAGTTCACGTTCCATCTAGACACTTCCGGTTCATTAACCCAAAACTGGCCACTTCAGGTTTCAGTTTTAAAGTGACGTTCAAATTTTCATATCGGGGTTCTAATTCGACCGCTGTAGGTCCAATTTAAAGGTAACTGTTCCCACACACGGTACAGATTGTGTTCCACACTGTTAAAAATCTGTAACTTTTGTTGCAGAGTCATTCCACCGCTTTTGCAGAAAACGATTACTTTAAAATTTTATGAAGCATTCTCATTGGTTAGAGTAGATATTTTCTATAAAAGAGATGGAGTAACTATGCAACAGAAGTTGTAGATTTTTAACAGTACATTTTCTCTAGTTCCGATTCCATCGGGACACATCTGGTCCCATTCAGTTAAAACGTTCACTTCCATTTTCGGTTTCAAAACGACAACAATAACGTGAGTTCTTTTGATGACCTTGAAAAGATACTGTTCCCATTTTAATGTGCGAAAGGATTTGTTCCATGTTGTAGATAAAGTTTTATTTCCCGTAATTTTCTGAAGGATTGATGTTGCTAGGCTGTGGTTTTATTTGAAACATCTTGATTCGTTTTCCGTACTGTCATTTTTTCGTCGTCTGAAAAAAGAGACACGTCTAAACCACCACGATAGCCTGCCTTTTTCGTTAGTCGCGATCGATTAGATAGTCATGCCGAATAAACAATGCGATATGTAGTGCTGGTGAAGTAGAGTGCCTGTATATAAGACTTGTGACATACGATGCACAGACTGTACTTAAAAAGACGCATTTCTGGAAAATGTCTCAAACTTCCATTCCAAAACTTAGCGACACTCGCTTAGAAAAGTTATATTATACGACCGTAGAATTACCAAACACATACCTAGTGCCATGAGTGAGACAAGAATTAGCTTGGTGATAATGGTAAGTGGCAGGCTCATCAATATGCTACGATTCGCTTTTCTCTAGAATTGTCTTAAAGAGTCAAATTTTATATCCAGTATGTCGTCATCCTCATATCCAAGCACACTAAATAAGCCCCTCTGAACATGCAGTACGAAGCAAAATTCAGATCACATCTGATCGTATTATTTTTAATTCTTTACGAGAATAGGACGAGATATGAAAGTAGGACAGGAAAGGATAGTTTTATTGACGTCACAATTTTTTTTCTTTTTTCAGAACCGATCTGCAACTATGGTGAGATCTGTCAGTTGGTTTGATCACAGAAACTTTTGCTTATTAAGTAATTCATGACATCAGATCATGTGATCTCCGACGACCCAATCTTGCGAGAAAGTTGTCCTAGCAAGGGACGTTACAAACAAGAACTGTTTCTGACGATTGGGTCGGCGTTCAATTACATAATATGATGTCATGAACTCCGTCCTAAACTAGGACTCCTATAACTCAGGCTGAATCATCAAGCATCTTGTTTCCCAGTTACCGTTTGTTTCCCATTTATTCTTATGAGGCGATAAACGGTTGAATGATTTTAAAGCTACAAAATCATTAAAAATGGACGGTTGTTGAGGAGAAAATTATTCTGACATGTTCAGGAATGGCTTTGGAGTATTTAAATTCAATATAAATGAAGAAAAGTGGAATTATTTGTCTATAAATGCTTAAAATAATAGATCTGGATTGGAGAACTTCGCCAAATATCGCGCCAACCTAATCACTTGTACACAACAAACCGGTTCTTCGAATGTTCTATTCGCATATTTTCCCGTGAAAGAGATTGAGTAACTAAATTTATTCGCCTCGCCACGTACGCGATAAGACGCCAAGTCAGGCATCCATTTTGGAAACTTAATGGAGGCGTGATTCAGCCCGTATTGTAGGAGCCTTATCCTAAACAACAACGAGCTTCTTAGACATGAAGTTTGATCCACTGGACTAAAATTGACAGTTTTTAATATATATATATATATATTTTTTTTTTTTTTTTTTTTTTTTTTGCACAAATAGGAGTTTTAAATAAAATAATGTTAAACCTTTATCTACCGCATTATGAATTCATGAAAATTTTACATTCTAAAGCATTTTACGTAAATTGTTTAAACTAAATTAAAAGATTTACATAATCATCTAATAAATTTTAGAAGGATTTAAAAGGTTTAATTAAATATGAATTTACAGGGATTTTGTGCAATATTTATAACCCAATTCAAATATTTTATTTTTATTTGTTTTCTTGGTATTTTGTAGAATTAGAAAATGTACAAATATGATGTTCGTACAACATAAATATAGAAATATTTCCGAATTGAAAAATCCCCCCCCCTCCCTCAGCATTAAGAAAGCTGAAAAGATACAAAGGCAAAAGAAATCATCCTTTTAAAAATATTTTTGTTTTGTATAACCAACAATGCTTTTGGAACAAAATAAAGTAATGTATCTGTAACTCATTCTAAACAGTATTGCAACTAATTGATGTATTAAAAGAATTTTATAGCAAGTAATTTTTATTTTATTTATAATTACCGTCGGTAGATAAAGGGTTAAAATGCTGGATCAAAGTAAAATTGAAGTGTTTCTAATTTAACAGTTTTTTTTATTATTATTATCCTTCTCAGTCCTGAGACACATTTCATTTGGCACTACAAAAAACAATTAAAATTATTAAACATCACCAAAGATGCATCAATCTATATATCGATGCTTCTAATATGCACACGTTTATTAAAAAAAAGTCTAGATGTAATTTTAACAATTCTTGAAACATTTAGATTAATTTAAAGGGTTTTTTAATGTCTCCTTCAGGTGACATCAGGACTGAGGGGGGTTTTATTTCAATATATATTGCTTACATCCGATTAGTAATATTTGCCTTAAATAATATGTCTTTAAAGAATTCGAATGTTATTCAGAAACAGAGTTTTATGTGATTAATACTAATAACACCTCCACTAAACTGGCAACACTAAGGACGAGAAGGAATTCGTATCTCGATCAATTAATTTGCGTTTAATCAATTAATTCACTTTATGGGTCAAGTAATTGTATCTCTATATGTTGAATTCGCACCTGAATAAACCATAAAATTTATTTTAAAATAAGGAAACGTAATTTTGCACTTATTTTCCCCTTCAGAGTTAAAATAATATAAAATTTTGTTAAAAGTTTCTGGTGCAAATATTGAGTAAAATTAAGTGGAATATAATGCATCCCACCGCCTTCAAAATATTAGGCGAGTTTTTTCTTTCGTCGTGGGATAGAAATTCAGTCGCATATTAAGCGGGATCGCGTAAATAGTTCACATTTGAAATGTGGTATTTTGGCATTTATTTAATGGCAAGATCTTCAAGGAAACAGAAGAAATCCGCGTTTTAAACCCTTCGTGATTAGCAATTTTTACATGAATTTTATTCGATTCACACCACTTTTTCTCAAATAATTAAATTTAGCTCAACAATCAAGAAAATGCTTAATTAAATAAGGAAATTTTTACTTTTCTTTTTAAGTGGTATCAAAAAAAGAAAAAAAAAAAGCGCTTTAACCCTTTGCGGCACAGACGAATTCTGTTCGTAAAAACGAGAAATTATTGACAGACACTGTAATTTGCAAACGACTTTTTTAGAAATTAAAAACTCCTTAATTTAAGCTTTGATGTAAAAGCAACATTTTTCTTAAATTTTCTCTGTGCCGTTTAGAAGTTTAAAATTAAAATTAAGTATATTAAGTATACCTGATAAAATCTAATTAAGTATACCTGAAATAGGACCACTGTACCGGAGAGGGTTAAGTATCTTTTGAGGATGCATATGTGCACCCTAGGTTCGAAGGGGCTAAGCGTGATCGCGTATTAACCGTGAGCATCTGAATCGAGTCTGACTATATTTACAAATTTTAAAATTTGTATTGTAACAGACTACCTTATTGATAGTGGCTTTTACACTTTCTCCCTCCCCCCCCCCCCCCCACACACACAGAAGAAAGAACTCTATATTCATTTCGAAACAACGAAATAGCTGTATGCTAAATTTATTCTCTTCTGTTTCTTGTGCTTTTTTTTTCTAGTGACTTTTTACTACTCGTTGTGTAGTCATCGAAATAAAAAGAGTTTTGTCCATACCTTATTGTATTATTCTTTTTAATTCTCTATTAAGGGTTTTAACCTCTATATTCCCCCTTCCCTCTTTGTTGCGGCAATAAGTTCCCATTGAAACAATGTTACTTAAAACAGTTAAAGAAAATGACATTTTCATTTTATGCTTTATATACATTTGTCACTCAAACCTGGACAACAGATCGAGGCAATAAACTTATTACAAGCACGCAAGCTTAACCACATGTCTTTAAGGACGAATCAAAAAGAATGATTACTATTATAGTTTTTTTTTTTTTTTTTTTTTTTTCAGGTTTCCACTCATCGTTTTTAATCTTGTTGTAAAAGTTTCTCTTAACTCTTTATCTACCGACGGTACTTACAAGCACAATTAAAATTACTTATTATAAAATTCTTTTAGTTGTAATACTATTTAGAATGAGTTACAGATACATTACTTTATTTTGTTTCAAAAGCATTATTGGTTACACAAAACAAAAATACTTTGAAAAGGATGACTTCTCTCAGCTTTGTATCTTTTCAGCTCTCTTGGCGCTGAGGGAGGGGGATGAGGATTTTTCAATTCGGAAATGTGTCTATATTTATAATGTAAGAACATCATATTTGTACATTTTATAGTTCTACAAAATACTAAGAAAACAATTAAAAAAAAGATTTCAGTGGGGTTATAAATATTGCACAAAATCCCTGTAAATTCAAATTTAATTAATCCTTCTAATACCTCCAGTCCTTCTAAAACTTTTCAAAAATTTATTAAATGATTCAGTAAATCTTTTAATTTAGTTTAAGCAATTTACGTAAAATACTTTAGAATGTAAAATTTTCATGAATTCATAATGCGGTAGATAAAGGGTTAAAGGACGAGAAAAAACAATTATTAATATTGCCATTCAAGAAAGATTAAAAAATTTTTCATACTTTAAGTGGATGTGATTTCAAATCATAATAAAAATTACTGTAATTCACTGTATATTTATTAAAAATAATTTAATCTGTATAGTTAAAAAATAGCTAAAGATTTCTAGAAAAGTAATAATTTATTCTAGAATATTTTGATGAAAAATATATGTATATATTAGTTTTGTTGAAAAAGTAAAAGCTCCATAAGTTTATTTCTACTTTCTTATTCATAAAAGAATTGATTGCATCTATAATTATTGAATTTCGTACAACTTATTTCTATTTGTTGTATTGATTTTGCTATTGATTCTAGCATTTAATAATAATGTTAATAATGACAACATTACAAAACACATACTAATACAAAAAGTCGTTCTCATTTTAATCAAATGATTTTGTAATTTTTTATTATTATTATTACTTGTTTCATGAGACAAATCTTTGGCAACTTCAAATTTTTGGGACAAAAATTTGGCAACTTCAGAATATTCGCATGCTACTATTATTTTTTAATTTGAATCTAAAATAAAACATTTATTTTAAAAATGGCTCCAAAAATTTGAAGGTTAAGTATCTACGAAATCAATCGCACGAATTTCATAAAAATAAGGTAATTTAGGGTAATTGAAGGAGTAGAATATACTTTGGGGTAGTGTTACTGAAAAAATATATATAAAGTTGGAGTTTAATTTGATATGATGATATGTGAATTTCAAAATTCGCCTTATCCAAAAATAAAATTTTAGGAGATCACGAAAAATTTCTGATGGTGTCCGCATCCATTGGTTATCATTCTAAATCAAGATTTAACAATACCATAAAATAAATACACAGTAAAATTATCATTATTATTTATCATATTATTATTACTATTATTTTCAGATTGGAGAGTTTTTTTCCGATGCGGGTATACCAATAGAATAGATTGATATAAGAAACTCGACTTTTTAAATTTGCGAAAGTACAGATTTTGTTACTACGTCCTTCACATGTAGATGTGCATCAAAGCCGATTTTATATAATCATTTAAAAGTAGATTTTATTTCCAATAATTTGGCACAAGCAATTTCTTCACCTATTAACTCTAAAAAATATTACCGTATAAAATATGATTTTTTTTTTTCCGGTTTTACAAAACAGTGAGTATAAAGTCTATTTTCAAATTCAAACTGCTTATTTTCTCATACATTCAGGAATATGTTTTAAATGTAAATGGATATATTTTATAAATGTTTTTATTTATATATTACGAAATCAAACAGTCATTTCCATTTTTCTGTAAATATAAAGTATCTTTTTAGAAATTGTTGCAAAAATGATGATTTAAGTCTATTTTCCTGACATGGCAGTCAGATCATTATTGCGGATGCATTGTTGAGCTGAGCATTTGAAAACAGCCTTAAGGCTGTTCTTAAATCAAAAAGAGCAACTTTGTGATATGTTTTAATTTATTTTTGCTTGGAAATCCATCAAACTAACAGATATTGTTGTTCAGAAACTATCTAACCGCACTCATTTTTCCTCGTTTTTGCACACGCAATAGATGTTTCAGGAAATACTTTCAAAGTTGGCGTTTTGAACCGAATATCCCGACGAAAGCAGAAAAAACAATTAACGGAGGGAGAAAAACACTATGTCACATGATCAAAAGCACTTATAACTCAATAAGTAATTTATTAATTAAAAAAACAGAAAATAGAGTTCAATTGCAAATCGCTTCCAGAGTCAGGCCTTTCGATCTTATGCATTTCCGTTAAAATATGACTTTGTAAATTTGTCAAAACGTTTTGCGCTAGTTGAGCAGAGCAGTTGAGAGCAAATTAAAAGAAAGAGAAGTGTTGATCTATCACGTGCATTTAACATCCTTGTGTGATGAAATAGTTTAAAATACGAAACAGGAAATTTCAGAACTAAAGATGGGGCTGATAAAAGGAATTTCTTCTTATTTCCACATTTCTCTAATTTCACTAACATTTATAATGGTAAGGTCTGTGCACATTGTGCTTATTTTTTATGGCTGTGGTTTAAAATGAACTACGTAATTTTTATTTTGATGTTGCATAAGATTCAGGAAAAGTTGCTTGAAGATGTTCATCTTGGTTTAGAAAGATACACATCTTTGAATCTATCATTATTCAACTTTATCTTAACTTGCATTTTGAGATGCTATCGTATAAGATTCATTATCTGACCACTAGGCCATTCATAAAGAGAATAAATGGTGTAAAGTGAAAATATGCTGCCATATTTATTCAATTTTGTGCATTGCAATATCATTACACTTTAATTAAAGTAGAATCAGACAGCAATGGTTTTTTTTTCACAGTTGATACATACACTGTAAAAAAAAAAAAAAAAAAAAAAAAAAAAAAAAAAAAAAAAAAAAAAAATCTGGACGATTTTATGTAGATTGTACTGGCAATCGGAACGCCGTGCCATTAAGTACAATTCACTTTTTTTCAACGGAAATGTTTCTGTACATTCCAGAAAATTTTCCGTTTTCCCCAGAAAAAAAAAAAAAAAAAAAAAAAAAAAACGGAAAATGTTTTGGAAGTTAGGGGAATTTTTCTGCTAAAAAACAGTGGATTGTACTGGCATCCCAATTGCCAGTTATAATCTCCGTAAAATCGGCCTTTTTATTATAATGTATGCACGTAAAGTGCATATACTAATTATATAGTATAAGTTATAATACCATTAAAAACCCTACAAAATAGCGGATACCTTTATAACGCGAAATTTATCCGCTACTCGGATGTAACAACATACAATTAAAATGTATGGGAGATTGGAAATTTGATCTATAAAATGTATAAAATCTAAATTTATGAAAAAGGATGAATGGAAAGCGCATGTGTTCACGAACTCTGAGTAAAAAAAAATTGCACTTTTTCACGTTATTCTTAAAACTTCTTTTCCATATGCATTCCTGATTGAATAAGACCGGTGATTCAATCTAGAATTCTATTTAAATCTAAAAATTAATAAAATTGGAAAAAAAAAGCAGATATAATAAGTTTAAATTGCGCAGCAAATTTTATTTAACAGCAATATTTTGCGTAATTTCGCTTAAATTTTAATATATTTTCTTTAAAAAAAATTTATTTTCCAAATACTTAGATTGCTTCACTGTAAAAAAAAAAAAAAAAAAAAAAAAAAAAAAAAAAAAAAGCTTGAATAATTTTCGCATTATTATTATTATTATTATTATTATTATTTAAATAGAAGAAAGTTATTTCATAACGAACGGTAACTGGTAATATATACAATTGAGAATGCCCTTGACAGGCAAAGTTAAATTTTCATTTTCTCTAAAATTTAGGATTTATTTTTGTTATTCCGCTGAAAAAAAAAGGAAAATCCATAAATTCGTAAACCGTAATTGCAAAATACGGAAAATCTTTATACAATATAAAAACTTAAAAAAAAAAAAAAAAGAAAAGAAAAAGAAAAGAAAAGAATATTCAAAAGATTTAAATAAAATTAGAAATTAACTTGGTTTTTAGTACCATATTATTTGTGAAGAAAAACTCATATTCGCTATTTTTTAACACGTTGCACGAAATCATTTCAACGGTTAAAGGAAAAAAAAGGTAAAAATTCAAATATTGTACTGAAAATCCATGCAAGTTTCGTTATAGTGCTATAAGCAGTATGAAGTTAAATCGTTTTAGGGTATTTGAAACTTTGTGGAACACTTAATAAAAAATCAAGAATTTGTTTACCCCCCCCCCCCCCCAAGAAAAAAAAATAGTTTAAAATTTCGCCACCAGAAAACGTTTTGAACGAATTTCGCGTGCACCATACATTTACGATAATTTAGAAATTTTAATTATTAACTTTACCTGAAGAAGCATTTCACTACATGTTATTAATATTTCTTAGAACATCACAATTAGCTGTAGAACAGACTATTTTACGATTTTAGATGTTGTCTTAAAAGGATGAACTTACTTAGTTGTAGTGAAAATTGCAAACTATCGTAAATATATCCTAAATGCGTAAAGATATATATATATATCTTGTAATCTTAAAGTTTTGTGGTGCAAAATTTTAAATTGATTTTTTTTTTTTTTTTTTTTTTAAATCTCAAACAAATTTCTATATGTTTATATATCTTTCACAAAAATTCACAATTACAGACATTCTGTACATCTACTATGTATGTAAAATGCAAATGGGAATTTCATTCCAGATGCTAACAACTTGAATTCATCTGAATGGATTTTGATGGGACTTACACTCTTAGTTAGATATCTTTCAGGGTGATCTTTAGCATATTGCACATCGTTCTGAATTGCTAAGTTATAAAACTATCCAAGAAAGTTTTGAAATCAGTCTGAATCCGATTATAAAAGATTAGCATTTTCGAAAAGATATACGGGAAGAAATTTGGTGAGACATATACTGAGAATTAGATAATTTTTAGGAGATGCTTTACTATATAGAAACCTTTCTACATTGTTTAGCTACAAAATTATGAAGAAAAGTTCTATAATCAGGTGAACAAGATTATGACAGATTAATCCTTTTAAAAATTTCTATTGCACAGATTTTGACGAGACTTGCATTTGTAATTAAATAATTTTTAGAATTTCCAAACACTGCTATTTCAGATCAGAAATCTTTGACTATTTTTTTTTTCTGTTAAAAATTTTTCCTGTGATTAAATGCAGAATTTGTTATATTTTTCTGAGTTAAATAAGTTGAAATTTTCTGTTAAAAAATGGCGGTAGAATTGCTCCCTGTTCTCCTCTTAATTACTCACTTCCAATTTTTTATTTTATTTTATTTTATAACTTTTTAGCGCTTTATAATAATTCACTCATAAATGATTTTTTTTTTCTACATTTCAGCAGAAATTTCGTTTCTACATTTTTAAAAATGTATACTAACATGCTATAAAGCAAGGTTTCACAGGTTATATATTTTGCTGTTCCTGTTTAGTGATTATTGTGCAATTTTTATGTCAAGGTTAAGGGATAAAGAACTTGTGAAGATGTTCATCTTGATCTAGAAAGATACACTGTACGTCTGTGAAGCCACCATTATTCAACTTTATCTCCACTTTTTATATTCCAAGATGTTATCATTTTCGTATGTTATCAAATCACATCTACAATTCATTCATGTAAGGAATAAACGGTTCATATTGAAAATCCGCTCATATGTCATAATTTTCCCTAATACAACATTTTGCTATCTAAAAGTTAAATATTCAATTTATAAAATTTCCATTTATGGTTGTTTAAAGCTGCTATCATATTCACAAACATTACGAGCAAGAAACTTTTCAGCCCATTTTAACCCCATTTTTTCCCGTTTAAAGAGAGAAAAGGGTTACAATTGTCTTGGAATAAAGTCGGAGGAAAAGGGAGGAAAACAAGTACTACTACTACCAGCCGTTAATATTTATCGCCTATTGGTATTAATAGCTTTTCTCTGATTCGTTAAAATATTCGATGTTGGATGAAAAGTCTCGGTTAGCGAAGATTTTTTTTTTTTTTTTTTTTTTTTTTTAACTGAGGAAAAAAACCGGGGGACATTGCTGTTTACTATCACACTGGGTGTTATGGGGATATTTCGCGAAAAGTTGGAGGAAATCAAGTGTTGGCTCAAAAGTTGCTCGAAATGTTGATGAATCTGATAACAGTTTAATTTAAAATAACAAAATCTAACGTTAATTGTAAGTCATATCTTTTGTAAAGTTAATTGGATTGCTTTGAAGTTTATTTTAATTAATTCTATTTATATACATTCATAAATATTACCTTCTAATGGCTTTTAATATTTTTTTGTAGGTTAATTTCATTCTGATAGCAAATATGAAACTTAAAAAAAAAATAAATAAAATAAATAATTATAACATTAGGGGGAACTGGGGCACATTGATACAGTTTTTTCCAAAAAAATTTTCGGTGTCCAGAAAGTAGAAATTTCGAGATATTTTTTTCATGTGGTGTCAGAAAAACTTGTGTAGTGTGTTATAAAAATATACAATCGTTGTTTTATGTATTATTTTTGCATGTAATTTTTAAAAAATCAAAAAAAGTCATTTGTATCAATGTGATCCATTCCCGGGGCAGATTGATTCACCTCACAGGGCACTTTGATGCGTTTGGGAAAAATGGAGATAAAATAACACCGATGTTTATTTTTCATGGGAAATGAGTTAGCAAACCATTTTATATTTATTTATGGAAATTCAAATCACCCACAATTTATTTGTAAACAATATTAAAGCAATCAAAACGAAATGTATAATGAATGACCTGATGGTCTGGCTATTCCTCGTCTGATTGTTGGCTGTGGTAACTTTGTCACATCTGGCACTTTAACCCCAGCATTATCTTCTTTCTTAGGAAAGATGAAAAAATGACCATGTTTTCTATTTATAAATCAGTTTGTAAACAGAAATAAAGGATAATTATATGAAAATTCTGTTTGTAATGCAATTATCCTTTGCTGTTCTGCAGCTTGTTTCTCTTACTTAACATTTCTCATCTCGAAAATACTTTATCCTCTGGAGAATCGATTTAAATTCGAGATTTGCCAAGCTGCTGTCCTTTTCTTTTGTTAGTTCGACTAGCACTAGATGTTGGATAAGTTTGTACGTCTTCTGTTTGCAAAAATACCATAAAATGATCTAATGTAAAAAAAAAAACTAGAACTATTTCACTTCAATAAAAATTTATATTAGAAGTTTTTGGCGAAAAATGGTTGAATTAAGGAGTGTATGTTAAAAAAAAATAGTAATAAAAGGAAATGAAAAAATTAACTAGAAAAGATTTTAGGTTGTATCAAAGTGCCCCGACATAAACTATCAATGTGCCCCGTACAGCCATTTTGAATAAAATGAGTATCAAATCCAACACTTCATAATTTATCTAACAATAAAGAATGAGGAACTGATAAAGAGTAGCTTTACTTGCCAGAGAGAGTATTCTTTTCTGTTGAAAATACTGAAAGAGTTGTATAATATTATTTCAATTGTACAACTCAAGTTTACTTTTGACCTACAAAAACAATAAATCACCTGTCCCATTTCACCAAACTACTGAATCATTCCAAGACTTTCTGTATATAGTTGAGTACACTAGCATCATCTTTTGAATCTGTTGTGAAACTTCCTGTAATGACCCTGTGATCAGTAGAGGGGGTGTATCAATATGCCCCATGTATCAATGTGCCCCAGTTCCCCCTATACATTTAAACAAACTTTTACAGCAAAATCAAAAATAGTTGGTTAAAATAATGAAGTTAGTTAAAATTAAAGTCCTATTCTGAACATTGTCAATCCAACTTAGATCTTGTTAGTAGTGTAGGGAACAATAAGAGAAAACTTTTGTTTCCATAGCGATAATGACTTCTCCAATATAGGAATATATAGCGGCAGTATTTTCGTCAGTCCAAATGGTGAAACTGTGTAAATTTAAAAACTGTAAGTTTAGATTTATCTCACCAGTCTTACGTTGTTCTGCTGCAGATGGAATCACAAATCTTGAACAGCTATCTCCAAATCATGTACAGAGTGGCACGGTGCAATCTGGCGTTTCAGCTGATCTCACAAATACTCTATAGGGAACAAGTCAGGAGTTAGCCATAGAAGAATCTGAATATGACGTAGAAAGTTTGACCAACTTCTGTTTTTGGATGAGCATTAGCTTACTAAAAAATTGCTCATGGAAGACTATATAAGAAATGTTCCGCATTTGATCTAAGAATGTCGTCAACATAATGCTGACCTCATTAAGGTTCCACGTATTACAATTAGAGGGAACTGGGTATAATAGGATATGGCCCCTCTAAATCATTACGGCTGCGTAGGCAGTATGTCGCGCAGCTGTGTTGGTGGACTTAAACCATTTGTCAGTGCACCACTACATCGGTATGCGGTTATCATATGTCCCAAAACTACTTACTGGCAAACCGTGTTATGCAGTGGTGATTCCTAATTCGTTTTAGGTAAAGATGTTAATAACATACCGTTATAGAAGCATGTAAGGTGAAGGAAAATCTACCAATACTTTCGTGCAACACACAGCAGGCGTATGAAATTCTTCAATCTCTTGTAGGAACTTTTCTAAATGATATTCCAAGAGCAATTTGTCAGCAAGATAATGTTCCTCCGCATCAAGTTCGAGCTGCTCAAGACTTCCTACGTTGCGTTCAGATTCTTTCATGTCCTGCCCCGTCCCGTTTTCTGGATGATGCCGCCTTGTCACTTTGCACATGATTTAGAGATGGCTGTTCAAAATTTGTAAGCTTATCTGCCTCAGAACATCCTCAGATTTCTAATCAGTTCAATGCCGGAACGTGTTGCGGCATGTATTGCAGCAGACGGCAGTCCGACGCGTTATTGAAGTTGCACTGTATTTGTCTAATTGTACACATCTGTATTTGTTCAATCGTCTTGATTTTGGGATCAAAAGAATCTTTTATCTGAACCATTATGTGTATTAAATTTCATTTCAATTCGACGCTCCCTTCTTGGTGCGCTATTATCAATGTTCCTTAGTATGTATACTTAATTTTGTATAAAGTGTTAAATTCTTTCTCACGGTTCGCCAGCATTTAACACACAAGGTGTTAAATTAAGCATTAAATATTTAGAAGTATTTCGAGAACTAAGAAAAAAAATAAGCATCTTTAAGAAAGAAAAGTAGAAAGAAAAAAAATTGGATATTTTAGATTTGCATTTTCCGCCCATAGACTTAAGAGACTACTTAACTCACGCATAAATACCCATTCTTTAATGTTAACTTACTTTATTTGCATCTCAATATTTCCTAATAGTATTTGCTGTTTTTTTTTTTTTTTTTTTTTTTTTTTTTTGGTAGTATTTATTTTTATTGTCGGAGTTGGTTTCAAATTGAAGGCAATCACATACACACACACACAAAAAAAAAAACTTGATTTAAAAAAAAAAATGAGAAACTAAAAAACTGAAGTTTTTGTATAAATCAAACTCAGCTACTCAATGCAAAAAGGCAAAAAAAGGAGGGGGGGGAGATGGAAATTATCATTTAAAAATAATTGAGAGACAAGCCAGGTATCGTAAAAAAATTCTTCTATTGGATTAACATCAGCAAATGCTTTTTTATGCATGTCCCTTGCGACGAGAAATCGGAAACTGCCTGAATTAGCGGTAAAATATATGGACAAGACTTAAAATGTATGGAGTATTTTAAAGATGTGTAGACTGGGAAAAACCTGTTTTGAGAAAAAACAGCATTTGAAATAAATATGATGTGCCATTTTCTTTACTACTCTAATGAAGTAACACACTTCCTGGCAAATAAAAAGCAGTAATGTATTATTTTTTAAACATTTAAACACAGGAAAAAATATACAGATTCATATTTTTGACTGAAATTTTGCTTATTTCAAAGTCTGTCGTCCCGTTAAATATCTGAACTTATGGAGTTATGAAGAATAAAAATTATAATCTACATGCTACTAAAATGAATAATAAAATAATAAAGCCAACAATAAATAGCTATCATTTTAGAAAATCATTATTAATGTCAAATAATAACGGTAAAAACTAAAATACAGTACACTCTTTCAAATTCACACAGCTTGGAATCAAGATTCTGCGAATTTTAGAACTTTGCGGATTTCTGGTCATTGCTTTGTTTACATTTTTAAAACAGTAATTTTAACACAATTAATACTGCAGTTGAGATTATAATGAATGCTTACAATATAGTAAAATATTAAAAAAATCAAGTAAAGTAATAAACTAAAATAATAAAAAATTCGATATATTTTTAAATGATTAAAATATTAAAAGCAAAGGTCAAATAAATAATCAATTATGTATAGTTAAATATTCATTATAAAGGTGAGATGCATTTTTCCTAAACTATTCAATGAAACTCGCATCATAAAGGTGCACTATTAATTAACATCTAAATAATAAAATAAGGAAGTTTTATTTCAGGTTTAGCCAGACATAATAATAAAAAAAGCTTGATTAATGCTATAAATACAATTGGCAAAAAGATTGTAATAACCAATAATATCAGCAATACCTTGAATTTTTTCCAGAAATGAATTTATTCTTCCTTCATGAAAAAACATGAATTCAGTAATATTAACGAAAATTACAGATTAAAATATATATAGAAATAATATAAATATAAAAAAGTCAAATCTTGTCTTTATATCTGAACTGAAAGTTTCATCTATAAATTATGCGTGGATTTTAGAGAGTTGCGGATTTTAGGGTTGTAGATTTAAGAAAGTCTACTGTATTCTTAAAGAATTACGAAAGCTTTTCGATCCTCTCAATACTTTTGCTTGTAATGAGTCTAAAAAAATGTGAAAAGAATTTACAAACTGCAAAACTATGGCCGAGCAAATGTTTTCTTGATTTTGATTCTTAATAAAAATAGACATCTATACATTTTATTACAATAACTAATAATTAAAGTTGATATCTTTATATTAAGAAGAAGAAGAAACAGAAAAAAGCTTAGATACTGTAATTAATTGTTATTAATGAAAAATAGAAATATGAGAAATATCTCTTTCAATAAAGAAAATTCATTGTTTCACTTTTTTACAAGAAATATCTCTTTTAATAAAGAATAATTTGTTGCTTCACATTTTCAAAGGAATCGCAAAAATTGATTATGCATAATATAAAACAAAGAGTTTCTATTGTTAAACAAATATTTAACAATAGAAAACTCTTAATAAAAATCACGACTTGAGCATTTCCTGAAAGCTTAATGGCATTATTGAATGAAATAAAGATATTTACTAAGATTAAATAAAAAGAATTGAACAAATTTAAAACTAGAGTCAATTACTATATTAAAATTTAGTTTTGTGCTTCGTATTATGAATCACCATGGATTTTCTTCTCTAAAATTGTAAAAGTACGGGGTATACTTTTTTCTTTCTTTCATTTCGAAATATAGATAAGTCTTTATAATTAATCCGTTTAAATTTTATTTTATGGTATTCTAAAAAAAAAAAAAAAAAAAAAAAAAAAAAAAAAAAAAAAAAAAAACCAGTGAAATTCATATTAATGTGGATACTATATAAAAGAAAACACGTGAAAACGTAACTGGACTTTGCATGGCAAAAAATTTGAATTTCAGTCGCAGCAAAAATATCAGTCGATCTGGCCTATACACGATCAGATAAAGGATTACTTTTTGTCTACTTAAAATGAGGGAGGGACAAGGATAAATTGATATTGATTCAGGAAAATATGATTAATATCCAATGTTAACATGAATTATTTGAATTACTTTTAAAGATTTACGCGTCGTACTTTCTGAACTCAAATTTTTCGCCTGGAGTAAATTAAAACTCACGAAAAGAGGACGCGAATTGCGAAATTATATCTGAGCAGACGATTTCTAGATTTCGATTCTAAGCAAGACCCATAACCGTGATATATCACTGACCCCCCCCCCCCCCCTGCCCTCCTCACCAATAAGTAATAACCAACTTGGTTAAACCAAGGTAATATCTTTACAGCAAAAGAAAAAAAAAATTACACCGAAAGCTGTAATTAATTACAGCTCGCGAAAAATAGAAATATTGGAAAAATTTTGCAATGCCAATATCGGAAAGTTTCTTTTTCTTCGTTGGAAACATTGACAACGTGGTAAAAATAATGTCCTTCTTAATGTTCCATGGCGACTTGAATTAATGACGTTCATGAATCATAGAATTTTTCAAAAGAAAAAGACCGGAATGAATTATTTAAGAGACCACCAATTGCAGAGTATTTCGCAATGTAATCAGTGCTATGTTCAAGGAAGTATATAATGGGATGGGATTTGGTGTTAAGTAAAGACTAATGCTTCATTTTTTAAGAAATAGCTTAGAAGACAAATGACAGGTTAAAAATCAATAATAAGTTTAAAGAACTTTTCCCTAATATTCTGTAATGTGATTCTTCGTATCGATTACTTGATACAAATAATTCGAGACTTCGCAACTGATATTTATTACAAAACTTTTGTATTGCATTACAAAAAGCACGTATAGTTTGAGTAAAATTACTAGACTTTAAACAATGCTTGTTTAAAAGTTTGATTTGTTTATGATTGAAAAAATATAATTAATCAATCAGAAATGCTATCAAAAATAAAATTTTGCAGTTTGGGCAGAATTTTTGGAGTCTAAAAAAGAAAAAAGCATCATATAGTATGAGTAAAGTAAAAGAAGGGATGGGAAGTAAAAGACTACTTCAGTCAACTAAAAAAACTCGCCCACAACTAATTATAATATAGCATGGAATAAATTTATAAAGATATCTCATTTACATTTTAATGTTTTTATTTATTTACAGTGTCTCACATAAGTGATGGGACACTTGTGCTTTCCAAAAGGAAACTAATCAAATAAATTAAAAAAACATGCACACATTTTTTTGTGGGTGTGTTTCATACTTAAATTTAGTAAAGATTATTACATAACATACATTTTATCAAAATATTAAAATATTAATTTAATAAAAATACAAATGTTTAGAACGGAGAAAAAATAGCTCACATAAGTGATGGGACACCATTATATACAGTGTCTCACATAAGTGATGGGACACTTGTGCTTTACAAAAGGAAACTATTCAAATAAATTAAAAAAACATATACACATTTTTTTTGTGGGTGTGTTTCATACTTAAATTTAGTAAAGATTATTACATAACATACATTTTGTCAAAATATTAAAATATTAATTTAATAAAAATACAAATGTTTAGAACGGAGCAAAAAATAGCTCACATAAGTGATGGGACACCATTATATATGCAACAAAAATCATCTGAAATAAGCAATAAAAATATTTTTTGGTGTTTTATTTTTACTTAAAAGCAATTGGCAATAATTTATAAAATCGTCTGCAGTATTTCTCTCCAGTTTGTTTTGGAATTTTTGTGTTTTTTAGCTCTGTGTAGCCATGAATGCTAAACGAAAAGAAACTTCGCCTGAAATTCGAAAATTAGTTATTAATTTGCATATTGAACGTGGAAAATCTATTAGAAAAACTGCTGAAACAGTTAACTTGAGTCGTTCAACAATTTTCAATATCATTAAACGATATAAAAAGAATCATATGATTCAGGATAAAAGAAGACCTGGCCGACCATCAAAGCTATCCAGTGGAATAAAGCGAATTATCGTTCGAAATATTAAAAAAAATCCAAGAAATAGTGCTTCAAAAGTTGCTGCTGATTTACAAGCATTATATGGAATAATTGTTAATCCTGAGACTATTAGAAGGGTATTTCGATCTGCTGGATATCACGGTAGAGTAGCCAGGAAAAAATTCTTCGTAAGTGAAAAGAATAGAAAACTCAGACTAGCTTTCGCAAAATCCAACATAAATAAGAATTCTGATTACTGGAATAAAGTTATATTTGCTGATGAGAGTAAATTTAATATATTTAGTTCTGATGGTAGAATCTTGGTGTGGAGAAAAACCAGGGAAGAATTTCGCAAACAGAACTTGGTACCAACAGTAAAACATGGTGGAGGAGGAGTTATGGTATGGGGGTGTATGTCGTCCGCTGGAGTTGGTAATCTTGTTTTTACTGACAGTATAATGGATCAGTACAAGTATATTGATATTTTAAAGCAAAATTTGAAATCTTCAGCACGAAAATTGAACCTTCATAACGATTTAAAATTCTGCCAGGACAATGACCCCAAGCACACTGCTCTGAACGTTAGACTCTGGCTGCTATATAACTTTCCTGAAATAATAAAAACACCACCACAATCTCCAGACTTAAATCCCATAGAGAATATTTGGCATGAATTGGAATCAAGAATTCGCAAACACACCATTTCTTCAAAACAACAACTAAAATCGGTGCTTCAAGAAGAATGGGGTAAAATCACTCCAGAAATCACAAAAAATTAGTCAAATCCATCCCAAAATGATTAAATCATGTTTTAAAAGTAAAAGGAAATCCAACAAAATATTAAAACCTTTTAAAAAGTAAAATTTTTGGATAAATAAGGTACCCTGGGGTAATAACGCCAGGCGGGGTAATAACGCCAAGTGCTTATATTTTGCATAATTATACAATAATCTGGTAAATGACACCCATGTCCTCTGCGCAGAAGGGTTTTGAGTCATATAAATCGCAAAAAACAGCTTCAAGTTAATTTGTTTCATTTTTAGGTCTTATTGTTTTTACAAACAACTAAAATTAACGCTTGATCTAAAATTTCGAGATATAATTTTCGATGCGAAGACTATCTTTTTATACGGAAATACTTTGTTAATTCGTGAATTTGTAGTGCATTTCATGTACTTTTAAAATGTTGTTGAAGATTTTGGATATCTTCCCGAGATAATTTGTAATTTAAAATGTACTGCGCAATAACTATACCGGGGTAATAACGCCAATTCTTGACATTAATACCCCGGTTGATTCCCTACAGTGGCCGAGCTACATCCTAAATGCTGATTCAAATAAACACAGTTAAAACTGTGCAATGTTTCTCATATTTCTATTTAAACGGTCCTTTTTAAGCAAAAAGAAACTCACGGTCTGATATTCTTTTGCCTCATCCCCCCTCCCACGCCACACCTTTATTTTTCTTACACTTTCACAAAAAAAATGAACATTTTCAATAGCTGAGAATACAATTTGTCAATTTCTATGTTTGTAGAGTATGTATTTTTAGAATTGGGCTATCTACATGCATTTATTCCATCTTATTTCATAGTTTTGTTTGCATGGCGTTATTACCCATATAGGTGGGTAATAACGCCAAATAGCATTGGTCAAGAAAAAACGCCATTACATTTTATGAATACATATCTGTTAAATTATTTTATTTTATATAGACAGTCAATGAGTTATTGTATCAGATCCTATATTTGTTTGAAAAATACAATTTAAAACTAAGCCGTGAAAATTGGTAGAACCTTAACGTGGCGTTATTACCCCAGGGTACCTTATTTGATGGAAAAGTAAGTGTCCCATCACTTATGTGAGCCATTTTTTGCTCCGTTCTGAACAATTGTATTTTTACTAAATTAATATTTTAATATTTTGACAAAATGTATGTTATGTAATAATTGTTACTAACTTTAAATATGAAACACACCCAAAAAATTTTTGCACATGTTTGTTTATTTATTTTATTGCAGTTTCTTTTTATAAAGCACAAGTGTCCCATCACTTTTGTGAGACACTGTATTTATATTTATGGATAGCTGAGATCAATTTGTTCAAAGGCTGTTTTTTACTATTCGATTTTATTTATGGGTATTTTTAATGAGGACACTTTACTTTTCAGAACCGCTTTCGAAAATGAAAACACCCATTAAAAAGGAAAATAAAATCTGCTAAGAGAATTGAAAAAGGTAGAGAAAAGTTGATTGAAACTTTATAGAGATCAATCTCATCAATCCAATAAGCAAAAAACAAAATCATTTAAAAATATTAAAATGCAAACGTGGTATCTTAAGAAATATCTTACAATGGGTTAGCATTAGTGAGCGAACCTTTTAAGGGGTCTCAGGACTCTAAAAATGGGAAAAAATGAAAATAACAAACTATTTTCAACTTTTAATGTCTTAAAATGTATATGATTTTAAAACATAATTTTTATTTTGATGAAAGACATAAGTATGTTCTTTCATTTCATACACCTTTAAAAAATTTCAAGATGCAAAATTAGCATTTACAGGAGGCTCCAAACTCTCAGATATTTGACGAGCCGAAAATTCTTATAATAGCTTATGCGCACAATCACAAAATAAATATTGCAACAAAAATGAAAATTTTGATACCTACTTATACACCAGATTGTCATAATTTTCCTGAACCTAAATAAATTTGTCTTTAAATCATTTTCTATTTTTAATACGGGATTGCTGTTAAGTAATGCAAAATTTTGAAAATGTCAATACATAATATAAACATCTAAAAACCATATTTTTTTTTTATTAATAAAAAGAAAATTTTAGGTTCCGTTTGTACAGATTAACCTGAAAAATATGTTTTGAAAATCTTATGAAATAATAATAATAAGTTTTTGAGATATCGTGCGCGTTATGCCAAAAATGTCATTTGGAGAAAAATGACTTCGAAGTTTCGGAAATGCCTCTTCAGCTATTGAGCGAGTATAATTCCAAAAGCCATAACTTGTGTTCTAATTGAGAATTTCAAGAAAACAATTATATTAAAATGTTCAGAAAAAATAGTAGTTTAACATATAAAAAATAAAAATTTCGGAAGTTTGGAAGCTGTAAGAGGCTACTTCCCTCAAATGAAAAAACCCGTTTGCTAATGCTAATCCTATGGGAGAAATTTATAAAAATATCTCGGTTGCATTTTAAATATTTTTAGATGATTCTTTTTGCATTGAATAACTCAGATTGATCTGAATGGAGGTCGTTTTTTAGTTTTTCGATTTTGGTTGCAGATATTTTTTATGGGGTTGCTTTCGCTTTCCAAACCGGTTCCAAAAATGAAAGCATCCTTGTAAAAAATAACTGTAAACAAAATGAAAAAAGTAACTAACGTCATGCATATAGATCGATCTCAGATATCCAAAGCCAAAATATCATTTAAAAATATTGAAATGCAACCGAGATATCTGTATAAATTTCTTCCATAGGATTAGCATTAGTGAATGGGTCTTTTCATTTGACTGAAGTAGCCCCTTAAGAGTCCTGAGACCCCTTAAACTAGAACCTTTAAAGCAATTTTAACTGCTTTAAAAATTGATCTGCATTAACCAGTGAGGAAAAAAAAACTAAGCCTATTTATAGTAGATACGAATGGCATGTAAAAGCGACTTTTTAACAATATCGAAAAAAAAAAAAAAAAAGGAAGAAAGAAAAAAGAAAAGAAAGAAAGAAAGAAAGAAAGAAAGAAAGAAAAAGAACTTTTACTTTTGGCTCACGTCGTGTCGCTGAGTGCTTCCTATTTGATTCTGTTTTCACATTTCAAAAGATAAAAAGTTAAGAAACTGTAGATCCATTTCTTGCTGATCGCTTCAATTATATGAATTTTAAGGAGGAAAAGAGGTAAAAAGAATTATGAATCATATTTTAGTTTTTAAAAAAATCTTTAAAGTCTAAATGACATATTTCTCGACTTTGCGGCGTCAGCGAAAATTACTGTTTAAAGATTTATGTCGGCATCAGCAGACAGAACAAAGAGGTTTAGTCACTCCTCTGTTCAGAAAGAGTTCAAAAGCATATTAGGATTAGATCTGAACGACTTCGAGTCTGAACATTTAAATCGAGAATTTCAGCAAAGAATTGAGAAATATTTTTTATTTGATGATAACATTTTCCTGTTTGTCAAAATTGCGGAAAATTATTTATCGGGGAGGATGAAACAAAGTCAAATATTATCTCTTATAGCCATGTATCCTATTTAATTTTTTTTTATTATCCCTGTATAGCTCAAATTATGAATTCATGAAAATTTCCTCTTGTAAAGAATTTTTCGTAAAATTTGTAAACTTTTTATATTATTTGAAGCAATAGAAAAGCATTTTTTAAAATAGCAAATTTGAAAAGGAATGACTTTTCTTCTAGAGATTTTGCATGGATTTTTTGAATTAAAAGCGGGAAAACATGGTTTTATTGCCTAGGAGCCTAATTCAAACTATTATAAATAGTAAATTTTGGTCATACAAAAATTAAATTGTTATTCTTTCACTTATTACAGATTGGATTTTTTAAAAAATAACTTTAGCTTTCGTGTTGCCTGTTGGTGACAGTTTGAAATATTACAATTGCAAAAATATTTCAGATGTTGTTTTTCATCATATGAAAAAAAAAAAAAAAAAAAAAAACATTTGCATTAAAATAGTTAATTTTTTAAAATTTATGAAATTTACATTTTTTAAAAAAGTTATTGGGTATTATAACCCTTTGCTAGGTCCACATATGTGGGCCTCTATTTTTTCCCCATATTTTTTTTTAACATTTTTTAAAATTTATTATTTTTTAATTTACATTTGGCTTAACAGCTTAATGCTTTTTGCTGCAAAATCAAACAAATAAATGCCAGCAACATCAACCAATAAAGAAACATCTATGCTGATTTCCTTATAAAATAAATGCTGTTTGTACCTGAGTTTGAAAAATGCCTTCAAGACAATGGTGTCAAAAAAGGGAGAAATTTGCATAGGGGGGGGGGGTATTCCAATCCAAACTGCTTATTTTCGGATTCATTTTTGCTCTCAATCGCATCAGACTGGCAAATTCACTTTTCTAGAAACTACATAATGTACTTTTCATTTTTTTTTTAAATGCAGAAAACATTACGATAAATCATGTCAAAGTCTGCGTTTTGAACCGAATTTTCTGAAGCAAGAGATCTGGAAATGAAAAAAATGGTCATACTGAAAAAAAAAATTGTTTATAAATCAAATTCTAATGAAATTATCTGAAAATGAAATCTTATAGTACTTCTCTTCAAACATTATCTCAGCAAGTTTCATGTTTTTACATTTAAGAATGGATCTGAAAATGTATCAGAGAATTTCGAGCTATAGAGGGTGGAAAAATATTTTTCCGAATACAGCTATAATAAAATTTGTTAAGGATTTGAATATCAGTGACTTTTTTAACCCTCTCATGAATAAATTATTTTTCATTGTTTTTCATTATTTACAAAGAAAAAAAAAGTGATAAATGAGAATTTATTATAAAATAATTTTATTACTGTGCTGCATGCTAGCTATTCACAATGCTAGCTCTGTTCACAAATTAGAGCTCTATAAATGAATGCTGAATTTTTTTTTCTGTTTTTCCCTGATTTATAGGGCAATAATTATCTGAGTTCATACGAGGCCCGTATACATGAAAAAGTTAAAGCTCTTAAATTTGTTATTGTGTGTATTTAATTTAGATATAATTTAATTGGTATTTTATTAGGGTTTGTAATTTTAGATCCGTATTTGTGCAGCTAAATTACTAGTTCCCTAAAAAATCCATTACAGAAAATTTCTGTTTTTCGGTATGATATCATTTCGTTTGCGAAAAACCAATGAATGTGTATTTGTAGCAATATTTTTGCTTCATGTCTGAAGGAAATAAATTTTATCATTCAGTCAGGATACCAAATAGAAAATATATTGGCAATCTCAACCGAAGACTATACATATAACAACCCTACCTCATCTTCATATACCGGGTGTCCCAAAAATGACTGATGGATTTTAAAATTCAATAACTTGCAAACGGTGACAGCTTTTTAAAAAATTTTTGCAGGAGGATTATGTACAATGTCAGGAGTTTTTTTTACCGTATTTTTTATTTTAGTTCGAATTTCGAACAATAGGTGGCGCTGGCGGCGATTGAAGGCCAGGTGATCAGTGCTGAGTGAAACGTCGACCTGGCCTTCAATCGCCGTCAGCGCCACCTATTGTTCGAAATTCGAACTAAAATAAAAAATTACGGTAAAAAAAAACTCTTGACCATATACATAACCCTCCTGCAAAAATGTTCTAAATAGCTTTAACCGTTTGCAAGTTATTGAATTTTAAAATCCATCAGTCATTTTTGGGACACCCGGTACATGTTCCCGCGATTTTGGAGAGTCATATTAAAAAATGCCAGATTTTGTTTTCTGGTTTAAGGGGATCCAGGGCACAAAAATCTTCAATTTTTCTAAAAAACTTCTTGCATTAAAATTTTCGCCTTTTTTTTTTTTTTTTTTTTTTTTTACTTAAAATGACGTTTAAACCATGCTTCTAAATTTAATTGGAACCAGATATATGAGTTTTTTGGTTTTGATTTGTTTTCAAAATCTGCCTTTCAAGCAATAGATGTTATGGAAACCTCTGCTTGTGGAAATGCGCTTTTCATCATAATGGCGTTTTTCAGCATTTCTCCTATTTAAACTGCTATAACTAAAGAACTGTCAAAGTTAAATGATTCAAATTTGGAACGTGTCTTTTCCAATTGTTTTACATTAAATTTGATACAGCAAATTAAAAAATATATTTACTTTTAAAAACATGATTTTTTTTTTAAAGTTACATAATTTTTTTCATATTTTTAATTTAAATATTTTTATTATTTTTTTAATTTAATATTTTTGAAAATGCAGAATTAGAACTAAAATTTATATATTTCTATTTTTGCTTATATATTTTTATTTTCTGTTTTTTTATTTATCGTTTTTAAACTACCCCAGGATTTTAATAAATTTTAAATTTTGAAACAATTATGAGAAGTTAACAAAATACTAGTATGACACCAAAACCCTACATTTTTTGTAAATTACACTGCAGCTCACATCACAATTCCTTCAGACACAGCATGTTGGTTATAATAATTGGAGTTTGCATCGAATTCTTGCACTCTCAAATAAAATCTTACATTTCTACACGAGTAAAAATAAAAGTGATTAAAAAATATTAGGTTTTATATTTTTGTTTCAGGGAGAATGTCTTATTTAAAATTTCTTCCTACCGGCGGGCAATTCCTTCAAAAGACAATGAAATATATTACTGGCCAACTCGTAAACAAGTGTACATCGTGGACGAGTTTAAAGCTCTTAAATTTGTGATTATGTGTATTTAGGTCAGAGATACAGTCGACTCTCGTAAATTCGAACTCGTCGGGACCACAAGAAATGTTCGAATTATCCGAAGTTCGAAACATGCTTAATATGGTACTTTTACAAAGGAATTAATGTTATAGTGTTTTTTAAACTTATTTCGTCTGTTATCATTAGAATATGACTTAATATTAAATTAGAATGTATAAATACATAAACTAATTACAAGATTAGAAACAAGCACAATGGAAGAAAAATTTAAAGCGTCACTGATGGACAGACGGGGTACTAAGAAAGTGGATATCAAATGCATTGTATTATATGCATACTCGTTCGTAACAATTTTCACAAAAATCAAAGAAAGTTATTCAAATGATCTGAAATTCGTGAGAAAGAAAAGAAAAATGAAAAATCGGAATTCTCGTTAGTTCGAATTAAACGAAGTCAAGAGAAAATGAGTTCGAATTAATGAAAATTTTTAACATTATTCTGATATTGAAAATTTCGGGATTTCATCTTTAGTTCGAATTAAGCGAAGATTCGAATTATCCGATTTCGAATTAATGAGAGTCGACTGTAATTGATTTTTGAAAGAGTTTGTAATTTTAGATCCATATTTGTAAATCTAAATTACTAGTCCCTAAAAGGATCGATTTCAGAAAATTTCTTTTCTCAGATATCTAGGATGATATTCCGTTTGTGAAAAAAAGCACTTTGCAGCATTATTTTAGCTTTGGGTCTGAAGGGAATAAATTTTATTTACCCCATTCAGTCAGAATACCATACATGAAACCATTAATCATAATCATCATCATACCTTCACAGAAAGTATACTAGTCATCTCAATTAGAGACTATGCATATACAACTCCACATCATCCTCAGATAAATATGCCTTAATAACACGATTTCGGAGAGTCATATAAAAAAAAAAAAAATGTCAGGTTTTATTTTCTGGTTTAATGGCCAATTTTGCATGAAATAAATATTTCCCCCTTAGCTCTTCTTATCTTGTGGCGATTATTTCAAAAAGATAACCAAATATTATCCTGTGTGAAAGTAAATTGGAGCAACGAATAATGCAATTTTTATCCAAGTAATTGTTTTTCACAAAATACTAGTGTGACATTAATATCCTGTATTTCTTTCTAAATTACACCTCTGCTCGCATCACAGTTCCTTCAGACACAGCATGTTGGTTATCCTAATTGGAGTTTGCATTGAATTCTCGCTTTCTCAAATAAAATTTCACATTTCTAACGAGGAAAAATAAAAGTGATATGAAGAATATCCGGTTTTATATTTTTGTTTAAGGTAGAATGTCTTATTTAAAATTTCTTAATACCGGTGGGCAATACTTTTGAAAAGACAATTGCATATATTACTGGCCAAATCGTAAGCAAGTGTGCATCGTGGGCGAGTAAGGGATGTTATTGCACTACCTAGATTTAAAAATTTAATTAACTTCATTTTTGTCTGTGATTCTGAAACGTTAGTAAAACATGTTATTCCCAATAAATTTAAAATCCTTAAGACTAAGCGAAAAAAGAACTAAGGATTTTTAGTGAGATAGCTATAACGCCTTGAAAACCCGTGGAAGAACTTTAAATTAATCATCGTGAAAAAAGGCGTTAAAGGCACATTTTTTCAAAAAATTCTGAAAATATTTCTTATCCGTTATCTTTTCATCTTTTTATTTATACGAATATGCTTAAAAATGGATTACATTAGGAGTCTGACAGAAAAAATTTAGTTCAGCTCATTTCAAGTTTATATTTTCCTTAAAAAAAAAAAAAAAAAAAAAAAAAAAAAAAAAGATTTATGCTACGGACCACAGAAAAATCTTGACCGTAACTGGATTTCATACTGCTCGCATATAAGAATTTGAGGAGCAGAGCATTATTTATATAATTTACAGATATCCCTTCAAGTATTGCTTTTCTAGAATCTATTAGCAAGAGAGACCTATGAGAGTAACGTCTAATAATACATTTCCTAAATTATACTTCACTTTATACTTTTCGTCTCATGAAATGAATTCATCCGTCTTTGTTCTCCCCTTCTCCATCTTCTCTACACTTAAAAAAAAAAAAAAATCTCTCAAACTGACAGGAAAAAACCCGTCAATTTTGCGGCCATTTTAAACTGTTTAATTTACAGAAAATATCTGTAATTCTTTCTTAAAAAAGTGTTTTTTTCTGTAAAAATTACAAAATTTAGTTTTTTTTTTTTTTTTTTTTTTTTTTTTTTTTTGCAAAAAAATCTTTTTTAAAGAAAAGCAGTTTTTCTGTAAGAAACACCGATTTTTTTTTTTTTTTTTTACAGTGTAATAAATGTTCTAAAATATATTAAAAAGTAAAATGGAGCAAATGCCATCATTACTAGATCAGACTTGTATAGAGAAATCAAGGGTGACAATCGTATGTCAATCATGAATGACTAAGTAGCGCGTAACACCCTTCCATTTAACTTCAAAATTAGCTTTATTGTCTAAATCAACGTTTATAGATTAAATAAATGAATAAATAAAGTAGAATACAAAATTTAGTTAGCCCTGCTGTGCATTTTAGAAACCGACATAATGTTGCGGAATCGAAAAGTACTGAGCTTTTTTAGATTATAGTAATCAGTCTTTAAGATCTCTATCATTACATTCAGATGTGATAACTAATAAGAGATAAGAAATTTGAAATATAAGAGATAAAAAATGTGGAATTTGAAGCCCATAATTTTAGTCTGCTCTAATTTTAGATTTATTCTATACTTACTGAACAGACGCAATTGTTTAGAGTCTTTATTAAGTTTTATTCCCAATACAAATATTTCAATTTAATATTATTACAACAGAAAATTCAATCCTTTTTCATTGCAAATAAAATTAAGATCTCAATAAATGCTTTTTTGGTGATATATGATATATAGACGTTAGTGTCATCCAAATTAATGTTTGAAATATTGTACATATGTTTTCAAACTACATTATTTATCTGATATATGAATATTTCTTCAACAACAGCTTTTCCGTGAACTCTGAAATTTACTCTTAAATAATAGTACGACAATAATAATCAATAACTGGCAAGGCTTTGTGGTTATTTGGCGAAACGAAATACAGTCAATCAGGGTGACTTTGCTCCACTTTTACGAAACTTTGATTCACCCTGTCATGGTGGAATCTTGACGAATTACAGTCGACTCTCGTTAATTCGAAATCGGATAATTCGAATTTTCGCTTAACTCGAACTAAACATGAAGTCCCTAAATTTTCAATGGCAGAATAATGTTAAACTTTTTCATTAATTCGAACTCATTTTCTCTTGATTTCGTTTAATTCGAACAAACGAGAATTCCGATTTTTCGTTCTTCTTTTCTTTCTCACGGATTTCAGATCATTTGAAAAACTTTCTTTGATTTTTGTGAAAATTGTTCCGAACGAGTATACATATAATCCCATGCATTTGATATCCGCTTTGCGCCCCTAAGTGCCCCGTCTGTCCATCAGTGACGCTTTAAATTTTTCTTCCATTGTGCTTGTTTCTAATCTTTTAATTAGTTTATGTATTGATACATTCCAATTTAATATCTATATTTAAGTCATATTCTAATGATAAGAGGCGAAATAAATTTAAAAAAAAAGTCTATAACATTAATTCATTTGTAATAGTACTATATTAAGCATGTTTTCATTTCATACTTTCCATAATTCGAACTTCGGATAATTCGAACATTTCTTGTGGTCCCGACAAGTTCGAATTAACGAGAGCCGACTGTATTTCCAATAATCTGCCAAACTCACACCAGTGCTGCTATCTGTATTTTGAGACCCAAAACTTTGCCGTTAACTCAAGTGATGTAGCAGATTTAATCTTTTGTCTTCCTTGGCCCAAAGTTACCCTGATTTACTGTACTAAATAATTTTTAATGATCTTAATATTTAAAAAAAAAAAAAAAAAAAAAAAAAAAAAAAAAAAAAAAAAAACTTTTTTTGTGAATTCTATTATGAAAAGTTTTCAAGTTTGTCTGACCTTAGTTATTTTACTTAATCATACTAAATAAATTTCTCGAAATGTATTTAATCTCATACCATTCCTTCTGAAAAAGCAAGCCTGATGATCAGAGTAATAAGCAGTGCACTACAAGTTGAAAAGTAGTAAATATATATACATCTAGTAGGCAATAACCCGCCCCCCGTCCCCTAACACACAGAATACACACACACACACCACTGTCAGTGTTTTCCCTCATTTTTTTTTTTTTTATTTGATTATGAATTTTCAGTACTCATAAACGATTCATTATCAACTAATTGAAAAAGAATTACTACAAGCTAGCTACCATTAAGTTTTGTGCCTTGAAATAAATACAGTGAGCAAAAAAAGTATTTGCACGCAGGCGATTTTTTCCATAAGTAAACATAGAAAGCAAATTTGATATTAGTCTCTTAATTATTCATTTATTTAAAGAAGAAGAAAATAAAAATAACTACCTATTTTCCTTAAACAATAATATTACATATTTTAAAAAATAAATTAATATTTTCTCACACTTAAAAAGTATTTGCAAACTAAGCATTGATTGTTAAAAAAGGCATTAAATGTGAACATTATGCAAATGTTTAGCATATCAGTCCCGCGTTACATTAGCCCCACACTTTAAAGTCACGTAATATATTAACTGGAGCAGGGATTCTGGGGAGTTTTTGTTCTAATGGTGCCAAAAACGTGTGAATTGTAAATTGCTACCCATGAGAAGATTATATATTTCTTAACAATTCGGGATTAAATTACCGAGGAATAGAGAAAAAATTAAATCTAACTTTTTCTAGTGTTCGTTATGTAATTAAGCAAAAAAAAAAAAAAAAAAAAGAAAAAGAAACGGATTCGACAATAAATAAGCCGCGAGCTAGACGTCCAAATCAGCTAAATACCAGGCAAAGGAGAGCCATCATAAAAGAATATTCAAAAACCCTTTTCTAAGTACTCGAGAATTGGCTGTTGATGTCGCTTCAACGTCGGGAACAATAATTACACCACAATCAATTGGAAATATTCTTCATGATGGAAGAGCCCCTTTCGAGGAAGAGCCCCTCGAAAAAGAACATTCATTAGTGTAACAAATAGGTTCAAAAGACTTGAATTTGCAAAAGCTTATGTCAGCAAACCACTAGAGTTTTGGAAAACTGTTTTTTTTTTTTTTTTTTTTTTTTTTCCGATGAAAGCAAGTTCGATATTTTTTGGCTCAGATGGTAAGAAAACTGTATGGCGAAAACCAAATACTTCTCTTTAAATTAAAATTTGAAACCAACTATAAAACATAGCGGTGGTCATGTAATGATTTGGGAAAACATGTCTTTTAACGGAATTACCGAAATGACCTTTATTGAAGGCAATATGAATGCTAAACAATATATTAATATATTGCGAGATCATTTATCTAATAGTGCCCTGAAATTAGGAATTCCTGATTAATTTCCTAAAATTATTTCCAACAGGATAATGATCCGAAATACACTGCATATATTACGAGGTTATGGTTGTTTTATAATGTAAAAAATCAATTGAAAAGGCCACCACAATGACCAGACCTTAATCTGATTGAAAATTTATGGCATATTTTGGATGTGAAAATAAGGAAAAAGAAAATTTCTAACAAATCAGAACTTATGCAAGCTCTTAAGGAAGAATGGCTACAAATCAGCAGTGAAACATGTCACAAATTAATAGAATCAATGCCCAGACGATTACAAGCTGTAATTGAAGCAAAAGGACATGCATATTAAATATTAGCACTGTTTTTAACTTATAAATAATTCCTCTAGTTGTATTTTTATTGCTAGTGTGCAAATATTTTTTTGGCAGTACAAATGCTACTTTTTTATGTTTTCATATTTTAAATATAATTATTAAGTCAGATATTAAATATGTTTATTTGTTTTGTAAAAGTGTTGGTATTTTTAATTCTTAGTTGCTTTTTATTTACTTATACATATGCTACAAAAATTTACTTGGTGTGCAAATGCTTTTTTTGCTCACTGTATTCATATTTCTAAGGAAAAAATGACACGCCTGTCATTGTGTTATCAAAAATACATTTTCTGTTTTGGACTAAGAGACAACTTTGAATACAATAATTTCTTCTATTTTGGAATCCTTCAAAAGACAATCGAATACATTCTCGGATAAACCATAAACCGATGCACCTTCAAACTCATACTGCATTATTTATTAGATATACGAAGGTTCCTTCAAGCGCAGTTTTTCCACAAACTCTCGAATTTTCTCATAAATAATAGCATGACAGTAATACCCCAATAAATTTCCCAAATTGTATTTCACTTCGCACCATTCTTTATGGCAAAGCGTGTTGGTCTTCGGCAATTAGAGTCTAGCAAGTTCAATGCTCGTCTGAAGGTGCCACAATGGAATTCAGGTGAAACGTTTTAGGGTCTCAAGGGGAGGCGTCTTCCATTCATAGATCATGCATCCCTGATTTCGTATGCGTGGAATAAAATTTATGTTCTCTTCTTTGTGGGCATGAACGTGGAACACCAAAGCAGAATATCTATTAGAGAATGAAGAAAATTTCTACTTTGTCTCAATTTCACTTTCAAATGATGCCCCAAATGATCGCATTGTGAAGGGTTTTTTTCCGAGTAATCTAGGTATGGAGGTTAAAGGCAAAGTTATCTGGCCATCATTCTGCACTGTCATATGATGGCAAGTTTATATACGTTTGAAGAACTATTGTGTTTTAACGTGAAAGACATTGAGAATGCGAAGATTTCGATAGGAATAAATGGGATGCTATTTCCGGTTTTAGAGAAACTAAACATTACATCCTTTACTGACGTAAAAATAAATATCCAATGAAAACTAAGTTATAAGCTTAAAGCATTAACGTTCATCAAATTAATTAAAATGAATTCGATCTCTAAGCTGGCCAAAATGGAACTAGTGATGTATATCGAATTGCTGGCTACAAATGTCGCATTGTTATATGATGGCACGTTTCGACACATTTAAAGAATTATCGTGTCTAAAGGGTATATTCGAAAAAACGCTTACCACCTTCAACAGCTCGAAATTTTCCGATACAATTTCAGACATATTTTTAAAAGTAGAAACATGAAACTTGCTGAGGGGATTTTTGAAGAGACGTGTGATGTTTTTTTATGCTCAATTCATTAGAATTTGTTTTATAAACAATTACCTTCTCAATATGACCTTTTTTCAGTCACAGATCTCTCGCTTCGGAAAAGTCGGTTCAAAATGCCATTTTTGATTACTTTTTTTGCAATATTTTCTGCATTTATCAAATAATCGACAATCACGGCACCTTTTGTACTTTCTAAATAAGACAATTTGCCAGTTTGATGCATTTGAGAAAAAAATGAATTTAAAAATAAATCGGAAAATAAGCAGTTTGAATCGAAATGCATCCTTAATATGAAAACTACTGTTTTCGAATAAAAAAACCACTGTTGCCAAAATTTAAAGCCATAAAGCAATGCATTTTTGCGTTTATTTCAATAAATTTACAACATTACATTTGAATTCTACGGCTATTGACTATATTATTTTTAATATAGTAAATTTAAGGAGTAAATTTAACTTCTTATGCCCCGACGGCATTTTAAAGTACATTAAAATAACTTGTTATAAAATTTGTTTGATACATCGATTAGTAGTATTACAGTTTAAAATGTGTTATAGCTACTTTACTCTATCTTGTTCCAAAAGGATTGTACCAAAACAAAAATATATTTAAAAGGATATTTTCTTTTCCCTTTGCAGCTTTCTTGAGGTTGAATGATTGGGAAGGAAAGATTACAGCTCGGAAATATTCGATATTTCATTTCTAAGATCATTATATTTATACATTTCTTAATTCTACAAAATATCGAAAAAAAAAATTAAATAAAATATTTGTGTGGAGATTTAAATATTGCACAAAATCGCTATAAATTCTGACTTAATTAATTAATTTTAACTGACAAAATGCTTCTAAAATTTATTAAATTATTGTATAAATATTTTAATGGAGTATCAAAATTTACAAAAAATATTTTAGCAGGTGAGATATTTACAAATTCATAATTTGGGACGCAAACTGTTTACATGAAGATTAAATACTTTTATGCGAAACTCTATTCCTTTGTTCTTATGCTTTTTTGTGCAAATCCTGAAACATTTTATAAAGAAAATTAACAAAAATAAATTTAAGCTCAATTTTCATCAAAATATTGAAGAGTAATAATGAGTTTCAAGAGATTTCTATATTCTCCAAGTACAAACAGTTGGGATTGTATCTTAAGAGCCTGCATCAGTCAAACCGAAACTGAAAATCCTATCACAAACCTATGCGTGTTGCCACCAGGAAGGCGTATCCCGAACCCAAAGATTGACACTTTAAAAGACCAATGATATTTTCCAAGCTTGTAATTAATAAGAAAATGGTCATCTCACGCCACCCTTTACCTCCAGGCGATAAAAAGGGGATAAGATACCCCAGGAAGAAAAAAGTCATTAGCAAATGCTAAAAACTCTCGCCCCTTTTCAATACTGATAGCCCGAGGGATATGTGCATTTGGATAGTTTCTTCGATATAATTTCTGACCAAAACACTCGGATCCGTTTTAAAACAAGTCGACATTGACCTTTTTTGTTAGATAGTTTCAAGTGAAATTGAATCATTTATATGTAATTTTAAAAGACAACATATAGATCGTGATTATTATGTCAGAGATTGCACATTAAACATTTTCCAAAGAATCTCCTCTACATTTTAATATTTTTAAATGATTTTTTTAGCATTGAATAGCTGAGATCATTGAACTGTACAAAGACCGTTTTATATTTTTTCGATTTTGTTACGAGTGGCTTACATCAATAGAGCGAAATCCCAAGATAGAAATTTTTAAGATATCTCGTTTGTATTTTAATATTTTAAAATGATTTTTTTAGCATTGAACAGCTGAGACTTTTCGGTATAAAGACCGTTTTGTACTTTTTTGATTTTGTTTACAGGTGTTTTAAAGAGGCTACTTCAATCAAGTGAAATCCAATGGAAGAAATTTATAAAAATATCTCTTCTACATTTTTATATTTTTAAATTATTTTTTGGCATTCGATATCTCAGATATTTCGGTACAAAGACCATTTTGTACTTTTTCGACCTTCTTTAGCGGAATTTTAAAAAGCTACTTCAGTGAAATGAAATCCAATGGAAGAAATTTATAAAAATATCTCTTCTACATTTTAATATTTTTAAATGAATTTTTGTCATTGGATAGCTGAGATCTCTCGGTACAAAGATCGTTTTGTACTTTTTCGACTTTGTTTAGGCAAATTTTAAAAAATCTACTTCAGTCAAGTGAAATCCAGTGGTAGAATTTTATAAAAATATCTCTTCTGCATTTTAATATTTTTAAATTATTTTTTGGCATTCGATATCTCAGATCTATCGGTACAAAGACCGTTTTGTACTTTTTCGACTTTGTTTAGGGGAATTTTAAAAAATCTACTTCAGTCAAATGAAATCCAGTGGTAGGAATTTATAAAAATATCTCTTCTACATTTTAATATTTTTAAATTATTTTTTGGCATTCGATATCTCAGATCTTTCGGTACAAAGACCGTTTTGTACTTTTTCGACTTTGTTTAGGGGAAATTTAAAAAAGCTATTTCAGTCAAGTGAAATCCAATGGTAGAAATTTATAAAAATATCTCTTCTACATTTTAATATTTTTAAATGATTTTTTTCTCATTGGATAGCTTAGATCTTTCTCTACAAAGACCGTTTTGTACTTTTTCGACTTTGTTTAGGGGAATTTTAAAAAAGCTACTTCAGTCAAGTGAAATCCAATGGTAGGAATTTATAAAAATATGTCTTCTACATTTTAATATTTTTAAATGATTTTTATGTCATGGGATGGCTGAGATCTTTCTGAACAAAGACCGTTTTTTATATTTTTGACTTTTTCTAGGGGAATTTAAAAAAAGCTACTTCAGTCAAGTGAAATCCAATGCTAGAAATTTCTAAAAATAACTCTTCTATATTTTAATATTTTTAAATGATTTTTTGTCATGTTATAGCTCAGATCTTTCGGTACAAAGACCGCTTTGTACTTTTTCGACTCTGTTTAGGGGAATTTTAAAAAAGCTACTTCAGTGAAGTGAAATCCAATGGTAGAAATTTATAAAAATATCTCTTCTACATTTTAATATTTGTAAATCATTATTTGGCATTCGATATCTCAGATCTTTTGGTACAAAGACCGTTTTGTACTTTTTTGATTTTGTTTACAGTTGTTTTAAAGAGGCTACTTCAGTCAAGTGAAATCCAATGGTAGGAATTTATAAAAATATGTCTTCTACATTTTAATATTTTTAAATGATTTTTTTGTCATTGGATAGCTAAGATCTTTCGTTACAAAGACCGTTTTGTACTTTTACGACATTGTTTAGGGGAATTTTAAAAAAGCTACTTCAGTCAAGTGAATTACAATGGTAGAAATTTATAAAAATATCTCGTCTACATTTTAATATTTTTAAATGATTTTGTTGTCACGGGATAGCTAAGATCTGTCGGTACAAAGACCGTTTTGTTATTTTTCGACTTTGTTTACAGGTGTTTTAAAGAGGGTACTTCAGTCAAGTGAATTCCAATGATAGAAATTTATAAAAATATCTCGTCTACATTTTAATATTTTAAATGTTTTTTTGTCATTGAATAGCTGAGATCTTTCGGTAAAAAGACCTTTTTGTTTACAGCTGTTTTAAAGAGGCTACTTCAGTCAACCGAAATCCTATAGTAAAATTTTATAAGTATGTCTTTTCGACATTTAAAGATTTTTAAATGATTTTTTGTCATGGGATAGCTGAGATCTTTAGGTACAAATACCGTTTTGTATTTTTTTATATTTTGTTTACAGGTATTTTAAAGAGGCTACATCAGTCAAGTGAAATCCAATGGTAGAAATTTATAAAAATATATCTTCTACATTTTAATATTTTTAAATGACTTTTTTTTTTTTCTTTTCATTGGATAGCTTAGATCTTTCGGTACAAATACCGTTTTGTACTTTTTTAATTTTGTTTACAGATGTTTTAAAAAAGATACTTCAGGCAAGTGAAATCGAATGGTAGGAATTTATAAAAAATATCTCTTCTACATTTTAATATTTTTAAATTATTTTTTGGCATTCAATATCTCAGATCTTTCGGTACAAAGACCGTTTTGTACTTTTTCGACTTTGTTTAAGGGAATTTTAAAAAAGCTACTCCAGTCAAGTGAAATCCAATGGTAGGAATTTATAAAATTATCTCTTCTACATTTTAATATTTTTAAATGATTTTTTTTTGTCATTGGATAGCTGTGATCTTTCGGTACAAAAACCGTTTTGTAATTTTTTTTTTTTTTTTTTTTTTTTTTTTTACAGGTGTTTAAAGAGGCTACTTCAGCCAAGTGGATTAAAATGGTAGAAATTTATAAAAATATCTCGTCTACATTTTAATATTTTTAAATGATTCTTTTGTCATGGGATAGCTAAGATCCTTCGGTTCAAAGACCGTTTTGTACTTTTTCGACTTTGTTTAGGGGAATTTTAAAAAAGCTACTTCAGTCAAGTGAAATACAATGGTAGAAATTTATAAAAGGTATCTCTTCTACATTTTAATATTTTTAAATGTTTTCATCTCATTTGATATTTGAGATCTTTCGGTACAAAGACCGTTTTGTACTTTTTCGACTTTGTTTATGAGAATTTTTTAAAAGCTACTTCAGTAATATGAAATCAAATGGTAGAAATTTATAAAATTCTTTCTTCTACATTTTAATATTTTTAAGGGATTTTTTGTCATTGGATAGCTGAGATGTTTCGGTACAAAGACCGTTTTTGCTTTTTTGATTTTGTTTACAGGTGTTTTAAAGAGGCTACTTAAGTCAAGTGAATTCCATTGGTAGAAGTTTATAAAAATATCACTTGTACATTTTAATATTTTTAAATAATTTTTTGTCATGGGATAGCTGAGTTCTTTCGGTACAAACACCGTTTTGTACTTTTTAGACTTTTATTAGGGGAATTTTAAAAAAGTTACTTCAGCCAAGTGAATTCCAATGGTAGAAATTTATAAAAATATCTCGTCTACATTTTAATATTTTTAAATGATTCTTTTGTCATGGGATAGCTAAGATCTTTCGGTACAAAGACCGTTTTGTACTTTTTAGACTTTTATTAGGGGAATTTTAAAAAAGCTACTTCTGTCAAGTGAAATCCAATGGTAGAAATTTATAAAATATTTTTAATTGATTGTTTTGTCATTGGACAACTAAGATCTTCCGGTACAAAGACCGTTTTGTACTTGTACGACTTTGTTTAGGGGAATTTTAAAAAAGCTACTTCAGTCAAGAGAATTCCAATAGTAGAAATTTATAAAAATATCTCGTCTACATTTTAATATTTTTAAATGATTCTGTTGTCATTGGATAGCTGAGATCTTTCGGTACAAAGACCGTTTTGTACTTTTTTTAAATTTTTGTTTACAGGTGTTTTAAAGAGGTTACTTCAGCCAAGTGAATTCCAATGGTAGAAATTTATAAATATATCTCGTCTACATTTTAATATTTTTAAATGATTCTTCTGTCATGGGATAGCTAAGATCTTTCGGTACAAAGACCATTCTGTACTTTTTAGACTTTTATTACGGGAATTTTAAAAAAGCTACTTCAGTCAAGTGAAATTCAATGGTAGAAATTTATAAAAATAATATCTCTTCTACATTTTAATATTTTTAAATGATTTTTTCTCATTTGATAGTTGAGATCTTTCGGTACAAAGACCGTTTTCTACTTTTTTCGATTTTGTTTACAGGTGTTTTAAAGAGGCTACTTCAGTCAAGTTAAATCCATTGGTAGAAATTTATTAAAATATCTCTTCTACATTTTAATATTTTTAAATGATTTTTTTGTCATTGGATAGCTAAGATCCTTCGTTACAAAGACCGTTTTGTACTTTTACGACATTGTTTAGGGGAATTTTAAAAAAGCTACTTCAGTCAAGTGAATTACAATGGTAGAAATTTATAAAAATATCTCGTCTACATTTTAATATTTTTAAATGATTTTGTTGTCATGGGATAGCTAAGATCTGTCGGTACAAAGACCGTTTTGTTATTTTTCGACTTTGTTTACAGGTGTTTTAAAGAGGCTACTTCAGTCAAGTGAATTCCAATGGTAGAAATTTATAAAAATATCTCGTCTACATTTTAATATTTTTATATGATTCTTTTGTCATGGGATAGCAAAGATCTTTCGGTACAAAGACCGTTTTGTACTTTTTAGACTTTTATTAGTGGCATTTTAAAAAAGCTACTTCTGTCAAGTGAAATCCAATGGTAGAAATTTATAAAAATATCCCTTCTACATTTTAATATTTTTAAATTATTTTTTGGCATTCGATATCTCAGATCTTTCGGTACAAAGACCATTTTGTACTTTTTCGTCTTTGTTTAGGGGATTTTTAAAAAAGCTATTTCAGTCAAGTGAAATTCAATTGCATAAATTTATAAAAATATCTCTTCTACATTTTAATATTTTTAAATAATTTTTCTGTCATTGGATAGCTGAGATCTTTCGGTGTGAAGACCGTTTAGTACTTTTTTGGTGTTGTTTACAGGTGTTTAAAGAGGCTACTTCAGTCAAGCGAAATCCTGTAGTAGAAATTTATAAATGTATCTTTTCTACATTTAAATCTTTTTAAATGATTTTTTGGCATTGGATATCTGAGAGCTTGCGGTACAAAGACCGTTTTATATTTTTTCGAGTTTGCTATGGGGGTTTTAAAGGGGCTTACTTCAATCAAGCGAAATCCTATGAAGTTTTGAAGTTGATATAAATATATATTTTTCTCTTCTACATTTTAATATTTTTAAATGATTTTTTTAGCATTGAATGTTAGAAATTTATAAAGATATCTCGTCTACAAGTAAATATAAACTGATGATTACCTCAATCAAGTAAAATCCCATGGTAGAAATTTATAAAGATATCTTTAAGATCATTTAAAAGTCATTTCTAAAGATCATTTTAATACTTGTAATTTTTGTTTCATTATATAACTGATATCTTTCTTTACAAAGAACGTTTTATATCTTTTCGACTTTGTCACGGATATTTTATAATTACTTACTTCAATAGAGCTAAATCACATTTTAGAAATTTTTAAAGATATCTCGTTTGTATTTTAATTGTCTTTAAACGTTTTTTCGGGGGGGGGGGGGGGCATTAGATATCGGAGATTTCTCTGTACAAAGATCTTTTTACATTTTTTAGATTTTTTACGGGTTCTTTAAAGTGGCTTACTTGAATAGAGAGAAATCCCATTATAGAAATTTATAAAGATATCTCGTCAACATTTTAATTTTTTAAATGATTTTTTTAGCATTGAATTTCTGAGATATTTCTGTACAAATACCTCTTTATATTTTTTTCGATTTTTTTACGGGTATTTTAAAGGTGTTTACTTCAATGAAGTGAAATCCTATGACAGAAATTTATAGAAATATCTCGTCTATATTTTAATAATTTTTTTTTTATATTGAACAGCTGAGATCTTTCTGTACAAAGACCGTATTACAATTGTTGATTTCGATACACGTATTTTAAAGGGACTTACTTCAGTCAAGCGAAATCCCATTGTAGAAATTTATAAAAATATCTCGCCTACATTTAAAAAAATTATTTTTTTTTCTTACATTGAATAGCCTTTACGATTTCATTTATTTTAAAGAGGCTACTGCAGTTAAACGAAACAATGTCTTCTCTTTAAAGCTAATGCTATGAAAGAAATTTATAAAAGTTTATCGTCTGTGTTTTAATAGTTTTAAGTATTTTTTTTTTCTTACTTTGCCTAGTTGATATCGATTTGCACAAAGGCCATTTTCTATTTTTCGATTTATTTTACGGGTATTTAAAAAAAAAAAAAAAAACTTTAATCAAGCTAAACAATTTACTAGCTTATAATAATTCTTTCGACGATAATCCAACGGTCGAAATTTATAAATAAATCTCGTCTGCATTTTAATATTTTTTTCCCCCTTTAATAGTTCCGAGCGATCTCTTCAAAGGCCTTTTTCTACTTTTTTAATTTTCTTTATAGGACAGTTTCATTTTCGGAACCGTTTTCAAAAGTGATATTATCCTCATATTTAAAATCTGCAATCAGTATCGAAAAAAGTAAAAAGCGGCCTCTATACTAACCATCGTCACCTATACTATGCAGAAAAAAAAATAATTAAAAATTGGAATGAAAATATGGCATCTTTATAAAAATCTTCCGTAGGTTTAGTATAATTGAGTTTGTCTTTTCGCGTGACTGAAAAAACCGTTATTCTAAAATTTAGATCAGTTAGAGTTAGACTATGACAGGCTTTGGAATATATACGTATTATTTAGTTAAAATAGTATAAGAACTTTAAAAATCATTCGTTTATCTTTCTGAAAGGGAAAAAGAAAGGAAAGACAATTTATATACAATAAAGCATAAATGTATCATTTACGGATGTGAATTTTACCGCAACAGAATATATTTGCTAAAGTATTGTAAATTAGTCATAATTTTCGATAGAAGTGTCAAAATAAATATATTTCTATCTTTTAAATTAGTGTTATCCAATTTAATCATGAATTGCATAATAATTACTTTATATTTTAGAGTGGGTATACTGCAAACTTTTATTGATTAAAATAGAAATATTTATGAAAAGGAACATTTAAACTAATTCATTAAGAATTGTCTAAAAAAATGATACAAAAAAAAAAAAAAAAAAAAAAAAAAGATATAAAAAAATTTAATACAATTGTATTTATTCGCGAATATATCTATTCATTTTTAATGTCAGAACCATTGTTATTTTCTCTCTGCCCTTTCTTCTTTTCCCTTTGTCGACTGCAGATGACAAAAAGTTAATTCTGTTATGTTTTATGAATTAACGAATATATCACTTTGATGTTGTACGCAATTAAAGAATCTTTTTTAGAAATTAAACTTCAAATATATGGAAGAAAAATAATAAAAATGGTAAATCTGTTTTTATTCGAAATCAATAATGCTTTTAAAGTACATTTGAGATTAGATGCCTAATTAAACAAACTTTTTGAAATCAACATGTATTTACATCATTTCTGAAATTCATTTCTGATCGAACTTCTTGCGTGAGATATCATGCATTTAGAAAAGGATGTTTTTATTTTTTCATCCTAAAGCAGCAAACAACATTTTACTAATAGCCACAGGCAAGATTTTACACCTTCGTCCCTGTAAGACTCCCTACAGGGTAAACCCATATCGTCTTTCACCCTAATTACTCTTAAGGCGTCTCCCTTTTAAAGGCGGAGTTAAACACCATTTTCGACTCTTTTAAATCAAAGTGCTTCAACTTTTTATACAAATAGCATAGATTAAATTTTTTTAAAAATAAAAATAAAAAACATTTTCTGAAAGCTAAATAATTAAACTCTGCATGCTGTTTTACCAAATTTTAAAATGTCAAACAGATTTTTCGTAATAAGACATTAAAGGTGAATTTTAAAGACTATAAAATAACGCACTTGTATCGCCTTAAAATTCAAAAAAGAAATAAAATTTCAGAATGACGTGCATACTTTAAACCTACAGGTTTTCAAAACAACAAAAATTATTAAATTTGAGCAAAATGCAAAGGAATGAAAGCGATAAATTTCTTCCATTGAAATAACATTAGCCGTTCTATCTCGGAGCGTTACTGATGTAGGGCCTTAAAGTAAATGTTATATGCAAAATTTTATATAGTAAAAAAAATTCTAAATATCTAAAATTTATTTTGTGAAAGACTATTAATTTCATGAAAGACTTACAAATTTTTTAAAAATTCAAGAATTCTATTTAGATATGAAAGCTCATTTAATATTTAGCATAAATATATCTCATAACACATGTTCAAAAGAGTTCAAACACATTCGAGTAAGTGAAGGATCGTTCAGATTAGTTACGCAACAACATTTGTTTCCACTTACGAACTAAAGATCAATTTCACATCTTAGATGTTATTAAATTATATTATGCGTTTAGTAGCAAAAGAGCTTGTAAATTTATGCGTTGAAACGTTTTTCACATTGCGAGGATATTATAAAGCAAATTATCATTAAAGTACGGCTTAAGTTACCACAATTTACTTCAAATAATAAGATACATTCTTTTCCTAAATCTGTTAAAATGTGAAAGGATGGCGTATAAATATCTAAGCTCACTTATAAATTTAAAATGTTTTGCCCAAGTTCATAAGTTCCAACTTCAAATCAAGTCAACAAGTGTATTCCCTTCATATTTAAAAAGTATCATTATCACCATCATAACATCAGATCATTCTCATTGTAACAAAAATCACATCTCCCGCTAATCTTAATTTCTCATTTTGCAAATAGCAAAGAGGAGAAATCAAGCTCATCCCTGAAAATTTTCGCTGACATTTCCTTTTGTCAATGCGAGTCAAGGCTAAGTAATCGCCAACTATGCCTTATTGGCGTTTCCCTATTTACGTACATTACACTATTACAATCTACCACCCTTCAGAATAAAGTATGCAAAACAGCCACGTGAATTACACGGATGACGATAAATTAGAATTTTGGAAGGTTTTATTTGTTGACTTCTTTTATGACAGATTTATGGGAAATTCGTGAGCGAAGTGCAAAATATAAGGAGAATTGTTGGTGAGACCGTCTGGAATGGGAAAGTTATTGTTCGATAAAGTCTATACAGTGTATCAAGGAAAAGCAATATTTGTATAATGTTACTAATTAGGCGTAAAATAAAGGAAAAAGTGCGGAACATTGAGTATTCCTCAAATATTTGACATCAGAAGAGAAGTGAATGGATGAAAGCATATTGGCAAAGCTTGTATTTCCACAAAAGTTTTATAAAAATGTTTAAATATTTATTCGGATTCCAATAAGCTATGGAGTCATGAAGATAGAATATACTATGAATTAGGAAAAAATTTAATATTTATTGTACATAATAAAATAATTTAATGCAAAACCTATTTTAACCCTATCATCCACTAAGAGTTTACTATGATCCCATTATCTTTGAAATTGAGCATTATCCTTTTTTGAACCGTGATGCTGAATTGAAATTTACAAAGATAAGATTTAATTATTGACTGTAGAATTGAGATTACGGTGTGCCAAAGAGAAATAGATGAATCACAGAGTTGAATTTTACGCAATTCTAAATTTAACACAAAACAATTTTCAATGAATATTTGGAAAGTCAACTAAGTAATGGTGTATCAAACACAAAGCAAGCATACATGAGGCGACTTTTTGCCCAGGGATGTAGTGGTGGGTATACGCGGGTATACTCTGCATACCTACTGGATTTTTTAAAGGAAAACCGTATCCCCTCTGTTTATCAAGAAAGCTAGGTATATACTCTCTGCCTTGAGTGTATACCCTCTGCTTAAAGCGAATACCATCTGTACTTATTACGACTACATCACAGTTTTCTCCAGTGAACTATTATTTATTTAGGCTGTTTAAACTTTATTTAAACGAAACAAAAAGGTTTTAAATAAAGTATACAACACAGGCTTAATGCAACGCAGGTTTAGAATAACGCAACTCAAAGTTTAAGATCAGTATTAGACAGCGGCAGGGATGTAGTGGAGGGTATACGAGGGTATACGGCGTATACCTTCTGGATTTTTTAAGGAATACCGTATACCCTCTGTTTCTCAAAAAAAACTATAGGATAACTTTCTAGGATATACCCTCTGCTTTGAACGCATATCCTCTGCTTAGAGTATACATCCTCTGCTTTTTTTATGACTACACCACTGGACAGCGGGAGGTTTTGAACGCATATTAAGCTATTTTAAAAGGTTTGTATGACACTACAATGCTACTTGTCTCTGTAACGAGTAACATTTATATCTTTATTGTACCTGTATTTTTTTTTAAATGAATTGCAAACCTTTGTTGCACACTTTATCCATATGTTATTTTTTTCTTTGATTGATTTATTGTCAAAGAGCGCCCGTCTAGCAGCTGTCTATTGTGTCACTGACATCATGTTCTATAGGTAAGGGAGTTTAGTTATTAAAAAATATCTTATAAATACAGATATTTGTAATGTTTTTTAAATACATGACGTTTCTTCTCTTTCTACGAATGCGTCGATACCATTACTTGTAATATTATAATCTCTCATTTGGTTGAGCATAATTTACATTGTCAAGCTGCAGCAGTTACTATTAGTTCACTTGATTTTGCAAATAATTTTTCCTGCTGTATTTTAGAATTACCTTCGTTATATCTGTGTGCATCTGTGTGTTCCTGCAATGCATTTTGAAATTAGGCCAACCAAACTTTTCTTTTTGCAAATTAAGACCATGTTCTTGTTAAATTCGAGCATCTTAAACACTTCAATTGTATTCTACAATCATTTTTTAAATGTCAGAGTTTAGATTTTATCTATTATATTGCATTATTTGTTAAAAGAAAATTTTCTACAGTTTAATGTATACTAAAATCCAAATTTAAAATTACAATAGCAATTATGTATGGATTTTTTTAATTTCTCAATCAGTATTATTCTGATAAAAAGATGTTTTAGATGTTTTTCTACAGGAAACACTAATTTAAAGCTAGCCCAGAGTTATTTTTTAGTTTTTAGGGCACTTACAAACTGAACCTGATTATGGTCTTATCCTACAGACTCGTACCAACAGATTTAGGAAGAGTTCCTACTAAAAAGTTCAGAAAATTTTAATCTAAATGCTTACATTTTCCTATGTGTACAAGATATGATACACAAAAATGTTTAAAACATATTGCAAATAAAATTATTCATTCCACCATTGTTCTTTGAAAAAGAAAAAAATAATGATAATATTTATTGCGATAACATTAACATAATCTAGGTTACCGCAATCCAAGAAACAAACTTCATGCAAAATCTCTAGAAATATACGCATGGTAAGGGGGGGGGGGGGGAAAGAAATGTTTAAGAATGATTTTTTTTCTAGAAATATTCTTTGGTATAGTTGAAAATATAATGCCATAATTATATTACACAGGGAATCTATACTAAACTTGGAAGAAATTCTTTAAAAAATTTATCTTTTTTCAATAAAAATTTAATGTGTAAATTTCTATTTCAATCGGAACTGAAAATTTCAGATTTTAAATTTATATTTCGATTCAAGTATTAAAAAAAGCACCCAGCTTGCACTAATCTTTGGATAAATTTTATTTTTAATAAGCAAGATAAATGGGGGAGAGTGTGAGGAAAAAAAAAATGTCAAATTTCAAGCTTACTTATAGTATACCTAATAGGTTGATTGGTTGGTGTGCTGTTCTTTACTGGCACAAGTTCTAAAGAAGGACAGAATGCGCCATACAAGATTATTAGACAAAACCTTTGAAAATCTCAACTAGTTAAAACACAAATTTATTATATTGTTGAAAATTCGTATAACTATGTTACTTCTTTCCATATATTCTATATAGCCTATAATAGCTGCGAAAGAATGCTGTACCAAAGGCCACAAAGTGCTTTAATTGGACCCTAGTTACCGGCGATTACTAGAGATCAAAAGTATGATAGGGCTTTGAATTTCTTAGTCATGCATGCTGCCTCTTACAGACATGCTACTTTATATGTCTTAGGCATGCTGCCACAAGGAATAAAATCTCTAGAGAAACAAATATTGAACAATCACTTAAATTTATCAATCTATGGGACATCGACCAGTGTCAACAATTCAACTTTGACATCTAAGGGGTTTTTGTTTAACATTAATTTAATAACTACTTTTACATAAGCTTTCAGGAAATTTTATATCACGCATCAAAAATCATATTGTTTTACATACTATGAAGAAAAATATTCATAAAGTGTCAAAACGTATTCAGCAAAGTCGAGATTGTGAAATAGTTTTACATATTTTATTAAATCAAAAGGTTCTTTAAAAATGATTACATACATAGAATTTTGATAAAATATTAAATTTAAGAAAAACTTATTTCCTTTCTTTTCCGGAAAACATTTTACAAATAACCCTTTGAATAAATCGCTTTTACTTGAATAGTTTAATTTGACTTAACAATATTTACCAGAGTGCATACCTTTTAGATCAGATATCGTGCATGAGATTGTTAAATCAAACGTCTTTGGAATTCTGATTCCTAATCTAACCTATTAAAATAATACAAGTTATCAAATATATGTCATTTGAATTGATAAATGACTCTATTCAGAAGACATTCCCAGAATGTTTATACCATTTTACCACATTGGAGCGCCTAAGACAAGTCAATTAATAAATGTAATTTATTTTTGTGTCATTCATTAGTTTTTTTATTATCAAAGCGTTCATCTTTAATTACCTATAGCGCCCTCTCCTGTTGAAATCATGTAATATTTTTTTCAGCACACCTCTGCCATCTGTCTGTTATTTTACAGCCAGCAATCAGATGTGTAATCACAGTAATGGTGTTCCTGAATTAGCACGTTTAGTGGTAAAGGAGAAACAGAAAGGAATTGTTTTACCCGCAAGGCCCGGAGACTCCCTCTGTAATTATGCAAATCAAAAAATTAATATATAACTTGTTCTTACACTTACAAAACCTACCGATTGTTCCCGGCAGACATTTTCTGTGCGACGCCATCTGATTTAATACGAAACGAAGTGTATTATTAAAAAGTATCGAAGGGGGAAATTGTTATTGCCTGTATCAACGCACATAACATACACACATATATGTAGCGCAATAACAATTTTAGGATTCATTAAGTCTGATAGCAAGGGAATATGACTAATTTTATAGATTTGATAGATTGTATTATTGTTATTGGCAAACAGATGGCTCGTTTATACAGTCTGCTTTTGATATGAGGTAGATTTAGATAGAAGTTTAAATATTCGCTGTAGTTAATAAGCGTAAAATCGGTGTTAAACTAACTTGGCATAGAATTTATTTTTAAATTTTTTTTTTCTGGCTTGGAAATAAATGTGTGCTTATTTTCCAAGATTTGAAAATTATTTTTAAAAAATTAATAAAAAGACTGTGTAATACGAAATTTTATATTTTGTATGATAGATTCCTAATAATTTTCCACATGATTATGTTCATTAAATGATTTAATGTTACTAAGTGCACTGATCATAATTTTCACAATTCCACATTCTTTTACACTTGTAAATTGTTGCACCATTTTTTATTTTATTTTATTTGTTTATTCATTTATTTGAAAAATAATTTTATAATGTTGGAAGGCATGTAAACATTTAGGAGACTGCTCGTTTTAATTAAAAAAAAAAAAGAAATCATAACAACATTTTGTGGGAAATGTTTTGCTTTTCTGTTACCAATTTCATAAAGAGAATTAAAAATAGAGAGAGAGACAAAGAAGAAGAAATTAAAATAAAAGATAATATATTAATGTTTAGTTTTAATTAAATCCTACAATAATCTTTAAAATGTAACCCGTTTTTAGATTATTGCTTAACCACTTGATGCCAATTTTGGCGCAAAATCTTCAGGAGAAAACGAATTATTGAACGTTTATTAAAATTAATTTTCTTTTTTGATGTTTTTATATCCTTAACTATGGAAAACTATATTTTTTTCTTTTTGGTCTAATGTTTTCTTTATGTGTATTCCATAACTTTTATGTACTTTTCTATAGTAAATATACTACAATTTTTTATTTATTTTTTTAATTATGGATCTATTTTTATTTTAATATTTTCAATTCATACTTCAAAGACTTTCCTGCAATATGAAAAATAAGATACTATGGAATTTTATAAAGTATAAAATAATAATAATAATAATAAGTATAAACCAATCAAGAAAATTGTTATTTAACATTCGATAACAATGAATAAAATTTGTTTATTATAATAAAAAGCCAAGTCGTGTCAGAAATTTCAAAGAAAAACCGGGTATTTAATATTGTACTTCGTTAAATAAAGTATTTACATACCGTAAGGTTTCAATGTAAAGTACACAGATGAAACATTAATGCAAAATCGAACCATTTTTTTTTTTTTATCAACCCTGGTGCTAATTGGTTAAACACCGCCAAATTTTGCCGACAAAAGACGTTTTATAGAATTAAAAAAAAGTCAAATTTTCTCTAATTTGATTAATTTCTTGAAAATTCCTTTCATGGCTAACATTAAACAAAATTGCAAGCCTTACATAATTAGGAATTTACGTGAAACAAACACATTTGAGCTGCCATGCACTAGTGTAAAATTCACTATTCTTGAAACTAAATGTAAACTTTTGTAGCAAGCATTCAATCTTTTATTTACTTATAGTTTTTTTAATGTCCACCAGCCCCCTATTTTTCTTACATTTTACAAAGCAGACATCACTTATGCTTCAAGCCATAGCTCTTCGACTACATAAAAATAACACCAAAATTAATGAAATAATTTATTATTGTACATTCTATTAAATACATAAATTCCAAAACTAATTTATTCATTTATTAACACAAGATTTTTGTGTAATTATATCGGGCAAAATTTCTTAGTTTACTTGCTATCGACTAGAGCCTTTTATTCATCTGTTGTAATTTGACGAAACGAAAAGTTGTCTAGTTTAACATAAAATTAAAATATAGTTTTGTTCTTGTTTAAACTTGATAATTAAAGATCATAAAAAATAAACTTATATTGAGTAGAATACTTAAACGAATTATCCAAATTCCAAATAAGACTTGGTATGTCAACAAGATATTACTTACCTAAAGAAAAAAAAAATCGTATTAGAAGTAAGAATATATAACATCCAAAACTTTCACAACACAATTAAAAGAACACAAAGATCTAGCGATATTTTATGTTTATGTAAATGGCTTGATACTTTTGTTCCATTTTAATTTTCGCTTTTTTTGGATGAAATGTTGCTACCAAGATGTTATCTCAATATTTAAAAAAAGATTATATCCGGTGATTCGGAAAAAAAAAAAAAAAAAAAAAAAAAAAAAAATGGTGATTATTTTTTAAATTGTTGCGGTTTGAATCATGCTTCTATTTATAAAAAGTATACAAATTCAATGTGATTTTTTCGCTATGACATTTGTTGAGAATTTGATTATGCGCAGGTATCGGAAAAATTCCCGTGTTGATGCCGCTTTTTAGGAATTGAAGTTTTCACCTAATTTAATTTTAGAAATTCCAAGATTATAATTTGAAATTTCTGGTGCTAAAGCACAAAAACTGTGTGAGAATCGTGCATATTTTCCGATTCTTGCATTTATTTTAGAAGGGCTGCATACATTTTCAGTTTCAGTTTCAGCTAGGTGGGGAGGCCTACCAAATGGCTTAAGCTCAACAAGCCCCACCTAGCAGGGTGAAATAACTATGCTAAAAGTCCAACATGGACTAAGACAGAAAAGCCAAAAGGAAAGGAGAATCTCCGTAGTATACGGCCTCAGGAGAGACCAGGGACACTATTGAATGGCCCCAGACCGCCGTCAAACATATATTAGAAAACAAATGAAAGAATATAATTTAAACACAATGACAACGCGTAGCCCTAGCTATTCAGTGCGTGCTCCAAAAGTAAACATAATTGAAGAATTCTTCACAGTGATAAATACAAAATTATATGTACAATATAAATAATTAAGATAAACCTATGAGCATATTCATAACCAGAAGTTGCAATAATCATATTTCTAACTTAAATAATACTTAATGATGATAAATTTTCTCAACTCTCAAAAAAAAAAAAAAAAAAAAAAAAAAAAAAAAAAATAGCAATAGGCTAAGACAGTTTAGAGATAGTTGAATGGAATAAATAAAATAAACAGAATAATATAAGTAAGAGTAATAAATTAAGAACAAAAAGATGATAATGTAAAACTTGTTAATTTTGTTAATGATAATTTAGTAGGTTAAAGTTCTATTAAAAAATGTTTCTTATGATATTCTAAATGTCTTCATCATCTATTAAATCCAATGGTGGCATTTGAAAAAGCCCTTGATTTCTTTTCAATAATGTTATACAGTCTATAATTTTTTGAACTAGTGCAGGTTGTTTTAATATCAGTTGGAACCATGATGAAAGGGATATATTTTGAGATCGTCTAATATGATAAGTTGAAGTTAAAGAGCATTCAGTTATATAATGCAAAGAGGAACCTATTTTTCCACAGGTACATCTTGGGGAGTATGCCTTTCCGATTTTAAAAAAAGGTACTGCGGGAAAGGTCCATGGTTTGACGCTAATAAATATAAATTTCTATGTGATAACAACAGATTTTCAGAAATTGTTGGTATTAATTGAAAAGTGAATCTGCCTCTGTTATCTGTGTTCCATATATCTTGCCAGTCACGTATAAGTTTTAATTTTAATTGGCGCTTTAAATATGATGGTGGAAAGGGAATAAATTCTTGTTTTGTGTCTAAATCTGATATTGCTGCTTTCGCAAGTTCATCTGCTGTTTCGTTTCCATAATTGCCAGAATGACCTTTTAACCAGGAGAAATAAACTATTTTTGTAGTGTTTTGAAGTAGCTTAATGATTTCTTGAGCTATTGCCAATTTTGATGTTATATCTTCTAAGGCATAAAGACTAGAGAGGCTGTCAGTATTTTTGCAGTATTATAATCAGTTTGAAGGAACCAGTTTAGTGCTTTAAATATTGCCGTTAATTCCGCTTGAAATATAGAATTCTCTTGTCTTAACTTGAGTTGGGAAGTATGTATTAGAGATTTATTTTGGTAACAACAAAAAGCAAGTCCTGTTCCCTCATCATTTTTGGACCCGTCTGTAAATATGTTTATCTCAGTTTCTTTGGCGTTTTCTTTGTCCCACTTAAGATAAGGTTTATACGGACAAACAGAGGCCGGCTTAGATTTCGTTTGATACATTTCTGGTTTGAATTCATCTATTGGTATTCCCAATCTGAGGATTTTTTCTGATGTAGAAATCTGTGATAGTTTTAATGACAACGGTGGAATTCCTGTCAATGTGCATAATGCCAAAGTTGCAGTTTTTTTGTAAGCACCAGAGATTAACAAAAGGCATTGAGCTTGTATTGAGGAAATTAATCTTAGTCCATGAGATTTTTGAAGTAGATTAAACCAAACTGCTGCTCCATAGGTAATTTTCTTTTCTAGTATGGCATTGTACCAGATCTTTAAAATACTTTTTGAGAGTCCTCCTTTTTTAGATGTAAATTTGAGTAAGTTTTGAATGAGGAAATTTAATTCTAATTTTTTATTCTTTAAATGAGGAAGAAAAGACAATGTTTGGTCCAATATAATTCCAAGGTATGGCAGGGTTTTTCCAGATTTTATCGAGTTATTATCTATTTTAAAGGTTGGTGGTCTTTTTAAAAATTTTGGCTTCTTAAGATGCAATGATTGACATTTTTCGTATGAAATGATCATTTGATTTGTGATTGCCCAATTGCTAATAATCTGTAAAGCTTCTCGTGCTGTTTCTTCTAAGAGCTTTCTTGTTCTACCGTACAGAATTAATAATATGTCATCTGCAAATGCTACTACTTTAAATCATCTTCTTCTCAAATCATTTAAAAGTTTTTGTATGAATACACGCCATAAAAAAGGTCCAAGGCAAGAACCCTGTGGGCAGCCTCTGCTTTGCCAATGAATATTATTTAGCAACCAATTCGGATAAATTCCTCTTTTTGACAGATAGGATTTAATTGTATTTAAGTATGCTGTTTCTATATTTAAGTCTTCTAGTAAATTCAGGGTTATTTTCCAGGGTAATCTATCAAAAGCTTGTTTTATATCAACTGATACTAATGAGATGTAGACATCTTCAATTCTATTTGGGAAAGCAGATCTTGAACTGCTGTTTCTGTTGACATGTTTTCTTGGAAACCATATTGAGATGGAAATGTTTTATTTTGTTCATTTAAATGAAAATTTATTCTTTTAAGCAGTATTTTTTCGAACACTTTTCCAAATACTGAGAGAAGAGAAATTGGACGGTATGAAGAGGCCTCAAGAGGAGACTTACCTGGTTTTAAAAAATATACCGCTTCTTCAACTTTCCAGTCCTCGGGGAAATAGTTTAATTTTAATAATGAGTTGTACATACTATGAAGAATAGATGGATTAGATTTATAAATATTGCGAAGTATAATATGATCGATTTCATCTGGTCCTGGAGCTTTATTTTGATTAAATGAATAAATAGCTTGTTTTAGCTCTTGATAAGTTATTGGCGGTGCTGATGTATCAGGAATATAATAAAAAGGTTCTATTATCTCAGATGAACCAAAAATTTCTTCTGTGATTTCTTCATAGAATGTGTTCTTGGTTTGAATTGATTGTGTTGACGATGATAGTGCATAAGTTTCCTGTCTATGATAATCTTGGAATGCCACTGTTTTAATTTTGCCATAAGGGTCTTTTGTATTTTTACAAAAGTTTTTCCAGGCATCTGATTTAGCTTTATTTATATTTTGTCTATATCGTGCTTTTTCACTTTTATATTTTATATATACTTCTGGATTCGCTTCAGGAAGCTTGGATTTTCGTCTTAGTGCTCGTACGTAGTTTCTCTGTTTTCTTAGGTTTTCGTTCCACCAACACACTGAAGGTTTATAAGAGCTTCTTCTCTTCTTCAAAGTTGTGTCACATATTTCCTTGAGTAGCGATAAAAAAATTTTATATTCCGTTTCAAAGTCTTCTGATGTAAGTATAAATGAAAAGTCTATTTTTCTTTCCTCTATTTGGTGTGTTAAGGATTCATTAAATTTTCTAAAAGGTATTTCTTTAGTTCTGTATCTTCTTTTTGGTAAGGGTGGAATTTCTAATTTTAGAGTTGTAATCAATCTGTGATCTCCGTAATCTAAGTTATTACTTACTTCCCATTTGTTTATATGTTGAAATAATTGAAATGAAGACAGTGTAATATCCGGCCAGCCTTTCAAATGTTTTGATTCGAAGGTTGGTGCACTATGCGGATCATTTACCACAATGAGTCTTAGTGAACTCATGTGGCTGATTACATGATGACCTCTATCATCATCAGTTGCATACCCCCAGAGTTGGCTATGGGCATAGTTTATTTGTCATTCCTTTCATATTGAACCAGTCTTGCAAGTCTACCTGAATATCTTGGGAAGGAGATGTATATTGGCTTCCTAATGTGATATAACCTTCATTTGTCAGTATATTCACAAATACTGAATGAGTATGCTGTTGCACCTGTATGTGATCAGAATATGAAATTGAACTCTTCGTAAGAGACCCTACTTAAAAAAAGTCACCTTTCGTCTGAAAGGTATGCTGAAAAATAAATCCCAACCTTTTACTACCGAAATATACCGATTTCTGTTACTTTAGAATTTTATAAATCTTCAGTGTTTTTCGGTTCTAAAGACGCGTCTTTCTGTTACACACACACAGAGACATATGTATATATATATGAATTATCTGACGTAATTATGTAGCATCTTGTCGATTGAATATAATACCTGCTCACAATCATACCATTCAGTAAGAAAATTCCACCAGGAACATTCGTAGATTCGCGATCGTGCGGCACCGGGTAGTAAAGCAACAAATAATATCCTTTTAGATCTTTCGCACTTAAAGTAATCAGAAGCGTCGAATATTTTTAATCATGTTTATTCATACTTCACTTCACAGGCAAAAAGTTCCACTAGCGTCGTAAGATACCGTCATCATAAGTAAAAAATGTTATTTAACATAGAAACTTCACCAGATAAATACTTCTCACCAGCTGACAGTCGTTATATTAACACAAGAAAAAAACGTGGAACTATCACTCTGAAGCCAATGCAAGAAGCTTTTATCTGACTCTACAAAAAAATACAGGATTTTTTGACTAAGATCTAAATTGCCAATTACAAATTTAGAAACAGAGATTTGAACCAATACGAAAATTCTACCTGGCGAAAAAGAAAAAGAATTCTCTTGGACTGTCGGAAAGTTATCTGATGCAATACAGTCTAGTGGCACTTGAAGAGAATTGTGAGTAGTGAAATGATTTTTTAGAACATAAATACAAAGATATAATGCAACAGATAAAATAATAAATTTAAGTAATGGGATGTTATTAAAAGAACTAATTTCACAAATTAATACTTTTTAGAATAAAATAAAATAAATAAAATGTTGATTAAAGGTCTGGAATTAAAATATATAAGCTAATATTACATAAAAAGAAAGGAGGAAAAGTTAAATATTATAAGAATTTGGGAATAATTAATTTAGAATTGAGGTGATTTTTTTTTTAATTATTACATATATATAATTCACAATTCACACTACATTTTGTATGTGTGTAAATTTTTTTGTATTTCATGCGTCTTCTATGCAGGTAAGAGATTATTTTGTCAATCAATTAAAAAGAAAAATTTGTGAGGTTTGTTTGATATTTTGGATTTTTGGTTTGATTTCGTTTGATTCAGTTGGAAATTTTTTTTCTCTGATTTTTGAGCATTGCTTTATAAAGAGGTAATTATGAATTAAACTAATATTAAACGACTTAAATAAGACATGAAATGGTTGAAAACTCCAAATTCATTTTTTAAATGTTTTATTTCTAAAGCAGAAAGTTCGGCCTCCTTTGATAATGAAACATAACGTCCTATTCTTTCTGGTAACTTTTAAAAGAAGTGTGATGTCATACTGGTGCTTAATAAGCTTTTCAAAAAAGAAAAAAAAAGTCCGTCGTTGAAGCTTAATATTAGGTTCGAGGCCTCATTAATTATTCGCCTAATGCAAAAAAGAATGGTTCTTCCCTTTCACTATCAAAATATGACTTACAATCCTTTGTGTTCATTTTAGAGTACAGATAATTATACCTGACATAGAATGATAATTAATAAGTCCTTGTAAAAAATATACAAAAAAAGTGATTAAAGACTTTCGTTAAGATTAGCTTTTCTGTACTGATCTATCATTTTAAATGATCCATCATCACAGAATAAACATGATTACGTACTCTATATAGGAGAGGCTCTGTACATGTGTGAATTAAAACGAAACAAAATAAGGACTGATGAAAGAAAAAATGGTAACAGATGATTAAGCATTGTAAAAAAATATTTATATCATTTAACTGTGGAATTTTAATTGTTTAAAATTACTGTTTTGAGCTAAACATTATACACGGATTGATAATGATGTCATAAAATATTAAAACTCCTAATATAATAAAATATTAAAACTCCTATACATCTTTAAAAAATGATTTATAGTATTTAATTGTGGAATTTTAATTGTTTAAAATTACTGCTTTGAGCTAAACGTTATACACGGATTGATAATGATGTCATAAAATATTAAAACTCCTAATATAATAAAATATTAAAACTCCTATACATCTTTAAAAAATGATTTATATTATTTAATTGTGGAATTTTAATTGTTTAAAATTACTGCTTTGAGTTAAACGTTATACACAGATTGATAATGACGTCATAAAATATTAAAACTCCTAATATAATAAAATATTAAAACTCCTATACATCTTTAAAAAATGATTTATATTATTTAATTGTGGAATTTTAATTGTTTAAAATTACTGCTTTGAGCTAAACGTTATACACCGATTGATAATGAAGTCATAAAATATTAAAACTCCTAATATGAACAGTAAACTTCGTTAATGCTCCACCGCTTAAAACGTATCTCCCAGCAATATAGCTTCTTCTATCACATTTTAATTAATGTTAACGGAACAGTGGGCATTAAATAGAAAATCCTTCAATTTTCAACGGACTTGTTTGAAAACTAATAGAAAACTCTAATATTTATAATCAAAATTTGGTGTTAAAATAATAAAAAATCTTTTAAATTACCGCATTTCTGTGTATATATTATGGCTTATATACGGGTTTTCGATTTTGGACAATTTTTCCCTGAAAATCGTATACTCGGCTTACACACGGATCTGCTTATACACGGAAATATACGGTATTAAGTTTTTAAATTTTTAAAATGACGAATACTTGTCAATTTTAAAAATGTACCATGCATATTTCTTTTGCATTAAATATAACAATATCTACTTATGAGATACATTTTGCAGAATACAATGAATGTATGCATGAATTGTAAAAGTTATCTGTATGAGTAAAAAAAAAAAGTGTTTTTTTTTTTTTAATTATGCTGTGTTTTTTTTTTTTTTTTTTTTTTTCTAAAAAAGTAGCTATATATTTTCGTACGTACATAAATTTCAAGAATAAAATACTCTTTAAATGTAACTTCTAAAATTTTTTTTATTAATGTATATAGAAAATATACAATATAAATTTTCAAAGAATTTGATAATTAAGAATCCGTAAGGAATGTTTCAAAAGTTAGAATTATAAGAAGTTCTCAATTTATAGAAAACACCATTTTAAGTGAAACAAACTGCAAAAATATATACTGATTTTACAAATATAAAAAATTATAACTCAGCTAAGAAGTATCAGAATTGAACCACCTTTCTGACATGAGATACATGTAAGCATCTACAGCCATAATTTTTAAATGAAAAAAAAAAAAAAAAAAAAAAAAAAAAAAAAAACTACTACTTTGTCGAATTTTGTGGGCTTTGGTTAATGCGAACGAAAAATGGTCTTCCAGGCCAAACCTGAAAATAAAGGCAAACTTTCAAATCGCCTGGGTCGGGCCAGTAGAATAATGGCAATTTTTTAGAGGAATAGATGAGTTGATAAAAAGAATTAAACGGAACGACTCCTCACATATAACAACTTTAAAAGGGTCTGGCAAAAGCAACAAAATAAGAAAGTTATGTTTCACATTGGCCTAAATCGTGCAAAAGCAAAAATCTTATGTCACAGCACCTAAAGTGCGGATATTTTATATGCAAAATATTTTATAGATTTATTGACTTTTATCTTTAGTAATGTACTGCAAACAAAGTACACTGTAAAAAAAAAAAAAAAAAAAAAAAAAAATCCGTTAAATTTACGATTTCGGGCGTTTTTTAGACTCAAAAGTGGCGGTTTGGCTTATAAATGAGTCTGAGAATTTTTTTAATATTAATAATCTAAAATGAAAAAAACATGGTAAATGTAAAAACATAAAAAAAATCTTTTAATTTAAAAAATTATATTAATATTCTTTCTTTTAGGGTGAAAAATGTAATTATCATTCACTATCCAAATCTTTATCAGAATTTTCAAGTAAATCCTTAATTTTTTTTTTTTTCATTTCCATAACAGTATGTATATCGACAGTGTCTAATTTATCATCATAATCACCGCCAATATTCTTCGAAAATGGTATCCTGCTCTTCAACATCCATTGCATTATTGATGAACATTTTCTGAAACACTGAATAACATTTCTTGTGTTAATTCAAGCGAAAAAATAGGAATTTTGTTCTTTATTAATGAGCACATCATAACAGAATCCACGGGACCCATTTAAATAAATTTGGCAACGCGCCAAAACAGAATAGGAAAAATTAATAATTTCAGAGAACGGATTTTTTTTTCTGTTGTCTTTGTGTAAAAAAGTGTTAAACTTTTGTTCAATGTTTTTTTCGTCATCTTTTTTTAACATAGGCTTATATACGGATTGCCGATTTCGGACGATTTTTACTGAAAAGCCGTATATTCGACTTATACACGAAAATATACGGCATATCTCAATAAGTATTGAGATTTTATAATCTGGGATCTAAACATCATATCAGATCAGGAGCGCCAGGTGTATGAAATTGAAATCGTATAGCACTTACTATATAAACAATACAATAACTATATTTGACAATTCCCACATATCTATTAACATTCTTATTACCCATGAGCATTAGGTATTAATCGATTAGATATTAATCGCGGGTGAATTATCAAGTCTGGAAAACGAACATTAAGGGTGTATTCGAAAAAATATTTTTTCACCCTCAACAGCTTGAAATTTTCTGAGACATTTTCAGACTCACTTTTAAAAGTAAAAATGTGAAACTTGAAAGATATTTTTTGAAAAGATGCATAAGATGCCGTGTGATTTCATTTTTCTTTCAATTAATTAGAATTTGATTTATGAACAAATATTATCTCAATATTACCATTTTTTCGTTCCCAGATCTCGCGCTTTGGAAAATTCTGTTTAAAATGCCAACTTTGACAGCATTTCTTGCAATTTTCAACACTTATAAAAAATCAACGAATACGGCACATTATGTAGTTTCTAAATAAGAAAATTTGTCAGTTTGATACGCTTGAGAGCAAAAATCAATGTAAAAATAAATCAGAAAATAAGCAGTTTGGATTGGAATACACTCTTAATGCAAAGCAATTAGGATTCAGGTAACGCATGTGGAGCAATATAGTGTGAATTATATTTGATTCATACTACAGTCAACATTAAATAAATTTTCAATATTTTAGGATACCCTGTATCTTGACACACACAAAAAAAGAAAATCAATGTGTTTCCTGTTCAAATATGCCACAGTTTCATATCTATATATTTTAATCTTTCACACGCTTTTTTCGATTTCTGAAATAAATTTTCGACGTCGCTGCTCCTTATTCCTTTCCCCGTGAAATTTAATATCCCATAATTTAACTGCATTATCCCCTTGATGAGTCATTCCCTCTCTTAGCGCCCCATGTCAGACTACATATCAAGAGTATGTAATGACTTTGACCCACCCCCGGTTCCGTGTAAAATCACATGAAATTTCGAACGGATGCATCCCGTGACACATTCCTTGTCTGCACTGCACTCCACTACAATTTTTTTTTTCCTTCCCATCATCCGGCTCGTATTTGAGTTATTCTGTCAGAATGATTGGTCACAATTTTGTACATTCCCCCCCCCCCCCTTCTTTTCTAATTCCATTTTATGTTATAAAGAGGGGATTATTTTCAGTAAATGGGGATTTAATTTGAATCTCCTGGTTTTCATGCTTTGTACGGTATGAAATGGCACGCGATTTTTTTTTTAAATGGGAAATGTCAAGTCTTTATTTGGAAGAGGCGTGATTCTTCAGTCATTCGAAAGATTTATGATAATTTTAATAATGATGTTAAAAATGAGTTTTGGCTTCTTTAAAATTCGTAAAAAACATCGGTTTCACGTTTGATAACTTTCTCTTTTGCACCTGCAGTGTTTGTGGGATTTAAGTTTCAAGCATGGATTCTTTTATTTATCTATTTATTGAGATTATAAATTGGAGATTATAGTAGTATGTGAAATCTATATTTAAATATTGTTATCAAGTGTTTGGAAAATAAGATAGATGTTACTCATTGATTTATTGTTTAAACCACTAAATGCCAGACTGAAGCCTTAAAATTCAAATGCACTTCAAATTATGCCTTCATTTTAAATATGGAAAAAAAAGAAAAAAAATCACAAACTTTTTCCAGATAATCAAAATAGCAGTCGAAATATGATATTTGCAAACAAAATGCTTACAAAACGGTCTATTACATTGAGATCACCATAGGCATATTTCTAATATGTATATTTAACATTTCATTTTAAAAACTTATCGCAATTCTAGAACTAACTTTTCCACTTAAAATTAGCATTAAACTTAGTAGTGTAATCTGGTGATATGTTCGTCAAGGGTTACTCAAATTGTAAAAGATTGTTTTCTGACACATTCATGAAATCATTTCCAATCTTCGGTGTTTGAAATTGGAAGATTATCTTATTCATAAACTTTAAAATCAAATAGGACTTTTCATTTTTTTTAATAATAAAAATAAAAGGTCGTAAAGAAAATTTTATTAAAGTTCGCATTTTGAACTGAATTTCCAGAGCAAGGTAGATACTACAATTTCTTTATTAAAATGCTTTTTTGACCGTCTTTTCATATTAACAGCCAATTGGATTTTTTACAATGAAAAGCGTGTCTTCCCAAACCACTCGACTGATCTATTGATAAACTTCCTTGGCCTGCCTATAGTTCTGATTTATTGAGACTAGACGTCTTTTTATAGGGCAATGTAAAACACAAAGCAAACAAAGGTCAACCAAAAGCCTCAGAAAAGTTGATAAAAGAAATATGATCGGTCGATTTCGATAGATTCTAACAAATTATCGAGAATTTCAAGCACAATGTTGTAGTCTAATCAAATAATAAACACTTTCAAAAGCAGACATTTTAATTCTCTTTATTCTAAGATGTAAATTAAAAGAAAAATCTTAAATATACATTTTTTTAAATTGTTCATATTTATTATAAAGACCATTTGAAGGATCCAATGTTTTGATACAAACGATTAAAAACTCACTTAGAATTGTGTATCAAAAACTGAAAAAATGATGGTTTAACTTAGTTAATTAAATGAAGCATTTCCTTTTAGAAATTTAACTAAAATAAAAGAAGAAAAAAATTCTGTTACTAGATTATAAAGAATTTGCTCTTTTAAATTAAACTTTAAAAAATATATCCCATCAATGCAAGGACGTTAAAGTTCAATTTAGCACAGAAAAATTAATGAACTTCTAAAAGCACTCTGTAAATATTTCATGAACTTGCTCCACTTAAGAAAAAGTCTAATGAAAACTTCCTGTTCTCTTTCCATAAAATGTCCACATCAGCACTCCCCGATATGTATGTGCTTAGAGAAAAAAAAAAAAAAATCGCATTAAGAATGATAAAACTGATGTTCTTCCCAATTTTACTGACATACCAGGAGAAGTACCACTACAACCACATAAGTGGCCAAGGCAAGATACTCGCATTTTCCTTATTAAAATGCCTTTTTTACGGTCTTTTTACGCGAAGGGCTAATTGGATTTTTTGCACCTCTGCCCCCTCGCCTCTCCTAATGAGGGGAGAACATGTTCTGTGAGTAATCATTTTTATAATATGAAGAAGGAGATTGCAATAAAATTTCTTCCTTACGTGAATCACGAGGAAAAATGTTAATAAAAATTGCACTTTTAAATGTTTGAGCCGTTTCCGCTTAAAACAAAAATGGGATTTTTTTTTTTTTTTTTTTAACAGAAAGAGAATCTCATTTCTGAAGCACATCTGTACTCCTCTTTTTTATTATTATTAATTTTTCAATTTACTTCATTTAAACTTATTGAGAATTAGTGGAAGTGTAATAACAGTAACTACCTTTTTATGGTTATGTCGTTCCCCCGCAGGAAATGTGACACATCTCGAAAAAAATTCATTTTGCGTTTTATTTCACTAACAGGTCTATCATAGTTGCGTCTTGCTACACAAAACATTTCATAAGTGTAGTTATACGGAAAATCACTTTATTAAGTTATATGCCCATTTGTGACCACAGAAAAAAGGTGGATAATGTAGAGAGATACAATTACCCAATCCTCCAAACCTTATCTCATGTTTTCATTCTTAAGGGTTTTGTATTCTTATGTCAGTCTATAATCCTGCATACAGAGATAAGTGCTATAGCTTCAGATTACCGATGACCGGGTTACTTTGGTCCATCACATAAAAAAAGTTTTTATTCTTATATTGAACAAACAATACAAGATAATTTGGAGTTTTTGATTTGAATAATATTTTATACCCTACTATAACGGATTTGATAGTTTATAGCTAGGATATTTAATAGTTCAGAGCTAATTATAATTTTTGTTAGAGGTATAGTACTGGATGTGTTTGTAAATCACTCTTTTCATATGTAGATTTTAACTCTCCAAACTTTCTATAGTGGAACTATCTGGTTAGGAGCTACAAATAAGATGAGTGTAAAAATAATACTTTTAGTAACCTGAAACCTGTGTGCGATTACAGTTCTTCCTTTAAGGGTGTTCTTAAATCAAAAAAGGCGATTTTGTGACACATGCCTTAATTTACTTTTGTTCAGAAATGCATGAAAATAGCAGGTGTTGTTATTCAGAAACTGTCTAATTGCACTCATTTTTCTGTTTTTTAAAAAACACAATAGGTCTTTCATAACAAGCCTTCAAAGTTGACACTTTTGAGCATATTTCCTGACGAAAGCAGAAAAACCGGCCGAAAAGGAGGAGAAAAACGGGTGATTGCGTCATCGAAATAGCTTATAACTCGATAGGTAATTTAATTATCATAAAATGGAAAAATAAGTTCGATTCGAAATCGCTTTCATAGTGAGGCATTCCAATTTTATATCTTTTCGTTAAAAAATGAGTTTGTAAATGTGTCAAAACGTTTTCCGCTTGTTGAGCGGAGCAATTGAGAACATCCTTAACTTCTTATTTAAACAAAAAAAAAAAAAAAAAAAAAAAAAATGTTTATTTTGCATAAATCTAACATGAAAACTAGTTTTTATTAACTACTTTGTTCCAGACCTTGTTTGGTCCAAAAATAGCCCCAGTAACTCAGAAATGCCATTTAAGTAATAAAATCTATTTAAAAAATGTTTTAAGTAATTTTTTTTAGATGACTTTAAAAACTTTAAAAGTAGTTTTAAAAAATCGACGCTTTAAAACCATATATTTTGCTTTGTTGTTTCATGTTAATTATTTACAATTCAATTTCGACATAGAAAATTCATATATAATATTTTTTAATAATCGAAATGTGAGTGGAAACAGCAAATAGTGGCCCGAAGTTATTCCCGGTTGACAGTGCAGTAAGATCATGCAAATTTTCTTTTGCCTCTCTTGTGAAATTTACTTTTGTCGAGATATGTAGGTCTATAGGACAGTCATATTCAACTCACTTTTTGTTTTAAGGGGGCTCAGGAGTTGAAAACTTTTCAAAAAATCGATTTTTTTTCATGATCTAGTTTGATTATTCAGTTAATTCTTAACTCAATGCAAAAAAAACCACATAAAAATATTAGCATTTTTAACGGAGTTATAAGCATTTACAGTCACCGCCAAAAAAATCTTGACACTTTCGATTTTTGATGTTTTGTTAAATATCTAGAAATATACACAAGGAATTATTCTGAAACTCCTGGTGTGTAAACAAAATAGTACACGTCATATATTTTGACAAAGATTTTTCCCCGGAATCTAACAGGGGACCGTCAATAAATTGAAAAAGAGCGAAGATCTTTTGGATCACCCTGTCAAAACTAATGAAGCAAAACAGTTTAAACTGCAGATAATGATTAAGTGGCTTATTGTGATAAGCTGTGTCGATTTTTATGAATATAGCTTGAAAACTCTTAGAGAAATTAAAGTTTTTATAAAAACGGTCCAAAATTTTTCCAAGTTTTTTGCTTATAATTTTCAGAGTTTTTCATAAAACACAATAATCTTTTCAGAAAATATGACAAACAACATTGCACATAACAACCTGTAATCAGAATTAAAAAATAATAAAAAATGTATGAAAAATTAACGGGTTTACTAAATAATTTTTTACTGCGCATGCGTCAACGCTATTAAAATTTCATTTGCATATTACGTTAGTTAAATGTATAGAGCAACTTTTGTGAAAGTCTCAAAAACATAGCTTGAAAACTCTGAAAATTATCGTTAATAGAATATTGTCAAAATCCATTATTCCCAAAATGAAGCAAAAAGATGAGGGGCTGTATCCATATTCCATTGATTAGTACCTACACAGTATTGCACGTACTACTATATTTGGATACAACTCCTTATCTTTTTGCTTTATTTTGGAAATAATGGATTTTGACCATATTCTATTGACGATAATTTTTAGAGTTCTTAAGCTATGTTTTTGAGACTTTCACAAAAGTTGCTCTATACATTTAACTAACATAATATGCAAATGAAATTTTAATAGCGTTGACGCATGCGCAGTAAAAATTTATTTAGTAAACCCGTTCATTTTTCATACATTTTTTATTATTTTTTAATTCTGATTACAGGGTGTTATGTGCAATGTTGTTTGTCATATTTTCTGAAAAGATTATTGTGTTTTATGAAGAGCTCTGAAAATTATAAGCAAAAAACTTGGAAAAATTTTGGACCGTTTTTATAAAAACTTTAATTTGTCTACGAGTTTTCAAGCTATATTCATAAAAATCGACACAACTTATCTCAATAAGGCACTTAATCATTATCTGCAGTTTAAACTCTTTTGCTTCATTAGTTTTGACAGGGTGATCCAAAAGATCTTCATTCTTTTTCAATTTATTGACGGTCCCCTGTTAGATTTCGGGGAAAAATCTTTGTCAAAATATATGACGTGTACTATTTTGTTTACACACCAGTAGTTACAGAATGATTCCTTGTGTATATTTCTAGATATTTAACAAAACATCAAAAATCGAAAGTGTCAAGATCTTTTTGGCGGTGACTGTATGTATCAATACTTTCATAGCCGCATCCATATAATTTCAACTTTAAGGCGTGTTTTCTCAAAGCTTGATTTTTTATGACTAACACCAAGATTTAAAAAAAAAACTATTTGATGGAATGACTTAAATTTTCTTTTGCATGCATATAACATCATTACCTAGAGAATGAATTAAGGATATAACTATCACTTAAAAAAAAAACATTATTAAAAGATCTCTCAAAGTTGAAAATTTAAAAAAAAAAAACCTAAAAAATACAGCTTTCTTTCCATTAAAAATGCTCAAAATATTAAACTATCTTAAATATATTAATTCATTATCTAGATAATGATGTTATATGCATGAAAAAAAAAAAAAAAAAAAAAAAAAAAAAAAAAAAATTAAGCCACTTCATCAAATAGTTTTTTTTTTTTTTTTTTTTTTTTTTTTTTAAATCTTGGTGTTAGTCATCAAAAATCAAGTTTTGAGAAAACGCGATTTTTATGCGGTTTTTTGCATGGAGTTAAGAATTAATTGAATAATCAAATTAGATCATAAAAAAAATCAATTTTTTGAAACGTTTTTAACCCCTGAGCCCCCTTAACTTTCATTTAATGGTGATAAAAATTTAACTTAATCCATTATGCCCCGACGGGACATTTAAGTTCATTTAAAGAAAAAAACAAAGTAAAATTTCTTTAATTCGTCTACTAATAAAAGTACTATATGGTACTATTTATATAATATATTTTATTGGACCATATTTAGTAAGCACAGTGAAATAGTCGAAGCTAAATATTTTTTAATATATGGCTATTTTGGCAACGATGTACATGGATTTACCTTTTTTTTAAATTACTTATTATTACTAATTATTTACCAATAATAATTATTTACTAATTATTATTGGTACAAAAAATTTGAGCACAGATGTCATATACGCGCTACATTGGCGGGATTTTTTTCAATCGCTACTTTGGCGAAAACTTTGTTTTCAAATATCATTTACTTAAGTATTTTTAGTTATTTTGGTACTACTTGGTTATCCCGTCGATCAATTTCGCCAAATTATATATTTTGACATAATTTTTATTCCAAATAACAAAAAACAAATAATTAGTAGAATATTAATAAAAATACAAATAAAAAGTCGAAATAAAAATCACTTAATGACGTTTTAAATACGTGTATCCTATTTAATATCATTGAATCTGACATTCACGGTCATCCATTATTGGCATTTAATCTTATAATTTGGCGATGGTTGTTTGGTCAACGGGATAACCAAGTAGTACCGTTATTTTCAATTATTTTAAAAAGTAAATAGTAATAATAAAAATGTTTAATTAATAATTATCGAGCAAAATGATTTATACTATTTTTAAAAAAAGAAAATAAAAGTAAATGAAAAGTTAATAAAAATACAACAATTGCCAGATTAACAAGTAAGGCATAAAATCTCCATTTTGTTGCAAATGAGCCAATGTGGTGCGTATATGACATTTGTATCCAAATTTATAGCTACAAGACACTCTTCAGTTTCAAATCGGATTACATTTATTTACATTGTTCGTATAAGAATATCGAGGTTTCCAGTAACAGTATTTTTTGTTAATTAATCTAATTATTCTTGTAAATATTTTTTAAACCTGTAACTACCAATTTATTAAACCAGTTTTATCTGAAAATCTATCTAAAAATTAAATCGTAATTATGTAAGTTGTTTTGGATATTTTAAGACATTAAAAGGAGCCAACACTGTGGGTGAAGTCATATGGGAAAGATACGAGCTTCCTCGGAAATTACTCGACCGATTTTGGTCAAATTTTGGATCCCTATTTACAGGATTATACTCAATATTTATGTCAGATAGTTTTTTTCCGCGACTAAAACTTTTTGCTTTAGAGCAATGACAATTTTTCAAAAAAATTTCATTTTTAAGAAATCTTTTTTTCTGAAACCAATTCAATTTTTTTAAAACCGTCTTCCACATATGATCTTATATTTATACTCTATCACGAGAAAAAGTTTTACCAAAATCATTCGATTACTCAAAGAGTTAATGGTGTTTATAGCTAAAAGTACAATATTTTGGAGTTAAAAACTGAGAAACTTCCAACTTGTGTGATTTTCTTGCACACTTTTATCAGACACATGAATTGAAGTTTATATAAACACATTTTGATAAAATTTAATTACATGTAATAAATGAGTATAAAATATTAATGTGAGTGGAAGTGGCGTCCTTGTCTTGTCTTTAATTATCGAAAATAATTATTGAAAAGGAGCAAATTTCTGATTTATAATTCAGAACATAAAGGGTGGGATGTTCTCATATGCAAACGAACGAATTACTTTTTTTGCGCATTAGTAAAGCCACATTTATTATTATATACGTGAAATTCTTAATCATTCTTATTCAGGTAACAAAAAATTATCTTACTGCTTCACATACAGGTGTTCACATACACATACACTGAATGGTATTTTTTTATTATCTTATAAAACAAAATATCTTTTGAAAAAAGTCTCATAATTGACATTTTGAACAAATTTTCGAAACGCGACGGTGCCAGAAAATTCGCCACTAAGGGGTAATCGATTGTAATTCAATATTTATCACACATACAGTTTAATAAAAACATTATTCGAATCTTTGAAACCAACAGTAATGTCTGCAAATTCATTGATTTCCATATAAAAATGACTTCCTTAATGTGTCAGAAAGCTTCGTGTAATTACTCGGGTAAAATTTAAAAAAGTTGAATAGCTGTATTCTTTATCTTTTTGCAATTTTAGCTTTAAAATAAGTAAATACAAATAAAATGGAGTTTTATATTAATTATGCAACTAAGGGTTAAAAAATTCAATGCATGGAATACTTTTAATCATCTTTTGTATTTAGCATTGAATGGCAATTCTTACAGATATAGACTAATGTTTAGTTATTCTCTTAAATTTTGTATAACGGTTATAAACATACTTTTACTTTTACATACTTTTTCCAAGGATTGCACTAAAAAAAGAAAAACATTTCTTCCACATAATTAGACCCGTCTTGTCAGTTTTTATAAATAGTACGAAGTAGTGGACTTACTGGAATTTTAGAAATGGTTAGAAATTATTTTATTTTAAAATCAAAACTAAATTAACCTCCTGTTTTATCTAAAATAATTATCGTAGGTGGGTCATTCCAAAAATAAAGGTCCCTTTTGAGAAAAAATTTTTCAAAATTTTTTTCATTTAAAATGAAATAAAAATATCATTGAGAGGGTTGTATATATATTCAAGAGTAGAAATTGAATATCAGCAGCACACTTTTTTAAAAATATTTATCACTGCACTTAGAAACACAGACACATTGGCTGAAAAATGTCCCCTGTGTTACCATATTTTAAATAATCTTCTCATTTTTTCTTATTAAAATATAGAATTCCTTTTACAATATTAACACTTTGATATAAATGCTCTTATTCAGTGCCATATAGTTTTTTGTTTATGTATATATTTTTTCATGATATAGGCATATTATGTCCCCCGTGTTACCCTTTTTTCATTCTCCCTGTATAAAACTTTTTATAACTTGGTAAAAAATACTCTTTATAAAAAATACTCTTGGTAAAAAATACTCTTTTTAGTTTTACTATAATAAAATTATAGTAAAACTTGTTTATACATATTAGCCAGTGCTTATTATAAAACTGATTCATAAGAAAGTTTTTTCACTTTTGTTCTGATAAAGGAAATGTCAGTAACATAGGGGACAATAAAGTAACAAAGGGGACATCCTAATTGAACATAAAAAAGTAACAATTTTAAAAGTGTACTTATGTATTAATTAAAAATGTATTTCTGATACAGACCAACAAATGCATTAAAAAACAGGATATTCTGTTGCATTTCATTTCTAAACTTGGGTTTTTTGTCTCTTAACAAGATATCAACCAATATCATGGTAACACAGGGGACTAGTAACACAGGAGACAAAATGAAATAAATTATCACTTATGTATTACTATTTTCATAGAAACAATGTAAAGTTAGATGGAATATTTTCTTTTAACTAAGACTTACAATTTAAATGCCAATAAACTAGAAAATTAATAATTAATCGAAATAAATCAATAGTAACACAGGGGACACACAAAAAACACACCCACCTTCAAAAATCACCTTTACTTAGATAATATTCTTCAAAATTCAACAAATGAGAAAAATGACTACCTAGGATGAATGCTAATTCTAAAAGTACATGAATGACTGCTGTTAACAACATTTAGCTTGCAAATTCTTATTTTAATAGGAAGAAAAAAGTGGCGGTAACACAGGGGACAAAAATTAAGGGACACAGGAATTTTTCTTATAAAATGAAGAAAAATATTTACAAAAAATATTTAAAGTATATAGGGATAATATAAAGACTACAAAGACATAAAAAATATCCTGAAAGATAACTTAAACGATACACATAGTAAAAAAATAGGGTTTAAAAAGTAAAAATTGTTCTTGGGACATGGCTTTTTACAGGACACAATTATTATGAAAAATATTTGAATAACAATAAATGGAATTTATCTCAAATTTAAAAACTGCATTAAAGAAAAATATCTTTAAAATATATTTTCCGACATTTAAATTTAATTTTGAAACAAAATTTTAGAAAATATAGCAATACAAAATGTCGGGACATCAAAAGGTGCTTTATTTTTGGAATGACCCAGGTTCCACTTAGCTCATTGTTTCTATCTGTATTTCAATTATTTTTTTATATTTTAAACCATCATATTGTTGCATAAAAAGTGGTATACATTCTCTTTTTGTGTAGTATTTATTACTGTCACTTTTAGTTCTACATGAATTTTGCCTTACTGCTTCTGCTGCGTGTGGAATTAATTTGTTTTCCCTGTGTTTCTAAAACAGTTAAATATTACCACCATTAATTTTCTAAAATTAATCATTATTGCTATATAGAATAGCCAATAGCAGTACTAATCCTGATTGTCAATTACGCTAATCGCGCTCCTAATTACTGGTACAGCTAGTCTGACACAATTGCTATTATATATTATTCCTACATTTAAATGCTAACAAATTGAAGTTATAAAGATGAAGAACAACAATAACAACAGCTGTTTTTATTAACTTGGTAATCGAAAAATTTACTATTACGAATGCAAACAGCTAAAAGTTGCTGCTTTATAGAATATTAATACTGCTTTCATTTAAATTATTCCTTGGTAATTATTCCGTACGTTATTTGATTTATAGGCACATTATCACTGCATTACAGGTAACAAAATCAGATAAATTGCGAAATAATTGCTTGAAAATAAATTAACTAAGTTAAGAAGTTTAATTTTTAAACTCAATTCGAGACAGCAAAAGATCCGATATTCCAATTAATCATTAATTCCATGAATTTTACTAAAGTTTTATTACATTAACAATGAAGTTTAAACAATCCATTTTTCAGTTCTAAAAATGTCTATACAAACCGATAGCATTTTCTGCCGATCCCACCGAAGCTAGCATAGGGAAGTAAATATGGGCTTCTCATTGGTTGAATAATTTAAAGAGCAATTGTTGTTTGTAAATAAATTATTCTGAATGTGGATGTATGTATTAGGGGTATACATGGGTATATCGTGTTAAAATGAGAAAAAAGAGATAATAATAAGAATTTTTTAGAGTAATATAGAACAATTGTGTTTGTAAATATTGCATAATTGGCGCCGTTAAAAGGAAATATGATTATTGTTTGTAAATAAATTGTTCTATCATGTTAAAATAATTAAGCAGAAATTCCAATTTCATCATTATTATTATTATTTTAAGTAATACAGAACAATTGAGAAACATCATCATTAACTTCTTTAATTCTAAAATCCAGAAAATCGTTCTTTTTATCTGTTAATAATTATGTAAAATCAGAAGGAAATCAATCAAAATCCATCTTCTAAAAGTGATGATTAAATAAATGTAAACTCCAAAATGAACCAAAACAAAATGCTCTTTATATAATTCAACCAATCACAACCCTGTAACTGCTTTCTTGTGCTAGCTTCGGTGGGATCGGCAAAAATGCAAACCGATATGAAAATTAATTAAATGAATAATGATTTCTGTTGTTGATTTATAATACATAAAAAATGTTGCGTACTATTAATTTAATCCTTCATTGCAACTGAACATATATTTCCGAATGTAAGCCGATTCGTGTATAAGCCGTGTATACTACTCTTGATTGAAAAATTTTCCATTACTGAAAATCTGTACACAAGTCGAGCTTTTTTTTTTTTTTAAGTAAGTGTTTTAGCAAACAAAAACTTACCAAACTTTTGTGCTTAGTTAATAGAAAAAAAACTGCGCTCTCTTAAAATTATTTATAAATCCTATTTCCTTTTGGCGCACTGACAAATCTGTTTAAATGGCTCCCGCTTATTCTGCTATGACTTGCTGTTTCATAAAAACCAAATCTCCTTCTTTTGATGTGTATTATACACAAAAAATGACAGTTCAATCTTTTAGAAAATGTTGCATCAGTAATGTGATGGATTTAAATGAGGATGACGCTACTTTTGGAAACGATGGTGCTGATTAGGATGATGAATGATAGATAAAACAATGTCGCTATTTATGCTAATGCATAAAAGGAAGCGATTTTAAGGAATTGTTAAAAAAATATGATAATGACTTGGACAATAAATGATGAATATTTTTTCCATTGTAAAAAGATGGAGTTTAAAAATATTTTTTAGAAATTCGGGAGTATTTTTTATGTTTGTCTTAATATTTACCATATATTTTATTTTAGAATACAAATTTTGGAAGTTTTCTTAGACTCGTGTATAAGCCTATAACCCTAACTTTGGAGTCAAAAATATGTGCAACATTAAAAATGGGAACAATGTGTAGCGTTATCATGGTATTTTATGCTTATCAATAATTATATAATTCCGCCCTATCGTATTTTTTAAAGTCGAACTAGAGAAGAAGGCGTGGAGGATAAAAAGATACAATTGCTATTGAAATTGAAAATAGCATTCTAAAATTATATGTGTATATAAAACTGTGTTTTGGTAGCAAACTTGTAAAAAAAAAGAAAAAAGTTTGTGATTATAATAGATTGAAAATTATTGAATTCTCTAATATATATTATGCATATAATTATCTAAAGCTTCTAAATTCGTTAATTCGTAATTTAAGCATGATTGCTCCACCTCTAAAATTTCGCAAATATCAAAATTATCTATCAGGGAAACTGAATAACGAAAACACAAAACATGTACAGAAAACTTTTTGATACAGAATTCTTACTTTTATTATTATCTTATGATAAGAGATTTACCAACTTATAATTTGATGTAAAAATGAAAGGAAGTTTAATATCATAATCACAGTTTTATAATTCTAAAAACTCACGGTAGTAAAAAAATAAAAGTTACTAAGCTGTTTAGGTTTAATCATTAATTAATTCTTTATATAATTTTCCAAACTCATCTAACATATATATATAAATACTCCTGTCGAAATTTTAAAACTATTAGCCTACTACTAAAACTAACTAGCAGTATAAAATTAAATTACAATAAAGATTTGTAGGGTGCTAAAATATTTCTTATATAATAAATATTGAAAAATAAAAATATACAGATATCGAAATCTCATCAAGCAATAGAGAAAAATGTTTATTATTATTTTCATCTGTTTATTTATTTATTATTACTTTAAATTAAAAGTGTTTTAACAGCAAATGTAGAAATCAAAGCATTTTTAGTATTATATCATATCATAATAAAAATAAGCCTTCAAACCAGATGATATTTTAATGCTTATTAATAGGTACATAATTCAGTCTATCATATTTTTTAAAAGTTACTTTATGGAGGAGAGTACTAAAAAAAATTCTAACTGTTATTGAAATTGAAAGCAGCATTCTAAAATTATATGAATAAATAAAATTATGTAAGGTGCTAAAACATTTTTACGATGGAGTTTAATACCATAAAACTTCTTAATTTGCTAATTCGTATTCTGAAAACAGTAGATTTTTAATCTTCTATATATTTTTTATTCATATAGTAGACTCCCTCAAATCCGCACAACTTAGGACCACAGGTTGTGCGGATTTTAGAATTTTGTGGATTTCTGGTCTCTGTTTAATCAATAATTTGAATGTAATAATGCAATCAAAATTACAATTAATGCTTGTAATATAGTAAAATATTGAAATAGTTTAATAAAATAATAAACTAAAATGGTAAAAAGTAAGCTAATTTTAAAACTGTTTAAAAATTTTAAAAAAAAGGCCAAGAAAACAAGTAATAACGTATAGTTAAATTTTCATAATAAAGATCAGATACGTTATCTTTGAATTATTCAGTAAAACTTTCTCATAAAAGTGCCCTATTGATTCACCTAAAAATCATAAAGTAAGGAAGCCTTTTATCATATTTAACCAGTCGAGATAACCAAAAAAAAAAAAAAAAAAAAAAAAAAAAAAAAAAATATGTATTAATACATAAGTACATTTTGTAAAAAAGATTGGTATCCCCAGTGATATCAGAAATATTATGGACTTTTTTCACAAATAAATTTATACTTCCTTCACGGAAAACCACGTGTTCAGTCATATTACCGAGAATTGCATATTAAAACATACTCAGAAGATATAAAACTAAAAAAAAAAAATCTATAATTTTGCCCTTACATCTGAACTGAAAGTTTCATTGCTTACATTTGTCATGTTGTGTGGATTTTAGACGTTTGTGGATTTTCGGGTTGCGGATTTGGATACTTTTCAACCCCCGGTTTTTTGTAAATCAAGAAAATGTAAATTTTGTAAATCATCTGTGAAATTAAATGTATCTTGTATTAAATGTGATACTCTTCTGCATCTACTTAATTTTATTCGTTAAATAAATTTTTGGATCAAAGTATGTTTCTCTGACTTTAAAAAAGTAGGAAGTGTATATATATCCCGTGTATTCACACACACACACACACATATATATATACATCTCATGTTTATCGTATACATATATATATATGTGTGTGTGTGTGTATATTTAGATAACAAAATTATCTACTTGAAAATTTAGGCAATAAAAGAAATATTGAAACAAGCACATACAAAAGACCTTTCATAGAAAAAGTAAAACTTTTTTCTGCGTTACTATATTGAGCTAATATATCTCAAATATATCACAGTCATAAATTATTAATAAAGTAAAAGTAGAAAACTAAAAAAAAAAATTGTAAACTACTAAGCCAAAGCGTTATTCATTGCTTATTTATCTTCCAAATTCATCTAAAAAATGAACAAGCATTCTTTTGGAAGTTGAAATTGGCATTGTAAAATTTAAGTTTAAAAAAATCTATGTAGGATACTAAACAATTTTTTTTTTTTTTTTTTTTTTTTTTTTTTTTTTTTTTAATTGAAGATAGAAAAATTGAATATTGAAATATAATCTGCAAGTCAATTGTTTCCCTCTTTTTTTAAGGTTTTGGAAAAATTCGTAACAACTTTTCTAAACAGGTGAAAACATTTGTTTTTCTTTAATATAAAAAATAACATTGAAGTTGGAGAACAAAGTAATAAATCGGGTAATATGTATTTTTGAAACAACTGCGCGTTGTTAAACTTTTTAGATGGCAAAATTAACATTGTAAAACTTTCAAAGAAATACAAAACAAATGAAGAAAAAGTTTTTGATGCAAAAAGTTCTTATTTGTGCTGTTAGACTATGATAGAATACCTAAAACTAAAATAATTATTTCATAATATAATACAAATGAACGTTTAGATATACAGGGATATTTTTTATTTAACAATAAATGTATAATTCCAACATACTCATAGCAAGGAAAACCCCCCTCAAGCTAAGAAAAAAAAAAGAAAGTTTGTAAGTTACAAAGAAAAGAAACAGCTTTATTCATTCCATATTTATTTATTTATTTCATAAGCAAAACAAGTAAGCAAACAAGTTACATAGAATGTTAATGTTATTTTTCATTAAAGATGGAAAGTGAGGCATTTTTAAGTACCAAATAATGCAGATAAGTTGTTTAAAATTTTTAATGAGTAAATTTTTTATGGAAGTTTTTTTTAACAAGTCTGTAACAAAACTTTTAGAACATTAAAATATAAAATAACTTTTTTCATATATGTAAGGCAAAAAAGTAACTGCAAAATGCTTTTAAAAATAGGCAAAATACATTTAAACTTAAAAAAAAAAAGAAAAAAAAAAGGAATGAAAATGAGAGTTGCAGAAAATTACTTTTTAATGTTTTTCCTATCCTCTCAAATCTCGCTTTCCCTTTTTATTTGCCATTGTCATATACAGACATGCGTCTATGCAGTGATGGGGAGTTCGAACGTATTTATAATTCATAAATGATTTAACTTTTTTGTTTCTTTTGAGCTCTTTTCAAACTTACGAAAAGCATAAACTGCAATAAAAACAGTATTTTCTTGCCAGCAAGCTAATTAAAAGATTATCTTCATATTTTCACTTTCTACAGATTCAGGCAACTTCTGCAGTTTTTAAACCCTTTTATTCGCTTGAGTGAAAATGGCTTTTTGCACTTTCAAGGATTTGAAAAAAACATTATTATTATTTTTTAAAGATTACTACTTGAAAACTTTGAAAAACAATTGAAGTTTTAAGAATAAATATTTACTGACGCAGCCATAATCTTTTCCCGCGAAATATTTTTAAGTATTTCTTCATACTTATTTCATTATGGGTGACAAAAGTATGTACAAGGTTTTTAGGAGAATGCGTGGTCTATAAAAAACAACTTTGAAAAAATGAACAAATAGGTAAAATGCATTTTTCCTCCATTTGTTTCAAAGCTTCTTAAATTCTTTTATAATTGAATTGAAGAGGAAAAAACAGAGAGGAAGAGCAACTAAAGAAGAGAAACGCGTGCTCGGGGAGAATCGAGTGTTCATATGTAATGAGTGATTGCCTCACTTGTGAAAATCTATAAAATTAAGGGGACAGTGGACGTTAAATTTTTTCTTTTTAATTTTCATCATAGCAATATGAAGTTTTGTGCATATATACATTTCACCAAAAGTATATATAACACCTTCAAAAAAATTTCCAAACGTATTAAAATTTTTCATTTAAAAGAAAAAAATAATTTTTTAAACGAAATTTTATAATGCTCTTCGTGTTTTAATTTTTGAGATATTTTCTTGCTTTTGCATTTTCATCACTTAAAACTATTATAAACAAATTGTGTAAGATTTTTAAAATCTCTTAAATAGCAGTTAGTAGTTTACAGATTTTTTTTTCTAAATTACATATCGATTTTCATCAAAGTGTTGTAAGTAAAAAACCAAATTTGACAGTCTTAATGAAGACGAATTTTAAAAAGCTTACACAATATCAGGATATTTCCTTATCAATTTCATAAATATTGATCAAAAATTACGTCGCAAAAAGCATTGCCAAAGTCTAAAAACGCTGAAAAATTAGTTTTGAGAAAAATGGATTTAAAGTATATAAATACAATTACCTTTATTATTTCCTTCTTAAAACCTTTATAAATGATATTTTAATAAGAAAAAACTGTTTTGGTACTATTATATCAAAGAAATAAACCTTTTTGCAACGATTTTGCTCAAATAAAGGTCCACTGTCCCCTTAAATGCACCCGCACAAAAAAAAAGGAAAGGGGAAAAAAACTATTATGTATTTTTTGTTACATTTGCACACACACATACATATAAAACAACTTTTTAAAGTATCTGCACACCTTCGGAAGTGGTCTTTTGAAATTTTGTCTGGTTATCCATTTTTTATAATGGCATTTACTTTAAAAATTTGGAAAAAAAAATAAATTTTAGCATCTACCCAGAAAAAAATATATAGTCAAAATTATGAAAAAAAAAAAAAAGATATTTTTACAATACGTGACAACTCTAAAACAAAACAATGGATTGACAACTTGTAAATTGTATGATAAACAGAATAACTTGCTCTAGGAGACTACACATATTATAATCGCTTTTCTTTCTCAAATGATATGGTAGTTAAAGTACAATAGAACCCCGCTAATTCGGACTCCGATAATCCGGATCGATTTGGTCATTTTTTTCTCAAGTTTGAGAAGTATTTTGGCTGATTTCTACAACATTAACTTGTTTCATCTTCGTATTCTAAATAAAAAAAAACTTTTTCTGAAATCTTTTCGACTTTTATATTACAAAATAAACATTTTTACTGCCTGTAAATATTCAGTAAGTTTAACACAAAGGTGATTTTTCTGTAAGTATGTTTAATTTTATTTCATTTTTTTCTAAATCTCCGGATAATCCGGATTGGTTCTGGTCCCAATTAATCCGAATTATCGGGGTTTTACTGTACTAATGTAAAAATTGCAAAATTTGTCTCAAGTTTATCATTTATACCAGTGTAAACCAGTGCATAAAACTATTTAATATACTTCCTTGAGTGTAGTCTATTCCCTCTAAAGACATTTTGAAAAAGAAGTACAGAAAATTTCGAGGCATTTCATGCGTAATTTTTTGTTTTAGGATGTTTTGCGTATAGTAAAAATCTAAAAAACTTCATTTTGAGAAAAAGCTAAAAATAACTATTAAACACAATTGAAAATCTGTAAGAGTTGTAGATTTAAACGGCTGTAATTTTGATTATAATTAAGATACAGATATAATTGAAGCTGAATTCGACAGATAAAAGAATCGATTTTAATATTATTTTATAAATGAAAAATCAGTATCTTAATTAAAAATTACATTTTAAAGGTCTTCGGATACCTTAAGGCGTGAAAATGGAAATATGAAATTTTATTAATTCAAATTTAAATTAATTTAAGTTCAAATTAGATTATGTGTTGTTGATTTTCACATATTAAATTTTTTACAAAAACTGCACTACTTAAAAAATACATATATATATATTCATTTGAATATAAAAAAACTAAATTGCCCAAGCTCTTATTATAAAGATGAGATAAAAAAAAAAGTATATTTTTAAAAATAATTTTGAATTTTAAAAGTAATTTCAAAACAGAACATATAGATAAAAAATAGTATGAAAGTTTAATAAGCTTGTCGGTATGAATTTTACCTAATTTGGAGGTATATCCGCAGCTGATACTCGTTTAACTTCGAACGAGTGGATGTCCGCCCTGTCGACGCTGGAAGTGAACTGTGAAAATTCAGCTTGTCAATTAAGAATTAAATAGGTATGATCCTGCCTATTAATAAGGCTGGTTAAAAAAAGGTTAAGGCCGACTTCATCTACTTGTTCAGAGATATCCAGCTGCGCGACTAGTGAATAGCAATTAAAATTAGTTTCTATATTGAAGATAATCAAAGCTGTTTTTCACTGTCCTACTCAAAATTGAATTTGATAGCCTATTACAGCTACATTGTTTAAAGTCAAAAAAATTAATTAACCCTTTCGGGATAGGAGCATTTTGTGAAATAATTAATGTTTTGTCATCGATTTTTAAAAACAGAAATTTGTGCCTTATTGAATCGAGAAAATGTTCCAATTGAACAAGACAAATTTTGCAGTATAATTTTACCGGTGGGGATAAACAAGGATTCTTAAGCCTTTTTGCGGCACCTATACGTGTCGCTCGTCCCCAAGGGGTTAATGATTTTACATTCAAGTAAATCTCTGAATGCTTGAGAAACGGGCAGAAAACATTGAAGTTTCTTTTTGCAATGTTTGAGATTTATTATTATTATTATTATTATTATTTGACACTTTCTATATTTTAAACACTGGCAGTTATTTATATACACTTGGATACATGGAACACAGAGTCAATTCATTACACGTCACTCTGAAAAATATCCGATAATAAATTAGAGACATATACAATCTTGATCAAAATAATGTGCAATTGCATATTTTTACGCTGTAAAAAAAAAAAAAAAAAAAAAAAAAAAAAATGTAACCTCTTTCTACAATATTCAAAAACGTTGTTGACTATTTTAGAAGTTTTAATGTTTGTTTAAAATTTCTAAAATAGTCACAACGTTTTCTGAATATTGCAGAAACAAGTTTCCGAAATACTCAGAAACGTTTTTGAAAATTACATGCACCGTAAATATATTCAGAATTCATATATTCAGAAATGTTTCTGATTTTTTTTTTCTTTTTTTTTAAAGTGTAATATTTAAAGTTATAAATCCAACAAACACATCCATGAGTAATCCTGACGTCATATTGAAGGTGACAATGATTTAAATGATAAATTTCACTTATACTGAATTTTTTTATTTCCCAAACATGAACGATTTCATATTTTATGCCATCGAATAGAAAGAAATGCACTTCTAAATGAAATTTGTTTGAAAACTGCATCGCATTTTGCCTTTTTTATGGTTTTTAAATTATTTTTAGTTAAGACTTTTTATTATTCTGAGTGCAGCTCATTTTCAAAATATTTGCAATAAAAACAATGTAATTAATTCAGTACCTTTTTATTTTCGTATGATATTCCATAACTAAAGTACGAAAAGATAAAAAAATCTTTTAAGTAAACAAAAGACAAATTTAGCAGACATTAACAAGAAGAATTCAATAACAGCCCGTTTAGTACTAAAATAATCAGAATCACAAAGGTTGCTACAAATAATGTGAAATGTTTAATGATTGACCGTTGGTGCCCATTTGGATGATGCCAAATTACTGAAAATTCAATTCGTAAAGTTGTTGGGAAGTTTAAGGCCCCTGTCCTCGCTCGAGGAAACGCTCGCGAGCTAATGCTATTCCTATGGGGAAGCATTTTTCTAATAACTCTTTCACATTTTACATTTTTGAATAATTTTTTTTTTTTTTTTTTTTTTTTTTTTTTTTTTGCATTGGATAGCTGAGGTGCATGCCGACAGCGCACCTTTTTTACTTTTTCGATTTTGGTTGCAGATATTTTTTTAAAAAGCATTTTCAGTTTCGAAACCGGTTTTGAAAGCGAAACTAACCTTGTAAAAAATATCTGCAACCAAAATCGAAAAAGTAAAAAAGGTGCGCTGTCGGCATGCACCTCAGCTATCCAATGCAAAAAAAAAAAAAAAAAAAAAAAAAAAAAATATTCAAAAATGTAAAATGCGAAAGAGTTATTAGAAAAATGCTTCCCCATAGGAATAGCATTAGCTCGCGAGCGTTTCCTCGAGCAAGGACAGGGGCCTTAAGGGTGTATTTCGATTCAAAATGCTTATTTTCCGATTAATTTTTAAATTCATTTTTGCTCTAATATGCATCAAAGTGGCAAATTGTCTTATTTAGAAAGTACACAAAGTGCCGTGATTGTCGATTCTTTGATAAATGCAGAAAATATTGCAAAAAAAGAAATCAAAAACGGAATTTTGAACCGATTTTTCCGAAGCGGGAGATTTGCGAACGAAAAAAAGAGTCATACTGAGAATATCATTGTTTATAAATCAATTGAGCGTAAAATGACATCACACGGCACCTTATACATCTCTTCAAAAATCCCCTCGGCAAGTTTCATGTTTTTACTTTTAAAAATGTGTCTGAAATTGTATCGGAAAATTTCGAGCTGTTGAGATGGAAAAGCGTTTTCTCGAATACACCCTTAAGGAAATATACAAAATGCCACATATCTACAAGAGTTTCTGATTGTAATCGATTTTCATGTAGGGTCAGATGGTGTAATTAAGACTAGAGGGTACTTGTGACCCCCGCATAATAAAGAAAACTGTGTATGGTAAAATTTTGTCTCCAGCTTAGATATTAACTTCATGATGTATTTTTCATTTAGATTATTTATTTATTTATTTATCACTAGTCTGAAGCATTTTTGAGATCCAAATAGAAATTTGAACAAATTCTGTGATAAAATATTAAGCCTGATAAAATATTTCTGTAAGTTTAATAGATTCATTTGTAAATTTACAGATTGCTGTAGTTTTATAAAAACTAATTTTGTCGATATACATTTTTTTTTTTTTTTTTTTTTTTTTTTTTTTTTTGTACAGTGTACAAATAAAATTCATGATTTCTGTAAATTTACACCTGTAGAATTACATATTTTTAAAGTGTAGAAATTCATATTTTTTTCAAAATTTTATTTTAAAAAACTTTTTTTTTTTAAATTTATTCAAACATTATTCTTGTCTATCTCCCATCTTTATTCAGGACAGAACGAGCTTTGTGAGAATAAAATTATCGAATAGTTTTTAAACATCGAAATGCTTTCAATATCTTGACTATATCGCTGTCAGAACTTATGTTAATTTCAATAGTTTGAACCGCGTACGCTACATGGCCATAGACAAGCAGTTGAGGGAATAGAATAGACTGAGATCATTCAAGTTTGATCAAAAGAAAAATATTAGGCTCCCGTCCCTGCCCGCGAAGACACTCCATGAGCTAATGCTATTCCTATGGGGAAGTATTTTTGTAATAACTCTTTCGCACTTTGGCATTTTTACATAATTATTTTTGCATTGGATAGCGGAATCTCTCTCAAAATCACTCCTTGATTACTTTTTAAATTTTGATTTCAATTTTTTTTATAAAGTTACTTTCACTTTCTGAACCGGTTCTGAAAGTGAAAGTAACTTTATAAAAAATAACTGCGACCAAAATCGAAAAAGTAATCAAGGAGCGATCTTGGGAGATACCTCAGCTATCTAATGCAAAAAAAAAAATTCTTTAAAAATGTCAAAATGTGAAAGTTATTAGAAAAAATGCCTTCCCATATGAATAGCATTAGCTCGCGAATGTTTTCGCGGACAGGGACATGGGCCTTAAGGGAATTATACAAATTTCAGAGCTGAATTCTGGATGACAAACAATCAGTTATATTTTTCTGGTCATTTGACTTTTTATTCTTTATTTGATAAGAGAACTCCTTATTTCTTTATACTTCTTCGGAATGGAAGAGGTTAGGAACTAAGCATAGAGATGTTTTTGAATTATTATGAATGAGGTTTCCTTGTATGGCAATCAATAAAACTATATATAAATATCAAGATTTACGTATTTCTTTAATGAAAAAAGATGCATACAACATACAGAAGCTTTTTTTTTTTTTTTTTTTTTTTTTTTTGTATATGCATATGTATTGAACGTATTTGATAAGCATAAATATCTTCCATTACAACGACTTGTGATGGAATTTCATCATTCCATTGTGGTGGCTTTTCGTGAAAACCAAGAATGGGCTTTATAACAGGTATGGAGTGTATCAATGTTTTAAGACTTTCAGAGAGGCAGTTTTATGACATAAATTTTAATTCATTTTTTCTTCGGAAACACATCAAATTGATATGTTTTATTCAGAAAATATGAAATCGAAAGACGTTTTCCGTTTTTTATAAACACAGCAGATCTTTCAGAAAATATTGTCAAATTGGGATTTCGAACCGAATTTCCCGAAGAATCCAGAAAGAAACAGTTAACAGAAAGAGAAAAACGCCATGTCACTTGATCAAAAATGCTTATAATTCGCTATGTAATTTATTTATCTAAAAATGGAAAAATAATTTCGATACCAAATCACTTCTATCGTCAAGTTTGCCCATTTTTTGCCTTTACGTTTAAAAATGTGTACGTTATTCTGCCAGAAAGCTCTTCGCTTGTTGAGCATAGTGAACTTGAACATAGTCTTAATACACCTAAAAGAAGTTTGATGAACTTTGAAAAAAGTGTATTATTATCGTCAAATTTGCTTATTTTTTACCTTTACGTTTGAAAATGTGTACGTTATTCTGCCAGAAAGTTTCTCGTTTGTTGAGCATAGCCTTAACCCATTAACGCCCGAATTATTTTTTTCGCTAAAATTTAAATTTTGTATTTCCCACCACTTTTAAAAGCAAATTAACTTTTATCTAAATTTATCGAGGATTCTGTTTCGCGAAATAAGGTATATATTTTTCTTCCTATTTACTGGTGGGAAAACCGCTTTCTTGCTGTTTTTTCAACCGTCCTCAAAAGAGGACACTGGGCGTTAATGGGTTAATATACTTAAAAGAAGTTTGATGAACTTTAAAAAAAGGGTAATATTATCGTCAAGTTTGCCTATTTTTTACCTTTCTGTTTAAACATGCATACGTTATTTTTCCAGAAAGTTTCTCGCTTGTTGAGCATAGTGAACTTGAGTATAGCCTTAATATACTTTAAAAAGTTTAAAGAACTTGTATTATTACTCTTGTTTCAACTGTTGTAAGACAACCCTTTGAATTCACAGTAAATTGAACAACACTTCCTTTTTATTGCCGATCATTATAGGCTGCATTCCTCACCCTTCGAGTTCAGTTCCTCTAACACTCTTCCGTTCGACAAAAGAAGAACATAACCATCGTCGGCGAGAGAAAAATCACGTACAGGGTGTGTTAAACGCGTCCGACCCCCTCAGTAATGACTTTTTATGATTAATACTTTCTGGTCCTCGTCCTCCAGAGAGAGGAGAGACGATCAGCAAACAAAACTAGTTACTCTAAATTTTTTTGATGATGTTCCTTTTGAGGAATATAATTCACAGACTCCATGAGGAGAGGATTGACGTAAACAAACAAACAAAAGGCGCAAAGAGAGAGAGAGAGAGAAAAAAAAATGCGTGAGAATGGCAACGTGGGCGGAATTCATAATTAATACTATTACCTGGCTGCAGAGAGAGGAAATATGCCTTTTGGACAATGGCGGCAGCACAGGTGGGAGGGCTTGCTCAAAAAGAGATGTGGCTTAACGAGGTGCAGAGAGGCGTAACGTATTTCCAAAAAGAACGCATCATCTAACATGTTTTCAACAATTAGTCAAGTAGGACTTTTGACAGAGACCCGCCATCGCAACTTGCAACGGGGCCGCCACTGGCAGAACCAGGAGGTGAGCCAATGGCCTAAAAGCGGGGGCGAGGTGAGGTCCTTTTCTTTAACATTTGGAATTATGATTGCTATTATATGCAAAGTGGATAATAAAAGGCTTCTAATGAACTTGCTTGCGAGAAAAATGAGTAGGAAGTTTATGAGTTTCCCCGGTAGGAATAATTAAAAGCGAATTAGAAGGCTATAGATATACCCTAGCACGATTCCGACAGCATAGTATCACAGAGGGCTTGGTCAGCGGCAATTATTTGGTGCTCAACCATAATTGCAAGCTACAATAATGAAATAGTTATGCTTGATAAAAAAAAATTTCTGTTATGGATACCAGCTTCAATAACTAACAGTGTTATAGCAATTGCTCAACTTAACTCGCCTGGTTTTAAAATGAATTCCTGGAATGGATATTTTTGAAAAGATGAGGCTTATCAAACCGTGTACATCGTTTATATCTGTACACACAAATTTAAACAAAAAATCATTTTTTTGTAATATGTATCAGTTTTCTGACCAGTGTTGTAGTCGTAAAAAAAGCAGAGAGTATACGTTGACGTCATGAATTGGTCATAGACCGGGTTTAAGCTAATGCTTTATTTAAGAAATAGAGAGTATACGGAGCTTTTTAAAGAAATCCACAAGGTATACCGCGTATACCCTTCACTACATCCCTTCTGCTGACTTCTATACACCAGAAGAAACAAAATGCTTGAAATGAAATAAAAAAAGAACATTTGAGCTTAAGGGTGTTCTTAAATCAAAAGGGGCAACTTTGTAACATAAGTTTTAATTTATTCTTGTTCGGAAAAGTATAAAACTACCGGATGTTGTTGTTCAGAAACTATCTAGTCGCACTCATTTTCCCCATTTTTTTCAAACGCCATAGATTTTTCAAAATAAGCCGTCAAAGATGGCGTTTTGAATTGTCTGCCTCCACGAAAGCAGAAAAATCAGTTGACGAAAGGGAGAAAACGGCATGATAACGTGCTTGTGATACTTATAACTCAACAGAAAACTTATTAATAAAAAAATGAAAAACTAAGTTAGATTCCAAATCGATTCCATGGTCTGGTTTTGCAATTTTATCTCTTTCCGTTGAAAAATGTATTTGTGAATGTGTCAAAACGTTTTGCGCTTGTTGAGCAAAGCAGTTGAGAACTCCCTTAAGTCTTTTTAAAAACGTAATATGCAGTTTTATCGAAACTCCGTCGCAATTATAACTAATATTCTTACATTACCACGAATATACTCATCGGTAAAAAAATCTTTTTCCATAGTTTGTCATATGTAAAGGTTGCAAAATTGTTTGTATCATATAGCTATTACTCGTTTTAATAGAAATATGAGTCTTATTTGATTGTCTACTGTAAAAATACACTAGTTCTGGGGATTATACTTCATCTGGAAACATAATGGCCATTTAACTGATATTAGAATAAAAATTCCGTTTCGTACATAGATCAGCAGAGACTAAGAATGTTAACAATGAAATCAATTTGTCGATAAATAAAATATGTCTTTTTATTTTTGGTCTTTGTTTAGTTATACAGGAAGATGAAAGCAGATTTTAAATACGTTTAATACGTTTAAGTTTATGAAGTGCCAAATATTGTCTGTGATATAGGATGTAGGAATCTATGTAATTTTTTCAATAGAAATATATATATATATATATATATATATATATATAATTATTAGATTATTAACATGAACCAAAATGTTCCAAATTTTAGTGACAAATGACGCTTTAAGCGTCAGAAGATGTAAATTAAAATACCTGGCATGCGCACGGTCATTTCAGCATTATAAACGCGTTGGGTAAAATGCGTTTTCTCATTTCGCTCATTTCATGCGTTTTCGCATTTTTTTCTCAGACGTTCGCCATGAGTATCTCAATGAAAAACCGTGCTCTGCTTGTAAAGATTTATTACAAGAACTTTGATTCTGCAAAAGTAGTTCTGCAGAAGTTCAGGTCTCAAGGATATGAAAAAAGGCGCTGGACCGATGCCATGGGTCTGGCGAAAATGATGAAAAAATACAAAAATGCAGGTTCGTTTGATGCGCAATCTGGTAGAGGAAAGAAAAGATGTTATTCGGTGATAGTTGAAGAAGTGGCCAGAGCAGTTCACGAGGAGTCGAACGGTGGTGTGCAATTTTGCAGTGCACGGAGAATTGCCCGAACATTGGACAGTGCATAACATTCTACGAAACATTCTGCAATGATATATGTACAAAATTTGCCATGTGCGGGAGTTGTGTACTTCTGACCGACCAGCAAGAGAGAGTTTTGCTTTGGAATTTCTTGCTCGCATGGAAGTGGAGAATGATTGGCTGTGGAAAATTCTGTGGACAGATTAAGTCCATTTCCATCTGACGGGATATGTCAATACACAGAACTGCCGAATATGGGCAACAGAAAGTCCACTCGCAACGAATCCAGTACCACTTCATCCTGCAAAGGTCACTCTGTGGTGCGGATTTATGGCATCATTTATTGTAGGGCCATATTTTTTCGAGAAGACGGATCTTTCGGTCCTGTTACCGTTAACGTCGATGGTCAGCGTGAATATCTTTTGCGTAATGGCGCCATTTTAGTTCTGCAACAGTGTGAATGTCTGAATAGTATCATTTTTATGCAAGATGTTTTTCCTCCGCACATCGCAAATCGAGTGAAGCAGTTGTTGAGGCGGCATATTGGAAATGCTACAATTATCAGCCGTCATTTCCCTACAGCCTAGCCGGCCCGATCACCTGATCTTAATCCGTGTGATTTCTTGCTGTGAGGTTATCTGAAAGATGTGGTATTCAGTACTCTGATTGTCAACGTAGCTGAATTGAAGACAAGCATTTCACAACACATTCTGAACTTGACCCCGGTGACACTTCAACTGGTTATGGAACACGCTGTTTCCCGATTTAATCTTGTTACATACAAGGGTGGACAACATATTGAAGATGTTTTGCGCCAGTCTCGCGAAACTTAAAAACCGATTAGATGGATGCTTTTTTGCGGTTTTTTGCCTCAGGTCAATTAAAAACCGATTTTTCTTCATACAGTGTGATACGACCTTGCCGTGGTGGATGGGTTTATGTAATTAACAGCATCACACTTGTACTGTACAGTTATACACATTGAACAGTACAGTTGGTTTATCGTGTAACTTGCGCCTTAGTCGTTGTTTTACGATTTGTCATTTGTAGTCGATATTCTGACGCTTACAGAGCCATCTGCCCCTGAAATTCGGAAGTATATAATTATTTTTTTGGTTCATGTTCTTTTCTCCTTCTTCAATAATACGCCGATCAATTTTAACGTCATTTTAATCAGTGGTTCGTTTTTCTAGAGTGTTTTGAAAGTTAAACTTTAATTATAATCACCCTGTATATATGTACATATATTATAACCATAATATATCATTTCCTTATATGCATATACTTTATTATATTCCATTGCAAAAATACCTGTATTATCAAAGATGCATGGTAGAGCAAGCGCATAGGTGAAAAATAAAGTAGACACTATACTTAACATTGTCCTGACATTATTCTCAGAAGCATTAAAAGACTATTAATATTAGAGTTACTTATTAATACGGAAAATTAAATGCAATATTTCATCGTGTAAGGGAAAGCCTCATAGTGACTAGCATAACCTCTAACCACCCTATCACACTTTCATCGACCGTGTGGAACAACTTCTATCCAAGACATGTAATTTTAACACCCACAACATTATCAGCTGCTCTATAGCCCACCCTAAAATAGGTCATCTGTTACTTGATCTCAGCCATCTTTATCCCCAATAATTTGATGCCTCCAATCATAAGTGTCACACCATTCGCACCTTTCAAAAAGAATCATGGACCTCTCCCCTCACCCGCCCCTCCCGATCTCTCTCGTATAATAAAATGTATCTGATAACCCCATAATAATGATTCGCTTGAAGCCGTAAACATTAACGGCAAATACCGGGTCATTAAAAGTTAACAGAGGAGTGTCTGTGAAAAGACGTCACTTAGTACATTACTTAAAATAGTTTTGTGTAAAATAATGTATTGAAAATTCACACACACACACAAAAAAAAAGAAAGAAAGAAGTTTTAGTCTATAATACATGGGCCTTTGTAATTTGTTTATCCAAAACAAACAAAAAAATCTTAAACTTTAATACTTGAATAGGATGTTTATTTATTTGACTGAAAAGTATGTCATCATAGCGCATTTTGTTCGACTACTTGAAAGGTTCTGTTAAGGCGGCTGGTCACTCAGACGCGGAATTGCTCAAGAAATTTGCTAAACATCAAATTTGCTCAACAAGCACAAAACGTTTTGACACCTTTACAAATTCATTTTTAACGGAAATATATAAAACTGGAACGCCTGACTAGGAAGGGATTTGGTATCAAACTATGCTTTCTATTTTTTGACCAATTACTTACTTATTCAGTTATAATAGACTTAGATCACATGACAAACACGTTTTTCATCCATGTTTGAGTGGCTAATTCTTTCTTCGTGGAAATTCGGTTCAAAACGCCCCCTTTGACACTATTTTCTGAAAATGTAATGTGTTTAAAATAAATAAATAAAAAATAATTTGGTTAGATAGTTTCTGAACAAAATCACCTGCTAATTTCATGCAATTTCCGAAGAAAAAAAACTCAAACTTGTGTCATAAAATTGTCTTTCTAGATTTGAAAAGAAACAGCCTTAAATAAAAAGCCAGATCTGAAAGCAAAATTTTTAAGATAATAATAATAATAATAATAATAATAATAATAATAATAATAATAATAATAATTATAATTGTTGATTCTCAGGCACTTTAAAACTTGGATGAGCTAGCAGATACAGGTTCTTTTCCCAACTTATGTTCAGTGAATTTATTTATCACCATTAAAAGACTTTTACTAAGACATGTATGCGTATTAAGCAGCCTCACTTTCATTACGGACGGAGAAGATATTTTGAAAGTGAAATTTAATGAGCTAATTATTCTTCCAATTTTGAAGATCGAAATCATGTCTCATAATCATCGTCAGTATCTGCGAAGATGAGACGAACCATAATAATTTAATTATCTCAAAAATGAGAAGCTCATCATCTGCATAAATTGGTTAATTAGTTTTACAAAAATTTTACTTCAGATTTAAATCTTGCAAACTTCCCTTAAAAATATTGAAGTAGATGATCTTAATAACTTATAAATATTAGTATTTTGAAGCTTTCAAAATGTTAGAGACTATTAAAAAATTATTTATAAGTGTTTGCTTTTTTTTCTGGAAATTTAAATTAATGTATTATTATTTTCATTTTTCAATGATCCAAAAATAAATTTTGTCGTTAGGGATTGTGCAAATATAGCGTTATTACTTTAGTGGGAATTTGATATAGTTATTTTTCATTGCATCCAAATAGTTCGTAACCGTTTATTTATTATTATTAATTTTGTATCTTTTTATGAAAATACAAGGCTATTATTAAAGCCTTTAAATGTTTATAAAATCATTTCATTGCAAAATTTGCAATAACCTAACGTTTGACATTCCTGTTCATCACTCAGTGTGCATACAATTCGCTGTTAATAAACTTGGAACATATTATGTTTTGTTGAAAATGATATTTGCGTTTGCTAGTAAAGAAAGAGAAATAATGTTATCTACTGTTTTTCTGATAAGTTCTGCTTTTATCCTTCTGGTGCAGAGGGTAATAATTAAGTAAAAATACTAAAGTTAAATCTTTTTAAATTAAAATCTAGTGAAAAATATTTTTTATAAAGCTTGAGTGAAATTTCCGGGCGTTGTCGTATTAACTCATTTACGTCTAAATTCACACTAATTTTCGCATAGATAGAGAAAAAAAAGGAAAATACAGTTTAGTATGAAAAATAATTTATCAATTAAAAAAAAAACGGCTGTGAATGTGTTTTAAATGTGCGGAAGTATATACATTATAATTCTGTTTATAAAATAATACTTTTTTTTTTTTTTAAGTACATATTAATTTTTATTGGTCATGTTAAGGACAGAAATGTGTGATGAATATTGAAGACAAAAATGTCTAATTTAAGACTTAAAAATTATTCATTAAAGAATTCCTTAAAATTTATTTATTTCATTAAAGCTCAATAAATTTTGTACACTGTCTGTAGATTTACTATCACTGGTATACTTTGTGAAATAATGTCACTTTTTTTTCGTACTTAGGGAATTGAGTACTTGTCATTTTGATAAAAATTGATAAAAATGCTGAATTTCAGATTTTTATTTGATAAATAATGAAGAATATATACTTAATTTCCCTTAGGTTTAAGACAACGGCGCGAAACTTTTTTACACAATGACGTTAGGTCACATTTCTACAAATACAAAAAATTTACTTTTCAGGTCTTTTCTTACTTTGGTTACAAAGTAACAATATAGATTGTTATTATTATTATTATTATATTATTTTATTATTATTATTATTATTATGTCATTATCATTGCTATTATTATTATTTTAATCATATGTAAAGTTAAAAATAAAACATTGATAAATTGACTTATGTAAAGAACTTAGGACAAAAATTAAAAATAATTAAGTTAAATCGTTTTAAATGAAGATCTGGCGAAAAATATTTTTTATACAGCTTGAGTCAAATTTCCGGGCGTTGTCGTATTAATTCATTTACATCCAAACTCACAATAATTTTCGCGTAGATAAAGACTTGAAAGAAAAATACAGTTTAGTACGAAAAATAATTTAGGAAAGAAACGAAAACTTACTCCAAATCGTGCCAAAGCTGTTAGAATGAAGAAATTCTACGTTAATGGGAACAAAACAAAAAATTTAGGGGAATTACAGAGTACTTTAACGCCGACAATTGTGCTAGGAATCATTGACCATGGATACAAGGCAGTTTCTCCTGCTCAAACTGTGGAATAAGATATTAAGTGAATCGTTATCGCTTTCTCTTTATTTTTAATAAGTATTGATGTCACGAAGCGGTCATTTTTATCTGTTTCTTCAAAACCCTCTCACTGACAAGCCCGTCTATAGACATTCCTTAAGCTCCAGGTTTCACTGCAATGCAAGCAATAATTAAAATGATATAACTCAGTTGATTTAATGGATTTTTAATGCATTGTGCAATGATTAACACACTCAAGGATAACATTCATATTCGTAAATAAGATTTTTCTATAATTTTGAAAGAATCATATTTTCTTAGCAATTAAAACAAAATGCTGAGAAAACAACATTACAATTTTGCCCTTTTACAAAACTGACAGAGGATTAACTGCACTGCAAGTCGAAATGATTCTTGCTGATATTTTAAGAGAAATTAGACGAGTTTGATTAAATGATGAAATTACTTTACACGTTTACAAAATAACCAAATATTTTCATAATATTCAGCAGATAAACAATACACTAATGGAGATTAAAATGGGAATTTATATTATTAGTATTATTATTAATAAGCTTTTTTTTTCTTCCTTTGTAAAAATACAAAGGAAATTTTTGATTTTGTTTATATTTTTATTGCTGTATGTGATATATATTTTTTAAGAACAAACAACAACAACAACTACAAATCACATTTCGGCTGTGTGTGTGTTTTAAATGTTCGAAAGTATGTATACTATAAAGTTGTTCATAAAATAGTACTGATTTTTTTTTCTTTTTTAAAAGTGGATATCAATTTTCATTAGTAATATTGAGGAAAGAAATGTGTAATCTATATTGAAGACAAAAATGTCTAATTTAGGACTTAAAAATTATTATTCATTCAAACTAAATAAATTCATTAAAAGAAAAGAAAATAATATGAAAATTTCAGCCCAGTCTTTCATTTCATACGTTTATGTTACTGGAAAGTCTAATGCCGAGTAAAATCTAAAAGTCATATTTGTCAAACATGACATATAATTGACTATGTTTAAATTGGTGTGATATAACTTTATAAGTGAATCTAATTATACATACTCGTTTATAAATTGAAGAAGTTTAGACAGAATTTGGGTGTTGAAAATGGGAGGATCGACTTATACACAAGTTAGTAAAAAAATTAATTTTTCGCAGATAATCAGCGAATGAGGAAGTCTTTTAAGGAGACAGTGGACCTTTATTTGAGCAAAATCGTCGCAAAAAAGTCTATCTCTGTGGTATAATAGTACCAAAACAGTTTTTTCTTATTAAAATGTCATTTAAGAAGGCTTTAAGAAGTAAATAACAAAGGTAAGTGTATTTATGTAGGGGAGAGTGGCGATGAATGGGACAATTTTTACATTTTTACTAGTAACTTAAGTTGTATGCAGTTGTTAATTAAAAAAATATTACTTAAAGAATACTTCAGCATTTAGCAACTTATTGACATACTAATTTAAATAAACAATTGTTTTTTAAATTTTTAATAATTTATTTTAAACATGCATGTATACTGCCCCATCCATTCCCATGTGGGGATGAATGGGACAGGTAAAAAAATTATTCCAAACATATTTTATTTGAAAACTGAGCGATACATTTTATTTTACTACATATTGACTGAAGCTAATATCAAATAAAATATTCCAAACATATTTTATTTGAAAACTGAGTGATACATTTTATTTTACTACATATTGACTGAAGCTAATATCAAATGAAAACAGTCCTTTGGTCCTGGTAGTTCCCAGAGGTCTAGGTCTTTGGTAGTTTCATAACAATATCCTCCAGATTAACAAAATAAATTTAAAGTGGATCGGTATTATAAAATAAGGAATTACTATCCTTTTTCCTCAAGAATTGTATTTGAAGGTTATCATTATTGCTCTTTAAAATCCTAGCAATGTAATGATACATATTTTTTTCCACGTATCTTTGTTAGGAGAAAGTCATCTTCTATTATATCATCCAAGTTGCAAACTTGGTGGTCCATATCACTTGAAATCATGTTCAAATCACTTTCATCTTTATTATGAAGCGATACATAGTCAGATTCAACACTGCTGTTCATACCTTTACTAAAAAGATTTCTTGAAGGCAGGCTATTCATTTTTCTTATTAGTTTCTATTTTTTTTTTTTTTTTTTTTTTTCAGCCACATGGTTATATAAAACAGGGATTAGGCTTGGGAAGCACTGTCAATATTGTTCATTTGCATCATAAGTGTAACAAGAGATTATATCATTTTAACATTAAAAAAATTATAAGGTTTTGAGAAAGTTAACTATCAATTAAATACTAAAAAGATTAAATAGATAAATTTACTTTGGTTCTTGAAAAATACACTTTGTACAATAGCTAGTCTTCTCTTATGATATTGCTTTGAAACTATGTCTGTTGAATGACCTCAGTACTACCATCTGTCAGGTAAATTATCAAATTATTTAAATTTGTAGAACATGCATAAATTTCTGTTCTCCCATTCATCCCCTGTCCCATTCGTCCCCACTCTCCCCTACTTTCAATCTGTTTTTCTCCAAATTAATTTTTCAGCATTTTTAGATTTTTGAAATGCTTTTTGCGACGTAATTTTGATCAATATTTATGAAATTGATAAGGGAGTATCCTGATATTGTTTAGAAAGAAATTGTGTAAGTATTTTAAAATTTGTTTTCATTAAGCTTGTCAAATTTGATTTTTTACTTATTAAAAGGCAAAATGTTGATGAAAATCGATATGGAATTTAGAAAAAAAATCTGTAAAATATTCTCTATTCAAGAGATTAAAAAAATCTTACACAGATTAATTATATAACAGAGTTTTAAGTGATAAAAATGCAAAAGCAAGAAAATATATCAAAAATTATAATACGAGGAGCATTTTAAAATTTCGTTTTAAAATTTAAATAAAAATTTTTTTTAATGAGATTGGAAATTTTTTTGAAGGTGTTTTATATGCTTTTCGTGAAATGTACATATGCACAAAATTTCATATTGCTATGATGAAAATTAAAAGAAAAAATTTTTTAACGTCCACCGTCCCCTTAAATAATGACATGCGCGTAAAAGTTGGAGCCTGAAGATTTTTTATTTAAAATACTGGTGACAAAGTGTGAAAATTTTAGGAACGCTGCGAGGCCTGATTATATCCAAAAATAGATTAACAAAGTAAAATAAAAAATAATTAAAGGAAAAAAACCGGTAGTTGAAATAACAATTTTCTTCTTCTTTTTTTTTTTTTTTTTTTCTAAGTAAGAATGTGTAAATAATAACTAAAATCGAATATATACGGGTCCAGAATTGAAAAAGATTTAACATTTTGGCATTACTCGTACATCACATTAAAAATACTCAGCGTTGCATAAAAATGAAGCCTCATCTTCTTTTACCATACCGTTCACTGCAATACCCCATCATCTTAAACGTCATAGAAAGTATCAAACTGATACACGAAAAGTGTGACTAGATTTTATTCATATTACCATATAGACACTACTAAACATTTAACAGACAGTTTAATCTATAAAATTCTAAAATCCGCAAAGGTCTCTAGTCTCGAACTCTGCGGATTTCAGCTTATTTTACAGTATATTCAATCGAAAAACTGATTTAAAAAGAAGAAAAAAGAATTTTAAATGAAATTGATAATTTAATTGCCAATTTTTTTTCTGTTTTTCCTTAAGAAGCATAATTTTTATATCGATAATTAAAGATAAATATGCGTGTTAATGATAATTTAAATCGAATATATACGGATCCAGAATTGAGAAGGATTTAACAGCTGGCCTCACTCGTACATCACAACAAAATACTTAGCGTTCCATAAAAACGATGCCTCATCTTCATTTAACATACCGTTCAGTGCAATACCTCATCATAAATGTCAAAGAAAGTATTAAACTGATGCACATAAAATGTGATTAGACTTTATTCACATAATCATATATACACTACTAAACGTCTACGAGACATTTTAATCTAGAAGAATCTAAAAGCCGCTATACTGTAAAATAAAAAAAATACTTTCAATAGCCATTTTTGTCACTTGGTTGCTGGGGTAACAAAAACTTTTGTTGTTGTTGCTGACAGACGATTTTTTCTTAATTAATATTTCTTTTATGTAAATAAACTGTAAATAGTCTTTTTTAATCTGAAGTGTATTTAATTGTAGCTACTCTAAAATTATTTACTCAGTTTATTAAAATTTGATTTTTACGAATTGAATATTAAGGAAAGTTACGGAGCCTGCAATCTAATAGACGTAATTCTTTTCATGCTACGAGCCTTGATTATACTCAAAAATACATTAACAAAGAAAATTAAAATTTAATTATTATAAACAACTGGTAGTTTAATTAACGATTTTTTTTCTACTCTTTTTTTTTCCTGCAAGATGCATAACTTTTATATTGCTAATAAAAGTTCAGTGTACAAAATAAGTAAGAATGTGTTAATGATAATTTAAATCGAATAAGGATCCAGAATTGAGAAGGATTTAATTGCTGCACTCACTCGTACATCACAACAAAATACTTAGCATTCCATAAAAATTATGCTTCATCTTCATATAACATACCATTCAGTGCAATACCCCATCATAAACGTCAAAGAAAGTATTAAACTGATACACGGAAAATGTGATTAGACTTTATTCACATAACCATATAGACACTACTAAACGTCTACGAGACATTTTAATCTAGAAGAATCTAAAAGCTGCTATATAGGCCAGGCATTTGGTAAAAAATAAATGCAAGTTTTGGTGTAGTTTTGATTTTTGGTTCCATTTATGTTTTTTGGGTCGCTGAACACGAAACTGGCATTATCCAACAAAATTTCTCCCCGGAAACACTTTTTTTTTTGGCAAAAAACGTGTAAAAAACTTGGCTTTTTTTCGTTTTTTCTAAATAACTTCAATATTATGCATTTTACATAAAAGTCATCAAAACATAAATTAAAGAGCACAAAATTTCCTGCATTTTATGTATTTAAAGTTTTTTTTATGATCAATGGTTTAGCCGTGAGTGAGCTGCAAAAATGGGTGTGAAAAGCAAAAAATCCTGAAAAACGTGAATTACAGCACCGTACGTCGATGAAACATGAAAAACAACCATTTTACGCAAATTTTCCTCACTTAATAATACTAAATATATTACTATTGACTATATTTTATTAATCTGATGTTAATCGTTTCTTTCATACTAAAAAATAAATAAAAATCAGTATATCTGTGATCAAAATCTTCATTTGCTATTACAAAATAATAATAGCAATAATTTCTTAGTTTGATTTTTAAATAATGTGAATAAAATAACTAAAATAGGCTTTAACTGATCCCATCTGCACTTTCCCTCTTGATTGGAGGGGTACAAGTCTGAAATAACTTTGGTCAAGCGCCCACCCCCGCATCCCATGTCCACGCTCAGTAGAATACTAAGCCCCCCCCCTTCCTTGCCAGTCTCGCCTCTGTTAGAAATATGCGTCGCACAGATCACTAGCTTATCAGGAGGACACATTCCTCTCATTTTCCATAAGCAACTGCTTACTTATAATTTAGTAATTCACTGTTAGCGTCTTCGTGAATATAGTGAACAACTAAAGGGATTTTGCGCGATGTCGCTGTGTTTTATTTGTGACTCTCCTTTAGAAGAGGGGGGGCCGTCAGTGAAAGTTAGTCGAGGTATTGCAGCGTTAATCAAGGAAAATACAGAAAGAAAAGACAGAAAGGCAGTTTTCCTAAAGGGGGAAACCTCACTAGATATACATGTTACGTGTAGAAAAGCATACGTAAATGAACAGATGATTTACTGCTTATGTGAAGACAGTTGAGGAACAAAGTGTTAGCACATCTCAAATTTTAAGATCATCAACTCCTCAGTTTAATTTTCGAACTAATTGTTTTATATGTGGACTGTGCATTTCGGAAGAGTTCATTGCAACACAAGCGAAAAATTCACCAAGCGAACGCAATACTGTATACAGTGTGCGACACATGGGAGTACAATTCTGAAAGCAGAAAGAGCTCGCAATGATGATTATGGGCAGGCTATAATTCAGCGCATCGAACCAATGAATGATTTGATCACAGCAGATGCTCAATACCACATCAAATGTTTTAAATATATTTATAGGAGGCCGAAGGTCCAAGAACAGAAGAAACGTGATCCGTTTGCCGAGGCAATCGACAGAGTAATGCAAAGTACATACGATTACCTTGAAAATCATGATGACGAGTGTCAATTCTCCATGGAGGAGCTAATGAAACAGGTTACAGGGAGTTATCAACCTAATATGAGAACTATAAAGTTTAAGCTCATTGAGAGATATGAAAACGACATACTGATCACAAAGAATCAGAAAAAAAGTCCATTATGTGTTTCAAGAATATGATAGAAGATACTGACTAATGCATGGTATCAGCAAACATGTAAATCTGATCGAGATGAGAGACTGCGAATGCTTGAAGCAGCAGCAAAAATTATTTGCGAAGATATCAGATAGAAGATTTGCTTCGGGAAACTGCAAAAATATCGCAGTTGTGTGTCAAGACGAAGAGGATGAACTAGACTTTGAAACCGATCTGGAAATCGGAAATGGATTGCCCACACAATGAATCAGAGGACCCAATGGAAGGGGAAATATTTATGCCGCAAGGTATCAAATATTTACTATTAAAAGAACTTTTATTTATAATATTGATAGTTATAAAAACACCCACTAATTCCATTCGTCTATTTTCTATTTTGTAGATGTCGGTGAAAAACAGGGATCCTCAAATAAAAGAAAGCGAAAATAGAACTTTGTTTTTTAAGTAAATGTGCTTACTAATGTACATAATTATTTATTATTAAATAATAATTCATAATGAGTCGCCGTTTTTATTGTTAGCAACTTCATTGTAAAATATAGTCGATCATAATATCTTCAGTATCATTTAAAGTCAATCTTTGCTAAAAAATGGTCATTTTTCATGTAAAATCTATGTACAGTGCCATAATTCGTATTTTCCGGATTTTTTTAATTTTCATACCCACACTTTGAACTTCTAGAACTTTAAGAACTGGAATCCGTGTTAGCTTTTATATGTTAAAGCCTGTTTTAGTTTTTCTTTTTACATTATTTAAAAGTAAATTAAGAAATTATTACTATTATTATTTTGTAATAGCAAATGAAGATTTTAATCACAAATATGCTCATTTTTATTTATTTTTTAGTTATGAAAGAAACAATGAACATCAGATTAATAAAATATAGTCAATAATAATATATTTAGTATTATTAAGTGGGAAAAATTTGCGTAAAATGGTTGTTTTTCATGTTTCATCGACGTACGGTGCTGTAATTCACGTTTTTCAGAATTTTCTGCTTTTCACACCCATTTTTGCGGCTCTCTCACGGCTAAACCATTGATCAGAGAAAAAACCTTTAAATACATAAAATGTATAGGAAATTTTGTGTTCTTTAATTTATGTATTGATGACTTTTATGTAAAATGCATAATTTTGAAGTTATTTAGAAAAAACGAAATAAAACCACGTTTTTTGCACGTTTTTTGCCAAAAAAACGTGTTTCCGGGGAGAAATTTTGTTGGATAATGCCAGATTCATGTTCAGCGACCCCAAAAACATATTGGTAACCAAAAATCAAAACTACACCAAAACTTGCATTTATTTGTCCTTTTTGAGCACGTAATGCCTGGACTAATAACATAAAATCAAAAATACTTTCAATAGTCAATTTTGTCACTTGGTTGCTGGGGCAACAAAACTTCTTCTTGTTGTTGACATACGATTTATTCTTTTGTAGATGTAAAAAACTCTGAACCGACATGTATGGTAATAATGGACTTCTCTTTTGAGAATAATAAATATTAATATTTCTATTATGTATAAATAAACTGTAAATAGTCTTTGTTAATCTGAAGTTTATTTAACTGTAGCTATTCTAAAATTATTTACTCAGTTTATTAGCAATCTAATAGACGTAATTCTTTTCATGCTGCGAGCCTTGATTATAATCAAAAATAGATTAACAAAGAAAAATAAAATTTACTCTTTTTTTTTCCTGCAAGAGGCATAATTTTTATGACGATAGTTAAGATAAAAGTTAAGTGCACAAAATAAGTAACAGTGTGCTAATGATAATTTAAATCGAATATATACGGATCCAGAATTGAGAAGGATTTAACAGCTGGCCTCACTCGTACATCACAACAAAATACTTAGCGTTCCATAAAAATGATGCCTCATCTTCATTTAACATACCGTTCAGTGCAATACCCCATCATAAACGTCAAAGAAAGTATTAAACTGATACACGGAAAATGTGATTAGACTTTATTCACATAACCATATAGACACTACTAACCGTCTACGAGACATTTTAATCTAGAAAAATCTAAAAGCCGCTATACTATAAAAATAAAAAATACTTTCACTAATACTGCCATATCTTGTCTCCTCGTAAATTTCTAGTTGTCGCTCGTAATTCAACCGTTCTTTAGATAATCTTATAAATTTGGGAGAATCCGCCACTAAATGCAATGGGCGAAGTAACAGGGATAGAGAGAAAGATCCAGCTGGAGTGTTTTTCAGAATGGACTATTTTATTGCGCTGTTCTGCTTGCTAAAGCGTTTAAAAGGGGGAGTAAATAGGCGTTAGTCGGCTTTGTCTGGGGAGGAAAAGCTTGCGCCGAGTTGTCGCCGTTTATTTTTTATAGTGGAATTCATTGTTTTATTGTTTATTTGGTTGCTTGGTTAAAAAAATAAATAAAAAGAAGAAGAAGGAAATCTCTCTCCCCCTCTCAATTTTTATATGCGATGCGCTCGTCAGTTTTTAAGAGTTTTGGAAGAATGACAAGAGAAATGATGGATTTGATGAAAGAGCGACATAAAAATTTATTTATAGAAATTACTCGCAAGAAATTCCTCTTTTTTATTCAACCTTTTAAGCAATAAAATAAATATTTGGAAAACTTCGAATGAATAGTGAAACACACATTGAATTTAATAAATCGCTTATTAAATTCAATACTGGAGGAAATTTGCACCATTGCTATGGATTTTAAAACAAACTAGTAGATGTGATTGAAGATTGCACAGAGCGTTTAGTTTAATATTTTTAAAACACTTTTCTCTTTAATTAATAAATCGAAATCGTTAATTTATAATTATTAAATACTTAATATTTTCAATAAGAACATAGATAGCAGCACCATTAAATTTAATCTTAAAATTATTACAGTTGAAGACTGTCTGAAAAGCATATCTAATTGCATTATTCAATTTTAGCTTTAAAAAAAGGAAAGAAAAAAAAGAGGAACAATTAAAAGGACAAAATATTAATTAAATAAACAAGAAGATGAAATGTAGTCAGTTTAAAATTTTGTATTTTTTCAAAAAGAGAAATTTGGAATTAAACAATAATAAAATATTTTACATCAATTCTTGCCCCCCCCCCCCAAAAAAAAAAGAAAGAAAGAAAGACAGAAAAAAGAGCACACAAATTATGTAAAATTGAATCTATTAGATAATGAAATTTGTTCTGTGAAAAAAATTTCAAAGTTTGACTCCGAGCTTCTTACTGGGAAACTTTTGATTAGCATACGAATGCGTTACCACGGCGCCATCTACAATGCATGAAAAAGACTGAAATTAAGAGTCTGTTTTAAAATCTAAATCACAAAAATGATCGTATGTAATTAAATTAATTTATTTAATTAAAATAATATAAAAATTTTACACAATTTTATTAATTTTCAAATATTTAACTTATATGTTTTCTGAGAAAGAACTGTGTAACGGCAGACAAAGGATTGAGATGAATACGCTTTCGTCAAGTGAACAAAACCGTAAAAAATATAAGAACCATTAATGAAGATCTTGCGCAACCTTATAGTTATCTAAAATTTTGAAATTACCATCTTATCTAGGAAATTTTTCACAGGCCACCAGCAGATACTTCAAAAACTAGAAAATTTCTTTACCCTTGAATTTTTTTTTTTCATTTTTTAGAAAAAAATACTCTTAAGTTAATAACATTAACACTTGCTATCTAAATATATAAATTAGAGTTCAACTAATACATATCATTGTATGAAAGATAACAAATGTTATTGTTTTGCGTACCATTCAGTTAATATTCATATGACAATGGGTTAAGGAAGAATTTTTGAAGATGTTTAGAAAATATTGCATGACAATAAGATTTAATTGATATTATAAATTTCTAATACTTTTTACTCTTTATAACATTTGATTCTTTCAGAAAAGTAGCATTTATTTAAATTGTAAAGAGTGAAATATATGTTTAAATTAAAGAATCGCAATCGGTGCAAAGAGAATTAAGCAAATAATAATAATTATTATTATTGCTAAATGCCTTGTGATAATTCAGAATTATCACAGGTTTTTAAAGCAAAATAGCAGAAATATGCATTTATTTCTGAAAGAGGTTTCGCCATGTAACTGTAAACTCAAAGTGACCCTTATTCTGAAAGTGAAACTGTCGGCGATATTATAAAGGATCGCTACATCATTATCTATCAACGGAACCGGCAGTCGGATGACAGTCGGATGAATGGGTCGAACACCGCCGTTGCCCCTTTGATAACACTCCGACACGAAGCGAAAGTACCAGACGACCGGGAGGCCAGACAGCCTGGCGCCGTTTCTGGGCGGTCGGGAGTGGAACTCAGGTGCCAATAGTAGCACGATTTTACTATTCATTTAATGAGAGAAAGATCATTAATGTTCATGATCGGTTTGTGACCTCTAAGGGAAGGTCTAGAGGAAAACCTGGATCGGAAGAAAAAAGGAGGAAGCTAGAGAATGTTCTCGGAGAGGAGAGCAGAGCAGAGCGGTGAGCTGAGGGTGTTCTCTCTGATAAAGTGAAGCAGCTCGGATTGAGAGCTGGAAAAACAGATCCCGCCAGAGGATCTTAGAGGGTGATCTGATCGCAGAGCCCTGTGCAGAATCGCGGAGTGTGCTCTCGCCAGAAGAGACAGCGATAACTCTCGTCTTGAGAGGTTTGATAACGCAATTATCTGTGACTTTTCCTACTTCTACGTTGTGTGTAAGCTAACGAACTTTGCGTTAATTACGGACTTTGAGTAAAAGGAACTCTAAACTGAACTTTAGTTGAAGCTGGTTGGTCAAAGAGCCTATGTGCTTTATTATAATTAAAATGCTGTAAATATTTATCCAGAGGATCTTTTGTGTTCTACGAATAATAAATAGATTCTCCTTTAAACATCCTTGCCTTGATTATTCGCCGAGCGGCACACACGCTACCGACTTCTTAGCAGATAATCTATTGAGGGGAAAGTTATTACAGCCTAAACATAAATGAAGTCATATAGTAAATGCATAGACATATATTAATATTACTACATATATATAGTAGCAAAAGTATTTCTCAAATCAAAATAATACTTCATTAAAAGAATTGTACTATTAATAGTATACACCAGACCCGAAAGGGCTAAATTAAGGAAAAATATCCCTCTTTTTCGGAAATGCTCTGGCTGTAATGTTATTTTCTAGATCGTGGTTGCTTTGTAAAAAAAAACCGCGATGAAAGTAAGCACACAAACGTTACATAATATTAGAAGTATATTTATTTATATTTACAGGCTTAAATATTTAGATTTACTGGTATATTAGTTTTATTTTTAAAGAGTTATATTTCTTTTTTATTACTTCTCAGTGATACATTTTATCGCTTATTTTTAAGGACACTAAGTAAATTTAATAAAGGTTAAAAATGTATATATCAAAGATTTAATTTTTTTTTTTTTTTTTTTTTGTTTGCGCAAGTACAGTTCGTTTGCGTAAGTAATTTACAAAGAATGGATAAAAATATTCTAGAAACCGCAGAACATTGTATTTGTTTACATATTGGCTCAAAAATTTTATTGAGAAAATACTAATGTAAATATTTTTTACGAAAAAAAAAATTATAAGCATTTTGCTTTATGGTCCAATAAATGCAAAATATATTCCATAGAATGTTGCTACAGTGAATTGAATTTTAATGCAAAGGAAATTTTGCATCAGCAAATTTACCTTGAATATTTACATACGAGAATGATTGTAATAAAAATACGTCATCCAAATTATATATTACAGCTTTTATATTTATTCGGTTTTAGGCAGTTGCTAAAATTTGTATTTCAATTAACAAAAATACAAAAATGTTATTTAAAAATTTTATGCTGTCGAAAAGATAAATAAAACATTCCCTTTAAATTCGACGTTTTTTTTTCTGTTTATTTATTAAAACTGCAGATTGAATAATGCAATTAAAATTTTACTAATGTAGCAAATTCTACGAAAATGGAATATGAGTATAAGAAGGACTGCATAAAAATACTATTACCTCGACTTCAAATCTCCCGCGGTTCTCTGTCATAATTCCAATGTGGGGAATTCAGTTTATGTATAGAGACGGGTTTAAAAACGATTTTAGATGAAATGAAATCAAAATAATGGTTCATCTCCCAGCAAAGTTTAGCGAATAAGGATTTATTGGTTTCCTGTTTTCGAATGTATTGTTGGTGTTCTTTAAAACGAAATTTAAACTCCGTTTGATCTGTCCAATGTAGGAAAGACCGTATAAGCAATTAATATAATAGATACCCCTTGAGTTTAACAGCTTAGTAGGATCTTTGAATTTGGAGAGGATAAGTTAATTCGTAGAGTTAAAAATTATTCTGAAATCATGCTGTCTAAGAATTTTGGCTACAGGAAAACTGGATTTAGGAAAAATAGGTTACACACAGTAGCGTAGCTATGTTTTTTGGCGCCCGGGGCCAGCAAGAAATTTTGCGCCCCCACCCCAATATAGATATATAACAACTTCTCTCAATTTTGCGCCCCTAGTCCTCGGCGCCCGGGGCGGACGCCCCCCTTGCCCCCCCTTAGCTACGCCACTGGTTACACAATGCTAAAACTGAAAAAAGAAGACAGTTGATTCGAGTTAGAAAAACGAGTGTGTGCTGTAATTTATGTAAAGCGCTAAAAATAACAAAAGGGCTGTAAACTGCATCAATCACAATGGTTTTTATATATGTTTAATTTTACTATTAAGTGAGTGAGAATCGGAATAAACATGTGTGGCATAATTTATGAAGTAAAAAAGGCAGCCATTTTCTGGCTGGGAGGATGCCAAAAATAATTAGATAGTAAGAAACTTTTTTCATAATATTCATAATATCATAAATATTATGAACTTAATTGATAGCAATATGCAAGTCACTTATGAAATAGAAAAAAACTTATCTCCTGTTTCTGGATACCTTTGTCACTCCCCTTGTAGACGGCTTCACCACATTCGTCTGTTGCAACAGTTTTGCTGTTTCTCTACCTCTCTCCCCCCCCCTCCCACCTCCATAGTCGTTCTTGTTATTCTCTGAGCCAGAAAGTGGCTATCCTTTTTACTTTCATAAATCGTGCCATATATGTTTGTTCTGACTCTCATTCACTTAATAAGGAAATTAATTATCTCAAAGCCATTGCGATTGACAGCGATTACAACATTACAGCCCTTCTATTATTGATAGTGATTTGCGTAAACTACAGCACTTTCATTCAGCTATAACTTAAATCGGTCCTTTTCTTTATCTAATATTAGTATTGTGTTACCTTTTTTCCCTAAATCCAGTTTTCATACTACCAAAATTCTTACACAGCATGATTTCAGAATAATTTTCACGAATAAAAATCACGAAAAAAATTATCCTTTACAAACTTAAAAATCTTATTGAGTTATTCAACCTCATCGTGTATATGTATGAACTGAATGTGCGGTCTTACCTACTACCTACATTGGACAGACCAAAGGGTGTTTGAAATATCGAATTAAAGAACATCATTTAAAGACAGGAAACTAATAAATCCTCAATTGCTACTCATTGCTTGGAGATAAACCACTCTTTTGATTTCAATTCAACTAAGATTACTTCTAAACCAACTTCTATATATAAACTGAATTTTCTTGAAGCATTTCATATTTATATAAAAAAAATGGATAATATTGTCAATTCCGAATTTGCTACTCTCTTTTTACCAGATTTTAAAGAATATTACATCAAATTTTCATTTTCCTAATTACTATCAGAATGTTTTCCCACTTTTGGTTGCAATACCTATCCTACTTTCGTATTGGATGATTCTCATATTTTATTGTTCTCCTATTGGTCCATAAACTTCTTACTTCAATCCGCTTTTCCCACTTATATAACTGAGTATTTCCGCTGAAAACGCTAAAATATATCAAAGCTAGTCTGCTCAAATTTACCAATTTTCGCGTTTTTAATGTTGTTTTAAAATTTATACTTAAGGTGACTATTCCGGACCTCAGCAACGATACTTAATAAGGAGGATACTTATTAATAATAACAATAAGCTATCAGACATTACTTTGTCTTAGTTGATTTAAATACGAGATACAATTTCTTCGATTATTTTTTCCTCTTCATTTGATTTGATATTCTTAATCCTAAAAAGCGAAAAAGAAATCGAAATGACAATTTCCTAATAAATTACGTGATGCCCAAGTTCGATGCTCCATTTCTGTCATCATTAATTATCCAAATAACAAACAATCAAATGAATTAATCTTCAATTTCAAAAATTGTTTGGTGACTAAAGGTCTTTTATTTTACATATTTTGAAAAATGATTTTAGGAACGGATTTTTTTTCCTCTGTTGTCTGGGCATTAATGCACATAAACACAAATGCATTTCTTCAAGATAAAGAATAAGAGTTAGATCTGGATGTCATCTAAACGGCCATTGTTTCAATGAGTCATCTGTCTGTTGAAAAATGGCTTTAATAAAGCGACTGACAATGGGTTAGGGATACAGCGGCCCGCTATTGTTTGAAATGTTTTAAGCAAAAAAAAAAAAAAAAAAAAAAAAAAAAAATGAATAATTTTCATTTGTATTTGGAATGGTTGGGCATAGCAATTATATATGTAGTATCAGTTTGTGTTAAAGCTTTTGTTTTTTTACGTAGTTTCTGTTATTTAATAAAAGAGAATTTAAGATAATAAAATAACAATTATATTTGATCTAAAGATGAAGCATTTCGAATAAATATCTATTTCAGGGCAATTAACAAGAATTATCGTAGTGACAGGGTCGCTTATTGTTTTCGACCAACGGAGAAACGCCGTGCCGTAACGTTTATCAGAAACACAAAAGTATACCATTTAAGGGGAAAAAATTATAATGTACTTTATAAATTGCAAAAAATATGTTTAAAAAAAACTATAGAAGAGCAGTAAAAAGTTGTTAGTATAGTTTACATGGTGCGTTTTCATTGAATCCATTTTAAAAAATGAATAAAAATATTCTGTATCAATTCATAATTTCGTAAGTCAAATTATGCTGCATCTTAACACATCGAATTTTTATGCGTTAACATACCTATGGTTTCTTTTTTATGGATTGATAAAGAGTGTTTCCTAGAAATCCGCACAAACTTTGCAGTTATGCAAAATAGCAAAGGAATACGAATCAGGCAAAACATGAAGTGTTGCGTTACCGTATATAAGAGCAAGCCCGTTAGCCGAAAGTCCATTAAATAAACTGTGTTTCCCAAAGATGGATTCGAAAAAGGAATAAATGTGTACACGTGCGTACAAATTTTATGAAGGCAACATTCATCATGGGAACAATTTCATTATGAACAATGTCAAAAATACCATCTAATGAACTATATTACGATGTTCTACATCGTTACTAGAAGAGATTTCCAGCAAAAAGACTACCATAATCGGGTAGGAAGACCCCCCCCCCCCCCAAATTCACCAAGCCTACGTTACAGCAGTTGAAACGACTATTTGGCCAAAACGATCTAGTATGCGTCCGACGGCTGACAAATTCAGTGTTTCACCCAACTTCCTAGATAAGACAACAGGGTTGCCACGCCACCTGGAGAACCTGGAAAACCGGGAAAACACAGGGAATTTTAAAATCCCCTCCCAAAACAGGGAAAATCCAGGGAATTTTTTAAAAATCCTAAAAAAAATCTGAAAACACAGGGAATTTTTTAAAAATCCTAAAGAAAATCTGGAAAACACAGGGAATTTTTTCCCTACTATATCCAAATAAATTCGTCCATTTGGGTAAACTGAGTTTTAACCCACTTCTTGGCAGCGGAGCGCCTATTTTTTGTGCACTGAACATAGAATAAACGCGTTGCAGTACAGGGAAAATACAGGGAATTTTTTTTCAAGATTAGAGTGGCAACCCTGGACAAACACCAAAAAGTTTAAAATCAATTATCATAAGAAAAAAAGGTAACGAACAGAAAAGCAAATGGTTGCCTTGAAATGGAAGTGTGGTTGCTTGTTCAGAAAATTCTCTGATCGAGCATTCATTTTGGATAACGAGTAATATTTCATGTTCATTCACTGCACTTTTAACATTAATAGTGGCCACTATACATTTCAGACTTCTTCACTACTCAATCTATCACAAAATTCGCTACTAAAGCGAAATTCGAAGGCAATAACTTCGTTTAGGTTGCTACGTGTCTGAAAGTCTTGAGTTGTCTGTTTATACGAAAATCTGGATTCGCTATCAATCGGAGAAGAGAAGACATTTGAACAAGTGCATTCGTCGTGTCGTCTCATCATATACATCCAGAGATATAGTGGAGGGTATACGCGGGTACACGCCGTATACCTTCTGGATTTTTTTTAAGGAAGGCTGTACACCCTCTGTTTTTCAAGAAAGCTATAATATATACACTTTAGGATATATCCTCCGATTTAAACATATACCTGCTGTTTTTTCTACGACTACACCACTGTATACATAGATAAGAATTACGAAGATGGTGATTATGTCTTCAGGCCAGACGTGGTCAGCAATCATTATTACAAATTCGTTCTCAGCTGCTTCCGCCAGCAAAACATTACTTTCATTGAGAAGTCCTACAATACGTCTAAGTTCCGGAAATTCAACCAGCAGAGCGGTTCTGAGAATATCTTACGCCCAAAGGCTATAAAGCAGACAATATCCAGAAACTGTTCAATCGAATAGAGTAATCGAAATGTTATAAAAACTTTTTAAACACACCATAAAATATATTAAAATGCGCGAGGCTTTTCGAAAGGACTGAGTCAGTCGTGCCGCTGCATTCATAGTAGACGGACCTCTTATTTGCGTCTGACGAATAAAGACTCAGTTCTCTCGAAAGGCCTCGCGCATTTTAATGCATTTTTTGGTGTGTTTAAGGAGTTTTTATAACATTTCGATTGATAAAATAATGTCTCAAAATTCTGGACCTAAATTTTGTACAACGTTTTCAGCGAAATGAATTTTGCAGTCATCATGAGCTGTCTTACATAAAACTATTGTAAACTCTCACGCTGTAAATAAATCAACTGTGCCTAACCTTAACTAGATATAAACTAAAATAAAATGACTGATATTTAAAGTGACACACCATTTAAATATCAATTTGGAGAAAATAATATATATCTATATTTGAAACAATTTCTCTGTTTTATTCAAAGAAAAATAAAATAAAAAAACACCTTCGATTAATATTGCATCTTCAGTTGTTTTAATATTCATTATCATTATAATTAAAAGAAATCGAAATGGCAACTTGGTAATCAATTATGTCGCGGCTAAGTTCAACGCTGCTTCTATCGTAATTAATTCCGCAGTATAACAAATAATCTTCCTTTCGAAAAATTATTTTTCTTATTCGAGTGATTTTATTTTACACGTTTGAAAAATGGTTTTAAGCATTGATCTTTTTTCTGGTATAAATACGCGTAAATATAAATAAAATGGAAATAAAAAAGATATGGATGCCCATTGTTTCGATGACTCATCTGTTTGTCTGTTGAAAAATGGCTTTAATAATGCATCTTGCAATAAATTATGGACATAGCGGACTGCTATTGTTCGAAGTATTTTAACAAAAAGGCTTATTTCCATTTGTAGTTGAAATGATTAAACACAGCGATTTTGTATTACAGTGACATAATATATATGATACTGATTTGCAGTTTTCAGGCTTTTATGTGGTTTGTGAAAAGAGAAATTACGTTTTATATTTTGATAAGTCGAAAGAATTTTTTAAGATTTTTTTTCCAGAAGTTTTAACATGAATATTTTTGAAATGTCAGAAGGAGCACAGCCAAAGAAAATGATTTAGAACTGATGTGAAACAATAAGAACTAAAATATCTTCTAACTACATAAATACTTTTATAAATACAACCAAAGTAATTCAGACAATACCATTCAATAAACCAATGAAATCAGTATTTTTACAATCATATTATTGAAAACAACTGAAGTTTGAAGTGAAATAGAAGGCAGATTACCAAAATAATAATAAAAAAATAAATGGATAATATATATTATAATAAATACAAAATTGCAAGTTTGGCCTCCAATTTTAATATGCTTTCAAATTCTATCCAATTGATATTTTGAAATATAAATTTTCATTTCATCTTATCGCTAAATATCTCTCATTAAAAAAAAGTATAAAGAACTATTCATTATTTTTGGTATAAATGCGAAATTTCTGAATAAAAATGGAGGCCAAACTGACAACTCTGACAACTAGAAAATAGCTATATACTATATTTACCCGTGTATAAGTCGAAGAATTTTAGACAAAATTTGGGAGTTGAAAATGTGGGGTCGATTTATACACGAGTTAATAATAATAATAATAATAAGTTAATAAATAAATAATGGCAGATAATCGGCAAATGGGCAAGTCTTTTAAGGAATCACGTTTGGTTCTAAGCTGGAGGAAGAAATAAAAGCGGACAATGACTATTTCCCTGTGATTTACAAAGAAAAAAAAAAAAAAGAAACTCACCGATATTTTCCCTGTGACTGACAAAATAAGCTCAACGATATTGTTCTTGTAATTGTTCTGTACCTATTTTTCTCTTGGGATAGAATTCCCTTCAATACAGAGGCATTTTTTTCTACATTTTAATTCCCTTTTTAAAAAGAGTTTAACTTGAGAGTGCGTCTAGATATTTCTTCTAAAAATCCTTACGATATAAAATTACACATTTTAACAATTAAAGAAGGTGTTTACCTTTGTAAATAAGGCTTGAATAGAATTTTGAAAAGTTATTATTATTTTTTTTTAACGATCTCTAAATTGATGTGAATAGGTTTAAAAATAGATGCAACTTCTTAGGTTTAACATAATCATGCAGTTTTAAAATTGTTGAATTTCAACAACGAAATCTGAATAAAAACGTAGAAAAAATGTTTAATAATTCAATAAAAAATTATTAATATATTTTTTTCGATTACAAATCCTTTTTCAAGGTACTACCAGAAATGTGGCTTGGTTTATACACGAAAATTTAATTTTTTTCAAAATTTTGCTTAAAACTTGGGAGACCGACTTATACATGAGTATATACAATATATATAAATATTCAAAAAATAACAAAAAATAGAGAGAATCCCTATTTCAAATAATTTTTCTTTCTGTTGAATACAAAATAAAATAAAATATCACAGATTATCTTCACCTCACCATTTGTTTTAATATTCTTCATCATCATTAATTAAAAGAAATTGAAATGACAGCCTATATTAATTAATTAAGAGATGACTAAGTTCGATGCTCTATTTCTGTCATGATTAATTTTCCACCATAACAAACAGCATTAAATAAAAAAAATGTTTTTGTTATTGAAGATCTTTTATTTTGCATGTTTGAAAAATGGTTTTGGGAAAAGATCTTTTTCCGGCATAAATAAACATAAAAGAGAAAGGAAAAGAAGTTGGATGCCATTTAAACGTCCATTGTTTTGATGAGCCTGGCTGTTGAAAAATGGACTCAATAATGCATCTCACAATGAGTTATTGGGCGCAGCGAACTGTTGTTGTTCCAAGTATTTTGCTAAACAAGAAAGAAAAATCATGCGACAATCATAGATTACGAAACACTTTCCAACACATTCAGAATAATGTAACAAAACGTCACAGTTTAATAAGTTAAAACGTTATGTCTAATTCAATAATATGAAAGCGCATAACATATTTGAAGATCCAATTTAAGCTGTTGCCATCTACTTATCCGGACAATTGAATTTCATAATTAACGTTTTATTGTATGTGCTTTCAAATTTCTAATGCAGTTATATCACCATGTAATCGTAAAGAAATATTTAACATGTTGGAAATTGCATGTCAAGCGAAAAAAATAAGGTGCGTTCGTACTATATCGAAGTTTTAAAAATACAGTCGAGTCCCTCTATAACGAAACTCTATCCAGCAAATTTCTCCATTTAACGAATTTTTTGTAGAAACGGTCAATATTTTTCATGATTACATTAAAAATAATCTCCATATAGCGAAATATATATCTCCATTTAACGAATTTTTTCAAAAATGTTCTTTCATATGTTCAGAAAACGCTTCAATATATTTGTGGAATAATTTTTTTTCTCTGATTTCTGGTTTATATTTCATAGCTACATTCTTCTACCTTATTCCTTATGTCCAAAAAAGGCATTTCATCTCCCCCCCCCCAAAAAAAAAACCCCATCCTTTTTGCATGGTTTCACTTCACTTTGTTTTAGCCAAGATGAGCATGCGTTCTTGAAAAAGATTGAAACATTTGCTTGCTAATGGAGCTATTTGCAATAATCACAAAGCATCCTAAAAGATGAAACTATTCCTTTGTCGTCTTGAAAATGTTTGTTCTTAGTTTGGATAGTAAGACGAGAATAAGGAAGAGATGATTGGGCAATTGTAGAAAAGGTCGTTTTTTTTTTCAGCAGGTTTTCATCTACCTAAACTAATTTTTATTGCTTTTAGAGTTTAGAGTGGATGGTTGTTGTTTCTGGCGACTCGGAGCATTTTTTCTAGTGAGATCATTTGAACGAAGAATTATTACTAAATGTCATCTATGCTGGTGTTATCTTCTAATGCATTTGCATAAAATCGTTTAAAGTAATAATTTTGAAAATAATCAATAAGACACTGGGGAAAAAAAGGAAGTAGCGAAAATATTTGAGATTCTGAAAAAAATTCTGTTAAATATTTCAAAAACTTAATTAAACAGCTCAAAAACAATTCTGTTTCAATATTTAAACATTAAATGAAAAATTTAAACATTAAATGGAAAAATTTTTGCCGTTCTCTATTCAACGAATTTTTTTATATAACGAATTTTTTGTCTGAACGATGGATTTCGTTATATAGAGAATCGACTGTATTCAGATTTTGGTGTATTAGTATAGTACAGTACTTCGGACACAATATTGTGGCCGTATTTTGTGTGCCTCGCTGTAAATACTGTCTGCATTCTATTATACAGAAAGTAACTTGTAGTAAACCTTAACAACGCATACAATTTCATAAAATATGAAATGGCTTAATGTAACAAGTAAGAAAAACCATGCATTAAGCATAGATTATAAAGCACTTTCCAATAATTTTTGAAATATTTAACAAAACTTCGTTATCCAAAGAAATAACATATTGTTGTCCTGTCCATATCCAAATATGTATTCCAATACTTTAGAAAAGACCTGTATTTGATCAGTCGGTTAATGTATGGACTATATAATGGTATAATTTAATTTAGCAAAAAAATGCCAACATGGTTGAAATTTTCCTTTCAGCAATTTATACTAATACATGGAAACATACATGAATACTTTTGTTTGGCCCTGTAAAATACATAGTACTTTTAATATACGAAAGTAATTTACTAAAGTTTAGTTTAAAAATAAATTCTTTTTAAACTACCTAAATAAAATATCCAGAAATTATCATCCAAAGGCGACCATGTATCTAGTTCTTTGCGTGACCCAATTAACATTTTATCTATATTCTACTAACATTTCTTAGTAAACTAAATGAAGTTCATCGTAAAAAGGCATAACATATTTAAACAAGTTGGAAATTGCACGTGAACGTAGCAAATGAGATGCGTTCGTACGATAACGAAGTTTTAAAAATATTCAGATCTTGCTGATATAGTAGAGCGTACTTCGGATACAGTATAGTAGTCGAAATCTTTGTGTTTCTGTAAATGTGCAGAAAGTAATTTTTATTACACCTCAGAAACGTATATCTTATTCATAAAATGTGAAATAGTTGAATATAATTAAAACACGCCCCCAAATAATGTTTCCCTGTATAGCATTATGTAGTGGAATACTTTTGTGTGGCCCTGTAATTTAATAATAAAAATTCTTTGCATCACAGATTGTACAGAATGCATATTTTAATATATATTTCATAGATTCATGCCAATTCTATTATGTTCGAATGAGTGTAACGTCATAAAAATGCATTTGAATCTTTTTTTCCCATTGACCATAATGTAATGGACCTTTGATTGTCCCTGTAAATGATCTATGCATCCGACTTTCATAACATTTGAAATGACTCGATAAAATTACGTAATAATTATATGTTTTAAATTTCAAACGATTAAAATGCATTTAAAATTTTTTCCCCATTGACCGTAATATAACGGAATCCTTTTGATTATCCCTGTAATTGATCAATGCATCCAATTTTCATAACATTTGAAATGACTCGAAAAATTACGCAATAATTATATGTTTTAAATTTCAAACGATTAAAATGCATTTGAAACTTTCTTCCCCATTGACCGTAATGTAACGGAATCCTTTTGATTGTCCCTGTAATTGATCTATCCATCCGATTTTCATAAAATTTGAAATGACTCGACAAAATTATGTTATAATTATGTATTTTAAATTTCAAACGATTCGGTTGGGTAGTTTTTGAGTTGTTATATGCGGATGGACAGACAGACAGACAGACAGACAGACGGACAGACAGACAGACAGACGGACGGACTGAGCGACAACAATATGTGCTACGTATTTACATAATTACGAACGCACCTAAAAACACCTTTAAGTTAATTACGCTCACATTCAGTAACTTTTCCGAGATCTTTTGTGTAACCCTGTATATCTAAATTGTGTAACAATTAGCATATATATAAAGCATATAATATGCATACATCTAAGTGAAACTTAAAAGCGTATCTCATAATTAAAAAAAAATGCATTTCATCCATCTAACAGCTATCTTCCATAATATACAGGACTTCGTATAGAATATACGACTTGAAATCTTTTGTGTGTCCCTGTAAATGCTATGCACTACGTATTATGCATGAATTAATTTATATTAATTCTTAGTAACTTATATCAATTAAATTATACATGAAATCGTTTGCCATAATTAAAATATGTGGCAAACAATCTTCTGCCCCCCCCCCTTTTTTATTATGTATTTGAATTCTTTTGTGTGGCCTTGTAAATCAATAATAACTATTCTTTTCGCTGCATACTTTACAAAATGCATATTTTAATGCACTTTGCAGATGCATATGACTTTGAAGATGTTTCACAGGGTGTAACATCTTCAAAATATCAGTTGTAACGATTTTCCCCATAGGTCGTAATGTAATGGAAAACTTTTGACTGTCCCTGTAAATAAACTAACCACGGCAGACATTTCATTTTCAATAGGTTTCGTGCTCGGATAAACGTCATTAACGTCCACAGATTTCGTGACAATCCGATTACATTTACGAGAGTTAGACGGCCATACGGACAGATGGACAGACAAACCGAATGCATAAGCACTTTTCAACTTTGTTGGAAAGTGCTAATTAAAAAGCGTCCCAAATAATGTTTCCTCTTATATCATTATGTAATGGAATATTTTTGCGTGGCCCTGTTAATTAATAATGAATATTCTTTACACCGCAGATTGTACGAATGTATAGTTTAGTCTATACTTTATAGATGCATATCAATTTTATTATGCTCGAAAGAGTATAACATGATTAAAATGCTCTTGAATTTACTTTTCCCATTCGGCATAATGTAATTGAATACTTTTGATTGTCTATGTAATTAAACTATGCATCTGATTTCCATAAAATCTGAAATGACTCGATAAAATTATGTGATAATTATATATTTTAAATTTCAAACGATTCGGTTTGGTAATTTTTGCTCTATTATATGTGAACACGCGGACAGACAGACAGACGGACGCACAGACGAACTAAACGACGGCTATAGATGCTACGTATTTATACATAATTATGAATGCAACTAAAAATAAAATCTCTCTTTTTTATGAAAATGCAATGACTTTATGACATTTTTTAATCTTGCCCGAAAATACAAAAATTATTTACTCCAAAATTGCCTATTAATTACTTAATATTGAATTATAGAGCTAATCAAAAAACAAAGAAAAATGCTATGCAAGTTAATCGGGAGGTATTTAAGTTATGAGATAAAGGAATGCAAAAATCTCGGAGGAACGATCAAATTAAAAGATCCTCAATGCCGAAAAGGCAAGAGCGGTAATTGAAAATAATGATCTTGAAAATGATTTCAGCAATCTTTAGAAAATTTAATCTCCTTATAAATTTTACATGAAATAGATTTAAAATATAATTTTTGGTTTACCGGGTATAATGTAATGACCTTAAACACAGCTTGAAACTGGCTTAAAACACGGTAATATTTTCTAATTAAATTTTGCAAAAACGTATTCGAAATAAATTTATTTCTGTACACCTTTTTTCTTTACATATTAGTGAATTTTTTTAAAGTTTGTAAGGAGAAACGTAGAGTGAATTTTCTTGAAAAAATTCATGCATTTTTGTATAAGAGTTTAACAACTAATGCATCAAGCTCTGAATATTTATAAAATTAATTATAGTACGATTTATAAAATTAATTATACACGTCATTTATCACATTTGACGCGTAATTTCTAACTTGTTAATTTTTTCTGCATTTTTAAGTTTATTTTTCAGTTTTTTAATTTAAAATTTCATTATTTTAATAAAGATTAATTTCATATTTTTAAAAAAGTATATTTAATACCTGTTGTTGCAACATTTTAAAAAGAGCAAATAATATTTCCAAACATTTTTTAATTAAAGATTATATTTTTACATGAATATTTTTAAAAAAACTTTAAAATAATTTTATTATTGCATTCGAAAAGTATTTAATGAGAAAAATTAGGTTATAAAAATCCAAATAATAATTTTGCCGAACATTTTTAAGCTGAAAAATTTATTTACACTAACGGAAAGAAAACACTAAAATAATTAAATTATTTCTTAGTAAATAATTAAATCATTAAATTATCATAATTATTAAATTATTTCATAATAAATAATTAAATTATTTTCATGCGAAAAGTCTTCATTCAGATAAAAATAACTCATATGTAAAATAATAAATTTAAAACTATTTCTCTATCCTTTTTTATTTTGATAATTTCAGTTGTTTAAACGAATATACTTCGATTGCATGTTTTTTTAAAGATTTCATGTCTTTATTTATATTATTTTATCATTTATTTTATTGACGAAACTATAATATTTCTTATAGAAAAAAAGTTGAATTATTTTTATTAACTACTGCAAACGGATTTATTCTTCATGGTCGTCTGCACGCGATAAAAATTAATTTAACAAAAAAAAAAAAAAAAAAAAAAAACTTAATTATTTAAAAATTATGAAAAAAGGAGTAAATTGCAATACAGTTTTCAAATAACTGTGCATTGCAAATTGCGTTTACAAGTCCATTTTTTTTCTTCATTCAACGGTGTAAAAAATTAAAATGTGCGATGTTTCGAAATTAGAGTAAAAGCGAAATTTACTCGTTTGTTTTTGGCAACATCAAATCGTCGTCAGCGTTACGGTAGAACTCGTTTGTTTAGCTATTCTGGAAAGCGACAATTTAACATTTCTTTTAAGCCCTAAAATAAGTTAACATAATTATATATATTAATAGATAAGTGTGACACTTAATATTAACAATTTTTTACTAATTAGAATTTAATTTACAACCGCTGATGTTTTGGCGAATTTTGGAAGCAATCTGAGAAACGTCTGCAATGAACTTAAAGGTAAATTATTAAATATGTCAGGCAGTTCTTTTATTTTACGTGTTTTCATAAAAACACTTTAATAAAAAGATGTCCGCATCATCCCTACACTGTAAAAAAAAAATTCAAGTGGTTACTAAAAATTTTTTAGTAAATTTGTATTCCACAGAATTTTTTAGTAACCATTACAAACTTTTTTTTGCAAGCGAAACAAGCATTTCTTTTGTAAACTGAACAAAAGAATTTTTTGTATAACTAACTTAAAATTTTTTAGTATGAGCCACCAAGCAAGTTTTAGTAATAGCTCCAAAATTATTTTTAATAACCATTACGTTTGCTCGAAGGGCAGGAGCTTCCTTCGAGCTGCATCCAGACTTCTGGAGCGGAAGATTTTCGGCAAAACCGCAAGAGATGACAGCACCAAACATTGCTACTGCTCCGTCAAGATATTCATAATCCCTTCATTAACGAGTATTACACTGCATACATTCGAGGTGTATTTGGCAGTGGCCAGTATCGAACCCGGGACCTTTTAGCCTGGAGTCCGTTACTATAACCACTATGCTATCAAGGCCACACCAAGTGAATTTTAGTAATAGCTATTAAAAATATAAAATTATTAACTCTATTCGTTACTAACTTTTTTTCTAGTAATTCTTACAGATTTTCTTGTAACCGACTAAGATTACAAAAAAAATTTTTAGTAATTACAAGGATCACTAAAGTTTTTTTAGTAGATCGACACTTTTTTTTTTACAGTGTATAAACTCTTTGAAGTTACAGTTGTCTCTGTTTTCATGCGAAGTTTTTTAATCGAAAACTTGAAATGATACGTCATGATGTGCAGTTTGATACTTTTCAATGTTTATAGTACTTTTCTTCAGAGAGTTTAAGAAAAGTTACCTGCCCTCATTCGTACATCAAAGTGTTAAACACTCTAAATTAGGCAATCCTGCATGGTCATGCATCATGTAATGAATTATTTCATATAAATGGATATTTTTTACAATATATTTTCTAGCATTCATGATTATTTCATTTTAATTAGTAATAATTTATTGATAATTAATTTTAAAATCATAATTAACTTAACAGTTTGCATTAAATCTTAACTGTGGTCTTAGTAATTAAAAGCCTTGTCTTTGTTGTTGTTGTTGTTGTTTGTTTCTTTGTTTGTTTGTTTTCTGTCTTATATCTGTAATTATATTAACTGCTGGATTCATCTTTTTGTACTTTTCTTGTTATATGAAAAACTATGAGTATACATTATTATTATTATTATTGGATTTTTTTTTCAAGTATGTTTTATCATTTTCAAATACACTGTTTTTTTCTTTTGCATCTTCATTTTATATTTAAACTCAATACTTTATGTTAACAGTGATAGATCAGCAGGCTGTTTATTATGTGAAATAACACTGCCAACGCTTACGTTCTTGTCGATCGGTGATCAATCACTCATATGTCGCTTTGTTTTGCCTTTTACGATTTCTGCAAAATTCTAAACTAATTAAGGGTGTTCTCAACTGCTACGCTGAACAAGCGCAAAACGTTTCGACACATTTACAAACTCATTTTTTAACAGAAAGTTACAAAATTGAAATGTCTGACTATGGAAGCGATTTCGAATATGAACCTATTTTTCCATTTTATGATAATTCAATAACCTATCGAGTTATAAGCTTTTTCGATGACGCGATCACCTCTTTTTCTCCTCTTTTCGACCGGTTTTTCTGCTATCGTCGGGAAATGAGCTCAAAAGTGTCAACTTTGAAGGCTTGTTATGAAAAATTTATTGTGTTTTTTAAAAAACAGAAGATTGAGTGCAATTCGACAGTTTCTGAATAACAACACCTGCTATTTTCATGCATTTCCGAACAAAAATAAATTAATGCATGTGTCACAAAGTTGCCCTTTTTTATTTAAGAACACCCTTAACTAATAACACCAATGCTTCAAGCAGTTCAAAAATAACAACGTTACCGCAAATCTGTCCCCAATATATGTACATCACGTGGATCCAAGCGAGATAGAGAAAGAAAAGGCTAGGCATTTTGATTTGAACCAATATTAACTGTATTTTTTAAAAAAAGCTTTTGCATTTTTAAAATAATTTTAAAAGATTTTTTGCAATTTAATTTCTAAATTTAATTTCTTTGCAATTTAATTTCTTCGTATTCACTGACTTTTATTCCTGCATCTAAATAAACGGAACTTCTATTTATTTAAAGGTCCGTGGTGTACGCAAAGGAAAATATTTCTATAAAATGCGCCATTTCTATTTAATAATAATAAATATTTCATGAAACTAAAGAATTTTTAAATAACGGCATAAATCACGCTTTTATTTCGGAAAAGATGAGTGTTTCTGAAGAGGTAAATGATGTCATATTAAAAAACAAAAAGAATAAAATATGCTATGCCGTTATTACGCCGTTATGTAATATGCCGTTATTACGATTTCTATTTTAGATAATATAAAAAATTAATTTAAATCATTTCGTTGTATTAAGTTATTATTTAAAATAAAAATAAATAAAATGTTTTCTGTGTATCAGCAACAAACACAAAAATTTTATTCTTTTCAATAACCAAGGTATCGTTTTTTTTTTTTTTTTTTTTCGTTGCCATAACAATAAATTGTTTTCCTTATTTTTTGTTATTTTCTGAAGTTTGTGTATCTTCATCATGGAAAGTTATGTTATCGCTATTTTAAGAAATGGCAATTGTTTTTTTTCCGCTCAGTATCTTATTGTCTATATAAGACTGATATATATCATATCCAAGATATATTCTTTTCCGTCGAATTTCGACGGGTGCAGCTACACTGTAAAAAATAACCGTTAATATGCACAAACTTTTCCGTAAAAATTACGGAATAGTTTCATTTTTTCGAAAAAAAACCAGAAGAATTTTCGTATTTGACATTTTGGAGTCACTAATCCCGTTAAATAACGGAAGTGTTCCGTTATTTTTGTCAATTTTCCGAAAACAGTACAGTTTAGTGGTGCCATCTACCAAGAAAATAAAAACCTTATACTAAGTTGATGTTTTTTAAACAATTTGCTAGACTATTTCTCTATTTCATTCTGTTTTAATAATAAAAAGCTAACGCATTTTTAAAATATTAAGAAAATAATAATAATTAAAAAATAATTTAAAAAAAATATTAATTCTTTTTAAGTTTGAAATAGCTGAAAGGTAAAGTTGATTGTGATTTTAAAATAATGTTTAATTTATTTTTATCATATATATATATATATATATATATATATATAATAGTGCGTTGGATGTTTTGAAAAAAGTGGAAAAACATTCTTCTTTTAATTTTAATGTATATATTTTTTATTTATTCAAATTAAGAAGTTCGCACATAAAATTAAAAATATATCGAAATATATTACCGAAATTCTTATAATTTTGGCGATTACATAAGTTATAAAAAATCAATAACTGAAATTTATTTTATAACCCATTGTAATTATCTTTATTGAGTTTACCTTAGATCGTCATAAAATAATTTGTTAAAATACACGTTTTGTTTCTTTCTTTTAGTATGTTAGTATTTTTTAAAATAAATAAATAAATCTATATATATAAAAGGAATTCTGAGGATAATTGAGGCACAGGCGAAAGCAAATCTTGGCAATGCGCCAACTCGGTCCAGAGGAAGCAAATCTTGGCAATGCGCCAACTCGGTCCAGAGGTATAAAAGCAAGATAGAAAAAAACGCGCAGGTCTGTGCATTCAAGTACAACCACCCATATGTATATGCTGAAAGTTTGTTCTGACGCTCACCCGACGCACGTGGAGTGCCGATGGTCCGGGGAGAGTCACCGGGGGATCCGTCGCGAGCTGAGAGAGAAGCGTACCATACACATAAATTATTAAATAAACCTTCAAATTAAGCCCGGCGAAGCGGGCTGGGTATGCTAGTATCAATAATATTACAACAGAATTTTAAAACTTTTTCAAAAAAGAAGGAAACAAAACTCTTAATAAATTCTTTCATGCATGTAACATTTTAAAGACTAATTTTTATACATATAAAGCTGAAATTAATAAGCTAAATATTCGAAATTATGGAACGAAAATCGAAACTATGGAAAGAAATTATGGAAATTAAGAAAGGTAATTTTGGGGATTACATAAGTTATAAAAAATCAATAACTGAGTTTTTTTATAACCCATTGTAATTATCTTTATTGAGTTTACCTTCGATCGTCATAAATTAATTTGTTAAAATGCACGTTTTTTTCTTTCTTTTAGCATGTTAGTATTTTTTTAAATAAATAAATAAATATCAATAATATTACAATAAAATTTTAAAACTTTTCCAAAAAAGAAGGAAACAAAACTCTTAATAAATTCTTTCATGCATGTAATATTTTAAAGACTAATTTATATATATATAAAGCCAAAATTAATAAGCTATATATTCGAAATTATGCAAAGAAAATCTGTAAAACATTTAGAATTATCCATTCAATTTAAAATTTTATCTCTACAAAAATAAACCTGCTTTCAAAATCTTATCTTTACTTTATGAAATGCATCCGAAATAACTAAAGATATTTGAAAGGGTCGATTGAATGATCCTGGTGTAATGATATTACACAGCAAGCAACGACACAAGAGGCCCCGGGTTCGAACCCCATGGAAGGTATGTAACATTTCTTCACTGTTGTTTAAATTATTGTATATAATGTGTCCCTGATATTAACGTGTCTTTGAAAAGTAAAGAATAAAAATCACAAAGATATTAGTTAGTCCTTGAAAAATTCTTTTAACTTTTCAAACAAAAATTTTTACATAAGAAAAAAAAAAAAAAAAAAAAAACGGAAATATTTTGTGAAAAAACGGAACTATTTCTGGAATTTACGGAATTTTTTTTTTCCGTTAAAAAACGGTAGTACTGGCGTCTAGATTACCAGTACTATTTCCGTTTTTTAACGGATAATTTTTTTACAGTGTAGTATATATATTAAAGCAATTCCAACTATTTGTTGAATTCATTCACTGGAGTGTAAAATTAATAAGTTTTTTTTTAACTTAATATCAATTGTGAAATTTTAAAAACTGTATAAGAAATTAATTTATCCAAAACTTATAATCTTTTTTTTTTTTAATAAAGTTGAATTTTTCCATTTTGTCTCTTGTCTAACAAATTCAAAAGGAATTTCATGGTCCAAAGTTCTATTAAATTCGTACGACAAAGTAAATCTACGACATAAACAAACATCTGTTTCCGACATAGAATACCATGTATATTCGCAATGGACTACAGCCTACAGCCTCTCTTATTTGCTCAAATACCTGCGCGGAGAGTCCGGATTGAATCACGAAAATTGTCGCCTCATTTACGCGGGACGGATTCACTTTGCGAAATGCGATTACGTCTTGGTACTTTGTGTACGTCTATGTGAGAGAGAGTAGCCTATCTTGTTCGTAAGCTGCCTAGCGTGAAAAATTCGCCGGCAAACGTAGCATGGGTTCTCCGAGTTGCGAGACGGGCACGGTCGGTCGAGCCGAAAAACGATTCTCCGCACAACTTTGGTGGGCTCGTCACTTCACTTAATGTGTCCCCTGAATTCTAGGCGACACACGAGAAAAGGTGACATGAGAAATGAGAGGAAGCCATTGTGTCGGAAAGAGACGTCACACACTTTTAATGGACATAACATGTAAAAGAGTTAAATGTATGCTCTCATTATTTTGCGATTGAAATGGCATAGATGTTTCCCGAAAACATAAAACTTTCACATTCAAAAATAAATACGTTATTTTACAAAGTATATTTTTTATCCACTTTTTAAAGAAATAAAACTTGTGAAATCTGTCTAAGCCGGAATCTGCCTAAGGCGGAAATTTGTCTAAGGCGGAAACATTTAAGAGTCCCACATTTATAAACATAGACATTTCCGGGAAATCTGCCTAAGACGGAAAGAATCTGTGTAACGCGGAACCGGACATTCATTTTGAGTCCCAGGTAGCAAATTTATTGTTTAAGACGGAAGAAAATTTTTCTGTGAAATATAAATGGAAAGAAATTTTTTCTTTTCACATTCAAATGCATTGTCTAGTCGCATTCCAAGAGATTAAGAAAAGGCGTCACTGATTGCTGACAGTAGTTTGGGAATGATATTATTATTGTATATGACTGGGAACTATTGAACAACGGGTAATACTAGTGTGTATGTATACTATCAATTTGTAGTGTAAATTATCATTACTATAAATACATAAAAATATGTAAAGATTACATGTCTAATTAATTAAAAATTATTTTAAAGATACGTTAGTTTTAACTTTTTGCTAAAGAAATGTTTAATACTTTGTGAATGGGATGTCTATAAAGTTTTTCTGTCTAAGCCGGAAATCTGTCTAAGGCGGAATTATTTTTCAGTCCCAAGCGATTCCGCCTTAGACAGATTTCACTGTATAGTTAAATTTTAACACATTATGTTCTGATGGTACCTCAAAGTATCATTAAAAAAATTTACTGTCGTATATTAACCTATGGAAAAACTTAAAATTTATAATTACCGTATTTCCCGGCGTATAACACTCACTTTTAACTCTGGAAAATAACTTCATTTTTCCCTGTGCGTGTTATATGCCGAATATAAAATGGTTCAAGTAAAATCATAAGAATAAAACATTCCAAATTTTTAGAATTATATAAATGCATTTATATATTTACATAAACGAAGAAACTTACAGTATATATTTTCTAAAAAAACTTAATATTACTTATCAGATCACATGAAAAGTTCATTGTACTCGTCCTCATTTACACTTTCAGGAATGTCATCTTCTTCCCCATTCTCACTTTCATGTATTTTACCACCAGTGTCGTTTACATCTAGCCATAAATAGTCATCCTCGGTATCATCAAGAGCATTGGAAATTTACATTTTAAAAATGATTTGACAATTATTTTCGGTTTGATTTCATCCCATGATGTTATAATCCATTCACATATTTGCGATAAAGTCGCATGCCACACATTTCCTCCTTTTGTAAAGGATTTTTCTCCTTCTAGCATCCATGTGTTCCACTGCCGAATTAAACTTTCTTTGAAAGGTTTTTTTATTGGAACATCTAGTGGTTGAATTAACAAAGACAAACCACTTGGAATTACTGCCAAATCTGTATTGGATTCTTTTATTCTTTTTTTAATTACGAGTGTTCTATGGAGTCTAAACATATCCCAGATTTTAGAATTAGATTAGAAACATTTTAGTTTCTTTTCGTGGGAAGAAAACTGATGCGTGTTATACGCCAGTATATACTTGAAATAAAATTATGTACTCTCAAATTAGTGGTGCGTGAGTATAAATAAAATTATGTACTATCAAATTAGTGGTGCGTTATACACCGGGTATGCGGTACTCATTATCTAATATAATTATCGAAATATGGTTTTCACTACCAGAAAGTAGAAGTCACATACTGCCAAAGTGTGTATACAAAGAAAAAAAAAATTGTTTTAAAATACAAGTGCAGTCGGCTCTCGTTAATTTGAACTCGTCGGGACCACAAGAAATGTTCGAATTATGGAAAATATGAAATGAAAGCATGCTTAATATGGTACTATTGCAAAGGAATTAATTTTCTATTGTTTTTTAAATTTATTTCGTCTGTTATCATTATAATATGACTTAATATTAAATTAGAATGCATAAATACATAAACTAATTAAAAGATTTGAAACAAGCAGGATGAAAGAAAAATTTAAAGCGTCACTGATGGACAGACAGGGCTCTAAGAATGTGGATATCAGTTCCATTGTATTATATGTATACTCGTTCCGAACAATTTTCATAAAAATCAAAGAAAGAAAGTTAAAAAAGTGATTTGAAATCCATGAGAAAGAAAAAAAAAAATGAAAAATCGAATTCTTGTTATTTCGAATTAAACGAAGTCAAGAGAAAATGAGTTCGAATTAATGAAATTTTTTAACGCTATTCTACCATTGAAAATTTCGGGACTTCCTGTTTAGTTCGAATTAAGCGAAGTTTCGAATTATGCGATTTCGAATTAACGAGAGTCGACTGTATTTAAAAAGTCTCTATAAAACTTTGAAACCTTTTTATTAAAATACGATAAGTACTTTTATTAAAAAATCATTTTTTTAATACTACACATATAAATACATTAATATTATTAGTTATCGATATATATTTATTTAATATTTCGAATGTAAGTCCGGTGTTCCAGTTACCTTATGAATTTTTCAGAAATGGAGTAGCTGGAACATGTTTGATCCAGTTGTCCTCAACAGTTATAAATACATTTTTAAAGTTTCTTTTACTACGGGAAATTAATTTCTCCCATTGTTTTTTGCTAGCAGTAAAGGAAACTATATAATATATTGCTTAAATTACGTTATAATTTTTTTAAACACCTATAAGGGGATATTAAACCAATTTTAAGTGAAATACCTAAACCTTGAAATTTATACAGATGAAGAGGTGTACATAAGACAAAGTGACACTATTAGAAAACTATTAAAACCAATAATAATAATAAATAGTTCTTTTCAGTGTAAAAACATGGTTACATTCTCCCCAGAGTTATTGGATTTATCGAATTTTCATTGAGGTAAATAAAAAAGATAATGTGATATTTAAGTAATTACGTACCCGTTTGTTCATACATTCATCTAATTTATTTTTTCCCCAAAAATATCCATGTAACTTTTATACTTATCACTATACTAAATAGTATATATGTATCTACTTAATTCTTATGCGTTTTATATAAATAAATCTGATAATTTCACATTTGGTTATCCTTTTAGACACCTTGATAGCAAAGATTTTCCTTACAACGCTCTTTAGTTCATATATAATTTGCATGATCTGCCTGGATTAAATTTTTTAAAAGTTATTTACACTTTTTTAAAACAGGATCTGATACCCCGTATTAAAATAATAATAATAATAAAAATGTGTGGAAACTAGATCTACATGGTTTAGTTGCCTCATCTTTATGGGGCAACTGGACCCATGGAAAAAAAATTGTATATATATATACACACACACTTTTTTTTTTTTTTTTTTTCAAGACTTGGAAATGTAATTTTGTTTTTTTCTGCAAGAACGGACCTAACTGAACTCATTTAAAAAGTTCGGTTATTAATTCATGTGAACATTAGCTTTTGGAAACTAAATTGCCAGAAGTCCCAAAATGAGATTGTAAAATCATGGTCCAGTTTCCCCATGCAAAATCGGCCTAAGGGGTGGAAATGAGGAAGGTTAAAAAATTTGAATACCGCCTTAACATGTGAATAAAACCAGCTCTTACAGAAAAATAACAGAAAAAAATAAACATTTTCCGTTATAGCAGATGCCAACAATAATAATAAAAAAATTAAATTAAAATTAAAAAAATAAATAAAATTATTGCCGCAACAATCTCTTTTCTAATGCAAGATATCCACGTGGAAAATGAAAATGAAAATAAATAGTTCGATGAATTAAAGAAATTTTGAATATTTTATCATAACTTTTCTATAGCAAGATTTCTACGTGAGAACTAAAAATAAAATAAATAAATAGTTTGACAATTTTTTTTAAAAAATGTGAGTATTACGTCCTATTGGAAATATAACAGATATCACCAGGTGAATATGTAACGTCATGTGAGTTTGAAAAAACGTATTGAATCATGATAAATAGCCGAGTATGGAAATATTGGTATATTTTAACATTTTGAGGTTATCTGAATTTGTTTTCGCTGTTTTTAAACCTATTCCATATGTATACGTGTATATTAGAATTTTCACAAAAGGTTTAGGTCTCTAGAGCTCATTCTTAGTGAAGAAACTGGGTATGTCTCTAATCTTGATTAATCTTTTATTACTGAAATTAGTACTTAACTTCGAAATCTACTTCGACCTGTAGGCCGAGCATGCAGGAATCTTTTAACAAAAGTTTAAGTACAAAATGTATGGAATTGCTAAACTAAATAATTCCCCTATATTTTTTAAGCTTATTTATTTACTTATGTATTTTAATAAGTTTAAAAAACTAGTCGTTGGAGGCCATCGTAATACTTACCCATCATGGATATGCATAACATAATAGATGAAAACATAACATATGTAAACAATTTATAAAATGTATTACAATTCCAAAACAAAATATAAACTTATATTTAAGTATTTTTAACGCATCATCATGCTCTATTAATGAATTTCTGATGAACCAATTTCGATAAATTGTATGAAACGCCAAACTATTCAAGTAGCATTGAATTGCATAAAAGAAACATCCTCATAACTCTAAAAAACATTATCATATTCACTAACGGTTTCTTGCATCGAATTAAGTGTCTCATTTTCAATTAAAAGATATCTTTGAATTGAAATTTGAATGAAATACAGGGTCATGAAAAATCAAAGAATGTGGAAAACAGGATTAGAAATATCTCAACAACTAATAATCTGATCGACTTCGTTTTTTATGCAAAATTTGTGTTAATTTATTGCCTTTTACGTCCATTCCTTAAAATAAAAAAAATTCGAAAATTTTTATTTACCTTTCATCAGAATGAATTTTTTGAGAGTCCGAAAAAAATAGTTCCGGATAATCGAGGTTACTGATATTAAATAGGCTTCGTCACATTGTTACATACTAATCACATACAAAATTTCAAGTCTCTATCTCAATTTGTTCGGGAGATAGAGCGGTTACAGACAGACACACAGACAGACACACAGACGGACGGACGGCAAAATTTTTTTTCTAAAAATATGTTTTTCGAAATCTCCAGTGTCTAAAACGTGTAAATCCGTCAAAAATTTTTTTTTCGATTTTCAAAACGATTGCAAGACTTACCCTATACTACGTATGATGGGTAAGTAATAAATACGCGTTCGGTCCCCTCTTTTTAGGCGCGTTCGTAATTATGTAAATACGTAGCAACTATAGTTGTCGTTCATTTCGTCCGTCTGCCTGTCCGTCATTACGGTCAATGGGAAAAAAAGTCGTTTACATTACGGCCAATGGGGAAAAAAGTCATTTACATTATGGTCAATGGGGAAAAAAGTTTCAAATGCATTTTAATCGTTTGAAATTTAAAATACATAATTATTACCTAATTTTGTCGAGTTATTTCAAATTTTATCGAAATCGGATGGATAGTTCAATTACAGAGACAATCAAAAGTATTTCGTTACATTACGGTCAATGAGGTAAAATGTTTCAAATGCATTTTAATGGTGTTATACTCATTCGAACACAATAAAATTGATATGCATCTATAAAGTACATATTATAACATACATTTTGTATAATCTGGAGTGCAAGTAACATTTTTTATTGATTTACAAGGCCACACAAAAGTATTCCATTACATGATGGTATAGGGATAACATTGTTTGGTACACATTTTAATCGTAATTAACTATTTACAATCTTATGAGATTGATTTATGAGAGTGATATCTTTAAAACTTCGTTATCGTACGAACGCACCTCATTTGCTACGCTTCATGGGCAATTTCCAACTTGTTTTATATAAAACATGCAATCCACAGTTATTTCTTATGTTTTTCAAAATTTTCTCTTCTATGTTTCTAATTTAAAAAAAGTATTAAATATTTTGTTTAGTTGAAATAAAAAGCGCAAAAAATTCCTTTCGCTTTCCATTTTTTACCCGGAGGCAGGGTGTGATAACTCCGACAGATGATTATAAGAATCAGGCCGAAACTGAATTTCGGTGATCTTTCTATTTTCGGCCGAATACGAAAACGACAAAGTTTTTAATTTGTACGCATTAAAGTAAATACATGCATAAATAAAAATTAATACATGCATAAATATACATGATTATTAATTGAGCATACATATTTATTAAATAATTATTCGAGTTTTTTAAATATGTAAAAGATTTTTGTGAAAGATCATCTGTTATACAAGAATTTTCTCAAAGAATATTCGAAACACTTTTGTGATTTCAAACTAAAAATATTCTATTACTGTTACGTCTGCAGCTTTTAATGAGCACGAGAAAAGTTTAGCTATTTATGCATTGCTTACTTTATAATTTGCATTCACGTCTTGAGTCAGTCATGACTGATAATTATAAAGAACTGTTCGTAGCAATAAATGATGTCATTTGAGCCAATACAGCTCAAATCAATAAGTAATGTTTAAAATTTCCAAAGGAAGAAACGATATTTTTGAAATACTGATAGCTTCAGTTAAGTTTCGGTTATTCCGAATTTTCACCGAAAACGAATTTTCGTTGAATCTAAGATTTTGAACAGAAAACGAAAGCGGAACCAAATTTTCCGTCGATCTCTAGTTAAAACGCTCATATTTTGTTAATGGTATAAATTAAATGTGCAGAGTTATAAATTTTTAGAGTTGCAAGTTGCAAGTATCCCAATTTGGACATTTCTATAATTTACATTGCTTATCAATTTCTATCAGGTAGAAAATTATAACATGTTGCACCACTTTTGCAACATCTTGGTATAGGCCTATGTCGATACTATTGCATCTTTGCAATTGTTAGCATTAAGAATTTAATTATTTGAATTTTTATACTTAAAAATGTGTTAACATTACGTTAAAACCTCGGTTATCCGAAAAACACAGGACCAAAGCATTTTCGATTAACCGGGGTTTCACAGGAATTTTCGGATAACCGGAGTTCCATAAGGATTTTCGAATAACTGGGAGGTTTATGTTGAAAACGTGTTTGATGAGAAGTTGTGATCAACATCGTTGTAATAAGCCGCTGAAAAAACAAAAACAAAAAGTAAATTTTCTAAGTAATGAATAAAAAGTTACATGCGCCGGTAAACAAACAAACAACAAAAAAAAAAAAAAAAAAAAAAAAAGACATTGGAAACTGAATTTAAATAATACCAATCCAACCGATCCTGAAGATTATAAAAAAATAAATAAATAAATAAAACTAAACAAATGTAAGTTGACTCTTATTTATTTCATAAAAAACGTGCTTTTTTTTCTTACCAGTGTCCGACACAGTTAAAAATTTGCAGCATTCTGTCCAATCATTCAACCGTTTTTTTTTTTTTTTTTTTTAACACGGTTACATTACCGTAATTTAACTATATTCCGACTGGAAAATGGCAATAATGTGGTCAAAATAGCGTTAAATTACGTTTGTGCAACCGTTTTCGATAAAAACGGTCAAATTACTGGACAGAATGTTCCAAACTTGTAACAGTGCATAACATTTTTTCAAAATTTTGATTTTTTACTTATTTTGCTTTTATTTTCAAAACTAATAAGTGCTAAAACAACTCTTCAATGCATTAAAAATTATTCGGAATTGTTTTGATCTAAAACTTACAAATAAAATAGGGATCATAAATTAAAATATGTTGAAACTATTGTATTATGGTTTTTCACATTTATAAAGAACTTTAAGAATTTTAAGGTCTTTCAGTTAAGATCCGATTTTCGGATAATCGGGATTCAGATAACCGGGGTTCTACTGTATTTAAATATAATACTTGTGTCTGAAATACAATATAAGATGTATTTAAAAAGTTCGAATTCATCTAATTTTAGTAAAATCGAATAAAAGTTTTTAGTCACTTTTTTTTTAGCCACTGAAATTAAAAGCTGCAATACTAAGCATTGACGATTCTTTAATGTTAGCGATAAAGAATTTCCATTAGATGACCATGTTATCAGGAAGTTAACAAAACGGTTGCGACAGATATTCAAAGGAACATTCTTTAATCCAAAATTACGACGTAATGACCCGATTTCAGGCAAGTAAAGACATTAATCCTAAGCTTGTTAACTTGAAAAAAATGGGTATGATGCCACCGCTAATCTCATAAAAATAAACCATAGAAATAAACTCAAAGAAGAAGCTTTACTAATGTAAGAAGAAACCACACAAGAAAAAGGAAAGAATCGGAGGAACAGAAATGACAATTAAATTCGAAATATATCTTAAGACGTTTAATAATGTGTTGAATGGAAATGCAGAGAAAATAAAGAAATTGATAATACAAGCATATATTTTAACATATATTTTCTGAAATGTGCTTATAAGAATAAGAAAGGCACAAAAAGTACTTTTATAAGACAAATAAAGATCAATTTTATTGTTCTATTAAGTATTTCAATGTATCAAATAATGCACTTCTTTTCGCTGTTAAAAATTTCTGTAAAAACACAGAAAAAAAGCGAAATTTCTGTAAATTTACTCTAGTTCTTGGTTGAATTCATCCTATTGAGTATCTCGGTCATCATTTTACATACATTTCCTTTATCTTACATCTAATTTCCTGTAGGGATTTCCATGTCTCTATTTAATGATATTTGTTAAGTTTGATTTGTTAAGTTTTGTGATTCAAAATACAAACTTTCAAAATTCGTTTGAAATTTTGATAGAAATGTTAAAGAAAAAAAAATTAAATTTCAAGATTGTTTTATTATTATTATTATTATTTTAAACTTAAAATAAATTATAAAGGAAAAAATCATTTAATCAGATTTAATGGTGATTTTCCTCGGCTGAATGAAAAAAACACATACTCATTTTATGATAACTTGTATGCAACATGTAATACACTATATGGCCAAAGGTGACCGGTCGCTTGCAATTATTGTTAAATATCTAGAAAAATACATAAGGAATTATCCTGAAACTCTAAGTGTGTAAACATAATTGTACAGTTCATAGATATCTGTGAAGATTTTTTCAAGAAACTCCACAGGGTCAACAAATTGAAAATGAGGGATTATCTTTTGGATAACTCTGTCAAAATGAATGTAGCAAAACGTACAAACTGCAGATTATGATTAGGTGGCTTAATGTAATAAACTGTGGTTATTTTTATGCGAATAGCATGTATACTTGTAGAGAAATTAAGGTTTTTATAAAAACAGTCCCAAATTTTTCTACGTTTTTTTTGCTTATAATCTGCAAACTTCTTTAGATAAAATAATGTTCTTTACCGAAAATATGACAAATAACATTATACACAACACCCTGTAATCAGAATTAAAAAAAATAATAAGTGTATGAAAAGTAAGCAGGTTTACTAAAAATTTTTTCATTGCGCAGGCGTGAACGCTATCAAAATTTCATTTACATATTGTGTTAGCTAAATGTATGGAGCAACTTTTGTAAAAGTCTCGAAAACATAGATTGAAAATTCTGCAAGTGATGCCGATAGAATAAGCACAAAATCCGTTATTCCTAAAATGAATCAAAAAGATGAGGGGCTGTATCTATTTATCCATTGATTGGTGTCTGTATAAAATACAAAATATGGCACGTACTACTATATTTGGATATATTTTTTCTTTTTTTTTTAATTTGATTGTATAAACTTTCGGATAAAAACAAAATAATTTATAGTCTTATTCATAAAAAATAAATAAAATAAATAAATAAAATAAATAAATAAAAACCTATCTCAATTTATTCACGTTAAAATAATAATAAGGATCTCATATGATTTTCAATAATGTCTGTTTTTGAAATAAGAATGAATATGTTTTACAAGGTCTATATATGAAAAATTGGAGAGTTTTTTTCCCTCCAATGGTAACACCTAATTTGAAGACGTTTAATCCTTCAAATTTGAAAACCTATAAAACAGCTGAAAAATCAATTCGAGCAATTATCAGTTATAGGCGATAATTTGACTGAATTATTTAGAATTGTTCTATAAAAAAAGCATAAAATGTTACAATTCTATATTCAATACGGAAAATTATATAGAGAACCTCAATAACATAACTTCACAAAGCACATTTCAAGCAATTTCTGTCAAAAGGCGACAATGCTTTTTCTTTTTTATATATAAGGTACCCTGGGGTAATAACGCCAGGCGGGGTAATAACGCCAAGTGCTTATATTTTGCATAATTATGAAATAATCAGGTAAATGACACCCATGTGCTCTGCGCAGAAGGGTTTTGAGTCATATAAATCGCAAAAAACAGCTTCAAGTTAATTTGTTTCATTTTTAGGTCTTATTGTTTTTACAAGCAACTAAAATTAACGCTTGATCTAAAATTTGCGAGATAAGGTTTTTGATCTGAAGACTATATTTTTTATCCAGAAATACTTTATTTATTACATAAATTTGTAGTGTATTTCATGTACTTTCAAATTGTTGTAGAAGATTTTGGATATCTTCTCGAGATAATTTGTAGATTAGGATTTACTGCGCAATAAGTATCCCGGGGTAATAACGCCAGGGATTGGCGTTATTACCCCGGTTGATTCCCAACAGTGGCCGAACTATATCCGAAGGGGGTTTATATATTAATATGGGACAGCATTATCATCATTGTTGAAATGGTAAGATTAAGGGGGGGGGGGGTGCCCAATACTTAAAAATAATCTCTCTATTTTATTTTTTATTATATTATTATTATTATTTTTTTTTTTTTTACTAATGTAAAAAATAATTTTTAACTCTTGTCAATAAAACTATATCAAAATGTTTTCGAGATTCAAATTCGAACATCTTCAAAATCAGGTTTCTATAAAATTTCCACTGGATTGTTCAATTTAGTTCGAAATTTTAACTGTCCGCTTTCTCAGCGTTCGGTTTTTCAAAACTTTATAAATTTAACCTTTAACTGATGTGACAGAAATTCTTACGTATGAATGTGATGCGGTTTATGAGACCACAAAATTGAAAGATGAATAAAAGGCGGGAAAAACTCATAGGATTGTGTTTTTGTACTAAACTTTTTATACAAGAGTATTATACTTAATATTCACCTATTTAGTCTCTGGTGATAGTACTAAAATTCCAAATGAAAGAAAATTTCGGTAGTGTTTGCAGTTAAGCTGAAAATTACAAGTTAAACTAAAAAATTAAAAGAAAAATAGTGGTCTACGAGACCGGTAACATTAGTTAAAGGTTAAAATGCGACCAATGATTAAAAATCATGGAATACTGTTCCTGCGCTAAACTTTTTGTACAGAATTAATTCTAATTAAATTTAATCTATTCAAATATTTCTAACAATATTACGAGAACTCCAAACGAAAGAGAATTTCAGTTGTAACTATAGTTAAACTGGAAAATACAAGTTAAAAGCTATTTTTTTTTGGGGGGGGGGAGAGGGGGTACAGTGTTGAGTCAGATTGCTAACAGCAGTTAAAGGTTAATTTTGTTTCTAATATAGAGATAATGATATATAACCATAAGAATTATGTATAAAATTGAATAAGAGATATCTTTGGGATAATATTTTTTAATCAAAAATTTTATTCAATTTATTAAAAAATTATTAATGCATGCTCTTTAAAACGTCGACAATTTAACTGTAGGTTTGGAGAATCTGCATTAGTGTGGAGTTATGGGTTAAAAACTATTTACTAGATTACTATAATAGTATTAACCCTTAACTGCTGTGACAAAAATTGTCTCAGAACTTACTGTGAGCGGCCTGTCAGACCGCTTAATCTAACGATGAATAAAATGTTAAATTAACTTTTAGAATATTATTTTTGTATTGAACCTTATATACAGGACTATTATAAATAAAATTTAGCTATTCAAAAGTTTCTAGCGATTGTAATAGGACTCCAAATGAAACAAAAATTTCCCGGTATCTATAGTTAAACTAAAAATTGCAAATTAAACTCTGAAACTTGAAAAACTCAGCGGTATGTGAGACGCTAACAGCAGTTAAGGTTTAACAAAAATATTTATTACATATAACTCTAGTTATTATAAAACTTCACATGATTAAAATATTACATTATGAATGGTTAAAACCATGCAATGTTTCTTATAATCATATTTAAGCGGGACTTTTTAAGCAAAGAGAGACACAGGGGGTTAAATCCTGTTGAAGCTCCCCCCTCGCTCCTTTTTCTTTCACTTTCACAAAAAAATCAATATTTTCTATCGCATAGAATGAATACATGGGAATATAAATGCTGATTCAAATAATCCGTGCAATGTTTCTAATAATTCTATTTAAATGGTCATTTTTAAGCAAAACGTAGCTTAGAATCTGATATTCTTTTGCCTCCTCCCCCCGCCACCACCACAGCTTTCTTTTTCTTTCAGAGTCACAAAAAAATGCACATTTTCAATAGCTTAGATTGCAACTTGTCAATTTCTAGAGCTGTAGAGTTAGTATTTTTAAAATTGGGCAATCTACATGCCATTATTCCATCTTATTTTATAGTTTTGTTTGCATGACGTTATTACCCATATAGGTGGGTATTAACGCCAAATAGCATTGGTCAAGAAAAAACGCCATTACATTTTATGAATACATATCTGTTAAATTATTTTATTTTATATAGATAGTCAATGAGTTGCTGTATCAGATCCTATATTTGTTTGAAAAATACAATCTAAAACTAAGCCGTGAAAATTGGTAGAACCTTAACGTGGCGTTATTACCCCAGGGTACCTTACATATAAAAGATAAATAATTAAGATAATATTTAAGAGATGTAAATAATTCTCATGCCATTTTTTGCAAGATCAGGTAGTGCATATCAGCAATGCCTATCAGTTTCGTAATGTTTGAAGTAGTGTTATATCATTTAAATGCACTTCTAATAGTTATCGCTCTTAGACGATTATGTACATAAATTCTTTTGAGTATCTCTGTGAACGAACCGTAAATTTTACACAAGTCTCTTTGCAGTATGAACATGCTTGTTTTGAACAATTCGATATTTTAAACTCGGATTTATAACCTTCTTAAATATTAATGAGTGATTTAAGTCAAAAATGTATTCCGAAACTGCGCGAACTGTACAATGCACTAGTTAAAAGACTTTTTCGAGTTTCTAAGACCGAGCCAGCTTAAATATTATATAAACCAGAATCATTTTATTATAATTTTTAAAAATGTTCATCATACCAGGCATAAAATTTTTAACATACTTCAAATCTTATTGTATCTTTAATGCAAGAACTATGTATTATAATGTAACAAAGGATGTAGTGGAGGATATAGGGGGTATACGCCGTATACCTTCTGGATTTTTTAAAAGAACACAGAGTACCCCCTGTTTCTCAAGAAAGCTCTTGTATACACTCTCTAGGGTATACCCTCTGCCTTGAGCTTTTGTCCTCTGTTATTTTTACGACTACGTTCCTGAATATAATAAAGCTTATTACAGCAGAAACAACTATTTTATGATACATTTTAACTTTAAAGAGATGCAGATGCATATTAAAGCAAAATGAAATGTTCATCGCACCAGAAATAAATGTTTTGGGCTAGTTTTATTATATTAAAACTCTACAACTTTACATTATATCTTTCATATCCATTCTTACATATTACCGCTAAGATAAAACAGTCGAAATTGCCTGAAGTGGTATGGACAATTAATTTCAAACCGCCGGCCGTTTCTGAATAACATAACCTTATCGTCTTCAGCTATCTTACGAAGCAATCTTATTCAGGAAACAAGAGCTCGAAAGCTGTTAAGAGTTCGGTATAAACGTATAGTTATTGTCTACTTAATATTAGATAATAAGGTATTATGAATATTATGGAAAAAGCTTAGATAAACAAAGAGGTAGTTTAGTAAACATTTGAGAGATAAATTAACGCAAATACAATGGGAGATTTTGGAATTTACGACACGTTACCGGAACTTGTTGAAAATTCGCAATTAAAAAAAACTTGGCGATGAGAATTTTCTGAATGAAGAGTATTCGTCACCTGGTTTTTCCATTCAAGCGTTTTAAAGTGTGAACTACAAGAGAATCGTATGAGATATGACGATAAATTATTCAATGATAGGAAAAGGAAAATATTTCGATAAAGCGACACGCTTTAGGAATAAAACAAAATAAAAATCCCTTCTTTTAACGCTGTTCTTAAACCAAAAAGAGCATCTTTATGACAGAAGTTTTAATTTATTTTTGTTCAGAAATGCATGAAACTAGCAGGTATTGTTTAGAAATTATCGTATTCATTTTCTCGGTTTTTTTTTCTTTCTTTTTTCTTTTATTTTTTTTTTCAAGCACAGTAGATTTAATAGGAAAAAAAAAAAAAAAAAAAAAAAAAAAAAAAAAAAAAAAAACAGAAAATAATGTCAAAATGGGTGTTTTGGAACCGAATTTCTGCGCGGAATATGAAAAACTACTCAAACAGGGCGTGGTAACGTGATCGAAAATTTATTGAACGAAATTTATTGAACGTAGTAGAGAGTATTGAGAACGTATTGAGTAATTTATTGAAAACTCAGTTTCATTCCAAATCGCTTCCATTGTCAGGTTTTCCAATTTTATATCTTTCCGTTAAAAAATGAATTTCTTTCTTTGATCTAAAGAATTCAAATAAAGTGTCAGCAAATGTAGGTATTATAATTTAAAGAAAAATCAAAATTGGTACAATTTTTAATATGTACAAGACCCTCTCCCTGCTTTTTTTTTTTTTTTTTTTTTTTTTTTTTTTTGAAAAATTATACTGCATTTAAAGCAAAAAATTAACACACTTCCCCATCATATGATACCTCTCGCATCTTTGTGCGATAATTTAGTGATAAAATAGTGTGTCTTCGATTTTTTTTAAACAGTTAAATTCTTCATCTGAAATTCATTGCGAAGCTGAAAGTCCAGGGAAACTGTTAAGCAAAATGACTTTATTTCCGAAAATTTCCTAAGCTCTTGGGGACGAGCTACAGGTATACGTGTCGCAAAAGGTGTTCAGAATCCTTGATTATTCTCGCCAGTAAAGTACTATTGTAAATTTTGCCTTATTTAATCCGGAAATTTTCATAATTTAACTAAGCAAAAATTTCTGCTTCAAAAAACCGGTGATAAAAGATTAAAAATTCTGTAAAAGATGCTATCCCCGAAGGGGTTAAATGTAAATTTTTAAATGAAAAGTACAAAAAAAAAAAAAAAAAAAAAAAAAAAAGGGGAATATGAAATACACTTTATTAAGCATTTTTTCAAAATAACCGTCTTGTCAGATAATTTTTGAATGTATGACGCAAAAAGAAAAATAAATTTAAGAATAAAAAAAAAAATTAAATACACAATGTTGCCTTGGTTCTCGAATACAATCCGTTTCACAGAATTCTCCGATAGCTGAATCCAATTTTATAATGCGAATAAGAAAATACGATTAATAATTAAAAAAAAAAATCATTTAAACTTTGAAATTTTCACTTGATGAAATTTTATTATCTTCTTAAATATACTTAAAATTTAGACAGAAAAATTTCAAAAACGCACATTATTTACATCTGACATCTAATTTCTTGATGGTGAAAAACGTATTTTAATAGTTACATTAAATAACCTGTTATCGCGCTTCTTATTTTTTTTTTTCGTACTTAAATATGGAATTTCGTAAAAGTGCATTGCTCAATAAACCCGGAACTTTCTAACTCATTTACTAAACATTCTTTAAACGTAAAGTCATAAAATTTAAAGGGTTGAAACATTTTGTAATAGAAATGAGTCTTCCGTTTTTGATAAATAAATTATTTATCGAGTTTGCATCCGGAAACAATTCGTGTCAACCTGACAACCTGCTTTTCTCTTTCTGTCTATAAATACGGTTCAAACCATCAATTTTGACGGTATTTTCTGAAAGATCGTTTGCAGTCACCGAAAAATGAAAAATGTCTTTCGATGACATATTTTCTGTACAGCAACAACTGCCAATTCTATGCGTTTCCGAACAAAAATAAATTAAAACTTGTGTCATAAATTTTCCTCTTTGGAATTTAGAACAGCCTTAATGGCAACTTAGAAATTTAATAATAATAATAATAAAAGAAACATTAAATATTCAAAAAATCAGTTTCCACTAGCATTTTTAAATAAGGGATGATTGAAAGTGTAACTTTTTTATTCTTCTGGTGACAAATGTGACAATTTAAGGCTGTTCTCAATTCTTCTCTGAATAACGCGAAATTTACTGACACATTTACTGACTCTTTTTTTTTATGCATGACACATGCAGGCATGATTATTTAAAATGATTGGCAATCATAGGCGTAACTTGGGCTCTAAAACTAGGGGGGCAAAAAGTTTTGAAATACTTTTTTAGAAAATTATATCCCCCCCCCCCCTCCCTCCAGTCATCGTGTGCCCGCATATACACTTGAACATTTAAAATTTTTAATACTTAAAAAAAAATGTTCAAAAAAATGATAAAAAAAGGGGGGGGGGAATCTAAAATTTATAGTTTTATGTCTTTAAAAAGATATTTTAAAATATTGAATTCACAACCGTTTTTTCTCTTATGTTTGATGCACCGTGAACAGAAAAAAGTTCAAACAAACTTGATAAAAAATTGACACAGCCTTCTAGATATCTGCACCGGCCGGAAAATCTGGCTCTTGGCCGGTCCAAACAAAAGTTATTTTGGTCCGGCCCGGTGTAAAAATTAAAATTTCGGCAAGAGCCCGGCCTAACCCGTAGAGAAATCAGGGAAAACAGGGTCTGCCTGATCTGGCCCAACTGGATTTCTACAAAAGATTTGGATTTTACTTAACACAAGGTAGAACCCGTCAAATTTTGACGAAGGAAAATGTTTAAGAAGGAACTGTTTCATTAACTTATAATAAACCTACAAAATTAGTAATAGTAAAAAATGAATTTTATATTTTTACGTCTAACTCTTAAACAAAAGATATTTATCGTCAAATTAACAAAATACTATTTCTATAAAACGCAGTTGTAGAAATTGTTAAAATTAAACTTTAGTCGTATATGTAAGCAGTAAAAAATAATAAAGATATGTTATTAGGATAAAGTTATCAATTAAGGTTCTTATGCTAGTATTTCAAAATGATAAAAAGCAAAATTTATTCAACTTTGACTCAAGCTTAGGATTTTTTTTCCCGTGAAATCTAAACCTGGAATTATTTTCACCATATCAAAAATTGCAAATGTACATTTCACATCTGTATTTATGTTTAAAAAAATTGGCATTTTAATTTGATAATTTTGATTCAAACTTGAAGTCTCAATGCTATTAGCTGAAATAGATATTAAACTGTTAATATTCTTTTATGTGTAAATAAAATTTTGTAAATGAAGTCAAAATTCACCGGGTTTTATAACAGAAGATATTTAGATTTCTATTCTTACCTTTTTAATGAGAAAATGGCAACATAAAGATACAGCACTCAATTTTTCCCTTTTTTCCTTTGCTTTAAATAGAAATGGAGTACTCTTGTTGCCACGATTAGAAAAGAAATATTAAAAGCCACAAAAAATTAATATTTCAAAAACAAATTAAGATACAGCTTTCAAACAAATTTCATTTAAAAGTACATTTTTTTTACCTACACGATGGTGTAAAAATGAAAAATGTGCGACATTAAGAAGTTTAAAAACTTTTAGTAGAAAAAATTGCAATACCGAAATTCATTTAAAATTTGAAAGAGTTGCCATGTGCAAAATGACGTATGCGTTACGCACAGATACGTTTGGCCTTTATAATATAGATACAATAAAGATTATTTTAAAAGGTACTGCAGAGATATTTCTCGGATAAATTGACAGTATATTTTAAAATTTTTATGTGCAAGACAGACAATACACAATAGCAACAATAACGATTACTTAAATTCTTAGACGTTTCAACATTTAAATAAGGTGTATTTGTGGAGTTACATAAAGACGGCCGATTATCTGCACGTTCGATATAGGCCCTAGGGAGAGTGTCCGTCGTCAAGGTCTTTCTAAGGGAATCTGATCCGTATTTACGCAAGGTTCAAAGGAAACCACGAAAACTCCGAACGATTAGACCGACGGGCGCGATTGGGATCGAACCAGTACCTCCCGTCCTTTATTTTTCTCAAAATTCAGCTTATACATTGTTGTAAATCTCTCCACAATAAACAACTTTAATCTAAATTAATGTTAAAAAAAGTATGCGCTGTATAAATTTCTTTTTTCAATATTGTTAATCGATATTATCTATCTATTTATTTATTGTCATAAAATTTGCCTAAATTTTAAGCAAAAATTTTAGATAATTAATTCAAAAATTTTCTCATATACTAATCGATATTCTGATGTAAGGTAGTGCATCAAAAATGCCTTGATCTTTCCCTGACTTTTTTGCCTAAACTTTCGAATTTTCCTGACTCGTAAGACTCCGGCAAGACCCCCCGTGACGAATTGTAAAAAAAATGCAATTTTTTCAATGTATAATCGACTAAATTCGCAAGGATGATTTTGATAAAAAAAAGGAAAAAAATGTGAAATTTACTGCAAAGTTTCTGAAAGGTTACGGAAAAGGGGTAAGAAGAAAATTCTTGTCCCGATGCTAATTATGCGTATTTTCCGCAACTTTTTTACGAAATTAATCTTTCTTTTCCGTTATCCGTCAACAAAATTTGTATTTTTTCTCGATATTTTGACGAGATTATGCTTTTTTTGCGATCCTTTAGCATTTTTTTTTTAACAATTCTGGAACAAAATTCATGTTTTTACCGCGATCTTTTGACAGAAATTTACATTTTTGCATGATCTTTTGTCAGAAGTTTGCAATTTTTTTACGCAATTCATTGACAAAATTTGTATTTTTTCTGCGATACTTTGATAAATTCGAGTTTTTTTCGCAATCCTTTGTCAAAATTCACGTTTTTTCCGTGATCCTTTGACAAAATTCACGTTATCTGATATCCTTTGACGAAATTTGGGTTGTTTCGTAATATTCAATAACATTTTCGTTTTTTTCAGATGCTGTCACAAAAATTGCGTTTTTCTCTCGATTTTTTGACAAAATTTGCGATTTCTTCGCTATCCTTTGACAAAAAAGATTTTGGGTTATTTTACAATATTCAACAAAATTTATGTTATTTTAGCAGTTCTCTGACGAAATTCGAATTTTTCCACGATTTTTTGACAAAATTTGCGTTTTTCCACGATCTTTTGTCAAAATTCCTTTTTTTTTGCTATACTTTGTCAAATTCGACTTGCGTCCTGATATTCAACAAAATTTACGACTTTTTCGCGATACTTTGGCGAAATTTGTGTTATTACAGCGATTCTTTGATTAAATTCGCCTTTCTTTCCGCAATCTTTTCACAAATTTCCTCTTAAAAATTGCGATTTTTTCCGATTCTTTGACGAATTTCTCGTTTTTCCAGGATTTTGGGATAAAAATCTCTTTTTTCCTGATCCTTTGACGAAATTTTCGTTATTTTTCTATTCTTTGACGAAATATGAGTTTTTTTCTGCGACCTTTTAATGAGATTCGCATTTTATCCGCGATTTTGTGACGAAATTCGTATTTTTTTAAGCTATTCTTTAGCCAAATTATCAATTTTTTATGCGACCGATTCACAAAATTGATATTTTTTCGCGACCATTTATCGAAATTCGCGATATTTTTCCGTAAAGCTGTTTTATGTCCGAATTTTTGGTCTGATGACCAATTTTTTTTTCTTCACCGAATGCTTTAATTTTTCGGACTATTCGGTACAAATCACATGGAGATGCATGGATTTTTTTTTGGTATCTGATTGATGAAGCTCGCTATTTTAAACTTAAAGGACTATCACATTTTTTGAAACTTTCCATCGCTTTTCATTCCTTCAAAATGAAAACTTTTTATTCCAGCACTTTTCCTATTTTTTCAATAGCGTACGAACCACGAAATCAGTTTCTGTGCATTTGCGAGCGCTGGGAGGGATGAGAGTTCTTTCTGATTTTTAATTTATAACTTAATATTTATCAGGAATTTAAAATTAAGAGTCAAGTACATCAGGAGAGGCCTTGAAACATCTTCATTTAAATTTTCAGACTTACATGCCATAAATTTTTCTAGTCATCCAATGCACACAGAGCGAAACTGTATTTTATTGGTATAGACATGTTTGTTCGTTTACGAATTTTAAAATGACACAAATCCAAACGATCTTTAAAAAACTGAATATGATAGCAATTTTTTCTATTTGCCTTTTAATAACTACTCTATGGCTACTTAATTACAATTTATACATCCACCCCCTACACATGCATACAAACAACTCTAAAATGAAAAAAAGGCTCATACACTGTAAAAAAAAAAGGGTCGATCTACTAAAAAAACTTTAGTAATCCTTGTAATTACTAAAAAATGTTTAGTAATCTTAGTCGGTTACTAGAAAATCTGTAAGAATTACTAGAAAAAAGTTAGCAACGAATAGAGTTAATAGTTTTATATTTTTAATAGCTATTACTAAAACTCACTTGGCGTGGCCTCGATGGCATAGTGGTTATAGTAACGGACTCCAGGCTGAAAGGTCCCGGGTTCAATACTGGACAGCGCCAAGTACGCCTTGAATGTATGTAGTGTAAGTACTCTATAATAAAGGGGTTATGAATTTCCTGTTGGATCTGGTCGCAATGTTTGGTGCTGCCATCTATTGCGTTTTTGCCGAAAATCTATCGCTTCAGAAGTTTGGATGCCGCGCGAAGGAAGCTCCTGCCCTTCGGACGCACGTAATTGTTATTAAAAATAATTTTGGAGCTATTACTAAAATTTGCTTGGTGGCTCATACTAAAAAATTTTAAGTTAGTTATACAAAATATTCTTTTGTTCAGTTTACAAAAGAAATGCTTGTTTAACTTGCAAAAAAAAAAGTTTGTAATGGTTACTAAAAAATTCTGTGGAACACAAATTTACTAAAAAATTTTTAGTAACCTCTTGAATTTTTTTTTACAGTGTAGGTTCAACATTTCTGGAGAGCGAAAAAGAGCAGAGGAAATATTTTTTATTGAACATAGACTGTGGCATTAAACAATTTACTAATATACTTGTCAGAAATTACAGATATAAACATAAAGATGTTACTGCTGGGTATTTGGAATTATCCAGTATTTATTCTAGTTTACACTCAAAATGTAGCACATAAATGGTTAAATGAGAAAGAAGAGAAAATCGAAATCTAAAATTGGCCTTTAACCACAGAATACAAATAAAGAATACTGCCCAGTTAAACTGATGGCATTGAGCTCACAGGCTACAAATACTAATTGTACATTAAAGCCTTATATTTTCAAGGGTTAATTCCGTTCGAAAAAAAATTAAGAAGGGGAAACAGCTCTCCCCTTTCCTCTTTTTTTATACTTAATCATTGAAACTCCTATACTATCAAAGACATGCTTTATCATATAAAAAATCTATATCCAAAATTCAGAGCAAATGAGATAATTCTTAATAAAAACCCATTTAGCATTTATATAATTTAAAAGGAGTTATACCCCTCTTTTATACTTAACCATTAAACTTCCAAAACTATTCAGAGATTTGAACGAAATCTGACAATTCTGCTTGAAAAACCCATTTATATAAATTAAGGGGGGGGGCATTAGAACCCCTGTTCCCCTTATTTATACTTATTCAATGAACACCTAATAACAGTCACGGAATCGCCTCATCAGAATGATCCTAATCTAAATTTTGAACGAAAATTAATTCTGCATGAAAATCCCATTTATATCAACTAACGGGGGGGTGGCATTAGAGCCCCTGTTCCCCCTATTTATACTTATTCAATGAACACCTAATAACAGTCACGGAATCGCCTCATCAGAATGATCCTAATCTAAATTTTGAACGAAAACTTAATTCTGCATGAAAATCCCATTTATATCAACTAACGGGGGGGGGCATTAGAACCCCTGTTCCCCCTATTTATACTTATTCAATGAACACCTAATAACAGTCACGGAATCGCATCATCAGAATGATCCTAATCTAAATTTTGAACGAAAACTTAATTCTGCATTAAAATCCCATTTATATCAACTAACGGGGGGGGGGGCATTAGAACCCCTGTTCCCCCTATTTATACTTATTCAATGAACAACTAATAACAGTCACTGAATCGCCTCATCAGAATGATCCTAATCTAAATTTTGAACGAAAACTTAATTCTGCATGAAAATCCCATTTATATCAACTAACGGGGGGGGGGGGCATTAGAACCCCTGTTCCCCCTATTTATACTTATTCAATGAACACCTAATAACAGTCACGGAATCGCCTCATCAGAATGATCCTAATCTAAATTTTGAAAACTTAATTCTGCATGAAAATCCCATTTATATCAACTAACGGGGGGGGGGGGCATTAGAACCCCTGTTCCCCCTATTTATACTTAATCAATGAACACCTAATAACAGTCACGGAATCGCCTCATCAGAATGATCCTAATCTAAATTTTGAAAACTTAATTCTGCATGAAAATCCCATCTATATCAACTAACGGGGGGCATGAGCCCCCCGTTTCCCCTCTTATACATATCGAATGAACTCCAAAAACTAATCAGGGAAGCGCCTTGTCAGGATATACCTACATACAAAATTTCAAGTGGATCGGATATTTTTATCATGAGTTATCGCGTTACGTACATACGAACATACATACAGAACGGACGGGCACATAAGCTCTCAGGCTATGATAGCCTGTGAGCTAAAAACTGGAGGGGCAAAAGGTTAGTCTTGCTCCTGCTTCTGGAAAACTAAGGGGGTATATGCCCCTCCTTGCCACCGCCAGATTACACCCATGCACATTTTTTCTTTATTTTCTATGCATTTCCGTCTTAGAGGATTTTATTGTGTACCATTTTCCAGATTTTTATCACTTCTATACAAGGAATATGGATAAACAATATTGATAATGACTAAAAATTTGCATGCAAAAAATAGAAATTCATTAAAAAATAAATATCGCAGCCTGCTGCTCTTCTATAAAAATTAAAATATTAAACATGAAAAAAAAAAGTTAAGATAAATATTTTTGGTCAGAACTCCTTGTACGAGGCAAATTTTTAGCCAAATGGATGTAAAATTCAATGCTTTGTCGAAATTCAGTCAGCCGGGCTCGGACCTAGATTTTAATTTCTTTTCTGGTTCGGGCCGAACTTTTAAGTTGTTCCTCGGGCGAGACCAATATTTTTTCGTATGTGTCGGCCCGGGCTCTTGCCGACTTTAATTTTTGTATCGGGCTTTATTTTTGCATTGAACTTTTAATTTTTGTATCGGGCCGGGTCGAATATTTATTTCTCTTTTTCGGGTCGGGGCCCGGGCCCGAAAATTTCGGTTCGTTCAGACTTCTACTACGCCGTTGAAGACTCTAGTCTCTATATGTATGTAAACGCACGGAGCAGAGTGTGTTCAGATTAGAGTACTAGGTGTCCCGTTTTATGTACGATGCCCCGATTTTCAAGTGCTCCAAGACTTGTCCCTTGAGCCCCTGAAAGAGACGCCAAGAGTTTCGATTTTTCATTAGCCATAAATTCTTTTAAATTCGGTTTATTACCATACTATTCGTTATCCTTTGGACTATATAGAATGAAATTTAATACAGTAGAAACAGCGAAGTCTCCTAAACCTGTCTATAAAGCAACATTTTTATTATAATGCCGAAAGGAATGACATACAAATACAAATCTACCTGCTGAAACGGAATGTGTTCTCAGTTACTTTATAGATGTGTTTATAGGTGTAAAACCTATGTATTTTGATTAATGAAACTTTTAAAATCTGTACTTGTGTACAATGGAATCCTATTTAAGAAGCGTAAAAATTTCATAGCTCTGCATAATACCATGCATTTATTTCATAAACTTATTTTTTTTTTTTTAGTCCTTAGCGATCCCGCTTACACGCATTTTACTATATAAAATTACTGTGCTTATTTAATTCAGCAAAAGACGGAATTTCAAGTGTAAGTGAAAAAGAAAAATTCAGTTTTAGACAAGTTTCCTTCTTACCAGGTATATTTGTATACTATATCTTTAGTAAGAAATATCAATATTTTCCGTTATAAACAGATATATTTGTATACGAATTACTGTAATTTTTATCTTCCGTTTAGAAGCTACTGTTCCTCCTTTACAGTCGCCTTGTCTCGCTTTTTGTGACAATGGCTTCACAAGGAATCAGGTTCAGAATCAGACACCCCGAACAATTTCTTCAGACGTGTTGGCTCTATGGATATATTCAAAGAAAGCTCGATATATTCGGGAGACCTGGAGGTCAGGAAGTTAAAATGTCGGGTTATATTATCCTAAGGAAAAGTCAAGGAATTGTGTCAAAGTCAAAACACAATAATCATGATATCTTCTCTCACGCTTGTATCCAAACAAACATCCCTGCTAGATAAAAAGGGGAAATAAAGTCTTTCTACTTTGTACTTGTACAAAGAGAAAAAAAAGAGAGGAAGAACATTTTTTCTGCAAATGTTACTATGGCAGGAAGTTTTTAATAGAAATTACTTATGTAAACACGATAAACATTATTTCTGACTTTTTTTTTCAATTTATGCAAGATAGTATGCAAATTATTAAATTATAGAGGTGAAAAAAAAGGAAAAAATAAATACAAAATGTTTTTTTTAAACTAGAAAACAAGACAAAAAAGTGGAGGGGCAAAACCCATATCTTGCCCCTGCACTTAAAAAACTGGGGGGGGGCACATGCCCCCCCTTGCCCCCGCCAGATTACGCCCATGTTGGCAATCGAACAGTTTTTTATTTTTCATTAAATAAATTAGACTTGATTTATAAGTAATTGTTGTTTCAGGACAGAAACTTTTTATATTTTGAGCGCTGTCCCCTCTGGAAATTAGATTCAAAACGCCAACTTTGCCAGAATTTTCCGAAAAATCCACTGCTTTTAGCAAAACAGGAAAGAAAAAAGCAGTTTGATTACTTAGTTTTTGATAGAAAACTTACCAAGTGGAGACATTTGAGAGCAAAAATAAATTTTAAAATGTGCCAGAAAATAGACCATTTGGATTTCAGAGCAAAATTTTAAGGTATTGCGTAGAATAAATTTCACTACTTTTTTCCCCACAAAATCATAAGAGGAAAATAAAATTTAGTTAAGTGAATTTCAAAATTCAGAGAGAGCTAATACCTTTCCCTCTCACTGAATTATGTCTATATATTTCATGGGGACGGTTACGGTTTTGAAAATAGTTATGAAACAAAAGCGCTTCTTTTCCTATGGTAATTTTCGGAAAATATTTCTGTTTTTCCGAGTTATTGATTTTGATGTATTTTTGACTGATTCATCTTCTAAAATTTATTAAAAATAAGCGATAAGTCGAAGGGACTTACGAGTTTACAATGAATTTCGAAATATTTCTTTCCTAACTGTAAACTTTTTCTCTTTTTCAACTTTTTACAATATATTAAAATAGCCGACAGTAATATATAGTTCAATTTAAAACGAAATTATTTCGTTATGCGAAAATTAAATGAGATATTAACAACATAATGACTATATCGCGACTTTAAAACTACCAAGAACTTCTTAAATGGTTAAGTGAAATTTAGACTTGGATTCATTAATTTAAAACGAAATTATTTCGTTATGCGAAAATTAAATGAGATATTAACAACATAATGACTATATCGCGACTTTAAAACTACCAAGAACTTCTTAAATGGTTAAGTGAAATTTAGACTTGGATTCATTAATTTAAAACGAAATTATTTCGTTATGCGAAAATTAAATGAGATATTAACAACATAATGACTATATCGCGACTTTAAAACTACCAAGAACTTCTTAAATGGTTAAGTGAAATTTTACTTTATAAAAACACACTCTTAGAAATCGACAGAATTTCCTACAGGGTGATATCAATTAATAATTCTTGCTTCAGAGAAAAGCATTTGAGGACTTCAGAGCACCTTATAAGAATGATAAATGTGCAAGTTCTCAAGAACAAAAGCAATATCAAATTTCTGCAGCCCGAAATAGGAAAATGTTATGAATTTTATTCCAAGGCGTACACTTTGCATGGGAATATACGACTGTCAGAAACTTGATCGATAATGTAAGAAATTGAATGATTGAAAATATAAGTGAGCATGATGAGTGGTACGAATGATATAATTGAAAAAATGTAATTGTTCTCATTAATTCAGTAATCCCTCTCATTGGCCTTTCTGGTCACGAAGCACCAGTTGCCTTTCGTGGTGCTGCCAAAAGTTCAATGAATATGTATCAGAGGAAAATAAAATCTTATCTACTGCATTCTTTACTTTCTTTTATATTTATCTGTGGAATCAATGACTGAGCAGAGAGAATAAGCAATTTTAACATTCGGCGTTCGCTTCACATGACATTAAATTTTAAAACTCTTTTGATAAATAAGGAAACATTCTAAAATGGCGAGAGTTAAAGTTTTTCTTCTGTAGAATAAAAAGTATTTTTATTCCATTGAATGATTCCTCATTGGTAGTAGCAAGTGGGGTCAAGAAAGGGTTTATTGCTCCTCCCTGGGCCATTGCTCTTCCTTTGATTTTGAAATTTGATTAATTAGCTTTTTTTTTCTTATCTCTAGTGATTTCTTATTATTGTTATTATTAAAAAAGATGTAAAATAATTAAAAAAACATATAGAATTTTCCGTCGGAGAGATTCCCCTATGGAAAACAATTTTTAATTCTTTTCTATTCAAATATATTCGCATGTTTCAAATTTATGATGAACGAAGGATTCGGGACGCAGAAAAAAAAAAAAAAAGAGTCTAAACAGTTGTGATTCTCCTTTTTGCATTCTTCCAAAAATTCTAGTAGAATTTTAACTTTTAAACTGTTCTACCTTACTTTTTAAGGTGAATATTTTAAAATGGTCATTTACGAACAGTTCTGACAAAAAGTATTAGTTTATTTCATGTTTACATTTAATCATTTCCAAAAACAAGGACGTAACATGTGTTGCAGAATACAAGCGCATCCATTCCAAAATCTTGCCCTCCCTAAGTATTCTTCTTCGTCATCTTCTTTTCTAGGTGCCATATAATTCATTAGTATACAGTAGAATCTCATTACAGCGAATGTCACTTTAACAATTCTTTTTAGTTTAACAATTATTATTTAAATTGTTAAAAGAAATCCTATTATCTTATTTCATTGCAAAAATATTTTCTTTAAGGGTGTTCTTAACTGATCCGCTCAACAAGCGAAAAACGTGTTGACACATTTACAAAGTCATTTTTTAACAGAAAGTTATAAAATTTTAATGCCTGACTATGAAAGCGATTTCGAATTGAACTTATTTTTCCATTTTATGATAATTAAATCACTTATCGAGTTATAAGCTAATTCGATGACGCAATCACCCGTTTTTCTATTCCTTTTCGACCGGTTTTTCTGTTTTCGTCGGGAAATATGCTCAAAAGTGTCAACTTTGAAGGCTTGTTATGAAAAATCTATTGTGTTTTTTAAAAAACAAAAGAATGAGTGCAATTAGGCAGTTTCTGCATAACAACACCTGCTATTTCCATGCATTTCCGAACAAAAATAAATTAATGCATGTGTCACAAAGTTGCCCTTTTTGATTTAAGAACACCCTTAACGAATTTTTCTGTATAGTGTTCCACAGAGATTCGTTGTAACGAGATTTTACAGTATTCTTTTATTTCTTTTTAGTCTATCAATACGAAAATACTTAATTCGATATAGTTAGATTTAATAGTTTTTCCACATTAGAATTTTTTTCTAGTTATATGATGTTTTATTAACTATTTGGGGAACAAGGTAGTTTTCTGAATGTAATTTCTGTTAAAGATTCATTTATTTAAACTGGGCAAGAACAAACTTAGAAAGTTCTAGCATTGTTTATACTTATACATTTTAATATTTCTCTACTTATTAAACATCTATAATACTGTTCTTTAAATGTTAATATTTTACTTTAGGCTTATTTTAGGCTTTGTTTTAGTAGAGAAATAAAATACGATTTTTTTTCTTTTATTATATTATCTCTAGGGAAAAGTCGGGTAGCCGAGAACGACAGTTAAGGGTGTATTTCGATTCAAACTGCTTATTTTCCGATTTATTTTTGAATTCACTTTTGCTCTCAAACGCATCAAACTTGCAGATTCTCTTATTTAGAAAGTACACAAGGTGCCGTGATTGTCAATTCTTTGATAAATGCAGAAAATATTGCAAAAAAAAGCGATCAAAAACCGCATTTTGAACAGATTTTTCCGAATCGGGAGATCTGTGAACGAGAAAAAGGGTCATGCTGAGTAGGTAATTGTTTATAAATCAAATTCTAATCAATTGAGCTTAAAAAGACATCACACGGCACCTTATGCGCCTCTTTAAGGGTGTTCTTAACTGATCCGCTCAACAAGCGAAAAACGTTTTGACACATTTACAAATTCATTTTTTAACAGAAAGTTATAAAATTTTAATGCCTGACTATGAAAGCGATTTCGAATTGAACTTATTTTTCCATTTTATGATAATTAAATTACTTAATGAGTTATAAGCTATTTCGATGACGCAATCATCCGTTTTTCTCCTCCTTTTCGACCGGTTTTTCTGCTTTCGTCGGGAAATATGCTCAAAAGTGTCAACTTTGAAGGCTTGTTATGAAAAATCTATTGTGTTTTTTAAAAAACAAAAGAATGAGTACAATTAGACAGTTTCTGAATAACAACACCTGCTATTTTCATGCATTTCCGAACAAAAATAAATTAATGCATGTGTCACAAAGTTGCCCTTTTTGATTTAAGAACACCCTTAAGAATCCCCTCAGCTAGTTTCATGTTTCTACTTTTAAAAATATGTCTGAAATTGTATCGGAAAATTTCGAACTGTTGAAGGTGAAAAAACGTTTTTTCGAATACACCCTTAACTCTGGATATTTCAATTTCTAAGAAATTCGAAGTGTTGCATAAATAAAGAATTATTACAAATGAAGGCCCTATAATGTCAAAACTAATGCAGTTTAATTGCGTAAGTACAGTTTAATTAGTAAGTTAGTCGCGAGTGAGTGTTTTGTTTTCGTCAATAAATTTATTGCTCGTGTCGAACTTTAGCAGGTTATCAAGTATACAATACGTAAATGTGCAGTCTTGTCCATTGTTCAGTGTTTTAAGAAATTTTATTTATTTAAAGGTTCTAATAATGTTTGTAACATCTGTAGTACAATTTGGATTGGGAACCATTTATTAATATGACCAGAGCTATCCACCGTTTCTTGTGACGCAAAAATAAAATAAAATAAAATAAAATAAAAATAAATAAATAAATAAAATAAGGTCAAACTATTTTCATTATATTTCGTTCGTTGATTCGATATTATTAGCAATGTTTAATTAAAATCATTGAAAACTTCGTAATTTTATTTTATGTATTGAATAAAGGCAAAAATTTCATTCATTTGTTTTTTATTTGCAATTCATCCAAGTGTCCATAGGGCTATATAATATTCCCTTTTATACGATTTCCGTGATTAAATTTGGTTTTAAATTAGGAACGGAGCCACTCGGGCTTCGGATTCAATTCCGCGTCTGTACAGACCTCTACTGTAAGATACAAAATAACTTAATTATTTATAATCATCCGTTAATCTTTAATGATTTACAAAAATGTATATGATATTTTCGAACAGAAAGTTGAAATAGTTCTAATGATAGTTGTCATCTATAAAAATCTTTGTATAAATTTCAAGATTACACTACTTACATAGGCGAATTTAATTTAAAAAAAGGAGTTTAAAAAGTTTTAGAATATCTTTGGAACATTTTGCCCCATTTTTTCCCCACTATATTATGCTCCTTTCCTCCTCCCATCTCCGTAAAGTCACACACATCCATTTTTCTCTTTCTTTAAATCCATTCTTTTTTTATCATATCAATACTGTACTAATTTTTTATCCTTTCGGATATGTTGTACGATTAATAGTTCCTGTCTTTTAATTTATTATTTTGTCTTAACAAATTCTTAAATACTTTTGTAACTGTTTAAGTAATATTATGAAGTAATATTAATATGTATCTTTGTATTTACTAAATGACTTCATTAACGTTTAGACATTCAGTAATAATAATAAGTATTTGATTAATTCTCTTGGCACCGTTTGCGATTCTTTTATTTTAAACATATATTTCACTCTTTAAATTTAAAATAAATGTTGCTTTCCTGAAAGAATCATGAGTAGTAAAGCACAAAAAGCATTTTAAAGATGCAATATCAGTTAAATCTTGTTGTAATATAATATTTTCTAAGAGCATCTCCAAAAACGCTTCCTGATCCTTTTTTCCATATGAATATAAATTGAGTAGTGCGCAAAACAACAACATTTGTTGTGCTTCAGACAATGTTATATTCGTTAAACACTAATTAATCTATTTAAATAGCTAGTATTAATGTTATTAACATGAAAGTAATTTTTTCAAAAAATTGAAACAAAAATTTGGACTCCGAAAGGGTTAAAAATATGCACGTGTGTAAAAATTATATGTTAAAGCTAATACAGGAAAGCGAAAAAAAAATGAAGAAGAATGTTTGATATGACCGTTCTTTGACTCTTTAGAATTTTTTAAAAACAGTTAAGATAATGGGTTGAATTCATATTAAAAATAGTGAAAAATAGAAAGAAGACTTTTAAATATTTATATCTTAAATACTCTGTCAGAAGGCAAAAAGCGCAGTTTATCAACCAGTTTTTTTTTTTTTTTTTTTAAATCTGCATTTATCTTTACAAGGAATGCTATATAGAAAAAGAATTTAATTAATAACTGTTCCCATACTATGAACACAGATAATGAAATTTATTTTGTTGGTGGTCGAGAAAATTTGTTTTATCTCAAACTTACAGTCTCTTTGATTTATTACTTTCCCATTTTTTTTGTTTTTCTTATCAAGTTTATTGCTATTTCCAGAGTCAAAAGAGTCCTTTTTGAATATAAAAGAAGTACTTAAAACTTTATAGAAATGGCATGCTATCTTTTTTACCACGTTATCTTTTACATTCGTCTTTACCTACTTTCTTCGTCTTCTTTTTCTTTCATATATAATACTTGAATGTATTGAATGTTTCACTTATCTCAATGAAGCTGCAAGAGGAGGGAAAAAACGATTTAAAAACGTTCTTTCCCCATGCTTTTACAAATTGCTCGCTTGTTTTAACGGATTGATATGGAGTTCAAGAGCGATATGATTAATTTGGAAACGGGAATTTGAAATTATCTTTTAACTTCATTGATATAGAAATATAGAAGGTGACCATGAACCTGCATTAAGTACATATTTTTTAGGAATGTTAATTAAATATATTGGTCTCGGGTTAGAGATACACTAATGTCGGAAATATTAATAAAACGGTAAAGTTAAAACAATAAAGTAAAATTATGACATATATAAATTTTAAGGAAGTCTTTCCTATATTTGAAGAAATAATTTTAGTTTTATGTCTTATGTATGCAATGAAATTCAATTGTACGGCATTGTGCTAGACAGTGTTGACTTCAGACAATTTTTCCAGGAAGAAGTTCTGTAGCTCCGTGGTGGGCATTGGCGGAGGGGAATGGATTATAACTTTTAACTAATAAAAAAATATTTTATTCAAATACTTAAAACCATCCTTGTCTTTTCTTCTCTCTCTCTCTTTCTATCTCTCAGTGGCGCAGCCAAGGGAATGGTTTTGGGGTTAAAACCCCTCCCAGAGCTAAGTAAGATCGCTATAATTGCTGCTTATATGAATTAAAACCAAACTTAATATTTAAATGTTTTGACAATTTTGGAATTCGCAGTTTTATTGAATCTGATTTTATTTAAAGTGATTCAGTTATAAGGTGAAAATTCTGCTTAAAACTGTCAAAGTGTATATTACATGGATTAGTTAAGTAAAAATTGATTATCCGAACTAAATCAGTTTTCTGAGACGCATTATGCTAAAAAAAAAAATATGATTTCCCGCTACACAAATGCTTTTTGTGTTTAAGTATTATACAGTGAATATTCTAATTAGTACTGATTCTATTAACCGGTGATTCAAATAAAAGGCAATCACCTTTATCAGAAACTCACCCCCCCCCCCCCCCCCCAGAACCGAATTCTGGCTGCGCCACTGCTCTCTCTCTTTCAATTTTAAATTGAATTCAAAATAAGCTTAGCAATATAAAACAAACATTGCACAATTGTAGCCTGCGTAACAATATTTTTTAAGAATTCCTCATGATCTTCACATTTCTATTAAATAAACCACATGATCCAACTCGAGCGTCCCGGATTAGAAAAAATACTGCCGATGTACAGAACAAAATTGAAGATATCTTTATCGTCTTCTTTAATTAAAAAATTTTTGCCACTAAACAAAGTTAATTTTTCTAATATAGTAATACCTTGATGGCTTGCGGATCACATATTAAAGAAGGTGCCTACTTTAGTCCCTTGAAAAGTAAAATTTAACTATGCGTCGAAAAATAATGATTGGAATGAGCTGTAAACTTACACATCAATGTTTTTGACGATGTGCATTCTGCTTAAATCAAAATTAACGTAAGTTTAAACATTAGCTGATAATTATTTATTAAGATATTATTGTATTTTAACCTCTTCAGACCTGAGGTACACAAATGTGTACCTCCATTCTTTTCCTCGTAAAAACTAACCTATTCGAATTTTTTGCATTTTTACTTTACTTCCATACAGGTGAATGTTTGTTGCTAACAAAACCAATAAATGTCTGCACTGATGGATATTACTTCATAAAACGAATATTAATTTCATCCGAGTTTCGAAAATACTTTGAAGACATTGTGGCCAAAAAAGTAAAAAATATTCATGATTATTTAACTTAAATGCTTTACAATAAAAAATTTTGAGGATTTACTGATTATTTGCTTGTTTAAAGATCTTAATTTTGTTATTGCGTAAATTTATGTTACTCATAGTTAAACTGATGTTATAAGGTGATTAGTACTCTTATATCCATATTTATAAACCTAAATTAACAGTCCCCTAATGTACTGATTTCATAAAAATTACTCCTTCTGTCATCTATGGTGTCATTTCGATTATGCAAAAGCAATAAATATATATTTGTAGAATTACTTTATGCTCAGGTCTGAAGAGGTTAATACATGTAGCAGATGATTGGTACATAAGAATATTTAACAAAAAGTTCACATAAAAAATAAAATTTATTCAAAAGTCGGGAAAATGAAATAAAAGTATAATAATATACTTTTTATATCAGCATTACCAATCCTGTGAAGAAGTAATAATAATAGTAATAATAATAATCTAATTACAAATAAACAACCCATGTCTTCATTATGGAATGAACGAAATTTGTATGATCCATGAAAATGTTGTTCATGAGATAAAATGGAAATTTACTTATTGAAATGAACAAAAATTATAAGATTTCTTGTTAGCTTTGTAGTACACACAAGATAAGCTTTAACAAGGGCTAAAAATTTATCTCCCCCAAAATATCAGCAGTAATCATGAGCACAATTCCTTTGAAATTTTAATAATTTTGAAGCTTCCTCGTGCACATTAACGAAAAATAGTTTTTACAAGAAAATAACAAACAGCATTGCCGAGAAAAACAAACGTAACTTTCTTTGAAATATTAATCGGTTACACACACACATACGAAAAGGGAGAAAAAAAATAATGACTGAATAGCTTGTAATAAGATGTTAGAAAATGTTTCATCCAATTTATATAAATCTGATAAGAATGTAAGAGAAAAAAAAAGGGGGGAAAGTGTCTGCCGGGTGACCTCTGCTTGCTGAGGAAAGTCTAAAAATCCATTAGGTGCTCCTTGGGCCATTTATTATGACACTGTTACGTGGCAAGGAATCGCGTGCGGTTAGATGATGGATGGATGCCGCATGACACTCGGTAGACTTGATTCGTGTAATTCACAGGAGTCTCGGGAACCTTGTTGGGACATCCCGTTCCGACCTAAAATCGGTAATCATTCGCCTACACAGAAGCACGAGGTGCCCCTTTGTAAAGAAGCATCTGTTGGCGGTGATATTTTCGCAAAGATATTGACTGATGTATTTTACTGAACACTGTCATTAGTTTTTGTGAAGAAAAGTCGTAAATAAAATTTGTCTGATTAGCATACTCTTGTAGTACTTTCATTCTAGAGGATAAATTTCTGTGGCTCGTTTTGATTTTTCTGTTTAATTAATTGGACTTGTACATCCCATATGCAAAATTACCATACTCCATCTTCGCAAAACCATTGCACTTGTGAAAATAAGATGGGTAGTAAATATTTTATTTTCCTTTTGTGTTTATTAATCTAACTATAAGAAGGTGAAGGAGAATAAAATAATAGAGAAGAGCGATAATTTTATAACTGTTGCAGGAAACTTTCTTGTATTGCGGAGAATTTCGCCAAGAAACTAGTTGTATGATTGTGACAAAATTATGTTTATTCTACACAATTATCGGACATTTTTCAGTGGATAATATCTTACGCCTTGCATTCAATATTATTTTAAATTTCAATTGCTTAAAAAGCATATAGTCAACAGAATAAAAAAGCTTCTAAGCCGGAACTCGAACTCAGGCCATCGGTATAACGTACCGACTGTGTTCAGCCTGGCATTTCTCCTTATCAAATGTTGGCAAGTCTACAACCACAGCACAAGATCGAATATTATTCCGTGAGCTACCAACTCTGGGGCAAACACCTTGCCAACATATGATAGTGAGACATTCTTGCCAATATGTGATAGTGAGAAGCAACAGGCTGAATAGCGTTCCAAGTAATTCAGTTGGTAGAATGTCGGCGCACTATACCGACGGCCCGGGTTCGAGTCCCGGGTTGGACGCTTTTTAACTCTGTTGACTATAAGCCTTTTAAGCAATTAAAATTTGAAATAATATTAAATGCAAGGCGTGAGAAATTTTCCACTGAAAAAATTTCCAATAATTATGTAGATTTATTCAATTTCTTCGATGCTGGATTCTCATTAGTTTCGTGTTCACCCCTGAGCTAGTGGCTCATGGAATAATGTTCCATCTTGTGCTGCGGGTGTAGCCTTGCCAACATATATTAATGAGAAGTGCCATGCTGGGTATCGTTCCAAATGTTTCAGTTGGTAGAACGTCGGTGCGCTATGCCGATGGCCTAGGTCCGAATCTCAGTTTAGACGCTTTTTACTCTGTTGGCTATACGCTTTTTAAGCATTTGAAATAATAATTATGTAGTTCAATTGACTTGAGATTTAAAGAGGAGTTAAAAGTTGTGAAATCAACTTAATCACCCAAAAAATGCATGATGTCTCTCTCAATTTCCTCCAGAGCTATATAAATTTTGAAGAGATTGTAACAAAATTTTTGACATGTAGATTTTACTTTATGTGATATGTGATGTGGAGGATTGTAAACTCATTGTGATTCGTTGAATGACATCGTATATACTGCCAGCTACATTTTGAATTATGAAACGTCTAGTACAAAGAAATTATAAAGTGGGTGGTAGCCATTCGGTCCTTTTTTTGTGATATAATCCAATTCTAGTCGCAAAGACACACTATTGAAAAGTTTGATGAAACATTTTCATTTTTATTTAAGTAAGGAACGCGCTCAACATGGACTGAGACACCTTTCATTTTTGACATAGAGTAAATGGATTTGGGCTCTTCCAGTGCGATCTAATCATCCGATCTTAATTCCGCTTGTACTGTTATAGTATTTTATAAAAAAAATTCTTATTTCATTTACAGGTTTAGTAGGCCACTACTTTATGGAAAGCTGAAAGGTTAGCAATAAAGCAAACAAAGATACCATTTGCAAATATTACGAAAATTCTACGGAGAAACTAATTCAAATAGAAGATTAAAACAGCTAACCTAATGACACATATACAATTTAGTGTAATTAAAAATAGGTGCCCTGTTTTATTATATATAACGTTTAGTGGAAATTCTCAAATAATAAAAATAATTAATATTGCATTTCACAAGCGGTATAAAATTGACCATTTTATTTTGCAAAATATCTGATCTCGTTTCATATCAGTGCTTCTATATTCAATTATGTATGATTGAAAGAATATTATCAGACATACATCAAAGTGCACGAGAAATATATATAAATATGTACGTACGTGATATGTAAGTGCAGTTATTAATAGAATGGGAGATCTTAAAATCGGATTTCCGTAATTATATTTTCTTTCTTGGGCCAATAGCACCATCTTGGTACATTTGAATACAGGGGCATGCGAAGAGAAAATTGCGCCCGGCGCAAAGTTAGAATTTGGTGCCTCCCTTCCCACCTTTTTCTTGTAACAGGCCAAAAATGACATTGGTAGTATAAATTTGGCGCCCCCTAAATTTCTGTGCCCGGGCGACCGCTCCTTTTGCCCCCTCCCCTTTCACACGGCGCTGTTTGAATAAATATATTAATTTATTATATTATACCTTTACGAACAAAATCTCACAGCATGAATTATAGCTTTCTCATTGAAGAATTTAAGCTCAAAATCTATAGCATTTGGCAGCCGCCAAAATGTGTAAAACATTAAAATACTTTTTTTAATCACTTATTCAAAAAAAAAAAAAAAAAAAAGAAAATCGTGAACTGAAAAATATGAATAAGTGACTGTTAATAAGTGAATGGAATAGGAATACGAGAATATTATTTTCTTACTAGGAAATAAATTGAGATGGTTACAATTTATTCTCTCTAAAGTTATCTGAATAAAAATCGAAAGAAATGCCTACTCTTTAATATTACCAAATAAATTTTGTTGCGTATCAATTTTTAACAGTTTTTATTAAAAAGTTACACCGAGGTCATTTAAACTGCTGTAAGTATCCCCAAATTAAAATGAAATTTTATAAATGCAACTTCGCTATTAATTCTTATTCTTATTCTTATTCTTATTACCCATTTACTTGACATATTTTCCCAACTATAATCTAATTAAAAGACTTTTTTAATTCCACTTAATTCAACAATCTTTACACTCATAGCAATTGTGTAATGTTCAATTGCATGTAATTACTATGAATGAGTCTCCCACTCCCACTAATAACTTAAATATTTCATACATAATTATAGTTTCAACAATTATTAATCTCATGGAAATAATAAACATCCTGACTGAAATATAAGTGACAGACATTTCTAATTCGATATAATACAAAAAGCCTAGCTATTAATTATTAAGTGATAATTGCGAGTGATTTTTCCCTACAAATTTAAGTGTCTCATACATAGTTACAACAACAATACATATTAATCTACGGGGAAGACAAGATTCTGATTGTAGATCAAGTGACATATTTTAATTCTGTCTAATACAATAAGCTGATAATTTCTTGTAGATGATTAATTGTTAGTTGATTATCACAAAAGATTGTTTCCTGCTGATCCAAACATTTGATTTACATTATCAACACTTTTCAATCTTCGAAGAAACTCTAAATATTTTTCTAAGATTTATTAATGAGGAAAAAGAAATACAATGCTCTTTATTATTAGCAAAGACATTAAGATGATTATGATTTATGATCGCGAAAGTATTCTCGACAAAAATCAAAGAAGTGATTAGCGCCCTCTTTGTTAAAATTTGAAACTGTGCCAAAAATAGTGAGCTTTAAATTAATTTACCATTGAATGCATGGACTGTATATTTTTTTATTGGAAATTTTTAAAGATTTATTTATATCTTATAAAATTATTTTATCTTTAAAAAATTGCATATTTTAGTAAGGGAAAAAAAACTTAATATTTTATTATTGTTATTCTTAAAATATAACGAGTTTAATTTTCATTTTTCGAGTTTTTTTTATATTACTTTCAAAGTTATAAAGATAAACAAATATTTACCAAATTTATTATTGTTGCTATATTTTTCGTTATTTAATGTTTTGCATGCCATTTTAAAAGGAATTAAGAAAAAATTTTACAGGTCACTGACAAAAATCCTTCCCCTCTCCCCCTCCCACCCGGTAATTGCATATGAACATTTTATATAAACAACAAAGTCATTTAAAAGGTATTTAAGGCGATTCTCAAATCCAAAAGAGGAAATTTATGACATAATTTTTAATGTAGTTTTGGTCGGAAATATCTGAAACTACAAGGCATTTTTCTTCAGAAACTATGTAATCATCTGTTTTTTTTCCTTTCCTTTCTTTCCTTTTCTTTCTTTTTTTTTTTTTTTTTTTTTTTTTTTCTCAAATGCAATAGAATTGTTTGAAAATAATATAAAAGTGGTCATTTTGAACCGAATTCCCACAAAAGAACATTAACCACTCAAGAAAGGGTCTTTGTCCCGGGTTAAAAATCGCTTATAATTCAATAGCTAATTTATTAATTAATAAATGGAAAAACCAGTTAGATTCCAAATCGTTTCCTTAGTCAGGATTTCCAGCTTTATATCTTTCCGTTATAAAATGAATTTGTAAATGTTTCAAAATGTCTTGATCTTGTTGCGCAGAGCAATTAAAAGAGCCTTAAGAGGATGGCTCTCAAGTACCCTGCTCAACAAGCGCGAAACTTTCGACACATTTACTAACTCGTTTTTAAACATAAAGGCACAAAAGTGGCAGGATTGACTATTAAAGATTGAAACAAGTTTACCGTTGTTTTATAAATAAATTACTTATCGAGTTATAAACAATTTTGATCGCTGAACAACAATTTTTTCTCTTTCTCAAACTGTTTTTTTTTTTTTTTTTTTTTTTTTTTTCGGAAATTTGATACAAGAAGATAACATTTACAGTCAGGAAGATATTTTTCACTTAACAAAAAATGGAAAACGTTTTTCGATTACATAGTCTCTGAATAAAACATCTGCCACTTTCACAAGTTTCCGAACAAAAATGTATTAAAACTTGTGTCGTGCAGTTTCCCTTCTGGATTTGAGAACAGGCCTTAATAAAAGTAAATAAATGCAATGCTTTCTTTCCCTTTTTTATGTTATTATTAGCAAATGCATTAAGATGGTTATGATTTATGTTGTCGCAAGTATTCTTGACGAAAATCAAAAGACTGATTACCATCTCTTTATTAAAATTTGAAACTGAGCCAAAGCGCTGAGCCTGAGCTTTCAGCATTATTCTTAAAGAAAGAAAAGTTATTATTTTTTATTTTATTTCATCAAGATAAATAAAGATGTTAGCTGATGTCAGTAATTCCGGGAACGAATAGCTCCTTTCAGTGAACATTACCTGCCTACTTGCTTTTAAGCTAAGAGAAAGGAAATCTATCTCTCTATACATTCGCAAATGGGAAGATGAATTTTATTGCTTTTTTAGCGGATGCTGTTTATCTTGAAAAAATCACTAAAGATTTACAGAGGTGTAAGATAGATTTCTGAATAAGTTTTTCATAGACTCTTAAGAGGCGACAGGACCCACTCAAAAAGTCTCGGGTGATAATGTTAAGTCTATGGTGGTGTTATTTTCAAATATCTCGCTCAAACTTCAATATTTTTACATCTTTTTTTCATAGTATAGCTGAGGGCAATCTAAACCGGGCTAGTTTTTACTTTTTTAGTTTTGGTTATATTTTTTTTAATATTATGATAGTCTCAATTTCAGAACCGATTTTAATCGGTTCCGAAAGTTAAAGTAATTAATTTTTTTTTTTTTTTTAAGAAGAAATTTTAAACAAAATCGAAAAAGTAAAAACTAGCCGGATGTAGATCATCCTCAGCTATACTATAAAAAAAAAAAATCATGTGAAAAAATTAAAGTTTGAGCAAGATATTAGAAAATAACGCCCCCATAGACTTAACATTATCGTCCGGGTCTTTTAGACTGAGTCAAGTGGCCTCTTAAGGCTGTTCTCAAGTATTCTGCCCAACAAACACAAAACGTTTCGACACATTTACAATTTCATTTCTTAAAATAAAATGTTTAAAACTGAAAAGCCTGGCTGTGGAAGCGATTTGGAATCGAACTGTGTTTTCTATTTTTTTTTTTTTATCAATGAGTTATTTATTGAGTTATAAGTGATTTTAATCTCGTTACAAACATGTTTTACCTGTTTGACTAATTATTCTTAGCACGCAGAAATTCGGTTCAAAACGCCCACTTTGTCACTATTTTCTGAAAGATCTATTTTGCGAAAAAGGGAGAAATTGAGTGCGATTAGATAATTTCTGACCAATAACACTTGATAATTTCATGCATCCAAACCTAAATAAATTAAAACTTATGTCATAAAGTTGCTACTTTGGATTAAGAACAGCCTTAAACTGTTCTCAAATATTTCATTTTCTTCGTCCGATAAATATATTCGAAATGTCTTTTGAATATTTTAAAAATCATTTTCATTACTAAATGAATGAAATTTTAAATATTTTCATTCATATGAGATAAAAAAAATGTCCCCCACTCCCCCCTCCTCCCCCGCTATTAAAAATGTAATTGCTTTCAAATCTTTCATTTTCCTTGTTCAAAAATGCAATCAAATACGTTTCTTGAATATATTAAAAACCAGCTTCACAAATAAATTTTAAATATTTTCACTCAGATACGAAACAGAAACAAAGTTTCTTGTTTCTCTATAAATGTAATTGTTCTCAAATCTTTTCCCCACTCAATAAATATAGTAGAACATGTTTCTTGAACCTTCCTAAAATCAGTTTCATTACTAAATGAATGTAATTTTAATATTTTCGTTCACATATCAAACAGAAAATGTCATTTTCACCCCTGCTGCTAAATGCAATTGCTCTCAAATCTTCCATTTTATTGGTTTAAAAATACAATCAAATACGTTTCTTGAACATTTTAAAAAACAGTTTCACTAATAAATGAATGAAATTTAAATATTCTGACTCACATACTATATCGAAACACAGTTTCTTGTTTCGCCATAGATCGATTTTTTCTCAATTTTCCCATTTTTTTCGCTCGATAAATGTAGTTGAAATATTTCTTGAACCTTTTTAAAAATCAGCTTCCTTATTAAATGAATGAAATTTTAGAAATTTTCACTCATTTTTCAAATTGAAAATTAGTTTTCCCCCTTCATAAATGCAGTTGCTCTCAAATCTTTCATTTTCAACAAATGTAGTAGAATATGTTTCTTGAATATTTTAAAAAATCAGTTTTATTACCAAATGAATGACAAAATATTAAAAATATTTTTACACAACTGGAACTTTTTGTGAGTTTACATTGTAAAATATTGAAATTAAAATACAACAAATATAAGTTATTTCTTTTTTCAATCAGGAATCACAACTTCCTTTAAAATAAATAAATAAATAAAAAGAACTAAAGCGTATACATTTGCATAATATTTCTTCCTTTTGATAAATATCCTAAGTATAATTGGATTTTCTATGAAGTTAGAAAAACAAGAAGGGATATTTCGGTCAAGTTTTGAAAAAAAAAAAAAAAAAAAAAAAAAAAAAAAGAAATATGGTAACGCATGCTGTGATATAATGAAAATAATACGTTTATAGGTTATGTAAACAGTTTAAAATAATAAAATTCATTAGCTTACCTACTTTTTGGCAGAAAAGCTAAGTTTTTTCTTATATTTCGCTGCAAAGACAATATTTTATTTATTTCCTATCAAAAATAATTGGTGCGACCCAGATCTCGGTCTCATAACGGATTTGAATAAATATTCATAAAAAGCACATAAAATGAACAAATTTGTTGTTTATCTGTGTAAAACTAGTTCTTTCTTATTTTGGTGAACAGGAGTGTAAAAATCTATGTAAAGAATATCATGAACAAACCAGAATAAAATTAGCATGTATAGTTTTACAAGGTTTTATAAAAGGATTTTTTTTTTCAGAATAACACGAAATTAGCACAAAATAAGAAATAGCGACAATGATATTTGAACTGCACATACATATACTGAACATGTATGTACCGGGTGTCCCAAAAATGACTGATGGACTTTAAAATTCAATAACTTGCAAACGGTGACAGCTATTTAAAAAATTTTTGCAGGAGGGTTATGCATAATGTCAGGAGTTTTTTAACCGTAATTTTTTTATTTTAGTTCGCATCTCAAACAACAGGGGGCGCTGACGGCGATTGAAGGCCAAGTGATCAGTGCTGAGTGAAGCGTCGACCTGGCCTTCAATCGCCGTCAGCGCCACCTATTGTTTGAGAGGCGAACTAAAATAAAAAATTACGGTAAAAAAAAACTCCTGACATTATGCATAACCCTCCTGCAAAAATTTTTTAAATAGCTGTCACCGTTTGCAAGTTATTGAATTTTAAAATCCATCAGTCATTTTTGGGACACCCGGTACATATATTGGTGTCTTTCGCTTTTAAACTTCCTTTTACAAAAAAACTTGCAGTGGTGCAGTCAAGAATATTATTTAAAAGAGACTTTGAGTCTTTATTACAATAGAACAATATCTTTATTTTGCATAAGATAGTTTTTAGTATGTATATGTGATATGTAAAGACAGATGCAATGAAAAGAATAAACAATCAACATTAATTTAGCATTTACACTGTAAAAAATTTCTCCAGGAAATTTACTGCAGTGAATATTCTAAACAATGTACGAAAAAAAAAAAAAAAAAAAAAAAACGTATTTTTTATTTACACAAAACTAGATTTGCCCCTATAACATATAAAAATTTACGGGTGTTGTCTGTTTATTTGAAACGAGTGACATTTTTTTTTCTTTTTTTACATTGTATATGTTTGAAGGTTTCATGAAAGGAATCGTTCACTGCAAAGAAAAATGTTAATTTTACAGTATAATACTGACAACTGGGGGGCCAGTTTATAGCTATGAAACTTAAATTATTGAACAATAAATTTAGCAAGTAATATACCATTAAACAATAATATAATGTTTAATTCATTTACACAGTAGTGTATTATTGCTTATTTTACGGTTATAAACTGGTGCCCGGTTGCCAGTATTATATTATGAAATGAACAATATTTTTTTGCAGTGTTCTTCAATCTTCGCATCAAAATAAATGAAAGGAACTGAGAAACATCAATAACACATACTGTCAAAAAAATGTACATTTACGGTAATTTTACGTGAATTATTTAGTAAATTTACAAAAACTCTCCCTTTTTTCACATAAACGGTCAACTTACGCAAATTTTTGTGTTATACGGGCAAAACCCGTTAATGTAATGGCAAAGTCCTTTGATAAAAGAATAAAGTCCGTTTTTTTACGGACATTGTCTGAAATCTCTGCTGCAGCAAAATTACTGCAGGAATTTTTTACAGTGCATGTACTTTTTTGCTGCTGTTAACAGTGCTGTAGTCTTGAAAATATCAAGGGCTATTACACTCCAGCTTTATTTGAGAAACAGGAGGTATATGGAATAAATCCACATAGAAATGTGTCTATACAAAATATCTCACGTCTTGCATTTAAAATTATTTCAAGTTTTAATTGCTCAAAAGGCGCACAGCCAACAGAGTGAAATAATATTGAATGCAAGGCGTGAGAAATTTTCTTCGGGAAAATTTCCATGAATTACATATGATTTATTGAATTTCATTGGGTTTTATGGATTTTATTGGATTATCTTTGGTTTTTCGCGGATGTGGTGGCTCACGGAAAACCATTCCATCTTGTGCTACAGTTGTAGTTTTGCCAATAGGCCGGGAAGCCTCATTGTGTTCACAACTGAAATTCGAGAATTGGTTAAAACTCTATTCGCATATTAAAATGCGATCGGTCTGCCAAGTCATATCTTGGTAGAAATCCCCTAAAAACTGGATTTTAGCGTTCGACTCGTAGGTTTACCATTGTGTTTTTCTGCTCCAATTCCTTCATGTTTGGGTGCTGTAAAACACAATGGTAAACCTACCAGTCGACCGCTAAAATTAGGTTTTTAGAGGTTTTTAACCAATATATGACTTGGAAGACCGATTGCTATTAGCATGGAAATCGAGTTTTAACTAATTCTCTAATTTCAGCCGTGAACTCTGTGAGATGATTGCCTGTGTCGCCGCTTACCATTCTACAATATACGATAACGAGAAATGCCAGGATTCAAATACCAGGAAATAGTTCAATTGGTAGAATGTTTGTGTCCCATACCGATAACTCGGGTTCGAGTCCCGGCTTGGACATTTTGTCTATATGTTGACTGCGCGTTTTTTAAGTAATTAAAATTAAAATTAATATTAAAGAAATATGAGTTTCTTTAAGAAATTTAGAAAGAACAAGGCGTATACGACCATACACATCTTGAAACACAGTCACTACATCTTTGGTTGTTATCCGTTCTAATTTCCATTCGTATTATGCTAATGAAGGGTCTTCCAGTATAACGCCTTGAAACAACTGTATACTATAATATTTTGGGTGCTTGTATTTTCCCTTTCGTTTGATTTTATACATCATGTTTTTATATAAACACAATAAGTTTTGTATATATCTTATCAATTTTTAAGTATTCTAAAAAAGGGTAATTTTCCTCACCTAACCCCCCCCCCCCTCTTACCACACACATACCCAAATCCAGTTTTTCATTCATTCAGCAAGACTTGTAAAAACTGTAAAGACTAAATTTATCTTTATCATTTTCTCTAAGCTAAATTTTAAAAGTTACTTATTCATTGGAGTATAAAGGTTTTTTCTTATTATTATTTTTTTTTGCATGATATTTTTAGATCTGTTACAAGGTGTTTCAATAAATAAATCTTTCACACCTACTTTTTGTCGTCAGGTATTAACTTCCAAAGAACAACCGGAATTTTATTGTGTTAGGCAGTTCAAGAGAAACAATAGGAAGTAATTTAAATTAATGCTGTTTGTACATTACGTTAGATTATGTGATAAAATTTATAATCAAGTTCTGCTTCCCCCCCCCCCATTTGTTTTTGTATTTCAAAGAAAACAATACAAAGATTTCAGATGTCAGAAGCTGAAATATTTGTTTAAGAAAGCGTAGTGAATGTGAAATAAAAATTTCTTTTGAAAGTAATTCTGTAAGAAATTAATCATTTGAATTTCTTTGTGATTAATTTCAATCAACCAGCATTTACACAGTGCATAATTTAACACGAATAATAAGTAAAAACTTTTTAAATTGGTATGATTGTGCGTATACAATGGAAGAAACAATAAAACTCGAAATGATTTATTTGGAATGATTAAAAATCATGCTCTTATCGAACCATAATCTCCGTCTGCTAAATAAGATATTCTGTTGCCGCTTCTTTTTTTTATGCACGTTTGCTATAAATAGCCTTACAGAAAAGTATTTTCGTGAGTTAATTATACAGTTTATGTCGAACTATCTGAGCCATTTTTGTTGTTGATTTTGCAACAAGAAAACATCTCTGTTATTACTAATAATGGCGGGAGATTTTAACGACATAAAGCGATACACAGAAAAATCATAACGAAAATTTATCCAATTAGTCCCAGCAAACTAATAATTAGATTTGAAATAATATCGAATTTTCTCGCTTGATGATAATGGCTAATTTGTACCAATGGCAATAAAGCTATTTTCCAAACCGGTTATGAAGAGGTCGAAGCCATAATTATTTCATTTATAGTAATGGTAGGAATGCGATGTTACTGTTTTATCATTTAAAAATAAATGCATATGAAATTAAGACACTTTCAAACCGTCTATCAATTCAAGGAAGAAACAAATCTCTTTAAGTATGTTGCTCTTTATCTGTATTGATAAAAAGCTGATATTCTTAATGAATCGGTCTGAATTCTATCTGAATTCAAGACTGCACACTAAAATAAAACGAAATAGTGGATTTGACTTCTCTGGAAAGAGCTGGAATTAATTGAATCGTGAATGAGTTGTTTTTTAAACATTTTGCTCACATTGATTTAAAATGCTTATTTAAATTTTTCATGCTGATTTAAATTGGTTATAAAAGCAGTTCTTTCATTCGAGTTGTTTCAACTCTTTATAAGAATTTGATTTTCAAGTCGTGAGATGAATGGATTTCGGCTCAGTTTGACTTATTGTGTAGCCGAGGTTATGAGTATGCACATAAGCGGTTTTAAAAAGCCAAAGAAAAAACTTTTTTATTCATTTCAATAGAGTTTCTAGATAGTTATTTTACTAAATCGAGAATTTTGATATGCTAGGTATAAAAAAAAAAGAAAAGAAAAGAAAATAGAACAGAACAGAAAAAGAAAGAAAGAAAAATGCATCTAAAACTGAGATACTTTCAAACCGATTATGAATTCGAGGAAGAAACAAATATCTTAAGAATATTGTTATCTGTATTGATAAAACTGATTTTCTTATGAATCCTTCTGAATTTAAGATTGCGTAAACATTTTGTAATGTTTAAAATTCCCGTCGTTTTGGAGTATTTGCAACTATCACCAGTATTGTAGTCTAAAAAAAAAAAAAAAAAAAAAAAAAAAATGCTATATGCTAAAGTTATGAACACTATTCCTTGAATATACGCTATAGCTTTGTTTTAAAAACAGAGTGTATACAGAATTCTTAAATCCAAAAGGTATACGGAGTATATCTCCGTATACCCTCCACTACACTCCTGATTATTACATTTCTTTCTGCATTTGTTTGAAGTTTGTAACAATATAATAACAAAGTCATTTATCAAAGATATATTTATTTTTATGGATATCAAAATTACAAACTCAGGCAACTTAAAGGAGCACAGTGTACTGAAATGACAAATTTCCACGAAAAATGATGAAGAACCCTTACTCGAAGAAATAAAGCACATTTAATAGTTTCTAACATAATCCAACAGTGTAGCGTGTATGAATTTGATTTGTCTATCAATACTTTAACTCGAGTAAATAGTGTCGGATTGTTATGCAATTGATATATGTTATTGAATTTTACCAGTAATATTGAAGTCATTGTTACTGGAAATGAAATGTGTAGCATATATATAGGTCGTTTCTCATTGTCAGGGTCGTTAAAATTGCCCTTTTAAAACAATTCCGTTGCATCGAACTCTATTGGAAAATATCGTTTCCAGTGTATTTTAAATATATAGGTGAAAATAGTATTTATACTTTCAAGACTTGCCGACTAAGCAGTGTTATCCTATAAAAAACCATACATGTTTTTTCTCTTACATGTAACCTAGCCTGTTTTTAGAAGGAAATGAAATTTAGAAGGCAGGTGAAAAACAAATATACGTAATTGGTGAAAAAAAAAATACATATGTAATAATAAAAAAAATTTCGCCATTTTCTCGTTTCGATTTCGATTATGATATTCTGCCAGTTGCGGGGGGGGGGGGGGGTTCTGTTTTTAAACATTTTTAACTTTTGTACACTGAGGAAGCGAGCCCTGGTGCTCGTGAAACGTATACGTATGTGGTGTGTGTTCATTTATTGTGTGTTAAACGTTGATTTTAATTACTGTAATCTTCCACACAAAGTTTTAGCTACATACCATTTCTAACACCTGCGTTGAAAGCAACGTTTACGTAACATGCAATGCAATATTTTAGGCAGTGATAATTTAAGGTAAGGATAAATAAAAGATAGTTTGTAAATAAATTAAATTTCAATAAAGGAACAATTCAGTACACGATCTCGTGAAAGCGATCCAGTTACGTGTGATAAATTATTTAGCATTTGTTATTTCAAATCACAATGCAAATGTAAGCGGAAATACCAAGAAAATGTGAACAGTATGAAAACAAAAAGTTATTTTCTCTCGGAAATTACAATTATGTAATCAACTTATCATTGAAAAATGACAAGGTGTTGATTTCATAAGTTATACTTAATATTTGTTATAAATGAGAAGGGAAAAAGTGAATCATTTTAACCCGTTTAATGAGATGCAGTATGCAGTATTATAATAAGGATCAAAATAATCGAAATTTTAAAGCATTAATTCAAATGGAAATCTTAATATATCTTTGACAAGCTAGTTACGCCCCTTTGTTGCGTCTTCTAAAATAAATTACGTATTGCTTTTTAACATTTTCCGAAAAAAGTTTAAAAGTGTTTAGGGTTTGGGTTTATCTGAACGTCTGTCCGTGCTTTAACTTTAATAAATATACTCGGATTGTCCTGAATTTTTTTTTATGTTACTGATGTTTACCCTAGCACGAACCCTATTTCAAATGAAGTTTGTAGCATGTTACTTTATTTCAGGGATTCCGAAAAGTATTCCGTTATATTACGGCCAATGTGAAAAAATCGTTTTGAATGAATTTTAAAGATGTTACACCCTTTCAAACATAATAAAATTACTATGCATTAGCGAAGTGCACTAAAATATGCATTCTGTAAATTGTAAAATATGCGGTGCAAAGAATAGTTATTATTCATTTACAGGTCCACACAAAGCAATTCGGTTACATAATGATTTAGGGAAGGGGAATTGTTTTTGGCGTATTTAAAATATGTGAGACTAATTATACATGTAATGAAATTGATATACATCGCTAAAACATGCTATAAATTATTTCATCTATTATATGAAGTGCATAATATTCACAGAGACACACAAAAGATTTCAGAGAGTACATATTGTATACATATACTAAAGATTATTTTAAACTAATCTTGATATTATGAATATCAGTCTTATTTAAAGCGCTCTCTTTTTCTTATATGAAGGAATAAGAATGCGATAGCATAAATGTTTCTCTTACTTGGTCTGAGTTTAAATTAGTCTATTTATTTAGTTTAACTCAAAAATTTCCTTTAAAAAGTCTACATTAAAGCAAAATTTTCAATATCATGCGTTATTCTAAGAAATAAAATACAATCGTCAAAAGGTTGAATAATTGCAATTGAGATCAAAGAATCATTTATATGAAAAATGATTTACAATCATTAAGAAATGAGTGAAGTATCGGAAAATACATTTTCAAATCAATTCACAGAGCGCTGAACTTTCAGTGCTTAAAAATATTCCATTAAAGATAAAATGAAAAGAGAGTAAGGGGAAAAATATAAAGGTCATTCCGATATTGGGTTCATTAAAAGCAATTCGTTTCAGTAGAGAGTCAATCGAAGTGTTTTATTCAATTTATCCCTTGTTATCAGTTGTATTTGAACGAGTAAATGTCATTTTAACAAAATTAAACAATGGTTCACTGTCAAGATTTAATGGCTAAATAATCATCTAAAAGAGCAAATTTTCAAGAAAGAACTAACATTGCCAAACTTAACGCGTTTAAAAATATGACATTATAATTAAAATAATAAATAAATAAATAAATAAAATTCTTATCCCGATATCAAACATTTCGTTTATGACATCTTTTGAGTTGGCCGCTCATGAAAATATTTTATTACGATTGTCTTTTTTGATAAACTGAATTTCAAGGGTGAAATGTCATTTTAGAAAAAGAAATAAATTGGTCACTACTCTCAAATTTTAATGTATACTAGGTAAATCATTAACCAAGGAGTTTTTTACTTTATTGATATGGAGTGCTTCAAAAATATGACAAATATGAATTAGACTTTCTTGAAGATCTCCATATCAATAAAGTAAAAAACTCCTTGATTAATGATTTATCTAGTGTACCGTACATCTCAATTTCTGGTTAGATTTATTATGTCATAACACCTCATTTCCGGTTTGATTCTATTGGTTGCTGAAGCTTGATGGTATTTTGGTACTGCGTTTGCGGTCATTTGGGTTTCTGACTTGCTGTCAGTTTGGGGGGGGGGGGGGGGGGTTCTGATTTTAACATTTGTACCTTTTGTACACTGAGGAAGCCAGCCCTGGTGCTCGTGAAACGTACACGTCTGGAGCGTGTTTTTATTTATTGTGTGTTAAACGTTGATTTTAATAATTATAACATTAAGAGTTAAAATTATATTGAATCATAACATACTATAGAACCATTGTAGGACAAAAATGATTATACTAATTTGTCTTGATGGAACATTAACATAAATGTCCACAAAACTCCCGTCCCATCTCTTTTCTTATTTGAAATTTCAAAACTGAATTCTCAGTATTCAAACAACCTCAAGTGTTTTTAACAAGAGAAAATCCACCTTGTACTAACCGATCACCAATTGTTTTTATTTTCTTTAATTTAATTGTATTTTCGTGATAAGGTGAGGGGAAGATGACTTTTGGCTTATAAAATAGACATATGTAGTAAAAACTTTAAAAAACCCCCCAACCAATCAATCAAAAAAAATGAATTTTTGCGCATGCAACTTTTAAAAATGAAAATTATTTTTAATCGATTTGCAACTACTGAAATTCGATAGTTTTATCAAACATCAAAATTTTTATGTGTTATATATCTTTAATTTTTAATTCCAGGTAGTATGAAATTAGTTTTAAATTTTACAAAAGTTAGTAATTAAAATTTATGCATTTGATATTGATCCTACCATATTTACAGAACCATATAATCCCAAGCGTTCAAAATATCATGTTTAGAACTATGTTTTAGAAAGTTTCAATGTTTCAATCGTATAAAATAAAAGAAGTCATTCAGAAATAACTTTTATAAATTTCTTAAAAAAGAAATGTATCCGGCCATTCAAATCTTTCTTTATACGAACCTGAGTGAAAGTGGGATTATCGCTTCTTATTCATTCCTCTTTCTCTATTTTTAGATGTCTTTCCTTTGTAGAAAAATAATAGAAATGCAAACACTCATATGCTTTTATATTAAGCAGGATGTAATCGAGCCGTCTTCATTGCCTTCTGATAAATCCCACTTCGTTATTTGACGACACTGTTTATTGATTATAGAATCTATTCTTGTAAAGTATCGGGTATATACACTATATTGCCATTGATTATTGGACACTTGTGATTTTAGACATTTTACTAAATATCTAAAAAAATACATGAGGAATCATCTCGAAACTCTTAGGGTATAAATATAATAGTATACGTCATACATCTATGTGAAGAATTTTCACCGAAACTCCATAGGGGACCGTCAACAAATTAAAAAAGAATGAATATCTTTTGAATAACCCTGTCAAAACTAATGTAGCAAAAGCGCTCAAACTCTAGATTATGATTGAATGCCTTATTGTAATACACTGTGTTCATTTTTATGCAAATAGCATGCATACTCGCAGAGTAATTAAGGTTTTTATAAAAATGGTCCCAAATTTTTCCAAGTTTTTCCCTTATAATTTTCAGAGTTCTTAATATAAAATAATTTTTTTTTCAGAAAATATGACAAACAACATTGCACATAGTACCCTGTAATCAGAATTAAAAAATAATGAAAATTGTATGCAAAATGAGTTGGTTTACTATATAATATTTTACTGCGCATGCGTCAACGATATCAAAATTTCATTTGCATATTATGTTAGCTAAATGTATAGAGCAACTTTTGTGAAAGTCACAAAATCATAACTTGAAAATTATGAAAATAATCGTCAATTGAATAAGTTGAAAATCCGCTATTCTCAAAATGAAGCAAAAACAAGAGGGGTTGTATCCATATATTCATTGATTAATGTCAATATAGAATACACAATACGGGATGTACTACTACATTTGAATAAAATCCCTCATCTTTTTGCTTCATTTTGGAAACAACGGATTTTGTCCTTTTTCTATAGACGATTACTTTCAGAATTTTCAAGCTATGATTTTGAGACTTTTACAAAAGTTATTCTGTACATTTAGCTAATATAATATGCAAATGAAATTTTGATATCTTTAACGCATGCGCAGTAAAAAATTATTTAGTAAACCTACTCATTTTTCATACAATTTTTATTATTTTTTAATTCTGATTACAGGGTACTGTGTGCAATGTTGTTTGTGATAGTTATTAATTCTAAAACTATAAAAACCTTTTCTGTTTTGTAATTTTAAAATTTGTTATTGAAGAATGTATTTATTTGATAAGTATGCCGAACATATTATTTTGACAAATATTTTAACTCAGATTAAATTATCAGTTAAAAATGAAATAGAAATGGTTTAAATCATAAGAATATAGATATTTTTCCAACTGTGTGTCCATTCGGGATTCGAAACCCAGATATTTGACTTTAGAGGCTACTTCAGTCAGTAGAACCAGTTTCAAAAATAAAAAATTTTATATTAAAACAATATCTTCAATATCATACGTGATTCTAAGAAATAAAATACAATCGTCAAAAGCTTGAATGATTGCAATTGAAATCAAAGAATCATTTATATGAAAAATGATTTACAGTCATTTAGAAATGAGTGAAGTATCGGAAAATACATTTTCAAATCAATTCACAGAGCACTGAACTTTCGGTGCTTAAAAATATTCTATTACAGATAAAATGAAAAGAGAGGAAGTGGAAAAAAATAAAGGTCATTCCGATATTGGGTTCATTTAAAGCAATTCGTTTCAGTACAGAGTCAATCGAAGTGTTTTATTCAATTTATCCCTTGTTATCAGTTGTATTTGAACGAGTAAATGTCATTTTAACAAAATAAAACAATGGTTCACTGTCAAGATTTAATGGCTAAATAAACATCTAAAAGAATAAATTTTCAAGAAAGAACTAACATTGCCGAACTTTATGCGTTTAAAAAATATGATATTATAATTAAAATAATAATGATAATAATAAATAAATAACTAAAACTCTTATCCCTATATGAAACATTTCGTTTATGACATCTTTTGACTTGGGCGCGCTCATGAAAATATCTTATACCGATCGTCTTGTTTTGATAAACTGAATTTCAAGAGTAAAATGTCATTGCAGAAAAAGAAAACAATTGTTCACTACTCTCAAATTTTAATGTATAGTTACTAATTCTAAAAATATACAAAACCTTTTTCGTTTTGTAATTTTTAAATTTGGTATTGAAGAATGTATTTACTCGATAAAGTATACCGAACATATTATTTTGTCAAATATTATAACTCAGATTAAATTATTAGTTAAATATGAAATAGAAATGGTTTAAATCATAAGAATATAGATATTTTTTCAATTGTGTGTCCATTCGGGAGTCGAAACCCAGATATTTGACTTTAGAGGCCAGTCAAGCAGAATCGGTTTCGAAAATAAAAAATTCTATGTTAAAACAATATCTTCAATATCATACGTGATTCTAAGAAATAAAACAGAATCGTCCAACGGTTGAATAATTCCAATTGAGATCAAAGAATCATTTATATGAAAAATGATTTACAGTCATTAAGAAATGAGTGAAGTATCGGAAAATAAATTTTCAAATCAATTCACAGAGCACTGAACTTTCGGTGCTTAAAAATGTTCCATTAAAGATAAAATGAAAAAGAGAGTAAGGGAAAAAAAATAAAAATAAAGATCATTCCGATATTGGGTTCATTTAAAGCAATTCATTTCAGTAGAGATATCAATGGAAATGTTTTATTCAATTTATCCCTTGTTATCAGTTGCATTTGAACGAGTAAATGTCATTCTAACAAAATAAAACAGTGGTTCACTGTCAATATTTAATGGCTAAATAGAAATCCAAAAGAATAAATTTTCAAGAAAGAACTAATATTGCCGAACTTTATGCGTTTAAAAATATTGCATTATAATTAAAGTAGTAATGATAAATAAAATTCTCATTCCGATATCAAACAGTTCGTTTATAACATTTATTTGACTTGGACGCTCATGAAAATATTTTATTTTAATCGTCTTTTTTGATAAACTGGATTTCAAGAGTAAAATTGCATCGTAGAAAAAGAAAACAATTGTTTGCTGCTCGCAAATTTTGATGTACAGTTATTCATCGCAAAAATATATGAAACTTTTTTACTTTTATTATTATTATTATTTTATTGAAGAATGTATTTACTCGGTAAAATATATCGAACATATTATTTTGATAATATCTTAACTCAGATTAAATGATCAGTCAAATGTGAAATAGAAATGGTTGAAATCATAAGAATGTAAATATTTTTCCAACTGAGTGATAAAATTACCAGCCGGGAGTCGAAGCCCAGACATTTGGTTTAAATCACCAAAGCTCTGCGTATAGAGTCGACAACCGGCTTAACCAATTCATTAAGGCAATCTTATTAAACTACCAGTTCTCTGCCTATTGCATGGACCGACTATCGTCCCACTCATTTCAGATAGATATCCTTTTTGCCCAAGATCGTTGGAAATTCAAGCCAAAAAACTTAGGTACGACTCTCGGCTTAGATATTGTTTCTCTTACTTGAAACCCTGTCAATTCATATGATAGCTTTATCAATCAGAATTATTAAGCTAACAATAATAAAAAAAGTTTACAATTATCAAAAAAGTTTACACATTACAATCTTTAGGAATGAATGAAGTATTTTAAAGTACCTTTTCAGAAGATTTTACAGAGCAATGAATTTTATCTGTTTAAAACTTCATTATTATTATATTATACTATATTACATTATTATTATATTATTTATATTATATTACACTGAGTTATTATTATACTAGATTATTCTTAAATGAAAAGAGAAGGAAAATATTATTCATATATGGACTCCATCTAAAACCCATTATTCATGAAGAATGAGCTATAACAAAAAACCTTTTCAAAAGGTTTTCAGATTAATGAATTTACTCTATTCAAAATTTCATTATTTTTATATTGTACTATATTACATTACATTACATTATGTAACATTGTTATTATATTATATTATATTATATTACATTATATTATAATTCATTACATTTTTATTATATTTCATTATTGTTAAATGAAAAGAGAACGAAAATCTTATTCAAATATAAACTACATTTAAAGCTTTTTGCTTAAATTAAGGATTGACGAAAATTTAATTTTATTATTATTATTATTATTGTTCCAATTATCTTTTGCAATAGACTGTGATTGAATGATAAAATGTTACTGTAATAAAATAAAACAACAGTTCACTTAAATATTTCTCTGCTTCAAAATGTTCCCCTTTTTATTATTTGAGAAAATAACAAGCGATTCCACGAAATTCATACTTCAAATAAATTTATTAAACATACTCTCGGATCAAAAGATCATTCAAATTTGAAATGATTTACAGTCATTAACACAAGAGTGTTTTAATAGCTAAAATGGCTAACGAGCAAGTTTTAATGGCACGAATATAGTTTAATGGTCATATAAAAAAAGGTCTTTGTAAGTTTTCATTAGCAATTTTAATTTTGTTGATTAAAATGGTTCTTTTAAAAAAGAACGGTTTTAAGATGGAGGAAGTGTATGAAATAAAAAGTTGAAACATAAGGGAAAAGATAAAGTTTTTTATAGGAAAAACATAAGAAACATTTTATATTGCAGTATTTCCTATAAAATTCACAATTTTCTATAATGAATAAACTAATATTCAATTTTGTAACTTGTGATAAAATGATTTTGGTTTTTTTTTTCAGTGTATTTCTGAAAACACTTTTAATTTCATTAGCAGCATTCAACTGAAAATTTCAACCACTGTTTTACATATTCAATTTCTTGGAATACATTGAGAAGTAATAAACTAATAAACTTATCTATTTGATAACTAGTCATGGAAATAAATATTTAATTTTTGGAGGGTGCTTTTTATTTCAATTTAGAATCTCATTTTTATTATATTATTGTATTGTATTATATTACATTGCATTATATTACATCATTCTTATATTTATTACATTGAATTATTATTTCACTACATTACTATTAAATGAAAAGAGAATGAAAATCTTATTCGGATATGGACTCTATCTAAAACCCATCGTTCATGAAGAATGAAGTACTACAAAGAACCTTTTCAAAAGGTTTTCCAGATTAATGGATTTTCTCTGTTTAAAATTTCATTATTTTTATATTATACTATATTACATTGCATTAAATTATATAACATTATTATTATATTATATCACATTATATTACATTATTATAATATTTATTACATTGAATTATTGTTACACTACATTATTATTAAATGAAAAGAGAACGAAAATCTTATTCAGATATAAACTCCATTTAAAGCTTTTTGTTTAAATGAAGAATCGATGAAAATTATTATTATTATTATTATTATTATTATTATTATTATTATTGCAATTATTTTTTGCAATAAACTGTGATTGAATGAGAAAATGTTACTGTAATAAAATAAAACAATAGTTCACTTAAATATTGCTCTGCTTCAAAATGTTTCCCTTTTTTATTATTTGAGAAAATAACATGCGATTCTACGAAAATCATACTTAAAATAAATTTTCTAAACATACTCTCGGATCAAAAGATCATTCAAATTTGAAATGATTTACAGTCATTAACACAAGAGTGTTTTAATAGCTAAAATGGCTAACGAGCAAGTTTTAATGGCACGAAATAATTTCTAAAAGATTATGAAATGTCTTTTTTTTTTCCTCTTAATGAAAGACAGTGTACTTTCTGAAGAAAAGATGGCGTTTTACTTTGAAAGAATTCTTACGATGTAACTCATATAAAAGGATCAACCAAATTTCAAGTGATTTACAATCGTTACGGAATAAGTTAAGTACCAGAAAATGCATTTTCAAAATACTTAACTGAGAACGGATTGTTCTTGTCTTTAGAAATGTTTCATTATTGCTAAATAATAATAGTAATGATAATTATAATTATAAAATCTCATTCTCAATATTCAGTCATTTGAAAGCATTTTGTTTGAATAAGGTTTCAATAGAAGTGCTTTGCTTTCAGTTATCTTGTATTATCAACTGTATTTATTAATAAATGTCATTGCAGCACAATAATGAAAAAAAAGTCATTGTAATAAGATGAAACAAGTTTTCATTAGCAATTTTAATTTTGATGATTAAAAAATGCATGTTTTTTTAAAAAAGAAAAATCCTATGATTGAAATTTTAATTGTTACAAATTTGTGTGAAATTCACAGGTTAAAATTTAGTGTTTTATTATAAAACTTAAAAAGTTAAAAATTAAAGTTTTAGCTAAAAAAATATTGTGCCCGTTTACATTTCAATTTTCTATTTAGCACATCTAAATAATTTCCGGCAATACTTTTTAACCGTAAAAGCATTTAAAATTCTATACCAAAACAATACTTTTTATTTTCATACATTGCACAGTTCGCATAAAAATCAGAGATTAATTGTTTTTCAGATCAAATAGTCACTTAAATTAAGAATAACTTACAATTGTTGAATGAGAACGGCAATGAGAGATACTTTTCAAAACTCTTTATTGAGGGCTAGACTTTCTGCTTTAGAAGATATTTCGTTCAGATTAAGTAGAACGATAAAAAAGATTCCTTAATTATCTTATTTTAAGTATTTTGTTTGAGCACGTGACACTTGAAATACTTTATTCCAATTATCTTTTATTTTCTACGCATTTGAATAAACAAATATCATACTAAAGAAAGAAAAAACAATGTTTCAGTGGCAAAGATAAATTTTTAAATAAGTAAGAAAATTTCGGTATTTTAAAATAAAAATTCAGTTCATGCTAAAAGTCAAACTCTTTTTTACTCTGTGTAATTAGGTTCGCTTTAGGCAAGTTTTCGTCTTCGCAAGTATAATTCCCCGATTATACCAGATTACATTAAAACGTAATTGTGAAAAAAGGTATCTCAATAAATAGTAATAAAATCGAAGCAAACAGCAAATTTAAAATTAATAAGAACATTCTCACTACCTACCCCCCCCCCCCCCCCACACACACACACACATCTCCTTCGACACTTCCAATTTATGCATTACCACAAATCACAGATTTTTAACTGATAAATAGCAAGTGAAAACTTTTTATTAATGTTTTTAAAACTAATTAAAATTAATAATTCATTTTTAATTACCACATACCACATTTTACATAATAAAATGTGTGCAATGAGAGCTTGAGTAATATAATGGAAACTTGGCTGAAATGGCTACATCGTAGTCTCTGCGAAATAATACACTTTTTACAATGAAAACCTGTCTTAAAACGTAATATTTCTCTTTGCTTTTTAGAATTTCATCTTAGCAGGCTTCATTACACTTTGCTAAACTTTCGCAATTAAACTTAATATTTCTTACAAATTTTGCAGGGGATTGGAGTCCCATCAGTCTGTCCCCTGAATACGCCACTGGTGAATGGTTCGACTGTAAGTCTGCCGCACTTCTGCGTTTGGTTAATTGCATTTTGAAAATACATAATATTTAATTTTTTTTACACAAAAAATTTAAAGATATAGTTAAAAGGTCAATAAATATAATGGAAAAAGTCAGAAAGTAATACCTCCTTTCTTTGCAAAAATAAAAAATAAAAATAAAATAAATAAATAAATAAATAAATAAATAAATAAATAAATAAAATAAAAAAATAATAAACATAAAAATAAATAAATAAATAAAATAAAATAAAATAAAATAAAATAAATAAACTTTAATTTTTACAGAAAAAAAATTATATATTTTTTACAGCGGAAACAATATTTAGTTTAAAAAAAATTGCTTATATTTTCTGTAAATTAAGGGTTCTCCACTAGTACTAAAAATCAAGTTTTTTTTTTATCAATTGGAAAAAAAGAATTATTTTTCTTCTTTATAAAAACACTGAATTTGTAATGTCCCAATTTTTTGTAAGTACTTATGCGCATTTTTATAAATAAATTTAAATACAATATAAATATATTTAAACTAATCGAAAATTATTCCCAATGCTTGTTAAATTGTTATTGAATTTTTCAAAAAAGGAAATAATGCTTTCTTAGAATGCTTACTTTTAAATAAACTATACACTTCAAGTAATAAAAAAAATTAATGTCGCTTGAATTAATCTAAAACTAAATTAGCGTTTTCATTTCATTATAATTTAATTAATTAAATTCTCATTTCATAAATGTTTTCAAACATACTCTTTATCTAATTTTATTAAATCATTTAGACGGCAAGACCGGAATTTACAGACGTTCATAAAAATTTTAACATTCTATTTAATACATAAAGGAATTAGATTTTCTAGAATTTTATTATTTACATGCGCAATGCTGTAATATAGTATTGATTTACTTTTAAACAATGATTTAATTTCATCTAAACAAAGCTTTTTCCGAGCAAATGATTTTTTTCGTTTTATTTTGACTTTATCTTTAGACAATTTGCTTTAATTATTTAAAGCTCAATTAGCATTTTTATTTTTACACTAAATAATATTATTTGCACCATATGTATACGTAAAAATTAAAATGTTTGCACATATTTATTGAATTTATTTTAATTTTTTAAAAGCAGCATTTTTTAAATTAAATATAAGGTATACAGGGTATTGCCGAATTCGACAGAGGATGTTTGAGGATGAGACTACAGCACTACTAAAAATTTCTGTAAAAAAGAAAAAAAAAAGCGAATCTTTCTGTAAATTTACATTAGTTCTCGGTTAAATGCATTCCACTGAATTTCTCGGTAATCATTTTACACATATTTTCTTTATATTGTATCTATTTCCTTGCAAGCCCGTAGCCAGGATTTCCTTTCGGGAGGGGCTGATACTTGAAATTTTTCTGATCTTACAAAAGTAATTTGTATAATTTACGGCAAAATTTTTAATGATTCGAGGCAAAGATTTAATTATTTTCAATGTTGAAAACTATCTTTGAATACTGACTGTAGTTACTGGGTTTTTAACCAAGACTGTGAGCAAGTGTTTGATATTATTGTAACACGTCACATTACAGTACTAAAATTTTTGGCTCTCTGTGTTGGTGTCAACAATTTGTTTGCACCCTAATTCATATTCAGCCTTCACTTGTTACACTGACACATCATCATGAAAATTTTCAATATGATTTTCTACACGGGGAATAAAGACCGTGATACTCTTCTTCGGATATATTTTGAGGGTTTGAATGTGTTGTCTGTCTAAATGTTAGTCTTGGGATCTTTATTTCAGTTTGGAAGATGTCTTCCCGAAGTTTTGATGCATAATAAAATATCTTACAAAAGATTTCTACTGCATTTTTTGCTATATATATGTAAAACAAATAGGACATTTTTAACGTAAGTTACAGCCGATATCATTTCACGAATTTTTTTTGAAGAACTCACTATGATTTTGTCAGACAGAAAATCTTCTCACAAACAGACTGGCATATGAGACCTTCTCCCGACTGCCAGAAAAGCTACAGATACCAAAGAAATCTTCCACGTGTTTTTCAAAATATTTTCTGAGATAATGCAAAATGTATGTAGCTCAACAAAAGTTAATATGACTTTCGATAAATTTTATATCACAAATGCGGAGAAGTCATTTTCTTTTGTTTAATGGGGTATATTATGCAATTGCTTTTTGAAGCGCTATATTTGCTTTTAGATGATTTTTAAAAACTTGCTTGGCACTGCTTGAACAAGTCCGTGATACTTTCGAGTTATGGGAATCAGCATGCTGTTGGACAAGGCAAGATTTAACAGATGGTTTTCAAACTGGACGTATCTGATTTTTGGATACTCTGAAAAATTTTAAAATGCATCCCTCTAACCAGGGCTTGATTATTGCACGCACCTTCGGGACCTTGGCCCTGGGCCCACAAATTATGTGGCTTTTTTTCCTTAATCAAATATTTTTAAAATAATATTGTTTTATAAAATATGAAAATGTAAAATGTAAAAGTGTCCTCGTGTGTGAAAGTGTGTTTGTTTGAGTGTGTTTGTGAAAGTGTCCTCGAATATGGGTAGGTAGGGGGGGCCAAACTTCAGCTTGATCGGGCTCTGCCTCTAACATGACCTGATTTATTTGCAGCTTCATCATACGCCTTTGTGACGGTAATTGTAATAGGATTACTGTAACTGTAATTGAATAAATGGATATTTTTGCAGCTAAAATACGATTTTAATGTAATGGAAGATGAAAACAAATAAAGCTTATTTTATTGTCATAGCGATAATTTTGTAAAGTCTTTCTAAACTTTCGGGAGGGGCTTCAGCCCCCTTAGCCCCCTCCCTGGCTACGTGCCTATTTCCCTGTAGTTCCTATTTTCATGTTTTTTTTTTTTTTTTTTTTTTTTTTAATATATTTTTACTTTTGCTAGTTTTTGTTATTCAAAATACACTTCCCAATCAAAACACGCACAAATTCAAAATATTTTGCAATTTTATTTGCAATATTAAAAAATAAAATTTATTTATTTTTATCTTTGTTAATTTTTGTATCTCAAAATACACTTCCCAATCAAAAAAACACACTAATTCAAAATCTTTTGCAATTTTATTAGCAATATTAAAAAATAAAATTTATTTATTTTTATCTTTATTTTTAAAACTTAGAATAACTTAGAAAGGAAAAAATCATCTCATTAGATTTAGTGAGGCGTTTTCCACGCTGAATGACAAAAGACATATACATTGTACTCAGCAGCAATCACTCCTGTAGCTCAAACAGTAAGATATTCCTTCACTGTCAAGAGGTCTCGGTTTCAAACCCCAGAACGGCTAGAAACAAAATGTGTTAAAGTTTAATGATACAGCAATTCGAATTTACCCGGAAAATTCTTTGAAGCTCATTGGATGTTGGAGTGATTCACTAATTTTAAAACTAAATTAAATTATTAGCATTAAAAGTTAATTTACAGAGTCTTCTGTATTTTTAACGATGTTAATTTACAAAGTCTATTTTATATAAAATAAATAATGCTTACTTAAAAGGCGATTAAATAATCAATTATAGATGTTAAAAGTTAACTTTATTTAAAAATCTTAGTACTTTCAAACCTTTTCCAAACAGGTTCTTTCTCAGAGAATATTTTCTTTTATAAATACAAATATAAGATTTCGTTTTGAAAATGAACGAGACTCGTGGCTTGAAGATTGAGTTAGTAATATTTTAGGTGAACGGCAAAAAGAATTATTTGATTGTTGTACCATGAAATTTTAATACGTCATTTTCTCAAATTGTCAGGATTTTATTTTTAGGATGTTAATCCATAAACTGGGTATATTGTAAGACAGGACATCATTGCACACTTTATTGCTCTTGCGTAGGATTTCTATTGATTCTCTTATAATGGATAAGTAATAATTGGATCTTGGGAATGTGATTTTCGTATGATCAAAATCTATTGAGATATTCTGTTTGAGATATAAAACGTGAGAGAGCAGTAGATTGGCGACAAAATTTTATATCTGCTTTATGTTCTTTTATTCTTTTTTGAGTTTTCTATTGGTTTTCCCGATGTATTCCATTAATTTATTGCAGTCAGTTTTAAAAGGGATGGTATATACCCCAGCTAATTCAACTTCCGGTATTAAATCGATTTTTGTACAAATTACTTCTTTTAATTTCTGTGGTGGACAGGCTATTAAATTTATATTGTGTTTCAGTAGAGCATATCTTAATTTTTCGTATAGACCAGGGAAATAGTTAAACTTTTTGTATATTGCAGTCAGTTTTAAAAGGGATGGTATATACACCAGCTAATTTATTTATTTTATTTAATCGCCTTTTAAATAAGCATTATTCATTTTATGTTAAAAGCAAGGCGAAAATTTCATTCCGTCTTATATTTTACATTTATTTGTCTATTTTATATTTAACGAATAACTTATCTGTTATCTAACGGAATTTTGATTTTTCTCATCTCTGTAATTTTACATAAGACTTAACCCCTTATCTACCGCATTATGAATTCATGAAAATTTACATTCTAAAGTATTTTAAGTAAATTGTTTAAACTAAATTAAAAGATTTATATAATCATTTAATAATTTTTTGAAGGATTTTAGAAGTGCTGAAGGATTTTGAAGGATTAATTAAATTTGAATTTACAGGGATTTTGTGCAATATTTATGACCCCACTCAAATCTTTTATTTTAAATTCATTTCTTAGCATTTTGTAGAATTATAAAATGTACAAATATGATGGTCTTACAATATAAGTATAGAAATATTTTTGAACTAAAAAATCCCCACCTTCTTCCCTCAGCGCCAAGAAAGCTGAAAATATATAAAGACAAAAGAAATCATCCATTAAATTTTTTTTGTTTTATTTTGTGTAACCAATAATGCTTTTGGAACAAAATAAAGTAGTGTGTCTGTAACTCATTCTAAACAGAATTAAAACTAATCGACGGATACTTATTATAAAAGAATTTTATAATAAGTAATTTTTATGGTACTTATACAATAAGTGGATCAAAAATTGCCATAGGAGATAGAGTCGTAAACTACTTATTTAGTTATAATGCAGAGTGTATCACCTTAATTGAAGTTGGCTTAACGGTAATAATTTTGCGAAATCATTGCAAGAAAAATACATTGATGTACGCCCTGTTTTGTATGAAATGCGGTAATATCATAAAAAGTTCTTAAAAATCAGAGTGTTTCCGCAATCGATGATACTGCATGAACTGATAATCACCGTCCAAAAATGTGGAGCGTCAACTGAACACTGTTGAAACATACACTGTAAAAAAAAAAAAAAAAAAAAAAAAAAAAAAAAAAAAAAAAAATACCGATGTAAAGTTACAGAAATCTGTAAGTTTGCTAAATTTTTATTGGTACACCTTACTGAAAAAATAAAAAGAGAAAAAAAAAATGATGTAAATCTACAAAACAATTTTTTTAGTTTTAGAAAAGAATCCACTAAAATTACAATAAGCTTACTAAAATTATATCGGTAACCCGGATTGCAATTTCATAAAAAGTTCTAGGCATCCCAGTTTCATAAAAAAATCTTAGTAATCTTACAGATTTTTCGATTTACAGTGCAAAATTGTATTAATTGCATGAATTTTTGTGGTTGCCGTTACATAAAAAGTTCTAGTAATCCCAGTCCTTGAAAATTTATACTAACTTTTAAGAATTTTTTTTTTTTTTTGTGTGTGTGTAATGAAAACTTTCACTTTTTATATTATCAAATTTTCAACAAAGGCGAGAATGTCTATTAAAAATTTCATTGTGATATACTTCCTTTTTCTGAAAGTTAAAACCGTCAACTAAAGTTGGGTTAGAGTAGCACCCTGTATTTTGACTAAATGGATGATTTTGCTGCCCCATATTCTAAGATCTCTTATCCTTTTCACATACTTGATGCCTACTATCACTTCTCTGAATTTTTCGGCTGAATTCGACAATACTCTGCATATCTAACTATATATATATACATATGAAGACAACCATTTTAAAAATGAATTTTACTTTAAATATAAATGTATATTTATAAGCGAAATGCCCAAAAATTAACATTTCAGCTAAATATAAGAACTCAAGAAAAAATAATTTTCGCAATAATTATAAAATTTTCGAAAAATTAGAAAATTTGCAGACAATAGATGCTTCTAAAAAGAAATACTCCTGAGAGAAACTGCAGAAGTACAAATATTTAACTTAAATTGTTTAAACATACGTTGCAGATGCATTGCAGATTTGAAAATCTTTATTTTTTTATCTTCAATTTTGTTTATTTATTTTGCTTTACTCATTTGTTAAAATAAAATAAAATTCTAAAATTTATCGACCGCAAAAAGAAAAAAAAAAGGAAAAAAAAAAAAGAAGAAAAAGAAAAAAAAAAGGGCAAAGAAAGTGAAAAAAAGTTAAACATTATCTAAAGCTTTTTTTTAAGTCATGCTTATATGCATTGTTTATGCTTAACCCTTTTGTATTTTTTAACGTAAGAAAAAATATCTGTTTTTGCAAAATATAATCTTCGCAAATCCATTGAAAATGTTTGAATGTTCAAAAACTAAACTTTAGGTTCGAATTATGCCGCAATATTCATTTACGTTTTGCATTTTCAGCAAGGCTAACATTAAAAAAAGGAAAAAAAATTAGTTAAATAACGATGTGAAAATCAATTAAATATTTTTTAATGATTAATTAAAATTCCTTACAAAGAAGCTTAATGAAAGAAAAAGCAAATAATTCCATTTTTAATCTTAATAATATAACAAGGACCGCATTTGTTTTCTTTCTTTAATATTTCTACTAGTTCTCCTACGTTTTTTTCTTCTTTTTTTTTTAGAAGATTAAATTTTTGTATTATAGATATGTATTAATTAATTAAAACTGCTGTTTGGTTCTTATTTCGAACTAAAATTAGAGAAACCTAAGTTTATAATCTCTGATGAAAATATTTTAATTAGATAACATCGTACTAACTGATGATTTATTGTTTTTATTAACATTAAAAACGAAATAATGAACTTAAAAACTCATTTCTTTCTTTTAAAGTTCTCTTAATTTGTCTTAGAATGACAAAAAATTAAATACAAATAAAGGAGTTACAATTAATTATATTTTATTTGAGATTTGTTTGTTTATTTCTTTTGTCGAAAGCGTAGAATTATGTCGCCGGTTAAGTAACATAAAAAACTCTTTAATAAAGCACATATTTTTTTAAAACCTCAACTGGAATTTTCTTCATAAAAAATAAAATTAATTCGGATTTTAACATAAAACAACTCTTAATTATTATAACATATGTACAACTGCCATTCTTTATAAATTTTAAATCCTCCTTCTTTTTAAATTAATGCATTTATGAATATTGGGTACGGGTCAATCCATTTCAAGTGGTCCAGCACTGGTCGCTCGACTATTTTTAAAAAATCTGAAATTTTTTGTACAACAACCCTAACATGATGGAAGTTCAAAATGACCGTTATTTTAATTCTACTATTTTTTGTTTGTGCATGGCGGCCATCTTTGTTTCATCGTGTGCAGCGATTTTCTCAGATACTAGGATACACAAAATTGTAAATATATCGTATTCTATTTTCCCAATTGAAATGGGGTTTGCAGCATTTTGTTCAGAATACAATAGGCTAAATATACAGTGATAGAAAAATTTTGAAAAATAAATTTTTATAGGTGAAATTTTAGCACAAAATTTACGATTTTTTCCAAAATCTATCCGTTTGCAAGAGGAAAATTTTCATGCAAGGGAAACTGTCAACCTTACACAATTTTTTCTACAAATAAGTCAAAAGTGCGTGTACTTATACACCAAGTCCCAGATCTGGGAGTTAATTTCTCTTTGCGAAAAAAATTCCAAAATTCGTCAAAAATTTCAAAAATCGCACTTTTTAGGCTTTGATATCTCTGGTGGGGCACGAGATAAAAATCTGAAAATTTGGCCTATGATAGTATCGTGTAGTAGCGTTATGTACAAAAAATTTCAAGAAGGAGATTTGACTACAAGCTGAGATATGACATGGAAAATATGTGAAAACAATACTACCAAACTATTGTAAACCTACTATGTAATTGTTCAACAAGACTGTCAACCTTGCACAATCTTTTCTACAAATAGATCAAAAGTGCGTGTACTCATACACCAAGTCCCAGATCTGGGAAATGATTTCTCTTTGCGAAAAAAAATTCCGGAATTCGTTGAAAATTTCAAAAATCGCACTTTTTAGGTTTTGATATCTCTAGTGGAGCACGAAATAAAAATCTGAAATTCTTGCCTTTGATAGTATTATGTACAAAAAATTTCAAGAAGGAGATTTGACTACAAGCTGAGATATGACATTAACAATATGTGAAAACAATACTGCCAAACTATTGTAACATACTATGTAATTGTTCATACCTCCAAAATTTTAAATTAATTATTTATGGTACAAAGTTAAATGTTAGTTACAAATTCTTTTTCAAATGCTTCTGTGTGATTTAAACAATTCAGAATGTATGCTAAGCCAATACACTATTTGTCCAGATGTACAAATCTACTAGAAATGCTATTGCAAGAATTTTACTCGAAACACATTTCAGGAAAAGTAAATTACAGACAGTGAATTACAACTGATCGAGTTGACATGGCTTCAATTATTAAATCTAGAGAATTTCATTCAAGTTAACAAGGGATGGCAAGACTTGGGGGGCTTCAAATAAAATTTTTAGAAAGAACAGCCTGATGGACTGACAACAGTAACTGGTCGAACTCATAACATCTCTCGTAAATATTGTTAAGCTCTTTGTTGAGCATATATAGTATTTTGTAAATTAAATGCTTATTATTTAACTGTTTTAACAAACGATATTTTCTGGGTAAATATTGTAATAAAAGAGACTAATCTCATTTCTCCTAATGTACTCGTAATAGCATTTCTTAACATTTCTTCAATCATCGTATCTCAGCTTGTAGTCAAATCTCCTTCTTGAAATTTTTTGTACATAACCTACTACATAATACTATCAAAGGCCAGAATTTCAGATTTTTATCTCGTACTCCACCAGAGATATCAAAGTCTAAAAAGTGCGATTTTTGAAATTTTCGACGAATTTCGGAATTTTTTTCGGAAAGAAAAATCATTTGCCAGATATGGGACGTGGTGTATGAGTACACACACTTCTGACCTACTTGTAGAAAAAATTGTGCAAGGTTGACAGTCTTGTTAAACAATTACATAGTAGGTTTACAATAGTTTGACAGCATTGTTTTCACATATTTTCCATGTCATATCTCAGCTTGTGGTCAAATCTCCTTCTTGAAATTTTTTGTGCATAACACTACTACATAATACTATCGAAGGCCAGAATTTCAGATTTTTATCTCGTGCCCCACCAGAGATATCAAAGCCTAAAAAGTGCGATTTTTGAAACTTTTGACGAATTTCGGAATTTTTTTCGCAAAGAGAAATCAACTCCCAGATCTGTGACTTGGTGTGTGCGTACATGTACTTTTGACCTATTTGTAGAAAAAATTATGTAAGGTTGACAGTTTTCCTTACATGAAAAATATCCTCTTGCAAACGGATAGATTTTGGAAAAAATCTTAAATTTTGTGCTAAAATCTCACCTGTAAAAATTTATTTTTCAAAATTATTCTACAACCGTACATTTAGCCTATTTTATTCTGAACAAAATGCTGCAAACCCCATTTCAATTGGGAAAATAGAAGACGAGATATTTACAATTTTGTGTATCCTAGTATCTGAGAAAATCGCTGCACATGATGAAACAAAGATGGCCGCCATGCACAAACAAAAAATAGTAAAATTAAAAGAACGGTCATTTTGAACTTCCGTCATGTTAGGGTTGTTGTACAAAAAATTTCAGATTTTTTAAAAATGGTCGAGCGACCAAAAAAATATTTTCTGGACCACTTGAAATGGATTGACCCGTACATATTTTTTTATTGTAATTTATTGATTGGTTAATTTATATTATGTCGATTGGGTCGCGTGGTTTAATAACTGCATAGCAAAAGTTTTATTATTTATATATAAATCTCTTGCATAATTATGTTCATATTCTCTATAAATTTACAAAAGGAATTATATATAACAAGTGTCTGCACTGTTTGATTATTTGACAGTTTCAAAATACAAATAATGTAAAGCAAAACATTGTTGATATTCTAAATAATACTACTATAAAACAATAGTTTAAATATGCAGTTTATAACCAAACAAAACAAAGGCAATTGTGAAGACCTTTTTTTCCCCTTAAACTTTTCTATGCAATATCTTACTTTATTTGAATGAAATCAGTTAAAAGAGTTTTAACTCTCAACAAACAAACAGTTTTGAATGCATTTTTAAAGTAATATTCAGCGAGAAGTCGCAAAACAAATAAAAGAAGCGGGGTTTTAAAAACACTTTATTTCACTTAAATGTGGTATTTTAAAGCAAAGTCTTGTTGAAATAATGAATTTAAATTATTATTATTTATGTTTCTTTATAAGGAACATCATTTTGATAACATAATTAGTTATTAAAAGGGGAAAAAGCAGCGCTGGAACGAAAGTAACTTCAAAGCAGTCGAAAGACAAATTATTTTTCAAGGATATTATTTTACGAAAATATTTTTCCTACTAGTTATTCTTTTCTAATGATAAATAAATAAATAATAATTTCTTTCATTTTTCACCTATTTTTTCTTTTTTATACATATTTTCAGGCATTATAATCTTCATACTAAATTTAATTTTTAATATAGTAATAATTCGAATTTGAAAAATATTTTGTTTAAACACCAGTAATATTATTTTTATGCATAAAATTAATTAATTGATACAAAGCTGAACGGCACATATTTTGCAAGAAACTAGAATAGAATCAAAACTATTTACCTAAATTAACATTTTCTTTTAAAGAATCATTTTTAAGAAACGAAGATTATATTTTATAATATAAAATTTTCATAAGCTAATTGTGTATAAATTATAAATTAACGTAAATTTCATTGTAACAGTTCAATTTTTAACGATTAAAAAGAATAAGAATGCGTTGTTTTCTACTTAAAGAAATTTTCAGCTGAACATTGATTTTGAATACCATTAACGTGTAAATTAACCGTCATATTACGAAAAATATATTCCATATCACGGAGTTTATTTCATTTTCATGTGCGTACAACACTTAAACGAAGAGATTGACGTTGCAATGGATAATGTGAGTTTATTTCAGTGGATTGTATGAAAATAACAAAATATTTATTTATCTAATGATTTCCATTCAAAAGCAAAAAAAGCTAAAAGCTTTTGACACAATAAGAAGAAAATTCCACTTTCACAAGAATGTTTTAAATGGATTGTTCAGATATTTATAAAAGTACGAAACCTTTTACGAGCAGTGTATCTTTTATAAGAAACCTGTTAAAAGTAATAGTACAGACTATTTTAAAGTTAAGAATCTGGAATACTGAGAAATAAAGGAGAAAAAATATTTCAGTTTTTGTTTACCTCTACATTATTATTATTATTATTATTATTATTTTAGACATTTTTCTAATTAATTTTTTAATGTGATAATTTCAGCAGTTTAAACGCGCAGTTCGATCACATATCTGTTAAATTTGTGTTATATTCATATTATTTTATTTATTTATTTATGAAGTTTTAATTTCGCTATAGAATATCAGACAGAAATAAAAGTTCAATTATTTATAGCCTTTTAAGTGTAACTGGATCTTTTGTGATCTGGCTGAAGGCAACAGAGATAGTTTTAAAAATAAACTATGCTTGAAAATTATTTTTTAAATTATAAAAAATAGTAAATTGACATGTAGTTTTCAGTTCAAATTGAATTTTAAAAAGATTTTTGATTTTAGATTTGATGGTATAAAAATTAAAATCGTACAATGTTTAGAAGTTTTAACATAATTGCATGAAAAGCGAAATTTATTGTTCAGATGTTGCAGCCGTCGATAATGACGTCAGCATTATTTTCGAGATGCTTCCGCTTTATAGCTTAGCGACAATAACTATTGAAAATACTGCCGAAAAAAAATAAACATTTCACCATATGAAAAAGTAAAACGAAGTTTAAAATAAATGTTTAATCTACACGATTTTCCAGTTTCGTAAACAATAAATTATATTAAGAAAAGTTGAATAGGTAATTTAACAAGTTTTTCCTTTTTTTTTTTTTTTTTTTTTTTCTTTAGCAGAAATAAAAATTTATCTGAATTGAATTTTAATTTATAGAATATCTGTTGTAGTTAAATGCTGTGAAAATGTCTCTTTGAGGATTTGGAATGCTTTCAAATTAAAATAGTTATGTAAAGAGGGATACAATGTCCTTTTTATTCTCGGTTATTAAATTGGCAACATTCACTCACTTGTAATTAACAACGGAGTATGTATTAAGAGAAATTCTACAATGCAAAATGCAGGTTAGATTTTTCCCAGAAACTACATTTTTATTTCCCATAAAAGTATACGGAAACTTTTATATTCTTTTAGAAATTATCTTTGGTCATAAAATCTTGCCAATGAACCATCGCTTTATTTTCTTACAATGACAATTCCTCATTCAAATGCAATTGAGAACAAAAGATAATTGGAATAAAGTACTTCCATTGTCACCGTGCTCAAATACTTTAAATGAACTACCACTTTAAACGTAAGTGAGATTTTTTTCTCCCGTTTTATTTAATCTTAGTGAAACGTTTTTAAGAGTAGAAAGCCTTAGTTCTTGATAAAACGCTTTGGGAATGCATTTCTCGTAACGTCTCTCGTTCAATAATTGTAAGTTATTTTTAATTTAAACAACTATGTAATCTGAACAGCATTTAATCAGTCTTTTTAAGAAGACTGCGTTTTATTTAGTCGAACTATGCTGGAACTTCTCTGTAAGAGTGTATTCCAATCCAAACTATTTGTTTTGTGATTTATTTTTAAATTAATATCTGCTCTCAAACGCATCAAACTGACAAATTCTCTTATTTAGAAACTGCACAATGTGCCATGCATGTCAATTTTTCTGTAAATGCAGAAAACTTTGGAAATTTTTTTATAAAAAATGGTAGTTTAGACTGAACTTTCCAAAGCGGGAGATCTAGGATCGAAAAAAAGTCATACAGAAAAATTAATTATTTATAAATCAAGTTCTAATGAATTGACCGAAAAATTAAATCACACGGCATATTATACATGTCCTCAAGAATCACCTCAGCAAGTTTCATGTTTTTACTTTTAAAAATGAGTCTGAAAATGTATATTAAAATTTCGAGCTGTTGAAGGTAGAAAAACATTTTTTCGATTTTTTTTTTTTTTTTTTTTTTTTTTTTTCTTTTGGGAACACTCTTAAGGGTGTTCTTAACTGCTCCGCTCAACAAGCGCAAAACGTTTTGACACATTTACAAGTTCATTTTGTAACGGAAAGTTACAAAATTGGAATGCCTGCTATGAAGGCGATTTCGAATCGAACTTAATTTTCCATTTTATGATAGCTAAATTACCTATCCAGTTCTAAGCTATTTCGATCACCGGATCACCCGTTTTTCTCTTGCTTTTCGACCGGTTTTTCTACTTTCGTCGGGAAATGTGCTCAAAATCGTCAACTTTGAAAGCTTGTTATGAAAAATCTATTGGGATTTTTAAAAAACAGAAAATTGAGTGTAATTAGACAGTTTCTAAGTAACAACACCTGCTATTTTCATGCATTTCCGAACAAAAATAAATTAATGCATGTGTCACAAAGTGGTCTTTTTTGATTTAAGAACACCCTTAACGAAGCCTATACTATTAAGTTTTCAACTTGATAAAATTTTCTGCTGAACCTTGACTTTGAATGCTATTAATATGTGAATTAAACTCAATATTACGAAAATTATTTTCCATACAACGAAGTTTATTCCACTTTCAAGCATATATAACGTTCAAAAGGAGAGGTTGCGGCTGCAATGTATGCGATGAATTTATTTCAGCTGATAGTATAAGAATGAAATTATTCAATAAAAGTTTTCGCTACATTAAGATGGCGTTGCCGTTTCACGAAAATCTTACAAATGAATTGTTTAGATATTTACAGTAGTGCGAAAAATTTTGTAGGCAGTATTTTTTATAAAAAACCTATGCAAAGTAATATTAGAGGTTATTATTATTTTTTTAATTAAAGATTTGGAATACTGAATAAAAAAAGAGAAAAGGTAGGCTACGCTTCAGTTTTTGTTTACCTCACTTTATGATGTGTTTTTCGGACATTATTTTAATAAATTTTTTCTCTTATATCTTCATTGCATAAAAAAAGTTATTGCCCGAATTAATTTCAAATGAATTTTATTTAAAATATACTTTTTAAATATTTCCATTTTACGTGGGTTTTCCCTTTTATGCATGTGTATTTTATTCTACAAATTTCATTAATTTGAGTTGATTTCTATTTAACGAATTTTCTTCATATCCAAGTGTTTAAGTGTGAAGATGAGACTTCGTTAAATGGAAGTTTCACTGTGTATATTCTTTCTGTGGTTTGTTTTAGCGTAAATGTTTTGAATGCTTTTTGCAAACTGAAGAATATAAATAGAAAGGGTCTTAGTGAAAAATAAAATTTGTACTTATATGCAATACTGATAGAATATATTTGAAATAAAATTTAAATTTTAAGTCTTTATGATATTTTATATAATATAATTATATATAAAATAATAATAAATAATTTTAAATGTTACAAACCAGAGAGAAAAAAAAGGCTTTCATCGGAATTCACAAAAATGTAGGAATATGGATTAATTGATTTAAATGGGAATTTTAAAAATTAGCCACACATCGTCAAGTTGCCTTCATATATTGTCATCACACTTGTTTTTATCCAAAACATTTGGCACTATTAGGGTAATCCTGCCGTTAATATTTTAAAAAAAAATACTCATTATTGATGCTAATACCGATTTTTCCATAGAAAATCAACCGTTGCTTCCTTTCTTTTCCCTATTTCCCCCTTTAGGAATCGAATTTCAACAAATCAATGTCCAATTCATGTTCGTTTATTGCCCTCAGAAATACACATATAATCCGAATTTCAAAAGTCTATGTGAACAAAAAGTACACAGTAAAAAAAAAATCTGCAAAGGTACTAAATCTTTTCTAGGAAACTCGGATTCCAAGAACTTTTCCTGTAACGGTAACAGCAAAAATTCAAGTTTCAGAATCGATTACATGGATTTTTCCTGTTATCGTTACATGAAAAGTTCTTGGAATCCCAGTTTCCTAGAAAATGTTTAGTACCTTCACAGATTTTTTTTTACAGTGTAGGTGAAAAATGGGTGACAAGAGTTTACTGCTACATGCAAACAGAATTATAAGTTAAAAAGAAAACAGCAATTAATAAACAAAAATGAAAATAAATTTTGTGATATTATATGTTTTATCAAAGTTTAAATAATGAACATTTATGAACATAACATACTTGCTTTTTAGAATTTTAATAAATATGTATATTTAAGTGTGGGAATTAACTTGAAAAAAATATGCTACATGAATTTTCAGAGAGGTTTATAGATAGATCTAATTTTAGCATGAATATCATCTAGTGAGCTAGTTACATAGTTAAAAAGCAAAAGCATTAAAATAAAATCTTGTCAAAACGCATAATTATGCGTATGCAAATATACTACTTCAGTACTTTTGCATATAAAAAAAATAATGAAAAAAAGAGAGAAAAGATGACGAAGAAGAAAGAAAAGAAAAAAGAAAAAAGACCTTAAGATTATGTAAAATAAAGATTTTAAAAATTTTAAATCCCTATAAACGAGAAGCAGGAATGCCCCTTTGAATCTTCTTGCCGACAAGCATTAACATAGTAATAAATTTTATTAACAAACGTTTTATTAACATTCTGCAAATAGCATTTAATTTATAATTATTTGACTTTTAAATTAAAGGTTCGTGTAATTACATTTTACTCTTTATTACTCTTTGATACTAAAAAAAAAAAAAAAAAAAAAAAAAAAATTCTTGTTATTATTATTATTATTATCCAATAAGGGAGACTTTGTGGCCAAACATATATAAATATTTTAAATATTGCAACTCCAATTCCATGCAACCGATTTATGCATTTGTCATTTTACTTATACATGTAATACAATTTTCAAAAAACGTCAATAAAATATTTTTAGACCTAATTTACTCAGCCTTATAGCTTTCGAATGCTAATAAATCAATTCCTAATCATGCTTAAAGTAACAAAAAATTTATATTTGAAAAGAAGTTATTTTAAACACAAAACTAAGATTAAAGCAAATAATAAAAGGTCTACACATTTAAGGTTATAAAATCTTTGCAGAGTATGTATCAACTCAATATACATTGAGTTGCCAAGGGGAAAAAAGTAAAAAAAAAAAAAAAAAAAAAAAAAAAAAAAAAAAAGGCAAAGAGAAACAAAGAAAACGAAGTGGTAGAGGCTTAAAATTTCTTAAAATAAAAACATATGTACTACTATTTAGAAAATATGCTTAAATTTTTTTGGTAACATTCTTGTGCTCTAGTTTTTGCCGCGTTACATGTAATATGACCTGAACTGCTTAAAGTGCATTCTTTACTCTTAAGTCTATACGTAAGGCTTCTGTTTGGATCTAGTGTGAGTGAAAAAAAAAATCAACCTACAATAGGATATATTTTTTTTTAAACCAGAGAAGATTTTTTTTTTTTCTCTCCGTGAATATGTTTTGTAAGACAGTGGCATTTATCTTATTCAAAGTGATGAAGTTGCATTTCAAGCTTAAAATTGCAATTTATTCTTTAAATATATACAAATGCATACTTGCCGATTTCACTATTTTTTTTAAATACCAGTAAAATCATACAAAAATGTACGCTTTATTTTATTGCAGAAATTGTTCGATAACATGAAACAAGTAAACAGCATAAAAATACTGTATTAAAAAAATTGGGAAGTTGACAACTATGCAAGTGTGTAAATTTAAATAAATATGTTTTTGTGTTGCATGTATACAAAAAAGTTTTATTCTTTGAAAAACATAATTAGAAAATTACATAACTGATATATATCTGACCCCCCCCCCTTTTTTTTCATTTATAAGCTCATTCTATATAAACCTGCAAAATAAATTTTGATTCAAAGGTATTTTTAAGAAATAAGAAAGGCGGTCTGGATTATATGCATGCAGTGGTTAATTTAAAAAAGAGAAAGAGGGGGCGAAAGCATTTGTTTAATTATGATGCAATAATACATATTTTAATACAGATATTAATTCGACACACTTCAATTTATAAATGTATATTCCATTTATATATTTATTAATTATATTAAATGTATATAGTTTTAATGTAATGTAATGCAATCTTAGTTTTATTTATTTATTTATTTAATTGTATATTTATTCACTTAAAAGATTATGCACTGCTGTAGCAAAGACTTAAATATATTAAGTATACATTATTAAATAAATTAAGTATGTTATTACAAAATATATATTAATAATATTAAGTATATATTTGTATTAGATGTATAATATTAAGTTGTACTATTGTACATTTATTTATATGAAACATTAAATAATGAGTCATCCATATCATTGTTTTATTTCATTACTATTTTATGCTCAATTCAATAACAATAATAATTATTATTTGACAAATCATTTGCTTATTTATTCTTAGATTTTGTTATACATTTATTAATATATTTTTGATTATCATTTATATATTTCTATACAGTTTCAACTTTAAAGCTTATTCAATAATAAATATTAAAATTTATTAACATATCTGTTTTAATGACACATTAAGTTTTATTCCAAAATAATGTATTTTACTAATGGTAAATAGTGGTGTACTCATTTTAAATGCATCATTTGACTGCAGAGAGCAGAACTTTAATGAACAATAGGATAATATAATGGATATCATTTTTAGGTGAACTACATATGACAGTGAACAACGTATATTAAAATATTATACCGGCCTATATCACTCCTTAGTCCAGAATTGTATATAAAACTTTTGTAACATATGCAAATATCGCTTATTATTATTATTGTTTTCTGTATCATTCAAAATAAGATTGGATCATCAAGTGGTTATATGGTTTTCTTTTTTAATCCATTTTAACGAATATTTATTCAAAACTTAAATGTTTTCTAGTATTTTAATCACTGTATTTATTGTGTGCGGTAGTCCTAATTTTGCATTTTTTAGCTTTTTATGGCTAATATGAGATGAAACCCCACATTTTACTTGAGGTAGTCAAGGTAATTAGGACCAATCAAATTTGTCTTGATTTCACAAATTTCCATTTTTTTCTATGCTCACTTCACATACTTATATAGTGGTTTATGCATAATTTTTAATTTGAATAAATTATTATTTATACATTCACAATCTTTGTTGGTAATTTGTAATGGTTAGACATATAGTATAAAACTTCGGCACAACAATTTTGTACAGACCAAATATGTATATTGTTATAGAGGGGTACATTGCTATATCGTTGACCTATATATTTTGGGCATTTAATAAACATTCTTCTTTATTTTTAAGGTATATACTACTTATATAATATCTTGGTAATCATTTTTAGCTTATTAAGACATTATTTGACAGAAGGTTTTTTTTTTTATTCTCAAGTAATTATTTTATTTTTAACGTATGCTCGTTTAAGTTTAAAGTAATATCATTTGAACAAAAGTTATTAGATCACATTGAAATTTTTAAAATACTGTGCAATAAAATATTGACTAAGTTCTCATTTGTTTAAACTTTTCACATAAAAATTAAGAAAGAAAAGAATTAGTGAATTGTAATTTACTGAATTCCATATTAATAAGACAATGACAACATTGGAGATTTTTATACAATTTTCATGCTCATTTGAACTTAAAATAAGTGCTGTTTGACGAAAGGTAATAATTCTGTTATTTTAAAAAATCCGTTCAAGACTGCACGTTAAAATATTTCCTCAGTTTCATACACTTTTCATATAAGTATTTATGAAAAGGCGGAATTTGAAATTTTATGCACAGATTTCGGTGTTGTCCAAATAATTTAAAAAAGAGCAATTGACAGAACATTTGATAGAAGTAGTAATTCTTTTATTAAAATAATTAATTGCAGATTACACATGAGAATGTCAACATTCCCAAGTTTAAAATAGATATTATTTGATAAAAAATAATAATTCTGTTACCTTTTTTTTTTTTTTTTTTTTTTTTTTCTTTTTCTTTTAAGGTTTATGACTGCACGTAAAAATATTTATATTTTTCCAGTTTCATACACTTTATGTATTAATATTTTTAAACAGCAGAATGCCAAATTTTATTTTTTAGATATCGGTGTGACTGCATCATTTTTTTAAAATCCTTTTCTATGCTTATTTAAATCTAAAATAAGTGCATTCGATAACAGGTAGTCTTTTTTTTATTAAACAATCAATTCCAAATTACGCATGGGAATATCGATTAAGATATTTTTGCAATCTTAATATACACGCTACATATTTTTCTAAGCAATAAATTTTAATTTGCATATTTGTCTATTAACTATGATAATAGCACAATTTGAATTTTTATGCCATTAGTTACGAAGCATATGAAAATTTAAAAATCTAAATCCTTTTCAAAAGTAACAATTATAAAAATAAAATTGAATTTATAAGAAATTTAAGCATTATTAAACCACAAATATTATTTTTAAACAATGGAAAACGAAATATTAACTTACATAAAACATAAAAATCTAAAGGTGAAATGACACCTTGTCTCTAATTAGAGAGCGTAAAAACTTTCTTTGCTCATTGTAAAACAGACTAAAAAATTATTCATTTATTTTGAATTATTGTGATTGATACATTTAAACTGCTTAAATTCGTTACGTATTTTTTGATGACGTACAAAGTATCAGTTATCAAACGCTATGATATAGAAACAGCTAAATTTCAAAGGTTTTTTTTTTTTTTTTTTTTTTTTTTTTTTTCAAATTCTTTTGTTTTTTTTTGCTTGATATATTATTCTAAATTTTTAAAAATAAAATTAGACTCATCGCAAATATATCACATCGAAATTTTATCTTTTTTTTTCATCCACTATGATTTACTTTCGTTGATTTCTTTTTATTCATGTTACAAAACTGTTCTCTTTTATTATTTGGATAAATGTAAGGATGAGTCAATAAAATTCGTACCAAAAGCATTACATAATTATACATTTCGGAATATAAGGTTTTAATTTGACTCACAGAAATGTAAAACCTTCTGTTTTATTCCTTTATTTATTTATTTATTTATTTATTTATTTATTTTTTACTGTATTCTATTATCATTTAAAATCAATGCATCATATTTATAGCATGTTTATTTATTTTTTGCATTTTCACTTTCCCTTGTTTAATATATATGTATATAGATTATCAATTCAGTATTTTTAAATGTACTGATTAATAAAAAGAAGAATGTATATATATCTTGGATATCTTCATAATGTTAAATATACTTCTATCGTTGGGAATAATATGATTTAGAATGAAATTCCTAATAATTTAAACTTACGTAATTACAATGATTTTAATGCGGTTTTACCTCATTCAATGCTTCGAAAATCGTATTCTCATTTAGTATGGATATATAATGAAAAAATGGATTTTTCTTTTTTAATATTAATAGAAGATATTTAAAGCATCCGAACACCTTTAAAACGTAATTTTCAACCAAAATATCGATTTCTAATTCATGCAATAATAATAAAGTCGACTCTTTTATGTGTCGAATTCTGCTTAAATTCCGTATGTATTTTAATTATAAGGAAAGTTACAGCCATTTAAAGTTACAGCTATTACAGTTTTGAATTGTGTTTAAAAGTTATTTTTAGCTTTTTCTCAAAATGAAGTTTTTCAGATTCTTTACTATATGCAAAACATCCTGAAACAAAAAATTATGCATGAAATGCCACAAAATTTTCTATGCCTTTTTTACAAATGTCTTCTGAGGGAACAGACTACATTCATAATAACATATTAAATAGTTTTGTATTTACACTGGTATAATTGACAAACTTGAGACAAATTTTGAGAGTTTTTATTACATTAGTACTTTAACTGCCATGTCATTTGAGATAGAGATGCGACCGATGGGTGTAGTCTGAAGGGATTGGCGCCGGTTAGTTTTGATCTGAGGACCTCTTGATCAGGAAGCGAGTGCGTTAACCGTTGAGCAAAAGGCCAAGCCAGTTACTCGCAAGTAGCAACTCGCTTTATACTGATCGAGATCGTTACAAGTCTAAAGACCTAGAGAAACTTATTCTGTTTATTATGCGAATTACAAAATCAATACATTGTTTTATTTTTGAGTTATCACGTTCTATGGAAATGTCACTTTTTGGACATAATTTTGATTATTTTTCTCTTAAAAAAAATTATTTCTGGGTAATTGCAAATTTTTTTTTTCAAAGGTTTAAAGTAATAATTATTATAAAAAATGAATAACAAGAGAAAGTTTCAAAAATGTCAAAAAAAAAAAAAAAAAAAAAAAAAAAAAAAAAATCCCTTTCGAAGGTGTGCGGATACCTTAATTGTGAATATTTGAGACCTCAATTTTATTCATATGATAATTATATCACGAGATATTGTAAATTTCTCAGCGCAAATAACTCAGTACAATTACCCATCATAAATTAAAATTTTGAATGACTTTTCCTCCATGTTTATAATTTTATCACTTTCCTCTTTTAAAAATACCTTTTTTTTGTATTTGTTATAGAATTTTGTATTTGTATAGTTTTCTTTCTTTTTATTTATTTTTATATATATATGCCCTTTATTATATGTGATAAATTAAATCTGCATTTGGAAGTAGCTTTCCTTTTTTCTTTCTTTCTTTTTTATGTTATTTAAAAATAAATAAATAAAAGTATATGAAGATGTGTTAGATTTCATCGTTTTACACAATTTGTGGGTAAAAATACACTAGTGTGCAAAATTTAAGGACGAGTTCCAAAATGCCAATTTTCAAGGGATTTTCAAGCGATAATCTTCACGCGCATATTCAAAAGGAAGTAATATAATTCGAATATTTACTATCCCTGCATAACAGCTAGTCCATATAACATTTCATTTTGGTCACACATGGTCACAAGAGTCATAGTCACTACGGCGAAACAAAAAATAGGAAATTCCACACGTCTCTTTTATGAGTCTCAAATGACTACTATATATGACTCCACTGACAGGTCGCTGCGAATGCTACTTTGTGCCGAGTCACCAGATGACTTTACAATGGCGTTTTATTGAGACGCTCATGTGACTGTCATTTTCAAACACAATATCAAAGCCATTGTGAATGTTGCATTATGATAAATCACCAAATAATGTCACATTAAATGGTGGCTTTCTGTCACAAGACTTTGTCAAATGGTGACAGAGACCCTACTGTGAAGTAACCACTTTGAAAAGTCACCATGTGACTTTAATGGGACATTATTTTGTAATTTATCATAATGCAACATTCGCAATGACTTTGAAATTGAGTCTCCAGATGAGAGGTCACACGAGAGTCTCAATGAAACGACATTGTAAAGTCACTTGGTGACTCGCCACAAGGCAGCAGTCATAATCACCTGTCAATGGAATCACATATAGTAGTCATCTTAGACTCATAAAAGAGACGTATGGAATTTCCTATTTTATGTTTCGCCTTAGTGACTGTGACTCTTGTGAGCATGTATGACCTGAATGAAATGTTAAATGGACTAGCTGTTATGCAAGAATACTAAATATTCGAATTATATTACTTCCTTTTGAATATGCGCGTGAAAATTATCGTTTGAAAATCACTTGAAAATTGGTATTTTGGGACTCGTCCTTAAATTTTGCACACCAGTGTGTTACATTAAATGTAATATTAGATGTACTTAAAAATCCATAAGTAAGCTTAAAAATCCATACACAATCTTGTGTAATACACATTGAAAAATCTTTAAAAAAATGAGCAAAAATAGGAATTTTTAAAAAGTAGTAAAAATTAAAAAAAAATTAAATTTTTATAAACTTTATAAATTTTAATTAAATATGAAATTATTATTATTATTATTATTATTATTATTATTATTATTATTATTATTATTATTATTATTATTATTTTGAAGTGTAGTTTTAGCTGAACATTGTTATACAGTGAGTTAACCAACTAAACCATACTTATTAAACAAAATAACCCAAGCTTGCAAAATATTTAAAATGGATAAACGTATAAACAATGTTCATAACAAACAAGTTCTTAGCAAAATAGCAAGCTGATTTCTCATAAAAATAATCGATAATTTTAAACACGCAAAATTATAAAGACGATGAAAAAAGTTATATAGTTTAAATTAGCCTAACTATTTACAAAATAATAATTAAAAATTTTAATAGTTTTATTTAATGGGTCATATGTTATTGAAAATAATACTTAATAAAATAGATTTGTTTTTAACTCTATAAGAGTTGAGCATTACGTAATATCAAATTGTAGCACTGAAAAAAGCCGAATATTTTTAAAAACTTGATATTCACCAAGAAAGTTTGCTTTTTAGACCGTAATTTTAAATTAACAATTAACTTAAATAAATTTAATTGAAAAAATAAAGTTGATAAAAACTTAATAAAGTATGTAACGTTTAAACGGTAGCAAAGTGCAGTGAAATTAGCATCCCATCTTCCCATCCCAAGTTATTGACAGTTGTTGAGACTCCATAATATACAACATATACATATTTAAATTTATTTTAAACATTTTTTATGAAATACAAGCACAAAACTAATTTCTTAAACTTTAAATTATTACAATTTTAAAATATATATATATAACTCAAAATATTACAAAAAAAAAAAAAATTAAAAAGTTACACTCTATATTGTGTATAATACATTAAGAATTTTCATGGTATAGATATTTTCTAAATTTGGATCTTATTATTTCAATAATAATATCACAAAGTTTCGGAACATTTCAAACTCTCCCTTTGAGAAAGTACAAATATTAAACTAAAGTTTAAGATAATCTCAAAATACAATGAGATAATTTCAACTAATTATTGTAGTTATTTTGAACGCTCAATAAAGTTAAAAATAAGCAAGTTTAAATAAAATATTACATAGTAAAAAGTTTTTAATTATTACGCATGTTAAGATTAAAACGTTGTCATGATTTCATAAAATGTAATTCTAAAAGTTTTAATGATTAATATTTGCTTAATATTTTAATATATTTATCCCTTTCTGAAATGAAAACACTTAGCTTATTCCAGTGTTACATTAACTCGTCTAAATTTAGAAAATTTTATACCAAATACTTCAATTTTAATAGACTAATTTGAAAATTGGCAGACTGGTTAATGCAATCTCAAATAGTTATATTCAAAATTTAGTTTAAATTTTAAATGAAAATTTAATGTTATCGTTGAAAATTTAATGTTTAATTATCCAATTTTTAAAGTTGTAAAATAAGAATGATCATCCTGTTTTAAGATGTCCCATGTGTATTTCTTTTCCATAAAATATGACAAATATTTGTTTATCAGATACTTTTTATAGATTATAATTATTAATTTTTATGTATTATAAGTTAATATGAATTGTAAATTTCTCTGAATATATAAAGATAAAAAGTATATTTTGCAATTATGCATGTTTTTTTTAAAATTATTATTATTTTTTTTTTCTAAAAAATTAGGTATATATTTTCGTATAAGCACATATATTTCCGCACTAAAATATAGTGGACGCAATGCAATTTCCCCATGCTAACATTTTTTTCTTATTGTATATAGAGCATACAATGTAAAATTTTCAAAAATATCTTATAATTAGGAATATAGATGATATGAATAAAGATGTTTCAAAATTTAAAGGTGTGCGAAATTTTCAATATTGAGAAAAAAACATTTTAATCCTTTATGTACAGTCTGTACTTTCATTAAAATAACTTGCTATAAAATAAATTTAATACACCGATTAGTAGTACTGCAGTTTATAATGAGTAATAGATAATTTACTTTCTTTAGTTCCACAAATATTATTCGTTGCACAAAATAAAAAATATATTTGAAAGAATGATTTCTGTTTCATTTGTATAAGGGTGTTCTTAAATCAAAAAGGGCCACTTTGTGACACATGCATTAATTTATTTTTGTTGGGAAATGCATGAAAATAGCAGGTGTTGTTATACAGAAACTTTCTAATTGCACTCAATTTTCTGTTTTTTAAAAAACACAATAGATTTTTCATAACAAGCCTTCAAAGTTGACGTTTTTGAGCACATTTCCCGACGAAAGCAGAAAAACCGGTCGAAAAGCAGGAGAAAAATGGGTGATCACGTGATCGAAATAGCTTAGAACGGGATAGGTAATTTAACTATCATAAAATGGAAAATTAAGTTAGATTCGAAATTCCTTCCATAATCAAGCATTCCAATCTTTCCGTTAAAAAATGAATTTGTAAATGTGTCAAATCGTTTTGCGCTTGTTGGGCGGAGCAGTTGAGAACAGTCTTGGCTCAGTTAAGAGATATTTTTACATTTCTATTACAAGAGCATTGTATTTTTAAATTTTCTAATTCTATAAAATACTTTAAAAAAAGTATTTTATATAAAAAAAAATTGAGTGGAGTTATAAATACCGCATAAAATTCTTATAAATTAAAATTTGATTAATTAATTTTATTTCGCAAAATTCTTCGTACATTTATGATAATCAAATATTTATGTTTGTTATATAATTAAATGTTTATGTATTATACTTCTTAAATCTTCCCGGTTACAAAATTCGCAAAAAATTGCTTTAAAAGATGAAATTTTCATGAATTGATTTGAAGTGTTGGGTGAAAAGTTTCAATTAGGAAATATTACTATATTTCTATTGTAAAGGTATTATATTTATACGTTTCTTAATTCTATAACATACTAAGAAAACATTTTAAATAAAAGACTTGAGTGAAGTTATACATATACACAAGATCTCTATAAATTCAAATTTTATTAATTAATTTTAATTGGCAAAAATCTTCTAAAATTTATTAAACGATTGTGTAAATCTTCTGAATATAGTTTCAAAAATTCACGCAAAATGAGTATTTATGAATTCATAATTTGCGATATAAAGGCTTAACTAAAACAAACTGCATGCAGTTTGTTTTAGTTAAGCCTTTATATCGCAAATTTATATTTGTAAAAACTGTATATATTTCTGCAGAAATATGTACAGTTTTTTACAAATATAAATGCTTATGCATCGCTGAAGAAGCGTCAGAATTAAAAAATTATTTTAACATCAGATAAATTTGAGCATCTAGTTTCATTATCTTTCAAATTAAAAATATCCTTTTTTTTTTTTTTTTTTTTGAGTTTTGAGTTTTGTGAATTTGAAAGTCCATTGTCACTTTAATATTACTATTATTTAAAATAAATAAGTAAAATAACTTCCATGCATAGAAATAAAATAATAATTGTAAAATAATATTAGAATATTATTTTACAGTTATTATTTTACCTTTTAGAGCTGATTTATTCAATAGGATACACATCTTTATATATAAATATATATATATTTTTTACGTATATAAATAATGTTAAAAAAGGAGAAATTGGTGTGAAAGGTGCGCAACAGGCAGCAGAAATAAACAAAATAACAATTTGTTTCTTGTTCTCCTTTGTAGAGAGCTATACGTATTGTATAAAAATAGCTAACAAAAATGTACGAAATGTGCAAAAATGAAAACGAAAATAATTTTACTGTGCATTAAGATACTATTTATAGAGTCCATTGGTAATAAAAAAAATATATTAAATATATATTTATTTCATGTTTTCCCTATAAAAAAAAAAAGTAAAATAATATATCAAAAAATCCTAAGAAATTGTCAAAAAATGTACTTTTTGAGTTCCCTGTAACATCAAATTTTATGTACAAAAAGTAATTATTTTTTCGCTGTTCAATCTTTCTTATTTATCAGTTTGTTAATATAAATCCATAACTTAAATTAAACAGTACATAAATAAACCCCGGGGTCTGAAGAGGTTGAACTGGTATGCAAAAAAAAAAAAAAAAAAAAAAAAAAAGAAAGAAAAAAGAAAAGAAAAAAAAAAGAAAAAAAGAAAAAAGAAAGCGGAGAAATCTCAACCCTGCATTCATCCCATTTTCTTAATTTCCGTGTAAAGAAATAGTAATTTAAAAAATAATCACGATACATCAATACTATGTTTTCGAAAAACTTACTAAACGCCTTTCGATGTTTTAACGAGACAAATATTTGTATTTAAAATTTAAATTTCATATTTTAATCAAAATTGAAATTAATGACATATTTCGGGATTTCGGGAAGTTTTTAATAAAGCTAAAATTAAAGTATTATACTTAGTGCAGCAATCCTCAAAGCATGGGAATAAACACAGGCAGTTTGGAATGGGAGGGGGCAGGGGTAACAGAAATGTATAACTGCTGTAATTTTTCTTTGAAAAAAAAAAAAAAAGAAAAAAAAAAGAAAAGAAAGAAAGAAAACATCAATTTTATTTGGGGTTTTTTGTGTGATATTTTTAGAACATTAATGGGAAACAAATAAAAATTCGTTTTGCATGATATTTTTAGATCTTTACATTGTACGCATGGCTGTTAAATTTTTTCTTATATAAAGTATAAAAATCTACTAAATGTACTAAAGTTTTGAATTGTGTAATTGTGAAATGAAAATTGTTGAAAAATGTATTTCGTTATTTGTTCATAATTATTAGTTTATTTATCCATTATTATTATTATTAGTTTATTTATCCATTATTATTATTATTATTATTATTATTATTATTATTTGTACATTAAAATAGTAAGTATTTTTAAAAGTATAATCTTTATTATTTTTTATTTGATATTAGTGTAGCTTTATATCCATGAAATAGAATTATTTAAAATCAATAATGCTCATTGTGTGACAATATTGAATAATTTTCGTAGTTTGATAATCGTGAAAGAAAATGCGAGTTATATGTAGTTCCAAAAACTATAAACTATCCGTAACTCTAAATATACTGCGAATTTTACACAAGTTTTATAACAAAATATAGTTCACATCGGAATTTTTATTTAAAACTATTTAACTTTCTACATTTAACTTGTTTTGCGATTCATATTTTATTTAATCTATGGAAATATTTCTATTTTGAATCGAAATATTTTCATTTTATACCCATCATTTCATTTTTCATTTTTTACATTTTTATATACGGTAAAATGGCCATTTGTTGGTATATTTGAGATATTATTTACTTTTGTGAAATGGAATGACACTTATTTATTCCTTTAAGACAACCGACAAGGTAGCGAAGACAAATAAAATAAATATTACATTATTTCTGACAAATCAGCACTTGCCCCAACTTAATACGGAAATCCTTTTAAGCTTTTTCCTTATCCCATATTTCGTCAATTTTCAAAACTGCCTTTAGTTCCGGCTTTTTTCTAGTTTTAAGATTATAATTATAGAAGTCTTGAAATAAGTGAGGAAGGGAGGGGGGGGGAGGTGGTTGATACTGTAATAATTTTTTTAATAATAACAATGTTTTTCGTTTTTTGGCCATCATTTTAGCTTTTATCAAAAAAAAAAAAAAAAAAAAAAAAAAAAAAAAAAAAGCGCTTTACATTAAAATAATAATAATAAATTTTAATATTTTAATGTTCCCACCAGGAAAAATAAATTGCATCAGAGAATGTAATCGCTATTATCAACTTAGGATAAGTTGAATATTTAAATGCTTTTCTGATACTCCTTTTATGCAATTTAAACTTTCTAAGAGCTTGTGATTGCATTTTGACATTGCTTAAATTATCAATAATCTTGTTTGTAAAACCCACATCACTCATTATTTTGTTTTACTAATTTAATATTAATATTAAATTGATAGTTTTACAGAGAAATTTAAACTGTTTGTACAATTTAAGCGCAAATTTTTTGGTGAATGTGTGTTTATTCTTTCTTCTTATCGTATTTATGTAAAATATAGTTGCGATTTAATTTTGCTTTACATATACAAAAATTTCTGCATTAATTTTTAAAAATAAAATTATGTGATTCCTCATTATATCATACTCAAATAAGTGTATTCTCAAGCTGTCAATGTTTAGTTTATTTTGGCATTGTCTTAATTTGTGTCTTTCTTTTTTTCCCTTTTTTTCTTTTTTCTTTCTTTTCTCTTCTTTTTTTTTTTTTTTTTTTTTTTTTTACAAATTATTAAAGATATTTAAAGCTGCATAACTATTTAACGTTTTCTATGTAACGAAGGTATGTATCAAATGTCAATTGTTAAATGTCATCATTTTATATTTACTGAAATTAAAAAAATATATAAATATATATGTCAAAATTTACAATATTATGTTTTCTAAAAGTAGCCGAATGTACTTTAAAATTATACCAAACTGTTAAATTATTTTTTTGTACACTTTTAAATGTAGAACTTTCATTGAATGAAAGAATGTTCTTTCTGAGAATTAATTTTTATGTAAACGATAGCCAATGATTTCAAGTTTTTATATGTGTTTTTTTTTTTTTTTTTGTATTTATTTCTCTAAACTTCATGATGCATTATATCTTATTTGGATAAATTGAAGATTTTAATTTTTTTTTCAACTATTGAAACAGAAAAATAAATAAAACAAATTTTTTATTTAGATTTCTGAGAGGAGTATTATGAACTTCTCCGTTCCCATTTATTTATTATTATTATTATTTTCTTGATCAGTTATTGACGAAATTGATTTTAAATTTCTTAATATATACATATGTTTTTATGATTACTTATTCAATTTTAAAGTGGAGAGGGCTATCACGGGCTTTTTATTGCCTTTATTTGTTAGATCAATTATTAATGAAAGAGATTCCTTAATTTAAAATATGTATGCGTATTTTTATAAGTAAGTAATCAGTTTTACAATTGAGAAGGCTATTATGGGCTTTTATCCCCTTTATACGTTAGTTATTGATGAAAGTGGCACTTCAATTAAAAAATAATATAATATAAAACGTGTTTATAAGCACTTAATCAGTTTTAAATATTTCTTTAAATGTCTGCTGTCATTTATGAGTGATTTAAAAGTCTTGTCTATGTTGTTGTTTTTCTATTATTGATTGTCCCATCACCTTTTATTTGAAACTAAAAGGTACTCACATGGGATTTGTTGTGTTCCAGTGTAAGTCGAACAACTTCTTGGATATCACCAGTTCAGGTATCACCAAAATGATTCCCACGATTAATATCACCACAAGCACTCCGTAGGATTTCATAGCGTGTTTATTCACTAAAACCGCACACGTTCACTGTAATAAAGTGTGAATAATAACACTATCGTGTGCGTCCGCTGAGAGCCGGCACTAGCTATCTAATGCGATTTCTTTCGTTCTTTCTATCCCACAGCGTGTTCGTACACTTATCTCTTCTTTCTTAGGTTATTTATTTATTTGCAGATTTCCCTCTTGAAGCGTCAATGCAGTTTTTTCATTATTTTTATTATTTCCCCCCCGTTTTATGTTTTATTGTTATTTTTTTGGTGGAAAGCCAGGCTAGCTAACCGGTCTTTCGAATTGCGCCGAGGTGTGATTTTTCTTGTTGCGGTTGTTTAAATGGATAAACCTCCAATCACGAAATAGAGTAGCGCCATCTGTTGCTAATGAAGGAAGTGACTACGGACTTGCGGCGGAGAAGAGAGAATTGCCGACCGGTGCGGGTTATTCAAATGTGCTTTTGCTTTGGATTGAATGCTTTCGCTTTCCTGTTTTCTTTTGCATAGATGGAAAAAAATAAGAGAAGAGAGCGGGGGGTTCCCTAACTGCATATATTTTTGTTCTTGTTATCATTCAGATACTACAATAAAAGTGAAATATTTAGTTATGTTTTTTGATTTCTGATAACCTATAAGGAAAGATTTTCAGATCAATTATGGTTCATTTAGAAATAACGGGTTTTCCTGTTGAACGCTTTCTTACAAATAATGAGTGTTGAATTCAGGCACTTTTTGCAGAGAGCGACTTTTGGTGACTCTGTGGAAGAAGGGGGGGAGGACATTATACAATTCCGTGGGAAATTGCACTTTTTGACCACTGAAAACACAAAATCCCAATTTTTCCGTGGGAGGGGGGGGGGAGGCATGAACCACCGGGCCACCCCCTGAAAACCAACACTGCAAATAATGTTTTCGATTGTACAAATTAGAAAAAATATTTGTTGAAAAATATTTGGAGGAACATTTTTGAAGTGCTGTATTTATTTTCGTGTATGCGGCGTTGTCATTTGAGTAGTTTCTGCATTTCATTTATGACTAGACTTACCGAAAAAAGGAACTAATTCAAATTCAAACTGACCTTCTGAAAACTGAGTTAAATTCGCACTCAAATTCTAAATTTATAAAACGATTCCGTCCAATTCATATTTATTTTAAAACAAGAAAGAAAAATCATGCGTACAGCATATATTACGAAACATTTTCCAACACATCCAGAATACTATAACAAAACGTCACAATTTACGAAGATGAAAGATGACGTCGAAATGAACAATTTGGTAATTGCATAACGCATTTGAAAACCCAATTTTGGGTATTATTATGAATAGTCATTAAAATATACGAATTTTTTGCATGCCTGTGTATATGATCTACATATATGCATGCATACAGCATAATATGTTAGATAAAACGTCAATGATTTATGATAAATAACAGTTTAATAAATCTATATTATTCAAAATAATTACAATATTCGCACTTTAAAATTAAGGGGTATTTAGGGAAACGAGCGGGCATAGGCCGACTTTGCGACCGTAATTGTCAGGAAATTTTGAACGTGGCCGTCTTTCCCGTCTCAGAACTAGCAAGTATCTCTCTCTCTCATCTCAAAATATTTTCAGGCCATATTTTATAAAAGCTATGGCTCAGCACATATACTTGTAGAATTGGGCATTACATCACCAGGCCTTTCGAGATAAACTTTTTTTTCATTCCCTGCTCTCCCGCTTCGAAAATTCATTTCAAAACTTTCATTTTAACACCTTTTTTTACAATATATTCTGCTTTTAGGAAAAAAAAATGCATCGCATATTATACAGTTTCTGAATAAGAAAATTTGCCAATTTGCTGCATTTCGGAGCAAAATTGAATTTTAAAATGAATCAGAATATAAGCAGATCGGATTTGAATGACTTAAAGAAGTTTTCAGTTAATATTTAAAAAAAAATTAATATTTTTACTAATTTCAAGGTATTGTCCCCTCACAATAGTATTAAAGTAAAAATTCTGTAAATACATTTGAGATCTGCACAGGCCCGGGCTCGTGGCAACCCAACTAAAAATAATCTTAAGAATATCTGAAGAAATCTTCACTTTCTTTAGAAATTTTTCAGATTTAGCTTTACCTTAAAAATATCTGCAGAATTTTCTAAGATATTCTTACAAATATCTGCAGAATGTGGGCCAAATACCTATAGATTTTCTACAGAATTTTGGGCCAATTACCTGCAGATTTTTTACTGAATTTTGGCCCAAATTACCTGCATATTTTCTACAGATTTTTTTTATTGGGGAAGTAAACCCGCGGGCTGCTGGAATGGTTCCGAATTTTCTAAGGGGCCGGCAATATATTTAACGGCTGATAAAGCAAAAGATGTAGAGGCCAGACAATATGATTTGTAAATTTATTAATAGTTATAAAGAACTTATGTCAACGTAATTTTTGAATATATAGGGGGAACTGGGGTACATTGATACAGTTTTTTTCTAAGATTTTTTTTGGTGTCAAGAAAGTAGAAAATTCAAGTTTTTTTTCCATGAGGTGACAGCAAAACTTGTGTAGTATGTTATAAAAATGTACAATCATTGTTTTATATAGTATTTTTGCATGTAATTTAAAAAAAATCAAAAAAAGTCATTCGTATCAATGTGCCCCATCCCCGGGGCAGATTGATACGTTTGAGAAAAATGACGACAAAATAATACCAATGCATATTTTTCATAGAAAATGAATTAGAAAACCATTTTATATTTATTTATAAAAATTCAAATCACCCACAATTTATTTTTAAGCAATATTAAAGCAATCAAAATTAAATATATTATGACCTGATGTTCTGGCTGTTTCTTGTCTGATTGTTGGCTGTGGTAACTTGTCATATCTAGCACTTCAACCCCAGCATTATCTTCTTTCTTATGAAAGATGAAAAAATTACCAGTTTTTCTGTTTATAAATAGGTTCGTAAACAGAAAATAAAGGATAATTATATTAAAATTCTGTTTATAATATAAGTATCATTTTCTGTTCTGCAGTTTTGTTTCTCTTACTTAACATTTCGCATGTCGAAAATACTTTTTTCTCTGGAGAATCGATATAAATTCGAGATTTGCCAGAATGGCGTCCTTTTCTTTTATTAGTTCTACTAGCACTAGATGCTGGGTAAGTTCCTACGTCTTCTGTTTTCAAAAATACTATAAAATGTTCTAATATAAAGAAATTAGAGCTATTTCACTTCAATAAAAACTAATATTAGAAATTTTTCGTGAAAAAAAAGGTTGGATTAAGGAGTGTATGGTAAAAAAAATAATAAAAGATAATGAAAATATGAACTATTAAAGGATTTAGGCTGTATCAATGTGCCCCGTCATAGACTGTATCAATGTGCCCCATACAGCGATTTTGAATAAAATGAGTCTCAAATCCAACACTTCACAATATATCTAACAATAAATAATGAAGAACTGATAAAGAGTAGCTGTACTTACCAGGGAGAGTATTCATTTTGGTTGAAAATACTGGAACAGTTGTATAATAGCATTTCAATTGTACAACTCATATTTACTTTTGAACAACCAAAACAATAAATCACCCGTCCCATTTCATCAAACTACTGAATCATTCCAAGATTTTCTGTATGTAGTTGAATACACTAGCATCATCTTTTGGAGCTGTTGTGAAACTTCCTGTAATGACCCTGTGTGCGGTAGAGGGGGTGTATCAATGTGCCCCATGTATCAATGTACCCCAGTTCCCCCTACTTCTTGGTGGTTCTTAAATTCACTTCTCAACAAAGCAAAAGTTTGACACATCTTCTAACTAATCTTTAACTGTAAAAGTATAAAACTGACATGCCAGACTTTTGAAGGGATTCGGAATCGAATAGCGTTTTTCATTTATGGTAAAAAAGATACTTGTATAAAACCTTGTTGAGATATAAGAGATTCTTGCTAATGTATATTTCCGGTATACTGTAAAATCATTCCACAGATATATATGCAATATTCTTTAAAGGAATCTTAATTACATGATAAAAATGTAATTTTTTTAGAGATAATAAAAATTGTGACGGGCCAGAAGGGGCTAGGCCTGTTTTCACTGATTTCTTTGCAGACAGAGCCTAGAAATGTAAAAATATAAACGGTTCGGCCGGGCTAGGGCCGAACTTTTGCGTTTTACAAGAGGCTGGGCTGAAATAACTTTCCTACGGGCCAGTCCCGGGCCTGAAAATTCCGGCCCATGCAGACCACTAAAATATATATGTTTTACATTTTGTCATGCCGCAACATATCGAATTCTAGTTTAAAAGAACTTCCGTTACATATTTTCTTTTCAATTTAGAAACTCTTTTTGACGTTAAGGGAATTAGAAAATGCAACAATGTTTGTTGATAAAAATTTCCAAATTTCTGGGGGGGAAAGTGATTATTAGACTAAGATTTTGTATAATTTAAGGTGTAATTTGCAATTTATTAAAATAATTTAACATTATTTTAATAAATATTAATAAAATAATATTTTTTTTTTCTTTGAGAAACCGACCTGTTATAGCCGGCTATATGTATGATATAACAACATTATGATATATAATAAAACGAATTATGTTCATAAAGATAAATTTGAGAGCCTGAACCATTCGTCAATGTTTTAGAACAGATCATAATCTTTTAAATTACATTAACTTAAATAATGCACACATTAAATTTTAACATATAAATTTGCTTTAACACATTAAGGCGAAAATTACAGTTTAGTAATGAACGAGTTATCTCCGACTATACTGTAAGAAGGATACTTTGCCGTAATTCAAAAGAAAACAAAACCCCAAAACATAAAATGATTACAGTAAGCGGTTCGGAGTATTTTTTATTATTAATATTCATTTACGTGTTTCAAATAGCACGCGGTATACTCTTCCTTCTTAACTAAAAATTTTCCTTTTTGTGCTTTTCGTGCTTAATATTCCATCCTTTGTTATGAATTTCATGAGCTACAATGAATTAATATACCGGCGTGGCAAAAAGGGGAAATTTTAGCAACATTAATAATGTATTAGTTAATTGTAATACACTATACTTCCAAGAAACGATATTATTCTGGAGAGATTGAATTTCTTAAGGGGTTATACATCCGTTTCTCTGTGACGAAAAATTGACATGTTTTGGAAATTCTCTTTTAGAAAGGGAATAAAATTGCGTGAAAAATTAATAATTAATAATTTCACGTTATTTATTGCTTTACGTATTTAATTTTACTTATCCATCATGCGTAGTAAAGGATAAATCTTTGATGGATTTACACGTTTCAGACACTAGATATTTCAAAAAATATATTTTTAGAAAAAATATTTGCCGTCCGTCTGTCTGTCTGTGTGTGTGTCTGTAAACCCTCTATCTCCCGAACAAATTGAGATAGAGACTTGAAATTTAGTGTGTACTTAATATATAATAATGGGAAGAAGAATATTTAATATCAGTAACCTCGATTATTCGGAACTATCTTTTTCGTATTCTCGAAATATTCGTTCTGATGAAGGGTATATAAAAATTTTCGAAATTTTTTATTTTAAGGAAAGTATGTAAAAGACATTAAAATGAAAAGAAAATTTGCATAAAAAACGAACTCAATCGGATAATTGATTTCTGAGGGTTTTTTTTAATCCTGTTTACCAGACTCTTCGATTTTTCACGACCCTGTATGTTACTTACATTTAAATTTAAGGATATACAGTAAAACCTCCATAACGGACACTCCCGAATAGCGGACACCTCTATTTAACGGACAGTTTTCCGATCCCCACTTCCAAAATCTAAATTTTTGTATGTTTAACCTCTGAATAACGGACATTCCGAATAGCGGACACTAATTTTGGCGATAAAGTATGAGAAATTGTTTTTTAACGTAGAAAAAAAAGTAAAAAGCAGGGTTGGCACGGTTTAAACCAATTGGTTTTTTCCTCAAAAAAACCAATTAGTTTTGTTTTTTTTTTTTTTTTTTCGAAAAAATCAAATCACATTTTCTCATTTTTCTTTATATGTTAAGATTTATAAATTATTGAATATAAGTATTTTATACGTTTCACACTTTACTTCAGCAATAAGCATTGGCACTAATGAGTCTAGGTCATGTTTTTATGCATAGTTTGAAAATCAGTATGCATTGGAGAACACATTTTATTGCGCTAAAGATAAAGCTTAGAACATATGAATTGATCAAAGATAAAATATATAACAATACTCAATATTTAGTATAAAATATTTTCATTAAAAAAGAAAATGCAGATTATTTAAAGCAATCTATTTAACATGCACAATGATTTTGAATATGGAACTCGATGATTCAAATTTTGGACAAAATGTAAAATAATTTTTTTTTTTTTTTTTTTTTTTTTTTTTTTGATTGGGGAGATTATCTTTAAGAATTATAATCAAAATAAGAAGTTGAATTAGACAGTATTCGAAAATGTGTTCCTAATTATAGCATTTTAATAATGCCAATCAAATTTTCCCCCTGTTATCTGCTGAATCTAATGACCAAAAATGCCTATTTCAAATTGTCACTCAAAAAACAAAACCCTCAAGAAATATTTCAAATTTATTTTTAAAAAAGATATACGAAAAAAGAATATTATATTCATCAAACTACATCAAATGTTTATTATTAGTAATCAAAAGATTGTTTATAAGATTTTTCAAAGTATCAATGTTTCACAGAGTAGAGTAATTTATTTTTTAAACATAAAACTGTTTACTAATTGTTTAAATTAAAGTATGATTTTTTTCAATTTTCTGCATAATTCACTGTAATTATTTAATTTAAATTATTTTCAGATGAAATTATACTATTTGTAATCCAACAATATCTATTTTTATCAATAAATATGCATGTGTATGTAATAAAAAAACTTGGTTTAAACCAAAAAACTTTTTTTTTTTTTTTTTTTTTTTTTTTTTTTTTTTTTTTTTAACCTGGTTTTTTTCCAACCCTGGTAAAAAGCCAATAAATTTGTCAGGATAATTTTTTTGATCACAGATAAATGTAGAGAATGGGCCGGGGAAAATCTTCCCTCCCACGTTCTGTATTAAATTCAGTGAATGATCAAGAGGAACATTACTTCACGGAGCATCACAATGCTTCTTCACTTTCTCCGGATGATTTGAGATTTTATGTTTTTAAGAAGTGGCAAAATACAGTAAGCAGTTACAATTTTTTTTGTCTTTAAGATGATTCAGAAACATCAGAACTATTGACAGGGTTAAAATTTCACATTGAAAAAAAAATTATATGTAATCTTTAAAAGCAAATGGAAATCCTTTTTATTTTATTTTATTTTTATTTATTTATTTTATTCATTTATTTTTTTGTAAGAATATAATAAAAAGTGTATAAAGGTATGTACCATTTTATTTCAATTTTATTGATTAAAAATTATTTTTATTTCTGATTAATCATATATTAGAATTTTAGGACATATAAAAGTCAAGTAATGAATCTTTAAGTATTTCTTAGCAATTTTTGAATCTCCGAGGTTTTTCCCAATAGCGGACACCTCCGAATAGCGGACAGTTTCCATGCTCCCAAGGTGTCCATTATTTGGAGGTTTTACTGTATTTTAATTGGATATGAGACTCTTCATCCGATTTAGCAAACTGTTAGTTAATAAATTATCATTTTTGGAGTTATAAAGATTTTTCTTCTACGCGAATCTGTATTGCTTGAGAAATTTGGGGTTTTATATAAATTGTCGAAATTGGTTCATCAGCAATTCATTAGAGCATTAGGGGAGAGAGGGGATGAATGGGACAACAGAAATTTATCTATGTTCCACAAACATAAATAATTTAATAATTTACCTGATAGATGGTAGTACTAAGGTCATTCAACAGACATAGTTTCAAAGAAATATCCATAACAGAAGATTAGCTATTGTACAAAATGTATTTTTCAAAAACCAAAGTAAATTTATCTGTTTAATCTTTTTAGTATTTGATTGATAATTAACTTTCTCAAAACCTTATAATTTTTTAATTTTAAAATGATATAATCTCTTGTTACACTTATAATTGCAAATGAACTATATTGGTTACTTTATATAACCATGTGGCTATGGGGATGAATGGGACAGTGTTTATGGGGATGAATGGGACTGTCACATTCATCCCCAGGGCTATTCCATAGATAAAATTACATTTTGTTATTACCTAGAAACTAGATGTTAAGAGGAGAAAAGGAGGCCACTGTTGTGTTCTAACCGATACACCAGAAAAACAATATTTAAAAAAAAAAAAAAAAAAAAAAAAAAAAAAGGAAAAGAAAAATTAATAAGAAAAATGAATTGCCTGCCTTCAAGAAATATTTTTAGTAAAGATAAGGACAGTAGTGATGAAGCTGACAATTTATCACTTCATGATAAAGATGGAAGTGATTTGAACATGATTTCAAGTGATATGGATTACCAAATTTGCAGCTTGGATAATATAAAAGACTACTTTCTCCTAACAAAGATATGTGGAAGACAAATATTTATCATTGGGTTACTAGGGTTTTAAAGAACAATAATGATAATCTGCAAGTATAATTCATGACAAAAATGATAATTATTCCTTATTTTAATATACCAATCGACCAGGAATTTATTTTGTTAATCTGGAGGATATTGTTATGAAACTACCAAAGCCTAGACTGCTGGGAACTGCCAGAACCAAAGGACTGTTGTCATTTGATATTAGCTGCAGTCACTATGAAATAAAATAAAATATCTCTCTCAGTTTTCAAATAAAATATGTTTGGAATAATTTTTTTTTTTTTTTACCTGTCCATTCATCCCCGCCATGGGGATGAATGGGACAGTATGCATGCATGTTTAACAAAAAATATTAAAAATTTAAAAAACAATTGCTTATTAAAATTAGTCTGTCAATAAGTTGCTAAATGCTGAAGTATTCTTTAAGTAATATTTCTTAAATTAATGACTGTATACAACTTAAGTTATTAGTAAAAATGTAAAAATTGTCCCATTCATCCCCACTCTCCCCTACTATGTGTTAAAAATAATTAGATATGCATTTAAATTTTATTTTGGAATTGCGATACATTATATAAATAGTTTACACAAGTTTTATTTTCATACTAGCCGCACCCGTCGAAATTCGACGGAAAAGAATATAGATATGATATATATCAGTCTTATATACACAATGTTATGACCTCGTAACTCGTCGAAGGCAAATGCTAGTTTTGAACCCAATCGCGGCCGTCGGCCTAATCGTTCCGAGTTTTCGTGGTTTTCTTCAAACCTTGCGTAAATACTGGTTAGGTTTCCTTAGAAAGACCTCCACGAAGGGCACTCCGCCCCGGGCCACTGTCCCTCGAGTAGATAATCGGCCGCCATAAAATAAACCAAACTTATTTACGCAATAAGATACTGAGCGAAATAAACAATTGCCACCTCTTGAAATAGAGATAACGTAACTTTTCATGATAAAGATACACAAAGTTAAAAAAATAACAAAAAATAAGGAAAACAACTCAGCTACAAATCTTTTTTAATGCGGTTTCTAAACCTTAAACAGTATTTAAATGCCAAAATTTTTAGGAAGTTAATATAATACCTCAGAAGACAAATTCAAAAATATCTGCATAGTTTATTTTTTCTTCATTTAAATATCGCTTGCTAACTGTACAATAATCATACACATTTACGACACTTGTAATAAATTTAATTTATTTATTGAACTTGTCATGGACCTTCATGAACTTGTCAAAATTAATTTTATTGTTCTGGCAACGAAAAAAAACGATATTTTTGTTATTAAAAAGAATAAAATTTTTGTATTTGTTGCTGATATGCAGAAAACATTTTATTTATTTTTATTTTAAATAATAACTTAATGCAACGAAAAGGTTTTAATTAATTTTTGATATTATATAAAATAGAAATATCGTAATATCGGCATATCACAGGTTTTATTCTTTTTTTTTTTCTAATATGACATCATTTACACCTTCAGAAACACTCATCTTTTCCAAAATAAAAGCGTGATGTATGCAGTTATTTAAAAATTCTTTAGATTCAAAAAATATTTATTATAATTAAATAAAAATGGCATAATTTATAGAAATGCTTTCAACTGTGCACACGACAGACGTTTAAATAAATAGAAGTTCAGCTAATTTAGATGAGATAAAAGTCATCATCATTGACACAGCTATAACAATGTATATTATATTCATGGAACAAATTTATCTGTTTTCTGAATGACGACGTTTTCTCCATCGACAAAATTTCGCTATAGATATTATATTTTATTAAAGTTTATTTTCTGTTATTTTATTTACATAATAATTAATAATATTTCTCAGTAAATAATCTGTGCATTGTACCGCGATTAGTGAATAATTATGCGCAATCATTTCATTAGGATTAAATTTTACGAAAACCATTATTTTTTTTTCTTTGAAATGCGATTACACATTCACCGATGAAATCGAGTTCCTGATTGGTGAAAAGTAATAAAGCAAAATAAATTTTTATTATATTGAAAAAAGCTTAACCTGTTGCCACTGTTTTAAAGAAATGTTACGAAAAAGCTTTTAAAATTAAAAATAAAATATAAAAATTAAAATAAATTAAAAATTAGCCAGAATGGGCACATCTACACATAAACAGCTTTCATTTAAAAAAATTATTATCAAAATCGGGCCAGTAGAAAGCACAGGGCTGATGACTAAAAAAACAGCCAGGTGTTTTAAATATATAGATTTTATAGTATGCGTATCCATGATGGGGAAGTATTACGATTACCCCCCTCCCCACCCCACCCCAACGACTGATATTTTTCCTGTTAAATTTCGTCACATAATAATTTGGAAACCTGCTGCAGCGTTAACCCGTACCAAAGTATCCGGGGTCGACGAGCAGCGTCCTAATTTCTAATAGAAACTAAATATTACTAATCCTTTATCTACCGACGGTACTTATAAGTACCATTAAAATAACTTACTATAAAATTCTTTTAATACGCCAGTTAATTGTAATATTGTTTAGAATCAGTTGCAGATACATTACTTTATCTTGTTCCAAAAGCATTATTGGTTATACAAAACAAAAATATTTTTAAAAAGGATGATTTCTTTTACCTTTACATCTTTTCAGCTTCCTTGGCGCTGAGGGAGGGGCATGGGGATTTTTCAAAGTGGAAATATTCCTATATTTATATTAGAAGAACATCATATTTTTACATTTTATAATTCTACAAAATACTAAAAAAAATGACTAAAAATAAAAGATTTGAGTGGAGTTATAAAAATTGCACAAAATCCCTGTGAATTCAAATTTAATTAATCCTTCTAAATCCTTCAGTCCTTCTAAAATCCTTCTAAAATTTATTAAATGATTATGTAAATCTTTTAATTTAGTATAAAGAATTTGCATAAAATGCTTTATAATGTAAAATTTTCATGAATTCATAATGCGGTAGATAAAGGGTTAAAAACACAGTTTCTTCTAGTAAAATAATCGTGTAATGCATCGGCTCAAACTTTTGACTTTTAAAAAATAAGAAAATTGTGCGACTTTGAAAAAAAAAAAATTTTTTTCTTTCAAAATTTTAATTTTTAACTTACTGGAAAAATGTCAAAACATGACAATTTTCCAAAAACGCCTGTCCTTTGATAATTTGATTATGTATTGGATAAGCTCAATTTTTATCCATAAATGTTAAAAAATTGTTTAAGTTATTATGCTGCTATACTGAAAAATCTAATTTTCAGAAAATCGTGTTTAAAAGTTTTAAAATGCAATATATTTTGATCGTGTTCGCACTCACATTTTTGTTCATATCTTTCTTAATAGTTGAGATATCACCGCAATATTTCTTCCAATAACTAAACACACTATAAGAATTTAATTTCTACAAAACAAAAAGTCAATATTTTTAAAGTTAATAACTAGCAAAAGGAACAAAGCATACGGCAGTTTCTATCATGATGATAAAAATGAAAAATGTTCGATTGTATATCATTAAATTTTTGTATTTTTCAATGCTTAAAACCTCAAGTCTCTTCTCAAGTCCAGAGTGATGTTTTTCTGAAACATTCAAAGAGTATTTTCTTTTTCTTTCTTTTTTCGTTTTTTTTTTTAACTTGTGGATTGCATGTTTCCTTTTTCGAAACTAAAAAAACCATTTTCCGAAAAAAAGAGAAAGAAAAAAAAGAAAGAATTTTGAAAAAAAAAAAAAAAAAAAAGCGGTCACAGATTAGCATTTTAAAGAAATTTTGGAGATGGCACAGGCCGAAATTATTGACATGAGACAATAATGGAGTATAATTTGAGTGAAAGATTAATCGAAAAAAGGAAAACTCCCCACAATTTAAATCACTTCAATAACCCTTTAGGCTTAGTTTCATGCTAAAAATTAATTTGTAGATGTTAACCCTATTGGTTTAAACTATTGATTTAATATGTTAATTAATTTCAATATTTTGAAAGTGTTTTTTTTTTCGAGAATCGTTACGTTTTTCTCAAACCTAAACTGGTCATTTCTGACACATTTTTTTTATTCATTTTTGTTCGCAACCACAAAAAATTGAGAGTTGATCTTATTTAGAAATTTTTTAATCGAACTTTTTTTTTTTTTTTTTTCGATAAACCCAGAAAACATTTCACAAGATGCTGTTGAAGTTAAAACGAACGTGGGAAAAGAAAAGGAAAAAAAAAAAATAAATAAAAAAATAAATAAAAAATGGTATAAAAAAATAATTTCTGCTAATATAATTCATTTATCAAAAATAAAAATAAATTAAAAACTAGTTGGATGTGTCAATTCCAAAACTTTCTTCTATCTCATAAGTACATTTTAATATATATAAAAAAAAAAAAAAGTGGTGACCCCAAAGTTACCCACCATCGAATTTCCTCGAACATTTGACCTAGCCTAATGAGATTCTGGTATCCGAAAAGCCTAAAACGCAAAATTTAATTAATATTCTGAGAAAATGAGCTTAGTAGTGCCTCATGTTGGGTAATTTATACTAAAACCTAATAAGCATCTATTTATGTCAAGACCTAACAGAATCTGAAATTTGATGGAATTTCGTCCATTAGTTCTTGAGATATAGTTATAACAAAAAATTTGCAAAACGTAGCACAGCAACATCATATCTTGAACAATTTATGCCAAAATGTAAAAAAGCGTCTAATTATGTTATGGTGTAAAAGAATCTGAAGTTTGATGAAATTCTGTGCATTAGTTCTTGAGGTATAGCTAGTTTAAAAAAACCGTGTAAAATATAGCACAGCAGCACCATCAGTTGAAGGATTTATAACAAAACGTAATCATCGTGTAATTATGTTATATGTCATTTTTTAACAAAATCTGAAGTTTGATGAAATTCTGTGCGTTAATTGTTGAGATATAGCTATCGGAAAAATCATGCAAAATGCAGCATAGCTGCACCGTCTGTTGCAAGGTTAATACCAAAATGTAATCAGCGTCTAATTATGTTATATATTCTAGTGTAACAGAATCTAAAATTTGATGAGGTTCTCTGCATTATTACTTGAGACATAGCTATCGCAAAAATCGTGCATAATGTAGCATAGCAGCGCCACCTATAGGCCAGTTCACACCAAAACCTTATCAGTGGCAATTATCTCAAGGTATTGCGGAATCTGAGTTTGGTGAAATTCTGTGCATTAGTTCTTGAGATATAGCTATCATGAAAATCATGAAAAACGTGGCATAGCAGCGCCACCTGCTGGCCAATTTACACCAAAACTTAATCAGCGTCTATGTATATCTAGGGGTCACAGAATCTGAAGTTTGGTGAAATTCTATGCATTAGTTCTTGAGATATAGCAATCTTGAAAATCATGAAAAATGTAGTATAGCAGCGCCACCTGCAGGCCAATTTTCACCAAAAACCAATAGGCACTAATTCATACCAAGGTCTAGCTGAATATAAAATTTTATTAAATTTCGAGCATTAGTTCTTGAGATAGAGCGCCCACAAATTTTTTGTCACATACTGACAGACAGACTCACAGACAGACATTTTCTAAAAATAGTCAAAACGTGTTCAGAACTCTCTAAAACGTATAAATCCGTCGAAAACCGGAAGTCGAAAATTTTCATGAATCCAATACTTTCTTCTTGTAAAGATAAAAGAAAGTAAAAAAATTGTTAGATTACGAATCATTTAAATAATGATACCTCCAAGAGTCATGCTTTTGCGTTCAAGAATGAGTTGGAAAATATATGTCAAAAAATTTGGCGTTGTTGAACGGGGAAAAATATTCTTTTTTTAATCCGCCTCATAGCAACATGCAGCACATTTTTTCCCCTCGTCAAATATGATGCATAATCGTAAATAAATTTGGTTTAAGTCTAAAGATAACTTGTAACATTGTCAAAAGTATTTCGGTATCTGGCACAGACTTTTTTTTTCTGTTGCATTTTTACTAGGAACTGACATAATAAAAAAAAATCCACAATTCGAACGTCTCAGACATTCAATATCCTTGGCATCCAAACTCGAAACATGAAGCTTCTTGCATCGTGTTTCTCTAAATTCACCGCATGAATTGGATTTTCCTGTCTTTTGCATGCTGCTTAAGAACAGTAATAATGTATTTTAAGACGGGATGCGATTTTTCAATTGTTTTCAAAATAATTACGCAGCAGATAACTTTCATTTGTAAATTGCTATAAATAAACAGAAATTCGAAATTTAAAGCTGTGTTAATGTTCTGCAAACCAGATTCTGTGCTACACATATTGTTTTATTTATTTTTTCTTTATTTTTTTTTCTTTCAATTGTTCTATCCAATTTAGTAATTTTAATGTGTCTTGTTTTTGATGTTTTTTCTGCAATTGGTTTTGGTTTTGTGCGTGTTGATAGCCCCAAATTCGTATTATTTTGCTTTTTAATGGCTAATACGAAAATAAAACCACACGCTTCATTTGTAGTTCCAAAGTATTTGGGGCCTGGAGATTTTGCTTTGGTTCTGCAAATTCTTTTTGTATTCATTTTTGTATTATTATTTTTATTTTCTCTCATGTTTCAATGCGATAATTTTCTATTAAATTCAATAGTTCATATATCGTAATACAATTATTGGTTTTATATATATATATATATATATATATATACTAGCTGATCTCTCTGTTTTTATACGGCCCCATGATACTATCTTATATATATATATATATATCTTATATATATATCTTACATATATATATAAATCTAGCATTTAATGATTTCATATTTTTAAACAAAATACTTTGCAAATGAATCTAAGATTGAGGTCCCACTGCCTCCGACAACGTATACCGTCGAATTTGTATGTTTTTATAATTCTAAATAATAATGCATCCAAACAAACCTTAAGTTTAGTATCTCACAGCCTTCTGCAGTGTAGTGCTTCGGGCGTACATAGCACTCATCAGTTCGATTTTTTTTAAAAACCAAATCTTAAATATGTATGATACTATATCTTCAAACCGTTTTTGTATGAAATTATGTTTTTAAATGAAAATCTTTTCAACCAAAATAAAGAGTCCCTTGGTATATGGTATTATATATTTGATTTCTGACATTTAGGTACGTTAAATATTTAGTTTTAACCAACAGTTCTCGAGGAAACTTAATTAAAAAAAATCTTCCCTCCACCTTCTTTTAAGATATGAAATAATATCTCCCATTCTCCATCGAAAAATGTTCAAAAGGCAACTCCCTTCTTGAATTCTTCGAAATCACTAAGAAAGAAAGAAAGTCTCGCAAATTATTGGAGACTTTCAGAAAACAAATTTTTAAATAGTAAATTTTAATATGCTTTTTAAAACAAACCCACCTTTAGAAAGAAAAAAGTTATAATCTATAAGCAGGTATTTTTTATTTTTATTTATTTATTTATTTATTTATTTATTTTTTGCATTTTATTCAGGAGGGGGCAAATCCGGAGTTGTAAATATTACACTGTTAAATAAATAAAATAAAATAAACCGGACGATTTTATGAAATTGTATTGGAAATCGGTACAATTACAATTGTAACGGTACAATTTACTGTTTTTTACCCAAAAAATTTCCGTAAATTGGACAAATTTTTTCGAGGGTTTTCTGGAATTTACGGAAATTTTTCCGCGAAAAAAAACAATATAGATTGTACTGGCGTGCCGATTTCTAGTACAATTTCTGCTAAATTATCCAGTTTTTTTTTTTTTTTTTTTTTACAGTGATGGGAAAATACTTTACTACTAGTAAATATTTACCGGGATACAATTGTCTCATGCAAGTGTATCCCGGTAATATCTACTGTAATTGGTCAAGGCTGAAAAGCGCATGTATTTTCAAAAATTGTGACATTGTATTCAAAATGGACCATATTTCAAAATTACGAAAATACTCAAGATCACAAATAAAGAAATTACTGTGCGAATCGTGAAAGAAATTTCTTGCCATTAGTGTTGCAATTCTAAAAGTGTAATTATTTTAATAAAAATTCGTGGACTATTTCGTTAATAGTTTCATTTTCTACAGGTTTTAAACATATTTGCCTTTTGCTTTTGCTTTTTTTTTTTTTTTTTTTTTTTTTTTTTAATTGCCAACTAATTTCCTAGCGGAAAAAAAAATTAAGTTTATTTCAACCTCTTAGGCACACTTTGCATATAATTACACAACTTAAAAAAAAAAAAAAAAAAAAAAAAAAGAAAAGAAAAGAAAAAGAAAAAAAGAAACAGAAGTTTAGTGATATGATTGAAACCTCAAAATTTAGTTTTACACGTAGGAAAAAAAAATGAAAAAAGCTTTTCCAAATTTATGAAAATAAATTTACGAAAAAACCAACATGAAGAAAAAAATCTGAAATATTATTCTTCTAAGATTCATTTTCATATCGTGCCCATCCACTCATTTACATTTTTTGATAAAATACTTAACAATGGTCTCATGCAAGTGTATCCCGGTAATATCTGCTCTAATTGGTCAAGGGTGAAAAGCGCGTTGCATTTAACAAAAATCGTGATATTACGTATTCAAAATGGACCCATCCTTCCCAATTACGCAAATACTCAAGATTCCAAATAAAGCAATTACGCTGTGAATCGTGAAATTTATCGCCATTAGTGTTGCACACAAGTTTTACCGACACAAATTGCTCTCTCATATAGAGGCTTTTATTTTATTTCATTTAACTTTTGAGCTGTATGAGAGATCGCCGTATATTAATATTCCCCTGGCGCTTGCAAACTATAAATAATTTCAGAGTGGGTAGTTAATAAACCGCGCAAATATAACAGCTACATAAATATTCTGCGTGTTGTTTTTATTTTGGGATGTGTTTAATTTTTCAAAACTAAAGACCTCCCCTGTCAAATGAAATACGTTGTCTGATGCTTTGATCATTCCGACATTTCTTTTTATCTTATCAAAGTAATTTAAATTTTAAAAGAAATAAAGGCTAATTATTACTTTTGTATTATTTATGACTTTGATAACTATTTAATTTGCCACAAAATTGCCGTATTTTTTTAAATGTTAATTTATAATTTAACGATATTGATTTATTAAGATAAAACAGCAAAACAAATATGAACATTCTGCTATTACATTAGCTAATCAAAATATAATCAAACATTTTTTGGTGTTATCAAGTTAAGTCAATGAAACCATTTAATTATTATTTTTGTGCTGATTATCTTTTAAATTTACTAATAGGAAAAATAAACAAATATGAGTATTCAAAGCATGAAGGCTGGAAAATATATAACTTAATCTTGATCGTTTTCATGTTAACTTTATTAACTATCTAATTATTATTATTAACTATTATCATATGTGTTTATCATAACTGTTGCACAGTTCATGGGATTATTATCGCCTCGCCCATTTTATGCGTTTTCTCTAAAAAATTGTTTATTTGTAAACTATAAAAGAAGTTCCGTGTAAAGGAATTTCAGATATTATGAAATATCATTTACATTTTGTGTTGAAAATCAACATTAAAAACAGAAAGAAAAATCATGCGTCAAGCATAGATTATGAAGCACATTCCAAACATTCAGAATAAAGTATCAAACGTGGATCGCCGTTTAAAAAATTAAAATATTATGTCTCATTCCATCATGTAGAAGTGCATAATACCTTTCAAAACCAAATTTCAGCTGTTCCTATCTACAATCAGAAAATTATCCGAATGTTTTAGTAGCTTTGTATATTATATAAAGATTTGCATCTATTCACAACATACATATCAAACTTTAATTGATTTAAGAAATACATATATTTCAGTTGAAAATTCCCCTTCACAAATTTTCTCTAATAAAGAGAATGATATACGAATACTTTTGTCCAACCCTGTATATGAGTTATAGAATTTATATAGAAAAGCAATATGCCAAAATCCAGCAATTATAACGCAAAGACAGTACTGTAACCAATTTATTTAGTGCATCTCTGTAAATTAATGTGGGAAAGTATAAAAATTGCTTTGTAGTGGTGTCTAGGGATCAAAATGATGGCCCAGGCGATTTTTTGATGGAAATCTTGATTTCTTTAATGTTTCAATGTTCTAGATTAAATATACACATATATGTAGACTGGAACACAATTATATACATTCTGATGGATGTGCAACATAAGAAAACGAACTGCAATAGGCCGTCTGCCTATCCAAGCTTGCTTAAATCCGAAATAGCTTGCCGTTATTCCATTTTCCCCAGGCCCACCTGACCTGGGTTTCACTCCGAGATATGCGGACAGCCACAGAACCGTCTGTTCTCCGCTGATTCCCGCTAGCATCTATCTCAATTCTCCTAAAAAATTACTTAGTTCATCAAAATTTCCTTTGATCGCGAGTCTAAGCCGATCATCCAGAGCCTCATCATAGAATGTGCTTATTCAGCAGTGCAGAGTTCAACTCTTGTTGCTGGGTGCCTTTGTCGATGGATCCCACATTAATAATAAATGCTATAAATGCTCTGTTTTAACATGATCTTAATGAAATTCAGTGATTTATGTCAATATCAATACATTTGAAATAGCGCCATTTCATTAAAATACTCTCCAAACGATTTTTCTCCATATATCTTAATGTAATCGAACTCTTTTGAGTGCCCTTGTAAATGAACTATTAGTCGAACATACTTCATAATCATATGCAATGCTAAACATGCTTTGGTGACCCCAAGTAAGCTTTATTAATTGCATGAAAATCCGAGTATATTTACGAGAGTTAGAGCGTGAAGGACGAACAGACAAACCGAATGCATAAGCACTTTTCAACTTTGTTGGCAAGTGCTAAAAATGAGATGCATTATAATTCATTAAAGTACAAACTTTGACTATTTCTTAATACATTTTTAATGCGGATAAAGTAGAAAAAACTAAATATCAAAATTTAGACTTAAACATGTGGGTAAATGTGATCGCAGATCTCACAAAAGATTTCGATTAATATTTCTTTCAAAGCAACTTATCCTTTAAATAATGAATCCAAATTGTTATTTTATAATTATTAAACTCTTACATATGTAGTAGCACCAATAAATTTAATTTTAAAGAAATTATAAAAGGAAGTTATTTATTTTAAATCAAATTAAAAATATCAAAATCAAATTATTTTTAAGAAAAAAATCCAAAATTTTAAATATTTTGAAAATTTGAAATTAAAGAAATTTTGCAGAGATCTAAATGAAATTTTTAATTTTTTAAAAACGAATAAAATTGTTTAAACGAAATTTAAAATGTTGAATCATTTATAAATCGCAATGTTTTTAAAACAGAAAGAAAATTGAATTACAAAGAAATTGAATGAAAATCAATGATAAAAAAAAAAATAATAATAATAATAACCCTTAAATCGGCAAAAATTACGATATTTTTTTTAATTAAATCAATCTTAATATGACTTTCAACGTTCAGCACTTGGGATTGAACTAAGATCTTTCTGTTTTCTAGCGAGACGCTTTACCTCCATGCTATGATGTCGACACGCAAAACGTTTAAATTGAGGTTCAGTTTTAAAATTTAAATTTCAAAAGTGAGCGGATAACTTAGAAAAAATTGATTTAATTAAAATAACAGACTTTTTCAGACTTTATGATTTGTCATGTGACAAGGAGTACTGAACTATTTAAGTACACAAAATTTGAAGTCTGTGACTTATACAGATTTTATGCACGGACTCTGTGACAGACGGATAGACAGAGAACAAGAGATGAATAGGCTTTCGTCATATGATAGAAACTTTAAAAAAGAATTACAGTTTTTGAGTAATATAAACCACTCTGGGGAATAACCCTATTGAATAGGTTATGAGGAGTATTAAAATTGCAAGAAAAACTATGATTTATCAGAATAATTAAAATTAATTAATGAGTCAGCATTAGTACATCATTTACAAATCAACAGATTCCTTGAACAATAACATAAAAAAAAAATAAATAAATAAATAAATAAAAATAAAAAGAAGTAAGGAGTTGGAAATTGCACGTCAAATATAGTAAATAAAGAGCATTCTTGCTATATCGAAGTATTAGTAATATTTTGTGTGTCCCTGGAAATACTATCTGCTTTCTATTATACAACTTTTAGTAAACCTCAGCAACGTATATATAAATTTCATAAAATGCGAAATAGTTTAATATAATTAAAATATATCCCAAACAATGTTTCCCGCTAAACTATATGTAATGGGATACTTTTGTGTGGCCCTGTAAATTAATAACAAATATCTTTTTCACCACAGATTGTATCGAATGTATATTTTGGTATCTACTTCATAGATCATTATCGATTTTATTATTTTTGAAAATGTATAACGTCATCATTAAAATACACTTAAAACTGCTTTTTTCCCCATTGGCCGTAATGTAAAGGAATACTTTTGATTGTCCCTGTAATTAAACTACCCATCCGATTTTCATAAAATATCAAATGACTCGACAAAATTATGTATTTTAAATCTCGAACGATTTTGTTTGGGTAGTCTTTGTTCTGTTATATGTGGATGGATAGATGAACAGATGGACGACGATTATATGTGCTACGTATTTACATAATTACAAACGCATCTAAAGAAGCTGAAGTTTCCAAACAGTAAATGCATTTTAACTTATTCTTCTTCAAAATCATCCTGTTTTCTTTAAAAAACGTATTAGGACATTTTTCTACGAATGAAGCATCAGTTTCCCTTAATAGTAATTTCAATTTTATTTAAACTTCATTGATATTTTGTGATTATGTAAGTCAAAAAATTCTGTTCATAAAAGTGGTTTTCAAATTCAAGTACTTTATGAAACTTATACGGTACTCTACTTAATTACTTTTGCTGTTAAAATAAATGGTATTATCAAAAGTATTTAAAATTTAATCAGTGATATACTCGTTTGCTGATTTTCTTAAAAATATAACATCTCAATAGCAATCAATAAGTGCAATTTCATCCTTATCAGTTATTCGATAAATTTTTCGAAAGCGAACACAACAAATTTTTGAAATCCTCATTTTTGTCGCAAGGATAAAACCTTTTAATATTATTCGAGAGACCAGTTACAAACTCACAAACAACTCAACTCCCTGTAATTAATCTACGAAGTCTGGAAGTTTTTCTCATTAAATACCCACTTACTGCCGTCTATATTTCTAGCAAAAAACCGGCGTCCTTGTCTGTCCTTTGCTGACAGTAACTTTGGACGCATCAAGTGCACCTTGTATTAATCCTCCCTGTATCTACAGATTAGTACATAACATACTCTCTACATCTAGTTGCTAAGACAAGTCCTGAAATCATGAAGTGCTTGAAATCAGATGTGTGTTCATCTTCACCCTATCTTGCTATTTTATTATTGTTATTCTTCTAATATTCTTTTCACTTGCCATTTTGATTTACGAAGTATTTCTTGCAATTTTCTTGTTTGTGGAGAAAGGCTTGTTTCCACAAACCTTTCTCCATAAGAAGCTCTTGAAGTCTTCGAAGTTCAGCCGAAGGAAATATAGCTTTGTGTCGTTGCATAAGAAATGAGTATTGGCCGCCTGTAACTTGGCCCACGGAAATCGAATCAAGAATTTCTCTAAATTATTCTCTGGTGATCAGCGCTTTCTCTCATTGCATTTTATTAAGGAGAATTTTTTTTTTCAAAAGTTCTTTGTGTCCGCGCAAACCAAAATATCTTTTACATAGTTGATTAATCTTGCTTCAATGCATTTTTATTCAAAGTATTTTAATTCAAACTATTTCCTTTTCCTTTAACTTGAAGTCCAAATTCACGGTTTAAATTTTCCCCCCAATTGCAACTTCTTCCATTACAATCTTGGGTATTCCTGGATATATTTCAGTGTAAGTGTAGTCAATTCAATATGCATATTTAAAACTAAACCAATTTAATATAATCAAACCATCTTCAGACATCAATAACATTTTACACTTTCAATAGATTAAAAACCGCGTACAACAAATTCAAAGCTTTCACTTACAACTGACTGATTTCAAATCATAGTTCATTAGTTATTCAGAGGAGAATTTCAGAACTACTTGCGCCATCTATTGACACTTAATTTAAGCGTTAAACAATAGTATTTCTTGTATAGAGGGATGATGTCTCTTATAGGACGTAAAAGACAAGCTATTTAATATTTCCAATAGGTAAATAAATAAGCTTCGAAAAAACCCAATGCTATCCGATGTATATTCACGGCATCTTCGCTCAACAGCAGTCAAAGGAAAACATCTGACATCCAAGTTCATTAATAGTGAGAAATGGCACTGGATCCATCCTGAGCTATAAGTTTCTTGGTATTTCAGTTCCAAAATTAGAGAACGATTTAAAATACGTCGGTACTTTTAAAGCAGTATCAATTGATATACCTTCGACATTAATTACCCAGCAACACCTGTTGGAATCAAATACTTGATAGTTCCATACTTTTCCTGCTCCGCCTTTCTCCTGCCATCCGATCATTGAAAGTTCATAAATAGTGAAAAATGGCACTGGATCCATCCTGAGCTGTAAGTTTCTTGGTATTTCAGTTCCAAAATCAGAGAACGATTTAAAATGCGTCGATACTTTTAGAGCAGCATCAATTGATATACCTTGACCTTCGACATTAATTGCCCAGCAACACCTGTTGGAATCAAATTCTTGATAGTTCCATATTTTTCCTGCTCCGCCTTTCCCAATAATAAAAGTACGCTTAGGGAATATTGTTGCTGTTGTTTGTTAAGGCTGTTCTGAACATCAGTGGAGCATTTTCTGTTGTTCATCACTAAATCTGATGTTAAAAATGATGTAATTTCGATACACTGTAAGTTGTAGTTCTTTAAATAGTTCAGAATTGAAGAAAAATTGCGACCAGGATAATTGTTACTCTCGAATTTCCATTCGCATGCATGGTCAATCACGCGTTATTTCAAATCATCTTCTTATGTCTGCACAGGGACGATAAAACCTGCGGCAGGAATGCAAAGATGATTATTTTTACATTCTGTTCGCACCAGTATTTTTAAATATACATTTAAAAATATATTTCTCTCGCAAATGTTGTAAAAGTTTGTGTTAAGGTTTTCTGTTTTCAGAAGGTGGTGTCAGAATTAAAAAATAGTCATCTGCGGTAGCTCTGCATCTGTGGCCATATAGGAATCAATCCTGCGGTGTTCTTTTTGCAGTCTTTCTGACTTATGTATACTTTTGAAAGCAGGTAAAATAGTTTATTCACAACCATCAGCTTTTACTATCAGTACCATCATTTGCTCATCCTTCCATGAAAACAGGTTCTCTTGCAGATTACATACAGAATGCCCTCTCCAAGAAATTCTGAGTAATTCTTGATGCCTTATGGCTAAATTAAAACCCTCGTATTGATAAGCATGTGTTAATACGCTCAATAAGTTCCAGGTTTTACTGCAGCATAAGCATTAGTTAAAGTAATATAATTCCATTAATTTAATGCATATTTAATACATTGAGCTATGATCAACTCTCAGGAATTACACTGTTAAAAACTTTGCTGTAGTTTGAACCAAATTTTGGTGCTCAGTGGCTGCCACCATAAGATGGTGAAATATCGTACCAACATTTGCAACTTTCTATTTCAACTTCGTTCCAACTATTGGAAATATGATTCAAAAGGAACTCCAAATATTGGTTCAAGATTTCACCATCTTACAGTGGTAGTTATAGAGCAACAAAATTTGGTTTAACCTAGGACAGGATTTTTAATAGTGTAGATTCATATGCCTAATGAAGTTTTTAACATGTATTATTAGAAGAATAATCTTTTTTTCGCATTTCACTGGGGAAAAAAATGAGAACTCAATTTACATTGCATACTCAAAATAGATCCGTCACAAATGTACTCAAAATTCAGAAACACATCCACTCACTTTTTGATCCCATGGTTGTGCTCAAATATAACTCTTTATTTACTGTTCCCCTGAACCTACAAATTAAGCCAAAAAAGTACTAACATTTATTTTCTCTTCAAAATTATTAACAGAAAAAGTTTAATTAATTATTTATTAAGAAAAATAGCAAACTATTTAGAAAGGATGGGAACCATGGGAATTGAAAGGTTAAGTTAAACAATCAAAATGTTATCTCAATAGGAAAATTGAAAATTTTTATGCCGATGTTTCAAGGATGTTACAGTTAACGAATGCTTTCGGCTTCCATCCTCGGCAAGATATAGATGCTTTTGCCCAGCTCAATTTCGTTATCAATGCTACTAATATTTTGGGTGCTATCGTATTCACAAAAATCCGATGGAAAATAAAAATCTATAAAAGGACAAGGGGAAATGCTGTACAAGTAAAAAAGAGCTTTATGTACAAAAATCATATTGGTACGATTTTGGTAATATTTAAAAAAAAAAGTGTATTTAAAGATTCACCTTTACATTCGGTTCATCGTAGTAAATACAATAAAAAGGGTCCCTAGTGTGATGCAGGCTTACAAGAATACAAAACAATTAATGATAGAAAAAGTCTTTGTAGAAAAAGTTTAGATTTTTGACATTTTTGAAACAAAAAGGAAATTCATTTTTTTTATTGTTACATGTAGGTTCAAATCAAACAATACAACAAGATTGATCGGTTCTTGTTTTAAGCAATCTATCAGGGTGTAGGAGGATATACGTTGTATATTTTCTGAATATCTGCAATTATCATCTGTCATACAGCGTATACTCTCTGATGTATACACACTGCCTATAAAGTACATACTATGGGGGTTTTTTTATGACTATACCATTACACTTTAGGCTTAATATAGTGATACTTTAAGGGTGTTCTTAAATCAAAAAGGACAATTTAATTATATCAATTTTACTTTATTTCTGTTTGGAAATTCATGAAACGAGCAGATGTTATTGTCCAAAAACAATCTAATCGCACTCATTTTTCCGTTTTTTTTTTTTTTTTTTTTTTTTTTTTTTTTTTTTTTCCGAACACAATAGATTTGTCAGAAAATAGTGTCAAAGCAGGCGTTTTGAACCGACTTTCCGCGCGAAAGAAAAAAAATCCAACGAAGAGAAAAAAACGTGTTTGTCACTTTTTCGAAAACGCTTATAACTGAATAGGTTATTTATTCTAAAAAAAAGAAAAAGAAAGAAAAATTCAGTTAGATTCCAAATCGCTACCATAGTCAGTCTTTGTCATTTTCTATCTTTCCTTTAAAAAATGAACTTGTAAATGTGTCAAACGTTCGCACTTTTTGAGCAGAACAGTTGAGAACAGCCTTGATGATCCGAATAATATGTTCTTTCTTTTTCGAATATTTTTCTTGAATAAAGTGTGTAAAGCGGCTTCCTTGAAAGAAAGCGTCAGTCGAAATATATTCTCCAGCCGGATCCTGACAACAGAATGGCACACACTAACAGTGCAAAATCGCCCGCACAAATCTAAAGAGTCATAACAAATTAGAACTCCTGATAGATAACGATAAAATTTTTAATATTTTTGCAGTATACGTAAATAAACCAATAAAATCTCTGTAAATTTTTGTGGTTGCTTTCTTACTTCGCATTAATGTTTAATTTTTTTTTTACATTTTCCTATTTATATATCTTCTAGGTTAAAAAAATCAAAAGCAAAGAAAAAAATCTATAAAGTTCCGAAAATTGTATTTAAATGTTACATTTAACTCTCGTTCAAAAATCGTTATGAATAACTGGGCCACACGCATGCCACATTCATTGACAGCTATTAACATTTAAACGCTTTCGTGACCGTAAATTTAACCAATTTAGCAGTGGATTACTGTAAGAGATACAATAAAACCCTTAGAACTTGCTTCATAATCACCTGCTTTTTACATATTCATCTATCGTATAACAGCAATTTTTATTTCATCAACCTACGAGAGATCCCACGCAATAAAAGCACAATCTGCGCCACAATTGCAATTTGGCGCTTTCTTCACTCTATACATACACCCTAAACCAGTCATGTGAGGATTTTGATGCGGTTTTTTTTAATAGATAGAATGATTCAAGAAGAAGGTTTATATGTATAATAACATCCATTAAATAGTGGAGAAATATTGTTATTTTTGAGATTTTTAATGTGATGTCGTAAATAATTTCATTTTTTCCTCTTATACATTGCAAACGCAGGCTGAACCCTACAAGATTTATCAAAATAATGTACTAATTATTGTACACATTATATACACATTGTATCACTACATAGTATAAAACAAAGTCGCTTTTTCTGTCCCTATATCCCTATGTGCGCTTAAATCTTTAAAATTACGCAACGGATTTTTATGTGGCTTTTTTTAATAGATAGAGTGATTCAAGAGGAAGGTTTATATTTATAATAACATCCATAAAACAGTGGAGAAATGCTGTTATTTTTGAGGTTTTTAATGTGATGTCGTAAATAATTTCATTTTTTCCTCTTATACATTGCAAACGCAGGCTGAACCCTACAAGATTTATCAAAATAATGTACTAATTATTGTACACATTATATACACATTGTATCACTACATAGTATAAAACAAAGTCGCTTTTTCTGTCCCTATATCCCTATGTGCGCTTAAATCTTTAAAACTACGCAACGGATTTTGATGCGGTTTTTTTTAATAGATAGAATGATTCAAGAAGAAGGTTTATATGTATAATAACATCCATTAAATAGTGGAGAAATATTGTTATTTTTGAGATTTTTAATGTGATGTCGTAAATAATTTCATTTTTTCCGCTTATACATTGCAAACGCAGGCAGAACCCTACAAGATTTATCAAAATAATGTACTAATTATTGTACACATTCTATATACATTGTATCATCACTACATAGTATAAAACAAAGTAGCTTTTTCTGTCCCTATATCCTTATGTGCACTTAAATCTTTAAAACTACGCAACGGATTTTGATGCGGTTTTTTTTAATAGATAGAGTGATTCAAGAAGAAGGTTTATATGTATAATAACATCCATTAAATAGTGGAGAAATATTGTTATTTTTGAGATTTTTAATGTGATGTCGTAAATAATTTCATTTTTTCTGCTTATAAATTGCAAACGCAGGCAGAACCCTACAAGATTTATCAAAATAATGTATTAATTATTGTACACATTATATACACATTGTATCACTACATAGTATAAAACAAAGTCGCTTTTTCTGTCCCTATATCCCTATGTGCGCTTAAATCTTTAAAACTACGCAACGGATTTTGATGCGGTTTTTTTTAATAGATAGAGTGATTCAAGAGGAAGGTTTATATGTATAATAACATCCATTAAATAGTGAAGAAATACTGTTATTTTTGAGGTTTTTAATGTGATGTCGTAAATAATTTCATTTTTTCCGCTTATACATTGCAAACGCAGGCTGAACCCTACAAGATTTATTGTGTATAAAGACATCCTGTAATTGTTGTAAAAATAAAATAAATAGGTAAAAATGTAAAAATTAAATCACTACATAGTATAAAACAAAGTCGCTTTTTCTGTCCCTATATCCCTATGTGCGCTTAAATCTTTAAAACTACGCAACGGATTTTGATGCGGTTTTTTTTAATAGATAGAGTGATTCAAGAGGAAGGTTTATATGTATAATAACATCCATTAAATAGTGAAGAAATACTGTTATTTTTGAGGTTTTTAATGTGATGTCGTAAATAATTTCATTTTTTCCGCTTATACATTGCAAACGCAGGCTGAACCCTACAAGATTTATTGTGTATAAAGACATCCTGTAATTGTTGTAAAAATAAAATAAATAGGTAAAAATGTAAAAATTAAATAAGTAAAAATGTAGTGTATGAATTACAAATAAATAAAAAATAATACTAATATCCGAATTTTCTTTTATAAATTTACACTTCACTATCACTACATAGTATAAAACAAAGTCGCTTTTTCTGTCCCTATATCCCCATGTACGCTTAAATCTTTAAAACTACGCAACGGATTTTGATTCGGTTTTTTTAATAGATAGAGTGATTCAAGAGGAAGGTTTATATGTATAATAACATCCATTAAATAGTGGAGAAATACTGTTATTTTTGAGGTTTTTAATGTGATGTCGTAAATAATTTCATTTTTTCCGCTTATACATTGCAAACGCAGGCTGAACCCTACAAGATTTATTGTGTATAAAGACATCCTGTAATTGTTGTAAAAATAAAATAAATAGGTAAAAATATAAAAATTAAATAAGTAAAAATGTAGTGTATGAATTACAAATAAATAAAAAATAATACTAATATCCGAATTTTCTTTTATAAGTTTACACTTCACTATCACTACATAGTATAAAACAAAGTCGCTTTTTCTGTCCCTATATCCCTATGTGCGCTTAAATCTTTAAAACTACGCAACGGATTTTGATGCGGTTTTTTTTAATAGATAGAGTGATTCAAGAGGAAGGTTTATATGTATACACTGTAAAAAAAATCCAGTAACGTTCCTGGGAAAAAATGGGCAGCTGAGTTGCCCATTATTTCCAAGAAACATTTCTTGAAAATGACTGGAAGTTTACTGTACAACTTAAAAACTTTCCACAGAAATGTCAGTAAGTTTCCTGTGAAATGCCAGGAACGTTTCTGTTGACAACAAAACATTACTGATACTTCGCAGAAAGCTTACGTTATTTCCTAGGGAACGTTCCAGACGTGTTAAAAAAGGTTTCTGTTATTTTTGAGAAATGTTTCGTATAAATAATGAGCAATTCATCTGCCCATTATTTCCTAGAATTTTCGAATTTCTTTTTACAATGGAGGGACATTTCATACATTACACTTTTTCTTTTCTTTTTTTTAAACTTTCATTAGATTAGATGAAAGACATTATACAATCCATTTTTAAGATTTAAAAATATACAATTTTTTCTTTACTTTAGTACATAGTTGAAGCAGTTTATGAATCATTTTTCATAGATTGAAAGTAATTAAAATCTCTAACGATAATTAAAGATAATTCTTCGCCCCTTTAATAATATATACACGACTTTATTTTTATAAATTTTTATATCTTTGATAAAACTATTGAAATTTTTAACATTTCATATATAATTCAAGGAAAATGTGCGCACAAAAATTCAGACACATTTTGTATGCAACATTCTAAGGATTATTTAAATTTGCTGCAGTTTTTGATTTTTTTGTTTTGTTTTGCTTTTTTTAAGGTGAAATTAAAATAATCATTTATATATGGTTTTACAATTTACATTTATTCTGCTGTAAAAAATCAAAATAGCTTAGGAAACAGACAGTAATCATATTATGACTCAATAATTAACAATATTTTTCTTAGACAGGTGCAACTATTTTTATTAATTTCACACATAATTTAAAATATAATGTTATAATATTTCACCGTTCTTACGTAAATATTTGCCATTTGATAGGTATTAAAATCTGAAAACATTGCTTATTTTTTTTTCTTCCATATAACATATAAACACATTTTAATAATTAAATTTGCCAAAATTTTATGCTTTAATTTGTTCAAGATTTTTAAAAATGATATTTAGTATAATATCAATTATGATCTTAATTCTATACTATATAACTACAGATTTTCTTTTTTCCATATTTATAACTATAACCAAATTTTAAAACTCTGTTTTAATTGTAAATTAATTGCAAGTTATTAGCAATAAATCATATAAGAAATTGGATAATTTAAAATTGAGTTTGAATTTTATAAAAGAATAGCCGTTATTCAATTTGACTTAAATATAAAATATTTCAACTCAAGCAAAATTAAATGAAAAACTATATATAAATTTATATTTTTGACAGCAAAAGTTGAATTTGACAGCTTCAAAAGCAAGGATAAAAATAAAATAATACGGATATTATCAAGTTAAATAATGCTAAATTTTAACATAATATAATATTTTTGCGGAGAGATAGCTACTAAAATATTTCTGATTATTAGCATAACAAAATTATTTCTTAAAATTAAAAATAAAAATAGAAAGAAAGAAAGGTTATTTTCGACTTTTTCATTTAATTACGAGAAAAAAAAACAATAGCATAAGCATGGATATGGATTAACATTCATTTTAAATCTTAGACATGAATCTATAATTCTTAAATAGAAACTCGTTAAAATATAAATAACTTTAAGATACACGTTTATAAGAACCATATTTATTCTAAAATTAATAAAGCATATAAAAATATTAGTGGATCATGTCATTAGTGGATCATTAGCGATGTCACAAAGGTATTTTCCTCTGAAAGGGCTCGACCTTGACATTACAGGCAGAAATGATTCTGTGCTTTATTCACTTATTTGCATTTCACAATGATTTTTTGACATACACATAAGGAATTCGTTTTCGACACCCGCGTGCAAACTACGGACAACAAAATAAAAAAAAATGGCTTCCGCACTTCCGCTTCTAACGCCTTTTGCTGATGGAAACTGGTTTTCTGGAACGTTTCAGGTGTGAAAAGCAGGATTTTACAGGAAAGTGGTACATTACTTTGAAAACCTAAAAAAAGGCGAAACGTTCCGGGAATATTTTTGAAACGTTACCATATTTTTTTACAGTGTAATAACATCCATTAAATAGTGGAGAAATACTGTTATTTTTGATGTTTTTAATGTGATGTCGTAAATAATTTCATTTTTTCCGCTTATACATTGCAAACGCAGGCTGAACCCTACAAGATTTATTGTGTATAAATACATCCTGTAAATGTTGTAAAAATAAAATAAATAGGTAAAAATGTAAAAAGTAAATAAGTAAAAATGTAGTGTATGAATTACAAATAAATAAAAAATAATACTAATATCCGAATTTTCTTTTATAAGTTTACACATTTTTAATAACTCCACTCACAAAGAAGAGAGTATGAGTATGTGCACTGTAAAAAATTTTGCCGTTAAAAAACGGAAATAGTACTGGTAATCTAGACGCCAGTACTACTTCTGTTTTTTAACGGAAAAAAAATTCCAGGAATAGTTCCGTTTTTTCACAAAATATTTCCGTTTTTTAATATTTTTTTATGCAAAAATTTTCATTTGAAAGTTAAAAGAATTTTTCAAGGACAAACTAACATCTTTGTGATTTTTATTCTTTACTTTAGAAAGACACGTTAACATCAGGCACACATTATATACATTTAATTTAAATAACAGTGAAGAAATGTGACTTACCTTCCATGGGGATCGAACCCGGGTTGTCTTCGGTCGTAGCCTGCAGTGTAATACCATTACACCATGATTACACAAAACTCTTTATCAAATATCTTTTGTTATTTCAGATGCATTTCATAAAGTAAAGACAAGATTTTGAACGCGAATTTATTTCTGTACCGATAATATATATATATATATATATATAAAACCCCGATAATTCGGATTAATTGGGACCAGACCCAATCCGAATTATCGAAAATCCGGATTATCCGGAGAATTAGAAAACAATGAAATAAAATAAAACATACTTACAGAAAATCACCATTATGTTAAACGTTGTATGTTAAACGTTATGTTATGTTAAACGTTGTATTTTTCTATCTAGCGGCCCGCCCTCGCTTTGCTTCGGGTAGTCCCGTGTCACTACTGACACCGCAAATTGTTACTACCACTTCATCCCATTAAATTCAACTACCAAAACTATTACTCTCCTTTTAAGTAGTCGGGTAAAAAGTAGCCTGTATGTTAATCTAAGGTGCCAGATAACTCCATACAAAGTTTCATAAAAATCGATCCATCCGTTCTTAAGTTATAGATGGTGTAACTAACACGACTTTGTTTTATGGATATAGATTATTTCAGCCCGCCCAGGCTTTGTACGGATATTAAAAAAAAATCAAGTTATAAATTTTTACACACACTGTAAAAAATATCCGTTAATATACACAAACTTTTCCCTAAAATTTTAGGGAATAGTTTCATTTTTCCGAGAAAACAGTAGTATTTCCGTATTTCCCACTTTGCGGTTTCGAATCACGGAACTGCTCCGTTAATTTTTCCGAAAGTGTAAAACTTCCGTTTTTAAACAGCACAACATTGGTATTTTTAACCGATAAGTGTCGTGGTGAAATCTGTGTGAGGAAAATAGAGAAAAACGCTATAGCAATATTTCCCTATTTTTCTATTTTAATAATGAAAAGGAGCATATTTTTACAATATTAAAATAACAATAGTAATAATAAAATTTATTAATTCTTTTTCAGCTTGATACAGTTGTAAAATTATTCTTTTTTTCAGTAAGATTTTAAAATAATGTTTATTTATATCACAGTATAAAAAGTGCGTACGATATTTTAGTGGGAAAAAATATACTTTTAATTTTAATATATAATACTTTTTAATCTATTCAAGTTAAGAAGTTCGCACATAAAATTAAAAATATATCGAAATATATTACCGAAATTATTATTATTTTGGCGATTACCTAAGTCATAATAATCAATAAATGTAATTAATTTTAATAACACATATTAACTTTTATTAAGTTATCTTTATTGAGTTTACAATAGATCGTCACACAAAATATTTGTTAAAATATATGCTTTTTAAAAAAGTGTGTTAGTATCCTTTTATACAATAAATAAATGAATATGAATAATATTACAATAGAACTTTAAAACTCTTCCAAAATAGAAAGAAACAAAAATTTTTAATACTTTCATTCATGCATGTAATATCTTAAAGGCTAAACTTTTTTCTTAAAGCTAAAATTTAAAAAAAAAAACTAACTATCAGAAATTATAGAAAGAAAATCTATAAAACATAATTTTGAACTGTACGCTAAATATATATATATATATATATATATATATACAGTAGAACCCCGCAAATTCGGACCCCGTTTATCCGGATCTCCGGATAATCCGGATCGATTTGGTCAGGTTTTTTTTTCAAGTTTGAGAAGCGATTGGCTAATTTCCATAACATTTACTTGTTTCATCGTCATATTCTGAATGAAAAAAACTTTTTCTGAAATCTTTTCGCAAGTATTAAGCAAAGAAAACATTTTTACTGTCTTTAAATATTCAATACGTTTAACATAATGGTGATTTTCTGTAAGTATGTTTTATTTTATTTCATTGTTTTCTAATTCTCCGGATAATCCGGATTTTCGATAATTCGGATTGGGTCTGGTCCCAATTAATCCGAATTATCGGGGTTTTATATATATATATATATATATATTATCAGTACAGAAATAAATTCGCGTTCAAAATCTTGTCTTTACTTTATGAAATGCATCTGAAATAACAAAAGATATTTGATAAAGAGTTTTGTGTAATCATGGTGTAATGGTATTACACTGCAGGCTACGACCGAAGACAACCCGGGTTCGATCCCCATGGAAGGTAAGTCACATTTCTTCACTGTTATTTAAATTAAATGTATATAATGTGTGCCTGATGTTAACGTGTCTTTCTAAAGTAAAGAATAAAAATCACAAAGATGTTAGTTTGTCCTTGAAAAATTCTTTTAACTTTCAAATGAAAATTTTTGCATAAAAAAATATTAAAAAACGGAAATATTTTGTGAAAAAACGGAACTATTCCTGGAAATTTTTTTCCGTTAAAAAACAGAAGTAGTACTGGCGTCTAGATTACCAGTACTATTTCCGTTTTTTAACGGCAAAATTTTTTACAGTGCACATACTCATACTCTCTTCTTTGTGAGTGGAGTTATTAAAAATGTGTAAACTTATAAAAGAAAATTCGGATATTAGTATTATTTTTTATTTATTTGTAATTCATACACTACATTTTTACTTATTTACTTTTTACATTTTTACCTATTTATTTTATTTTTACAACATTTACAGGATGTATTTATACACAATAAATCTTGTAGGGTTCAGCCTGCGTTTGCAATGTATAAGCGGAAAAAATGAAATTATTTACGACATCACATTAAAAACCTCAAAAATAACAATTAATTGCAAGTTATTAGCAATAAATCATATAAGAAATTGGATAATTTAAAATTGAGTTTGAATTTTATAAAAGAATAGCCGTTATTCAATTTGACTTAAATATAAAATATTTCAACTCAAGCAAAATTAAATGAAAAACTATATATAAATTTATATTTTTGACAGCAAAAGTTGAATTTGACAGCTTCAAAAGCAAGGATAAAAATAAAATAATACGGATATTATCAAGTTAAATAATGCTAAATTTTAACATAATATAATATTTTTGCGGAGAGATAGCTACTAAAATATTTCTGATTATTAGCATAACAAAATTATTTCTTAAAATTAAAAATAAAAATAGAAAGAAAGAAAGGTTATTTTCGACTTTTTCATTTAATTACGAGAAAAAAAAACAATAGCATAAGCATGGATATGGATTAACATTCATTTTAAATCTTAGACATGAATCTATAATTCTTAAATAGAAACTCGTTAAAATATAAATAACTTTAAGATACACGTTTATAAGAACCATATTTATTCTAAAATTAATAAAGCATATAAAAATATTAGTGGATCAAGATAGAATATTATATATCTATATTCACTTACTCTTGCGATTATCCTTTTCTTTTAATAAATAATCCTTTAAATGAGGCGGAAAACTTTTGTGTCCAACAAGAGTGTTCTAGATAACTGATTAATCACTTTTTCATTTAAATTAATCAAGCTACCAATAGAACCTCCAGTTAGACTAGAATTACACACAAAACTGTCAAAACACTAGGCGCTTTTTTGCACGTGCTGCTAGTTAAACGTTCCATAAACAGGTACGGGGAGTGTAATCGCTTAGCGATGTCACAAAGGTATTTTCCTCTGAAAGGGCTCGACCTTGACATTACAGGCAGAAATGATTCTGTGCTTTATTCACTTATTTGCATTTCACAATGATTTTTTGACATACACATAAGGAATTCGTTTTCGACACCCGCGTGCAAACTACGGACAACAAAATAAAAAAAAAATGGCTTCCGCACTTCCGCTTCTAACGCCTTTTGCTGATGGAAACTGGTTTTCTGGAACGTTTCAGGTGTGAAAAGCAGGATTTTACAGGAAAGTGGTACATTACTTTGAAAACCTAAAAAAAGGCGAAACGTTCCGGGAATATTTTTGAAACGTTACCATATTTTTTTACAGTGTAATAACATCCATTAAATAGTGGAGAAATACTGTTATTTTTGATGTTTTTAATGTGATGTCGTAAATAATTTCATTTTTTCCGCTTATACATTGCAAACGCAGGCTGAACCCTACAAGATTTATTGTGTATAAATACATCCTGTAAATGTTGTAAAAATAAAATAAATAGGTAAAAATGTAAAAAGTAAATAAGTAAAAATGTAGTGTATGAATTACAAATAAATAAAAAATAATACTAATATCCGAATTTTCTTTTATAAGTTTACACATTTTTAATAACTCCACTCACAAAGAAGAGAGTATGAGTATGTGCACTGTAAAAAATTTTGCCGTTAAAAAACGGAAATAGTACTGGTAATCTAGACGCCAGTACTACTTCTGTTTTTTAACGGAAAAAAAATTCCAGGAATAGTTCCGTTTTTTCACAAAATATTTCCGTTTTTTAATATTTTTTTATGCAAAAATTTTCATTTGAAAGTTAAAAGAATTTTTCAAGGACAAACTAACATCTTTGTGATTTTTATTCTTTACTTTAGAAAGACACGTTAACATCAGGCACACATTATATACATTTAATTTAAATAACAGTGAAGAAATGTGACTTACCTTCCATGGGGATCGAACCCGGGTTGTCTTCGGTCGTAGCCTGCAGTGTAATACCATTACACCATGATTACACAAAACTCTTTATCAAATATCTTTTGTTATTTCAGATGCATTTCATAAAGTAAAGACAAGATTTTGAACGCGAATTTATTTCTGTACCGATAATATATATATATATATATATATAAAACCCCGATAATTCGGATTAATTGGGACCAGACCCAATCCGAATTATCGAAAATCCGGATTATCCGGAGAATTAGAAAACAATGAAATAAAATAAAACATACTTACAGAAAATCACCATTATGTTAAACGTATTGAATATTTAAAGACAGTAAAAATGTTTTCTTTGCTTAATACTTGCGAAAAGATTTCAGAAAAAGTTTTTTTCATTCAGAATATGACGATGAAACAAGTAAATGTTATGGAAATTAGCCAATCGCTTCTCAAACTTGAAAAAAAAACCTGACCAAATCGATCCGGATTATCCGGAGATCCGGATTAACGGGGTCCGAATTTGCGGGGTTCTACTGTATATATATATATATATATATATATATATATATATATATATATATATATATATTAGCGTACAGTTCAAAATTATGTTTTATAGATTTTCTTTCTATAATTTCTGATATTTAGTTTTTTTTTTTAAATTTTAGCTTTAAGAAAAAAGTTTAGCCTTTAAGATATTACATGCATGAATGAAAGTATTAAAAATTTTTGTTTCTTTCTATTTTGGAAGAGTTTTAAAGTTCTATTGTAATATTATTCATATTCATTTATTTATTGTATAAAAGGATACTAACACACTTTTTTAAAAAGCATATATTTTAACAAATATTTTGTGTGACGATCTATTGTAAACTCAATAAAGATAACTTAATAAAAGTTAATATGTGTTATTAAAATTAATTACATTTATTGATTATTATGACTTAGGTAATCGCCAAAATAATAATAATTTCGGTAATATATTTCGATATATTTTTAATTTTATGTGCGAACTTCTTAACTTGAATAGATTAAAAAGTATTATATATTAAAATTAAAAGTATATTTTTTCCCACTAAAATATCGTACGCACTTTTTATACTGTGATATAAATAAACATTATTTTAAAATCTTACTGAAAAAAAGAATAATTTTACAACTGTATCAAGCTGAAAAAGAATTAATAAATTTTATTATTACTATTGTTATTTTAATATTGTAAAAATATGCTCCTTTTCATTATTAAAATAGAAAAATAGGGAAATATTGCTATAACGTTTTTCTCTATTTTCCTCACACAGATTTCACCACGACACTTATCGGTTAAAAATACCAATGTTGTGCTGTTTAAAAACGGAAGTTTTACACTTTCGGAAAAATTAACGGAGCAGTTCCGTGATTCGAAACCGCAAAGTGGGAAATACGGAAATACTACTGTTTTCTCGGAAAAATGAAACTATTCCCTAAAATTTTAGGGAAAAGTTTGTGTATATTAACGGATATTTTTTACAGTGTGTGTAAAAATTTATAACTTGAATTTTTTTTAATATCCGTACAAAGCCTGGGCGGGCTGAAATAATCTATATCCATAAAACAAAGTCGTGTTAGTTACACCATCTATAACTTAAGAACGGATGGATCGATTTTTATGAAACTTTGTATGGAGTTATCTGGCACCTTAGATTAACATACAGGCTACTTTTTACCCGACTACTTAAAAGGAGAGTAATAGTTTTGGTAGTTGAATTTAATGGGATGAAGTGGTAGTAACAATTTGCGGTGTCAGTAGTGACACGGGACTACCCGAAGCAAAGCGAGGGCGGGCCGCTAGTATGCATATATAATATATGAAAATAAAACACTTGTAAACTACTTATAAAATGCATTGCAATTCCAAAACAAAATTTAAACATGTATTTAAATATTTTTATTATGCATAGTAATGCTCTATTAATGAGTTGCTGATGAATCTATTTCGACAAATTAAACAACACGTCAAACTACTCAAGTAGTACTGAATTGCGAAAAAGAAACACCCTTATAATTCAAAAAAAAATAATAATCTTATTAACTAAATTTTTATTCCGTCAGATAAAGGCGTCTCATTTCCAATTAAAATATATCTTTGAAATGAAATTTGAATGAAATACAGGCTCATGAAAAATCGAAGAATGTAGAAAACAGGATTACAAATATCTCGGCAACTAATATTTCTATCGACTTCGTTCTTTATGCAAAATTTGTGTAATTTTATTGCCTTTTACGATCATTCCTTAAAATAAAAAATTTCGAAAATTTTTATGCACCTTTCATCAGAACAAATTTTTAGAAAGTCCGAAAAAAAAATAGTTCCCGATAATCGAGGTTACTGATATTAAATAAGCTTCATCCCATTCTTACATACTAAGTACATACAAAATTTCAAGTCTCTATCTCAATTTGTTCGGGAGATAGAGCGTTTAGAGACACACAGACAGAGAGACAGACGGACGGCAATTTTTTTCTTCTAAAAATATGTTTTTCGAAATTTCCCGCGTCTAAAACGTGTAAATCCGTCAAAAAGTTTTTTTCGATTTTAAAAACGATTGCAAGACTTACCTTATATTACGTATGATGTTTAAGTAATAATGGCTCTGTAACAGCGCCATTATTGGTGTGGATTCGATGACGCCAATCCATTTTAAAATTACATTAAGGATGATACATTAAGGATTTAAAAGAGAAACTTCATAACCAATGATGTAGTAGTAAAAAAAAACCAAAAGGTATACGTTCTAAACAGAGTTTATGCGCTCAAGGCAGAGAGTATACTCTAAAATGTGCATACTATAGCTTTCTTGAGAAACAGAGGGTATACGGTGTTCCTTAAAAAAAATCCAGAAGGTATACGGCATATACCCCCGTATACTCTCCACTACATCTCTGTTTATAACATAAGTTTAAATTCATTTTTGCTTGGAAATGCATGAAAGTAGCAGATGTTCTTGTTCAGAAACTAATTAATCCGTTTCTCCGTTTTTTTTTTTTTTTTTTTTTTTTTTTTTTTTTTTTTTTTTTTTCATATGCAATAGATTTTTTAAATACAATATTAAAGTAGGCATTTTAAACCGAATTTTCACGCGAAAAAAAATTAACCACTCAAACAGAGTGAAAAACACATTTGTAACGTGATAAAAATTGCTTATAACTCAATAGAGGATTTTTTTTTTTTTTTTTTTTTAATCAAGAAATGGGAATCACAGTTCAATTCCAAATCGCTTCCATTGTTAGGCCTTCCAATTTTATATCTTTCCATTTAAAAATGAATGGGTAAGTGTGCCAAAACGTTTTGCGCTTGTTGAGCAGAGCAGTTTAGGAGAGTCGCAGGGTAGTTCTCAAATTATGTGCTCAACCAAAAATTCCTTTTTTCCTGTCAAAAATAAGGGAAGAGGGATACAAATAAACATATCATTTTTGAGCCCATTTGAAACTTACATAAAAATACTAACAACCGAACACTTTGGAAAATTAATAAGTAAAATAACTTTAGCAGAAGACATGAATTGTCAAATTTTTATATCCTGTCTCTAATTTAAAAACGACAGAAATTGCATGTAATGGTTTTATAAGACAGACGCATCTATATATATATTACGCTAACGTATGTGTGATTATATTATTATATTTTAAATAATTAATGAAATACGAAAAAATGCCACCGGTACAATATTTGTCAGATTTATTATCTGCGCCTGGCTTTTCTGACGCCAATTTGGCGAAAACTTCATTTTCAAATACCTGTTACATACATACTTTTTTTTAAACTAATTTCTTAAAAAGAAAATAATAATAAAAAAGTTTAATTAATAATTATAGAATAAAAAAATTTATATCATTTTAAAAAAGAAAACTAGTCGTTGGGGGGGCCACCGTAATACTTATCTGTCAACAATATGCATAATATGAAATATGAAAATAAAACACGTGTAAACTATTTATAAAATGCATCGCAATTCCAATATAAAATTTAAACGCATATTTAAATAGTTTTAATATATATAGTAATGCTCCATTAATGAATTGCTGATAAGCCAATTTCGATAAATTATGTAAAACGCCAAAATACTCAAGCAGTACCGGATTGCGTAAAAGAAACATCCTTATAACTCCAAAAATAATAATCCTATTAACTAACAGTTTTCTGCGTCGGATTGCGCGTCTCATTCCCAATTAAAATATATCTTTGATTTGAAATTTGAATGAAATACAGAGTCATGAAAAATCGAAGAATGTAGAAAACAGGATTACACATATCTCGACAACTAATAATCCGATCGACTTCGTTCTTTATGCAAAATTTGTGTTATTTTATTGCCTTTTACGTCCATTTCTTAAAATAAATCATTTCGAAAATTTTTATGTAACTTTCATCAGAACAAATTTTTCGAGAGTCCGAAAAAAATAGCTCCGGATAATCGAGGTTATTGATATTAAATAGGCTTCGTTCCATTCTTACATGCTAAGTACATACAAAGTTTCAAGTCCCTATCTCAATTTGTTCGGAAGATAGAGCGGTTACAGACAGACATATAGTCAGACAGACAGACACAGACGGACGGACGGCAATTTTTTTTTTTTTTCTAAAAATGTGTTTTTCGGAATCTTCAGTATATGAAACGTGTAAGTCCGTGAAAATTTTTTTTTCGATTTTCAAAACGATTGCAATACTTACCCTATACTACGTATGATGGGTAAGTAATAAAAGTAAACAAACAATTCATTAATAAATAAATAACAATAGCCGGGTTACCATGTGAGGCACATATAATTGCCATTTTGTTGCAATCGCGCCAATGTGGTGCGTATATGACATCTGGGTCTATTTCTCTGGCAGAATTTTCTAATTTAGCAAAAAATTGAGCAATTACAGCTCATATTCAAAATATAGAATAATTACCTTTTTTTTAGAAATTGAAAATATCGTTTGGTAATTTAATGTCTTTTAATGAAAATATGCAAACGATATTTTTATTAAGAACTTATTGCTGATTAAACTTACTTGTTATCTTAAATTTAATATCATTTTTGAAAAGATTAATTGCAAAAAAATTATTTTGAAAAGTCAAAATATTAGAATATTTATTCAAGTGGTTCAAAATATTAGAATATTTCACATTAATTCTCCTTTAATTATTATCAATTCTTAACTGGTGGCATCATTGATTAAATTCAGACTATTTTATTTAAAATCAGTATTCTATTTTGCAGTTTGTTTCTTTTTCGTCTTAAAATGGGCCGTGGGAGTGATATTCCTGAATCTACTAAACGTCGTATGGTTGATTTGTATCGGCACGGTAAAAATCAATGTTTTATAGCGAATTATTTACATTGTTCGCAATCGAGCGTTACTAAAATACTAACACAGTATTCAAAAATTGGAAAATTTCAAAATAATCGCCGAAATGGTGGCCGAAAACCAAAAACATCTGCTAGAGATGACAGGAAACTGAAGCGTATAGTTAAGAAAAACCGTTTTAAAAGTGTGCGATTCTTGCACCGAAAATGGAAAGAAGAAGGAGTTGAAGTTTCTACATCGACAACATTAAGACGTCTCCATAAATTTAAATTTGAATCTCGTGTACCGAAAACAAAACCTCTCATGACTGCAAGACAAAAGCGTATAAGATTGAATTGGTGTAAATCAAGACGTTTATGGAGCAATGAAGATTGGAAAAATATATTATTTAGTGATGAAAGTATGTTTTGTGTTTCATATGGTAATCAAAGTATTCGAGTTTGGAGAATGAAGCAAGAAGCATTTGATAAAGAATGCCTTAAACGTTCCGTAAAATTTGCTGCTAGTGTCATGGTTTGGGGTTGTATGAGTTCAGAAGGACCTGGAAAGTTATGCATCGTCTACGAAAAGGTTAACTCTTTGATATATCAAGAAATTTTAGAATATTACATGATTCCATCATCAGAAGATTTATTTGAAAATGATTTCATCTTTCAACAAGATTTAGCGTCCCCGCATACCTCGGTGTCAACTAAGAATTGGTTCCGCCAACGCAACATTAAGGTACTTCCTTGGCCACCAAATTCACCAGATCTTAATCCCATCGAAAACTTATGGTGTATAATGAGGAAAAAACTTAAAGAAAATCCTCCTTCAAGTAAAACTGAGTTAGTGGCACGTATAAAGTCTATTTGGACTAATATTGATAGAAATGTTTGTAAACACTTTGTATATAGTATGCAAGATCGATTGTACGCTGTTATGAAAGCTAAAGGGGATGCTACAAAATATTAACTACCATTTACTTCATATTCATAAGGTAATATTGTTGCGTAAAATAAAATATTCTAATATTTTGAACCAATCTAAATTTTATTCTAATATTCTGGTGTGTTTAAGGAAGCTGTATACCTAATTTATTGTGCTGTATTTTATATTTTATAAATGTTAAAATCTTATCTGAACATTCCAGATTTAATTTATAAGAAATTTAATTGCATTTACTTAGTATAAAAAATAAATAAATGACAAATAATTTTTTCTTATTACTTTTTCTCTATTATTCTAATATTTTGAATATGAGCTGTAAAATGAATTATAAATAAAAGCAGTATGGTTTAATGTTTAGTATACATTCAAGGGAGAGCAAACTGGTCGTCAAAGGCAGCTAGTAATTACTGATAATGGAAACACATGTGAAATGTATACAGTTTATTTTAAAAATAAAATCAAGTTAAGAATGCTAAACATCCACCATCGGCAACAATGGGTAGTACTCAAAAATGAATTCATTGATGTACTAATATCGAATTGAGTATGTTAAAAAATAAATAAATAAATAAATAAATAAAAATATAAAAAAATAACCAATGCTTTCTCAATTTTGAAATATTACATGTTATTAAATCCAAACAATAGGTTACTTGTGCCTTTTATTGGTTTATTTCATTCAAAGCGGCATAAAAGGTGTTTATTAATGTAGATATTAAATTGGGCACACCTTTTTAAAGCAATTTAAAGGCGTTTACAAATAATGCTTCTTTATTAAAACGTATTCGATTTAGGTATACTATTTATAATAATTTTACTATTCATCTTAATCAATACGCGTTTATATTAATAATTTAGAGCGAAAAGTAAATGTCAGTACATTTTATGTTTATTTTGTAGGTTCATGGGGGTGGTGCATAATGATTCATATTTGAACACAACCATAGAATCAAAAATGAGTACGTGTGTTCTCAAATATGAGTACATTTGAATTGGAGCTATTTTGAGTTTATAACATACATGAAATTGAGTGCTTTTTACTCAATTTTGTGATTTTTTTTTTCATCCATCTATCATGTGTTTCAATGTTAGATACATTTAGCATACATTAACTCGATTATCTTATTAAAATAAATTTACGCGTAGCTTACAAATGCTAGTTTTATTAATAAATGTGCTCTTCTTTTGTGCTGTCACACTTTTGCATCAATTTATGTATGCTGTATTTAAGCTGATGATAGAATATAAATATATATATGTATTTCAAGGCTTCGACTAAAATTATTTTTATATATAGAACATAATTTATTCTAAATAGAAAAAACTTTGCCATTGACTTTTTCCCGTATGTTGCACTATTTTCGAGATAACATTTTTAAATGCACTGTTTGCCGCTAGGTGGTGCTGTAAGACACAGGAATGTAGTGATCCTACATAAAGAGAGATTGGACATTGCCAATAGATCCCCCATTTAAGTTCCAAAGTTGATGGAACGCTGTATAACGCAATGCATTTTCTCCGGCGTCTAACACGTTGTATTCTATTATATGTATGAAAATTTCGTCTTATATGCCTTCAGACAGTCTTTAAGAACCTAATTATAAACACATTTTCATTTTAATGAGTAAGAATTTGAAGAAAATGCATTTTTTTTATTCGGCCGAAATGCAGGGTTAGCATTTCGAGTCTAGTTAGAGAGCAGACGAAATTTTTGAAAGAGGTTGCTATATTTTGGCGCGTGCTCGCCCTCGTAAGAAAGAAGAATAAAACTGCGTTTCGCTAAATTTATTGTCATTCACTTCTAAACTACGCAGCATTGAGATTTCATTGAATTATCGGATTTTTATTTATAGAATTTTTTTTCTTATTTTTTGTTTAACATCAGTGTCCCCATTTATTTTTTTAAACTTTTATTTAATATTTTGATAACAATACTCATTGTAATTGTTGAATTCGAAAACTGTTTACCAGATTTTCGTAGTAAACAAAATTAATACCGGTTGTAGCACCTAGAAATTTATAAAATATCGTCAGTGTAACAAGTTAAATTACCTTTTAATCACACGCATCCTTCTTTAAGAGTAGTATATGATATACTGAAATTTTATTGTCTGAAAATTTCCATGCGAAAATTATAATAATTACTGTCATTTTGAAATGCATAATAAATTTTAGATTAAAAAAAATTGAATTCTACAATTTGTTTTCTGAAACATTGTGAAATTAAACTAAATTTCCTACATGCCCAATCTTCTGTCTACTATTTTAATTAATGATAATAAAACTAGAAATGTATATGCATTGAAATTAACAAACTATACTTACATGCTGAATGACAAAACTATAAATAAATTATATGTTTTACAAACCTTGAGGATGGAAGGATTTGAAAAGAAATAAAATTCATATAAATGAATTGTTTAAAATTATTCATCTTTCCTCATTTGCAAATTCTATATGTCAAATTCAGATTTCTTTTTCTTACCTCCCACCACTACTATAAAATTTCGAAAAGTTAACAAAACAGAGCAACTGTTTTCTCATATTTTGAATTAAATTTGGAGATAGGGAAAATAACATCACTGTTTCATAGTATATGCTAATTTATACAGTTTACATAAGAAAAATTTGTTCCCATGATTCTGAATTCAATGAGAATTTCTTAGTAATTTCATAATTCCACTTTTTTTTTTTTTTTTTTTTTTTTTTAAATCAAAATTGGAAAAGGCCAAGGATACATTTAATTACTTATAAATGGTTTCATTATAATCATGCTTTAAGATAAAAATTGACATTTTAAAATTTTGATAAGATTTATCCCCCCCCCCCCCCCTTCTTTCCTTCCATTTAAAATTTTTGAATGAGAAGATTTAGATTTTTCTTCAGCAACTTCCTTTGCCTACAGCTTATTCATTTCACAATAACTCTTTTTTGTGTAGCATTATTTTTTCATGATTTAAGTTAAATTTGGGATGAGACAGATGCATGTATTATTCAAGACTAATCCCAATTTCTGCAGAACGATAATCTTTTTTTCTCTTACAGTTTATTCAGATACAGACCTTTTCAAAATCTCTTTACTTCCTGGTATATAATTCAAAAAGGATCTAATTTAACAGAGTTGTATGACAAAATTGGAGCATGCGTTGAGAGAGAGGATGTAAAAAAATTTTTCATCGGTTTCTATACTACGTAGATGTACTGCCATCTTTACAAAACATTCATGACTTTTTCTCAAATCTACCTCTTTCTCTTTGATAAATATGAAACTTCATGATTACAGAATTTCCATGTCTTCTTAACCCTTACCATCAGTATTTTGAAATAGATTTCAATGTTTTATTGTGTTTTGAACTAGTATTGATTGAATAAGGATCAAACAAATACCTAATCATTTTACCAAATATTCAGTTGATATCAGAAACTTCTGCATAATTCAGTTATTTAGCTAAGTAAACCCATGATTAAAATAATGATTTTATTGAACGTCTAGACACATTCATGCAATCCTTTTCATGTTTAAGTGAACATTTTAAAAAAGTTTTATACCAAGAAATCAAGTAGCATTTTTCTGTTTTCTTTAAAGGCTAAAGATCTTTTGGGAAAATTCAAGAAGCTTTTAAAACATAACCATTGTGGAATAATTGATTTTAGATGTATTTATAGTAAAATGATTTTTAATTATTTAGATTGCAGTAGACTCCCTCAAATCCGCACATAATTTACAGATGTAAACAATGAATAATTCAGTTCAGATGTAGGGACAAAATTTGACGTCATTTTTATATCAATTCCGTGTATATATTAATTTGTAATTTTCATTAATATTAATGCTGTTTTCATGAAGGTAGAATAAATTTAATAAAATTCAAGATATTGCTTATATCACTGGTAATCAATCTTTTTACCAAATATATTTACGTATTAAACTTTTTTGGTTATTAAATCTGGCTAAACCTGAAATAAAACTTCTCTATTTTATGATTTTTATGTGAATTAGTAATTATCTTTATGAGGCAAATTTTGTAGAAAAAAATACATCAATTCTTTATAATAAATATTTAATTATACCATATTGATTATTAATTTGACCTTTGATTTTAATATTTTAATCATTTCTAAAAATTATCTAAATTTTTTTACTTTAGTTATTACATATTTTAATATATTATTACATTGTAAACATTTATTATAATTTTGATTTCATTGTTAATTACTTTAAAAATGTAAACAAAGCAATGACAAGAAATCCACAAAATGCTAAAATTCGTACAACCTCTGGTCCCAAGCAATGTGGATTTGAGGGAGTCTACTGTATTTTAGATTATAGCTAAAATTGAAAAATGATTTAATCATAAGGCATTTGAGTACCATCAGTAAATTTCATGAATATATAATGGTTTAGTTAAATGTATAAAGAAGATTTGCATTGTGCAGCAGTATTATTTTATTTTTAAGGAAAAACCTGGAATAAATTTTTTCGGCTTATTGAAAATTTTTTAACATTAATATTAATTTAAATCATACATATTTTAGACAATTTAACTTTCAAGCTTCAGTTCAGTTTTATTATTTTCAAATTCTATATAAGTACACATATTATATATATTATTTTTCTTGATGTTGGTATTATGTGTATAAAGAAGCAATTTAACCTTAATACTAAACGCAATATATCTACAACATTTCATTTTGCTAAAATTTAATTTTTATTTAAAATAAAAGAATTTTCTTGCAACAAAATTGATTTTACAAAAATTATTTTAGGGGGTATAACTCACTGATAGTGTGAAAGAGTAAGCATTGATAATATTTAAAAGTAAGCATTATGAAGGACACAATAATACTGGATGTAAGAAAATATAAAAATATTACTGGATAGTTGAAATATATTTTAAATGGCAATAACATTTCAACTTGAAAATTAATAGGCTTTATCAATATTTCAAATATTACACCAAATTCACAAAACTGTTGAAATTTCTAAACATACAAACAATTCAAGATCAATTTTTAATTTATTTTATTTCCAAAGAAACATTAAAATACATTATCATAAATATTAAACAAATATTAAAATTCAGTCAACATATTACAAACAAAATAAATATTACAAACTAAGTTACAATTCAGTCAACATATTACAAACAAAATCAATGTTACAAACTAAGTTACAATTCAGTCACCAAATACTCAGTATTTTTTACATCAATTTTTGAATTAGGCAATACTTTTCCCATTTTTAACCTTAAATTCTTATATGTATTTTATAAGAATAATGAAATAAGCTAAAAGGGACTGTAAATTTCTGTACAAGCATAAACTATTATATATTTTAACAGAAAATTTTAGTAATTGCAATATTTTGTTAATTTAACATAGCAGAAACTTTTAGCAATGAAACATTAATAATCCATGGAGCATTTTTTTTTTTTTTTAATACTTAACCATTACACCCAAAAAACCCTTCAGTGATTCACCTCATAAGAAAGAACTTATATCCAAAATTCAAAGGCAAATCTGATAATTCTGCATGAAAACCTTTTATCTCATTTAAGATGGGTAATCGTTGTTCCTTCATTCATGCGTAACAAAAGAACCCCCAAAACAAATCAGAGAAGCATCTTATCAATATGAGCTTCTATGTCTCAAAACTGAAGCAAATCGGTTAATTCTACATGAAAAATCCTTTTGTCTAAATTAAGAGGGCTAGCCCACAGAAAATTCCTCTATACTTAAACATCAAATATCCAAAACAAATCAGGGATGCACCTTATCAAAATGCACCTATATCCAAAACTTGAAGCTTATTGGCAAATTCTGTGTAAAAAAACACCATTTATCTAAATTAAGGGAAGGGGGAAGGGGTTAGCCCCTATTCACCCCCTTCCTCCCCTTTATAATTAACCAATGTCACTGAAACTAAACCAAATTAATCAGCTCACAGAATCAATTTTCACAACATATATACAAGAGCAACATTTTTTGAAAAATATTAAATTTTAAAAAGACTTTGATATCATCATTTCACCAGAGGAATTTGAACAAACAAATAAGCCATCAGAAGCAGTATTCATTTTATATACATACTAGGGCTCGAAATGTACTGTTTGTGAAATTATTAAAACACATTGTTATTGTTTCATTACTGTCATTATCATCAGCCCACACCCCACTGGGTATGCTCAGTGCCACATTAGCTGCAGTGAGGCTTATTGAATTCAGACATTTTTCTCCGAGAGAGATTTTTGTGGCTCAGGGGATAAGACTTCTTAGAATTCCATGGATGAAATTGTACTTTTTGACCAAACACAAACACTTTGACTAAAAACACAAAATTTCGAACTTTCCGGGTGGGTGGGGGCCATTTCATTGCTCCATGGGTGAAATTCCTGCCCAGTCACCCCCTGAATTTAACACCGTAGTGAAGCGATTAAGATAATTTCTATTTGAGAAAGAGTCGTGAGACAGATGTCTCAGCTGACAACTTTCCTCGCTTTATTTTAAGCTAAATCTTTTGATGCAATGTAGATGGAAACAGGCTGTATCTCAGTCTTACTGGAGAACATAGTTTGTTTCCATTCCACTTGTTGCTACTGTTAAAGAATATATATGTGTATGATAAAATTAAAAAATATATTATAAATAATCAGACATACAATTAAAAACATATAAAATGTAAAAAACAATCAAACTCAAATATTTTGGGTTATACCTTAATCCTTCATCAGTGTGATAATTTCATGTATATATTTCTTATTGAAATATAAACATATCTATTTTTTCTGTCATTCTGATGTTATCATACTGATGAGGGATTAAGATTTAACCTGAAACATTTGTGAATTTAAATGGTTGTTATATATTTGTTTTTAATTGTATGTCAGTTATTTATAACCTATTTTTTTTAATTTAAAAGATTTTATGCATCAGAGGTCAAGTATGTTAAGTTATTTTAATACATGTGCATATTCAGCGTATTCGTCATGCAAACAAATTCTCTTTAGCTGAACTGCTCGGGTTCTGTTATAATAACCTTAAACAAAATTTTGTTTAAGTTTATTTAGTTGCAAAATCTTATATGAACCCAGTTTAAGTACACCCTGCCTTCAGCGGCATCTAGTGTGTTCAGTGGTGTAGCCTAGTGGGAGGAATTCTGGAATAAAATAAAATTTCTAGAGCATGACGCATCAGTTTTTTTTTCTTTCTTTGAGAATCTGAAATTTTATTGAGAATGGTGTATCTAAATAAGATATGCACCAGTGAACAAAAACCAATCTATCTAATGAGTGGGTAGCGAAAAGAAACTTTAAAAGTTAGACTTTTCTTCTACATATAGACACCACATTGAGTTATGTCGACTATGGGGTAAAGGATAAAGCACTTCTGTTTTGTTTTGTTGTTATGCAGGAAGACATAAGATAAATAATTAATGATATGATCATTTCTTATGATAACATAGAATTGTGATTGAAAAAATATGAAGGAGTGTTTTTTTTTTTGAGGGGGGGGGGAGGAGTTGACACCATTTACATCCACCCAAGGGTGTCACCCATCCCAGCTACGCCAGTGAGTGTGTTCTCAACTAATCTTCCAGACAAACCTGAGACCTCGGTCTCAGCTGCCTAGAGCAGCAGGTAACGAAAACAGTGCTCTGCACATACTGGAAATAATCAAAAAACAAAAAGGCCATAGTAATTGGATAAATATAGAATCCAAGAAAAAATATATTGTTAATGTTTGAAAATATGTTGGTAATTTTTGAAAAATATTAAATTTTTAAAAGACTTAGATAAAATCATTTCACCAGAGGAATTTGAACATACAAATAAGCCATCAGAAGGAGTATTCATTTTATATACATACAAAAGCAGAAAGCAACAACATTCATAAAATATTTTGTCAACATTTTGTTACAGAAACTACACCAATTTGATCAGACCACAGAATCAATTTTCTCAACATACAGTAGAAGGCCAGAAATCCACACTGTTTGGAAGAGGATGTTTTGCGGATTTCGGAGATTCAATGCCATTGAAAAAATAATAAACATTAAAAATAAATAAATAAAAACATTATTTGCAATAAATTATTGGATTATTTAGTTATTTTATTATGAATGAAAAAAAAATTGAAAACAATATAAATAAAACTTATTTTTTGAACTTTGAAAACATTTGATAAATAGTTGTGTTTCAAAACTTTAGATTGTTCTAATCTAAGTTATATATAACCATTAATTTCTGTCCAGTAACACAATTTTGTTGTTTTGAAAAAAATAAGATATTTTCCAATGAAATTCAAACCCTCTTCAAATGAAACTTTTTCTTAATTATCCAACTCATCTTCATCATCATCAGAATTATTTTGGCTGGATTTAAAACACTGCCAAAAATTTCATCATCAGTCATCTGATACTGTTCTTTAAGTTCATTCAGATTAGACATCCAGTCAATAATCTCATTTTCATCAAATATTTTGTAATTTTTTGTCACTGCTTTTGCAAACAACAGTTCTTTCGATTTTTCTTTTATTGGATCGAGATTAAATCCAGGAAATTCCTTATCATTATAAATAAACAGGCAGTTTGGACATGTATTATGGCATGCATTAATGTGGATTGCAAAACAAGATTCCATGATTCAGCCACCAGATTGACACAGTCCATAAGGTTATATGGTTAAAATGTTTTTTATAATCTGCTAATTTCAGACATGGATTTACATTAAGAATTTTTTTATAAATTCAGTTTTGTAATAAGACTTGAAAACATTTTATAATTCCCTGATCCATAGGTTGGAACAAGGAAGTTGTGTTTGGAAGTAAAAAGTGGGCTTCTATGTTATCAATCTGCAACACACAGCAGGTGGATGGGCTTTACAATTGTGTAAGAGTAACAGAATTTTGCAGTCAGATGCTAATCCTATATCATTACAATGTTTCCGTGCTTCTTTTGCGAAATTGTTTATAAACCAATCAGCAATTATATATTGGGCAAACCATAAATTTTGGTTGTTTGTGTAAATGACTGGGAACTGCTGAAAAAAAAAGGGGGGGGGGATTTATCAGCTCGTCCATTTTGAAAATTTACTCAAGGGATAAGCTTTCCTCATTAACTTTTTCAGCAAAATTCTTTGGCTCCTCAAATTGATCTGCCTCAAAAGGAACCTAGAAAAATATAATAAAAATTGGTTAAAATTAATTTATATACATATTAGGTATATTATTCATTAGGAAAAGTAAATGCATATTTCAGAATGTGACATTGACCGAATGCAAAGGTAACTAAGTTTTGGTTTGTTGTCATTTTTTTTTTTTTCAGTTGTTTATGAACACGCATTAAATTACTCCCTGCACCAAGATAACATTTTGTTGTTTAAAGAAATTTAAATATTTATAAACAATTTTTACTTAAATATTTACTTTTGCATTTTAGTTGCTTTCAGTGTGATATTGTAATATATTTACATTAAGTCACAGGGCTGTGGGATTTTAGCAGGGCTGGTTTAAACCATCTTAAAAAATCTGGCTTTATTTAGAAAAAACTTGCTTTTACTAAAAATTATTATTTTTTACAAAAACTGTTTTTAAAACAAAATGCATTGTTAATTAGTATCTTTTTAATTACTAGTGCCATAAAAATGTACATTAAATTAAGGTAGAACTGTCTAATAAATAAATCATCAATTAAATTGTAAGTAAATTGATAGTAAAAATGTTTAATAGAAAATTTATGCAATAAAAACTAGTTCAAAATAGTTAATAAATAGTTCAAATGATTTTTACCAAATAAGATATTTATCCAAAAAGTAATATGTTACTGCTGGTCTATGGAATATACCAATCATTTGGCTGTTTTTAAATATCAGTGCACTGTAATAAATTTTTTAGCACCAAAGGTGTTTTCAATCTTATTTCAAACAAAACCATACCTTGAAAAAAATTCTTAATTTCCTTTCCCATACTCAGTCTCTTTTTTAAGAATAAATATATTAGTACAGTCGGCTCTCGTTAATTCGAACTCGTCGGGACCACAAAAAATGTTCGAATTATGGAAAATATGAAATGAAAACATGCTCAATATAGTACTATTACAAAAGAATTAATGTTATAGTGTTTCTTAAACTTATTTCGTCTGTTATAATTAGAATATGACTTAATATTAAATTAGAATGCATAAATACATAAATTAAAAGATTAGAAACAAGCACAATGGAAGAAAAATTTAAAGCGTCACTGATGGATCGACGGGACTCTAAGAAAGTGGCTATCAAATGCACTGGATTCTATGTATACTCGTTTGGAACAATTTTAACAAAAATCAAAGAAAGAAAGTATTCAAATCATCTGAAATCTGTGAGAAAGAAAAGAAAAAATAAAAAATTGGAATTCTAGTTAGTTCGAATTAAACAAAGTCAAGAGAAAATGAGTTTGAATTAATAAAAAAATTTAACGTCACTCTGCCATTGAAAATTTGGGGGCTTCATGTTTAGTTTGAATTAAGCAAAGATTCGAATTGTCTGATTTCGAATTAACGAGAGTCGACTGTACCTGGAATCTTGCTAATCCAGCGACACGTTAGACCTCTCTTACTATGAGGAATTTGTGGATGAGAAAGTGTGCTTATTGATCCAAGTCAATTCCCATTGTTTCAGTGTGTGGGTAGATTTGTGAAAGTACAAACATATCCATCAACCAGTAGCGGCTCGTCAGGGAGTTCACAATTTTTTTACTATCAGTATTTTAAGAAACTGAATTTCATTTTCTTTAATTATTAATCATTCAATGGTTATATAAAATCAAAGTAATTATGTAAATATTATGGTACAAAAGTGATTGTGAACTCCCTGATGAGCCACCACTGCCATCAACCAATCTACCACACCACAGTGTTTTTGGCCATAGCTATTGTTGCTGGAGTTTTCGTGATGTAGGCCAATTATATCATCGACTTATTAAACTGAGACTAACCAAAGTGACCAAACTCATATATACGGTAAGAGTCAAAGAGCAGACAGGTGTTTCTTGCCATTGCCACCCCATAGTATAACCCACATTGTGTCAGCTTCTCTTTCCTTAAAAGGAAAAACAAATGAAGAAAAAAGTATGTACAGTAAACTCTGTATAATGCAGAATTGATTAATAAGGTGCAATCAATCAGGACTGAGAAAATTTTCTGAGTAAGACTGTTTTCCATCATACACAGAGTCTGCCTTACAGAGAGTTTGCTGTACTTTAAAAGATAAATGAATATATAAAAGCTATAACCAAATTAGTTATTTATTTATATTTTCATGTTTTTAAAATGGAATGCTGCCTTGTATAAAACTTCATACATAAACAAGTGACATTTATTCATACTACTGACACACTCACATATGCTAGAAGAAATTGTCAGAGTGAAGTTCTTTACAGGGTTTCATTTTGCTTATTTATTTCAATATAATCCTTACCGATAACATGAAAATAACTTTGATAAGCATAGACAGTAACTGGACATGTACTATAAATTTATTTTAATCATACTGGCCATGTATGAGGCTTTTCTGATGTGTTAATTATTAACTGGCAATAAAAATGAACATCTGAAGCATAATTTTAAATAAATTTCATAAGATTTCAGTTATAATTTATATAAAATGGCCATTAGTTTTAAATTATTAAACATATTAAAATATAGTAGAGAATTTTTATATTGCATTATTTGGGATCAGGAGTTGTACAGGTTATAAATTTTTGCTTAATGAAGATCATTTCACTTATTGTTAAATTTCTTTACAAGCTTATATTGAACATTGAAATTTGAAGTGTTCCCTAAATTCTGAAAAATAAAATTTATACAATAGTAGGCATATTTTAGTATTGGAATAATTTTCAAACATACCTCACAAAGTCTAGAATGTTGAGAGGGGTTCCAATTTTCTCTATTTACAGCTGCAATCCAAATAGCTCGTCTTGTAGGATTTGTCGGAAAACATTTCAATGAAAATCCCTTTTCAGATCTGTTACTGCAATCATATGCTGAGCAACCCACCATTGTGCAATATTCTGAATTAAATACAAAAATATTTCAAGTTTTAGTGACCAAACATATCAAATCAGATTCTTTTTAAAATTTTTGATGCAGAAATAATCTGTATTAAGTCAAATGCAAAATTTTGGAAAATTTAATAAAAAAGTACTGGAAAAATACATTGTGCATTGTAAATAAGTATAACATTATTATTTTTTTTTTTTTTAAATAAAGCACTATTTAAGTTTTTAGAATTTTGAAACAGGATGGGCAAATTATATTACAAATTAATAAGCTATCACTAGGGAAGGGGGAGAATTTTGTCATTTTTGATCTAATCAAAAGTTTCTGATTTTATTTGTTACTTGTTTATAGCATCAATATAGCCAGTTAATTTTTTTTAGTTTTATCTATTATGGAAATACACAGTTATTATAAAAATTATTTACCGTATTTTCGGGTGTATGCGCCGCACCCACCATAAGAGCCGCACCTCCGAAAATGCATTAAAATAAAACAAATATTCATCAGAAGCGCCGCACCTACGAAAATACATCAAAATGTTAAAAATTGCGTTATATTCAGTGTTTTTTCGCGTTTTTTTTAACATTTGTAATATAAATCCAATTTTAAATTTAGTATATTTTTTATGATAAAATTAAATCTGAATTCGTGCTGCCTTTTTTTCGCGATTTTTTAATACGTTTTTTATAGTTTGTAACGAGGTTTGCAGGGTTTTATCGCGATATTTGACGAAATTTGCAGGGTTTTATCGCGATATTCGACGAATTTGCAGTTTTTTCGCGATACTTGAAAAAATTTGCGTTTTTTATAAGAATGAGCAAGGTATTAATCATGATGAATTGAATGAATCATAAATATTTGAATGAATAATGAATTTTGATACTTGACAAAATTAAAAAATGTAAATTCTGTCGAAAAAGCACAGAAAAAAGGAGATATTTGTAAAAAAAAAAAAGCATAAAAAACTGAAATCTATTAAAAATCTCGAAAAAACACACTTCATCAAAGATTCATGATCCATTCATTTCATCATGATTCAATTCTGTCTCATTCGCCTTTGAGAACGGTATAAATTATGATGAAGTGAATGAATCATGAATCTTTGATGAAATGTTCGTTTTTGCGAGATTTTTTAATAGATTTCATGCTTTTTTCAAATTTCTCCTTTTTTGCGTTTTTTCGGCTGAATTTATCTTGTTTCTTTTCATTTTTTACCGTTTATTTATTGATACGACATATTTGCGTTTTTTCTAACAATTCTTTTGGGCGTTCTTTTTGGCGTCCTTTGAGAAATTCACGATTTTTCCTCAGTCTTTTGACGTAATTTGTGTTTTTTTAGAGATTTTTTGACATATTTCACGTTTTTAGTGCAATCTTTCGTCGAAATGTGGGTTTTTTAATGATACTTCTGCAAAATTCATGATTTTTTTCCGATCCTTTTGTAGGATTATAGGGCAACATGAGATTTCTCAGCAAATACACAAACATTGTGAGGTATGTGAAATTTGCACTGATCCATTTTCCTTCAGAGTCATCTCACTAGAGGGCAGCACTAGAGCTGTCCCATGCAACTGTACATCCAACTATGATAGTGAACTTTAAGCAAGTAAGTATGGAGACTAGCGCCAGATGGCAGCACCAAACATTTAAAATCTCCATACATATGAACATAAATGCAAGCTCAGCTGATTGCCTTTGTTTCAAGAGATTGAGAACTTTCAGATACTTTTGAAGAACCCTTAGTTTTTGAAATAGGTCCTCAGAGGGAAAGACATGCCTTCCCTTTCTGTGTTTTACCTTTATGTAACAAAGGAAAGCTAATCCAGCTTCCTGAAAAAAATACACTGAGAGGACCTGTCTTAAAAATTCAATATTACTGTTCTTAACATTAATCTAACTACATTTTATTTTGTTTGTTTTAGTATAATAATCAAGAAATAAATTTTTCAAGTGTGTTATATGCGTGTCAACTGGATTTTCTTGTTCCACCTTCTACACAAGTACAATGTGTCTTCCATTATTGCCTTCTGTTTACTATCTACTGTGATCAGGTAGGATCTATCCAATTTTATACTTAGTGACATTGTGGAATAATACTGAAATTAACAATAATTTCTTCTATCACTGTTCCCACATTCAACAGATTATGAGACTGAAAAGGGAACGTGATAGACTTTTTTACCTTTAATAAATAAACAAAACAAACCCAGTAATAAAAAAAAAAAAACTGATTAACATTTTATTTTCATGTATGATATATTATATATAAGTTATATGATTAATACTGAAAAATACTGAACTGATATTATATAAAATAAATAAATAAGGAAAGTCACGGAACTTCCTTACAAGAGCAATCAATTTATATTATATATTTATATATTAATTATATGCTAAAGTGTATAAATTGCTGAGTAACTGATTTATTATTGATTTATCAAGATACATTGTTTAATATATATATACAATGGCCATGAGTAGGGATCTCACCTCCATTGAGAAACTAAATAATTCTAATTATTCAAATTGGTCCTTTAAGATTCAAAATTTGCTCATCAAAGATGATTTATTTAAATTTGTCCTTAATGATCCACCTGAGACACCAGACGAAACATACATACGTGACAGCGCGAAAGCAAAGGCCATTATTAACTTAAGTATCGAGGACAACCAGATAATTCACGTAAAGCACTTAGAAAACCCCAAACAAATTTGGGACAAATTAAAAGAAATTCATTTACGTGCTAATTTGAGCTCCAAGCTCTTCTTACTGAGAAAATTTTATTCTCAGAAATTACCTGAGAATGGCAACATGATAGATCATATCAACGAAATACTCACGATCAAAGATCGTCTCTCTGCAATAGGAGAGGATATTAAGGAGTCTCACATTGTTGCTATCCTCTTGTGCTCACTCCCACAGTCTTACGCACCATTGATAACTGCACTCGAAAGCAGAGATCAAGAGGATTTAACAATTGATCTCATTAAAAATAAATTAATTGGAGAATTTACGCATCGGGTTGTAGCTAAAAATGCAAATTTGCACCCCAGAGACACAGCGTACAACGCTGAAACCAGATATATGGGTTCCCGTCCCAAAGGTACTGCATACAAAAATAATAATTCAAACAGATCTAAAAAATTCTGTAACTTTTGCTCCCGTAACGGCCACATCAGAAGCGAATGCTTCCAATTGAAAAATAAAGAAAAACAGAATTCACAGAAGAATGCTTATAAAAACGAATTCAACAAAAATAAAACTTACAATAATAACAATAAAGGCCAAGACAATAAAGACCACTCATCCAACTACTGTTTCAACAGTAAGATAGAAATTATGGATGAGAAAAACGAATCGGATCTTCCTCCTTCCCCGATAGAACACACACTTAAAAATGAACTGGTACTAGTAAACAAATTACATGAAACTAACCCTCATTCATACATAATCGACTCAGGTTGTACTAGACATGTTACGTCCACAACAGAGCACTTCACAACATTTAAACCCGGAAATTTCGGTAACATTACCATTGCTAATGGGAAAAAATTAAACTCTCAAGGTATGGGCGATGTAACACTTAACTCAGGTCTAAAAAATAGCATAACTCTCAAGGATGTTCTTTATTGTCCGGAATTAAAGGGTAATCTTTTGTCAGTTAAAAAGGCAATTGATAATGATATAAAAGTAATTTTTGAAGGAGAAACATGTTTATTTGTCAAAGACAACAACACTATCTTGACCGCAAAATTGAATAATAATCTTTATGAGATAAACCCAACGGACGAATATGGTTACATTTTAAGTACACAAACATCATGCGATAATGAAAATTGCATTTACATTTGGCATCGCAGATTAGGTCATAAAAATTTTGAAGCAATTAGACATTTAGTTAACCATAAGCTAGCAGAAGGGATAACCATAAACAATTGCAAACACAAAACATACTGCACTAAGTGTATCGAAGGTAAACTATCAGTTTCGCCTTACCCTAAATCGGCTAAAAACAGAAGTGTAGAAATCTGTTCCCGAACACATTCGGATATTTGTGGACCCATGGAAACAATGACCCCTGGCGGGAAGCGCTATTTCATAACATTCACAGATGATTATAGTAGATTTACTGTAACGTATTTGTTAGCACATAAATCTGAAGCGGTAGAAAAGCTAAAGCAATATGTAGCCCTTACGAAGAATAAATTTGGAAAAACAATTAAATCTATAAGATCGGATAATGCCAAAGAATACCTTGGTGAAAATTTCGAAAAATACTTAGCTGAAAATGGCATTGAACGGGAATTAAGCGTACCTTATTCAAGCCCTCAGAACGGCGTCTCAGAGCGGAAAAATAGGACAATTGTGGAAATGGCACGTACTATGCTTTCTGACGCGAAATTACCTAGGCAATTCTGGGGCGAAGCAGTAATGACGGCCACATACCTAATTAACCGACTACCTACTAATGCAAACGAGAATCGCGCAACACCATACGAGTTATGGAATAACCGAAAGCCCGACCTATCTAATATCAAAACATTCGGATGTAAGGCATTCGCCTACATAGATAAATCAAAAAGAACCAAATTTGACGAGAAGGCTATTGAAGGAGTATTTATGGGTTATGATTTTCGTAGTAAAGGGTATAGAATTCATACCGGAAATAATAACATAATGATCTCGAGAACCGTTAAATTCCTTGAAGAGGGCATTGATCGGGAAGAAATTAATGACACGACAGAAATCGAAAACAGTGCGCGATTACCTACCGAAAGTATCGAATTTGATTTAACGAATGAGAACGAAGAGAAAATCGTAAATCCAACGCAAAATGATCCCGAACCTAGAAGGTCGCTAAGAGAAAATAAAGGTATACCACCGAACCGTTTTGGAATAACAGCTAACCTATGCAAAATTGAAGAACCCAGGTCGTGGGCTGATTTACAAAATATTGAGGACACTGAAATTAAAAATAAATGGTTGGAGGCGACCGATGAAGAAATAAAATCATTGCACAGAAACAAAACTTGGAAATTAATTAAAGCCGTACCCGGTAAACGCATCATAGGTTCGAGGTGGACCTTTAAGGCAAAAAGAGGGGCAGATGGAACCATAGAGAGATATAAAGCGAGATTGGTCGCTAAGGGATACTCTCAAAAATATGGATGCGATTACGACGAAACTTACGCTCCAGTCGTGTCACATACCACACTCAGAGCGTTTTTAAATGCAGCTGTTTATAAGAATCTAGAAGTGACACATTTAGACGTGAAAACTGCATTTCTACACGGCGATCTTGAGGAGGAAGTATTTATGCATCAACCGGAGGGATATGTACAAGTTGGGGAGGAAGAGAAAGTATGTAAGCTAAACAAAGCAATTTATGGCCTTAAGCAGGCAGCTAGGGCATGGAATTTGAAAATTAGTCAGTCGTTAAGAAATTTAAAATTTACGGAATGTGAATCAGACCAATGCCTGTTCAAAAGGACTAAAAACGGAAAAATCGCTTACGTAATTGTGTACGTGGATGACATTCTTGTAGCGGGAAATAAAGATGACACACACGAGATTTACACCCAATTATCTAAGGAATATGAGATTAAAAATTTAGGACCGGTTAATCAATACTTGGGTATCAATATAAAAAGAACAGAAAATGGGAATTTCGAACTTGATCAGGAACATAAGATAATTGAAATCGGAGAAAAATTCAATTTAACCCTTAGTAAACCCACTTACACACCGATGTGCACAAATTATTTCAGTTTAGATCCCGACGGAACACTATTAGATGATAATAAAAAATATAGACAGGCAATTGGGGGGTTACTATACATCGCAACACTGACTAGGCCCGACATATCGGCAGCAGTAAACATATTGGGAAGGAGGAATGAATCTCCAAGACAAACTGACTGGGAAGCTGTTGAAAAAGTCATTAGGTATCTATTGACTACCAGACGAATAAAATTCGTTATTGATAAGTCGAAACCGCCAGTGTTGACAGTCTATAGCGACTCAGACTGGGCGAATGATCGGGACGACAGGAAGTCAACGACGGGGAACCTATTCATGTTGGGCAATAATGTGCTAGCCTGGGCCTCTAAGAAACAATCCAGCGTCGCACTGTCTTCCACTGAAAGCGAATATGTTGCACTTTCCACTGCAACACAAGAAATAAAATGGCTACTCACAATACTCAGTGACTTGGAACTTAACCAAGAATTACCCATAACCGTATATGAGGACAATTTGCCTGCCATTAGATTGACTAAAATCGAAAAGGCACATACCAAGTCAAAGCACATTGACGTGAAATTTCATCACATCAAACACCAGCACGAATGTGGCATAATTAAAATTATTTACTGTCCTACGGAAAAAATGCTAGCTGATGTTCTCACCAAGCCCGTCTCTAAAATTAAACTGGAGAAGCTTAGGCTTCAGTTCCAATTAAAGATGTTGTAGATTTGCTTCGAAAAGGAGGAATGTAGGATTATAGGGCAACATGAGATTTCTCAGCAAATACACAAACATTGTGAGGTGTGTGAAATTTGCACTGATCCATTTTCCTTCAGAGTCATCTCACTAGAGGGCAGCACTAGAGCTGTCCCATGCAACTGTACATCCAACTATGATAGTGAACTTTAAGCAAGTAAGTATGGAGACTAGCGCCAGATGGCAACACCAAACATTTAAAATCTCCATACATATGAACATAAATGCAAGCTCAGCTGATTGCCTTTGTTTCAAGAGATTGAGAACTTTCAGATACTTTTGAAGAACCCTTAGTTTTTGAAATAGGTCCTCAGAGGGAAAGACATGCCTTCCCTTTCTGTGTTTTACCTTTATGTAACAAAGGAAAGCTAATCCAGCTTCCTGAAAAAAATACACTGAGAGGACCTGTCTTAAAAATTCAATATTACTGTTCTTAACATTAATCTAACTACATTTTATTTTGTTTGTTTTAGTATAATAATCAAGAAATAAATTTTTCAAGTGTGTTATATGCGTGTCAACTGGATTTTCTTGTTCCACCTTCTACACAAGTACAATGTGTCTTCCATTATTGCCTTCTGTTTACTATCTACTGTGATCAGGTAGGATCTATCCAATTTTATACTTAGTGACATTGTGGAATAATACTGAAATTAACAATAATTTCTTCTATCACTGTTCCCACATTCAACACCTTTCAATAAATTTGCGGCTATTTTTCGTGATTCTTTGGCAAAATTAGCGTTTTTTTTTTTCAGCGATTTTTTTATAGTGGGGACTGGCGTGTGATTGGGAAGGGCGGATTTTACGATATTAAAATTGTAGTTTTTCAAGTGATACTTTGATGAAATACACATTTTTTCTTCTTCATATTCGCGCTTTTCCCGCAAACCTTTGATAAAATTCATGTTTTTTCCTCCCGATCCTTTGATAAAATTCTTGCTTTTTGTGCGAATGATGACAGAAATTAGGCTATCATTTGTCGAATTTCGCGATATTTTTTATGCTTCGTATTTCTTTCGCAATCTTCTTCCTGATGATTGACTTTTTCAAAATTTTCAGGAAAATTCCGATCAGAATCACCTCTATAATGAATATCGTTGTAAGGGGGAAAAAATACTTCGTATCCGCCGCCCCGGCAGAAGCGCCGCAGTAAGCATAATTTTAACTTTTAAACTTGTATGCGCCGCGGCACTTACGCCCGAAAATACGGTAATTAAAAATATGGAATACCATAAGTTTGATATTCATATTCTTTTGTCATATGTGCATGAACATATAATTTGATGTTCAGGGAACCAATTATGAGGTACGCTTGAAATGATTTCTGTTAAATAAGTATGAAAGAGTGTTTTCCACCTGCTTAATTGATAAAAAGTTCCAGAGACATAGCTATAAATACTTTTACAGAAAAGGGGGGGGGGGAATTGAAAAATTTCCTAACTTAAAAAATTTCCCAGCATGAAACAAATTGCTCTATTTTCCAACTAAAATGATAAATGAAAAGTATGTTGAATAATAATGATGATATTTATACATAAAAAATTTTCATTAAGGAAAGATATTGAAACTAAAAACATAAAAATTATAATTAATAGTTCATTTAATGAAAATTTTGTCTTCTATTGTGTATGAGTCATAGTAATTGTACTTCTTGTGAAAATATCCTTATGATATTCTGAGATTTTTAGATTGCGAGAGGAGCAAAATTTTGAAAGATGTAGATTAGAAGCACTGTTGATGGACAACAGTAGGAAAATTCAGATCTGATAGATGTAATGATATTTTCATAGCACAGAGAAGCCCAAAAACAAATTCCGTCTGACTGTTTTTTGTATTTCTTCTGAAAATTTTTCAAGCTTACATTTATAGAATTCAGAAAAATAGTCAGCAAAACTATATATATATATATATATATATATATATATATATATATTTTAATAAAAAGTAAAATTTCTAAAATCTAGATTTTCTGAACTTTAGGCTCAAATTTCCCAAGTTCACAAAATATTGGAGGGCCTTCAAGAAATTCTGTTTACTCCACCCTCTACCCATGCAGGGGCAAGTGCAAAAATATTGTTACTGTTGAATGTATTACATAACAAAATGCTATTATTAAATATTTTAAACTTATTTCTTTTAAGTGTTTTTGATATAAAGTTTTAAAATGTGCAAAGTAATATTTTAAAGACTCCTTTCTGTTCATTTGAATCAATAAAGTATGTAAATAATGAATGTATAAAAATATTAGTACATCACTTCAAAAAAAAAAAAAAAAAATAAATAAATAAATAAATAAAATAAAATAAATAAATATAATTTAATTTTTAGACTTTGATAACGATATTATTACTAGGGGGAGGGGGTCCAAAATTATCAAAAATTGATAAGCCCATTTCGCCTGTCTAAATATTAATTATTATGTACATCAATTAGACATGGTATTGTTACAAGTAAATAATAAAATGTATTACACAAAACTCTTAGGAATTTTATAAGAAAATTAAAAATATATAATAGCAATGAGAAATTAAAAAAATAATTACTGAAATGTTGAGAAAAGTAAAGTTTTTTTAAATAAATTTTGTTATACCATTTGTCTGACTGCTTTTGTATTTCTTTTGAAATTTACTAGTAGAATATTTAGATTCATTAATTTAGATAGATTTATAGAAATAAATTGGATGTATGAATTTAAAGTTTTGATTTTCTAGCTTGAATACATTTTATAATACTAAATGTAGCTAAATATTTAAAAAAAAAAAAAAAATCACAGATATGCTTAGTACTTTTTTTTTTTTTTTTTTTTTTTTTTTTTTATGAACGTAAAGGCTGTCTGCTTTAGAAGTATATAGCTTATAAATTAATATACTTTTTAAATTATCGGTGTCTGCTCTGAAAATTCGAAGTGATAATGCATCCTTTAATTCAATGGACTTTAAAATATTAATAATATTATTAAAATAAATAGTAAAACTATTTATAACTTATAATTTTTTTTATACTTAAAATCAATGCATAATATACAAATTTATTTTGTACTACGTTCTTCAAATGCGTCTTTCAAAATGTAAACAAAATTCATCGCCAACAACGGATGCCAACTACCGCCAACTGTCAGATTTCGAAACTTGAAATTATTTGCGCGTTATATTCATTTAATAGGCAGATTTAAATACAAATTCTTTAAATATAAGAAACATACACAGTAACCAAACTGTTGTGTTTAGATTAATTGTTTCGACCATCGTTATTAAAAGTGTTTAAAGTAGTTCATAGCATACACAGCAATTGCACGCAGACAATTTAAAATAAGTTTTGAAAGAAATAAACATTTCTCAATATTAAAAAGTAGCTCAAAACAAAAACAACTTACCTCTTAAGAGTGTAGCACGTCTCGATTCAATATTTCAAAGACTGTCTCTTTAAAAATCCAAATTTTCTTCAGAGCGTAATACCGATGTATACGGAACTAGGAACTAAAATGGCGGATTCGTCGAAAACGCCGGTGACGGAATGTCCAATCTCTCTTTATGTAGGATCACTACAGGAATGTAGTCGTAAAAATAACAGAGGATATACGCTCTAAGCAGAATGTATACGCTCAAGGCAGAGGGTATACCCTGCAGTGCGTATACTATAGCTTTTTTGCGAAGCAGAGGGCATACGGTGTTCCTTTAAAAAATCCAGAAGGTATAAGGCGTATACCTTTCAATAAATCGCTGGTCAGCCATCTCATCGCCTAGCGGGTATACCTCCGCACTGAATCTAGGAAAAAAAGTGACATAAAATACAAAAGCGGAAAAAAAGTGACACGGAAAAAAGTGACAAGGAAAAAAAGTGACAAGGAAAAAAAGTTACCGGAAAAAAAGTGACAAAGAATTGATTTTGGGGATTTATTATTGATTTTGGGGATTCATTGCTTAAGTATGAAAGGGGGATCGGTGAGGGGGGCTCATAGTTTAGGTAAATGGGTTTTTCATGCTGAATTAACTGTTTTGGTTCAATTTTTGGATATACGTTCATCTTGAAAAGACGCTTGCCTGATTAGTTTTGGGAAGGTACGATTACCCCCCCCCCCCAATCCGTCCTCAATTAGATGAATGGGTTTTTATGCAGAGTTGTCCAACGTGTGTCAAATTTGCATATAGGTTCTTTTCGATAAGGCTTATATATAGTACATAATGCCTGAAGAGATTTAGGAGTTTAAGGGTTAAGCATAGAGAGGGAACGGGGAATAACCTTTCTAAAATTAAATTAATAACTTTTTACACATAATTATCCGATTTGCTTAAAATTTTGGACATAAGTTCATTATGATAAGACGTATCTTAGATTAGTTATGGGTTCTTGTGCTTATTATAAAGGGGGGGAACGAGCAATTCTTCCTCTCAAACTAGAAAAATAGGTTTTTATGCAGAATTATCCCATGTATTTCAAATTTTAAATATAGGTTCTTTCTGATAAGGTGGATCTCTGAATAGTTTTAAGGATTTAATAAATAAGTATAGAAGGGGAATAGAATATAACCCACCTTAAATTAAATTACTTTTTATGCAGAATTATCAGATTTGCTTCAAATTTTGGATTATAGAACCATTGTGATAAGGCGTATCCCTGATTACATATGTGGTTATTTTGTCAATTAAAAATTGGGGCGGGTGATTATTCCTCCCCCCCTTAAATTAGATAAATTGTTTTTTATGCTCACTTATCCGATATATTTCATATTTTGGATATATGTTCTTTCTCATAAAGTGAATCCCGGAATAATTTTAAAGATTTAATGACTAAGTAAACACAGAGGGAACGGATGATAACCCCCCCCCCCTTTAAATTAATAAATGGCTTTTTACGCAGAATTATCTGATTTGATTCAAATTTTGATTGGGCATTTATTATGATAAGGCGAAGTCCTGATTAATTGTGGGTTATCCCCCTTTCATCGCTCTAAACTTAGCCACTAAACCCTTAAAACTATTCAGGGATTCACTTTATCAGGAAGAACCTATATCCAAAATTTGAAATACGTTGAATAGTTGTGAAAGAAAAAAAAAACAATTTATTTTATTTAAAGAGTGGAGGATTAATCGCCCGCTTCCCCTATTTAATTATCAAAAGAACCCCATAATTAATCAGAGATTCGCCTTCTTATAATGAATATACATCCAAAATTTGAAGCAAATCGGATGATTCTGCGTAAAAAGCCATTTATTAAATTTAAGGGGGTTTATCCCCCGTTCCCCCTCTATACATAGCCATTAAACCCATAAAACTATTCAGGAATTCACTTTATGAGAAAGATCCTATATCCAAAATTTGAAATACATCGGATAAGTGTGCATAATTTTTTTAAATCTAATTTAAGGTGGGTATCGTAATCACCAGCCCTCCTTTTTAATTACCAATAGAACCCCACAACTAATCAGAAATACGTCTTATCATAACGAACCCATGTCCAAAATTCGAAGAAAATCGGATAATTCTGCATAAAAAGTCATTTATTTAATTTAAGAGGGGTTTCCTCCATCTCCCCTTTATACTTAGCCATCAAATCCTTAAAACTATTCCGGAATTCACCTTACCAGAAAGAACCTATATTTAAAATTGAAATACATGGGATAATTCTGCATAAAAACATATTTATCTAGTTTGAGGGGGAGAATTGCTCGCCCCCCCCTTATAATAAGCAGAAGAACCCATAACTAATCTAAGATACGTCTTATCATAATGAACTTATGTCCAAAATTTTAAGCAAATCGGATAATTATGCGTAAAAAGCCATTAATTTAATTTAAGAAAGGTTATCCCCCGTTCCCCCTCTATACTTAACCCTTAAACTCCTAGAATCTCTTCAGGCATTTTATACTATACATAAGCCTTATCGAAAAGATCCTATATGCAAATTTGACACACGTTGGATAATTCTGCATAAAAACCCATTCATCTAATTGAGGACGGATGGGGAGGGGGGGGGAGTTATCGTACCTTCCCAAAACTAATCAGGCAAGCGTCTTTTCAGGATGAACGTATATAAAAAATTTAACCAAAACAGTTAATTCAGCATGAAAAACCCATTTACCTAAACTATGACCCACCCCCCTTGATCCACCTTTCATACTTAACCAATGAATCCCCAAAATCAATTCCTTGTCACTTTTTTTCCGGTAACTTTTTTTCCTTGTCATTTTTTTTCCGCGTCACTTTTTTTCCGTTTCATTTTTTTTCCGCTTTTGTAGTTTATGTCACTTTTTTTCCGATAACTTTTTTCCGGTCACTTTTTTTTCCGTTTACCCCTCCGCACTATGTTTATGACTGCAGCTGTTGCCGATTTGAATTTAATGGTGGAAAACAGAATTTTTGTAGATATCTTGTATATTTAACACCATTAATTGTTCATTAAAAAAAAAAAAAAAAAAAAAAAAAAACTTATCTACAAACAAGAATAACATATTTCATTATTTATCATTTTCTTACTATAAATCGCAAAGAAAAAAATAGATTTAATAAAATAAACATGATTTTAGTGCTTGTCGTGACTGGGGGATATGTATCATTAACTAAGTGTATCGAATTCGAAATTCGGTAATTGCCGTAATTATATCTATCACGTGCGTGGCCAAACTGAAAAATAAATTTCTAGCCTTCCGTTTTTTTTTTTTTTTTTTTTTTTTTTTTTTTTGTCAATGCCTTGATAAATTTTCCCAAAGAAAAAAAAAAAAAAAAAAAGATCAGTTATTATGCAAGGCAGTCATTAATTTTGTTTTTTGAATTATCAAAGATGAATTAATTATTAGTATTTTAAAAAATGTAATTCAAATAGCTCTATTTAGGTAACTAAAATATTTACTGCTAAATAAGAGTTTGCCTAGAATGAACATATACATTGAATGATAAAATGCTTGATCATTGAATCAAAATATTATTACATTTTATTCATATTCCATGGAAATTTCATTCATGCACATTAGATGATATTATTGCCCCTCCCCCCCCCCCCCCCCCGAAAACAAAATCACAATATATTTGAAATTTGAATTTTTGTTTCAAAAACACTAAAGCCATTTCCTTCTTTCAGCTTTCATAGAAGTTATTCTCTGACACAATTCGCCAATTACTAAAATGGTGAGCAAACTTTAAAAATAATTAAATTAAATTAATTTAATTTAACAAATTACAATGACCATTTGGAAAATGATATATTCAGAGACTAAAATTTTAGATTTATAAATAAGTTCTATATTTTCTTTAAAAATAATAATAACAGTCATCATGTTTTATGATGATCAAAACAGGCTTACGTAATAACAAGGTCAGATATTACGTACGACATACATAATATATGACATAGTTTTTATAGCCATTACGTATTATAGATCATATATTACGCACGTCATAGATAAAACATTAATATTCCTAAACTAATCATAAGCAAACTCTAAATGAAATTTCAGTTTTACAGTTTTCGGTGTTGCAAATTTTTAAACTTGTAAATATAGTATATTTTCAATTTTCACTCCTCGTCGTATAAAAGAAAAAAAAAAGTATTTTTAAATGTAATTTGTTTGAAAGCTGTATCTCAGTTTTTTTCTAAGTTAAGTTTTTTTTTGTAGCTTTTAATATTGTTTTTGTCAGTGTGGCAACAAAAGTATTCCATTTCAGGACATTAAACATGGACCAATCAAAAAACGAATAAAATCCGAACATCACAAGGATTCAGGTATTTCTAGACCGAAATCAACCACCATTTTCCAAATGGTTAAAAAAAGTTTTTTTTATTTTTATGTAGTCTTCGTTTGGAGACATTAATCGCTTTTTACATTGGGATCAAAAATGAATTTATAGCGATGAGTAAATTAAATATAGCAAAAGACACTAATACATTTTGAATTTTTTTTATTTATTTAAATTTAAAAACAAGAACGAAAAATCAAGCATCAGATGGACATTATGAAAGACTTTCCAAAACTATCAAATATTGTTAATAAAATTTCTATTTTTCACTCGATGAAATAAGATATCTAAATACTCAATTTATTCGTAAAGTAAAACATACATACATGCATAAATAATGCCCGTATTCAATTATTATATTTAAATGTTCTACACACAAACATACATAAATTCAATAAATGATAAAGCGAAATGGAGTGAAAAACAAATTGGAAATTGCACGTGAACGTAGCAAATGAGGTGTGTTCGTACGATAACGAAGTTTTAAAAATATTCAGATCTTGCTGATATAGTAGAACGTACTTCGGATACAGTATAGTAGTCGAAATCTTTGTGTTTCTGTAAATATGCAGGAAGTAATTTTTATTACACCTCAGCAACTTATATCTTATTCATAAAAAGTGAAATAGTTGAATATAATTAAAACACAGCCCAAACAGTGTTTCCCTGTATAGCATTATGTAGTAGGATACTTTTGTGTGGCCCTGTAATTTAATAATAAAAATTATTTGCATCACAGATTGTATGGAATGCATATTTTAGTATATATTTCATAGATTCATGCCAATTCTATTATGTTCGAATGAGTGTAACATCATTAAAATGCATTCGAAACTTTTTCCCCATTGACCGTAATGTAATGGAATACTTTTGATTGCCCTGTAAATGATCTATGCATCCGACTTTCATAACATTTGAAATGACTCGACAAAATTACGTAATAATTTATGTTTTAAATTTCAAACGATTAAAATGCATTTGAAACTTTTTCCCCCATTGACCGTAATGTAACGGAATCCTTTTGATTGTCCGTGTAATTGATCTATGCATTCGATTTTCATAACATTTGAAATGACTCGACAAAATTACGCAATAATTATGTGTTTTAAATTTCAAACGATTAAAATGTATTTTAAACTTTTTTCCCCATTGACCGTAATGTAACGGAATCCTTTTACTGTCCCTGTAACTCATCTATCCATCCGATTTTCATAAAATTTGAAATGACTCGACAAAATTATGTTATAATTATGTATTTTAAATTTCAAACGATTCGGTTGGGTAGTTTTTGCGTTGTTATATGCGGACAGACAGACGGACAGACAGACGGACGGACTGGAGTGTCAAGGGAAGTGCATAATATGAATAAGAGTTCACAGGGATAAACAACGAAATATCACAGATGTCGGTTAAATTTAGAAGGGGGTAAAGTGAGGGGAGGAAATCGGGAGGTGTATAACATAAAATATCAGTCACAGATTTTTACATTGATATGTCACAAGATTAGTGTCGGCAAAAGTTGAAAAAATACATCCCAGGGTTCCCACTATCGTGTCCCCCTCGGAAAATATCCTCCCCTCTCTCTCTCTCTCACTCTTTCGCTTTGAAATTTTCATACATTGTAAATTATATTTATCAGAGAGCTCAGCAAAAAATCCGATTTAAAATGATAAAAATACTGCAATTTCAAAAAATTTCGAAAATTGCCCCCCGCCCGTGAGTCCAAATCGGAGAGGAGGAATGAAAGGTGCGTAATCTGAAAGAGTGGTCCTAGTGCTTTAACATGATACATCACATGACGGGTCCAAAAAAAGATTGAAATTTTTCGACCCCCTTTTTAACCCTCCCTCAGAGGTGGAAATTTTAAAATAGCTGAATTTAATTATTTTTATAATAGATTTATTTTTTACAATTGCTGAGATGTGTCAAAAGTTCTAAACTTTTCACTCCGTCCCCCGCTTTAATCCCTTTATGGAAGGACTTGTAAAATTGCTGAAATACATGCTTAATTATATTTTAGTACATTTATAATCTGGATTTTCACGTTCCTACCCATAGCGATTGCTGAGATATAGCAAGATGTTCAAAATTCTTCAACCCCCCCACCCTTTAACCCCCTTAGGGGGGATTTTAAAAGATCTCGTCTTAGTGCACGTTAACATCATAAAGAGAATATTTTCCCCAATTTTCATGCTTCTAGATTCAGTAGTTTGAGCTGTGTGTTGATTATCATAGTCATTATTGAGGCTACTTATTCAATATTCTATATAGAAAACAAGTTGCAGTCCATACCTAAGATAATTATGCCCAATTTTTTATGTTTGAAGTATTGTAACACAATTAAATTATACAGCAAATGATTTTTCCTCAATAGCAAATAATGTTACAGATATATATATTATATACTAGCTGTTACCCGTGACTTCGTTCACATAACATTAAAAGAAGAATTAATTGATCAATCAAGCAAAGGAATTCGTTGATTAAAAGCATGGGTAATTAACTTTTTATCGCAATTTATAGTAAAAAACTTCTGATGATCCCTATTTCCCGATTTTTTTCCTGGTTGAAATTTTCCTTTCAGCGATTTATACAATTTATATAATACGATTTATATAATTCTTTTTCATTCTTTTTTATTTATAATTTATGTCGCCATTTTTGACACAAAAATTCTCATTAACTAAACAAATATCCTAGCTAAATATATTATAAAAATCACCTTTTATTTCTATTTCAAATTGACGTCATAGTTATTTTCTTTTAAATTATTATTATTATTTTTTTTCGCATGGAAATTGTTCAATAGAAAATTTATTGTCGCTCAGAAATTATTATTCCAGATTTGCATTTTCTTGGGCACGGGAAAGAAAATTCATTAAATTTTATCTTAAAAAATGCCTATTGATTCTAAATGAAAAATAATGAAATTTTGAATTATTAATTAAAATATTTGAATAAAATAAATAAAACATAGCCTATGTTCATTTCTGGGCTATAATCTATCTATATGCAAAGATTCAAATACATTAATCCTTCCGTTTTGAAGCCAACTTCATTCCAACTTTCGGACACACTTTCACATTTATAATATACTAGTTACCCGTGACTTCGTTCACATAATATTTAAAGAGGAATTAATTGATCCATCAAGCAAAAGAATTCGTTGATTAAAAGCATGTGTAATTAACTTTTTATCGCGATTTATAGTAAAAAACTTCTGATGATCTCTATTTGCCGATTTTTTTTTGCTGGTTGAAATTTTCCTTTCAGCGATTTATACTAATAGATAGAAATATTCTCGAATTCTTTTGTTCAGCCCTGTAGTTTACCTAGTATCTTTAATACACGAAAGTATTTTTCTAAAATTTAGTTCAAACAAAAATATCCCTCATTACTACCTAAATTAAATTTTCAGAAAATTTCATCCGAAGACAATCATGTATCCAGTTCTTTGCGTGACCCTGTATATCATTTTATCTATATACTACAAACATTTCTCAGTTTACTGAATGCAGTTCAAAATAAAAATGCATATTTTATTTAAAAACCACCTTTAAGTAAATTACGCTCATATTCAGTAATCTTTCTGAGATCTTTTCTGTAACCCTGTCTATCTAAATTGTGTAACTATTAGTATTTATATACACCATGTAATATGCACACATTTAGTGAAACTTAAAAGTACATATCAAAATTCCAAATGCATTTCATCCATGCAACAATTCATCATCCATCATATACAGTACTTCGGATAGAATATATACTATTTGAAATCTTTTGTGTGTCCCTGTAAATGCTATGAACTTGGTATTATGCATGAAATAACTCACATTAAACCTCAGCAACGTATATAAATTTGATTATACACGAAATCGTTTAAAATATGTTGCAAACTGTTCCTCCCTTTATTCTTATGCAATGGAATTCTTCTGTTACCCTGTAAATGAATAATAAGTGTCCTTTTCACTGCATACTTTACAAAATGCATATTTTAGTGCACTTTGTAGATGCATATAAATTTGAATATGTTTCACAGGGTGTAACATCGTTAAAATTCAATTGAAAGGATTTTTCGCCATAGGCTGTAATGTAAGGAAAACTTTTGACTATCCCTGTAAATAAACTAATCATGGTAGAAACTTCATTTTCAATAGGTATTCGTACTAAGGTAAACATTAAAAACGTCCAAAAATTTCATGGCAATCCGGGTATATTTACGAAAGTTGACGTAAAGTTAAGAAAGAACATGTAATTTTCAACATTTTATACTTAGAAAAGATAAAAAAAAAAAAAAAAAAAGAACAATGATTTGCCTTTTAAACAACTTTTTTACTCATCATTATTATTTTAATGAAATTAGTTTTTGAAAATAAGTTTAAAAAAATTTCATCAAGAAAAAAATCTTAAACTTGAAACTGTAATTATTTATAATATTCTTACCTCCGATGTTTTCTTTAATTTTGAAAGAAAACATCGGATTTCCTATTCTTTAATTTGGAAATTTGGAAAGAAAATATTGTTTTTTAAGATGCTATATATTATCAACTAAACATTTTTAACTGCGTAATTTAGTCTATACACGGGAGAGTAACGAAATAACATTTATTTCAATCTTAATGTTAACGCCGTTAATTTATCTGTAAAGCAAGCCTGTTGAACATGAAGCCGTTTCATTCTAAAAACTATTTCATAAAATTGGTTAATACATTTTAAAACTACTCGGAAATATTTCTGAAAACCTGCGATAGCAAAATAAACTCGTTTTTATAAATGCTTTTTTTATTTTTAAATCTCGAAAATATATGGGTTTCTGAGACCTCTAAAGATAAAAAACCCTTTTCGGAATTGTGGGTAACTCGGTAGGGTTATTATGTATTTTCATTTGTGATTTTATTACATATTCCTTCGCTTAAGGGTGTTCTCAACTGCTCCGATCAACTAGCGCAAAACCTTTTGACACATTTACAAATTCATTTTTTAACAGAAAGAAATAAAATTGGAATGCCTGACTGTGGAAGCGATTTCGAATCGAACTTATTTTTCTATTTTATGATAATTAAATTACCTATCCAGTTCAAAACTATTTCGATTACGTGGATCACCCGTTTTTCTCCCGCTTTTATGCCGGGTTTTTTTTTTTTTTTTTTTTTTTTTTTTTTTTTTTTTTTTTCGTCGGAATATGTGCTCAAAAACGTCAGCTTTGAAGGCTTGTCATAAAAGATCTATTGTGTGGGGAAAAAAAAAAAAACAGAAAATTGAGTGCAATTAGACGGTTTCTGAATAATAACACCTGCAATTTTCATGCATTTCCGAACAAAAATTAATTAAAGCATGTGTTACAAAGTTGCCCTTTTTGATTTAAGAACACCCTATTTTATTTATTTATTTATTTATTTATTTATTTTTACAGTGTACATATAATAAATGCATATGCATATGGCACTGCTGAAAAACAAAAATAAAAAATAATTTAGTTTTTTTTTCAGATTAGACAATTTAACGAATTAAAAATCAACAGCAAAAAAAACTTAAATAATTTAACTATGCGTTTCTATATTTTTTTGTTTATTATTAACATTAACTTTGTCTGTTGTTAAATAAACATGCAAACAATAAATAGGAATATAGAGAATAAATAATTTGCGATCCTTGTCAAACTCGAACTTTTCACATACTTGTCTCTAAAATAAGCTGAAGGCCAGAATAAAATGAGAAATTCGTGACATAACTGAATGGAAGTATATATTGTTTTGCTTTTCAGCAAGGTAATTAGCCGCTTGTTTGTTTTACAAATAGCTAAATGATTCGATATGTTGTTTACATTCACCAATTTGATTACTTGTCTTGTTCTCTGTTCATTTACCTTAAGTGATCGTACGACGCACGGTTGAAAAAAAAAATACACGTAATTTTCAACGCTTTATACTTAGAAAAGTTTAAAAAAAAAAAAAAATGGTTTGACCTTTTAAACAACTTTTTTACTCCTCATTATTCTTTTAATGATATTAATTTTTGAAAATAAGTTTAAATAATTTCACCAAGAAAAGAAAAAATATAATCTGAAACGTGAAACTGTAATTATTCTGTATCTGTAATTATTTATAATATTTTTACCTCCGATGTTTTCCGGTGGGTATTTTTTTTTCATACTTTATTTATTTATTTATTTTTTATTATTATTTTTCACTAAAATAAACCAGTTACTTAAAGATAAATATCAAGTTGTTTTTGCTGATAAAATTTTGATGAATGGTTAGTTAATTCACAATTGAGCTCAGTGGAAGAAGATGCTATGAAACAAAAAATAAATTGCGAGAAAAGTGAGGTGAAAGATTGTTATTGTAAAATGTCTTGTTGTTTTTTCTTCTTCCTTCCATATATTTAAATTAGTCGTTGGGGGTCACGGTAATACTTACCCATCATGAAAATGCATACTATAAAATATGAAAATCAAATCAAATAACAGGGAATTGCGTAAAAGAAGCATCTTTATAACTCCAAAAATGATAATTATATTAACTAACAGTTTATTGCGTTAGATTAAGCGTTCTATTTCTAGTTAAAATACACTTTTGAATTGAAATTTGAATGAAATACAGGGTCATTAAAAATCGAAGAGTGTGGAAAACATGAATACAAATATCTCGACAACTAATTATCCGATTGACTTCATTCTTTATGCAAAATTTATGTTTTTTATTGTCTTTTATGTTTATTTCTTAAAATAAAAAAACTCGAAAGTTTTTATGTACCTTTTATCAGAATGAATACTTCGAATGTCCGAAAAAAATACTTTCGGATAACCGAGGTTACTGATATTAAATAGGCTTCGTCCCATTCCTACATACTACATTCTTACCAAATTTCAAGTCTCTATCTTAATTTGTTCGGAAGATAGAGCGTTTAAGGACACACGGACAGACAGACGGATGGCCATTCTTTTTTTTTTTTTCTCTAAAAATATTTTTTTCGGAATCAACGGTGTCTGAAACGTGTAAATGTGTAAAAAAAATCTCCGATTTTCAAAAATATTGCAAGACTTACCCTATACCATGAATGATGGGCAAATAATAAGCGTTACTAAACTCTTTCAAAAAAAATTAAAAACATTTAATTTTCAAATTTAAAAAAATATTAATTAAATAATATAAAAATATTATTTAAATTATTTAATATTACAATATTAAATGTTAATGAGTAATCTATGAAACCTTTGCTAACTATAATCTTGTTAAAACATATTTTGAAAAAATGCATATTTTCCCACTAAACTCTTAAATTATTAATTACAGTTTTCTATTTTATAAGATCATGCATGATTTACAAATTAGTCACAACCATTTAAGTAAAAGTGTAGATTGTTGCAGGCAAACAAGATAGTTATATATATATATATGTGTTTTCTTAATCTGCAAAAATATAATTTAACCACGAAAGAAAAAATAAAGTAACCTCTTGCAAGTTACCTGGATGAACCCAAAAAGTGATCTGAATTATTAGAATCCTTGAAAACTAATGTATTTTAAAGATTTAAAAAATTCTTTATAAAAGCAATTTTATTTATTTATTTATCTATTTGCCAACTGAATTTCTACAATATTTGCGAATAGTTTTCATCGCGTCTAAATCACTCTTCTCAAACTTCAATATTCGCTTTTAAAATGATATTAATTCACGATTACACATTTTCAGATGCGTAATTAAGTTTCTATATGGAAGCTTGACAAAATAACATTAATTTTAAAGCTAATGCTATTAATTTACCCCCCCCCCCCTCCTTTCTTTTTTCTTTCTTTCTCTCTTTCTTTTTCTTTTTTTTTTCTTTTTTTTTTTTTTTTTTTTGTAAAACACATTTTTTAAAAATGAAAATGTTTATTTGTGAATTAATGTGAATAATCCGAAAAAAAAATATATATATCCGCGGTTTTGAAAATGAATTAATACATTACATGTAAAACTATTGGGAAAAGTTTTCGACAACCAATGGCAGCAAAAATACACTTTGCTTTTATAAATATTCCTTTTAATCTCGAAAATATTTTGGCATCTGAGGTTTCTAAATATAAAAATGATTTTCGGAACTGTCAGAAACTCGCAACAGGTTATTTCTTATTTTCGCTTGAGGTTATTACTTTATATTTTTCTATATAAAGTATGTTCACTGAAAAGTACAAAACGTCGTAAAAAAAAAAACAAATAAAAAAATCGGTTGAAATTTGAATATACGCATAACGCAGCTATAAGTTTCTGTATTAACAGAATTAATATGAATGGAGAATTAATATGAATTAATATGAAAAAGAATTGAGCAGCTAAAACTAAGCTATGTAAAAATCAAGCTATAAATACCCTTTACTTGAGATAGAAAGTATCATTAAAAATGCTAGAGTGTGAATATATATATACAATGTGACTGTAATGCATTCAACTATGATTATTTCAAAATAATGCAATTTTTCATATTTATTTTGCGTATCCAATTCAGCTGAATATTGAATTTATTTGCATAGTAATGAAAATAAATAATGACATGGGAAAATTACCTTAAGGCCCCACGCTAGGTACAGAAAAAGACCCGGATGATAATGTAAAGTCTATGGGAGCGTTCTTTTCAAATATCTTGCTCAAATTTTAATATTTTTACATGATTTTTTTTTTTCCATACGATAGCCTGAGGACGATCTACAGCCGGCCTAGTTTTTACTTTTTCGATTTTGCTTATATATATTTTTTATATTACGATAGTTTCAATTTCAGAACCGGTTTAAACCGGTTTTGAAAGTTACAGTATTTTTTTTTTTTAAAGTCCGAAACAAAAACTGAAAAAGTAAAAACTAAGCCGGTTGTGGATAGTCCTCAACTATCCTATGCGAAAAAAAAAATCATCTAAAAAATATTAAAATTTAGGCGAAATATTTCAAAAGAATGCCCCCATAGACTTTACATTATCCTCCAGGTCTTTTTCTGTGCCTAGTGTTGCTTCTTAATTTGAATCCGTATAGCATTTATTGAGATAACTAAAAAATCAAGTTTCATTTTTACAAGAACTGGTTTTCGCATACGAAATGTATCGCATTTAAATTTCAAGTGGTTATAAAATCTCAGCTGCATTGCCGTAATGTAAACCTTAATAGGGTAAAGTTAGAAAAGTATGATTACTTCACAATTTTCTAATTTTCCCTTATTTGTTCGTTTCTTGTTGTTACTGACTCATGTTGAAGCCTGTAATTTAGATCGAACTCAAAACCAGACAGATGTAAATATAAAAAAAAAAATCTCCTAAAGCTAGTGGTGTAGCTAGCGAGAGGCGGAGGGGGCGGCCCATCCCGGGTATGACCCTCTAAGGGGTGACACCCAATCTATATTTGCAAATATATATAATCTTATAAAGTTTTGGAAAAGAATTCTGAAATAAAATGAAATTTCTATCGCATCACGCAACAGAGTTCATTTTCTTGAAGAATCTGAAATTTTATACAGAATGAAGTGTCTAAATAAGATATGCACCAGGAACAAAAACCTACCTGCCCAAAGAATGGGTAGCAAAAATAAACTTTTAGTATTTTGTATTTAAAGTACAATTTTGTATCCATTTCTTCGAATTAATCCCATTAGGCATATGCAAAAAATGTCGATTTTTTTTTCTTTGCAATAACGTAGAATTGTGATTCAAAAAATATGGCGGATTTGGGAAGGAGGGTGACACCATTTACATCCGCCCCGGGTGTCACCCATCCTAGCTACACCACTGTGCTACTAGCACAGTAAAACAATTGATTTTCTGAAAGTCAAGCTACTTTTATCAAGGCCATGTGGCAACATGTACATAACTAGACAAGATCCAGGACAGACTGTGCACTATGATTGATCCAATGCGCATTCCTTAATCAAAATTATGTTAAAATTATGAATTTGAGAATTTTTTTCCCACTTTTCCTTTTTTTATTTTTACTTTTTAAATGATAAGACGGTAACGAAAGGCAAGACCCCCATCTCCCTCTTATCTCTTGGTTAAAAAAATAGCTATGAAAACGAAAACAGAAAAAAAAATCCCCCATGCAATCTTAATATTTTTTTATGACTACTTAGAAAACAGTCTCCGGTATTTTTTCTCGTTTTGTAGGTGTTTCCCTTACACTGTAAAACATTTGTGGAAACGTTACTCCATACAATTGGTGTAAAAAAGGTGGCAAATGCTGCCTCCAATTTCATGGAGTAATTGTTTTCACATATGCAATGGTGTAATTTAAACATATATTACTGGTGTAACATGACAATGTTACACCGGTTTTAACTGTTAAAATACTCCAATAAATTGGAGGCAGCAATGCTGCCACCAATTTTACGGAGTAACGTTTCCACAAATGTTTCTCAGTGTACCCTATCCTCAAGGGATGAAACAACTTATAAAGTTATTTTTAAATGTAATTATTTTTCAACAGCGTCAACTGAGAATAATAAAGTTCTATCTGTGTTTTTGAAAAATTTGACTTCTCGATATAGATAGGTTCTATTTGTATCTATGAAGTCATTTTTGTATCAAAATTATATTATATATAATTTACATATGACCTTAAATATCAATATATGACATTATTTTAATCCAGAAATGCCTTCATAGATACACACAGAACCTTTCTAATATCGGTAAGTCATTTTTTTCAAAAGCACAGATAGAACCTTAACATCATACAACATTTTCATAAGCAGATGCAGTCGATTGTTTAACTAGTGTGTGAGATAAAAATAAGGAATTTTTTTTTTTTTTTAAGTATTGTACTACTTTTAATAAAGACTTTCAAGGGCCTATAAAAATATGTGATAACTGTGCTGAACTCATAAGAAGAAGTTGCGAGGTAGGTTATACAGAATGAGGAGAACGTTTGTGTATCGATAAATTAGTTAATATATAAATATACGAAAACCATAAAGCGCTTTAATCAGAGAGTCTTGAGAAAATAAGTCCGAAAGTTTGCGTTACAATCAGATAAATTACTTCCCTAAGCGGCTCAACAGTGTGGTTGGCGATATGCTCGATTTAAGATTTTTGCTTGTGAGTTAGAACTCCCGTGAGATTGATTTTTCGAAACAAAAATTTTTAACATTTATTTTTGAGCCATAATTGAAAAGATATGGATACCAATTGAAATTTATAAACAATGTAAATAAAATGTATTATTTTGTAGCATTTAAGTACATTTTTAATAGTGAGTTTTGCAGGTTTTAATATTTAACGAAGCATACACTCTAAAACTGGGAGGAGTGAAAAGCTCACTTTTTGTAGGAGTGATTTGCATTTTTACTCTTTTTAGAGTGAACTTTATACAAATACACTCTTTAAAGAGTGGAATTTCCGACTCCCTAAAAAAAAGTGAAATATCTCACTCCGTTCTTGAGAGTGAAATATCTCACTCCATGGTCGAGAGTGAAAAATCTCACTCCGTCAACGAGAGTGAAAGCCCGGCATTATACGCTTGAAAAAAATCCCCGCTCAACTTTCAACCAATATATGGAGTAAAACAATGAAAAGTACCAAAATATGTCAATTCTTACTTTTCAAAAATTACATTTTATAATATAACCTATAAAATTACGCTTATTTGCCATTAAAACGCACTCGTTTTCAAAAATGAGTGTCACTCCTTCGATAGAGTCAACGGTCACTCTTAAAAGTGACTTAGATATGTATTACGCATCAGCCAATCAGAAATCGTCTTCTGAGTTGTGATGATAAAAATGTTTCCGCCATTTTATCGTGTCCGTTATGTGTCTCACTTTCGTTTCCTCGGTCTACAAATGTGGATCTTTAATTTGTATTATTAATACTGAAAAGTAGTTTAAATTTCGATCTTTGAATGATATACTCCGATATCTTATGATTCAAAATAATCCACATAGATTAAGTTTCTTGATCTGGAGTCAAAATAGAGAACAAATAATTCAGTAAAAAGCAATAATACTCCATTAATACTCAGTGACGAAGATGTTGCACTGCACATATCTTATTTATCAAACAAAGGATTATTATTCATCAAACAAGGGATAAAAAACCGGTAAGTCAATTTTAATTTCAACTTTTTATTTTCCGAATGTAACTTCTAAAATGTTGAGTTAAAGCTTTATTTTAACAGGAAGCTGTCTGCTTCTGCTATCTTTATGTGCGTGGAGGGAAAAAAATCGCTGACGCAAAGATTCGTGTTTTATCCTTGATGTTTATAAATGAACGGCTATAGTAATTTTAAAAGTTTGCAGTATGACTTATATTAGATGAAATTTATTTATTAGAGATAAATAACTCATTAAAATTGTTTTTCCAATAGTAAGAATAATACATATGTAGTCATTTCTTGTATTTTATATTTTCTTTATTTTTCTTTTTCGTACATGAGTATACTTTTATAAAACTTTAACTCACATTTATAGAATACTACAGGGTAGATGTAACAGTAATGTACACACCTGAATGTTTTTGGTTTATAAAAAAAAATAATAATAATAACTAATAAAAATTTAGCTTTTATTTATTTTTTTTTCGTAACTCGCCCTTGAATATTTTATAATTTAGCACTTTTGTTGACACTTTTAATTAAACCAATCAGGAAGCACAAAATAATGTTTTTAAGTTTCACTGTTTTTCATTGAAAATCGTGTTTTCATTGAAAATCATACTAAGAGCTGGCTTCATTTAATAAATTTATGTATTCCTTATTTTATTGCAAAATTTCCAATTTTTTGTTTTTGTAGTTGAAGAAAGCTTTGAATTTTTTATGTATTTAATATCGTTTATAAAATTTCATTAATTTTTAAGGTTTTGAGAGGAGTGTCCATTACTGGAATACTTAAGTAGTGATTTTCCAGTAACGTACACCTCATATAGGCACTGTTAAAAAATCTATTACGGTAATGTTTATAGTGCATAAAATATTTTGATTTAATTAAAAACTTAAGTAATCAATTTTAATTTTTAAATTGCACTTACCAAAATGTAATGACACTAAAATTTTTATAAATAGTTGTTTTTAAGTTATATTAATGTGACTTATAAAATTTCAATATCTTCTTCATTTTATTATTATTTTTTAAAAATGAATTTAACGATGTTTTGCCTATTTTATAATCTGGCAATCAAACCGCTCATGAAGCCGAAAAAAATGTTTAAGGGCACAGTCAAAGAGGGGCTTATAGGGCTTAATCGTTCACCATTTAAATAAAAACACTTAAGTTACAGAAGTCGTCAAAAACACATTTTCTCTTAAATATTTGTTTATTTTTACTTTTTCAATTTTGTCTGCAGATATTTTTTTAAATAACACTTTCATTTTTGGTACCGGTTTTGAAAGTAAAAGAAACTTTATAAAAATATCTGAGACCGAAATCGAAAAAGTAAAAAAGATGCGATATAGAGACGAACCTCAGCTATTCAATGTAAAATAAATAAATAAAATGTCAAAATGCAAACGAGATATTAGAAAAATCTCTCCCCATAGGATTAGCATTAGCTCGTGAGTGTCTTCGCCGGCAGGTACTACATGCACATCTACTCTATATACGGAAATAAAAAATTGAAATTAAATATGACTTACCATGTCATTTTATAAATACGGCTTGTATTAATATATATTTTTCAGAAATAAGATTTTAATTATACATAAAAAAAACATAGATAACGTGCATTATGGATTTATTATGTAAAACTTAATGGGTATATCTGAAAAAAAAATGTATGTTTAATATTTTAAAACTGTTTAATAACTTGTGCTTATGGGCATTTTAAAACTATCATATATTTATGGGACTACCAATGAAAGCAAACACAAGGAGAAAGATTGGAATAAAATAGTTTATTTCTGTCAATAATCTAATTCATGTGTAACTTTAATTACGTTTTCCCTTAAAAAGTTCAATTAATGTTACATACTTTGAATTAAATAAATATTGTCAATAAAGTATTTTATTCCAATCTTTACCACGTTTGTATTTATTTTCATTGTGTGTTCTAAAAGACACGATTCTTTTAAAATGCCCATAATAGCAATAGAAAAAGGAATTCATTGAAAAAAAAAAAAAAAAAAAAGAGCATTCACTCCTATGAAAAAGTGACTACTCACTCCTACTAGGAGTGAAAAAACGCACTCCTTTAGGAAAAGTGAATAGTCACTCCTCAGAAATAGTGATTATTCACCCCTGTGTAGAGTGAATATTCACTTCCTAGGAGTGAGTATTCACTCTTTCAAAGAGTCAACGATTCCACTTTTGCCCAAAGTGAATAGTCACTCTAAAGAGGTTCGGCATATTTTGAGTCTGCGATAGAGTGAGTATTCACTATTCTGGAGTGACTATTCACTCCTTTTTATTTAGAGTGTAAAAGAAAAAAATAATTTATATTTCTATAGACCAGAAATTTTTGCTGTTATTAAGACTATTTACACTTATTCAAGGAATAATCTACTATTTTTAGCAAGAAATAAAATATGTGATATAAATACGTGAATAAATATGTTATTTTCGTTTTGATTCATTATGAAAATATTTCGTAATTCTCTTATATTCTTAATTTAATCTTAATGTGATGCTTTTTTTTTTTTTTTTTTTTTTTTTTTTTTCTTTGTAGTTATTTTATGACGTAATAACTATTTTTAGAAATTCAATATCTTTGACAGTTATTCTAAATATAAACGAAAAAAATCGAAGATTTTTAAAATTCAAAAATCCTATTTAAAAAATACATTTTTGAAACATTATTATGATATAGAAAAAAATATTTAAAACATAATTTAAGAAGGGTACTGCGTACTACAGTTTTATATCACGTATTTAATTTATTTTATTGTGAAAAATAGTAGCTTATTTATACAGGGTGAGTCATAAATATCGAAACAACAGGCTATCTCCTTAAATATTGCCCCTAGACCCATATTTCCAATTGCAAAGTTTCATAAAAAAAAGTAAATTTTTTGATAAGATACGTTGCAACTCCATGGGGGATATATTTTAAAAATTACGAAAATTAAATTTTTATACGGCCCCCAAAGGATAAAACTTCCAATTAGAAAAATTTTCCTTATCCATTCCTGAATTGAACGAAAAAAAATTCATCTCGATATCTCCAAATCCCTAAAAGATATTAAAATCCAAAATTTTCCAAAATTCGTGACTTACACCACTTAAACATACCTCTGAGCTCAGCGATATCAGTTCATTTGAAGTACAATTTAGGGATCGACCATAAATTTACGCATTATTAAATGTCGATCCAAGACAATACTTTAACTTTTAGATATAAAATAAAAGCATATAGGTTTTTGATTTAAACTTCCTTGAAATATGCTAGATGTCTGCAATATCTCGAGATTGGCGCCAAGCTCGTAACTGGCGCGACCCATTGGCCGGACCGTCTTATTAAACACTTATTAAAAGTGTTATTAAATTAAATGATATTAATTAAACTCTCATTAAACGTGTCTTTAAAACTTATTGCCGCAGGCAATAAATTTAGTAAAAATAGTAATAGCGATAATGACACTTCTATCAACGGAATTATTGAAAACATATTTTAATAAATTACACAGAAATATTTTCAAAAATCTACTTTTTACTACTCAGCTTCAAAATTTATGTGGTTTTAAACCCATTTTTACTTTTTTCTATCTTTACAAGAGAAAAGTATTGGATTCATGAAAATTTTGAATTCCGGTTTTCGACGGATTCACACGCTTTAGGGCTCAGAGACACCGAAAAGCATGTTTTTACAAAATGTCTGTCTGTGTGACTGCTCCTGTATCTCTGTATATGGCATATATTTTTTGAGCGCCCTATCTCAAGAACTAATCCACGGATTTTAATAAAAAATTATATTTACTTAGTCCTTAATATAAATTGGAACTGATTATTTTTTGGTGTGAATCGCTTAACAGATGGCCCTACTGTACAGGCTTTTGTGCGATTTCCGTAATAGCTGTATCTCGAGAATTAATGTAAGGAATATCATCAAATTTCAGATTCAGTTAGTCCTTGACATGAATTGATGTTTTCTATATTTTGTTGTATGTTGCTCCACGTGTGGCGCTGCAACACTGCAGTTGTTACGATTTCTGCAATAACTCTATCTTACGAACTAATGCAGGAATTTTCATTAAAAGTCAGATTCAGTTACTTCTTGACATGAATTGGTTTTGTTTACGTTTTTGTATCAATCGTCTGTCGGGTGGCGCTGTTATACTGAATTTTGTATAATTTACAGGATTTCAGTGATATCAAATACTAATGCATGGAATTTCGTATCTTTAGCGTCCTCAGATTGCTACATCCGAGTAGTTTATTTATTCCAAACGGCATTTAAAAAAACAAAAATATTTATTCGAATGTTATAGTCTAAGAGTATAACGTTTCTGCTGCGTAATTTTTATGCTAAGCTCCCACTAATATTCCGTTATAAGTGTATTTAATTAATCGAGATTTAATGCGTTCGAACAAAACATCTTTTAAGAAATTTAGTTGAATAATTTCAACTTAAAACGTTTAACAGTGTGTCGCCCGTAATTAGGTTTTTTTTATGCCGACCAATTATCTACAATAGGAATATAGGTCCTAAGTGGAGGGGTGTCCTCCGCGAGGGTCTTTCTAAGGGAACCTAACCCGTATTTATGCAAGAAATCGCAAGGTTCGAAGAAAATCACGGAAAAGTTCAAACGGTTAGGCCGACGGTCGCGATTGGGTTCGAACCCAGCACCTACCGTCTACCAGCTTGAAGGCCCGTAATTAGAAGCACCTTTTACGCATCGTGTAAAAGAAATTTTAACAAGAGAACTATGAAGTTGACAGGGCCAAAACAAAGAAAAAATTTGAAATCGACGTGATAAAAAAATGGGGTTTTAATCAATTGACGCATTTAAATAGTAGTTAAAGAAGGCGAGAATGGCAAAACTTAAACAAAATCTGAAATCGAAACTATACAAGACGGAGTTAATCACCTTTTAAAAAGCATTTAAACGTTAGGAGCCCATGTTTGTTTAAAACTAAATACACTTTTTTGCATCAGATGTTTTTATTTCAGTATTTCTCATTTTTAAACTTACATAAGTCAATAAACGTCAGTTACGGTAACAGTCCCACTAGTTCAATAGTTTTTTAACATCTCAAACTGTCCAACGTGCCGAAAAAAGTTTTCATCTCAGAAAATTTACTTTTAAAAATATGATTTGTTTACAAAAAATTTCATCTTTTTTTATATTGCTATTTTAAATACTTTTATTTAAAAAAATATTATTTAAAATGCTGAATCAAATTTGAAAATTAGACATTTTCATTTAATTAAAAGAAAAAAATTCAACGCGACAAATAATGTTTTGAGTTAAAACAATTTTAATTTACTCTAAATTTTTTGAAAAAAAAATATTTTATTAAGTCTTATGATGTTATAATACTTATAAATTATATGGTTAACCATCACAAAACATTCAAAATTCTAACTCTATAAATAAATAAATGCTTCTTGGACACCTTACAGTAACATTCTTTCTTCAATTACACGCATTTCAATTTGTGTCTGATCCCTTGAAACCTCACGCTTTATTAGGTGCGTTCGTAATTATGTAAATACGTAGCACCTATTGTTGTCGCTCAGTCCGTCCGTCTGTCTGTCTGTCTGTCTGTCCGTCTGTCTGTCTGTCTGTCTGTCCGTCCGCATATAACAACGCAAAAACTAACCAACCGAATCGTTTGAAATTTAAAATACATAATTAATACATAATTTTGTCGAGTCATTTCAAATTTTATGAAAATCGGATGGATAGATCAATTACAGGGACAATCAAAAGGATTCCGTTACACTACGGTCAACGGGGAAAAAAGTTTCAAATGCATTTTAATCGTTTGAAATTTAAAACGTATATTTATTACATAATTTTGTCGAGTCATTTCAAATTTTATGAAAATCGTATGGATAGATCAATTACAGGGACATTCAAAAGGATTCCGTTACATTACGGTCAATGGGGAAAAAAGTTGCAAATGCATTTTAATAATTTTACACTCATTTGAATATAACAGAATTGACATGAATCTATGAAATATGTATTAAAAATACATTTTGTACAATCTGTGATACAAATAATATTTATTATTAAATTACAGGGCCACACAAATGTATTCCACTAAATAATGTTATACGGGGAAACATTGTTTGGGGGGTGTTTTAATTATATTAAACTACTTCACATTTTATGAATAAGATATACGTTAATGAAGTATAATAAAAATTACTCCCTGCATATTTATAGGAACAAAAAGATTTCGACCACTATACTGTATCCAAAGTACGCTCTACTATATCAGCAAGATCTGAATATTTTAAAACTTCGTTATCAACGAACGCACCTCATTTGCTACGCTTTACGTGCAATTTCCAACTTGTTAAAATTGTCATAACTCTCTGAGTTTTTAAGATATCAAGATGAAATTTTTTTTTTTTTTTTTTTTTTTTTTTTTTTTTTTTTTTTTTTTTTTTTTTTGTTCAATTCAGGAATGGATAAGGGAAAATTTTCTAATTGGAAGTTTTATCCTCTGGGGGCCGTATAAAAATTTAATTTTCGTAATTTTTAAAATAGATCCCCCATAGAGTTGCAACTTATCTTATCAAAAAATTTACTTTTTTATGAAACTTTGCAATTGGAAGTATGGGTCTACGGGCAATATTTAAGGAGATAGCCTATTGTTTCGATATTTATGACTCACCCTGTATAAACAACAATGAATAAATTTAAAAAAGCAAAATTTTGTGTCAATAAAAATACCAATTACCTTTTAAGTTGCTGAAGATAGTTATTAAATCTGCAATATTTACACAATCTAAAATCTAAATAAATAAATAAAAACCGAAAAAAACTTTAAACGTTAAAAATTTAAAAGAATATTTTAAAAATTATCAAACATTCGAAATATTTGCATAATAAGAAAATTAAAATGATGTATTTATTCACATATTTATAGCAAGATTTTACTTTGCATTAAAAATAGTAGATTATTTACATAAATAACTATAGTTATTTTAAGTAACAACAAAAATTTTTGGTGCATAGAAATATAAATTGAACATAAATTGAAATTTTTTTAAAACTTTTTGTTAAATATTAAACCAAAAAATTTCTTAAAAAATAGGCTTTTATACTACAAAATATGTATTTAACTCATAATTTTCAGTTGTTATACATATATAATTTTTTAATTGCAATTCGAAAATAATTGATAAAAATATTTGTTGCGCAAAATAAGTTTCCCTGGGTTTCTAATGCAGAAAGAAAAATCTCAAATCCAAAATGCACTTAAGAGCTATTATTTTGAAAATCAGACAAAGTGCCATATTTGTATTTTTTTATTTGCTTGATTTTTTTTTATGTTGAAGCAAATCATATTTAATGAATAATGTGCAATTTTGAAGTCCTCAAAAAATTTCCTCTTCCCTCTAGAAAATGTCCATTTTTAAGTCTGAGGATGCCATTTTTCAAGAAAAGTGAAATATGAGAATGTTTGGAGTGTTATATCTCTGGCAAGCAACAAGATTCCAAAACTCTTTTGATATAAACTGACAGAATAACCCCACCTGCTTATTAAAATTTAGTTGTTTCCATGGGGCATTGTTATTTTATGTTGTTATGTTGCCACAAAATACAATTAAAATAACGTTTTTGTCCATGTTTCGCATTTAGTAACTTATTTAAACAACAGTATCCCATATTTTTTCTTATAGAATATGAAAGTGTAATACTAGGAGGCGTTAAATAATATAATACTGCATCGAGATATTGTTGCTGTTAGCAGATATAACCTGTTAAATATTCAAAATTTTCAAAATCTCCAGCATTTAAATTAATCTAAAAAAAGCGCCACTGTTGACTAAAACAAAATGTCTCACACAATTGTTGAACATGGAAAACAAAAAAAAAAAGTGTACAAAAACATGAAAAAGAAAAAAAAGTGGAGTCTCTTGATTATTATTATTATTATTTTTAATGACGAAATTTTGAAACAAACGATGTCGATGATCATATTTCTCCCTTATTTGAAAAAGAAAAATACTATTTCTCTTTCGTCTTTCTATGTTTTTTCCCTATGGGAAAATAGAAATCCCTTTTTTCTGTTCCGTTCCGAAAGAGAAATGGGATATTTCATTTTCTGATAGGGGATAAATGTGGTCATTGACATTACTTTTTTTTTTAACTTTTCTCCTTTTTTCCCCAAAAAATATTAAGAGACCCCACTTCTTTTTCTTTTCCATGTATTTGTACACATGTTTAATTATTGTGTGAGATATCTTTTTTTTTTTTTTTTTTTTTTTTTTTTTTTAACCGTGGCGTTTTTTTTTAGATAACGCTAATTTAAATGTTTCAGATTTTGAAAATTTTGAATATTTAACAGATTATATCTGCTAACAGCAACAATATATCGATGCAGTATTATATTATTTAACGTGTCCTAGTAGTTTACGTCCATATTCTATAAGAAAAAGTTTGGGTTTAAAAAAAGTTACTGTTGTTTAAAAAGGTATTAAATGCGGAACATGGACAAAAACGTCATTTTGATGTAGTTTGTGGCAACATAACAACGTAAAATAATAATGCCCTATGGAAACAACTAAATTTTAATAAGCAGGTGGGATTATACTAAAAGTATGTGCCAAAAGATTTTTGTAATCATTTTGTTTGCCAGAGATATAGCACTCAAAACATACTCGGATTCCATTTTTCATGAAAAATGGCATTCACAACCTTGAACTTTGAAATTTTCTATTGGGAAGAGAAATTCTTACAGGGCTTCAAAATTGCACATTATTCATTAAATATGATTTACTTCAACATAAAAAAATAAGCAAATAAAAAAATACAACTATCAAAACATTACTTTTTGTCTGAATTTCAAAATAATGGCTCTTAATCATGTTGCTGGGCTGTTTGCAAGGAGGAAATTTATCCAATTATAAACTTTACCTTAAACTTTGAGACTCATTTTCTCCAGAACCCAGGACAGGATATTGCCTTTTACGGCTTTCATATATTTATCTACTAACTATGCTTTATCGATCAACAAATATTCACTACACCCTGTGGCAACAGCACCGGAACCTTCCTTGTCTCTAATACAGTCTTAATCGGGTATGAAATGAGCTCTTACTGCTGTCTATATGTCGTCGATACAGATGGGGAAGGGAAACTGAACATTTTAAAACTTTAGTGTGGGTATAATCAAATATATTTTACACCATCCACCTACAGTAGATCAAGAAATGTAATGCGTACAAAATAGAATACATTTTGAGTGTATCTGGTTGTAAACTGGAGTTCCATGCCGTCAAAATCCATACCTAAACCAGCATGTTTCACCAAAACTAAAAACAACAACCTAAACAAATTATATTTTTCATCAGTAAATTGTAAACGAGAAATGTCTTAATTCATAATGACATTTGAGCTTGTAAAACAATCCACCAACAAGGAATTCTTTCTTTGTTTTAAAATTGATCGAGGTCTTTCTTTCTTTTTTTTTTTTTTTTTTTTTTTTAAGATTTAGAAAAAAAAAATACTTTTAAAGAAACATGAAATTCTTTACGCGGTTGAGTTTTCTGCTTTCCACTGACGTTATGAAGCGATAATGTCGGCTGATATCCGTCAAGTTTACCTTAGACCGGATAGAGACATGATGGAAAGGGTCGGTCACCCACACTTGACCCCCCCATCATTTGAACTCCCCCATCGCCAAATATGTCAAGAAAAATGTATTTGCAACGAAATTTTGATCACGTTTCTAAATTCGAATGTGAAAGGATAGTCACCTTTTTTAGTTTTGATGCAGGAAAAAAATGTTGCCACTTGGGAATTTTCAAAACATTAAGTTTGAAAAATTCTAATTGGGTAACAAATATGGATATTGTGTCACCTCCTTTTTGGGATTTTTTTTTTTTTAAAATCATTTTTTGAATTTTTGATGCAGAAGAAAATATTCATTTGTGAATTTTCTCCTCCTGCTAGGACTAAGTTTGAGAAATTTTAATTGGGTAATAAAAATGAACATTGTGTCATCTTCTTTATGAAATATTTTTTGTCGTAAAAATTTACTGGTCTTTTTTTTTTTTTTTTTTTTTTTCTTTAATGGATAAAAAAATGTTGCCACTTGCGAACTTTTAAAGATTAAGTTTGAGAAATTCTAATTGAATAACAGAAATTGGCATTATGTCATCTTCTTTTTCAGATATTTCTTGTCGTAAAAATTTTCTAAACATTTTTTAAATTTTGTTGCAGGAAAAATTTTGCGACTTGTGAATTTTGAAAAGACTAATTTCATAAATTCTAATTGGTAATAAAATAAAAGTAGGCATTGTGCCATCTTCTTTTTGGGATATTTTTTGTTGTGAAAATTTGCTAGTCATATTTTAAATTTTGATGCAGGAGAAATTGTTGTCACTTGCGAGGCTTCAAAATATTAAGTTTATAGTTTTGATACAAAAGAAAATATTGTACTTGCAGATTTTCAAAGAAATAAATTGGAAAAATTCCTGCAGAGTGAAATCTAGCACTGTGTCATTGAAGAAATTTCCTGTTCAAATACATTTCATCAGTGGTGACCATCCTCCCAAACCCAATGACGCAAATCCCCCCCCCCCAAAAAAAATATTCATACTTTAACATTGACCCCCCACTAAACAGAATATCAATTGTAAAATATATTCTACTTATAATCTACTGCAAATCAGTGGTGACCCCCCCCAAACCCAATGACGGCAAATCCCACCCCACCCCCCTGAAAAAAAATCTTCATTCTTTAAAACTGACTCCCCTCCCCCCCAAACAGAATATCAGTTGTAAAATATATTCTACTTATAATCTACTGCACATTCAAAAGATAGCGAGTTGAGCATAGCGGAATGAGTTCTTATTACCGTTATCTAGAAATTAAAGAAAGAAAATACAGGAACATTTCTGAAAATTCAATGTTGAAAAAATTTAAAAGTTATATTAAAAGAACCGAGATTTACAAAAGATAGCGAGTTGAGTATAGCAGAATGAGTTCTTATTGCCCTTATCTAGAATTTAAAGAAAGAAAACACAGGAACATTTCTGAAAATTCAATGTTGAAAAAATTTAAAAGTGATATTAAAGAATCAAGATTTACAAACGATAGCGAGCTCAGTATAGCAGAATGAGTTCTTATTGCCCTTATCTAGAATTTAAAGAAAGAAAACACAAGAACATTTCTGGAAATTAAATGTTGAAAAAAACCTAAAACTGATATTTAAAAAAAAATCAAGATTTTTTTAACAGTAAAAAAAGAAAATATTAAGAATTTAAAAATCCACCCCAAAAATATACTTTTTCTCAAATTCCCCCCCAAAACTAAATTATATGACGCATTTTGCGTCACCAAACCCCTCTCTGGGCATCCCTGCATTTCATTGCTAAAAATTTCCAGTCGGTTTTGAAGTTCTGGTGCAGAAGAAAATGTTGAAACTTGTAAAATTTCAAGGAACTGAGTTTGAGAAGCTTTTGCATGGAGAAATTCTTTTTCGTATCATTAAAGAATTTTGTCGTTTAAATATATTTGCTTTCTAAAAATTCTCAGTTTTTTTCCTCTTTTTTATGTTGAACGAAGGAAAAAATCATTGACATTTGCAAATTTTCATAAAAATAAATTTGAAATTATTCCAGGGAGAAATTCACTACTATATAATTAAAGAAATTTCTTGTTCAAATATGTTTCGTTCCTAAAAATTTTCATTTGCTTGTTTAGTTTTGCTGCTGACGAAAATGTTGCAGAGGAATTGAGTTTGAGAATCTCTTGTAGAATAAAGAGTGGGGAAAAAAATGCTGTTTCATTTTAAACCATTTCTTTTCCGTATATGTTTTTTTTTAAATTATTATTTAATGTTGTTATTTTAATCTTGTAAAAGAATGAATGTTGCCATTTGTGAATTTTCAAAGAATTAATTTTGAAAAGTGCTAGTAATCTAAGAAATTCAAGATCTCCTTCATAAAAAAAAAAAGGAAAAAATATTCGGATATTTTTTGTCATGAAAATTTATTTCGAAGATATTTAAAGTTACTGAATTGTACTTAAGGTTTACTCTCAATTGCTTTCTTCAACATTCGCAAAACGTTTGGACATATTTACAAATTCATTTTTTGATAAAAAGGTATGAAATTGGTAGGCCTGACTATAGAAGCTATTTGGAATCAGACACTTTTTTTTTCCCTCATTTTTTGTATGAATAAATTATCTATTGAGGTATAAGCGATTTTGATGACGTGACAAACACGTTTTTCATCCCGGCTTGAATTAGTTTTCTTCTTTCGCGCAGAAATTCTTTTCAAAACGCCCACTTTGATAGTATTTTCTGAAAGATCTAATACATTTGAAAAAAAAACGGAAAAAATAGTTCGATTACATAGTTTCAGAGTAACAAGACCTACTAGTTTCATGCATTTCCGAGCAAAAATAAATGAAAAATTATGTCATGAAATTGCTCTTTTGGATGAGAGAACAAATCGGCGAATTCTGATAACTTGCAAGTATGTTAAAAAACTACTTCACTGACTTGAAAACAATTGTTCATTAACGTTAATCCTATGGCAGAATTTTTTTTTTGAGATACATCGTTCGCATTTCAATATTGTTAAAAGTTTTTTTTTCCCCCCATTGAATAGCTGAAGTCATCCATCTTAAAAAAATATATATACAGTATAGAACCATTTATCCGGAATAGCTGAGACCAGACGTATTCTGGATAACTGTTTTTTCTGGTTAACTGGTTGGGCATTAAAGCAGCATCCATTTGATAAATTTTGTGGAATGTATGTCGTTGTGGTATTACAAATTAATTATTAGAATACTTGAACTAAGAATCAGATGAAGTAAGATCAAAATGTGAGTATGAAAGAAGGTAATTTATGAGAATTCCTTGGGAACAAAAATTCTTCTGTTTTCTCTGCATAAAAATGAAAACATCTATAATACAACCAAATATGCTTCTATTTCAAATACTAGATGCTGTTATCAAATTATACAATTGCTTCAAGCAATATATATGTCAAACTTGCTGTGTATGGTATTTTTTTCTACATAGATTCTAACATACGTCTGTTAGAAATATCATTCCGGATAACTGGTTTTCCGGTTAACTGGTTTCCGGATAAATGTTTCCATACTGTATTATGGTTCCATACTAGCGAACGGGTATATTCGCATGAATGAAGTAACCACTTAAAGATTCTCAAGCAAAATAATATAATAAAAAAACTTGTTTAAGCTAATAGTAATCTTTTCATCTGCGCGAAAATGTATCACAGGCTTGGACCCAGAACCCTTGACATTAATTGCCAATGTGCTTCCAATTGAACTATTCCGACGATACTGAAAAAGAATGTTTGCTCAGAACAACCATTATTTACCAATCAAATGATAGTGTTTAAAATATTTAATAAGTGTAAAATAAAAAATGAAAAACCTTGCTTATCTTTCTTTTGGAAGCCATCTTGACTTATGAAGGAAAAAAAAAAACTATGCAGTGCAAAAATAAAATATGTATTTTATTGTCATAACCTTTTAAAGTATATTACAATATAGAGAAAGGGGTAGTTTTTATTATTTATTTATTTATTTATTTATTTATTTTTATTTATTTATTTTTATTTATTATTATTTTTTTTTTACTACTCTGTTATCCCGTCGACCGATTTCGCCAAATTATACAAATCGCCAAATTAAAAGCCAACTTATACATATTGACGTAATTTTTATTTTAAATAACAAACAAACAAATACTTAGTAGAATAATAATACAAATGCAAATAAAAAGTCGAAATAAAAATCACTAAATGACGTTTTAAACACGTGTATCGTATTTAATGTCATTGAACTGACATTCACGATCATCCATTAGTGACATTTAATCTTATAACTAGCGACAGAATTTTGGTCGACGGGATAACCTAAAAGTACCTTTTTTTTTTTTTTTTTTTTTTTTTTTTTTTTTTTTTTAACATAAAATTAAATTTACCTGTTAAATTTTTTGAGAAGGAAAATACGAACATTTCTCACAATGGAATTATATCAAAGTTTCAACTGTAGATCATTTCATAATCTACCTAGAAATAAATTAAGTTTTTCAAGGTAGAATAATACTAGTGACTAAAATTTTTAACCAAAAATGTATCCACGATTTAAAAAAGAAAAAAAAATGGACAGTGTACGAGTTATTTACTCACTGTCCATTTATTAGAAAGAAATCAGAACATTTTTTTCAGTTCCTACTTTGTGAACTTTTATTTAATTTTTATCCTTGAGTATCTTGTTTTTTTATTATTATTATTTACATGTATTATTATTTTATTATTTATTATTATTGTCATTGTATTATTATCATGTATTATTATTGTTATTGTATTATTCTTAATTATTATTTTCATCTGTTATTTCAGTTTTTCTCCAAATTTTATTTATTGTTCATTATTATAATTTTTTCAAGGAAAAAAAAATGATTTACTTCGAGTTTTTATTGTTTTCATCACGCATTGAATTACAAAATGTAACTCTAGGTATATTTTTTAAAGTAATTTAAAAATAAATTTTAAAAAAATGCATATATAAGAATGAAATTTGAAAAAAAAAATGTAACTTTAAGAATAACAAGTAAGAAAAATCATGCGTTAAGCATAGATTATGAAGCACTTTCCAACACTTAATGAAATCTTTAACACAACTTTGTTATTTAGGGAAATAAATACTGTATAGCCAAATATACCCAAATATGTATTCCAGTACATTAGAACAGCCCTGTATTTCATATGTCAGTTCATATAATGGGAAAATTTAGCTCAGCAAGAAAATACCTAGTAGCTTGAAATTTCTTTTTCAGCAATTAATACTATTAGATGGAAACATACTTGAATATTTTTGTTCAGCCCTGTAGTTTACATTCTACCTTTATTACACGTCAGCATTAGGCTAAAATTTATTGTAAACTAAAACACTTTTAAAACAACTGAAATCACATTCTCATAAATTATCATTCATAGGCGTCCATGTACCGAATTCTTTGCGTGGCCCTGTATATCACTTTATCTATATTCTGCAAACATTTCTCAGTAAATTGAATGCAGCTCAGCATAAAAATGCATAGCTTATTTAAGAACCACGTTTAAATAATTTACGCTCATATTCAGTAACGTTGGTGAGCTCTTTTGGGTAGCCCTGTATATCAACTATAACATTTATACACACCATATAATGTGCATATATTTAGCGAAATACAAACGCGAATATCATAATTAAAATGCATTTCATCCCTCCATCAGCCATCATCCGACACATATACGGTACTTCGGAAAGAATATACTATTTGAAATCTTTTGTATGGCCCTGTAAATGCTATGTACTTCATATTATGCAAGACAGTAGCGTATAATTTATATTAAGCTTCAGTGACATATATCAATTTTATTGTACATGAAAAAGCTCAATATATTTAAAATATATCACACAATTCCCCCTTTTACCATTATCTAATGGAATTCTTTTGTGTGGCCCTGTAAATGAATAATAGCTACATTTTCACCTTATATTTTATAGAATGTATATTTTAATACGTTTGACAGGGTATAACATCTTTAAAGTTCCTTAGAAACGATTTTTTCCCATAGGCCGTAATGTAATAGGAAACTTTTGATTCGCCCTGTAGATAAACTAATCATGGTAGAAACTTCATTTTTGATATAACTTGTGCTATGGTAAACGTCAATAACGTCCTAAAATTTCATGGCAATCCGAGTATATTAACGATTTTTTCCCATGAGCCATAATGTAATGGAAAACTTTTGATTCGCCCTGTAGATAAACTAATCATAATAGAAACTTCATTTTCAATAGGGTTCGTGCTAGGGTAAACGTCAATAACGTCCTAAAATTTCATGGCAATCCGAGTATATTAACGAGTTTCCCCATAGACCGTAATGTAACGGTAAACTTTTGAATCTCTCTGTAGATAAATTAATCATGGTAGATACTTCAGTTTCAGTAGGGTTCGTGCTAGGGTAAACCTTAATAACGTCCTAAAATTTCATGGCAATCCGAGTATATTAACGATTTTTCCTCATAGGCCGTAATGTAATGGGAAACTTTTGATTCGCCCTGTAGATAAACTAATCATGGTAGAAACTTCATTTTCAATAGGACTTGTGCTAGGGTAAACGTCAATAACGTCCTAAAATTTCATGGCAATCCGAGTATATAAGCGATTTTTCCCCATAGGCCGTAATGTAATGGGAAACTTTTGATTCTCTCTGTAGATAAACTAATCATAGTAGATACTTCATTTTCAATAGGGTTCGTGCTAGGGTAAACCTCAATAACGTATAAAAATTTCATAGCAATCCGAGTATATTTACGGGAGTTAGAGCGCGGACAGACGGACAGACGGACAGACGGACAGACGGCCATCCGGCCAGACGGACAGACGGACAGACGGCCAGACAAACCGAATGCATAAGCACTTTTCAACTTTGTTGGAAAGTGCTAAAAAAAAAGCACGAACCTAAAGTCGTCTCAATTGAATTTTGTCAATAAAAATTAAATTCTTCCTTTCAAGAATTTTATCTAAAATTTTGAAGGTTATACAATTTCTAACTGATTAAATGGATGTCTGTTGGGGAAATTGAGCTTTCGATATCCGAAAACATAGATTGTTTATCATAAATGAATAAAGCTCGCATTGAACAACAGTTATTCAAATTTTCAATCGTTCAAAAGAAAATGGCGAAGTTGTTTATTCCTTTTTCTTTTCGAACGCATCTTCTCAACCATAAAGTTGAGTCAAAATCGGCTTAAGATTTCTCATGCTTATATTTCAAGATAACTCCCAATATTAATTTTCATTCATAAATCTTTAAAGGGTGGAATTACAACCTTTAATTTACTTTCTTTATCTGTGTCTGAAGTACATAATTTTTTAAAAGTGATTCACCGGGAAGATTCTAATTTTCATTTATTCTTTCGCTATCATTCAAAAATCTCTTTGTCATTTGAAACATTTTCGCTTCAAACGAAAAACGTGTATATTTTTATCGTTCATTGTGAACTTTCTATTACAACAAAAGCTGCCATCTGTTCATAAGCGCTCATTTACGCTGTCTAATGGTTGCCATTACAAAACGCGTAGCATTTAATGTGTGGTTTGTCTAATGATACATGATACAAAATTCCACTTTCTCTCAATTACATCATTTTTATCCAAAAAAATCCTTTTCATTGCAACATTGCGCTTGAAAAAGCACATTCATAATAATGATAATAAAAAAATCGTTGCATATTTTCTCTTCCTGGTGTAAGGCATACTTTCTAAATCGTTTTTCCTTGATCACGATTTCGCATTAAGCGGCCAGTGTCCATGTGGCGCGATTTACTGGTCGCTTAATACTTTTCTCACGCGGCATAGGCCTTTCTTAAACGGCCGACAGCGGTATGAGAAACTGCGGGTAAAACTGGAAACATGTAATAAAATAATAAAAGCAGCTGAATGCGGCTTTATAAATTTATGCAGTTGATTTCATTTAGAAGTATTGTCTACCGTCAGATACATTTGCAATGAAAAACAGGGAGGAAGGGGAGGATTACGTTTTCTAATGGTTCCGTTAGAACTCGAGGTTAATTGGGAAGGATTTCAGGAACCGGAATACGTTAATGATTAAAGTGCTTGGAAACAAAAAATTAACTATAATTCCGTATTCTGTTCCTTTTCTTTTTCTTTTTGTCGTTCATTTCTAATTATACCCCTGTGCTTCTTGCCGTTTATGGAAAAGAAACAAAAAATCTGTCTTCAGTCACAAATTGAGCTGGGTCAAAATCCAATCATTTATTTGAATGTGTCCAAGCTTATGACTTTATGTGCATTTATGACTTTATGTAACATTATGACATTATGTACATTTTTAAAATTTTCCGTAAAAACACAGAAAAACCAAGTCTCGCTGTAAATGTACTCTAATTCCCAGTTAAATGCATTATTGCGTTTCTTGGTCATCATTTTACAGGTATTTTCGTTTTCTTACACCAAATTCCTTGTACACTGTTAAACTTTTGCCCCATCTTGTCTAGTTATACGACCGTTTTTGGAAAATACGATTACGTAACATTAATTTAACTATATTCTAACCATAAAACGAGAAATAATATGGTCAGAATAGAGTAAAATGACAGTCGTGTAACCGTTTTCGATAAAAAAAAAAAAAATGGTCGAATGATGGTCGGATGTCAGAATGCTGCAAAATTTTAACAGTGGTGTAGGGATAGCCATGTCTTTCTGTGACGATATTTTTACTTTTGTTATAACGTGTAATTTAAAATACACACGTATACACGTTATAAAATTCTATATACATATTACGCTATCGCATGTGGCACAAAAATCACGATTATTTGTTAATTGTTTAATGGCAAAGTCCAAATGAAACGCATCTTATTGGTTACTGTGCAAAAGTCTTTTGGTAAGATTTAGGCTGTAGTAAATTGTATTTATTTATGTTTTGTTCCTTCGCTGCAAATATGGAGGTTGAAAATATCAATATTTTTATTTTTTCTGTTCTTTTTACATAAAAAAAAAATAAATATATAAAAGTCATGAATTTTAAACTTTTCAGTTTCAAATAAAAGTTATGTATTATAAATGAAATGAGTGAGAGGATTAAATTATTATATTTTGAATAATTAATGAAAGACGAAGGAATGCTACGGGTACAATAATTGGCGATTTATTAGTCAGGCTAGCATAAAAATACTGAGTTCTTGATTTATCAGCATAGATGTCATATATGCACCACATTTGTGCGTTATTTTTCTGACGCTAATTTGGCGAAAACTTTGTTTTCAAATTCCAGTTACGCACATATTTTTTAACTAATTTCTATTATTTTAAAATAGTAAATAATAATAAATAAATAAAAGTTTAATTAATAATTATAGAGTAAAACAATTTATACCATTTAAAAAAAGAAAATAAAAGTAAACAAACAGTTTATTAATAAATAAATAACAATAGCCAGGTTACCACGAGAGGCACATATAATTGTCATTTTGTTGCAATCGCGCCAATGTGGTGCGTATATGACATCTGTGTCTATTTCTCTAACAGAATAATCTAATTTGGCAAAAAATTGAACAATTAAAATAAATTATGAATAAAAGCAATATGATTTAATGCCTAATATACATTGAAGGACACCAAACTGATCGCCAAGGCGGCTAGTCTTTCATAATTTTATTAGCAATATTCAAGAATAAAATTTTGTTTAAAATTGCTTTATTAAAAATTAGAATGTTTTAGAAAGTGAAAAATCGTTTCTGGAGAGTTAGTGAAGATTCTTATCGACAACCATTTTGAAATCGTTTCATTCATTATATGCATGAAGCTTGGTAATATTAAAAGCAAATTAAAAATGAATTTTAAAGCATTTCCCTATTGAATCATAAGACATCTTTTGCATGCAATTGTAACAGATCCTATAGCACTGATGTCAGTAATGTGTTCGTCTGCATCCCCACGGACTCGGGATCAAATCTTAGGTGTGCTAGAAATAATTACTGCAAAAATAAATAGTGCAGCAGTAGTGTGCAATCGGAACTCTGTTTCTTTTTTCCATCTCAGTTAGCGAATGCGGTCTAACGCCATTTTTTGACTGCTGCCTTCAAAATTCCTTCAGTGTTTAGTCAAATTTCCTTCAGTGGACATTTTCAGTAAAAATCCTCAACTAAATCACGTGCCGTCATGATCGGATCCAAATCCTACTTTTGTGGCCGTCCAGATCTTGATAGTAATTCAAATCTGTGTCGTCAGTTTGGAATTTGGCATATTGTCGAAAACATATACTAAAGCCTTTGATAGAACTTTTTGATCTTTTCCGTGGGTATCTCTCACGCTATCTTGCCGTTGAACATTATTAACATTTCAACCTTCTAATGCCCACACTGTCAAAAATTTCTGTAAAAACACAGAAAAAAAGCGAGACTCTCTGTAAATTTATACTAGTTTTCGGTGAAATGCATCCAATTGAGTTTCTTTATGATTGCTTTACACACATTTCCCTTATCTTATTTCCAATTCCTAATGGGGATTTCCATGTCTTTATTTAAATATATTTTTATCCCTGTTAAATTTTCTGATTCAAAATACACACTTTTAAATTTCTTTTGAAATTTTATTCGAAATATTAAAAAAACAAATATTATTATTATTTTTAACTTGGAATAATCTAGAAAGGGAAAAATTATCCCATCGGAATTAGTGGGGAATTTCCCTGCTGTATCACTTCTTCTTTACATGCTTTGTACTCAATAGAAACGTCTCCTATAACTCAGTCAGTAAAGTCTTCTTCCGTTGTCAACAGGTCTCGTGTTCAAAACCCATCACAGCTAGAAACAAATTGTGTCAGAGTTTGATACAGCAGTTCAAATTTACTCGGAGAATTCAACAACTTTGAAGCTCTTTGAAGACTGAATGATTCCTTAATTTTAAAAGCCAAATTGAATCATTATCATTAGAGGTAAATCTACAGAGTCTTGTGTATTTTTAATGATGTTAATTTATAAAATCTTTTCTAATTTTACCGAATAACTTCTTTATTATTTAACAGAATCTCGGTTTTTCTTAATTTCTGTAATTTCACATAAGACTTAAGACAATAAACTGCCCGTAGATTATCTGATATTTCGCAACAGTGCATTGTAGTATTTGTGCTAGCAACAAGATTTCAAATTTCGTAGATTTTTTTTATTCGGATATCGCATATTCATGTCGGAAACTTAAAAACGCCAAATTTGCTTTATTTAATAGTAAAGAAGACATATTTAAATAAAGAGAAATTCATTATTGAAATTTCCTGCCGTGAAGTGCGATTCTCTGAAGTACGGAATTTCTAGAACTTATTTTACTATTTTAATATGAGAATTAGACGGTTAACCGCAACAGGCTATGACGAAATATAACATTTTTGGCACATATTTACAAAGCGATTTTCAACATTTATTGAGTAGGTATACAATTCTCAATCGCAGCATAGTTTGTTAATTCTATATAAAATATTTATTTTACGCATTTTAAATTCAAAATTATCAAATTTTAGTTATTTTTACGCATTGAATGTCAGAGTGAAGTCCCTAAACATTCTTGAGAAAAGGATTTCAAATTTTTCTTCTGCTTCTTCTTCTTTTTAATAAGTAATAAATTATGAATAGTCCCGCTTCATTACAGTATAGTATCATCAATGAAAAAATATTGACAGTAAACGTGTCCACGTAGCATGGCGCCCCGGGTAATATTGCTGGCATATGTATTTGTATGCCATGGCAGTCAATGTGCTAATACAAGATTTGTCTGGCAAAAATATGATCGTTCTAATTAATTTTTAGCCTGCTTGTTTCTCTTTTTTGTTATGAAGTATAATCTACTATTCAAACTTCATATTATAAGTTTTATACAAATGAGATCAATAGTTTTATTTCATTAACTTAAAACTTCTGACCTTGTCCGCGAAAACACTGGCGAGTTAATGCAATTCTTATGGGGAGGCATTTTTCTAATAAATCTTTTGCATTTTGACATTTTTAAAGATTTTTTTTTTTGGGGGGGGGGGGTAGGGGGAATTGTATAGATGAGGTTTCTCTCAGGATCTCTCGTTGATTACGTTTTGGATTTTGGTCGCAGATATTTTTTATAAAGTTACTTTCACTTTCAGAACCGGTTCAGAAAGTGAAAGTAACTTTATAAAAAATACTTCCGACCAAAATCGAAAAAAAAAGTAATCAAGGAGCGATCTTGAGACGGACCTCAGCTATCCAATGAAAAAATATATGTATATGTGTGTCAAAATGCGAAAGAGTTATTAGAAAAATGCCTCCCCATAGGAATAGCATTATTTCAGAACTTACTAACAAAATTGTCGTTTAAAACGTCTATCTATTCATTAAATATCGCTTCAACTCCACAACTTACTAACAAAATTATCATTTAAAAGTCAATCTTAAATCATTAATTCTCGCTTCAACTCCACGTTTCGTTTGTCGAAATAGCGGAATGCAGCAGAAACATTAAGATTATCAGAGTCGCCTATCTCCATCCTCTCCCATTCGTGATAAGTGAAAAGCATCCTGTCTGATCCAATCTGCCTTTTGTTTTCTTCGTCTTCGGTGGCTTCTGTGAGCGTAACTAACCAAGGTCACTGCCGAGTGGTCACTTGAATCTCTGGGCTGCACTGCAACTCCATTCTCTGCACGCCACGACTGGCACGTCTCCACGATAATGAAACTTTAGTTTCATATCGCGGCCAAAGATCAAGCCCAGCCATTGAAATTAAGGGGGTCTCGACTCTTTTACACGGACCTCCATCGCATACACTGAACCATTGGTAACCATACGGTAGCGACTTAAGATATTAACTTCTGACACCTATAATAATTTATCAAATTTCATTTTTTTTCTTTTTGCTCATAATGTGTTTTTCTAATCCTTATATTTTTGTCGGTGATTTTAAATTTAGGTAAAAGTTCGGGGGAAAATATTATAAAAATAATAAATAAATAATTGCGAAAGATTCACGAGAATTCGATCATATAGTACTTGGTATACCAAGTGCAACACGTTTTATAATAAAACGTGTAATTTTTGATAAAATGCTGTCACGAATTACTTTACCTAATATCGCAAAAACAACAACAACAACAACAAAAATCTTAAACATAGAAGAATTCTTGGAAGACATTGTTTTTATTCTTTGCCTATAAGCTCATATTCAAAATATTAGAATAATTCAGAAAAAGAAATAAGAAATTTTTTATAATAAGACGTATATTATATTAATTTTTACTCACGTGTAAGTGGCAACATTTTTAAACTTTTAATTCATTTCGATTTTAATTTATTAGAAATATTATCTCTCGATCAAGAAGCAAACTTAGTCCTTCCATTATCATATTTTCCTGAAGACGCCCGCAGAAGAAGGCGCGAAACGTTGATAATTTTATTTTATTTTAATTGTACAAGTGTATATTGAAATTCTTGTTTTGTGTACCATTGAGTAATATGTTGCATTTTTAATAAATACGTTCTTAGTAAAGAAATAAGAATTTTTTTTCATTTATTTATTTTTGAAACGAAGTGAATGCAATTAAATATCTTTTAAATTAAATTTGGAATGTTTGGATAAGATTTTGACATTTACAAAATATAAAATACAGTATAATAAATTAGACATACAACTTTGACTGGAACACTTCAAAATATTATAATAAAATTTAGATTGGTTCAAAATATTAGAATATTTTATTTTACACAACAGTATTACCTTATGAATATGAAGTAAATGGTAGTAAATATTTTGTATCATCCCCTTTAGCTCTCATAACAGAGTACAACCGATCTTGAATACCATATACAAGGTGTTTACAAACATTTCTATCAGTATTAGCCCAAATAGACTTTATACGTGCCATTAACTCAGTTTTATATGAAGGGAGGATTTTCTTGGAGTTTTTTCTTTATTATACACTATAAGTTTTCAATGGGATTTAAGGCCTGGTGAGTTTGGTAACCAAGGAAGTATCTTAATGTCGTGTTAAAGGAACCAATTCTTTGTTGACACCAAGGTATGCGGTGACGTCAAATCTTGTTGGAAGATGAAATCCTCTTCAAATAAGTCTTCTGATGGCGGTATCATATAATATTCAAAAAATTCTTGATATATCTGAAAGTTAACCTTTTCATAGACGATGGATAACTTTCCAAGTCCTTCTGCACTCATGCAATTCCAAACCATGACACTAGCAGCAAATTTTACGGAACGTTTAAGGCATTCTTTATTAAATACTTCTTGATTCATTCTCCAAACTCGAATACCTCGATTACCATATGAAGCACAAAACATACTTTCATCACAAAATAATATATTCTACCAATCATCTACGCTCCATTAACATCTTGATTTATACCAATTCAATCTTATAAGTTTTTGTTTTGCAGTTATGAAAGGTTTTTGTTTTCGGTACACGAAATACAAACTTAAATTTATGGAGACATCGTAATGTAATCGATGTAGAAATTTCAAATCCTTCTTTTTATTTTCGGTGCAGGAATCGCACATTTTTAAAATGGTATTTCTTAACTATACGCTTCAGTTTCCTGTCATCTCTAGCAGATGTTTTTGGTTTTCGGCCGCCATTTCGTCGATTATTTTGAAAATTTCTATTTTTTTTAACAATGTGTTAGTATCTTACTAACACAACCTTGTTTACTGTATCGATACAAATCAACCGTATGAAGTTTAATAGATTTAGGAATATCACTCACAGACCTATTTTTAGACAAAAAAGAAAAAAAATACTGAATTTAAATAAAATCACCTGAATTTAATCAATGATGTCACCAGTTATAAATTGGTAATAATTAAAGGAGAAATAATGTGAAATATTCTAATATTTTGAATCATTTTAATAAATATCCTAATATTTTGACTTTTCAAAATAATTTTTTTCGATTAAACTTTTCAAAAATGATATTAATAAGATATGATAAGATATGATATGGTAAGATAATACATAAATTTAATCAACAATAAGTTCTTATGAAAAATATCGTTTGCATTATTGAGTTAAAAGACATTCAATTACCAAGCGATATTTTCAATTTGTAAAGTGCATATTTCACCTTTAAAATAATTTATTTCAGAGGTGTTTTTTATGTATATCATTGAATATAAAGTTATTATACAATTCTCAACCTTCATATTTCTACTCAATAACTAGCTTCCTATTTCTCATTTCTGATATTTCTTCAATTCAAACACACGAATATGATATTTCCCATTTCCTTCCTTTTAGATTATTTCATTTCTTCCACACACTCGTAAAAAGAGAATGCCAAACTTCGTTTTTCAATAATAGAAGGGGGTAAATAATGCGGTGGATAAAACATTCCATAAGCTTGGGAAAATTTTCTAGGAATGGAAAAATATTTTTTGTCAATCTCTTTAATGCAAATGTCCGTTCACGCCTGAGAGAACGCTATCCATCATATCTATCCATCCACTATCGCAGTTATCCGAGATAGAAACATTTTATTCTAAAGAAAATTCCCAGTAATACAAAGTGAAACATTTTAAAGTAGTATTTGTATTATCTTTCTATGGGTATATGAAATATATATATATATATATATACTTTGATGGCATTACCGGTTTTAATCAAATTGCATTTTTTTAAATGATGAGTTTGATTTCTTTTGAAAAACATTTTTTTAATCGTTCATTTTTTATTTTTTTATTTTTTTATTTTTTTTATTTTTTTTTATTTTTTTTTGGGGGGGCGGGGGGGGGAGAAGAAATCTTAAAAAGTGAAGACGATAACCTACTCTTATATTTTCACCTTTTTATCTCTATATTTTCACTAACTTCATTTTTTTCGTAATGAATGTAAAGTATTAACAAGTTGCTGAAGAAGGTGACATGCACACAGGTTGAATACTTAAGATGTATTAAATATCTTAAGAGCCTTCATATAAATATAGCCGTGACTGTGGTATGTCTATGTACAGTATAAAAATTTTATATGTATGAAATAGTATCTGTGCCCGTTAGATGTAGTTTGCAATTTGAAAACTCTGTACACTGTAAAACATTTGTGGTAACGTTATTCCATAAAATTGGTGGCAGCTACGATTTACACTTCATTGAGTAATTTTTCACTTACATAATGGTGTAATAAAAACATGCATTTCTGTTGTAACATTGCAATGTTACACCGATTATATCGGTTAAAACACTCCACCAAATTGGAGGCAGCAAGGCTGCCACCAGTTTTATGGAGTAACGTTACACAAATGTTTACAGTGTAGGAAATACAGCAAAATAATGAATTACTGAATTCTAGAGGGAATGCGTGATTTAGGACAGGGTATTATTACTTTTAAATTGATATAACTGCTTTTTCTACATTTAAACTCTCAATTACTATACAATAATTTATGTTTTCTTTCATATAAATTAAAATATTAATATTTTGGTTTTATCAGAAAATAAAATACCCCACAGCACATTCATCCATAACGTAGAACAAGGAAAAAACGAAAGAAAAATCGACGCAATACTTTCTACCATTGATTTTGACTGATTTGATTGATTTAGCTGATAATTTATTGATATTTTAAACTTTTTTAAAAGTATCAAAAATTTCATCGCATATTTCACCTTTAAAATAATTTAATTTAAAGAGGCTTATATATATATATATATATATATATATATATATATATATATATATATATATATATATATATATATATATATATATATACTATATATATATAATATATATATATATAATATATATATATATGTATATATATATATATATATACATATTTATATGTTATTGGATATAAAATTATGATACAATTCTCAACCTTCATATTTCTTCTCAATAAATAGCTTCCTATTTACTCATTTCTGATATTTCTTCAATTCAAACAAACGAATATGACATATCCCATTTTCTTTCTTTTAGTTTATTTCATTTCTTCTACGCACTCGTAAAAATAGAATGGCAGACATCGTTTTTCAATAATGGAAGGGGGTAAATAATGCCGTGCATAAAGCATTCCATAAGCTTGGGAAAGTTTTCTAGGAAAGGAAAAATATTTTTTGTCAATCTCTTTAATGCAAATGTCCGTTCACGCCTGAGAGGACGCTATCCATCATAATCTACTATCACAGCTATCCGAGATAGAAACATTTTATTCTAAAGAAAATTTCCAGTAATGCAAAGTGAAACATTTTAAAGTATTTGTATTATCTCTCCCTGGGTATGTGAAATAAATATATAGATACTTTTCTGGCATTACCGGTATTAATCAAATTCCATTTTCTTTAAATGAAAAATTTGATTTCTTTTGAGAAGCATTTTTTTTAAATCGTTTATTATTTTGGGGAAAAAAAGAAACTTGAAAAATGTAAAGACGATAACATGCTCTAATATTTTTCACCTTTTTATATCTATATTTTCATTAGTTTCTTTTCTACGTAATGAATGTAAAGTATTAACAAGTTGCTCAAGAAGGTAACATGCACACAGATTGATTACTTAAAATGCATTATATATCTTATGTGCCTTCATATAAATATAGCTGTGACTGTGATATGTCTATAAATACAGTATAAGCATTTTATATATACTAAATTCTTTCGGTGCCTTTTAGCTATAGTTCTTAATTCGAAAATTCTAGGAGATACAGCAAAATAATAAATTACTGAATTCTAAAGGGAATACTTGATTCACGACTGGGCATTCAGGGTGTGGGCCCATGGCCCATGATTTACAGATGCCCCCAAATACTGCAGATGGTTATTATTACTTTTAAATTGTTGAACTATATTTTGTAAATTTAAACTATCAGTTACCATACAATAATTTATATTTTTGCCATATAAATTTAAAACTTAATATGTTAGTTTTATCATAAAATAAAATACTCCACAGCACATTCATCCGTAAAGTAAAACTAGAAAAAAAAAAAAAAAAAAAAAAAAAAAACCTATGCTATCTTTTTTTCTTTTGCGTTTTATTGGTTTAGCTGATAACTTTCTGATATTTTAATAATTTTTAAAAATATAAAAAAATCTCAGCTCATATTTCACCTTTAAAATAACTTACTTTAGAGGGGATTTTCTTTATTATTGGATATAAAATTATTATACAATTCTCAACATTCATATTTCTTCTCAATAACTAGATTCATATCATTCCTCATTTCTGACTCATTTTTCACTCATTTCTGAAATTTCTTCAGTTCAAACACACAAACATGATATTTCCCATTTCCTTCCTTTCAGTTTATTTCATTTCTTCTACGTACTAGTAAAAAGAGAATGCCAAACATCGTTTTTCAGTAATGGAAGGGGGTAAATAATGTCGTGGATAAAACATTCCATAAGCTTGGGAAAGTTTTCTAGGAATGGAAGAATATTTTTTGTCAATCCCTTTAATGCAAATGTCCGTTCACGCTGAGAGGACGCTATCCATCATAATCTACTATCACAGCTATCTGAGATAGAAATATTTTATTCGAAAGAAAATTTCCAGTAATACAAAGTGAACCATTTTGTATAAACATTTTGTGTAAAGTCATTGCATTATTTTATTAAAAACATTGTATTATCTTTCTCAGGGTATATGAAAGATATATATATATATATATATATTTTTTTTTTTTTTTTTTAATAGCATTATTGGTTTTAATCAAATTGCATTTTTTGTGATAAATTTGATTTCTTTTCAAGTTCATATTATTTTTATTTTTTTTAATCGTTTATTTATTTATTTGGTAAAAAAAGATAAAAAAGTGAATACGATAACCTACTCTTCTATTTTCACCTTTTTATATCTATATTTTCATTAGTTTGATTTTTTCGTAATAAATGTAAAGTATTAACAAGTTTCTGAAAAAGGTGACATGCACACAAGTTGAATATTTAAAATGCATTAGATATCTTATGAGTCTTCATATAAATATAGCCATGACATATTTCCCATTTCCTTCCTTTCAGTTTATTTCATTTCTTCTACGTACTAGTAAAAAGAGAATGCCAAACATCGTTTTTCAGTAATGGAAGGGGGTAAATAATGTCGTGGATAAAACATTCCATAAGCTTGGGAAAGCTTTCTAGGAATGGAAGAATATTTTTTGTCAATCCCTTTAATGCAAATGTCTGTTCACGCTGAGAGGACGCTATCCATCATAATCTACTATCACAGCTATCTGAGATAGAAATATTTTATTCGAAAGAAAATTTCCAGTAATACAAAGTGAACCATTTTGTATAAACATTTTGTGTAAAGTCATTGCATTATTTTATTAAAAACATTGTATTATCTTTCTCAGGGTATATGAAAGATATATATATATATATATATATATATATATTTTTTTTTTTTTTTTTTTTAATAGCATTATTGGTTTTAATCAAATTGCATTTTTTGTGATAAATTTGATTTCTTTTCAAGTTCATATTATTTTTATTTTTTTTAATCGTTTATTTATTTATTTGGTAAAAAAAGATAAAAAAGTGAATACGATAACCTACTCTTCTATTTTCACCTTTTTATATCTATATTTTCATTAGTTTGATTTTTTCGTAATAAATGTAAAGTATTAACAAGTTTCTGAAAAAGGTGACATGCACACAAGTTGAATATTTAAAATGCATTAGATATCTTATGAGTCTTCATATAAATATAGCCATGACATATTTCCCATTTCCTTCCTTTCAGTTTATTTCATTTCTTCTACGTACTAGTAAAAAGAGAATGCCAAACATCGTTTTTCAGTAATGGAAGGGGGTAAATAATGTCGTGGATAAAACATTCCATAAGCTTGGGAAAGCTTTCTAGGAATGGAAGAATATTTTTTGTCAATCCCTTTAATGCAAATGTCTGTTCACGCTGAGAGGACGCTATCCATCATAATCTACTATCACAGCTATCTGAGATAGAAATATTTTATTCGAAAGAAAATTTCCAGTAATACAAAGTGAACCATTTTGTATAAACATTTTGTGTAAAGTCATTGCATTATTTTATTAAAAACATTGTATTATCTTTCTCAGGGTATATGAAAGATATATATATATATATATATATATATATATATATATATATATATATTTTTTTTTTTTTTTTTTTTTTAATAGCATTATTGGTTTTAATCAAATTGCATTTTTTGTGATAAATTTGATTTCTTTTCAAGTTCATATTATTTTTATTTTTTTTAATCGTTTATTTATTTATTTGGTAAAAAAAGATAAAAAAGTGAATACGATAACCTACTCTTCTATTTTCACCTTTTTATATCTATATTTTCATTAGTTTGATTTTTTCGTAATAAATGTAAAGTATTAACAAGTTTCTGAAAAAGGTGACATGCACACAAGTTGAATATTTAAAATGCATTAGATATCTTATGAGTCTTCATATAAATATAGCCATGACATATTTCCCATTTCCTTCCTTTCAGTTTATTTCATTTCTTCTACGTACTAGTAAAAAGAGAATGCCAAACATCGTTTTTCAGTAATGGAAGGGGGTAAATAATGTCGTGGATAAAACATTCCATAAGCTTGGGAAAGCTTTCTAGGAATGGAAGAATATTTTTTGTCAATCCCTTTAATGCAAATGTCTGTTCACGCTGAGAGGACGCTATCCATCATAATCTACTATCACAGCTATCTGAGATAGAAATATTTTATTCGAAAGAAAATTTCCAGTAATACAAAGTGAACCATTTTGTATAAACATTTTGTGTAAAGTCATTGCATTATTTTATTAAAAACATTGTATTATCTTTCTCAGGGTATATGAAAGATATATATATATATATATATATATATATATATATATATATATTTTTTTTTTTTTTAATAGCATTATTGGTTTTAATCAAATTGCATTTTTTGTGATAAATTTGATTTCTTTTCAAGTTCATATTATTTTTATTTTTTTTAATCGTTTATTTATTTATTTGGTAAAAAAAGATAAAAAAGTGAATACGATAACCTACTCTTCTATTTTCACCTTTTTATATCTATATTTTCATTAGTTTGATTTTTTCGTAATAAATGTAAAGTATTAACAAGTTTCTGAAAAAGGTGACATGCACACAAGTTGAATATTTAAAATGCATTAGATATCTTATGAGTCTTCATATAAATATAGCCATGACATATTTCCCATTTCCTTCCTTTCAGTTTATTTCATTTCTTCTACGTACTAGTAAAAAGAGAATGCCAAACATCGTTTTTCAGTAATGGAAGGGGGTAAATAATGTCGTGGATAAAACATTCCATAAGCTTGGGAAAGCTTTCTAGGAATGGAAGAATATTTTTTGTCAATCCCTTTAATGCAAATGTCTGTTCACGCTGAGAGGACGCTATCCATCATAATCTACTATCACAGCTATCTGAGATAGAAATATTTTATTCGAAAGAAAATTTCCAGTAATACAAAGTGAACCATTTTGTATAAACATTTTGTGTAAAGTCATTGCATTATTTTATTAAAAACATTGTATTATCTTTCTCAGGGTATATGAAAGATATATATATATATATATATATATATATATATATATATATATATATATATATTTATTTTTTTATTTTATTTTTTTTTTTTTTTTAATGGCATTATTGGTTTTAATCAAATTGCATTTTTTGTGATAAATTTGATTTCTTTTCAAGTTCATATTATTTTTATTTTTTTTTAATCGTTTATTTATTTATTTGGTAAAAAAAGATAAAAAAGTGAATACGATAACCTACTCTTCTATTTTCACCTTTTTATATCTATATTTTCATTAATTTCATTTTTTCGTAATAAATGTAAAGTATTAACAAGTTTCTGAAAAAGGTGACATGCACACAAGTTGAATATTTAAAATGCCTTACATATCTTATGAGTCTTCATATAAATATAGCCATGACTGAGGTATGTCTATGTACAATATAAAAATTTTATATATATGAAATAGTATAGTATGTCATAAGGTACCCTGGGGGTAATAACGCCAGGCGGGGTAATAACGCCAAATGCTTATATTTTGCATAATTATGAAATAATCAGGTAAATGACACCCATGTGCTCTGCGCAGAAGGGTTTTGAGTCATATAAATCGCAAAAAACAGCTTCAAGTTATTTTGTTTCATTTTTAGGTCTTATTGTTTTTACAAACAACTAAAATTAACGCTTGATCTAAAATTTGCGAGATACGTTTTGTGATGTGAAGACTATCTTTTTATCCGGAAATACTTTGTTAATTACATAAATTTGTAGTGCATTTTATGTACTTTTAAAATGTTGTTGAAGATTTTGGATATCTTCTCGAGATAATTTGTAATTTAAAATGTACTGAGCAATAACTATACCGGGGTAATAACGCCAATCCTTGACTTTAGTACCCCGGTTGATTCCCTACAGTGGCCGAGCTACATCCTAAATACTGATTCAAAAAAACACAGTTAAAACTGTCCAATGTTTCTCAGATTTCTATTTAAGCGGTCCTTTTTAAGCAAAAAGAAGCTCACGGTCTGATATTCTTTTGCCTCACCCCCTCCTCCCAGAACACACCTTTATTTTTCTTACACTTTCACAAAAAAATTAACATTTTCAATAGCTTAGAATGCAATTTGTCAATTTCTAAGTTTGTAGAGTTTGTATTTTTAGAATTTAGCTATCTACATGCAATTATTCCATCTTATTTCATAGTTTTGTTTGCATGGCGGTATTATCCATATAGGTGGGTAATAACGCCAAATAGCATTGGTCAAGAAAAAACGCCATTACATTTTATGAATACATATCTGTTAAATTATTTTATTTTATATAGATAGTCAATGAGTTGCTGTATCAGATCCTATATTTGTTTGAAAAATACAATCTAAAACTAAGCCGTGAAAATTGGTAGAACCTTAACGTGGCGTTATTACCCCAGGGTACCTTAGTATGAAATAGTAGAATCCTCTAGCTATAGTTTATAATTCGAAAACTCTAGGAGATACCGCAAAATAATAAATTACCGAATTCTAAAGGGAATCCTTGATTCACGATAGGGTATTCGGGGTGTGGGCCCATGGCCCCTGGTTTACAGATACCCCCAAATACTGCAGAAGGTTATTATTACTTTTAAATTGTTGTAACTATTTTTTGTAAATTTAAACTACCAATTACTATACAATAATTCATATTTTCCTTCATATGAATTTAAAACTTATCATTTTAGTTTCATCATAAAGTAAAATACCCCACAGCACATTCATCCATAAAGTAAAACGAAAAAAAAAAAAAAACGAAAGAAAAAAACCCCGATGCAATCCTTTTCTTAATTGCTTTTGATTGATTTGATTGGTTTAACTGGTAATTTACTGGTACTTTAATTTTTTTTTAAATATAAAAAATCCCAGCGCATATTTCACCTTTAAATAATTTACCTTAGAGGGTTCTTTTATGTATATTATTGGATATAAAGTTTTTATACAATTCTCAAATTTCTTATTGCTGCTCAATGACTAGCTTCATATTTCTCATTTCTGATATTTCTTCAATTCAAACACACGAATATGATATTTCCCATTTTCTTCCTTTTAGTTTATTTCATTTCTTCTACGCACTAGTAAAAAGAGAATGCCAAACATCGTTTTTCAGTAATGGAAGGGGGTAAATAATGTCGTGGATAAAACATTCCATAAGCTTGGGAAAGTTTTCTAAGAATGGAAAAATATTTTTTGTCAATCTCTTTAATGCAAATGTCCGTTCACGCTGAGAGGACGCTATCCATCATAATCTACTATCACAGCTATCCGAGATAGAAATATTTTATTCGAAAGAAAATTTCCAGTAATACAAAGTGAAACATTTTGTATAAACATTTTGTGTAAAATCATTGTATTATTTTATTAAAAACATTGTATTATCTTTCTTAGGGTATATGAAATATATATAGCGAGGGAGATATTTTAATGGCATTAATGGTTTCAATCAAATTGCATTTTTTTATAATAAATTTTATTTCTTTTCAAGTTCTTTTTTTTTTAATCGTTTATTTATTTTATTTTATTTTATTTTTTTGGTTAAAAAAAAAAAAAAAAAAAAAAAAAAAAAAAAAAAAAAAAACCTTAAAAAAGTGAATACGATATCCTACTCTTCTATTTTCACCTTTTTATATCTATATTTCATTAGTTTCATTTTTTTATAATAAATGCAAAGTAATAACAAGTTGCTCAAGAAGGTGACATGCACACAAGTTGAATATTTAAAATGCATTAGATATCTTATGATCCTTCATATAAATATAGCCATGACTGTGGTATGTCTATGTACAATATAAAAATTTTATATATATGAAATAGTATAGTATGTAATAGTAAGAAATAGTAGAGTCCTTTAGCAATAGTTTATAATTCGAAAACTCTAGGAGATACCGCAAAATAATAAATTACTGAATTCTAAAGGGAATCCTTGATTCACGATAGGGCATTCGGGGTGTGGGCCCATGGCCCCTGGTTTACAGATACCCCCAAATACTGCAGAAGGTTATTATTACTTTTAAATTGTTGTAACTATTTTTTGCAAACTTAAACTCCCAATTACTATACAATAATTCATATTTTCTTTCATATGAATTTAAAACTTAACATTTTAGTTTCATCATAAAGTAAAATACCCCATAGCCCATAGCACATTTATCCATAAACTAAAACGAAAAAAATGAAAGAAAAAAAAGCGATGCACTCCTTTTCTTTATTGCTTTTGATTGATTTGATTGGTTTAACTGATAATTTATTGGTACTTTCATATTTTTTATAAATATAAAAAATCCCAGCGCATATTTCACCTTTAAAATAATTTACCTTAGAGGGTTCTTTTATGTATATTATTGGATATAAAGTTTTTATACAGTTCTCAAATTTCTTATTTCTCCTCAATAACTAGCTTCGTATTTCTCATTTCTGATATTTCCTCAATTCAAACACACGAATATGATATTTCCCATTTCCTTCCTTTTAGTTTATTTCATTTCTTCTACGCACTAATAAAAAGAGAATGCCAAACATCGTTTTTCAGTAATGGAAGGGGGGTAAATAATGTCGTGGATAAAACATTCCATAAGCTTGGGAAAGTTTTCTAGGAATGGAAAAATATTTTTTGTCAATCTCTTTAATGCAAATGTCCGTTCACGCTGAGAGGACGCTATCCATCATAATCTACTATCACAGCTATCCGAGATAGAAACATTTTATTCTAAAGAAAATTTCCAGTAATGCAAAGTGAAACATTTTAAAGCATTTGTATAATATCTTTCTGCGGGTATTTTGAAATATAGAGATACTTTAATGGCATTACAGGTTTTAATCAAATTGCATTTTTTAAAGATAAATTTGATTTTTTGGGGGGGCATTTTTTTTAATCGTTCATTTTTTGAAGGGAAAAAACAATCTTTAAAAAGTGAAGACGATAACCTGTTCTACTATTTTCCATCTTTTTATAACTATTATTTTCATTAGTTTCATTTTTTCGTATTGAACGTAAAGTATTAACTGCAGTATAAGTTGCTGAAGAATGTGACATGCACATAGATTTAATACTAAAATTCATTAAATAGCTTATGAGCCTTCATATAAAAATAGCCATAACGGTGGTATGTTTAGGTACAATATAAAAAATTTTTATTTCCGAAATAGTATCTGCGCCCGCTAGTTATAGATGTTGGCACGGGCTCGGGTATGACCCGAGGCCCGTACCTGGCGGAATGGATTTCTATCGATGGAATGTAAAAAATCGATTTGAAGGGCTGGCGTACTAATCCAATTACATAAGGTGAAATTGCGCGCATTTGAACTAGGTTAATTTTTTATTTTAAAAAAATACTAGTATTTCACCTGGAAAGTAACAGGGCCTGTACAAACATCCTGATACATATATTTTTTACTCCTTCCCTCTGTAAGCATTGGTGCAAGAAGGCCACAGTAAGCTTCGGTACCCGGGGCCTCCAAGTTTGTAAATCAGTCCATGTTTAGAAGAGATTATTAATTTAGTGCGAAAAAGCAATTGGCGCATATAAATCCCAAGACTAAAGCATCTACAACGTTCGTTATTTGCTCGCATTTTCCGAAGCAACAAATTGTCACAGGACACATTTACCATCAGCGTTCAATAAATAAGTTTATGGATTTTGTTTACTGAAAGTTACATCTTTAATTCTGATACGTTTTGTAATTCGGAAAAAAGAATTGGGAATTTTCAACAAACAAGCATTATATTCTTAGGGTTCATTATGAGCGAGATCTGTTTATGCTAAATGAATGCACCTGCTTCCCTATAACTGATGAATCGACTGCCCTCTCCAACCCCAAGCATCCCATAGTTTCCGAAATATTAACACTAACTTCAGAAATTGTTGCTAGGAAGCATTATGTTCAGGGCCGTAACTACCGCCGAGGCAGCCGGGGCACCCGGGGCCCCCAAGCCTGAGAGGCCCCAAACTGGTGGTTAAAAAAACTATTGATTTTAGTTTCTAGTCTAACTTCCTATAAAATGTCCAGCACCTAGCTAAAAGTTTGTAATTAAAAAAAAAAAAAGTGCTAGAGTAAATGTTTCTGTGTGTCCATCAATATACTCCATACACTTCACATGCAAAAGCAGCTCTAGAGCAGACAGCTGAATGTCGAGTCGAATGTGTCATGTCGCGCCAGTAGGGGAGAGTGGGGATACTTGAGCATAGGGGATACTTGAGCCACCCCTATTATCTCTACAGTTGATTAATTTTTCTTTCTAAAACTGCCAATATGATAACATATTTATAGTTCTGAACATGTAAAAAAGAAATCACACATCTTGGTACCATTTTGAAAGTATAGTGATTAATAGTTGTCTTTTCCCTATCTGAAAAAAATATTTGGGTGCATGGTTTTTTTTGTTTTTTTGTAATCAAAGTTTTGTTTAAAGTTGCAACTATATACATACATTCAATAAGCATAATTTCAATTGTATTTTGAGTCTAAAATAGTTCTAATTACTGCATGCTTTATTTAGTAAAACTCTGGGAAACAAAAATAGTGATAGTGGGGATACTTGAGCCAATGAGAGTGGGGATACTTGAGCCATGTCTTAACCATCCTCACTAGAAATTAAACTTGGGTGAAACAAACAAAAAATAAAATTCCATCCTTATATTCACTAATAGATATTTTTCTGGAGAAAAGGGAGAATAATTTTTCATTTTATTTTTTTTTCTTAAAAAAATAAAGACCTAAAAATGTTTAAAAATGCATATTTTTTAAATGAAAATGTCTATTTTATTTTTCGATTTGTTCGATTTGACAAACGACCAAAATTCGAACAAAATAGTCTGTCTAGATAAATGTAAACATAGTTTTCAATTTAATTTTCATTAAATGAAAATAACTTTTAAAAACGGTTTTACAGGCTATAATCTCTAATACTTTAATTAGTTAGGTCCAACATAATAAAATATTTATTTTTTAATATAACATATTAAGATTAGTATTTTATATTGAAATCGTAACCTCTGTTGCTGTAACTTTTTTTTTAACTAAGAAAATTGAAGAAAAATTGGTAAAAAGAGCGCACAAAAACAAGAAAAGCAACAAAAATCCCAGTTCAAACTTACCTACATGGAGCCAAAGAGGAAGACAAAATCTTTTCCTGTGAAATCAAAAAAGTGTTTGAAATAGTAGAATGATACATCTGGCTTAAATTCCGACAGCTACAAAACTAAAAGCATGAGTTCGACAATATCATTAGAGGAAAATTCTGTCAATGATGGTGATGATGTGAAAGAAAACCTTCTATTGATGGTTGGTTACTAATAAAATATGCCAGAAAGAAAACTGTAAAAATATTTGTTGGATAAGTGCTTAATATTTTGAAAATGAAATTTGCAAGAAGAATTGCAGATTCCAAATTTAAATGGCTCTGAACTGAGGATGTTTCTACCGTCGTTATAACTGAGGTTCAAATTATCCTTCGACAACCAGTTTTAACGACAAAAAATGATCGTATTACTAGCTTTGTTTTCTTAATTGGTTTTGAAACACTTTACGTTTCATAATTTATCATTCTGTAAAATATTTGTGCAAAAATAAAGCGAAAAAATTACTTTTGTAGGTATTTTTCCGTAGTGGCTCAAGTATCCCTTCACTATGGCTCAAGTATCCCCGCCATGGGGATACTTGAGCCATGATGTAAAACAAAAAATAAACATTTATTATGCATAGAAAAGTAGTTCAAAATTTATTGAAAGTGGTTTTTAGTTGAAGGAAAAATATCAAATTTTCATTTTCAATATTTTATTTTATTCTAAAAAAATATAAAAAATTTAAAAAAAATAAAATTCAAAAAATGGCTCAAGTATCCCCATCTTCCCCTATGTTTGCCAATACCACCAAAGCTAGTATAAGGAAGAAAATATGTGCCTCTGATCGGTTGAATAATATAAAAAGCATCTAAAAAATTCTGGAATATCTTTCTTCTTATCTATTAATAAATAGATAAAATCGAAAGAAAAAAATCAAAATCCATCTTTTATCTTTTTAGGCTTATCATACTGTGTACGTTTAAATAGCGGCGTGCGGAAAAAAGACTGCGCCCGGGGCAACGTTTTAATTTGCCCCGGGCGCGAGGGGCCTCACTAGTTTGCCCCGGGGCCCCCAAGTTTATAGTTACGGCCCTGATTATGTTGTAGCTTATCATGTTAATGGGTAGTCGTTTTATTATAGTTAGATAGCGCGTGCGTAGCTGTGGCTAACTCGATTCACCAACTGTCTGAGGTAAATCGAGTGTTTTGTGGTATATTCATCTATATATCTCCATGCATTCGTTTTAAATTCATTCTTTAGAGCCAGGATATATGTTTTTTTAAATACATATCTTTTGATTATATGGCAAATACAGACAGATTGTTCAATGTAATCGATGTTATACATTTCAGAATTAACTAAAAGCCATAATCTTCTATTTTCTTTTTCAGGTTACATTTTTATAACTTTATATTTTAGAAACTGTTATTGGTAGCGCATAAATTTACTTCTCAAAACCGTTCTGATTCAGACATAAAATTGATGATGACAGAGTACTCTAAATTAAGTTCACAAATAACATTTCTACTTCATTCGTAATACTTCTAAAATAATAAATCGCTATTGTGTAAAAAAATATATTATTCAGATCACATTACATTTGATTTTAATAATAAAGAATGCTAAGTAAAATTAAACCATCATATTATATTAACAGAAAAAATATGTTGCAATGAATAACCGCAACTTGTATAGTTTCGAGATTACGAAACATACGTGTATGTATTAAGCTTTTTTAAAATGTTAATGAATTAACATTTACAGGGGTTGGACAAAAATATGGAAACACCTTAAAAAAATACGTTTCTTTGCCTAGTATTGTGTACGGTACCCGATGTTATTCAAAACAGCTTGCAGTATTCTCGGAATGGATAAATACAGTTTCTGTATGTTTGCTAAGGGAATATTGTACCATTATTCCTGCAAAACAGTGGCAAGTTCAGATAACGATATTGGCGGTGAATAGCGAGAACGCACTTTCCGCTCCAATGTAGACCACAAAGGTCCGATAATATTCAAGTCTGATGACTTTGGTGGCCTGGAAAGATGCGAAAATTCATCCTCGTGCTCAGAAAACCAGTTCTGGACAATGTGAACTGTGTGAACGGGGACGTTGTCGTCTTGGAAGATACCATCATCATTGGGGAACAAAGCTTGTACCATTGGATGGACTTGATCGGCCAAAATGTTCACATAAGTCTGACCAGTAATACGCCCTTACAGAGTTATCATGGGGCCAGAAGAGAACCACGATATGGCTGCCCAAACCATCACCAAACCCCCGCCATGTTTCACTCTTGGCAACAAGCAATCTGTATCATAGGCTTGAGATGGCGTTTTCCAGGCGTAAACTCGGCCAGAAGTGGGGAACAATGTGAAAGAAGACTCATCAGATCATATTACGCTCTTTCACTGCTCTATAGTCCAGGCTTTATGACTTAAACACCATTTTTTCCTGTTACAGGCATTAGCATTACTGATGGATGGCTTTTCAATTGCAACACGGCCAGCAATTCCCTATTTATGAAGCTCCCTTCTAATTGTACTGGTACTCACAGGATTTGGTAACATGACATTCATTTCAGCAGTAACTTTTGCAGCTGTGGACTGCTTATTTTTCGCGATAATCCTCCTTAATGATCGCCTGTCACGATCACTCAGCACACACTTTCGTTCGCGCTGTGATTTAGCGGATGATGTTTTTTCCGCATTTCAAATATGCGGAATAAATCTTCGACACAGTACCTCTTGAAACACTAAAAACCTCGGCTACCTTGCTTACGGAAGCACCCACCATACGCGAGCCAACAATTTGTCCACGTTCGAAGTCTGTTAACTCTGACATAATGCAATGATAATCTCACATAACTGTGCTCCAACAATGACTGAACGGTGCAACGATTTTACGAAGTTGTATAGGTGGCGTCAGTAGGTGAAAACTCCAGTGCCATCAACATAGTTAATTTTAATCAATCTTTCTTTTCAAACATGCATTTCAAAAGGTGTTTCCATATTTTTGTCCAACCCCTGTACCTTTACTTATAACATTACTGTCTAAAAAGAAATATTATTTATATATACTGAATGTATTTTTTATCCTAACGAATTTTTTACATTAAATAAAATTAAAATCTCTTCAATAACAGAAAATATGTCCTATTCCAAACAGAAAGATGGAAAACAAACTGTCCACTTTTATATTCGTTTCTCTGGAAAAGAAAAGAGATATCTCATGTTCTTCGCTGCCTCCGAAATTAAAAGCACTCAACCAAACACAGAGAGAACTATGATATCTTTTGCAATTATCTCATCTTTAACATGTTCTGCAGTAGAATGTGATGCGTGTACAACACGATTATCACCTTCAATTCCACAAGAGCCTCCCTCCTCGGCAACTAACGCTAAGAAGATAGGCATGGTCGGGTGGCCTCCTACCACATTAGGACTTGTCTAAATAGGTCTATATAATGTCGGATGCTACGGAAGATGACATGTTTTGGAAACTTTTTTCGGATATTGTCGGAAACACGCAGGGTACTTCGTGAGGAGTTATTAATGTTACAACTGATTTCATCACAGGCAGAAAAATAATGCTTTTACTACGTGACTGTTCACTATTCACTTTTATTGAGAGGGGAGAAAACTGAAAAAAAAAAAAAAAATAGTAGATGTTCTTTATATTCCTGAGAACTGTTTTATTATAACAGAATCCGGTTTATTGACCCTTTTGCATTGTCTAAGATATTTCACTTATCGGCAATTACCTTTAAATATTAATTATGCAAAAGTTAACAGCAGATAATTGTTCATATTTGTTAGGAGATATTGAGTGTTAAACTGTTTGTCTGCTTGAATGATTCAGCGGAATGGTCATGTAAAACTGCATGCACTATAATGATTAATAATTATAAGCCTCAACATCAACTGCACAAGACACTTTTTTTTTTTAACTTTAAGGGGGTTCTTAACTGATCCGCACAACAAGCGAAAAACGTTTTGACACATTTACAAATTCATTTTTTAACAGAAAGTTATAAAATTTTAATGCCTGACTATGAAAGCGATTTCGAATTGAACTTATTTTTCCATTTTATGATAATTCAATTACTTATCGAGTTATAAGCTATTTCGATGACGCAATCACCCATTTTACTCCTCCTTTTCGACCGGTTTTTCTGCTTTCGTCGGGAAATATGCTCAAAAGTGTCAACTTTGAAGGCTTGTTGTGAAAAATCTATTGTGTTTTTTAAAAAACAAAAGAATGAGTGCAATTAGACAGTTTCCGAATAACAACACCTGCTATTTTCATGCATTTCCAAACAAAAATAATAAAAAATAAATAATGCATGTGTCACAAAGTTGCCCTTTTTGATTTAAGAACACCCTTAAGACATAGATCTAAAATTCACAACTTATTTTCTTTTACACTGATCCTACTTCGGACAATAAAATTGAATTTTTAAAAACAAGTAAATAAAACAAAGGTTTGAGAAGCACGTGTGCTTTCATTAGAAAATTTTGAAGGTACACAAAATGAAGTAAACAGGGCGCCCAAATTTTATATTGAATTGATGTATTCCGAAATTCTTATTACGTTTCAAGTTATAACTCACTTACATTACATATATTTTCTAAAAAGTGTCTAATAAAAATATTTTTCAGCGAAATCAATTTTTCATATAATATATCAGTTTCAACTACATGATTACAATTCCTTAGTTTGTCCAACGAACTAATGTTGTCAATTTATTAAGCAGCATTATAGTCCAGCTAATTAAAAACTAATAACATAATATTCACAGTAATTTAAGTAATATTTGTATTTTTGGTGAGTTTTTGAGTATGTCTAATATAGGGAACACTTCTCAAATGAAATAGGGCTTTGAAATGACATTGTACTTGTCATAGTTCACAGGTTAATCGAGCCTTGCTTAAAGTTCGTTTTCATACGCATGAGTTATCAATTTTGTATGGACTGTGTGATAAAATGTATCTTTTTAACAGAAAGAGCAGAAATCTGCTGTGTTGAACAACCTCCATCTTGCTTATCATTGCATTAAAATTTTATAATCGTAAATCGTGAAGAATTTTACAACTTAAATAAATGTGGAAATAGACCATATTTTAATTCTTATGTTATTTTTTTCCAAATACAAAGAGAGGGGGGGGGGATAAAACTGGCACGGAAAATATTTACAAAACAGATGCGGAATTACCATTCACTGTAAAAAAAAATTCCCGTTAAAATACGGAAATTGTATTGGTAATCTTAGACGCCAGTACTATTTCCGTATTGTAAAGGAAAAAGTCTTCCGTAAATTCCAGATTTTTTTCACAAAATATTTCCGTTTTTTTTTATGATAAAGTACCCTGGGATAATAACGCCAGGCGGGGTAATAACGCCAAGTGCTTATATTTTGCATAATTATGAAATAATCAGGTAAATGACACCCATGTGCTTTGCGCAGAAGGGTTTTGAGTCATATAAATCGCAAAAAACAGTTTCAAGTTAATTTGTTTCATTTTTAGTTCTTATTGTTTTTACAAGCAACTAAAATTAACGCTTGATCTAAAATTTGCGAGATAAGGTTTTTGATCTGAAGACTATATTTTTTATCCAGAAATACTTTGTTTATTACATAAATTTGTAGTGTATTTCATGTACTTTCAAATTGTTGTAGAAGATTTTGGATATCTTCTCGAGGTAATTACTGCGATTACTGTTTAGGATTTACTGCGGAATAAATATCCCGGGGTAATAACGCCAGGGATTGGCGTTATTACCCTGGTTGATTCCCAACAGTGGCCAAACTATATCCGAAGGAGGTTTATATATTAGTATGGACAGCATTATCATCATTGTTGAGATGGTAAGATTAAGGGGGTGGTGCCCAATACTTAAAATTAATCTATCTATTTTATTTTTTATTATATTATTATTATTATTTTTACTAATGTAAAAAATAATTTTTAACTCTTGTAAATAAAACTATATCAAAATGTTTTCGAGATTCAAATTCGAACATCTTCAAAATCAGGTTTCTATTAAATTTCCACTGGATTGTTCAACTGAGTTCGAAATTTTAACAGCGTTCGGTTTTTCAAAACTTTATAAATTTAGCCTTTAACTGATGTGACAGAAATCGTAACGTATGAATGTGATGCGGTTTGTGAGAGCACAAAATTGAAAGATGAATAAAAGGCGGGAATAACTTATAGGATTGTGTTTTTGTACTAAACTTTTTATACAAGCGTATTATACTTAATATTCACCTATTTAGTCTCTGGTGATAGTACTAAAATTCCAAATGAAATAAAATTTCGGTAGTGTTTGCAGTTAAACTGAAAATTACAAGTTAAACTAAAAAAATAAAAGAAAAATAGTGGTCTACGAGACCGGTAACATTAGTTAAAGGTTAAAATGCGATCCATAATTAAAAATTATAGAATACTCTTCCTGCGCTAAACTTTTTGTACAGAATTAATTCTAATTAAATTTAATATATTCAAATATTTCTAATAATATTACGAGAATTCCAAACGAAAAAGAATTTCAGTTGTAACTATAGTTAAAATGGAAAATACAAGTTAAACGCTATTTTTTTGGGGGGGGGGGGAGGGGGTACAGTGTTGAGTCAGATTGCTAACAGCAGTTAAAGGTTAATTTTGTTGCTAATATAGAGATAATGACATATAACCATATGAATTATATATAAAATTGAATAAGAGATCTCTTTGGGATAATATTTTTTATTTAAAAAATTTATTCAATTTATTAAAAATTTATTAAAGCATGCTCTTTAAAGCGTTGACAATTTAACTGTAGGTTTGAAGAATCCGCATTAGTGTGGAGTTATGGGTTAAAAACTATTTACTAGATTACTATAATAGTATTAACCCTTAAATGCTGTGACAAAAATTGTCGCATAACTTACTGTGAGCGGCCTGTCAGACCGCTTAATCTAACGATGAATAAAATGTTAAATTAATTTTTAGAATATTATTTTTGTATTGAACCTTATATACAGGACAATTTTAAATAAAATTCAGCTATTCAAAAGTCTCTAGAGATAGTAATAGGGCTCCAAATGAAGCAAAAATATTCCGGTATCTACAGTTTAACTAAAAATTGCAAGTTAAACTCTGAAATTTGAAAAACTCAACGGTATGTGAGACGCTAACAGCAGTTAAGGTTTAACAAAAATATTTATTACATATAACTCTAGTTATTATAAAACTTCACATGATTAAAATATTACATTATGAATGGTTAAAACAATGCAATGTTTCTTATAATCATATTTAAGCGGGACTTTTTAAGCAAAGAGAGACACAGGGTGTTATATTTTGTTGAAACTCCCCCTCTCTCCTTTTTCTTTCACTTTCACGAAAAAATCAATATTTTCTATCGCATAGAATGCATACATGGGGATATAAATACTGATTCAAATAATCCGTGCAATGTTTCTAATAATTCTATTTAAATGGTCATTTTTAAGCAAAACGTAGCTTAGAATCTCATATTCATTTGCCTCCTCCCCCCGCCACCATCACAGCTTTCTTTTTCTTTCAGAGTCACAAAAAAATTGTACATTTCCAATAGCTTAGATTGCAATTTGCCAATTTCTAGAGCTGTAGAGTTTGTATTTTTAGAATTGGGCAATCTACATGCCATTATTCCATCTTATTTTATAGTTTTGTTTGCATGGCGTTATTACCAGGGCTGCGGAGTCGGTGGGAAAAATGGCCGACTCCAACTCCGACTCCGACTCCAGAATTTTTAACGCCTTCGACTCCGACTCCGACTCCAACTCCGACTCCGGAAATTTTAACGACTCCGACTCCTGGCTTCCTGGCTAGCAAATATACTAATGTTGATGCTCGTTAAAGTTATAAGGGAACGAAAGAAAAATGAGGCAAAAAGTCATTATTTCGGTATTTAGTTCTTAGAGCTTTGGAAAAAAAATATTTTCCGTTTTACAAATTCTTTAATTTTACATACCACAAACCTGAAAAATTAAATTACCGAAATCTAAAAGAGATAACAAAACGGATATTTTATTATTTCGGATCCGTAGCCTCGAAAAGGGGAAATCTGTACAATTTCTACGTTAACTAGTGCTCTCCAGAGCAGAAAAATTTCAATGGAAAGGAAAAAAAATAGTCAGATGTGTTAATCTTAGAACTTTCTTCTATATCACACATGTTAATACTTCCTGGAAAATGCAGCATAGCAGCGCCACCTCTTATGTGATTTACACCAAAATCTAGTCAACAAGTTATATCAACTTCTAACTGAATTTGAAGTCTGGTGAAAATCAGTACATTAATTTCTGAGATAGGGCTATTGCTGAAATTTTAAAATTCTGCATAACAGCGCTACATGTTGAGTGATGTACATCAAAAACGAATCAGGATCAATTTCTATCAGATACTAACTGAATCTAAAGTTTAATGAACACCCATGCATTAGTGATTAAGCCAGAGCTATTTCAAAATCGTAAAAAAGTCAGCATATCAGCGCTACTTGAAGGGCGATTTACACCAAACACTAAACTATACTAATCTAGATTACAAACTAATTAAATATAAAGTTTGATGAAAATTCGAGCATTTGTTTTTGAGATAGCGCTGTTGCAATATCATGAACAATGCAGTATAGCAGCGCCACCTGTTGAGCGATTTGCACCAAAACATTTGCAGCACCTAATTATATCAAGGACTAACTGAATCTAAAGTTTTATAAAAATCCATGCATTAATTTTTAAGATATAGCTACTGTGGAAATTGTGTTTAATGCAACATAGCAAAGCCACCTGTCGAGTGATATACACCAAAAATTAATCAGATCCAGTTTCTATCAAGATCTAACAAAATCTAAAGTTTTGTGAAATTCCATCCATTAGTTCTTCAGATAGAGCGCTCCGAAATTTTTGCCGCATGCAGACTCACGGAGTGACAGACACTGACAGACATTTTCAAAAAACTATCAAATCGTGTTCAGTTCAGGATCTTCTATAACGTATAAATCCATCGAATGCCGGAAATCGAAATTTTTCAAGAATCCAATACTTTATTCTTGTAAAGATAGAAGAAAATAAAATTGAAGATGAAAATTTTAATAGTTCGCAAATAATCTGTGATCTACTAGAACTTTTAATTAAAAACAGCTTTCATCTCCTGTGTATACTGGACAGTTTATTGGGATTCTTTAACTTGGGTAGTTCGATATAATCCAAAAATAAAAATAAGAATTCCTTCTATGGATTTAAAATTACATTTTATCGGTTTAATTTCACTTCAAACTGTCTAAAAAAAAAAGCCGGAGTCGGAGTCGGAGTCGGGTGGTTTTTTACGACTCCGACTCCGACTCCTTTTTCTCAAAAATGGGCCCGACTCCGACTCCGACTCCACGACTCCGACTCCGACTCCGCAGCCCTGGTTATTACCCATATAGGTGGGTATTAACGCCAAATAGCATTGGCCAAGAAAAAATGCCATTACATTTTATGAATACATATCTGTTAAATTATTTTATTTTATATAGATAGTCAATGAGTTGCTGTATCAGATCCTATATTTGTTTGAAAATTACAATCTAAAATTAAGCCGTGAAAATTGGTAAAACCTTAACGTGGCGTTATTACCCCAGGGTACCTTATTTCCTTATGTAAAAATGTTCGCTTGAAAAGTTAAAAGAATTTTTCAAAAACAAACTGACATCTTTATGATTTTTATCCTTTACTTTACAAAGACACGTTAACATCAGGGATAATACTATGTACATATAATTCAAACAACAGTGAAAAAGTGTCACTTACTCTGCATGAGGATTAAACGAGGGACCTCTTATGTATGTCATAGCTAGCAGTGTAAATACCGTTGCACAAGGTTACACAAACCGCGCTTTTAAATAACTATATTTATTCCGGATGCATTTTATAAAGTAATGACAAGATTTTGAACGCCTTTTTTTTTTTAATTGAGTGAACAGTTGTAAATGTTTTATAGATTTTCTTTCTATAATTTGGAATTCTTAGCTTTTTTATTTTTTAATTTTAGCTTAAAAATAGCCTTTAAAATATTACATGCATGAAAGAAAGTATTAGAAGTTTTGTTTCCTTCTTTTTTGGAAGAGTTTTAAAATTCTGTTGTAATATTATTCATATTTATTTATTTATTTTTGAAAGGATATTAACACACTTTTTAAAAAAAACATGCATTTTAACAAATTATTTGTGTGACGATCTGCTGTAAACTCAATAACGATAATTACCATGGGTTATTAAAATAAATTTCATTTATTGATTTTTATGACATAGGTAATCGCCAAAATTATAATAATTTAGGAAATATATTTCGATACATTTTAAATTTTATGTGCAAACTTCTTAATTTGAATAGATTAAAAAATATCTGTATTAAAAGTAGAATTTTTTTTCCACTTTAAAATATAATATGCACTTTTAAAAAAATATGATATAAATAAATTAAACATTATTTTAAAATCATAATGAAAAAAAACTAACTTTCCTTTTCAACTATCTCAAACTTAAAAAGAATTAATCAAATTTTATCATTAGTTTTATTATTTTTTAATATTGTAAAAATATGTTAGCTTTTTATTATTAAAACAGAAATAAATAAAGAAATGTTATAGCAAATGTTTAAGAAATATCTCACAATAATGTTTTTCTATTCCTGATACGGACGGCGCCACGACGCTTATCGATTAAAAATATCAATTTAAGATCAAAACTTTTTAATAAATATTTGGAAAATCGGGTTTTGAATAAATTCAACATAGAACCATATTTAGCTAATATATAGAAGTTTCATTGAAGTATCACTGTAAGACAAGTATTACAACAATTACTTCGCTTTCCTAACAGAACAACTATTTCTAAACATCATTCACGGAATGATGCGCTTGAATGAACGTTTGAATGAACGCTTGCTGTTTTAATACGGAAGTTCTATTGTTTCCGGAAAATTGACGGAACATTTACTGGATTTGTATTCTCAAATTTTGAAATACGGAAATAGTACTGTTTTCTCGGATAAATGAAACTATTCTGTAAAACTTTATGGAAAAGTATGTGTATATTAACGGATATTTTTTAGAGTGTTGTTAATGAACAGGAGAACTGTTCATAACGGAAAATGTTGGAAACAGAGACATCGATGTCACAATCAATTGCGCATGCTCATCAGCCACATGCTTTGTCCCGAATGTTTTGCTTCTTCCTTGACTGCCTGATCTCTCCTCTTGTGCTTTTTATCTGAGAGGAAACTTGACTGGATTAGCTGTATCAGAACATTGAAAGCACTATTGTTGCAATCCCTCAAGCCGATCTGCTACGCATACCTCACAGTTTGATGAATCGAGCACTGCCTTGCACTGCATCAATATTGACTTCAGCATTTTCTGCGATGAGCTTTTTACTGTTCATTAACAAACAGCGCCGTGCGAAAGGGCGGGGGGCGAAGAGGGCGGTCGTCCTGGGTGCGGAAATTTAGGGGGCGCCAAATTTATACTACCAACGTTATTTTTGGCCTGTTACAAGAAAAAGTTGGGGAAGGGGGGCGCCAAATTCTAACTTTGCCCCGGGCAATTCTAACTTTTTTCTCTTCGCATGCCCCTGTTAACAATGGCCAATTCCGCGTTATTAGTCTTATAGATATTTTCCGGGCCAGTTTCATTTTGACCACTCTCCGTTATATTCGTTATACATCTGTTATCAGAAACAGCTCAACAGAATAAATAGCGGATTGTAGTAGATATTGTAAATCTGTTTCTGATAACAGACCAGGCGTCACTATCAAAAAGTCTTCTGAGTGAATAATGTCCGGCAGATTTGTCGAGAATAGCTCAGTTGGTATAAAAAGTTGGTAGGGTAAGCCAAAGGTACCTGGTTCAAATTCTTGCATGGACACTTTTTTTCTCAGTTGTAAAATTATAACTCGTAGGATTCTTATCAATTGTAATAATTGAATTAAAATTAATGAATGTAAAAGGTATTTGACTACGTTAACATCTTAATAAATGAAAACAGACAATGAAGGTAGCTTTAAAACGTTTCAATTTTAATGACTTTCAAACCTAAGAGGTGCGAATGAAATCAATACTTACTTGACACACCTAGTTGATTTGTAGAGTATCAAAGAGGTGCTGTTGAACAGGTACCTTTGCAGTACCTGTTATATGACAAATCTATTCGTATTTTTATTATGAATAAATTAAGCCAAAAAATATTTTAACTCAAAAGGAAAAAGGGAAAATTGACCTCATGATCAGTTTTTCCAAATTTTATCCAATTCCTTAAAAAAAAAAAAAAAAAAAAAAAAAAAAAAAAAAAAAAAAACTTGTTGTGATACCAGAATTTGTACAAAAATCTTTTTGTTATTCAATAAAGGAACATTTGTCATTAAATAAAGCAAAATTTTCTAAAGGAAATTTCTGTAAAATGGTAGTATTTCTAAAAAAAGAAAAAGAAAAGAGGACTAAGTCAGTGTGCAAAACTGCCAACTTTCTTTATTAACAATTATTCTTTTATAAATATTGAGGAAGAATGAAAAAAATTATGAAATCAAAAAACATTTAAAATCTATATTAGCTATTGAAATAGATGTATATTTCCATTCACGTAAAATCGACAAAAAATTTCTTGTAATTTTTTCTACGGCACGTGTTATTAGTTAGTATTTAAAAAAAAAAAAAAAAAAAAAAAAAAACCTAAAACGTCTTTTGCAATACAGTAAGATTTTTCTCACAAATAACGACTATTCATAATTCATATCCCGGCACGCTTTTCTTCCAGGATACTGACATCTAAACTTAATGACTTCTTATATATAAGAAGAAGAAAAAAAAATGAGTGGGGAAGTTAACCCCTACCTCCCCCCCCCTCTCTCTCTTATTGTGGAAACTTTATGATGAATTGTCATTAAAGCAGTGCCTAATTGTTCTTTCAGGATATTTTAAGAGAGAGAAGCGCTAAACAATGAAAAATGAAAATTCTTTGCTTGTCAGTAGTGGTGAAATTTATGAAGTATCCGAAACCCTGATTGGTTATCGTGCATGCCACCCCTTTTGGAATAGGTGTTAAATTATGTACCTGCCGTACATAGAATGACTAATTGTTCGGCTGTCATTAACTAACTAGCATATTCGCAGTTTAAACGCTTTAAATACTTTTTTGCAAAGATAATGGTTTTTCACGGGATCAATAGTTCGGTATGAAAGGCTTTTACAAAGAAGCTGAGTTTGTAAGGATTGGCGTTGAAAGTATTTTTAGCAACTTGTTTCTTTTCTTTTGTTTCTTTTTTTCGGTTCTCTTTTTTTCTTTTTAATCGTTCCGTATAGAATCTTATTCATTCCATTTCTTTTTTTTTTCAAACCATTCATAGAAGATAATTAAGAAACTCTTCGTTCGTGTTTCGGATTAAAATATTTCTTGCCCTTTTATAGTTGTTTCATAAAAACTTGATAAGTTTGCAAACTTTTAATTCATATTACATTTCTGTGCAGGGATTGAATTAAAAAAAAAAAAAAAAAAAAAAAAAAAAAACTTTAAATATTCTGTAAAATTTAAATTCATATGACGTTTTCTATTCATGAATAGTTTGATATAAAATAATTAATTATGGTATTATGGTAAAAAAGTTTCAGAAGAGAAACTAAAGACTGTAGAAAATAATATATAAAGTCTGCTTATCACACTGAAATTAACATTCTTTAATCCGGGTAGTTTATTATATATAGTATATATGTCTATACATATTGGAAGAAATTAGAGCTTCAATATTGAAGAAAATTATTGGGTTTCGGAAAGCGTTTAGAACAAATTGAAGAAGTTGATTGGGCTTTGATTTTTGTCTTTGACTTTAAAGTTTCTGTTTAAAAAAAGGGAGGAGAGGGGAGGGTAAGAAGGATTTTTTCACATTCCTTTCTTTCAAAATATGCATAGGATAACACAGAATAACTAACGAGAAATGGAATAATGAGAGACTTTATTCCTAATAATGAGAAAAGTGTGTCATGAAAAATATTCTGTATTCCCAACTTTTGTGAAGCTTTTAAAACATTTTTTTTTAAATTTAATGTCAGTTTTTAGTATGCTTTTTTTAGCAATTTCCAATACAGTTAAAAAATCTGTTTGCCTGTCTCTCTGACCGTGTTGTTATTCTTGCAAATATATTCGGATTTCTATTATAGGTGCAGATTTACGGATGTCAGTGTCCATGTGGCGACTAATTTTTGATTTGTCGATTTTCCGAAGAACATTGGCGAAATTCGAGTTTTTCCGCGATTGGTAAACAAAAAATGCGTTTTTTTTTTTTTTTTTTTTTTTTTTTTTTTTTTTTTTTTTTTTTTTTTAACGGAGTTTTTTTTTTTTTGTGTGATTGTGAAAAATATGTTTGAATTGTTTTTTCAATTTTATAGTGCAAAATAATTTCACACATTCAGAATTTTTTTTAAACATTTGCTCTTATATGAAAAAATAAAAATGAGAAATAATTTTTTCCCAATAGTCTCCACTGCCTTGATTGCTTAGCTTATTCTTATAGATGATTTTTTTTTCTACTTCTATTTTACCCAGTTTCATCTTTTGACTACACACACTCTAAAAAATAAAAGCGTAAATTTAGACACCAAAATGTGCAAATCGATGATACAAAAACGATTTGTTTATATGTGTAAATTTGTGTGTAAATTGCCCAAATACACGCCTAATATGTAAATTTCGAAATACACATTTCAGTGTGTAATTTGATGATAACACTAAGTGGGTAAAAGTTATAATGATCACTCATGAAATACCCACATTAATGTGTAAATTGCGCAAGAATACACATATATCCGTGTAATATTCTTACTCATTTATCTGTGAAATATTCTGTGATTACACGGATAAATGTGTATTATGCAAAAAACACACATTATTGTGTCATTGTAATTTACACAGTTCCTTGAGTAATATGTAAAATACGCATATTCGATGGAGGTTCAATAACTATTGTTTCTAGTGTATATATAAAATATCTGTACTGCAATGGGTTGATGTATAATATTGAAGTCTAATGTCTTGGTTTATTTTATGCTTACAAGGAAGGTCTCCATACGGGCATACTCAGAAAAATTTGAAAAAATTACAGAATGTTCTTCTCATATAGTTATATATGTTTATAAAAAAATTTCGGCGGAACCTCCTTATAATGTCCGTAAAAAAAATAATAAAAATTTCGTTTATTTGGCGATTTATCTCTGGTTGGCGAAAAAACAAAATTTTGAAAAATACGCTTTTACGCTTCGAATACTTTTTAAAGAAAAAACTTTCTATGTTCAATTTATTTAAATAAGTTTAGTTTAAGTAATTTTAGTTTTGCATTTTTACTTTAAGTGTAATTTCGTCATATACGTTTATATGTACTTATAACAAAATGAAATTAATATATTTTATCATTTAAAACACAATTTAAATTGATTAAAATTGTTCCAAATTGAAAAATACACTGTTAAAAATCTGCTGCATTTTGTTGCAAAGCACTCCTTTGCTTGTATAGAAAACGGTTACTTCGCCGTGAAATGGAGGTTTCTCATTGGTTGGAATAGAGATATTATATACAAGCGGTGGAGTGCGTTACAGCAAAATGCAGCAGATTTTTAACAGTGTTGCACAAGCTACAACACCGCTAAAAATCTGTACCATTTTCTGCAGCGTCACTCCACCACTTTTATAGAAAACGGTCAATTCACTGTGCTATGGAGCATTCTCATTGGTCAGAAGAGAGATATTCTATAAAAGTAGTGGAGTGACGTTGCAGTAAATGCTGCAGATTTTTAACAATGAAGTCAATTGAAATCAATTTTCAGATTCGTTGAAATCGTCTGCTTTTGGTGAGGAAATGCACTGCTCGCCAAATCCCGCGTCGCTTTCAGCTTTTCACGCCAATTATTCCAAACTATTTTATTTTTTTACATATTTAATAATGTAATTCCGCCGCTAATTTTCACTGATCCTTTATTACCTACATGAGTAGTTTAATTTGTATTTTTTTTCAAAAAATTCTGAGTATGCCCCCAATGGAGACCTTCCTTGTTAGTTATAGACAGGGGCCTCGTTAAGGAGGGGGGACAGAGGGGAGCATCCCCCCCAAACATCCCGAAATGATGTTACACTTGGCAAATTTCATTAAAATTTTAATAAAAACTGTAATATATTTCCTATTTTTGATAGAAGTTGCAAAAGTTACAACTCTAATTGGGAATATTATTGAACTTTTACAAATAAGAAATGTATTACATTTTCTAATTGTGGTAACTTGGCAAAATTATAAAATAAGTTGGCAAATATGAAAATTTGACTTGGCAATTTAAGGTCTTCTCCCCCACCAATAAAAAGTCTTAGCGATGACCCTGGTTTCAGAACCGTTGCTGCAATATTCATATTATTTTGGATGGAGGAGTGAAATGGGGGGTTGTAGTTGAAAGCCTGGTTTTTAGCTTATGGGGTTAGATTTGTGACAGTGGATGAGATAAAAGTACTGTTGTTTGGACTCGGGATCATAGTGATGTACCCACTACTCATCCACAGTCACAAGTGTAGCCTCATAACCTCCAAATCAGCCTATCACACTCACCCCCCCCCCTTTAAAAATCTCCCTCTAAATAGATTTTTAGAACTCCACCCCTCCCTCAAAAATTATGTTACTATAGCAACTACTGTTCTATAATTCAGCATATAGCCATTTAAGACATTAGTTTTCGATATTCCTCATCAACCATCGTAGTACAAATATTACTTCTCTGTTAATAGAGAAGTATGGGACACATTTTTAAATTTACAATTTCTTTAATTATAAAATTGATTCTTCAAATTATGTTTCTATATTGTTCAAGGACATTAGAAAGTGTTTCATTTTGTATTCTATAAATCAAAATTTTTGTATTTGTGTCAAATAAAGTTGATTTTATTATTTTTGTAAAAATTGTCCCATTCCTCCCCACTCTCCCCAAAATAAACACATAAAAACTGCTGTTTTATTTTCTATATTTTTCCTTGCTTCTTAATTTTGTATTTTTCATTTAGATATTACTTAGTACATGCAATTAAAAATTAATATAAAGAAAAAAAAACAATAATGAATGATATATTTTAGACTAGTCATATGGAATAATGATAGTTGGTAAGCTTGCAATCTCCACACTTTTTATTTTCAGAGTTCAGACTCCATTTTTCATTTTTTATTTTTCAGGCTCAAGATACAAAGTCAATTATACTCAAGATATTGTGTTACATACAGTTATAAAAGTAAAATTTAAAATACTATAAAAAATAGAAAAAGATATGTAATCTTCATCTCACTCACACATACACATATTACCTGAAAAAAATTTAGCTGATTTGTTTATATATTACATAAATCACCTACATTATATGTGGAATTGTTTTCTTTTTATAAATATTCACCATTACAAAGAATTTATCTTAAAAAATTACCAAGATTATCAAAAAGGCTGTTGAATCATTAAACTAACATCTTTTGCATTTAAGATTATATTTAGAAATTTGTGTCTTTAATTAAAAAAAAAAAAATACAAATATATTTAATTATAATGAAATGATTCGTATTTTCATAAATGTAAATTTCAGATATTCTAATTAAAATTTTAGATATCAAACTAATGAGTATTTTTATTTATCAGCTATAGTAATAAATGAAATAAGAAATACTGTGATTATATCCAAATATCAATTGACTCTTATAAATTTTTGAAATTAATGCACGTAGAATTTATTTGAGAATTACATTTGTGTCTTAAGTGTATAAAACTCACCCGGCGGGTTATATTTATGTAGGGGGGGGGGGGGACTAATAAGTTCAATTTTTTATATTCATTATGATACAACTGTTATATTTTTTTATATATATATACATACAGTGATATGTTTTAGGCCATATAAATTCTGTCATAATAGGCAAAATTGCAATGACAAAGTGTTTATTTGAAGAAAAAGCCATTACTTTAATATAAATTGTCTTCAGAATTGTTGGTCGAAGGTTATTTTAAATCAACGTACTTGTGCCCTTTTGCAATTTACTTCTGTGTATTTTTATTAAATCTATAATTAACCAGCAAAAATAATGTGTTCTTTACTATGATTAATTTAGTGGAACATAGTTCTTCTGATGTAATATTTTCAAATTAAAACACAGCTGAAAATTAAATGTAATTAAGATAAATAAACATTCCAAATTTCTTAAAATTGGAAAATGTAACGTAGAAATTCAAAAACAATGCTATAGTTTTAATCGATGATAAACTTAATTAACATTATAAGTTTCATAATTAAAAAAGAAAAAAAACTTACAAAGAAATTTCAATAAATAAATAAAACTCAGATGAACTGTTTAACTTATAAATCAGGATATATAATTTACAGGTATGATATACATTTGTATAATAGTTTATAAATAAATTGTAATATCTTTCCCACAGCCAACCCAAAAACTAATACCGCACCCCACCAAATAAATTCGAAATAGTTTTTAGATTCTACTGCAGGTTAAATTGCTGCCATTTAAATTAAGGGGAGGGGGAGAGCAGCAGAAAAATTATTAAAAGTACAAAAATATAATTTAAATCTATGAATAAGCATAAAGTGGTATTATATTTCTATTATAATGCCTTTTTATGATGTCTTCCTAATTTCGCTTTAAGAATTAAATCTAACACTATTACTGAAAATTACAAGTGAAATTGTGAAAGAAACAGCGGTCTGCGAGACGACTGAAAGAAATTATGATTTAATCAAAACCTAGAATTGTAAAATCAAGCATTCTTATATTTGATGGACAAATTTCAAAAGGTAATTTGGAAAACGAAATTAAAATTAACTAATTAAATAAATAAAATTTTACGTTGCATGTAACGAAATATTCTTACATGTGTCAAGATTATTATTATTTTTTTTAACTTCTTTTAAATGTTCACGTGCTGCTGAAACAGGGAGGGTGATAGAGGTAGTCAGAGTATCCTATAAAAACAAATAAATATATTAGTTTATTATTTAAAAATGCTGTTACAGCAATGCAATGACATCATGTTATTTATAGAATGGGTTACTGAAATAAAAAGTGTAGCTCTGAATGATATGTAAGCTTTCCATCCTTTTCGTAACGTCTACTTTAAAATTCACCCATTTATAATTTTTGTAATACACTAATTAGTGTAATTTCAGGTATTATCTACATTTACACATTTTTTTTTTTTTTATTTTTTTTTTTTTAAGCTATTGCATAGCTTTTATCACGGGCTTTGAGCGCGGCGACCGAATCCAAAAATTCCGTAACGCGAAAAATACTAACACATCGGTAACGAAAAAACCTAACACTTGGCTAACGTCGTTTCAGCTCGGCAAACTTCGGTACGGTTTCCTTCGGTAGACTTCGGCAGACACAAACGCGGTATTTTTCAGATATTAGGATATCAAGTCTCAAACTTATGTTTCTTAAGATCTAATTTTCATAGCGCGGCCAAATTTTGTTTGGTAATTTGTTATGAGACATTGTTAATTTTTGGTGACAGGAGACCCCCCATGGTGAGGGTCGAAAAATTTAAAATGCTCGCGATCTAAGTTTCGTAGCGCGGCCAAATTTTGTTTGGGAATTTATTATGAGGCAGTGTTAATTTTTGGTGACAAGAGACCCCCATGGTGAGGGTCGAAAAATCAAAATGTTTATAACTCGCTATCTACTTTTCGTAGCGCGGCCAAATTTTGTTTGATAATTTATTATGAGACATTGTTAATTTTCTGTGACAGGAGACACCCCACGGTGAGGGTCGAAAAATTTAAAATGCTTATAACTCGCGATCTAATTTTTGTACCACGGCCAAATTTTGTTTGTTAATTTATTATGAGGCAGTGTTAATTTTTGGTGACAGGAGACCCCCATAGTGAGGGTCGAAAAATTTAAAATTTTATAACTCGCCATCTAATTTTCGTAGCTTAGCAAAATTTTGTTTGGTAATTTATTATGAGAGAGTGTTAATTTTTGGTCACAGGAAACCACCCACGGTGAGGGTCGAAAAATTTAAAATGCTTATAACTCGCGATCTAACTTTGTAGCGCGGCCAAATTTTGTTTGGTAATTTAGTATGAGGCAGTGTTAATTTTTGGTGACAGGAGACCCCCATAGTGAGGGTCGAAAAATTTAAAATGCTTATAACTCGCGATCTAATTTTCGTAGCTTAGCAAAATTTTGTTTGGTAATTTATTATGAGAGAGTGTTAATTTTTGGTCACAGGAGACCCCCACACGATGAGGGTTGAAAAATTAAAAATGTTTATAACTCGCGATCTAATTTTCGTAGCGCGGCCAAATTTTGTTTGGTAATTTTTAATGAGACAGTGTTAATTCTTGGTGACAGGAGACCCCCCACCGTGAGGGTCGAAAATTTAAAATGCTTATAACTCGCGATCTACTTTTCGTAGCGCGGCCAAATACTGTTTGGTAATTTATTATGAGTCAGTGTTAATTTTTGGTGACAGGAGACCCCCCACCGTGAGGGTCGAAAAATTTAAAATGCTTATAACTCGCGATATAATTTTTGTAGCGCGGCCAAATTTTGTTTGTTAATTCATTATGAGGCAGTGTTAATTTTGGGTGACAGGAGACCCCCTTGGTGAGGGTCGAAAAATTTAAAATGTTTATAACTCGCGATCTAATTTTCGTAGCACGGCCAAATTTTGTTTGGTAATTTATTACAAGACTGTTAATTTTTGGTGACAGAAGACCCCCCCCCCCCCACGTTGAGGGTCGAAAAATTTTAAATGCTTATAACTCGCGATCTAATTTTTGTAGCACGGCCAAATTTTGTTTGTTAATTCATTATGAGGCAGTGTTAATTTTTGGTGACAGGAGACACCCCATGGTGAGGGTCGAAAAATTTAAATGCTTATAACTCGCGATCTAATTTTCGTAGCACGGCCAAATTTTGTTTGGTAATTTATTACAAGACTGTTAATTTTTGGTGACAGAAGACCCCCCCCCCCCCACGGTGAGGGTCGAAAAATTTAAAATGCTTATAACTCGCGATCTAATTTTTGTAGCACGGCCAAATTTTGTTTGTTAATTTATTATGCGGCAGTGTTAATTTTTGGTGACAGGAGACCCCCCATGGTGAGGGTCGAAAAGTTTAAAATGCTTATAACTCGCGATCTAATTTTCGTAGCACGGCCAAATTTTGTTTGGTAATTTAGTATGAGGCAGTGTTAATTTTTGGCGACAGGAGACCCCCCACCGTGAGGGTCGAAAAATTTAAAATGCTTATAACTCGCGATATAATTTTTGTAGCGCGGCCAAATTTTGTTTGTTAATTCATTATGAGGCAGTGTTAATTTTGGGTGACAGGAGACCCCCTTGGTGAGGGTCGAAAAATTTAAAATGTTTATAACTCGCGATCTAATTTTCGTAGCACGGCCAAATTTTGTTTGGTAATTTATTACAAGACTGTTAATTTTTGGTGACAGAAGACCCCCCCCCACGTTGAGGGTCGAAAAATTTTAAATGCTTATAACTCGCGATCTAATTTTTGTAGCACGGCCAAATTTTGTTTGTTAATTCATTATGAGGCAGTGTTAATTTTTGGTGACAGGAGACACCCCATGGTGAGGGTCGAAAAATTTAAATGCTTATAACTCGCGATCTAATTTTCGTAGCACGGCCAAATTTTGTTTGGTAATTTATTACAAGACTGTTAATTTTTGGTGACAGAAGACCCCCCCCCCCACGGTGAGGGTCGAAAAATTTAAAATGCTTATAACTCGCGATCTAATTTTTGTAGCACGGCCAAATTTTGTTTGGTAATTTATTACAAGACTTAATTTTTGGTGACAGAAGACCCCCCACGGTGAGGGTCGAAAAATTTAAAATGCTTATAACTCGCGATCTAATTTTCGTAGCTTAGCAAAATTTTGTTTGGTAATTTAGTATGAGGCAGTGTTAATTTTTGGCGACAGGAGACCCCCCACGGTGAGAGTCGAAAAATTTAAAATGCTTATAACTCACGATCTAATTTTCGTAGCGCGGCCAAATTTTGTTTGTTAATTTATTATGCGGCAGTGTTAATTTTTGGTGACAGAAGACCCCCCCCCCCACGGTGAGGGTCGAAAAATTTAAAATGCTTATAACTCGCGATCTAATTTTTGTAGCACGTCCAAATTTTGTTTGTTAATTTATTATGAGGCAGTGTTAATTTTTGGTGACAGGAGACCCCCATGGTGAGGGTCGAAAAATTTAAGATGCTTATAATTCGCGATCTAATTTTCGTAGCGCGGCCAAATTTCGTTTGGAAATTTATTACGAGACTGTTAATTTTTGGTGACAGAAGTCCCCCCAAGGTGAGGGTCGAAAAATTTGAAATGCTTATAACTCGCGATCTAATTTTCGTAGCGCGGCCAAATTTTGTTTGGTAATTTATTATGAGACAGTGTTAATTTTTGGTGACAGGAGACCCCCCCCCCCACGGTGAGGGTCGAAAAAATTAAAATGCTTATAACTCGCAATCTAATTTTTGTAGCGCGGCCAAATTTTGTTTGTTAATTTATTATGAGGCAGTGTTAATTTTTGGTGACATGAGACCCCCCACGGTGAGGGTCGAAAAATTTAAAATGCTTATAACTCGCGATCTAAGTTTCGTAGCGCGGCCAAATTTTGTTTGGTAATTTATTATGAGACAGCGTTAATTTTTGGTGACAGGAGACCCCCCACGGTGAGGGTCGAAAAATTTAAAATGCTTATAACTCGCGATCTAATTTTCGTAGCGCGACCAAATTTTGTTTGGTAATTTTTTAAGCTATTGCATAGCTTTTATCGCGGGCTTTGAGAGCGGCGACCGAATCTAGAAATTCCGTAACGAGAAAAAAATCCTAACACTTCGGCTAACGTCGTTTCAGTTCGGCAGACTTCGGCAGGGTATCCTTTGGTAGACTTCGGCACGGTATCCTTCGGTAGACTTCGGCAGACATTGACGTGGTATTTTTGCATAAGTTAATAAAAAATGCTACGCAATAGCTTTACCGCGGCAGTCCCCGAGTGCCACACGTATTTTTTGAGTTTATGAACTGATAACAACTTACAAATATAATGCCATAAACTAAACACACATTAAGATAAATATTTTTGTAGAAAATGTGTATTTTTTATGACAAGTGGATTATTTTAGAAATTTACACACTTACCTATGCATATATCATTATGTGTAAATTACAATAATGTACCAATTTTTGTAAATTCAGGCATTTTTCCGGATTTACTTATTTCTTTGTGTTTTTCAAGTGATAATAAAATACATACTTAGTTTTATACGCTAAAATACATATAAAAACAGGTAAAACTTTGCAAAAAGTGGGTAATTTTCATGTCAGGAATGTAATTTTAGGAATTTACACACATATATATGTAAATGTGTCTAATTTACACATTTATTTTTTAGAGTGCATAGGTTAAGACTTATGCTATACTTAATTTATATCCAAATAATAAAAAAATATATGTAATTAAATGAAATATATACATTTGATTGATTAGTTTGTGTTTCTTTTGCACATGTGTCGGTTATTTTTCTTTTTGAATTCCTGAATTTTATGCCTATATTAACGCTATCGCTTTTATGCGTTTCTTTCACAATATATCTGTGGTTTCCGGTAATAACCAGGTAAGGCACATTTTTATATTTTGAGTAATTAATGTTTAAAGTTCTCAAAAATGTCTTTTTATCATTACTTTTATAAAATAGATTAGAGCTTAATAATTTTTACTACATTCATTTAGGATATAAGAACCTCTTTTTTTGCCAAAACAGTTATATAAAAATGGTTTTTATTAATTGAGAACCAATTAAAAATGTAACCTTTATATGGTTATTACCGTTTTACATTTATTAAAAATAAATGCAAAACGATAATAACAAGATAAGAGGTTTCATTACTTAGAGCTGTTATCTGTTGAGGAGAGTACCGATTTTAATGTCGATCCAGATCTTGATTTTCTTGAGGAAATTAGTAATGAGATTGAAGAGTTTTTGTTGGTACCGGATAATACGACTGGCCAGAAATCCTCTAGCGTTGCGGAAATCGTATCAAGAAAAATCATATCCGAAAAATCTGTTAATGTCGTAAATGAACTGTCGAAAACTGGGGAAAATGATAATCAACTTCTACTGTGAAGGTCTTCGTGACTGAAAAAGTCACGCCTTGTTTTTGTTTGAATTGTGATCACGCAAATTTATTATTTCATTTTTTATAAAATTAAAATTAATATATCTGTTGGCGTTGTCTAAAAAAAGGCAAACAAAGATTTTTGTTAATTATAATTAATTTAAATTTATAATTTCTTTCTAATTATGATAAAAAATATTCATTTTTATCAACTTTTATTATTATAATAGTTTTTATACTATATTAAAAGAACACATAGCATTAACCAGATCATTCACTTTGTGTGATTATTTTGAAAATTAATACACTAGCTGGTTGCAGTTTCCCGCCACAGATATGTAATTTTTACAGTTTATTGATGTTAATTTCATTATTTAGAAAAATTTGTAAGTTATACAAGCCATTTTTATGTTATTTTTATAATTATAGAAGATTTAAAGAAGTAAATATAAATCTTATCTGGTTATTACCGTTACTTTATGCACTTACCCGGTTATTACTGTTTTTTCAATTTTTAAATGAAAATTTATAGTCGCCTTATGACGGGACGTTTTCAATTTTCACTTTTCAGTACTATAGCAGATGAAAGTACTCTTTCAAAGCTACATTTTCCCAAATTATCTCAATTTTTTCAAAAATGTGCCTTACCTGGTTATTACCGGAAGCCACAGATATATAGTTGGATTTTTTGGGTTTAGGAGCCACTGGCTTCTTTAAAATTATGGGAATCTGCACCGATAATTTCCATGTGTATTTCATGTTATTCGAGTTAGAAGACACCTAAGTAAAATTAAATGCGTATCATTTATAAGTCGTTTACAGGGTGCACAAAATAATTCAATTGCATTATTATCTATTTGAACAAATTGTTTGCGGTACATTTTAATAATGTTATGATACTTCAAGCGAAACAAATTTAAATGTATCACTGAAATGTACTATAATGTGTTGTCTAAGGACAATTGAGCGTGTAACATTTATCCCAGGCAAACGAAAAAGGAAAAAGACAGGCTACCGCGGTGCATACCAAGTATATTTTTTTACAGACCGCTAGAGTGACGTGATTCTCTTTTCGTACGCCTCCATTGGTGCATTCGATCATCAAGTGATTCCAACGGTCTGTAAAAAGAGATACTTGAAATACATTCGCGATGATCTGTCTTTTTCGTTAGCCTCGATTTATCGGACATTTACAGAGAAACGCAAAAGAATTCTATCAAGGGGACATGCTATCTTTGAAACAATCTCTTCAGTTTTGAATAATACTGTAATAATATGTGGCGACACTATACTTAATGCTAAAACTTAAATAGATATATATATATATATATTTAATCTTGCAGTACAGTCTATTTTGCTGAAATTTATTTTTATTTTTATTTTATTAATTTATTTATTTTGTTGTTGTTGTTGTTTGTTTGTTTAAATAAAAAATAAATTCTACTACTTTTTTAACTATGAATATTTTTGCTTCATTTTTTTCCCCACATTCATTAGAATATAGTACATAAAACAATGTATGGATTTTTAGATGCATGGGTTTTTACATTCAATGTGATTATTTTTTTTATCGTGTACATCAGAAAGTTAAGGAAACTCAACAAACTAATAATTTAAATATTTTTTTTATTGCAATCAAACAAGTGTTATAAAAATATGAACAGGTAGAAAAATCGTTTAAAATTTCATTTGCTTAGTTTATTGCTCTGGATATACACTATATAGCCATAGGTGACTGGCCATATGCGATTTTAGATAAATATCTAGATTTTTGTTAAATATCTAGAAAAATACATGAAAAATTACCCTGAAACTCTAAGGACGTAAAAATAGTACACTGCTCAAAACAATTAAAGGATATTGAAGTTTTAGGTGGATTTTGTATCTGGGAAACTTTTTAGCTGATTGATACATGGTCGACAGACATAGTAGGTTATATGAGAATAAATTACACATGTTTGGCAGAAAAGAATGCATTTTATTGCGCATTTGTGTACAAAAGGAAAAAAACACAATTTGTGCATATGAGAAAAAAGAATAAGAAAAGGTGTTTTCTTCAAAGAAAATCATTTTCAGTAGGGAGTATGGTTTCCACGGGCGGCCAGCAACGTTGAACACCTTTGAGGCATGGACTCAATGAGGTTATTAATGACGAGTTGGGGTATTCTGCCCCACTCTTCCAGAAGAGCTCTTTCCAGTTCTTGGAGAATTTGTGGGGGTTGTTGGCGGCCAGAAACTCGTCTTCCTAGAGCGTCCCAAACGTGCTCGATTGGATTCATGTCTGGAGAACACGCTGGCCATTCCATTCGAACGATTCCTTCCTCGAAAAGGACTCCACCAATTTTGCACGATGTGGCCTGCAGTTATCGTCCATTAAAATGAAGTTATCTCCGATTGCTGCAGCGTAAGGGACTACAATAGGTCTGAGGATCTCATCCCTATATCGGCGACCAGTCAGAGCTCCATCTCGAATGATGTAGAGGTCAGTGCGCCCGTCAATGGAGATGTCCCCATACACCAACTCTCCTCCACCGCCAAATCTGACACTTTCGCGCACAAACGCAGGATTATTCCTACTGCCACGGTCCCTCCAGATGAAAATACGCCTATTATCCGGATGCACAGAAAAACGGGACTCGTCAGAAAACAGAATATTGCTCCATTCATTTCTCCTCCAGTTGACATGCTCGATTGCCCACTCCCTGCGGTCGCGACGATGCCTTGATGTTAATCTAACACATACCATCTGTCGGCGAGCATACAGACCTACAGCATGGACCCGGTTTCGGGCAGTCTGACTTGAAATCGTGGTGCCTGTAGCCGAGCGAAGGTGTTGTTGGAGAAGAGTAGCGTTCATGTTTCGGTGTCTCCGAGCTGTTAACGCTAAATACCGATCTTCATTGGGCGTTGTTGCCCGTCTACGACCTTGCCCTGGTCTTCGGCCTGCACATCCACTCTCCAAAAAACGGTTCCAGATCCTGGAAATGGCACTTTGTGACACTCCAATGGCTTGCGCTACTTCGGCTTGAGTTTGGCCCCCTTCTAACCTACCAACAATTTTCCAAGCTTCTGAATCTGTCAAATGACTTCGCTGAGACATCGTACTCATCGAAACAAAGCAATCACTGAATGCCGATCATCCTTGTCTTCATTCTCTTTTATCCAGTTGAAAGTCAAATTTCATTCGCTGCCGCTGAAGCGACGTTTTTGACGTCGAACTCAAAATTTGCATACTCCACAGTTTGAAAACCAGAAAAATTTGCATTTGTGATTCTCTTCTTCTATTTTCGGCAAAAAAAAATTCGTTTATATCTTTATTTTATATAAAACTTCAAATATCCTTTAATTGTTTTGAGCAGTGTAGTACAGGTCATATATTTTCGTAAAGATTTTTACCTGAAACAACATAGGGGACTGTCAACAAATTGAAAAAGAACGAATACTGTAAGGGAGAGATTGGTGGTTGCAGATATTAGTTAAGGCATTTAGAAGAACGAAATGATCATGTATCCAGGTTCAGATGTACAAAAAAACCCCACGATGATTGCAAAGTTACACTTTATTTTAACATCTATTACGAAGGGGGGGCACACTTATAGCTCTCGGAGAAAATCTCCGAACGAAGAATAGCAGGTTAACAAGACGAGCGCAGAGAGTCAAGTGCCTCGTACATAGCAACAAATTGCCACTTTTGGCATGATAGAAAATCGCCAACATACAAAAGTTCGCCCATGCACAATGGATAGTATACGCCAAATACAGTTAAAATGCAGCCGGCAAGATAAGAATTCAATTTAGTTTCCCAGCTGGGATGGGAAAGGAAAAGGTTGCCAAACAATAAAATGTTACACGTGTTGTTTTGTCTAATAAAGAAGCACACCGAAGGGACATGAGATTTTACTGCGCAGATGTTAAATTCTTTATAGGGTTTTGTCGAGAAAGGAAAAGAAGCGTAAGCATAAATTTTAACTGCGAAACAGAGATGATGTCCATATAAGGTAATGCAGAATTGCCTCGATCGGAAATAGCAGACATCTGCAAATAGCTTTAAACGGTTTGATTAATATGTGAATGTATTTCTCACAGACAAAGTTAAGCAGCTGCCGATTTTTCAGTTAGAGAATTAATAAGCAAAGAAAATGGAAAAGGAATGAAGGACAACTTAAAACTAATTTTGAATTGAACAGAGACGGGGGGTAAAGGAATAATTTAAGAAAATAACCAATATATAACGAAATAATCGTTATATATATCACCCGGTGCACCACAAAAAAAACCTTTTGCTGTCCAATGTGCATAGGCTAGCATAAAATATTATAACATAAAAACATACATAAATGCAAAAGTTTTTTTTTTTTTTATATATATGTAGAAATTTAACGTCATGATAATGGAGACTTTTGTATTCAAAAACAGTCAGCAGTTCTAAAGTCTCTATATTTTTTATATTTGTATTTCATGGATCCAAGGTAGTACTGTATTTTATATGCATAGGTTGAGTCGACTCAGACAGTACAAAAATCTTACTGCAGCTTTGATTGTTATCATGACATAAATAAAATTTTGAAACATATACACAAAACATGAAACTAATACTAAATGAATATAAAATGGCAATACACAAAAATAACATAATAGTACTATATTTTTCAAAAAAATTAAAAAAGAGTAATATGATGTATATTAAAAATAAAAATGTTTTTGTAAAAATTGTTTCATGCCGAAGCATAGGATGACAAAAAAAAAGAGGTGCTCCAAGCACGCCCATAAAAATATGCGTCACCCTGAATCTTGTGTACAACACAAGTATTATGGCATCGGCTTAGGGCCTAGCCTTAGATGAGGAGGGAATTGTGATGCTCCCCCGAAGACACTAGCGGTCTTCTGAAGGAGCCCACGTCGAATTACATGAAAAAAAACTTGAATTGTTGTGAATTGGAATCACAATTCAAAAATTTGAATCGAAACTCCAATTCCAAAACTTTGTCTCTCAACACAATGAAGCTTGAACCCTTAGGGCCTTAATTTTGAACGGGAACAAGACTTCAAAGGGAAGAATTCAAAAAGAAAAAAAACAAAAAAAATTTATATCATATAATAACTAATATGGGCAGACAATCCTAGAGTGACGAGAGACGAAAAATATGTCACAATCGAGTGGGGTGATGAACAAGTCATATATAAAAACTGTGTTTTATTTAACTATATGAATCATTTGTTTACTTTTCTAGACTACAGTACCTGTTTATCTAACTATAATATGTTTGACTTATAGTACTAGAAATGTTAAGTGGGAGGTTAGAGGAAAAATACTGAATTAATGAGTATTGTCAAAGAAATTTTAAGTGTACTGCAAAAAGAAAACAAAATAAAAGTAAATAAAATTTTAGTGAGTATGAAGACATATCTAAGTGTTAAAGGATAACAATGATACCTAATATTGTTCCTAAGAGATCTTCAGAGCAATACTGATGGACCCGCCATGATATTGTTAAAGATCAGTCAACAACAACATACACACAACCATGAGCTCTTTGGTTGGATATGTGGTATCATAAAACAAGACATAAAAATAATAAATAGTGTTTTTTGCATTAGCTTCTGTTTCTTAGATTGTATGTATGAGGTTGATAAAACGTATTAAAGTTAGTGTTGTTTATATGACTTGATGCATCAAATAAATGTCCATAACGAGGAGGTGCTAATAAAAGTCTATCAATATGTACACGAAATGCTGTGTTATCAGGAGTATACAACCTTTTAATTGAGAATGACACAGGGGAATGTTTACAAGTGACAATATATGGACCAGTATACTTTGTTTTAAACTTGTCATTTGATTTTAGATATACAATGTCTTTTAAGAAAATGGATCTTAATTTAGCTTTCTGACCGTAATATTTATATCTTTTATCTTGAGCAGATTTAATGTTGTTATAAGCTTTGTGATATATCTTACTCAAATCATCAAGCAATTTGTGTACTTCAATATGTTTATCAAGAAAGGGTTGGTTGCACGACTGATCAAAAGTGTCAAAAATTAGAGAAAGTTCACGTCCAAAATGAAGAAAATTAGGAGAATATAATGTAGTTGCATGTTTCGAACCATTATAAAGTGATTTGTGTATAAATACTGCATTTTCGAAAGAATGACCTTCTTGTAAAAGAATATTAACTGAATATTTGATTGACTTATTGATTCGTTCTGCAATCGCATTTGATTGTGGTCTCGAGGCAGAACTGTGTAATACCTTAATGCCCATTGTATCATTAAAAATGTTATATACCTGAGAAGTGTACTGGGGTCCTAAGTCTGATAAGACAACCGAAGGTCTCCCAAAGGTGGTTATGTAAGAGAATAAGCATTTAACAACCTTACTCGCAGATATGTCATTAAGTGGAAAGAGTTCAATATGTCTCGAGAAATGATCAGTGATAGTTAAAACATATTTTCCATTAGCAAACGGTCCAAGGAGATCTGTACTAATAGTGTGACCAGGGTACCTGGGAGTGTATGTGGGCTGCAAAGGTGCAGGTGGAGTTTGGTGATGTTTAGTTTGAAGACATTTGATACAGGATGCAACAAAGTTTAAAGTGTCTACATACATACCCTTCCAAAAATATCTACCTGACAAGAATTCATAAGTTTTATTAAAGCCAAAATGGGATAAATGTGAAATTGTTAAGACTTTGGTTTTAAGTGAATTTGGAACAATAATGTGATACGAAAAAGTGTTATTAAAAATATTTTCCTTCTTTAACATTAATACTTTCGAATCAGGATGAATGAAGTAGTTAGGAAATTTTTGAGAAGATCCTTTCTTTAAGATTTCTTTATAAACAACAGACAAAGTAGGGTCATTTTGTTGTTCAGTAGCAAATGTTTCATTCGAAATTTCTAATAAAGGGTCAGGATTTGTTTGTGTACCAGAAATAAGGCAATTAACATGCATATTAGAATCACTCGAGCTGGAGTGTGGAGTATCACATTCTACAATAGGTAAGGGTTGAGTGTCATGAATAAGTTCAGGGTTTGTAGCTAAAGTCTGTTGATTATTTTCAAAGTTACAGCGAGATAAATAGTCAGCGAGCACATTCTTTTTACCTGGAATATGTTGAAATTTGTATGTGTATTCTGAGAGATCCATGAGCCAGCGAGAGATAATATCAGCCGGATTTGTAGTTTTGTTGTACTTTTCTAATGGTTTACTATCTGAAAGTATTACAAATTCTCTGTTGTATAAATAATATTTGAAAGCAGTAACTGATTTATGAATCGCCATGAGTTCTAATTTAAGTGCAGGATATTTTTTTTCTGATGCTTTTAAAGATTTTGAAAAGTATGCAACAGGTAATAGTTGTTTATCATGTTCTTGTAGTAAGACACCAGAAATAGCAATATTTGACGCATCAGTATTTAAATAGAACTTTTTGTTCCAGTCAGGTAATCTAACCATGGGTGGATTAAAGAATATCTTCTGTATGGTGTCCATAATTTTTTGATGTTTACTTGTCCACTTAAATTTAGCTTTTGGAGTAGTTAAGTTTATGAGAGGTTGTACAAGTTCAGAAAAGGATGGAACAAGAGATTTGTAAAATGTAATGACGCCTATGAGTGCTTTTAATTGACGTTTAGTTGTAGGTGTTGGAAAAGATGTTATTTTTACAATGTTCGACTGAACAGGAGAAATAGTTTGATTTTCTATGTGAAATCCAAGATAATCTAAACTGGTTTTGTGAAAAGTGCATTTGTTAGGGGACAGCGTTAAATTATATTTTACTAGTATTGCAAGAATTTTATCCAACTTATCACACATTTCTTGATATGAATTGGCACCAACAATGAGATCATCTTGGTAGGTATAGACACCTTCTAACTGTAATTCATCAAGTAACGAGTCCATTAAAGCTTGATAAATTGAGGCGCTAGATTTTAATCCGAATACTAATCTCTTATACCGAAAAGAACCAAACATTGTAGTGAATGTGAGCTGATTTTGAAATTTTGCAGGCAAATCAATCTGATGATATGCCTGATGAAAGTCAAGAGAAGAAAAAAAAACGATATTGTGAAAGATTTGAAATAATGGTTTGAATTTTAGGAAGTGGATATGACGAACCTTGAATTATAGTATTAACCATTCTGAGATCTAATGCGAGTCTATATTTCTGTATACCTGTACCGTCTGGTTTCTTTTTAACAAGAAGCATGGGGCAGGCCCATTCGGAACAATGACGTTCAATGATTTTGGCATCAAGTAACTGTTTGATTTGATTTAAAACATTCTTTTGCACAGCTTGGGGAAGAGGGAAAGGGAGTGTCTTTATGGGGTAGTCATTAATGAATTTCAAATCAGGTACAATTTTATCAGTATGACCAAGTGTGTCTAATGATTTGGAAAAGGCAGGATAATAATTAAGTAATAATTTAGTTAGGTTCTTTGCTTCGTCAGATTTTAAGTGAGAAAGTTTAAAATCATTAGCCGATAACTCCTGCTTTCTTTTTTGTAAGATTTCATTAGACGCCTGAATAAAATTTACAAAGTGCTGTTCTGAGTTATTTTGCTTGTCAGACATTTCAGAAGTATAGTCGCGAATTTCCTCAATCTCAGATACTTGACCTATTTTTGTGTGTTTAGGGAGATGAATGGTCTTTTCAGAAGTGTTTTTAAGTGTTATTGAGAAGAAATGATGTATTTGTGAAGTTTTCTTTCTTTTATTGGATAATTTGTTCATTTGAATAATGGCATCATTTCCTATTAATTCTTTCGTTTGTGCCAAATATTCAAATAGATAATTTCTGTTATTGTTGATGTTATTGGAAGTGTAAACAGAGCACCATATTTGTTGTTGGGGTTCTAATATAATTTTACGAGTTAAGAACACCGCTTGATTCATTACAACATCACTCAAAGAATTGCATGATTTTGATTGTTTCTCTCCAGAAGATTCTTTACTGGTTTTTAAAGGAACAGAGAAATTATTGTTGACGTGGAGACACTTGTTAAAAGTATCGATGACAACATTGTATCTAGTTATGAAATCGAAACCTAAAATGCCTTCAAAACTGGAAGACTCGGGTATGTCAACAATATAAAAGTGATGTGAAAACGCTTTTTGTTTTAGCTTAATGGATGTTCTGATGCAGGCGGAAAATGAAACATCAGAATTGACAGTTTTAATATTGACGTCAGTGGACAGTCTTTTATATTTTAAGACCGGTTTAAGTTGGTTGAATAATTTTTGTGAAAGTAAAGATATACTACTACCAGAATCAGCCAATAAAGTAATATCATGGTTTGCTATAGTGGCTTTAACAAGAGGGAGGGATGGTGACATAGTGTTTACACTACAAATTATCTGAACATTATCACTTTCTGTTTGTGTACTGATGTTATTTGCTATCTTAATAGAGTCAAAAGTTTGGGAAGCTACTGAATTAACTAGTCTCGAACTTGAAATTTTAGGTAATACAGGGTCAAAAACAAAAGTTGCTGATGTAGAAGTATTAGATTGAGACACAACACCATCAGCATAAAAATTGTATCTCTGTTTCAGTTTTCCTGAAATTGTGGAGTGGAATTCGTGTAATTATTTTTTCTTTGAGTGTTTGCTCTTTTCCATTTAAAACAAGAGAGAGCATCATGATTGTTTCGTCCACATAACTGACAAACAACTGGTTTTTTTTGTGAAAACTTGTGTGGGGAATAACGCCTAGTGTAGTTTCGATTTTTGTAATTTTTTTTGAAGCGTGAAACACCTGCGAAATGTTTTGGTCTAGTCTGGAGATTTTTTTGCTCAGTTTCGGTTTTAGTATCAGGAGGGGCAAAGGATAATGCATTTATTTTCTCGGAAATTTCTTTCAGTTGCGATTCGATGAGATTTTCTGGTCTGTGTACCGAAGGTAAGGAATGTAAGTTTTTCTCATTCCTTAAAATTTCATGAAGGGTTTGTGCTCTTTCGACTGCTGTTTTATAATCATTAATGCCTTCTTCCTGTAATTTTATTCTAATATTTGAAGGAAGGGCTTCTAGAAATTTCATAAGTTTAATAGTGTTGCGTGCACTTTCGTCGTTGATATCTGCATAAACAGTCGCCGCAAGAACATTTAGTCTATGAGCTAAGTTTTTTATCGTCTCAGAAGGCATAAGTGCTAAACTGGACAATTCAACAGAAGCAACACATTTACTAGGGGGGGCGAAAAATGACGCAAATTCCTTTTCCAACAAATCAAGGTCTGTTATCTTTTGCAGGTCGGGATTTTGGGCTAGAAATTTTTGTGCAGGCCCAACTAACTTTCCCTTTAAGATTGCAATTGTTGTTTGTGGGTTGTATTTATTAATTTCTGCACAGACGCGAATTTGATCAAAGAAAAATTTAAGTAAATCTGGATCACCATCAAATTGAATGATATTTATCGGAATTTGTTTTGCAGCCATGATTAGTTTTTTTTGTTTTATTTTGTTTTGTTTAAGCTCACAAGTTTTAGCGAAATTGTTACACAGACCGGATTTATACCCTAAAGCACATTGAAAACAAGAAAATTTCCTAGCTAGTAAAAATATGTAAATTAGCAAAATAAATAGACCTTAAAATATACCTCACTTTAAAGATAACTTATTTGAACCTTTTATAACAGTAAAGCAAAGGGAGACATACAAAAGTAACACATTTAGAAAATAAATTAAATAAAATGGCAAAATAATTACACTTTGAAACATATATCTATATATTCCTTCACTTTAACAAAGTACTTACTTTAGATAATAAAGTAAAGAAAACTCTATAGAAAACCGCAAAAACTGTTAGCAAGCAAGAAAAAAAAATCCTTTAACTTCTTTACTCAAGGAAAAAAATTCCTTTTTTTGTAACTTAAAACCTTCTGATTTATTTATATGTTTTGGATGAAAAAGAATGTTCTTATTTTAACCTTGTAATTAAAGTTCAAAACTGGTTAAACACATTTAAGCATATTAGAGAATCTAAATACAAATTAAAAAAACAAAAAAAGGGGTGGGACGTAAAATATGAAACAATAGCACATAAATGCAAATAACTGATAAAAACTGCATAAAATGTCATAAAAATAATAACTAGAAATGACAACAGTTACCGTGCTTTCGCAAGTTAAAAAAATCTTTGCAAAAACACAATAACAGGATTATAATAGTTATGTTGAAAAAAATATGATTTAAAAACACCAAACTGCAATATTGATTATGATGAACTGACTGTGGAAGCAGAACATAAAGTAAAGAAAATACTTGGGGTAACTTACAGATTTAGTTTAAAAAAAATATATAATTAAATGATTACTAAATTAATAAGACAAAAACTTAGGGAAATGGGGCTCGATCTGCTCCCACATTCAAAATGTAGATTTTTTTTTAAGTTAATTTTTGTTGTAGTGCACTTTTTTCTCTTTTTTTTTATCACTGAAGGCTAGCAGAAATTTTATATTGTAAACAGGTACTTTAGTAATCACTTATCACAGGTGGTGACACATCTTTTTTTTAGCTTTAGTTGGAATTCTGTTATTTATTTAATACTTTTTTTGTGCACTGTTAACTGATACATACGATGAATTATTTCTGATGTATTTTCACATAATTGAAGACATATGTATTATATGTGGATTTTTTTTTTTTACTTTCTTTTGCCGACCACAATTAATGAATCACTATTTTGTACGATGTATGACTTTACGATGCATAATAACACAATGAACTTTCTTTAGATTACGTTCACTAAAGGCACAAAATACCACTGGTATAGAAGCACACCACAAAACACCACTGGTATAGAAGCACACCACAAAACACCACTGGTATAGAAGCACACAATGCGCACATGCAGCCCTCGATATCTGGCGGCGATGAACACGTCAATCACACAGAGAATGCACGGAGATGAAAACGGGGGGCGCCCAACGCTGAGGTGACAATCGGGCGCAGGTTTCGTTTTGAAGATGTAATTTCAAGGGGAGACGCTCCGCAGCACTTGGGATGGAGATCACAGGGGAGAGAAAAGGGGGTGTCCAGGCAAGGAATCACATTTCGACGTCGACCGCCGGTGAAGCTGGGGAATTCCACCTCTGTTGAGACATACCAGTCAAGACTCCAAGCCGTTGCTTTTTTTTTTTTTACCGGGGATGCAGAGAAGAAAGAAGAACCAAAATTATCACATTCGCCGTAAAGTCGCAGTTGATTGTACCCCCCTCCATATTTTTTTTTTTTTTTTTATGTGGGGAAAAAACGAGAGTCAAACGGCACCAGAGATTTGTAAGGGAGAGATTGGTGGTTGCAGATATTAGTTAAGGCATTTAGAAGAACGAAATGATCATGTATCCAGGTTCAGATGTACAAAAAAACCCCACGATGATTGCAAAGTTACACTTTATTTTAACATCTATTACGAAGGGGGGGCACACTTATAGCTCTCGGAGAAAATCTCCGAACGAAGAATAGCAGGTTAACAAGACGAGCGCAGAGAGTCAAGTGCCTCGTACATAGCAACAAATTGCCACTTTTGGCATGATAGAAAATCGCCAACATACAAAAGTTCGCCCATGCACAATGGATAGTATACGCCAAATACAGTTAAAATGCAGCCGGCAAGATAAGAATTCAATTTAGTTTCCCAGCTGGGATGGGAAAGGAAAAGGTTGCCAAACAATAAAATGTTACACGTGTTGTTTTGTCTAATAAAGAAGCACACCGAAGGGACATGAGATTTTACTGCGCAGATGTTAAATTCTTTATAGGGTTTTGTCGAGAAAGGAAAAGAAGCGTAAGCATAAATTTTAACTGCGAAACAGAGATGATGTCCATATAAGGTAATGCAGAATTGCCTCGATCGGAAATAGCAGACATCTGCAAATAGCTTTAAACGGTTTGATTAATATGTGAATGTATTTCTCACAGACAAAGTTAAGCAGCTGCCGATTTTTCAGTTAGAGAATTAATAAGCAAAGAAAATGGAAAAGGAATGAAGGACAACTTAAAACTAATTTTGAATTGAACAGAGACGGGGGGTAAAGGAATAATTTAAGAAAATAACCAATATATAACGAAATAATCGTTATAAATACCTTTTGGATAAACCAGTCAAAACTAATGTAGTAAAAGCATTCAAACTGTAGGTTATGATTAAGTGGCTTAGAGTAGTACTGTGCTCATTTTTATGCGGATAGTATGTGTACTGGTTAAGAAATTGAGGATTTATAAAAACAGTCCCAAATTTTTTGCTTATAATTTGCAGAGTTCTTAATATAAATTAATGTTCTTTTCCGAAAATATGACAAACAAAATTCTACACAATACCCTGTAATCAGAATTTAAAAATATAAAAATTGTATGAAAAATGAGCAGGTTTACTGAATAATTTTTCATTGCGTATACGTGAACGCTATCAAAAATTCATTTGCATATTATGTTAGCTAAATGTATAGAGCAACTTTTGTAAGAGTCTCAAAAACATAGATTAAAAATCCTGAAAGTGTTCTTCGATAGAATAATCTCAAAATCCATGCACCTGAAAAATGATTCTCAAAATGAAGCAAAAAATATGAGGGGCTGTGTCCATTTATCCATTGATTAGTATCAATATACCGGGTGATCCAGAAGTTTCGGGAGTTTTGAAATGTTAATAATTAGGAAACTATGCATAATATAGAAGGCCGGTGTCAGGATCTGATAGCACCTGTGCTAAAGAATGTAATGTCTACTCTTTCTCTATTTAAATATCTAGTATATTGTATAGTTGTGTACAGAATTTCCAAGGTGACATTCCCTCTTCGTGGAAAGGGGAATTGCCAGCTAACCCTTTACAGGTGGTGTGTTAGAGAAAGGAGATGGTTCAGAGGCATGTCCATCTGTCAGTGAAGTATGCGGATGATGAACAGATTAGCAGCATGTCACTAGGCAAGAAAGGAGTGAGGGAAGGTGCCCAATGGGGAAGCTCCAGAGGGGGAAAGCAGTGATTTGGAGAGGGCAAGTTTGCCTCAGATCATTGATTCGGTACCTAGGTTTCGTACCTAGAGGTTGCTCTGTGTGGAAGGGCGTAAAGTGTGCGTTTTCTGGTGCACAAGGGATACAGACGTCCTGGTGTTTAGTGCTCTGGGCTAAGAAGTGCAGGCCTAGTATACTTGTGTTGGGAGACTCAAGGTTGAGCTCCAAAAAAGTGAATTTAACGTGTATTGAGTGTGAGGTGGAAAGTGTAATTGGAATAGTACACAACCAATCTTTACGGTATCTAATGTAATGTTGAACCGGATCACCTATATCCGAGTTGTAGTTGTATATATTTGTAAATAGCGTATTTTGTGTGTACATATATTCTTAATAAACTGATAATTCGGTTACTAGCGTAAGTCTTCATTTACACCAATCTCACAGTGGGTGACCGATATCACCTAGTAATATCGGTGGTGGCAGCTATATCTACCACGGACATTCTTCAAAGTTGTGTGGACTGATCGGAACGTCCGACAAATTGGTGGCAGCGTCGGGATAGAATCGCCTGAAACCAGTGACCAGCGAGCCGTGTTGCAGTCTGTTAATGCCGGAGTATCCAGTGGAATTCTTGTGTGGTCGTGCCATACCTTCGAGTGTGTACTAAAGCATCGTGCCGGATCGTCGATTGTAGGCTAAAGTGTCGTGCCGTATCGTCGAGTATGTGCTAAAGTATCGTGCCGGATCGTCGAGTGGGTGATAAAGTGTCGTGCCATATCATCTAGTGTGGACTAAAGTGTTGTGCGTATCTTTATTAGAAAGAACTAAACTGAACTATTGTGCCATATTACCGCTACATCGTGGAGCTACCTGTGATTAGAAAAGTAATCTAGCAAAGAAAGTATAAGGTAAGGTGTTTTGATCATATCTTTCTGATGACATCTCGAACCAAAATTTGTTGTTGTATAATTAATAGTAATTTAAGTAAATTGTCTATATCATTTATGTGTTTTATCAATACTTCCTACCTATAAAGTGTTAATAACCATATTGGATATTGTTTTAAGGAAAGGTCATAATAACTTGAGCTAGTATTGATTGTCTATAATTTTTTTTTTTTACTAATTGTGGTAATAGTAGTTGGAAGAAATAATTAAATTTACTTAAAGTTAAATTATTGTTAAAGTAATATTTAAATGAAGCAACATTTTTTCAAGTTTGAAGAGTGTAGAATAACATTTGTTTAGGATTTTAATTGGCCAATAGTAGTGAGAAAGAAAAAAAAAAGGCTCAAAAGAGAGCCATAGTGAAGAAAAAAAAAGGCCCAAAAGAGAGCCATAGTGAAAAAAAAAAGGCTCAAAAGAGAGCCATAGTGAGGAAAAATAAAAGTAAAGATTTTCGGTATATTTGTTTTAAGGGTAAGAACCAGTATTGAATTCGGCAATATTTTAGTGAGGATAATTGTAGAAATTTATATATGCATGTTTACAATTTTTCTTTTTGTGGATTTCTTGATTGACATCAATACTTCTATTCAATTTCAACGTATCAGTATTATTATATAAATTGTATGTTGTTATCTAAGTGTATAAATTGAAATCTGTATTGCATAGTAATCAAATCGAATTACTGTTTTACCTTTTGTTTATTGGAAGTGTATTGTGTGATAGCAATTTCCTCAAATAATCATTTGAGGAAAATTAGAGTATTCAGTAGGTTAATTAGAAATGAAATGTATTGATTATCTGAAGGGTATTTTTTAGTATAATATGGGGATGTATCTGTACTAAGTTAAAAATTTAGGAAATATTAATTTGGTAGGTTTAACTATTCTTGTGGGGTGGTAATAACAATCGGTGAAGGTATGGCTTTCTTATTGAAACTAAAAAAGGTTGATCTTCAGGTGATAGCTGAAGAATTAGGTGTTGAATTCGCGGAAGATGATACCAGAATTCAGCTTAAGAAAAAGATAATGGACAGTGATGAGTATGACGAGGGGGTTATTAAGGAATTATCTGACGCTATTGTTGCAGAACGATTAGAACACGAAAAATTAGAACGTGAAAAGTTAGAAAAACAAGAAAGGTTAGAGCGTGAAGAAAAACAGGAAAAATTAGAACGCGAAAGGTTAGAACTCGAAAAGTTAGAAAAACAGGAAAAATTAGAACGTGAAAAGTTAGAAAAACAGGAAAAGTTAGAAATGGAAAAATTAAGAATGGAACATGAATTAGAAATGGAAAGGCTAAGGGTTCAAGGATCGGCAAATAATTTTAATGGGTCTAGGGAATCTAATAATGAAAGTAATATAGAAAAATTGATCAAAAGCGTAAAAACTCTATCTATCAAAGTACCGGAAGGGACTGAGGGATGGAATTTATTTTTCAACAGTTTAGAAAGGGCATTCAAAACTAAAAATGTACCGGAAAACCAGCAGGTCGAAATTCTACTAAATATGTTAGGAGATAAGGCGGATAATTTGTTAATTTATACCACTACGGAACAAATGGAGAATTATGAGGAGTTAAAGGAGTTAGTTCTAAGGGAACATGAGCCGACACCAAAGGCGTGTTTGGAAAATTTTAAGAAGGCTAAGAGAAACCAGAACGAAACTCATGTATTATTTGTATCGCGTTTAATAGCGACATGGGAAAATTATTGTAAGATTGGAGGTGCTGACTCTTATGAAAAGGTCAACCAGTTAATAGTTACTGATAAATTAGTAAGTACGTTAGATGAGGATACCGCGTCATATATTGGGTTAACTCATCAAGGTAAATGGTGAGAAACTTCTAAAATTGCTAAAGAATGTGACAATTATTTTGACGCTAAACCTAAGTCTTACGCCGTTACGTATAAAAGTTTTAAAGGTAAAGATAGGCACGTAAACAATGAAAAAATGAGACCGAGGGATGATAACAAAGTTAGTAATAATTGGAGGCAAAACGGGAGTAATGAGACTAGTTCTTTTTCGGATAGGAAAATATATTTTAAGAAACCTAGTGATGCTTCAGCTCCTAAATGCTTTAAATGTGGTTTGAGAGGTCATTATCAACGTTTTTGTAATAAAGTGGGTAATGAGGGAAATAATGGTAATAAAGGACGAGATACGAAAGCGGGTGTACATAAGATTGTGGTAAAAGAAAGCAAAGAGTTACCTAATGGAGCTATTGTGGCGAGAATATCGGCAAAGGCCGAACAGAGTACTAACGTTATTGGTGAGAAATTAAATAAACTCGAGAAAATTGAAGTTATTGTAAATGGGCAAAAAGCAAAGGGATTGGTTGATTCTGGATGTGAAATTAGTGTTGTTCATAAAGATTTGGTAACGGAAGAGAAATTAAAAGGAGCGGGTAGTATTTATTTACAAGGGTTATTCGGTGAAGCAGTTAAATCGCCGTTGGTTAAACTACCGTTAGCTATTCCGCAATTCGGACAAACTAATATAATTCATCAGGAAGTACTTTGCGCAGTGACTGATAATATTAATGAGCAAGTAATTTTACATCCCGAAGTGATTAATGAGTTGTCAGGTGTCAACCGCGAGGAGCCATTGCTAGAGGCCCAAGAATTAGAAAATTCGGAATTTATTATTGATAACTTGAGTGAAAGGGAAGGTATGAATAACGATAGTTGTAATGTTTACGCAATAGAAGCGAGTTCGCAAAATGTACAAACTCAGAATACGGAAAAAACGGAAGTGGAGAAAGGTAATAAAGCTATTGTTAGCAATTCCGAGATGTTTAAGGAATCCCAATTAGGATGCAAAGAATTAGAGAAAGCTTGGGAATTAGCTAAAATGGATAAGGGGGATTATTATATTGTAAATGGTTTATCCTTATATATATTATAAATGCGAAAGTGTGTCCGAAAATTGGAATGAACTTGGCTTCAAAACGGATGGATTAATGTCTTTGAATCTTTGCATATGTATAGATTATAGGAGTGGAATGAACATAGGCTAATTTTTATTTATTTTATTCAAATATTTTCCTTAATAATTCAAAATTTAATTATTTTTCATACAAAATCAATAGGCATTTTTCAGATAAAATTTAACCATTTTCCTTTCCTGTTGCCAAGAAAATAAAAAAATTGGAATAATAATTTTTCAGCGGCAATAAATTTTTAATAAAAAACTTCCACGCGAAAAACTATAATAAAATAATTTAAAAGAAAATAAATATGACGTCATGATTGAAATAAAAATAAAAGGTGTATTTTTTATAGTATATTTAACAAGGATATTTTTTTAGTTAATGGGAATTTTTGTGTAAAATATGGCGACATAAATTAAAAGTAAAAAGAATGAAAAAGAATTATATTTTTAATGAAATGGTTCACTTATGAAAATGTGACGTCATAGTTTAAATAAAACAGGTACTTTATAGCAGTCGTTAAAAATATAAGGGGTATGAATATCAGTAGCTAATGGAGCGAGATAAATAATGACGTCATATTTAAAATGAATCAGAAATATTTTTTACTTATATTAATTAATAAGTTATAAGTTACATACAAATGAATATTTTTATTCAAAACTCATAATTATCAATGGAAGAAATTTTTTGTGGGGAAAAGGCGGAAAATAAAACTACTGATTAATATATTTTTGGCTCGATTTTTTAACACTTTCGAACAAAGTTGAAAAGTTATTATGTTTTCGGTTTGTCTGTCTGTCTGGTCGCTTTCTAACTTTCGTAAATACACTCCGATTTCCATGAAATTTTTGGACGTTCTTAACGTTTACCTAGCACGAATACCTGTTGAAAATAAAGTTTCTACCATGATTAGTTTATTTACAGGGATTGTCAAAAAATTTCCTTACATTACGGCATTATGGGGAAAATCGTTTTAATTAAATTTAACGATGTTACACCCTGTGAAACATATTCAAATTTATATGCATTTACAAAGTGCACTAAAATATGCATTTTGTAAAGTATGTAGTGAAAGGACACTTATTATTCATTTACGGGTTGCACAGAAGAATTCCATTGCATAAGAATAAAGGGAGGAACAGTTTCCGACATATTTTAATTATGGTAAACGATTTCAAGTATAATCAAATTGATATACGTTGCTGAGGCTTAATGTGAGTTATTTCATGCATAATACGAAGTGCATAGCATTTACAGGGACACACAAAAGATTTCAAATATTGTATATTCTATTCGAAGTCTGTATATGATGGGATGATGACTGTTGCATGGATGAAAAGCATTTTGAATTATGATATGTGCTTTTAAGTTTTGCTAAATGTATGCATATTAAATGGAGAGTATAAAAGGTAATAGTATAAGTAGTTAAATTTAAATATACAGGGTTACACAAAAGATCTCGGAAAGGTTACTGAATATGAGCGTAATTTACTTAAAGGTGGTTTTTAAATAAAATATGCATTTTTATTTTGAACTGCATTTAGTAAACTAAGAAATGTTTGTAGTATATATATAAAATGATATACAGGGTCCCGCAAAGAACTGGATTCAAGGTTGTCTTCGGATGATAATTTCTGAAAATGTAATTTAGGTAGTAATAAGAAATATTTTTATTTGAACTAAATTTTAGAAAAATACTTTCGTGTATTAAAGGAACTTGGAAAACTACAGGGCTGAACAAAAGAATTCATTAATGTTTCTATCTATTAGTATTAATCTCTGAAAGGAAAATTTTAACCAGCAAACAAATTAACATATAGGGATTATCAGAAGTTTTTTACCATAAATTCGCGATAAAAAGTTAATTACACATGCTTTTCATCATCGAAATTTTTTGCTTGATTGATCAATTATTCCTTCTTTAAATGTTATGTGAACGAAGTCACGGGTAACTGCTAGTTATATCATAAAGAGAAATTGTTAGGCGAAATTATAGCGCAATTAGTAGTACCCAAAGTAAGAAAGGAAGAAATCTTAAAATTAGCGCATAGTTCGGTATTTGGAGGGTATCATGCAGCCAAGAAAACTTTACAGAGAATCAGGTATTCATTTTATTGGGAGGGGATGGCGAAAGAAACTAAACAATTTTGTGAGCCATGTTTAGAGTGCCAGTTGACTAGAGGGGTTAAAGTAAATGATAGAGCTCCTATTTCCCCAGTGTCACGTCCGGAACTTCCATTTCAGGTAGTTAATGTTGATTTAATTGGGCCTATTGATCCTAAAAGTTCCCAAGGGCATCAGTATATACTAACTTTAATTGATCAACATACCAGGTGGGCGGATGCGATCCCTCTAAAAAGTTTAAGTGCTAAAACCGCGTGTGATGCGCTACTTCAAATATTTATGAGGACAGGAATTCCAAATATAATCGCCTGCGATAATGGAACCAATTTCACTGCCGACTTAACAAAAGAATTTGAGAAAAGGTTAGGTGCTAGTCCAAGATTTTCGACACCACAGTGTCCACAGTCTAACGGGCTCGTGGAACGATTTAATCAGACTCTTAAACGTATGTTACATCATACTATTAGAGAAGAAGGAAAAAAGTGCATGAACAAATACCATTTGTATTATGGGCGTATAGGGAAGTCCCAAATTCTACGACGGGAATCGCACCTTTCCAGTTGTTATATGGTAGAGCGCCGGAGGGTCCTTTATCGATTCTCAAGTCATCCTGGGCAGGAGAAAATAAGGGGTCGCAGTTATATACTACGCCGATTCATGAGTATCTCAATAAACTAAGAGGACGTTTAGAAAGAGCCGCAAATGAGGCAAAATTATCGTCTGAGAGGCAACAAAATAGAATGGCGTATCATTATAATTAAGGTCAAAGGAAAAAACGTTTGAAGTAGGCGATAAAGTAATATTGTTAATCCCCGATTCAACTAATGAGTTATATTCTAGGTGGCAAGGGCCGACAACCATAGTCGAAAAACGAAATCAGCATTCATTTATAGTTGAGTTAGCTGACGGGAGTAGGAAGCATGTGCACCAAAATAAAATACGAGAATTTATTGCTAAATGTAATATAGTTAATATTGTTTTCGAGGGTGATGAGGAATTTGGAGAAGTTGGGGAAATTCCTATTTTGAACCGGGATCAGGAAGTAGAACGAGATATAGAGACGTTCGAAATAAAAGGGTTATCTAACAATCAAGTTAAAGATATAAAGTGTATTTTGAGGGAGAATAAAGAGGTGTTTACGGGTCCTGTACGACCAGCCGATGTAGGAGAACATCGTATTGATCTTAAACCGGGGGTGGAAAGGAAAAAGCCAAAGTTATATAGTGTACCAGTAGCTTACAAAGAGGAAGTAGATAGGCAGATTCAGGAGTTATTAGAATTAAATCTAATCGAAGTGTCAAATGCTGAAATTAGCCATCCAATTGTTTGTGTGGCGAAAAAAGACGCAACTGTTAGGCTTTGTATAGACTATAGAGCTTTAAATTCGGTAACTCAGGTTCCAACCTTCCCGATGAAAGATTCTCAAGAATTCATGTATACCGCAGGGGCGGCTAAGTATTTATCATCGATTGATTTATTGAGAGGTTTTTGGCAGATTAAGATGGCTGAGGAGTGTAAACATTTGACAGCTTTTACAACGCATAATGGAACTTATCAGTGGCGTACCATGCCTTTTGGATTATCAGGGGCGGCTGCCACGTTTCAGAAAGATATGAATGAGGTTCTTCAAGGTCATCGGAGGTATGCGGAAGCATATATTGATGATGTAATCATTTTCTCCGACACCTGGGAAGAACATTGTGAGCATGTTAGGGCTGTCATTGAAGAACTTAAAAATAGAAATTTTACGATTAGATTGGATAAGTGCAAATTTGGAGAGAAATTAACTAAATTTTTAGGTCATGTAATTGGGGGTGGAACGCATGCACCTGATGAGGAAAAAATAGGAGCAATAAAGGATCTAAAGAGACCAAAAACTAAAAAAGAAGTCAGATCTGTTTTGGGATTAATGGGATTTTACCGATCTTATATTCCAAATTATGCCGAAATTGCTATACCTTTAACCGAATTGACTAAAGGGAAGGTTAAAAATACTGTACCATGGGATGAAAGGGCAGAAAAAGCATTTAATACTCTTAAAGATGAGTTATGTAAAGTGACGAGTTTGGCTACACCTATCGTAGGCCGGGAATATCAGCTCCACGCAGATGCTTCCGACCTGGCAGTAGGATGTTGCCTTACTCAAAAAGATGAAAAGGGTCAGTATAAACCGATAGCTTTTGCCGGTCAGAAATTGTCAGGGGCTCAGCATGCTTGGCCGAGTATAGAGAAAGAGGCTTGGAGTGTTCTCTTCGGGTTGCGGAAGTTTGAAAAGTGGACCTATGGATCTCAAATTGAGATCATTACAGATCACAATCCATTAAAATTTCTCACTGAAACAACCCCAAGATCACCCAAACTCACTAGATGGGCTCTTGCCTTGCAACGCTGGAACCTGAGTATTTCTCATCGACCAGGAGCGCAACATTTAAATGCTGACGCAATTTCTAGGCTACATAGAAAGAGCTGGGAAGAACAACCAGTTGTTAGTCCATCAGCATCAACGACCCAGTAGTGGACAACCTTAAAGGGATGTCGTCACACATTTAATTTTTTTTTCTGTGGGTGTGTAAATATTTTTTTATTTTTTTTTTGTTTATAATATTGTATTAACATGTGTATTGTTTAGGTAATAATAATATTAGTAAAGGTTCAGTAGAGATGTCAGTAGATAGTGTTCAGACACCTGGAAATACCTATGTAATAAGCATAATGAAGAAATCTGTAAAGAGACTATTGAACTCTTCTGCGGTATTACTATATGTTTGGGGAAAATTAGCCCCTAAAAGGCATATTTTCCGCTAAGGTGGGGGGTGTCAGGATCTGATAGCACCTGTGCTAAAGAATGTAATGTCTACTCTTTCTCTATTTGAATATCTAGTATATTGTATAGTTGTGTACAGAATTTCCAAGGTGACATTTCCTCTTCGTGGAAAGGGGAATTGCCAGCTAATCCTTTACAGGTGGTGTGTTAGAGAAAGGAGATGGTTCAGAGGCATGTCCATCTGTCAGTGAAGTATGCGGATGATGAACAGATTAGCAGCATGTCACTAGGCAAGAAAGGAGTGAGGGAAGGTGCCCAATGGGGAAGCTCCAGAGGGGGAAAGCAGTGATTTGGAGAGGGCACGTTTGCCTCAGATCATTCGGTACCTAGGTTTCGTACCTAGAGGTTGCTCTGTGTGGAAGGGCGTAAAGTGTGCGTTTTCTGGTGCACAAGGGACACAGACGTCCTGGTGTTTAGTGCTCTGGGCTAAGAAGTGCAGGCCTAGTATACTTGTGTTGGGAGACTCAAGGTTGAGCTCCAAAAAAGTGAATTTAACGTGTATTGAGTGTGAGGTGGAAAGTGTAATTGGAATAGTACACAACCAATCTTTACGGTATCTAATGTAATGTTGAACTGGATCACCTATATCCGAGTTGTAGTTGTATATATTTGTAAATAGCGTATTTTGTGTGTACATATATTCTTAATAAACTGATAATTCGGTTACTAGCGTAAGTCTTCATTTACACCAATCTCACAGTGGGTGACCGATATCACCTAGTAATATCGGTGGTGGCAGCTATATCTACCACGGACATTCTTCAAAGTTGTGTGGACTGAGGGGAACGTCCGACAGCCGGTTTTCAGATATATGCTCAGAAACACATGGGATTTTTGTTTAGAATGAATTTTTTAAAAATATATATAGTTACAATTTTTAGCAGCAGGTGGCGCTGCTGTACAAGACTGAATGTACCTATACCATGCGTTATATAAACACATGAGTTCATTGCTAAGCATCTTTTCTAGCAGATTTTCTAGCAGATGAGATTTTGTTTTAAGGGTGGTTTATGTTCAAACACTTTTTTTAAGTTGTTGAAATTGCATTGAAAGGAAATTTTGATACAAAATTTGATGAGTAACTGCTATGTTTAGACATGCTTTCATTGCATGTCGAGTGTTTTCTTATCGTGCAATACGTGAAGTTAGAACTGCAAAAGATTTGATGGCGATTACAAATCTGAAATGCTATGGTAAGCAAAGTTTGAGAAAAGGGCTCATTGGAAGATCGTAATCGAAGCAGGAGTACCCAAATGTCAGTTGCAATCGTAAATGAGGTAGAATTCATTGCCAATACTCAATGGAAATCATCAGCTCATGGTGAGTGCGAATGCAGTACAATTGTAAAATCACGATGAACTGAAATTTCTTCTGGAATTTCTTTCTGCTCTGAAGATGCTGTGCACGCTGTTTTGCATCGGCTCACGGTGGTACTTATTAGCTAAGGACATTATAAAGACACTAAGGACTTTGGACAGGCCTTTGTACAGGCCTCTTTCTTTTTAGTGAGCTGTATCATACCATAAAAAATAATACTATCAATTTTAGCGCCATCTGTTGGCAAAAAATGTAACTAACATAATATGTTTATTTCATCGAAAAAACAAATCCCATAAGTTTCTTAGCATTTCTGTGAAAACCGCATACTTCCATTGTTTATAGTTTGCTAATTATTAATATTTCAAAACTCCCGGAACTTCTGGATCACCCGGTAGAATACACAATATAATATGGCACATACTACTATATTTAAATACAATCCCTCTTTTTTTTTTTTTTTTTTTTTTTTTTTTGCTTTATTTTGGGAACAACAGATTTTACCATTATACCATTAATTTATGTTAATGTACATAATAATTTCTAATTCTATTTAAACTTTGGCAACGATTGGAAGAGAAAACAACAACAAAAAAATAAACGGATGATATTAAAATAAATATTTTAATTTAAAAAAAATCCTTTTTAAACTTTTATGATTTGTTGTGTAAGTACTCAAAATTTGAAAGCTCTTCCTTGTATAGCTTTTGTGTATGGACTCTGTGATAGACAGACAGACAAAGGACAGAGACGAATTGATATAACCTGATAGCACTAAACGAATCTCATTTAAAAAAAACCTGGTTTAGACATTATGTCTAATGCCGATCCCCAGGATGGACATGTTACATTTCTGTATTGATGTTGTCAAAGTAGCATCGACTTGTGACGTACACTTATACTTATTCTCTCAAAAATAATATTCATTGAAAGTAGGTGATATTATATCGGCTTTGTATACATTTTTACACCGGGTCGGTTGGCCCGCTAAATTTTCTCTAATGAGCCGGGCCGGCTCGGCCCGTATAAAAAACTGTCCTAGTTTTGCCAACCCGGCCCGATCCTGTGCAGACCTGTAAATTGATTATCCTGTCGATCGAAAAACTATCATCAAACTATAAGATTAAATAAGAGTAGTAAATTTTCCATTTTTCATTTTTGGGTGAAAAAAGTCCGGGCCAGGATTCGAACCAGGAATGTATTGGCTGAAGTCGCCAATGCTCTTTTAGCTGAGCCATCCCGGACACGAACACTGGAACATTATTTCACCCAATTAACCTCAACGATCACTCTTATAATTAATTTACTGATTGAATAGTCGTGTTTAAAGTTAATATAATATAAGGTTAAATGCCAATAATTGCTTATCATAAATGTCCCATTCACTTGACATTAAAACACATTATGCATGTTTGTTATGTCGTCGTCAAGTGATTTTTATTCCAAAGTTTTATTAATATTTTTATTAATATTTTGCTAATTTATTTTTATTTACTTATTTATTATTTATTTATTTATTTTGTTGGTTATTTAAAATAAAAGCTATGCCAATTTGTATCATTTACGGGTAATTTTGCGATTTATGCAATTTGTATGAAATGAGTCGACGGGATAATATCAAGCAATACTTGTAATTACCTAATTGAGCATTACTGTGTATTAAAAATATTTAAAAATACTTTTGAATTTTATTTTGGAGTTGCAATGCATTTTATAAATAGTTTAAACATGTTTTATTTTCATATTTTAGCCATGATAGGTAAGTATTACGGTAGCCCCCAACGATTAGTTTTCATATACTATGGAATTCGAAAAAATTGCTAATTACGAACATAAAATTAAGGAGAGTATGGGATACTTATTTGTGAATGCATTTTTCAAGTAAAACAAAATATATTCCATTTTCAAAAAAAAAAAAAAAAAAAAAAAAAAAGTAAAAAAGAAGAAGAAGAAAAAGGTTCCTTTTGTGATAATTTTTCTGGGAACACCTGCTCACTTTTAACAACCACTTTTTGATAACCATGACAAATTATTTCCTCGGAGATTCATAACCCAATACGAAAAACATTTAGAAAATAATCTACAAACGGCGAAAAAGATGTTTTTATATCCGTCGAAGAAACCTAACACGGACAAAAAAATCTTTCCGATCATGCAGACCTACCGCCGTTTTGTTAGCTGAGAGAGAACGATCTATGACACTAATAAACCCCCCGAATGATTAAAACCCCATATTAATCTGAGTCTAACATGATGAACGGCTGGATATTAGCGTAATAACAGAGAGATGGTGAGAAAAAAGCTCAAGGAAGCTGCGTTTTTTGAAAAAGCAAATGATGTACGGTGAACAATCGAGGAGGGTTTTAAATCAAGGCGGAATCACGCCTATAAAGAAATGTACTTCACGATTTTTCGCCAGAAGGCGGGTTTCACGAGGGTTTTTGGATAGTAAAATTGAAAAAGATGCGATTAAGGTTAATGTAGATTTATCTGTGACCGTTTAGGGAGAGAATATAAAACGAGATTCAACCCCCCCCCCCTTCTTTTCCCAAGAAAATATGCGTATTGAAAGATCCGTGATAGTCATGGTTTATTTCATAAAGGTACTCGCTAAGTAAGGGATATTAGTAAACCTTGAGGTGCTCATTTGCATGTAATAACAATGGACTAAAGTAAATGCATGATTATAAGCAGATCAATCTTTAAAGTAAAAACTAAAAATCATACATAAGTGCATATATTATGAAACACTTTCCAACACTATTTCAGAATATTGCTAAGAAATTTAATTTTTGTTCACATAATAAAATGAGATATTTCTTTCTGCATAAACAATAATAAAACAAGTTTCACAGAACCAAAGCCAAAATTCATTTTCAGCAATTTGCTGCCCGTAGCGTTCAATATATGTTTTTTTTATAACTCTGTATATCATATGCATACATTCAAATACAACGGCTATTAAATTTAGTTAAGTTTGAAAACGCATATCAAATAGATATGGCTCATAGTCAGTTTTATTATTTAGAATGCCTCTGTAAATAAGCGATAAATTCCATGTAGTCAAAGATTTATGGAAAACATGCTGTGATGTACCTCAGCAATGTATGCCAATTAAATTGAAATAGTGTAATATTATTAAAATACAATGCAAACGGTTTTTCTCCATAGATCATAATGTAATGGAATCCTTGCAAATAAAATATAATTGTTACTTTATTCTACTCTGCAGAACTCAATAATCTACGAAAATCATGCTGTCGCGCACCTCATCAAAGTATGTCAATTTAACTGAAATAGCGTAATATTCTTAAACTACATTACAAATGCTTTTCCCCATAGATAATAATGTATAGAATTATTTTGTCCATCCTTGCTGACGAACTATAAGTATTACTAACTGTTTAATCTGCAGAAACCATGTTGCAATCCACTTCAATGATGCATATGAGTTTCATTATGTTTCGACTGTGACACATCTTTAAAATTCGCTGAAAACATTTCTTTCCATTGACCGTAATGTAATAGAACATCTCTGAATGTCCCCGTAAACGATCTATAATTGCTACTTGTTCTATAGACTATAGTAAATATCAGCTCAGTGATAAATATAAATTTCATTACATTTTTGTTACAATCTAACATTAATATAGTTTACTATATGTATTATATTAATTATAGTATAACACTTTTTATCGTACCTATTAACGAACTATAATTGCTATAGTATCTATATTATTCTATAGTATCTATAGTATTCTATAGTATATAAATAGCAAGTTGCCACCCATTAATTTCATTGTTTGAAATTGTCTGACATTATTAAGTATTATCACAATACCTTTGAAACTTTTATTTTTTCCATTTAGAATAATACTGTAATATATGTAGTGGCACAATACTGAATACTAAAACTTAAAATAAATAAATAAATAAATCTTGTAGAACAGCCTATTTTACTAAAATTAAAAATTAAAAAAAGTTTAACTTTAAAAAAAACTCCACTAGTTTTATAAATATAAATAGTTTTGGTTCGATTTTTTTTCATTTTCATTAGAATAGACAACATAAAACTGTGAATGCATTTTTAGATGTATGGGGTTTTACATTTAATGGTTTTTTTCCTCTCGTATGTATTGTAATGTCTTAGCCCTCTTTAGATCATCACCTAAGAGGTCGGTAGCGTAGTGTGCAGCTCGGCGAATAATCAAGGCAAAGTATTAAATGGAGAATCAATTTATTATCCGTAGAAAACACAAAGATCCTCTAAAGTTAATATATACAGCATTTGAAATTATAATAAAGCACATAGGCTCTTTAACCAACCAGCTTCAACTTTAGTTCAGTCTGAGTTCCCTAAACACCAAAGTTCATAAATAACGCAAAGTTCGTTGGACGATTCATTAGCATATATACAATGCAGAAGTCAGAACTTCTCCTTTCGAGCTATTTGCTGCTCACTAACAGTCACAGATTATCACTTTATCTAACCTCTCAAGACGAGAGCAATCACTGACTCTCCTTGGTGAGAGTACACTCAGCGATTCTAAAAACAGGCCTCTGTGATCAGATCAGCCTCTAAGATCCACTCGCGGGATCTACTCTTCCAGCTCTCAAACCGAGCTGCCTCACTCTATCCGAGATAACACTCGACTCCACTCTTGCTTCCTTCTCTTAGCCCGATCCAGGTTTTTCTCTAGACCCCCCCTCCCTGGAGGTCACCAGCCAATCACGAGCCTTAATGAGCTTTCTCTCATTAAATGATTAGTAAAATCGTGCTCCCATTGGCACCTGAGTTTAACTCCTGATCGCCCAGTAACGGCGCCAGGCTGTCTGGTTTGTCGGCCGTCACATATTTTCACTTTTCGTCGGAGAGTCATCAAAGGGCGACGCGGGGGATCGACTCATTTTTCCGACTGTCTCCAACCTGTTGGTTTTGTTGATCGATAATGATGTAGCGATTCTTTATAATATCGCCGACAGTTTCACTTTGAGAATAAGGGTCACTTTGAGTTTACAGTTTCATGGCGAAACCTCTTTCAGAAATAGATGCAAATTTCTACTATTTTGCTTTAAAAACCTGTGAAAATTCCGATTTATCACAGTATTAAAAAATTAAGGAAATTCAACAAACTCTCATTTTAAATATTTTTTTAAAATATAACTATAAACTCGAATGTTAAATGCATGCTAAAAAATATTAAATACACCATGCAGAACAAGTGAAAAAAAATTCAAAATTCTATTTAAATTAGCAAAATATCTTAAAAAAGGAGGTTACAAAACTTCGAATGTACTTTAAAAATAAAAAAACAAAAATTCTATAAATTTAGATTTCTAATTTAATCTAAAAAGAAAAAGTTTTTGAATTTTAAATATAAATAACTGTTATTTTTCTCATTCATTCAAAAGTACTCAAAATTTATTTTTCTAAATTTTAATAAGTTGAATAAAGTAAAATAGAGTTGAATTTTTATAAAGTTGTTTAGAAAAAATATTCGCATTTAAAATGTACTTCAACTGAACACATTTAAAAGATATTTTCATTCAGATATAAACTAGAAAAAAGAAATCTATTTTACTAAAAAAATCTTATCGGATAAAAATATAATATTTATAATTTAGCTCTAGCAATCCACATAAAAATATTTATAATTCATATTTTTATCAGATACTAATATTAAAGTATTAAAACTCCAGCCACAATCTCATTAAAAACGAAATTTTCAAGAAAATAGTTTCAAAATTAAAATCTTTTAAAAGAAGTTTGACAAGCAAGGCACAATCTGAAATTACCATATACATTGTAAAGTATTGCACTACTGTACATATGCAACTGTATCCCAGTGGTTAGCGTACTCATTCTCGCAACACTAAGATGGCTAGTTCGACTCCAAAGTAAGTAACTTTTATTTTTAACTCACTTTGTCAATAGACATCTACTTTACCTCCTCAAACGGAGAAAAAAGAAACTGATATTTGTCAGCTACGAAAAAGTCGTATAGCATTGCTGATTCAGATGAAAATTTTCATGAATTTAAGAAAGTACAATACAACTACCTTTTAACCCTCCAAGCGTCTTGCAAATGGGTAAAATTGTAATGTTGTTTTCTCTGCATTTTGTTTTAAATGAAATGTGATTCTTTCAATATTACATAAAAAAATCTTATTTAAGAATATAAATGTAATCCTTGAGAGTCTTAATCATTCTTCAATGCTTTGAAAATACATTAAATTTATAGAACTATAATATCTTAAAGATTGCTTATGTTGCAGTGAAACCTGGAGCTTAGTGTACGGAATATTACGGGGTAAACGCTTAGAGGGTTAACGAAGTCTCTCATTTAACGAAATTTTCTACTTAGCGAACATATCTGATAAATCTTGACATTAACACCATTAACATGTAAATTAATCTGCATATTTAAAAAAAAAAAAAATCTGTTTAACTAAATTTGTGCCACTTTTATGCATGTACAGCTTTCATTCTTTGGAGGTTGTTATTGCGATATATATATGGATTTGTTTCAGAGGTTTGTACAAAAATGAAATTATTTATTTATTTAATTATCTCCACTCAAAAGAAGAAATATTAAAAGCTTTTGATACAATAACATGGGGATCCAGTTTCACAAAAATGTTACTCATGAATTTTTCGAATATTTCCAAAAGTGCGAAAATTCCTTTGAACTATGTATTTTTTTTTTTTTTTTTTTTTTTTTTTTAATAAGAAACTTGTACATAGTAAGGTTATGCATGTTTTTAAAGTTAAGAATTTGAAATACTCAGAAAAAAAGAGAAAAAGTACGCTACGCTCCAGTTTTTGTTTACGTCTCTTTATTATGTATTTTTTTAGACATTATTCTAATTAAACTTTTCTCATATGACTACATTTCATAAAAAATGTTATTGTTCCAAATTAAAACATATCTTCTCAATATTTCCATTTTATATGTGCTTATCATGTTATACACGTTTATTTTATCGTAGAATTTTCGTGAATTTAAATTGATTTCTATACGAAAATTTTTCTTTATAACAAAGCGTTTATGTGTAACTAATGAGACTTTCTTAAATAAAAAATTTTAATGTATTTTTGCGAATGAACAATCAGCCGCATAAGTGAACATTTAGAAACAAGGCACAAACTATTAAATAAATTTTCTTGTTTCAATTAAGAGAAATATTCCTGGAATATACGATAACCTTTATATTATAATTAAAGATTCAAGAGACAGAAGAATTTTTTAACAACATACACTGTAAAAAAAAGGGTCGATCTATTAAAAAAATTTTAGTAATCCTTGTAATTACTAAAAAAAAATTTAGTAATCTTACTCGGTTACAAGGAATCTGTAAGAATTACTAGAAAAAAGCTAGCAACGAATAAAAGTTAATAGTTTTACATTTTTAATAGCTATTACTAAAACTCACGTGGCGTGGCCCTGATAGCCTAGTGGTCATAGCACCGAACTCCAGGCTGAAAGTACCTGGGTTCGATACTGGCCGCTGCCAAATATGCACCGAATGTGAATAAAGGGATTATGAAAATCCTGTCGTAGCAGTTACTATGGTAATGATCTCTGAACTTTCCCTCCCCTTTAGAAACATGTCAAAATAGAGTATGCAGCAATGTTTGGTGCTGCCATCTATTACGGCTTTACCGAAAATCTTCCGTTTCAGAAGTCTCTCTTTTTACCCACTGGATGCAGCTCGAAGGAAACTCCTGCCCTTCGGGCACACGTAATGGTTACTAAAAATAATTTTGGAGCTATTACTAAAATTTGATTGGTGGCTCATACTAAAAAGTTTTAAGTTAGTTATACAAAAAATTCTTTTGTTCAGTTTACAAAAGAAATGTTTGTTTCACTTGCAAAAAAAAGTTTGTAATGGTTATTAAAAAATTCTGTGGAATACAAATTTACTAAAAAATGTTTAGTAACCTCTTAATTTTTTTTTTTTTTTTTTTTTTTTTTTTTTTACAATGTATCTTGTTCCGGTATTATAATATTAAATGTATGAAGTTACTACAGTTATGTCTGAATGTTTACAACTGTGATTAAGTAAAAACATCTCGAAATCCATGTATTATAAAAATATATGTTACCTATACACAATATTTATATTTCACTAATCTGTATAAATTTCATTCACAAATTAACGCTTCAAAAATGTTATATATTTAGATTAATTACTTAATGAGTTATTATCACAATTCAAAATGAGAAATAGCTCCATTCTTAATAAACAACAAATATTTAATATACACGTGCAACCACAAAATTACATCACGAATCACAAACATTACTGGAATAACATAGAACAGTGAAAAGTGTTAGATTTTTCAAATTCCATGTAATACAGAGAAGGTAGCGAAAGGTTGCACCTATTATTTTACATATAAATTGAAATCATAACCAACTCCCTTCTACTTGGTACTTCAGTAGATCAGGCGCTCTTTTGTACTTACCAAATCTTCTTAGTACATGCGGAGAAGAAGAAGAATTAGTTTTTGAAGTTTAGCAGCATCAACTATGGAACTAGTTCGAACCGAAGGTTTTGGAAAAATTGGCTCAGATTCAATTGATTTAGGATTTGAAGAATATATATATTTCTGGCCTTGGCAACAAGAAGTGTTATTAGGTCACCGCCGATGATTTCAATTGAAATTTTGATATTTTAAACCATAAATTCCCCAAAAAGATTTGCAATTTTAGCTTGATTTGTGTTATTTGCAGTAAATTGAAAAATCCATCTTGTGCAAAAAATGAAATTGATTCGTAATCATTTTTGTGTGGTCATTTTTTCTAACTTTCGACATGGATTGTCAAGATAAGAGTATTTCCATGAACTTAATTTTTTATACAACGATAAAGCACTATTCTAAAGCACAATAAAAAAACGTGTATAACGAATTCATTCGTGTTCTATGTTCGCTCCAGGACGCAAATCGTGAAGATCTATCAAAATCGGTTGTTGCGCCAGAAAATATCAATGCTGTGCCTGAACTGATTAAGCAAGATCGTCATGTGACATACTAAGATATTCAGAATTCTTTGGACATTAGTATGACAGGTATCAATAAGGTATTGCCTGAACATTTGGTAGTAAAAAATATTTGTTCGCGTTGGAGCCCGCATAATCTAACAAATGCTCAAAAGGAAGTTTGTGTCGATCGGTGCAAGGAAATGTTAAACAATTATGTTCAAGGTTCATCAAAAGTTGTGTATAACATGTACACAAGTGACGAATTGTGGATCTATGCATATGATCCGGGAACAAAACAGAAATAGACTGTATGGGTCTTCCAAGATGAGCTAAATACGACAAAAGTTGTTCGAGGAAGAACAACATCAAAGGAAATGGTTGCCTGTTTCTTCAACATTAGCGGTCATGTGGCGACAGTGGCATTAGAGCAACGCAAAACAGTCAGTTCTAAATGGTACTCGACCATTTAATTGCCAGAAATCTTCGGAGAAATTCGAAAAAAGCAGAATAACAGGCGAATAATTTTTTATCATGACATTGTGAGCTCTCACACATCGGCTCAAACAAATAAATTTTTGAAAGGCCAAAACATCGAATTGATAGGTCATCAGCCGTTGAGCCCTGATTTGTCACCCAATAACATTTTTTTATTCCAGCACATCAAAAATAAATCACGTGGATAATGATTTTCGACGTCCGAAGAAGCGGTTGTTGCGTTCAAAACGCATGTTTGGAGTTACCTCCATGGGAGTAGAAACAGTACTTCAAAAATTGGTTCAAACATATGTAAAAGTGTATTGATATTCATGGAGAATACTTTGAAAAGCAATAAATTCAATATTGATCATAAATATTTATGTTTTCATTACTAGGCCAGAAATATAAATAGCAACCCTCGTACTAGACTGTATTGGTGAAAAATCACTTTTTTTCGTTATTGTATTTTCATTTCTGAAATTTTCTATATCATTTTCTTCAGAATTTAAATCATTAACAAAAAAAAAAAAAAAAAAAAAAAAAAAAAAAATCTGAACATATATTAGTTATTTGATCAATATACCTTTTCCAAATATTCGAATCAACTTGAATTCTTTCATGTGATTTTCCTTTCCTCGCTACATTTTTATATCTTTATACTATAGCTTTCCTTTTCTTGCTTTTCCACTTGTTTTCTGAAGTATAATATATTACAGCTACTCTCAGGTTAATTTCATATTCATTTATTTTAATTTTGGACCTTCTTGCATTTTGTTTTTCACGAACAAAATTTATAATGTTTAATACTATCAAATCTATTTTTGTTCTTATATGAAGTTTTAGAAATAAAGATGCAGGACTTGGCTCCATTGTAACATGACCATGAGGTATCTTTCTGTATTGTAAAAGAAAGTTAATCAATTTCATTTGCAAAGTACAAGGTTCAGAAGCTATGGTTTTTTGTCCATGCTTAAATTTTGAACATATCTCTCAGCTTGTCCATCTGTAGCTGGAGGATATAGAGCACTGAACTTATGATTTTTCAGAAAAATCTCAAATTTGCAGATATAAACTGCCTAGCATTATCCGATACTAAAGAAATAGGTGCAAAAAGTAAAGAAGGAAAAACAATTGTATTTTTCGAAGTTGTACCCAAAACAATAAATACTTCTGGTCATTTACTATGGGCATTAATCACTAAAAGAAATATTTTTCCATTAACATGACCAAAATAATCAATATGAATTCGTTGCCATGGAGCTGGAGGCCATACCCAGTGATGTGCATCTACTTTGGGAGGATTATTTTTCAAATTTAAACAAATAGTCAATTATGTGCAATATCTTCAATATCGTGGTTTATTCCTGCCAAAACTCGGACTAAAAGCTTTCTTTCTTTACAGTACATAAATGACTAAAGTGAAATTATTTTAATATTTGTTTTCGATGAATTTCTGGAATAATTGATCTGCATCCTTTTAAAATTTTTCTTAAAACCTCAGCCACAAAATAACTCAAGTTGACTCGAAATTCACTCATCTCTCGATTTGAAAGTCAGCCTCTAGTAAAGAGTTGAAACAACTCGAGTGAATGAGTTGTTTTTAAGAAATTTAAATCAAGATGAATAATTTAAGTAAGTAGTTTAAAACAAGATGAGAAAACGTTTAAAAAACAAATCATTCACAATCCAATAAATTACAGCTCCTTCCTGAGAAGCCAAATCCCATCCTTCATTTTTAGAATGTACAACCATGTTGAAGAGTAAATTCTTCTTCTTTAGTGCCAAAAAGTTAATTTTTAGGAATTTCAGAATCAGAAATGAAGTGATGAAAACTTTGACGCAAAAGAAGATCAGATTTTGTAGTTGAAGCAATAGATTTAGCATTTTAAGTTAATGCAGAAAGATGATTAATTGATGAATTTAGATTAATTAATTTTATTGTTTGAATTAAATTGTTGAGGTAAATCTTTACTACGTAATGGTAGACGTGAAAGAGCATCAACATTGCCGTGTTCAGTAGTTTTCTTATAACGGATGTCATACAGAAAGGTTTGTAAATAAATTGCATGCAATCTAGCAGTTGATAAAACAGGAATACTTTTAGAGGAGAAAAAAATTGAAACTAGTGGTTTACTTATCAGTAAATAATGTAAATCTGTTACCATGCAAATATTGAAAACATCTCTTCATGCCAAATATAACAGCTAGTGCCTCTATATTAATTTGACTAACAGTTTTTCTGCCTTAGTCAAAGTTCTGGATGCAAACCCAATAGGCTTTTCAGTGTTATCTGGTATGGCATGCGATAGAACTGCAGGGAGACCATATGGAGAATGAGAAACATCAGTAGCTATAACTAAAGGTTATTTATAGGATTAAAGTAAGTAAGAACTCTGTCAGAAGTAATTTCTTTTTTTTCCATACCTTCTTAAATTAAATTCTTGAAAAGCATTATTTTAACGTTGTTCCTAAGTTAAAGCAATGAAATAATGGCGCTATAAATAATCATAATAAATTCCTTCACTCTTACTTTATATAAATCAATAGCTGCCAACTCTTCTGATTTTTTTGCCCGGAAAAATTTAATGGAATTTTTTGATTTAAATAAATCGAAATCAATAATCGCCATAACCAGCTGATTAAATAATCAGCTGGTTATGGCGATTTGAAATGGTAAAATTTTCTGTAAAATTTTTCCGGGCCAAAAAAGCGGAAGATGTTGGCAGCTATGTAAATCTCATATTCAAACAATAGCCTGAAAGGGATTTTTTTTTCCTGCAATGTTCGCTTTTAAGGTGATTTCAAATCCAAACTAGCTTCTTTCTGACACATTTTTAAAGCAATTTTGTTTGTAAATGCATGAAATACGGAGGTGCTTTTGTTCTGAAACTAATCGAACAGTTCTTTATCATCATTTTTCGGCAAAGGCAGGAAATCTTTCAAAAAAAGAGTGTCGAAATTAACTGTTTCACTTAAATTTCCAGATGGAAGAGCGCTAAAGAGGAAGAAAAACTGCTGTTATGAGAAAGCAATCACTTATAAATCAAGATTAATTAATATAGGAAAAAATGAAATAAATTGTTCGATTATAAATCCCCGCAATAATCGTGCCTGCAAGTGTCATGCTCATAAACTTAAAAATAAGCCAGAAAATATCAGAAAGTTGTTTTATTGGGTGTGGAGGGGGTAGTTTTTTTAAAACCACCTTAATAAAGTTCTAGATCAGTAATTCCCAACCTTTTGGACCTCAAGCACTACAAAATTCCTAACTAAAAATCCCGCGGACTACTTATATGATTATTTTTCAGAAACATAAATGCATTTGTAGATAAATGATTAGATTAACTTCTTTTCTATCAATATGAAATGCACCTTTTTAATGTAACAAAATTATATATGTCTTATAACTGTATGATAAATGGTAACAAAACTATCAAAGTTAGCACAAAATAATTTTAACTTATCTATAAATGCCATGCACTTTTAATCTGATGTTTGTTTTGTTGCTTTCAAAAGATTCCATGGATTTTTAAGGTAAATGATCTGACTGTTAGATGTAATATTCATTTTAAACTGAGTCAAGTTTCTTAATGAGTTTTAATTGCTGTTACAGATTAAAATATCTTTTTGCATGATTATATTGTCAAAAACTTTATTAATTTCCAATGTATTTTTCCCAAAACAATATTTTTTTTATCAATATAGAATTTTCTTAGAATATTATATTTCATTTATTATTAATAAACATAAAACCTGTAAGTAATATCAATATTAATATTTTTCCTTGATAATAATATCATTATTTTGTGGATTACTCTGCCCCCCCCCCCTCTACAGACACAAAAATGGACCCCTTGTGGACCGGGGGTCTATTTTTGTGGGACCGGGACGACCGGTTGGAGACCACTGATCTAGAGTTAAAAATAAAATAAAAATAAATTCAAGAAAATTATAAAAAATAAAAAAAAAATTAAATGCGGCGTAATGATACAGGTTTCTCGCTACTGTTATATTCTTTAGTTTATAATCCATTTATCATAAAATGTCCAATTACATTTTTTATGTACATTTAATGCACCTTTAATTTTCTACAAATAATTTTCAAATAACCATGTCAGACCATTTATTACACTGTCATATTTTTTTTTCTATGTTACATTCTCCATGACAGTTTTAAGTTATAAAAAAAACCTGTTAAGTTACACAAAGGAACGATTTCATCGAAGCTTTCAACTGTTTATATAATACTTTAAGCATAGATTACAAAAAAAAAAAAAAAAAAAAAAAAAAAAAATTGGGGGTGGGGGGATTGGAGATTAGGCAACCATAAGCAATTAATTTTCTGAAACCTCTAATTTCCTTCCAGCAATTTGTGCCCACCAATTAAAACACTCCACATAGCAGCAAAACATTCCCGTGACTATCTCTAGTACAAAGACGTCAAAACGCACCCTGTCTATGCAAATGAATGACAGATTATCAATTAATAAAAGTCAAAAAGATAAACCCTCAACGATTAATGCTTCTGGTAGAAGAGTGATGTTCCACCAAGTAATTTATCATGATTACATGCTCTTTTCTAAAAAAATTCTGACTGCGGTTGCTTTTGAAATTTCCAATGGGAGTTATTTATCGTTCTTATTGGGTAAATTAACAAGTAATTATCCTCTATTGGGTTTTGTAATTCGATATCAATTGGTTGTTCCTGATGATAAAAAGTCCAAAACATGTTTGGAGCAATGCGAAGAAAAATATTAGTTAAATTCTTAGATTATCATAATTTGGAGAAAAAAAAGAAAAAAAAAACGAAAGAAAGAAAAGAAAAGAAATGTAGAAATATTAGTTTAATAGTTCTTGCGTTCTGATCTAATAAAGTAAGAAAAGTTATTTTGCATAAAATTCGTTGAAGTCTCCAAGCCAATATACACTATACATAATAATAATAAAATTTCGCCTTAATTCTAAGTTAATTACTTCCAAATAATTTTAACATTGAATTTTTTCCTTTCTTTTTATATTATTTTTAATTCCATACCTTTAACCAACCCTTTTTATTTTATTTTATTCTAAAAAACATTAATCTTTCAAAACAATTCTTTTCTTAAGCAGAAAATCTCATTACTTAATCCATTGTATCTGTTGCATAGTATTTCTTTATTTGTCCTCCCAAATGTTCGAATACCCAGAAATCCATTCGGTCGTTTTTGTTTGAACGAGGGATTCCAGTTGAATAATACGCAACCGTCTGAGAAAACTAATTTGAGGTTTTTGTCAGCGGTTTAGATTTCGTTGGTAAAAAGTAAATTCTCAAAATTTAATTGATAAATTAGGAGTTTGTCGTGAAATCCCTTTTTTTCACGCGATTATAACTTATATAAAGGATTACGTTGGCTTTGGAATGAGAGTCAGATCAGTTTTTGTTTAGTTTTAATGTATGTTTTCTTTTTTTTAATTGTCACTTGGTGAAATATGACTTTAAAGGGTAAATCTCTGTTGCGATAACACCATTCTGTTATTATGGCACCAAGTTTAAACTGGAGATTTTAGTTTAATTGTGACAATGCTTGAAACAGAAGTAAAAGTTTTTTTTTCTCCTAGAAAGGACTTTGTTTGATGATTCATGTCTAGATCTTGATCCGTATTTAAGTGGGAAATACCCAAAGATTTCCATACAGTACGTTGATATCTTAATCTACATGACTGCAAGAGATCCAATGGTTCTGATAATTTAATGGAGCAAAATTTTACATAGGCATTACATAATCCAAAGGCGGCCGGCTACTTGCGATTTTTGGCGTTTTGTTAAATATCTAGAAAAATGCATGAGGAATTATTTTGAAACTTCAGGCATGTAAACAAAATAGAACAAATCCTATATTTCCGCGAATTTTTTTCCTCAAAATCAAATGAGGTCCGTCAACAAATCGAAAAATAACGAATATCTTTTCGATAAACTAATGACAAAACTAATGTAGAAGTGTTCAAACTGTAGATTATGATTAAATGGCTATTATAATAAACTGTGTTCATTTTTATGAGGATAGCATGTATACTCGTAGAGAAATTAAGGTTTTCATAAAAACAGTCCCAAATTTTGCCGTGTTTTTTGCTTATAATTTGCAAAGTTCTTAACATAAAAAAATTTTCTTTTCAGAAAACATGACAAACTACATTATGCACAATACCCTGAAATCAGAATTTTTTTTTTAATGTACCGTAAATTGGGGTGAATCGGAACACTTTTCAACTTTAACATTAAAAAAAAAGCAACAACTGATTTTTTAATTTTTTTATTTTTCTACTAGAAACTTCGGTCTTGTTTTGTTTTTTACTTTTGAAGCAAAAACGAAACATTTTTACTGTTTAACAAATGCTATAATCTTTATTTATTCCGATTCAAACTTTAATAGGGTTAATAAAAACAGGTAATAATGATAAGGGAGGAATAGAAACACGTAGTTACATCAGTGAAATCAAGCCTTTATTTTATATACAAGTAAAGATATGCCTTTTTAAAAATTAGAAAACAACTTTTAAATCATAAAAAATTTAAATTTTCTTTTCGAATAGCAGAAATAGAATTTAATACAAATTCAGCCCTGTTCTGTGTTACCCTTTACTAGTAGTCATTGGGTAAGTGAATCTATTGAATAGCTCCAATCGCTGCATGTATTAATACGATCTACTAATACGCCCTCATCCCCAGCCCTTAGTACTGTTTGCATCCCTCTCTTTTTTAATCGCTTTTTCATTTTGAGATGTCTGTGTGATGTTGTGGATGTCAGAGAATAATTCTGTGCAGTTTTTCTAACTAATTTTCTATTTTTAAATTCCTTTATTGTGTGTTCCATGTCTGTTGGATTAGCGTTGACTTTTTTGTTTAACCAAGTGATTCCTTGGCACCTTTAAACTGTTCAAGTAATTAGAACAAACAAAATATTATTACAATACATATTCATACATATGTTTTGATATATTACATGAAACTATTACTATATAGAAAAATAAACCATGAGGGAAAACGTGTTCCAATTCACCCCGTAAATCTTAAACCTCTGATGTTACAAGCCATTTTGCATTTTTTCAGTATCTAGTTTAGAAATAAATAAAATTTAATACAGAATATCGTTTACAGGTCTATCATTAATTAAAAATCCCCTCTCTTGGGTTTAGAATACGAAAAATACTGTAGTTACATGCAAAGTTTTGAAGACGTTGAAAAAATAAGGTTTTTGAGGATCCTCTTGAATTTTTTTTATATACCCCAGTAGTTGTGCAAACATGTCAAAACTGAATTTCCCAACTCTTAATGTTATTACCTTCTTATAAAGAATTACCAACTAAAAATATCATCACATACATTTATAATGAATGTATTTGTATGACCGGAAAGTTTCGTTCCTATTCACCCCATTTTACGGTATAAATAATGAGCAGGTGTAATAGATAATTTTGTACTGTGTATGCCTGTAAGCAATCAAAATATAATATGCATAATGCGTTAGCTGAACGAGGACGAACACTTTTGTGAAAAGCTCAAAAACATAGCTTGAAAATTATCGTCAATAGAATAAAGTTCAAAATACGTTGATCCTAAAGGGAAGCAAAAAAATGAGGGGCAGTATCCAAATGTGCAATATTAAGTGAGCTGTATTGACACTAATCAGTGGATATATGGATAAAGCCCCTGATCTTTTTGCTTTCTTTTGTGAACAACGGATTTTAAGCTTTTTTTTTTTTTTTTATCGAGAATAATTTTTAGAATTTTCAAGTTAGGATGTTTAGACTTTCACAAAAACGCTCTATACATTTAACTAACACATTATGTAAATTATATTTTGGTTCCTTTTACACAAGCGCAGCGAAAAATTATTTAGTAAACCTGCTTATTATTCAGACATTTTTTTATTATTTTTTAATTCTGATTACAGGGTATTGTGTACAATGTTTGTCATGTTTTCTGAAAAAGAACATTTTATTCTTACGTTAAGAATTCTGCAAATTATAAACAAAAACTTGGCAAAATTTAGGACTGTTTTTATAAAAATCTTAATTTCTCTACGAGCATACATGCTATTCTCATAAAAATAAACATAGTTTATTATACTTAATCATAATCACTTAATCATAATCTATAGTTTTAAAGGTTTAGCTACATTAGGTTTGACAGGGTTATCCAAAAAATATTCGTTTTTTTTTATTAATTTTTTGACGGTCTTCTACGGGATTTCAGGAAAAAATATTCGCGAAAATGCACTATTCTGTTTACACACTGGGAATTTCAGGATAATTGCTCATATTTTACAAAAAATATTTAACAAAATGTCAAAAATTGCCGTGGCTGGTCACCTTTAGCCATATAATGCTACAATGCTACATTAACGTTTACTTAGACTTGTCCGCATAAGCCTATGGACGGGTTATACTAAAATAACTAAATAGCTTCGAAAGGACTTTGAAATCGGACTAATCATTTTACAGGGAAAATCTACAGGTTATACATATATAAACGATATTTTCAACCGAAAAAAGCAAATTTCCTTTTAAGGGGGACTCTGTACCCTTTGAATTTTTTTTATAATTTTTTTTTTTTTAATTTAAGCCTTTTAAAGTTCACTTTTGGCATAATAATAAAGGACTCAATGAAGGAAAATGATTTTATCAAGAAGTTGTTCCATTCCCTTGGCGGAATTCGAAAAAATTAAGTAAATTTTAAAATAAATCTTCTCGTACAATTTTGCACATTTTAAACTAATTTTTATTTTAAACTATTCGTAGCAGTGTGTAATATAATTGTAAGCATCGGATTTATCATTAGTTAATTAGTTTCAGAGGAAAATAAAATAAAATATCAAATACGTGTAAAATTACAATGAAAATTGAATTTATTTTACATTTTTATGTGGAAAAAAAATATGTAATCCGATACTTTAGTTTTATCAAATAGACCATAAGGATCAACAACAATAAAAATTAGTCAGATTCTGCAATCCCCAAACTTTCTTTTATCTTATGCATGTTAATACTTCCTGGAAAATGCAGCATAGCATGGCCATCGGTTAGGTGGTTTAAACCAAAATATTGTCAGGAACAACTTACGTCAACTTATAACTGAATCTGTGGTTTGATGAAAATCATTGCATTAATTTTTTAAGGTAGAGTTAATTGCAAATCTTACACTAAAAAAATTGCATAACAGCGCCACATTTTGGATGATGTACACCAAAAACCAATCATGATCAATTTTTTATCAGGTACAAACTGAATCTGGCGTTTGATGAAATGATATGCATTAGTTCTTGAGATACATTTATTGGATAAATCTTGAAAGATCCAGCATAGCAGTACATTTACACCAGACTAAACAACACCAATCTATATCAAGGACCAACTGAATCTGAAGTTTTAGAAAATTTTATGCATTAGTTCATAAGATAGAGCTATTGCGATAATCACGAATAATGCACCATGGCAGCGCCACCTGTTGAACGATTTGCACCAAAACGTAATCAGCACCATGTTATATCATGTACTAACTAAATATAAAGTTTTATAAAAATCCATGTACTAGTTCTTGAGATTTGGCCATAGTGAAAATAGCGAATAATGCAGCATAGCAGCTCCACCTGTTGAGTGATGTACACCAAAAATTAATCAAATCTTGTTTATATCAAGGTCTCACAGAATCTAAAGTTTTGGGAAATTCCGTGCATTAATTCGTGAGATAGAGCGCCCACAATATTTATGTCACAGACTGACAGGCAGACAGACTGACAGACAGATGCTTTGTTAACAAATTTTCGGGTTCTCTGACCCCTAAAATATGTAAATTCGTCGAAAATTGGAATTCGAAAATTTTCACGAATTCAGTACTTTCTTCTTGTAAAGATAGAAGAAAGTAAAAATTCGGGTCAATTGAACAATGTATATAAAAAATTTATCACTGTGAAACACGGGTTATGTTCCCTTAGAAAGACCCTCATGGAGGGCACCGTCTATCCTTTAGGGCCTATATCCCAAGTGTAGATAATTGGCCGTTATAAACACAAATAAACAAATTATTACTTTGAACATACCTATTTGTCAAAGAAGGCACTTTCAAGTGAAGTGATTGAGGCATGTATAAAGCTGTTATCAGATTCACGGACTTTAGGCGAGACAAACTTTTCAGCCGATTTTAACCCAACATTTTCCCGTTCAAAGAGAGAAAAGGGTTACAATTGTTTTTGAAAAAGTTGGAGGAAAAGCCGGAAAATAAAAAAAAAAAAAAAAAAAAAAACAGTTTCTACTAGTACCAGGCGTTAATATTTATCGCCTACTTGTATCAATCGCTTATCTCTGATTCGTTGAAATGTTCGATGTTGGATGAAAAGTCTTGACTAGGAGAGACATTTTTGGAACAGCGGAAAAATGTTCGGGGAACATTTCTGTTCACTATGGATTTTGGGACGACATTTCGCGAAAAGTTGGAGGAAATCAAGTGTTGGCTCAAAAGTCTTACGACTTTTGAAAGTCTTTGGTGAATCTGATAGCAGCTTTAGGGATACCGATGTAATAAAATCGCTATAAACTGTATTTGTAATACTTGGATCTTTACGAAACTTCACCAGAGATAATGAAATATATGCTAAGAGAAAAAAAAATAGAAAATCGGTAATTTTGTTCTTTTTTGCTGAATGAAGAGCTCAGTCGAACGATAAAATGATATTTATCATTAACCCTTTCGGATCTGATTTTTTTTTTTTTTTTTTTTTTTTTTTTTTTTTTCATTTTGAGAACAAAATTACTTTTACATTAATAATTTTAATCATGGCTATCCAAATAGACTTACTGAAGTTCAAAAGCTTTCTGACTGCTTGAAATCTAACGAAAGTTCAATTTATATTATGATAATAGATTAAGGAAGAGTTTTTGGAGATGTTTGGAAAAGATAAAATTACAACGGGGTTTAACATATATTACAACTTTTTAATGTTTTTAATTTTATAACACATGATTCGTTCCGAAATATAGCCTATTTTTTTTTAAATTTAAGCAGTGAAATATATGCATAAAATAAAGGAATCACGAATGGTGAAAATGGAACTAAGCAAACTTTTATTATTATTATTATTATTGTTACAACTAAATACCAAAACATAAATGAAGACCTAATAAGAAAAGGCAGCCATACACTATCATTTCTGTATGTAGAAAAGACAAAAATAATTGTTAAAGCAAAATAATACTTGATGAAAAGTCATAAATTATTAATAGTACACCAAACCCAAAAGGGTTAAACTCATTTGTCCGGATCATAGTCAAAATCGAATTTGATTTTGATGATTACATATTTGAATAACATATTGCTATTTCTATTTAATAGACGGATTCTTTCTGATGAATAAAACTACGGAATTTGTACAGTAATTTTTATTAACTCTTTATGTAAAAACACAGAATTCTAAATTACTTTAAATCAACTAAACCTCAGACACATAAAATCTGGCTTAATTTAAAACTTAGCATCTTATTATTAATATTTTTTAATATTATTCATATTAAAAATTCTCGTTTGAGAAGATCAAATTTCATCCTTACATAGCGCAAGATTTGGCAAACACACTTGCTTGGTCGGCATTTTTGACAAAGTGTTTATTTGCTTTTTATATTCATTTTATTTATTTTTTTTCACTGTGAAATATCTTTTACACGCAAACATACTGCTGGTTTAGCAAAATTAGTGGATCGGTTTAAATTTCAGCATGTTTATCAAATGTTAAAATAATAATAATGATGATGATGTAAATTAAAAATTTCTTTTAAAATAACTTATTTAAAATAAGTTAACATTAAGGGTGCATCTGTAAAAATATGTTTCCGTCGTCAACAGCTCGAAATTTTCTGATATATTTTCAGACTCATTTTTAAAAACAAAAACATTAAACTTGCTGAGATGATTTTTGAAGAGATGTCCATATAAGAGACTGCATGATTTCATTTTTCGTTAATTTATTAGAATTTGATTTATAAATTTGATTATTATTTTATTTCTATTTTCTCCGTGTGACCATTTTTTTTCCGTCCCCAGATCAGCGGCCTCGGAAAATTTGATTCAAAATGTCAACTTTGACCGAGTTTTATTATCTGCATTTATCAAAAAATTGACAAGCACGGCAGATTGTGTAGTTTCTATAAAAATGACAATTTGCCAGTTAGATGCGTTTGAGAGAAAAAAAATAAATTTAAAATTAAATTGGAAAATAAACATTTTGTATTGGAACGCATCCTTAAATGTTATTCTCTTGATTTTCCTCCTTATAAGTTTCATTAAACAACTAACAAATTGAAAAAAAAAAAAAAAAAACAACAATCTTATGGGAGATATTTCATTTTTAAAATCTTGTTTGCATTTCTTCATTTTTAAATGATTTTTTTTTCTTCATCGAAATGCTAAGGGTCTGTTTTTAATTTTTAATTTTCATTAGAAGTTTTTTTTTTTTTTTTTTTTTTTTTTTTTGTTAGATTATTTTTATTTTCGAAACATGTTCCGAAAGTAAAAGAATCCTAATTTATAATATAACCTGCAAACAAATTTTAAAAATTAACAAAAACAGCCTTCTTAGAGATCGACCTCAGCTATGCAATGAAAAAAAAATATATTTAACAATATTAAAATGCGAACGAGATATTTTTTGAAAATTTACCTCATAGGATTAAGATTAGCTGGCGGGTGTTTCCGCGTGATCAAGTGGCCTCTTAAATCATGGAGAACAATAAACTTTAAAAGTCTAGACTTAATATGTCATCGTAATGTATAACAATTTGACATTTTCATAAACTAACGTCACTACAAAAGTTATCACAAAAAATATAAATGATGCTGTGTGTACAAGTTTTCTTCGAAACCCAGATTTTATGCAGAAACTTACTGTAAATGAAATCAAATCTTCGATCGAATAACATTTACATGCATTCAATTTTCACAATTTTAATCTTAAATAAACTAATCATAGCAGAACCTTCATTTTCAATAGGGTTCATGCTCGGGTATACGTTATTAACGTCCAAATATTTCATGACAATCGGAGTATATTTACGAGAGTTAGAGCGCGGACAGACGGCCATACGGTCATACGAATAGACGGACAGACAAAACGAAAGGAGGAGAGGGGGCCTTTTTTTGCAGCTGACAAAAAAATAAATAAATAAATAAATAAATAAAAATAAAATAAAAAATAAAAAAAAAGCAATTTTCTTGCATTTCAAAAAATTCTTAAAAATTTGTGTGTGGAGGATAAGAAATAATTAAAGGGAACAGTGAAAAAAAAAAGAAAAGTGGATTTTTTTTTTCAGCTGACTAAAGAAAAGGGTTTTTAACTATTTGGGAAAATAGTTGTTGTTCTCAGTAAAGAATTGGGAAATCTGAAGTATATCTGAATCTTTTTATTGGTTGAATTCTGAAATAAAGTTGGTTTATTTCATTTTTTTTCTGATTGGTCCATGCTTAATGTCTAGAATTGAAATACTTCTGTTTTTTATTTTATTCGTTTTCTGATTGGTCCACGTTTAATGTCCAAAAAAATCAAAAAAGTATTAAAAACTACAAAATAACAATAATAATAATAATAATAATAATAATAGCTCAAAAACAAATTTAAATACAGGTTTCAAACAAGTTGCATTTAAAAGTAATTTTTTTTTCTTTATAGAACGATGTAAAAATTGAAAATATGCGATATTCAAAAGTTTTAAAATTTACAGTACCGAAAATTGTTAAACTGAAATTTCATTTAATATTTGTTTATGATTGGTCCAGGAACGTGTCTCTAAAAGTCCAGGCATATTAATATGACTCTGTTATTACGTAAGCTACGTTTAGATTATCCTAAAAATGATATTATTAGTTTTTTTTTTTTTTTTTTTTTTAAAAATATAGAAATTAATTATAAATCTAAAATTACAGTCTTTGAAAATATTATTTTCCAAATAGTCTTTGTAATTTGTTAAATTGTAATTTTTTATTTTTTTAGTTCTTTCTTGCATTTCAAAAAAAAATTCTTAAAAATTTGTGTGTGTGGAGGAGAGGGATGATTAAGAAAATTTCATCTTTTACCGCTTCTCTCCTCCTCCTCCGCGAAACCTGATTTAAATAATACTTTTTCCGAATACAGTTCACCGCGCATTAAATTTAGCGCTATTCGTGATGAAGCTCTCCTTGTTCATTACCTTACAACAAATACCCGTAATGAAATACCTGAACACCCACACATTTTGCTATCCTCTCCCGCAGAAGAACAGGGGGTGTCGGCCAAAAAGATTAGGGCTCACTAAGCACCGTTATCTGCTGACAAAATAGGCGTCTTGCAGGTGCGAAGATTACAGAGCGGAGGTGAGTTGCTCTTCACTCATAACACGGCTGAAAACCGGTCCTGGATATATTATTGCCGAATCTGCAAAGAGGCCGCTCGTGGGTAATGAAATCGTCTGCCATTTCTAATTTGAGGAAGGATCGGCCGACACAGAGAAGGCTGACTAAGTGGGCAGGAATTGAAACAAAAGAGTTTTTACGTCTTTTTTTTTTTCTTTTTGCAAACGTTAAAAGAAGTATGAATATTTCTAACTAAAGAATTTAAATGCTAAGTGCTAGATAAAATATTAATCAATTAGTTGATAAATTAGATTTTTTTTTCTTTTACCATTAGGACACATTTTGCAAGATATCAATTCATACAAATTATTTTCAAGAAGTATGAAGTACAAAAATGAGTCAGAAGAACGAGAGGATAGTTTTTAAAATGCTTCTATTTTAAGGTAACCAAATTACTCGGTTTTCCTGGGACAATCCTGGCAATTAAACTTTTTTTAATGTTCTCGTAAATCAGCTTAAAAAGAGATTTTTAAAAAAAGGGGGGGGGGAGAAGGGATAAGTTTCGAACTGGGAAGTTGGAGGGAACACTTTTGGAATGTCGAGAACTAACAGAACTTTAGAGCACTTGAGACGAAATCCACATCTCTAGTTGTAAATAAGTTAGGATTCATTGGAAGGAATCATAATAAGAAACAAAATTCCGCAGTTTACTTATCATTTAATTAACAATTTCATTTTATGTATAAGATACATTACGCGAAAAAAAAATAAATAAATAAATAAAAATATGTGAATAAATAAAAGTGTAAAATTTAATTGAATATACCTGCATATCTTAAGTCTGTTAGTCAGTCAATTTACGCATTCCCCTCGTATGTAAAAAAAAAAAAAAAAAAAAAAAAAAAAAAAAAAAAAAATGTTATACTTTAGTTGTTCCCAAACTATGGGTCGGGCCCCACTGGGGGTTCGCAGCGGGTATTTTAGTTAGAGCCCCTGGACCTTGTTTGTAAGGATGTTACCGAAGGATGTAAAAAAAAAAAAAAAAAAAAAAAAAAAAAAAAAAAAAAAAAAAATTTTAGTTTTAGTGGGTCAGGGAACAATGTAGGTTTGTCACAAAAATATATCTTTTATATCATCTATTTAACTAGTCGTTGGGGGCCACCGTAATACTTACCCATCATGGATATGTATATGTATATGAAAATAAAACATGTGAAACTATTTATACAATGCATTGCAATTCATAAACAAAATTTAAATATTGTTAATATACATAGTAATGCTATATTAAAGAACTGCTGATGTACCAATTTCGACAAATTATATAAAACGCCAAACTACTCAAGTAGTACCGAACTGCGTAAAAGAAACATCCTTATAACTCCAAAAATAATAATTCTATTAACTAACAATTAACTGCGTCGGATTAAGCGTCTCATTTCCAATTAAAATATACTTCTGAATTGAAATTTGAATGAAATACAGGGTCATGAAAAATCGAAGAATGTGGAAAACAAGATTACAAATATCTCGGCAACTAATAATCCGATCAACTTCGTTTTATATGCAAAATATGTGTTATTTTATTGTCTTTTACGTCCATTCCTTAGAACAAAAAAATTCGAAAATTTTTATATACCTTTCATCAGAACGAATTTTTCGAGAGTCCGAAAAAAATAGTTTCGGATAATCGAGGTTGCTGATATTAAATAAGGTTCGTCCCATTCTTACATAGTAACAACATACAAAATTTCAAGTCTCTATCTAAATTTGTTCGGGAGATAGAGCGTTTACAGACAGACAGACGGACGGCAAAATTTTTTTTCTAAAAATATGTTTTTCGGAATCTCCACTATCTAAAACGTGTAAATCCGTCAAAACCTTTTTTTCGATTTTCAAAACGATTGCAAGATTTACCCTATACTACGTATGATGGGTAAGTAAAAATACATACATCAGTTTTCAATAGCAAATAATACTGCAGAAATTCTCAATTTCCTTCTGCATAAATATATGAACAGAATATTCTAATATCTAAATCAGCTTTGAACCCCTTGATGGGGTTTTAACAACACGTCCTATAACTGGAGCACGTGTTCTTGTAGGACGTGTTGGTTTTACACGACACGACACACTTATGTGAACCTGCTTTTTCTGCTTTGCTATTTTTGAACAACAAATACAGAAACAAAATACAGAAAGTGACTTGAGAGCTTGAGAGCACTTGACTCATTCAAAAAACATCCGAACGGTAATGTTAAATGTACGGGAGCGTTATTTTCAAATACCTCGCTCAAATTTAATATTTTTAAGTGACTTTTTTGCATAGGATAACTGAGGACAATCTGCAACTAAGTAATCTTTACTTTTTCGATTTGGGTTACTTTTTTTTAATGCTATGATAGAACCAGTTTCAATCGATTCCGAAAGTTAAAGTAAATTTAAAACAAAATCCGAAATCAAAATCGTAAAAGTAAAAACTAACCTGGTTGTAGATTGTCTTCAGCTATCCTATCCAAAAAAATAATGTGAGAATATTAAAATTTGAGCGAGATATTTGAAAATAACGCCCCCATAGACTTAACATTATCATTTGGGTCTTTTTGAGAGAGTCTAGTGCCCTCTATAGGTTAAAATGAATCAGTTTTGAAACCGATGCCAGAAATTTATGAAGTTATTTTTGATAATACTTAAATGTACTTTTAATTATCTGTGTGGTTCTGTATGTTGTTTTAGTTGTAATTACTAATTCTTGTTTTTGTTGATAGTGTATCCTTCGTACAAAAATTTGCCTTTTTCATACGATAGGGCAGCTGTTAACTTATGGAACTCATACAACAATTTCCATATTGATTCACACCCTTAAATTTGGTTAATAAAAAAAGTTTTTTATTTAAAGGTGGATCACGCACCGATAAAGTTTGGGAACCGCTATTATGCTTCCTTTATACAATTTTTATATAGCCTTTCTGGTAAAAGTTGCATTTTAAAATTCGATTGCAATGAAGAATAAGAAAGATGAATCATTTATTTTAAGCACTTTAGAGTTAGAAAAAGATTAGAATAGCCTTATATGTATGACGATTTCAAAACTATTTATCTCGATCAAGGAGTTGGGATGCGGGATAATGACCATTCCATTAGCTACCACCGTCTCCTTCCAGCCCTGAATCGCCTTAGGCTGGGTTACCTGATTTGGCCTCTTTTTTAAATGTGAAATTTTACATTCTCACCAGAAAGTCTGTATGGTATTGTTTTTTTTTTAATTATTATTTCATTATAGACGATCCATGATTACCTGAAGTAATAAAATCCTTCTTTCAAAATTGCTGACGTAAATTTGTAGTTTTTTAATTGACAGTAGAAGCCAAACTAGCAACCTCGCCTATTGCACCTCTGCTTCTTCCTACAACTCTTACCAGAATAAAAGCATACTGTAAGATAATTTTGGAATGTTGAAACAAATTTGGAATTTACTTAATGATTTCCATACATGTTCCTCCTATAAATTTGTTTCTCTTTTGTCAGTCAGTGTCCGAATTTCCCTCGTAAAACATATTTTTGCCAATTTTCCGGTTTTACGGTCTAATCAAAGGTTTTCGTATAGATCTGATATTTTTGAAGCTAATTTAAATTAATCAAATCTTGCACAACAAATATTTAGTGCATTTTGATGAAACAAAAGGCAATTGAAAAACATTAGCTTTACACATTTTTCATTAGCACATAGCTTTTATGTTTCACATTAAAAAAGGAAAATGTGCATTACAAGCTAACGATAGAAAAAGAAAATACGAGCAAATACTTGATAAATGAATCAAAAGTATAACGAATTTTTAGACCTGCAACAATTGACATTTAGAATTAGAATAAAATAACATTATATAAGCAGTAAATGATAGAAGAAAGAGAGGAAATAGATATCCCGAAAGAATTTATATTGCAACTTATGCATTAGGTGCATTAAAAAAAATTAATCAAAATTTTGAAAATCTGAAAGGTCTAATATGTACCCAAACAAGAAATCAATGTCGCGCAGAGACTATTAAGCAATTTGTGTAAATGTATACACTTGCATTGTAAAGCATTTGTGTTTCGTTACACCGTAAAATTGGTGGCAGCTACGACTTCCATTTTACAGAGCAATTTTTCACTTATATAATGTTGTAATTTAAACACATATTACTGGTGTAACTTCGCAATGTTACACCAGTTATATCGGTTAAAGTACTCCACAAATGTTTTACAGTGCGGTTTAAAGATGTAAGACAAAACATTTACCCATTCAAGCCATTCTTTCATAATCCAACCATTTTTTACAGGCTATGTAAATCAAAAAATTTTGAAGATAATAAAAAGTGTGTTTTGTTTTCGTGACAGGTATGACCACGAATTAATAATAATAAAAAAAACCCACATAAAACATTTACTGAGATGTCATGAGGATTAATTTAAGTGTCGCTGAAATTGTTTTGCATTAACTTCCACCAAGTGCAAGTCACATCATAGCTATGAAAGTTGAAAACTGCAAAGGCAAGAAAAATCCAAAGCAAAAGTTTCGGTTTTGTTCTTTTATAATACCTCTGGCACTGGCACAAAGAACTTTGGAACCCTTAAAGTTCTTTTGGGAAATGTGCAAGCCACATTGCTAATGTAAAATATCCAAAGTCTGGTGTAATGGACTGTGTATTTTGTCACTGTCTACCTTAAAGATAAAACTGTTTTAAAACCTTAATTGAACAGCATTGGTCCTAAATTTTATTGCTTTTAAAATGCTAATTCCAACAAAAATGTTGGTAAAAATCGCTAATACTTGAAGTTTATCAAAGTCAGATTCACTTTCATTGAAATTTTCTTCCTTCGACATGGCCGTTACTATATTCCATTTCTTTTTATTTTCTTTCTTTCTTTTTCTTTTTATTATTATTATTAATTTCAAATCTTTCGATTGAAACAAAAGATTTGTATACTTTTTCTCAATATTACGTCTAATAAATCATTTTCGAATGAATGATTGACACTGGCTATTATGCATTTACAACTTATTTGAGTAGTAAAAATATATATTAGAATCCAAAAAAGGCCAATTCACATGAAGACATTTAAGGATATATTCCAATCCGAACTGCTTATTTTCTGATTAAATTCATTTTTGCTCTCAAAACGCATCAAACTGGCAAATTTTATTATTTATAAACTACGCAATGTGCCTTGCTTGTCGATTTTTTGATAAAGACAGAAAATATTACAAAAAAAAAAAAAAAAAAAAAAAAAAAAGGCCGTCAAAATTAGCGCTTTGAACTCAGAATATCTCAACTTGATACATTTTGGTCGTAGGGAAATGCAATTTTTTTAGTATCATTAGACGCAGGGCGACATATTTTTAAAAGTAAATTATAGGAAATAAGAGCTGTACGATAAACAAATACACACATTTTGTACTTTTTTATGTAGTCCATTATAAAACAAATGCCAAATATACATATATTTTTTCATGTTTACAGTTGAAAAAATATTACTCATATTCTTCTAATCTTAGCACCTTGATTCTATCGAAGCCCTGGTCCCGTCCCCCGATGATCCAACCTTAACGCTGTTCTCAAATCAAAAAGGGCAACTTTGTGACACAAGTTTCAATTTATTTTTAATCGTAAATACATGAAACTAGCAGGTGTTGTTGTTCATTAAACTATCTAATCGCCTCAGTTTCCCATTTTATTTTTTTTTTCTTTTAAACACAGTAGATCTTCCCGAAAACAGTATCAAAATTGGCGTTTTGAACGGACTTTCCGTGAGAGAGAGAAAAAAAAACAGTTTACGAAGGGAGAAAAATCCTTCTCACGTGATCAGAATAACTTATAACTCTATAGAGAAACTGATGGATCACAAAATGGAGAATTCAGTTAGATTCCAAATCGCTTTCATGGTCAGGATTTACAATTTTATAGCTTTCCTTTAAAAAAAATAAATTTGTAAAAGTGCCAAAACGGTTTGCGCTTGTTGAGCAGAGTAGTTGAGAACAGCCTTAAAGAAATTTATACTGTACATAGAAAGGTGAATGAAAGAAGAAGTAGGATGGAATTTCTAAGTATCACCATTTCTAACTTCTTTAAATATTCATATCTGGGGTAATTTTCTCCACCTCTTACCTGTAATTAGTTAATTAACTTGCAGTGAAGCGAGTTTCCCTTTTATGCATGACGAAGATCTTGGCGAGAAACTCTTCTTCGGTGACCTGTGTGACCTGAGGGCAGTGACTGTTTTCGATCAATTAATTCATCAGTGGAAGGAGGAATTGACGAAACATGACTTCAGACGCTGATAAACAGAAATTAATTCATGGGAAACAATGGATGTTAATAATAAATCCATTTAGCAGTGTGTCGAAATTTGGATTGATCCCGAAAACCCTGATGAATTTTCTTGGATAGTAGTTCTCAAGTCATTAAAATAAGTATCACGTCTTCAGATATTAGTCTAATTTCTAATGATTGATTGTACTCAAAAATTAGCCCTAATCAGAAGTCATTTGGTTAATTTCAGTTGTGCATGAGTTTTCAGCATTAGAGTTCCAGCTTGATTAGGCCTTTTATGTGTAAATTTAATTTACGAATTGTATGTGTAAACATATTGAAAAGTGTAGCCATAACTAACTGAATTTGACTTATAAAAATTGAGAATACAGTACTATAAATCAAACTGTTCCATTTATCATTTGTATTGTTCAAACTATCTCATTTTACAAATCTATTTAATAATGTGTCAAAATTGGAACTGATCACAAAATGTTCCGTGAATTTTCTGAGATAGTTCTCAAGTCATTGAAACAAGTATCTCGTCTTCAAAATTTTTAATGATTTGTTGGGCTCAAAATTTGTTTTAATTTTTTTTTTCAGAAATCATTTGGGTTATTTCAGTTGTGCAGAGTTTACAGTATTTGGGTTCTAGCGTCACTAGGTATTTTATGCGTAAAATAATGCATTTTATTAGTAAATGTACTGAAAAAAATTATAACAATCAGTTTAATTTCATTCATAAAAATTGAAATACAATTGTACAATTTAACCTCTTCAGACCTGAGCATAAAATAACTCTACAAATCTATATTTATTATTTTAGCATAATCGAAATGGCACCGTAGATGACAGAAAGAGTCATTTTTATGATATCAGTACTTTAGGAGACTTTTAATTTAGGTTTACAAATATGGATATAAAAGTACTAATCCCCTTAAAACATCAGTTTAACCATCAGTAATATAAATTTACGCAATAACAAAATTAAGCTCTTTAAGCAAGTAAACGATGAGCAAATTCTCCATTTGTTTTTTTACTGTAAAGCATTTAAGTTAAATAATCATGAATATTTCTTACTTTCTTGGCCACAATGTCATGAAGGTATTTTCGAAACTCGGATGAACATAATACTTATTTTATGAGGTAATATTCATCAGTGTTGACATTTACTGATTTTGTTTTAAAGCAAAAAACATTCAGCTGTATAGAAGTGAAGTAAAAATGCAAAAAAAATGAACAATATAGTTTTTATGAGGGAAAGAATGGATGTACACATTTGTGTACCTCAGGTCTGAAGAGGTTAAGCCTGTCCCATTTATCATCTGTGTTGTTCAAATTATCTCTTTACAAATCTATTTAACAATGTGGACTGATCTCAAAATAATCTGTGAATTTTCTGGGATACTTTTCTGTCATCAAAATAAGTATCTTGTCGCCAAATATTAATTTAATTTCTAATGACTGATTGTGCCCAAAATTGCGAGCTAATTAGAAATTACCTGACTAATTTCATTCTGATACAATAATTTTCATAATACTTTTAACAGTTTGCAGAATTAATGATTACTGGAAAAGAAGGACTGATGAGGAAAAATGGTAGTAAAGCATGTTGCAAGCACTATGAACAAAAGTTGTAACTTCTCCCTGATAACAAATCACGACAAAAATACGCTTCACAGTCTTAAATGCACGTTATCATACATAAGAAACAAATAATACATAACCAAAAGACCTATAAAATACACCAAATGGCAAAAAAAAAAAAAAAAAAAAAAAAAAAAAAAAAAAAAAAAAAGATGATAGAATGCCTGAGTTATATACTGTGTATATTTAAGGGGAAACAAACCCGTAAATGCAATTTTTATACTTCTAGAATACCAAGTTGCGGGTTAAAAATTGATTACAAACTTGCAAAAAACAGATTGATTTGCATAAGTGCCAAAAAAACATCATGTCATTTATGATGATAAAAAAATCCCAACATAAGAACGAAACAAGTATTGTCTCGATTGTTGTATAGAAAAATTAAGTGTTACTTTAAAGTAATTGACAAACAACAAAATAAATAAATAAAATAAATAACTATATATATATATATATATATATATATACATAAACGGACATTACTTGCTTAACTAGCCCTGTTTGTACTACGAGGCTAGTCCAGCAAGTAATGTCCGCTTATATGTAATTAAAAGAAAAATGAGGGAAAGTAAATAATGATTTTATGTAAATGAAAGTTGCTTATTTTTCAATAAAGTCACCGCCGTTGTTGAGACATCTGTCGTATCTTGACACCAGTTTGATTCTGCCTTCCTCATAAACCTCTACCGCCAAAGTAGACAGTCATTGATATAGCCGTTCTTTTAAGTCATAATCACTTTGAATACGTACTACTAGCAATAAAATCCTTGATTTTGTGAAAATATGATAGTCACTTGGAGACAAGTCTGGGTTATTGGGAGGATAGTCAAAAACTTCCCACTTAAAGTTTCTTCTCTCTTAGAAATTTCGAATCGAGCGTCTTACACGTGATTAATCAGATGCTCTGTACTGTACAATTCAATAATCCTACGAAGGATTTACTTTAGACGGACGTATTCTGCATTCAAAAAACGGATCGTATTTAGTATTCGGAATGATTTTTTATCTTATGTGCCATTATAAATAGTCACAAAACTCACATCACACCATGCATCGGAAGGACTCGAACTTTTATTTTACCGGAAACCTATGATGCTAATCTAAATACTTACACTGTAAAATATCCGTTAATATACACAAACTTTTCCGTAAAAATTACGGAATAGTTTCATTTTTCCGAAAAAAAAAAACAGAAGAATTTCCGTATTTAACATTTTGGAGTCACTAATCCCGTTAAATAACGGAAATGTTCCGTTATTTTTGTCATTTTTCCGAAAACAGTAGAGTTTAGTGGTGCCATCTACCAGGAAAATAAAAATATTTTACTCAGTTGATGTTTTTTAAACAATTTGCTTGACTATTTCTCTATTTCATTCTGTTTTAATAATAAAAAGCTAACGTATTTTTAAAATATTAAGAAAATAATAATAATTAAAAAATAATAAAAAAAATTATTAATTCTCTTTAAGTTTGAAATAGCTGAAAGGGAAAGTTGATTGTGATTTTAAAATAATGTTTAATTTATTTTTATCATATATATATATATATATATATATATATATATATATATATATATATTATAGTGCGTTGGATATTTTGAAAAAAGTGGAAAAAAATTCTTCTTTTAATTTTAATATATATATATATATATATATATTAATTTATTCAAATTAAGAAGTTCGCACATAAAATTAAAAATATATCGAAATATATTACCGAAATTCTTATAATTTTGGCAATTACATAAATTATAAAAAATAAATAACTGAAATTTATTTTATAACCCATTGTAATTATCTTTATTGAGTTTACCTCAGATCGTCATAAAATAATTTGTTAAAATACACGTTTTTTTTTCTTTCTTTTAGTATGTTAGTATTTTTTAAAATAAATAAATAAATATCAATAATATTACAACAGAATTTTAAAACTTTTCCAAAAAAGAAGGAAACAAAACTCTTAATAAATTCTTTTATGCATGTAATATTTTAAAGACTAATTTTTATACATATAAAGCTGAAATTAATAAGCTAAATATTCGAAATTATGGAAAGAAAATCGAAACTATGATAAGAAATTATGGAAATTAAGTAAGGTAATTTTGGGGATTACATAAGTTATAAAAAATCAATAACTGAATTTTTTTTATAACCCATTGTAATTATCTTTATTGAGTTTACCTTCGATCGTCATAAAATAATTTGTTAAAATGCACGGTTTTTTTTTCTTTTTTTTTTTTTTTTTAGCATGTTAGTATTTTTTAAATAAATAAATAAATATCAATAATATTACAATAGAATTTTAAAATTTTTCCAAAAAAGAAGGAAACAAAACTCTTAATAAATTCTTTCATGCATGTAATATTTTAAAGACTAATTTTTATATATATAAAGCCAAAATTAATAAGCCATATATTCGAAATTATGCAAAGAAAATCTGTAAAACATTTAGAATTATCCATTCAATAGAAAAATATTACCTCTACAAAAATAAACCTGCGTTCAAAATCTTATTTTTACTTTATGAAAATGCATCCGAAATAACTAAAGATATTTGAAAGCGTCGCTTGAATAATACTGGTGTAATGGTATTACACTGCAAGCTACAACACAAGAGGCCCTGGGTTTAAACCCCATGGAAGGTATGTGACATTTCTTCACTGTTGTTTAGATTAATTGTATATAATGTGTCCCTGATATTAACGTGTCTTTGAAAAGTAAAGAATAAAAATCACAAAGATGTTAGTTAATCCTTGAAAAATTCTTTTAACTTTTCAAACGAAAATTTTTAAATAAGGAAAAATTAAAAAATAAAACGGAAATATTTTGTGAAAAAACGGAACTATTTCTGGAATTTACGGAAATTTTTTTCCGTTAAAAAACGGAAGTAGTACTGGCGTCTAGATTACCAGTACTATTTCCGTTTTTTAGCGGAAATTTTTTTTTACAGTGTATGCGCTCCTTTTCTTTTAATTGGATCAATAGCACCACCTGCATGAGTAAATGGGTCAAATATTCTGAAAACGCCTCGTAATACTCAAAGCAAAATGTAATTAAAAAACGATTTTTTTTTTTATTATTGTTGGAAAGCTCCGAAATTTCGTAAAATTTTAAGTGTCGTAACTCGGTTAATGCTGGTCGTAGGGAAATGGTTCTGTTGTTGAATATTTGTTGGAATACAAAGAAAAAAATTTAAAGATATAACTTATGCGTATTACGAATTATATAAAATTTAAAAAAATGGTTACTGTTAAAAAATATATGGCCAGCCTATTTCATTTCTATAATCTTAATTCTTAATTTATTTTGAATATTTTGAAATCTACTGCTAATTCTCCATCAAGTAAAAGAATTAAAGTACGTTTTGATTTGGGTGGGGGAGTGGGGGGGCATCCTGTATTTCTTCTTTCAAGTATTTGTTATTCAAAAGTATATTTATTTTATACTATGCATTGAAAACAGGGATGGAGTCCTTTGTGCACATATTTTTGCACACAAAACCATTGTTACCGAGATTCAGTCATTTTCACGGCCTAGAGACTTTAGTTTTCCAATATAGCAACAGCTGGGGGTAATGGAATACCAAATATCCCCACTAGACTTGTTTAAAACAGAATAATTGAAACCAAGTTTCAAAAAGCAGCATTTGGAAATTATTTCAATTACCAACTGCATCAGTTGGAACATGGAAGCGTAGAATGTTTGTCATTTTTCTGGATTTATTGCATTAGGAATTAGTTATGCACAGTAACATTTTAATTCAATATTGTAACTTAAAAAAATGGTTCTCTATGCAGTATCAAATAAGCTGTAGCTAAAAATGAAGAAAATATTGTCTATTTATTATAATTTAATTTATACCATTATTATTAAAACATCATTTTCCGGTTAATCATGGTGCGGGTATTTGCGTACAGAGTAAGTAACAAGAAAATGACTCGCATTTCAGAGTAACGATATGCAATGATAAAATTTTTAGTTTGTTTATGAACTACCATCAAACCAGATCATAATAAGCTCCTGAAGTTTGGAGTATAAAACTTTTTGTTACGTAGATACATAAAATTTTGAAACATATTTAAATTAAAGGTAATTTAAAAATACAAACGAATTATGTATTTTAATTATCGTAGAGCATAAATAAAATCTACTAAGTTTTGTACATTTTTTTTTCCATTTTCATATAATTTCTTTTCTTTTTTCTTTTCTTTTCTTTTTTTTTTTTTTCTTTCCTGTTTTCTTCATTGTTCTATTTCTTTCCCTAGAAGAAAAAAAAAATAGAAACTACAAATTTATCAAATGGATTTCATTTTACGCAAATAGCTTCAAGATAAAATATTATTAATGATTTTTAATTTAAACAACGAATAAATTGAGAGAGAACTGATTGATGCATCCTAAAAGCTGTTTGGAAATGTTTTCGAAAACTACGGGTGGCTAATAATTTTTTTTTTTTTTTTTTTTTTCTAAATCATCTTTTGAATTTCGAAGATAAATTCTTTTGTGAAGTTTCTAATGATAATATAATGCTTTTCGGAATCTTGAGAGAGTTCTCAAGAGATGTCTCGAGATTTAGTATTGTATATTGTATAGATCTCAAGAGATCTATACAATTTAAAGATTTTTATTTCGAACACGTGTTTCACTCTTTGAATTTAAAAATGGCAAAAATATACAAAAATGTGCTATAATCACGATCAAAAATATTCAATAGTCTCTTAGGAGTCCCCTATGATTCTGAAAAGAGTTCCTTCATCTTTTAAAATGTTGGAAAACTATTTATTTTCAAAACTTAAAGATGAATTCAAAATACATTTTTACTGACCGTAACGTAATTTTAAATTGACCGTAATTTTCAGATACGTTTCCGAGTTGATTTCAAAATGTTTTAATGAATTCTCTCTACCTGAAAAATAGTTTTTTTTTTTTTTTTTTTTGATACTATTTATTTTCAAGTAAAAATTTTCAGCTATGTAATTGGATTTTTACATACGATTGTAACAAAATAATATTAACGTTAATGTTAATGCTATTAATTCTGTGTGTTTGTCTGTTAAGAATGTTCGCTGAACATGAATATCTTTACCTGAGAGTACAGTGGCGTAGCTGGGATGGGTGACATCCGGGGCGGATGTAAATGGTGTCACCCCCCCCCCCTTCAGATCCGTCATATTTTTTCAATCACAAGTCTACGTTATTATAACAAATGACCATGCCATTTCTTATTTACCTTTTGTCCTCCTGCATAAAAAGAAAAAAAAAAAAAAAAAAAAAAAACAGGATTGATTTATTTTTTAACTCACAGTCCGCTTAAGTCAATGTGGGGTCTATATATGCAAAAGAAAATTCTTCCTTTTAAATTTTCTTTTGCTACTCACTCGTTGGATAGGTAGGGTTTTGTTCCCTAGTGCATGTCTTATTTAGGTACACCATCATCATCTATATAATAGAAGCCTAAGTCATGCGACTGTCATCAACACTTCCGGGCTGACCCACTTCACTCTATATATACTAAACGGCTATTTCGGTTCTTTTATGTTAGGTCCTTGGCGAGGAAAAAAAAATTAGCATCGCATTTTCCTGAAATTTATATCTTTTTTCATATACATAAGCAATTTTTTCCATATGTATAAAATTTATTTAATTTAAAGAAGTCATTAGTCTATGTTTATATAGAAACAAAATTAATTTAGATATAAACAAATATATATGTTGTATATGTTTATATGCATATAAATACACATAAACAAAACAAAAAACAAACCAGATTATAAACCAGGTTTGTTTTTATAGCTATTCACATATAGCTATTTCATTTTTTGAAACCGAATTGCTCAAAGCTTTAAAAAATTGCCAATGGAACTGTAGTGAAATAAAACATAAAAAATTAATTAATTGTAATAATAATAACATAAACTAAAATATTTGGCAAAAAAGTCATTGGCCGTTTTTTTTTTTTTTTTTTTTTTTTTTTTTTTTTTGCCTGACACGGTGGCTTATGTTGTTTATTTACTGAGAAAATTTCTTAAAAAAAAAAAAAAAAAAAAAAAAAAAAAAAAAAAAAAAAAAAAAAAATTGTGTTGTTCTATATAGTCATTGCACAAAATATCGTTAATTTATTGTTATTTCTTTTTCAAATAATAGATAATAATTTTTAAATATGTGTGTGACTGGTATTCAAAAATGAAGTTTTCATCAAGTTGTTGTAAAAAACATCTCGCCAAACCAACACCGGCGCTAATAGTGTAATAGCGTCGGTGTTGGCCAAACCCGGCACATATACGACATCTGTGCCAAATATTTTATTTAACCTGGCTAATTGCTGTTTATTTATTGCGGAATTTTTTACTTTTATATTTTATAATGAAATAAATTGTTTTATTCTACATAGCTATTGTATAAAATATCGTTTATTTAGTGTTTCCTTTTCCAAATAATAGAAAATAATTTAAAAACATATGTAAAACTAATATTTAAAAATAAAGTTTTCGCCAAATTCTTATATATATATATATTACAAATTAAAAAAAATTTTCGCCAAAACTAACCTTTATACTATCTTAATTTTCCGTACTTACTTCAAATTATTAAATTAAAATCTTGTTTCTAGATCTAATCTGTTAATCCTTATGCAGACGATATAAATTCTCAATTTGCCTAAAAAAACATTATTCCAGTATGCGTAAATTTAAAAAGATGGCTCTAAATTAAAAATATTCTTAATTAAAACTTTATTTCTTAATATTCCAAATAAAACTGATTTCTTCTATGTTTTTATCAACCCTTTTTAAGAAAGTCTTATTAAATTTATTCCAAAACCATACCTTTCAAAAAATATCATTATTTTATTTTATCTATTTATTTATTTTTCCGCCGTCAACCTTCGATAGTGTGCATATTAATAAATTCATTTCTTTTCTTTTTCTCTTAAAATTAATCATTTATAAAAGTCGTCTGCCTAAAAAATCCCGATTCAATTATAAATTGGTTAAATAATATATTTTTTTTTTAAATAAATTTATCGTTTGTGGAAAATAATCTCGTAGCTGGACAAGAATTCTGTTTATATAAAAGAATGATGGTTTGAGGTTACAGAATGTTCCAGAACTTTCTTTTTAGTTTAAAAAGATGGAAGTCTCGAGATGAAAAAAAAGATTCTTGGGTTGCTTCTTGGATGAGGACTGCTCGCTGAAATAATGATGGAATTTTTGCAAAAGGAGCTTTTCCCTTCCTCATTATTACGAATTTAATAAATGAATTTACAGCAGCCCATGACTAATTATTGGATTTTCTACATTTATTTATTTATTTTGTTTTTTCCCTCGCTTGCCATGACTGTGTGTTTCTTTTTAACCAGTGGAAATAATTCGAATTCTCCTTAAATCGTCACAACTAATCGAAAAGTCCGACAGGATTAGTTATCTGTGCTGCCTTTTTAATGAATGATATTTAAAGAAAATTGCGATGGAACGAAGAAAAGCATGCTATCGCCGAAGTTCGATTGAAGGACAGCCTATATGGTATTTTCAGCTTGCTAATGAATAGTACTTGCTTCGAGTCTGATGTGGATTTTCTGAAGCTTGATGTTGATCTGTGCGCATAAATTTTGATTCAGTATTCATGGTCATAGTGAAAATTTTTGAAAATTAATGACTTCAAAGTGGTGAGTATGCAAGAAGTATTTGATGAGGAATTTAAAGACGATTGAATTTTATTGAAGATTTTTCAAAAAACTGTAAGTTATTTTATTAAATGTCTTGATTATTATTTTATTTATTATAAGAAAATTATTTAGTTGCTATGTAATTAGGATGAGCGAAGCGAATCCTCTACTAGGCCACTCAAATTACACTTTGTCGTACACTTTACAAAAAAACTATTGAATATTTTAACTTCAAATTAAACGCAAAAATAAATTATGATCTGTAGATTTGCACAATATAATTTTTTTTTACAGCAAAACGTTAAAAAATTTATTATTTTAATTAATTTATTTTACATGCATTTCCAATACGGACGCATTTGAGCAAATAAATAAAAAATGAAACGCGTATATTTTCAGAAAAAAATATAAATCTTGGAGTAAGTAATTATAGATAGAATCATGATTAATTTAATAAATAAAATATGTTTTCATTATTAAGCAAAATCGTTTGCACAGATGACACTTAAACATTTAAAAAAAAATTATATTGTGGATTTTTTTTTTTTTTTTTTTTTTTTGTAAACTGGCAACAAAAGAATTGTAAACAAATAAAATTAATTGTTAAATTTGTTGTATAAATGCAAAATTAAAAGAATTGAAGCGTGAAGTTGTTGCCTCGATTCAAGTTCTTTATAAATGTACTAAAGCAAAGTTGGCCGATTCAGAAACGACAAATTGACTTTAACCATTTCTTACTTTATCATTTGGATCTAAAGTAATGTTACGCTCTTATTTGTGGACCGAAAAAGGTTTAGTGAACGGGACTTTAGACTTTGTCGCACGTAATAAACAAAATCACAAGCCACCAGACCAGATATAGCGAATAATCATGGATAAATTTGAATATTACAATAATTTAACTTATAAGAATTGGTGCATACCAATTCCCCCAATAATTAAATTCTGGAAAAATGGAAGTATAAATTGCTCAGGGAAAGAATTTCTTCTGCAGTTAGCTTTTGCTGGTACAATTCATAAATCCCAAGGTTTAACATTAGATGAAGCAGTTGTATATATTGAGGATATATAGGCACCAGTTGGCTTAAAAACGTACGTAACGTTGTCAAGAGTGAAAATCCTTCAAAATTAAGCATTCAATAGAAATTTTCCTTACGAAAAATTCTACAATATCAAAATTTCTGATACGCTAACATGTATAAAAACGAAGAAATTAGGAAAAATAGTTTTACAATTAAAAATTCATAGTATCAACGAGAGCAGATTTCAAATGTTTTTCCAGAATAGGATTTTGACGAAGTAACATTCTTCAAGCTCTCTTCAAATATATTATTCTAAAATAGCTATCAAAGATTATTTGATGTTAATTACAAAGATTGGAAACATGCATATTTCAAACAACTTTAAAAAACACCAGTGGTTACTGGAAATTGTAAAAACATCTTTAAAAGAGCTTTTAGTTGAAAATTTAAAAATATTTTGTAAAAGTTTGCTTCGAAAATATTTTATTATGCCAGTCTTACATCATAAATAAAAAATTAAAATGCGCCAAAACAAAAAATAACGTTTTTGTTTAATAAACATGCAAAAATAATATTAAAAAAATATTTGTACTTTCAAATATCTGTTTTATAAAAAAATGCTTCGCGAATCCAAACAAAGCATGGCTTTTGCTAGTTATTTTTATCCTCAACCAATATTTTCCCTATCAATAATAAACAAACTGTGATATTTTCTTTTGATTATACTCTTGTTTTATTATTATTATCATTATGATTTCTATAATGGAGTTTAGTATTAATTATACTCTTATTGAAAAATATTAGGATATGGAGTCTTATTATACTATTATTTATTATTGTTGTTATTGTTATTATTTAAATTTCTCTATATTATTTATTATAAATGTTTTGAAGTGATACTATTTATTATTAGAAATTTGACATATTATTAAAAAATGTGGAATCCAACAAAAAACTAAACACAACATTAAACCAAAATGGAAAAATTATGTAGTTCACTAGTAAACTGGATTGAAGATGTTTTATTTGAAGGACAGTATTTAGTACTTTCCGGAAATTCTTATTTAAATTAACTATTGATAATGAACTACATTGAAGAATTGCATTTTTAAAACTATTAGAGACTTTTGATTTGAATGACTATGTAGTCAATTAAGTTTGAGAAGAACGTTTATTGTAGCCTTTAAAGACTATGTTTACTACAAGGACTATACAAACAAATTTAATTTCTGAACTGAAATTACTACTAATTAAGTCGTGGAAATTCTATAAACTCCCATGAAAGAGATATCTTATTGTTTTTATTATATCTTTAATGTCTTTTGCGTATTAATATTCATAACTTATTTATTGTTATTGTATGTATTATCTCCTATGCACTTACAAATGGTAAGTGATATTGTAACATTATTGTATTTCTTTCAGGGAAATGCTCCTACCTAAATTCAATTCAAATTAATTTTCTCTTAAATATATTATTTTAATCGCTAATATTTTTATATTGCGTTAATTTTCTTTTCTTCCATCTCTTGGCTTCCTGGATTTGACAGTTTTATTCCAAAATTTAACTTTTCTAAATTATTATATTTCTGTTGTCTGAACTTGTAGTTTTATTTAACTATCAATTTCATACAAAGTCTTGGGGAGGGGGGATAATATTACAAATTTAAAATTTTTTTCGCCAAAACTAACCTTTATACTATTGTTGTAAAATGAAATGAAGTGAAACTAATTGAACGCGTAAATTAAGAAAATGAAAATATCGTCTGATTTTATTTATTATCTTTCGAAGAACTTTGACAAGTGTAAGAGAACGATTGAGTTCTCTGGATGTAATGATGGATGTGTCTTTTAGATGGAATTAAACTACATTTTTTATAATATATGGACTTTTAGATGAATTTGAACTTAGAATAAGTTTATCTCAACAGATGATTTTCGATTTTAATTCAAAGCTCCGCGCATCGCATAGATGCAACCCGCAAATGAAGACTTGCATGGTTAGTAAGTAATTTTTAAACTAACCCTATTTTCGAATTCTAACATACTGGTACCCTCGGCGGGACAGGAGTTTTGAATTTCAATTAATTTTAAATGAAAAAAATGGATCTGAGTAGTTTGAAAACTCAGAGAAAAGGACTGAGAGCTGCTTTTACTCTCACGTTTAAGAAAATTGAAACTGAATTAACTAAAGAAATATGTGAAATTAAAGAACTTTCTATTCTGAAAACTCAACTGTTTGATAAATTTCAACGGATGGACACTTGTCAAAGTAAAATTTCGGAAATATTGTTACAAGATAAGGACGAAAAATTGTTTACCGAAGATTTTGAAAGTGCAGAAGAATATCGAGAAAAATATATAGAAATATGTGCACGTATTGATGAAAAGATACAGGTTTCTTCATCTCCTGGCGAAGAAGTAAAACGCAAATTTAAATTACCGGAGATCGAGCTGAAAAAGTTTAACGGCGAACCAAAGGAATTTTTATCGTTTTGGAGCCAGTTCAAGAAAATACACGAAGACGATTCTATTGCCGCTGAAGACAAGATGCAGTACCTATTCCAATGTATGGAACCGAAATCAAAAGCGGAGCGTTTAATATCAAGTTATCCAGCTACCGCGGAAAATTATCCGAAGGCTATCGATCAATTAAAACAGAGGTTTGGACGAGATGATCTTCTTGTGCAAATTTACGTTAGGGAATTATTAACCCTCGTAATGAAAAATGCCACTGCGCCTAAAATGAAAGTTGACTTAGCCTCTTTATACGATGAATTAGAAAGCAAACTTCGTGCCTTAGAAAGTTTGGGAAGAACTCAAGAGAAGTATGGAGACTTTCTCATGCCCTTGGTTGAGAGCTGCCTGCCTGAAGAAGTTCTTTTGACCTGGGAAAGAAGTCGAAATCACGATACATATTCCAGTGAAAATTCCAGGACTTTAAAAAATCTGATGGACTTTCTACGCCAAGAAGTTCAAGGAGATGAAATGGTGTTTTTAGCAAGAAAAGGTTTTGATTCTATTGTTAGAAAAAAGAACATTTTATCTGAAATTATTAGCAAACCTGATCCAGCCGCCGCCTCTGCATTGGTGAGTATAGAAAATAAAGGTAAGAAAAACAATTGCATATTCTGTGATAGGTTTCACCCCTCTAATAAATGTTTTGGGGCTCAAAAAATGTCTTTAACTGATAAACAAAAGATTTTGTTAAAAAAGGGGATTTGTTTCACTTGTTTGCAAAAGGCTGGTCATCTGAGTAAGAATTGTAATATTAAAAATAAATTAAAATGTAATTATTGCCATAAACCACATTTTGAAATAATGTGTCCAGAACAAAATATAAATAATAATCAAGATGATTCTTTAAAATCTGAAAATTCTCTTTCTAATTGTAGTAGAAATAAAGTTGTGTACATGCAAACGCTTGGCGTGCGCATTCGATCGCAAGGTCGCCAAAAAGTCGTACGCGCACTGCTGGATTCAGCGAGCCAAAGTAGTTACGTAAGCGAGAGAATAACGAAATCACTGAAAATGCATCCTATAAGAAAAGAAATAATTATTCACGCGCTGTTCGGGGGGGATGAAACGGAACCTAAAAAACATGATGTGTTTTCGGTAGAAATCAGTGAATTAGATGGAAATAATGCGTTTTGTTTTGAAGCATTTTCCGAAAAAAGGATTTGCGGATTTGTACCTAAAATTAAAGATTATAGAATATTAAATGAATTAAAAAGAAATAAAATAAATCTATCTGATGATTTTTGTAAGGAATCTGAAATTGATCTTTTGGTGGGGGCTGATATGATAGGAAAATTATTGACAGGAAATTTAATTCAATTAAATTGCGATTTGACTGCCATAGAAACCAAGCTCGGTTGGACAGTGATGGGGAAACAAACGTGTGGCAAGAAACATAACGTTTTGACAACATTGTCTATGCACGTTAGAAATATTCCTTTGAATGAATTATGGGAACTTGAAACCATAGGAATTTCTGACCCCATTCAGAGTTTTGAAAAGCGGGAAAACTTTGATTTAAACGATTTTAAAGAAAAAATGAAAATTCTTCCCGATGGCAGATATGAAGTAGGGCTTCCATGGAAGTGTAATTTTAAGAATTTGCCCGACAATAAAGTTTTAGCTCGGAAGAGATATGAAAAAATGATCAATAAATTGAAATGTGGGGGATTTTTCGATGAATATCAGGAAGTATTTAAGAATTGGGAAAAAATGAATATTATTGAACGTGTTCCAGAAAATGAATTAAGTAATAAATGTCATTATTTACCGCATAGGCCCGTTATCAGGTTAGATAAGGAAACCACAAAAATACGCCCTGTATTTGATGCATCTGCTTCTGAGAAAGGGAAACCCTCGTTAAATGAATGTTTGTATAAAGGCATCAATCTTATAGAATTAATACCTGATATTCTTGATCGTTTTAGAATGTATCCTATCGGTATAACTGCAGATATAGAAAAGGCTTATTTAATGTTATCTGTTATGCCTAAAGATAGAGATTTTCTTAGATTCTATTTCCCATGTAATGAAGGACAATTGATTTATAGACATTGTAGAGTTGTATTTGGTGTCTCTTCTAGCTCTTATTTACTAAGTGCATCTATAATGCATCTTTTAGAAAATAGTCCTCCTGAATATAAGGAAACTGCTGAAAAATTAAAGTGTTCATTTTATGTAGATAATTGTGTATCAGGTGTTTCTAACATTAATGAAGCTGAAATGTTTATTGAAAATGCAAAGTTATTAATGTCTAAAGGGTGTTTCAATTTGCGTTGTTTTGAAAGCAATGTAGCTTGCAAGAATGTTGATAAATATTCTGGGGATACTTCAGTTTTGGGGATTATTTGGAATTTAGATAATGATTCTTTGAAATGTTGTTTAGATTTAGAAACATTAACGTGTGAAAGGAAAATTACTAAGAGATTAATTTTGAGCATTGTGCAAAAGATTTTTGATCCTATCGGTTTATTCTCTCCTGCTACATTGCTTCCAAAATTATTGCTACAAGACTCATGGAAACAGAAAATTCCATGGGATCGAGAATTACCTTGTAACATTGTGAGTGCTTTTTTGAAATGGTTGAAGAATATTGATGTTTTAAAAGAAGTAGCTATACCTCGATACTTAGAAACTAATGCTTCATCTGAACTTCATGTTTTTGTTGATGCGAGTAAAGGGGCATATGCAGCATGTGTCTTCGCTAGATCAATAATTGATTCCGATGTCAAGGTTACGCTTGTTAGAGCGAAGTCTAGGGTTGCTCCTCTCAAAACTTTGAGCATGCCGCGTTTAGAGTTAATGGCTTGTTGTATAGGTACTCGACTTGCGAGTTCTATCATCAAGGCAATAAATATGCCAGGTCTGAAAATCACATTCTGGTCAGATTCTACTACCGCAATTTGGTGGATAAAGGAACACGGGAATTGGTCGGTTTTCGTGAGCAACAGAGTCAAAGAAATTCGACAGATGTCCAATATAGAGTCATGGAAGCACGTTCCAGGAAATTTGAATATAGCTGATATACTTTCACGTGGATGTTCTCCGCAGAAAATGCTTGATTCGCGATGGTGGGAAGGTCCTAAGTGGTTAAAAGAAAATCCTGAATGTTGGCCAATTGGCGCGATTGACTGTCAGCCAAAAGATGTTGATTTAGAAAGAAAAAAGATCGAAATTACGGATATTGATCTAGCTAAAGACGCACCCTTTTGGCTCTTAGATAATATATCTAATTATGATAAGATGATAAGAATATTTGCTTGGATTCTGAGATTTGTAAATAATTGCCGAAATGTTTCTAATAAGTGTAAATATTCTAATCTTACTCAAAATGAAATTGAAAATTCTGAAAAATATCTAATCCGTTTAGTTCAGAGCTGTTATTTGTATAATAAAAGGTCATTAAATGATATTGTAACATTCACAGATGATAATGGAATTTTAAGAGTAAAAACTAAAATAACTGAAAGAAATGACCGAGAATCATTTTTGTATCCAATATTGTTACCAGGCAAATGTGAATTTACTAAATTATTGATTAGATCAGTACACCAAAAGAATTGTCATGCAGGTATAAGAACAATGCAATCTTTAATAAGAGAAAGATTTTGGATAATTAGAGCTAGAAGAACTATTAAAAATGTATTGTACGACTGTATTGCATGTAAACGTTTTAAGGTAAAGTCTTTGTCAAGCGAACCAACACCTTTGCCACCAGATCGCGTTACAGATTGTGCTGTCTTTGAAATTATTGGAGTAGACTTAGCCGGGCCGTTATTTCTAAAAAATGGCGAGAAAGTTTGGATAGCATTGTTTACTTGTGCCGTTTATCGCGCGATTCACCTTGAACTAGTCAATTCGCTATCTTCTGATGCTTTCCTGCTAGCACTTAGACGTTTTATAGCTAGACGCGGTAGGCCCAGCACTATTTATTGTGATAATGGAACAAACTTTAGGGGGGCTTCCAATGAACTTTCAAAATTAAATTGGGATAAAATTTTAAAAGAAACCATGACGCATAAAATTGTTTGGAAATTTATACCTCCCACCGCAGCTTGGTGGGGAGGCTGGTGGGAAAGGTTAGTTCGCATTGTAAAAGAATTGTTAGTACGTACTTTAGGTAGATCTGTATTGACTTATGAAGAATTGAATACACTTATATGTGATTGTGAATCTGTGATTAACTGCAGACCTCTAACCTATATCTCAGAGGACCCACTGGAGCTAGTACCTCTCACACCCGCTATGTTTCTTACTGAAAACCGAAGTTTCAGCAATTCGGATATTATCGAATTAGATTCTCAAAGTTTAAGGAGAAGGTTGAATTACAGAGCTAAACTTCTTACCGATTTTAGGCAACGTTTTAGAAAAGAATACCTCAGCGAATTAGTTCAAAAACATACTGAAAAATATACACGTGAACCGCGAGTGGGAGAAATAGTCTTAGTTGGGGATGATAACAAAAAACGTTTATTTTGGCCTTTAGCAAAGGTGATTCATTTAATTCCAGGACGGGATAGTAAAGTTCGTGGTGTTAAGTTGAAAACTCAGCACGGCACGGTTTTACGTCCGGTGCAGCGCATCTTTCCTTTGGAAATATATTCGAATGAAATAATTGAAATTGCATCCAAACCGTCGGGTGAAGAGAAAACTAGTTCCAGTGAGCATGATGATCATGAAAATGTGTCTTCTCCTGATAGTGTCATACTTAAGAAATATACCTCTTCTGGAAGATGTGTAAAAGCTCCAAAGAGGTTGGATCTTTTTAATAATAATTGTTATGTATTTGAAACTCTCCCCAAGTTTCAAAGGGGGGAGGATGTTGTAAAATGAAATGAAGTGAAACTAATTGAACGCGTAAATTAAGAAAATGAAAATATCGTCTGATTTTATTTATTATCTTTCGAAGAACTTTGACAAGTGTAAGAGAACGATTGAGTTCTCTGGATGTAATGATGGATGTGTCTTTTAGATGGAATTAAACTACATTTTTTATAATATATGGACTTTTAGATGAATTTGAACTTAGAATAAGTTTATCTCAACAGATGATTTTCGATTTTAATTCAAAGCTCCGCGCATCGCATAGATGCAACCCGCAAATGAAGACTTGCATGGTTAGTAAGTAATTTTTAAACTAACCCTATTTTCGAATTCTAACAACTATCTTAATTTTCCGTACTTACTTCAAATTATTAAATTAAAATCTTGTTTCTAGATCTAATCTGTTAATCCTTATGCAGACGATATAAATTCTTAATTTGCCTTAAAAAACATTATTCCAGTATGTGTAAATTTAAAAAGATGGCTCTAAATTAAAAATATTCTTAATTAAAACTTTATTTCTTAATATTCCAAATAAAACTGATTTCTTCTATGTTTTTATCAACCCTTTTTAAGAAAGTCTTATTAAATTTATTCCAAAACCATACCTTTCAAAAAATATCATTATTTTATTTTATCTATTTATTTATTTTTCCGCCGTCAACCTTCGATAGTGTGCATATTAATAAATTAATTTCTTTTCTTTTTCTCTTAAAATTAATCATTTATAAAAGTCGTCTGCCTAAAAAATCCCGATTCAATTATAAATTGGTTAAATAATATTTTTTTAAAAATAAATTTATCTTTTATTTATCATATTAATCAATTTCTCGATTAATTTCAGCAATGAAATTACGCCTGAAATTTTAGATACAAGAATGTTCATACTTCTACTAAGCGTAATACCAACTCAGTGAAAAAAGTCCAAGCCGGGAATCGAACCCGGAACCCTTGGAATAGCGCTCCAAGTGCTCTACCATTTAAGCTACGAGGATGATACCCAGCTCAGCATTTTTCACTTCATATGTTGGTTAAGCTGCAAATCGCAGCACTAGATCCGTCTTCACGAGCACACAAGCTGTGGCGTAACATGAGACACTATAGACCCAGCAACGGTAAATCACATTTATTTATCATATTAATCAATTTCGAGAATTAATGGGCAAATTAATCGAGAAATTTATTAATATGATAAATAAATGTGATTTACCGATGCTGGGTCTATAGTGTCTCATGTTACGCCACAGCTTGTGTGCTCGTGAAGACGGATCTAGTGCTGCGATTTGCAGCTTAACCAACATATGAAGTGAAAAATGCTGAGCTGGGTATCGTCCTCGTAGCTTAAATGGTAGAGCTCTTGGAGCGCTATTCCAAGGGTTCCGGGTTCGATTCCCGGCTTGGACATTTTTCACTGAGTTGGTATTACGCTTAGTAGAAGTATGAACATTCTTGTATCTAATAAATTTATCGTTTGTGGAAAATAATCTCGTAGCTGGACAAGAATTATGTTTACATAAAAGAATGATGGTTTGAGGTTACAGAATGTTCCAGAACTTTCTTTTTAGTTTAAAAAGGTGGAAGTCTCGAGATGAAAAAAAAGATTCTTGGGTTGCTTCTTGGATGAGGACGGCTCGCTGAAATAATGATGGAATTTTTGCAAAAGGAGCTTTTCCCTTCCTCATTATTACGAATTTAATAAATGAATTTACAGCAGCCCATGACTAATTATTGGATCTTCTACATTTATTTATTTATTTTGTTTTTTCCCTCGCTTGCCATGACTGTGTGTTTCTTTTTAACCAGTGGAAATAATTCGAATTCTCCTTAAATCATCAGATATATATATATATATGTTACAGGCCAAGCCCGATTTTAGGCCAAACTAGTTTTTCCTAGGCCAAACCGGTTTATCCTAACGCCCATCGGATAAACTAGTTTTTCCTAGGCCAAACCGGTCTATCCTGAGGCCCATAGGACAAACTAGTTTTTCCTAGGCCAAACTAGTTTGTCCTAACTCTTATAGTAGGGTATACTAACTCTTGTAGTAGCACAACCTTTTCAAGAGAAGGGCCACTTACAAATATGTCTGGGTGGTCGAGGGCCACATCAATAATATGGAGAGAATTCGAATTCAAAGGCGATTTGTGACCTATAATCGGATAAAAAACATATTTTCAGAGGGACGTGGGGAGATATCCCTTTAGGATCACTTAACCAGTCAAAATATCCAATTCAATTGGTAAGGATTAGCGTTTACGTTTATATATGTAACAGATATAGCAAGGTTTATTCTCAAGATGTAATAATATTCCTTGACTTTATTCAAGAGAGTAAATTTTGTTTTATTAAAAGTGCTAAAAAACAAAGATAATTGGCTGGTGCCGAAAAAAATGTGAACTTTTTGAATAAAGGAAGGGGAAGGAGCCCATATACAAGATTTTTCTGTACCTCATCACTGAGATTCTCGATTTTTCAACGACCAATCAACAAAATTTGCAGCTTTTCATGCCTGATCGACCAAATTTGGGCTTTTTAACACAGTGATTGAGAAAATTTGCAATTTTTACGTAACTGATCAAGAAAATTTGATCTTTTCGTGCTTGATCAACAAAATTTGTGATTCTTACAAAATCAATTGAGAAAATTCGTGATTATTACGAATACAATCGACGAAATTCACAAATTTTACAAGGCCGATCGACGAAATTCTTTATTTTTACGAAGCCAACCGACGAAATTTGCGATTTTCAGGAATCTAATTGACGAAATTTGCGACTTTTTTAAAACTGATCGGCGAAATTCGTGATTTTTCTGCGGCTGATCGACGAAGTAATCGATTTTCACGAAGCCAATCAAAGAAATTCGTGATTTTTACTAACCCAATTGACAAAATTCCAACGAAGATTTTTTACGAAGTTCAAGGGCGAATTTCACGATTTTTCTTCTCATGATCGATAAAATTCGCAATTTTTTGCGACTGATCGAAAAAATTATCGGTTTTTACGAAGTTGTTCGACAAAAATCGCGATTTTTACGAAGCCGATCGAGAAAATTCATACCTTTTCCGCGCGTGATCAACAAAATTAGCGATTTTTACTTAACCGATCGACGAAATTTGCGCTTTTTCCTCACATGAACGATAAAATTCACGATTTTCCGCGGCTGATTGCCGAAATTTTCGATTTTTACGAAGCTGAACGACAAAATTCGCGATTTTTACAAAGCCGATAGAGAAAATTCATTTCCCACGCCTTTCCTTTCCAAACCAGCAAAGTTTGCGAATTTTACGAAGTCGATCTCCGAAATTTGCGATTTTTATGAAGCTGATAGACAAAGTTTGGAATTTTTCCTCTCATGACTGATAAAATTCGCGATTCTTCCCTACAAGATCGATGAATTTCGCGATTTTTACAAACCTTATCAACCAAATTCGCGATTTTTATAAAGCCGAGTTCGGAATTCGTAATTTTTACAAACCTGATCGACGTAATTTACGATTTTTGCAAAGCCGATTGACGAGATTCGCGATTTTTCTTGGCCTGATCGACAAAATTCCTAATTTTTCTGCACCGGATAGACGGAATTGGCGATTTTATTTGAGCCTGACAGTTGAAAATTGCAATTTTTCCGCGTGAGATCGAAAAAATTCGCGATATTCTCGTATTCAACCAACGAAATTTGCAATTTTTCGGAAACCGATCAATAAAACTCTCAATTTTTCCGTGCCCGATCGACGAAATGTGCGTTTTTTCCGCTTTTAATTGACGAAATCTGCATTTTTTCTGCATCCGATTTTCTGCCCGATTTTTTCTGCGAAATGAAATCCGCGATTTTTAAATAATTTTGACCAAATCTTCATTTTTTACACGGAAAGATGAAATTTGGGATTTTTTTTCCCTTGATAAACTTACAAGTCTCACGATTATTTCGCAGCGAATCAACGAAATTTTCAATTTTTCCGCTCGTCATCACAAAATTCGCGATTTTCCTCCGCCTTATCAAAGAACTTTGCGATTTTTTCTTCTGATCGCGATTTTTTTTCGTACCCGATCAACAAATTTCGCGTTTTTTTCACACGGTAAACCGAGAAAACATGTGATTTTTCCGCAACTGATGAGTTTAATTTGCAATTTTTTCGTGCATCATCAACAAATCTGACGATTTTTTCTTGTCCGATCAACGAAATGTGCAATTTTTCGCATCCGACCGACGAAGTTTGTGATTTTTCCGTGCCTGATTGACAAAACTCGCGATTTTTCCGTAACCGATCGGCTAAATTTTCTATTTTCTTTCTGAGTGTCACAGACAAAATTCGCGATTTTTTTCATATCTGATGAATAAAATGTGCGATTTTTCCGCACTTGATCAATGAAATTCGCGATGTTTCCTTGCACCATCTACGAAAGTTTCGATCTTAAGTGACTGACGAAATTTTTTATTTTCCCCGCGGTAAATTGAGGAAATTTACAATTTTTTTTCTGTGATTTTAGCACAAAAATTGCATTTTTTTTTTCTAGTTGTAGGAAGTTCGCGGGCCACACGTTAACCCAAAGCGGGCCACTTTTGGCCCGCGGGCCATAGGTTGTGCATCCCTATCTTATAGGATAGACTAGTTTAGCCTGATGTTTATTGGTCTGAACTAGGGTCCTAGGGTATTGGTCCTAGGCCAATTCGATTTGGCGAGATTATATTGAATTCAATGACCGCCTCAGCGCCAAAATTCTAGTTTGTCCTAGGCTGATCTAGTTTATCCTAGGCCAATGTAAATTTACGTGTTTTTAGCTCATAGGCTTCAAAGCTTGAGAAATAATGGGCTCGCAGGTTCTGTATGTATGTACACATGTACGTACGCATGTATGTACGGATGTGCGTAACGCGATAATTCTTGATAGAAATATCCGATTTGCTTCAAATTTTGGATGTAGTTTCATTCTGATAAGGTACTTTTCTTATTAGTTTTGGGAATTCATTGGATAAAAATAAGAGGAAGGCGAACGGGAGGCTAATTCCCCACCGTTAATTTAGAGAAATGGATTTTTCATACAGATTTATCAGTTTTCATTTAAAATTTTAGATATAGCATCATTCTGACAAGGTGCCTCCGCGATTAGTTGTAGATCTTTATTATTTAAGTGTAAAAGAAAGAGCAATTTAGGTAACCCCCATTATTTAGATAAATGGTTTTTGACGCAAAATTTGCGGATTTGCTTCAAATTTTGGATATAGATTATTTTTCATAAGGTGATTCTCTGAACAGTTTAGTGGGTTTTAATGGTTAAGTATGAAAGGAAAAATGAAGATTGTCCTTTTACCTAGGAAGAACTAGTTTATCCTATAGGTATTTAGATAAACAAGTTTAGCGTAGGAAAATCTTGTTTATCCAATTGGCGTTAGGATAAAATAGTTTGGCCCAGGCTAATCTAATTTGACTCAAAATCGGGTTTGGCCGGTAAAAAACACATTTTTCACTAGAATAAGTATACATGTGTGTCAAGAGTCATTTGCTTGTAACATCAATAACATGTCTACCATAGAGACATGATGCATTGGACATGGTGTTTGCTTATTTTTTTTTTTTTTTTTTTTTTCTGCAGACTCGTGCCGTGATGAGATCAGTCTTGAATTTATTATTACTATTATTATCAATATTATTATCATTATTATTATTAGTTATTCGAGCCAGATCGGAGCTGAACATAATTTGGAATCGAACATCGTTTTACATTTTTGAGAAATTAATTACCTGTCGACATATAAGCTATTTTTGTCCAGGCGTCAAGTTTTTTTTTTTTTTTTTTTTTTTTTTTTTTCTCGTGAAGTTGTACCGGAAATTCGATTCAAAACGTAGCTTTAATAATATTTTCTCAAAAAGAAAAAGAAAAGAAAAAAAAAAGTCGCTTTTATGAAAAAATGGTTAACGCCATTCGATTACATATTTTTTGAGTGAGAATACCTGTTAATCTTATGCATTTCCGAAAAGGAATTAGGTAATAAATGTGGTAGGATGTAGCTCTTTTGGATTTCAGAAAAGCCTTAGGAATGACAGAGAGAAATATAGTAACAAATCTAATTTTTGCTAAACAGATTCAAAAGTTATGATGCTTATAAATCTCCTTTTTTTTCTTTTGTTCTAAACTACATTAATTATTTAATATATCCATATTTGAATATTGAAAAGTCTAAGAATTTAAATAATCAATAATACATTGTGTATTTTAAATTCTGCGAACACATCGTTATTTAAAAATACATTGTAAATTTATCCAATAAATTTGTATGCAGTATTTTTTAAAAGGAAACTTAATTGTATATGAAGTAAAATCTGATTTTTTGCAGAATTTGAGTAGGGCCAGATAGAGCCGGACTGAGTCTCTTTTCACTGATAGGCAGGGCTTCGGGTGAACTTTTAATTTTTACACCGGGTCAAGGAAAAATAACTTTCTTTCGAGAAGGGCGGGGCAAGGGCCTCGAAATTCCGGCCCGTGCAAACCTCTAATAGTATTCTACTACCCTTGGAATAAAATACATTATACAGGGGTGATGGCAAAATCACTTTGCACAAGGTTAGCAATGGAGCAGTAGTTGGGATCAATATTAAAAAGAATATTGACCAGTTAAACTGATGGTTTTGCATTCACAGGCTGTTTACACTAATTATGTATTACAGCTTTATTTTTTTTTTTTAAAGAATAACACCCTCTACAAATAAAGAAAAGGGGATTACCTTTTCCCATTTCCCCCAATTAGACTTAAACATTGAACATCCTCAATAAACATCCAATAAACCAATAAGCATTCACAACTAATCATGGAGGCGCCTTGTAAAAATGATCCTATATCGAAAATTTTAAATGAAAACTGATAATTCTACATGAAAAATCCATTTCTCTAAATTAACGTTGGAGGATTAGCCTCCCGTTCGCCTTCCTCTTATTCTTATCCAATGAATTCCCAAAACTAATCAGAAAAGTATCTTATCAGAGTATTTCTATCAAGAATTATCGCGTTATCTACGTACGTACGTACATACGTACATATATGCGTACATACATACATACATCTTGAGAAATCTAATAAGTTGCTAAAATGTCTTTTTGTCGCCAATTTTGATTTTTTCGCCAAATGCGCCAGCCACAACAGGATATGGAACTTTTCCTCTTCAATTGAAATTAGATTGACAACTTACTATCAGACTTTATAAAGAAAACAAACACAAAAGATTCATTCACATGAACGGAAAAAATATTAAACCACGTTGACAATAATTCGTAAAGCACTCTAACAATGAATGGACAGGGCAATATTCTTATGACGTCATAGCATGTAAATTGAAGGTGCTAACGTGTTTACGGTTTGCTTTCACGAGGAATTTACTTTGCCTCCGTTAGCTATGTTTCTTTTACGTCATATTTATGTTACATTTATGTCATATTTATGAAATCAGACATAAGATTAATAAATACAAGAATATACATGTTCTTTTTCAATTATTAAATAATGAAAAAAAAATTATAAATGCGTGATTTTCAAATTTAAATAAATTTCATAATATTAAAAAATTAAGTAAAGTATGTTTAGTTTCGATAACTTATGAACAAATCTCAGTTTAAAACCATGAAATTTCACTCAATTTTTACAACTACGGAAATTAAATGATAGTTGTCAAAAGAGACGAAATATATAACAACAAAAAGTGTATGAAATGTTATCAAGATCACAAAGAATTCTTTATTTCTCTATAAGAATCTATGAATTTAGGGAAGGATTCACTAACTATATAAATTTAAAAATGGAAATAACATAATGCACTGCTTAGCATATATTTAATGGAGACCAAATTGGTCTCCAGAGGCGTCTACTTTTCTATAAATTTTCACATTCTCAAAGAAAAGTAAACTAACTCTATTGCGTCATGCACAAAAATTTCATTTTATTTCAGAATTCCTTTCCAAAAACTTATATAATTGTATATATATATTTGAAAATAAAGATTGAGTGTCACCCCTTAAAAGGTGACATCCGGGGCGGACCGAACCCTCCGCCCCTCGCTGGCTACGCCACTGATAGATAACATCCGAAATACCGATTTTCCGGGTCGACAGAATTGATTAACGCCTTATGAAATCTAGCCAGAAATGTTTCCCAAAATTACTGGTAACTAATAAAAATTTATTTTTGGAAATTCTTCCTTAAATTATAAAAATAACTTTTTTTTTTTTTTTTTTTTCTAAAGGTAAAAGAATGTTTTTTGGAATCTTGGATGACTCGGAAGTGGATATTGGTATAATTTCATTTGTGATTATAGTATATTTTCGTAGATTACAAAACTTATGCATTCTTTACAGTGTATTTAACCCTTTAATGTAGGAGGTGTGTAATATACAATAAAATGTGTTACACATTTTCTAATTTTTATTTAAGAAAAGGAAACTACTAACATTTATGTCAGTTTCTGAAAATGTGAAAAAGATGCAAGAATGTTTAATTAAATTTATGCATTGCAGTAGATGGTGTCTTTACGATGAAGTTTTATAAAAATAAAACGAAAGAAAGAAGGGAGGTTGATGTTAATTCCCTTATATGTAAAAGAAAGGGAATTGATCCTAAAGATAGCAATAGTTAAACTGTCAAAATATATAAATAGTTTTTGTAATTGTTTGAAAATAAAATCTTGAAAACAATTTGAATTTTCGATTAAAACGTGCGCAAACTTTAATATTTATGTAAGGTACCCTGGGGTAATAACGCCAGACGGGGTAATAACGCCAAGTGCTAATATTTTGCATAATTATGAAATAATCTGGTAAATGACACCCATGTGCTCTGCGCAGAAGGGTTTTGAGTCATATAAATCGCAAAAAACAGCTTCAAGTAATTTGTTTCATTTTTAGGTGTTATTGTTTTTACAAGCAGCTAAAAATAACGCTTGATCTAAAATTTGCGAGATACGTTTTGTGATGTGAAGACTATTTTTTTTATCCGGAAATACTTTGTTAATTACATGAATTTGTAGTACATTTCATGGACTTTCAAAATGTTGTTGAAGATTTTGGATAGCTTCTCGAGATAATTTGTAATTTAAAATGTACAGTGCAATAACTATAACGGGGTAATAACGCCAATCCTTGGCATTAATACCCCGGATGATTCCCTACAGTGGCCGAGCTACATCCTAAATACTGATACAAATAAACACAGTTAAAACTGGGCAATATTTCTAATAATTCTATTTAAGCGGTCCTTTTTAAGCAAAAAGAAGCTTACAGTCTGATATTCTTTTGTCTCATCCCCCCCCCACACACACACACACGTTTATTTTTCTTACACTTTCACAAAAAATTGAACATTTTCAATAGCTTAGAATGCAATTTGTCAATTTCTAGAGCTGAGAGTTAGAATTTTTAGAATTGGGCAAGCTACATGCAATTATTCCAACTTATTTCATAGATTTGTTTGCATGGCGTTATTACCCATATAGGTGGGTAATAACGCCAAATAGCATTGGTCAAGAAATCACGCCATTACATTTTATGTATTCATATCTGTTAAATTATTTTTTTTTCTATAGATAGTCAATGAGTTGCTGTATCAAATCATATATTTGTTTGAAAAATACAAACTAAAACTGAGCCGTGAAAATTGGTAGAACCTTAACGTGGCGTTATTACCCCAGGGTACCTTAATATTAAATTAGTGAAAAAAGAAATTTCTTCCAAACAAATTAATATACTTTCTACTCTTAACTATATAGCAATGCAGTCAAAACTTTTAATGTCATGCAAATGTATGAATAGGATAAATGAAAATAAACTGATTTCATGTTTTGTATCTGCAGAAAGCTCTAGGTATAAATTAAAATACAAATGTGTTTATTTCTCTTTTGAACATAGCCTTCTCAACGCTTCCAAACTGAGATAACCTGGTAATTATATCTATGCACCCAAATCTGAAATTCTTCCTCTTTTTAAAATCGTTTACATAGTCTGCACTTGAAAGAAATAATTTATAAATTCTTTTCAAATCAACAACCACATATTTGCATTAAGGTTATTCATAGGCTTTTTCAATACAAAATATTTTTTATTATCTACCTATTTTCTTTTTTCAAAATAAAATATCCGAGAAGTAGTAAAAGAATCCTCGTGATTATTTTCAACACATAATTTTGATGTTTAAATTTTTATAACAATTTCATACAGAAAATTAATTATTTATAGAAGATTAGAAACACTATGTTATAGAACGTGAATGTAAAAAAGGAGTAATTTTTAATTTTACAGATCATGCTTTATGTCTATTTTATCTGATAAACGTGCATTCTAAGTAAATAATCGTGCTATTAGGATATAACCTTTGTATATGACGCAAACAATGCAATTTCTCTGTTGTTGTCTTTAAATTACGGAAATAAAGCACAGTTTTCAATAAAAATCGTGAGAATTCGAAATGCAATTATCACGATTCTTTTCAACAGGTACTTATAGAAATTGCATAGAATTTTATGAATTCACCATAGCAGAGCGTTAAATGTATCTTTTATATAAGACATGCTATTTCATGGATTCAAAAAAAAAAAAAAAAAAAAGAAGAAGAAGACGAAAGTCTTAAATTTCGTAATTTATGCATTATCTTTGTTTTTCTTAATAACTGTGTTATCCGAAGTAAGTATTTGATTAAAATATACTCTATATATGTTTGTCATATGCCAAGAAAGGGTTTCATTTTATTTGTCACTGGAACAAAGCAAATTTCAATAAAAAGCATGAAGAGTATCATATTTTTTTAGCAAGTATTTTTAATGTTTAGACATTTATGACAAACCGAAAGTAACCGAAACATAAATGTACCTTTTTATGTAAGAAATTCTATTTCATAAAGATGGATGTAAATAAATAAATAATAATAATTTTATTTATAATCCATTCTTCATCTAACAAAATTCAAAATTCTTCGTATCAATGAAGCGTTGCTTAATAAAATGTAGGTGTAAAAAATAATAATAAATAAATAAATAATAAAACACCCAGTTTTATACTTTATGCTTTATTCGTATCTCAACTAATAAATGAGTATCATAAATAAATAACCATTTAATTTAAATATATCCTTTCTATATGACACGTACAATGCAATTTTTCCATCTTGTTTATCGCGAAAATGAAGTAATTTCTTACGAAACCTTTAACACATTCGCAAATAAAATCACAGCCGCTTTCTTTTCATAATTCAGAGGTGAAAAAGAAAAAGCAAATCTCATAAAGAGTATTTCATTTCTAGATATAAATTCTTTTAACAACGAAACCTAAATGAGGGGTTCGATTTGACAAACAAACAATGGCGAATTCGAAACGGGAGAGGAAAGCCTGCTATTACAACGAAAACTGAACAGTTCAAACTTTTGCAAATTGGCTGGCACTTCCATCAACTTTTGGCCGTGGAATACGTTTCAGAGGAGTTATATAGAATATGCAATCCCGCCCCCTCCAAGTGGCAACTTTCAACCTGTGATCTTTACTTGACAGCTAAAGCATTCTTGAGCTTGACAGGAGAAATATTCTAAGTTTTATAATTTGTCTTCGTGACTGACTTCGTCATTTTCAACTCTTCAGAGGATTAGTTTTAATACCTGCTTTAGTTTTTTCTCCGAGGACGTGTATCATTGGTAGATTAGTTTGTTATATGCTATAACGAATAAAATGCGTTTTTTTAGTGTATCAGTCAATGCGTTTCTTCGAAATTTCGGCTCGGATCAGGATAAAATCATAGTAATTTAAGATGCGTTTTCCAAAATTATTAGTCGATGTAAAAATAATACCTGATGTAATAATAACACAATTATACAAATCAAAGGCCATTAACATTTTTTATTATTATTTATCGTCACTTCAATTCTTTGCTATAGGGGTAACCAAAAATATGAAAAATGTGATACTACAGAAGAAATTAATTATCGCCTTGCAAATTCATTTTTGCCAAGTATCTCTGATTCAATAAGATTCAACCATACAAATTATTCTATCTTTTTTTTTTTTTTTTTTTTTTTTTTTGTTAGTTGTTAACAAAATGATATTTTAATGATAGATAACACATCTAGACATAAATTTCAATTATTATTTAAAATTCCAATTCTAGAGGTGTGATAGTGTTTTGTAAAGTGTAGCACAATAATGTACAGGTTGTGGAATAGTGTTAGGACTCACTTTGCTCGCCCTAATTATTGATTTTTATTAGTTTCATTTTTTGTTCAACAGTACATTCTGCACATAAAACTCGAAAATGTCTAGATCTTAAATCTAAAAAAAAAAGAAACAGAATTAAAAAAAAAAAAAGTCAAAAAATGTTAATTTCTGGACAATCTTTTGTAGGCCACCCTGTATAAGTACCAAGGTTGGCTGAAAAAAGGCAAAAATTGCTTTTCAAGTCGCAATACCGCGGAAAAGTTACAAATTCGGGAAACTACAAACTGAGTAAAAAAAGAAACAAAATCGGTTTATATCTCCCGGTTGCGCATGCGCTGTAAAGTTTGCCAAAATGAGGAAAAATTCACATTATTACAAAATTTTTAAATTAGCCTTTTTACAAATGTAATAGATGAAATTCTTATGTATTACACATAAAACATAATGTTAAAATATTATTTAAAACCATCAACATCTTCCGGTCGTGCATGTGCTCTAAAGGTTGGCAAGAATCATAATTTTACGATAATCTTTTATCTTACTTAACTTTTGAATATTTAATTGAAATAGCTTTTTACAACTTTAAAGCACATGCGCAACCGGAAGATTTTGATGAATATGTTTTGTTATTCTAATACATAAGAATTTCAGTTATTACATTTGTAAATAGGTAAAATTAAAAAAATTTCTAATAATGTGAATTTTTCCACGTTTCGGCAAACTTTATAGCGATACGCGACGAAAGATATAAACCAATTTTACTTTTTTTTTTTTTTTACCTAATTTTTGTTTCTCGAATTCGTAACTTTTCTGTTGTATTGTGGTATACTTCAAAAGCAATTTTTGCATTTTTTCGGCTCATCCTAATAAGTACAATTATGCAGTTTCATTCCTCTGAGGGGCAATTTTCAGCTTGTGGTCCCTGTTTCACACCTAAAGCATTTTTGGCCTTGACAGAAGAAATTTTTTGTTTAATAATTTGTCTTCACGACTGACTTCGTCATCTTCAACTTTCCAGGGGATTACTTCTAATACCTTTTTCAGCCTTTCTCCGAGGACTCGTATCGTAGGTGGATTAGTATGCGGTATTTTAGGATGATGATGCTTTAACTTTATAGTGTATCTGTAACATTTGTTGGTTATTTGTCAGGATTCAATGTCAAGCTAAAGTTAAAAGAGAAAACGTTGTCACACTAGCTTTTTCCCTTAATTTTCCCTCATTAGAGAACACAATTTCTTTTTTCCAAAAATATAAAAAACGATGTCTATGAAAAGAAACATTTTAGGATCTCGGGGAAATCAGTGTTTGCGGTAGCGATAAATGTCACATTAAGCATGCATTATCCTAAAATTATTCGGCTGCGAATAAAGTAGAACGATATTTAGGATAATAAATTTGTCATTATATATACAGTATAGTATACATCTGCTTTTAAAAAATCTATGTTCTGTCACTCGGAAAAAAAATGGTTTTATGTTATAAATAACATATCTATTATGATGTTTGCTATAGGTATGTAATTAAAATCGTGATGAATGAATCTGAGTAACAATAATGGTGTGTTTATAAAAATATTACTCTGCTTTCTGTCTAAAACGTGCTGAATTTGAACATTAGATGATTACAATATGCTCAGTGACTCTTCTTAAAATGATTTAAATGAACATAACAATGTACAAATCTCGACAGAAAATGCGAATATATCATTATTATAATAATAAAAGCTATACATTTTCCATTTCTTTAGTTTTATTTTCATATTTTTAGGTTTTAATTCTCATTTATTATACTGCGATAAATCACATTCATGCAGGTTGCATGTTTAATTGTTAATATTCAAACAATGAATTTTTGTTTACGATACATAAAAAAAGCATATATATTAAATGCTGTAATATTCATTTCAATATGAGCATTACTTTTACAAAATGAATTTTTTTTTTTTTTTTAACTTGCTTAAGATTAATAGAACAAATTATTAAGCCCTTTATACACCTAATACCAAAACTACAAAGAGTAGCTATATTATTGTTGTTACTTACTAAGACTTAGACAATATTGGATATTTCTATTACTATTATTAATAATTCATGCATTAAATATTGCTCAATATTGGAGTACTTGTGAAATTTTACTAAGCGTACGGTCCTATTATTAGCAAAAAATATTTCAACATTTCATCGTCAATATTTCCCATACAAAGCAAATATTCTGCAGAATTGACACCTCATTGCAAATACAGGTTGGATTTTTAATTGGAACTCTGCTTTCTTGACTTTGAGGTGCTAAAGTGTAAAGGACCGTCCTAGAACGATGGGAGGAAATCATAATTTTCCCTTAAAATTCAAAATAAACGATAAAAATTTTCATATACTACTCCGTAATCGAGCTATTTAGTTTAAAAATCATAAAAAGTCAGTAAAATGCAATACAGTTTTCAAGCATTTTATATTTAAAGTACTCTCGCTATACAATGGAGTTAAATTGAGAATTATGCTATGTTGAAAAGTAATTAAGTTTGCAAAAGAGAGAAAAAAAAGGAAAGGAAAATGGATTAATAATTCACCAAATCAATTTTTCGAAAATAAATTAAGCATACAAACTTGAAAGAAACTAAATAAAGACTATGTTTATTACATTACTCAGAAAATAGAGTAAGTGCTTTTACGTTAGCTTGGCGATGTGATAAATCGCTAAACATTGTTCCCATCGACATCATTCATATTGTACTAGTTTTACTTAAAATATAAAACTTTAACCCATTTTATTTAAAGAGCATAACTTTTAATTAAAATATAAATGTTCAAAATAAGTACATTGCGTACAATTAAAATATCTCCCTTTCACTCGTTTTCTTTTAAATACATAACAATAATGTTGATAGCTGGATATTTTTATCTTACAACTAAAAACAGTGCAATTGTGTAGTTTTTGAGGGTTTTAGAGAAAATGATGAAAAATATAAGGTACCCTGGGGTAATAACGCCAGACGGGGTATTAACGCCAAGTGCTAATATTTTGCATAATTATGAAATAATCTGGTAAATGACATCCATGTGCTCTGCGCAGAAGGGTTTTGAGTCATATAAATCGCAAAAAACAGCTTCAAGTTAATTTGTTTCATTTTTAGGTGTTATTGTTTTTACAACCAACTAAAAATAACGCTTGATCTAAAATTTGCGAGATAGGTTTTGTGATGTGAAGACTATTTTTTTTTATCCGAAAATACTTTGTTAATTACATAAATTTGTAGTACATTTTATGGATTTTCAAAATGTTGTAGAAGATTTTGGACATCTTCTCGAGATAATTTGTAGTTTAAAATATACTGCGCAATATTTATACAGGGGTAATAACGCCAATCCTTGCAATTTTTACCCCGGTTGATTCCCTACAGTGGCCGAGCTACATCCTAAATACTGATTCAAATGAACACAGTGAAAACTGTGCAATATTTCTAATAATTCTATTTAAGCGGTCCTTTTTTAGCAAAAAGAAGCTCACGGTCTGATATTCTTTTGCCTCATCCTCCCCCCCCACACACACCCCACTTTTATTTTTCTTACATTTTCACAAAAAATTGAACATTTTCAATAGCTTAGGATGCAATTTGTCAATTTCTAGAGCTGAGAGTTTGTATTTTTAGAATTGGGCAATCTACATGCAATTATTCCAACTTATTTCATAGTTTTATTTGCATGGCGTTATTACCCATATAGGTGGGTAATAACGCCAAATAGCATTGGTCAAGAAATCACGCCATTACATTTTATGTATTCATATCTGTTAAATTATTTTTTTTATATAGATAGTCAATGAGTTGCTGTATCAAGTTATATATTTGTTTGAAAAATACAAACTAAAATTGAGCCGTGAAAATTGGTAGAACCTTAACGTGGCGTTATTACCCCAGGGTACCTTATGTGGTAAAACGTAGATTATTTCCATAAATCAATCAATTGCCTTAGTTACCGCATCGTAATGGTTTTGATTTATATAACTTGATTTATAAACAATTATTAGTTCAATACGACCATTTTTTTCATCACTATTGCTTTGGGAAATTCGGTTTAAAATGCGCATTTTGACAGTATTTAAAAAACATATATTTTGCCTTTATAAAAAAATCAACCAATACGGCACATTGTATAGTTTTTGAATAAAAGGACCTGCCAATTGAATGCGTTTGGCAGCCAAAATGAATTCCAAAATGAGTCAAAAAATAAGGAATTTGGATTTAAATACACTCTTAATACACTATTAAAAAGTGCTTAAAAATAAACTTTAAAAAATGGTTTTTTTTTTTTTTTTTTTTTTTTTTTTTTTTTTTTTTTACAAAAGACCGTACAAAACATTTTTATTAAAATTTTTAATTAATTTTGATTAGTTTCTTTCGTGCAACTTAGAATCACGAACACATTTTTTTTTTTTTTTTTTTTTTTTTTTTTGCATACTTTATTTAACTGTATCAATAGACAAAACACTTTCTTTTATCTCGTAAGATACAGTGTTTGGAAGCTGCGATAAAAGGCCTACGCGCGTATTCGTTTTATGTTGTGTTGGAATGACTGATTACACGGAAAATCCATAAATATAGCAGAAAATTCCATGTTATTTTAAGACAAAAACTATGATGGATGACAACGTAAATTTATTGTCTTGTCAACACTGACAGATTTTTTTTTTTAGAACGTGGCCAATATTATCTCCACTTGCTTTCGTTAGATGCTCAAATGATATCAAAGCCCAGGTCCACCCATGTTGTCTGGTGAACATTAGATATTAGGAAGAAGAAATGTGGATTTAAGAAATATCTGCACTGAGTGTTTCGAGTTATCTTTGTCTTTCAGATGCAACCATCCAAAATTATGCAAATGTATCATAGGTCTATAGATACAATTAGATTGTATTTAGATTAAGTCGACCAGATGGTGTTCTCTTTTATAGAGGAGGGTGTTCATTTTTAGGGCATTTTTCTCAGCTTAAAATTTTTTTAGAGAGATAAACGGCCATCTGCTCAGCTTATCCTAATTTCAAATTTTCAGAACATCAGTGGAAATCTAGTCAGGCTGGGGATTGCTACGGTGTAAATAGGATCAATAACTCACAATTGGATAATTAATTTAGCAATGAAATTTAATTCTGACGGGGTTTTTTTCTACGTTTTATTTGGTACCTTTATAGAACAGGGGAATTGGCGAATTCGTGAAAAGGGCTTGTTGAGAGAAGAGAATCTGGCAACATGTTTTCTGTCGACTTGTTCACTATTTCTTATATAAAAGCAAATTTTTAGTATAAAGAAACCATTAATCTATTTTTATGTATAAGAAGTAAATTGGACACAAGAAAACAATAATAATAAGTATGTAAATAAAACATTTATGTATATAAAAACACATATATAAACAAACATAAAAACTCATCGGATTATTATTATTTTTTTAATTTATTTATTTATTTATTTATTAGATTTACGGCAGACATCATCAGAAGATAGAAAAATTCCGCATATGGATTGGCGTACATTATACACCGTAAAAAAAAAAAAAAAAAAAAAAAAAAAAAAAAATCTGCAAATGTACTAAACTTTTTCTAGGAAACTGGGATTCCAAGAACTTTTCCTGTAACGGTAACAGCAAAAATTCAAGTTTCAGAATCGATTACATGAATTTTTCCTGTTATCGTTACATGAAAAGTTCTTGGAATCCCAGTTTCCTAGAAAATGTTTAGTACCTTCACAGATTTTTTTTTTTTACAGTGCAGTAAAAACGTCAAGCATATCACGAGCATTTCCAGTTGCAAAAAACAACCAGGTCACCAGATCTTCTTCAGATGTTATGAGAGTATCGTACACCATGCTCTTAATGTAACCCTAAATTAGGAAAATTAAATTTATAATTTGATAAATAAATATTAAAATAAATTTATTAAACTTTATTTATGAAAATTTCATTAAAATTTATTTTTGATTTTCTTTGATCTCGGCAGGTTTCTCTACACAACCAAATAATACATGGCTACTAAAAAAAAAAAAAAAAAAAAAGTTGTTGCGCATTAACAGAATAGAAGATATTTCAGGAATTGTTTTTCTCCATTCAATCGTATTAATTTAAAAAAAATAATTGAAAAAATTAAAAATAATAAAAAAAAGACATTTCTATTTTTAGTTTTTATTTTTAGCTACTTACAGCTGTGCCGACATCTACTACAGTTATATAACAGAAATATTGGATTACAGATAGTACAGAATATATTACGCACGCGATCATTTGTATGTTTCTTCAATTCTGTAAATGGGTTGTACACGATTCCCATGTGCACTTGGACTCCGCCTTTGAAACAAAAAAATGCTTGTTACATTCAATTAGGTAAGTTTAAGTGTGAAAAATTGCACGGCGTTTACTGGTACATCCTTCAAACATCTGTAATTTTTAAAAATGACTTAATATACATTTCGTGCGCTACAAATAATTTCAACGTTATCCAACTGCTGTTTGATGCGTGATTTCTTGTATTATGAATTGTTTCCGTAATAAACTTTTGCCGAAAGAAAATTGATTCAGGGATATTTGATATCGCCATCTTGACTCAAGGTTGAAAGTTCATTATATGCTAGCCACATTCTTTTGTAACAACATTTTTAGTTAAAATGAAAAGTAAAAATGAAATCGTGTTGTAAATTACAATAACTCGAAAAAAATTTCAATAGTTATACGAACAAACAATTTTTTTCAATGCTACAGGCATGTTAGCCTATTTTCTTTTATGATCTAAAGTTTAGTTTTATAGAATAACTTATCAGAATGTTCATGAATATTACATTTCCGACAAGTAGCTACTTCTGAAACAAACTGCATGCATGTTTAACTGGAATGTTTCGAAGGAATGTTTTGCTGCCATTGTGAAAAGAAAATCAATTTGCAAATATCATTGAAATTACCATCGTCACTGAAGATTTTTAAACTTATAAATATATAAACTACTAGCTGACCCGCCCGGCGTTGCCCGGGTCCGTATTAACAATATTAAACGAACTTGAAATTTGTATGATTTTATCAATAACTGGAAGCATGCAGAAATGCATTGTCTGAAATACGTCGCAGCTGACTTTGTGAAAAATCGGTTTTAAAAACAACAACTAATATTAAGCTCTAGAAATACTTAAAATGAGCAATGAGAAACACGGGAGGGAACATGTATCCAACGATTGCGTTAGTTTCGTGTTAAAGTGTTGATATTTACCCGTAAAAATCACTGTTAAATCACGTAACTAATTATTTTTTTCGCATAGAAATCCCAAGTGAAAAATTTTGAATTTCAAACTAATTATATCATTCTTAAATCCGACTATACCGTGAATGAATCGATACGCGATGATAAAAGATTGGTATATAGTATTATAATTTCAGAGCCATTTAACAAAAGTGTATATTTTTAATCAAAGCATGCGTAATGTTGACTCTGTGGACAAATTCCTAACCGTAAACTTTTGTACCATAACCATAATCTGTCTGTAACCTAACTGCGACTTAACATTACCCTACCGTAACTTAAATATAACATAAATGTAACCTAGCCGTCACTTTGAAATATCAATATAGAAGCATCATTTAAGATTTTGCTTGAAAAGTTAACATTCTTTCGTTAATGTCTTAAAATCGTCTGCACTCTGAAATCTATATTTTAGACTAATATTTGTTATTTAAGTTTTCGCGCATGATTTTAAAAGAATGTTTTCATAAATATATTTTATATATTGACATAGAGTTATTAATATGTTGTTAAATTAAAAACATATTTTCATCTACGTTATAAAGTATTAAAAAGTTCTGAAAAAAAAGAAAGCTTTTAGTAATACAATTTTTAGTTCAAATCAAACGTTTTCAATATTTTATTTAATTTTATTTTGACATTTAAATTATTTCGAATTTATCAATTTCAATTATTTTAAAAGCAAACATTTTTTAAAAATAAATAATATAATAGAAAAAAGACCATTTTAAAAAATTACTATTTCTTCATAAAATACGCTTCAGCTGTTATTCAATTCTTTCAATTCGTCTTATTAATACAAAATCCCTTCCACATGCTTTTGTTTGGGACATTAATATTTGAGCGATAAATGGTTTAATATTGCAACTCTTTTTTCGGTTTACTTCACCACCACCTATCTTTTTCCTCCATGGTTTGCAACCGCTGTGATAAAAAATCATTATTTAAACTGACAGTTTGCCAGTCTATGAATTTTAAAGGTCTGTTCCAGCTTTTTAAATTATTTATGCGAAAATTTTATGCAACCAACCAACCATAACTAAATGAAGAGAAAAAAAAGAAGAAAAAAGGCGATTTTTTATGAGAGTGATCTTTGGAATTTAATTAATTACTCAGTTAATAAATAGAATTTCGAAATTCTGAAGCTCAGGTGCATCAGGAGAGATATTGGGCTACTCTCATAAAAATTTTGAGCTTCGTACGTCCCATAGATTTTGCTAGCCATCGCAGACACACACACACACACACACACACACACACACACACACACGCAGACAGAGCGATTTGTTATTTTATTAGTATAGATGTTTTCTTTTAACAATGTTATTGGTTGTAATTTATAATGATGAGGAAAATTAAAAATCGTTCTAAATTGTAATAATTAGAGAAAGATAAATTTTTCAGTAAAAATTATATACAGCAAGTTTTTTTGTCAATGTTTCAGACATTTTAATATTTTACGTTCAATAATCTAAATAGAAAAAATAACTGGCCAGAATGTTAATATATGAGCAAACTGGAACTGGAAAAAATTAACCTTTTTTTACATTTGAGTGCTTGTAATATAACCGCACTATAACACAGAGCTTCCATTTCTGTTCAGAACATAATGGAATAAATCTTTTAACTAGATTTATTCACACTCAAAATTTCGCCTAATTTAATCAGAGATTCTCTATAAGAAAATTCTAGTATCGAAGAATTTCCGGGTCATGAAATTTATGGACCTGTACAAATCCTGTACAGTGTTGTTAATGGGCTCTTTTTTTTTTAACTTCAAATTTCTTGAGTGGCACTATTTTTTTTTTAATGGTGAAATTTGTCTTATTTAATGACACATAAATTAAAGCAAAAACAAGGAAACGTTTATCCTTTCAAAAAAGTGGTATCAATCAAGAATTTCAAATAAGTAACCTACTGGCAACACTGACCCTGTAATAAAGTTTATCACTTATGGAAATAACAGAAAATTTGATTTTCCTGAAATCGAATTTCAAGATTTCCTATCAATATTATTTCTTATCTATAAAATTAATCTAGAAGTGTCAATTAAAGTTTATTAGTGTTTTCATGTAAAACATTTAAGAAAATCAAGCATAAAAACTTTGTTTATTAGGTTAAGCAAAAAGTTCCAGGAAATTTTTAATCTAAAACAGTCGAACCTCGTTAACATGAACCTTAAGGGGAATCGAAATTTTGTTCATGTTAACAGTAGTTCATATTATAACAGATATAAATTTACCAAGTGCGTGAAAAAAGGTCGGGCCAGGATTCGAACCATGGATGTATTGGCTGAAGCCGCCAATGCTCTTCCAACTGAGGCATCCCGGCTACTAGATTAGGGCTACTAGATTAGGGCTACGAAAACTGAAAGATTTCCTCACCCAAATGACCTCAACGATCACAAAATCGGGTCTGATACTATGGATCGGCTCAACTTAATAAATCGAAGGTCAATATTTGGAACTGCACAAAACGCTGCATACGAAATCATATTAAATTGATTTGAAACACGATTATTCAATCTGTAAATTAATTATAAAAGGTGTAAATTTTCCAACACACTTGGAACATTTACATCTTTTATAATTAATTTGCCGATTAAATAATCGTGTTTCAAATCAATCCAATAGTAATTCATGTTATTAGTGCCATATTTATTACGTTCGTTTTTATAGGGAACGTTGAAAACAATTCGTGTTAAAAGTAATTCACTTTAAGCGTGTTCATGTTAACGACGTTTGATTATAGTTACCAGAATTTGTATCGTATATAGGAGGAGTAGTGGTATATATAAAATAGTTCGAAAATTTGGATCCCACAGTGGCTTCTTTCGACCATGGCCTCCTTCGTTCAATGCAACACTTTTTCAAGGACGTCGATTTGAATCTTTTAATGATGTTAAAAACGCATGCCAAGAGTTTTTTTTATTCCACGGAGCCGCCATGGTACTTCCAGCAAATACGAAATTTGGCAGGGAGTCGTCGACTATGATGGTCTCCATTTTGAAGAATAGTTCTTGTTGCTTTTACTGGTAGTTTGCGTATAAGAACGCAATTTTCACAAATTTCCCAGAACTTTTCTCTCAACCTCTTTATAATAAGTATACATTTTCCCCAGCCTTATCTGCTCACTTCCGGTATTTGAATCATAACTTCCACTTTATTAAATTTTTCATAAACAGGGATGTAATTGTAAAACTAACAGAGGATATATGTTCTAAGCAGAGGATATACGCTCAAAGCAGAGGGTTTACCAAAAAGTGTGTATACTACAGCTTTCTTGAGAAACAGAGAGTATACGATGCTCCTTTAAAAAATCTAGAAGGTATACGGCGTATATTCTCCACTACATCCCTGGTCATAATTCATTTTCCAGTAATCACAGAAATAAAATTAAAACAGATTTGTAGTCGCAAAAGACGACTCCCTCAAATGATACAATAAAACATTTTTCACCAAAGCGGACATTTCAATGTAGGCAGATACTTTAATAGCGAGTTTCATTTGAATCATAGAAATAAAATTAAAACAGATTTGGAATCGTAAAAGATGGCTGTTTCAAATGAAACAATAAAATATTTTTCACCAAAGTGGACATTTCAATGTAAGGCAGATATTTTAACAGTGAATTTGAATTTGAGAACAGCGTACGGAATAATTACCAGAACATTTGTGTTTGTGAAATGATTGATAGTCCTATCTTTAAAGTACAAAAAAATATGTTTTGATGATAAGTTCTTTTCGCTTTTTTCTTTGTCAAAATGTTATGATGAAAATCCTTAACAAAAAACAACAGTTAAGATTTTTAAGCATATTTTCTTTTTACTTTTATTAACTGTCAAGTTATACTAAAGTGATCATTCTGAAACTTTTCTGCTAGAAACATTGACAGCGTCAAAATAAAAACCACTTTTCCCTCGATAATCAGACTTCAATTCAGAACTTCGAACCTGAATCGAATATAAAATACGAAATTTATTTTTTAAGCTGACATATAAAATTTTCCTTATGTTTTACAAGTAGCGTTCAACTATTGTTTGAGGAATTTTTCGGTTGTTCACCAAACCTCTGTGAAGCAGAAAGTGACAATAACTTCAAACCCATTGTTGACCTTTCTACCCTTTTAACACATCTTAGGAGGTTATCGAAGGGATTTTTCAAGCTTTTCGAAGCGGACATTTTGATTCACCGTAAGTTTAACATCTTGATTCTTCCCCCTTTTTTCTTTTCGTTTTCCTGTCTTAAAATGTCGACATGATGTCATAAATGAGACGTAAGTATGTCAAGAATTTATTTCTTAAAGTTTTTCAGTTGTTTGATGTGGAGGAAGGGGAATTGATTAGGGTGATGTGGCAAAGTATTGTAAATGAAAAAATATTTTTTTTAATATAAAAATTTTAATAAAAATTAAAATGTTGACTTATTGGCTATTTTTTTTTAATGGATTAGATTTGGTTAGAATTAAAAAAATCACATAATTTTCGTTCAAAATTTCGTTTTTTTCTTCCGTTTAAAATACTTTTTAAACACGTCAAAATCAGTCTCAGTAGTCAATGAGTGAATTATGAATTTTATAAGTTATAAATTGATATTGAAAGGGAAATGACCGTTTTGGAGCAATAGAGGATACATATAACTATTTATACTCTTTCTTTCTTTTTTTCCCCGAAGCCTGAGTCTGATATTAAAAATACGCAGTAGTCAATTATAATAACATTTTAAAATTAATTGTTCTTCAGTCATCCGCTAAATTCTTTCTAATGGAGTTATATATATATATTATTCGTTTGAAGATTAATTTTATCATCTTTTAAAAAATATTTTCGTTCATAAAAATAAGTATTAATCTTAAATACTTTTTTATGACAACGTTTGCACGCGTAGGAATAAAACGCATTTGTTGAAAACATTGTTAAAATGTTCTTTGTACGCTATTAATTATGAAATGAAAATTATCTTGCTATCAGGATCTGCTTATACGGTATTGACACTCTAAACCACAACTGCATGGGGATTCCCAGATGAATAGCATCATAAGATGAAACGAAAAATTTCATCTGAATTTAATCGTAAAATATATACTGTGAACTTTAAAAGTACGTCGTTTACTTAAAAGGTGACTATAAACAATATAGATTTTAAAAATTTAAAGTGCATGCATTATTTAATCCCAGAGTAGTTTCGGCTTACATCCGCAGCCTTCATAAGGAAGGAAATTTTTATCAACTTGTTAATTTATTCATTTCAATGTGTCTCTGAGGTGTAGAAGCTTATTATTCTTATGATGTTGCGAAAGTAATGCTTCGGATTAAAATATATGCACAGGAAATATTATTGTGTGTATAAATTTTTAATATTTGACGATATCTAACCATATATTGGAGATACTGTATGATATTGCGTCATTAAATACTTGATTACCGTTATGCAGTATTTCTATTGATTCTCTGTTATTGGGACTTACAATAATTAGATGTTGGGTACACAATTTTTGCTTGATAAAAATATATTATTATATTCAGTTTATAATTTAGGTATGACAGAGCTGTAGGCTGAAGAAAAAAAATTTTATATCTGCATTATGTTCTTTAATTATTTCTTTGAATTTTCTTTACGTTATACCTATGTATTCCATCATATTATTTAGATTGATTCAGAAATAAATAGTATATACACCGATCTTTTTCGTCTTTTGGGATTCGGTTATTAAATTCGAATTATTTAATTACAAGTACGAAAAATTAAGAAATACTTTACTGAAATACAACATAAATTTGATAGCTGCCTTCCAAGAAAATTTCCTCTTTATCTTATTAAATTGCAAGTTTTACTAAAATATTCTCGACGTTTTGGAAAATGTTTCATAATCTATGCCTAACGCATGAGTTTTCTTTATTGTTTTTATTTTTTGAGTCCAGTTATTCCGAAAAATGTAAGTGAGGTGTAGAAATATCATTTTATCATTAAAATTTCAGAAATTTTTTAATTAAAGAGCTAAAATTATTTATAAAGAATAACACAAAGTATTGTTTCCACAAAAAATCACAATGACGAATTATTAATAAATTCCTTACAAATGTTCATTCTTGCTTTTATTTAAAAAAAAAAAAAAAAAAAAAAAAAAACTATTTTTACTTTTTTATTTAAACAATGTTATAGAAATCAGTCACATAATTAATCAAGACACAAAAGAAATATATAACTTCAAAGTAGATTTTAATTTATTTGTTTGTGGCGATAATGCATTGTTTTCATATTTCAATGCCATAATGTTTTCTTTTAAGAAACTGTTCAAATAAGTATATTAGATTTCTTTTTAAATTTTTTTTGTTTATCTAAGAAAAATATACCAGAAAGAGTTCCTTTTCAAATGAATAGTTGATCACTAAAAATTAATGACTATTTTTATTATTGTTTCACCAAACTTTCTCTTTAATTAATTTCAACATTTTGAAAATAATATCATTTAAACACTGTCGGTATTCTTTTGTGTACGTACGTTTACAAATAGATTATTTTTTAAATTCATTGTTTTCTTGCTCAAAACGTCAAACTTTGGATTTATTTAATTCTTTTTTAAATATGAAACAAAATGTGAATATATATTTTTTATATGCCTTTATTTAAGTTGATTTAAAAGAGAGATTTTGTAATCAATGCTTCACTCAATCCTTGATGTGCTGTTAAAAAAAATCCTGTGTAATCCATTATGTTAAATCTTATGTAAAATTACAGAGATTAGAAAAATAGAGATTCTGTTAAATAACGGAAAAGTTATTAAGTAGTATTACAATAGACTCAGTAAATTAATATCGTTAAAAATACACAAGACTCTGTAATTTTATTTTTAAATATAGTGTTTTAATTTAGTTATCAAAGTTAATTTACCACTCAATCTTCTGTGAATTTCAAAGAGCTTGAATTTTTCGAATAAATTTGAAGTGCTGTATCATTTAATTTTTATACAATTTTTCTCTTGCCGTCCCGAGGTTTGAACCCGAGACATCTTAACACCTGAATCATACCTTACTGAAAGAGCTATAGAAATTTTTATCGTATGCAAAGTTTTTTTTTTTTTTTTTTTTTTTTTTTTTTTTTTTTTTTTTATGATTTAGCAGTAAAAAATCTTTTGTGATCTTCAAAGATTTCGTTTCAAATCTATTCGATAAATAATTTATAAAAAGCTTATTTTTTAACCTTTTTTTTTTTAAATTTATTTTAGATCTATGCATAATACCTATTATTTTTTTAATGAATTTTGCATTTTAATTAGTTTATGTAATAAAAGAAATTCAATGGATTTTTTTCAATGAAAATATTTGAATCTAATTCAATTTATACAACAATGGAAGCATATGAATCATTAGGTAGCCGAATTTTTTTGGTCGAGTTTCTCCGATGACATCATTTTTTGTTGGAATTGTGCATTATTCTACCATAGTGACGTCATTTGCATACCAGTCTGTAGATGTTGCTTAAGACTGGATTGCAAATGTGGAATTCTTCGGTGGATGTGAATGACATCAGTTTATATAAAATAAAAGTGTGTGTTTTAAATCTTAAAACTGGAATATACTTATACTATCTATATTTATATGCATATAATTTTTTCCTTCTAGAGCGACACTGCATTCTGAAAAAGTGGAATTCCTGTTATCTAGCTGAATTTTTATTTCTTTTATCGCTTTTGGATCATCCATTATAACGTGCCTTCAAGAGCTTCTTTTTTAGGAGCGTTCGTAATTATGTAATACGCAGCATCTATAGTCGTCGAACAATCCGTCCATCTGTCCTGTCCGTCTGTCCACATATAACAGAGCAAAAACTACCCAACCGAATCGTTTGAAATTTAAAATTTAAAATTATTGCATAATTTTATAAAGTCATTTCAAATTTTATGAATATTGGATGTATTGTTCAGTTACAGGGACAATTAAAAGTATTCCGTTACATTACGCGGCCATATAGTTTCAAGTGCATTTTAATAATGTACTTCTCACTTTCGAACATAATAAAATTGATATGCATCTGTGAATTATATACTAAAATATACATTCTGTACAATGTGTGGTACAAAGAATATTTGTTATTAACTTACAGAACCACACAAAAGTTTTCAGTTGCATAATGGTATGGGGGATAACATGCGTTTTAAATACATTAAACTATTTCACATTTTACGAAATTGATATACCTTGCTGAGGTTTACTTTCTGTAATAATAGAAAGCAAATAGTACTTACAGAGGCACGCAAAAGATTTCGGCTGCTATAATGAATCTGAAGTGCTGTATACTATTACACCAAGATCTGAATATTTTTAAAACTTCGTTACATAAGAACGCAGATCGCTTGACATTCAATTTCCGACTTGTTTATTAAAATTTTTTTAATTAAAGAAAACTTTATTATTTTTCCTTTATTATTCTAGATTTTTGAGATTTCTTTGTACTTTTAAAAATCCCAGAAGAAAAAGCTTTTTCAAGAACCATCTATAATTCTATTGAATCCCTTTTAAACATATCATGATTGATAGACGCAAGAAATTTTAGTGTCCAGTTACTAAAGTTCTCTTGTTTATTATTAAGCTTTTAAAGGAACACTTTTCTCTTTTTCTTAGAAAGTAAGAAAGAAAGATAAATATCCCATTTGAAACAATAATAGAAATTAAATAAGTTTCGACAGTTTGAGTATCATCATCAATATAGTTACAAATAAAATGTCAGAGATTTTATGTGTGTTTCTGTTTATCTTTGAAAAACTTTAATACTTACCAATTCGAGTAAGTTATTTTCGCGATAAATTATATTTTTATATTTCTGCACAAGTTATTTTTCACTTTAACCCTTTATATATAAAACTATGCTATTCCCAAATTCAAACTATAACTACTTCCTAATGCATTTTTAAATTCATTTTCATTCGCAAAGGTTTTTAATTTTCATTTACTTTTATTTAGAAACTGTGTAATCGAGCCTTTTTTTACCGTTTTTCGGTAATGGCAGAAGATTTGCTGTCATAGATGGCATTTTGAAACAAATATCCCAATATAACAACGTAAGAAAAGAGAAAGAAAGAAAGAAAGAAAACCCACCAGCGAAAAAAGACAACAATCGTTTATAATTCATAGGATTCATTCAAGTCTTTTTTTTTTTAATTGAGAACTTGTTTCCAAATTCTTTCAGTAGTCATTGCATGCAAATATCATGTTTTTATATTTATAAATTAATCAGAAGATGCGACAGAAATTTTAACATAGTCGGATGGAAGAAAATATTCTTTTGTGAACTACCTTAATGAAAACTGTACATTTCAAAGCATTTTCGTGATTTTGTTAAAATGCGTCAGAAGATTTGTGAAACCATTAAAAAAAATTAAAAAAGATTTTGTCTGTTAAAATTAAAGAAATGAATTTGCATTTATGAAAGTTTCGAGGAATTTATATTTCTACTCAAAGCACTTTGTTACAGCGTTGCTTCTAGTATTTTATAGAATTAGAAAACTTATATAATATATATCATGACTTACCAATAACCAATACAGTTTTAGACTTTTTCCAGAATGGATGTTTTGCTGTCTATGACCTTGAATATCCATAAAGTTGAATAATTATAATTGAAAAAGAACTTAAAGTTAACTAATATCCAATTTATTTATTTATTTTAAAAATGTAACGAATTATACTTTTGAAATATAATTAAGTATAAAATATCTATCTATTACTCATCCTAAATTGCGTTACTTCCCAATCGATGTGGTAAATGAAATTTATAACAATATATTTTTTAATAATTTCGTTGGTTCATAAAGGGTTAAATAAATCCATGTCTTTTTAAGTTAATATAATGAGATTAATTCAATTTTTTTCCCCAGAATTATATAGTCAAATTTAAAATAATGTTAATTTGTTTAAAACGAACATCATTTAACTCGCCTACACGCACTGTCATGTCCAGGTCGTCCAGATGATGCGACTTAAAAAGGATCCAAATGCGAAACTTAGGGACACAACTTTTAACTCATTTTTATAAATGAAGGCACAAAATTTGTTGGACAGTCTATTGAAGTGAATTGGATTTAAGAGTTCCATTTTTTAACTTCTTATCGAGTTATAAGCGACTTTGGTCAACAACTTTTCCCCTTTCTCTGACGAGTTTTTCTCCTTTCGTCCTAAAATTCGGTTCAAAACATCCACTTTGATTGTATTTTCTGAAAGAATTTTTGAGTTAAAAACCGTTATTTTTTTATTATATAGTTTCTGAATTACAAACACTTCTCAATTTCAATCGTTTCCAAACAAATATGAATTAAAAAGGCTTTTCAAGAAGTTGCACGTTTGAATTTGAAAACAGCCTTAAATGATTATGTACCGTGGACCTTTTATTGAAATTTAGAAGAGTTTACCATAATATAGAAAATGATCTATAGCCTTTTACATATTTTCTGATATGATTCTGTAGCCTTTCAAAGTTTTATATTTCCCCCCCAAACAAGCAAGGACTTGAGTATGTTCTTTTATTTGGTCATAAAAATGCCAAAAAAAATGCAGTGTCTTAGTTTTATTTATTTATTTAATTGAGTTGGGGGTGAATGGGGTGGAAAAGCGATGGAAAATATTAAAGTTAACTAATTCTTAAATTCAAGAAGACAAAATAAATAGCATTTATTGTAAATGTACTCTCCTAAAACCTCACCCACAAAATAGCTCAAGTTGAACCGATGTCAACTTATCTCACGATTTGAAAGTCAGCTTCTCAAAAAGAGTTGAAACGAATGAACGAGTTGTTTTTAAGTATTTTAAATCAAGTGAGTAATTTAAATAAGCAATTTGAATCAAAATGAGTAAAACGTTTTGGAAAACAATTCATTTGCTATCCATTAAATTACAGCTCTTTCCTGAGAAGGCAAATCCACTTTTTCGTTATAAGAATGTATAATATACATTCGAATGTGTAATATACATATACGCAATTATTTTTCCTGACTTCATCATGAACAGTAAAATCTCCTGAGATGGAATAGGAAAAATATGAAATATACCCTGTGTTAGGCAGATTTTCGTCTTAAAAATTACAAGGTCGATTCAATCATGGTACTTTTTTTTCCGGCAGCGAGAAAAGATTTTGTTTCATTACTATTCCATTACAACATAATGATGACAACAAACTGATCGTTCACTAATGAATGATCAGTTTTATCAGATTAAATGATTATCGGTTTTGTAAATTTATAAAATTAAATGCATTGAAATTTTTGTAATAAATGCATTGAAAAGCTGCATTTTTTAATAAAATATATCTTCCAAGCTAAATCGGAAGAATAGATTTTATGGTACTGCTCTGTTATCCCGTCGACCGATGTCGCCGAATTATACAAATCGCCAAACTAATAGCCAAATTATACATATTGACGTAATTTTTATTTTAAATAATAAAAAAAAATAATTAGTAGAATATTAATAAAAATACAAATAAAAAGTCGAAATAAAAATCACTTAATGACCTTTTAAACACGTGTATCTTATTTAATGTCATTGCATGTGACATTCACGATCATCCATTGTTGGCATTTAATCCTTTAATTTGGCAATAGTATTTTGGTCGACGGGATAACAGAGTAGTACCGATTTTTTTCTTTTTCTTTTTCTTTTTTTTTATTTTTAAAATGCATGTGTTCATGATATTTAATACAAATTAAACAAATTGGTCTTACTTCTATATTCACTATTTTGGTGGGAAATGTAGTTTATAAGGAAAATTTAAATTTTGGCTTACCAAATGTAATTAAATAGATATGAGGTAATTATATAAAAAAATATTCAAATTATAGTTTAAAAATCAACAACAACACCTGCTAGCTTCATGCATTTCCGAACAAAAATAAATTAAAACTTATGTCATAAAGTTGCTTCTTTTGATTTGAGAACAGCCTTAAGTAAGAAAGAAAAAAATCTTCACAGTAAAGTTAAAGACGTGAAATGTAACAGCATTCAAATGAATTTTTTTTCATATATCTTTGATATACCTTAATATCATAATCTAACGGAATTCTTACGCCTGTTCCTGTAAACGAACTATAAGAATAACAAAAACCCGATTAATGAACTTACCCAAAATATTTGTTAAATCATTATATGATCCCAATTAGCTTCGAATCCGTTCAGTATTTCGGGTGTTATCATGATGGCAAATTTTCTATTATTTCTAGATCGATACATAGATAAGTAGACAAACAGACATATTAAAGAGATGCTTTCAGTATGTTGATTGTAAAAGAAAAAAAAGCTTCAAATATCCGAAGATGAAGGAAAGAAATTTAAGTAAGATCTGTCAACTTCAACAAAAAATACATTTAAACATCTAGTTTCATTTAGAACAGGTTTCCACAAACTAATGGTACTCATCGCAATTCTAGTATTTTTTTTTTTCTTCTTAATTTTCATCATAGCAATATGAAATTTTGTGCACATATACATTTCACCAAAAGCATCAGATCACCTTCAAAAAAATTTCCAATCTTACTAAAATTCTTATTTTTTTTTATTTTTTTTTTTTTTTTTACATTTTTGAACGAAATTTTTAAATGCTCCCCGTGTCTTAATTTTTGAGATATTTTCTTGATTTTGCATTTTTATCACTTAAAACTCTATTATAAACAAATCTGTGTAAGATTTTTTTTTTATCTCTTGAATAGTTAATACTTTACAGATTTTTTTTTTCTAAATTCCATATCGATTTTCATCAAAATTTTGCCTTTTAATAAGTAAAAAATCAAATTTGACTATCTTAATGAAGGCGAATTTTAAAAAGCTTACACGGTTTCTTTTTAAACAATTTCAGGATACTTCCTTATCAATTTCATAAATATTGATAAAAAAAATTACGTCGCAAAGAGCATTTCAAATATCTAAAAACGCTGAAAAATTAGTTTTGAGAAAAACAGATTTAAAGTATATGAATACCTTTATTATTTACTTCTTAAAACTTTCATAAATGATATTCTAATAAGAAAAAACTGTTTTGGTACTATTATATCACAGAAAGAGATATCTTTTGCGACGATTTTGCTCAAATAAAGGTCCACTGTCCCCTTAAGTTCTAGTACGTAGTTTAGTAATTCTAGTACCCTTGGTTTTGGGAACAAAATGGCCGTGTAATTACAGCATCTAAAATATACAGTTTTTTCAATAATTTGAAATTCAAAATGCACTCCCAATAAAATTTTCAACTTTCTAAATAAATGATGTATCTAAATAGAAGAAAGCCAATAGTTTTCACTGCAATTTTTACAATTTTCATTGGATAAAGGATTTGAGTGTGTTGCATTATTCAAAATTTTTACACTGAGATTACATTTCTTCAAAATCGCTTTTATGCTTTGAGACTTACAAAAGGCACTAAAATCTGACGTTCTGTCGAAAGCACATGCCATTCTATCATTTTTTTTCAACTTTCCAAATCTAAGATTTCGGAATTCTTTGTATCGGAGAAAAAATTGTTCTTTAAAATGTGCCAACCTTAAAAGAAATTGAATGGTGAATTTTTATGCAGAAATACTATCAATGAATAATAAATAACTTGCAAAAGGGAGTTTTTAAAAAAAGGATTTTAAACATTTTTGAATATGATAAAATGTTTCACGCTTTCAATGATTTTTTTTTTTTTTTCATTTTAAAAAACATAATTCATATAACACACATTTTAAGTTACAGTGATTTAAATCAAAACAGCATTAACTTACATATATTATTACTTCATAAAAACAAATACAACCATTTAAAATGACTTAAAGGCGTTTTATTAAAATAAATACATTTTACAACTATAATATTAAAATAAAATACTTTCGAGTATATGATGCATTCATCTTCAGGGTTAAAATTGTTAGAAATCAGAAATAGAGTTCATCCATTTATACTTAATAGATTATTGGAGAGAGATGCGTAGCTACAATTATTTACAAGAGGGGGGGGGATAGAATTAAAAAATTTCTGAACTTGAAACAAACTGCTCTAATTTCCAATTGAATTGACTTGTGCAGCAAGGAAAAAAAATCTTTTCAAAGAAAATTACTGAAACTAAAAATATAAAAACTCTTATTATTGGTTCGATCAATAAAAAATTAAATGCACCTGTTTCACTTAAAAAATTAAAATCGAAACTAGATTTTTACTTTCTTCTATCTTTACAAGAAGAAAGTATTGGATTCATGAAAATTTTCGACTTCCGGTTTTCGACGGATTTATACGTTTTAGAAGGTCCTGAACACGTTTTGACTATTTTTAGAAAATGTCTGTCTGTGAGTCTGTCCGTCTGTCTGTCTGTCTGTCTGTGTGTCTGTCTGTCTGTATGTGACAAAAAATTTGTGGGCGCTCTATCTCAAGAACTAATGCTCGAAATTTAATAAAATTTTATATTCAGTTAAACCTTTATATGAATTAGTGCCTATTGGTTTTTGGTGAAAATTGGCCTGCAGGTGGCGCTGCTATACTACGTTTTTCATGATTTTCAAGATTGCTATATCTCAAGAACTAATGCACAGAATTTCACCAAACTTCAGATTCCGCGATACCTTGAGATACATAGCTGCTGATAAGGTTTTGGTGTGAACTGCCCTGTAGGTGGCGCTGCTATGCTACATTTTGCACGATTTTTGCGATAGCTATATCTCAAGAACTAATCCAGAGAATTTCATCAAATTTTAGATTCTGTTACACTAGAATATATAACATAACTAGACGCTGATTGCATTTTGGCATTAAACTTGCAACAGGGGGTGCAGCTATGCTGCATTTTGCACGATTTTTCCGATAGCTATATCTCAACAACCAACCCACAGTATTTCATCAAACTTAGATTTTGTTACAAAATGACACATAACATAATTACATGATGATTACGTTTTGTTATAAATCCTTCAACTGATGGTGCTGCTGTGCTATATTTTACACGTTTTTTTTTAAACTAGCTATATCTCAAGAACTAATGCAAAGAATTTCATCAAACTTCAGATTCTTTTACACCATAACATAATTAGACGCTTTTTTACGTTTTGGAATAAATTGTCCAAGATATGGTGTTGCTGTGCTACGTTTTGCAATTTTTTTGTTATAACTATATCTCAAGAACTAATGGACGAAATTCCATCAAATTTCAGATTCTGTTAGGTCTTGACATAAATAGATGCTTATTAGGTTTTAGTATAAATTATCCAACATGAGGCACTATTAAGCTCATTTTTTTAAGAATATTAATTAAATTTTGCGTTTTAGGCTTTTCGGATACCAAAATCTCATTAGGCTAAGTCAAATGTTCGAGGAAATTCGATAGTGGATAACTTTGGGGTCACCACGTTTTTTTTTTTTTTTTTAATATTAAAATGTACTTATGAGATAGAAGAAAGTTTTGGGATTGACACATCCAACTAGTTTTTTTTTACTTTACTATCTTTTGAAATTATTCGGCTTGAAACTGAAGATAAAAAAATTAGCATGCAATTTTGGAAAATGAATAGCTGAATTTTGAAAATTTTCTTTACCTTTTCCTTAAAAAAAAAGAAAAAAAATCTTTAATAGTATTTTAAATTTCATTTGCTTTAAAAGCGTACAGCCAATAAAGTCTAAACGTGTTCTATTTGGGCACATTTCTACTCTATTAGATGTATGCATTATAAGTAAATAAAATTTGAAATATTATTTGAATTTAAGGCGTAAAAAATTTTCTACAAAAAAAAATCTCAAAAAAAAAAAAAAAAAAAAAAAAAACTTTTTTGTTTATTTTTTCTGAATAATTAGTTATTCCATTTCAATTTATTTTTATGCTATTTGAGATCAAAATGAAGAGGGTGTAGACATAACGCTTTTCTTTTCTGGTGTTAGAGCAGAATGCTATTTCAAAAGAATTTTTTCTATGTATACAGGCATTGATGGCGACGACTAAAGACCCTCTACAACCATTCTGGCGAAGACTAGGGACGGAGTGAGGGTATATGGAAGTACACGTCGTGTACCTTCTAGATTTTTGTTTTAAGAAGCTCCATATAACCTCTGATTCTCAAATAAAGCATCACCGTATACACTATAATTGCCATTGATTATGGGACACTTGCGATTTTAGACAGTTTACTAAATATCTAAACAAATACATGAGGAATCATCTCGAAACTCTTAGTGTATAAATATAATAGTATACGTCATACATCTCCGTGAAGAGTTTTTACCGAAACTCCATAGGGGACCGTCAACAAATTAAAAAAGAATGAATATCTTTTGAATAACCCTGTCAAAACTAATGTAGCAATAGCGCTCAAACTCTAGATTATGATTGAATGCTTTATTTTAATACACTGTGTTCATTTTTATGCAAATAGCATGCATACTCGCAGAGCAATTAAGGTTTTTATAAAAATGGTCCCAAATTTTTCCAAGTTTTTCCCTTATAATTTTCAGAGTTCTTAATATAAAATAATATTTTTTTTCAGAAAATATGACAAACAACATTGCACACAGTACCCTGTAATCAGAATTAGAAAATAATGAAAATTGTATACAAAATGAGTTGGTTTACTAAATAATTTTTTACTGCGCATGCGTCAGCGATATCAAAATTTCATTTGCATATTATGTTAGCTAAATGTATAGAGCAACTTTTGTGAAAGTCACAAAATCATAACTTGAAAATTCTGAAAATAATCGTCAATTGAATAAGTTGAAAATCCGTTATTCTCAAAATGAAGCAAAAACAAGAGGGGTTGTATCCATATATACATTGATTAGTGTCAATATAGAATACACAATACGGGATATTACGACTACTTTTGGATAAAATCCCTCATTTTTTTGCTTCATTTTGGAAACAACGGATTTTGTCCTTTTTCTATAGACGATTACTTTCAGAATTTTCAAGCTATAATTTTGAGACTTTTACAAGAGTTGCTCTATACATTTAGCTAACATAATATGCAAAGGAAATTTTGATATCTTTGACGCATGCGCAGTAAAAAATTATTTAGTAAACCTACTCATTTTTCATACAATTTTTATTATTTTTTAATTCTGATTACAGGGTATTGTGTCCAATGTTGTTTGGCATATTTTCTGAAAAAAATATTATTTTATATTAAGAACTCTGAAAATTATAAGGGAAAAACTTAGAAAAATTTGGGGCCATTTTTATAAAAACCTTAATTACTCTGCGAGTATGTATGCTATTTGCATAAAAAATGAACACAGTGTATTACAATAAGGCATTCAATCATAATCTAGAGTTTGAGCGCTTTTGCTACATTAGTTTTGACAGGGTTATTCAAAAGATATTCATTCTTTTTTAATTTGTTGACGGTCCCCTATGGAGTTTAGGTAAAAAATCTTCACGGAGATGTATGACGTATACTATTATATTTATACACTAAGAGTTTCGAGATGATTCCTCATGTATTTTTCTAGATATTTAGTAAAATGTCTAAAATCGCAAGTGTCCCATAATCAATGGCAATATAGTGTATATTACTTATTTATGACAGTTGATGACGTCAGCGTATACCTCGGCAACGTCGGATATTTTATTTATTCTTTTATTTATTGGATGCCGAAATGTATATACAGGGTGTTTCTAAATTCATGGTCTAAACTTTAAGGGGTGATAGTACACATCAAGACAAACAATATTTAAATAGGAAACCAAGGGTCCCAAAGTCTTCCGAAGGAGATAGGCGCCATTAAAGTTTAGGATCCAAAAATTCAAATGATTATGAAAAACAGAAAAATTGGTCTATTCGTTTGCGGTTTTCACTAAAATTATTCTTTATGTCAGTATTGTCTTGAAAATAAATTATAAAGATAAATTTCAAAAAATGACGATAGAGGGCGCTTTAGACTTTAGAGTAACGAACAACTATTTTTTACCGTTATTTTTTGTATTTCTTTAAAGGTTTCGTAAGCTTAGACTTAAACTTAAATTTTGAGCTCAAATCTGAATAGTTGGAAGCAGTTAAGTAGCACAAACTTAACTGTGTTCAGAGGGTTTTAAATTCAAATTATTATAAAAAACGGAAAAATAGGTCAATTGATTTGCGGTTTTTACTAAAACTATTCTTTATGTCGGTATTTTATTAAAAATGAATTATAAAGATAAATTTCAAAAAATGCCGATAGAGGGCGCTTTAGAATTTGGAGTAACGTACAACTATATTTTACCGTTATTTTTCGCATCTCATAAATTTTTCTTAGAAGCTTAGACATAAACTTAAATTTCGAGATGAAAATCTGAATCGTTGGGAGTGGTTAAGTAGCGCAAACTGAACTGTGTTCAATGGGGGTGGGGAGGTTCAAATTTCAAATGATTATAAAAAACGGTAAAAATTGTTCGATTCGTTTGCCGTTTTCGCTAAAACTATTCTTTATGTCAATATTTCCTTGAAAATAAATTTTAAAGATTAATTTTAAAAAATACCGTTAGAGGGCGCTTAAACTTTGGAGTAACCAACAACTATTTTTAACCGTTATTTTTTGTATCTAATTAAATGCTTGTAAAAGTTCAAACTTAAATTTTGAGCTCAAAATCTGCATCGTTTTGAGTAATTAAGTGCGGAAATTTGAAATGTGTTCACGGGGTGGGGAGGGTAACATTTTAACTCCTGAACACTGTTCAGTTTCCGCTTCTTAACCCCTCCATCGATTTAGAATTTGAGCTCAAAATTTAAATCTAAGCATTTGCAAGCATTTAATTAGATACAAAAAATAACGCTTAAAAATAGTTGTTGGTTACTCTAAAGTTTAAGGCGCCCTCTATCGGTATTTTTTGAAATTAATCTTTAAAATTTATTTTCAAGGAAATATTGACATAAAGAATAGTTTTAGCGAAAACGGCAGACGAATCGACCAATTTTTCCGTTTTTTAAAATAATTTGAAATTTGAACCTCCCCACCCACATTGAACACAGTTCAGTTTGCTCTACTTAACCACTTCCAACTATTCAGATTTTGAGCTCAAAATTTAAGTTTAAGTCTAAGCTTACGAAACCTTTAATGAGATGCAAAAAATAACGGTAAAAAATAATTGTTCGTTACTCTAAAGTCTAAAGCGCCCTCTATCGTCATTTTTTGAAATTTATCTTTATAATTTATTTTCAAGACAATACTGACATAAAGAATAATTTTAGTGAAAACCGCAAACGAATCAACCAATTTTTCTGTTTTTCATAATCATTTGAATTTTTGGACTCTAAACTTTAATGGCGCCTATCTCCTTCGGAAGACTTTGGGACCCTTGGTTTCCTATTTAAATATTGTTTGTCTTGATGTGTACTATCACCCTTTAAAGTTTGGACCATGAATTTAGAAACACCCTGTATATGTTTTATTATGTCTTTCTCTGCATTATACCATTGTATGAAATAAGACTCAAATTTTACTGTTGCAAAAATTGGGAGAAGGTTCCCACTTCGCATAAACGAAAGTACGCTCGTAGCACCTGCGTAGCTCTTAGAGATCTGCACGGGACCGGCATGGGAACCGGGCCGGAGGAATGGTTCCGAATTTTTTAACGGGCCAGGCCGGCAGAATTAGAATAAATTTTTCAACGGACCGGGCCGGCAAAAAAAATTGAACAGGCCATACGGTTCCCGCCGATAAAAAGAATTAGCGGGCCTATCGGCCGGTTTTAAAGATTTACTCAGAGGCGATAAAATATGAACTAATGAATATGGCTTTAACGATAATAAGTACACTACTGGCCATTAAAATTGCTACACCATGAAGGCGACCTGCTACAAACGTGAAATTTAAACGGCAGGAAGAAGATGCTGTGATATGCAAATGATTACCTTTTCTGCGCATTCTGATAAAGCAGGTGCCGGTAGCGACACCTACAATGTGTTTAAAAATGAGGAAACTGTTCGGCCGGTTTCTCACGCAGAAATTTCCATCAAGTATAGGGTGGATTGCTTATTTCCCGATTCTTTGTTCGCTCCCCTCCGTTCTATTATGAAGAAACCGCAAATGGGTCCTATATAAAAGGCTCTTCCAAGAAATCAGTTGAACTGAAAGTATTGCAATCTGTATGCAGCCATACTCTTTACCCTAAGATATTTTCATTCTGTCCAATTGTGACCCATCATTACACCTTTTCTTTCTTAAATACTTAATTAGGATAAAAAACAATTAAAATCTAACTACATAATGGTTAAATTCTTAATACTTAAAATAAAAAATACTAAGGAAAGAGAAAGGCGATCAGATGAACTACAGAAAGGGGAGAGCAGTGAGATAGGGAGGATGCAAGAGGGAAGAAGGAAGCTGCGGGAACAGAGAGAGAAAAGAGGACAGGATGAGATAGGAAGAAGGAGAAAGAAGAGCGAAAAGCAAAGAGGGCAGGAGATTTAGGAAATGTGATATAAAAGCGATCGGTCAGAAATAAAAGGAAAGAGAAAGAGCGAGAAGAGTAGAGAACGGGGAAAATGGAAAAATTCTTCAAACATCTTTCTAAACGAAATAATTTTCATAATCCGCTGATTGACTGAAGTGAAAATAATAATTAAATATGTTTATCCATACCTTTTAATTTATCAGCACGATGAATGCTCTTTAAAAATCCCTTTCATACTTTTGACTTTTCTTGATATATTTTTTAATATTTGTAATGTAATCTAAAGAGCTAATTCAACGCTCTTTGTATTAATTTTCTTCGTGAGGAACAACTTTTATCCTCACCTTTATCACCTTCACTAACTACTTTGGAAAATCCCCCCTTTTCAGATTTTCTTTTCCCAAAACTCTTTTCCTATTTTGTAAAAATCTTGCTTTATGTTTCTGTTCCCCTTTATCATGTATAGTTTCAATTAATTTGCTTATGGCGACTTCTTTAATATTGTTGATTCCTCTTGCTGCATATTTTCATCGAGGTCCCCTTATCGTAATAACAGGCCTCACAATCAGGAGAAAGTATGTGGGTGAAAATCTCCCTACAGTTGCAAACTTACTAGCTGATTTTGTCTCTTATGTAACGCCATCTGGTAATAGTCGGTGAACAAATGCATAGGAAAAAACAAAACTATAAAAAATATTATATTATTGACGAAAGTGTAAAAAATATTTTTCAAATCCCACTAAAATATATACGTACGTAAAAAATAATTTTTTTAAACATTTATAATTTGGTTTTTCAAACTAAATTACCCAATATTCAAATACATTGAAAATGAAGATTTAAATGTAAGATTTAATGGTACTTTTATAATATAGAGGTATTGGCTTTTTATCTATATATTTATTTATTTATTTTTAGTTTTGAACAATTATGACTTCAGAAAGTGAGATTTATTGCCAAATGATATTAACAGCAATGAAAACAAAACTTATGAAAACGTTTAATTTGTTTTTTAAGAATTTATATGTATAAACTTAATTTATATGGATATTATTATTGTTTTTTATACACAGTTTATTTATGTTTTTACATAAAAATATATAAATGGCTTTTTTATATTAAATATATTGTATAAATATTAAAAACATTGTGTCTGTTCAGAAGTGCTGCTCATGCCGCGCGCGCGCTTAGAAGATTTTGCATGGAATAGCTATTATCGAAGAAAGAATTTTTAAAATAATTCAATTATTGCATTATTTTTGTGGTTCAAAACAGGTAATACCACCGATACTCAAGAACCGACTTATGCTGGGGCATGCGGGGCAATTGCAATGGAGGCTCCCCTAATTTTTAAAATTTACGATTTTTAAAAAAATTTTACGTGATGGTAAAAAATGAGAGTCAATTTCGGATTCAGTGGTACAGAATGCATAAGAATCAATTATCAAAAAAATGACCTATCCCATCTTTTGCTGATTCATGTAATCAAATAACATTTTAAAATATGTATCACTTTGTAAAGAATTGAGGCTGTTAATTTTCGCCATTTTATTTAACAAAATTGTTTTTTATTCCCTTATATGTTTATTATAAATTGTATATTTTCCATGAATATGTTAGAATGATTAAACATTTCAAATTTATATCGAAATTTTAATTTTATTTTCAACCATTGTTTTTAGATTTATATTTTTACTGAATTTGTAAATGACTCCTAATTTGCTAACTAAAAAATATGCTCCAACTTTCAAGAGTTGTTTTCGGTCAATTTTAGTCGTGGAATAACGGGCTTTTTTTTTTCTTTTTGTCTTACTTGATAGTGTAACAGGAAGTTTTTACTAAATATAACCTATAGAAACGGGGGACTGTATAAAAATAAAAATTTTGTAATTTTTAAAGAAATACTTTTATTGATCTAAATCACCTTTAAAATATTTCTTTACCTCATTTAAAACATATCTGTAACTAGAACTATATGTCTATTACTAACGGTTAAGGAATAAGCGATTGGCTACCCTTGACAATTTTTAAATACCATACAATTTTATTTTTTATATTTTTGGTATCTAGTTCGAGCTCTGGTGACAAAAAATCTTTCGGGCTTGGACTTAAAATCGTCGAGCTCGGGCCCCGAAGAACGACCTCGAACTCATCTCTAGAAGAAATCCACATTCTTTTTTTATTTTTAATATTGGAATATTTACTAGAATCTGCATTAGTCACAGTAAGTCAAAAAGTTGGTTTTATAATCCCAATTTGATGTCTTTTGTTTATTGAAGTTTTTTTTAACGCCATTCCTTCTTATGCATGTTATTGCAATTCCATAAGAAATTAGCGTAAATTCTCGACAAGGATAGAAACTATTTTTATCTTTGCTTTTGTAATCTAACGTCTAGAAAGGATTAAAAAGAAAATTGAAAGGAAATACAGATGTGAATTGATAATTCCACCATGTGATTGGCCTGAAGCACAGAGGGAGAGGGGAAGGGTTGTATAATCTGCTTCCTTTGAAAATGAGAAATAATGCTACGCAAAATTCAAATTAATATGGAAGCTGGTTGGTTGGTTAAATTCCGTGTTTTTTTTTTTTTTTTTTTTTTTTTTTTTTTTTTTTTTTTTTTTTTGCGACCATATTTTGACATTCATAAAAAGACAATGTTAAAGAGACAAGACGGACTCTTATTTTTTTTTTCTTTTTTTTGCTTTAATTTGAAATTTTTATTTATTCACGTGTAGAAAAAATTGAAACTCTTTTCCACTTTAAATTGCGTACATATTCTTTTTACAAGCTATTTTAATGTTACTTTGATCAAAATGACGGGGGAACTAAAGTCGTGTTTATTTATTTTAATATTTCAATGCTGTTTGAAATGAAAATTTATAATTACAGATTTATGTTTACGGATATCTTTGTTTCATATTTATCATGTTTTATCTATGTTTAAATATCTTTTTCTTATCCATTAGATTTAGCTTTGAGCAACTTCTCATCTTTCTTCACGCAATGAAAATTTGCGTTTGGGTACCTTTTAAAAGAAGTACCACACAATTATACCTTCTGCAAATAAAAATCTGTCTAAAACGTAAATTCGGTAGGTTTTATGGGATTCCGTTTCCGAAATGGTGTTCAAATCCTAAATTAATCACTAATTCTCTAAAGGACAAATTTCTTTTATTTGTGGTAATAAGCAAAAAGTAAAATCTATTCTTTAATAAAATAATGAATTTCGTCCATCATTTCTCCCCTCGTAGCATAGCGTAATATAGGCCCTCAGATAAAATATAAACTTCACTGTAAAAAAAAATGCTAAATTTGCGGCAAAAACTGCTGTTTGCCGTAAATTTAACGTTTTTTTTTTTTTTTTTTTTTTTTTTTTTTTTTTTTTTTTTTTTTAATGTATTTAATATTGATATCATTCTTATTTCTTCATTTATCTGGAGAAGGAGAGTAAGTTGCACCAATATTGACATCAATATTATTTATTTATGTATTCGAGCAGAGCGGAATGCGGCATTTATTACATTTTGATTGAAAACAGCGAGTTTTACTAAAAGATATCAATATCTAAAATTCATTCTTCTATATAACAAATAGAGTCATTCTTATCCTTATTTCAACATAATGTATATTTTGAGCCACTGTGTGCCTACCGAAAATAAAACTTTTTTTTTGCCCATCCATCAGTTGATCTTAGAAAATGATATCAGTAACCTTTTGGTGGTTTTGAAAACCACTTAAGACAAGTTTCGATTAAAAAGGCACTTTGCTACTGCTCATAAAAAGAATTACTTTTAAAGCGCCTTATAATGGGTGAACTTTAATTCAAACAGAGCATCGTAGAGAAATGATACCACTCTGCAATCTGACACCATCTTCTTACAAAGAATTCCAAAAGGAGGGAAAAAAAATAAAGATGGTCTTAGCCCCTTTTCTCAAAGAATTAAGCTTTGGTAAACTGGCAATCAGTCATCTTTTCTTTTCCTTTTAGGCGTCGTGGATATATATATATATATGTGTGTATCAACGCATAAAGTGAAGTGAAGAGAAAGTCCATGGGAAAAAATACTGCTTAGAATGTTGGATGGAAAAAAATGGCGCTGAAATATCGCCCGGCTCATCCATCTTTTTCCGTTCAGTGTGTGTGAGGTGCAGGAAATTTCTTCCAGTTGTCAGCGGAACCACCCACGTCATGAGGAACGTCCAAGTATCGATTACGTAAAGATACGAAATGGAATAAAATGGTATCCGATCCTATTTTGTGCAGGAATGCACCATTGACTATGCAGGAGATTTAAAAACAAAAACAAGCATTCAAAAAATTAAGTTTATTTTTGTTTTTTGTTTTTTTCTCCTTAAGAGACATTTGACCAAATACGAAGCCACACAAATATATATAAGTGCGGTGAAACAAAATCGAGTAAAGGGCAAAATACTGAAATAGATACCTGTAGGCTGCAATCTTGGCTGCGATTTTTAAAATGGATAATATAAACTTGAAATAGTCGGTAAGTAAAAAGAAAAAAGAAAATGTCAGAACCCTTATGCAAGATACATTAAGAAACATATAAACACATGAATACATTCTGCAATACAGATGTTTATCAATTAAATAATGTACGCAAATGAATTTCTGCTAGTACTTTCTCTTTTTTCAAAAAGAAGAATCAAAGCAAAAATCTATTTTTTCGTCATGGAGCTCTGCTCTCTTGAACCCCCCGAAAAAGTGAATTTTTATTTCAACGCACATGAATGTAAACAGAAAAAATAGAATTTAAAACTTCCTCTCTACAACGGAATTCAGGAGGTCAAAGCACCCCTTTACACCCTCCACTTCCTCAAAAGGGGGGGGGGGATCTAAGATTCTCCTTCTCTTAGTATTTAATCATTTTAAGCCAATTGTGAAGAATGAATTTTTATTTTTATTTCAAAAATCAGAGAAAAAGAAAATTTTGTTAATTAAATTCCAAATTCCAGGGAAAGAGCAGTAAACCTCTACGATAGCACGCCTTTGCAAAGAAAAGAAAATATCCTAGAAATTACAAGTAAAGATTTTTTTACGGGAAAAAAAAAAAAAAAAAAAAAACTTAATACTACATTAAAGTTATTTTAAATTATTTTCCTTTATTTATTTAGTTTTCAAAAAAATATTTTTCGAGGATTTATAATGAATTGAAAAAACCGATTCAGCAAAGAGAGACAGTTGTACAATCTTTTTGTATCGTACAGTAAGAATGACAATGAAAACAAAGATATAAATATTGCACGAAAATAATATTTTACTATTCAAATACATTTACATGCAAAAACAAGTAAGAAATTGCACGTCAAGCTTTGCAAATGAGGTACGTTCGTACTATAACGCAGTTTTAAAAATATTCAGATCTTGATGAAATAGTATATAAGTGTTTCTGATGTAGCATAGTAGCCAAAATCTTTTGCGTGTCCCTGTAAATATCATCAGCTTTCTATTATACAGGAAGCAACTTCTAATAAACCTCATCAATGTATAACAATTTTTAAAAAAAAAATGGGAAATAGTTTAATGTAATTAAAATGCGCTCCACAATGCTTCCGGCTACATCATTAGAGATTATAGAATACTTTTGTGCGGCCTTGTAAATTAATAAGAAATATTCTTTGCATCACAAATTGTATATTTAAGTATACACTTCATAGATGCATATCAGTTTTATTATATTCGAAAGAGTGTAACATCATTAAAATTCACTTGAAATTATTTTTTCCCATTGCCCGTAATGCAACGAAATACTTTTAATTGTCCCTATAATTAAACTATACGTCCGTTTCCCCTAAAATTTGAAATGACAAAATTATGCAATAATTGTATATTTCAAATTTCAATTGTCGGTTTGGTATTTTTTTGCTTTGTTGCATGCGGACGGACTGAATGACGACGACAGGTGGTACGAATTTATATAATTACGAACGCACCTAAAAGGCACAGTAATAGCCGAATTACTAAATTTAAACTTTGAGATCAAATTCTGAGTCGTTGCAAGTGTTTAAGTAGCGCAAAAGTGAACTGTGTTCGAGGGAAGGGGGTTAAATTTCAACTCCTGAACACAATTCAATATGCGCTTCTTAACCCCTCCCAACGATTCAGAATTTGAGTTCAAAATTTTAAATCTAAGTTTAAATCTAAGATTTCGAAAACATTTAACAAGTTTTGGAAAGCATTTAATTAGATACAAAAAATAACGGTTAAAATTTGTTGTTGGTTACTCTGAAGTTTAAGGCACCCTCTAACGAAAGTTTTGAAATTTATCTTTAAAATTAATTTTAAAGAAGATACTGACTTAAAGAATAGTTTTATTTTAAACCGCAAACGAATCGACCAATTTTCCGTTTTTTATTATCATTTGAAATTTGAACCCTCTGAACACAGTTCAGTTTGTGCTACTTAACCACTCCCAACTATTCAGATTTTGAGCTCAAAATTTAAGTTTAAGTCTAAGTTTACGAAAACATTTAATCAGATGCAAAAAATAACGTAAAAAGTAGTTGTTCGTTACTCCAAAGTTTAAAGCGCCCTCTATCGACATTTTTTGAAATTTATCTTTATATTCATTTTCAATAAAATACCGACATAAAGAATAGTTTTAGTGAAAACCGCAAATCAATCGACCAATTTTTCCGTTTTTTTTATAATAATTTGAAATTTAAACCCTCTGAACACAGTTAAATTTGTGCTACTTAGCCGCGTCCAACTATTAAGATTTTGAGCTCAACATTTAAGTTTAAGTCTAAGCTTACGAAACCATTTGATGAGATACAAAAAATCACGGCAAAAAATAGCTTTTCATTACTTCAAAGTCTAAAGCGCCCTCTATAAGCATTTTTTGAAATTTATTTTTATAATTTATTTTCAAGAAAATACCAACATAAAGAATAATTTTAGTGAAAACCGCAAATCAATCGACCAATTTTTCCGTTTTTTATGTGTATTTGAAATTTTGGACCCCAAACTTTAATTACGGCTATCTCCTTTGGAAAACGTTTGGGACCCTTGGTTTCCTATTTACTATTACTCGTCTTGATGTGTTCTATCACCCCCTAGCGTATATACCATTTGTTTAGGGACACCCTGTATATATATATATATATATATATATATATCGAGAGAGAGAGAGACAGAGAAAGAAGAGAGAGACAAAGAAAAAGAGAAAGAGAGAGACCTAGCGTGACACAGAAACAGGCAGATTCCTTCACCGATTATTTTTCACCATAAACTAAACACATTCAATTTTTCATAAATTTTTCCAAAAAAAAAAAAAAAAAACTTCAGGACTACACATATTACACAAATAAATTATACTTCGAATTATACTTCGGAACAAACAGAAAATATTTTTTGATTTATTTCTCTCGAATGCCCGCTGATAATTTCAAGACTACGAATGCAATCAACGACTCTCGGAGATTTTCCGTACAATGTTATCTAATTATAAAACTGCCGCCTTCAGATGAAAATTGTTTCAGAGAAAAAAGGGCCACTCTTTTTATGAACTTCAATCACGGAAACGGGTGAGTATGTAACTAAAGCCCATTTTTCCCATTTGCACATCACTTACACGTACACACGCAAGTGGCTCATATTTTCCCCGTTATGGCCCACTGCGTCCGAATACCAAGAACCACCGACCACAAAAGCACGACCAAAATGCTAAGCAACACGTAACACTACCTGGCCGCCTTCTCCCTAACAATGGGGGCCCATTTCCTGTGGAAGGCATGAGCTATCCAACGAATCCAATCTTTACTGTGAAATATAATATACCTGTTGATGTCACCCGTAAAGAGAGGGAGGTACTAAAGCTCAGTCTTACGTTACGCTACTAAATTGGATTCTCCAATGAGCACGTAGCAAATGACCGAATCAAATTACTTGCATGACCATTGTGCAGAGATTGGCGGAATAATTAGAGATTTAATTGCGACTGAGACGGGAGATGAACCTGCGCCTTTATAGATCGCTTTCCACAAAGGCACGTACACCACCATCAAACGAGAAGGTTAAAAAAAAAAAAAAAAAGTGGCATTCAAGGAGAGGACGTTGTAAAAGATATTAATTAGAAACACTTTAACATAAGAAATATGAAATATAATATAATTGTTTGAGAGAGAAATAGTTTTCTCAATTAGAAAAAAAAAATAATAATGAAAAAGAAATTTGAAGACAATAAAAGTTTAGATGAGCAAAAAATACCGATGTTTTCCATAAAAATGTATAAAGAAAGTTTAAAGCAGATATGCGAATTGAGAATTATTTGCAATAGAGAAGAAAGATGAGCTGCGCCTATAATAGCTGCTTTCCCCAAAAGCACGTAAAGCATATAGAGACAATAAGAACACGACACGACACTCAAGGTCGTTTTTGTAAACAGCCATAGTAAATTCAAACATTCAGATGTCAGAAAGCAAAGGGAAATGCAATTACTACAGTTGCGAGTATATCTAAATTTGGAAAAAAAATAATAATTGAATAAGGCATAAACAAACAAACAAAAAAATGATAGCGAAAGCGTAATGTTTTCTCATAAAGGATGTCTCCCTTTCCGAAATACTGCAAGCGTTGCTTTAAAGATTGTAGTGGCTGTTTTTGCACGCGGACTAAAGATGGATTTTGATATTCCATCCCCACCTACTATCCAAATTAAATTTACAAAGATAATTTTACTAAGTTTCAAATAGCTGATTTACTTAAAATATATAATCATAAGATATGTTATATTGAATAACGTAATTACCTATGCCAAACGTAGATTCTTTAAAACCTTGCAAATGGAATCGAAAAAATTTCACTTTATATAGAATTCTTATACTATATCATGCTTATTTTCTACCATGCTATGGCATATTGCAGACAGCAATATGACGTAGCACAGACAATATAACAGACTGTTTCAGACTACATTTTAACAAAACCGTACTAAACATAAACGTGGGAAAAACTGACAAACAAAATCTTCATTTGGCGCCCCTTTTACCTGGCTCCCAGGGCACATGCCTCCTCTTCCCCCTAATCCCTAAATTTCGGATCTGAGTAATACAGATCTTTTTTTTCAACTCAAGAATTTATTTTACTATCATATATTACATTTTTATGACATAGATGCGCAGTGAAACCGCTTAAAACATTTTTTTAAATATTAGCTTATATCCTTTATATCAAGTTACTGTGTGTGGGATGCTCATCTTGCAAACTTTGTAGATATAGTGGAGCAGTTGATGCTGTTATGAATGTTTCAATAGACCGATAAAGTAAAAGAAAAGCGATAAGAGTCTTCGAACATAAAAGTTCTTTTCGCGCTTTTTAGCAATATTTAATAACAGAAGGTTGTTTATTAGCACAGTGGTAGGGAATAGGGAAAAGGCCGATTCGGAATTAATTAGGGGAAAACTGCGAATTAAGAAAACGGACTTTAGCGGGCACACTGTTTATAGTTTCGAGTAAATTCAGGAGATTTAAGTCGCGTGAATCGTAACGGAAAAAACGGTGGCATGCATTTATATTCAATAATGCTTATTTTAATCCTTTCGGATCTGGTGTGCTATTAATAGTACATGTGTTTTGATGGAGTATTATTTTGTTTCAAAAAATACTTTTGCTACTGTTTACATGTAGTAACGTTAGCTTGTGTTTGTGCATTTACTATATGATTTCATTTATGTTTAGGCACTTAGCAATAATAATTATTATTATTATTTGTTTAATTATCTTTGCACTGTTTGCGATTCTTTTATTTTAAACATACATTTCTCTCTTTAAACTTAAAATAAAAGTTACTTTCCTGAAAGAACCATATGTAATAAAGAACAAAAAGTATTAGAAAGTTGTAATATAAGTTAAATCCTAGTGTAATAGCATATTTTCAAAAAATCACCAAAAATTCTTCCTTAGCCTATTATCATATGAATATTAATTGAATAGTACGCAAAACAGAAACATTCGTTATCCTTCAGACAATGAAATATTCGTTAAACACTAATTTGTCTATTTAGAAAGCTAGTGTCAATGTTATTAGTGTAAAAGTAATTTTTTCTAACAATTGAAAAAAAAATTCGGACTCGAAAGGGTTAAATGAAAATTTTGTATTCTATGAAAGGAATTCTGTCTACCTCAAACACTCTCTCGCTTTATCGCATTGTGATAATCGTAACAATCTATAACTTTTGGCATATTAAATTTTCAATCTAAAATAGTTAAAATACTGATTTCGCGATGCTGATATTAATTATTTATTTCCAGTATTAATTATTCATAATATTTTACTAAATATTAATAATGACTATTGTTCTGTTTATTTCAAAATTGCTATTTTAGACCCTCCCATAATTTTTTAATTCATACGCGATTAGTGAAAATCGTCAAGTTTATTTTAAATGTTTATCCTTCGTAACCACAACATAGTATCATTATTGAAAAAAAAAATAAATAAATAAAATGCCTGTAAATCTCGTTTTATAGCAACAAGAATGTTCGAGCACGAAAGCTGCTTTTATACTTTGTAGCAATATTTAAATACAGATGGTTGTTTTTAAAGATCTGTGTTTTTCAAATGTTTTATTTGGCATAATAACTCTAATTTAGTAAATATAATTATTTTTTAAATCTGTCTTTATCAATATTAATTTGAAATTTCGGTCTTGAATTTTCAAGATTTTCGTCACATTTTCTATGTTTCACAAAAGCCAAAATATTGACGGCGCAATTTATGAGTTAAATTAAAAATAATAGCAATAAATTTTTTTTTAATTTAAAAATAAGTTACATATATTATATATTAATGTTGTTTAGTTACAGAATTAAAATTTAAAATTCAGAAATAAATCGTATTTATTATACATTAATATTGTTTTGTTTTATTTTTTCATGTATAGGTGTAAAAAAAAAAAAAAAAAAAAAAAAAAAAAAAAAACAGATTGGAAAGGGGCAACACAGACAATCACCTCATCGAGTTGTAAGCCAAAATTCTAGGATAAGACAGAACTCATGCAATTAGCATGTTAGACTGCAACTAATCTGCCAGGTCATATCTTGTGGAAACCACCTTCAAATCTGATTTTAGTTGTTGATTCGTAGATTTATCATTGTGTTTTCCTGCACCCAAAGGTATATAAACATAGAGGACTGGGAACAGGAAAACACAGTGAAGACCAACGTGTCAACAGCTAAAATTGGGTTTGAAGGTAGTTTTCACCGAGATATCACTTGGCAGAGTAATTGCGTTTTAACATGCGAATCCAGTTTTAATTAATTCTGGAATTTCAGCCACCAAATAAATGAGGTGATTGGCTGCGTTGCCGCCTTCATGTCATTTTAAGAAATTAAAGTATACAAGGAAGTTACTTATTTTAATCGAATTAAAAATATTCAAATCAAATTCATTAAGGGTGTATTCCAATCCAAACTGCTCAATTTCTGATTTATTTTTAAATACATTTTTGCTCTCAAACGCACCAAACTTGCAAATTCTCTTATTTAGAAAGTACACAATGTGCTGTAATTGTCAATTTTTTGATAAATATAGAAAATATTGCAAAAATACTATCAAAAACGGCCTTTTGACCCGAATTTTCCGAAGCGGGAGATCTGGGGACGTAAAAAAGTCTCGTACTGAGAAAATAATTGTTCATAAATCAAATTCTGATGAATTGACCGAAGAATGAAACCACACGGTATCTCATACGTCTCTTCAAAAATCACCTCAGCAAGTTTCATGTCTTTACCTTTAAAAATGAGTCTGAAAATGTATCGGAAAATTTCGAACTGTTGAGGGTAGAAAATTATTTTTTCGAATACACCCTTAAATGAAATCCAAAACTCCATTTTTTTTAAATAAGTAATTAAAAAATTTAGCGGAGATGTAAATAAAATTTTAAATTTCTAAAAATGAAAAGAAAAAATGTTTAAACAAAATTTAGAATGCTGAATCATTAATGAATCGCAATAGTTTTTAAAATAGGAAGGAAATTGAATTCCAAATAATATTATGAAAATCACTGATAATAAATAAATAAATAAAATAAACCCTTAAATTGAAAAAAAAAAGGTTTATTATTATTATTATTATTATTATTATTATTATTATTATTATTATTATTATTATTATTATTAAATCCAACTTAGTATGAAAAATCCTTATCGGCTTGGCCTACAGGCGGAGGTAGATTTCGAAGAGTGCTCATTTCAACAACAAAAATTAAAATATGATTAGAGATTAAACCCTGTTTAACAATTTTATCTGGCCGCTTTTGAAAAAAAACTAATTTCATTTTTCTGTAAGAACTGTTTTTATCACAGAATCATCTTAAGCAAAATTCGACTCAAATGCCTATTTTGACAGCATTTTTAAAAATATATTCTGATCTTTTTAAAACATTACCATTAAGGCACATTATTTAGTTCCAAAATAAGAAAAAACTGTCAACTGAATGTGTTTGAGAGCAAAATTAAATTTAAAAATAACTCTTCAATCACGATTGCTTCGGAAAATTTTGTACAAAATTCCCACTTTGACAGCTTTTTTTTAATTATTATTTCCTTCAATATATTCAGTTTTTATTAAAAGACTGACCAAAACGCACATTATACAGTTCCTAAATAAGAGAACCTGTCTATTGAATACGTTTGAGAGAGAAATTGAATTTAAAAATGAGTTATAAAATAAGAAATTTGTAATTGAATATATCTCAATACTTCATTCACGATCGCTTCGAGAAATTTTGTACGAAATGCGCATTTTGACAGCTTTTTTTTGACATATATTCTGCCTTTATCAAAAAACTGACAAATACGGCTCAATATACAGCTCCTAAGTAAGAGAACATGTCAATTGGTTGTGTTTGAGAGCAAAAATAGATCTAAAAAAGAGTAAGAAAAAAATCAATTTGTTATTTGAATACTTGGTTCAAATTTTGCGATTTGAATAAATTTTCAAAAGCGATCGCTTCCGGAAATTCTGTTCAAAACCTTTTGGCAGCCTTTTTTGAAATATATTCTGCCTTTATCAAAAAACTAGCCAATACGTCACATTATATAGTTCCTAAATAAGAAGACCTGCCACTGAATACGTTTAAAATCAAAAATGAATTTAAAAATGAGTTAGAATATAAGCAATTTGGATTTGAGGGTTTTTTCTTCAACTCATATTTTTTTTAATTTATTTTTGCTAAAAGGATTGGTCCTATAAAAAACGTGCCTCTGTCTATATAAAAGTTGTAGATATTACTGTGAAGATTTTACCAAAATAATTTTGAACATTTCGTTGTCCTGACGAAAATTTGTCCATCAAAACGAATGAACTCTTAAACTGTACGCATTAAACAATGTCTGTTACATGCATTTTCTAAAGATCTTAATAGAGGTTTTTGTTTTTGTACGTAACAACGAGAAATCCATCTTAAACGGGGCCGTCTTAAAGGAAGTTCACTGCAGTATGATTGAGTTAAGAAGCAATAAAATGTAAGGAGGGTCATTTTATAAAGATCGCTTTTAACTTTAACTATTTGTACGAGGATGGATCAAAAAAAAAATTACAAACAGCGACATTTGAGGGGAATATTTCCTCCCAAACAGATAACGTTGGTTGCCGCTTACAGCGATTGTGAGGTAGGTAGTATAAATTCTCAAGAGCGTCAAAGCGATTGGAATGGCAGGAAGTTTTAAAAAGTGGTTTCGTTTATGTCGTCTTGACACGATAAGCTGGAGCTATCTCATGCAAACGCACTGGCATGTTGAGCGATGGTGTCACTCTCATGCATGATAAAACCAGAACCCATATTGCTAGCCAGACTTAAATATTGCTGCAAATGCTTAAGTCAGAAGTCTGGATCTCCTCCACATAACCCATATTTAGCACCCGGTGACTATTTTCTTTCTCTGAAATTGAGGTAACATTTATCTACAACAAAATTCTCTTCAAAAAGTCATGTCAAAATAGCTGCCAAGCAATTTGTCAATCTAAAGGATTTTTTTTTTTTTTTTTTTTTTTTTTTTTTTAAATCAAGTTTGATTTAACAATTTGGTCGTGCGTTTATATAAATGTCTAAATAGATTTGGCGATTATGCAAAAAATGTATCAACAAATATGCTTCTTAAACATTTTCTTGCTTTTGTTAATAATATTTTATTTCTCTTGTAGCCTCTTTTTTAAAATCTTTTTTCGTATATTATACCAATAAAAACAAATTCTTTCAAATAAAGCTGTGAAAATTAGAGCCTTTATGAAAATTCATGCATATCACCTCAATGACTTCAATCTGTTTAATTAAAAAAAATAGTCATCTGTATTCATTGGGTTCATCATCAATTCAAATTAGACCATTTATTCGAATGAAATCCGTTACTATTATCTATTAAAATCGTCCTCGACACACAAAATATTGGAGAAGTAATGGTCATCTATTTCAATAATTTAACAATATTATTTCAAATTTACCAAACTGAAGAATTTCCTGTTCCCTAATTGATAATATAAAAGAAAATTCACTTTGATAAAGATCGCTTTGAACTTGAAATGTTCGTATAATATAACAATAAAGAGAAAATCTCCAAGAAAAAGCTTTCTCAAGACACATGCCTATTGTTTATAATAGACCTGTTTGCTTGATGTATGCGCAAAATATTTTTTACCAGAGACACGGTGATCTGCAAGCACTATTTCAAAAACGAAGTTATAAAACCATATCCAAATTACACCCTTGGCTCAGACTTCCCTCTTGAGAGTTCAGCCCTCTCACTTTCATCTGCCTTTCAGTATGGTTTTTTTTTTTCTTTTTCTTTTTTAAGTAAAAAACTTAATATTAAAATATATAATCTCCGTTGCCCATTAGCTTTTGTAAGCCGTTTAGCCTGGTGTTGGGGGAAAAATAAATAAAAAAATGGAATGCCGACTTCTTTCGCAAATTGCCAGCGAAGGTGTCAAACGAACTTTACGTTGAAAAGGAGCTTGATAAAGGGTTGTGATGGGTAGTTGTGGCAGTATTAAAGGAAAAAATAACTATTGCCTGCACTTCTAAGCACCCCTCATTCTTTTGTTGAACCAAAAATGAGCTGGTAAATTGAATGGATTATATAGGTATGTTTGGGTCGAGGCCACATTGAGATAGAAATAGGTGGTTTGGGGCTAATAAGTGCTGAAAGTGAGAGGAGAAGAAAAAAATAAATAAATAAAAAGGAAGTATTCTCCATGCATAAAAAAGACGTATTTGTTGTCTGGGTACACATCATTCCCATAATAATACGTAAATTATACATTTTTTCTCTCCATTTTAAAGTTCAAACGAGCAATTTAGTGATCAAAACTCAAACAGTGCCAATTACTTTATTTTAAAATACAGTTTTAGGATAAACATCTTTTTTATTTGCTTGAATGCTGTAAAACGCGCGGGTTTATTCTATTATTATTATTCATATTAACAGCTTGGTGTAGTCCTGGAAAATAAATTAAAATATCCCTAATAATTTCTAAAGACTGCTATTTCAATACTATGACTAATGACTACAACGTCTTTACGATTAAACAACGCGAATGAATTATGTTTTAGGAGCCATCTAACTAAAGATTACATGAACTAATTTTTGAAATTTAAATAGCAATAGCCAATTTTAAAGAATCATTTATGTTATGTGTTTAAAATTATGGCAGGATCAAATTTTAAAGGATTTGGACCAAAATTTTAGGAAGTAAAATTATTTATTAATTTGAATTTGTAATTTTAAATAACATTTATATATTTTTTTAATTGTAGTTACTAATATAATGATTTTATTATTCTTTATCTTTTTTTATAATGAGTAACTGGCTAAAATACTGAACATAAAACATAAATTAATGTTTTTGAATTTTGTATAATATCATCACAAAGATCATTAAAAGAGTATCACAGATTTGTTGTCGGGCTCATTTTATCATTTTTAAGTACTCTTATGATTTTTACTTACCCATCATACGTAGTATAGGGTATGTCTTGCAATCGTTTTGAAAATCGAAAAAAAAATTTTGACGGATTTACACGTTTTAGATAGTGGAGATACCGGAAAACATATTTTTAGAAAAAAAATTTTGCCGTCCGTCTGTCTGTCCGTCCGTCCGTCTGTCTGTCTGTCTGTCTGTCTGTAAACGCTCTATCTCCCGAACAAATTGAGATAGAGACTTCAAATTTTGTATGTAGTTAGTATGTAAGAAGGGGACGAACCCTATTTAATATCAGCAACCTCGATTATCCGGAACTATTTTTTTCGGACTCTCGAAAAATTCGTTCTGATGAAAGGTATATAAAAATTTTCGAATTTTTTTGTTCTAAGGAATGGACGTAAAAGGCAATAAAATAACACACATTTTGCATATAGAACGAAGTCGATCGGATTCTTAGTTGCCGAGATATTTGTAATCTTTTCCACATTCTTCGATTTTTCATGACCCTGTATTTCATTCAAATTTCAATTCAGAGGTATATTTTAATTGGAAATGAGACGCTTAATCTGACGCAGTTAATTGTTAGTTAATAGAGTTATTATTTTTGGAGTTATAAGGATGTTTCTTTTTCGCAGTTCGGTACTACTTGAGTAGTTTGGCGTTTTATATAATTTGTCGAAATCGGTACATCAGCAGTTCTTTAATATAGCATTACTATGTATATTAACAATATTTAAATTTTGTTTATGAATTGCAATGCATTGTATAAATAGTTTTCACATGTTTTATTTTCATATACATATCCATGATGGGTAAGTATTACGGTGGCCCCCAACGGCTAGTTTTTTATTTTTTATAGCGCTGACTGTTTTAGATAGATTTCATAAGAAATACTATACCTATTGCAGTCGTTACCATAGTGCAACTTTTGAAAAATTCCTTCATAACCTTTCATTGTATAGCTCCAATAACCCAAAATCATCCCCCATTTAAAAAGTTTGTACATACAATGAAACTTCTTTCAAAGGGGTTCAAGGGCCACTTCTATTAACCCTTTAACGATCATAGCATTTTCATTGCTAAGATGTTGAAATAAATGATTGACACCGGTAATTAAGAACAAATATATTTCTAAATAAGAAAACGTGATTTTTCACATACAGAATAAAAGGGATATTTTTAGATAAAAATACCGGTGTTAGTGTTGCTTATCGGAATTAAAATTTTGTGGTTTCGTGGCGAAACCAATGAACGTTAAGGGGTTAAGGGCCAATATTTTTAAGAACGAAAAGTTTTTCCATAGCCTTAATGTAAGTATTAAACGAATTTAAAAAATAATGGTGTCAACATGGTGGTGACAGTTCGTCTGCTATATAGGCTCTATTTTACGTCAATATCACAATGTCACTATATCACAATGTCACTATATCACCCCGGGGTTGCAAAAAACAAAAAAGTCCTATAAATTCCGGGTTTTTATTTATTTATTTATTTATTTATTTATTTATTTATTGTTGTTGTTGTTACGGAAGGATTTAGAAACATGAAATTTGGCACGATAGTTACTTATAAGACATAAATTATCCCTAAGAACATTTTCTAAAGAAATCGAAATGAAAAAGAGGGGGAAATACGGGAAAAGCATTCTAAATAAAAGTTCGAAATTCTGATTTCTACGCGATCTCAGGAAATACCGAACAGATAAAAAATAATAATAATAATAATGGTATGAAAATGATGACGACAGCCTTTGTTGTAAAATAGGCTATATTTCATGTCAGTTGCCATTACCCCAAAGGGGGTGTAAAATCAAAATAACGTTCTAAAAGTGCGATTTTTGTATTATTGAAGAGATTTGATTCATGAAAAGTGCCATGGTAGTTACTTATTAGACATGAATGATACCTAATATTATTTCTTTAAAAAAAATCTAAATTTTAAAAAGATGAAAATGCGCAAAAAACGTTCTAAATTCCGATTTGTGAGCAATCTCAGAAAGTAGCTTATAATTTGGTATGGTAATTACTTATACGAAAAAAATTCTCTCCAAGGACAGTGAAAAGTCAAGGTCAGTATCTTTCGGGACTTCCGAAAAAAAAATCGAAATTTAAAAGGGATGAAAATGCGTATAAAGCACACTAAAAACTTTCTAAATTAAGATTTCTACGTTCAGGAAATATCACACTGATTTCAAATGTAATGATTGCAAATTAATGGTGACAGTCTCTGCTTTAATACAGGCTGCATTTTTTGTTGTTGTCATTGCTACCTATGGGAGTATGTACAACTTCAAGAATAAAAAATGTTTTAAATTGCGTTTTTTGTACAGCTGAAGTGTCTAACATTTTGAAATTTGGCATGTAATTATTTAAAAAATGCAAATGCTTTCTAAGAACCATCGAAACAAATTCCGAATTTAAAAGGAGAAAGTAAACGAAAAGCATTCTAAAAACGATCTAAATTATGATTTTTATGCATCTTATGAAATATCAAACTGATTGAAAAAATTAATGATTGCAAATTTGTGGTGATAGAATCTGTTCTAGAATAAGCTCTATTTTATGTGCGTTCCTAAACCACACGAGAATTGCAAGAGCAAAAAACATTCTTCATTGCGAGTGTTGTGATACTAAAGATGGTAGAAAATTTAAATATAAGTCTCGGCTCTTTGAGAGCATTCTTGTACATAATTTGTGAAGATGATGAAGATAATATTAGTCCAATTTTGTTGCGCTACGATATTTACTCTTACGATGTGTACCTCTTGCTGTCAACTTTTTCCTATATATGAGTGCTGTGCTGGTGATCGCTCAGAGTTACATGGCTGGGATTCTTGAATCTCGTATAAGACTCTTCCGGAAAAATGCTTGTTCAAACATTTATGTACGGTAATGTGAAACAACGTAGAGAACTATCAATTATTTCCTTGAAGGTGAGGAAATTCGTCGAATGAATTGGTGTTCAAGATCGCCAGATCTTGATACCATTCATTGTGATAGGACATATAGAAAGAGATCTGGCATGACCAAACACCTCCTTACAAAATCTCCAAAACATAAAATCTGCACTTTTAGATAAGTTCACTTTACTCCCACAATCTATCTTCAACAATATCCTTAACAGTATGATGGTTCGTTGTAAGACCTCTACAGAAATATTGTCAAAAATTTAGGAAAGCCAAATTTTAAACCTCATATATAAACATATAATCTGCGTCTGATATTTTCACCAACAATCTTACGACTTTTTGTTTTCGACATGTTATTGAACATGTCTTTCTGCAGTTTTCATTGATATTTTCCTGGGATCTTTGGTATTTTACGATTCTTGTGTTCCTTCATTCTTTTGACTTTGCTGATGTACCGACATCAAGATACACATCTTACATCTTCTTCACATTGTAAACTAATGCATAAAATTATACTAATGAAGTGCGCAATTTTCTTAGCTATATTCTATCTGACATGTAATCCAGAAATTACTGCTGCTTTAGCTTCATATTTCTTCCATATGATGATTCCTATCTGCATAAATTAAAACTTATATCTGAAAAAATAAAATAAAGCATTAAATCATAATCTTAGTAAAGTAGGTTTTAAAAATACAAAATAAACATAAAATAAGGCGATGTAAAGCTATTGTCAATTTATCACTTACATCATGTAAAGCTGTGCTGGGTGGCCACATTCCCGTATTAGCCGGACTATTCTTGAATTCAATGTGTCGCATTTTGAACGTTTTCATCAACTCTGTATTACAAAACTTTTCCTTTCTTTTTTATCTTGTTATTTAAGATACGATGCATGTCATAATTTTGAGGTGTTAGACCGCGAAGCGGCAATACAGACAATCACCTTATCGAGTTCACGGCTGAAATTCGAGTACTAGTTAAAACTCGATTCGCATATTAAAACACAATCCTGACTGCCAAGTCGTATCTTAATGGAAAACACCGGAAAACCCGATTTTAATGGTTGATTCGTAGCTTTACCATTGTGTTTCCTTGCTGCCAGTTCTCCATGTTTTCATATCTTTCGGTGCAGGAAAACACAATGGTACACTTACGAGACAACCTCTAAAATCAGATCCACGTGTTTTCCATCAATATATGACTTGGCAAGCCGATTGCAGCCGACCCAGTGGCGTGGTTGGTAGCTGCAGCTGCTCCCACACCGCTGGTCCCTGGTTCGAGTCCAGCTAGCGGCATGGGTGTCTGTGTTATCCCTGTGATGTGTATTAAATGTATGTTACTGGATTTTCTGTAATAATAAAGTGTTCTGTATTTGTTTCTGTGTATTCTGGATCAATCGAGGCAACAGCCATTGTAGCTATAGGCCTCAAAGCACTGTTCACTCAAAAAACTCAAAAAGCCGATTGCGTTTTGTAAGGTTCTGAGTAAACATCTGCTACAGATTGGAATTTCTGTTATTTCTCTATCTTAATATTTTATGTATTGTACCGACGGTGTACTGGAATTTTCAAGGTGACATTCTTTCTTTGTTGAAGGGAGAATTGACAGGTGATCATGTACAGGTGGTGAGTGAGAAAGAGAATATTGCCGAGAGGCGTGTTCATTCGTCGTCGATGTATGTGAATTATGGGCAAACAAGGAACATGTCACGGATCAAGAAAGCAATGTGGAATGCGTCCAATGAAGAAGCTCCACAGGGGTGTGTACATTGGGGAAGGCAGTGATTTGAGAAGGTCAAGTCTTGTCTGAGTTTTGAGTAGTTCGTATCTGGGGTTCGTACCTAGAGAAGTGAAGGACCGAGGTCCTAGTGTAGAGTTCGTAACTGGGCTCGTACCTGGAGAGCAGTATAGGACAGAGGTCCTTGTGTGTAGTGCTCTGGGCCGGATAGCGCAGGCCGAATATCCGTGTGTTGGGAGATTCGAAATTGATCTCCGATAAAGTGAATCTAACGTGCATTGAGTGTGAGGGAGAAGGTGTAATTTGAACAGTACACAGCCAACCGTTTACTGTATTTAATTTAATGTTGAACCGGATCACCTATATCCGAGTTGTAAATGTATATAATTGTAAATAGTGTATTTCTTGTGTACATATAGTATAAATAAACTGTTAATTCAGTTAATTGACAGCGTCGGTGTTCATTTACACAATCCTCACAGTGGGTGACCGATATCACCTAGTAATATCGGTGGTGGCAGCTATAACTACCACGGACTTTCTTCAAAGTTGTGCGGGCTGAGAGGAACGTCCGACACGTTTTAATATGCAAATCGAGTTTTAACTAATTCTTAAATTTCAGCCGTGAACTCGATGAGGTGATTGTCTGTGCTGCTAAATTCCGGTCTATGTGTAATTTCCTGTATATTGCAAATGTATAAAGAAAAATACCTTTTAGTAAATAATATTTTACTTTTATGCTCTGAATTTTTTCAAATATTTTTTTACACACTTAAAATGATGTGCGTCAGTTTAAATGTTTTTCAGATAGCAGTTGTTGAGCTACAAAGGGTTGAAAAACAATGAATTGAAATTGCTTTCCCATTTAGTCGACTTGTTATAACTTGTGCTTTATATAAATATTATAATACGTGTTTAATAAGCGTTATAAGTCCGCATTCATTCACGTAACCGCCGATTAAATAAGCTCACACTTTTAATTCCAAACATATTTTTAAATGACATCATCAGGGATTTGTCAATGCCTTTGCATTTTTACATACTTCTCCTCTTGGGCGTAACCTTCTTCATGCAAGTGTTAATGCTCTGCAAAGATGTAATCCCAGCAGCATAAATGATTAACACCTATGTGGTTATGTTTTTTCCGTGTGTATTTAAAAAGCCAGTCATGGAGAAGTGATGAATCGAGCCATGTTCCATCTTGTAATCAGCTCCAAGTTCAGTGTGGGCGATTCAGTCGGCTGAATTTACTGGTGTTTGGTGAAAATGAGATCTGGATCCTTGTAAAGTAAAGAGCAAAGCAAGAAAAATGCGAAATGAAATGTCACCATGCGTGTTGTGTAATGGAATACCATCATATATTTCCCCATTTAAGTTGTAACAGGGCTATCAAACGGTTTGTTTTGATTTAAGTAGTCAGATAAGAATCAGGAAAGTGAAGTTATGTGAGAGTAATTGTTTAAAAATGATGGTCGATTTCGATTAACAAATGAGACATAGAATCATATTCCAATGCGTAGGAAACTATTTTTTGACGTAGAGAGCGGCGGTAACAAATTGCATAATAGCTCTGTAACCCATTTATGATATACGAAAATTAATACTTTTTTATGACAATGAAGTTAATCTATTATCTTTTAATTTTGAATTTTATTGCATGTAATGTTGGTTCAGGTAAACGAACAATTTTTAATTAGCTCCAAGTTCAGTGTGGGAGATGCAGTCAGCTAAATTTGCTGATATTTCCTGACAATGAGATTTGAATCCTTGTAAAAGACAAAGCAAGAAAAAATGCGAAATGAAATGTCACCATGTTTTGCAATGGCATATCATCATAGATTTCCCATTTAAGCTGTAACAGGGTATCAAACGATTTGTTTTGATTTAAATAGTCAGATAAGAGTCAGGAAAGTAAAGATACATGAAATAATGGTTTGAAAGTGATGCTCGATTAATAAATGAGGCATAGAATCGTATTACAATGCATAGGAATCTTCTTTTATTTTCTTTGGCAAAAAGAGTGGTAACATATTGCATAATGATGGCCATGCAACCCATTTTTGTTACACGAATATTAATAGTTTTTAGGTACGTTCGTAATTATGTAAACACAAAGCACCTATAGTCGTCATTCAGTCCGTCCGGCCGTCCTCATATAACAGAGCAAAAGCTATACCCAACCGAATCGTTTGAAATTTAAAATATATAATTGTAGCATAATTTTGTCGAATCATTACAAATTTTAGGAAAATGGGATGTATAGTTTAATTACAGGAACAATTAAAATTGTTTCGTTTCTTTATGGCCAATAGGAAAAAATAGTTTCAAGTGCATTTTAATGATGTTACACTCTTTCGAGCATTATGAAACTGAAATAAGTTTAGCCCATTTAGTCGATTTATTGTAGAATTGTGCGTTATATAAATATTATAATAACGTGCTTAACAAGCGTTATAAGTCTGTATTCATTCACGTCACCACCTTTTTTATCGCTGATTGAAAAAGCTCATACTTTTAATTCCAAACATATTTTCAAATGACATCATCAGGGATTTGTCAATGCCTTTGCTTTTTTACATATTCCTCTTTCTTGGGCGTCACCTTCTTCATACAGATGTTAATGCTCCGCAAAGATGTAATCCCAACAGCATAAATAACTAACACCTATGTGGTTACGTTTTTTCCGTGTGTATTTAAAAAGCCAGTCATGGAGAAGTGATGAATCGAGCCATGCTCCATCTTGTAATCAGCTCCAAGTTCAGTGTGGGCGATTCAGTCGGCTGAATTTACTGGTGTTTGGTGAAAATGAGATCTGGACAATTGTAAAGTAAAGAACAAAGCAAGAAAAAGTGTGAAATTAAGTGTCATCATGTATGTTGTGTAATGGCATACCATCATAGATTTCCCATTCAAGCTGAAACAAGACTATCAAACGATTTGTTTTGATTTAAGTAGTCAGATAAGAATCAGGAAAGTGGAATTATATGAGAGTAATTGTTTGAAAATGATGCTCGATTAACAATTGAGGCGTAGAATCGAATTAAAATGCGTAGGAAACTATCTTTTGGCGAAGAGAGTGGTAACAAATTTGCATAATGATGGCTGTATAACCCATTTTTCTTACACGAATATTAATAGTTTTTAGGTGCGTCCGTAATTATGCAAATACGGAATACCTATAGTCGTCGTTCAGTTCATCCATCTATCCGTCCTCATATAACAGAGCAAAAACTGCCCAATCGAATCGTTTGAAATTTTAAATATATAAATGTTGCACAATTTTGTCGAGTCATTTCAAATTTTATGAAAATCAGACACATAGTTTAATTACAGAGACAATGAAATGTATTCTATTACATTACTTCCAATGGGAAAAAATAATTTCAAATGCATTTTAATGATGGTACATTTTTTCGAACATAATGAAATTGATATGCATCTATGAAGTATGTATTAAAATATACATTCTGCACATTGTGTGGTAAAAAGAATATTTGTTATCAATTTACTGTTGTAAAAAATGTTTATTATTCATTTACAGGGCCATACAAAAGTATTCCATTGCATAATGGTATAAGGGGAAACATTGTTTGGGGCATATTTTAATTATATTAAGCTATTTCACATTTTAAGAAATCGATGTGCGTTGCTGAGATTTACGACAAGTTACTTTCTGCATAACAGAAATCAGATAGTATTTGCAGTGACGTAAATAAGATATAGGTTACATATCTGTATATGAAGTACTGCATACTACTGCATCAAGATCTAAATATTTTTAAAACTTCATTATAGTACGAACGCACCTCATTTGTCGAGCAATTCCCAACTTGTTTTTTTATGAAAAAGAAATTAATTTATTTTCTTTTAATTTTGAATGTTATTACATATTGTACTGGTGAGGTCAAACGACATTTTTTAACCAATAGCAATTAATCATTTTTAGTTCATTGCAATTAAGTTAAACGCATCAGTATTGGGCCACTTAAGGCTGTTTTCGAATCAAAAAATGTAACTTTATGATATAAGTTTTAATTTATTTTTGTTCGGAAATGCATGAAAGTAGCAGCTGCTGTTGTTCAGAAACTATCAAATGGCACTCATTTCCCCATTTTTTTTTTTTTTTTTTCAAACCGAATAGATTTTTTAGAAAATAGTATCAAAGTAGGCATTTTGAATCGACTTTCCACGCGAAAACTGAAAAAACAGTCAATGAAGGAAGAAAAAAGTCTTTGTCACAAGATCGAAAACGCTTACAACTCAATAGGTAATTTACTAATCAAAAAACGGAAAATTTAGTTAGATTTCAAATCGCTATCATAGTCAGGCTGTGTAATATTATATCTTTCCGTTAAAAAATGAATTTGTAAATGTGTCAAAATGTTTTGCACTTGTTCAGCAGAGCAGTTGAGAACAGCCTTAAAGAACATTTATCTGATTCTGATTACGTATTATTAAAGTATTCATGAATTCCAAAATGTATACACATATTTTTTTAGTCTATTTCTAATCTTCATGCCTTGGTTTGAACCCAATCGTTCGCGTCGGCCTAACCGTTCGGGGTTTTCCCTGGTTTTCTTTTAACCTTAGTTGACTTATCGTAAATACGGGTTAGGTTCCCTTTAAAAGAACCCCTCAGGGAGATCACTCCCCCTCTAGGGCTTATATCTTACTTGCATATAATCTCCCGTCATAAATAACAATACGAATAACAATAATAATTTAAATTGATGAATAATATTTATAGAAGCTGCTATTCATATGACAAAAATCGAACAACGTTTCTTTTTTTTTCCTACAAAAAGGTGTACATCACAAATTATAATTAATTCCTTTCTTGAAACAATCTTTAGTATAATTCTCGTGTTTTTGAAAATCAGCTTAGATTAAACTCCACACCGTTATCTAAAAGATTCAATGCTTTTATAGCAAAGGAAATGGTCGATACTGGTTGAACAAGAACATAAAAAAGGTAATGTTTATCTAATTTTAATTATGTATTGTTAAATAAAAAGAATTGTAAAAGAATTTAGTAGAATAATATTGTTAGAAATCGTCGTGTCAATATAGGATTATATATTAAATACTGGTAGATTGCATTCCTGTCGCAATAACAATTTAGACTTACTTACGAAAAAGAATGGCGCCGTAACTGCAAAAAGCAGAGCCGCAGCATTAGCTGAATTCATATAGAATCACTGACGTTATTTTAACTCTGATTATGACTTACACACAATAGAAGACTTCAAAATTTCCAAATCTTAAACTAATGCTGGTGAACTATAAGCAAAAGAAAATATTCATTTCGTGTTAGACCTCTAAAAAATAAAAATAAATAAACATTCCAAATAAAAATTATTCTAATTGAGCCATATTCTAATTGACGCGATATCAACAGATCGTCACCGTCAATGCCAGAAATAAATCCGCAGAAAATTTTCTTTTAAATTAGCATTCTAATGCTACAAAAAAGGGGGGGAGAGGGGGGGGGGGGTAGAAAAACCAGATTTCTGTCCTCCCTTCATTTTGATCAAAATAGTAATAAAATGACTTGAAATGAAGTAATTCCTAAGAAAAATATGCTATTTTAATTTATTTTGGTACCTAAATAAAAGTTGATTTCAGAAAAGAATGAACCCGAAGAATGGTGTAAAAATCTAGCCCATCTCACCTCCGTTTTAGCCACTGTCCATTTGAAGGCAGTTCAAATCTTGTCAAATATCCGGTTTCAATCAACTGCAGAGTCCAACTCAGTAGCACTCACTACTTTCTGCAAAAAAAATTTCTCAGACTATTTTTTTGCAAATAATTATAAATATACATAGAAAAAAAATATTTTAAATAAAACTTTTAAACGTATATAAAATTTTTAACCTATCGTCTTGAAAAAAATTTTGCGAAACCATTAATGATATTTGCTAGAGATCCTAATTTTGGTTATAAGCACTTTTTAAAACATTTTATCTGTTTAAACTGAATCTTACAGACTGAAGTAAATAATGCACTAAATTAAAAAGAACAAAATCATAAATATATTTTTTTTTATTTCAAATTGCTTTTCAATCGAAAGCTCTTTTTATTATTTACTATTATCATTTTGTAGTCACTTTCATTTTTAAATTATAATCATAAAAACCATAGATAATGAATAATGAATTTCTACTGTTTGATTTCAACAATGTAAATTTCATTCTTGGTTTGATTAAAAATTGTATTTTGAATTTGAACAACATATTTCATTGTCTTTCAAAAATACAAAGTTATTATCATTGAACAGAAAAAAAAGTTAAATTCATGAAAGAAGAAAAAGAACATATTCATATTCTTTGAAAAGTCCGAACTAAACTTTCTCCACTGATATAAAATAAAAACTAGGCCTTTTATCTGTCTGCGTAAAAATCCAAGTTTTGATGAAAAGAAGCACACTTGATTGAAAAGGGATATCATTCATAACAAATTGATTCTTTTGCGTTCCCTCAACTGTTTGTCATGGTAACAAAGAGACAAGGAGCTGGTAACAGAAAAAGATTAATATTAAAAAAAAAAAGCTGAAAAAAAGGTATCTGAGGAAATACTACTTTAATCTAAAAATTTGCAGAGCGTAATCATTAATCCAGTAAACTTTGAGTGTATTTAATATGATGCTACTTTTCCCCTGAAGCTGGTGGTATCTTATATTATTCACAAAAACTAAATAAATATGTTATAATACATAATATGGTTAAAAGTTACCGGACACTTGAGGTTCTAGAAATTTTGTTAAACATCTAGAAAAATACACATATCCTGAAACTTCAGGAGTGTAGGTATGTAAGCAACATACTGAATGTCATATATTTCCGCGAAGATTTTTTTCACAAAATCCTGTAGGAAGCCGTAAACAAATTGAAGAGAAGCCAATATTTTTTGGATTATTCTGTAAAAAATAATGTCGAAAAGCGTTGGAACTGCAGCACATTATTAAATTAAGAGGCTTCTTGTAATAAACTGTATTCATTTTTATGAGAATGGTACGTATACTCGTGGAGAAATTAAGATTTTTTATAAAAACAATCTTAAAATAAAGATTTCCGAAACTAATAATGGTATTTGCTACAGATCCTAATTTCGATTATAATACTTTTTAAAACATTTTATCGCTCTGAACTGAATTTCACAGACTGAAGTAAACAATGCACTAATTGAAAAAGAATAAAATCATACTTTTTAAAATGCTTTTCAATCGAAATCACTTTTTATTATTTACTATTATTATTTTGTATTCATTTTCTTTTTTAAATTATAATTTAAAAAACATAGATAACGAATAATGAAATTCTACTGTTCGATTTCAACAATGTAAATTTCATTCCTCGTTTGATTAAAAATTGTACTTTGAATTTGAACAATACATTTCATTATCTTTCAAAAATACAAAGTCATTATGATTGAATAAAAAAAATTAAATTTATGAAAGGCAAAAAAAAAAAAAAGAACATTTTCATATTCTTTGGAAAGTCCAAACTTACTTTCTCCACTGATATAAAATAAAAACTAGGCCTTTTATTTGGCTGCGTAAAAATCCAAGTTTTGATGAAAAGAAGCACTTGATTGAAAAGGCATATCATTCATAACAAATTGATTCTTTTGTGTTCACTCAACTGCTTGTCATGGTAACACAAAGGGACAAGAAAATTGTATCTGAAGGAGATTGATATAAAAAAAATAGCTTTTAAAAAAAGGTATCTGTAGAAATACTACTTTAATCTGAAAATTTGCAGAGCGTAATCATTAATCCATAAAACTTCGAGTGTACTTAATATGATGCTAATTTTTACTGAAACTGGTGGTATTTTATATTATTCAGCAAAACTGTATACATATGTTATAATACATAATATGGTTAAAGGTTACCGGACACTTGCGGTTCTATAAATTTTGTTAAACATCCAGAAAAATAAACGAGGGATTATCCTGAAATTTCACGTGTGTACAAAAACATAATAAACGTCATATATTTTGGCGAAGTTTTTTTTTTCCCAAAATCCCATAGGAAGCCGTAAACAAATTGAAGAGAAGCGAATATTTTTTGGATTATTCTGTAAAAAATAATGTCGAAAAGCGTTGAAACTGCAGCACATTAATTATATTAAGAGGCTTCTTGTAATAAACTGTATTCATTTTTATGAGAATGGTACGTATACTCATGGAGAAATTAAGATTTTTTATAAAAACAATCTTAAAATAAAGATTTCCGAAACTAATAATGGTATTTGCTACAGATCCTAATTTCGGTTATAACACTTTTTAAAAAATTTTATCGCTCTGAACTGAATTTCACAGACTGAAGTAAACAATGCACTAATTTAAAAAGGATAAAATCATACTTTTTAAAATGCTTTTCAATCGCAATCACTTTTTATTATTTACTATTATTATTTTGTATTCATTTTCATTTTTAAATTATAATTAAAAAAACATAGATAACGAATAATGAAATTCTACTGTTCGATTTCAACAATGTAAATTTCATTCCTCGTTTGATGAAAAATCGTACTTTGAATTTGAACAATACATTTCATTGTCTTTCAAAAATACAAAGTTATTATGATTGAATAAAAAAAAATTAAATTTATGAAAGGCAAAAAAAAAAAAAAAAAAAAAAAAAAAAAAAAAAGAACATTTTTATATTCTTTGGAAAGTCCGAACTAACTTTCTCCACTGATATAAAACAAAAACTAGGCCTTTTATTTGTCTGCGTAAAAATCCAAGTTTTGATGAAAAGAAGCACTTGATTGAAAAGGCATATCATTCATAACAAATTGATTCTTTTGTGTTCACTCAACTGTTTGTCATGGTAACACAAAGGGACAAAAAAATTGTATCTGAAGGAGATTGATATATATATATATATATATATATATATATATATATATATATATATATATATATATAAAAAGGTATCTGTAGAAATGGTGACCCTGCGTCCAGCTCGCTATAATTTACCGTATCCTCCCAAAGGTCAATAGCGGAGGAGATCGAAAGATATGGGAAAATATGCGTTTTTGCCTGTTACTTAAAACCACATTTTTTGGCGAGGGAGTGGACAATTTTCGCCAACTTTCGCAACAAAACCGCAGAACAGAGTTTTAAATACTGATCCGATATAAAAATTTAAACGAAGTTGATAACCTATGAATAATTTTCAATGGATACGATTTTACAAGCGAAATATAAGACTCCCCTCAAGTTCAAAAGAGCAACTATCATTACAACACAAGTTTAAATTCATTTTTGTTCGGAAACATATGGAAACAAGCAGATGTTATTCAAAAATATTTTTAACCCTTTATCTACGCATTATGAATTCAAGAAAATTTTACATTCTAAAGCATATTATGCAAATTGTTTAAACTAAATTAAGAGATTTATATAATCATTTAATAAATATTTGAAGGATTTTATGGATTTAGAAGGATTAATTAAATTGGAATTTACAGGGATTTTGTGCAATTTTTAATAACCCCACTCAAATCTTTATTTCTAATTATTTTCTTAGTATTTTGTAAAATTATAAAATATACAAATATTATGTTCTTATAATATAAATATCGAAATATTTCCGCATTGAAAAATCCCCATCCACTCCCTCAGCGCCAAGAAAGCTGAAAAGATGCAAAGACAAAATAAATCATTATTTAAAAATATTTTTGTTTTGCGTAACCAATAATGCTTTTGGAACAAGATAAAGTAATGTATATGTAACTCATTCTAAATAGTATTACAATTAACTTACGTATTAAAAGAATTTTATAATAACTTATTTTAATGGTACTTATAAGTACCATCGGTAGATAAAGGGTTAATTGACAGACGTTTTCCATTTTTTTTTTTGGCAAACATAAATGATTTTTCAGAAAATACATTCAAAGTTGGCATTTTGAACCGAATTTCTGGACGTAAGGGGAAAAAACTACCCAGAGAGAGAAGAAAAATTTGTTGCTACACGATCAAAATTGTTTATAAGTCAATAATATATATAAGTCGATTTATTTAATAAAAAATGGAAGACTCGTTTCGATCAGATATCGCTTCCATAGCCAGCTTTCACAATTTTCTTCCTTTACATTCAAAACTGAGTTAATAAATGTGTCGGAAGTTTTGCGCTTATTAAGCAGTATACTTGAAAACCGATTTAAGTATAGATGTGCCTCAAGAGAATAAGCTAATTTGACATAATAAAAAAAAGTGGATATAATAGATATTGGCATCGGTCGATTACATTGCGTTTTAGTCCAGGTTTACTCGTTGCAGGACTCTAGTCATGAATATCAACTTTGCGACTTTATGTTTAAAAATAAATTAGACAATATGTCAGAAACTTTCTCGTTTGTTGAGGAGGGAACTTGAGAACAACCCTGAGAGAAAATAAAACAAGCAATTAATAAAGAAAAAAAAACATTTTCCAGAAGATTAAAAATTATCTAAAAAATAAGTAAAAATAAGTATTTATGGATATACAAAATAATTATTCCCTTTAGTAAATTAAAGTCTAATCTATGAAATACTGCACCAATATGTATCAAAACTTGATTTGGAAAATTCAATGCACGAAGTATACAAACACACATTCTTAGGACCTTTGTATTCAGTATAGCTTACGGAATCGCTTTACATTTATACAATTAATCGTTTTTCATTTTCATTTATATTACATCTTGGATCAATCAGTGGCGCTACCAGTACCATCATCTGAGAGATGCTTTGAGTCATATTTACTCATAAAATGAACAATTTCGTTCATTGAAACATACTTATGCTTTCCACTGCTTTGATTTTCACACATCATACTTTTAAACACAAAGGTTTTCTGTACCTCTTATCAGTTTTTAAATTTTCTGGAATGTATTTTAAAGCTGAAATCTCTTTGTTTACTCCACTAATGAATATATGAAATATCTCAATATTGTTTTGGCTATAATTTTATTATGCGAATGACACGGATAATCACAGAGGAAAGTTATGGGATGGAGTTGTAATAGGTCATAAACTGAAGAGGGTTCAAAAAAATCTTTATTAGCATCATATAGTATATCAGGACATGGCAGAGAGCCTTATTTATGGCTGTGCCTCTAGACAGCTATTTTAAATTTAAACCATTGTTATAAGAGTAAATTAAAAAAAAAATCTGTACACAAAAATAATGTGGCATATTTTTATTGTTTTTTAAAGTACCAAACACACTTTTTATATCGTTATACATGAAAATCGCTAAACAGAAAGTTTAAAGTAAACATTCAAAAATTTCTCTTTCCCCTCAAAATTTCTGGTATCTCATACCTATTGTTCCAATGAAAAATTAAATCTTGATTGTCAGGTTTGCAGCTTGCATGAAAATTGAAGCGTAGCGTCGTATTAAGACTGCTCTTAAAGTTTTCTTTAACTTAATTGACGATGCTCCTTTTCTACCCTAATTATCAGATTCCTTATTTTGAAAACTAAAACCGAAACTAGAGGTCAGCTAGGGACAGAATTTCAAGACCAGGCCCGTCCTGACTCAATTTCTATAAAAAATTCAGATTTTCCTCGACATATAATTAAGAATATTTCAATACCCCCTACGAGCTATACGTTCGTCAACCCTGTACCGACTCTAAAAATGAGTTAATTTGATCGGATTTGTAAAGTTTGTGGAAAATGTAATTATAATATTAATAAAAAAATGCGATTACAAAGTAAACGAGTGTTTATTTATTTATTTATTTATTTTTGAGGAGAGTACAAAGACGAATCAGCTGCTATTAATTGCTATTTTCTGTTTGATTAAGTAAGATTGTTAAAGATTTTCAAAATCAGCAAATATAAAATGTATTTAATTAACACAATCTTCCTTCTCTGTATTTTTAAACAATACTATAAGGAAATTATTTTAAATAAGTGATTTTGAATGCTACGTTTTAAATCTGATGTAATTTTCAGCAAATTTTTCTTTCTTTTCATAATATTCACGCAAAATTATGTTTATCGCTAGAAAGAAAATATTATTTGCGCTGTCTTAGAATTAACAATAATAGTTAAATTGATTTTTTCAAAATATGAAATAAACCTCTCGTGTGCGTGTAAATACATTTTTTTTTTTTTTTTTTTTTTTTTTTTTTAGTTTTAACTGTTTGACAACATAATTAATTTGAAACTTTAAATTTGACGTAGTTCTCATTTATTTGCGACTTTTAATGAATATTGCTGAATTCTTTCTTTTACTTAAAAAAAAAACTCTTTTCAATGTAGTTTTTTATATTTTAATTTTCAGAGTTTTCCACCTTTTAATGTGTAATAATTTAATTTTAAAATGAAAGTTTTTTCCTTTTATAATAGCCATGTTTAAATAATTTTTTAATTTGAAAGAAATCTTATTCCTTGCGCTGTTTATGCAGTTAGTAACAAGTTAAAATAATACTTTTTTCTAAAATATCTAAAAAATATCTTTCGAAATGCTGAAATTTAAATTAAAAAAAGAAATAAATCCTCAAAACATGAGTCAAAATAAAGAAATAAATGCAGCTCTAATGTATAAGATGATCTAAAAATGTTTTAGATGCATAAAAACTCGTTTAATAATTTGAACTTTAGCATTAAATATATCTTAAAATAATTATTCGGTTTAAAAAACGTCTACATCAGCATGTTTTTCAATCATTTCTCTATAATACGATCAATTTTCATATTATTGTACATGACAGTTTTCCTAATGTTAACAAAAAAGATCAACAGTTTAGAAAAAAAAATGTTATAAGCGATGACAGCGTTTAGTTATTTTTTTAAATATAGAACGATACTGCATTTATATATAAAATATGACAGTATATTTTATATTACCGTGCGTTCGAAAAATAGAACATGCACAATAGCAACATTATTAATCACTTAAACACTTAGACTTTTAAGCATTCGAATTAACACTCATTAAAATAATTAATGTAGTTTAGAATAAAAGAAAACAAAAGGTTGAAAACATCAAAACTTTTGAAGCTGTATAATAAAAACAGACTTTTGAAAACGTTTCTTTCTAATGTTTCCGGACACTTTAGTAACGGAAAAGAAAAAAACCTGTTGTCATGTGACAAGAATCGCTTATATCTCGACAAATAGTTTATTTATTAAAAGAAAAAAAAATTAAACCACTGAAAAATGGAATACTTTGAACTACCTGTTATTGAAAACAAAAAGAATTTTTCAATTTTTACTATTTTTACTAGAGTTAGAAGCATTTTTGGTGTTCAACTGAAACATCACTGAAAAGCGCGTAATACGGTGCTTATTTTCTTCACTGAAAAAATGCGTAGAAATACGGCCCTTATTTTCTTTATAAATAATAAATTCATTTAGCCAATCGAGCGATAAAAAGCCTAAATCAATCACTCACAGAAGCATTAACCCCAAATCAGTTTCGAGCTGAGAGAAAATTTAGAATAGGGCTTCCATTGTCCGACAGGCATCCCGTTATGGTGGGTGAATACATAATATGGTTAAAGGTTACTCGACACTTGCGGTTCTATAAATTTTGTTAAACATCTAGAAAAATAAACGAGGGATTATCCTGAAATTTCATGTGTGCAGACAAACATACTAAACGTCATATATTTCGACGAAGTTTTTTTTCATAAAATCCCGTAGAAAGCCGTAAACAAATTGAATAGAAACGAATATCTTTTCGTTTATCCTGTAAAAACTAATGTCGAAAATTGTTAAAACTATAGCACATTATTAAAAGGCTTCTTCTAATAAACTGTATTTATTTTTATGAGAATAGTTGGTTTACTCGTAGAGAAATTAAGGTTTTTTTTATAAAAACTATCTCAAATTTCACCAAGTGTTTGCTCATAGTTTGAATATTTCTTAATATAAAAAAAAAACATATATATTCTTTCAGGAACTAAGGCAACACCCTGCAATCAGAATTAAATAATAATTAAAACTGGATGAAAAATGAGTAGGATTAGTGAATAATGTTACACTGCACTGCACATGCACGAATACAATCAAAATATAATGTGAATGATATATTAGCTGAATGTATCGAGCAACTTTTGTGAAAGTCTCAAAAACATGGCTTGTAAATTCTAAAAATGATTGTAGATAGAATAAGTTCAAAATGGGCTGTTCCCAAAAAGAAACAAAAAGATGAGGGACTATATTCAAATTTAGTATGTGTTACACAGTACTGCACGCATACAATTTTCCTCTGACTACTATATTTGGATACAGCTCCTCATCATTTTGCTTCCATTTAAGAACAATGGATTTCGAGCTTATTCTATCAACGATCACTTTCAGGAATTTTAAATTATGTTTTAGAGACTCTGAGAAAGATTGCTCTATATATTTAGCTAATACATTATGCCCATTATATTTTAATTGCATCCGCGCATGCGGAGTGAAGCATTATTTAGTGAACCTGTTCATTTTTTTATCCAATATTTATTAACTTTTAATTCTGATTGCAGAATATTATGTACAATGTCTTTTGTACTGGATAGGTACTCTTACTATTTTATGTTTACTTTCAATTTTTGTCACAACCACAAAAACCTTATACAATGGATAATGAATCTCTACGACACTCTGCTTGATTTTAAAAATATCAATTTTATTCATCGTTTTATTAAAAATCATATTTTGAATTTGAATAATGTCATTTATTACGCTTTAAAAACACCATATTACTGTGAGAGTGCAAAATATATAACAAATAAATAAATATACAAAAATAAAATTTGAAACGAATGGAAGTATATACACTTTATAATTCTTTAAACAAACTTTCTTCGCTGATATAAAATAAAAAAGAGGTCCTTTTATCTATCTTTGCGTTAAAAAAAAAAAAAAAAAAAAAAAAAAATCCAAGTTTTGGTGAAAAAGAAGCATTTGAATGAAAAGGCATATCATTCATAACAAATGGATCCTTTTGTGTTCACTGTACTGTTTATCATGGTAACAAAGGAAAAAGGAACTGGTAGTTGAAGCAGATTGATAAGAAAATAGTGGCGATAGAAAAAAATACATATATATCTATAAAAATACGATTTCAAGTCTAAAAATTTTATGAAGCTTGAGCATAAATACATAAAAATGTGTAAAATCTTTTCAGCTTTGCCCATAAAATAGCATCACAGTAACTTAAATTATTCATCGAAAATTGATTTCCTGCATTTAAATTATTTTCATTTCAAATTACAGCAGTGAATATGAGTGTTTCGTTTTTCTACATGAGTTTTACATGAGTTTTTTAGGATAGAAAAAAAAATATATAAATTTGTTTTGACATTTAAAGCTCAAATTTTACACACTTTATACGTTTAAATTTCACTTTAAAATTGCGATGCATTTTATAAATAGTTTTCACGTGTTTTATTTTCATATTTTATAGTAATGCATATCCATGATGGGTAAGTATTACGGTGGCACTCAACGACTAGTATCTTCCACGTGTTTGTCCGACGTATTGAATTGCATTTGCAAGTAATAACCTAATTTTAAAAGGAATAAAATTAAAGAATGTAATTCAGTTTTTTGAAATTTCCGAAATGTTTTTCATTCTAAGGCTTTTTTTTTTCTCATTTACTGTTATTATTATTTTTTTATTATTCTTACTGTTACTGTTTTATGTTTACTTTCGATTTTGCGTCACAATCACAAAAACCATGTACAATGGATAATGAATTTCTACTGCTCTCTGCTTGATTTCAAAAATACCAATTTTATTCGTCGTTTTATTAAAAATCGTATTTTAAATTTGAATAATGTCCTTCATTACCTTTTAAAAACGCGAAATTATAGACGTACAAAATACATAACTTAAATAAATAAATATATAAAAATAAATTTCGAAACGAATGGAAGTATATACACTTTACTATTATTTGCAAAGTCCGAACTAACTTTCCCCACTGATATAAAATATAAAATAAGCCTTTTATCTATCTCTGCGTAAAAATTCCAAGTTTCGGTGAAAAAGAAGCATTTGAATGAAAAGGCATATCATTCATAACAAATTGATCCTTTTGTGTTCACTGAACTGTTTGTCATGGTAACAAAGGAAAAAGGAACTGGTAGTTGAAGCAGATTGATAAGAAAATAGTGGTTATCGAAAAAAAAATATATATATAATGTAAAAATACAATTTTAAGTCTGAAATTTTATGGAGCGTGAGCATAAATGCATAGAAATGGGAAAAATATTTTCAGCTTTGCTTAGAAAATAGCATCACAGTATCTTAAATTATTCACCGAAAAATGATTTCATGTATTTATTTTCATTTCAGTTTACAGCAGTGAACAATCAGGTTTTCATTTTTATTTTATTTTATTTATTTTTTTTTTTTTTTTTTTTATGTGTTTAACATAAGTTTTTTAGGGTGAAAAAAATAAACAGAATCCTGCAAATTCTCCACACAAAACACACTTTTTGAACTATAAAAACCTTATTATTCAGTTTTATAAAAAAAAATTTAGTGGACAAAAAAGAAAAGGTTTTGTATGATGTTGTTCGTCTCCACCCCTGTAACACAATACCTCCATTTAAAAAAAAAAAAAAAAAAAAAAAAAAAAAAAGTTTATAATTCTACAGATGTAAATTTACAGAAATCAGTATGCTTACTAAAATGTTATTTGTACACTGTACAGAAAACGGGTACAGGAAAGATTTTGTAAAACTACAGAAATCTGTTAGCTTTACAGAAACTTTTTCTAAAATCACAGTAATCTTAATAAAATTATATCTGTAACCTGTGTTGCAGTTATATAAAAACGTAATGAATTTCTACAACACTCTGCTTGATGTCAAAATATCAATTTTATTCATCGTTTTATCAAAAATCGTATTTTAAATTTGAACAATGTCGTTTATTCCCTTTTAAAAACGCCAAATTATTGTAGACGTACAAAATACATAAGTTAAATATATAAATATATGAAAATAAAATTCGAAGCGAATAGTAGCATATATACAACTTTCTCCACTGATATAAAATAAAAACCAGGCCTTCAATGCGTAAAAAATCCGAGTTTCGGTGAAAAAGAAGTGTTTGAATGAAAAAGCATATCATTCATAACAAATTGATCCTTTTGTGTTTACTCGACTGTTTGTCACGGTAACAAAGGAAAAAGGAATTGGTAGTTGAAGCAGATTGATAAGAAAATAGTGGCGATAGAAAAAAAAAGTATATCTGTAAAAACACGATTTTAAGTCTGGAAATTTTATGGAGCGTGAGAATAAATGCATAGAAATGTGAAAAATCTTTTCAGCTTTGTACATAAAATTTCATCACAGTATCTTAAACTATTTATCGAAAATTGATTTCATGCATTATAATTATTTTCGCTTCGGTTTACAGCACTGAACAGGAGTTTTTCGTTTTTTACATGAGTTTAGGATGGAAAAAAATATTTTAGAAAGTTGTTTTGACTATTGAAAAATAAACAGAATCATGCGGAATTTTCCACACACAACACACATTTTGAGCTATGTAAAACCTTATTATTCATTGTTATTAAAAAAATTAGTGGATGAAAAGAAGAGAAAGAAAAGAAACAGCTGTGTGTAAAATACTACTTTAAATGAAAATTAATGGAATGTAATCATTACATGGTTTTTGTGGGATGCTGTTCATCTCTACCCCTGTGCACACACACTGTAAAAAAAAATCTATAATTCTACAGATGTAAAATTACAGAAATCTGTATGTTTTTTTTTTTAAATTATTTTCACACTGTACAGAAAATACAAAATTAGTTTTTTATAAACATATACTGGACAATTGCACCATAAAATTTAAGTACTACGAAAAATACCAATACTTTGTGAAAAATACCAAACATTGCTCAGTGATGCACAAAAGACAAAAATTTTTATAAGAAACTCGTACAATTAAAATAAAATAAAATAAAATATCATCGTTTCGAGCCGTCTTCAGGAAATTATGATATTGAAATAACTAAAAGTTTGCTTCCTGATCGAGAGATAATATTTCTAAAATAAAATCGAAATGCATCAAAAGTTTAAATAAGTTTCCACCTACGCGTGTGGAAAAATTAATTAACAAATTAAAATTGGCATAGCATCATACAATATTAAATTTGTATCTGTTTACAGTATTTTAATTTTTCCTCACGCGCAAGTGGAATAAGCTCAGTAATATTTAAACTTTTGATGCATTTCGATTTTATTTTGTTAGAAATATTATCTCTCGATCAGGAAGCAAACTTTTAGTCATTTGAATATCATATTTTCCTGAAGATGGCCGCAGAAGACGGCTCGAAACGTTGATATTTTATTTTATTTTATTTTAATTATACAATTCTTATCAAAGTTCTTGTTTTGTGCACCGCTGAGCAATATTTAATATTTTTAACAAATACATTCATAGTACTTAAGTAAGTTTTTCTAAAGCTACAGAAATCTCGAGTTCTACAGAAGCATTTACTAAAATTACAGTAATCTAAGATTTTATTTGTAACCCATGCTGCAGTTACATAAAAATGTCTAGTCATTCCAGTTTCCTAAAAAATTCCGAATGACCTTCCATATTTTTTAAATTTCCAGTGCAAATGTGTATCTGTTACGTAAAAAGTTCAGGAATACTAGTTTTCTAGGAAAATATTAATAACTTTACAGATTTTTAATTTTTTATTAACTATTTGGAAAATAGTTGTTGTCCTCAGTCTCAGTAAAGAGCTGGGAAATCTGAAGTATATCTGAATCTTTTTATTGGTTGAATTCCGCAATTTATTTTTATTTTATTCATTTTCTTATTGGTCCATGTTTAATGTCCAAAAATGGTATACTTTTCCTTATTATTTTATTTGTTTTGTGATTGGTTCATGTTTAATGTCCAGAAATGTAATACTTATGTTGCCACGATGGAGAGTAATAAAAAACTACAAAAAGATTAATATAATTAAATAACTCAAAAACAAATTGAGATGATATAACTTTCAAACAAACAGCATTTAAAAGTAAATTTTTTTTTCTCTATACGACGGTGTAAAAATTGAAAAGGTGTGAGGTTTAGAAATTTAAAAATTATTAGTACCGAAAATTGTAAAAGTAAAATTTCATTTAAAATTTTTATGTGATTGCCACAGGAATATTAATTTTTAATCCATGGCATAGGACTCTGTTATTTATGTAAACCACGTTTTAATCATCTTAAAAATTTTTATTATTATTATTATTATTAATTTAAATAAAGAATTTTTTTTAATAAGTCTTTAAAATTTTAGTCTTTGAAAATATAATTTTCCAAATAATCGTTGTAATTTGTTAAAAATACACTTTTTTTTTTTTTTTTACAGTGCACACATACAAATAAATGAAAGGCTTTAGATTATTTCTCACGATGACTTCGTGTATAGTTTTAAAAGATTCGCGTTACTGGGAGAAGAAGAGGAAAAAAAGAGATGTGATGGGTTTTATTTTCCAAGTGGTGTTTGGAGCTTAGGAATTGGATGAAGTTATACCGAATGGTTGAAAGGTTGGTTCTGCTTGCAGTGCTGGATATTCGAGGAAATGCTGGGTTCGAACCCATGCCATTCTAGTCGATATAATCGCTCTGAATTTCTGTAAGTTGTCTTCGAACGTGCATAGATAGCAGATAGATTTCCATAGAAAGACCTCAGAAAGAGTAATCGCAACTCACTCCTCCCCCTTGATTTATACAGAGTGGTTCAAAAAAATGTTGACAAAATGATATGACAAATTAGGCATACGACAAGGATAAAAAATCACATAGAAATGTTGAGTCGCAAACTTCGTATTGAGTCACAAATACAGGGTGTTTTATCCTAACTCAATTTGAGTTGACGGTAATAAGTTTCAGAAAATTAAAGTATATTGTAATAAAACTTTTAACAGGCTTTCTCAGTTTTGTTTTAAATGTGATAACACCAAACAAAAATGGTAGAAGTTTGCATTATGCACTTGACATCTCACATTTTGAACTGTGATAATCAATTGATAGAGCAATATATTTTTCCAGATTTTTTTTTGTAACGTTACCACATTTCACACAAAATAAGGTTACATATCGTTGCATTTTCATTACAATGTTTTTACTTTCCTCGAAATTATTATTTTCAAACCGGGTGTAGCTAGAATCAAACACCCTGTATTTCTGAATCTATAAGTAATTTGTGACCCTACGTTCCTATGTAATTTTTTTGTCCTTGTTGTAAGCTTGATATGTCATATCATTTTGTTAACTTTTTTTTAATCAACCTGTATACCACTTTCAAATAATCGGAAACACCACGACATTGAGATTTTAAATCGCCGTATTTATCAGAAAAAGCAAATGCTGTTTTAGCCCTTTTTTATTCATTTATTTTAAATTTTACTTTTAGCATTGTTATTTGTTAATGAAATAACCAATTAACCTAAAATAATACACTTGTTACAGAATTGAATGACTTATTGTAATACAACAATGTATATTGTATTTTGTATGTTGTTGATGTTTTGTTAAAATATTGCAACTTGTTATTAACAATTTGCTGTTGTTGTTTGTTAAAATATTGCAATAACCTGTATTTGTTATATTCATAATGCAATTGTTGCTGCTCTGTATAATAAATAATAATATACTTATTTAATGCATCAATAATTATTAATTAATTGTTGATTAATGTTTATAATTGCTAATTAATAATCAGTTATAAATATTATTAATATCAAAATGTTGCTCTGTTAATTGTTGCTCTTTACAGTAAACCGTATTGTAACAAGTAATGCAACAATAAGCTTTGTTGTTAACAAATTATTCTTGTAGTTTGTTAAAATATTGCAATATTGTCGTTGTTTTGTGTATTATATTTTGCATTACATTGGGAATTTATTTTATATCTCCTAAGTGAAAGTTACATATTTACTTATTCCTTGTCCTAAGCTTTTTTTATATTTTTAATACATTCATTTTTATAAATGAAAAAAATTTCAAACTTTCTGTTGAAAACTGATATACATAATGCATTCAAAAAGTTCCAGTGCTGTGACAAAAAAAAAAAAAAAAAAAAAAAAAAACAGATTATGTTATTTTTGCGACCTTCTTATATCAACGACCTTCATCCATGGGCATAATAATGTAATACAATATTTAATATTGTATGTAACATATTTATGTTATACAGCAGGATTCTATAATTTATTGCAGAGGCGTCAACTTATATAGGCCCGTGGGGCCTGAGCCCACCCAATAATTTTGAATTCTAGCGTGTCCAATTTTCTATGTTCTATTTTGTTATTTATTTCATTATTATTTAACTATTCATTTTTCTCTCTGTAGAATAAAATTTATTTTTCCAATGCGTTAATTTTCTGACTGACACCTATAAATCCAAAATGACTAAAAAGTAAATGTTTAAGTTTCTGCTGTTTCAATTTGTAGTCATGTTCATCATATGATGATATTATATTAAATATTACTGTTTTTATATTTAAAAAAAAGCATGATAATATGATTTTTAAAAATTGCAATTATCTTAAAACATGATAGCTTGACTTAAAAGTCTCATCTTTCACCAGCTGTCCACCCGTCAAACAAAGACAAACTGTTTGTACCATTTTATCAAGATATTTTTGAGCCAACCCAATATCTTCCAAAAGTTGGTGCCACTGACTTATTGTATGGCTTATTGAATGATGCATGACATTTTCATGCAAATTGTGTTGCTGTTAACGTGAATTACCTGTCGTTATACATAAAGAATTCATTGAAATTCAAAACCATATTTAGAATTATTTTCAATCACGTTCCTTATTTAGCCATGAACATTTTCTCTTTTAAACTTAATTCCAGAACTAATCAGTTAACATTAACTGATTATTCAGCGGAACAAAATATTCCTCAACTCCTATAAATTACTGAATGTTAATTAGAATTTTTCATTTTTCTAAGAAACATAATAATTACAATTCTTTAAAAAAAAAAAAAAAAAAAAAAAAAAAAAAAAAAAAAAGATAATATTATCTGCGGCTCTTATAGCAAAAAATTCTTTTTATTTCTCGTCAAGTCAAATTTCACGCGTGTTCCTTAAACACAGTGTCGCAGTGTTCTAAACCGTCAAGAAAGATGACCGATTATGATGGATCTTAAAATTAAACGAATGATAAATAATGAAAATACGACTATAACTTTACATTACTTGCCTTCACTTGATCAAGATAATAACCTACAGATAGGAAGAAAATACACGCGGCTAATTTGTAGACGACGCTAGTTATTTTGTTTAATTTAACCGGAAAATTGGTGTTTAGGATATGACTTTATACGATCATCATGCTTGGTATTACTGTGTTATACATTTTGAGAGTTGATACAATTTTTATACAGTTGTTTTTAGAATATATTAATTTCTGAAGACCTCTTGATTAAGAAGGCGTGACTGATAGGATTTTAATTCATATGAGGCTGCTAAAGGTAATTTTAAAGGATTTTAGGCGTTCCAAAACGCCCTTGTATATAGTGGAATCTATACCAGTATGATAAAACAGGCGGAAATCTAGGTCCAATAATTAGGTGCCGAGCCTAATTTCCAGTTCTTAGGATTTGCATAAAATGAATCCCGAAATCCCTGGATTGATGCGGAAATTTGGCAAACGAAAATTTCTACAATTACTACTCCCTCCCTCCCCCCCCCCCATTTTTCTTTTAGAAGCGTTCGAAATTACGTAAATACGTAGCACCTACAATGTAAAAATAAATAAATAAATAAATAAAATAAATAAAAAGGACGATTTTACGTAAATTGTACTGGTAATCGAGATGAAAGCACAATTCACTGCTTTTTAACGGAAAAATTTCCGCAAATTCATTCAAATTTTCGTTTTTTGGAAAATTTTCTGGAATTTAAGAGACTTTTTCCGTTAAAAAGCAGTAAATTGCACTGGCGTCCCAATTACCAGTACAATCTCTGTAAAATCGTCTTTCTGTCTTTTTTCTTTTTCTTTTTCTTTTTTTCTTTTCTTTTCTTTTTTTTTTTACAGTGTGTAGTTGTTTTTCAGTCCATCCGTCCGTCCGTTTGTCCGCATGTAACAACACAAAAACTACCCAACCGAATCGTTTGAAATTTAAAATATATAATTATTGCATAACTTTGTTGAGTCATTTAAAATTTTATGAAAACTAGATACATAGTTCAATTACAGGGACAATCAAAGTTATTCCGTTCCATTACGTTCAATGGGAAATAAATAGTTTCAAGCGCATTTTACCATATTATACTCTTTCAAATTTAATAATGTTACGCTCTTTAGAACATAATAAAATTGATATGCATCTATGAAATGTATGCTAAAATATACTTTCTCTTTAATCTGTGGTGCAAAGAATATTTTTATTAATTTACAGGCCTACACAAAAGATTTTATTATATATTGATACACTGAGAAAAAAATATAGTTCTGGAATCTAGAATCTAAATTGTGGGTTTGGAAAAAATAGTTCTATGTCATCCTTATAAATTCTAACTCCCTTTGCTGGAGAATTCTATAGTCTGCTACTATAATTCAAGATCGTTTTTCCATATTCTTGATGCCAAATTTATTTGAAAATATCAGCAAATAGATGCGAACACAAGAGGTTTGATTTAGTAGCTATAATTCTAGTTTATGAAATCATTCTCGAAATCAAACGATAATTTCTTGTTACTGAAAAGGTTCAATATCGTTTCTTCACCTAGAAAACAAGAGACTAGAAATGCTAAGTTATGCCGTCTATTCAGTTTAGTTTTTTAACAAAGAAATAAAGTATAAAAACAAAATCTTGAGTAATGTTCTAAGTTCTAGTTTCTTACGATTCGAATATATAATACCCCCCCCCCCTGAATCGGAGGAACAAGTGTAAGTTCATATGTTGAACAGTTTTTTAAGGTGTGATTGAAACTGAGGTTTGGGGAGAGGTTTGGTGAGAATATCTGCTGTCATCGCAGCAGACTGCAGATACTGTAGCTTTATTATTCCCTCTTCCACTAAATTCCTTATGAGGTGGTATCGAATCGAAATATGTTTGGTCCTGGTGTGACCTTTTTCGGATTCAGCTAGCTTGATGCATGATTGATTGTCCTCGAACAATATTATAGGTAGTTTCTGATTAAGATCGAGTTCCTTGAGTAGTTGGAGAATGTAGACAGTTTCTTGTGCTGCACATGCAGCTGCAACATATTCTGATTCTGCCGATGATAGAGCAATGCAGCTCTGCTTTTTCGAAGTCCACAAGATGGTATTTTTTCCTAATTTGAAGAGATTTCCAGGTACTGACTTCCTGTCCGATTTGTCATTTGCCCAGTCCGAATCGGAATACACTCTCAAGACAGGTTCCTCTAAATTAGTGTAAGTTAATTTTAAGTCTATTGTTGTCTTAAGGTATTTAATTGTTCTTTTAACTGCTTCCCAGTCTTTAACTCTTGGATTTTCGTTTCTGCGGCTTAAAATGTTTACTGCTGCGGAAATGTCTGGTCTAGACACAGTCGTAATATAAAGTAGAGCCCCTACGGCCTGTCAGTAATTTATGTTATTTGAAGAAGATTTTCATTATCTTCTAGTTTTACATATCCGGGTTCCATCGGTATGTTGGTTGGTTTCGCATTTTCTAAGTTAAATTTATTTGCCAATTCATTGATTTTATTTATTTGGTCGAGTGTCATTGTGTTCTTGTCGGGTCTATTTATGTTTATCCCCAAATAGTATTTCGCCTCACCTAAATCAGTAACTGGGAATTCTTTATTTAATTTGTTTATGAGTTCGTCAATATTTTCATTTTCCCCAGCTATGAGGAGATCGTCAACATAAACAAGTAGGTAGGTCGTTGAGTTATTGATTGTTTGTTTGTATAGACATTTATCAACCTGACTTTGGTGGAAACCTAATTTTGTTAGTGATTTGTGCAATGTCAGGTTCCACTCCCTGGCTGCCTGTTTTAAACCATAAATGGCCTTTTTAAGTCTGCATACCTTATGTTCCTCTCCCGGAACCACATAACCCTCAGGCTGATGCATAAACACGTCTTCTTGTAATTCCCCGTGTAAGAAAGCAGTCTTAATGTCAATATGTCTTAAACTCAAATTTTTATACAATGCCATTGCTAAGAAACTTCTAATTGTCGTATGAAATGCGACTGATGCAAAGGTCTCGTCATAATCGACCCCATATTTCTGGGAAAAACCCTTTGCAACTAGTCTAGCCTTAAATTTCTCCAACACACCCTGGCTATTGTATTTTGATTTAAACGCCCACTTACAACCGATTACTTTAGTCCCTGGCGGGGCTTCGACTAATTCCCACGTATCATTCTCGCGAAGAGAGTTCATTTCTTCTAGAGTCGCTTCTATCCATTTTTCCTTTTCAACCGGGTTTTGCATATTTTTTATATCGTCCCAACTTTTCGGGTCATCTACCTTAACATCATTTGTTAGGAAAGCAAACCTATCAGGAGGAATCCCCCGTGTTCGATCTGTTTGATCTACGTGGGACGATCTGCGTGGTGTCTAAATTTTCAATCTGATTTTGCTCTGTTTCTTCGGTACATACATTATCTTCGATCAATTGCAATTTCGGTTGCAGATTATCATTATTAGGCGTTTCAATAGTTTTATTCGACATGTTATTTTGGGTTGTGTTTCGACTTTCATTCTCTAGAAATTTTACAGTTCTACTTATCATTATTTTCTTGCCACCCGTACAAATTCTGTAGCCCTTACTCCTATTGTCGTAACCTACGAATATTCCCTCGATCGCGGTATTATCCAATTTTCTTCTAAGGGATTTTTGTATGTAGGCAAATGCGCGACACCCAAAAGTTTTTATGTTCGAAAGGTCTGGTTTACGACCAGTCCATTTTTCGTAGGGTGTACGGTCGTTGGATGAGGTTGGGAGTCGATTCTGTAAGTACGTTGCGGTGCAGACAGCTTCGCCCCAGAATGAGTTAGGTAAACCACTATCTTTTAGTAGGCAGCGAGCCATTTCCGTCAAGGTACGGTTTTTACGCCCCGCAACCCCGTTTTGAGGCGCAGAGTATGGAACTGTAAGCTGGTGATCGATTCCCTCATTTTTTAAATAACTATCAATTTCCTTTCCTAAATATTCACCTCCGTTATCGGAACGGATAGCTTTTACTTTCCTACCAAATTTATTCGTAGTCATTGCTACATATTCCTTAAATTTCGGAAAAACTTCATCTTTATTTCTCAATAAATACGTGACAGTAAAACGGCTAAAATCGTCTATGAATGTCAAAAAATAGTATTTTCCCCCAACCGTCGCTGTTTGCATGGGCCCGCACAGATCAGAATGCACTAATTCTGTGGGCTCTGTAGCTCGAAAACTAGCGGCTTTGGGGTATGGATCACTAGTGAGTTTAGAGATGATGCAAGTTTCGCATGTATCGCCGTGTTTACATTTGTCAATTTCAATCCCTAACGCCATGTCATTGTTTACTAATTCCTTAATATGGTTAACGTTTCTGTGGCCTAATCTTCTATGCCATTTGTGCAAACAATTTTTATTTTCGCATTCATTTATGATATTTATATTGTGAGATGTATTTTGTTTTATTTTACATTCATACAAATTGTTGTTTACGTAGCCGTCGAGGTATGTGACACCTTCGTGAGTTATTTTGCAAGATTGTTTTTCAAATATGGCTTTACAACCGTTTTCTGTGGCCCTTTTTATAGAAATCAAGTTCGTTTCTATTTCTGGAACATACAACACATTTTTTAATGTTATCGTGCTGTGAGTGTTATCCGACATTACTGTATCTAATTTTATAGTCCCGTAACCCTCAGAGTATAACTCTTGACCATTCGCAATTGTTACACTAGAAATATTGTCATAAAAATCATTAAATTTATTTCTATCATTGCAAATATGAGTTGAGGACCCAGAATCAATTACCCATAAGTTTTTTACATTATCCCCAACAAAAAATGTAACATATTTATTATTGGGTGTTTCCTTTTCGATATTTTTATTTTTGTTTGTACTCGCACCTGCACTGCCTTGAGAGCATATAGCCGATTTTTGTGACTGGTTTGAAAATCTATTGTTGTATTGTGGTGGTTTTGAACCACTTTTGTTTTTATTTTTTAAGTGCCAGCATTCTTCAATATTGTGCGAATTCTTTTTGCAATACCTGCAAAATTTATTTACTTTCGGTTTGGCACCTTTGACTTTGTACACTGTGTGAGATGGTTCATTCTCAATTTTATTATCAGTTCTTTTTAAATATTCATCGGAAAGTTTGCTGCGTATAAACGCAGCACTAAGATCTCGCTCATCTCTAGCCACCAGCGCAGTTATGAGAACATCGAAGCTGGGAGGCAGGGAACACAACATCAAAGCTGCAAGATGTTGATCATCAATAGTTTCACCTATGGCAGCGAGTCGATCGCGTATTTCATATATGTTATTCAGGTGGTGTATGAGGTTGCCACCTTCATTTAATTTCGACGAATATAACTTCCTCAAAAGAAATAATTTGCTGCTTAAATTTGTTCTTTCATGAACATTTTTCAAGGCGGTCCAGATGTCGCGCGCGCTCTCTAAATTTTTAACATGGATGACTTGGTCATCTTCTATTGACAAATTGATAATTGCACGTGCTTTTCTGTTTTTATTTTTAAACGAATCTGTCATGGGATCTGGGGGTTCGTTAATAATAACACTATAGAGGTCCTCCTTTTGGAGATACATCTCCATCCTGAATTTCCAGATATGATAATTGTTTGAATTGAGTTTTTCAATCACAGTATTATTTATGACGCTCATATTGTAACGATATATAGACGTAAATGTCTTATATATTTTTATTTTATTTGTGTAAATTTTTGTGCTTCAAATTCGGAATCGCTTACGTTTTTTTTTTTTTTTTTCAAAACATAGCAGAAAAGAAAAACATTATGTCACTTATTTCAATTTCAGTATATATATATATATATATTATGTAAGCACAAAAATAATAAACCAGTAATAAAATGATTTCACTTATTGGTAGCGCTGCGACAGAATCGGTCGCATAATCTATTATTAAATGTATATATTATATATTATTTCAAATACTGGTGCGGAGGATCCTCTATTTTATTTATTTAGTTAAAAACAGCATGAGCTAATAAAGAGATAAGGAAATTGTTCACTTACCTCATTTATGGTCATCCCAGATCCCGATAAATACAATCCACGGTATATCCATTTCAGCCACAACGTTTGGCTTGCAGCTGTAAAAGACTTAATTATATTATTAATAACTTGGTATAATAACTACAGTGCACTCATTGATGATAGATGTCATTGCTTTAAATTTGTATTTAATGAAATAAAATCGTGTAATAATTTCTGGATTAAAATAATTAAAGGGTAACAATTTTAAGGGAGAGAGAAAAAAGAACGTCTCTCTCAGACTGCATATTTCACATATTAGAAGAGACAGAGAAAAGTGCGTAATACAAAATATGATGAGTCAAGGTGTTACAAAGTTCAAGTATCAGTTCTCTTACTGTTCGGAAAAGGGTAGATGTATATAGACCGCAAACCGTAGAATTTGAGGCTTGGCTAATTCAAAGAAATAAAGTATAAAAACAAAATCTTGAGTAATGTTCTAAGTTCTAGTTTCTTACGATTCGAATATATAATATTTTTTACTGCTGCAAAATTTTAAAGTAGTATTCCCCGATAGTGACCCCAGAAAAACGATGATGCAAATTGATAGAATCCTTCTTAAGGATGTTCTTACATCAAAAAGAGCAACTTTGTCACATAAGTTTTAGCTTATTTTTGTTTGGAAATGCATGAAACTAGCAGGTGTTGTTATTCAGAAATTGTCTAATTGCACACTGTTTTCTGTTTTTTGACAAACGCAATAGATCTTTCATAACAAGCCTTCAAATTCCACGTTTTTGAACACATTTTCCGACGAAAACAGAAAATCCGGTCGAAAAGCAAGGGAAAAACGGATGATCACGTGATCGAAATCGTTAATAACTCGATAGGTAATTTAATTATCATAAAATGAAAAACTAAGTTCAATTCGAAATCGCTACCATAGTCAGTCCCTCCAATTTTATATGTTTCTGTTAAAAAACGAATTTGTAAATGTGTCAAAACGTTTTGCGCTTGTTGAGCGGAGCAGTTGAGAATAATCTTAAATGTTACATGCATAAAAAAGTTACATGCATAAAATTCTGCAGAGAACTGATACTGTGTTGTTGCTGATCTGTAATTTTCAGCACAAGTTTACCCATCTATTAAAAACTGCTTTTCTTGTCATCTGAGTGATGGATGAACACCGCGAATCAATTATCATTGGATGTTTGGGTGCTCTTGCGAACTGGCGAAATTGAGACAAAATATCTAATGATTTGACTTTTAATAAAGGTTAAGCTAGGCGGTAACTCAGGTTTGGTTATCTGTGTAATGATGACTTAATTTATATTTCGCTTAAGCTTCGCAGTACACCCACTATGATGTAATGGAAAGTTGATAATGGATTCCTCACTAAAGAACCCTTTGAGGGTACATAACTTTTCCCTATATTTACGATAATTTGTTTTGGATAGTGTATCTAAGAATAAATTCTAATGGATCGTGTGATGAATAAAAATTAGGGCTTTCTTTTTAACCCTTCATGCCCCAAAGAATTTACAAGTAAGGATGGCAACAAAATATCTTTATATCAAATCAAAAGTACCCATTTTTTTTACATAGGCATTAGACTAACATGATATTTGAAATACTAAATTATACTTACAATTTAAATCAAAAGCTTTTCAATAAAAATACACATGTTTTATTACTTTATTTGCCAAAATCTTTTTATTCTTCTAAGATTTGGCTTCGAATGTCGTAGCTGGTAGAAATAACGTCTTATGGGTGAATATATGAAACATGTTTTGCTTTGGCAAATTTATTCAAAAGCATTTCATATTTATTTAAATATATTTTAATATAAACATTAATATGTATTAATATATTAACTATATTTTTATACATTTATTTTGTTTTTATATTCTTAATTTAATTGTGTATTTTTAAAATAAATATTTAGAGAACTATAACTTTGCTCGCTAAAACATTTTGTCTTTAATGTCTTTGAGAAAAGTTTTAATCGCCATTCTAATGAAATAGTTGGAAATCTGTTTTTTATTTATTTTAAATTACACTACAAAAGTTGCTCTTTTTTCGTCAATAGAATTTATTTTTATGTTCGAGTCGATAGACGATATTTTGCTTTCTAAAACAAACTAATTCCTGAAATTCGAATAAGTAAAAATAAGTTTGTTTCTTCAAATTTTCTATTAAAAAAATTACAATTTATCACAATATTATTTTTATTATTTATTCAAATGAAAATTAATTTGAATTTGAAAATTATGTCAAACAAAGGAATATAATAATCTTAACAAAGAAATTTATTAAATATAAGAATTCCTTTTTTCCCTTTCATCCACAAAAATAGAATAATTTAGCTGTCATCATTACAAAAATGCTTTTTAAAATTATGAAAAAATAATATCTCGAAAATTAATACTCAAAACGTTCCATATTTAGAAATTTCAAAAATTGCAGTAGCAAAAATTGCAAATTCGAAATTTCATCATAAAGGGTTACCATCCGCAAAATTGCTTCATCGTTATGCACAGAGACGTTTTTCCTTTAGATTGTTTTAAATAGAAAAACAAAAATCCAAAAAGAAAATTGCTCTTTCATTTTTTTTTTTCTGAAAAATATAATTTTTTTAAGATTTAAGAATACTGGATCAGTGCATACCTTTGTTAAAGAAAAAGTTAAAAAGTTGAAGTGGAATATATTTTCAGTGGAACACATTTTAAGTTATCAAAGATTTTGAATGTATATTACTCACGGAGACATTATGTATTCTTTTTGCTTTTAAAGTTCATCCAATCACCTTCTGATCGATTATCAGATTGTTTATTGCGAAATCAGACTGTGAAGGTAAATGGACTTTCTGTGCCCACTTTCAAAAGATCGGGATTAATTAATTTCGAACATGCCGAATTAGAAGTCCAACAAGCATTCGAAGCACGTATTAAACGTGTAATAAATGAAATTGCTTTGTTATTTTACTACTTCAAATATCTTTTCTTTCTTTCTTTTTGAACGTAATATTTTTTTTTTCTTTGTAAGTTATTGTGCAGACACCGAGCGAAATTTTGAAATTATTGACAAACTTTAAGACTTTCTTTAAAAAAAAAAAAAAAAAAAAAAAAAAAAAAAAAAAAAAAAAAGTTTAAAACGAATTGTAAATTATCAAAATTTTTCATAGGAAAGACAAAAAGCATATATATGTGAGATTTTAAGTGAATAACTTATTATTTAAACAAAACTAATATTTTTAAAAATATAAAAAAGGTTTAATAGACATAAAATATGTACGTAACATTAAAATATAACAATAGAACCGAATAATAGTTAGCATAATCAAGCATCCCTGAGCTTTGCATTAAAAATCGACCAAAATCGCCATGACTAACATTTATAGAACACCTCGCTCTTTCCACTCATCATCACACGAGTCTCGCTTGGGATATCACACGCTCATTGAATCCTTGAGTTTAATATCTTTTATTGTTGAATACTTCATCCTTTATTCCCGCATATATATTACAAAGTTTATTTTTTTTCGCCAAAATTAATCTTATACTATATTACTTACTTTTAACAATGCCATATTTAAATTATTTAACCGTATTTAAATTATAAATTACGGCTCATGAAATTAAAATCCTATTATTAGATCTAATCTATTAATCTTTATAGAAACGATATAAATTCTTAATTCGCACAAAAAACAATTATTCCATAATGCGTAAATTAAAAAAAAGTGGTTCTAAATTTTAAATATTTTTAGAAAAACTTTGTTTCTTAAAATTCCCAATAAAACTCAGTTTTTTCTTGTTTTTATCAACCCGTTTTTAAGAGTCTTATTAAACGTCTTCTGAAAAACCATGCTCTTTTTATTATTTATTTATTTATTTATTTATTTTTGCGTTTTCTATATATTTCGTATCAATTAAATTCATTTTTTCCATTTTTTAATGAAGTTATCGTCTGTGGAATACATTCGAATTTTAACTACTTTCGATTATTAAATAAATTAAATAACAATCTTTAAAAAAAAAAATTATCGTTTGCGGGAGACATTCGATTCCGCTGCTTTGATCTTGATGCCAGATGCTGTTTTTTGTTTACATGAAGGAATCGGATCTGAGATTACCGAATTTTCTAGAAAGTTCTTTTTCTTTCACCAGGAAGTTTTGAAATGAAGGTGACTAGTCAGTGTTTTGAGCGAGTCGTTGGAATGCTGAGACGGATGACGGCTCTTTCGAATGGAACATTTATTGTTTCAATTGGATTCATTTCGACGTAAAATTAAGAGAATTTCTTTGTTCATATGACTGCATTTAATAAATTAATTTGAAGCTGTCAGTGTGTTTATTCTTCGATTAAGCCACTACATTCTTCTAAGTTTTATTTCGTTAGCCACTATTCATGTGCAGTAGAACTGGGAAACCTTCTTTTTTTTAAGAAAACCTAATTGTGCTACGATGATTTATCTGCCTCCCCATGTCATAATGTCACATATATATGTATGTAAGTATATTTCAAAATGATGTGCTGTTTAAAATTAAGAACACTGTGTTTGTTTGAAACCCATCTCCGTCAGTAAAATGATATTCAGGAAAGATGATAAGATATAATGTAAAAGATTATAACAAATTGATGCATTATGAAAAATAGATACTCCAGAATGCGTACAGTTGCACATTTATTTCACCATTCTTCCCAAATCCTAATTTTGCCTTTGTTTAAAAGCAGAATTTTTTAATTAAGTAAGACGAAGTATACTGTATGTGAATAGTGACTGTCAAATATATGCATCTCTAAGCACCTTGCACTCATTTAGCCTCAAACACGAGGCAAATTAATTTTTCAATTACTTTAAAAATTATCCAATATTTTTTAGTCGAAATATAAAAGAAAAAGGGCCTTGAGTCGCTTTTGCAACCATTCCTTTTTCCAACCATGGCTCTGTTTATTGTTCACTAATTTCAAGAGCCTCAAAACCAAAAATTTTCAATAAACATTTTTTTTTTTTTTTTTTTTCCCGTTTTATGAACACAAACCTAAAAAAGTAGAAAGAAACATAGTAATTTCAAAATAAACAAAGAAACATGTAATGTCGACAATTTTATACGTTTACTTGTTCTTGTTGCTAAAACATCCTTTAACCCTTTCAGGGGCAAGGTATTTCTGCTCCGAAAATGTTCAAATAATTGATTCACACCACAATTTAAGAACAGATTTATTTGAAAATAATCAAGAGCTGTTTTTCGCAAATATTATAAAATCGAAATTGTACTAAAATTATACTGGTGCCAGTTCGAAATTGGAACAGTAATATTATGTGTTTGCACACTGCAAACACCGCCCCTGAAAGGGTTAAAGCATAATCTTGAAAATCCGGCTTCATCAACGCTAAGACTAAGCAAGAGTTTTGGAATTCCGAATTTCTTAAAGAATATCAAAAGTGCTTCCGATAGTTTTAATAACACCATTATTCATAATGTAATTCATAGCTAAATAATATTTATGCAAAAGAAAAAACGAAATATTTATTTATTATTTTTTATGTAGATTTTTCCAAGTGGGTGAAAAATGTCCGGGGCAGGATTCGAACCTGGGATATCGTGGCTGAAACCACTAATGTTTTACCGACTGAGCCCTTTTTGACGAATCTGGAGAGCTAATTCACCCAACTAACCTTTCATGCTGTAATCGTGGATAATTGGTTGGGTGAATTAGTCCTCCAGGTTCATCCGGGATGAAGTAATCATGAATGGTTAGTTGTTTGAATTAGTCTTCCAGATTCGATCGGGATGGAATAATAATGAATGGTTAGTTGTTTGAATTAGTCTTCCAGATTCATCCGGGATGGAGTGATCATGAATGAATAGTTGGATGAATTAGTCCTCCAGGTTCGTCCGAACTGCAGTGATCCTAAATGGTTAATTGGGTGAATAAGTTCTTGTTTAGTTCGATAAATTAGACTTTTAGATCCGTTCAAAATAGATTGATCATGAATAATTAATTTCAAGAATTAGTCCTCCAGATTCGTTTGAGATAGCTCATTCGGTAGAGCTTTTGTGGCTTCAGCCACAAGATATTCCTGGTTCGAATTCTCGCCCTGACTTTTTTTTACCCACTTGGAAAATTTACGACTGGATGATGCATATTTTACACTTCATGTACTACAGAAAGCATATTTTAGCTCACTTTAAAAGTACTTATTAATTTCATATGATTTTATAAAGCACCGCAAACGATTTTTATTTATAAAACATAATGTAATATGTTTTCTTTCATTGTCCCTGTAAACAAACTACGAACGCTACACATTCCTGTTACAACATATTGTCGCATGATTTGAGCCTTCAAAACAGAATTAATTCAGTTTAGTGACGCATAATAACAGCACTAAACACGGAAATCTTTCTTCCTTTCCTCAAAAGAAACTCTAAAATTGAACCCATTGGTCAAATTTGAATAACTCTTTCCATAGTATCAGATTTAACTGAGTATAACATTTTAATTGTAGATGTATTTTTCACCACACATTTTATTTCAATGTAGGTATAAAGTTAGTTGAAGATAGATGCATAATGATTAGGACTATCTATCCACCGTAATATATACTGATAATAAAATGTTACATTAATTTAAATTACATTTTTTATATATATATTTATTGTGTATACAAATAATCAAGAATTACCATATGATTAAAGGATACACTTCATTAATCAAGATATAATTCACTGCGTCGTCATTGACATACATTGTCCACATATATTTTTACAAATAATAAATTCTACATTTTTTGAATGATATTTCAAAAATCCAGAAACACCAGTAGTGATGAGCGATAGCATTCCCATGAATAATTCACAGGTAAGAGAATTTTGCTTAACTATACACTGCAAAAAATATTCGTTAATATACACAAACTTTTCCCGAAAATTTTACGGAAAAGTTTGATTTTTCCAAGAAAACAGCAGCATTTCCGTTTTTTGCTATTTTGAGATTAAAAATACAGTAACTATTCCGTAAATCTCACCGCAAACAGAACATCTTTCGTTTTAAACAGCACAAGTTATCAGTATTTTTAACTGATAAGTGTCGTGGCGCCATCTGTATGACAAATAGAAAAACATAGCAACATTTCTCTTATTTTTTTTCTGTTTTAATTATAAAACGATGGCATATTTTTACAATATTAAAATAATAATAATAATTATTATTATTAATAATTCTTTTTAAGTTTCAGATAGTTAAGGAAAGTTTTTTGTTTTTTCAGCTTGATTTTGTTTAATTTATTTATATTATAATATAAAAAGTGCGTATGTTATTTAAAGTGGAAAAAAATCTACTTTTAATTTTAATATATATTTTTTTCAATCTATTCAAATTAAGAAATTCGCACATAAAATTTAAAGTATATTAAAAAAATAGCATATTTTTACAAATTAAAAATAATAATAATAATAAGATTTATTAATTCTTTTTAAGTTTGAGATAGCTAAGAAATTTTTTTTTTCAGTATAATTTTAAATATGTTTAATTTATTTATATTATGATATAAAAAGTGCGAAAGATATTTTAAGTGGAAAAAAATCTACTTTTAATTTTAATATATACATATTTTAATGTATTCAAATTAAGAACTTCGCTCTTAAAATTTAAAATATATCGAAATATATTACCGAAATTATTATCATTTTGGTGATTACCTAAGTTATAAAAATAAATAAATGTAATTAATTTTAATATCCCATAACCCATAGTAATTATCTGTATTGTGTTTACAATAGATCGTCATACAAAATATTTTTTAAAATACATTTTTTTTTTTTTTTTTTTTTTTTTTTTAAGTGTGTTAGTATTTTTTTGTAAAATAAATAAATAAATATGAATAAGATAGCTTTAAAACTCTTCCAAAAAAGAAGGAAACAAAATTTTTTAATACTTTCATTTATGCATGTAATATTTTAAAGGTTAAACTTTTTTTTTATAAAGCTAAAATTAAAAAGGTAACTATTAGAAATTATAGAAAGAAAATCTGTAAAACTTGATTTAGAACTGTCCGTTCAATAAAAAAATATTATCTCTACAAAAATTAACCCGCGTTCAAAAATCTTGTCTTTACTTCATGAAATGCATCCGAAATAAGTAAAGGTATTTGAAATGGTGCTACATGAAATCATAGCGTAATAGTATTACACTACCGACTACGACAGACAAGGTCGTGAGTTCAAACCCCATGGAAGGTTAGTAACATTTCTTCACTGTTGTTTAAATTAAATGTAAATAATGTGTCCCTGATATTAACGTGCCTTTGTAAAGTAAAGAATAAAAATCACAAAGATGTTAGTTTGTCCTTGAAAAATTCTTTTAACTTTTCAAACGAAAATTTTTACATAAGGAAATATTAAAAAACGGAAATATTTTGTGAAAAAACGGAACTATTCCTGGAAATTTTTTTCCGTTAAAAAACGGAAGTAGTACTGGCGTCTAGATTACCAGTACTATTTCCGTTTTTTAACGGCAAAATGTTTTACATTGTACATATTTTGGGGAAATATATTTATAATTAAAATTAAATACGTGGGCCTAAACAATATCACTTTCTAATAAATATAATAATTCCATTTTCAATAGAGAACATATTAGAGTAAACATCAATAACCTAGGGTTACGTGGGCAACTGGGCCATGATTTTACAATGGGGCTATGGAGATTCCGGCAATTCAGCATTTAAAAGCTAATGCTCATTTGAATTAAATTTTGGACCTCTGTAAATGTGTTCAGCCAGTCCACTCTATCAGATAGAAATTTTAAAAATTAAAATTTACTATCCAAAAGTAGAAAATATACTTGTTTAACTTTTCTTTCTTCGTGGGTCCAGTAGCCCCATAAAAATAGGATAACTGGAACAGGAGTGTCTGTGATCTATACACGTTTAAGTTTTTTAATATGGTATATCACGTTATGAGTTATGATTGATTTGACATACGTTGTTTTAAGAAATAGGGATTAAGGGGCATTGTTCATAAAAGCTAAAACTTAAAGTAATCAATGATTTTTTATAAAACAGCCTACGGCCCAGTTAATTTATGGGTCCAGTTGCCCCAGCCCAGCTAACCTTATATTAATAAATAGTAGTCCGAGTATATTTACGAGTGTTAGAACAGGAACGGATGTCAAACGAGAAACAAGCAAACCGAAATCATAAAAGGTTCTCAACTATGTTGGAAAGCATTGAGAATAGCTGAAAAACCTTTTTAATAATAATAAAAAAAAAATTGAGATAATTTAACTCTTATGGAAAATCATGCTCTTCTATGTGACAGGCGATTCCTATTTATTAAATTGCCTAACAGTGATTATGTCTTTGCATTAAAAAAAAAAAAAAAAAAAAAAAAAAAAAAAAAAAAAATGGCGTTTTTTATAGATTGCAGTCATTCTTTTACATTTCGTAATATTATTTTACGAGATTAAAGTTATAATTTCTATGAATAAACCTTTTTTGCATTATTCTGACCTAAATTAAATATATTATTAACCTTGATACAAATCCGAACTTTTTCTCTGCATTAAATAAAAGTATTCAAAAAAAGGCTATCTTGCATTTAAAAGTATTTTGTTTGTAAAGCGGTGTAATTAATTAAAAACAGCAAAAGTTGATTAAAGAAAGTATTACGCAACAAAAAATAGTTACACATTCGAAAAACTTTTATCATTCTTAAGAAACATTTCTTCTAGAAAGAATTTAGGAATTTGTTTTCAATACACGAAGTCTTCAGATGTGCAATCATCAGTTAAATATGGGCTCTACAAAAATTGGGGTCTTGTTAGAAGCCCCGAGCCTCTCTATACAATTCGATATAGGACGATTCTACGGTGCGATCACTTGTGGGACAATTAAACAAAGTTTTCATGGAACTTCTGTAATTATGAAACTCGTTTAAGGTTTGTTTGTTTTTTATCCCCGCTATGCTATTTATTTCAAAAAATAATTAAAGTGTCATATCTAAAAAATAACATTCCATAATACCGAGTGTTCACTCTCAACGGTGGCCAATGGCCTGCATGCGCTGAGCATTTTGCGATGAAAAAAAATGGGTGTTGCCATTGGAAATTTTCGAGTTTTTGTAACTATAACCGTAACCGTGAGCGCCATTTTGTTGCCTTTCACAGAATCTCGAGCTCAAACTTCTAAATAGCTATATCTGAAATTTCACCTCGATCGGTTGAGCGGACTGGCCGCTAGAGCTCCATATATCGGCAAAGTTTTTTTTATGACCACCCTGTATACAATTTGTAATTATGCATACACTGTAAAAAATAACGGACGATTTAACGGAAGTATTACTGGTAATCTGGACGCCAGTACTATTTACTGTTTTTTAAAGGAAAAATTTCCGTAAATATTCCGGTTTTTCCGAGTTTTTCCCGGAATTTACGGAAAATTTTCCGTTAAAAAACAGTAAATAGTACTGGCGTCCAGATTACCAGTAATACTTCCGTTAAATCGTCCGTTATTAAGGGGGAAAAAACATAATTTTTATTGAATAAAATGGTGAAAATTAACTCCCTACAAAATGATACATAGTATAAAATTTTATTAGATAACACTAGACAGAAAAAGTTATGACATGTTTTTTAGCTTTTAATAACTGGATCTTACGTATTCTGTACCACTAGATCCGAAATTGATCTTCATTTTTTACCCCCTTGTAAAGATCTTTTGCAAATCATAAATTTTAAAGTTAAAAAAAGAAAGAAAAAATAGCAAAAATTCGATATTATAAAATAGATGTGTTTTTAACATTTGATAATTATTTGTTATGTATTTTTTTACCACTGAAACCGAAAATGACCTTTATTTTTAACTATCGCGTGAAGATTTTTCGCAAATTGTAAATTTAAGATTTAAAATTGAAGCTCCTCCCCCACATCACAGGATTCTGCAGCTGTTTAGCTGTAAGAATCCCAGTATAAGCCCCCCCCCCCCCCAAAAAAAAATGAATAAATTATTGTATTAAAATTTTTTTTTTTTTTATATTATATTAAATTTTTGCTATATTTTAACTTTGTCATTTACGATTTACATTAAAAATTCTGACGTGATGACTAAAAATTAAGGCCATTTTCATATCCAGTGCTAAGCAATATGTACAAAAATCAAACATAAGTTAAAAAACACAGTCATTTCCTCTATTTTATAAAATCAGATTTTCGATATTTTTAAACTATTCATTTTAAGAGAAAATGGTTCTGTTGCCACAATGACGAAATTGCTACTAAAAACTATTAAAAAATTAATATCTCAAAAATAAATTGAGATACAGCTTTCAAACAAATTGCATTTAAAAATACATTTTTTTCACTTTACGACGGTGTAAAAATTTAAAATGTACGATGTTTAGAAATGCAAAATTTGCAGTAGCGAAAATTGCAAAACAGAAATTGCAGGGGAAAGTGTTGCCATTCGCAAAATAACGTATGCGTTACGCACAGCTACGTTTGGCCTTTATAATATAGATTATGTGACTGCCGATAAAAATCCCCATTAACTCCGACGAGATGATTTTTCTATTTTTAAATAATTCTAAGTTAGAAAAAAAAATATATTATTATTATTTTTTATGTGTCTAATAAAACAGCAAAAGAATTTTAAAAGTGTATATTTTGAATTAGAAGTTTTAACATAAATAAAACTATTTTTATATGAAGACATGGAAATCTCTACAATGAATTGGAGATAATATAAGGGAAATATCAGTGAAATGGTGACCAAGAAGCTTAATCAAATACATTTAATCGAGAACTAGAGTAAATGTACATAAATGTACAGAGAATGTCTTTTTTTTTTTTTTTTTTTTTTTTTTTTTTTTTTTTCTGCGTTTTTATAGAAATTTTTAAGAGTGCATGATTGGAGCCTTTTTTATCAAAGATAATGCTACGATTTTTTAGTGACTGAAAATTAATGACTTCATCGTTTAACAGTGCATTTAAAAAACACAGAAGTAATAGAAGAAGCATTTTCTAATGGTAGAATATTTCTAAGGTAACACGCTCGCTTAAATATTAGAACAAGTACGAATGTATCAGAAAAATAAACTGACTGGGAAACCAAATCAAAAGAAATATGATATTTCAGCTGGATACCATTACCAAAAAGAAAAATAGAAACAAAAAGAAGGAAGGCTTCTTCATCAGTCTATGAAAAATTAAATTATTACGAGCCATCCGTATATTTATGCCATCTACGATCGTCTAAAGTCTAAAGAATCACTCAATAAAATGATACCACAGGCGCAGCTGGAACGAGATTATATCAGTGGAACGACAGTCAGATAAATTCCGAAACTTTGAGATGAAGACTGTATTTATTGTCTTACTAATGGTTTTTGACGTTTACCTACCATCATAAACCATGAAGGCGTGAATGCGGTTTAGCCTCAACGATTACCAGGAGTCACCAAAAATATTCTTTTCATTTCCTTTTTTCCACCATCACACTCGCCCACCAGCTTTATCACCTGCTTTTGTTTTCTCGCCATGCTATTTATACCTTGATTTACAACATCTTTGCTAATTTCTCATCTTTATTCACTTTTTTTTATGTTTAATTTATACACCAAGGATATGCTAAAAAAAATATATGAACACCTTTATATAAAAAAAGTGTTTATGAGCTTCATGGAGCGACTATTAAAAAAATCTAATTGGCAGCGATTTATACGGGGATGTTTTTTGCTTAGCAGCAATAAAAAAAAAAAAATAAAAAAAAAAAAACCTGTTTCCAGGTGCTAATTTTTTATGTCGCCGTGCTCTTCCGTTTTGACATCGGAGCTTCAAAGGAAAAAAAAAAAAAAAAAAAAAAAAAAAAGGACGGTTTATTATGAATTCACGCCTTAAAAAGACGGTCAGTATATATGCGTTAAACATCTGCTTAAAATTTCACGGGTCTTCTAAGTCTCTAGTGTCCGGAAAAATACCGTGTTAATAGGATAATAGCACCGAGATCACATTTTTAAGAAATAAAAAAGCAAAGGTTATCAAAGGTGCGTAGAAGATTTCATGGTTGTAATGTTTTGTTGGTATGCCTTTAGAACCTGTGCAATTTTTTTATCTTCCATAGCAGCGTATAAAATGGGATAGAGAATAATAAGGCACGAGTAAAATATGCATAATAGTAGATGATTAATTTACATGAAAAAAAAAAAAAAAATTCAAATAAAATTGAGTTTGTTCGTAGGTACTGCAGAAAAGAAGCAGAGGCCATTGACCCTGGCTAGATTTTAATAGATAATTAATTAAATTTTCGCTTTCGCTTTCTGTTCTAGAAAAAATACTGAAATTTATTCATCTAAAATGAATTAAAATAATTAAGCTCTAGCAAAAAGGAAAAGCCCCCCCCCTACCTCTCTTCGCTTGTTACATTCGTGCATTTACTTCTGTATAGTTTTTTTTTCTTCTGTTTTTATGTTTTTAAAGATGTCTTACGTAGAGGTGTACTAACAGAAATAGTAAAGCAACCCCCCCTCCCCCCCAAAAATAAATAAATAAATAAATAAATAAATAAATAAATAAATAAATAAAATAAAATAAAAAGCTTGGATTTTTTTTTTTTTTAATGTTTAAATCATTTAAGGGGTTAGGTGGGTTTCAGAGGTACAAAAAAAAGGTATTTTTACGATTTTTTATTTTATATAAACAATCATACATTTAAAAAATATAATATGGCATATCAAAGGTGCATATTTCAACAATGTCTCCTGAAATTTTTATATAAAAATGTTGAAAATTCAGCCATTGAGACCTCATCTCCCTGGGTGTCTCACAAAAAAGTGCTCTCGCCGTGGACAGCATAACTTATTATTGGTTCATCTAAAATTAAAAAACCAAAATTATTTCGTTAGTACATATATAAATCTCGTATTTGAACGAAGGGAAAAAAAATATATATATATAATTTTCATTTTTTCTCAAACTTTGAAAAAAAAAAATCTCATTTTTTGGTCAAAATTTTGCCATTTATTGGCTTAAAAAAATAAGTTGTAATGAAAAAAAAAATTCCTTCGTTCAATAACTAGATAATGTTATTTTAAAGATGTCTACACAATTTGATCTAAATCGGTCCATAACTTTTCGAGAAATCGTGTCCACCGACTTCAAAAATGAAGTTTTGAGAAAAACACGTTTAAAGTTTTAAGTTGAACTTACATGCAAGAAAAAAACTTTTTTTTCAACTTACATAGAATCATCGATTCCAGCACCATAAAGCAAAGTACCCGCAGCTGCGGCAATGTCTAGGGCATCCTTTTGCTCTTGCCTGTGATGAATTCTTGCTTCACGAGTCTCAATGTCAGCTTTCCTGTCGGCAATGAGTATGCGTTTTTCATCTTCTTTTCGGGCATACTCATGGCTGTTTCGGCCAATTTCAAGTCCATGCCATGCATAAAAAGCAACAAAGCTGAAATCCCTTCGTTGAATGTGCCAGCAGCGACATATGCAGCGATCCCAACTATTTTTGAACCAGCAGGGAGTATTTTAGGAATAATTTTCCAAACTGGTTTAAACTTTCATTATTATTTTGAGTGAATCCACCAACACACCTCTCTAAGAGCTCCTCTTTGCTGAAGTCTTCATAAATGGGTCTGATAGCTGATGAAACTTCACTTGTTAATGAATCATAGTCATGTTTGTATGATGACAGAGTGTTCATTGATGAAGCGCGCTGCCAAGTGCACCATGAGTCAGGGCCCTCTGGACATTTATCGTGCTGTGGATTTTTGTCTGTGGAGGTATAATGGAAAAAAGTTGCCCAACTAGCGTCTCTCATATTTTGTACCGAATTGCAGTTTCTTCTTATAGCTAGTCCATAATAAATTGCTAATTTATCAATTAACTTGCCAGTAAGTTTTCCTTTGCCAGATAGAGTTTTTTTTCTAATAGATTTACCGGCCTTTGTTTTTGTTTCTTCGACAGTTTTATTGACTAAATCACGTAAGCGTTTACCCATCCTTTTTTGCACATGTCCTACGCATTCTTTTTATTAACAATAAAATCATCACCATAAGGTTTGGCATTGAGAACTCCAGAGTATGTTTTAGAGTCCCCGTCACCTATATAATTTGAGTACCTTAGGCCATATTTTTCAAAAGAGCGTTGAAACATTGCAACGATTGATGAAACTTCCATATTACCAGCTGGTCCTTGGTGATTGGCACTACATTCGTTTTTTTTTTGGAGATGATCTGCCTGCCACTCTTCAAATTCTATTGTGCTTAGTTTTTTTCCAGGCTTCACATAATTTACGATATGAGGATTTTACAAAAATATCTAAAACTTTTCCGCTACAACATCCAATTATCGAAGACACACCGTACAATGATGAAAAACCGCGCTTTTTCCAAGTGCCATCACTTGATACAGTTACATCTGTCGTATCATCAATATTATTTTCATCACACGTTATTTTTTTCTCTTGTTTTGCAGCCGATGAAAAAAGTGCTTGAGCAACCGTCTCAACACATCCGTAAATTTTATCAACATAAAAATCGTATGTTGACTTATTCAAGAAAGAAGCACTCATTTCCATCAAGCCACAGAATTTTTTACATCCGGCTAGTCCTAAGCCTAATATTCGCATCACAAAAATAAACCTACGATTTATTTCGTAAGCGTTTCCAATTTTGTGACACGATAAAATGTATCGAGGCTGACATTTTTCACATTCCACGAAAATTTTGAAACTAAGGCCGTATTTCATACACTGTTTAAAATCTACTTTCCCATTGCATATTTTGTCCTGTCCATTTTCGTTTATAATATTAGAGCATTTCACAAATGAAGATAGCGTTGAAAAAACTAAAAAAAAGTCGATGATTGCATACTGCAAAGTACAGTCTTCTGGCACATGATTTTCATCTTGGCTTCTAAGTTTTTTCGCAGACGTGCTAGTGAAAGATTCATTATGTTCCTCAGGATTTTTAGGATTGAATGATTGTTTTCTCTTTCTTGGTCTATCTTTTCTTCGACCACTAGTTATTCGATCAGATCTCGTCACTTTACTCATGATGAATAAAAATTTGTAACACTTTTAATTTCACAGAAGCAAAAATTCACAAACATTTATAACCTTAAAGAAACCTCGTGGATCAGGAGACAACCAAGAAATGAAATATTTGAGCAGTTTAAGTTACGTTTGAATGATATACAATAAGCAAAATGAAGAACAATCAATAGACAGCTGCTTCCGTACACCTGCGGTGCGCTACATCGACGTGGCCCAATGGGCGGAACTTCCGAAGGATCTAGTTCTTGGAATTTTACTCGGATCGATTTAAAATTTTTGGAGAATATTTTAAACATATTGTACTATTTAATAAGACAATAAAAAAAAAAAAACGATTTTTTGAAATTTTAAAACCCACCTAACCCCTTAAGTAACGAGCCAAGACTGCGGACCACAGGCTCACCTGTTTCGAAAGTGTTGTCTCTACCTTGAATTTCATTCTCTGGCTTCGATGAATTCGTCATAGAGGTGAAATACTAAAAGAGTTCTCAGAGAACTTTTTTCTTTGCGAATAACAACTTTTAACAAACTTGCGCACACATATACAAAAAAAAAAGTTTATTTTTGTGTTTTAGTTGCTTAAATAAAATTCCGTACTAGATACAAACTAATTAAGAAATTTTAGTTTCTAAAGCCTTCACGATATCTGAATGTTTCTAATTTTAAGAACAGTTTCTACAATCTTTCTCTCTCTTAGTTAGCATTTAAAATGAGTTAATCAAGTATAAGCACCGGTTTAACAGACGTGAAAGTTGGAAGTCTGTACCTCTCCCGAATATTAAAAAAATGGGTTTTTTAACTTGCATGCTTTGTGGATAGATTTTAAATGCCATAAACTAGAGATATTGGCACAGATGCACCACGCGAAAAGACCATGGCCAGTTGTACCGTACTAGATTTTAAGATAATCTATAATGTTAAATTTTCTGCATTCTTTTTTTTTCTTCTTTGAATGATGATGATGCAGTAGGTGCGCCTTGAAAGAATCCGAGCATATTCTGAAGCAACGTATCGTTTAAGAGCCCACACTACTGGCTGAAAAAAGACCCGGATGATAATGTAAAGTCTATGGGGGCGTTCTTTTCAAATATCTCGCCCAAAATTTAATATTTTGACGTGATTTTTTTTTTTTTTTTTTTTTTTTTTTTTTTTGCATAGAATAGCTGAGGACGATCCACAACCGGGCTAGTTTTTACTTTTTTCGATTTTGGTTATATTCTTTTTATATTAGAATAGTTTCAGTTTCATAACCGGTTCAAACCGGTATTGAAAGTTAAAGTATTTAAAAAAAAATCTGAAACCAAAATCGAAAAAGTAAAAACTAGCCGGGTTGTGGATCGTCCTTAGCTATCCTGTACAAAAAAAAAAAAAAAAAAAAAAAAAAATCACGTCAAAATATTAAATTTTGAATGAGATATTTGAAAAGAACGCCCCCATAGACTTGATGACATTATCATCCGGGTCTTTTTCAGTCAGTAGTGTGGAGTGTCTTAACACTCCGTCCCTGCAAGCGAAGACACTCGCCAGCTAATGCTATTCCCATGAGGAGATAATTTTATAATATTTCGTTTGCATTTCGACATTTTAAAGTAATTTTTCCTGCATTAGATAATTTAGGTTCATCTCTACATCAGTCCTTTTTTACTTTTTAGATTTTGTTTCCAGATATATTTTTCAGAATTCCACTTTCATTTTCGGAACCAGTTTTAAAAGAGAAAGTAACTTAATAAAAAATATCTGCAAGCAAACTCGAAAAAGCAAAAAGGAAGCGATGTAGAGATGGATCTCAACAATCTAATGTAGAAAAAATATTTAAAAATGTCGAAATGCAAATAAGATATTAGAAAACAACCTCCCCATAGGATTAGCATTAACGCTGCTTGTCACTCATTTTCCGAACTCTCCTCCGTAATGTTAAATCTGTGGGCATTTGATGCATTTTTATATTCAAAATATCTCCTCTGGAAATTAATGCTTTTTAACTTCTTTTTTCAGTGTTCTCTTATTAAAATATGTCTTTTTTTTTTTTCTCTCTCTCTCTTTTTCTTCTTCTTAGTTCTTAAAATATTTCTAAAATCTTTGCTTCATTTAAGCTTTAAAAACTGACAAAGTGGAAGTAAACTTTTAACATTTCATTTAAAATTAAGTGTAATTTTGAGAGATATTTTGAAGACTTTCAAAAAAAAAAAAATAGACATGCTTAAGGGTGTTCTCAACTGCTCCGCTCAACAAGCGCAAAACGTTTTGACACATTAACAAATTCACTTTTTAACGGAAAGATATAAAATTGGAATGCCTGACTATGGAAGCGATTTCGAATCTAACTTAATTTTCTATTTTATGATAGTTAAATTACCTATCCAGTTTTAAGCTATTTCGATCACATGATCACCCGTTTTTCTCCCGCTTTTCGACCGGTTTTTCTGCTTTCGTCGGGAAATGTGCTCAAAAACGTCCAATTTGAAGGCTTGTTATGAAAAATCTATTGTGTTTTTACGAAAACAGAAAATTGAGTGCAACTAGACAGTTTCTGAATAACAACACCTGCTATTTTCATGCATTTTCTAACAAAAATAAATTAATGCATGTGCCACAAAGTGGCCCCTTTCGATTTAAGAACACTCTTAAAGAAGAGAACACTGAAAAAAAAAAAAGGTTAAAAATATTAATTACCCGAGGATATATTTTGAATATAAAAATGCATCAAATGTCCATAGACTTAATACTAAGGAGGGAAATTCGGAAAATGAATGACCAGCAGCCTTAATTGGCAAATGTCTTCGCTGGTAGGGACATGAGCCTCAACCTTCAAATCCAATTAACTTGATATTAATTTTATGTGTAACATAAAATTTAAACCTGACTCTTGCTTTGACAGATTTCAGTTTAGTGACAAAGCTTTTTTTCGCCTTATGGTTAACCGGCTTTCTTTTCTTTTTCTTTTCTTTTCTTTTCTTTTCTTTCTTTTTCTTTCTTTCTTTCTTTTTTTTTTTTTTTTTTTTTTATTTATTTATTTTGGGCTGTTAGATGTCAATTGCGGTTAAAAATTCTTTCTTCAAAATTATTTTTAAAAGTGAAAATGTTACTAGTAAATTCAGCTACAGTTTTCAAACAAACTTCATTCGGATGAAGGTGAAAAAAAAAACAAAAAAAACAATAAAATATGTATTTTTTTTTTCTTTTTAAGCCGATGAACTCCTATTCCTCTTTAATTTGATTTATCCAAATTTTGCTGGATGTTAAAAGTCCTACTAGTATAAAATATTCTGAAAGTTTCTTAAACTGTTCTAAAAAACGTTAAAATGTTTTTTTTAAGGGTACTAGAAGAAATGGGCATGTTTATTAAAAGGGAACTCGAAGAGACAAGTACGCTACGTAAACTTTTAAAATTTGTTCACAAATATCATTTCTAATTTCCACATCTTTTTCCTCTCTTTTATATTTTTATGAAACTAAACGTATATAAAAGTAAATTCGCTGTTTGAACCCCATAATAAATAAATACTTAGACAATATCGTGTTTTATCTTTTAAAATGTAGAAAATTATTTCTTTTAACTGCTTTGAGATCATTCATATATACTTACGACAGATAGAAGAAAAATAATATCATATGCACTCGAAACATTAAGAAAAATAAATATATAAGTTCTGTTCTTTTATTGTATTGATATTTTATTGTGTTTATAAAATCAAGAAAGAAAATGAATTCTTTTGAATCTAGGATAAAGAGCACATTGTTGTTATTTTTTTCTCTACTCTGGAACATAAAATATTAATAGGGAATTTTTCTCCCATTACTTCACAATTAAAATGGGAATCTTGCAACATTGCGTTATACGGTAACACTTTTTCATGCAGCATTAATGCATTTTGCAACACGACAAAATTATAAAACAACACATAATGCGATAATAATAATCCAAAAAGGAAAATTTATGATTACGTGCGATATAACTGGAAAAAGCCGACACTGTTAGCGTTAGCAGTAAAAACCCGCGTATGCAAAACAAATTGCTACTGATTTTGTGTTTGCTTACATGTAACAGGCGTTTTTCTTGCGTCACAAGTAAATAATTTATGTCATTGAAATTATTAGATATTATTCTACTTGGGTGGTATTTTTGAATAGAAAGAATTTTCTTGTTCTATTGCTAGTAAATGAACATAACTTTATTCTTTGATTTTTATGAAAAAAAAAAAGATATGAATTTAAAATTTTACTTACGGTATTATTTGTAAATATGATATTATTTGTAATAAAACATCATACGTCAGTCATTTTTTTAAAAATGAAAACACATAAAAGTACATTAAAAAAATAAAAAATATATAAGTAAGTGTGATCGCAGATCGCACTGAGGGTTTCGTTTAATATTTCTTTCAAAACAACTTATCCTTTAGTTAATAAATCCAAATTGTTACAATCATTAAATTCTTGTAATTATAAAAAGAAGTTATTTACTTTAATCAAATAAAAAGGTTCAAATCCAGATTATTTAAACAAAATCCAAAGTTCCAAATTTTATTAAAAATCCGGAATTAAAAAAATTTGTCGGAAATATAAGTAAAATTTTAAATAAAAAAAAATTTAAACAAAATTTAAAATGTTGAATCATTAATAAATTGCAATAGCGGTTTTAAATAGAAAGAAAATAGAATTAAAAAAATTATGAATGTCAGATGAAGGAAACTCTAATAATATAAACCCTTAAAATCTTAATATGAAAATTTCCATGAGATGCATTCTCTGCAAACTATGATATCTACACGAAAAACGTTGAAATTTGAGGTTTTATTTTAAAATTTAAGTCGCAAACATGAACGGATGACATTGAAAAAAATAATGTAATTAAAATAATATATTTTTTCAAATTTTTATGATTTGACGTATGTCACGAGATATTCATTTATATATACAAAAATTTGAAGTCTCTGACTTACATAGTTATTTTGTACGGACTCTGTGACGGACAAACAGACGGAGGAATGGAGAACGAATAGGATTACGTTAGATGAACGAAATCCTAAAAACGGAGGAAACAAATGTATTTTAAATTCGACAAAAAAACTATCTTTTATTAGATTTTTAAAGGTTTATTATTAGCCATGCAAAACACTTATTCGATATTATAGTACAGTATGATACAGTAACATGTTTACAAGTTATGATGCAGTGATATTATGGTAACACCTGACCAATAACTCTAACTTTCGCTGCCTTTGTTTTTTCTTTCTTTTTTTTTCCCACATAACGCAATTTTAATTTTTACACCATCGAATAGAAAAACAATATTTTAAATGCAATTTATTAAAAAAAAACTATATTGATTTTTAAATTTAATTTTTGACTAATTTTCCATTATGAAATTAAAATCTCATAAATAACAAATAAAATAATAAGAAAAACCACATAAATTTCTCAGACCTGTAACTGAACTAGCACTGAAAATTAGTATAATTGACAATTCTATTGTAAGTTGGAAAATCTTTGTCGATTTATTTGGCATGCAACTAATGCGAATGTATTACTTTTAATTAATTTCTAAACATAATTTGAATACACAATTTATATTTTCAAATAAAAATGCATTTTAGTCTGTTATCTAAAAATATATGCATATTAGATGTAAGAAATCGATCAACACTTTCGGGACCGCAGTTGAGCGCATCTGCAAAAGTTATGATCAAGGGAACAAAAAGTAAACATCCCGACTAATTCTGCAATTAATTATAATACATTAAAGCTACTGATACCAAACGATTGGAAATAAAATCTATTTTTAAATTATGTACTTAAAATTTGTTTAGTGGACTATCTGCAAATCAAAAGCAGACCTTTTTTTCCCCCCACAGACAAGAACCATTTTGATAATATATTTTAAATCTTCGGTTCAAACTATATGCCTAGAAAGGAAATTTTTAGTCATTTGGATGGTAGGCTTTTGATGTGTAAAAACTCAAAATTTAGACTTTCTAATGTTAAATTACATTTTCATAATTTAATTACAATTCCTGAAACTATAAGTCTAATGTGATATTTTGTGTAATTATAATACTAAAAAACACTAAATATAAATAAATTGAAATTGTAAATAAAAAAATTATAATTCAGTTATGAGTTATAAAATTACCGTATTTTTCCGTGTATAAATCGAGTATACGACTTTTCAGAAAAAAAAATCATCCGGATTCATCCAATCAAAATCGGAAACCCGTATATAAACCGATGTTAAAAAATGACGAGAATAAAATAGGCGAACGGAAAGTTAACACATTCTTTTAAATGAATAATAGAAAAACATTAGTTGTGCGAAATTATTGATCTCTCCTATTTTGTACTAGGCGCGCTGCCAAAACAGTTTAATTGGCCTCCGCTCATTCTGTTATGACTTCCTCGATCATAAAAATTAAATATCCCATTTTTGGGTTGAATTACAACAAAAAATGATCGTTTGGTGTTTTAAAAACTGTTGCATCAATAATTCGATATAAGAATGAAAAAAAATAGCAATTTTAATGTGATAATGGTTTGGATAATGAATGAGGATTGGTAGCTTTTTATTGTAAAAGAATGAAGTTTTTGTGTAGTTATAGAAATTTGTATGTATTTTTAAAGTTTACTATATTTAACGTTTCTTCTTTCTCATTTTAGAGTATCAATTTTTGAAATTTTCTTATACTCGTGTATAAGCCAACCCCCTACTTCAGAGCCCCAAAAATGCCCCAAAATTCCGTGCTTATACACGGAAATATACAGCAACATTCGTAAAGTCGTCTACTTGATGTGCAGAAAAGCGTAACTTTAAAAATGCATATTTTAGTTATTTTATTAAAAAACTTGAGTTGGAAAAAGTGGATACACATTAAGCAAGTGATAAGATCATGTTAAGAAGGAATAATTCATTAACAAATATGACATAGTCATTCTGTAGCTTTTGAACAATCAACTAACGAACTTCAATTTAGATACATTGCCTAAAACAGGCTCATTTTAAAATAATTAATTTCTCAGAAATCAATGGTACGAATATCATGAATTTTTCATTTTGGCTAGATGAAGGGCATAAAGTTTATTTGTCATGAAAGACTTGGGTGGGTACTGCTACTTAAAAAATAATAATAAAGTTTGGATTCGTTTTCATATGTAGATGGCCCCCTAAGAAAATTTTAGGTACCTCATTTAAAAACAGAATTTATTTCTATTGCCTGATATTAATAACTTTTATTCTACAATAATTTGTTGCAGAGTTAGTATGTGGTGTTTATTTATCCTCCCCCCCCCCCCACACACACACACAACTGTTACAGATACAGCGCTTTTTTTTTCTTGGTTTTTTTAATTTATTATTATTATTTATTTATTTATTTACGGGTAAAAAAGAAAAGCAATATTTCGTTTTACTTAATTGAGGTATTTTCCTGATTAATGAAGTAAAGTTAACTATTTAGAAAGAGTGGTGCCAGCCAACTGAATAAAACTCGTGTAAGAGATGTTGGTCTTTTATAAATATATATATAATTATCAATAATTTGTAACAAGCGAAATTTGGCTTGTATCCTCTATCATAAGAATTGAATTCAATTCGTATGATAAATTTACCAATCAGTTTGATTGGTAAAGTTATTGTAAAGTTTGGTAAAGTTTGTGTTCAAATATAGTTTCTATCCTCTAACCTCTAATTATACAATTGAACTATTTCATCTACTTCATTACTTCTTTAGCTAAATTCTTACTTTTTAAAATTTAATCACATAAAAGGATTTTTTGAAAAATTAATTATAACAAATATTATACTGCTTTAAAAATAATACTTAATCCAGTTACCTTTCATACTTAATCCCAATTCAAATGTTTTGGCATTTTTAAAAAAATAAGTACGATAAATACTAGTGATACGATAATAATTACTCAAAGATGAAATTTTATTATTACAGAGGATGTCAGTGAAAGAAAAGCCGACACTGTTGAGATTTACAGGAAAACTCTGTGTAATCGGTCATTTTCAACACAGTGTCAAGTCCGTTACCAAATGTGAAGTCTGTTACAGCACGGTTTTTTTATTGATTATCATTTTTTCACCATTCTACTTTTCTTTTTATTCAACTAAGAAACAAATATGCAATTTCCTTAAAATTTAATAATTTACACCAATGTATACTGTAATTATTAGAAAAAGTTCTTGTATAATTTCTATGTTATCAAAATCTTGTGGCTAAAACTATAATTTCTATGTTATCAAAATCTTGTGGCTAAAACTGTCTCTCATTTCAATTTAATTTAAGTATTATTGATAAATATCATGTTTTATTATTATTATTATTATTATTTAGGAACCTAAGTCATTTCAAAGTAAGTTGATTTTAGGAAATTTAAGAAATTTAAAGCTGAGTATTTTTAGTAATTTTGTTTGACAGGATATATAACGGACTTCACAATTTGCCTTACAAGCCAACTTTAAATGGCATTTACATATTATATTATAGGGCAAAGTGCACAACCAATCTTTTTTTTTTTTTTTTTTTTTTTTTTTTCATGTATTTTAAATTTTTACTTTAACACCTGTCTCCATTTTTAAAAGATATTATTAAGATTAAAAAATAAAATTCTGAAATGTAAGCGAATGATGAAAATGGCCCGTATGCAAATCAGATTGCTACTGCTTTTGTGTTTACGCACATGTTATGTAATTGGGCGTTTTTCTTGCATCACGAAAATTTCAGTCACTGGAATTATAAGGTGCTTTCTACTTGGGTGGTATTTTTGAATAAAAATAATTTTCATGTCCTATTGAAAGTAAATGGGTATAATTTTATTTTCTGATATTATGAAAGAAATCCAGCGTGAAATTTAAAATTCCATTTACGCCTTTCAAGTTCAAATGTTGCTCTGCATTTTTCAAACCAGATACGTCATTTTCCATTATAATGGTTCTTCCTTAGCATAAGAGTGTTTGATTTTTCACTTGCAAACTTTCTTTCTTTCTTTGTATATATGCATGTCTTTTTTTAATGTAATGTTTTTAAGGATTATAATGAAATAGCTTAAAAACATGGAATTTGTGATGGGTCTTTCCTTTTTAGCATTCTAGCTGACCCGCCCGGCGTTGCCCGCGTCCATGATAAACATGATGGAAAAAAAAAACTATAATATTGAAAATATGAGAAAAAAACGGATTCTAAAAGCACAAAAACTCCAAAAATAGTTAAAAATTATTTCAAAAATTAAACTGAAAATGGTATTACGATTTGATGAAACTTTAGTAAATTATGCAAAAAGGTTGAAACAAAATTTTTTTATGTCAAAAAACAGCCGCAAAATGAGAAAAATACTGAAAATCGCATTAAAAAATTCGTTAAAAATTCAAAAATCGCTTCAAAAATTCCGAATAAGCTTTATTGTACAAAGAACTAAATTTACTATACTAGGTCAAAAGAATGAAACAGTATTCCTTTCACTAATGCGAAAAAATGGCCTCGACACATACCAAGAAAGCTAAAAATCGACCAAAAAATTAAAGAAAAAAATCTAATCAAAAAATTGAAAATCGGACTTCGAGGTGCAAAACTTCATATATAGAGGTATCTTCCCTCGAAATTTTGTAAATCCATGTGCAGCGGTCTCTTCAGAACAGCGCTGACCCGCACACAAACTCTCTCTTTATTATTATAGATAAGGCATTATTAGAATAATTGTTTTAATTTCTAGTTTCACTGTCAATCGACAATCATTATATCATATTTTACTAAAATTTTATTGAAATAGTTATGAAATTAAAATAATAATAATAATCATTAGCATGTTTCTAGCTTATCGTATAAACACGGTCTTTGAAAATAAATTATCCGCCACCCCCTTCGGTTCTGGTAAAACATAGATAAAAATCGATTTGGAATAACATCTATTATAAAATGGTATGCATGAATTTTGCTTTGGTAGAGGAGAGGAAGGTTTACATGTAAAAATTTAACTAATTAACATTTAATAGCAACCCGATTTCGACATATTTTAATTCTACTTTCAAATTTACATCCAGATATCAAATTTAAAGTCATTTTGACAAATATTTTTCGAATTAAAAATTTTCAAAGTTTTGGATACCTAATAGAGTTTTTCAAGCTTATGTTTTTAATCTCAAAATACATTTGAATGTACCATTATAGACATCCGGCCTTGGCATAATTAAATGATCACGCGGGGGAAATATATTAATTGAATATACTTTACTAGCTTATTTATAAGCGCAAATAAAATGCACCCTCATAGCCAATGAAAACAGAATGCAATATTATAAATTATAGTGTAAAAATAACAAATTAATGCTTAAAAACTTTCTCTACACTATGCATTATATATGCACTGTAAAAGAAGAGAAACTAGTTGGATGTGCCAACCCCAAAACTTTCTTCTATCTCATAGGTACACTTTAATATTTTTAAAAAATAGTTACCCATGTTAATGCTTTAATAATTTTAATTCAATATCATACCAACTTTGATTTTCATCTTAAATTTCTGCTGCAATCAATTAATCGGAGTAAAAACGAGTTTCCGTCTCTGCACGAGCCGATGGACAATCGAATGATAGGCAGACTTTAAAAAAAAAAAAAAAAAAAAATTCAGGGAGGACCTAATTGCCATACCAAAAAATAATCATACATAAAAATTCTAGTTCAGTTCTAGACATAATTTCATACATTTTCATGTGGTGCAATATTTAAAATGGCACAAAAATTGCTATTGCAGTGCCCTTTTGTGTGATATACCCAGTGTATACAATAACCAGTGTGATAGCAAACAGCAATGTCCCTCAACTTTTTTCTGTAGTTCCAAAAAAATTTCCACTCGCTGCACAGACTTCTCATAACTAGACTCCACATCAGCAACCTTTTCTTACGCCTGGATCTTTGCCTTCCGTGACGTGACGGAGGGCAGATTTAGCGTGCTAAACCGGTTTTTCTTCAGCCGAAACGCACATTCTTAAGTTTGTCTTGAGTTGAACTCACTTCTGCTTTTCTCTTTGTGAAATCTGAAAGTTGCCAATAAAGCGATCACCGCCAAAAAACGGCATTTTTTCGCCAAAGATGTTGGATTCGAAACCTTGCCGAGAGCACAATAAAATGAGGTGTCTGCTTATATGAGAAGTCCGTGGCTAGGACTTTTCATCCAACATCGAACATTTCAACGAATCAGGGGTAAGCGATTGATACGAATAGGCGATAAATATTAACGGCTGGTACTAGTGCTACTGGTTTATTTGCTTTTCCTCCTACTTTTTAAAAGACAAATGTATCCTTTTCCTCTCTTCGAATGGGAAAAAGTTGGGGTTAAAATCGGTTGAAAAGTTTGTCGCGCATAAATTTTGTGAATCTGATAACAGCTTAACCCTCTAGATCCCAAACCGCCTGAGATATTTTGAGATATTTTAATTCGTATATCTTAATTCCCACCAGAAAATTAAAACAGCAATATTTGCTTTAATTAATGACTGAGAATTCCGTATTTAAATAAAGCAAAATTAGCCATGGAATTTTTCTGGTGTGAAATCAGATTTCCTGAACTACATAATTTCTAGAACGTGTTCTATCATGGGAATTAAATGGTTAACAGTATTCATCTTTAATCCTGATTGGATATCTCCTTGATAATGTCCAATCAAATGTTATTGTGAATTTCATTTGAGCGTATGACTGAGCCTTTCTAGGTTGAGGTAGATGGTGAATACGAGTATGAGACTCTCGTGTATTTCACGGTGTAATACATTTAGCGAAAATTTTAAGGTTTATTAGATTAAAAAAAAATTCAATAGCCATGCCAGTCAATTTCAAATTTTTTTTTTTTTAAAGCGAGTTCATAAATGTACCAGAAAATTGTGATATAGAATATGGTCTTTTTTGAGAACCTCTGTAAGATGTATTTACTCCCTCTGTCCCAAATTAGTTGCGGCATTTGAATACTTTTGTACCGATTATTGATATTTATGACTTTAGGATTTTGTTTGAACATTTTTTAGAAAGCTATACTATCAATCAACAATAATTATGTGCCTAACATTCCCTCCATCATTCGATAAATAAATAATTAATTAGTTTAAAAAATCCCGGTTCACATGCTCTTTAGCCACGCCCCCATTTTTAAAGACTTTTAACAGAAATCACATAAAACTATCTTCAAACTAATCAATCGTGAATTCATTTATGAACATTTTATTCCAACATTTCTGAAAAGTATTTTTTAGTATAAACATGCTGCAAACAAAATCGAATTCTGTGGAGTTTATTTTTTTCTATTAGACTTAATGATGGATGAAATACGCTCCATTTTTTTCCGCTTTGAGAATCATGTGTAATATTGATTTACGAATTATAACAACATATCATGTCAACACAACATCTTCGCAGTGATTGTCTTCGCTTTAGTGGAATATCTTTGATTTTGCTGAGTGGCATTTTTTTTCGTCCGCATTTACAATTTTTTGTAAACTTTCACTGTAAATTTCCTCATCTTTTATTTTTGACGTCTTTGCCTGCTTCTTCAAACGGGATCGGATTTAAACATTATGATGCACATTGAATTTAATAGCTGCAGCATTTATGGCATTAAGGATTAGTTTACAGTTTTTCAAATACCATTTCAAACATTCCAATGTAGCGTTGCGCTCTATATTATTCATTTCTTTCTTCAGAAAATTTTCTAAATTATTATTTCTTTTTCTTTTACTTTAAATTCGAATTAACATTGCTTCTGATGCCTAGTATATACCATTATATTCATTCTAGTATAATTTTACTGGTGTCGATCTTCTAAACTGCATCAGAAGTTATTTATGACTCCGCCTACTTGAAATGTCGCAACTAATTTGGGACAAAATTTTCAACCTAAATGTCGCAACTAATTTGGGACAGAGAAAGTTATTTTTTCTAAAAAAAGGAAAGAAAATCTTTAGCATCTTTAAACATACTGTTGATTTTTTTCACAAAGTTGCGAAGTGACTAAAAGCTGAAATCTTTACTAAGAATTTGTAATTTTTTACAGAATAGCTTACTATTTTCGGGATGAAATGATGATGCAGTTTTAAAAATAAGCATCGCTTAAATTTCATTGTGAGCCACAGCGGCAAAATATGCGAATGTGTCAGGAACAATATGCATAATATAAAGTCTGCAGTAGATAATGACGGACAAAATGCAGTATTTTATCCGTCACGTTCGCACCTTACAGAACAGGTTCTGTATCAAATGCTGTCATACCCTCAGTTGTTAATAATAATGGGATGCTGGAGCACGTGACCTTGCAATAGTAGTTTAATTCAAAATGTTTTTTTACTTTTTCTCGGTTACTTTCTTATTTAACTCTGTGAACTTTCATAAAGTGACTTATGAAATGAAATCAACAACACGAGCGAAATTGTAAGGTTTTCTAAGCAGTGAACTAAACTTTGGTTCAAGGATATGTTTCATATTAATCGCCAATGCAGTTTGAAAGAAAGTATTTCAGGGTATACATTCAGGGAGACCTGTAGAGAGTGACGAGATCGGGTGACCACCCAAGAAATTAAAACAAAAGGTTGGAAAGAAAGGAAAATATGATTAAAAGATTATGTAGTGGAGCTACAGTTGTCGGACTTCCAGTGTCTAATTCTGTTCTCGACCAGTAGACATGATGTCCTAGCGAAATCCATGAAAATACGTACCAAAAAAAAAAAAAAAAAAAAAAAATATTTTGTTGGGGGAGGAGAGTCGTGTTGATTAACATTAACATACATGAGGTATAGGAAAAGCAAAGTTTACAAATTTCATGTATTTTTTCATAGTGAGTTTGCAGAATGCATCGACATGTGTATTTTTCTTTTTCCTTTGTTTAATCTTTTTTCACTTTTCGCTCCTTGTGGCGGAATTCACTTATTTGTTACATAGTGAATCTAGTTCTAACATTTTTTTTCGTCTTGAAAGCCATAAACAGAAAGTTATACTAGTGGTCCTAGCAGTCTACTCCATAAAAAAATAAATAGAAATTTCCTCGTCTCTTCCTCGAAACGTACATAATGTAATGTAGAAGTCATCCAAAGCCTAACCATTAAAGGTGGGTGTACAGCTTTTGTAATTTTTTATTAAAATGTTATGCAATTTTCTTGGTCTGACGTAATATGTACACTACTGTGAAGTGCATTTTATATTTTACTGTACTCTATTGTATAGTACATTGTTTAAAACAGGTAAATATAGGGTGTAACTTATGGAGGATGTAAGAATTCATTGACTATATTATTATTGTTTCTTATAAGGAGATGTGATTTGGTAAGATAACAAAATCTTTTCTAGAATAGTTTTTAAACGATTTGTGTTTGATCCGAGACACTACTAAATTTTCTTTACAGGATATCATTTGTTGGAATACTGTTAATTATAATAACAAAAATTTCCTTAGCTAAACTTAACATAACAATTGTTTTTTGGCATTACATGTTTCTTCACAATCATAATAAGCGATTATACAGTGCAAAGAGAAATTTTAATCATAAAAAAATGGTAATTTATGAACTAAGAAAAACCTTTTAAAACATTCTCCGATGTATTTAATTATTAAAAAAATATTTTATAAAAAAATCAAAGTTTATAATGAGATATATTAATTCTGCTGGCACAATGAATGCACTGAAAGAGATTAATACCTCTTTATGCAAAATATTAAAAAATAAAATAGAACAGCTTTTCATCAGAAAAATGAAGAGGTTATTATAAATTCAAAGAAATCTAATTTCAAGTATATTGAAAGAGAAAATTCAATTTTCGCCCCATTTCAAAAGCATTATTATGACGCAAAATATGTTTGTACTTTACAAATAGCAGATGAATTCAGGATTGTGATTATTGAAAAGAAGAAAATATGCAGAACATATCTTTAAAGAAAATCGCTGAATAGATTTTGGGAAAATAATTTTACTTGTTTACTCGCTTCAGCCTGGAGTTTTGAAATTGCAGCAGTGGGGGAACCAACTCATCAATTATCGATGTGAATCCTTAAAGATAAGCAGAATAAACATGTATTTTTAGACATCTTTCCGTGAAGGAACTTGCCTTGTTTCTAAAAATAAAATTATATAATAAATTATACATAAGCTTTTTTAAAAATTAATTATATATATTTTGTTCTTGTCAAAATGGAACGTATGAGAGAAAAATAAGAAAGAAGAATTATGCTCACGTATATATTGTGAAACATTTTCCAAATCTTCTAGATAAGGAAACATATTTTAATATGGGGAAAGACATATTTTAATATGCTAAATAAGCAAGTTGCCTATTTACTCCCGTAATAGTCGCACTTCCATTTTGAAGCAGAAAAAATCGTCATAATAGTTTCTCCGGATAGAAGCTGCAGTCACGTATTTGATCTTCATCTAGAAAATAAAAAATTGTACTTTTTCCAGATAATACTCATAATGGATTCATCTGTTTCCTCACACCCATTTACATAGGCAATGATCACTCCATTCTTCATAGACTGGTCCTACTTTATAATAGTGATACTGATACCTTCAGTAAAAGTTATTCATTATGAGAATTTTTTGCCAAATTTTTTGTTAAGATTATTCGAAAATCTTGTGTCTATAAAATATTACAACAAATAATAAAATGGTATTTAATAAACAGCACATAGTCTGGAAACTTTTAATAAATTAAGGTTTCAGCGTTTTTTTTTTTTTTTTTTTTTTTTTTTTTTTCTTTTTCACCAGTAATTTTTTAACATTCGAGTGCACAATATTGTGTAGTATTAAATTGTCCTCCAAGTTTTTTTTTTTTTTTTTTTTTTTTTTTTTTTTTTTTTTTTTTACATTAGTATTTTAACATTAGAATGTACAATATTGTGTAGTATTAGGTTGTCCCAAAAATTGCCCTTTTTTTTCAAAAAATAAACCATAAAAATTTCGATAAAGGCAATATTTTATTGAAGAATGCTTGTGCCAATCTCTTGAACAAACCTGATTCTATCTTTTGGGTAGTCTGATAACACTTTCTTTAAAAAAAAAAAAAAAAAAAAAAAAAAATTGATTTGGCGGAAAAATACTTACCAGGTGATTTTCTGTGTCATTCAAAGAAATCATTTTTTATGGTGAACAAAATTTTTGTGAGAAAAAATTAAATAGTAGTCGGACGGAGCAATGTACAAGATAATACCAACGCGTTTGTTTGCTAATTGCAACCTCGTTTGTTTGCTATTTCAGGATGTTTCACGGCTATTGCTACCTTCAACTCGTCTAGTAGCCAGTAGTAATTTTCAGAATTGATGGTCTGCTCAGGAGGAAGTCGCTCGTAATAGATCCAATTTCGCGAAATAGAAATAAGAAATTTCTTCTGTAAGATACCTGCTTTAGCGACAGGAATAGGACCTTTATCTCGACTGGATCAGGATTGTTTGCGTTCATGGTTGTTATAAAGTATTCAAATTTCATACACGGGGATCAATCTTTTCAAAAAAGGACCTTTTTGATGTTGAGAATGCGATCTATAAAGTTGCACGCCAACAGGTCGAGCGCAGGTCGACCTCTAGCAACTCTTTTTATATTCTGTTCGCACAAATATTTTTAAAAACACTTTTTTTTTTTTTTTTTTTCAGATGTTGTCAAAGTGTGAGTAATTTTTTTTCGAAAGTAGTGCCAGTTGAATCAAAAAATAGCACATGAGTTACAAAAAAAGCTTTTGGAACAATTTTTGACTGGGGAAAAACAAATTCCTTGCCTTCGATTGAGATGTTTTGACGACCCTCCCTACTCTTAGGGCATTGCTCTATACGATTACTATTTGCTTTTTTTCTGTCAAAAATTCTCTTCACCAAAAAAAAAAAATTGTTTAAATGACATAAAAAATCACCTCAGTAAATATTTTAAAATTAAATCAATTTTTTTTTTTTTTTTTTTTTTTTTTTTTTTAAGAAGGCATTATAAAACTTCTGTATGTACATAGAAGAAGATTAGCAGGACAGAATTAAAATTTCACCGTTTCGAAATTTGCTTGGGGTATTTTTGGTTAAAAAATGAAAGAAACTTTTGATACAACCTAAAAGATTTCGACTATTGACATACTAGTCACATGTAGACTTTCACAAGGAAAATTTGGCAATAAAGGTGCGACTATTACGCAAATAAAAACGATGTAAAAAGTAAAACACAGCTGAAAACTTATTTTTAATAAGTGCCTCTGATAAGGGAGTTCGAATATAGTACTTGCAATTATTGCAAAACCAGAATCATTCAGTTTTATCAATAACTTGAATCTCACTATTTTACTCAACTGTATCTGCAATTATTACAAATCTACAATCATCCAATTTATCAGATAATTTTAATCTTATTTCATAAACTTTCACAGTTATGTCTTTATCGTTCAACTTCCATCTAAGAAAAATCACTCTAATTCTAAATTCTAAATTCATTTCAGGACGAATCGAATGTCACATGGTGTATTAAAAGAAAAAAAAATGTAATTTAACAAAGTACAACAACTATTTGGAAAATGATACTTTCAAAGACTAAAATTTTAAAAACTTATAAATGAGTTCTATATTTAAAAAATAATAATAATAATAAAGATCATTTTTATGATGATCAAACCGTAATTTTTGTAATAACAGGATTCCATATTACATACTCCATGGATTAATATTCTTGTACCAATCATATACAAATTTTGAATGAAGTTTTAGTTTTACAACTTTCGGTATTGCAAATACCAAAATCTAAACATCACACATTTTCAATTTTTACACCGTTGTGTAAAGAAAAAAATGTACTTTTAAATGCAGTTTGTTTGAAAGCTGTATCTCAATTTGTTTTTAAAATATTAATTTTTTTAATAGTTTTTTAATAGCTTTTTTTCTGTTTGTTTGTTAACGTGGCAATTGAAATATTTCATTTTTGGACATTAAGCATGAACCAAGCAGAAAACGAATAAAATAAAAAAACAGAAGTATTCCATTTTTGGACATTAAACATGGGTCAATAAGAAAACGAATAAAATAAAATAAGTTGCAGAATTCAACCAATAAAAAGATTCAGATATTCAGATTTCCCAGTTCTTTACCGAAAACAACAACTATTTTCCAAATAATTATTAAAAAAAAAAAAAAAAAAAAAAAAACCGCATTGCAGATTAAAAGCAAACATTTTCTACTGAGCAAATTGGAATTTAGCAATTTTCCTTCTATTCCCAGGCTAAAAATAATGTAGAAAAATATTTCTAAATAATTTATCAGACTTCAAATTCGGGCTAACTTTGGAGAAACGATTAACCCGTATAATCGTAGGAAAATGCAGCTCAACATTAATCATTTAATAATTTCTGTTTAAATGACTGCGACCCTGGTTAATGTAATTTCTCGCATTACACAGAGTATCCACTCTCAGCAGTTTGTAAAACAGCTAATTTCGAAACCATTAGCCATAGACTAATTACAACAAAAAAATTTTATGAGGTAAAAAAAAAAAAAAAAAAAAAAAAAAAAAGATTAAAAGTCATTCTGATTAAGATTTTTCTTAAAACGTTACAAAATTTAAATTTTTATACGGTCCCGATCCTATAAGTAATATTTAGTATAAATCTTCCTTTACACGAACAATTAAGGCAGAAAAAGTAGTTTCCATTTATCTAACACTTAATTTGACCGAGTTATGAAATTTTTACTTCCGTGACTTACTCCATTTTTCTGCATCCGAAAACAGATGAATTGGTCTCTGCTTCGAAGGATCGTACACAAAGTGCTTAAACTATTAGGGGGATTTATTGCGTGTGTACGTTTCTGCATTGCAGTGTAATAACTTGGCCTCATATAGATTAAAAGCTAAGTGGTTGGTAGCGTAAGTGCCGCTCGGCAAATAATCCAGGCAATTTAATGGAGAATCAATTATTTATTTGTAACAATAAAAAATTCTCTGTATTAAATTTATATACAGCATAAATCATTTTAGAACTCGTAGGATCTTAAACCACCAGCTCCAAGTCCAAAGTTCTGTTTAGTCCATAGAATGTTCCGTTTCATAAACGACGTAAAGTTTCTCTATATCAGCAACACGGCGTTATCTAAACACCGAAGACGAGACTTATCACCGGCACTTTCCTAGCGAGAGTCCGCTTCTTCCGGCTCACTTGAGTGACGTCACCCTCTACAGCTCCCGATCCGAGCTGATCCACTTTTCTCAGAGAACAAATCCGAGTTCCGAGCTCTGTTCTCTCCTCTTCTCACTCCGACCCAAAAATCCTCCCTGCAAAACCTTGGCTTCCTCTTTTTCTTCTCAGCTGAGACCTCCCCTAAAGGTCACGAACCAATCATCAACCTTAATGATCTTTTCTCATTAAGAGATTCGTAACATCGTCTTATCATTCGTACCTGAAAATACACGCCTATTGCGCCGATGTGTCTGGTCTCTGATCATCTCCGTGCTTTCATTTTTGCGTCGGCGTGCTAACAAAGGTGCAACCCGTGTGGTCTCCTATTCACGTTAGTGTCACCCGCCTGTCTTTTCCGCTGATCGATGATGATTTAGCGATCCTTTATATCGCCGATCTTTTCATCTTGAGAATGAAAGCCATTTTGTGTTTTCAGTTCCATAGTGAAATCTCTTTTCAGAAAAAATGTCTTTAAAAGCCTGTGATAAATCTAAATTATCACAACTACCCCCGCCTCTAAGATGATTTAACGTCTGAAAGGCGTAAAATCTGAAAAGCAGAACATGGTTAGCTCATTCATTTGGGTGACTCTTTGCACTCAAAATAAAATTTTAACAATTCTAAAAAGACACTTTAAAAAACATTTTCAAACTCTTTTAACGACTTTGCTTTGTTTGGAGAACTCTAATAATTTAAAGGTATTGAAACCAGTATAAACACATTAAGAAAACCTTATATATACAATAAAAGAAAACTATTTACAAATGTGAGAGAGAAAAAAAAAATTTGAGCTTTTTTTTTTTTTCATTTTATTGCCCTGCTCAGACAATCAACGTGCGGTATATCCTTGCCCGCTCTGTGTTTTATGGCATACAGGAACGGTTGCAGTGATAAGGACCATCTTAACAACCTGGAATTGTTACCTGCATTGTTTTTCAGGAACACTAAAGGATTGTGATCGGTTTCGATACTGAACTCTTGTCCATCAATGTAGTGACGTAATTTTTTATGGCAAAAATTATAGCTGCACATTCTTTCTCTGTGGCGCTATAACTTTTCTCTTGTTCCGAAAATTTTCTGCTCAAATATATAATGGGATGCTCTTCTGAGCCCTGTCTTTGTGCTAAAACTACCCCTATCCCTTTATCTGACGCGTCCGTCTGAACCACAAATTCTAGATTATAATTTGGCGCATATAGGATGGGTTTTTGGGTGAGTTTAGATTTTAAGGTTTCGAAAGCCTCTTTCATTTCATCGGTCCATATGATTTTTTCTTTTTTGTTTTTTCCTTTTAATGCTCGTGTGAGCGGTTCTACGATGGTCGCATAATTTTCTATATAACGGGAGTAATACCCTGCCATGCCGAGGCATCTTCTAATTTCCGTTTTATTTTTAGGGTCTGGGAGTTCCGTTATGGCGCGGATTTTCGCTTCTGCTGGCTTCCTTTTTCCTTCCCTTACTATGTGTCCCAGATATTTAACCGTTTTTTGTGCGAATCTGCATTTCGAAATTTTAATGGTAAGTTTCGCCTCTTTAATTCGACTTAATACCGTGTTTAGATGCTGAATATGGTCTTCCCAGCTATCTGAAAAAATGGCCATGTCATCTAAATATGGAAGACAAAATTCTTCCAACCCATTTAGTAATTTAGACATAAATTTGGAAAACCTATAGCTAGCGTTGGACAATCCAAAAGGCATTGCCATTGGTAAGAAACTACCAAAGCTTGTGACAAAAGCAGCTAATTTTTGTGCTTTTGGTGTCATGGGTATCTGCCAGTATCCTTTGGTCAGGTCTAATACAGAAATATATTTTGCCGCCGTCACCTTTTCGACCCTTTGTTCAATATTCGGAAGCGGAAAAAATTCTGTTTTTGTTATCGCATTCAAACGGCGATAATCAATGCATGGCCGAGGTTCCCTCCCCGGAGTTTCGACTAAAATCATGGGAGAATTATAATCAGACTCCCCTTCCTTAATTATATTTAATTCAAGCATGCGCTTTATCTCTTTTTTCAGTATTTCATTCTGTCTAGGAGATACCCTATACGGCCTAATTCTCACCGGTTTTTCCTCAGTTAGCTCAATATCATGAATAGTCAGGTCCGTTAAGCCCGGGTCATTCGAAAAAACTTCCCTGTATTCGTCTAATACCTGTTTTAACATTTGAATTTCGCCTGCTGTGCACCGCTCGTTTAATGCACTTTGTTTCATAACTTCGTCAAAGTTATAACTATTTGAATCTGCTAACGGGAAAGCTATCTCCAAATCCTGAGATTCATCTGTCTCATTAAATTCTTTTGTCAAAATATTTATTTTACCTACTCTGGTGATATAGGGTTTTAATAGATTTACATGATAGATTTGCGATTTTTCTCTTCTCCCTGGTATACTCACAATATAATTCGTCTCAGAAATTTTAGACTCTACTCTACCGGGGCCTATCCAACCTACAGATATTTTGTTTTTCTTGTTAGTTGCTAAAACTAACACTTCGTCTCCTGGTTGAAATTTTCGTTCTTTAGCATTTCTATCATACCACATTTTCCGTTTATCTCTAGTAAATGTCATGTTTTCGACCGCTAGCTCCTGACAGCGTTTCAGTCGGTTAATAAGTTTGAAGACGTACTCAGTAACTAATTCATGCTCATCATTTTCTCCCGTCCACTGTTCGAAAAGTAGGGTTTCCGGAGTACGGAGATTTCTCCCATGAACTAGCTCTGCTGGGCTAAAACCTGTAGAATCATGCGTTACCGTCCTAAGGGTTAAAAGCGCATGGGGCAGATTAGCTTCCCAGTCACTACCGTTTTCCACGCATAGCACTTTTAAAAGCCTTTTTACTGACCTGTGCCATCTCTCGATAACGTTTAAGGAGGGGTGACATACACTTGAATGGTTTAGTCTTACCCCAAACCTTTTTAGGAAGGCTGTCGTTAAATTCGAAGTAAAACTCCTCCCAAGGTCCGTTTGTATGCTAGACGGGTAACCAAGTCTACTAAAAATCATGATCATCGCTTCAATGATCGTTTCCGAGAGCATATCTGGTATCGGTATTGCTTCTGGATAACGTGAATAAACACAGATTGCTGTGAGTAAATATTTATTCCCTTTTTTTGACGTCGGCAAGGGACCTACTAGATCGCACGATAATTTTGAAAATACTTCCGAAATTATGGGAACTAATTTTAATGGGGCTTTCTTAGTTTCCCCCGCTTTTCCCACTACCTGGCAAGAATGGCATGACTTGACAAAATCCTCAATTTCCCTAATACTATTAGGCCAGAAAAAATATCTCAATATTTTATCTTTTGTTTTTGATTGGCCCATGTGAGCCGCTATACCTTCGTGACAAGCACTAAGTATCGCTTCCCTGTACTTAGTTAGGACAACTAACTGTTTTCTTTCGAATCCGTGATGATCCGTTACTTTTCTCATTACTAAATTCTCTTTAATTTCGAAATTTGATTTTTTTTGTTTTGCTTTTTCGCGAATGTCTCGTAGTGAGGAATCCGTCTCTTGTTCGGTTATGAATTCTGCCCTTTTTATTCTCGACAAGCCGGTCCCTGAGTCTTCCCCTGCTATCGGTAAAAACTCGTTATCTGGCCTTTCCGGATCTGCCTGTTCCATGAAATCGTTTCCCCCTGCCCCTAAGTTAGTTTCGGTTTCTTGTTCGCCTCCGTCACTCCCGGAGCTAGTTTCGCTTTTTTTCGCCTGCGCGCGCGTCATTACTGCGTTCAATGTTTTGATTTCGCGTTTTTTTCTCTCGTCGATGAGCTTCTGCGTATCGTTCCCTAGTATATAATAGGAAATATCTACGTCTCTATCAGTTACTATAGCCTTCGTCGAGATACTTCCTATTTCGTCAATTTCAAGCGTTATATTAGCGGTGGGCAAACAGCGAACATCATTTAAGAGTGGTTGTTTTATCCACATAAATTCCCCATCTAATTGACTGTGGTTTATAAATTTACTGGAAATGACATCGACACAAGTACCAGAATCTCGTAATACCGTAATTTCCTCCCCGTTAATGCGAGCCTTACTTAAATACGGCGAAAAACCTTTTTCAAATTCTTGATTTTTATTTAAATGCCCTACTGACGCGGCGTTATTTTCCCTCTTGTGTTTTTCCGGGCACTGGGCACGATAGTGCGAAAAACTTCCGCAAATAAAACATTTGTTTGCTCTCTTTTGCTCAAAAACACGGTTTCTTTCTTCATCGGGATCCTTGTCTCTCCAATTCGTTTTAGTTTCGGCCGATTTCTCAACACGCGGTTTATCTTCGAGTCTCGGTTTTTCTGATTTTATGGGAAAATTTCTCGGGTTCCAGATTTTTTTCGAGGGCCCTTTGACTGCCTCAAACTCGTCTAAACACTTAACTAGAATTAACGGGTCTTTGAAATTTGCCCAAGAGTCAATAAAATGCTCTTTATATTCTATCGGCGTACGACGCTTAATTTGGTCTGTTACCAATAATTTCTTTAAGTCTTCGAAATTTGAGATTTCTAGTCCGGTTAACCACCCTTCTAGATAACTATTTAACTCGAAAATGATATCTTTCCAAGGGGTGCCTGGTATCCGAGAATGCCTTGTGAATTTCTGGCGATACGCTACAGGACTTAGCCGAAAGCGTGCTAACAAAATTGATTTCACGTGCGTGAAATCGTCGATTTTTTCTGGGGGCTCGCGCAAAATTAATTCTGCAATATCTGCCGGGAGCAGCGATAAAAGATGAGTCACAAGCTCTTCTGTTTCTATGCCTGCTCGAGAGGATTGCAGTTCAAAAAGGTTTAAAAAAAGAGTAATATCTGACCTTTCTGGATCGAATTTATGCATTAACGCTTTTAAAGGGGGTTTCTGACTCCTCTCAGATCCGCTACTTGACGTAGATTCACGTCTATTCGCAATTTGAGTTAATCTCAATTGCTCTAATTGAAATTCCCTTTCTCTCTGTTTTTCTTCGCTGTCCCGTGCCGCCCTTTCTCTTTCTGCTTCTAATTCTCGTTCGACCCTTACTCTTTCTGCCTCTAATTTTTCCTGTTCCTTTTGTGCGGCTGTGTTAGCCTCCCTATCTTGTACAATATAATTAGCCTGCGATAGAGTAAGATCTTTATCATAATCTGCAGCTGATTCAATTTTCTGTATAATTACAGCTATTTTATCACTCTTATCAATATCAATTCCCAACTCGTCTGCTAACATTTGCAAATCGATTTTTCTACATTGCTTTAAATCAGTAATGACTGTCATTTTTAGACTGAGTTGCACTAACCGAAATTTCTATTTATTTCCTAACAATCTATAAAATTACCCTAGCATATATGCAATGTTAATTTTATACATACACTTTACTCCACAATTTAAACACAGTAAATGAGAATGAAATGAAAAATATATACATGAAAAGTACACAATTTACCGATTCAGCACTTTTTTTTTTTCAACCGACCACAATACAAGTACCTGTACTTATTTCTAATTCTAGAAAAATATTGCCAGTTTTAGCATTCAGATTTTTCGAAAACTACACTTCAAAAATGTAAACATAAATAATTTTAGATCAACAGGTAACAATATCCCTCTCTGTTTAGAAGCCTTTAAAGAAAACTTAAATTTATGACTAACCTCATAACATTTATGCTGCTAAAAAAAGTTTTACAATTGTACAAGAGTTTACAATTTTACAAGAGTTGCACACACTCTTTTTTTTTTCTTTCAAAACTTTCTAATTTGTTCCGTTTTGTCCGGAAAGAAATGCATTTAACATTTAATGTTTTTATCATTTAAAAAAAAAAAGGAATTTTTTTTTTTTTTTTTTTTTTTTTTTTTTGCAATACTCTTTACTAATTTCTTAATTTTAGATTAAAATAATAAAAGTATAGAAACATAGTACATAAATTTCCTCACTGAATTTAATTTTGTGCAAGAATTATGAAACAGAGCCACTCAAAATTTAGAATGAGCTTACCTATTTCCGTCGTCTGCATCTCTCTTGGGCATCTTTCCGTCGGAGGGTGTTGGGTGCTACGGGCGGGTTGCGGCTGGGTGGCCTTTCGTCGGTTAGGCGTTGTATCTCCGGTTATGGCTGGGTGCCTTCGTCAGCTAGGCTCGGTGTCTCTCTTTACGGTTGGGTGCCTTCTCAGCGGGGCGCTGGATTTCTCTTAGCGGCTGGGTGCCTTCTCAGCGGGGCGCCGGATTTCTCTTAGCGGCTGGATGCCTTCTCAGCGAGGCGCTGGATTCTATCGATGATTAACTCTGGAACTGCACGGCGAACTATAGTCCTGGGCTAGTGGCTCCCGCTGCCACCAGCTGTAATAACTTGGCCTCATATAGATTAAAAGCTAAGTGGTTGGTAGCGTAAGTGCCGTCGGCAAATAATCCAGGCAATTTAATGGAGAATCAATTATTTATTTGTAACAATAAAAAATTCTCTGTATTAAATTTATATACAGCATAAATCATTTTAGAACTCGTAGGATCTTAAACCACCAGCTCCAAGTCCAAAGTTCTGTTTAGTCCATAGAATGTTCCGTTTCATAAATGACGTAAAGTTTCTCTATATCAGCAACACGGCGTTATCTAAACACCGAAGACGAGACTTATCACCGGCACTCTCCTAGCGAGAGTCCTCTTCTTCCGGCTCACTTGAGTGACGTCACCCTCTACAGCTCCCGATCCGAGCTGATCCACTTTTCTCAGAGAACAAATCCGAGCTCCGAGCTCTGTTCTCTCCTCTTCTCACTCCGACCCAAAAATCCTCCCTGCAAAATCTTGGCTTCCTCTTTTTCTTCTCAGCTGAGACCTCCCCTAAAGGTCACGAACCAATCATCAACCTTAATGATCTTTTCTCATTAAGAGATTCGTAACATCGTCTTATCATTCGTACCTGAAAATACACGCCTATGGCGCCGATGTGTCTGGTCTCTGATCATCTCCGTGCTTTCATTTTTGCGTCGGCGTGCTAACAAAGGTGCGACCCGTGTGGTCTCCTATTCACGTTAGTGTCGCCCGCCTGTCTTTTCCGCTGATCGATGATGATTTAGCGATCCTTTATATCGCCGATCTTTTCATCTTGAGAATGAAAGCCATTTTGTGTTTTCAGTTCCATAGTGAAATCTCTTTTCAGAAAAAATGTCTTTAAAAGCCTGTGATAAATCTAAACTATCACAGCAGCCTAAGGGTGTCACTTAAAACAATTTTTAAGATAACTTTCATTTTTATTAATTAAATTTAGAATATATAATGTAATAGCATTTTAAAATATTGCAACCTTGCTTCAAAAGGGTCACGACTCAAAAAATTGGATTTTTTTCAACTATGCACCCAGAAAAAATTTTCGCTGAATCAACAAAAATTTGTTTGGTCTAACAATTTTTTCGTTTAAATATGGGTCAATGGAAATTTTGTTTGAATAAACAAAAAAATATTGTTGATTTATTTTTACCCTTTGCGCCCTCAATTTTCATCCGAAATGCATAATAACGTAATAATAACGTCATCAATCCGTCTCAATTTGAAATGCTTTTATTATTCAAAAATTATGTTAATCCTTTATAACTATATCAGTCAATTAAACAAAATTACGTGAGAGAGTTATGGCTACTGTACACCAATTTAAATTTTCCAAAAACAACAAAATTTTGTTGGAATTGCAAATTGAAAATACAAGACTTTAAGTAAGACTCAAATAAAATTGATGAAATTTTGTTAAAATTTTATAAAAGTGTTAACAATATTGTTTTTGTCTGAGGAACAAAACCGATTTTCTACTTTAACTAAAAAATTCGCTTAAAACAACCAAAATGTACTCAACAAAACATGTTTTGTAGTTTTAATCAATTCCTTTTTCCGGTGTGGCTGTCGGTTTACTTCTTTTTACGCATCTACCAATCACCTAAAGTACGAAATCAACGGTACAACCAGGGTGGGCGCCTAAAACTAGTAATATTTTAAAGTTTTATAATCCTTGACTCTTATCAGAAATTTTTCTGGTTAGATAAGGTGAACAGAATTTTCAAAAATTACCAGTATTCAGAGCACTTGGGCATCCACGCTGGTTACGCCGCTTCCAAATAATGCATTGAAAATCCAGTCACCAGGTAGCAAGTCGAGTTTGCTAAATAGTCATTGACCCTTCCACAATCCGTAAGCAGTTTTTCGCATTTGCTGTAAAACGAAATTTTTTAATTTATGCCACTTTTGAAGCAAGGGTGCGACATGCCCCATTTTGTAAAGAGTTGCGAGTGTTGCTTTTTATCATTTCATCTAACAAAAACTACGTTATTTTTTAACTTATATTTTTAGTACAAATACTATGTTTTGCTTTAATATGTCAGAATGAAAATAGATTTCAAATTTACATTATAATGTATAATTGTACTCTCAATTATTATATTTTATATGACAATTATTTATATTTCTTGTTAATTTGTGAATAATCCCTATTTTGCATAAAAAAAGATGCTTCAATTTTAAACAGCTGTTACTAGGTCAATTTAATCGTAAAGGAATGGGACTTTTTTTTTTTTTTACTTTAATGTAGCAGGATGTATTGGCTAAATATAACTTATGGGACCGGAAGACCGTATAAAAATACAAATTTTATAATTTTTTAATGCATTTTTTTATTGACTGAAATCGCTTTTAAAATAATTCTTTAACCCATTTAAAACATTTTTATACCTGGAACTATTTGTCTATGCCCAACAATTTAGGATTTAGCCATTGGACACCGCTTACAGAAGACACCATGTAGGACAATTTTTCTCCGCTAAATGGCTCCTCAATCGTATTTGTATCGGTTATTATTTTTCATCATTATGGTTTGTCTTGTAACTAGAATCTCGTTACTTGAACCATAACAACAACCAGCCTGTTGTTTGTCCATTCATCTAAGAAAAATCGGAGATATCTATTTCACTTGACCAGTTATGAAAAAAATCATATGTTACACGTCGTACATAAAAAAAAAATAATAATAAAAATTAAAAAATACACATTTCAGATTAAAAACATATAGTTCCTATAGAACTAATCAAGATTTATCAATTTACTTTCCATTCTTAATAACCCAGTCAAAAAAAATATGGAAAAATATTTTTCCAAATTATTTATCACTCATTAAGTGTGTTAATTTCACGGAGCATATAAACCTGTTATATCATGAAATTACATGTCAAGAACAATAGTCTAATAATTTTAAAGGCTGATTAAATCTGCATCAAAATATCATAACTCTTTATGGAATAATTTATCTGAGCAAAATGGTAATTCAACATTTGCATTTCAAGTATTTGCATTTATTACAGATCTGTTGTCATTTTATTTGTACTGTAAGTAAAAATGCATTACTTGAACCATACCAACAATGGGTCTCTTGTTCTACCACCATCTACTCTTTTTCTTTAAAAAATCCCACCAATTCTATTTCGCTTCACCAGTTGAGGAAAAAGTAATTGTTTACACTTTGCATATACAAAAAATCAAACACGCTTTAGATTAGAAACATATATTTTTATAGGAATCAGGATTTATCAGTCTACAATCCATTCTTTTTACCTGAGAAGAAACATGTGGTAATAATTTTTCCAAACAATTTATCACCCTTCAAAGTCTTAACACGTTCGCTGCCGCTTACGTGAAGATGTGATGATAATTCATGCCGCACTGTAGAAGTGCGTTTGTTGCAGAAGCCGATTTACTTTTTATAACAAAGAATCAATAAAAGATTTTCCCGCGCCAGAGCGTGACGGGCTATTGAGACATCACCCCACATCACGCGGTGGCGCGTTAGTGGCCCCTTTACATTGGCACCATATCTCGCGCTGGCGTGTGATCGGCAGCGAATGTGTTAAGTGTGGTAGCTTCGAGGAACTCATTAACCCGTATAATAGCATGGAATTGCATGTCAAGAACATAATTTTAAGTACTGATTAAATTTGCATCAAAATAATTATAACTCTTTATGGAATAATTTATCTGAGCAAAACGGCAATGGCTTGCAATTATTAAAGATCTTCTATCATACAATCTGCTCTATAAGTAGAAATGCATTACTTGAACTGTATCAACGATGATTCTCTTGTTCAACCAGCCATATATTATATTATAAAAAAAAAAAAAAATCACACCAGTTCTGTTTTCCTTCAGCAAGTATAGAAAAACCAATTGTCTACACTTTACATATACAAAAAAACCAAACATACTTTAGATTAAAAACAAATATTTCCTATAGAACAAATCAGGATTTATCAATAATTCCATTTTTTACTACCCGGAAAGGAATAAGACGGGTATATATATATATACATATATATATATATATATAATACCATTAAAAGTAGACAAGATTCACCAATGGATTTTATCAATAAAACAGTAAACCAAAACGAAGAATTAGAATTGAATTGAATTATTAAAAAAAAAGTGAAACGAGTATATCTGAGTAAATATATAAATAAAATGAATGCAAATGTAATTTGTAGTCCCCAGAGCAGAATCATCAGGCCCCAAATGCTCTGGAACTACAAATGAAGTGTGCGGTTTCATCCACGTATTAGCCATGAAATAGCAAAATAATACGTATTTGGGGCTACCAGCACACAAAAACCAAATTATTAAACAAGGAACAGAGTAATAAATAGTTGAAAAAATGAAAAAAAATATATATATGTTAAAACAGTAGCGTGCAGCAGTTAATGTCAGTAACATGAGCACAAACAAACCCTATTTTAGCACATGGAAATGATAAACTTTACTTTCATATATAATTTGGATAAAAAGTAAGAAAACAAAATATTGAGAACAAAAAAAAAAAAAAAACTTATCTGGTTATCACCATTAATGAAGATGACTGCGCAATAAAATTATTAATAAATTATAAATGTAGGAAGCAATAGTTAATTATACAAGCTGACATAGTCACACTGTAGAAAAACCAGTTTGTTAGTAATGCACGCAACGGAACTGGGCAAAATCAGTAGGGTTGCTCTTTTTTTAAATAAAGAATGCCAAGCGCGCCAAACGGCTAGAAAAATGATTTGAAAAAAAAAAAACTTGCTATGATTTAAAGTGATACAAGATGTTGAAGACAATAAAGAAACTTAATAATAGTAGCAGTAAATATATTGTTATTTTACAAAAAGGAGTTGAAAGTAAGTAAAATCAATAGTTAAATCCACATGTAGGCTAAGAAGTATCCATAAAAAAAAAAAAAAAAAAAAAAAGCTGAATGGAAATATAATTGAACCGGAGAAAATAATTAATAATCGATATTAACATAAAATTAAATTAATAAAATAATTAAAATTAGAATTAAGTGATAACTTTCATATTAACATATAACTTAAAATTTTATTTTGTTACTTTAATCAGTAACATTTATTGTGACTTTACATGGTAAAAACTCATTATCTTAATATAGGATAATAAAAATTAAAAAAATAATAATAAAATAAAATAAAAATTAAAATAAAATAAAATAAAATAAAATAAATAAATATTTAAAATAATAATAATAATAATAGTAATATTATTATTAATAATAATACCAAAAATTATATCAATAACATTAAAATTAATTTGATAATTAAAATATAGCTATTTAACTATAGATATAACTAGACAAATATCCATATATTGGTGTCAATTAAACAGTTTAAAAATTATGTTAAAATAATATTAAAATAAATAACCCACTCTCAATTATATATATATATATATATAATTAACCTTTGCATTTTCATCCAGACAACACCACCCTCCTCCATACTCTAACATCTACCCTCCCAACCAACCTATGTATATTTTTTATTACTTTTTTAACATTTTTAATTTTTTATTATTATTTTTATGTTTTATAATTTTTTTATACATTTTTTACGCAAATAATTAATTATAAGATCATGTAATATCTAATTATAAATTAAAGAATATATGAATTTTTTAGGATAACCATTATTTATAGCATCATATACAAGCTTTTTAATATTAGTATTAATTAAATGGGAAGAACATAGACATTTTATTCTATATAAATGGTTAAGTATTATATTACGATATACTGAATTATGAAGACATGATTTAAAATTAGTAAAGGTATTAACTTTAAAATTAAATTCTTTCCTTTTGTCATAAATATCAGTTATAAATTTGTTCTCTTTTAATATAATTTTAATATCTAAGAAATTGATTGTATTATTAAAAAGTAGGTTTTTTGAAAGTTCTAGATTCGAAGGATAATCAACAGGGAATTGAGATATACAGGTGTTATCAGTATCAATTAAAATTACATCATCTATATATCGATATAAATGTATTTTATTATTTAAATAATGACGTTCATAGTAATATAAGTATAAGTCAGATAATACACTAGATGTACTACCACCTTGTGGTATACCAACATTTTGAATATATATATATTGTTATCATGCATGATAAAATTATTATAGATAATGAAATTGGTTAAGGTATGAAAATAAACAGAATCGATATTATGTGATATATCCAACTCGTGTTGATATTTTTTAAAAAGCTCATTTATGATATTATGTAAATCCGTTAAATCGATATTATTAAATAAATTTTTAAAATCATAAGTAGTGATATTTTTTATACATTTAAGATTGTTCATAATATGGACCAGTTCATAACTATTTTTTATGCAATGTGTATTATCACTTTTTTTTGTAATTTCATTTATTATTAAGTAGTGATTAAATTAAATCTGCCTCAAAATATTATAAATCTTTATGGAATAATTTATCTGAGCAAACTGACACTGGCTTGCAGTTATTACAGATCAGCTGTTATTCAATCTGCCCTTTAATTAGAAATGCATTACTTGAACCATAGCAACGATGATTCTCTTGTTCAACCACCCAATTATTCTATTTAAAAAAAATCACACCAGTTCTGTTTCACTTCACCAAGTGTTGAAAAACCAATTATCTACACTTTACATATGCAAAAACCCAAACATGCTTTAGATTAAAAGCAAATATTTCCTATAGAACGAATCAGGATTTATCACTACTTCCATTTTTTACAACCCGGAAAAGAATAAGACGGGGATGTTTTAAAAATAAACTATCTCCTTTCAAATTCTTTCACATAGCAATTTCGGAAATCTCATAAACGCATTCATGGCATGAAATCGTATCTCAACATCTCATCAATGATAATTTAATAATTTGAATTTCTCCTTAAATGTTCACTGTTATATTATTACGCTTTAGACAATAATTTACCTCATGGAAACAGCTGAACAAACTCGTCTGTACTTGCAGTCATTACAAATCTAATGTCATTCAATTTGTCTTATAACTAGAATCTCATTACTTGAACCATCCCAACAATCAGTCTGTTGTTCAACCATCCATCTAAGAAAAATCGCACCATTTCACTTAACCAGTTGTGGAGAAACCAAATGTTTACACGTCGCATATAAAAGAATCAAACACACTTCAGATTAAAAACAAATATTTCCTATAGAACGAATCAGGATTTATCAATTTTCTTTCCATTCTTATTACATAGCAAGAAATAAGATGGAGGGAAAAAAAATAATTCCAAATAATTTATCGCCCTTCAAGTTCTTAAATGTGGTAACTTCGGGGACCTCATAAACCCGTGTAATAGCATGGAATTGCATCTCAACACGAACACCACCTGGGCAAGCAAACAACAAAAGGGGCTAGGCGATCGTTTGATGACAAATTGTAGACCGTGCCCCTTCTGAACGCCACTCTTTTTTTGCCGCCAAGAAAAACGCTCCTAAGAAAGTTTTACGGAGCAATTTTCCTTTCACATTTCGCATTGGAGAGTGTTATTAATATTCTATTTGGAGTCTGTGACAGATCGGTCGGAGGTAAATGTTAAATTGCGGGGAAACGGGAAGTAAGTAATGCATTTTGTGCTGGAAGAAGTTTTGATTCGGTAACAGGTCTTTAATAATACTAATACTATGTAGCAGAGTGGTTAAAACATTCATAAGAAGCTATTAATAAAAGTTAACATTTTAACACTCACGCTACACTCCTCTGCATTTAATATTTTATACAGTTGAAAAAATTAGAAGACATTTTAAGATTAATATGAAACAGTCTTATCATGGCCAGCTTTTTCAGCAAACGTGATATAAAAGACATTAAGGGTGTATTCGAGAAAATATTCTTCTACCCTCAACAACTCGACATTTTCAGACTTATTTCTAAAATTAAAAACATGAAATTTGTTGAAGTGATTTTTGAAGAGACATATAAGAAGATGTGTGATTTTATTTTTCGCACAATAAATTAGAATTAAATTTGCAAACAATTATTTTTCTAGTAACATCTTTTTTCTTTTTTTTTTGGGGGGGGGGGGGAGGTTATAAATTTACCACTTCAGAAAATTCGGTTCAAAACACCAAATTTGATAGCATTTTTTTTTCAAAATTTTCTCCATTTATCAAAAAAAACTGACAAGCACAGCAATTTATGTAGTTTCTAAATAAGAAAATTTGCCAGCTTAATGCGTTTGAGAGCAAAAATGAATTTAAAAATAAATAAGAAAATATTTATCGTTTGGATTGGAATACACCTTTAAATGAAAATTTGTAAATTGTGTCTATGACTTAGAAAGCTACAGATAGAAAAAAAAAAAAAAAAAAAAAAAGATTGAAATATGATCTTCAGACTTCCGTTTGTACTTGGAGGTTAGAAGAATATTACATTTGTTGAATGCTGTATAACAGTGAATATGATGTCCCAAGCTCCCAAGTCCCAACACCATGCCTTATCAATAGCAAGAGCCTTTAGTCACTTAGACGGTGGTTAAGCTCATTCCACTGTAGTACAACAGGGTGGCGATTGATCAGAAATAACACAGTTAGAGATGTGTCATTTGTTGAGGAACGATTCCAAAGGAACGGTTCCGGTGGTGGAACTGAACGAACGGTTCCTGTCTGTAAAAAGGATTCGTTCCTTTTCGGAACGATTCCGAAATGGAACGGTTCCTCGGACTCGTTCCGAAAAGGAACGGTTCCTCGGACTAGTTCCGAAAAGGAACGGTTCCTCGGACTAGTTCCGAAATGAAACCATTCCGAAAAGGAACGATTGATCGGACTCGTTCCGAAAAGGAACGATTCCTCGGACTAGTTCCGAAATGAAACCATTCCGAAAAGGGACGATTCCTCGCACTCGTTCCGAAAAGGAACGATTTTTCGGACTAGTTCTGAAATGAAACCCTTCCGAAAAGGAACGATTGATCGGACTCGTTCCGAAAAGGAATGATTCCTCGGACTAGTTCCGAAATGAAACCATTCCAAAAAGGAACGATTCCTCGGACTAGTTCCGAAATGAAATCATTCCAAAAAGGGACGATTCCTCGCACTCGTTCCGAAAAGGAACGATTCCTCGGACTAGTTCCGAAATGAAACCATTCCGAAAAGGAACGATTGATCGGACTCTTTCCGAAAAGGAACGATTCCTCGGACTAGTTCCGGAATGAAACCATTCCGAAAAGGAACGATTCCTCGGACTAGTTCCGAAATGAAACCATTCCGAAAAAGACCGATTTTATTTTAAAATAAGATATATTTTGATTTATTAAAGCAAAGTGTATTGCCCAAATATCTTTCAAATGTGCATGAAAAAAAAAATCGGGGGGGAAGGGAGACGAAGAAAAACGAAAGAAAGAGAAAAGAAATTAAAGTTGTAGGAGGGGATAAACGTTTAATAAACTACAACTGTGCATTATATCTAGAGGTCTGCACGGGCCGGAATTTTCAGGCCCGTAGGTAATTTATTTCGGCCCGGTCCGTTGTAAAGCTCAAAAGTTCGGCCTGGGCCCGGCCCGTTTTGGCCCATTACAATTTCTACAATTTAAAAAAAAAAAAAAAAAAAAAAATCAGATTTTTATCATATAATTAAGATTTTTTTAAAGAATACTGCATACATATCTATGGAATGATTTTACAATACATTTTACAGGAAATACACATTAACAACATTAATGATTACTTAGACTCTTAGGCTATCAACATTCGAATAAAGATTCATTAAAAATTTAATATGGCTTAGAATAAAAGAAAAAAGAAAGAAAGCTAAAAACGTCGTTACTTTTGAAGATGTTTGATAAAAGAAAATTTATAAAAATATTTCTATATCATTTTATTAAAGGTTTTAAATCCCAATTCATTCTTAAATTCAAAGAAGCTTCTTTCTGATACATTTCTAAATTCACTTTTTTCTCAGAAATGCATAAGATTAGCAGGTATCTTTATTCAAAAACTATATAATCGAGGGGCGTTATCTATTTTTTGATACAAGCAATTTAAGAATACTACAAGTAAATAAAATACTGTCATAATCATATGTCACTGCGATTTGAATAGAATTTCCGGAAGCGATAGCATGGGAAGGGAGAAAAACCTGCAATCATTTGAGAAACTATTACATCTCAAAAAGGTCATACAAGTCAGACTCAAAAGGTCATACAAAGGTCATATTTACCAAAAATAAAAAACGATATTCGATTCCAAATCCCTTTAATAATTAAGCTTATCACTTTTATACTTTTACAATTTAAAATTAATCAGAAATTAATTTAAAAACCTTCAAGAAGTATATATCCGAAGATAAAGCTAACATAAGTTCTTTATCGCTGTTAATAATTTTACAAATCATGTTTTCTGCCCTACAGATCTTGAGAACAATTAAGTGTAATTCCGGTCTGGCCAGTCTATATGTAGAAAAATAATGCGAGGTTGATCTCGGACCGGCATGAGTCAGCTAAAAAAATATTAAAACGAGTTGCACACAATGTAATTCTCCGATGCTGATCTCTACATTGTACATTTTTATATTGATGCTGTCAAACTAGTATGGCTCGTGAAGTACTTTTATACTTATTCTCGTTAAAACCATATAAAATAGCTCATATTTTATCGTTCCAGCTCAAATCTTCAGAACGGGCCGATAGGCCCGAAAATTTTTTTAATCGGCCCGGCCCGTCTGGGCCGTTCAATTTTTTTGCTGGCCCGGCCCGTTTATGTTGTTTGTCGGCCCGGCCCGTTGAAAAAACTATTCTAAATCTGCCAGCCCGGTCCGTTAGAGAATTTAAAACGATTCCGCCGGCTCTTTATTCGGCGAAAAAAACGAAAATTTCGATTTTTTAATTTCTTGTTTTATTTGTGCTTTATTATCGCTAGTGCATTCTGATTAAGTTTTTATAAAGATTCGAGTATTATAAATACAGTTTAAAGTGATTTTATTACACCACTCTCCATTTAAATGCCACAATTCACTTCAATTAAAAAATAACTTTCCTCAGTTTTTTTTTTCTTTACTATAAGCATGTTTAAAGTTATAAAACGTTTATGTATGTTTTTCAAGTGCATCACAATTCCAAAATAAAATTTAAAGTATATTTAATTTTTCCAATGCTTCGTAATGCTCCATTACGGAATTACGGATACTATAATTGTTTATCTCGTCGACCCATTTCGACATATAATCGACAAACAATTATTAAATTATGCAAATTAGCATAATTTTTACTTTAAATAACGAAATAACAAATAAATTAGCAAAAGATTAATAGTACCACACATAAAATATGAAATTAAAAATCACTTGATGGCGTAACAAACACATGTAACGTGTTTAATGTTAAGTGAATGTGACATTTATGAAGTCATTATTGGCATTTAATCTTACAGTTTGGAAATAGTTTTCTGATCGACGGGATAATACCGAATTGCGTAAAAGAAGCATCCTAATAACTCCAAAAATTATAGTTATGTTAACTAACAGTTTACTGCGTTGGTTTAAGTGTCTCATTTTCAATTAAAATATGCCTTTGAAATGAAATTTGAATGAAATGAATGATCATGAAAAATCGAAGAATGTGGAAAATATTAATACAATTATTCCGGCAAATAATTATCCGAGTGACTTTAATCTTTATACAAAATTTATGTTTTTCATTGTATTTTTCACCCACTCTTTAAGATAAAAAAATTCGAAAATTTCTATAAATTTTCATCAGAACGAATATTTTAAGAGTCCTAAAAAATAGTTCCGGATAATGGAGTTTACTGATATTCAATAGGCTTCTTCTCATTACTACATATTAAATACACACAAAATTTTAAGTATCTATCTCAATTTGTTCGAGAGATAGAGTATTTACAGACAGACGGACAGACACGCGCACAGACAGACGGATTAAATAAACAATTATACTAACAATTTACTGCATTGGATTAAGTGCTTCATTTCCAATTAAAATAAATCTTTGAATTGAAATTTCAATGAAATACAGGGTCGTGAAAAGTCGTAGAATTTGGAAAATATGATTACGAATATCTCAATAATATCTGTCATCTGAACGAATATTTCGAGAGTCCAATAGAAACACTTCCGGATAATCGAGGTTACTTCATATTAAGTACATAGCAAATTTAAGTCTCTATCTCAATTTGTTCGGAAGATTTACAGACAGACGGCATGTTTTTTTTCTAAAATTATGTTTTTCGTAATCTTCACTATCCGTCAATTTCTTTTTTCGATTTTCAAAACCATTGCAAGACTTACCATATACCACATATGATGAGAAAGTAAAAATTACCGGAATCCTAATAATCTGCAATGCTAACAATTATAGCGTTCCCCCCTCCCCATATTGACTCCAATCTGCATATTTAGATTTCATATATTATTTGCAAAAGCATTTTTTTTTTTTTTAGCAAAATAAAAAATTTAAATATATTTATCAGCATATATTTATTTGTCAACTATTCCACTTTTTACTTATTACTTCTTCCGATAGAAGTATTTTCTAATTTTAATGTAATTAATCGCAGAATTCTGGTATTAAATATGGTAAGATTTATGATTCAGAAATAGCATTAACACACACACACACACACACAAAAAAAAAAAAAAAAAAAAAAAAAAATAGTCACATAGCTATGCATTTTTATAAAAAATGCTTGAAATTCACTGAAATTAATATTTATATGCTGTAGAATGGAACAACATTTTTCAATTTTCTTTAAAAGGTGCATATCTTAAACTATAATCGATTCCTTCCGCTTATCAATCTTTTGTAACGAGTCCAAAAACTAAAAAACAAAATAAAAAAATTGACACCGCTATCGGAAAAATTCGATGCTTTTATTAAAAAAAAGAGGAAACATTGCTCGATTTCTTTCTATCAGAATAATAATACATGACAGTTAGATCCACTTGCAAATGAAAATGACAGAAAAGAAAGTGAAATGTGCAGAGTTAAAAAATGGGCAGTATCCATGATACAAAAAAAGCTCTATTGAACTGGGCTCCGGAGCCCTACATTTATGAGATCTGGTGAATTCCAACCAATACTTAAATATTTTTTAAAAACAGAGACGTACCTGAGCTCCGGCGCAAATTAAGCCCTGACATATTCTAAAACATTTCGGGAAAAAATTATTGTAGTTGCATTTTGTGTTATTTTTGTGTTTTAAACTACTTTAATTTAGGTTTTTTTTCCCACTATTGCATTAAAATTCTATTATTACAAATGTCTGCTAATTTAGCATGTATTTTTATTTTTACGTATTATAATTCCTAACATTCTTATTTTTTCTCCACATGTCTCAATAATACTTATTATGTATTAACAAAATCATTAGAGCAGAAAATGATTGTATAACATTAAAATTATTAAATGTTTAAGTTTCCAAAATTTTTTTGGATCATTTCTAGTTATTTGAAAAATATTTCGGTTATAGCAAATTTCTCAGATAAAACCTTAGCGTAACAAGCACATAAAACAATCACTTTGTGTGAATTGCAATCCACAAGCTAAAATTTTTAGCAACGTTTAAACGCATAAATAAGTACAATACCATGGTACAAAAATCACATACGTCCATTTAGAGGATTCTTGGAACTCCATTTTTAGTATGGAAAAAAAATTAAAGGATTAAAATAGAACGATGTTTTTTAGCCCCATTAAGGGGCTACTTCTGTCAAATGAAAAGACCCGCTTACTAATGCTAATCCTATGGAAAAAATTTATAAAGATAACTCGGTTACATTTCAATATTTTTAAATGATTTTTTTTTTCATTGGATAGCTGAGATGGATCAAAATGCAGGCCGTTTTTTTTTTTTTTTTTCCAATTTTGATTGCAGATATTTTTATAAGGGTACTTTCCCTTTCTAAACCGGTTCTGAAAATGAAAGTCCCGCATAAAAAATATCTGTAAATATAATCGAAAAAGCAAACAACGACTTGAATACAGATCGATCTCAGCTATCCAATGCAAAAAAATAAAAAATAAAATAAAAATATTAAAATACAGCTGAGATATCTTTATAAATTTCTTGCACAGGATTAGCATTAGCAAACGGGTCTATTTGACCTTCCTTTGAGTGAACCCATTTGACTGAAGTAGCCCCCTAACATCTGTTATAGTCCTGAGTTTTTCGGGACCAGGGGTTTTCAGAGTTTTACTCAGGGCTATAACCGAGGTGCTCTTTGAATCCATTTTAATCTTTTATTTTATCTTATTTTTTACGCACTGAGGAAGGGGATCCACACAATCCTCGAAACGGCCATTGTGGGATTTTTTTTTTTCATGTCATGATACTGTACATATTTACGTGTTTAAACGTTGTTAAATGTTTTAGCTTATGTAACCTAACTTCATAAACAAAAATTATTAAAGAAATTTGGTTGTTTCTAAAATATTTTAATTACCGTCAATAAATGAAAATTTTAGAAGTAATTTACTATTCATGACAGCTATATATTATATATGTTAAATTTCTTTACTATAAAAAAAAATAATGTTGAATTGTTTGTTGTACTACCATTTTAGCCTTGCTCTTATTGCAACGTATCATTTTATGATTTCACTAAATCAGCAAATTTTGTGTGCTCCTATTTTTGAAATAAAATTCTTTTGAACAACATTGTATTTTGTATTTTTTATTTTTTTACTTATTTTATGTATTTCAAAACTTATTTGTCTTAAAATATATAATTGAAGAAAATTAGTTACGTTATTGAACTAAATAGTTATAATTTCCTTTCTTACTACCAGAGATGCATAATATAGACGCACGCGCGCACGTCGTGCGCAGAAAATTTTATGAACTTTGCAGAAAATTCAAAGACCGCTCAAAAAAACGGGAATTTTGTCCGTAAATCGCATAAAAAACGGGAATATTGCCTATAAATCGCATAAAAAACGGGAATATTGCCTATAAATCGCATAAAAAATGGGAACTCCGTCCGTGAATCGCGTAAAAAACGGGAAATTCGTCCGTGTATCGTGTAAAGAACGGGAAGTTCGTCCGTGAATCGCATACGAAACAGGAAACCCGACCGTAAATTGCGTAAAACACGGTAATTTCGTCCGTAAATTGTGTAAAAACGATAATTTCGTCCGTGAGTTGCGTAAAAAAACGATAAATTCGGTCGTGAATTGCGTAAATAAAAATGTGATACCGATCGTGAATCACGAAAAAAAACGGTAATTCCAACCGTGAATCGCGTAAAAAGCGGTAATTCCGTCCTTGAATTGCATAAAAAATAGCAATTCTGTCCGTGAATTGCGGAAAAAATGAAAAATCCGTCCGTGAATCACATAAGCGGAAATTCCGTCCGTGAAAGGCAAAAAAAACAGGAAATTTCGTCCGTGAATCGCGTAAAAAACGGTAATTTCGTCTGTGTATTGCGTAAAAAAACGGTGACTCCGATCGTGAATCACGAAAAAAGCTGTAATTCCGACCGTAAAACGCGTAAAAAGTGGTAATTCCGTCAATTCTGTCCGCGAATTGCGGAAAAAATGAAAAATCCGACCATGAATTTCGCAAAAATCGGGAATTTCGTCCGTGAATCGCATAAAAACGCGAATTTCATCCATGTCAAAATAATATAACATGTGATTTTATCAAACATTAAATTTGCAGAAAGTTTTGACCCAATATTTATGTGCGCAGAAAGTTTTTGGTTTTATACAAGTCTGCTTACTACATAAAACCACAGTTTTAATTATGTGCAATTTCTAAATTTAAATATCCTGGATTTTCATTTGTATCCTTTTTCAGAAACTTACAATCCCATTTTCAGCTCACTAAGCTTTGAATTTCAGAAACTATTTCTTTAATGGATTTTTATATTATAGTAGGTAGTAACAGCTAAAATTTTATAATTTTAGGTGTAGGCATTTCGGTTTCGGCTCCGCATTGATGATTCAGTTAGGAAGCACACTGTTATATACATACTAAGGCTGTCATATGCACTCCATTTAACCAATTATGTCTCTCCAAATCGATAAATATTGAATTTGATTATGTAAAAGATTCTATTCATATTTAGCCTTAACCCTTGAGGATGAGCGACACGTATACGTGCCAGAAAAAAGCCTAAGAATCCTTGTTTATTTCCACCAGTAAAATTTTACTGCAAAAGTAGCTTTATTTAATCGGAGCATTTTCTCGATTTCATAAGGCACAAATTTCTGTTTTTAAAAAAAGATGACAATACATTAAAAATTTCATAAAATACTCCCGTCACGAAGGGGTTAAGGGTGTATTCCAATCCAAACTGCTTATTGTCTGATTTATTCTTAAATTCATTTTTGCTCTCAAACGTTTCAAACTGGCAATTCTCTTTCTTAGAAAGTACACAATGCGCCGTCCTTGTCCTTTTTTTTTTTTTTTTTTTTTTTTTCTCTTTTTTACAATTGCAAAAAAACTGTTGTCTTGGCGTTTTGAACTGAATTTCCTGAAGAGGGAGATCTGCGAACGAAAAAAATGGTCATACTGAGAAAATAATCTCTATAAATAAAAGGAATTCTGAGGATAATTAATTAATTAATTGAGGCACAGGGGAAAGCAAATCTTGGCAATGCGCCAACTCGGTCCAGAGGAAGCAAATCTTGGCAATGCGCCAACTCGGTCCAGAGGAAGCAAATCTTGGCAATGCGCCAACTCGGTCCAGAGGTATAAAAGCAAGATAGAAAAAAACGCGCAGGTCTGTGCATTCAAGTACAACCACCCATATGTATATGCTGAAAGTTTGTTCTGACGCTCACCCGACGCACGTGGAGTGCCGATGGTCCGGGGAGAGTCACCGGGGGATCCGTCGCCAGCTGAGAGAGAAGCGTAGAGTCACCGGGGGATCCGTCGCCAGCTGAGAGAGAAGCGTACCATACACATAAATTATTAAATAAACTTTCAAATTAAGCCCGGCGAAGCGGGCTGCGTATGCTAGTTGTTTATAAATCAAATTCTAACGAATTGAGCGAGAAAAAAAAGAAATCACACGGCTTCTTATACATCTCTTTAAAAATCACCTCAGCAAGTTTCACGTATCTACCTTTAACCCTTTCCGGCGCGGGCAAAATCTGTTAGTAAAATAAGAAAATGTTGACTGACACCGGAATTGACAAACGATTTTTTTTTAGATATTTTGAATTCCTTAATTTAAACCTTTGTTGCAAAAGCAAAATTTTACTAAAATGTTATTGGTGCCGTTTGCAAGTTTGGAATTAAAATTAGGTATCCCAGACCGTGCACAGTGTGCCGGGAAGGGTTAAAAATGTGTCTGAAACTCTATCGGATATTTTCGAGCTGTTGAATGTGGAAAAATATTTTTTTCAAATACACCCTTAATTCCTAAATAGATGGACTTCTAGGAATTTTCTCGAAATGGGCAGACTCCGAAATTCCCAATTCCTGAGGAATCGTACTGAAATGGACCAACTTGGAAAACGGCCGGTTACGAAGGCCGATATATAAGTTAAAGATTACGTTAGGGTAAATTTTGAAGAGGAAACAAATCATAGACCCCGATATCAAATATTAGATCAATAAAGAAATTTCCTACGCAAAAATAATAAAATAAATAGAGGGTCATTTGACGACAGATTTTGGAGGGGAAAGCAATGATTACATTGAAAATCTAATAGACCGCCGCAACAGCCTGATGACCAAAACCAAAGCTACAGTAAAATTTCATGGATAAACTATAGTGATAAATGAAAGGTCAACCAAATGCAAAATTTCAAGAGGAATTATGCTTAATACAATAAATCATAAAGTCAGGGAATACTTATATTATGGGGATTAGAAATAACTATGCTAATTAATAGCGCACACAGATGAATAAAATGAACTCTTAAAAACAAAATGAACTGTCCAAAATATTTAAAAATTAAAGCAAACGATAAGAAATGATATGAAAAAAAAATGAATACGTAAGAAAATAAGTTAGTTATAAATAATAAATATTAGGGATTGCATGTCGCTCCGAGATCTGTTATCCCTGTTTCCGGATTCGTTCCCTTTTTTCGTAAAATAGTTTCGGACGCGTTTTTTTCCCTTGGAACCTTTTTTTAAAAAATCCATCCTATTTTACCGGATTCCTTCCTTTTTATCTCGAAGTCGTTCCTTTTTTTCGCGGATTCGTTCCATTTTTATCGGATTCGTTCCATGTTTCTTGAAATCGTCCTTTTTTCTCGAATTCGTTCCTTTTTTTCAAAATCGTTCCTTTGTCGGAATCGTTCCTTTTTTTTGAAATCGTCCTTTTTTTTGAATTCGTTCCTTTTTCTCAAAACTGTTCCTTTGTCGGAATCGTTCCTTTTTTTACGGATTCGTTCCTTTTTTCTTGAAATCGTTCCTTTTTCTCAAAATCGTTCCTTTGTCGGAATCGTTCCTTTTTTCGGAACGATTTCAAAAGGAACGAGTCAAAGGAACTCGTTACTTTTTTTCGGAACGATTCTAATAGGAATGAGTCCAAAGAACTCGTTCCTTTTGGTGAACGGTTCCGGCTGGAACGGTTCCTTAAAAGGAACGATATTGCCCATCTCTATAACACAGTCAAAAAAGATGTTAAGGATGTATTCCAATCCAAATTCCTTATTTTCTAATTTATTTTAAATTCATTTTTGTTCTCAAATGCATCAAACTTGTAAATTCACTTGTTTTGAAACTGCATACTGTGCCATGGTTGTCGATTTTTTGATAAATGCAGAAAATATTCTAAAAAATGCTATCAAATTTGGAGTTTTGAACCGAATTTTCCAAGGCGGGAGTTCTGGGAAAGTAAAAAATGGTCATACTGGAAAAATAATTATTTATAAATCAAATTCTAATCAATTAAGCGAAAAATGAGATCACACGGCCTCTTATACATCTCTTCAAAAATCACGTCAGCAACTTTCATGTTTCTACTTTTAAAAATGAGTCTGAAGATATCTCGGAAAATTACGAGCTGTTGAGGCTGGAAAAAATATTTTTTCAAATACACCCTCAAATACCAGCATTTTGTTTAAAAAATATTCGCCATCTTTAATACTTTTATGTTGCTCGAATATTTTCTATAAAAAAAACACTGGTAGATTCCTCTTTTTTTTTTCTTTGTTGACCACACACCACCCTGTACAAGACTTCACGGTGTCCTGAATTGTAAAACGTTGGAATTGCTTTTTGGAAACTATGAAAAATTGAAGACGGTGCCCATTTTGGTGCCAACCACTCTTTGGCCGCCAACAAAAATACTCCTAGAAAACTTTTATTGTCAAATTCTCCTTTACCATTTTCCATTGAAAAGTGTTATTAATATTTTATTTTGACTCTGTGTCAGATCTCAGATCGGTTACTTTTAAATGGTAAACTGCAGGGAAACTGGAAGAAGTAGTGCCTTTTTGTGCTTGGAGAAAGATTGACTCAGAAAGAGGTATATAACCTCTTCAGACCTGAGCATAAAATAACTCTACAAATATATATTTATTGTTTTAGCATAATTGAAATGACACCAATGATGACAAAAAAAGTTATTTTTATGAAATCAGTACTTTAGGGGACTGGTAATTTAGGTTCACAAATATGGATATAAAAGTACTAATCCCCTTAAAACATCAGTTTAACTATCAGTAATATAAATTTTCGCAATGACAAAATTAAGGTCTTTAAACAAGTAAATGATCAGCAAATCCTCAAATTTGTTTATTGTAAAGCATTTAAGTTAAATAATCATGAACATTTCTTACTTTCTTGGCTACAATGTCTTGAAAGTATTTTCGAAACTCGGATGAAAATAATATTTATTTTATGAGGTAATATTCATCAGTGCTAACAATTATTAGTTTTGTTTTAAAGCAAAAAACATTCAGATATATAGAAGTAAAGTAAAAATGCAAAAAATTCGAACAGTTTAGTTTTTATGAGGAAAAGAATGGAGGTACACATTTGTGTACCTCAGGTCTAATGAGGATAAAGTACAGTGGAACACAAATGAAAAAAAAGTAATAAGCGATTAATAAAAGTTAACATGCTAAGGTTTGAATTCTCCTCTGTATCAAATAACCAATTCTATTCAAAACAAGGGTTATTGTACAGTAAGTTTGTAAGGAAACCCGCATGTTTCAAAAAACAGGAAATACAAAATTTCAAAAAAGAGAAAATGTTGCTATATAAAAATTTAATAAAATGCAAATTACGTTTTTGACGCAGAAATTACACATTCCAGATAATGAGTAAAAAACGACCTCCAACTTTACATATTAGAAAATATCTACACGAGTTGAATGCTTCGTAACAATAAAGACGTTTTGCCAATAACATCTCTTACTTAGCCAAACACTTTGAGTGATATATATATATACATAGAAGATAACGGATATGTACCCGTTGAAAAGAAAATCAACGATATACTTTTCCTTAAAACATTAGGCTACAAATTACAACATTTAATGGCCAATCTAAAAGCCGGCCTTTCATTTAAATCAATTAAATTGGAAAATTAGGCACCAAAAATCTATTAAATTGGAAGCAAATGATATTCTGTGATTGTATTTTACATTTTTAGGCCTTTTTAATGGAAATATCTAATAGTTTGTTGCACGTTTAGTTGAGAATGAAGAACTAATGGAACAGGAAAAAAGTATAAAGATTTTTTTTCGTAAGTGATGGTACCAGAGATAACTCAAAAATTGGTTAATGATTTAAGATATGATAATGAATTAACGATCAAGGAAAACTAACAGCATATTCATGAAGTATTTTTGTTTTATTCCTGAAATCTAATTATGATATTTTTTAAAAATTTATGAAAGTTGAAAAGCGTTTATGATTTTGGTGGTCGTGTCTCGCATTTTTCTGTCTGTCCGCGATCTAATTTTCATACATATCTTTCGATTTCAACTCAATTAACGCATGTTATTATGGTTTATTATAGCATATTCCATATTAAAAATGAGGTACGTGGCATTATAGCATTATGGCATTAGCTCATTTATAGATGCAATAAAAAGATTTCGGATACATTACGTTCGATGGTTGTAATAATAGCTTAAAGAATATTTTAATATGAAATTGATATGCACCATGGCATGTTTCTTATAGAAAACAGTTTGCATTGCATTATGCACATATATACAGAACCCCACTAAAAGATTCGATTACCTTTCGAAATATAAAAATTGAGTGTTAGCAATATGTTTAAACGATAAGTATCTTAATTCTATTCTAAGATAATGAAATTCAGATCGTCATTCAGGTGCATGGTAACATCTTTCGTACAATGGTGCATGTAGTATTTAATGTTCTTTTACAGAGTCACACAAAACAATTGAGGTACATTATTGTTTAGAAATGAAAGCGCGTTTTCATTTGCAAATTCGGTATCAGTTGCCTTGATTCCTTCGATGGTCTATTTTTAGCAAATCTTGGTGACGAGAGATTGTTTACATTTCAGTTTGATTCCTGCCTTATGAAAAGAATGTGTTTTAACCCTCTAGTGCATTTTTCTTCCTCCTAAAATTATTATGCAATAACTATTTATTGAACAAGAAAACTATTAAAAAGTCACATGTCAACTTTTAATCAAAGTTTAGGAGAAAAATAAAGTACGCCAAATGCTACATTATAATCTGAACAACATATAATGTGAAATTTAAAGTATTGCTAAATGGCAGCACTTTGAATATTAGGGTTAATTTAGGAAAATATTTTTTGTTCTCTATATTATTGTAACTTTTTATTCTTTATCTTGTTCATTTCTTCAGCGAGCGAAGTAAATGTTTCTTCGAAAATTGTTCAAGAACAAGAACAGAAAAATTTAAATTAATTGAAATTAAAAAACAAAGAACATTGCAAAACTAAATAATACAAATGTAACCTGTAATAAATTATGAATCAAGTTAAACTACTATGGATACATTTGTAATCATCATGTCTTTATAATTTCTGTTTGAAACCTAATCTTGTTTCCTGCATCTATCTAGTGCTTTTTGTTTGTTTATACATGATTTGCAATAAATTGCAAAAAAAAAAAAAAAAAAAAAAAAAAATTCTGTATTGAATTCTATACGAATTTTATAATTGAATGAATGAATTCTATATTTTTAATTAGCTTCTAATTCATCTATCTCTTTCAACTTCAGCTGTTTTAATCAAATTTCAGTAAAGATATTTAAATTTTACTGACTTAAAACATTTTAATAATAATAATAATAATCTTCTATTAAAATATTTTAATCTACTGATTTCTCAACAACACTAACTTATGTCAAAATGAAAAAATAAGCAGGGTAAAAACTTCAAGGACTGATGAAAGATTTTTCGATTTCAGTTTTATTGCCAATTACCTCATTTATGACAAAGACATGGAAATTGCTCAAATGAAATTTTGTTAGAAACAAAATATCTACTACCCTACCCCGACTTTAATTATCCTTAGTTCATTTTCTATAAGTTTACAGTTGATATTAGACTTTCAGTACTCAATTTTGTAGCTGTCTTATAAGAAAAAAAAAAGTGTAAAAGCGTTTAATCCCCCCGCCATTTTGACGATCAAGAGCAGAAGAATATTGGCAGGTGAGTGCATTGGTTGTTTTTCGTCGATGAAGCTGAAAAACGATTAATTAAAGACTTACTTTATTTGTCAGCACAAAAAGCGATGTGGGAGCTAGGGAAGTATTAATCATTTTGGATATTTTGTGCTGATTTAACCGAATAACACTGGGGTTGTATGCAAATTACAAGGTAAAGGAGTACTATCATGATTAAACATATGACTAGTTCAAACTGATTTCGTTACATACTTATAAAATTTATAACACAATAGCAAACGATGTTGTTAAAATGTATGCCAAGTAGTATTTACGTGCCTATTAACATTAGGGGGAATTTATAATGCTAAGGATAATTTAAATATTATTAATTAAAGAACTGGGAGACGGCTGCACCAGCAATCATCTAATCGAGTTGGAAACTGAAATTCTAGGATTAGACAGAACTCGATTACAATATTAAAATGAAATCGGTCTACTAAGTCATACCTTGGTAGAAACTCCTTTCAGACTCAATTTTAGTAGATATTCGCAAGTTTATTGTTGTATTTTTCTGCACCCAAAGGTATGAAAATGCAGAAGATTAAGAGCAGGAAAATGCATTGGTAAACCTACTAGTCAACTTGATCTTAATCGAGTTTTCACTTGTTCCCCACCAATATTTAACTTGGAATATCAATTGTTTTTTAATATACGAATGAATTTTTAATTAATTGTGGAATTTCAGCATGCAACTCAGTGAAGTGACTGTCTGTGCTGCCACCTCCAGGTTTACAAGTCATAATTTGAAGAAACTATTATTGTGCCGCATTAGGTGAAAATGAGAATTTAATTGATGATAAAACCTTCATTCCAACTCATTTTCAGACGGTACCTTACAATAACAAATAACAACGACAACAACAACAATAATAATAATAATAATAATAATACAATACAGTGTACTTGGGAATTCTGTTCATCAGCTATCGTACAGAGAAAATAGTTGTTGAATTGGTTCAGTAGTTTCAAATAAATTTCCCTACAAACAAAAAAATACTTCTAATTACATCATTGATTTACCTTGATTCCCCATAAAAATAAAAAAGATGCCTTGCAAAAAGCTAAAGATAAAGTACAGTAAATTCTCTGTAAAACAGACTCTGTATAAAGCGAAAATCTGTTTCATTCGGAAAGATTTTCAAGTCCCTGCGAATCCACAGATTTAGAGTAAAAATTATCTGAGGCGGAGTATTGTATACTACGGAAAATTTTCTCAATCCCGCCTTAGACAGAATTTACTGTACTTAATATAGAGTTCGTGTAAAAATATTTCACTTCTGGATACAAATATGATATTCTGAACCGTTCATACAAGTCTTCTTGAATCAAACAGGGCAACTGTGTGACATAAGTTTTAATTTATTATTGTTCGGAAATGCATGAAACTAGCACGTGTTATCGTTCAGAAACTATCTAATCGCACTCATTTTTCTGTATTTTTTTATTTATTTTATTTTATTTATTAATGACATGAATCAAACATGAATCAAGTTATTTTAAATAAAAACTAGTCGTTTGGGGGGGAGGGGGGAGCGTAATACTTACCCATTAGGGATCTGCATACTATAAAATATGAAAATAAAACACGTATAAACTATTCATAAAATGCATTGCAATTGCAAAATAAAATCTACGGAATTGCGGGTACTACTTGATTGCACCATCGACCCATTTTGAAAATTTTGTATAAATCGCCAAACTTTTCTTAAATTATACAAATTGGTATAATTTTTATTTTAAATAAAAAATAAAAAATAAATTAGTAAAAGATTAATAAAAAATACAAATAAAACATCAAATTTAAAATCAGTTATGATTTACAAACACATATAAAGTGTTTTTAATGCCAAGTGCTTGGACATTTACGATAACCATTATTGGCATTTAATATTATAGTTTGGTCATAGTTTTTTAGTCGATGGTAATAATCTAGTAAAAGAAACATCCTTATTACTCCAAAAATGATGAACCTGTTGATTAACAGTTTACTGACTCGGATAAAGTGTCTTGTTTCCAATTAAAATATATATTTGAATTAAAATTTGAATGCAATACAGGATCATGAAAAATCGAACAATGTGGAAAATAAAATTATAAATACCTCGACAACTCATTATCCGATCAATTTCCTTCTTTATGCAAAATTTATAAATTTTTTATTGCTTTTTACAGCCGCTTCTTAAAATTAAAAAAAAAATCGAAAATTTTTATATACCTTTCATCAGAACGACTATTTCGAAAGTCCGAAAAAAAAAGTTTCGGCTATAGTTGAAGTTACTAATATTCGATAGGCTTCTTTCGATTATGACATACTAAATACACACCAAACTTTAAATCTCTTTCTCAATTTGTTCAGGAGATAGAGCGTTTACAGAGAGGCGGAGAGACAGATGGCAATTTTTTTTTTTTTTTTTTTTTTTTTTTTTTTCTAAAAATATGCTTTTCCAAATCTTCAGTGTCTGAAATGTATAAAACAGTCAAAAAAACTTTTTCGATTTTCAAAACGATTGCAAGACTTACCCTAATGCTACGTATGATGAATGGGTAAGTAATACAATAAATTTACTAAATCACGTTCCTTGCAATCATATTATTTATTTTATTTTATAAACAACTCAACGAAATTATTTCTTATCCCATTTACTTATGCATAGTAAGTAGTTTTTCTTAAAAATTCATGAAACAACGGCAATAAATAGTCGTTGCTAGATAAATATATGGTCCCCCGCACTCTCCAAATTAGTTGGATATCACCTTAGCAACTATTAGTATCTATCTGAGGGAGTTGCTTGTCACCCGCGCAGACATGCCTCTACTAAAATTGACAGAAACTCATGCTTACCTACATTTATTAGTAGGCAAATTCTACAGGTGCGCCCCAGCTTGGAGGCGATCAGAAATGTTCGAGTGAATATCGCTCCCCCCCCCCCCTCTTGTTTCCCGGTTTCCATTCAAGTGTTTAAGAAAGGTCAGTCAGTTTCTTATTTGATATGACCTCTTACTAGTTTTACTGAAGTATTTTGTAGTCCGAAATTTTGAAGCTCTTTTTTTTTTTCCTTTGACCCCGCAGGTTATGATACGCGTCATTATGACTTTGGACCTAAATTTACATTTAAAGAAAGAATGAGATAATGGATTGTTTTGCATTATTATTTTATATTCGAAGAATAAAGAGGGGGGGGGGGGGAGATTAGCGCAAGAGTATCGTTGTTTTGAATCGGTGATATTTGTGGCTCTAACAGAGTGTTGTAGAAAATATTGAAAGTTTTAAAATTTAACAAAAATTAAACGTGACACCTATTGAGGTTATTCTTACAGAAGAAATATATTAAAGCTGTTCTCAACTGCTCTGCTCAACAAACGAAAAACGTTTTGACACATTTATAAATTCATTTTTTAACGGAAAGAAATAAAATTGTAAAGTTTAACCATGGAAGCGATTTGGAATCTATTCCTCTTTTTCATTTTTTTTTAATTGGCGCAGCATGTCCCTTAAGGGATTTTGCGCCATAAAACCCTATATAACCAAACCAATCATTTTTTTAAATCAATAAATTACATATTGAGTTATAAGCTTTTTTGAACACGCGACAACGTCTTTTCCACCCCAGTTGGACTGATTTTTCTTCTCTCGCGTGGAAAAGTCGATTCAAAACGCCCACTTTCATATTATTTTCTGAAAAATAGATTGTGTTTGAAAGAAAGAAAAAAAAAACGGGAAAATGAGAGTGGTTTGATAGTTTCTAAACAACAATGCTTGCTAGTTGTAGTTTCATACATTCCCAAGCAAAAATAAATTTAAACAAATTTAAACTTATGTCACAAAGTTGCCCTTTTTGATTTGAGAACAATCTTCAGTTTCTTTACTACGCTTCTTTATTTTTGTTCCAAATATTACCAATAGATTGTGCTAAACTATTTTAAATTGTAATAATGCTGAAAAACGCCATACAATTTCAAAAAGTAAGCATTTTTTCCGTTTCAACAGTTACAGTATGAAAACTGAGAGAATTTCGATCCATTTATATACATTTGAGCTTCCAAAAGCTTGAGACAGTACAACGCCATTTGTTTGGAACTAAAACAAAGAAGCATAATAAAAAAATTACCGACTTCTCCCACGATTTCCTTCTAGAAAATCTTCCTCTGCTATCACAGTTTCTTTTTTACTGAATTTTAAGGGTGTATTTCGATTTTATAAACTGCTTATTTTCCGATTTATTTTTGACTTCATTATTGCTCTCAAATACACGAAACTTTCAATATCTCTTATTTGGAAAGTACACAAGGTGCCGTAATTGTCAATTCTTTGATAAATTCAGAAAATATTGCAAAAAAAGCAATCAAAAACGGCATTTTGAACAGATTTTCCCCTAGCGGGAGATCTGTGAACGAAGAAAAGGGTCATACTGAGAAGATAATTGTTTATAAATCAAATTCTAATGAATTGAGCGTAAAAATACATCACACGGCACCTTGTACATCTCTTCAAAAATACCCTCAACAAGTTTCACGATTCTACTTTTAAAAATGTGTCTGAAATTGTATCGGAAAATTTCTAGCTGTTGAAGGTGGAAAAGCGTTTTTTCGAATACACCCTTAAAAACCGTTCAGTATAGACTACCTGTAAAAACTTACAAAGGGTATTTAAAGAAAATAAGGACAAACTTTAAGAGGTGATACAGCAGATTACGACAAATTAATTTTAGCATAAGAAACTTTTATCAGTCGAATATGCAGAAAATGGCACCTCAATCCAAAACTGTATTTTTATTCATAATTTAACGACAGTGCCCAAATTGCAATGAAAGTTTCAACAGGCTTAACTCATTTCATGTAAAATTTGAGGACTTCACGAAAAATGCTAAGAGTGAACTACAACTTGCTTAATAAGAGAGCATATATTATAAACTATATTCTGAAATATTTAACTTTTAGTTCTGCTACTTTTGGATGCGGATTCTGGCTGTCCAGTTGAACCATATATCATATGAAAAAAAAATTTTTTTGTTGAATGTATGATCAGAAAGAAAAAAAATGTAAAGTAAATCAGAAGTATTTAACATGAAATATCCGAAACATAGTATATATATTTTTTATTTGGCTCTTAATTCTAAGTTTATTCCCGCTGTTTGCATTCATTTCATTCACTTTACAAGTAACCCACATGCATGTATCTTATCAATTTGTTTAGTGCTATGGGCTCTGAAAAGTATCTAAATTTCCTAATAGCTCCCAAATTTTTTCCAGAGTTTATTTAATGTTCGAGTTACTGAGAAATTCCAGATATTGCAATTCGAATGTATAAATTAATATCTGAATTAGAAAATCTCTTATACCTAAAGCTCTTCTGCTTTTATTTCACCAATCTATGATTTTATTTATTGATTTGCAATGACAATTCTTTTCCAGTTGTATTCATTCTTTAATCTGAGTACTACTACACATAATACTACTAATAGCAATACATGATACTACTAATATGCAATTTGACGCAATATCTTGGAGGAAGTAAAGTAATTTGCAGATCACCGAAAAACTTATGTACAGTGGCGGTCATATGTTTCCAGCCAGCAAAAATTTTTCAGTTAATTTGTAAATATACCCATATGAAGAGGAATCTCAAAGCGATGCTTATACATTTTATTAACATATTAGTTAGGAACTTATTTGTAGAAGAACGTGTAAATATCAATAAATTTAATTGACAAAATTAAGTATAAAAGAAAACGCATGTTCTCAAAAGTTTCCGGTCACCTTCCCAAGTTTGAAAAAAAGTGGTATTGTAATAGAAAATTACAGTGATCAACAACATTTACGATTAGTATTTTATCGTATTACTATTTTATTAGCTTTAGCGATAAGTACGGCGGCGCAGCAACGTGACATTCATACAATCAACGGTTAAAGATCGTCTATGGTACATTTTCCCCACATTTCTTGCAATTTTGGCGAAATTTCGGCTGAGTTGGAATATTTATAGTTCCTCAGACTTTTGTCAAACTTCTTTTCAAAGATTTTCTATTGGATTCATGCTGGGCGCTTGGGCTGATCATTTCAAAAACGAAATTTTTTGTGCGAAAACCATTGCTTATCGAGGTTGCAAACATTATTTATGTCGTTATCATGTTAAGAAAAATAGATGCGACCAAATTTTTTTCTCTAATAAGGCAGAAAATAGTCTTGCAAGATATCCTTATACATTGTATAATTCACCTGGCTGTGGATTTCAAATGACGGACCGACACTTTTTGAGGAAAATACTCCCCACAGCATAACGTGTCCTCCGCCATGCTTCATTGTAGGAATAACATAGGTCGAATCATATCTTTCGGACGTTGTGTCTGCCATCACTTCCAAAACTGTTTCGAATTCGATTGATGGTAAAATAGAACTTTTTTCCAGTTTTCACTTGACCAGACTTTGTGTTCCTTGGAAAATGAAAGTTGGGTACGTCTGTATTTTTTTACCTCTGAAAATTTTTTAACACCGACTCTTCCATAAAGTTCTGTATCACGTCAGCATCATAACACGATAGACTAACTTATTTCAGCAATATTTTCATTCCGTAAATCGCAGTATATTGTAACGGAATTTTCATACGGATTATCAATGGTTTTTCTCCTGATAATTCTGTCCTCAGGAATAGTAATTTTCCGGGGGGCCTCCCGGACCTCTGAAAGTCCTGAAAGCCATGGCCATCTTTATATAATTTTTAAATATCGTTTACAGTCGATTTTACCGATCGATAACTTAGCCGCAATATCTTGAGCAGATTGGCCTTTTAACGACAAACTAATCGCTCATTTATGAATAATAATTGTTGAACTTTTCAAATTTGACTTAAAACTATGCTATACACGTTGATTCATTCATAAACACTATCAAAAAACACTTTACGGACAGTAAAAATCTAAAGAATGATAAGTGGCCGGAAACTTTTGAGAACATGCGTTTTCTTTTATACTTAATTTTGTCAATTAAATTTATTGATATTTACACGTTCTTCTATAAGTAAGTTCCTAACTAATATGTCAATAAAATGTATAAGTATCGCTTTGAGATTCCTCTTCATATGGGTATATTTACAAATTTACTGAAAAATTTTTGCTGGCCGGAAACATATGACCGCCACTGTACCACTCTGAAACATTATTCACTAAATAATATTACCTTGTGCATGATAAATAAATAAATTCTTGAGATTATCTTTATTTTCATGAGTATTAATTGTTGCTTCCAATTTGTTTCACCCTAGATACTTAAGTCGCTTTTTATACAACTATCCTCAAATACAAACTGGCTGCTACCTTATAGAGCGGGAGGAAGCAGCACAGACAATCACCTCATCGAATTCATGGCTGAAATTCCAGAATTAGTTAAAACTCGATTCGCATATACCAGCGTAATCGGTCTGCCAAGTCATATCTTGGTGGAAAACACCTGAACCAGATTGTAGTGGTTAACTCGTAGGTTAAACATTGTTTTTTCTTGCACCAAAAGGTATGAAAACATGGAGGACTGGAAGCAAAGAAGCACAATAATAAGGCTACGAGTCAACCACTAAAATCGGGTTTTCGGGTGTTTTCCACCAAGATATAACTTGGCAGATCGATTGCGCTTGAATATGTGAATCGAGTTTTAACTAATTCTATAAATTTAGCCGTGAACTCGATGAGATGATTGTCTGTTCTGCCACCTCCCGATCTATTACACAATTTAAATGCTTTCCAATATAGTTGAATGGGAATTCGGTACGAATTCGGTTTCGGTTTCTCTGTCTGTCTAATCTAAATATATCGAACTTAGAATCTCTTATATCTATTTTCTTTTGCTTTTATTTGTGGTGATTATTCCTTTTGCGTCTCTGTTTAGTCTTAATTCTGTATCGTGCTACTAAACAGATAATAATTCGATTCAGTGTCTTGGAGCAAGGGAAATAATTTACAGATCACTAGACACCATTTTAGCATTCCGAAACATTATTCATTAGGTAAAATTACCTTACACTTGACAATCAAATTAATTCTCGAGATTATCTTCATCTTCATGAGTATTAATTGCTGCTTCCTGTCTCATCATCCCGTCTCACTAAGCCGCTCCCTGACCGCCCGCGATATATAAGCTATTCTAAACCACCGAGAAGTTGGTATTTCTTTACCATTATTATTCTAGCATCGGGAGTGGTTTTTGTGTGTGTGCGAGCAAGATGTAGCCCTCGACAGAGAACTGACTCTTCAAGACAGATGTTGCACAGATAACCATCTTGAATGGGATTTCTTAATCAGAGACATACGAGGAATAGAGATGCAACTGACGCCTTAACTCGGGAGAAACTAGTTGAAATGCAATAACTTTTTGCAACGAACTGGGAAGAATTTTTGTTTTTCTCACCGTGAGAGAAGCTGGCAATTATACAGCAATGCGATACCATTACTTAACTGTGGCGAAGAAATGTTGCATTAATATGCATTGTTAATTTCTTTTTATGGACGTAAGATCTGGAGATACTGGAAGTGTCTGTCAGATTGACAGTTCTGCGGCGATAATGGATAATGTGAGAAGGCATGGAACCAGGTTGGATTTTGAAATTTTAATTTGACTTTTTTGTACTGACAATTTAAAGAATTATTATTATTGTTTCAAATAAATGATGCCTGAAAATTTTTTAACTCTAGTGAAAAGTTATAATTGAGAGAAACTTATTTTATTTATTACAAGAAGACAAGAAGGTAAAAAGAAAATCACATTATTTTACCAATCTCTGTGATTGTTAAATTAATAATGTATAATTGTATATCCGACGTTTATTGAAGTTATTTTACTGCGATTCATTACATAGAGTTGTTCCGGATAATAGATTAGATCAAAGATATATACAGTGCGTGTCAAAAGTTTAAACACAATAGCAATTTTAAAATAAAAACTTCAAATATTACCTTTAATTTCAATATCTGTCTTGTATATGTTAATAATATCTATTTTTACACCATATTCATTTAAATTAACTTTTAAATTTTATTTAAAACCATGAAATTTAAGAATAGAAGAAAAATGACCGTGTCAAAAGTTTAAGCACAAAATCGTTTTTATGCAAATTTTACAGTCTGACGTAAACGGTTGCGCACGCAAACAACTTCTGGGTGTATAATAAGTAGTCCGCTGTTGTTTTTGAGTTAGTACAAAATGCAAAAGTCGAAAGAATTTTCAGAGGAGGAGATGATAAAAATTTGGAGTATGAGAGCAAAATGTAATTCTGTTTCTGAAATTGCAAGTGCATTAAAAAAGTCAAAACAAGGTATTCCTCAAATTTTGGTTCGTGATAATGGTTTTAAACGAAAATTTCGTTCGGGAAGGTCTCGAGTGACTAGTTTGAGCGAAGATAGCCGCATCAGAAATTTGGCTTCAACTGGTAATTGAAAGACGTTTGTCTTAATAATGGCGTGAGTTGTCACTATATCCTCAATACAATAGTTTTTCTTCATTTCTTATCATTAATCAGAATTAAATAGGAGAGCAAATGGTACTCACCCGATGAATTCTTCTTCATTGAAGTATCCAACAATTAAATCCACCATAGGAGAAGGGAACCAGGCATATTCACATTTTGATCTATACACTGCACTAATTCATCTTGATAAAGACGTATAATATTATTATATGTTAACTGTATAACACACACACAAATTATTGTATACACACTTCTTCATTTTCTACTTTAATTTTCACACGCGAGAAAAACAAACACAGCAAAAGGATAGTGCTCACATCAAGCTACAAAACAGAGAACAGAATGAATTTAAATCGATACATACATAAATCATAATATAGAAACAATTATTAATAAAAAAGAGTCATTTTGAAAGTTTTGACAGTTTTTGTAAACCTGTAATTGTTCACTCGTAATCACTGTTTCCAAGGTCACTCTAACGAGCACTTAACTTTATTTATGATGCCATGATAATTGTCATTTGTTGCACAACGGAGGAAATTATTTACGATTTGCGCAATGTTTCTATCAACTCCTCCTTAATTTCTGAAGTTGTGTTGTCACTCAGATGCAAGTTCTTCCTGTGAATTTCAAAAAGAGGTTTTGGCAGTGGTTTTGTGAATAAGTCAGCTATCATGATTTTGGTTGGGCAATATACGAGTTTTATTATGCCATCTTGTTTCAGTTGTTTTATGAGATGATATCTAAGTTCTATGTGCTTTGTTTTACTTGAATGTTTTTCAAGCTCTATCATTTTGATAGCCGACTGATTATCCTCGAAGAGTTCTATAGGATATGTTTGTGAGATATTGAGTTCTTCAAGTAAATTCACCAGCCATTTGACTTGATTAGCTGCATTAGCTGCTGAGATGTACTCAGCTTCGGCAGAAGATAAAGCTATGCAGGATTGTTTTTTAGTTGACCAAAGTATGGGATTTTTACCTAGCAAATATACATTACCACTTGTCGATTTTCTTGATTCTGTGTCTCCACCCCAATCAGCGTCCGCGTAGACTTCTAGCGTTGGTTTTGAATTTCCATCTATAACTAGATTAAAGGTTTTTGTTGTCTTAAGATACCTCATGACCCGCTTTACACAGTTCCAATCTTTCATTCTTGGCTTTTCGTTCCTTCGGCTTAAGATGTTGACAGCTGCACAAATGTCAGGTCTGCTCACTGTGGCAAGATATAAGAGTGCACCTATGGCTTGTCTGTACTGTGTGTTGTTTGGTAAAATATTGTCATCATCTTTAAAGTGAGTGTAATTTGTTTCCATGGGTGTACTACATGGTTTTGCTTCTTGTAAATTGAATTTATTAATTAACTCTTCAATTTTTGAAGTTTGGTTAATTAAGTAGCTTTTGTTTACCTTTCGAATGTTCATGGATAAATAATTGCTTACGTCCCCTAAATTCTTTAATTCATACTCTTTATTTAAGTTCGCGATTATTTCCTCAATGGTTTCGTCTTTCCCTGCAATTAAGAGGTCATCGACGTATGTTATTATATAGGTTGTTTCATTATTCCTTTTCTGTGTAAAAAGACATGTGTCAATTTTACTTTGAATGAAATTCATGTTTTTTAGTGTTTCTGTTATTTTATTATGCCACGCTCTCGCGGCTTGCTTAAGTCCGTAGATTGCCTTATTTAATTTACAAACTTTGGTTTCCTGGTTTGGTTCAACGAATCTTTCCGGCTGCGACATGTATATCTCCTCATCAAGTTCCCCATGTAAGAACGCGGTGTTAATATCTATATGCTTAACATTTAAGTTTTGGTGCAATGCCGCTATTAATAATGCTCTTATCGTAGTATACGATACGACCGGTGCGTAGGTTTCGTCGTAATCCTCTCCGAACTTTTGCGTATATCCTTTAGCTAATAAACTTTATATTTTTGGATTTTTCCGGTATTGTCACGCTTTAATTTGTAAGTCCATTTACAACCTATTATTCTCTTATTCGGTGGAGGATCTACAATTGACTATGTTTTATTTTTTCTTAAAGAATTCATTTCGCTCTCCATGGCTTCTATCCAATTCTGTTTTACCGGAGAGTTTTCCATTAATTTAACTTCCTTATAATCCTTTGGTTCATTAATTTTGTCGTCTTTGACAATATATATAAGCCTATCAGGAGGTACGCCTTTATTTATTCTATCTGAGCGCCTTAGTTCCACAATTTGTTGTTGAGACGCAGATGGTGTTGTTTTTCCGTTCGAAATTTCTATCTCCACGAGATTTTTACAATTGCGTTTTTCGTCTTCATTTTGTTTTTGTTCAATTTCAGGCTTATCATTTACGTATTTGAATTTATTTTCAAGAAATTTTACCGTTCTCGCGATTTTTATTTCATTTCCTCCTACATATATGCGGTATCCCTTAGATTCATTGTCGTATCCCACAAAAATACCTTCAACAGCTTTATTATCTAATTTTTGTCTTCTGGCTTTATCAATATAAGCGAAGGCTTTGCAGCCAAATACTTTAACGTAACTTAAGTTTGGCTGTCTTTCTGTCCATAATTCATATGGCGTTTTTGCATTAGCTTTTGTAGGCAGTCTATTTTGTAGGTGGTTTGCCGCACAAATTGCTTCCCCCCAGAACTTTAAAGGTAGATTTGATTCATTTAACATTGTCCTAGCCATCTCAACTAACGACCTATTTTTCCGTTCAGCCACCCCATTTTGACTTGCACAATATGGGACTGTATGTTGATGTTTTATCCCATTTGATTTGAGATAATTCTCAATTTCATCTGATGTAAATTCTCCCCCATTATCCGTTCTGATTTCTTTCGGTTTTTCACCAAATTTGTTGCTTATTAGCGCAATGAACTCTTTGAGTTTTTCATAGACTTCACTTTTTCTTTTCAATAGATAGATTATTGTGAATCGCGAGTAGTCATCGATAAAAGTCAAGAAATATGATTTCCCCCCAATCGTGGGTGTCTGAAAAGATCCACAAACATCCGAGTGAATAAGTTGAAGCCTTTTACTTGCTCTATACTGAGCAACTTTCGGATAGGGTTCATCAGTTAATTTCGCCTTAATACACGGTTCGCAATCTATATTATGTTTACAATTGTTTATCTGGATACCTCTTACTAATTCCTTTTGTGTAATTTCTTTAATCGATGTTAGATTTCTGTGTCCTAACCTTCTATGCCATAGTTCTAGACAATTTTTATTGTTGCACGTTTGTGTAATGTTCGCGTGGTTTTTGTTAGCCAACTGGACTTCATAGAGGTTATTTACCTTTTGTGCTTCTAAGCAGATTTCTCCGTTAAGTTTGAAAGAGCATCGGTCATTTTTAAATACAATCTCACATCCGTTTTGGGTTGCTTTGCTGACTGATAGTAAATTCGTTTCGATTTCAGGTACTAGAAGTACATCTTTAAGTGTTATTTTATGAATTTTATTATCCGATGTCAGCGTATTTAAATTTACATCGCCTGAACCGTAAGCGATAAGTTTTTTTCCGTTTGCGATAGTCACGTTTGTTTTTTCCCTCGATTTTATCTCTGTAAACATTGATTCAGAGGATGCAATGTGACTTGAGCTACCGCTATCCACAATGAATGTTTTATTTTCTATCCCTTGTGTTATAAATGCATAATCTTTGTTTTCGCTGTTTCTCCATGTATTGTTTTTTCCTTCATAGCGATTAAACCTGTTATACGATTCCGATGCTTGTTCATTCTTAAAATTGTTTTCACCCCTTTGAAAAACGAGTGATGTAGAATAGTGTTTTTTGTAATTTTTTTTTTTTTTTTTATTCGATATTTTTTATTTGTGTGAAATTAGTATATCACTATGTTATCAAATTGATATATCTTTTTAGATCAGTCTCATAATCATTGAAAGACGTTTGTCTTAATAATGGCGTGAGTTGTCACTATATCCTCAATACAATAGTTTTTCTTCATTTCTTATCATTAATCAGAATTAAATAGGAGAGTAAATGGTACTCACCCGATGAATTCTTCTTCATTGAAGTATCCAACAATTAAATCCACCATAGGAGAAGGGAACCAGGCATATTCACATTTTGATCTATACACTGCACTAATTCATCTTGATAAAGACGTATAATATTATTATATGTTAACTGTATAACACACACACAAATTATTGTATACACACTTCTTCATTTTCTACTTTAATTTTCACACGCGAGAAAAACAAACACAGCAAAAGGATAGTGCTCACATCAAGCTACAAAACAGAGAACAGAATGAATTTAAATCGATACATACATAAATCATAATATAGAAACAATTATTAATAAAAAAGAGTCATTTTGAAGGTTTTGACAGTTTTTGTAAACCTGTAATTGTTCACTCGTAATCACTGTTTCCAAGGTCACTCTAACGAGCACTTAACTTTATTTATGATGCCATGATAATTGTCATTTGTTGCACAACGGAGGAAATTATTTACGAATTGCGCAATGTTTCTATCAGTAATTACTCCCTTTCGGAAATAAAATATGTAGTTGGAGAACAAATATCGAAAAAAACTGTTTATAGAAGAGTTTTGGAATTCAAATACATCAAATACCGTAAAATGGCTCGATTACCGTGTCTCAAACGACACCATAAAGAAGCTAGATTACAATGGGCTAAAGAGCATATGTGATTTGGTGAAAAGTGGCTGAATGTCATATTCAGTGATGAAAAAAAATGTACCTCGATGGCCCTGATGGGTTTAAGTACTATTGGCATGATCTCCGTAAAGAACCTAGTGTATTTAGCCGATAACATAATGGTAGTTCTGTAATGGTACGGGGGGCTATTTCTTTCAATGGTCAGACATCTCTAGCATTCATCAGTGGTCGTGAAAACTTTGAAAACTACCAAGAGACACTTGCCAATCATTTGCTTCCTGTTTCCGAAGTTTTTAGGGGGAGAAAAATGGTTATTTCAACAGGATAATGCTTCCATCCATACCCCAAACTCAACTTCATCGTGGCTTAAGTCGAAAACAGTGTCTGTTTTGAAATGGCCGGCAATTAGTCCTGATTTAAAATTTATAAAAAATATGTGGGGTATTCTCACTCATGCAGTTTATCCAAATGGAAAGCAGTATTCTCCAGTTAAAGATTTGAAAGATGCCATTGAGAACGTTTGGTTTAAAAATGAACCAGAAACAATACACAGCCTCATTTTAACGATGGAAGACCGTATATTTAAAGTAATTCAGAAGAAAGGAGCAATAATCAAGTATTAATTTTTTTTAATCTTGTTCTGCTAAAGACTAAAAACTACTATGCTTAAACTTTTGACACACTCATTTTTGTTGTTTTGATAAATTTTATTATTTAAGATAAATTTTATAGCATGAATCTGTTAACTATCTTTAACTTTCACCCATTAATAAAATTTTATTTTGAAATTTTCTGTTGTGCTTAAACTTTTGACACGCACTGTATGTATACATATATATATATATATATATTAAGACAGACATAAATACAATTAATACAATAGCCCAACATGGATTGAAAAATTAGCCGGAGCCTGTCTTAGTCTGAATCAAAGAATCCTTCGAAGGAAAAATTAGTCTGAATCAAATCTGGGTCGATAGCGTGGAAGAGCAACAGCACGATACGCTGTCGACCCAGGTTCGATTCCTGGCCCCGGCTAATTTTTCACTCCATGTTGGGTTATTGTATTAAATGCATTTATGTCTGTCTTAATATATATATATACATATATATACCTTTGATAATTAAATTCAGACTTTAATTTCTGTGTTCTTAAATAGACCAGATGTCTTTGCCAAAAGATTATTAGAGTGGATTGTGTCTACTGGCATTTCCCAGGTTGACTTGGTTGGTAGACAGTTTAAGTTAAGGTGAATTTAGCACTAGACTTTTAAATTCCATTTGCACAAATACAGTTTGTAAGGTGTTATTTCAAATTCTAACATATCTCCAATACTTTTAGATATTATAACTTGAGGTCAATATGGCTCTTCACTGTGGTGTCTGTCAGCAGACATACGACCTGCATCTCGGTAAAAAAGATTTGGTGCCTTAGAGTCCAAGAACCGACCGCACAAAACCCCAAATCATCGAGCACAAGAAAAAATCCTTTATTTTATGGAAGAGTAGTAAGAGGACAACCTAATGATTTATGTCTGCCGGAAGCGAAGTGGTGCATTAGCCAAAAATTGATACTACCAGTGGTTGACTCACAGGCTTAGCATTGTGTTTTCTTGCATCCAGTTTTTCAAGTTTTTATACTTTTGATTGCATGGCAAACACAATGCTAAACCTAGGGGTCAACCACTAGTGGTATCAATTTTTGGCTTATGCACCACTTCGCTTCCAGCAGACATGGATCATTAGAGAACCTCTATTACTACTCTTCCATAAAATAAAGGATTTTTTCTTGTGCTCGATGACTTAGGGTTTTGTGCGGTCGGCTCTCGGACTATCAGAGTAGACATACAATCGCAAAGGACTAAAAAAATAAATAAATAAATAAATAAATAAAAATAGGTTTTTGAAATAGGCTAAAATGTTTTTCCACTACTTTTTTTAAGTTTTAAGTAATTGCGTGGAACAAAATACCAAAATTCCCTACAAATTTAATCATTACAAATTTTATACATCATTTGCTGTGAATACTAAGTATTTTTGAATAGTTGCAAAATATTGGGTTGGGGAAAAAGTAAATTCGTTTTTTCCCAATAGATAGCTTTAAAGTCGCATATCTCGAGTAATACTTACTCAATTAAGTCATACTATACAGCGTTTGAAAGGTAACAGTCTCTAGAAAATTCTAGATATAAAGGTAGCGTCATCTGTTTAACAAGTCAAAAGTTATTGCGTTTTAAAAATAGAGATTTCAGACGATCATTTTTGTCACATTTTAGTTTTTTACTTCCAAAAAGAGAAAAATTGGCGCAGGCTCATCGAAACTTGTGTGGCAATTATGGTGATCAGTGCTTAAATAAACGCCAAAGTTAGAATCGGTTTGCTCGTTTTCCTTCCGAAAATTTCGATGTTAAAGATGTACCTTTCCCTGGCCGGCCAATCCTTGAAAAATTCGATGAAATTTTAAAAACAATCCAGGTAGACTGACATATTTCTTCCCACGACATTGCTACGGAACTAAACATCAATCATAAACTACTTTTGAACCATTTACATAAAATTGGATACCAAAAGAAACTCGATACTTGGGTTCCCCATAAATTTACAGCAAAAAACTTAATGGACAGAGTTTTCATTTGTAAATTGCTATTGAAACGGTATGAAATCGAGCCATTTTTGAAACAAATCATCACGGGTGATGAAAAGGGAATCACGTATAACAATAATGTGCTAAAAAGATAGTGATCGAAGATTCACAAACGGTTGTAAAGACCGTTTTGATGCCTACGAAAGTGATTCTGAGTGTTTGGTGGGATTGAAAAGGAATTTCCCATCATGAGCTGCTCAAACCTGGCCAAACCATCAATCCAACTATCTTCTGTAAATAACTAATGCGATTGAAGCAGGCAATTAAAAAACCCGGTCAAAATTGATCGAAAGGAAAGGCGCTGTCTTCCATCACCACTAGAGATGTAAATTTTCCGGAAAAATATAAGTGGCGGAAAAAAACTGTTTTTTTTTCGGAAAAAAACGGAAAAATTGATTTTTTATGACTGTTTCTCCCAAATAAATTATATTTTCTTAGAGAATATTAAATAATAAACATTTTTTCCCATTTATTTGTATTAAATGAAAATTATTTTAACTTTATATTACAAAATAAAAAGAAAGTAGCAAAAACTGCTTTTAAAAGTTTAGTTTTTTTCCACAGCCTAAGAATTTTTAAAACACTATTGTTTCTTATATCATATCTCTGTTGAAATGATTTTTCAGTTACATGTTTAACTATCAATTGACCTAATGTAAGAACCTGAGCCAATATGTCAGCAGTTTGGAATGAAATAAATTATGCATTCCATTTACATAAGTATAGTTTTTAAGTAAATGATACTAGTTTAAAGAAATTGTTGCAGTTTTGTCCTTATCAATATCAGTATTCAAAAGATTCCATTGTTTGTTTAAAAAAATGTATATTTTTACATTATTACACTTTTTTCTTTCAATTATAATTTTATTTCCTTTAAAAAATATGTTTAGTTTTGGTATAGCTTTCCAATCTCAACTCAAAGTTTTGATTTAGTTTTATAATCTAAATTTAAACAAAACTAAGTTTTAGTTTGGCTTGCTCAAGTCTGCAACTAAAAAATAGCGTAGGATTTATTGATTGTTAGATTTTTACTCACTGAAACCAGAAAAATATTTTTTTTTTTTTAAGTTTAAATAAATGTAATTTTTTTCTTTTTATCCTGAAATCTGGTATTCTATTCTTGAGTAAGAAACCATATTCAATAATGTTTCCATATGGTAATTTCATATTTCTAAGAATGGAACTCAAAAGTTATGAAAACAGAACAGTAGTAATAAATGGCGGGTTTTGGCCCACCAAGGATCCTCAAGGATCCTCAAGGATCCACTAGGATACCCCATGTTAACTCTATGCAGCTCACCGCGGACGTGCACGGAATATTTACGCCTAGCTCAGCGTAGAGTACGGAGATGATTTTGTAGTTGTTTTTTTTTTTTTTTTTTTTTTTTTTTTTTCCGGAAGATTAAAATTTTTTGCGAACTATAGCATGGGGTAATTTTTTTTTTTTTTTACTGATTAAGAATTTAAACATCCTAAGTTGAACGTATATGTGAGATTTTGAAATTAGTAACATGGAAATGAGATAGATGTTTTGATTCTGTTTTATTGTGAGAGGGGGGAGGGCTTAAGTTTTAGGGGGCTAAATTTTTAGGACGGGCTTAACTATTTTTTTAATGATTGGAATCAACTTAGAGAAGGAAGAAAATTTGAACATGGCGAAAAATGAGTGGTGATCTGATTCTGTTATAGTATGAGGGGAGGGCTTAATTTTTAGGGGGCTTAATTTTTTTTTTAGGAGGGGCTTAACTATTTTTTTTTAATGATTGGAATCAACTTAGAGTAGGAAGAAAATTTGAACATGTTGAAAAATGTGTGGTGATTTGATTTTGTTATAGTATTAGGGGGAGGGCTTAATTTTTAGGAGGGGCTTATTTTTTTAGGAGGGGCTTGTATGTGGTTTTTTCTTTTTCAGATTGGAATCAACTTAAAGTAGGAAGGAAATTTGAGAATGCTGAAAAATGTGAGGTGGAGGTTTTCACTATGTTACAGCGTGAAGCCATCTTAGGAAGGGGGAGGGCTTAATTTTTAGGAAACTTATGTTATATTTTTATTTATTTATTTATTTTGGGTTTGAAGCTTATAATATCATACTTTAGTAAAGGAGTAACTTCCCTATTTTCCGAACTTCACAGCCCCCCCCCCCCCCCTGAAGATGATTTTGTGCTCTCTCTGTTGCGTGTTGTTCGAAATTTGTTGAAATTTAATATTTTTTAAAAATTGAGTTTTCCAAAGGGTTTTACTAAGATTCGAACCCGTAAAAAAACTTCATGTCTTGATAATTTGTTGTGTATTAATCTAATCAAGCCAAGAAGTTCTGGTTTTCAGGCGAAAAGTTGTTTAACGATCGGAGAAGCCATAAAATTTTACTTTAGCACTCAGATTTCACCCCCCCCCCCCTCCCTTTTTTTATACTTAGATTTAATATCCATTGCTATTGCAGTTGTTGAACTGGATTGAATAAGTTTTTATTAGAGTAAATATTCGTGTATTACAACCGAACGGTTACATTTGTAACTTATAGTATCCTATCAACATGTATTCATTGCCTTGCAAAAACATTCGATAACAAATCAATTGTAACAGAAACTAACTGATATGAGAATGACAACCCCGGGAACTGGATTAGATTTCATTCATTTATAAAAGTCAAGAAAGAGAATCTTGTTTGATAACTAAAATGATTATTTTTAAAACAATTTAATTCCATTAAACCATTTCATATGTTGTTTTTTAAAGGTCCTTTTAGAGGTTCGCAAAAGCTTATTTTACTCTATTTGCATTAACGCTAGAGAAACAATGAAAATGTTTTCTTAATTTACTGTTTTATAATTAATATTATAAATTGATTTTTTATAAAGGGTCACATTTTTTTTTTTTTTTTTACTTTAGTTTACCCAAATATCGACCATTCAAACACCAACATTTTTCACCATTCAAAATATATAAACTATTTTATTAAAAATTATTTTTCAATGTATAGTTCTAATAAATCGATTTTATGTTAAGTGACATGCAACCATTTTAGTAAGTTTGTTTTATTTACATAACAATGTGTTTTTACAAGTTATCATCTATTAGATGGCAATGACAAATTTAAGCAATATATTACTTTAGTATAATATTGTTTTATCACTGTGTCGAAAATAAGTGATTCTTTTCCCATTAATTTACACATGAATTTTATAATCAATTAGAAACATATTATAAAAGCATGATAAACATCAGATAACAACGAGTCTTATCTACCAAATACCATCTCATTATAAGATCACTTTGTAAACCAATCTTATTTTTAAAAAACAGGAGCGCCTCCTAGAATTTAACAGAATTAAGTGAATCAGCATAAATTTATCACACTGTTTATTGTTCTTGTCATATAAAGACATTAACTGCTGTTCTTGGGTTAAATTTAAGTGAGTACTGTACAAGAAATTTCTTTGTTATAAGAGGAATTAAATCATCCTTACTTAAAGAATATGGAATCAGATTTACCCAGCCAAGAGTTACAAGTTTCGAATAGTGAAAGATTACCATCTTCATCAAGTCAACCATCCTTTTCCTGTAATAAATGTCAAAAATACTTCTCTAAAAAGATTGCATTAATCAGACATCAAAGATCTCACTTGGATAAAAAGCCCTTTAAATGTGAAATTTGTGATAAAACTTTTATTTAAAACGACATAGTGTAACTCATTCCAAGACACCCACTACATATAAATGCGATGAATGTGGAATAGAATATTACAGAAAGTATTCGTTAAGAATCCACAAGAGATTTCATAAGACATATAAATGCGATGAATGTCCAATAGAATTTTCTAAAAAATATTTGTTAAAAATTCACAAGAGATCTCATAAGAAGTTTCATGTTTGTGAAAAATGTTCTAACTTGTTTCTATCAAAGTCTGCTTTAACTAAACATAAAAAAAATCATTCTCAAAAGGAATATAAATGTAAATATTGTGGTGTTACATTTTACTATTATCTGGATTTTTTATCTCATAAAAAAGTTCATTACAGGAAATTTGAATGCAAACACTGTAACAAAACATTTGATGTCGACACCAAGTTTATTCAACATTTGATTAAAATGCATAAGTGAAAAAATGCAAACTTTATCAAATCATGTAGAATATTTGATTGACTGTACAGTTTAAAATTTTTTTGTATTTTTATATCTATTGAGAATGATGAATAAATAATGTGTAAGTGAAAAAAGCTTTGGTCTTTTATTTTTGTTTTAACAATTTACGATTTTTAATAATTGTTTCACGATATTGAAAAATTTTACTTAAATTTTAACATTTTTTAATTTTTTATCAAATGAAATTAGAGTTCGCATTATTTTATTGATTTTTTATTTTAAAATACTAAATTTATATTTATACTGAGTTAATTTTAAATACCTTTAATATATTAGAATTATTTATCAAGTTTAATTTATCACTCATCATTTATATAAACAATTGTTATTTACATATTCATGATGAATATTATCTTGTGTTTCCAAACAATCTTTCAAAAAGTGAGAAACTGTTGACATTTTATATCATTCATTACTTAGATTAAAACTTTTACCTAATGCTGCCACAAAAATTCTCAAAAATAATGAAACTGAACTTTATATATCATTTACTAACTTAGATTAAATCCATTAACTTGTGTTGCCACAAAATTCTTCAAAAGGAATAAAACAGTTAACATATTGTATCATTAATCACATAGATTAAAACTATTATCTTGTGTTGCCATTCATTATTTTGCATGTACCACCTACGTAAAAAGGCTAAAACTTTCAACATATTGTGTCATTAACCACTTAGATTAAATATATTATCTTGTGTTGCTGAAAAATTCGTCAAAAATAGTAACAACCATTGACATAATATATTAACTACCACTTATGTACAAAGACTGTTTTTTAGTTTATTAAAAAATAGTTGACTAAAACTAATGACATTACTAATTTTTTAATGTTTAACTGTAACCGATGCTGATTTTTAACATATAGGAGATGTGTTGTTTTTAAGCATTCAGTTTGAAATTGATTTTCGTTTTAACTTCATATACTGCTATTGTTATTTTTTGAAAATGGATTCTGTAGCAAATTCGTTAAAAAGACCTCTCGACAGATAATACGTTTGCTAATGCGTTTAATTAAAATACAACGTTTAAATTCTTGATTTCGAATACTTTTAAATTACAATATTTTTACTACTATTATTAAATTCCATACATTGTTAAAAGATGAACATGATATTCTAAATTTCTTGTATCTGATGTTTCGAATTACTTATTAAAAATTTGCTTAATAGATGATTTGCTAACTTGATTAATTAAAATACATCATGTAAATTCTCGATTTTGAACACTTTCCTATTAAAATTAGAATATTTTTACAGCTATTATTATTAATTTTATACATTGTTTAAATGATATATATTTTTCTAAGTTTTTTGAATTGCTTATTAAAAATTTGAATAACACATGTGATTAAATAGTTTAATTAAATTTTGTATTAATAAATATATAATTTAAAACCTCGGTAGTAAACATTTTTAATAAGCAAATAAAAAAATAAACAACTACCAGATAAGAAGATCAACAGTGAATAATCATTACCTACACTTTGCAACATGTATTGCAAAGGTATCTATATTCTACTAATCTGATGCGTTTCATCTGATAAGTAGTTATTGTTATCATTGATGATTAAGGTGTTGGATATCAATGTGCCAAGTCAAGATATGTTTACTCATCCCACTAGGACATGTAACAGGTAATTTTATTGGAATTATTTTCAATAATGATTCATTTACAGCAAATTAATATTTATTAACATGCGTTAATATTCATTAGTGATTTTCTTCAAAGTATAATCATAAGTTAAGATATTAATTTCAGAGATGTGTATTATTTTAACATTTTAAAGAGAATATTAATTATGGATAAAGATTACTTTCAATATATTTTAAATGGATAAAAATGAGAAGTTTCATTAAGTGTGAAAAACTATTCATCAAATATTTATTTCATAAATTCCTTTGAGTGAAATGGTAAAACAATTAAAATCTTACACTCTAAAAAATAAATGTGTAAATTAGCTAATTTTACCCGAATATATGTGTAAATTTCTAAAATTACACACCTGTCGTAAAATTTACACATTTTTTTCTGAAATTTACCTGTTTATATGTGTATTTAGGATGTGAATGTAAGTGTGTAATTTTTTATCAGTTGAAAAACTCAAACAAGTGTGTAAATGTCTAGAAATGCTTGGATTTACACTTATTTATGTGTTAGTCTAATTTAAACTTAATTATAAGTACACACATAAGTGAGTAATTTTTTACAAATGCATACTTGTCATAAAATTTACACATTTTGAACAAAAAATTACCTTTTTTTATGTGTACCTAGCATGTGAAATCAAATGTGCAATTTGTTATCGCTTGATTAACTCATACAGATGTGTAAATGTAGAAAAGTACTTGCATTTACACGAATGAAAGTGTTAATCATAATTAAGGATCAACTGAATCAACGATTTTTAAGATCAAAACAGAAACTGAAACCGAATTTCGATACTCATCCTATTTTCCGCCGAAAACGAAAACGATAAAAAAATTTAAGTGATTAATACATACAAAATGATACAAAATTATGTCCGTTCGTAATTATGTATGTATATAAGACCGACTGTCGTTGTTCAGTCCATTCATTCGTCTGTCTGTCCGTCTGTCCGCATATAATAGAGCAAAAACTATCCAACCGAATCGTTTGAAATTTAAAATATAAAATTGTTCCATAATTTTGTCGAGTTTTTCAAATTTTATGAAAATCGGATGTATAGTTTGATTACAGGGATAATCAAAAGTATTACGTTACATTACCGTCAATGAGAAAAAAAAGGTTTCAAGTTCATTTTAATGGTGTTACAGCATTCCAAACAGGAAAAAAATTATATACATTTACCGAAGCGTATTAAAATATACATTCGGTGCAATATATGGTGAAAAAACGTTTATTATTCATTTACAGAGCTACACAAAAGAATTCCGTCACATAATGATATATGGGAAAACATTGTTTTCTGCGTATTTCAATCATGTTAAATTAGTTCGTATATAATTAAGTTGATATACGTTGCTCAGTTTTATTGCAAGTTACTTCTTTAATAATAGAAAGCGCTAACAGTATTTACAAGCACTCACAAAAGATTTCGGATACTATACTGCACCAGAACTACTACTCTACGTTACAGATTTTTGCTAGAAGTGCACTTTTAGTTGTGATATGAGTTTTTAAGTGTAACCATATTTTTGCATATTACTTTGTGTATATAAATGCTGTAAATCATATACAGGGTAACACAAAAGAATCTGTAAGAGTTACAGAGTAAAAATGAAAATAGCAGTGGTTTTCGAATCAGTTACGCATTTTCACGGTATCCCATGATAAGTAATGATTCTAGGTTTGCGATCTTGATTGCGTCCTATTTAAGAAGAGGTCCTATTATTTTCGTGTTACTGAATTGGAGATATATAATCGTATCAAATTTTATATTCATGCATTTTAGCATAAGAATTTAACAGCTAATGTATTAAGCTCAGAATATTTATAAAATTAATTGTAGTACGAACGCAGCTCATTTGCCACGTTTGACGCGCAATTTCCAATTTGTTAATGATGCTACACGCTTTCGAATATAATACAATCTATATGTATCTAAGAAGTGTATGATAAAATATACGTTCTGCACAATCGGTGGTGCAAAGAATAATCATTATTAATTTCCAGGGCCACACACAAGTATTCCATTACATAATATTATAGGGGAGATACCGTTCGGGGCGCGTTATAATACGATTAAACTATTTCACATTTTATGTACGTTGTTGAGGTTTATTATAAGTTACTTCCTGTATAATACAAAGCAGGGATGTAGTGGAGGGTATACGCGGGTACACGCCGTATACCCTTTGGATTTTTTTAAGGAACTCGGTATACCCTCTGTTTCTCAAAAGAGCTACAGTGTATACACTCTAGGGTATACCCTCTGTTTTATGCATATACCCTTTGCTTTTTTTACGACTACACCGCTGACAGAAAGCAGATAGTATTTACAGGGACACACCGAAGATTTCGGCCACTATACTGTATCCGAAATACTGTATCCATTACAGCAAAAACTGAATATTTTTAGAACTTTGTCATAGCACGAACGCATCTCATTTGCTACGTTTAAAATGCAATTTCCAGTTTGTTATAAATTAATTATTGACATATAGAATCACATTTCTAACACACAAATATATATATATGCATGTGTATGTATAAGGTTCAAATAAAATGAAAACGTATTCCATGTATTAGTTCTTGAGATAGAGTGCCAACAAAATTTATATCACATAGAGACAGAGTCACAGACATACAAACAAACATTTTATAAAAACATTTTTAACCTTATAAAATGTGTAAAATCCATTAAAAACAAGAATTCGAAAATTTTCACGAATCTAGTATTTTTTTCTTGCAAAAATAGAAGAGTGTAAAAATGTTTCAGGTTCAGGTATATATGTCAGTTTATCTTTTACGGTGATTTTTTGTCAACGATCAGCTGTCGTTAACAAAACACACTTCTGCGACACTTATACTTCTGTGGTTTCACAAAGGAAAAAAAAAAAAATATTAAGCCTGCTGTTTTGAACGAACAGGTGATAAACTTGAAAGTTTAGTAATGTAAGCATTTTTTGCTTTATAATTTTTGCATGCGCATATGCCATGTGCAATAGGGAAAACTCGCAGACGATTTTTTAATTAAAGACAGTAAAGTTTATTTGTTGATCTTTGGAATACACAGAGAACGAGAACATTTTGTTTGTAAAAATAGCCGTTTATGTACGTATAGTCCGTCTAAGTTTAAAAATTTAAGCAAAAAATATTACAAGAGTATCGAAAAATTCTGTGTTTCATACAAAATACGTCCAAGAAAGTTTACAAATGCTGTTGGTATGTGTAAAATAGATTCATGCCACTGCTTTTGTAATTAATATTGGACTATTTGTTTTCTACAAATGATTCTATGGATTACCATCAAAAAATGAAGAAATATGTCGATGGAAAATAGGTATGAAAAATATTTTTTCTGTTTGCTTTTCTTTAAATTACAATGATTTTGTTGAAATAAATAAAAATCTATGAATAATACATATGTTTGAAGGAATGAGACTGAAATGTCATAATTATATTGTCTATTTTTTTTTTTTAAATTCTAGAAGCTTTTATTATTTTATTTTGTGAATGATTTTAATGAAAGGAATTTCAAAATATCTATACGATACACAGTATCAGAAAATATATGATTAACCCACGAAAAAAGAAATAAAAGATAAACAGTGCACAAAAGTTACAATAATGCATACAACCACAGTTAAAATTCATTAGCTTTTATTCGATATATTTTTTAAATGTTTCGAGATTTTTACGAATTTAGATCTAATAAAACAAGTTTTCATACCAATTTCTAAATTTTATCGCATTCATTTGGATTTTACTTAGGGTGTTAACTATTTTAAAAAGTGGATTTAAGCTAGCGATTAAATCATTATTTTAATCAACAATTTGAAAATCAATTATTTAAATCAAAATTGATTTAAATCTAATTGTTCTAAATGACACAAACGTATTAAAATCTAAGATTAATGTAATTTGGAAAGTGTATTAAAATTAATGTAATTTGGAATACTGTATACAGTACACCAAAATCTGATAAAAAAGCTTTAAATAATTGTTTCTAATCTTAATTTCTGAGTCCTGTGAAACATTAAATACAATAACTTTGTTAAGGCATAAAAGATATTTCATTTAAATATTATATTTAAATCTAAATCTAATATAATTTGTGATGTCATAATTTCCTTTAAGTAATTAAATTGTTTATTCTTTTATATGAAATATACTAATATATACTAATATACTAATATATATATATATATATATATATATATATATATATATATTAGTATGCACATACATTGTGTAAGGTATGATTTATGCTATTAACAGTAATCTTTGTTACTACAAATGCAAAATGAGCTACCAATAATATTTGTTAGTTATGTTGGTTATGCCATATTAAAATTACTTATTTGCTGTTTTTATTAATTCTGTTGATTACTGTTTCATTTTGGCTATTTGTTAAGGCTGCAACACTTTGCCCCTTTTGAAATTAACAAAATGCACCCTACCTTTTAAAAAATAGTGAAATATAGCCAGATCTTTTTTGAAATAAATCCCTCCATACCGCAGTACTTCTAAATATGTGCACCCAAGACTTAACAAAAATGATAGAACTTTATTTCTTGGAAAAAAGCAGGATATTATTAAAACATGTTATTTAATTGTATTTTTCAATTCGTGATTTATAGAAATATTGAAAATTAATGATTTTTATATTTATCATACTAAAAAATTATGTACTTATTTTTATTGCTACTAAGCACATTAGTAATATATTTTCTTATGTAATAGTGCCTTTTTTTTAGAACAAGCATTCTGCCCTTTTTCTTTTTAGAATAAATATTAAATACTGAATTATCGTTTATTAATTTAAGCATTACAATATGCATTATATACCTAATTAAAGATTGTAATCAATTTAAAATTAAATGCAGCAACTGATAATTTTAATAAATGTAAAATCATTATTTTTTAATATAGTTTTACATAATTATTGCAAAATATTAATGTATATAACTTTATAGTATTATATTAATTAATGAAATTACTAATTTACAGTTTTTATAATTTTTGTAGTTACTAAATAATAATTAAATTTTATTGATTAAAGTGCAAAAACATAGATTATGTTAGTAAATAAAAGTCTAATTTTTTAGAAACCTAGAATCTATTAATCTTAGAAACCTAGGCTAAACCTACATCTATTCAATATTTCAATGCTGGAAAAAAAAAAAAAATCCGATTCAAATAAAAAGAAATATGATTTAAATACAAAAATTCGATCTTTATTATTATTGCTTTTTAAATCATGATTTTTTTTACACCCTATTTTTACGGAATTTTAAACTAATTTTTGTTGGCTGATCCGACGGGGGAACTGTCTGGTAGGCGGAGTGTTAAAATAAGTTTTGTTATTTATAACTATCCTCCATTCTTGTAAATAAAATATTAATGATAATATACCAAAGTGTGATTTTATTTTATGTATGGTCTGCAATTTTATACTTCATTCACATAAAAAAAAGTTATTAACTGTGTATTCCTACTTTGTTTTTAGCTGTGTCTGGTAAAAATAAGTACGGTTATATGGATTTCTAACAGACAATTATATGAAAAAAAAATTATCACATTTCATTTAAAGCCACTATAGTAAATTCTTATAAATCCGCTTGTATTATTTTATAACGATATCAGAGTGATATTGGCCCTGGCAACATAGATTCTTGGAAAATTGTGCAAAAACTTTCATATAAGACCTGAAAAATGAGCTTTGTTTTCAAAAATGATAATCATAGATAGCAAGAGTTATTATTTTTAAATGTACAATTTTATAAATAAAAATGTCATTTTCGCAATGAATGATTAAAATTATTTTTTAATAACTAAATTTTTTAAAGTTTGAATTTTGCTTCAGTCAGATCATAATGTAAAGTGAATTACACCTTTTTATCTCCGTGTTACATAACTGCGATGTACACTAAAGTCAAAATGACCAGCGAGCATTAAGGGTGCATTCGAAAACATTTTTTTCACCTTCAACAGTTCGAAATTTTCTGATACAATTTCAGACTCACTTTTAAAAGTAAAAACACGAAACTTGCTGATGTGACTTTTAAAGAGATCTATAAGATGTCGTGTGATTTTATTTTTTGTTAAATTCATTAGAATTAGATTTATAAACTATTATTTCCCCAGTATGACTCTTTTTTTCGTTCCCAGATCTCTCGCTTCGGAAAATTCGGTTTAAAACGTTGACTTTAACAGCATTTTTTTGCAATATTTTCTGCATTTATCAAAAAATTGAAAAGCACGGGACCTAATATACTTTCTAAATAAGAGAATTTGCCAGTTTGATGCGCTTGAGAGAAAAAATGAATTTAAAAATAAATCAGAAAAAAGGCAATTTGTATTGAAATACACCCTTAATCGGGGGTCTTATTTATTACTGCTATCATCCATCATAGCATTTTTGCCACATATGTTCTTAAAATTCTCAACATACGACGATACTGAGTTTGATCACATGAGCAGTTTTAGATCATTATTGCTAAAATGAATTTTGAATTTTGATAGCCCAGAACAGATTTTTTTTCAAAGGTAAGTTCATTTATTTTACAATTTAACACTTGAAAATTATAATATGGATGAGAAGTGTGTTATTTTCTGCTTATTACAAATTTGGAAAAAATAATTTATTATTTTTGTGTTTTAAATCATTTCTTCATGTTTAAAATCACATATTGTAACATAAGAGTAAATATTTGCAGTTTTAACATTATGTAGCATTTAAAATAATTATTCGGTTTAAATACTATCTATTTCAGCGTGTTTATAATATATTTTGCTATAAAACTTCGAGTTTTTATTATTTTACATGCTATACATTTCTTATTTCATTTTCTACCGATGACAAAAGACAGCTTTTCATAGATTTCAATTCATGGTTTTTCGTTTGTGATTTTTAAATTGAAGACTTTTTGTAAGCGTATTGCATTCAAAAACTACAAGAAAAATAAATAAAAACTAAAAAAAATGTTATTTGATGTCAGAAGAAATAGTTTTTTTAACCTAGTCCGAAAAATTCAAATGTTTACACCAAATCCAATTACAGACACAGAAGCAATTATAACTTTTTTTCAGATAAATTTTTATAAAATTAAAACGCGTCCCAAACAATGTTTCCTTCTTTACCATAATGTAATGTAATATTTTAGTATGGCCCTGTAAATTAATAAAAACTATTCTCTGTACTACAGATTATACAGAATTTATATTGTAGTATATACTTCATAGATGCAAGTCAATTTTATTATGTTCGAAAACGTGTAACATCATTAAAAGGCACTTGAAACTATTTTTATACATGGGCCGTTATGCAAGGGAACGCTTTTGACTGTCTCTATAATTGAATTATACATCTCATTTTCATAAAAATTGAAATGACTTGATAAAATTATGCAAGAGTTATGTATTTTAAATTTCAAACAATTCGGATTAAGTAGTTTTTGCGTTGTTATATGCGAACGGACAGATAGACAGACGGACGAATTGAATGACAACTATAGTTATTACGTATTTACATAATTACGATCGCGTACTTAGAAACAAGTCAAGCATACGAATTTGTTCTTCATGTAATTTTGTTTTGCTATTTTAAAAACTTTTTCGCAGTTTACACATCAAAGAATAAGGTAAATCTTTGTACACAAAAACCTATGTATTTTAAATATTACACAAAAATGTATTTTCCATGTTACATAGACATATGTGTAAAAACAGAATATTACACAAAAATCTGTGCATTCTGTACATAACACAAAAACATGTGTATTTTGCATATTACACAACATTGTAGGTATTTTCCTATTGCACAAAAATATATGTAAAAAAAGAGTATTACACATATGTATGTGTAAAAATAGTGCTCAGAAATATGTGTATTTCAGTGCAATTCACACATTAAAGTGTGTATTTCAAGAGTTATCAGATAACTTTTACACATTTGGACTTATCATCAAATTACACATTAAAATGTGTATTCTGAAATTTACACATTTGGCGCAATTTACACACAAATTTACACACATAGACATGTCGTTTTTGTATCATCGATTTACACATTTTTGTGTGTAAATTTACGCATTTTTTTTTTTAGAGTGTACACATTTGAAATCGATTCTAAGATTGTTTAAAAATTAAATTAAGTTATTAAAGATTTCATTTCTAGATATGATACATAATCGTTCAATTTTTTCATAGTTTAAAATCCTTTTTACTCATAAAAAACAAGTCATTTCAGTTTTTTTTTCACCATTAAATTGATTTATAGAAGGGTTTAGAATGCATTAAAATTCGAATGAATGGATTAATTTTTAAAATAAAAAAACTTGTTATTATATGTTTCATTTATATCTTGAAAATGATAGGCCTATTTACTTGAAATGAATAATTACTTTGATAATTTTTACACTATGAAAGGTCGTTATACATGCACTCTAAAAAATAAATGTGTAAATTTACACACAAAAATGTGTAAATCGATGATACAAAAACGACATGTCTATATGTGTAAATTGGCGTGTAAATTGCGCCAAATGTGTAAATTTAAAAATACACATTTTAATGTGTAATTTGATGATAAGTCCAAATGTGTAAAACTTATCTGATAACTCTTGAAATACACACTTTAATGTGTAAGTTGCACTGAAATACACATATTTCTGTGCAATATTTTTACACATACATATGTGTAAAATTCTGTTTTTACACATATTTTGTGTAATAGGAACATACACATAATCTTGTGTAATATGCAAAATACGCATATTTTTGTGTTATATGCAGAATACTCAGATTTATGTGTTAATATTCTGTTCTTGCACATATGTATGCGTAATATGCAAAACACACACTTTTGTGTAATATTTAAAATACAAAGATTTTTGTATACAGAGATTTACCTTATGCTTTGATATGTAAATTCTAAAAAAAAAGTTTTCATGATCACGGAACAAAATTGCATAAAGAACAAACTCATTTATACTTGGCACTTATTTTTTTTTAAACTGACTTGCAAACAAGGCCACAAATCCCAATATGCTTAATTTACAAACAATCAGGATAGTCTCAAATTATAATATGTTATCTTTCTGTTAGATTTGGTTTGAAGTCGGAAAATGATGCATTCACAGTTTATGAACAGGAATGTATAATTTGTATATAGACAGTATGAAGACTGTCTTTTAAATTAAGTTAAAAGTTAAAGTTCTTTCACACAGTCTTACAAGTGTAACAGCTTGCGCTGTTTTCAATTTATTTAGAATTTTCGCTTTTCTTAAATTCATATTTCTCCATATTCTGAAAATGGCATAATTTTATTTAGCATTTATGGCGGACAAAAAGGGGATTTTTTTTTCACTTGTTGCGGTGTACAGGATAAAAATAAAACCGCACCTTTTTTTTTTTCTTTTTTTAAATAAATTATTACAAACTTTTTTTGTGTGGGCTGTGCTACTTGTATTTTTGCACTCTCTTTGAAAGCTTTTGCTCACTTTAACTTCCAAAGTTATCATCACACATGTAAAGCTCCACAAATAGCTAGTCATTTTTAACCACGAATGTTCAATCAGAATTATCCTTTAATATAATTTTACTAAATGGGTGAAAAAAGCGTCCAGGGCAGAATTCGAACCAGGGACTTTTAACGTAAGCTGCCAGTCTGGCATTAGTTAGCTTTATTTAGTATATAATTCTAGTTCTTTGGCTGAATTGTGTCCACCAGATTCATCCCCGATAGCTCATTTGGTAGAGCATTGGCAGCTCTCATAAAAAATCCCGCTTCAAACCTAGGCCAAAATACTTTTTAATTCTGTTAGAAAAATTACAGGTGATTTATTTACTAATTAAAATAATGTATTAAAATTAATATAGAATTATTCTTTTATCAAACTGTGTGACATTTAACAACAATATTTGTTAAAATTACTAAAGAAATATTTCTGCTTGAATGTTAAAATATTAATCAATATAAAATCTATATATAAAAAAATATTTTCTTACATTATACATAGTACTTTTTGCAATCTTTAAATTATAAGGGTTATTGATTGACTGAATTGAAAAATTATTGATTACTATTGACTGAATGAAATTAATTTAACATTTTGATACGCATTTTGAACGCCAAATCACGAGTGATTATTTAATTACATAACAACTATAAAAAATCTTAAATATAAAAAAAAACCGATATTAAGTACTTATATTTTAAGCATTTTAATGGTGTGATATTAATTACTATAAATAATATATGCGATTATAATGCAGTAGACGTAGTTGATACAGATATGGTGGACAGAGAAAATGGGGTTTACACCAAAGTTGCAGTTACGATGTCGCCAAAATCATCCTGAAATATATATATGCACGGTGACCGCCCACTTGCATTTTTAAATATTTTGTTAAATATCTAGAAAAACACATGCGGAATTTCCCTACAACTCCAGGTGTGTGTAAACATAATAGCACAGACCATATATTATCATGAACATTTTTTCCCGATCCTCCATAGGGGACCCGACAACAAATTGAAAGAGAACGTATATCCTTTGGATAACCCTACCAAAACTAATGTAGCAAAACGCCCAAATTGTAGATTATGATTAAGTGGATTATTGTAATAAACTGTCTTCATTTTTATGTGGATAAGATGTATACTCGTAGAGAAATTAAGATTTTAATAGAAATAGTCTCAAATTTTGACAAGTTTTTTTATTTATAATTTGCAGAGTTCTGAATATAAAATAATGTACTTTTACGAAAATATAACAAAAAACATTGTACACAATACTTTTTAATCAGAATTAATAATAAAAATTGTTTGAAAAATAAATAGGTTTACTGAATAATTTTTCACTGCGCATGCGTGAACGCTATAATGTATAATGTTTTTTGTCATATTTTCGTAAAAGTACATTATTTTATATTCAGAACTCTGCAAATTATAAGTAAAAAAACTTGTCAAAATTTAAGACTATTTCTATTAAAATCTTAATTTCTCTACGAGTATACATGTTATCCACATACAAATGAAGACAGTTTATTACAATAATCCACTTAATCATAATCTATAGTTTGATGGCTTTTGCAACATTAGTTTTGACAGGGTAATCTAAAGGATATTCTTTCTTTTTCAATTTGTTGACAGTCCCCTATGGAGTTTGATGAAAAAAATCTTCAAGGAAATGTGTGACCTGTACTATTATATTTACGCACTTAGAGTTTCAGGATATTCATCGTGTATTTTTCTAGATATTTAACAAAATGTTTAAAATCGCAGTTGGCCGGTCAACTTTGATAATATCTTATATATGAAGACGTGAGTTTCAAAGCTGGCCTTATCCAGAAAAAAAAAAAAATATCAGGAAATCGCGAAAAACCTGACTGCGTTCAATGGTTTTCATTATAAAGCGTGGTTTTACAATAACAGAAATGCACGATAAAACTATTTTTTTCTGCAGATTATAATGCTTTTTCGATGTAGGCTCATTAATATTAGAGATTGATTGTAATAATTCGATTTTTTACATTTTGAAACTCACGTTCTCATATACATTCCAAACATTTATTTTCCATAAACATTCTTATATAAGTAATATTTACGTCTTATGTCCTATATATTTATGCATCTATGTCATCGTTTACATCTTATGCACAAGTCATGTAGGTATGCTTCACATATGATGACTAGAAACGAGCCATATATGTTATGAAACGTTTATTATAATATATAATATTATTAAGTCATATATGCTCTATAATTTGGCAATCCATCTTCAAGAGATCGCTGCAACACATAAATACCTAAACAAGTTCAAACTACTTCGATTCTAAAATGTACAATGAGTTTAAATACTATTTGAAAAATAAAATTGAAAAATAAAATAAAAATTTAAAAAAAATTGCAAATGTACCTTTTTCTTTTATGGGTATGAAGTAATCTTTTGACCTTTTTCGATCTACTCGTATATTAACAGTATTTCTACGGATACCAAATGATACTTTTTAATATTTTAATTTTTGTTGTTTTTGAATGAAATACGCTTAAAAATGTCTTCAATGTATGAAAAATACTTTTTAATTATTTCAATCTAAAAATCACACACATACATACACATACAAAAAAAAAAAAAGAATTGAATTTTGTTAAAAAATGGGATTTTATTTTGGTAGAAATAGTGTTAAGAAAACTAGGGCAACTAGGGCGTGTAAAAATGTGTAAACGTGTATTTTTATATCAATTATTGTGATAAACAAGCTGAAACATAATTATTTCAAGTGCTATTCGATGTTGAAATTGCAAATATTTATTGGAGTGTCAAAAGGAATCATTTTAGAAATGTATAAAATAAATAAATAAATAAAAATATTGATATTTTTTCATGTTTAAAGTAAACAAAAATTTATATACTTCACATCAATTTCATCATTTTTCAAATACAAAATTGTAAAGCATACGAACTTACCTTTGTAAAAAATCTCCTTTTTAGCTATTTACCATCATATTATAAATTCTGTAAAGTTCATTTTACAACAACTATGAAAAACTAATCAAATAAGAAATAAAACTTTGATATAAAAATTTATCTCAGTATCGCTGCATGTTGACAATTCTAAAAAATATTTAGGCTGACAACTGCTATGTTTGAAGATAGCAACAATAAATATAATCATATTTTTTTTAAGCTGACAATAAAAGTAACATTGATTCTCATTGTATGAGTAACTTTCACTTTTTGGGATATTGCAGATATACAACGTGGTGATATAAAAGATTAATTCATTTTACATAAAAGTTTACAAGCAGTAAAAAAAAAAAAAAAAAAAAAAAAAAAAAAATTAAAAACATTTTTATTATTATTAAAAAAATAATTTTAATAATAGATTGCCGAAATTACATTTTTATTTGTGAAATTATACATTTAAACCAAAAAACTCTTAATGTATGATAAAAATAAACAACGATCGTTAATTGTTTATTTAACATAGCACCGCATCTACTCTATTTCGCCTATAATGTGGAATTTTTAATTCGTTTTTTTTTTTTTTTTTTTTTTTTTTCAAGTATGTATTTGGTTTGCTGGATGTTTAATGACAGAGTCACTATAAATCTAATACTATCATAAATAGTACAATGAGTTACAATCTATTATGCAGTTCTTAAAACGAAATGTGGTGAAAATTTTATTTGTATATGTTTATTAAAAAACAGATATTTTTTTTTTTTTTTTTTTTTTTTTTTTTTTTTTTTTTTTTTTTTTTTTTTTTAATGTGACCCCATAAGAAAAGAATAGTTAATACAATATCAAATGATTTACTAATTTTCTAAAGTAAATGAATACGTAAAAAAACTCAGATCATTGGTATAAAATAGAACAACATATTAGTTCATTATTATTATCACCAATACTTTATTTATAGGATTAGATGATAACTATAAAAAAAAGAAATCCATTTTAATCATACCGTTTTATAATAGAGCTTATGGTATATATTTTGAAACTTATCTGTATAATACCATTCAAGATATAAAATAGGGTACTTTTCGGTTAATCGGACGTCAATATTATATATACACATGCATATACCTATCTATACACATATTGTATCTATATATACATGCACACATATAAATACATGCTTATATATGAGGACCCCATAGAAGCCAAGGGGTACAAGTGACAAAATTTCGATTTGGAGTAAATTGAGTTTAAAGATAATTGATGTTAAATTGGAACATCAATAACAATTGACTAAATTGAAATAGGAATGCTTGTTGCATTCTGGTCTTTGAACTCTTATTTCAATAACTGTTAAAAAATAAAGTACAACTTTCTTTAAATGTATAATTAATCAATATTGTTTGTTTTTCGAAAAAAGTGGTTTGCCTCTATAACTCAGCAAATAATAAGAAAATCACTTATATTTCTTTACCTGAAATGAAAAAAGCATATTTTTAGGTTGTCTGTGTATTTAGTTTATTTTTTTCAATTTTGTCATTTATACCCCTTGGCTTCTGGGGTCCTCATATGTAATAATGCTTATATATGTATTCATAGTTATATATGTATTTATATACATGTACGTATACATATGTGTATATATAACACTGCCGCCCAGCTAAATAAAAAGTACCTAACATGAACATAGATAGAGGGAAGGACTTCCCACGCAATGTATTAATCATGAACATAGATTATCCCTCTATCTATGTTCATGGTACCTAAAATAGTAAAGTTATCCAGAATAAAAAGTAAATAATGAAATACAATTATTACATTTTAGCTTCATACCGTTGAAGTATATGCGATATTCTTTTAATATTAAATTTTTTTTTTAGTAAAAGCATGTTTAAATCGTTATTGATTGTGTAACTTCTCTATTTTCATTTGCATGCAGTATCCAAACTTCTAATTTACTTTGAAAATTTTCAAATTATAAAATTTAACAATTGAAAAGTTTCACGCACTATGAATATTTCTTTATAGATTTTTAACGTTTCTCAAGTTGAATAATAAATTGAATAATCATCGAAATCGACCCCCCCCCCCTTAATATTACATTTCCATGTTTTCTTTTAAAAACACTTATCCATTGTGCCTTATTTCTTATAATCATCTTCTGAGCAGATGCAATTTTTACTTTCTTCTATCTTTACAAGAAGAAAGTATTGGATTCATGAAAATTTTCGACTTCCAGTTTTCGACGGATTTATACGTTTTAGAAGGTCCTGAACACGTTTTGACTATTTTTAGAAAATGTCTGTCTGTGAGTCTGTCCGTCTGTCTGTCTGTATGTCTGTCTGTCTGTCTGTCTGTCTGTATGTATGTGACAAAAAATTTGTGGGCGTTCTATCTCAAGAACTAGTGCTCGAAATTTAATAAAATTTTATATTCAGTTAGACCTTGATATGAATTAGTGCCTATTGGTTTTTGGTAAAAATTGGCCAGCAGGTGGCGCTGCTATGCTACATTTTTCATGATTTTCAGGATTGCTATATCTCAAGAACTAATACACAGAATTTCACCAAACTTCAGATTCTGTGACCCCTTGATATACATAGACGCTGATTAAGTTTTGGTGTAAATTGGCCAGCAGGTGGCGCTGCTATGCCACGTTTTTCATGATTTTCATGATAGCTATATCTCAAAAACTAATGGACAGAATTTCACCAAACTTCAGATTCCACGATACCTTGAGATACATAGTCGTTGATAAGGTTTTGGTGTGAACTGCCCTATAGGTGGCGCTGCTATGCTACATTTTGCACGATTTTTGCGATAGCCATATCTCAAGAACTAATGCAGAGAACTTCATCAAATTTTAGATTCTGTTACACTAGATTATCTAACATAATTAGACGCTAATTACATTTTGGTATTAACCTTGCAACAGGTGGTGCAGCTATGCTGCATTTTGCACGATTTTTCCGATAGCTATATCTCAACAACCAACGCACAGAATTTCATCAAACTTCAGATTTTGTTACAAAATGACATATAACATAATTACACGATGATTACGTTTTGTTATAAATCCTTCAACTAATGGTGCTGCTGTGCTATATTTTACACGTTTTTTTAAAACTATCTATATCTCAAGAACTAATGCATAGAATTTCATCAAACTTCAGATTCTTTTACACCATAATATAATTAGACGCTTTTTTACGTTTTGGCATAAATTGTCCAAGATATGGTGTTGCTATGCTACGTTTTGCAAATTTTTTTGTTATAACTATATCTCCAGAACTAATGGACGAAATTCCATCAAATTTCAGATTCTGTTAGGTCTTGACGTAAATAGATGCTTATTAGGTTTTAGTATAAATTACCCAACATGAGGCACTACTAAGCTCATTTTCTCAGAATATTAATTAAATTTTGCGTTTTAGGCTTTTCGGATACCAGAGTCTCATTAGGCTAGGTCAAATGTTCGAGGAAATTCGATAGTGGGTAACTTTGGGCTCACCACGTTTTTTTTTTTTTTTTTTTTTTTTTAATATTAAAATGTACTTATGAGATAGAAGAAAGTTTTGGGATTGACACATTCAACTAGTTAAAAAATAAAAATATGTAATGCAAATTATTTCAGAATGTTACTTAAACACAAAATTTTAAAAATTATGTTTGAAAACATTCTCTAAAAAGGCTTTTTTATTCAATAATTTATGTATATTTAAAGGTTTACTGATTGCATAACCATTGATTGTATGTTTTCCCATATACTTTTAAAATTTATGAAACCATGATCTTAACCAGATATTTTTAAAAAGGGAAGAACTCTGATTGAAATGCTGTTGAAATCATTGTTTCTAATCATCTGATTAAAATTGTCACTAGGCAAATTATGTATTTCAACAAAATGAACAATAAATTTATTAAACTAAATGAAGTTAATGAAATATTAAAATTTTAAAACATGTTTATAAGAAGTTAATTAAAATCTTTATAATTTAAAGAAAAACAAATAGCAAGAATAATTTTTTTCATACCTGCTTTTCACCGACATTCTTTATAGTTCGATTTTTTTGGAGAACTATAAGTCCAATACATAAGCACAATAGCTAAGGCTGGAAGCATATGCACCACGCCTAAGCCAGTGTATTTATCTCGGACTTATATATTTTGCATGAAGTATGATCTTGGAAACGCTGCTGAGAAATCCATTGTTTAAATTACTAAATCCGCGTCAATACAGATCTGAGTTGTCGAGTGATCGTTCCTGCATTCGTTCGAAAGCTTGTTACATACACTCTGTTTATTTATATTCTACGGTTAGCCAGCCGCAGACGACTTTTTTTCCAAGCAGATGCAAAATGTGTTTTTAAAAACAAAAAGTGTTCTAAGAGAAAGAAAATTTTTTCTTTGTCTGTCATTTTATATTAATTTCCTGTTGAATAAACTGCTTGTGATCTAACTATTTTTAAGATATTTCTGGAAAACAATAAATAAAAATATGAATAATTAATTATGTGATGGTTGTAGCATAAATTGTGTACATTTATTTTACATTCAGAAAATGTTACATTTATTTAAAAGGTTTGCAAAAAGTGGCAAGCAAATTTTTAAAGAATAACTTAAAATCTTTAAACATTAACAGAAAAAAATGTATACAACCATATTGTATTTTAATATATACAACTATATGCATACAACTGTTTTTTATAATATTAAAGCAGCTTTTCATTACAAAACGCCCCACCCCCCTTTCTGTGCTTATTCATACACACACAAACCCTTTGCTTTTTTCAGTTGAATATTATTTTCTGCCGTGTCTGGTTTTAAGATTAATTTCATAAATCAGTGCAAACTTCCCGGATTATAAAAAACAGAAGAAAAATATTTTTTTTTAATTCAAAATTAATAAGCTTTTTACATTTAATATTTTTTTTTATTTTTTTTTTATTATTCATATACAACACCAAAAAGAATTTTCATACGAAAAAATAAGTTATACATTTAAAAAAAGTTTTGAAATGTAATAGAAATACTTTTGAATTAAACACATACCGAGAGTTAGTAATAAACAAAATCACAAAAAAATTTGCTATTATAATCATTTTCATTTTTTTTACATAATAGTTCTAATAGCTTAAGCGCGAGGTTTAATTACATGTCTATTACATCTACGTTTTATTTATATACTTTTTTATGCAAGTTTATTTATAAGCAAGTTTTCAATTTCGTTGCATAATATTAGCCGGAAATAAATGCTGATTTTCTTTTCTTTCTTTTTTCTTCTTTTTTTTATGGAATTTAATCTTGTGTAATTGTATTGCACACAATAGTTTTAAAAAAAGAAACATGGTTTCAGATTTTTTTTTAACCATAAAAAATAACAAATTGAGGTACGATAGAAAAAATTACATTTGAATAAACATTTCTTTCCCTATTTGATTGTGAAAAAAATTAAATTGTGCAACTATTAGAAGTTAAGAAAGTCACAGTACAAGTGAAATTTACTTATCAGGTGTTGCCACCGTTAAAATGATATCGCTGTTATTAATGAATGTGTTTTCCTTCATAATATAGATTGCTGTAAGTTTAACCAAAGTTATTAACTTTTCATGGAATATAGAAAGCATTTGAAAAACTTTCATAATAATAATAATAATAATAATAAATTATTTCGTGGATTAAATGCAAAATTATGTTTGCATCATAATTTATAATTGCTGATTAAAATTGATGCATTTATAAAACATTTTTTTTTTGTGTGTGTGTGTTGGAAAATAAATTAATGAATATGGGTTCATTTGCAATGATTGAAACAAAAATCAGTCATCATCCTACAAATGCATTAACACAATTCCGATAACTAAATGTGTCCTATTTTCAAATAAACATTCACATTGTGACTTAACAACATACTGGTCGTTTGATCACATATATGAGTGACTCGCAGTAACGTCGGAAATTTTTTCAAATTTGTCAGAAGCATATTTTTTTACATTGAGTAACATTCTTTTTTCTTTTTGTTTCTAAACAACTCATATTTTACTTACAGTGGGATTTTATGAGTGCGGACATTTTGGTTATAGATGGGTCGTGACCATCGTGATTTGCAGGACTATGACAAAAACATCACTGTCACTATGGTTTTTATATGGGTAATGGCCTTGGATCGACCGAAACAGGTTTTTAAGACCTAAAACGTGACACAAACCAAATTTCGGTAAGCTTTCTATTTTCGGTCGAAAACGAAAAAAAAAGATTAATTTTCTTTTTTTTTTTAAAGTTATTAATGCATACATGAATGCATACAATTATTCATTAATTAAAGGTTTATAAGGACACATTTCTTTCAAAAAAATAAACATGCATAAATACTTATGAGTGTATATAAGCTTCAAACGAAAACATGATATGAACAAAATAATAATACAACTTTTATATTTTATGACAGCCAGCAATTATAAGCATTTACAATAATTAATTAACAAAGTAATTAAAAGACCGGGAGGCGTAAGTACAGATTATCATCTCATCTACTTCACGGGTGAAATTCCAGAATTACTCAAAACTCGATTCGCATGTTAAATTGCAATCGGTCTGCCAAGTGTTGGAAAACGTCTAAAAACCAAATTTCAGAATTTGACTCGTAGGTTTACTATTGAGGTCCCTTCTCCCAGTTCCCCATGTTTTTATCTTTTGGGTAAAAAAAAAAGATAAACCTACGAGTCAACCGATAAAATCGGGTTTTCGGACGGTTCTCCCCAGGAGATGAGTTAGCAGATCGGTTCCGTTTTAATATGCGAAGTTTTTTAAGTAATTTTGAAATTTCATCCGTGAACTCGATGAGAGGGTTGTCTTTGCTGCCACCTCCCGGTCTATAACAGTGGAGAACAAATTCAATAAAGAATATTTCATTTTTGAATATACATAACTTTTCAGTTATTAAATATTTCTCCTTGAAATTAAATAAAATATTACTATTTAAAAGTACGACTTAAAAGGGTTTTTTTACGAAACTAACTCTAAATAAGTTGTAATAAAAAATAATCATTTTATAATTTATAATTATTACTATTTTAGCAAAAAATTAAATATAGATGAGATGTGCACTTAAATAAACATTTGCTACTTCCTCCCAAAAAAAACGTGCCATGCCTTCGCCTCCCTGAGATTGTTTTGAGATAATGCTCTTGTTTGAAAAATCTATCGAGCAGCTGAAAAGCACCATATGTGCGTGCATGTTTGTTTTATAATTTTATCCCAGATCTTGAATCATACATGACCGAGAATTATAAACAGAGAAGTTCATAGCAATAAATAACAAGTTGGAAATTGTACGTCAAACGTGACAAATGAGGTGCGTACTATAAACAGATTTATGAAATAGCTGTTAAATTATGTAAAATTTGTCTTATGCAAAAATGCATGAATACAAAATACGATAAATCATATATCAATTACAGAGCAATCCAACTATATTACGCAAGTTAGAGTACGGTCAGACAAAAAAAATTCTTAAACATTTTCAACTATGTTGTAGAGTAAAACGCCTACTAGATTGAAATTTCAATTTCAGAATTTTATACCCAATAGACTGTAGCATATTTTAATTCTTTTGTACAGCCGAGCACTTTGTTTACAATCTTTACAATCGTATAATGCCACTATTCAGCTATAATTTAAACACGCTTAAATCTAGTGAAATCACCAGAGATTATCTTCCATAGACAGCCATGTATCTAATACCTTGCGTGGCCCTCTTAAACATTTTTTTTTTCATTGTTCGTAATGTAACGGAAAACTTTTGACCATCCCTGTAATTAAACTATACATCCGATTTTCAGAAAGTTTGAAATGACACGACAAAATTTTGCAATAATTATTAAAAATAAATTTAAAAGCATTCTGCTGGATAGTTTTTATTCTATTATATGCGGACGGATAGACGGACAGATAGATAGATGGAAAGACGGACTGAACGGCGACTGCGGGTACTAAGTATTTATATAAGTACAAACGCATCTTATTTGAGCGGAAACAGCTCAAACAAGAAGTCATACTGAAATTTTCCATAAGAAGAAACAAAATTTCTAGAATTCAAATAGTTTCGGTCTGGCCGAATTTTCAGCAGCATTTTTGCCGAAAACGAATTTTCGGTGAAACTTGGATTTTTGGCCGAACACGATAACGAATTTTCGGTCGATCTCTAGTAATGACAATAAATGTAACTAAGATAATTTTTACATTTTTAATTATGTGTAACACGCCAATTCGTGTAACTCCAAATATTTTATACATTTACACATCTGTCTGAGTTTAGGAAGCGGTAACGAATTGCATATTTGACTTCATAAGTTATATACACATAAAAACAGCTAAATTTTTGTTCAAAGTGTGTAATTTTTATGACAAGCATGTAATTTTAGAAATTTACACACATGTTTGTGTACACATAAATATGTTTAAAATAGAATAACTCATCAATTTGTGTAAATCTAACAATTTTTCTACATTTACACACTTATCTGGGTATTTCAAGTGATAACAAATTACACACTTATTTTAATATGCTAAATACACATAAAAACAGGTAAATTTCAGAAAAATATGTGTAAATTTTACGACAGGTGTGTAATTTTATAAATTTACACATATATATGGGTAAAATTAGCTGATTTACACATTTATTTTTTAGAGTGTGTTTAACACAAATCATAATGTTAGATCATCATTACATCGTCTTGAAGAACTGAAAAAGAAAGATATATTTTTTCCAAGTACATATATTTCTGGGGAGAAGAAAAAAAAATCTCTTGTATATGTGTAATTTTACATAAAAACAAACAAAATTTGATTGAATAAAGAAAATTTTTATTAAACGCTGTTTTTACAATCATTAACGAATATAGTTTCCAAGTAACGTTCATAAAAGTCAGAATTAAAATCGTCAAAGAAGGAATGTGTATAGAAACATGTGCAATGATTCTGTAAGAGATTCTTCACAAATTGGAACACATTGATGTTCAATAACGCACTGTCTTTGTACAACAAAAATTTTTCACGCAAATTACTTGCCATACATTCATGATCCAATTGACTTAACTGACCGATAGCACAAGCATAACAATTAAAAACTCGATATAGAGATCTCTCTATTTCATGATTAAAACATGACAAAAAGTTCTTTTTAGCAGTATCGATATTAGTGTGTGAATGGTTACAAATATTCACTTTATTTAAAATAGAAATAGGTATTATCTTTGTGAGAATTGTGTCGATTAAACAGTCACTAATTTCAGAGCAAAAATCATAAAGTTTTATAAATTGATCTTTAGATAATCGTAAAGCTGATGGTTTAAAATGAAAACCACTGTTATTATTCGTTTTAAAAATTTGTTGCAACAGACAATAATTTTCATCTAGAAATGCCATCAAAAGTTGGTTGTTGCACACAGTAGTATCTTTTACAGAAAAAAAGTTAAACTTACTTATACTGTTCTGAAAATGGTCGAATGTAGGTGCCAACAGGATAACGCCGTTTTTTGTTGGAAAGAGTTCACCTCCGGCCAGTTCTTTGTAATTTCTTATGTCTACTTTAAGACTGCAATTATTCTCCATGACCACTTTCACATAAGTATTCCAACCTAAATCCCATGTCTCAGGAATATAAACATCAACGTCTGGAAACAATTTTGTAAACCAATTATTATGTGAAATATAAGCTTCTGGTCTATTTAATGCTGAAATTTGTTTAGATGATGTGAGTGTAGTACTATCTCTAGTTTCAGTCCTTAGAGGCGACACAGAAAACAAATCCAATTTCAACTTCGGATCATCCACCAATGCGGAGAAGTCTAAATTCAGTTTCGGTTTTTTCAAATCCAAAGGATGAGAAATCATATGTCTGAATGTAAGACTAATTCGCATATCCTTGATAGTAGGATCTGGTGCGATGCCGTGTGTGAATAGTTCATTGGTATGTTTTCCCATACTGTATAGTGAACCATGCTCTAGGTCGATGAAAGTTGATGGGACATTTGGTCTTTTAAATTCAATTTTTCTTTTGCAGCCAAAACTGATCACTGTGATCGGGAAGGTTGCATCAAGACTAGATTCATTATCTTTATGTTGACTTATATAATTAGAACCGTCCACATAACAATTTAATAAAACATAGTTGAAAGTACAAGCCATTTGCTTTTCTACTTTATCTCTCAATTCAATCATCAGGGGCGTCCAAGGGTTTGCTGACACATTGGTCCCGCTGTAGCTATAGTTGGTGTTAACATCTCCATAAGCCAGTTGTAGACGTTTTGGCTTCACTTCTTTGCCACGAATTCTCAATGTAGCAGTGTAGAATGGTAGTGTTCGAAGCTCGGCAAAGTAGCGGTCTGCATGAACTTTCTCGATGAAGTCACTAATGTATTGTACATTTAGTCCATTTTCAGAAAAGTGAACAACATTCATCATGATGTTATAGGTGTAATCCAAGTAACAAAGTATCAAGCTAGGTAATCACTAAACAGGTGGTTAGGAAGGAATAGAACGGCAGCAAACAGTTAATTACTAAGCAGGGCAGATGTATGTGTAACTGTTTGTAAAACAAAGACCTATTACAGTCTGCACATATTTATATTCAAATCATATATCTGCTAATCTTATCAGCTGATTAGATCCTTCAAACGGTTTGTGACATCACTTATCACGTGATTAGAAACCTCATGATTAGATCATGCAACGCATACTCAGATATATTGCGTGATGAGAACATGTAACCTAGTATAAAGCAAGGAGTGTACTCGGGCAATCTCCTGATAAGATTAGCAGATATATGATTTGAATATAAATACGTGCAGACTATAATAGGTCATTGTTTTACAAACAGTTACATATACATATGCCCTGCTTAGTAATTAACTGTTTGCTGTCGTTCTATTCCTTCCTAACCACCTGTTTAGTGATTACCTAGCTTGATACTTTGTTACTTGGATTGCACCTATAACATCATGATGAATGTTGTTCACTTTTCTGAAAATGGACTAAATGTACAATACATTAGTGACTTCATCGAGAAAGTTCATGCAGACCGCTACTTTGCCGAGCTTCAAACACTACCATTCTACACTGCTACATTGAGAATTCGTGGCAAAGAAGTGAAGCCAAAACGTCTACAACTGGCTTATGGAGATGTTAACACCAACTATAGCTACAGCGGGACCAATGTGTCAGCAAACCCTTGGACTCCCCTGATGATTGAATTGAGAGATAAAGTAGAAAAGCAAATGGCTTGTACTTTCAACTATGTTTTATTAAATTGTTATGTGGACGGTTCTAATTATATAAGTCAACATAAAGATAATGAATCTAGTCTTGATGCAACCTTCCCGATCACAGTGATCAGTTTTGGCTGCAAAAGAAAAATTGAATTTAAAAGACCAAATGTCCCATCAACTTTCATCGACCTAGAGCATGGTTCACTATACAGTATGGGAAAACATACCAATGAACTATTCACACACGGCATCGCACCAGATCCTACTATCAAGGATATGCGAATTAGTCTTACATTCAGACATATGATTTCTCATCCTTTGGATTTGAAAAAACCGAAACTGAATTTAGACTTCTCCGCATTGGTGGATGATCCGAAGTTGAAATTGGATTTGTTTTCTGTGTCGCCTCTAAGGACTGAAACTAGAGATAGTACTACACTCACATCATCTAAACAAATTTCAGCATTAAATAGACCAGAAGCTTATGTTTCACATAATAATTGGTTTACAAAATTGTTTCCAGACGTTGATGTTTATATTCCTGAGACATGGGATTTAGGTTGGAATACTTATGTGAAAGTGGTCATGGAGAATAATTGCAGTCTTAAAGTAGACATAAGAAATTACAAAGAACTGGCCGGAGGTGAACTCTTTCCAACAAAAAACGGCGTTATCCTGTTGGCACCTACATTCGACCATTTTCAGAACAGTATAAGTAAGTTTAACTTTTTTTCTGTAAAAGATACTACTGTGTGCAACAACCAACTTTTGATGGCATTTCTAGATGAAAATTATTGTCTGTTGCAACAAATTTTTAAAACGAATAATAACAGTGGTTTTCATTTTAAACCATCAGCTTTACGATTATCTAAAGATCAATTTATAAAACTTTATGATTTTTGCTCTGAAATTAGTGACTGTTTAATCGACACAATTCTCACAAAGATAATACCTATTTCTATTTTAAATAAAGTGAATATTTGTAACCATTCACACACTAATATCGATACTGCTAAAAAGAACTTTTTGTCATGTTTTAATCATGAAATAGAGAGATCTCTATATCGAGTTTTTAATTGTTATGCTTGTGCTATCGGTCAGTTAAGTCAATTGGATCATGAATGTATGGCAAGTAATTTGCGTGAAAAATTTTTGTTGTACAAAGACAGTGCATTATTGAACATCAATGTGTTCCAATTTGTGAAGAATCTCTTACAGAATCATTGCACATGTTTCTATACACATTCCTTCTTTGACGATTTTAATTCTGACTTTTATGAACGTTACTTGGAAACTATATTCGTTAATGATTGTAAAAACAGCGTTTAATAAAAATTTTCTTTATTCAATCAAATTTTGTTTGTTTTTATGTAAAATTACACATACACAAGAGATTTTTTTTTCTTCTCCCCAGAAATATATGTACTTGGAAAAAATATATCTTTCTTTTTCAGTTCTTCAAGACGATGTAATGATGATCTAACATTATGATTTGTGTTAAACATGTATAACGACCTTTCATAGTGTAAAAATTATCAAAGTAATTATTCATTTCAAGTAAATAGGCCTATCATTTTCAAGATATAAATGAAACATATAATAACAAGTTTTTTTATTTTAAAAATTAATCCATTCATTCGAATTTTAATGCATTCTAAACCCTTCTATAAATCAATTTAATGGTGAAAAAAAAACTGAAATGACTTGTTTTTTATGAGTAAAAAGGATTTTAAACTATGAAAAAATTGAACGATTATGTATCATATCTAGAAATGAAATCTTTAATAACTTAATTTAATTTTTAAACAATCTTAGAATCGATTTCAGATGTGTAAGATTTTAATTGTTTTACCATTTCACTCAAAGGAATTTATGAAATAAATATTTGATGAATAGTTTTTCACACTTAATGAAACTTCTCATTTTTATCCATTTAAAATATATTGAAAGTAATCTTTATCCATAATTAATATTCTCTTTAAAATGTTAAAATAATACACATCTCTGAAATTAATATCTTAACTTATGATTATACTTTGAAGAAAATCACTAATGAATATTAACGCATGTTAATAAATATTAATTTGCTGTAAATGAATCATTATTGAAAATAATTCCAATAAAATTACCTGTTACATGTCCTAATGGGATGAGTAAACATATCTTGACTTGGCACATTGATATCCAACACCTTAATCATCAATGATAACAATAACTACTTATCAGATGAAACGCATCAGATTAGTAGAATATAGATACCTTTGCAATACATGTTGCAAAGTGTAGGTAATGATTATTCACTGTTGATCTTCTTATCTGGTAGTTGTTTATTTTTTTATTTGCTTATTAAAAATGTTTACTACCGAGGTTTTAAATTATATATTTATTAATACAAAATTTAATTAAACTATTTAATCACATGTGTTATTCAAATTTTTAATAAGCAATTCAAAAAACTTAGAAAAATATATATCATTTAAACAATGTATAAAATTAATAATAATAGCTGTAAAAATATTCTAATTTTAATAGGAAAGTGTTCAAAATCGAGAATTTACATGATGTATTTTAATTAATCAAGTTAGCAAATCATCTATTAAGCAAATTTTTAATAAGTAATTCGAAACATCAGATACAAGAAATTTAGAATATCATGTTCATCTTTTAACAATGTATGGAATTTAATAATAGTAGTAAAAATATTGTAATTTAAAAGTATTCGAAATCAAGAATTTAAACGTTGTATTTTAATTAAACGCATTAGCAAACGTATTATCTGTCGAGAGGTCTTTTTAACGAATTTGCTACAGAATCCATTTTCAAAAAATAACAATAGCAGTATATGAAGTTAAAACGAAAATCAATTTCAAACTGAATGCTTAAAAACAACACATCTCCTATATGTTAAAAATCAGCATCGGTTACAGTTAAACATTAAAAAATTAGTAATGTCATTAGTTTTAGTCAACTATTTTTTAATAAACTAAAAAACAGTCTTTGTACATAAGTGGTAGTTAATATATTATGTCAATGGTTGTTACTATTTTTGACGAATTTTTCAGCAACACAAGATAATATATTTAATCTAAGTGGTTAATGACACAATATGTTGAAAGTTTTAGCCTTTTTACGTAGGTGGTACATGCAAAATAATGAATGGCAACACAAGGTAATAGTTTTAATCTATGTGATTAATGATACAATATGTTAACTGTTTTATTCCTTTTGAAGAATTTTGTGGCAACACAAGTTAATGGATCTAATCTAAGTTAGTAAATGATATATAAAGTTCAGTTTCATTATTTTTGAGAATTTTTGTGGCAGCATTAGGTAAAAGTTTTAATCTAAGTAATGAATGATATAAAATGTCAACAGTTTCTCACTTTTTGAAAGATTGTTTGGAAACACAAGATAATATTCATAATGAATATGTAAATAACAATTGTTTATATAAATGATGAGTGATAAATTAAACTTGATAAATAATTCTAATATATTAAAGGTATTTAAAATTAACTCAGTATAAATATAAATTTAGTATTTTAAAATAAAAAATTAATAAAATAATGCGAACTCTAATTTCATTTGATAAGAAATTAAAAAATGTTAAAATTTAAGTAAAATTTTTCAATATCGTGAAACAATTATTAAAAATCGTAAATTGTTAAAACAAAAATAAAAGACCAAAGCTTTTTTCACTTACACATTATTTATTCATCATTCTCAATAGATATAAAAATACAAAAAAATTTTAAACTGTACAGACAATCAAATATTCTACATGATTTGATAAAGTTTGCATTTTTTCACTTATGCATTTTAATCAAATGTTGAATAAACTTGGTGTCGACATCAAATGTTTTGTTACAGTGTTTGCATTCAAATTTCCTGTAATGAACTTTTTTATGAGATAAAAAATCGAGATAATAGTAAAATATAACACCACAATATTTACATTTATATTCCTTTTGAGAATGATTTTTTTTATGTTTAGTTAAAGCAGACTTTGATAGAAACAAGTTAGAACATTTTTCACAAACATGAAACTTCTTATGAGATCTCTTGTGAATTTTTAACAAATATTTTTTAGAAAATTCTATTGGACATTCATCGCATTTATATGTCTTATGAAATCTCTTGTGGATTCTTAACGAATACTTTCTGTAATATTCTATTCCACATTCATCGCATTTATATGTAGTGGGTGTCTTGGAACGAGTTACACTATGTCGTTTTAAATAAAAGTTTTATCACAAATTTCACATTTAAAGGGCTTTTTATCCAAGTGAGATCTTTGATGTCTGATTAATGCAATCTTTTTAGAGAAGTATTTTTGACATTTATTACAGGAAAAGGATGGTTGACTTGATGAAGATGGTAATCTTTCACTATTCGAAACTTGTAACTCTTGGCTGGGTAAATCTGATTCCATATTCTTTAAGTAAGGATGATTTAATTCCTCTTATAACAAAGAAATTTCTTGTACAGTACTCACTTAAATTTAACCCAAGAACAGCAGTTAATGTCTTTATATGACAAGAACAATAAACAGTGTGATAAATTTATGCTGATTCACTTAATTCTGTTAAATTCTAGGAGGCGCTCCTGTTTTTTAAAAATAAGATTGGTTTACAAAGTGATCTTATAATGAGATGGTATTTGGTAGATAAGACTCGTTGTTATCTGATGTTTATCATGCTTTTATAATATGTTTCTAATTGATTATAAAATTCATGTGTAAATTAATGGGAAAAGAATCACTTATTTTCGACACAGTGATAAAACAATATTATACTAAAGTAATATATTGCTTAAATTTGTCATTGCCATCTAATAGATGATAACTTGTAAAAACACATTGTTATGTAAATAAAACAAACTTACTAAAATGGTTGCATGTCACTTAACATAAAATCGATTTATTAGAACTATACATTGAAAAATAATTTTTAATAAAATAGTTTATATATTTTGAATGGTGAAAAATGTTGGTGTTTGAATGGTCGATATTTGGGTAAACTAAAGTAAAAAAAAAAAAAAATGTGACCCTTTATAAAAAATCAATTTATAATATTAATTATAAAACAGTAAATTAAGAAAACATTTTCATTGTTTCTCTAGCGTTAATGCAAATAGAGTAAAATAAGCTTTTGCGAACCTCTAAAAGGACCTTTAAAAAACAACATATGAAATGGTTTAATGGAATTAAATTGTTTTAAAAATAATCATTTTAGTTATCAAACAAGATTCTCTTTCTTGACTTTTATAAATGAATGAAATCTAATCCAGTTCCCGGGGTTGTCATTCTCATATCAGTTAGTTTCTGTTACAATTGATTTGTTATCGAATGTTTTTGCAAGGCAATGAATACATGTTGATAGGATACTATAAGTTACAAATGTAACCGTTCGGTTGTAATACACGAATATTTACTCTAATAAAAACTTATTCAATCCAGTTCAACAACTGCAATAGCAATGGATATTAAATCTAAGTATAAAAGAAGGGAGGGGGGGGTGAAATCTGAGTGCTAAAGTAAAATTTTATGGCTTCTCCGATCGTTAAACAACTTTTCGCCTGAAAACCAGAACTTCTTGGCTTGATTAGATTAATACACAACAAATTATCAAGACATGAAGTTTTTTTACGGGTTCGAATCTTAGTAAAACCCTTTGGAAAACTCAATTTTTAAAAAATATTAAATTTCAACAAATTTCGAACAACACGCAGCAGAGAGAGCACAAAATCATCTTCAGGGGGGGGGGGGGGGCTGTGAAGTTCGGAAAATAGGGAAGTTACTCCTTTACTAAAGTATGATATTATAAGCTTCAAACCCAAAATAAATAAATAAATAAATAAATAAAAATATAACATAAGTTTCCTAAAAATTAAGCCCTCCCCCTTCCTAAAATGGCTTCACGCTGTAACATAGTGAAAACCTCCACTTCACATTTTTCAGCATTCTCAAATTTCCTTCCTACTTTAAGTTGATTCCAATCTGAAAAAGAAAAAACCACATACAAGCCCCTCCTAAAAAAATAAGCCCCTCCTAAAAATTAAGCCCTCCCCCTAATACTATAACAAAATCAAATCACCACACATTTTTCAACATGTTCAAATTTTCTTCCTACTCTAAGTTGATTCCAATCATTAAAAAAAATAGTTAAGCCCCTCCTAAAAAAAAATTAAGCCCTCCCCTCATACTATAACAGAATCAGATCACCACTCATTTTTCGCCATGTTCAAATTTTCTTCCTTCTCTAAGTTGATTCCAATCATTAAAAAAATAGTTAAGCCCGTCCTAAAAATTTAAGCCCCCTAAAACTTAAGCCCTCCCCCCTCTCACAATAAAACAGAATCAAAACATCTATCTCATTTCCATGTTACTAATTTTCTTCCTATTCTAAGTTGGTACCAATATTAAAAAAATAGTTAAGCCCGTCCTAAAAATTTAAGCCCCCCTAAAACTTAAGCCCTCCCCCCTCTCACACTAAAACAGAATCACAACATCTATCTCACTTCCACGTTACTAATTTCAAAACCTCACATATACGCTGAACTTAGGATGTATAAATTCTTAATCAGTAAAAAAATTGACCTCATGCTATAGTTCGCAAAAAATTTTAATCTTCCGGAAAAAAAAAAAAAAAAAAAAAAAAAAAAACTACAAAATCATCTCCGTACTCTACGCTGAGCTAGGCGTAAATATTCCGTGCACGTCCGCGGTGAGCTGCATAGAGTTAACATGGGGTATCCTAGTGGATCCTTGAGGATCCTTGAGGATCCTTGGTGGGCCAAAACCCGCCATTTATTACTACTCAGAACGCTACAAATAGAAAATGCTCGCTATTTGAGAAATTAACAAAAGCAGTTACATACAGAGATAAACTACTAGTGTGCTTTAAAAAACTACAAAAATTCAAAGTTTAATCAAGAGGGAATGTATAATTTGGAACATAGTTACTTGTAATAAAATATGGTTTTTTTTTTTTTCATTGCAGTTGTACTTTTCTAATACAAACTGCCCATGTGTTTGCAACATTACTGTACATTATGGAGGTAAAATGGAGGTCAATTTTAGATTCAATGCCTTAAAAAACATTCAATTTATCATCTATAATGAAATCTGGAAAAATGCAGCATAGTAGTGCCACCTATAGGGCAATTTACACCAAAAACTAAACAACATTAATATATATCAGGAACTGTCTGAATCTGTAGTTTGATAAAAAATCGTCCTTCAGTCCTTGAGATAGAGCTATTGCGATAATCATGAATAATGCAGCATAGCAGCGTCATCTGTTGAGCGATTTACACCAAAAAGTAATGTGCATAAAATTATATCAAAGATTAACTTAATCTGAAGTTTTATGAAAATACATACATTAATCTCTGAGATAGAACTATTTTGGAAATTATGAATAATGCAGCATAGCAGCGCCATCAGTTGGGCGATATACACTAATAACTAAACATCTCGAATTTATATCAAGGTGTAACTGATCTAAAGTTTTGTGAAATTTTGTGCATCAGTTCTTGAGATCGAGTGCCCAAAAAATTTTTGTCCCATACAGACTCACAGAATGACAGATATTTTCCAAAAACTATCAAATCGTGTTCAGGACCTTCTAAAACGATTAAATACACCAAAAACTGGAAGTCAAAATTTTCACATATTCAATACTTACTTCTTGAAAAGACAGAAAAAAGTAATAAATACATGCTTCAAATTTTATGTTAAATTTTTAATTTTACCATTTCTATTAATCGGCATATTATTGAAATAATTTTGCACATGAATTAATTTTTAAAAAAAAGAAGTTGCATTTAATTATATATCTAGATTTTTTTTAATGTAATCCTGTTTTCGTGAAATTGTGAATTTCTTGTATATATACTTATTCTTGTATATATATAAATTACATTTGGAATTTGTGAATAAGAAATTATTATTTTTTTTAGAGTCCTATTTAACCATTTTTAATAAGGTTATTTATGCATATATACAACTTGATAAGATTCAGCTGCTATATGGCATGAGATCTTTTTTTCTTCAATCACTGCATTTGCGAAAGATTCAATTTGTAACTAAACTTTTTTCTGAAATGTCTGTTTTAAAGAGAAATTTTGCGAAGGATCTTGTGTTTCAAACAAGAAAAAAATGTGAAGGATCCTTTCAAGTCTTCTCAAACAGATTTCTGCTCAGAGATCAGATTACCCACATTAAAGTTTTCATGTGGGACACTCAACATAAAAATAAATAAAATAAAAAGTATGAGAATGTAGCTATTACAAATTTTCACTATATTATTTCATAAATGAAATTTCAATTTTTCCAGTTCGGAAAAATTGAAAAATAAAAAAACCGGTTTTTTTCCCAATTTTTCCGGTTTTTTTCCGAGCATTCCCATCTCTAATCATGACAACGCTAAACCACACGCATTTTTAGTCACTCGGCAAAAACTGAAAGAGCTTTGTTGGGAAATTTTGATGAACCCACCGTATAGTCCGGACCTGGATCCGAAGGATTACCATTTGTTCCGTCCTATGCGGTACTCTCTTGAAGGTGTTAAGCTGGCTTCAAAAAAGGCTTGTGAAAATCACCTTGTTCAGTTTTTTGCCCAGAACTCTCAGAAATTCTATAGTGACGGAATTATTGTTTTACCAGAAAAAATGGCAAAAGGTCATCGAACAAAATAGCACATAAATTTTGATTAGTTTTTTTTATTTATATAAATAAATTCACTTTGAAAAACACGAAAAAAAGCGAACTTACTTTTTCCCCAACCCAATATATGTATACATTAAATGTTAGTTTATGTTGTACCATTGCTCCATAGGACAGTTTATCAAAATAAAACAAACAATGTTTATGTAAATGTGTAAATAAGCTTTTTCACTTCAATATTTATATTTGTTGTTCCATTAGCAATTTTGAAAAAAGTATTATTATTTTTCTAAATTATTATTTTTTTTTTTATAGAGAGAGAACGTGAAAACCCCAGTTACTGACACTTAAACTGACACTTCAACACACAAAAAAGCATTTATTTATTTATTTATTTTGTAAAATTCTGAAAAGTAACGTATCTAGGGGTAATTTAGAGTCTTATTTATATCTTTGAGCCAACTTATTAACCACTAGCAGGCCAAGAACATAATCACAAGAAAGGAACTTTTGAAGACACAAACGTTGCATTTTTGAGGCAACATCTTCTTTCTAAAATTAACATAGTGTTTTTAATATTATTATTATTGATATTAACTATTCATAAAATGATTGTTTCTTCTGATTGAGAATAGACATATTATTATTATTATTATTATTATTATTATTATTATTATTATTATTATTGTTATTATTATTATTATTATTATTATTATTAACCATTCAGGAAATGATTATTTCTGCTGATCGAGGATAGAGATATTATTAGTATTATTGTTATTATTTTACGAAATTCTTTACATTTAAAAGAATTTTCATTTGAATAGGGGAAAAAATTTCGTTGATAATAAACAAGAAAGTAAAAAAGTTACTAAATAGCGTTAAAGTTATGGTTATATAAATGGCAAAAAGATATCAAAGACGCAAATTATCAGATATGAAAAAAACGCATCAAAAGAAAAACGTCGTATCTCGTATGAAAAACCGCCTTTTAACCCTTTCCGGCACAAGCAAATTCTATTAGTAAAATGAGAAATTATCGATTGACACCGGAGTTTATAAAGGACATGTCTAGATATTACGAATTCCTTAATTTAAGCTTTAACTGTAAAAGCAAAATTATATTAAAATATTACTGGTGCCGTTTGCAAGTTTGGAATTAAAATTAGGTGTTGCCGGCCCGGCAACACTGCGCAAGAAAGGGTTAAAGCATAAAAAAACAAGGTCTGATTATCGATTCCACCGATTACGAAATGTGCGACGACTGCGAAAAAGGAAATAATTTAATGTTAAGCAAATTTATTGTAAAAGATCGTGTTTTTATTTTTTAGAATTTATTTATAAGCCTTAAATTTTAGTCTTTAAAAAAATCATTTTCCAAATGGTTGCTGTAATTTGTTAAATTATTTCTTTTTATTTTCACCATCGCAAAATGTTTCTTACAGTTATTCATATGTAAATTAATTAAAGAATGCCTTTGATGCATTAGGGCTATCCTTACTAACATTATAAATCGGAAAGTGAGTTTGTTTGTTTGTTTGTTCCGCTTTCACGCCGTAACTACTGAACCGATTGCTTTGAAATTTTGCAGACGTAAAGTTAGAAGTCCGGATTAAATAATAGGGTACTTTTTATCCCGGAAAAAATTGATATTCCCGAGGGAAAACAAAAATATAGTTTGCTTGATGGATGGATTGGAGATGGCGCTGTGTGTCGTTTAAAACAAGATAAAATATTGCAAACGAATATAAACATGTAAATTTAGAAGCTAAATGATACGATAATGAATCCCCGAAAATGAGGAATTCCCGAGGGATGACGTACAATTTGTTGTATCGTCTAAACTGTTTTTTTACATCTTCTTATATATTGCAAACGAATATGAACATGTAAATTTAGAAGCTAAATGATACAATAATGAATCCTCGAAAATGAGGAATTCCCGAGGGATGACGTACTATTTGTTTTATCGTCTAAAATGTTTTTTTTTTACATCTACTATCCTGAAATAACTATAAGTCAACGAATTACTAATTGGTATAAGTATTAGTTACGTTATTTATTCTTGAGGTATGCGATAGATGGCGCTGGGTGTTTCTAAAACGTGGTAACGATGTGCAGTAGCTGTATAATAGTTAGGTTAGGTTAGTTTAGTGCTTTTTTTCTAGGTAGATATCTAAAGTAGTTATTGTTTTTTCGATAGGCAATTACGTCGCTTTGTTCGTCGTTTAGATTGTTATAGTTTAGTTTGGGATTTTAGTTTAGTTTAGGTTTATAGTTTACTCATATTTTCACAATGCCTCGCAAACGTAAATCTAATTTGTCGAGCACCTCATCTAAAGCTCGGGCAATGAAAATTGCCCAATCTCAAGAATCGTCTCTCCATGCTGAATTAAGAAGGCGCGAACAAGCAGAGCGTCAGGCTGCTTCGAGAGCTGCTGAGCTACCATCTCAGCGCCAGCAAAGACTTGGGGAGCAAGCCGCTCGCCAAGCTTCTTTGAGGGCTTCTGAGAATGATATTCGTGCTCAAGTCCGTTTATCGCAACAGGCTCAACGTCAGCATGGTCAGCTCTATGTAGCGTGTTCCCGGGTTTCCAGTGCCCAAAATCTGCATGTTTTTGCTCCACAAGGGAAAACATATAATATAGTGTACCATTCAGTTTTGGTTTAACAACTAATCGTATCCAGCGTTACATCGCGCTTCTTACATTTTTCCGTGAAAATGAGAAGTTTTCTTATAGTTGTGCTTTATACCGCAACATAACCGAATTCCACGCGGGCGAAGCCGCGGGCGGAAAGCTAGTGATTAATAGTTTATAGTTGTTTCATTTAGCTGAATTAAATAACTGTCACCCACATAATGAGGGACAGTTATTGGTTCCATGAATTTCATTTCACCAGTTTTCTGACAGAGCAGTCAGTTATTGGTTATATTAAAGAAATTTTAAATCTATTGTTTTAATTGTTTAGAAAATAATAATAAAAAATAAATTTATCTTGTAGATCATTAAAATTTAAGTTGTTCTACCAGTCTGTGAAACCCCTTGTCATTGCCACTTAGTGGCTCATAAATGCCAGCTACTGAATGTCTGCATTACTTATAATCTAAAGTCTGAAAAAAAGGACACATGCATCAGTAGCATGATATCATGTGTAAGAAAAAAAGTTAAGAATTTTGTTTTTATAATAAATACTAAAGTATTTTTTAAACATAAATTACTTGAAATATAAAATGTTTTTTAATATATCTTTTCAAACAGAATCGGTTCACTTTGTGGAAGATATTGGTTTGCAAAACTTGATTGGTGTCACTCACTGGAGTTTTTGATTATATTTATGGAGTTTTTGACTATATTTATGAAAAAAGTTTAATTTTTAATAATAACATGCATACATTTTCAAAATTTTGTCAAGAGTATCTTTTAGGGTTTCGATCATCTGAAAAAACTCTATTCGTCTCTGTCCTCTGCCTGTCTGTCGGTCACAAAAACTGCGTATGTCAAAGACTTCAAATTTTGCGTACTTACCTCATGTCACACGAAAAACCATAAAATTTGGAAAAAAGTCTATTATTTTAATTAAATTAATTTTTTCAATGTCATCCGTTCATTTTTGCTATTCAAATTTTAAAAGAAAACCTTAATTTCAACGTTTTTCGTGTAGACATCATAGCTTGGGTGTAAAGCCTTTGCTAGTAAACAGAATGCTCTCGGTGCTGGAATGTGAAATTTTCGTATTAAGGATAAATTTCATTTTAAAAAATTTTCATATTTTTGACAATTTAAGTGTATATTATTAGGATTTCGTTCATCTGACATTTGTAATATTTTTTGGGAATTCAATTTTTGTTCTATTTTTGAAAACTAGTGCGATTGGTTAATGATTCAGCATTTTAAATTTCGTTTAAACATTTTTTTTTTTCATTTTTATAAATTTAAATTTTTATTTATCTCCGCTATTTTTTAAATTTATTTATTTATTTATTTATTTATTTATTTATTATTTAATTGGATTTTTATTTATCTCCGCTATTTTTTATTATTTATTTATTTTTTTAATTTTATTTATTTATTTATTTATTTATTTGGATTTTCAAAAAAGTTGGAATTTTGAATTTTACTTAAATAATCTGATTTGAACATTTTGATTAAAATAAACAACGTTCTTTTATAATTATTTTTAAATTAAATTTATTAGTGCTATCATCTGTGTAAGAATTAAATAATTATAAATTAACAATTTGGATTTATTAATTAAAGTATAAAGTTGTTTTGAAAGAAAAATTAAACGAAACCCTCTGTGCGATCTGCGGTGACACCCACTTATTTAATGTATCTTTATATCATTTCAAATAAAAAAAAAGATAAGTATAAAATGGATTTAAAATTTTGTAATAGCTACTTGGACAAGAAACAACCTTTCAGGCCTCAGTTGTTGGAGATTTCATCGTACATGTCGCATTTTTAAAGTATTTATTTTGTCATTGGAGGGCGGTTTAACTTATCTATAGATATACCGTGGATTATAAAAGCTTCGAGAATGGTTTTTAAATTTTACACAGATGTTATACTGATAACCATCTTGAAGGATTTCTTAATCAAAGACATGCGAGAAACAGAAATGCCACTGACACCTTCACTCAGAAAAACTAGTTGAAATGCATTAACATTTTTGTGCCAAACCTGTAAAGATTTTTTTATTTTTAATCTCGTGAGAAGCTTGCGATTATACATCATTGAGACACATTACGCAACTGATCAAAGACATATTACATTAATATGCGTTGCTAATGTTTTTTCTACTGCTAATTTTTAAAAACATTTTAAGCATCTGTCAATATGATAGTCATTTATCGATTCATTTCATGCGACTTTTTTTTCTTTTTCCCATCTAACTACTTTCATAACTTTGCAGAACTGAACAGCTGCTACCTGACAAGAAATAATGAGAAGTAATTTCATATATTTTTCATGGGACGTTTCTTTAAAAAACATGGAAATGTACAAGTAACTTTTAACATATTAATGCTTATTTGAGGCGTCATAGATAATAATAAAATTTTAATAATGTAATTCTAGATACCTATGTCGCACTCTTTCTAAGTTCACACAACTTCGTAGAATGTTCCTGTATTTCAGTAGGCTGCCACCACCGATTTTACTAAGTATTATCGGGCAGTTTGTGAGAAGAATTGTCAAAATTATGTTAAAACTTAATCAATTAAAATTAACGAGCAATTTATTTACACATAACAAAATAATATTTATAATTATAAGATCTCGGATTTAGATGATCCGGTCCAACATTGAGTTAAATACAACAAATATCACCTGCGTATTGGGTTTATTTATTAAAATATCTACAGTAGAGCGCCGATTATCCGAACTCCAATTAACCGAACTTCCAATTATCCGAACCGTGTTTTTCGATTTTTAAAATTTTTTAACCGAACTTCCAATTATCCGAACAGCGTATTTGTCTTTTTAAAATTTTTTTCCGAACTTCCAATTATGCGAACGGCATATTTTTCATTTAAAAAAAACCTCCAAAACCTAAATATTTTTTTTTCCTGTCCCTTCCAATTACATTTCGTTTTTTCACCCTGTTATCTATCTTTTTTCTTTTCTTTCTTGGCATACAAAATTTAATCCGGAAACTGCAAGGTATTTTTGGGGAGTTTTGTTAGTGGGAAGAGAGAACACAAAAGGTTTGAAGAAAGGGGTTGAGAAACCAAGGTCAAAGCACAAAATTCCTGTTTGTATTTTTCTCCCCTCACCCTCGCTGTGGACACGTGTTGCAATCAATGTCTATGGTTGCAATGCAATCCCAAGGGGGTGGGAGGGTATTTCTTTGAAGTTTCTTATCGCAATGGACAGGTCACAGATCCGGTGTGAAGCCAGGACTAGAGAAAAGTAAGGGCTACGACATTTCTTTGACACCAGGTCGGGAGTGGAGAAAAACTGGTTTGTGTGACGTAGCTACGTTGACAAAGGTTTCTTGTTAGTGGTTGTTGATTGCACCAATGATCTAGCTCATTTATTTTTCTGCAACGAAGAAGAAAAGATGTCTGGAAAGCGAAAAAGAGTTGTTCTTTCGCTAGGAGACAAAGTAAAGATATTGAGGAGGCTGAAAAATGGTGAAGCAGGTACAAAATTAGCAGTGGAGTTTGGTGTAGGAAAGTCTACAATATCAGATATAAAAAAGAATGAAGAATCAATTATGAAGTATGTAACGGGACTTGAAAGTGAGCAAGGAAGCTTAGATAGAAAATCGATGAAAAAATCCTTTGATGATAAAGTAGATAAAGCTTTGCACATGTGGTTTTTGCAGAAACGCTCATCTGGTCATCCCATTTCTGGACCCTTATTATGTGAGAAGGCTATATTTTTCAACGAAAAGCTGAATGGAGAAAATACTAATGCATTTCAAGCAAGCTCTGGGTGGCTTAGAAATTTTAAGCTACGGCATGGTATACGCGAAATCGGATTGCATGGTGAAAAATTATCTGCATCTACAGAGGCTGCTACGAAATTCGTAAAAGAATTTATTGAATTTGTTGAATCAGAAAAATACGAAGTATAATTTATTTACAATGCAGATGAGACCGGCCTGTTTTGGAGATCTTTACCCCGAAAATCATTAGCATCTGGGTTCGAAAAAAGTGCTTCTGCAACTAAATTAAACAAAGAAAGAATCACAATTCTTAATTGCGCAAATGTAACCATCGAATACCATTGTTCGTGATAGGACAGTCAAAGAATCCTCGATCTTTTAAGAATTGGAAAAATCGGCCAGTAATTTACACTTCTCAAAGGAAGGCTTGGATGACATCAGAAGTTTTCATTGATTGGTATGATCACACATTCATTCCTAAAGTTAAGACACATCAAGAAGATATGAAGAAAGAGGGCAGAGTACTCCTACTTCTTGATAATGCACCTTCACATTCGTGTGCAGATACCCTTGAACGGGAAAATGGGAAGTTCCGAGTAAAGTTCTTGCCACCTAACGTTACATCGCTGATACAGCCCGAGAGTAGTGTAACAGAGATCAGAGTGTAATAGAGACATTTAAGCGCTTTTATAGAAAGCAAATGTTGAGAAAGATGCTTCTATGATAAGACACTGAAGAGCCTGATTCCCAGAATTCCATAAAAATTAATTTAAAAGATTGTTGCTTTATGGCTGCCGATTCCTGGAAGCTTGTAAAATCATCAACGTTAAAAAATACCTGGAATAAAATTTTAAACAGAGAAAAAAGTGATACTGGAGCAGAAGCATCTGATAAGGAAAATGAGGAGTGTAAAACTATAAAAGAGATGGGAAGAATCCTAAATTATGACGAAAAAGAAATTGATGAGTGGATAAATTGTGACATGCAAGACCCTGGATATCAGATTTTAAATGACAATGAGATTGTGGCTGAGATTGAAGGCGAAAATGAAGAAAATGAAAATGAAATTGAAAATGAATGCTCTGAAAATGACCCAGGTCCATCACATAGCGAAGCCTTTGAATGCTTGGAAACAGCTATGAAATGGCTCGAAAGGCATAAAGACGCTGATCCTATTCAAGCAATGCATTTAAGAAGCATTAGAGATATGGCAGCATTGAAAAGAATGTCTTCTTTGAAGCAAGAAAAAATCAAAAGCTTTTTTACTTAAATTATAATCTTAAAAAAAAAAAAGACAAAAAAAAAGTTTAAAAAATGAAAAAAAGACAAAAAAAAGTTTAAAAAATGAAAAAAAAGGCAAAAAAAACATTTTTAAACACGCCAGCACTAACAGTGTTGCCAGTCCTAAGCCTGGATAAAAAGTGAAGGTTTTTGTATAGATAGGGATATCCTTTAAATTGTCTGTCCAATTATCCGAACTTTTGCTTATCCGAACTAGGGTCGGTCCCGACGTGTTCGGATAATCGGCGCTCTACTGTATATCCCTCTCCTGCTATGTTCGTTAAAACATATTTATCGGAGATTCCCTCGATCTAATAGATATGCCAAGAGCCTACGCTCTTTCTCCAAAAATCTACGAAAGGAACATCAGCCATACACGTGGCGTCCACACACCAAATTGATTCTATCTCAGCTGTCACCCCAATAATACAATAAAATGAATGAATTAATTAATTAATTTTAAAAAGGCTACTTTTCTGACCGAAGGGACTATTATCTAAAATTTCTCCCTCAGTTGGATAGCCTTGAACTTCATTGTTTGTCTTTTCTGAGGTATTCATTTATCAATAGCAAGATGCCATTCATTGATACAATGAGATTGTTCGTATAATGCTATCTAACTACAATTAACTTTCAGAAAAGAAAAAAAATGTTACCTTAAAATCCCATGTACACAGAAGGTAATGTGAATGCAATATATATAAGTATAAAGATTATATCAAATGACAGTCATCCTAAATAGCTAACCACTCATTCGCTTCAGCAACCTAACATTCTAAAATACATTTTAATTTCATGAATTAATGAAAAAAAATATAGTATTGATTGTTTAGAGAAGACCAGACTGGTTGCAATACTATGGGAAATATGTGAAATTTAACACTCGTTTCCTCGGAAACCAAAGAAAGTTTTTCAAAAAAAAATTGGAATTCATATTCACTGAATTATACTCAAGACTTATGGTAGACAGTTTTTCTTTCTGTGGCTGAAACTTCTTGTTTAAAAAAAATAAGAATTTATTAAATAATTTCCATTTTTCATTTTTTTTTTTTAAACTCATTAAATTTTTGATAACTATCTGCCATGTATGATCTTGTATTTATACTCTATCACCAAAAAAACTTTTATCGAAATCTCTCGAGTGCTTTAGGAGTTAATGGACTTATTAGCTAAAAAGTACAATTTTTTCGGAGAGCTAAAAACTTAGGAACCTCTCATTTGTGTGAATTTATTGCACAGTTTTATCAAAAATATGGGTTATATACATACAGTATAATACATACAGTACATATATAATACAGTGGGTGGCCAAATAGTTGCACTACAATTTTACTGTTAATCTTGGTTTAATTTTTTTTTTCTGTGTGTGTTTAAAACACTTACAGGTGACATTTGACCGGTGGCGTCAACCAGTAAGGGACTTTTTGTGTTAATGTGCACCAAGAATGTTATTGGGAGCACTTGGTGATTTAAATGCTTTCTGTTGTTTATACTGACTTTTATTCTCTGAGAAATCCGTCAAAATAATAATAATAATAATAATAATAATAATAATAATAATAATAATAATAATAATAACAACAACAATAATAATAATAATAATAATAATAATAATAATAATAATAATAATAATAGAAACCTTGATTATAGCCTTTCATGATAATGAATAATTAAAAGGAAATCGCAAAAAAATGTATACATAGCAGTTCCAGAGGAATACAATCCGTAAAGACAGGTTCGATGAAATATTGAGAAATTTGTCTTGAAACACTTGTGTTGAGGTTTTTCGCAATAAACTTCTACTTTATGGACGAAAATTTGTTTTTAGGGTTCCGGACTTATAAAGTGAAAACGGAACCATTATAAGATCACTCCGGTGTCTGTTTGTCCGTCTGTCACAGCCATTTTACAATTTAACTATGAAAGTTGGAAAACTAGAATTGGGCGAGTGCAAAGGGTTAATAAAGTTTTTACACCTATCATCCGAATCGAAAAGAAAAATCATTGTTTAGAATCAGACGCCTTTCTGGAAAAAAAAAAATGGATAAAGGCTAATGAAAAAATAAGACTTAAAGAAATGACACAACTAACCAAATTTAGCTGTTTCCGGTGATTCGCGTCATTTCTTCAAGATATTTAAACACCTGATTTCACAAAACCCCAAGTCATCGAGTACAAGAAAATATCCTTTATTTTACGGAAGAGTAGTGATAGAGGAATCTAATGATCCATGTCTGCCGGAAGCGAAGTGGTGCATAAGCCAAAAATTGATACCAATAGTGGTTGACTCGTATAGGATTATCATTGTGTTTGCCGCACAATCAAAAGTGCGGACGGAAACATTGAAAATTGGGTGTAGAAAAACACAATGCTAATCCTATGAGTCAACCACTTATGGTATTAATTTTTGGCTTATGAACCACTTTGCTTCCGGCAGACATGGATCATTAGATTCCTCTATGACTACTCTTCCATAACATAAAGGATTTTTTCTTGTGCTCAAAGACTTAGGGTTTTGTGCGGTTGGCTGTTGGACTAAATCATTTCATTCAACCAGTACTCGAGGCCATAGCCAAGGGATTCTTTTGAACCCATTTCACATTATTATTTTTTCCACTGAAGAAGGGGATTAGAGTATCCTTGAAATGGCATCCTTGAAATGGTAGAGTATCCTTGAAATTATACATACAGTGGCGGTCAAAAGTTTCCGGCCAGCAAAATTTTTTCAATTTATTTGTAAGTATACCCATATGAATAGGAATCTCAAAGTGATACTTATACATTTTATTGACATAATAGTTAGGAACTTACTTATCGAAGAACGTGTAAATATCAATAAATTTAATTGAAAAAATTAAGTATAAAGGAAAATGCATGTTCTCAAAAGTTTCCGGTCACCTTCACAAGTTTGTAAAAAAGTGGTATTGTAATAGAAAGTTACAGTCATAAACGACATTTATAATTAGTATTTTATCGTATTACTATTTTATTAGCTTTAATAATAAATACTACGGCGCAGCAACGTGACATTCATACAATCAACGGTTAAAGATCGTCTATGGTACGTTTTTTTCACATTTCTTGCAATTTTGGTGAAATTTCGGCTGAGTTGGAATACTTATAGTTCCGCAGACTTTTGCCAACTTCTTTTCAAAGATTTTCTATTGAATTCATGTTGGGTGTTTGGGCTGACCATTTCAAAAACGAACTTTTTTGTGTGAAAACCATTGCTTATCGAGGCTTGCATACATTATTTATGTCGTTATCATGTTAAGAAAAATAGTTGCGACCAAATTTTTTTCTCTAATAAGACAGAAAATGGTCTTGCTAGATATCCTTATGCATTGTATCATTCACTTGGCTGTGGATTTCAAATAACGGACCGACACTTTTTGAAGAAAATACTCCCCACGGCATAACATGTCCTCCGCCATGCTTCATTGTAAGATTAACATAAGTCGAACGATATCTTTTGTTGTTAGGTCATTGGACGTTGTGTCTGCTATCACTTCCAAAATTGTTTTGAATTCCATTAATGGAAAAATAGAACTTTTGTCCAGTTTTCACTTGACCAGACTTTGTGTTCCTTGGAAAATGCCAGTAGGGTACGTCGGTATTTTTTTTTTTTTTTTACCCTTTAAAAATTTTTAACTCCGATTCTTCCATAAAGTTCTGTATCACGTCAGCATCATAACACGGTAGACAAACTTATTACAGCAATATTTTCATTCCGTAAATCACAGTATATTGCAACGGAATTTTCATGCGGATTATCAATGGTTTTTCTCCTGATAATTCTGTCCACAGGAATAGTAATTTTCTAGCGTCCCAAAGACCTCTGAAAGTCCTGAAAGCCATGGCCATCTTTATATAATTTTTAAATATCGTTTACAGTTGATTTTACCGATCGATAACTTAGCCGCAATATCTCAGGAAGATTGGCCTTTTAGCGACAAACTAATCACTCATTTATGAACAATAATTGTTGAACTTTTCAAATTTGAATTCAAACTATGCTATACACGTTGATTCATTCATAAACACAACCAAAAAACACTTCACGAATAGAAAAAAACTAAAGAATGATAAGTGGCCGGAAACTTTTGAGAACGGGTGTTTTTTTGTATACTTAATTTTGTTAATTAAATTTATTGATATTTACACGTTCTTCTAAAAGTAAGTTCCTAACTAATATGTCAATAAAATGTATAAGTATCGCTTTGAGATTCCTCTTCATATGGGTACATTTACAAATTACCTGAAAAATTTTTGCTGGCCGGAAACTTTTGACCGCCCTGTATATGTGTGTGTGTGTGTATGTATGTATGTATGTATTTTAGGGGGCGGGAGGCTTTACTTCTAAGTATTTGTGAGTTATAACGTTGTTAAATAGTTTTTAATTTATGCCCAAAATAAAATCTAAACGAATTTTAATTTTTTTTATTTATTCATTTAAATAATTATACAAATCTGTACACTTAAAAACCATCGAACATTCAATTTCTAAGTAAATATTCTCTGACTCAATTTGTTCAGTCGCTAGAGTATTTAAAATAAGGGCTTGAACAACATCATGAACTTTAGCTTGCTCTATCACTGAATTGTGTAAACAAAACATCCTTATAATTCCAAAAATGATAACCATATATTAACTAACAATTTACTTTGTCGGATTTAGAGTATACTTTCCAATTAAAATATATCTTTGAAGAGAAATTTGAATGATACAGGGTCATGAAAAATCGAAAAGTGTGGAAAATATGATTACAAATATCTCTCAAACTAATTATCTGATCGATTTCCTTTTGTATGCAAAATTTAGGGGGGTTTTAATTGTCTTTCATATTCATTCCTCGAAATAAACAATTTCGAAAATTTCTATTACCTTTTATCAGAACGAATATTTCGAGAGTCCGAAAAAAATAGTTCTGAATAATCGAGGGTACTGAAATTCGACAAGCTTCTTTTCATTAATACATACCGAGTACTTACCAAATTTCAACTCTCTACATTTTTTTTTTCCTTGTGATAGAGCGTTTACAAACACATACGCGCACACACAGACAAAAGCTTTTTTTTTTTTTTTTTTTTTTTTTTTGATCTAAAAATACGTTTTTCAAAATATCTCCAGTGTTTGAAACGCGTTATTTCTTTCTTCCTTTCTTTTCTTTCTTTCTTTCTTTTCTTTCTTTGTCTTTTTTTTAAAAACGATTACAAGGCTAACCCTATACTATGTAAGATGTGTAAATAAAAACTAGTCGTTGGGGGCCATCGTAATACTTACCCATCATGAATATGCATAGCATACAATATGAAAATAAAACCTGTGTAAACTATTTTAAAAAAAGGCATCACAATTCCAAAATAAAATTTAAACGTACATTTAAATATTTTAAGTCCAAAACTGTGTCCAAACTCGAAAAATAATAATTATATTAAGTAGCAGTTTACTGCGTAGGATTAGGCGTCTGATATCCAATTAAAATATATCTTTGAATTGAAATTTGAATGAAATACAGGGTACTGAAAAATAAAAGAATGTGGCAAATAGGGTTACAAATATCTTGGCAATAATTATCCGATTGACTTCGTTCTTTATATAAAATTCGTATTATTTTATTGACTTTTACATCCATTCCTTAAAAGAAAAAAAATTCGAAAATTTTTACATAACTTTCATCAGAACGAATATTCCGAGAGTCCGAAAAAAAATAGTTCCTAATAATCGAGCTTACTGATATTCAATTGACTTCTTTTCATTATTACATACTAAATACTCTCCAGTATCTGAAACGTGCAAATCTGTCAATTTTTTTTTTTTTTTTTTTTTTCGATTCTCAAAACCGATTGCACAGGTAAGTAAAAATAAGTTAACTGACTGCAATGCACTTTTACTCACAAGCAAATTGGCCGACGTTACTTATAAGTATCATTAAAATTACTTATTATAAAACTCTATTAATACGTCAATTAGTTGTAATGATATTTAGGATGAATTACAGATGCATTACTTTATTTTGTTCCAAAAGCATTATTGGTTATACATAACAAAAATATTTTTAAAAGGGTGATTTCTTTTGCCTTTGTATCTTTTCAGTTTTCTTGGCGCTGAGGGAGGGGGATGGGGATTTTTCGATTCAGAAATATTTCTATATTTATATTGTAAGAACGTCATATTTGTACATTTTATAATTCTACAAGATACTAAGAAAACAAATTAAAATAAAAGATTTGAGTAGGGTTATATTGCACAAAATCCCTGTAAATCCAAATTTAATTAATCCTTCTAAATCCTTCAATCTTTCTAAAATCCTACAAAAATTTATTAAATGATCATGTAAATCTTTTAATTTATTTTAAACAATCTACATAAAATGCTTTAGAATGTAAAATTTTCATGAATTCATAATTCGGTAGATAAAGGGTTAAAATTTTAAGGATTTCTTATATACGAGAATAAATTTCGTCGGGAATCCATTTGATCAAAACCTATTAAATGATTAAGTAAATCTTTTAATTTAGTTCACTCTAAAAAATAAATGTGTAAATTAGTCAAATTTACATACATTTATGTGTAAATTTGTAAATTTACATACTTGCCATGTACTTTACACATTTTTTTGCAGAATTTTACCTGTTTTTATGTGTATTTAGCTTTTGAAACTAAGTGTGTAATTTGTTATCACTTGAAAAACATAAATAAGTGTGTAAAAGTAGAAAAATATCTAAATTGACACCGATTGGTGTGTTATTGTAATTTACGCATAGTTCTTATGTACACTGATAAGTGTGTAAATTTCTAAAATCACACACTTGTCATGAAAATTACACATTTTGTAAAAAGAATTACTTGTTTTTATGTGCATTTATTTTGTGATATTAAGACTGCAAGTTGTTGTCGGTTGGTTACCCAGACAAATGTGTAAAATTAGAAAAATACCTGAATTTACATGTACTGGTGTGTTATTTTAAATGTTCGTCTGCATTTTGTATAATAGCAAATACGCAGGTGAAAAATGAAAATTGAAAACATCTGCTGTATCGTAGTTTCGCCATTTTTAGATAGAACATGTCAAAAGAGGAAAGATTGTTCTCCTCTGTTAACTCAAAAAATAAGAATAAATCATAATACAATTACAAATAATCGAGGAATGTTAATTATCACGGAATGTTTGTCTTCATATTTAGAAAAAATTGAAATATCTTTTCTTTTCTATTGTGATTTTAACGGCATGAAACAGTTGGATATTCTTTAACAAAGGTATGTAAATGTTTTGTTCTAATAAAAATAAAGCTTTTCAATTGATAACTAATTTAATAGATTTTCATGGTTCAGTTTTTCATATTTAAACTGTAAGTTTTTTGACATACAACCAAAAATTAAGGAATTTAAATGTCATTATAAAGTATTATATTTAAGAAAATGATAAAATTTCGGTGCTTTATTTTCTAATACTGTTCGCTTCTTTTCTATTTGAATATATCTAATCTTTTTCTAGCTTAGATTCCTTTTATTATGTAAAAATGTAAAATAATGTTTATGATTTCTGTGTGTTGTGAAAGTTTTATCATAAAAAGTGCTATCATATTTCAACTAAATTATGATTATTTTATTGAATTAGTAAAATTTTCTAGAAAATCTTAATCGTTGTCCGAGTTTCAAAGGTGTCGCAAAGGTGACTGCGTTCCTTCATATTAAGCATACTTATGACTATTCTATGAAAGCTATAATTATGAAGAAAGAGAAGTATACATACGTGCATTACTTATTGAATTGACTTTTGAATTTAAACACTAATTTAACACATTTAATGAAATACTTTGTGCACTTATTCTAAAAAGAATTATATACATGATATGTATATTTATATATATATATATTTGTAAAATGTATCATTTTTGACAAAATGAGATTATTTGTAAAATGATACATTTTTGCAAGAATGAGATTATTTTTGGTTAGAAATTGAATTAACCGTATAAATGAACTTTCTTAAAACTGAGCCCAATATTTTTATTAAATTAGTTAGTGTTTTTAATTTCAGTATTTGTGAATTTATTATCTTAAAAATGTAATTAATTTGTGTACATCAATATAATAATAATAAAATTAAATAGATTGCATTTTTTAGTTCATTTATGCTTTTTTGTATGTTTCTGTATTTATAAACAAATTTTGATATTTCTTAAGATGTATTATGTAAACCTGTAATAAAAAAAAATATATATAGGAATGTAAAAAAAATAAATAAAAAAAAGGTCATGCGCGCATTTTTTTTTTTTTTTTTTTGGGGGGGGGGGGGTGGGGGGGTGGGGGAGGGACGTTTTTTGAAGCAAGCTATTTTAAAGTATTACATATTATACTTCAGTATAGGTAGATGTGCCAGTAATGGACACCCTTCTAGTAATGTATCAACAATAAATCACAACAATGTAATCACAATAAATAAATAAATAAATGCAAACTAAGCTTTTGTTATTTTTTCCTCCTTACGGAGCGAACGATTTTAATAAACTGACTTAAACCAGTAATTAAATCGTGATTTAAATCAACTTTTTTTTAATCATTGACTAAAATCATAAATTTTATAAAGATTTAAAATGACAGAAAAAAGTATTAAAATCTAAGGTTACCATAATTTGGCAAGTTTCTACAGGTACTGACTTTTGAATACACAAAAAAGCTTTAAATAATTATTTCTAAGCTTAATTTCTGAGTATTGTCAAAGACTTAAGCATGATAATTTTGTAAAAAGCATATTTTTTATCTTATAAGTATAAAAATCATTTAATTTAAAAATGATATTCAAATCTGGTATAAATCTGGTATAAAAGTGATAATTTCTTTTTAATAATCAAATTATTGATTTTTTTATGTAATATAGGCTAGCAAGTATAATAATTTTCTGCAAATAAATGAATAAAGTAGCTATTTATCTTATTTTCTCATTCTGCTTTTGCAATAATAAATTTATAACAAATATTGGAACTAAAAATAGAATGAAATAATGACATCCGCTGAATCGCTATTGTAAAAGAAGGCATGAGAAAAAAAATTATAAAATATTAAGCATAGCAAGAGCTTATTCAGTAAAAGTTGAATGTGTTTACTTTTTCAAGTCATATACACCCAAATAAAAATTTTCATTATTAATTAAGGCAGCAAAACTGTCTGAAACACTAAATGCTGAGAACTTCCACAAAGTGCTAATAATGGTGCTGTTTAATGTTTTGAGGATTTCATATATAATTGGCTATTCCTTATATTTACTTTGTATGTGTGTATGAATGTGCTGACATATTTTGGGGGGTTAATATATGCAAACGTGGATGTAAATTTAGATTCAGGCTATTGACAGATTGCAAAATGAGATGCAAATAAATTTGTTAATTTTGTTATTTGTGTTACTAATTGATGAAATTACTTATTTGCAGTTGTTATTAATTCTGTAAATATCTGCTGTTTCCTCTAAGCACTTTTTTAGGGTGGAAAAACTTTCTTCTTATGAAATTGGCAAAATGCTACCTTATTAAAATATAATTAAATTCACTTACAGTAAACACAGCTTTCTTGTAATACAATTTCCAAATTACACATTATTTCTTAATCTAAGTTCCCAAGATCTTATAAAAGTGATAGAGAATTATTTCTTTAGAAAAAAATTAAAACATGTTATTATTTAATTGTATTTTTCAATTTATAATTCATAAAATTATTAAAATTAATGGCACTTTGTTTGTCATAATGAGAAACTGAATGCTTTTTAAAATTACTAAACACATTACTCAGTATATTTCCCCATCAAAAAATACATGAAATAATGTATTTTTTGGAACTAGCATCTTCCCTTTTTTTCTTTTTAGAATGAGCACTAAATTGTTAATAATCATTTTAGTAACTAAAATATGTTATATACTAATTAAAAATTATATTATTACTAATTTTATTCTAATTAAAAATGTATATTATGTTCCTAAATACAGAGATTGTTGTTTAATAATTATTAATTTTAAATAGTGTTAATAGTTTATGTTAAATGCAGTTATTAATAATTGGATTAAATGTAAATATCACCAGTATTTAATATAGTTTTTCATAATATTGCATAATATTATCGCAAAATATTAATGTATATAATGTTATTATATGCTACAAAGGAAACTACTACTAAAAATAGTTCATAGTTCAGACATTATAAAACTACTTTGTAGTTTGTATAATGTCTGTATCTATGAACTATTAGTTATGTTAGTTAAAGGATAAAGACACAGATTATGTTAGCAATTAAAGGTTGTTTTTTGTTTGTTTGTTTGTTTTGGTAGACTAAAAACATTGGTAGTCATTCAGTATTTGAACATTGGGGACAAAAATCATAAAATTCCAATTTTATATCAAAATAATCTGATTCAGTTCTTTCAGGTATGATGTACTACTCATAGTACGTGTCTTTTAATGAGGGTATTATTTTAAGAAATATTTTTGCTGATATTTACATGCATTAATGTTAGTATATGTCTATGCATTTACTATATGACTTCATTTTATGCTTAAGCATTTAATAATAATAATAATTACTATTATTATTTGATTAATTTTCTCTGCGCTGTTTGCGATTCTTTTATTTCAAACATCATATTTCACTCTTTAAATTTAAAATAAAGTTACTTTCTTGAAAGAATCATGTCTAATAATGCGCAGAAAGTAGGAGAAAGTTCTAATATCAACTAAATCTTATTGCAATGCAATATTTTCTAAACATTTCCCAAAATTCTTTTTTAGCTTATGGCCATATGTACACTGGTGTCCAAAAGTTAAGCATAATTGGTAATTAAGTAAGTAATGAAAGAAATATAAATCGAAATGTGGTGAAACTCCAGGTGTGTAAACAAAATAGTATGCGTCATATATTTTCGCGAAGAGTTTTCCCCGAAATCGAACAGGGGACCGTCAATAAATTGAAAAAGAACGAAGATATTTTGGATAACCCTGTCAAAACTAATGTAGCAAAAGCGTTCAAACTGCACATTATGATTAAGTGGCTTATTGTAATATACTGTGCTTATTTTTATAAGGATAGCATGTATACTCGCAGAGAAATTAAGGTTTTTATAAAAACAGTCCTAAATTTTTTGCTTATAATTTGCAGAGTTCTTAATATAAAATAATGTTCTTTTCTGAAAATATGACAAATAATAAAAATTGTATGAAAAATGGGTAGGTTTAGTAAATAATTTTTCATTGCGCATGCGTCAACGATATCACAATTTCATTTGCATATTGTGTTAGCTAAATGTATAGAGCAACTTCTGTAAAAGTTTCAAAAACATAGCTTGAAAATTCTGAAAATGATCGTCTATAGTATCACCTCAAAATCCTTATTCCTAAAAGAAAGCAAAAAAAATCAGGGGTTTTATCCAAATATAGTTGTACGGGCAATATTGTGTAGGCACTAAACAATGAAATATGGATACAACCCCGCATCTTTTTTGCTTCATTTAGGGAATAAAGAATTTTGATCGCATTCTATCAACGATAATTTTCAGAATTTTTAAGCTATATTTTTGAGACTTTCACAAAAGTTGCTCTATACATTTAACTAACATAGTATGCAAATGAAATTTTAATAGCGTTCACGCATGCGCAGTAAAAAATTATTTAGTAAACTTGCTCATTTGTCAAACAATTTTTATTATTTTAAAATTCTGATGACAGGGTCTTGTGTACAATGATGTTTGTCATATTTTCAGAAAAGAACCTTATTTTATATTAAGACGTCTGCAAATTATAAGCAAAAAATTTAGGACTGTTTTTATAAAAACGTTAATTTCTCTACGAGTACACATGCTATCCTTATAAAAATAAACACAGTACATTACAATAAGCCGCTTAATCATAACGTGCAGTTTGAACGCTTTTGCTACATTAGTTTTGACAGGGTTATCCAAAAGATCTTCGTTCTTTTTCAATTTGTTGACGGTCCCCTGTTCGATTTCGGGGGAAAACTCTTCGCTAAAATATATGACGCGTACTATTTTGTTTACACACCTGGAGTTTCACCACATTTCGATTTATATTTCTTTCATTACTTACTTAGTTACCAATTATGCTTAACTTTTGGACACCAGTGTATATTGAATAATACGCAAAATAACAACATTCGTTATCTTTCAGATTATGAAATATTGATGAAAAACTAATTAATGTATTTGGATAGCTAGTATTAATATTATTAATGTAAAAGTATGTATTTTTAATACTATTAATATTACTAATATTAAAATGTATTATTAATATTATTAATAATAAATATTTCTGAAAAAATTGCTCAAAATTTTAAAAACAATATGAGTTGTTATAGCAGTAAATATGAGCGAGAGAATTTCTTTTTAACTTTAATTTAAAAGACAGAAATTGTAAGGAATTGAAATTATGCACAGTCTGCGCATAAATTGTGATCTCACGATTGTAGAACTATAAACCAACTCTAAAAGAAATTACAAATTGGTAATTAAAATTTCAGTTTATCATGCTTTATATAAAAACGGGTATATCGGTGATACGAAAATGATTTGTCTTTTATTTAGTGTGGTGTGAAAACTGCCAAAATACATTGCTGGTTCACTATTTTCAGGGCATCAAACAGAGCTACCAGAAAATATAATCTCAATCAGTAAATGATATTGTTCTTTGCACAATTTTTTTAATCATTAAAATTATCATTATTAATCATTGGGAATTAATTTCCAATTTAAACATACTAAAACATATAATGTTAACGCTAAATACATAAAAATATGTCTGCTGGAATATTACACAAATATCTAAGTATTTTGATTATTACACACAAATCTGTGTTTTGCATGTTTAGCAGAAATATTTATATGAAGAGAATGCTACACAAAAATCTGTGTATTTTGCATATTATACAAAAACCTGTGTAATTTACATACTACACGAAAAATTGAGTATTTTACATAAAACACAAAAGTATGTGTTTCTTGCATTATACACAAAAATACATTTAATCACAGAAAATTACACATATGAATGTGTGAGAATATTACACATAAATCTGTGTATTCTCCTGCAATTTACACATTAAAGTGTGTATTTCAAGATTTATCAGATAATATTTACACATTTGGACTTATCATCAAATTACGCTTTACAGGGATGTGATTTCCGCTTTTTTGCACACCAGTAAAATCTTAGAGAAAATGCTATATTTTTAAATCGGAACATTTTTGTGATTTAAAATAACAACATTTTCTCTAAGATTTTACTGGTGTCCAAAAAAGCGGAAATCTCATCCCTAACTTTAAAATGTGTATTTTCAAATTTACACATTAGGCGTGTATTTTGGCAATTTACACACCAATTTACACACATAGACATGTCGTTTTTGTATCATCGATATACCTGTTTTTATGTGTAAATTTACACATTTTTTTTTTAGAGTGTTTAAACAATTTATGTAAAATACTTTAGAATGTAAAATTTTCATGAATTCATAATTCGGTAGATAAAGGGTTAAAATTGTAAGGATTTCTTATACGAGAATAAATTTCGTCGGAAATCCATCCGATGAGCAAAGCAGCTCCTCGTCAAAAACCTATACTTTATGCGAAGCGACACCGATATCTTTTTCAGAGACAGCCTGCCGCTCAGATAACCATCGGAAATTAGAAGGAATTCGATGTACAACTGTTCCCCATAATAGATTTAAATGCTTCAGTTTCAACGAGGCAAGGTTGATTGCCGGGAAAAGAAAAAAGAAAAGGAAAATATTTTTGAATGAGTAAAAGTATTGACAGATGTGTGAAATGTGCATTAATGTGTAAGTGATATTTTGAAGAAACGTTCTAGGATACAAATGAATCAATTAGGGTATATCGTGGAAGTTGTGTTTTTTGTACTCTAATTAAAACATCAAGTTTTTTTGTTTCCCCCGCCTGTCAAAACGAATCTTTCTAACCAATTGTCGAACTTACTTTCATTTATGCAATTTGTATTTTTATGAACCTTTAACTGATGTGGCAGAAATTGTCACATAACTATTGTGAAGCGGTCTGCAAGAACGCTCCTTCGAAAGATGAATAATTAGCAATTAACCTTTTATCTACCGAATTATGGATTCATGAAAATTTTACATTCTAAAGCATTTTACGTAAATTGTTTGAACTAAATGAAAAGATTTACATAATCATTTAATGAATTTTTGAAGGATTAATTAAATTTCAATTTTCAGGGATTTTGTGCAATAATTAGAACCCCACTCAAATGTTTTATTTTAAATTGTTTCTTAGTATTTTGTAGAATTATCAAATGTACAAATATGATGTTCTTACAATATAAATATAGGAATATTTCCGAATTGAAAAATCCCCATCGCCCTCCCTCAGCGCCAAGAAAGCTGAAAAGATCAAAAGGCAAACGAAATGATCCTTTTAAAAATATTTTTGTTTTGTATAACCAATAATGCTTTTGGAACAAAATAAAGTAATGTATCTGAAACTCTCTCTAAACAGTATTACAACTAATCGGTGTATTACAGGAATTTTATAGTAGGCAATTTTAATGGTACTTATAAGTATCGTGGGTAGATAAAGAGTTAAAGTTGTAAGGATTTCTTATATACGAGAATAAATTTCGTCGGGAATCCATCCGATCAGCTCCTCGTCATAAACCTATTCTTTATGTGAAGTGACACCGATATCTTTTTCAGAAGACAGCTGCCGCTCAGATAACCATCGGAAATTAGACGATCTCATAATCGGAGGAATTCCATGTACAACTGTTCCCCATAATAGATTTAAATGCTTCAGTTTCAACGAGGCAAGGTTGATTGCCTGCAAAAGAAAAAAGAAAAGGAAAACATTTTTGGATGAGTAAAATTATTGACAGATGTGTGAAATGTGCATTAATGTGTAAGTGATATTTTGAAGAAACGTTTGCGGATACAAATGAATCAATTAGGGTATATCGTGGAAGTTGTGTTTTTTGTTCTCTAATTAAAACATCAAGTTTTTTTGTTTCCCCCGCCTGTCAAAACGAATCTTTCAAACCAATTGTCGAACTTATTTTCATTTATACAATTTATATTTTTATGAACCTTTAACTGATGGGACAGAAATTGTCACATAACTATTGTGAAGCGGTCTGCAAGAACGCTCTTTCGAAAGATGAATAAAAAGAGCAATTAACTCACAGAACGATGCTTTTGTACTAAAATTCTTGTATACGACTATCATAATTAACATTCACCTATTAAAGAGACTCTGGTGATCAGGGCTCGACTAAAGGCTATGGGGGGCCTCAAGACAAGCATCATTCTGCACCCCCCCCCCCCTCCCTCTGTAGATTATTTATCTGTAGATTTTTTTTATAACTATTTGGGAAAATAGCTGTTGTTCTCGGTAGAGAATTGGGAAAACTAAAGTATATCTGAATCTTTAAATTGGTTGAGTTTCGCAACTTTTTAATTTTATTCGTTTCCTGATTGGTTCAAGTTTAATGTCCAAAAATTGAATACTTCTGTTTTTTATTTTATTCGTTTTTTGATTGGTCCAAGTTTAATGTCCAAAAACTGAATACTTCAGTTGCCACAATGACAAAAAGAGTAATAAAAACTTTAAAAAAATTAATCATTCAAAAACAAATTGTGATAGAGATTTCAAACAAATTTCATTAAAAGTGCATTTTTTTTCCTCTACGCAACGGTGTAAAACTTAAAAATATGCGATGTTTAAAACTTTAAAAATTTGAAGTTCCGAAAATTTTAAAATTGAAATTTCATTTAAAATTTGTTTGTGGTGGATCCTGGAACATTAATGTTTAATCCATGTCGTACGTAATATAAGACGTTCAGAAGTTAGTCTGATTAACTCCATACAATAAAAATGCACATTTTAAGCAGTTAAAATTGTCAATCTATAAAAACCTATAAAATTACTGTTTTTTTATCATTGGTCTAGGAATATTAATGTTTAATGCATGGCGTACGTAACATAGGACTCGTTATGATCATCATAGAAATTATGTTTATTATTATTATTAATTTAAATATAGAATTTATTTGAAAGTATAATTTTCCAAATAGTTGTTATAATTTGTTAAATTACAATTTCGTTATTTTTATTTTTTTATTTTTTTCATTTCCCCTTCCCCCCCCCCCCCCCGTGAATAATGTGGGAGTGACTAGCACTAAACGTCATACATATTGTATGTATGCATAAATTTTGTACTCAGTACTGCTCAAATCTGTATACAGAATATTCCAAAAAAGTGGCCACAACTTTAATGAAATATGCTAGTTTGATAGTAGTAGAAAATATGATAGATTGGTTGGATTCAAGTATTTCTCTACTAACTTTTAGTTTGCTTATCTTATGTATATTATGACATGTCTGTAATAGAAGGATCAAACTTAATCATATTTAATGATTTTAATTTGTCACGTTAGGACAGGCATGTCAAACACGTGGCCCGCCAGGAACTTCTCTGTGGCCCTTCAGCAGTTTCGTATGCTTGATTCAGTTCTTAATTGACGCAGAAAATACACTTTGCATTGCAAATATTGCAGTGTTGCAAAATTGGAGAATGATTTTATTCAAAATATCTACCATTATTTCAGAATATTAATCTTTATTACATTTAATGGCAGATATTGACATACATTAATTTTAATGATCCGCATCTAAATAAAGAAAAGTCTAAATTTTTAAATTAATGGTTGTTATTTTTAGATGAATATTTTTTAGTTTGTATGTAGTAGTTATACAGTTTGTAGAAGAAGTAAAAAACCCCGATTCAACACCACTGTGGCATAAAAGATGCAAACATACTGTCATGATTATGATCAAATCTAACTCATTTTAAAATTTCGTTTCTTTGAGATAGGGTATGCAAAAGTTATCAATAAGAAAGTTAAGAAGAGCATATCATAATCGGAAAATTAAAAATACATATATAAAGCATTTATGTTTTTGTTTTCCTAATAGTTTATTATGCGTTTTATGTTGAAACCAATACATTATTTTATTGCTCTCTTTGATTCACTGTGACATTTCAAAGTAATGCATGGTGTTGTTACGTATTAAAAATGTATCGAAAATCACAACTCTAATTTCTAATTAAAAGTCGCAAAAAATCAAAAGAAGTAAATAACTTTAAAAGAGAAAGTGACACAATTTCTCGTCTCATAAAATAATAATAATAATAATAATAATAATAATAATAAATTTTTATCTGTTTTTATTATTTGGCTGCATGGATAGTCAAAAGCGAGTATTTCAGACATAAGCTCATTAATTAATTTCATTCTTAAAGGTTAGTAAACATATCATTGTAAATTATCCCTGTGAGATCTTTATATTTCTTGATGATGAAGATATTAACATCACAGATTCATAAAGTCAATTTGAAATATTTTTTAAAACTCAAACAAAGACTGAAAAATTGTGTTTGATATGTGAAAACGTCCTTGAAGTTTGCTAAGAATTTACAAATATTTCGAAAAACCTACAAAAGTCTAGAAATAATTTTAAAAAATAAATAGATTTTAAACTGAAACTTTATTGAAAAAATCGCGTTCGTGAAACATATTAAAAGTAATTCATATGCTTTTAAAAACAACGATTGGATGCATTTGAATACAACTCGAAATCACTCAAGTTAGAATAAAGAATCCAGAATAGTTAAATCAACTTAAAAATATGCAGGGGGGGGGGGGGAATTTCTATAAATATTCATGATATAATCATAAATTTCAATAATCGCATGAAATCTATACTTTGAATATGTTTTGCTATAACTGAAAATTTTCATTAAACCAACAAATTTTCATTAGTAGACAGTATCCATCAGTAATCACCAACAAATTATTTTTAATAGCCACATTTTCTCATTTAGTGGCCCCGTGGCTGGTGGCTAGCGTTAATTTTGCGCTTTAACTTTATAATTCGTGAAAATATAGGTGCAAGAAATTTTATTCTGGGGGCAGTTTTTTATTTTTTATTTATTTATTTATTTATTTATTTATTTTCGCAGGCACGATATGTACTTAAAAATAACCGAGAAGAATCAGGAAGCTATTCCTATGCCCGATCAATAACCATAGTTATTATATTTTAATCAATTATGATTTTTTTTTCATAATATTATATTGTAAATAACTGTCTTCTATCAATGATTGGTTTTATAAAAAGTATCAATTACAACATAAAAGAAAATGCAGATATTAGGATTACAAATTTAATAACACATTTTTGTATAATTTCGATTTCGATTTGATTTTAAAAATTCAATATGCGTTTAAGCATGCTTGTATTAGGTAGCTTTCATTACAAAAAGTAAAAAGCTACCTATTGCAGCCGTCCGGAGGAAAGCACTTCCAGAAAATTTTGGAATATTTTCACCGATCATGACCCCCTGACCCCAAAACCACCCTCCGTTCAAATGTTGACATATATATATATATATATAACCATATATATATATATATATATATATATATATATATATATATATATATATATATATATATATATCTGATTTTTGTCATGCGATAACTATCGTATTTATGAACCGATTTGAATGAAACTTGGTATGTACATAGTAAATACAAATATCTCGACCGAGTTCGTTGACCAGCATTATCCGCCATCTTGTTTCAAAATGGCGGCCATTTAAAATTTTTAAAAAAATTTAAAATTTAAAATTAAATGTGAAAAAAATTAAAAGTTGAAATATATTTTTATTTTATGAGTTAGATATTTTAACACTAATTTCAGAACACTTTTTATTTTGTTCATATCTTAAAAAATGATTGAGTTATAGCACTTTGAATTTTTCTTATGGCTGACATTTTGAAACGATCTAATTTTTGTCATGCTATAACTCATGAATTTATGAACCGATTTGAATGAAACTTGGTATGTACATAGCACATACAAATATGTCGACCGAGTTCGTTGGCCAGCATCATCCGCCATCTTGTTTCAAAATGGCGGCCATTTAAAATTTTTAAAAAATTTTAAAATTAAAAATTAAATGCGAAAAAATTAAAAGTTGAAAAATATTTTTATTTTATGTGTTAGATCTTAAAACACCGATTCCAGAACACTTTTTATTTTGTCTATATCTTAAAAAATGATTGAATTATAGCACTTTGAATTTTTCTTATGGCTGATATTTTGAAACGATCTGATATTTGTCATGCTATAACTAACGTATTTATGAACCGATTTGAATGAAACTTGGTATGTACATAGTACATACAAATATCTCGACCGAGTTCGTTGGCCAGCATCATCTGCTATCTTGTTTCAAAATGGCGGCCATTTAAAAAATTTTAAAAAATTTAAAATTTAAAAATAAATGCGAAAAAATTAAAAGTTGAAAAATATTTTTATTTTTTGTGCTAGATCCTAAAACACCGATTCTAGAACACTTTTTACTGTGTCTATATCTTAAAAAATGATTGAATTATAGCACTTTGAATTTTTCTTACAGCTGACATTTTGAAACGATATGATTTTGTCACGTGATAACACTCGTATTTATAAATCGATTTGGATGTAACTTGGTGTGTACATAGTACTTAATAAAGCCTGGACCGATTTCGTTAACGAGTTCCATCCGCCATCTTGTTTAAAAATGGCGGCGATTTAAATTTTTTAAAAAGAAATTTAAAATTTGAAATTAGGTACAAAAAAGTGAGAAATTGAAAAAGATTTTTCCTTTATGCATTTGACCTTTATACAAAGATTCCAAAGCACTTTTTGTTTCGTTTATATCTTAAAAAATGTCTGAGTTATAGTACTTTTAATTTTTAGTGTTGCTCACATTTTGAAATGATCTGGTTTTCGTCACGTGTTAACACGCGTATTTATACACCGATTTGGATGAAACTTGGTGCGTAGATAGGACATACTTATGCCTGGACCGAGTTTTTTGGTCAGTTCCAACCGTCGTCTTGTTTCAAAATGGCGGAATATTATTTTTTTTAATTTAAATTTTAAAATTAGGTGCAAAAAAGTAAGAAATTGAAAAAGATTTTTCTTTTGTGTTTATATCTTGATACAAAGATTCTAGAGAATTTTTTGTTTCATTAATATCTTGAAAAATGGCTGAGTTTTAGCACTTTCAATTTCCAGTGAGATTGACATTTTGAAACGGTCTGAAATTTGTCACGCGTTAATACTCATATTTATAAACTGATTTCGATATAACTCCGTGTGTTCATGGTACACACCAATGTCTTGACCAAGTTCATGGGCCTACTTTATCCGCCATTTTGAAACAAGATGGCGGATTACTTAAATTTGTCAAAAATCTTTTAAATGTATAATGACGTATAAACAAAAAATTAGAAATTGGAAAAAGGTTCTTTCTAAACTATTTACCTTAATAATGAATTCCGGAGTATTTTTTGCTTTGTCTTTACCTTAAAAAACACCTGGGGTATAGCAGTTTGAATTTCTAATGTGTGTGACATTTTTTTTAAAGTCAATTTGCCCGCGGCAGCACTCGTATAAATCAATTTCGATGTGAGTGTGCATGTTCACATGAATTTAGATTTCGATCAAGCTCATTGGGTTTTTTTATCCATCATGCTGCTTTAAAATGGATATCGTGGAATTTAACGGCCCTACAAATCGCTTAAAATAAAACCAGGTTGAATAAAAGATGACTAATTTCAAAAAATTCCTATTAATATTCAGTGTTGACAAAAACTAGTATTCAATGTTACATAATCGTGTTCCACTATTTTGAGCTTCGTATATTTGATTTGTATAACTTAATATAAAATAAATAAATAAGTATATGAAAGCTACCTCTTCCTCCCGGCATTGCCGGAAGGACTTTTTTTATTTTAACTTGTTTTTCATTATATTTGACAGTGCACTCTCGTGAGATACTTTTGCTACAGATTTGTTTATACTCAATAAATATCTTTAAACCTTTTCTGGTGCGTGTTTCTAATTTTTCCAATAAATAGTTTTAAAATTTTTGTATGTATTTTTGTTTGCTTGTTTGTTTTTTAAAACAATGCTGCATTTTTAATGTACAGTTTTCATTTTGTGCGACAGTCATCAAATTAATCCGCTTCTTCATTTTCGATAATGTGGCTTATACCGCGGCTTTCTGTACAATGCGAAATCTGGCCCGCGGTGGTAGACGAGTTTGACATGCCTGCGTTATGAGGAAACATTAATAAATAATTTCTTTTTAAAACAGTGGAATACTAAGTTGTTGTAATAAAATTTTAATCATTAATTTTCTAATGATATAGTTTTTTTTTCTTCTTCATGGTTGTATGTAGGGAACATTGAAAGCAGTAATTTTTTAAAAATGTATCAATTTCGGTCACTTTGGCTAATTTTAAGCATAATGAAAATCCCGATTAATGTCATGGGGGCCCCTTAAAAAGGGGAATCGAGAGCAATTGCCCCGCAAGCGCCTGCATAAGTCAGACAATGCTGGTGATAGAATTAAAATTCAAAAGAAACTAAATTTTGATGGTGTTTGTAGTTAAAATGAAAGCTGCAAGTTGACCCGCTGCCATCGAAACCCTCAAGGCCTGAGGACAGGAGATCTGACGTCATCACTAATGGATCGAGTTCTCACTAGTGTTGGAAAACACACCGAAACATTTTGAAATGCAATTCCCTTTTATTTTGTGTCAGGTTTGGATAAGCAATCATTATCTAAGACTATTCTTATGTGATACTACTTTTTTATTTGCTAATGTATTCTGTGTACTGTAAGCTCTAAAATATCATTCTTTCTTTCTGGAGTCTTAATCTGAGCAGTGAGGGGACATAGTTCTGGTTGAAAGAATGTACCATACAATAGCTTGGCTTTTCGCTTGGCAATCAAAGTTCTTAGATAAGACAGGCGAACAGGAACTGGAGAGAAAGATTTGTCTTGGAAGAGTGACCTTCCTTTTAGAGGGAAGAGAAATGAACCCCGTTTGCTGATGGTTGGTTGGAGGGTGGAAGCTGAGATTTCAGGCTTGACCTGGCGAGAGAAGAGTGAGATCGTGCAGAGAAAAGCTCTGGCCGAAAGGAAAGCGTGCGCTGAGAAGACTGAGACTAGGAAGAAGACTGGAAGACTTGGAAGAAGACTGAGCTTGGGTGTGTGCAGAGATTAAGAATGATCTCTGAGTTAATTTACGTGCTTAAGAGAAGTATGAAGTAGCTTAAGAGTGCACCGAACGGATGTTTAATATTGAACCGGAACACCTGTATCCGAGTTCGTAATTGTAAATATTGACTTATTATTTGTAAATATTGTGTAAATAAATTGTTCATTAAGTTTAATTGAAAGATTTAGTCATCTTCACTACTTACCTCTCATGCGTGTCTGATATCACGTAATTATATCGGTGGTGGCAGCATACTAAAGTAAAGGATTATTCTTCAAAGTTTTGTGGGATTAGAGGGGAATCCGACATTTTATTTGTGGAATATCTATCATCTTATAAAACAACAATAACTATTTAAATTTACTGGTGAGAATTCGGATTCCTCTTAATAAAAATTCAACTAGAAGCGGAATGCCACAGTATTACCGGATCTGGTTGATTTTTTATTGGGGAATTCCAAATTCTCACAAGTAAGTTTAAATTGTTATTATTGTTTTATAACATGATAGATATTCCACAAATAAAATAAAAAAGGAAATTGCCATTCAAAAATTTCCAGTGTCAATTCCAATACTAGTGAGAACTCGGTCCATTAGTGGTGACGCCAGGCCTTGGGGATTTCGATGGCAGCGGTTAACCCCGTAAGGAGCGGCGGGATATATTATATCCCACCTAAGTTTTTTAAAAGCCATTCTTTAACCTTTAGCTTCCGGGGGGATTACCGTAGTCCCAAGAAAATAAATGTTGAAGAATACGGGGTTGGGATTATCGTTATCCCGAAAACTTTTTCCCCTCCAACATGCGGAAAAAGAAATCATTAAGGCCGTTTCGCTCAATAGGGGTCCGACTGATTATCGAGCTAGGGAATTTCTGTAGGGAGGATGTTAATTATCCGAGGGAAATGCCGGGAAAAAAAACTTGGAAAAAAATAAGCATTGTTTGCGCAGACGACGTAAAGCTGCTTCTACCCCAGTGGCTACAAGGTATTTTAGGTAGTTCTTGCTTGTGAGACATAATAATGAATAGATTATATTTAGCAAGTAGTTTTAGAGATTTAGGGTTGATAATTTTGACTACACGTTTACTCTTAGGATGTAAAATGAAGCATTATTATTTTTTTTTCTTTCTTACTAACGCACTAAATATTAGAAATTACGTACGTAATTTTACGCACTGAATTGAAAAAAAAAATCAAATGTTTATAATTATTATTATATTTACGGAACTTATGATTGTTCTCAAGCCCAAAAGAGTTAGTTTTTGAAGCTTTTCTGAATTCATTTTTATTATTCAAAAACATACGAAATTGTTAACATATGAAACATTTGAACGAGACGTGAAATTCTTATTAAAAATTACATAATTGAATGGCGTTTTTAATTTATTTAATAAAGGCAAAAGCATTTCAGAAAATAATGTAAAATTTGGCGTTTTGAACAAAATTTCCGATCGCGAAATTTAGGGAAAGGTGGAAATTTGCTGGTTGTATTTTTGTTGCGGTAATGTCAATAAGTAATTTATTTATAACAAAAACAAAATGGAAAAACTGAATTCGATTCCCAATTCTATCAAAATCCTATCCTATCAGGCCTGACAATTTGATGCCACACGTTAAGAATTATTCAGAAAGTTTCACATTAGAAACCAGCTTGATTCTATTATCACAGCCTACTAAATAGTCATGCGCAACAATATCTTTTACATAAATGAGAATGGAATTATGCATTATCTGTTTCAGAAAATCGTCGAATCCTAGTATTATTCATTATTTCTAAATTACTTATTCCCGTCAAATTCAAATGAAATAATTTTTATTTATTCAAACCATAATATAGATTGCATTAATAATTGCTCAGTTATTTTTCATCTAACACCAAAAAGAAAGGAAAGAAGTTCTCAATTTAGCACTTTTTTGTTGTTGTTGTCGTTTTGTACGCTTATCAATTATTTCGAAACTATTCGACTGATTCATGTGCCTTTTTTTTTTTTGTTTCATTGAAAGATTATTCTCTGCAATTCGTCAAGGATTGAATTTAAATTTCATGAAAATTGCTACAAGGCTTTTTTTAGAAATTTAATAGCAATACAAATAAATAAATTAAAACAAATAAACTCATTTAAAATATTTAATTTTTAGCGATTTTTATCAAATAAAGTAGCTCTATTTTCTTCTTCTTCTTCTTCTTCTTCTTTTTTTTTTTGCTAGAATGTTGCAACCACAAAATTTATTATTATTATTATTATTTATATAGCTATTATTCTCGAATAAAACAAGGGAAAACAAAAAATAATGATTTAATTATTAAAAACTTCCATGGCGAAACAATTGTTAAAAAATATAATAAATAATAATATAATTAAATTAAAAGTAAAAGAAAAATGTATAATTAATAATAATAATAAAGTCTAAAAAATTAGAAAGTGTTTGAATTTCTTCAAAACTTCTGCAGCACACTCGTTTAATTTGAAGAATCATATTTCTATGCTAGTAGGATTGTTACTCTAACACAGAATGGTTCAAAAGTCTGAATTTCATATAAATTAATATAATTAATGTCTTTTTTTTCCCTTCATTGGTAAATTTTGTTTAAAAAGCTAACTTTTACAGCTTCTTTCACAGTGTCTTGCCTTTATGGAAAAATAGAAAATACTATACAATCTCTTTGTTTCTAAATAAAAATACCATAAATTTTATAAATATGTATCTATATTATAAAAGCGTAACGTATACGTCATTTTGCAAATGCCAACACTTTCCCATGCAATTTCGGTTTTGCAATGTTCACTACAACAAATTTTTTCACTTCTAACTATCGCACATTTTAAATTTTTATACTGTTGTACAGAAAGAAAAATGTACTTCTAAGTGCAATTTGTTTTAAAACTCTATCTCAATTTATTTTTGAGATATTAATTTTTTTATAGTTTCCAGTAACATTTTTGAGATTGTGGCAACAGAATCACTCCATTTTCTCTTGAAATAGAAAAAAAAGGAAGAAAGAAAGAAAAGAAAGAAAAGAAAGAAAGAAAGAAAAGAAAGAAAGAAAGAAAAGAAAAGAAATTAAAATGCGTTTCCATGCAAATTCGGTTTTGCAATTTTCGATTATTGCAATTACACTTCTAAATATCGCACATTTTAAATTTTTACACATCGTATAGAGAAGAAAATGTACTTTTAAATTCGTACTTTTTTCCTCAGCTCTACACTTGACTCGCAGAAAAAAGAATGAATGCCCATTTTATTTATGAATGCCCATTTCATAAGAAGGAAACTTAGGAAGCCAATAGGGAAAAAAAAATAGAAAATATTTGGGATCCCTCTGTACATTAAATTATACGAAATGATCTATCGATGCAGAGTAGAAATATATGAATATTGTACAACATTTTTACTGATTTTTGCATAAATAGAGAGTATAATCAGGGAAATATAGCATTTTTTTAAGTGCAAAAAACTGGCATGTTTTTTAGCTTATTATACATGGTTTTCAACCAAATTTAACGACAGTTTCAGAAAAACTGGCAAAATGTAGTTGAAAAAACATTGGCAATAGTAATATAAATAAATTAAACATTTTATGAAATATGAATAGTTGTATAAAATAATTTTTGTCTGTGCATCTGCAAACGATAACAACGCTCTTTTAAGATAATTTAATAGTCAACTCTACGGTTCAATTCATAAAAAAAAAAAAAAAAAAAAAAAAAAAGTTAATTATCGTGAAATTTCATAAAGGTGTTGACGATAGGAATGATTTGATTTTTTATTGAATCTAAAAGCAGCTGAATAATAAGTAATTTTCCATAAATTTTCAATTTCAATTTTAATATATATTTTTTTAAATTTCTATTAAACTTTAGTTCTTCTTGGATAGCTACTAGAACGAACCTGTTGCATAATAAAAAGAATTATCAAAATCGGAGATTTATCCCAAATCTTCTCATCATACACAATCTTGATAGTCATTAAACACTAAGTTTTTCTTAAAATTCGGCTAATTAAATTTTACAATTTGTGGAAAAACCATTATCCTTCACCTGCTTTTAGAGAGAACTAATAATCAGCTCACTTCTATCACCGATATCTTTCTGAATTTTCCTGATATTTGGCTGGATTTTTTTTTTTTTTTTTTTTTGTGAGTTGCTCTATAGAATTAAATATTAAATCATGTAAAAAGATTGTTGTAGCCATTCGCACGTATGCAGATAAAAAAGAACTTTATAGTACTACTCATATTTTATAAAATATTTAATATATTTATATTTCAATTGCACTACATTATTTCTACTACATTTTGCCAATTTTACAAAATTGGTGTTAAATTTGTACAAAGCCCTGTGTGATATAAGCTGAAAACAAGCCAATTTTTTAAAAAATTAAAACAAATTACTATATTTTATTAGCTTGAAAGGCCCCACCAATGGCTAAGAAGATCTCCCTCGAAACTATTAGACAGGAGGTTCTGGGTTCAAACCCAATCGCGCCCATCTACCAAATTGTTCGGAGTTTTTCGTGGTTTTCTTCGAAACTTGGATTTCCTCGTTTAAATACGGGTTAGGTTTTCTTAAAAAGCCTCTTAAGGGGGGCATTCCACCCTAAGAGCACTTATCCTTCGTGTTCATAATTGACCGTCATAAACACAACCAAACTACCAATCTTTGGTTTGTAGAAGAAAGTGTGATTCATTGGAAATGATAAACTTTTTATATGTTGTATGCAGATATTTTCATATAGCTTATTGTACCTCTCATTTTCTACTTGTAATTTATATTGTAAATCACTGAATTTTTAAAAATAATAAAATAATAATAATAATAATATATATGTCATTAAAAAAAACTTTAAAGGAAATTTGCTTACTTTTAGGGCATTTTAAAATAAAAAAGAAAGAAATATTAATGTCACGTAATCAAGCCCTGACTATCGCACGGGCATCCAAAGCTTGTGCCCTGGACATGAAATTTCTGAGGGCACAATTTTAGATGATTTTATATAAATTTACATTTAAAAAAATCATAATTATCAAAAATTGTTATATTTGATATATATTTTTTATCATTCCACATTATTAATATCTCAATATACGGTTAAAAGTACAATTCAGCTAATAATATAGAAATAAATATTTTATTTTTTTATTCCTGGAACCATTTTTCAATTATCCGGAAAACTTCATTTTTTGAGTTCATATTTTTCGGATAAGTGTCTGACATGTATCTTGAACTAGTATCAGTCAATAAAGAAGACTAAGGGGGCACGAAAAATTGAAAGTGCCCTGGGTATAAAATCTTGCTAGCCAGCCCTGCCACGTAATGTAAAAAAATATTATGTTTAGATTTATTATCATGGATGTATTCCTCTTTTTTTATTTTTTACTTATTTTTATTTATTTATTTTTTAATTAGAGAAAAAAATCCATCATAACAATTCTAAATAAAAAAAAAAAAAAAAAATACATCTAGTGAATTTTATTTCCACTATGATTTTCCATTCCATAACAATATTGAAACAGAAAAATTCTATATAATTTGTTGTAGCACAATGTTTTCTGATATTATACTATACTTAATAAAGTTGTGTATTGTTCTTTTTAATCAGGTTTATTTAGTTTGAGGAAGAAAGTTTGATTCTATGGAAACGTATAACTCTTTCTAAGCTGTATTCATAAAATATATACAGTTTAATGGTCCTCTCACTTTCTACATGTAAATCCTATTGCAAATTATCAAAATATTATTTAAAAAAAAAAAAAAATATTTTATTTACTTACCAACACCTATAACATAAAACAATTACTGGCTTTCAAAGAATTATTTTTCTTATTTCACGTGTTTAAACTAACATTTTTTTTTCTAATTTTTAGATATTCTAGTTTCCAAGTGATATTTCATCGTTAACTACATCTACTGATAAGTACGCATTGTCAACAAGCAAACCATTTAAAATTAGAAACATAGATTTTTAATGACTATGTTTCAGTCAAGACTTTGACCATTGCTTAACTAATTATCAGTTAATTTAAGTAGCCTGTATAAGATCGTTCCTTTGAAAGTATAACGATGTTCTAACATATGTGGTGGCACACATCTGGACTTATTTTTTTTCAAGATACAGAAATGTTTCTAATACGTTTCCAGAATTTTATTATACTGCTAGCAAGTTAATAAAAACAACTAATCGAATAGGGTTGCAAATACAAAATTTTTGGCGTATTCCCATTGCATTTAAGACAGTTTAAAGTTCTCAAAAATGTCTTGCTCATTTTTTTTTTAGGAAAGTTAAAATATGCTATTTGTTAACAATGTAGGGAAATCGTTAGACGGGGCTCTAGAAGGCGATAAGGGGGGGGGGGGGCTCATCCCTCTGCCCCGTCTAGTTACAGGCCTGGCAATTAGTATTCCAAACATTTTTCAATGTTTTCAAAATAGAGAAATAAACAAGACATAAATTTTTAAAATATTAAACAGTTGCTTTTACACTATTTAAAATAATATTTAAATGCATTTATGAAAAAGAAAACATGTATTTATAGTTAAAATAAAAGTATTTGTGAGGTGATAAATTGTGCGGAATTTCTGAATAATAGGTTGTATTATTTTTTGAAGAAATATTTTAAAAGCTTAAATACCTATTTTTATATTTAATTATGTTTAAAAACTAAATAACTTGTATGCATTAAAAATAAATAAATAAATGAAAACTAAATACAATCATCATGGATTATCTCAACAGTTTTCATAAGTTTATAAATCTGTTGTACTTAGAAAATCAAACATTTGTGTTATATGTATTGTTAACTTCATCTGGATAATTAAAAATAGGTTATTTGTCTAACAACAACAATTAAGATCTTGATTTGTTTATATCTCTTACAGCTATTATTTTAGTTATCACACATAAAATTTCATCGTCTTTCTCGATAGTTAATTTAAAAGTTTATAAATTCGATTTAGAAATCCCTAAAATCAAGTAAGGCTACATTTTTAAATATTTAATTTAATATTCAAGCAAGTGTTTCAAAAGTTGAATTATTATGTAATTTTATTTGCAATTGTATATATTTTATAATATACAATCATAGTTTATTTACTCCCCCTTCTGGGAAGCGGGAGATGAGCAAATTAACAGAAACTCATCCGATCTGTTATTTATAAACTTAGAAAACATTCTGACAATGTTATCTTCTAAAACCGTGATAGATTTTAAGTTTGTAGACCCCCCCCCCCCCCCACCGACGTGCACAGAAGAACAAGGGAGACTGAATTTAAAATATATATATAATACCCAATGTTTATATTCTAATTCTCCACATCTTACAAAAATTGATCATTGTGACAATGAGAGGTTTTGAGATAACTTTTAAAGCCCTTTCTTCTTCCCTCTCTCAGCCTCGGCAGAGCAAGAACGTCAAAATTTCAAAAAATCATCTTATTCTAGTATTTATATTCTAAGATAAACCAAGTGTATTATTATTGGACTCATTTAAATATGATATGATTTTAAATATGTTAGCTTTTTTATGGATGCGTTTTAGTCAAAGCGCTTTTTTCCGTTTTATTTAGTTATTTTTTTATTATTTTTTTTATTATTATTTTTTTAAATCATGAAAATAAAAAGGGACGGGCCAGATAGCTTTGATTGTCTCAAGTCGGGATGTGGAAGTTCTGCTGACGTCTAATTTCACCTAACTTTTTCTTTGACAAATTTTGAGTCGAAATCGAGGTTCTTTTTATGAAGCCTTGAAAAAGTTTCATTTTTTTAAATTTTATTTATTTATTTAATGAAACAAATTTCTTTATAATAATAATATAATATTAATAAAAATATAATAATAATATTAATAACGATATAATAATATAATAATATTAATAATAATACAATAATAATATAATATTAATAATAATATAATAATAATATAATATTAATAATAATAATATTTCTTTATAATAATATTCGGTTAATTATTTTACAGATTAAATTAAAGTAGTACTATTCATAAATATTCGTTTTAGTTATAGTTAAAAACGAAGACCTTAATAGGAAACATAAATTCCGTTAGATATCTCTTTATTATTTGTTACTATATTGTTTAACGATTCCTTATATGTTAATTTCTAATTTTTTCTTATCTTGAAATTTCATTTTCTGTTTTAATTTAAATCGTTGCAATAGTATTAACAATGATACTTAAGGAAATCACTTATGTGTTATTTAAATATTTGAAAATTTAGCAATTTTTAAAATAATGTATTTTTGAATTATCATATACACTTATAATAATTTTGCCTATAACAAACCTTCATTTTTAGATTATACTCTTCAAGAAACCAAATGGTATTAAAACATTCAATAAACATCCATCAAGTTTTCTAAGTATTTTTTAAAAAGACCGCTCAATTACTAGTAATATATGTTTTATTTAATGACACGCACTTCACAGAGAAAGATCTTTTTTATCATTATAAATTACATCTTTTCAACGAACCTAAAGCATAACTTTCTATGCCGACAAGTAAACAAAAACAGCTTTCTCTCAGGGAACAAAATTCCCTAGCTTCTCTAGAACGTGTAAATCTTTAACACATGTTCCAAATGATAACAGCAATTTCTGGTCACCTGCAGTGAAGGGTCATTAAGAAAGGGGGATGAAATCGCGTCAGTTCTCCCGTTGTAAAAGGATATTTTACATTTCACTTGACCGAAAGCTAAAGGTTAATCAGCACAAGGTGATTAAACCAGAATCCATGATTTACAGGATATAGTTCAAAACATTATATCGGTATATACGAGAACAGTTTGATAAGTACCTGGCCTTGACAGGAAAAACAAGTTTTTATGTCTGAAATGTACTTTATTGTTCAACATAATCTCCTTTTAGTTCGATTGACTCAGCCCAACGTTTTTCTATTCTTTTTTTATCTCCTCTAAAAATTACGATTTCTCCAACTCTTCAAAATAGGCGTTTGTCTCAGCAATAGCCTCATCGTTAGAGCCAAATTTTTTTCCATCGAGCTATTTTTTCGAATTTGGGAAGATAAAATAATCTTTAACGGCTAAATTTTGCTCAAATAGTCGATGCTGAAACAGTTCATATCCTAATTCACAGAATTTTGCCATGGTGCTGACATAGGTGTGCACGCGTGCATTGTCTTGATGAAAGAAAATTTTTTTCTTCGCCAAATGCGTACGTTTTTCTTTCACAAATCGTTGAAACGATCCAATAAGTTGATATAATATTCTCCATTGATAGTTTTGCCTTTTTGAAAGTAATTGACGAGGATTATGCTGAATGCATCCTTAAACGCGTAGTCATAATTTTATTTGCACATAAAGCCCTCTTAATCTTTTTTGGCATAGGTTGGCCATAAAAATCCACTATTTGAACTGTTGTTTAGTTTCTGTTATACTATGATGAATGCATGTTATGAATCGACACTAAAAATTATTTGAATTTCGCTTTAACTTCTCAAACATTCTATGGAAATTGACACATGAATGTCAATAGCTAGCATTTGCGGCAGCCATTTTGCTGAAAGGTTTTCTATATCCAAATAATGAGTTGTTAAAATATTTTAATCCCATTCAGTTGAGATGCCCGCAACCTTAGCAATCTCAGGCACTTTCACTCTCCGATCGTTTATTACAATATCGTGGATTTTCTCAATCAGTTCTGATGTCCTAACCTCAATTGTACGACCTGGACGTTCTTCGTTAAAAATGTTTGTACGGCCGCGTTTGAATTCAGCGGTCCAATATTTTACGGTTGATAACAAAGCTGCAGAGTCCCTAAAAACTGTTTTGAGTTCCCATTTTAGTCGAAGAGCTGACCGCACAAAACCCTAAGTCATCGAGCATAAGATAAAAACATTACTTTTTTTGGAAGAGTAGTCTTAGGGGAATCTAATGATTCACATCTGCAAGAAGTGAAGTGGTGCATAAGCGAAAAATTAATACCACGAGTGGCTCACTCGCAGGTTTTGATTGTGTTTGTCGTACAATCAAAAGTATGAAAACGCGGAAAACTGATGGCGGGAAAACATAATGCTAAGTCAACTACAAGTAGTATTCCTTTTTGGCTTATGCACCACTTTACTTCCGGCAGACATAGATCATTAGATTCGCCTATGACTACTCTTCCATAATATAAAGGATTTTTTCTTGTGCTCGATATGACTTAGGGTTTTGTGCGGTCGGCTCTTGGACCACTTAATTTCATGAAGTGTTTTCTTTTTCAAAAACAGGTTTTTCATCACAGCTCATTATTCAATTTTTTTGCATTTTTGAAATACCACTAAAGTTGCTCTATTCAAATGGCTCCCATTCACAAACTGAATCACTTAGTGACCTGGTAAATTGCCACGTTTGATGCGAAAAGTAACCTTGACGAAATGAATCATTTTTTAAATTCTAGAAGCACCATCTCTGGCCGAAGCCTGGTACTTATGAAACTGCCCTCGTATTGTTTCTGATGCTAACATAATTTTTACTTTCTTCTAGCTTTACAAAAAGAAAGTAATGGATTGGTGAAAATTTTCGAATTCCGGTTTTTGACGGATTTGCACGTTTTATAGATCAGAAATTTCAAAAAACATGTTTTTATAAAATGTCTATCAGTGAATCTGTGATTCTGTCTGTCTGTATGAGACATAAAATTTGTGGGCGCTCTATCTCAAGAACTATTGCTTGGAATTTAATAAAGAATTATATTAAGGTAGTCCTTGAATTAAATTGGAGCTGATCGGTTTTTGGTGAATTTCCTCAACAGATGGCGCTGCTATGCTGCCGTTTTTACGATTTCTACAATAGCTCTATCTCAAGAACTAATGCACGGATTTTCACCAAACTTCAGATTCCGTTAGTGCTTTATATGAATAGATGCTGTTTACATTTTGGTGTAAATCGCTCAACAGGTAGCGCTGTTATGCGGTCTTGTTCACGATTTCTGCAATAGTTCTATCGCAAGAAATAATGCACGCATTTTCATCAAATTTCAGATTCACATAATCATTGATATGGAGTGATTTTATTTAAATTTTACGGTTAGTCGCCCAATAGGGGGCATTGCTATACTGATTTTTTTTCCCCGATCCCTGCAATAGCTCTCTTTTAAGAGCTCTCTTTTATTTTTATCAAACTTCTGATTCAAGTTTACCTTGATAAATATTATTGCTGATTGTGTTTTGATATAAATCGCACAGCAGGTGGCGCTTTTATTCTGAATTTATCCAGATATTCGCAATAGATTTATTTCAAGAATTAATGCACGGAATTTCATACCATTGGAATCCTCACGACGGGATGGATTACCATTAAATTTTGGCACTTTGATAGCGAATTTTGAAGTGTTAACATGCATGAAATAGAAGAAAGTTTTGAGATTGCCACATCTGACTAGTTTCTCGTTACATATTAAAGGCACAGCGATGAATGAGGTACAAACGTTCTGCAGGTGGCTTTTGACTTAGTATATTTATACATACACGTTGTTTGATAAAAATAATTACAGTACATTTTTTCCTTTATTCGACGGTGCGAAAATTTTAAATGGACTGTATTTAGAAATTTGAATCAATTTTTAATATCAATTAATATAAATTAAATTTAATTATCTGCTGTAGCCACCGTCGAAATATGACGTCGGCGCTACGCGCGGTTACGTTTGTTTTTTAACACTTTCCAACAAAATTGAAAAGTATTCATGATTTTGGTTTATCTGTTTATCTGAGCGCACTATATGTCCCATAAAGGTACTGGGATTGTCCTGAAACTTTTGGATGTTATTGATGTTTACCCTAACGCGAACTCTATTTGAAATGAAGTTTCTAGCATGATTAGTTTATTTGCAGGGACAGTCAAAAGTTTACCATTACATTACGGCCTATGGGGGGGGGGGAAATTGTTTCAAATGAATTTTAAATATGTTACATCCTGTCAAACATATTAAAATTTATATGCATTTACGAAGTGCACTAAAATGTGTATTCTGTAAAATATGCGATGAAAAAAAAAGGATATTATTAATTTACAGGGCCATACAAAAGAATTCCATTACATAATGGTAAAGGGGGGGGGAGGCTTAATACAAATTATACGATATAGTGATGCATTATAGGAATCCTATAGCATTTACTTGGACACACAAAATATTTCAAATACTGCATTCTTTCCAGAGTACTGTAAATGTATCCGATGATGACTGTTGGATAGATGAAATACATTTTAATTATGATATGCACTTTTAAATTTCACTAAATTTATGCATATTATATAGTGTGTATAAATGCTACAGTTCATATACAGAACTACACAAAATAACTCGCAAATGTTACTGAATATGAACGTAAATTACTTAAAGGTGGTTTTAAAATAAGTTATACATTTTTACGCTGAACACCATTCAGTTTACTAAAAAATGTTTGTAGAATTAAAAAAAAATGATATACAGGGCCACGCAAAGAATTGGATAGATGGATGCCGCTGATAATTTCTGAGAACCTGATTTCAGTAATTTTAAGAGTGTTTTAGTTTAAAATAAATTTTAGCTAAATACTGGCGTGTAATAAAGGTAACTAGGACTGAACAAAAGTATTCAAGTATGTTTCCATCTATTAGTACAAATTGCTGAAAGAAAAATTACAACCTGCTAGGCATTTTCTTGTTAAACTAAATTTCCCCATTATATAAGATATACAGGGTGTCCGAAAAGTTTGGAAACGGTCGAATAACTCGAGAAATACATATGAGATTGAAAAACGTAAATATACGTGTTGAATATTTTTAAATAAGCTACTCAGTGATACCAAATTTGACCTTCGTAACCGACCCCCTGGGGGTCAGAGGGGGTCCAACTTTGAAATCTTAAATTATAACCCCCATTTTTTATTTCAGATTCGGATTCTAAGGACAAAAATACGTAACTTTTGTATTTGATGTTTATTTCGAATCCTCGTTTATCATGGTGTAATCGAGCATATTAAATCGATACATATTTCGGCTTTTCCAACGGGATTTTCCCTAATCGAAACTAATTGGGGAGAATTTATGACATCGAATTCCTCGTCTTTTGCAATAATAGCGTTTCCTGAAAATCACCCGTGCCGATTATTTCCGTAGTGCTACACAGTTAAAAATTTGATCCATTTGCTGTAGCGTCACTCCACAGCTTTTATAGAATATCTCTTTCATGACCAATGAGAATGTTCCATAACACAGTAAAGTACACTGTAAAAAAAATTGACCCTTTTACTGCATCGTCACTCCACCGCTTTTATAGAAAACGATTACTTTACTGTGTTATGGAGCATTCTTATTGGTCACAAAAGAGATATTCTATAATAGCTGTGGAGTGACGCTGCAGCAAATGGGTCAAATTTTTAACAGTGTAGCACTACTGAATAATCGCCACGGGTGATTTTCAGGAAACGCTATTCCTACAAAAGACGAGGAATTTGACGTCAAAAATTCTGCCCAATCAGTTTCGATTAGGGAAAATCCCGTTGGAAAAGCGAGAATATGTATCGATTTAATATGCTCGATTACACCGTGATAAACGAAGATTGGAAATAAACATCAAATACAAAAGTTACGTATTTTTGTCCGTAGAATCCGAATCTGCAATAAAAAAAGGGGGTTATAATTTAAGATTTCAAAGTTGGACCCCCTCTGACCCCCAGGGGGTCGGTTTCGAAGGTCAAATTTGGTATCACAGAGTAGCTTATTTAAAAATATTTAACACGTATATTTACGCTTTTCAATCTCATATGTATTTCTCGAGTTATTCGGCCGTTTCCAGACTTTTCGGACACCCTGTATATCAACTGACAGATCAAATACAGGGCTGTTCAAAGTATTGGAACAGATATTTGGCTATAGACAGTTACTTTATTTCCCTAAATAACGAAGTTTTGTTAAAGATTTCAGGAAGTGTTGGAAAATGTTTCATAAACTATGCACAAGATTTTTCTTACTTGTATATATTTATGTATATGTATATTTCTTACTTGTATTGTAGTAAAGATTCTATAGTCATCTTAAAAATACCACTTTTTTTTTCAGCGATTTTTGTTTGTTTCCCGAAATTCCCGTTACAACACATTAATTTAGCGTGGCAACAAACTCGATTATAAAAAATTCGCTGTTTTTTTTTTTTTTTTTTTTTTTTTAACTCTTGGTAGAAAGCTCAAGCAAATGAATTTATTAAAATACATGTGATTTTTACTTAGTTTCTTTTTTAATAAAGGAAAAAAGAATGAAAAAATAAATGGTGAAAACAACAAAAAACCTTCTGCTGCATCCATATTCCCCGCCCCTTTCGCTTCTTCGTTTAACAAAAACTCAAACTGTCAAATCATAGCTAGGCTAATATCTTAACATCGAGAAAACATAATCATAAATTATTCTTAAATAATTCATCTTCTGTGCGGACATCAACAAGATGGAGATTAAAGACTTCCTGCAGGAAAACCTTGATATGCAGTCAATCGGATTTCTCTTTGAATGGCAGGTGGACACATGGACAAGCGAAACATAGCACTTCTACGGATTTGTCCGGCCGACGACGAATCCTTATAAGTTTAATAGATCGTCTGAGTGATCAGTCATTTAAGATAACTATTCGCAGAAAGATTCCTATCTATATATAGGGGGAAATTCATCTTGCGTACAAAACTTGTTAAAACATTGGGGCACAGTAGGTTCGGTATGACAGTGTAGTGTAAGTTTAAAAAAAAGCATAAAAAAAATATACTCTTTATATTTTTTTACCATCCTGGGAACATAGGCCAGATAAGTGTATGTTTCCTATATTTTGAGTCATATACATCGTGTTTCCATGTTTTTTATGTGTATGTTGTTACATCGTATGTCTTATCTTGTTCCATCTTTTCTATAAGTTGATCTTCTCCATTAAATTGGTAAGGGACACTATGGCCTCTCACTTATAACAGAAGAATGACGTATTTCTGTATAAACCTAAGTTTTGCTGACTACGAAAAGCAGTGTAAAATGCACATGAAATTGTGAAATTGCACGCCTTTTTTCGTTAATTTGTAAATAACATTGACCCTTTGCACTCGAAAGGTTATTCTCACTGACCACTAGAGTCCGGGCAAAAATGGGTATGCTCCAAATGCTCTGGACACCAGTATTTTAAATTAATTTTCTTCGCCTTATCTAATAGCCAAATAATATGTGATAAAGTATGGCGAATTTAAACTCTAAGATATTCGTGGTATCCAAAGCATTTGTTTAAGGGTGTTCTCAACTGCTCCGCTCAACAAGCGCAAAACGTTTAGACACATTAACAAATTCACTTTTTAACGGAAAGATATAAAATTGGAATGCCTGACTAAGGAAGCAATTTCAAATCGAACTTAATTTCCCATTTTATGATAGTTAAATTACCTATCCAGTTCTAAGCTATTTCGATTACGTGATCATCCTTTTTTTCCCGGTTTCCGACCGGTTTTTCTGCTTTTGACGGAAAATGTGCTCAAAAACGTCAACTTTGAAGGCTTGTTATGAAAAATTTATTGTTTTTTAAATAAAAACAGAAAATTGAGTGCAATTAGACAGTTTCTGAATAACAACACCTGCTATTTTCATGCATTTCCGAACAAAAATAAATTAAAGCATATATCACAAAGTGGTCCTTTTTGATTTAAGAACACCCTTAAAACTTCTAAGTTTGTCCAAAGCTTATAAGTTTAATAGATCGTCAGAGTGATCAGTCTTTTAAGATAAGTATTCGCAGAAAGATTCCTATCTATATAGGGGAAAATTCATCTTGCGTACAAAACTTGTTAAAACATTGGGGCACAGTAGTTTCCATGTGACAGTATAGTGTAAGTTAATATATATATATATAGATAGATAGATACAGATATAGATATAGATATAGATATAAAGTTTTTTTATATTTTTTTTAAGTCTTGGGAGTATTGTCCAGATAAGGGTCATTCCATATCAAATCAACCAAGCTTACAACCGGACCCTCACAGATATTCATGAAAATTGGTGCACTTGTAGAACTTATAAAAATAGTGGTAAATTATTTTTTAAAGATTTTTTGGACCTCCGGTCTTTGATTTATAACTCATGAAAAATTTCAAAAAATGTCAAAAATTTGAAAATTTAAATTTTTTAAACTTTTGTAACTCAGCTCCTAATTAAGGTACAGCCTTAATTTTAGTGCCATTTGAAAGCTTTTGAATTGCACTTTAATCTGACATACAACTTGATACGTTAAAATAAAATTTTAAATAATTTAAATTTCTTTAAAAATTTAAAATTTTTAAATTTTAAAAAGTAGTATTTTTAAAAATCTGAAAAAAATATATTTGTTGCGAAATATGATAATCTACAAATTCTGAAATTTTCATAGTGGGCCTAAAATGGGTTCATAGGGAAAAATAATTTTAAGTGAGCTGAAAACAAGAAAATAATGCATATACTCACTGGTTATATATTCAGTGTATTCTTGAAATCGATTAAAATTTTTGTAATTTTTTTTTTTTATTTACAGTTTCAGTTTCTTCTTTAGTTAATAGATTTGATTTTTCATAATAAACCATTTTTATGAGCTATATTCCCCCTCTATCCCCCCCCACCCCCAAAAAACTAAAAAAAATATTCACGCAATTTATATATAATATATATATATATATATATATATATATATATATATATATATATATTTGTGCTTTATATTATAGAAAACAATTATGGTTTTACTATTAATGAGCTCATTCCTATTAATGAGTTACTATTTACAAGCTCACAGGCTATTCACACTAACTGTATATTACAGCCTTTTTTTTCTTTTTTTTTCAAGAATAATGCCACATAGATGACAAAGTTTGGAACTCCCTCTTTATACTTAACCATTGAACAACCAAAACTAATCAGGAATCAGCTTTATCATATAATAAACCTACATTCAAAATTTGAAGCAAATTGGACAATTCTGCATAAAAGTTCAATTATCTAATTTAAAGGAGGGAATCCCCCACCCCAACCCCTTTATATTTAACCATTAAATCCCAAAAAATATTCAAGGATTTCTCTTATCAGAAAGAGCCTATATCCAAAATATGAAGCAAATCGAATAATTCTGCATAAAAACACATTTATCTAATTTAAGGGGAGGTGGGGAGGCAATTGTCCTCCTCATTTATCTTAACAAAAGAACCCTCAAAAATAATTAAGGTTGCGTCTTGCCAGAGTGAACTTATACCCAAAAATTGAAGCAAATCCGTAAATTCTGCGCAAAAACTCCATTTACCTAAATTAAGGGGGTTACTCCCAATCCCCCCCTTATTATCCCCCCAAAGGATACCCAAAACTAATCTTCGAGGCGCCTTACCAGAATGATCTTATATCGAAAATTTCAATGAAATCTAATAATTTTGCAAGAAAAACACATTTATTTAAATTAAGGGCGGTCTAATCTCCCCAGTCCTCTCCTTATACTTATCCAATGAACTCCCAAAAACTATTCAGGGAAGCGCCTTATCAAAATAAACTTATATCCAAAATTTGAAGTAAATCTGATATTTTTAACTCACAGCCTTTGATAGCCTGTGAACTAAAGATTTCGTCTTTCAGGACCATAACTTTTCTAATAGCTTCCTAGTCTATTTAACATCATGATTTTTACCATATTAGGAATCGTAATTTTGACTGAATACCGAATATTCGGCAAACAGATAGACCGAATACAGAATATTCGTCCAGCTAAATACTCCAATATTTTAGGTTTTAAAAATATTTAAAAGTAGTTTTACATCGTATTTAACACGAATACCTCCATTTTTACGAACAGGGTATTTTCACAAGCAAGTCTGCTCTTTGCTTTGACAAATGAAACAGTAAAAAAAAGCAAAATTATACAGGTTTATACCAAAATAAATTATCGATTGTTTTACATATATTTAATTCTATAGTTGACAAGGAAGTTATTATAGTTAAATTCTGCTATAGTATTGATTCACATAGAATCGCAGATTAGAAATACATACAAATAAAAAAAGTTTACATAAATTTTCAATAATTCTTATAGGTATTTCAATTTCATATAAGTATTTACATCCCGTTTTGTAAAAGTAAACTCTCATTAACTATAACTGTTATTTTTATTTATTTAACCTTTGTGTGCATGAGAGAAAAAATATTGATAAGGTTTAATGTATGCATTGTACATTATTATTTCTTATGAGGAAATTAATCTTGTTTGTTTTTCCGTAAAGATTAATTTCATTTCTTTTATCTCCAGAGAGCTTATCATAGAAACATATCAATCAACTCATATTTTGGAAAACTAAGTTCAACAATTTAATTTATCCTTATAATGTTTATGATGGATAACTTTTTTTATTATTATTTCATATCAATCGCTAGATTGTTTTTATTAACTTTGTTCTGTAACTGTAGTAAGCTTGCATCCATTCTTGAGAACATTTTTCATCTTATGGCTCATGATCAAAATTATTCTGATTATAAAAAAAAAATTTTCTTACAATACAAGTAAGTTTGGTGAGCATAAAAAAATAATTGTTTTTTAAATTATTGGTACTAAACTAGCTATGTTATCTGTTCTCAATGCCCATAGATTTTTACTTGCTGTTTTGCACAAATGCTATAATCAGCTTTTAAAAAATGTTAATTTCAAAATAGTCACTGGAAAAGTATCTACTTTAAACAAAAACTGTAAATTAAAAAGTTTAACTGATTTCAAGAATGCAGTGAATATGTAACCAATGAGTATATGCATTATTTTCTTATTCTCAATTCACTTAAAATAATTTTTCCCTATGAACCCATTTTAGGCCCACTATGAAAATTTCAGAATTTGCAGATTATCACATTTTGCAACAAATATATTTTTTTCAGATTTTTAAAAATACTACTTTTTAAAATTTAAAAATTTAAAATTTAAAATTTTTTTATATTATTTAAAATTTTATTTTATCGTATCAAGTTATATGTCATATTAAAGTACAATTCAAAAGCTTTCAAATGACACTAAATTTAAGGCTGTACCTTAATTAGGAGCTGAGTTACAAAAATTCAAAAAATTTAAATTTTCAAATTTTTGACATTTTTTGAAATTTTTGATGAGCTATAAATCAATGACACGAGGTCCAAAAAATCTAAAAAAAATAATTTATCACATTTCTTATATGTTCTAATAGTGGACCAATTTTCATAGAAATCTGTGGGGGTCAGGTCAGAAAATGTATTTTTTTCAGTTGATTTGACATGGAATACCCCATAAGTGTATGTTTCCTGTTTACTGAGTCATATACGTCGTGTTTCGATGTTTTTATCTGTATGTTGTTACCTCGTATATTTTATCTTGTTCCATCTTTCTAAAGTTGATCTTCACCGTTAAATTGGTAAGGGATACTATGGCCGCTCACTTATATCAGAAGAATGGCCCAGGAGATTGACGTGTTTCTATATAAACTTGGTTGTAATTTTACCGGCGCATATAGTCATAAACTGGCAAAAGAGAAATACTTATCATATAATCCTTTCTATGTCTTTGGCTGTTGCTTACTGAATTGTTGTTGAGTCAATATCTATAAATAGCACGGTGCGATTGAATATGAAAAGTGACTGCAATCGTACAGTAACTAGAGTTGCAAAAAGTCGGTTTATTCCCGGGTTTATTTCCAATAGACCAGGTTTATTCCCAGGTTTATTCCCAAAAAACCGAATAATTCCAAAAAATCCCGGGTTTTTTCCAGGTTTATTCCTAAAAACCCGGTTTATTCTCGGGTTTAAACCGGGTTTTTTCTAACCTTTGCAACGCTAACAGTAACGTGCATAAGAATCTAAACCAGGGCATGAAATTTCAGCTTAAAAGGTACTCGCCAGACTAAAATTTTTACTCGCCACTATTTTACATTCATTTAGACAACAACGTCAGCCCCCATACTTGCGCACAAAATGTTAGAATCTGGAGCAAATTGGGAAATCTCGCTGAACATTTTTGAGAGTAAACTTTCTCCAGCATCTTTTTCAGTGTCAGTGATGGGAACATAAATTTAAATTCTGCCCGTTGATTTTTCGCTTAATGTATTACTTTTTGTAAAAAAGGACTCTATTATTCCTTTGTCTTTTTCATGGCATTGATAAAAAAATTAACTCAAATACCACTTTAATTACCGCCAAGTACCACAGAACAAAAAAAAATGCTAAATTTAAAGAAACAAAAAATTTGAGAGAGAACGTATATATTTTACCATTAGGTGTTCTGGTGCAATAACGCCAAGTACTGATATTACGCATAATTATGAAATAATTCAGTAAATGGCACCTGTGGGCACTGCTCAGAAGAGCTCTGTATTATATAAAACACAAACAACAGCTTAAAATTAATTTGTTCCATTTGTAGGCCTTATCGCTTTTAGAAGCAACTAAAATTAACGTTTGATCTAAAATTTGCGAGGAAAGTTCTGTGATGTGAAGACTATGTATTTAACAAGAAATAGTTTGTTTACTACATAAAATTTTAGTGCATTTCATGTACTTTCAAAATGTTGTAGAAGATTTTGGATATGTTCGCGAGATAGTTTGTAGTTAAAAATGTACTGCGTAACTAGCATATCGGTGTAATAACGCCATTCCTTGGCGTTCCATGTATGCATTCTATTACATAGAATACATACATGGAAACGTAAATACTGATTTAGCTAAACACAAATAAAAACATTCAATGTTTTTAATAATTCAATATAAGCGGTGCCTTTTAAGCAAATATAAGCTCAGAGCCTGATATTCTTTTGCGCCCTCCCTCCTCCTTCTTTTTCTTACACTTTCACAAAAAATAACATTTTCTATCGTTTAGAGTGCAATTCGTCAATTTCTAGGGCGGTAGAGTTTGTATTTTCAAAATTTGGCAGTCTACATAGGATTGTTCCATCTTATTTTATAGTATTGTTTGCATGGCGTTATTACCCACATAGGTGGGTAATAACGCCAAATAGCATTGGTCAAGAAATCATGCCATTGCATTTTATGATTACATATCTGTAAAAAAAATTATACAAAGGTAGCCAATGAGTTGCTGTATCAAATCCGATATTTGTTAGAAAAATACAATCTAAAACTAAGTCGTGAAAATTGGTAGAACCTTAACGTGGCGTTATTACCCCAGAATACCTTATTTCAAGCAGTTGCGCTTAAAAGACGGATCCTGAATCTCATCGCGCAGGAATGAAGAGCGATTGAATATTGGTGCGTGCGCGGTAAGAAAGTGGGGGGAGGTGAATGCAGGTAAAAGTATTTCATTCCTCTGTAGGAAAGACAAAGAAATAGGTGACTGAGTATTTTTTCTTTTGGAAAATAAGTACCATCGCTTCGTTTTGAAACACTTCCGTGTATTGCTGTGCATAGTTTAATTTGAAGCATAACATTTTAAAAGACGAAACTTCCTCGCGAACCTTAAATATTTACTCGCCAATGGCGAGCTGGCGAGTGGAAATTTCGCGCCCTGATCTAAACTGTAACTACAGGGGAAAAAAAACAGAAATTGAACACTTGTAATTTGACGATTGTTCATTTATTCGCCAAATGAAGCATTTTGTCGAAATTTGGCGCAATGGCGAACGGCAGCGAGAACTCTAGGTAAACTTACCAATCATTCTTGATTTTGCTGATGATTGCAAAGTTTTTTCTCCTGCAAGCCCCGTGGCGTCATCTGTTGTCAGTTATTGCAACTATTTTTTTATTATTATTCCACTGTTTCTCCCACTTCTCGAATAGTAAGTTCACCGATTTTTTATTTCATCCGGATTGTTCCTTCAAGCTACAGACAGCTCCAAATAAAGACACTTATTTTATAATCACCCGGTATATTTCTTGTGTATGGAATACATCCTATTCGGCTAGGTTGCTCGGTTTTCACCCTGTTTGAGTCTGTCATAGTTGTTGGAATGAAAAGATCTCTTGCTTGAACAATTAATATTCATTAAAATCAAATTTAAAAATGTGTGCATGTGTTAAGGGTGTATTGCGATCCAAACTGCTTATTTTCGGGTTTATTTTTAAATTCATTTTTGCCTTCAAATGCACCAGACTTTCAAAATATCTTATTTAGAAACTACACAAGGTGCCGTCATTGTCGATTTGTTGATAAGTGTAGAAAATGTTTAAAAAAATGCTGTCAAAAAAGGCGTTTTGGACCAAATTTTCTGAGGCGGGAAGTCTGCGAACGAAAAAATGGGTCACGGTGAGAAAATAATTGTTTATAAATCAAATTCTAATGGATTGAGCGAAAATAAAATCACACGGCATCTTATAGGTCTCTTCAAAAATCACCTCAGCAAGTTTTAAATCTTTACCTTTAAAAATGAGTCTGAAAATGTATGGAAATTTTTGAGCTGTTGAAGGTAAAAAAATATTTTTCCGAATAACACCCTTAAAAGGAAATTTTCATGAAATTAATTTTGTTCTATAGCTGCTACTCGTTTCTACATATACGTAAAATTTAAAGAAAAGTCAAAGCATTAATTAAGGAAAACGTTCATTCTAGATAGTTAAAAACATACACAACCCTTTATAAGATTTAGTTAGCAGAAAATACATGATTTGATCGTAATTTTTATATATAACTGGTGTAAATTCCTGCCACAGGACGGTGGGTAAAATTTTTGTTTTACATAATGTGTATCACATAAAATGCGAAATATATATGTATATATATGTAATAAAATAAAAAAAAAATTTGCGCCATTTTTTTTTTATTCTCTCTTAGCTTCAATTCTAAATTTGTGGAACATATTTCAATCTTAGTTTCGTAACTTGTAACAGCTAAAATTCTTTTTCTTACTTTAGTTATTAATAAATTATTTCTTGCTTCTCAAAAAGGCGGGAAGTATTTCGTAAGCTTTTTACTTTCTGGCATATTCCTGCGATTTTAATTTTATTTTTTATTTTTTAACATCGCGTGACAAGTGTTACTACGCGTTGCTAAAGGGCTTGGTGTTCCGAGGAAAAAATATAGTTCTTGCCAATAGACCGCCTATTACGGCCAATTAGAATTGATCATTTTGTCCGTTAGAGGCTCGAGTCCATCCTGATTGGATTTTTAAAATGATTGACGCGGAGTAGGAGGGCGCTAGTTTTGTCGTGAAAATGATTTTTTCATTTGGCTTTGCAGGAGAGTAGAATGCACCTTTTCTTTAAACTATCAAGACGCGCGTTTTATTGCTCCGCTGAATTAGAATGCATTTTTTCTTAAAAACTACTCGGAAGCCATGTCATGTTTCCCGAGAATGCGATTGACTTTCAAAAATTATTAGGATGCTGTTTCTTCTTTCTCCCCAAAATTCTAATATTGTGGAATGTAGCTTAATCACGGAGTTGGTGAAGTGGAAGTTATTCGATGAGAGTGCCAAGGTGATTGCGTGAAAGAACTTAACTTATTTATGAGTTCTAATAAAATTAATTTAAAGACTGCTTGATTGAACTTTCTTATGGGGAAATAGCCCAATAAACTCATCCACTGCTGGTCAAATTGCCGGAGCGACTGCTCAGCTCGTCCCACTGTTGATTCTTGGTAGTAGTAATCTGTTCTGCCTCATAGATGGTGTGCCACTGGAACTTGTACATTGTTATGGAACATCGATCGCGTCGAATCATTACATATTAGCCGGCAGGATTTCTTAAATGAACCTGCATACGTCTCTAGAGAATTCTTCGCAACGCTGTGTGTGCACGTGCCATTTTCGCCGAGCTTGAAACTAATTGCTGGAACTTCGGCCTTTGTTTATTACTCATCTTGAACCGACATGAATCAATCTGTGAAAAAAAGATCGTCTTATAAAGTTTTGTTTGTAATTATGTGTGGTATCTACATCTACAAATATTTTAATTGTGAAATATACCTCGCATTCTAGTGAGAAACTTTTCAACTGTGAGATATGCAACCAAACTGTGAGATATGCAAAATAAAAATTACAAAAGATCACCTGCATGAAATCAATTCAACATCATTTTCTTTTATTTATTTATTTACTGTATTTTCTAGGTAAAAGTGCATAAATATTTTGATAAATTTTCATGTCATAATAAATGAACACCTGCTGTATGGTTGCGAAACTACGGTAGATTCCATCAGTAATACAAGATAATTGAAATTTACACCTGTGAGTCGTATCTACGAAGTTCTTTATTTTTGTTTAGTTTAATAAAAAATTAGGTATTTGAACAAGGCCACATCGAACATGTCTGTAAGTTATTATTTATTATTTTATTGTTTTATTGATTAAGAAATTTAATGATAATTTCTTTGTTTAAATTCTTGATTTTTTTTTCTCTCTTTTATTACAGATATTAAAAAATAAATTTGTTCTTAATTTATAATTAATTAAAATTTTCTGCTCATAGAAATTTTATTTAGTTTTAAAGGTGTTATTTTTTTTTTAAATCGAAAGATGGATTAATTTGTTGTTAAAAAATACTCTGTTGCAAAATTTATTTTCCATACGTAAAGAAAAGTATTTTTGTTTTTAAAATTATTTGTTATTTCCCATGTATGGAAACCCGATATTTATTATTTTATTACTTATTTATTTATTATTTATTTATTTTTATTATTATTTATTGAGGTATTTGAAGTATAGTAATTGAATTTTAATAATTGAAGTATAGCATTTAAATATTTTCCATATGAATTATCCTTCTTTCATGTTACTAAGGTCAGGATTAGTAAAAGAAGAAAAAATGTCAGAAAATAAACTTGATATTGTCCCTTTTGAATTTGGGTCGGGCATGGATATATTTAAATGGTTTAAACATTTTGATCGAGAATGTTCGGTAGAAAAGAAAGATAATGAGTGGAAACACCAAAATATTTCAAAATATTTAAAGGGGGAAGCGCTAAAAACTTATATAAATGATTGTTTGGATTGTGCTACTTATGAAGAAATTGTCGAGATTTTAAGTGAAAAATTCATTCAAGTTAGAGTTCCAAAATTTTCTGAATTTACTTCCTTAAAGTTAAATGATCTAAGTGATTTGGATTCTTATTTTAGAAAGAAAGTTGAGATTGGAAGGCAACTTCAGCTTGAGGAAAATTTAATTATACAGGGATTAATTGATGGCCTTCAGCCGGAGTATCAAAATTGTTTGATGGTTAACCCTCCTTCCAATACTCGTGAATGGTTTCGCATTGCTAAACAATTAGCAGCGATTCCAAATCATACCTCTAATAACGGCAATAGAAATTTTCAACAAACTAGACCAATGCACAATCCCAATCCTCAGCCCAGACATTGGACTCGACCTACTCCAAACAATCCATCCCAAAATTTTAATCCTAGGTTTTTCACTCCTAGAATGCCTGCAACTCATTATCAAAACAATTACCCTAGTCGTCCGTGCAGAGTATGTTTAAACAGAGGCATAGAAAATGCATATCATTGGGAGAGGAGTTGTATATTTAACACAAATTCCTGTCAAGCTCAAACTCCTGCTCATATTCAACCACCCCCTACTAATAATGTCTGACAATTATTTATCCCTGGATATGTGGGCAATAACAAAGTGTATTGTGTGGTGGATAGTGGATCAACTGTCTCAATTTTACCCCTCAAATTTGTTCGATATTTAAATGGTAATTTACATAATGTTACCCCTATTACTATCAGACAGGCACAAGGAACTCTTACAATTAATAAATCTTGTCGATTATGTATTAAATTTGGTAATATAAAGAGATATGTTAATTTTTTAGTAAGTCAACTTGATTTGGACTATGCTATTTTAGGTTTACCTGATTGTGCCAAATTTAAATTGAAAATTGATTGTGCAAAAAGCCAGGTGTTACAAGACAATATTTCGTTAAACCCATATGTCAACATATCCAGTGATAACTTAGAATTGCTTCATTTTGATATTATAAAAAATGATACTACTGTGCAACCCGATTATGGAAATACCATAACTCCTCAATCCTTGTCGCGAACTAATAATGATGATTATAATCTATTGGGGGATCTGAATGCTATTCAAAATAAAAATGTAAGGGAACTTTTAAGGGATTATTTAGATATTTTTGCAAAAAATAAATATGATGTAGGGAGAATTAATATTGAACCTCAGCGTATTTATCTTAAATCTGACCTACCAATATCTTTGAGGCCTTATCGTACATCCACTGCTGATGAAAAAGAAATATCTCAGCAAATCCAATCATTATTAGCTGCTGGGTTAATTAAAGAAAGTTATAGCCCATACTCTTCTCCATTTACGTTAGTAAATAAACGAGATGAAGGTAAAAAAACCCGAATGTGTGTTGACTACCGAAAATTAAATTCTATCATGAAAAATGACGCTGAACCTTTACCCCGAATAGATGAAATTTTAGACAAATTAAGTGGTGCCCAATATTTCTCTACACTAGATTTAGCCTCAGGCTATTGGCACATACCTATTCACCCAGCCGATTCCGAAAAGTTAGCCTTTACTACTAATTGTGGGCTCTGGGAATGGAATGTTCTCCCCTTTGGTGTAAAGGTAGGCCCCCCAATTTTCAACAGGACAATTAGAAGAATTCTTACAAAATATAAAATAGACTTTGCTTGTTATTATGTTGATGATATAATTATTTTTTCTAAATCAATAGATGAACATATACAGCATCTCATTCAAATTTTTGATTTATGCCGAATAGAAAATATTAAATTAAAATTATCTAAATGTACTTTTGCTCAAAAACAAATCAATTTTCTAGGGTATGAAATCCAAAATGGAACTTTAACTCCAGCTAATACTAATATAGAAACGATTAAAAAATTAAAACCTCCTACTAACACTAAAGAATTACAAAGATTTCTTGGTTCTATAAATGTGTATCATAAATTTATTGACAAATATGCTGAAATTAGACACCCCCTAAATAAATTACTTAAGAAAGATACTATTTGGGAATGGAATACTGAATGTCAAAACTCTTTTCAAAAATTAAAAGATGCCCTCATTGCTAAACCAATTTTAAAGATTTATGACCCAAAATTACCCCTACACATGTTTGTTGACGCTTCTCAGGTAGCGGTAGGTGCAGTTCTTAAACAACCCGACCATAATAACTTTTTACATCCAATTGCTTATTTTTCTAGAGGATTGAGAAGTTATGAGAAAAATTATTTCATTACCGAACTAGAGTGTCTTGCTATCATTGATACTTTAGATAAATTTTATCATTACTTTCACGGTGTACAATTTACCATCCATACTGATCATGCATCTCTTGTTTGGTTAAAAAATGTCAAACATTTAAGAGGTCGATTATTTAGGTGGTCATTGAAGTTAAGTATGTTCGATTACAAAATAGAGTACTTAAAGGGATCTACAAATGTCGAAGCCGACATGTTGTCCCGAAACCCTATTTCTCATTTTTGTAAGCCCCTTACTTTTCTTCTTGACGTTAAAGAGATTATTGAGATGCAAGAAAAAGAAAATGTGTGTGGATCAAATTATATTAATGACAATGGACTGATTATAGTTAAAAGAAAAGGTTTTCGTAAAGTGGTAGTTCCCATGTCCCTAAGAAAAAAATTGCTTAATGTTGCTCATGAACAGTTTGGTCACCCTGGTGTTCAAAAAATGCAAAATTTAATTTCTCCTAACTATTATTGGCCAGATATGACCCAAGACATTACTAACTTTGTTAAATACTGTGATATTTGCCAGAAAAATAAAAAACCTAGACAGAAAAAATTTGGCTTATTACAAGCTATGCCTACTACAGATCAACCTTTTGACTGTCTGTCTGTTGATACTGTAGGAGGGTTCAATTATTATAATTCTACAAAAAAATATCTCCATATTATAATAGACCATGCCACAAGATATGTTTGGGCATTTCCTTCCAAAAGTGTCACTACAGAAACTTATACAAATTGTCTGAAACAAATTTTCAATATCAAAATCCCTCAACAATTATTCTGTTTTAGTAAGATTTCAAGTGTACAGTCCCCTCAAAAAATACTTAGTGACAGGAATGCTGCTTTTACTTCTTCAAGATTCAAAAAATTCCTGCGAAATCATAATATTAAACAACGTTTGACCACTGCCCATCATCCACAAACGAATGGGAAATGTGAAAGAGTAAATCAGACAATAGTAACTAGATTAAAATGTAAAGTAAACTCCACTACCTCTAAAATTCCCTGGACTAAGCTTTTAACTGAGGTAATTAATGAATATAATAATACACCCCATTCTATTACCAAATTTCCACCTGCGTACTTGCTTTTTGGCCAATTACCCTATGACTCCCCCTTACAACAAAATTATTATCCCCCTGTTCATGAAGCACTTAAAATTGCTAAAACAAGAACTGATGAATTTCATTTAAAAAATAAAAGATATTATGATAAAGATTATATCGAACCAAAATTTAAAATAGGAGATCTAGTTATCTATGAAGAATTTCAGTACCCTAATACTAGAAAGTTGTCACAAGTATTTAGTGGCCCTTATAAAATTCTTAACAAATTATCCGAAGTAAATTTTGAAATTGATAGGCAAAACCAGTTCAAAAGTTCAGAAATAGTACATGTATCTAAATTAAGGCCTTATTATTCCCCTGATAAATTTAAATTAAGTCATGAGCAACAACCCCCTAATCAACAACAACAAACTCAGGTAAAAACTGTAGCTTAAACTATATCTCTAGTTTATCATTTTATAATTTTTTCTCTTAAACAGTAAATTTCTTTTCATATTTTAATTCAGATAATATCCTGTAATTCTCACAGAATGGCAATGATATCTCTTGACTGCAGCGAGAGTGTCACTTGTCTGGAAATTTTTATATTTGTTTATTTATGCCGGCGTAGACGAACAAAGTGGAAATTTCTTATTCTGTACTGAATTACTCTACTTAGAAATTTTTTTTTTCTTTCAACTGAACCTATTTGTAATATTAAATTTAATCTATCAATTATTAAATTAATTATTTGCCAAGTAACAAAATTTTTATCACTTTATTTTAATATATTTTTTTTTTCTTTCTCTCTTTCTTTGCTTCTGCATTCCAGTCCAAGTACATGTCAATTATAATATAATTTTGTTTCTTTTTCTCTTTCCTACTTGCATCTTGCAATGTTTTATCACACCGAGAGAATATTTATTGCGTAATTATTTGACATGAATAGATCTTGTTTTTTATTTTTATCATTTATTAATATTTCTTTTTAAGAATCTTAGTAGTTTAAAGGTCACGTGCATTCTCAAACATGAACAAAATTTTTATTTATCTTTATTTTATTTTAATTTATCATATTATATTTTAATTTTTTTTTTTTTTGTACATATTCCTACTTAATCCTGTACTCGGATTACCAGATTAAGTAAATGATTTCATAGTTGATTGCATTTTTTATTTTATTCCACTTCTCTCTATATTTCATCCCAAAAATATGAGATGAGATAAACGAGATTAAGTATTTAAAGAATGTCTTTTGTGATATTTATTATTACTTATTAAGAGATTTACTTATACCCATTATGAGATTTACTTACACTTATGATATTTATTATTATTGATATTTTTCCTTATTATGTTTCTTAATTATATTGTTTATTATTTACATTGTTAAATTTTATTATTACTATATTATAAAATGTGTTATTAATTAAAAATACAATTATAAAAGTATTTTCACAAAGATTCCAAAATGGAACTGTTATGAATGTTCAAGGACTTACTCACACAAAAACTGAACTAATATTATAATGTTAGCTGATGAATTTGGACAGTTAAATGAATTAGACATCCTTGAAATGAGGTAATGAACTATGCCATTCCAAATATGACTTTAAGAGGATTTTTGAAACAAACTTTTAAAAATTGATTTCTAGATTTGACATTGTTAAAAAAGAATTTAACGTTATTGTTTTTCATTTTTATGTTTCATTTTTATGTTATTACTATGGGTAATTGCTTATATTTTCAAATTACTTTTTGATGAGTACTTTAAACAAGATTATATCTTGTATTTGTATTGAAGCCTATTTTATTGTATTTAAATTTGAAGTTATTCCACGCATCACCTTGGTGTTTTTAAATTTGAATTCTATATTTATATAAAAAAGAGAAATTAATTTAAATTTTTTTTTATTCAGTATCTAATTATTATTACTTATATCAACAACTTCGTGAGCTAAGTCTGCATCATCTCCCTTTCTGTGAAATTGCAGGTCTCAGACCTACTTTTTCACCCGTCTTTCTAAAGGGGGGATTTTTGTAAAAAAAAAAAAAAAAAAAAAAAAAAAAAAAAAAAAAAAAAAAAAAATTGCGCCATTTTTTTTTTTTATTCTCTCTTAGCTTCAATTCTAAATTTGTGGAACATATTTCAATCTTAGTTTCGTAACTTGTAACAGCTAAAATTCTTTTTCTTACTTTAGTTATTAATAAATTATTTCTTGCTTCTCAAAAAGGCGGGAAGTATTTCGTAAGCTTTTTACTTTCTGGCATATTCCTGCGATTTTAATTTTATTTTTTATTTTTTAACATCGCGTGACAAGTGTTACTACGCGTTGCTAAAGGGCTTAGTGTTCCGAGGAAAAAATATAGTTCTTGCCAATAGACCGCCTATTACGGCCAATTAGAATTGATCATTTTGTCCGTTAGAGGCTCGAGTCCATCCTGATTGGATTTTTAAAATGATTGACGCGGAGTAGGAGGGCGCTAGTTTTGTCGTGAAAATGATTTTTTTCATTTGGCTTTGCAGGAGAGTAGAATGCACCTTTTCTTTAAACTATCAAGACGCGCGTTTTATTGCTCCGCTGAATTAGAATGCATTTTTTCTTAAAAAACTACTCGGAAGCCATGTCATGTTTCCCGAGAATGCGATTGACTTTCAAAAATTATTAGGATGCTGTTTCTTCTTTCTCCCCAAAATTCTAATATTGTGGAATGTAGCTTAATCACGGAGTTGGTGAAGTGGAAGTTATTCGATGAGAGTGCCAAGGTGATTGCGTGAAAGAACTTAACTTATTTATGAGTTCTAATAAAATTAATTTAAAGACTGCTTGATTGAACTTTCTTATGGGGAAATAGCCCAATAAACTCATCCACTGCTGGTCAAATTGCCGGAGCGACTGCTCAGCTCGTCCCATTGTTGATTCTTGGTAGTAGTAATCTGTTCTGCCTCATAGATGGTGTGCCACTGGAACTTGTACATTGTTATGGAACATCGATCGCGTCGAATCATTACATATATATATATATATATATATAATTGACAATATAGAAGCCTTTAGATGAGCAAAGCTCGGCTAGTTTATGTTCTAATAAATAAACTATTAGCATTAACACGTGTAAACCAGGCTTTCCGTCTAAAATATCATAAAAAAATAAAAATTCTTAATAAAATAAAAATTTAACAAATATATGTAATAAAACTGCGTAATTAAAAATATTACCTAATGCTGTCACTAATGTAAATGCTACAACTGTTGAAATAATGTTAATAATTTATGTTATGTTTTATAACGCTTTGAAATTGTATTTTTATCGTTTACCATATCCCCCCCCCCCCCCAACACACACACACACACACAAAAAAAAGTTTATCGATTAATAAATAGGATACGTTTTAAAGAAAAGAAACAGTCTCGGTGTGTTTTAAATCTGTCTGTCAATAAGATTTCTAAGCAAAGGACAGAAGTTATTTATATTTATCTTATTGTAGAAAACGTTGAAACTTTTGAAGCCTTTAAACCTATTTAAACCTTTCTTATCTTTCCTAATCTTAATTATTTTATATATGAAGTTTTCAAATTATTGCAATATAAAGAAGAATCAAGCATAGTTAATGTCCATTTTTAAAGCTGTACTAAACTTTTGTACTGAATGTTTTAATGTATCAAATGACAATAACCGTTTATCCCGTCTTTCAAAAACAACGCTAGATTAGTTAACGAAAAACAAATGTCGTTCGAACTTTGAAAACAACAGTTAAAGAAAACCCCTTCCGAAAAAGACTATAAAGGAAGATAGGAAAGGACCGAAAAAGAAGATATTGTTTAAAAAAAATTTCCAAGCCTATTGATGTTTGACTCCAGCCCCGCGGCCGACGTCATATGAATAAGCAGAGGTAGGTCAGCGTTACACTGTGTTTTATTATACAGGGTGTTTCGCTACCAGACCGACAAACTTCTAGGGGTGATAGTAGACATAAAGACAAACATTATTAAATAGGAAACCATGGGGCGCAAACGTCTTCTGTAGGAGCTAGGGGCCATTAAAGTTTAAGGTCCAAAAATCCAAAAGCTGATAAAAATTAGAAAAAAGGGTCGATTTGTTCGCGGTTTTCTCTAAAATCATTCTTTATATCACGATTTTTAATTTTTTTAATTTTAAAGGTTAAGTTCGAAAATTGTCGGTAGAGGGCGCTTTAGACTTTAGAGTAACGAACAAATACTTTTTGCCGTTCTTTTGTGCATGGGCTTGAAATTATTCTAAAGTTTAGACTTTAACTTAAATTTTAAGCCCAAAATCGGAAACATGAGGATCGGTTAACTAGCGAAAATTTAACTGTGAACCGAGGGGGAGATTTTAAACGCTCATAAATATTGGACAAACTAATCGATTTTGTTGCGGTTTGCGTGTAGGTCATTCCCTTGGTAATTATTTTATTCTAAATGACGTACAGCTGTGGTGTCCTCATTTTTCATAGAGGGCGCTTCCGACATATCTCTGATATTGCAATGGCATTACTCCTGGGTGTTTTACTACCAGACTATCATACTTCCAGGAAGTGTTAGGGATGCAAAAGCGACTCGGAGTCACATAGGAATGTAACGTTGAAAATGTTTTTTTTTCGAGTTATGGTTAAAGGAAGCAGAGAAAAAAACAACAGAAACAAGCAGAGAAACAGAAACACGTTAATATGACATAAAACAGTTTCTTTAAAGGTTTTACTAGAAAAGATGTTCAAAATTACGACCAGAAGTAATTCGACATGCTTAATAGCGGCATCGCTTTTAACTCCTCACGCTTTGAAAGATTCCTGGAATCTTTGATAGATTTCCGGAAGGTACAGAAATACGAGCTGCTAAGTCTTTAATTGATGGTACGGGATTCTCATACACTCAACTTTTCATGTGACCCCAGCAGAAAAAGCTCATACTTGATAGGTCCGGTGATCTGGCAGGCCAATAAACCGGGCCACCATGACCTATCCCCCGCTGTCCATATGTTACGTTGAGGTATCGGTGAACATCATAGGTAAAATGTGGAAGAGCCCGATCATGCTGGAACCACATAGAGCTGCGCAACGAGAGAGAAACTTTCACGCGCATTACCGTTCAGCTCCATCTATCGCAAGAAAATCGCAGCGCCATCTACTGTCGCTGTCAAGCTTGTCGGACTTTTTCTGGTCTTAATTTTGAACACATTTTACAGTAAAACCTTTAAATAAACTGTGTTCTTTCACTTTAATATGTTGCTGTTTCTCTGTTTGTTTCTGTTGTTTTTTTCTCTGCTGTTTTTTAAACGTAATTTGCAAAAAAGCAATTTTAAACGTTACATTCCTATGTGATTCCGGTCATTTTTGCATCCCTTACACTTCCTGGAAGTATGGTGGTCTGGTAGTGAAACACCCAGGAGTAACACAATTGAAATGTCAGACATGTCTCGGAAGAGCCCTCTATCAAAAAATGAGGACATGAAAGCTGTACGTCATTTTGAATAAAATAATTACCAAGAGAATGACGTGCACGCAAACCGCAACAAAATCGATTAGTTTGTCCAATGTTTATGAGCGTTTAAAATCTCCCCTTTGGTTCACAGTTAAATTTTCGCTAGTTAACCGATCCCCATGTTTCCGATTTTGGGCTTAAAATTTAAGTCAAAGTCTAAACTTTAAAATAATTTTAATCCTATGCACAAAAGAACGGCAAAAAGTATTTGTTCGTTACTCTAAAGTCTAAAGCGCCCTCTATCGACAATTTTTGAACTTAATCTTTAAAATGAAAAAAAAATAAAAAATCGTGATATAAAGAATGATTTTAGAGAAAACCGCAATGAAATCGAGCCTTTTTTCTAATTTTTATGAGCGTTTGAATTTTTGGACCCTGAACTTTAATGGCCCTTAGCTCCTACAGAAGACGTTTGCGCCCCATGGTTTCCTATTTAATAATGTTTGTCTTTATGTCTACTATCACCCCTCAAAGTTTGTCGGTCTGGTAGCGAAACACCCTGTATAGATTTCATATCGTCGTCATCATCATCAACAACAACATAATCATCACCCTCATCGGCAACCGTTTTCAATCCACTGCTGGATATAGGTCTACTTATATCTTTCCATTGCTTCCTGTCTAGTACTTTAATCATCCAATTTACATCGGCCACTTTTCTGATTTCATCACTCCATTTTACATGTAGTTGTCTTCTTGGTCGTTTTGTACCTCTGGGATACCACTGCAGGGTATTTTTTCTCCGTTTATATATCTTTATTCTTTTCCCTTCATCAATTATTTTTTTAAATAACTTATGCAATTTAATATTATTTTTACGATAAAGTTTGCGTTTGCAGTTTAATGCAATTTTTTAGATAAGGTATATAATTTAATCTTTTGATCTTCCTAGTCAAAAGGAAATTTTTTTCTGGTTGACCAGTTTTGCCTAAGGGCTCATATTTTAAAGTGTAACTTTTCAAATGACAAGAATATCTTATTGACATGAATTTATATTTAATTAAAACGCTTTTGAAATTTGCATTATCTACTTTTTTACTAAAACATTAAAACAAATTTTAACTTCTGGAGGATACCCTGAATAAACATTTTACTTTTAATTTAATGAATTTTGTGAATTGCTAGCATCCTTTTGACATCGTGTCGTGTTACAATATTTTTGCTTGTTTGTTTGTTTTTTACTTTTGCTTTGTTTATTATAAGGTGTAACAAAAAATGCTGTCCTTTTATATATATATATATATATATATATATATATATATGTGGGAATATTGAGTGATTAGCTTATGATTTAAGAAAAACTAACATTCTTGAAAAAAAAAGGAAAATTCTTGAAAGGTTTAATAGACATAAAATATGCAAGTAACATTCAATGATAACAGTAGAACTGAATAATATTTAAAAGAAATAAGCTTCCCTGAGCTTTTGATTAAAAATCCATCCAACTCGCCATTGCTGAAATCTATAGAACACCTCGTTCTTTCCACGCATCATCACACGAGTCTCATTTTGGATATCACGTTCATTAAATCATTGAGTTTATTATCATTTATTGCTGGATACTTTATTCTTTAATCCCACATTCTCGGTCATCCTGACGTTTCTGACGTCCTCGGCAGCTGTTTATAAAAATTTAGACACAAATTTACACATACAAAACAGGTAAACATAAAACAAAAACATGTCACGTTATGCAGATGCGTTACTCCAGGGCTTCATATATTCTGCAGCAGTTGAGGTCTTGTTGGGACCATCATGGTCTCCAATTTTTTCTACATCATAACGATCATTTGACTTTACTTTAGTAACTTTATAAGGTCCATGGAATTTTTCCTTTAATTTCAGACCTGTGCCGTACTGCGTTCTTTGGATTGCCACGAGATCATTTAATTTATATTTGTTGGGCTCTCTCCTCTTCTTGTTAAATTGTTTTCTATTTTCTTCTTGTATTTTCAAAATATTTTTTCTCGCTTCTTCTCTTACATTTTCCCGTTCCATCATCATGTGGTTTATATCTTCTTCCTCTAGTATTTCTTTAATCCTTAAGTCATTTTTATTTTTCATTTTTACGCCAATCATCAATTCAAACGGGCTGTATTTTGTACTTCTTGTAACTGTACTATTGAGAATTCTCTGCACATCTGCCACATATTTATACCATTTTGTGGGCTCATTCCCACATAGCTTTGCTAGTACAGGAATCAGGATGCTATGAATTCTTTCGATCTGTCCGTTTCCCCTGGGCATTCCTGCAGTAATTTTACCGTGTTCTATCCCTTGCTCTTTGCAGTATTCTATAAACTCATCTGATCTGAACGCTGGTCCCCGATCCGTTATTATTTTGCTGGGATTCCCGAACACAGTTTGTTGCAATGATAACTTTTCAATGACTTCCTGAGCTGTCGTGGATTTCACCGGATAAAAGCATACGAACTTAGTAAAGGCATCTACAACTGTGAATATATGCTGATATTTCTTGTTTGTTGATGGCAGCGGTCCAATATGATCAATGTGGTATGTGCTTAATGGTATATTCTCTTTTGGTATGGGCGTTAGAAAACCTTCGGCTTTGCCTCGTTTCTTGTTAAATAGAATACATTCGATGCAATTTACTACCAATGTTTCAACTTGTTTTCTCAGGTTAGGGATGAAGAACTCTTTTTTTACTAATTCTTCTGTTTTGACTGCAGCAAAATGCCCTTTATCGTGTGTTTTACGAATAATCTCTTTTTGCATTTCTTCAGGCACTACAAGTAACTCTCTTCCGTTATCAAACTTATACAACACGTTATTCTTGATAAGATATTCATTTTCTTCACCTTTTTTAACTAAAGATTTTATTGATTTTATGAGCTCATCTTTCTCCTGTGCTATAGCTATTCTAGCTGTCATCTCACTCTGTGATCTTGTAATTACTAAAACAGTATTTCTGCTCAAAGCATCTACATGTTTCATTTTATTCCCTGGTCTATGTGTGATTTCATAATCAAATTCTTCCATGAATAAAGCCCATCTTGCGACTTTTGGAGCCAAATCTTTTTTGTTTAATGTTTTCTGAAATGCTTCACAATCAGTTACTATCTTGAATTTTGTACCAAGTAAGTAGTTCCTGAATTTTTTAAGAGCTTCAATCATTGCCAATTCATAACTACAATATTTTTCTTGTTGCGGGGTTGTCTTTTTGCTCATGTATTGTATAGGGTGGAATTTTCCATCATCCGCTTTTTGTAGTAGTACTGCTCCGAAACCATGGCTACTGGCGTCGGTGTGTAATTCTAGTGCTGATCCTTGTTTAAATAAATGCAATACTGGTTTTTGCGATAATATTTCTTTTAATTTTTTAAACGCCTGTATTTGTTCTGTGCCAAATTCAAATGTGACATTTTTACGCAATAAATCAGTCAATGGTTTGGCTATTCGAGCATAGTTCGGAATAAATTTACGAAAATAACCTGTTAATCCTAAATATGATTGCAATTGTTTTATCGTTTTTGGTTGAGGGAAATTCCAAACCGCTGATGTCTTCGATTCAGATGGCTGTATCGTCCCATTTTCAATTATATAACCAAGAAATTCTATTTTTTTCCTTAAAAATTTGCATTTTTTGAAGTTAAACTCTAGCCCATAATCCGCTGCAACTTCAAGTACTTGTTTCAATTTCTCTAAACCTTCTTCTTCAGTTTGTGATGGAATAATAAAATCATCCATATAAATAACTACTGTGCCGTCACGTAATAACTTTCTAAACACCGTGTTTACATATCTTTGGAACTGGTTTCCTGATGTACATAAACCAAATGGACACTTCAAAAACTCATATTCCCCTTCGTGTGTCACGAATGCGGTGTATTTCCTGCTTTTCTCCTCAATTTCAACATGAAAAAAACCATTCTTTAGATCGAGAGTCGTAAATACTTTTGATCTCTCTAATTTATCTAAAACATCTTCAATTAAAGGTAATGGGTACCGATCTTTGATTATTTTCTTATTCAGTTTACGGTAATCTATGCATAACCTATACGAGTTGTCTTTCTTTTTAACTAAAACTACCGGTGCAGCGTAATCTGAAAAACTGCGCCTTATAATTCCGTCTTTCAACCACTGCTGAACCTGGTTTTCGATTATTTCTTGCTCTTTAAAAGGAAATCTTCGTGGCCGTTGACAAACAGGAATTTCATCAGATAAAATTATATTCATCCGTAATCCTGTATCTTTTGATTTATTTGGCTTGTATCCCTTTAATAATTCATTTATTTGTTTTCTTATATTAAAATTTCTCACGTGATCTAAATCAATTTCATCATCTTCTATGACGCTCGCTAAATTAATTAAGAAATTATCTCCTGCATTATTATCATTTACAATTATAATATTTTCATCACGTGAATTATCTAACGTTGACGTTTTCTTTTCATTGTTATTTCTGGCAGCATGATTCAATTTTATGTCAGAATTCTTCTGAACTTCAGTGTAACCTACTTCAATATTGTTGCGTTCGCCAACGATCTTAATTCCGTTCTCATCTATCGCCAATTTTAATTTGCTAATCACATCATATCCCAATAAAATATCATATGAAAGAGATTCTAACACATACAAATTTGCTTTGATTAGAAAACCATCAATATTAAATTCATATGAAAAGTATCCTTTAGGACAAACAACTACTCTTTATATGCCTGACAAAGAAATATTATTTGAACGTAATCTTGGCGATCCAATTTTCGTATAGTATTCATAACTGACCAGACTGATATCACTTCCAGTGTCAAAAAAGATCTGTGTCTTTTCACCGTTAATATCAATATTTATCATGCGATCCGGCTTGGCGCTGTTTGTTTGTTTGATTACTGCAAAATTTATCTCCTTGTGATTGGATAATCGCGGGTTTTGGCTCCCGTTAATATCGGTGTCTAACATGTGATCCGATTTGGCGCTGTTTGTTTCTTTGATTAATGCACAATTCACTTCTTTGTGATTGGATAATCGCGGGTTTTGGCTCCGATTTTGGCTGTCATAATTTATTTGACTATTATTCCCATTTTTACACTGGGATATTACGTGGCCAAGACGGTTACATTTAAAACATCTAATTTGTGCCCTGTTTCTTTCATTTAAATTAGAAGATTCATTTTTATTAGCTGTATTATCTGCGAATTGTTGTTTTCTTAAAGTATCATAACGTTGAGATGGTAACCACGGTTTTGAATTGTTATTTTCGCGCATTTTTGACTTCCTATCTTCAAAGTGGTGTGAATTTCTATTCATGGTTTTAATATTACGCCTTGCTGTTTCGTAATCATCTAGTTTACAAACTAATGTATCAACACTTTTAATTTTGGGAAGATCATCGATGAAATGTTCCTTCATTTCTATCGGTAATCTTCTTTTGATTTGATCTACCAGTATTAATTCTTTTAAATCTTCAAAATTCGACACATCAAGACCGGTAATCCATTCTTCTAAATAATTCCTTAACTCAAATGCTAGATCGCGCCAAGTGGCTGAGTTTTCTTTCTTATGCGACATTAATTTTTGCCTAAACTCTTCTGGCGTCAATTTGAATCTTTTGAGCAGCAAGTTTTTTACATAATCGTAGTTATTTGTTAATGTTTCTGGTTCTCTAGTTATAACATTAGCAATTTCTAGCGGCATTAAACTTAATAAGTGCATGACCCAATTCTCTTTTGTTATATTCATCCTAGAAATCTGTCTCTCGAATAGAGCTAAGTAGATACTAATATCACCCTTCCCATCAAAGTGTGACATTAATTTAGACAAATCTAGTTGCTTACCTGTACCAGTTACAGCCGAACCGTCACTTGTATTTATCATATTTCCTTGAAGTTCAATTTTTCGTAATTCGTACTCCATTTCCATCTTCTTTTCCTCTAATCTTCTTTCTGCTTCTAACCGTAACCGTCTTTCTTCTTTTTCTGCTTCTAGTCTTTTTTCTTCTTTTTCTGCTTCTAGTCTTTTTTCTTCTTTTTCTGCTTCCAGCCTTAATCGTCTTTCTTCTTTTTCTGCCTCTAGTCTTCTTTCTTCTTTTTCTGCTTCCAGCCTTAATCGTCTTTCTTCTTTTTCTGCCTCTAGTCTTCTTTCTTCTTTTTCTGCTTCTAATCTTCTTTCTTCTTTTTCTGCTTCTAGTCTTTCTTTTTCTATTCTCTCCGCGGCAATGACTTCAAGTCGAACTTTTACAAAATTTTCTTCATAATCCTTCGATTCAGTCACCAACTTTATCAAATCAATGATTCTTGGACTCTGAGGCACAACTATACCTAGGTCATCACACAATGTTAACAAGTCCGCCTTTCTAGCTTTATTCAGAACAGACATTATAATTTTTGTTTACACTTCAACAAAACAATATAGTGCACTATCTTGCAGGCTTGATTACGGATAATTTCTAATCATTACACATATAACAAACAGTTCCTTTTTTACATAATACGTATTAGTTTAAAAACAAAACATTTTTCTTAGACTTAGATCTTCTTAGTGTAAAATAGCTTTCATCGTGAAATTCAAATTCAAATATAAATCAGCGAAATCATTCAAATCCCGGCAACGAACCCCCAAAACTTGTGGGAATATTGAGTGATTAGCTTATGATTTAAGAAAAACTAACATTCTTGAAAAAAAAAGGAAAATTCTTGAAAGGTTTAATAGACATAAAATATGCAAGTAACATTCAATGATAACAGTAGAACTGAATAATATTTAAAAGAAATAAGCTTCCCTGAGCTTTTGATTAAAAATCCATCCAACTCGCCATTGCTGAAATCTATAGAACACCTCGTTCTTTCCACGCATCATCACACGAGTCTCATTTTGGATATCACGTTCATTAAATCATTGAGTTTATTATCATTTATTGCTGGATACTTTATTCTTTAATCCCACATATATATATATATATATATATATATATAATTGACAATATAGAAGCCTTTAGATGAGCAAAGCTCGGCTAGTTTATGTTCTAATAAATAAACTATTAGCATTAACACGTGTAAACCAGGCTTTCCGTCTAAAATATCATAACAAAATTAAAATTTCTTAATAAAATAAAAATTTAACAAATATATGTAATAAAACTGCGTAATTAAAAATATTACCTAATGCTGTAATAATGTAAATGCTACAACTGTTGAAATAATGTTAATAATTTATGTTAATGTTTTATAACGCTTTGAAATTGTATTTTTATTGTTTACCACCCCCCCCCCCCAACATACACACACACAAAAAAAAAGTTTGTGTGTTTTAAATCTGTCTGTCAATAAGATTTCTAAGCAAAGGACGGAAGTTATTTTTACAAGGTAGAACCCGTCGAATTTCGACGAAAGAAAATGTTTAAGAAGGAACTGTTTCATTGATTTATAATAAATCTACTTAATTAGTCGCAACAAAAAATACACCTTATGTTCGTCAGTCTAACTCTTAAACAAATGATATTTAACATAAATTTAACAAAATACTATTTCTATAAAACTCAGTTGTAGAAATTATTAAAATTAAACTTAATCGATATGTAAACAATCTATACTATTAACCGCAGTAAACGTCTGTCTGTCTATCTGTCTGTACCGCTAAAAACTTTTCTCAACGGCCGAGTGGAGTGGCGCTCTGGGTGTCTATCGACTTGGGACGATTCGGCCTTTTGTGATAATGAATTTCGAGAAAATCGCCCGGCTATTACCCGAGGTATTAATTAAAAACTACCCGGGAAACGTGACAAAAAATCCAATTCCGAGACGGTTCTCTGACGGCGCTCTCCGGTCGAAACTAGCTTTCCGCGGATGAAGAACCACGAAGGTGTCGAAAATGCGAAAATTAAGGAGTTTTATATAACGTCGCATCCGCGCTGCAGATTCACGGATTTTAAAACAAATTACATATTCTTGAAGGAAATTAAAAGACCTTTCTGACGGTTTATTCGGTTTCAAGAAATACGAACATTAACCTTTTGAAAAAAACGTTTTCTCGAAAGCTTTCATTTTCCATTTTTCTCCGCAGAATTTTCGACCGAAAACTATCGAATTTTAAAACGATTCCATCCTTTTTAATTTTGGAGGCACGACAAAGAAAAAAAAATACCCCCTCAAAGACGCTTCTGTCTAATTTCCAACGGTGTGTTTATTTTTGAAATATTCTAATATTAACCTTTTGAAAAAAAATCGAGAAAAAGAGTCTCCGATCGTACAATTTTGTTTGCTTTTTCGACACTTTTTCCGCTCATATTTATATGAATAAAATCCCTAATTTTCAATATTTCTTTTCCATCTTTATGCACCTCTTAGTGAATACATCGTTTTGAGTTGTGTCAAAATTTCAAAAAGATACAACGGTTAAAAGTATTTTTAAATATGTAAAAACCGCGAAATTACGGCGTAAAACGGGCGATTTTTTTTCTGCCATATTTTTAGGTAAAAGTAGCCCTTAAATCCTGTATTCTTCAATGATCTTTATATGTGTGTTTGGGGTACTGGTTTTACAGCTTGCATAATATTTCTGAAAAAATCGGGAGGCCGTAACTGTATTTTAAATAATATAATAGGCGAATTTTTTAATTTAAATTATTAAATGTGAAAAATGAAAAAACTAAAAATTAAAAATTTTCTACAAAATATGCATATTTTTACACGAAAATTATACTCGAGGTTTTTTTCAAAGTGTGTAATAGTAATACATTGCGACCTCACTAATCCGACACTCGGTAATCCGTATATTTTTAAAATATCGTTAGAGAACATTATTGCAAATAAATACATTTTAAAATTTGACATTTCTTTAAAATCTTCATAAAAGCAATTAGAGAATACCGTGGTACAAGTTGCATCACTATTTTGAAACGATACAACAGTTAGAAATATTTTTAAATAAATAAAAACCGTGAAATTACGGGGAAAGAACGAACTTCCTTTTTTTTGTTTCATATTTTTAAGGAACAATTTTTACTTAATTTCAATATTTCCTTAAAATCGGCTAATACCATTCTTGGTAATCCACTTTTAATGAGGTATGAAATTTTTGGAAAAATATGGCTATCAGAACTATCTTTTAAATAAAATAATAGGTGTAACCATTTGCAGAACAACAAACATATTTTTATAAATATTAAATCTTCATCTTTTGTATAAACAGAAACAATGTTTTTCGCATTGCGCATGCTTGCACTTAGCCAAGCTACGCCGATATGAAAAAATCAATGGGTTTTTTTATATCCACATAAAAGAACAATTTTAAGTAATGAAAAAACAATTATGAAAATTAATAAGAAAGTATTTTTCTTAATGCACTTTGACGTACGGGAGGAATATTTACGAGCACGAACAAAACTAAGATTTGTATTCGACATTTTCCCGCACGAAATTGATTATCATGTAGGGAGCATCGAAACAACTCAACTCTTTCCAGTGTTTCAACTCGAAACCATGGAGGAAGAAGATAGGTGGAGGTGAACTAAGCCTTAAAAAAGGTTTGCAATGTGAATCCATTTATCGCTCAAATTTTAGTGTACCAAACAAAAGCACGTGGAAAATTGGAAAGCTTCCAAAAAAGGAAGGGATTTTGTATTAATAAGACGAATTGAAAGAAATGAATTACAGCTGGAGCATTTTTTGAAGAAGAAATAGGAAATTTTTAAAATGGTCTTTGTTCTATTATTATTTATTAAAAGAAATGTTTAATTTTAAAATAATTGAAATTGGGAAATTATTATTATTATTATTATTAAATGTCATTATTATTATTAAATTTCAAATTAAAATTAAATAAGAAATTGAAAACTTTTTATACTAACTAAAAATTGTATTATTAGTTTTCTTTTTACAGTAATTTTTATTAACACTTTTCAACAAAATTGAAAAATGTTTATGCATTCGTTTTGTCTGTCCGTCTGTCCGCGCTCTAACTCTCGTAAATATACTCGGAATGCAAAGAAATTTTACCATGTTATTGAAGTTTACACAAGCACAAACCCTATTAAAAATGAAGTTTCTACCACGATTAGTTCATTTACAGGGACAGTCAAAAGTTTTCGATTATATTAGGGCCAATGGGGAAAAATCGTTTTAAATTAATTTTAAAGATGTTGCGGCCGGACAAACGTATTCACATTTATTTGCATCTACGAAAAGCACACTAAAATATGCAGCTGAAAGAATAGTTATTCATTTACAGGGCCACACAAAATAATTCTAATACATGATAATAAAGGAGGAAATTGTTTGCGACATATTTTAACGATGGTAAACGGTATCATGTGTAATCAAATTGATATACGTCGCTGAGACTTAATATGAGTTATTTCAGCATAATGCGAAGTGCATAGCATTTACAGGGACACACATAAGACTTCAAAAAGCATATTCTATTCGAAATACTGTATATTACGCATGGTAACTGTTCCATGGATGAAAGGCATTTTTAATTATGAAATGGGCTTTTAAGTGTCACTAAATGTATTCACATTATATGGTGTGCATAAATGTTATAATAGTTACACATACTAATACATGACTAATACATGACAATAAAGGACATTACTAATACATGATAATAAAGGAGGAAATTGTTTGCGACATATTAACGATGGTAAACGATATCATGTGTAATCAAATTGATAACGTCGCTGAGACTTAATATGAGTTATTTCACGAATAATACGAAGTGCATAGCATTTACAGGGACACACATAAGACTTCAAAAAGCATATTCTATTCGAAGTACTGTATATTACGCATGGTAACTGTTCCATGGATGAAAGGCATTTTTAATTATGATATGCGCTTTTAAGTGTCACTAAATGTATTCACATTATATGGTGTGCATAAATGCTATAATAGTTACACAATTAAGATATACAGGGTTACTCAAAAGAACTCGGAAAAGTTACTGAATGTGAGTGTAATTTACTTAAAGGTTTGTTTTTAAAAAGTTTTGCATTTTTACGTCGATTCGCATTTAGTTTATCGTGAAATGTTTGTAGAATATAGATTAAATGATATACAGGGTCACGCAAAGAACTGGATACAGGTTTGTTTAAGGATGATAATTTCTGGAAATAATATTTAAATAGTTTAAAGAGTATTGTTGTTTAACATTTTTTATTTATTTTTTTATATAATTAATTTTAGCAAAATACTTTCGTGTAATAAAGGTACTAGGTAAACTGCAGGGCTGAACAAAAGTATTGAAGTATGTTTTACATCTATTCGTATAAACTGCCAAAAGAAAAATTTCATCCAGCTAGGCATTTTTTTGCTAAACTAAATTTCTCCATGATATAGTATATATATCAACCGACAAATCAAATACAGAGCCGTTCAGAAGTATTGGAATACATATTTGGTTATGGGCAGTAACACCTATTTCCCTGAATAACGAAGTTTTGTTAAAGAATTAAGGAAATTTGGATAGTGTTTTATAATCTATGCTTAACGCGGGATTTTTTTTTTTTTTTACTGGTTAATACTTTGTAACGTAGATGAAAAATGTTTATGACTCCGGTTTGTGTGGCCGAGTTCTAACTCTTGTAAATAAACTCTGATGCTCGTAGCATTTTTTATATGTTATTGACGTGTACTACACCGTGATCGCTATTGAAAAGGAAATGTGTAGAATTTGTTCATTTGCATAGACAGTTAAAGTATTCTGTTACATTATGGTCAATGGGAAAAATCGTTTCAAGTTCATTTCAATGACGTTAGACCATTTAAAACATAAAGAAATTGATATGCATTTATAAATGGCAGTATAACAAGCATTTTGTAGAATATGGGGTTTTGTTAAACATTTATTATTTATTTAAAGAACCACACAAAAGAATTCCGTTTATGGGGATAATGATATATGGTTGGGAGCTTTTAGCGGCCAAAATATGTTACTAAATTATAGTGAAATAGACATAAATTATTCACTGATTCTCCTCAACGCTACATTTCCGCACCCACATTCCTTTACAAATCTGCTCATTAATGTTCCCGCTAATTGCCTTTACATTTCTGATGCATAACTTTGAAACACCCTGTATAGGCATATTCAAAATGTGAAGAGTGTAGCTCAATATAGTTTAAAACCGGGCTTTTTCAATATTTTTCGTGATGATATAAAATTTCACGCAAAGGAAAGTAAGAGTGTTTAAAATGATATAATGTTGCTTAAACTGTCATGTTGAAAAATTATAATATTGCAACATTATAAAAAAGTGATATTATAATTTTGCTTATTTGCTCAACGCTTAAAGCTGCACAAATAAAAATGAATGTTAAATTTGCAGCGAGACTAGATCCTTGAATGGGTCGGGTTGTGTATTTTACCTGAACACGAAAATTCTATTCAAATCGGAATCCAACATAAATGTTTTTTTATCGATCTGAACCGCTAATATTTGAATTCGAATCCGACACATAAACAGTATTCCGCCTGAAACAGAGCTAATTTTAATACTTACAACGTTATTAAAAAATTCCAAAACATGTTTTAAAACAAATATTGTTGGCATATAGTCATGCTTTACATTAATAAGAACAATTTTTGACAAATATAAAAATTTTACTTCTTCAAAATAACAGCATTAACAATAAAAAATTTTGAGAAACAATTAATAAACAAGTTGGAAATAACACGTGAAGCGTAACAAATGACGTGCGTTCGTACGATAACGAAGTTTTTAAAATATTCAGATCTTGCTGATATAGTACCCGTAAGACATCGTAACGTCACTGCAACGTCGTTATGAAGTCACATTGTGACTTTGTGACCATGGATTGTCGATGTGACGTCACGTGACGTCGAAGTGAAGTCACAGTGACTAAAATGTGAAGTCGTTATGGCCGTTTTAGAGCTTTTTTGTGACGTCACATTGTGATCATTTTGCGACGTCACAATGTGACCAATTTGTGAAAAATGTGTCATTTGTGACTACTTTGACATTAACATTGTGACGAACTGTGAAAATTTTTTTAGAAAGTCACATCTTAGTCACATTGTGACGTCACTGAGTGGTGGCATTTTCGTCACAGATGTGATGTGACCAAAGTGACTCACAGTGACGTCATTGTGACGTCACTGTGAACATGCATGCTATGAGGGTAGACAGTACTTCGGTTATATTATAGTAGTAGAAATCTTTTTGTTCCTGTAAATATACAGGAAGTAATTTTTATTACACCTCAGCAACGTATATCATATTCATAAAATGCTAAATAGTTTAATGTAATTAAAACACGCCCCACAAACAATGTTACTCCGTATAGCTTTATGTAATGGAATACTTTTGTGTGCTCCTGTAATTTAAAAACAAATATTCTTTGCATCACAGATTGTACAGAATGTATATTTTAGTATATATATACTTCATAGGTTCATGTCAGTTTTATTATGTTTGAATTAGTTTAACACCATTAAAATGCATTTGAAACTTTTTTTCCCATTGACCGTAATGTCATGGAATATTTTTTATTGTTCCTGTAATTGATTTATGCATCCAATTTCTATAAAATTTAAAATGACACGACAAAATTATGTAATAATTATTTGTTTTAAATTTCAAATGATTAAAATGCATTTGAAACCCCCCTTGACCGTAATGTAACGGGATACTTTTGATTGTCCCTGTAATTCATATATGCATAATTGATCTATCTTAAATTTGAAATAACTTGACAAAATTATGTATTAATTATGTATTTTAAACTTCAAACGATTCGGTTGGGTAGTTTTTGCGTTGTTATATGCGAATGGACAGACAGACGGATGGACTGAACGACAACTATAGGTGCTACGTATTTACATAATTACGAAAGCACCTAAAAACAACAGATATAAAGCATAATAAAATTTGAGAGCTGTAAAATAAATGAGCTGATTTTCACGCAGTAAAAATTTCGATTCTTATCATGGTTTTAAAATTATTAGAAAATAAATTACACATCTTTTAAGATTAATCGCATTTAAATGCGAAAAATGAAGCATAAATACAGGGTTTCGATATTACAAATAGATTTATTCTAAATAAATAATTCAGGGATAAAAAAAATCAAGATGAATATATAAAAAGAAATTTGTTTTGTTACATATTAATAATTGCATTTAAATAATATTTAAAATATAATAATGAAAACATTCTTTTAAAATAATGTATGAAAACATAAGTAATAAATATTAATCTAAAATACAGATTTCTGATTGCAAACGATTTTCAGATATTAGCAAAATAATGTTATCTTTTCAAGAAAAATGTTAAAAGATTTTCTATTTTGATATTTAAAACACATATAATTAAATAATCAAAGAAATTTTTACCTGTGAAGCGCTGTCTAATAAAAAATTTGACGATAAAAAACAAGAGCAATCAAATACGGGTTTTAACCGGTTTGAATTCATAGGCGAATCAAAGCACGTGGTTTTGTTTGGACTTAATGTGACTTAATGTAGGGTTACATTTTTGGCATCACCCAAATCATTATAGTTCACCTCCAGTATATTCTTCCTCCATGACTCGAAACTTTATACGAAGCGCCTGCTTTAAAAATTGTACTATTAACCGCAGTAAACGTCTGTCTGTCTGTACCGCTAAAAACTTTTCTCAATGGCCGAGTGGAGTGGCGCTCTGGGTGTCTATCGACTCGGGACGATTCGGCCTTTTGTGATAATGAATTTCGAGAAAATCGCCCGGTAATTACCCGAGATATTAATTAAAAGCTACCCGGGAAACATGACAAAAAATCCAAGTTCCGAGACGGTTCTCTGACAGAGCTCTCCGTCGAATGGTTGATGGTTTGTGGTCAGCGGTCAATTTATGGTTTGTGGTCAGCGCTTAGAAAACGCAAGTGTGCACCGGGCCTTAGAGAGATTATTTTTTTCAGAAAGGGGCCGCTAGCGGGCGAAGCTCGCTAGTAAAATATAATAAAGATCTTGTATTATTATTAAATTATCAATTACGGCTCTAATGCACGGTATTCCAAAATGTAAAATAGCACAATGTACTCCCCTCTGACTCTATCATAGAATTTTTTTCCCCCATAAAATCTAAATCCGACATTTTTTTTTTTTTTTTTTTTTTTTTTTTTTTTTTACCACTTCAAAATTTTCTTACGCACCTCTCTTATCCGTGTTCACCTTTAAAAAAATGGTATTTTAATTTGATCATTTCAAAATCATTTTAATTTAAAACTTGAAATCTCGATTGCTATTAGCTATAAACAGATACTAATTTATTTATATTCTTTCAAATGTAAATGAAAATTTCTGAAATAAGCTGCTTGCAATAAATACGATATACAATATTCCTGTGACGTCAGAGTATAAAAAGAAAGTGTTGTATCGTGTTTAAAGAAAATTTTTAATAAACTAAAAACCCTTTAAGTAATAAATAAAAACGAACTAAAAGAATTTTTTTTTCACTTAAAAAAATGGCAACAAAAGATACATTAATTTTCTTTTTTCGGCTTTTTTCATTTTCATTTTAATAAAAATGGAGTATGTCTGTTGCCACAATTCAAAAACGGTATAAAAAACTACGAAAAAATTAATAAATCAAAAACAAATAAAGATACAGCTTTCAAACAAATCGCATTAAAAAGTAAATTTTTTTCGTATACGATGGTATAAAAAGTGAAAATGTACGGTATTTAGAAGTTTAAAACTTTGCAAAAGAAAAAAATGCAAAACTTAAATTTCATTTCAAATTTTAAAGTGTTGCCATTCGCAAAATGACGTATGCGTTACGCACAGATAAGTTTGGCCTTTATAATATAGATTAATAAATCAAAAACAAATAAAGATACAGCTTTCAAACAAATCGCATTAAAAAGTAAATTTTTTTCGTATACGATGGTGATGGTATAAAAAGTGAAAATGTACGGTATTTAGAAGTTTAAAACTTTGCAAAAGAAAAAAATGCAAAACTTAAATTTCATTTCAAATTTTAAAGTGTTGCCATTCGCAAAATGACGTATGCGTTACACAGATACGTTTGGCCTATATAATATAGATTAATAAATCAAAAACAAATAAAGATACAGCTTTCAAACAAATCGCATTAAAAAGTAAATTTTTTTCGTATACGATGGTGATGGTATAAAAAGTGAAAATGTACGGTATTTAGAAGTTTAAAACTTTGCAAAAGAAAAAAATGCAAAAACTTAAATTTCATTTCAAATTTTAAAGTGTTGCCATTCGCAAAATGACGTATGCGTTACGCACAGATACGTTTGGCCTTTATAATATAGATTTATCTTATTGTAGAAAACGTTGAAACTTTTGAAGCCTTTAAACCTATTTAAACCTTTCTTATCTTTCCTAATCTTAATTTTTTACATATGAAATTTTCAAATTATTGCAATACAAAGAAGAATCAAGCATAGAATCAATCATCCACTTTTATTTTATAGAAAATAATAGGTATTTGTGAAAGAGTGAGAAATATGCAATTACGAAGACTTCGTAATTTCGTGTGTAAGTTTTGTTATGTTTGAACTATTGTTTTCAGTTTTATTCACAACAATCAGTAGAGTCTAGAAATGTCTAAAAGAAATCGTTTGCCCGATTCATTAAGGTGACGGTCGCCCCGGGCGCGGAAATTCAGGGGGTGTAAAATTTATACTACTAGCGTCATTTGTGGCCTGTCACAAGAAAAATTTGGTATTTGGGGGCGCCAAATGGCAACTTTGCAACAGTTTTCTCTTCGCACGCCCCTGGGAAATGGGGTTGTCACAGGCTGATACTGCTAGACGGCTCAATATGTCTTCCAGAATAGTCCAACGACTCTGGATCAGTATGAATCCAAAGATTCTGTGTCCAAAAGACATGTTCCAGGCCACCCACATGTTACAACACCTGCAGAAGACCGGTTTCTAGCACTTTCGCCCAAAGAGAAGACGCACTACTGTGCCGCAACTCATTGCAGACCACTTTGCAGCAGCAGGGAAAAGAATCTCTGCTATTACGGTGTGAAGACTTCTTCACAATGCAGTTCTCTACGCAAGACGACAAGTTCTATGTGTCCCCTTCAACAAACAACAGAGAAGGTCCCGTCTATGTTAGGCAAGATAACATGTTTCCTAAACCAGATAACAGTGGGCTTCTGTACTCTTCACATACGAGTCCAGATTCATACTGGATATCGATTCAGGACGTCTTCTGATCTGGGGAGAACAATGCACTCGATACCATCAATCAAACACTGTTGGAAAACACAGGTACAGAAACAGTGGAATCATGGTTTGAGTAGGGATTTCACTCGGAAGCCACACTGACCTGCATGTGTTCCATGGAGGAACTCTGACTGGTGCGAGATATCGGGATGAGATCCTTGATTCATATGTGCACCCATATTCTGGTGCTATTGGCAATGGTTTCATTCTAATGGATGAAAATGCGAACCCACACCGAGCTGTGGTTGTTGAGAGTAGTAGGAAAAGGAGAGTTTAAGGACAGCCGCAGGTGGCACTGTGGCACCGTGCCTCCTGCGGTGCCTCCTGCGGCTGTCCCACCGCCACCATCCCTCCTGGCCCCTCCTGCGGTGCCTCCTGCGCCCACCGTGACACCACCGTCCCTCCTGCGCCCACCGTGCATCCCCCTCCACAAACGCCCCCTAGTGGAAAAAAGGAACATTCTATTCTAACAGGATAGGTGAACAACCTTCCCTAATTAAAAATATTATCAATCACATCTCAACATTGAATCATACTATAAGATGAAGATTAAATTTGTATTTGAATTTTAAACAACCGTAATTTTAATGAGTATTATTAATTAAGCGAAACAATTAAAATTTCAGTTTTTAACCATTTTATTTAGATTTCTTCAACTACAAGATGAGATTATCAATTTAACTCAAGAAAGTTAAACATATATTTGAATTTTGCTTCATAGACATCTTAATGAGTAGTATTAATTAAGTAAAAACAATAGAAAATATCCAGTTTTATAGAAAAAGACTGATTTCTTACGATTTTTATCAACTATATGATCAATGTAACGACTTAAAAGTTGGAAGTTAAACATGTATCCTAGTTTTTCAACAGCTATAGCCTTAATGAGTATCGTTAATTAAGTAAAAAAAACAATGGAAAATATCAAGTTTTATGGAAAAAGACTGATTTCTAACGATTTTTATCAACTTAAGAGAGAAAACTTAAACATACATTTCAGTTTTTCAACAGCTATAACCTTAATGAGCATTCATAATTAAGTAAAAAACAATGGAAAATATCGATTTTATAGAAAAAGACTGATTTCTTACGATTTTTATCAACTGCAACATCAGTGTATCGACTTACAAGTTGAAAGTTAAACATGCATTCTAGTTTTTCAACAGCTATAATCTTAATGAGTATCGTTAATTAAGTAAAAAACAATGGAAAATATCAAGTTTTATAGAAAAAGACTGATTTCTTACGATTTTTTCAACTCAAACTTCAGAATATCAATTTGATAGAAAGAAATTTAAGCATGCATTCCAGTTTTGGACAACCATTTCCTTCATGAGCATTATTAATTAAGCAAAACAGAAAATATTAAATTTTTAACTGATTTCTTCATATTTTTTATTTATTTATTTATTTTTTAATATAAAATCAGAATACACAACTTAAAATAGAAATTTAAACATATTTTTTAGTTTTTGAACAGTCGTTACCTCAAAGAATTTCGATAATTGAACAATTAACAAAGGAAACTAATGATTTTTTAACGAAAAAAGACGAATTAAACGAATTTGGTTAACTTTTACTCTAATTGGAAATTTCATCGTACTTTATGTATACCAACTAAGTAGAATTTTAATGCATAAACGAATAATTTAAAGAAATCCCCAACACACAAATGTGAACCTGCAGAGCATTTCTTATTACGTCATATCTAAACTAAAACTTTTTTCTGCAACCCCACCATGCATGCATTCCAGGTAGGGGAACATAACAAAGAATCTTGACGTCACAACTTACAAAGGTATACAAATGTTTACGTTCAAGAAAAAGTATCACATAGAGTGAAAAAAAGAAGAGATTTAAGTTATTTATCCATTCTAGTTTTATAACAGTTACTACAACATCTCCAAATTAAAATTTGGAAGTCATAATGAGTATAATTAATTAAGCAAAATAATAGAAATATTAGTTTTTCAGAGGGGAAAAGACGAATTTAAACAAATTTTATTAGTTTTACACTAGTTTAATAATAATTTTAAGGAGGAAAAAGACGAATTTAAACTTTTTTTTTTTAGTTTTACACTATTTTTTCTCATCTCCAACATGGATATATCAATTTTAACAGAAGAATTAAACGTATATTATAGTTTTTAACAACAAAATCTTAACAAGTATCATTAATTAAACAAAAATAAATATCAGTTTTAAAGAAAAGACGAATTTGAATAATTTTACACTAGTATTTTCAAAAGCAACATGGAAATATCAATACTTATTCACATATTTCACTTATTCACTGTATTCAATACTATATTTAATAAATTTGGATACACTTTAAGAATTTCCTAATCTATAATTAAATATTAGCTGTATATTTAATGTTACCCATGTTTTCAACATTAGTTCATAATCGTGAATTTTGTATTTTAAATACCATGTATTCAGGTTCAGATTATTTTCACTTGAAATCATACAGAATTTTTTAACAGAGTTTGTTTTTGAAATCATTGAAGCAACTGTATTTAATATTTTTAACACCAATTTTCTAAGATTTTCTAACATTTTCCGATTATACATTCTTCAGAAGTACATTTCTAAATGCTACAATCACTTTACATATCGAAAAGATATCATTGAAGCAACTGTATTTAATATTTTTAATACCAATTTTCTAAGATTTTTTAACATTTTCCGGTTATACATTCCTCAAAAGTTATTATTACGTATTCTAAACAATAGCAAATATTAATTTTAAGAATAAAAAGACGAATTTAAACAAATTTTATTAGTTTTACACTATTTTTTCTCACCTCCAACACGGATATATCAATTTTAACAGAAGAATTAAACGTATATTTTAGTTTTTAACAACAAAAATGTAATAAGTATCATTAATTAAACAAAAATAAATACCAATTTTCAAGAAAAGACAATTTTTTACACAAATTTTCAACTTTGAAATACATCGCTTACATATATTGTTACAGTATATTACTAAACTTAAACTTTTTAAAAAGTTTGAATGTCTTTACAAAGGGTTCATACTTATATTTTTCACGTCTTGACTGCATTCGAAATCTTACAACAAAAGTATACTTTTATTATTATTATTATTATTATTCTAGAAAACCTAAAAAATCGTTTCTTGCTGCTTTAGACATTTGACATATTAAAACTACTCTACCCATATAATTAATCAAATTAGGACATGATTCATCTTACACTTCAAAATTTCTGAATTTTTACAATACTTATTTTCATCAAACTTTATTCTTGATCCTATATATTTTAATAGCACAGAATTTTCACATCTGTTTTTATCTACTTATCAGAAAATTATTAAAACACCCAACAACATTTTTCAAATATGAATATTATCTTTACAATTTAATGATGCAAAACATACACGAATACAAAGTTTAATTTTTACAAACATTTCATATTTCAAACCAAACTATTCGAAATTTTCACAACGTAAGAGCAAACATTAGACGAACTTTTTAACATTAATATTGCTTAGATCTTTTCATCATAACTTTTAACTATGATAATTATCCATTTTTAGGTTGATTGTCGAAAAACTGTAACTGAAATTACATAAACTTAATGTAAAAAACCATGTTCTCACACAATTTCTTGAAATTCAACAAAGAATTGACTATTACTCCAATACTTATCTACTTCAATCTCGACTCTCGATAGTATATAGATATTACATCATTACATACTTACAACTCTTTTCAAACGTTTATCAGAAAATCAAGCCAATCAAAGTCTAGTAGTTATCACACCTGTTCCTCAGAAATATTACTATCATATGAAACAGTAAAGAAAATTAATAGATATTTAATATTTAATAACTTCATACGTGAAATTACTGTGGAATGAGAATACTAATAATCAATAAAATCAACTGTTGGACAAAAAAATAGTACAGATTACCGAAAATTCAAATCATTTTTTCTACAAAAATTACAAAAATTAACAAATGAATGACCAGTTAGAGAAATAATTAAAAAAAAATAATGAACATATTTACAAATTTATTAAAATCACACCTTTTTCTGGATTACAAACCACAATTTCTTGAAAAATTTAACACCGAATTTGTAAGATTTTAATCCTAGTATTACATACACTCAATAAATATTCAAAATTAACAAAAAAATAATTTTTTTAGTCTCATCAATAAGCAGAAATTCTATATTAAAAGAATATTTTCATAGTAGTACTTATAAAAATGAGAGTTTACAAACTGATTTTCATAATTTTATCACATTTAAACTTAATTTTTATACATAAAACATTATTTAATCAAATTTTATACTTTCTAATTCAGTAAAATTCAATACTTTTTTAGTTTTTAAACCAATACCACAATATTTATTTACATCAAACTTGATTCTTTACCTTTTATATTTCCACATTACACAAGTGAGTTAAATACTAACTTGGAACGGGAGTTGAAGTCAATTGATTCAATTCGATTTTCATCGTATACGCATTTCCCCTACACGAAATTTCTTACTTCTATAATCATCTAATGTATTAAAACTAATCTACTCATATTTTTAATCAATTCATCAGATGTTTCATCTCGCACTTCTGAATTATCATCCACCAAGTTGCTTAAAATATAAATACTATCTTTAAAGTTTTAATGTAGTATACATGACTAATCTTGAGTTTCCATCTATACTATTAATCAAATTATCATATGTTTCATCTTACAGTTCAACGATTTCTGAATTATCGTCCATCTAGTTGTTTAAAATATTAATAAAATGTTTATAGTTTTTGATTATACATAGTATGTATGAATACAATCTTTAATTTTTAACAGTTCATATTTCAAATAACCTATTTTCGAAACCAAACTATGTGAATTTTACCACAATACTTATCATCATACAGAGATTTGTGTTTCATACTTTTTCTAAAAATTATCAGATATGTACTCCTCAGAGGAATTTCTATCATATGAATAAATGAAAAAAAAAATTAATTTATATTAAACGTACAGCGAAATTTGATTGCAATATATATGTATTTAATAAAAATAAATAAATGAGCGATTATTTATACATTAAACCTTTACTAAATATATATTTCTTGCGTTATAAAGATGTTTCAACAAGATGAACCAAAACAGCAGCAAACTTCAGAAATTAATGATCTGAATGATTCATCCCTAGCACATGTAGCGTTAATGAATAATACATATGTAAGTACTTATATGAAAAATACTAGAATTCGTATATGAATCGTAATTAGAGTAAATATAAAATGATTTGTCTTACTGCCTACACTTTAACAAATGCCTTTTTACCTATATTGTTGAAAAGAATCCTAATTGTTTGCATTTTATTTCTATTACAGATGTGTTCTATTTGCTACAAACATTTCTTAAGTAAATCGAATTTAACAGAACATACAAAAATCCATACAGGTGAAAAACCTTACACTTGGGAAGATTACCAAATGCTGTTTTCAAGAAGGCGTGAATCAAAAGTGCACACATCATCATATAAAGCATCGTCAGTTATATGTAAACTTAGTGAGGATATTCAAAAATTATTCAGACGTTTGAAGAATTTAGACATAAAGGAAGATATTTAGACTATATATCCATCATATTTTCATAACACTTACCACAATATCTCAAACTTAAAATTTGGAAGACATACACACTGCTGAAGAGTAATTTTGTTACCCGTGATTCTTCTAACCAGCATGAATGTATAGATATTATTTTGCAATGTATCCTTTAAATGCTCATATTAAATATTCCTTTATATACATATATCGTTGTGTTTATTTTTTAAAAACCTATTACATTAATAAAATAGGTTACACACACGTACATACACATAACATTTTAAGTGAAACAACACTCTCACAACTTAAAAAATGCATAAGAACATACAAAAATAAGCAGATGTATGAAAAAATATGCAAATTTACAAAATAATTTCACTGTTTTCTAGAAATACCAACAAAAAAATATTTAAAGTATAAAAAAATTACAAAAGTGAAAAGAAAAAACACAAATGTAAAACAAAAATCACAAAGAGAAAAACTCACAACAAAGTTTTTGAAAATAAAAAAATTTACAACAAAAATTTTTTTACAAAAACCAAAACTTCAAAAATATTTTTCCAAAAAATTTTTTTTTCAAAAACATTTTTTACAAAAAAATTTTTTTTTCAAAATAAGTTTTTACAAAAGTAAAAAATAAAAAATCACAACGTTAAAAATATGAAAAATTTTAGTTAAAAAAAGTGTAAAAAAAATTGCAAAAAAAATTGCAAAAATTTCAAAAAAAGTTACGAAAAAAGTATCAAAATTTTTGTTCTTTTTAATAGTAAATACAATGGTTTCACCATTGCATACTGTATTAAAAAGAACAAAAATTTTGATACTTTTGTGAGAGTGTTGTTTCACTTAAAATGTTATGTGTATGTACGTGTGTGTAACCTATTTTATTAATGTAATAGGTTTTTAAAAAATAAACACAACGATATATGTATATAAAGGAATATTTAATATGAGCATTTAAAGGATACATTGCAAAATAATATCTATACATTCATGCTGGTTAGAAGAATCACGGGTAACAAAATTACTCTTCAGCAGTGTGTATGTCTTCCAAATTTTAAGTTTGAGATATTGTGGTAAGTGTTATGAAAATATGATGGATATATAGTCTAAATATCTTCCTTTATGTCTAAATTCTTCAAACGTCTGAATAATTTTTGAATATCCTCACTAAGTTTACATATAACTGACGATGCTTTATATGATGATGTGTGCACTTTTGATTCACGCCTTCTTGAAAACAGCATTTGGTAATCTTCCCAAGTGTAAGGTTTTTCACCTGTATGGATTTTTGTATGTTCTGTTAAATTCGATTTACTTAAGAAATGTTTGTAGCAAATAGAACACATCTGTAATAGAAATAAAATGCAAACAATTAGGATTCTTTTCAACAATATAGGTAAAAAGGCATTTGTTAAAGTGTAGGCAGTAAGACAAATCATTTTATATTTACTCTAATTACGATTCATATACGAATTCTAGTATTTTTCATATAAGTACTTACATATGTATTATTCATTAACGCTACATGTGCTAGGGATGAATCATTCAGATCATTAATTTCTGAAGTTTGCTGCTGTTTTGGTTCATCTTGTTGAAACATCTTTATAACGCAAGAAATATATATTTAGTAAAGGTTTAATGTATAAATAATCGCTCATTTATTTATTTTTATTAAATACATATATATTGCAATCAAATTTCGCTGTACGTTTAATATAAATTAATTTTTTTTTCATTTATTCATATGATAGAAATTCCTCTGAGGAGTACATATCTGATAATTTTTAGAAAAAGTATGAAACACAAATCTCTGTATGATGATAAGTATTGTGGTAAAATTCACATAGTTTGGTTTCGAAAATAGGTTATTTGAAATATGAACTGTTAAAAATTAAAGATTGTATTCATACATACTATGTATAATCAAAAACTATAAACATTTTATTAATATTTTAAACAACTAGATGGACGATAATTCAGAAATCGTTGAACTGTAAGATGAAACATATGATAATTTGATTAATAGTATAGATGGAAACTCAAGATTAGTCATGTATACTACATTAAAACTTTAAAGATAGTATTTATATTTTAAGCAACTTGGTGGATGATAATTCAGAAGTGCGAGATGAAACATCTGATGAATTGATTAAAAATATGAGTAGATTAGTTTTAATACATTAGATGATTATAGAAGTAAGAAATTTCGTGTAGGGGAAATGCGTATACGATGAAAATCGAATTGAATCAATTGACTTCAACTCCCGTTCCAAGTTAGTATTTAACTCACTTGTGTAATGTGGAAATATAAAAGGTAAAGAATCAAGTTTGATGTAAATAAATATTGTGGTATTGGTTTAAAAACTAAAAAAGTATTGAATTTTACTGAATTAGAAAGTATAAAATTTGATTAAATAATGTTTTATGTATAAAAATTAAGTTTAAATGTGATAAAATTATGAAAATCAGTTTGTAAACTCTCATTTTTATAAGTACTACTATGAAAATATTCTTTTAATATAGAATTTCTGCTTATTGATGAGACTAAAAAAATTATTTTTTTGTTAATTTTGAATATTTATTGAGTGTATGTAATACTAGGATTAAAATCTTACAAATTCGGTGTTAAATTTTTCAAGAAATTGTGGTTTGTAATCCAGAAAAAGGTGTGATTTTAATAAATTTGTAAATATGTTCATTATTTTTTTTTAATTATTTCTCTAACTGGTCATTCATTTGTTAATTTTTGTAATTTTTGTAGAAAAAATGATTTGAATTTTCGGTAATCTGTACTATTTTTTTGTCCAACAGTTGATTTTATTGATTATTAGTATTCTCATTCCACAGTAATTTCACGTATGAAGTTATTAAATATTAAATATCTATTAATTTTCTTTACTGTTTCATATGATAGTAATATTTCTGAGGAACAGGTGTGATAACTACTAGACTTTAATTGGCTTGATTTTCTGATAAACGTTTGAAAAGAGTTGTAAGTATGTAATGATGTAATATCTATATACTATCGAGAGTCGAGATTGAAGTAGATAAGTATTGGAGTAATAGTCAATTCTTTGTTGAATTTCAAGAAATTGTGTGAGAACATGGTTTTTTACATTAAGTTTATGTAATTTCAGTTACAGTTTTTCGACAATCAACCTAAAAATGGATAATTATCATAGTTAAAAGTTATGATGAAAAGATCTAAGCAATATTAATGTTAAAAAGTTCGTCTAATGTTTGCTCTTACGTTGTGAAAATTTCGAATAGTTTGGTTTGAAATATGAAATGTTTGTAAAAATTAAACTTTGTATTCGTGTATGTTTTGCATCATTAAATTGTAAAGATAATATTCATATTTGAAAAATGTTGTTGGGTGTTTTAATAATTTTCTGATAAGTAGATAAAAACAGATGTGAAAATTCTGTGCTATTAAAATATATAGGATCAAGAATAAAGTTTGATGAAAATAAGTATTGTAAAAATTCAGAAATTTTGAAGTGTAAGATGAATCATGTCCTAATTTGATTAATTATATGGGTAGAGTAGTTTTAATATGTCAAATGTCTAAAGCAGCAAGAAACGATTTTTTAGGTTTTCTAGAATAATAATAATAATAATAATAAAAGTATACTTTTGTTGTAAGATTTCGAATGCAGTCAAGACGTGAAAAATATAAGTATGAACCCTTTGTAAAGACATTCAAACTTTTTAAAAAGTTTAAGTTTAGTAATATACTGTAACAATATATGTAAGCGATGTATTTCAAAGTTGAAAATTTGTGTAAAAAATTGTCTTTTCTTGAAAATTGGTATTTATTTTTGTTTAATTAATGATACTTATTACATTTTTGTTGTTAAAAACTAAAATATACGTTTAATTCTTCTGTTAAAATTGATATATCCGTGTTGGAGGTGAGAAAAAATAGTGTAAAACTAATAAAATTTGTTTAAATTCGTCTTTTTATTCTTAAAATTAATATTTGCTATTGTTTAGAATACGTAATAATAACTTTTGAGGAATGTATAACCGGAAAATGTTAAAAAATCTTAGAAAATTGGTATTAAAAATATTAAATACAGTTGCTTCAATGATATCTTTTCGATATGTAAAGTGATTGTAGCATTTAGAAATGTACTTCTGAAGAATGTATAATCGGAAAATGTTAGAAAATCTTAGAAAATTGGTGTTAAAAATATTAAATACAGTTGCTTCAATGATTTCAAAAACAAACTCTGTTAAAAAATTCTGTATGATTTCAAGTGAAAATAATCTGAACCTGAATACATGGTATTTAAAATACAAAATTCACGATTATGAACTAATGTTGAAAACATGGGTAACATTAAATATACAGCTAATATTTAATTATAGATTAGGAAATTCTTAAAGTGTATCCAAATTTATTAAATATAGTATTGAATACAGTGAATAAGTGAAATATGTGAATAAGTATTGATATTTCCATGTTGCTTTTGAAAATACTAGTGTAAAATTATTCAAATTCGTCTTTTCTTTAAAACTGATATTTATTTTTGTTTAATTAATGATACTTGTTAAGATTTTGTTGTTAAAAACTATAATATACGTTTAATTCTTCTGTTAAAATTGATATATCCATGTTGGAGATGAGAAAAAATAGTGTAAAACTAAAAAAAAAAAGTTTAAATTCGTCTTTTTCCTCCTTAAAATTATTATTAAACTAGTGTAAAACTAATAAAATTTGTTTAAATTCGTCTTTTCCCCTCTGAAAAACTAATATTTCTATTATTTTGCTTAATTAATTATACTCATTATGACTTCCAAATTTTAATTTGGAGATGTTGTAGTAACTGTTATAAAACTAGAATGGATAAATAACTTAAATCTCTTCTTTTTTTCACTCTATGTGATACTTTTTCTTGAACGTAAACATTTGTATACCTTTGTAAGTTGTGACGTCAAGATTCTTTGTTATGTTCCCCTACCTGGAATGCATGCATGGTGGGGTTGCAGAAAAAAGTTTTAGTTTAGATATGACGTAATAAGAAATGCTCTGCAGGTTCACATTTGTGTGTTGGGGATTTCTTTAAATTATTCGTTTATGCATTAAAATTCTACTTAGTTGGTATACATAAAGTACGATGAAATTTCCAATTAGAGTAAAAGTTAACCAAATTCGTTTAATTCGTCTTTTTTCGTTAAAAAATCATTAGTTTCCTTTGTTAATTGTTCAATTATCGAAATTCTTTGAGGTAACGACTGTTCAAAAACTAAAAAATATGTTTAAATTTCTATTTTAAGTTGTGTATTCTGATTTTATATTAAAAAATAAATAAATAAATAAAAAATATGAAGAAATCAGTTAAAAATTTAATATTTTCTGTTTTGCTTAATTAATAATGCTCATGAAGGAAATGGTTGTCCAAAACTGGAATGCATGCTTAAATTTCTTTCTATCAAATTGATATTCTGAAGTTTGAGTTGAAAAAATCGTAAGAAATCAGTCTTTTTCTATAAAACTTGATATTTTCCATTGTTTTTTACTTAATTAACGATACTCATTAAGATTATAGCTGTTGAAAAACTAGAATGCATGTTTAACTTTCAACTTGTAAGTCGATACACTGATGTTGCAGTTGATAAAAATCGTAAGAAATCAGTCTTTTTCTATAAAATCGATATTTTCCATTGTTTTTTACTTAATTATGAATGCTCATTAAGGTTATAGCTGTTGAAAAACTGAAATGTATGTTTAAGTTTTCTCTCTTAAGTTGATAAAAATCGTTAGAAATCAGTCTTTTTCCATAAAACTTGATATTTTCCATTGTTTTTTTTACTTAATTAACGATACTCATTAAGGCTATAGCTGTTGAAAAACTAGGATACATGTTTAACTTCCAACTTTTAAGTCGTTACATTGATCATATAGTTGATAAAAATCGTAAGAAATCAGTCTTTTTCTATAAAACTGGATATTTTCTATTGTTTTTACTTAATTAATACTACTCATTAAGATGTCTATGAAGCAAAATTCAAATATATGTTTAACTTTCTTGAGTTAAATTGATAATCTCATCTTGTAGTTGAAGAAATCTAAATAAAATGGTTAAAAACTGAAATTTTAATTGTTTCGCTTAATTAATAATACTCATTAAAATTACGGTTGTTTAAAATTCAAATACAAATTTAATCTTCATCTTATAGTATGATTCAATGTTGAGATGTGATTGATAATATTTTTAATTAGGGAAGGTTGTTCACCTATCCTGTTAGAATAGAATGTTCCTTTTTTCCACTAGGGGGCGTTTGTGGAGGGGGATGCACGGTGGGCGCAGGAGGGACGGTGGTGTCACGGTGGGCGCAGGAGGCACCGCAGGAGGGGCCAGGAGGGATGGTGGCGGTGGGACAGCCGCAGGAGGCACCGCAGGAGGCACGGTGCCACAGTGCCACCTGCGGCTGTCCTTAAACTCTCCTTTTCCTACTACTGTTGAGGATCGCGGTTTGGAGAGAATGAAATGGCCAGCTCACTCTTCAGTCTTGATAGAACATCTTTGGCACTATCTTTGAAGACAAGTTGCGGCTTTAAGTCCTCCTCCAGGGTCGTTAAATGAGCTGGAACTAGGCTTACTCCATGTCTGGTCCGCGCTACCTATTTCGGTGTCCGACAATTTTAGTGAGAGCATTCAAGTCCTGGGTGGACATATTCCGTATTAGAATCAGTTTTTTAACGTCCAAAGGGTTAATGATCCTGCCACATTTTACTGCATAATACTGAGATTTACTAATTTCTCCAAGAATGGAATTTTCCACCATGACTGCTTTTTTGTTGTAATTTCATTTATACGTTTAAGTTAAGATAATTTCTATGTCGCATTTAATAAATAACAGTTTAGCGCCATTTCCCCCAAATTTGTTGTTTCTATATTCATTCATTTGCAAATTAGACGCAAAAAAAACGGTTGTACCTTAACTTTTGAAGGTTAGTGTATTAACGCAACAAAAATAGAAGCAAAAAAAGACAAAATTTATCAACGATTGATATTTTTATCTTCCTTGACCCTAGGCTCCAGCAATTTCAGCCCATTTGATATTCGGTCCTGTAACTCGAATTCATCTAATCCCAGCTGTTGTTTAAAATCCTAATTTTGTATTTTTTTTTCTTTCTAGCGCAACTAAGTTTTCAATCGATATTACTTCCTTAGCGATCTAGGTATTTTTGTGACTTAGAAAATAAAAATAACACTGAAAGTGTTAATAGATAAGTACTTCCTCAAAAGTAATGGAGTAAAAAAACTTTAGTTAAGCATAACCTGATTCCGTGGGTGGTCCTAGTTGTGTCTTCAGGCGTTGCGACGCTGAGAAATGAAATGTGTGCACTACTTCGTGTTATCTAACACGTAGCGTGAAGTTCGTGTTACGCGGTTTAAGTTCGCTCTGAAACCGAGACTCTTCGACCAGCAGTTATCTTGACACTCGATCGAAGGGTTGTAGGTGAAATCGTGCATAAATTACAAAATACTTCAATGTCGACGAAGCATTATAAAGATATCTCTGATCGGTCTGATTCGGGACTCATGTTTCAGTCGTGTTTGAGCATTGTAATATTTATTTCTTTGAGTATACTAACAGAACAGGCGAAACTATTTAAAATGTTAGGCCTTTTTTTCTGCAATTTGAATTATTAGGCTGTGTTAAAACTTTTAAGGCAAATAAGCAAAAAGTTTAATATAATAATAATAATAAGAGTAACAATAATATTAATAATAATATATACTAATCTATATTTATATATTTATTTAATGCGTGTGGGAATTAATTAATCAAATTAAATCTGTTTTTATAAAAAAAAAAAAAAATAATAATAATAAATATTGGTTTGCTTTATTTATTTATTTATTTATTTATTTATTTAAAAATCTATTTCAGTCAATTTGAAAACAGAAATCCTCTCACAAAACGATGATGTTGCTACCGGGGAAGCGTATCCTAATCACAACAAGTTGGAAATTGCACGTGAAGCGTAGCAAATTAGGTGCGTTCAAACGATAACGAAGTTTTAAAAATATTACTTTCATATATCAATCTCATAAAATTGTAAATAGTGAATTACAATTAAAACGCTCATCAAACAATGTTCTCCCTATACCTTTATGTAATGGAATACTTTTGTGTGGCCTTGTAAATCAATAACAAATGTTCTTTGCATCACAAATTATGTAAGATGTATATTTTAATATGTACTTTATAGTTGCATATAAATTTTATTAAGTTCGCATGAGTGTAACACGATTAAAATGCATTTGAAACATTTTTTCCCATTGACCGTAATGTAATGGAATACTTTTGATTATCCCTGTTATTGATCTATGCATCCGATTTTCATAAAATTTGAAATAACTCGAATAAATTATGTAATAATTATGTATTTTAAATTTCAAACGTATAGAATATACTTGAAACTTTTTCCCCATTGACCATAATGTAATTGAATACTTTTGATTGCCCCTGTAATTGATCTATGCTCACGATTATCAAAAAATTTGAAATAACTCGACAGAATTATGTAATAATTGCGTATTTTAAATTTCAAACGATTAAAATGCATTTGAAACTTTTTTCCCCATTGACCGTAATGTAATGGAATACTTTTGATCGCCCCTGTAATTGATCTATACATCTGAGTTTCATAAAATTTGAAATAACTCGAAAAAATTATGCAATAATTATGCATTTTAAATTTCAAACGTATAGAATATATTTGAAACTTTTTCCCCATTGATCATAATGTGATTGAATAATTTTGATTGCCCCTGTAATTGATCTATGCACACGATTATCAAAAAATTTGAAATAACTCGACAGAATTATGTAATAATTGCGTATTTTAAATTTCAAACGATTAAAATGCATTTGAAACATTTTTCCCCATTGACCGTAATGTAATGGAATACTTTTGATTGCCCCTGTAATTGATCTATGCATCCGAGTTTCATAAAATTTGAAATAACTCGAAAAAATTATGTAATAATTATGTATTTTAAATTTCAAACGTATAGAATATATTTGAAACTTTTTCCCCATTGACCATAATGTAATTGAATACTTTTGATTGCCCCTGTAATTGATCTATGCACACGATTATCAAAAAATTTGAAATAACTCGATAGAATTATGTAATAATTGCGTATTTTAAATTTCAAACGATTAAAGTGCATTTGAAACTTTTTTTTCCATTGACCGTAATGTAATGGAATACTTTTGATCGTCTCTGTAATTGATCTATCCATCCGATTCTCGTAAAATTTGAAATGACTCGACAAAATTATGTAATAATGATGTATTTTAAATTTCAAACGATTCGGTTGGGTAGTTTTTGCGTTGTTATATGCGGACGGACAGACGGACGGACAGACGGACGGACTGAACGACCACTATAGGTGCTACGTATTATATAATTACGAACGCACCTAAAAATTAATGCTTTATAAGACCAATGATATTACCGAATCTTGAAATCTTCTTTAAAAAAACAAGTTGGAAATTGCACGTGAAGCGTAGCAAATTAGGTGCGTTCGTACGATAGCGAAGTTTTAAAAATATTACTTTCATATATCAATCTCATAAAATTGTAAATAGTGAATTACAATTAAAACGCTCATCAAACAATGTGGTCCTTATACCATTATGTAATGGAATACTTTTGTGTGGCCTTGTAAATCAATAACAAATGTTCTTTGCACCACAAATTATGTATGATGTATATTATAATATGTACTTTATAATTGCATATAAATTTTATTAAGTCCGCATGAGTGTAACACGATTAAAATGTATTTGAAACATTTTTTCCCATTGACCGTAATGTAACGGAATACTTTTGATTGTCCCTGTAATTGATCTATGCATCCGATTTTCATAAAATTTGAAATAACTCGACAAAATTATGTAATAATTATGTATTTTAAATTTCAAACGTATAGAATTTATTTGAAACTTTTTCCCCATTGACCATAATGTAATTGAATATTTTTGATTGCCCCTGTAATTGATCTATGCACACGATTATCAAAATATTTGAAATGACTCGACAGAATTATGTAATAATTGCGTATTTTAAATTTCAAACGATTAAAATGCATTTGAAACTTTTTTCCCCATTGACCGTAATGTAACGGAATACTTTTGATTGTCCCTGTAATTGATCTATGCATCCGAGTTTCATAAAATTTGAAATAACTCGACAAAATTATGTAATAATTATGTATTTTAAATTTCAAACATATAGAATATATTTGAAACTTTTTCCTAATTGACCATAATGTAATTGAATACTTTTGATTGCCCCTGTAATTGATCTATGCACACGATTATCAAAATATTTGAAATAACTCGACAGAATTATGTAATAATTGCGTATTTTAAATTTCAAACGATTAAAATGCATTTGAAACTTTTTTCCCCATTGACCGTAATGTAACGGAATACTTTTGATTGTCCCTGTAATTGATCTATGCATCCGAGTTTCATAAAATTTGAAATAACTCGACAAAATTATGTAATAATTATGTATTTTAAATTTCAAACATATAGAATATATTTGAAACTTTTTCCTAATTGACCATAATGTAATTGAATAATTTTGGTTGCCCCTGTAATTGATCTATACACACGATTATCAAAATATTTGAAATAACTCGACAGAATTATGTAATAATTGCGTATTTTAAATTTCAAACGATTAAAATGCATTTGAAACTTTTTTCCCCATTGACCGTAATGTAATGGAATACTTTTGATTGCCCCTGTAAATGATCTATGCATCCGAGTTTCATAAAATTTGAAATGACTCGACAAAATTATGTAATAATTATGTATTTTAAATTTCAAACGATTCGGTTGGGTAGTTTTTGCGTTGTTATATGCGGACGGACAGACGGACGGACTGAACGACCACTATAGGTGCTACGTATTATATAATTACGAACGCACCTAAAAAGGGGGGTCATTCCATAATATGAGAGTAGACATCTTTCGCCTCCAGGCAAATATTGGGAGATTAGATAACCCTGTCCGAAAAAAAGTGATTAGCAGACAGGAAATGAAAATAGGCTGCTTGCACCTTCTCAGTTCTAATATTCTAACGGTACTTCGAAATGTGTAAAATGTCTGAAAATCCAGTACATTTTCCATTGCAAAAGTTCGGATAGAAGATTTTTTCTAAAAAAAAAAAAAAAAAATGTTTATACCGATGCCAGCATGGAAAAACCAAGTTTCCAAAAATTTCGCAAGGCTAAATTTTCTGTTGTGAAAAAACAAAATTTTGGGACTTTCTTTATTATTATTTTTTTAATATCAAGACCCGTTGCCGTGGTCAGCCGTGGTATTATTTGTCAGATACAATTTTAAGGAGGATAAAATTCTCTATACTTTCATATTTACAAAATTTTTATGCACTCAATAGCAAACACAATATCTTATTTAAAAAAACAAGACAATTTTTTCCATTTTCTTAAAAAGTGAGAAAAACATAGTTTTACCCCGATTATTCAAAAATCGGACCCGAAAGGGTTAATAAATAATCTTCACTAACAGGCAGCAGAAAACAAAAATTTACTTACCATTTTAATAACACAAAAATTCATTTTGGAGCTTATTTTAATTAATAAACTTTTCTACCAAAAATTGAACGGACTTCAAAAACTACTGCAAAGTAGAGATGGGCATTATTTAACATAACAGGATAAATATTCGTAATATTAACCAAAAACTTATTTTTCAATAACAGATTACCAAAAAGTCCCTGTTAATTTTGGAACGCCTCGTATGATAAGCATTTTAAAAAGAAAAAACAAATAGTAAGGCTGAAAATCATTTTAGGAATACATATTTATAAATTAATAAAAGTTTAGTTATATAAAAAAAATTCCAACTCATAAATCTATTCGAATTCTGAGGCAAAGAATTTCTAACTGCAGAAAACAAAAATCCCCAACTGCATTAAAACGCTTTTGTGACAGAGAGAGAAAAAAAAATCCGCTATGAAACTTTCTTTTTGACGCGTCACTGTCGATCTACAATTCCAAGACATTAAAAATCCTTTTGGTCTAATCAAGGAAGCCAATCATAGGAAACCTTGTCCTTTTGCTATCTCAAAAGTTCACGTGATAAAATCTCTCAAAAGCTATTCGTTGTTGATTATTCTATGAATATTTAAAAACATCTGGCTTCGATTCTTCACAGAATATATTTTATCGTTTGAATTTTTTATAACGCTCACAGTTACAAAGATTAAAGCAATAGAATCAGTTTTTAGAATAACGAAAACAACATTTATTGAAAAAAATAGCTGGAATAATGAAAATTGCTTTTATCAAACAAATAGGTAGAATACTGAAAATGAAATGAGGGAAAAATGTGTTTTTATTCTAAAGTACATGAAGTTAGTGAGTGACGCTTGCAGATTATTAAAAAGCAAGGAGGTAATGTCGGCCATCTTTGGTCATATTTTTAATGGGAAGGAATCTCTGTTTGAAAAATGGAATTAAAGAGATTTGCGGATTTAATTGTTGATAGAAAGCTGTTTTATCGTTCGGGCACGGGACATAATCTTTCGTTGATGTAGTTAGATGAGCAAAACGGTGGCAATCTTTGAGTTTGAATATTTAAAAGGGATATTACTATGTACTCATGGTATTTGGGGGAGGGGGGGTATTCCGGTGGTATGATTTTTATTTAATAAAATGTTTATTACTGTTTGTTTTGTTTTTTATCATTATTATTTTGTCAATATTGCGTCGTTAGAAAATACGAACGGGAAAACATTACTTTTGTAATTGTATTTTACTGAAAAAAAAAGAAGAAAAATAGCCTGGTGAGGACACAGCCATTCGAAAAGGGATGGGAGGGGGGGGGCGGTCTTGACGGACGACGCGGAAATTTATAGGGCGCCAATTTTATACTACCAACGTCATTTTTTTGGCCTGTCACAAGTTTTGGGGAGAGGATTTTAAATACGTACTTGCACATACGAAATTTGTGGGATGAATGACATTTGATTAAAAATATACAAGTAACGTTTCGTGCTCTTGTGGGATAAGCTTTGAATATGCGTTGACAGATATTGATTCGGGGATGTCAAAATTCGAACTTCAAATCAAGGTGCTAACGAATGAAGATCAATTTTATTTTTTTGAACAAATCGCATTGTTAAAACGGTGTTGTTTTTATGGAGGATATTTCTGATCGTTTAGAAAAAATTAATTTCTAAACCGTCAGTTTTGGAGTCATTGTAACAATTGCAAAAATGCTTTAAACTTCCTTCTGCATCATATAAATATTAATTTACATTAAAATAATTATTTTTTTTAATTGTTAAGAAACTACATATTTTATACAGTGTTCAGTAAGTTTCCTATAACTTTTATTTAGAAAAAGTTTTTATGTGTTTTAACAAATAAATCAAAAAAAAAAAAAAAAAAGTTTTTAAAGGCAAAATTTACTGAGTTATGATACGTATAAATTTTCAACGAGGAAAAATGCATTTTTAGTGTAAGAAAACGATAATAATACGTGAAATGTAAAGTATCACAACTAAGTTTTTGTCTCGCAAAAATTAAAATTTTAACTCTCTGTTGATTTTAAAGATGCAGGTTTATTTGAACTAAAACAGCGTCTATACTTATGTATCAAAATTATTCAAGATACCTTAATTAACGGCCCTCTAATTAAAATGTATGTTGACAGCATAGTCTCATCGATTAGTTATACGTTACAAAAATAACAGGTTGTTGAAACCTGTTACCTGTGAATGTGTGGAACGGTGTAACTTGTTAACCAAAAATAACTATATTTCCCATCTGTAGTACTAAGCGACTTTTTTGATAGGTACAAACCTTGTGATGTTTTTAATTCCGATGAATGTGGGCTGTTTTTTCATATTTTTCCAGATAAATCTGTTATTTATAAGAGCAAAAAAATGGAGTGGTGGGAAGGTAAGAAAACAAAGGTTAACCGTTTTATTAGCAGCAAATATGGATGGCTCAGAGAAATTGACTTCATTAATTATTGATAAATTTCTTAAGCCTCGTCGTTTGAAAAACTGTAAATATTTGATTGCATCATACAATGAAAACCGAAAAACCTGGACGACAACAAGCATTTAGGAAAAAGAAATTCACCATTTTTATAAAATTTAAACTGACAAAAAAAAAAAAAAAAAAATTGGTTGCCTGTAAAGTCGGTATACGGGCGAAAGTTTTACGTGACAACGACTTTGAGTTGTAAAATAATTTTAATGTGAATATTCATTCGTATAGTAGGAAGAAGGATGAAATAATAGTAACAATTTAAAACATTTATTTATACAAAGAATTATATTTAAAACATTAATTTATACAAAGAATCTCGCACTGAATTTCATATTAACAAAATTTTATTTTTACCTTTACACATACATACGTATTTATATACAAATATACATACAATAACTTGCAATACATTTGCGTACAATGAAACAGCGTTTACTACAACTTAACTTGTTCCTATGTGAGTGATTTTGTTGAGGATAGGGCGATGATAGGAGAAATATGAAATGAAAGGAAGTGTTTCTGCTGTAATGTGCCTAGAAAATGTCAAGTCAATGGTTGTTCCTTTTAACGTAGTAGATTTAGACATATCTGATACGCAATCAAGATTAAACGTATCTTTAATGAATTTGAGAAACTTGTCATCAGACTTCACGTTTTGGTTGAAGTCACCGCATAGAAGAATCGGCATATTAGGATCAACTTGCAGGAACGGTGGCACGTACTGGCTGTTATGCACGTATGGAAGAAGTGCCTGGTGTAGCAATATTCCGATACAAATATACATACAATAACTTGCAATACACTGTGTTTGTTAAACACATTTTACTTCATGTTTATTGATGTCAAATGTTGAATTTTGTAAACAGCATATTAAAGAATTTTTCAATGAGCAGAATATAACTAAAGTAAAATGGCTTTCACTAATCACATATCATTAGTTTTCCATAATATACCACCGAATTACGAAATAAACTACACTTATTTTCTTTGTACTTTATACTAATAACTAATACATAACGTATTTCGTCTTAGTTTGATACTATCTAAAATTCCTATTAAGCACCGCCCCTTCCTTGCAGCGAATTCACATTCACGTTCAGAAAATGGTCCCACAAGTGACCGGAAAAAGTTAAGAGAAAAGTGAGCGCGTATCGTGAGCGGAGCGTAACGTAACGTAACGCAGTTTCTTGAAGTGTCTCCCGGCAAACCAATTTACAAGACGTTGTCACGTCAAAAAAAAAAAAAGGAAAGTTGCTATAATTGCGGAAAACTGTACTGCCTATTGCATGATTTCCAATTTAAATTCGATTGACCTTTTTTCAAATTCGATTGACCTTGTTTTCTTGCCTCTGAAATGAACTAATATTGCAGAACCCTTAGATTAGTGAATTATTAAAAAATTTTAGATAAATTATCGAAGACTGCTCTTAAAATATCTCATTGCTGTCATTGATAAGTAAAAAAAGAAGCTTCGCGTAACTGTATTAAATTTCATGCGTTATAGATAAAGATGGAGTATGGTATTAAAGAAGACAATTGGAGATTTTTTTAGGCATCCTTGGCTTCCAGAATGTGAAGAGTTATCGTTAGAAGACGAACACAATGATGTAGTTGATGATGGTTATGATGTACCCTTATTTGAATTTGCACAAAAATTATTGAATGCGCTTGATCAATACAAAACGAACTGACGTAAACAGTTGTTAACGATACGATTGTAACTAATAGGTTTACCCGCGAGTGGTAACACCATAGACTTCTCTTATAAGATATTTCAATTTCTCATCTAAAGGTAACACTTACACCTTTCTTGTTATTTATTATACGAAAAAATTTGCTTATTGGACGAGGGAGAAGCTGTGTTAAAATATTTTTCATGCATAATGCTGTTTCTTTTCTAGATACTCGCAGCTACCGTGACATGGATAAAGGCCATGGTAAAGCTTCTATATTGGAAATCGCTTCCGATATTTTAAGTATAAACACTAGGGCTGGGCGATATCAGAATTTTAATATCGTAATATATCGCTGACCAAATATCGATAATTTTCGATATATCGATATATTTCAATTCATATGTCACTCCATTATAGGGTCATAAATGTAACTGTCCTCTGTATAAAATACTACAAACACATAATAGTATATATATATATATATATATATATATATATATATATATGTGTGTGTGTGTGTGTGTGTGTGTGTGTGTGTGTGTGTGTGTGTGTCTATGTTAATTATCAAGAAAAAACAAAAATATCAATATCTTAACATATTCCAAGGAACATAAATTTTAATTTTTATGTATTGATTCAAAATATGCAAACCTTTTACCTGCAAATCTGATCTAAAATATGTGTTATTGAAAACTCTTGGAAAGTTAAACATTATAAATCATTAAAATGAAACAAGAAAATGTATATAAGACAACAAATAGACATTAGATATATTGAAAGAAAATACATTAATTACCTATAATTGCATTTCTGCAATTTTGGGCAGTAAGGAACACCTTCTTTTCGTTGTTATAATAAATAATTCTATTATTAGCCAGTATACAAATGAAAGCATTAGAATAATCAAATAATTTTAAGAAAACACGAAATTTCTTTAATAGAGTACAAAGTCCCAAATCAAAACATTTTGCTAACTACCGTTTTTTTTTTTTTTTTTTTTTTTTTTTTTTTTTTTTTTTTTTAATAATGTTGAATTTATAATGATCTTTTACTTTTTCGATTTTGTTTACAGATTTTTTTTTTCCTAGGATGCTTTTACTTTCGAAACCAGTTTCAAAAATGAAAGTATTCCAGTAAAGAAAAAAAAACTTGAAAACAAATAATAAAAAACGGCTTTTGTTGAAAGAGATCCACCTCAGATGTGCAATGCAAAAAAAAAAAATAATAAATAAATAAATAAATAAAAATAAATAAATAAACAAAAACATAGAAATTCAAACGATGTATAAAAAAAAATAAGATTAACATTGAGCGGAATTTTTTGCATTAGTGAACTCTTGAAATAAAAAGGAGCCATGATATTCAAAATCAAAACTATCCTCATTCTTTTATGAGAGATAAACTGTTCGATCTTTTTTTTTAACTTATAAAAAGTGTTTTATGAAAGTATTAACTAGTTTCAGTTGTTTAAGTGCGCGAAAAACACATTCAACGGCACATACAAACGAAAAGGGGGGGGGGAAGAAAAACAAAACCTTTTATTCTTTACCATTAAAAGGGAAAAAATTCATAACTCCTAAGTTAATTTACCGATTTTTTTCAAATTTTCAGCAATTTGCAACAATAGTAAATTAGGCTGTGTGACAAATTTTTATTAAAATATAATAAGTTATTACAAAATTTGAGCATCTTTTACAAGTGTCCAGTACAGAAGAACCTCAAAGAAAACGTAGGAAACTATCCATCGTTTGTTTTTGTTTATCGAACTCAGCGAAATCGAAACTTGAATGTTTATACAATAATCATATTGTCATCTGCTGTGGATGGGTAATATGTTTTGCCAAGCAGAAAGACACCATCCATAGAGTTTTAGCGATCTTTCGAAATGAAAATTATTTTCCTTCCTAATTTGAGAAAGATTTTCATTTTTTTTTTATTTATTTATTTTTTCTTTTGTGATTTTTTCAAACACCCGTACGCAAAACGGGTAAAAATACTAGTATCCAATAAACTTTAAAACTAAGGTGAATTACAATGAAAAAAGAAAAAACTTCCGCTTTAAGTAAAATTTCTGCTGAAAATAAATGACATAATAGAATTACCATACATGTAAATTATTAATGTTATTAATAAAAAATGTAAATACGTGATTTAATATAATTATTTATTAATACTATTAATAAATGAAAAACAAACATACAAGAAATATCGATTAATTGTGCTCACATTCTTGAAAATATGTCAATTCTGCATTCCAGCAGCAATAACTGTACACAAGCTCACAAGAAAACAACAGTCAGCCACCGATATGGAGTCAACACGTGATTGTATCGGAAATGCCCGATCCTCGAACGAGTGTTTCAACTTCGATTCTCTAACGAACTCCGATAAGTAAAGCGGTACATCAGAATAGTAGACTGTTGGCCCATATTCCGGTATGTGCGCGACACCAGTGCAAAGATTAGACGGTTCGCCCATATTCCGGTATGTGCGCGACACCAGCGCAAAGAGTAGACGATTCGCCCATATTCCGGTGTGTGCGCGACACCGGCTCAAAACCGGAAGTATCACGCAAGTGCCGATTACGGTGCGAACATTTGCAAAAGTAAACAACTTTTGCGCCGATAGAGGTAGATTCGAAATTCCGTAATTCCGAAAGTAGGATGAAATACCGTTTGAAACGATATATCGGAAGGATTGAAATCTCAATATCGTTACCGCGGTCTTAAAGAAATATCGATATATAACGATATTACGGTATATCGCCCAGCCCTAATAAACACTAATGAAATGATGATAATAACAGTGAGTGCGAAGCTGGAGCGATAACACGAGTAGAATCTTTCAACTACTAAATATTCTCAGATATTTTTTACTAATCCCAAATGCATAGAGGAGCATTTTAAAACTGTCCCTCAATAAGAAAAGCAGTTTTAACAATTAAGATAAAAACGAACCTGCAAAAAAGATATTTACTACTACAAGTTTTAACTACTACGAATATACTCATCAATTTGAAAATTTAAATGAAAAGCAATTTTTGCTTAAAACTTTTATATTATAAATTATATCTTCATAGCTTATTTATACATTATTTAACTCATTTAACCAACTTATTAATAATATTTTTCTGCCTGGAGTAAAATTCCTGCTTACACCGCATGTAAGGTCACCCCGTTTATAAGGTCATATTTTTCAGGACTGCACGGGTGACCATATAACCGATACTGGCTGTATATCGAATTTATAAATTTCTTAGGATTTATTTTATACAGCTTGGAAAATATATGACGGGGAGGAGCTTGTATTTGGAGAAGACTTACATTCGTTGCGTTGCTTTACAATATTTGTGAATATTTGAATTAATTAAAAACTCTCTAAATCCGTCATTTTTTTTTTTTTTTTTTTTTTTTCAAAAATGAAGTTTAATATCAAAGTCTAATGCATTTCGCTTTATCTGATTATAAATTGACAAAAAATAAAAATGTTCGTTGGCATACTTAGCCATGCATACCCACTTATATATATATATATATATATATATATATATATATATTCTAATTCTTGTATTTTACTCGCAGTTCAGGCTGTCACGTTTTGATAATAAATATAGTCTTCCATTTATAAATTTCAAATATTTTTATGATGACATACATAATCAGAATTTCCCATCGAAATACTTTTTTAAGTAACAAATAATAACCTGTTTTTTTTTTTTTTTTTTTTTTTTTCGTTTATAGGTGATGTTTTGCCTACTTTTACTTTTGCACAAAAACTTTTCTTAGAAAGTCGCTTTCCTGATCTTAACAAAACGACTAGACATGCTGAATAATAACTAAGAAAACACCGATACAATGTAACATCCTTTTCGTGCTTATGTCACTAAGCTTGTTTTATATGACAGCCATTGCCACCTCCTTTTTCATACATTCTTTTTCGATGTTAGACAGATATATAGACTTAACTTCCAGCATGTGAAAGATCAAAGGTTAGTAGCAGAAAGAACATATATATTTCTTTAATTATATTTTATGGAGACATTTGTCGTAAAGAGGGCAAGTTTCAACCATAGAGTACCGTTCCGAGATTACGTTAGTCCCCATCAGGTGGCGTTCTCACGAGCATTAAATTTAGATGCCTTTTTTTATAGAAAAAGAAATATTTAATATAAAGAATGGGTAAATTATTCGAAACTTGTTATGGATATTAAATATTTCAGCTTTGATTTCAGATTCGCCACTTTTCCGGGTTTTTTTTAATGTGTTTGCCGGACGTTAATTACATTTATTTCAATATATAATCTTAAAATTATGACGACCTTATTTATAATGCTAAATAGCATGAATTACGTTGAATGAATTCGTTGCAAAAAAATTCTTCGCGTGTATTGGCACGTATAAACTTTCAAGGAGAAATAGCAGTGTCATATATTTTTTAACATATAACAGGGATTTAATCCCATTTAATTTTCGGTTATGGTCATTTTGAAATTCTTTTTCTTTTATTTATTTATTAAATGTTATTCGAAATGCAGTTCTGAAAAAAACGTGTATGACATTTACGAAATAATGCTCATTCACACGTACAGTAAAAAAAAAAATAATAATTTTTTTTTTTTTTTTTTTTTTTTTTTGAGACTGGGAGTATAAGGAAAAGGAAGGATACCGTTCATTATAGGCCAGATTAGGGCTTTAAACATCCTTTTGAAGGTTTCCTATCATTAGGCTTTTTTGAATTTCCATTCTATTATACAGAATGCTTTTTTAAAAATATGATTATTAATATTTGCATCAGAAATATTTTTTAAAACCTTATTGAAAATATGTCAAGTCTGTAATAATTTTTAACGACTACTATTCCCTACATGTTTTAAAACACCAACCATTATTTTAAAACGACAAAATGTCCTTGAAATTAAGTTTAAATTTCCGAGCTTTCTGAACAAGAAGTTTAATAAGCCTTACGAATCCATATTTGAAGAAAATCTATATAATCTTCATTTTAAACTCGCCCTCTTCTAAGTGTTCACTGGCCTAGGGATTAAGGGGCTACTTCAGTCAAGCGTAAAGAGTAGCACGCTAATGCTAATCATATGGAAGAAATTTATAAAGATGTGTGTGTATGTGTATTGGATAGCTGCGATCGATCTGTGCAAAGACCTTTTACATTTTTTCGATTTTGACTGCAGATTTTTTTCATGAGGATACTTTCCCTTTCGAAATCGGTTCCGAAAATTAAAGTGCCCTCATTAAAACTATCAAAAAAGTAAAAAACGGCTTCTGCGCAAATCAATCTCTACTGTCAAATGTAAAAAAAAAAAAAAAAAAGATAAATGAAGAGGAAATCGCATAAATTGAAAAAATTGTAATTTAAGAAATTACCCCAACCATTTGAAAAATGTTTCACTCGATACATTCATCTATCATTTTAAGCTAAATACCAGTTGTTTTATTGTGTATTATCCGTGCCACTGCTATAAATGACTTTATACATGCTGCAATTTGAAGGTACGGTTCGTTTAAGTTATATCACTCTATTGTCGCCAAGCATAAAAGTTGGCGACGAAAGAAACATTTCAAACTATTTAACATTGTTGGTGCAAAAGTAATCATTATTAAAATACAGCTTTGGCATATACTGTTATACTTGTAAGACTTTGGCATATATTGTTTGATTTTACAGAGCAGAATTTTGGTGATGGAGGTTTTAAACCAAAATCGATCGCAGCACATGCATCTGTGAATGGGTCCATCAGACATCGAATCAAAAAAGTTTTTTCCCAGTTTTTCCCAAGCCGATTGCTTTTTAGTTTTCTTTTTAGGTGGTGGAAAATCAAGAGTAATAGCTATAACATTTTCCGGCTTGTTAGAATCACTATTGGCACTCAAATTTTCCTGGTTAGAACAGACCGATAGTAAAACGCCATGGCTAGTGGATTGGTCGCCCTGGCGACATGATGTTTTACAATTAATCGGTTCGGCATTAAATTGCTTCCTTTTTCGTGATCGCCTTTCAACACGTAATTGGTTTTCAGCGGCTCAATAATCTTTTGATTTTATCATTTTCTGCATTGAAAGACGTTTTTGCGCCAAACCAAATACAGTATTACTCAGTTATCCCGTCGACCAATTTCGCCAAATGATACGAATCGCCAAACTAATAAGCAACTTATACATGTTGACTGTGTTTAATATCATTGAATGCGATATTCACGTTCATTCATTTCTTTGGCTTCGGCTTTTTCCGTATCTGTTAATTTCCGTCTACCCATTTTTAAATTTGTTAGTTTTCTCCTTTATTACAATGATTTTAACCATTTTAATTTACTATTCAAATAAAAATTCTTCTAAAAGTAAAGAATTTAATTTAAATTCAAAAAAACTCTTCTAAAAGTAAAGAAATTAATTTAAATTCAAAAGTGACCACATCATTCAAAAGTGGTAACATCATTCAAAAGTGGTAACATCATCGGGTCCATTCTCCCGAAAACAACAACCATTTTTCAAATGGTTAAAAAGAAAAGAAGAAAAGAAAGAAAGAAAAGAAAAAAAGAAAAGAAAAGGATAAAAAAGAAAAGAAAAAGCATAAGAACATTTTAAAATATTGAAATGCAACCGAGATATCTTTATAAATTTCTTACATGAGATTAGCATTATCGAAGGAGTCTTTCCGCTTGACTGAAGTAGCCTCTTAAGAGGCTCGATTTGAAACGTGAAATCCCACGTTCAAAGCCAAGGTCATCGACAGATAAACAAGAAAGGTTTTTTTTTTTCTCTCTCTCTCTCTCTAGGCTAGGAAATTTCTAGCCTAGAACTGAAATTAAAAAGAAAGGGAAATTGTGTAATTCTCGGATATGTTGTTTCTTGTCACAGAGAGAAAGAAACGGATGTTCTTCAATTCACTGATATATTCCGGTAGCAAAGATGCAGAAATTTTCTCATGAATGGAAGAAAGTATTTCTGAGAATATAACTTTTCTAAAAAATATTTTTGATCTCTCCAACTTTTTTAATTTTACAAAACTTTCAAAAGCTTATTTCAGCAATAAGGATGCAAAACGGCTCAAATGATCAATAAAACTTTGGTATGAAAAATAATTCAATATCTCCGTCTGATGAGAATTCATTTTTATGAACAATTTATATTGATTTTTGTAGCAATATTTAGAAACAGAATATGTACGATTTTCAATTTTAAAACTGCTCCTAGAAGGTAGCACTTATCGATGCATACTCCTATTCAGGTTTCTTCAATAGAGAAATGAAAATGACCCTCAGACTTTCCGAACTCAAATATTTGATGACTTATTAACTTTTCTTTCTTTTTAGCATACACAGAATTTGAAGTAGATGTATTTATAGAGCCTAAAAGGGATGGATGCAAAAGACTTGTTAGCACCATTCTTCTGCTCCGCATTCTATTAATTATTTAAGTAATATTTAAGCAATTATAATCATGCTGTTTTATTATTCTAGTGTACTTAATCAAGATTTGTGTCTTAATTAAATAAATTCAAATTCTACCCAGCGTGTCGTCATAAATAAAGAAATCTTTCACTTCACTCTTCACAATAAAAATATTTACACATAGCTTTATTGCAGCAACACAGAGGCACGGCATATTTGTGAGAAACCTTTAGCGCAACTCGCAGCATTAGCGAAGGAATGCTCAGGTAAGAAGATCATTATTTTCATTTATTTATTTGAAAAGAAAAAATATGGAATATTATCAAGGGCCAATATCCAATAGTAATTAAAATTTTAACAATTTTTGTGTTCGCAGATTGGTGCAATCAATAAAAAAGTCTTTTAAAACCCGCAGTATAAATAACATTGACGTTTCGGTATGTTGCAATATGTAACGCGGTTGATACAAGAAAAGCAGATTTAAAATAATGCGCATTAAAATAATAATATATATGAACTTCAAAGAAAATTTTTTTAATTTGGTTTTAGAATTATTATATTCTAACACGTTACTGACATTGTTTAATTGTTTTGTGATTTATTGCAGCCTTCATCGGTAATCAAAATAATTCTGTGGACAAATTATTTCAAGAAGGTTAAAATAATAAATCAATCTATTAAACCACCAGAAAAGGAAGGTGTAATAATTTCACTCGCGAATTCTACCTGGAGAAAGTGAATTGAATCAATTTTCTTAGATTAATAAAAACAATAAACTTCATTTCCTGTTATATTGGTTTCATTAGTGAGTGAATATGGGTGTGAAAATGTATGCAAATTAAGAAGATTGATACCTGATGTAACGATACTTTATAATCTTGTAATTGCTTTAAAATGATTGTTTCCTTTTAAAAATTAAAATATTCATAAGCAATATTTTGGATAATATAGGTTCTGTGTAATTGTTTTTCCTCAATATTTATGCTGTAAATTGACAACATCAAAAAGGAGAATGAAAGTAAAATCAAACTAAATACGCTGACAAAGGTACCCTTTAAAGTGCTATATGTATCAATGTTTGTTTCTGAGTTATTAATTTTTGTTGTTGTTGTTGTTGTTTTTAATATTTTTTTGTCATCGTGGCGACAGAAATATTCCATTTCCGGACCTTAAACATGAACCAATCAGAAAATGTATGAAATCGGGACAAGGATTCAGATACGTCTCAGATGTCTTTAGACCGAAAGCAACAATCATTTTCTCAAATGGTAAAGAAACTAAACCCTGGATTGCGATTTTAATTCAGGAAAGGATTTTGGATGTGTGAATCTGATCTTTAATCAAACTTTAAGCATTGAATACAGGGAAGTGAAAGGACTGGTGTTCGCGGTGCCATAAGTCAAACTGAGTTTAATACTGATCTTTAGTCATCTACCGCAAAAACAGAATGAAATAGTACTTAAATACACAATATACATATGTATATATACTATACACAGTCGCTTTGTATAATCTCTTTTGTTAAAACTCGATTAAAAGAAAAAAAACTTTGTTTTTTGTGTTGCATAAGTGTGTATAGTATCGTTTCATCTCCTATATGGGTCATCGGTGAGCGCATATCATTATGTGCAAACTATAAACCATACACTATATCAAGTGTCAGCATATCAAGAACGAAACATCGTTGTTTAAAGTCCGGTGGGAGTAGTTCGTCTGTTGTCTATGACATTGTATATCTTGTTTACAAATTGTCTTACCCCCAATGCCGCTTTAAGTGTTTTGTAAACTTCCGGGCAAGGTAACGATTGCTATCTGTAAAAAGGAAAAAAAAATCCTGATTTTTCTTATTAGCAATCTTTACCTTTTGTTCTTCATTGGAAGTAAGATATTTCTTTGTTAACTTCCTAAAGAAAAAAGGCTAAAAATATATTATCCTATGCATTTTGAATACATTTAAAATAATCTTTTTTTTTTTTTTTTTCAATTTTTTGTGTTTAGATTTCCGTATTTAAAAAGTAAGAAAAATCATGCGTTAAGCATAGATTATGAAACTCTTTCCAACACTTCATGAAATCCTTAACAAAACTTCGTCATTTAGGGCAATAAGGTTACTGTATATAGCCAAATATGTATTCCAATACTGTTGAACAGCTCTGTATTTGATCTGTCGGTTGATATACTATATACTATATAATGAGAAAATTTAGTTTAGTAATAAAATGTCTAGCAGGTTGAAATTTTTCCTTCAGACTTTTTTACTAATCGATTGAAACACACTTGAATCCTTTCGTTCAACCCTGTAGTTTATCTTGTACCTTTATTATACGTCAGTACTAAGCTAAAATTTATTTTAAACTTAAATATTCTTAAAATTACTAAAATCCCATTTTCAGAAATTATCATTCATAGGCGTCCATATATTCAATTCTTTGCGTGGCCCTGTATATCGTTTCATCTATATTCTACAAACATTTCTTAGTAAAGTGAATGCAGTTCAGCGTAAAAATGCATGACATATTTAAAAATCATCATTTTAAGCTCATATTCAGTAAGTATTGCGACCTCTTTTAGGTAGCTCTGTATATCAACTATAGTATTTATACACACCATATAATATGCATACATTTAGTGAAACTTAAACGCACATATCATAATTAAAATGCATTTCATTCATCCATCAGCCATCATCGGATACATGTACTGTACTTTGGAAAGAATATACTATTTGAAATCTTTTGTGTGTCCATGTAAATGCTATGTGCTTCATATTATGCATAGCTGTATCGTATAATTTAAACTAGGCCTCAGCTATATACATCAATTTTATTATATATGAAATAGTTTAATGTAGTTAAGATATGTCGCACGAAATTCCTCTCTTTTTGCTATTATGTAATGGCAAAGAGTGGTCCTGTAAATGAATAATAGCTATTTTTTCACCACCTTTTTTTACAAAATGCATATTTTAATACATTTTGTAAATGCATATAAATTTTAATATGATTGACAGGGTGTAACACCTTTAAAATTCATTTGAAATGATTTTTTCCCATAGGCCGAAATGTAACGGTAAATTTTTGACTACCCCTGTAAATAAACTAATCATGGTAGAAACTTCATTTTCAGTAGGGTTTGTGATAGGATAAATATCAATAACTTATAAAAATTTCATAGCGATCCGAGTATATTTACGAGAGTTAGAGCGCGGACAGACAAACAGACGGCCAGACATATCGAATGCATAAGCACTTTTCAACTTTGTTGGAAATCACTAAAAAACGGAGCCATTATAAGATCACTCCTGTGTCTGTTTGTCACAGCTATTTTACTCGTAAACTATGGAACGTGGAAAATTCAAATTGGGAGGGGGGGGGGGGGGTAATAAGCACTGTTGACCCAGATATTTACAGATTATTAAATATTTAGAAATATATTTAGGAAAATTGAAGATATGCTAAAAAAGTTACTTGTAAAAAATAAAACTCTGTGTACCATATAGAGTACCGTGTGAAAGCTTTCAAAACGCTGAACTCAAAAATACATTCCTTTCAATTTTAGGTATTATATTTTTAGAGATATCGTCAAAAACATAGAGCAAAAATATGTTCTCAGCCTATCTACGAATCCAGGGGCCTGACTTGCAAGTTTTTGTGCTTAGGGCATTTCATTTTTTTTCCGCGCCCCTTTAAACATGATGATTTACTAATACTATTTTCTTTTCTTATCTTTTATATATATATATATATATATATATATATATATATATATATATATATATATATATATATATATATATATATATATATATATATATATATATATATATATATATATATATATATATATATATTACAAAAATAAAATTCTAGATAGAAAAATATTAAGTAAATATTTTTTAATGCAGACTATACAGCACTTATACATTGTATTAGACGTATTCACAAAGCGTCAATTCAAAAAGTGAGTTTTTCGGAAAATTACTTGATAGAAAAATATTAAGTAAATATTGTTTAATGCAGACTATACAGCACTTATACATTGTATTATATGTATTCACAAAGCGTCAATTCAAAAAAGTGAGTTTTTCGGAAAATTACTAGATAGAAAAATACTAACTAAATATTGTTTAATGCAGACTATACAGCACTTATACATTGTATTATACGTATTCACAAAGCGTCAATTCAAAAAAGTGAGTTTTTCGGAAAATTACTAGATAGAAAAATATTAAGTAAATATTGTTTAATGCAGACTATACAGCACTTATACATTGCATTATACGTATTCACAAAGCGTCAATTCAAAAAAGTGAGTTTTTCGGAAAATTAAAATGAGGTTCCAGGTATATAGAAAAGTATTTTTCCTATTTAGTAAAATGTGCTTTTAACCATATATTTAGATACATTTTGTCATAAATATTTCAAATATCACACATTTTTTTTATAAATATGATTTTTTTAATGGAAATTTGATGAAATGTTGTGCCCCTTAGAAACTTTGTGCCCAGAGCACGGGCCCCAAGTGCCCGTGCGATAATCAGGGCCTCTCCGAATCTACTGAAACTAAAATTATCAAAAAATAATAGAAGTAGTAAACGTTAATTTAAACCTTACAAGAAAAGTATAGTTATTATTACCCTTGGTCATATAGTTTTTTAGAAAAGCGCATTTTTTCGTTACCCGCAAATTTCGATTTTGGGATATTAAAATGAGTTGAGGCGCGCTGGAGGCACCAATCGTAGCAGAAGTATAAAAGTATTGTTGACAATGATTTTCGGGAAAAAACCGTCGGCATATAACCAAGATATCAACCCCTAAAAACACGAATAGTTTTGATATACTACAGACAGTTTCGACATACATAAAAACAGGGGTGGTGCACTCTATTATACCATCGGTTTTTTAAGCCCAGAAATATTTGGGTAATGCAATGCCTAGTAGCAGTACCAAAGCAATAAACGTCAAATTTTAAAAACAGACAAATTTAATAAGAATTAATCACAAAAATATTATGGGAGTCTCGATTGTTTTGCATTGAGTGAATCTCTTGATACGCCTTTCGTAACTTTAAGGGGACAAAAGACCTTTGAAATATTTTTTTTTAATTGCACATTAAACATTATGCAAGGGTACGTTATAAGCATAACATATATTTATCACAGAAAAATGTATTTTTTTTTTTTTTTTAATAGGGAAATTTTTGTAATATTTTAGGTTTAACGGGAATTTTTTCAAAATGTCCCATGTGCATTCCCTATCAATAAAAATCGCCAATATTATTTATACAAGTTGTATTTAGATATATAAATAAAACTGTGCATTGAATTTAATATATCTGTATACAAAGGCAAGAAAAAAATATTTCTAAATTTTTCTGAAATTTTGAAAATTTTAGAGCCCATTTTTACAATTAACTACCTATAACTTTTACAATTATTTTTATTTTCAAAAAACCATGCATTTTTATGCATAGTTTTATGACATACTAGCGGCCCGCCCTCGCTTTGCTTCGGGTAGTCCCGTGTCACTACTGACACCGCAAATTGTTACTACCACTTCATCCCATTAAATTCAACTACCAAAACTATTACTCTCCTTTTAAGTAGTCGGGTAAAAAGTAGCCTGTATGTTAATCTAAGGTGCCAGATAACTCCATACAAAGTTTCATAAAAATCGATCCATCCGTTCTTAAGTTATAGATGGTGTAACTAACACGACTTTGTTTTATGGATATAGATTATTTCAGCCCGCCCAGGCTTTGTACGGATATTAAAAAAAATTCAAGTTATAAATTTTTACACACACTGTAAAAAATATCCGTTAATATACACAAACTTTTCCCTAAAATTTTAGGGAATAGTTTCATTTTTCCGAGAAAACAGTAGTATTTCCGTATTTCCCACTTTGCGGTTTCGAATCACGGAACTGCTCCGTTAATTTTTCCGAAAGTGTAAAACTTCCGTTTTTAAACAGCACAACATTGGTATTTTTAACCGATAAGTGTCGTGGTGAAATCTGTGTGAGGAAAATAGAGAAAAACGTTATAGCAATATTTCCCTATTTTTCTATTTTAATAATGAAAAGGAGCATATTTTTACAATATTAAAATAACAATAGTAATAATAAAATTTATTAATTCTTTTTCAGCTTGATACAGTTGTAAAATTATTCTTTTTTTCAGTAAGATTTTAAAATAATGTTTATTTATATCACAGTATAAAAAGTGCGTACGATATTTTAGTGGGAAAAAATATACTTTTAATTTTAATATATAATACTTTTTAATCTATTCAAGTTAAGAAGTTCGCACATAAAATTAAAAATATATCGAAATATATTACCGAAATTATTATTATTTTGGCGATTACCTAAGTCATAATAATCAATAAATGTAATTAATTTTAATAACACATATTAACTTTTATTAAGTTATCTTTATTGAGTTTACAATAGATCGTCACACAAAATATTTGTTAAAATATATGCTTTTTAAAAAAGTGTGTTAGTATCCTTTTATACAATAAATAAATGAATATGAATAATATTACAATAGAACTTTAAAACTCTTCCAAAATAGAAAGAAACAAAAATTTTTAATACTTTCATTCATGCATGTAATATCTTAAAGGCTAAACTTTTTTCTTAAAGCTAAAATTTAAAAAAAAAAACTAAATATCAGAAATTATAGAAAGAAAATCTATAAAACATAATTTTGAACTGTACGCTAAATATATATATATATATATATATATATATATATATACAGTAGAACCCCGCAAATTCGGACCCCGTTAATCCGGATCTCCGGATAATCCGGATCGATTTGGTCAGGTTTTTTTTTCAAGTTTGAGAAGCGATTGGCTAATTTCCATAACATTTACTTGTTTCATCGTCATATTCTGAATGAAAAAAACTTTTTCTGAAATCTTTTCGCAAGTATTAAGCAAAGAAAACATTTTTACTGTCTTTAAATATTCAATACGTTTAACATAATGGTGATTTTCTGTAAGTATGTTTTATTTTATTTCATTGTTTTCTAATTCTCCGGATAATCCGGATTTTCGATAATTCGGATTGGGTCTGGTCCCAATTAATCCGAATTATCGGGGTTTTATATATATATATATATATATATATATTATCGGTACAGAAATAAATTCGCGTTCAAAATCTTGTCTTTACTTTATGAAATGCATCTGAAATAACAAAAGATATTTGATAAAGAGTTTTGTGTAATCATGGTGTAATGGTATTACACTGCAGGCTACGACCGAAGACAACCCGGGTTCGATCCCCATGGAAGGTAAGTCACATTTCTTCACTGTTATTTAAATTAAATGTATATAATGTGTGCCTGATGTTAACGTGTCTTTCTAAAGTAAAGAATAAAAATCACAAAGATGTTAGTTTGTCCTTGAAAAATTCTTTTAACTTTCAAATGAAAATTTTTGCATAAAAAAATATTAAAAAACGGAAATATTTTGTGAAAAAACGGAACTATTCCTGGAAATTTTTTTCCGTTAAAAAACAGAAGTAGTACTGGCGTCTTGATTACCAGTACTATTTCCGTTTTTTAACGGCAAAATTTTTTACAGTGCACATACTCATACTCTCTTCTTTGTGAGTGGAGTTATTAAAAATGTGTAAACTTATAAAAGAAAATTCGGATATTAGTATTATTTTTTATTTATTTGTAATTCATACACTACATTTTTACTTATTTACTTTTTACATTTTTACCTATTTATTTTATTTTTACAACATTTACAGGATGTATTTATACACAATAAATCTTGTAGGGTTCAGCCTGCGTTTGCAATGTATAAGCGGAAAAAATGAAATTATTTACGACATCACATTAAAAACCTCAAAAATAACAGTATTTCTCCACTATTTAATGGATGTTATTACACTGTAAAAAAATATGGTAACGTTTCAAAAATATTCCCGGAACGTTTCGCCTTTTTTTAGGTTTTCAAAGTAATGTACCACTTTCCTGTAAAATCCTGCTTTTCACACCTGAAACGTTCCAGAAAACCAGTTTCCATCAGCAAAAGGCGTTAGAAGCGGAAGTGCGGAAGCCATTTTTTTTTATTTTGTTGTCCGTAGTTTGCACGCGGGTGTCGAAAACGAATTCCTTATGTGTATGTCAAAAAATCATTGTGAAATGCAAATAAGTGAATAAAGCACAGAATCATTTCTGCCTGTAATGTCAAGGTCGAGCCCTTTCAGAGGAAAATACCTTTGTGACATCGCTAAGCGATTACACTCCCCGTACCTGTTTATGGAACGTTTAACTAGCAGCACGTGCAAAAAAGCGCCTAGTGTTTTGACAGTTTTGTGTGTAATTCTAGTCTAACTGGAGGTTCTATTGGTAGCTTGATTAATTTAAATGAAAAAGTGATTAATCAGTTATCTAGAACACTCTTGTTGGACACAAAAGTTTTCCGCCTCATTTAAAGGATTATTTATTAAAAGAAAAGGATAATCGCAAGAGTAAGTGAATATAGATATATAATATTCTATCTTGATCCACTAATATTTTTATATGCTTTATTAATTTTAGAATAAATATGGTTCTTATAAACGTGTATCTTAAAGTTATTTATATTTTAACGAGTTTCTATTTAAGAATTATAGATTCATGTCTAAGATTTAAAATGAATGTTAATCCATATCCATGCTTATGCTATTGTTTTTTTTTCTCGTAATTAAATGAAAAAGTCGAAAATAACCTTTCTTTCTTTCTATTTTTATTTTTAATTTTAAGAAATAATTTTGTTATGCTAATAATCAGAAATATTTTAGTAGCTATCTCTCCGCAAAAATATTATATTATGTTAAAATTTAGCATTATTTAACTTGATAATATCCGTATTATTTTATTTTTATCCTTGCTTTTGAAGCTGTCAAATTCAACTTTTGCTGTCAAAAATATAAATTTATATATAGTTTTTCATTTAATTTTGCTTGAGTTGAAATATTTTATATTTAAGTCAAATTGAATAACGGCTATTCTTTTATAAAATTCAAACTCAATTTTAAATTATCCAATTTCTTATATGATTTATTGCTAATAACTTGCAATTAATTTACAATTAAAACAGAGTTTTAAAATTTGGTTATAGTTATAAATATGGAAAAAAGAAAATCTGTAGTTATATAGTATAGAATTAAGATCATAATTGATATTATACTAAATATCATTTTTAAAAATCTTGAACAAATTAAAGCATAAAATTTTGGCAAATTTAATTATTAAAATGTGTTTATATGTTATATGGAAGAAAAAAAAATAAGCAATGTTTTCAGATTTTAATACCTATCAAATGGCAAATATTTACGTAAGAACGGTGAAATATTATAACATTATATTTTAAATTATGTGTGAAATTAATAAAAATAGTTGCACCTGTCTAAGAAAAATATTGTTAATTATTGAGTCATAATATGATTACTGTCTGTTTCCTAAGCTATTTTGATTTTTTACAGCAGAATAAATGTAAATTGTAAAACCATATATAAATGATTATTTTAATTTCACCTTAAAAAAAGCAAAACAAAACAAAAAAATCAAAAACTGCAGCAAATTTAAATAATCCTTAGAATGTTGCATACAAAATGTGTCTGAATTTTTGTGCGCACATTTTCCTTGAATTATATATGAAATGTTAAAAATTTCAATAGTTTTATCAAAGATATAAAAATTTATAAAAATAAAGTCGTGTATATATTATTAAAGAGGCGAAGAATTATCTTTAATTATCGTTAGAGATTTTAATTACTTTCAATCTATGAAAAATGATTCATAAACTGCTTCAACTATGTACTAAAGTAAAGAAAAAATTGTATATTTTTAAATCTTAAAAATGGATTGTATAATGTCTTTCATCTAATCTAATGAAAGTTTAAAAAAAAGAAAAGAAAAAGTGTAATGTATGAAATGTCCCTCCATTGTAAAAAGAAATTCGAAAATTCTAGGAAATAATGGGCAGATGAATTGCTCATTATTTATACGAAACATTTCTCAAAAATAACAGAAACCTTTTTTAACACGTCTGGAACGTTCCCTAGGAAATAACGTAAGCTTTCTGCGAAGTATCAGTAATGTTTTGTTGTCAACAGAAACGTTCCTGGCATTTCACAGGAAACTTACTGACATTTCTGTGGAAAGTTTTTAAGTTGTACAGTAAACTTCCAGTCATTTTCAAGAAATGTTTCTTGGAAATAATGGGCAACTCAGCTGCCCATTTTTTCCCAGGAACGTTACTGGATTTTTTTTACAGTGTATACATATAAACCTTCCTCTTGAATCACTCTATCTATTAAAAAAAAACCGCATCAAAATCCGTTGCGTAGTTTTAAAGATTTAAGCGCACATAGGGATATAGGGACAGAAAAAGCGACTTTGTTTTATACTATGTAGTGATAGTGAAGTGTAAACTTATAAAAGAAAATTCGGATATTAGTATTATTTTTTATTTATTTGTAATTCATACACTACATTTTTACTTATTTAATTTTTATATTTTTACCTATTTATTTTATTTTTACAACAATTACAGGATGTCTTTATACACAATAAATCTTGTAGGGTTCAGCCTGCGTTTGCAATGTATAAGCGGAAAAAATGAAATTATTTACGACATCACATTAAAAACCTCAAAAATAACAGTATTTCTCCACTATTTAATGGATGTTATTATACATATAAACCTTCCTCTTGAATCACTCTATCTATTAAAAAAACCGAATCAAAATCCGTTGCGTAGTTTTAAAGATTTAAGCGTACATGGGGATATAGGGACAGAAAAAGCGACTTTGTTTTATACTATGTAGTGATAGTGAAGTGTAAATTTATAAAAGAAAATTCGGATATTAGTATTATTTTTTATTTATTTGTAATTCATACACTACATTTTTACTTATTTAATTTTTACATTTTTACCTATTTATTTTATTTTTACAACAATTACAGGATGTCTTTATACACAATAAATCTTGTAGGGTTCAGCCTGCGTTTGCAATGTATAAGCGGAAAAAATGAAATTATTTACGACATCACATTAAAAACCTCAAAAATAACAGTATTTCTTCACTATTTAATGGATGTTATTATACATATAAACCTTCCTCTTGAATCACTCTATCTATTAAAAAAAACCGCATCAAAATCCGTTGCGTAGTTTTAAAGATTTAAGCGCACATAGGGATATAGGGACAGAAAAAGCGACTTTGTTTTATACTATGTAGTGATACAATGTGTATATAATGTGTACAATAATTAATACATTATTTTGATAAATCTTGTAGGGTTCTGCCTGCGTTTGCAATTTATAAGCAGAAAAAATGAAATTATTTACGACATCACATTAAAAATCTCAAAAATAACAATATTTCTCCACTATTTAATGGATGTTATTATACATATAAACCTTCTTCTTGAATCACTCTATCTATTAAAAAAAACCGCATCAAAATCCGTTGCGTAGTTTTAAAGATTTAAGTGCACATAAGGATATAGGGACAGAAAAAGCTACTTTGTTTTATACTATGTAGTGATGATACAATGTATATAGAATGTGTACAATAATTAGTACATTATTTTGATAAATCTTGTAGGGTTCTGCCTGCGTTTGCAATGTATAAGCGGAAAAAATGAAATTATTTACGACATCACATTAAAAATCTCAAAAATAACAATATTTCTCCACTATTTAATGGATGTTATTATACATATAAACCTTCTTCTTGAATCATTCTATCTATTAAAAAAAACCGCATCAAAATCCGTTGCGTAGTTTTAAAGATTTAAGCGCACATAGGGATATAGGGACAGAAAAAGCGACTTTGTTTTATACTATGTAGTGATACAATGTGTATATAATGTGTACAATAATTAGTACATTATTTTGATAAATCTTGTAGGGTTCAGCCTGCGTTTGCAATGTATAAGAGGAAAAAATGAAATTATTTACGACATCACATTAAAAACCTCAAAAATAACAGCATTTCTCCACTGTTTTATGGATGTTATTATAAATATAAACCTTCCTCTTGAATCACTCTATCTATTAAAAAAAGCCACATAAAAATCCGTTGCGTAATTTTAAAGATTTAAGCGCACATAGGGATATAGGGACAGAAAAAGCGACTTTGTTTTATACTATGTAGTGATACAATGTGTATATAATGTGTACAATAATTAGTACATTATTTTGATAAATCTTGTAGGGTTCAGCCTGCGTTTGCAATGTATAAGAGGAAAAAATGAAATTATTTACGACATCACATTAAAAATCTCAAAAATAACAATATTTCTCCACTATTTAATGGATGTTATTATACATATAAACCTTCTTCTTGAATCATTCTATCTATTAAAAAAAACCGCATCAAAATCCGTTGCGTAGTTTTAAAGATTTAAGCGCACATAGGGATATAGGGACAGAAAAAGCGACTTTGTTTTATACTATGTAGTGATACAATGTGTATATAATGTGTACAATAATTAGTACATTATTTTGATAAATCTTGTAGGGTTCAGCCTGCGTTTGCAATGTATAAGCGGAAAAAATGAAATTATTTACGACATCACATTAAAAACCTCAAAAATAACAGTATTTCTCCACTATTTAATGGATGTTATTATACATATAAACCTTCCTCTTGAATCACTCTATCTATTAAAAAAACCGAATCAAAATCCGTTGCGTAGTTTTAAAGATTTAAGCGTACATAGGGATATAGGGACAGAAAAAGCGACTTTGTTTTATACTATGTAGTGATAGTGAAGTGTAAATTTATAAAAGAAAATTCGGATATTAGTATTATTTTTTATTTATTTGTAATTCATACACTACATTTTTACTTATTTAATTTTTACATTTTTACCTATTTATTTTATTTTTACAACAATTACAGGATGTCTTTATACACAATAAATCTTGTAGGGTTCAGCCTGCGTTTGCAATGTATAAGCGGAAAAAATGAAATTATTTACGAAATCACATTAAAAACCTCAAAAATAACAGTATTTCTTCACTATTTAATGGATGTTATTATACATATAAACCTTCCTCTTGAATCACTCTATCTATTAAAAAAAAAACGAATCAAAATCCGTTGCGTAGTTTTAAAGATTTAAGCGTACATAGGGATATAGGGACAGAAAAAGCGACTTTGTTTTATACTATGTAGTGATAGTGAAGTGTAAACTTATAAAAGAAAATTCGGATATTAGTATTATTTTTTATTTATTTGTAATTCATACACTACATTTTTACTTATTTAATTTTTACATTTTTACCTATTTATTTTATTTTTACAACAATTACAGGATGTCTTTATACACAATAAATCTTGTAGGGTTCAGCCTGCGTTTGCAATGTATAAGCGGAAAAAATGAAATGATTTACGACATCACATTAAAAACCTCAAAAATAACAGTATTTCTTCACTATTTAATGGATGTTATTATACATATAAACCTTCCTCTTGAATCACTCTATCTATTAAAAAAAAAACGCATCAAAATCCGTTGCGTAGTTTTAAAGATTTAAGCGCACATAGGGATATAGGGACAGAAAAAGCGACTTTGTTTTATACTATGTAGTGATACAATGTGTATATAATGTGCACAATAATTAATACATTATTTTGATAAATCTTGTAGGGTTCTGCCTGCGTTTGCAATTTATAAGCAGAAAAAATGAAATTATTTACGACATCACATTAAAAATCTCAAAAATAACAATATTTCTCCACTATTTAATGGATGTTATTATACATATAAACCTTCTTCTTGAATCACTCTATCTATTAAAAAAAACCGCATCAAAATCCGTTGCGTAGTTTTAAAGATTTAAGTGCACATAGGGATATAGGGACAGAAAAAGCGACTTTGTTTTATACTATGTAGTGATGATACAATGTGTATAGAATGTGTACAATAATTAGTACATTATTTTGATAAATCTTGTAGGGTTCAGCCTGCGTTTGCAATGTATAAGCTGAAAAAATGAAATTATTTACGACATCACATTAAAAACCTCAAAAATAACAGTATTTCTCCACTATTTAATGGATGTTATTATACATATAAACTTTCCTTTTGAATCACTCTATCTATTAAAAAAAACCGCATCAAAATGCGTTGTGTAGTTTTAAAGATTTAAGCGCACATAGGGATATTGGGACAGAAAAGGCGACTTTGTTTTATACTATGTAGTGATATTATGATAAATAACTATAAAAAATTTCAAAACATTCAGCGAAAAAATAATGCGCATGGAGCATTTTGAAAATTTCTCGTTAAATCTAAAATATTACATAAATTTCCATATTTCTCCTCTGTCTCTCTTGCTACCCCCCCCCCCCCCTTCTCTCTCTTTTTTTCTTCTTTTTTTTTTTTTTTTTTTTTTTTGTTACATTTTTGTGATAAATACATGCTATAATGTATATACCCTTCAATAATATTTAAAGTGCAATTAAAAAAAGAAAAAAAGATTTTAAATGCCGTGCAGACCTAGGCGACTTTGCAAGCTTGCAACCTCTTTTCAAAGAGCATTTAGCACAAAGCCAAGTTTAAACTTTGAACAACAATTTTATTTTAGCTACACTTTAAAAAGAAGAGATTATTACTACTCTGAATATAGTTTTATGAAGTGCTAAATAAAGTTTACTTTTATTGTCAGTACTGAATTAAGTTCATCATAAACATATTTGAATAATATTTTTACAAAAAGTTTTAAAAAATTATATTTGATATTATTTAGGCTTCATATCTCTTTGAACTTTCATGGTGTATTCATTCATATTTTTCTAGTATATACGGCTATACCCAACCCAACGTTCTATAATATTTTACAAAGTGTTATTGTTCTTTTAGTAACGGTTTGTTTAATAATGCAGTTAATAATTCATATAATTATTGTACGGAATTCACTGAGCGTCAGTGATAAACGCACTTGGCCGTTTATTTAACTCTTGTTAAAAAGAAAGAAATATTAGTATCTATAGTTCGCTTTATTTTTTAATTGTATTTAACTTATTTTTTTTATTTTTTGTGAAGTAGGGGGCGGGTTCAGTTTAAAAGTAAAACATTCATTTTATTAGTATTTTTCTGAATTAAATTATTGCTTTACTGTGCTAAATGTCATTAAAAAATTAAAACAATAAAATATTAATACGGCTTTATTTAAATCCCTTAATCACATTTTAAACAAGTTGGAAATTGCACGTGAAGCGTAGCAAATGAGGTGCGTTCGTACGATAACGAAGTTTTAAAAATATTACTTTCATTTATCAATCTCATAAAATTGTAAATAGTGAATTACAATTAAAACGCTCATCAAACAATGCTCTTCCTATACCATTATGTAATGGAATACTTTTGTGTGGCCTTGTCAATCAATAACAAATGTTCTTTGCACCACAAATTATGTAAGATGCATATTATAATATGTACTTTATAGTTGCATATAAATTTTATAAAGTTCGCATGTGTGTAACACGATTAAAATGCATTTGAAACATTTTTCCCATTGACCGTAATGTAACGGAATACTTTTTATTGTCCCTGTAATTGATCTATGCATCCGATTTTCATAAAATTTGAAATAACTAGACACAATTATGTAATAATTATGTATTTTAAATTTCAAACGTATAGAATATATTTGAAACTTTTTCCCCATTGACCATAATGTAATGGAATACTTTTGATTGCCCCTGTAATTGATCTATGCACACGATTATCAAAAAAATATGAAATAACTCGACATAATTGGGTAATAATTGCGTATTTTAAATTTCAAACGATTAAAATGCATTTGAAACTTTTTTCCCCATTGACCGTAATGTAATGGAATACTTTTGATTGCCCCTGTAATTGATCTATGCACACGATTATCAAAAAATGTGAAATAACTCGACAGAATTATGTAATAATTGCGTATTTTAAATTTCAAACGATTAAAATGCATTTGAAACTTTTTTCCCCATTGACCGTAATGTAATGGAATACTTTTGATTGCCCCTGTAATTGATCTATGCATCCGAATTTCATAAAATTTGAAATGACTCGACAAAATTATGTAATAATTATGTATTTTAAATTTCAAACGATTCGGTTGGGTAGTTTTTGCGTTGTTATATGCGGACAGACGGACGGACAGACGGACGGACGGACAGACGGACGGACAGACGGACGGACTGAACGACCACTATAGGTGCTACGTATTATATAATTACGAACGCACCTAAAAATCGTCATATTTGATTCAAGTGGCAAAACATAACACAAAATTTGGCATGAAATATAAATATAGTAAGGAATTAAATAAGAACTGAAATTGTGAGTTTTCTCGCAATATTTTTTTTTAACCATTTAACTGACTTGCCCGTATACAGGGTGAGTCATAAATATCGAAACAATAGGCTATCTCCTCAAATATTGCCCCTAGATCCATACTTCCAATTGCAAAAATTCATAAAAAAAAAAGGTGAAATTTCTGATAAGATAAGTTGCAACTCCATGGTGGGTCTATTTGAAAAAATACGAAAATTAAATTTTTATACGGTACCCGTAGGGCGAAATTCCCAATTAGGAAATTATTCCTTATCCATTGCTAAATTGAACAAAAAAAATTTCATCTCCGTTTCTAAAAATCCCACAGAGATATTAAATCCCAAAATCCTCAAAAATTCCTGACTTACACCACTTTTCCCTGCCTCTAAACTGTGATTTCTTGAATCAATTTCAACGCTTGTTAGGGAACATTCACAAATTGCAATTTAATAAAAATCGGTTTAAGATAGCGCTTTTTCTTTGGACATAAAATAGCAGCGTATAGTTTTTACGCTAAATTGGTATACCAGATGTCTGCCCAGGTCAAAATATCTAGGTCAGGTCCCAAACCGACCCATAGGGGAAAGAGTTCGGCATGGCCTGAAAAAATGTCAACATCATAACCCGGACCGGTCTGGAAAATAGTTTAAATCATAGCCCGGTTCAGTCGCAAATTTCTACATAGTTTTTTTGAATGCATGGTAAAAAATGTTTCATATGGAGGAGTTCTGACCAAAAAATTCTTTTATAGCTTTTCGTTTTTAATATTTATACTTTTTATTATTAAAGAAGAGCCAAAGGCTGTAATATATTTATTTATCAATGAATCTCTATTTATATGTAAATGTTTCACTTATATTTTAGTATCGTTAATCCATATCCCATGCGTTGGAGACTCTGAAAAATGTTATACACTAAAACTTTTTAAGACGGAAACACATAGGAAAGAAAAAATACGTTATAGACAGATGCTCTCCCTAGAAGATGTAATTGGAGCTTATTTTCTTTTCAGGTACTATTGCATTTATTTTGCATGGATCAACATATTTTCCGTTTAAGACAGAATTCCGTCATAGGCAGATTTTTATTCACTGGTTTTATTGTATTTAATTTTTTTTTTCAGCCTTTAAATAATCTATTTTAATTTTTTTTTTTTTTGTCAAATAAAGATTTTAAAATCTAATGTTTTTCGTAAAAAATTACATTGAGCCGAATTTTATTTATTTTATGTACGTATTAAGTCAGTCAGAGACAGTGATTTTCATACAGGTTTTGTCGAGACCGGTTTTAAAATTTCATCCAGAGTGCACCTAAGTTGAAGCACAGCCGGACTGATCTCATAGCGGCCTACCCAACTCGCAAAATCTCAATGCATTTGAAGGAAACAGTTGCGGAGGCTGTTTGCCGAGAGGGGGCGCTACGTAACCTCCTCAATTCCCGGATTCCCGCGATTTTTGTTATCAGATATACGTTTGTTTTTATTATTCCTCTTACAATTTATTTCAAAAAACAACACTTTTTAGAGCTTTTCAGGAATACTGAAACATAGGTATTGCAGAAATTGTTTCTGCAATTCTATCTTTAGAAATTGGGTTCTAAGCAGGGAGGGGGGGGGATGAAAAATTTTCTTGGGAAGTAAGGAGGGGTTGGAAAAAAATATTTATTCTGTTTATGTTGTGCCCCATCTAAATAATAATAATAATAATGAAATACTCATTTTATACTTTTTTTCCTTACATATATTTTTAAAATTAGTTAGTATATTCAATCATATTAAATGTATCTAAATTTTGGAACGTTTAAGGGGAAAATAAAATTGACAATTAATATTTTCTAGGTTAAAAATACTATTTAAACGCTGATGTTTCTGCTTCATCAAATTTAAATAGTTATTTTTGCTTTTGTACATTTTAAATTAATGTGTGTGTGTATATATATATATAACCAATAATTGTAAATAAAAATTCTTAAAATAAGTTTTTTTTTTTTTTTTTTCAAGAATTAAAAGCAAATTCCTTTTATATACTTTCATGATTTCTGTATATTAATGACTTTTTACCTGTGGATGTAATAATTATCCTATTTATGCAGAGCCGTGCGAAGCGGGGTAACCCCGGGCGCGGAAATTGAGGGGGCGCAAAATTTATATTATCATCATCGTTTTTTTTTAAATTTATTATTTATTGTTTTTTATTTTTATTTATTTATTTATTTATTTATTTATTTTTTTGTAGAAAAAATGTATACAAATTTATTGGGGTATTTGTGTGAAAAAAACATGCATTCTCAAAATAGCATGTTGCTTCTTTCTTGGCATCCAAAAGTAGTTATATAATACTGTCAGAAACATTTTTTCCACATATGTTTTCCGTGTCTCCTTTGCCAAAATATAAGTGCAGTGTTCTTTTATATTATTCAGTTTTTTAAATAAAATCTTTCAACGTTTCAAATAAATGACAAATATGTATTCAATGGACTTTAATTGTGTTTTTATACTTTTCAATTTTGTGATCCTGTCACAAAGAGAAATGGTGATTGGGGGAGGTGGGCGCCAATTTAAAATCTCCCCCAGGGCGCAATTTTCTCTTCGCACGCCGCTGTATTTATGGAACGTTATACTGAATATTATCAATAACTTCATATATTACAACATAAAATAAACTTACAATTTTTTTAATTATATTTTTTTCTGCAAATTATGTTTCTGTATTGCTCAAGAACATTAGAAAGTGTTTCATTTTGTATTCTATAAATTGAAAGTTTTGTTTTTGTGTCAAACAAAGTTGTTTTCTTAATTTTGTAAAAAAAATATCCCACTCTTCCCTATAAATGAATATTTGTTAGAAATGTGTTTCTATACACGTCTAATTAAGAATTGTGTATATTTACGTTTGCATTAATTATTTCAAAAAAAGTTTTGGGCCATTTTCGTATTCGTTTTCCTCCGAAAATAGGAAGAATAACGAATTTATGTTTAGGTTTCGGTTTTGTCCTTCTCGGTATGATGTACTGGTATGATCCATACTAGGGATGGGACGAATAGTGATTTGGCCGAATAGCCGAATACCGAATATTCGGCCGGCCGAATAGTAAAAATTTTTTCCAATAAAGAAAATAAATTTTGATTGTATATAATTTAAAAAATAGGAGCTCATTAATAATTATTACTCTTAAATGTGCTTTTAAATGTATTTTTAAATTTGAAAAACTTATTTTAACAAAAAAAAAAAAAAATTATGAAATTGCATTATATCCTTTATTTTAATGTACATCAAATTGATTTTCAGTAAGTCAAGATGGAAAAATATTGTCATTAAAATATGAAGAATGTACTTCACTTTTACTATCAATTGATACTTCTTGCATCCAAAATCAATATTCTTAATCTCTCTCTCTCTCAGAACTCACATGGACATATTTTCTGAAATAACCTTTAATGAAGCAAATTTGATCATTTAGAGTTTGTGTCCCTAGTGATAAGCAAATTTGTAAGAATGAGACTGTTCTGAAATCAGATGCCAAGCTTTAAATTATAAATTACGTTAAAGCAAAAGGTTATGCTTAAAGTAGAATGCATATGTTAACAAAATCTTTGACATTTGAATCGACGCATACAGTATTCAACTTCAATATTCCACTTATTCAATAAGCATTAAAAGGATAAACAGAAAATTGATAACAACATGAAGGAAGGAAGATTAAATTAAAAATATATGCATAATAATGTTACATATTTGAGTCAGGAATTATGCAAATAATTATTTAAAAGTGAAAACTATAAAATGAAAAAAAAAAATCAGTTTCCCCCAGAGGGTTTCAGGAGGGCGCTCCGCCCCTCCTGCCCTTTAGTTAAAAAAATAGCGCCCCTCTTGCTCCTCATCCAAAATATAGCGCCCCTCTTGTCATTCATTCAAAAAAATAGCGCCCTTCTTGCCCCACATTTGAAAAAACACAGCCCTCCAGCAATGATCCGAGCGCGCTATAGCGCGTAAATTATGCAAAAAATCGGCGACGGAATGCAAAAAAAAGTGGCAAGTTTCGTTAAAAATCGCGAAATAACGACTAATTTCCTGCTAGATTCGCAAAAAATGGCTAATTTCGTCACAAAATTTTACAAAACGGCAGATTTACTCAAAATTTTCGTGGAAAAACGACAAATTTCTTCCAAAAATCGCAATAAAACGGAAAATTTTGTCAAATGAGTCGCAAAAAAATGGCAACTTTCGTCAAAAAATAGTGATAAAACGGCAGGTATCGTCAAAAGATTTACGAAAAAAAAACAGCAAATTTCGTTCAAAAATCACGTGAAATTCTATGAAAAGTTCCTTTTTTTGTGATATTTGTCGTTTTTTCACGATTTTTTAGCAAAATATGCCGTTTTTTGTGATCTTTTAACAAAATTAGCCGTTTTTTCGTGATCTTTTAACAATATTTGCCGTTTTTTCGCGATCTTTTAACAAAATTTACCTTTTTTTTTCTTTTTTTTCAATTTTTTGATGAAATTTTTGCTTTTTCATGACTTTTTGAACCGCTAGATTCAACTCTATAAAAGTGCCCTGAAAAATGAAAAAATGCCCTGAAAACAGTAAAAAGTGCTCTGAAAAATGTAAAAAGTGCCCTTTTCAGAACAGTAGCGCCCTGCCCCTTTTTTAAACCTGGGGGAAACTCTGAAAAATACTTTGTTGAGTAAGGTACCCTGGGGTAATAACGCCAGGTGGTGTAATAACGCCAAGTGCTTATATTTTGCATAATTATGAAATAATCAGGTAAATGACACCCATGTGCTCTGCGTAAAAGGGTTTTGAGTCATATAAATCGCAAAAAACAGCTTCAAGTTAATTTGTTTCATTTTTAGGTCTTATTGTTTTTACAAACAACTAAAATTAACGCTTGATCTAAAATTTGCGACATACGTTTTGTGATGTGAAGACTATCTTTTTATCCGGAAATACTTTGTTAATTACATAAATTTGTAGTGCATTTCATGTACTTTTAAAATGTTGTTGAAGATTCTGGATATCTTCTCGAGATAATTTGTAATTTAAAATGTACTGCCCAATAACTATATCGGGGTAATAACGCCAATCCTTGACATTAATACCCCGGTCGATTCCTTACAGTGGCCGAGCTACATCCTAAATACTGATTCAAATAAACACAGTTAAAACTGTGCAATGTTTCTCATATTTCTATTTAAGCGGTCTTTTTTAAGCGAAAAGAAGCTCACGGTCTGATATTCTTTTGCCTCACCCCCCCCCCCCCTCCCACACCACACCTTTATTTTTCTTACACTTTTACAAAAAATTGAACATTTTCAATAGCTTAGAATGCAATTTGTCAATTTCTAAGTTTGTAGAGTTTGTATTTTTAGAATTGGGCTATCTACATGCAATTATTTCATCTTATTTCATAGCTTTGTTTGCATGGCGTTATTACCCATATAGGTGGGTAATAACGCCAAATAGCATTGGTCAAGAAAAAACGCCATTACATTTTATGAATACATATCTGTTAAATTATTTTATTTTATATAGATAGTCAATGAGTTGCTGTATCAGATCCTATATTTGTTTGAAAAATACAATCTAAAACTAAGCCGTGAAAATTGGTAGAACCTTAACGTGGCGTTATTACCCCAGGGTACCTTATTTAGAATTTATATTAAAATATTTATAAAATCATCTTCATAAAGCAAGTTGTGTCATCTGATGTGTATCGAGTTTGACACCAGTTCTGCTTTCAGATGTACCGTTGTATTTGGAATGGTTGTATATTATATTTAGTTTTGAAAATTAATCTTTGTTAACACACCTAGTGAATAAATTTTTTCATTTCTTACTTTATAGAAAATAAGTTATGAATTTCATAAGAGCCTTTTTTATATGTGCATGGAATTTGCAGATATTAATAAATATTCAAGCATTTTAGAATAAGGCAGTGTTTTTATACCTTGAATTGTAATATATCATTCTCTAATGATGACATTTTCCGTACAATTAATTCTCCAGCTTGGGCAGCATTTTCTAGAATATCACTAACTTTTATAGGAAATACAGAAAGGCTGTATATTTTGTAGTATCTTAATAACTATATTTTGTAAGTAAGAGTGAGAATGACTTCATAAATGAAGTAGCCAATTTGGATTAGAAAAAAAAATTGCAAGAATGAAAATTTTTAAATCCAAAATTTATTTGACAAGATATCTTTCACTATTCGGCGAGATTTTAGCAATATTCGGCTACAGGTATTCGGCCGAAGTATTCGGTCAACAAGCCATCAATATTCGGCCAACCGAATATTCGGCAAAAGGGCCGAATAGGCCGAATACCGAATAGTGGCCGAATATTCGTCCCATCCCTAATCCATACCTGCGGTTTATATTTTTTGCATTTTTCTTAATAACCATAATATATTAAGGAAATATTTAATATCTACTGCCTATATGCATTAATATGGTATTAACGTATTTAGTAGATAAATACATGTGTTAATTCAAGTATGTTTCGTTTATGTTTATGAGCTCTAATAACAGTTGTTGAATAGTATTTGTTCTAAATCTACATAATTTATTCATATTTCTCCCCCTAATTAAAATAAATAAAACTCTACGTATTCAATATTAAAATGATTTATTTAATAACAATTCCTTTTTACCGAAAACATATCGTACGATCATTACAAGCCTCTGTTTATGTTGTAGAACAGTATTTGTATGTAAATAAAAAATATTTTGCGCCGATGTTTTACTAATGTATTGTTTTCAATTGATTTTTTATTAAGTGTGCAATTGTATCATACTATAGGCATGTTATGTTAGCGATTCTTGTTGCTAGCACGATTGCTTATTATAAACACGATTAAATCTAGCATAGCCCTAGTTCTGAATTGAGTTTTCTACTCGCTTTTGAGGAGGTTACGTGGCGCCCTCTAGCTAGAGCGTGAATTACGGAGTGTTTCCGTGAAATCCTACGAATTGGAAAGGCCGGTAAGCGTCAGCGCATGAAGTCTGGCCGTGGTTGAAGGAAGTAGTCCCCTCCTTTATGAAAAGTACGCTAGGCCCGGCCTGGCGGGTCTTCAGAAAAAAGTAACATCTCGGTCCTGGCCCTGCCTGGGCCCAGAATACAGATTTTTTAACATCCTCTGGAGGACGATAAAAAGCCTGAAGTTGTCAGAGATAAATTTAAAAAAAAAAAATAATAAATAATCTGCATCTTAGAAAAAGCATTTTTTAAAATAACTGACGGACATTTAAACAATACACTTCGTTTTTCTGCATAATGAATTTCTTATCATCTATTTCTTGTCTTTAAATTATTAAATGTTAAGAATTTTTAAAAGAAAAAAGAACTTGAAACACGTCATATTTGATTTTTTTACTTTAGTTTTGTTTCGACAAATTTGAAAAAATTTTTGCTTTTGAAAATATGATTTTTTTTAAAGTTATATTATTTTTTCAATAAAAATTTTTAATAGTTTTAAAATTAATATAAAAAAAAACCTTGGAACAAAACTAAAATCAGATTTTCATCTTTAATTAAATGGAAAGAAATTGAAATCCGATAAATAATGTTACAAGTTATAACGATTTTTGATTGTCTCATTTAACTCTTTAACGTTCAGTGTTGCCGGGTCGGCAACACCTAAAGTTCCCCTGTTTAGAGACACAAAAACTCCGTGAATAATTCAAAAACTACTCTAATGGCTACTTTAAATCTTTCTTATGAGTTCTAGATGGCAGCACCACAGAGATCAAACTCTACTGTTTTTAAATAATAGGTAAAATGTTTTACTGTAATACGCGCTTCACAGCAATGCTCTTCTCACTGCGCTTATCAATGCTTTACTTATGGGAAGTTACCACTTCGGCAACAGTTGTATAATTAAAATTGTTAGTGCAATCTTTACAAAACAATACCTGTGTACTCCTCTAGGCCTAAATAGATTGCCTAATTTTTTTTTTTTTTTTTTTTTTTTTTAAATCTTTAAATTCCAACTTTAAAGAGTAGTGCGCCGGAAAGGGTTAAACCAGTACTAACCACATGAAAATTTTATAAATTGTATGAGAAAGTTTAGAATGTGATTTTCTTACCAAATTATAAGGCTAACCATCACAAAAAAAGAAAAAAATCAAAATTGTAACTCAAAAAATAGATTTTTTGCGCGTTTTCTAGAACTGTTAAAGTAACATTGTTTTTTGAATTGCGCGCATTTCAATTTGTGTCTAATCCCTTAAAACCTGATGAATTTTTTAAACGGCTATAACTTTGCGAATTTTGGAGATATGAAGATGCAACTTTTTGTGTCTTATTCTGGACTGAATAAGGAAAGTTTTCCTAATTGGAATTTTTGTCCTACGGGGGCCGTATAAAAATTTAATTTTCGTAACTTTTCAACTGGACCCCCCATGGAGTCGCAATTTATCTTATCAAAAATTTCACATTTTTTTATGAATTTTTGCAATTGGAAGTATGGGTCTAAGGGCAATATTTAAGGAGATAGCCTATTGTTTCGGTATTTATGACTCACCCTGTATACCGCATGGGCAAGAAGAGTTTGCCTGTTTATCATTTAAAACTTTCTCACACCACAAAAATTTTTAAGTACCATTTCATACTATTTATATTTAGAAATATTTAGACTAAATATTCCGAATATTTCAGATTTTAAATCATTGGATCAATAATTATTTATAAATCATATTCTAATTAATTTAGCGAAAAATGAAATCGTACGGCATCTTATAAATCTCTTCAAAAATCACCTCAAGAAGTTTCACGTTTTTACTTTTAAAAATGAGTCTGAAAATCAGAAAATTTTGATCTGCTAAACGAAAAAATCTTTTTTTTTTTTCTTTTTACGAATTAAGCATGGCAAACTGGGTAGTGTCCCTTCACCTCCCGTAGAATTTTATGGGCCCCAAATTAGATATGTAATTTTTGAAAAGCTTATATTTTAAATCTGGTTTGACATTATCGTGATTATAATCAATATTTTGGACTGTTAAAGTAGCATAAGATAAAAAAAAAAAAAAAAAAAAAAAAAAAAAAAAAAAAAAAAAAAACTCAATACAATAAAACTTTTGAATTGCGGGTAATGCAGAATTTGTCTACTATTCGAAAGAGTTGAATGCTCGTTAAATAAATTTGTATGCATGACGTTCTACAATAAACGCTCCATAACGGAAACTGATAAATAATTATAGATATCAATATTTAGGAAACACAGTTTCTATTCACAATAAGCACATTTCACAGAAAGTAGAATTATTCGCTTGAAAATTTCGTTAATATATCTTGTTTAATTTTTAAGTTACGAGCGAAATTTTGGGTTCAGCTTGGTGTGATACACTCTATATTTTTGACTGAATAAGTGCACTGCGACGCTGCTTCCCTGAACAAAATGTGTGTGTTTTAGTGCGTAGTGCCCAACTGTTAAATTTTGTCCTTTATTTTTTTATTATTATGATTTTTTTTAAGATTGTGTATGACAGGTGCTCCATTATATTCGTAAATGCAAATTTAATGAATAATAATTTCTTTCACCTGCTGACAAAAATAGATATAACCAATATTTTGGACTGTTAAAGTAGAATAAAACTAGTAGAATAAAAAAGTAGAATAAAAAAAAAGAAAAAAGAAAAAAAATTCAATACAATAAGACTTTTTAATCGCGAGCTTCTCGGTAATGCAGAATTTGTCTACTATTGGAAGATGTTCACTTTTCTGACTTACCTCTTTATCTACTGACAGTACTTATAAGTACCATTGAAGAAAGCTTTATATAAAACTTACTTATTCTGTCTATTAATAAAAGTTTTTTTTATTTTTTCCACACAAAACACTCTTCTCGATCAAATTTAGTTAGAATAGAGAAAGAGTCGAAGCTAAATATTTTCAAAATGTGGTAGTTTTATTATTCATTTTTATAGGTATTTCTTTTCTTTCTTTAAAGAAAATTATATGAAACATATTCAACTGCAAAAGCGTTTCCATTTCTAGTGAGGATCATGATGCATTTAAACTCATTGCTTTTTTAACAATTGTGATACTTTCAAAAGAGTAATTTTGGTTAATTAATCTGATTATTTTTGTAAATATTTCACAAAAATTTATAACTACTGATATATTTAATCAGTTTTAATGAAAAAAAAAGTATCTAAATTCCACATTAGTATTATCTAAAAATTCCTGTATACCTTCAGACATTAGAAGCTAATTATTGAGGTGGATCAATTTCTTGATAAATAATTCGGTAGATAAAAGGTTAAATAGATAAATATTATGTTAAACGATTTGAATGAACACCCTGTATTTTTGACTGAACAAGTGCATTGCGACCCTTTTTTTCTTAACAAAATGTGTCTGTTTTAGTATGTAGTGCCCAACTGTTAAATTTTGTCATGTATTTTTTTTTTTTTTTTTTTTTAGAATCGTGTATGACAGGTGCTCTACTATATTTCGCAAATGCAAATTTAATGAATAACAATTCCTTTCACCCGCTGACAAAAATAGATTAGTTATTGACGACAGTTCACTCAATTTTATCATTCTCTGATTATGTGAAGGCAACCAGAGGGCAGAAATCTAATCCATGTCTCTTTTTTAAGCATATTTATAATGTATCTATTTGGATCCTAAATCCCAAACGAAAAATATTCATACCCTGGAGTATCTAATCTTTCACGCAAGGATCGTGACAGACCCACGTTCAGTTCCCTCCAGCCCCAGTCCCTCTCCCCTTCGTGTCAGCAGAAATCATGATTTGGACTATTGATAATTTTGACCCCCGGAGAAAGGAATATTTTTTTCCCCCGTAGCACCGGAAAGTATTTGTCATATGTGAAAAAAGTAACAGAAATTTTATAAATGTACCGGAAATAGATATGTGTATCAAATTTTGTATTAGGAAATCCGAATGTAATTGAACCTATGCGCGCAAAGTTGAAAGCAGTGATGAAGATATGTAAGAAAAGTAAAGGAGCAGGGAATGTAGCAATCACATATTATTAAATATTTTTTCTTTCCACTGTGTAATTAATAAATTTTTCTTGTAAAAATCCAATTCTTACTTTTTTTTATTGCTGCATTTTTTTACAGATTTGTTTTCTCGTTTTCTTTTTTCTGTCTTTAAAACCCTTCGGGAGTGGTATGTTATTAATAGTACACGTTTTTTTTTTTTTTTTTTTTTTTTTTTTTTTTTTTTTTTTTAAATATCAGCATTTAATTTCTCAGCTAAATTCAAAAGATCTACAAGATTCGCGAGTCGCAAGAATGACGCATGATAATTTGAGCGTATATAGTTTGATTTGAAGAACCACATTTTAAAGACGAAACTTTTTCGCCAATTGTAAATATCTGCTCGCCAATAGCGAGCTGGTGAGCGGAAATTTTGCGTCCTGTATTAACCCTTTCTGGCGCAGAGTAAATCTATTTGAAATAATTAATTATATCAGAATTTATGAACGAATTTATTAGAAAATACGAACTTGCTAATTTTCAAGTATGTTATAAAAGGAAAAAGATTCTGTTAGCCAATAAAAGTAAAAATTACCGCACCTTTTGTCGCTTCACAGATATATTTTGCACTTGACACACAGGTTTATATATGATGCATAAACACGATAAAAATACACAGATGAATTATTGCGTTGCATGCCTCACATAAAATGAAAAATATAATTTGTTCCAGTCTAAATAGTTCACTAGTTCACACAAAACAGGGATTTCCAACTTGAAATTCTGTGCAGGAAATCTTACACCCCTACTTTTTGTGTGAAATTGATGACTCTGATAACTGCAGTTCTCTACGTAAGTGTTCAAAATGAGGTTTTGGAAGGGGTTTAGTCATAATATCTGCTAACATCAACTTCGACGGACAGTACGTTAATTTAATTACACCAGTTTCGCGCAAATGTTTGATGTGGTGATATTTCACTTCAATGTGTTTCGTACGCGATTGTGATTTTTCATTCTCTGTCAGCTTGATCGCTGATATATTGTCCTCGTAAATAGTTATTGGCAGTTGTTGTTCTATTTCTAGATCTTCAAGTAAGTTTAGCAACCATTTGAGCTCCTGAGCGGCGTTAGAAATGGATATGTATTCCGATTCCGCAGTTGAAAGCGCTACACATGATTGTTTTCGAGAAAGCCAGGTTAAAATATTTTTACCAAGTCTAAAAATGTTTCCAGTGGTGGACTTTCTGTCCATCCTATCGCTCGCGAAGTCCGCGTCGCTGTATACAGTCAATATTGGAGGTTTAGATTTATCTATGATAAATTTCAGATCTTTAGTGGTGAGAAGATATCTTATCAGTTTCTCTATGGCTTCCCAGTCAACTTCTCTCGGTGACTCGTTCCTCCTCCCCAGTATGTTTACTATGGAAGCAATGTCGGGTCTGGTTAGAGTAGCAATGTACAGTAGCCCCCCTACTGCCTTTCTGTATCTCGTGTTATCCTCCATAGGTTTCCCGTTTGGGTCCAAGCTGAAATACTTTGTGTTCATTGGGGTGTATGTTGGCTTACTGTCGATCAGATTAAATTTTTCTGCAATTTCTATTATTTTATGTGTTTGATCTAGCTCCAAACTACCGTTTTCGGTTTCTCTTATATTTATTCCCAAATACTGTGTCACTTTTCCCAAGTTTTTAATTTCATATTCGCGGGAAAGTTCAGTGTAAACTTCGTGTGTAATTTCCTCATCCCCTGCTACAAGAATGTCGTCGACATACACTATTATAAACGCGATCCGATTGTTTTTGATTCTCTTATACATGCACTGGTCTGATACGCATTGTTCGAATTTCAAATTATTTAGTGATTTGCTTATTTTTAGATTCCAAGCTCTAGCGGCTTGTTTGAGATCGTAAATAGCCTTGTTAAGCAAGCATACTTTGTCTTCCTGACCTTTCTCTACATATCCCTCTGGCTGGGACATATATACCTCTTCCTCTAAGTCGCCATGCAGGAAAGCGGTTTTTACGTCCAGGTGAGTAATTCTCAAATTTTTGTATACTGCGGCATTTAGGAACGCTCTCAATGTTGTGTGTGATACGACCGGTGCGTAGGTCTCATCGTAATCACTTCCGTATTTTTGTGAGAATCCTTTGGCTACTAGCCTAGCCTTAAATCGTTCTATGGTTCCGTCCACGTTTCGTTTCGCTTTAAACGTCCATTTATTGCCTATTACTCGTTTCCCGGAAGGAGGTTTGACTAATTTCCATGTTTTGTTTTGCTTTAAGGATTCAATCTCTTCTTTAGCGGCCTCAATCCATTTATTTTTAATTTGGACATCTTCAATGTTTTGTAATTCATCCCACGTCTTGGGTTCTTGTACGCGACACATGTTCGCACTTATCCCAAATCTATCGGGCGGTACACCTCTATTATTTCTCTGAGATCTGCGAGGTTCGTCAGGAATGTTTTCCGGAATCTTAATTTTGTTTTCATCATCATCGCTTAAATCCACTCCAACTGTTTCGGTGGGAGTTTGCTCATCGTTTAGGTTTTCGTTAACATTGCTCGTTCCGTTCTCAATAAATTTCACTGTTCGCGATATTAGAACATTATTTCCGCCAGTATATATCCTGTAACCCTTGCTACGATTATCGTAACCTAACAAAATTCCTTCTATCGCCTTTTCATCAAATTTGGATCGTTTCTGTTTATCCACATACGCATATGCTTTGCATCCAAACGTTCTAATGTTCGATAAGTTTGGTTTCCTACCGTTCCACAGTTCGAAAGGGGTCCTACAATTTTCGTTTGCCTTTGTGGGTAAGCGGTTAATTAGGTAGTTCGCGGTTAGTACGGCTTCACCCCAAAAATGTTTTGGCAAATTCGCATCCGATAGCATCGTACGTGCCATTTCAACTATAGTTCTATTTTTGCGCTCCGCCACGCCATTTTGCTGGCTGGAATATGGGACGCTTAGTTGGCGTTCTATCCCGTTTTCTAACAGAAAATTTTCAAAATTGTCTCCAAGATATTCTTGGGCGTTGTCGGATCTGATTGCCTTAATCATTTTCCCGAATTTATTTTTAGTTAGTGCTATGTACTCGGTTAGTTTTGTTATAGCTTCAGATTTGTGCGATATCAAATAGATCATTGTGAATCGGCTATAGTCGTCAGTAAAAGTTATAAAATACCTTTTTCCACTGAGTGTTTGTGTGTTCATAGGCCCGCATATGTCTGTGTGTATTAGGTTTAACACCTCTTTGGATCTGTTTGTGGCTATTTTGGGGTAAGGCGCACTCGCCAGTTTGCGCTGTATACATTTGGTGCAAGTGGTTTCGTGCTTGCAATCATTTATTTCTATACCCTCGACAAGCGCATTTTTGAAAAGTGATCTGATTGCATCGTAATTTTTATGGCCTAACCTGTTATGCCACATGGATATGCAATTTTTATTACTGCAATTAGTTTGTGTTTGGGTTCGAGTGCTATATCCATAGTCGTCTTTGGGTCCTAATTCGTACAAATTATCATTTAATTTGGCGGTCAAGATAATATTATCATCTTTGACAAACATGCATGATTGTTTTTCAAAAATTACTTTAATATTATTTTCTGTAGCCTTTTTGACCGATAGTAAGTTGCTTTGCAGCTCGGGGCAGTATAAAACATCCTTAAGTGTGATGCTGTGTTGTGCGTCCGTTTTTAAATTTACGTCGCCCACGCCCTGAGAATTTAATCTTTTCCCGTTGGCTATAGTTATATTCCCGAAATTTCCTGGTGTGAATGTTATAAAATTTTCTCTCACAGATGACACATGTCTCGTGCATCCTGAATCAACAATATAAGTGTAGGGGTCTGTTGTCTGTGTTCTGTTGACTAGTGTTGTGTCGGTTTCAGACTCATTTTCCACTGGGGGAGGAGAAACATTAGTACTATTCGTTCTGCTTTCGAAGCAGAAATTAGAAGTGTCATGTTTATCCTCACTTTTGTTTTTGTGGTGATTATATTGGTTTTTGAAATTCTGGCCATTATTATAGTTTTTGGATCTGTTATTATCATTTTTATAATTATTTGTCTTTTGTTTATTTTTCAACAGAAAACAATCGCGCATTATATGGTTGTCGCGATGGCAGTGCGAACAATACTTTTTGTACTTGTTCGTCTTATTTGTCGCTTTGTACGCGACATTTGAATTTTTGTTGTGCGTTCTGTGCGTGTATTCGTCAATTAATTTGTTTTTAACAAGCTCAAGGTTTAATGTAGCTTCGTCTCTCGCCTCAAGGCTTGTTATAAGAGGCGAATAGGATGGGGGTAGTGAGCAAAGCATGATCGCAACAATATGCGATTCATTAATATTCTCTCCTATTGCGGAGAGATTTGACTTAATAGTCAATATATTATTAATGTGCTCAATTAAATTGCCCCCTTCGCCTAATTTTTGCGAATATAGCTGCCTGAGCAGAAATAATTTTGAACTTAAGTTATTCCGTTGATGAGTGCTCTTGAGCTTGTCCCAGATTTGTTTGGGTGTTGTTAAATCTTTCACATAAACAATCTGTGAATCGTCTATACAAAGATTAATAATGGCCTTTGCCTTGTTGCTGTTTTTTAAGTACTCAGCATCTGCGCCCGTGGGGGGTCTTCAAGCACATAGCTAAACAGGCCATCTTTTGTCAGTAAATTTTCTAATTTAAAGCTCCAGTTACTATAGTTTCCGTTATTGAGCTTTTCTATATTTAAAATATCTTTCGACATAGCCATGGTGGCTTTTATTATATGTATATATTTTTCTTTTCCTTAATAAACGTATCAGTTATTTTTCAAAAACATGCTATGTTACTATGTTAGTATTTGTAATTCTTCACATACATATATATTATATTTCACAATTTTTATAATTTATCAAATATATCAATTATAAACATTTATTTCTTTTTCTTTTCTTTTCTTTTCGTAAAGCAAACTATAAACAATGGGACACTATTGTGCTGGTTTTATTTTTCTAGCACATCAGTAGTCATAATCTGTAAGTTTTATACCATTAATCACCAGCTGTGTCCCTTTAATATTTTCATTTCTTGAGAAAAAGTAATAAGTAAAACGGACCTACCTCACAGGAGCTGGTTGCAGATATATCCTTTAGTAAACGCAGAAAAGAGGACACGTTAACACAATGAAGACACACCCACGGCGTAATCACTTTCTTGATTAATTTAATCACTGCAAACATCTAAAACAAACTTAAACAGAATTGGATTAATAAAAATGAACATTTAAAAAACATATTCGTGAAGCTTTTTAGCTTTCACAATTCAGTAGATTGTAATATTTTAGCCAGCACTAGAATTGGCTTGGCATGATAAAAAAGCTGCTCGCAAAACGCGTAACAATGGAAGAGTGCTCGAGAAAATAATATACAGTACTAGGTATAAAGGAATAATGCTGATTATACAGTTTTTATTGTCTCTGGGATATGATAATATAATGTCCTGCGTGCACACAATGTTGACTCGTGTGGTGCTGTCACCTGTTGACTGTTTTGAGAAGTAATCAAAGTGGGATACCGCACCTTTTGTCGCTTCACAGATATATTTTGCACTTGACACACAGGTTTATATATGATGCATAAACACGATAAAAATACACAGATGAATTATTGCGTTGCATGCCTCACATAAAATGAAAAATATAATTTGTTCCAGTCTAAATAGTTCACTAGTTCACACAAAACAGGGATTTCCAACTTGAAATTCTGTGCAGGAAATCTTACAAAAATATTTAATAATATAAATTAGGGGTGCACAACCTTTTCAAGAGAAGGGCCACATACAAATATGTTTGGGTGGTCGAGGGCCACATCAATAACATGAAGAAAACTCAATTTTGAGGAGGGGATGTGTGGCCTATAATCGGATAAAAAATATGGTTTCAGAGGGCCGTGGGAGGGTGAGGGGGGGTTACTCAATTCCGCTTACCCAGTCAAAATATCCGATTCAGTTGGTAAGGATATACGGCAGTTTTAAAACGGCAGTTATTAAAAGGGCTAAAAAACAAACATAAGAGGCTGGTACTGAAAAAAAATAAATAAGCTTCATGAACGAAGGATAGAGAAGGAGGCGATCAACAAGATTTTTAAGTGCATGATCAATGAAATTCCTGATTTTTTCTGCATCCAATCAACGAAGTTTGCGCATTTTTACGAAACCGGTCAACAAGATTCGCAATTTTTATGAAACCAATCGACAAAATTCACAATCTTCCCGCGCCTGATCAACAAAATTTACAATTCTTACTCAATTGATCGAGAAAATTCATGAAATTTTCCCCGTATCATCAACAAAATTCCCGATTTTTACGAAATTGATCGACGAAATTTGCAATTTTTCACTCACATAATCGAAGAAATTCGCGATTTTTATGAAGCCGATCGACGAAATTCGCTACTTTTACGAAGCCGATTGACCAAATGCTTGTTTTTTTTTATAAAGCTGATCGACGAAATTCGCAAGTTTCCTTCGCATGATCGACAAAATTCGCGACTTTTACAAAGCTGATCGAAAAAAAATATAATTTTTTTGGCCTGATCAATAAAAGTAGTGATTTTTGCGAAGCCGATTGACGGAATTCGCGAATTTTCCAAGCCAATTGACGAAATTCTCGATTTTTACAAAGATGATCGACGAAATTTGTTAATTTTCTTCGCGTGACTCGCAAATTTTACGAAACAAATCGAGAAAATTCACGAATTCTCCACACCTGATCAACAAAATGCTCGACTTTTATGCAGCCGATCAATAAAATTCCGCATCTGATCAGCAAAATTTGCAATTTTTACGAAGCCGATCGCCAAAATTATCAAATTTTAATCGATGAAATTCGAAACGATCGACGAAATTCAAAATGATCGATGAAATTCACAATTTTTACAAAACTGATGGACGAAATTCACGATTTAAACAAAGTTGACTGGTGAGATTCACGATTTTTCCTCACATGATCGATAAAATTCACAATTTTTATAAAATTTATCGACAAAGTTTGCAACTTTTATAATGCCAATTGACAGAATTCATGATTTTTACGAACCTGATAGACAAAATTTGTGATTTTCCACACCCAATAGAAAAAATTTGCGATTTTATTTAAACCTGATCGACGAAATTTGCAATTTTTTTCCGCAATGAAATTTGCGATTTTTCAGAAACCGATCCATGAAACTCGCTCTTATGTGTTTCGATCAACGAAATATGTATTTTTCCGCACCCAATCAACGGAATTCACATTTTTTTAAACTAACTTTGATGAAATATGCATTTTTTATGCGGCAAGATTAAATTAGTTTTTTTTCCTGCTAAACTCACAAAATTCCCAATTGTTTTGCAACCGATCAACGAAATTTCCACTTTTTCCGCGCATCATCGCAAAATTCGGGATTTTCCTGTGCCTTATCAACGAAGTGTGCGATTTTTTTCATCCCTGATCTGCGAAACTTGCTATTTTTCCGAGCCTCTGACAAAATTTGCTATTTTCCCGCACTTGATTAATGAAATTCGCGATTTTTCCGTGCGCGACCTACGAAATTTAATAACTCTGGAAGCGATTTTTAAGTGACTGAAAATTTTATTTTTTTCCGCGGTAAATTGCCGAATTCTACGATTTTTTTTCTGTGACTTATGCACAAAAATTGCAATTTTTTCCAATAGTACATTGGCGATGTTCGCGGGCCACACGTTAACCCATCGAGGGCCACTTTTGGCCCGCGGGCCACAGGTTGTGCATCCCTAATATAAATATTTTTTACATGTTATTCATAATTTTTAGCTATATTCTATAATATAATGCACAGAAGTAGGCAATTTTTCAAATATTAAAAAAAATCCCTTCTGAAGGTAGGCAGGCACTGGCCCTCGAAAGGGTGAAGTGTCGATTCTAATAATATTTGACAACTAAGAAAAAAAGGGACATTTTTTAAGAAAAGAACACTGAAAAAAAGAATTTTAAAATATCAATTGCACAGGAACATATTTTAAATATAAAGGCATGAAATACACAAAGACTTAAAATTACGAAGGGGAATTCGGAAATCACAAACAGTCTTAAGTGGGGCGACTGTAATAATAAAACCCTTTTTTGATTCCTCTAAATAACATATGTAACTTTTTAATAATTTTAATTTTTTACAAGAATAAAAATAGAACAATTATTTTATTAGAAAAGCATACGAAGTAAAATGACTATTCCTATAAGTAGGTTCCATAATTTTTCTTCTTTTTATTTAACTAAACTGGAGTAGACGTTTCTCAAATGATTGTTTTTGGTAGAAGATTTGAGGAGCGAAAGTAAAGAGGGAAAAGGCTTGTTATTTCTCTTTCTTCCATAAACTGATTTTCTTTCCCTAGAAAACCACTTAGATGTAATGCGATTGTTTCGGAAAACCATTTTGGCCAGAAAAGACATTTTTGCTTTTCTACTACACCTTTGATCTTTTTTTTTAAGTAAATGAAAAAAAAAAAAAAGAGTGGTGGTGGTGGTGGTGGTATGTGTGTATGAGATTGGGGATGAATAAAAAAATAACAAAATGTCACTGATTTAAACATTCTCTCACAATAATGAATGTTAACCCTTTCGGGTCTGGTGTATCATTAACATTACATGCCTTTTAATGCAGTATTATTTTGTTTTAAAAATATTTTTGCTACTATTTTCATGTAGTATTATTAGTATATGTATATACATTTATTAAATGACTTCATTTATGTTTAGGCACTTAGTAATAATTATTATTATTATTATTTGTTTATTTCTTTTTGCGCCGTTTGTGATTCTTTTATTTTAAAATAAAAATTACTTTGTCGAAAGAATCATGTGTAATAAGGAGCAAAAAGTATTAAAAAGCTGGAATATAAGTTAAATCTTATTGTAATACAATGTTTTCTAAACATCTCCAAAAATTCTTCCTTAGCCTATTGTTATATGAGTATTAATTGAATAGTACGCAAAATAACAATATTCGTTCTCTTGTAAGCAATGAAATATCCGTTAAGCACTAATTAATCTATTTGGATAGCTAATGATAAAGATAATTTAATTAACGTAGCAGTAATTTTTCCTAAAAATTGAAAAAAAAAATCGGACCCGAAAGGGTTAAATTATATATAATTTTAAGCTAATATTTTCTGTCATTTGTAGCAATTTCACAGAAAAATAAATATTTACTATCTATTTTCTACTGTCAGGTGAAGCTTCTGAATTTATAATGATACGGAAACTAGGAGTTCAACACAGACTTTCCGGGTTACAGAATATAAATGTATTGTTGGAAAAATATACCTAACAATTATAATTGGCGCGAATACGAACATTCCTCACTTATTCATTTACACGTGAATTTAAACATTATTTAAGTCTCAACGTTTTTTTCAGGTAAGCAAAAAAGATATGAATAAAATATTTTCTTATACCTTGTATAAATATCCAGATGTACCGGTGTTAAACGATACCAAAACCTTGAAAAAACGAAACTAAAACTATCAGTTTTGTATTTAATTTAACACTTTTTAGATCGATGAAAACTAACCGTTTTTAAGGGGCGGAGTGGGAAAACTCTCTGTATTATACATTTAAATAATTTTAACACTTCCATCACTTGCTCAAAACAGAAATAATCAGAGTAACAAAAAGAGACAATGGAAAGAAAAGAGAGAACTTACATGGTTCATTTTCGTCTGCATCTACGTTTATTTCCAACGTTTGGTGCTCAGATGACATCCCGCTGACAAAACGGTATCATATTTAAGATTCAATGTTGGCTGATAATACACAATAAGGGGTTTTCACAAGAACTTTATAGCCAAAACAAGAACTTTTACATCTCTTTTCAGCGAGAAAACTTACCAACATAATAACATCTGGAATTCGCTGACACAACAAAAATGCTTTGTATTCAGAAACATTACATATACATACAATACTGGACACACAGTGCCATCTGGTGAATGAAAATTACAGGTACATATTCAAATACTCTTTTTACAAATTACCATAATTATTTTGATTATTCATAAATTTAAACAGAAAATAAAAACACCAATATAAATCACACAAAAAATATCAAAAATTACCAAAAAATATATAAATAGACACAGTTTAGATATTAAGATACATTTATACATAATGTTAATATTAGATAAATATCCGTTCTTTAAATCTTTGCTGCTGCCATCTACCGCCAAAAAGTCATATCACCGTCTTTTCTCAACACTCCCACCTTTTTGATTAGGTGAGAGCCAAATCAAAAACTACACTTTGTCACTGGTGCAGGCGCCCACTTCTAAAGGGTAAATTTTACGGACGGGTCGAAGCAGTATACCATTTGCAGTTTTGAGTTTGACAACTCTTACACGACCGTCTCTACCGGTACAAAGCTCTTGCACGCGAGCCATTGGCCAGTTGACACGTTTGATGTTGTCCGCACCAATAAGTACGATGTCTCCTTTCTGAATACACACACCGTCCGTTTGGCCATGTTTTAGTGCCAGTTGGCTAAGATATTCCTTTCGAAATCTTATGCGAAATTGTTCACGAAGATCTTGACACCTTCGCTGTCGAACAAGCAGTTTATTTTTGTCTATGATATCGAGATCTACAACACCTGATGATCTAAGGTCGCGCAAAAACATCGACGGAGTCAGAGGTTGGAGATCTTCCGCATCATTGGACACGTACGTGAGGGGGCGGCAATTAATGACATCTTCGACATCACATATGATTGTAAGAAGCTCCTCATAATTCACTGATGCTTGCCCTAGCACTCTCACAAGCAGATTTTTGGTGGTGCGAACCAATCGCTCCCACCATCCACCCCACCATGCAGCAGTTGGTGGAATAAATTTCCACTGAATGGGATTTAAGGTCTCATGGGAGACTACTTTCTCCCAATCAATTTTCTTCAGTGCGGCTGAAGTTCCAATAAAATTGGTGCCGTTTTCCGTATATATAATCGATGGACGGCCTCTGCGTGAAATGAATCGGCGCAGTGCTTGTATAAAGTATTCTGTGCTTATAGAAGTAACGAGTTCTAAATGCACACATCTATACACAGCACACGTAAATAGAACAACCCATGCTTTTATTTTATTTCTGAGGATCAGGGGGCCACAGAGATCCACTCCTGTAATTTCAAAGCTAAATGCATCTCGAACTCTGTCCAAAGGCAATTGGATGGGTGCAGTAGTTGGCGGCTTTGAGGTAAACCTCTTGCAGGGTAGGCAGTTCTTTACTACCGTTCTAATTGTACGTCTTGCCGCAATAATCCAGAAATTCTCACGTAAAATAACCATGAGAGTCTGGATGCCTGCATGCGAATTTTTTAGATGAAAGTCTCTAATGAGACAATGAACGACGTAATGTTTCGAAGGCAGCAAAATGGGATACCTAAATGCGTAGTGGTCATCCCGTTGTTGGAACTATATCACATTTAAGCTTCAATCTTTAGCAACATGGTTAGGCTCTAAACACTTAAGGCAACACCTTTCATCTTTAATCTTCGCAATTTTTTCTTCTAATGTTAATAAACGGGCTTCGTAACAATTTTTACTCTCGTGACTTTTGTCACAAAAAATACACGAACGCTCTTTAATCGTAAGAAAATTTGATGCAGTAGGGATATTGGGTTTTTTAAATTTATTTCTATCTCTGTCATGATACCCTTCCCTGCGATGGTTATTTTCGAAACCACTTCGTGCTAATTTTAACCTCTCCTCGCCTTCCACTTCAGCTTTCAGGAATTTCATCAAATTCGTTAGACGAGAAAGATCTGACCCTTCGGGTTGATTAAAGAATGCACTTCTTTGCCACGCTTTCAGGACGTCTTCCGTAAGACACGATTCCACCATCGGATAAAGCCACGATGTATTCTCGCTTGACTTTAGCCCTAATGATTCTAACGCCCTTAACTGAGCTTCAATTTTGTCATAAAGTTTATCAAGGGGTAATTTATTTCTATTATCTGCTTTTACATTAGAAATAATTAATTTAATCAATTCCCTTACATAAACCTCAATCAATAACTCCGGTTTTCCAAAACGTTCTGTAAGTGCCATAACTGCACTTTTATAATTATCCGAAGTAACCGGGTAACTGTCAATAAATTCCTTCGCGCGTGACCCTTGTTTCATACTCTGAACTAAATAAGAAAATTTATCACTATCGTGTAAATCCCCATCCTCATGAATTTTCTGAAATTGGCTCCAAAAGGGCAACCAATTAATTAGTTCCCCATCGAATTTCTTTAATTCTATTTTCGGTAATTTATAAGACTTCATTTTATTACCTGTTGTACTAAACACATCGTCTGGCCTCGTATCTATCTGAAATCCCTCCGGAATTTTACATTTCTCATTAAACAGGCGAGACAACGTAATAAAATCATCTGAATATGCTTCCCTATTTTCTATTTCACTCGAAACAAGCTGTTCCGCCGCACTGCCGTCCTCGGTTATTAAATCTAAGATTTTATTATCTAAATCATTTAACTCTGTCTGAATATTTTGTAATTTTGTATACTTATCTCTAACAATACTTATATCACTATCTTCCTTTGCAAGTTCTGTTTTTAAAATATTAGCAGTACGGGTGAATGATGACCTGACGCCTGTCCTTTAAAGCTTAAGTGCCTCCATTTTATCTAAAACACTATGATTACTATTTCCCAAAAATATCATGTACAACTATGTTCCAAAACAACATTAAAATTAATATATTCACAAAATTACAAATTTCAATAAATACACTAATAACTAATATTCTAACTCAAATATATATATTACTCTTACAAAATCATAAAACAGAGAGTTATAACTATCATACAACCAAAAAACATCCCACTCTCCAAGTCCCTGTTTACCCGGGCGCCACTTAATGTTAAACAATACCAAAACCTTGAAAAAACGAAACTAAAACTATCAGTTTTGTATTTAATTTAACACTTTTTAGATCGATGAAAACTAACCGTTTTTAAGGGGCGGAGTGGGAAAACTCTCTGTATTATACACTTAAATAATTTTAACACTTCCATCACTTGCTCAAAACAGAAATAATCAGAGTAACAAAAAGAGACAATGGAAAGAAAAGAGAGAACTTACATGGTTCATTTTCGTCTGCATCTACGTTTATTTCCAACGTTTGGTGCTCAGATGACATCCCGCTGACAAAACGGTATCATATTTAAGATTCAATGTTGGCTGATAATACACAATAAGGGGTTTTCACAAGAACTTTATAGCCAAAACAAGAACTTTTACATCTCTTTTCAGCGAGAAAACTTACCAACATAATAACATCTGGAATTCGCTGACACAACAAAAATGCTTTGTATTCAGAAACATTACATATACATACAATACTGGACACACAGTGCCATCTGGTGAATGAAAATTACAGGTACATATTCAAATACTCTTTTTACAAATTACCATAATTATTTTGATTATTCATAAATTTAAACAGAAAATAAAAACACCAATATAAATCACACAAAAAATATCAAAAATTACCAAAAAATATATAAATAGACACAGTTTAGATATTAAGATACATTTATACATAATGTTAATATTAGATAAATATCCGTTCTTTAAATCTTTGCTGCTGCCATCTACCGCCAAAAAGTCATATCACCGTCTTTTCTCAACAACCGGATAGTCCAGGATTTTTACGCACAATCCACGAAGTGCTATATCATTTTATATTTTAAGTATTAATCCAGTGTTCCCGATGAATAGGTGATAATACGTGATTTATTATTCATAATAATTCAGTGTTGCGTGTCTGATGAAGCATTGGAAAAACTTCTACTTTTTGGTGAGAAAAGAAAGAAGGAAATAAATTTAATTATACTTATTAGAACGGAGCAGCTACACTTATCAACTCTCTCAACAAGAGTCTAACAATCTATCTCTGTCTTGGTTTGTAACGCTTTACCTTCCCAGATTCATCATATTTAGCGTTATAGGTCCATTTGGAATCAATAATTTTGGCTCCCTGTGGTGGTTTTCCCAAGGACCAGGTTTATTTTTCATAAGCGAATTTATTTCATCGCGTGTCGCCTCAATCCAGTTCATTTTTTCTTGTGGGTTCTCGATGTTTAGCATATCTTTCCAACCTTTAGCTTTAGGTTCAAATATTGGATCATGCCGGACTGCGTAAGCAAGCCTGTCCGATACACGCCACTATTATGTCTTTTTGATCGTCTCGATTGCTGTGTACGTTGAGACGCGGATGGTGTGTCCGAAGAATTTTGGTTTTGTGTCAGATCGAATTCGATTACGCATGTGTCTATTCATTTAATTCTGACATTAACTCATTCATATTTGAGCTTTCATCAGCATTTCAATAACAATTTTCGCATTCATTTATAATATTTTCATTATGAGACATATTTTGTTTTATTTTACATTCATATAAATTGTTGTTTACATTGCCCTCGAGATACGTAAATCCTTCGTGAATTATTTTGCAGGATTGTTTTTCAAATATGGCTTTACAACCATTTTCAGTAGCTCTTTTTATAGAAATTAGATTTGTCTCAATTTCGAGTACAAACAATACATTTTTTAATGTTATCGTTCTGTTCGTATTATCCGACATTAATGAATCCAGTTTTATAGTTCCGTAACCCTCAGAACATAGCTCTTGACCATTTGCGATCGTTACGCTAGAAATACTGTCATGAAAATTATTAAATTTTTCTTTGTCATTGCAAATATAATATGAGTTAAGGACTCAGAATCAGTCATCCAGAGATCTTTTGCAATATCTCCAACAAAAAAATGTGACATTTTTATTATTGGGTATCTCTTTTTCAAAATTCCTATTTTTGTTAGTACTTCGTATTTACACTGCTGATTTTTGTGACTGGTTGGAAAATTTGTTATTATACTGATACTGCTTTGGATTGTATTTATTTTTATTTTTTAAAGCCCATCACTCATCTATCGTGTGGGATGATTTCTTGCAGTTAAGGCAGTGTTTTTAGTTTCGATTTTTGGTTTTTCACTTTATAAACAGAGTGAGAGGATTCACTCTCAATTTTGTCATCTGTGCGTTTTAAGTATTCTTTACACAGTTTACTACGTATAGATGTAGTTCTAAGATCACACTCGTCCCTTGCCTCAAGCGCGGTAATTAAATCGTCGTAACTGGGAAGCAGGGAGTACAGCATCACTGCTGCAAGATGCTGATCATTTATGACTTTGTCTATGGCGGCGAGTCTATCGCGTATCTCATAAATTTTATTTATGCAATCAATTAAATTTCCACCTTCGCACAATTTTGACGAGTATAACTTTCTTAGTAAAAATAATTTGCTACTTAAAATGGATCTTCCGTGAATTAGAGCGGGCGGCGCGGCGGCGACACAAATGACTACGCCATCGAGTTACGGGATGAAATCATTATGTAGGACAAGATTATTAGGTGTAGATTAAGGAATGACTGGTCCGCCTCATCATTTCTTGATACGATACGAGTAACAGCGGGCGCCAACTCGCCATTTTGGCGTCACTTTCATGTCATCGAGTTACGGGATGAAATTGGTGCCAAATTAAAGGTAAAATAAAGTATTTTAAAAATATTTCGGTCTGCCTGCTCATATCCTGGTACAAACTCTCGGCAGACTGAAATTTATAAAAAAAAAATGACGTTATAATGTAAAATTCAATATGACTACGTCATCGAGTTACGAGATGAAATCATGACGTAGGACAAGATTATTAGGTGTAGATTAAAGAATGACTGGTCTGCCTCGTCATTTCTTGGTACGATATGAGTAACAGCGGGCGCCAACTCGCCATTTTGGCGTCACATTCACGTCATCGAGTTACGGAATGAAATTGGTACCAAATTAAAGGTAAAATAAAGTATTTTAAGAATATTTCGGTCTGCCTGCTCATATCCTGGTACAAACTCTCGGCAGACTGAAATTTATAAAAAAAAAATGACGTTATAATGTAAAATTCAATATAGCAATGTCATCGAGTTACGGGATGAAATCATCGTGTAGGACAAGATTATTAGGTGTAGATTAAGGAATGACTGGTCTGCCTCGTCATTTCTTGGTACGATATGAGTAACAGAGGGCGCCAACTGGCCATTTTGGCGTCACATTCACGTCATCGAGTTACGGGATGAAATTGGTACCAAATTAAAGGTAAAATAAAGTATTTTAAGAATATTTCGGTCTGCCTGCTCATATCCTGGTACAAACTCTCGGCAGACTGAAATTTATAAAAAAAAAAATGACGTTATAATGTAAAATTCAATATAGCAATGTCATCGAGTTACGGGATGAAATCATCGTGTAGGACAAGATTATTAGGTGTAGATTAAGGAATGACTGGTCTGCCTCGTCATTTCTTGGTACGATATGAGTAACAGAGGGCGCCAACTGGCCATTTTGGCGTCACTTTCACGTCATCGAGTTACGGGATGAAATTGGTGCCAAATTAAAGGTAAAATAAAGTACTTTAAGAATATTTCGGGCTGCCCGAGCATATCCAGGTACAAACCTTCGGTGGACTGAAATTTATAACAAATTATGCTTCATAATGTACAATACAAAATCTAAAGACGTTTTTTACATTACTTATCTTCGCAATCGACTTTCACGCTAACTTGATGGTTTAGGAAAATATCCTTATTAGTAAGCGAGAAAACGACTGATTCGACATATCATGATTTGTATTGTACATTATGACGCCTTTTTGTTATAAATTTTAGTCTGCCGGGGGTTTGTGCCAGGATATGCGCAGGCAGACCGAAATATTCTTAAAATACTTTATTTTACCTTTAATTTGGCACCAATTTCATCCCGTAACTCGATGACGTGAAAGTGACGCCAAAATGGCGAGTTGGCACCCGCTGTTACTCATATCGTACCAAGAAGTGACGAGGCAGACGAGTCATTCCTTAATCTACACCTAATAATCTTGTCCTACATCATGATTTCATCCCTAACTCGATGACGTAGTCATTCGTGTCGCCGCCGACCGGTCTAAATATTTTTTAAGGCAGTCCAAATTTCACGTGCAGTTTCTAAGTTTTTTACGTGGACTAACCTGGTCGTCCTCAGTTAACAAGTTGGTAATTGCACGCACCTTCCTATTTTTGGTACTGAATGCATCGGTGATAGGATCTGGGGGTTCATTTATAAAAACACTATGAAGTTCCTCCTTTTGGAGATACATTTCCATACGAAACTTCCAAATATGGTAATTATTTGCATTCAGTTTATCTATAATAGTAGTATCCTTTGACTCATTTTTCAAATATAGACTAAAGTCTTATATAGAAGGTGTTTCAGTCAAACGTTTCAGAACTCCTAAGAGAGTTAGGGGTGCATCCTGACGACTCGAAGTCATATAGCAATGTGAGGTCAGGAATGCTTTCCTGTAGCGGTGATATACACAGAAGCATCATAAAGAAAAGTCACCGTAAGTGAAAAATCGTTTTATTAATACATGTAAAAAAGCAAAAGGTGCATGTGTCAAAGTAAGTGTTCGAAATTTCTGCCACCGACTACAATGCACACCTCACATCTCCGGCGCATGGAAATTCGAACATTCTCGAATACTCCAGGCATATCTCGAATTTCTGCGGCATCTACTGCGATTCTTGCAACCAGCTCCTCAGCATTGTCAACAGGGGTGTCATAAACCAGTGTTTTTATATGACCCTAGAAATAAAAATCAAGACATGATAGGTCGGGTGACGATTCCCTGCATGAAAGTTCGGAACTTTTGCACAACACCATCTAGCGCGCCGGGAAAGCATTTCTGACCCCGCAATGCTACATAATTTCGAGTCGTCAGGATGCACTCTACCCCTCTTAGGAGTTCTGAAACGTTTAACTGAAACACTCTGTATATGTATGTATATATAAATTTTATATCAATAATTCAATTTATTTCGATAATAGTGTTTCAAATAGTATAAATTGCTTACTTTTTTTTTCAAACGTAGCGAGAAATATTTATTATGAACATATTTTTAACTATTTCAAATAACTTCGAATTTCAATCTATATATAATACACATTTTTCATATAATATTCTTAAAATAATAAAGTGGTAATCATTTTCAAATAATCTGCAAGTCTCGGTAGGTAGTTGTGCGACAAATTCAGTCCGCATAATCTATTATAAATTTTATAATCCGGAAGTCATAAATGACTAGATCTGTATAGGAGGGGCCTCTAAATAATTTCATTTCATTATAAATACTTCAATAGTTATAAAGAGATAAGGAAATTTCTCTTACCACTGATTGTCTTGTATAACGACCGCCCAGATCCATGTCCATCATCACCGTCAGAGCAGAACATCATTGCAGTATTTCACAAACAAAAATCTAAAGTGTAAATAAACTAGTCGTTGGAGGCCACCGTAATACTTACCCATCATTTATATGCATATGAAAATAAAATATGTAAAAACTATTTATACAATGTATTTCAATTCCAAAACTAAATTTAAATGTTGTTAATACACATAGTAATACTCTATTAATGAATTACTGATGCACCAATTTCAACAAATTACATAAAACGCCAAACTACTCAAGAACTACCAAACTACGTAAAATAAACATCCTTATAACTCCAAAAACAATAATCATATTAACTAACAGTTTGCTGCGTCGGATTAAGCGTCTCATTTTCAATTAAAATATACCTCTGAATTGAAATTTGAATGAAATACAGGATCATGAAAAATCGAAGAATGTGGAAAACAGGATTACAAATATCTCGACAACTAATAATACGATCGACTTCGTTCTTTATGCAAAATTTGTGTTTTTTTATTGCCTTTTACATGCATTCCTTAAAATAGAAAAAATTCGAAAATTTTTATATACCTTTCATCAGAACGAATTTTTCGAGTATCCGGAAAAAATAGTTCCGGATAATCGAGGTTGCTGATATTCAATAGTCTTCGTCCCATTCTTACATACTAAGTATATACAAAATTTCAAGTCTCTATCTCAATTTGTTCGTGAGATAGAGCGTTTACAGACAGACAGACAGACGGACGGCAATTTTTTTTTTTTCTAAAAATATGTTTTTCGAAATCTCCAGTATCTAAAACGTGTAAATCCGTCAAAAAAAATTTTCGATTTTCAAAACGATTGCAAGACTTACCCTATACTATGTATATGATGGGTAAGTAAAAAGAAGAGAGCGCTGATATTATTATTTTATTTTTCATTTTTTCATTTAACGTATTCCATGTGAACGTAGTTCGATTAAATACTTGATTTATTAATTAAAGCCTTTATTCTTTCTAGATTATATATATCGATTTTTATATATCGATTATATATGTATCGATTTATTTTATTTATCTAGAGATCTAGAGAATCAATTTTTATTAAATTCCGTGAATTTTTTCTTGAGATAGAACACACACAAAATATCTGTCACAGATAGATATTTTATAAAAGCATGTTTTTTGGAATCTCTGACCCTTAAAACGTGTACAATCCGTCGAAAACCAGAATTCGAAAATTTATACGAATCCAACACTTCCTTCTTGTAGAGATAGAAGGGGGAAAAAATGATGCTGGTAGAATAAATTTGGTGCTCCCTCAATCTCCTCGGACGGGGCGAGCCCCCCCCCCCCCCTTTCACATGGGCCTGAATGTCCGGATGGAAAAGATGGGGATTTAAAAGCAAAAATTCCTGGATGAGCTAAGAAAACTTTTGATTAATAGATTTATTTTTACTGCACAGTCACAAATAAAAGATAGAAGCAAAGTAAAAAAAAAAAAAAAATTAATGAAAAAAAAAATGTTTAAATTCTTTTAAATGTGTATTCTGGAGATCCTATAATTTACACAATTTTTTTCCCTCCAAATTATTAAAATAAAAATTTGCTTTAATTCTACATGCATTAATTGCATAAATATCCAAAGTTATGGATTATTAAAATATTCTAAGGTTATAAAAACTATACGCGAAATTAAAATTTACTCCAAAATATTTGATTAATACATTATTTCTAAAAGTCATAAGTCTATTTCTTTGCGATATTCAACTTACTTACAACAGTCATTTTAATCCACGATATTCAATGTTTTTAAATGGCCTGTCCTTTGGTTTTTGTCAGAATGATCTCGTATTTTAAATGGCTTAAAAAAGAAAACGAACCGTCAAATACCGATAAAAAAATATGTATGTTGTGAAGAAAACTTCAATTAACCAGATTTTCATTTCTACAACTTTCTAAAAATTCAGATTCTTCGTAATTTTTTTTTAATAACCATTTTTTTCATTGAAAAGCATTGCAAAAGCATCGATCGGCAGCCCACATGTAGCGGTGTCGCCCCCTATCGTCAAAAAATCCGCATGGCAAAATTTTAACACTACTTTCCGCTCCTGCTTCTTACTCCGTGAGCGCAAACTGAACTGTGTTCAGGAGTTGAAATGTTACCCTGCTCACTATAAGAACACAGTTCAATTTTTCGCTGCTTACTTACTCACAACGATTCAGATTTTAAGCTCAAAATTTAAGTATAAGCTTTTAAAACATTTATTTCGATAAAAAATAATAATAATAATAACAGTTAAGATAGTTGTTGGTTACTGTAAAGTTTAAGGCGCCCTCTAACGGAATTTTTTGAAATTTATCTTTAAAATTCATTTTTAAGGAAATACTGACATAAAGAATGGTTTTAGAGAAAACCGCAAACGTATCGACCAATTTTTCCGTTTTTTATAATCATTTGAAATTTAAACCTCCCCACCCCCATTGAACACAGTTCAGTTTACGCAACTTAACCACTCTCAACGATTCAGATTTTCAACTCAAAATTTAAGTTTATGTTAAGCTTCTATAAAAATTTAATGAGATGCAAAAAATAACGGTAAAAAGTAGTTGTACGTTACTCCAAAGTCTAAAGCGCCCTATATCGGCATTTTTTGAAATTTATCTGTATAATTTATTTTCAAGACAATACTGACATAAAGAATAATTTTAGTGAAAACCGCAAATCAATTGACATTTTTTTCTGTTTTTTAAAATCATTTGAAATTTGAACCTACCCACTCCCATTTGAACACAGTTCAGTTTGCGCTACTTAACCACAGATTTTGAGCTCAAAATTTAAGTTTATGTCTAAACTTCTAAAAAAATTTATTGAGATGCAAAAAATAACGGTAAAAAATAGTTATTCATTACTCCAAAGTCTAAAGCGCCCTCTATCGGCATTTTTTGAAATGTATCTTTATAATTTATTTTCAAGACAATACTGACATAAAGAATAATTTTAGTGAAAACCGCAAATCAATTGACATTTTTTTCTGTTTTTTAAAATCATTTGAAATTTGAACCTACCCACTCCCATTTGAACACAGTTCAGTTTGCGCTACTTAACCACAGATTTTGAGCTCAAAATTTAAGTTTATGTCTAAACTTCTAAAAAAATTTATTGAGATGCAAAAAATAACGGTAAAAAATAGTTATTCATTACTCCAAAGTCTAAAGCGCCCTCTATCGGCATTTTTTGAAATGTATCTTTATAATTTATTTTCAAGACAATACTGACATAAAGAATAGTTTTCGTGAAAACCGAAAACGAATCGACCAATTTTTCCGTTTTTTATAATCATTTCGAATTTTGGACCCTAAACTTTGATGGCGCCTTTCTCCTTCGGAAGACGTTTGGGACCCTTTGTTTCCCATTTAATATTATTTGTCTTGATGTGTGCTATCACCCGTTAAAGTTTTGCCCAGTAGTTAGATACACCCTGTATAGCTATAATTACTATACTTAACATTGAAAGTTAAATTGGTAGTATACGTTGCATTTTACAAATACTTTTGAGCTAATTATTTTAAATGTAATTTTTGTTCTGTATAACTTAGCTGTGGTACTTACATATTCGTTTCAAGAAGGTCGCCAAGAATTTGGTTTTAGATTAGCAATTTTATCGTTGTCAACATTATTAAAAATGGCAAGTGATACAATAGCAAAACAAACTAAAAGAATACAACACAATAATTTATTATGCATTTATTAAACAATAATATCCAGTTATTGACAACTTTTAAAAATAAAAGTTATTTAAGATGCTTGTTTTACTTCTGGCGGAATGGTTCAGATGTACTCCAGAATAGATATTACACACATATCCTAATATTCTTATAATATTTAAGAATTTGATAAGAATAAATATTATTTTCCATGTAGAAAAACGACTTTATGGCATAAATAGACATAATTTTGCCCTTCTCGACAGTGGTGCCAACTTTTGAAAAATATTGGGTGGGCTCAGGGTCTGATTAATGCACGGGCCTCCGGGGCCTTGGCCCTGGGCCCACCAATTTCAGGGGCACACAAATTATGTGGCTGATTTTTTTTTCCTTAATCAAATACTTTTCAAATAATATTGTTTTATAAAATATGAAATGTAAAATTTAAATATTCTGAATGACTCAATAAAATTTTTAGAAGCTTTTAAAATAGGCACTTTTCACCCAAACAACTTTGTCAATTCATCAAATAAACTTTCTTTTTTTTCTGAAAGTGTCGCCAAAAATGGGTAGGTGGGGGGAGGGGGGGGTCAACTTTTTAACAGCCCCTGGGCCCAACTTCAGCTTGATCGGGCTCTGGGTGGGCTCAAAAATATTTTTGTAAAATGGTGCGACCACTTTGTTCTTCTTTGAAGGGAGGGCAAGTGGTGAAAAATGAGAATTTTAAGTCAAGATATCATGTTTTAATAAAGTTGCAATTTTATTAAATTATAATATCATGGACTTTTCCTTATAAAGACACTGATATTTACTGTAATGTCATGATATCATGAATATGACTACAAATTGAATTAATAAAAAGTTAAACATGGAGCAAAACATTTCAGTCGTTTGGGATTTATGGGTGTCAGTCAGAAAACTAAAACGCATGGTCATTGGTAATTTTTATTCTTAGGAGAAAAATTAATAATGAAATAATGATAAAATAAACTAGCAAAAGCCGTGCTTTGTTTGGATTCGCAAAGCATTATTTCATAAGATAGATATTTAAAAGTAACATTATTTTTTTATATTATTTTTGCATCTTTAATAAACAAAAACGTTATCTCATGTTGTGGCGCATTTAAATTTTAGAAATGTAAATTCAGCCAAATAATTAAGAATTTCCGCGGAATTTTTTATGAATGATATAAGGCTGGTATAAATAAAAATATTTTCCAAGCAGAATTTTACAAAATATTTTTTTTTTAATTTTTAACTAAAAGTTTTAAAGATGTTTTTACATTTTCCAATGGCCAGTAATGGCGTTCGTTCTGGCCAGTAAGTGTTCTTTTTCTCGACATTTTTAAATTACTAATACCTTCCAGAAATTATTTATAAACGTAGTTAATATATTTAATTTGGTTGAATTAAATTATTCTTCAATCAATTAAAATATTCTTAAATTATTCTTAAAACTTTCATTTCGAATACCAAACTTAAGAAACTTACTAAATTTAACAAAATATTCACTTTAAATATCAAATATAAGAATTAATTTTGGTACTTTTAGGTTATCCCGTCGACCAAAAAATTATCGCCAAACTATAAGATTGAATGCCAATAATGGATGATCGTGAATGTCACATTCAATGACATTAAATACGATTCAGGTGTTTAAAATGTCATTAAGTGATTTTTATTTCGACTTTTTATTTATATTTTTATTAATATTCTACTAATTATTTGTTTTTTCGTTATTTAAAATAAAAATCATGTCAATCATAACTTGGCTATTAGTTTGGCGATTTGTATAATTTGGCGAAATTGGTCGACGAGATAACAGAGTAGTACCATTATATTTAATATATTAATCATGATTCTATCTATAATTACTAACCCCATGGTTTATTTTCCTTCTTAAAATAAAAAGATACGGGTTCAATTTTTTATTTGCGAACGATTTTGGCGGAATAATAAAAATATATTTTATCTAATCAATTAATCATGATTCTATCTATAATTACTAACCCCATGGTTTATTTTCCTTCTGAAATTTAAAAAGATACGCGTTCAATTTTTTATTTGCAAAAATGCGTCCATAATAGAAAAACATGTAGAATAAATTAATTATTAAAATAATATTTTTTAAAGGTTATTCTGTAAAAAAAAAAAAAAAAAACATTCTGCAAATGTACATATCATAATTTATTCTTATGTTTAATTTCAAGTCAAAATACTGAATAGATTTTTTATAAAGTGTACGACAAAATGTAACTTGAGTGGCCTAGTAGAGGATTCGCTTCGCTCATTCTAATAACCCGAACAATAAAAATTGGGTAACTATGGCTCAAAATTACTGGGTGGACTCGGGCCCATACAAATTGGGCACCACTACTTCTCGACTTCGTTCTGCCATCGCTCGTGGCCGGTCATCTCTTTCAAAACTTTTTCAAAAAATATTCTATAAAGTTTGCATTGCACTTTTCTTTTTTGATTCCACTGAAACATAATTTAAAAATATTATTCTCATTTTTTAATATCTCAGTTATTTAAAAAATAAAGTTACAAAAAAAATAAGTAACTCGTTCAGTACACTATTTCTTTTGAAACATTTCTACTCTCATCGCTTATCACAACCAATGAGATAAAAGCCGACAGCTGGGCGTGACTGTTGCGTGCAAAATCCACGCCTGGTCGGCTTCATTTACGCAATCTTACCCGCCCATTCGACAAAGGATACTTTTGATGAGAATACCAATTAAGGTTTTTTTGTAATTACTTATATTTCGCGCGCTGAGAAATTAAAACATATAAATTTTATCGATAACTTGTAGCGAAATAGATAGTTAATTATTCTGCTAATGGATTGATAAGTGGGGAAACTAAATTGAAAATTGTTAAAAAACCGCAGGTGCCCTCTCCCTTTCTTTCATCAGATAACACGAATCTTTTGTTTACTATTTTATTTTTGATCAGTGATTTTTCTTCGCAGCAGGCTACTTTCCGCTTATTTTATTCTTTTTGAAGTTCAAACTGTAGGATTTATTTTCCTTATTCACCTGGTTATTATTAGGAATGGAGTTGATAAGGGGCGTTAGGCTATATGTTATTGAAATTTTGATATAAAAACCTAGTTATAAAAAATAGCGAAATTTAACTCTTTACCAGGTTTTACATTGAAATTTTATATCTACACATGCATCATACTCTTGTTTTCTCTTAATTGTTTTCATAAAAATAAATAAATAGAACAAAGTACAAGTTATCTTCTATTTCGCAATACTAATAATATAAATTCCACATAAAAATATAAGAATTTATATTATAAAAAAACATTTTGCTTCTAAGACGTTGTATAATAACAAAAACATTTAAAATATATTAAAACATTTTTATTTACATGTTTCAACTCAAAAATTAATAGAGTCATCCTCAGAATGTAAATAGAAAAATACAAATTACAAATACAATGATACAAATTACATTCTGAGGATGACTCTATTAATTTTTGAGTTGAAACATGTAAATAAAAATGTTTTAATATATTTTAAATGTTTTTGTTATTATACAACGTCTTAAAAGCAAAATGTTTTTTATAATGTAAGTTCTTATATTTTTATGTGAAATTTATATTATTAGTATTACGATTTAGTTATTAGTGGACGTAATCAAGACTTATTTAGTGTTATTTTTCACATTCATATCTTCTATTTGCCCCAAATGGGGATTGGAATATGTAGTAGTTATTCATATGCCAGATTAAGTTATGTTATGATTTTCTATTATGTTAAATGTCTAGTATTATTAAAACTCGAAATTACATTTTGGATATTTTTCTATTTTATTACTTTAATTTTTTTATTTAGTTACAGAAATCACAACAATTTTTTTTTTTTTTTAGATAACATTACAGATTTTCAATCAAAATTCAAAGAATCAAGATTATTGAAACTGCAAACTTGACACTACAACTTTAACTATTTTTTTACTATAGACATGGCAGAAAGATACGATGTGGGCGTGCTAAATTAAACTACACCATTGTCTGCATAGAAATTTCAGACGCATTTTTTAAAGTAGAAACATGAAACTTGCTGGGGTGATTTTTGAAGAGATGTATGAGATGCCGTGCGATGTCATTCTGTGCTCAATTCACTAGAATTTGATTTATAAACAGGGGCGTCGCCATGGGGGGGTATGGGGGGGGAGCCTCCCCCCCCAATATATGTGAAGTTGGGAAATTTGAGCTTAGAGTTGGGAAAATTTAGATTTTTGAAAGACTTTCTTTTTTTTTAATAATTACAAGAAATATATGAACTTTTTATTCTTTCGGTGACAATGGTTTAGCAAACAAGTTAAATTATCAAAAGAAATCAACCAGACTCAATTTGTCATTGTATTTCTCTGTTCTATGAAAACATCATACACTTATTAGACCTAAATGTCTCTGCTCCTGTGTATCAATATCTGACTCTAAACAGCTTTCTCCACTCCTTTGTTTCCTCCAAAACTGTCATTTCTGAAAAATTTCAAATTATAGTCCGTGACTTTTATGTTACTTTCGTATGAAAATCCATAATGGCTCATATACTAGAAGTCTGTCCGGGCCTGGGCTTGGTCCAAGGTACTGGCATGGCCCGTGGACCGAGCAGGCAAACTTTCAAACAGAGAGCTTCCACCATTCTGATATAAAAATTTAAAAGAAGCTCATAAAATTTGAATTATTTTCAATAAATATGAGTTTCACAAGAATGCGTATAAATGTGCTGCATGAGCCGATTTTATTTTAACAACACTATTGCAAAAATATATTTTGTCCAAAATGTAGAGAACGTCATCGGATAGTTAATCATGTTTGAGCCTGAGCTTAGCTTTTTTTGCAGACTCGGGCAGGAGCACCGTCAGTTTATTACCCCTCCCCCTTTTTAATCCTCAAACCAGAAAAATTATCAAATCATAGATGCAAAAAAAAGTAAAAATGTCGAATATGAAGTCGCAAAGGACTGATGAAAACTTTCACTTTAGACAGATTTTTATCTTTGGCGGGAAATTTTCAAGCAATTTTTACGTCAGGAGTATGAAAGGAGGACACTGTGCAACATCAAACACCCTACAGTTGGCGGGGGGATTCCCCTCACATCGCCAGGTCCCCCAAAATGGCTTTCCAGATTGTTTATTACCTTGTTCATAGTCATATAATAACAAACATCTTCATTAATCTCTCACATTTTCTTCCGGAAGTTTTTTTTTTTTTTTTTTTTTGTAATAGAGGCTGCGATCAAAAATGTCTGTTTTCTTGTGGGGAGGGGATGTCTCCCCTGTCCTTCCCAAATGGCTCTCCTGGACTCGGGTTAGGCCGAGGTAAGGATTATTTTTTTCTGCATAGTTGAGTCGGGACGGAACTGGACTTGGTTGCTCTTGGCATGTGTCGGGCGGACAGTTTTGCTTTGCAAAATAAGTAATAATGATAACGAACTTTTGGTAAGGGGAATCATCGGAAATGTATCTTGAGGTGGTTCTCAAATTCCCTGTTGAATAACACAAAACTTTCTGAAACATTTTCTGACTCATTTTTAAAAGAAAATGCATAACATTGACAGGCCTGAAGTGATTGGATTGAAACGATTTCGAATTGAATAGCGTTTTCCATTTTTCGATAAATAAATTACTTATCCAATTACAGGCGATTATTGTTACACAACGACAGTTTTCTCTTCTTTACTTGCTATGACGTTTTGAAAATCGAATCAAAAACTAATATTTGACAGCCTTTTCTGAAATATATGTTGCTTTCATTCCAAGAAAAAAGAAAGCGCCATTCGATAACATTTTTTCTAAATAAGAACATCTGCCAATTTTATGCGTTTCCGAACAAAAGTGAATTGAGAAATGCGCAAGAAAACAATTATTTTAGATTCTTTTTATCAGCATTCTTTAGAAGAATCTTAATTGTACGTTAAGAAAAATCCGAATTTTTTGTAGCTATCAAATTGGCCCGCGGATCGGGCCTGGTTTAATTGTTTTTTACGCAAGCTGTTCCTGTTTTCAAAGATTTTTGTTCAGGCCGGCCCCTGAACTGTGAAAATATAGATCCGGCTCGAGCCAAAGTTTTAATTTTCAAATCGGGCCGTGCTGGGCCAAAATAGCTTATATGTAGTCGGGACCGTGCTCTGATCTGGAAATTCCAGCCGGAAAAGACATGTATAGCAAAGACAGTAAACAAAAAAGGGAATTTTTAAACAAACTAATGATGGTTGACGAAAGAAAAGAAATCGCAATAGATCTTTAAAAATAAAATTAATAATTCCAATTATAACATATTCTACTGTCAAAATTAGGCATGCCAATTTTCCGCGGAAACGCGGATTTCCGCGTTTTGCTTATTTTCAAAATCAGCGGATTTTCGCTTTTTTATTTATTTTCAAAATCCGCGGATTTCCGCTTTTTTATTTATTTTCAAAATCCGCGGATTTCCCGAACTTTTCTTATTTTTTCGGCCTCGCCGTCATTTTTTACCACAACGAAATTGGTCAAAAATGGCGGGAAAATCTCCGACGGCGAAAAATGATCGCGAAAGTGACGCGTTGCCAAAATATCCCGAAAAAAAGACACGTTTTTTCGTCAAAAGAATATGAATAAAACATGATTTGTGTCAAATGATTGCGAAAAAAGGCGTTATTTCTGTCAAAAGATCGCAGGAAAAAGCGCTATTTCATTCAAAACATCGTAAAAAGACGCGTTTTTCGTCAAAAAATTGGAGAATAAACGTGATTCCTGTCGACGGATGTCAAGAAAAACGTTATTTCCGTCGAAGAATCGCGAAAATGACGCAGCCTCTGTCAAGGAATCGCGGAAAAGACGCGATTTTCCTCAAATGATCGTGGAAAAAATGTTATTTTTGTCAGAATTGCAGAGAAAATGCGATTTTTGTCATAAGATCGTGAAAAGAGACAGGATTTTTTTTCAAAAGATTGCTGATAATACGTGATTTTTGTCAAAGATGGCTTAAAAAGCACTATTTCTGACAAAAGATCGCAAAAATAACGGTCTCTTACAAAGAATCGCAAAAAAGATGCAATTTTCGTCAAGTGATAGCGGGAAACACGCAATTTTTTGTCAGAAATGCCGAGAAAACGCGGCTTTTTGTCAAAGAAGCGAGGAAAAGACGCGACTTTTGTCAAAAGATCGTGGAAAAGACGCAATCTTGTCAAAGGATCGCGAAGAAGTCGCGAATTTTTTTAAAAAAATCACGAAAAGTCGCGAATTTTTGTCTGTTGATCGCGAATTTTTGTCTGTTGATCGCGAAAAAGTCGCGAATTTTTGTTCAAGGATCGCGAAAAAGTCGTGAATTTTTGTCAAAGGATCGCGAAAAAGGCGCGAATTTTTGTCAAATGATCGCAAAAAACGCGATTTTTGGTCTAAGGATCGCGATAGAGACGTGATTCCTGTCAAAAAATCTTGGAAAAAAGCGAATTTCGTCAAACGGCCGTGGAAAAAACGTGAATCATGAATGTGCTTATTGTTCACTCGTGAGGGGGGGGGGGAGGTGATTCAAAATATTTTCAGTTCAAACTTGCACCCATGATCAAATATAGGTGAAAATTGACAGTCGCCACATGGCGATTAAAAAAACGCGATCGATCGCCATTCGCCTTGTGGGGATTATAAATTCTGTTACCAATCGCCAAATGAAATACAGCTTTTTTCAGGGAAATATGCACTTCTACTTTGCTTAACTTCTAATTATACACTGATTAATTCTTTTCTCTACTGAATGCAAACAGATTTAAGCCAAATTTGACTTATATGACTGTGCAATATTTTATGACTGTGCCATAAGTTATTTTGAAGGTAGATTTTTAAATGAATTTGCTTATAAAAGTTTTGAAGAATAATTGTGCATTTTTGAAAATTTTTCATGTTGATATGTTTTATATATCAAAATTATTGAATAAAATTTCATTACCCATTCTTATATTTGTGTTCTTATTTTATTTTAATGTATTTTTGTATTATATGTGTGTGTGTGCTTCAATTAAAAAAATTACAATCTATATTTAATGTACCATTTTCACTTTGTTTAACTTTTGTAACACGCATCGGTTTAAATTATTTTGTTCTATTTTTACTTTGCGCGTTATATCAACTTTTTTCTCAATTTTTATCTCACGCGTTATTTCAACGTTTTTGCTCAATTCTTACCTCACGCGTAATTTCCTCTTTTTTGTTTTTTTCTCACTCTCATCCCTGAAAATAAAACAAGAAAATATTCACATCTTTTCATATTTAACCCGTCGTCGTCGCGTCGCCGGAGAATTTATACAACGGCTTTAGTCGTCGAGTCAATCTAAGCTTAAAAATCTGTAAATTTTATTTCAAAATAGCAATCTATTCTAATATTGTAAAACAAAAATGCAATTTGTATTTCCGTTTTATGCTAATCTCAAATAGTATTAAAAGAACTTGGAATAAGTAACTTTGAAAAAAAAAAAAATATTAAAAATATTTATTCAGGCGCCAAAAGAAAAAAAAAAAAAAGAAAAGCTGGAGTCCTAATTTCTATAATAGTAGCTACACCTGCTATATTACGTAACTGGGCAACAATATCCAATGAGTTTTCGCCAGAAAAAATACTGGTAACCCTTTGTCGTCAAGAAAAAATAATCATAAAAGCAAATGTGATTTCAAAAAATTATTGATTCTGATAAATGTGTTCCTTTTTACTTTGTTTGTGTGCGGATAAAAAAACTGCTATATTTTTATCGGTTTATAAAATATGAAACCAAAGCGATATAAAGTTCAATGTTGTAATTGTAAAGCAGTATTTAATAATGACTATAAATCTCAGCATGAAAAAAACAATCATAATGGGAATAGAGTTTCTGTGCAGGAAATTGGAGCCCCTAAAAATCCATTCGATGCTTCAGTACGTAAAAGGAAAAAAGTGGACGATGTGAAATCGGAACAAATATATAAATATGATAGCAGTCCGTCAAATGAAGAAATAATCAGCATAAGTTGCAATACTGATGTGTTGAACTTAAATAAAAAGTCTGAAGAAATAAAAGATTTTTCTTTTCCTATAAACAACACCGAGAGCGAAGATCAACTTCTTCAACAGTGTAATTTGGATTTTTCAAAAGAAAGTGAATTTCTACATGAGGCTACGAATTCCAAAACTCAAAACCAATCTGAAATGGATAATGAATTTCAAAACGAGACTGCAAGCTTCACAAATGAAAACCAAACTAAAGAAGAAAATGAAAATAAGTCGGACTGGGTGTCTTTTATGGGAAAATTTTCTTTTATTCTCGAAAAATTAACTGAGAGCAAAACTATTTTTTCTCAATATAATGAATCTGACATAGTTAACGAGAAATTGGCAATAACTGAGATTGTTAACTTTATCTCTTCAATTAAAGAAACCTGTGATATAGTTCTTGAAGAGGGGTGCAGAGTATTGAATAAACTGAATAATGAGTTAGAATTTTCAATTGAAGACAGTGGAAGTGCCTCTGAAATAGTAAATCATGATCCTGGTCTACGTCCAGATACTTTAAATGAAAATCAGAAAAATTATTTAATTCAGTTAGGTCCACATCAACCTAAATTAGCATGTATTCCTTCTGATGGAAAAAACCGGTTTAATCCCCACTGGTATACAGAATTTGAATATTTAGAGTACAGTACAGCAAAGCATGCTGCTTTTTGCTTTGTATGTTGTCTTTTTCCTGTTGGTATAGGTCGTGAAAAAAGAGAAGATGCTTGGACTTCAACCGGAGTAAAAGTATGGGGTAAAATGAAAAGTTGCGGAAAAGATAAATTAGGGAAGCTCCAACAACATTTCTCATCTCAAGCTCATAAGTCTGCTCTATATGATTTTTGTAATTTTCTTGTAAAGAAAAAACATATTGATGTCTTAATTGACAAATCAAAAAGGCAAGTTTTAATTCAGGAAGAAAAAGTTCGAATGCACAACAGAGAAGTTATCAAAATTTTAATGGATACTTGTAAAACATTCGGAAAGCAAGGATTAGCATTTCGAGAGTCAAACACCGATGATATTAATAAAGGAAATTTTTGCGAAGTGATACAGCTTATCTCAAGGCACAATACTACAATGAAATGTTGGTTTGAAGATAAAAAATTGAGACCATATCATGTTACATATATGAGTCCAGAATCTCAAAATGAAATGATAAATTTAATAGCATCTGAAATTCGTCAGGTAATCACTTCTGAAATAAAAAATAGTTTATGTTTTGCAGTTTTGGCCGACACAACTCCAGATCTGTCACACAAAGATATAATGTCTATTGTTATCCGAAGTGTAAGTAATGAAGGTGAAATTAGGGAAAGATTGGTCAAAACAATTGAATGTAGTGACAAAACTGGAAAGGGAATGGCAGATTTAATTTTACAGTGCTTAAATGAAATAGAAATTGATTATTCGAAGCTTGCATTCCAGTCTTATGATTTTGCTCAAAATATGTCCGGGAGGTTCAATGGTGTACAAAAACATATATCTGAGATTGTCGGTCACAGTGTTCCTTACATACCTTGTCAAGATCACCGCACTAATACTGCTCTAGAACATGCTTGCAACGTTAGCATATTAATTCAAGATTTGTTTAACATCCTTGAAGAGCTCTATGTCTTTTTCACATCAAGTACAAAAAGATTTAAGCATTATCAGTCAAGTGTAGAGAACATTGATAAAGTAATTCAACTTAAAAATCTATCAAAAACCAGATGGACCGCAAGAGCTGAATCGGTCAAAGCCTTAACTCAATCGTTTGAAATGGTAATAGAACTATTAGAAAATATTTTCAATGAAAAGACTTTTGATTCCTCTACTAGAACAAAAGCATTTGGAATTTATAAAAAAATGAAAACTTTTGATTTTATTGCATCATTTTTTTTCATGAAAAACATCTTAAGGGGTCAGGTACCTTTCGAACTAACAAAATACGTGAAAAAGTGACCTCTGTAAGAACTGCAGTCACTCTATATCTAATTGACTTTTGACTGTAAAATTGAAAACACACATTAAGAAGGATTTATTTTATTAGTTAAAGTTGTTAAAAAAATTATACATGCATGCAATCTTTTTTTAATTATTTTTATAGATTATACAATTTTTACGGAAGAATAAATCTTGCACGCCTTGCGCGCACGATTTTTCAAGTTTGAATAGCTAAAACAAACCAAGATTTTTTTTCTGAGTAGAGAAATAATGTGTTTTCAAAATGACCTACGATGAAAAAAATAAAACTTTTAGTTTCCGAGAAAAAAATTATTTTTTAAAGAAATTCGAAATATCGAGATTTTTTTTACAAAAAAGTTGTCGTAAATTCTAAACTTCTAATTTGAGGAACATAATAGTAGGTCATTTTGTGCATGTGTACGTTTAACATATTCAGCGAAAATTTTGTTAAATTCTACGCAACCGTTTTTGAGAAATCGTGCGCGCAATGAACAAAATCGCTGTTTTGAGAGAATTGACGTCAAAGTTTAAATTTACCATTGGTCGTATAGGAAAAGCGCAAAGTTTTTTAGACATAACTCTTTTTCTAATGCGAATTTTTGAATGCGGTTTGTTTTTAAATGTTTCTAAAGAATCACATTTAATTATAAGCTATTTTTTTAAAAATCGATTTTTGGATTCTTTAAAAGGTACCTGACCCCTTAAGCAAAATAAAAATTTTAACTGAAATTCTGGAGACACCTGATTTTAACGTCATTGACTGCATTGCGATAATAAAAAGTACTGTCCAAAGCTTACAAGCAATTAGTGATGATTCCACTGGAATGAATAATCTTATAAAAAGTTCAATTGTATTCGCTGAAAAAATGGGGATAGATGTTGAATCAGACTTCCGAAAACACCATAGAAAAAGGGTTCCACCTAAAAAAATTGATGAAAACAATAGAACAGCAATGGACATAGATTTAAATACTTTTTACAGGAAAGAATTCAAAGAAGTTTTGGACACATTAATAATGGGTTTCAATGACAATGTTTTATATATCAAAGATACTATTGAACCGATACATTCGATTTTTAAGCTACCATTCACCAAAGCAAATTTGAGCATAAGTAATCTAGAAAAAGTTATTAACATGTTTCCTCCTGGATCTGATAAACCTGACATACACGACTTGCAGAGTCAAATGGAAATACTTTTTGACTTGTGTTCAAACAATAATGTTGACTCTCTTAACGGACTTTTCGTTCATGCCAAAAAATTCAAAAATTATTTAGGTCAAGCCTTCAAACTGTGCATTTTAACATTCACAGCAGCTTATGGTGTTGCGTCAAATGAAAGGACATTTAGTCAGCTAAAAATTATAAAAAATGAATTACGAACTACCATGAGCGATGACAGACTGGATAGCTTAATGCTTTTGAAATGTGAAAATAAAATAGCGGACTTACTTAAACTGGACGATGTGATCATTAGGTGGGCTTCTTTGAAGAACAGAAGGATCAGTGTTAAATGAAAAAAATTACAATGTAAGTGTTCATTAGCAATCGTTACAATTTTTCTTTATGTAACATTTTTTGTTTCATATTTCATATATTTATATAATTTTTTTTGAATGTATGCAATGTCTCTAACTTTGAATCTTACATTTATTGCATTATTTGAAATTGTTTCTTTAACCTTTGTGGTAAAAGTATAATCTTTATCTCTTTTTCTTCTGATCTTTATTTTCATGCTGAAAAAATAGCAATAAATCTAGTTTTTTTTTTTTTTTTTTTTTTTTTTTTTGGAAAAGAAATTATTTTTAATGCATAAGTATTGTTATCATTATAAGCACATTGCATTGTATAATTTTAATTGGAAATTAGAACAATATTTTTCAAGTTGGGAAATTTTTAAATTCTCCCCCCCCAAAAAATATCTGTAGCTACGCCTCTGTTTATAAACAATTACTTTCTCAGTATGACCCTTTTTTTCGTTCCCAGATCTCCCGCTTCGGAAAATTCGGATCAAAAGGCTAACTTTGACTGCATTTTTTGTAATATTTTCTGCATTTATAAAAAAGGTGACAGATACGGCACCTTGAGTATTTTCTAAATAAGAGAATCTGCGAGTTTCGTCAGTTTGAGAGCAAAAGTGAATTTAAAAAAAAAATCGAAATACACCCTTAATTCAAAAAATCATTTAACTAGTTGAGCTGTAACTTTGTATAAATGAGTAATGTGAATGTTTGTCAACAAACTGGCTTTTTGCGAAACAACTCACCTTGGTGTGGACAAAAATTCGAATTAAACCGCATTAAAATATTCTAAACTAAGCGTAATTTTCACATAAATATAATAAGCTTAGTATAAAACCGGCATCAAAAATGACAGAATGTTGATATCCGTTTCATTTTCAAAGACATCATACAAATGAAGATTTTGTTATTGTAAAATTTGTATTGTAGAGAAGTACCTTTTAAAAATGACAAATAAGTTTTATAAATTCAAATAATGAGGAAATTTTTTTAATCGCTGTTCAATTTATGAAATAGTTCAACAAAGAAATTAGCTTATGTCCATTTATAAGAGTGTTCTTAAATCAAAAAGGGCCACTTTGTGACATATGCTTTAATTTATTTTTGTTCGGAAATGTATAAAAATAGCAGGTGTTTTTATTCAGAAACTGCCCAATTGCACTCAACTTTCTGTTTTTATAAAAAAACACAGTAGATTTTTCATAACTAGCCTTCAAAGTTGACGCTTTTGAGCACATTTCCCGACGAAAGCAGATAAAACCGGTCGAAAAGCATGAGAAAAACGGGTGATCACGTGTTCGAAATAACTTAGAACTGGATAGGTCATTTAACTTTCAGAAAATGGAAAATTAGGTTCGATTCGAAATAGCTTCCATAGTCAGGCCTTCTAATTTTATATCTTCCTTTTAAAAAATGAATTTGTAAATGTGTCAACACTTTTTGTGCTTGTTGAGCGGAGCAATTGAGAACACCCTTAATTTGATTTCATTGGGAATAAAATTTATGTTTCTTGCAAAATGTAATTAAAATTTAAGAATTATATAACATTATGTACTATATATATTAGTTATATCAATGCGGACAAAATTTTGATTTTTAACGTAGTAACATTCGAACATAGCTTTGGAGTGGAAATAAAATTGTAGTTTAATAAGAGAAAGTGAAAAAAAAAATTTCTAGTCATACCAATGCAATTTCATAATTTTAAATTACATAAAAAAACTTTTTCACTTGCGTCTACTTGAAATTTCATTGCATTATAAATATTTTTTTTTTTGTTTCTTATAAAATGTTATTAAAATGTAAGGAATGTATAACTCTGTGTACTACATATGATTATATCAATACAGATAAAATTTCAATTTTCAAAGTCGTAACATTCGAACATAACTTTGGAGTGAAAATAAAATTCTAGTAATTTCTTTACTTTTTATAATTCATTCTTTTTTCTATTTCCTAAATCAATCCTTTTCAATAAAGCATACACTCTAAAAGTGGAAGGAGTGAAATGCTCACTCTTTGTGAAAGTGACAGACATTTTCACTCTTTTTTGAGTGCAATTTATAAAAATACACTCCTTAAAGAGTGGAATTTTCCACTCCTTAGAAAGGAGTGAAAATGTCACTCCGTTGTCGAGAGTGAAGAGTATTTTGGCGCTATCCGTGGTCGCCTACCGGCGACAGCGCTCTCGCGCAAGAGACTATGTCTATTTGGGTCGTAGGTAGGGGTCGTCGACGAAAATTGGTCGCTCACCGCGACGGTTGTCTTCACTCCGTTGTAGAGAGTGAAACATCTCACTTCACTAACGAAAGTAAATGCCCGGCATTACAAACTTAAAAAAAAAATCCGTTAAATTTTGAACAAATATATGGAGTAAAATAATGAAAAACACCAAAATATGTCAATTTTTCATTTTCAAAAACTCCCTTTTATAATATAACCTGGAAAATTACGCTTATTTGGTATTAAAACGCACTCTTTTTCAGAGTCAGCAAGTTTCTCTATCGAAAGAGTGAATACTCACTCCGCCAATGAGAGTGACTCATCAGCCAATCAGAAATGTCTTGCACTTCCTTTACTGATAAGAAAAATGTTTCCGCCATTTTAAAATTAATCTTTCGTTTCCTCGGTTCCACATATGTGGATCTCCGTTCATTTCATTTTTATTAATAATATTCAAACGTATTTTAAATTTCGTCTTTGAATGATATGCTTCGATGTGTATGCTATGAAATAATCCAATTATTAGATTAATATCTTCCAAAAGTATTCTCTAATTGACTCCTATAAATTCCAAATGACTGAAACGTCCATCTTTAATTTTCTGCAATTTAAATTTGTAGTCATATTCATGACATGATGATATTACAATAAATATTAGTGTCTATAAAGAAAAACGCATGAGAATATAATTTAATAAAATTGCAACTTATTAAAACATGCTAGCTTGACTTAAAATTCTCAACTTTCACCATCTGTCCACTTTTCGAAGAATGACAAACTGGTTGTACCAATTTACCAAAATATTTTTGAGCCCATCCAATATCTTTGAGCCAACCCAATATTTTTCAAAAGTTGGCGCCACTGATTATACATATTATATTATATATACACATCATATGTGTGTGCATATTAATTGGATTATTTAAATTTCAATTCTTTTGTGGTAACAATTGGAATTTATCTATCGTAGAATAAATTTCTTTTAAAAAAGAGAAAATGGAATTGACACGAAACCATCATCAAGTTATGCTTTTCGATTGAAATGAAAATCTATCTCGCGCCATTTTATTCAGATGAATTCAGTGATTATAGAATGTTACTGTTCACTGTATTCAGATGAATTACAGAATTTTGAAGAAATTGAAATTCTCTTCTCGATGAAGCCCGCATCGATTTTGTCCGATATAATCCCACAAAATGTGTCGGCTGTAGGAAAAATATTGATTGATGATAATCGTTGTGGACACGGACTTAAACATTGGATTCCCAGCTATACATAAAATAGTCATGATCATATAAAATAGTCATAAAATAGTCATGAAGAGCTACATATGAAAAAGATAGTTTGGTGTTCTGTTCCCCATAATTCAATAGAATACCAAAAAACGGCAAAAAGTGCCAAAATCAATTAAATTTAAAAAAAAAAAAAGTTTTATGATAGTAGGTACCGCATTACCGTATTTACTCGTGTATAAGGCGCACTTTTTTTTTTCAAAAAATTAGGGCAATACTCCTAGGTGCGCCTTATACACGGAATAATTTTTTACTGTTGGATGCATGGAACTGTATACATATGAAACAAGAAATTATTCAAAGATGATATTAATGTTACTTAATTGAAGTATTATTGCATATTTATTTCACTCCTTGCAGTTTTTCATACAACAGAGCTAGCGACATTATCTAAACGCTAATTAGCAATTCTCTTTGCCGTCACTCATTCCTATTTCCCGTCATTCTCTTACAACCGGAAGTCTAAAAATGCATTTTCGTCTTGTTTTCTGGTCTGGTGTAATGTTTGTTTCGACTTTTTTTTTTTTTATACTGAAATTTATTTCGTCATTCTTCATTAGCGTATCAAATTTATGGTGCGCGTTATACACGAGATTTTAAGAAATCGCCATTTTTACTTGTAAAGTAGGGGTGCGCCTTATACACGCGTGCGCCCTATACACGAGTAAATACGGTATTTCTAAAAGCATAACTAGAAATAAGACAAACTTACCTTTTTTTGTTTTTGTTTTTGTTTTTGTTTTACGTTCTAACACGCAAAAAAAAAAAAAAAAAAAAATGTATTTTTTAAAATTATTGCAAATTGACAATGATGAAAAAACAACAAACAAATGAAAAAGAAATAATTTCCGTCGTGTGCTTCAGAAATACAGGGCTAATCTAGAAGTAAAGCTACATGTCAGAAGGCACTATAATAGTCCAAGAGCCAACCGCATAAAACCCTATGTCATCGAGCACAAGAAAAGTTCCTTCATTTTATGGAAGAGTAGTAATATAGGGGAATCTAATGATCCATGTCTGTCGGAAGCGAATGGGTGCATAAGTCAAAAAGTACCATTAGTGGTTGACTCGTAGACTTAGCATTATGTTTTCCTGCACCCAATTTTCCATGTTTTCATACTTTTAATTGTATACCCAGGGCCATCGCTAAGACTTTTTATTGGTGGGGGAGAAGACCTTAAATTGCCAAGTCAAATTTTCATATTTGCCAACTCGTTTTATAATTTTGCTAAGTTAACGCACTTAGAGAATGTTATACAGTTCTTATTTGTAAAAAATTTAATAATATTCCCAATTAGAGTTGTAACTTTTGCAAATTCTATCAAAAATAGGAAATGCATTGCAGATTTTATTAAAATTTTAGTTATATTTGACATAAAAGTTTTAAATTTGCCAAGTGTAACAAGATTTGCGAATGTTTGGGGGGAGGAGGCTCCCCCCTGTCCCCCCCTTAGCGGGGCCCCTGTGTACGGCAAACACAGTGTTAAACGTAAGAGTAAACCACTAGCGGTATCAGTTTTTGGCTTATGCACCCCTTCGCTTCCGGCAGACATGGTTGATTAGATTCCCCTATTACTACTCTTCCATTAAAATATAGGAATTTTTCTTGTTCTTAATAACTTAGGGCTTTGTGCGGTCGACTCTTTTACTATAAAGACAGTTACGGCTATAAAAAAAAAGTCCATAATATTATTTTCAGTTGTAGTTCTGTTCAGTTTGTTGTTCAATATTATATCAGTTTTTTTATAACTGATACGCCACTAACTACTAACTAGAGAAGGTCCCCCACTGCCAAATGAGGATTTTATCGAGACTGGTGTCATTGGAAAACTCTTCTTATTTTGGATCATGGAAAAGTATACAACTACCCGCCCGAATGCAGTTGATGAAGAGATATAAGCCAAAGTATGTCTGCCATTTATTGATTTTTCCAGGTCGCTATACAGTAGACTCCCTCAAATCCGCAACTCTCTAAAATCCGCACATAATTTACGGATGTAAACAACGAAACATTCAGTTCAGATGTAGGGTCAAAATTTGACTTTTTTAGTTTTATATGAATGCCATACATTTTTTAATTTTCGTTAAGGTTATTGAATTCATGATGAAAGAATAATTTATTTCTGAAAAAAAAAATCAAGATATTGATGATATCATTAGTAATCACAATCTTACCATATATATTTATGTACTAGCAGTTACCCGTGACTTCGTTCACATAACATTTAAAGAAGAAATAATTGATCAATCAAGCAAAAAATTTCGATGATGAAAAGCATGTGTAATTAACTTTTTATCGCGAATTTATGGTAAAAAACTTCTGATAATCCCTATTTGCTAATTTGTTTGCTGGTTGAAATTTTCCTTTCAGCGATTAATACTAATACATAGAAACATTCTTGAATTCTTTTGTTCAGCCCTGTACTTTTCCAAGTGCCTTTAATACACGAAAGTATCTTTCTAAAATTTAGTTCAAACAAAAGTATTTCTTATTACTACCTAAATTACATTTTCAGTATTTATCATCTGAAGACAACCTTGTATCCAGTTCTTTGCGGGACCCTGTATATCATTTTATATATATACTACAAACATTTCTTAGTTTACTAAATGCAGTTCAAAATAAAAATGCATATTTTATTTAAAAACCACCTTTAAGTAAATTACGCTCATATTCAGTAACCTTTCCGAGATCTTTTGTGTAACCCTGTATATCTAAATTTAACTATTTATACTATTACCATTTATACTCTCCATTTAATGTGCATACATTTAGCGAAACTTAAAAGCACATATCATAATTCAAAATGCATTTCATCCATGCAACAGTCATCATCCATCATATACAGTACTTCGAATAGAATATATCTTTTGTGTGTCCCTGTAAATGCTATGCACTTCGTATTATGCATGAAATAACTCACATTAAGCCTCAGCAACGTATATCAATTGGATTATACATCAAATCGTTTACCATAATTAAAATATGTCGGAAACTGTTCCTCCCTTTATTCTTATGCAATGGAATTCTTCTGTGTAACCCTGTAAATGAATAATAAGTGTCCTTTTCACTACATACTTTACAAAATGCATATTTTAGTGCACTTTGTAAATGCATATAAATTTGAATAAGTTTCACAGGGTGTAACATCGTTAAATTTAATTAAAATGATTTTCCCCATAATGCCGTAATGTAAGGAAATTTTTTGACTATCCCTGTAAATAAACTAATCATGGTAGAAACTTTATTATCAGTAGGTATTCATGCTAGGTAAACGTTAAGAACGTCCAAAAATTTCATGGAAATCGGAGTATATTTACGAAAGTTAGAAAGCGTCCAAACAGACAGACAAACCGAAAGCATAATAACTTTTCAACTTTATTCGAAAGTGTTAAAAAATCGAGCCAAAAATATATTAATCAGTAGTTTTATTTTCCGCCTTTTCCCCATAAAAAATTTCTTCCATTGATAATTATGAGTTTTGAATAAAAATATTCATTTGTATGTAACTTATAACTTATTAATTAATATAAGTAAAAAATATTTCTGAATCATTTTAAATATGACGTCATTATTTATCTCGCTCCATTAGCTACTGATATTCATACCCCTTATATTTTTAACGACTGCTATAAAGTACCTGTTTTATTTCAACTATGACGTTGACGTCACATTTTCATAAGTGAACCATTTTATTAAAAATATAATTCTTTTTCATTCTTTTTACTTTTAGTTTATGTCGCCATATTTTACACAAAAATTCCTATTAACTAAACAAATATCCTTGTTAAATATATTATAAAAAATACACCTTTTTATTTTTATTTCAAACATGACGTCATATTTATTTTCTTTTAAATTATTTTATTATAGTTTTTCGCGTGGAAGTTTTTTATTAAAAATTCATTGCCGCTGAAAAATTATTATTCCAATTTTTTATTTTCTTGGCAACAGGAAAGGAAAATGGTTAAATTTTATCTGAAAAATGCCTATTGATTTTGTATGAAAAATAATTAAATTTTGAATTATTAAGGAAAATATTTGAATAAAATAAATAAAAATTAGCCTATGTTCATTCCACTCCTATAATCTATCCATATGCAAAGATTCAAAGACATTAATCCATCCGTTTTGAAGCCAAGTTCATTCCAATTTTTCGGACACACTTTCACATTTATAATAGATATAAGGATACAATGACTAGAAATCCGCAAAATTCTAAAATCTGCACAAGCTCTGGTTCCAAATTGTGCGGATTTGAGGGAGTCTACTGTAGCTATGCGGGAAAGACACTCGATGTGGCGGAAAAGAAAGTTGACGGATTAGAGAGATGACAGTTTATTCTTAGTAAAAAAGTAAAGGGTGTTCTTAACTGCTTTGCTCAACAAGCGCAAAACGTTTTGACACATTTACAAATTCGTTTTTTAACAGAAAGTTATAAAATTGGAATGCCTGACTATGAAAGCTATTTCGAATCGAATTTAATTTTCCATTTTATCATAATTAAATTACCTATCCAGTTCTAAGCTATTTCGATCCCGTGATCACCCGTTTTTCTCCTGCTTTTCGACCGGTTTTTCTATTTTCGTCGGGAAATGTGCTCAAAAACGTCAACTTTGAAGGCTTGTTATGAAAGATCTATTGTGTTTTTTAAAAAACAGAAAATTGAGTGCAATTAGTCAGTTTCTGAATAACAACACCTGCTATTTTCATGCATTTCTGAACAAAAATAAATTAAAGCATATGTCACAAAGTGGGCCTTTTTAATTTAAGAACACCCGTAACTTCACGGATGATAGTGCATTTCTGAATATAATTGGTCGAAACACGAGTGTTTCCAATAGTGTTGAATTCAAACTCTTTTCTCTGGGAGGAACTTCTGTGACTCCGGGGGGGAGGGGGCATTATAGAGTTCCGGGGGGTTGCACTTTTTGACCATTGAAAACACAAAATCTCAAAATTTTCGGGGAGGGACATTTCATTACTCCGTGAAGGAATGTCCCCCCCCCGGGCCTCCCCCTGAATTCAACACTGGTTTCCAACGAAAGGGGAACACAATGAAAGGGGGGGGGGAGGTTCGCAGTGTCATAGATGTTATTAGTTAAAGTTGTTCTTAAATCCAAAAGAGCAACTTTATGACATATGTCTTTGTTTGTTTTTGTTCAGAAATGCATAAAACTAGCAGGTGTTGTTGTTCAAAAACTAACTAATCACACTAATTTTTTTTTTCAAACGCAATATTTTTTTTAGAAAATAGCTTCGAAGTGGGTGTTTTGATCCGAATTTCTGCGCGAAAGAAGAATAACCACTCAAACAGGGGTGAAAAACGTGTTTGTCGCGTGATCACGATCGCTTATAACTCAGTTGGTAAGTTATTGATCACAAAATGGACAGCACAGTTGGATTCCAAATCGCTTCTATAGTCAAGCTTTCTAAATTAATATCTTTCCATTAAAAATGAATTTGTAAATGTATAAAAACATTTTGCGCTTGTTGAACAGAGCAATTGAGAATTGCGTAAAGCATTCCTGTTTAACTAACCGAAAGACGGAATCCGTGTCTCTATAATTAAAACCATTTGAAGGCATACCGACATTTGTCAACAGTTAGTTCCTGATGTTTTTTGAAGCATACTCCAAGTCAGTGCAGTCCAATTAGTTATATGTGATCGTGAAAATGCGGCCACAGTCTTCGTTTTCCTACTAGAAGGAACATTGAACCTTCACTAATTTCACACTAGCAACAACAGGTTACACAACTGCAGCGTAAGCTGTCTTTCCTACCCATGGCCCATCTATTTGAGATTAATGTATGAAGTCTCTCGCCAGAGGACTCTGATATCTTGCCCAAGTTATTCTAACCAATCGTGCAAACCCTAAACCAAAACAATGCCAATGTGCCGTGCCATGTGCACCGAACAGAAAACAGCTTACTCAATGCTAATTTGGATTTGGGCAAGGTTTGCGTCACGTGGACTCACACGTGGTCCAATGAAATGGTTCAGGGTTTGAAGCTGAATCCAGCTTCACTTTTTTCGGCGATTTTTAGCGAAATGCGCAGGCCTTATATTCTATCTAGTTGGCTATGTTTCTACCTCACAGAAAGTCTTTCCTGCATAGCAAGTGGCCTGGAGAAATCAATAAATAACAGAAATACATCGGCTTATGAGTGTTGTAGTCGTAAAAAAAAAAAAAAAAAAAAAAAAAAAAAAAAAATTAAATTAAAAATAGAGAGCAGTACTATGTAGGCAGAGAGTATACGCTAACGTCATGAGCATTCATAGATAGGGTATGCGCTAATGCTTTATTTGATAAGCAGAGGGTATGTGTAGCTTTTTTTAAAATCCAGAAGGTACATGGCGTATACCCCCGTATACCCTCCACTTACATCCTTGCCTGTAATTCTTCACCAGTTACATTCGGGTGGGTAGTTATATACATTTCCGTGATCCAGAGCTTTCCAACGTCACCGCTCTCTTCAAAATCCCAATCTGACAGTTGCTGCAAACTGTAAGGCAGAGGTCCAACTGTACCAACTGAGAGGTACCAACTGTAGGCAGAAAGCCCCTCTGCCTACAGTTGGGGACCTTCCTTATAATTATTATACATATATATATATATATATATTATATATATATATATATATATATATATATATATATATATATATATATATATATATATATATATATATATATATATATATAAGACCATTAATTGTAAACAATATGAACCATTGGAATTTAATATAAAAAACCATATTGAACATGAGGGAAAATTAAATAAAGCAATTCCAAGTAAACTCTAGTGGATATAAGAAAATAAAACAGTAGTGAACAATAAAGTGGAAGGGAGTCCCAAATGCACGGCCTTAACCCTGATATCGCACGTGGTCACCCCAGAATATACAGGAAATACATAATTGTTGTTATTATTACAATATGATGTAGTCTTATAGCATAGGATGGAAAAATGTTCAATATGGTTTTTTTTTTTATTACATTTAAATGGTTCATGTTGTTTATATACCGGGTATCCCAAAAATGACTGATGGATTTTAAAATTCAATAACTTGCAAACGGTGACAGCTATTTAAAAAATTTTTGCAGGAGGGTTATGTATAATGTCAGGAGTTTTTTTTACCGTAATTTTATATTTTAGTTCTTATCTCAAACAATAGGTGACGCTGACGGCGATTGAAGGCCAGGTCGACGCTTCACTCAGCACTGATCACCTGGCCTTCAAACGCCGTCAGCGCCACCTATTGTTTGAGATGCGAATTAAAATAAAAAATTACGGTAAAAAAAACTCCTGACATTATACATAACCGTCCTGCAAAAAATTTTTAAATAGCTGTCACTGTTTGCAAGTTATTGAATTTTAAAATCCATAAGTCATTTTTGGGACACCCGCTATATACAATTAATAGTCTTATATTAGCATTCAAATTATTATGCTGCATAAGCGCAAGTAATTATGAATGTATAAAATTTGATATTTGTAATTGATATCTTTTCATTTTGATTATTCATTATGAATTTTTTCTTATTATGGTATCTTATATATATTTTTAATACATAACATCCGTCGCTAAATTATATATATATATATATATATTCCCTAAATTTATATTAATTATAAGTGTCTTCCAGAAATTCTTCAAGGGGTGAATGTTAGGGGACTCATGCTTCACTATGAAAATGCATTTTCTTTTTCAGCAAGAATTACAGTCGAATTTCTTAAATTAAAAAAAAAAAAGGATAGAATATTCACCCTATCCTCCTGATCTTTCTATATGTTACTTTTGGCTATTTTTTAATGAAAAAAAAAATATATGTGGACGTCGTTTTCATTGCAAAAATGGGTTTGGTGAGGCTATTAAAGGGTATTTTTCGTCTATTCTAAGAAATAGACTTAGGGCATTTAACTCTTTGGGAACGAGCAACCGGTATACGTGCCGCATTAGGTGCTCAGAATCCTTGATTATTTTCACCAGTAAAATTTTACTGTAAATTTTGTCTTATTTAGTTCGAGCATTTACCCGATTTAATTGGGCAAAATTTTCTCTCTTCGAAAACCGGTGGGAAGATTAATAATTCCGTATAAGACTCTCGTCCCGAAGGGGTTAAACTTATGGAATTATGGAAAATTCGTCAACAAAAGTGCTTGATCCTGGGGAGAACTGTGTTTTGAACACTGCTAAGAATTGGTAAGTTTAACTTGTGCCATTTAGCAACATCTCAAAAATATCAACGTGATTCAAGTAGCATACACTCAGAACTTCAGTACGTACAGTACGTTCTAATTGTACAGGCAAAACATGGACTTCGGAGAATGAAACTTCTTTAGAAGGCAACAATGTATGTAATTTTAAAATTTTAACAATAAATCGATATCATATTGATAAATCATCCAATTTAAATCCACAAAGCGTATGTCATTAAGCATTCACGTATTCCATCTAACCCCCTTTTCCCCACAAATTCAAAAGAAGCGATTAGATGTCGGTGATTTACAACGTGATAAATATTTATTCTGGACAACTACTGAGAAAAATAAGTACTAATTTAAATATTAATACAGTGTCTGAAACACAATGTTGGAATTCCCATCTGCATTCTTACTGAACAACTATGCATAACCTTAAGGCGATAACTTCATCAATCATCGCTTCAGAGTAAAGTAGTGTTTTATAACAAAGTAAATATCAGTCAAATTCCACCTTTTATATGAATCATTGCAATCAGAACAAAAATGTATTAGGAATTGACGTCGTTTGGAGAAAACCATAAATTAAATTGGTGACATTTAAAAAGTGATCGGACATTACCCAAAGTCATTTATCTTTCAAAATGTTTCATTTCTAATTGCAGCAAGTCCAGAAACATAAATAGATTAATCGTTCTATTAAATAAAAAAAGGGTTGCAATTGGATTTCTTTTCGATAAAACATCAGAAAAATAAAGAAAGAAATTATTTTGCAGCAGACGAAAAATTAATGTGACGTCAGTGAGTGACGTTTTTCATTATTTAATTTTGATTCTTGGCCGATTTCACCTTGGGTGATAATAATTCGACTTTTCTTTTTCTTTTTAATTCTGATCACGCATTCCCGATAACACGCTCACTCTTTTAATAAATCCCGATTTACATTGGAGGAAGAAGAAGATTAGGGCATTTCCGAATGATTTACGGCACGATAGAAAGCGCCCCTCAAGATTAATGAGTATTTCTATAGATATGACTATTTCGCTTTTGCTCACCGCCGTACAACTAGTGTCATCTGTTGAGTTAATTCTTATTTTAAAAAGAGCAAGCAGGAAAAAGCAACTGCTACTCAAATAAAAAAAAACTCTCAACACAAAGTGCTTTTGAAAATATTGCTTTTCCAATAAGAAAAAAGAAAAAAAGCTTAACTAATAACTATAAGATGAGTAGTAAAGAAAAACCTGTTTAAAAAAGAGGCATGAGTGAAATTTTTTGAAAAAAAAAAAATAATTAATTGGCTTAAAAAGTTCTTTGAATCTTTCTGAATCCATTGGCCGGTTTCTTTTTTAATCATTTGGAAAATGGTTGTTTCTGTCGGTCGAGAATAACGATATTCGAAGCATATCTGAAACGTTGTGATGTCCGAATTTCATTCGTGTTCTGATAGGTCCATGTTTAAAGTCCAGAAATCAAATACCTTTGCTGTCACAATGACAAAAAAATATATATATACAGTGTCTCACATAAGTGATGGGACACTTGTGCTTTACAAAAGGAAACTAATCAAATAAATTAAAAAAACATGTACACATTTTTTGTGGGTGTGTTTCATACTTAAATTTAGTAAAGATTATTACATAACATACATTTTGTCAAAATATTAAAATATTAATTTAATAAAAATACAAATGTTTAGAACGGAGCAAAAAATAGCTCACATAAGTGATGGGACACCATTACATATGCAACAAAAATCGTCTGAAATAAGCAATAAAAATATTTTTTGGGGTTTTATTTTTACTTAAAAGCAATTGGCAATAATTTATAAAATCGTCTGCAGTATTTCTCTCCAGTTTGGTTTGGAATTTTTGTGTTTTTTAGCTCTACAGTGTCTCACAAAAGTGATGGGACACTTGTGCTTTATAAAAAGAAACTGCAATAAAATAAATAAACAAACATGTGCAAAAATTTTTTGGGTGTGTTTCATATTTAAAGTTAGTAACAATTATTACATAACATACATTTTGTCAAAATATTAAAATATTAATTTAGTAAAAATACAATTGTTCAGAACGGAGCAAAAAATGGCTCACATAAGTGATGGGACACTTACTTTTCCATCAAATATTTATCCAAAAAGTTTACTTTTTAAAAGGTTTTAATATTTTGTTGGATTTCCTTTTACATTTAAAACATGATTTAATCTTTTTGGGATGGATTCGACTAATTTTTTTGTGATTTCTGGAGTGATTTTACCCCATTCTTCTTGAAGCACCGATTTTAGTTGTTGTTTTGAAGAAATGGTGTGTTTACGAATTCTTGATTCCAATTCTTGCCAAATATTCTCTATGGGATTTAAGTCTGGAGATTGTGGTGGTGTTTTTAAAATTTCAGGACAGTTATATAGCAGCCAGAGTCTAACGTTCAGAGCACTGTGCTTGGGGTCATTGTCCTGGTAGAATTTAAAATCGTTATGAAGGTTCAATTTTCGAGCTGAAGATTTCAAATTTTGCTTTAAAATATCAATATACTTGTACTGATCCATTATACTGTCAATAAAAACAAGATTACCAACTCCAGCGGACGACATACACACCCATACCATAACTCCTCCTCCACCATGTTTTACTATTGGTACCAAGTTCTGTTTGCGAAATTCTTCCCTGGGTTTTCTCCACACCAAGATTCTACCGTCAGAACCAAATATATTAAATTTACTCTCATCAGCAAATATAACTTTATTCCAGTAATCAGAATTCTTATTTATGTTGGATTTTGTGAAAGTTAGTCTGAGTTTTCTATTCTTTTCACTTATGAAGAATTTTTTCCTGGCTACTCTATCGTGATATCCAGCAGATCGAATTACCCTTCTAATAGTCTCAGGATTAACAATTATTCCATATAATGCTTGTAAATCAGCAGCAACTTTTGAAGCACTATTTCTTGGATTTTTTTTAATATTTCGAACGATAATTCGCTTTATTCCATTGGATAGCTTTGATGGTCGGCCAGGTCTTCTTTTATCCTGAATCATATGATTCTTTTTATATCGTTTAATGATATTGAAAACTGTTGAACGACTCAAGTTAACTGTTTCAGCAGTTTTTCTAATAGATTTTCCACGTTCAATATACAAATTAATAACTAATTTTCGAATTTCAAGCGAAGTTTCTTTTCGCTTAGCATTCATGGCTACACAGAGCTAAAAAACACAAAAATTCCAAAACAAACTGAAGAGAAATACTGCAGACGATTTTATAAATTATTGCCAATTGCTTTTAAGTAAAAATAAAACCCCTAAAATTTTTTTATTGCTTATTTCAGACGATTTTTGTTGCATATATAATGGTGTCCCATCACTTATTTGAGCTATTTTTTGGTCCGTTCTAAACATTTTTTTTTTTTTTTTTTATTAAATCAATATTTTAATATTTTGACAAAATGTATGTTATGTAATAATCTTTACTAAATTTAAGTATGAAACACACCCACAAAAAATGCGTACATGTTTTTTTTAATTTATTTGATTAGTTTCCTTTTGTAAAGCACAAGTGTCCCATCACTTATGTGAGACACTGTATGTAGCCATGAATGCTAAACGAAAAGAAACTTCTCCTGAAATTCGAAAATTAGTTATTAATTTGCATATTGAACGTGGAAAATCTATTAGAAAAACTGCTGAAACAGTTAACTTGAGTCGTTCAACAGTTTCAATATCATTAAACGATATAAAAAGAATCATATGATTCAGAATAAAAGAAGACCTGGCCGACCATCAAAGCTATCCAATGGAATAAAGCGAATTATCGTTCGAAATATTAAAAAAAATCCAAGAAATAGTGCTTCAAAAGTTGCTGCTGATTTACAAGCATTATATGGAATAATTGTTAATCCTGAGACTATTAGAAGGGTAATTCGATCTGCTGGATATCACGGTAGAGTAGCCAGGAAAAAATTCTTCGTAAGTGAAAAGAATAGAAAACTCAGACTAGCTTTCGCAAAATCCAACATAAATAAGAATTCCGATTACTGGAATAAAGTTATATTTGCTGATGAGAGTAAATTTAATATATTTGGTTCTGACGGTAGAATCTTGGTGTGGAGAAAACCCACGGAAGAATTTCGCAAACAGAACTTGGTACCAATAGTAAAACATGGTGGAGGAGGAGTTATGGTATGGGGGTGTATGTCGTCCGCTGGAGTTGGTAATCTTGTTTTTATTGACAGTATAATGGATCAGTACAAGTACATTGATATTTTTAAAATTTTTGGATAAATATTTGATGGAAAAGTAAGTGTCCCATCACTTATGTGAGCCATTTATTGCTCCGTTCTGAACAATTGTATTTTTACTAAATTAATATTTTAATATTTTGACAAAATGTATGTTATGTAATAATTGTTACTAACTTTAAATATGAAACACACTCAAAAATTTTTGCACATGTTTGTTTATTTATTTTATTGCAGTTTCTTTTTATAAAGCACAAGTGTTCCATCACTTTTGTGAGACACTGTATAAACAAGTAAGAAAAATCATGCGTTAGCATAGATTATGAAGCACTTTCCAACACTTCTTGAAATCTTTAACAAAACTTCGTTATCCAGGGAAACAAAGTATTATTGTTCATATCCAAATATGTATTCCAATACTTTTGAAAAGCCTTGTATTTGAACTGTCGGTTAATATATAGACTATATAATGGTAAAATTTAGTTTAGCAAGAAAACGCTTAACTGGCTGAAATTTTCTTTTCAGCAATTTGTACTAATAGATGAAAACATACTTGAATACTTTTATTTAGCCCTGTAAAATACATAGTACTTTAATACACGAAAGTATTTTGCTAAAGTTTAGTTTTAAAATAAATTCTCTTTAAACTACTTAAATCAAATTTTTAGAAAATATCATCCAAAGATGACCATGTATCCAGTTCTTTGCATGACCCTCTGTATTATTTTATCTATATTCAACAAACATTTCTTAGTAAACTAAATGCAGTTCATCGTAAAAAAAGCATAGCATGTTTAAAAACCACCTTTAAGTAAATTACGCTGATATTCAGTAACCATTCCGAGATCTTTTCTGTAACCCTGTATATCTAAATTGTGTAACAATTAGCATTTATATAAACAATATAACATGCACACATCTAGTAAAACTTAAAAGCGTATATCATAATTAAAAATGCATTTCATCCATCTAACAGCCATCTTCTATAATATACAGGACTTCGGATAGAATATTCTATTTGAAATCTTTTGTGTGTCCCTGTAAATGCTGTGCACTAGCATTATGCATGAACTAACTCATATTAATCGTGAGCAACGTATATCAATTTGATTATAGTATGTGAAATCTTTTACCATAATTAAAATATGCCGCAAACAATCCCCCCCCCCCCTCTTTATTTTTATGTATTGGAATTCCTTTTCATGGCCCTGTAAAGGAATAACTATTCTTTTCGCTGCATACTTTACAAAATGCATATTTTAGTACACTTTGTAGATGTTTGACAGGGTGTAACATCTTTAAAATGCATTTGAAACGATTTTTCCCCATAGGCCGCAATGTAATGGAAAACTTTTGACTGTCCCTGTAAATAAACCAATCATGGCATAACCTTCATTTTCAATAGGGTTCGTGCTCGGGTAAACGTCATTAACGTCCAAAAATTTCATGACAATCCGAGTATATTTACGAGAGTTAGAGCGCAGACAGACAGACAGACTTACAGACGGACAGCAACCGAATGCATAAGCACTTTTCAACTGTGTTGGAAAGTACTAAAAACAACAAAATATTTTTTAAAAATGAAATACAGCTTTAAAAAAATTGCATTTAAAGTACATTTTATTCCCCACGGTGTAAAAATTGAAAATGTGCAATGTTTAGAAGTTTAAAAATTTGTAGTGCCGAAAATTGTAAAACTGAAATTTCATTTAAAATTTGTTTATGATTGGTGCAGGTATATTAATGTTTAATCCATGGCCTATGTAATATATAACTCTATTATTATGTAAGCCACGTATGGATCATCATAAAAAAATTATTTCTTCTTCTTCTTATTATTATTATTATTGTTATTGTTATAAAATTCCTTATAGTCAAGAGCCGACCGCACAGAACCCTAAGTCATCGAGTACAAAAAAAAAAAAAAAAAAAAAAAAAAAAAAAAAAAAAAAACCTTTATTTTTTGAAAGAGAAATAAATAATAGAGGAATCTAAGGATCCATGTCTGCCGGACGGAAGCGAAGTAGTAGGGTTTGAAATGTCGTAAAATGTGGCTCCAGCTGGATTGACCTGCTAAGTTTGATATTTTTATTTTATTCTGCAGATTTTGACATATAGATTCCAAATATCTTAGGTGCCATTTTTTTTCTTGCACATTTTTGTGATGGTTTTCAAGATGGCGTCCAAGATGGCTGCTATTTGCAAATTTCTTTAATATTTGTGCATATTATTGACCAATATGTCAAATTATATGTTTTCGGGGTCAAGAAACACAAATCTATAATAATATTAGGAATAAATTGAGTTTTTCAAGTGTTTTAAGCAGGGTTGCCGGCTTTTAGCCGGGCCAAAAAAAGCCGGCCGGCTTTTTTTTGGTTTTATCCACTTAAAAAAAGCCGGCTAAAATTGAAAAAAGCCGGCTTTTATTTTTAAAGTGTTAATTTGTATTGAATCCATATTAAATTTGGATTGATTTATTTTTAACACATTTTTAATAATTTACTACTAAAAAAGTTATAAATTTCTCTTTAATTTTTCAAATAAATAAGTCTTTATAACTGCTAGGACTCAACTGTGAAGGCATTATGTCTGAAAAATATAAATCTTGGAAAAAAAGAAAATATACTCAAAAAATGTGTTTTAAACTTCTACATTTCATAGTTCTACATATATTACACATTCTTAAGAATTATATTTAATAGAATTATGACAAAATTAGTGTTCCCTATAGATATAAAAAGGGCATGGTGCTATTCACTAAAAAGGGCACTACTGCATCATAAAAGGGCAGTTTTGCAAGAAAAAAAAATATTATTGCCTTTAGAAAGAGAAAAAAGAAAGCAGCAAAATACATAATTTTTAAATATGATAAATCAAGTAACATTAATTTCGAATGATTTTATGATATAAAAATTAGAAATACAGTTAAATTAAAACATGATTGAATAGTTTCATGTTCTTTTTCTTAAAGAAATAAAAAAATTCTATCATTTTTGGGCACACAAATTTAGAAATACTATGGAAAAAAAATATTTATCAAAAATCTCTGGGTAAAATCAGAGGTCATTTTACTACTTTTAAAAAGGGCAGGGTGCTGCATTCTTCAAAAATGGCCTAGAATGAACACTAACAAAATGAAACATATCAAAGCATTCATGGAAACATTGTTACAGGTCAATATATAAAGATTAAGTCATAAAATGAACAACGTTGAAAGAGAAATTTCAATTCAATTGATGGAAGGATTCAATATTTGAGGAAAGTTTAATACATAATTACATAAAATTAAACAACAAAAAATGTTCTAATAAAATCTATTGAATTAAAATTTTGAATAGCTCTTTGTTATTTAAAAGTGCATACACTGTCAGAAATATTCGTCTTTATACACTATATTTTGCCTCATTCTCGAACAAATAATTTCTGTACTCCTTAAAGAGGTTATTTTTCTGTGAATCGTTCCTGCAAGTTTGAAGAAGAAGAAGAAATTCCGTTTATTCCCCGCACGCATGCGCATTTGTCTTTTTCTTCTCTGTGTCGGCACATGCGCCACATTTTTGACGAAATATTAAAAGATTAGCATAACATATCATCAAAAATGGGTAAGTACTTATTTCAGAATTTGATTTTAATCATTTCTATGTTTTCATTGTATAACTGCTAAATTATTAGGCATGTCTTTGGCACATGTCATAGATCTTTTTTATTATCTACACTGTGAAAAAAAGGAGCATTATTGCATTTAAATTGGAGTTATGAAATGCTAAATATACTTTAAATCCACACTATTTTCTGTAATAGCTCCGTTAAAAGTGTAAAAATAATCTCGGCTCGGCATGATGGTATTTTATTCTTTAGTCGCAATTATTCCAATAAAACATCAAATTTTGCGTAAGAATAAATTCGGAATGGTGATATTCTATTCTACAATCGAAATTATTGATATGTAACGCCAAATTCAGTGCAAAGAAATCAATTTTCTGTTTTGATTAGAATCGTATGTTTGCAGACGACATACGCCATTTTACTTCCGCGTTTAATCATCGTTCTAAAATTTCCAATGGCAGGTGAAAAAGCAAACATAATGTAAGCAATATTATTATTATTCTTTGTAGATTTTTGACGTAAGACTAAATAATGTTTGCATGTGTTTTTTCATAGCTCTCTTACTATGGCCCGGATGCGAAAGTCATGTCACCAACAGCGTCGAACGATTTTAGTGATTCCCGCGAAGTCAGGAATACTTTGTTACGCATAACTGTAGTTCTCGCGTTTTATTTAATTATTGTGATTAAAAAATACATATAACTGTGTTTTACAAGGCGGATAACATTTAAAGAAGGTATGTATATTATTTATATAATAATATTGTGAAATTTTTGTTATTATTGGTCTAAGAACTGTTATTTATTGTTAACTAGAATTGGGTTTGACTTTATCAGATACCTGTGATTATCAAATGATGTTACAAACTAGATTATGAAATATTCTTTCGATTTCATGTAAAATCATGTTAAATAACTCTATTAAACATAAAAATGATCTGATAAATGTAAATAATAGTCCTAAGAATCTTAAAAATTTTTGTATTAGTTTTCTATTTTATTTAGTGGTAAAATATGTAAATATTTATTTCAGGGTAGATGTGCCAGTAATCAACCTCTTTCCAGTAATGAGCCGCCTCACAGTTTTTGGTTTATAAAAAAATAATAATAAATAGTTACGTTTTTATTGTTTTTTTCTTAACTCCTCCTTGCATGTTTTATAATCTAGATTACTTTTTTAAACATTTCATTAAAGCAATTAGGAAACAGAAAATAACTGTTCACTGTTTTTCTATTGAAAATCTTAATGAACATGCTGAGAGCTGAATTTATTTATTTAATATTTTTATTTACTTGTAAAAATTGAATGTTTTTGTTTGGATTTGAATCTTTGAATTTCATATACCAATGGTAATTTACAAAATTTTATTTACTAGTTTAAGATTTTAGGAGGGATGTGTAATACTGCGTTTTTGGGTGTTTAGACATATTTCTATTATTTAAGATAAAATTTTTATTTCTGTTGGGAAATGTAACTATGGGGATTTATTATTAATTAATATTGATAAATTAAATATTGTTGAAAGATTAATATAATATGAAAAAAGTGGAATATCATACTTATAACTATTAATAAAAAAATATTTTTAAAAGAAATTCCTTAAGGGGGTTCATTACTGGCACATCTACCTTATAACCAAGATGGAAATAGTGGACTAGGCCTGTCAATATAATTTTATTTAAATGAGACGGGGACACCACATTAAAAAAAACGAGCTGGTCGCTTACCTCTTTGGGTGGCATGGAAACAGCGACAAATTTTATTTTAATATTAAAAAAAAATAAAGTAAATATGCCAATTAGAGGTCTGCACGGGCCGGGCCGCGGCCCGAAGCCCGAGCCCGGCCCGGCCCGCGGGCCGGGTTCGGGCCGATTTCCAATAATGGCATTCGGGCCGGGCCGGGCACGGGCCTTACTTCTGAAGACTCGGGCCGGGCCGGGCCGGGCCTAGTCACTAATCTTTCGGGCCGGGCCGGGCTCGGGCCTTAATTTTTTTGCTGGACGGGCCGGGCCTAACTTTTTTTTTCCGTTCGAAGCCGAGACTGATTCCATTCTTCCTAGTTTTCATGGACCAAAATAATAAGTTCCTATTGAATCTTCCTATATGAAAATCCTTTTCTCGACTTTTTATAAATCAGTAATATTTGGCTTTGTCGAAAAATGTTTGCAAAAAAGGCATATACTTTTAAGCCGTCATTATTCTACAATTAAACATTAGAATTTATTCCTTTTAAAGAATCGTAGATTACTAGGCGTTTTAAAATAGAATTAAACACACACACACACACACACAAAAAAAAAACATGATTGTGACGGAATTTTTTTTAAACTGAAAACTGAAAGTTTCTTTTAAAATGTTCATCCATGCAAAATGAATACAACAATACGGGAGAAAAAAAATATATTAAACATTTACATCTGTTAAGAAGGGAATGTATTTTTTTTTTTTTTTTTTTTTTTCGTTCCTAAGCGATTTCGTCTTTGGAAATTTTACCATATACCGCTTTTTCGACATTTTGTCTCCCTTACAGGGAATATGGATTAATAATACTAGTGATAACTGAAACATTTACATACAACAAACAGAGATTCATTTAAAAGCGTAAATATCGCAGCCTACGGCACTTCTGCATAAATGGAGATTATAAACATGAAAAAACAAGTTGGAAATTGCACGTGAAGCGTAGCAAATGAGGTGCGTTCGTACGATAACGAAGTTTTAAAAATATCACTCTCATATAGCAATCTCATAAAACTGTAAATAATTACAATTAAAATGCGCACCAAACAATGTTCTCCCTATACCATTATGCAATGGAATACTTTTGTGTGGCCTTGTAAATCAATAACAAATATTCTTTGTACCACAGATTACGCAAAATGTATATTATAATATCTATTTTATAGATGCATATCAGTTTTATTACGTTCGAATGTGTGTAACACCATTAAAATGCGCTTGAAACATTTTTCCCCTTTAACCGTAATGTAACGGAATACTTTTGATTGTCCCTGTAATTGAACTACGCATCCGATTTTGATAAAATTTGAAATAACTTGACAAAATTATGTAATAATTTTGTATTTAAAATTTCAAACGATTAAAATGCCTTTGAAACAGTTTTCGCCATTGATCGTAACGTAACGGAATCCTTTTGATTGTCCCTGTAATTGATCTATGCATCCGATTTTCTCAAAATTTGAAATGACTCGACAAAATTATGTAATAATAATATATTTTAAATTTCAAACGATTCGGTTGGGTAGTTTCTGCGTTGTTATATGCGGACGGACGGACTGAACAACAACAATAGGTGCTTCGTATATACATAATTACGAACGCACCTAAAAAGACTAATATAATTTTTTTTGGTCAGAACTCTTCCATAAGATTAAAGATCAATGTTCTGTAGAAATTCACTTGAGCCGGGCCGGGTTCGGGCCGAATTTTAAACTTTTTTCCGGACCGGGCCGAGCTCGGGCCGAAATTTTAACTTTCGGGCCGGGCCGGGTCGGGCCAATATTTTTTTCGTTCGGGCCGGGCCGGGCTCGGGCCGAAATTTTAACTTTCGGGCCGGGCCGGGTCGGGCCAATATTTCTTTCGTTCGGGCCGGGCCGGGCCCGGGCCGAAATTTTAACTTTCGGGCCGGGCTCGGGCCTGGAAATTTCGGCCCGTGCAGACCTCTAATGCCAATAATAGGCACTATTGACACTTTCCAAATATTTTTTATTTATAAAAGAATAACAATTAAAAATTCTGTTTTTATTATTTTTAATTTTTTATTGCATGTTTTATAATCTGGTTTATTGTTGAAAATCTTAATCTAATTATCTGTCCAGACTTTTTTTTTTTTTTTCTTTTTTTTTTTTTTTTTTTTTTTTTTTTTTTTTGGAATCCTGTTTTTGTAAAATTGTGAAAAATATAATTATAATTTTGTAAATTTGAAATGATCCATCCATTCAGGTTTTTGTTTACATTTTTCAAAGGAAATATATGTGTGTAAAATGAATATATTTTCTTTATATGTGTAAAAGTAAAGATTAGATTTTAGTTTTTAACTATCAAATTTGAGAAAAGTTCAGTTTAGAGATGGAAAATTTTTGTCAAAAGCCTATTTTCAGGACAAAGAATTTTATAAAGGGTGCTGTTTTGAGATTTAAAAAGTTTTGTGAAGGGTCTTTTAAAGGACCCAATTTCTCCCTAAACAAATCACTTAGAAAGCAGATAGTAAAGTTCAGTTCTCAAAAGCATAAGAAAAGAAGATGCTCATGGGGTGTAAGCCCTTCTTTTTCAAATTAAAACAATTTTTTAATTCACAGGAGTTCTTAAAAATCTATTACTGTCAATTTTCAATATTTTATTCATCATCTATGACAAAACAACTCTGTATGCAACAAATTACTATTAACTTTATTAATTACATTGATTGTAGCTTTGAAACTATTAAATATTAAAAATTATTATGATCTATTAATGTTATCATAAAGGGAAATATTTATGATTTATATCTACATATTATTCATATTTTTATTAGTTAAATAAGTTAAAGGAGAATTAGCCTATGTTGTATATTAATATAAGTGAAAATGCTTTCAGTGTTTTTAGAAAATGTGTATTCTTTGTTTGATGAATATTCATCTTAAAATTGAATAATATTTGACGAATATTGATCTATTTTTATCGTATTTTTATATAAAAACTTTTAATGATTAAAAAACAGTAATAATCTTTGGAGGATTTGGAAAATTGTTTTCTTTCTTTTCATTTGAACACACATTTCTCCGTCTATCCTGATCACGTGACTCGCGGCTTCATTTTCGCTTCCAGGCCTTAGTAAGAGAGCTATGCATTTGCTCAAAAAACAGAAAATCCCCCCCCCCCCCTAAAACGAAGCAAAAAAAACGGACTTCCATCAAAAAACAAATTTTCTCTTGCAACGAAGGAAAACATGACGGACATTCCTTCAAAAGACGGAAAATCCCCCCCCCCCTAAAACAGAGAAAAAAATAACGGACGTTCCTTCAAAAAAACAGAAAAATTTCTTCCCTAAAACGGACAAAATAATAACGGACTTCCATCAAAAGACGGAAACTTTCTCTCTTTTAAAGAAGAAAATCATGACGGACGCTCCTTCAAAAAACAGAAAAATTTCTTCCTGCGACGGAAAATAAAAAGACGGATATCCGTCTTTTTACAGAAATTTGCTGGCAGCACTGCTGCCAGTACTTTTTCTGTGACTTGACGGAAGTTTTTTTGAGAGTGTATATGCCCACTTGCATGAATGAATATATTCATGCATATGCTAATTGAGAATACTGAAATAAATTGTGAAATATATATTATGAAATCTGCATAATTCGAAATACTATTTTCAATAGTGAGAAATGGTGTTTTTTTATATGTATGATATTAAATGTTTATAGCGAATAAAACATGACATTTTAATAACTCTTAAAATTAGTTAAGTAATAAAACATGTAACTAAGTAACCTTTAATTTTATAAAGCAATAAAAATGGAAAAACAAAGGTAGGATTAAAGGTCAATGTAAATCAGAAAAAGCACTTGGTATGGCCATTTTATAATTTAGCTGACATATTTGCAATTCTGACTATAAAATACTAGCAACTCCATCAATGTGTTATTCTAGTATTAATGTCTTCATTATTAAAAATTTGGGCTATAACCCAATTTCTCATAATAAATCATAATTAAAATCCCAATTTTTCATATTAATAAATAAATTTATTAAACTCAAAGTAAATTAAACATCATTGAAATTAGTTAAAAGACACTTAAAAATGTGTTGCTTATAATAAAAAGGCTTCACTGTATAAAAGCCAATTATGGCCAAAAAAGGCCAATTTTGGCCAAAAAAAGCCGGCTAAAATCAATAAAAGCCAACCGGCCTGGCTTTTTTTAATTTTAGCCGCCTTTTTTGCAACCCTGGTTTTAAGTGATAAGATGCTAAAATATGGAAACTATCAGCTATACTAGCGTTTTATTAACCAGTTATACACAACCAAAAATTTTAAATGAAATAAATCAATTAATTGAAGATATTAAAGAGAATTATTAAAAACAGCATTATATGTATATATAATCCTGGGATGTTACGTATCCTCTTTTGAAAAATTACTATATCAGTGATGACAATGATAGTCTTTTGTATTGCTGCAGTCACTGCATTTTCAAATGACAGTACAAACCAGAGAATTCTTTAAGCAAGAACATTTCCCAACTATTCATGTTTTCTTGCACTCACATTTCACTAATTCAATAACCCCTTTGAGCTAAGAAAACTTCAGGCATTTGACTGGAGAAACTACTCTTTTTCTATTTATTTCCAAACCATTCCCAATAAATAGGGGTATTGTAGGCCGAGGATTTTTCTAGCCTTTTCCACTGGCGCAAATTAGATTGGAATGTAGAATATGCAGCTTTAGTGCTCCAAAGGTTGGTAGTAACTTCTTCCTCTTAGAAACTTTCAATTCTGAAAAACTGCTATTTCAACTCTGAAAGCTTGAAAAATTACTATTTTTTCAAGTATGCCAAGTTGGTGAATTTTTCAAACAACGACAGATTGGATAATAGAAAAACGTTAAGTTCCTCAAGTTCTTGAAAAACTCTTATAATATTGTCATCACACTGAAGATTGAAATACACTTTTATGCACTTCTGTTTTGAAATGTCTATAAATTTTCCTCCCCAGTCTCCACCGGTATATGAATGCAAATCTGGTAAACCTTTGCTTTTATGAGCACCTATTGCTCGAAGTCTTTATTAATATTATTTTTTTTCTGTGTTTATTGCCTCGACCAGTGACAAAATTGATTTCACTGTCTATAGATGACTTGAAACTAAGCCAATCAGCAATATGAAAATGTCAGTAACTTGCGAAAATGCATCGATCGCATAATTATCATGATGGTTCATGATATCAAGTAAATGAAGAGATATAATGGTGTCTGCTTTTTCTTGTATATAATCACATAATTCTGAATCGAAAACATTCGAGTGGTCACTGTACGGCTGACTGTCAAAAACGACAACAAATTTCTTCTCACTAGCAGCAAAAACCTGCAGTAATTTATTCCCGGAATGCTCAGTTAGCTGTGATTTTGTGTCATTTTGTCAAAAAAAAACTGTGTTTAATGGCACCAACATTATTTGGTACTATTTGTAATAGTAAATCTAATAAGATCTGTCACCCCCAATGTTTTCTTATGAGTTTTTTTCCTTCAATGAATGCTCAAGGTATTGACCAAATATGATTTTCCCCACAGTGTATCCATTTGTCATTTTCATAATAAAAGCACGGTAAAAGCATTTGCAAAGTCTTCACAAGTTTTCACGTCAGGTATCTTTAATACTGATATGATTGCCATTCCATCTATAATACACAATTTTTCTAATGGAGGAGTAATTGAGTATTCCAATGTTTGAAGTATCGGAGAACGAGTATATTGCTCTGTTTCTGCAATAAATGAACTTTTGTCAGATGGAATATGAAGATATCAAGAGATCAGAATATCAGATGTCAGATGAAAATATTGATTTTGGTGTTACCGATAACTCCTAGTTTCTCATTGTATCTTTTAGGTTTGTAGATATTTTATGTATGGATACCATAACAATAAGAAAACGAACAAGAATTTTCCTATCTTCTCGAATTTTAATCAATTTATCACCAATCTTAAATGCAGTCTTCTTGTTACAAGTACTGGATGTCTTTATTTTTTTCATTAGACGCTAAAGTGACAATTTAGCGTACTTACTCTGTGGTCTGTCTCTTGTAAATTCTTTAAATTCCAATTAGCTTTCTTGGTCACGATTCAGAATATCATCCTTCGCAGATACTGGAACTTTCAAAAATGATGGAATATTCATTAGTATGGTATTATCTTGGGAATGATTTCCACCAAAATGATTCCAAATACTCTGCTTGACGATGGCTGCATTATGAAAAATTCTTAGTGACATGGAGGCCTAAAGTTGATGGTATTTCCTGGGCTGCTTAGAGATTTCGTTTAGACAGTACTTTAAAAAGAAACTTGAAACCATATGTAATATGTCTGGGGCACACAAGAAATACCTTTCAAGGGTGTTTTCATTCTGAAATAAACCAATATTTCCACCAATGTTCTTCAGTTCTTTGATTTTGTGTTCTAAGTTCTGCCTGAAAATAGTTTCGTAAATGACACATTAGATTTGGACACTGCAAAACCACCAGATTCAAGAGCACTACATACTTCTTTATATGTTGTTTAAAGGATCTTTATCTGTGCTATGTATACTGTAATGCGTCTAGCATAATGAAATAAGTGATGAGAAAAATAATATTTGATTTTTTCCTATAATGACGCAAGATGAAATGCCCAATCACCTTGACGAGTGGCACGGATGAACCGTAGCGAAGACCCAAATTGGATCATTACTGTCGTATGAACTTTGCCATGTCACCACTGCTTTGTGTAATATGTGGAAGAAAATCTTTTTCAATAACTGCTTTGATCTCTTCAAACAAATTTGTAGTTTCAACTGCAAAATTGTGCAATTTTCACGTAGTGAATAGCCTTTTACTTGCAGGGAAATAACCTCTTTAAAAAGCGGCAGTGTTTTAAAGATAAGTTCCTAGCATGTCAAAACGATTGTCATGTGAAACTAGGAGCACCTAGTGTATTTCTTCCTTCCAAAAATCTGAACAATTGTTGCATGAAAGTATAGACCAATTTCAGTACATATGAGATCAAGGCCAATACCATCAATGTATTTTCCTAATACATGGGGATATGGAACACAAAATGAAGCTCGACCACTCGGAGCAGCTATTTTTGATTGCCGGTCGATAATTGAATTTACAGCGTAGACAGAGTGGAGCTAACTTTAACTCACTGAATTTTGCTCGCTTTGCAGCATATTCTTTCATTTTTTCGAGATTGTCTATACCAGGTTTTTGACATAATTGTCCACCTTTCAATCACACTAAACAATTCATAGAGTATTCACAACACAGTCATTCTTATTAGTAAGTATCTTCGAGTAAGTTTTCACACATGCAGCAAAAGAGAAAACAAGCAATATTAGTAATTTTGAAGTACCGTATTTTCGGGTGTATAGTATAGCCCGCACTCCTAAATCGAGCAGTGCAGTAAAAAAAGTTCGTGTATAAGCCGCGGAGATGCATCGGTGTATAGTCCGCGGGCTGTACACCATTTATGAACGTATATTTCGATCAGGGTTCGAAATTAGAAGCCATTAAAGTATATATGCGCGTATAAGTCGAGAAATTTTAGACAAAAAAAGAATTTCAAAGTGGAGGGGGGTCGACTTATACGCGAGACCTTAAAAAAAATCTATGAATAAAATATCGGAAAATAGTTTGCTAGCGAATCGGTGCTGCAGCACCCCTTTGTGTTTGTAGAATACAAAATCCAAAACCTGGAACATTTCCTATCTTGACAATTTTTAGTTAGAGATCATTTTTAATTTATTAAAAAAAAAAAAAAAAAAAAAAAAAATCTACCCTGCTCTGTTGCAAAGAACAAAAAAAAGTGTGATTTACATCATTTCGGAACGATTCAGAGGAGTCGCTCTTTTTCGGAACGATTCCGAGAAATCCTCCCTTTTCAGAGTTGTTTCATTACGGAACGAGTAATAGGAGTTGATCCTTTTCGGAACGAGTCCGAGGAATCGAACCTTTTCGGAGTTGTTTCATTTCGGAACGAGTCCGAGGATTTTGCCCTTTTCGAAGTTTCGGACCGATTCCGTGATTTCGTTCCTTTTCTGAATCGTTCCTTTAGGTCCACTGCCGGAATCGCTCTTTCTGAATCGTTCCTCAACAAATGACACATCTCTACTAAAAAACTGATTTCAGTTAACGTTAAAACGACTTATTCAGCAAAAAGTAAGTTTAAAATAAGTAACATGTTATACTATTGTTTTTACCCTCTCAAATCAAGAGCAAACTGCGTTCGAGCGTTATTATTTCTCGCTGCCGGTTAGTGCAGTACTTGGCGATAGTTGCGACCCAGAGCCCAGAACCCCGGTTCCAAACCCAGAAATAATTGTATTTAAACAATAATAATAATAATAATAATAATAATAATAATAATAAAGCTTTTACAAACATGAGAGAACTCTCTATATTTCGCGGTATAGCGAAAAAAATTTTAAAATTTCGATGTTTTTTTTTCAAATTTTTTGAAGTTTAAAAATTGTAGAAAAAAAACACGATTTCCAATTTTTTTTTTAAATCTTTGTATAACCCGCACCGTGTATAAGCCGCAGCGGCTTTTTCGAAGGTTTTTTAGCTCACAGGCTATCATAGCCTGAGAGCTTATGTGCCCGCCCGTTCTGTATGTATGTTCGTACGTAACGCGATAACTCATGATAAAAATATCCAATCCACTTGAAATTTTGTATATAGGTATATCCTGACAAGGCGCTTCCCTGATTAGTTTTTGGAGTTCATTCGATATGTATAAGAGGGGGAACGGGGGGCTCATGCCCCGCCTTAATAGAAATAAGTGGGTTTTTCATCCAGAATTAAGTTTTCGTTCAAAATTTAGATATAGGATCATTCTGATGAGGCGATTCCGCGACTGTTATTAGGTGTTCATTGAATAAGTATAAACAGGGGGAACGGGAGTTCTAATGCCCCTCCCCTTAATTTATATAAATGGGTTTTTCAAGCAGAATTGTCAGATTTCGTTCAAATCTCTGAATAGTTTTGGAAGTTTAATGGTTAAATATAAAAGAGGGGGATAACTCCTCTTAAATTATACAAATGCTAAATGGTTTTTTTTAAGAATTATCCGATTTGCTCTGAATTTTGGATATAGATTTTTTATATGATAAAGCATGTCCTTGATAGTTTAGGAGGTTCAATGATTAAGTGTAAAAAAGGGGAAAGGGGAGAGCTGTTTCCCCTTCTTAATTTCTTTTTCGAACGCCCTTAACCCTTGAAAATATAAGGCTGTAATGTACAATTAGTATGCGTAGCCTGTGAGCTCAATGCCATCAGTTTAACTGGGCAGTATTCTTTTTATTTCTTGTATAAGCCGCGGACTATACCACGGCTTACTATAATAACGGCTTCTGAAGCTGCGGAGAGAAAATTTATCACGTGACTTTTTCCGTCGGTGCGGTGAAGGAAAAAAAAAAAAACACTTTTTGCGCATAGACGCTAGCCAGAAAATTCAAAGTAAAAGAGCGCGAGTGAGTGGTTTTTCTAGCGAATATTTTCAGAAGTATGTTTTTGCGCTATGATTTTTATAATTTGTGATTTATTATTACAACTCTCGCGTACTTTTTAAGACATTTGTTTCAAAATGCCTGACCATTGTTATGTGCCCTTTTGTCAGGCAAATTACGATAAAAGTGGTACATATTTCTCCGTATTTCAGTTTCCAAAGGATGCTCTCTTAAAACGAAAGAGTGGATTTGGCTGCTCAAGAAAGAGTTCTAATTTACTGGATCGTGAATGAGCTGATTTTTAAGTGGTCCACTCTTCTTGACTTGCTTTCTTCTATTTCTAATGCACTCATTGAGATTGGAAACTAAGTAAGTCATCTCGAGAAGAAAACAGATCATTCCTGCGTTATTTTCATCCACCGCTGGCGCTGCTGTCGACCTGACCTTGCAAAATACAAGATGGAGGACTTCGGAATGCACTGCACGCTGATTTTCGATGCATCTTAAAAGTTCGTGGTTTCCTCAAGATTATTTGCTAAAGAAGCCGATATTTTACGAAGTAAGTACTATGAAAGTATTTTTTTTTTTACATTATGCTATCCTTTTAATAGATTTCTCTTCTCTTTTTTTAATAAACAATTAATGTTAATACTCATACGTACCTTACATAACAACCTTGAAATAAAATGGTGTATCAAGCGAAGTAAAAATTGTCTTATAATGTAAATACTTAGTTCATTTAACAGTCTTGTAGTATAACAGTTTTGAAGAATTAAGTTATGCAATTATTACAACTGTATTTATAGAAATTTATCAAAATACTGAATTTACATTATTCAGTGTCTTAGTGAAAACACACAGGTTTATAGATGTGCAGGCTTATTAGAAGTGCTTATTTTTTAATGTACTCCTACTTCTCAATTTTGCTAATATTGTTAAGGGATGGAAAACCCTATATAAACACGAAAAACAAAGTCCTCTTGTATTTTGATCTACATGTTGCTGCATATAAGGAAAAAAATATAGTGTGTATATAAACACATTTCTAAGACTCTTGCATTCTTAACGTTTGAACATGTGTGTACTTTGTTACTGTTTTGTTTGGCAATGCTTTACATTGCTATTGAGCAAAATTATTGCATGCATGGTCTGTATTATTATAATTTGTTTAATATTTAAAAGTATTTAGCTACATTGTTACATAAAAATTGCTTTAAAAGTAATATTGTTTTCTTGCACTTGCTTTCAGGTAGGTTTAAATGAGGATTTATTAACAAAACGTAGACAAATATATATTTTTTTCTTTCTATACTGGTAAATACAAGTATCATTTCCCAAATATTATGTTCCTGATTTCTTTAACAATGAATTATATGGCAGGTGAATGTGAAACGGTGAGAGAATTTCAAATTTTGGAATGAAATGATTTTATAAGCTTTTAATGACTTCAATTATAGTATTTTCACAAAAAATATAATCGTAATAAATGTAAGACTATTTAGATGTTATAAAATGTTACTGAAAAAAAGAAAAATTTGGTACATCTAAAATAACCATCGAAGCAAATCATTTTCCTTTCAGAAATGTCTTGTGATATCATTGCCTTCCCCTAAATTGGTAATGTTAGGATGCACCGCCCCTTAGCAATATCATGATCTCTTTTTATAATTTTCACAGCACATAAATGTAGGAAGTATTCAAGTTGATGTGTGATCACGAGGCACTGAATTTAGTTATAAGCTTTCTTTACATTCTAAATTTATCTTAAGTGAGGCACTGTAATCCCAGCCCAAATGCTTTAATAACATGAGTAAAAAAAAAAAAAAATTCAAATTGTGCTTTTTAGCTTATCATAGGTGGCCCTTTAAACCAGCATTTTGTACTTTTTAAGAGTAACTTTAAAAACTATTTGAAAGAAAAAATTGAAGTTTTGGATTTACATAAGGCAGGACATAATAAATATAAATTAATCAATAAAATTGTAGGTTGTGCAATTCATATCATAATTTTTTTCAATAATACATTTATGTTTTGATATTAGTATTAGTACTATAACCACACAAAAAATATTCACAATTATAATTTCAGGAGATAATTACAGCAATATGAAAATATAAATTAACATCAGAAGCTCAAAGTTTTAAGTGTTTGATTAAAAAACTTATTATCCAAATGACATTTCCTTTTTAGGCATAGTTTGAACCAAGATTATATCTTGTGAAAATTGGGTGTTGCCATTAAAAGACAAATTTTGGACTGGTTTTGATTTGCAGGTTGGCCTATTAAAAAATTTATGTACATTATTTAAAAATAGTTAATTTCCTATTGTTTGGTACTAGTAACTTTCTTTTACGATTCTTACTGTAGAGTTAGGAGTGTTTACTTTTTTCCCCCTGCGACTGTATACAGCGTTCGAAATTCTTAGTGGACTACTGGTATAAGATCACCAAAAACTCAATCGAACCACCAACATTGTTTTGCAAGACTGGTAACTTTTTTTCCCTCTGTCTGTTATGTAAATTTTCCCGTTTCTGAAAAAAAAAAAAGAATTATTTGAAAAAATATGTATAAAAAAGGAAAGGAAAAGTATATACCAATTATTAGTAAATAGTATATATATTTTTTGAAACACCCTGTATGTATAATACTGCATTTTTTACAGAATAATCAAGTAAGCCTGGCTGATAACAAGTTCTACTGATTACTTATTGTATAGATTTGAATAAAAAGTGTTCCAGAATCTGACTGAGGTGCTCCTATAAGTGATACATTGCCGTCAACAAGGTCGGTTCTAGTGAAAACCTAAGAAATGTAAGTGGTTTTACTTTTATTTATTTAATTAATAATTATGTTTGTATGTGACAGTCATCTTATTTTTTTTCATTCACTTCCTGTTCACGTATATTTAAAACTTGGAACTGGGGCAGATGTAAACGTCACAACTTTTCACTAGTTGTATTTTATTATTATTTTGAAAAAAAATAGTTCTTGACATTTTGTTTGTCCTCTGCAGCCGAAACCACTGTTTATAGATTTTAAAACTAAAGTCCCAGTTCCAACTTTCTAGGCAAATAACTTTTCTTCATTTATTTAAATTTTAATGTTCTAGCATATATTATGAATGAGTAATTTTGATAAATAAATTCTTCTAAAATTAAGAAATGTTAATAATTTGTCAATTTAACTCTATTGGGAATGTAAGGTGCTTGTGAATAGTCTAGTTGGGCACATATAAATAGTTCATAAGAGTGGGTCTCAAAAATCATTCTGCGATTCTGTTTTTTTTTCAGTTAACTTCACGAAAAATAACTTAATCTCCAATATCTATTGTTTTGCTGAAATAGATTTTTTGTCATATATTTAACTTTGTATCGAAATTTTCACAACTGTCAATAAGTGCATAAAAAGAAATAAGCTTTATTTATATTTAATTATAATTTAAATACATGTAAAGTTTTCCAGGGTTCATACAGATCTTAAAAGTATTTAAAAATTCCTTACATTTCAATAGTCTTTATTATTTTTTTTAAATTGAAAGTCCTCCCCCTCTTTTTATGCGAGCTAAATATTTACTGCAAATCTATAAAATATAAATAGACAAACATTCATAATCCACCCCCTTTAAAGAAGTGCAGAGTTGGAGAAAAAACTTGTTTTTTTTTTCATAAAAAACTAAAAAAGTTTTTTTTTTTTTGGTTTAAACCGGGTTTTTTAAACATCCTTTCTTATTACATATACATGCATATATATTGATAAAAATAGACATTGGATTATAAACTGTAACTTCATTTTAAAATGATTTAAATTAAATATTTACAATGAATTTATGTAAAAAATAAGAGAAATTAAAATTTAATTTAAACAGTATTGGCAAACTGTCTTATGTTCTAAGAATAAAGTGCTGTATACAGTGAAGCATTGATACTCTGAAAATCTTTATAACTAATCTTTTAATTACTAATAATAAACATTTGAAAATAGTCTGATAAATAAAATATTCTTCTCCATAGCTATCCAAATAATAAATTTCAAATACTTCTTGACATTTTGTTTCTAGAATGACAATTTTAAGTCAACATTTTTGGTCATAGATTCAGCAGATAACTAACAGGGGGGGGGGGGGGATCACTATTATTAAAATGCTATAAGTAGCATCCAATCTTTGAAAACTCTCTTATTCGACTTCATATTTTGATTTTAATGCTTAAGATAACCTCCCCAATTAAGATTGGGGATTTCTTTTACAGTTTGAAATCTTATAGATTGTATTATGTTATTGCGTTAAATAATCTGCAGTTTTCAAAAAATTAAGATATTTTCTATTAAATATTGAATATTTTAAATCTATTTTATATTAGATCAATTCACATATTCGAAGCTTTTTCTAAAGAGAAATAAATATATTCACCAATGCAGACTGATTTTAATCCTATACCCAAAAAATGATCTAAACCTGCTACATCCAATGCTTATTGCTGATATAAAGTGTTAAAAATAGAAGTTATTTATATTCAATAATCTGACATACATAAATTATTAAGAAAAAGAGAAAATGTAATTAGATTTCTTCTGAATTTTTTTTTTTTAGAAAAAAACCAGTTGGTTTAAACTAAACCGTTGATTAAACCAAAAGAAGTAAACAGTTGTTTAAACCATAGTTAAAACCAATTGGCTTAAACCGTGCCAACCCTGGTCTAATTGTTGTAGGTTCTATCTTGTATTATATAAATATGCAAATATATAGAAAAACAATTAAAAATCCACAAAAACCTGTATTGGTTGGGTATTTGCCAGCGCTGATACATTTTGAAAGTAGCAACAAAGGTGAATTTTCAACAATATTTTATAATGTTGCTTTAAGAACTTTCATTTTAAATTTGTTTTTAAAATGGTGATTTATTTTAAGATTGTATCAGAAGTAACACCATGATTTAAATAAGCAAATAAGTGTAATCGCACAGGATTTATTTATTCTATTTCCATTTTATTCATGATTGGCTGAATTTTCAGTAGTGTAATATTTATAAAGCTAAAATTTTTAGTGTATGGTTCATTTTTTGTTTAGACTATGGATGGGAAATTTTATAAAACATTTAATTTGAAAGCTGCAAAATATTTTAATATGTTCATAAACATTCCTTAACATTATATTTATTGCTATTTAACTTAATTTCAATATTTTCTTTTAACACAGGAAGATGGTGATTTCATGGAGGAGTAAAATTCTACTGTGAGGAGTCAAATTCAACAATCTTATTTAATCTTAAGGATCCTCAACAAAGTGTCTATTTTGCCTAAGATTTTAAAAGTTGGACAAACCAGTGGACAGATTACAATATGCTCTTTATGTATTTAAAAATTAATGCAAATGGACTGTTATATTTATAAAGGTCCTGTTAAAGATGTTATTGAAACTTGTATATCTGATGTTGGAAAGAATTGTTATCAATTAATGTTAGGTTTATTTTGTTCTTGCTAAATAAAATGTTTTTGTTGTTAAATAAAATTAGTTTTTTTTCTTTCTTGCAACATTCTAAATTGCACATTTGGCTCTAACATTTGACATAAAATGCTGCAGTCTTATGCTTTTATATTTATTTAAAAGTTAGTTGATTTAAGAAACATTGAATAAAATCAAAAATTAAAAGATTAATTAAGAAGAAATAAGTTATTCTTGAATATAAATTCAAGTTTTAACAAATGTTTTAAATGATATAAAGAATAATTGCACATGGTCAATAAATCCATTTCTCAGTTATTTCTGCATTTAACTTTTGTACTACAATATTTAGTGGAAGGTTCTTCATACAATAAAATAATTGTCCATAATCAAAATTTTAGCTATACAAGTTTTTTAATGGCATTCCTCCACATTTCCCAATTGCAATGTGCTTATATAAATGCTATGGGTAACAATTATTTTATCTAAGACTTCAAACTAAACAATTAAAATATTTTTTTTAAATTTAGTCAGTTTAATAAATATAAGATTTTGATTGAGATTTAAATCTAGGAATAATTACAACAAGGTATCATGGGTTGATGTTTATCCATTTAAAATATTTTCAATTTCATTTATTTAAACCCTGCGCTGGCCACGTGTGTGTGGGGAGGATACTTTTTTAAATTTAGGTTTTATGTTTTTTAATACTTTCTTTTTCAAAACTGGTTCTGAAACTCGTATTAATATTTAAAAAAAAACTAACCAAAATTGCAAAAGTAAAAACTAACCCACTTACAGATCATCCTCAAATATTCTATGCCGCCCCCCCCCCCAAAAAAAAAAAGGTAAACATTTTAAAATCCAAACAAGATATTTGAAAATAACTTCTGCATAGGATTATCTAAACTCTTGAGAGGAACAATCAGCTTCTGACATTGTGGTGCTGAAGTTGAGTCGTTGGGCTGATATCAAGTTTATTTTTTCAATATTTATTTTGTAAGATGCCTAAGATTGGTTTATTTGATTGAAATCATAAATTTTTAATAAAAAATAATTGTTATTTACAATTAAATAAGAAACTAATAGAAAAATAAAAATTGTATATAAGCATATCTGAAGCTATAAGTATCATTGGAAAATATGTAAACTTGAAATTGCCCAAGAAAAGAAAGGAAAAATCTCATTAGTACCACAGCATCAGAAGCTGATATTCTGCTTAATGTTGTTCGGGTGCTGTTGTACAGTTATGCAAATTTAGGCAGTTTGCATGAATAAGTGTTTTCAAATTTACAATTTTGAGATCACCAGTATTTTTAATTTAATGAATATATGTACTTTTAAATTTAACAAAAGAAAATACTGATGTTAAAAATTTCTGATTTGACAGAATAATAAAAAATTCATGTAAGCTCTATTTAATTTTGTATAACGATTCAATTGCCTTTTCCACTAAATTGACATAGGAAACAGTTTCATTGAATTAGAAAGAAAAAAAATGTTTTTATGATTCATTAGAGAACTTTCAGTCATGTAAATTAGAATGTTTTAAGTCTTGTTAATTAAAGACTTGGAAGAAATATTGGAGAATCCATGTTACACTTTTCCAATCTCTCTCTCTCTCTCTCTCTCTGTATATATATATATACACCCTTGTAATGTCAATAAACAAAAATTTAAATCCGAAATGAGAATTTAATTGCAACACTTGAAAATGTGGCAATAATTCCATGTTATATTGAATTTCATTGATAAAAATTAATCAGGGATTACTGAATTTAGTTTTAAATGATGTGATTTTATTTAGACGATTTATAAATCACTTGAAGATTTTTGTAATTTTAAGCAATTTTTCTTTTCTTAAGAGTGAATTTATTCAATTCTACAAATTCAAGGAGTTTTGGATTAACTCTTAAATGAGTTGATTTCATTCATGTATGAATTGTTTACAAATCGCCTAAGTGCTACTGGATTAAATCAAAAATGACAACATTTCACTCCAACTTGAATTGATAACAAATCGCTCAAGTGCTACTGGATTTGCCTTAAATTATTTCACTTCACTCAAATACGAGTTGGCTGCAGCTAACTCAATTGCTACTCGATTTAATCTTAAAGACTTCATTTCACTCAAGTATGATTTGGTTACAAATCGCTCAAGTGCTACGAGATTCAGTCTTAAATGACTTCATTTCACTCAAGTATGACTTGATTACAAATCACTCAAGTACTATTGGATTTAACCTTTATTGATTTGATTTCACTCAAGTATGAGTAAAATAGAGATCACTCAATCATGTGTTGATTAAAAACAACTCATTCACTTGAGTTGTTTCAGCTCTTCTTGAGAAGGTTCCTTTCAACATGGGAAAAGAGTGGATTTCAGCTCAACTTGAGTTATTTCAGCTTTTTCGTTTTAAGAGAGTGCAGAAGCTAAGAAACTTTGGCTACGGAAGATACCGCGAAAAGATTGGGTGCCGTCGGCAAGAAGTGTTGTTTGTGAGAAGCACTTCCTTGAAAGTGATATAATAAGAATTGATGAATTTAAGCAGAAGGATGGTACTGTGCAGGCCCGGACTGGCTCCGTTGGGGGCCCTCGGCTAGAGACTGAAAAGGGGCCCCTTACTGAGAAAGTTATTGTGAATAGAATGGTAGAATATATACCATTTGAAAATTAGGCTTATATGCTTAAAAACAGTTTTTAGGTGTAGTCTACTTACTTTCACAAAAAATATTAATAATATTTTATATACGGTACCTAAACTAGTTTCAAGCTAAAAAAAAATATACATACTAATTAATTTCAAGTGATGTGTTACTTAAAAAGAGAGGGGTATATATTTTTAGATTAAAGCATCGGAATTACTTCGTTGAAACCGTAATATCTTAAGTGCTACTGTAATACTTAAGTAGACAATAAAAAGGGACACAGTAATAATAAAAAACCAAGCATACTGAAAAAAGCAATACTATCTTTAATTTTTATTTTTTAGGTACATTATTTAAAATAGATTTTATAAAATTTACAACAATTAAGAAATGTTATGCTATTGTGAATGGCTGTTGATTAACCTAACAGCTTTTTGGCCAGTTCTTCACTGGTTCTAGCTACTTCATCTATAATAACATCTTTATCTAAATTATAAAATAAATCTCTTTCTACATTTATGAAAAGAAGATTAGACATAAGATCTTGGCTTAAACTAGATCTAAGTCGATTCTTAACAATTTTAAGTTTAGAAAATACCCTTTCACAGGTGACTTGTGTACAAGATATAGTTAATACAAATTTGTAAGCTACATATAGGTTGGTAAACATTCCAGATTGTGAGAGTTCAAAAACAACAGAAAAGGCGCATGATAAACAGCTAAGACATTTTTTCTTGTCAGAGCAGTAACCATACTGATTTTCCTCGTCTTCAAATTCAGATTCTACATCGTCACACTCACAAATTTCTTCAGCTCCATTCAGATTGTCTTGTTTTCTTTCAATGTCAATTTTTTCAGCCACTGTAAAACTTTAATATTGATCTGCAAATTGTTTCAGCTCTATCAATAACTGACTTCTTTCAACTTTACAAAGTCGAGAAATGCTAGAAAGAACTTCAGGAGGAAATTTATCAAGCATTACAATTTCCTTAAATTTCTTTGGATCTAACCAAGAACAATCTTCTAAAATATCTTTGTTTGAACTAAACCTTTCTTTGATACTCGTCCTGGCACAATCTAAAATATTGAAAAAGACCAATTTATAGTTTTGAGCAGTTGAGATTTCAGGAGCTTCGTCGATTGATTTTTCCCCAGGCATTAACTTTTTCTTTGAAATTCTTTTTTCCTTGAAATCTAATTCTACTTCTGCATCAATATTGTTATCTTCTAATTTTCTATTAATTGTACTTGCATAATACTTTGTTTTTGTATACAGAGTCTGAAAGTGTTTATCACTCCTTTTGTCCTTTATTTGAATAAGCAGCTTATCTACCAATTTCCAGGCTGTAGAATAGTCAATGGTTTTACTTTGCAAATATTTTGAAATAGGAGATGTAACAATAAATAAATCCAATAAAACTATAGATATAAATAGGTTTTCAAATTTGGACCATTGATCGATCAAATTTCTTGCCATGAATTTAGATTTACAGTCAAAACTTCCGTTTGATATTTCTTTTAAAACGATAATAAAATTAAATAGTTTCTCTGTGTTTACACTTTCCTCACTTCGTAAAAATACCTCATCGATAACAGAAGAAAGAGCTTTATGTTTACTCCACCACCTCGTGGCTCCTATTTTTTGCAACCTGTACAGTTTTTCATGTGCAATATGTTTTTTCTTTGTTTCCCTCTCCCATGCGGCCATTCTTTTGTAAGAAGAGCTGAGGAAAACAGCAGATTCTTCAACCAATCCAAATAAGTTTTCGGTTTGGAGCAACGTTGTTGTCGAGTCCGCTAAAACCAAATTCAGTACGTGGCCCATACAGTGAGTGTAAATAAGGTCTTCGTTTTTCTTTTTGAATTGGGCTTGAAGACCATTATAACAACCTTTCATATTGTTCGCGCCGTCAAATGAACACGCAATAATATTTGATGTTGCGATGCCATACTTCGCTAATTCTGATTGTATGAGTTCGTGCAAAGCCAACCCACATGAATCATCGACTACTGTTATTTCTAAAAGTCTTTCATATATCTTTTCTTGAACGACATAGCGGACGCAAATTGCCAACTGGTCCATAACAGCTATATCTTGGGTGCTGTCTACCATCAGGCTGAATATTACACTGTCATGAAGTTCTTTTAAAATAACATTACGGCCCATCGAACCAATTACTTTAAGTAGCTTATTCATAAAGGTTTTTGATAAAAATGTCAACAAAGAACCTCGTCCAGCCGGTCTTTTAGTTATCTTTCCTTTGGTGGCTTTTCTTTTGCTCACTATTTTCAGTCTGTGCTTCTTGCTGTCTTCAATACAATTTCTGACATGATTCTGTAAAATCACATCATAATTTGCAACCAACATGACCAATTCCAGAAAATTACCATGGTTATCTGTAGAGTCAAGTGTATAAGCCCCTTCTGCTTTATCTCCTCTGTACGCAATACCTTGTTTTCCAATAAACAAAACTATATCAATTATACGTTGAACAACTAATCTTCTGGTGTGAACTTCTCTTTCTCGTTTTTTAGTTTGGTTACTAGCCAGGAGAGTTGAAATATCATGACCTTTTTGGCTTTGAAAAGCTGCCTTCGCTGCAAATTGATGATAACGTGAGTCTTCGTGAATCTCAACAGATTTATAAATATGTTTAGGAGAACAGTCATGTCAGTAATGAATGTAGAATCTCTATGATCTTTACCTCCAAAAGACATACAGATAGAGCAGAACACTTTATTTAGCCTAATCGAATATGATAACCATTTTCTGTGAATTTTATCACCATTCGGCAAATGTCGGAAGTAAAGTTTTGAAGAATCAAATGGCAATTTAAATCCTTCTCCTTCGCTAACTTGTATAGAGTGCTTTTCCATAAAAGCTTTTTTAATTCCAACTGGGTCATTTTCGTTGGGGCAGATGAAACATCCAAGTTGTTGCATAGCAGCATTCTGAGTAGCATCAGGCGTCTCCTACAAGTTTTCTTCATCATCATTTTCTGTATCAGAGCTGGTGTTAGTTCTTGATGAATCACTATCGAAAGAAGTCGACGTTACAGATGGACGATCTAAAACTGGCTGGTTGTAAGCAGGCGTAATTTCTTCTATCTCACACACACAAGATGATGTAGCAGGTGCAGACTCAATTGAAAAGGGTAAACTTTGATCTTCAGCTTCTGAAAAAAATGTAATAATTCTAGCTGCGATTGTACGATATGTTGTAACAATTTCTTAAATGTAATACGGTAAAATATATGCACGTGCTATTCGAATTTTAATTATAGTTTACAATTTCACTTATCAACCGATTTGGCTCTCATCAGCAATAACATTTTATTATTTTTTTCCCTTTAAATAACATGAAGATGCTTCGTAATATTAAAAAATTCGCAAACCATTAAATTTCATAAGTAGACTACATAAATAAACAAGATGTAAATGGCGGAAAAAACTAATAGCAGCTCCAACAGAATGGCCTTTTAACAACCGTTTTTTCATTTATAGGCAATAAAAACACAACACATTAAAATGTTAAAATAGTGTTATATGTCCCACCTAAAAGTAATTGCTACGTAAAAGCAGTTGTAATTGGTACTACTTGAGTGCTTATTTAAATAAATATTGTTTTGGATCAATTAATAGCAGTAGTTTATATGAAATTATACTGAATGTGCTAAGTTTAGATTATTATAATATGGTAGTCACTAGCATGCTTACGGCCGCTTCCGCCTAATTGCAGCGAAACCTCGAATTCATACAAACCTTATAAAAATTTGTCCTAATAACCTTGTTAACGACAGGCAGTGCAAAGCATATTTTGAAACGGCATTAAAAACTTTCACTAAATACCTAATTTATAACATATGCCCTGCTATATCAAAGTAAGCATTTCGTTTTTCAAATTCCGATTTCACAACAATTTTTAGATAAAGACATTGCGACACATCAAACTTTTATGTCAGAATAGTTATTCAAATTCTCATTTCTCAACTTTTACATAAAAACATTACATCGAAATACCTTATCACTTCTTTAACACCAAGCAACACTGAGAAGCATGTTTTTAAACAACAAAATTTATGCTGCAAAATATGCATTTTAAAACGTAAATATCGTTGTAACGTTGACGTAAAAAACGTTGAATAGAGGACAAAATTGAGTATATGGAGCCATGGCTTAATTTCTAACAAAAAGAAAGTACTAGACAGGGGCGTGCGAAGTGAAAACTGCGCCCGGGACAAAGGTTGAATTTGGTGCCCGCCCCCCTAGCCTCAACTTTTTCTTGCGATAGGCCAAAAAATGACGATGGTAGTATAAATTTGGCGCCCCTTAAGTTTCAGCGTACGGGGCGACCAGCTCCTTCGCCATCTCCCCCCCCCCCCCTTTCGCACGACGTTGGTACAACAGCTCTAATATTCTGCAGTACTAACAAAAGTAGCGTGCGATCCGCCGTCATTCCAATCTGCGTATTCATATTTGCAAAACTGAAAGTATCTTTTTTTTTTTCCAAGCAAAATAAAAATTTTAAATATATCTATCTGTGTATACTAAGCTGTCAACTATTCTACTTTTTTGAATGTAACTCATCTCTCAAATTATTTTTTTCTAATGACCTTTCTAAAATTTTAAATTTTATGCAGATCTAAAATTGATTTTGATTAAAAATAGCCGCCAGGCACATGAAAAGTGAAGCATTCATGACTTGATTAGAATTTTATTGTAATGATTATAGGGGCCGGTCGTCTATAAAGGATGTCACACTTTTTTTTAAAACATTTTGACCCCCCCCCCCTTTTTTTGTCACAAAGTTATCACACTTAACTATACCCCTCCAACCCCTCCCCCTTTGTCACAGATTATGCAATAGTACAAGTGCATATACTTGTAGCTGAGAAACAAAGCATTATGTTATAGATCATATTTTAAATTTTATTTTAAAACTTAAATTGTCTTTTAATGATATTTGTGACTATAAATAATAAAAATGATTTGTGTACTTATTTTGTATGAAATAAGATTAATAGACAATAATAATAAAATATTAATATGAAAAAGCAATTGAAAACAGTAGTACTTTAGAATATAAAATAGAATTTTAATTAGTATTTGATTTAAAATTTTATCTTTACTTTATGAACACAAAATACTTTATTTTCAAATTAACTTCATAATTTAATTTGCTGATTTTTATTTTTTTTTTACTTTAACTAAAATGTGTGATGTCACATTTCTTCCTACTCCCTCCCCCCCCCCAAGCGTGATATCGTTTATGGATGGCCCCTTAGGTGCAGAATCAAAACATAGGCAAAAAATAGACATACGAGCTTGGCGACTCAAAATACCGAGTATATGCATCGCTGCTAACTTTTACGCATTTTTGCTACCACTAAAATTGTACATAGATTTTCCATTTGTTTAATAAAAAGATTTCAACGATTGAATAAGACAATATTTACCATAAATTTTTTGTGGTAGGAAAAATGCGTAAAAGTTGGCAGCCATGGTATATGGAATGTACTTATAGAACTAATAAAGTAATTCGATTTACCTTTACCTGTATTTAATGCATCATTATTGCTCCCTTAACTCCGCGACTGAAAAGCTGATTTAGTTAACCAAGTACTGAAACTTTTAGCATTTTTTTCAACGGCTAAAATTCTTTTCTTCTTTTCTTTTCTTTTGGCGGCACCGCTTTGGTACACACGTTTCATATTGAGACAAATAAAACACCGTGCTAACTGCAATCCAAAAATCAAATCAATGCATTCTGATTTATTTTCTTTGTTAGAACAATAGTACGAGACTGCACGCTCTCAACAATTTGCATACAAAAACCGCAAACCTTCCTAGGAAAGCTGTCACTGCGCATGATCTTTCTAAGTTTCGTTTTGAATTTCGATTGGCTACATTTTGCCGAAGTTTTAAAACTAAAGCAACCCTAGAGGCATTGTTATTTTTCGTCTAAATCACGTGCTTTAAGTTTTATAATTATAGTATTCGTATCGTTGCTTTAGCTTGTGTAAGATTTTGTTAATTATTCTGAATTTTATATTAGATCGAACCATCACTTCTCGGAATGTACTTCATAAGAAAATGGATAAATTTATTTCGTGTACTGTGCTGATATTAGAATCCATGATATTAGAATATCTCAAAACTAGAGAGCCGTGTTGAATTCAGGGGGGGGGGGGGCGCATCCCCCCCGGAAAATTAAGGATTTTGTGTTTTCAATGCTGAAAAAGTGTAATTTCCCTCCGGAACTCTATTGTATCCCCCCGTTGTCACAGAAGTCCCTCCTGCAGAAAAATATCTGAATTCAACGCATTTTATAATTCACTATTTTTATACATTCATCATACCATCAAAAAAAGTTACAAATATCACATTTTTCATTAAATTTAGTTACATTAAAACCCAGTTTAACCCCTTCGGGGCAGGTTTCTTTTACTCAAATTTTATTCGGTTGGCCCCACTTTTTTAAAAGACGTTAACTTTACTTAAAGAATCACGAGAAGGCTCTAGTTCAAGAAAACAAACACTACTTTTCCTTTTTTCTGGTTGGAAAAAAAAACAAAAAAAAAACAATGTCTAAATGCTCTTTTTGAGGATGCATATGTACTGTACACCCATGGTTCCGAACAGGTTAACACAAAAACAGCTTTAATTTTATTCTCATTTACAGGATAAATGCATTTTTTAAAAACCAGATTCCGTCGAAATACCAAAGAGCACATAAGAATTATTAGTACTTTGAAACTTTTTTGGAGATTTTCAGCTGTATTATCAATCCTGGTTAGTGATCAGCAGAACAGAACGCAATAAAAATCCGTAGGGAGCCTTTGATGTTTTAAGCCACTTGTCTGTGAATCGCTTAGGAAAGCATAGAGATCCATCAGCCAGCCAGCAACCCTCTTCCGTCTGGCTAACGACAAAATACGGCGTCACTAAGTAGGCTATCATAAATAAAAATCAATTGGCAATCGCTTAAAATTTATTGTTAACTCGTTTGAAAAAAAAAAAAAAAAGATTATTGAGAAATAGTCAAATTACTATGATGCAATTTTGTATAAAGTAATACATCCACTATTTTTGGGGCCCCTCCGGGGCCCCCTTAGGCTGGGGGCCCTCGGCGATCGCCGACCTGCCGACCTGGCCAGTCCGGGCCTGGTACTGTGAAATTCCTCAGAAAAAATCTCAAGTTAAAGAACAATGTTTATCCTTGCATTTTCGATAGTCCAGGGTTTCCTAAGTATTTATCTCAGCAAAAGTCAATTACCAGACTTCGTTGTGAAGAAAAAAATAAAAAAATGGATATGGATGCATTTGAAAAACTTCAAGAAAGCGATCAAATAAAGGACTTTGAGGATTTTTCAAAGCATGCTGAAGAAAATAAATCAATTTATACATAAACCATTTTTTGTTAAACGTGAAAACTTCATATATTTTAAATATTGAATTTTATTTTCCTCATAAGTACAATCAAGAATAAAAATTGATGAGGAACAGTTCCTATATTATAGTGGAAAGCAACACACTTTACTTACGAAAATTTCTGAATTGCATCTTAAAAAAACACAAACTCTATTTCATAAATGAAACATGCTCAGAATGTAATTCTCCTTTTGAAAATATAATTATTTGTGTTGTTAAAGCATTTGCCAACATATGTATAAATAATTATGTGAAACGTATAAATGAAAAAACTATAATGACAAAAAATACCACCTCTAAAACGCATAAAGCAATAGAGACTAAAAAATTGAGAAAAAAAAAAAATAAAAAGTAAATTTCACTTATTATTATTTTAATATTCATTCCTATAAATAAAATTAATTATTTTTGTATCAAAAGTATGTGAAAAGGGATGCGGTAAAGTAAGTTAAATATTTTACTTATCTTTTGTATAATTATTGCTTTACATAACTAAAAAAACAATTTCATGTAATATATTTTTTTAATTTAAAGAAAATAAATACCTATATGAATTGACGCTTTTAAACATTGATTATATCATTGATTATATTGGAGAATATATTCATTCCTGAATGAAAATCATTATAATTTTTTAACCTAGTGTATCAGTTTTTTATTTATTTATTATTGAAGAAATTTTTTATTTTTGCTGATTATTTCATTAGAAAATGTATTAAATATTTGCTGATTCAAATTCATTGCTAAGACATTTAGAATTGACATAAAAATTTCTTTTTTTTTATTTAGTCGCTAAAATCTTTTGAATATTTATTATTATAGAAATTATTTATTTTTGATGATTATTTCATTATCAAATGTATTAAATATTTGCTGATTTAAATTCATTACTAAGATCTTAGGAAGTAGAAATGTTTATTTCCTAGAAATTTTATTTTTAATATGTTTATTTATTAGAAATGTTTATTTTTTTAACCGAATATGTCAGATTATTTTAAATATTGATTATTGAGAAAAATTATTTATTTTTTACGATTATTTCATTATAAAATGTATTGATTATTTTTTATTCGAACAAATTAATTACTAAGACATTTCCAAAGTGATAAAAAGACAGTTTTAAAAATCAATGATTTTTTTAAGCAAATACGTTATGATATCTTTTGAATAGTGTTTTCTTGAATATTATATTATAAATTCCATCGTATTATTTCAGATTTACCTCAAATGAAATTATTTTTGCTTTTTAAGGCAATGGTATTTTTTCATTAGAAAAAAAAAAGTAAAAATTCTTTAAGTACTTTATTCATAGTTAATCTGAAATTCTTAAGCATGAAAACTTCCTTCTAAGTCAAAAGTGACTTTAAAATAAACAAGTTCAGACTATTCAACTGCATTTCATGCCGTTATGTTATAATTATAGCTCGTTATTATCTTGTAATGTAATGCTTATGTACAGTCTTTCACAGTTCGCTCGGAAGCGAGCATCGACGTAAATAGTGAAGTCACAGATAGCTTCAGAAGCCGGTATTATAGTTGCCATGACTATACACCCGAAAATATGGTAAACTTTTAAATAAATAATACATAACGTAATTTATGCCTATTTTAATTGTAAATTTGTATTTCTTGACCCCCAAAACATATAATTTGACATACTGGTTAATAATATCACACAAATATTAAAGAAGTCAGTATATGACAGCCATCTTGGACGCCATCTTGAAAATCACCTCAAAAATATGTAAGAAAAAAATGGCACCTAAGTTATTTGAAATCTGCATGTCAAAAGCTACAAAATAAACTAAAAATATCAAACTTAGCATAAAAATCCAGCTGGAAAAGATTTCAGACCCTACTAAAGTGCTGCAGAAGCCAAAAAATAATACTATTAAAGGTTGACTCGTAGATTTAGCATTGTATTTGCTATACAATCAAAAGTATGAATACACGTAAAACTGGGTGCAAGAAAACACAATGCTAATCCTACGAGTCAGCCACTATGTGATATTAATTTTTGGTTTAACCCGGGAGAACGCGCGCTTACCAGGGTATGAATGGTTTAAACTTTGCCACCAATAAAATCAAATTACAACAGTCACTTTATTAAGACGGAGACAATTCTTACAAATTTTACGATAAAATAAGTTGAAGATTACTTTTAAAAAATTAGTGGTTACAATTGTAAAAATCATACGCACTCCGGGCCTTTTAGGCCCTGCGCGCGTCCTCGCGGGTTAAGCACCACTTCGCTTCCAGCAGATATGGATCATTAGACTCCTCTATTACTACTCTTCGATAAAATGGAGGGTTTTTAGGTGCGTTCGTAATTATGTAAATACGTAGCACCTATTGTTGTCGCTCAGTCCGTCCGTCTGTCTGTCTGTCCGTCTGTCTGTCTGTCTGTCCGTCTGTCTGTCCGCATATAACAACGCAAAAACTACCCAACCGAATCGTTTGAAATTTAAAATACATAATTATAACATAATTTTGTCGAGTCATTTCAAATTTTATGAAAATCGGATGGATAGATCAATTACAGGGACAATCAAAAGGATTCCGTTACATTACAGTCAATGGGGAAAAAAGTTTCAAATGCATTTTAATCGTTTGAAATTTAAAAATATAATTATTGAGAATAATAGAATTGGCATGAATCTGTGAAATATATACTAAAATATGCATTCTGTACAATCTGTGATGCAAAGAATTTTTATTATTAAATTACAGGGCCACACAAAAGTATTCCACTACATAATGCTATACGGGGAAACATTGTTTGGGGCGTGTTTTAATTATATTCAACTATTTCACATTTTATGAATAAGATATACGTTTCTGAGGAGTAATAAAAATTACTTTCTGCATATTTACAGAAACACAAAGATTTCGACTACTATACTGTATCCGAAGTACGCTCTACTATATCAGCAAAATCTGCATATTTTTAAAACTTCGTTATCGTACGAACGCACCTCATTTGCTACGTTCACGTGCAATTTCCAACTTGTTTTTCTTGTGCTCGATGACTTGGGGTATTGTGCGGTCGGCTTTTGGACTATTATATTTAGAAGAATTTTTATTTGAATAGGGGGGGGGGGCAGTGGCGTAGCTAGGATGGGTGTCCCCCGGGGCGGATGTAAATGATGTCACCCCCCCTCTCCCTTGCGATCTGGCGTATTTTTACAATCACGATTCTACGTTATCTATAGTATAAAGGCCAAACGTATCTGTGCGTTACGCATATGTCATTTTGCGTATGGCAACACTTTCAAATTTTAAATGAATTTCGGTATTGCAATTTTTGTTACTAAAAGTTTTTAAATTTCTTAATGTCGCATACTTTTAATTTTTACATCATCGTGTAGGGGAAAAATATACTTTTAAATGAAATTTGTTTCAAAGCTGTATCTTAATTTGTTTTTGAAATATTAATTTTTTTGTAGCTTTTAATATCTTTTTTCTAATCGGGGCAACAAGAGTACTCCATTTCTATTTAAAGCAAAGGAAAAAAGGGGGAAAAAATGAATGCTGTTTCTTTATGTTGCGATTTTCTCATTAAAAGAGAAAAAATAGAAATTTAAATATCTTCTGTTATAAAACCCGGTGAATTTTGACTTCATTTACAAAATTTGATTTACACGTAAAAGAATATCAACAGTTAAATATCTATTTCAGCTAATAGCATTGAGATTTCAAGTTTTTAATCAAAATTATCAAATTAAAATGGCAATTTTTTAAAAATGTGAATACAGATGTGAAATGTACATTCGTAAATTTTGATATGGTAAAAATGATTCCGGGTTTAGATTTCACGGAAAAAAATTCTATGATTGAGTCAAAGTTGAATAAATTTTACTTTTATCATTTTGGAATACTAGAATAAGAACCTTAATTGATAACTTTATCATAGTAACATATCTTTATTATTTTTTACTGCTTACATATACGATTAAAGTTTATTTTTAACAATTTCTACAACTGCGTTTTATAGAAATATTATTTTGTTAATTTGACGATAAATATCGTTTATTTAAGAGTTAAACGTACCAATATAAAATGCATTCTTTACTATAACTAATTTTGTAGTTTTATTATAAGTTAATGAAACAGTTCCTTCTTAAACAATTTCTTTCGTCAAAATTTGAAGGGTTCTACCTTTGTTATAATAAATGACCATAACCATTCCTTACTTACCTTTTCTCCTCCTGCATAATAAAAAAAATGATTGATTTATTGCTTTTAGTCCGCATAAGTCAATATGTCGTAGAAAATTCTTTTTTTAATTTTCATATAGCCACTCACTCATTGGATAGATTTTTGTTTCCTGGTGCTTGTCTTATTTAGATACATCATTCTGTATAAAATTTCACATTCTCAAAGAAAAGTAAACTAACTCTTTTGCGTCGTGCGCTAAAAATTTCATTTTATTTCAGAATTCCTTTCAAAAATCTTTTATAAGAAAGATTATATACCTGTATTTGAAAATAAAGATTAGGTGTCACCCCTCAGAGGGTGACACCCGGGGCGGACCGCCCCCTGCGCCCCCGCTTGCTACGCCACTGGGGGGGGGGGATGTCGTTGTAATAAACAAGAAGGTAAAAAAATTACAAAATGGATGGACGCAAATTATCAGGTATAGAAAAAAAATGACTCCAAAGAAAGACGTCATATAAAAGACCGCCTTGTAAAGCAAAACGAGAAAGAAAAAACCATGCGTCAAGCATGATTATGAAGCACTTTCCAACGCATTCAGATTAATGTAACAAAACTGCACCGTTTAAAAAATTAAAATATTACGTCCCATTACACAATATAACGCATTTCAAAACCAAATGTCAGCTGTTCCCACTTACAATCGGAAAATTATCTGAATTTTTTAGAAGCCCTTTATATGATATAGAGATTTGTATCTATTATCAACATGTATTCCAAAATTTAGTTCATTTAAGAGATACATGTATTTCAATTGAAAATTTCTTTTCGGCAATTCTCTGTAATAAGGAGATTAGCATGCCAATACATTTGTGCAGTTTTGTATATGAGGTATAGAATTTATGTATGAAGAGTAATATGAAAAAACTAATTACATTTAAAAGCACATACCGCATTTTAAAACGTACCTTTCAACAATTATTACGCAAAGACAGTACTATAACCGATTTTCTTTTGTGTGTCCCTTGTAAATTAATAAAAAATGCTACGATTGCTATGTTTTAACGCGATCGTAACGAAATTCAATGATTTATATCAGTTTAAGTACATTTGAAATAGCGTAATGTCATCAAAATACTCTCCAAACGATTTTTTCCCATATACCATAATGTAATCGAATTCTTTTGAGTATCCCTGTAAGTATATCATTAATCGTACATACATCATATGCAATACCAAGAAATTAACAGCAGAAAAAAATGCCAAAGGCATCAGCATTTTTGTATTCCGATCATTTTAGTAGTTTAAGTGTATAGTTTGACCACATTCTTAAATTTGTATTTTATTTATATTTCATTTACTGATTGATGAATATTTTAATTTCTTTATGTCATATAAGCTAGAAACAAATGCTGAGCTATTTATATTAATTTAAACACAAAGTAATTGTCAATTTCTAGAGGTGTAGAGGTTATATCTTTCAAATTCGACAATTTATGTATTATTTTCTATCTTACTTTATAGTTTTGTTTGCACTGCGTTATTACCCACGTAGGTGGGTCAAGAAATAAGCTTGACAAATAGCATTGGTCAAGAAATCACGCCATTACATTTTATGAATACATATCTGCCATTAAAAATTTACATGAATTCACAGTTTTTTTATTAGGTGCGTTCGTAATTATGTAAATACGTAACACCTATAGTTGTCGTTCAATCCGTCCGTCCGTCTGTCCGCATATAACAACTCAAAAACTACCCAACCGAATCGTTTGAAATTTGAGATATATAATTATTAGATAATTTTGTAGAGTCGTTTTAAATTTTAAGAAAATCGGATGCATAGTTCAATAACAGGGGCAATCAAAAGGATTCCGATACATTACGATCAAGGGGGGAAAAAAGTTTCAAGTGCATTTTAATGGTCTTACACTCTTTCGAACATAATAAAATTGCTATACATCTATGAAATATATATTCTATAATATACATTCTGTACAATCTGCAATGCAAAGAGCATTTGTTATTGATTTACAGGGCCACACAAAAGTATTGTATTAGAAAATGGTACAGGGAGAACATTGTTTGGTGCGCGTTTTAATTGCATTAAACTATTTAACATTTTTTAATACTGATATACGTTGCTGAGCATTAGTACAAGTTATTTCCTGTATAATAGAAATCAGATAGTATTTACAGGGACACGCAAAAGATTTCGGCTACTATACTGTATCTGAAATACTGTATACTATTACACTAAGATCTGAATATATTTATGTGCGTTCGTAATTATATAAATACGTAGCACCTATCGTCATCGTTCGGTCTCTCCGTCCGCTTATAATAGAGCCAAAACTACCCAACCAAATCGGTTGAGATTTAAAATACATATTTATTATATAATTATTGCATATTTATATAATTATTACATAATTTCGACAAGTCAATTCAAATTTTATGAAAATCGGATGTATAGTTTCATTAGCGGAACAATCCAAAATATTCCATCACATTATGGTCAATAGGAAAAAATAGCTTCAAGTACATTTTAATGATGTTACACTCTTTCGAATATAATAGAATTGACATGAATCTATGAAGTATATATTAAAATATATATTCTGCACAGTCTTGGATACAAAGAATTAATTATTAATTTACATGACTACTCAAATTGCATTATGGTATACGGGGAAACATTGTTTGGGGCGTGTTTTAATTATATTAAACTATTTCATATTTTATGAAATTGATATATGTTGCTGAGGTTTATTACAAGTTACTTCCTGTATAATAGAAAGCAGATAGTATTTACAGGAACACACAAAAGATTTCGGCCAGTGGTGACAATCCCCCCTAAAAAAATCTTTATACTTTAACATTGACCCCTCCCCTAAACAGAATATCAATTGTAAAATATATTCTACTTATAATCTACTGCACATTCAAAAGATAGCAAGTTGAGCATAGCGAAATGAGTTCTTATTGCTTTTATCTAGAATTTAAAAAAAGGAAAAAAAAAAAAAAAAAAAAAAAGGAACATTTCTGGAAATTCAATGTTGGAAAAATTTTAAAGTGATATTAAAAGAATCAAGATTTACAAAAGATAAAGAGTTGAGTATAGCGGAATGAGTTCTTATTGCCCTTATCTGGAATTTAAAGAAAGAAAACACAAGAACATTTCTGGAAATTAAATATTGAAAAAATTTAAAAGTAATATGCAAAAAAATTAAAATTTTTTTAACAGTAAAAAAAATAAAAAAAATATTAAGAATTTAAAAATCCTCCCCCCCCCCCCCAAGAAAAAAAAACTAAATTGTATGACGCATCTTGCGTCACCAAACCCCTCTCTGGGCACCCCTGATTTCGACCGCTATATATTGTATCCGAAGCAGAGCCACCCCTAGCGCAAAAGCGAGAACTTTTGCGAGGCCTTTTCCTTCTTGAGTCTTAAATTGAATCGGACCAGGTTTACATTAATTTTTAGGGTTTTATATTCATCTTATTAAACTCTATTAGTCTCAATTTTTAGTTTGTCTTTCAGAGTCTCTCGAAAACTGGTGTAAGTTAGAGACATGAAATTTTGTATACTTATAGCTGAACACCTCTGATCACATGCAAATCATAAAATTTCGAAAAATTCTTGCATAATCTTAATTAAATAGACTAATTTAATCCCATTCGACCATTTCTGCGATATAGATTTTAAAACAAAACCTTAATTTTCGTTTTTTTTTTTTTTTTTTTTTTTTTTTTTTTTCTTTCGAATGTTCGTGGATAACGTCTTATCGATAAAAGTTTTTCATTTTACAAATAACCATTTTTTTTTTTTAATCTAAATTTACTCCTGAAATAAAAAACTTGCAGTAAATTAAAAAAATGATCTTTTTAAAATTGATCTTTTTATTTTTATTTATTTTATTTTTAACGAGCGCGAGGCTATTTTAGGCGCGAGGCCTGTGCAGCCGCTCCTGTCGCATACACCTAAGGGCGGATCTGATCTGAAGTACTGTATACTATAACAGCAAGATCTGAATACTTTTTAATTTTCGTTGAAGTACAAACGCACCTCATTTGTTACGCTTCACGTGCAATTTCCAACTTATTTAAAATAAAAACATACATGTCTGATAAAAATTTCACATTTTTCAACAAATAAATAAATAAATAAAAGTATCCCGATCATAGTTACAGAATTTAATAGTTTTTAAAGTATATGTAACATGAAAATTTTTTTATCCCCCCCCCCCTTCTGTCCTTCCCTCCTCCCAAAAAGTAATTCTTGCTACCCCACTGTATATATGACAGCGAAAGGAAAAAAAATATATATACCTTACACTACTTCATCTTTTTCTGGGTGGTCTAATAATTCGATAACATAATTGAATAGTCACAAATGCATTTTATAAACAACTTTCTCTTTTCTGCTTCACTAGATTGATTCACAAACTGAGAGACAAACGCATTTGGAAGTAAAATAATAATAATAAAAAAATATATATCAGCGTAACATATTGGCTGCCTCTAAAGTTATGATCGTTTTGTGTATATCGGTCGTGGCAAACCGTCCAGAACCATTCCCACAGTTGGAAAATTTTGTTGATGAAACCGTCGGGTCTCCGAGGGTCAACGGAAAATCCGATTTCTTTGAAAGCAGTTACTTTTTTTTTTACTGTTATTAATGATGACATTTCCTTTATCTTTTTCGGTCTGTTTTTAGGATTATCGTTATGTAATGAAGATCTGGCTTACTCAGCCATACGACATCTGTTTACTTTATTCACTCGTGCTTTGTTTATACAGGATGATTCAAGAAAGATCGGTCAAATTTTAAGAAGTGGTAAGGCATACTACAAGAAAACTTTGGGTATAGGAAGCCAGAGTCATAATCCACTTAATGAATTAAAAATATTTTGAACTCCCTTTTGTAAATGCTACAAATAACATATGTTTGGTAATCATCTTCTAGTAACCTGAATAATGTATGTAAATTTCATTATATTTAAAAGAGTCTGACGCCAGTAAAATGCACCGTAAAGGATTTTCCTTCATAGACCATAATGTAGCGGAATACTTTTGAGTGCCCCTTAAATTAAGTATATGAATGCTACACACTTCATTTTCAATTTCTCATATGACAAGCTAAACCACAATAACTTACAGTTGACTCTCGTTAATTCGAAATCGGATAAATCGAATCTTCACTTAATTCGAACTATACATGAGGTCCCGAAATTTTCAATGGCAGAATAAAGTTAAAAAAAAATTCATTTATTCGAACTCATTTTCTCTTGATTTCGTTTAATTCGAGCTAAAGAGAATTCCAATTTTTCATTTTTCCTTACTTTCTCACGGACTTCAGATTCTTGAAATAACTTTCTTTCATTTTAGTCAGAATTGTTCTGAACTAGTGTACATATACTCCCATGCATATGATATCCGCTTTCTTAGTGTCCCGTTTGTCCATCAATGACACCTAGATCTCTTCTTCCATTGTGCTGATTTCTAATTCTTTAATTAGTTTATGCATTTATATCTTTTAATTTATTATTAAGTCATATTCTAATTATAACAGCTGAAATAAATAGATAAAATAGTATAACATCGATTCCTTTGTAATAGTACCCCCAGCAAACAAGTTTTCGTCTCATACTTTCCATAATTCGAACTCTGGATAATTCGAACATTTCTTGTGGTCCCGGCGCGTTCGAATTAATGAGAGCCAACTGTATATGAATTACATCGAAATTTGAGTATATTTATGCCAGTTAAAGCTCGAAAAAACGGACAGACAAACACAATTCATGCGTTTTTTCAACTATGTTGGAAAACGTTAAAAATTACTTTCTCCCTATAAAATTGTATAAAATTAGTAGTAAAAAATATCGAGAATTTCATTATTAAGTACATAAATTTAAATACTAATATGATATTTAGAGAAAAGTTTTAAGATGGCTAGAGTATACTAATTAACTCTATAATCGAATAAGTCCGATTTTAGAGTGATTTGTCAGCGTTCCGTTCCTCATAAGAAACTGGACGCAAAAGGCTCAGTTATTCTTGAAATTTAAAAAAAAAAAAAAAAAAAAAAAAAAAATTATAAAATCTATCCATTATATCTATTGCATTATTAGCCAAGGTATTATTACAATTATATAATATCACTCTCAATTTTATTCTAATACTATAAAAAAATGATATATTGTTGAGATGGAATACCAAATTTTCTTTTTAAATATCACCATTGCTATTTTTATTAACATGAATTATATAGACATAGAGCGTTCGATCTCAACAGTGTCTAATGGCTGATTCCTAAATAGTTTGTCATAAAATATAATTTGAATTACAAAAAGGTTTTAAATAAGATAAAGAAATATTTCAAAAGCCATTTGGGTCAATAAAAACATTTCTTAAAAAAATTGCGAAATTTAATTTTTATACGGTTCCCCGGTCTTATAAGTTACATTTAGTAAAATTTTCCTGTTACATCGACAAGTAAGACAAAAAAAGTCCCGTTGTTCTACGATCAAAATTGATCAAGTAATAGTTGTTTAAAGTTTAACCATATTTTTTGCTCAAATTTGGGGTCATTTACAAATTTAATAGAATTATAATTTCATCAGATATATTTTTAAAAAAATGATTGATAGTACAATTAACATTGCAATATAAATTTGAAATGACTTAATCATTTGCCAAAATGATTTAATCATTTTGACATATTAATGCAAAATATACAATTTGTAATAAACACATAAGATTTTTTTAAATAAAATTATGGAATTAACAGTTACAATTCCTTATATTTTAAAACATATTTTAATTTTAAAAGGTTATTAGAATCCACTAGGCAGCAAAAGTTAAGTTATGTCATGTTTTTTTAACTTTTGATAATTTATTCCTGTGTATTCTGTACCACTGGATCCGAAATGATCTTCATTTTTAACCATCGTGTCTGAATTTTTCGAAAATTGTAAATTTCAGAGTTCAAAAGTTAAAAAAAAAATGAGCTTCCTACTCTACGTCATCAAACCAGCTATTTAGCTATAGTGCAGATATTCATGCATTTTACGAATTTCACTTTGTGTCTCAATTGATAAAATATAGTGGGAGAGCATGTTGTGAATTCACGATTTCATATTTAATTTCACATATTGTATGAAGTTTTGTGTCACTATTTGTAAATAATACTCTTCATGAAACTTTTTATAGATTGTTATTAAACCGAAACTGTACACTTTATACAGTATATACATAATTATAGATGAACATTTAGTTGCTTAGTTAGAATTCATGATTCTAAATTACAATTAAATTTCTAGCAACACTTTCCTTTTTAAAATTGAAACAATATTTTGTTTTCTTCCTCTTTTGGAAGATCAAGAAAAAGTGCAGTCTACTACGGCGTTCAAGAAATACATAAAACTAACTAAAAGAATAAGAAGAAATGTTTTTTAATATCAACTAGCTGTTCTGCCCGGCGTTGCCCGGGTTCATCAAAAAATAGCAAGAAGGCTCTGTTGTAACAAGATCCAACGACGATGTATTTTCTGTTGTAATCATAACATTTCTTTTCATTCAATCTGTGAAGTCTCTGTTCTTCGTTCTCTTCATATAATTTTCTTTTCTTATACTCATCATTTCTGGACAATCGCTCTCGACGCTTTTCTTCTGATTCTTCGCTGAGAATCTTTCGATTTATTAATCTTTGCTTACTTAATCTTTCTCTTCTCTTTTCTTCAGTCTCATCGCTGAGAATCTTTCGATTTATTAATCTTTGCTTACTTAATCTTTCTCTTCTCTTTTCTTCAGTCTCATTTTCTCTTCTTTTTCTATTCTGCTCTCTTTTCTTCGCCAGTCTTTCTTCTCGGTGTTCTGGGGTTTCGTTTGCATATCTTTTTTTATTGTTAATGAAGAGGTCTTCCATTTGTTCTTCCATCTGTTCTTCTTTCTGTTCTTCCATCTGTTCTTCCATTTGTTCTTCCATTTGTTCTTCCATTTGTTCTTCCATTTGTTCTTCCATTTGTTCTTCAATTATATTCGACGATTCACTGTTTGAGAGCCTATCTGTCCTTTTATTTATAGAAGTTCAAAATGAAAAAAGATTTTCTTAGCAGACGATTTTTTGTGATAAATACATTATCTGTTTTATATTTCTTCTGCTTTATTCCTTTTATTTATAGAGTTCAAAATGAAAAAAGATTTTCTTAGCAGACGATTTTTTGTGATAAATACATTATCTGTTTTATATTTCTTCTGCGTTTACCTAAGCTGTGTAAAATCTCTATAAATAAAAGGAATAGAGGATGAGAGCCTATCTGTGCCTCAATTAATTATCCAATTAATTATCCTCAGAATTCCTTTTATTTATAGAGATTATCTAGTAGGTCACGTGACCCTGGCGCAGCCGTTTTGTAGAGAGAGGAAGGAAGTTACGAAATATTCCACAAGTTATAAGAACCCCAGAATAAATCCAAAGATAGAATAAATTAATTTAATTAAATTAAAAAGTTTTATATTAATTTTATAGTATCAAATTTTGAATTTTGACATTTAAGATTTTCAAAAAAATTCTAACGTGATGGTTAAAAATGTAGATCATTTTCGGATTATTCAGTGCTAAAAAGTACACAAAAATCAATTATCAAAAGCACTGCCATCTCTTCTATTTTATTTATCCGATTTCTGTTATTTTTAAATTTTGATAATTTATGAATTGAGAAAAATACTGACATGATGGCTAAAAACTAAGAAAAATTTCCCATCCTTTTATTTTAATTAAAAAAAAAAAAAAAAAAAAAAAAAAAAAAAAAAAAAAAATGTAATTTAACAAATTACAACGACTATTATAAATAAATTCGATTTTTAAATTAATAATAATAATAAACATCATGTTCAGGATGATTATAACGAGTCATATATTACGTATGCCGTGCATTAAACATTAATATTCCTAGACCAATGATTAAAAAAAAAAAAAAAAAAAAAAAAAAAAAAAAAAAGTTGGAAATTGCACATAAAGCGTAGCAAATGAGGTGCGTTCGTAGGATAACGAAATGTTAAAAACATCACTCTCATGTATCAATCGCATAAAACTGTAAATAGTTAATTACAATTAAAATGTGCACCAAACAATGTTCTTTCTATACCATTATGTAACAGGATACTTTTGTGTGGCCTTGTAAATCAATAACAAAATGTTCTTTGTATCACAGATTATACAAAATGCATATTATAGTATGTACTTTATAGTTGCATATCAATTTTATTATGTTCGAATGAGTGTAACACCATTAAAATGCATTTGAAACATTTTTCCCCATTGACCGTAATTTAACAGAATACTTTTGATTGTCCCTGTAATTGAACTATGCATCCGATTTTGATAAAATTTGAAATACCCCGACAAAATTATGTAATAATTATGTATTTTAAATTTCAAACGATTAAAATGCATTTGAAACTTTTCCCCCCATTGACCGTAATGTAATGGAATCCTTTTGATTGTCCCTGTAATTGATCTATTCATCCGATTTTCATAAAATTTGAAATGACTCGACAAAATTATGTAATAATTATATATTTTAAATTTCAAACGATTCGGTTGGGTAGTTTTTACGTTGTTATATGCGGACGGACGGACAGACGGACGCACTGAACGACAACTATAGGTGCTACGTATTTACATAATTACGAACGCACCTAAAAACAGTAGATTAAATATAGACAACTTTAACCCTTTCCGGCACACTGTGCCCGGTCTGGGATACTTAATTTTAATTCCGAACTTGCAAACGGCACCAATAATATTTTAGTAAAATTTTGCTCTAACAATAAAAGCTTAAATTAAGGAATTCAAAATGTCTAAAACATTCGTTTGTAAATTTCGGTGTCAGTCGATAATTTCTCATTTTACTAACAGATTTTACCCGTGCCGGAAAGGGTCAACTGTTTAAAATGTGCATTTTTATTGGATGGAGTAAATCAGACAGACTTCTGAGGCGCCTCATATTACGTATGACATGGATTAAACATTAATATTCCTGGAACCATTACAAACAAACTTTAAATGAAATTTCAGTTTTACAATTTTCGGAACTGCAAATTTTTAAACTTTTAAATATCGTACACTTTAAATTTTTATACAGTTGCGCACAGAAAAAAAAAAAATGCAGTTTTTAATGAAATTTGTTTGAAATCTCTATCACAATTTGTTTTTAAATTATTAATTTTTTTAAAGTTTTTATTACTGTTTTTGATATTGTGGCAACAGAAGTATTCCATTTTTGGACGTTAAACTTGGACCAATCAGGTAACGAATAAAATTAAATAAGTTGCTGAATTCAACCAATAAAAAGATTCAGATATACTTTAGATTTCCCAATTCTCTAACGAGAACAACAACTATTTTTTTCAAATAGTTTTTTAAAAAAAGTCGCAGTTTTGTGCTATCTAATCTAAATTTTTTTTCTTAAAAATCTTGGTGGTAATCCGAAATATTTTATGTTACCTTTAAAATGAGTATAAATGGTAACCATCGAAAATCATAATATTAGATTGTCATCGGATTTATGTCAGTATGTAAAATTTAATCTCAATCGGATATTCTAAATTAGCTCGAGTACAAATTTTGAACTGGAAAAATGTACATACGATCGCTGAAATTAAATAAAAAATTATAAAAATAGCAGATTTTTTGTCACAAGAAATAATGAAAAGAAACAGTATCAAATAATTTGCAAAATAAAACATATGATAAAATACAGTTATTTTAGCCAAACTGAAACTTAATAAAGATTAACTTAATAGTAATACTTGTACAATTTTTTTAAAGGCGCAGATGCACATGAAATAAATTCTTTGAATACTTTAAACATTTGGTATATGACCTCTCAAAGCATGGCCGGTGTCATTTGTGTTCAGATGCAGAAAAAGGGGTATAAGTCACGCAACTCGGCCAATTTTGGTGCTATATAAACGCCACTTTTTTTATTTTTTATAATAGAACAATTTTACTAAATATGATTTATAAGATTGGAAACCGTAACAAAATTTAATTTCTTTTTCTTTCTTTCTTTCTTAAAAAATGTTTATATTGACCAAAATCACTTTTAAAATGTTTCTTTACCTCATTTAGAACACTTTTGTATTTGGACTTATATGTCTATGACTAACGATTTGGGAATTAGCCAATGAACGCGTTGAGAGTGGACAACGTGTATATTAAAAAATATATATTACAATTTATGGTCATTGTTATTTGAATAACATATAATGTATCCAAATGCAATTTAAGAAATTTTTTATCCTATGTTAGAATTTTATAGTAATTTTGATTTTAACGATATATTTTCCACGAATTTTTTCACTGGAAAACTATAAATATCCATCTATAAATTATGTTGATTTCACAATTTTTTTTTCTTTAATGGCAGTAAACTAAGTTTACTAAGCAGTTTGTCATGGCTATTTGCGGTGGCAGTACAGCCTTCGATTTAAGAATGAATCATATCTTTTAATGAAGAAATTTTTGTACATTCATATAGCATTTAGAGGCATAAAAGTGTATAATATATTTTTATAATAGTCTATAATATATATATATATATGTATATTATATAGAATAACGTAACAGCAGGAAAGAGAGATTACAAGTAATGTTGCCATATGTCGCGATTTATGCGGAACAACTAAAGTATTTAATTGCAAAATAAATAAATAGATAAAAAAATGTGAATTCAATTATTTTCATTTAAGATTTATATAATGTGCTTTTCTGTCCATTCAAGCCCCATATTTATTGAATTTTTGTTAAGCCAAAGATTATGCGGTCCGCAAACAAATATAAGACCTGTTATTAACCCCTTGGGGAAGAGCGACACGTATACGTGCCGCAAAAGGCTTAAGAATCTTTGTTTAACGCCACCAATGAAATTTTACTGTAAAATTTGCCTTATTTAATCGGAGCATTTTATCGATTTAATAAGGCATAAATTTCTGTTTTTAAAAACCGGTGACAAAACATTACAAATTTTGTAAAAGGTTCCCGTCGCGAAGGGGTTAAAAGTTGAAAAGTAATAGAAATTGTAAAAGTTTTAAATTTGAAACGGCAAACGAAAAGGTGATTTGCTGTCATTAAGATTTTATTTTACTTTTATGTAAATAAACTTAATGTTATGATTCCAATGCCTTTCTCAGATTTTCATGTTCCCTCTCCTAAAATGTGGAGAGCATGGGATGAGCATCTTTCACGGAATTTTGAATCTTTTATCACTGGACTCTAAAAATAAGAACTTTTGCCTCATAGAATCGGGAAAATGCGTGGATTAAATAACACAAAATTTGCAATAAAAATTTGCTAGTGAGTATAATCAAGGATTCTGAGCACCTTATGCGGCACGCATACCGGTCGTTTGTTCCCAAGGAGTTCATTTGGCTCTGCTTGTGCCCCCCACACTCTCCCACACTCTAGGATACATCGTTATTAACTAAGTAATAAAAATTTTATTATATGCATTTGTATTTAGGGAGAAAAAAGAAAAAGAAACAATGTTTGAATGTTAATGCAGCTTCTCGTTTAACAAAATTAACCCAGTTACCACGTATAGCTGGAATTGCCTATAAATATAAAAAAGTAAGTAATAGTGGGTATATTTTTAAAAGGCTTGTACCGCAAAAGCTGACACAATTTTTCATTAATTGACCATGCCGTTCTAATTTCTATATTTTTGTAGAGAATCCAATTGAGAGAGAATTTTTAGAGAATTTTGGCTGTATCCGTGATTCTGTTTTAAATCAAGGTCCGCTAGTTAGTTGATCACTGATTGTTATTAACTATGTGATCATGCTAGCGACGTGGCAATTCAAACATTATGGGAGGGGCTTAAGAATGCATTCTTAAGAAAGATAAAGAAATAGCGCCATCAGTAAATAATGAAATATTTATGAGAATAATTAATCATTCAAACTAATTATCACAAAATCAATCTTTTGATTATTTTCGATAAAGGATTTAACATATTGAATTTTATAGACATATAGATTATCAAATTTATGATTAAAAATTATCAAATTATCGAACCACAGAAAAATAGATTTAGGGGGAGATGATATAAGAAAAGGTCACTTAACATCAGCACGGTTAAAAAAAAGCGATTTACTGACCACTCAGTTAAATTATTTCCAAATTCATTATTTACCCATTCTGTTAACAAATGATCTAATTAATCTACACCGCTCATGCGAAAAACATACACTATATGGCCAAAGATGACCGTCCACTTGCAATTTTAGACATTTTGTTAAATATCTAGAAAAATGCTTGAGGAATTATCCTGAAACTCTAAGCGTGTAAATATAATAGTACAGGTCATACGCTTCCGTAAAGATTTCCCTCCGAATCTCTATAGGGGACCGTCAACAAATTGAAAAAGAACGAATAACTTTTGGATAACCCTGTCAAAACTAATATAGCAAAAGCGCTATAACTGTATATTATGATTAAGTAGCTTATTGTAATATACTGTGTTTATTTTTATGTGGATAGCATGTATACTGGTAGGAAAATTAAGGTTTTTATAAAAACAGTCCTAAATTTTTCCAAGTTTTTTGCTTATAATTTGCAGTATTCTTAATATAAAATAATGTTATTTTCTGAAAACATGACTAACAACATTTGTACACAATACCCTGTCATCAGAATTTAAAAATAATAAAAATTGTACGAAAAATGAGTAGGTTTAGTAAATAATTTTTCATTGCGCATGCGTCAACTATATCAAAATTTCATTTGCATATTGTGTTAGCTAAATGTATAAAGCAACTTCTGTAAAAGTTTCAAAAAAAAAAAAAAAAAAAAAAAAAAAAAAAAAAAAAGGGAGTTTTATCAAAATAGAAGTAGTACGTGCCATATTGTGTATTCTATATTGCCATTGATCAATAGATATATGGATGAATTCCTCGAGTATTTTTCTAGATATTTAACAAAATGTCTAAAATGGCAAGTGGACGGTCATCTTTGGCCATATAGTGTATGTATGTATATAAATATTCATTTGAGTGGAGGTACTTTAGCCTTTCTCTACGCACCTAGGTCTAATAGCCAAAGTCCAAAAATCAACGATTCATCTGCATTTTGTTTTTTTTCATGATAATTATTTTCTCGAATCATTGTCGGTTCTACTGGGGATCGATCAACTGATGTCGCAGTCACCCTGGTTTATATTGTCTTCGTGAGTTTTAATGCGATTTATTCTTCAAAAAGAAACAAATTCTAACTTTATTTTTTTCAGTACCTTTATGTATTTAGGGGTCTACATCAAAAAGATACCGAAAAGTTTCGGAGACAATGGGATTATACATCCAATCAACTGGAGACAGAGTAAAAGTTGCATATATGGGCTTCATTTCTATCGCAACACTTGTAAGAACAATAAAGATCACCTAAAGATTACAGGGTTTTTTTTTCTTTGCTAGTTTTGATTCATAACTGTGTCGTCATTTTCTGATATTTCTCTTCTTATGTCACTTCACGCTCTGTCAACCGCTCAGAACAAGTTGACATTGAACTGTTTTTATGGTTTTATCAAACAGCCGTAATGCCTATAATTTAGACACGTCTTTCTGTCCCTGGAAACGAATTTGAGGAGGAGATTGAGATTAAATGAATAAAAGACACGGAAGAAAGGCCACCTCACTGTTTGTAATGTTGGTTTGACTTGATAAATGGCGCACATCTTTTACTCTGACGCATAAAAAGGTCTTTATTTCAACTTTTCCTTTTCATAATTTCTTTATCCATTTCGTTTCACTCCCCCCCCCCCTCCTTCTTTTATTAGTCTTCCAACAGAAAATTCAAATTCTACTCTTAAAATAATAAAAGCTATTTTTTGTAATATTTTAGTATCTTAATTCACAAATAATACTAGTGTTTCGATTCAATAATGATAAAAACAAGTTGAAAATTGCACGTCAAGCGTAGCAAATGAGATGCTTTTGTGCTACAAGGTAATTTTTAAAATATTCAGATCTTAGTTTAGTAGTACAAGTACTTCGGATACAATAGCGTATCCGAAATCTTTTGTGTATTCCTGTATATACTATCTGCTTTCTATTATACAGGAAGTAACTTGTAAAACCTCAGCAAAGTATATCAATTTCATAAAATGTCAAATAGTTTTATATTATTAAAACGCACCCCAAACAATGTTTCCCTCTATACCATTATGTAATGGAATATTTTTGTGTAGCCCTGTAAATTAATAACAAATATTCTTTGCACTACAGATTGTAAAGAATATTGTATATTTTAGTATGTACTTCATAGATGCATTTCAATTTCATTATGTTCGAAAAAGCGTAACATCATTAAAATGCACCTGAAACTATTTTTCCCCATTGGCCGTAATGTGACGGAATTCTTTTGATTGTCCTTGCAATTAAACTATTCATCAGATTGTCATAAAATCTGAAATAATTCGACAAAATTATGCAACAATTATATGTTTTAAATATCAAATGATTCGGTTGGGTAGTTTTTGTTCTGTTATATGCAGACAGACGGACGGACGGACTGAACGACGACTATAGTTGCTGTTGTTACGTATTTACATAATTACGAACGCACCTAACAATGGAAAGTGGGGGGGGGGGAGGGTCTGTCTTACAAGATTTTACATGCACACAGAGAAAGATTAATAATATCTTCAGGAGTTTCCGTTAGGATTAAATAAATAAATAAAATATGATGAAACTTCCCCACCCTAATCAAAACATTAAGGTCGATCTAAAATTCAAAGGAATAACTGTATGACACAAGTTTCATCTATTTTTTGTTCGGAAATGCTTGAAATTAGCAGGTGTTGTTCTTCAGAAACCATGTTATCGAAAGACTGTTTCCATTTTTTGGTAAATATAAAATATCTTTGAGAAAACACCGCCAAAATGGACGTTTTGAATAGAATTTCGAGATGAAAAGAGAAAAACCTGTTATATGATCAAAATTGCTTAAAACTCAATAAGTAATTTATTGAAAATTGGAAAACTCATTTACATTCCAAATCTCTTCAATAGTCAGCTCTGCAAAGTTTTTATCTTTACTTTTAAAAATGACTTAGTAAATGTTTCAGAAAATTATAGAAAAAAAACTGATTTCCATAAAAATCAACAACTATACTAATTCTGTAGTAATTTAAAAATCATTGACGTTAGAGTTTACATGTATCTCAACATTCTTTTCCCATTAAAAATATTTGTTACTTTTTCAAAACTATTTTTCAACATCTCTGTTTTCATGAATGGAATTGGTTAAATAGCATTAAAATTTAATCACTTGTTAAATTTATTATGATGAATATACATTCATTTACCAAAGAGCTACAACCTGAATTAATAAATATTCTTTAAGAGGCTATTTCAGTCATGCTTAAAATACCACTCGCTAACGCTATTCTGTGGAAGAAATTTATAAAGATATCTTGGTTGCATTTCAACATTTTTAAATGATTTTATTTCATTTCATTTTTTTAAAGCTGAGTTCGATCTATATAAAAACCATTTATACTTTTTAGATTTCGACTGCAGATTTTTTTTTCGAGAATGCTTTCATTTTCGAAACCGATTCTGAAAAAAAAAAGTGTCCTCATTAAAAATAGCTGTCAACAAAATCGAGAGAGTACTACATGGGGTGAAAAGTCCCGGGACTTGTCACTAGATGGCAACATCAATCAAATATCAATATTATGTTTTGTTAGAACGAACCTTCGAATGACTTATGGCAAAGTTCCATGATACATCGGCCTTTTTTTTACGAGTCGTGGTCATATAAGTGATGTTAAGTGCTGTTTCACCAAAACAACGCACCGGCTCACAAATCAATGAAAACGATGGAAAAATTGAATGAATTAAATTATGATTTGCTTCCTCATCCTTCGTATTCTTCAGGTCTGGCCCCCAGCGGCTATTATTTTTTTCTTAACTTGAAAAGAAGGCTCCAGGGGAAGAGATTTTCATCAAATGAAGCTGTCATTGCGAAACTGATGCATATTTTGAAAGCCTTGACAAATCTTACTATATGAAAAGTATGGAAATGTTAGAGGATCGCTGGAAGAAATGTATCGCTCTGGAAGGAAACTATGTTGAAGAATTAAATCAATTTTTAACAAATAAAATATTTTTTCATTGTTAGTTCCGGGACTTTTCACCGCATGTAGTAAAAACCATCTTCGTACAGATCGATATATGCTTATATTCTAATTCATTTTTAAATTCATTTTGTTCTCAAATACATCCAATTGACAGGTTCTCTTATGTATGAAATATTATAATGTGACGTATTGGTCAATTTTGTGATAAAGGCAGAATATATTCCAAAAAGTACTGTCAAAGTGGACATTTTGAACAAAATTTTCCGAAATAATCACGATTGAAAAAATAAGGAAATATTCAAATAATAAATTGTTTATTTTGTGACTCATTTAAAACCCATTTTTGTTCTCAAACTCTTTCAACAGACAGTTTCTCTTATTTAGGCTTGTATAATGTGCCGTACTGGTCGATTTTTTCATAAAGTCAGAATATATTTCAAAAAATGCTGTCAATGTGGGCATTTGAGGCAAATTTCGCTTAAGATGATTCTGATAAAACCAGTGTTTACCTAAAAATGAAATTAGAAATTCTTCAAAATAAAGTTGATAAACTGAGTTTATCTCTAATCATATTTATTTGTTTATTTATTTTTTGTTGTTGAAATGAGCACTTAACTTCGAAATCTGTCTCTGCCTATAGGCCAAACCGACAGGGATTTTTTTCGGTTATAATTTAGTACTTCTGCAAAACTGTGAAAGGCCCTCAAAACTAGATTTTTCAACAGAATTTCATTTGGATATGCGGAACAAATTTATTTAAAGCTGTTATCAGATTCACGAACTTTACACGCGACAAAACTTTTCGGCCGTTTTTAATCCCCACTTTTTTTCGTTTAAAGAGACAAAAAGGTTGCAATTGTCTTGGAAAACGTTGGAGGAAAACCAGTTCTACTAGTACCAGGCATTAATATTTATCGCCTATTCGTATCAGTCGCTTATCTTTGATTCGTTGAAATGTTCGATGTTGGATGAAAAGTCTTGCCTAGGGGAGACTTTTTTGGAACTGCAGAAAAAAGTTGGGCAATTGCTGTTTGCTATCACACTGAGTTTTTTTTTTTGGGGGGGGGGGGGGACATTTCGCAAAAAGTTGGATAAAATCATGTGTTGGCTCAAGTCTCTCGTAAATTTGGTGAATCTGATAGCAGCTTAATGACCTTGAAATCTTTGCCAGTGGAGGCTCAAAATGTTTAGGGGGCTGACACCCCTAGCAATCCCTTAGCAATTTCTGCTTCCCCCCCCCCTAGCAATTTCTGCTTCTAAATCTGTTTTTATTTTTCCCATATGCTTATTAGAAATAGAATTGGAACCCTAAAAAGCAGACGATGTTAATTTAAACTAGAGGTGGATAGAAAACTGAGGTTTATTAAGTGTTTTTATGCATTCTTTTGGTTTTAAAGTTAATATTATACTTAGCTGTATCTACAGCATTGCCTCAAAGGTTTTAAATTGTTTTTTAAACTCAAAGTTATTTTAAAGTCATATGAAAACTTTAAATGTGTTTTTTCAAAAAATAGATTTTCATCAGAAAAGATAAACGACTATTACACTAACTCAAAATTTTATTATCCTATAACAATGAATTTTTTTGTGTAGCTTTCCAATAATGTCTATAATGTAATAAACTAAAGATTTAGCTTTAAGTGAATTATTCGTTGATACATAGCTATTTTTATAAAGAATTGCACATAAAATTACTGAAATTTATGTAATTTTATATAATCAGCTGTATCTCTTTTATATTTCTATATTTTACTAGATTTTAGTTCATTATACTCAGAAGTATCTAATATGCATATGTTGAAAGAAAAAGAAGGGTTATATGCATTTTTTTTTTTTATAATTTAGAGCAGGAGCCGTTTTCAAAAAAAATATGCTAAAATATGAAAATTGAATGACCTATGATACAATGATCTCAAATGCCATCATTCAGTTTTTCGTGTACTGGATGTTGAATTCAACTGAAATTTTATTCTACTTTGATATTTATTTATATTTTTGTAAACATTGAGTAACTGAAGCCACAGTTTTGGCAATTTAAACGATACTGCATCATTACATATGGAATTTTTAACATGATAGAATCCCTATTACTTCTATTATAATGGATGCGTAATATAGAATTGGAGAGAAAAAATAATTTGGCTTTTATTTAAATTTATCAAATGGCTATAAAAAATAAACATCAATAAAATATAACGTGTGCCACATGAAAAATTAAATAGCATTATAGATCATGCAATTGCAGAATATTGTTTACTTGTTTTGAAAATGATACAAGTAAGATTGGAGCACGTCAACAATAAAAACTATTTTACTGTTTTTAAAATTTTAGTCTTACACTTTTTTAGCAATTAGGAATAGCATATTGTGCAGTATAGCTTAAGCAATAAAATATGCTAAATTCTATTTCAAAACAAAAGTCATGAAAATATACATGATTCAATTTTTAAAATGTATTTTTTATTTTTAATATGTTAAATGTGCTTCTAGAGGAGCACTTTGAGCTTTTTTCTGTCATCTACTCTTTTCTTTGGCTTTTCATTTTGGAGTAACACCATTTCTTATAAACATGTCCCCCCCTCCCCCCCCCCCCCCCCCCACACACAGATAATGCAAACTTTTTTTTTTCCTATTAGTGACCTTCTTATCACAACCATTTAATGATACAAATAAGCATTATTTCTCACATTTTTGTGATTTCCGCCATTATTTTCACATACATCCTAGCAGGCCTTCCATATACACTAGGTTGAGAACTGCTGTTCTAGAAGTATTTAAAAATATATCTAGAATATGAGTATTCTAAGTATTTAAATATAAAAAGACAAAATATAGATTTTTTTTTTTATTTATGCTAACAAGTACTCATAAGGAATTTCTGCATACGGGCACACTCAGAAAATTAAAAAAAAAGTACAGTATATTCTTTTCATGTGGATATATGTTTATTAAAAAAAAAAAAAAAAAAAAAAAAATTAGCAGAATTCTGTTAGGATGTCAATAAAAAATAATCAATGTTTTATTTATTTGGTGATTTATCCTGGTTCAAGACAAAATAAAATCTCAAAAAATACTTTATGCCAAATACTTTTTCAGGTAAAAATATTTCATGCCGCCGCACATGTTCAAAAAAGTTTATTTAAATAAATTTAGTTTTGTCAGTTTTAGTTTGTTTGAACTATAGTTTTGCCATATATATATATTTATAATGAAAATTAACTATGAAATTTTATGAATTAAAACAAAATTGAAATTGTTTCAGTCTCAAAAATCTGTTTGAGCACTGTTGTTTGAATTTTGTTTCCATGGAAACAAACTTCTCTGCTATTGAAATGTATTTATTGCAGCATTCTTATTTTGGCCTTTATTTTAAAATACACTTAAATATATGAAAATATTTTCATGTGTAAAATCATTTTTACAGTGATAAAATTAAATACTAACTGCAGCAACAAGCAACATAATATGTAATACAAAATAATAATAATAATATAAGTATTAAAATCTCTCATTGTTACAAATTCATTAATACTATTTACACATATTCTAAAAATTAAGAAACAATTTTTAGTTATATTAAAATCATTTGATTTTGGTGAGTAAAAGTGCTGCTCGACACAAATCATGTGACACTCATCTTTTCACACCAAATACCCGAAAGTATTTAAAAACTTTTTTTACAGACTTTCTACTATGATTCTGCCAATAAATTCGGCTGATCTTTTACTACATACATAAGTTGTTTAATTTGTATTTTTTTTTTCAAAATATTCTGAATATACCCAGTATGGAAACCGTCCTTGTCAGATTCAATTTTCTACAAATCTACATTCACATGCAGATTCAGCATACATCATACAGAAAAACTTTTTCTAATACAAAATTCCAATCACTTTCAAATTCAACCTCCTTCTCACACATAAATATTACATTCGCTCTGCTTTGTAAAACGGTGCTATGAGGGCACACAGGTGATTGTTTTGTGTTTTTCTCTCCATCTGCTGTTTAGTTAGAATTTGAGAGGCACCTTTGAGAGTAGGATGTAATATCCGATAAATGAAATACAGTCAAAGATCTATATTCTACACAAGTTCGGGCCAAAGGTTGCACGGATTATGGAATATTGCAGATTATAGAGAGTAATGGATTATACGTCATTTTATTATTCTTAGACAGCATTTTAATTCTATAATCAGTATAATATGGAAAGATAAATATGAAATCTAGTAATTAAATTAATAAATAATTTCAAAAAATGCATTTTTAATGTTATTTTTCACATTTACACTTTATCCTGCACATTTCTTAATGGTTTGAAGCTAAAATTTACACCGCTTCAGTCAAACATATAATTTGCTTATAACTCTCCACGAACTTTAAAGTTTGGACTTAAGTAAGCTGATCTTTCATTAAAAGACTTAAAAAAACACAAGCAACCAATTTACACGAGGCAAACTCAAGCAAAAGCCGTCAGTGATAACCGCACTCACGTGGGCCTGTTTACAAGCATTAGCAGTGAAAAACACACCACCTTTCTTTCACTACAAATGCAAATTACTATGTTTCCGTTATTCATTTTGCACATTGCATATGCACAACTGTGCTTTTTGCCAAATTAAGAACATAAATAAAATGAAAAAAAGGCTCCCCAGCTGAACCTCAGTTTCCTGAAAGATCAGATCTTGAGAAATCAGAGTTTGCCTGTAGTTGAAGGTTTCCGTTTGCCTTTCGTGAAGTTAGCGAAACCTCTGCAATCGATCACTGTGATTAGTTACATTGATTCGACCTTCCCAACCCATAATATTTAGTTCTCAGGTGGTGCTGTGTTATTGCTAGGACGCGCGACAAGCGCACACAATAGTGAGTTTTCATTGGTCTGCTCTGAAATTATATCACTCATCATTCTCATTTTCATCACTCTTTTGAACATACACAAACTGAAATAGCTACGACTGAAAAGTCGGCATTTCGAATGTTCAGTAAGCTTAGGTGTGTTGTGTCATACAGTTTAGTTTTTTATTGTTAATAAAATAAAAGAGTAATTTTTTTTTTTAAACTTGCATGTTTTATTACGATTTCTATTAATTTTTTTTTTATTATTTGTTTAAAAAAATCCTTATTGGATCATGGATTTGTAAATTTTCTTAACTGTTTATTTCATTGTTTACATTAGTAAAGTAACGTGGATTTTAGAAAACAGCAGATTATGGGTTAGCGGGTTATAGATCCTTGACTGTATTAATTTGTGAAATGTAGTTTTATGGTGTCGACTTCAAGTATTATATGTAATTATTGCAGCAATTTTGTATTAACAAACACATAAATAGAGCTAACTTTTTTTCACTGAAATAGATTAAGACCATACATTCAAAAGTCATTTTTTAAATTAATTAAACATTTATTTTTTGTATACCAGAATTCACTGTTTTAAGTACATAACAGAAGTGCAAAACTCCTGTTACTTTAACAATGTAATCATACAGTGAAACAAAAGGCAAAATTGAACAATTTTTTAAAACTATTTCAGTTTGTTTAATGTATTTAGTTTGAAATTTCTCTAAATTAAGTAACAAAATTTTCAACATTTATTTTAAAACTTCAAACACAAATATAGCTTCTTCAGTAGGAAATCTCACAGAAACAGCAATAAATAAAGTTTTGTTCAAAACTCTACATACAAATACTTTCATAAGTTAAAAAATACTGAAAAACAGGCACACATCAATAAATAAAGTTTTGTTTCAAAACTATACAAAGAAACATTCTAACTAGTTTAAGAAAAAAATATATATATAAATAAAATCATTTGCAAAATACTGATATTTTAGTAAAGCTTTAGTCAAGAAGGTTAAGGAAATAAAAGTCAAATATTAATCAACAACTTTGAAAAAAATAATTAAAAATTCTACATATGCAAAAAAATTTAAATAAAATTAAAAAATATAAATTTCAAATTAAATTCGGATAAGAGTAAATTTTTGCAAGAAAGAATAGCACAATTACTGAATATTTCTGTCTTAAATTTATTTTTAATGAATTATAATAAATTGGTAAAATATTTAATAAATAAAATTTAAATTTCTTAGTCACACAATTTTAAAATAATTAAAAGCAGGATAAAGCAAAACACAAATATAATGTTTTCAAAAAAAAAAAAAAAAAAAAAAAAAAAAAATATATATATATATATTTTATAGAACTATAACATATAGTATTTAACAATATAAGGCAAGTATACTACTGTTTTTAAAAAAGAATACAATATTATAAATTTCAACTAAATTCGACAGTGTACTGAAATATAAAAATTTTGAAAATATAACAAAATTAACCATAGTTATTTGAAAAACGATGAAAAAGAATATACATATATTTAAGCCTTTCATATACAGACAAAAAATAGTCTAGTCAACAATTATAAATAAAATTTAATATTGTAATAAATTAAACTATGAAAAACAGATTTCCACGTGAAAAAAAAAAGAAAAAAAGAGAAAAATTCATTGTTTGTTAGATGAAAGTATGATTAAGACATAATATAAAAGAGAATATTTCAGTTTTAACTCAATATTAATTTGTGCAGTTACTATTAAAAAAAAGAAAAAAAAAAAACTTAACAGAAACAAAGTCATTCCTGTAGAATGACAATGAGATTCACCTTTTTAATTGAGGAAAACAAGGCATACACATTTGATAAACAAAAACCCTTTAAGCATACCAGCATTCAGAATTATATTTAAAAAAAGAAAATCTATCATAATTTGAATAACTAATATTTTAAATTTCATTGACATACGAACATTTAAAAAAACTTTAGAGAGTTATAAAAAAAAATTGGCATGCTTTTATATAAAAGAACACATGCATCTAATTTCAGACTTCTTATTTATTTATTTTATTCAATATTTTTAATAGAAATTATCCATGGGACATTTTATGGCAGTTTAAAAATATCCGAAATATTATTGGTTCAATTTAAACAAAACTCAAACTAATCATGTGACTTTAAAATTGTTCAGGAAAATATTAATAGATAAACAAGCTAAATTAATATTTAAATGAGCTAAATGTCTGTACTTAGTTGCTCAGAAAGGAAAATACTTCATGTTTACAATAACTTAATAAAAATTGTAGAAATATATGAAATTTATAATTTTTCTTTTAAAATAAGCCTGCATACTTGCCTGAAAAATACTTAAGTAAGTGCAAAAATTATATCATGCAAGAAAAATCTAAAATTTCTATAACACTGATCTATAACACTGATCAATAAAAAAACTTTTTACAGATATTTATCACTTTAAATAAAAATATACATTTATAAAAAATAACAGCATATTATTTATTAATAAGACTTTATTTCAGTACCAACATTTAATAATAAAACAATGAAGCTTGTGCAAAGAAATAAAGCTCTATTTCAACGCTTCATTTAATTAAAATCCATTTCATTTTCACATTTTGAATATCCAAATCAGATGTACATGTTAAATTCTTTTTAAAACATCAGACCAAAAATTTAAACTTACCAAATATATTTTATTTTATAAGTCTAAAAGATAATACTTTTAATAAATTGTTCTTTTGAAATCACATTAAAATAAAAAGGCCTGCTTTTAATTTGCTAAATTTTAATTTAAAATTTTGATACAAACTCATTCTTCAATTTGTATTACATATTTTCATAAATCAAAAGGGATTATTTTATAATGATGCACAATTATTTCTGATATTGAAAGTAATGGCAAAATTGGCTCTTATTAAATTGTTAAGAGTCTGGGTTTATTAAATTTTATCATTTAATGTAAAAAAACTTATAAATTTCTTCCAAAAAAAAAAAAAAAAACTTAAAACAATTTTTTTAAAATAAACATTTGATGATACAGTAAGAATGAAAAATGATAAAGAATTATATGAAAATTTTAGAAAATTGTTTTAATCCTGACTTAATTTCAAATCAATATCATAAGTAGCAGAAAAAAGAATTCCTTACATAGCAAATTTAAAATTAATTTTAACTAGGAAAAGAAAAGAAAGAAAAAAAAAACCCTACTAATAAAAAATTCCATAAATTTCAGTAATTATAAAATTTAAGTAAATCGCATGAAAAGTTGAAATATTTCAAATTTCATGTGAAAGTTGAAATATTTCAATTTTCACTTTAGCTCATAATGAGCTAAAGTTTGTACCAATAGACTTATACTTATGTTAAATTCAATTACACAAGAAGGACCAAGAGATTGTGATAAAAATTTTAAATCAATAAGTAGGTACATAATAATGCTCAATTTGCATACCAAAACTTAATGAGTGACAAGAATCTTCCATCTCATGGAAAAACTTTCAAATTTTACTAATTGATAGTACTCTCAACATGTGAATAATATAAAAAAGAAAACAGATTCAGCATTCTTTTGTTTGCAAATATTCTTATTAATAGAGCATTTAATGTAAAATAAATATTTGCAACAATTTATATAACATGCATTACTAATTAGCAATAACCTCAATTTTACACTTCATTTGAAAAATTGAAAATTGCACTTTTTCATTAAGTAAAACTACACTTATGCTGAGTTGTGAAAATTCTAATTAAATCATTTGCTTTTGAGAAAATGAGTTTCTGCAATAAATCTGAGGAAGGGTCTGTTTTGACATTTTTTCTCAGATCCCGTTTTTGTGAAGCTTCTTATACTGATGAAATAGTAGTAACAATTCTGTGATTTAACAAAACCAGGTTCGTTTTTATCTATTTTTAATACAATCCTCTATATATCTATGTATGTATTAGAGTTGCCAGATTTATCTCAGAAAAAAAGGAATATTTTTATTGATACAGTTAGTTTTGGTTTTACCGCGTTATAGTCCTTTGTCATACCATAGTAAACTATATTAAATGTACCAGTAAGGTTTTCGGTAACAAATTTGCTTTAAAAAAAAGGTTATCAATTAATTGATTTAAATATTATTCTCCAACTGCATTTGGAATGAATTGCAAGAACAAAAAAGTCAAAGCAATTAACAATTCAATAATGATCATGATATCTTAAAAAAATAAAAGTTTGTATTTAACCTCTTAAGGCTCTGCTGCACTGAAACTCCTTGATCACGAAATCCCATGTTAACTTATAGGAAAACTTTGAAGCGTGATGACTCATTACCTAATGTAGGTATTAAAATATCGTTTTCACCATCCGAATGAAAATGTCAGATGCTGATAATGACTGTTTTTTGAAAATTATCTGTGTTAATTTTAAGTACATAAAAAATCCTTAAAAAGTTTGAAATTTCCATATGATTGAAATTTATCAGCTAAAATAACACTTAAAATTCACAGACAATTTTTTAAAAATGCATATCATTGGCATCTGATTGGCTTATTTCAGACAGTGAAAAGGGCAATGAGTCATCATGTTTCAAAATTTTCCCCATAGGTTAACATGGGATCTTCAGTGCAGCAGCTTCTTAATCATCACTCCTGATACATTTAAAAACAAACGCCGCTGCAAAATATTGAAACTTAAAACAGATATACTAAATTTAAAAATTTCATAATGTAGATATTTATAATTTATATTAAGGCCAAGTTTAGAGGATTTAATGCTATGGCAAATGCACAGTTAATATTACACAACTCATCCAAATTTTTACATTTCTGATCAGAAACAAGTTGTTTTTACATTTGATGAGCATTTTTTAAACTTATTTTCGGCAAATTGTGAAATTCTGAAGCAAACTAAAAAAGAAATTTTCTGAACTATCAAAAGATGTGGAGGAAAAACTGAAGAAATTATTATATGGGACACAGTTAAACACACATCATATGATAAGTCTAAAAAAACACAAAAAAATATACAACTTAAAACTGTACAATCTGGCAACCCTTTTATATATACATATCTATTTATATATAAAACTAGGTATTAGGTACTTTCTTAACTTCAGCTGTTTTGTATCAGATTTATTTTTAAATGATTGCATTTGGGAAAAACTCAGTTTAAAGATTTAAAAAAAAAAAAGTGAAAAGTCTTTTTTATGATGTAAAATTTTATGATGAATTTTGTTTTCATTTTAAAATCCTTGTGAAGGATTCTCTAAAAAACCCAGATTTTACCTAAACAGATACTGAAAATAATTTCATATGTTGATTGATTTAATATTTATATATATATATATATATATATATATATATATATATATATATATATATATATATATATATATATATATATATATAATTTTGTGGACTTTTTTTATAGAATATTAACAATGGACAAAATAAATATTAACAAATACAGATATTTGGTATAAAAAATTTAATATACTTAAAATAACAGCTTTTTATAATTGCATGCAGTTAATTTAACATTTCAAAAATAATGGTAAACAGAATCTTCAAAACTGTGATGAAATAAAACAGTTAAAAATAAATACATTTGAGCTCTTAAATGCATATTTTCAAGATAATGCAAACAAAAATGTTCCTTGAGCAATAACGAATGAAAAAAACTAAAATTGTAACATCACATTAATAAAATTAACATTTCATACAAATGTTCTGAAATGAAACCTTGATTTTATACCAAAATGAAATTATATTTTATAAATATATTTTTTATTAATATCTTACAACAACTAATGACCATTTTAGAATTAAAATACTTTATAACTATACTGCAATAAAACAATAAATATAACAGATAATTTTAAAAATAATGCTTTTCAAGTCATTTAAAATTTAGTTTAGTTTCAATGTATGATAATTTTTTTATCATACATTTTGAAGATTGGGAGATCCATTCATCATGTGAGGAATTCTGATATATCCATTTTTCTTTGGCACCTCAGGTATGAAAGTCTTATTCTTTACTAAATCCCCATCATATTTATCAACATATTTCAATAACAAATTTGGTTCATTTTTATTAACATATGGAAGTGACTCTGCTTTCAGTTTCTCTTGATTAGCATCATACTTAGCCTATAAAAGAAAAATAATATTTTGGAAAAGTGGATAACAGCAAAACATTTGAATTGATAAAAAGAAAGAGTGTTGGAGTTATTCAATACAAGGCATACAAATATGAGCTTTTCACAAACAATCATATATTACTACATAAAAAATATATTGAAGAGAAATATTTAAGGACACAAAAGCTACAAAATGCTTAAAATTTTTAACTTTGCACAAAAAATAAAACAGGTTTGTAAAATTTTGAAAGTACCTAATTTACATAATTTCACAATAAATAAACTTTAACCAGAGACGTTTAAGTTCATAAACAAACAGTCTCACTTATTTTAACACAATCAAACTGATTGGTAAATTTATCATACAAATTGAATATTTCCAACTAAGCGAAAAATTGCCCAGGCCGGGAATCGAACCCAGATACTTGCCTTACAAGGCTAATGCTTTACCTGTTAAGCTAATTGGGCGATAGCCGGCTTGGATTTTTCGATCAGACAACCTTATTGGTCATAACATCTGGTCTGTCATTCAGACAGCTCAGCAGAATAAACCGCAGGTAATGGAACTCCATATAACGATGGATATGCAGATATAGTATTATTTTAAACACAATCAAACTGATTGGTAAATTTATCATACGAATTGGATATTTTCAACTGAGCAAAAAATTGCCCAGACTGGGAATCGAACCCAGATACTTGGCTTACAAGGCCAATGCTTTGCCTCTGCCGAGCTGTCTAAATGACAGACTAGATGTTATGACCAATAAGGTTGTCTGAACAAAAAATTCCAGCTGTCTATCGCCCATTTAGCTTAACAGGTAAAGCATTGGCCTTGTAAGCCAAGTACCTGGGCAATTTTTTGCTCATTTGGAAATATTCAATTCATATGAAAAACAGTCTTAAGTATACATGTGTATGCATAAATATTTTACAAGTTTTATTCAGAATATATTTTTTACAACTTCAGGTACATAATAAAAAACTAAATTCATCATATAAAATGAGCAAATTTGATTGGTCACGAAGTCAAAAGTTTGTAGTTTATTTTGAATTATGCACAATTATTATTTTAAGTAAGCACATTTAATAAAAATATACATTCTTGAATTTAAAAATAATATGTATAATATTTATAGTCCATGGAACTTTAGATTGACAGTAAAGTTATAATACGGTTCTATAAAACATTTAATCTTAAAAAATATATATATATAAGCACAAAAATAAACTTTAAATAATACTTTACTTTATTTTTAATTTAAATGTACTTTAATAATGTTAAAAAAATAATAATAATGCATTTTATTTCTAAAAACAAAGTTTTTTAAAACTCATATCCCACTTGAAATCAGGATTGGCAAGTTTCTTTCACAGTGGAAAAAAAAGCATGGAAAAAAACCGGCTGGAAGAAGGTTTCTTTAAAATGGAAGAAACTGCTAATCTTTAAGATTTTATCAAACAACTTTCAACTTTGTAAGATATAATAAATGTCATTTTCCTATAACTTTAAGTAAATTAATTCCATCAGACCTATACAAATTAATTATGAATGCTAATTGATAATTACATCACTTATATAGTCAAGATCACACTCAACATCTGTCTAAAGATCTACAACCATTGGCTAAATAAAGAAATTTTATCCAAAATGCACAAAATCAATTAAATGTTAGCCATTTCAATTTAACCAGAATACTTTTTAATTATTTAAAATTTTGAAACTAGTAGTAAATAGCATGGATCATTTATCAACGGTAGGTATAAACTCATTTAAATAAAAGATAGTACTTTCAATTTACATCAATTTTATTAAGATAAATAATATAATACAGAAATAACTATAAAAAAATTCATTAAAATCCACATTTTCTATATTACAATGCAGCATAGTATAACGAAAAAATCTTTTAGCAGTAGGATGCTGCAATCAGTTTCTTAACTTAGAATGGATTATTTTTAAAAATGAAAAAAAAAAAAAAAAAAAAAAAAAAAAAATCCTACAGAAAACTTCAAAAGAATTTAAAACATTTTGATATACTCAGATATTTTTAAAATATTAGTCTTAAAAATCAGCATAGAGATATGAATGCTAAATGCTAGTATAAATAATTACAAATTTGTTTAATTACTATGTTGTGCAGTTCAAATAATGCATTTTTATATGAAAATAATGTATTTTTATATGAAAAATAACCATTTTATTGGCAATTTTTTCCCCTCTTTTTACATAAATGGCATAATTAATTTTAGAAAAATTCCTCTGCATCTACAGTTGTGAATGTGTACACTTGTAAATGTCTGATGAACCTGAAGTTTGTTATTAAAAAATAATTTATTTTTGGAAAAATAATACTTTTAATATTAAATTTTTCAATTTAGATTTCATATGATTATATTTTGAGTTTAACTCTTTTACATAGTTAAAATACTTTAATTTTGACCATTTGTTTTGTTTTCTGTTGGTATCTTCCACTATCCTGGAAGAAACTGGTTTCTTCCAGAAGAAACCCAACCCTGCTTGAAACACTTCAAAATTCTATAAAAACATGAAATAAAACTTAATAGATCCATAAAAAGGCAAACCAAATCAAATAAGTATAATATCAATTGTATACGATATTATCAAAATAATTTTCTTTTATAAGGATTTAACAGTGAAAGTGAAAATATCAAATAGACTGTTTTATTTTCTTCCCTTGTAATAAAAATTTATTTAAGGAATCACAATCACTAAAGAGGAAAAATATTTTTATTTACCCAACATAACAGAAACATGGGATAATAAGAAAGAAAGCAAAGATATAAAATAATAATAATGCATTTACTTTATAACAATAAAATAAAGATGTCTATTTCTCTCTCTCTCTGTGTGTGTGTGCGTGTCAATTTGTTGACGTCTAAAAATTTGAATATGGACAGAAAGCATAAGACAAAGTGTCAATTGCATAAGAGTCTTTGATGAAATATTCATAAACATGCTAGCATTGTAGTAGTGTTGCCTAAGCTGTTTTAACAGGATGCAACACCCACAGCCATTTATATTCATTTTTATGTGCCCAAAGGCTTTTTTAATCCACTCAATGTACCCAATGGCCCTTTTTAATATTTCTTATGTGCCCCATGGCAAGAAAATATTGCAAATTCTAAACTCTAGGAATCTAAACAAACCAGTTCAAAATATTTTTGCTAAACAAGATACAAGTGTGCACTTTTTGAAAAAAATGTGCCCCTTTTATTTAGAATAGTTTTTTTTTTAAGAATCTATTTTTTAGAGCAGTGTTTCTTTTTTGAAAAATCGCCCTCGTGCCTTTTTTATTCCAGAGTCAACACTATGTGGTGACAATAGCCCCCTTTTGTGCATGTTTGTGGAATACTACTCATTTTCAAAGTGATCATTTTGCATTTTAAAAAGGACAGAAGGATAGAGCCAATTTATTTTCTCTTTCTTTTCTATTTAGACCTGCTAAAAATGACTTATTAACTTCACAGCTAAATAATTAAATTTCTTCCTTTAAAGAGAGAAAAAATAGTTTTAATGTATCTAAATGCCTGAAAATTAAATCTTTAATCACTATAATAGAAACAGTTCCTTAATTCCATTCGAAAATACAAATATAAATTAGAGGGTCATTTACAAAAGCAACTATAGATTTATTTGGATAGATTTATATTTAAAAATATAAAATTCTTCAACTTTGAAGGCAGTGGAATCCAACATTAAATTCATTTCCGAATAAAAATGAATCCAACACTGATTTTAGACATATTTATGGTTATCTTGGATCCAGGCAATGCAAGTTAGATTGATAATAAATGAATGTGTTTACATTAATTACTCAGAAAATAAGATTATATTTATATGCTATAGTTTTGGGTAGTAAATTTTAGTACAAATTAACTTTCAATGTATCAAATCTATTATATAAACTTATCAGACAATCATTACAGTCATTTGTAATTACCTATCTTACAAACAGCAGATGAAATACAATTTATGCTATTTCATTTATTCTTGGTCTGAAGTGTAAACAAGGGTTTATCTTTGATTGCACTATGACTGCATGGGCTTTACATGTTATGTTTTATAGTCTATGAAGAACCACTAAAAATACTCAGTAAAAATATATATCTGTGTGAAATAAAAAATGTGTTAAAAATTGTGTTGTGTAACCACTGCTAATAAATATTGCGATTGGCATAATTACAAGTAATTTTTACAACTAAAGAATCACATTTTAAAAATAAAACTAGTTGTCTATGATACATAATCACAGTTTTCATAATAAACAGCATTAAAAAAATTTCTTGAAAATAGGAAAAATTAGAATAATTTGTTGCATTTTTCTACTTTGTAGTCACTTGATACCTTTAAGAATTTCCATTTGTGTACTACAAGTTTTTCATCGCTGTCCGATTACTATTATTGTCTATATAATAATTTAATTATTGCTATTATATTACTGTCAATTTGATTTTAATTCGTTATTGTTCCAATATTGCTAACTCTTCTTGTCTTGTTTAAGTTTGTTATTTATTGGGTTATTCTATATTCATTGTAGATGTTGAATTGTAGTATTACATAATGATTATTTATATATATCTTATAGTGACTACATAGTCAATAACATGAGTTCTTTTATTAACAGAAATTATACTTACTTTGTTGTAGACAAGAACACCAAATATTGCTAGCATCATGCCAAAAAAGTTGAAGGCTGTAACTGGATTTCCAAGCAAAATCAGGGAAACTGCAATAACTGATATCCTTTTTAAAGTGCTGCACACCGAGTATGTCAATGGTGACACTAATGAAATAATGCTGAATGCAACAATATTTTGCATATAATTGCAAACTCCATCAGCAAACAACAGGAAAGAAATTGAAAACTTGTCTCTTTTCTCAAACTGTCAAAAACAAAAGAAAAATTATAATGTAAAATGCAATAGCTCACTATTTTAAAACTAATTTTATACATTTAATAATAATAATCTTTATTTCAATACCACCATATATTTAGCAATAATTATAAATAAGTACTTGGAAAGTAAAAAACATTAAATAGACCAAGATAAAATATACACATATATATATATCATTCATAAAATCAGAAACAAATTTTGCAACTTCAAGTTCAATGTAATACAATTTATTTCCTTATTCAATTCATCTAGGTTTAAGAAGAATGAAATACTACTGGTGAGAAAAAGGCATTCTTTAAAAAGAAAATGCTCTTAAGAATCTAAAGACACTTAATATTTAAAAGTCAGGTCACTCTTTTCATAACATAATAAGTCTTTTTTAATGTAAGTCACTTTATTTTTAATAAAAAAGGCAAGAAAGGGTGCCTTTTTTTTGCCGAGGACTATACATACACATGCATATTTATTTACCCAAAAGACTGAAACAATGCCACATCCTTCAGAATCTTGTATGTGTTATGTAGGGGTGGGCGATATATTGTAAAACCATTATATATTGATATTTCTTAAACACTGGTAACAATATGAAGATTTCAATCCTTCCAATATATCATTTCAAATGGTATTTCATCCTACTTACGGAGTTTTGGAAATTAAGGAGTAAAGGAATTTTGGATCAACCGAATATCGACGTGAAAGTTGGTTACTTTTGCCAATATACCACCAATATCGACACTTGTGTGATATTTGCAGTTTTATGCAGGTGTTGCGTACATACTGGAATATGGACAAACAGCCTATTATTTTGATGTACTATTTTGTTCATCGGAGTGTTGAGAATCGAAATTTAAAGACTCATTCGAGAATCTGGCATTTCGGATACAATTGTTCATGGATTCCAGATCTGTGTCTAACTATTGTAACCTGTTTCCATGTGGATTGAAATTGAAAGCACGTGTACAGTTATTGCTGACAGAACTGATTGAAAGATTTTCAAGAAGAAAGTAAAATTTATAGATATTTCTAGAAAATTACTCCCCAAAAATGCAAATGTTTTTGCAGTGTAATAAAATAAAATTTAAATTTATAGGTAGTTAAATTATTTTCATTTAACATATCTATTGTCTTATGTACATTTTCTTGTTTCATTTGAATAATTTATAAGGTTTAACTTTCCAAAAGTTTTCAATAATATGCATTTTAGATCAGATCAACAAGGAAAAGATCTGTATTTTTTAAAACAATATATAAACATTTATGTATTGTTTTAATATGTTAAATTAAGATACTGAATTTTTGTAGCATTTTCTCTAGATGCATTTTTGTAGCATTCTTTTTCAACACACACGCGCGCGCAAGTGTGTGTTTGTAATATTTTATGCAGAAGGCAGTTACATTTATGACCTTATAATGGAATCACATATAAATTAAAATATCCAAAATCAAAAATACCTATATTTGGTCAGCAATATATTACGATATCAAAATTGTGACATCACCCAGCCCAAGTGTTAAGGGGATATTGATTACATTCTCATTCCTTGCGAATAAAAATATAACATTAACTTAGTTTATTAGTTAAAAATATCTTTTTAATAAAATTCTTAATACATAAATTATCTTTTTTATATTTTTCATTATAATTTAAAAAGTCATTTTAATTCAATATTTACCAGTAAAATGTTATTTTTTTTTTAATTTAAGAGTTATAAGAATTTTAAAGTTCGAAATTTGCATTTTATATACACTAATCCAGGGCTGTCCAACGCGGCACCCTTTAAAGATTATTTTGGCACACCTTTGAAGGTCTCCTGTTATTATACTTTTTAGAGTAAAATTCCATTGTAAAAAAATTTTTCATTAAAATCATTGTTATATCCATGAGAAATATTTTCAAAACCTGTGAAAACATTAAAAACCAGAAACATACTTTGAAAATTTAATCATGCATATTTCCATGATTTCTAGTTATTTATAAAGCGTAATTAAGATGGTTAAATTTGTTAAGATTTGATAATAGCTATTTTTAATATTTTAGAAGCAACAGAAAAATAAACTGTTTTCACTTCCTCCCCCCCACCTGCCTTTTTGAAGACACATGTGCATAAAATTTCAGTTTTTATTGTCACATTGGCTTAGTTGTTTTATTCGAGGGATAAAAACACTTAATGTTCCCTTGTTGATTTTTGAAATTTTAGTCTTTTTCTTTTCAATTTGCTTAGAAAAATTAATAAAACAGTGCAAAGTGATCTGCATCTATGAAAGCACTTCCAGACTATCTCTCTAAACCAACTACATGAATTGGTCACTATCATGCTTGTTTTTCTTTTTGTACATTTTATAAAACTAAATTCACGCCTTCAAAATAAGTCAAAACGCATTTTAGCATCCTAACAGAAACCTAGCAATATCTTTGATTTCCATATTTATTTATTTTTATTTTTGGCTACTATTTTTATTATAGCCATGTTTAAAGTTTTTGATACCTTACCTACAAACATTTTTTAGATAGACCTTACGTAGAAAAATGAATAGTTTGAAATTCAATGCATGTAACTTCAGAACCATAGGTGCCTTTTGTTTAATAGCTTAAGATTCATTCCCACATCCTTTAGATATGCATATGTAATAATACTGCTGCATGTTTTCAGGTATATTAAAAATGGCACCCTTCATTGAGTACCAAAAGCTGAGGAGCACCCCTTCTTACTGAAAGATTGGACAGCCCTGCACTAATCAATTATAAGTAATAAGTGAGGGTGATTTAACAGATAAAGAAATTATTATAGATAAAGCTTCAAGATTGCCAAGTCAGTAATTATAACTGATATTTTTTTAACAAGGAAATCCATAAAACTAACATATCAAATCGGAACCAAAACTAATAGGGGGGGGGGGTACTGTGCTCCAAAAGCATGAGAACAAAGGAAAATTGAATGAAGATTTTGTGTGGCAATTTTTCTCATGTCTGTGTTTAGCATGGTATTGTTAAAATCATCTAATCTAGAGCATGCTAAAGCATAGAAGAATTTATGGATGATATGGCATAAGGATCCTGTATAAACTGGAATTTTTTTTTTAGATTTTGTTTGCAAAAATTTAATGAATCAATATTTGACAAAGCAGATTACGTTGTTGAATATTGCATATTTTTAATTTTAAAATAAGTCTGCTATTAAAATATTAGTAAAATGCTCTTTGTAAATATACTTTGGGGAGATGGAAAAGGGGGCCATCAAAATGCATGTTTGCCTCAGATGCAAAAAAGGCTAGTTTCAGCCCTGCATCAAGAATTATCATTTTTGCAGCCAATTCATATAAAAATAATGCAGTCAGAACCAGTGTTATAAATCAAACTGATCCACACTCAAAGCCCTGACATATTGAAGCAAAAGGTCAGTAGCGTGCAAAGATAAAATTGTACCTGGGGTGAAGTTTCAATTTGGTGCCCCTTCTTTTCCCCATTTCTCTGTGCAACAGGTGTCACAAAATTGAAAAGTGTGAAAACACAAATAAATTCCATTGAATACATGTTTGTCGTTTATTTTGAAACTTAAAAAGGTTTAATTTTAACAACTAAATAATATAAAAGTACATTGCACTTATATTTTGACAAAGGGAAATTGGGAAAACATTTGTGGAAAAAAATGTATCTAAGAGTATCGTATAACCCCTTTTGGGTTCCAAGAAAGAAGCAACATACTATTTTGAGTTTTTTTTTCAGAAAAACACCCAAATATGTTTATTTATATAATTTTATTTACAAAAAAAAAAAAAAAAAAAACGATGATATAAATTTGTCACACTTTCAATTTCTGTGCCTGGGGTAACCCCCCCTCCCCCCTCTGCTTTGCACGGCTCTACAAAATGTTGATAGGCACACTAGTGTATAAGAGAAATATAGCAGAATTTTGACTAAGTTCAATTTTTTAACAGTAAAACTCAAAGAAATCGATCCATCTCAACACAACTTCATAGATGGCAGTATTGAGACAGATAGATGAATGTAGAGGAGAAAAGTTATGCCTGTGTTCTTGCTGATGACATGCTAGAGGTTAAAGAATTCCCATGCTTGAACCATGAAAATGAAACTGGTCCTAGAAACACAGGGAGATGACTAAAAACCTAAGGGAATGAAAATGGAAGATGACCTCATAGTACAGTAGCCCTAGGTGGTTAAAGAAGAGAAAAGGCCATGATCAATGAATGATGCAGTGGAGATATGCACCCCAGAGAAGATAAAGTCTTTGTTTGATCTCTCTGTTAGAGAGGAGTAAGGCTGCAAACACATACAATGGTTTCAGTTCAACTAACGCGGCGTGTTTTATGTCTGCAGGAGTTATGTTTTATGTTAACAAGTTTTCCAGTTCAATTTCAATCCAAGTGTAGGAAAGGAGTCTTTCCCTTCAGTGTTTAAGATAGTCCCTGACCATTGTATCTCCCTCGTTTTGTATTGTCAGTAAACAAAAGGAAGTTCCAGGAATTCAGTTCAACTTCAGAGTAGTTGTGTCTGTCTAAAGCTTAAATCTTTATTCTCTCGGTTAGAAAGAAACTGATGCTGATCAGTAGTAGAATGGATTAAGAAAAAAGTCACTGGTTCCAAGGGCCAGTAAGGATGAGAGTACTGGTCCGCAGACATTACTGGCCCGCAACATAAAATTCTATTAAATACCATTACCCTTTGAGTTACGTCCTCCCCTTCCTACTACAATATAAACTAAACTTCCTTTGCAACTACCCAAAAATTTCGGCATAATTAAATGTGCATTATAATTTTCTAAAAGTTGAATAAACAGTACAAAAACTAAAAAATTATTTATTAGATATTTTAATTATTTCAATTAATTGTAAAGTTTAATGCAATTATTAAATTTTTAACAAAAATAAAATTGTGTGGTTTGTATCCGATTATGGTTTTCTCAGGGATGACAAAATATACATTTATCAGTCAGAGAGGGGGAAAAAAAGTTCTGGGCCTGAGTACCACTAAATTTTTCAAATTAGTGGTCCAATTGAATTTTTGGTTATCTTGGACCAGCAGACCACCAATGATTTAGAATGCTGACTGATCTCTCAGAGAGGAGTTACATTTATGCTCTAAGCTAGAGAGGGAATTTATTTAGATTTCTCAGACAGAGGATCTAGTTAGTCTCATTTAGAAGATTATCTTCTCAGGATTTAAAAAAGTGTAAAAGAAACTGTTTCATGAACAAACTTTAAGAGTGACTTTATAAGCTAGATAACCATCAGGACTCTTGAAAAACTTCTCTCTATATTAATACTGTTAAATAATCCCAAACTCAACAATTTATTTTCATTGTGAAATGTTCAATATTTAATCTAGTATCTGGTGTTTATTTCATATGTTTAATAAGTCATATTTTCTGATGAAAATTTAATATGCTTCTGAAGATGTTCCCTGATTCATGTTAAGAACTAAAGCGTCACACCAGTTATATTATCTTTGATTTTATTAACAACTCAATAATAAAATCAATAATAAAATCAAATTCTACATTCCTGATGAAAATCCCATAGTCTTTAATATTATAGTAATTTAGAAGTAATGACATGATTATAAAAATAATTCTGATAACTGCATCAAAAAATATACACAACTACTATATTTATTCTCAGAAAACAGGAAATGTAATTTGTTTTCACAATAAAATGTCCAACTTATCACCAACTGGAGACATCGAAATCACAGCTGGCTCAAGGATATAGACACAGCTTTTTAAATCTGCTGTGCAATATCAATTGGAGAAAATAAGTCTGAAGAAAGGAAGTGAATGGGGATGAAACTTTTGCAAAAGGTGAAATAATATTGAAAAGATTAAAAATTGCATGAAAAGTTGCTAACAATTTAAAACTTTCAAAGAAATTCTATATCAGACTTAAACGCTTTATATCAAATTCCTTTTACAAAAGTTAAAATATTCTCACAAAATGTGGAAAAAAAAAAAAAGTTTTATTGAAAATCACACTAAAAACTTAAAAATCAAGAAACACAAATTTTACTACATTAAGATGATAGTTTGAAACGAAATTCTATCTATAAATGTCAAAAAATCTCCATGGAATCTAAACGATTGGAAAAAATTATTAAAAATCTCCAATTCAAAAATTGCAGAAGACAAAATTTACTATAGTAGGTTAAAAATTTAAAGCAGAATTTCTTTTATGAAAAATTGCTGTAGAATCAGCAAAAAAAACTAAGAATAGTTAAAAAATTTTAGATGTGCCACACACCAGTGAGACATAAAACATAAAAACGTGAGACATGCAACAATTTCACCCTGATAACAAAAAAACTGTTTGACTGTGTTCTGTTGCACAATTTTTGACGTATGTCTCCGAGGTGTTGCCTTAGAGAACAAAATTTCAACAATAGGCTAAAACAAAGTAGATTTTTTTTTTTTTTTTTTTTTTTTAACAAAATGTTACATGGCACATGAATTGCCACATGAAAAATTAGAACAAAAATTGCTAAAAATTCAGAGCTTTAGAGAACAAAGTTTACTATATTAGGCTTAAAGATTGAATTAGAATTTCTTTTACAATGTCAAAAAATTATTGCAGAATGCAAAATAACTCTAAACACTACATAAAATTATTTACAAGAAAATAAAAAAAATGTTGTATGAAGTCTGAATAAATATTATTGTAAACAGGACAAAACTTACAGTAATGAACTAGAAAATTCAAATTAGTTTCAACACACATTTTTTAACAATTTTAGGTTTCCTTCTTTTTGAAAGAAGAGTACAAATCTAAATTTCATTTCAATCTCAGATTCAAGTTTGCGACCTTTTTTGCAAAATTTGATGCTTGGAAAATTCATATCTTTAATTATGAATTGAGACATATAATAATGCGAATAAATTTAAAAAAATTAAATGAAAGCTTAATACTAAATTCTTTCTTTCTCACACAACATGGAAAAAGATGGAGAATATTTTTTTCCTTAATTTTTGACTAAGAAAAAAATATATATATTAAAATGTATTAATGTTAAAGATTACATTTTTATTGTTGGGATCATTTTAAAAAGAAAAATTATAACTGAATTGAGATTTCATTCATACATAATGCAAGCAATAATTCCATAAAATGAATACAATTAATAAAAAAGCATGCTCTGATAAAAAATATTCTAATTCCAATAAAATTTACATACCAAATGTTCATCATAGATAATAGTTCTAACATCATATATAAACCATACAGGCAGGAAGAATAACAACGCCAGTCTGGCAAGAATATGTAACAATCTTAGATGATGAATTTTTGTTTCATTTAAAACCTAAAATCAAATTTTCATTACAAAATTATTTTACAGTCAACATCCATTTATTAAACAGATCACTTTATTTTGAAAATACAATTCATGCTATTTCTTAATACTTTTTACTAAATTTAAACTTGGTGAAAATGTACTGTATTAGCTGCATTACTGCTGACTAACTCGAAAATGAAAATCTAATTTTATAAGACTTAAAAATTTATATACGCAACATTTTAATATTGTACAGTAAAAGATCCATTATCCAGCATTCAAAAATTCAGAACTTTTTTTTTTTCTTTCTGTTGTCATGAACAGTTGAAAATTTTTTACTACTGAAATTACTAACACCAAACTTTTTTTATTGTTTATTTATTTAAGAATAAGAAATCATTACTTTTAATGAAAATTAAAAAAAAAATCTTTATGCTATATTACATTATAAATATTTATTCAAGAATATTTTATAATTGAATACATTTGGATAATTTATAAGTAATTAAAAATTAAAACAAGTCTGAAATTGCATGTCAAGCATAACAAATGTGGTGCATTCATACTATATCGAAGTTTTAAAAATATTAAGATCTTGATGCCATAATATACAGTACTTCAATTACAGAATAGTACCTGAAGTCTTGTTTGTCCCTGTAAATACTACCTGTTTTCTATTCTACAGAAAGTAACCTGTAGTAAACATCAGCAATGTATATCAATTTCATTAAATGTGAAATAGTTTTATATAACTAAAGTGCACCCAAAACAATTTTTTATCCTATACTATTATGTAATGAAATACTTTTGTGTGGCCCTGTAAATTAATAACAAATATTCTTTGCAACACAAATTATACAGAATATATATTTTAGTATATACTTTATATATGCACATTAATTTTATTATGTTTGAAGGATGTAACATCACTAAAATACGCTTGAAGCTATTTTTTTTCATTGGCCATAATGTAACAGAATTACTTTGTATTGTTCCTGTAATTGAAACATATGTCTAATTTTCATAAAATTTGAAATGACTTGACAAAATTATGCAAAATATTACATATTTTAAATTTCAAACAATTTGGTTAGGTAGTTTTTGCATTGTTATATGCAGACAGACTAAATGATGACTATAGGCGCTATCTTTTTATGTAATTACGAATGCAGCTAAAAAGACACTCCAGGATAAGTTTCTATCTCCTTTATTTATTGTTGGATTTTTTATCAATTCAAACTTTTTCTCCCCAGCCACCTACCTGTCAATGACTGAGATTGTATCAAAGTTTCACATTGTTGAAATAACAAAAAAAATAATTTGCAACAGCCTAACTGGCAAATGAAAATAATATTAAGGATTTAAAAAAAATGTTTTTCCTTATTTATTATTAAAAAAGTAATAACTATTGCTAATTATCCAACTGCATTCAAATTTTCAGCGAATTCAAATAATAATTTAAGCTACTTAACAAATTTTTATTAAAATACATTTTCAGAAAATTAGAGAAAAATGGACACAAGGAACTACACTGCATATAAGTTTTTTCTCTCCTGCGAATAAGATGATAGTTCTATTTTTATAAGGAATAACAAAATATTTCTTGGTTGAAGGCAATGGTACTTTGGATACGCTATGTACCTGAACTATCAAAAGATGGAAAGAACGTATACAATGTTGATTGAATGAATCCTTTTCAAAATAATAATTCTGTAATGATTAGTAATTAAAAAAAAAAGTAAAAAAAATAAAAAAATTCTAATAAAATTTTACAGTAAAAACAGATTAACACATTAAGAACAAGTGCATCATATATGCATCCAAATAAGTTCCTTTCCAAGTTTCACAAGTTCATATATGATGTGCACTGAAATTTCCTATACAGAATCTTGGTTAATGCAGCAGACTTCTTCAAATCTGCTCAGCTTCAGACCAGAGTACGCGAATTTTAGAATTTTGCTGACTTCTGATCATTGCTTTGTTTATTATTTAATTAAAAATTTGAATGTAATAATAATGCAATCAAAATTATAATGAATGTTTGCAATATATTAATATAATAAGATATTTAAATAAAGTAATAAATTAAAATAATAAAAAATAAAAAATAAGATCATTTAAAAAAATGGTTAAGTAAATATGAAGTAAACAAGATATCCATGTGTAATTAAATATGTATAATAAAGATGAGATGCATTTTTCTTGAATAATGAAACTTTTCTCATAGAGGTACTCTATTGATTCTTATCAAAATAATAAATTAAGAAAGTTTTATTTCAGGTTTATACAGTCTTAATAACCAAAAAAGTTTCATTAATATATAAATAAATTGATACTCTCTTTATGAAAAACCAAGAGTTCAGTCATATTATCAAGAATTACATATTAAAATACATACAGAATGAAATAAAACTAAAAAACTGTCATTTGGTTCTTACATCAAAACTGAAAGTTTCATTGTTAACATTTGTAATGATGCACTGATTTTAAGCATTTGCATATTTGAGGGAGCCTACTGTATATGAATTTAGGAATTCATATCGTCGACGGAATAACAGAGTAGTACCAAAATATTTTTGTTATATATATACATATTGATTTTTTCTATTTATATTATTTTAATATAGTGATTTTGCTACATTTTTATGCAACTCATATGCTATATTATATTGAATATTAGAATTATATTTCAAGAATATCTTTCAAATATTTATAAATATAACAATTTTAAAGAATAATTCTGTCATTAATTACCAGCATTAGCATACATTATGTGTAGTCATATAATAATAGAGTATTCTTATAAATAAAATATGAAAAATTATATTTTTAATGTGTCAAACTCTGAAAATCTACTGGGGTTTCAGAGATTGCAAGATTCAAGAATTTTCTATCTGCAAGTTAATGTACTGAAGGGGTTTAAGTAAAACTTAAATTTAATAAAATTCTTTCACTTAAAAAAACATAGTGATCAACAATTATTTTAATCATAAAATAACAGAAATGTCTTACAAGGAAAAGGTCCCAAGGTTAGGGTCGCCAAATACTGTGAATGTCTATCGATATAGTACAGTTAGTATATAAATATATGACAGCGATAAGGCGCAACACAGTTGAGAAGTTTATGTTACAGTTATTGGATAAATTTAAAAATGTAGCAGTTATTGGATAAATTTAAAAGTATAGCAACAGATTTTTTTTTTTTTTTTTTTTTTTTTTTTTTTTTTTTTTTTTTTTGAGGGGAGGGAGGAGAATTAAAAAATTTCTGAACTTGAAAAAAATGCTCTGACTTACAACAGAAATGATATGTGCAATGTATGTTTAATGATATTGATATTTAAACATTAAATACATTTCTCTCCAAAGAAAAATACTGAAACTAAAAACATAAGAATTATTGGTTCATTTAATGAAAGTTTTTGTCATCTATGATGTACGAGTCATAATCATACTCATAATCGAGACTTGGCTGATGGGCAATAGAGAAATTCAGTTCTGGTAGATGCATATTTTCATAGACAAAGAAACACAATGACAAATTGAATCTGGCTGCTTTTTGTATTTTCTTTGATAATTTAAGCAGTTTATTGTTACAGAACTCAAAAAAATAGTCAAAAAAAAAAAAAAAAAGAGAAAAATCCTTTTTTTTTTCTATCGTTAAAAAAAAAAAGTTTAAAAATCTAAAATTTCCCAAGTTTTTATGCATGTAAGGGGAAGCCCCCCCCCCCCACCCTTGAGAACACCCTTAAATATTTAAACATGCAAAATTTCATAGTTAAAAGTTAAATGATTTATATACCACAAAACATACATTTATTTTATATTTTTCATAAATTTTAATTATTGCAGATATTTTTTCAATTGCAGTTTGAAAATGATCGATTGAAATATTTGTTCCGAAAAATCTCTAAACGAGATTTGATCTGACAAAGAAAAATCTCAAATCTTATGCTGCTGAGCCAGTTGTCAAAGAAAAATTTTTATCCGATTATAAACTGTAGTGCGAACTTTACAACTTATTTCCTTGTGATCCACTGGATGTAGTTTTGTGTGGCTTTGTATATTTGTACACTAAATATATTGTATCAATACACAAATGCTCACTCTATTCAGTGACCCCAACGTCAAACCTTTCTCTTGCTTAATATAAATGACAAATGTTTCAAACCTTTTTTGAAAATATATGTTGTAAAGAAAATCCCATAGTAGAAAGTAGAGCACTAATTAAACCAATGAGGCTGAAAGATATTTCAGAAGCTGTAGCTATTAAAACTCCTACTATAATAGGAATCAAAGAAATGTAAACCTGCAAGAAAAAAAAATACATATATATATATATATATATATATATATATATATATAAGTACAAACATTATTAGAAGTATATTAAGAATTACAAACACATTTAGTAAAACAAGCACCTAAATTTTTCTAAATTAGGCAGAGGTTCTTGTGCTTTTAGAAAACAGACAATATTTTAAAATTTTCATTTTAAGTCAAACTGATTTTCAAACAGTTCACTGTATATTACAAAAATTCATTGATAGCAAAACCAATTAAAGTCTTTATACTTAAAATACAGGAGCACGACACAAAGGAAATTCAATCAAAATCAGAAAAAATTAAATATTAAGAAAACTAAAAATTCAGAATGCAAATGGCAATTAAAATATAAAATTAAATATGATACAGCATGTTTTAAAATAATTTGAACAATTTAAATTATTTTATTCATAAATTGTCAAAATAAAATATTAAGAATGATTTCAATGCAAGTAATATGACAGTAAATTTAAATGATAAAAGTCATTAAAAAGTTAACTTACAAATGATCTAAGCAACACTTTTTATTTTGTTAATGCTATATTATATTGCTTGGCTAAAAATTTGGCTCGAAAAATAGCATTCCCAGGAATTCCAGAAATCATGTCTGGGAATGTATATTTTTTCACTCAGATTCCCAGTTGGGAACCTAACAAGTCAATGTGGCCATCAGCAATGCCTCGGGTGTGTTATGGTATGCAATTTACGCAAAAGATCAGAGACAGGTCATAGAAAACCCCTCAAGTGCCCTGTGTAATTTCGTCAAAATATTGCAGAAAAAACTCGAATTCTGACAAAGGACCACAAAAAAAGGTGAATTTCATTAAAAGAGCACAAAAAACCCGGCAAAATTCATTAACAAAATCATGAAAAACAGCAAATTTGGTCAAAAAAATGAAAAAAAAAAACATTGCCAAAAGATCACATAAAAGCCTGAATTTTGGCAAAAGATCGTGGGAAGCAACGCAAATTTCATTAAAGAATCACGGAAAAACAACAAATTTCCGTCCAAAAATTGCAAAAATATAACAAATGTCGTCAAAAAATTCAGAAAATACAGCAAATGTCGTCAAAAAGATTCCAAAAAACGTCAGATTTCATTAAAACATTGTAATAAAACTGTAGATTTCATCAAAAAATTGTGAAAAAATGGCAAATTTTGTCAAAAAATTGCAATAAAACGAAAAATTTCGCCAAAATATTCAAATTTTTCTGGGAACCTATACTTTTCATGTAGGTTCCCAGCTGGGAACTTTAAAAATTTTAGAATTTTCGAACCCTGTATTATATTATTCACATCAATGAATTGAACTGTAACAATACAGTTTTAGTATTCACAAACATCTTGGAAGGGAAGTATCTTATAGATAATGTCTTTTGCAAACATATAAAAACTAAAATTTTCGCCTGGGCAGTTAAATTTTCTCATTTCATATTTTGATATTTCATATTTCATCATCGCATTTCATATTACAAATCTGCAAGAACAAAGTTCCATATTTTGCCTATACAAAAATCGGTGAAAACAATCCCTGCCCAGCAGATTAAAAAAAAAAAAAACCAGGCCAGCCAGGCTCAAATTCTACAGAAAAAAAATTCAGACTTTTTGCAACATACAGTTATTTTTTTTTTTTTTTTTTTTTCAAGAATACTGCAGGCTTATTTATGGGATAATATTGCAATGTACTTATATATTGCAGTGATTAATATTTGTTGCCAAGACAGAAAGTACCCAAGAATCAATATTAAAATATCTACTCACTTTTAAACATTCAAATAAAGATTCATGAGATGAAACCCATTGAAATTCAATGTTAAAAATAGATTTTAAATTGTCCTCATTAGTTTATTTTTCTCTGAAACACACCCATTAAGCTAATTAATTTAATGGAAAAAGTATTTTTCAATAATATTTATACAATTTGCAGATGAAACAATTTTATTGCTTTCGACTGGTTATTTCTTTGCATGGTTTCCTCGTTCCCTTTCCATAATCAGGATGGCTGAGCCATTTTCCTAGTTATAAAGAACAAACCAAATGAATCCTTAAAAAATAATAAATTATAATTCTTATTATAATCCAATTCAAAAGAATTCAAGCAGTTTGACATGATATTAATTTTATGTTTTACATAAATTGAATGTCTGTCTTTTAGGTCAGTAGATTTTAGTTAGTGACAAAATGATGCATTCTATGGATAATCTAATCTTATAATTTATTGGGTGTTTTTTTTTTTTTTTTTTTTTTTTTTGCCTTAATTTTTTAAGTTGGTTAAAATAAATTTTCAAAATAATTCCAGCTTGAAAATAATTTAAAATGTCATGAAATTGAAGTTCAGTTTTCACATAAATATCAATCAAAACTTAAAAATTGGTACTACTTGGTTATTCCGTCGACCAATTGCGCCAAATTTTACAAATCGCCAAATTATACATGTTAGGGGTTGTCCATTAATCATGCGATGTTTTTTTGGCATTTTTAACCCCCCCTCCCCCTTGGTGATACATGGTGAGGTTCAAGACTACCCCCCCCCCCTTACCCTATATCACGTGTATTTTTTAGTACCTACAAAGAATCTTAATTTTTTTAGAATATTTATTATAAAATACAGATTCAAGTATCATCAAATTTTAATACAGAAAATAAAAAAAACTACAATAATAACCTTAAGAGGTAAACAGAAAGGTTGCAAGTTGTTTTGGACCGACATAAAAATAATGAAAGAAATGTGAAAAACTTTTTTGTAGTAATACATAAACATAATTTAATTTACAATATCCTCAGACCACGAATTAGCAAGACTTTCTACAACACCAATAACTGGATAAGCAAGCATCTTGCAAGTTAGTGCAAATTGCAAAACAACAGAATAGCTGACACTGACAAGCTGAGTCCATCAGGCGCTTGTTGCGGGAACTTCACTTCGTTCGTTGCCTGGCAACGGTGAATCAAGGTCACACTACAAGCTGCTTTCGACTTTGTACGCGTTTGACGAAAAAATAAATACACAAAACGCCACTTTTCGGTTCAGTATCGCGCGTTTGCCGAAAAAATAAATACTTGTGATATATTACTACACCCCCCCTTCCCCCTTGTGATATTTCGTGATTTTTTTTTTGGGACCCCCCCCCCCTCCCTCTCAAGCCTCGCATGATTAATGGACGGCCCCTTAAAATAAGTTTTATTTTAAATAACGAAAAAACAAATAATTAGTAGCATATAAATAAAAAGTTGAAATAGAAATCAATGATGTTTATACACATGTATCATATTTAATGTCATTGAATGTGACATTCATGATCATCCATTATTGGCATTTAATCTTATTGTTTGGCGATAGTTTTTTGGTCAACGGGATAACCAAGTAGTACAGTTAAATTTATTCCTGTTTTATCATGTAACAATTGAAATTGTACAGTATTTAGATTTAGAAGTAATGTAAATACAATAAAAGTGAAAGTGATGTCTGTTGTCACCATCATTAATAATTTCTAAAAATTGTAATTGGATTTTAAGCGCTGTTCAAAATTAGACTATTTCTGGATGACAACAAAAAATTCCACTGTTTACAAAATGAAAGTCCACAGTGAAAGAAACGGGATTTTGTCGATAATAATGAACTGTTAAACGAGTTTATAATAAATCTACAAAAATTAATCCTACAGAATATAAGTATTTAGATTTACTGTACATCAAATCTTTGTTTTACTGTATAACCATTCTTTATTAATCTTATTTTTCCTGAAATTCTTTACTTTTCTGAATTCCTTATTAAAAATGAATACATTTTACCTAAAATTACTTTTTAAAGCAAGAGAGATTATGTCATTAAGATGAAATAATCAATAAAGTCTCCAATCAGCTTACAATCAAAAAATGAAAAATCAGTGAAAATTATGTAATTTTTGACACCATCACACAGACCAATTTTTCTCTTTGCATGTGTCAAGGCAAAAACTACATTTTAAACTAAGCATGTAGCCATTTACACTTAAACATTTTTTCACTTACTTTATATACATATTTTTATGCTTAATCAGCATGTATAAAAATAAAAACATTTTCTATTTCATTCTAATGGGAAAAAAAAATGGCATCAATAAAGTTAAAATGCATAAAGATAAAATAAACCCAATAAGCATTATTCTCGTGACATCAGTAAATGTGAATTTTTATTTGCTTATCAAAATAAAAGTATACATGTGTAAAAATATTTTATGCTAAAAAAAATAAAATAATAATAAATATATTGACTTTTGATTCTTAACATAAAATAAAATGGGTTCAAAAAGGTAATTTTGTTACATTCCATGAACAATTTCTCTTTTAATTTGCATGCTTTTAAAATATTGCACGATTTCAAGGGAAAAATAGTGCTGCCATTTACTAGAATTTAAAATTACTTAGATGTAATTATTTGTTCAATTCTAATCATTTTTAATATAATCCTGAAGCAAAAAAGAAAAAAGTAAGAAGCAGCATTTCAATATTTTAAATAGACACTTTTATCTATAATATTAAATAATTTGAGTAAAAGCTTTCCTTCATGTCCAAAAAAGCAATAGAAATATTGCCTTTTCCCGTCATTTTTTTTCCTTATTTTTTTAGGAATAAAGGAATAAAAAGGCATATATGAAATTTTTCTATATTTAAAATACATATTTTTATCTACAACATCAAATAATTATAAAGTTATAACAGCTGTATTTCTTATTTATTTAAATAAGTGATAGAAATATTGAATTTTCCCTTTAAATATTTTTCCTCTTCTATATTTTTCTCATTAAGGAATAAGAATTCAAATCCTAAATTATGCCAATCTCTTACTTATTAATTATCCATTCTTATCTAAAAATAATTTATGATGTAGCTTTTTCATTCCTAAGGCAATAAATTGAAGATTAAAATTTCAAGCATGTCGATAGAAACTCAATTTTGTATCAACTTTTAATATGAGTTTACATATTTAAACTGTCCTGAAATCTATATTTTGCATTTACTCATAAATAAACTTGCACTTACAAAACCATGCCAATTTTCATTCAAATCTGTGACATGGCAGACATAGCTAATTTGTTCATTTTGTATGGAATGACCCTGTTTAGCAAAACCACTAGATGAATTCAGGAGGGATTTTTGAATGGAAAATGAATTTGAATGTTGAAAATACAATGCAGTTGTTTATTGCAAGGATAGAATAAATTTGGACTTGCATCAGGAGAGTCATACACTATAAATGTTATAATGGAACTTAAGTAGTACTTATTTTGTATCACAATTTTTACATTGGTGTAGCTCTTTCAGTAGAGTGTTATCTCATAAATATGCAGGCCTCAGGTACGATCTCAGAACATGTTTTTAGCTCACAGGCTATCATAGCCTGAGAGCTTATGTGCCCGTCCGTTCTGTATGTATGTTCGTACGTAACGCGATAACTCATGATAAAAATATCCGATCCACTTGAAATTTTGTATGTAGGTATATCCTGACAAGGCACTTCCCTGATTAGTTTTTGGAGTTCATTTGTTATGTATAAGAGGGGGAACGGGGGGCTCATGTCCCTCCCCTCAGTTGATATAAATGGGCTTTTCATGCAGAATTAAGTTTTCATTCAAAATTTAGATTAGGATCATTCTGATGAGGTGATTCCGTGACTTATTAGGTGTTCATTGAATAAGTATAAATAGGGGGAACAGGGGTTCTAATGCCCCCCCCCTTAATTTATTATAAATGGGTTTTTCAAGCAGAATTTTCAGATTTTGTTCAAATCTCTGAATAGTTTTGGAAGTATAATGGTTAAGTATAAAAGAGGGGGATAACTCCTTTTAAATTATATAAATGCTAAATGGGTTTTTATTAAGAATTATCTCATTTGCTCTGAATTTTGGATATAGATTTTTTATATGATAAAGCATGTCTTTGATAGCATAGGAGGTTCAATGATTAAGTATAAAAAAAGAGGAAAGGGGAAAGCTGTTTTCCCTTCTTAATTTTTTTTCGAACGGAATTAACCCTTGAAAATATAAGGCTTTAATGTACAATTAGTATTTGTAGCCTGTGAGCTCAATGCCATCAGTTTAACTGGGCGGTATTCTTTATTTGTTTGTTTGAATACATTTGTCCTTTTATTTTTTGTTTTATAAATATATACTTGTAATTAAAATTTACTAAACTCATTCTAAAAAAAAATTAATTTAAATTACTGTGTATAAATTTTAATACAGTCAAACCTCTTTAACATGATCCTCGAGGGGAATCAAAATTTTGTTCATGTTAACAGTATCAAATCTTTGTACTCGTTTTTATGGGAGACTGTGAAAACAATTCATGTTAGAAGTAATTCACATTAAGCATGTTCATGTTAACAAGGTTTGACTGTATATATATTTTTTTAAATTGTAAATAAATCGTTTTATAAATCGCTTAATTTTTTAAAATGACTTTGAAAATGTATTTTAGTTATTTATCAATGTAATGATAATGAATAATTGTGTCAATTTCTGATTTTAAAGAAACATCCTTTGCTTTAATAAAGAAAAAAGAATAAAATGAAAATAATGGATGACTGAAATGTGCTATATGTGTTTTCTCCTAAATTCTTTTATAAATGTACTTGTAAATATAATTTAATAATCGCAATTTAAAAATATAAAATTGTATAATAATTACAATTTAAATCTTTAAATTTTTATTTAGCCCTTTTGATTTTTTAATCATTATTTAATTTTATCAGCATTGAAAGAAGAAAAAAATGAATCAATATTACAATTAGCAAAACTTCCAAAATCTTTTGTGGCAGCCTCTAGCTTTGGCAAAAGAAAAAAAAAATTGCAAAAAGAAGATAAAGGAGAATTCAAAATAATTCAAAGTGAAGCATATACATTATAGCAGAGCATAAGCTTTTTTTTTTTTTTTTAATTCTTTTCTCCCTAGCGTGGAAAAGTTGTGGAGTGGTATCACTCACATACTCACAAAATTTCACAACAATCAATAAATATCTTCCGGTTCCACTTTTGGGTCGAAATATGCAATTTTAGCTGAAAATGTTATAAATTTTCATATTTCAATAATATTTTTAATTTCCGATTTTTTCTTCGTCCTAGAGCAGAAAAGTTGGTAGAGTACATAACGAACATAATTCCAAAATATTAAAGTAAATAAAAAATACGTTCTGGTTCCACTTTGGTGTTTAAATATATAGGAAATTTATCGAAATTGATGCAATTTATCACATTCTAGTGATTTTTTTTTTTATATTTTAGATTCTCTATTCCCACTGGCACAGAAAAGTTGGAAAAGTATAATAGAAACATAGGAGAAAAACTTTAGAATAATCAATAAATATTTTCCGGTTTCCCTTTCGGCATCTAAAAATGTCAAAGTCGCCAAAATTTATGTAAGTTTTTTTCTTCTCAGGGATTTTCGTCTTATCAATTTTCTCTTCTCGCTGGCACGGAAAATTCGGAAGATCATATGTCAAACTTAAGAGTAAAAATTTTAAGTAATTAATAAATATCTTCTGGTTTGACTTTAATTACTGAAACTGGCCCATTAATGTACACAAAAATCATAGAACAATCAAATTAAAAGCGATCTGAGGGAAATTGCTCTTAAAAGTTCAGCTTTCTATTTGTTTACTGTAGTGTTACCAATGGTTTAATGCTCTGCTTGTGATAGGTTCGTAATGAGGATATTCAATTTTAGCTTCTATATTTTATTATATTAAAAAATAATACATCTGAATGTGTCTACAAATTTTTAATTTTTAATATTGTGTTGAACTAATAGAGTGCTTGGGAAATATTACACAGAAATATCACAATTAAGGTGCAGTACATGGGTTTTGTCACATCCCATTTTTGGGGATCCTACAGAATTAAGAACTGGCATTGAAATTCTACTTAAGATTTACGTGATTTACTTATGAAGACGTACTTGTTTGTTGGTGAGAAATGAATTTAAATATAATTAAAAATCAGACCCACTTTTGGAGTGATAGCGGATTATGGGCTGAAATGGTTGAAGCAATTTGGCAGGCTACCTGTGTTCCAATGCTTTCTAGGCAAAGAATAGTCCAAATGATTGGTTCGTATAATGATAAATACAAGAGTATAAAGAAGTTTGACAGTAAAGAACAGACGAAGTCAAAATTGAAAATTTTCCTATTGCAGGGCTTTAATTTCAGGACGGGATGGTGGAATTCGCGCCCAAAATTTTGAAATCCCGCCCAAAAGAATAACGTTGACGGGAGACTCCCGCCCAAAAAATTTTTACATTTGGAAACTATGATCAACTCCCACGACCATTTTACGAATTTTGTGATATTTTCCGCTGATTGATCGACGCATTTTGCGAGTTTTTTTTTACCGTGAAAGATCATTGAAAATCACGATTTTTTTCCGCGACCGATCGACAAATTTCGCAATTTTTTTCCAGCAATCGATTGGCGAGTTTCGTTCTATTTTCCGCGGTGAAAAAAAAAGGTGATTCTGTTCCGAATTGAAAAATAAATAAATAAAAATTAAAAAATAAATTAATTAAAAATTAAAATTAAAAAATTAATGCATTTAATTAAAAAAATTATGAAACAATGATGCCACGAACGTGCTATTACTCGTAAATTATGCAAAAAATCTGAGATGGCACACAAAAGAACAGCTATTATGCGTCAAACAGGACGCGTGATTTCATAAAAAACGGCAAATATTGTTAAAAAATCGCAAAAAAACGCCTAATTTCCCACACATTTCGTGAAAAGATTCGCGAAAGAATGGCTAATTTCGTCTTGTAGAACGGCAGTTTTCGTCAAAAAATGTCGCGGGAAAATGCCAAATTTCGTCCAAAAATCGCGAAAAGTGTCAATTTTGGTCAAAAAATCACTATCAAAAGATCCCGAAAAAACGGCAAATTTTCTCAGAAGGTTCGCGAAAAAACGGCAAATTTTCTCAAAAGATTCGCGAAAAAAAGGCAAATTTCCTCAAAAGATTCGCCAAAAAAACGACAAATTTCGTCAAAAAATCCCGAAAAAACGGCAGATTCCCTGAAAAAATAGTAAAAAAGACAAATTTCTTTAAAAGATAGCTAAAAAATGCAAATTTCGTCAAAGGGAACCTCTCTCCCCGGCCTCTCCCCAAAAATAATATTGCTGGAAGTGCACATTTCTGTTAAATAAGCTAAATTTCTTGCTTCAATTTTTTTTTTTCAATTTATTTCTTTGCTGCTCTAAAATCTGTTTCTGACAAGTCCAAATCTTAATTAATGCAAATAGTTGAGAAATGCAGTTAGCAATGAGTTAAGGCAAGTCCTGAAAGTAGCCGTTCATTAAAGAAAAAGCACCCTTTGGCTTAACAAATATATTCGTTCTTTAAGAAAAAATATTTTTCGATAAATTTGACTTGCCCCTTTTTAAAATAAATGCGAACAATAGTGATACTTCTTATCTTCTACATTCAAATAAGCATTATTTTATAATTAAATTTGTATCTTGTACATTTAATATACAGAAAAATAATATTGGTTTTAATTATAACAATTAATTATAAATTATAAATATATCAAATTAATTAGAAGTTTTATTAATTATTATCTAAACAATAATTAGATCTGTAACAAAAATAATTAGCACCAGGAAAGAATTTACCACCAATAAAAACAAGACAATATGAAAGTTTTTTTTTTTTTTTTTTTTTCACATTTTGCATAATTATTCTGAATTATTGATAAAAATTGCTTCAATCATTTTTGTCATGTCTGTATTCTGGTAATTTTTTAAATGGAATTCTTTAAATAGCGGGTTTTAAGGCCCCTGTCCTCGCTCGAGGAAACGCTTGCGAGCTAATGCTATTCCTATGGAGAAGCATTTTTCTAATAACTCATGCCAACAGCGCCCCTTTTTCACTTTTTCGATTTTGGATGCAGATATTTTTTACAAAGTTAGTTTCACTTTCAAAACCGGTTTCAAAACTGAAAGTGCTTTTTAAAAAAATATCTGCAACCAAAATCGAAAAAGGAAAAAAAGGTGCGCTTTCGGCATGCACCTCAGCTATCCAATGCAAAAAAAATTATTCAAAAATGTCCAAATGTGAAAGAGTTATTAGAAAAATGCTTCTCCATAGGAATAGCATTAGCTCGCGAGCGCTTCCTCGAGCGAGGACAGAAACCTTAAGCATTTTTTTCTCCCTCCCAAACAGCTAAACTCCCCTCCATTTGTAAATGTTGGTAGGGAGACTCCCCTCCTTCGAAAAATTGAATTTCAAGCCCTGTATTGCAAGGGAAAAAAAAGTCTGAAAATTTTTCTTACAAGTGTACACTTCTAAAAGGATGTAAATGCCTGTGTGATATAAAAATTCCAGAATTGGAAGACAGTTTCTTAAACATCAAATAACTTCTAGGAAATTGTTGAGAGACCCAATTGATACATTCCGAAACTCGGCCCACAACATGAAACTTAGTAAATAAACGAGCAGGCTCGAAAAAAAATAAGAAAGTATCAGAAAATGGTATAAAAGGGAAAAAACAATCACTACTGCTTCATCGAAGACTTAGAATTATTTAAATGTTTTAGTCTTGTTGATGAACAACTGTGTCACAACCTTAGTGATAAACCTTTAGCGTCATTGAATTCGAACATAAATACTATAAGTATATCACAAACAACCCGTCGTCCTGTCCTAGCCAGAACTAGAGACACAATGGGAGTGTCCGAGCGAACTGCAGTATCAGTAGCAGGTGCACTTCTTGAAGACTTAGGAATTGTGACCCATGATGACATGTCCAATGCTACAGACATAGGCGTAGCGTGACCAAAACTTTTGGGGGGGGCACCAGCAAAGCAAAAACTGCGTCCCTTGGCAGATTTTCAATTTTGCGTCCCCCCCCCCCCCCAGCCCCAAAAAAGTAACAAAAAATCTTTCTTTTGGTAGGCGTCAGAAAACTAACAAACATAAATTAATTCTATTAAATAATTATTCCGCGTTTTATTTTGGAACTTTAAAAGGTTTAATTTTAACTTAGAAATTCAGAACTAAATAACATACAGAAATTTGCATTTTTTTGTCAAAGAGTTCACAATGTTTTAAAACAGGGGGGGGGGGGGGATCAAGAGAGAAAGAAATTCCCTTAAAATGATTGTCGGTCAAAAAATGAAAAAAATCGTGGCTCGCAGAATAAATTTCGTGCATGTGGTGACCGTCTCTTTACCCTCTCCCTCTAGTCGGACATGCTAGAGGTCTACATGGACAGGAATTTCCAGGCACGGGCTCAGCACGGCCCGGCGTCGGTATTAAATATTATTATTAATATGTGGGTATTGCCGAGCCTGGCCCGTTTGTATTTTCATAGTTTACGGTCAGGTCCTGCTCGTACAAAAAATCAATGAAAAAACATAAGTATTAATTGGATAATTTTACAGTATACTTTAAATTACTATGTGTTCACAAGCCAGAAAATACTCACTAGCAAGATTAATAATTGCTTAGACATTTAAGACTTTTCAACATCCAAATAAAGATTCATAAAACTTGATGCAGTTTAGAATTTTTAAAAAAAAGTTGGTTAAAAAAATCCTTAACTTTTTAAAACTATAAAAATGGTAGATTTTGAAATACGAGGGTCATCGAAAAAACGAGTTTTCCACGGCATTTAAAAAGAAACAAAACATAATTACCCGGAAATTTGGGTCCAATTCAACTGGATCCTGTTGAAGTACTCGTTGCCCTCATCGTGGTATCGTTCTAAAACAGCGCGAAAAAGATTCTCAATGCAGGAAACCACCACGAAACACCTGTTTATCTGGAAACTGTGCGCCAGGTGGGTGCCTAATCAACTTGCAACTTAACACAAAACCAAACGTGGGAAAGCAACATTGATATTTCTGTAGCGATATTACGTTGAAGGAAATGAATACCTCAACAAATTTTTTACGGTTGATGAGATGTGGCTTGACAACTGCAATAAGTTCCTGGCTCCATTCCTAGGTAGCAGACTTGTCGTATGACACTGGACTCAAAAACTTATCCCAGTTGTGACAAGCGTTTTAATTCCGTTGGTTCTAATGTGGAGATGTAGTTAAAACATTGCCGTATCTTTTGTAATAGTTCTTTTTGGGTAATTATATTTGTTTCTTTCTAGCCACGGAAAACTTATTTTATTGATGATCCCCGTATTTTTCAGTAAATTATTATTCTGATTCAATTTAGCTAATTTCTGACACATTTCTTTTCGGAAACACATAAATTTGGCAGACGTTCTTATTCAGAAACTATGTAATCGAATGGAATTTTCCATTTTTCGTAAAAGACAAAAAATCTTTGAGAAGATACTGCCAAAGTTGTCATTTTAAATCGAAATTCAAGACGCAATAGTACTGGGGAGAACAAAAACTTGTCATCAAGTGATTAGAATAGCTTATAAATCAAAAACTTATTTATTTAAAAAAATTGAAAATGCTATTCGATGCCAAATTACTTCAATCATCAAGGCTCTCAATTTTATGTCTTTATAAAGAAAAATGATTCAGAAAGTGTGTCAAATTCAGGGCCATCGCTAAGACTTTTTATTGGTGGGGGAGAAGACCTTAAATTGCCAAGTCAAATTTTCATATTTGCCAACTCGTTTTATAATTTTGCCAAGTTACCACACTTAGAAAATGTAATACAGTTCTTATTTGTAAAAAGTTTAATAATATTTCCAATTAGAGTTGTAACTTTTGCAAATTCTATCAAAAATAGAAAATGTACTACAATTTTTATTAAAATTTTAATTAAATTTGCCAAGTGTAACAACATTTGCGAATGTTTGGGGGGAGGCTCTCCCCCTGTACCCCCCCTTAGTGAGGCCCCTGGTCAAATTTCACGTTGTTGAACTGGGAATATGAGAAAAACCTTAAGTTGTACTTACAAAGATTATGTTAATATACGTTCATTATAGCTATTAATACTTTTACAGAACATATTCCTTGTCCTCTACATCCTGAGAAAAATTAAATCTAATTTTGTCCCGTCTGCATATTTCAGATGTGTATATTGCTGGGACGATTACTGTTTCTAAACCAATAGGAGAGCGTCATTATCACGGTCAAGTACACGCCCACACAGTTTGATTGACAGGAACTCGTAGACAATTGACGGTGCTAATTATAACGATAATCTGTTGCAGATGAAAGTGAGCTGACTGGCTGAATTGTTAGAGCGTCGAGCTTGAAACCGGAGGATATGGGTTCGAGTCCATCGCGAGCCAAGAGTCCGTTGGTGATTTTTTTTTTTTTTTTTTTTGTAATTATTGGAGGCTGTCTTTTATTAATAAATAAGACATTTAAAAAAAAAATATTTCAAACCCTTTTAATATTCTAAATATCGTTCCAAAATGATTTATATATATATTAAACAAATGGTAAAAAAAGTATTCTGCGAAAATATCCGTATAAGCAAAATTCTTACTTTAATTTTTATTTATTTATTTATTTCAGGATCAGAGGAAGTATAATTTCTAATTGAAGTAAATAAAATTCAGTCATTTTGAAAAAAAAAAATTCTTTCGTACCTTTAATTTTTAATTACCGAGTACAAATTCAAACAATCCGAGTACAAATAAATAATAAACACACACGATCAATTGTCCACGAGTTCCTGTCAATCAAACTGTGTGGGCGTGTACTTGACCGTGATAATGACGGTCTCCTATTGGTTTAGAAACAGTAATTGTCCCAGCAATATACACATCTGAAATATGCGTCCCGTCTTGACTGTGTAAATGACCTGATCTTGGCCCGGTACAAGTCTGCTGAAAAAAATTAAGCCTGGATTCCGATGCCATACAACTGTCCGATGCCGATCTACATGCTGGACACTTCGTACATTTCTGTATTGATATTGTCAAACTATCATTGGCTCGTGACGCACATTTATACATATTCTTGCGAAAGTCGCATTCTATCGGCCCCGTAGAGATTTTTATATGGGGTCGGTAGGCCTGCTTAATTTTTTTTATCGATCCGGAACAGCAGATTCATTCAATTTTTTTGGTGGCCAGGTCCTTTAAATTTGTTTAGAGGCTCGATTAATCTATTAATATTTCTCCAAAACATATTACTTGTCCCACTGTAAACAACTAGATCCAGTTTCGCTCTGACTCGACTATGCTGAAAAGAAAAACATATATATACTATACCTATAATATTTGGTCCAGCACGAGTCTGCTTATGAAATTGAGTTTGTGCTCAGATACGGTATGATTGTCCGATTATCTGATCTCTAATCTGGGCATATTATAATTTCTATAGTGATTTTGTCAAACTAGTATCGGTTCGTAAAACACATTTATAATTGTTGTTCTCGCGAAAGTCATAACCAATGAAAATGGTAATTTAATCGTATATTTAAATTTTTTAATATACATAGTAATGCTCTATTAATCCCTTGGGGACAAGCGATACGTATACGTACCACAAAAAGACTTAAGAATTTTTGTTTATCCCCACCAGCAAAATTTTACTGTAAAATTTGCCTTATTTAATTGGAGCATTTTCCCGATTTAATAAGGCACAAATATCTGTTTTAAAAAATTGTTGAAAAGCATTAAAAATTTCGTAAAAGGCTCCCGTCGCAAAGGAGTTAATGAATTGCTAATGAACCAATTTCAACAAATTAAAACGCCAAGCTGCTCAAGTCGTACCGAATACTGTAAAAGAAACATCCTTATACCTCCAAAAATAATAATCATATTAACTAACAGTTTAGTGCGTCGGATCAAGGGTTTCATTTTCAATTAAAATATATGTTTGCATGAAATACAGGGTCATGAAAAATCGAAGAATGTGGAAAACAAGATTACAAATATCTCGACAACTAATAATCCGATCGACTTCATTTTTTATGCAAAATTTGTGTTATTTTATTTTATTTTACATCCACTCATTAAAATACAAAATTTCGAAAAACTTTATATACCTTTCATCATAACGAATTTTTCGAGAGTCCGAAAAAAATAGTTCCGACAAATCGAGGTTACTGATATTAAATAGGCTTCGTTCCATTCTTACATACTAAGAACATACAAAGTTTCAAGTCTCTATCTCAATTTGTTCGGGAGATAGAACGTTTACAGACATAGACGGATGGCAATTGTTTTCCTGGAAATAAAAATGTTTTTCAGAATCTCCAGTATCTGAAACGTGTAAATACGTCAATTTTCTTTTTCCTTTGGATTTTCCAAACGATTGCAAGATTTACTCTATGCTACGTATAATGGGTAAATAATACGAAAATAAAAGTCTATTTCGATTTAAAAATATAAATTTTAATTTAAAAATTTTAAATATTCATCATGTTTCAAGATCGATATATTTTCTAAAAAATGTAATACTTTTTAATTTTTTTTTTAAAGTTTTGAATTCTACAGAGAAAAAAAATTAAATCATCTTTGCTATTTACAAAAATATTTATTTTTGAAAACATATCTTTTAAAAGAAAAAATAGTATTTTTCATATTCTTTGCTACAAGATTCATTGAAAATATAGACTGGAAATTAAAAAAAAAATCTCTAATAATAATAATAATAAGAAGAAGAATAACAATAATAAATCCCGAAGACAGTTGAATATATTATTGAAAATCATGGTGAAAATTTTCAGGACTTTTCTAGTTTCAAATCCTCATTGTATTATATATACTAATGAAAATGAATTTGTAAATATATAAAGAAAATATATGTTGTCAAACGCAGAAAATAAAGAATTTAAATAGACATTTAAACCGATTCTCGAAAAGATATTTTTTTCCTTGCATAACAACAAAAAATTTGCTGACATATTTTCTGACTAAGTTTTAAACGTAAAAGCATGACAATTGCAATCGTGATTATTGAAGAGATGTATGATCAAATGTTTTTATTTCTATTTTCCGATAAACGAATTAAACCTTAATCCAGGTTACTATCTCATGGCGGTAATTTTTTTTTTTTTTTTTTGCCTTACTTGCACTATCACCGCCCGGAAATTCAGTTCGAAATGCCAAATTGACAACATCTTCTAAAAGTATTTCTGAATTTATCGAAAAGTGGAAAAGACTATTCAGTTATAAAATTGAAAATAAGAGCACCTGTTCGGATCAAAAAAATGTGTGAAAAAATGCAGTTTGGATCTGAGAGATACATTGGAAAAACAATTTCTTTCAATATTTAGCAATGATAAAAATTTTAGTTTGTAGGTTTTTTTTATTTTAAATAAGATCAATAATAAAGTATTACCAGCTTAACAAAAGTTATTTTTGCGCTTCTTATAAAATAATAATGTAATATTTTAATAATAATAATGTTGTATTTTATATCATTTCAGATTTTTCCTCCATGCGCTAATTATAAAATGATGTTTTGTGCCAGTGGGAAACTGTGTTTTCGGATTTTACGCACCCCCCCCCCCCCCCCAAGAAAATCATAGAACAAAATTTCTTTAGATTTTTAAAACATTCACTTAATGCATTTTAAATGGTTAATACTGCCACACTATAACATATAACAACACTTTTTTTTTTTTTTTAATAAGCGAAATACATTTAATTTTGCAGTTTGCCGGATAGATATAAACACACTCTTTATAACTGGTTAAAATTTTATATACTCTATCCAAACATTTCCTAACCACACCTAAAGTAACTTTGGTACAGTTTAATTTACTTAAAATGACAAATCATTGTGATCGTACATCAAAAGAAATTCTAGTAATAAGACATCGCGAGATAAAAAATAATTAAAAAAACCCTCGCTCTAAATAGGTTAATTATTTAATGTTAATTAAAATTAATACAGTCGAGTCTCTATGTAACGAAATCCACCGTTTTATTAAAAAATTCGTTATATAGGGAAATTCGATGTATAGAAAATTTTGTTAAAAATCTTATTTAATGTGTGAAATTTGAACAAATATTTTTGATGTTTTGAAATCACTTCTTATGAAAATCACTTGGGATTTCGCAATTATCGGTGACATACAGTTTCTCAGGCAGAGAACTATCTTCCTAAGCCTCTGGTTTATCTCGTTAGTCATCAAATAAAAGAAAATAGGCAGCAACTCTTTCCTAGATGCCAATTCAGATTCTGTAGAGAGGTTTTGAGTTGCGTCTAACCCATTTAAATCTAATAGGGCATACAGATGTTTTGGTAAACTTTTCCTTTTGAATTTTCCGGTCGTAAAGATATTTTTATGCAAATTCAATATATACACATATACATTTTTGTATGTAAAGAGAAACAAATCTTCATTTGGCACCCCCTTCGCCTTTCGTTTTGGCATTGGAGACAAATGCCCCCTGTGCAACCCCTAGAGAAATCGCTTGGTTTCAGGCTGTGAGACATTTTTATGCAAATTCCATACATATACATTTTTGTATGTAAAGTCAGAAAACTTTTATTTGGCGCTTCCTCTGCAACCCCTAGGGAAATCGCTTGGTTTCAGGTTGTGAGACATTTTTATGCGAATTCCATACATATGCATTTTTGTATGTAAAGACAGAAAATTTTTATTTGGCGCCCCCTCTGCAACCCCTAGGGAAATCACTTGATTTCAGGTTGTGAGACATTTTTATGCAAATTCCATACATATACATTTTTGTATGTAAAGATAGAAAATCTTTATTTGGCACCCCCTCTGCAACCCCTAGGGAAATCACTTGGTTTCAGGTTGTGAGACATTTTTATGCAAATTCCATACATATACATTTTTGTATGTAAAGATAGAAAATCTTTATTTGGCGCCCCTCTGCAACCCCTTGGGAAATCGCTTGGTTTCAGGTTGTGATACATTTTTATGCGCATTCCATACATATATAATTTTGCTTGTAAAGACACAAAATCTTCATTTGGTGCCCTCTCAGCAACCCCTAGGGAAATCACTTGGTTTCAGGCTGTGAGACATTTTTATGCAAATTCCATACATATACATTTTTGTATGTAAAGACAGAAAATTTTTATTTGGCGCCCCCTATGCAACCCCTAGGGAAATCGCTTGGTTTCAGGTTGTGAGACATTTTTGTGCGAATTCCATACATATACATTTTTGTATGTAAAGACAGAAAATTTTTATTTGGCAGCCCCTCTGCAACCCCTAGGGAAATCGCTTGGTTTCAGGCTGTGAGACATTTTTATGCAAATTCCATACATATACATTTTTGTATGTAAAGACCGAAAATTTTTATTTGGCGCCCCCTCTGCAACCCCTAGGGAAATCGCTTGGTTTCAGGTTGTGAGACATTTTTATGCGAATTCCATACATATACATTTTTGTATGTAAAGACAGAAATTTTTTTTTTGGCGGCCCCTCTGCAACCTTTATGGAAATCACTTGGTTTCAGGCTGTGAGACATTTTTATGCAAATTCCATACATATACATTTTTGTATGTAAAGACACAAAATCTTCATATGGCGCCCCCTCTGCAACCCCTCGGGAAATCGCTTGGTTTCACGCTGTGAGACATTTTTATGCAAATTCCATATATATACATTTTTGTATGTAAAGACAGAAAATTTTTATTTGGCGCCCCCTCTACAACCCCTAGGGAAATCGCTTGGTTTCAAGCTGTGAGACATTTTTATGCAAATTCCATACATATACATTTTTGTATGTAAAGACATAAAATCTTCATTTGGCGCCCCTTTCGTCTTTCGTTCTGGCGTCTGAGACACATGCCCCCTCTGCAACTCTTATGGAAATCGCTTGGTTTCCTCTGTGAAGACATTTTTATGCAAATTCAATATATACACATATACATTTTGGTATTTAAAGAGAAACAAATCTTCATTTCGCGCCCCCTTCGCCTTTCATTTTGGCGTCCGAGACACATGCCATCTCTGCAATCCCTAGGGAAATCGCTTGGTTTTTGGCAATTGTCGGTGAGTACAGTTTCACACAGAAGTGGGTTTTTAAGTAGAACCTGATTTATTTAAATGACAGAATGCATAACGATATAATTGGTTTAGTTTTGTTTTTAAATTTTCCGTTTGTGAGATCTTTTTATTCAAATTCGATGTATATACATATATATATTTTTGCATGTAAAGAAAAAAAGGCCTTCATTTGGCGCTCTTACGCTTTCTGTTCTGGCGCCCGGCCACAGATGATTGGGGGGCCTTAGTTGAAAGGTGTTTTTCGTATATGTGTCGCATAAAAACTGACTTTCACAGTGAAATGAATGAGGATGTGCTAGATAATCTTATACGTATTTGTGTGGAAGAACCAGAAATAGAAATTTTTTCATCTAATCGAGCTGTGAAAATTTTTTTGTCAAAACCTCGTCGACCAAATATACAGAAATATGGAAAAAGGAAGCAAAATTTTAATGAGGATGAGTAACTAAAACAATGAAGTTTTAGAAATTTTGTAAATAGCCAGTAAATAATATGAACAAGAGGTATTTTTTGAGTAAATACTTGTGTACTTAACTTAAATGAAGATTTCATTTTTTTTCTTTTCTGCTTTATGTTTTATTTAAAATTACAAAAATTGTATTTCTGAGTTTATGGCTTATTAAAAAATACTGAAACCTCACAATATATTTTTTAAGAATTAGTGTTGTAGTAAGTTGATACATATATTTAATTGACCAGTGGCGAAGGTAAATTGACCTGTAAGTCATTCAAGAGCCAGCTTCTGATTTCTTAAGTAATTTATATTGGGTAAGTGAGTTATTTTTTATTCTTTGTATAATTTTATTTACTTTCATTTATGCTTTTGGTTGAATATTGCTTTAAAAAAAAATTGTAAATTTTTAAGATTTAAAAGTTATTTTAGCTATTTTTTACTTGCTATACAAAAGTGCAACTGCTATTCAAAACTGACTTTGTATAGCAGTTACTGCTATGCAACTTTCTTTTTCTAAATCGACCTCTGACTCTAATATTTTGGACTTATGTTCCTTATGTATTCTTTCAGTCTTTCTGTACTAGTGCAAAGAAAAAATTTTACTGAAATATGAATGGTTGTTTTGAAATTTTGTGAATATATTTACTGATACCATTCCACAATTTTTCTTCACCAAGGAGAAAAGAATTTCGAAAAAAACTTTTTTATGCTTTGTCCTAATATATATATTACAAAATTAAAAATCTTTAATATGCAAAAAAGAGGTGTCAATTTAATTCTTTTCTTCTGCTATTTTTTTATGATTATCCTTTTTCATTTAAAAAGAGTAATATAATCATAGTATCTATTTCCCTTATTGAGGCAATATATAAGTAACGTTTCTTTAAATTCATGAATTGACACAGTTGTTAGATACCATTAGATTGACAAAGAATACATGAAATACATTTTAAAAGTAAAAAACAGTTTTATGATGCTTTATGCAACGATTTAGTTACAATAAATAAATACATTTAAGCTATAATTATTATACAATTTTTAGTTAACATTGAGTTTATTAAATTATTATTGCAAGTACATCTATAAAACAAAAAGTAAGAAAAACAATGTATTTCAGGATCGACCCCGAGGTGCACCGATCACTTAGCTGGCCAAAATAAAAATTGTGTTACAAAGTAAGTATTTATGTTGTATTTTAATATTGGACCCTCCCCCCCCCCCTGTTTCTTGAGAATTAAAGAGTATTGTATAAAATCCCTTGAGGCCTGTGACTAAGGGGACTTTACCCTACAACATATGTAAAAATAATCAAAAACTGTAATTATCAAGGTTGGCCCTCTCCTTGTCTGATTATAATGTAACTATTACATGTTACAATAGAAATATTTATGATTATGTAAACTTTAAACCTATAGAATTACAAATCTTATATGTTTGTAAAATTTCATTTGCATGCAAAATTTTACTTTAAACTTTATAGTTGTATTTACAGGGCTTGAAATTCGATTTTTCGGAGGAGGGGAATCTCCCTCCCAACATTTATAAATGGAGGAGAGTTTAGCTGTTTGGGAAGGAGAAAAAAAATCTTTAAAACACACCATTATTTTATTGAATAATGCTATTTAAAGAATTGCAAGAATACATACATGACAAAATACCACTGAAGAAATTTTTATCAACCCAGAATAATTATGCAAAATGTTTTTTTGAGGTAAAAGATTTTATAAACTACTCGTTACAGGGGATAAATTCCATCCTGGAGTTAATTATTTTTGTTACAGATCTAGTAAACTTTCTTTTTAGTACAGTTCAATTTTAGATTGAGTGTAGATTCCTGCTAGTTGGATTTGGATTAAACCCAATTTTATAAAAGTTAGTTTAATATTATTTCCGATTAAAAGCTATACATAAAATAATAAACATATATGTTTGTCTGTGTGTGCTGATTTCGAAGAAGACTGCTGCATTTCCCAAGATCCTCTAAAGAAATTCCCGTCTTTTTTTTTAAAAGATTTTTTTTACAAAATTTGCGGGTTAGCAGCCCTTTGACTGAATTCGCATTTATTCTGCAACCTTTTGATGAAACTCATGTCTTTTTCATGATTCTTTGACAAAATTTACATTTTTAGAGGTTCTTTAATTAAATTCGCATTTGTTCTATGATCCTTTGATATATTCACGTTTTTGGAAACTTTTTGATGAAATTCACATTTATTTTACGATACTCTGTCAAAATGTGCATTTTCTGCAATATTAAGACGAAATTTGCATTCATTAAGCGATCCACGGGCGATTCTGTTTTGAAATTTTTTTTTTAAATTTAAGGTATTCGGTTCAGAAATTTTTTTTAAAAAAAATGCGAATTTCCCCAAATGGTGCCAAAAAAAAAAAATCAATTTTGCAAATCACTCACAGAAAAGTTGCGAATTTCATCAGAGGATCAAGGAAAAAAAGTGGATTTTGTCAGAGGATTGCTGGAAAAACACTAATTTTGTCAGAAGATTGTGAAAAGAAAAAGCAAATTTTGTCAGAAGATCCTGGAAATAAACACAAATTTCATCAAAAAACAGTTAAAAAAAAAAAACAAATTTTATCAAAGGATCGGAAAAAAAAAATGCGAATTTTGTTCAGGAATCACAAATAAAAATGCAAAAATGCTTAAAGAATCATGGAAGCGTACAAACAATCGCAAATTTCGTAAAAAAAATCGTGAAAATTTTTTTTAATTTTGTCAAGATTGTGAAAAAATATCACAATGCTCATCATAAAATCACTAAATATCAGGAAGTTTCGTCAAAAATTTGTTAATTTCCTCATTAGATCTTGGAAAAAACACAATGTGTCTAAACTGGATACCCCCCCCCCCTCACCACCACACACACTGCTGAAACTTATCAAAAAATTTGTTGTGCATTTCGGAATTTTTTTTCCATGCAGAATCATCCTTGAAGCGACCCTTTGGCGAATTTGGCTTTTTTCCCCGCGATCCTTTAGAGAAATTTGCATTTTTTTCCTCGATCCTTCAACCAAATTTGCATTTTTCGAGCTCCTTCGACAAAATTGACACTTTTTTTCCTTGATGCTTTAACGAAATTGGCATTTTCTGCGACCATTTGTTGAAATTCGCAATATCTGTAAGTCCAAATTTCCGGTCTGACAACCAATTTTTCATAATTTTTGGAATTTAATGCGTAAATTTTTTTCGAATATTCGGAACAAATTCACCCTTTTTTTGCCACAGAAAATAGTAAGAAACATGTTGATCGTTCGCAGGAAAAAGAATGCGAGATTTATCGATCGCTTGTGGAAAAAATAGTGAATTTCAATGATATTTCATGTTAAAATACTCACAAAATGTGTCAATCAGTCACACGAAAATTCAGAAAACGGTCGTGGGAGTTGATCAAAATTTCAAAATGCAATATTTTTTGGGCAGGAGCCTCCAGCCCACGTTATTCTTTTGGGTGGGATTTCAAAATTTTGGGTGCGAATTCCGCTCTGAAATTCAAGCCCTGATTTAAAATTGACCGATTTTCATTACAATATGAAGAGACTCACAGATTTTTTAAAAACAAATATTTTAACCAAACATCTGGTTATTTGTGTTCTTTATTTTAAATATCAGGAGGCTGCAACACTGTTTTTTATACAATATCATACAAGCTGCTATTTAAATATCCAATTTATCTATTGAGAAAACAACCAACAACTGAGGTGGCACTGTCAGGGACCACAACATTGCACAGTCAAGGTGAAATGAACATTATCTTGATTATGGATGTTAACTGAACAAGCTACTATTATCACTTTGACTGCACAATGCTGTAATCTACGAGGTCACATTTCACCACAGTTGCAATAGCTGGTGGTTGTTTTTGCGATTAAGAAAGATCAATTATATAATTGCAAGTTCTTAAACATCACATAAAAACAGTGTCATTATTTTTATAGTTATACAATTTTTGAACAGAATCAACTACTAAGAATAGAAATAAAACAGTGTTAAAATACCACACAAAATCACAAACTAAATACCGAAATAATACTCACTTTAAGAGTCTGTTTTTCTTTAATTATGATACGTGACAGAACTACTGTGAATAAAGGCATGGTAGCTTTAACTGAAAGATTAAAATAAAGTATTATTGCAGAAGTTAATACCATATCAATAAAAAAGATATATGGGCAGGTCTTATATCATTAAAAAGCAAAAATGGGTTATCAAACATAATTTTAATCAACGTTATTTAATGAAGAGTCATATCAATATGAGATTCTTACGATCATATACACAAACACAAATGAACTCACCAGTGTGTGCATATGATACAGGCACTTTCCAGATGCTAACGTGAGAAGATACTGATGAAAAAAATTTTCCAAATGCTAAAGGTACGATAAGTTTCCAGTAGTAAGTCCTATTTATATCAACAGCAGTTCTTATTCCCCACACCGAAAATAATGGTCCAGAAAAGACAGTTGCTGTAAGCAATTGAACCATAGTAACAGTCATAGGATATGGAAAGTCGTTTAGCACGGTTTTTAAAATAACACCGTTACCAGAACTTACACAATACCATATAAAACACAAGCATACAACTTGTAAAATTTCTTTTGCTTGAGAATCTCCAGCCATGTTTCTTTAATTGTACAACTAATCAATTTTGCCTAAACACATGTTGATTGGAAGTTTAAAATAAAATTACTTTATAATATAAGCTTTAAACTGACAGTTAAATCCATGAAGAATGTCAGAAAAGGTAAAACTATTAAATATTAATCGTGACATCACACGTCACCACCGGGAACCTGAACTACCATACTTCAAAAAGAAAGAAAAACGTACCAGACGACAGACAACATTGTATATCAAGTAAAGATGAGTTGTTCAGCCATCATCAAATCAGAAAACAAAACTAAAAAAATATCATTGATTGGATCTGAAGATAATAAGATAATTAAATAAAAGATAAAAGTTAATTATATATATATATTGTTTTACTGAATTATAATTTTCATAGGAAAACGAGATTGAATTATCAGAAGTCTGAATTTTTGCAAACAGCGAAAAGTTCGCAAAATTGCTGAGTTCTGATTGGTCAATCTTGTTTCGCAAATAGCGAAAATTCTACTTTGATTTAAAATAATTTAACTGTAACTTTTTTCAAAGCGATTGATTTATAAACAAACAACAAACTAATGTCACGGAGTTCTGATTCTGATCCAGCTATCACAAGCGGAAGATTTATTCTAAATAAATTTGTGTCAGCTTATTTTCCTTCCTTGAGTTAAAAACTTCCTCATTCTAATAGTAACTTCAGTTTATTTAAACCATGCAGTTAATAGTGTAATGTCGGTGTTTAATTTTAATTGTGCGACTTACCATTTATTAATGCAAAAGAATCTGTAGCTTCATGGCGGAAATAAGAATATCTAAAGTTTATTGCTAAATATGAACAAATTGAAATTAGTAGGTTCCACTTTTTTTGTTTTTTTAGTTAAGGCGTTCATTTTGCAGATTATTTTTTACATTTGCTACTAAAAAAAATTGGTGATTTTTTTTAAAAGACTTTTAATAGAATCTTGAATGAGCTCACAAATATCACATAAATATACTAAAAGTCTGCGTGGTTGAAATTTTCAGACTCAAGTTTAGCTTATGCCAGAGAAAGATTCTGACATGGTATAAAACTAAAAACTCATAGTCAGGGCCTGAGCCATTTAAATATTACAGATATTTTATATGCATTATAAACAGAATTGAAATTGCATTTTTAGCAATATCTACATGGGGTGTTCATTATTGAAAAATTACTAATTAAGCATCCATGTAATGGATACCCTTCTTAAAATTAATGAAATTTTATAAATGGCTATTAGTTTATAAAATTCAAAGTTTTCTATCATAATCAAACCAAAAAGCTGCAAATATTGCAAAAAAATAAAGACTATGCAACTTTATTAAATAACTCTTATCATGTTCATTAAGATTTTCACTGAAAAACTGGAACACCAAAACATCATTTTCTGCTTCCTGATTGATTTGGTTAAGAATATCTACAATAATGCGAAATTATAAAATATGCAAGGGGAGTTATGAACAAAAATAATAATAGCTAAATTTTTGTTATTTTTTTCAGGGCTGCAGAAAATGTTTCTATTCCCAACATTTCCCCCAATCCACAAGAAAATTTCCCTCAAATTTTATCGTATATTATCGGTAAATACTGTATTACTGTAGGTATAGAAAATTTATTTTTCCAATATTTTTTCAACTTATGTACAGTTTGGCCATGATTCTGATATGACGTATGATTCTGGGAGGAAAAATAAAATTCTAAAATTTACAGCAATTTTTCTGAAAGGTTACAGCAGAGTAGAAGGCGCGCAGGGGCGGGGGGTTGCTTTTGATGAAATTCGCTTTTATTTTGAGGTCTTTTGAGAAAATTTGCCACTGTTATTTTGCCATATTTTGACGAAAATCGCTGTTATTTAGCCCATTTTAAGAAAACTTGTGGTTTTTTCACAATCTTTTGACAAACATTGTGATTATTTTGTGATTTTGTGACGAAATTCGAGTTTTTTCGGTAATTTTGGGCCTTTGTGATTCTTGGATTTTTATGTCCAAGTTTTCATATTGATGACCGTTTTTTTTTCTTTTCTTAAATTTCTTTTAAATTGTCTGAAAATTCATCCAGAATTACCCTTGTTATACGGTACATACAATAACTATTCTGAGATCGATTTTTTGAAGGTCGCCATACAGGTCTTTTTAATTGTAATGATTTTTTTTTTTTAATCTCTGGAAATTATGGAATTTGTTGTTAAAATCAATTGTGTATGATTCTGCAAAATTTCCCCAAATAGTTAAAATTTCCCCCGATCCTAGATCGCCGGATCGGACATATTCTGCACCCCTGATTTTTTTTATAAATCAAAAATATTGAAGGATATCCATACTGGAAGGGTACCCAATTACTTGCACATCTACCCTATTTCTACAAACATTTTCAAAATACAGCATTTATCAGATTGTCTGCTGACTATGATACACAGAACCACACTATTAGTAATCATATCATAAGACTATTGTATTCAAATTCAGATTTGTTACAAATTACGTTACTTTCAAATGAATGAAAAGGATGACGTAAAAAGTCATAATTTTGAAGCTCTACAAAGAAGAAAAAAAAATGGATTTTAAAAAATATTTCCTTTTATTTATTAAGATAAAATAAATACCATTAGAAACAAGTGTTTAGTTGTCGAGAAAGAGAGTATCTCACATTTTTCAATCGACAAATTGTTGCAGAGAAATGCAAAAGATATCTTTTGATTTGAAATTTTATTTATTTCTGAATATCATTACAAATTTTGAAATAAAGATTGTAAATGAACAAATAAAGTATAAAAGGGAGAAAATAGCTGTTTCCAATCTACTATCGAGATTCTTCATCAGTGCAAAAACATAGCGAGCTAGACAAAGCAAAACTGAACGACAGTTCAGTTTTTGTCTAGCTCGCTGAGTTTTTGCACTGATGCATTTATAATCGTTGGTTTTCTATCTTTAAACATTTTTGCACAAAAGCTTTATTTGCTATTTTAAAGATTGTCTGCATATAAAAAATTGTGCTAACTTTAAATTTTAAACAGATACACCCACTTTTGGTGCCATATTTCAGTTTCTTGACTCAAGGCAGAACAAAAAAAAGTATTGTTTATAATATTTTTTTATAAATTTTAATAGAGGTAATAAAAAAAAAAAGGTAATTTCTGGTTAGCTACAGAGTTATATAATATTGACACACTTTGCACAGAAAATTTTATAAACTTTGCAGAAAATTTTAGGATTTTTTTTTTTTTTTTTTGGTAAAATTTTTTTAATAGCAAAAAAATATAAAAATCCCCCAATTTCATGTACAAATTATTTACTGTTGGCGCAAAATTAAAAGCAGGGCCGATTTTGCAAATTTCCCAAAATTTAAGGTATCTGATGCCGAAAACCTTAAAAATTCATCAATCAAAATTTCTGACGCCAAAAAATCATGAATTTTGACAGACAGTTGTCGTAAAAAATCAATTTAGTCAATCGTTCAGATAAAAAAAAATCTCTAATGTCATCAAATTATCAGGAAAAAAACATGAATTTAGTCAAAGTCCTGCAGTTAAAACACAAAATATCACCGAAGGCTCATGAAAAAATGCAAATTTCATCAAAAGATCTTGAGAAAAATAAGGATTTCATTTCATAAAACTGTGAATTTTAACAAAAAATCTCGTAAAAAAAAGACTGCATAAAAAACCTTTATTTTAAAAAAATACAACAAGAAAAACGTGAATTTCGATTAAGGACTTCGTAAAAAATGTGAAATTTGATAGGAAATAACTACTGCCCATTTCTTAGCGTCTTATCACTCTATGATAACCTTATACTGAACTGACTTATATTTCTATCTTTATTTCATCTCATAATATATATTTAATTTATCACAATCTTTAAAACTATTATTTTATTTTTTATTTATAATAGATATTTTACTTTCTACTTTACAAAATAAATAAAAAATAAATATTTTTATTTCTACTTACTGTTGTTAAAACACTTCCATTAAATGCTCACAGTCTTTCCTCTTCTCCTTCTGTTTTTCAACCGTACTTACCAACATATGTGTACTATCGTTTGCAGTTCTCGCTTCCATGTGTACGATATTCAATTCATGCAGCTTATGGAGGGATTCAGAAAAGTGACGACAGATGGCGTAAGTGTTACTTTCCTCCTGGGTTTCTCTCTTGTAATTGGACATCACCAATTGGTCTTTCTCGAACCTTCAGTTTCAGATGTCACGTTACGTAATTGAAGTGAGGCTGCCTAATGATATGTGTTGCATCGTGAGCAAAGTATAAATGTTGATGCTCTTGGGAGTACAGTAGCTTTGTTTTTCTTTGGAAACCATCTTGGTTGTTAGCTTAGAAAACTTTGGATGAGATGGCCAATGTTGGCAGGAGAGAGAATCAGTCTTATAGATATGCGACTTTCTGTTTAAATTGAAATATGTTTTAAAATTAATTTTTCATTGATTGAAGTCTCATGGGTTCAAGAACTTGTCTTATGTGAAATATTGTGTGTTAAGCTGCTGGGGCATGAACTTTTTTACGAAAAAAACACAAATTTTGTCAAATAATCATAAAAAACGGTACGTTTCGTCAAAAGATTGCAAAAAAAGGCAGATTTCATCAAATCACTGGAAAAAAAATGCAGACTTCATCAAAAGATCTTGAAAAGAACTACAGATTTCCTCTAAAGATCCGGGAAAATGACAAATTTCATCAAAAGTACAGTAGAACCCCGATAATCCGGATCGGGTTTTTCGCTTTTTTTTTCAAGTTTGAGAAGCGATTGGCTAATTTCTTTAACATTAACTTGTTGCATCGTCGTATTCTGAATAATAAAACAAAAACTTTTTTGCCAATCGCTTCTCAAAGTTGAAAAAAAAAAAATGAAAAAACCGATCCGGATTATCGGGGTTCTACTGTACCTGAAAAAAAACAAATTTCCCAAAAATCCCGAAAAAAAAAAAAACTGCAGATTTTAACAAAAGATTGCAAAAAACCTTAGATTTTGTCAAAAGATCATGAAAATTGGCAGATTTCATCAAAAGTTCGTGACAAATGATAAATTTGGTTGAGAGATAGCAAAAAAAAGTATACATTTTGTTGAAAGATTGCAAAAAAAATGGCAAATTTTATCAAAGGATCTTGAAAAATGGCAATTTTCATTCAAAAAAGAAAAAAAAACTATAGATTTTGTCAAAATATTGCAAAAAAAAAAAAAATTAAATTTCATCGGAAAAGCAACAGATTTCAGTGAAGGATCACAATAGAATGACACGTTTCATCGAACAATCTTGAAAAACGTCATATTTAGTCAAAAGATATCGCAAAAAAATGGCAGGTTTTGTCAAAAGATCGCTAAAACAAACCGCAGAAAAAAAAAAAAAAAGAAGCTATTGCCGGATGTAGATTTTTCTGTTACAAAAATTGAATTTTGCTGTTATAAAATTAATGGATTTTCCTGCTCCAAATCTTTCAGAGTGAATGTGACCACTGTTTCTCATTGAAGAAAGCTCTAATTCTGGAGATATGAGAAATAGTTTAATTGGAGTTAAATCTTTTTCTTTAATAAAATAGTTTGAATTGAGTTTGTTTATATTAAAGTTTAAGTTTCTTGTTTTCCATATGTGGCTTCTTTCGATGCTGGATTTCTAGTATGGTACATTTAATTAATATTCATACAAAGTATTTAAGGTACTTACGTATTAACGCCACCACAGTAGAAGTTGCGCTAAAGTGCCAATAAAGAGCAATCTTGTTGTTTGTATGCATACAAAAAAAAAAAAATGGTGTCAAAAAATGAGCAAAAATAAATAAATAAATAAAAAGCACTAAAAAAATAGTAAAACACTTAAAAAGCATTAAAAATTGCGTCAAAATCATCAAACAACAAGGCAACAATGATGGCTCTTTATAAGCGCATTAGCGCAACTTCTATTGCAGTGGCATTTATACGTAAGTACCGTATTTAAAGTTAATTACATTTCAAACTTAAAGTCAATTTAAATATCCTTTTGATTTTAACCAGTTTAATAAAGTAATGAATTAAACGTAATCATTAACTAATATAATTGAAACTGTTTAATAATTTATTTATATTTTCATTAATTTATATAATCAATTATTTTATATTTTCATTTAAAGTTAATGTTCTTGAAGTATCATACAAGTAAATTTTAGTAAATTTTAGTTTAGTGTTGTGTCATATCCATACTTGAATCATTGTTTTGTTTTTAATCCTTTTCTTTTTTTATTGTTATATTTTTCATTATTAAAAAATATTGCTTTGTTTTTAGAACTTGGATCATTCTTCTAAACACAATGTACATTTTCCGTTTTCAGTTTGAAGCCATGTTATAGTTTAGTGATGGGCGATTCTCGAAAATTTCCTATTCGATAAAAATCGTAATCGTAACAAAGCACATTCGATAAAGTCATAGATTAATTTCGAGAATCTACAATCCAGATGTTTTACAATCGATTATTAAAATCTTTGTTATTACATGTTTAAAAAGCATAATTTAGTAAATACATGGTAACTGAAAACAAATGAATTTAAAAAACAACAACAAACCAAAAGAATGTTATAATGGAGCCGCGATAGTAAAAAAAGCCATGTAACGGCGTTCCTTGGTTGCAAAAAGTTGTAAAGTCGCGAGTAGCAAAATGGCCAAAGAAAAAATAATCAAAAGCACTCCTAGTTTAAAGAACATGAACTAAAAGGATATTAAAAGAGATCAAAACCTTTTGTTGATTTTTGTACATCAATTGAGATACGATCTACAATTTCCCCATTATTAGAAGACTCTATTGACATACATTAAATGGACCACCCGGGGGGCAAAGTAGTGCAGGAGCAATGAAAATGCATAATATGAGTAAATGGTCATTAGGCTTTCCAACAATACATCGCATGGTGGGTGTCGGTTAAATTTATTAAAGAGCTTCCCGCGGGGGCAAAGTGAAGGGGGGAATGAGCTCGGGAGGTATATAAAATAAAATGGTAATTACAGAGCTTTCTAATGTTATATCGCAAAAGAGGAGTCAACAAAAGATATAAAAACACTCCCCTTAGAATTCCAACTATTGCAACACCCGGAAAACAGTCTGTCCTCACTGTTTGTGAATTTTTCATACATTATAAATTAGGGGTGCACAACCTTTTCAAGAGAAGGGCCACTTAAAAAAACGTCTGAGTGGTCGAAGGCCACATCAATAACATAGAGAGAATTCGAATTTGAAGGTGATCTGTGACCTATAATCAGATAAATATGTTTTCAGAGGAATGTGGGGGGGGGGGGATACCCCTTTAGGTTCGCTTGACCAGTCAAAATATCCAATTCAGTTGATGAGAATAAATCAGCAGTTTTTACATTTATATATATATAAGAGATATACCAAGGTTTATTCTCAAGATGTAATAATATTCCTTAACTTTATTCAGGAGGGTAAATTTTGTTTTATTAACAGTGCGAAAAAACAATGATAAGTGGCTAATGCCGAAAAAAAAAAAGAAATGCAAAATTTATGAATGAAGGAGAGCGAAGGAGCCTAACTTTCCATGCCTGATCTACCAAATTTGGGCTTTTTACGAAGTGATCGACAAATTTCGCAATTTTTACGAAACTGATCGAGAAAATTTTATCTTTCCGTGCCTGATCAACAAAATTTGCAATTCTTACAAAATCGAGAAATTTCGCGATTTTTACGAAACCGATCGACGAAATTCTTTATTTTGATGAAGAAGATCGACGAAATTTGTGATTTTCATGAATCCGATCGACGAAAATAGCTTTTTTTATAAAGCTGATCGGCGAAATTCGCAATTTTTACTAAGCTGAATGGCAAAATTCGAGATTTTCCTTCGCATGATCCACAAAATTCGTGATTTTTGCGACTGATCGACGAAAATCGCGATTTTTACGTAACCAATCGAGAAAATTCACAATTATTCCGCACATGATCTAATTACTTGAAGAGTTTAAAGGTGCCAAGAAATTACTTGGTTAAACAAAAAAGTCAACGCCTAATCCAACAGTTATGGAACACCAATAAAAGAATTTAAAAGTAGCAAATTAGTTAAAAAAACTGCACAGAATTATTATGTGACATCTACAACATTACACAAACATCTCAAAATGAAAAACCAATTAAAAAAGAGAAAGATGCAAACAGTACTAAGGGCTGGGGATGAGGGCGTTTTAGTAGATCGTATTAATACATGCAGCAATTGGGGCTACTCAATAGATTCATTTACCCAATGACTACTAGTAAAGGATAACTGAGAACAGGGCTGAATTTGTATTAAATTCTACTTCTGTAATTCGAATATAATTTCTTAAAATGAATTTTAATTTTTCTTGATTTCAAAAATGTTTTCTAATTTTTAAAAAGGCATATCTTTTCTTGTCTATAAAATAAAGGCTTGGTTTCACAGTAATTACGTTCTCCTATTCCTCCTTTATCCTTATTATATTTGGTTTTTATTAACCCTATTAAAGTTTGAATCGGAATAAATAAAGATTATAACATTTGTTCCGATTCACCTCTATCTGCGGGGTGAATCGGAACACCATTAAAAAAATAAATAATATATATATAAACAGTAAAAATGTTTCGTTTTTGCTTAAAAAGTAAAGAATAAAACAAGATCGAAGTTTCTAGTAGAAAAATAAAAAAATCAGTTGTTGCTTTTTTTTAACGTTAAAGTTGAAAAGTGTTCCAATTCACCCCATTTTACGGTATCTACACACATTAGAGATGTGTCATTTGTTGAGGTATGATTCTGGCAGTGAAAGTGAATGAATAATTCCAGTCTGTAAAAAAAAAAAATAATCCTCTGAATGATTCTGATTAATAATCTTCTAAATGATTCTGAAAAAAAAAAATGACTCTTTGAAATTGGTCCATTTTGGTATGATTCCGAAAAGGAACAACTCTGCAAATTTGGTCATTTTTAGAATTATTCCAAAAAAGAACAAATCCTTGGAATCGGTCCAAAATGTACAGACTCCAAAAAGGATTGATTCCTTGGAGTCATTCCAAAATGTAACAACTCAGAAAGAATCAGTTCTTGTAGACTGGCCAGCTTTAATAAATTAAAATGCACTATTTTATTTTAAAATAACAGATTTTGGTTCTATTAAAGCTGAGTGTATTGCTAAAATACCAGGGCCGTAGCTAAGGGGGCGCTAGGGGCGGCTCAGCCCCCCCTAAAATATTTTGAGCCCCCCCCCCCCCCTGGAAAAAAATTCCAAGGTGACTAAATGTTCCGAAAATTCAAATGAAATTCTGTTCAAAAATCTAATTTAGTTTTGAGACCCTTTCACAGTTTTGCAGAGTTACTAAATTGTATCTAAAATACGTGTTTCAACACTCCCTCATCCTATTGGTACATATGAAGCTAACAGGATGTTTAATTTTGCACCAGTTATACATTCAAAATTTTCATCTTCATATACTTTTCTTAGCATAAAATGAAGTTATTACAGCAGTTTAATGAGAAACATAGTACCTACAAAGTGAATATGCACTAATTTATCTTTCTGCATTAGAGAGAGAACAAAAAAATATGAGCCCCCCCCTACATTCCCTTGAGCCCTCCCCCCTATATTCTCCTGAGCCCCCCCTAGCATACACTTCCAGCTACGGCCCTGTAAAATACCCTTTTAATGTGCATGCAAAAGAAAAAAGAAATTAAAGTTCTGGGCGAGGGAGGGCATTTTCAAACAACAACTGTATATTATATCCTCTTAAATTTCATGATTAGAAGAATAGAAGTATATTATTTTACTTCAATTAAAATATTGTCTGTTATAAATTATTTACTTATCATCCCTGACTTAATTACATTACTATTTGACCTTTCTGTGTATAAATAATCTGAAAGAAATAATTAAAAAAAATATTTTATACAAATTGGATTTTTTTTCAGCAGAGTGAAAAAATGCGAGAGTCAGGATTCAAAGCCAGAACCTTGACGCGCTTTATTGGTTGAGTACCTGCCCCCAAAGGTAATGGAACACTATGTGTAATTAGATACACTAATACTTTTTCTAATTTGTATGTATTTCATATAAAATTAAATTTTTCTGAATTCTTAAGAAAAACAAAGTAAATATTTGTTTAAACAATAGTGAAAAATACTTCATTAAAAAAAAAAAAAAATGTTTAGAAACAGTTTTGAATAATAAAAGAAATGTATCACTATACCATAAGAATTGCATTTTAATTTACTTTAATTTAATAAAACCTGAGTGGAGAAAAGTGTAGTTAACCAGTCCAATATGAACCTTTCTGGTCTGCAAATCGACCATAGATAAATGCCATGTTAGGCTTAATGGAAAATATATGCTAACATATCACAGCTAAATGATAATTTCTTCTATTTAAAATAATGTTTGTTCAGCATATTTTTCTATAAAGAAAAAAAAAAAAAGAAGAAAAAGATTAAAAGGCTTTTAAAATATTTGTAAAAGCATATTAAAGCCTTTAAATATATTTTGAAATATATTTTTCATTTACATTTATAGGTTGTAAGTTTACAACATTTAGAAAAAATGAATGACTCTCAAATCAACACCTTTTTCTTCGACTAGGCTCTGTCCACAGACTTCTGTTAGCTGACTTCAACTTTAGCTCTGGTGCCATGTATTGGCATCAATATAAATGAAGAATTTTTCTATTGAAATTAAATTTTTAAAATATATAAAAATTACATGATGTAATAATGTGATTACAGATCATTTTTCAAATGTTTCTGTTATATAATTTTAAAATATCATTCAATAGGTGTAAACAAAAGGAATATTTTTATTATGATTTCTTTGATAGAATTTAAATTTAGTTTCATTGATTTTTTAAGATGTTAACATTTATCTGCTTAGTTTTTTCAATTTTGTTTTCTATTACAAATAAAATAAGTTTTTTTCAAGTTTTAATGGGTATTTGAGATGTAGTGCTGTAAAAATAACGACAAAATGAATACCTGTATGATATCATTAATTTCGAATTCTCTACCTGTTAGAAAGTATTTGTTTCATTACTCGTTACTGTTCAGAAATCGAGTATTTACAGTCATCGAACGTGCTAGAAATAGCTTATACCATAAAGAGGAATCTTTGGAAGAATTTGTATTAGTTATGTGCTGCCATCTATCCGTTTCCAAGTTTTATTTTTAAAATGTAAACGAAATATTAAAATCAGGGCCGTAGCAAGAAGTGAATAATTAGGGAGAGAGGGGAGGCTCAAGAAAATGTAGGGGGGAGGGTCACTTTTTTTTTTTTCTCTCTGTGACGCAGAAAGATAAATTAATGCATATTGCATATTTATACTGTAGTTACCACGTTTTTGATTAAAATGTTGCAATAACTTCATTTTATGCTAAGAAAATAATAGGATGATGGAAAATTCGAATGCATAGTGCAGTTTTAAACATGTTGGGTTTATATGTCCAAATAGAATGAGCAAGTTCTGAAAACTTATTTTAGTTGCAATTTAATATTTTTGCAAAACTGTAAAAGGTCCTCAAAACTAAATTAGATTTTTGAATAGAATTTCATTTTGGTTTTTGGAACATAAATTCATTTAGTGACCTTGGAATCTTTTCCAGGGGGCACAAAATGTTTTAAGGGAGAGGGGCTGGGCTGTCCCTACCACCATCTCAGCTAAGGCCCTGATTAAAATGCAATGCATAATTGTACACATGGCTGTAATTAGTAGTGAATAATAGGGGGGGGGGGGCTCAAGAAAATGTAGGATGGCACTCGTATTTTCATATGATCAATAGCGGGTCTAACGGTGAGGTCATGGATGTCATGATGCTTCCCTCCCATGCGCTGAACTGCAGAAATATTCTAAAAATTACTTTAAAAATTAAATATACCTTAAATCCTTATCCTCCCCCCCCCTTCCGTGCTATAATGCGAATCTTTCTGATTCTGTAAAAGGTCTACTCAAATCAAAATTAGGAAACTTTTAACACATTTCTGAAAGCATTTTTAATCTCGAGAAATTTGCAAGTGTACGTATTCGGGAACTATGTGAAAAAAAAATGTTTGCCATTTCAAAAAATTCCATGAAAATTGGCATTTTAAATTAAATTTCCAGACACGACTGCTAAGTGCACCCAACTTTTTCTTGTAACAGGCCAAAAATGACGTTGGTAGTATAAATTGTGCCTACAATTCTGCATCCGGGGCAATTCCCCACCCCCTCTTTTCCCACAGCGCTGGCCCTACCCCCCCCCCTTGTCTCGCCCCTTTGAGGGGAGGGGGTCATTCATATAATAAATAACCTGATTTTGAAAAAAAATCTTTCAGATAGTACTAATATACACAACTAGTAAATACTTTTTGCTAAATATGCAAACTCTGAGATACTTTACTAATAAAGTTTTTTTTTTTTTTTTTTTCCCCCCCAATGTGTTGTTGAATTTCCTTTAACTGAATAATTCACTTGGCATAAATATGAATCAGATTTTGCTTTATCATTTGATGCTTCAGAAAAGTATATCTACTTTTATTTCTTTTTCTTTTCATAATAAAATATATAAAAGTATCAACAAGTTTGTACGAAATCCAAATAATTTGAGATTTTAAAATGACTGATATAAACAGAAATATACGCATACACTGGATACGGAAATAACTGAAATTGCGCCTAATGTCAAAATCTGAACTCAATTTCGCATCTTTACTGCATTCGAGTGTCTGGACACATTCATACAATCACAGATGCTAACGAACATTACCAGCATTTGAAGTTAGTTCCATTTTGTTTGGTTGCGTATTGAATTGACATGGGTAACGACCATAAAATAATATAAGAATACTTCTATGATAACGACCAATGAATTGATGCTTCTATGGTAACGGCCAGCACGGTGCAAAAGGGACGATCGAAGGGATTGATTGCCCCGGGTGCAGAAATTGCACTAAATTTATACAACAAACGTCATTTTGGGAGGATTAGCATCAAGTTGGGGCAGGAGGGAGCGCCAAATTCAAACTTTGCGCCAGACGCAGTTTTCTCTTCACACGGCCCTGGTAACGACTAACAAGTCGTATTTCTAGGTAACAATTCAGTTCTTCGTACCTTAGAAAATACCTGTTTCTTAGTAACGAATATGTGTGGTTTGCAACAACTCTAGTGAGGTGTTATCATCTCACTTATCAGAATTTTTGATGTTATGATTGCATTAGTAAGACTGACATTTATTTTTTCACAATCTCTTTTTAAATAACAATTTTGTTGCTTTTCAAAGTTATATTCAAAAGTTACTATGCTAAAAATCAAAATTTTATCTGCTTTAATGTGATTAATACATGCAGTACATGGTATTGTATATTCCTTAGATTTTAGTGACATTTGATAAGAAACATAACTTTTGTTTACAATGCAAGAAAATTTCAAGTGGATGTAAGTTAAGCTTTTAAAAATTGGTATAATTAAATTAAAATTTTAAGAAAAAAAATAATAATTTTGGTTTTTATTTATACAGAATGAATTTTTAGAGTTACATCTTGAAGTTTTTAAAAATTGATTTTGATTTAAATCAATGCCTTCTGCATCTGCATATTTTTTATAAAAAACTACAATTTTACCAAAAAGTTATCTTGTTTATATTAATTTCTGATAGAGGGCACCAAATCTATATTTAAAAAACAAAACATAAAGCTCCATTAATCATGAACTAGTAATCTTAAATCCTTCCAATATTTATGACTAAAAACACTGTCGTATCTTTGCTTTTCATAAAAATAATGCATTTTAAAATATAAAAAATTTCAATAATTAATTTTAATGTTTTGTTAAATCTTCAGAAATTGTGTTTTACTTTGCTAATTATTATCATTAATTCAGTAAATACTGCTTTTTTTTTTTTTTTTTTTTTTTTTTTTTTTTTTTGCCCTGTTTTTGAATTATTTCAGAAATTGAATATCAAGTTAAAAACTCATCATTTGTATTTGTAGAAATCTATTGCTATTTTTTAAATGTGCTTTTCTATGATACAGACTTTTCAATAATAGATTCTTCATTCTGTTTGATTTTATGAAGTTTTAAAATGAAATGCAGATCAAAATTCTGTCATTTTTTTTACATAGGTTATGTACTAGTCAGATGATTTTCAATTATTTTTAATAAATGTAGAATTACATGCTTTCATGTATATTTCAGTTTTATGTTTTTTTTTTTTTTTTCTCAAGCATAAATTCAATTTGAGAATCCTCTTTGTTAATAAAAAATAAGACCAGTTATGAGCACTCAAGTGCCATTTTACTTCTACAATTTAGCATCTTCTTTTTCTCTCCTGAAAAAAAAATAATTTAAAAAAAAAAATCTGTAAATTCTTGAAAATTGACTTAATCAACTTACATTTAGCTTTATTACGTGGAGAAAAATCTGTTTTAACAAGGAATTTTTGTAAAACATTTCTAAAATGATAAAATTTTCAGAAAACATAACATCTAATGACAGTAACAATGGTGGGTGTGATTCAAATAATTTAACCATTTTTCACTCCCTTAATGGCCATTTTGCATATAAAAACAGGGGAAAAAATCACATGCTACATATAGATTATCCACTTTTTCCAACTCTGTGACATATGTGTAAAGATGCATGCTGTATGCTTGTTAATAGATTTATAAGCATAAATTGTATTTTATGTTTTAATAAGTCTTTCTTTAATAGATTTATTTTAACTTCTGCCTACCAGATAGGTTCAATGAATCCGATAAGTATTTTTATAATAATTCTCATTAGGAAAAGAAAAAAAAAAAAACCTGAAATTTTTTTTAAATATGTGATTTTTTGGGGGGATCTTTTAAGTTGAACAATCCAGAAAAAGTCATATTTATAATATTTTCACTTTTTTAGTGTGCAGAATCAATTGCAGTGTACCTATTGAGTCTCTGGCACACATCCAGTATATGGAGGGTTGAGATTCCCTTAAATTAGTTTTATATACGAATACAGTAGAGTCCCTCAAATCTGCACAGCTTGGGACCAAGGGTTGTGCGGATTTTAGAATTTTGCAGATTCCTGGTCATTGCTTTGTTTACATTTTTTAAACAGTAATTTGAATGCAATAAACAATGCAATTGAAAGTATAATGAATGTTTATAATATAGTAAAGTATTAAAATCAAAAAAAAAAAAAACCCTTAATGGGTTGAAAGTTTTTACACAGCGGTTTATCTCATGGTTCTAAGAATTTTAAATATGTATTTTAAAAATAAAATACTGACAAGAATAATTTCATTTTAAATGATTTATATATTTTCTATGCAAAATAGAGAATATGTTTTTGAATAGTAAGAAATTCTGAAAGGTAAACTATCCCTGTTATTTCTCCTATGTAATTTAATATGCAGAAATAATTAATTAGCAACTTCTGTATCACTGTAATTAGAACTTATAAACTGTAGGAGTAGAACCAGACTTACACATACCCTTTTGATTTTTTAAGTATTTTTTAGAAACTAAAACTAGTTTGTAAAAATTATTATTTATCAAAAATGCTTTTTTTATGTGTTAAATATTATTTTAACACTTTGTGTTGTTGTGTTTCAGTTGGAAATTGTGTAAGGCTGAAGGTGATATGAAACTAATAAATTGGAGCTCTTTCCATATTCAATAATGAAAAGGCTAACATTATACTTGACAATTTGTGGAGTTAGCCTCTTTCTTTTGATTGTGCAAGTTATAGTTCTACAATCTCTCATTAAAAAGGTGACAATTTTTTTTGTTATTGATAGTAATTAAAACTGTTAATTAATTAATAATAGGGATGACAGCCATTAAAAATAATAATAAAAGGTTGTGCTTTTCAATCTATTTGTCCTATACAAACTGTGTGAGTTATATATATATTTTGTATTGGTTAAGTTAATTATTTTTTTCTGTGACTGCTTATAGTTATTTTAGCAGGCATAACCAGAGATGACTTTAGTGAATGTGACTGTATGTGGGGTGGGAAAAGTAGGGCAACTTCATGTAGAACTTTTATTGTTTTCTCAAATAATAATCTTTATTTTAGGTTTCTGCAACATTTATAACTGAAATATGCCACCATGATTATTATATGAAAGTTGTGGTATTCAAAAAGGAGATCAGTGGGACCTCTATACTTGGGGCACTAAACTAATAGTGGATAATATATAAAATAATGGGTTAATTCTTAACAATATCTCGATAGAAGCACTGAAAAAAAATCTCATCTAGAGCATTATGGCTTTTATGCATGTCATTATAAAGCATCCCCCCCACTTTTTTTATTAATGTTTCTCCTGTGTATTCAATATATAATTTCTTTTTGATTATTTTTTACCTTTATCAAATGCATTCATGCAAAATGTAATCTTTAGTACATTTTAAGTAGAGATAAGTTTTATGCAGTTTAGGTTAGATATTTTGTGTTAATTTTCGATTTTCTAGGATTACTTGTTTTAACAGATGTTCCTATTAGCCTTAAAAAGTTTAAAAGTCCTTATTCTTACTTTTCATTTTTGTGGGCCCTTATGAGACTTATTTTTCATCAATATTTCTTTCAAAATCCTCACTTTTACTTGGAATTTAATGCAGTTTTCAAGTGAGAAAATGTTTTCTCAATATTTTACCTTTCATCAGCCCTAGAGCAGTGAAATCTGTTTACTAGCATGGGATTGACAATAATTCGAGAATCTGTTTGTCTTAGTTAAAATGTTAAATATGTAAAATAAAAAAAAGGAGATAAGGGGTCAAGAACAGTATTTCTTCATCATTGTTTGTTTGATATAAGTGTTTAAAAATTGCTTGAAATTTGAAAATAAAGCAAACCCCATTTATTGGACATATTACCTTTGAAACCATCTCTTCAATTTTGAATAATATTGTAATAATATGTGGTGACACAATACTTAATACTAAAAATTAAATATTTTAATAACAATTTTAATTTTTCTTAAGAAAGGTGTTATAGTAAAAATAAAATAAAATACATTGACATGTTTCGGAACCGTCAAATAAGTTCCATAGTCATAATATAAACAAAATTTCAAAATATTACTCGGTTAATACAAATGACACGCGACAATGAGATATAAATAACAAAAAACACGCACACTATTGCAAAAATTAAATTAAAATATAGACCATGATCTAAAACTTAACTAAAAATAAAAATAAAAATTTCAAACTATTTCACGGTTAATACAAATGACACGCGACAATGAGAAATAAATCACCAAAAAACACGCACGTTATTGAAAAAATTAAATTAAAAATAGACCATGATCTAAAAGAAATTCCAACCTGCTTCATCCCATTCAAGCCCTCGCGAGGAATTTAATCATTAATTCTAACCATAACTTTGGAATAATAAAAGAAACTGTATCATTGCAAACCAGATTATTACGCGAATAAATTTCAATGGACTCTCTTATAATAGATTTATGATTACAATTAGATATGAAACATAATTTACTTTGATTAAACAATATTTTTAAACTTTTTTAATTTAAATTTTAATTTCTCAAAACTGCCTTTCAGATATGGAAAAGAAACTCTTTTCCATATCTGATAAAAATTAAATATTTAGAAAAATCTCGTAGAAAAACCTATTTTACTAAAATTTAATTAAAAAAATCAACTTTTTAAAAATTCTACTATTTTTATAAATATGACTATTTTTGTTTCATTTTTCTCCTTCATTCATTAGAATATGCTATATAAAATTGTGCATGGACTTTTGGATGTATGGGAATTTACATTTAATATATATATTTTTTTTTCTCTCATGTGTATTAAAAAATGAAAGAAATTCAACCAACTCTCAATTTAAATATTTAAAAAAAAATAACTGTGAATTTGAATGTTAAATCCATGCACAAAAATATTAAATAGGGAAGAGTAAGATGGAATGGGACAGTAGGAGGAATGAGACAATAGGTTTTTCTTTTTATGTATCATACTAAGAATTTTATCAATCACACACAAGTTGAAGCAAGATGACCAATTCTTCAGTTGGAAAAAATTTTCGATTTGTATAAGCTTGCAATTGTATAAAGGAAAAGATTGTTTCAAGAATCAAAAGTAAATGCAAGTAGTGGCAAGTGAAGCTGGCTTGAGAACTTGGTAAGTGTTGCACACTGCTCTGTCACTTCCAAATTGGTTGATGAATACAACTGATATTGCATGACAAAGATCCGAGATATATAAATCAACAATTGGATGGAGAGTGGTTTTGGGGTCTGGGGTTTGGGCTATAATCAATGAAGAAATACTGAAATCTTCCAAAATTACTTTCCTCTGGATGGCTGCAATAGATAAATTCTTACTTTTTGTAATGAAGCTACCTAAGAAGCAAAAAGTTCATGTAACGTAACTAATGCAAAATTTTTTTTAAAGTTTCATTTCATACTTTCAATTAATTTTTTTAATCAAATTATTTAATTAATAATTATACACTGTGTATGTGTGTGTATTCATAGCAAAATACTATTTAGACTGTAACATGCCCATGTAACTGAATATTTATAGCATATGGTGTATTATATTTCATTACATAGAGTGTTTCCTTAAAACATTTATATCAAACAAAAATTGTGAAATAGTATGTTTTTAATCAAACTAAACAGAAACTTTTTCCTGTTAGCCCCCACTGTCTGCACCACTGTTTATTCGTCATTAATAATTTCTTGCCAAGGATTTTGATTCTTTCATTAGAATATTGAATTCATGAAATTGCTATTACATTTCTAACCCTATGTTAATATTATAAAAGCCTGTGAAATTAAATTCTTTATTTGTGTATTTTCCTAATTAGTTGCTGTGTCCATAAAATATTCACAAAAAGTAATTTAATAGATCCTAATTATTATGTTTTTAACTATATTTAGTATTAAGTTCTACCCAGTGCATATTAATGAGGTTTTTGATATGAACACAAATTTAAAAATTTGTGCTCTGTGGAAACAAGATTAGATGTAGCTTTCATGATATAATTTTTACAGCAGATCTTTAAAATTCCTCGAAATTGGAACACCTGGCAGCAATGGATCAGACCCAAGTGGCCTTGGACTTTCAAAATTGATTAAACTAATAGATTGAACTAATATCCAATTTATTATTCTGCATTAAATATTCTTTACTATTTAATTTCTTATTAATTTTTTTCTTTTTTGACAAGTTACTATTCAGTATATATTTATTATGTCATCAGTTTAGCTTTACTTAATGGTATTTAAGTTGATTACAATGATGTATGTTATTGTTTCGTAAGCATGAAAATTAGATGACTTTTAATAAATATTAGCATATGCTACTGTCAAATGTATTCTTATATCTTGCAAGGATAAAAATCTGTGATTTTCATCCTTGTAAGATTGCTTAGGTTTTTAGATTTTCTTTGTTCCACTTTCTAAAAGCAGTTGTTGGTAGTTTCCTCCTTTCCTCGTAGAATTTTTCCAATAGCTTTCACCAGTGAAGTAGAATAAAATGGCAGAAACATTGATGATGCCAACTCTATCAATTTTTTACAGGAGATTCCCAATTTCCGAACTGATTCCTGCCAACATGCTGTACAAAGTATTTCTCCTGTTTTTTTCATTTTCCTTTCCTTTCCTTTCTTTTTTTCTTTTTCTGCTATTCTTAAAGAAATTTAGTCTCTGCCAACAATCTGCCATCGAAAGCTGTGTCAGGACTTCCGTGTTCATTCCTACTCCACCCACAGGCTAAATGTCAGTATATATGCTTACTTGTTTCATTAAAATCTTAAGACCAAAAAATTAATAAAATGATACAATAGTTTGCATATTTCAGTTTTATTTTATATTTTTATGGTGTTTTTTGATTTTATTGCATTGTGAAATAGATGATAAAACTCTTTAAAAAATATTTTATTTATTTTTATTATTATTATCTTCCATTTAAAAAAAAAAAAAAAAAAAAAAAAAATTAATTGTAGACAACAAATTTCCATGATTAAAGGGTTTTTTCTATCATTCTAATAAAATGTTAATAGTAAAAAAAGGATACATGTTTTCATCTTTTTGATTTTGCATTCTTTTTACTCTTTAAACCTTTACATATTTTTTATCTTTTTCCAATGCTTGCTGTTTTTTACTCTATTCTTATTTATCACTTTTTGTTCAAGAGTTTGAAAAATAAAATTTTATTGTATAAATTTTATAGAATATTTCTTCTTCCTTTTTTTTCTTCTTTTTAATGCTGAAAAAAACCCATGAATTAAAAATCTAAATAATGAGTATTTTGAATTTTTATAATGTGTTAAAGAGAAAATAAAAACAATCTTTTTTTAATTACACAAAACTATTATGCTAAACCATGTATACACAAGTGTCATTCTTTTTATCATGCTAGGATAAATTTTTACAAAATTGGCAAGTTATGAAGAATGAACTATACACTTCATGTTTAAATAAAGATCATCATAATTTTTTTTGGCTAGGATGTGTCAATATCTTATGACTTTTTTTTTCTTTCCTTTTCTTTAAATTTTTCTTTAATGTTAGAAACAAAAACAATTTGATGTGTTCTAAATCTCAGCGTTATGAAGCGTAATTCATCTTAAATTGTACCTGCACTAAACTATAAACATCTATTTTTCCAGTAGAAATTAATAAACATATATTGGTGTACTATTTGATTCTGCAGGAGTACCTCGGACGCACTATAGCGCGTAAAATACGCAAAAAATTGGTGACGAGACGCAAAAAAATGGAGCTTACGTGTCCCGCGGGATGCGTAATTTTCGTCAAAAAATCGCAAAAAGGCAAATTTCGTTAAAAAATCGCAAAATAACGAATAATTTCTTTCAAATTCCGTCAAAAAAATAGCGAATAAAATGGCTAAATTTGTTACAAAATCCCGAAAAAAGGCCGATTTCCCCAAAAAGTTACGAAAAAACGACAAATTTCGTCCAAAAATCGCGGAAAAACGGCAAATTTTGTGGAAAAATTCGCGAAAAATGGCAATATTCATAAAAAAATCACTATAAAACGGTAATTTTCGACAAAAATCGCGAAAAACCAGCACATTTCGTCAAAGTTCGCAAAAAGGCAAATTTTGTTAAAAAATCGCAAAATAACGAATAATTTCTTTCAAATTCCGTCAAAAAATTAGCGAATAAAATGGCTAAATTTGTTACAAAATCCCGAAAAAATGCCGATTTCCCCAAAAAGTTACGAAAAAACGACAAATTTCGTCCAAAAATCGCGGAAAAACGGTAAATTTTGTGAAAAAATTCGCGAAAAATGGCAATATCCATCAAAAAATCACTATAAAACGGTAATTTTCGACAAAAATCGCGAAAAACCAGCACATTTCGTCAAAGAATCGCAAAAAGGCAAATTTCTTTTAAAAAAATCGCGAAATAACGAATAATTTCCGGCAAATTTCGTCAAAAGATTCGCGAAAAAAATTGCTAATTTTGTTACAAAATCTCGATAAAAATGCAGATTTTCTCAAAATATCGCGAAAAAACGACAAATTTTGCCCAAAAAACGCGATAAAACTGCAATTTTCATTAAAAAAAATCGTGATAAAACGGCAATTTTCGTCAAAAAATCAAGTAACCCCGGCACATTTCGTCAAAAAATCGCGAAAAATTTCCAGCAAATTTCGTCAAAAAATTCGCGAAAAAACGACAAATTTCGTCCAAAAATCGCGAGAAAACGGCAATTTTTGCCAAAAGATTCGCGTAAAACGGCAATTTTCATAAAAAAATCTTGATAAAAAGGTAACTTTTGTCAAAAAATCGTGATTAAAACGTTAACTTTTTCAAAAAATCACGAAAACCTGGCACATTTCATCAAAAGATTGCAGAAAAACGATAAATTTCGTCAAAAAAATTGCCAATAAAAACCGTCAAATTTCGTTAAAAGATTGCTTTAAAACGCAGTTTTCATCAAAGGGGGACCAAAAAAAAAAAGTTAATGCCAGTATAGAATTTTTCTGTTCCAAAAGCTAACTTTCCTTCTTTCTTTTTTCTGCTCCAAAAACAGATTTTTCTGCTTCACAATCTGTTTTTGATTGTTCCAAATCTTTCTGAGTGAATGTAACTTTGAAAACACCCATTCATTAAACAAAACCCCTTTAAAACAAACAGTACCCCTTTACTCAACAAAAGTATTATTTTTTCAGGAAAAAATGTCTCTTTCAATAAATCAGTTTTGCCCTTTTTTAAAAGAAATGCGAACAATAGTTATACTTGTTATCTTCTACAATCAAATAAGCATTGTTTTATAATTCAATTTGTATCTTGCACATTTATTTTTTAAAAATTAAAGAAAATTTCTCTCAATAGTTTAAAAAAAAATTAATATTGGCTTTAATTATTTATGCATTATTATTAAAACAATAATTATTGCATTTCATTTTTCTTTTGCAAATGAACAAGTTCAATTTTTGCTTCTAAAAATATGACTTATTAGTGGGGACCCGCTTTTGTAAAAAAAGGACCCAGAATTTTAGAAGTCCTAGGTCCCTTATTCCAGGATTTTTCAAGTCCAGCGGCATCACTGATTCTGGAAAAAATACTCAATGATATGGAATATGGTTTTTTATGTGTGGTTCTTCAAATTCTACTGCCTTTTCCAAGTGCCTCATATTTAAATATTTTTGTACAAAAGTTTAAAATAAAGTTTAGCTTCTCTAACTAAGTATTTCCACAATGAATTTTAAATATTTCATAGCCTTTTTCTTTAATTCACCAAGACAAGGCGTATTTACCATATCCTATTTTAATTCTAGAATATTTTCTGAGAAAAAGATCTTTACAAATTTCTGCTTTTTGATTGTAGAAATCTTGGATTTTCTCTCTATATATACTGTATGACCATTAATGACCAGACATTTTCAGTTTTAGACATTTTGTTGAATATTTAAAAATATCTTTGTTGAATTCTTCTGGAACTTCAGAGTAGAATTATAAAGAATATGTTTGACCTCAGGTTTATCAATGTCCATTTGATATGGAGGACATTTAGGTTATCAACAAAAAATAAAATAATAATATTTGAGATCACCCCAGAGCCGGTAACAGGTTTCGCGGGCCCCTGGGCAGGCAAAAATTACAGGCACCTACAAGAAAAAGTTCGAAAATCCACCGCTTATTTGAATCACTGTATAATTGAATTAATGATTTATTTTACTTAAGAACGTAATGTTTATTGTCGTTTTTTTAATCAACCTACTGCTTCAAATTGAATCAGGTTCAGATTTACAAACAAGTTTTTTTTTAAAGGTGATTATCAAAATTTGATCGAATTTTTTCATAAAATTATTTACTTCAGGGTATTCTGAAAATTTTTTATCCACTTGACAACCCCATTGTTTATGACATAAAATATTTGCAAACAAAAGCAGTTAATTTCAATCAGTTGTTAAGTAATTAAGAAACGTTCTCCTCTCCTATAAATGTGATGCATCGTTAATCATTCGAACTGCCTGTTAACTATTTCATTCACTGGCATGTTGAACTATAGCTAATAATATTTGTTATAATATTTGTTTGTAATAATATTTGTTTGATAAATGTAATATTAATCAAAAAATTTTATTTTAAAATTCCATAAAAATTATCATTTAAAATATTTTTAAAATGTTTTCTACTCATTCCATTATTTAAAATTTCGGTTGTTTTCAGTTTATTAGGATTAGGAAATTATCATTATTGCATGGAGATAATAGCAAAACTAATTGTTAAACCAAACTAATGTACCCAATGAAGGACATGTTTTCTTGAATGCTGACTACGAACAATAATAATAATTTCTCGTCTCTGTGACATAGCAATCTCGTTCTTAAATGTTTCAGAATATTTAAAATTCCATACCAGAAAAATTTGCCCAGAAAATACCAGTGTCGAATATAAACCGAGTAGGTATGTTATTCGTTTACCATGAGGTCAATTCCCGTTAGTAGTCCTATTATGTTATGTGCCAGTGATGCAGGACAAAGATTATCATATCACATAAGAGATCATTATAGACTAGCATGTTGGCTGAATCTGATCAAAATACTTTGAACGATGTATCACTTTATCATAGAAAATCCATGGTATCTTTAATTTTCATTCTCAAATAAATTTTTAAGTCTATTTGCGTTTTTAAATTTTGACTGTAAATAAATAAAAAAAATCAAGTAAACACATTTATTTATATATTTATTAATGGAAAAGGGGAGAATAATCTGTTTCTAGATGAAGAACTGTGTTTTCATGATTATGGCTTTTAGTCGTTTTTTCACGTTTAGAAATGTATGTTAGCAAAAGCATGTCGTCAAGGGAATTAAGGAAAATATGGGAAACAATTTTAATATTACACTTCAATTTTTATGCAAAGTAGCAAACATGACCACCAACATTTCATTTTTCACTAGGCACAGTAGGTACAAGACTAGGGCGGGGCAGGAGGGTATTCTAGAGCCTGCTCCCCCCCCCCCCCCCAAAAAAAACATATTTTTCGCTCCACCCCTCTAAGATTTTGGCGGAATGTCTATATTTACTTTCCCACTCGAGCTCCATTTTATACTGAATACCAGCAGATCTTCATTAGTTGGTTTTTCCAAAACATACTTCAAATTGAACGAATTTGTAGTTGGAGTGCACAGCTTTTGACAACAGATTCTGATGTAAGCTAGGTCCGCTCTGATCGTAAATCAAACAACAAGTCTTGAATTATTCTAATTTTTTTATTTCGACACAGTTTAAATTCAAATTTTCAACATTTCGTTCACGCTGCGGTAGGAACAGATTTGAAATTCTTACAACTTGAATTTAATCAAAGCACTAGCAAAATTAAACTGAAAATTCTTTTGTTTAACAAAAAAGTGTCAACAAATCGCTGTAAAACATGAAAGTATGCCAAAAATTGCATAAAATTTTTTCGAAATTCACAGACAATAAAATTTACTGTACTGGCCTAAAAGATTGAAACTGGATTTTCTTTTTATGTATTTTAAAAATTACCTGGAAAAGCTTTAAAAAATTTTAAATTAGAAAACTCTAAATACTGCACAAAAATAAAATAAACAAGAAAGAAAAAATCATGCATCAAACATTGATTATGAAGCACTTTCCGACACATTCTGTATGATGTAACAAAACTGCATCGTTTAAAAATTTAAATATTATGTCACATTTCACCATATGGAAATTTATAACACACTTCAGAACCAAATTTCAGCTGTTCGCATCTATAATCGGAAAATTCCCCGAATTTTTTAGCAGCCTTGTACATGATACAGAGATTTGTATCTATTAACAACATATATTCCAAAATTTAGTTCATTTAAGAGATATCTATATTTCAGAAAATTCTCCTTCTGCAATTTCTTTAATCAGGAGAATGGTATGCGAATACTTTTGTGTAACGCTGCTGCATATGAAATATAGAATTTATATATAAAGAGCAGGGAGGTATGTGGCACATTTTGAAATTTTCCATTTCTCTAATTATAAAATTGTTTCTAAAAATTATGTTTCTATATTGTTCAGGGATGCTAAAAAATGTTTCATCTTGTATTCTATAAATCAAATTTTTTTGTGTGTGTGTGAAAAAAAAAAAAAAAAATTTTGATTTTCTATTTTTGTAAAAAGTGTCCCATTACTCCTCACTCTCCCTTATATGTATGTACGGATTTACTAAATTAAAAAAAAGAAAGAAAAAAAAGAAAAGAAAAGAAACTTTTTGGATGTCGTTTTTATATTTTTATGATTTTTTCCAGTATAAATTTTTATTGAAGTTGACCGGATAAAAATTTGAAAAGAAAAAAAAAATACCTTCGGATAGACTGTATCTTTCTCTGGGCAACGAAGGCGGTTAGTCTTAGTAGATACTAATAAAGACAGGTGTATGAACGTAAAAAGTTTTTCTTTGTCTGAGAAGATGTTTTTCTGTCCAGAACAAAAATTTGACAAGAAGGATATCTGTATGCTTGATGTTTTGTACCTCAAAACAGATTTTTTGTTTCAAGTTTTTTAATTTAAATTTTTACGCTATTTATTAGTGTTTTTTCAAGTTTCGAACTATACCCTTACATTAAAAAAAAGAATCCATTTTCAATTAGTCTTTCCATTTTAACCAAAATAGTAAAATAGTTTTCTTTCAATTTTTGAATATTTCACAAATTTTTTTGACGCGACTTTTTGACTATAATAATTGGAATCAGGTCTCCGTCTTTTTACCCGAAGTACTACATTTTGTCCTCAGCGATTTTTGATTTTTTTTGCAAATTTTTTATGCAATTTTTGAATTTTCCACAATTTTTTTATGCGATTTTAACCATTTTTTCCTCGTTTTGAAGACTCCAATTAGAAGCGATTTTTTTTTTTCTCATATCTGAAGAAATTTTCAACTTTTAAATGGAAAATTTCTAGAAATGTTGATCTCTGATTCACGATTTATTCTAGTTATGCAAGGAAAAAGTCATGAATAACAGTTATGTTTTTAATAGGAAAAAAATACGATGCTGCACAGTTGATGGAACGCTCCTGTGAATTTGTATGACGAACATGCACCTTATATTTAAAGATGTTAGGTAATTTTTACATTAGATTGTGTACTTTTCTATTTTTTTGCAAAAAAATTGGCAAATAAAAGTATTTTTGTGTCTGCGTGCCTGAATGGGGGGAAAATGAGAAAAAAAAAACCTTCAATTCATTTTTTAAAATTATTGTAAAAGGAATTTATTTCCAATCTTTTATGCCTATGTAGTAATTTTTGACTTTTGAGGCGTTTTATTCGCAGTTTTTTGACATCCCTAAAAGAAATCAGGTTTCAGTCTTTAAACTCAAAGTAAAAAATTTTACCGTTTACAATTTGTGAATTTTTCTCGAACATTTTATGTGATTTTTTAGCGATTTTTGTCTTTCGGGGCCATTTTTTAACATTCCGATTGCAATGTTTTCGCTCGATATAGAAATTTTTGAATATTTGCCTAATGTTCTTATGCAAATTTTACCCCCTTTTTCTCGTTTTATGGAGTTTTCTTTTTTTTGATGATTTTTTCTAAAAACGAATAACTATCCAGTAGATTCTGCTGATGTCACATTTAAGCTAAAGTGGAAAAATAACGAAACGGTCCCTGTAGCAACGTGAACGACGATGCTAGAAAATTTAAATTTTATCAAAAGATTATAACTTTTATCAGAAAGAAAAATTACAATAATTCAAAGATTGTTTGATTCAAGATCAGAGCGGATGATGCCCTGAACGGGTTTAAGCTGTGGAAGGCACTGGGGCCCTCAAAAGGAAATGGAAAACAAAAAAGCCATTTTTTGGGGGGAGGGGGTGCATAAAATATTCAAGCTTCGAAGCGAGCAATGCTCCGCTGGTAGATTAAATAATTGCAGAACATAATTTATGTATAATTATCATTAGTAATTTACGAAGACAAGAGAAGTGAAACATTAAAAAAGAAACAGGTCAAACATAAGGGGTTGGGTGACAAATGCATTGCACACAGTACCCGCTTATTGCGACACCCAATAAGATTGAAAAGCATATATTTTTTTAAGCAGTTGAATAAAAAAAATCATGAGTTTTCAATCTTGCATTCCAATTTTTCTTCACTTTTAATATTGGCCCTAAAAAAACAATTTAAAAAGCATTCAGAGTCTGCCAAATGTCTTTCATCTGGCCACCTTAAAATGAATGGTAGCTATAGCAAGAAAAAACGTGTTTGTTTCGGTTGAAAGAAGCAATAGTATTAAGGAAGTTTTGAATCTTATTGAAACTCCCAATGAGGTAGAAAAGCACATTTTTTTTTAAACATTTTAATAAAAAAGATGGAGCCTAAAAGTTTTGAATGTTGGGTTCCTATTTTTCTTTACTTTTAGTAAGGGCCCTAAAAAAGGCAAAAAAAATTTAGAACTTGCGATTTTTTTTTCATCTCAGCACCTTAAAATTTGCTGGCTGTAGAAATGAAACAAGTTATCTGTTTTGGTTGAAGGAAGTAATAGTATTAAGGAAGTTTTGAACCTTATTGGGGCCTCCCAATGAGATATAAAAACACATTTTTTTTAACATTTGAATTAAAAAATATACGTAGCTTAACAGTTTTGAATCATGGGTTCCATTTTTCTTCAGTTTTATAAGGGCCCCAAAAAGACAATTTAAAAAGTACTTAGTCTGCAAAATGTCTTTCATCTGGACATCTTTAAAGATATTCGTGGCTATAGAAAGAAAGCGCATCTCTGTTTTGGTCCAAGGAAGTAATAAGATTAAGAAACTTTTGAACTTTATTGAGACTTTTTGTTCTATTAATGAGATTAAAAAAGCATATTTTTAAAACATTTGAACTATAAAAATAAGTTCTAAATGTTCTTACTTTTGAGTTTCAGCTTTTCCTCACTTTTATATGAAGCCTTAAAAAAGACAATTTAAGACATATTTACAAATTTCTTTCATCTCGCAATTTTAAATAGAATGGGAACTATAGAAATAAAGTACATTTAGTTGAAGGATGTAATAGTATTAAAGAAGTTTTGAAATTTATTGGGTGCCCCAAAGAGATTAAAATGCGTATTTTTTAAACATTTAAATAAAAAAGGGGATCTAAAAGTTTTGAATTTTGGTCTTCAATTTTTCCCTATTTTTATAAGTAGCCCTAAAAAAGATAATTTAAAGAGTTTAGAGCCTGTAGTATTATATATCCAATTTCGCTCACAGACCCCTTTGAGCTTAGGACCTGATACAACTGCATCCGCTATCGCCCACTGTGCATATCCCTGTTACTCGCACAATAATATTGTAGCTAAAGAAATTACAGAAACTTACAGCCTATAATGTCCAACGAGACATCAGGGTTTCGATGAGACATGAAGGACACATTGAACTAACTATTTTTGCCTCAAGGCATAGACAGGCACGGTGGTCGGCGATCCAGGAAAACAGGAAGTTCATCGTACTCTAAATGGGAAATTTCCGGTATCTTTGTTGGAAATCTTCTAAATTACAATTCTGCGAAATGTTTTTCAGCTGGTAAAAGAAAAAAGTATGAAAAAGTTAAAATTTGGAATATTATGAATTATTGTTACATTTTTCATCCGAAACCACGGGCCCCCTTTGGTCCCGGGCCCCTGGGCAGTTGCCCCCTCTCACTGGCCCTGGATCACCCTGTACATTAAAATGCATGAAATGATTTATTGCTTCAGAATACAAATATGTGAATAATGTACAACATGTTCACTGATTTTTGTAAGAATAACAGATATATTGTGGAAAAAAAGTGATTTTTTTTTTTAATTTCGCAAAATTTTTGCTTGTTTTTAGCTTATGTCATACAAGATTTTCAACTAAATCTAATGTCAGTTGTAAAAACATTTGCAAAATATAGTTGAAACAATGTAGTGCAATTAAAATACAAATATATTAAATATTTTATGAAATATTTTTTATCTGCAATAAAAACAAACAATTATAATGATATTTTTACATACTTTATAGTCAATTCTAGGGAGCAACTCATAAGAAAAATTCAATCAGATATCGTTAAAATTTGGAAAGATATCAGTCATAAGAGTGAGCTGATTTTTAGTTCTCTCTAAAATCAGCTGAATGATAAGGGATTTTCTACAAATTGTCAATTTTAATGATTTTTATTTTCATTTTTTTATTGATGCTTTATTTCTTCGTTCATAACTATCAGAACAAACCTATTCCAAGATAAAAAGAAGTATCAAAATCAAAGCATTTGTTCCAAATCTTCTCATTGATATTCATTAAATACTAACTTTTTTCTAAAATTCAGTTAATAAAAAATGACAATTTGTGAGAAATCCCTTATCATTCAGCTGCTTTTAAAGAGCAACTAAAAAACTATCAACGATATTTTCCTGAATTTTCACAATACTAGACTGGATTTTTAAAATGATTTGCTCCATAGAGTTGACTATTAAATTATGTAAAAAGATTGTTGCTATCCTTCATGTATGCACACATAAAAATTACTTTATACAACTACTCATATTTCATAAAATATTCAATATATTTATATTCCAACTGCACTATATTGTTTTAATACATTTTGCCAAATTTTCTGAAATTGGCATCAAATTTGGTTGAAAACTCTGCATGATTTAAGTTAAAAAATATCCTTTCAGCCAGTGTGGGGAGGAATTTTTTGAACTTAAAAAAAAAATGCTATATCTTTATGAATATATTAGCTAGTTTTGCACATATTTGTATTCTGCAGCAATATATCATTTAGTGCATTTTAATGTATAGGATCATTCCAAATATAATTTTTTTACCAGCCCATGTCAATAAATATGAAATCAAACATAATCTTTATAATCCCGAAATTCTAGAAGAATCTGACAAGTATATTTTAAAATATTCAACAAAATGTCTAAAATTGAAAATATCCAGTCATTAATGACCATATAATGCATATGTATAATATTTCCCAAAACTTTTAAATTGTTTTTTCTAACCTCAAAACTGTCTGTTATGCGCCCACAATTCATATTGTCTACATCATTCCCTGGGAGACTCTCTCTAATTATGTAGCCAGAAATGCTATTTTGTAACACTATAAATATTCTGGAGCTAAATTTGACCTGCTTAAAAATTCATTGAAATTTTTTTGCATCTTAAAGCAAATCAGTTGAACTTGGTACATTAAATATTTCACCTGCTATTTTCATATTATTTATAGATGATATACAAATATCAAGTAGTCTATAGGGTGTAAATTCTGTAATTTTTGGGAGTAAAATTTAAATAAAAACTCTCATCTTTATTTGAAATAGATTTGCACTAACATTAGATTGGTGAACCACTTGATTTCATATCTTTAAACAATTTAAATAATAATTGTTTAACTATCTGTTATGATCTTGAATGTTTTTGGTAAAGCAATATTTTCTTAAGAAAGAACCATTAAAAGAAAATTCTTTGAAAAGAAAATAATTGATATAGTAATCTTTAATGCATTATTGCAGGGTTTTCGCTAGCTTTTGACCAGCATTGGTAATTTGGTGAATAAAAAGTAAAAAACAGTAGCCAAATGAAAACAAACGTTAGTAAAATAGACTCAAAGTGAAACACTGAAAAACTTAATTTTAACCCCTTATGTATCCCTTTTTTTTATGTGTTCTAAAATAACATAATTTTTTGTGATTGCTTAGAAAATAGAAATCCTACTATAAATTACAAAAAAATATTAAAATTAAGTACATTCTAAAATAGCATGATTATATCAGCATGATTATTATTAAAGGCATCTCTTTTCTGCATGTGCTTATATTTACTGTATTTTATTTTGTACAGTAGAATTTTGTTAAATCCTTCATTATTTTAGAATTGTGTTAGTTTAATTTAAAGTAAGAATAGTTTAAATGTTCTTAATTCATTCTGAATCCATAAAAAGTGTGTTTTATTTCTATTTTATTTATTGATGAAATGTAAATTTCATTATGGAATATTAACCAGAAACAAATGCTGAACTTTTTATATTGTTATAAGTATAAACAAGATAATCATATTTAATTGTACTGTAGATGATCTTTATAAGAGTGCACAACCTTTTCAAGAGAAGGGCCACTTACAAATGTGTCTGTGTGGTCGAGGGCCACACCAATAATACGTAAAGAATTCGATTTTGAGGCCTGGAGTTTGGGTGTGTGAAGGGGGGGGGGGGGGTTACCCCTTTAAGTTTGCTTATCCAGTCAAAATAACCAATTCTGTTGGTAAGGATGTATCAGCAGATTTTACATTTGTATATACATCAGATATAGTAATCATTATTTTCAAGATGCAATAGTATTTTTTTACTTTAATATGAGTAAATTTGCAATTTTACCGCGTGTGATTGACAAAATTCGCGATATTCCCGTATCTGACCTAAGATATTTACTATTTTTCAGAAACCGATCGATAAAATGCCTAATTCTTTCATGTCTATTCGATGAAATTTGTAATTTTCCGCCCTCAATTGACAAAATACGCATTTTCCCGCACCCAATCAACGAAATTCTCGATGTTTAACTAACTTTGTCAAAATCTGCAATTTTTTTACGCGGCAAGATGAAATACACGATTTTTTCCTCTCGATAAACTGATAAAACTCAAGACTATTTCCTTAAGAGTATTTGCCGATTAGCGAAATTTTCAATTTTTCAGCGCATCAACGCGATTTTTTATTTATTTATTTATTTATTTATTTTTGGAGTCCATGATCAACAAAATTCCCGTTTTTTTTCATGCGATAAACATGTGATTTTTCCGTAGCCGATGATTTAATTTGCAATTTTTTCGTGCATCATTCGACAAAATTTGTGAATTTTTGGTGCTCAAACAGTGAAATTTAAGAGCCTCATGGGCAAAAGTCAAAATTTTTCCATACCTAATGAAAGAATTTGCAATTTTACCGAGCCTCATCGATAAAATTAGCTATCTTTCCGCACTTGATCGATGAAATTCTCGATTGTTCCGTATCTGATCAACGAAATTTGCGATTCTTAAATACATGACGAAATCATATTTTTTCGCTGTAAATTGACGAAATTTAAGATTTTTTTTCGAGCGACCTATGTACAAAAACTGCAATTTTTTCCAGTTGTAAATTGACGTAATTCGCGGGCCACACGTTAATTCATCACGGGCCACTTTTGGCCCGCGGGCCACAGATTGTGCATCCCTAATCTTTAGATTAAAAAAAATTCATGCTTTTAAAAATTTCCATTTAATAAATGGTAATAAAAATCAGTAAATTGAGATAGTTTTCTGACAAACTGCATTTGAAAGTGCATTTTTTCTCCTGTTTGATGATGTGAAAATTTAAATTATGCAATGTTTAGAAATAATTAATTTATTCAAAAAAAAAAAAAAAAAAAAAAAAGATATTGATTCCTTAGATTATAACCACTGTATCTATGACACCAGTATTATTACTCATGGACTTGTGTTTGCTATATTATACCCAGGGTTCACTATTTTGTTCACTTTTTTGTAAAAAGTCCAGGATGCTGAAAGAAAATCTGCTGATTTTATTTCTGTATGTTTGACAAATAAAATTATATAATGTAATAGTTATTCTTACATTATTTATTAAGAATAATATATCTATATATTTTTCAATTAATCATTTTATAATTAGAATAACTGCATATTTTTCATAATCTAGTAAATCCATTAAGAAAATGTTCATTACATGTTGGTACAATTCATTTTAGACAATATTTTACTGTAAAAATAATCTTATGCTTCATATACCAAACACTTTTGATTAAGCTCAATCAGAATGTAAATCAAAACTGTAAACTTGAACAGAATGTGCTACAGAGAGATTTCTCTACTACTGCAGACATAACCAATGAATTCTTGTCACTTTAGAAATCTGAGAACCGAGAATTTACAATAAATGTTTACTGAAAAAAAAAAAAAAAAAAAAAAAAAAAATGACTGTATCACATCAACCCGCATTCTATTACGTATGCTTTATCCAATGTACATGATTGAGGACTTATTAATGGCCAAGAAGAAATAACAAGGAAATGGGTCAACGACATCAATAAAAAAATTTTTTAATTGATTGTTAAATTTTTCATTAAGGCATCTCCATTTCTTGATCCATATTTTTCTGATGCAATCATAAATAATCTATCACCAACACAATGGTGGGAATCACTGAAAAGATAACAGTGACTTAGAAAATATTTAAAATTTTGCATGTCATCTTTTTCACTGCGTCGCTCCATCAGTAAACATTGAACATATTTTTTCCAATTTCAGCATGATTCAAAACAAACTTACAAGTAGGCTTAGCTTACAAACTGTTACAAAATTAGTAACAGCTTATAAAATGTTAAATTCTAAAGACAAACAACTCACACCTGATCTTTTGTAGCATTTGACGACTATTAAATATTTTACAACTTTCATGTATCTTGAATTATAAAATTTTGTAGCATGCATTTTATATATTTCTGTTAATTTCTAAATTATTTCCTGGTTATTTTGCATTTAAGATTTTAATTAAAAGAAAATTTTTATCATTATATTTTTCTACTTCTAATTGATGTTCATCCCGTAGTAAAATGTGTACATAAATAGGTAGTTATATGTGATATTTTGATACAAAAGTTGTTTCTTGAAAAGGAAAAATCAATATATTTATTTATTATTTTTGAATTCTGCAATTTACATTACAGTTTTTAATTAATTAAAAGTGTATGAAATAAACAAAATTATATTTTCTTTTGGTTAGTTTCTTCCAGGATTTTTTCTGGCAATTTTTCCAAGAATAAAATAAAGCAGGCAACCCTGTTATAAAACCATGTAATACTATTAAAAGGTCACAAATGCTTAAAAAGGTATACTTTTTTTTTTTTTTTTTACTTGTTTGTAGTTGTTCCATCACTGGATGTAGTATCTGTAAAGGATAAACACTACTATATTCATTCTGGCAAGCATAACATCCCACTAAATGTAAAAATACCATAGTAAATATATTTTATCATTAACAGTTTCCAACCTGTTGTTATGTATTCACAAGCTTTTTTAGTAATTTGCTTTTATCATTTTTGATAATTTTATGTGTATAATAAATATTATTTTGCTATTTTGAGTATAATTGGTGATTGGCTACAATAAACATTGTTGACGACAACCAGTTTTAAACATCTCTCTTCTTGGCATGTATAATACATAAATATTTCTAAATAAAAATGTTTAACAAGTAAATAACAAGTTTTTTGAAAACAAATTCAAACAGTGTGTTTTTAGAACTAAAAATGAGTGTACAGTCTTACTCAATATACAGGCTGTACAAAGTTCCTTCATCTTCCAGAGCAGCTTTTTTGAACTTAGCACAAAGTTTGTTTTACAAAATACTAATAAAAAGACTGTAATATAGATTTCTTTAAAATACTAAAATTTTCAACTCCTTTTAAAATGTATGTATGTATTCTTATTTATTTTTACTTTTTCTTTTAGGATAAAACAGAGGATGTTATTGACCCAATTTTTGTAAGTTTAACAATTTATATTGCTAATTTAATGTGGTTTTATTAGCAAATTTATTGATTTACATTGCTTTGTTCATATTATAATTTAGTATATGTGTTTCAGCTATTTAAGAATAATAAGGTGGATATTTGTTTTATTATTTTAAGATTACTATTAACAATTTTTACTAATTTTAAACTCATGATCTGGATTTATTTTTGTTAATTTCTCTATTGTATTGATTTTGAACCGTAAAGATTCAAAAGGATTTAGAACATTGATATCAAACCTTTTTTGACTATGGTTGCTAAAAAATCTCAATTATTATTTATCAACATTCTAACAAGCAAAAAGTTATCTAACTTAGGAAATATCTTAAAGGTTAATATTATTTGCCTAAAAAAATCATTATTTTTTTTCTATACATTGAAATATTAATATGAAATTGTTTTGAAGGTATTAATCTTTAACATCATTAATTTTTCTTTTATTATTAAAAATCAAAATGGCTGTGCTGGAGCTGTGGTAATATAAGGTGGCTAAAAATGTAGCTCTTTGTAGCTGACAGCCCATATTTTCTCCCGAATGAATCTGCAAAAAATAATTCTGTTAATTTACATTAGATTTGCAATTGCACAAACTTTGCTGCAAAATTCACCCTCTGCTGCATCAGTGCACTCATTCATCAACTCAACAACATCAATGTGAAATTAATGTTAGCATTAGGACCTTCATTGTCCATTAGTCAAATTTGCAAGAGAAGTACATAGGATCATTAAAATGTTCATATTTATATTTAAAAAAAAAAAACATACATACATAAAATCCCAATAGTATAATTTTCTGTGTTAATATGCAGCAAATCAAAATTTATCTGCGACCCAAGTATGTTGGACCAAACTTGCTAGTTGTCTGAGCGTAGCGAAGTCTTATACTCAGAGTATGTAACGATATTAAAAATCAAAAAAATTCTTTCGTCTAGCAAATCTCAAAAAGTACTTGTCGGATTTAGATTCTGTTTGTACCAGATGGTACCTATGAAGGTTACCTCGTGAATGCACCTACTTTCAAAAATTAATTCCAAATAGTTTAAAAGTTATACTAAAAAAACTGATAAAAAAGCACAATTTATTTGCATACGTCACAGAAATTTGATGTACGTCACTTTTCACCCACTGGATGTTTTCGTTAAATTCCAGAATTCAAGCACATGGAGAAAAGAAAATACGCATGCAATTTTTATTTACTTAAAATAAAACATACTTAAATGAAATAAAAAAATTGGAAAGGAAATCTATTTTATTATTATTATTTATTTATATATTTAAAACAAAAAAGCCATAATACTTAGTAACTTAGTATTTGAGATTTTGCGGTAATCTTTATAATAGCATTTTTTAATTGCCATTAGCATTTTATATATTTCACATGTGCAGATTGGAAACAATTATTTCGTTTTTAAATAAAATACGTGTTTGACATGCGTTCTTTAGATATTACTTTTAATCATAGATTATATTCTGTTATATTTTTTACATAGATTACTTAAAATTATTTCTCATTAAGCAATGTGTCATCCCCTGTGATTATTGCGTGATTGCACATATTTTTTTATGGTTAAATTTTATGAAAACATAAATATGCCACAGATGTCATATGCTTTCTAAGTTGGCGCGATTGCAACAAAATGGCGATTGAATGTCTCACATGGTAACCCATTTATTTTGTTTCATCAATCTATTTAAAAAAGAAACAACAGTGGAAGCAATACAGGGCTTGAAATTCAATTTTCCAGAGGAGGGGAGACTCCCTACCAACATTTATAAATGGAGGGGAGTTTAGCTGTTTGGAAGGGAGAAAAAAAATCTTTAAAAACTACTGTTTAATGTGCTATTTAAAGAATTACACAAATACAGACATGACAAAACACCGCTGAAGCAATTTTTATTAACAAATTGTTATGCAAAATTAGATTTTTTATTTAAAAAAAGTCACGATTTTATATAGTTTATTTAGTTTTCAAAAGGATAAATTCTCTTCCTGTGCTAATTATTTTTGTTTCTATAAACTGTTTTTGGTTCAGGTTAGAGTGTGATTCAGGGTGAAAATTTTTTTTCGGAAATTCACATCGCGTTTTCGAAAATCGTCGGGGGGGGGGGAGGAATTCCGCAAGTTACTTCCCCCTTGAGGGGGATTATCCGCGATCTTAAGACGAAATCAGCGATTTATCTGCGAAATTTTAGCAAAATCGGCGATTTATAGCGATCTTTTGTCGAAATCGGCGTTTTATAGCGATCTTTTGTAGAAATCGGCGTTTGTTACGACGATCTTTAGACAAAATTTGCATTTTTACGCGATCTTTTCTCGAAAACGGCGTTTTATTCCCACGATCTTTTGACGAAATCGGCGTTTTTCCCATGATCTTTTGATGAATCGGCTTTTTTGTTTAAAATGATTTTTCGACAAAATATTTTTAAGCGATCATTTATCGAAAACGGCGTTTTTTCCGCAATTTTTAGACGAAATCGACGTTTTCCCGCGATCTTTAGACGAAATCAGCATTTTATCTGCCATATTTGATGAAATTGCCGTTTTTTTTTACGCGATCCGCGCAGGAAATTCGCGTTTTTTAGCAATCTTTTAATAAAGTTCGTTGACAAAAACACTGAAGAAATCGTCGTTTTTCCACGAAATATTGACGAAATGTGTGCTTTTCGGCGATCCTTTTACGAAATTTACATTTCTCCGCGATTGTTTTTTCCGTGCGCAAAACCGTACAAGTTGGCAACTATGCGGAATTGATAACCCAATTCCAAATTTTCGGAAATTTCGGACGAGAATCATCCCTGGTTCAGGCTGATTTTAGGTTGAGTGAGAACACAGAGTCTAAAGTAAATCGCCCCCCCCCCCCCTTTCACACAATCCACTGTAACATTTCAGAAAATTTGCTGTAAATTAAAAAAAAAAAACACCCCTGAAGAATCCTTTGATAAATTTGGTGTTTTCCTGCGATCCTTTAAAGAAATTCAAATGCAGGGACGTGTTAAGAGAAAACTGCGCTTGGGGCAAAGTTTCAATTTAGCGTTCTTTTTCTTCTTACCGGCCAAAAATGATGTTGGTTGTAGAAAATCAGCGCCCCTAAGTTTCTGCACCCGGGGCGACTGCCTCTTCGCCCCCACCTGCCCCTTTTCACACGACGCTGTTTATATGCCGATCCTTTCACAAAATTTGCGTTTATTCCGCAATCATTTCACGAAATTCGCGTTTATTTCACGATCCTTTCACAAAATTCGTGTTTATTCTGCGATTTTTTTTAAGAAATTCGTGTTTTATCGAGATCTTTTAAGGAAAGTCTAGATTTTTTTTCGCGATTCTTTGAGAAAATTGCCGTTTTTATTGCGTAATCTAACAAAATTTTCTGCGAACGATTGATGAAATTGATTGTGAAAATATGCAATTCAGCTCGTTTTCAAAAGCTATGAAAAATCGGTAATTAGCCCGGAAATTTAGACATAACTTTCCAAATTTCGGGGTTGATAAACGATGTTTCATAACTTTTGAAATCGAATGCGTTATTTTTATCGAAATTTTGAAATGGAATTACTCCGTTCTCGCGACGGTAAATCGCACGAAACTTGTCAATTGATCGCGGGGAAAAAAATGCGAAATTTGACGATTGGTTGCGGGAAAATAGCGTGAATTCCAACGATTTTTCGCAGCAAAATGTCATTCAGTCGCACGAAAATATCACAAAAAAAGGAAGTTAATCGTAGTTTTAAAATGAAAAATTTTTCGGAAAATTCAGGAATTTTTTTGGGCGGGAGAGTCCCGCCTACGATATTTTTTTGGGCGGGATTTCAAAATTTCGGGCGCGAATCCCGCCATCCCGCCCTGAAGTTCAAGCCCTGCAATAAGTAAACAGTTATAAATAATAAAGAGAATAATAAATAGATTAATGAATAGAATAAAATACATAAATAACACAATAAACCATAAATATTAACATTTAGAGCAATATTCAAAACTTCCACCAAATCAAAGTTTTTGCCAATTTGCGGGAGAAAAAATCGCGCTACGTAGTGCGTATGTGACTTTCGTACAATATGTATATGTAAAAATAAGCATAAACGTTTATCAGGTTTATTTATGCGGCTGTTCATCTATTTGCAACAAATCTCGCTTTTTGACTCCAAACTGGAGTGCCAAGGTAAAAGTAATGTTAGAAAAGTACTATTAGGGCAAGTATATCATATATGCACCGGATTTGGGGCAAATTTGGCAAAATCTTTTTTTTAAATATTAGTTACATATATATTTTTCAATTATTTTCTATTATTTAAAAAGGGAAATAACAATAAATAAAAACACGATTAATTAATAAATATTGAAAAAAACTATATATATATTTTTTAAGTAAATAAACAATTTATTAATAAATAAAAAACAATATCAGGGTTACTAAGCCATGCAAAATAACGTTATTCTGGCACCAATTATGCCATATATAAGTTCCGTGTTCTTTTCTGGTTTTTTGGAGAGCTTTATTATTTATGTATTTATTTATTTATTTATTTGGCATTAAAGGAACCAATCTCATTTCAATCTTCAGCCTTGGGGTTGCATTTTTAATACTTACCAACAAAGTTGAAAAGTGTTTATGCATTCGGTTTCTTTGTCCATGTGGCCATACATCCGCCTGGCCTCGCTCTAATACCTGTAAATATACGCTTATTTTAATGTGATTTGTAAACCTTTTTAAGGTCCCCTAGGCATGTTTGGTATTGTATATGATGTATGTGAGATTGAAGTTCCTTTAAAGGAGCACCCAAAAGAATTTGATTATATTATCGTCTATGGGTAAGAAACGTTCACAGAGTATGTTAATGACATTACGCTATTGCAGATGAATTGAAAATGATATAAATCACCGAGTTTCACTATGATTACGTTATAACAGAATATTCATAGCATTTTTATTCTATTTACAGGGACACATTAAAAAAATCAGCTACAATACTGTCTTTTAGTAACACTTGTTGAAATTTGTTTAAATTTTGGCATGCGCTTTTAAATTTAACTATTTTTTAAGTACGTTCAAAATTATATAAATACATAGCGCATACAGTTGTCGTCTGATACGTCCCTCTGTCTGACTATCCATCAGTCTGTCCACATATAACTCCACAAAAACTACCCAACCGAAACGATTGAAATTTTAAATATGTATTTGATGCAAATTTTGTTGAGTCATTAGAAATTTTAGTAAAATTGGGTACATAGTTCAAATATAGGGTCAGTTAAAATACTCCGCTACATTACGGCCGAAGGGTTGAGATAGTTCCAAATACTTTTTAATTATAACTACCATTGAAACATGAAGAGATTATTGTAAAATTTATGAAGACGCTCTAGAATATAAATTTTGCAGAATATGCCGCACAAAGAAAACTTATTATTAACTTACAAGATACCACAAAAGACTTCCGAAACATAATGGTATGTGGGGGGAAGGGGTAGTATTTTTTTCCCAATCAAAGAGATTTTATCATAGAGACATTTCCTCATTTGTCATTACAGGTCTTTAAAATAATAACTTATTCGGGTAAAAATGCATAATCGAGTTCATTTTGGCATATTTGAACCTGCATGTTTTGCCGAAGAAATGTGTTCAGATTTCTAAATCACTTGTGATGATTCTTTGACATCTCAAAGGTTATGCAGATGAGATATTCAAATGTCGTGTCATATCTTATATTACAAGCATTGCATTTTAGCATATAAAGCATTTTATTTATTCCAAGATATTGCTCAACTTCTTGAGAATAGGTTTGAAAACAAAATAAAACTGTATGTAGTGGCTAGCATGCACGATCCATTTAAATCGAATTAATTATATCTAGAACACACAGTTAAACGACGCATTGCATTCCTTTGTTGGCATTTTCGGAATTTTTATGTATCACTTTTTAAAGAGAGAATTCCCTAAATTCCTATCGAGAACCTCATCGCATCAATAGAAATCAGATGTAGATATTATACTTTTATGTATATTAACTATTATGTATTAATTATTTAAGGGGTCCATACACCATATAAAGCATTCCCTTTTTCTATTCAATATTCATGATTTGTGCCATTTTTAGGTCCTAAAATTGCTGTAGTGTCTGTTTATGTTTTTGATGTAATTTGAAAGAGCTCAAATTCCGATACAAGTTATTTTAGTATTTTATTATCTGTATTACTTTTAACGCGTTGCGTATTTCCAAATTTATACACATGCACGGGTTTTTTGCATAAATTGCTTTTCCATTTTTTAACCGTGTATACAAATTTATATAGACTATTTTGTAATTCTATATTTTACTTTGGCCATTTTCATCTTTGAACTTGTGGCAGTATATGGTCAATTAAAGGTAGCATGTTATTATTTTTTCTTTTACTTTTTGCAAATTATTGTTAAATCTATGTTCTCAGCAATATCGCTCAGACTAATCCCTCTAAGGGAAGTCCTAGTATAAGAAATTATAGTAGCCCATAAAATAAGCAGAGTTTATATTTACAAAGAAAATATAAGCAAAAGGTATAAGTAAAAGGTACAGTAAATATAATAAATCTAGAAATAAAAATTACATTTTAGCTACTTTTCATAGCTCAGAATTTATTTTAAAGCTATGAGACTGATCTGCAAGGTAAAAATGAAATCTGCAGCATTGCTGCCGTGCTGCACTGTTTCTGTTACCAAGCATAAAATGAATATGAATTTTCATGTAAAAATTTGACTTTGAACATTCTTTAAAAAAAAAAGAAAAAAAAAAAAAAAATGATCAAACCAAATAATCTTGTGTATCTCTCTCTCAAAAAAAAAAAAAAAAAAAAAAAAAAAAAGTGTTGAAAATGTATGGTTAAAATAGAAAAATGATCTGATGAAAATGGTTGAAATTATCTAGCTAGCTAACATCTTGACATTATTATGTTACCATAATGAAATTTAATTAAAAATATGTATATGTATGTTAATGATGTTAAAGCCTGATATAATATGTCTACCTTCAAACAATTTTCATCTGATGCAGCGCTTCTCAACCTAGTGTATGTGACGGTCTTACTGGGGATACATGAATATAAAATTGGTAATGGCAGAAATCATAAATGTGGTTAATAAACCCACTAAAATGTTAGAAATGGCAATGTAATTTCTATCGATTTATAATATGGTTGTGATAAGAAGATTGGTAATGAAAATAAGCATGTGTGCATTAGTTACTTGAGTAGAAAAGGGGAATGGAAGGACATATTTATGAGAAATGGGAGTACGTAAAAGGAAAAGACTAAGAAAGGAGTATATGAAAGAAAAAAGTTGGGAAGTGCTGATATAATGCATAATTATCTAAAAAAAATCTGATTTTTCAGTCAATGATGAATATTATTGCCTTTAATGAATAGTAAAATTTTATTTAAGGCTTATTAAATTAAAATTATCCTATCTCAACTGCAATTTCTAACCTTTTTTCTTTCTTTTTTCCCCTCAATATTAATCCTATAACATAAGCCATGCTAACTAGAAATCTGTATTTATAATTTTATATTGTTATTTGAGGAAGGTAACAAATTGTGAGGTATTATTTCCATTGACCTCTTCTATATTACATTCATTTCATTTAAAAATCTAAACCTTTCATTCATTTATTTTAAGATACACACCTTCATATTTTAAATACAGGGTGTCCATTACAGAACTCTGGGTTCTCGCAGTAGAATTTTTTAATCCAATCATAAAATTACATTTATGTTTTGGGGTAAATAGTACAATTATTGACACCTAAAATGCAAGTTTTCTATAGTGGAACTCAGTGTGACTTAATTTTTATAGCTAAAATGAAACAAAAATTTTATTTAAAACCATTAAAGGTGCTATTTTTTGATAATGCATAGATAAATTAACTGAATCTAAAAATAAATTTAAAAATATAAACGAATGTAAGACAGAAATTATAGTTATTAGCACTTGATTTGACAGTTATTGGCACCCTCCAAAATATCATCTACATGAACGCAAAGAGAGAAGAAATCATTAAACTATTTGCATGCATATTTAATAATCATTTTAATTATAATGAAATTAATTATATTAAGTGAAATTTCTATGAAATTAACTTATTTTGTGCAAATTTTTAATAACAAATGACTGGAAGTATAGAAAAGCTACAAAAAAAATGGCCATGACTCTCTTTTTTCTTTCTTCTATCTTTACAAGAAGAAATCAATGGATTCTTGAAATTTTTTGACATCCAGTTTTTGATGGATTTATATGTTTTAGGGGTCAGAGATACCAAAAAATGTTTTTACAAAATGGGTGTCTGTATGGACGTATGTGACACAGATTTTGTGGGTGATCTATCTATGGAACTAATGCACGAAATTTAATGACAATTTATATTCAGTTAGTCCCCAATATATATTAGTGCTGGTTTGTTTTTGGTGTATATTGCTTAACATGTGGCATTGCTATGCAGCATTTTTCATGATTTCCGCAATAGCTCAATCTCCAAACTAATGCACAGATTTTCATCAAGCTTCAGATTAAGTTAGTCTATGACATGAATAGGCATATTCTACATTCTGGTGTTAGTCGCTCAACAGATGGCGCGGCTATATTGCATTTTTGACAATTTCCCCAATAGCTCAATCTCCAAAACAAATGCATGGATTTTCATCAAACTTCAGATTCAATTAGATATAGCAGATTAAGTTTTGGTGTAAATCAACCAACAAATAGCATTACTATGCTGAATTTTGCATTATTTACATGATTTTAGCAATAGTCATATCTCAAGAACTAATGCAGAGAATTTCATATCATTAAAGTCCCATGATGAGCAAGCCCCACCAGTGGCCGAGAGGTAGGGACCTCTCAACTGGTAGACGGCAGGTGCTGGGTTCGAACCCAATCGCGGCTGTTGGCCTAACCGTTCGGAGTTTTCGTGGTTTTCTCCGAACCTTGCGTAAATACGGGTTAGGTTCCCTTAGAAAGACCCCCACGAAGGGCACTCCCCCCTGGTCCTATATCCCTAGTGTAGATAATCAGACGACAAAAATAAACCAAACCAAACCCATGATGAGCAAAGATTGCTATGTAATTTTGGCATTGTGATAGTGAATTTTGAACTACAGTATGGAACCATTTATCCGGAAACCAGTTAACTGGAAAACCAGTTATCCGGAATGATATTTCTAACAGACTGATGTAAGAATCTAAGTAGAAAAAAATACCATACACAGCAAGTTTGACATATATATTGCTTGAAGCAAATGTATAGTTTGATAACAGAATCTAGTATTTGAAATAGAAGCATATTTGGTTGTATTATAGATGTTTTCATTTTTATGCAGAGAAAACAGAAGAATTTTTGCTCCCAAGGAATTTTCATAAATTACCTTCGTTCATATTCACATTTTGATCTTACTTCATCTGATTCTTAGTTCAAGTATTCTAATAATTAATTTGTAATACCACAACTACATACATTCCACAAAATTTATCAAATGGATGCAGCTTTAATGCCCAACCAGTTAACCGGAAATACCAGTTATCTAGAATACGTCTGGTCCCAGCCATTCCAGATAAATGGTTCTATACTGTAGTATTGACACATATGAGGTAAAAGAAAGTTTTGGGATTGCCATTTCAGACTAGTTTATCTTTGTACTTACTTGTAGTTCTCGTTTTTGTACTTGCTCTACTATCCCAGGGTATATATTTTTACTTTCTTCTATCTTTACAAGAAGAAAGTATTGGATTAATGAAAATTTTCGACTTCCGGTTTTCGACGGATTTATACATTTTAGAAGGTCCTGAACACGTTTTGACTATTTTTAGAAAATGTCTGTCTGTGAGTCTGTCCGTCTGTCTGTGAGTCTGTGTGTCTGTCTGTGAGTCTGTCTGTCTGTATGTGACAAAAAATTTGTGGGCGCTCTATCTCAAGAACTAATGCTCGAAATTTAATAAAATTTTATATTCAGTTAGACCTTGATATGAATTAGTGCCTATTGGTTTTTGGTGAAAATTGACCTGCAGGTGGCGCTGCTATACTACGTTTTTCATGATTTTCAAGATTGCTATATCTCAAGAACTAATGCACAGAATTTCACCAAACTTCAGATTCTGTGACCCCTTGATGTACATAGACGCTGATTAAGTTTTGGTGTAAATTGGCCAGCAGGTGGCGCTGCTATGCCACGTTTTTCATGTTTTTCATGATAGCTATATCTCAAAAACTAATGCACAGAATTTCACCAAACTTCAGATTCCGCGATACCTTGAGATACATAGCCGCTGATAAGGTTTTGGTGTGAACTGCCCTATAGGTGGCGCTGCTATGCTACATTTTGCACGATTTTTGCGATTGCTATATCTCAAGAAGTAATGCAGAGAACTTCATCAAATTTTAGATTCTGTTACACTAGAATATATAACATAATTAGACGCTGATTACATTTTGGTATTAACCTTGCAACAGGTGGTGCAGCTATGCTGCATTTTGCACGATTTTTCCGATAGCAAACAACAACCAAATCTCAACAACCAAAGCACAGAATTTCATAAAACTTCAGATTTTGTTACAAAATGATGTATAACATAATTACACGATGATTATGTTTTGTTATAAATCCTTCAACTGATCGTGCTGCTGTGCTATAATTTACACGTTAAAAAAAAAAAAAAAAACTAGCTATATCTCAAGAACTAATGCACAGAATTTCATCAAACTTCAGATTCTTTTACATCATAACATAATTAGACTTTTTTTTTACATTTTGGCATAAATTGTCCAAGATATGGTGTTGCTGTGCTACGTTTTGCAAATTTTTTCTTATAATTATATCTCAAGAACTAATGGACGAAATTCCATCAAATTTCAGATTCTGTTAGGTCTTGACATAAATAGATGCTTATTAGGTTTTAGTACAAATTACCCAAGATGAGGCACAACTAAGCTCCTTTTCTCAGAATATTAATTAAATTTTGCGTTTTAGGCTTTTCGGATACCAGAATCTCATTAGGCTAGGTCAAATGTTCGAGGAAATTCGATAGTGGGTAACTTTGGGGTCACCACGTTTTTTTTTTTTTATTTATATATATATATATATATATATATATATATATATATATATATTAAAATGTACTTATGAGATAGAAGAAAGTTTCGGGATTGACACATCCAACTAGTTTCTTCATGTTTTACAAGAATATGACAATTAATTGTAAATTCATTTAAACTATTGTTGTCACTATCATCATAACATTGATATAAAGGTCTAATTCAGATGATTTTAACTCTAATTTGACACCTTCGTTCAATTTCTTAGCTTTTAAATTGTCTGTTTTCTTTACTTCTCTTTTTCATTTTCACTCTTTTTTAGCAACTTGTTCCACTTTTTTCTTCTGTTTAGCTTCGAACATTTATTTTAATTTTTTCTAGTCATTACAGTGGTGCTCAAACCATTTTTTAAAAAATCTTTTTCATTTGGAATACTAGGTTAAAAAAGGATATGTAAACTATGTGGTCATACATTTAATTATTGTTCATTCTGTTGATCTTATCTCTGCACTTTATATTCTTTCCCTACCAAGTTGCATGCTATTTTTTGTTTGAGTCATAGCAAAGATAAATCTATCTTGTGAAGATGGTGTAGTTTACCTTCTGCCTTTTTTATTTTGATTAAGAATTAGAATTGGTAAAAATATAGGTTCTGCTAATAAACTAATTTGTTTTTTCGACTTTTTAAAATGCTTGAAGTAATAACTTTAGTTTCATTTTTTGTATTGCTATTTATTCTTGCAAACATGTCTTTCCCTAGGATATTTTTAAACACTTTGAAACTTAAAATAACTGTATCTGGAACAATAACAGAAGAGTTTTTTACCCCAGGCATATAGCTCCATCAAAAGCATTGCATCCGTGGATATATCCCACATTTTTTAAAGCTTTTTTTTTATCCAGTCTTCTTTAATTAATGTAATCACTTTTTGAAGAGCTAGTACTAAATATTCATTTGTAAGGATGCTATCTAAATTTTTGCTATACTCTTCTAAAAAGGCTGCCCTCCATGCTGTTTTTAAACCTTTGAGTAATGTAACATTACATGGCTATAAGATTTTAGTTGAATTTGAGTATAATAAAACAAGTATTATACCCTCTTTTCAGCCTAAGTTACTTAAATGAAATATAACATAGCATTTAAGGCCATAAAATAAAATGACTGTCATAACAACACTTTTCTTAAAGGATAGTATCAATATATTTGCCATATACTCATAGATGGCCTCTGCTGCCATCCATTCACTCTCAGTTAAACCAACCTCTAAAGAACTCTTGGCACAGAATGGATAATACTATTCAGCATCTTTTATACTGGTTAATTATTATTGATGAATATTCAAGCCCAGAGGCTTAAAAAGTTTGCATAACTGTAAGTAAAGATGTTGCAGGTCTTTTATCCATCTCAATGACATTACTGAAACTTCAGGGCTCATCTAAAAGCCTATTTCATCTTCATTAAAAACTCTGGTTGGATCACTCAAAATATCAAAAGATCTTCTTTCAAATGTTTCAGCTTGTTGGAACCTGCCTTTCAAATCATTTTCACCACCAGTAGCACCTATCACTGTAATTCTTTGATTCTAGAAGTGACAAACATTGGTGCCATTTTACAAAGGCATGATACCATTCTCCACAAGGAAAATTATCTTTAAAGGCAGTTTCGGATTTATTAACGCTAAGAAATTTTTATATTGAATATTTAAATGTTTTATATAGAAGTAAATGATTTTATTTATACACTATATTGCCATTGATTATGGGACACTTGCGATTTTAGATATTTTACTAAATATCTAGAAAAATACATGAGGAATCATCTCGAAACTCTTAGTGTATAAATATAATAGTATAAGTCATACATCTCCGTCAAGATTTTTTCCCGAAACTCCAAAGGGGGCCGTCAACAAATTAAAAAAGAATGAATATCTTTTGAATAACCCTGTCAAAACTAATGTAGCAAAAGAGCTCAAACTCTAGATTGTAATTGAATGCCTTATTGTAAGAAGCCTTGTTCATTTTTATGCAAATAGCATGCATACTCGCAGAGTAATTAAGGTTTTTATAAAAATGATCCCAAATTTTTCCAAGTTTTTTCCTTATAATTTTCAGAGTTCTTAATATAAAATATTATTTTTTTTCAGAAAATATGACAAACAACATTGCACACAGTACCCTGTAATCAGAATTCAAAAATAAGGAAAATTGTATAAAAAATGAGTTGGTTTACTAAATAATTTTTTACTGTGCATGCGTCAACGATATCAAAATTTCATTTGCATATTATGTTAGCTAAATGTATAGAGCAACTTTTGTGAAAGTCACAAAATCATAACTTAAAAATTCTGACAATAATCGTCAATTGAATAAGTCGAAAATCCGTTATTCTCAAAATGAAGCAAAAACAAGAGGGGTTGTATCCATATATTCATTGATTAGTGTCAATATAGAATACACAATATGGGATGTACTACTGCATTTGGATAAAATCCCTCATTTTTTTGCTTCATTTTGGAAACAACGGATTTTGTTCTTTTTCTATAGACGATTACTTTCAGAATTTTCAAGCTATGATTTTGAGACTTTTACAAAAGTTGCTCTATACATTTAGCTAACATAATATGCAAATGAAATTTTGATATCTTTGACGCATGCGCAGTAAAAAATTATATAGTAAACCTACTCATTTTTCATACAATTTTTATTATTTTTTAATTCTGATTACAGGGTACTGTGTGCAATGTTGTTTGTCATATTTTCTGAAAAAAATATTATTTTATATTAAGAACTCTGAAAATTATAATGGAAAAACTTGGAAAAATTTGGGACCATTTTTATAAAAACCTTAATTACTCTGCGAGTGTGCATGCTATTTGCATAAAAATTAACACAGTGTATTACAATAAGGCATTCAATCATAATCTAGAGTTTGAGCGCTTTTGCTACATTAGTTTTGACAGGGTTATTCAAAAGATATTCATTCTTTTTTAATTTGTTGACGGTCCCCTATGGCGTTTCGGTAAAAAATCTTCACGCAGATGTATGACGTATACTATTATATTTATACACTAAGAGTTTCGAGATGATTCCTCATGTATTTTTCTAGATATTTAGTAAAATGTCTAAAATCGCAAGTGTCCCATAATCAATGGCAATATAGTGTATAATTATTTATATTTAGAAGAAAAATATATTTAAATTTAAAAAATGAATAGACGTTAGTATATTAACTGAAAGTTTGACATGTTAATCACTGAAACAACACAGTTATTGCATCTCCATATCAGTAATTTGGCACTGGGACCAATAACTGTTAAAATTTTATATTTCAATTTAAAATTACTGGTAGATTATTTAAAAAGGTATTACTAAAAATGAAACACACAAAATACCTTATTTGAATTTTTTTGTGAAAATTAGTTATTGGCACTGGTGCCAATTACTGGATTTGTCATAGTTATTATAGGCAGTAATTGGCACCCACATCAAATAAATACCAGGGTTGCCACGCCACCTGGAAAACCGGGGAAGCACAGGGAATTTTAAATCTCCTCCCATAACAGGGAAAATCGGGAATTTCTTTAAAAATCCTAAAAAATCTGGAAAACACAGGGAATTTGGTAATGGCAAATTATAACATTTCTAATTAGCCTTCATACACGCATATATTTTTTCGCACTCAACATGGAATAAATACATTGCAGTACAGGGAAAATACAGGGAATTTTTTTTTCAAGATTAGAGTGGCAACCCTGAATACTTAGCGAGTTTTAAAATCAAATCAGTATTATCTTAGTTGTAAATATTACATATTTATCAAAAACAATCAAACTGAAAAGAAAAATGAAAATGAATATACTATTTTTTAATAAAAACGTACAACAGTGTATGCTTAACAAATAATGAAAAAAAAGTGACAATTTTTAAAAGATGAGACACTCCTCTGAACATCATGTTTTTAAAAATATGATGCAATTGATTTTTAGTCATGATATTACTCATGTGATCTTGAAAAAGAATGAATTATTCATTAAAATTATTTTCATCAAAACTTTTTTTGTTCGTTTGATGTTATAATTTCAATACAAATGTGCCTATAACTGTATATAGTACCAATGACCATACTGTTTACCCTATGTTTGTACTTAAAAGTAAAATTATCAAGATTTTTACCATTTAGTAGATTTCAATGTGTTCCTCACTGTGATGCGACTCACAAATGATATTCAATCTTCCCAATATCATGGCCAATATATTTGAAGTGATGATTGCATAGTTAATTTTACTTTCACAATGGAATAAAAATTTTAAATTGGCATAGAATTTATAATAAGAAACAATACATTCAATATAATATAATCTAAACATACTATAATATATCCAAGATATTGCATTGCTTTATTTTTAATCTTATGATTTTACTGAAGAGTTTAAAATTAATATTCTTATAGTGGACAGAAAAGGGTAGAACATGTCGAATCATGATGAGACTTTTGATGATAAATTGTAGGGAAAAGTTAAATTTCTTTAAAAAGAAAAAATCAAGAGAAATATGTTGTAAAATATGTCAAAAAGAAGTTAAACTCAAGAGTCTTAAATCAAAATCAGCACCATTGGGATCTGTTTATATCACCACATTAAACTATAGTCCTGAGAAAAATATTAAAAGTATTATGTAAAAATAGGTGTTATATCTACTTGAATGGTGTCAGCTTCACTTTCCTACTAACATTAGTGGCAGAAATATTAGGTTTTTATTTGTTATTCATTTATTTATGTATCAAGAGTGTATTAAGTGAAAGGTTGCTGTACTTGTGGCTTTTTTACCTCTGGTAAAAACTTTTTTATCCATCTACAATTTTTTTTAAACATATTTATTCATGTTTCTTATATTGATTATAATTTAATTTTGTTTCAGGTATTTATTTCTAAAATTTTGAATCTATCATTTAAACACAATGTTCCTTTATTTCTAACTGATCAGAAAATATTTAAACACATTCTAAATGGAACATTAGATGATAGTGCAAGATGTAGAGTTCTTTGTGTGGGTCAAAAAGTGACTCATTTTGCAACGATTGGCCCAGTATCTACACAAATACAAAAGGTAAATGCAATAGCAATATTTTTTATACTTTTTCCTAATTACTCAGCTTTACTTTATTTATTTAAAATTTTTCAAACATTAATTTTTTCAGAATGCCTTTATAGAAGCCTTAGAATCCGAGGGTTTTGATGTGTTAATATTCAAAGGATTTGATCCAGTTTTGCTACAACATGACTTAAATTCCCCAATTCCTTTACATTATGTGATTTCCCATGATGGAAACCTCATGCATGTTCTTGTTCTGTATGAAAGACCTGGAAAGTTTTGGTGGGCAGGTGGCTATACCCTTTCTAATAAAGAATTACTTAAACTACATGAATTAGGAATGTCAAAAGAAGATTTATATATGATTATTCTCTCTGCAGCATTTGATAAGTATGTTTATAATATGTGTGCATAAATTTATATATATATATATATATACAGTAGACTCCCTCAAATCCGCACTCCTAAAATCCGCACATATTTTATGGATGTAAACAATGAAACATTCAGTTCAAATGTAGGTGCAAAATTTGACTTTTTTAGTTTTATATCAGTTCCATACATTTTTTAATTTATAATTTTTGTTAAGATTACTGAATTCATGTTTTTTCATAAAGAAAGAATGATATATTTCTGAAAAAATAAAGATATTGCTGATATCATTGGTAATCACAATCTTATCAAATATGTTTATGTATTAATCAAGCTTTTTTAGTTATTAAGTCTATCTAAACTTGAAATAAAGCTTCATTATTTTATGATGCTGATGTGAATTAGTAATGTATCTTTACGAGGCAAGTTTCATTGAATAATTTAGGAAAAATACATTTCATCTGTATAATGAATATGTGATTGTACATTATTGATTATTAACTTGACCTTTGCTTTTAGTATTTTAATCATTTAAAAATTATCTAAATTTTTATTATTTTGGTTTGTTACTTATTTTAATATTTTAGTACATTGTAAGCATTCATTATACTTTTGATTTCGTTATTAATTACATTCAAATTACTTTTTTAAAAATGTAAACAATAAAGTGACCAGAAATCCGCAAAATTCTAAAATCCGCAAAACCTCTGGTCCCAAGCTGTGCGGATTTGAGGGAGTCTACTGTATATATATATATATATATATATATATATATTGTTTGTATGCAATATATATGCAGCATGTAAAGTTTTAATTTATGATATACAAATATAGTACTGCTCAAGCAATAAAGGCTACGAAATTTTTATATGAACTTTTGTTGATGGTCATCTGATGTTTTGAGTAAATAATATATTCACCTTATGTCAATTTTAGTATTTTTATGAATTGTGTACATATTAATCTATTAAAATCATAACATGACATTTAATATACATGATGTTAAAACATTAAAAACAAAATTAAAATTGTTTTTTTAGAATGAAGTTTGTAATGACAATATGTCATTTAACATCCATAATATTTGGTTTAATTTATTGAAGCATCTTAATCCCACCCCCTCATCCTTTCAATTTTAGAACTATTTTGTTATTTATATCTCATCTCCTCCCTTTTTTTCCCTTTCCATGTCCATATGTGGCACTTCTAGTTAAGTTTTTCCCCCTGATTTTCTCTCTTTTGTTCCTCAAAAATTTCACTCCATTTCTTATAGAGTTGGAGAGTGTGCCTTAGGTTGGAGTGAAAATGACCAAAAAAATGTATTTTTTTTTGGTCTTTTATAGGTCTAAAAAGTTGCCTTTTGACATACTGAATATAAGGTTACATTTTCGTTTCATTTGGAACTCATCTTTAGGATTCTACCAGCTCTTAATGATCATATAAGAGGGATATACAAATAACTTCATTATTTTCCTTTACACGTGAAAATCAAGATTTCACTATGCAGTGTAAATTATTCAACTTTTTACGAAATATTTAATTTTAGTAAAATAATCCACAAAAAATGACTGATTAAAGTATTATTTGTGAACAATCCAGTATCATTGTGTTTTAATTCTTTAAATGGTAAATCTAAACCTAAAATGTGAATTGTTGTATTGTCGCAAAGAAGATAAAGAAAAAACACAATAATTACATATATAGTTCACTTTCATTTTTTGAATATGCATGAAAGATAATTCTTTCAATGTAAATTAAAAACAGTTTTTTGAATATATAGCAGTATAATAAAAAGAAATGTAATGTACTGTAAAAGGATCTCTCATTTCACTCTAATTTATATTGGCATTTGGTATCAAAACTAGACATTACCTTTTGTGATCTTTCAAATGCTTTAATATGACAGGGAAGTTTAGGCTACTAAAAAGATGTACTTTTGATCTTTTTCTGAGAATTTTAAGCTCTTCTTTTGATAATCTATTAAGAATATAGAGTGATACGATTTCACATTCTTGCCAGTCAATAATATTAATATAGTCTGTAACACTGAAGTGCTATATTGGAATATGAAGCTGTCTTATTGTAACACCCCATTTCTCTTGCTTTCAATATTCATCAGAATTAAAGTTCTCAAACAAGATTTTTTTTTCATCAGTTATCATGCCTAGTAAATTTTTTTCTTAATGACAGAAGTATGAGTTTTGCTGAATAACAGGATCAACAATTTTCTTTAAATATTCCCCCAAATAACAAAGCAGCATAATTGATTTTAAAAAATCATTTTGAGCTCCATTTATGCAAGAATAATCTTTCTTGAAGTGAAACCACCTTGGCAAATATGCTTTCATTACAAATTCAGCCGTAATCTTTAGATTTTGGCATGGATTCTAACTTCCAATCTATAAACTAAGCAGTCACTAGCAGTAAACTAGCAGTTTTCAACCATCTAGAGTGAAAAGGTTCATACAGGTCCTGGAATTTCAAGAACGAGAAATTCTTCAGTACCAGTAGTTTCTTATTGAAAATTTCTCTTTAAATAAAGCAAAATTTTGTGCATTTGAACTAGAGTTATTTGTTTATTTGAAAAAAATAGTGGTATTTCATCTGGAAAACTAAAGGTACCCGTACGAATGCTGAGTGGTACATTTTTCCTAGATTATGATTTACCAGATTTGAAAAGTATTAGCCATTAGCCTAATGGCTAATGGCTAATTAGCCATCTGGCCATTATGGCTATTAGCCAATTATTAGGCCAGATAAACCATTAGCCAGTTTTTTTTTTTTTTTTTTTTTTTTTTTTTCTGAAGAAGCACCAAAGAGTATAAATAGAGGATATTCCACTGCACTTCTAGTAATGGTAAACTTTGATTTGCTTCCATACGCATGCATTTTGACTCTAAAAATGAGGACTGAAAACTTTTAAAACTTAATAAAATTTTTCAAATGTTTTAAAATAAAGTCAAAGTTTAAAAATGATAAAAGAAATTACACTAAACATTTTAAGTTTAAAAATGTCAAATGAGATTATAAAAAAAGTCTTGTAAATGTACAATTTATGGTAAGAATTTATTGTATGAATCGATGAAAATATAAATGTCCTAATAGAGGCCCTGAAAGAGTTTTTCAAAATTCATGAAATTTTGAACGTATATTAGAGGTATTAAAAGGCAACTTCTGGCTGCTATCCAAAATCAAAATTCCAACTTTTATTTTTTCACTTGAAAATGTCCAAGTGTTTTAGTTGAAACTGTCAGGAAATTTTTAACATCTTTTTAATGTTTAAACATCATGCTTATTAAATGTCATATAGATTTTAAACTCTTTGTATTGTTTCCATTGTAAACTGTTTTAGCAATTTTAGAAATATTCCGAGCTTGGCTCAGTGTTCATATAGTAAATTACAGTGTAAAATCCATTCTTAAATATATATTAAATATGGCCCTATATATATATATATATATATATATATACTGCACATTCTATATTTTCTTTTTTAATGCCATGACAACAAATGTCAGATTGTAATAGAAAAAGTTTTCAACTTAACAAAAATAGAGCCAAGAATAGTGCAAGTACAGAATATATTTTTTGCATAAAAAATGGATTGAATCAAACATAGGGAAAATGCCAAAGACTTTGCGGGCCACAGGCAACCTGTCGGCAGGCCACATGTTTTACATGCCTGACTTATATGGACATATTTTTTATACAACAGAATGAACTTCAATTGTACATTATGTCTCAGCATTTATAATATTTTCTTAACTGTGCATCTCTGAATTTATAAATATTTGAAGATATTACATAAATAATGAAAAACCAAAGAAGAGTTTTTTCTCGTTTTTTACCGTTTATTTATAGATACGACATATTTGCGTTTTTTCTAACAATTTTTTTGACAATTCTTTTTAGCGATCCTTTGAGAAATTTACGATTTTTCTGCGATCTTTTGACATAATTTGTGTTTTTTAGAGATTTTTTGACATATTTCGCATTTTTACTGCAATCTTTCGTCGAAATGTGGGTTTTTTAGCAATACTTCGGCGAAATTCATGATTTGTTTTGTGATCCTTTCAATAAATTTGCAGTTATTTTTCGTGATTCTTTGACGAAATTAGCAGTTTTTTTTCAGCGATTTTTTTATAGTGAAAGACTAGCGTTTGATTGGGAAGGGCGGATTAACGGGATTTTACGATAACAAATTTGTAGTTTTTCACGTGATCCTTTCATGAAATACACATTTCTTTCTTTTTACATATGCGCGCTTTTCCCGCGAACCTTTGATAAAAGTCGTGTTTTTTTCTCTCGATCATTTGATAAAATTCTTGCTTTTTCTGCGAATGATTGACAAAAATTAGGTTATCATTTGTCGAAATTCGCGATATTTTTTATGCTTCGCATTTTCTTCCTGATGATTGACTTTTCACAATTTTCAGATAAATTCCGATCAGAATCACCTCTGTAATGAATATTGCTGAAAGGGAAAACATATTTATCATATCCGCCGCCCCGGCAGAAGCGCTGCAGTAAGCATAATTTTAACTGTTAAACTCATATGCGCCGCGACGCTTACGCCCGAAAATACGGTATATATATATTTATTTTTTAAAAAAACATCAATATGCATTTTTTTAATGCTAAAATAAATCACATGTGTATCGACATACTTGATTTATCAATGAGTGTAATACTTATACATATTGAGACATATGCTTTGAAAATTAACTATTTTTTTCTGTTTTTTTTAATACCAACTTTATTTTTCCTATTTAAATATATTTAGGTAAACAATTTCTTTATAAAAACAATTATATTTATTTACTTTTAATTATAAGCTTTAAATAAAAAGACAAGTTTTGAGGCCTTTTCTAATCCCAATTTATTTCGTATTTTTGTCAATACCAGTCCAAATGTTGAAAATATTCTTTCAACACTCGCTGAATAGGCTTTTGCTGTTATAAGTTGTACAACTTCAGTAAAGACATAGCTATTAAATTTCTTGATTTGAATTTGCTGACTCTTCCTCATTTTATATGGGGTAACTTCCTTTACTGCATTCTGATTTTTTAAAAAAAATGTTTTTCAAAAGGTGAAGATTGGCATAAAATTTACTATCAGTGCAAGCTAGAGTTATATGGATATTCTAGTTTTGCAAAATTTAATGCATCCTTTTTTTCTTGGTCAGACAGTTCACTTTGACTGTACCACGATATCAAGCATGCATGGGTGTTAGAGCCATTTTATACCTGGACTCAAAACACTGCGGGACTTCTTTACTTATCTTTTTTCTCTTAATATTTTTTGAGGATTTTTCCAAATATAAACTACGTCAACAATGGAACAATTATTACTTTAGATATTATCCAGGGCAACTGCAATAGGCTTTAACAATTCAAACATATCTTCAACATTTCTTTTTAGATTAAAATTAGACATAGACTTTTGAATATTTTTACTTTCTTCTATCTTTACAAGAAGAAAGTATTGGATTCATGAAAATTTTTGACTTCCGGTTTTCGACGGATTTATACGTTTTAGAAGGTCCTGAACACGTTTCGACTATTTTTAGAAAATGTCTGTCTGTGAGTCTGTCCGTCTGTCTGTCTGTCTGTCTGTCTGTGTGTGACAAAAAATTTGTGGGCGCTCTATCTCAAGAACTAATGCTCGAAATTTAATAAAATTTTATATTCAGTTAGACCTTGATATGAATTAGTGCCTATTGGTTTTTGGTGAAAATTGGCCTGCAGGTGGCGCTGCTATACTACGTTTTTCATGATTTTCAAGATTGCTATATCTCAAAAACTAATGAACAGAATTTCACCAAATTTCAGATTCTGTGACCCCTTGATATACATAGACGATGATTAAGTTTTGGGGTAAACTGGCCAGCAGGTGGCGCTGCTATGCCACGTTTTTCATGATTTTCATGATAGCTATATCTCAAAAGCTAATGCACAGAATGTCACCAAACTTCAGATTCCGCAATACCTTGAGATACATAGCCGTTGATAAGGTTTTGGTGTGAACTGCTCTATAGGTGGCGCTGCTATGCTATATTTTGCACGATTTTTGCAATAGCTATATCTCAAGAACTAATGCAGAGAACTTCATCAAATTCTAGATTCTGTTACACTAGAATATATAACATAATTAGACGCTGATTACATTTTGCTATTAACCTTGCAACAGGTGGTGCAGCTATGCTGCATTTTGCACGATTTTTCCGATAGCTATATCTCAACAACCAACGCACAGAATTTCATCAAACTTCAGATTTTGTTACAAAATGACATATAACATAATTACACGATGATTAAGTTTTGTTATAAATCCTTCAACTGATGGTGCTGCTGTGCTATATTTTACACGGTTTTTTTTAAACTAGCTATATCTCAAGAACTAATGCACATAATTTCATCAAACTTTAGATTCTTTTACACCATAACATAGTTAGACGCTTTTTTACGTTTTGGCATAAATTGTCTACGATATGGTGTTGCTGTGTTACGTTTTGCAAATTTTTTGTTATAACTATATCTCAAGAACTAATTGACGAAATTCCATCAAATTTCAGATTCTGTTAGGTCTTGACATAAATAGATGCTTATTAGGTTTTAGTATAAATTACCCAACATGAGGCACTATTAAGCTCATTTTCTCATAATATTAATTAAATTTTGTGTTTTAGGCTTTTCGGATACCAGAATCTTGTTAGGCTAGGTCAAATGTTTGAGGAAATTCGATAGTATGTAACTTTGGGGTCACCACATTTTTTTTTTTTTTTTTTTTTTTATATTAAAATGTACTTATGAGATAGAAGAAAGTTTTGGGATTGACACATCCAACTAGTTATCATTAACATTCCTATTTTCATCACAAATTTTAAGTGGGGTAATTTTTAAGGCAAACATCTAAGGCATCTTGAAAAACAATTCCATCAAATATAATAAGGGAAGGGAGAACTAATTTGACAGCATTTGCATTGCATGCAATTTATACATTTGGCTCTCGAGCCTGTTCTTGGTGTACAGTATGGAACCATTTATCCGGAAACCAGTTAACTGGAAAACCAGTTATCTGGAATGATATTTCTAATAGACTGATGTTAGAATCCTTTTAGAAAAAAAAAAGTGTCCTACACAATCAGTTTGACATATACATTGCTTGAAACAATTGTATAGTTTGATAATAGCATCTAGTATTTGAAATAAACATATAATCATATTATAGATTAATAAATATTATAATATTATAGATTTTTTCATTTTTATGCCAAGAAAACAGAATTTTTGTTCAAGGAGTTCACATAAATTATCTTCTTTCAAACTCTAACAATTGATCTTACTTGCATCAGATTCTTGGTTCAAGTAATCTAATAATCAATTTAAAATTAGAAGTAATACCACAACCACATAATTCAATAAAGCTTATCAAATGGATGCTGTGTTAATGTCCAACCAGTTAACCGGAAAAACCAGTTATCTGGAATACATCTGGCCCCAATCATTCCGGATAAATGGTTCTGTACTGTATTTCTATTTTCCTCAAATGAAAACCATATATCTTCCTTTTTTCTAGTTTTAGACATTCTTTTACTTCAATATAAATAAGTAGCTTTCTTAAAATAAAATATAGTAGGTACAAATAGAATAAAATCATAAAGTAAAACTCCAATGCAAGAAAAGCAAAAGGTTATTGAAACCGATAGCTACAGAACAGAGAAAATTTACAATTATTCATTCATTAGCATAGAGAACAAAGAGTAACCAATGGGGAGAATGACTTATGTTATGTCATCATTAATGCTTTGATATATGATGCAATTTAAATGGTAAAATTGCATTTCGGCTATTTTTTTTTTTTAATAAAAGGCTTAAAGAAGAAACAAAACAACCTTTTTTCCCTCCATAGCTCACATTAAAAAAATTAGTTTGCCATGTAGATTTATAGCTAGTAAGAAAAGATGGGTGGATTAAAAGGTTTGTCACTTTAAAAAATTATTAATGTTTTAAAAAAAAAATAAAAAAAAATGCTGTGCTTGTAGCTTCCGCATAACTTGGATTTTGCATATTTTAATAATATGTAAAATAAATAAAAACATTAAAAAAAAGAAAAAAAAAACCAGCATGGTTTTTTTTTAAAAACCACTTGGTTTAAACCATGGTTTTAACCACGGTTTAAACCAGCATGGTTTAAACCAAACAACCCTGGTTATGATGAAAAAATATTGATAAAAATCTTAAAAAACATTTATAAGACTATTTTATATACATATTATTTTTAGTTATGAAGATCATTATGCTTTTTTTCCTTTTAGGGTTGAAATTCACTCTGCCACTGTCGATGGCATAAAAATGTATGTACCCCTTCAACAAGATGTGTTTATAGATTACACCTTGAAAAACAATTTTATTGAGTGTAATTATACTCAAGCAAAAATATTTCATGAAACATATGGAAGAGATGAAAGTGATGAAGCAGAAATATTTCGTACCAAAGCTTGGAAACTATTGAGTAAAGCCAAAACATTATTGGACCATTTGAAAGTTCCTTTTTGGTTGAGCAGTGGTACATGTCTTGGTAAGGATCTTTTGACTTTATTGTCAATCTGTATTTTTAAAAGCTCTTATGTTACATACACAACAAATAAAGAAATCATTCGATGATAAAGAAGATAGTGAAACTTTTCTTATAAATTCTAATTACTAAATGCCAATAATACCTACTGAATATGTAATAATGCTGATATTTATTATTTTTAGGTTAATATGGATTACTACTAGTAAGAGTGGTCTCATTCGAAAATTATATTTAATCTGCATATATGCATAAATTAATAAATGTATTTTTTTTTTTTTTTTTTTTTTTTTTTTTTTTTTTTTAAATTAGCATATACATGTGTTAGATTTATGCACTTGCAGTAATTTACAAAATAAAAGTGCAAAAAGAGCTGCTATTATATGGCATTGATTTTTTATTTGTACTGTTAACTGATATGATTACTAATTATAATTTTTTTAATGAAAGCATAAAAATATAGTTTATTCTTCTTAATATCATCTAATTAAAAATTTAATAGATTTAGAAATCTACTAATTTTGGTAGACATTCATTACTTTTAACGCAAGAAAAAAATCATAAAAATTCAATTTTAATTTTTAAAATATGGAAAATTTCTTTTTTTCCCAAAATCATATTATTTTACATCCTAGTATTGTGAGGTTTAGTTAAATGTTTTCTTATAACACAAAATCTGGATATTTATTGTTATTATTATCATGAATTAATAATTTAATATTTAGTTTGAAATATTTTATTAACCTTTAAGCAGGGGCTCGCTTAGTGTCTACTAGAGAATACACGTAAGCCCGGACAGATGCTGTCACAGCCCCTCCGTAAAGGTTAATTCTCTTGCTCAAGTGTTTTAAAATATACACATAAATATAGAGAAGGCAAACAGAATTTTATCAAATAGAGCTCTATTACCAAAAAGTACCGAAAGTAAGCTCTCCTCCTATATAAGCCTCTATCCCCCTCTTATACATGAATTTTTTTGAAAAACTAACATTTATAAGCCTTTCCCTTAAATTTTTATTTTCTGTCTCTTTCAATTTTTCTGATTTTAAATATATTCTTTATCTTTTTCTTTCCATCTTATAAGTGAATATATCCTATGAAATTTATTTTTTATGTTTTTACATATCTTTCAATCAAAATGGCATACTTCGTTATGCATGCTTCAAGACCTCTGAAAGAATGTTCTTGTCTGTGGTGGTTACTCGTAAACCCCTGCCATATTTTATTTTAATTTAATTGTATCAACTATTTTATTAGCCATCATTCATTTTTCATTAATGTTCTCATTTTAAATATTATTTCGATTTCGTCTCTTTTGATGCCTTCTCCTGTAAATATTTCTTCCGTACGTAACATTTCAAATATTCTAAAACGGTAAAATGTTTTTCGAATTCATTCCTTCCGGTTTAAATTCTTCTAGAAGGTTCGCCAAAATTCTCTGCGGCGGTTACTTCCGTTAAAATAAACCCTCCCCTTGGCCTATGAAATTAAATTCTTCTGATGACGTGATTTAAGCAGTTAAATTCATGGCCACCTTTTTGGCTTTGCTTCTTTAAAAATACTATCATATTTATGCTATTAAATTCATATTTCCCCATGTATTTGTACGTAGCTTGGCTTTTCCCTCTCGCTTCGCCCATTCTAACTTTGCCAACTTGGCGAGTTGCGATATTACAGCAACCCTTTCTCTTTGCCCTGCTCTCAGAGACGGCCGGTAGTCAGTTGACTGTTGGGAGCTGAGAGTGGAGGTAGAGATGGTTTTTGTGATACGAGAATGTGTTTGCTACAGTTCTTCAAATTTTGTTTGCCATTTTATTCTTTACGAAGATTATTTCTTGAAAAATTTTATGAAGAAAAATGTATTGTTTTATTTATACTTATCGATATTTTTTTACTATTAGACGACCGCCCTCTTTCGTGGAGTTGTAGCTAATGGATCCAGGTATTTTATTCGAAAGTATCGTATGGAGCAATGCTAGAATATTGCTCTCGCAAAAAAAAGAAGTTTTTCGATTTTGAAGATTTTAAAAAAACTAGTGCATCGAACCCGGGGTTCCCGGGTCACAGAGTAACTTTTTTAAATTTTAAAATTGAAAAGTCTAATAAGTTTTTGCTACGTAATATGCTTTTTAAACTGCCAACAAACTCCAAACAGCAATTTTGTATGAAGCATATTAATTCTGTAATCATATAAACGTTTGAAAATTATTAGTACTTCCGTATTAGATGCAAGATAGAAGTTATTAGCCAAAGATTTTGCCAAAGAATAAAATTGCATTCTTTCAGTTTTTTAAACCAACTAAGAAAATATGACACACAGATATTCTTTAAAATACATTTTTGTAAAGATTAATTGATGTATCTTTTGTAAAATAAATTTGTAACGAATTAAAAGTAATTAAATTGATAGATGAGAAGGAAATACAACCAATAACATTCAACGGATTTTATAGCCAATGATATTTTGACATAACAGGTTTTTAATTACTATTTTTTTCATTTGGCAAAAAATGGCAATTAAAATATACATGATCTGTTATTTCCTATGGAGAAAAAAGATAGATGGAGGTGCAGTACGCGAATAAAACGGTTTGATGGACGTTATTCTTCCAATTTAGATCTCTTATTCGACACAAACAAAACAATCACGTGGAACAGACACCGAATTCCTTAAAACAATTTTTTTCTCTAAATGAAAAAGATCTAATTATATTTTAGCATTCTAAAATAGCATTTCATTATATTATGAATTAAAACTGTATTGCTGAAAGCTTTCCTTTTTTTGAGAAAGTACGCGGTTTAGTTTGAGCCTAATGCAGTGAATTTTAGAGTTACATTTTTGGCGTCACCTCCAGCCACCAAACTGCATCTCTATTCTTTTTTTTTTTTTTTTTTTTTTTTTTTACTCTAAGGTTATTTTTTTTTATTTCCCACATGAATGCGATACTCAAGTTGCCACCATTAGAGAAATTGAACTAAAAACTACAAAAAAAAAATTAATATCTCAAAATCAAATTGAGATACAGTTTTCTAACAAACTGCATTTAAAAGTGCATTTTTTTCTCTATACGATGCTATAAAGGTTGAAAACGTGCTATGTCTAGAAGCTTAAAAATTTGCAATAGCGAAAATTGAAAAACCGAAATTTCATCGGAAAGTGTTGCCATTCAAAACATGACGTATGCGTTACGCACAGATACGTTTGGCCTTTATAATAAAGATGTAATCTCATCGTGACGGCATCCCCACAAGAAGAGGTTTATTTTCTGTTTATATCCTTTCAAATTGTCAAGATGTTGTTTTCTGTGTTAAAAATGATTTAGTCATTTTTTTAGAGAGTGCTCATCAAATTCAATGTTCCTTTTTATGATGAAGATGTCACATATGTTTTGTATGATCTATAATATTAAGATAGATCTCATTTACCAAGTGATTCATAAAAAAATTATAAGAAAAGCAACCATATCTTCATTTTTTTTCATAAAAATAAAATAAATAAATAAAGTTCATTCTTTAAATTTTAATATCGTCTCCAGTGATTATTCTTCATTTTGTCTCAGTCATCAATCTTCAAGTTACAGGAAACATCTTGCTATTTTATTTCATTTTTTCTCAAGTTTTTGATTTATTATTATTATTAAGAAATCTTAGTGAAGTGCAATCAAGATAATTTTTTTTTTTTGTCATGTCTTTGTGGGTGTTTTGCTGGCCCGCATTCAACACGATGTATTTATTCCCACTATACTTTTGGCCTCTTAGATGGAACGAAACAAAAAAGCGTTTCCATCCATTTACCAAACACAACATTGTCAAAGGATATTATTGTTTTCTTGATTTTTATACACTAACATTTAATAGATATTTACACTGAGTTTATAGACAGGAAGGCGACAGCACAGATATTCATCACATTAAATTCATGCCTGAAATTCCAGAATCAGGGAGAACTCTATTACCATATTAAAACACAATCAGTCTGCCAAGTCATATCTTGGTGGAAAACATCTGAAAACCTTATTTTAACAGTTTATTCTTATGTTTGCCAATTGTGTTTACCTGTTCCCAGATTTCCATTTTTCATACTTCTGGGTGCAGGAAAAAACAATGATAAACGTTTGAGTCAACTGCTGAAATCTGGTTTTCAGGTATTTTCCCTCAAGATATGACTTAGCAGACTGATTTAGTTTTAATATGCAAATCAAGTTTCAAATTTTGGAATTTCTGCTGTGAACTTGATGAATTGAATGTCGGAGCCGATGCCTCCTGGTCTATTAAGTTATATATATATTCATATTTCTTTGGTATCTAATTTAATTACTTTGTGTAAATTTGTTTCATTAATTTATTATTTTTTATTAATGGAAAATACTTAGCTTGTAGTGAAGGAAATTTCAAAACCAAAAAATGTTAATTTGATCTGATTTTATTTTGTAAATTGTAAAAATGCTGTGAAATTTCATAAATTTTAAATATACCACTCAACTTTTCCAATCTTTCTATCATTTTCATAAAAGATATGTTTATAAGCTCCTTTGAAATCATAATAATTTCTTGTTTGCTAAAGAGGTTTTTACTTTCAGTACTTTATAATATTTATTATTATTATTTTAAGGTGTGCTCTTGTTTTATCATATCCTGCTTTTCTAAAATTAAATTTCTTTCAATTTTCTTTAATCTTATTTCTTTTTAAACTGTTTCAGTTTTTAAAAAGCTAAAGAAAAAATATTGTTTATAAGTGTTTTTAGTTATATTTTAAATACACATATGTTTAGGATTTTACAGAGAGTGTGCTATTATATCCTATAGCAAAGATGTTGATATTGGTGTGTGGATTAAAGATTATAATCCTGAAATCATCTCATTGCTATCTATGCATGACATTCCACTGACACATTCTTTTGGTAAGGTAAGTAACTTTTAGAAACTTTTACTTTAAGAAATGCTATGTATGTTGATACAATATGTTTAAATGTAATAATCAATAGTAGAAATTAATTATGAAATGATATTATTATATTAATATATTTAACAACTTAAATAAATTCTTTTTAACATTCTGTAAATGTTATTTTGTGTCAAAGTTGACAACTTATTTAAAAGAAATCAGTCTTAAATTAAATTTGCTAATTATCATCAATATTATTAGTAACAGATCACAGTACTTAACCCTTTAACCGTTTGCCCCGGCTTCTTCCGTTTCTAGAAATGATGTTTAAACGACTGCAGACAAAAATATTTTAAACAGAATGTTATTTAGAATCATACATAGAAAGAAGTGATATTAAAGATGTTATACCATCAAACTGTGAATAATTAATATAAATATCTTGCAATTTATAAGCATTCTTATAAAAATACATGAAAATCCTAGGACGATGAAAGGGTTAATTGGAGTTAGCAATGCAGATAATTTCTAAAATAGTTCTTGAAAAAATTGCAGGTGCTAGGCTAGGTCATGATGGTGACTGAAAATATAACTAGGGCATCTTTTGTTATTCTTTTTGTTATTTATTGTTGTTTTTATTTACTGCTTTCAATTTTTATCTGTTAGAAATCTGTTTTTATGAAACCAATTTTTAAAAGCATTTTATTAAAAGTTGTTTATATTATAATTTCAAGGTTTGTGTATTATTCTGCTATAGTGATGTTCTATGCATACTTTTCTATAGATGTTGTTTAAAACTGGATCTCTCCAGCAGCTGCAAATGAGATCATTTTATATAAAATAAAAGCATCTATTTTAAGTTTTAAAACTGAAATACGTCACAGTAATTTCCCGTCAATAATCAAATTATTCACTTTATTAGGTAAAATATATGCAGTAATAAATACAATAAATTACTGTAAGTAAAAAGACTTACAAGGAAGGTCTCCATAGTGGGCATACTCAGAATTTTATGAAAAAAATACTAATTGAACTACTTATGTATGTAATAAAGGATCAGTCAAAATTAACGGCGGAATCACAGAAGAAAATATGTAAAAAATTAAAATATTTTCGAATATTTGGCTTGAAAAGACGAAAGAGTCACTCGATTTGGTGAGCAGTCCTTTTCCTCGCCAAAAGCAAACGGTTATAATGCAACTCAAAACTGTTGGATATTTAGAATGTGTGTAACTGGTATTTAATAAATTTAAACATAAAAATGAGAGATTTAATAAATTCATAAATATGCATATTGTATTACGTATATATATTACTTGTTGAAATAGTTATTTAATTAATCACTGGAAAAATGTTTTCATAGATAAAAAAAATCATATTGAGAAAAATTATCTTCATATATTCTAGCGTATTATAAAAATAAAAATGAGATGTTTCCATAGCAACAAAATCTATTCGACAATTCTCAATTAGACTTTGAGCTTGAAACAAATTTAATTAATTTAAATTGTGATTTTCGTTTTAAATCTGAAATTTTGATGATTAAATTAGAATAAAAATACATATAAATATCGATATAACAAAATTATACTTAAAACAAACTAAAACTTACGAAACTAAAGTTATTTAAATTAAATTTATCAAAACAAGTTCAACAGGAAACTTTTTTTTTCTTGAAGTGTATTTGACATAAAGTATTTTTTGAAATTACATTCCATTGCCAACCAGCAATAAATCGCCAAATAACGAAATTTTCATTATTTTTTTACGGTTACTGAATGGAAGTTCCGCCGAAAATTTTTTTATAAACGTATATATCCACAAGTGAAGAACATTCTGTAATTTTTCAGATTTTTCGGGGTATGCCCGTATGGAGACCTTCCTTGTTAGTGATTTTCTCATTCTACTGTTGTAATAGCATAACAATAAATTCAAGCTGTAGAAAGAAGTAAGATTTAAAAAAATAAATTGTTATTGCCTGATAACAAAACCTTTCTTAAGTAACAAAATGATTTTAATCAACAGTTGTTAGACCTTTGCTATTTGCATTTTTGACAGATAAAACACTTGAATTGAATAATAAAATTAGGTACTACTAGGTTATCCCATCGACCAAAAAATTATCACCAAACTATAAGATTAAATGCCAATAATGGATGATCATGAATGTCATATTCAATGAAATTAAATATGATTCATGTGTTTAAAATGTCATTAAGTGATTTTCATTTTAACTTTTTATTACTATTTTTATTAATATTCCACAAATTATTTGTTTTTTCATTATTTAAAATAAAAAATGTCAATATGTATAATTTGGCTATTAGTTTGGTGATTTGTATAATTTGGCAAAATTGGTCGACGGGATAACAGAGTAGTACCTAAAATTATAATTATAAAATTAAGATACGTTTTCAAAATAAGCTTGAATTATGGGTTTCAAAAATGAGGCAGGATTCCTTTCAAATTTTCCCAGTTTAATGTCAATGGCTGAAAAACATAATTCTGAAGGAAGCCATTTTAAATGGTTTGCAGATAATCTTGAGAGACTTCCTGAAAATTTTAATACAGTCGAATCTCGTTAACATGAACTTCAAGGGGAATCAAGATTTTGTTCATGTTAACAGTAATTCATGTTATCAATATCAAATCTCGTCTTTATAGGGGACTGTAAAAACAATCATGTTAAAAGTAATTCATGTTAAGCATGTTCATGTTAACGAGGTTTGATTGTAGATGATTTGCTCAATTTTCTGTAATTGATACTGAAGCACTTAAAGCATTTGGACTTGTTGATTGTTTTTAGCAAATCTTATAAAATGAATGTTACAAAATTATGAAATCAATTGCCTCTTACTTTATTTTTGTCAAAGTAGAAGGTTTTGAATTTGAAATTATAATTTTTCAAAATTACTTAATTTTGAAGTGACATATAAAAGATAAAAAATTTGGTAAATAAGCATAAGTATCCTCGTTTTGTAGTGGCCCTGAAACTTCCTTCATGCTTTTGCTCGACTAATCTGTGCAAATTGCTTTTTAGTTTAAATGTATAGTACTTATTTCCTACATTTTATTTTTGCAATTATTATTTGATATTTTCTTAGATGCTACTTTAAACTGGGTTATGATAAGTTCTCAGACACAATCTAATCTTCTCTGCTTCAGTTAAAACATTTCTATTTAGCTTAGTTAAGGGTGTTCTTAACTGATCCGCTCAACAAGTGAAAAACGTTTTGACACATTTACAAATTCATTTTTTAACAGAAAGTTATAAAATTTTAATACCTGACTATGAAAGTGATTTCGAATTGAACTTATTTTTCCATTTTATGATAGTTAAATTACTTATCGAGTTATAAGCTATTTCGATGACGCAATCACCCATTTTTCTCCTCCTTTTCGACTGGTTTTTCTGCTTTCGTCGGGAAATATGCTCAAAAGTGACAACTTTGAAGGCTTGTTATGAAAAATCTATTGTGTTTTTTAAAAAAGAAAAGAATGAGTGCAATTAGACAGTTTCTGAATAACAACACCTGCTATTTTCATGCATTTTTGAACAAAAATAAATTAATGCATGTGTCACAAAGTTGCCCTTTTTGATTTAAGAACACCCTTAAGAAAATATATACAGAAAAATTCTGATATTCATGTACTTGTCTGTGTTCCTTAACCGAGTATTTATTATCTGTAGTCTCTTGACTGTGAAAATCAATTTTATTTAATCATTTTGAAATACAATTTACAATTTGTTAAAAAATTAATAATAAGGTGTTACTAATAATTTAAATTATTCTGAAAAGGTGCAGAATTAGTTATTATGATCATTATAAATTTTTAAATTTTAATTCATTTTGCTTTCTGTTTTTTAAATATTGTTTGAGAATTTTAAAAATAGCTATAATTTGCTATGAATTTTGAAAATTTAGTGATTATTTTTTTTTATATTGTAAAATTATTTAATTAAAAAAAAAGTAGTTGTTCAGTTGATATTTCATTTAAAATAAATGTTTTATTTTCAGAACATTGGTAACATTGACTGTTTTTTCTTAATATAGATTGAAGATAGTTTTGAGCTCTCCTTTAGGGATAATGATGTAAAATTAGACATATTTTTCTTCTATGAAGAAGATGACTATGTGTGGAATGGTGGAACTCAAGCTAGAACTGGAAAAAAATTTAAGTAAAAAGCTATTTCTTTTTAATTTAATTCACTGCATAAATCTTATGACTAAGATTTGTTAATTTCTATAGCTGCTAGAAATTTAAAATTTATTTTTTATAAACATTTTTCTGAAATCAAATTTATTTGAAACTTTTGAACATGACATTGAATGTTGCACAAAATAATTATTTTTGCATCACAATGTTGCTTAAGTTTAAAGTTCATTTTACGTTTTAGAATTTGTAGTTTGAGTTTTATCTTAGAAAATCATTATTCCTCAGACACCTTTTCTTTATTTTAGTAAGTTATTTAATCAATGCACCACAGTACTTCACTTTATTATGTGTAATTGTTTCCTTCAGATAAAGTTTATTCAAGTAATGGTCACAATCTATTTTTAAATTCTTCTTTTTTTTTTTTTTTTTTTTTTTTTATTTAAAATGATTACACAGGCAAATATCTTTAATCCACACATGTTGGTATAAAAGGTTGTGCAGATTATAGAATTGTGCTGATTTGATTATAAAATGTTGTGTGTATTATGAGTAATTTTGTTTTTTTTTTGGAAAACATTTTATTATCATATTCAGTACAGTATGATAAAAATATGAAATCTAACAATTTAATATATTATCTCTTAAAAGCTCATTTATTAAATAAATTATGTATTTAAAGAATAATTATACATTCAAATTTGAAATTTTGAAAATTAAAATTTTGTTTTAGTGATCATTTGCAAAAATCCACGTTTTTCCTGCGATTAATTGGCGAAATTCATGTTTTTTTTTTTTTTTTTTTTTTTTTTCCCACCACCATCTGTCAAAGTTCGCAAAATGTTTAAAAAGCAACAGGCTGGCAAAATTTGCTATGTGATTTGATAATCTTTTGACAAAATTCGCTGTATATTCGCAATCTTTTGATGAAATTTGGAATATTTTTCTACAATTCTTTTCTGTAATCAATTCACTCTTTTTTTCAACAACGGTTTGACAAAATTCGTGTTTTTTTTTTTTTTTTACTGTGATTGATTAATGAAATTTTCAATTTTTTTTTGCAAAAATTTGCAAAGTTCATGATGTTTTTTTGAGATAATTGACAAAAATCACTATATGATTACACAATCTTTTAATAAATTTCGCAATATTTTTCCTTGATTTTTTTAACCTAAATTCACATTTTTTTTCTGTCATTTTTTACAAATATTTTCAACATATTAGCAAAATTCATGATTTTTTTCGTGATCATCTCATGAAATTACTGTTTTTTTCCTTAGTCTATTGACAAAATTCATGACCACTTGTCAAAGATTGTAATATTTTTTAGCGATAGGCTGGATATTTACTTCTGCTAAACAATGCGGATTATAGAAAATGGCAGATTATCGATCTTTGACTGTACAATGAAATTTTTGTGACATTTATTCCTTTTTTGAGTAAACAAAATGATCCAACCCACGCTTGCTGAGTTACAAAACATACTATCTACAGTGTAGGTGAAAATCTTTTTAATTGAAAAATCTTTAATAGTTTTTTCATTTATTGCCCATCAGCAACACCAAAAAGCACTTAATAAAGATATATTAATTGTGTATTCAAATAACTTTTTGAAATTTATTTAAAATTACTTTTGTTTTAACAACCACATGCCAAACATAGATTTTGGCAAACATTTCACTATTTATGCAATTTTTTTTAATGTTTAAGCACGTAGTTTGAATATATATCTAGAGTTTTGTTTATACTTTCTACATTTAGGAAAGTAAGACTAAACCCAACCCAGCCCAGCCCAAGTCTTACAAAAATTAAGCCTAGTGCAAATCTTTATATCAAACATGTTAATTTCCTATGCTTTTTTGTAAAATTAGCATCAGCTCGTGCAGCATATTTATAACTTTTTCTCAGCCAAGCCAAGCCCATTGAAAATTGTTTTTGTTCTTTTAATTAACCCCTTTAATTTGTAGCATTGTGTCAGACAAACATTTATTTTTTTATTTTTATTTATTTATTTATTTATTATTTATTTATTTATTTTTTATCAACCCAACTCGGTCTGTTTATTTTTTTTTCTATCAGTCTAGGCTGATTCATTAAAAAAATTGTCTTTATTCTGCCTGCTCAATCCATCTGAAAGTTGTTCATCATTGTGCCAAAAGAAGTACGACTTTTAGGTTAGGCAGATATAATCAATCTAATCAAAGAGTCTAATCAATCTTTTGAACAATGGCAATGACCTGAACACTCAGTTTTGTTTTATTGTACCTTATTATCTTCTAAATGTTGCACAATTTTAATTTTTATGTTAATGAATGAAAAAAAAAATTCAAAAGCATTTTCTTTAAAAACTGTAAATTTACTGATTTTTTGTTGCTTTTAAAAAATTTGGTATATTATATATCTTTTTTGAAATTGATGCTTTAGGCATTTAGTAATTTAGATTCAAAAATAGGGATCTAAAACTATTAACCCCCTTAAAAATTCAATATAATAACCATTAATCTAAATTAAAGCAATTACAAATTTAAGATCTTTACACAAGTGATTAATCTAAAAAGCCTCAAAAAAATTATTGAAAGAGATTTAAATTAAATACTTATGAAAATTTATTACTTTCTTGATCACGCTATCTTTTGGACATTTTTAGGCATTTTGCAAACTCAAATGTAAATAACATTTATTTTATGAGGGATTCAGCTGAGATGCAGGCATTTATTTGTTTGCTTTCAACAAAGCAAAAAACATTCATCTATTAAGAAGTGATATGAAAATGTAAAAAAACCAGACATTTTAGTTTTTACAAGTAAAAAAACAGAGGTCCCCAAATGGGGACCCAGGGACTGAAAAGGATAAAGCGCCAATTTAACAGACGTCTAATCAAACTATGCACTTAAATATTGATACAGAATTTCTTTTAAACATTATAAATTGTTGTAAATACAAAAATCCTCCCTGATTAACTCCTGGCATATGGCTAGTACAAAAGCTCCAAAAATACTTTTTGGTACATTTGATAGGTAATTTAAGAAAGTATATTAAATTTGAAAAATGTGCTAAAATTTTCAATTTAAAATCTTTAAGGCCCCTGTCCTCACTCGAGGAAACGCTCGCGAGCTAATGCTATCCTATGGGGAAGCATTTTTCTAATAATTCTTTCACATTTTGACATTTTTGAATAATTTTTTTGCGCTGGATAGCTGGGGTGCATGTCGATAGCGCATGTTTTTTACTTTTTGGATTGTGGTTGCAGATATTTTTTACAAAGTTAGTTTCACTTTTAAAACCGGTTTCGAAACTGAAAGTGCTTTTTAAAAAATATATCAGCAACCAAAATTGAAAAAGTAAAAAAGGTGCGCAATCAGCATGCACCACAGCTATCCAATGCAAAAAAAATTATTCAAAAATGTGAAAATGCAAAAGAGTTATTAGAAAAATGCTTCCCCATAGGAATAGCATTAGCTCGCGAGCGTTTCCTCGAGCGAGGACAGGCCCTTAACAGAAATAGTCCTGGTTGGATTTAATGATTATATTAAAGATCTAATGTCAGCAGCATTCCAGAATAAGTGCTTTTTTTTCTTTTCATTCTTTTTTTCTTTCTTTTCTTTTTTTTCTTTTTGTTTTTGTTTTCTTTTTTTCTACATTTTTAAGAAGTTGATATTAAATTTATTTATTTTATTGATATTTTTTCAGGGTTGGCACGGTTTAAACCAATTGGTTTTAACCATGGTTTAAACCAAATGGTTTTTTTCTCAAAAAAAGAAAAAACCAATTGTTTTTTTAGAAGAAATGTAATGACATTTTCTTTTTTTTCTTTATAATTTACGTGTTTCAAATTATTGGACATAAATAATTTCTACTTTTAACACTTTATTTCAGTAATAAGTATTATATATAGTGGGTTTGGGTCTTTTTTTATGCATAGGACTAAACCAATTGGTTTTTTCTATAAAAAAAAAAAAAAGCAATTTGTTTTTTAGAAGAAATCTAATGACATTTTCTTTTTTTCTTTATAATATTTACGAGTTTCAGATTATTAGATATAAATAATTTCTATTGTTTTTTAGGAGAAATCTAATGACATTTTCTTTTTTTCTTTATAATTTACAAGTTTCAGATTATTTGATATAAATAATTTCTACTTTTAACACTTTATTTCAGCAATAAGCATTAGATACATTGGGTTTACGTCATTTTTTATGCATAGGATTAAAATCAGTACACATTGGTGAACATATCTATTGCTCTAAAGAAAAACTTCAAACATGTGAATTGATCAAAGATAAAATAGATTCAATATTTAGTATAATTTTTTTTTTTTAATAATGCAGATTATTTAATGCAATTAATAATGTAACACAATGATCTTTTAAGATTTTGCACAAGCTGCAAAAGAAATTTTTCTTTTAGGAGATTACCTTGAAGAATTAGAAGAAAGACTGGTTGCTAGTTATAGCATTTTAATAATATTTTTTTCCCTCTGCTATCTGCTGAATCTAACGACTAAAAATGTTAACGTCAAATTGTCACTCAGAAAGAAAAAATCCTAAGAAGTATTTGTAATTTATTATTTGAATAATTTTGGAAAAGAATATTTATCAAACTATATCCAAATGTTTATTATTAGTAATCAAAAGATTGTTTATAAAGATTTACAGGGCATCAATTGTTCACTGTGTAGAACAGTTAAAACTTTCAACATAAGACTGTTTGCCAAAAATGTTTAAATTGAAAAATGAATTTTTTCTATTTTTAATATAAATTCACTATCATTATTAAATTTAAATTACTTTAAATGAAGTTACACTGCTTATAAACCAATAATGTCTGTTTTTATCAGTAAATATGCATGTATATGTAATAAGAAAGGATGTTTTAAAAAAAACCTGGTTTAAACAAAAACAAAAAAAAAAAAAAACGTTTTTTTGGAGGGTTTTTTATTTTTTTGAAAAAAACCTGGTTTTTTTCCAACCCTGTATTTTTTACCAAAGAGAAAATATTCAATGTTCAAAACATGAGAAGAATAGTGATCCAAGCCTGTTTAACAAATGACTAATGTAAAATGCTAAATGCCACTTCTGTAAATAGCCTTATTTTGAACTTTGACATCAACTGATGAGCATATAACAGCCTTGCTATACAAGTAAAAATATATTAACAATATTTGCTAAAACTAATCTCTTGAACATTTTTATGAAAATAGTGATCTCAAATATTTTATTTATGGAGTTTTGAATTTTGCAAGAAACATTAATACATAATATTAGTTAATGTAATGAAATAATCTGTTGTCGTTTTTATTGTAGATATTTTATGAGATAAAAATATTTGTTACATGAAAGATATTTATTTTTTAGTTCTCCTCCCCCTATCCACCTACTTTTATATGGAACTGCATTTAGATGTTTGCTATTTTTAACAGGAAAATATTAAGAGATATGTTATTAATAGTTGATAGTTTTTCTTTTTCTTTTCTTTATCCTTGATTATTATTATTATTATTATTACATGCATTACTTATTTGTATGCTTAGGTACATTTTTCCAAAATTTCATCTCTGCTGGACTGAATTTTTAGAATTAAGAGTCAGAATTCCTTGCCAAACTGAAGAATACATCAAAGCTAATTATGGACCTAAATGGTTTGAGCCCGTAAAAGTATGGGATTGGAAAACAAGTCCGCCTAATGTTGTTGAAAATGGACAGTGGCCTCTGGATGAATGGCCTCAAGTGATACAACTTCTTCCTCTTCCAGAACAAACATAAAAAACATATTTGTAAATTTTAGTTTTGTAGGTACTTTTAAGTTAATGCAGTGCCAATTGGGAATTTGTATCAGATACCAAATGCAGATATTTCTCATCTGAGTAAGTATGTGAATAATTGCCATGGAAAGCATGAGTAAGAGTTTATTTTTGATGTCAAGAGCTCATGTGTTGGTAAAATTCTGACAAATGCAATTAAGGAAGAATCTCTGTGTACCAGTCAATCAGAATAATTATATGAAGTAAATGAGTACTTATACAGGATGTCTACAGAATCTGGAAATCAGGGCATTATAGAAAAATACGGTAGGTTTATCAATATGGAAATATCAGAGAAAAGTCAAGGAACTTCGTGAAAATTCTCGAAAATCAGGGGAATTAGTCTGTGTGCAAAAATATTTGCATTTTCACATTGCCAATGAGACTGATTTGTTTATTTTATATACCATATTTTTTTCACATGCTGATTCTTCTTTCTCAGTATTTTTAAAAAGATGCATGTGTTATGAATTTTTGATATTTAATACAAATTAAGGTGATCAGATGTCCTCATTTTCTGCAACAACAAGCATTTATGTGTAAAGCAATTTACACATTTTGGAAATTTTAAATGATACATTAGTGTAATCTGAACAGGTGGGCAGCTTAATCCAATTGACTATCACATCAGATGTGTCTTAGAATTAAACATTTTTCAGAAAATGGGGAAATTTTCTGGTCACTGTTTTTCCATTGGCTATTATATGAAGTTATTGGAATAAATTTTGAGTTTGGACTTATAAAACTGTCAACCAATACTTTATAAGTGTTAGGCAACTTTTATGTTTTTCTCTAGTTTTTTCTCACAAATGAGGTAGATATTAGCTACCTTGGTAAGTGTGGTATATGAAGAAGCAGCAGACTTGAAAAAATACCATATGTGTATTGTTAATAATAGGAATCAGGGAAGTCTGATAAGATATTTGGGGAAATCAGTGATTTTATTTTTACAATTTCTGTAGACAGCTTGATATATTTTAGTGCTTGTTTATTACTAACTAAGTATCAGTGAGGTGTTTTCACCACTACAACAATTTCTTCTTTGTTGAATTTGTAAGATGTTTATTACATGTGCAGAGTTTCTACAAATAAATTAAAGGTGGACCATTAACAGCTAATTTCCTGCCAAGTTTTTTTTTTTTTTTTTTTTTTTTTTTTACTTTTAAAAATATTGTATTTACTCGTGTATAGCGCACACTTGTGTATAATGCACACCCCTAATTTACAAGTAAAAATGGCGATTTCTTAAAATCTCTTATCTAACGTGCAACCATAAATTTGATACGTTAATGAAGAATGGCCAGATGAATTTCAGTAAAAAAAAGCCAAAACAAACAATAGACCAGACCAGAAAACAAGACGAAAATGCATTTTTAGACTTTGGGTTGTAAGTAAATGACGGAAAATAGGAATGAGTGACAGTAAAGAGAACTGCTAATTAGCATTTAGATTATGTCACTAGCTCTGTTGTATAAAAACTGCAAGGAGTGAAATAAATATGCAGTAATACTTTAAGTAAGTAACACTTTCCGAGTTTTAATATCTTTTTGAATAATTTCTTGTTTCATATGCATATTGTTCGGCTGCATCCAACAGTAAAAAATTATTCCATGTATAAGGCACACCTAGAAGTTTTGCCCTAATTTTTTGAAAAAAAGTGCACCTTATACACGATTAAATACAGTAATTTAAAACTCTTCCAAAGTAAAGCAGTTTGAAATTCAGTTTTGTTTTTTATCTGTCATTTATTTATTTATTTATTTTTTTTTTTTTTCAAGAATAATACTTTCTCTATAACCAGTCATATTGAAATATTAACAACACACAACATATTTCACTTATTTTTCATATCTGTAACATTGTCCCCAAATACTGTGCTCTGAAATTTTCTATTTCTTAAGTTGTTAAATACTATATTAAGAAAATGACAGTAACAATTTTGCACTTTTTTGTATGTATTTTCATAGGCTGCTATTTTGAAAATTATTTCAATGATTGTAGGCTACTAAAGCAACTTTTTTGCATTATGCTGTAACAACAGTGAATAATAAACACAAATGACTTGTAGAAGTGTTATATAAGATCAAATATACAAATAAAGTAGTAATTCTTTCATAAAAATTATTTAAATAAAATGTTTGCTTAGATTTCTAAAAGGTAGTTATTAGTTAGTAGCTAGTAAAAGATTCCGTGTTTTTTATCAATTTGGAAAGTAATATTTATTACTATTTTGTATAGTTTCTAGTTTCTGTTTGTAATGTTTTTTATTTATTTTATCATCAATGTGTCATTACAAATTGTGCCATATTTTTAGAAGATTGTTAAAAATGGTTTTTTGATGTGCTTGTGCTACTGTGACAGATATATTTTCTAGCTCCTTTACATTTTAAAAATGAGCAAATTATCTTATTCCTATTTTTTAATTAATGTGATGATTTTTTAGTGACTACAGTGTAAGTCATAATTTTATTAATATTTGTTATTTTGATGTTATTATAATTTTAAGCATTTAATTCATCACTGCAGCATTTGCCATTCAATAAAATTAAGATAATAAAATATTTTACAATTATTCTGAAGTAGAATCAACAAATGTTGAATTCCTTATTCTGTATTTAAAAATACTATAACATATTTGATCAGCTTTCTAATTGTAAAACTTAAAAACTGTAATTCTAAAGAGTAAATTTATCTATTTAAAACTAAAATATTTGCATTTTATTTATTTTCCTTTTAATTTATATTTAAATTGTCCCTTGTCTTTCCTCAATTTTTATGAATGCATAAAAGTGCCTTTATTCTGGAAGTCAATTTATCTGGATGATTTGCTCAACAATGCTTTAAATTTGTGTATTTTATAATTTATAAAGTTCCATTTGTTGTAGTTGTTCCTCTTTCTTCATTGTAATTTTTCTTTGATTAAAATTTTTTGTATGTGTGATTTGTAATAAAATTTAGTAATTCAAATCTATCCAAGAAATCATAGAGATTGTTGAACAATTACAAAACAAATAAATATAGGAGGAAAAAACTAGCACCAGTGCAATACATAACAAAAATTTCCTTTATGCATAAAAAGGGAACAGTGACTGTGTTAATCCAGATCTTCATTAGGTAGGTGAAATAGGGTTGAGTTTTCATGACATACAATAAAATTGTGATTATTTTTCTGTAATTTTCAATTTTATAATGTGCTAAACTTCTTAACAACTATTGATTGATTATTAACCATTTTTTATCATAAGATTTTGAATGTAGTAGGTAGATTAATAATCTATTCTGTAGTGGCATAAAATCTCTATAATATAAAACCTTATATATATATATATATATATATATATATATATATATATATATATATATATATATACAATTTTGGAAAACAAATCTTAATAATTTCTTTAGTTCTGTGTTAGTATGGTTTTATAATTGCTAGTATTTTTTTTTTTTTCCTTGTTCAGACACCAGTGTTTATCTGAAATCCTCTTTCAACTGTTCACCATAAAAATCTTTATTCACAACTCTGACAAAGGTTTTATTTGTTCTTATATAACTTTGTTATATACTGTAAAGTACTGAAAGTAAGCCCAATTTTTTTCAATAGGAAATTTTAATGATTTTAAAGGGGGCTTATAATTGAAACTTTTTTGAAAAGGGTAAGATAATTAGGAGGGTGGTGATAAGGGATGGAAAGGCCTATATGTGGAATTTTTGAAATTTCACAGGCTATTTACAATTTACAAAATAAAATCGGTCCCAATTAACATTCTTGGGTTTTAAATTTTTCTTCCATAGAAGCTAAGTAATTTCCATTAGTAAAATTAATAAATTAACAAAACAAATTTACATAAATAGCTAAAATAGATATCAAAGAAATATGAATAAAAATTATAAAACTAACTCAAAATAAATATCTATTACAACAATAATGCATAAAAATCAAAGAAAACTATAAACAATAGCTTTCCAGAGGAACATTCTTTTCAAATGTCTGATAGCATGCATAGTGAAATATACCCTTCTCATACAATAATATGTAAAGAAATCAGATAAAACTAAATTGATATGGGAACAAATATTTTAAGGAATTTTTTTAAAAAAAAAGGTTATTATTGAAAATGTCAGAAAATAAAACTTGAAGGTAAAGGCTTATAAATGATACTTTTTCAAAAGAAAAAAGGGGAAAATTCACATACATGAAGGGATGAGAGAAGCTTATATTCGGAAAAGAGCTTACTTTTGATACTTTTTTTTTTTTTTTTTAATGCATTGCTTATTTTTTTATTTTAGATTAGTTAGACTGTAATTTCAAATATTATCATTAGATTTGAAGTTTTAATTGTTACATTTTATAATAGCAATATTTAGTTTAACTGGTGAATTTTAATTCTTGGAGTATTCTAAAAATGAAATTAGCTTTATTTTTCATGTGTTGAAACTTTGTATAAATATAATATAGTATCTATCTATCTATCTATCTATCTATATCTATATATATATATATATATCTGAATTATACAGTTCCTCTGAAGCATTCATAACAAATCCATAGTTTCTTAGTTTTGTATTTTCACTTTCTTGTGTATGTATATTTTTTTATTTTCATTTATTTTTTACATGTAGTTTTATTCTAATAGTATTTGTGTGTGTGTTTGTTCAGATTGTTGGAAACATTCTAAGCAATGAGTCATTTCAGATAGTCATGCATTTAGTTTTTTAAAAGTTTTTTCTTTTTGGATGTTTTATAAAGATTTTGCTGCAAAACAATACACAAGGTGTCCAAAAATTATTGGGCACATTGCAAAATTATGTAAAACAAAACCTAGATAGTATAGAAACAAAATTATTTTACTAACTTACAGGAAAAGTACAAAAGTAATTACATCTCAATGCAAAATCCTTTGTTTACATGTAATAATGTCAAGGGATGGTAAATTTCATTCTATCCATTTTCAAATATCTTAGGAGCTATTGTTTGAATGGCAGCTGTGATATGCTGATTTAGTTCATGAAAAGTAGTACAAAATATCTAATACACACATTCCTTCACATAACCCCACATTCTATATGTATATTAAAGAAGTTAAATCTGGAGATTGAGGGTCTAAGAAAGGAAGGAATATGTCTGTCTAAGGAATTAGACACCATGACTAATCAATCTCTTGGGAAAATCTAGAAGTAACAAAACTGCCTCCCCCCCTCCCCCCCCCCCAAAAAAAAAAAAAAAAAAAAAATATTTTAGGTGCAGAAAAATTTTACTTGTAAAATAATGAAATGATTCACTGGCACCAGAATTTTCAAATAAATTTCTTAGTTAATTAAAACTTGTTTTTCTAAACTCTCATTAAAAAAGCAAAATTTTAGCAAAATATTTTTATTAGTGTTTTTGATCACCTTATTAAATCTGAAAAAGTTTAAAACATGGCATTGAAAAAACACCACTCTATTTAATTTTGTAAAGCATCCAATAATTCTCGGACATGCATATAGTAAAACCTATTAAATTAGAATCACAAGAAAAAAAAAATTATATTTTAGACAAGTTTTCCCTCCTCTACTTATGAGTGAATTACCTCTTTTTAAGTAATATCCTGAGCATTTTTGCATTTAAGGCTTTTCATCAGTCAGATTTCAGATTCTCCTCTCCAATACAAAACTTGTGAGCTTAAAATGCACCCATATTTTTAAAATTTGTCATTAGAAAATAAAATTTTGGATTTTTTTTTTTTTTCCTGTAATTAAAATTTATAGAAAAATACAAATAAATGTATCATAATTACTTAAAGGTGTATACAACAAATATAAAAACATTTGAAATGCATTAAAAGCCTTGGAAATAAAAATGCCTTTAACCAAACTTACCCAGTCATTATCAGTGGGATCTTAAAGTTATTGTCTCTTGGCATCTTTTTGATTCAACCAGGGCAGCCCAGTGCATTGGAGGTGCATAATGGTGCATGCATTTATAAGTAATGGTGATATATTTATTGTGATATAATGATGACTTTTTTTCAATAAATTTAAATTTTTAATCAAGGTGAATTTTGCACTGAAAATTTTAATCTTTCATTTTTTCTGTATACTGATTTTAAATATCATTTTGTTTTTATTTAATTTGAAAAATATTTCTAAAATGTTATTAATTATATTTTAAATATTAATTGTATTCACATCTCATCTGTTTTGCTAACATTTTTAATATTTATATTATGTAATTAAATGTGTGTAATTTAGAAATACATATAAACATGAAAATAAGAATCACAAGTTTACTGAACGGTGTACAAATTGTTGTAAAGTCTGAAAGCTATACTATATTAAAATAAAATAATTAAATTAAATTTGAGTTCTTTTGTCTCTGGTTTATTTGCAGAATTTAATTTGAGACCATTAGAAAAATTTATTTTTGATACTTTTGACAAAAACCCACCCCAATGGGTTCTTCTGTTTATTTACAGAATTTAAATTGAGGCCATTAGAAAAAATTATTTTTAATACTTTTGATAAAAAAGCACCCAAATGGTTTTTCCTTTCACTTGTTTATTTGCAGAATTTAAATTAAGACCATTAGAAAAATTTATTTTTGATACACTTTGACAAAAAAACCACATTTTTGGTATGCTACTTAGGTGATATTTTCATTTTAAGGGATAATGGTTGCTTGGCTTGTGATATTTTTATTTATTTATTCCTAATGTGTTCTTCTATCTCTGGTTTATTTGCAGAATTTAAATTGTGACCGTTAGAAAAACTTATTTTTAATACATTTGACCAAAAAAAAAAAAAAAAATTATGCTAAGCAGATGATCTTTTCATTTTATGAGATCATAGTTGCTTCGCTCTTGATAATTTTCCCTGTAATGTTAATAGTCTGAATCATAATATAAAATTCATCTTTGAAATTGAGGAAAATGCTCCTTTGTCATTTTTAGATGTATTTTTACAGCACAATTGTCATATGTTGAACTCTACTGTTTATCAAAAACCTATGAAAGACAATGCAGTTATCTCCATCTATGCTAACTTAACTTTTATTTATTATATTGGGACATTTAAATCATTTATGCAAAAGGCCTTTCTAATATATTCTGGCATACAGTTAAAACAAGAACTTAGTTTTATAAAGCAGATTGCTGTAGATCAAGGTTTTCCCATTAGATACATTTATAATGTTATTCACCAGCAACACATCTTATCCCTCACAGCCTTCCTAATAACCAGTCGAACCCAACATATTGCCAATTCCTGTATGTCCCAGTCATTTTTGAAAAGTTATGGAAAATAATTCGAAGATTTAATGTGCAACTTGTTACTATTCTCCCTTCCTTACCTTATTTAACTTATTAAATAACAAATTAGATCCTACATCAGGGCCATGCCAGAGTTACCTATTATTTTGGAAAATGATGCAAGAACATTTTATATTTGAGCTATGAAAAGTAAATTTGTCAAATGCTTGAAAGAACATAATATATATTTTAGAAGCTTGAAAGAACATAATATTATACATATCAGATAACAGCACTTGCTAGATTTTATTTCAACAACCTTCACACCACTGTTGCATAGACTTTAATAATGCCAAATTAATAATTCCATGTAATACTGCTATTGATGACCTACAGAAAGAATCCATTGAAATTATGATTAGAAAAAATGAATTTGTATTAACAACATCTCATGCCTAATCATCATGCCTATCTCATGCATCTCTTGCCTAAACTTTCGATGCATGTGTTAAAATAATCTTTTACAATTCATTTTAGTCATGTTATATTTTTCAACGTTAGATGAAGCCACGGCATTCTTCTTCATTTAACCATTTTAATTTTTGTCAGATAAATGTTGGCACTGCATGTTTTCCTGCTTGTAATTAGTTAAAGCAATGATTGACTAAATAATATAACAAACTTTCAAAATTCAAGATAGTTTTGCTCTGTTTTTGAGAATCAGTATGACAGTGTTTCATGATGAAGGTCTCAGAAAATGATCAAAACATTCTGATTCTTAATTTTATTTTTAATATTTGTATAGTTTTTAAACTTTACAACGATTTTATACTGGTGTAAATGTCCAGCTCTTTTACTGTTTTAGAAATATTTTGACGATTGGACAACAAAATTAGATATCTTTTAAGAAAAGTTAAACAATTTGATTCTCATATAAAAAAATTTGAAAATTATAGATCACCATAGGTTTAACATTGGAAAGGGAAAATTCCAGTCTGACTGATAGTGAGTCTTAAGATAAAATTCTGTTATATTAATTTTAGCAAATTTTGGTGTACTGGTAAAATATGTTTTAAATGAATTCTTAAAATATTATATATACATTCCTATTTTTAAAATTTTCAGAAATTGTCTTTGTTAAAGATTGTTTTTTATTGTAGAAATAATCCTTATTAACATATATAAAAAAATAATAATGTAGTAATAGGATTTATTGCAATACTTATTAACAGATTTAATTAATAGATTAAATTGTAGATAGGAAAGTTTTTTGAAATTCTATATATGAATCACTCAAGTAATATTATATATTTGAAAATCTATTTCATATGCTACTCAAAAGTCATTCATTTCATTTTCTAAATTTTAAAAATTGAATATCTTGTTTTTTTTTTTTTTTTTTTTTTTTTTTTTCCCTTTTTGGTTGCAATTTAGTCTTGCTCAAAATTTCTCCTATAAAATCTTTGTTACTGAATTTTTTACATCTGTTTTTTATTTGTTTTGTTTTAAATTTAAGATGTGAACAAAAGTAAATTTTCTATTTTCACAGATCTTTCAAAAGTATTTAATGTATTATGATTATTATTGTTGTTGTTATTTCCTATTCTATGCAACACATTCTGTAATATCTCCTATAATATAAAAATAAATTTGAAGCATAAATTGTGGATGAATGTTGTTAATTTTTTTTTCCTAGAAAAGGTTATCAACAAAAGAGTTTTTGTACTGTAATAATAATTAAGGTAAAACTTCTTAAACACTCAGGCATATTTTAGACCTGCATTCTACTTTTTAAGAATCAAGTGAATGTATCTCCTCATGAAGTATTAAATTAATTTTAAAAATTAAATTTTGAAAATTTGTTGCTTTTTAAAAGTATATTTGAATGTTTAAGTTTTATTTCATAATTGTAACAGTTTATCCATTAACTTTATTGTTAATTTATCAAACAAACTTTAAAAAAAAAATCAATATTTATTTTATTTTATTTTATATATTTATTTTTTAATCTTTATTTATTTAATCTTTAGATTAAAGAAAAATTTTAAATCTGGAATTCTTGTTAAAATAATCACAAATTTTATAGACATTTTGTACTTTTATTCAGTTTTAAGTATTTTAGAAACAAATTTTATTGAGTTATCGGTATTAAATTAAACCAAGCTTAGGGAGTTTTTTTAATTGGAATGTCTGAAACCTTCCAATCTCACTTTTAAATAAAATTAACAAATCTAGTTTTTCATAAACGATCAGGAATCTTAGCTATACTGATCAAGTTTTAATGATAATTCCGTATATTTATATTTTATTCTTAATAAAATATAAATAATCAAAATTTCTTATTCTTAAGAAATTTCATAAGCTATAGTAAATCAAGATAAATACTGCCAAAATTATTTGTTGAAATGCTGTAAGATCTGTTATTATAATATAAAATATATATATCCTTTCTAAAGAAAATAACCAACAACAACAAATAAAAAAGAATGTTTGTTTTTATATTTTACTGAATACTTAATTGCTCAATAAATTAATCACTTTAATGAAGTATCCTGTTAAAATGATACCATTTCAAAGGTTGATCCAATTTCTCTCTCTCTCTCTCTCTCTCTTGGGGCCTATTTTGTGAAACATAACATTTTGTAATGAAAGGTGAAATTCTGTTAATAAAATTTGAACCAGTGCTAAAGTTTCCATTTTAGATAAACTTGTTTTGGTTCCAAATTACACAGTTTAAAATCTAACTAAATAAAAATAATGAAGAATATGTTTTTATGGAATGAAATTTTGTAAAGGGATCTGTTTTATGAAAAATTCTGTGAAGGAGTCTCCTGTTTTATGAAAAAGAATTTTGTGAAGGTGTCTTTTTATTAAACGGATTTTTGTGAAGTGACCTGGACTATAAATAGGCCTCGAATTTGGTTTGGATCAACCTCTGCACTTGTTTCAATATGAACTTGTAATTTTAAATTCATGTAAAACTTATCCACAGTATACTGCTGAGTGCCATAGAGGTTTACTCTATCAGTGTCCTAATATCTAGTCTTATTTTAGTGTTCATCTATTTGTGTTACCTAGTCTTAAAGGACAAACTAAATGTCAAAGGTTAAATTATTTTTTCCCTGTAACTATTCTAGGATAGCATACTTTTGTTTAATTTGAAATTGTACAACTTTTAGTTTACAATTTGATCTCTTTAATTTTTTTCTTCAGTATGCCTGTTGTTAAGTTTTAAGTGTAATGCTATGTTGAAGATACTGAATTCATTAATATAATTGTTTTTAATGATATAATGTATTTTACTGATGTGAGAAAATATATTAGTTTTGTTTATTTTCTGTTTAATAGTATGTTTCTATTAAAACCTTTTTTTAAAAATAATTAAAGTTATATGTTTTAGTTAACCATTTCATCATTTGCCCTGAGATAAGTCAAGGGTAAAAGTACTGTTTCCCCTTACCTGTCACCGGTGAAGTGGTTAATTAATACTTGTAAATATTTTTAAGTTATTAAGAATTTTTCTGATATCTATATTTTTGTGTATAAATAATCAAGTGCATTAAATATTATCATTAAAAATTGGCTGATTTTATTTTTTATTTGCTTGTAAAATTCAAAATACTAAGCAATTTTTAACTTTAATAATACAACTCCGATTCAAAAAATTAGAATAATGAAAAGAAATACGGTCAAGGGAAATGAAAATCGAATTTATCAAATAAATAATCAACAATATCAAATATAAAGTACTATAATATGAATCTGCATATTTTGCAGATTATAAAATTGTAAACACATTACAATAAAATAGAAAATATATTTAAATCAGCTAACAACAAAAAATTCAAAATATTAGAATACTTTCTAACATGGTTCAAAAAATTAGAATAATGAAAATATATTGAACATAATTTAAACTCTAAGTATTTTTACTTGCTAATCAGTACTTTGTTGCATCACCCTTAGCTTTAATGACAGCTCTTAAACGTTCTGGCATGTTTTTAACTAAAGGTTCACAATGTTTTTTATCCAAATTCGCCCATATGCTCTTTATACTAGAAATAAGTTCTTTTTTGTCTCTAGGCGCAACTTCTTGAAGTCATTTCTTCATAATTCCCTACAAATTCTCAATAGGATTTAGATCGGGTGAGTTTGCAGGCCAAGGAAGTACAGGTATGTCCTTATCTTTGAGCCATTTAGTTGTTGATTTGGAAGTGTGGGGAGAAGCTAAATCTTGCTGAAACAAGAAATCGTCATCACATAAATCCTCAGCTGAAGGAATCATGAAATGTTTAAGAATTTCTTTATAGACTTCTGAATTGACTGTTGTGGAAACAATACACAACCTGCCTGGGCCTTCAGCAGTCATGCAGCCCCATACCATAACAGAGGTCGCAAATTTAACCGAACGTTTTAAACATTCTTTCTTATAAGCTTCATGTTTAAGTCTCCAGACACGTATATCTTGATTTCCGTGAGACACACAAAACACACTTTCATCGCTGAAAAGTATCTTTTTCCAATCGTCGTGATTCCAAAATAGCCTTTGTGTACATTATTTAACTCTAGCAGCCCTTTGCTTAGATGATAAGAATGGCTTTATCTTAGGCACACGTGATCTAAAACCTAATTTGCGAAGTCGTCGTAGTGTTGTAGATTTGGAGACATACCCATTTCTTTCCATTTTCTATGCACATATCTCACACTCTGAAAACGATGTTTCTTCACAATCTTTTTCAATTGCCTTTCATCTCTTCTTGAAGTTACTGGCTTTCGACCACTTTTAAAGTGTTTATTTTGAAAACACTTATTATTAGAATATTCTCTCAAAACTCTACTCACACTTGCTTGAGAGCATTTCACTTCTTTTGCTATAAAAAGTTGTGTTTTTCCTATTTCGTGCAAGTACACAATACGATATTTCACAGCCTCAGATAAGTCGCTCTTTCGTCCCATATTAAGCAAATACTACGCTACAATCAAATGCCAAACGACTTTTCATTTTCAACGGAGTACATTTTATAGTCCCACAGATGTTAATCCCACAGCCATTCTCTCAACTTATAAGAAAAATTTGAATATTCTAATTTTTTGAACCATGCTATCGAGGTATTCTATTTCTTTGAATTATTCTAATATTTTTTAAATAGTTAATTATTAATATATCAGATAAAAATAAATATTTATGTTATATTTATAAATGCTCTGAAGATAATTAGATACTTTTAATATATTTTTTCCTGGACGCAGTATGCAAATTGACGCGTTAGCAACATCAAACTCATTCTTTTTTACATTATTCTAATTTTTTGAATCGGAGTTGTAATAAATCAAAAAAAGACAATCTAAATAAATATATATATATATATATTGTTGCTGTTATGCTAAGAAAATATAATTACTGTCCTTTTCCCAAGCAAAAAGTTAAATCAAGACTCAATAAATTAAGAATAGAGGTGATGTAATTCCAACTGAAATTTAAATTCTAGTACAACATTAATCTGCACACATTAACAAATTTTTGAAGAAAAAACTGTTTATGAATTAAATCAATGTGATTGTGTGTAACATGACATTTCAGAAGTTTCTTGTGAGGATAAAACAGAGGAGGAAAAATATTTTTTGATTTTGTGCACTTCTGAAGAACAATTAATACAGTTTTATTCTTACATATGTTTTAAATTAGCCAAAATACACATTAATGATAAACATATCTCATTTAAAATGTATCACGCTAATGAAATTTTAGCAAAAGTTATTAATTTCTGTGCTTAAAGAATTTATTTAATTATGATGTTTCTATTTGAGTCAAATCTCGTAAATTACTTTAGCTTTTGTGCTATTTTAAAATTAAAAAAACTTAGTCTGAATTTTAATGAGCAATACATTCTGAAACCACCAAATTCCTTGAGGACAGTGATGCCTCTGTGGTTTTCCCCAAGTGAAGCTTATGCGTGTTTGAGTATATCCATTCATGCTAAAGTTTGCAAAAAATTATTTTAAAAAAACAATGATCTTTATTACAAAATATGTAAACATTTTGTCATTTGCCAAAATAAATAAAAACAAATACATAAATATTTCTTTGAAAATAGTTTGCAAACCACATAAATATCTGCCACATATATTTTTTCCATCTCAAGTTTTCTGCTATCAATCTGACATAGATTTAGTGCTTCATAAATGAATCTTGTCTTCTATATTTTCTGTTTGTTGTCTTTATCCCCCCCCCCCTTTTTTTTTTTTTTCCATCTATCAGATAAATGCAATTATTTTTTCCAACAGTAAGAAGTTCAATTTTAATTTCAGAGTTAATTCTGTAACAGTTAATTGGTGAGAGTCTTTCCATGTTGAGAGTGTTTCCATGTCTTTCCCATGAGAGTTCTTCCATTTCTTTACATTATTATTAGGTGTGATGCCCCCTCCCCCCCCCCCCCCCTCCTTCCCCTGCACACACACAGCAAAAGAAAAAAGGCAGAGAATTCTTATACATTTTAATCATTAAATTGTCACTGAAACAAACGAAAATAGTGATTTGACTGGATATTGTTTTTCTCCAATTTTATCTTTTTACAAAAACAGGCTTAGTGGAGCTCGTCTTCATATTGAAATTGGATCAAACTTTGAAATTTTCAATTCAAACAACTAATTTTGATATCACATTAATATTTTTGAGTAAATTTTACCTTAAGATACAAAATAGGAAGTGATTAGGTAAAATAGTTTAGAAATTAAGGAGGTTTAAAATTAGAAATGCCTAATGTTAAATTCATTATACAATTGTTGCAAAACAGATTTAAAAATGAACAGTTTTCTGAGTATAACACCAACACTACTTAGCAGAATGACCTGTAATTTTGGATGCACATATTTTAGGCTTTTGTAAATCAATTTTGTTTAAAAATTTCATAACATTAAATTCATGTTTTTTGAAAAATTATTTTATGTACTATATTTATTGAGTTTTTGAAAAACAAAAATTGTAACAATTATTATTATTATTATTATTTTAGTAGAAATTGATTCTTAGAAGCTTTAAATATGCAAATCCAAAGTTACAGCTCATTCTGTCAAATAATTGTTGAGTTATGTTTTAAAAAAAAATATCTTTTATTACTATCTGCTTTGCAATGATTTCAAATTAATTTAGACTTAGAAGTTCAAAACTTTAAGTTTTCATAATTCATAAACTGTTTGACTGAATGACTTCTTGTTGAATCTGCATGATAAAATTTATCAAAGAAATTCAAATATGATGTAAAAATTGGGTGTTTGTATCAAAAAATTCAGAGTTTGAAGCAATTTCAGTATAAAAACCAACTCTTTATTTGTTTATTTTATTTTATTTTTTTATCAAGCTTATTTGTTTGACATAAATTAGGTAAAAACAAAATCCAACTCATGTGGTTATTTTAATTTTTTCAGTGACAGTCATTTTTTGAGTGATTTTCTTCCGCAAATAAGACTTAAAGAAATTTCTTTCATTTCTTCTTCTTTTTTTTTTTTTTTTTTTCGGCAGGTGATGGGAGGGGGTACTCAACTGTGCATTACTTATTAAACACTACTTTTTCCAAAGTTGTCAAATTTGAAAACTTATTTAAAATTCATAATGTGTGGCAAGCAACTGGTGACAGTTTTATTATTACTGGTGTCGCTGCTATTGCTCCATATTAATTTTTCTGTTAGATAAAGTTTATTTGAATCCTGTTTTTATAGCTTTGTTTCAGATAGCTGTTTACTACTGCTCACTGAGTCATAGAGATGATCAGATTCACTTCCTTTTTCCCTATAAAAATAAATAAAGTAATTGTCAATTCATGTGAATTAAAAAACTAGGTTTGTTAAAAATTACATGATATACAGGAAAGATTATTATAATTTTAAGGAATAATACATCTCAAGACAAATAAAGTTTGCATAGGAAACCAGAATTGTAATCTACTTACTTAATCAAAAATACATGGTGTCTCAATCCAAGTCAAAGCTGGATTTTAGTTCATAAATTTAAGACTAATAGAGATATTTTATTACATTTTTCAACAGACTAACTTTATTATGGATGCAATGGGATGGAATCAATTGCATGTAAGAACTGCACTGTTATTCCTCAAGATTACACAATACGTATTGTCAACTATGCTCTGAAAAGTGGAGAATCTAGTTAAGTGTTGTTTGGATGCAATATTTTAATATCTCTTGTGATGTTATCATATTTCCCATAAAGCAAAGAATGTTTATTGAAAATATTTCTATAATATCTTAATAGTTTGAACAAAATTCCAGATGTAGTTAGGATTGACGTAAGATAGTTAAAATTTTGTCTAAATAACTAGATTGAGATCATGATTTCCCAAACAAAAATTATTAAATTACTAGCGGCCCGCCCTCGCTTTGCTTCGGGTACTCCCGTGTCAATACTGACACCGCAAATTGTTACTACCACTTCATCCTATTAAATTCAACTACTAAAACCATTACTCTCCTTTTAAGTAGTCGGGTAAAAAGTAGCCTGTATGTTAATCTAAGGTGCGAGATAACTCCATACAAAGTTTCATAAAAATCGATCCATCCGTTATTACGTTATAGATGGTGTAACAAACACGACTTTGTTTTATGAATATAGATTATAGCAGTCCTCCCAGGCTTTGTACGGGTATTAAAAAAAAATTCAAGTTATAAATTTTTACACACATGCTCATACTCTCTTCTTTGTGGATGGAGTTATTAAAAAAGTGTAAACTTATAAGAGAAAATTCGGATATTAGTATTATTTTTTATTTATTTGTAATTCATACACTACATTTTTACTTATTTATTTTTTACATTTTTACCTATGTATTTTATTTTTACAACAATTACAGGATGTCTTTATACACAATAAATCTTGTAGGGCTCAGCCTGCGTTTGCAATGTATAAGCAGAAAAAATGAAATTATTTACGACATCACATTAAAAACCTCAAAAATAACAGTATTTCTCCACTATTTAATAGATGTTATTATACATATAAACCTTCCTCTTGAATCATTCTATCTATTAAAAAAAACCCGCATCAAAATCCGTTGGGTAGTTTTAAAGATTTAAGCGTACATAGGGATATAGGGACAGAAAAAGCGACTTTGTTTTATACTATGTAGTGATGTCTTTATACACAATAAATCTTGTAGGGTTCAGCCTGCGTTTGCAATGTATAAGCGGAAAAAATGAAATTATTTACGACATCACATTAAAAACCTCAAAAATAACAGTATTTCTCCACTATTTAATGGATGTTATTATATATATAAACCTTCCTCTTGAATCATTATATCTATTAAAAAAAACCGCATCAAAATCCGTTGGGTAGTTTTAAAGATTTAAGCGAACATAGGGATATAGGGACAGAAAAAGCGACTTTGTTTTATACTATGTAGTGATTTAATTATTTCCTTGCAATATTTTAATTTTTACTCACGTGTAATTGGCAACATTTTTTTTTTAATTTTAATTCATTTAGTTTTTAATTTAGTAGAAATATTATCTCTCGAACAAGATGCAAACGTAGTCCTTCCATTTCATATTTTCCTGAAGACAGCGCGAAACGTTGAAAGTTTTATTTTATTTTAATATGTATTAATGTATATTAAAATTCCTGTTTTGTGCACCACTGAGCAATGTGTTATTATTAGCAAAAATTTTTTGTTTTGAAATTTCCTGTTAACCTTATATATATGAATTGCTTTGACGACTTTAAAAGAAAACTTCCAGCAAAAATGAACATTTTTTTGCATTTATATCAATTTAATTATTGTTGTTGACCCAATTCACGTCAACAGCTTCATCTACTTTCAAGAAATTAAGCTGAAAGCTGCAGAACTTGCTTTTTTAAAAAATAAAAATAAACATAGGCTCTCATGACTTGACAAAATAGAAATAAGAAATGTTTGCTTAAAATTTAGAGAAGTCTCTTTTAGTATCAAGCAACTTGTATGTGTACTTAAAATTCTAATGGACAAAGAAAGAAAGAAAGAAAAACCGCAAGAAAGAACATTAAAACGTGAGTTCTTATGTAAATACCTTTTGAAGTAGTGCACAAATGTTCATATTTTTACATTAAATTCATGAATGATTTAGTATAAAATGGATGAAAAATGCATATTGGGTATGCAAGAAATTTTGCTACATATTGAATCATTCAAAACTCTGAAGGATGTTTGAATGGGTAAATGAGCCCCAAACTATCACCGATCCGTCCCAGTTATTTTTGATATTATAACAAATCAAATGATTAAATTGGCCAGGTTTTGGATAACAAAAATAGAAAACATTTCTTATTCATTCTTACAACAAATAGTTACAAAGATTCTGTTTATTTTACACTTTCACTTATTCTTACTTCTTTGTTAAATATTTTTCTTTCTTTGTTGAAAAGCGTCAAACTGTTGTTTTAAAATGTTTTTTCAAAGAAAATTGAAATTTGGTTTTGTACAATTTCTTTCAAAAAATCGCTGCTTGTTAACTACTTTTAAGTTGAAACTGGATTAAATTATCACCTTTCAAAAATAATACATCTTTTGGATCATGGACTTTACATAGTTATAATGGAACATGCAAAATTTTTCTCTTACACATGGTATGTAGGATTAATTTAATCTTAGTCAAGTTGATTGATTGATTATTGAAGCTTAGGCTCCATAGTGGGTTTCTTAGCTTTGCTTCATTTGATGGCTTTGTACCCCTAACTTAGATAAAGACTTTTTTTAAGATGCCAAAAATTAGAAAAAATAGGATGATCAACTTGCTGTCACATGTTTTAGTTAATCTAATAAACAATTGTTTCTTTTCTTTTCTTTTTTTTTTTTTTTTTTTTTTTTTTTTTTTCGAATTCACCTTTTCTTTTTGAAATGGATCTGAAATGGTTGTCGTTAATTGTTGTCTACTAATGTTACCTTGAAAATATTTTTTTTTTCTTACCATGTGCAGTATTTGTGACAAAAATAAAAACACATCAAATACTCACTCATTTTTTCCAGAAATAGACCGCTTGTTCACTTCTGCATTGTCCAGCAAAGACTGTATGGAAGGGCGAGTTTTGCTTTTCTTGCTGGATAAGTAACGTGCTAAGGTGTCTTGTTCTTGAGAGGTTGAAGGTATGGCATTGATCTCAATCATAGTTGCTAGAGAATATATTTTGGAATGTAAAAATTAGATACGTTTTCACATTGAGTTATATGAATTTTATTAATATATAAACAGTGGCAAAGCATATATGGAATCCAGGAGAGCAATTGTTCAGTACCTTAAATTTTAAAGTACTATATGCCAGAAAATTGTTTCACACAGAGCAATAGTATAAAAACTTATATATATATATACATGCATACAGTAGACTCCCTCAAATCCGCACATATTTTACAGATGTAAAAAATGAAAAAATCAGTTTAGATATACGGACGAAATTTGCCTTTTTTAGTTTTATATCAACTAGCTGACCCGCCCGGCGTTGCCCGGGTCCGTATTAGCAATATTAAACGAACTTGAAATTTGTATGATTTTATCAATAACTGGAAGCATGCAGAAATGCATTGTCTGAAATACGTCGCAGCTGACTTTGTGAAAAATCAGTTTTAAAAACAACAACTAATATTAAACTCTAAAAATACTTAAAATGAGCAATGAGAAACACGGGAGGGAACATGTATCCAACGATTGCGTTAGTTTCGTGTTAAAGTGTTGATATTTTCTTAGCAGACGATTTTTTGTGATAAATACATTATCTGTTTTATATTTCTTCTGCTTTATTCCTTTTATTTATAGAGTTCAAAATGAAAAAAGATTTTCTTAGCAGACGATTTTTTGTGATAAATACATTATCTGTTTTATATTTCTTCTGCGTTTACCTAAGCTGTGTAAAATCTCTATAAATAAAAGGTATAGAGGATGAGAGCCTATCTGTGCCTCAATTATCCTCAGAATTCCTTTTATATATATAGATTCCATGTATATTTTAATTTGTAATTTTTGTTAATATTGCTGAATTCATGCTTTTTTCATGAAGGAAGAATAAATTTATTTCTGAAAAAATTGAAAAGACATTGCTGAACCGCTGGTAATTACAATCTTTTTACCAGATATTTAGGTATTAATCAAGCTTTTTTTGGTTTTTAAATCTGGCTAAGCCTGAAATAAAACTTCGTTATTTTATGATTTTGACGATAATTAGTAATGTACCTTTATGAGGCAAATTTCATTCAATAATTTAGGAAAAATGCATCTCATCTTTAATGAATATTTAATCATACATTATTGATTAAAACATGACCTTTTGTTTTAATATTTTAATCATTTTCATATTCATTTCCCTCTACCCTTTGTGAATAAATTGTAGAAAGGTCTAGAACAAATGATTTCCTAGAAAACTGTAAAAGGATGGCGAAGCAAGTGTTTATGAGCAACCTTAGTTGTTAAATTGCGTTGATTTTCAATGCGTACATCTTCGACTTCACGAATTCCCACAAAAAAAGTCTAGGAATTCTTTGATGAGCAATTCCCCGATAGATGGAAGGTTGCGGTTAAGTGTGGGGGAGTTCATTAAGTCGAAGGTAAGTATCATGAAGATCCACACAATTCTTATTTGTACTAACAAGTTCTTAATTAAAAGCTCTTGTTAGGAAAATGTCAGGATACTTTTGAAACAGCCTTTACTAAAACCATTGAGAAATTATTTAACTAATGGTGTAAATTTCATCAAAATCCGTCCGGAACAACTTTTCAAAATGGCTGATTTCATATTATCGGATATCTATGATTTTATAGCTTTCGCATATAGTTCTATAAGTAATCACCGTAGAGCAACATGTTATATGCTAAAACCTTTTTTCAAAATTCTTTCAGTAGTAATCAATTTTTAAGCTGTCAGAACGAAATTCCATTTGCTTTTTAAATACAGTGTGCCCGCTAAAGTCTGTTGTCTCCTCAATAATTTTTGAACGGCAAGAGCCATATAAAAATGGAGTCTAGAAATAGATAAGTTGTTATTTGCTACTGAATGAAACTGCCACTGCCTACGGCACCGCATGATGAAACAGTGCAAAGTTAGCATTCCTATCTTTAATACAGAAAGAGGAAAGAAAAGATATTTACGAAATTGTAATGCATTATCCATTTAGTACGAAAGACACCTTGTGTACATTAATGCGAGGAATAGAGGGATTAAAATGCGAGTTTGTCTTTTCGTGATTTCATACACTATGACGTCACAAAATTTGGAAGGAAGGATAAATGGCTATCTTTCGGACAAATGTGTATTGCAGCTGATGGTGAGAAGATTGGACATCTCAAATAAAGGTATGTCGTTATAACTAATTGGTTTTCATTCTAAGATCGTTTTTTCACGTCACATGGCGCCTGGTGCATGTAAAATCCGTCGTGGGTGCAAATTCCTCCAAGTTACCTGTGAATTATATTATACCTCTGGAGGTGCCTTGCCAGGGTAAGGTCTCGTCATTTGATCAAGGCTGTAAATTACGAGACCAACTTGAGTAGCCATTTGCAGTACAAACAACAGATGTAACGCAAAGCCATCGACAAAACAAGAAATGCTCAAATGAGAAGCAACGACTGCAGATATGATAATGTGAGAAGCGAAGTTATCGGGTTTATTGCCGCTACGCAGCGATTAGCCGATACTCGCCCCGATACCAGGTATCTAACCCGTTAAGCTGAGGTAACTCGGCAGATAAGGGCCTGGTCATCAGTTAGAAATAAATCACAAAAAATGCGCATTTTAAATGTTTTATTCTTTGCATTAATGTCCACATGGTGTCTTTTCGAACAATATCGGTAATTCTCTACAACTTTGTAAATCACATTTTTTTTAATCTGTTTTCGAGATAGGGATGCTAACTCCGTAAATTTCCACCAGGTGGCGCAGTAGATGATGGCATTCAGTAGCGCAAAATTATTTTACTATATCTACACCCCGATTTTACAACTTTAGTTCTCGCCATTCAGAAATTATTGGGGTGACAATGGACTTTAGCGGGCACACTGCATATAGTAAATGATTACTTGATCCCTTCTGTAATTTTTGAATTGCTACGTCACAGGTATAATTAATAGCTATTTTTTGTATTTAAAAGAAAAAAAAAAGTTTTTCCTCCGACTGATTACTATTTGCACCTTCTGTATCTTCCTGCTGTGCTGAACCTTGGATGAAAGTTTCACTTCTTCCTTCTTCATATCTCACTTCAGGTGTCGTCGTCGTTGCATAAGCATTAGGTTCTGCAGGCACGTGATCAAATGTCAATTTCTCTTCCTTCTCAGGCAAGCATCTTGAAATGAACGATTTGTATATTAGTAAAATTGTTATTTTATCTTTCGGGCTATGCAAATATAACGTTATCATTCTAGAGGGGAGGGGGGGGGGGATCTGGTATATGATATCATAAGATATCTCTAGGAGGAGGAGATTTGTCTTTTGATATCAATATCATTTTTAATCCAATCAAAATCTTCTCTTTTTATATGTAACATGGTCTTTGGTACAAAATAGCAAATTATCTTTTTTTAGTCTGTTGTTTATTTTTACGAAAATGTAAAGATATTACTAAAATCATTAAATTAATATTAAATTATTTAATATTCATTTTCTAAAATTTGAAATACTTTAACTTTTGGCATTCTTATTCTTCATATGTGTATACATATAATCATGGTTCGAGAAACCATATATGAAGTATATTTAAAATGAAGCTTGTGTTTATTAGTAAATAAAAAGAAAGAGAAGGAACGCTATCCACTTGTTTTGTTGATAAGGATTTCTATCTGCAACCACCCCTCTTCTGTTCAGGACTTTATTATTGTTGAATGCATTATGTAACAAAAAGCTATTTTGAAATATAATTAAATATAATAATTGTTTCTTTTAAGTGTTATTTGACATAAAGTTTTTCATATGCAAAGGGATATTTTACTGACTTCTCTTCATTTGAATCATAAAAGTATGCGAAAAATAAATGTAGCAGTTTTACATTTCATGCTGAAAAAAAGAAATAAATTCCAGAATATATATATATATATTACACTTTAATAACGATATCATTACCGGCAGGGGGGGGGGGGGGGTTCAAGGAATGATAATATATGATATTGGAAAGAGGGAGGGGGTCCAAAATTACCAGAAAATTGATAACGTTATATTTGCTCAGCCCCTTTTTAAAGATTTTTTTTTTTTTTTTTTGAAATGCATCAATGGTTGGTTGTGTTTATGACGGCCAGTTATCAACAGGAGGGATATAGGCCCTAAGGGGGGGGGGTGCTTTCATGGGGGTCTTTTTAAAAGAACCTAACTCGTGTTTACGCAAGGAAATCCAATGTTCGAAAAAAACCACGGAAAACTCCGAACGATTAGGTCGACGAACGTGATTGGGATCGAACCCAGCATCTCCCCGTTTCCAGCTTCGATAGAGCAGAATCTCTCGGCCACTTGTGGGGCCCAAATGTATCAATAGACAGGATGGATCTTTAAATCAGGTAGTGTTGTTACGACAACAAACCGCCAGTCGAAACAAACAGTTTACTGCGTCGGATTAAGCGTCCCCTTTCCAATTAAAATATATATTTTGATCGAAATTCGAATGAAATACAGTTTACAGAAAATTGAAGAGTATAAAAAATATGATTACAAAATCTCGGAAAATAATTATCCGATCGACTTCATTCTTTATGCAAAATTTATACTTTTTTTATTGTTTTTTACATTCACTCCTTAAAATAAAATTTTGAAAATTTTTATGTACCTTTCATCATAACAAATATTTTCAGAGTCCGAAAAAAATAGTTTAGGATAATCGAGGTTACTGATATTCAGTAGACTTCTTTCCATTATAAAATATTAAGTGCTCACCAAATTTCAAGTCTCTATCTACTTTTGTTCGGGAGATAGAAGTTTATAGATAGACTGCAATTTTTTTTTTCTAAAAATATGCTTTTCGGTATCTTCAGATCTAAAACATGTGAATCGTTTTTTTTTGTCCCCCCCCCCCCCGGCTTTTAAAACGATTGCAAGATTTACCCTATTTTATTCTAATGATGGGTAAGTAAAAGAAAAAAACTAAAAGTCTCTAAAATGCGACGTTATTGTAAACTATGCTACGAAGAAAATGCAGCATAATTTGGTAGAAGAATAACCAGACAATTAACTAGCAAGTTGCCACATTTTGTGATACCTGCGAAAAACAACCGTTTTTGTGTTTGGATAATTCCATGAGCACATGTCGTGTAAGTCACATACTACGATTTTGGATACCAGTATTTTAGAACAGAAAAATGTGACTTATTTTATAAGAGATGTTTCATTAATTGAATAAGGCCATGCAAACCTTTCGAAAACAATGGTGGCCAAGAATTTAGCAGTTAGTAGTAATGTGACTTACACGACAAGTACTCATGGAAATACCCGTTTATTATATTTTAATAAAACCCATTAAATTTTTTTTATAAGAGATATTTAGTACATTCATGATACAACCCTGAAATTATTTAAAATTTATTTGAATGTAATGTTTTTAATTTTATATCATATTTTATACTGTCAGTCACAGGTGAATGACGCAACCTATCGGAAAATTTCAGTGTCAGTCGCCGGTGGCTGAAGTGGCATTCAACATGATCACCAATTATTTTATTCAAATCTGACTTAAAGCGTTCACTTTGTAGCTTTTTTTTATGTTGTTGTACTTTCATCTATGCTGTACTCACTTGTGAGCGAATAAGTTTTGTTTCCAAGCCCACATCATTAATCCGAACAGTCCAAACACTGGAACCAAGGCATAAAAGACAACATGGTATTTGTCTTTGTAAAGATCAGCGGATTTCTCAGGGCATATACCAACCTATCAGTGAAGAGAAAATACAAGTGTTACAATAGAGGTTAGACAAATGCGAAAGCAGCAGTCCATTTTTTGTATGTTAAAAATGTACATTTAAAGGTATCTACAGTAAAGCTCTACTTATACAGTTCTCTCGAATGATATTAAACAAGAAAGAAAAAATCATGCATCAAACATAGACTATGAAACATTTTGCAACACATACAGAATAATGTAATAAAACTGCACCGTTTAATAAATTGAAATATTATATCTAATTCAAAAATATGGAAAAACGTTTTCTATTACACAGGAAGTAATATGTAATAAAACTAAGCAGCATATATCAATTTTATTACCTGTAAAATAGTTTAACATAGTTAATATGTACCACAAATAGTGTTACCTATCCTTTACCATTATATAACGGAATTATTTTCTGTGATCCTGTAAATGAATAATAAAAAATAAAATAAATAAAAAAATATGAATAATAGGATGGTTGGGTGGGTTAGATGTTAGATTACGGAGGAGGGCGGTGTTGTCTGGATAATACGCAATGGTTAGTTATTATATATTTAATAATACTATTAAAAAAATTAACTTTACACATAGTATTAAAGTTTATGTTTTACCTAAAAACTAATATGCATAACTTAAAAATGATCAAGCTATTGAGATAAGATATGGTTGTCTATTGTATTTGTCTTAAAGAAACTATTTGTAAAATATTAGAATAGAAATTATTCTTGGAAATTCTTAGCTAATAAATAATTTATATTTTTTTTCCTATAATAGAGGGCAGCACCATAAGCATATAATTTAATTTATATATTAATCTTATAGATGACAGCACTAAAATAATTTTCTGCTAGAAGTTGTAGTAATATATTCTAGTTAAATAATTAATATAGTAATATTAATAATTGATTAAAAATAAAAATATAATATTTCTAATAGTAGCATCTACTTTTTTTTCTAAATATATTATGAATTATAAAGTATAATATAAGTTTTACTAATTTTTATAATTATTGTTACAACTTTATTTTATTATCTATGTGATTTATACTATGACCATAACCTTGACTGTTAGTAAGTCACATGTAGTTTGTATCTGATTTCACTACAAAACTTGCTAGGATTTGGGTAATGGTAAATATTTTAGTATATATATCTTTTTTTTTAATGGAATATTGTATTGTTATTTTGTCATATTGATTTTATTTTCTTCTATGTGTATCTTTCTACTAATTTGTCATCTGAGTAGCTTCCAGCCAGTCGGGTGTATTGTGAGTCGAATTCTTAGCTTTCAGCACGACTCATAACATAAACTGGTTGGATGTTTTTGCTTTTTTGTTAAACTATACACCCCTGAAGAAGTGGTTTAATAGAAAAGTCTTCTACTGCCTTTTTATCCGTTTATCTTTCATTATTTTGGTAATCTGCATTCTATTTCACTTCAAACTTCAACTGTTTTTAATAAGATGATTGTAAAAATACTGGTTTCATTGGTTTAATGTATGGTAATATATGAATTACTCTGGTTATATAATGTCCATTTATCCATATATTTCTTAGTAATTTGGTAATCTGCCTTCTATTTCTCTTCAAACTTCAACTGTCTTTAATAATATGATTGTAAAAATACTGGTTTCATTGGTTCTTTTATTGGTATTGTCTGAATAACTTTGGATGTATTTATAAAAGTATTTATATATTCTTTTTTCAGCATATTTTACAAAATGTATATTTTAGTGCCCTTCATATAAATGCACATTTATTCATTACGTTTTGACGGATGTAACATCATTAAAAAGCACTTGAAACTATTTTATCCCATCGGCAATAATGTAACGGAATACTTTTGATTGCCGCTGTATTCGAACGATACATCTGATTTTGCTGAAATATGAAATGACTCAACACAATTCCGCAACAAATATATATTTAAAATTTCAAACGATTCGATTGGGTAGTTTTTGTTTTGTTATATGCAAACAGACATACAAACAGACGGATCAGATGATGACTATAGGTGAGAAGTATTTATATAATTATGAACGCACATAAAAAACAGTTAAATTTAAAAGTACATTTCCAACAATATTACTCAACATAATCGTAGTGAAATTCAATGATTTATATCACTGAATTTCACTCAGTTTAATAGAACAATCAGTTCCATTTATTCAATGGAATCAATTTCACTCTTTCAGTCAGTTTCAACATATTTGAAATAGCATGATGTCACAAAAATACTCTGCAAAGGTTTTTTCCCTATAGATCATAATGTAATGGAATTATTTGGGATGCCCCTGTGAATGAACTATTAATCCCGCATACCTCATATACATATACAATACTAAACATGCCTAGGGGATCCTGAATAAGGTTTTTCTAATTGCATGAAAATCCCCTTAACTCTTTCCATCACGGGCAAATTCTGTTCGTAAAATGAGAAATTATTGTCTGACATCAGAATTTATAAACGACTTTAGAAATTAAGAACTCCTTAATTAAAGCTTTGATTATAAAACCAAAATTTTACTAAAATAATCTTGGTGAAGATTGCAAGTTTGTAATTAAAATTAGGGGCCTTCGGAGTGGGCACATTGTGCCGGAAAGAGTTAAGTAATTATAGTTAAAAGTAGTTAGAAAATAATTCATAATTTATGGGAGAAAATGGAGCCTGGGAAAAAAAAAAAAAAAAAAAAAAAAAAAAATTGCAAAAATGTGTAAAAAAAAGTATTCTATGTGTAAAAGTGTAAAAAATAGTCCAAATGTATAAAATTTACACCTAATGTGTAAAACTTGGCAAGTATGCTTCATGGTACTATGATGAATGCAACAATTAAAAAAAAAAAAATATTACATTTTTAAGTGCGTTGGTTCAGTCAATTTTTGTGCAATTTTTCTGAAATTTATTTGTCACTTTATGGAGAAACTTTATGTGGCAGAGATTCCAGCATTTCGGAATGTAACATCAGAAAAACATCCAGAGGAGAAAAAGCAAAATACAGTCGAGTCTCACTATAATAAAACTCCATGTAGCAAATTTCTCTAATAACGAACTTTTAGTAAAAACGGTCAATTTTTTATAAAAATAATCTCGACATAGCGAAATGTATATCTCCATGTAACGAATTAATTTCAGAAATGTTCCTTTGTCTGTTCAAAAAAGAGCTTATTATTAGCATCCGATGCTATTTCTTTCAGACAAGCTAAAAATGTCGTGTCATCAGCCCTGAATTTTCTAGTCAACCGATTTTGATAATTATTTTTTTAAATGAAAGCTATTTATTTGTAGTTGTGCCCATTTTAATTATTTTTTAATTTATTTCCATTTTTATATTTTATTTTTAATTTTAAAAGCTTTTTCATGACATTTCTTCAAAATGGTGGCAACACAGTTTAGCTTAATTTATTTTCTAAAATGATTGCGTATAATTATGCACTAATTGAGTTAAAAATATATATATTTACTGAGAAATAATATTAATAACGTAAATAAAATGACAGAAAATAATTTATGATAAAAATTAATGTCTAAATCAAAATATGAGAAATTTCAAATGAGGAAAATTATGCCATTCAGCAACCAGATAAAAGGGAATTACAATATTATTATGGATGCCTTTTTCATAAACAGTAACTTTTAAAGAACATTTGAAGAGAAAATGACGTCACTATTTAAAACATCGTATTTTTACTCATAACGATATTAGGTACTACTCTGTTATCCCGTCGATCAATTTCGCCAAATTATACAAATCGCCACATTAATAGCCAAATTATACATATTGACATAATTTGTATTTTAAATAACGAAAAAATAAATAATTAGTAGAATATTAATAAAAATATTAATAAAAAGTCGAAATAAAAATCACTTAATGACATTTTAAACACATGAATCGTATTTAATGTCATTGAATGTGACATTCACGATCATCCATTATTGGCATTTAATCTTATAGTTTGGCGATAATTTTTTGGTCGATGGGATAACCTAGTAGTACCCGATATTATTATTATTATTATTATTATTATTATTATTATTTTTTTTTTTTTTTTTTTAAATAAAGCTATTTTTTTTGTGAGTGCATATAAAATAAAATTTCTGGATTTCGCCGGCCCTCATATTACAATTTTAACTGTAGATGTGCGAATATTTGAATGCAAAATTGTAACTGGCAAATTTGACATTTACTTTGTAAATATATTTATTATATATTGATTCAATAATGTAAGTACTTTTGCTTTTTTTTAAACCAAATCGATCGGGTCTTTTAAACATTTCATTCGTCGAATTCGACGGGATTCCATTCGTTTTATTGTTAAATTGCATTTCCTTTTACTCAGAGTCTATAAAAAAGCGTTTAAACTAAGGAAAAAATCCGTTTTTGATGAATCTAGTCAATGAAGAAGTAGCACGTCAAATTGTATCTCTTTATTATTCCGCAATTCCAATGTCTCAGAGAGAAATTGCTATTCAATTGGGTATTTCACGCCGTTCTGATTGCTATTATATTGATAAACATAAGAAAAATAAAGTTAGTTCATTGCAATCTAAACGGGGTCGCCCTTCTAAAAAACTTCTATCGATTTTTTTTTTCTAATCGGAGGCGAAATTGAATTCTGCAATGGTAGAATCTACATTCATCTTGTTATTATTATTTTTTTTTAATTTTATAGCTGCGTACTTCTAATTAATTTTTTATGACCAAAAAAGACACTTCCGAAAACAAATATGACTGACCTAGTGAGAAAAATTAAGAATGATGTGCCAGCACGAGGGCTTGGATGAAATATACCTTAAATAGATTATACGGAAAAGAGTTCAAAATTTCAGTGATAATTTTTAAAAAGGCTGTATAATATGTTTCATTTTTTATGCATTCTAAATTATAAATCAGCATTGATTGGCTAGAAAACTTCAAGAAGAAATTTGGATTGTTCCAAATAACTGTCTGTAATGGAGGTGTAGACTCTCCGGTTACGATATGTGAAAACTGGAAATTTAAAATAGCAAAAATTCTCAAGGAAAAAAAATTCTTTTGCAAGAATTTTTAAGGTTGGCGCAACCAGATTCTTTCACAAGTGCCTCCCAAACTAAACTCCAGCTTTTAAAAAAGAGTTTTAGACTCCAAAACACAGGGAAAAAGAAAAAAAAAGAAAAAAATTTACTGCTGTGTTGTGTGCTAAAACGACAAGGAAAGTAAACTTAAAGATGCTGGTCACTGGCAAAAGTAAATCTCCTTGATGTTTTAAAGTAACGAAGTCCTTGGAAGAATACTATGATTGTAATAAAAAGTCCTGGAAGGCCACAGACATTTTTGACAAATGGTAAAAAGCGACAATGATCCATCTCACCACAAAAAAAAAAAAAAAACAAGTTGAATGTAGATTCTGCCATTGCAGAATTAAATTTAGCCTCCGATTAAAAAAAAAAAAAAAAAAAAAAAAAAAAAAAAAAATCGATAGAGGTCATTTAAAAGGGCGACCCCGTTTAGAATGCAATGAACTAACTTAATTTTTCTTGTGTTTACCAATATAATAGCAAACAGAACGGCGTGAAATATCCAGTTGATTAGCAATTTCTCTCTGAGACTTTGGAATTGCGGAATAATAAAGAGATACAATTTGACGTGCTACTTCTTCATAGACTACACTCTCAAAAAAACTTCCGTCTTTTCACAGAAAATGCACTGGCAGCACTGCTGCCAGAAATTGTCTGTATATTGACGATTTTCTGTTTATTTTTTTCTCTGTCAAAAGAGGAAAAATATCCGTCACTTGAAAAAAGTTTGGAAAAAATCAATGCGGAAGAGGCGGGGATCGAACCAAGGACCCCAGGATTACCAGACCAACGCTAATCCACGGCGCTACGGCTGCTCATGATGATTGTGCGTTAAAATAGAACTCTTCATTTCATATGGTGTGGGTTGGTGTATTTCGTTAAAAAGCTTTTAATTATGCAGTTAATCTCGGAAAGATTTCATCTTTAATGAAACTGTGGCTGGGTTTTTTTTACGTTTAGTATTAATATAGTATAAAAATGTGAATTTTAAATATATTACGTAGAATGTTAGAGAAAAAACATGGATGTTCTATTTGTGAGAATTTTTGAACGAATAAAGAAAGTAATTGTTATTTATTTTTAAATTCGAAAACATTTTTGTCTTTTAAAACTAAATTAGACATTTTAATCAATAGAATATTTTTGTTTTTCATTTTAAAAATAAATTCGAACTTATTACTAACAGACCCAATGCGCATGCGTGCTGGATAGAAACGGAAACTTTTCCTCATTTTTCGACGCTCGGAATGAACTCACAGAACAAATACGTTTTCTGGGAGAACAGAAATTATTTGTGAAAAAATAACGATAACTTAGTGTATATTGACGAATTTTTCTGACAGTGTAGATTCATCAAAAACGGATTTTTTCTTTAGTTTAAACGCTTTTTTATAGACTCTGGGAAAAAGGAAATGCATTATAACAATAAAACGAGTGGAATCCCGTCGAATTCGACGAATGAAATGTTTAAAAGACCCGATCGATTTGGCTTTAAAAAAAAGCAAAAGTAATTACATTATTGAATCAATATATAATAAATAGATTTCAAAACTTAATGTCAAGTTTTCCAGTTACAATTTTGCATGGAAATATTTGCACATCTTCAGTTAAAATTGTAATCTGAGTGCCGGCGAAATCCAGAAATTTTATTTTATATGCACTACAGAAAAATAGATTTATTAAAAAAATAAAAATAAAATAAAATAAAATAAAAATAATTTTATTTTTACTATGACATTATTTTCACTAACTGAAGTCATCTGAATGTAAAATCACAATCTCAGTGTCCATAATGGAAAGAAATATTGAAATGTAATATCGTTATGAGTAAAAATGCGATGTTTTAAATAGTGACGTCATTTTCTCTTCAAATGTTTTTTAAAAGTTACTGTTATTAGTAATATGAAAAAGGCGTCCGTAATAATATTGTAAATTCATTTTATCTGGTTGCTGAATGCCATCATTTTCCTCATTTGAAATATTTCTTAGTTTGCTTTAGACATTAATTTTTATCATAAATTATTTTCTGTTATTTTATTTACATTATTAATATTATTTCTCAGTAAATATATTTTTTTACTTCAATTAGTGCATAATTATATACAATCATTTTATTGTGGTTAAATTTTACGAAAACAATTAACTTTTTCTTTTAAATGCGAGGACATGTTCACTGATGAAATAAAGTTTCCGACTTGTGGAAAGTAATAATGGAAAATAAATTTTTATTATCGAGAGAAAAGCTAAACTAAATTGCCACCATTTTGAAGAAATATCGTAAAAAAGTATTTAAAATTAAAAATAAAATATAAAAATGGAAATAAATTAAAAAATAGTTGAAATGGGCACAACTACAAATAAATAGCTTTCATTTAAAAAAATAATTATCAAAATCGGTTCAGTAGAAAATTCAGGGCTGATGACACGACATTTTTAGCTTGTCTGAAAGAAATAGCATCGGATGCTAAAAAAAAAAAAAAAAAAAAAAAAAAAAAAAAAAAAAAAAGAGATAAATTGAAAAATTCAAAATAACTTTTTTATAATTCGATTCAGAACTGGACTCGTTGGTCTTGGGAGAAATAATTTTTTTAAAGGTGCATTAGAAGAAAGTGATTTTTAAAAAAATTATCATAGTTATTAGGAAAAAGATTCCATCCAAGCTATCATTAAACTTTGAAAGAGTTTTAAAGAACATTAAAACTTGGAAATTCAGTGTCACTGAAAGATCGATTTAAAATTGTTTTTTAAAGGCTGGCGTTTCTGAACTTGAGGATTCTATAGATTCCGACGATGCCGATATTAGACTAAAAAGAGGAATGTAGAAAAATTAAAAAACGAGGAAGTATCTAAGAAAATGTGACTCTTTGATATCTTTGACTTTCTCGAGGTGGAAGACAGTCTCATTGTTACGTAGTATCGAAATCGAACTGACAGCGACATTTTAAACAGCATTGTGAACACTGCCGGTTAAGAGACGATGAATGTGGAAGCAAAACTTCGAAGCAAGAAAAATGTAACCGTAACCCATCATGAAGTGAAATGATAATGCCTTTGATGTTACAAAAGGGACATCAAATGGAAGAAAATATTCGGTATTCAGATCTGGATTCACTTTTCAAGTATAAAATTTGTCACAAGTGCAAAAGTTTCGAAATCAATACAATCAAAAATTTCAGATTTCTTCAACGAAAATAAATCTAAGTTTTCCTTAAACTTTTTTTTTATTATTATTATGTTTTCAACTAAACATTTGTCATCTGTTTTGAAACTGTCTCAATAAATAAAAAATAAAATTAATATTTAGCATTAAGCATTTCAGAGCCTTAATTAAATAGCTCAAAAACTATCTAATTTAAAATTTACACATTAAATGAAAATTTTTGCGTCGTTCTCTATTCGAAATTTTTTTCTATATAACGTATTTTTTGACTGAACGATGGATTTCGTTACATAGAAACTCGATTGCATACCAATTGGCAGGTTTATGCAATTTATGGATTTTTTGCAAAAAGTCGAACAAATCTTTTCATGTGATCCTTTTAAATAAAATTAGAATGATTTTTTTTCCGCCTGAGATTTTTCTATTTTATATTCGTCACATTTCATTTATCATAACGCCATGTATTTTACATCGAGAAATCTTCAAATAACAGACTTAACTTACACTGAAAAAGTCGTCAAAATTGTTATATCTAATTCTAATAGACAGATTTAACTAAATGCTTTAGTTTATAGGTACTTCAGATTTTATTGGGATAAAATTTAATTTTCATTAAGTAATAAGTTTTTAATAAGTAAAGGTGTCTGTGTTTGTTTTAATCTTAAATAATCTCAATAACATGTACGCATAAACTGCTGATTCTTATCAATATAAAATCCAGTACTTCTTTTTTTTTTACCTGGAAACAAATCAAGCATTTGGAATGATCAGCATTTATTAATAATATAATTAGTACTCACGAGTTGTAATCTTCTAACTAGTGAAAAAGTGTCTAGGTAAGTATTCGAACCAAGGAACTTTTGGCTAAAACTGCCAATGTTCTTCCAAATGAGCTATCCTAGACAAATTCGATGCAAAACCTCTATTCATCTAGAAACCTTATTGATTATCACATCTGATCGGATATTTGAATCAACTCAATAGAATAATAAGTTGCAGGTAATCCAAAAAGTGTATGATACGAAACTGCACTTGATTAATTTTAACACAATTATTTTAATTGGTAAATAATTCACAAGAGTTGTCCTTGTGATATCGGCCGGCTCCGTGATGTCGACGCCAATAAGTCTGCGATGACGTTCCATGCCTAGTGCCATGAGGTCTGAAAACCGTCCGCTCCGTGATTTTCTCATTTTGAAAGAGACTTTTTGAAATTAACTTTTCTGTTTGGAATGGAACTGAAACGAAGGGATTCAGTTGTTGCCTGGTGCGCAACAAGAAAAGAACATTTTTTTTCGGCGGGCTCGGGTGTGAGCCGGATATAGTTCAGGTTTTAAAGAACATCGGTGAAGGGTGTTCAAAACCTTATGCCCGGAAGGGGCTGTATATTCTCAAGTGATTTTCCTCATGGATATATGTGTAAATTAACTGTACATAATTGTAAATAGCGCTGTGTGGTTATGTATATAGTTTTCATCGTGTACTCTGTGTGTTGGTTTCATTAAAGTGAATTGTGAAATTCTACGGAGAGTCGAAGTATATTTAGTTACGACGTCACAGCTAGTAATATAAAAATTATTGGTGGCTTGCTGTGGGATACAGGAACTGATATCAAAAGTTCCGCGAACTCATCGTCTCTGCTGTATTATTTTGAAGGCGGACTGAAAAGCTGTGTCGATCATTGAAATCAGCATTCGAAGATTATGAATTTCTGCTCGGAATATTAAAGAATCGAACGGTGAGTCCCTATTGTTTCTCTTGCGCGCTGAATTTCGGGGAGGTCTCAATGCCATACGCTTAAATGTTAGAAAATTAAAATAGCGTGTTTCGTTTTGTTTTCTTTTTTTTAAAGGTTATTGCACAAGAGTATTTTCGTGATTTATTATTATTATTATTATTATTTGCTAATTGCTGTTTTGTTTTAAAAGTAAAACAAAATAAGAAGTGTAAAAATAGAATATATTAAGTATTTTAAATACATTTTTATTTTTTGCATAAAGAGTAAAGTAATTTTCATTGCACAAGCAGTACGGTAATGAACTTAATTGTTTAAGTTGCAGTGTAGAGTTTATAAAATTAGAAAGTTGAATTTACTGAAATTATTATTTACTTTTCTTAGTGCATTAAAGCAAAGTGATATAATAAAGTAAAGGAATGTACTGAGTTTTTATTATTTTATTGTGCATTTTTATGAATACTTTAGTTACGGTTTTAATTATTTACTGTGCTTAGAGAAAAGTGTTACTTAGTTAAAAAGAAAAAAAAATCTTGTTTTTCTTTGGTATTTTAATGCTATTGTGCTCAGGAAAGTTATAAAAATATTTTGTAATTGTATTTACTTTTTTGTAGTGAGATATTTTTCTGAGTTTGATTATGGCTTCATTCTTGAATAGGCAAAATAAAGATGTATTGCTTTTGCTCGCAGCAGAGTTTGATACCGAAATATCTGCTGACATTAAAAAAGTGCCTTTAATTCAGGCAATTTTGAAAGCTTCTGATTATGATGAACAAATTGCAAAAGATATGTTAGAAGGGATTTTAGAAGAAAGGGAAAAATTAGCAGAACAGGAAAAAATAAATAAATTAGCGGAACAGGAAAGGTTAGAAAGAGAGAAAGATAGACAATTGGAATTAGAGAAGCTGCGATTACAATGCAGTGCAGATAGTAACTCCTTAGTTTCCCCTGATTCTGTAACGGCCGAAAATAAAGATAAAAGAGTGAGTTTAAAGGATTTAGTTCCAAAATTTGACCCTAAATTAATTGATATTACCTTGTTTTTTATGATTTTTGAGAGTCAGGCGTCAAAAGAAAATTTAGGAGAATTAAATTACGTTTCCCAACTTATACCTTTGTTACCTGTAGAGGTAGCTGAAATTATTGTGAAAGAACCCTTAGAAAAAAGGGATGATTACCAGCATATCAAAAATGTTTTGTTAAAGAGATTCAGATTAGGAGCAGGGGCCCTGAAAACAAAATTTGAGACTCATCAAAGGAAGGCAGGTGCGTTATGGACTGAGCTTGTTTATGAATTAAGAGGGTATTTAGAATACTGGTTAGAAACTGTTGAAGTAAATGATTTTGAATCACTTAAAGAACTAATGCTCACAGAGCAGGTTAAGCGTAGAGTTCCTTTTGCTATTAAAGATAAATTTCTCGATGAGTGGGACGAGATTAAGACAGCGTCATATTTAGCAGAAAAATGCGATAAATTTGAAAGTGTGAGAGGGAATGTTAGGAAGTTTGATAACAAAACGTGGAATAATAAACCATATTTTAGGGATAGGAATGGGCAAGATAATGCTAGAAGTAAAGGGGATCAGGTAGTTAAATCAGGTGGGGTTGATAAAAGAGATAATGTGCGTAGGGATTTTGGAAATAAAGATAAATTTGATAGAAAAAAGCCAATTATCTGTTTTCAATGTAATCGTGCAGGGCACATTAGGCCAGATTGTCCGGATTTAAAACGCAAAAGTTCTGGAGATTTAGTCAGTCACGTGGACGTAGGTGTACGTTTAGGACAGTGTTTTACACCTTATTTGAAAAAAGCAGAAATTAATGGGATAGAACGAAATTATTTAAGGGATACAGGGGCTGGAATTGATCTTTGTGACCGTAGTTGGATAGATAACGATGATTTAATTGGGGAAGTAACGTGGATAAAACAACCCTTGGATAATGCGTGTAAATGTTTGCCCTTGGCGAGAGTTACCATTAAAGGGGATTTTGGAATGGTAATTACTAAGGCAGCTGTGATACCGACAGAATTAGAGCAAGGTTATTATTTGCTGGGAAACAAGACAGCTGAACTTATTGAGGAATCAAAAGGTAATTCTGTGTTGGTAAATGCTGTAATGACGCGCAGTCAGAAGCGGGAACGTGAAAGGGAAATATCCGTGGTTGAAGTTGAGAATGGATTGGATTTGGAGGATGGAGATAAAGATGAGGTGGAGTTTAAAGAAGAGGAGGAAGGGATGGTTATACCGGAAAAGTTAGAGACGGAGACAGGTTTGGTTAATGTATCAGCGGAGAAATTTAAAGAAGAGCAGAAAAATTGCCCTTCACTTAAGCAGTTGTGGGAGAAAGCTAAAAACTCTAATGATAAAGAATTTTGTATTAGGGAAGATAAGCTTGTACGGGTGTCGCTATCAAGGACAGGTGAGGAGAAAATACAATTATGCGTACCGGAAATTTATCGAAGAGAAGTTTTAGCATTGTGTCATGAGCAGGTATCAGGACATTTAGGTACGACAAAGACAAAGGATAGAGTCCTTAGGTATTACTTTTGGCCAAATTGTTATCATGATATTGAAAATTACGTAAAAACGTGTGATCCATGCCAAAAGGTGGGTAGTAATAAAGATAAGCGTAAGGCTCCTTTAAAACTGGTACCAATAATTTCCGAATGTTTTTCTAAGATAAATCTGGATGCGGTAGGTCCCTTACAAACTAGTAATAAAAATAACAAATACTTAATTACATCCATTTGCCTGGCTTCTAAGTATCCGGATGCCATACCGGTAGTAGATATTACTTCCACTTCCGTTATTGATGCTATGTTGCAGATTTTTGCTAAAACGGGCTTTCCCAGAGAGGTACAATCTGACTTAGGAAGGTCTTTTACGAGCGAGTTAACGACCGAATTCTTTCAAAAATTTGGCATAAAAGTGTCCCATAGCTCAGTCTGCCATCCGGAGTCCAATTGTGTAGAAAGATTACATTCTACATTAAAGAAAGCCATTAAAGCCTTATGTCTCGAATCAGGTCGTGATTGGGAAGAAGTTTTGCCTATGGCACTGTTCGCTTTAAGAACAGTAACGCATGAAAGCACGGGGTTTAGTCCCGCTGAACTCGTTCACGGGAAGAATTTGCGTATGCCACACACTTTGGTGTATGAAAATTGGATGGGTGACGAGAGTACGGACCAAAATGTGGTAGATTATATTTTGAATTTGACAAATAGGTTGAAAAGATGTCAGGAGTTGGCAGTCAAGCGGATTGAGGAATGTCAGGACAAGCGAAAATTATGGTATGACCGGAATGCAGTGATAAGAAAATTCAAGGTTGGAGACCAGGTGTTAGTTTTGGCAACCTCTAAATCTCATAAGATGGCTGTAAATTGGATCGGGCCAGGTACGGTCACGGGAGTAATTTTAGAAACGAATTACACCGTTGACTTACCAGAGAAGCGAAATAAGGCGACAATCTATCACGTTAATTTATTGAAACCTTATTATAAGCGGCCGGAATTTGTTAATCTGGTAATTGATATCGATTCGGAAGAGGTGGAAGAAGATGCCGAAATACCGTACCCCATGCCAAACCCCACACAAATTGATTTTTGGGAAATCGTGAACAACAGTGAACTAGAGAAGAGGGCGACAGAAATTCAAATTAATAATTTTAAGGAAGTCATAGAGCGAAATAAGAAAGTGTTTTCTTCGGACCCAGGACGTACTCATTTAGTAGAGATGGATATAGAATTAGTTGATGAAAAGCCGGTGAGAGCCAAATCTTATAGAATGTCGCAGAGGCAAATAGAAATTTTGAGGGAGGAGATAAGAAGATTATTAGAGTTAGGAGTAGTTGAGGTAGGGCAGTCCGATTTTACGTCCCCCATGATTTTGGTAGAGGTTCCGGGAAAAGATCCTCGTCCTTGTGTGGACTATAGAATACTAAATTCCAAGACTCGAACGGAATTTTTCCCACTCCCGAATATAGAGGAGGTAGTAGAAAAGGTGAGTTCTGCGACCTTTATTACGGTGATGGATTTAACCAAAGGTTATTTCCAAATACCACTGACCAAAAGGGCCCAAAGGTACGCTGCATTTGTGACACCTTTTGGGGTATTTTTGCCTAAGGTCATGATGTTTGGTCTCGTGAACGCTCCTTTCTACTTCTGTAAATTAATTTCTATGGTTCTGGGAGGTCTGGAATCATTTGCCTTGCCGTACATTGATGATATTGCGGTGTTTTCACTTACTTGGGAAAGTCACATGAAGGATATAGCCGAGGTCCTAAAGCGCTTATTAGAGGCCGGTTTAACAGTGAAACCCACAAAATGCAGATTTGCACAAGACAGCGTGAAATTTTTAGGTCATGAGGTAGGTTCGGGAAAGAGGTCCCCCAGTGACGTAAAAATTAAAGCAATTTTAGATTTTCCAACACCCTCAACTAAAACACAAGTAAGGTCATTTCTGGGAATGACGGGCTACTATTCTCGTTATATAAAAGATTATGCAATAATCGCGGTTCCCCTGACTAATATCTTGAAAGGGAAAGTAAAAAAAGAAAAGATAGAGTGGAATGAGGATTGTGAAAAGGCATTTCAGGAATTAAAAAGGAGGTTGACCCAGAGTCCTGTTTTATATGCCCCCGATTATAAACAAGAGTTTATTGTGCAAACCGACGCAAGTTTATATGGTGCTGGTATAGTTCTGTCACAGATTCGAGATGGGGAAGAGCATCCCATTTTATATTTAAGTAAGAAATTTTCTAAAGCAGAGCAAAACTACAGCACTATTGAACGCGAATTAGCAGCGATTGTATATGGTCTTAAAAAGTTGAATCATTATCTGGATGGGCAGCGGTTTGTTATACAAACAGACCACAATCCTTTGACCTATCTTAAAACAATGATGGGGAAAAATGCTAGATTGACTAGGTGGGCATTATATTTACAGGCATACAATTTTGAGATTAAGCACAAACCGGGTAGGCTTCACGGGAATGCCGATGGACTGAGTAGAACTGAGTAATAGTGAGTGTAAATATTAAAATCCAATCATTGAATTCACTCATTTATATTTATTTTACATATATTGAATTTAATTGTATTAATTTTGTGTATTATTTAGTATAGAACTTTATATTGCATATTCGAGAATAGTACTGTGCCATTCTTTCGGCTCAGATGGATATCTCAGATGAGTAGCTCATTGTGTTTAGTAAAATTTAATCATAAGTTTTTTTTTAATTATTAATATGCATATATTTTAATAGTGTTCTGGTATTATGACCTCTCAGGTTTGGCGTGTCGGGAGTGACAAAGGGCTCAATGCCGTCTTTCCAATCTTCAATTTTCATAGGTGTATGCACCCTATGAAAATCTCTTTAGGGGGAAGGAGCTGTGATATCGGCCGGCTCCGTGATGTCGACGCCAATAAGTCTGCGATGACGTTCCATGCCTAGTGCCATGAGGTCTGAAAACCGTCCGCTCCGTGATTTTCTCATTTTGAAAGAGACTTTTTGAAATTAACTTTTCTGTTTGGAATGGAACTGAAACGAAGGGATTCAGTTGTTGCCTGGTGCGCAACAAGAAAAGAACATTTTTTTTCGGCGGGCTCGGGTGTGAGCCGGATATAGTTCAGGTTTTAAAGAACATCGGTGAAGGGTGTTCAAAACCTTATGCCCGGAAGGGGCTGTATATTCTCAAGTGATTTTCCTCATGGATATATGTGTAAATTAACTGTACATAATTGTAAATAGCGCTGTGTGGTTATGTATATAGTTTTCATCGTGTACTCTGTGTGTTGGTTTCATTAAAGTGAATTGTGAAATTCTACGGAGAGTCGAAGTATATTTAGTTACGACGTCACATCCTTTTTCAACTCGGTTAACTAACCTACATTAATTCCTAAAATACTTGACAGAACGATTTTCCATTTCGTATCCGAAGGTATGCTTTATCTAATAGTTCAAATATGTTAAAATTAGGTGTTGTTATTGAAAATTTAAAGTTTGTTACAAATTCCATATGTAGGTAGCCCTCTAAAAAAAATTTTAATGCGGTATTAATCAGTAGGCGTTATTGCTAACTGACGCATATTTCAGATGTGTATATTGCTGGGACGATTACTGTTTCTAAACCAATAGGAGAGCGTCATTATCACGGTCAAGTACACGCCCACACAGATTGATTGACAGGAACTCGTGGACAATTGACAGTGCTAATTATAACGATAATCTGTTGCGGATGAAAGTGAGCTGACTGGCTGAATGGTTAGAACGTCGAGCTTGAAACCGGAGGATATGGGTTCGAGTCCATCGCGGACCGAGAGTCCGTTGGTGATTTTTTTTTTTTTTTTAATTATTGGAGGCTGTCTTTTATTAATAAATAAGACATTTAAAAAAAAATATTTCAAACCCTTTTAATATTCTAAATATCGTTCCAAAATGATTTATATATATATTAAACAAATGGGAAAAAAAGTATTCTGCGAAAATATCCGTATAAGCAAAATTCTTACTTTAATTTTTATTTATTTATTTATTTCAGGATCAGAGGAAGTATAATTTCTAATTGAAATAAATAAAATTCAATCATTTTGAAAAAAAAAATTCTTTCGTACCTTTAATTTTTAATTACCGAGTACAAATTCAAACAATCCGAGTACAAATAAATAATAAACACACACGATCAATTGTCCACGAGTTCCTGTCAATCAAACTGTGTGGGCGTGTACTTGACCGTGATAATGACGGTCTCCTATTGGTTTAGAAACAGTAATCGTCCCAGCAATATACACATCTGAAATATGCCTAACTGACTGGACCAGTCATATTTTTTATACACGTACATTACCTAAACATTGTAATTTACAGCTAGTATTCTGGTAACAAAAATATGCCAAAATTTCTTTATAAAATTTTTAACATGATAATTAAGTATCGACAGAAAACTTGGTTTCGTTTTTGATCCAAAGTCAGAGTTTTACCGAAAATTCGTTTTCGGCGAAAATGCTATCGAAAATTCAGCCGACTGAAACTATCTGTATTCCTGCTTTCATTTCTTCTTTCGAAAATTTTCAACATTACTTATTGATTTGAGCTGTATCGGCTGAAATGAAATTTTTTTTATTCACAGCTATGAAAATCTCTATTTACAATTAACAGTTATGATCTACTCAAGACGTGATAACAAATTATAAAGCAAAATAATGGCTATATGACGAAACTTTGAAGCGCTTTTCACTTGCTCATTAAAAGCTGCAAACATAATAGCAATGGAAAAAATTTTGTTTGAAGCCTAATATTTCGAATATTTTTTGAGAAAGTTTTTGTTTAAGAGCTGATTACTTACAAAAATTACTATAAAAGATAAATCGAACTATTCATATACCTAAAACTATTTTTTTAATTAGATAAAATTCGTATGATTAGGAAATCATTCTATGACGTTCATGAATTAATTATATTTCATTTTATATGAAACTCAAAACTTTTAACCAGATACGTAGAGAGCCAACTTAGACCAAACATATCATTAATTAATAATTAAGAATATTTAACAAACACATCAATTAATTACTAATTATACATAATTAATAAACATTTATAATTAAGAATAAATGATAATATTAAACTTACCATTTATTATTATTAATAAATGATGTATTTATTATTTTTAATAATAAATTTATAATTAATAACCAATTATGTATATTTATGTAGGTTAATTACTTTTTTTAAATTTTCGTTTTTGGCCGAAAACAGTAAGATTACCGAAACTCAGTTTCGGTCGATTCTCCGTTGTAATGAAATAGGTTTTAAAGAAGTCCATGTGTATTCAAAAGTTTCATGCTCCTTCAGTTTTGCCGTAAGTGCAGCTTTATACCATCATGAAATATTCCCACTTTCTTGTGTATTTTGGGACGTACAACATCACAAAATTACAAAAAAAAAAAAAAAAAAAAAAAAAAAAAAAAGCAAGAATCTATTTATCATTCTTTTTTATCGGATTTTCTATTGTGTGAACATCTAGATACAGCTTTTGCACTTTGAATATATCCTAGAAAGAAATCCTAGAAATGCTGCCTTCTAAGAACTAACGTTATGGGCAGAGATACGGAAAACGATCGATTTTGTGTCGTCTTTTGTAAATGAGCAAAAATACGAAATTTGCATTTTGTGTTATTTGCTACCATTTAAAAATATAAATACATCGCCCTATACTTGGCAGAAAGTGTGTGTTTTCATGCTTTGATGAGTGCAGTGGAAATCAAAATCAATTTTTTTTTTTAGTTTATCAATTGTTTTTTTTTTTTTTTTTTTTTTTATTGCAGCAAATGTTTAAAGTATTATTAGATATAAGTATGAGACTTGTAGTAAAATATATTTAATGTTTCTCGAAACAATCAAAATTTATTATTATTATTATTAAAATCCCAGATAATGAGCATTTGTCAAAATGCTTCATGAGCATTTCATTTTTACACAAAGGCTAAAAATTCTTCTATAAGAATCAGTATTTACATAAAAATAAAGCTGCTAAATTCTTTTGTTTATTAGAATTCCATACTAAAAAATAAAAATAAAAATAAAAACATTATAAGATCACTTCTATATCTTTCTGTCCGTCTGTCACTACTATTTTACTTGTAAACTATAACCGAGAGAGTTCAAACTGGCTGAAATAATAAAGGCGTTGACCTACATATATACAGATTATTAACCATTTACAAATATATTTAAGGAAAATTTAGAAAGAATGATTAATTTACTTGAAAAAAAATTATTTTCTTTGTGTATCGTGTGAAAGCTTTCGTAACGAAAAATATCCAAAATATCCTTTTAATTTTAGGTATCATATTTTCAGAGATATCGTTGAAAATGTACTGTCAAAATACGTTTTACCAAATCACTAAAACTAAAATTTTGAAAAAATTAGGGTAGAAGAAGATAATTTAAACCTAGTCGGAAAACCACAGCGGAGAAAATCGCATTTTTCCATTACATACAAAATTGGATTTGCGGGCGATCAGCAAAGAAGCAAAGAGCACTTGGAGGAACCTACCGTTGCAGAAGTATAAAAAGATTGTTGTTAAAGATTTACGGGAAAAAAAATGTCGGTAATTAGCCGACATATTAATCCTTAACACAAGAAAAGCGGGAATTTTTATCCAAGTTTTATAAAAATATTTAAAACCAGAATTTTTATTTAAAACTGTTTAAGTTATTTAATGAACTTCTTTTTTCCGCTTTGTATCTTTTAAACTTATTTAATAATAATAATAATAATAATAATAATAATAATAATTCGAAGCGAAATATTTTCAGTTGGTACGTGCCAAAAGGTCTCCTCACCGTTTTTCTAGTGTTGAAGACAGGGATGGTTTGGACATTACATAAGACACATGAAGCATAAATACACTGATTAAATAGGATAAACTCTACAATTAAAACTGTGGCATTAATGAAGGATTCTCAGCAACTTAAGTGATACGTATACCGGTCACTCTTCTCCAAAAGCTTAAAGCCTAAATAAAACTTATAATAATGTATTTGTGAAGCGCAGTGCCCTGTTAATAATTTATGTGAGTTTTAAAATTCGCCTTATCCATAAAAACAATTTTTAGAAAATCTCGAAAATCCTCTAACTACGCATAACAGTTTTCATTGTAAAGTAATGAAATTGTCATTATTTGTTTCCGCCCCCCCCCCCCCCCAAAAAAAAGTGCATTTATTTACTGAATTTTATTTATTTATTGAATTTTAATATTTATTTATTTCGAAAGTATCTGGAAAGAAAAGTTATAAAAGATAAAATCGTATAATCAAAGCAAACGTCAATGTATTCATTTTTTAAACTCTGCAGTACTTAACTTATGTAATTAACTTTTGTTTTGATACTTAATTTTTTGTATTTTTTCCTAATGTAAAAAAAAAATAATAATAATAACATTTACTATTATTTTTTTTTCAACAGTTAGAATCTAAATTTAAACATGACCTCTATTAAGAGACCACCTCCCGGATTGACCAATTTTTACTGGAACGGAACGTGGTCGCTTTAGAGAGGTTTTACTGTACTTCATATTTTTATATGATCTATTTAACTATTGTTGCGAATTCTAAGACGGCAAAAATAATACTTGCTTTCAAATAATAAAAGTATTTTCAAGTGAATATTAAAAAGAGAAAGAAAAAAAATAGTGAAAATTAATCAGATTTAAACGATACATTTAAAATGCCTTACTTAATATTTTTCTTATACCGCTGTTTAAAAAATACCAAGAGGCAACGACTCTGTATATTTCACTGTTTAAGTGATCTTGTTTAATCAAAAATATATAGTCAATAGATGTTTAGCAGCAACTGGTACTATCTTAAAATTCCTCAATCAAAAGGAAAGGAATGGAAATCCGTTTACAAAAAGAACGCCTCCCCCACCCCCTCTTTTTTTAAATTACTTCAACGTTTCGAAATTTTTTAAAAGCCGATCAAATTAGAGTATATTTAGAGTTTGTGGTGTCTCAACAAAGGTTGACGAGCGTAACTAAGGAAGTACTAATACATATAAAGATTATGTATGTGTTTTGAAATTAGCATCCATACAGTTGGCAAAAAAAGTATTTGTACACTTAATTTTTTTTAAATTATAATGAAATTAAACAAAAGATTTAAGCAAAAAATACTGTAATACATTAATTTAATGCATTATAATATTATAGAAGCAAAAACAAAATTAAACGGATCGATTTTTTACATTATAATAAACAAATATACAAAAATATAATGCAAAAAAAGTATTTGTACACTGTATTAATGTAATATAATTAATTAAATTTTAGTAAAATGATACAAATTAATATTTTGTGTGAATTCATTTAGCGATTATGACTACTTCTAGATGGTGTGACATAGATTCCACCAACTTTTTTGTAGCGGTCTGGTTAATGTTATTCCATGACACAATAAGAGCTTCTTTAAAACTGTTTTTTACTGATACATATTTTTTTCCAGATTTTTGCATCCAATAGCATCCACAAATTTTCTATTGGATTCTAGTCTTGAGATTTTAGAGGAGTTGCCAGTCGTATTCGAGTATTGTAGTCAGGCCCGGACTGGCCAGGTCGGCTTGTCGGCGATCGCCGAGGGCCCCCGGCCTAAAAGGGCCCCGGAAGTGCAACTCAAAACTAGTCGTTGGGGGCCACCGTAATACTTACCCATCATGGATATGTATATGAAAATAAAACATGTGAAAACTATTTATACAATGCATTGCAAATCATAAACAAAATTTAAATATTGTTAATATACATAGTAATGCTCTATTAAAGAACTGCTGATTACCGATATCGACAAATTATATAAAACGCCAAACTACTCAAGTAGTACCGAACTGCGTAAAAGAAACATCCTTATAACTCCAAAAATAATAACTCTATTAACTAACAATTAACTACATCGGATTAAGCGTCTCATTTCCAATTAAAATATACCTCTGAATTGAAATTTGAATGAAATACAGGGTCATGAAAAATCGAAGAATGTGGAAAACAGGATTACAAATATCTCGGCAACTAATAATCCGATTGACTTCGTTCTATATGCAAAATGTGTGTTATTTTATTGCCTTTTACGTCCATTCCTTAGAACAAAAAAATTCGAAAATTTTTATATACCTTTCATCAGAACGAATTTTTCGAGAGTCCGAAAAAAATAGTTCCGGATAATCGAGGTTGCTGATATTAAATAGGGTTCGTCCCATTCTTACATACTAACTGCATACAAAATTTCAAGTCTCTATCTCAATTCGTTCGGGAGATAGAGCGTTTACAGACAGACAGACGGACGGCAAATTTTTTTTTCTAAAAATATGTTTTTCGGAATCTCCACTATCTAAAACGAGTAAATCCGTCAAAAAAAAAAATTTCGATTTTCAAAACGATTGCAAGACTTACCCTATACTACGTATGATGGGTAAGTAAAAGGAATATACGATTTTATAATTACTACTTATATAAGAAAAAAAATGAGTATTTTCCAATAATAATATGCGTTTACAATAAATTAAAAAAAAAATGATAGTTTTTTCATGGTAACTTATATAGTTTCGTCGTGTCGTGGGACAGACGGAATAGGGCTGCTGACTGATACATCACCCTTTCTGCAGTACTCATATCCGATTCAGAGTGCATCTCGACGCTCACTTGCCAGTCTCGTACAAGTATGGTTGTAACTAAGGATGGGACGAATAGTGATTTGGCCGAATAGCCGAATACCAACTTTTTTTTCCAATAAAGAAAATAAATTTTGACTATGTATAATTTAAAAAAAAGGAGCTCATTAATAATTATTACTCTTAAATGTGCTTTTAAATGCATTTTTAAATTTGAAAAACTTTTTTAACACGAAAAAAATATGAAATTGCATTATATTCTTTTGTCCTAATGTACATCAAATGATTTCCAGTAAGTCAGGATGGGAAGATATTTCCATTAAAATATGAAGAATGTACTTCACTTTTACTATCAAATGATACTTTTAGCCTTTCTTGCATCCAAAATCAATAATCTTAATCTCTCTCTCTCTTAGAACTCACGAGAAGATATTTTCTGAAATAGCCTTTAATAATGTAAATTTGATCATTTAGAGTTTTTGTCCCTAATGATAAGCAAATTTGTAAGAAAGAGACTGTTGTGAAATCAGTTTCCAAGCTTTCAATTACAAATTATGTTAAAGTAAGAGGTTATGCTTAAAGTAGAATGCAAATGTTAACAAAATCTTTGACATTTGTATTGGCGCCCCTCCCCCCCCCCCCCTCATACAATATTCAACTTCAATATATTCCACTTATTCAACAAGCATTAAAAGGATAAACAGAAATTGATAACAACATGAATGAAGGATGATGTAAATTAAAAATATATACATAATAACGTTACATATTAAGTCAGTAATTATGCAATTAATTATTTAAAAGTGAAAATAATAGAATTAAAAAAAATATTTTGTTTAGTATTTAGAGTTTATGTTTAAATATTTATAAAACTATCTTCACATAAAGCAAGTTGTGTCATCTAATGCGTACTTAGTTTGACACCATTTCTGTTTTCAGATGTATCGTTGTATTTGGAATAGTGATATTTGATATTTAATTTTGAAAATGAATCTTCGTTAATACACTTAGTGATTAATTTTTTCATTTATTACTTTATAGGAAATAAGTTATGAATTTCATAAGAGCCTTTTTCATATGCGCATGGAATTTGCAGAGATTAATAAACATTCGAGTGTTTTAGAATAAGGCAGTGTTTTTATCTCTTTTCTTTTCTTTTTTTCTATAAGTATTTTTATATCTTGAATTGTAATATTTCATTCTCTAATGAAGACATTTCCCGTACAATTGAATCTCCAACTTGGGCAGCTATTTCTAAAATATCACTGATTTTTATATCAATAAATATAAAAACTTTGTTAAATCACCATAAAAAAGAAAAATTATACAGGACGCGTTTCGAGCTGCAAAATTACCGCTCGTCTTCAGCTGGTCCAAACACGTGTCACAACGGACAGTCCGTTGTGACACGTGTTTGGACCAGCTGAAGACGAGCGGTAATTTTGCAGCTCGAAACGCGTCCTGTATAATTTTTCTTTTTTATGGTGATTTAACAAAGTTTTTATATTTATTGATATATATTTATCGCCAGTATTTTCGGTGTTTCTCAATACTGATTTTTATAGGCAATACAGAAAGGCTGTATATTTTTTAGCATCTGAATAACTGTATATTTTGTAAGTAAGAATGAGAAGGACTTCATGAATGAAGTAGCAAATTTGGATTAGACAATAAAAAATTGTAAGAAATGAAATTCTTTAAATCCTAAATTTATTTGGCAAGATATCTTTCACTTTTCGACGAGATTTTAGCAATATTTGGCAAGATATTTCTAAATATTCGGCTACAGGTATTCGGCCGAAGTATTCAGTCAACAAGCCTTCAATATTCGGCCAACCGAATATTCGGCAAAAGGGCCGAATAGGCCGAATACCGAATAGTGGCCGAATATTCGTCTCATCCCTAGTTATAACGAGTGCAATTTCACAGTGTGGTCAACATGAAGCAGTTGTACGAAAGCGACAGTACGAAAAGGAAAGAAAACTAGTCGTTGGGGGGCCACCGTAATACTTACCCATCATAATATAAAGTATGAAAATAAAACGCGTGTCTATGGAAACTCCAAAATAAAATTTAAACGCATAAATAAATAATCTTAACATACAATAATGCTCCATTAATGAATTGCTGATGAGCCAATTTTGACTAATTATATAAAACGCCAAAATACTCGAGTAGTGCCGGATTAACGGACTGATAAAAGAAACATCCTTATAACTCAAAAAATAATAATCATATTAACTAAAAATTTACTGTGTTGGATTAAGCGTCTCATTTCCGATAAAAATATACCTGAAATACAGGGTCATGAAAAATCGAAGAATTTGAAAAACATGATTACACATATCTCGGCAACTAATAATCCGATCGACCTCGATTTTTATGCAAAATTTGTGTTATTTTATTGCCTTTTACGTCTAGTTCTTAAAATAAAAAAATTCGAAAATTTTTATATACCTTTCATCAGAACGAATTTTTCGAGAGTCCGGAAAAAATAGTTCCGGATAATCGAGGTTACTGATATTAAATAGGCTTCGTCCCATTCTTACATACTAAGTACATACAAAATTTCAAGTCTCTATCTCAATTTGTTCGGGAGATAGAGCGGTTACAGACAGACAGACACACAGACGGACGGACGGCAAAATTTTTTTTCTAAAAATATGTTTTTCGGAATCTCCAGTATCTGAAACGTGTAAATCCGTCAAAAATTTTTTTTCGATTTTCAAAACGATTGCAAGACTTACCCTATACTACGTATGATGGGTAAGTAAAAAAGAGAAAATTTTTAAACATTGAAAAATGTTTAAAACTTTTAATACTTAGTTAAATAGTAAGTACGACCCGATTCCACTTAATTTGCACAAAAAAAATTAGTTTTTTAAACATACAATTAAGATCCTTTACTACATACTCATTTATGAAATATTTTATATTTTAAAACTATACTTTAAAATCACGATATTTTCTCAATATAGAAAATACACGATAATAACATTAATGATTACTTAAAAGCCTAGATTTTTGAACATTCAAATAAAGATTCATTATAAAATTAGTGTAGTTTAGATTTAAAGAAAAAAAAAAGACGGTAAAAACATGATTAACTTTTGAAGATGTATTATAAAAAATATATTTGTGAAAATATTTTTCTGTCATTTATTAGAGCTTCTTTCAAATCCAAAGGAGTTAGTTCCTGACACATTTCTAAATTCATTTTCTTCGGAAATGCATAAGTTTTGCTGTTTTTTACTTATTCAGAACATATGTAATCGAATGATGTCTTCCATTTTTTGATAAAGACATTATATCTTTTAGAAATACAGTCACCGCAAAAAAAAATCTTGACACTTGCGGTTTTAGACGTTTTGTTAAATATCTAAAAATATACATGAGGAATAACTCCGAAACTCCTGATGTATAAACAAAATAGTACTAGTCATATATTTTCGCGAAGAGTTTTCTCCGAAATCCAACCGGGGACCGTCAACAAATTGAAAAGTAACGAAGATCTCTTTAACGAAGATCTTTTGGATAACCCTGTCAAAACTAATGAAGCAAAAGAGTTCAAACTGCAGATTATGATTAAGTGGCTTATTGTAATAAACCGTGTTTATTTTTATGAATATAGCATGTAAACTCGTAGAGAAATTAATGTTTTTATAAAAACGGTCCCAAACTTTTCCGAGTTTTTCCCTTATAATTTGCAGAGTTCTTCATCAAACTCAATGTTCTTTTCAGAAAATATGACAATCAACATTGTACATAACACTCTGTAATCAGAATAAAAAAATATTAAAAATTGTATGATAAATGAGCAGGTTTACTAAATAATTTTTTACTGCGCATGCGTCAACGCTATTAAAATTTCATTTGCATATTATGTAAGTTAAATGTATAGAGCAACTGATGTGAAAGTTTCAAAAATATTGCTTGAAAACTCTGAAAATTATCGTCAATAGAATATGGTCAAAATCCATTATTCCCAAAATGAAGCAAAAAGATGAGGGGCTGTATCCATATTCCATTGATTAGTGCCCACACAATATTGCACGTACTATTATATTTGGATACAGCTCCTTATCTTTTTGCTTTATTTTGGGAATAACGGATTTTGACCAAATTCTATTGACGATAATTTTCAGAGTTTTTAAGCTATGTTTTTGAGACTTTCACATAAGTTGCTCTATACATTTATCTAACATAATATGCAAATGAAAATTTAATAGCATTGACGCATGCACAGTAAAAAATTATTTAATGAACCTGCTCATTTATTATAGAATTCTTACTTTTTTAAAATTCTGATTACAGCGTTTTATGTACAATGTTGATTGTCATATTTTCTGAAAAGAACATTGAATTTGATGAAGAACTCTGCAAATTATAAGCGAAAAACTTGGGACCGTTTTTATAAAACCTTAATTTCTCCACGAGTTTACATGCTATATTCATAAAAATAAACACGGTTTATTACAATAAGCCACTTAATCATAATCTGCAGTTTGAACTCTTTTGCTTCATTAGTTTTGACAGGGTTATCCAAAAGATCTTCTTTCTTTTTCAATTTGTTGACGGTCCCCTGTTGGATGTCGGGAAAAACTTTTCCCGAAAATATATGACTAGTACTATTTTGTTTATATGTCTGGAGTTTCAGAGTTATTCCTCACGTATATTTTTAGATATTTAACAAAACGTCTAAAATCGCAACTATCAAATTTTTTTTTTTTTTTTTTTTTTTTTTTTTTTTTTGCTATGACTGTATTGTCAAAGTTAGTATTTTGAATTGAATTTTTGGAAACGATATCATTGAAAACGAGAAAAACCTGCAGTCACGTGACAAAAATCTCTTATCATTTTATAATTTATTTACCAAAAATGGAAAAATTATTCTATTTCCAAATCCTTTAATAGTCACGCATGTCAATTTTAAGCATTTACAGTTAAAAATTAGTCAGAAAGTTTCGCGTTATTGAGAAGTGGATTGAAAACCACCCAAAATTATACTTCCAAAGATTCCAGAACAGAAGTTTATTATCACTATTAATATTTTTAAAAAGCATAGTAACTGCTCTACACATTCTGATAACATTTAAGTCCAGTTCTGGCCCGACTCTACTACGTAGAAAAAAAAATGCACACCTAATCACGGCCTAAGGTATGAGTCTGCTGAAAAAATTAAACCCTGCTTCTGATACCACATAATTGTCCGGATGCCCGCGTTTTTGTTTGGACGGTGTCAAACTAGCATCGGTTCGTGACGCACATGTATACTCATTCTCGCGAAAACCATTCACTGAAAACGGATCATATTTTATCATCTTTGTTTAAGTTTTTATATCGGATTGGCAGGTTCCCTAATTTTTTTATCGACCCAGCACTCACGCTAAATTTCTTTGCCTGACTGGCCTGCAGACACCGGGCTGGATACGGGCTCGGGGCAAACCCGGGCCCATGCAAACCTCTACAACAAATAATAAGTTCAATGTTCGGTAATATTGTTTTAAAAGACCCATATGATAACATAATATTCATCATGATGGTAGTACTCCAGATATAGCTGTTACGAGTTGGCAATTTGCGTTAGCTATGGCTCCACCAGTGGCCGAGAGGTTCTGACCTCCAAACTGGTAGACGGTAGGTGCTGGGTTTGAACCCAATCGCGACCGTCGGTCTAACCGTTCGAAGTTTTCCGTGGTTTTCTTCGAACCTTGCATTTCCTTGCGTAAATACGGGTTATGTTCCCTTGGAAAGATCCCCCCCACGGGGGCACCCCTCCCTTTAGGGCCTATATCCCACGCGTAAATAACTGGCCAGCATAAAACACACACACACACATACAAAAAGGCTTCAGCTATGTCTTTTAAGGAAAGGTATGTGAAAGATTTTTAGGAAAACAGACTCGCTAGTAAGCAGAAGATTTACAGTTCGAACCGCGATGCTTGAATTTGAAGTTTTGATACTAACTAGGGAACTGCAAGAAGTGTAAGTCTCCGATTTTAACGAAAGTGGTATCGTTAGAAAGATCTCATTATGAAGAGTAAAAAACTCAATGGAACTACCCGTCGGAAACGAGTCGTTTTCGAGATATCTGACAATTTATGTAACGTAGCTAGTGCATACTTACTGGGGAATCGTAAAAAAAATAGTTTAGTGGTATTATTGGAAAGATCTTATCGTGAGGAGTAAAAAATTCAAAAGAACTACCCATCGAAAATGAGCCGTTTTCGAGATATCCGATAATTTAAGCCATGTAGCTTAGTACATACTGGGCTAGTGCACACGTAACAGAGGACCGCAAAAAATTGCTGTCTCGGTTTTGACAAAATGATGTCGTTGGAAAGATATTTTGAGAAGTAAAAAAACCAATGGAACTACCCTTCGGAAATGTGTCGTTTTCGAGATATCCGACAATTTATGTAATTGAATTAGCTACGTGATACAAATTGTCGGATATCTTGAAAACGTTCCATTTCCGACGGGTGATTCCATTGAGTTTTTTAATCCTCCGATAACATCTTTTCAGCGATACCACTTTCATTAAAATCGAGACCAAAAGTTTTTGCGGTTTCCCATGAAATAGTCACTAGCTACGTGACATAAATTGTCGGCTATCTCGAAAACGGCTCATTTCCGACGGGTAGTTCCATCGCGTTTTTTACTCCTCAGAATGAGATCTTTCCAACGATACCAGTTTCGTCAAAATTGGTGAGTTACACCCCTTGCAATTCCATAGTAATATAAAAAAAATCCTACGTTTTGCCAATTTAAGGGTTTATATTATTTTTTATCACTAATGTTCATATACATATACATATTAATTACAATTTTCTTTTAAAAACGAGCGGTTTATTAATGATTCAGCATTTTATATTTCGTTTAAACATTTTTTTTTCGTTTTTAAAAATTTTAAATTTTATTTATATCTCCATAATTTTTCTTTTTATTTTGCGTTTTTAAAGAATTTTGCATTTTGAATTTTATTTAAATAATTTAATTTGAACATTTTTCATTTAATTAAAATAACTAGCTTCCTTTTACTTTAAAATTATTGATGCTACCACCTATGTAAGGATTTAATAATTATAAATCAACAATTTGGATTTATTAATTAAAGGATAAATTGTTTTGAAAGATATATTAAAGGAAATACTCTGAGTGATCTGCGATCACTCGTACCCACTTTTTTTATTTCTGTTATGTCACTTTTAATATTTACTTAGGTATCACAGTAGGATTTAGATTATTACGACTTTGACACAGTCATTCGATTGCCGAAGAGTAAAAATGTACCTCACGCTCATTTTTAAGTAATAACCACTTAAAATAAATAATTCTATTTTTTTTTCTTCTAACATGGAATTAGTTTAGGTATGGTGTATAAAAATAATATAAATATATATTGTGAAAGTAAGTTAACAACATTACAAAAAGCTTACATTCTACTCAACTTTTTTCCAAGTGACAAAATTGCCAAAATGTGTTTTTTTGCCATCCAAGCCTAAATTTAAAAATAAAATATAATATTCTGTTTTCGCTAATTTCCCGTAAGGGACCCCTTTTCAGTCTCTAGCCGAGGGCCTCCAAAGGAGCCATTCCGGGCCTGATTGTAGTAACCGTTGAGCTGATTCTGGCCTAAGCGGAATATAACTACACGGAATCAGTCGCTCCCGTAATCCATACCGATTTTTAATCCGTCGCGATTCTGGCCTGAGAGCGGAATTTCAAGCAACCTTTAACCCCTCCCTTTCAAGGTGAACCAGTTTCGACCAAGGGCACACGTAGTTTGTTTATTTACAGGGGATCTAAACACGTGTGTTTGCAAGTAGCAAGCCCTTTAAAAAAAGACCGCAGTATTATTAAATACCTGTAAGGGAATGATATAATACCGTTATAAACAGTATAAAAAGTTTTAACAGGTGGGATGAGTTATAAGTATTTTTCGAAGTTTTAAGATACAATTATAAAATTTAATTGTTAGAGAAAAAACTAAAAGATATTAAAAATAAAACATCTTTCAATAACAATTTTAGATTAGCTCAATTTTTAATATTCTAAAAAATATATTTTAATGATTTTTTTTTCTCTTTTTCCAATATAAGCTTCAACATACAAAATATATGTCAGCGAAAAAATTGAAAACTTATTACACTCATTTACAATTATAAAATTTTTATTAATATTAAAATTAAAATCAAGGAATTATTTAATTAAAAACTACTTGTAATTATTCTTTTGAACTTATGCAGTGGATTTTAATCTTCTCAAATATAAATTTAAAATAATAATAATAATGTGAGTATACTTTATTAAAATAACAATTTTAATTCGAACTTTTTTTTTTCCAAGTTTTATAATACAAGCTATAATAGTCCAATAATTGAAAAAGTATGCATCATCATATGTTGTACTTATAATTACAAAATTCTTATTGTTATTTAATCCTTTATCTACCGATATTATTTAAACAAAAACTATTTGTAACTATACTTTTCGATTTTAATAAATTTTAATTTTCTCAATAATATATTTTAGCATTTTTTTTTCTTTTTTTAAATATAAGTTGTGCCAGTCAAATAATAATGGTTTTTCTATATTTAGAGTAAAATCAAGGTATTATTTAAAGAAAAACTATTTATAAGCACTCTTTTGATTTAGTGCAATCAGTTATAATCTTCTCAAAAATATATTTTAGCTGAAAGTTTTTTTTTTAAATACAAGCTTTAAAATATAATTTATAAAATACGAGCTATATCAATCAAATATAATTGGAAAATTAGACTTGTTATAATTATTTTACATTTACAATTATATATTTTTTTTTACTGTTTCGATAAAAATAAAGGAATTTTTTAAGCACAAACCCTTTGTAATTACGCTTTTGTTTTACCCCACAGTGGCCGAGAGGTTCTGAGCACGAAACTTGTCGACGGGAGGTGCTAGGTTCGAACCCAATCGCGCCCGTCGGCCTAATCGCTCGGGATTTTTCGTGATTTTCTATGCGTAAATAGGATTAGATCCTCTAAGAAAGACCCCCAGAGAGGGCACTCCTCCACTTAGGGCATATATTCCTCGTGAAAAATCTCCGCCCCATCTAATTGATTTAATTTGTTTATTTTTTTTTTTAATTATTTAATCGCTGAAATGATATTTGTTTTTATTAATGTTCTCAAAATATTTTTCTTTGAAAAATAGTAAGGATACAAAATTAGACTTACAAGAGCGCTGAAAAAATGTATAGTTAAATTTCTCGCGAAATAGAATTTCGTTCATATTTTGCCATCTGCCTTAATGTCTTGAATTGATAAATCATCTTTACTAAAGTGTATGCTTTTCTTAAAATTGTTTTATGCACTTTGAATAATTAGCAATTCCAATGTTATTTATAGTAAATACAACAAAAGCATAGAAGAATATAATTTAATAAAATTATTTATAAAATATAATTCTAATAATTTGAAAATTTTGCTTAGAAAAACATAATTTAATTTTGAATTATCTTTAATCATTTGTTCCCCCCCCCCCTCTTATTCTTCCCACATGTACACACTAAGAAAAGAAAATTATATGCGTTATTTTACTAAAAAAAATTTGAGCCCACTCAATATTCTTGAAAAGTTGGCGCTGTTGTTTTGATACCTCATTTTTACCTTACTACAAATATATCGCGAGATATTGTTAATTCTGTTAATAGATCTAGCGCAATTACTCATACTTAACAAAAACTGTAAACTGATTTTATTCCCCTGCCCATATTTTTATAACTTGCTTGTTTGCACTAATGCTTTTTTTTCTTATGTAGATAGCGTTTTTGTTATATTTTATTTTATTTTATTTATTTATTTATTTATTTATTTTACTTCATGAGGTATTTAATATTTTTGTGTAAGCATTCTTTTTGATTCAGTGCAATAAGTTATATTCTTCTCAAAAATATATTTTAGCTATTTTTTTTTTTTTTTTTTTTTTTAAATACAAGCTTTAAATTATAATTTTTAAAATACGAGCTATATCAGGCAAACATAATTTGAAAATTATGTTTGACTTTTTATTATTTTACATTCACAATTATATATATTTTATTGTTTAGATCAAAATAAAGGCGTTTTTTAAGCACACACCATTTGTAATTACACTTATGTATTCCCTGATCAGCGGCCGAGAGGTTCTAAAAACGAAACTGGTAGACGGGAGGTGCTAGGCTCTAACCCAATCGCGCCCGTTGGCCTATCGTTTGGAATTTTTAGAACCTTGGTTTACCATACGTAAATACGGCTTAGGCTCCAAAAGAAAGACTCCCACAGAGGGCACTCCTCCACTTAATGTCTATATTCTTCGTGAAAAAACGCCGAAAACACAGGCGATAATGAATAAATAAAATAATGCACTTTGTAAAAATCATCATAAATAAAAAATAAAGGAGTTGCTTTATTTTTATTTATGGTGATTTTTACAAATTGTATTATTTTATCTATATTCCCCGTGTTGATAAATGGCCGTCATAAACACAATCAACTAACCTACACTTTTGTATTACTCTGATAAGTTTTAATCTCAAAATATATATGATTATATTTTAGCATAAATGAATAAATATATATATTTAAATACACGTTTTAAAATACAAACAGCTTTAACTCAAATAATTAAAAAAATATGCTACAATCACAATTAGTTTATATTAAATTGAAGCTAAAATTACTTCTACTGATGAACATAACAAAACTGAAAACAAAAATACTAATAATAGAATGCGAATATACATTTAATAAAAAATAAGTCTCTATCTTCACATAGAAGATCTGCTAATATAAACGCCGCCATCTTAAACCGACATAGATGGTGGGTTTCCGGCTGCCTATAGCAGTCGGAGGAATTACGAGAAAACAAGCCCGTCAAACCGGAGAGGATTCCGAGACGATAGGGGCAGAATTAGAAATTATCACTTTCTCGGAGGATTTCGAGAAAGTCGTCCGATCCGACAGGGGCAGAATTCGCCCACCATGTGCCGGTAATCACAGCAGTGTGCTTTGGTCGTTATCCTGCAGAAAGTGAAAAGCTTCCTCTACGCCTAATTTCTTAGCACGGTTTAATAAATTATGCCGCGACACATAAATGTATGTTAAACCTGCCCTTCCATTGTCAATAAATTTTAAATGTCCTGCTCCAATAAAAGCTATACACCCCAAAACCATAATATTCCCCCCACCATGCTTGATAGTTTGAAGTATACGTTTTGGATCTAGAACAGTTTTATTTTTACGCCAATTTTTTCGAATGCTTGGTGGCAAGAAAATTCCGAATTTTCCCTCATCAGAAAAAATTACTGTTTTCCAAAAATCCAATGATTTACTTCTGTATACGAAAGCGAATACTATGCGTTTTCGCCTATTTGTTTTGCTGATGAATGGATTTTTCCTTGAGGTTCTTCCTTTTAAGTCTGCATTGAGAAGAATATTTCTTATTGTTTGAGATATTACTCTGATGAGAGAAGATGTTGCAAGGTCTCCAGCAAATTTTTGAACCGAACGCATAGGATTTTTTAAAGCTTTTTTAACAACACTCCCTTTTCCCCTCATTGTTAGTTTGCTGAGAAGTCCTGGTTTTCATTGAATTTCGATGCATCTAATTTATTCATAGTTTCTCACTATGCATCCAATAGTTGTAGATGGTAATTTAATAGCTTTTACAAATTCTTGTTGCGAGTTTCAATTTTTATTATAGGATTTCATATATCTAGAGGTACCTCTCTAGTTTTAGGTTCTATTCTCAATTACTTCAAGTGCAAATTAAATTAAATGTCAGACAAATATAGTATGAAATTAAAAATTATTAATAGCTTCTGTATAAGTAGTCCTTTGAACCATAAACACTATAAAACACAGTACATATCAGGATGGAGAAATGTACAAATACTTTTTTTGCAAGAAATTTTTAAACTTTTCTTATAAGAAAATTATTTTACATATTTATCGAAATTTTCTGTTGTGTAATTTAAAACGCGCGGTAAATAGACTGTATTAAAACTATTTTTGCCAAAATATCTGTTTTTATTTAGTAAAAAATTAAACATTTTAGAGTGTACAAATACTTTTTTTGCCAACTGTACATCATGATTTAGATTTTTAGTTATGTAGTTATTTGATATCTTCCTGTAAGAAATTTCATTTGAAGCTGCAAATTTATCATTTTAGTAGGTCTCTAATAAAATTCAAATAATTAATATCAATAAATGTTAATGTGCTATTATTTATTCATTCAATTACCTTTTTTTATGTATGTGTTGGGAGGGAGTAGTACTAAAAATTTGTTGTAACAAATTTATAATTTATAATGTTTAAATCTTGTCTTAAAACTTAATTTATGCTTAAGGGTATTCTCAACAGTACCGCTCAACAAGCATAAAACGTTTTGACACATTTACAAATTCATTTTTTAACGGAAAGATATAAAATTAGAATGCCTGATTATGAAAGCGATTTCAAATCGCAGTTAGTTTGCCATTTTAAGATAATTAAATTACCTATCCAGTTCTAAGTTATTTCGATCACGTAATCACCCGTTTTTCTCCTGCTTTTCGACCGGTTTTTCTGCTTTCGTCCGGAAATGTGCTCAAAAATGTCAATTTTGAAGGTTTGTTATGATAGATCTATTGTGTTTTTTAAAAAACAGAAAATTGAGTGCAATTAGACAGTTCCTGAATAACAACACCTGCTATTTTCATGCATTTCCGAGCAAAAATAAATCAAAGCATGTGTCACAAAGTTGCCCTTTTTGATTTAAGAACACCCTTAATAAATATTTAATAATGGTTTATATGTAGGTATATATATGTTTATTTATATACAAACATACAGAAACAGGGTTGCGTGCACAGATATTTTAATTCTTTCAACCGCAGATGCAGAATACAAAGTAAGTGAAAAATTTTTATATCAATTATCAATAAATGTTTAATAAGAAGATAAAAATGGATATATTTTGCGAAAATAGCACCACTTACATCACGTTTTTTCCAGACTAAAGCAATAAGTTAAAATTTGGAAACATTTCTATTTGGCAGTGAAAATTTACAAATATATAAAATGAAAGTACATTAAGCATTCTAACCGTGTTCTTAAAAGAAAAAATGTGTAGTTTCTGTTATGGTTTAAGATTTTTATAAAATATCGTGAAATGGTGTAGAAAACTGAAAAAGAAGAAGGTGAAAAAAAAAAAAAAAAACTTTCATTTTCCACATTATAAGAAATTCTGAGCCTCAAAGGTTGTTTGTTAGTCAGTTAGTGAGATCTCAAATTCCCTTAGATAATTTTAAAACTTGGATGTGTGATACGTTCATACTTTTACTAGTATTAAAAAATGCTCTGACGAGCACCAAAAAAAGGTTAATATGTTTTTAAGTATGAAAAAGGCTTTGACAAGTGCTTCTGTTAATTACTGAGCATGAGGAAGGACAAGGGATTCCTTCTTGGCTACAACTCACTTCAATGCCAACTTTGAAAAAATCATATTTGCGCTTTTTCCGTCAAAACAAATCAGTCGCAGTTACCATAAAAATGTATAGTGTAAAGACATAACCAGTAAAGATACAGCTTAATTAGACATAAATGTAAGGGAAGACGACATAGTGCCAAAAACCTAGTTCCTGCAGGTATCACATTCATACACTGCACCAAGCATGCCCTAAGGGTATAATTGCACAGAAAATTGATTTGTAGTATAGTGCAGAGTGAGCTGTGCAGTGAACTGTGCATCAGGGATGTAGTGCAGGTTATACGCCATATACCTTCTGGACTTTTTAATAGAACACCATATACCCTCTGTTTCTCAAGAAAGCTTATAATATACACATTCTAGGGTATCCCTCTGCTTAGAGCATATATCCTATGTTATTTTTACGACTACACTCCTGGTTAACATCTAAAGCTCGGTGGGAAGCTCTACTAAAGAACCGCAAATTTCTTTTATATGGAAAAAGCGCAAATATGATTTTTTCAAAGTTGGCATTGAAGTGAGTTGTAGCCAAGAAGGAATCCCTTGTCCTTCCTCATGCTCAGTAATTAACAGAAGCACTTGTCAAAGCCTTTTTCATACTTAAAAACATATTAACCTTTTTTTGGTGCTCGTCAGAGCATTTTTTAATACTAGTCATTTAATTTTTTGATAAAAACTGAAGATTTTCTAATATCTTAAAAAGAAAAATAATTGCTGCTGTCAAAATTTATAAAATGATAACAACAGCATAAAATTTTGATGGGTCAGAATAATTATAAAAGTCATTGCATTGCCATATAAAATGCATGATATGAAAAATAAACCATGGATTTGAGCGAAAAAAGTACAGAACTTTATTAAAAGAATTAAAAGCCATACCAATTAAATACATTCAAGGTAATTTCTCAAATGAAACATTCACAACTAGAAAAATTCTAGAAATTGACTAACAATTAACATAAGAATATTCCCGAAGGAATAATAATTTAACACAAAAGCATTTCTAAACAAAACGAACTTACATCCGAACATCCGATGGGATTTGAACTCTCTACGCGGTGCTGAGCAGCCAAATGCCTTACCTCGAGAGTCCTAGTTTAACACCAGAGATGTTGCAAATTTTGCTATAGTACCTATATAAATACCAGCGTAAGTCTTGTGACTGTCATCAACAGCTCCGATCTGATTGTTTTATTTTTTATATGCCCGACGGCTATTTTCTTACTTTTATTTTAGCTATTCGAAACAATCGCCAAATAGATTTCTTTCGCCATAATTTCATTTTAAATATAAAACTATCACTAGCTTTATTTAAAATACACGACTTTCATTAAAAAACACATAAATTAAAAAAATATATATCAGATACATTTAACTTGCACGTTTTTCTTTCATTTTATTAAAAATACTATAAGTAAATATATAACTACTTAATTTATCCCGTCGACCAAAGAACGATAGACAAACTGTAAGAATATATGCCAACAAATGATGAATATAAATGTTACACTTCCTTGATATTAAACCCGCTATACTTGTTTGTTAAGTGATCAAATGATTTTAAATTCGATGATTTATTTATATTTTTATTAATGTTTGACTAATTTATTTGTTCTTTTGTTACTTAATTTAAATTTTATGCCAATAAGCGAATAGCTCTTGATATTAATTGAGAAAAATATAATATATAATTTATTAAAGTTACTTTATGGTTGTATCCGACGACATTATTTGGTTAAATAAAAAGCATTTAACTCCTTACAAATTTCCGCTAACATTGATATTTTTGGTACCTTCGTATTAATACCACCGCAGTAGAAGTTATGCTAATGCGCCAATAAAGAGTGATCTTGTTGTTCGTGCCTTTTTAGTGTTTTTTTTTTTTTTTTTTTTTTTTTTTTTTTTTTTTTTTTTTGGCTCATTTTGACGTCATTTTTAGTACTTTAGTACTTTTTTAGCCTATTTTTAGCCCGTGCGAACAAGATTGCTCTTTATTGGCACATTAGAGCAACTTCTGCTGCGGTAGCGTTAATGCGTAAGTACCATATTTTTTATGCTCTTTAATAAATTCTAATATTACATTTAAAATACTTCAATGTTATTCACATATGCGATATCTTACAAATATCTCTTTATGGTTTGATTTGATAAATTCTGCATTAAAATATGAAAACTTTTATTAGTATTCTTTTGTTCGAAATCACCTGAATAAATTAAATTTTATAGTTGGTACGTCTCGACGTCATAACTAAACGTCATCGTTAAAGTAATCCTTTTCGTTAATGACTTTTATTTTTTTAACCTAAATTCATTAATTTTCTAAACTTAAAATTTTTTAATGGCAACATTTTTCCTTTTGAGTAATTTGCCGAATAGTTAGGCGATTTCTATAAATGGGTGAAATTGGTAGACCTGATAATCAAGTAGCACCGTATGTAATGTAAATAAAATAGGTATGCATTTTTGGCACAGATGTCATATACGCACCATGTTGGCGAATTTTTTTTTTCTGACGCCAATGTTATATGCGCATCGGAGTATTTAACTGAATCCTGAGTGTCGTTATTTTACTTGATATGTCAACCCGGATCTTGTTCTTTACTTTTTAATAAATAATTTTTTCTTTTTTTTAAATATATAAATTGTTTTGTTCTATTAAACAAACCTTTTTTTACTTATTGTTATTACCTTTCAAAAAATATATACCGAGTGTCCCAAAAATGACTGATGGATTTTAAAATTCAATAACTTGCAAACGGTGACAGCTATTTAAAAATTTTTTGCAGGAGGATTATGTACAATGTCAGGAGGTTTTTTTTACCGTAACTTTTGATTTTAGTTCGAATTTCAACCAATAGATGGCGCTGACAGCAATTGAAGCCCAGGTCGAAGCCGAAACTGACCTCACTCAACACTGATCACCTGGCCTTCAATCGCTATCAGCGCCATTTATTGTTTGAAATTCGAACTAAAATAAAAAGTTACGGTAAAAAACTCCTGACATTATACATAACCCTCCTGCAAAATTTTTTTAAACAGCTGTCACCGTTTGCAAGTTATTGAATTTTAAAATCCATCAGTCATTTTTGGGACACCCAGTATGTAACTGGTATTCCAAAACGAGATTTTCGCCAAATTGGCTTTAGAAAAAAATTAAAGCCAATGTGATTCGTATATGACATTTGTGCCGCATTTTAATATATAAACAGAAAAAATTCGTACGAAAACAAAAATTAAAATTCATCAGGTTTGTTTTCAGAGCTATTTGTATTCAGAGCTATTCTTTTGGCATCATACCCTCCCTTTTTGAAGCCAAAATAGCACCAAGCTTTGGCAAACAGATTTATATCAATCAGACATTCATAAAATAAGTAATAATTTAATTGACCTAAAATAAGTTAACGTACCTTCAAAAAAAAAAAAAAAAAAAAAAAAAAAAAAAAAAACTGACACATTTTCACGTCCGAATCATCATGGAGCGCCCGACTCACCGCTCTTGTGTTGCGCCAAACCGGATTTCTTACCGGTACGCCCTTACCTTACATCTCAAAGGCTCAAATAAATGTAAAACCATATTTTTACGTCTTTGAAATAAAATATTACGTGGTGGAAAAACACGGTTACGTCGCTTTAGCGGTTAAAAATATTTGCTATTCGGTCTTTCGGCGCCATTTTTGATTTATTCGCCAAACACACCAACCAGAACAGGATAATGAACTTTTCCGCAAAATCTTGCCCTGATCGTCTAAATTTGTTGATTTCATCTTATGGACCTTCAGACAGGGTTGGGTTTTTGCCGGCAGAAAGTGGTTTCTGCTGTGCCAGTGGCAGAAAGTGGTTATAACCGGTTTTAACCGGCAAAAACTGGCAACAACTGGCATAAAGACATTCTGTGACATAATCTCTGATTTTTTTTTAGTAATATTAAATTTATTAAGTAGTTCATCCTTAAATAATTAGTATTTAAATAATTCAGAATAAATATATGCACACAAATAAAATATTGTGGATAGTTTTAATTAAAAAAAAAATTGAGTAATGTAACAGATATTTTTTTTGTTACATATGCACATGTAATTTATGTTTAAACAATCTATATTATAAAGGCCAGACGTCTCTGTGCGTAACGCATACGTCATTTTGCGAATGACAACACTTTCCCATGCAATTTCAGTTTTGCATTTTTCGCTACTGCAAATTTTATACTTCTAAACATAGCATATTTCCGATTTTTACACCGTCGTATAGAGAGAAAAATATACTTTTAAATGCAATTTGTTTGAGAGCTGTATCTCAATTAGTTTTTGAGATATTAATTTTTTTATAGTTTTTATTTACCAATTTTGTAATTGTGGCAACATAATCATTCCTTTGTCTCTTAAAATTGGAAAAAAAAAAAAAACAGAAATTAAATTGCGTATACATTGCAAAAAATATCGTCTGCTATAAAATTCTGTGATTTTGGTTTTATTTCGTTTTTGTTTATCAGTTAAATAACTTCAAGATTTGAGTTAAAGTGATTTTAAAATGATCAAATTAAAATACCATTTTTTTAAACATGGTGAATACGGATATGAGAAGTACGTGTTTAAATTTTTAGAGGATGAAAATTATGACAGGTTTTAATTTGGCGTGAAATTTTATGATCGTGTCAATTTGGAATAATTTTTTTAATTCGCATTTATACCAAACAAAAGAGTCTCAATAAATAAATTCATCATAATAGCTGATATTTATTATATTTTACTGATTTTATATGCGATTAAAGTTTAATTTTAAAAATTTGGATGACTGAGTTTTTTAGTATTTTGTTAATCTTAGCTTAAACTAATATTTGTTTTAGAGTTAGACTGGTCAATATAAGATGTATTTTTTACTGTAAGCAATTTTGTAGATTTATCATAAATCAATGAAGCAGTTCCTTCTTAAACATTTTCTGTCGTCGAATTTCGACGGGTTTCCCCTCGTTATTTTAAAATCTCAGTTTAAAAACCAAAATAGAAAACTATATGCAATGCTTATTTTAAGTAAAGCACTGAAAAGAAAAAAAAATATTTACTCAAAATATTTTTCTGTAATCTAACATGATTTAATAATAACATAATAAATAAGTAATAAAAAAACTCTCATAGAATTGTTATAGCGATATGTGGATCTAGCAATTCTTTGGATTTTGAAAAGATTTCATATAAATACAGTATTCAAAAGAATAAATCTGACTTTTTTTTTTATCTCACTTACAAAATAAAGTGCAAAACCTTGCTTGAAAACAAAAGTAACAATATGATTGGCCTTGGCAAAATGTGGGAGTGGCTGAAAAATAAAGCTCTTATTTAGTACTGTTTCTTAGTTTCTGCCAGTTTTTGCCACTTACTGGCAGAAACCAGTTTTTGCCATGCCAGTTTTAACCGGTTTCTACCACTGGTTTTAACCACCCCGGCAGAAACTTGCCAACCCTGCCTTCAGATAAGCAAGTAAATAAAATTATGAATAAAAGTATCATATTACAGTGGCTAGCATATCATTGTGCGCGCGGCAGCGCGCTACAATAATATGATTGAGCGATGGTGCACACGGATTTTTCAATTTTTCTTTTTGCAATAACTAACTAAATACTTATCCAATTTTGATGATTTTTGTTTTTTAAATGTTCGTCTGACCAAGAAGCACAACATAGCACAAAAATTATTTTTTTTTTATAGTATTTATTTGTAGTATTTATATATTTGTAGTATTTATAGTATTTATTTGTAGAGTATTCTGAAAATCGGACAAAAATTTTGTGTCACAGCACTTTTCTCGAAAACTACTAAAGATAAAAACTTAATTTTTTTTTTAAACAAAAGACAAACTTTTTATCCCGGGGTAGTCATCGAGAAAACGTTATTTCGCTGGGCGGTTTTTCTGAAATTGCGTATTTTCCAAACTTGGTCATAAATGGGTATATCTAACGTTCTATTGCAGATAGAATGTTGCGATAAAGTTTATTTTAAAGATTTTGCGATGCTAATTAATCCTGCAAAAATTCATAGCTTTACGTTAAACAGTTTTTTTACAAGATGAAATAAAAGAATGGCAGTCATCAATCTAAGGTACTTGTGATCATCGGAGAGAAAAACCAGTTACACCATTCGATTAAGCATAAAAAAATACAGAATGCTTTTTTTTCTTTTATTTTTAACTTAATTTTTTAACGAATTATGAATTTTTTTGAAATTTTTGACATGCTGATTTTTGTCATTTTTTAACACTAGAACGCCCGGATGGAGTCGATTCGACTCCAATCATGTAACTAAATTTCAATTCGAACCAGAAAAATTTTCTTGAAATAATTTAAATCTAATCCACGCAAATTTACGTTAAATAAATCAATTAAATAATTTTGAATAAAAATTCTGGTGAGAAATATTATTTTCAAACTTGAGTAGAATTTCCGGGCGTTCTAGTGTTAATGAATCATTTACTGAATAATTATGCACGGTGTCTAGCCCTGGTGGCTGTTAAATTTGATTTTTAATTTTAAATTAGGCAATTTTTTGCACCATACCAAATTTATATTTTATCCATTTTTTTCATTTATTTATATTTTGTTTTTAGCACAATGGCATCAATGGCAAAAATGCCTGGCATACCTGTCAAATATTGGGGCCCTGTACTTTAACAAAGTGTATTTACTATAAGTATATACCGTATTTATTTTAATAGAATGCGCCCTCTAATAGAGCGCGTCTTCTAATAAAGTGCGCACCTTGGTGCTGATTGAAAAAATAAATATACGGAAACGATATAGTAGATAAGTAGAAAACGATTACTTAAATGCATTATCGAGGATTCTCATCGATCAAAATAGAGATATTCTATCAAAGCGATGGAGTGGCGATGCAGCAAAAGTTTCAAATTTTGAACAATGTACCACTCCTGTAAACTATAGCGCCAAGGATATGCACACTGTTAAAAATCTGCTGCATTTTGCTGCAACGCACTCCCCTGCTTGTATAGAAAACGGTTACTTGGCCGTGAAATGGCGCTTTCTCATTGGTTGGAATAGAGATATTATATACAAGTGGTGGAGGGCGTTGCAGCAAAATGCAGCAGATTTTTAACAGTGCACTGTTAAAAATTTGACCCATTTGTTGCAGAGTCACTCCACAGCTTTTATAGAATGTATCTTTATGGCCAATCAGTGGCGTAGCTAGGATGGGTGACACCCGGGGCGGATAAAGGGTGTCACCCCCCCCCCCCAATTCGTCAATCATAACTCTACGTTATTACAAAAAAATGACCATATCATTCTTTATTTACTTTTTTCTCCTCCTGCATAAAAAAAAATCCCTTTCGGCATGGCCTATAGGCGGAGGTAGATTTCGAAAAGTTTTCATCTCAAAAAAAAAAAAAAAAAAAAAAAAAATGATTAGAGATAAATCCAGTTTAACTACTTAGCCGCTTTAAAAAAATTTTTAATTTCATTTTCTGTAAGAACTGGATTTATCAAAATCATCTTAAACAAAATTCTACTCAAATGCCCATCTTGGCAACATATTTTGAATTATATTCTTACTTTATTTTAAAAAAATTGACCAATATGCTCATTATATAGTTCCTAAATAATAAAAAACTGTTAATTAAATTCGTTTGACAGCAAAATTGAATTTAAAAATGAGTCATAAAATAACCAATTTATTATTTTAATACATCTACAATTCTTGAATCAACATCGCTTTGAGAAATTTTGAGCAAAGTGCCCACTTTGACAGATTTTTTTTAAATATATATTTAGCCTTTGTCAAAAATCTGACCAACACGGCACATTACACAGTTCCTAAATAACAAATAACTGTCAATTGAATGCGTTTGAGAGCAAAATTGAATTTAAAAATGAGTCATAAAATAAACAATTTGTTATTTGAATACAGTTTCAATTCTTTTATCATGATCGCTTTGGGAAATTTTTTTGCGAAATGCTTACTTTGACAACTTTTAAAAAATATATATTCACCCTTTATCAAAAAATCGACGAATACGCACATTATATAGTTCCTAAGTAACAAAAAACTGTCATTTGAATGCGTTTCAGAGCAAAATTGGATTTAAAAATGAGTCATAAAATAACCAATTTGTTATTTGAATACCCACAGTTCGTTAATCATGATCGCTTGGGGAAATTTTGTGCTAAGTGCCCATTTTAGCAGCCTTTTTTGAAATATATTCTGCCTTTATCAAAAAACTGGCCACTCCGTCACATTATATAGTTCACAAATAAGAGAACCTGTAAATTGGATGCGTTTGAGAACAAAAAAAGATTTAAAAATGACTCGGTAAAAACGCAATTTCTTAAATTTCCTCAAATTTCAATCACGATAACTTCGTGAAATTCTGTTCAAAGTACCCTTTTTGGCAGCCTTTTAAAAAATATATTCTGCCTTTATCAAAAAACTGGCCAATCCGTCACATTACATAGTTCCTAAATAAGAGGACCTATAAATTGGAAGGGTTTGAGAACAAAAATGAATTTAAAAATGATTCAGAAAAAACGCAATTTGTTATACTTCCTCAAGTTTTCATTGACAACTTTGGGAAATTCTGTTCAAAATACCCTTTTTGGCAGCCTTTTTAAAAATATATTGTGTCTTTATCAAAAAACTGGCCAATACGTCGCATTATATAGTTCCTAAATAAGAGGATCTACCATTTGGATGCGTTTAAAATCAAAAATGAATTTTAAAATGAGTCAGAATATAAGCAGTTTGGATTTGAGGTTTTTTCGCCAACTCCTATTTTTGTTTAATTTATTTCTGCTATAAGAATTGGTTCTATGAAAAACTTGTTAATATAAAAGTTGTAGATATTATTGTGAAGATGTAAAATAAATTTAATTAGATTTTATTGCTTAAGAATTGAGTAAGTTATGGATTTTTTTCTTTTTCCTTCCCCCTTTTTCTTTTCGTTTTTAATTTTTTTCATCGGTAAAAATTGGTTCTATCAAAAACTTGTAAATACAAAAGTTTTAGATAATATTGAGTACATTCATATAAAATTTAGTTGGATTTGATATCTTGAGAATTGACGAAGTTATGAATTTTTTTCTCCCAAAAACCATATTTTTTTCGCCCCTAGAGCCCATTTTTAACTTTATCAAAAATCTGTCAAGTATAAACTTTTTGCCCATTTTTTAGAAGTAATATAAACTTTAAACTGATTCGATATCTATTTTAATTAAGAAGTTATCGCGTTTTTTCGGTTTTCACAAAAACCTTCCCTATTTCCACCCCCTTGGTCCGATTTTGCCCAATAACGAACTCGACCGAGATTTTAAGCTTCTTGATTTTATGTAAAAGTTTGAAAAAGATCTGAGCTTAATTATGGAAGTTATCGTGTCTAGAAGAAAGTGATATACACCGATAGATAGATAGATAGATAGATATACAGGGTGGTCATAAAAAAACTTTGCCGATATACGGAGCTCTAGCGGCCAGTCCGCTCAACCGATCGAAATGAAATTTCAGATATAGCTATTCAGAGGTATGAGCTCGAGATTCTGTGAACGATAACAAAATGGCGCTCACGGTTACGGTTATAGTTACAGAAACTCGAAAATTTCCAATGGCAACACCCATTTTTTTCATCGCAAAATGCTCAGCGCATGCGAAAACCATAAAGAGCGTTGGAACCGTACGTGTATCGCAAGAAACGAACATGTTATGCACGCACAAAAAACCGTTCTGCGAATCCTCCCCCTTATAAAAAAAAAACTCGATTGGGGTGCAAGGAGGAAATTTGCATATGACACAGAGTCAGTACACTAATCTCTGATTACAATACAGATCGGAGAAACTAAAACTTTTATTTTGTTTACACATTTTCCACATGGATGTCATAACAGGCAATTAATGGTGATGGCACCCATGTGGAAAATGTGTAATCAAAATAAAAGTTTTAATTTCTCCGATCTGTATTGTAATCAGAGATTAGTGTACTGACTGTGTGTCATATGCAAATTTCCTCCTTGCGCCCCAATCGAGTTTTTTCTATGGGGCGGAGGATTCGCAGAACAGTTTTTTGTGCGTGCATAACATGACCGTTTCTTGCAATACAAGTACGGTTCCAACGCTCTTTAGGGTTTTCGCATGCACTGAGCATTTTGCGATGAAAAAAATGGGTGTTGTTATTGGAAATTTTCGAGTTTCTGTAACTATAACCGTAACCGTGAGCGCCATTTTGTTGCCGTTCACAGAATCTCGAGCTCATACCTCTGAATAGCTATACCTGAAATTTCACCTCGATCGGTTGAGCGGACTGGCCGCTAGAGCTCCATATATCGGCAAAGTTTTTTTATGACCACGCTGTATATATAAACTTTTTTACTGATGGTAGTTTTGGGGTCTAGGAGTCATGATTCGTGTAGATCCGCAAAAATTTTTCAGAAATTCTAACATGGGAGAGAATGCAATAGGTAGTATTTCATACGAAATCTACCTAAAAACACAAGAGCGACTCCTCACTTAACCCATAGTCCGCATAAATCAGTTTCGTGTCTATATTTTGAAGAAAATTCTTTCTTTTAAAGTTTGCTTTTGCTAACTACTCATTGGATGGGTTGGTTTCTTTTCCCTGGCGCAAATGTTATTTAGACACACCATTCTGTATAAAATTTCACATTCTCTAAGAAAAGAAAATTTACTGTGTTGCGTCGTGCTATAGAAATTTCATTTTGCATCAGACTTTTCCAAAATTATTTAAGAATATATATATTTATTTGCAAATAAAAATTGGGTGTCACCCCTTAGAGGGTGACACCCGGGGCGGACCGCCCCCTCCGCCCCCCGCTTGCTACGCCACTGTGGCCAATGAGAATGCTCCATAACACAGTAAAGCAATCGTTTCCTATAAAAGCGGTGGAGTACGTTTTTAATAAGTCCGTAATAAATACGGATTAAGAAAACAAAGAAGCATGGTTTTTGTATCAAACTTTACTCTTGCATAAAAAAAGTTCCTGTTTTTGGCAAAAATAATGGATATTTGAATGAAAAATCTATTCTTTGAAAGGATTTATTATTTTATTCACTTTAGTAAAAAACTGATTTTTTTTTCTTTTTTTTTTTTTTTTTTTTTTTTTTTTTGAAAACCACCGTAGAATTTTGGTATAGAAAAACCTGTTTAAAAATTTTTTTTAATTTGTAACACCAGAGTATTAGAGTATGTAGCATTTTTTAATTTCAATACAAATAAGATTTTGTTTTCTATCTATAAAATACAAAACAAGTTGTGCAGTATCCCTATAGAATATGGAAAAATAGAAGGACTAGTGAAAAATGCTCCAAGGAGCAGTGCAAAAGCAGAATATGATTTTAATTGAGCATTAAAAAGTAATGGACAAGTGCTTCTGTTAATTACTGAGCATGAGGAAGGATAAGGGATCCCTTCTTGGCTACAACTCACTTCAATGCCAACTTTGAAAAAATCATATTTGCGCTTTTTTCGTGAAAACAAATCAGTCGCAGTTACTATAAAAATGTATAGTGTAAAGACGTAACCATTAAAGATGTAGCTTAATTAGACATAAATGTAAAGGAAGGCGACATAATGCCAGATACCTAGTTCCTGCAGGTATCACATTCATGCACTGCCTCCAAGCATACCCTAAGTGTATAATTGCACAGAAAATTGATTTGTAGTATAGTGCAGAGTGAACAGTGCAGTTAACATCAGAGATGTAGTACAGGCTATACGCCGCACACCTTCTGGACTTTTTAATAGAACACCATATACCCTCTGTTTTTCAAGAAAGCTTATAGTATACACATTCTAGAATATCCCTCTGCTTAGAGCATATATCTTATGTTATTTTTATGACTACACCCCTGGTTAACATCTAAAGCACGGTGGAAAATTCTACTTAAGAACCGCAAATTTCTTTTATATGGAAAAAGCGCAAATATGATTTTTTCAAAGTTGGCATTGAAGTGAGTTGTAGCCAAGAAGGGATCCCTTATCCTTCCTCATGCTCAGTAATTAACAGAAGCACTTGTCCATTACTTTTTAATGCTCAATTAAAATCATATTCTGCTTTTGCACTGCTCCTTGGAGCATTTTTCACTAGTAAATTTAAGAGAGACTAAACTTTTTGCCAGAGGCGGCTTTAAAGTTAAATAAATGTGAAATTAATAAATAAAAAAACTATTTCACTTCGCTCGTCAAAATAGATAGTGAATATGATGCATGAAAATAACAACAAATAAGTATTTTTTCACGTGATTTATCTAATCTGTTTATTTATGTTACATACATAGCAATTTTTATGTTCATTTAAACTTACGTGCAACAATTACAAGAAGAAACAAATATAAGAAAAAGACTATGTTCAGCTGGAAATTTCAGACAAAAATTCGATTTTCTCAGCGACCGACAAACATACAAAGATGAAAAAAAAAACTGTTCTAAGTTTTACCATGAGGATTAAAATAAACCAAAAACGAAGTTAATCCATCCACGGAAACGTTAGCTAGACTTAGTTGAATTTTTTGCTTTCATTTTTTCATTAAAAATTAAATAAAAAACTATTCTAAGCTGCAGTAATTTTTTGAATGCTATCATTTTATTCGTCTCGTCGAGTTCTATCTTTAAAAAAATTTTCACTGCCGTATCTCAACTGGTTCGCCAGAAATTTTAGAAAGTTGTTTGCACTTTCTATTTCTTAAGCATATTATACCAAACGCTACCGCGTTTGCTATGAAAATATCTCTTCAGAAAATTAATATTTTTAACTTATTTTTTTCTGTGTATTGTTCTTGAAGCATATCTCCCTTTTTTAGCTTCTAAAATATATATCTTAATTTTAAGTGAAATGATAATATCTTACTTATTATACCAAGATTTTAACCCTTGCCATTCCGTTGTCTCCGCTGCGGAGACATCATCTTTCCTTCCAAAATTTGTTTTTAGCTCCACTAATAAAATAAAATAAAATTTTCCTTATTTAATCAGAGAATTTTTGAAATTGTCTACTTCAAAGAAAGTTCTTTTAAAAAAGTGGTGCTAATTGAATAAAATTTGTGTAAGAGGCACCGGTGTCCGAAGGGTTAAATCATACTTGCCAACCTCCCGCTTTTTTTAAATCAGCAAAACATAATTTTAACCGGAAATTTTATTTCACAAAGTGAATAATCAGGTTTAAAAACTAATACCATATTGGGAAAGAAGATTGAAGAAACTTTTAATTTAATAAATTTTCTGGTTACAAGTACGTTTTATCATTTAAGGAAAAGCGGGAGGTTGGCAAGTATGAAATCCTAAATTGAAAAATTAAGTATATATACATTAGAAATATTTTGACAACTAATAAAAAAAAAGAAACATCCTTTACGAACAGTGAACAGAAAAATGAAGATAAAGATACGAATTTTTCAAGGTGGTATTTTAATAATACGGATGCATCCCATGCCCCTAGATTTACAATTAGCGAAGGGTATTTCAGATCAGTAGCTAAGGGGGGGCAAGGGGGGCGTCCGCCCCGGGCGCCGAGGCCTAGGGGCACCAAATTGAGAGAAATTGTTATATATCTATATTGGGGTGGGGGCGCAAAATTTCTTGCTGGCCCCGGGCGCCAAAAAACATAGCTACGCCACTGTTTCAGATCTCACTGTTCAACACCCGTAATGAAAGATGACTTATTTTCGTACAGTCACAAGTAAAAAACTTTAAATTCACATAAAAAATTACACTTTTTAAAAAATACTTAATTTCAATGAGGGATTTTTAATATTTGAGCTTCTTTAACATTTTCACTGCTTTGTATATTCATCAGAATTAAAACAATGTACCTTTGTTATGCGGGGCTTTTTTTAAGGTCAGGCAATAGAGACCGTATAGAGGTTCTATCCAGCAAAATTCATGGTAGTTTTGCACAAAGGCTTACCTTATGTTTTTGGGGTCACTGAATCCAAAATTTCACCTTCTCACCAAAATTTCCCCTCTACAACCCTCCCCCAAATGTTGGTAAAATACCTCCTCCTCTCCCCTAAAAATGTTTGTTTAAATTTATTTATTTATTTGTTAGTTTTAGCGAAAAATTGTCTAGAAATTCAGAAAGTAGACAAAATTTTCTACAAATAAATGACGTAGGATGATTGGGAAGAGTGGAACCTGCCTCTCAACATGTGCCCTGCGTTGCATGCACTAAGTTATGCAATTCCGCTTAACCACTCGCACCGTTTGCATTCGCTCTCCCATTTTTTTCTTCGAACATTCCATATAAGGCTTACTTTGTGTTTTTTGGGTTGCTGAATCCGAATTTTTATTTCCCTCAAAATCCCCCCCCCCCTCCCCCCACCACCACCACCACCACCAAATTTTGGTAAAATGATTTGCAAAATAGTTTTCTTGATTGTTTTAGAGAAAAGGTATCTAGAAATTCAGAAAGTAGACAAAATTGCCAATGAATTAGATATGTTAGATATGATACATTATGACGTAGGATGAACGGGAAGAGGGGAGCCTGCCTCTCAACATGCACCGCGACGCTGCGCACACTAAATTATGCAATTCTGTGGAGGGGGAGGATTGCCGTGAAAAATTTCTGTGAGAACTTACAAATTCGGATTTAGCGGCCTAAAAAACATAAAACATGCCAATTTCTAGAACTTTTATTAGTTTTGCCAGGTAAAATCCTCTATTGCTAAGACTATAAGCGCAATTGCATAACATAGTGTACACAACGCCGCAGCGCATATTGAGAGGCAGGCTCCCCCCTTCTCCCCGTTTATCCTATACGTCATAATATCATCTATCTAATTTGTTGCAAATTTTGCCTATTTATTTCTAGATACTTTTTCCCTAAAAAAATTTAAAAAACCTATTTTGGGGATCATTTTACCAAAATTTTTAGGCTTGGGATTTTGGTGGGAAGTTAAAATTCGGATTTAGCAACCCAAAAAACACAAAGTAGGCCTTATGTGGAAAGTTCGGAGGGAAAACTAGAGAGCGAACGCAAACGATGTGAATGGTTAAGCAGAATTGCATAACTTAAAGCGTCACGCAGCGCCGCGGCACATGTCGAGAGGCAGGCTCCCCCCCTCCCCATTCATCCTCACGTCATAATGTCATGTATTTTATTTGTTGCTAATACTGTCAACCTTCTGAATTTCTAGGCAATTTTTTACTAAAACAATAAAAAAATTGAATAATAAAAAAAAACTTATTTTGGGGGCATTTTATCAAAATTTGGGAGTGGGGGGGGGGATTGCCGGGGGTAATTTCGGTGGGAGTTGACGATTCAGATTCGGCGGCCCAAAAGACATAAAGTAAAAGCTTTTTTCCAGAACTACCATGAATTTTTCTATGTAAAATTGTCTATTGCCAGCACTTATGTCATATCTATATCGATGGATGTACTACGTCTTTCTATGTTTAAAATTGAGTTTTTTTTTTTGTTTTTTTTTTTAAATTGAGGTTTTTTTTAATTGAGGTTTTTTTTTTTAATTGAGGGTTTTTTTTTAATTGATGTTTTTTTTAACTGAGATTTTTTTTTAAATATATATAAATTTTTTTTAAATAAAATTTTTTTATGCGGAGAGAATTTTTCATGTGAAAAACTGGTTTAAAGGTAGCAACATTATAAAAACTCACTTTCAATGTATTTGTGATTGTTTCATTAAATTTCTTGATGATGCCCTGGAGTGCTCGCCAGGTTAATATAGACTTTCCTCCGTGTGTTACTTTGATCAGAACTGATAAAGCACCATCGACGGTTCTTGGTGGTCCAAATAGATCGGTTGATGCGTAGCTGAAACGAACAACAATTAACCTAAATTCCCAATAAATCTTCCATTAAATATTTTAAAATAATACTTTATAGTCATCACCCAAATAAAATTTTATGATGAGCAGATTATAGTATAGGGGAGAGTGGGGAGGGTTGACTCACTTCACAGTTTTCATATTTAAAAAAATTCTGACTTTTACCAATCGGTATCAACCATATCTGCTGAAAAATTTAACAATTGTCTTTATTTTGTACAGATAATCGAAATAGATATGAAAAATCAATTGTGAAGCATTTTCAACCTAAAATTTGTTTTTTAGAAAGATTTTGTAAACTTTTTTCACATAAAATATATCATAGAAATTTAAATAAGTAGGATTTAAATAATGCAGAAATATGGAACGTTTATTCTAGTCATAAATATTGTGCAATAAGTTAACCTTAACATAAAAATGTGCTGTTCTTTAGAAAATGGTCGTGTGGGGAGGATTGACTTAATCAATGTGAGGGAGGATTGATTAGATGGTCAAGGCTCCCTTATTTAAGTGGTACCGAAATGTCTTTATTGTACTCTGTATATAATGAAAAGTTAATGGTTATATAGATAAAGAATGTAAAAAATTCATTCTGTAGAGCGACAGTAAAATGGGATGATGAAAAAGAAAATGTTTAAAATTCAATAAAAAAATATGTGTTAATGTATTATGTAAAGTATGTACTGAAAAGAATAGTTATTCATTTACAGGGACACACAAAATAATTCCATTGCATAATAATAAAGGGGGAATTGTTTGCGACATATTTTAATTATGGTAAATGATTTCATGTACAATGAAATTGATATGCGTCGCTGAAGCGTAATATGAATTATTTCATGCATAATACGAAATTATGCATGAATAATTCCCTGCAGTGCATAGCATTTACAGGGACATACAATATTTTCAAATACTAGTATATTCTATCTGATGTACTGTACATTATGGATTATGGCAGTTGGATGGATGAAATGCAATTATGATATCCGTTTTTAATTTCACGAATTGTATGCATATTATATGGTGAGTATATAAATACTAATACTTACACAAATTAGATATACAGCGTTACACAAAAGATCTCGGAAAAGTTATTGAATATGAGTGTAATTTATTTAAAGGTGGTTTTTAAATAAGTTATGCATTTTTACGGTGAACTGCTTTCAGTTTACTAAGAAATGTTTGTAGAATATAGATAAAATGATATACAGGGTCACGCAGAGAATTGGCAACAGGTCGCCCATGGATGACAATTTCTGGAAATTGATTTAAGTAGTTTTAAGGGTGTTTTTGTTTGAACTAAATTTTAGCAAAATACTGTCGTGTAATAAAGGTACTAGGTAAACTACAGGGCTGAACAAAAGTATTCAGGTATGTTTCCATTTATTAGTATAAATTACTGAAAGAGAAATTTCAACCAGTTAGGCATTTTCTTGCTCAACTAAATTTTCCCATTAACTAGTATATACATCAACCGACAGATCAAATACAGGGCTATTCAAAAGTATTGAAATGCATATTTGGCTATGGACAGTAACATTTTATTTCCCTAAATAACGAAGGTTTTTTTTTAACATTTCAAAAAGTGTTAGAAAGTGTTTCACAATCTATGCTTAACGCATGATTTTTCTTACTTGTTATTATTATTATTAGCAACTTTTAAGTTAATGGATGTAGGTATTTAAGTAAATGTCACGCGTAGAACATTTTGTTCGTTTTCCATGGAATTTTAAAATTAGAAATCTTCTTTTCTTTCTCCTTTTCTCTACTATTACATTTATTATCACGAAAAGTCTCACTAATTGGTTTTCGTGAGTCGGAAAATAATATTTTTAGTGAGTTTTTATGTGTAAAGTATCACTATATAAACATTATTTATTAGAATCATTCCTTACATTTGAAGAACAGTAAATTGTAAGATTAAAATTAAGAAAAAAAAGGGAATACTTACTTTAATTCAATATCTTCATATTCTTTTGGTAAGTAATTTTTTGCAATTTCCGAAAAATTTGTTCTAAATGCTTTAAATCTTTCATCCTCATTTTTATAAAGCTAAAATAAATAAAAATAAATAAGTATTTGATTACGATCAGAAAGAATATGCATCAGACACATTCAACTAAGAATTTATTTCAGTTTTTCAGTCCCTTTTTTAATCATAATTATTTTAATAAAAAAAAAAAAAAAAAAAAAAAAAAAAACAGTTGAATGTGCCAATTTAAAAACTTTCTTTTATCTAATACGGACATTTTAATATTTCGAAAATTAGTTACAGATGTTAATACTTTAATATTACTAATTCAATACTATACCAACTTTGATTGTCATCTTAAATTTCTCCTTCTGTCAATTAATCGGTGTAAAAACGAGTTTCCATCACTGCACGAGCCGATAAACTATACAACGATAGGCAGATTTTTTTTTTTTTTTTTTTTTTCCAGGGAGAACCTACTTGTCGTATTCAAAAATAATCATACACAAAAAAATTAGTTCAGTTCTATGCATAACTTCATATATTTTTTGTTGGTAAAAAAAATGAAAATGACACACACATCATAATTATAGTACTCCCTTCTGGCAGTTTTTTTTCAAATTCATGGAGGATCTGCTGATTATGGCCAAACACTTACACAAAATATTTTGGTTCATATCTATGCAAAACTTTGTGCACTTTTAGGCGGTAAAATATTGAAAATGGCACAAAAATTGCTATCTATTACAGCACCCCTTTTCGGCGAATTTTTTTTCAAATTCAGGAAGGATCTATTAGATATAGCCAAACACTTATACAAAAAATTTGGTCCAATTCTATGCATGATTTCATTTTCGGTGGTACAATATTGAAAATGGCACAAAAATCGCTATTGCAGCGCCCCCTTCAGGCGGAATATTTCAAAATTGAAGGAGAACCTGCTTGCTACAGCCAAAAATATTCACAAAAAAATTGGTTCAATTTTATGCATATGTTCATACACTTTATATGATAGAATGGCGACATACGTACACACACAAAGACACACGGACAGACAGACATTTTGTAAAAACATGTTTTTTGGAATCTCTGACCCCTAAAACGTGTAAATCCGTCGAAAACCGGGAGACGAGGGGGGAAAAATTGATAACAATATACTTTCTTCTACTGAAGATAGAAGGAAGTAAAAAGTCGGAAATTGCACGTCATGCGTAGCAAATGAGGTGTGTTTGTACTATAGCGAAGTTTTAAAAATACTCAGGTCTTGGTATAACCTCTTCAGACCCGAGGTGCACATTTGTGTACCTCTGATTTCAACTACATATCTCACTTAATATTTGAATTTTTTTTATTGAGACGAGAGGATGTTATTTGTGTACGTTAGCCTTTTCTAGTTTGAGCAAGAAATGGTGCTAGCAGTCTTAATTCATATGATTTTGGAGAAAATAAACGAGTAATGGCGAAAAATATAAAACTTCGAAAAACTAAGTACATTTTTATAATTAGAAAATTAATATTTATTCATAATATTTTTTAAGAAAGCTTATAAACTCTTCAGTATTGCATAAATCATTTAAAGTTTTTAGCTAGATCATAATATCTATTTAAATTAGATGTAATTTGTCAGGTACACATATGTGCACCTCCGGTTTCAATTCTGTGTTTTTGGAAAGAAGTCATCTCACACAAAAAATTTGTACTGAATGGTATCTTATTGGTGCAGTTCTAAAGTTGTTGAATTATTTAAAAAATATACGCAATTATAAATAAGAATTCATTTTGTTGATGTTTTAAATTAAAAATTAATTTTTAAAAATCATAATTATTATATCTTTGTAAGAGTAAATAAACTGATGAGGCCAATGGTGATGTTGAGTCTTCTGGCAATGAAAATTTAGATGATACAGATATAACTATTGAGTATATTGCTCCAGTACCTATCCCAAATCCATGTAACAATAAAGTTTAACCTAAAAGGCCTTTGTTATGGGAAGCTGAAAATAAGTAAATTTTTAAAACTTGTGTTACATCACTCTAGAATAATAAAATCTTGTCTTTTCGCAAAAATTTATTTAATCTTTTTTTCTTCTAATAGTATTTCGAGAATCGTTGATTGATGAGGATTATCTAAAAGCAGATTTTACAGCATCGTAAATTCTTTTGAATAATTTATAAATTAGTTAAATGAAGATTTTTGGAAAAAGTTTCATATGAAACCAATTTCTTTCAAACAATTCCAATTCCATTATATTTCGTTCAAACACGAAACCGTCACTCAATAAATGCATCTAAATATGAAATTATAAAAGTTGCAGGCGTACACATACTCGTTGAAACTTTAAAATATCTCCAAGCAAAGTTCTACTGGCAAAAAGACTTGTCAGTACTTAGTATTGCAGCTACTATGTCAAGTGATCGATTTTTTGAGATTAGAAAATTTCTTCATTTTGAAGATAAATCAAATGATCTTTAAGCAGATGATAAATTATAGAAAGTAAATCTTATCTTTAATGCAGTAAGAAGAAAATGTTTGTCCCTGTCCCGGCCAAAACCTTTATCACTAGATGAACAGAGCTCACTAGATCCCATTTGCTGGACGTTGTGGATCTAGACAGTTTGTGCCGTTAAAACCTAATCCGTTGGGCTTAAAAAAAATTATTTTATCTGCCAGGGATGGCCATAGCCTTGACTGCCAAATTTATCATGGAAAAGGAATTGTATGAGCTGATGATTCAAAATAATTATGATTAGGTCTAGGTGGAGGTATTGTCAAATTGTTTTTGAAATTTATACCAAAAGGCAACACACGGGTGATTTACTAGACAGTTTTTTTACTAGTGTAAAATTTGTCGATTTTTTATTGAGGAACAATATCTACCAAACTGGAATGATTATGAACAAAAGACTAGGAGGAGCAGATAAAAAATCAAGAATTATCGAGATTTGTAACACGGAGAGTGGGATGAGTGACTAAGGGACGGATATGTGTATACTAAACTGGAAAGATAACAAATGTGTAACTTTGCTTTCGATTTGCATCGATAGCGATCCCAAGAGCAGTTGTGTTAGGTGGTCTAAAGATCAAAACTGTAAAATTAATGTAACACAACCTGCAACTGTGAATACAAAACGTAATGGGTGGTACAAATTTAAATGATAGGTGTTTAGCTTACTACCGTTATTCTATTCACACAAAAATTTAGTCAACAAGAGTTTAATATACTTTTTATAGATTTGTTTATTTCCATTTGTTGGATAATGTATATCAGAAATTGCAAAACAGGTGAAGGTCCGCGAAAAGACAGATTGTCTCTCTTGTGGTATTTTTAGAGATTGCATAAGTACTGATGAAATGTAAGAGCAAAGTAAGGGAAGAACGACGACCATGGAGACCACGCAAAATTTAGGGTACACGACATTTCGGTCCCGCCATTTCGGTCCCACCATTTCGGTCCCGAGACATTTCGGTCCCTGGTCATTTCGGTCCCGAGACATTTCGGTCCCGAGACAATTCGGTCCCAAGACATTTCGGTCCCGAGACAATTCGGTCCCCAGCAACTTTGGTCCTTTGCCTTTTCGGTCCTTAGTCATTTCAGTCTCTTGTTATTTCTTTGCTCGCTATCTAATAAGTCGGATTCTAATTGTTGTGGGCCTGCCAAATGTTATAAGTTCAACATTATTCGTTCCTTTTTTAAATATTTTTAATTCCCCCCCCCCCCCCAAGTTTTATAAAAAGCTGAATATAAGAGTCCGATAAATTTATACTTTTATAACTCGAGACAATGAAGTCACAGCGAGCTGAAAATTATGTTTGGTTAAACAATGTGATATAAATTTAGGGGATATTGTCATTTGCTTTTAGTAGTATTACTATTAATCAGAATAAATATTTTAAATTTTATTATTAATTATTAGTATCAATATTTTATGTAAACGTCTATAAGCTATATAAACTAAAAAGTATTTTATATAAATTGTCATAAATATTTTTTTTTGGCTGTTTACGTACTTTTTTTTAGAACCTTTAAATTGGCATTAATTAAATAATAAAAAGCTGTGTTTATTTTTTCCCCTTCCAATTAGTTTGATAATAAATTTCTTTAATAATTCAATTAGTTATAAATTATAATATATACATATTTCCTCAAATCACACATCTACACCCTCCCCTATTGATAATTCAGAAATGAGATATATTTATTGAAGATTTTTTTTATCATTGTTATTATTTTTCTAATACAAAGTTGCATCGTATACATTTTTTTATAAGTTACTTTCTATTATTAACATTGCGAAAGCAATAGTTATTTCGTAACTGGGCATGCTATGAAAAAAAATTGTTTTTAGAAATTTGCCTCCACCACTTTTTTTTTTAAATAATAATAGTGTTTATTGATTGCATTTTTAAGAGTTTTCTCAGGCTATGAAGACAATTTTTGTGAGTTAATTTTATTGAAACTGGGCCTATTTCATTCTAATAAGATGATTATTTTTTATTTTCATTTACAAAAAAATTTATATAATAATAATTTAAAATATAATATAAATGTTATACATAAATAAAATAATATAAATATTATACATAAAAATAATATAAATATTAACATAAAATATAATGCATAATTTAATAAAATATATTAAAATGTACTATAATAATATTTTAAATAATTTTATTTTAAATTTTTAAGTGACAAAACTAAGCTTTTATTTATTTATTTATTTATTTATTTGTATTACCTTTTAGCTTCTACTTTCCCAGAAAAAATATAATAATTCTTATTTTAGTTTTATTTTTAACTATACTAATTGTTTTAAATTTCTGTAGTTTTAAATATACAATAAATAAACAAGTAAAAGATAAATTTCAGTTTAGAACTACTAGGAAATATAATGATGTATTGAATATAAAATGGATTATATATTGAGTTTATTTTAAAATAAAATTCATTATGTAAATTAATCATGTTGTTAGCAATAAATATATTTAATAAAATATTAATTTGATTTTTATGTTAAAATTACTAACTGTTTTGAGAATTAGAATTACCAGTTATTATTAGAATTGCCAATTATGATTAGGATTACCAAACAAAATTTGCGTGAATTATAATATTTTGGATAAGAGTTATACGTGCGTGCGGTTTGCGGGCACTTATAATGGCATTATACTAAAATTTTATGGCCTTCAGTTTAAAAACTCTGCAATGTTCCCTTTAAAATTATGTCTTATTTCACAAAATTTCAGTTTGCAGGAGAAGGGACCGAAATGTCTTGGGACCGAAATGGCTAGGGACCGAAGAGTCTCGGGACCGAAGTGTCTCGGGACCGAAGTGTCTCGGGACCGAAATGTCTCGGGACCGAAATGGCGGGACCGAAGTGGCGGGACCGAAATGGCGGGACCGAAACGTCTTGCTTCCCAAACTTTATTCATCTGAAAATTATTCTGAAGACGATTCCGCAAATAAACCACAGCTAAAACAACGTAAGAATATTTAGAAGCGAATTTACTATATTAGATATGACAAAATTGGACAGTTTCCTCGTTCAACAAATGATAATTTTGCTTCAAAATGCAAGTATGAAGGCTGCAAATCAAGAACAAGAGTTATTTGTACTAAATGCAATATGTATCTGTATATATATATATCTATTAAAAAATATTTTTTTCTAAAATAGCACGTAAAATAATCTTGTATGTATCAATTGTCCATCAAATTCCTCGTTTAAATAATTTTTTGAAAAATGAAGTGTTTTTTTGCAGTATGAACCCGAGGTGCACATATGTGTACCTGTTAGTAAATATAAACTAATAATAATTATTTTACTTTTTATTACAAAATCATGTTTCTATACGTATAAGCAGATGAAACAAACTGTGAAATAATTTTTACGATGGCTTAAAATGCGTCAGATCTGAAGAGGATAATAGTAAACACCACTTCGGATGCAGTATGGTAGCCGAAATCTTTAGTGTGTCCCTCTAAATACTATCTGTTTTTTATTATACAGGAAATAACTTGCATTAAAACTCAGCAACATATATCTATTTCATAAAACGTGAATTTGTTTAATATAATTAAAACCCGTCCCAAACAGTGTTTCCACAATGTACCATTGTGTATTGGAATACTTTTATAAGGACCTGTACTTTAATAACAAATATCCTTTACATTACAGATTGTACAGAATGTATATTTTAGTATATACTTTACAGTTTTATATCAATTTTATTATGTTCGGAAGAGTCTGACATTATTAAAATGCACTTGAAACTATTTTTTCCCATTGGTCGTAATCGAATGGTACGTCGCGTCGTACGTAAGTTTTCAAATATTTAAAAATTTTCATATTTTTAAATATTTAAATATTATATTTAAAGTGTCTGAAACAATTAAGTGTGTATTTTGGAATATAAGTTTTAACAAAGATAAAAAATATCTTTAAATAAAGACGAAATCCCGACATAAAACCGACATTAAATTAGGTATAATAATAATAATAATAATAATAATAATAATAATAATAATAATAATAATAATAATAATAATAATAATAATAATAATAATAATAATAATAATAATAATAATAAATAAAATCTATATGAATTTAAATAACATACAACAAAATTGTGATGCTGTGTAAAACTCAAAAAGAGATCGTACATATGTTTATATAAACAATTATTAATATGTTATGCTATGTAATTTATGTGTGTTATTATATGTGTTCTTGTAAATGAATTTCATGTTTTATATTATATATTATAAGTATCATCTTTAATTGGCATTATGTAATTCATTTCTAAAGTTAAAGTAGCAGAATATGCATCAAAGTTGGCTGCTCCTTACGGAATCTTGTCGGCAAAAAAATACACAACGCAATTCTATATTTAATTTCAATAATTAGAAATTGTTAATACATACAATAATGTTGTAAGTAAAACTAGTTATTCAAAGCCTTGATTCATTTAGCCAAAATAGATAAAATTAGAAAAATATTGCGGAAATTCAAGATTCCCAGGAGCCAAAACGATCCTTAAGGAATAGATTTATACTGATTTTTTATGGTGAACTTAACGGGTGCATAAGAGGTATTAGTGAGTGAGACGATAAAATTAAGAGGAGTTTATGAGAGCTGATAACAAAAAAATTTAGATGATTTCAGAAGTGCAGATTTTCCTCCATCGCTGTTGTAGGAAAAAAATATTTTAAACGGAATTGTATTTCGAGATGCCTATCAAATAAAGGATCATGAAGTGTATTTTAGAAACAAACAAGGACTAAAAATTTTTATTAAGATTATTTTTATGAGCATTTTTATAAAAATGCACAGGAAAGCCCTCGACACGCTTAGAGGGCCAGACAATTAACATTTGTTTGTGTTGCAACCAGATGAGGAATGATAAGGTAATTCATTATAAAAAAGAATCTTGTTAGTAAAAAAAAAAATAACGATATAAATAATAAAAAATAAAAGATATAAATAAATAAATAAAATGAAATATTAAGGCAAAATTTACAAACTTACTTCTGCAATTGCTGCAGAATAGTTGTAGAAGCAAACCAGTGATGAGTTCAGAATACCCATTTTATTGTCCGGCAATTTGTCAATCTTTTTTTCAATTCCTAAAAAATATAATCATTTTGTGAGTAAGTATGCGAAGTCCCGTCAAATAAGCCATGTGGAAAAAAAAATCTAATGTATAGTGCAATTATGCAGCACATTGGGACTAGATATTGCCATTAATTTTTTATCTAAGAAATTACTTATATTTAGTTGAAGAAAAAAAAATTAAATTAAATAAGAATTTTTCACTAATTATGTTCAATGGAACGTCTTGGAAAATATTATGTACATGCCTAGTAGCAAACAAATATTGATTATATGATGGGGTCCGATGTTTTATCAACTTTGAATTCATTGGAAATATTTCCAATAAAATATAAATTTTGGTTAAACAATAGCTTTGCATAGGAAATATTGCTTTGCTTCTAGGTATATAATAAAAATAGTGGGAAAAATCATGGCATATTCCTAGGTTTAAAGATATAAAAATAATTTTTTCTTATAACTTTTGGAGCTAATTTTGTGTAAACAGGGTACACTCAGGTTTGAGTTATAAATATAAATGCACGTGCGCTTTCAATCTATATATTTAAAAGACCTGGCTGTTTTTTTAGTCATCAATCATAAATTTTCTACTCAACTGATTTTGATAATTGTTTTTTTTTAAATGAAAGCTATTTATTTGTAGTTGTGCTCATTTTAGCTATTTTTAATTTATTTCCATTTTTATATTTTATTTTTAATTTTAAATGCTTTTTACGATATTTCTTCAAAATGGTGGCAACTCAGTTTAGCTTTTCTCTCGATAAAAAAAATTTATTTTCAGTTATCACTTTCCACCAGTCAGAAGCTTTATTTCATCAGTGAACATGTCCTCGCATTCAAAAGAAAAAAGTTAATTGTTTTCGTAAAATTTAACCACAATAAAATGATTGCGTATAATTATGCACTAATTGAGGTAAAAAAAAAATATATATTTACTGAGAAATGATATTAATAATTTAAATAAATTAACAATAATTTATGATAAAAATTAATGTCTAAAGCAAAATTAGAAAAAAATTTCAAATGAGGAAATTGATGTCATTCAGCAACCAGGTAAATGAGAATTACAATATTATTACGGATGCCTTTTTCATATTACTAATAACAGTAACTTAAAAAAAAAAGTTTTGAAGAGAAAATGACGTCACTATTTAAAACATCGCATTTTTACTCATAACGATATTACATTTCAATATTTCTTTAAGTTTGGCAATATATTTATCATATATTGATTCAATAATGTAATTACTTTTGCTTTTTTTTTTTTTAAACCAAATCAATCGGGTCTTTTAAACATTTCATTCGTCGAATTCGAAGGGATTACACTCGAAGTATTGTTAAAATGCATTTCCTTTTTCTCAGAGTCTATAAAAAAGCGTTTAAACTAAAGAAAAAATCAATTTTTGATGAATCTAGTCAATGAAGAAGTAGCACGTCAAATTGTATCTCTTTATTATTCCGCAATTCTAATGTCTCAGAGAGAAATTGCTAATCATTTGAGTATTTCACGCCGCACATACGGGTATTTGACCGATCTGGGCGGCCAAAAGTCAAATTTTCAAAGTACTAAAACCGTTAAACGAATGACAACCTGAGTTAGAGGACAGTTTTGTGAACAACAACCAACCATTCAACCTTTCCCTTGCCAACGCATCTCGTTAAAAATTTAGTCGGAATTCAATCATTCAAGTTGTTGTTTGTGTCAGTTCTTGGCGTTCGTATACAGACGTTACCTTTGAAGTGAAATATGTATTATTTTACGTTTATTTTGAAAGTGCTTGTGATGGATCCTGATACAGCAGGTAATAATGCAAAAGTTTATTATATTTTTTTATTGTTTTATCGTTAAGAAGTTTAATTGATGCACTTTTAAGATACCCTCATTTTAGAGTAAGATTATTTCTAAAATAATTTATTTAATCGAGTTTTTGTTGTATTGCCCAACCATATCCTGTTATAATTTTTAACTAAATCGAAAGTTTAAAGTTTTAAATAATGCAAAATTAAAGAAACTGCCGCGGAAAAGCGCGGATGTGTAGTTTCTGGTACTTAGAACGTTTTTTACGAAATATTAAAAAAAAATTGACTATCGCATATAGCATTCTAAAAGAAAATATTTTTATTGTAGGTTCACAAGATACCTCGAAAGTAAGAGTTGTGACCCGTAGATGTTTGTTTAATCGAATGCAGAGTTTTGATTTGTCAAACTTTGAAGATAAATTAAATTTCTTAAAAGATCAGCTGATATCGAATGAAAATTACACAGACGACCAAATTGAGTGATTAAAACGCAATTTTTCACGATTTAAATCACAAATTAAAAAGAGATGGATAAAAGCACGTAAGAAAGAAGACATATTTATCAAAAACAATCAATCTTGGCTAGAAGGAACGTTTGATATACCTGCCATGCTACAACCTCGGCCTGGACGACCATCTAAATTATTTATAGAATCAAGTGAGAGAACTAAGAGGAGAAAAACAGAAGAAGTACGATCTTCTCTAGAAAAGGAAGTAATAATTCATGCAGCTCAGATTGAGTTGCAGAAATGTGGAAAACGAGATGCTTCTGAAATACTTAAAGAAATCATAAGTAGTCGGAAACATGCAACAAAATATAAAAAGGTGTTTTCTAAATCAGAGATCGAAAAAACTGACTCACTCACGCCAACTCAAGCATTGTCCATGTTCGTAGAAGCCGACTTAACTCGTCGACAATACGAATTAGTGAGGAATACCAACAAGAAATTCTTTCCTTGTTATACCTTGCTGCAAAAAGCGAAACAAGAATGCTATCCGCTTCCAGATTCATGCCGAGTAACAAGTACTTATGCCGAAACCGACTTACAGTCTTTGGTTGACCATATAGTTAAGCGTTTATCCATGTTCCTGGAAGAGGTTTTAACAACAGGTTTTAACTTTATAATAAATTCTGCGATGTCACTAAATGCCACAGTGATTAATTTAAATGGGAACAGGTTTTCAGTCAGTTATGTCTTCATTATGACAATGGTAGATGGCAAGGTCTGCAACGCTGCGACTGGCACAAAATCCACAAGCCAATGCTACATATGCGGTGCAACTTCTAAGGCCTTTAACAAAATTGATTTTCAGAAAGAAATTAATCCTGAAACTATCGAGTTTGGTCTTTTAATTTTTCATCCTCTAATTAGACTTTTGAAAGCATTCTTCATTTAGCTTATAAATTGCCAGTAAAGAAATACAGAGAGCGGAAAACTGAAGCTGAGAAAAAATTTGAGATGGAAAAAAAAACTCGAAATTCAGAAAAGATTTCGCGAAGAAACAGGTTTACTGATAGACATGCCAAAGGCAAATATTAGCAACACCAATGACGGTAATACAAGTAGGAGGTTTTTTTGAAGATCCCAAATTGGCTTCTGACATAACAGGCTTTAGTTATGATTTAATATATCGCTTAAAAGTCATACTCGAGGCAATTTCAAGCGGACATATAATTGATCCAGAAAAATACGAGAAATATGTATTAGACACTGCTCGCTTATATGTAGATTTGTACCAATGGCATCCAATGTCTCCAACTATGCATAAAATATTAATTCATGGTTCAACTATCATTAAAAATGCATTATTGCCCATTGGGCAGCTTTCAGAAGAGACTGCAGGAACGCGCAATAAGCATTTTAGGCTATACCGCCGAGACTTCGCGCGAAAATTCTCGAGGGAAAGCTGCAACAAAGATATTTTGAATCTTCTACTTTTAACATCAGACCCCTTTATAAGTAGCATGAGAAAAGTCATTGGTAGAAAAATGAACTCCTTTTTGCCAGAAACAATTGCTCTTCTTTTACCTGCGAAGCCCAGTGTTAGTGATGATTCTTCAGAGAGTGACGAAAATGAATATTAGTGTTTAAAAATGAAATTATTTTAATAAATCGTCTTTATAAATTTAATAAATGTATTTTTTCTTTCAATCGTACCATTTAGAATAGATATATGCAATAAAATAATTTTGGACGCCTAGATAACGCAAATACCCCTATGTGCGCCGTTCTTATTGCTATTAAATTTATAAACACAAGAAAAATGAAGTTAGTTCATTGCATTCTAAACGGGGTCGCCCTTCTAAAAAACCTCTATCGATTTTTTTTTCTAATTGGAGGCGAAACTGAATTCTGCAATGGCAGAATCTACATTCAACTTGTCCTTTTTTTTTTTTTTTTTTTTTTTTTTTTTGAAGGTTATTTATATCTATTTTGTGCTGAATTTTTAAAAATTCAGACATTTAAAATAATTAAATCCAAATGAAGAAATGATAAACAACTAGTTTTAAATAAATACTGCATGTAACAATGTAAAAACTGAAGGGGAAAAAAGCATGTATAAAAATAATTTTAATACAGAAAAATATTTAATAATTTAAACAAAAATTTGCCAATGCATACACATATGCTGTTGATTTTATGCCAAAACATGGCCATAAAAATACGTAAGTTTCATATAAACCCTGATTATGGAAATTCTCTTTTTTGATGCTTTGCAATATTTCGTCAAGTATATTATCATAAATAACTAGCATGTTTTTAATTTTGTAAATTTGATCTTAATAGTTTTTGAACTCATGATTTTACATTTACAAAATTCATGTCAAAATAAAATGTGTAAATTATTTTTCCAAGTAGTTAGTTTTCAATGTAATTTCCGTTCATACAAAAATTTGAAGCCTTGCTAGACTCAAAGAAACTAATTAAATTAGGGGTTTTCTCGAACACTTATTTTCCCAAGAAAGCAAATTAAAGCCCCATAATAGTCACTGAAAAAGACCCGGATGATAATGTAAAGTCTATGGGAGCGTTCTTTTCAAATATCTCGCTCAAATTTTAATATTATTACATTATTATTATTATTATTATTATTATTATTATTATTATTATTATTATTATTATTATTATTATTATTATTATTATTATTATTATTATTTATTTATTTATTTATTTTTTTTTAGCATAGTATAACTGAGGACGATCTACAACCGGCCTAGTTTTTACTTTTTCGATTTTGCTTATATATTTTTTATATTATGAGGGTTTCAATTTCAGAACCGGTTGAAACCGGTTTTGAAATTTAAAGAAATTTTAAAAAAAAATCTGAAACCAAAATTGAAAAGTAAAAACTAGGCCGATTGTAGATCGTCAGCTATCCTATAAAAAAAAAAAAAAATCATGTAAAAATATTAAAATTGTGTGAAATATTTGAAAAGAACGCTCCCATAGACGTAGCATTATCTTTCGGGTCTTTTCCTGTGACTAGTGTTGCGTCTCTGGAAAATTTAAAGTTGTTGCCACAGGCGTGACTGAAGCATTAATAATTATAATTCTCTGTCTTTTATTATATTTATAATTCTATCTTCTTTAATTATAACTGTTTCGTTTTTATCACTATCCAGCAAAGTTGAAATGTATTTATGATTTCGGTTTGTTTCTGGTCATTTGTCGTCTGTCCCCGCTCTATCTCTCGTAAATATACTCTGATCGTCCTGAAATTTTTGGATGATATTTACTCTTACTATTATTTTAACATAATCAAACTGATTGGTAGATTTATCATACGAATCGAATATTATCAAATTGAGCAAACTTCCTTTTTCGCTAAGTTGAAAAATATTAAATTCATATGATAAATTTACCAATCAGTTTGATTGTGATAAAATAATAGTATATCTACGTACCCACCGTTATATGGTGTTCCCTTACCTGCGGTTTATTCTGTCGAGCTGTCTAAATGACAGACCAGATATTATGACCATTAAATTTACCTGAGCTAGAAATTCCCTCCGGTTGTCGCCCAGTTAGCTTAAACGGTAAAGCATTGGCCTTATAAGCCAAGGATCTGGATTCGATTTCCGGCCTGGGCAATTTTTCTCTCTGTTGGAGAATATTCAATTCGTATATTTACGCTTACTCTAGCACAATCCCTATTTCAAATTAAGTTTGCAGTATGTTTAATTTATTTACAGGGACAGTGAAAAGTATTACATTACTTTGCGGCCAATCGTTCAAATGAAATGAAAAAAGTCGTTTCAAATGAGTTTTAAAGATATTACACTTTTTCCAACATAATGAAATTTATATCCATTTCCGAAGTGTACTAAAATAGGAATTCTTTAGAATATGCGGTGCAAAGAATGGTTATTATTAATTTACGCAAAATAATTCCGTTAGATAATGGATGGGGAGGGGGTTGTTTGCGAAGTACTTTCAGTATGTTAAATTATTTCACATATAATAAAATTGATATAGTTGCTGAGGCTTACCATGAGTTATTTCATGTATTATACGAAATGCATTGCATTTACCGGAACACACAAAAGATTTCAAATAGTATATTCTTTCCGAAATACTGTACAATCACAGAAAAAAAAAAAAAAATCTTGACACTCTGCGATTTTAGACGTTTTATTGAATATCTAGAAATATAGATAAGGAATTATTTTGAAATTCCAGGCGTATAAACAAAATAGTACTGGTTATATATTCTCGCGAAGATTTTCCCCCGATATCCTATAGAGGACCGTCAACAAATTAAAAAAGAACGAAAATCTTTTGGATAACCTTGTCAAAACTAATGTAAGCAAAAGCGTTCAAACTTCAGATTATGATTAAGAGGTTTATTATAATAAACTCTATTCATTTTTATAAATATAGCGTGTATATTTGTAGAGAAATTAAGATTTTTATAAAAAAAGGTCCAAAATTTTGTCAAGATTTTTGCTTATAATTTGAAGAGTTCTTAATAAAAAACAATGTTTTTTTTTTTTTTTTTTCAGAAAATATGACAATCAACATTGTACATAGCACCCTGTAATCAAAATTTTAAAATATTAATATTTGTACAAAAAATGAGCAGGTTTACTAAACAAATTTTTACTGCGCATGCGTCAATTGTATAAAAATTTCATTTGCATATTGTGTTAGCTAAATGTATAGAGCAACTTTCGTTAAAGTTTCAAAATCATAGCTTGAAAATTCTGAAAACTAACGTCGAAAGAATAAGATAAAAATCCGATATTCCTAAAATGAAGCAAAAAGATGAGGAGCTGTATCCAAATATAGTGTACATACAATATTGTATAGACACTAATCAATGGAATATGGATACAGCCCTCCATCTTTTTGTTTCATTTTGGGAATATCGGATTTTGATCTTATTCTTTCTTCGATAATTTGCAGAATTTTCAAGTTATTTTGAAACTTTAAGAAAAGTTGCTCTATACATTTAGCTAACACAATATGCAAATGATATTTTTATAGAATTGACGCATGCGCGGTAAAAATTTATTTAGTAAACCTACTCATTTTTTGTACAAAAATTAATATTTTTTAATTTTGATTACAGGGTGTTATGTACAATGTTGATTCTCATATTTTCTGAAAAGAAAATTGTTTTTTATTAAGAACTCTGCAAATTATAATAAAAAAAAATTGGCAAAATTTTGAACCATTTTTATAAAAATTTTAATTTTTCTACGAGTTTGCATATTATATTCATAAAAAATGAACGCCGTTTATTATAATAAACCTCTTAATCATAATCTGTAGTTTGAACGCTTTTGCTACATTAGTTTAGACAGGGTTATCCAAAAGATCTTCGTTCTTTTTTAATTTTTTGACGGTTTCCTAAGGGATATCGGGGGGGGGAAATCTTCACGAAAATATATAACCTGTACTATTATATTTACACTTTTAGAGTTTCGGGATAATTCCTCGTGTATTTTTCTTATTTAACAAAATGTCTAAAATCGCAAGTGGACGGTCATATATGGCCATGAAGTGTATATATATATACATATATTATTAAAGAAAATTATATTTAGCTCTATAAAACTTCTTATAAAGTATATTTGCAAATTCATGTGAGAGAGTAAAAGACTATATATTATTCTTTACCCAATATTAATTTAGTGACTTTGCAAGTTATTTTATGACTTAGAAACTAATTTTGAATTATTCTGTGATGCACTAAGCAGCAAATTTTTAATCTTCGTTTTTTTAACCATTTGAAAAATGGTTGTTGTTTTCGGGAGAATGGACCCGATGATGTTACCACTTTTGAATGATGTTACCACTTTTGAATGATGTTACCACTTTTGAATTTAAATTAAATTCTTTATTTTTAGAAGAATTTTTATTTGAATTTAAATTAAATTCTTTACTTTTAGAAGAATTTTTATTTGAATAGTAAATTAAAATGGTTAAAATCATTGTAATAAAGGAGAAAACTAACAAATTTAAAAATGGGTAGACGGAAATTAACAGATACGGAAAAAGCCGAAGCCAAAGAAATGAATGAACGTGAATATCGCATTCAATGATATTAAACACAGTCAACATGTATAAGTTGCTTATTAGTTTGGCGATTCGTATCATTTGGCGAAATTGGTCGACGGGATAACTGAGTAATACTGTATTTGGTTTGGCGCAAAAACGTCTTTCAATGCAGAAAATGATAAAATCAAAAGATTATTGAGCCGCTGAAAACCAATTACGTGTTGAAAGGCGATCACGAAAAAGGAAGCAATTTAATGCCGAACCGATTAATTGTAAAACATCATGTCGCCAGGGCGACCAATCCACTAGCCATGGCGTTTTACTATCGGTCGGTTCTAACCAGGAAAATTTGAGTGCCAATAGTGATTCTAACAAGCCGGAAAATGTTATAGCTATTACTCTTGATTTTCCACCACCTAAAAAGAAAACTAAAAAGCAATCGGCTTGGGAAAAACTGGGAAAAAACTTTTTTGATTCGATGTCTGATGGACCCATTCACAGATGCATGTGCTGCGATCGATTTTGGTTTAAAACCTCCATCACCAAAATTCTGCTCTGTAAAATCAAACAATATATGCCAAAGTCTTACAAGTATAACAGTATATGCCAAAGCTGTATTTTAATAATGATTACTTTTGCACCAACAATGTTAAATAGTTTGAAATGTTTCTTTCGTCGCCAACTTTTATGCTTGGCGACAATAGAGTGATATAACTTAAACGAACCGTACCTTCAAATTGCAGCATGTATAAAGTCATTTATAGCAGTGGCACGGATAATACACAATAAAACAACTGGTATTTAGCTTAAAATGATAGATGAATGTATCGAGTGAAACATTTTTCAAATGGTTGGGGTAATTTCTTAAATTACAATTTTTTTTTTTTTTTTTTTTTTTTAACCATTTGAAAAATGGTTGTTGTTTTCGGGAGAATGGACCCGATGATGTTACCACTTTTGAATGATGTTACCACTTTTGAATGATGTTACCACTTTTGAATTTAAATTAAATTCTTTATTTTTAGAAGAATTTTTATTTGAATTTAAATTAAATTCTTTACTTTTAGAAGAATTTTTATTTGAATAGTAAATTAAAATGGTTAAAATCATTGTAATAAAGGAGAAAACTAACAAATTTAAAAATGGGTAGACGGAAATTAACAGATACGGAAAAAGCCGAAGCCAAAGAAATGAATGAACGTGAATATCGCATTCAATGATATTAAACACAGTCAACATGTATAAGTTGCTTATTAGTTTGGCGATTCGTATCATTTGGCGAAATTGGTCGACGGGATAACTGAGTAATACTGTATTTGGTTTGGCGCAAAAACGTCTTTCAATGCAGAAAATGATAAAATCAAAAGATTATTGAGCCGCTGAAAACCAATTACGTGTTGAAAGGCGATCACGAAAAAGGAAGCAATTTAATGCCGAACCGATTAATTGTAAAACATCATGTCGCCAGGGCGACCAATCCACTAGCCATGGCGTTTTACTATCGGTCGGTTCTAACCAGGAAAATTTGAGTGCCAATAGTGATTCTAACAAGCCGGAAAATGTTATAGCTATTACTCTTGATTTTCCACCACCTAAAAAGAAAACTAAAAAGCAATCGGCTTGGGAAAAACTGGGAAAAAACTTTTTTGATTCGATGTCTGATGGACCCATTCACAGATGCATGTGCTGCGATCGATTTTGGTTTAAAACCTCCATCACCAAAATTCTGCTCTGTAAAATCAAACAATATATGCCAAAGTCTTACAAGTATAACAGTATATGCCAAAGCTGTATTTTAATAATGATTACTTTTGCACCAACAATGTTAAATAGTTTGAAATGTTTCTTTCGTCGCCAACTTTTATGCTTGGCGACAATAGAGTGATATAACTTAAACGAACCGTACCTTCAAATTGCAGCATGTATAAAGTCATTTATAGCAGTGGCACGGATAATACACAATAAAACAACTGGTATTTAGCTTAAAATGATAGATGAATGTATCGAGTGAAACATTTTTCAAATGGTTGGGGTAATTTCTTAAATTACAATTTTTTTTTATTTTTTTTTTTAACCATTTGAAAAATGGTTGTTGTTTTCGGGAGAATGGACCCGACGATGTTACCACTTTTGAATGATGTTACCACTTTTGAATGATGTTACCACTTTTGAATTTAAATTAAATTCTTTATTTTTAGAAGAATTTTTATTTGAATTTAAATTAAATTCTTTACTTTTAGAAGAATTTTTATTTGAATAGTAAATTAAAATGGTTAAAATCATTGTAATAAAGGAGAAAACTAACAAATTTAAAAATGGGTAGACGGAAATTAACAGATACGGAAAAAGCCGAAGCCAAAGAAATGAATGAACGTGAATATCGCATTCAATGATATTAAACACAATACGCGTACTTAAACAATCATAAAGTGATTTTTATTTCTTCTTTTGCTATTTAAAATAAAAATTTAGTCAACATGTATAAGTTGCTTATTAGTTTGGCGATTCGTATCATTTGGCGAAATTGGTCGACGGGATAACTGAGTAATACTGTATTTGGTTTGGCGCAAAAACGTCTTTCAATGCAGAAAATGATAAAATCAAAAGATTATTGAGCCGCTGAAAACCAATTACGTGTTGAAAGGCGATCACGAAAAAGGAAGCAATTTAATGCCGAACCGATTAATTGTAAAACATCATGTCGCCAGGGCGACCAATCCACTAGCCATGGCGTTTTACTATCGGTCGGTTCTAACCAGGAAAATTTGAGTGCCAATAGTGATTCTAACAAGCCGGAAAATGTTATAGCTATTACTCTTGATTTTCCACCACCTAAAAAGAAAACTAAAAAGCAATCGGCTTGGGAAAAACTGGGAAAAAACTTTTTTGATTCGATGTCTGATGGACCCATTCACAGATGCATGTGCTGCGATCGATTTTGGTTTAAAACCTCCATCACCAAAATTCTGCTCTGTAAAATCAAACAATATATGCCAAAGTCTTACAAGTATAACAGTATATGCCAAAGCTGTATTTTAATAATGATTACTTTTGCACCAACAATGTTAAATAGTTTGAAATGTTTCTTTCGTCGCCAACTTTTATGCTTGGCGACAATAGAGTGATATAACTTAAACGAACCGTACCTTCAAATTGCAGCATGTATAAAGTCATTTATAGCAGTGGCACGGATAATACACAATAAAACAACTGGTATTTAGCTTAAAATGATAGATGAATGTATCGAGTGAAACATTTTTCAAATGGTTGGGGTAATTTCTTAAATTACAATTTTTTTTTTTTTTTTATTGACGGTTTCCTGTAGAATATCGGGGGGAAATCTTCACGAGAATATATAAACTGTACTATTTTGTTTACACACCTGGAATTTCAAAATAATTCCTTGTCTGTATTTCTAGATATTCAACAAAACGTCTAAAATCGCAAAGTGTCAAGATTTTTTTTTTGCTATGACTGTATATTAGCGAGAGTGGCAGGAAATGCATAATGATTATGCACCAAATGCACCAATTTTTTTTTTTTTTTTTTTTTTTTTTTTTTTTTTTTTTTTTTTTTTTTGGTGCCTGAGATTTTACAACTGATTTTGGATATTTTTGGGACGCTGATTCCAAATATGTAATCAGTTTATTCTCTATCAGCTCTACTCTTTTAGATATGCAAAGCGAACTAAAGATTTTTTAGAACTAAAGTGACCTTGAACACTTAAACTGACCTTATGATATATAGCCCTGTAACGACGCTCAAGGCGATTAGAAAGACGTTGAAATACCACAAGAGCTTGAAAAAAAAAAAAAAAAGGTGCAAGCAAAACTGAGGATATGCGCATGCTTATGATTTCGCGCCGCTCATCCATAAAGCCAAATGTAAAAGCCTCCAAGAGATAAGGTTAGTTTCAGAGTTCGCTCCATGGAAACAAAACTGGCTTTCTTTGACTTTCTAAAGTTTTTGAACTTCCATGATATTTGTGTTTAAGGTAGAATTCGTATCAATTTAACGTAAAACTCGTAGTGTTGTAGATTGTTGTGTTTGCGTTGTAGAATGGAATTTAAATGAGTTCAAGTAGAAAAAGTTGTATAAATCATCCAGATAAGTTTTGCTACATATGCGGAGAATAAAAGTTGAAAGAACACAGAAAATATGTTACTGAATTTGTAAAGAGAGCTTATCTTGGATACTTTGGGGTTAGACTTGGTGATCAGGATCAAATCTGCGCACCGCAACAGGTCTGTAAAACTTGTACAGAACATTTATGACAGTGAGCTGACGGAAAAGAATAAGCCTCAAATTCGGCTTACCAATGGGTTGGAGAGAACTCCAAAACCATTCCTATGACTATTATTTCTACCTAGCACTGGAATACTATTTGAATTAATCGAAACAATTGTAATAATAAAACTATTCCTGATTTAGTGTCTTCAAGACCCCCACTTCCTCACTCAGAGGAACTAGCGATCCCAACGTTTCATCAGCTACCAGAGCTTAGTGAGGATGAATATTGTCCTTCTGATCATCTTTTAGATAGCTGTGAAGGTAACAGTGATTATGAGGAGACGTCATCAATGCCTAAATTTTTCAACCAGGTTGATTTAAATGATTTCAAAAGAGATTTCAATGTTTTAAAAGAAGCTTCTGAATTACTGGTTGGTTTCAAGATTAAAAGACAAAAATTTATTAGAACAAAGAGCCAAACTTACATTTTATCACACAAGACAAAATTGTCTACTACCCTTCTTCTCTTAAAAAAACAATCTTGTATTTTGTCATGAATTTAGAGGACTGTTAGAAAAATTGATTCTTCCTAAATATTTTCCAGATGATTGTCCTTGGACAGCAAAGAAGTTACACAAAATACTATTGTTTTTATATTTTTGGGATAGCAGGGATAAAACACACCACTAGATTAGAAAAGAGAGGCCTAAGAAAGAAAACATGGATGTTGGAGAAAGGAATGTCATTAATAACACTTTAGTTGGGCGAAAGTAAGTCATACTTTCTGCATTGCATATCAAGCTCTGTGCTATGAAGCAGTTTGTGTAAATTCTCCATAAGAACGGGTTATGATTTGCATATATAAGGTAAAAGCACCCGAATTGAGTTATGAAGATATTAGAGCAGGAATATTTAGCGGACAACAAATAAGACAACTGATTAAGGATCCTGCTTTCGTAAATTCAACGAATGAGGGTGAATAAAAAGCCTGGACTTCTTTTGTGGCAGTTCACAAAAACATTCCGGGCAAATGCAAAGGAGAAATCTATGTAGAACTGGTAAATGAAAAGCATAATAGTTTTAAGTCTCTTGGGTGTACTAGAAGCATTAAAGTGCACTATTTACATTGCCACTTAGAGCATTTTCTTGAAAATAAAGAAAGCACAAGTGATAAACAGCCCGAAAGATTTCACCACAATATTAAGACTATGGAGGACCGCTACTAAAAAAGACGAGATATGCAAAGGGTTTCAGATTACAGTTTGAGTTTAAAAAGACACTGTTCTAAAATATATTCCAGAATGTCACGGAAAAGAAGCTTCCGAAGCATTCAATGAGTATCAGTTTCATCAGGGACGTTTTTCTCTATTTTTGTGAGTAAAAATATCTGTATAATATAATTAAAAAATTATTATTTGAATATGTGTATATCATAATAATAAAAACTAACATTTGTGTATTATAAAAAATAAAAATCCTGTATTTATTTTATTTTTACATACATTTTTTAATACATGGATTTATCTTAAAATAATGAAACATATATTTCACAAAAAGTTGTTTATCTTAAAAAACGGAGCTGATAGAGAAAAACTAATGCCATATTTGAATTCAGGGCATCAAATTCATATAAAATCAGCTAAAAATACCCCGGCATCAAAACAGCTGTTGACCAGTGTTATGATATGCGATTTTAAGTCTCACCATATTAATGCAAATTATATAGTTGTACAAATGCCATATTTGATATACAGGGCTTTCGAAAAGATTATTGAGTATAAACGTAAATTGCTCCTTTTTTAAATGAGTTACAGTGGCTCACAAAAGTGTTCGTACACTTAGGAATTTCAACGAAATAGTGCTCTATCCATTAATTAAAATTAATATTTTAGAATGGGTATTTAAGAGTAAGATCTATGACTCATTTATAACATAACTACATAAAATATTTTAAAAACATAGCAAAACTTTATTTTGAAAAAATCATTAATCAAAAAACAACAAAAAAATTACCTCACAAAAGTCTTAGTACACTTTGAAAAAATCGCTGTATATTTGTAAATATTGTAATATTTCGCTAAAGTTGTACTTAATAGGATATTATTTAACACCCACAAAAGTTTTTTAAACATCTGGGAATAGATTTAATTAGTGTTTTTTGTAATTTCTGAATGAAAGTTGATGCCTTCATCGAACATTGCTGTTTTTACTTCGTTTTTTGTTTCAATGCTGTGTTTTCGTGTTCTAACTTCCAGTTATCTCCAAATATGTTTTACTGGGTTTGAATTCAGCAATTGAGGTGATGTTTTCAGAACTTGTGAACAATTGTAAAGACGCTAGAGGGGAAAGTTGAGAGCCATGTGCCTTGTATCATTATCCTGGTCAAAAACAAAGTTGTATCTGTTACCCATATATTGGCCTGATAATTTTAAATTGCCTTTTAAAATATTTGAACAAAGATCGTGATTTATTATGCTATCAATATATACAAATTTATCTAATCTTGATGCTGCTATGCACCCTCACACAAGGACAACTCCACTGCCATGCTTTAACTGTTCCAACTAAGTTCTTTGAATTAAATTCTTAATTCTTTTTCTCAATACTATTATGCCCTCATTGGAGCCACGAATAACATATTAGATTTAATCTGTAAATAAAACATTATTTTAATATGATTCGGGTTTATTTATCATTGATTTTACTAAAGAAAGCCTAAGCTTTTCTGTTTTTCGCCCTGACAAAGAATTTTCTACGGTCAGAATGCCTATATAATGCAGCTGGGCTTACCACTCGTCGAACAGTTTCAGGTGAGAATGAAGTAAAAACTGTTTCATTAAATTCTGTTGCAACTTTTATAGCATTTAAACGCGGATTTTTTACGACTTTTCTAATTGTAAGTATTTGATCTCATTGTGTTAACTTAGATTGACAACCTTTTCATACCTAGTTTTCAATCCTTTTTTTTTTCTATAAAGCCTTTTATCGCATACCTATTTCTATAAAGCCTTTTATCGCCGTAGAATGGAATAAACTAACTAATTTTGCAATATTTCGAATTAATTTACTACTATTAGGTAGAAAAATAACTAATTTCGAACGCTATTAGTCGTGACATTACGATTACAGACCATTTTTAATTAATAAATAGAATATTACGGACCAATTCTGCAAAATATAAAGCCAATCGATTTTTCAAATGTCAATACAATGCATAAATAAAAATAAAGCGACAAACAATATTTTTAATAATGAATTTATCCGAAAATGTTTCTGTGTACGAAGACTTTTGTGGCGTGTATTTTCTGTGGCATCTTCAGTTTACATTTTTAGATTAAAAAAAAAAATCCATTAATTTTAAACAAAAAGGTTGTGTGTTATTTAGAATAACTTGGAGATAATATAAAAAATTTCTCGACTTCATATACGAATTTAATTACAGGGAAATTTCTTTTTAGTACAAATTTTTAAAGTGTACGAACACTTTTGTGAGCCACTGTATGTATTTTTACGCTGAACTGCATTTAATTTTACCAAACCTTTTTTTTTTTTTTTTGAATGTAAGGTAAAATGACATATAGGGCCATGCAAAGAATTGGGAAAATGCGGCCGTCTATGGATGATAATTTCTGAAAATGTATTTAGTAGTTTTAAGTTTTAATTAATTGTTAGCTAAATAGTTGCGTGTAATAATACTACGAGGTAAATTACACGGCTGAACAAAAGTATTCAAATATGTTTCAATCTCTAGTTTAAATTGCTGACAAAAATATTTCAACTTGTTTTGTGTTATCTTGCTAAACCAATTTTCGCATTATATAGCATATATATTAACCTACAGATCAAATACAGGTATACAGGGCTATTCAGAAGAATTTGAATACTTATTTGGCTATGGACGATTACTGCTAAAATCAGTTTATAAATTGTTTATCTGTTTTCTAAAATGTCCACTTACTTATCTTATTTAACTCATTTCCTTAAATAACAAAGTTTTGTTAAAAATTTCAAGAAGTGTTGGAAAGTGTTTCATAATCTATGCTTGAGCGTGTGTTTTCTTTCTTGTTTATATTCCAAATACTTTCTTCATTACAAAAAGCATGTTCGTTTTTCCTGTTTTTCGATGTAAGCACCTGGAATGCTCCTTTGAGGTCTTGAATTTGGATATAAGGGTTTTTATTGCATTCCTGTGGTGTGTCACATGACTTCGATTTTTTCATAAATTTTATACAGTTTGGACGACGACGAATATCATAAATCACAATTCATAATTCACTAGAATAAAAATCTTTTGTTCAGTTATTAATTTTGATTAAGCCATTTGTGATTAAATTTCAATAAAATTATCTAACACTAAAGTAGCCAAAAATAAAACGAAAAGAAAACATAAGAAGTTTTGCTTGTTAATAAACAATAAAAACTTCAAAAGAATGCAAAAATATTCATAGCGTAAAAAAAAACAAATATTCAAAATATACAAAAAAGTTTTTTACTTTATATTGTTTTTAGCACATTTCAATTTAGTCGAAAAGTGTTCATTACTTTGGTTTATTTGTCATTCTGACTGTCAGTCTATACGCCGTTGTTCTAAATTTTGTAAATATACACGGATTGTCGTATAACCAGTGTTGAATTCAGGGGATGGTCAGGGGGGGGGGACATCCGGAGCAATGAAATGCCCCCCCCCCCGAAAATTTGGAAATTTGCATTTTTAATGGTCAAAAAGCAGAATTCCTCCCACCCCCGGAACTCTATAATTCTCTCCCGGAGCCACTGAAGTCTCTCCCAGAGAAAAATGTCTGAATTCAACACTGCGTGTAATATTTATATCTTATTGATGTTTGCTTAGAACAATCGCTACTGAACACGAAGTGTGCAGCATTTATAGTTCATTTATAATATATTTTATAATGTTTATAGTTGTTTGAATTGCATTTTAATTATGTTTCACTCTTTTAAGCATAATGAAAGTAATATGCATTTATGAAGAATACTAAAAGATGCATTCAGTAAAATACGGAATGCAAAACATTTATTATTCATTTCTAAAATCACACAAAAGAATTCCGAATTTCGTTACATAATGGTCTACGAGGTAAAGATGTTCTCAGTGTCTTCTATTTATGTTAATTTAGTTCAAATATAATGCAATAGATGCACATAACTCAGATTTACTTTACGATATTTGACGTAGAATATGCTGTGCATAGCATTCAGAATATGCACATTTGCAACAGCAAAGAGTATTTGAAACACTTTTGCGATTTCAAACTAATTTTTTTTAAATACTGTTAAATCTCCAGCTTTTAATAAGTACGTGAAAAATGTCTTCAAAGTTTGATCAGATATGCATTGCTTGCTTTATAATTTGCATTCACGTCTTGAGCCAGTCATGGCTGATAATTATTAATGGCGAAGTTAATGATCTATACCAGGGCTGTCCAACGCGGCGCCCTTTGGAGATTTTTTTGGCGCCCTTTTGAAGATTCCTGTTATCATACTTTTTAGCAGTAAAATTCCTTATAAAGAATTTTTTTCTTAAAAATCATTCTTATTTTCATGAGAGATATTTTCAATATACTAAGCCAGAAACATACTTTGAAAATTTAATCATGCATATTTTGAGGATTTCTTGTTATTGTTTAATGTTTATAAAGTGTAATTAGGATGGTTAAATTTTATAATATTCTGAAATAGCTATTTTTAATATTTAAGAAGTAACATAAAAATAAACCTTTTTCACTCCCCCCGCCCGCCCCTTTAAAGACAAATTTGCACGTGCATTAAATTTCAGCCTTTTTTTTTTATGTTGCTGTTGTCACAGTGAATTTGCTGTTTTATACGAGGGATAAAGAAGCTCAATTTTTCCTTCTTGATTTTTTGAAATTTTAGCCTTTTTTTCAGTTTACTTAGAAAAATTATTAAAACATTGCAAAATGATTTCCATCTATAAAAGCACTTCCAGACTATCTCTCTGGAACCAGCTATATGCATTAGTCGCTATCATACTTGTTTTTCTTATCGTACATAACAAGTGAACTAATTTTATTTTTATAAAATTAATTCATGCTTTCAAAATGAGTCAAAACGTATTTTAGCTCCTAAAAGAAACCTACAATATCTTTGATCTCCATGTTTATTTATTTTTATTTTTTGTTATTAGTTTTATTATAGGCATGTTTAAAATGTTTGGTACCTTACGTTAAGAATATGTTTGTGTAGGACCTTACGTACAAAAATGTAAAATTTGAAATTTAATACATGCGATTTCAAAACCACGGGTGCCTTTTGTCTACTGCCTTAAGATTCATTCTCACATCATTAAGATGTGCAAGTGCATGCATACCAGTAAAACTGTGCAATAATACTGCCGCATGTTTTCAGTCTTATGAAAAATGGCGCCCTTCATTGAATACCAAAAGCTGAAGTGCGCCCCTGCTTACGAAAAGGTTGGACAGCCCTGATCTATACGAATAAAGAATAATTTCATTTCAGTGTACACAGTTCAAACCAATGAGTAATCTTGAAAATTTCCGAAAGAAGAGACGAAATTTTTGGATTACAGATAGTTTCGGTCGAGTTTCAGTCCGATTAAATTTTGGACAACATTTCCGCCGGCAGCGAAATATAAACAAAATTTTGATTTTGAGAAAAAACGAATTTTCGGTCGCTCTCTAAGATACTCTATTTCTACGAAAGTGTGGCTGCCTTTCAGCATATCAGATTAAATTTTAATACGTTGATGGTCAGTCATAACTAAATAAATTATATATGTTTGTAAAGAATCGTTCATAAATTATTATTCTTATTTTATTATTATTAATATCATTATTATTATTATTTACCATTTGGAAAATGGTTATTGCTAGAGATGTCTGAGACATATATAATCTTTGTGATGTCCGCATATTATTTGTTTTCTAATTGGTTAATGTTAAATCCATGGCTTACGTAATATATAATTCTGTTATTACATAAACCGCGTTTTGATCATCAGAAAAATAGTGTTTTTATTAATGGAATACTTTTGTTGCCACGATGGCAAAAAAATATTATAAACTACAAAATAATAATAATAATAATAATAATAATAATAATAATAATAATAATAATAATAATAATAATAATAATAATAATAATTCAAAAACAAATTGAGATACAGCTTTCAAACAAATTGCATTAAAAAAAAAAAAAAAAAAAAAAAAAAAAAATTCTCTCCTATACAAAGGTGTAAAAATTGAAAATGTGCAATGTTCACAAGCTTAAAAATTTGCAGTACCGAAAATTGTAAAGCAGAAATTTCATTTAAAATTGGTTTTTGATTGACCCAGGAATATTAATGTTTAATCCGTGGCACACGTAACTCTGTTATTACATAAGCCACGTTTTAATCGTCATAAAAAAGTTTCTTTTTTTATATATATAGAATTTATTTATAAGTTTTAAATTTTAGTCTTAGAAAAAATCATTTTTCAAGTAGGCTTTGTAATTTGTTGAATTACATTTTTTAGCCTCCGATGCTATTTCTTTCAGACAAGCTAAAAATGTCGTGTCATCAGCCCTGAAACTTCTACTCAACCGATTTTGATAATTATTTTTTTAAATGAAAGCTATTTATTTGTAGTTGTGCCCATTTTAGCTATTTTTTAATTTATTTCCATTTTTATATTTTATTTTTAATTTTAAATGCTTTTTTACGATATTTATTCAAAATTGTGGCAACTCAGTTTAGCTTTTCTCTCGATAATAAAAATTTATTTTCCATTATCACTTTCCTCCAGTCAGAAGCTTTCTTTCAACACTGAACATGTCCTCGCATTTAAAAGAAAAAGGTTTGTAGCGCCTTGACCATAACTAACTTTTGCAACCGTTTTATAATTTTTATCACGTTACTCAGGAACCTCTCCACTCCACTCAAGCTCCGCGAGATTTACTGGAACAAGTTTTTTATCTACGTTGTACTAACTGCTCATCTGTAAAAACTATTTTTTGAATGTTAAAATCTCAGCGATGTATTATATTATTTGTAATAATTGTTTTAGTAAAACAATATGTGCGTTTATGAGTGGACTAGTGCATCAGTGGTGACCCGGACAAGCACGCAACTTTCAAACAACCAGTGCAAAATTAATTAAGTGATAGTACATCAAAGAGTTCGCTTTTGATTGAGGAGAGATTGGATATCAGGTCAGTTCTGTTTTCTGTAAATTCGAGAGAGATTTTTTTTTTTTTTAAACTTTTTATCATGCTTAATTCATATTATTATTAAGGTTATTGCACATAAAACACATTGATATTATAACTGAGCATAGATAGCATAAATTTATAGATAGCTGGATATGCAAGGCAATGAAATTAATAGAATTGCACTTCGCGTGCCGCCGTTTTGGAAACAAAATATTCAATTATGGTTTTCACAAGTAGAAGCCGCGTTTCAGTTATCTGGAATTACAAACGATGACACCAAATATGCTAGTTTAATTTCATCAATCGACTCTGAAAGTTTAAATTATGTTAGTGACCTTATATACAGTCCCCCACAGCAGGGTAAATATGACACATTAAAGCGCAGGCTTATTGCAGAGTTCGCGGACTCTGATGGAAAACGCTTAAAAAAACTTCTGAGTGAATTGCAGTTGGGAGACAGTAAACCGTCTACATTACTCCGCCAAATGCGCGATTTGGCTGCAGGCCAACTCAACGATAACTTTTTGCAGAGCTTATGGTTACAGAGATTACCACCAAATATTCAAACCATCTTATTGGTATCGAACGAAAATTTACCTGAACTTGCGGTTTTAGCCGACAAGATATACGAAACTACAGCAGATAACACGCAGGTATATTCTGTTGCAAAATCAGAACCAATTGCGGCAATAGGCCAGCCATCTATTTTAGACATGCAAAAACAAATTGAGAAGTTGACATTGCTTGTCGAGAAACTTTCCGAAGAAAAAAGTCAATATAATTCAAGGGGCCGAAGATTCACATTCCGAGGCCAATCTAGGAATGTAAGCCGAAATCCGGCTTATGAAAACAATCAAAATTATTGCTATTACCATAATCGGTTTGGTCGTTTTGCTAGGCAGTGTAGGCAGCCTTGCTCGTTCACCCAGTCGGGAAACGAGTAGACGCTACCACTCAAACTAGTGCCGTGGGTGGTAGCGATGTTTCGGTAGCTAAAACTAATAACCGCCTTTGCGTTTATGACAGTGCTACAAATCTGAAATATTTAATTGATACCGGTAGTGATGTTTCGTGCATACCAATAAAAAGAAACCAACACGGTTACCAACGCTCTCCTGACTCCTTTGAATTATACGCCGCAAATCAGTCAAAAATAAAAACCTTCGGTACAAAATTATTACAATTGAATTTAGGTTTACGCCGGGTTTTTAAATGGAATTTTATAGTTGCTGAGGTCTCGACACCCATTATTGGAGCAGACTTTTTGAGACATTTTAATCTACTTGTCGATATTAGGAATAAAAGACTTATCGATGGAATGACAAATATAGGCACCTCGGGCAGTTTGGATAATGTGCAACAAGGGGCAGTTAAAGTCATTATAGAAAATTCCCGTTATCACGCCTTGTTAAGATCTTATCCAGATATTATAACCCCAGATCCCAAATTTGGGAAGGCCAAACATTCCACTGTGCATCATATTGAGACAGTTGGGCCGCCAGTCCATAGTCGCCCTAGAAGATTAAATCCAAAAACCCTCGATGCCGTTAAAAAGGAATTTGAATTTATGATTGAGAAGGGTATTTGTCGACCATCCAAGAGCCCCTGGTCTTCACCCCTTCATGTTGTGACTAAATCCACAGGTGGTATACGTCCTGTTGGCGATTATAAGCGCTTAAACGCAAAAACAATTCCAGATCGTTATCCCATTCCTCACTTACAAGATTTCTCCTCTGCTCTCCATGGCAAAACTATTTTTTCAAAATTAGATATATTTCGGGCTTACCATGCGATTCCGGTAAATGAAGAGGATATCCCGAAAACTGCAATAATAACACCCTTCGGCCTGTTCGAATTCCCCTTTTTAAATTTTGGTCTCTGCAACGCTGCCCAAACTTTTCAGCGATTTATCAATGAAGTTTTAAGGGATTTGGCATTTTGCTTTGCATATTTGGATGACATTTTAGTTTTCTCTGATAATGAAGAGCAGCATGCAGAGCATTTACAGCAATTATTCCAAAGACTCAGCGACTACGGGATACAACTAAATACATCTAAATGTGTGTTCGGGGTCTCTGAACTTTCATTTTTAGGACATTTGATTTCAAAAGATGGGACCAAACCCTTGCCAGAAAAGGTTCAAGCGGTATTAGATTTTAAGGAACCGAAAACTGTAAGGGAATTACGCATGTTTTTAGGCTTAATCAATTTTTACCGTCGATTCTTGCCACATGCTGCGGACAAACAGGCCATCTTAAATGAGTATCTTAAAGGAAACAAAAAAGATAACAACCATATCGAGTTGACTGTGGAAGATAAACAAGCTTTCGATGACTGTAAACAACAACTTGCAAATGCAGCTTTACTTGCTCACCCTTCAGAAACGTCGGGTTTGGTTTTGTGTACTGATGCTTCAGATTTTGCTATCGGGGCTGCACTCAATCAAATTACAAATAACCAATTGCAACCTTTGGGTTTTTTCTCCCGGAAACTGTCTCCCACTGAAAAACGTTATAGCGCGTACGATAGAGAATTATTAGCAGCCTATTCGGCTATTCGACACTTCCAATACATGCTTGAAGGTAGAACATTTTGCATCTATACCGATCACAAACCTTTAACTTTCGCTTTTCATCAGAAATCAGATAAAGCATCTCCGCGACAAAACAGACAACTAGATTATATATCACAATTCACAACAGATTTGCGTTATGTAAAAGGTTCAGATAATATCATAGCAGACACTCTCTCTCGAATTGCAGCCATAGAAATGCCTTCGCCAATTGATTATACAAATCTGGCCAATGCACAGGCGAATGATCCTGAATTACAAGACTTATTAAATGAAAGCACTTCTTTGAGACTGCGTAAAGTTGTTCTACCAGACGGAGAGATTTATTGCGACTATTCAACAACTACCATCAGGCCTTACGTTCCAAAAAGCCTACGTTTTGAAGTATTTAAATCTCTTCATAATCTGTCCCATCCAGGAATAAAGGCTACAACAAGACTCATTACCAGTAGATTTGTGTGGCCGGAAGTGAACAAAGATTGTAGAAACTGGTCCCGTGCTTGTATTGCATGCCAAAGATCTAAAGTGCAACGTCATGTCTCCAGTCCTCTGGGATCCTTTAAGACCCCAAATGAAAGATTTGAACATGTCCACATGGACATAATTGGACCTTTGCCACCATCTCAAGGATACTGCTACGCCTTGACGATCATAGACCGATTCACGCGCTGGCCCGAAGTCATTCCCATAGCTGATATCACAGCAGAAACGGTTGCACGGACATTTCTTTCTGCCTGGATTTCTCGTTTCGGAGTGCCTACATACATAACAACCGATCAAGGTCGTCAGTTTGAATCAGAATTATTAAAGACTCTAGCTCGACATTTCGGAATAACGAAGCTTCGAACGACTTCATTTAACCCGAAGGCTAATGGCATTGTAGAACGTTTGCATAGGCCATTGAAAACTGCCATCAAATGCCACATGACAGAACGATGGGTTGATACATTGCCACTTGTTCTGCTCGGCCTTCGTTCTTCCCTGAAAGAAGACATTGGTGCAACAGTTTCAGAATTGGTTTATGGAACTACCTTGAGACTTCCAGGTGAATTCTTAGGGCTGCGACCAACTTCGGACCCTGATCCTAAACCTTTCGTGGATAACCTGAGAGAGGCAATGAGAAAATTGCAACCAGTACCTCCTGCAAACCATGGACGTCATACACCATTCATCTATCAGGAGTTGAAAAATTGTTCCCACGTTTTTATCAGACATGACGCAATCAGAAAACCACTCCAACCTACTTACGACGGACCATTTAAAGTCCTTTCCCGTACAGACAAATGGTTTACACGACGTTAAAGGTAAAAAGACAACAGTTTGTCTTGACCGACTAAAACCAGCATTTTTGCTCAGTGTGCCTGAAGAAGTTCCGCCAAAGGAACCCGTCAATAGCCAAAGAAAACCTTCAACAGCCAAAGAAACTCTTCAACAGCCAAACACGATAGACCAACAAAAGAATGAACCAGAGAAAATAACCAAGTCCGGTAGAAAAGTCCGTTTGCCAAGCAGATTCCGTGTCTGAAGACACTGGGGGGGGAGTACTGTAGCGCCTTGACCATAACTAACTTTTGCAACCGTTTTATAATTTTTATCACGTTACTCAGGAACCTCTCCACTCCACTCAAGCTCCGCGAGATTTACTGGAACAAGTTTTTTATCTACGTTGTACTAACTGCTCATCTGTAAAAACTATTTTTTGAATGTTAAAATCTCAGCGATGTATTATATTATTTGTAATAATTGTTTTAGTAAAACAATATGTGCGTTTATGAGTGGACTAGTGCATCAGGTTAATTGTTTTTGTAAAATTTAACTACAATAAAAGGATTGCGTAAAATTATGCACTAATTGAGGTAAAAAAATATATTTACTAAGAAATAACATTAGTAATGTAAATAAAATAACAGAAAATAATTTATGATAAAAATTAATGTCTAAAGTAAAATAAGAAAAATTCCAAATGAGGAAAATGATGTCATTCAGCAACCAGATAATAGGGATTTACAATATTATTACGGACGCCTTTTTCATATTACTAATAACAGTAACTTTTAAAAAACATTTGAAGAGAAAATGATGTCACTATTTAAAACATCGCATTTTTACTCATAACGATATTACATTTCAATATTTCGCCGGCACTCAGATTACAATTTTAACTGAAGATGTGCGAATATTTGCATGCAAAATTGTAACTGGCAAACTTGATATTAAGTTTGGAAATATATTTACTATATATTGATTCAGTAATGTAATTACTTTTGCTTTTTTTAAAACCAAATCGATCGGGTCTTTTAAACATTTCATTCGTCGAATTCGACGGTATTCCACTCGTTTTATTGTTAAAATGCATTTCCTTTTTCTCAGAGTTTATAAAAAAGCGTTTAAACTAAAGAAAAAATCCGCTTTATATGAATCTAGGCAATGAAGAAGTAGCACGCCAAATTGTATCTCTTTATTATTCCGCAATTCCAATTTCTCAGAGAGACATTGCTAATCAATTGGGTATTTCACGTCGTTCTGTTTGCTACTATATTGATAAATACAAGAAAAATGAAGTTAGTCCGTTGCATTCTAAACGGGGTTGCCCTTCTAAAAAACCTCTATCGATTTTATTTTATTTTATTTTTTATTTTATTTTTTTTTATTTTTTTGTCTAATTGGAGGCGAAACTGAATTCTGCAATGGCAGAATCTACATTCAACTTGTTTTTTTCTTTTCTTGTTTCAAAGAGCCTGCGTTCCATTTCCCCTTTTCAGATACTATGATAAGATCCACAAAGTTTTCGATTTAAAAAAAAGAAAAAAAATGTCAATATAAAATCAACTAAAGAAAAATCTTTTTTACAATTGTGTTCAAAGAACGCGCAGTTACTACAGTTTTTTATGATACTTTTTTAAACTAATGCTTCAATAACATAATAGAAAGCCGAGAGGGAGAAAAAAAGGGAGAAAGACATCTAAATAAAGTTCCCGGAAAGAGATTGTGGTTTCAGATAACTACTTATTATGTACATGATAAACGAGTGTTCATTCCTCGAATTTATTTTATTTCATTTTAGATTGTTTTCGAGAGCTGTTACGTCAAACAGCTTGACCGCGCGTGACAATCATAGACTTTCCTTCACGTTCTCCTCTTGTTGTTTCTTTTAAATTTTCCCTTACATTTTCCTTGAAATGCATTGAGTTTTTACTTTGTTGTAAAGAAAATGTTAAATGTCTTCAGTTTAACGCATCGAATTATTTCTAATGATCGACCGAAACCGAAGTTCGACAATCTTCCAATTTTCGGCCGAAAACGAAAATGCTCAAATTTTTCTAAGCAATTAAATTGTATACATTAAAGTAATTATTACATACATAGATTATATAATTATTAATTAATTATACGCATTTATTAAACATGCATAATTATTAATTAATTCTGCAGATTTATTGAATTTGCATAATTATTAATTAATTATGCACATTTATTAAATATACATAATTATGAATTAATTATACGTGTGGCCTAGGTTTGTTGTCTGTGCTTTAGATTTCAAATTTTTTAATTTCACATAAAATAAAATGTAAATAATTCATCAACGACACAGAAAGATTCTCCGCATTTAATTTACTTTTAAAATATTTTAGTTTTAGATATTAACACTTCGATTTATCTTTTATAATGATTTTTTTAAATGATCATTGTTATACTAGAATTTTCTTATTCGAAACACTTCTGCGATTTCAAACTGAAAATTTTTATGACTCTTATGTCTGCAGCTTTCAATGAGCACATGAAAAAAAAAATTAGTCATATATGCATTGCCTGCTTTATAACTTGCATTCACGTCTTGAGTCAGTCATGATCAGGGCCGTGGCTAAGGGGGCGCTATGGGCGGCTCAGCCTCCCTAAAATATTTTGAGCCTCCCCCCCCCCCCCTGGAAAAGATTCCAAGGTCACTCAATGAATTTCTGTTCCGAAAATTCAAATGAAATACCATTATAAAATCTAATTTAGTTATGAGACCTTTTCACAGTTTTGCAGAATTACTAAATTGTATCTAAAATAAGCGTTTCAGCACTCCCTCATCCTATTTGCACATATGAAGCTAACATGAAGTTTAATTTTGAACAAGTTATACACTCAAAACTTTCACCATCATATACTTTTCTTAGCATAAAATGAAGTTATTAAGAAACAGAGTTTTTTAATTTGCGTTTTTTAATTAGTTTTTTTAGAGTAAGTTTAATAAGAAACAGAGTACCTACAATGTGAATATACACTAACTTATCTTTCTGCGTCAGAGAGGAAGAAAAAAATATGAGCCCCCCCCCCCCCCCCCCCAACATTCTCTTGAGTCCCCCCTTGTTGTTCACTCCTAGCTACGGCCCTGGTCATGATTCATAATTACAAACAAAGAAATTCATTGTGATAAATAGTCTCGTTTGAGCCGATACAGCTAAAATTGGTGAGTAATACCATAGCCAACTGTATACTACCGGCCGAGCCATTATACTACCGCCGAAAAAGTGAAGTCAGATTCAGCTTCAAATCCTGAACTATTTCATTGGACCACGTCGTGCAAACTCTGCCCAAATTAGCATTGAATAAGCTGTTTTCTGTTCTGTGCACATGGTTATTGTTTTGGTTCAGGGTTTACACGATTGGTCAGAATAACTTGGCTTGGGCAAGGTATCAGAGTCCTCTGGCGGGAAACTTCATACATTAATCTCAAATAGATGGGCCTATAGATCTAGTCGGCCATGGTAATACTGAAGAATTCCGAAGGAAGGAACGATACTTTTGGAATACAGGTAGTTTCGGACAGGTTTCGATCCGTCCAAATTTCCAGCCGCATTTTTGCTGAAAACGAATTTTTGACGAAATTTAGATTTTAGGCCAAAAACGATTTTTCTTTCGATTTCTAATTATTTCATTAATTTTCACATTGAATAAATTGAGCTCTTTCTGATTTGCGGTCAGTTTCTTACTGATAAAAAAAGAACGAAAGAAAAATATAATGGCGGCGAAAAATGATGGAGCAATTACTCAATTGCAGACAATACAGGATGTTCTATGAATGTGACAATAAATAAATGTGACGAAACAGTTTATTAAATCAAAAATGCAAGCAAGGAGTACTACTCGAAGCTGAATCTGAATATCCGTTCCGTTCATAACGTTAAGAATCTCTCTATTTTTAAAAAAGTAGCTAACGCTGTCACCACTGATAATGACTTTTTTGTAACCTAGGATATTTTTTCGCTAATATTAAAAAAAAAACTACTGCGCACAAAAATATAAAAATTGTTAATATTATAGAGAAATGTTAAAAGACTGATGCATGCAGTTTTCAAATTAAAAAAAAAAAAATATTTTAAGAGATATTTAATGCTAAATTTGCTCAAAATTGTTCCATTAAATTTTTTTTATAAGATTAAAAACTATACATAGGAATTTTGTGATAAAACATTTTTAGGTCATTATATACATTGGAAGTTTCTACTGTGCCGACTGCATTTATTTATTTTTTTAATTTGGCTCATTATTCGAGGATTTAATTCCATTTTAAATTCAAAAGCCTTTTGAGAGACTTTTTTACATATTTTAGAAAAGGTTTGTATTTTAAACTGTTGCCAAATGATCAAAGAATAATATTTCCTTCAAATTAAAAAATTTTTTTACATGCGACTATCACAAAAATAAATAAATAAATAAATAAATTCAAATGCGAATTTAAAAAGTACGAGTTAAAATCGGGAAATATTTAAAATACTATACGTAGTGATGGGCGATAACGAGAAGTTTTTCTCGATTTTCTCGATTGTATGAACATCTCGATAACTTTCGATTGTGTAAAATTTTTCTTGATGACTCCAGTTTGCAATTGCTTTTATACCATACAGCAGGGCTGTCCAATGCGGCGCCCGCGGGCGCCATGGCGCCCTTTGACCGTTTTCTTGACGCCCTTTTGAAGATTTCTTGCTATTATACATTTTAGAAGTAAAATTCCATTATAAAGAATGCTTTCTTTTAAATCATTACTATTTTATCAGAGATATTTTTGAAACCTGTATTAGGCCTTCTGTTGGCTTGCCGTTGTACATTAAAAACAAGAAACATACTTTGAAAAATTAAATATACATTTTTTTTTTTTTTTTTTTTTTTGCAATTTTTATGTAGTGTAATTATGGTAGTTAAATTTCTTAGTAGTTGGAAATAGCTCTTTTTAATACTTAAAACGTTAGGGAAAAAAGTTTTCTTCTGCCCCCATCACTATTGAAGATACACGTGCATGAAAGCCCAGCCTTTTTCTATTTACTGTAAGCACTTCCAGACTATCCTTCTGAAACCACTATCATGCTTGTCTATTTTTATAAATTTCATAAAACTCATTCACGCCTTCAAAATAAATCAAACCGTATTTTCACATCCTAAAAGAAACCTAGCAATATCTCTGATTTTTATATTCATTTATTTGTTATTGTTGTTATTAAAGATGTGATTAAAGTTTCTGGCGCTTTAACCCAGAAAAATTTTTGGTATAGACTTCTTATTAAAAAAAAGTATAGCTTGAAATTTAATACGAGTACCACTGTACGATTAATTTGCATTATGTTAAGACGTCCTGTATACTAATACTATGCTATAATATTGCCACATGTTTTCAGACATGTAAATAATGGCGCCCTTCATTGAGTGCCAAGAGCCAAGATGCGCCCCTAGTTAGTAAAAGGTTGGACAGGCCTGCCATACAGGATTCAATTTTATCAAGAGTCGTCTACAGGTGAAGGAGTCAGTGTTAATAAAGACACGACAGATTCCCTCGCTAGTGAGCCCCCCCTTTCATTTTTGTCTCTAATTTATAGGCAATCTTCTAATATGAAATCTCGAACTGGGTCTTCATTGTATATGGCATCATATACCAAACGCGGTGTGCACGCACAGCAAAAACTTGTAAACAACAACAACAACAAAAAATCTTGAATTGAATGAACAATTGAACGTAATCTCGAATCGAACGTTAAATTTTGAAAACTGCCCTCCCCACCCCCAAGGTAACGTGTGGGGGGAGGGGGGGAGATATATAAGATCGAGGTGCATAAGGTCAGTAAGTGGTCCCTAGCCAAACAACAACTTCCTGCTTTTCTAAATTCCATATATAGTATAAATATTATTTACTGCAAACTCCGTAATATATATATATATATATATATATATATATATATATATATATATATATATATATAGAGAGAGAGAGAGAGAGAGAGAGAGACAGAGAGAGAGCGGCATTTTGGGAGTGCCGACAGAAGTGAAAACTTGAACAGTTACTTGTGTATTGTTTTAATCGTCAGGAAATATTTTATTGTGCAGGAAATACAAGGACCAAGTAACCGTGGTAAATTAACGCCTACACGCGAGAGGAGGCCAGAGTCCCAGCAGTGGTGAACAATGTTTATATGATACAGATGTCATACACGCACCACATTGTCTCGATGCTTTTCAGATGCCGATTTAGTGAAAACTTCGAAGAAGTTTGAGAAATTTAAATTTCAACCCATTATGGATCCGTAACGTGACCCAGAATGACGAGAGAAACTTCTTTAGGCTCAATTTGTTGTGTATGAAGCATACGCTGTCAATAAACATATTACATCAAAAAATGGAAAATGGCCCCCTTGTTCTCCCCCCCCCCAAAAAAAAAACCTGTGGTATGGGGAAAACCATAAAACTGCAAAAAGAGCGGCGAAGAAAAGTTAGGTATGCTATAATTTTTCTCCCCGTTGTAGCTCCCATAGAAGCAAAGTTATAGTCTTCTAAAAATTGAAATGAAGTGAAGAAATGAGCAAAATTATGTTGGTGAATAACCAATAGGGGGAGGGAGGCAACAACCCTGGTTGTGCCACATAGCTTAAAATTTTAAGTTAAAATTGGTAGAGAAAAATGAGCGATATTTTAAAGTGTATGTTGGGGGGAGGGAGGGGGTCAAGATCCTCACCTTAGGACGAGACCCTCAAAGAGGGAACTTTAAAACAATGTACCTAGGTTACGGTAACAATGTGACTAGTTCAATGGTTTTTTCGCCATCTCAAAAAATTTTCCAATGCGCCTAAGGACGTTTTCAATTCAAAAATTCGATCTAAAATGATAAAAACGCAAAAAGCTTCGAAAACTGCCCCCCCCCCCTTCCGCCGTGGGAACCAAATTCGGAAGGTGGGAGGTAAAAAAGCATCATAATATGAAAGAGTGATCCGAGATCTTCAAGATGATATACAATATGACGGGTTTAAAAAAGGGAAAATTATCCCCTCCCTCACCCCCGTCAGTTCACCCTATCGCCCTCAATTTCCTGCAGCAGACATTTTAATTTTTTTACATTTGATAAATAATGTTTACCGAATGATTCGATGAAAAAAAAAACACTTAAATTGATAGATATTGTAGAAATCGCTGCAGTTTCAAACATATGTTCTCCAGCACTCTCTTTGAAAAAAATTTTAATAAATAATATTTATTGGTGGGTTTTAGGTACGTGACAGCATGGTAAGACTAAAATACAAGAAACTTTGAAAATTAGGTCTTCATTTCACAAGTTATTGTCATATTCTCATGCTTTTTTCTGTACCTCGTTTCACGATAAAACTTTCATTTCGCAAAGCTTCATCGAAAAAAGTCTGCTCGATAAACCTACTCAGTACTCATCTCTATTCTCAGCGAGAACGAAAATCATCCTTATCGAAAAAGGCATTCATCAGAAAACCACAAGCTTCTCGAAATGCCGCTTTTTTCAAGGTTAAATTTCATCGCTATCCTTCGATAAAGCTATTTCATCGAAGTAAAGTTTCATCGCGAAGAAAGACTTTCTCGAAATGTCTGACTTTATCGGAATGAGATTTTCTGAAAGGAGAGGCATATGCGAAAGCTGTTTTAATCATTCTTTCATATTATGAATCTTTCTACTTTTTGAGTTGATTTTTAAGGGATGGAAGGAGGGGAGGGGGGGGAAGCGATGAGGGGGTGAATTTTTTAAATCGTAGCTATTTCGACAATAAATGTTAATTTTGGTGAGGATTTTTTTTATGGAACCCTCCAGTAAATATTTTTCATTAAATATAAAGATTTTAAAGTGGAAGCTGCATCATTTTTAGGTGTATTTGGGAAAAATGAGTGAACCCACGGGTGACATGTAAATTTCAAACCTTTTTTTTTTTTAATTCGTCATGTTATATATGCATCATCGGAATTTTGGCACCTCCTTTCCATTTCACGAATCTTTCTCCTCCTGGAGTTGAATTTCAGAAGGGGAGGGGAGAAAAAGCGATAAGAGGGTGAATTTTTTAAATCGTAGCTATTTCGACAATAAATATCATTTTAGATGTGGAGTTTTTTTATGGAACTCTTCGGAAAATATAACTTATTAAATATAAAGATTTTAAAGTGAGGGCTGCGTCATTTTTAGGTGTATTCTGGGAAAAATGAGTGAACCGGTGACATGTAGATTTCAACCTCTTTTTTGGCCCCGTCATGTTATATATATATATATATCATCGGAATTTTTTCGCACCTCTCTTTCATTTTACGTATATTTCTCCTCCTGGAGTTGAATTTCAGGAGAGGGAGGGGGAGCGATAAGAGGGTGATTTTTTTTTTAAATCTTAGCTATTTCGACAATGAATATCATTTTAGATGTAGTTTTCAGAGGAGCGCTCCGGTAAATATTATTTCATAAATACAAAAGTTTAAAATGGGGACTGCGCGATTTCCGGGTGCATTCTGGGAAGAAAAAGTAACATTACGGCCACGGGTAAGGAGTAAATTTCAAACTTTTTTTGGATCCGTCGTGTGGTATGTTATAGGAAAGGTTTCAGAATACTCTTTCATATTATGGACCTTTCTCTTCTTGCAGTTTAATTTCAGGACGGGGGTACGACGGGGAGTGAATCCTTTTAATCGTAGCTATTTCGATTGTAACTATCATTTTAGAAGTGGTTTCTTGATGCAACCTTCTAATAAAAATTGCTAATTATAAGCATTTTAAAGTGGGAGATGCGTGATTTCCGAGTGTATTCTGATAAGAAAAAGTAAATCTACGGGTGAGGAGTCAATTCCAAACATTTTTTGGTCCCTTCATGTGATTGATTATTGGAATGTTTTTCGAACCACACTTTCATATTATGAATGTTTCTCCTCCTGGGATTGAATTTCCGCAAGAAGGAAGGGAGCGATGAGGGGTGAATTTTTTTAAATCGTAGCTATTTTGAGATTAAATTTAATTTTAAATGTGATTTTTTGATGGACCCCTTTGGTAAAAATATTTTATCAAATATAAACATTTTAAAGCGACGCTGCGTGATTTCCGGCTGTATTCAGGGAAGAAAAAAAATAGTGGAGTAGTGAGGAGTAAATTTCAAGTTTTTTATGGACCCGTCATATGACGTATCATCGGAAAGTTTTCAAACCGCTCTTTCATATTATGAATCTTTCTTCTCCTTTCCTCAATTTGGCATCCTTACAGAAGCGCTTTGCAAACTTTTTTGAAATCATTTCGTTTTTGTGAATTCAGATCTGATTTTTTTTTATGGAGACTTCCAATATATAATTTATAATGTATGAAAAAATTCACAAACAGTGAGGACAGGCTGTATTCCGGGTGTTGCAATAGTTGGAATTGTAAACTGATGGTTTTTATATATTTTGTTGACTCCTCTTTCGCGATATATCATTAGAAAGCTGTATAATTACCATTTTATTTTATATACCTCCCGCGCTCATCCCCCCCCCCTCATTTTGCCCCCGCAGGAAGCTCTGTAATAAATTTAACCGACACCCACCTTGCGATGTATTGTTGGAAAACCTAATGACCATTTACTCATATTATGCATTTTCATTGCTCCTGCACTACTTTGACCCCCGGTGATCCGTTTAATGTATGTCAATAGAGAGTCTTCTAAAAATGGGGAATTGTAGATCGTATCTCACTCAATTGATGTAAAAAAATCAATAAAAGGTTTTGATCTCTTTTAATATCCTTTTAGTTCATGTTCTTTACACTAGGAGTGCTTTTGATTATTTTTTCTTTGGTCATTTTGCTACTCGCGACTTTATAACTTTTTGCAACCAAGGAACGCCATTACATGACTTTACTACTAATGTGGCTGCATGATAACATCCTTTTGGTTTGTTGTTGTTTTTTCAATTCATTTGTTTTCAGTTACCATGTATTAACTAAATTATGCTTTTTAAACATGTAATAACAAAGATTTTAATAATCGATTGTAAAACACCTCGATTGTAGATTCTCGAAATTAATCGATGACTTTATCGAATGTGCTTTTTTACGATTACGATTTTTATCGAATAGGAAATTTTCGAGAATCGCCCATCACTAACTATACGTCGTAATACTATAGTTAAGTGAGAATATTAACAGAGAAAAAAATATTAAATCAATAAGTTCATTAAAATGCATGATCCGCTGTAAATGGAAAAAATTAATACGAAAATAAGAAATATTTCCTTTTTAGCAAGAAAAATATCTTCACGTAAATGTCAAAAAGAGAAAGAAAACTTTTAAATAATAAATAAATTCTTTATTGTGCATTAAAAGCAACAAATAAAAGAAATTACATTACATTTAAAATGACCAAGTATGATTTTTTTTTTTTTTTTTTTTTTTTTTTGCATAGGTTTTGCTGAGGACGATCTACAACCGGGGTATTTTTTACTCTTTCGATTTTGGTGATATATATTTTTATTTTCGGATAATTTCAAATTTAGAACCGATTGAAACTGGTTTCGAAAGTTAAAGTAATTAAAAAAAAATCTGAAACCAAAATCGAAAAAGTAAAAACTAGCCAGGTTGTAAATCGTCCTCAGCTATCCTATGCAAAAAAAAAAAAATAAAACTTAAAATAATTGTAATTTAAGAAATTACCCCAACCATTTGAAAAATGTTTCACTCGATACATTCATCTATCATTTTAAGCTAAATACCAGTTGTTTTATTGTGTATTATCCGTGCCACTGCTATAAATGACTTTATACATGCTGCAATTTGAAGGTACGGTTCGTTTAAGTTATATCACTCTATTGTCGCCAAGCATAAAAGTTGGCGACGAAAGAAACATTTCAAACTATTTAACATTGTTGGTGCAAAAGTAATCATTATTAAAATACAGCTTTGGCATATACTGTTATACTTGTAAGACTTTGGCATATATTGTTTGATTTTACAGAGCAGAATTTTGGTGATGGAGGTTTTAAACCAAAATCGATCGCAGCACATGCATCTGTGAATGGGTCCATCAGACATCGAATCAAAAAAGTTTTTTCCCAGTTTTTCCCAAGCCGATTGCTTTTTAGTTTTCTTTTTAGGTGGTGGAAAATCAAGAGTAATAGCTATAACATTTTCCGGCTTGTTAGAATCACTATTGGCACTCAAATTTTCCTGGTTAGAACCGACCGATAGTAAAACGCCATGGCTAGTGGATTGGTCGCCCTGGCGACATGATGTTTTACAATTAATCGGTTCGGCATTAAATTGCTTCCTTTTTCGTGATCGCCTTTCAACACGTAATTGGTTTTCAGCGGCTCAATAATCTTTTGATTTTATCATTTTCTGCATTGAAAGACGTTTTTGCGCCAAACCAAATACAGTATTACTCAGTTATCCCGTCGACCAATTTCGCCAAATGATACGAATCGCCAAACTAATAAGCAACTTATACATGTTGACTGTGTTTAATATCATTGAATGCGATATTCACGTTCGTTCATTTCTTTGGCTTCGGCTTTTTCCGTATCTGTTAATTTCCGTCTACCCATTTTTAAATTTGTTAGTTTTCTCCTTTATTACAATGATTTTAACCATTTTAATTTACTATTCAAATAAAAATTCTTCTAAAAGTAAAGAATTTAATTTAAATTCAAATAAAAACTCTTCTAAAAGTAAAGAAATTAATTTAAATTCAAAAGTGACCACATCATTCAAAAGTGGTAACATCATTCAAAAGTGGTAACATCATCGGGTCCATTCTCCCGAAAACAACAACCATTTTTCAAATGGTTAAAAAAAAAAAAAATAAAAAAAAAAAATTGTAATTTAAGAAATTACCCCAACCATTTGAAAAATGTTTCACTCGATACATTCATCTATCATTTTAAGCTAAATACCAGTTGTTTTATTGTGTATTATCCGTGCCACTGCTATAAATGACTTTATACATGCTGCAATTTGAAGGTACGGTTCGTTTAACCCTTTCAAGGGCGGTGGCTAGAGGGTCTAGCCACCTAATTTTAATGCCAAAATTGACAAATGACACCAGTAATATTATAATGAAATGTTACTTTTCTAATGAAAGTTCAAAATACCGGAATTTTATTTTCTAAGAAATTCGTTTGAATATTCTGGTGTCAGTCTATTATTTCATCATTTTACGAAAAGAATTCTTTTGCCCCTGAAAGGGTTAAGTTATATCACTCTATTGTCGCCAAGCATAAAAGTTGGCGACGAAAGAAACATTTCAAACTATTTAACATTGTTGGTGCAAAAGTAATCATTATTAAAATACAGCTTTGGCATATACTGTTATACTTGTAAGACTTTGGCATATATTGTTTGATTTTACAGAGCAGAATTTTGGTGATGGAGGTTTTAAACCAAAATCGATCGCAGCACATGCATCTGTGAATGGGTCCATCAAACATCGAATCAAAAAAGTTTTTTCCCAGTTTTTCCCAAGCCGATTGCTTTTTAGTTTTCTTTTTAGGTGGTGGAAAATCAAGAGTAATAGCTATAACATTTTCCGGCTTGTTAGAATCACTATTGGCACTCAAATTTTCCTGGTTAGAACCGACCGATAGTAAAACGCCATGGCTAGTGGATTGGTCGCCCTGGCGACATGATGTTTTACAATTAATCGGTTCGGCATTAAATTGCTTCCTTTTTCGTGATCGCCTTTCAACACGTAATTTGTTTTCAGCGGCTCAATAATCTTTTGATTTTATCATTTTCTGCATTGAAAGACGTTTTTGCGCCAAACCAAATACAGTATTACTCAGTTATCCCGTCGACCAATTTCGCCAAATGATACGAATCGCCAAACTAATAAGCAACTTATACATGTTGACTGTGTTTAATATCATTGAATGCGATATTCACGTTCATTCATTTCTTTGGCTTCGGCTTTTTCCGTATCTGTTAATTTCCGTCTACCCATTTTTAAATTTGTTAGTTTTCTCCTTTATTACAATGATTTTAACCATTTTAATTTACTATTCAAATAAAAATTCTTCTAAAAGTAAAGAATTTAATTTAAATTCAAATAAAAATTCTTCTAAAAATAAAGAATTTAATTTAAATTCAAAAGTGGTAACATCATTCAAAAGTGGTAACATCATTCAAAAGTGGTAACATCATCGGGTCCATTCTCCCGAAAACAACAACCATTTTTCAAATGGTTAATAAATAAATAAAATAATAATAATAATAATGATGATGATAATGATAATAATAATAATAATAATAAAATAAAATAAAATAAAATAAAAAAATAAAAATAAATAAATAAATAAAATTTAAGGGAGGATTGAAAAGAACGCCCCCATAGACTTAACATTATCATCCGTGTCTTTTTCGATCAGTAGTGTGGGCTCTTAAAAATAAATCAGAAAATAAGCAGTTTGGATTGGAATACACCCTTAACCCCTTGGGGACGAGCGACACGTATACGTGATGCAAAAAAGGCTTAAGAATTCTTGTTTATCAACACCAGTAAAATTTTACTGTAAAATTTGCCTTATTTAATCGAAGTATTTTCTTCATTTAACAAGGCGCAATTTTCTATTTTTAAAAACCGCTGACAAAACATTGAAAATGTCGTAAAAGGCTCCCGTCGCGAAGGGGTTAAGCAGAGAGTACAATCACATATTTGAATTTTCCCATAGACTGACATGGATTTCTGAGATCAGGGGGAGTTACGGTGAAGATTACCTTTGGAAAGATGAACGATATTTTTAAAAGCTAAGATACACTATAAATCAATATTTTTGCAAGTAACTTTTAAAATACATTTCTCCAAATACTGAAAATGTACTTTGGTTGAGCCATAAAAGTTTACTTATGAAAAATACTCAGGACGTAAAACATAAATATTGTGACGGAAAGAAATCCAATTTGACTGTATATGATATACAAGAAAAAAGGACGTTTAAAAGTGGACTAAAAAAAAAGAAATATATATATATATATATAACCATTAATACTATTACAATATATGAACCATTGAATTTAATAACTTATAGTACATTGAACATGGAAGAAAAAAATAAAAATTAATATGAATACAAATGGAATTTACAGAACCAACGCAGAATCTTCAGGTCCCAAATACTTTGGAACTACAAATGAAGTGTGTGGTTCCATCTTCGTATTTGCCATGAAAAAGCAAAACAATACGAATTTGGGACTACCAACACACACAAAACCAAAACCAAATGAAGAAAAAACATAAAAAACAAGACACATCGAAACTACCAATTGGATAGTAAAATGAAAAGGGAAAAATAAAAATAACTATCGTCAATATGATAATAATAGATAAATAAATGAATTAAAAACAGAGTAATGTTATAACAGAAAAATTAAACTATACACCCTATTAAGATTTTAAACAAAAACATTTAATTTGACTATTCTAAGCTAAACTCAATATCTTAATATAAGATGATTTAAGATTTAAAAATATATAATTGATATAATTACCCTGTACACTTAGAAATAGTATTATAGGTCTCCAATTTATTATAAGTTGGGTACAATTAAATCATGTAAATAAATTAAATTATATTAATAGAATAAGTTGATGTAACTATACAATTATCCATTCATTAGTGTCAATTAAACATCCATTATAATTCGTTTTTCAATTTAACAAATGCCTTTCCCACTCTCAATTTTTTTTAAATATAATAATTTTTAATTAACCATTGCGTATTATCCAGATAACACCGCCCGCCCCCGTACTCTAACATCTACCCACCAAACCATCCTACTGTATAATTTTTTACATTTTTAATTTTTTATTATTATCTTTATGTTTTAATAATTTTTTTGTACTTTTTTTACGCAATGTGTTAATTATTTTTGAGATCATGTATTGACTTATTGTATATTAAAGAATGTATGATTTTTTTTAGGAAAACCATTATTTAGTGCAACATAAATTAGTTTTTTAATATTTGTATTAATTAGATGAGAAGAACATAAACATTTTATTCTATATAAATGATTAAGGGTTATATTATGATATACAGAATTATGAAGACAAGATTTAAAATTAGTAAATGTATTAACTTTAAAATTAAATTCAGTCCGTTTCTCTTATATATCAGTTATTAATATATTCTTTACCCTCAACAGCTCGAAATTTTCGTATACATTTTCGGACTCATTTTTAAAAGTGAAAATGTGGAACTTGCTGACGTAATTTTTGAAGAGAAGTATAAGAGGACATGTGTTTTCATTTTGCTCTGAGTTAAGTAGAACTTGATTTATAAACAATTATTTCCTCAGAAAGATTTTTTTTTTTTTTTCGTTTTCATCTCTCCTGCTTCGGGAAATCTGGTTCAAAACGATAGTTTTGACAGCGTTTTTGCAAAATATTCATCCTTTACCAAAAAATTGACAAGCACTGCATATTGTATAGTTCCTGAATAAGAAAATCTGACAATTTCAAGCGTTTCAAAACAAAAATGAATTTTAAAATCAATCAGAAAATAGGCAGTTTGGATTCGAATACACCCTTAAATTGAAAATTTTCATTTTTATCTCATATCTCTACACATTATATAAGACAATGTATAGTAAAATAAATATTTTATGAGCTTACATATTTAGTATATTTTTCGAAGAGAAACGTATTGTTACGAATTTTGTAAATAATTAGTGTTTGTACTGTAAAATAATGTAAATAATCTTATTAAGCTCCATTTCTTTACTTATATTAGTTTTTGTTGCATTGTCTCTGTTATCAAGCAAACTTGTCTATTATTTTCAGTGAATGTCTATGGCAGCTTTGCGAAATATTTGAGATATCGCCAAGTTGGCGTCACTTTTGGCGACTAATTTTGGTCACCAAATTTGGCGATATATCGCCAAGTTGGCGACAAACTTGGCGATTGTTGGCGATGGTAACCCTTCCCTATTTATGGTAACCCCCCTTAGGTCTACTGATACATTGTTTGTTGTTCCGTGGTTTTCCAGGTTTTTCTAGAAATTTCTAGCACATGCTACGAGACTATATATAAGGAGAGCGATACGAGCTGTTGTTGTTATTATTTACCAGTCAGTCATTGAGTGAGCTACTAGAGATTGTCCAAGCAAGTTTGCTTGATGTATTGAGTTTTATCTACGTTGTTTTGAATGTGATATAGTGTTGAGACATTGTATAAAGAGTCTCTGCGACCTATATTTGTACTTGTTCGATAGATTTAAACAGTTATTTTGGAATATCTTGTAATATTTGTGAGTTTCGAAGACTCTGTTGTTCTGAAGATCTGTAAATAAATTATTTTCTACTTTTCTAAGAGAAAAGAGTTTGAAGTTGTCTAACCATAAGATCGAAAGAACCCTGTATACGCTGCAACATTTGGTGTCAGGAGTCGGGGTCTTATGGCGAAAACAAGAACAATGGATGGTCAACTGAAAGAACTGTTAGAAGCTATTAATGGAATAAAGGCAGAATTGACGAAAGGCCAAGAAGAGTTGGCGGAAAAAATGAATAAAGGCCAAGAAGAGTTGGCGGAAAAAATGAATAAAGGCCAAGAAGAGTTGGCGGAAAAGATGAACAAATGCCAAGAAGATGTGACTGAAAAGATTAATAAAGGCCAAGAAGAAATGAAGAAAACTTTAGAAGAAAAGTTCTCGTCGGTAGAGAGAAGAATAGGCTCGGTAGAAGAGAAAATAGAGGAAGTAGAAGAGAAAATTCAGAATGAAGTTAGTAATGTTGAACAGAAAATGGAACGGAAAATGGCGGAAGTAGAAGAGAAAATTCAGAATGAAGTTTGTAAAGTTGAAGAGAAAATCAGTAACGTTGAAGGGAAAATCAGTAACGTTGAAGAGAAAATACTAGGTGAAGTAGATGAAAAGCTAAATAAAAAAGTACAAGATCTTGAGAAGAAACTTTCAGCGTCTAGTGGTAATTATGAAGAATTTAGGAATCCGCCTGCTTCTCCCGTGCAAATTAAGTTGTCGACATACGATGGAAAGAGTTCCTGGCAAGTTTACAAGACCCAATTCACCATTGTAGCTGAAGCGAACAAATGGAGTGACGAGGTGAAAGCTTGTCAACTGGCAGCATCTTTAAGAGGAGAAGCCGCCGACGTGCTGCAAACATTGCCCGATATGACGCAACTCAATTTTGAGACTTTAAGTTGTGCACTTCAAATGAGATTCGGCGAAAAATTCTTCAAGGATTATACGAGAATACAAATGAAGAGCCGCCATCAAAAATCGAGTGAAACCCTTCAAGAGTTTGCCTCGGAAATTGAACGGCTTGCAAATTTAGCATTCATTGACTGTCCAACAAATGTACGGGAAATGCTGTCACTGCAATATTTTGTAGAAGGAATAAAAGATCCAGAAGTGCAGAGAGCGGTACGAATGGCAGATGTACAGGATTTAAAGGCTGCACTACTATATGCCTTAAAGTTGGAAGCAGCTACACAAGCCAGCCGAAGAGATCGTCATTCAGTCCGAGGGGCAACGGTGAACAAAAGCTCAGACACTGAGAACGACGTCTTGAAAGAAATTAGGAAAATAAATCAAGAAATTGAAGCTTTAAAATACGGAAGAACAAGTTCAAGAAGACAGAATCTCAGGTGCTGGGGATGCGGTGATACAGGACATCTCCGAAGAAACTGCCCCAAAGTCCACGAACGTGAGATGAATTCAAGACCAGAGAATAAAAAGCCCCACCTGAAGATCCTTCAAATATCGAAAATGAGTGGCGGCGATAATGAATTATATGTGATAGGCTTTATTAACGGAATTCAGTGCCGTATGATTATCGATACAGGAGCCAATGTTACAATAATAAGAGAAGATTTGGCTCGAAAATTGAAATGTAAACTCATCTGGACTCCACCATGCTTTACCCTGCAAACTGTGACGGGCGACAAGATTGGCATATATGGAAAGGCCAATTTAACCTTACACTTTGGAGGAACGAAATATTACCATACGGCATATGTGGCTGACATAACAGATCCTTGCTTAATCGGGCTTAGTTTGGCTTCAAGCTTGATTTCAAAAATAACAAAATGCTCTCAAAATTTGAAGAAATAAGTCTTTTTGGATTAAATAATGAAATTGAATGTAAACAAACAGTAATAGCCAAAGAAGACATCAATCTAGATCCAAGAACAGAATTTTTAGTTCCAGCTGTAATTAAAAATGAAACTAATTATCGATTTGGCCATATAGATTATCCCGAAGACAATAGTAAACAAGCAGGAGTATTGGTGGCTTCATCTGTGGTGCACCTCTCGAAGAAGACCATTCCAGTCAGAATTGCAAACATCAGTGATAAGACGAGGACTATCAAGAAAGGAGAGGTGATAGCGTCATGTGCTCCTGTGACGTGCATAAGTCAAAATTCCAGTCACTCTGAGAGATCTTCAGATAATTTAGTCAAGGATTTGTTACAAAATACGGACTTAGATCCAAACCAGAGAGATGCTGCTGAAAGTTTAATTAGAGAATTCCAAAGTTTATTTTCCCAAACATCTGAAGACTTTGGACGAACTAAAATGGCACTACACCGAATTGACACCGGAGATCACTCTCCTATTAAACAGCACCCTAGACGATTACCTTTTGCCAAGCAAGAAGAGGTGCAGAATTTAATTAAAGATATGGAAGAAAATGACGTCATCGAACCATCAACAAGTCCATGGGCGTCTCCCATTGTAATAGTAAGAAAGAAGGATGGTTCTACAAGATTTTGTGTAGACTACCGCCGACTGAATGACGTCACCAAAAAGGATAGTTACCCTCTGCCAAGGATTGACGACACTCTTGACACACTTGCGGGCAACACTTGGTTCTCGACTTTAGACTTGAAGAGTGGTTACTGGCAGGTAGAGATCCATCCCGACGACCGCGAGAAGACTGCCTTTACAACGGGACAAGGATTATGGCAGTTCAAGGTAATGCCTTTTGGTCTATGTAACGCACCTGCAACTTTTGAACGCCTTATGGAAACGGTTCTTCGGGGACTGTCATATGAGGCATGTCTTGTTTATTTAGACGATATCATAATCATAGGAAAATCTTTTGATGAACATCTGAACAACCTCAGGCGGGTGCTACAAAAATTAAAGGAAGCTAATTTGAAGTTAAGCCCTTCGAAGTGCAGTTTGTTTCGCAATGAAGTCGCCTACCTTGGACACATCATTTCGGCGGAAGGAGTTAGGACTGATCCGGAGAAGATATCGACCGTGAAAAATTGGAATCGTCCAGCAGATGTTCACCAGCTTCGAAGTTTTCTAGGATTATGCACCTATTACAGAAAATTCGTCAAAGGCTTCTCGATGATTGCAAGACCACTTCATAAATTAACAGAAGCCAATCAAAAATTTATGTGGACACAGGAATGTGACGCTGCTTTCGAAAAGCTTAAGGAGGCCTTGACATCCACTCCAATTCTGTCGTATCCTCAAATCGATAAACAGTTTATACTTGATACGGATGCAAGCAGCGAAAGCATTGGCGCTGTACTGTCCCAGGAAATCGACGGCCAGGAGCGTGTTATCGCCTATTCCAGCAAGTGCTTGTCAAAGGCCGAGCGAAACTACTGCGTAACAAGAAAAGAGCTTCTTGCTGTAGTGAAAGCCATAGACCACTTTCATCACTATCTTTACGGTCGAAAGTTCCTGATCCGAACTGATCATGCTTCTCTAACTTGGCTATTGAATTTTAAGAACCCTGAAGGCCAGATAGCCAGGTGGATACAAAAGCTTCAAGAGTACGATATGGAGATACGCCATCGAAAAGGCTCATCACATGGAAATGCAGATGCTCTCTCAAGAAGACTCTGCTCAGAGAATTGTAGATACTGCGACCGGGCTGAGAAGAAATTTAATGTCAAAGGTCCTATAGTAAGACAAGTTACAACTGGGTCTACATCATCGCAAGATCCGTGGAGTGACGAGAGCCTGCGTAAAGATCAACTTGCTGATCCTGAAATTAAGCCAATTCTAGAGCTGAAAGAGGAGTCCAACAGGAAGCCTAGCTGGCAAGACATGGCCCATTACCATACTACGACTAAACGTTATTGGGCTCTCTGGGATTCCTTACATTTGAAGAACGGCATCTTGTACCGAAAATGGGAGTCTGACGATGGAAAGACATGTAGATGGCAACTACTACTCCCTAAGTCGAGAATTTCTATGGTCCTTCAAGAACTGCATGGTAGTCCCACAGGAGGTCATTTTGGTGTAATGAAGACCCTGCAAAAGGTTCGAGAGCGTTTCTACTGGAATAATGTTCGCAGTGACGTGGAGAAGTGGTGTCGAGCTTGTGACACCTATGTAGCACGTAAAGGTCCTAAGAGGCGCACCCGTGGACGATTGCAACGTTATAATGTAGGAGCTCCTTTCGAACGAATTGCCCTAGACATCCTGGGTCCACTTCCTAGAACATCTGATGGCAATAAGTACATCCTCGTTGTCATGGACTACTTCACTAAGTGGCCTGAAGCCTATGCCATTCCTATTCAAGAGGCAGTAACCGTAGCAGACATACTGATTCAACACTGGGTTTCCAGATACGGAGTTCCTCTTCAAATCCATTCCGATCAAGGAAGAAATTTTGATTCGGCTGTGTTCAAGGAAATGTGTGAACTACTCGGCATGGACAAAACCCGAACAACACCTCTACACCCTCAATCGGACGGCATGGTAGAGCGGTTCAATCGTACCATCCTAAATAGCCTCTCTCTCCTGGTGTCTAGAGACCAACAGGACTGAGACAAGAAATTGCCTCTTTTCCTGCTTGCTTACAGGAGTGCCACTCATGAGGCCACTGGTTACTCCCCTTCTCAAATGCTCTTTGGTCGTGATCTTCGTCTACCTGCGGATCTTTTGTTTGGCCGTCCTCCTGATGCTCCTTCATCGCCTGAGGAATATGTCGATGAACTCCAGGCGCGGATTGAGGAGATTCATTGTCTAGCGAGGAACCGAATTGGACTGGCATCAGAAAAGATGAAGACACGGTACGACACAAAGGCAACAGGACATGAGTTCAACGAAGGTGACAAAGTTTGGTTGTGGAATCCGATACGTCGTAAGGGACTGTCGCCAAAATTACAAAGAAACTGGGACGGTCCTTACACAGTCGTCAACAGGCTGAATGACGTCGTTGTACGCATACAAAAATCGCCACACGCCAAACCGAAGGTCGTACACTATAACCGGCTAGCCCCTTATTTTGGCCAAAGTGATTAGAAATTCGAAACTTGAATTTCAGACCATGGTCATGAAAGTCACTTTTTGTAAATATGTAAATAGTAATTAGTTCTTATTTATGTAAATTTTATTATTATTGTTATTATTTATTTATTTATTTATTTATTTGTTTATTTATTTTAAGTGTTTTCCTCTAACTCAAGGATTGCACTGCCCGGGACGTGCAGTCTTTGAGAAGGGGGTAGTGTTACGAATTTTGTAAATAATTAGTGTTTGTACTGTAAAATAATGTAAATAATCTTATTAAGCTCCATTTCTTTACTTATATTAGTTTTTGTTGCATTGTTTCTGTTATCAAGCAAACTTGTCTATTATTTTCAGTGAATGTCTATGGCAGCTTTGCGAAATATTTGAGATATCGCCAAGTTGGCGTCACTTTTGGCGACTAATTTTGGTCGCCAAATTTGGCGATATATCGCCAAGTTGGCGACAAACTTGGCGATTGTTGGCGATGGTAACCCTTCCCTATTTATGGTAACCCCCCTTAGGTCTACTGATACATTGTTTGTTGTTCCGTGGTTTTCCAGGTTTTTCTAGAAATTTCTAGCACATGCTACGAGACTATATATAAGGAGAGCGATACGAGCTGTTGTTGTTATTATTTACCAGTCAGTCATTGAGTGAGCTACTAGAGATTGTCCAGCAAGTTTGCTTGATGTATTGAGTTTTATCTACGTTGTTTTGAATGTGATATAGTGTTGAGACATTGTATAAAGAGTCTCTGCGACCTATATTTGTACTTGTTCGATAGATTTAAACAGTTATTTTGGAATATCTTGTAATATTTGTGAGTTTCGAAGACTCTGTTGTTCTGAAGATCTGTAAATAAATTATTTTCTACTTTTCTAAGAGAAAAGAGTTTGAAGTTGTCTAACCATAAGATCGAAAGAACCCTGTATACGCTGCAACATTTGGTGTCAGGAGTCGGGGTCTTATGGCGAAAACAAGAACAATGGATGGTCAACTGAAAGAACTGTTAGAAGCTATTAATGGAATAAAGGCAGAATTGACGAAAGGCCAAGAAGAGTTGGCGGAAAAAATGAATAAAGGCCAAGAAGAGTTGGCGGAAAAAATGAATAAAGGCCAAGAAGAGTTGGCGGAAAAGATGAACAAATGCCAAGAAGATGTGACTGAAAAGATTAATAAAGGCCAAGAAGAAATGAAGAAAACTTTAGAAGAAAAGTTCTCGTCGGTAGAGAGAAGAATAGGCTCGGTAGAAGAGAAAATAGAGGAAGTAGAAGAGAAAATTCAGAATGAAGTTAGTAATGTTGAACAGAAAATGGAACGGAAAATGGCGGAAGTAGAAGAGAAAATTCAGAATGAAGTTTGTAAAGTTGAAGAGAAAATCAGTAACGTTGAAGGGAAAATCAGTAACGTTGAAGAGAAAATACTAGGTGAAGTAGATGAAAAGCTAAATAAAAAAGTACAAGATCTTGAGAAGAAACTTTCAGCGTCTAGTGGTAATTATGAAGAATTTAGGAATCCGCCTGCTTCTCCCGTGCAAATTAAGTTGTCGACATACGATGGAAAGAGTTCCTGGCAAGTTTACAAGACCCAATTCACCATTGTAGCTGAAGCGAACAAATGGAGTGACGAGGTGAAAGCTTGTCAACTGGCAGCATCTTTAAGAGGAGAAGCCGCCGACGTGCTGCAAACATTGCCCGATATGACGCAACTCAATTTTGAGACTTTAAGTTGTGCACTTCAAATGAGATTCGGCGAAAAATTCTTCAAGGATTATACGAGAATACAAATGAAGAGCCGCCATCAAAAATCGAGTGAAACCCTTCAAGAGTTTGCCTCGGAAATTGAACGGCTTGCAAATTTAGCATTCATTGACTGTCCAACAAATGTACGGGAAATGCTGTCACTGCAATATTTTGTAGACGGAATAAAAGATCCAGAAGTGCAGAGAGCGGTACGAATGGCAGATGTACAGGATTTAAAGGCTGCACTACTATATGCCTTAAAGTTGGAAGCAGCTACACAAGCCAGCCGAAGAGATCGTCATTCAGTCCGAGGGGCAACGGTGAACAAAAGCTCAGACACTGAGAACGACGTCTTGAAAGAAATTAGGAAAATAAATTAAGAAATTGAAGCTTTAAAATACGGAAGAACAAGTTCAAGAAGACAGAATCTCAGGTGCTGGGGATGCGGTGATACAGGACATCTCCGACGAAACTGCCCCAAAGTCCACGAACGTGAGATGAATTCAAGACCAGAGAATAAAAAGCCCCACCTGAAGATCCTTCAAATATCGAAAATGAGTGGCGGCGATAATGAATTATATGTGATAGGCTTTATTAACGGAATTCAGTGCCGTATGATTATCGATACAGGAGCCAATGTTACAATAATAAGAGAAGATTTGGCTCGAAAATTGAAATGTAAACTCATCTGGACTCCACCATGCTTTACCCTGCAAACTGTGACGGGCGACAAGATTGGCATATATGGAAAGGCCAATTTAACCATACACTTTGGAGGAACGAAATATTACCATACGGCATATGTGGCTGACATAACAGATCCTTGCTTAATCGGGCTAGATTTTCTGAAGAAGTTTGGCTTCAAGCTTGATTTCAAAAATAACAAAATGCTCTCAAAATTTGAAGAAATAAGTCTTTTTGGATTAAATAATGAAATTGAATGTAAACAAACAGTAATAGCCAAAGAAGACATCAATCTAGATCCAAGAACAGAATTTTTAGTTCCAGCTGTAATTAAAAATGAAACTAATTATCGATTTGGCCATATAGATTATCCCGAAGACAATAGTAAACAAGCAGGAGTATTGGTGGCTTCATCTGTGGTGGACCTCTCGAAGAAGACCATTCCAGTCAGAATTGCAAACATCAGTGATAAGACGAGGACTATCAAGAAAGGAGAGGTGATAGCGTCATGTGCTCCTGTGACGTGCATAAGTCAAAATTCCAGTCACTCTGAGAGATCTTCAGATAATTTAGTCAAGGATTTGTTACAAAATACGGACTTAGATCCAAACCAGAGAGATGCTGCTGAAAGTTTAATTAGAGAATTCCAAAGTTTATTTTCCCAAACATCTGAAGACTTTCGAACTAAAATGGCACTACACCGAATTGACACCGGAGATCACTCTCCTATTAAACAGCACCCTAGACGATTACCTTTTGCCAAGCAAGAAGAGGTGCAGAATTTAATTAAAGATATGGAAGAAAATGACGTCATCGAACCATCAACAAGTCCACGGGCGTCTCCCATTGTATTAGTAAGAAAAAAGGATGGTTCTACAAGATTTTGTGTAGACTACCGCCGACTGAATGACGTCACCAAAAAGGATAGTTACCCTCTGCCAAGGATTGACGACACTCTTGACACACTTGCGGGCAACACTTGGTTCTCGACTTTAGACTTGAAGAGTGGTTACTGGCAGGTAGAGATCCATCCCGACGACCGCGAGAAGACTGCCTTTACAACGGGACAAGGATTATGGCAGTTCAAGGTAATGCCTTTTGGTCTATGTAACGCACCTGCAACTTTTGAACGCCTTATGGAAACGGTTCTTCGGGGACTGTCATATGAGGCATGTCTTGTTTATTTAGACGATATCATAATCATAGGAAAATCTTTTGATGAACATCTGAACAACCTCAGGCGGGTGCTACAAAAATTAAAGGAAGCTAATTTGAAGTTAAGCCCTTCGAAGTGCAGTTTGTTTCGCAATGAAGTCGCCTACCTTGGACACATCATTTCGGCGGAAGGAGTTAGGACTGATCCGGAGAAGATATCGGCCGTGAAAAATTGGAATCGTCCAGCAGATGTTCACCAGCTTCGAAGTTTTCTAGGATTATGCACCTATTACAGAAAATTCGTCAAAGGCTTCTCGATGATTGCAAGACCACTTCATAAATTAACAGAAGCCAATCAAAAATTTATGTGGACACAGGAATGTGACGCTGCTTTCGAAAAGCTTAAGGAGGCCTTGACATCCACTCCAATTCTGTCGTATCCTCAAATCGATAAACAGTTTATACTTGATACGGATGCAAGCAGCGAAAGCATTGGCGCTGTACTGTCCCAGGAAATCGACGGCCAGGAGCGTGTTATCGCCTATTCCAGCAAGTGCTTGTCAAAGGCCGAGCGAAACTACTGCGTAACAAGAAAAGAGCTTCTTGCTGTAGTGAAAGCCATAGACCACTTTCATCACTATCTTTACGGTCGAAAGTTCCTGATCCGAACTGATCATGCTTCTCTAACTTGGCTATTGAATTTTAAGAACCCTGAAGGCCAGATAGCCAGGTGGATACAAAAGCTTCAAGAGTACGATATGGAGATACGCCATCGAAAAGGCTCATCACATGGAAATGCAGATGCTCTCTCAAGAAGACCCTGCTCAGAGAATTGTAGATACTGCGACCGGGCTGAGAAGAAATTTAATGTCAAAGGTCCTATAGTAAGACAAGTTACAACTGGGTCTACATCATCGCAAGATCCGTGGAGTGACGAGAGCCTGCGTAAAGATCAACTTGCTGATCCTGAAATTAAGCCAATTCTAGAGCTGAAAGAGGAGTCCAACAGGAAGCCTAGCTGGCAAGACATGGCCCATTACCATACTACGACTAAACGTTATTGGGCTCTCTGGGATTCCTTACATTTGAAGAACGGCATCTTGTACCGAAAATGGGAGTCTGACGATGGAAAGACATGTAGATGGCAACTACTACTCCCTAAGTCGAGAATTTCTATGGTCCTTCAAGAACTGCATGGTAGTCCCACAGGAGGTCATTTTGGTGTAATGAAGACCCTGCAAAAGGTTCGAGAGCGTTTCTACTGGAATAATGTTCGCAGTGACGTGGAGAAGTGGTGTCGAGCTTGTGACACCTGTGTAGCACGTAAAGGTCCTAAGAGGCGCACCCGTGGACGATTGCAACGTTATAATGTAGGAGCTCCTTTCGAACGAATTGCCCTAGACATCCTGGGTCCACTTCCTAGAACATCTAATGGCAACATACAAGTACATCCTCGTTGTCATGGACTACTTCACTAAGTGGCCTGAAGCCTATGCCATTCCTATTCAAGAGGCAGTAACCGTAGCAGACATACTGATTCAACACTGGGTTTCCAGATACGGAGTTCCTCTTCAAATCCATTCCGATCAAGGAAGAAATTTTGATTCGGCTGTGTTCAAGGAAATGTGTGAACTACTCGGCATGGACAAAACCCGAACAACACCTCTACACCCTCAATCGGACGGCATGGTAGAGCGGTTCAATCGTACCATCCTAAATAGCCTCTCTCTCCTGGTGTCTAGAGACCAACAGGACTGAGACAAGAAATTGCCTCTTTTCCTGCTTTCTTACAGGAGTGCCACTCATGAGGCCACTGGTTACTCCCCTTCTCAAATGCTCTTTGGTCGTGATCTTCGTCTACCTGCGGATCTTTTGTTTGGCCGTCCTCCTGATGCTCCTTCATCGCCTGAGGAATATGTCGATGAACTCCAGGCGCGGATTGAGGAGATTCATTGTCTAGCGAGGAACCGAATTGGACTGGCATCAGAAAAGATGAAGACACGGTACGACACAAAGGCAACAGGACATGAGTTCAACGAAGGTGACAAAGTTTGGTTGTGGAATCCGATACGTCGTAAGGGACTGTCGCCAAAATTACAAAGAAACTGGGACGGTCCTTACACAGTCGTCAACAGGCTGAATGACGTCGTTGTACGCATACAAAAATCGCCACACGCCAAACCGAAGGTCGTACACTATAACCGGCTAGCCCCTTATTTTGGCCAAAGTGATTAGAAATTCGAAACTTGAATTTCAGACCATGGTCATGAAAGTCACTTTTTGTAAATATGTAAATAGTAATTAGTTCTTATTTATGTAAATTTTATTATTATTGTTATTATTTATTTATTTATTTATTTATTTGTTTATTTATTTTAAGTGTTTTCCTCTAACTCAAGGATTGCACTGCCCGGGACGTGCAGTCTTTGAGAAGGGGGTAGTGTTACGAATTTTGTAAATAATTAGTGTTTGTACTGTAAAATAATGTAAATAATCTTATTAAGCTCCATTTCTTTACTTATATTAGTTTTTGTTGCATTGTTTCTGTTATCAAGCAAACTTGTCTATTATTTTCAGTGAATGTCTATGGCAGCTTTGCGAAATATTTGAGATATCGCCAAGTTGGCGTCACTTTTGGCGACTAATTTTGGTCGCCAAATTTGGCGATATATCGCCAAGTTGGCGACAAACTTGGCGATTGTTGGCGATGGTAACCCTTCCCTATTTATGGTAACCCCCCTTAGGTCTACTGATACATTGTTTGTTGTTCCGTGGTTTTCCAGGTTTTTCTAGAAATTTCTAGCACATGCTACGAGACTATATATAAGGAGAGCGATACGAGCTGTTGTTGTTATTATTTACCAGTCAGTCATTGAGTGAGCTACTAGAGATTGTCCAAGCAAGTTTGCTTGATGTATTGAGTTTTATCTACGTTGTTTTGAATGTGATATAGTGTTGAGACATTGTATAAAGAGTCTCTGCGACCTATATTTGTACTTGTTCGATAGATTTAAACAGTTATTTTGGAATATCTTGTAATATTTGTGAGTTTCGAAGACTCTGTTGTTCTGAAGATCTGTAAATAAATTATTTTCTACTTTTCTAAGAGAAAAGAGTTTGAAGTTGTCTAACCATAAGATCGAAAGAACCCTATATACGCTGCAACAGTATTTTTTTAGAAGAAAATATCACTTTTATAAAAATATTTCCAACATATTACACGTTGTTATAAATATATATTAAAAGAAAAACATATATTGTGTTAATGTATTCAGCTTTATATAACAATGTAAATGCACATGTGCATTCCTTTGTGCGATGCGCGCATCTCGTTGCATATTCATCCTTAGGTAACAAGTTGTTTTCTGCATAATATTAAAATTCACACTTTTTTTGTGTTATATTGTTGTATAATTCATAAATGTAAAAAATTTCCAAGTTCCTCAAATAGTGGCATAGTTTTTTTGATAAAAGAAACAACGAATACTGTGAGAAATTTCTTGTGAATTACAGGGAAAAAATTCTGTTTTAAAACAAAGCTCGACAATGGAAAGAAACCATTGTGTTACTGGAAATTTTTTTTTATAAAATGTTTTTTCCCCTCTCTTTTCAGACATTGTCATTATTTAACATTCATCATATTAATTATTTTATGATGGTGTAAATTAGATGATAAAATTAGACTTTTTAATTTTGTCTAACATAGTTGGAAAATGTTGACGAATTCAGGTTATCTCTTTTCTTTCCTATCTTTTCTTTAACTTTAAGGTGTATTCGAAAAAAAAATGTTTTTCCACCTTCAACAGCTCGAAAATTTCCGATACATTTTAAGATTCATTTTTAAAAGTAGAAACATGAAACTTGCTGGGGTCATTTTTGATGTGATGTATAAAATGCTGTGTGATGTAATTTTTTCCTGAATTAATTAGAATTTGATTTTATAACAATTATTTTCTCGGTTCCATCATTTTTTCGTAGCCAGATCGCCAGGTTCGAGAATTTCTGCTCAAATTAACATCGTTGACAGCATTTTTTGCGATATTTTCTACCCTTACCAAAAAATCGACAAACACGGCACATAACGTAGTTTCTAAATAAGAGATTTTGAAAGTTTGGTGCATTGGAAAGCTAAAATGGATTTAAAAATAAATCTGAAAATAAGCGGTTTTGATCGGAAGACACCCTTAAGGGTGTTCTTAAATCAAAAAGGGCAACTTTATGACATATGCATTAATTTATTTTTGTTCGGAATTGCATGAAAATAGCAGGTGTTGTTATTCAGAAACTGTCTAATTCCACTCAATTTTCTATTTATTTTAAAAACACAATAGATTTTTGATAACAAGCCTTCAAAGTTGACACTTTTGAGCACACTTCATGACGAAAGAAGAAAAACCGGTCAAAAAGCAGGGGAAAAACGGGTGATCGCGTGGTCGAAAATACTTAGAACTGGATAAGTAATTTAATTATCATAAAATGGAAAAATGAGTTCAATTCGAAATCGCTTCCATAGTCAGGCATTCCAATTTTATATCTTTCTGTTAAAAAATGAATTTGTAAATGTGTCAAAACGTTTTACGCTTGTTGAGCGGAGCAGTTAAGAACACCCTTAAGCATTATGTTGTGCATGAGTGTGAATTCCGTAAGGAGGTTTTTAAAATGAGTTATGCATTTTTCAGCGAAACTATGATTAGTAGATTATGTACTAATTATTGTATTTTCATAATTCTTTACTGTATTTTCATGTTAAATATCCCATTCAAATTTCTTTACAAAGATGGGCTGCGTGTAATATGACGAAAATATCTAAAAATGTAACAATTTTGCAATTTCTGTGCGCGTAGTATGTTGAAGCGCGCTTTTACAACGGACTATTCAGTACTTAATTTTACATTTTAAAATTTTAAATCTTGGCGAAGTTGAGGAACTGTGAAAGTTAGTCATCTAAGAAGCATCCTTTAAGGGGACAGTTTAGTCTAAAAATGGTCAAAAAATCGATTTTTCTCTTTTAATATTAAATGAAAGCCTATTTTATAATTGCGAAAATTTTGTCACCTCCTTTTTACCATCGCGAGATATTGTAAAATTTATTAATGCACTCAGCTGTTCATATTTTCTTCACTTTCCTGTTTTAAAAATGCTAAGCTTTTATTGTATTTGAGTTAGATATAAAAAAAATTTTGTATATGTCTTTTTATTATTTATGTAATAAATATAAGTATGGAATTAGCCTTCAGGTTTTTTGTTATTTAAAAAGAAAAAAGAAAACTATATGAACATGTTTTAGATTTCATTGTTTTACACTCTATATATCAGTAAAAAAATGTATTAAATATAATGTTATATTTATATCAGCATTTATATTAGTAAAAAAATTATATTAAATGTAATATTATACATCTCGAAAAATCAATGCGCATTCTTGTGCAATACACATTTGATAATCTTTAAAAAAATTGAACAAAAATGTCAACTTTTAAAATAAGTAGTAGAAATTTTAAAAAAATTCAAATTTGTATAGCCTTTTTTAAAATTTTAATTAAATTTGCGGTTAAATTTTTTTTTTCAAAATTCACTTATTGTAATTCATTGAGATCACCATTTAAACTATATTTTTTTAAAACTAAACTTGTTAAAAAAATAAATTCTCCCCTTTAAAAAAAAAAAAAAAAAAAATATCTGATAAATTAAAACATACGCAAATATAGTTCACTTCCATAGATTCATGATTGAGGAGATGATTTTTTATTTGACTGATGAGAAGCCTTAAATAGGGTCTGACTTTGAATATCTAGAGCCCCGAGGCAAACGTCAATTCTGAGATTTCCATTCTAGATAGAAATGCGATCACTGAATGACGATCCACAGAAATTGTTCTTGAATTATGTTGAAGTGACTAATAATGAAGTTCATATCCATTGTATGCAGGGCTTAATTTCTAACAAAAAAAGTACAGGAGCTCTAATATTTTGTAGTATAGTAACTACCGAAGCATATTTCTCCATCTTTTTCTCGTAGACCTTTTGCATTCCATACATTATTTGCAGAGCTGCAGAAAAAAACGGCTCTAATTGGACTTTAAAAAAATAATTAAATATTTCAAAAATTACAAATTTAGACCTAATTCATAGATTGTTAGTATGTATAATAATCTTTGTTACCAATCATCAAGTTGAGCTAAGGAAGATTTTTTAGAAAGGAAAGAAACTTTAAAATAATCAATGATTTTTTTTTTCCGCTTTCTCATATTTCAATTTAAAACTTAACAATAAATAAAACAAAACTTAACATTAAATAAGCAAAATTAACAATAAATCAGAAAACTACAAAATTAATCAGAAAAATAACTTGCACAAATCGACCGCGTGTAAATAAAAACGTGAACAGTAGATACGAATGTCACCAGGGTTCGCCGAAGTGGGCCCAGCCCGAAAAAACCCGCCCGGGTTTTTTCGGGCGGGCCCACTTGAAAAAACCCGTCAAAAACCCATTTGTGGGTTTTTTCAAATTTTCTTGTGTTTTCACAACTGTATCATTATTTAATCTAAGATATGAGAATGGAAAGATAAATGCCAATTTAAATATATTTCAAACTAACCATATTTAAAAGAATTTCTAAGTATTGATAAAATGACCATAAAATAAATTAATTTGTAAATAAGGAAGATTTTCATGGCTATATATTTTAAAATGCATCCAAGTGCTTTAAATCTTAATGTATACCTAATGATGGCGCTTGAAATGTGATCCCCATTCTGATTGCTTGTATTGCTATAGCTTTTAAGCACATTTATTATCCTGCTACAATGTTCAATGAAAGTTTATACAGTAATTTTCAACACAAAAATGGTGACAGATTATACAAGGTTCCCAGCATCATGGAAAGTCAGGAAAATCTCAAAATATACAGGAAAAGTCAGGGAATTTACAAATAATTTCTAAAAAAGTCATGGAAAACATTTGAGTGAAAAAATGAAAAATGACACAAAATTCATTAAACAGTTGGGGAAAAATAAAAAAAGATTGAAGTATGATTGCAGAAAAAAATTGCTAATTTTGGCAAAAGATTGTGAAAATAAGTATCAAACTTTGCTGTATGCTCGTTTGATCAGAGAATTTTTCTAGATTTGGTTTGGGAAAGTCAGGGAATTTTTTTAGATTTGGTCATAGAAAGTCAAGGAATATGCCAGTCATGTTTTGCTGGGAATCCTGTTATAACAACCAACAACAACAAAAAAAGAGTGAAAAAGTTTTAGTACAGTACTTTAATAATTTTATTGTTAAAATTATTACTAATCATTTTTGTAAAAGCAAATTATAATGTTTATTATTGTCATAACCTTTTAACCTTTAACCTCATAAACTTTTTGTAATCAATTATTTTAAATTGTATTTAGTACTTATAAGTACCTTGTTTACAAACATTCTGAACCATATTTCTTTAACATAAATACCTTGATAATATCCAAAAAACCCTAATAAAATCTAATCTAAAATGTATCCAGATACTTTAAAAGATTGCTTACAGACGGCATACAAAACTAAACTAGTAAAAGTGTATTGCCATTTACGATCTAACTTTATAGATATGACTGACATTGACTTTTAGATAATCCAATTTAATACTATTGCAATATAAATGTTGCTTAAATTGTAGTATATATTAGGGATGGGACGAATATTCGGCCACTATTCAGTATTCGGCCTATTCGGCCCTTTTGCCGAATATTCGGTTGGCCGAATATTGAAGGCTTGTTGACCGAATACTTCGGCCGAATACCTATAGCTGAATATTTAGAGATATCTCGCCGAATATTGCTGAAATCTCGCCGAATAGTGAAAGATATCTTGCCAAATAAATTTAGGATTTGAAGAATTTCATTTCTTGCAATTTTTTCCCCCTAATCCAAATTGATTACTTCATTTATGAAGTCAGTCTCATTCTTACTTGCAAAACATACAGTTATTCAGATTCTAAAAAATATACAGCCTTTCTGTATTTCCTATAAAGGTTGGTGATATTTTAGAAAATGCTGCCCAAGTTGACTATTTAATTGTACAGGAAATGTCTTCATTAGAGGACGATATGTTACAATTCAAGATATAAAAACACATATCGAAAAAAAAAGAAACACTACCTTATTTTAAAACACTCGAATATTTATTAATGTCTGCAAATTCCATGCACATGTAAAAAAGACTCTTATGAAATTCATAACTTATTTTCTATGAAGTCAGAAATGAAAAAAATCATTCACTAGGTGTATTAACGAAGATTCATTTTCAAAATTAAATATCAAATATTACTATCCCAAATACAACGATACATCTGAAAACAGAACTGGTGTCAAACTAGATACACATTAGATGACACAACTTGTTTTATGAAGATGGTTTTATAAATATTTAAACATAAATTCTAAATGCTGAACAAAATAATTTTTTTATTCAATAGTTTTTACTTTTAAATAATTATTTGCATAATTACTGGTTTAAATATGTAACATTATTATGTATATATTTTTAATTCATATTTTCCTTCATTCATTTTGTTATCAATTTCTGCTTATCCTTTTAATGCTTGTTGAATAAGTGGAATCTTGTATGCTCCAATTCAAATGTTAAAGATTTTGTTAACATATGCATTCTACTTTAAGCATAACCTTTTGCTTTAACGTAATTTGTAATTTAAAAATTGACAACTGATTTCCAAACAGTCTCATTCTTACGAATTTGTTTATTATTAGGGTCACAAACTCTTAATGATCAAATTTACTTCACTAAAGGTTACTTCAGAAAATATTTCCTTGTAAATTCTGAGAGAGAGAGGTTAAGAATATTATTAATTTTGGATGCAAGGAAAGATAAAAGTATCATTTGATAGCAAAAGTGACATACATTGTTCATATTTTAATGGAAATATTTTACCATCCTGACTTACTGAAAATCAATTTGATGTACATTAAGATAAAAGAATATAATGCAATTTCATAATTTTTTTGTGTTAAAATAAGTGTTTCAAATTTAAGAATACATTTAAAAGCACATTTAAGAGTAATAATTATTAATGAGTGCCTATTTTTTAAGTTATATATAATCAAAATTTTTTTTCTTTATTGGGAAAAAAAAGTTAGTATTCGGCCTAAAATTTGGCCGAATATTCGGTATTCGGCTATTCGGCCAAATCACTATTCGTCCCATCCCTAGTATATATATATGCATATATGTGTGAATTCTATTTTTTTTCTTCACAAAAATAAAAATATTCACATAAATGTTACTGCTTTAAACTAATTTCTATTGAAGTAAATGAAAGAAATTGCATAAATTAGTCTAACTTGAGATTTATATAAAGAAATTCAGTTGCACTTGATTTAAAATATCATTCTTCCAGTAATCTAGTTCTATGAGATACAAAATAATCTTTTAAAATATATTTATATTTTCTTTTTACATATTTATTTTTATTGTTAATCCATACTTAATGCAAAATTATACCTTTGTTTCACTGATAAATGAAAAATTTAGGTACTATGCATGTGAAAATTAGAAATGTGGAGAGTTCTCTAAAAAATTTTGATAAAACCCGAAAAAACCCGGGTTTTTTCAAAAAAGCCCGAAAAAACCCGGGTTTTAGACTACTGGGCCCAGTGGGTTGGGCTTTTTCAAAAAAACCCGGGTTTTTTCAAACCCTGAATGTCACCGCCGAAACCATTGAGTCAATACTTGGGGAATTACACTAGATGCTCCTAGATATGCGATACGTTACTACGTCACAAACGTCGTTTTGGGAGGCGACGTTTTAAGAAATGGGAGGAAAAGGAAAACATAATTTAGGGTTCGGCTTTTCCGAAGCGCTGTTCCGAGGGCTCCGGAGCGCAATATTTATGGGCTCCGGTGAATTCTGAAAATATTTAAATATCCACCAAAAACAAAAAAGTACCGGAGCTGAGCTCCGGTGAGCTCCGGCGCAAATTAAGCACTGATTGTATGCATACATAAATTTTGAACCAGGTACTGTTCATATCTGTATACAGGTTATCATTAAAAAGATTATATCAATTTTAAAAGAAAATAGAATGCCTTTTTAAAAAAATTAGAATACAAGCACACTTTTGGCTATTTGTCATAATATATAAATTTCTACCACATTATAAAATTTAATTTTTGTGTTGCATCAACATGTATTTGAGTAATTCCAGAATATAGGAAGGCAATTGCATCCATTTAAGCAAATAGCAAGAAATTTTAAGACTTATTATGGTTGTTTCTGCATTTCTCATACAGTCAAGTGCTTATAAAGTACTAAAAATTAAAATATTTGTTTTCTAGTAATGTAGCTTCAACTTTTTTTTTTTTTTTTTTTTTTTTTTTTTTTTTTTTTTTTTTTTTTAGAGAGAGAGAGAGAGAGAGTAGAGTTGGTAATGGGGTACGGGAAGCTGAGAAGTGATGTGGAGGACTAAATTCTTTTCTTAAATCTTTGAAAATCTAAGTATTACTGTCACTTTAATTCAATTTTAACCATTTGGCACCCTCTTAACAAATATCATTATTAAACTCAGGGAGAAGTTGCTTCGAATAGGAGGGACCTGGGCAATTGCCCAGCATGCCCCTGCAGTAGTCAGGCCCTGACCTTAAATATAAAGTGAGAGGCGATTGCCTCATGAAATAGCTATAATGGGACGTCAACAAACTCTTATAATGTTTCACGGGCATAAAGTAAACATAAAAAGGGCGTTAAAAATTATATTAGTCACAGGAAGCAATTCCTCTCTCGACTTGAATTTAATCAGTTTTAAGACAATCTGCATAATTAAATGTTGTTGCTTCTCAAAATGTTATTATCCTTTAGATTACTTTTTCACAGAGTGAGGGATTTTAACTTTTCAAAGGCATTATGAGACAGTATAGATACAAATCAATTAAAAAAAATACTTTGCAACGTGAAGAATTTTTATTAATTAGGCATACACATTTAATGAGAATTGTTAAAATAAAGGCTATTAATCAATCAGATCTCAAATCACCCTCACTAATGTAAAACTTATTGGTGTGGAATGCAATCTTGTTTTAAAATAAAAACCTAACATTTTAAAATTCATTTTGTGTATGATTGGATCTTCTTAAATTATATATCTTGAAAAAAAAAATGTTAAAATATTTCTAAAATGTATAATTTCTTTTTTTTAGATATTTTACTAACAGAAAATATCAGAAAAATATGCTTTTTTAATGCTTGTATATGTTATTTGATATACCATGACATACCGGGTATTATTATTATTGTGGAGAGCAAGCTGAGCACAAAGCCTTCATTATACAGTCGAACCTCGTTAACATGAACCTCAAGGGAAATCAAAATTTTGTTCATGTTAACAGTAATTCATGTTATCAGCATCAATTCTTTGTATTCGTTTTTATAGGGGACTGTGAAAACAATTCATGTTAAAAGTAATTCATGTTAAGCGTGTTCATGCTAACGAGGTTTGACTGTGTGTTATTTTTTGTTATTATCGACATCCATATAATTTGAACTGAAAAAGCCTCAGAATAGAGGCGAAAATGATTTCCAAAGAGAAAAACAGGCGGTACAGATATATCATTATAACTAGCATGCAAAAAATGTATGGTTTATGAAGAAGATAAAGAGTCGGAATGATATATATTGCCCATTACGGATGTCAAGATAAGAATCGCTAAAGAAATAAAGCTTGCATAAATTGTATATTATTGCTATATAATATATCTTTTAAATGTCAGCTGTATGTTTTTTTTTCCCTTTTAACTAGACATATTTTTAATGATTGTTGATTATGGAAATTCTTGCAAGCAGTACAGAAGAATGTTATAAAAAAAATAGTGTGTAATTATAATAAACAAAAATAACATAAAAAAAGGGTCTGTACTGATGTTACTCTGCACAATAGTAATAATGCCTGATAGGATGGTATATCAATAACATTTAATTGTATATTTAATTTTATTTAAGCATTAATATCTTACTCAGCAACTTTTAAAATATAAAATATTTAATTAAGCATATATTTTAGAAATATTTTGTAAAAAAAAAAAAGAAAAAAAAGGGAAACACTCTTCAAAAAGACTACACAGAAAGAAAAAGTTAAAAAAATTAATTTCCTGAGAATAAGAACTGCTAAAAATATGAATGCATTCCAAGCATGTGCGATCTCAGACAGGGAAGAGAGTAATCTAATAAGACTTCTATAATAGGAGTTCTTGAGTAATCTGTTAAGTGGATACGTAATAAAGAAAAACATGTCAGGATCTATGCGTAACTCATTTCTTTTCCTTGCCAAGCAGAGTCGTACCCATTGGCAGGAGTTTTTATGTAATTACTTTATTATTATTATTATTCGGATTGCTTGATTGTTTTATACAGATACACTCGCTTTATTTAATGTAGTATTTAATGCCAGATTAAATAAGACGAATATTATTTTTACAGAAAAGTGGCAGGAAATAAGCAATTTAGATAAGAAACAACTCCCGAGAAAAATGAGTAATTAATATAAGGTGGTCCGAAACACAAAATGTTACTTTTTTTTATTTTTTAATATTTTTTTCCTCATTTTTTTTCATTATTCCTTTATATCTCCTTTTAGCAAATGTAAATTCTTAAAAAAGAAAAATACTACAAAGATTTCGAGTTTTAGTTAAGTTAAAAATTTTATTTATATTCTGATAGAATAAAACCTCTTTTAAAAAAATAATATTTTTAATTTTTCACTACAGAGAGGAATAAATATTAGCTTGTTTCCGAATAAAAAATATTTATTAAAAGAATAATGATGAAATTTTAAAAGAGAAAAATGTCTTATTTGTAAAGCTATTTCTTATTACGAGAATCAAATTTTCAAGATTTTCTTTAAAAGTACAAATTTTCGAAGACTTTTGTGTATCGACAATTGTGTATCGATAGAATACAGGCAATAGATAAGCACGCGGAAATCACAAAGTACTATCCCAAAAATATCTTAAGGCTGCTAGTCACTCATCTTTCGAATTCTTCTCTTTAAAGCTAAGTCTATGAGCGTAAATAGTTTTTATTTCTGTTCGCTGTGTAGCTCCACCAGTGGCCGAGAGGTTCTGCCTCCGAATCCGGAAGACGATAGGTGCTGGGTTCGAACCCAATCGCGACCGTCGGCCTAACCGTTCGGAGTTTTCCGTGGGTTTTTTTCCGAACCTTGGAATTCCTTGCGTAAATACGAGTTAGGTTCCCTTAGAAAGACCCCTACGGAGGGCATCTCCCCTTTAGGGCCTATATTCCAAGTGTAGATAGTTGGCCGTCATAAACACAAAAACTATTCGCTGTGTGCTCTTATTAAGGGCTAAAGAGCTCAATGCTGGATAGATTCACCTAGTGATGGGTGATAACGACACGTTTTTCTCGATTGTATGGACACTTCGATAACTTTCGATTGTGTAAATTTTCTTTCGATGACTTCAGTTTGCAATTACTTTTTAAATACCAGATTCGATTTTATCAAGAGTCGTTTGCAGGTAAACTGCTATAAATCGGCGTTAATATGGATTAAATGGTTGTATTTGCTAGTGGACACCTCTTTTAATCAGAGTCTTTAATTTATACGTATTTTTTTAATATAAAATCTCGAACTGAGTCTTCGTTGCATACAGCACAGTATAGCAAACGCGGTGTACACGCTCTGCAAAATCTTTTAAAATAATAATATTAATAATACTAATAATTTCGAATCGAACGAATCTCGAATAAGATCCGTGAGGAAACAAAGTGGGGGGAAGGACACAGGAGCTGCATAATATGAATAAGTGGCCACAGGGCTTTCTAACAAATATCACATGAGGGTATCGGTAAAATTTAGAGAAGTGCCCCTCCGAGGGCAAAGGGGAAGGAGAAGTCGTCGGAAGTGCGTAACATCAATAAGTAGTAACAGTCACAGGCATTTCCAACCATAAAGCATATGAGGGATCTCGATCTCAATTTATAAAAATGTCCTCCCCGTTGGGTAAAGTGGGAAGGAAGGACCGCGGGAAGTGCATAACATTATTAAGTGTTCACAGGCCACCCCAGCAGTGTCACACAAGGGGACTCGACTGAAATTTATAACGTTCCCTCCGTGAGAGCAAAGTAGGGGGAGAGAAACACCGGAGGTGCCTAACATCAATAAGTGGTCACAGGCTTTTTCAACCGTATGTCACATGAGAGGTCTCGATTTAAATTTATAAAAATGTCCCCTCCACGGGAGCTGTGGGAGGGTAGGAGTGCCAAAGATTCATAACATGAGTAAGTGGTCACAAGTCTTTCCAACAATCTGTGACACGATGGGTCTTGACGAAACTTAGAAAAGTGTTTTCCGTGGGAGCAAAGTGGGGGAGGGACACCGGAGTTGGATAACATGCATAAGTGATAAAAGGTCTTTCTAACGATATGTTACATGTGGGATCTTGGCTAAATTTATAAAAATGTCCTTCGTGAAGGCAAAGTGGGGGTGAAGACCGCGGGAGGTGGATAACATGAGTAAGTGGTTACAAGTATTTTCAACAATATGACACAGGATGGATCTTGACAAAATTTAGAAAAGTGCCTTCATGGGAGCAAAGTGGGGAGAGGGACATGTATAAGCGGACCAGGCCTTTCCAACAATATGTCACAACAGGGATCTCAGCTAAATTTACGAAAATGCTCCCGTGGGGGCAAAGTAAGCGAGAGCGAGAGTGCATAACATGAGTAAGTGGCCACAAATTTTTCCAACAATATGTTACATGAAGGGTCTGCTAAAGTTAGAAAATTGCTCCCTCCCCAATCTAGGGAGTAAAGTAGGGGGAAGTATACTGGAGGTGCATAATATCAATAAGTGTCACAGGCCTGTTTTTTGAAATTTCATGTTCCAGAACTAATATTTTTCGAAGGGCTCCGTCAAACAAAATCGATCTAAAATGATGAAAACGCAAAAAGTTCGAAAACTGCTCCCCGCCGTAGGAGCCAAATTGGGGAAAGCTCTTTGATCATTCGTTCTTATTATGAATCTTTCTCCTACTAGACTTGAATTTCGGGAGAGGAAGAGGGAGAGCGCAGAGCGGTGAGCGGGTGGATTTTTCAAATCGTAGCAATTTCAACAATAAATATTACTTTATTTGTGGTTCTTTGATGGAGCCCTTCTGTAAATATTATTTATTAAATATAAAAATTTTAAAGTGGGGTCTATGTGATTTCCGGTTGTATTCTAGGAAGAAAAGGTGAATCCACGGACGTGGAATAAATTTTAAACTTTTTTTGGACCCGTCATGTAACATACTATCGAAAAGCTTTCGGACCATTCTTTCATATAATGAATCTTATCCCCTCTCTAATTTGGCTCACTGGTGGAAACACTTGTTGAACGGTTTTGAAATTGTAGCGTTTTTATCATTTTAGATTAGATTTTGTTACGGAGCTTCTCCGAAAAATAATTTATCATATATGAAAATTTAAGAGAGGGAGGGCATGATGTATTCCGGCAGGCGCAATATTTGTTTTTTTTTTTTTTTTTTTTTTTTTTTTTTTACCTTGGGGGAGGGAAATTTTCTGTCTTTTACCGACACCCCTCATTTGATGTATCCTTCGAAAGTTCAATGATACTACTACTATTTCATTTTATGTACTTCCGGCGCCGCTCCTTCTACTATGACCCCGCGGGGGCACTTTTCTAAATTTAATCTACACCTCTCATGTGATATATCAATGGAAAGCCGAATGACCACTTATTCATACAATGCACTTTCATTGCTACGTCCCCACTTTGCCTCCTAGTGGGTTCGTTTAATGCATTTCGGCAGTGGGTCTTCTAATAAGTGAGTCTAATGAGTCTGTGATTCTGTAAGTCTGTGAGTCTGTCTGTATGTGACTTATATTTTGTGGGCGCTCTATCTCAAGAACTAATGCACGGTACTTGATAAAATATTACATCCAGGTAGTCCCTGATGTAAATTGATGCAGATTAATTGTTTGGTGTAAATCACTCAACAGATGGCGCTGCTATGCTATACGTTTTACGATAAACGCAACAGCTGTATTTCAAGAAGTAATGCACAAATTTTCACCGAACTTCAGATTCGGTTAGTCTTCGACGTGAATTGATGCTGTTTACATTTTGATGCAAATCGTTCAAAAATGGTACTGCTCTGCTGCATTTTTAAATTCTTTTATTTATTTCCACAATAGCTCTATCTCAAAAATTAATGCATGGATTTTCATCAAACTTCAGATTCAGTTAATCCTTGATATTAACTGGTTCTGTTTACGTTTTGGTGTCAATCGACTGGCATGTAGCGCTACTATACTGTAAAAAAAAAAAGTGTCGATCTACTAAAAAAATTTTAGTGATCCTTGTAATTACTAAAAAATTTTTAGTAATCTTAGTCGGTTACAAGAAAATCTGTAAGAATTACTAGAAAAAAGTTAGCAACGAATAGAGTTAATAATTTTATATTTTTAATAGCTATTACTAAAACTCACTTGGTGTGGCCTTGATAGCATAGTGGCTATAGTAAGGGACTCCAGGCTAAAAGGTCCCGGGTTCGATACTGGCCACTGCCAAATACGCCCCGAATGTATGCAGTGTAAGTACTCCTTAATGAATGGATTATGAATATCCTGACGGTGCAGTAGCAATGTTTGGTGCTGCCATCTATTGCGGTTTTGCCGAAAATCTTCCACTCCAGAAGTCTGGATGCAGCTCGAAGGAAGCTCCTGCCCTTCGAGCCCACGTAATGGTTATAAAAATAATTTTGGAGCTATTTCTAAAATTTGCTTGGTGGCTCATACTAAAAATTTTTAAGTTAGTTATACAAAAAATTCTTTTGTTCAGTTTACAAAAGAAATGCTTGTTTCGCATGCAAAAAAAAGTTTGTAATGGTTACTAAAAAATTCTGTGGAATACAAATTTACTAAAAAATTTTTAGTAACCTCTTGATTTTTTTTTTTTTTTTTTTTTTTTTTTTTTACAGTGTATGCTGAATTTTCCCCAATTCTCGCAATGGTTCTATTTTTAGACCTAATGCACGAATTTTCACCAAACTTCTGATTCAGGTATACCTTGATACACTATATGGCCAAAGGTGACCGTCCATTTGTGATTTTAGACATTTTGTTAAACATCTAGAAAAGTATATGAGGAATTATTCTGAAACTCCAACTGCGTAAACAGAATAGAACAGGTCATATATTTCCGTGAAGATTTCTCGAAATCTCCTAGGGGACCGTCAACAAATTGAAAAATAATGATCTTTTGCATAACCATGTCAAAACTAATGAAGCAAAAGCATCCAAACTGCAGATTATAATTATGTGACTTTTTGTAATAAACTGTGTTAATTTTAATAGGGATATCATATATACTCATAGAAAGATTAAGGTTTTTATAAAAACAGTCCCAATTTTTCCAAGTTTTTTGTTTATAATTTGCAGAGTTCTTAATATAAAAAATTGCTCTCTTCAGAAAATATGACAAATAATATTGTGCATAATACTCTGTAATCAGAATTAAAAATTAATAAAAATTGCAGGAAAATGAGCAGGTTTACTAAATAATGTTTCACTGCGCATGCGTGACCTCAATCAAAATGTAATTTGCATAATGTGTTAGCTAAATGTATTGAGCAATTTTTGTAAAAGTCTCAAAAACATAGATTGAAAATTCTAAAAATAATCGTCGATAGAATCAGCTGAAAATCCAATATAAATAAATCCAATATCAATAAAGCAAATGAGATATTTGCTTTATATTATTCCCAAAGTTCCCAAAAGTTATCAGTTATTCCCAAAATAAAGCAAAAAGATGAGGGGCTGTATGCATATATTCATTGATTAGTGCCAATATAATATAGCATACATAATATTGCACATACGCTATATTTGGATACAACCCCTCATCTTTTTGCTTTATTTTGGGAATAACTCAAAATCAGTCTTCATCCGTTCTGCGAAAAGAACTGTGATTTTTACACGTAGTATCATCTACCCCTTCAGTTGTTCCGGTTCAAACGTTCTTCTGCAGTGATCTTTTATTCTTTTGCGAGATAAAGGTTGAGACATATGCACCTTGGGGTCTTACGGCTACAATCTAAATCGATCGCTTTCTGCGTCTCCGTACAAAAAAAGTCTCTAAAAAAATGAAATTGGGGCTTTTATTTTCTGTCGAATCGCTTATAGATGAATCGTGAAATGAGAGTAAAATATTTTATTTTTCACAAGAAGACACTTGTGAAAGATTTATGATACAGATTTTCTTTTCTTTTCTTTTCTTTTCTTTCTTTCTTTTTTTTTTTTTTTTTTACTCTCAAAATAAATGTCATTTTTTTATAAGCATTTAGAATCTTCTTACTCTAATCTAGTAATTAAAATAACACGTTTTACCAGAAAAAAAGAATAATAATAACGATAAATGATGATTTTTCATGTTCTTTGTATAAAGAAGAATGGATTAAATGATGATATTAATCAAAGATCGATCGAAACAGGTTTTTACAACCGAAAAACCGAATTTTGGTAACATTCCTATTTTCGGCCGAAAACATCCAAATTTTTTAATAATTAATATATACTTAAATGTACATAATTATTAATTAGTTATATTTTTAATTATATGTAATTGTTAATTAATTATGCGTGTAGCTCAAGTTGGCTATCTGTGCCTCTGACATAAACTTTTTATTTTCATACTAGCTGAGCCGCCCGGCGGTGACCGGGCTCGTAATAATATTCTTAAATAAACCTGAAATTGACACTGAAAAATCTCAAAGACCCAATCTTGAACAGAAATCTCGCTGCCTACGGTACCGTTTAGCAGAAGCGCTGCATACACACGCAAAAAAAAAGGGGGGGGGGGTCTAGAATCTTTTAGTTTCATATTCCACCACCAGGGGGCGAACTCTTTTCTTAACAAAACTGTTTTTGGACTTAAGAAAGATATTTGATGAAATTATTATTCGAAAATAGGGGTAGGTACACTTTTAAAATTTTTGTATTAACTAAGTATTATTTATCCCAGGGCTCTGAAAAATCCGCATCTAAAACAGTACGTTTTTAAATATTTGATCATGCCCTCCCTAAAATAATTATTGTCTGCTCCTTGCAAATAATTTGACGTCCCCTACTCTTTAAAATCTATATTATGTGCTATAAACTATCTGAAAATTTTATATTAAATAAATAATATTTATCGCAGAGCTTAGTGAAAAGTCTGCATTTGAAATTGTAGAAAACGGTACAATTTTAAGTATTTGAACGCTGCCCCTAAAAGATCCCCCCGTCCCTTATTTGATGCTCACTACTCTTTAAAATATGTGTTACTATGTGTTATAATTATGTGTTATAATTATACTATGTATTATAATTTATCCGAAAGCTCAAAAACTGTCATTTTGTGAGTTTTTAGGATTTTAATTAACTTATATTTTTACATTTTTTTTTTCCTTTTAAAAGAAAAAACATAAAAAAAACCTTGGATTTTTATAAATTTAGATATTATTAAACAGCGTTTAAAGGTATTGCTCGATGCATAGCTTTAAAATAACCAAATAGTGTATTTTTAAAATTTTGACAGGGTGCCAAAGAATCCTTATATAAAAATCGTTTATGGGTAATACATGGGGAAAATATTTTAATGGCATTACGCTATTTCAAATGTATTGAAACTGAAATAAATCACTGAATTTCACTAAGATCACTTTAAAACAAAGCATTCATAGCAAATATTATTAATTTACAGATACACACAAAAGAAATTAGTTACAATACTGTCTTTGCGTACTGATTGCTGGAGAATGCGTTTTAAAATTCGGTATACGCTTTTAAATTTAATTAGTTTTTTGCATTGCTCTTCATACATAAATTCCATACCTCATATAAGAACTGCACAAAAATATTCGAATATCATTGTTCCTTATAAGAAGAAATTGTTGAAGAGGAATTATCAACTGAAATATATGTATCGCTTAAATAAGCTAAATTTTGGCATGTATGTTGTTAATAGATACAAATCTCTATATCATTTACAGGGCTGCTAAAAAATTCGGATAATTTTCCAATTGTAGATGAGAACAGCTGAAATTCGGTTTTGAAATGAGTTATACATTACCATATGGTGAAATGAAATGTAATATTTAATTTTTTTAGACGGTGCACTTTTGTTTCTTAATTTGGAATGTATTGGAAAGTGCTTCATAACCTATACTTGACGCTTTTCTTTCTTGTTTTAACAATTGTTGTGAGTTCTAAGACAACACAAATAATATTTCCCTTCTAACAAGAAAAGTAATTTTACGTGAATATTTAAAAAATAAAGAAAACTTTGAGGATAATTACGTCAGATTTAAAATGATACATTTAAAATGCCTTACTTAAACCAACTTTCTTATAACGTTGTTAAAAAATACCAGGACACAAAAACGTCTTTTACTTAATTCCTTCTACATTACTTTATTTGCAAATATTTAACTGATCTTACTCATTCAAAGACGGAAACAGCCATTGGATCTTTTAAATAGAAAATGATTCGACTTTCAAATTCTTCAATCAAATGGGAATGAATGGAAACCCGTTTAGAAGAATGTCGCCGCAGGTTTTTTAATTCAATTTTCCGTAATCCTTTTAAATTCATAAAAGGAATTATTATTGTTATTTTTGAATTATATCGGACTACCCAAGTTAAATATTCTCAATTTACTACCCGGCGTACACAGTAGATGAAAACAGTTTTTAATAAAAAAAACTCTAGTAGATCCCGATTTATTTCTGAACTAGTAAAATTTTCATCCATTTATATATTATTATTTATTTATTTTTTCCTTTCAATCAAAATTTTTCTGCTCTGGAGATACGAATTGGTATCAAAATTGTAAAGATTTCTCCTTTTCAAGTCTACGGATACGAATTAGTAAAATTTCTGTCTAGTTTTCTTCTTTAAATTGCAAAAGTTGGATTTTTCGGGTTTTGCAGGACGCGAAATTAAAAAATTATTAAAACGGAAAACATTTTTTTTTTTTTTTTTTTTTTTTTTTTTTTTTTTTCTTTCAAAGCTTTAAGAATTAATACCGAACTAGTGAAATTTTCTCCTTATTTTTCTTGCGTTCCCTTATAATTTTAACCAAGAGTAATAGTCCAGGAGCCGGCCGTCGATTTTCCTATGTATCGAGTACAAGGACCGGACATACATCAAAATGTAGGTTTCAATGTGCACATTAAGAATATCACTGGCTGTCAGGTCTTATCCTTCTGGATCCCGGTGGCAGCCGCACTTTTATGACGTCAATTTCGAGTGTTTGCCTATGTATCGAGTACAAGGACCGGACATACATCAAAATGTAGGACTCAATGTGCACATTAAGAATATCACTGGCTGTCAGGTCCTATCCTGACGAAACCCGGTGGCAGCCGCACTTTTATGACGTCGATTTTGAGTGACATTGTTTTATAACCTACATTTTGATGTATGCCTGGTCCTTGTACTCGATACATAGGTAAATACTCAAAATTGAGGTCATAAAAGTGCGGCTGCCACCAGGTTCCGACAGGATAGGACCTGGCAGGCAGAAACCTACATTTTGATGTAGGTCCGGTCACTCGATACATAGGAAAATCGACGGCCGGCTCCTGGACTATAAGACTTGTCTATTAACCAGCCTGGAGTTGGAGTCGCAGTCATTAAAATTTCCGGAATCAGAATCGGAGTCGGCCATTTTTCTTTCTGATTCCGAAGCTCTGCTTATAATAGACAAATTTTGCTTAGATTTAATAAAATTATTAACAAAGCAATTTTATTTACCTTTCCACAGGATTTCAAAGTGCTTATTTGTATTTTGGACTGAGCCGGACACGAAAGCGACGAAAGCACTGGAATCATCGACAAAGAAGATAGAATTTTCCGGAACTTCAGTTATGTATAATGGCCGAGAATATTTATTTTCAAAAGGCTTGGTGCCTAAAATGAAATAATAAAATTAATTCGTAAATTGCTGCTCATAACAAATATTTTCCAAAGACACACAAACATTTTTTGATTTGCTGCAAAAAACCTATAGCAGATTTTTCCACAGGCAAGGCTGCCACAAACGACTATTTTTTTTTTTTTTTTTTTTTTTTTTTTTTTTTAAGGAACAGAGTACCTTTGAAACCATTTCTTCAATTTTGAATAATACTGTAATATATGAGATGGCACAATACTTAGCACTAAAATTAAATTAAAAATGTAAAAAAAAAAAAAAAAAAAAAAAAAAAAAAAAAAAAAGAAAAAAAAAAAAAAAGAAATCTTGTAAAACAGCCTATTTTTCTAAAACTTATTATTATTTTTTTTTAATTTAACTTTTTAAAAAATCCCAGCTACTTTTACATATATGAATATTTTTGATTCGATTTTTTTTTCCTTATTCAGAATGTGCTACATAAAATGGCGCATAGATTTTTAGATGTTTGGAACTTTACATTTAATGATTGTTTTTTCCCTGCCGTGTACATTTAAAAATGAAGGAAATTTGACAAATTCTCAATTTAAAAATTAAAGAAAAAAACTATAAATTTGAATGTTAAATCCATGCACAAAATTTATTAAATAACCCATGGAAAAAAAATCAAACCTTTATTTAAAATTAGCAAAAAAGTCTTAGTACCTATCGAACAAGCAAGTTATAAAAATATGAAAAATCAGTTTAAAGGTTTCATTTGTTTGGATATTTGCTTTGGAAATATAAAGAAATTTTGCAATATCTCGCGATACGATCTATTGCCATATAGGTAAGAATGAGGCGTCAAAATATTCACAATTAAGGAGGCTTTTAGCTAATTTAAAAAAAAAAAAAGAAAATCGATATTTTGACCAATTTCAAGGTATTCTGTCCCCTTAATTCTATTTCGTATAGTTTTTTCAAAACAAAAATCATTAATGTACAGTTTGATAACATTTGGAAAAGAAATAAATGCAAAATGATTATTTTTAAAATAGTGGTGCGAACAAAATATAAAAATAGTTGCCTGCGCAGCTCTGCATTATAGGGTGCCTTATACTACATTTGTATAAGCATCTCATTTGGATTTGCTCGAAATTCATTTTATTCTGCAGAAAATGTTTATCAAAGGTGCACATTTTCGAATTGATTTTATGAAGATTGGATACAAATTAAAGTTGGGTATGTAACCTACAAAAACATAAAAGCACAAATAACTTATTTCTACTAATTAATACTAACTTTACTAATCCATAAAAAGAAAAACAATTTAGAGCTAAGTACATTGAGTCCGTAAAGTCATAGTGCACTTCATGGCCGGTTACAGAAAACCTACAAAGCAAGATGCAAATGTGAATCTTAAAAAGACCTGAATGATAATGTTAAGTCTATGGGGGCATTACTTTCAAATATATCGCTCAAATTTTAATATTTTTACCTGATTTTCTTTTGCATAGGATAGCTGAGGTCGATCTACAATTGGTTTAGTTTTTACTTTTTCGATTTTGGTTACATATATTTTTTAATATTATGATTATATTTCAGAACCGATTCCAACCGGTTCCATAATTTAAAGTAATTTTTTAAGAAAAACCTGAAACCAAAATCGAAAAAGTAAAAACTAGCTCGGTTGTAGGTCGTCCTTAGCTATCCTATGCTAAAAAAAAATCACGCAAAAGTGTAAAATTTGAGCGAAATATTTGAAAATAACGTTTTTATAGACTTAACATTATCATCAGGTTCTTTTTAGGTGACTAGTGTGGGTTCTTAACTTCGTGTGGGAAGAACTTGAATATCGTTTAAATGTGTGTAGAGCAAAAATTGGTGGTCTCATCGAACTACACTGATCAGGTAAGATGCTTGGAGAGTTTTTCTTTCATTTAATATATGTCACATTTCCTTTTTTCTTTTTTTTCTTTTTAATTGCTTGTTTGTTGACCAGTCAAAAGTGCATCATAACTTTACGGACCGACGGTATTTAAGAATGATATTAGTAATTAAGATATTTTTTGAGTAAAATTTTGATATGATTTGTTGCACAGAAAGCCCCATATTCAAGAGTGGACTTGCTTTAAATCAAAAACGGACAATTTTGGCCGAGGAGCTTTCCCTTTTCCATGCTTTTTTTCGTACTTTTGAAAAGAAATTTCGAGGATATATTTATACAACTAAAGTCGCGAAAAAAAAAAAAAAAAAAAAAAAACATTTGATTTGACTTTCAAACGAGTCTTTTCGCTTGACTGAAATATCCTCTTAAGGGAAAATACTCACCTGTTCCTATAAGAATGTATTCTCCCATCTCTGTGTTGATTGTTAATTGATTAAATGATATATTTATTCCCCTCCAAGCCGCTTGTGTTTCCAGGCGTAATAAGCTGACAGAATTCGGTATGTATGGCACTCTTTGTCTAGCATTTCCAGCTCCGTCGTACTTGAACAGACCTGCAGAATACAAAACAAGAAAGGTAAATAACACATTACACAGAAATTATGAAATATTTTCTATGTCCATTATAAGTTAAGCTATACATACAAAATTTTCATCTTTAGATGTGGGAAAATAAAATGTGAAAATGTACCTCTTGACTAACTGCTTGATTTGATTTGACGAGACAATCTTATGATGTCATATCGTAAATAATCTGAAAATTTGTTTATAATTTGTCTCTTATAGATTGTATAGGTCTGATTTCTTTATTTCTAGAAATAAGTATCTGGTGTCAAATTTTGTCGCCAATCTGACTTATTTGCTAAATATTTTCTCAAGTTTCTTGCCAAAGCCGAATTTCTTGATACCTTAAACAAAATAATTTACAAATGGCTGTAAAACTACTTTTAGAGTAACAATAATGCTCGAATTAGAAATTATTTTTGGTATTTTGTACCAATAACAAAACTTTGTACAGTTTAAAATTAATTGGACTTGTCAACAGTTACAGACATTGGTTCATCGAAATTCTGAGAGAAATGACGGAGATACAGCCATACCACTCATTGCAGTTGTTCGTTACAGACAATTTCCTTCTATGAATGAATAATAACTCCTTCCATAAGACCTGTATTAACGATAGTTCTTTCACAGCCTACAATCGCTAGATGACTTGTGTCATGCATTCAACTGTTGTCCCAATAGAATACATGCGATTAATATACTTTAATTCTGAACACTCAATTATGCTCCTCTGAAATTTTCACTCGATCCTTTTATCCTTCGTCTTATTTCTTGAAAAATAGTTAAATCCTTTCAATTACCAAAATACAGTTATTTCAAGGATTCAGAATTAGTCATTTAATCTTTTGCCCTGTATTCTAATTTTCCTCACACGCTCCCTTCTAATTTTACTATTGTACAAAATGTAAGGCTGATCTGCTTCGGTAACAAACCTCATATCTTTCAGGAGCACTGATGTAGTCGTAAAGAAATCAGAAGGTATACGCTACAGGTACAGGGAATACGCTAGAATCATGAACATTCATGGATACAGCATACGCCAGTGTTTTATTTGAGAAACAGACGGTATACGAAACTTCTCAAAAAAAAAAAAAAAAAAAAAAAAAAAAAAAACCCAGAGGGTATACCGGGTATACCTCAGTATACCCTCCACTAAACCCCTGTTCAGGAGGCGCTTGCAATCTTTTTTACATTGCGATCTGAAATACCCATTCTGTCACATGCTACTCTAAAGCTGCAGGTACACACTTGTTTTGCCATCCTTCAACTATATTCGAGGAAATTTTTTGTTCAGGACCCTTCTGCGGCTTCTTCACAATAGAATGAGGAGAATTTAAAATAAGTCAGGAGGTAAGGAGCTCAATTCTACTTGAGGTAAAGGCTCATGTTTTGCAGGACATCTAAAAGTAATTAAAAATCAAACACCGCGTTGCCACAATAAAAGAAGCTATCATTTTCTCATAAAAGCCCCCCCAAAAAATTAAAATACCATTTTACTTTTTAAATAAAATTTGTAGCCTTTAAAAACTCTTCCATCTGAGCTATAAAGAATGATGGATATAAAAAGAAAGAACATGTCTGTTTTCTAAATATAATCAAAACCTTTGACAAAAGATAAATAAATAAATGAATAAATAAATAAATAAAATAAAACTAAATAAAATTTTATTAAAAAATAAGTTTAAAAATAATTTTAAAAGTTAAAAAAAAATCCATGATTATTTGTCTCAAAGGCACAATAGCTTACTTTTGGGTCCCTGATTTCTCTGCCTCCCCTCCCAAACGCTGTTTCAATTTCTTCTTTATTCGATATCACGCTTTATGGGTCTGATCCCCACACAAGTTTTATCATTCGTTACTATTCTTTAAATACTAATTTTTTTCTTAAAATAAATTAATAAAAAATAATAATTTATGTAAAATCTGTTAACATTCAGCTGCTTTTAGAGAGTTACTAAAAATAACTCATTTTATCGCCATTATCTTTCTGAATTTTTACGATATTTAACTGATTATTTTTTTTCTATGAATCGCCCCACAACGTTGACTATTAGAATATGTAAGAAAGTCTTTGTTATCATTCGCTCATGCGCAGATAAAAATTATTTCATACAACTGCTCATATTTCATGAAATACTGAACAAAGTTATTTTTCAATTGTATTATATTGTTTATACTACACTTTGCTAATTTTTCTGAATCTGGCATTAAATGTGGTTGAAAACCCTGCATGTTATAAGCTGAAAATGTGAAAGAATTTTTTGAATCTTTTGTAAAAATAGCTAATGAACTGAAATTCAGTTTCGGCCTGTAAAACTTGTTTCGGTCAAACTCTAATTATTACATTTATCTTATTAATGTGCAAGTATTTTTTTTTAAATTCTAATTATTACATTTATCTTATTTAATGTGCAAGTATTTTTTTTTTTTTTTTTTTTTTTTACTCTTCCGAACAGAAGCCAAAATAATAATACAATACTTATTGATTGGTTTCTTCCAAACAAAATGACATAAGAATAATCTTTTCTGAAATTAATCCTTTAGGCATTTATTAATTTAGGTTCAAAAATATGGATTTAAAACCACAAACACTCTAGAAACGTCAATTTAATAACAAGTAACCTAAATTAACGCAATCACAAATTTAAGAGCTTTAAACACGTAAATAACCTACAAATCCTGAAAAAAAAATTATTCAAAAAGATTTAAGTTGAATGCTGATGAAAAGTTATCACTTTCATGGCCACACTGTTTTTCGTACATTTTTAGGGATTTTGCTAACTCAGATGAAAATAACATTTATTTTACGAGGGGTTCAGTTTAGATGCAGGCATTTATTCGTTTGCTTTCAATGCAAAAAAACATCATCTATTAAAAAGTGATGTAAAAATGTAAAAAATCACACATTTTAGTTTTTATAACTAACGAGGTGGAACCTGTCGAAATTCGATGAAAGAAATTCTTTAAGAAATAACTGTATCATTGATTTATAAAAAAAAAATCTACGAAATTAGTTAAAGTAAAAAATGCATCTTACGTTGGTCAGTTTAACTCTCAAAATATATTATTTTAAGCTAAAATTAGCAAAATACTATAAAACCGAATTATCCAAATTAATGAACGTAAAAAAACCCGAAATTTAATGGATTTTATAACAGACGATATTGTAAAAATAGTATACTCATATTAATTTCTATTTTTATTTTTATTTTCAATTTTAAGAGAAAATGGAGTGTTTCTGTTGCCACAATTACAAAATTGGTACTAAAAATTAAAAAAAAAAAAAATGTTTTCCCAAAATTTAATTGAGATACAGCTTTGAAACAAATTGCATATAAAAACACATTTTTTTTCTCTATACGACGGTATAGAAATTTAAAATGTAGGATGCTTAGAAGTGTAAAATTTGCAGTAGCGAAAATTGCATGGAAAAGTGTTGCGCATTTTAATTACTATTTTTTAAATTTTATTATTATTATTATTATTATTTTCAATTTTAAGAGAAAATGGAGTTATTCTGTTGCCACAATTACAAAAGTGCTACAAAAAAAAAACTATAAAAAATCAATGTTTCAAAAATAAATTGAGATACAGCTTTCAAACAAATCGCATTTAAAAGTACATTTTTTTTTTCCTCAGAACGACGATGTAAAAATTTAAAATGTGCGATGTTTAGAAGTGTAGAATTTGCAGTAGCAAAAATTGCAAAACCGAAAATCAGGGGAAAGTGTTGCCATTCGCAAAATGACGTATGCACATACGTTTGGCCTTTATAATATAGATAGATAGATAGATAAAACAGAGGTCCCCGAACGGGGCCCAAGGACGGAAGAGGTTAATGCATATCTAAATTAGCATAAAATAATGCATTGGTTTGAAGAATGTTAATTCTCAGTAATCGTGGAATAATGAGATGTTTATTCAAATACACCGATTTCCATAAAATAAGGAAAGAACTGTTTACTTGAAATGTTTCTTTTTCTTTTAATTATATTCAAATGTAAGTTGTTCCTGACAAGTAAAACAGTATATACTGTAATCAAGGTCATAGGAAACTTCATGTGACATCGTAAAAAACAGTTGATTCACAAAAAAAATTGTCTGAAGCTCGATCTTCAAGATGTAGATTTTTCTGTAATCACTAACGCTGCTAAAATTTGCCTGAAAGTGGTGTTGAACATAAACAATACGGGTTTCCCTCGATTAGTGCATTTAAGGGGGCTCAGAACTTGAAAGTTAAAAAAAAAAAAAAAAAAAAAAAGATTTATTTTGATTATTTAATTAATCCCGAACACAGTGCAAAAAGCCGCATAAAAATATTTGCATTTTTAACGGAGTTATAAGCATTTATGTAACAATCACTTTTAAAGCTACACCCATATAATTCAACTTTAAGTCGCGTTTTCTCAAAATTTGACTTTTGACGACTATCCGTAAAATTTCTAAAGGATAAAAAAAAAAAAAAAAAAAAAAACTAATTGGTAGAATGGCCTTTTTTTTTTTTCTTTTTGCATATAACATTATTATATATAGAGTGAATTAATATATATTTGATAGTTTAATATTTTTAGTATTTTTATTTTAAAAAATTGTATTTTAGAAAAAATTAATTTTTTAAATTTGAGAGTTTTTTTAAATAAAGTTTCCTTTGGGTGATTGTTATTTCTTTAATTCATTGTATAGAGAAAAGCTTAATAATTATTTTAAAGCAAAAATTAGGTTGTCCTACGGATGATGATATGACATCTAATTATTTCTTCGAAAATTATGTTATATAATTTTTGCTATATATTTTATTTTATTATATCGAAGTTCCTCATTCTATAATTTTATAAGACTACAAACATACATTAAAAATATCAAAAAGTTTAAATTAGTTACATTGAATACTTCTCTTTTTATACGGACCCGAATCGAGAGCCCTGTTTACATGTTTTTCTTTATCTAGGCCTGAGCCCCTTTAATTTAAGGATCGTACGAAGACCGAAACAGAAACCGAATTTCGGCAATATTGCTGTTTTCGGTCGGAAATGAAAACGAAAATGTTCAAAACTTTTTTTAATCAATTAATATACAAATAAATATACGAATCATCAATTATTTATACACGTAATTATACATATGACTTAAGTTGGCTTTATGTGACTCTGACCAAAACTTCTTCTTTCCTACAAAATAAAATAATGTAAATACATCTACGATGCAGAATGATTTTCTAATCATACAAATTTTATTTAATTAAAAAATATTTTAGCTATACACATTTCGATTTGTTTTTTTATAGTGGTTTTGTAAACGAACAATGTGTTATTCTAGAACTTTCTCAAAGAGTAAGTCGAAATAATTCTGCGTTTTCAAACTAAAAATTTAGTAATACCGAATAATCGCCAGCAACTTTCAATAAGCACGTGAAAAGCGTTTTCAAAGTTTAGTCATATATGCATTGCTTGCTTTCTAATTTGCACTCAAGTCTTGAATGAATCATGATAATTATGAACAGAGGAATTCATCGCAATAAATGGAGAGTGTCTCATTTGAGCCGATATACCTCAAATTAAACAGTATTGTTGAAAATTTCCGAAGGAAAAAATAAGATTTTTGGAATACAGAAGTTTCAGCTGAGATTCGGTCCGGCCGAATTTTTTGGAAACGGTTTCATTCAAAACGGGTTTAAAGCAAATATAAAAGATAAATTTAGGTGTGCATTACCTAAACCTAAAATATTTTGAATTAAATGAGATTCATATAAGTTAGAAAAATCTTTCTGTGCCGTTGATCAATTAATTACGTTATATTTTAGATGAAAATAAAAAGTTTTGGTTCCAAGGAACAGAAATATAACTTAGGACACACATATAATTAATTAATAATTATGTATATTTAATAAACAGATATAATTAATTAAAAATTATGCAATTTTTAAGTACGTATAATTATTTAATAATTATATATATTTGTGTACATATTAATTACTTAAACAACTTTTTGGACCTTTTCGTTTTTGGCCGAAAGTTGAAAGATTAACGAAATTCGGTTTCGGCCTTAAAAACCAGTGTCAGTCGATTCTTCATTATAATATCTATCTATACTAATAAAATCCGTGCGCCTCTGTCTGTCTGTCTGTCTGCTTGAAGCCGATTACAGTTCACAACGCGGGCGAGTTGGAAGTCGCGAGAGGTGTCTTTCGATTGGAAAAATTCCGGGGAAGTCATTTCGGGCATTTTCGAGACCGTGGGACCAAAATTAAAAAAGTTATGAATTAAAAACCCCTTGGGAATCGGAACGAAAAATGTGTCAATTCCCAAACGGAGCTCCGAAGCAGAACACTGCGTCACCTTGCGGTGAAGGACATGAATTTTTCCCCTTTGGCTAAAAGAAGAAACAGCCGAAAACCTCTTTTTCGACCGGTGCTAATTGCGTTTTTTTCCGCATCATTTTTTTTTTTTTTTTTTTTTTTTTTTTTTGACTTGCCGTAGAATATTTACCGTAGTTTTCGCTAAAATATTGAACTTAGAAATAAAACAGGACTATCGAAACTTTTTTTTTGCGCGTTTTTTCTTAAACTATCATGCAGACAGTTTTTAATGTAGAAAAAAACTGATTACATATTCAGAATCTGCGTAAAAATCTGCTTCTGATGAACTAAAAAATACGAAAAAATGTCTTATGGGCGCTTAGCGCCCAATATTTTTAACGGGACTATGGGCGCGAAGCGACCATAGCTCCGATCCACAATCTTTTTTTTTTTCAAGTGCACGTGGCCCACCGTGCGAAATCACATATTTTTAACGGGACCATGGCTCTTTAATTTACTTTTTTTTGTGCTTGAGGATTCGAACACCAAGACTTGCTTATTAAATGAATTTTTTTGCTTATTATATACTGCTTAATATCGAGGTTCGTTCGAAAAAAGTGGCCCAGCTAGCGGGCGTAGCTCGCTAGTATACTAATAAAATCCGTGCGCCTCTGTCTGTCTGTCTGTCTGCTTGAAGCCGATTACAGTTTGCAACGCGGGCGAGTTGGAAGTCGAGAGAGGTGTCTTTCGATTCGAAAAATTCCGGGAAAGTCATTTCGAGCATTTTCGAGAACGTGGGACCAAATTGTAACGGACAGAATTGTAACGGAATACTTTTGAATGTCCCTATAATTGAATTATACATCCGATTTTTATAAAATTTAAAACGATTTGACAAAATGTAATAGTTATATATTTTAAATTTCAAACGATTCGATTGGACAGTTTTTGAGTCGTTATATGGACAGACAGACATACGGACGGATTGAACGACAAGTATAGGTGCTGCGTATTTACATAATTACGAACGCACCTAAAATGAATCATATATTTACGTGCCGCCATTTAAAGGTCTGCACAGTCCCAGAACTGGCCTGAGGTCCATAGCCGACCCGGCAGAAAGGTTCTGTCTTTTCTAACGGGGCGGGCCGGAAGAATTTGAATAACATGTTCAATGGTACGGCCGGGCCGACAAACATAATAAAAGGGCAGGACCGGGAAAAAAAATGAACGGGCAATACGAGCAGGGCCGATAAAAAAAATTAGCGGGCCTACCAGCCAGTTATAAAGATTTCGGCAAAAACGATAAAATATGAGCTATTTTCAATGAATATGGCTTTAATGAAAATAAATATAAATGCGCGTCTCGAGCTGATGCTAGTTTGTCAACATCAATACAGAAATGTAACTTGTACTGTATAGTGATCGCCATTGGACAGTTACATTGTGTCTAACTCGGGCTTAATATTTTTTAGCAGACTCGTGCCAGGTTGAGATCAGGCTTGTTATGTTTTTCTACATATAGTCTAGCCGGGCTGGAACTAGACTTAATTGTTCTCAAGATTTGTAGGGCAGACAATATGATTTGTAAAATTACGAATAGCGATAAAGAACTTGTGTTAACGTAATCTTTGGGAATATACTTCTTGGTGGTTCTTAAATTCACTTTTCAATAAAGCGAAAGTTTGAAACCTTTTGAGACTAATTTTTAACTGTAAAGATTTGACAGCAACCTTATAAAATTGACAAGCTTGACTACTAAATGGATTTGGAATCGAATAGCTTTTTCCATTTTTGGTAAATAAGGTACTTGTATATACTTGTGACATGGTTGTAGATTTTTCTCCCTTCCCTTGCTGTCGCTTCCAGAAATTCGATTCAAAACGCTAACTTTGACAGTATTTTCTTAAATTGCTTGTATCAAAAAAATGGATAACGCCATTCGATTGCATAGTTTCTGAATACACTTGCTAATCTTATGCGTTTCCGAAAAAAAAAATGAATTCAGAAATGTATCAGAAAGTAGCTCCTTTGGATTTGAGAAAATCTTTAATAAAATGATATAGAAATGTTTTTATAAATCTACTTTTTATTATACAGCTTCGAAAATTATGATGTTTTTAACTTTCTTTTTTTTTTCTTTTATTCTAAACCATATTAGTTTTTTAATAACTCTTTATTTGAATGTTGAAAGTGTTAAAGAACATTGTCTTGTACGATTTTCATCATCACGAAACACCAGCAGGTGACGCCACATGTCAAGGACACTTTCCTTGTTTACGAAATGATAGACATTCTTGCTATGAGCATCTGCTCGATGTCATATTTTTTCTTTACTTTTTCTTCTCTGTTTATCTCTTATTCAGTGTAACGTCTGTACTAGAGCAGACATCATGTTATTAGCGCGACGCTCTTTTCTTTCATGTTCAGATTAATAGTTAAATTGTATATTAACTTAAAGCTAATTAAAGTCTAATGTAAAATTATATATCAACATACTTTATAAAATACAGTAGTCAATTATAGATGGTTTGACTTATTTACAACGACACAACATTCCGAGTTTCATCTCTTCTTTTCCCCCTAAGTTTTCGCAGCCTGCAACGAGAGAGTGAAAACGAAAGCAGAACCACTGACGCTGGAATACTTGTTGTGCTTGCCAAACGGACAGAGGTGAATAAGGTAAGTTCCTTATTTCACTTATTCAGCATGCTTCAAATATTGATTATTGTTTATACGGGGCTCAAATTTAACAATTGAATTTAAATTTAATAGATTACGATACTGACGCGCTAGCCCCAATTAACATTTGAGCAAAGTATTGAAGATAAAAATAAATAAATAAATGAGCGAAATATATGCACACGAAAAAAAAAAAATAAATAAAAATATTATATAAAAATAACAATATAATATTAAAATGCAAAACAACTGCCAACTGCATCATAGTGTGTAACATGTAACATATTATCTATTATCTTATTATCTTATTTTACTTACCTATTTACTTAGCGTAATAAATAAACTGAAAAATACGAATCACAGTTGAATTAGATTCGTGATTAAGATAAATCATAAAATAAACAAAACAGTCATAAAATAATAATTGATCTGAATAAAACAAAAAAAAAATTTAGCAATTACAAATATGGCTGCTGGAAAGGAAATCGCGCTAATCGAAAAATTAACCGATGAAAATTATAGCAATTGGGCCTTTAAGGTCGAAAATTTATTGCTAAGGGAGGATTTATTCACCATGGTCACATCCGAACCTCCAACCCCAGAAACTGCCCAATGGGTTAAAAGTGATGCAAAAGCTAGAGCTTTGATAAATCTATGTATAGACGATTCTCAAATTATACATGTAAAACACCTCAAAACCGCGAAAGCCGCCTGTGACGATCCAAATTGCATAACCACTTGGCACAGACGACTCGGACACAAAAATTTCGAATCGATCAAATCTATAACGAGCCAAAACCTCGCGGAAGGTATAAATCTTAGCAATTGTAAACATAATACAACATGCGAAAAATGCATCGAGGGAAAGTTAACGACACTACCCTACCCTAAAAAGGCTTCGAATAGGTCAAAAGAAATTTTGTCGTTAATCCACAGCGATATTTGCGGGCCAATGAGCACCGAAACTTTTACAGGAAAAAAGTACTTCATTACATTCACCGACGACTATAGCAGATTCACTACGACTTACTTACTCTCACACGAGGGAGAAGCGATAGTCAAATTAAAGGAATATGCGGCACTTGTCAAAAATAAATTTGGGAAACAAATTAAAGCAGTCAGGACAGATAACGCGGGAGAGTATCTAGGTGACGAATTTGAAGATTACCTAACATCTAACGGCATAGAACACCAGCTTAGCGTGCCGTACTGCTCACCCCAAAACGGCGTGGCGGAACGTAAAAATCGTACGCTCGTCGAAATGGCACGGACCATGCTCTCCGACGCCAATTTGCCTAAGCGGTTCTGGGGCGAAGCAATTCTCACCGCTACATACCTGACGAACCGTCTACCCACGACGGCTAACGATAACAATAAAACTCCGTTCGAATTGTGGAACAACAGAAAACCAAATTTATCCCACATAAGAACTTTCGGATGTAAAGCATACGCCTACGTAGAGAAAATAAAAAGGTCAAAATTGGACGAGAAAGCCGTAGAGGGAATCCTTTTAGGGTACGATAACAGGAGCAAAGGGTATAGAATTCACACTGGCGATAACAGAGTGATCATATCTAGAACCGTTAAATTCTTGGAAAATGAAGCAAATAGCACGAAACAAAATTCGCAAGAAAATGAAAACCCTTCCGGAGAAATTAAAATCGATTTGAACCTTAATGGACACAGTGAGGAAACCGATGAACCAGACACACATACGCAACCCCGAAGGTCACTAAGGGAAAACAGGGGAGTGCCTCCCGAACGATTCGGAATTAGCGCAAATATTTGCCAAATCGAAGAACCCAAAACTTGGGAGGAAATGCAAAGCATACAAGATCCCGAAATAAAAAACAAGTGGTTAGCCGCAACCGATGAAGAAATAAAATCACTAAAACAAAATAAAACATGGGTACTAGTGAAACCAACCCCCGGAAAACGTATAATTGGATGTAAATGGACATTTAAGAAAAAATGTAACGCTGAAGGTGAAGTAGAGCGCTACAAGGCTAGACTCGTAGCGAAGGGATATACACAAAAGTTCGGATGTGACTACGATGAAACCTTTGCCCCGGTTGTAGCCCACACTACCATTAGATCATTTTTGAACGCAGCTGTATATAAAAATCTAGATGTTACACACTTCGATGTAAAAACGGCGTTTCTGCATGGAGATCTCGACGAAGAGGTACTTATGTACCAGCCCCAGGGGTACGTCGAAAAAGGAAGTGAAAAAAAGGTGTGCAAACTAAACAAAGCCCTATACGGGCTCAAACAGGCTGCCAGAGCATGGAACGTTAAAATCACGCATATATTAAAAGAACTCCAATTTAATCAATGTAAATCGGACCCATGCCTCTTCAAAAAAGAAGATAACTCAAATGATTCCTACGTGATAGTTTATGTAGACGATATATTAGTAGCGGCAAGCACAACAAATACTAATAACTTATACAAAAATTTGTGTAAATCAATCGAAATAAAAAACTTAGGAAAAGTGCGATAATACCTAGGAATAAACTTTACCCACTTAGAAAATGGCAGTATCCTATTAGATCAAGAAGCAAAGATAAACGAAATAGTTGAGAAATTCAACTTGGGCAACTCAAAGCCCACATACACTCCAATGAGTCCCGACTACTACAATGTCGACTCAAATTTAAACCTGCTTGAGGAAAATAAGAATTATCGCAAAGCAGTGGGGGCTCTCCTGTATGTATCAACTATTACTCGCCCCGACATTTCAGTATGTGTAAACATACTCGGGCGCAGGAACGAGAACCCACGAGAAGCCGATTGGCTCGCGGTGGAAAAGGTAATAAGATACCTTAAAACCACGAAAGAGTTCAAATTCAAAATTGATAAGGGTAAACCCCCGATATTAACAGGATACTCTGACAGTGACTGGGCGGGGGATAAAACGGACAGAAAGTCCACAAGTGGACATGTGTTCAAACTCGGTAACAACATCGTTTCGTGGACCTCCAGAAAGCAAGGCTGCGTGGCTCTGTCTTCAACCGAAGCAGAGTTCATCTCCGCATCAAACGCCGCACAAGAACTTGAATGGATACTTGAGGTTCTCGAGGATCTGAACTTACACCAAAAACCACCCATCACCATATATGAAGACAACATCCCATGCATCAAATTAAGTGACTCTGATAAACATCAGGGAAAATCCAAACACATCACCGTGAAATTTCACCATCTCAGGGACCTTAAACTGAGAGGGACTATAACTCTTGAATATTGTGCTTCAACGGAAATGGTGGCAGACGCACTTACGAAGCCTCTGCCCAAACCTCAGTTCGAAAAACTGAGGTCGCAATTGCAGCTGATAGCCCCGCACTTTGAAAATCGTAAGTGGGGGTGTTAAAGAACATTGTCTTGTACGATTTTCATCATCACGAAACACCAGCAGGTGACGCCACATGTCAAGGACACTTTCCTTGTTTACGAAATGATAGACATTCTTGCTATGAGCATCTGCTCGATGTCATATTTTTTCTTTACTTTTTCTTCTCTGTTTATCTCTTATTCAGTGTAACGTCTGTACTAGAGCAGACATCATGTTATTAGCGCGACGCTCTTTTCTTTCATGTTCAGATTAATAGTTAAATTGTATATTAACTTAAAGCTAATTAAAGTCTAATGTAAAATTATATATCAACATACTTTATAAAATACAGTAGTCAATTATAGATGGTTTGACTTATTTACAACGACACAACATTCCGAGTTTCATCTCTTCTTTTCCCCCTAAGTTTTCGCAGCCTGCAACGAGAGAGTGAAAACGAAAGCAGAACCACTGACGCTGGAATACTTGTTGTGCTTGCCAAACGGACAGAGGTGAATAAGGTAAGTTCCTTATTTCACTTATTCAGCATGCTTCAAATATTGATTATTGTTTATACGGGGCTCAAATTTAACAATTGAATTTAAATTTAATAGAAAGTCTAACAATCTAGTTGCTATTGTGTATTTTTTGTAAAATATACTGCAAAATCATCCCATGAATATGTATGCAGTATTCTTTTTTTAAAATCTTAATTTTATGGTAAAATTCTGAATTTTTTCGAAATTGTAGAAATTTTCTCGGCCAGATCGGGCCGGGCCTGTTTTCACTGATTTCTGTACTGGCCGGGCCGGGCCTAGAAATGTAAAAATATAAACGAGCCGGGCCTGGAAATTCCGGTCCTTGCATGCCTCTACGTGCCAAGTGTTATTGCTTTTAATATTTAAACAAGAAAGAAAAAATCATACGTCAAGCCTAGCTTATGAAACACTTTCCATCACATTCAGAATACTATAGCTGAACTTCACAGATTAAGGTGAAAGATGACATCTAAAGGAACAATTTGGAAAACGCATGATGCAATTTAAAACCCATCTTCTTAACTTAACCAACTTCTTCAACTTAAAACCCAACCATGCATAATCGTAAAAAATACGATTTTTTTTTTTTTTTTTTTTTTGGGGGGGGGGCAGTTTTATATATGATTTATAAAGATGTATGTATACTACATAGTGACTATATGAAAATTTCCATTCAGTAAATTCCGACAATAAAGGGATGTTATTGAAACTTTTGTGCAGCTCAGTGTATGGTCTAAAAAGTTTATACAAACTTAAGTAATACTTTAAAAATTATTAAATTTAAAAACGCATACCCTATCTGAAAATGTACTAAATCTACATACACAATTATGAAGATTGATTTATGTTTATGGAGATTTATTCAATTTCATTGATGCTGAATTCTCATTATAGTCCAAAAGCCGACCGCACAAAACCCTAAGCCATCGAGCATATGAAAAATTCCTTTATTTTATGGAAGAGTAGTAATAGAGGAATCTAATTATCTATGTCTGCCGGAAGCGAAGTGGTGCATAAGTCAAAAATGAATACCACTAGTGGTTGACTCTTAGACTTAGCATTATGTTTTCATACTTTTAATTGTTCGGCAAACACAATGTTAAACGTATGAGTGAATCACTAGTGGTATCAATTTTTGGCTTATGCCCCACTTCGCATGGATGATTAGATTTCCCTATTACTACTCTTGATTTTTTCTTGTGCTCGATGACTTAGGGTTTTGTGCGGTCAGCTCTTGATCTATTAGTTGTGTGTTTGGCTCAGAGTTTGTGACTCACGGACAAATAAATATTCCATCTTGTGCTGCGGTTTTAGCCTTGCCTACTTATGATAGTGAGAAGTGCCAGGCCGGATTCAGTTAATAGAATGTCAGTGCGCTATACCGATGGCCTGGGCTCCAGTCCCGGTTTGGTTCCTTTATTACTCTGTTGGCTATTAGCCTTTTAAGTGAAATAATATGAAATAATATGAAAATGTACTTTTGGCAATTATTGTTCTTATGCTACAATACTTCAATTCCAGTTAATTTCCTTTTTTAGCCAAATTCTTTTGTGTGTCCCTGTAAAGTAACGATAAGCTCTATGCTCGCCACATTCTATTGTAAGAGCGTTGTAGTGCACCTAGATGATACATCTCAATTTCAATATTTTTCAATGATGTCATATCATTAAAATACACCGCAAACGATTTTCCCCCATAGACCGTGATCTAACTAAATTCTTTTGGGTGTCCCTGTAACTGAGACGTAAATTCTACACACTTCATTTTCAATACCGAACATGCCATAGATCGCCTGTAATAAACATACATCAGTTTAATTTCAATTAGACTATGTTTATAAGAGTTACAGCACGGACAGACAGGCGTACCGAATTCATAAAAATATTTCAACTATGTTGAAAAGTGTTAAAAAAAGAAATAAATAAGATAGGGAAAATTATCATAAAAAACGTGTTTTAAATATTCGGCCAGTTTATTGTCATATTAATGATGAAGAACTGTAGGTGTAGAATGAACATAGATTTAGATAATTATATATTACGGGTATCTCCCTAACCTGTACATACTAAATGACAAGCTATTTTCTTACTCCTCCTACTTCCCGCTGCTTGAAAATGTACTTCACCATTACAGGTTTCCGATGCGAATACCTGCCTAATGTATTTAATTTGCCACTGAAAGGTTCCTTGCCCCCAATATCAGCTCTGTACAGTTCACATCAACTTGATTGCTAATACCGAGAGTTTTATTCTACAATGTTAGCCTCAAAAAGATAACTACAAATTGCAAATCTTTAATACTGAATTATATAGTCTTGAGAGGAAAAAAATTAAACGCGTTCTATAAAAGTAATAGAACCAATAAATTGGAAAAAAAAACTCCTATTTTTCTTTCATGGTTTAAAAAAAAATATTGGTTTAACTTCCTTCATTAAGAAATAATAATAATAAATACTTTAATTTTCTCAACAGTAACTATGAAACTGATGAAACAAAAAAATAAATCCACAACCTTTTTTTAGTCGAAATACAAATTAATACGAAGTTTCAACATTTACTTTTAAATTTATTAATAATTTTAAAAAGAACCTATTTCAAATCTCTTCAAGCAATATTTATCTATTTAACAATGCATAACAACATTTATATATAGCTCTTTAACAATATTAATATATTTTTAACATTTATATTTATTAACCATTTGGAAAATGGTTGTTGTTTTCGGTCGAGAATAGATATATTTGAGACAGATCTGAATCTTTGTGGTATCAGCATTTTTAGGTGCGTTCGTAATTATGTAAATACGTAGCAGCTATAGTTCGTTCAGTCCGTCCGTCTGTCTGTCCGCATATAACAACGCAAAAACTAGCTAGCCGAATCATTTGAAATTTACAATATATAATTATTACATAATTTTGTCGAGTCATTTCAAATTTTATGAAAATCGGATGAATAAAACAATTACAGGGACAATCAAAAGTATTCCGTTACATTACAGTCAATGGGGGAAATTTTTTCAAATGTATTTTAATCGCTTGAAATTTAAAATACATAATTATTACATAATTTCGTCGAGTTATTTCAATTTTTATCAAAATCGGATGCATAGTTCAATTACAGGGACAATCAGAAGTATTCCGTTACATTACGGTCAATGAGGAAAAATGTTTCAAATGCATTTTAATGGTGTTACACTCATTCGAATATATTACAATTGATATGCATCTATAAAGTACATATTATAATATACATTTTGCATAATCTGTGGTGCAAAGAACATTTGTTATTGATTTACAAGGCCACACAAAAGTATTCCATTACATAATGGTATAGGGAGAGCACTGTTTGGTGCACATTTTAATTGCAATTAACTATTTACAATTTTATGGATTGATATATGAGAGTGATATTTTTAAAACTTCGTTATCGTACGAACGTACCTCATTTGCTACGCTTCAAGTGCAATTTCCAACTTGTTCTTTTTCTGATTGGTCCAGGAACATTAATGTTTAATTCATAGCGTATATGACTCTCTTATTATAAGCGACTTTTTTTCATCATTTTTTCTTTTTTGGGGGGGATGGGGGGTCAACTAAAAGATACATTAACTTTACTTTTAACAGAAATGGAGTACATCTATTATTATAATTATATGTTTTTATTAATGGAATACTTTTGTTGCCACAATGACAAGAAAAAGTTTTAAAAACTAAATATGAATAATAACTCAAAAAAATTGAGATGCAGCTTTCAAACAAAATGCATTTAAAAATGCATTTTTTCCCCATACGAATTGTGCAAAAATTGTAAAATGTGCAGTTTTAACTAACAATAAAATACTTTCGTGGAAATATTTTATCTAGCAGACATGCAGTGTAATTCAGCGAACAATTAACGAGATTTGAGTAAATTAAAATAATAAGTATAAATATTTCAAGACTGCATTATGGATAGCTATAGTATCCTGAATACTTGTAGCATAAGTGGCATACCAAGATTTTTGGCTACTAGTATTTTAGAACGGAAAAAACGTGATTTACAACCTCTGACAATAAAGTTCGGTGAACAGTCCTGTAACATTAATGTAGATGAAATATTAATGAAAGTTACCATACCATCTATCTAAATAGTCCCGCTGAGATCTGCTATACATGTCCTGGGAAATTCGCAAGAAGTCTTCTTTTGGGATGGAGTTCAAAACCTTCGTCACGTTTCGTTGGATGTCAGCAATATGGTCAAATCTCTTTCAAAGAGAGTTTGAGTTGTGGAAATAGGAAGAAATCTGGAGGATTTAGATCTAGCAAGTATGGTGGACATTCAATTTGCACCACCCCTCATGAATTTCTTTCGGTGTCTTGCAAAGCTCAAAACCAAACTTTAAACTGATCTTTTGTTCGTTCATTTTCCTGTTTTCAGTTAAGAACCAACACACTGAACAACATTTACTAGTTAGTAAAGCACGAACATAACAGAACGTAAACGACGCTCAGCTGAACAACGGTGGGGGAAGATGGTCAACACTTGCCTCTATGCAGGTGCAGCGTTTTGTTTCTCCAGTGTTGCCAGATCGGCCATTCTGAATTCCTTCACCGAATTTTTTTTTTGTCAGAGGTAGTATTTTATCGTGAGTTGTCAGTAATTGAATAAGACCAAGCAAACTTCTCGAAAATACCGATGACCAACATGTATAACAATTATCAACTATGTGATTTATACTCCAAAAACTCATGAAAATAGCCGGATATAATAATGGTTTAAATGATGTAAAATCTTTTTGACCAAAGTTTCATAGATATCAAAGGCTAGAATTAGATTAATCGTTTGCCGTAAATACATCAGCATTTATTTAAATAGAAAAAAAAATCACGTATTCTTTCATTTCGTGGAAAGCATTGAAATGAATAACTTTATGTTTACACTAACAATTAAGCTTTGCTCTCTGAAATTTTATGTTAATGTAATCATTACAGTTTCTTTCATTAAAACCCAACATCAACCAAACGCAAACATGCATACATGGACAAACAGATCCGCATAATAAAACTTAAAGAGTAACAGTTGCAGCAACTAGCTACCAAAATTTTAAAATACAAATAACCCTCCAAATAAGGGACACCTCTATTTAAGGGACAAAAGTTGCGGTCCCATAGATGTCCCTTATTTGGAGGTTTCACTGTTTAAGAAACTCCGAATAAGGGACACCTCTATTTAAGGGACAAAAGTTTCGGTCCCATAGGTGTCCCTTATTTGGAGGTTTCACTTACTAAAATTTATCTAAAAAAATATGATTACACCAAATAATGAAAAATATTTCATACGATAGAACTATAACATAAGAGTAGCAGAAAATTATAGATATATTAGTACACAAAAAATCCCCCCCCTCCCAATAAGCCACATGTTTTGTTTAAATTTTAAAAAGAGGATCTGTTAATATGATGCACAGAAACCATTTTTATCAAAAATTTCTTGTAAAAATGTCATTGTCAAATTTCATGTCGCTGATTCAGTGAGACTGCTAGCAATATCAGAATTTCTTTCGATAACGTGCATAGTACACGAATGTAGAAAGGATTCAGGTTAACGTAAGATTGTAAATTACAAAGTTTTATCCTACCTTTATATCTTAAGACAGACTTACGCTATGCAATCCCAGCCCAATTATTTCAGTAAAACGTGTAAAGTACTTACATTCTACTCATCATTGAATTACACCCCTATCAATCGCTTCTTAACCCAGCATTTTGAAGTTTTTTAAGCATAACTTAAAAATTACTTAGTAAAAAAAATTGCAATTTTTCATTTGCATGAAGCAGGACATAGTAAATATAAATGCATCAAAAAAGTTGTAGGTTGCAATTCATATTTTTGGGGGATTTTGCAATAATAGTGATTTTGTCCAGATTTCCGTTTTGGTTCCATTTTAAAATACAAGTTTTTAGGAAAAGTAATAAGTACATGTTACTTACGGTACGGGATTTCGTCGAACGACAACTTTATTTGATAATATGACCAATTTCCAGTTCCTGATATTGTTAGGAAGACTTTCGATGAACGAGACAGATACGGTATCACGCACGGTACGTCAGCAAACTTTTTGTGCCACTTTCTCAACAAGACATTTTGATCTTTTTGAGAGATGCCTGTTGTTATTTCGTTCACTGTTATGTTGAATGTCGGTTTTAAAAGTGTTGCATTATTTATCCAGTCTTCATCCTGATTGAGATACTCTATGGATGTTCTCAAATTTATAATGCTGGCGTAGTTTTCAAAACTAATATTAACGTAATATACCTAGAAAAAAATTAAAAAAAAAAAATATTTGTCAAAGATATTTTGTTTTAATTATAAATTTTAACAAAAAATATTTACTACTAAGTTTTCTATATAATCTTCTATAACTATCTTCTACTGGTATGCCCCCCCTCCCCAAATAATAATAATAATAATAATAATAATAATAATAATAATAATAATAATAATAATAATAATAATAAATTGTAATTTAACAAATTACAGCGACTATTTGGAAAGTAATATTTTTAAAAACTATAATTTTAAACTTATAAATGATTTCTATATTTAAAAAAACAAAAATAACATCATTTTTACGATGATTAAAACATAGCTTACGTAATAACAGAGTCCATAAACAAATAAAATGAAATTTCAGTTTAACAATTTTCGGTACTATACATTTTTAAGCTTCTAAGCATCACACGTTTTCAATTTTTACACTGTCGTATAAAGAAAAAAAATGTACTTTTAAATACAACTTGTCTGAAACCTGTATCTAAATTTGTTTTTGAGTTATTAATTTTTTTGTAGTTTTTAATACTTTGTTTGTCATCGTGGCAACAGAAGTATTCCATTTCTGGACATTAAGCATGGACCAATCAGAAAACGAATAAAATATAATAAGTTGCGGAATTCAACCAATAAAAAGATTCAGATATACTTCAGATTTTTCAATTCTCTACCGAGGACAACAACTATTTACCAAATAGTAAACAAAAAAAAAAAAAAAAAAAAAAAAAAAGACGGTATGATGATTTGCGTTTCATTTTCATAGGACTTCACATAAACAAAAAAATATGAAGATTTTATTAGATAAGATTTGTATTGTAGAACAACATACAGTAACTCCTTAACATTCGAGAGTGTCAGGTTTTGCGAAAACCTCCTCAAATGTCATAATCGCACATATTGGACTATCTTCCCATGTATAAAAGTGGGTTAGACTCTTGGACTATTACGCCAAAAATGGGAGAAGGAAAGCAAAAATTTGTGGTCAAGAAAACATTCAAAAAGTAAATAAAAAAGAAGAAAGAATGGGGTCACTTTCGGAACAAAAATTAAAATAACTATTCACAAAAAAAAAAAAAAAAAAAAAAAACTTCTTGTTAATATTAAAAAACTAAAAAATGATCGGTTAGAAATTGACTTCAACTATCCAATACAAAAAGAATTATTTAAAAATAGTGAAATGCAAACGAGACGTTTAAAAGAAACGTTTTAAAAATGTGCAACAAACTATGCAGTCATTCAACCTTTTTAATTAGAAACGGTTACATTACTACTAACTTATGCTTAACGGTAATTTAAATTTATTTTGAACATAATATATCTCACCCGCAGAAAAAAATGACACAGTTAGCAAAAATTCATTTTGCGTTTTATTCCACTAATAGGTCTATCGTAGATATGCCTTGCTATTCAAAAAGTTTGATAAGTTAGTTGCAGTTTTTGAGTGTCTCTGCGTTTTCTAGTGTAATCCTCTTTAGCAGACGGCATGATGCCAAAAAGAAAGAGTGGCCGAAAGAATGATTAAAAAGTAGATGTTGAGGCAGAAAGAGAAAATTCCGTGAAAATATGAGCATACTTACGTCACAATCTTCTTTGATCTCAAGCGAATAGCTTCCAGTTGTGTTGCATTCTGTATCACAACCAATAGTAAGACACACTTCATCTTTTTAAAAAGAAACAAATCAAATAATTAAAATTCAGATAGTTGATAAGAAGAATATAAGAATAAACTAGTCATTGAATGCCATCGTAATACTTAGGGGATGCGCATACCTAATGTTATCACCTTTTTGGTAATTTTGGACCCCTCCCCCCCACTTCCGACATCATACGTTATCATCTCTCGAACCCCACCCCCTATTTCCCCTCCTAATAATGTTATTATCAAATTTGAATTTTTTTTTTAACTTTAGAATTTATTTCTTTTATTTGGAACAATATACAAAACTGATTACATTTATTTTTCACATACTTTATTAATTCAAATGAAGAGAAGTCAATAAAATATCACTTTACATTAAATAACACTTTAAAGAAACAGTTACTACTTAAAAGTATTTTATAATAGCTTTTTGTTACATAATACACTCAACAGTAATACTGCTCTTTTCACTTGCCTTTCACTGAGGAAGAGAGAGGGGGGGGGGGGTATAAATTCATATGTCAACAAAATAAGTAGACAAAATTCTTTCTCTTTCTCTTTTATTTATAAGTAAACACAAGCTTCAATGCAAATATACTTCACATATAATTTCTCAAACAGTGCTTATACAGGATGAGTCATAAATATCGAAACAATAGGTTATCTCCTTAAATATTGCATCTAGACCCATACTTCCAATTGCAAAAATTCATAAAAAAAGGTAAAATTTCTGATAAGATAAGTTTCAACTCCATGGGGGGGGGGGTCTATTTGAAAAAATACGAAAATTAAATTTTTATACGGCTCCCGTAGAGCAAAATTCTCAATTAGGAAATTATTCCTTATCCATTCCTAAATTGAACAACAAAAATTTCATCTCCGTATCTGAAAACCTAACAGAGATATTAAAATCCAAAATTCTCCAAAATTCGTGACTTACATTACTTTACCATGCTTGTAAACGAAGAGTTATTGTCTCGTTTTCAAAGCAAATGAGTGATCGTCTACAAATTATCCGGTATTAAAGATAAGATCCGGTTTAAGACAGTGTCTCTTATTTGAACATAAAAAAGCAGCGTATTGATTTAAATCAAAACTTGTTTTCAAATTATGTTGATCGTCAGCACAGAAGGTCTGCATGGATCGATATCTAGGTCCGGTCCCAAACCGACTCATAGGGAAAAAAGTTCTGCCCGGCATGGAAAAATGTTAAAATCATAACCCAGGCCGGCCAAGAAAAAAATTTAAATCACAGCCCGGCTCAGCCGTGAATTTCTACATAGTTTTTTACTTCGGTGTGGTTAAAAATCCTTTCGTATGGAGGAGTTCTGACCAAAAATACTTATTATAGCTTTTCGTATTTTATATTTATACATTTTATTATTAAAGAATCGCCAAATGCTGTGATATATTTATTTTATCAATGAATCTCTGTTTATATGTAAATGTTTCACTTATATTTTAATATCGCTAATCCATATTCCGTGAGTTGGAGACTTTGAAAAAGTTATACAGTAAAACCTTTTAAGACGGAATCACATAGGAAAGAAAAAATACGTTATAGACAAATGCGCTTCCTAGGAGGGTTAAATGAAGTTTACTTTTTACTCAGGTATTATTGTATTTATTTTTCATGGATCAACACATTTTCCGTTTAAGACAGAATTCCGTCATAGGCAGATTTTTTTTTCTCTGGTTTTATTGCTTTTAATTGTTTAGCATTTGAATATACTATTATTTAAAAAAAATTAATTTTTAAAGTTAATTTTTAAAGTTTTATTTTTTTTTTCTGTAAAGTAAAAGCGATTTTAAAATCTACGTGGTTTTCGTAACAATTTTGATTGAACCAAATTTTACTCATTTCTGGCACGTATTAGGTCAGTCAGAGACAGTGACTTTAATACAGATTGTTCGGGACTGGGGTTGAAAATTTCGTCTTGTACAGACCTAGGTATTTCCGGTATGAAAAATACGTTAGGCCCGGATAGGCGAGATTTCAGAAAAATGTAACGTTTCGGTCCTGACCCGGCCTGGGACCAGAATACAGATTTTTTAACAGCTTCTCCGGGACGATAAAAAGTTGAAGTTATGAGCGATAAATTTCTAAAAATGACTTAATCTGTAACTTAGAAAAGCATTCTTTTAAATAACTAACGGGCAGTAAAATAGTACATTTCGTTTTTCTGAAAATGAATGAATAGTTTTCCCGACTATTTCTTGTCTTTAAATTATTAAAAAGTTAAGAATTATTAAAGAAAAAAAATACAAACTTGAAGCATGTCATTTTTAACTATTTTACATTAGTTTTATTTCGGACAAAATTGTAAAAATATTTACTTTTGAAAATATGATTTTTGTTAAATTATGTTATTTTTTCAATAAATATTTTAATAGTTTTAAAATTAATATTGAAAAACAAAAATCCTGAAACAAAATCAAAATTAGATTTTCATTTTTAGTTAAATGGAAAGAAACTGAAATCCGATAAATAATGTTTCGAGTTATAACGATTTTTAATTATCCCATTTAAACCAGTACTAACCATATAAAATTTTTATAAATTTTCGGATATGATTTTCTTAGCAAAATATATGGCTAAATATCACAAAAAAAGAAAAAAAATTAAAATTCTATCTCAAAAGATTGACTTTTTACACGTTTCCAAGAGCTGTTAAAGTAATATTGTCTTTTGAATTGCGCGCATTTCAATTTGTGTCTAATCCTTTAAAATCTGGTGAATAATTCAAACGACTATAACTGTGCGAGTTTTGAAGATATGAAGATGCAACTTTTTGTGTCTTATTCAGGACTGAATAAGGAAATTTTTCCTAATTGGAATTTTTATCCTACGGAGGCCGTATAAAAAGTTAATTTTCTTACTTTTTCAAATAGACCCCCCATGGAGTTGCAGCTTATTTTATCAAAAAATTTACCTTTTTTATGAATTTTTGCAAATGGAAGTATGGGTCTAGGGGCAATATTTAAGGAGATAGCCTATTGTTTCGATATTTATTACTCACCCTGTATATGCATACACTTTTGACAGGAGAATATAAATGTCAAACGTTAAAGTATTTAGATATTTCCGAATTAGATAATTGTATAATAATTTAATGATTTTAATAATAACTTTGTATTTTCATTAAAAAAAAAAAAAAAACAGACTCAAAAACATAACGTATCATTTTGAATCAAAGGCCATATTACAAATAAAAAGAGAAAATTTTGGTTGATGAAAAATGATTTCGATATCAAAAAACAACTCCCCCTCTCACTAGCGATATCTTACGATATCATGTGCCAGACCTTCCTTCCCCTAAAATGATAACGTTATATTTGCGCACCCCTTTACCTTACCTATCATGAATATGCATACTATAAAATATGAAAATAAAACACGTGTAAACTATTTATAAAATGCATCGCAATTTCAGAATAAAATTTAAACGTGTATTTAAATATTTTTAATATACATAGTAACGCTCTGTTATGGAATTGCAACAAATTATATGAATTACCAAACTACTCGTAAATTATACAAATTGGCATAATTCTTATTTTAAATAACGAAAGAACAAATAAATTAGTAAAAGATTAACAGAAATACAAATAAAACGTCAAATCAAAAATAGTTATGATATATAAATACATATAGCGTATTTAAGATCAAATGTACGCGGCATTTGCGATGAGTCATTATTGGCATTTAATCTTATATTTCGCCTTAATCTTTCGCCTAATCCTATATAATCAAACTGTCGCCAAATTATAGTATGGGGGTAGTTTTTTGGTCGACGTAATAATCAAGTAGTAAAAGAAACATACTTATAACCCCAAAAATTATAAACGTATTAACAAAATATTTTTTGACTCTGATTAAATGTCTCATTTCCAATTGAAAAATGTATTTTGAATTGAAGTTTGAATGAAATACGGGGTTATGAAAAATCGAAGAGTGTGGAAAATAGGTTATAAATATCTCGACAACTAATCATCAGATCGATTTCATTCATTATGCAAAATTTATATTTTCTTATTGTCTTTTACAGTCACTACTTAAAATAAAAAAATTCAAAATTTTTTATGTACCTTTCATCAGAACGAATATATCAAAAGTCCGAAAAAAATAGTTCCGGATAATCGAGGTTACTGATATTCAATAAGCTTTTTGCCCTTTAATAAATACTAAGTACACATCAAATTTTAAGTCTCTATCTTAATTTGTCAGGGAAATTGAGCGTTTACAGACAGACAGGCGGAAGGCAATTTTTTATATGTTTTTTGGAATCTCCAGGGTTTAAAACGTGTAAATACGTCATAAAAAAAATTTTTTTTTTCGATTTTCATATCGATTGCCAAATTTACCCTATATTAATTATGATAGATAAGTAAAATAAGGCATCATAATTAATTATTGTATGAATAATAATTAAATTAGCTTTAAATAAAATTGTAAGGAAAAAAAACTAATGGTTTCAGGCATAGCCTGTTGGCTATAACAAATCGATCCTATTGGATCGATTTGTTAAATGACGTCAATTCAAAATAGTTAAAATGGATTAATTAATTCCTTTGCAACTTTATATATAAGTGGGTTATAAATAACAGAGAAAAGTACATAGACTGCTTTTTATCACAGTAAAGTATGTAAATTTGCATTAAAATTTAAAATTTTATTTGTTAAGTGCAAAATAATTAATGTCGTTGAAACAAAATACTTTTTAACTTTTCAACACAGTTGAAAAGTGTTTAGGAATTCGGTTTGTCTGTTTACTGTATATGTCTGCCGTCTGTCCGTGTTCTAACTTGAGTAAATAGAGACGGATCACCATGCAATTAATATATGTTATTGTTATTCATAATGGCATATTCGGTATAGAAATTTCAAACATGTAGCAGTTACAGATTTTTTTTTTCTTTTTAACTATTTGAGAAAATAGTTGTTGTTCTCAGAAGAGAATTGGGAAATATGAAGTATATCTGAATCTTTTTATTGGTTGAATTCCGCAATAAATTTGGTTTATTTTATTCGTTTACTGATTAGTCCATGCTTAATGTCTAGAAATGAAATACTTCTGTTTCTTACGTTATTCGTTTTCTGATTGGTCTACGTTTAATGTCCAAAAATGGAATACTTCTATTGTCACGATGACAAAAAAGTATTAAAACTACCAAAAATAAATAAATAAATAAATAAATAAATAAAATAATAACTCAAAAATAAATTTAGATACAGGTTTCAAACAAGTTGCGTTCAAAAGTAAATTTTTTTCTTTATACGACAGTGTAAAAATTGAAAATGTGCAATGTTTAGACGTTTTAAAATTTGCAGTGTTAAACTGAAATTTCGTTTAATATTTGTTTATGATTGGTCCAGGAATATTAACATGTCTCTAAAAGTCCAGGCATATTAATATGATTCTGTTATTACGTAAGCTACATTTTTATCATCATAAAAATGATGTTATTATTATTATTATTTTTTTTTTTAATATAGAAATCATTTATAAGTATAAAATTATAGTCTTTGAAAAGTTTATTTTCCAAATAGTCTTTGTAATTTGTTAAATTTCATTTTTTTTCTTTTCCTTCTTTTTTTTTTTTTTTTTTTTTCTTTTCTTTTTAACAGGGACATTTAAATGAGTTCCGTTACATTAGGACTATGGGGAAAAACCGTTCGCAGTTGTTTTTAGCACTTTCCAACAAAATCAAAAAGTGTTTATGCATTCGGTTTGTCTTTCCGTCTGGACATCTGAACACGCTTAAACTCCCGTAAATATACTCGGATTTTTATGCAATTGACAAGGATAATTTAGGATCACCAAAGTTTGTTTAATATTGTATATGAACAATTTATGATTAATAGTTCATCTACACGGGTACTCAAAAGAATTCCATTACATTATGGCCTATAGAGAAAAATCATTTGATGAATATAATGAAATTATGCTATTTCAAATATATTGAAACTGATATAGATCATTGAATTTCACTACGATTACATTACAATAGGGCATTCATAGCATTTTTTATTTTGTTACAGGGACACACAAAATAAATCGGTTACAGCCTGTCTTTGAGTAATAGTTGCTGAAAAGTGCGTTTTTTATTCGATATGCGCTTTTAAATTTAACTATTTGTTTGCATGTTATTCGTTATATTTTAATTCTATGCCTCATACACAAGGCTGCACAAAAGTATTCGCGTACCATTATCCTTAAGTCCAGAAAAATTAGGTTCAAAAAGAGCTTAAAGCCGACACTACTGACTGAAAAAGACCCGGATGATAATATTAAGTCTAATGGGGCGTTTTTATTATTATTGTGGGATATACTCTCGCATGTGGGCTACACTCTGTGTTACACCTGAATCGGACTGTATTTCCCTCCGCCACTCTCCGGAACTCTGGGACGAGAGTAAATAAAAAAGGTGAATTATCGAAGCTGTGTGGCCGGGAGTGAAAAGAATAAAAAAGAAAATAGAACGTTTTTCGATGACGGCTAACGACGCTATGATTCCGACTATTTAAAAGCGAAGATTTAAGACGAATCTTTTAAGAACTCTAAAATATTTACGACGAATTGACGTTTGATAAGAATGTTATGAATAACCACAAAGAGCGATCTGATGTTTTATTTTTTTTTTATTTTTTTTTTTTTTTGTCCAGTTCGTCTGATAATAAATGTATGTGACTGTCAGAGAATAGTTTTTATTTACAGTAAGGACTCGTCCATCCTATAAAGTGGTGCCAGAAGTGCCCACCCAGCATTTTGCTCATTGTTATGAACTACATATTTTTTCTTAAGATTCAAGCCGGATATCATTTTACGGGTGAGTTAATTATTCCATATTTTATATTTACTATGAAGCTAGTCGACATCAAAGAACTGGAACTTGCATTTAAAAATGAACGTACTAATAAAATAAAACTCCTTCATAAATTATTGTTCGACACTGATGGTGATCGATCAAATCGAAAAAGAATTCGTGACTTCACTGGTTTCGATTTCGAAACGACCGGCACTGAATTCAAAAATAAAGTTACGAAAGTTCAAGCAGATTTTTCTTTAAACGATTTAATCACAATTTGTAATTTACTCTGTATCTCAAATGAAGGTTTTTTAACAGACCTTGCAACCAGATTAGTTACATATCTTTCAGACTTGAATTCACTCCAAGCTAACATTATTCAAAACGAAAGTGATACCGATTCGGAACCTGAAATATCTTCACATAATACTACATTGAATAAGGACACTGCAAGTAATACTGAATCATCAAATTTTGATAGAAACAAGCAATTTCCAGTTCAAAGTTTTTTGCCATCTACTATTAATTTTAATGATGTTGAAAGCGTTATACCGCCTTTTGATGGTAGTTCTTTTCAAGACATAAATATTTGGTTAAGTAATTTTGACGATGTCGTTAGCATGCTCAATTTATCAGAATTTCATAAATTTATATTTGCTAAACGATCCTTACGAGGAAAAGCCCAGCTGCTAGTACAAACAGAATTTCACATTAACTCGTATGAAAAACTTAAAGAACTTTTAATTTCTGAATTTGGCATTACTTATAATTCTGCTGAGTTACATGATATGTTAAATAAACGAAAATTACAAGAAAATGAATCCCTTGAAGAATAATTTCTCGTAATGAAACAATTATGTTCGCGCGGTAACATCGAAGATTCAGCACTGATGCAGTACATTATTAACGGTATACCCGACCCTGTTTTTAGAAAATCAATATTATATGGCTGCCAATCTATAGTAGAATTTAAACAAAAGCTCAAAATTTATGACAAAATTCGGCATGACTATGAGAACAGTAAATTTCGTAAATCTAAACCAGAAATGCCGTTGAAAGAGAAATCTTTTCGTCCAAAACCTGATCTTCTCTGCTTTAATTGTGGTTTAGCCAACCATAAAAGTAGCCAATGTAGGCATAAAGACAAAGGCCCTCGTTGCTTCAATTGTTCGAATTTTGGCCATAAGTCGGCTCAATGTGATCAACCAAGGAAATCTAGAAATAAGCCTGAAACATCCAATATTTCCACCATTACATCGAATACTTTTATGACCAAACAAGTAATTATTTCGTCAGTAAATGTTCTTTCTTTGATCGATACGGGAAGTGAAAGAAGTCTGTTAAAAGAAAGTATTTATCGCAAACTCCCAACGGTTTCGAACCTCGACATTCAACAATCACATTAACTGGATTAGGAAATACTATGATCAAACCCCTGGGTTTTTTCTCTACGGATATTACGATAGATGATTTTAATTACACCACTAATGTTTATGTAGTACCAGATTATTCTATATCTTTCGATATTATTATTGGTACAAATATTATACAGCAAAGTATTTTAACAGTTTCCCTAAATAATATTTCGATGCAAAAAATCAAGCAAAATGAAGATATGTCAAATAATTTTCTGATTAATGTTGCTCAAGTATTAGACGATAGTAATCTTGATTTATCTCATATTACCGATAAAACTATACGTTCAAAAATTACGGAACTTATTCAAAATTATTCCCCCCGAAAAATAAAGACTACCGATGTTACATTATCAATTCATCTGAAAGATGAAATACCTGTTACATGTCCTCCCAGACGCCTAGCTCTTATAGAGAAGGAATTTGTCGAAAAACAAATTTCTGAATGGCTTGAAAAGGGAATTATCCGAAAAAGCACCAGTAATTTTTCATCACCTATTGTCCTCGTAAAAAAGAAAGATGGTTCATATAGATTATGTGTTGACTATAGGAAGCTAAATGCTAAAACACATAAACAACGTTTTCCCCTCCCAGTAATCGATGGCATTATTGATCAGTTGCATTCTGCAAAAGTATTTACTACTCTTGATCTTAAAAATGCTTTTTTCCATGTTGAAGTAGAAGAAAATAGCCGAAAATACACTTCTTTTGTAACACATTCTGGTCAATTTGAATTTCTATACATGAATTATGGCCTTAGCGATGCTCCCTTAGTTTTTCAGAGATATATCTATAATGTTTTTCGCGATCTCATTAATGAAAAAGTACTTATCGTCTACATGGATGATTTCATAATACCGTCTGAAAACGAAGCCGAAGGACTCCAGAAATTAGAACGCGTTCTTACAACTGCATCCGAATATGGTTTAGAACTGAATCTAAAAAAATGCCACTTTTTACAACGAGAAATTGATTTTTTGGGTTACCACATTAAAAATGGTCAACTGCATCCATCTCCCTCAAAAACTAAAGCTGTTCTAAATTTTCCAGAACCTAAAAGTGTAAAAGATGTACATTCATTTCTCGGACTAACCTCATATTTTCGTAAATTTATTCAAGATTATTCTTTAATAGCTAAGCCCTTAACCGATCTCCTTACAAAGGACACTAAATTTCACTTCGGTGACCAGCAGCGAAATGCATTTAATCAGTTGAAACACATTCTTGCTTCAGGTCCTGTTTTAAGCATTTATAACCCTAGTAATGAAACAGAAGTTCATTGCGATGCTTCTATTGATGGTTACGGAGCAGTCCTCCTTCAAAAGTCTTCTATTGATAATCAATTTCACCCTGTCTACTTTATGAGCAAAAAAAAACCACAGATGCTGAGCGTAAATATTCGAGTTATGAACTAGAAGTTTTGGCTGTCATCGAGGCTCTTAAAAAATTTCGTGTTTATATTTTAGGTATTCCTTTCAAGGTAGTCACAGATTTCAATGCATTTGCCCTAACTATGAATAAAAAAGATCTTTGCACCAAGATAGCTCGATGGGCTTTAATGTTAGCTAATTATAACTATACAGTCGAACACAGACAAGGTACACGTATGCGCCACGTCGACGCTTTAAGCAGAAATCCGGTATGTATGACCATTCAAGACAGTTTTACTTCCAAAATCATACAATCACAGAACACTGACGAACACATACAGGCCATCAAAGAAATTTTGAAAACAAAGCCATATGACAATTATTTCCTCAAAAATAACGTTCTTTATAAAAATCATAAAGGTTACGATCTGGTAGTTGTGCCGGATGAAATGCAGCTAAACGTCATTAAACACGTTCATGACAAAGGACACTTCGGACGCAAACGTTGTGAAGAACTCCTTCACTGTCAGAAAAATTCGTCAATATACACTAAGTTATCGTTATTTTTTCACAAATAATTTCTGTTCTCCCAGAAAACGTATTTGTTCTGTGAGTTCATTCCGAGCGTCGAAAAATGAGGAAAAGTTTCCGTTTCTATCCAGCACGCATGCGCATTGGGTCTGTTAGTAATAAGTTCGAATTTATTTTTAAAATGAAAAACAAAAATATTCTATTGATTAAAATGTCTAATTTAGTTTTAAAAGACAAAAATGTTTTCGAATTTAAAAATAAATAACAATTACTTTCTTTATTCGTTCAAAAATTCTCACAAATAGAACATCCATGTTTTTTCTCTAACATTCTACGTAATATATTTAAAATTCACATTTTTATACTATATTAATACTAAACGTAAAAAAAACCCAGCCACAGTTTCATTAAAGATGAAATCTTTCCGAGATTAACTGCATAATTAAAAGCTTTTTAACGAAATACACCAACCCACACCATATGAAATGAAGAGTTCTATTTTAACGCACAATCATCATGAGCAGCCGTAGCGCCGTGGATTAGCGTTGGTCTGGTAATCCTGGGGTCCTTGGTTCGATCCCCGCCTCTTCCGCATTGATTTTTTCCAAACTTTTTTCAAGTGACGGATATTTTTCCTCTTTTGACAGAGAAAAAAATAAACAGAAAATCGTCAATATACAGACAATTTCTGGCAGCAGTGCTGCCAGTGCATTTTCTGTGAAAAGACGGAAGTTTTTTTGAGAGTGTTAATGAAGAATTTTTTATCCCTAATATGGCAAATAAGATTGATAAAGTTATAGCAAATTGTGTAACATGCCTTTTATATAATCGGAAACGTGGGAAACAAGAAGGTGAGTTGCATCCCTTACACAAAGACGAGACTCCCCTCCAAACCTACCACATTGATCATTTAGGCCCTCTCGAATCAACTAACAAAAACTATAAACATATTTTGTCCTTAATAGATGCATTTACCAAATTCGTGTGGCTATATCCCTGTAAAACTACTTCTTCTGCCGAAGTTATATCGAAGTTGCAACAACAAAGTTATACTTTTGGCAACCCTTCCAAAATCATTAGCGATAAAGGTCCTGCATTTACAAGTAAAGAATTTGCTGATTATTGCCAAAATAAAAATATAAAACACGAGACAATTACAACTGGCCTTCCCCGTGCTAATGGTCAAGTAGAGCGACTTAATTCCATCATAATTTCAGTAATCTCTAAAATGTCCAAAGATGAACCGACCAAATGGTTTAAACATGTTCCTAAAGTTCAACAAGTCATTAATTCAACTTACCAACGAAGCATTAAGAGAACGCCATTTGAAATACTATTTGGGACAAAAATGAAACAGAAAGAAGATTTACAAATTATTGAACTCCTAAACAGTGCAGTCGAAGAACAATTCATGAAATATAGAGAAGAACTCCGAAAAGAAGCTAAGAAGAATATTCTGGAAATTCAACAAGAAAATCGCAAGCATTATAATTTAAGACGTAAGAAACCCCGGAAATATAACCTTGGAGACTTCGTAGCAATTAAAAGAACCCAACAAGGACCAGGGTTAAAATTGAAGTCTAAATTCCTAGGTCCATATAAAGTAACCAAAGTGAAGTCTAACGACACCTACGACGTAGAGAAAATCTCATCAACTGAAGGACCGATCAGTACTAATTCCTGTGCTGAATACATGAAGCCTTGGCATGACGATAACTGAAACTTTATTTTTTTTCCCTTATCTTTAATGGGCATGTGTGAACATTTTAAAAGTCAGCGATTTTAAAGAAAATTTTCATAAGATGTTACACCATTTCAGAAAAAAGACGACTGATCTTTCTAGTGTACAAACGAACTCTATTTTTTTTCCCTCTAAGTACAGTTACTGTTTTTGTTTTTGTTTTTGTTTCTTTTCAGATTCTGTAAGATCACATGTCGCTGCGGCAGCTCCAGATGTCAGAACGACCGCATGTGGGATATACTCTCGCATGTGGGCTACACTCTGTGTTACGCCTGAATCGGACTGTATTTCCCTCCGCCACTCTCCGGAACTCTGGGACGAGAGTAAATAAAAAAGGTGAATTATCGAAGCTGTGTGGCCGGGAGTGAAAAGAATAAAAAAGAAAATAGAACGTTTTTCGACGACGGCTGACGACGCTATGATTCCGACGATTTAAAAGCGAAGATTTAAGACGAATCTTTTAAGAACTCTAAAATATTTACGACGAATTGACGTTTGATAAGAATGTTATGAATAACCACAAAGAGCGATTTGATGTTTTTTTTTTTTTTTTTTTTTTTTTTTTTTTTTTTGTCCAGTTCGTCTGATAATAAATGTATGTGACTGTGAGAGAATAGTTTTTATTTACAGTAAGGACTCGTCCATCCTATATTATTATTATTATTATTATTATTATTATTTTTTTTTTTTTTTTTTTTTTACATAGGATAGCTGAGGACGATCTACAGCCGGGCTAGTTTTTACTTTTCCGATTTTGGTTATGTATTTTTTATTATGATAGTTTCAATTTCAGAAACGGTTTTAACCGGTTTCGAAAATTAAAGCAATTTTTTAAAGAAAATCTGAAATCAAAATTGAAAAAGTAATAAAAACTAGAAGTTGTAGATCGTCCTCAGCTATCCTATACCCCATAGACTTAACATCATCATCATCATCCGGGTCTTTTTTATTGAGTAGTGGAAAATTCTAGTGTAAGTGTTTCCAATGTCTTACTTTATGTTTTCGGGAGGTGCTGAACACAAATTTGAAACCGTCCTACAAAATTTCTCTCGGCAAATATGAAAAATATTTTTAAAAATCATTAAAAGTAGCAGATCTTTTGGGTTTTTGGCTTATTAATTGCAAAATAGGCTTTTTGCGCAAAAGTTACCCTATATTAAAATACAGACGATAAAATTGCCTACAATTTATGCTTTTATCTTTATTTATTTTATTTTTTATTTTTATTTTATTTTATTTTATTTTATTTTATTTTATTTATTTTTTTTTATTTTTATTTTTATTTATTTATTTATTTATTTTTTGTACGAAATACGGCGTTTATGAAAAGCGCTGAAAAATCGGCGAAAGTCAGCAATTTTTGAAAATCGAAAAAAAGATTCTTTTCAAAGCATCTTTGGTATATTGTATATGACGTATTTAGGATTAATATTTCATTTACAGGGTCACACTAAAAAAAATCCATTACATTATGGTCTATGGGAGGAAAATCGTTTGCAGTGTATTTTAACGACATTACGCTATTGCAAATGTATTGAAACTGATATAAATAATTGAATTTCACTACGATTACATTAGAACAGGACATCCGTGACATTTTTAATCCATTTACAGGGGCACACACAAAAACCGCCTTTACTTAAAATTGTAGGAAATCCGCTTTCAATTTCGGCATGCGCTATTAAATTTAACTGTTTCCAGATGCGTTCGTAATTATATAAATACATAGCACCTATAGTCATCTGTCTGTCTATCTGTCCACCTGTCTGCCCGCATTTAACAACACAAAAACTACCCAGCCGAATCGTTTGAAATTTTAAATATTTATTTGTTGCAGAATTTTATTGAGTCATTTCAAATTTTTGTAAAATCGTATTATAAATAGTGCAAATACAGGGACAGTCAAAAGTATTCCCTTACATTACGGCTGATGGGATAAAATAGTTTCAAGCGCTTTTTAATGATGTTACACCCACCGAAACATAATAAAATTCATATTCATTTATGAAAGACACTAAAATATGCATTTGTTGAATAGTCCATACAAAAAACATTTATTATTCACTTACAGGGCCACACAAAAGAATTCCGCAGCATCATGGAATAGGAGGGGGGGGGGGAGTATTTGCGGCAAATTTTAATTATGTTAAACTATTCCACATATAATAAAACTGATATACGTTTCTTAGGTTTACTACAAGTTACTTCCTGCGTAACAGAAATTGCATTTCCATAATTTTCATATTGTTGAATTAGATATGATATTTTAACTTATTAAATGATGCAGTTTTGTTACATCAGTCTGATTGTGTTGGAATGCGTTTCATAATCTATGCTTGATAAATAATTTTTTCTTTCTTATTAACTACTATTGTGAATTTTAAGACGGCACATATAATATTTCCTTTCAAATAACAAAAGTGAATATTAAAAAGAGAAAGAAAAAATTATTGAAAACTGCATTAGATTCAAAACGATGCATTTAAAATGTCTTACTTAATTTTCTTTTCTTATAGCGCGGCTAAAAAAATATCATCAAGCAAAGATTCCGAGTATTTTAATTGTTTAACTGATCTTATGTAATCAAACACGTAAATAGCCAGTAGATGTTTAACAGCAGCTGATTCAACCTTAGAATTCTCAATCAAAGGGAAATGAATGGAAATCCGTTTACAAAGAAATCGTCACTTAATATATACAGTAAAGCATCGTTTATACGACGATCACTTATACGACGTTTACATTTATACGACGTTTTAATGTGGTCCCGACATTCCTATTCATTTTAATATAAAAATATATCTTTTATACGACGACCAAAATCGTTTATACGTCGATTTTTCATTTTGTATAGGTTTATTTTTGTTTATTTTTCTTGTGTATTTTACGAACGAGCGGACGTTGGCAGCTATGAACAGAGCCATCGTTAAGACTTTTCATTGGTGGGGGAGAAGACCTTAAATTGCCAAGTCAAATTTTCATATTTGCCAACTTGTTTCATAATTTTGCCTAGTTACCACACTTAGAAAATGTAATACAGTTCTTATTTGTAAAAAGTTCAATAATATTCCCAATTAGAGTTGTAACTTTTGCAACTTCTATCTAAAAATAGGAAATATATTACAGTTTTTATTAAAATTTTAATGAAATTTGCCAAGTGTAACAACATTTGGGAATTATTAAAATAGGAAATAAAGCCTTTGTGCAAAAATGTTTAAAGATAAAAAACCAACGATTATAAATGCACAAATAAAGTAAGAAAAGGTAGCAAACAGCCGTTTCGAATCTACTATGGAGATTCTTCATCAGTGCAAAACTCAGTGAGCTAGAAGCTCTTTGCTCAGTTTTGCTTTTTCTAGCTCGCTGAGTTTTGCACTGATGAAGAATCTCCATAGTAGATTCGAAACGGCTGTTTGCTACCTTTTCTTACTTTATTTGTGCATTTATAATCGTTGGTTTTTTATCTTTAAACATTTGGGAATGTTTGGGGGGAGGCTCCCCCCCTGTCCCCCCCCCCCCCCCCTTAGCGAGGCCCCTGGCTATGAATGACACCAAAGAGCGTGTTTAAATGCACTCTACATTATAAAAATGTGGGCTGTGTTTGATTAGTCTGAAAAACCAGCTTAGGTGTAACAGATTACACTTGGAGGGGTCATTTTTTTTTTCAGGGATGGTCACAGCTTTCCCGACCTGTTTCAAGTTGCAAATAGACTATCCTTCTAACTCTTATCAGTATTGGCAACTTTTAGTTGGCCACGCGGGGTTTTTGAGCTTTGACTTTAAATGGAAAGGAAATGATGTACTGCAAATGAGGAACATTTCGGTGAAACATAAATAAAGGTAGGCATATTTAAACTGCTTTCTAATCCCCTCCTTTTTTTTTTCTTTCTTTTTTTTTTTTTTTTGTTTATTTTACAAACTGATGCAAATCATCGCGTTAAACATTAAAATTAAATGAAAACAAAATTAATTCTAGTTTTGGAAGTGAAAATCGATTATACGTCGTTATCGTTTATACGACGTTTTTCTGTAATCCCTTCGGCGTCGTATAAACGATGCTCCACTGTATAGGGTAGATGTGCCAGTAATGGACCCCCTTAAGGAATTTCTCTAAAAAATAATTTTTTATTAATAGTTATAATTATTGTATACAATTTTTTTCATATTATATTAATCTTTCAACAATATTTAACTAATCCCATAGTTATATTTCCCAATAGAAATAAAAATTTAATTTTAAATAATAGAAATATATCTAAACACCCAAAAGCCCAGTAATGGACCACCTATGTTCCAGTAATGGACCGCCTATGTTTTAGTAATGGGCCACACTACAAAAAATAACAGATAATTGCTTTTAGGTGCGTTCGTAATTACGTAAATACGTAGCACCTATAGTTATCGTTCAGTCAGTCCGTCCGTCTGTCCGTCTATATATATACCGCATATAACAACGCAAAAACTATCCAACCGAATCGGTTGAAATTTAAAATACATAATTCTTACATAATTTTGTCAAGTCATTTCAAATTTCATGAAAATCGGATGGATAGATCAATTACAGGGAAAATCAAAAGTATTCCGTTACATTACGGTCAATGGGGAAAAAAGTTTGAAATGCATTTTAATCGTTTGAAATTTAAAACATAAATATTACATAATTTTGTCGAGTCATTTCAGATCTTATGATAATCAGATGCATAGATCAATTACAGGGACTATCAAAAGTATTCCGTTACATTACAGTCAAAGGGGAAAAAGTTGCAAATGCATTTTAATGGTGTTACACTCATTCGAACATAATAAAATTGACATGAACCTATGACGTATATATATACTAAAATATAAATTCGGTACAATCTGAGATGCAAAGAATATTTATTATTAAATTACAGGGCCACACAAAAGTATTCCACTACATAATGCTATACGGGAAACATTGTTTGGGACATGTTTTAATTATATTAAACTGTGCCACATTTTATGAATATGATATACGTTGCTGAGGTGTAATGAAAATTACTTCCTGTGTGTTTATAGGAACACAAAGAGTTCAACCACTGTACTGTATCCGAAGTATTGTCTACTATATCAGAAAGATCTGTATATTTTTAAAACTTCGTTGTCGTACGAACGAACCTCATTTGCTACGCTTCACGCATAGGCGTAGGAACCGGGGGAGCTGGGGGAGCTCTGGCTCCCCCTGGGATTTTTCAGACGGGCTCAGCTCCCTCAAGAGAAATTGAAAAATAAAATTTACTTTTTCTAGAAAATTCACGGGGAAAGGACGAGTGTCTCCAAACAAAAGATAGTTTTAAGTAGATAAGAACAGACAAGCTATCCTTCCGCTCGCTCAATCTAGAATCGATACTGCCCGTATGTTGTGGCGGATCTAAGGGGCGGGGGCAGTGCGAAGTCCCTCCTTTTTGGGCTAATAAAGGGTTTACAAATTGACATTATGCATCCTCAGAAGAAATAACTTGGGGCGAAGCTCGAGCCCGTCACGGCCTGGCACAGATCACGCCAGTTCCAAGAGACTTGGACTGGGGACGGTTTTCTCTCATTTTGATTCGGATCGTGTCCTGATCTTGCTTTATTTTAGAGATTCGGGTGGGGACAGTCTTCTTTTCTTTCCAGACCGAGCCTGATCTGGACTTCATTTTTCCTAGAATTTTATATTGGACAAAATTATCTGGTCATGGCTCGGCCAAAAATAAAAGCTAAATATTCAGTCCGTCTCTGATCTAAATAATATGATAAACATTATTAGCCCGACCGCAACCTGTGCAGTTAAACATTCGGTACGTCTCTGATCTAGATAGTATGATAAACATTATTGGCTCGACTGCGATCCGTGCATTTCTCTAAATTCTTTCCCACGAGCCCATGTTGGGTTAAAAACTTTCTTACTTGTTAATCGTAAAAATTATTAAACATAGAAAACGCGAATTTCATCAAACAGTCGCAAATAAGGGCAACTTCTTAAAGAAACGCGAATTTCGTCAGAGGGTTGCGAAAGAAATACGCATTTCATCAAAAGGTCTCAAAAAACCCTCAAATTTTGTGAAAGGATTAAGGAGAAAACGTGAATTTCTTCAAAGGATCACGTTCACGGATAAATTCGAACTTCGTTAAAGGATCGCGGATAAACGCAAATTTCGTCAAAGGATCGCGATCAAAATTGGGTCAACTATTCTCGCAAAAGTAAAAACCAAATCTGTAACTGACTGAAATCCGAAATGTATGACAATCTGTCCCCATGCGCTAAGCGCAGCTAAAAAGTAAAAGTCAATCCGGCCGATAGCAAAATGTAGTTGTTAACTGGACCTAGACCCGACCCGAAGCATAAAATCAAAAATTAACTTGACCCGCAGCAAACAGTAGAAGTTAACCGGATCCAAAGGCGACCCACAACAAAAAGTAAAAATTAATCCAATCAGCAGCAAAAAATAAAAGTTAACCGGACATCAAATTTTGCGAAATAATCGCGGAAAAAACACGAATTTCTTCAAAGGATCGTAAAATAGGCGCACATTTGGTCCAAAAATTGCAAAAAAGATCGTAAATTTTATCAAAGGACTCACGCTAATCAATTCGGGTCAGCCCGAATCCTTCTCTCAAAAGTAAAAACCAAATCTGACATTGCCCCATATCAGAATTTTATGTCAAACTGCCCCAAATGCACTAAGCACAGCTAAAAAGTAAAATTCAACTCGACCTACAACAATATGCAGCAGTCGACAGGACTCAAACCCGACCCAAAAGCATAAAATCAGAAACTAACTCGAACGGCAGCCAAGCGTAGAAGTCAACTGTACCCAAACACGAACCATGTAGAAATAACCCAACCAGGATAAAAAAAAAAAATGGAAACCAACCGGACCCAACCACGACCCAAGAAAAATTAACCCGACCAGGATAAAAAAATGGAAGCCAATCGGACCCGAACCCGACCCACAGCAAAAAAGTAGACGAAACACGACCCGCATTAAAAAAATGAGCTCCGACCTGTGTATGAAACTGGAGTTTCCAAATTTTTAAAATCGCCCCCCCCCCCCCTTGAGGACTCTCCAGATCTGCCCTTGCACATCGCCGAACAACAATGTATCAATATAGGCTCAATCCCTTGATGCTATTGCATATTTATAAATAAGACTCCTTTAAAATTGATTTAGAAGAGATTGTAAATAATTTGTAAGCCAAACAACAGAAATAAAACACTTTAACTTTTGGTGGGAGTGGGAGAAGCCTGAAATTTTAATATTTTATTCAGTATCGTCCATAAATTTAGTGTCATCAAGTATATCGAATATAAATTAATTAAACTGGATTAAAAAGTCCGTGATCTTTTGATATGCTTCTATTTTATGCTCTTGTTTGTGAAAAGTGCAACACAAGAAACCCTCCGAAATGAATGAAACTATGAATGAAATGATCCTCGCCACTAGCTTTTAACAATATGCTCCGCAAGGGCGTGCGAAGAGAAAACAGCGCTTAGGGAAAGTTTTAATTTGGAGCTGCTTTCCCCCAACTTTTTCTTCTGACAGGCCAAAAAATGGCGTTGGCAGTATAAATATGGGGCCTTTTAAAATTCCACGCCCGGGGCGACCGCCCCATATGCCCCCTGCTTTCGCACGGCGCTGATGCTCCAGCTCCCCCTGTTTTTTCAAAGTTCCTACGCCACTGGCTTCACGTGCAATTTCCAACTGGTTTCAATTGTATTTTGCTCCAGAACTTAATGAAAGTATAATAATAATAAAAAAAATATATTAAAACTTAAGTTACAAATTCATTACATTAAAGGATTTATAATGAAAAAACATAAAACAAAATATTTAAATTTCAGTTATGAATTTATTATAATCAAGGATTTATAATGTGGATATAAAACAAAATATTAATGATATTATTAACTGTTTATTATTAACTAACATTAAAGGATTTATACTGTAAAGATATACAACAAAATATTTAAATTTAAAGGATTTACGAGATAAAGACAATGTTTTACTGAAATCAAGTTTAGATGAAATAAGGCACTAAAAAAAGTCTCCAATGTTCATTCATATCATTATCTAAGTGATGTGCTTTGCAACTGTGAAATATAAATAACAGATCTTCAATTTTATCTTCTCTTTCCGATAGTGCAAACTGCTCAATATGGAATTTTAGAATGCATTTAAAATGATAAATGTTTTTGCACTATCCAACCGTTTTCAGATAATCATATAGCCCACCAATTTGGTACAGATTGATTCCACAATTTCCCTTCAGAGATGCTTATATGGATATATTATCACCAATGGAACAATCTCATTATTTGCTGAAAAACATCCCATAACAGTGATTTGTTCTTTTTCGTTATTCGGTACTAACATAATACACATCTTTAACTGATTTTGGTCCCAAAATTTTCCTTGTTTTAAGAGCACTAAAGAAACCTTGTTTTAACCTTATTGAAATTTCTCTCTGTATGCTTTAGAATTCGGAAGAAAATATTAATAATATCTTCTTCCAAATATGATTTTACATTTCTGAACCAACTTCTTTTGTTACGGCACGTCTAGATTTTGTCAAATGTTCTGCTTGTGTTTTATACCAATTTTGGATGACTTTTTAAAAAACAACTATTTATAAAGAAATTGCCTTTATTAAATTCTAATATGTAAAATTTAAGTATTAAATTTGATTATTTAGCTTTTCAGTTAAATCAAAATATTTTATCTCTACTGAAATAACACTTTTTGTACTGGTCACTTGGGTGGTCCATTACTGGAAAATCGCGAAATAAGCAATCCAGTAATGGACCACCCCTCCTAAAATCTTAAAAATAAATAAAATTTTGTTAATGGCCATTGGTACATTAAATTCAATGTTTTATATTGCTAACCAAGCAAAAACATTCAATTTTTACGGAAAAATAAAAAAGTTATAAACTAAGTAAGTAAAGTCTGCTCTTAGCATGTTCATTAAGATTTTCAGTGAAAAACAGAAAAACTCTGAAACTTTATTTTCTGCTTCCTAATTGTTTTGACGAAAAGTGTAAAAAATTAATCCAGCTTATAAAGCATGTAAGGTGGAGTTCAGAAAAAAATAATAAAAGGTAAACTATTATTTATTATTTTTTTTATAAACAAAAAAGTGCGAGGTGGCCCATTACTGGAAGGTGGTCCATTACTGGCACATCGACCCTATATATATTTCATTCTTTCGCAGTCTTATAAAAACCAATCAAATTAGCATGTTTTTATAGTTTGCGGTGTCTCAATGGGGATTAGCGAGCTTAGCTTGTAGGGGGCAGAGTCCACTACTAACTAACTAATAAAAATATAAATTACTAAAACTAACGTACAATTATTTTTCATTTAACTTATTCCGTAAAAACAACAACAAAAAATACATTTAAATTTACTTAAAGATGTTTTATTAAAATTTATATTGTCCAACTAACACATCAAAACCAAGTACTTCGACTATCTGACATGCTCTGGCTTAAAATCACTAAAAAACAAAGGTCAAGTTTATTCATTTTAAATATCATTAAAATCCAAACGTCGAAGTTCATTTACTGTTAAAATCGTTAACTAGTCGTTGGGGGCCACCGTAACACTTACCCATCATAGATATGCATAATATAAAATATGAAAATAAAACATGTGTAAACTATTTATAAAATGCATTGCAATTCCAAAACAAAACTTAAACATGCATTTTAATACTTTTAATATACATAGCTCTATATGGGTGATTCTACGATAACAGGTAATTTGTACGGCAATCCGTTTAAAACAGATTTTTTATTCTATATGTTGCTATTTTTTGCAATGAATCGCATCATCTTAATATACTTTATTAAATAACATCACGATTGAATGCCTAATTTAAACATATTTTTCTGAAATTTCTTACAAAGTCTAAAAAGTCCCCTCCCCTGGCATGTCCCCTTGCCGGTTTCAATTTAACTTTCAAACAATACATATATTTTTTCCGCCAGATGCTTAGCTAAAGTATGTTTAATTGGAATTTAAGTAATTATACTTACGTATTATAAAATAAAAAATAAAATAATTTTGTTAATTTCAAATAATTTTTTAAATTAACTTTTGTCCCGCTTTTTTTGTGTCTCTCCCCTGTCAAATTTCGTTCCGCTGAAACAAATATAAATTCAAGGATGGCTATATTGGAAGTAGTGCTTAAGGACATCTATTGGCTTGAAGTTAGCAATACTAAACACGCAAGCCATTTAAGCGTCGCCATATTTAGTTGTTGCGATGCGACCGTATTTTGTAGTGGTTTCGCACGTTGATCATGTATCTCCCCTGGTAAGTCATAAAACTTATAATAGTCATTTAATTCAATTGCATTTACTGCCCTGATCAAACAATACAGTAATACTTAAAGTGAAATATACAATTAACCGAAAAACTAATTCAGTCAGTTAAAAAGTTTGAATTTACACGAAAATGTCTCTCCCCTGCCGTATTTCCCCTGGCACGATAACTGCCAGGGGAGCTAGTCACTGACCAGAAAAAGTAATAAAATATGTATAAAGTGACTTGCCCTTATATGAAAAAGTAAATAAACGGGACAAAAATCATAATTTAAAGGTTTTTGATCAAACTCAAACTTTTCTTTTTGGCCGAATTCTCCATGTTTTTGAACCTCTTATCGTAGAATCACCCATATATGCTCTATAATGAATTGCTGATGAACCCATTTCGACAAATTATACAAAACGCTAAAATACTCAAGTAAGTACCAGATTGCGTAAAAGAAACATCCTTATAACTCCAAAAATAATAATCAAATTAACTAAAAATTTACTGCGTCGAATTAAGCGTCTCATTTCCAATTAAAATATATCTTTGTATTGAAATTTGAATGAAATACAGGGTCATGAAAAATCGAAGAATGTGAAAAACAGGATTACAGATATCTCGGGAACTAATAATCCGATGGACTTCGTTCTTTATACAAAATTTGTGTTATTTTATTGCCTTTTATGTCCACTCCTTAAAATAAAAAAAATCGAAAATTTTTATATACCTTTCATCAGAATGAATTTTTCGAGAGTCCGAAAAAAAAAGTTCCGGATAATCGAGGTTATTGATATTAAATAGGCTTCGTCCCATTCTTACATACTAAGTACATACAAAATTTCAAGTCTCTATCTCAATTTGTTCGGGAGATAGAGCGGTTACAGACAGACAGACAGACAGACACACAGACGGACGGACGGCAAATTTTTTTTTCTAAAAATATGTTTTTCGGAATCTTCAGTATCTGAAACGTGTAAATCCGTCAAAATTTTTTTTTTCGATTTTCAAAACGATTGCAAGACTTACCCTATACTACGTATGATGGGTAAGTAAAAACTAAAAGTCGAGTTCATTTATTTTAATAAAATACCTTTAAATAATTCTAAATGAGTTGTTTAGCTTTTACGAAATAATGTATATGATTTTAATAATAAGCTGAATATCTATAGTTATATGACTTTAATAATAATGACTTATAAGTTATGTTACAATAAGATTAATTAAGTATCCAAGAAATATAATATAGTTTATAGTATTTTCACTTACAATTATAATTTATGAATATAACGTATTTTTTTACGAATGTCATATCAAATCGTACTGTTTACCCATAATCAACATTACATTTGATACTTATAGACAGAAACATACATAAATTCACATATAACTTACCAGAATTTTCTGTTTGAACTATGTTATTTTCTGATGTAATTGAACTTAAATTGACAATGAAAAAAATTAAAAAACAACAACTGACTGCAATATTTTGAGAATGTAAAATAGACATGTTTATGCCACTTGAGTCAAATCAGCCGCTAGCACAATAAAAAAGAAAATCAGAAGTTGATATACAAATCATCCCACAAAAGTGATAATCAACAAAGTTTGGGAGAAATGAAAGCGAAATAAGAAACAGTTGCATTACCGGAGAATGTAGAGATATTGGAATTACTCTTTGGATTTCAAGCTATCTATTCTTATCACTTATCAATGTCAGGCTGCAAAGGATGGAAACATACCTATTTCTATGTTATCGCAATTCGAAATCGACCACTCAATATCATTCGAAAAGGTGCAATCAATATTGTAAAAAACAGCAATAACTTTATTTTATTTTAATATTTCCGGTTTAAAGCCCAGATGTTCAAAGAAAATATGTATTTCGAATTGAAGAATGTGGAAAACTTTAATAAATATGTCTTTCTTCGGTAAAAAATGTAACAAAGCAAAATAAATTGAACTATATACCCAGGGCCGTAGCTAAGGGGGCGCTATGGGCGACTCAGCCCCTCCCCCCCCAAAAAAATATTTTGAGCCCCCCCTGGAGAAGATTCCAAGGTCACTAAATTCCGAAAATTCAAATGAAATTATGTTCAAAATTTTAATTTAGTTTTGAGGTCCTTTCACAATTTTGAAGAATTACTAAATTGCATCTAAAATAAATGTTTCAACACTCCCTCATCCTATTTGTACATATGAAGCTAGCATGATGTTTAGTTTTGCATCAATTATACACTCAAAATTTTCATCATCATATACCTTTCTTAGCATAAAATGAAGTTATTACAACAGTTTAATAAGAAACATAGGACCTACAATGTGAATATGCACTAATTTATCTTTCTTCGTCAGAGAGAGAGAGAGAAAAAAGTATGAGCACCCCTCCCCCTTTATTCTCTTGAGTCCCCCCTACTGTTCACGTCTAGCTACTGCCCTGTATATACCTGTATACACACATCATGAAGATAGAATAGTAGACTATTACTACTACTTTGACTACTATTTCTATCTTCATGATACACATAAACGCACATTTATATTGTAAAAGCACCTAATTTTGCGAGTCATAATTTTTGCGAGAATAAAGATACCGATAATTTCGTGAGCTGAAATTTTCGCGAGTTTCATATGAACAGAACCGAAAGCTAAAAAATCCCAAAATACATTTAACGGTGTTGAAGCCAAACATGAAATATGGCGTCAAGGAAGTTGGTACAGTGTGGAACCATTTATCCGGAAACCAGTTAACAGGAAAACCAGTTATCCAGAATGATATTTCTAATAGACTGATGTTAGAATTTTTTTAGAAAAAAGTGACATACACTGCCAGTGTGACAAATGCATTGCTTGAAACAATTGTACAGTTTGATAACAGCATCTAGTATTTGAAATAGAAGCATATATAGTTATATCATAGATGTTTTCATTTTTGTGCAGAGAAAACAGAAGAATTTTTGTTCCCATGGGATTCCCATAAGTTAAGTTCTTTTAAACTCTAACTTTTGATCTTACTTGCATCTAATTCTTAATTCAAGTAATCTAATAATTAATTTAAAATTAGAAGCAAAACCACAACCACATATATTTCATAAAACTTATCAAATGGATGCTGCTTTAATGCCCAACCAGATAACCAAAAACCAGTTATTCAGAATATATCTGACGCCAACCATTCCGGATAAATGGTTCTGTACTGTATATTGTAAATTGTTCGTTGGTGTATTGTAAATGAATGAGCTACATTCTATTAGTTGTATTATTATTTTTATTCGAGAAATGGTTGTACAGTAATCAAAAATAGTTGTAAGTTTTCAAGAATTTTTTCGTATCTACTTCTTATTTAAGTACCTGTATCCATTAAATACTTTAAGTATCCATTAAATTCTGGATAGTGAAAAACGTCTGATTTTTTATTGTCATTTGAGGCGAAAAAAAATATTTCGCGAGGCTTAAATTTTCGCGATTACAACGGGCTCGTGAAAATAAATACTTTTACAGAATATGAACCTTTCAATATATTCCAAATAGATCTCATTAAAACGATTTTTCCCCTTTGATCATAATGTAAGACGTCCTTTTGAGCACTCCTCTAAAATAAAAATTAATATTACACACTTCCTTTTCAATACCGAATATGCCATGTTACCCCCTCTCATAAAAGTCTATAACATACATTAGTTATATGACAATCCAAATATATTTAGGTAAATTAAGGCAAGGACAAACAATCCGAATTCTTAAATGCTTTTCAATTATGTTGGAAAATGTTAGAAACCAAAATGTTTTAAAAGCTAAAATTTGGAAAGGGATACCCCACATAATAATAAACTATAATATAAAATAATTCACGCACACTCAGAAATGAATATTCTGATTTCAAGAAATTTTCTTCGTTTTTGAAGAAACCGTTTCCTGGGAAATGCTCCGAGCTAATATTTCGTCAAATTGATGAAATTACTTTCCTCATTAGTTTGACGATACTAGTTTCATCAAAAATTTCGTCAAAAAGGGCTAGTGCTGCCATCTATCGAATATTTTAGAAGCTCCTGCATTCATTGAAAGAAGCAAAAAAGACACGTCATAGATGAGGTTCAAATCCACAACGTACAGTGTGGTAGCCCAACGCTGTAGCATCACGCCACAGGTTGCTCAGACAAATGTGACCATAAAGGCATATAGTGAATTATAGTGGTGTGTTTAGGTTTTTATAGTGTGATTGTAATTTTATCGATTTTGTTATAAATCTTGCAAATTTTAATTAATAACACGAATTTATTATAATGATATTTTTATGGTTAATGAATAATTATAATATGGCTTGATTAAATGATAATTAGATAAATTTTATTTGCTCAAGGAATTCTCAAAATATGGACTGGTTAATTTTTTCCTCAGAAATACCGAATTATGAAGTACTTCTTAGGAGATATTTTACTACTTTAAGTAGGTAGATCAGATTTTTAAAAAATTACTGTTTATAGAGGGGAGAGAGAAAAATTTTGCATACTTTTAATTTGAGTGAAAAAAGAATATACTTCTTAAAGGAAAAATGTATCCTGGAATTTTGAAATTTTATTCATCAAATTTACCTTTTGAACGGTTGTATAGAACGAAGTAAATTTTTTTCGAATTAAATCATTCCCAAATACAACATACAAATAAATAAATAAAAATAGTAATAAACGTCCCTAAAAACTTATAAAAAAAGAAGAAAAACTAATGTAGAAAGATTAACTGCCTACATTTCATTATTTTCCGAAAAGCGTAAAAAGTGCTATTTTAACGTAAACGAGGTAGAACCCGTCGAAATTCGACGAAAGAAAATGTTTTTGAAGAAACTGCTTCATTGATTTATAATAAATCTACAAAATTACTTACAGTAAAAAAATGCATCTTATATTGATCAGTCTAACTCTCAAACAAATATGATTTTAAGCTAAGATTAACAAAATACTATAAAACTCAGTTGTCCAAATTTTTAAAACTAAACTTTAAAATCAAACTTAATTAGTAAAATATAATATAGATCAGCTATTTATCAATTGTCTCTTATATTTGGAATAAATGCGAATGAAAAAAACAAAATTTATTCTGAATTGACACAATCATAGAATTTCACGCGAAATTAAAACCCGTCATCATTTTCATCTTCTCAAAATTTTAAGACGTACTTCTCATATCCGTATTCACCATGTTTGAAAAAACGGTATTTTAATTTGATCATTTTCAAATCACTTTAACTCAAAACTTAAGTTATTTATCTGATGAATAATAAAAAGAATATTGCCCAGTTAAACTGATGGCATTGAGCTCACAGGCTAAGCATACTAATTGTACATTACAGACTTGTATTTTCGCTAATTCCGTTCGAAAAAAAAAAATTAAAAAAGGGAAACAGCTCTTCCCTTTCTCCTTTTTTATACTTAATCATTGAACTTCCAAAACTATCAAGTACATGCTTTATCATATTAAAAAATCTATATCCAAAATTCAGAGCAAATCGGATAATTCTTAATAAAAATCCATTTAGCATTTATATAATTTAAGAGGAGTTATTCTCCTCTTTTATACTTAACCATTAAACTTCCAAAACTATTCAGAGATTTGAACGAAATCTGACAATTCTGACTGAAAAATCCATTTATGCAAGTTAAGGGGGGGGAGCATTAGAACCCCCGTTCCCCCTGTTTATACTTATTCAATGAACACCTAATAACAGCCACGGTATCGCCTCATCCGAATGATCCTATATCTAAATTTTGAACGAAAATCGTTAATTCTGCATGAAAATCCCGTTTATATCAATTAAGGGGCGGGGCATGAGCCCCCCGTTCCCCCTGTTTATACTTATTCAATGAACACATAATAACAGTCACGTAATCGCCTCATCAGAATGATCCTATATCTAAATTTTGGACAAAAACTGTTAATTCTGCATGAAAAACCCATTTATATCCATTAAGGGGAGGGGCATGGGCCCCCGTTCCCCCTGTTTATACTTATTCAATGAACATCTAATAACAGCCACGGTATCGCCTCATCCGAATGATCTTATATCTAAATTTTGAACGAAAACCGTTAATTCTGCATGAAAATCCCGTTTATATCAATTAAGGGGGGGCATGAGCCCCCCGTTCCCCCTGTTTATACTTATTCAATGAACACATAATAACAGTCACGTAATCGCCTCATCAGAATGATCCTATATCTAAATTTTGGACAAAAACTGTTAATTCTGCATGAAAAACCCATTTATATCCATTAAGGGGAGGGGCATGAGCCCCCGTTCCCCCTCTTATACATATCGAATGAACTCCAAAAACTAATCAGGGAAGCGCCTTATCAGGATATACCTATATACAAAATTTCAAGTGGATCCGATATTTTTATCATGAGTTATCGCGTTACGTACGAACATACATACAGAACGGACGGGCACATAAGCTCTCAGGCTATGATAGCCTGTGAGCTAAAAACGAAATAAAACCGAAATCACGAAATTTTATAACAGACGATATTTTTTGCAAATTATACACATTTTAATTTTTTTTTTTTTTAAGAGAAAATGGAGTGGTTATGTTGCCACAATTAAAAAATTGGACTAAAAACTATACAAAAATTAATATCTCAAAAACAAATTGAGATAGAGCTTTCAAACAAATTGCATTTAAAAGTACATTTTTTTCTCTATACTACGGTGTTAAAATCGGAAATATGTAATGTTTAGAAGTATAAAATTTGCAGTAGTGAAAAATGCAAAACTGAAATTGCATGGAAAAGTGTTGCCATTCGCAAAATGACGTATGCGTTACGCACAGATACGTTTGGCCTTTATTATATAGATTATTAGAGGACTAACATAAACAAGCAAATATCTACTTGCAAAATCGCAAGATTTAAGGAGGTACAATGGCGGGTCCTTATATAAAAAGCTTCCGAGACAGTTTCCTTAAAATTCATCATGTCTAGCCATAATTAAGAAAGCATTTTCGTCAAATATTTGAGAGTTCATGTTTCGTTAAAAGTCACGTGATTTTGATTCGAAATTATCATCAAAAACGACGAAATAAGGCTCAAGGATTTCTGAATCGTCAAAAATGAAAGTTTTATTTCTGAGAGCGCGTTCACAAATATTCATTTTTAGGTGCGTTCGTAATTATGTAAATAGGTAACACCTATAGTCGTCGCTCAGTCTGTCCGTTCAGCTGTCCTCATATAACAGAACAAAAACTATCCAACCGAATCGTTTGAAATTTAAAATAGATAATTTTTGCATAATTTTATTGAGTCTTTTTAAATTTTATGAAAATTGGAAACATAGTTTGATTACAGGGACAATCAAAGTATTCTGTTACATTACAGTCAATTGGAAAAAATTGTTTCAAGTTCATTTTAATGGTATTAAAGGCTTTCTAACTAAATAAAATTGATATGAATTTACTAAGTGTACTAAAATATACATTCTTTGCAATATGTGGTGCAAAAAATGTTTATTATCCATTTATACAAAGCTACACAAAAGAATTCCGTTACATAATGGTGTATGGGAAAATATTGTTTTCGGCTTATTTTAATCATGTTAAATTATTTCATGTATAAGGAAATTGATATATGCTGATGAGATTTATTACGAGTTACTTCCTGTATAGTAAAAATACTAACAGTATTTACAGGGACTCACAAAATATTTCGCATACCATACTGTACCAGAAATACCGTACAGATTTTTGGTGGAAGTGAATTTTTGTTGTGGTATGTTTTTTTAAGTTTAACTGCATTTTTGCATATTACATTATGTGTATAAATGCTGAAGATCACATACAAGGTAACACAGCAGAATCTGTAAGAGTTATAGAGTATGAATGAAAATAGCTTAAAAGTGGTTTTCAAATGAGTTACGCATTTTTACGATATCCCATGATATGCAATGATTCTAGGTTTGCCATGTTGATTGCGTCCTATTTAAGATGAAGTCCTGTTATTTTCGTGTCACTGAATTGAAGATATATAATTGTATCAAATTTCGCATTCATGCAATTTTGAATACGAGTTTAGCAACTAATGCATCAAGCTCTGAATATTTATAAAATTAATTATAGTACGAATGCACCTCATTTGCCACGTTCGATATGCAATTTCCAACTTGTTATTATTGCACTTGATTTCCTTATTACATGAGATCTCATAATTTTTGTTTACTATTTTTTAATTTAAGTTTTTTTTTCCAAAAATAATTGTTTCATTATAGATCTTGAGAATATAACATGTCGATCTAAATAAATAAAAAAATTATTTGCCTTGTAAGTGTATTTTTATCCCTTTTGAGAAATATTATAAATTAATTTTATATTTTAATTAATTTTCATATATATAATTTTATACCGTCTTGTTTCAAAGTATCAACCACCTTAGGAATTCAAACCGCTATATCTCAACTATTTACAAACTTAGAGACAAAACAAAAAAATTCTCTGCTATCCTTGTATCGAGGACTAACACATAAACATAAAATAAATTTGGATTTCTAATTTTTTTGTATATTTTTTTCTTTGAGTTTTAATTTTTTAAATTAACCGCTATTTTGAAACAAGATGGTGGATGAAATTTGCCAACGAACTTGGTCCAGACGTTTTTAAATACCATGCACATGCACATACTAAGTCACATCCAAATGGATTCCTAAATATGAGAGTCACAATATGACAAATATACCATATATATATAAATTATCATTTGAACGGAGGGTTGTTTTGGGGTTTGAACGTCGTTATCTGTGAAAATATAGCCAAACTTTCTGGAATTGCTTTCTTCCGACGGTTGCAATAAATGGTTTTCTATTTTTTGTAATGGAAGCTACCTAAAGGTAGATGCAGACCACCAGTTTTCGATGAAGCCATTAAAGTCACTCAAATTTAGTCCGTTAAGTCACCACAGAAATCGGTTATAGAAATTTTACATCAACTTCAGACATCGAAGAAGAAAATTTTACATAAACATTTAAATTTGTATGTGTGTAAAATTCAAATATGTTAACAAATGAATCCAGACTGCTATCCAAAATGTGAATAATTTATCAACGGTAATTTACACCTGACTGATAAGTATAACGACTTTTTGCAGCATGTTTATTTTTTTTTTCCTTCCAAGGAAACTATACTAGATGTAATCAAATTATGCATAGTGTATGGACTTAAGATCGGTTTATATTTGTTTTATCCAAAGAAGAACAATAAGTATTTCAGCTAATCTTTCTTTTTAAAGCGTTTTGTGGTCATCAACAAAAGAAAGGTAGGTCTTAACCCCTTGAGCTCTGATGGTAGAATTTCCTACCACGTAATTTTAATTCCGAAATGTCACAATGTCACCGGAAAATTTGACCAAATTTATTTGAAAAAGGTTTAATGCATTTTTTCCTGTATATCATTAACCGGTTTTTTTCTTTGCAAAATACTGGTGCCAATGTGACATTTGGAATTTTCATGAAATTTACCCACCAGAGCTCAAAGGGTTAATACAAGAAAGTGGCAGGGGAGATGGATATGTCCTCGTTGTTCACTGATGACCTCTGATCCCAAGATATTTAACGAAAATCATAAAGCATCATGAAACGTACCTCCTGATCACAATGCAAATATGCAGTCAAGAAAAGTAATCTGTTTGGAACTTTCGGTTGTGCAGATGTGAAAATCAGCATGCAGAGCAGACTGGTGTATTACCAAATAAATGGTGGTATTTTCTTGATTTATGAAACAGAAATTAAATAATAAATAACATATGTGCTTGTTTGGCGCATCATTAAATTCGTTGTTGTTGTAACTCGTATACATAATTGTAAAAAGATAAACTTGGCGATTTATCACCTGTAGTAGGCTAACGAAAAACAACTGAAAATTATAAAACTATATGAAAATCATTTCGAAACATGAAACTAACGTACTATTTACTAGGGATGCAACGGATACTGATTTTGCCGGATACCGGATATCCGGTATCCGATTTGCCTGCCGGATTCGGATATCCGGTACTGAATATGTTTTTAGTTATGGTGAATGTTTGTTTATTTCTTTATGCAATGCCATCTCAAATAATAAATTGCAAACATGTTTCACACACCATTGCAACTTTTAAACGTATTGGAATTACAGAAACTATATATCTTTGACTATCAGGGCTTGAAATTCAGGTTTTCCCAGGCAGAGAGAGTTTTCCTCATAACATTTGTAAATGCAGGGTTGTTAAACTATATGAGAAAGAAGAAATTAAAAAAAAAAAAAAAAAAACTATTATTTTTTACATGCCATTTAAATATTTAATTTATACCAGCATGACAAAATTCCATTAAAATAATTTAAATCAACAACTCAAGATAATTATTCAAAATGTCTATTTTAATTAAAACAAACGAAAAGAATCAAGCCTTATATATATCATATCTATTTTTCAATTTTCATTCAGTGTTATGAACAATTAATAATTGAGTTGCTAAATGAATATTTTATTTAGATTTTATTCGATTTTTTGTGGTTTAGAACCTTTTGTAAGTTACACTTTATTTTTATTTTATTTTATTTTATTTTATTTTATTTATTTATTTTATTATTATTATTATTATTATTATTATTTTTTTTTTTTTTTGTAAAATCTGATAGGCATTCATTTTAATTTACTTGCAAGAATAATACAGTAGACTTCCTCAAATCCGCACAGCTTGGGACCAGAGGTTGTGCGGATTTTAGAATTTTGCAGATTTCTGGTCATTGCTTTGTTTACATTTTTTAAACGGTAATTTAAGTGCAATTAATAGTGCATTCAGAACTATAATGAATGCTTAGCTTACAATACAATAAAAAAAAGTAAAAACAAATAAGTAATAAACTAAAATAATAAAAATTTATATATTTTTTTAAATGATTAAAGTATTAATAGCAAAGGTCAAGTTAATAATCAATAGTGTATGATTAAATATTCATTATAAAGATTAAACATATTTTTCAAAAATTATTCAACAAAACTTGCCTTATAAATGTACATTACTAATTCACATCAAAATCATAAAATAAGGATTTTTTTTTCAAGTTTAGCCAGGCTTAACGAAAAAATCCTGATTAATGCATAAATATTGTGATAACCAGTAATATCAGCAATATCTTGAATTTTTTCAAAAAAAAAAAAAAAAAAAAAAAAAAAAAAAATCTTAATTCATGAAAAAAAAAACATAAATGGAGTATCATTAAGAAAATTACAAATTAAAAAAATATATGGAATTGATACAAAATTTAAAAAAAAAAATGAAATTTTGTAGCAATATTCGAATTGAAAGTTTCATTGTTTACATCCATAAAATATGTGCGGATTTTAGAGAGTTGTGGATTTCTGGTTTGCGGATTTGAGGGAGTCTACTGTACATTTAAATGATTGTATTGTCAATATCCTGCTGTGATTGCATACCACTTAGTGGAATTATCGTCAATACTGTAATTTCTGACATTTTAGCTAATTGAATTATGTTCTTCTATGCAATGGAATTTTAAACCCATATGAAATTCTGAAAAGGGCATAATCAGTAGGTTTCTTCTATTCCATGAGAAATGGTTTATTTAAAAAGGTCATGTCCTAATTTCTGTGAACTATGCACATAAACTATTTATTGTTTCTAAATGTGTTTCCTTAAAGTTTGCCCCTTTTTTTTTCAATCAGTTGGAAAGCGGTTGAGAATGGACCTTGTTGTGTCTGCATTTTATTTTGTTTATTATTGGTCCAGGAAATCCATGACATATGTAGTATGTGACTCTTATTACATGAGTCATGTTTTGATCATCATAAAAATAATGTTTTTACTGATTTTCATTAACTCAATGGGAAACATTTAAAAATCTTGCTTTGGACAATGGATGTCCTCATTTTATTTATTTATTATTATTTTTTTTACGAAATTCTTTAAATTTAGAAGAATTTTTATTTGAATAGGAAATCAAAATGTCATTTTTAATAAAGAAGAAAATAAAAAGTTACAAAATGGGCAGATGAAAATTATCAGATATGGAAAAAAACCCGAATCCAAACAGAAACATCGTATGAAAGATTATCTTTTAAATGAAGAAAGAAGTATGATTATCAAGCCCATTGATTACAAAATGTGCGATGATTTCGAAAAATGAAAAACAAATCTAATGCTGAACCATTGATTGTAAAAAAAAACGTTTTCTTTTTCCAATGTGCAACACAAGATCTAATCTCATTTTGTTTAATGCTGATTCCAGGCTAACTAGATAGAGCTCGGACTCTAGTGACCATTACTGCCCTTTTAGAAATTTCTTGTTTCGGCAAAAGAGACAAAATAAATTAGAAAAAGAAATTCACAAAATACGGAAATCGGCCATAGAAAAAATATCGCTGATTTTGTCCACCATGGCAAAAATAAACTTTTAAAAATAGTCAATCGGTCTGAAAAAATTTGAAGTTTGAGGAAACTTTTGCAGTGGGAAAATATAGCGAAATTCATCAGTCATTTACAGTAAAATATTGTGAAATTTGTTAGCCTGTCACAAGCAAATATCATGAAAATCACCAGCAGGTAACAGAGAAAAAACACAAATTTTCAGCTGGACACAGGAAAATAATTATTAATTTCAGCAGAATGTCACTAAAACAAAAAGGGAAATTTTCCAATCAGTCGCAGAATAAAATAGCTAAATTTGTCACATTCAGTTGAGAGAAAAAAAAATGTGAAATTTGGCAATCGGTCTCGAGAAAAAAGTTGCAAAAGTTTGCGAGGCGAGCAAGCGAGAAAATTGTGAGAAAAATTACAAAGTTTTTCAATCAAAGGCAAAAAACCTATCATGAATTTTGTATAATAGAAAACTGTGAGATTTGCCAATTGATAGTGGAAAATATCACAAAAATAGTCAGTCAGTCCTGAGATTTGATCGCCATTTAACAAAAGAAAAAAAATTCAAAAAGGGATTTTTTTTTTTTGGAAACAGGAATGTCTTGGCCATAAGATTTTTTAAGGCATGAATCCAGCCATCCCATGCCAAAGTTCAAGCCCTGTATGTGTATATTAATAATATTGAATAAAAAATGTACTTCAAACATTTAAATATTCTGCTTATTTGTCAATGAAACGCTAATAATGGCTAATAATTACAATGAAATGCTGATAATTGCTAATAATTTGTACAATGAAATGCAGATAATTTATAGAACAAATTTTACACATTTATCAATATGTTTATTTTATAATTGTAAAGTAATTTCACAAAGAAATACATAGCTTCCATTTATAATGTAAACATAAAAAGGCTTACGAAAATACCAATGGTTGAAGAGTTATTTCCAAACATGGGTTTACTTAATGATTTTTTTCATGTTTTAATTATTTAATACTGTTTTACCTTAAGCTACATTTAATTTTACTTATTAAATCACTTTCAAATTTATAAGCAAAAAAAAAAAAAAAAAAAAAAAAAAAAAAAAAAAAAAAAAAAAAAACTTTTAATTTTAAATATTTATAATGAAATCATGAAAATAACTAGTTGGATGCACCAATCCCAAAACTCTCTTCTATTCCATATATCTGAATGTTTTAAAAAATATTTACAAATACAGTCGAGTCTCTATATAACGAAATCCATCGTTCAGTCAAAAAATTCATTGAATAGAAAACGGCAAAAAAATTTTGTACTTTATAAGAAAGCATTATGCTTATCCCAAAGGAGTTTTTATGCAGATGCAGTAGAAGATAACACCAGCATAGATGACGTTTAGTAACAATTCTTCATTCAAATGATCTCTCACAACAAAAAATGTTCCAAGTCGCTACAAACAACAAACATAAACTCTAAACTCTGAAAGTAATGAGAGTTAGTTTAGATAGATGAAAACCTGCTGAAAAAAACAACCTTTTCTGCAATTGCCCCCTCACCCCTTCCTTATTGCTGACTTACTATCCAAACCAAGAAATAAACACGATTTTCAAGACGATAATGGAATAGTTTTATCTTTTAGGATGCTTTGTGATTATTGCAAATCTTTCCAATAGCAAGCAAATGTTTCACTCTTTTCCAAGAACGCAAGCTCACCTTGACTAAAACAAAGTCAAGTATAACCATGCAAAAATAATGTTTTTTTTTTTTTTTTTTTTTTTTTTTTTTTTTTTGGGGGGGGGGGGAGGGGGGGGGGTTGAATGCCTTTTTTTAGACATAAAGAATAAGGTAGAGGATGCTATGTAACTATGACTTATAAACGCGAAATCAATGAAAAAAATTTACTCTACAAATAATTTGAAGCGTTTTCAGAACATATAAAAGAACATTTTTGAAAAAAATTCGTTAAATGGAGATATATATTTCGCTATATGTAGATTATTTTTAATGTAATCATGAAAAAAATTGACCGTTCCTGCAAAAAATTCGTTAAATAGAGAAATTTGCTAGATAGAGTTTCGTTGTAAGAGAGAGTCAACTGTATTAATACTACTTCAATATTGTTAGTTCAGTACTATACCAACTTTTATTTTCATCTAGAATTTTTGCTGCAGTCAGTTAATTAGATTAAGAATGAGTTAATCTCGATCATGATATTTATTAAAATCAATATTCTTTTCTGTTCTGCTATACATCAGTTGTTTGCGAATTGCTAATTTTAGAAAGATACGAAGTTCGCATCGCTGCACGAACCGCCAACTCTCTGTAAGGGTTATGAAAAATCAAAATTATTTTACAAAAATCAATATTACAGTATCATCTTTGGGCAAACTATTTTCAGATTGAAGGAAGACCAGACAGTCATTCCCAGAAATGTATCCAAAGAAATTTGGTTCAATTTTATGCATAACTTCATACAGTATTTGATGGTAGAACAATGAAAATGGCACAAAAATTGCAATTACAGCACCGCCTTACAGCAAAATGTTTCCATATTGAAGAAGAACCTGCTGGTTACAGTCAAAAATATATACAAAATATTTGGATCATTCTATGCATAACTTCATACACTTTTTGATAGTATGATGGCGACACTGGGACAGACAGGTGTTTTGAATAAACATGTTTTTGGGGAGATTTGATCCCTAAAACATGCAAATTCGTCAAAAAAAATTGATGACAATAATTTCTTCTTTGAAAGATAGAAGAAATTAAAAATAGGTTTGTTTAGTTGTGTAACTTAAAAACCAATTAACCCATTGTTTAAATTCAAAGAAAGAAAGAAAATTAGTAAAATCACAGTTTAATAAACAACTTCAAATTTTATGAAGATAGAAAACCAACGTTTAGAAATGCATGTAAGGTAGCAAACAGCTGTTTCGAATCTATTACCATTCGCTTCCATAATAGGCATATAAGACTGTGCTTCCCTGTCGCTTTGCTTAGCTTAGCTTTTTCTAGCATGCTGAGTCTTATACTGATGAAGAATCTCGATAGTAAATTCGAAACGGCTGTTTTCTATTCTTTTCATGCATTATTTGTGCATTTCTCAATGTTGGTTTTTTATCTTTATACATTTTTGCACAAAAGCGTCATTTGCTATTTTGACTTCAAATTTTGTTTTACAATCTGAAAGTAGATACAATTTTCTAAAAGATGTAAACGTAAACTTTTAAATTTGTTACAGAGTTTAAATATAAATAGTTGGAAAGCTGGCAATTCTTTAAACTTTTGAGAATTACCTTTTATTCATCGATAGGGAACTTATAATAATATTTCATCTTTTGCATTATAAACAAAAGATTATCGTATTGTTTGGGATCAAACAATTACTGTTATTAATATATATTTGGTTTGTTGCATTCTGCCGGATATCCGATCGGATATCCGACAGAGAAGTCGGATATCCGGTGATTGTGATTCGGATATCCGATGATATTTCGGATATTGAAAAATCAGCCGGATATGCCGGATATGCCGGATATCGGATATTGGCCGGATATCCGTTGCATCCCTACTATTTACTAAAAGGGATTTAAAAAAATAAATAAAAGGAAAATAAATACCTTTATTAATCGACATGTTTCATTTTAATATTTTGTTTTCAATTAAAAATTTTTTGCGAGGATATTTGTATAGTTATAGATCTTGAGAATGTTTCCGTCAGAGCAATGAAATATGTCAACCTTATAAATAAAAGTATTTATTTGCCTTTTAAATGTGTTTTTATCGCTTTTACCAAATAGTAAGTTAATTTGAACTGAAAATTAATTTATTATTTTAACCTCTTCAGTTCCGAAGCTAAAGTAATAATGCAAATACTAATTCCAAATTAAATATTATAAATAACCATTTTCATTGGTTTATTACAAACAAAACGACATCATAAATGACAGAAAAATATTTTTTCTGGTATCGATCTTTTAGGTACTTTGTAATATAGGTTCAAAAATATGGATCTAAAACTACAAACTCCCTTAAAACACCAATTTAATAACTGTTAACCTAAATGAACACAATCACAAATTTAAGAGCTTTAAACAAGTAAATAATCTATAAATCCTTAAAAAAAAAAAAAAAAAAAAAAAAAAAAAAAATTATTGAAAAAGATTTAAGTTAAGTACCTATAAATTTTTTTCACTTTCTTGGTCACACTGTTATTTTGGAATTTTTAGGCATTTTGTAATTTCTGATGATAATAGCATTTATTTTATGAGATATTCAGCTTAGATGCAGGCATTTATTCGTTTGCTTTCAATGCAAAAAAACATTCAGCTTAAGAAGCAGAGGTGTAGCAAGTGGGTATACGCCGCATACCTTCTGGATTTTTTAAAGGAAGACTCTATACCCTCTGTTTCTCAAGAAAGATATAGTATATACATTCTACAGTATATGCTCTGCCTTGAACGTATACCCTCTGCTTAAAGCGTATACCGTCTGATTTTATTACGACTACACCACTGTTAAGAAATAATGTGAAAACGTAAAAAAGAGAAAAAAAAATCGGTCGTTCATTTTTTATTAAAAAAAAAAATGAAAAAAAAAAAACAGAGGTCCCCGAATAGGGACCCGGGGAACGTAGAGGTTATAATTTAGTTATAAAATTAGTAAAATGTTGTATTATTATCGGAAACGCACATATTAGCATTTTATACCAAGAAATAAGTGAAAAGTCGATTATATAAACATACAAAAACTAAGGTGAGTTAAATAAAAGCGTGCAGCTAATCACAATCTTATATATTAGTTTAAAAATATAATATATTTATGTATACATATACATGTGTGTGTGATTTTTTGTCTTCTTAGTCACGGCTATGGAAACCCGTAAATTATGCTATAAAACGCGTTTCTTTTCTTCTGAGAGGGGAGAAAATGTCTAAACTTTATAAATGATTATCTAACACTATTCAATTCAGCCTGCTGTGTCATTTAAAAGACTAAAATATTTTTTTTTTTTTTAAAGGAAAAATCTGTCGGTTTTCAAATAAAATCAGCTTGTAATATGTTATATTTTAGAATATGACAGAAAAAAGCAGATGTTGAAAGCATATCACAATCGAATTGTTCTTGCATTATTCATAATTTGACATATTGAACAGTCAAGATAATTTATTCGATTTTAACAAGTGTTCTTAATTTTTTTTTTAATAAATCCTTATTATTTTTTAGTAATAAATTTAGAAAAGGAGATAAATAAGTAAGAACTAATTCCCTGTCCCCATCCGTTACGGTCAAACAAATTCGCATCATCGCCTTTTTAAGTGCGTTCGTCATTATGTAAATACGTAGTAGAGGTCTGCACGCGCTGAGATTTCCAGGCCCGAGCCCGGCCCGATCGATAGAAAAAAAAAATCAGCCCTGCCCGAACGAAAAAAATATTGGCCCGACATGGCCCGTTATAAAAGTAAAATTTCGGCCCGAGCTCGACCCGGCCCGACGTGATATAATAACTAAAAACATGGCACGAACTTGGCCCGGCCTAGAAAAAAATTGAAATTTCGGCTCGAACCCGGCCCGGCATGAGTGAATTTCTGCAGAACATTTATTTTTACTCTTATGAAGAGTTCTGACCCCCCCCCCCCCAAAAAAAAAAAAAAAAAAAAAAAAAAAAACTTATTTTAGTCTTTTTTTTTTTTTTTTTTTTTTTCATGTTTATTATCTTCATTTATGCAGCAGTGCCGCAATTTATGTTTTTAATGAACCTCTGTTTGTTGTAGATAGATGTTTCAGTTACCATTCGTATTATTAACCCATATTCCATGTTATAGAGACATAAAAATCTAAAAAATGGTATGTGGTAAAAGTAAAATCTTCTAAGGCAGAATCACTTTGGAAAGGAAAAATACGTTATACACAAGTTTCCTACTTAGCAGGTGTAAATGTATATTTTTTATCGAGTATTATTGTACTTCGTTTGCACGGGTGAACCTGAACAGTTTAAAAGAAATCTCTAGTTTTCAGTTTAAAGGAGGATTCCGTCACAGGCAGGTTCTTTTTTTCATGCGTTTAACTGTATTTTAACAAGCCAAGAAATTTTCGATTCTTTAAAAAGAATAAATTTTAATGTTTAATTATAGAAATTAAACCAATTTAAAAGTATATACGGGCCATTTTCACCATTCGCTTACATTTCATGGTAACGGACTTGACATTTGAAATAAAATGAACTAGCTTGTATATTTTCGAACTTAGATAATAATACACATACCTTCTGAAACTATTTAGTAAACAATATTTAATTACAAAAGTTCAAGAATCATTATTTTAATATTAAAATTTGCGGTAACATATTTGACAGTGAAAAAAAAAAATATATCAATTTTGATGAAAGCTTATTCTTGCCACTATTACATTCCTTCACGGTTGAATAGTAAAAAATGGCCAGTAGTAGTTGCTTGAATAACAATAGTTTAACTATATCGCCGAATATTTGCTACTAACTTTAAGCAGAATTAGAAACCTATTTTGACTAAAATAATCACAAGGTTATAGATAATAATATATAATATATAAGATATAATATCTTATATGTTATTCTTATTAAGAATCTTCAAAAAATTTCTGTGAATTTCTTGAAGAAAATATTTCTTGTAAACAAATTTCTTCATTATTATAGAACACTAACAGTTCATATTTAAAATAATTAAATATCTTTACTTAAAAAAGTTAAATTAGGTTTAAAAAATAACAGTTAATGACATAAAACTTGGAATGGGACAGGCATTTTTGCTTAGAATCACAATTTTAAAGATTTATATCTCTAAAATTTGTATTGGTTTTTTAAAATTTTCATGTTAGAAATGTTCAATATAATATTCTTTAGCTAATGCATAGCTGAAATCAAACTTTAAATATTAATTTATGTTTGAATTTTCTTCTTTTTACTCTTGCAGAGCATATGTAAGCGAAATTTTAAAATGGCCCTATATCTTTTTAGCAAAACTTTTTGGATCAAGTTAAATATTACTGATTTCTGAACAGACTTGGCTTCGTCGAGAAAAGGATTTTCATACGGGATGATTCAACTGGTACTGAATATTTCGGTCAGTGGAGATTAATGAAATCAGCCCCGGCTTCATACGGAAAAATATAAGTTCGGTACTGCCCCATTCCTTCAAGAACAAAATAAGGTCCCATCCCCGTCCGGCCCTGAAAGATTTGGGACTAAGCCCGGCCTGAATCTTCGGGAAAAAACCTCGCCCTGATCGCCAATCTTCAGAAAAAACCATGCCCGGCCCGAATGCCGTTAATGAAAATCGGCCCTATCCCGGCCCGTGCAGATCTCTAATGCGTAGCACTTATAGTCGTCTCGTTCAGTCCGTTCGTCTGTCCGCATATTACAGAATAAAAACTACCCAACCTAATCATTTTAAATTTAAAATATATAATTGATGCATAATTTTGTCGAGTCATTTCAAATGTTTTGAAAATCGAATGCATAGTTTAATAATTACAGGAACAACCAAAAGTATTCCGTTACTTTACGACCAGTGAAAGAAAAAATAGTTCTTTCAAGTGCATATTTAAATGGTGTTACACTCTTTTGAACATAATAAAATTGATATGAATCTATGTAATATATACTAAAATATAAATTCTGCACAATCTGTGATAGAAACAATATTTGTTATCAATTTTCAGGGTGTCACAAAAGTATTCCATTACATAATGGTACAAGGGGAAACATTGTTTAGGATCAATATAAGAGAGCTTTATAATTCAAACTAATCGAGCATCAGATATATATTTCTAATAAAAAAAAATTTAAATCTTCATTGTCTCTCATTGTTATACTTCAAGTCACTGTTTCAGTTTCTTCATGGCCGGAATTATTTATTTTTTTGTCTCTCCCAATCACTTGGATATTTACGTAGCATTTTTTATTTTTAAAAATTCTAATAAACTTGAAAATGATCTCTCATCATCTCCTTTCTCTCTTCAGCTTGGAAATTACTTTTGGCTAATTCCATAAGTTTTTGTAGTGTACGTCACATCACTAATAACTGTTATGCTTGTTTGCCACTGTTATTTTCTAAAAGTTTGTTTGGCTTTATGCAATTAATGAGATATCTCTGATACATCAAGTCACATTTTTCCGTTCAAAAATACTGATAGCCAAAAATCTGAGCATGTGACTTACACTACAAGCACTCATGGAAGTAACTTTTTGTAATTCTTTCCCTCCTATCTTACTAGTTTATTAATTTATGCATACCTTATGGTTTTTTAATTATCTCTATTTGGAGTTCTCTGTAGCTTGAAAAATACCCGAATTAAACCAAATTCGGTGCACTTACTATTCAAGAAGAGGGAAAATCAATGGAATAATAATAATAAAAAAAAAGTAGTGGCAATAATCGCCAACAGATGGCGCTACGGGTCCTGTCAATGTAAAAGCCTTTATAATAATCAGCAAAATAAAGAAGCGATCATTTCTACTGGTAACGTTGTACGAGATGCCTCTAAGTTTGCCAGATCGTGCTTTAATTTTAGAACAATTCTTATGTCATGAGAAAAATTACCTGTAGAAATGACCACTCCGTGATTTTGCAGATGGTTAGAACAGCATTTGAACTGCCAGGACTTGAAACGTTATCTGTTGGCAGTGATTGGAACTTTTTTTTTTATTGTTCCATTCTTTTCCCCCATTTTCGAGTAGTACATACACAGGTTTTTGTTTCATTTGAGTTGTTCTTTTAAGCTACAGCTATCAAATAGAGATACTTTAATTATAACCATCCTGTATGTACATAAAAAATCATTTTACTTTTTTTTCTTTTTTTCTTTTTCAATTTTTGTTATTTTTTTTTTCATTTTGGCCACACTTTCCTTTTTTGCGTGACCTGTTCTGTGATTGATGATTTCCTTTCAGCGAGTTCCACCTTTTCATTCTTTCTAAATCCGATCTACCCTTTCTGCTTATTTGCGATCTTGTCCGCTTTTAGACACGTGTTTACTTTGACTAATGGTGGTCTTTTGAAATTTCTACTCCGAAACGCGTCCTATGTTAAAATTATCATAAAATACAAAACAAAGCAAAGTTTTGTTTTTCAAATAAAGTTTTATAAGTAAAAAATGCTTTTTTATTATTCTATTAAAACGTTCTCATTCAGATGGTTCAATATCCCTACATTTGAGAGACAGAATTGTCCCAATTTACATTGTTGTAAAAAAAAAAAAAAAAAAAAAAAAAAAAAAAAATTGAACATTATTTAATCCTTTTCTAGAATGATGATGCCCTTAGACATAAAATAATGTGAAAAACTGAGACTTCTACGCAAGCACAAATTAAGAGCATTTTAGCTAAAAGTATAGGCCAAACTTTCCAAGCCTTCCTTATTTATATCTTGTCACGTATTACCATTATCTGCCTAAAACAATGGTGATGAATCTTTTTACATGCACGTGCGAAAAATTCCATCATTTTAATTATCCAACTTCAAAGTGCTTTAAACAATCAATACTCGGAGAAAAAAAGGAACAATTGAGTTTCGTTGAATTTTTCTGAAACAACGTAAAATTAATCATTTAAAGACTCGTTAACGCATCAAAAAATCAAAGTTTGAATTTTTCATATTAAGGGTGCATTCCGATCTAAAGTGCCTTTTTTCAGATTTATTTTTAGATTCATTTTTGCTTTCAAATGCACCAAACTTTCGAATTCTCTTATTTAGAAACTATACAAGGTGCCGTGATCATCAATTCCTTGATAAATGCAGAAAATGTTGCAAAAAATGCTGTCAAAAACAGCGTTTTGGACCAAATATTCCGAAGCGGGAGGTCTGCGAACGAAAAAAAAGGTCACGCTGAGAAAATAATTGTTTATAAATCAAATTCTAATTAAATCAGCGAAAAATTACATCACACGGCGCCTTGTACGTCACTTCAAAAATCCTCTCAACAAGTTTCATGCTTCTATTTTTAAAAATATGTCCAAAATTGTATCTGGAAATTTCGAGCTGTTGAAGGTGGAAAATAATTTTTTCGAATACATCCTTAAGTGAAAGAGCCATTTTAATTCTGACCATTTTGATACTAAATTACGTTGCAGCAGTTTTGTATTTGTTCCAAAATTATCACATAAGAAATGAATGTCTTTCATGCTGTAAGTTCTTATTGAGCCCTTTAGAGTCCTTTTCTTTACTTCTTTAGAGTTCTTTTACTTCTTTAGTCTTTAGAGTCTTTTTCTTTACGAAAAAAAATAAAATAAATGAATAATTAAATAAATGAAAGTAGCTATCAAAATGACAAAAAAATCTAACTAATATAATTATTATGTGTACTATTAATATAACAATAGGATATGGAAGAATTTTTGAAGCAATTTAAAAAATGTCGTATGACAACAGAATTAAATAGATGTAATAACTTTCCGTATTTATTATTACGAGGTGGAACCCGTCGAAATTCGACGAAAGAAAATGTTTAAGAAGGAACTGCTTTATTGATTTATAATAAATCTACAAAATTATTTACAGTAAAAATGCAACTTATATTGATCAGTCTACCTCTCAAACAAACATTATAAAAAATACATCTTATATTGTTCAGTCTAACTCTAAAACAAATATTATTTTAAGCTAAAATTAACAAATACTATAAAACTCAGTTGTCCAAATTTTTAAAATTAAACTTTAATCGCATATAAAATTAGTAAAATATAATGAATATCAGCTATTAAAAAGAGTTTGTCAATTGAGACTTGTATGTTTGGTATAAATGTGAATGAAAAAACAAAATGTATATTCCAAATTGACACGATCATAGAATTTCACGCGAAATTAAAACCCGTCATAAGTTTAATCATCTCAAAATTTACTTCTCATATCCGTATTCAACATGTTTAAAAAAAATGGTATTTTAATTTAAACACTTTAAAATCACTTTAACTCAAAATTTGAAGCTATTTATCTGATGAATAAAAACGAAATAAAACCAAAATCACGGAATATTTTTAACAGACGATATTTTTTGCAAAGTATACGCAATTTAATTTCTACTTTTAAGAGAAAATGGAGTGATTCTGTTGCGACAATTAAAAAATTAGCACTAAAAACTATAAAAAAATTAATATCTCAAAACAAATTGAGATGCAGCTTTCAAACAAATTGCATTTAAAAGTGCATTTTTTCTCTATACGACGATCTAAAAATCGGAAATGTGCTATGTTTAGAAGTATAAAATTTGCAGTAGCGAAACGTGCAAAACTGAAATTGCATGGGGAAATGTTGCCATTCGCAAAATGACGTATGCGTTACGCACAGAAATGTTTGGCCTTTATAATATAGAAGATTATTTGATCTGGGCCGAGCAGAACCATGAACAGAATAATAATAATAATAATACTGATAATAATAAATAAAAAAAAACAATACGTCAATAGTTAAAATGGTTTAAAAATCTTCGGAAAACCGTTCCGAACATTTTTTTTCAAGTACCAAAAAAAAAAAAAAAAAAAAAAAAAAAAATGTAATTTAACAAATTATAACGACTATTTGGAAAATGATATTTTCAAAGACTAATATTTTAAAGACTTATACATAAATTCTATATTTAAATTAATTATAGTAATAAACATCACTTTTATGATGATCATAACGATTCATATATTATGTACGCCATTCATTAAACATTAATATTCCTATATCAATGATATTTAAAAAAAAAAAAAATAAAAATAAAATTAGTTTATAGATATACAACTTTAACAGCTTAAAATGTGCATTTTTATTTGATGGAGTTAATCAGACTGGCTTCTGAACGCCTCATATTACGTACGACATGGATTAAACATTCCTGATTAATTAATTCCTGAACCCATCATAAACAAATTTTAACAGTTTTACAATTTTCGGAACTGCAAATTTTTAAACTTCTAAAACATCGCACATTTTAAATTTTTACACCGTTGCGTAGAGATAAAAATGCACTTTTAAATGATATTTGTTTGAAATCTTTATCACAATTTGTTTTCAAATTATTATTATTATTTTAGTTTTTATTACTTTTTTGTCATCGTGGCAACAGAAGTATTCCATTTTTGGACATTAAACATAGACCAATCAGAAAACGTGTCATCTTGGCAAAAAAAAAGCATTCCATTTTTGAACATTAAACATGGACGAATAAGAAAACGAATAAAATAAACTGAGTTGCGGAATTCAACCAATAAAAAGATTCAGGCATGCCTCAGATTTCCCAGTTCTCTACCGAGGACAACAACTATATTCCAAATAGTTAATAACAAACGTATCGGACCGAGATATGTTTTCTCCATGTTGGCAAGTCCCCAAAATCTTCAGCTCAAGCAGATCGAGATTTTTGCTTTAATCCTTTTATACATCACTTTTCTAATCTTTTTCATACAAGATAAACATTACTATTTTAAAAGTTTGAGAATCATTCGTTAAATACTCTTTGAAAATAGCCTTTGTCTATTTTAATAGGTCACATCAGTTCAAGAGCAAGAGAAAAGGAAATTAAACAGGATATAACTATTAATTACTTCCTTGCAAAAAATAAAACTGAATGATGCTTTTGAATATCGCTGCTGAAATATTTTCCAAGCTTCTATATACTGTCATCATTTCCTCTCCCTTTTTAGCCCTTTTCGCAACATGATTGGAAATGTTTATGACTTCGATTTGTCTGTCTGCCATCTCTCCGTGCTTTAACTCTCGTAAATATATTGGGATCGCCATTCTGTGGCACATTTGTCATTGAATTCGGAATAGGTAGCATTTATAGTTCGTTTACAGGGAGATTAAAAAGAATCCCTTTTTTATGCTCTATAAGGAAAAATTGTTTGCGCTGTATTTTAATGATATAATGAAATTGGTATGCATTTCTGAGGTGTACCAAAACATATATTCTATAGAATATGGAGTGCAAAGTCTTTATAATTCTTTTAGAGGGAGATTCAAAAGAATCCTTTTTTATTATGATCTTTAGGGGAAAAAATCATTTGCGATGTATTTTAATGATATAATGAAATTGGTATGCATTTCTGAGGCATACTAAAACATATTTTCTGTAAAATATGGAGCGCAAAGTCTTAATAATTAATTTACAGGGTAACACAAAAGAATTCGGTTGCATAACGATCTACGGGCTAAGGGGGTTGTTTGCAGTATATTTAATGATGTTACATTATTTCAAATGTAATGAAAATTACATAAATTTTTAAAACGTGAAATGTACTTCAGGGCGCTTGCTGTATAATATGATGTGTTAAGGACATACACTTATCATTTATTTACAGGACCACATAAATATTTCGCTAACAGTACATAGGCAGAATCCGTAAATGATGGAAGTACGTTTGTTGTATTTCTTTTTAGGTTTAACTAAATTTTTGCATACTATTTGGAATAAATTTTATAGATCAAATGCAGAGCTACACAAAATAATTCGTAGGCATTACTATGTATGAGCATGATTCACTTTAAGGTGCTTTTTGCCGACCCAGTGGCGTGGTTAGTAGCGGCTGCTGCTCCCACACCGCTGGTCCCTGGTTCGAGTCCAGCTAGCGGCATGGGTGTCTGTGTTGTCCCTGTGATGTGTATTAAATGTATGTACTGGATTTTCTGTAATAATAGTGTTCTGTATTTGTTTCTGTGTATTCTGGATCAATCGAGGCAACAGCCATTGTAGCTATAGGCCCCAAAGCACTGTTCACTCAAACTCAAAAACTCAAGGTGCTTTTTAATTGAGCTATGCATTTTCAAGATCGATTATATTTAGACACAATTAGATGTTTGCAGAATACAAATAAATTCATATTCAGGGCTACGCAAAAAACTGTGTGCATTCTTGTCGGAGGATAACAATTTCTAAAATTACATTGATAGTTGTGTTATACTTTTATTTCAACCACATAATTGCGTTATGCATTTTTTTTAATTAAAATTTATTTTGATGTGAAGCGCATATAAAAATCTGTAGTATAAATTTATATTCTAGAGTAGAGAGTAAAGAGATGTCCAAATTATATAGAATTGTACAAAATATAGAGTTGTACAAAAGAATTGAAATGCATTTCCGTCTGTTGTAAGAAATCGTTCAAGATAAGTATTCGACTGTGTTATGCATTTTGTAATTAAACTGAATTTTAGCACACTACGTAATGGAGCATATGCCATATTGATCAAGGCTGTCCAACACAACGGGCGCAATGGTGTCCCTTTTAATCGTTTTCATTGTGCCTTTTCAAATGATTCCTGAAAAGAGAAATTCAATTTAAATTATGTTTCTTCAAAATCATTAAATCTATATCATTTTGCGTTAATTTGTCAACTTCAAACTTTTGATAGGCCTCTCAGAAATGTATAATTCTAAATTACTATGATTTATGTTTTTTTACTTACCTACCATACATAGTATACGGTAAATCTTGCAATCTTTTTTAAAATCGCTTAAAAAAAAAAAAAAAAAAAAAAAAAAAAAAAAGACGGATTTGCACAATTTAGACATTGAAGGTTCCGAAAAACATATTTTTAGAGGGGGGGGGGGATGCCGTCCGTTTGTCTGTGTGTTTGTAAACGCTCTAGCTCCCAAATAAATTGAGTTAGAGATGTAACATTTGGTGTGTACTTAGTATGTATTAATGGGAAGAAGCATATTGAATATTGTAACCTCAATTATCCAGGACTGTTTTTTTCGGACACTCGAAATATTCGGGTTAATGAAAGATATATAAAAAATTTCGATTTTTTTTTTTTTTTTTTTTTTTTTTTTTTTTTTTTTTTTTTTTAATTTTAAGGTGTGGATGTAAAAAACAATAAAATAACTCAAATTTTGCATACAGAACGAAGTCGGTCGTATAATTATTTGCTGAGATATTTGTAATTCTATTTTCCACATTCTTCAATTTTTCAATTCTTCAATTTTTCATTTCATTCAAATTTCAATTCAAAGATATATTTTAACTGCATATGAGACGCTTAATCCAGCGCAATAAGCTGTTAGTTAATACGATTATTATTTTTGGAGTTATAAGGATGTTTTTAAAAAAAAAAAAACAATTCGGTACTACTTGAGTAATTTAGCGTTTTATTAACCAATTTGTCGAAGCTGGTTCATCAGCAATTCATTAATAGAGCATTACTGTATGTTGAAAATATTTAAATATACGTTTAAATTTTATTTTGGAATAGCGATGCATTTTATAAATAGTTCACACATGTTTTATTTTCATATTTTATATTATGCATATCCATGATTATAAGTATTGCGCCCCCCCCCCTCCCCCCAACGACTAGTTTTTTTTTTTTTTCTCTTTAATTATTTTTCACATCAAGTTCTGCCTGGAAGGAAGCTTTACGCGTCACATTTTAAAATGTCTGTAGGGGAGAGAAGGGGGGGGGGGGCATGTTTGAACAAAATTTTAAAAAATCAATAGATTTCTTATTTAAATTATATTTATTGTATTTTAAATATTACATAATAAAAACTACATTTCTTTATCTTATGAACCAGAAATTAAAAGTTTTCTATGTAAATTAAATAAGTTGTAAGACTTTAAAAAATTGGAAAAAATTTGTTCAAACTTGCCCCATGCAGTCGTATCTTTGAACAAGTGAGGGGCACCTTTGAACAAATGAACAAAATATGAAAATATCGATAGTTTTTATCAAAAAACTGCATATTTTTCAGAAATAATATGAATAAAATTAAATAACTACATTTTATTTAAATTATTATTTTTTTATTATTTAACCAAATTTAAATCCATCAAAGTTGATGTCAAAACTCTTTGCTGAAACAATACACAGTGTCTTTCCTGTTAGGTTTGGTTGTTTTTACAATATCTTTGAAATTCGCCAATGTGATATCTAATACTTCTGGAAAATTCAAAACTTTCATTCACTCTTTTTAAAAAGAAACCTGACATAAAATTCCGTTTTATAAGTTATGAAAACCAGAAATAATGTTTGGGAAAGAGAAAATGAAACAGGCTTTGTTAGACAAAATTGCTAAATCACGAATCATTATTGTGTATCCGGGATTTTCAATTATCCAACAGATGAATGGCATCATCAATTTAAATTTGAAACTTCCTATCACTGATAGATCCAGATTTTATGCCTCTGTGTGTGCAGTAAGGGGGGGGGGGGGATTTTAAACAGTATAAGTCCATTTTCTTCGACATTCTTAATTAACCCCATTTCACATTAAAAAAAAAAAAAAAAAAAAAAATCCAAAACTAATAATATTTAGATGCATGCATAACTCTTTACTTAATAGTTTTAGGTGTTTAATAGTGCCCCATCACATGGAGTTCAATATTACAAATGTTTACTAAATTCAGCTGAAGAAAACAAAGCTTATAAATTAAAGCTAACATCTTTATTTAAGTACTGAAAAATAAATAAATATTTTAGGGATACAAAATTTTCAACTAAAATCTTACAACTTTATTTTCTTAAGTTTGATTGAAGAGGGAGAAAAATGCATACCTTTCTTCAAGAGTATTGTTCATGCAAAATAGTGCAGCTTTGTATAATTATTGCTTTGAAGCATTAGTAATGTACTGCCATATACATTTTTAGAAACTAACTTATTTTAAGGATAATATTTAAAGTGTTCAAAAGTGCACCTAGTTCAGACGTGCCCCCCTCTCCTCTATAAACCCTTAAATTGGCAAAAAATACGAAATTTCTTTTAAGTCCATCTGAAAATTAAAATTTCAACTTGCTCAGCACCGGGGATCGAACTAACACTCTCTTGTTACTAGTGAGATGCTTTACCTCCAAGCTATGATGTCTACGCGAGGAAGGTTCAAATTAAAGTTCTCTTTTTAAATGTAAATCGCAAAAATGAACGGATGACAATGATAAAATTAATTTAATTAAAAAATAGACTTTTTCAAAATTTTATCCTTTGTCGTTTGACGCAAGGCAATGTGACCGCTGTCAATTGTCCGCTGCACTTTGAATACTTAAAATATGATTGGAGTAAAATTTACAACTATTTCCTTAACAATTATTTTCTAAATTGTAAAAAGGCATTTCTGAATGCATTTTGTGGTCCGGGGCAGGAAGAAATTTTGCGCCCCCCCCCCCCCCGAATAAACGAGTTCGGTCAATATAGAGGTTATCGAGTCAAATTTATTTTTTCCATTACTTTCCCAACTATTCCTCACATAGATAGATGTAGGCACAGTATTTCTAATGCATATGCTCTAAGTGAAAGTATATATCAAATATATTTAACTTTTAAAATGATGGAAACAGCCATTTGTACTAGTTGGTCGTACTAGGAAGACTGAAAAGTCCTACTTTCTTTTTTATATGACTTAAGAAGTAAAAATTAGGGACTAGGTCGCCCACATTTTATTGCAGTGCTGGAAAAAAATATATAAAACCGATAAAAAATTTACAAAAATCAAAAAATAATGGAATTGTTGATAACACAAATTCTATTTTCATTTGCATGATCAACATTGCAATAATACGCACAAACTTAGATTAGAGAAAAAGAAGAATGACCACAAATTATTCTAATTTCTTACAACAAATGAAAATCAACTTGGAAGAAATTATAAAGCCGAAGATTCTAGCCTCATTTTGCATAATGACAGACTTGAGAAAGCAAGTCGCCATGAAAGTTTAGTAAATGCAAACGTGTTACGTGCATTCATATTCTTGGTATGTTTAATACAATGCCATGAGGAAAAATTTTATCCTGTGGTGAACAAACTAAAATATTAACTTTAAATGAAGCTGAAATGTCTGTTTCTAATATTGCAAGAAAATTAGGAAGGTCCAAAGCTGCAGCAAACAGTTTTCTCATAAATCTCGAAGACTACGGCAGTAAGAAGCGTATGGCAAGACCGAAATCTTTAACTGTAAAGCAATCAAAGCAAATCCGGAAGCTAACTTGCAGACAAAAGAAAAAAAAATCGTTTGCCCAAGTTCAAGATCAATTACCATGTACAAGCCGAACGGCAAGAAATGTTTTAATGAACAATTTCATTGTTCAAATTACCCCCCCCCCCCCCTTTCTAAGCACCACAAATATGCTCTCTTAGACGGCACGAAAACATTTTACCGAAGGCACAAACTGGGGAGATGTCTTTTCTGATAAAAAGAAATTTAATTTCGATGGACTCGACGGCTATAAATATTTTTGGCATAACTTACGACAGAAACTTCATTTTTTTTTAAAGCGTCAATTTTGAGGTGGCTCGGTAATGGTTTGGGCTGCATTTGCTGCCTGTGGAACCACTCCAATTGTTTTCATGCATAACAAAATGAATTCAGTTATGTATAAAGATTATGTTAGGAGATAATTGAGACTGCAACAAAATGCAGCAGATTTTTAACAGTGTATTTTTCAATTTGGAACAATTTTAATCAATTTAAATTGTGTTTTAAATGATAAAATATATTAATTTCATTTTGTTATAAGTACATATAAACGTATATGACAAAATTACACTTAAAGTAAAGTAAAAATGCAAAACTAAAATTACTTAAACTAAACGTATTTAAATAAATTGAGCATAGAAAGTTTTTTCTTTAAAAAGTATTCGAAGCGTAAAAGCGTATTTTTCAAAATTTCGTTTTTTCGCCAACCGGAGATAAATCGCCAAATAAACGAAATTTTTATTATTTTTTTGCGGACGTTATAAGGAGGTTCCGCCGAAATTTCTTTTATAAACATATATAACTATATGAGAAGAACATTCTGTAATTTTTTCAGATTTTTCTGAGTATGCCCCTATGGAGACCTTCCTTGTAAGCTAAAAAGAGATCATTTTCTAGCCGACACCTCCGTCTAATTTCCAAAAATTGGATCAGAGACTATGTGATATGTAGGCAATCGACTTAATTATTAAACGTTGCACATACACAAAATAAAATTTCAACAATACTTATTTATATAAAAAAATACAGGGTGATTCATAAAAGATGGACAGAACTTTAAGGGGTTATAGTACACTTAAAGACAAATAATATTAAATAGGAGACTAAGGGTCCCAGACGTATTCCCAAGGAGATAGGGGGCATTAAAGTTTAGGGTCCGAAATTTCAAATGATTATAAAAAATGGAAAAATTGATCGATTCGTTTGCGGTTTTTGCAAAAAATTTTCTTTATGCCAGTATTTTCTTGAAATAAAATTTTAAAGTTCAATTTCAAAAAATGCCGATAGGGGGGCGCTTTAGACTTTGGAGTAACAAACAACTATTTTTTAACGTTATTTTTTGTATTTCTTTAAATGATTTCGAAAGCTTAGACTTAAACTTAAATTTTGATCTAAAAATCTGAGTCCTAACGAGTAGTTAAGTAGCGTAAACTGAAATTTGAAATTTGAAACCCTTCTCCCCCCAGAACAAAAATCAGTTATTCCCGATCTTTGTGTCGTAGATTAGGCTCTAACTACTGCCGCGTTTTGCTAAAATTATTCTTTATGTCAGTATTTTCTTGAAAATAAATTTTAAAGAAAAGTTTCAAAAAATTCCGATAGAGGGCGCTTTAGACTTTGGAGTAACGAACAACTATTTTATACCGTTATTTTTTGTGTCTCATTAAATGCTTTCTAAAGCTTAGACTTAAACTTAAATTTTCAGCTCAAAATCTGAATCGCTGAGCGTGGTTCAGTAGCGAGGGGAGGGGGTTCAAATTTCAACTTCTGAACATAGTTCAGTTTGCACTACTTAACCATGCCCAACGATTCTGTGCTGTGATACGAGGCAAAAATACAACTTTCGTCAAGGACTGCATAGTCGGAATTCACTCATAAAGGCAGTGGCACAGTTGGAAACGTCGCTCGTGCAAGCGTTAAAGCTCCATTCCTGACGCTAGTCACCGGGTGAAGAAGGAGACAGAAAGTATGCAAATGTCAAATGGGGAAGAAGAAGAACACGTATGCAAAATTTCGACACGATTCAGGCATAAAAACCACTGAACGGTGAGTCAAGTGTAAGTCGCTGTAGTAATGAATCGGAAGATGGTGCCCTTCACGAATAAGGAAAAGGCTGAGATGCATTTAATTTACGGAGCGGCAGATGGAAATGGTGCAGAGGCACAACGAATGTACGGAGAGCGATTTCCCAACAGGCGGTTGCCTAACCGCAAAACTTTCGAGCGCTTGCACAGACAGTTGTGTGAGACGGGATCATTTCTCGCTTCCCGGTCGAATGCAGGTCGTGCAAAAAAAGACGAATCAGTAGTTGTTGCAGAAGCCATTCTGGATGTAGTAGCGGCGCAGCCAAGTACAAGTAAACGAACAGTGGCTAGGCAGGTGGATACCTCACAGTCCATGACTTGGAGGGTACTGAAGGATGAACATTTGCTCCCGTTTCATGTGCAACGAGTCCAGAAACTGTCTCCAGGGGATTATCCAAATCGTATTGAATTCGCCCGCTGGTTTCTGCAGCAGAACGCGCTAAATCCACATTTTGGACGAACTGTGCTTTTCACCGATGAATGTACCTTCACACGTGAAGGTACATTTAACACACACAATGCACATGTATGGGCGGATGTCAATCCACATGCTACGTATCCACATGCTCATCAGAGACGCTTTTCCATCAATGTTTGGGCAGGAATCCTCGGAGACCACCTAATCGGACCGTACCTTCTTCATGAACGCCTCAACGGTAAAACATACCTCACATTTCTGCAACATGTGCTGCCAGACCTGCTAAACGTTGTTCCTCCACGCATCCGGCGGGTCATGTGGTTCCAGCACGATGGAGCGCCAGCCCATTACGTACGAGACGTCCGCAACTATCTGGACATCACATTTCCGAACAGATGGATTGGTCGAGGTGGTCCTGTTGCTTGGCCTGCTCGCTCGCCAGATCTTTCACCCCTCGATTTCTTTTTTTGGGGACAATTGAAAGCTCTTATGTATGAGACACCCATTGAATCCCCCGAGGAACTGATCGCCAGACTTTCCGCCGCTGTAGGGGAAGTGCTCGAAAAGCCTGATGTTTTCGCGAATGTTCGCCGTTCCATTCTTCGCCGTTGTTCTGCGTGCATAACCTCTGGTGGTCACAATTTTGAACATTTATTGTAATTACATGTTAATAAATATGCTTTGGTAACATAATCCTAATTTGTGTCTTTTTACCTCGTATCACAGCACACAATGTGTGGACATGGTAAACTGAACTGTGCTCAGGAGTAGAAATTTCAAACCCCTCTCCCCAGAAACTTAACCACGTCTAACGATTCAGATTTTGGGCTGAAAATTTAAGTCTAAGCTTTAGAAAGCATTTAATGAGACACAAAAAATAATGGTATAAAATAGTTGTTCGTTACTCCAAAGTCTAAAGCGCCCTCTATCGGAATTTTTTGAAACTTTTCTTTAAAATTTATTTTCAAGAAAATACTGACATAAAGAATAATTTTAGCAAAACGCGGCAGTAGTTAGAGCCTAATCTACGACACAAAGATCGGGAATAACTGATTTTTGTTCTGGGGGGAGAAGGGTTTCAAATTTCAAATTTCAGTTTACTCTACTTAACTACTCGTTAGGACTCAGATTTTTAGATCAAAATTTAAGTTTAAGTCTAAGCTTTCGAAATCATTTAAAGAAATACAAAAAATAACGTTAAAAAATAGTTGTTTGTTACTCCAAAGTCTAAAGCGCCCTCTATCGGCATTTTTTGAAATTGAACTTTAAAATTTTATTTCAAGAAAATACTGGCATAAAGAAAATTTTTTGCAAAAACCGCAAACGAATCGACCAATTTTTCCATTTTTTATAATCATTTGAAATTTCGGACCCTAAACTTTAATGCCCCCTATCTCCTTGGGAATACGTCTGGGACCCTTAGTCTCCTATTTAATATTATTTGTCTTTAAGTGTACTATAACCCCTTAAAGTTCTGCCCATCTTTTATGAATCACCCTGTATATTAAATAACTTCGGTTTAAAGCTCCTCTCAATTTGGCACCCCCTATTAAATCATTTCGTTTTGAAAAATCGATGGACGGGTCAGCTAGTATACAAATAAAAGATGTTCGTTTGATACCAGATTTATTACTCCAAGTCGCCAAACAGGACTTTTGATTTATAAATTGAAGTCTATAAACATAATTTAAAAACATTTTATCAACTTAATCGAAGATTATTAGTGTGTTCTGTTAACGACGAATTTTATTTATGTAAATCAAAATTAACGTCGAATTTTTTTCTCGGATTTTGTGGGCCAGATTTCAACGGGGATTGATTCATTCAAATTAGCATATGATTTTCATACAGTTTTAACTCCATCTTCCAATGCAAGGGGCACAATCTCAAACTCAAATTCAAATGGGTTTTGTTTATCCAACTTGGTTAAAATTGTCTTACAATTTTTAATTTTAAACTTCATCGCCAGGGAGTATTTTTATTCTGAAGTTTCATGGGCCCGATTTCTGGGCAGAATTTCCAAGGGGCTATTTTTATCTGGAGTTTCATGGGCCCGATTTCTGGGCAGAATTGCCAATAGACTTTTTTTTTTTAAATTTAGATTTCTTGATTGACAGCAATTTTTTCAAATGGTAGATTTTCCCTTGTTTTCGCCTAAAAAAAAATGTCATTAATGCGAAATTTACAATTTCAAAAAAGTGGTGGCAATCAAAAAATCGAAATTACAAAATGTAGCCCGCTGGCAACGCTGTTTCTGCTGAATTTTTATCTGTCAATTCATCTTATGATTCTTTACAGATTTACAGATCCTATGCTATATGAGAATGCTAGAGGTCTATGGGGTAGGCTGGAAGTCTGCACGGTCCCGGCCCTGGACCGAGATCCGTATCCAGCCCGAACAGGTGGTTCCGAATTTTCTAACGGGCCGGGCCGACAAATAAAATAAACAGGTCTGCCCGAACCGATAAAAAAAAGTTAGCGGGCCACCGGTTTGTTATAAAGATTTCAGCAAAGACGTTGAAATATGAGCTATTTTCAACGAATGGCTTTGAATAAGTATAAGTGTGCGTCACGAGCCAATCCTAGTTTGACAACATCAAAACAGATTTGAAACTTGTACAGAATAGAGATTGGAATCGGACTGTTACTTTGTGTCTAACCCGGACTTAATATCTTTTTAGCAGACTCGTGACGGACCGAGATCAGGCTTACATTGTTTTTCTACGTATAGTCTAGCCATGCCGGTATTGGGCTTAATTGTTCACAAAATGTGTTCGACAGACAACATAATTTGTAAAAGTACTAATAGAGATAAAGAATTTATGTAACCGTAATCTTTGGAAATATACTTTAGGTGATTCTTAAATACGTTGCACAACAACGTGAAAGTTTGACACATTTTCTGACTAATTTTTAGCTGTATAGGTATAATAAAAATGGCAAGCCTGACTATTGAAAGGATTTGGAATCATATAGCGTTTTTCTTTTTTGGTAAATAAGATACTTGTATATACTTAAGAGTATAAGAGACTTTTGTAACGTGGTTGCAGATTTTTCTCCTTTCCCATGCTGTCGCTTCCGGAAATTCAATTCAAAACGCTAACATTTTGCTTGCATAAAAAAGGGGATAACGTCATTCGATTACATAGTTTCTGAATAAAAACACTTGCTAATCCGAAAAGAAATGAATTAAAAAAAATATCAGAAAGTAGATCTTTTGGTTTTTGAGAAAATCTTTAATAAAATTATATAGAAATATATTCATTAATCTACTTTTTATTATACAGCTTCAAGAGTTATGATCAGGGATGTAGTGAAGGGTATACGGGTGTATACGCCGTATAGCTTCTGGATTTTTTAAAGGAACACAGAATACCCTCTGTTTTTCAAGAAAGCTATAGTATACACATTCTAGGGTATACCCTCTGCCATGAGCGTATACTCTCTGCTTATAGCGTATTTCCTCTGTTATTTTTACTACTACACCCCTGGTTATGGTGTTTTTAATATTCTTTTTTCTTTCTTTTTTTATTAAACACAGTAAATTTTTAATGAATTTTTATTTGATTGTTGAAAATCTAAGAATTTATGTAAGTAATCATTAATATTGCTATAGTGTATTTCCTGTAAAATCATCCTATAAATATGCATGCAGTATTTTTTTTTAAAAAATCCTAATTATATGATAAAAATCTGAAGTTTTTCGAAATAGTAGAAATTGCGTCGGGCCAGATCAGCATTTCCGTAAATTTCAAATCCCCCCCCCCCCCCCCCAAAAAAAAAAAAAATTTTTTTTTTTTTTTTTTTTTAATTTTTTCACAAATTCCGTTAAAAAGCAGTAAATTGCATTGGCGTCAAGATTACTGATACAATTTCCGTAAAATCGTCCGGGTTTTTTTTTAAATACAGTATACGCTGCCGAAGACAGCGAAGATACATACCAGACATTTATTTCTGAGAGGGTTTTTTTTTTATGTTTTTTTAATTTTAATATGAATAGAGGTTTTAAACATTCGCTGTTCGTTTGAAAAAAAAAAACATCGTGTGGATGATCAGTAAGTAGAGGAAAAATATTCTTTTCATGCCAGAAATATGACTACTACGAGTCACCAACAGGCCTTTTTATTTATAAACTAGAGGACAAACAGTTAAAATTCTCCATCAGGAATTGACAATTATGGATCTCTCCATTTCTCATTTCTCCAACCTTCACCGAATTCCTTTAAAACATTCATACACACACGCACACTCACAAAAAAAGAGTCAACAATTCTTACTTATTGTCAAAATATGTGAAATAATTTCGATTTAACACTCCACTCAATTTTGCGCCTCAATTCAGGTATATATCTTAAATACAAAGTGCATTGAGCCGTGCCTATAGAGATATTTCTTTCTTCATTATTTGTAGGGCCGTACGCCGTAGCTAGAAGTGAACAGTAGGGGGGGGGGGGGGCTCATAATTTTTTTTCTCTTTCTCTTTGACGCAGAAAGATAGGTTAGTGCACATTCACATTATAGGTACTATGTTTCTCATTAAACTGTTGTAATAACTTCAATTTATGCTAACAAAAGAATATCATGATGAAAATTTTGAGTGTATAACTGGCGCAACATTAAACATCATGTTAGTTTCATATGTGCAAATAGGATGAGGGAGTATTGAAACACGTATTTTAGATGGAATTTAGTCTTTCTGAAAAACTGTGAAAGGGTTTCAAAAATAAATTAGATTTTTGAACAGAATTTCATTTGAATTTTTGGAACAGAAATTCATTTAGTGACCTTGGAATCTTTTCCAGGGGGGGGGGCTCAAAATATTTTAGGGGGGGCTAAGCCGCTCATAGCACCCCCTTAGCTACGGCCCTGATTATTTGGATATAACAAAGTATCTTACGAAAGAAAACATTCATAGACACACACACACAAAAGATAAAAAAAAAAGAAAAAAATCGAAAATTTTTATTTATTGTCAAAGTATGTGAGATAATTTTAATTTAAACCTCTCTCAATTTGGCGCCCGTTGACCTCGGCGCCCGGGGCGACCGCCCGCCCCTTGCCCCCCTTAGTTACGCCACTGTAAATGATAAAATGTAGCATATAACTCCAAAAGACACAAATTACCCACTTACTGGATAATCGCCTGTTTGCTCTAATTTTTTTTAGCTGCGCAGAGAAAAATCGCAGAGAACAAAATATATTAAAATGGAATCTAAATGACTGGAAATTGTGAAAGGGCCTCAAAACTAAATTAGATTTTTGAACCGAATTTCATTTGAATTTTCGGAATAGGAATTCATTTAGTGTCCTTGGAATCTTTTCCAGTGGAGGCTCAAAATGTTTTAGGGGAGGAGAGGGGGAGGCTGAGGCCTATCTAAGGCCCAGTTCCCAATTCTACTATTTCTCAGTGGTTTCCACAAACTGCCAATGCCAACGGTAAGCTGTTTCTACTTGGGGAAAGGGAATTAAAAGTTTGAAACCGGATTCTTTTTTGCGAATGCCAAACAATCGCCAAAAAACGCAAAAACACACTAAAAATTGCATAAAAAGTTGCTACAAATTCCAAAAATTGCAACAATATAAAAACTGTTAACAAATGTACATAATTATAATGAGGGTGTATTATCAGCCATAATAAATCATAGCAAACGCGGTAGCGTTTGGTATAATATGTTTAAGAAATAGAAAGTGCAAACGTCTTTTTGAAATTTCTGGCGAACCAGTTGACGTACGACAGTAATTCTTTTTTCAAAAGATAGAACTCGACGAGACGAATAAAATGATAGCATTCAAAAAAATTATCGTAGTTTACTGTAGTTTTTTATTTAACTTTTGACGAAAAAATGAAGACCTAAAATTCAACAAGCGATATCTAACGATCCCATGAATGGATTAACTTCATTTTTGGTTTATTTTAATCCTTTTGGTAAAATTTAAAATAGATTTTTTTTTTTCATCTTTGTATGTTTGACGATCGCTGAGAAAATCGAATTTTTGTCTTAAAAATCCAGTTGAACATTGTTTCTTGTTGTTGTTGTTGTAGTTTTTTTTTTATTAGTTGCCACCAAGTTTAAATAAGTATAATTTTTGGTACTACTAGGTTATCCCGTCGACCAAAAAATTATCGCCAAACTATAATATTAAATGCCAATAATGGATGATCGTGAATCTCACATTCAATGACATTAAATAAGATTCACGTGTTTAAAATGTCATTAAGTGATTTTTTTTTCGACTTTTTATTAATCTTTATATATAAAAATCTTCTGTGCGTGTGTATGTAATTGAACTCCTCCTAAACGACTAGACCGATTTTGATGAAATTTTGTGTGTGCGTTCCAGTTGATTCGAGAATGGTTTAGATTTACATTTCGTCGAAATTGGTTCAGTACTTTTTTAGTAAATAGGCAAAAACTAATAGTTAGTGATTTTTCGCTAATTAAAAGTGCCATAGATATTAAAGAATGTCAGGATTTCGTATTAATCATAGCACAAAAAAATCTACCGAACCAAAAATCTTGAAAATTGGGGTAAAAATACTTCTTATAACATCGAGTGCCGCTAAAAATGGATTTTCGAAAATTCCACCCCTAAGATGAGTAGAAAAAAGAACGAACTATTAAAAAACTCCATAAAAATCGGCTTTTGTAGTTATTTTTCAACTAATAACATATATAGTGCATTTTTTCATTCTGAATCGAATGTTACTAAGCAAATTCGTTTAAATCCAGTAGTTCGTGTGATAATTCACATTTTCCTAATTTGGCGATGTCTTCGGCGTAAAAACCTGAAATTTTCAATGCTTATCTTTATATATAAAAATCTTCTGTGCGTGTGTATGTAATTGAACTCCTCCTAAACGAATGGACCGATTTTAATAAAATTTTTTGTGTGTGTTGCGGTGGATTCGAGAATGGTTTAGATTCACATTTCATGAAAATTGGTTCAGTACTCCGCCCTGGCGACCAGTTTGGGACTCCAGGTCTTAGGATTTGGTCATTGTCATTTTTGTGTAAAAGGCCTTTAATGATGTCTACCCTTACATTAAATCAAAATATCGTTCATTTAATGCAAAAAAAAAAAAAAAAAAAGAAAAAGAAAAAGAAAAAAGAAAAAGAAAAAAAGAAAGAAAAGAAAAAAAAAACAGGTTATGGATTTTTTTCCCATTTGTAAAGCGCAAAAAAACCCATCGCCAAATTACAATTTGGCAAAATTGTTAGATGGGATAATCAAGTTAATTATAATATGCAATCATACATTTATAAATACTCAGGTATTTAGGTACCGTCTACCAATTTCGCCAAATTGTATAAATCACCATACTAATATCCAAATTTTACATATTGACATAATTTTTATTCGAAATCAGAAAAAAACAATTAATTAGTAGAATATTAATAAAAAATATAAAGTACAAAATAAATCATTTAATGTCATTCTGTTATTGACATTTAATCTTAAATTTTGGCGATCATTTTATGGTAGACGGGAAAAAAAACAGGTTATGGAATTCTTCCCCATTTTTAAAGCGCAAAAAAAAAAAAAAAAAAAACATCGCCAAATTATAAGATTAAATGCCAATAATGGATGATCGTAAATGTCGCATCCAATGACATTAAATATTATACACCTGTTTAAAACATCATTAAGTGATTTTTATTTCGGCTTTTTATTTGTATTTTTATCAATATATTTTTTTTATTTATTTGTTTTTTCAATATTTAAAATGAAATTTATGTTAATATGAATAATTTGGCTATGAGATTGGTGATTTGTACAATTTGGCAAAATTGATAGATGGAATAATCAAGTTAATTATAATATGCAACCATTACATTTATAAATACTTAGGTACTTAGGATCTGTCGACCAATTTCGCCAAATTGTACAAATCGCCATACTAATTGAATCCGACATTCACGATCATTCATTATTGACATTTAATCTTATAGTTTGGCGATCATTTTATGGTTGACGGGGAAAAAACAGGTTATTGAATTCTTCCTCATTTGTAAAGCGCAAAAAAAAAAAAAAAAAAAAAAAAAAAAAACATCGCCAAATTATAAGATTAAATGCCAATAATGGATGATCGTAAATGTCGCATCCAATGACATTAAATATTATACATCTGTTTAAAACATCATTAAGTGATTTTTATTTCGGCTTTTTATTTGTATTTTTATCAATATTTTTTCTATTTATTTGTTTTTTCATTATTTAAAATGAAATTTATGTCAATATGAATAATTTGGCTATGAGATTGGTGATTTGTACAATTTTGCAAAATTGATAGATGGGATAATCAAGTTAATTATAATATGCAACCATACATTTATAAATACTTAGGTACTTAGGTTCCGTCGACCAATTTCGCCAAATTGTACAAATCGCCATACTAATAGCCAAATTTTACATATTGCCATAATTTTTATTTGAAATCAGAAAAAAACAATTAATTAGTAGAACATTAACAAAAAATACAAATAAAAAGTACAAAATAAATCATTATATGACATTCTAAAATTCTTTGTATTGTATTTAATGTCATTGAATCCGACATTCACGATCATCCATTATTGACATTTAATCTTATAGTTTGGCGATCATTTTATGGTTGACGAGATAACTAAGTAGTACCAATACTTATTATCTTAATATATATAAATCTTCTGTGCGTGTATATGTCACTGAACTCCTCCTAAACGACTGGACCGATTTTAATGAAATTTTGTGTGTGCGTTCCAGTGGATTCGAGAATGATTTAGATTCACATTTCGTCGAAACTGATTCAGTAATTTTTTAGTAATTAGGCAAAAACTAATAGTTAGTGATTTTTCGCTAATTAAAAGTGTTCAATAAGTTCGATGAATAGAGTGCGGACGGAATGTCCGAGCGGTCTAAGGCGCCAGATTTAAGCTCAGCTTCTTGAAGAAAGAGATCGCGTATTCAAACCCCACTCCTGACAAACGTGTATGCTTTACAATAATATTTCCTGTATTATAATTTTGATTAACTGACTTGAGAAAATCGTTAACTTTTAACTAAAAAGAGAAAAATAAACTTTTCTATCAAAAATTGAACCGACTTCAAAAAATACTGAAGAGTGAAAAATAATTTCCTTACATAATTGTAATAAGAAAATAAATTAAGAGCGTAGTGTTTATCGTGCGTATTGCCATATTTACGTACATTTATTTGATTTTCTCGAGTAGGTGACAATCAGGACAACGTCTGTCGGGTCCGCTAGTATTTGTATTAAAATTCTACTAATTATTTGTTTTTTCGTTATTTAAAATAAAATTTATGTCAATATGTATAATTTGGCAATTAGTTTGGCGATTTGTATAATTTGACGAAATTGGTCGACGGAATAACAGAGTAGTACCTAATTTTTTTTTTTTTTTTTTTTTTTTTTTTTTTTTTTTTTTTTTTTTAATGTATGTAACATAATTCATTCAAATTAAATAAATCACGTGAAAAACATAATTATTTGTTTTCATTGCGAAGCATTTAGTTTTAGTTCTTTGAATAAAGTTGTTAGCGCACTGTAATTATTTTCGTTCGAATCCTTGGTTTTTCAGACATCATGTATTTTATATGACAATAAAATTTTGGCAGCAAATATTTTGCTTTTCAAAATATAAAAAAATCTTCAGTTTTTATCAAAAAATTTGAATGACAAGTATTAAAAAATGCTCTGGTGAGCAACAAAAAAGGTTAATATGTTTTAGTTTTTAAATATGAAAAAGTGTTTGACAAGTGCTTCTAATTGAGCATGAGAGAAGACAGGGGGTCCCTTCTTGTCTGCAGCTCACTGTCAGTGCTAAATTTGAAAAAATCATATTTGCGTTTTTTCCATATAAAAGAAATTTGCGTAAAACTTCCAGCCTTTCTTTTTAGTAAAATTCTCAACCCCGCTTTACATGTGAACTGCGCTGTGCTGTTGACTTTGCACTTGCATTACAAATCATTTTTGTGTGCAATCTATGCTGCGGGCATGCTTGGTGGCACTGCATGAGTATGATACGCTACAGGAACTGAGGTTTCTCCTACTATTTCGCCTTACATTCATGTTTAATTACGCTGCGTTTTTTTATGGCTAAGTCTTTGCACTACACATTTTTATCGTAATTGTGACTAATTTGTTTCATATGAAAAAAGCGCAAATATGATTTTTTTTTTTTTTAAATTTAGCACTGACAGTGAGCTGCAGCCAAGAAGGGACCCCTTGTCCTCTCTCATGCTCAATTAGAAGCACTTGTCAAATACTTTTTTCATATTTAAAAGCATATTAACCTTTTTTGTTGCTCACCAGAGCATTTTTTAATACTTGTCATAATGTAATACATATGGATTTTATAACGAGAGAAAAAGAAAGTGCAGATATATCAAGTATCCAACGTATATTATATATGAGTGTACGTGTGTATCGGTGTGCTTGACAATGCACCCTTATTATAATTATGTAAGTTTGTTAATAGTTTTTATATTTCTGTTTAATTATTAGCACAGGTTGTTCCGGTGCCTCCTTTTGATCTTCTCGTGACAAGTTTTATTATGCTTTGTGTTTAGAAGATAAAGTTAACATTTTTATATCTTGCAATTGATTTATGTTTAAAAATGTTTCACAAAATCTAAAGGGGGGGGGGATCAAGCCCCCTCCATATGGACGCCCTTGTTCATTGTATTATGTGGGAAATCCCTCACCCCGCTGTGGTATTTTTGTGTTCTGTGGTATTTTTAGGATTACTCTCCTGGCTCCAAGTGCCATCTCCATTATGTCATTGTTAAATATACTAATGAATTTTATTACTTGTACGCTTAAAGAATTTCTTTAATGTTAATGTTTCCGTCTTAATCAAATGCTTTTGTGCAGTTGCCGACTTCTTTTTTCTAATTTTGACTTTTGATACATTCTGAACTGTTCGTCACTGTTCGTATGTCGCTACGCTGACAAATAAAGGTACTTTATGTAAAAGTACTTTTCCTGCAATAATAGTGCCACTCCGAGGAAGCTATTCGTGGCCTTTAAAATAGTAACCATAATTTCTAAATACGTATTTAATTAATTAGAAAATTATTTATTTGTAATAACTTATGGTGAAGAAATTCAATATCCTTTCGGGAAAACAGTTGCTCAGTCGATATCTGTCGATGATATATTTGAAAATTGCAGACTATTGATTTAGGACAGTGTTAGTTAAAGATAGTAAATTGAAAAAAAATTACGTTATTATTTTAATCCACAAATATTATTATTCAATTCAATGAAAAGAAAAAATCCTCATCTTTTTTTTTCTTTTCTTTCTGTTTGATAATTAATTTCTCTGTGATAAAACTGCAACTATTTCGAATCAATCCCGTGATGCCGAAGCGAAATAGCGATGTGATTGCTTCCATGTAAAATTTGTACGTTAATGTAGGGGAAAAAAACATGTCATTTTTAAAGTATACCTTAGCAGTTTATCTACGTAAAATGTGTTTGTGGTTTTCTAAAAATTAATTTTTTATACGTATGTTTTAATCGCCGTTGTATTTCGATGTTTTTATACAAACAAGTTCATAAAAAATACGATGTAAGCCTATATAGTGTGGTTTATTTCCCCTGTTAATCAACTCAAATCTTTGAATGTGCAAAATAACTTCATGACTTTTATTTATTTGTAAATCATCAGCTTCAATCAAAAAAATATTGTGACTTTCCTGATAAAGTAAATTCGTTTGATGTTATCCTAATCATATAGGTATGGATGTATGAGTTACTGTATCTTGTGAAGTTAATGTTTTGTTTAGAAAGAAAAAAACATTTAATCACTTAATAGAAACATTGTATCTAAAAACTGGGATATTTTTGTTTGATTTAAAACGAAATTTTTTTTCATTTAAGAAATTTAGGTTGCATATATGTAACTGATCCAGATATATTGATTATTTTTGCATGTCTATAAAGCGTAATTAATTTATATATAAAAATCGTTGCATGCCGATAATATAAGAAATGTATTGTTCTTTTACACATTGTTAACTCAATTCTTTCTAAACACTGTAATATTAATGAATTATGTGTATTAATGTATTATTTTTATTAATTACAGTGATAATTTATGAATAATAGTTTGTTATGAATTATTTTATTGATCATGTAAGATTAAAGCAAAAGAAAAGAATGGAAAGCAATAATACTTTTGGGAATGCTAAGTGTTATTAAATAAAATAATAGATTTCTATTAAAACATTTATACTATTTGGAGTTTTCTGTGAATTATTTTGTAGTTTATATATATTAAAAAAAATATTTACATCTGTGACATAAATATTAATAAGAAAAATGATTTAATATTAAACTTTATTATTTACTGATGTTTTGGTGTCTTAATCAACATTATTGTAAATAAGGCAAGTAATGAAATAATATAGAGTTATATGAATTTATTTGGTATTTTTGAAACAATCAATATTTTAAAGTCTAATTATGAATATATTATATATTATATATTTTTTACTTATAGCTTTATTGATACTCTACTAGAAAATTCTTGATCTTTTTTTCTTTTTTAATTAATTTAATATTAAGAAAAGAATATAAAATGATAGTCTTAATGCTGATTATTAAATTTAACTTTTAAGAATTTTTTCAACTGGGATAAAGACTCAGATGCCATATATACACATCACATTGCCGTGTTTTTTTTTCTGATGCTAATGTCATGTAGTGCACATTAGGGTGGATTAAATGTACACCTTATAAAAGTAATTAACTGGTGAAAAAAATGTTGTTATTTTTATTTTGCTTGATATGGTAACCTAGATGTTTATTTATTAATAAATTGTTTATTTGTTTTTACTTTACTTTTTAAAAATATATAAATAGTCTTGTTCTAAAGCTTTTATTGATATGCCCTTTTAAAAAATATATATGTAATTGTTATTCGGAAAAAAGGGTTTTTGCCAAATTGGTGTCAGAAAAAAAATTATGCCAATATGGTGTGTATATATGACATCTGTGTCGGAATAAATTTGAAGTAGGGTGGATGTTCCAGTTTTGGCCACATTTTGAGAAAAGCTGAAATAGAAATTTTATAGTTTATGACCGATTGAAGCATATTAAATCATAATAACAGTAATCTTTAGTAAATTTAATTGTCTTTCTGTTAATTTTAGTAATGTTTTATGGAATATTTTAGATTGTGATTAATAACCCATTATTAAGTAATTTCTTTCCATTTGTACCAATTTTGGCCATCTCAATGCAACAGTTTTGGCAGCCCCAATATCATGTAGTTTAATTGATAATAAGTAAGAGGAAAGCATTTTATGCATCCATTTTACCACACAAAGTATATTTGTTTGTTCTAATAAGAGAATTTTTTATGAATTGATAAAAACATGAAATAATATTCTTAAGTTGATTTTAACTAAAAATTTAAATAAAGAATTTTTTCGCATCAAAATTTTATATAAATTAATTATTTAATTTAAAAATCGTCTTTTTTGGCTTGATTGCATGTTTTTTAATTTTGAATTTCTCAAATTATATCAAATATAGAAAATTTTATGACCACTCATTTTAAAGAGGAGTTTATAAGGTTTAATTTGATATGCAAATTGACTATGCATAGTTTAAAAAATGAATAAAATTATTATTATTATTATTATTTTTTTTACATTTTAAATTAAAACTTTTTTTAGTCATTTTTAAAAATTTTGAAAAAATTGTTAGTTGTAATTAGTTGTAATAAGCTTAAAATTCTAAAATTTTTAGAGTGATACCACAATGGGATCAGGAATTATGGAATAAAAGCTAAAAATTACCATTAAAATAGCAATTTAATTCTGTGTAGGTTTAAACAGTACAATTATTGGCATCTAAAATACAACTTTTCTGTTGTGATATTTGGTGTGACTTAATTTTTATTGCAAAAATAAAAACAAAATTTAATTTAAAACCATTAAAGATGCTATTTTCTGATAATGCATAAATAAAACAACTGGACCTAAAAATAAATTAATTGATAAATAAATGAATGAATGTAAGACTGAAATCATAGTTATTTTCACCCTATTTTCAGTTATTGGCACTTGATTTGACAGTTATTGGCACCCTTCAAAAAATCAACTATATGGATGCAAAGACAAAAGGAATTATTAAACTATTTGCATATACATTTAATAGTTGTTTTAATTATAATGAAATTAATTATATTAAGTGAAATTCATATGAAATTGACTTATTTTGTGCAATTTTTAATAACGAATGACTTAAAGTATAGAAAAGCTAGGGGAAAAAAAAAAAAAAAAAAAAAAGCCATGACTCTTCCTTTTTTTTTTTTAATATCTTTTATCTTTACAAGAAGAAAGTACTGGATTTGTGAAATTTTTTTACCTCTAGTTTTCGACTAATTTATACATTTTAAGTGTCAAAGATACCAAAAAATAAAAAATATGTTTTTACAAAATGCCTGCCTGTGATTGTCTGTCTCTATCTGTATGGATGTATATGTGACACAAATTTTGTGGGCATTCAATCTCAAAAACTAATGCACAAAATTTAATACAAATTTATATTCAGTCAGTTCCTGATATAAATTGATGCTGATAACATTTTGGTGTAAGTCGCTCAACAGATTGCATATGATACATTTTTTACAATTTCCCCAATAGTTCAATTTCTAGAACTTATGCACGGATTTTCATCAAACTTCAGATTATGTTAGTCTTTAATATTACTTGGTGCTGACATTGTGTTGTAAATCGCCCAGCAGGTAGTGCTGCAATTTTCATGATTTCCACAATAGTTCTATATCATCTCAAGAACTAATGCATGGATTTTCATCAAACTTTAGATTCAGTTACGTGTTACAGATAAAGTTTCGGTGTAAATCAACCAACAAGTAGCATTGCTATGCTAAATTTTGCATGATTTTAGTAATTGTCATATCTCAAGAACTAATAAAAAGAATTTCATATCATCAGAGTCCATGATGAGCATAGATTGCTATTTAATTTTGGTACTGTAATAGTGAATTTTGAACTACTGGGTCATTCTCAGATTAAGGGAAGTTTTGCCTTTTTTTGTTTTTAATTTTCTATTTTTTTTATAATAATGGAATGTTTGCATGTCTGACTTCATGAAAAAATATCAGCAGAAATCGTTAGCCTTATTTATAGGCTTAATTTATAGAAACCCAAATTAATAATTGGAAGATCAAACTAATTACTTTAAAATAGGGGTGCACAACCTTTTCAAGTGAAGGGCCACTTAGAAATATGTCTGGGTGGTCGAGGGCCACATCAATAATAAGGAGATAATTCGATTTAAAGGAGGTGATCTGTGGTCTATAACCGGATAAAAAATATGATTTTAGAGGGAAGTGGCGGGGGGTGGGGATGTTACCCCTTTAAGTTTGCTTACCCAGTCAAAATATCCAATTCACATGCTAAAGATATATCAGCAGATTTTAGTTTATATATAACAATTGTAGCAAGTTTTATTTTCAAGATGCATTTGACTTTTTTCAGGAGAGTAAATTTTGTTTTATTAAAAGTGCTAAAAAACAAGCATAAATTGCTGGTACCGAAAAAAATGTGAACTTTATGAAGGAAAGAGGGAGAAGGAGCCGATCAACGAGAACTTTCGTGCCTGAACAACAGAATTCCCGATTTTCTGTGCCCAATCAATAAAATTTGTAATTCTTGCACGCCTGATCGACCAAATTTGCACTTTTTACAAAACCGGTCGACAAAATTTGCAATTTTTATGAAGCCGATCGAGAAAATTTGCTTCATTTCCGCACCTGATCAACAAAATTCATTATTTTTACAAAGCTGATTGGCAAAATTAGTGATTTTTCCTCACATGATCGACGAAATTCGCAATTTTTTTCCGCACATGATTGACGAGATTCGCAATTTTTCCGCAACTGAACAGCGAAATTTGCAATTTTTCTGAACCTGATCGACGAAATTCGCGATTTTTCCGAACCTGATCGACGAAATTTGCGATTTTTCTGAACCTGATCGATGAAATTCGTAATTTTTCCGAACCTCGTTGACAAAAACACAATTTTTTTGAAGCCGTTTGACGAAATTAGCTATTTTTCTGCGCCTGATCGACGAAATTCGCGATTTTTACGAAACCGATCGATGAAATTCGCGATTTTTCTATGCATGATCGATGAAATTCGTGATTTTTCTTTGCATGATCGACGAAATTCACGATTTTCCTTCGCAGGATTGACGAAATAGGCAACTTTTCTTCGCATAATCGGCAAAATTCGCAATTTTTTCGAGCCTGATCGATAATATACGCAATTTTTACGAAGCCGATCGAAAAAATTCAGGATCTTTCCGTTCCTGACCAACAAAATTCGAAACTTTTACGAAGCTGATCGATGACATTCACGATTTTTCCTTGTCTGATCAACAAAATTCGTTTTTTTACAAAGTTGATCAACGATATTCGCGATTTTTCAAAGCTGATTTACGAAATTTGCGATTTTTCCTCGCATGATCATTAAAATTCACATTTTTTTCGAGCCTAATCAACGAAATTCGTGAATGTCCGGCGCCCGACCAACGAAATTTGCAATATTTACGAATTTCGAAAATTACGAATTCTCGCCTGAATGACGAAATTCATAATTTTTACAAAGCCATTCAACGAAATTAGCGATTTTTCTAGCTTATTCGACAAATTTCGTGATTTTTCACAGCCGATCGAGGAAAATAGCGATTTTTCTTCTCCCGATGGAGGAATTTTGAGATTTTATTAGAGCCTAATCGACGTAATTAACAATTTTTACGCGACAGATCAACAAAATTCGCAATATTCCCGTCTCCGATCAACGAAATTTGCGATTTTTCGGAATCCGATCTATGACACTCGCGATCTTTCCGTGTCTGATCGATGAAATGTGCTTTTTTTCCACCCTTAATTCAAGAAATACGCATTTTTCGCGCCAGATCAAACGAAATTTACGATTTTTGTACTAACTGACGAAATCCGCACTTTTTTACGCGGTAAGATGAAACTCACGATTTTATTTCTCTGGATAAATTGATGAAATTCACGATTGTTTCGCAGCCTATTAACTAAATTTTCATTTTTTCCTCGCGTCATCGATAAATTCGCGATTTTTCCGTGCTTTATCAACGAAATTTGCAATTTTTTCGTCCGTGCCTGATCAACTATATTCACGTTTTTGTTTTTTTTCCCATGCGATAAACCGAGAAAGCATGCAATTTTTTTTGCAACCGATGAATTTAATTTGCAATTTTTTTCGAGCATCATCTACAAAATTGACGATTTTTTTCTTGCCTGATCAACGAAATGTGCGTTGCGTAAGACCGACAAAATTCATGATTTTTCTATGCCTGATCGACAAAACTCACAATTTTTCTGTGCCTGATCGGGGAAATTTACTATTTTTCCTAACTTTATGGACAAAAATCGCGATTTTTCAATATCTGATGAGTGAAACTTGCGATTTTTACAAGCCTCATCGACAAAATTCCCTTTTTTCCGTACTTAATCAATGAAATTCGCGATTTTTCGGTACCGATCAATGAGATTTGCTATTAAGTGACGAAAATTTATATTTTCCCGCAGAAAATTGACGAAATTTACGATTTTTTCCTATCACATATGCACAAAAATTGCAATTTTTTCCAGTTGAAAATTGACAGAGCTCGCGGGCCACACGTTAACCCATCGCGGGCCACTTTTGGCCCGCGGGCCACAGGTTGTGCATCCCTACTTTAAAATTCATTTTCATAAAGTATAAGTACATTAAAAATTAAGAAATTTATATTTAATCATTGGCCGACTTGTTAATTATCATTCATAAAATAAATATAAACATTAATTAGGATGAGCGAAGCGAATCCTCTACTAGGCCACTCAAATTACATTTTGTTGTACACTTAAATTATTCAGTATTTTGACTAGGGATGCACCGAATATTCGGTATCTGTTCGGTACCTATTCGGCCATGTTACCGAATATTTGGTTAGGCCGAATATCAAACTATTTGGTTCAGCCGAATATCAAAGTATTCGGCCAAATCTTATATATTCAATGAAACCTTTTCAAACACATTTTTAAAAACTTTTCACAATTTCAACTTTTAACTGTCAATTTATAAGTATATTTAAAATAATTAAAAAGAAAGTCATATTTAAATAAAATAGAATGTTTTTACATTATTTATTTGTTGTTTATAAAGTATAACTTAAGAAAATTAACCATGAGAAGATTAAAATGGTGATTTATTAGGATTCTCCTTAAGAATAAATGATGTGCAATTGCAAGTTCCTAAATTTTGTTTAGTAAATATTCTGTTTCTTGCTTTTCCCAAATAAAAGACCTTAAACAAGAAAGAAAAACTTTTGAGAATAGTAATAGCTATCAAGGCAATTTTTGTTCATGAAACCATAATCAACTTATTGACTCATAAATACATTGTATTTCATCTCACTTTAGATCAAACTTATGTTTTCGTTTGTTGCATTAACAATAAATAAGATACCATACTGTATTTTCAACTTGCATGCTTTGATTTCTGTAAAATATGATATGATGGGAAGGGTGGAAAATGCCATCATTCATATGAAAAGAACTATGAGCTAGCTATTCCTTTATTCAGAATTAAGTTGAAAGTATTTATACTTTATATTGAAAAAAATCTGCCTTGAGTTATTGAAAAAAAACAATTAAGAGACTGTAAAGTTTTACTTCATCCATTTTTTCATTACTTCTCTTTGATTTTAAAATGTTTGTTTTAATTCGTAGAAGAAACCATGAAATTTAAAATTTTATTAATTCAAAAAGTCTCATAATTGTGCTTCTTAAATAACTAAAGGCAGATTTTTTTTCAATACTAAATTTTCTTATAAAACACCTTTGTTTATCAAAATGTAAGTTTCTTTTATTAAATATTATGTAAAATTGTTTTAAAAAGTAACATTTTAATACCTTTAAACTTTGAAATATAAAAAGTATTTGGAAAGCCGAATATTTGGTATTTGGCCGAATAGTTAACCATTCGGTTGGACGAATATTCGGTATTCGGTCCAACAATTACTATTCGGCCAGCCAAATATTCAGTATTCGGTTCACCTGTCAGACGAATATTCGGTATTCGGCCAAAATCACTATTCGGTGCATCCCTAATTTTGACTTGAAATTAAACACAAAACTAAATTATGATCTGTAGATTTGCATAATGTCATTCTTTTTACAGAATAACCTTAAACAATTTATTATTTTAAATAATTTATTTTACATGTTTTACCATTAAGGACGCATTTTTGCAAATAAAAAAATGAAACACATATATTTTCAGAAGAAGAAATAAATCATGGAAGAATCATGATTAATGGACTGTGTTTCTCTGACTTAGCATAAGATAAAAAAGCGATTTTTTTTATAGAATCGAGCCGAAAGGAAGAAAAGGCGCCATTTCTTTATGGATTATTAGATGGAAATAAATCTAAAACTATTTATATTTTTTTAAATGTAAATAAAATTTTCTGCAATCATTTGCTTGCAATGAGTATGATCGATAATATTCCAATGAAGTCACATATTGTAAATGGCGATTTTTGTAGACTCAAACCGAAATAAAGAATAAGGTCCATTAAATAAATAAAATATATTTTCATTATTCCACCAAAAAATGCATTTTAATAGAATACTTTAATTAGACTGATTCGAAATGCTGCATATTTTGGTACTCATTCCATTTAATCATATGAGAATTTCACGATTTCTTTTATGAAAGTTTTAAAATACCCTTTTTATGAAAATTATAGCTTATTTTTAATGAATTAAAATTTGTGAAAATTCAATTATTTGCATTCAATTATAAAAATATTTTTCAGTGTTAAGAATTCAAGTGTTCAATTCTTTCTTATTCTGTGAAATAATTTATGCAGACGATACTTCCAATTTTTAAAAGAATTATGTTATGGTATTTTTTTTTCATAAAATGGCAACAAAAGGATTGTAAAAAAAAGTAAAATTAATTGTCAAATTCGTTATATAAAGTTCTATTTAAATTATATGGTTGAAAATTAAACCAAATGAAATATATTTACTATTGAGAAGTAAGTACCATTAGTATTATTTTTAATATATTTGCCAGGGTTGGCTTTTTGACGTCAAAAACTGGTTTTTGACAAGACAGTGGTAAAAACCGTGTTTTTACCGGTTTATTCCGTCTAAAACCCATCATTTTCAATTTTTGTCATTTAATGCAAATTTAATTTAAATTTAATGCAAGTGCAGCATGCAATTCATTTCTGAATTAATTTTTCCTTGTTATTCTTGTTATTTTCATTATACATTTGTTAAATTTATTTAAAAGAAAGATTTCCTAAATGGGAAGAAAAGAACAATATTTGTCATAATCTCCATTAATGTAAATTGTATTAACTGCAATGAACAATAATATTAAATTATAATAAAAGGTTATTGTAATTATTAGATAACATTCAATATACATTTCTGAAAATATTTAAATCATTTTAGGGATGCAAAATATTGTTATATGGTATGAAAATAGATGTCAAGAACTGGTCATTGAATAAATTTGAATATTATTAGATATAATATTTCAAAATGCTTATATTATGCACTAAACAGTGATTTTTATTTTCAGTTCAATAAGCAAAATCTTAAAATTTTTATATTAATTAATTTTTGATACAAACCTCTAAGACTCAATTTCATTTGAAAGTTTTTGGATTTAAAATTTAATGAATAGCAAAACAATATTTAAGAAAAATCAGAATACAGTCGGCTCTCATTAATTCGAACTCGTCGGGACCATAAGAAATGTTCGAATTATCCAAAGTTCAAATTATGGAAAATATGAAATGAAAACATGCTTAATATGGTACTATTACAAAGTAATTTTAATGTTATAGTGTTTTTAAATTATTTCGTCTGTTATCATTAGAATATGACTTAATATTAAATTAGAATGTACAAATATATAAACTAATTAAAAGATTAGAAACAAGCACAATGGAAGTAAAATATAAAGCATTGTGATGGACAGGCGGGGCACTAAGAAAGTGGATATCAAAGGCATTAGATTATATGTATACTCGTTCGGAACAATTTTCACATAAATCAAAGAAAGAAAGTTATTCAGATGATCTGAAATCCATGAGAAAGAAAAGAAAAATCAAAAATCGGAATTATCATTAGTTCTAATTAAACAAAGTCAAGAGAAAATGAGTTTGAAAACTTTTAACGATATTTCTGCCACTGAAAATTTCAAGACTTCATGTTTAGTTCGAATTAAGCGAAGATTAGAATTAACGAGAGTCGACTGTATGATAATAATTTATGTATTCTAGTTTTTATTTTTTAACTTTAGTGCTAATATGTTTGAGTTTTATAGACCATTCCAGCATCCATATTTTTATATATAAATTTTTACCTGAATAGACATGAAATATTTGTTAAATTGAAATTTACTAAAACTACCATAAAGTCAGATTATTCATGTCCTGCTTACATTTTATTTTAAATTATTCAGGATTATTTAAAGTGTATTACAAGAAATAACATTGTGTATGAGTAAAAATCACTTATCTTTAAAATTATTATTACATTTACAGAGATTCTTAAATGCTTTATTTTTTAATGCAGATTTTGTTTTTGTGAATAAACATACTTAAGAATCTTTCTGATACTGAATATTTCAGGTAAAATGACTTAATATTAAAGATAGAATAAAAAAATAATTATTGTTATAATGTAAAAACAAACTACAAAAAAATAGGTTTTTGACATTTTTGACAAAGAGGTTTTTGACATGACGGTAAAAACCATGGTAAAATCCGGTAAAAACCGTCAGGCATCAAAAACTTGCCAACCCTGATATTTGCTGTTTAGAAACAATTTATAGAATTTGGCTGAATTTACATTTCTAAAATAAAACACACCAAAGAATAAAGTAACGTTTTTGCAGAAATACATTGTTACTTTCAAATATTTATCTTATGAAAGAGTGCTTCGCGAATCCAAACAAAACACGGCTTTTGCTAGTAATATAAAAGAAAAATCATTTTTGTTCACAAAGATAAATGAAAGTGATTTTTTTGTAAAATCGGATTTAATTAACTTTTAAACAATAAGTTAGTAAGTTTAAATCTTTATAGTAACTCAAATTTATGTTATTGATGATAATTTTTGTGAAATATTAGAAAATACAAAAAGTCTTGAAATTTCTCATTTCCATGGCCTGTTGGCCATTACCATGTTTGCTAAAAGACATGATAATGACATTTTTAATGTTTAACCTCATTTTAGGCTAAATTATAGCAATTAAAGGCTTACAGTTCATTTACTTTCAAAGTAGTCCTAGAGATCTATATAATTCAGGTAATACAGTTAATAATTTGTATTATGTTTTAGTAAAATGAAACATGGTAATGACACATAAAAAAACACACTGTTCTCAGTTTTTGAATAAAAGTATCAAAATGAAATAGTGTATACCTATTTCAGAAAAGTTAAACACCACTGCTTGTAAGAACATGAGCTACCATACACTACAGTGCCTAAAAGTATATTCTAATGACCTCTAGTGATGAGTTATGAACGAAAACACTTTGCACCATGGTAATGACCATTAACACCAGGGGCAAAGTTTAATTAACCAAAATTAAGAGGAAAAAATGTTTTGAAGCTAAAATATAAATTATATTATATGTAGAGAGATAGAAATTTATTATATTGTTGTTGTTTTTGCTCAAAGGCTTCCCAACACTTCAAAATATAATTTTAAATTACTAAGTTTGAAGTTAGGGACATGCCATGGTAATGACATTTGTAAATTTTTTAATTTTTCTAATGTTCAAATTATTATTTTTCCCATATTTAAACTGTTGCACAATGTAGTTCTTTATCTATTTTTAAAAATAAAATTAAAACATTCATGTTAGATTCATTAAATTCCTTTTTTTTAGTCAAGGACATTAAATTATCCTTTATCTGAGAATGATCCTACTATTAACAATGAGATAGAAGTAAGTTTGGGAGTGCAATATCTGACTCGTTTACCCTTGTAGTTCTTGTTTTTTTACCTGCTCAACTATCAAAGGATATACAGTGAAACTCGTTTAAGATACGAATCAAGGGACCGAGAGCATTTCGTATCTTAAGCGGGATCGTATCTTATCCGGATTCTATAGATTCTCGAATAATAATGCATATTAAAGACAGTGCACATTGTTATTAACGTATTTTAGCCTCTTATTTTACCCATTTTTAACAATTTTTAGATATTCTAGAAAATTTGAATTTAAAATATTGATTGAAATAAAAAATAATTTTATTTTTCTCCATAATTTTATTGAATATCTGTTTGTACATTAAAAAATTAAGATGCCTTTATACAGTACTCTCAGCTAAATAAAAAAAAGACAATAAAATGCAAATTTTGTTAATTTTTAGATAACAGTAACTAAAATACATTACATATTTAAAGGGGAAGAATAATAAATATGCATAACAATTTTTTTTAAAACAAACTAAATGTATGCAAGGAACAATATTATTCGATACATTATAAAAATCATGATGTAGTTTTAATTTCTTGAGAAAAAGTTGCTTATCTTGATTTGGTGCAAACGTAGGGTGAGATTTTATTAGGAAGCTTTCTGCCCTGTTGAAGTGGTAGAAAAATTTCCAACGGAGGGAGCAGCATCCATAGAAGAGGCATACAGTCGAAGTAAAAGCTGAACGAGCTCATTACAGTAGCGAATGATGGTATGGTTGGTACAGGTGTACCAACCATACCATACCATCAACCATACCATCATCAACCATTTCTTCATCCGTATCGTTTTCTACTCCTTCTGAAGACCTAGGCTTATCGGAACTTTGGACGTCCGTGATTATATCCGCAACAGAACGAACTTCATTTGTCACATCCAGATCGTTATTTTTGACAAATAAGTTCCAATCTTTGTATTCTTCTTAATACTGCTCTTATTCTGTGATGTTATCATTTTGTAAAGTGCCTCCAAAAAAGCAAGTGACAAAAAGAAATTCATAAAAAAGGCACTTCCGAGGACGATTTATAGTAATAAAAATAATATAATAATAAATGCAGCTAGATAAGAAATGCAAAAAATAAAAAGCAGAAAACGCATAAAAATATAGACGGATTTCACGTACAACTTTCTCGTCCGAAAAGGAGAGGGAGCAACCAATGAAATTTCAGATCCATCCACAGCCCAAACATAATGTTAAACGAAAAAAAAGCGGTTGTTGTTTTTGTATTTTGTTGAAAAAGGAGCCAATCAGAATTCAGCATGCAAAAGCAGTGGAAAATAACATATTTTAGAGACAAAAAAGGTAAAAAGCTGGTACCTTATGAAAAATAACTAAGATTTTACATATTTTGTCCTAAAGACATGTGATAAACGGATTTCATAAGCACCTTTTCGTATATTAAGCGGGTTTTTTGTCATCAAGGGACCAATTTTCTTCGTATATTAAGCGGGATCGTATCTTATGCGTACGTATATTAAGCGGGTAATTTTACACGAGTTTAATAGGCAGGTTTCAAGGGACCGAAGAAAATTCGTATATTAAGCGGGATCGTATTTTAAGCGGGCGTATCTTAAACGAGTTTCACTGTATTTTTTTTTTCATGTTTTAAAAAATCATGACAATTAATTGTAAATTCACTGAACTATTGTTGTCATCATCATAACATTGATTGATATAAATATTTAACCTGGATGACTCTTTTAATTTTAATTTGGCACTTTTGTTCAATTTCTTACCTTTTAAATTTTCTGTTTTCTTTACTTCCCTTTCTTCATTTTTGCTTTTTGTTAGCAGATTGTTCCACTTTCTTTTTCTGTTTAGCTTTGAACATTTCTTTCCAATTCCTTCTAGTCATTACAATGATGATCAAGCCATTTTTTTAAAAAATCTTTCTACTTTGAAACATTAGACCGAAAACAGATATGTAACGATGCAATCATACACTTAGTGATTGTTCATTCTGTTGATTTTCTGTCTTCATTCTATATTCTTTGCTGCATATAATCCTCACCAAATTGCATACTATTCTTTGTTAGAGTGATAGCAAAGATAAATCTGTCTGGTAAAGATGGCAGAGCCATCTTTACAGAGGACGACTTAAAGCGAAGCCTGGTGCAAGGATTTTACAAGGCCTTTTTTTTTTCAGATTCTTAACATAATTTTAGCTATATTATAAAAAAAAGAATGGTTTTCACCTATAAATTGTAAACAGGGGAGCTATCGTTTGATCCCCTAGCTATTAGTATTTGTTAGTGTGTTTATAGGGATAATTTCTGGAACAATTGAATAAATTTCAAAAGTAATGGTGACAATTGATGGTGAAAGTCCCTCTTCCAATATAGGTTATATTTTATGTCAAGACTACTATATTTTCTTAATGTAAATCATACATTTATATTAAAGATTTTCTATTATACCTTCTTCTTTGTATTAAAGAAAAAAGTATTTTGTGTCCAAGTGTGAGGTCTCTCTAGGCTCGAGTCCTTGTGCGGCCGCACCTGTCGCACACCCTTAAGGACAGCTCTGAAAGATGGTGTAGTTTCCCTTCTGGCAATTTTATTTTGATTAAAATTTGGAATTGGTAAATCTAATGTAGGCTCAGCTAGAGATGGGAATGCTCGGAAAAAAACCGTTTTTTTTCCGAAGGCTTATTTTTAAATTTTTCCGAATTGGAAAAATTGAAATTTCATTTATGAAATAATATAGTGAAAATTTTGTAATAGCTACATTCTCATACTTTTTATTTTATTTATTTTTATGTTGAGTGTCCCACATGAAAACTTTAATGTGGGTAATCTGATCTCTGAGCAGAAATCTGTTTGAGAAGACTTGAAAGGATCCTTCACATTTTTTTCTTGTTTGAAACACAAGACCCTTCGGAAAATTTCTCTTGAAAATAGACATTTCAGAAAAAAAGTTTAATCTACAAATTGAATCTTTCGCAAATGCAGTGATTGAAGAAAAAAAAAATAATCTCATACCATATAGCAACTGAATCTTATCAAGTTGTATATATGCATAAATAACCTTATTAAAAATGTCTAAATAGGACTCTAAGAATAGTAATAATTTCTTATTCACAAATTCTGAATATATTTTGTATAAGTATATATACAAGAAATAAGAAATTCACAATTTCACAAAAACAGGATTACATGAAAAAAATCTACATGTATAATTAAATGCAACTTCTCTTTTTAAAAATTAATTCATGTGCAAAATTATTTCAATAATATGCCGATTAATAGAAATGGTAAAATTAAAAATTTAACATAAAATTTGAAGCATGCATTTATTACTTTTTCTATCTTTTCAAGAAGTAAGTATTGAATTCGTGAAAATTTTTACTTCCAGTTTTTGGTGTATTTAAACATTTTAGAAGGTCCTGAACACGATTTGATAGTTTTTGGAAAATATCTGTCACTCTGTGATTCTGTATGGAACAAAAATTTTATGGGCACTCGATCTCAAGAACTGATGCACATAATTTCACAAAACTTTAGATTCAGTTACACCTTGATATAAACTCGATGTTTAGTTATTAGTGTATATCGCCCAACTGATGACGCTGTTATGCTGCATTATTCACAATTTCCACAATAGTTCTATCTGAAGAATTAATGTATGTATTTCCATAAAACTTCAGATTAAGCTAATCTTTGAAATAACTTTGTGCACATTACTTTCTGGTGTAAATCGCTCAACAGATGATGCTGCTATGCTGCATTATTCATGATTATCGCAATAGATCTATCTCAAGGACGATTTTTTATCAAACTACAGATTCAGACAGTTCCTGATATTTATTAATGTTTTTAATTTTTAGTGTAAATTGCCCTATAGGTGACACTACTATGTTGCATTTTTCAAGATTCCGTTATAGCTGATTAATTGAATGTTTTTTCAAGATATTGAATCTAAAATTGACCTCCATTTTACCTCCATAATGTACAGTAATGTTGCAAAAACATGGGCAGTTTGCATTAGAAAAGTACAACTGCTATGAAAAAAAACCCTAATATTTTATTAAAAGTAACTATGTTCTAAATTATACATTCCATCTTGATTAAACTTTGAATTTTTGTAGTTTTCTAAAGAACACTAGAGAAATTTATCTCTGTATGTAACGGCTTTTGTTAATTTCTCAAATAGCGAGCATTTTATTTTGTAGCATGTTATTATTTTTTCTATTTGTAGTTTTCTGTTTTCATAACTTTTGAGTTTCATTCTTAGAAATATGAAAGTACTATATGGAAACATTATTGAATTTGGTTTCTTACTCAAGAATAAAATACCAGATTTCAGGATAAAAAGAAAAAAATTACGTTTAATTAAACTTAAAAAAAAAAAAAAAAAAAAAAAATTCTGATTTCAGTGAGTAAAAATCTAACAGTCAATAAATCCTATGCTATTTTTTAGTTGCAGACCTTAGTAAGCCAAACTAAAACTTAGTTTTGTTTGAATTTAGATTATAAAATTAAATCAAAACTTTGAGTTGAGATTGGAAAGCTATACCAAAACTAAACATATCTTTTAAAGGAAATAAAGTTATAATTGTAAGAAAAAAGTGTAATAATGGAAAAATATACATTTTTTTTAAACAAACAATGGAATTTTTTTTAATACTAATATTGATAATGACAAAACTGCAACAATTTCTTTAAACTAGTATCATTTACTTAAAAACTATACTTATGTAAATGGAATGCATAATTTATTTCATTCCAAACTGCAGACATATTGGCTCTGGTTCTTATATTAGGTCAATTGGTAGTTAAACATGTAACTGAAAAATCATTTCAACAGAGATATAACAAACAATAGTGTTTTAAAAATTATTAGGCTGTGAAAAAAAAAAAAAAAAAAAAAAAAAAAAAAACTATTAAAAGCAGGCTTTACTACTTTCTTTTTATTTTGTAATATAAAGTGAAAATAATTTTCATTTAATACAAATAAAAGGAAGAAAATGTTTATTATTTAATATTCTCTAAGAAAATATAATTTATTTGGGAGAAACAGTCGTGAAAAATCAATTTTTCCAATTTTTCCGAAAAAAAAACCGGTAAAAAACCAGTTTTTTTCCGTCACTTATATTTTTCCGGAAAATTTACATCTCTAGGCTCAGCTAATAAACTGATTGTATTTCTTTGACTTTTTGGAATGCTTGAATTAATAACTTCAGTTTCATTTTCAGTAATGCTTTTTATTTTTGAAAATCTGTCATCTCCTAGGATATTTTTAAACACTTTGAAAATCCCCCCCCCCCCCCCCAAGGTACATAGCTCCATCAGAAGCATTGCAATTCCATGGATATATCCCACACTTCTTTAATTTATTTGGTACTACTCTGTTATCTCGTCAACCAATTTCGCCAAATTGCACAAATCGCCAAACTAATAGCCAAATTATACATATTGACATAATTTTTATTTTAAATAACGAAAAAACAAATAATTAGTGGAATATTAATAAAAATACAAATAAAAATCACTTAATGACATTTTAAACATGTGAATTGTATTTAAACACGATCATCCATTATTGGCATTTAATCTTATAGTTTGGCGATCATTTTTTGGTTGACGGGCTAACCTAGTAGTACCATTTATTTTTTATGCAGTTTTTCTTTAATTGATGTAATTGCTTCTTGAAGTGCTATTGCAAAATATTCCTTTGTAAGGATGTTAACTCAATTTTTGCTATACCCAATTTAGGTATTATAAAACAAGAATTAGGCCCTCTTTTCTGCACAAGTTACTTAAGTGATATGTAATATAGCTTTTATGGCCATAAAATAAAATGACTGCCATAACCAGGGCTGGATTTTTGCCGGCAGTAAGTGGTTTCTCCCGTGCCAGTGGCAAAAAGTGGTTATAACCGGTTTTTACCAGCACAAACTGGTAACAACTGGCATAAACTCATTTTATGACATGATCTGAGACTTTTTAAGTAGTATTAAATTGCTTATATACATTTTATTATTCAGGAAAAATAACAAATAAAATATTGTGAAAGAATATTTTCAAACTTTTCTTTCATTCAGAACAAATTAAAAAGCAGTCTAAGTTAAGAAAGGTTAAGTAAAATTAATCCTATGTTATGAAATGTTCTCAGTATATTATTACTTTTTCCACAAAAATAATTTTTTCTTTTTAATATTATAAAATAATTGTACAATATAATTCACTACTTTTTCTTTTATTTTTGAGCTCAATTATTTACTTGTATATTTTCAAAAGAACCATTTTTCTTTGTATGTAGTAGTAAATAATTTAAAAATACTCTGAAAAGTGTTATTAAAATATCATAGAGTTTTTTGCAAATTTCTTTTTTTTTAAACTTTTAAAATAGAAATTCAACCATAATAATAACATCAATTATATCAACACTGAAACTTTTACATCATCAGATTACCATTATAAAACTTTCTTTTTTTCAAGTGACAGAAAATTATTAAATAAAGTATATTTATATGATCATTTTGAAGCTTTCTGTTACTTTGAATAACATTCATAATCTTTATTTTAATTTTTTAACTAAATTCTTTATATATTAAATATATGTGAGAAGTATGAATCATTGCAGGTGAAAGTATTTGTTAGTAATATTTCTTGGTTTCTGCTAGTTTTTGCCACTCTTTGGCAGAAACTAGTTTCTGCCATGCCGGTTTCAACCGGTTATAACCGCTGGTTTTAACCAACCCGGCAGAAACTTGCCAGCCCTGACCATAACACTTTTTTTAATGGATATTATCAACATACAGTGAAACTCGTTTAAGATACGAATCAAGGGACCGAGAGCATTTCGTATCTTAAGCGGGATCATACCTTATCCGGATTTCATACATTCTCGAATGATAATGCATATAAAAACAGTGCACATTGTTATTAACGCACTTTAGCCATTTATAACTCTTATTTAACCTATTTCTAACAAATTTTAAATATTCTAGAAATTTTGAATTTAAGATATTGAAAAAAAGGATAATTTTATTTTCGCCAAAATTTTATTCAATATCTGTTTGTACAGTAAAAAAAAAAAAAATGCTTTTATGTAGTACTTTCTGCCAAATTATAAATAAAACACAATAAAATGAAAATTTTGTTAATCTTTAGAAAAAAAGTAACTAAAATACATTACATTTAAAGGGGAAGAATAACAAATTTTCATAATAAATTTTTGACAGACAAGCTAAATGTATGCAAGCAATAATAATTATTCGATACATTGTAAAAATAGCGATGTATTTTTAGTTTGTTGAGAAGTCGTTTACCTTGGTTTGGTGCAACCTAGGACGAGATTTTATTAGGAAGTTTTCTACCTTATTGATATGGTCGAAGAAATCTTCAACGGCGGGACCAGCATCCATCGAAGAGGCATATAGTCGAAGTAAGCTAAACGAGCTAATTACAGATGCGAATGATGGTATGACTGGTACATCTGTTTCTTCATCCACGTCTTCTTCTACTTCTTCTAAAGGGCTAGATTCATCGGAACTTTTGACATCTGCGATTATATCTGCGATACACCGAACTTCACTTGTTACAAGTTGATCGGCAATTTCTACAAATAAGTCCCAATCTTTGCATTCTTCTTTATACTGCTCCTCTTCTGTGATGTCAGCATCTTGCAAAGTGCCGTCAATATCAAAGGCTTTAAAGAAACAGTTCTCAATGGTGGTTGATGTTGCGTCTTCCCAGGATGCATTCAGGAAATGCATGGCGTCCAAGAGATTAATAGGCTTACACGTTGGGCAGGATAGATCCTTTTCACGATGATCTATTTGGTGTAGGTAACGTACAACGACACGTCTTTTGTATTTCAATTTCAGAGTATGAATTATGCCCTGATCCATAGGTTGAACCACGCTAGTCGCATTGGGTGCTAAAAAGACTAGTTCGATGTTTTGTAAACCTGGGATATACTTGGGATGGGCAGGACAGTTGTCGACGAGACACAATACTTTTCTAGACTCCTTTTTCATTTGTTCATCGAATTTGCGGATCCACTTAACGAATATATCACTTGTCCTTTACGTTTTGGCTTGACTTTCATAAACGCAGGGCAGATTTCTAACATTTTTAAGACAGCGAGGATTCCGAGATTTGCCGATGACAAGGTGTTTCAATTTATCTGTTCCACTCATATTTGAGCCAACGAGAACCATGATACGTTCTTTGCTTAGCTTACAACCGGAACATTTTCCACCTTTAAATGCCATTGTTTTATCCGGCATTAATTTAAAAAAAAGACCCATTTCGTCTACATTGTAAATATCGCATCTTGAATATTTTTTCAATAGTGGCAATAGCACATTATTTTTCCAACAATTGACATCATCTATATTCACAGCTGCCGACTCTCCACATATCTTTCTGTAAACTATGCCGTATCTTTGTCTGAAACGGTCTAGCCAACCGTTGCTAGGCGTGAAATCCACTCCGAGACGTGTAGCAATTTCGCAGGCCTTTTCCTTAATCAATGAACCGTTAGTTGGGATATTCGTCGATCGGGTTTGAGTGAACCATTCAAATAAAATTTTCTCCAACTCTTCGAATTTGGCCACTTTAATTTTCTTTCTACCAGAACCTCCAGTTGATACAATGTTTTCCAGTTTCTGTCTGTTTTTTAACAGAGAGCGAAGTGTCGACTCGTGTATTCCCACAGATTTGGCAAAAAGTGTCTTGTTCATCACATTCTCGGCGTCATATTTCCTAAGAACATCCGATTTTTCAGTCAAGGAAAGTTATTTTTTCTTTACTTTAAGTTGTTTATCCATTATCTATTCCTATCACTATTCAGCGGTTAAACAAAAGACTAGATTTGCGTAATGGTCTTTTGAGAGATTTACCTGAACTGAGATTTCAAAGGCGCACTATGGAGTTGCATCACATCACGTGATTATTACGTAAAGGAAAACATAGTCTCCAAACTACTGCTAGAGCAAGGGGGGGAGAAGAAACGAAAAGGGGGAAAGCAGCGAGAAACATTCGAGCACAATTCAGTTCCTCTTTTTACATATTCTTGGATCTTGGACAAGGTAATTTATAGAATTCCAAAGAAAAAACAATCTTTTACCTCCAGTAGGAAAATGTCTGCAAAAAAATTAGCACATAGGTGACGAATATATCTACAATATCCAGGCCTGGCAGAGAAAAAGCAAGGGACAAGAAGAAATTCATAAAAAGGGCAACCCTGAGGATGATACAGTGATAAAAATAATATAATAAAAAGCAACTAGATAAAAGTTTTAAAAAAGCATAAAAATATAGGCCGATTTCATCTGCAGCTTTCTCATCCAATCAGGGAAAGGCGTTATAGTAAAAGAAATAAAAGCGGTACTCGTTTTTGTGTTTTGTTGAAAAAGAGGGAGCCAATCAGAATTCAGCCTGCAAAAGCAGCGGAAAAGAACATATTTGTGAAAGAAAAAAAGAAAAAAAAATAGCATTTTATGAAAAATAAGATTTTACATATTCTATTCTAAAGACACGTGATGGACTGATTAATTAAGCACCAATTCGTATATTAAGCGGGGTTTTTTTGTCATCAAGTGACCAATTTTCTTCGTATATTAAACAGGATCGTATTTTATGCGTACATATAATAAGCGGGTAATTTTACACAGGTTTTATAGGCAGTTTTCAAGGGACCGAAGAAAATTCATATATTAAGCGGGCGTATCTTAAACGAGTTTCACTGTATTTGTCATATATTCATAGAAGGCCTCTGCTGGCATCCATTCACTCTTAAATAAACCAACCCTTTAAAGAACTTGGCACAGAATGGATAATACTATTTGGCATCTTTTATATTGGTAAATTACCATTGGTGGATGTTCAAATTTCCAGAGTCTTGCCAACACTAAGAGAAGTATTTCAATATTTTGATATTTTGATATTTTATGTTGTAAATAATTTCTGGATGTACTCTTTTTACTCAACTTACATTTTTATGTTAATACTTACTATGCTAAATCATTTCTGCATATTTTTCTTGATTGTACCCGATTTTTGTATAAAGGGAACAAAAGAGTTGTTTAATGAAATACATGTAAACTGAATTGAGCCACAATTTTGAATAATATTTGTAACAATTTCGAGTTTCCGAGTATGTTGAATGTAGAAATTCTCGATTGAAAGTAGGTCCTGAAATGATATTGTGCTTCCCATAGCTTCAGAGGTAATATTTGGACTATCTTCCAATGTTATCTATTTTGAATTAGTTATGAGCATGGGCCATATAATTATTAATTCTACACAGTAGTGGCTTGTCCATAAGTACTGCAGAGCTGCAGTACCCCAAGATGAGTTTGCAAATACTTTAGTTGGATGTGGTCGATAAAAGTTTGAGAAGCACTGTTTTAAACTTAAAAAAAATATGAATATATTGGATATTATTTTTTATATTTCACCTTTGTTTGATTTTTTTTTTTTTTTCCTTAGGAGAATGTTTCTATGTTGACATTTTTTTCTTTTTTTACAGCAATATGGCTCATCCAGATGTAATTCATGAAACTTATCATATTTCTCATATAGCAGAATGGTTCCATGCATTTCCACATGTAGATATTAAATTTTCCTCTGTCAATACTACATTTGATCCTAGTAACAGTGAATATCTTGAGGTAACTATTGGTATATTTATAGAATTAACATTTTAAGAATTTTTTTATGTACTAATAGATATATTAATTGGAGAGGATGCATGTGCAGGATTTTGGTAAAAAAATATATTCTAGCTAGTTTATTCTGCCAATAACCTAAAATTTTTTCCTTTATGCTTTGTGTAGCAAATCTGGAATCCCCCCCCCCCCCCCCCCCGGCACTTCCTTGCTATATAGATAAAAATTGAGCTTAAGAAAGTGAGATTGGTTTAGTTGCCAAATGCTATAAACAGCTATAGAAACAAAAATGAGGAACAATTATGCTTGTTTATTTATGTACTAATTGAAAAAAAATGCCTCTCATAAAATCTATCAGATTAATTACTGTTATTTATTTATGCAGTTTAAACATAGTCTAAAATTTAGACATTCATAATTATCTATATTATATATAATTAACTATAATAGTCTATTAAATGTAAATCAATTGCTATATCGGTACTAATTGCCAAAATGTCAGAGAAAGCTTACTGGGGAGACACAATTTTTTTTCCCTGTCTATCTGTTTCTCGATAACTGCCGCAAAAAGCGTCCAATTTGCTTGAATTTAAGTATGCATGTTCGTTGAGATACCTGGATTTAGCTGTATAGTTTTTTTTTTTATTATATTTGATTCATTTGTTTAGAAAATACATTTAATTTTGCATCATAATGCTTTCCTATGGCAAATCAGATGTTTTTAAAATTTTGATTTGTTGAAAGGAAATGGTTCATTTGATTAATAGAATTAAATGATAAATGGATACTGAAATTTATGAATATGGCGCTTAAATTATTCGTATTTTGAAATTTTGTCTATGCATTTGTCAGATTTTTTAAATTATTACTATACAGGGCTTGAAATTCAATTTTCCAGAGGAGGGGAGACTCCCTCCCAACATTTATAAATCAAGGGGGGTTCAACAGTTTGGGAGGGAGAAAAAAAATCTTTAAAACCTACTGTTATTTCATGTGCTATTTAAAGAATTACACAAATACAGACATGACAAAATACCACTGAAGCAATTTTTATCAACAACTCAGAATAATTATGCAGAATGTGTTATTTATTTTTAAAAAAGTCAAGATTTTATATAGTCTATTTAGTTTTCAAAGGGATAAATTCCCTTCCTGTGCCAATTACTTACGTTTCAGGTCTAATAAACTCTGTTTTTGGTTCAGGTTGATTTTAGGTTGAGTGTAGATTGCTGCAAGTTGGGCTCAGGTTAATCTAATTTTTCTAAAATTAGTTCAGTATATATTATTTTCCATTAAAAATTATACCCATAACAATAAACAGATATGTTTGTGTGTGTGTGTGTTATTTTCCAGATGGCTGCATTTTCTGACGAAATTGATATCTTTTTTGTGATTATGTGATGAAATTTGCATTTTTTAGCAGCCTTTGGACTAGATTCGCATTTATTCGGCAACCTTCTGACGAAATTCACATCTTTTGCGATTCTACAATGAAATTTGCATTTTTTTGCAGCTTTTTTGACTAAATTAGCTTTTATTAACGACCCTTTGACAAATTCACATTTTTTTCTGCAATGAATTGTTGAAATTTGCATGCTTTACACGATTCTGTGTGACAATTCGTATTTGTTAAGTGATCCTTTGACGAATTTTGCATTCATTAAGCGATCCAAAGACATTCTGCTCTGTATTTTCCAAAAATCATAAATTTTCGGTAAAAAAAGAAAAAAAAAAGAATCACCATCAATTTGAAAATAAACCGGACAAAAAACATACCTCGAATTTCAACAAATCATTGCCCAAAAAAATCAATTTCGCAAATCGTTTGCAGAAAAATTGTAAATATCGTAAGAGGTTTGAGGGAAAAACACGAATTTCGTTAGATAATTGTGATAAAACTAAAATTTTGTCTTAAGATTGTAGGAAAAAACCTGTGAATTTCATGAAACAATAGTGAAAGAAAAACACAAATTTCATCGAAGATTTGAAAAAAAATACAAAATTTAGGTAGGGATCACAGAAGAAACCTGTGGGAAAATACAAATCGCGAAAAAATTGCAAATTTCATCAAAAATTCGCAAAAAATCCACAAATTTTGTCAAAAAATCACAAAAAAATCTGCAAATTTTATCAAAAAACATAAAAAATCCACAAATTTTGTCATAAAATGTGAAAAATTCGTAAATTTTAGCAAAAAATCCAAAAAGTCTGATAATTTCGTCCAAAGATCGCGGGAAAAAAAAAAAAAAAAAAAAAAAAAAAACCTCAAACTTGGTAAAAGGGCCGCCTAAAAAACACAGAGTCAAAAATAAATCCCAGAATTTTAATTCTTGGTAAAGATTGGTAAAGGAAAAATCAACAAAACAAATTGTAGTAAATGATTTTAGTTTTACGTAGTTTTCTGTTTTATAAAACTGGGGATAACAGTGAAGTTTTTATAATTTAAAAATAATAATTTGCATTTTTAAGAGTACCAAGGCTTTGAATCATAGGGGCAAATTAGTTAAAGTAACAAATATTTTTAATTGTTGACTAAATATATTATTATTCATTATTTAAAGTTCATTGATGTACACATATACATGCACACCACAGATGTACACAAATTTTAAAGAAAATATTTAAAATATTTAACATAAATTTGGGGGTAAGAGTAAGTATTCAATTTGTTCCACCCAACTATGCTCATGTCTAGCATCTTGTGTTTAACATGCTTACAACAATTCTATGTACTAGTTTTTATTTTTTCAGTGTATAAAGTTTGCATAATTTGTATGTTTTTATTTTTATTGTTTAGGCTTTAGGTATTATTATAGCTGTTCCAGGATTTTATTTAATTCTCACTCTGCTAGCATTTCTCATATTTTTCCTGTGTCGCTGCTGTGATTCAAGTTTTAAAAGAAAAAGGAAAATCACCCCTCTGAAATGGATACTTAGTCTTTTTGCAATTCTTTGTTGGTAAGAACTTCTAAATTCTAAACATTATTTACTAATCTCTTAACAAATTTAGGTCGCTATTAAAGATAAATTTAGAACTTATTCTCGCTCAAATTTTTTTAATTTCAAATTTTAACATTTTTTTTCTCCTTTCTATGTATTTATACTGAAAATATTAGATTTTGAAATTCCTAAATGGGTTTGAAAATTTTTTTTTCTCTTTTTTGAAACATTACATTAGGCTGGCACAGCATCCTGAAAATGATTGTGATTATTGTTACTTATATATATATGAATTGAATATTTCCAGCTGAGTGAAAAATTGCCCAGGCCGGGGATCGAACGCGGATACTTGGCTTACAATGCTTTACCTGTTAAGCTATCTGGGCGATAGCCGGCTGGGATTTTTCGCGCAGATAACCTTATTGGTCGTAACATCTGGTCTGTCATGTGAAACAGCTCGCAGAATAAACTGCAGGTAATGGAACTCCATATAACGATGGATACGTAGATATACTATTTTTTTTTTTTTTTAACACAATCAAACTGATTGGTAAAGTTATCATACGAATTGAATATTTCCAGCTGAGCGAAAAATTGCCCAGGCCGGGGATCAAACCCGGATACTTGGCTTGCAAGGCCAATGCTTTACCTGTTAAGCTATCTGGGCGATAGCCGGCTGGGATTTTTTGCGCAGATAACCTTATTGGTCGTAACATCTGGTCTGTCATGTGAAACAGCTCGCAGAATAAACCGCAGGTAATGGAACTCCATATAACGATGGATACGTAGATATACTATTTGTAACCCAACCCTTTGTAAGCCAAGTATCCGGGTTCGATCCCCGGCCTGGGCAATTTTTCGCTCAGCTGGAAATATTCAATTTGTATGATAACTTTACCAATCAGTTTGATTGTGTTAAAAAAAAAAAAAAAAAAAAAAAAAAAAAAAAAAAATACTTATATCTATAGTAAATTGTGACTAATGCAGTGCAGATCAGATCAGTAGTTTTCTGAATTGCCAAAAAAATGATTTAATGGATTTTTGTTTGTTGAAGTCCCAGAAGCAGAATTTTTTTCTGCAGTCTGCAGCGCAAATAAAAACTTAAAAAACAGTCTGCAGACCAAACCCTCGCATTTCATTATATGCACTCAAACTTCCCAAGTATTTGTGCAAAAATTGCAGGTTTTTTACAATCTTTTGACACGATGTCATTTTTCGCGATATTTTGAAGAAATTTACATTTTTTTCCTGCTTTTTTGACAAAATTTGACGTTCTTTCTGATATTTTGACGAAAACTGCTGTTTTTTTTCGCGATCTTTTGAATAAATTTGCCATTTCTTTATGATCTTTTGAAGAAATTAGCCGATTTATCTTGATATTTTGAAAAAAGCTGTGGTTTTTTTTCACTATCACTTGAAGAAAATTGCCATTTTTTTTCACAATCTTTTGAAGATATTTGCTGGTTTTTCTCCATTTTCTCTCAAATTTGAAAAAAAATTGAGTATACTATTTTTTAAATATCGTCTGTTATAAAATCCGATGAGTTTCAATTTTATTTCGTTTAATAATTTGGATAATTAGTTTTTATAGTATTTTGTTAATTTTAGCTTAAAATAATATTTGTTTTTGAATTAGACTGACCAATGTAAGATGGATTTTTTACTTTAACTAATTTTGTAGATTTTTTATAAATCAATGATACAGTTATTTCTTAAAGATTTTCTTTCGTCAAATTCGTCGGGTTCCACCTCGTGTTTCTAACTACAGAGTTAATTACTCAATAATTATTTATTTTTGGTAGTGTTAAACATTTTAATATTAAATGTAACTATTAATAATTTTAATACATATCTCACTAGTATTTAATGTAATTTTACATAATTATCAAAAACTATTAATGTAAATAATGTTATTGTATGCTACCAACTAATGAAATTACTAATTTACAGTTTTTATAATTAATTTAATTACCAAATAGTTATAATTTTATTAATTAAAGTGTAAAAACACAGATTATAGTAACAATTAGAGGTTTGTTTTGGAAACCTAAAACTTTATGTAGCTATTCAGTGTTTGAATGCTGAGAAAAAAAAAAAAAAAAAGTTTAAATAAAAGAAATATAATTTAAATAAATAAATAAATAAAACAAACAAACTAACAAAAGATTTTTTTGTTATTATTTTAAGTTATTTTTTTTATATCCTAGTAGCATTAGCTTCATTACCTTCTGATACAAGATAAGAATGAATTTAATTTTAATAGTACACCTGTCTAAAAGTTTGAAAGCTTCTCCTTTAGTTTCTTTGAAGAGGTAACAGAATTAAATAAGACTGTTATTTATTCTATTTTTCAGAGAATGACATGTTCAGAATAGTTTTTCATCATTGTAGAATTTTTTTTTCCTGGAAATTCTTTTGCATTGTGAAATATTTTTTCATCTGTATATCTATTAATACCGTCTAAAAGTATTATGTAGAATTTTCATTCAAAATTTCTAAGTAATAAAACATAAGCTTCCCTCCCCCCCAAAAAAAGTTTATGTCAATTAAGTCTAGTAATTTATTTTTAATATTTTGTCAGGAAAAAAAATAAATAAAAAAAAAAGTTCTGAAAGCATTGAAAAATAAACCAAGAAAAAATGGTACTACTAGGTTATTCCGTTGACCAAAAAATTATCGCCAAACTATAAGATTAAATGCCAATAATGGATGATCGTGAATGTCACATTCAATGACATTAAATACAATTCATGTGTTTAAAATGTCATTAAGTGATTTTTTTTTTTTTTTTTTTTTTTTTTTTTATTTGAATTTTTATTAATGTTCTTCTAATTATTTGTTTTGTTATTCAAAACAAAAATTATGTCAATATGTATAATTTGGCTATTAGTTTGGCGATTTGTATAATTTGGCGAAATTGGTCGACGGGATAACAGAGTAGTACCGAAAAAATATAAATGTAAATTTTAAAATTATGGAAATGATCTTTTGTTTTGGTAGTCTGAGCACTATTACTTTGTTGATACACATGCTAACACTTCATGTATATGAATAATTCCTTTAATTCTGTACTTCTTGCATTATAAAATATTGGTTTACAATGAATGCCAATGGACACTAGCAGAGGTTTTTGCAATTTCCCAAAATTTGATCCTCATATGTATATTAAAATATTGTATTTTATAAAACTTTTTTATATAAACCCTTTGAATGTAAATTTTATTTTCTTACAAGGTTTTTAGAAGGAAATTTTGTTTTCAAAATAAAATTAATGTAACTATCAAATATAATTTGAAAAATAATTTTCTTTTCAGTGGAGCTCTTGCTGTTGGCTTATATGGAAATGATACCTCACATAATGGTATTGACAAAATTCAGTCTGCAACTAAAAATATTTCTGAAGTGGTGAATCGTGTTAAAAATTTGGTTAGTACATTTATCTTTTTAATTACTATTTCAAATATTGTAAATAAATTTATTAAATATGTTTATATAATTGGTGTTTTGACTGGAGCTCTTACTGTAACCTCTGTCTAGCATTGCCACAAAGTAATATTTACCGTAAAAGCATATCTATCAATTACTCCTGCATTGATATGGATTGATACTAGATTTTTTTTTTGTTGTTGTTGTGGACTGGGTTGCTTTCCACTTTCTTTCTGCAGTTCAGGTCGGGTTGTCTTTCATTGTTTTGGTTTTGGGCTGGATTTTGACTATTGGGTCGGATTGACTTGAAATTCAAGAATGTGTAAAATATTTTATCAGGTTTAAAATCTATGTACAATAAAACCTCTATAATGGTTTTTCTCCCAAAATGTTGACACTTCTATATAGCAAACACTTTTTCAATTACATAAATTTATATATCTTGAACTTTTATATCTCTGAATAGCAGCCAAATCTCAATCTTCACACCTGTAACAATTGTGTGAGTCTGTATGTGTCTAATAAAATTATGATACATGTGTTTGTTTTTGCATGTATCAAGAATGAAATGTTGATAATATTTTTCATACTTCGAAAGAAAAAAAAATTATTATGAAAGAAAGAATAATCTATTATCACATTTCTTATATACATTTTATTTCTCATGCAGTCAATAGAAAATATACTCATTTAAGAACACAGAAATTAACATCTGAATTTAATTAATTGTCAAAGGTACATATATATATTAAGACAGACATAAACACAATTAAATACAATAACCCAACATGGAGTGAAGTATCAGCCGGGGTCAGGAATCGAACCTGAGTCAGCAGCATACTGTGCTGTTGCTCTTCCATCTAAGCTATCCCGGTCGATATCCTAGCCCGGTCATTTCCCATTAATAAACAAAAATATATTGCTTTTAATTTTAGGTATTGTATTTTCAGAGATATCTTTGAAAATATAACGTAAAAATGCCCTCCCCCCCCCCCTCCCAATCTAATTCCAAATTTACTAAAACTAAAATCATGAAAAAATTAGAGGTTATAGATGTTACTTTAAACCTTGCAGGAAAACTATAGTGATTATTCTAGTTCGAATGGTTTTTGAGAAAAGCACATTTTTCTGTTATGCACAAATTTCTACTTTCGGGTATTGAGCAGAGGTGTTGGAGCGTTGGAGATACCTTTCATAGAAGAAGTGTAAAAGCATTGTTGATAATGATTTTTGAAAAAATTCATCGGTAAATAGCCGAGATATTAACCCTTAAAGACATGGACAGTTTGGATATAAATAATATATTTGTGTAATGTAATACCAAGTAGCAGTATAAAGGAAATAATCTTCCTACTGCTGCAGACATACTAATCTAATTAGAATTAATCAAATAAATCGGGGTTTGCATACATAAGAAAGAAAAAAATAACCGTTTTAGTACCAGGATTGTAAAAAAATATTATTTGTGTTATTTAATGCAAAACATCCCTTATTTCAGATGTAGCAGCCACTACGCTATGAAATTTCTGGTATGTCTACTTTATTCTAAAAAATTCCTTATGCATGCAAACCCCTTATAAATACTATGGGGTTCGCAGCTAGTTTGCATTGAGTGGGTCTCTCATTACGACTTTTATGTATTTTAAAGTTAATTAAAAACCTATCTGCAAAAATGCGTCATGGACCAAATTGGTATTGCAAATTTTTGAGCTTCTTTCTACATAAGCTCCTTTAGCACAATGCCTCCTTTAGCCATTGAATAAGGGTTTTGTGTTCGGTAATCTAAACAAAAAAAGATTAATACGCTGAATTTAGTTTTATGAAATGCGAAATTAAATTTAACTATGCACTACTTTTTATTCTCAGTACCGAGATATAGAATAGCAATATTTGATATTATTTAGGCTTCATATCACTTTGAACTTTTATAGTATATCCATTCATATTTTTCTAGTATATACAGCTATAACAAACCTTATTTTGCATAGTTTTTTACAAAGTCTTATTATTCTTTCAGTAATGATTTTCTTTTAATAAAACAGTTAACTCCTCCACAATGCTTAATTTTTTAATCTTTAACCACTGGTTTTTTAAAACAAATTTTTCTTTTCTTAAATCTCGAAAATGCTCCAAATAAATAAGGTAAACTTTACAATAAAAAATAACTAGTGAGAATAATGAAGGATTCTGAGAATTTTAAATGTTACGTTTATCAGTTGCTCATGTCTAATGGGTTATTTTAAATAATGTAAGGAAAATTGTGGAGCAGATGACTTTTCAAGGATAAACTTAATTTGTGTTGTCTAGAAGATATTTTAATTATTTAAAATAGTGGAGGGAGAAACTGGATGATTAGTGAAGTAAAAATGAAAGCTCCTTATCACAAGTCTTTTAAAAATGTGCTTTTACATGACACACACTCATTTGACAGATTGCAAAAATCCCAACAGAATGTTTTTCCGCATACAATGTGTAAAAAAAATTCAAAGTATTTATTATTTGACAGAATTGAACATTATTGAAAAGCTGTGAAGATCAGGCAATTTATCAAAATAGATGCCTAAAATAAATAGCTTATGATATTTTTAAAAATCAAATACTAGTTTTTAAAATTTGTTGGTTTTTAATTTCATGATCTTATTTACTTTCATAAATAAAAGAATTTATAATACAAGATTAAAAAAGTTTCTATTTATTTATCATTCTTAAAATTGGAAAACATAAGTTTCATATTCAGTAATTGTTTGAATGATATATTATTAAACTTTTCTATATATTTGTTTGATTCTATTTTCAGTCTACAAAAATTGAGTCCTTACTAAGTGATGATGTTAGCCAGGATTTGAAGAAATTGAATGGCTTATTTGGTGTTGTACCAAATGATACTCTTCGCTTAATTTTAGAAAATGGACTTAACTATATGGACGGTAACGTGTCAAATGGTTTACATAAAATTCAAGATATAAATCATAAAGTTGATGGCATCAATTTTCAAGTTTTCCCTGACATCATTGCTGAAGTTGAGAGTTTCAGGTAAGTCGCTTCTTTTACAGGTTTTTCAAGCTAAAAGAAATGATTATAATTTGTGCAGTTGTATTAAGAAGTTTTTTATACATGTTAATGTCATACATTGTGTTGAACTATTATTTATTTTAATTAATGAGGTTCCATAATTTTATATGATTTATATTAAGTTTATACAAATATATTTTTAATAATAAGCAATTTGTTTTATTTTTTAAATGAGCTTTTCAACATTTTCAGTTTTATTAGATATTGAAAACCTGTTAAGTATTATAGGGCAAGAGAAACGAAAAAAATAAATAAGAAATATTTTCTTCTTATATTTACTGAAAAAGAACAGAAAGTAGAAAAAATCACTGAAGAAAATGTTGCTGAAAAATTACACTGCTTAAAATTGTTATATTTTTTTTCAAAATTGCTAAAGAATTTTCATTGGTTTTAGTTAGTCAAAAATATTTTTCAGTATTTTTAGCTATTTCTAATATTTATATGTATATACAATTTATATTATATGGCTTAATATTTATCTTTAGTTAGATTACACACCAACTTTCATATTTTGCTACAATTATTGTCTGTTATTAATAAATACTAAAATTAATTATTGGGTTTAAATGTAAAAAATATAATTATTTTAAGCATTATTTTTTATCAAAAATACATTATACAGCTCTTTTATAAATCTTAATTCTTTTATAAAAATGAACAAAAAAAGTGCTGATTTTAAAGAAAATGTATATTTTTTTAAATACTCATTTGTCAACAATTTTCTATAAAAATGTCACCACTCAGTGTGACTTCAGAACAGATAAAACCTTTCAGAAGAGTAAAAGACTTCAGTTAATTTATGCAATCTTATTAGACAATGATTTTCCCCAAATACTTTTATAGAATACTAGAAGATAGCCCGTCAAAATTACATGTTTGCATTTTTAAAGGATGATAAAAAATTACAACAACTGTGGTCAATCATAGCCACTTTAAGCTGAAACAATTTTGATAAATACAGCGATTAAACTTGGAGGAGGAAAAATCTAACAAAAAAAAGAAAGAAAGAAAATTTCAACCGAAATCTGCATTTAAAACTATAGCAAAACTATCTGGTAGATGGGAGTGGGGATTATAATGAAATTTAAAACGCACCTGCGGTTTACTTAAATAAAAAGTTTTAATTAAATATTGTTTTTGAAATTGCGAAAAGATTTCAAAGAGAAGTAAAATTTAGTGACGTCATTTACAGCTCCCGCTGTGAATCTGACCAATGAGAACGCTCCATTACGACTATGGAACGGTTTCATTGGTCAGAAAATAGATTGCCTTTAAAATCGGAGGTAACTTTTCACAATTTTTTTTATGGATTTGAAATTCTCTAGTCATTCACGGCTGTAAAGAAAAAAAATTAAAGTAACCCGAATAAAATTTTTAACAATATTGCATTTAAAACGCACCTTCGCTTTCCTTTAACAAAAAGTTTTAATTAAATATACTTTTTGAAATCGTGGAAAGATTTCAAAGCGAAGTAAAATGTAGTGACGTCATTTACCGCTCCCACCGTGAATCTGACCAATGAGAACACTCCATTATGACTACGGAACGGTTTCATTGGTCAGAAAATAGATTGCCTTTAAAACCGGAGGTAACTTTTCACAAAGTTTTTTATAGATTTGAAATTCTCAAAAGTCATTCACGGCTGTAAAGAAAAAAAATTAAAGTAACCCGAATATAAAAATTTTAACAATATTGCATTTAAAATGGACCTTCGCTTTCCTTTAATAAAAAGTTTTAATTAAATATACTTTTTGAAATCGTGGAAAGATTTCAAAGCGAAATAAAATGTAGTGACGTCATTTACAGTTCTCACTGTAAATCTGACCAAAGAGAACGCTTCATTACGACTATGGAACGGTTTCATTGGTCATAAAATAGATTACCTTTAAAATCGGAGGTAACTTTTCACAATGTTTTTTATAGATTTGAAATTCTCAAGAGTGATTCACGGCTGTAAAGAAAAAAAAATTAAAGCAACCCAAATATAAAAATTTTAACAATATTGCACTTAAAATGCACCTTCGCTTTCCTTTAATAAAAAGTTTTAATTAAATATACTTTTTGAAATCCTGGAAAGATTTGAAAGCGAAGTAAAATGTAGTGACGTCATTTCTGCTCCCACTGTAAATCTGACCAATGAGAACGCTCCATTACGACTATGAAACGTTTTCATTGGTGAATGAGTTTCTTTTTCTTGTGGATAGGTTGGCCCCGGAATTGTTATACACGGAGGGGTTTTATATATATAATTATATGAACACACTTTTCTTCTGCAATTTTTTTCAATCAATCACCATCTTGATAGACATTTTTATTTATTTTTTTATTTTTTCCCCCACCTTGATTAAAGTTAATTCTTTTGAAAACATTTAAAATAACCTTAGTGCATCTGTTTGAAATTAGCAGTTTTATTGTGACAATAATTATTATGTAATAATCTATTTTATTTTTTTAATAAATAAAATTTAAATAATTTTAATATTAGTTGAGTTGACTGGTGTTGCCCGGGCCCATAATAATAATTTTTAATGAACTTTATATTTGTACTATAAAATCTCATAAAAAGATCCTATCTTGAACCAAATGAATCTTGAACTGGGTCCCCACTGCTTACAGCACCATTTAGTAGGTATGAAGTGCACACACTGCAAAATCTTAAAATTGACATCTTACCAGAAAGGGACGAATTCTATTTTTAACAAAACTGTTTCTAAATGAAACTTCATTAAACAACTTACCCATGGGTATAGTAGTCAAAAGAGAGTGGCACTTAAGCAACATATTTGGGGAAACTATTATTTGAAAATAGTTGTAAGCATTTTTTTTTTTTTAAATTATTAAATAAGTATTATTTATCCCAATGTTGTGAAAATTTGCATCTAAAAAAGTATGATTTTAAATATTTTATCCTTCCCACCCCCTGCCCCCGAAATTTGATGCTGGTTACTCTTTAAAAACTATATTATATCATAATTTATCTAAAAGTTTCATTCCTTTTTTAAAAAATAAGATTTTTATTTTTAAAAAAATTGCATGCTGATTTTTATAAAGTTTAGATATTATTAAATAACATTTAAATATAAGGTTAGATGCATAGCTTTAAAATCTGTAAATGTGTATATATATTTTTTTAATTTTATGTTGTTCCAAAGAATCCTAGTATAAAAATCATTTGTGGTTTAAAAAAAATTGCTTTTTAATTGAGAGAAATATCTAATAATGTCTAAAGTTGTAATTGAATGACTGTGAAGAAATTTACATATATGAATTCAGCCAAAAATTCTTTATCTTGATGTATAAAAATTAAATCCATAAATTTAATATTTGAAAGTATTTACTAGTCATATAAAAATGTCACTATCCACTAGAGCCAATCTGTCTGCATTTCTAAACACCTGCTCTTGCTATAAAAGATTTCTCAAAAATCTATTTCTTTGAACAGAAATAAAATGAGATTTTATAAATAGATTTTTAATGGATTTTTCAAATATTTACAGGTGTATGAAAATAATTTTTAGAATTTCTGAAAGGGAAAATTTTTTCTATATCTAGCCATGTAATTTTTGAATTTTAAGGCCCAGTAGAATTTAAGAGACAATCCTCTATAAGAAGAACCCAGTACATTTATTTCCATGGCAGTGCTGTATTTTATATTAACCCCTTTCCCTCTCTTCCAGTTTTCAAAGAAATATTCTACAGTTTGATAAAAATCTATGCTTTTATTTAATTATGAATAGGACTAATTTCCATCAGTCCATAACAAAATTTATTTAGTTATTAATAAGTTGTAATTAGAACTGGGCAATGTAGAAATTTCTTAAATTGATTTATCATCCATCAATTTTACCATTTAGAATATGGAAGCCTATCTTTTAATTTCTATTAACAATATACTCTCTTTATGCACCCCCCCCCCTTATTATTTAGTATACTTGGCTTTTAATTTTTCAAATATCTTTGAAAAATTTATATCTTATGCACAAAAAAAAAAAAAAAAAAAAAAAACTTTGAATGTCTTAAAAAATGTTTTTTTTTTCTATTTTAAAAATTAGTGACCTATTTAAATATTTTTTTAATTCATTCTTTAAGAAATATTATACAATAATAATAATAATAATAATAATAATAATAATAATAATAATAATAATAATAATTGTCTGACTTGTTATGGCTACAATCTAAATTATTTAGGGGCAGTGGGGCAATTTTCCTTAGCATATCCAAATATCATCTCATTACTAACAACATGCTCACATTTGTTTTTACAGACTTAGAAGCAAGAGTTATTGAAGTAAAATAGAAGCCGATTCAATGATGATTGTAACTGTTCATTTACTATAATGACAAAAATAGCAAAAAAAAGTTGAATGTAGATCCTGCCATTACAGAATTCAGTTTCGCCTCCGATTAGGGAAAAAAAAATCGATAGAGATTTTTTAGTAGGGCGACCCCGTTTAGATTGCAATGAACTAACTTCATTTTTCTTGTGTTTATCAATATAATAGCAAACAGAACGGCGTGAAATACACAATTGATTACCAATTTCTCTCTGAGACATTGGAATTGCGGAATAATAAAGAGATACAATTTGACGTTCTACTTCTTCATTGACTAGATTTATCAAAAACGGATTTTTTCTTTAGTTTAAATGCTTTTTTATAGACTCTGAGTAAAAGAAAATGCAATTTAACAATAAAACGAGTGGAATCCCGTTGAATTCGACGAATGAAATGTTTAAAAGACCCGATCGATTTGGTTTTAAAAAAAGCAAAAGTAATTACATTATTGAATCAATATATAATAAATATATTTACAAAGTAAATGTCAATTTTGCCAGTTACAATTTTGTATGCAAATATTCGCACATCTTCAGTTAATGATTGTAATCTGAGTGCCGGCGAAATCCAGAAATTTTATTTTATATGCATTCACAAAAAAATAGTTTTATATATATATATATATATATATATATATATATATAAAACTATTTTTTTATTATATATATAAAAATAGTTATATATATATATATATATATATATATATATATATATAACTAATTTATTTTTACTGTGACATTATTTTCACTAACTGAAGTCATCTGAAAGTAAAATCTCAATCTCAGTGTCCATAATGCAAAGAAATATTGAAATGTAATATCAGGTACTACTAGGTTATCCCGTCGACCAAAAAATTATCGCCAAACTATAAGATCAGGGATGCCACTTTTCCGCCTTTTGGCGGTTTTTTGCTTTTTTTAATTTTTAAGAATTCGAGATTTTCGTTAAGCGATCACGAGATAAAATAATGATTTTCGTCGAACGACCGCAAAATAAAACAGCCTTTTCCATCAAACGATCGCGAAATACAACAGCCTTTTTCGTCAAGCAATCGTAAAATATAACATCGATTTTCGTTAAAAGATCGTAAAAAATGGCTATTTTCATCAAACAGTCGCGATATAAAGCAGCAATTTTCAGCAAACGGTTGCGATATAAAGCAGCAATTTTTATCAAACGGTTGTGATATAAAGCAGCAATTTTCATCAAACGATCGCGAAACGAAACGGTAGTTTTCTTGAAACGGCATTTTTGTCAAAGGATCGCGATGTGAAACGATGATTTTTGTCAAACGATCATGATGTGAAACGTCTATTTTCGTCAAACGATCGCTAAATAAAACGGTGATTTTCATCAAGCAATCGCAATATAAAACGGCGTTTTTCGTCAAACAATCGCAATGTAAAACGACTATTTTTGTCAAACAATCGCAATGTAAAACGACTATTTTTGTCAAACAATCACGATATTAAACGGCGATTTTCGGTAAAACGATCGCAAAACGAAGCGGTGATTTTTCTGAAGCGACGATTTTTGTCAAACGATCATGATGTGAAACTGCGATTTTCGTCAAACGATCGCTAAATAAAACGGCGATTTTCGCCAAACGATCATGAAACAAAAGTTATTTTCGTCAAATTAAAAAAAAAACTGCAAAATTTTGCTATTCACTCGCGGAATAATCATTGAATTTATTGCTGGGTTACTTGAATTGGTTTAAAATGATGCGATACATAAAATTCTTCACTGAACCTGTTGCTGGATTACCTTAATTGATGTAAAATACTGTGAACTAAAGAAAAATCATTTTAACTTACTCTTATAAATTAAAAGTTTACAACAAAAGAAAAGCTGTAATTTTTTATTTAGTTTATTATAAACAATATTTTCAAAATTCACACATAAAGTTGTGAAAAATGTCGTAAATTTTACTTTACGCATAATTTCCTCTTTTTTGCTATTTTCTGAGTGGCATCCCTGTATAAGATTAAATGCCAATAATGGATAATCGTGAATGTCACATTCAATGACATTAAATGCGATTCATGTGTTTAAAATGTCATTAAGTGATTTTTTTTTTTTTTTTGGACTTTTTATTAATATTCTACTAATTATTTGTTTTTTCATTATTTAAAATAAAAATTATGTCAATATGTATAATTTGGCTATTAGTTTGGCGATTTGTATAATTTGGCGAAATTGGTCGATGGGATAACAGAGTAGTACCTAACATCGTTATGATTAAAAATGCGATGTTTTAAATAGTGACGTCATTTTCTCTTCAAATGTTTTTTAAAAGTTACTGTTATTAATAATATGAAAAAGGCATCCGTAATAGTATTGTAATTCCCATTTATCTGGTTCCTGAATGACATCATTTTCCTCATTTGAAATTTCTCTTATTTTGATTTAGACATTAATTTTTATCATAAATTATTTTCTGTTATTTTATTTACATTAATATTATTTCTCAGTAAATACATTTTTTTTTTTTTACCTCAATTAGTACATAATTATACGCAATCATTTTGGAAAATAAATTTTTATTGTCGAGAGAAAGCTAAACTGTGTTGCCACCATTTTGAAGAAATGTCATTAAAAAGCTTTTAAAATTAAAAATAAAATATAAAAATAGAAATAAATTAAAAAATAACTAAAATGGGCACAACTACAAATAAATAGCTTTCATTTAAAAAAATAATTATCAAAATCGGTTCAGTAGAAAATTCAGGGCTGATGACACGACATTTTTAGCTTGTCTGAAAGAAATAGCATCGGAGGCTAAAAATAATAATAATAATAATAATAATAATAATAATAAAAGAGGGGGATATATGAGAAATAAGGTGCAATTTTATTTCTTTTTAACTTTTAGATTATAATAAAATTTATTTAGCATAAATGCTGACATTCATATAGTAGATGGAGAATGATTGAAAAAGCCACATTACTAAAAACTAGCGGCCTTCGCCCGCTACGCTGGTCGGTTTATCTAAAGAAATCTTGAAGAAGTAGTTAGATAAGGTTCAGACATACATTAAAAAAAAAAAAAAGCAAGTCGATCATTCAAAAAACGTTGGGAAATATCAAATATTTACTGTAATTTTTTAAGAAAAACAAAGTTTCGAAAAAAAAAATTAAATCGAAAAAAAAATTACACTGACATATTAATGCAAGGAAATTTTCCCAGAGAGAAAATTCGCCTTGAATACAATATTTCAAATTCTTTTAATTGCTTATAGGCGTTAATGCCAACATAGTGAAAAAAAATTCCATGCTGGGAATCGAACCCGGGCCATCAGTATGGCGCACTGACGTTCTACCGACTAAACCACATGGAACGACAGCCAGCTTGAAACTTTCTCATACTTAAGTAGACTGGCGAAAACATAACGATAGCGCGTTTTAAAATCGCACAGTGACATCTATTGGATTTTATATGTACTAAAAAACGTTATGTACTAAAAAACGTGAGCAGCGCACCTAATAGTTTCTTTTGTTTCTTTTTGTTACTTTTTTGTCTGTTGTCCGATTTTGATGAAACAAAGCCTATACACTGCCCGGGAGTGTGCATTCTTCATTAGTGAAAACCGCATAAAAATCCATTCAGTAGTTACGAAGATAACCTCGAACAAACAGACAGACAGACAGACAGACAAAAAATTCAAAAAATTTTTTTTTGTGTTTCATTGGTTTTCTTTTATCGCCCTGACTCCATTTTTGTCAATTATCTTCAATGTACAGACACACCGGGTCCTACTGTTTTATTATATGTATAGATTTAGCAAGTTTTTTTTTTTTTTTTTTTTTTTTTTTTTTTTTTTTTTTTTCCAGAGAAGGTTGATACCTTGTAAGATTAGTAATAAAATATAATCGTAAAATATATTTCTTTTTAATTATAACAAAATGTCAAAAAAGTAGAAAATCCCAGATCTGCAGAAAAATCTAATGAATTCCCTTCATTCTGCTGTAAAATTTAAAAATCAAGTTACTTGACTTATTACAGAATTCTATTAAAGTATTTTTAATTAATTACATAATAATAAATTAAAACTAAAATATTCTAATGTTACTCAAACATATGAAAATTATTTTACCAAAATAATATAATGCATAAAAATATAAACTAAAAAATAAATGAATTTGGATTTTAGTCTTTTTTTTTTTTTTTTTTTTTTTTTCAGACGTAAATAGTTAATCAATCTATGATAATAAAAAAGTTTGTGAGTGTGTCGACAATGTTCTGTAGAGATTGCTGTACGTAGATTTATAAAATTTAGGGGAAGGTTTGCATATGAAGTTTTGCAACTCGAAACTCGATTTTCGATCTTTTGATTAGATTTTTAAAGTTTTTTAGCGGAGGAAATATGCTATCATTTTTTAAAAAATTCGTCCTTTCTTCAATAAAGTTTATTTGGAATTCCTGCAGTGATTTTTGAATTTTTAGCAGTTTTTTAATGTGAGTTTTAGTGTTTTTCTTTCTTTTTTTTTTTTTTTCCATTTTGTGTCTGTTTTTTGACATTGATAAAAAGAATTTTGTCTGTTATGATTTTTGAATTTCAAAGCTTTTTAATGCCATGTTCAATACATTTTTTAGCGATTTTTCAAGATTTTTTTCATTTAACGTCATTTTTTTTTTTTTTCTCATTCATGAAACATTTCTTATTACAATGTTTTTTTTACCCATAAATTTGGCACTTATGATTTCTTAATATTCAGTAATATTTAATTATATTGAGAGTGTAATTGCTTTATTTGATGGTATTCCATTTCAAAATGCAGAAAATGGCTGGATACTTTTGAAGAAGTAATTTCATTGTTTAATAAAAGTGGCTTATATAAATTGATTTTAAACTAAAATTATAACATGCTAAAAAAAAAAAACTTTTAATTTTTTAGTTTTTTTAAAAGTAAACAGATATACATCGTTCATACACACATTTTGTGTGATTTATTGAAGCGATTTATCAATATTGATAAACTATTTCTGTAAAATTTTCAAAAATAAACTTGGTAAATAAAAATCATGAGATCATAGGTAGTAATGAATAAAAATGGTCTTCTGTATTACTTTATGATGCTTGTGTTTGATGATTCTTTGAAATTATGGTTCAATTCTGCCTATTCTTTAATTTATTTTTTTAATGTGATTGTCAGTTGCAATTTATTTCAATAAGCTTAATTTTTCATTTTAGATGGCCTTCTACTATTGGATTGCTGTGCCTTCTGATTCTTCTGTGTTTAACGTTAATATGGGGAGTTATTAAGCATTCTCGTTGCTTATTGATATTGTAAGTATGCATTTTTTAAAAATTAATTTCTTATCTTTTATGCCATGAATAAAAATTGATATAATGTATATTATTATTATTATTATTTTAAATAAATACATATTTAAGGATAAGAAGTTAAAGCCTTATTAATTAAATGCAAAGTTAAAACTCTAAAATTATAAGTCCCAGTGTTTTTTCCTAACTTCTAAATTCAATATGTAAAACTAGTTTGACCTTATTAAATTTGTTTTTTGGCCTATCATTTATTGCATTCATTTATTAAATCTGAAGTAATTTTAAGTTTAGAAATGCTGAGCTTAACCCCTTGGGGACGAGCGACACATATATGTGCTGCAAAAAGGCTTAAGAATACTTGTTTATCCCCACTAGTAAAATCATACTCTAAATTTTGCCTTATTTAATCGGAGCATTTTCTCGATTTAAGAAGGAACAAATTTCTGTTTTTTTTAAACCGGTGACAAAACATTAAAAATTTTGTAAAAGGCTCCCATCACGAAGGGGTTAATACAACTCTCTTTTACTTGTGGTCAGTGGTGCAGCCTTTTTTGATCAAACCTTAATGTGTCATGTGCCTGGATATTTAATACAATTAAAAGTAAATTTCCTAATATTTTGACGTTCACTTTTTGGGAACAACATTAATTATGAAATAAAAAGACTGATAGAGAAAACATTGTGGGCTCTTTTCTCTAAAATAATTGCTAACATTTTCCACGACACTTATGCACACCTTATGCTTGTTTTTTTTCCCAATCTCTTGAATATTATCCATAAATGCAAAAATATCATGTTTAATAGGCGAATGGTTACTATGCGATCCTGTTTAATATGCAATAGATTTTTGGTCTGTCAAGGCAAAAAATCATCTTTTAAGACACAAATTTATTCATCAAAAGGCAAATTCATTTTCTCTTCCCCTTTGTTGCCAATTTTGCAGATTCTTAATCAGATAAAAATATTGCTTCTGAATAGTAATAGTTACATTATTTAATAACAGATTAATTAAGCCGAGCATTATTAATAAAAAATAGTGATAGATATTTGAATTTAACACTTTTGAGTTTGGTGAACTATTAAATAGTACATATCTTTTAACTATGTATTATTTTTGGTACTACTAGATTTTCCCATCGACCGATTTCACCAAATCATACAAATCACCAAACTAATAACCAAATTACACATATTGACATAATTTTTATTTTAAATAAAGAAAAAACAAATAATTGATAGAATATTAATAAAATACAAATAAAAATTTGATATAACAATCATTTAGTGACATTTTAAACACGTGCATTGTATTTATGCCATTGAATCTGACATTTGTGATCATCCATTATTGGCATTTTATCACATAATTTGGCGATAGTTTTTTAGTCGACAGGATAACCAAATAGTACCTTATTTTTTTTTTAACAAATATTTTTGTTACTGTTTACGAGTAGTAATGTTACTATTGCTAGGTTATAAAAAAAATAAAAAGAAAAAAGAAGAGAAGGTTAAATATTAATTGGTTTAAAGGGGTTAAAAATGGGTTATAGGAAAAGGAATATTAAATTATTATTTTAAAGTTCTATTTAAGATAGTGGTAGTACAAAGCGCATCATGAAAAAAGGGGGAAAGGAGGAGGCATCATGGTGGACAATTAATGAAAAACACAAATCATTCACCTGAACCATTGTTACTGGATAACTGCAAACAACACTATTTACAAATATGCTGCATAATCTACACATCATGGTACATCGACTCTGTTATGCGATATCTTTCAAGATCAATTATAATTTCACGAATATTTATCAATTGACTTAAGATTATCATTTCAAGTAGTAATAAATTCTATTATATTTATAATGATACTTTGAGCATCATATTAATGACTGAAAATTTTATCTTTAACTGTAATCAGATCTAAGGCTAAAAGTACAACTTTCGCCAAACACTTATAATGTAAATATGAAACACTTATATGTAATAGAACACAATAATGACCACACAGATTGATGAAAAACAATCAAATATTTATTGAAATGAAAAAATTCTATTATCAATGATTTTTCTATATTCGTTACGTTATTGAGTGTGCGCGCACATCCCTTAATTGAGAGATAACAATAATACTAAAATTATCAAAGCGATAGAAAATGCAGTCGAATACATGTTAAAACATGAATACTGGGTTATTGTACTTAGAGAATGATTGTGACACTAGAATTATTAACAGTTTAGCGATTTTCATCATGGAGAGATTTACGACGATCAATCTAATGTCCTGTGAACTGTCCTGTATTACCAGAGTGCAACCAAATTGCTCAAAGTTTCTTATCAAATCATCATATGGACCAAATGGAAGGTACTTAAAAATTTTCTGTTGAGTAGCACCAAAATATTAAAATATACTACCTCATAAGATGACATTCTCTGGAGGTGAGTATAGAAAAAGAGGAGCACAATGGTGGTCAGTAATTCATTCTTTAGAATACTTAAGACCTACGTCGAGACTCCGCTGAAATACAGAATTACCAATAATGATGATTCTACTGTAGAATAATTAAATAGTCCATGGTCACTCAACTCTCCTTTTTAAAATAGATGTAATGATGGCAGAATCTTAGGACTTCATCGAATACATCATACCTTCATTTTGAATTACTCAGCCATGATAGAGATTCCTCCGGACAAGTCACAGATATTTCAACTGGAGCGTCACCATGCCCTTATTTGCAAGAGCACGTCCAAAAAAAGATTTATTTTATTCATGATATGAAGAAGATAAAAAAAACGAATAGCTATATATTAAAATGAGACAATGGGAGCTCCACTGGAATGCCGGTACCAAAATACAGCATCCCAGCGGAGCTCGCATGTCCGTTCACTCTGAAATCTCACGGCCAAGAGAGAGAGAAATCGCGTCCCTTCCCTAAGCATCGTTCCGAAGAGTGGTAAAAATGCGCTACGCTGATTGGCCAAAATTGAACGCGCGCCAAAGACGAGCATTGGCCAAGATCAGCGGTTATGGATATTTAACTATTGAATAAAAAGATCGTTAGAAAATATATTTGAAAATTATTATTATAAATTATGGTTAAAAGTGCTAATTAATTAAGTAAATATTGGAGTTAAGATATTTATTTGAATTTCTATTGACGATCTTTTAAGAAAAATTTAATAAAATTATTTTTAACATAAAGTTTAGATAATTAAATTAAGGATTAAATATTAAATTATAAATATTAAAGTAAAATTATTTTAGAATTAAATATTAAAATTTGAAAATCAGTTAATTATTTAAATTTTAAAAAATTAACAAATGTTACCTAACAACTATCTGTCTATACATTTACTGTATGATTTCTTTACTGTTTAACATTTAGTAGTAATAATATTAATAAATATTTGCTTAATTCTGTTTGCACCATTTGCAATTCTTTTATTTTAAATATATATTTGTCTCTTTAAATTTAAAATAAAGATTACTTTCCTGAAAGAATTATGAATAATAAAGAACAAAAAGTGTTACCTTTGTTTGATTGAAAATTTAACCACTTAACTGATTCGTTTTTATATACAGTAAATTGAAAATATGGGACAAACGCTACTTTTTTTTAATGCTAAAATACTTGTGACATTTAGTCTAAACATGTCTGCCATTAAATAATATGAAATTGTATTTAAAAAAAAATAGTGATGTCAAAAAACTTTTAGTGATGGATCAGGCAAACTCTTCTTACCTGTATGATGTACAGGCAAATCAGTTTAGTGGTTAAAGTTTTGCATTTTCTATCAAGAAAAGAAATCAACCAGATTTTTTCTAAATGCCATTGTTTTGCCTATTTACTTAAAATATTTTTTTTATGCATTTTATTTAAATTGTTTTTGTCTTAATGTTACTAACTTTTCTTTGGTGGCGCCAATTCATTTTTTGCATTCAATTTTTATATGTTACATTTAAAAATAATTTCTAAATTGAATATTTTAAATGTTACAGATTCTCCGTATTTGGATTACTCTCTGTTGTAGTATGTTGGGTGCTGGTTTCATTGTATGTTGGAATATGTGTGGTAAGTTTATTTTCTTAATGTAATCAACATTATAAAAAAAAAAAAAATGTGTAGCAAAATATTTCTGAGCATTTTTGTATGCATGTTTCCTGAGTGCGTAATTTCATGATTTGCGGAAAAAAATTGTCTAAATTTACTTCTTTTATAGGCTGGGTCAGACTTTTGCCTTGATCCTGAACCTTTTTTGTATCAACAAGCAAATGGGATTGTTGAATCTGGTAAGTTTATCATTTAGAATATTTATTATAGTCATGATTAAGGAGAATTATATGGTAGGGAAGAAAAATATTGAATCCCATGTTATCTTATGGGAAAATTATTTATCCTACCAGTTCAAATTTGGAAATTTCACCAGTATATATATATTCAGCACATAGATAGGCAGGTTCTTTATCCCTTTGTAAGTTCCAAATTATGGATTATGAGATTTATCTGTGTCAGAAGAAAATAAGGAGAATCTCATATTATGAGAAAATTATTTATCCTTCTTGTTCGTTCAAACTTAAAATTTTCAACAATATATATTTTTTCTTATGTAGACAGGAATGTTCTTTATCCCTCTGTAAACTTAAAATATTTTAAAGATAATTGTAAGTATTTTGAAATTTTGTGCTAAAATCTCAAATTCCGAAAAGTATGGAAAAATATTTTTTACTTGATTGTAACTTAAGACAGGAAAAAAAAAAAAAAAAAAAAAAAAATTAGAGCTTACAAACAGATGAAGAACCTAGTTATCTATGTGCTGGAGGGAAAAAAAAAAGATATTGTTAAAATTACCAAATATGAATGAACTAGCAGGATAAGTATTTTTCCCATATGATAACATGGGATTCAATGTTTATCTTCCCCATCAGATAAGTTCTCTTAACGTACACAAATTATATCTATATTAATATTGTAAACAAAAATTGTTTGTTTATTGGGATTGTAACTGGATTTTAAAATGTTATCAAATTGATGGTGATAGTCTGCTTCAGCATAGGCTATATTTAAGTTTTATGTCAGCATTACTACCTCTAAGGGGTTTATACAGAGAAAAAAAAAATCTAATTTAAATTTTTGTGATGTCTCTGGGACTAGAAACTGGAAATTTAGTATTGTTGGCAAACAGTTACTAAAAAAATGGTTTCTAAAGAAATTTGAAATTTAAAAGGGTGAAATGAGAAAAACACATCTTTAAAATGTTCTAATACAATTTATTAGAAATCATTAGTGTTCCAAGCTTCAAATTTTACTTGGATATTATTTTTATGACATCAATGCTTTGCTAGTATAAAGCATTTCATTAAATAAATAAATAAAGTTTAAAACTTCACACAAAAACAATTCTAAAATTATAATTTCTGGGATATACTGTTAGATCAAAACAAGAAATTTGGCAATATAGTTTTTTTTTCAGATCAGTGTGATAGTATTCCCATAATTTAACAACCATTTTCCTATCTCACATCTCATAATGCATGTTAGCCCCCAAACAGCATAAGATTTTTATATAAAAAACAACTTAGGAGGATTATTTTTATTGAAAAATGGGACTAAAAGAGAATCGCTCTTAAAATTACTGCACCCAGTTTTCTTAAATATACAAGCAAGTTTTTAAATATTATTATAGAAAACAGGTTATATGATAAAGTTTCAAAACTGATATATCAGAGGAAAAGAAAGGAAAATGAAAAGGCAAAATTTAACACATTCAGTATTGTTTTAGAGCTCACTGGAAATTAAATTTTATTATTTCAACAGAATTCCAGGTTCTAATTTCTTGAGGGGGAGGGGGAGGGGAAACCAAAATCATGAAAATTATATAATTTTGGCCTTATATTGGGTCTGACAAGAGCAAAAGTTTTACAATTTTAGATCCTGCAGACTCAAAGAAACTGCTTGATGGGAAGAATAGAAAAGAGGAAATTTTATTATTTCAAATCCACAGATGTAAAGCAAAAATTTTGCTATTTCTGTGTTATTATCAGACCTAGTGTAAACAAAGAAAGTAAGCATGACATTTTTAAAACTTCTGTTTTGAGCTCCACAGATTCTTTAAAAATGGCCAAAATATTACGATGAAATCTTCTTGTTTTACGTTTAGAACTGGTAACTATATCTGGTATATACATCTCCTGTAGGGTTATAATAAATAAATAAATAGCATACCAATGACTTTAAAATTATTTATTTTTGTTAAATTAAAAATTACTGAAATGGCAAAACTTAAAATTTGAAAAAAAAAAAAAAAAAAAAAAAAAAAATCTTATTTTGTAGAGTCTTTTTTTTGGTGGCAAATCAGTGTCTCTATTCTTTGTGGCTTGCTGTTAATACAAAATTGAATCATTTCTATGTGTGACTGACGATTCTAGACATTTTTAAGTTTTTCATTGAGCTGGGTTTTGTCTGTTATGACCTCTTTGGCAAATTTATTCTTCGGTTCCCAAACATTTTCAATGGGATTCATGTTTTTTGGTAAAGGTGGTTTTAAAATGGAATGCCCTTTATATTTATGCAAGATGAAGCTCCTTGTCACACAACACAATCCATTAATGCCTACTTACAACAAAAAATTATATCTATGCTGTACTGCCCATTTAATTCATCAGACATGAATCCCATTGAAAATATTTAAGAGTGGATGAAAAGAGAATTGGACAAAGAGGTCATAACAAACAAAACCCAGCTCATAGAAAAACTTATCCATGTCTAGAATCATCACCCACACATGCAAGAAACAATTCAATTTTGTATTAACAGCATGTCACAAAAAATAGAGGCACTGATTGTCACCAAAGGAAGCTTCACAAAATATTGACTTTTTGTTTCAAGCTTTAAATTTTGCAATTTCAGCAATTTTTAATTTAATTTACAAAAATGAATAATTTTAAAGTCAGACCTGCATTTTATTTATTATAACCCTTCAGATGATGTATATAATCAGTTGTAATTATTAACACAGGAATATCATCACTATGAAAGTAATAATATGATTCTACACAAGAAAAAGTGAATGTGTCTAATAATTTGGCCAGGAACTATATATTTTCATCAAATTCACAAACTACAATTTTTTTTAAACATTGAACTTGCCGATCTCTCCTACAGAAGATTGCCTGCTGTCATAGATGAAAGTTATGTTTCGGCTGTAACTGGCTGATAGAGTACTTCTTATAATGATATAAACAGGATTTTAATTTCAATGATATGATCCCTCGTATGCTGAAAAAAATCATCTTCCGAATACACAACTAATTTTCTTTGTTTCACAGTTTATACTTTGACTTCACCATGTTATCTATTCCATTAACTGTACCTTTCCCATGTGAGGAGGAAGAAAAAATTCATTTTCCAACTTCACCGAAATCATTATTCTTAAAATAATAATAATAAATAATTGTAAACAGTAAATTTAATCTCAAACTGTGCTTTCAATCCTAATGAAAACATTTTAAAAATAAGAATAAATGTTGAAAGTTGCATAAATATTATTTATTACTTTAAAAACCAAAAACTTAAAATTGCTTTAAAATACCTTTTCAGCTGCAGCTTAAATGTCTTAATGTTTCAGAAACATCAATTTTAAACAGATTTCGGATTGTTTCATCTAGAAATGCAGTATTGCTGTTAGAAAATTTTCAGTAAAATTTAAAAACTTTTGTCATAGCCACAAATTTTTTTTTTTTTTTTTTTTACACTTCATCGCCTGAGAATAAGATGGTTCTATCTGGCCAAAAATCAATTTCGAGTTAGAAGACTTTGAAAATCAGCATACCTTGTACGTGCAGCTGTTAAAAGTTTGCAAAAAACTTTTGGTATTAATAGGTTCATATATAGGTATAGACAGTAATTCTACAAAATCAAAGTATTTAAATAACATTTTCATGGATTTTTTTACATTTAAAAAAATTGATAGAACCATATTATTCTGAAACGTCGTGTTTTCCTTGGAATAAGATGGTTCTATCGTGAAAAAAAAAAAAAAAAAAAACGTATTTTTTTTAATTTGTGTAATTTTTATAGTTTAACAAAGTAAAATTTCGTTGATTAATTCGAATAAACTTCAGTGGATAGTAAAATATTTATTACTATCTATATTGTATCACAATAACAGCAAATTGCCGCTTTCACTTATTCTTACTAATTAAACCATCTTCATAAAACTAATGTATGTACGCAAGTTAAATATATTATTTAACTGAACATAAAATAGCTTAAACATTTAATTTTATTAGATAGGAACCAAACAGTTTTCTTTTTTTAGCGTGCTATTTCAGTGGGGGAGTATGAAAATTAAAACAAAAAATTGTGATTATATTGATAAATGAAATTGAAATGAATTATAAATGAAATTTTTCGTATTACAGCCAGGTATACTCTTGATCAAAAGAAAAGACTATTTCTCTAACTAAAAAACTTTCTTGTTCTTTTTAAAACAACAAAATAAGCTTGATACTCTTTTGTTAGTCGAAATTTTGGAATGTTCCAAAAACCATGCTTTATTTTATATTACAGTTAGGCTAACTTCTTTTTAAAATATTTTGAAAATAGAACCTTTCATCTCTCGGAAACTACTTTAGCATACTCTGCAGGTCTTTTATTTTATCTTTATTAATGCAATCCTTCTTTCTCCGTGCTACTTTAGAATTTGGTAAAGTCTTTTGAGTAAATGATGTTGATACTCCTCGTCGTTTGGAGGGGCTCCTCTGCAAATTCACCGCTGTGAAATTCTGGTCACACAGTTGCTTGTCTTAAACTCAATATTATAAAGAAGTTGTGTGAATCATAATATCACCTTGGTCTACGGAACGAGATTATAGGCAATTTTTTGTACATTCTCAGGGTTGTAAATGGATTACTGGGATTTATGCTCAGTAACAGACGTATAAATGAAAGTGGCGAAAAATATTCTGTTACATTCATTGCTCTTTCTATTTGGCTCTGAATATTTTTAACTTCTTGCACACATGAATATCCAGGTGTACAATATCTCAGAGTGATGTTCATAATATGTGGATAATATTGTATAACTATTGCAATTGCATAAGATAACATTTGGTTTCTATTCTGAGGAATACAACTGTCACAATATAAAATTAAACTATCAGCATGTATAAAGTCTGTCAGTATCTTCCAAAGAGTCGTTGATACAGCTGAGCTTATGTCATTCCCATCTCTGTCTGACATGTCCTCTATCCACAAGCAACAATATTCTTTTTTTTTTCTTCCATGTTGCCTATGCTGTCATGTTGTTCAAGTAAATTTTCTTTATAGAAAAAGTTGCTGACATTACTTTTGTGACATGTTATAGCTTTTCTAATACAAAGCAAATGACTGACTTATCAGGGGAATTTCTGTCATCATTTCTAAGAGTTCTGGCGGTTTCAACTTCTTTTTTATGCATATCATATTTAAAATGCATGTCATTATTAATTTCTCCCAGGGTTTCAGAATGTTCATACTCCTGGCAGTGATCACACCTATCTTTCTTTGGTTTATTGAATTCTATGTTGAACTGCGTATTAAATATGTGCCTATAACATGGATTTCACTGGCTCTACATTGCTTTCTCTGCATTTCTGAAAGTACCATAAATTTTCTATAAGTTAAGCCCTGATTCTAAATATGTTTTTTAGTGCTTGCTCTGTTGCAGCGTGACTCAGTTTTGGGAAAACTTTCAATATGAACTTTTATTTTATTCTTGATATTATTTGACTATTCTGCTTGAAAATTTGCCTCGGGTATTTTGTTTGCAGCTGGAGACAAGGTATTGCCAGTAGGATGTACATAACTACATAAAGGCATTTTTAACTTACGAAAAACCCATAGTCCTGCTATCAGTTAGAGTTGTAGGAATTACTTTTACTGATATTTTAAAAATTGTTTTAGCATCAAGAATATCTAGAGCTGATGCTTCATCTAAACTGTCATTCATTCTTCCCACAGGATTTTCTAAATCTAAATGAATTAGGATTAGTCCTTCATCTCTGCTTGGATCAAGTCCATTAATAAAATTAAACACAATTGGTTTTGCATATCGAATTTAAAATAATATATTTAAAAGGATTTTTACTGATAAAAAATTCCTCTATATTTTGTCGAAAAACAATTTAGTTATCGAAATAATGTAGTCTTTCACACAAGAAATAAAAGATTGCCGATTTTTATTATATATTGTAAAATAAAATAATATATTATCTTATATGCTGTCTGCGATTACTTTGCACATAGAGCTCTGTTATTCTGACTACTTTCAACAATTTCTGATGGAACTATATTATTCTCTTTCGCAAGCGGATGTAAATTATATATATCGAAATTTTAATGCAAAATTGCATTCATTGATACAAATGGAACATTCCTATGCCAAAAAGTCAATTTTTTTCAAAATGTCAGTTAGAACCTTATTACTCTCAGGTGACGACTCGTCATCAAAATTTTTTGTTAATAATAATAATAATAATAATAATAAAAATAAATAAAAAAAAATTAACATTCACAGGAAGTTTAAAAATTTTTCATCAAAGTGTTTTTCAGATACTCTTTTATGTATTTTTTGTGTTGGGTGTGATAAAAAATATTTAGAAATTTTTTATTAATAAAATTTTATTTCTTTTTAGAAAAAAATGACATTTCAGAAGATAGTCTGTATTAACTCTACCCAATATTTGTAGTCACAATACAATGTTAAAGTTTTTTTTTTTTTTTTTTTTTTTTTTTTTCTAAATGAATAAAAATACCTTTTTTTACAATCTTAGTAATTATTTAATTCCTTCAATGTTAGAAGTCAAATTTCTGGCATCATGTAATTGTAACAAATAATATTTTCCATATTTTACATAAAAGTAGTTTCATTGCATTGCCATTGATTGTGCAATAAATTTCAAAATCTAATGCTTTTGAATAAATAAATGAATAAAATAAAGATTTCTCAAATATAAATTTTGAAAAGCAGAGCCTTAGTAGCATAGCAGTTGTTAAAATTTGAATTTCCTGTATAAATGGAATGGAATTTGACATGTCTGTGAAGTATATTGGTGAATTGAATATTTAATGGAAATATTTTGTTCTATATTATAGGTGTGTTGACTTACTATATTCATTGCGATGAAAAAATTGAAGATCCATTTAACAAGGTATTGAAGTATCCTTATTGTATAACAATGTTTTATTTCGACAGACTTATTTATTAGATTTGTTATTATTTATCAGGGTTCATACTCATCAGGAGAATATGGGATGCTTGGGAAAATCAGGGGATAGATTTTTGGTTCTGAAAATCAGGGGAATCTCTCAGGGGATAATGCAAAAAATTTCTCAAACCTGGGAAAACCTGGCCAAATGACTGGCTATTCTGGGAAAATGAGAAAAAATTGCTGTTGTCTGTGTGCTTTATGATATGAGATCTGTCAGCATCCATTCAGTCACTAGACACACCTCCCAATATTGTGAGGTTTGATAATAGTTCAAGAGGAACTTAAGAAAATTGAAGCACAATTTTAAATTGATATTGGCATTTGCATCTTAATATTGTTCATAATGCTTTTCAAAGAGGTACTAAAATTCTAAAGATGTAATTAATTTATCGATTGAATATTCGTGTTTAAAATTAATCTATTAAAATCCAAAAGTTTAAAACATGCCATTAATTGTTGACATGGAAAAATTGTATATCCTGAAAAATACATCAGGGGATTTTTTCCTTCAAAAATGAGTATGAACCCTGTTTATGAAATAAGTTTTACTGAACAACATTATTTCTATTTCATTTCTATCTGTCAGGCTACTGCCATCCTAAATAACTTCCTTGTACTCTGAATGATAAGTGCATCAAATCTGACTTTTTCAAAATTGTTATGCCTGCTAAAAAATGTATGTTAATGCCACAAAAGAAAATTTTTTGCCATAATTTATTTTCATTTTGTGTCTAATACAAAAAAAATAATTAATTTGCTCCTTTCAGCTCATTTTGCTTAAAAATGTACATAATTTAATTTAAACTATGTACTATCGTTGCAAAGAATTTAATATTTTAATAAAAATATTGACCCTTAATTTAAAAGCTTGCAGAACTGCTATTGACCTGACAGTACTCTTTAGACTAAATTTTTTTATTTTTTTAATATTCAAAGTAACTTCATCTCATTTATATATCATAGATCTCCCAACTGATACAGAAAAATTGTAGTAGCAATGGTCTGGAGCTATAAACTATGATGCTACAAAAATTAATCTTAAACTACTATGATTTTTTGCAAATAACACAAACAGCTTTCCTTTTGCGATTTTTAGTCTGCTCAGCATATCTTTGAGGAATGATTCTGTTCTGAAAGCTTTAAAATGTCAGTCATTAGTCCAAAAATTCGGAATTAAAACTGGGCTACAAAACAAATTTTTTTACATAACTGTCTTAATAGATATTGATCACGAGTGAATAGAGCTTCTGTAAATATTTATATTGGAATTCCCTTCCTTAGAAACAAGGGTGCCATTTCAAGAGTTTCTTGAGGGGATTTCTTTGAGGGGTAAGGTTTGAAGTAGTGTGCTGAATAGCACAATTTGCACTCGGAAAAGCAAAACTTGCATAATGCAAAATGCTGTGCGCTATTTCCCTCTGCAAATTCTTCCACAGACCTATGATTCTTCTCAGGGTAATGTTAAAATTTCTTCGAAGTGTAGAATTTTTTTCTTTTATGCTACTTACTCAAATCAATTTGTGAATTGGTCGTGGAGAAAATTGTGAATTTCTTCAAACAATTGTGGGAAAGAAAAACAGTTATTTCATTAAACATTTCAGAAACAAATAGGGATTATCTTCAAATGCTGCTAAATAAAGTTGCTATATCCATAAGAATTCAGAAAGAAATTGAGAATCTTGTTAAAAGATTGCACAACAAAAATCACAAATATCAATGAACTATCCAGAGAAGAAATTACAAATTTTGGACACGGGACTACAACTTGGGAACGAGTAGTGAATTTTGTTAATTGATCTGAAAAAGATATCATGAATTTTTCCGATTGGTTGTACAAAATTGATCATGAATTTTGTTGTTCTGTCAACTAAAATGCTTGTATATTTTTTGGCAATCGGTTGTGATAAAGTATCGTGAATTTGAACAAATGACTGCTTAAAAATATCAATTTTGTCAATTGATGACATAGGAAAATAAATTTCTTCAAAAGGTTGTAGAAAGAAAATGCAAATTTTGCCGAAAGATTGCAGAAAGAAAACATAAATTTTGTAGAACGATAGTATGCCAATTTCGTCAAAAGTTCATTGTAAGATTGTGGATTTTGCATTTTAATAAAGAATCATGATAGAAAAATGTGAATTGTGGAGGGAAATGTGAATATCATAAAATAATCATAAAAAAAAAAAAAAAAAAAAAAACACGAATTTTGTCAAAATTTCTTGCATTGGCTTAAAAAATTAGAACCAAGCTCCTTTATTTTTTTAAATAAGAAAAAAAAAAAAAAAAAAATCAAAGCTGCAAAGGAAAAAGAAACTCTAAAAATCATATATAAGTTTTCAGAAAAAAATTTGTTATTTGAGTTCAGACTGGAGCATTATTCCTTTTAGAAATGTCAAAATATGGCTGCTAAACACAAAAAATCAATCAGCCAACCTCTAGATTAATTTGAATTTTGCATGCTAGGTTTCTCATTTTCAAAATTTGGCTTGTCTGATGTCACTAAAAGTGTTTTATTTTAGGTTTAAAGACCAAGAGATAATTACATTAAATTTCTTTAGTTGTAATTTATTTCCTATATTGTGTGTAGGTATTAATAGACTTTAAATATGTTTTTCTTTTGTGCATAATTAACCATCTTTAAGGATTTTTATCAGTCAGATAACAAATCTTCCTCTATAATGTTAATCTTATAAACTTGGAATGTGTCCTTATTTTGAAATGTTATCTTTAGCTAATTAATATTTTTAATTTCTTTTTTATGCATACTCTTCTTGAAGGAAGTCTCTTACATTTTGTTTGAGGAAATATTTTTTAACATCTGCTAAGTTTTATATTTTATGCACTAAAATCTTTACAAAAGTAACAAGCTGTGAAAAAATTTTAACAATTCAAATAAAATTATATGTATTTATTTTTCCAAAAAGTTATTAAAGAAAAAGAAACAACCTTAAAGAAGGGAATCTCTTTAAAAAATCTAAAGTGTCATCCCATCCGATTTTCTGGACACTTTTCTCAAACACACACACACACACAAAGGCTTTTAAATGTCCTGTTAATGCAAAAGTAACTGAAAAAATATGCAACAGAATACAGTACTGACCAGAAAAAATAGGAAAGTTTTAAGCATGCAGATTCACCTACTTTTGTTCATTTTAAGGTAATTTTAGTAGTTGCATGGCATTTTTGTTTTTATGTATTAGATGATAATATCTTTCACAGTACACTGCCTCCTGAATATTAGATCTGAGCACAGATACAAAAGTGGTGACTGCCGAAAGCAGACTTTTTACAACATGTATATAGTTCTTTAAATTTTGGGACTAATTAACGTTTTTTTGCTTCTTTTTGAGATTATTTTGCTGTCATTTCTGTGTCAGCACTCAGGCATGGTATTCAAGTGGCAGCGCACAGCAAATGACAGTGCATTGGAATTCAGCCAAATCATTGTCATTCAACATATGAATGCAAAAATGTTATGCACTTGAAAAAAGGATCTTAAAATGAACAAAAGTAGGTGAAACTACATGTTTTAATTCTTATTTTTTTGGCCAATACTGTATATTAATTTATTCTACTAAAATATTTCAATTATAGAGCTATCATCCAAAATCCAATCCACAGGTAAAGTTGACGTCAAACATGAGTTAGATGTCAAGATGCATTAGAGCAATGTCAGAAAACGTTCAAGATGCATTAGTACTCATGCATGGGAATTACAATCCTTTTTTCCCTTAAAAGTAACCATTTTAGTATATTTAGCAAAGGTATTGAGTTAGTTATCGACATTTTAAAAAATCAAACCTTTCTTCAACAAAATTAATACATAAATTTTTATACACGTTTACTTAGTAAAATATTTTTATTTTTGAAAAACAAAGTAAAAATGTTTCACTGTTAGTGAAATAAATAATAATAAAAAAATAACTACAATTCTGATGAAACATGCTATTGTATTAACATTAGATGAATATGAGCAATAAAATTAATTTAACTGTGATATAAGAAAAAAATGCCTATCAATTATAAAAGGTTTAGATATCAAACTGTTTCAGTTGATAATTATGTTACATACCATAAAATTCCGATTGTAAGCCTTCCTTGATGAGTAATTTGAAAAATATGGATGAATTTTCTTTAATGGTTTGACATTAGAGAGATGAGAATTTGATATCTGACTGATGAAGAGCCTTAAACTTCACTTTTTAAAATAAAAAAATGATCTTATAAAATATTTTGATGTTGTAGGCTATCTCTGAAGGTACTTCTGCTTTGAAAAATGTCAAGCTTACTTTGGACCAAATGAATAAAACTATTGATCTTGCGATGTCTATTTTGCAAGACAAAATTCAAGTGGTAAGAGTTAAAGTGCTGTAAATTTTTCCAAAGTGTGATAATAGTTCTTGAAATTTAAAATTTCTAAAAACCAGCCAAATTAAAAATAAAAATACTAAAAATATCTGCATATATATTGCATATACACTCGAGTCAAAACATTGTGACCACCTATCAATAACGAGCTGGACCCAGGGATGTAGTGGAGGGTATATCAAGGTATATGCTGTATACCTTCTGGATTTCTTTAAGGAACACAGTATACCCTCTGTTTATCAAGAAACCTATTGTACATAGACTCTAGGGTATATGCTTTACATTGAGCATACACCCTCTGTTTTTTTTATGATTACACCTCTGACTGGACCCCCCCCCCCTTTGGTCCGCAATATATCTGCAACCTACCTCTGTATGGGCACCGCAAATGCTTGATAGATGGCTGGAGACAGATTGTACCAGATGTTTAAGCAATGGCAAAGCAAATCTGAGATATTGCAACATGGTGGTATTTGAGCTCTGGACTGTTGTTCCGTGATATCCCAAATGTGTTCTTTCTGATTGAGATCCAGTGAGTTAGGCAAGTAGGACATTAACTGGAATTAAGCATCATGTTCTTGGAACCACTCCAACACAATTCGGGCCCGTTGACATGGAGCGTTATCTTCTTTGAAGATTCCATTTCTATTTGAAAAGAGAGATAACATGTAAGAGTGCCGCTTGTCCGCAATGATGTTCAGATACTCCATGACCTTCCTGGCCTGTTCTCTCACAACTATAGATCCCAAAGATGCCCATGAAAACGATCCCTGAAGCATAATAATGCTACCACAGGCCTCGGTATGACCTCCAGATGAGGGGAAGCAACAGCTTCTCTGAACATCCATTGATGTGTTGAAGGATGAATTTTGATTCATCTGACCAAGCAACTCTCCTCCCCTCCCTCCCTTAATGATCCATAACTTAGTCATTATATTCCTGGTCCTAGTGTACGAATAATTTGCGATCAAGCTTAATAGCAACAGAGGCAGAAGAGTAAGGTGCTTGCTGCATATCCCCATATTCTACAGTGTCATCTGTGTACTCCAAAACAATTCTAATAGGACCTGTATTGTATTGGGGTATCAGTTCAACCAGTCACTAGTGCCGATTTTGCTTTGCCAAGTCGAAAAATCTGTAATGTCCTTTTTCTATGATAATCTCGGGGACATCCAACGCATGATGTCTACTGATGGTTTCACAGTCATCCATCCATTTTCTATGAGCACTAACAAGGATATGTACAAACAATCCATGACTTGTGTTGATTGGGAGATACTTGTTTTGAGTCGTTGGGCTATAGCCTTCTGCTCCTTAAGCCACTTAAATCAGCAAACTTTCCCAAATCATGCAGAAATAAGGGCAAAAATTATTCCTCAGACTCCCTAGCACCAGTTAAAAACTATTCCCACCTGATTAAGTGCTTTCCACATCATCCAGGTGAGTTCATTGCAAAATGTGGGGTCATAATGTTTTGGCTCTTGCGTGTATATAACAGTGCTAAGTTTAAAATATTTCTGGAGTGTAACTATTCTGAATTCGATAATCTTTCATTAAAATCAACCATTTTCAGAGATTTAATTTTGTCAATAAAGCTAAATATGATAAACTGTCCAAAAAAGATTATGAAAAATAAAAGCAACTAGTGTTCACTCTAGAAATAAAAAGGGCATGGTGCTATTCACTAAAAAGGGCACTACTGCAGCAAAAGGGCTCTACTGCAGCAGAAAAGGGCACTATTGCAGCAGAAAAGGGCACTTTTGCAAGAAAAAAATTATTACCTTTAGAAGGTGAAAAAAGAAAGCGGGGAAAGTACATAATTTAAGTATGATAAATTAAATAAAATTAATTTTGAATGATTTTATGATACAAAAATTAAAAATACAATTAAATCAAAACATGATTGAATAGTTTCAAGTTCTTTTTTTTAAAGAAATGAAAAAAATCTATCATTTTTGGGTACACAAATTTAGAAGTATACTATGTAATAAAAAAATATTTATTAAAAATCTCTGGGTAAAACCAGTGGTGCATTTTACTACTTTTAAAAAGGGCAGGGTGCATTTTGTAAATTTAAAAAAGGGCAGGGTGCTGCACCCTTCAAAATTGGCCTAGAATGAACACTAAGCAACTAAAGTGTAAGTTATATTGAAATATGCATGCTTTTTCATATATCTTACATTGAAAATCTTATTACCCAGCAATAAGTGATGGTAAACAATATTCGATTCATGCCTTCAAAATCCATTATAATATAGACTATGGATGCAATCATTTTGTTCACTGGCAATATGAAACATGCAAAACTGAAAACATTTTACTGTTTTTTGGAATCATTTCATGATTTCTAAAATAATGTTTAAATATGAATGTTTCTGATTAAAATATAGATCATAGAGTTTGCTCGCAATATAGCGATCTGAATGAAAGCTGAAAATTTTATTTAAAAATGCCAATTTAAAGAAGTGAAAGTGTGTATTAAATGCAGTATTGTTAGAATTTTTATATTCAGGCTATTTTAATTGTTTGTTTACAGCTGTGAATGACTCCTTTGTTGTTCTTAAAAAATATACTCTTTCAAGTGGCATCACGAGTGATTGCTGTTTAGATTTAATTTTTCAATCTTATAATATATGTACTTTTTAGCTTACAGGCTACGATAGCCTGAGATTTTATGTGCCCGTCCGTTCTGTATGTTCGTTCGTGCGTAACGCGATAACTCATGATAAAAATATCCGATCCACTTGAAATTTTGTATGTAGGTATATCCTAACAAGGCACTTCCCTGATTAGTTTTTGGAGTTCATTCGATATGTATAAGAGAGGGAACGGGGGCTCATGCCCCTCCCCTCAATTGATATAAACGGGATTTTCATGCAGAATTAAGTTTTCGTTCAAAATTTAGATTAGGATCATTCTCATGAGGCGATTCCATGACTGTTATTAGGTGTTCATTGAATAAGTATAAGTAGGGGGAACGGGGGGTTCATGCCCCCCCCCCCTTAATTGATATAAACAGGATTTTCATGCAGAATTAACAGTTTTCGTTCTAAATTTAGATATAGGATCATTCTGATGAGGCGATACCGTGGCTGTTATTAGGTGTTCATTGAATAAGTATAAACAGAGGGAACGGGGGTTCTAATGCCCCTCCCCTTAACTTGTATAAATGGATTTTTCAATCAGAATTGTCAGATTTCGTTCAAATCTCTGAATAGTTTTGGAAGTTTAATGGTTAAGTATAAAAGAGGGGAATAACTCCCTTAAATTATATAAATGCTAAATGGGTTTTTATTAAGAATTATCCGATTTGCTCTGAATTTTGGATATAGATTTTTTAATATGATAAAGCATGTACTTGATAGTTTAGAAGGTTCAATGATTAAGTATAAAAAAGGAGAAAGGGAAGAGCTGTTTCCCCTTCTTAATTTTTTTTTTTTTTTTCGAACAGAATTAACGAAAATACAAGGCTGTAATGTAGAATTAGTATGCGTAGCCTGTGAGCTCCATGCCATCAGTTTAACTGGGCAATATCCTTTTTATTATTATTATTGTTAGCTAACAAATTTATCAGGTAGTTTGGTTATTTCTAACATATCATTCTGAAAGGGTATCTTTTTTGTTTATTATGTTCTCTTTCTCTCTGAAGATATGGGATATTCACAGCCAAAGATAAAATTTTCTGTTCCAAGCATTTATATTGGCATTAGTATCTGGGAGACTCGACTCAAAAACAACTAATCTCAGTGAATAAGTGGAATGGTTTTGCAAATGTGACAAAACAGAAAGGAAGCTACTTTATCATTAGCAGATACTGATTCGTTGGTCATGAGTCAAGTTTCCCCAACTGCTAAGCTCTAATCATCCACATTTAGCACATTTCCTTTTCTGTAAAAATTAGATGAAGTGGTGATGCCCATAACATAGATTAAAATGTTTCCGTAAATTTAGAAGTTTATCTGGAAATGTAAGATAAAATACAGTAGTACTCTAATAAAGTAAAAAATACAAAAATTTATGCTTGCAAATTTAACGATTTTAAGTTTCCTTGGAAGCTTTGTGCTCCTTAGCCTGGATTCATGATGTGATTTTTCAGTAAGTATATATTTTTATATTTTTCCAAATTTTATCTCATTTATTTTTCATAGAATTTCTAAATATCAGTATTTTGTAATGAATAGATACAAAGAAAGAACTTTAGTAGCCATAAAATAAACTCATTTTTTCCTTTCTGAAATGTACTATCTACTGAATAAAATTTTTATAGTTTATTTAATGTTTCATTTAAATCTTTCGCATTTATTCCTTCCATCCGTTCCATTGTTGGCTGTGAGCAATATATCTTGGCACAATTGCATAAGCACTCTTAAATTGCTATCCAGAACTTTCATTTGATAAAGATTTTTTCTCTTAGTTTGAATTTTTAATCTATTGCATGCTTTGGTCAACGAAAGTGATCCACACCAATAGTATTCTTTTTTGATTATGGCAATACCCTGTTATGAAAACTGATACTGTCATTTTCACAATGAAAATTATTTTATCTTCTCTTTTTGATGGCAATTGGTAAATAAACTTATGTAATTTTTATCTGCACTTGTAAGCATATCTTTAAGGACATGTTTACAAAAGACAGTAACAAGAAAATTAAGTGGATTTTGAAACAACTACATAATATTAGCAGGCTATGCTAGGGGGGTTTTCTGAATGAAATATATTTATGAATTTGATCTGATATTTTAAAGCAATATGAACCTTTTTACCTTGAATGTTCTGTATTGCTGAAAACACCGCAAATGCCATTGCACTACTTATTTTTCCTAATATATCAGAAAAAAATTGGACTGTTAAAGACTAATTCTTTTGGTTGATCATTTACAGTAGGATTAGATGAAGGGCAACCAAATATCATGCAGTATACTAAAATCAACCTTGAAAAACTGACAATGCAAGCCTCATCAAAATCCATTCAATAAAAAAATTCATTTTTTAAAAAATTTCATTTTTTTATGTCCTTATAATGTTTAGTGAAATCTGTTACTAGTATATCTATATTAATAAAATAACAAATCGCTCTGTCTGCGTGTGTGCTGTGTGTATGTCTGCGATGGCTAGAAAAATCTACGGCACGTACGAGGCTCAAAATTTTTATGAGAGTAGCTTAATATCTCTCCTGATGTACCTGAAGCTCAGAATTTTGATTTTTTGATTAATTTCAGATATATTAATTACGAAGTGGAAATTACTTTCATCAAAAAGTCATTTTTTTTTTTAATTTTTGAGTAAAGAAATCGTTTTCACATGCGCACAAACTCATATACGCACCTAAACGAAAGAAGAAGCTTTTTTCGGCGTTTATTCCTGTTTTTGGATCATTTTTTAAAAATCCAAATCAACCAAACTGCTCGACGCAGTTAAACTTAACAGACTATTTCAAAAGATCGTACTTTTGAAATGCTATAATCAATTCGAAATAATGTTGCAGTTAACTCTTTAAAATAAATATTTGAAAAGAGTCGTTTTTCCCAAAACCATTTTTCAGCCTTTTGTCAATGTTCTTCCAGGACGTAATTTTTAAGGTGTAAACAAACCAAATTGAAGATCTTAAAGTTAAAACTATCTTCTAACCAATGGTGTAATTAATTTTAAGAAAACTGGATTTTAACCCTTTCAAATACACTGGCAAAAGAAGGTCATTTTGCGACTCGCAGAGAGGATATTTTTTTCTATGCTAAAATTATCTTGCCGTACATATTTCAACTCAATCTTTTAAAATCTTCTCAATAGACCAAATTTATACTCTCTACTAAAAATTCAAAACGTTTGGATGGATAGAAAATTTTTTTACAAAATAAAATGTGCAAAAAATTTGATGAAATCAATAAAAAACAAATCGTTTCCATTCTGGTTTTGACTTATCAAAGTGCAATCCTATAGGTACCGGCAAACAAAAAACATATTCTTAAAGCTTAAAAACATTCTTGTAATCTATGATGCAATCAGTTTTTAATATAAGATTTAACCCTTTCAAATACACCGGCAAAAGAAGGTCACTTTGTGACTAACGGATAGAATATTTTTTCTATGCTAAAAGTATCTAAGTGTACATATTTCAGCACAATCTTTTAAAAGCATCTCAATGGACCACATTTACACCCTCTTAAAATTTTTTGAAAAGTTCGGACGAATAGAAATATTTTTTTGACAAAATAAAAAATACGAAAAATTTGACGAAATCAATAAAAACCAAATCGTTTCATTACGGTTTTGCCTTTGCTGGGCGCAATTCTATATGTCCTGACAAACCAAAAATATTTTCTAAAGCTAAAACATTCTTATAATCTATGGTACAATTTGTTTTAAAAAAAATATATATGAGATTTAACTTTGTTCAAATACACCGACAAACACAAATCACATCCCGGCTCATGGAGAATACATTTTCGCTACGCTAAAAGTAACTAAATGTCTGTATTTTAGCACAATCTTTTTAGAGCTTTCAATAAACCAGATTTACATTACTTACAAAAATTTTAGAACTTTCGTATGGATAGAATTATTTTTTTACAAAATAAAAAGTGTTAAAATTTTTACGAATTCAGTAAAAACCTGAGTGTTTTGTCGCAGTTTCGTGTGCTTTTCAATTCAATATCTTTTTGCGATTTTTCCATTTACAAATATAAATTTTGACAAAATGGACTTAAATATATAAAATCATAGAAATTTGAGTTTAATTTAAGGGACATTTAGAAAACAAATAACACATTTGAAAACTGAATAACATCACGGGCCCGGGCAACACCGGGCAGATCAGCTAGTGATATAAGAAAATTGAAATTTGAATAAATAATAAGAAAACTAATATTTTTTTATCTGTTGTTACTATGTAGCATTAGTTTTTTAAAGTAAATTTCTTTTTTTTTTTTAATGATTTGACCCCAAAATTATTTAATTCTAATGAATAACACGAATATATAGATATATATTCCTTTAAAATTTCCTAAATTAGGTTTCTGAAATTTTCAAATATTTTTTGTTGACTATTTTTTGCAATAAACATTTTACTTGTAGTAGATTGTGTTCTTAATAATTTATTTATAATTGGAATGGAATTCATTTTTCATTTTGTTTAATTAGTATTTTAATGATTACAGTCTCAGTTTTATATGTTCAACTTTTATAACTATAAATTTATTTTTTATTTTTATAATTTTGCAGATTTATTTTAGTATTGTTAAAAATTCTAAATATGATAATTTGGAGACATAAACTAAATGTAGATGATTTGCTTTTTTTTAAAAATTATTATTGACATTTTTATCTATATTTTCTAAATCATTTTCTTAAAACTATGTTTAAATATCTTCAAACATATTTTCTTTAGATTGAAGAAACTCTGAATCACTTATCAGATCATATCAGCCAGACTGAAAACTTATTGGATTCAATCATTGATGCTGTCAAGTGTAACAATGTAAATGGAGAATACAGGACTGCTTTGGAAGCAGCATGCACTGAAACACTGTAAATATAAGAATCTATGCATATATATATTTTAATTGTTTTCATTATTTTGGTAGTTTGTACTTGTGTGTTACATTGAGGATTTGTTTCTAGAATTTTATCAGTAGAGTAATTTCATATTGTAATATTAATTTTCATAAAAGCTTTATTACTATGCATATGGGATATAATGATTCTAGATTTATATCTGAATCTAGATGAGGTTCTTATTGTGTTTGGGACTTCAACACATGATTGCCGTCATATTTTTACATTAAATACATATAGGTTCTAAAAAAATATATGTATACATTACGGTGTCAACGATTTTAATAAATTGATTTAAATCCATTGATTTTTTAAAAAAATCATTGATTAAAATCAAAAGTTTTTATGAATGCTTAAAATGACATAAAAATATTAAAATCTAAGATTAACTTAGAAATTTTCTACATATATTTTGCCTTATGAATAAATGAAAAAAAAAAAAGCTTCAAAATATTGTTTTTAAACTTAATTTTTGAGAATTGTAAAACATTTAGTACAGTAAGTTTATAAAGGTATAAAAAGCATTTCATTCAAACATTTTATTTTGATATAATTTGTGATGTTGTAATTTCCTTTAAATAATCAAATTATTTCTTTTACATAAAATATGAATAACAAGTATAGTAAATTTATGTAAAATAACCAGAATCTTATTTTCTCATTCTACTTTTGCAATAATAAATTTATACCAAATACTGGAGAAAGAACAGTGGAAGAATAACATCTATTCAACAGCTGTTGTAAAAATTGTATAAGAAAAAAAAAAAAAAAAAAAAAAAAAAAAAAAAAACAATTGATATAAAAACGTTAAGCACAGCAAGAGATCTTGATTAGCTTATACATACATCCTGAAAGTTAAGATTTTGGTGATTAACATTAATTTTTCTTTGTACAAAACAAAAATAAGCTGTCAATAATATTGGTTAGTTTTGTTATTTGTGTGCTAGTAACTAATGAAATTACTTGTAATTTTTATTCTATAATTATTTCTTCTAGCCCATTTTTTAAGGACCCTTTTAAAATTGACAAAATGCACAATGCCTTTTTAAAAAGAGAATGAAATTTCTTCATACCAAAGTTTTTTTAAATACACGTGTCCAAGACCTTATGAAAATGAAACAACTTTATTTCTTTGGGGGGTGGGGTGGGGGGGGTGACAGAATATTACTAAACCATGTTATTTATTTTTAAATTTGTAATGCATAAAAGTTTTAAAAATTAATGATTTTTTATTTATTATGGTAAAAAATTATGAACTTCCCCCTTATTGTTACACTCATTACTAATATATTTTCTTATGAAATAGTGTCCTTTTTTGGAACTAACATCCTACCTTTTTTCCTTCTAAAATGAATGCTAAATTATAAACTATTACTTTAGTAATTAAACCATAAAAATATGTATTACATACCTAATTAAAGATTATTTGTTTAATAATTATTAATTTTCAGTGTTACTAATTTAATATTAAAGGAAGTTACTGATCATTTTGACAACTGTAAATATCACTAGCATTTTATATAGTCTTATTTAATTATTACAAAATATTAATGTGTATAACTTTATTGTTTCTAATAACTAATGAAACTACTAATTTGGAATTTTTATGATTTCTGTAATTACTGTGTAATAAAATAATTTGATTTTATTAATTGAAGTGTAAAAACATGATTATATTAGTAATTAAAGGTTTAATTGTTCTGGAGGCATAAAACTCTTGGTATCTATCTATTCAGTATTTTAACGTTTGGGGGTGGGGGGATCGGATTTAAATTAAAAAATCTTTTTTAAATCGTAATTTTTGTACACCCTAGCATACACATATCAATACAAAAACGCTTATTGGATTGACAAGCATTTTAATTTATGGCTCTAAAAATTTTAATTATGGATCTTAAAATAATGATATTAAATTTTGAATGATGCTATGCTTTTGATCATTCATATATATACAGGGGTTGGACAAAAATATGGAAACACCTTAAAAAAAACACGTTTCCTTGCCTAGTATTGTGTACGGTACCCATTGTTATTCAAAACAGCTCGCAGTCTTCTCGGAATGGATAAATACAGTTTCTGTATGTTTGCCAAGGGAATATTGTACCATTATTCCTGCAAAACGGTGGCAAGTTCAGATAACGATGGTGGCGGTGGATAGCGAGAACGCACTTTCCGCTCCAATGTAGACCACAAAGGTTCGATAATTCAAGTCTGATGACTTTCGTGGCCTGGGGAGATGCGAAAATTCATCCTCGTGCTCAGAAAACCAGTCCTGGACAATGTGAGCTGTGTGAACGGGGACGTTGTCGTCTTGGAAGATACCATCATCATTGGGGAACAAAGCTTGTACCACTGGATGGACTTGATCGGCCAAAATGTTCACATAAGTCTGAGCAGTAATACGCCCTTACAGAGTTATCATGAGGCCAGAAGAAAACCACGATATGGCTGCCCAAACCATCACCGAACCCCAGCCATGTTTCACTCTTGGCAACAAGCAGTCTGTATTATAGGCTTGAGATGGTGTTCTCCAGACGTAAACTCGGCCAGAAGTGGGGAACAATGTGAAAGAAGACTCATCAGACCATATTACGCTCTTCCACTGCTCTATAGTCCAAACTTTATGACTTAAACACCACTTTTTCCTGTTACAGGCATTAGCATTACTGATGGATGGCTTTTCAATTGCAAAACGGCCAGCAATTTCCTATTTATGAAGCTCCCTTCTAATTGTTTTGGTACTCACAGGATTTGGTAACACGACATTCATTTCAGCAGTAACTTTTGCAGCTGTGGACTGCTTATTTTTCGCGATAATCCTCCTTAATGATCGTCTGTCATGATCACTCAGCACACAATTTCTACCGCGCTGTGATTTAGCGGATTATGTTTTTTCCGCATTTCAAAAATGCAGAATAAATCTTCCACACAGTTCCTCTTGAAACACTAAAAACCTCGGCTACCTTGCTTACGGAAACACCCACCATACGCGCGCCAACAATTTGTCCACGTTCGATGTCTGTTAACTCTGACAAAATGCAATGATAATCTCACATAACAGTGCTCCAACAATGACTGAACGGTGCAGCGATTTTATGAAGTTGTATAGGTGGCGTCAGTAGGCGAAAACTCCAGTGCCATCAACATAGTTCATTATAATCAATCTTTCTTTTCAAACATGCATTTCAAAAGGTGTTTCCATATTTTTGTCCAACCCCTGTATATATATATGTGTGTGTGTACGGGGAAGTCATAATTATAGAAGCAATAGGCTATCTCCTTAAATATTGCCTCTAGATCCATCCAATTGCAAAAATTTATATATATAAAAGGTGCAAAATATTATGGCATAAGTTGCAGCACCATGGGAGGTTCTATTTGAAAAATATGAAAATTAAATTTTTATACAGCCTCCCATAGCAGAGTTGTATAATATAGGCACACACTGTGCACAAAAAATTTTATGAATTTTGCGGAAAGTTTTCATAAAAAAGCAATTTTAATTTTTACATAAAAATAAATAGTACCAAATAATTATAAATATTCCCCCAATTTTATGTATTGTTAGATGTGGACTTCGGATGCCGAAAAATTTAATGCAAAACTATTAATAATGTTTCAAAATCATAGAGAATTGCATTAATTTAATATAGGAGCATCAAAAATTCCAACATCCAAAGCGCACACATAATCAGCCAGATCGCATAGTGAAAAAATAAATAAATAAAACAAATTATAATTTATCAAAAATAAAGAAAATTAAATTCATCAGAGTTAAATACCGTTTACTTATGATGATAATAGAAAAATTAAAATAAAAATAAAGGAAAGAACTCACCCATCTTGTGTATTGAAATTCAGAAAAAACAACATATGTCAGATCAAATTATTTTTATTATGTATAAATTAATGTTGCATTCTTGAATAGGATTGAAGAAAAAAAATATTATTATTGATGAAAATTATTGTTGTAAATATTGTAGTTCGTGAAAAAATATTATTGAGAGTTCATTGTATTTAGTCTTTTAGAGATTATTTTTGGTAGTTCAGTTCTTTGAAGGATTATGTTATTGATAAGTTTGTTATTAAGTTCTTGGATGGTATCTTTTGGAAAATGGAACAATAAGAAGTTGTGGCCAGTGCAGATCTATCAAAATATGTTGAAAGGCTAGACGTCATTGGAAATATTCATGCTTTAAATGATTATAGCTGCGGCAAAATTTCCTCAGAATCAATTTAATTCAAAGAATATCCAAATACGGCAACGCTGATGAAGAGACTCTCACAGAAAATTGACGATGATATTACGGCATATGATTCTCCCAGATGGACAAAGTCAGTATCCAAAAACTTTTTAATTCTCAGATTCCAGAATCAACCTCCAATAGAACTTTCTATTGATACAGCAAAACTGGTTTTGACGCTCTCAAAAATAAAAGATGGTGAAATATCTACTTTTGATTCTCCCAGATGAACAAAATCAGCATTGCAAAAACTTTTTAATTCTCAGATTCTGGGATCAACATCCAATAGAACTTTCTACTACGCCGTTTTTTTTAGAAGTGAGCCCCTCCGCTATGGGAAAAATTCCCGAGCGAGGGAGAAACTGCCGCGTCTTACTTCGCAGGTGGAAAAAAAAATGAACAGAATGATGACTTTTCCAGACGCGAGCCTCGCACCCCAGCTTCAGCTCAGCCAATCAGAGACGGTCCTGAGCGTACATGTTTCGAGCGTGTTCTCGAAAATTCTGTGATGACTAATCTTTAACACCACTGACCTACACATGGCGAAAAAGGGTGTCTATTTTGAAGGGAAGAACACGTTTTTTCACTGTCATGGTGGACCGATTTACAGCGGGAATATTCGAAATATAAAAACATTACAACATACAAAATAACATATTTCAGCAAATACATGGTCGTTTTAGGAGTTATTTATGTCAAAATAACCAGAAAAATTTTATCTATCGAATATAGATAGTATTAGAAAAAAATTGGAAATAAAATTATTTTATTTCTTGCATAATAAAACAAAGAAAAATGGTGCACGTCATGTATAGCGAAATATTTAATTTTTTTTATATTAAAGATTACGCTATAAGATCGATTTATTATTTTTATTATTAAATTAAAAGTGAGAAATAGATGATATCTAGAATTTATATTGTATAAAACTTTAAATTTTAAAAGACTTAATTTTAAAAGATCGTTATTAAAACTGATCAGACTGAGATTTGAAATTCTGTTAAATGTTACGGATAATAGAAATAAAGTAAAAACATTACGAAAGTTATTAAATTGTTATTATGAAAAGCAACTATTTTCGAAGGATGTTTACAAAGACTTAAAACTTAAGTAATTAAATTTATGAAAGATCGTTTTTTTTGCTGAATGAAATTTTGAAAAGGAATATGTTAATTTAAATTTTAAAAATGGAAATAATTTTTATTTATTTTTTTATTTATTTATTTATTTATTTTTTTGGTTAGATTATTTAATATGATGTAACATTTACCTTCCCCCTGTGAAAAAAAAAATGATAAAAAAAAAAAAAATCAGCTAACGGTCCCTAAAGGAAATTGAAAACTGAGAAAAAAAAAATCTTCATAGACAAAAATAGGAACTATAAAAAATCAGCATGGACAAAATAGGAACTATAAAATGCAACAAAATTTCACTGATGAAAATAATACTGAAATATGAATGCAACACCAAAATAATATATATATACAAAATAAAATAATTAGCACAAAGTAGCAATATCAAACCAGGGACAAAACATTACAAGAACATAAAACAAATATAATGCTGACAATCTACATACTGGCTACAAAAACAGTTCACAAGTGAAAATATACCCCGTACCTACAGAAGGGTGAGCAATCCGGTAAGATGGATGACGAAAAAGAAAAAAAATAAAATAAAATAAAATAAATCATGTGCAGACTTTGACCCCAAACATATAGCAAAAAAAAAAAAAAAAAAAAAATGCAAAATATCAACTATGTGCTATTATACAAATAAATTTCAATAAGATCTAAATTCTCAGAATAGCAAGACAAATAGACACATGATGATACAACATAATACTGGTAATACCGTACATAACTGGTTCAATCAATACATTAATTGTAAGCAAACTTGTAGAGTGATTATTTACATATTGCAAATGGAATAAGTATTATTTTGTATTTTATAATTTTATATACATCAAATAATTTAATTTACTACATAAACTCTAGGAGAAAAACTTACGTACATCTCACAGAGAATGTAGCTGTGTCCCATCATATAATTGGTTAAATTATAAAAAAAAAAATCAAAATTATGTTATGGACACTCATAAAAATAAAAATATGTTCCCTTAAAATTATAGCTTAACTGCACCTTGAAGGATTTATCGGAAGGGCATAAATTTGTGTTTCTAACCTCCCCAAGCTATGCCGAATTTACCTTCCGTGTGTGCTCGTTAAAATTTTTTGGGATTTAAAAAAAAAAAAAAAGAGAAAGCACTTAGAGCAGTTGCTCCATCGTATTCTCATAAAAAAAATCTCCACTAGTACCAATGTAGGTATGCGCATTATAGGAGATATTTGTATACATTTTATTTTATATATGTTTGTATTTTTCATTATTATTTGTATTTATTTTCATTCAATCAATTTCTTTCTTATTATTAGGATCCTATATAGAATTTTTTTTTTTTGAATATTCTGATTTATTTTATCACTCTAAACAAGTCATTTAATTTAGTGTGCCCAAATCACTACCACTCAAAATTTTGATATAGATAATATATTGATAGGAAAATAATTTGTAAAAAAAAATGATGGTAACTTGATATTGTATACTAAGGTATTAAATATTGAAACTAATGAAAAAGGTTTGGGTGTAGCATAGCAATATTAAAATAAAACAAATTTAAATAAATTTTATGCAGAATGAGTTATCAAAGAAGAATGAATAGACCCCAAAGGATTATATGCATCTAGTCCAATGGTTGTTTCGCCCGCGAGACATGGAAAATTCACTCTAAAATGATTTTATAGTTACCATAATATTTATATGTATAGTAGATGTGACATAAAAGGAGTTAAATAATTTAAAAAAAAGGAATTACAGTTGTAGGAAGATTGGTATAAATAAATAAAAAAATATATAAATTTCTATATCAGAATGAGATGAGATATTGTTGATAAAAGACACACTAATTACCTCCTGCTCTAATTAATTTACTGACATTTACGGAAATATCTCTGACAGTTGTGTCACTTAAATGTCTAATTAAATAATTATTACTTCTTAGTGCTCTTATTATTTTATATGGACCAGAATTTTTTGGATGTAAGGCTGATGTGTGAGTAAAATTTTTTAAATATACTGTATCACCAATTTTGAATGTAGTAGCTGGTCGACCCCTAAGAAATTTGTCACTCTTAGCAAAATAGTTTTGTTCAAATTGTTTGACCAATTCTCTAGTAGCAGTAATATGTTCTTTTTGTTTTTGAAAGTAAATTGAAGGTTCCTCTGCTTCTTTAGGTGGTTGAAAAGTATCAATAGGTAAGTTTAAATCTCTGCCCAAAAATAAATTAGCTGGAGTGAAGTTAGTTACTGAATGTTTAGAGTTATTGTAGTGCAAAACAAAGAACTTTAATCTGTCAGACCATTCTATAACTTGATCAGATATTGCTGCAACAGATTCCTTAAGGGATCTGTGTATACGTTCTAAAAGACCGTTGGATCTTGGAAAATAAATAGATGAATTTCGATGTTTTATGTTAAGACTTTTAAGAAAAGATTTGAAAATATCAGAGGTAAAATTTTTTGCATTATCAGACAAAATAAAATTGGGAAGACCATATCTAGAAAAATAATCATTTAGTGCTTTAATGATTGATGTAGAAGTAGCATTAGTAAGTGGAACAGCTTCCAGAAAGCGTGAATAGTGGTCAACGATGGTAAGAATAAAAAATTTTCCATCATGTGACCTGGGGGACCCACAATATCTATCGCAACCATCTCCCCGGGAGCCAATTCACACTTAGAAATGAAGGAAGGTTTAGTATTGGTCTGTTTACTTTTATATGGCAGACATTTCTCACAACTATTGACAAAATTCTGAATATCTTGAACCATGTCGTGCCAAAAATAATGTCTAGAAATAGCATCTACACTCTTTGTTATTCCAAAATGAGCTTGATGACCAAGAGCAATACAACTATTTATTAAAGTTTTAGGAATTAGAATTTTGTGAGATCTATTGATATTTTTAGCTTTTTTCCTAGCAAACATTAAAAGGTTGTTTTCTGGATTGATGGAATAATTAGGATTGGAACAGGTTTTATTGATTATTTTATCTCTAATTTCTTTTAATTTTTGATCATTTAGCTGTTCTTTTAGAATATTATCTGTGCTTAAAGAATCATTGGTTGGTATAAAAATATTTAATGCATTTACATATAAATTAGGGTTATTGGGAAGATCAATGACACGGGATAAAAAATCAGCAGGATTAACAAGTCCAGGAATATGTTCAACCTTAAAATTAAAACCTTGTAGAAATAAAAGCCATCTAGTTATGATCTCGGGTTGTTCTTCTAAATTTAAATGATAAGTTAAAGCTTTAGCATCTGTTAAATTTTGAATTGTCTTCCGTACAGGTATTCAGAAAAATGTTTTACAGAAGAATAAATAGCAAAAAATTCACGTTTAATTGAAGGATATTTTGATTCTGCTTCGTTTAACTGTTTCGAATAAAATTCAATTGGATAAAATTTATTGTCATGTTTTTGCATTAAAATTCCACAGATAGCAACCATAGATGCATCAGTAACTAGAAAAACTACTTTAGTGTCGTCAAAATTTTTGACAGTGGGATTAGTTAGCAAAATATCTTGAATTTTAAGAAAAGCCTCCTGACACTCCTTGCTCCAAACAAATTTAACTTTCTTTTTTGTTAAGTTAACAATAGGCTGAATAATTTTTGCAAAATCAAAAATTAGATGTCTGAAGTAGTTAATCATGCCCAAATAGCTCTGAACCTGTTTAAGATTGGTAGGAACTGGAAATTTGTATATTTTATTTACATTGTCAGTGGAAGGAGAGTGACCATTTTTATTTAATTTAAAACCTAAATATGTGATTTCTTCTTTGCATATTTGAAGTTTAGCAGGATCTGAAGTTAAGTTAAATTCTTTAAGCTTATCAAAAACTTTTTGCAGCCAGACTAACATTTCTTCAATAGAATCCGCAGCAATAATAATATCATCGAGGAAGTACTGTACATTTTGTTTAAAGGTAATTTATTTGTAGAAGGACAAAATAGATAGTTAGCTGAGTTCTGAATTTTATGAAGTGCTTTTAGACGAATAATTCTGCCTTGATTCGGTCTTAGAATAATTTTATGTGAAGGTGTGACAAAATTTTTTAAATTATCATCCTCTGTTTGTTCATCAATGTCTGAAGCAATAGATGTAGAAGAATTATCAGTTATATTATTATTATCAGAATTTAAATCTCTATTGTTGTTGATGTTTTGTGTAGAATCAGGATTTTTGTTTTCAAAAGGAAATGACAAATTGCCCATCAATAGTTTAGAGTTTGCTGAATCTAAAATTAGTTTGTTTCTGTTTAAAAAATCATACCCCAAAATCATTTCATAGTTTGAATTCCAATTGTTATGAGTAACAAAAAATACATTTTTAAACCATTTATTTTGAATTTGGAAATTTAGTTGAACTGTCGAGGTGTATGGGATATTTGTATTGTTGATAGTTTTAATGTTAACTGATCTGGATAAAAAATTAAGTTTGTTATTAATTTTGAGTTTTTCTATTGTTTTAGGTTGAATTAACGATAAATTAGCCCCCGTATCTAACAATGCCTGAAGATTATGTTTATGAAATTTAACTGAAATGATTGGTAGATGTGATTCTTCAGCATAACAAGACATAAGATTTTTAGAATCAGAAAAATAAAAAAAAGAATCATTACCCTCACTCGAAAATTTATTAAATTGGGTTCTGTGAGATTGAGGGAATTTTTGAAAAAAATCTTCAGAACCCTTTAAAAGTTTAAATTGCACCTGGGTCTCTGATTGTAGGGTCTAAAATTATTCCTACCTCTACCCCTGCCTCTTTGAAATCTAGGAATATTATTATCACCACCTCTGTTGCTATGACTCATTGTATTACTGTTTGTACCATCAAAAAATCTATCTTGATTCTGCGAATTTTTATGAGGACTTGAAAAATTGTAACCCTGACCTGAAAAATTGTGGGGCGGGTTTGAAAAATTATTCTGCATAGTAAAAACATTCTAGTTTGCAGAGGGAAAATACCAGCAATCTCGTGTATTATGTGGTTTTCCACAAATATGGCATGCAGCTTTCTCTTCTTTTATCTTTTTTAGTTGCTCAGCCATTTCGGTTAACAGTTTGTTGGAATCATTTTGTTGTTTTATTAGAAGCGTGATTAAAGATTCCTGGTTATTTGAAGTACTCGATTGTGTAGCATTTAAGGTGTTGACTGAAAAAGATTGTTGATCAAGTGCATTTTCGATGTCAATAGCACATGCAACCAAATCCTCAAAATTTTGCTTACCAAATTTTAGAACTTCGAGTTTTATGTCTGATCTTAAGGCATCTAATAATTTATTGAACATCATATTGGCTTTAACTGTATTAATTTGTGGTAATTCTCAACATTGGGTATCATCCTATTTACTACAGATTTGATTTCCTCAGCTAAGTTTTTTACATTTTGTTTAGGTTTCTGAGAAATTTTCTGAAAATCGCTAGAAGCGGACTGAAAATTATCAGATTTAGTAAATTTTCTTCTGAAAAGTCTCACTACCCCCTCAAAAATTTCTTCATTTACAACCTCTGAATCCCCAGAAAGATATTCTAAAGCCTTGTCCCTGCATAAAAGACGCAAAACTATAATTCTGATGTGATCCGGCCAGGCCTCAAGATTGCACACATCAGATACATTTTTGATGAAAAAATCTACATTTTCCTCATCCTTTCCATGGAAAGTGGGAATGGAAGAAATTAAAGAATTTAAAAGTATCTGATTAGACATTGCTAATTCCCTGGTAAATTAAAAAAAATAATAAAATTTCAAGGGAAAAAGAAAGGAAAACTAATCAAAATACCAGTGTAAATAATAAAAATATATATACTTCAAAATTTGCAAAAGAAAAATAAAGGTATAAAATATGATATCAAAGCACACTAAAAACTCATTGAAATAAAAACGAAAATAAGCACCTAAATATTTTCATATGAGAGTGAACCAAAAAAAATATGCATAAAATATGATCAATGAAAAATATTTCCTTCTAAAATGTACTCAAAAAAAAATTTTAAAGAATACATGATAAATAGAAAAAAAAATCTCATTTGCGTGATTTTATCCCCCAAAAATAAAAGAATGCACAGTAAAGATAAATGTAATATCATAAAATTACTAAAATATTTGATTTTCTAACAAACAAAAAAAAAAAAAAATATATATATATATATATATATAGTCAAAGCCAGCACATGAACCATAAAAAAAAAAAAAAAATAGTGTATTAAAAATTATTAAATCATATTTATTTATTGAAAATTTTGCTATGAAAGAAAAAAAAAAATACTAAAATTAGCAAAGTACCCAAAGCAAGATTGCTAACGTCAGGGCACCAAAATGTTACATGTGGACTTTGGATGCCGAAAAATTTAATGCAAAACTATTAATAATGTTTCAAAATCATAGAGAATTGCATTAATTTAATATAGGAACATCAAAAATCCCAACATCCAAAGCGCACACATAATCAGCCAGATTGCATAGTGAAAAAAAAAAAATAAATAAATAAAACAAATTATAATTTATCAAAAATAAAGAAAATTAAATTCATCAGAGTTAAATACCGTTTACTTATGATGATAATAGAAAAATTAAAATAAAAATAAAGGAAAGAACTCACCCATCTTGTGTTTGAAATTCAGAAAAAACAACATATGTCAGATCAAATTATTTTTATTATGTATAAATTAATGTTGCATTCTTGAATAGGATTGAAGAAAAAAAATATTATTATTGATGAAAATTATTGTTGTAAATATTGTAGTTCGTGAAAAAATATTATTGAGAGTTCATTGTATTTAGTCTTTTAGAGATTATTTTTGGTAGTTCAGTTCTTTGAAGGATTATGTTATTGATAAGCTTGTTATTAAGTTCGTGGATGGTATCTTTTGGAAAATGGAACAATAAGAAGTTGTGGCCAGTGCAGATCTATCAAAACATGTTGAAAGGCTGGACGTCATTGGAAATATTCATGCTTTAAATGATTATAGCTGCGGCAAAATTTCCTCAGAATCAATTTAATTCGAAGAATATCCAAATACGGCAACGCTGGTGAAGAGACTCTCACAGAAAATTGACGATGATATTACGGCATATGATTCTCCCAGATGGACAAAGTCAGCATCCAAAAACTTTTTAATTCTCAGATTCCGGAATCAACCTCCAATAGAACTTTCTATTGATACAGCAAAGCTGGTGTTGATGCTCTCAAAAATAAAAGATGGTGAAATAACTACTTTTGATTCTCCCAGATGAACAAAATCAGCATTGCAAAAACTTTTTAATTCTCAGATTCCGGGATCAACATCCAATAGAACTTTCTACTACGCTGTTTTTTTTTTAGAAGTGAGCCCCTCCGCTACGGGAAAAATTCCCGAGCGAGGGAGAAACTGCCGCGTCTTACTTCGCAGGTGAAAAAAAAAAAAAATGAACAGAATGATGACTTTTCCAGACGCGAGCCTTGCACCCCAGCTTCAGCTCAGCCAATCAGAGACGATCCTGAGCGTACGTGTTTCGAGCATGTTCTCGAAATTTCTGTGATGACTCATCTTTAACACCACTGGCCTACACATGGCGAAAAATGGCGTCTATTTTGAAGGGAAGAACACATTTTTTCACTGTCATGGCGGACCGATTTAGAGCGGGAATATTCAAAATATAAAAACATTACAACATACAAAATAACATATTTCAGCAAATACATGGTCGTTTTAGGAGTTATTTATGTCAAAATAACCAGAAAAATTTTATCTATCTCAGGGATGCCACTTTTCCGCTTTTTGGCGGATTTCCGCTTTTTTTAATTTTTAAGAATTCGCGATTTTTGTTAAGCGATCACGAGATAAAATAACGCTTTTCGTCGAACGATCGCGAAATAAAACAGCCATTTTCGTCAACCGATCGCGAAATATAACATCGATTTTCGTTAAAAGATCAAAAAAAGCGGCTATTTTCATCAAACAGTCGCGATATAAAGCAGCAATTTTCATCAAACGGTCGCGATATAAAGCTGAAATTTTCATCAAACGGTCGCGATATAAAGCAGCAGCGAAACGAAACGGTGATTTTCTTGAAATGATCGCAATGTGAAACGGCGATTTTTGTCAAACGATCGCTAAAAAAAGGCGGCGATTTTCGTCAAACGATCGCGATATAAAACGGCGATTTTCGTCAAACGATCGCGAAACGAAATGCAATTTTTGTCAAAGGATCGCGATGTGAAACGATGATTTTTGTCAAACGATCATGATGTGAAACGACGATTTTCGTCAAACGATCACGATGTGGAACGATGATTTTCGTCAAGCGATCATGATATGAAACGGCTATTTTCGTCAAACGATCGCTAAATAAAACGGCGATTTTCGTCAAACAATCGCAATGTAAAACGACGATTTTCGTCAAACGATCGCGATATGAAATGGCTATTTTCGTCAAACGATCGCTAAATAAAATGGCGATTTTCGCCAAACGATCATGAAATAAAACAGTTATTTTCGTCAAATAAAAAAAACAACCTGCAAAATTTTTTCTATTCACCCGTGGAGTAATCATTGAATCTATTACTGGGTTACTTGAATTGGTTTAAAATGATGCGATACATAAAATTCTTCACTGAACCTGCTGCTGGGTTACCTTAATTGATGCAAAATACTGTGAACTAAAGAAAAATCATACTAACTTACCCTTATAAATTAAAAGTTTACAACAAAGAAAAGCTGTAATTCTTTATTTAGTTTATTATAAACAATATAATTTTCAAAAAACACACATAAAGTCGTGAAAAATGTCGTAAATTTTACTTTATGCATAATTTCCTCTTTTTTGCTATTTTCTGAGTGGCATCCCTGCTATCTATTGAATATAGATCGTATTAGAAAAAAATCGGAAATAAAAATATTTTTTTTCTTGCATAATAAAACAAAGAAAAATGGTGCACGTCATGTATAGCGAAATATTTAATTTTTTTTATATTAAAGATTACGCTATAAGAATGATTTATTATTTTTATTATTAAATTAAAAGTGAGAAATAGATGATATCTAGAATTTATATTGTATAAAACTTTAAATTTTAAAAGACTTAATTTTAAAAGATCGTTATTAAAACTGATCAGACTGAGATTTGAAATTCTGTTAAATGTTACGGATAATAGAAATAAAGTAAAAACATTACGAAAGTTATTAAATTGTTATTATGAAAAGCAACTATTTTCGAAGGATGTTTACAAAGACTTAAAACTTAAGTAATTAAATTTATGAAAGATAGTTTTTTTTGCTGAATGAAATTTTGAAAAGGAATATGTTAATTTAAATTTTAAAAATGGAAATAATTTTTTTTTTTTTTTGGTTAGATTATTTAATATGATGTAACATGTATGAATTATTTACTAGTAGTACACAATTAAAAAAAGAGCCAATTTTCAAATTTTCTGAAAATTTAAGGCATTTGATGCTGAAAACTTTAAAAATTCATCAGTCTGAAATTTCAGACAGCAAAAATCACAAATTTTGTCAAACGGTTATCGTAAAAAATAAATTTTGTCAATCATTTGCAGGAAAAAAAAAATCTCCGATTTCATCAAATTATCACAGAAAAAACATGAATTTACTCAAAGTTCCGCATAAAAAAGGAAAAAAATGTTGTTGAAGAATCACGAAAAAAAGCAAATTTTGTCAAAGTATAGCCAAAAAAAAAAAAAAAAAAAAAAAAATCAAATAATCAAGAGAAAAATGCAAATTTTGTCAAAAGACCTTGAAAAAAATCACAAATTCCAATTAAGAATTGCATAAAAAATGCCATTTCAATTAAAGACGTGTGAAAAGTCTTATTTCAACAAAGGACCATGCGAAAATCACGAATTTTAATAAAAGACCGTGTAAAAAACACGAGTTTTGTCAAAAGACCGCACAAAAATAATGCAAATTTCATCCATGAATCCCACAAAACACGCGAATTGCGTTCATGAATCGCATAAAAAACACACATTCCATCCATCAATTGCATAAAGAACGCAAATTCCATCCATGAATTGCGTAAAAAACACAAATTTTGTGCATGTCAAAAAATAATATAACACATAATTTTTTTAAATATTAGATTAATTTGCAGAAAGTTTTTGACCCAATTTTTACGTGCACAGAAAGTTTTCGTTTTTATAAAAGTCTGCCCCATAGTGTAAAAATTCCAGTTAGGAAAACATTCCTCATCCATTTCTGAATTAAACACAAAAAATTGCATTGTTATATCGGAATAGGTCACAGAGTTATGACCGTTTAATCCTTTAAAACCTGGCAGATCATTTAAACACAAATTGAAATGTGTGCAATTCAAGAAAAATTTTATTTTGAGTTGCAGATTGGCTGCATAGCATATAAAAAGTGAAGCAGGTAGCTCATAACTTTTGATGACAGTCACTTGACTTAAGATTTTATTATATAGATGAGACTGTAGTCTCTTATGATACAATTTGCCTTGACAAATTAAAATAAATTATTAAATCATCATTACCTTAAGCCATACATTTTTGCACTGGGGATTTTTGACTGAACTAAGTGTAGTACAAGTTTCTAATATCAAATTGAATAGCTTTATATTTCATGCAGCATAGGGGATCATTCATTAATTACGTTATACTTCAAAAAAAAAAAAAAAAGGAGGTGTCTGCAAAATGTGCCACAGTCATAAATATAGTGAATTATACTTTGTGACATTACACTGAAACATGAAAACAATTAGCTAAGCATTGTTTTCAACCAGTTACAATAAAATCCTTAAGAAAATATTTATTTTTACTCAAGTAGAAATAGGTATATTTTTCTTGCTCTGAATTTCAATAGCTTGAACTTAAAGCACATAAATTCCTGACGGATCTATACTATTAATTTAAGTAAAAAAATATATTGTAAAATTATCTTAAAACAATATATATGCAATAAATCCTTAATGTTTACAGTTTTAACATCTATAATTTTTGATTATTCTTAAATAAAAAATGTGAGAAAGCTAGACATTTGTGAGTGCGTGAATCGATTACTTGAAAATTTTTAGTTCTTCCTTCCTTAAAACTCACAATAATTAAATATCTTATTCCTTCATATATGAAATATTTAATCATCAGTTTCCAAATGTTAACTCACAAAAATGACAAAGGTTCTAGAATTCACGTCTTCAATCCTTCATGTATGAGGGCCAAATGAATTAATTTATAAATTTCTATCAGCCAGAATATGTTTACTTGTCCAGGTTGCAAGACAAAAAGTGAGCTGTATATAGACACTGCAGAATGACAAAATTCTCATTTTCTTCTTAATTTATAAACACATTATTTGTATTTTGTCATAATTAATTTATTGCCACAGATTCTACACTATCACTACATTTTATAATTGTACATAAGAAAAAATGAATAAATAATTAAATAAACCTAGTAGCAATCCATGGAATGAAACTTACTAGAAACACTGCTTACTATCACAATACATGAGAAAGTATACATGTATGCCATCAGAAGCTGTTAACATGATGTGATATTGCTCATTTTGCAAAGTTCCAACTTTTAGTTCGTTCAATCATGAAAGCAGCAACCTTACTTTGTCGATATTTTTGTTTAAGTAGACGGAAATTACATGTAATTAGTAAAATTTTCTCTTATTTTTATTATTTTTTTTCTAAGTAAGGTACTTACAAGAATTCTTTGGTTTTATTGGAAATTATTTACCTGTTTAATATGCAAAATTATATAGAAAGTCATGGATTGAAGTCAACATAATCCTTTATATAAGTTATCAGCTCGGGAAAGAAGGGATTTCATGACAAACTCCTAATTTACCAAGTAAATTTTGAAAATTTACTTTTAACCAATGAAATTTAATCCGCTGACACAAACCTCAAGTTAGTTTTCTCAGATGGCCACATATTATGCAACTAGAATTCCTTGTTCAAACAAAAATGACCTAATGGAATTCTGAGATATCGAATGTTTGAGAGAATAACTAAAGAAATTTGATGCAACAGATATAATGAATTAAGTAATGGGATTTTTTTTTAAAAGAAAACAATTGTTTTGAAAGATTAACGTTTTTTAGAATAAAATAAAATAAAAAGGGTTGACTAAAGGTATGGAGTTAAAAATAATATGTTAAAATATTAGAAAAAGAAATAAAAAAGTTCAATGTTAAAAGAATGTGGAAGTAATTAACTTAGGATTAAGAAGAAATTTTTTTATTATTACATATAAATATATATGTATCCTGTTAAGTGCTTTGTCACTTTTAAATATTATTTCATCAAACTCACCCTTTTTTTGCTCAGGATTAGTTACAAGGCTTTTCTTTAACATTATCCTTGTAAAACTTTTAATTGAAAATGAAAAAGCTGATCATTATATTAAAAAAGTAATAAAATAATTAATAACAAGCTGTATTTTTACTATGAATATATCCTTGATGTTAATAGCTTTTATTTTTAAAATTTTAAATTATTCATCATTAAAATAATGAAATATAATCTTGCATTTTTTACCTCAGTAGTTGAATCCGAGTAGTGATAGAAAATTTCTGTGTATGCACATGTATTTTAAGGAATTTTACTTCACATAGGATTTAGGAAACTATTTAAATTAATAACTGTTCTTAGTTTTTTTACTTAACACAGAATTAAAATTGTTTTCTGTTTAATTGAATGGATTTGAATGTGTAAAAAATGAAAATAGCTAGTTTTATTAATAAAAACATAGAATATGTTTTTCATTTATTTTTTAGGGAAGGTACAGCTTTTATGTTAGTATCAGCTGTGGGAAGTGGGTTGCTTTTTACTGTTCTTATCTGGGTTGCTTCACACACATGGATTCACATCAGAAAAAAGTGAGTGATTTTGTGTATTTTTCCAGTTTATGAGAGTCTTTTATAGATTTTGAGATTTTAAATAGTGTCTTAGTTTATTTCTAATTTCAGCTAGTTTGTATTCTTGTACTATATTTTTAGTGATAATAACAATGATAACAAGCTGGATATCTCTGATTCAGATAGTCATTTTAGGGCATTCTGTAAAATAATAAAAACACTTGATTTTTTTTTTTTTTTTTTAATTTCTTTTTAAATATCAGCTACAATACAAACTCGGCATTTCATCATATCATCATTACTATTAAGAATTAAAGGAACTAACCTTATTTCATCATGTGATCAGAAACTAAGTTAAAAGAAGCTCAAATAATGCATTTTCATAACATTCAAGCTATATTGTGAGCAAATTAATTCACTAAAAATACTTTAAACACAAAGTTTTATATACAAAACTTGCAAGCATTGAAAATAATAATAATAATAATAACTTATCTAAACAGAGTCTATCTAATAACCAGATTGTGTAACCAAAAAAAAATAAATAAATAAATAAATAAAAAGTGCCAAAGCTTGGTATTTTGATGTTGAATGCTTTCATTACAAAGTAATTCATATTTCTTAAGAACACGTGTCTCATCAAATTAATTTCATTAGCAAAATTATCAACAGAGTAAAAATATTTTTTGTTGGTGCAATAATTTCCAGCAAGCCATTAAAAAAAATCAATACGGGGAAAAAATGGAGTTGCCTAAAACTAAAATCAGACTTCATTGTTTCAAAAGTAAATGCCATCAATGATCTTTTCTGATTTTATTTTTTGCACAAGAATGAAGTACAAATTGTTCAATATGATTATCAAGTACACAATAATCAATAAAATAACCAATTATTTATATAGCAGTTTATTTACATTAGAAATGGGATTTTAAATGTTGATAACTCCAACTATAAAATAAAAGTAGCTGATTTCTAAAAAAATAAAAATCTAAATACACCTTTTATCTTGTTTTATTTGAAAAAAATAATTTTGAGAAAAAAACAGCCAGTTGGCATATAAAATACAAACGAATGCCTTGCATCTGCTTAGGACAGTCACGTGATTTGTGTTATTGTATATGATAGTAAAATTGTCTTTTTAACTTATTAGGATGAATTTTCGGTTGCTTTTTATTGAAAAATAATCATTAAAGCTATAAATTTAGCTGTTTACTTTATTAGTTTTATGAAAATTTGAATGCTTTAATTATTTAAATTCCTTAATGTATAACAGAATCTCATTGCAACAAATGTCTCTTTAATGAATTTTTCAATTTGAAAAGTGTTATTTGGTTTGGTAAAAAATATCCTCTGCTTTGTCATTAACAAAAATATCCACTTTAACAAATTTCAAGTTAATGAATTTGTCAAAGGAATGAATTTATGCAATTAAAAAAAAATGAATCATTTTAGTTTTATGAACACTGATGTGGCATTAAGAAAAAAATCTTTATTGAAAAATTGTAATTTTAGATTTTTTTTTTTTTAACGTAATATTTACTGTTGTATAATCTTTAATATTTCAGTAAATCTCAAAGTTCTTTTTTTTTTTTCTTTTTAAAGAAGATAATAGTATTTCTCTTATTTCGCTTTGCCTTACTTACACACACATTTAAAAAAATGTAGAAAAAAGGCAGATTTTTAGAATTTTACTTTTAACCACAAATTTTATATTATAGATTTTAAGGGTGTATTTCGATTCAAACTGCTTATTTTCAGATTTATTTTTAAATTCATTTTTGCTCTCATATGCATCTAACTAGCAAATTGCCTTATTTAGAAAGTACACAAGGTGCCATGAGGGTCGATTCTTTGATAAAGGCAGAAAAATATTGCCAAAAAAGCAATCAAAAACACCATTTTGAACTGGTTTTTCCGAAACGGGAGATCTGTGAACGAAAAAAAGAGTTTTACTGGGAAGATAATTGTTTATAAATCAAATTCTAATGAATGGAGCTCAGAATGACATCGCATGGCACCTTATACATACTCTTCCAAAATCCCCTCAGGAAGTTTCATGTTTCTGCTTTTAAAAAATGAGTGTGAAACTGTATCAAAATTTCGAGCTGTTGAAGGTGGAAAAGCATTTTTTCGAATACACACTTAATTGCTACATTTAGATGAAAAAAAAAAAAAAAAAACTGTTTAATTAAATTTTGTCAGAAATAGTGAATCTATAGTCACCACAAATTGTGTTAGCAAAATAAAAGAAGTAACAAAGCAATTATTTAAATATTTAATTTTATATAAATGGTGATAAAAGTGCAATATCTTTATCCTATTCTTTCTTTATTAATACATAAACAGAATCATCTTTTCACAATTCAGGAATGCCACTTTTCTGCCAAATGGCAGATTTCTACTTTTTTTTATTTTAAAAAATCCATGATTTTCGTTAAACGTTCATGAAATAAAATAGCTATTTTCTTTAAATGATCAGGAATTAAATGGCGATTTTTGTCTAACAATCGGGAAATAAAACGGCAATTTTTTTATCAAATGAAATAAAATGGTGTTTTCATCAAATGGTCATGAAATAAAACGGTGTTTTCGTCAAACAATTGTAAAATAAAATGGCAATTTTTGGTAAAGATCGCAAAATAAAACATTGATTTTCATCATACGTTCGCTAAATAAAGTGCCGATTTCCATCAGAGATTGGGAAATAAAATGTCGATTTTTGTCAGAGATTGTGAATAAAATTGCAATTTTCATCAGAGATTGTGAAATAAAACAGGAATTTTCATCAAACGATTACAAAATAAAAAATTTTCGCCAAGTGATCGTGAAATAAAACAGTTTTCACCGAATGAGCACGAACGAATAATACAGTGATTTTAATGAAATGACCATGACACAAATTGGCGACTTTCTTCAAACAATCTAAAAAAAATCCAATAAATTTTCACTATTTACTTTTTAAATAGTCATAGAATCTATTGTTGGTTTACCTCAATTGATTTAAAATGATGTAAAATAAAATTCTTCACAGAGTTCAATACATCTGTTGCTGAGTTACCATAATTGATATAAAACATACTATGAACTAAAGAAAAAACATTTTTCTTTACTCATATCACTTTTCATACGTAAGGAAATCACATCTCAGAATGTTTGACTGATGTGCATTTAGAAAAGGGCAAGTGTTAAAGGTTTACAAAAAATAAAGTTTTGGTTTTCTTTCATTTTTTAAGATAGTTAAAAAATAGTTTGATATAAATTTTATTCTTTATTTAGTTTATTATAAACAATATAGTTTACAAAATTCACGCATAAATGTCATGAAAGATGTCATAATTTTTACTTTATATGCAATTTCCTCTTTTTTGTTATTTTCCAAGTGGCATCCTTGACAATTGTATAGTCATGTATCATAATTTACTTATTGCCCACTTATTTTAAGTAGCAGACAGAAATTAACTTGGAAATAGTAAGTATCGATGTTGTCATGTTGGTTCTTGTTTTGTTGTTTCAAAAGCATACACCAAGGGATTCTAATATATTAGTATATCATTTTGGATAAATTTTCTTGATACATTTGAACTACAATTTTATATTTCTTATTTTTATTATTTGTTATGTAGTAATTTTGTATGATTATGATAGATGATATTAATATTGCTCATTTTAACCCCCCCCCCTCCAAAAAAAAAAAAGATTTTATACAGAGTGTCCACTTTCAACTGTGTCCAATAGCTAATTCATGAACTATTAGTCATATAGTTTCAATTACTAAATTGTTTTAACCTCTTTAGACTTGATGTATCCTATAGGATACATCTTAATTTTTTGTTATCATATAAATAATGTTAAAAATAAACTGGTGTAAATGTAGCGTAACAGTTACAAAACTAAACAAAATAGTAGTTTGTTTCTTATAGCCTTTTTTTCCCCCATGAGATATGTGTTATATTAAAATGGCTTGCAGCAAAAATGCATGAAATGTACAAAAATGAAAACATAAATAAATTTTGTATTTAAGATGGCATTTGTAGAGTCCATTAATAATAAAAACTTATTTATATATAATTATTTCATTATTTTTGCAATGCAATAAAATAAAAAACTAGGATATTGTTGAAAACTGTGCTTATTGAGTCCCCATGTATCATCAAATTTTATGTACAAAAAATTATTATTATTATTATTATTATTATTATGATTTTCGCTTTTCAATCTTTCTTAGTTATCAGTTTGTTAAGAGCCCTTATTTTGAAATTCAGACAAAAAGGGATGTTTTGATAGTTGTATTTTTTAATTGCCTTGATATTTTTTTATCTTGAAGTAAATCATATTTACTGATTAATCTGCAATTTTAGAGCCCTGAAAATTTTTTTTCTTCCCTATAGAAAATGTCCAAGTTCACATTTGTGAATGCCATTTTTATGAAAAATGAAATCCCAATATTTTTGGAGTGGTGTATCTCTGGCAAGCAACAACATCCCAAAATTTTTTTGGCATAAGCTTATAGTGTAACAGTACCTGCTTATTAAAATTTATTTGTTTCCATAGGGCATTGTTATTTTACATTGTTATGTTGCCATAAAGTACAGTCAAAATGACGTTTTTGTCCTTTTTCCGCTCTTAATATCTTATTTAAGCTATAATACCCCAAAATTTTTCTTATAGAATATGAAAGTGCACTACTAGGACAAGCTAAATAATATATTACTGCACGGAGATATTGTTGCTGTTAGTAGCTATAAACTGTTAAATATTCAAAATTTGCAACATTTAAAGTAGTTTATTTCAAAAAAGTGCCAGGGTTGAATGAAAAAAAATGTCATGCAATAGTTGAACACATGTACAAAAACATGGAAAAGAAAAAGAAGTGGCGTCTTGTGATATTTATTAGTAAGAAAAATGACAAAATTTATAAGAAAAGCAATGTCTATCATCACATTTTTTCCCTAAGAGAAAATGAAACATCCCGTTTATCTTTTGGAAGAGGCGACAAAAAAGGCATTTTCATTTACTTATAGGGAAAAATCATAGAAAGATGAAAGAGAATTTGGATGTTTAATTTTCTCTTGGGGAAAAAATGTGACGATAGACATTGCTTTTCTTATAAATTTTGTCCTTTTTTTACTAAAAAGTATCACGAGGCCCCACTTCTTTTTCTTTTCTATGTTTTTGTACATGTGTTCAACTGTTGCGTGACATTTTTTTTTTTCTTCATTCAACTGTGGTGCTTTTTTGAAATAAACTACTTTAAATATTGCAGATTTTGGAAATTTTGAATATTTAACAGGTTATAGCTACTAACAGCAACAATATCTCCGTGCAGCACTATATTATTTAGCTTGTCCTAGTAGTGCACTTTCATATTCTATAAGAAAAACTTTGGGGGTATTATAGCTCAAATAAGATATTAAGAGCAGAAAATGGACAAAAACGTCATTTTGACTGTACTTTGTGGCTACATAACAATGTAAAATAACAATGTCCCATGGAAACAAAGAAATTTGAATAAGCAGGTAGTGTTACACTATAAGTTTATGCCAAAATAATTTTGGGATATTGTTGCTTGCCAGAGATATACCACTCCAAACATATTGGGATTTCATTTTTCATAAAAATGGCATTCACAGCCTTGAACTTTGATATTTTCGATAGAAAAGAGGAAATTTTTTCAGGGCTTCAAAATTGCACACTATTCATTTAATAAGATCTACTTCAACATATAAAAATATCAAGCAAATCAAAAAATACAACTATCATACTTTCTCTGAAGGTCTCTTAATGTAACTTAATAACTTAAGTTAAAAAATGTGTAACCCCCCCCCCCCAAAGTTCTGGAGAAGTTAAATGAGGTAAAGTATTTTAAAAGTTGTTTTAATCAAGAAAAACATTTTTTAAGAAGCTACAAAATTTAATTTTTATATGGTGTCTTGTCTTATAAGTGGTATTTTTCAAAAAAAAATTTCCTATTATAATAAAAAAACAAGGGAAAAAAAAGTTCTATTAATGTAACATTAAAATTGACCAAATTAGGAAAGTTTGAATTGCATGATTTATACCAATTTTCTGTATCTGAACACAGGTGAGTTGAGCCATCCTTTAAGGGGTTATACACAACCTGTATAAAGTATTTGAAGGATTTATTTCCCATGTACATTTCTGTATTGCAAATGAAGAGAGTCACTTCGATAAAGTTTTAAGACAGCATTAATTTTTATTAAGCTTTAATATAGATCATCTAATAACATCTAAAAATGATAATCATTTTGTAAAGAATTGTGACTGTTGCTTTTGATAATTTCATTTTACAATTTTTTTTTTTTTTTTTTTTTTTTTTTTTAATTTATATTTTTGGTAGAAGTGGTACATTTTTTCTTTGATATCCCAAATGAAAATAGATTTCAAATGTACCTAGTATTTTTTAAGATTTTTTTTATTTAGTGAATTTGTGAATAATTTATTTCACAGCAAAAATGATGCTTCAATTTTAAACAGTTATTTTCTGTCAAGTTTAATCTTAGAAGAATAGATTTTTTTTCTTTTGTCTTACTTCTCACTGTAATAGTATATTTTTACTAAATATAATTAATAGGACTGGGGGGTGGGTCATATAAAAATTTAAATTTAATCATTTTTCAAGAAATGTTTTTATTGACCCACATTGCTCTCAAAATAATTCTTTACCACATTTAAAACTTTTTTGTAACAGGAACTGTATATCTAACAGTTTAGAAATTAAACATTGGACACTGTTGAGAGAGTGGACACCATGTATTATGATATGTTATTATAATAATAATAATGATAATATAAAAATATTTGATTTTTTTTTTTTAATAAAGAAATCAGAATAGTAACAGATTATAATTTTTATATTTCTGTGTAAAATATATCCAACCTTCTTACTCCCCCTCCCCTTTTCAAAGTAAATAAATAAATAATGAATAAATATATAAATAAAATAAAGTAAAATGAGAGAGAACTGTATTTTTAAATTGCCCTAGAGAGAAAATAAAATATTCAAGTGAAAATATGTATTCTTACAATTTATGTTTAAAAAAAAAAAAAAAAAAAAGGCTTAGAGGTAATTTTAAAAATGAAATTGTATCAAACTCTGAGTTTTCTGTATGAACACCTAATTTTAACATAATATTTAATATTATTGTTAAATTTTACTTTGGGATATTAAAGTTTGGAATTCAATTTTAAATTCATTTGTTATTGTTGAAAATAGATCGCAATGCTTGAAGATTTTTAAGAATTACTCAAGCTATTTAACAAGAACAAGTTAAAATTTTGGATTCATAATATTTGCAGCTTTTTAGAAATCAGTTTCTGTTGAAAAATTCATGACATTAAAAAATAAATAAAATTAAACTACATAATTCAAACTTAATTAAAAAAAAAATTACTATAATCTATGAAATTTTTAATTGAAGGTAATTCTAGATGCTTCAAATCAGGGTTGAGTTTTAGCCGGCAAAAACTAGTTTTTGATGTGACATAGGTTTAAACCAACTGGTTTAAACTGTCAAAAATTCAAATATGTAAATAAATTCAGAACAAAACAGAAAAAAAGCTGTTAATATGGCATTGTTTTTGTTTAATGATAGTTATTGTAGTTGTAGTATACTATAAACTGTAATCAAATATGAAATTATTATTTTAATAAATTTTTAAGTTATGTGGATTTTTTTGCATTTTTTGTTGAATACCTTTATTTTTAACAATATATACATATAACTTTTAATAAATATTTTCTCTGCAGCATTAATTTATTTATTTATTTTTTCTTTTGGTACAAACATGCAAAAATAAAAATACAATTACTTTATTAAAGATAAAATAATTAAATGTAGAAGTAAAATGATTAAAATATGGTATTTTAAACCTTTTACCCCAAAGTTAGTTTTTATTAGTAATTGACGATTGTGCCTTACTAGTGAAATCATCTTATTTACAGAATATCTCCTGAAATTATGAACAAATTAAAATTCGCCATGCCAGTAAGAAAAAAAATAGTTATTTTACTTAATTCCAAACCTGTTGCAAAAGTTAAAGTATCCTAATTTTATTATTAAAAAAAACTAAAAAAAAAAACAGCCATTGTAGAGATCAATGTCAGCAATCCAATGGAAAAATAATAAATATTGAAATTCAAACTAAATAATAATTTTTAAAAATCTCCAGTAGAATGAACATTATTGAACAAATGTTTTCATTTTTACTTTAAAAAAATAAATTCTTTAAATGTATGAAATTTTAAACAAGAAAAAGCCTCATAGGATTAATATCAGTGGGTGAATGCTTTCATTTCATTGAACAAATACCTTAAGGGAACTCCACTCACTTGAAAACACACACTCTGTAATGTTAAATCTATCAGCAGGCTGCTTTCAAAATTTTCATTTACATTTGAGTATTTTTAATATTGACTGGAAGAGATTTTCTACGATATTTAATTTTAAATTAATAATTTATTGTTTCTTAACTGCTAAGAAAACATTAATGTTTTTTGCTAATTTAGAATAAATTTTTTTAACATTAATTTTCTATTTCAAATTTGATAATGTAGTCTTACCTTTATTTCAGATTTTAACATTTATTAATGTTAGATAAAATATTAGGGATTTAAAATTTTTGAAACATGCAGGTACTACACATTTCAGAATACATACATATGTGTGCTTCAATTCTTATTCCCTTATATCTGCATTACATTTATTCATACTTAACATAATTTTTTGTAATTAACACTGTTTATTTTACTTTAAAAAATTGTATTTTGATTGTGAATGCTTATTTTGCATGTTTTTTAGGTAGTTTGTATTAATAATGTTTTTAGCATTTTAATGCATGCATGAGCCTTGGTAATTATTTAGTTATTTAAAAAAGTACAGATTATGCCTACTCGACATGTTCCAACGACAATTAAGTCCAGTACCAATCCACTATGTAAGCTCAGTGTGTAAAGGAAATTAAGTGCCTGTTTAAAATCTGCCCTAGTCTGTTGAAAAAATTAAGTCCTTGTTCAAACATGATGTAACTTATTGATCCCAATCTAATGCCAGGCATTTTATATTTTTCTATAGATATTGTCTATCTAGCATTGACTCGTGCTACACATTTATACTTCCCAGTTATATCCATTGAAAATTGTTTTTATTTTAACAACTTTTAAATTTTTATATCAAGTTGGTCAGCCCATTTACTTCTTTTACTGACTTGACCTGTTTATATTTTTCATTGGCCCAGTCCATTAAAAAGATTGTATTAATTCTACCGGTCCTACACGTTAGAAATTTTGCCAGGCCCTTTGGTCAAGCCCAGGTCCTTCCAGTTCTCTAATTTTCATGCAACCGAAGTTTTTGCCATGCTTTCTTTTAAAGCAAAATTGAAAAAAGTCCAGGTTTTTTTTACTGGCTTTTGTGATAATTTGACACTTTATGCCTATTCTGAAACTTGACTGCTTTAATAATGAAAATGATTAAATAAAATAATTAAACAAAAAATATTAGTTTTTTTTTTTTTTTTTTTTTTCTTCTTAACGCATAAAATCTCTAAGCAACTTTATGAATGATTATTCACAAAAAAGATATCTGAAAAGCGATACTTATACATATTGATAATTTTCTAACTCCTTGAAAAAAAATACCAACGTGGGAATCAAGTCCAGAATCTCTGTCATTAATTGACAATATGTTGCCTAATGACAATGAGCTGTATGAATCAACAGTCAATTGACACAATCCTCTCTGACAACCATTTGGTAATACATCTGATATTTTTCTGAACTAGTTCAACAGAGTAAAACACAGGTAATGGAACTCCATTAAACATGATTATTATTATATTAACTGATATGTATCCATACTAATATATATTATTATATTAACTGATATATATCCATATTAACTGATGGATATGTAGATGATATGTATATGATGGATATGGATATTTTAACTCATAAATAACAAAAGAAAAGAAAAAAAATCAATTTGTATGTTTCCAATTTTTTTGGGGGGTGGGGGTGGGGAGGGGGAGAGTTAAAAAGATGTTGATTTATATATCTTTACTAATCAGTATAACTGAGTTAAAAATAGTAAAGTGTATCGATGAACCTATTGTTTAATAGTTTTGTTACCTATATTTTATTCTGTTGAGCTGTTTTAAATCACAGACAAGATACTATTGCTAAACCAGTGTGATTGAGTTAAAAATAATAAAGTGATACTTTTCTCTGACAATTAATGAACTTTTTAAAGGCATAATATATCAGTAATCAGTTGTTAGCTTATTTTAAAATTTTGCTGTCATATTTTGCAAATTTTTTCCAATTTACATGTCAAATGTTAGTAAATGCTAACCCTGGCATTATAATTATATATTTTTTATTGATCAACTCTATAAGCTCTGTGTAAAATTATTGATTTGAAAATAATGTACTTACAATATTAAAATATTTTTAGTGATTTTTTTTTTAACATTGTAAGGCTCAAAATGGTTTTATCCTTTAAATTTTTTTTATCCTCCATCATTAACATTATTAAATTTTGATCATTAAAAAAAAAAAAAATATATATATATATATTTATATATATATATATATATATATATATATATATATATATATATATATATATATATATATATATATATATATACAGGGTGTCCGAAAAGTCTGGAAACGGTCGAATAACTCGAAAAATACATATGAGATTGAAAAACGTAAATATACATGTTAAATATTTTTAAATAAGCTACTCAGTGATACCAAATTTGACCTTCGAAACCGACCCCCTGGGGGTCAGAGGGGGTCCAACTTTGAAATCTTAAATTATAACCCCCATTTTTTATTGCAGATTCGTATTCTACGGACAAAAATACGTAACTTTTGTGTTTGACGTTTATTTCGAATCCTCGTTTATCACGGTGTAATTGAGCATATTAAATCGATACATATTTCGGCTTTTCCAACGGAATTTTCCCTAATCGAAACTAATTGGGGAGAATTTATGACATCAAATTCCACGTCTTTTGCAATAATAGCGTTTCCTGAAAATCACCCGTGCCGATTATTTCGGTAGTGCTACACAGTTAAAAATTTGATCCATTTGCTGTAGCGTCACTCCACAGCTTTTATAGAATATATCTTTCATGACCAATGAGAATGTTCCATAACACAATAAAGTACACTGTAAAAAATTGACCCTTTTGCTGCATCGTCACTCCACCGCTTTTACAGAAAACGATTACTTTACTGTGTTATGGAGCATTCTCATTGGTCACAAAAGAAATATTCTATAATAGCTGTGGAGTGACGCTGCAGCAAATGGGTCAAATTTTTAACAGTGTAGCACTATTGAAATAATCGCCACGGGTAATTTTCAGGAAACGCTATTCCTACAAAAGACGAGGAATTTGACGTCAAAAATTCCGCCCAATCAGTTTCGATTAGGGAAAATCCCGTTGGAAAAGCGGGAATATGTATCGATTTAATATGCTCGATTTCACCGTGATAAACGAAGATTTGAAATAAACATCAAATACAAAAGTTACGTATTTTTGTCCGTAGAATCCGAATCTGCAATAAAAAATGGGGGTTATAATTTAAGATTTCAAAGTTGGACCCCCTCTGATCCCCAGGGGGTCGGTTTCGAAGGTCAAATTTGGTATCACAGAGTAGCTTATTTAAAAATATTTAACACGTATATTTACGTTTTTTAATCTCATATGTATTTCTTGAGTTATTCGGCCGTTTCCAGACTTTTCGGACACCCTGTATATATATATATATATATATATATATATATATATATATATAACTTAGAGGTAAATTACTTGGTAATACATCTTAAAACTTAAAAGCAAAATCCTTAACAATTATGAAAGTATCTGTTGTATATTTTATCATTGTGTAGTACAAAAAGAATGCTGATATTTCAAACATTAGTAAATTATAATGATGATTTTTATTATTTTTTTTAAAGGGAATTATTTAAGTTTAAATAAATTTGTGCAAAACTGCTCATGCTTAGTGTTGTGTTGATTTTTTGCAATTTTTATTTTTGTATTTTTGACATTTTGTTTTGATGTGTATTTTTTAAATTTGTTTTCAAATTCATTCATGTTTTTATTTTTAATGCATGTTTATTATTTATCTTGCATGCAACTTTTTTATGATTTTGTATTTATTCCTGTAAATCCTTCCAAATCATCACTGCAGGCCACCTACAGAACACATTGACGAAGAAGATCCTTTTCTCCCTCCATCATCAGCAATGGTGAATGCTAGAAGGAATCGTGAGACGTATGGAAGCACTGGTTTTCGACCCCGTTCCAGTCACACCCCACCCCAGACCCCTTACTTCTATGCGTCTCTGTGAGCTTCTATCTCAGTTTCTTGTGCTTCTGCACTTTACACATTCTCCTGCTTTTTATTCTTAAAGTTGTAGTTACTATGAAACTGAGAAAAAGAATTCATTGATGCAAAATTTGACCCCAGTTGTGCTGGCATTATACTGTTTTATGTAATGCTTAAAGTATACACAGTGATATATATTAATGGGTTCAAAAGTACTCACATGGCTTTAAAAAAAAAAAAAAAAAAAAAAAAAAAAATACTTTTTTATAATTTAAACAAATTTTATTCAAATTTTTACCAATATAATTTTTGATTAAAACATGAGTTGTTGTAGTCGCTAGCTCTTAACAAAGTTTGCTTTTTTAGTTAAATAAAAATAGGTGGCTACATAAATAAACATGCTCATATCTATGCATGTTGATTTAGTAAAGTAGTATAGTAGAAAAATTATGGGTTAAATGCAAATAACCAAGGTTGAAGATTCAGTCTCAATTGAAAGGTAGAAGGGTCTAGAGAACTACACGGGTTGGGTATGTGCCGATTTTCATTAATGGCATTTAGGCCGGGCTCGGGCTTTACTTTTCTAGAGTATCGGGCCATGCCTAACTTATTTTTTCCATATGAAGCCGGGACTGATTTCATTCTTCCTAGTCTTTTTGGACCAAAATAATCAGTTCCAGTTGAATTATCCCTTATGAAAGTCCTTTTCTCAACATGGCCAAGTCTGTTCAAAATTCAGTAAAAATTGGCTTAGGCCAAAAATTTTTTGCAAAAAAGGCATATACTTTTAAACCCTCATTATTCTGCAACTATACATTAGAATTTATTCTTTTTGAAGAATCATAGATTTCTAGGCTTATTTAAATAAAGTTAAACATGGAGAAAAAAGAAAAAAACCTGCATTGACAAAAAAAATTTTTAAACCGAAAATTGGAAATTTCTTTTAAACTGTTCAACTATGAAAATGAATATAGTATATGCAAGAAAGAAGCATGTTTATTAAACATTTACAACTGCTAAGAAGGGAACGTATTTTTTTCTTTCCAATGTGATTCCGTCTTAGAAGATTTTACTTTTACCATATACCATTTTTTATATTTTTATGTCTCCATTACATAACATTTACATATAACAAAACAAAGGTTCATTAAAAGTATAAATGCACATGGCACTTCTGCATAAATGAAGACTATAAACATGGGAAAAAAAGGTAATAAGATAAATTTTTTTGATTAGAACTGCCAGGTCGACCAGCTAAATTTTCTCTGTGGGCCAAAATTTCAACTTTAATAACAGGCTGAGCCGAATTTTTTTTCTATGGATCGGGTCAAGCTTAGAAATTTCAACTTGTACAGAACTCTAGGAGGGTCATACATATTAATTATTAAAAAATTTCTGTTTAGATATATTTAAAAAATGTTTTATAGATATAGATAGAAAAGGGAAGGGATCGCAACAGTCTGCCCATTAACACACCTTCAATGAATTAATCAATATTTCAGGTATGTTGAATGATTCAATTTGGAAGCAGTACATTATAAACAGTCGCTACTTTTGTTTTCATTTGTAGCATTTGGGCACAAGTGATATATATGCATGCATATATTTATACATATGAACACACACATATATGTGTATCCTGTTATATTTATATGTTTATATAAGTATATAAATTCTTTTTATAAATAAATCCAGTGCAACATAGATATTTACCAAAATTTAAAATTCAGTGAGAAAATATATAAACTGACTTGTAGCCTGTGTAATGAACATGAAAAATTAAACTCCTATTTAAAATATTAAAAAAAACCAAATCGCTATTTGAATTATGAAGCTCTATGGAATGAATATAAATAGAATTATGAAAAACAAATAGATGAAAAAACAAAAGAAAAGCTTATATTGTATATTGCTCATCAGGGGTACATAATTTACAAATATAAGCAATAATCTAGTCAGTTTCTGTAATAGGTCAAGCTGTAAGCTAAAAAATTTGACCTATTATGTACGCTATTGACTAGATGGAAAACTAAACAAAATAGAAAAAAATATAAACTTGAAAAGTATTAATATTGATAACATATATATGTATATATAATACTGGTGCCCGAAAAGTATCAGAATTTCTTGCTTATCAGATGGTAATTTTGAACCACAATGTAAAAAATGAACAAGCATGTTTTTAAATACAGTAGACTCCCTCAAATCGGCAAAGCTTGGGACCAGGGGTTGTGCAGATTTTAGAATTTATTTCTGGTCATTGATTTCTGATGTTTACATTTTTGAAACATTAATTTGATTGATAATTAAACATTAGAATGGATGCATATAATAAATTGAAACATTAAAATAAATGAGTAAAATATATAAATAACCTATTAGTTAAAAAGCAAGTAATTATTACAAAAAAATTTAAGTAAAATAAAAATTTAGAAAAATATTAAAATAAAGTAAATAATTAAGATACAATACTAAATCTACATAATGAGGAGGAAAATTCAGTCTTTTTTTTATAAAGAAAAATATGTGTTTGTTAATAAATAAAATAAGCTTGATTAATTAAAAAATATTTAGGAAATTGATTACAATCACTGCTGATATTAGTGACATCATAAGTTTTTTCAAAATAAACATGTATTTTCTTCATAAAACCTTGAGTTCAATCATATTAATCAAAGTTACATATTAAAATACATATGTAAAAAAAATAATAATAATTACTGTTAAACTGACGTAGATTCCACTTTCACTTTGCGATTCCAAGATGGAACAACATTTTTTTACCATGTGCCATAGCTTCGCACATCTGATCTGCACATTCGCTACTTCTGAAGCAAATTTTTCTCCTTCACATTCACACCAAATGAGGCAGCAATGCTTTACAGTGATTATAATACTAGGAGTCTCTTGATTTTTTACAGAAGTTATTTTCTTCACGAAAAACCTTGTGTTTATTCATAATAATCAGGATTACGTATTAAATACGTACGGTATATTGTAAAAGTTAAAAGTTGAATATTGAAACACAATGAAACAAGCACAAGAAACATAAACATTTCGGCTAGTTTACACTCGCAAATATTTTCCAGAAATTACAATAAGGGGAATCTTTCAAGGCTCAAAATGTACTGGAACAAACAAGAGCGATATTCTAGTTCTTGAAACTATGACAAATAAAGTTCCAATTTGTAAAATTATGGTAAATATTGCATTATTACAGTTTTATATATATATGTAGCTTATTGTGTCGTTTCTAACTTTTTTCATTGCTAGAATCTTGAATGACCTTTTTATATTGTTTTATATCTTTATAAATACATCAGTCTATACATAAAAAAAAAAAAACTTTAAAATATCGTTTTATTTCATGCATTTTTCCATTTGGAGTCCTTTAATTTGTCATATAGATATATGCTGATTTATATAAAATCAAAAGTTATGCAAATTTTCTTGGTAATAAATCAGTTGAAATAGCCAAAAGAGAGTGATTAATAAAAAATGTATTTAAAAAAAAAAAATAGTCAGTTGCTGACTTCAGCGCCGTCTTTAATTTCATTGTTTACATCTGAAAAAATGTGTGGATTTCTGGCGTTCGTGGATTTTAGGGACGCGGATTTAAGGGAGTTTACTGTAATCAATTTTTACTTTTTGATTTGAGGAAGTTGTAAAATGTCTTGGCATAGACTATTATACCCTTCATAATGAGTGTTACATATATGTGATGCATAAAGTGTCCAGAATCTTTTATTATTTGTATCGATATTTTTTAACTGAAAATTTTGATTTGTTTAATCAAAGCATTTGTATGATTCATTTAGGCTAATATTCTGTTAAAACTGTGATAAAAGATTAAAAATTCTGTTACCCTTGCAATGAAGGTGTTTACACTAAGACTTATTGTTCGCTAAGTTAAACTAGTTGGATGTGTCAATCCCGAAACTTTCTTCTATCTCATAAGTAGATTTTAATATTTAAACAAAAAACGTGGTGACCCCAAAGTTACCCACTATCGAATTTCCTCGAACATTTGACCAAGCCTAATGAGATTCTGGTATCCGAAAAGCCTAACAAGCAAAATTTAATTAATATTCTGAGAAAATGAGCTTAGTAGTGCCCAGGGCTCGAAATGTACCGGAGCAAACCGGAACGATGTTCCGGTTCGTGAAATTATGAAAAATATCGTTCCGGTTCGTGAAATTATGCTAAATATCGTTCCGGTTAGTGACATTTTTAAAATATACTGTTACAGTTCCCGAAAAACATTATTTACTTTCTGTTTCAGCTTCATCCGACAAAAAAGGATAGTTAAAACGTGCTGATACGCACTTAAGAACCTTGTGGCAAGCCACACCCTACACCCTACTAAGCATGCGCAGTGTCAAGCCCGCAGCAGCAGCGGTGAAGCAATTGCGATATTTCCTACTTTAAATGAACGACAAATAAGGGAGATATCTGAACTCTCCCCTCTCTGAAACTCTCTCCGCTTATGAAAAACGTGCGTTAGCGAATCAGCCGTTGATTTGATTGTCGCATAATGTTTTTTTTCCTGTGATCTGATATTCTTTTGATATTCTTTTTGTGGTTAATCATCAGATTTAATAGATTTACATCCAATTCAATGGAAATTACATCCAATCTTAATCTTTAGTTACTAAATAAATATGACAGTCCACACACGCATTTAAAGTTTTTTCTTTTAATCTTTTGTTATAAACGGATATGGAATTGTTTACATAACACATGTTGTTACCGGCAAAGTAAAAAAACAACCTTTTTAAACTTAAATCGCTGAATAAATGTGAGTCTTCACATCCAGACTTTTAAAATTTGATTTTTTGATATAATGGAGATGGAAGCAGTCGAAATTTTGACCTTACTGAAGACATGGACCATTTACATTCCGCATGTCGCTTACCGGCAAAAGGAAAAAGAAAAAAAAAATCGGCGTTTTTCGTCTCGCAAACATATTATTTTACATGTATATAGCTTATTCTGTTCAATGTAACTTTTAAAAATTGTTTTTGTCAGGTTAAAAATAAATGTAGCTATTCTTTGAAAAAAAAAAAAAAAATAGTCAAAAATAATTTTGAAAAATAGTGTTCCGGTTCGTGAAATTTTCCATTATAATTTTGAAATATCGTTCCGGTTCGTGAAATTTTCCATTTCGAGCCCTGGTAGTGCCTCATGTTGGGTAATTTATACTAAAACCTAATAAGCATCTATTGATGTCAAGACCTAACAGAATCTGAAATTTGATGGAATTTCGTCCATTAGTTCTTGAGATATAGTTATAACAAAAAATTTGCAAAACGTAGCACAGCAACTTGTACAATTTATGTCAAAACGTAAAAAAGCGTCTAATTATGTTATGGTGTAAAAGAATCTGAAATTTGATGAAATTCTGTGCATTAGTTCTTGAGATATAGCTAGTTTAAAAAAAAAGTGTAAAATATAGCACAGCAGCACCATCAGTTGAAGAATTTATAACAAAACGTAATCATCGTGTAATTATGTTGTATGTCATTTTGTAACGAAATCTGAAGTTTGATGAAATTCTGTGCATTGGTTGTTGAGATATAGCTATCGGAAAAATCGTGCAAAATGCAGCATAGTTGCACCACCTGTTGCAAGGTTAATACCAAAATGTAATCAGCGTCTAATTATGTTATAGATTCTAGTGTAAAAGAAACTAATATTTGATGAAGTTCTCTGCATTAGTTCTTGAGATATAGCTATCGCAAAAATCGTGCAAAATGTAGCATAGCAGCGCCACCTATAGGGCAGTTCACACCAAAACTTTATCAGCGGCTATGTATCTCGAGGTATTGCGGAATCTGAAGTTTGGTGAAATTCTGTGCATTAGTTCTTGAGATATAGCTCTCATTAAAATCATGAAAAACGTGGCATAGCAGCGCCACCTGCTGGCCAATTTACGCCAAAACTTTATCAGCGTCTATGTATATCAAGGGGTCACAGAATCTGAAGTTTGGTGAAATTCTGTGCATTAGTTCTTGAGATATAGCTATCATGAAAATCCTGAAAGACGTGGCATAGCAGTGCCACCTGCAGGCCAATTTACACCAAAACTTAATCAGCGTCTATGTATATCAAGGGATCACAGAATCTGAAGTTTGGTGAAATTCTGTGCATTAGTTCTTGAGATATAGCAATCTTGAAAATCATGAAAAACTTAGTATAGCAGCGCTACCTGCAGGCCAATTTTCACCAAAAACCAATAGGCACTAATTCATATCAAGGTCTAACTGAATATAAAATTTTATTAAATTTGGAGCATTAGTTCTTGAGATAGAGCGCCCACAATTTTTTTGTCACATACAGACAGACAGACTCACAGACAGACATTTTCTAAAAATAGTCAAAAAGTGTTCAGGACCTTCTAATGCGTATAAATCCGTCGAAAACCGGAAGTCGAAAATTTTCATGAATCCAATACTTTCTTCTTATAAAGATAGAAGAAAGTAAAAAACTGTTAGAATGATAGAAGATTATCAAAATCTGGAAAAACTAAATGTAACACTTTTTTTTTTTTTTACTGTATGTTATATAAACCTAGAATATAGTATACAAATATTAAAATACAACAAATTTTCTGTAAAATTATTAAATAAAACATTTAATTTTCGGATCTGTAAGTTACAGACTTTGGGCAAGGTGTATTGTCTACTACATGATTTCAAACAATCCTGACACTTAAGTTACAAAATTTTGACACTGTTATCTTTTAGATTATGCAGTTTGACTTTTTCATAACAGCTTTCATCCTTCAGTCCCCACTCCAGATTTGACCCTGCTGTTAAATGAACTTTTTTTCAGACAACTGATTTAATTTTAAATAATATACTTTTTTAAAATCAGGGATGGGAACTGCAAAAAAGAGGGATATTTTTACTCCTTACCACATGCAGAAATTCCCTTTTTCTTTGGAAGGGAGATAATTTAGATAACTTATTATTACTATAATGTAACAAATAAGATTGATTTTTTTTTTTTTTTTTTTTTTTTTTTTTTTTTAATTACATCTTTAAAGATTTTAAACTGTGTTACAGTTTAGCAAGAAAGTGTAATAACTTGAAATCTCACTTTCAGCAATTTATACCAGTAGATGCAAATATACGTGAATACTTTTACACAACCTTGTATATTACTTATTACGTTTCTATACACGCCACTATTTAGCTAAAATTTTATTCAGACTATAAAGGCTTAAAATTTCTGAAATCTGACTTCTAGAAATTACCATCCATAGACAGTCATGTACAGTTGTTTATGTAGTATATCATTTTACCTATTTTCTTTTAGTATACTAAAATGTAGTTCAATATAAAAATGCATAACTCATTTAAAAAATATATCTTTTAAGCAATTTATGCTCGTACTGAGTAACTGTTACAAATTCTTTTGTATAGCCATCTGTATGTTATACAGCATTTATACACAACATATAGTATTAAAAAAATCTAGTTAAAAATGTGTATCATGACTAAAGAATACACTTCCAATGATCATCACTAATATACAATACTCCATATATAGTATAACATCCAAAATCTTTTGCGTGTCATTGTAGATGCTGAGCACTTCATATTAGAAAGGAAGTAAATTGTAGTAAACCTCAGCAATGTATATCAATTTTATTATATATAAAATTGTTTAACCTAGTTAAAATACACTGTAAACAATTTTCCCCCTATACCATTGTGTAACTGAATAATTTTGTGTGATCCTATCAATGAATAATAAATATTCTTTGCATGTTATATTCTAGAGAATGTCTATTTTTGTGCACTTTATAAATGCATATCAATTTTATTATGTTTGGAAAAGAGTAACATCATTAAAAGGCATTTGAAATTATTTTTTTCCCAGTGCCCTTTATGTAACAGAATACCTTTGATTTTTCCTGTAAAAATTTTATGCATGCTACAAACTTAATTTTCAATAGAGATCATGCTATGGTAAACATCAATAGCTTGTGTGACATATTTAGTGGCTTAGCTAGAACATTTTGTTTGGGGGAGGTGTGAAGATTGATTTTACCAAATGTTAATTCAATATCACCAAATGATTGAGATTTATTTTTTAAATTTTCTATACTTGTATATTTTAGAATGAGTACTGTGAAAATAATTGTTTCTACGCTAGGGATGTGAAGCCTTTTCAAGTGAAGAGCTACTTAACAAATGTTTCTGAGTGATGGGCCACATCAGTAACAAAAAGAGAAATCTATTTTAAGATGGTGATCTGTGGTCTATAACAAGATGATAAATTTGGTCTTAGAAGGGAGAGCTCCATTTATCCGAATTAAAGGAGAGGGGGGGGGGTAATTACTTCTGTTTTTATACTTAATCAATGAATCCCCAAAACTAATCAATAAATTGTCTTATCAGAATAAACTGGCATACTAAATTTAAAACAAATTAGATAATTCTGCGTGAAAAACCCATTTATGTAATTTAAATTCCCTTGAAAATGTCTAACACAAAAAGTCTGAGTTGGCCTGTTTCTCAGTGACTCCGGCTCTTTTGCTCAAAAATGGGCCCGAGTTTGACTGATAGCACAGTCCTGATTGAGATTGCATGATTCCTCTGCAAATATTTTTTCAAAACTTGTGAAAATCTATGACTTTTGTTGCTTTGTTTTTTCAAAATTTTGCAATCATTTTGTGAATTTAACACAGGAAAAAAGCTAATTTGTTCAAATGATTAGAGAAAAATATTATAAATTTAGTCACAGATCTTAGAAATAAATAGAGAATTTCTTTAATCAATTGCTGCAAAAAGTTGATAATTTCAATATTCAATTACAGAAAAAAAAAAAAAAACCTCTTCAATGCTCACTAAGAAAAATTACAAACTTTGTCAATCAGTGAGGGGAAAAAAAAAATCATGAATTTTAGGAAAAGATTAAAGAAAAAAAATTGCGGATTTTGTCAAGAGACCATGAAAATAAATAGTGTATATTATGATATTGTGGGATGTCAAGGATTTTTATCAGTCTATTTAAATCAACGATTGAGTCATGATTTTAAGCAATTGACTTTTTTTAATCATTAAAATCATAATTTTTCCATGTTTGAAGTGACATAAAAAAAGTATTAAAATCTAAGATTAATACAATTTGAAAAATTTTCACTGGTATTTTGACTTACAAATAACTTCCTCCCTCCCCCCCCCCCCCCAAAAAAAAAATTAATTAAATTAAATTAAATTAAATTAAAAATAAAAAAGCTTTAAATAATTATTTCTGAGCTTAATTCCTGAGTAATGTAAAGAAATTAAGTACCATAAGTTTGTAAAAAGGATTGTTTTTGTGACATAAAAAGCATTTCATTTAAAAATAATCTAATGTTTAAATCTAATTTGCTATGTCATAATTTCCTTTAAGTAATCAAATTATTTATTCTTTTATGTAAAATAAGCATATCAAGTATAATAAATTTCTGCAATTAAAAGAATAAAATAGCCAGAATCTCATTCTCTTTTTCAATTTTTGCAATAATAATTTTATAACTAATATTAGAATTAAATAAGAATGAAAGAATGACATCTGCTCAACAGTTATTGTAAAAAAAAAAAAAAAAAAAAAAAATGTGTAAGAGAAAAATAATTAATTGGTATAAAAATGTTAAACACAACAATAGCTTCTTCAGAATAGTTTTAATAAATGTTCTTTAATTTTGTTTATACAAAAATAAATAAATAAATAAAATAATTAGGGGTTGAAAAAGCAGCAAATTTTTTTTCTTAATGAACCACTGAAAGCTAATAATCCCTACTGAGAGGTCATAATGCTATTATTTAATATTTTGATGATTTCAGATGTAGCTAGCAATTTTTATATTTATTCTATATGTGTGTATGAATGGATTTAACTCATTTTCATAGTTGTTTTGGTTACCATATATATATGTTGCGGCCAAAACCCGGAGCCTGGCCAATTCTAGAACTGGCCGGCCAATACCCGAACTGGCCAAGCTTCCCGGCCAATTCGCGAACTGGCCGAGAAGCCTTGGCCAACACCCGAATTGGGGATTTAAGGCTACCCAGTAGATGCGGCGCCGTCATGAAATTCTTTTAGAAATTGTTTCTTATTCAAAGAAGAACGTAATTTGCGACGGTTCCGTTTGATGGCACTGATATGCACACGTGACAGAAAAGGATATTTCCATGCTATTCTGATATGCCACCTTAGTGGTCTAAATTGTCATTTTTTCTAATAGAAATATTATTTTTTATTTGTATAAAAATGGTCTCAGTAAATTTATAGTATTTCGCATTATTTCCAATTCTTTTGAACCTGATTAACTACATTCTGCAGAAGATTCTTTACAAATTAAAATAAACATGAAGGGGGATTTTTTTAAAGTAATAAACGTAACTCATCGACAAATATGCAATTTTAAACTTAAAACAAGAAAGGAAATGAATCACTGTGTAGATTACAAAATATCATGCAACTCTATCGCAATGTTGTTAAGAGAATTTACTCCGGTTCTTTTTATGTAAAGAGATATCCACATAAGCATAAAAAAAAGTAAAATTTCATTTCAGCAATAGGTTTCCGCAACTAGTAATCTATTTATTTTATCTTTCATTAAAGCTTTCTATGATCTACAAATTGCTTTACAAATAAATATTAAAAGTTTATCGCAGCTGGAAATGCACATGAAAAACAATCGGAATATAAATGGTAAATTCCACCTACTCAATAATCTATAGAAAACATGTTGTAGAGCATATTAGAAATGTATAAAGGGTTTATTTTGTTTGAAGTTGTGAAATATCAAAAAAAAAATACTCTGTAAAAGTATTTCTCGCATATATCATAATTCCTTATCGGAATACTTTTTTGGAGTCCCTATTAACGATTTATAATGATTTCTTAATCAATATTCTACAAAGAAACCTACTGCTTCCCTCATGAGGGAGGCATATAAATTTTACTATGTTTGAAATATGCCATAATTCTTTATTGGAATTGTTTTGGCGGCCCTATAAATGATCTACAAATGCTACTTAATCAATACGCAACAAAAGACATTGTTTCTCACATCAGTGAGGCTCATGAATTGCATTATGTTTGAAATAGTGTAATATCATTAAAATAACCTATAACAGATTTTTTGGCATACATCATAATTCTATACCGGAATTCTTTTTGGTGTTCCTGTAAACGAACTGTAACGGCTATTTAATCAATACTTTACAAAAAAAGTATCACATGTGCATTATGTTCGAAATCGTGTAACATCATTAAAATGCCTTATAAAAGATTTGTTCGCATGTATTATATTTCCTTATAATGGCTAAATCAATATTCTAAAAAAAAATATTGCTACTCACATGAGACAGGCTGGTAAATTGCATTATGTTTGAAATAGGGCAACATCATTAAAATACCCTATAAAAGGTATTTTGGCATACATCATTATTCTTCATCGGAATTCTTTTTGGCGTTCTTATAAACGTACATTAGAATGGCTACTTATTCAATATGCTACAAAAAATTTACATCCCACATATGCATTATGTTGAAATAGTGTAACATCATTAAAATACTTTATGAAAGATTCCTTGCATTTATCATAATTCTTTATCGGATTACTTTTTGCGTCCCTACAAATGAGCTATATTGACTACATAATCAATACTCTACAAAAAAGCATTGCTTTCCACATGAGAAGGGCATATAAACTTCATTATGTATGAAATGTATCATAATTCTTCATTGGAGTCATTTTTGATGTTTCTATTAACGAACTATGATTACTAATTAACCAATACTCTACAAAATATATATTGCTTCCTACATAAGCTAGGGTTGTAAATTGCATTATGTTTCAAATAATGTAACATTATAAAAATGCCCTAAAAAGGATTTTTTGGCAATATCATAATCTTTATCGGAATTCATTTTGGCGTCCCAATAAACGAACTAAAATGGGCTACTTAATCAATATACTCTATAAAAAAAGTTCTTCTACACTAGAGAAGCATGTGATTTTCATTAAATTTGAAATAGTGTAACATCATTAAAAGGCACTAAAAAATTCTTTCATCATTTTCTTAGTAATAAAATTTTCAGTGTTTCTGAAAAAATCTAGAATTGCTATATTTCATGCACTGTAATAAATAACTGTTTGTCGTCTTTATTAATGATACATAGGTACCAATTTTATTGTAATGTAACAACATTAAAATGTACCGTAAAAACGATTCTTATTGATTATATTGAAACGAAATATTTTTGTATATCCCAGTAAATTAACAAAAAACAGTACACAATTCCCTATCAGTGCCAAAATAAATTGATAAACGAAATAAGATAACAAATACAAGTCATCCCGAGCCTTTACTCGAGTTAGAGAACGGCCAGGTAGACGACTACACTATTTGAATTCATAGACTCTTTCAACTGTGTTAGAAATGATTAAACCGAGTGCCTCTATCTATTTCGGGAATTGGCCAATCACATCTGGCCAGTTCGCGAATTGGCTAATCGCATCTGGCCAGTTCGCGAATTGGCCAGTCATTTTTAAACGTTACTGGCCAGTTCGGGAATTGGCCGGCCAGTTCTAGAATTGGCCGATTTCGGGTTTTGGCCGCAACATATATATATGTACATAAGTTTAGGTTTAGGCGATTAATAATAATTTTTCTAAGTACAAATGCTAAACAAGCTGCAAATGATATTTGTTTTATTATTTGTGCAACTAGCTGATGAAATTATTTTGCAGTTCATATTCATTTTGTAATGTCTTATTGTTTCCTCTAGGCCATTTTTTAAGGACCCCTTTTAAGCATAACTTTATTTACAGCACATGGTGTAGTAGCTAGAGCATTGCTTTATTATGCATAATCCTCATTAAAAAAAAAAAAAAAAATGTTCTAGTAAAAAAATAACAGAAATATCTAAGAAAAATTTACTTTTGAAAAGTTAATTTCCTTTTTAAAAAATTGTACAATTCATTGAGTTTCTAAACAAATGCCAAGAACTTAAATGAGACCTCTGGTGGCAAATATTTGATATACAAATATTCTTGTTTAATGATCTAAACAAGTAAAGCTAGAATTAGCATAGGTACACATATGTCCAAGGTACACCACTCTGTCCTACATTTTATTTGTGATCCTTTAAAAAACTTTGTAGGTTTTGTAATTTTTTGCACAGAAATTGCAGTTTTTTCTTTGCAAATGATTGACAAAACTGATTTTTTCTTTTCGAAATACACCATTCTATTAGAGTATTTATTTATTATTTTTAATATGACAAAGATGATTTTTTGTTAGCAATTTGCACTCAGTATTACTGTGAAAATAAAATATATCCAACCAAAACTGAGTAACTAAAACTTTAGAAGAAAGTATTTTTATTGACTATTGGTTTTATTTATCTTGGGGATTCTGGGATTGAGTAGAAAAAAAAAAAAGAGAAATAAACAAGCATGTTGAGTGATTTTTCTAAGTTTCTTAAATTTTGAGCTCAAAAAATCTTAAGCTTTTGAAAGCATTTAATGAGACACAAAAAATAACAGTAAAAAATAGTTGTTTGTTTTCCAAAGTCTAAAGCGCTCTCTATCAGCATTTTTGGAGCGTTATCTCTAAAATATATTTTTAAGAAAATACTGACATAAAGAATAATTTTAGCAAAAACCACAAACAAATCAACCAATTTTTCCATTTTTTAATAATTATTTGAAAATTGGATCCTAAACTTTAATGGCACCTGTCTCCTTCAGAAGACGCTCAGGACCTTTTAGTTTCCTATTTAATATTGTTTTTCTTGATTTGTACTATCACCCCTTAAAGTTTTCCTCAAGAGTTTAGATTCACTCTGTATATGTGTGTGTGTGTGTATATCAGTTCAGTGGTTTTGTATATTTTAGTATGATTTTTTGGATATATATATATTGATTGATAAAATTAAGCAATCTCTCAAATTTCCCTTTCCACCTCTTTGTCTTAATAATATGGCTTTCATTATTTTTCTTAAAAAATCTTCCATGCAATGAATTTTGTGCTTTATAAAGCTAAGTAACCTTTTAGTAGGCTGAAGACCAGCATAAATGATTCTGATATGGTTTTACTTTAAATATGTTTCACCATCGATTCAGAGAGAAAATCAATCACATTTGTCTCATATATAAATTGTTTCAATGAACTTCCTTTCCTCAGTTTTTTTAAATTATATTAACACATGCATATCGACTTTTAATAATAATAAAAATACATGTGAGATAGAACAAATCACAATTAACCCAAATAAAACTAGCTTACCTTCTGCTTGTGTTTGCTTTTACTAACACTTCAAGTAGTCTACCTCTTTATTTTGTTTGTGTTACTTTGTTATCTGTCTCATGTTATGCTTAATATGTTATCTGTTTTAAAATATTCATGTGCAATGAATTATTTTTTCTAAGCAAATCTTTTGGTGATTCTTCTTAATACAGTAGGGATTTTATTTAATGTTGCTTAATGTATTTGTGTAATTTTTATTTATGTATATATTTTTTACTGAATATTGTTAATTATTAACTATTACTCTTTTGCAGCAAAGTAATGAACAATGAATGTTTACATATACTAGTAAACCTACTTTAAAACTTCCACACTTCACTCATTCTCTTATTTTGAAACTTATAAACATATAAAAAGATCAGAAAGCATTTCCTTACTTCAAACTAACAAAAATGAATATAATAACACATTGCTCAGTGGTGCACAAAACAGGAATTTTAATATACATTTGTACAATTAAAATAAAATAAAACTTTCAACGTTTCGCACCGTCTTCTGCGGGCGTCTTCAGGAAAATATGATGATGAAAGGACTATGTTTGCATCTTGATCGAGAGATAATATTTCTGCTAAATTAAAATCTAAATGAATTAAAATTTTAAAAAATGTTGCCACTTACACGTGAGTAAAAATTAAAATATTGCAAGGAAGTAAAAAAAATTAAGATTTTATGATGTTATGCCAGATTGTTGGTATATTGTAGGATAAATTATCATTACATGGTTTATTTTCTCGTGCTATGATTTCGATAGATTCTCTTATTTTACTTTGAACTGGTTTATTGCATGGAACTATGATTTTGGCCTCTTCAAAATTAATATGGCAATCCTTGTTCGCCAAGTAGAAGCGAGAAAGGGCAGTATTCTGTTTATATTGTTTTATATCAACAGAATACTGCCCTTTCTCGCTTCTACTTGGCGAACAAGGGTTGCCATATTAATTTTGAGGAGGCCAAAATCATAGTTCCATGCAATAAACCAGTTCAAAGTAAAATAAGAGAATCTATCGAAATCATAGCACAAGAAAATAAACCATGTGATGATAATTTATCCTACAATATACCAAAAATCTGGCATAACATCATAAAATCTTAAATTTTTTTATTTCCTTGCAATATTTTTATTTTTACTCACGTGTAAGTGGCAGCATTTTTTAAAATTTTAATTCATTTAGATTTTAATTTAGTAGAAATATTATCTCTCGATCAAGATGCAAACATAGTCCTTCCATCATCATATTTTCCTGAAGACGCCCGCAGAAGACAGCACGAAACGTTGAAAGTTTTATTTTATTTTAATTGTACAAATGTGTATTAAATTTTATGGTGCAACTGTCCTATATATATTTAAAAAAATGAATATGTTTATATGAATGGTAATACTTATGTGAAAACTTTCTTATCAAAACAGAATAGTACCTAAATTTATTAAATTTGGAGAAAAAATAATTCTGTGAATGGTATTGAGTTTTCATGCTGATGCATACCTCATTCTCCCTTTTTATTTTTAAAGTATAGTATGACATTATTTTGTGTTTGTTCAGTATGTATAATTGTGGGCATAAAAATATCCCCCCTATTAATTCTGCCACAAATCATGATATAAAAATGATACTGATACCAACTGATTAGTAATAATGTCTACTAATTAATGCTATACTAAAGTTTTGCTCAGGGTCCATCTATATATTGAAATTGTGAAAAACTTTAAATTTTTCTATACTGATACATAATTTTGACAGTATAAGTATGTGCTATTAATTTTAATACTTGAAATATATTTAAATAAATTATATGCAACACATTTTTATTCTTTCCATAAAAAGATAACAAAGCTTTTAGGCTTTAAATATCTCACATGTATGCATATTTATTTACTTATGTTCTGCAGTAGTTGAGATTTAACATATTTATAAATTCCATCAAATTATATAATTTGAGCTTTGTTATAAAGCATTTTAAAATTTTAATGCTGATGTCCAACAGTCCACAAATACAATGAAGTTTTTTAAAGGGATTTACACACATTATTTTGCATTTATGAAGAAACACAGCAACGATTGCAAAACAAGATAAATATAATAAACATATTTAACAGTTCACTCTATATGAAAAAATATATATATAAATCAATGAATATATGTAATGCCAGAAAATATTTGCACACCAGTAATGATAACACAAAATTAAGAAGTTTTATATTTAACTTCATTAGATAGCCAGATCACAACTGATTCACTATTGAACCAGTATTTGTTTTCTTTACTACACAACAAATGCTAGAAAGTTTTAAATTTAACTTACTGATTTCTCTGTAACTTAATTCAGAATTAGGGAGAATTATCTTTTCTCACAAAGCTGTGAAAAACGCACTTTTTTAGATCATGCCAACTGAAACTGTTAAAATAGTCATTTTAATGATAATTTTTTTAAAGAAGTGTGGGACTTACATTTACTGAAAATTTCCAAAATGTTACATTTACCCCCCCTCCCCAAAAAAAAAAAAAAAAAAAATCTTGGTGTATGAAAATATTTTTTTTTAAGTAGAAAACATCTTTTTTTAATTTTTAAAGCATGTTTTATTATAGGGGGAAAATGCATGCTTATATGTGTTTATTAAGTATATAAAGTAATTGTTGAAACAGTTTCATTATGACTGTTATTTCATTTAATTATGCACAGTTATTCATGTGCAATACTTGTTTTTGTCTAGTGTATACTCTGTTTCACATTTTTAATGTCTAAATAATTATCACAATCAATGTATAATCTCTTGTTTTTCTTTCCCCTTTTATTCTTTTTCCTTTTTAATGGCAACCTTTTGCATGCACACATGCCTCTTTACACAAGGAAGCTGAATCTATGCTTGTATGAGCATTAAACAAAGCATGAATTTCCTGTCCTACTTCCTTTTTTAAAATTAATATTAACTTAAACATACTCTCTCACGCATACTGCATGTAGTACAATATTTAAGAAAGGTAAGACAGTTTGCAACAGTCAATACTATGCAATGTAAAGTTTTGGGGCATTCAACTAGTATTCCAATATTTATTTGTTATTAACATTTAATTTAATTTTTGATTAAAATTAAATGTTATAAATATAAACTTTAAAAGTCACTTCATTTAAAATTTTAAAATGCTAAAAGAAAAAAAAAAGTTAAATCACAAATTTATTCCTTCACTGCACTGTGTACCACATCTGGCACATACCTAGAAACAAAATAATTCTCATTATGTGCCATAAATTTGGTGAATATTATCTCTATCCCTAATCAAGAACAGTCAAAAAATGCAATAACATCTATTTTGTCCATGTTAAATGGCTGCATTTGGCAAAAAATTAGAATTTGTTCTTCAAGGGGAAAAAAAAAAAAAAAAGATTAAGCTATTAAGACAAAATTTACTTTCACTCTTTTTACTAAGTACTTAAGAATAATTTTTAAAAATTGTTGTAGAGTATTAAGCTGATAAAATTAATTTATTTAAGTTCATTTAGTTGCAAAATATCAAATACAATATTTTAAATCCTCTGTTGTGTACATAAAGTTTATATTATAAAATATAAAATTTTAATTGAAAGTTTGAAATTTATTTTATAATTTTTCTCATTATTAGACTGATAGGGATCTCAAATAATTTGTTTTTATAAAAAATAGAAGAAATTGTGCAGTAAAGGATTAAATAAATTTTAAAAATGTTGCAAATCTAATCTTTAAATTCCATATATGGAATATAATATTTAGCCAGCATCATAAGTAGTTTGGTAATATTGTTGTTATTTCTGTAGCATTATTTTAGAAACATCTAATTAAAACATGCAATAAAATTAAATCCCATCTTAATTATAGCTATAAATACAGTTAGAGACATGAGTTTCAAAAATTCTTTTATCTAGATAAGAAAATTTTGGTAGACAACATTTTGTTCCCAAATCTATAGTACAGTAGACTCCCTCAAATCTACAAGGCAATCTACAAGGTGTTTCATTCCCAGAGGTTGTGCAGATTTTAGAATTTTGCAGATTTCTGCTCATTGCTTTATTTACATTTTTTAAACAGTAATTTGAATGTAATTAATCATGCAATCAAAACTATAATGAAGACTTACAATATAATAAAATATTATAATAAGTAAAAGACTAAAATAATAAAAATTTAGATAATTTTAAAAATGATTAAATTGTTAAAAGCAGTCAAGTTAGTAATCACCAATATATGATCAAATATTCATTATAAAAATGAAATGTATTTTTCCTAAATTATTCAATAAAACTTACCTCATAAAGGTACATTATTGATTCACATCAAAATCATAAAATAAAGAAGTTTTATTTCAGTTTTAGTCAAACTAATAACCAAAAAAGCTCGATTAATACATAAATATATTTAATAAGAAGATTGTGATTACCAAGGATATCAGCTAGGGATGTACCGAATATTCGGTATCTATTCGGCCATGATACCGAATATTCGGTTAGACCGAATATGAAACTATTCAGTTAAGCCGAATATTCGGTTTGGCCGAATATCAAAGTATTCGGCCGAACCAAATGCTTAATAAAATCTTTTAACACATTTTAAAAAACTTTTTCACAATTTCTGCTTTTAACTGTCAATTTATAAATATATTTAAAATAATTAGAAATAAAATCATACTTAAATAAAATAGAATGTTTTTACATTATTTATTTGCTATTTGTAAAGTTTAACTTAAGAAAACTTATGTATTCGTTTGTTGCATTAACAATAAAGAAGATACCATAGCTATATTTTAACTCACATGCTTTGATTTCTGTAAAATATGATATGATGAGAAGGATGGAAAATGCCACCATTCATAAGTAAAGAACTATGAGCTAGGCATTCCTTTATTCAGAATTAAGTTGAAAGTATTTATACTTTATATTGAAAAAAAATCTGCCTTGAGTTATTTAAAAAGAACAAATATGAGACTGTACAGTTTTTCTTCAACTATTTTTTCATTATTTCTCTTTGATTTCAAAATGTTTGTTTTAATTCGTAGAAGAAATCATGATATTTAAGATTTTATTAATTGAAAAAGTCTCATAATTATGCTTCTTAAATAAAAAAAAAAGGGAGATTTTTTTCAATACTGAATGCTCTTATAAAAAGTTATTTATCAAAATATAAGTCTCGTTTATTAAATATTATGTAAAATTGTTTTAAAAGTAACATTTTAATACCTTTAAACTTTGAAATATAAAAAGTATTTGGAAAGCCGAATATTCGGTATTCGGCCGAATAGTTACTATTTGGCTGGCCGAATATTCGGCCCAACAATTACTATTTGGCTAGCCGAATATTCGGTATTCGGTTCAGCTGTCGGCCGAATATTCGGCATTCGGTATTCGGCCAAAATCACTATTCGGTGCATCCCTAATATCAGCAATATCTTGAGTTTTTTCAAAAATTAATTTATTCTTTCTTTATGAAAAAAGTATGAATTCAGTAATATTAATAGAAATTACAAATTAAAACATATATGGAATAGATATAAAACTAAAAAAGTCAAATTTTGTCCTTATATCTGAACTGGGTTTTTCATTGTTTACATCCGTAAATTATGTGGATATTTTAGAGAGTTGCAGATTTGAAGGAGTCTATTGAATATAAAGTGAGTTTTGAAAATAATCATGATTTTACAATGCCAGATATATATAATAAAACTAATTTCATGATAATTGTATTGTTGTGTCAGTGCAGGTTTACTGACAGAATAGATAAATAGGGAAATCACAATTTTTTCTCTTTTTGGAAAAGGCGAGTTTTGAAATTTGCATCCTTAATTATATGCTATAATTTTAATTTTTGTTTTCATTCTTAAATTATGGTTAGGCATTACTACATAATTTTTTTTAATTATGTAGTAACGCCAACACCAACCAACGCCAATGCAACCTTTTACTTCTTAAAGTGTTTACTTTTATAAATAAAGCTATGGTGTTCTAAAATGGCACCCTTTTGTTACCCAGCCATAGGTGATAAATCTTAAAATATTGTCCCTATTGCCATCATTTGCATGGCATTAATTTCATTTCAAATATAAACCATTTACTCGCTCAATTTAGAATGCATGCATTTAGAATAAATGCCTTTCAGGCATTTCATTAATAATAATAAAAGAGATATTGTAAACCAAAACATTTAATTCAGCAACAAATTATTATTTCTAATTTTCATAAATGAAAAGTAAAAGTTGTTATTGGTAAAGAAGAAATGTTAGCACACTTTTTTCTTATATAATGCTTTCAAAATTTTAATTGCAACCTTTAGCCTTATCATATAACAAGGGTGGAGGCATTTTTTTTTTTAAATACTTTGTATATTTTTAAATCATGTTGGTCATTTAATTTATTATTACTTTTTTTTTTTTTTTTTCAGAAATGGCCATCCTGGTACTCATGAAGATCATAATTATTTACATGGTCGCTATACACCTCCTCCAGCTGTAAGTACTTTTTAAATTTTGTTAATTTTTTCAGACATAGGACTGGAACATTCAATTAATAACTTCATAAAGAATATTTCGCATCAAAAAGTTTTCTCATTGCTTCAATGAAAAAAAATATATCTCTTCTCTCACCAAATGTATGTATGTATGTCTCTTGTATCCTTTTTAGATAGCTTTCATTACAAAAAATAAGAAGCTGCCTATTGCAACTGTCCAGGGAAAAAAGCAAATTCGTTGCAATTAGTCCAATTAGTTGCATTATATTTTCATTGATCATGAATCCAAAAACATTCTCCTTTCAATTGTTGATCATAGATATATCAGATTTTTGTAATTCAATAGTGCTTGTATTGTAAACTGACTTGGATGTAACTAAGTGTTTTTGACTTTTAAGATCTCGACTGAGTTTATTGTCTATTTTAACTCCCCATCTTTTTTGAAAATGGAAATTTGGTCAGAATTGAAAGTTTAAATGGACAATCACAATAAAAAGCAGGGGTGATTCTGCTCCAATTTTTTCAAAAATTTAAGGTATTTGGTTCTGAAAATTAAAAAAAAATTGGTAATCCGTTCAAAATTTGGGCATAAAAAGATTCTGCAATTTTGTTAAATGATCACCTTAAAAATAAATTATTAATTGTTCACAGAAAATATTGCTAATTTTGTGAAAAAAGCGCTGAAAAAGCACAAATTTCATCAAACAGTTGCAAAAAAAAAAGTGAATTTTGTCAAAGGATTGCAAAGCTGTGAATTTTGTCTCTAGGGTACTGCAAGAAGTGTAAGTCTCCAATTTTTACGAAAGTGGATCGTTAGAAAGATCTCATCGAGTGTAGTAAAAAAACTCAATGAAACTACCCATCGCAAATGAGCCATTTTCAAGATATCCGACAATTTATGTCATGTAGCTAGTGCACACTTAATAAGGGACCGCGAAAAATTTTATTCTCGATTTTAGCGAAAGTTGTATTGTTGAAAAGATATTATAATATTATATATTGAGGATTAAAAAACCGTCGGAAATAAGGCGTTTTCGAGATATCCGACAATTTGTGTCTCATTGCTAATGCACACTGCTGGGAAACTGCATTAAGTGACATAAATTGTTGGATATTTTGAAAACGGCTCATTAGAGATGATTACTTTCATTGAGTTTTTTACTTCTCATAAAGATATCTTTGCAACAACATTAATTTCATCAAAATCGAGAAAACAATTTTTTGTGGTCCCCAATTAAGTGTGCACTAGAATAGTATGCACTAGCTATGTGACATAAATTATCAGATACATCGAAAACGGCTCATTTCTGACAGGTGGTTCTATTGAGTTTTTTCTCCCTCATGATGATATTTTTTTAACGATACCACTTCCATTAAAATCGAGACTGAAATTTTTTGCGGTCCCCCATTAAGTATGCACTAATTACGTGACATAAATTGAGAATATCTCAAAAAAAAAAAAAAAAATCATTTGCGATGGGTAGTTCCATTGAGTTTTTTACTGCTCTCAATGAGATCTTTCCAACGATACCACTTTCGTCAAAATCGGTGACTTACACTTCTTGCAGTTCCCTAGTAAGAGCCACAGCCACAGAAAAAATCCTCATTTTTATCAAAATCCCCCCCCCCCCCTAAAAAAATAAAAAAATAAAGCATTGCAAAAATACACACATTTCATCAAAGGATTGTATAAAGATATGAATTAATGAATTACATCCAAGAATAACAAAGAAATATAAATTTAATCATAGAATCAGAGAAAAAAAAATAATTTTGTCTAAAAATTGTAGAAAAAACACACATTTCATCAAAGAGCCACAGAAAAAACACAGCTGCTTCTTATAAAAACAGCACTAATACATGTCTAAGTTTATTATTGTAGTAATAGTTTTTAAAGTAAAACAATATATTGAACTAACTTTTAAAAAATCGATTAACATGACCTCAATCTGCAGAAATGCACACTCAGCCTGATATCAACCCAAATTGAAAAAAATGTTAATCCAACTTGTAAAAAAATAATTAGTGTTGGGAAGGCTAATTATTTTTACCCTTCTCTCTCTCTCTGCTGTAACCTTTCAGAAATTTTTCGGTGAATTTTAGATTTTTTTTTTTTTTTTTTTTTTCTGTTTACATTTATACTTAATAGCAAGGTCCTTAATTCGTTTAGAAAAATTTTTGATTATTATAAAATCATATGAATATGAGGTTTATTTACAAAAATAGACTAGAATTTATGCTGCCAAAAGCAGTGTCCTACCCACCTCTCCCAAACTCTAAGTTTGTTTGGATTTATTTTTGTAAAGACTGTAAAATCTTACGTGGTCCCGAATCCAGATTCATTTTAATAGATTTTTACTAAGGATGTAAAATCCTACAAATTCAAAGGTGTGAGCTGCTGAAGATGGTGGGATTCCAACATTAGTTTTGTTTGGAAAGATTTTTACTTAAAAGTATAAAATCACACCAATTCAAGGATCATTTGAAAAATATTAGAACAGAGCCTGTATAGCATGTCTGTGTGTATTATAGAAAACAGTTTATCTTCTGACTCTAGGTTTGTTTGGATAAATTTTTGTTTAAAAATATAACATACAAATTCATGCATGTATGCAGCCAATGACAGTACAGCTCCCTCCCCTCCCCTCTCCCCTCCAATGCCAAATCCTTCCCAGAGAAAAAGATCTCAGCTTAATATTATTTAAAATTATGTTTAAGATTATGGTACTGGTCTTGGGCAGTGCCAGGTGGATCAACTAATTGTAACTAAAGTGTTAGAAAAATACCACTTTTACAAATTAATTTAGTATTTTTGAGACTGAATAATTTTTCAATGCAATTTTTATTTATGAAGTTATTAATTGATTTAAACTTTAATAATTAGTATTATATTTAATTGTAAATGAATCATTTTGTTAACTTAAATTCTACAAGATTTTAATTTACTTTTCTTACTACCATTTGCTGTTTATATTTATATTGAATTAAATTTAAACATGAAACTATTTACTGAACCTTTTCGGATTTTTTTTTTTTTTTTTTTTACTCTTTGTAATTTTATTTATGGATCATTTCACAGAATTCTGACAAAATATGTTTATTTGGTTGTTGCACTATTTTTGATTTTCTTTCCCCATATTTTGTATGAGGAAGGATCGTAAAATCTATTTGTAGTAACAAAAAATATAACTTTTTTTTATTAGCATGGTCAAAGAGTATAATTTTGCATGCTTTAACAAAATTCTAAATCTATGACATGTTGCATAAATTTTGAACAAAATAAAGAAAAGCCGAAAATTGAAATTGAAATTAGACTTCATGTACAAATGTTGTGGATTTATCTTATTATTGTTTTTCTTAATTGAGTACTTTAAAAACTATGAAATATTGGTCAAAATGTCAGCTTTTGAAAAAATGTTAAGTTATATGGGGCAGCAGGGCCAAGATTTTATAATGTGATTCTGATATTTCAGCTTTCAAAAGCTGAAAGTTCACTTGAATTAAGTCCGAACATTTGTAAATGTATCCAGTTTCACCCTGGAAGACACAAAGTTTGAAAATTACATTTTACTGTCTAAAAATAATGTATTTATCTTTGTTTTCATGGGTCCATTTGCCCCATAAAAATGGGCAACTGGGCCAGGCACATCTATGTTCCATATGCCTATGTTTTTTTAAAATATAGGATATCAGGTCCTGTTTGAAAAAGTGTAAATAACTTTACAAAATTTAAGCTAGGCATATCATTTAAATTTTATCAACTGAAAAGCATTGTAAGGGAAGCTTTTTGCGTCAAGATGTCTTAAAAAAAAAAAAAAAAAAGTGAAATTATTAGAATTTATAGAAAAAAAAATTAAGTACATATGTATTTTAGTGTAAGTAAAAAGTATAAAAGTTACATGGGTGTTATAAAATAAAAATAAACAAGTTATGTACAAACGGATATGTAAGTTACTTATTTAACTACTAGTAAAGTATCTAATTTGCTTTTTTATTTACCTCAATGAAAGTTTGATAAGTCCAAAAAAATCCGTGGAGAATCTAATCATGTCCTTATATCAAACAGGACTATTTTTTTTATTGTTTTAGGTTTTTTTTATTTCGAAGTTTAGCTATCTCACTTAAGAAATTTCATTCGATGCCTGCCAACATGTTTTTAAAAAATTTATCTTAATAATTTATTTTTTTTACTGTAATTAAAAAATAATAATAATAAAATAAAAAATAAAAAAAAGGAAAAATAAACTAAATCATAGTTAGAAGAACTAAAAAAAAAAAAATAATAACTGTTGGTGTAACTGGATCCCATATGATCCATTTATCTAATTCTTAAAAAAATATGAAGTAACTGGAGCACCGGGCCTTGTATTTGAAACATGAAGTAAATATGTGTAGATTCCTAATAATATTAATGTATTTATCTGTTTAATATTTTTTTTAAAAAAAGTTATTGTTTCGTAAAAATACTTACTGTATACAGTGCGTGTCAAAAGTTTAAGCACAATAGCAATTTTAAAATAAAACTTTAAATATTACCTTTAATTTCAATATCTGTCTTGTATATGTTAATAATATCTATTTTTACACCATGTTTATTTAAATTAACTTTTAAATTTTATTTCAAACCATGGAGTTTAAGAATAGAAGAAAAATGACTGTGTCAAAAGTTTAAGCACAAAATCGTTTTTATGCAATTTTACAGTCTGACGTAAACGGTTGCACATTCAAACAATTTCTGGGTTTATAAGAAGCAGTCCACTGTTGTTTTTGAGTTAGTACAAAATGCCCAATTCGAAAGAATTTTCAGAGAAGGAGATGATAAAAATTTGGAGTATGAGAGCAAAATGTAATTCTGTTTCTGAAATTGCAAGTGCATTAAAAAGGTCAAAACAAGGTATTCATCAAATTTTGGCTCGTGATAATGATTTTAAACGAAAATTTCGTTCAGGAAGGCCGCGAGTGACTAGTCTGAGCGAAGATAGCCGCATCAGAAATTTGGCTTCAACTGGTAATTACTCCCTTTCGGAAATAAAATATGCAGTTGGAGAACAAATATTGAAAAAAACTTTATAGAAGAGTTTTGGTTTCAAATACCGTAAAATGGTTCGATTACGGTGTCTCAAACAATACCATAAAGAAGCTAGATTACAATGGGCCAAAGAGCATATGTCATTTGGTGAAAAGTGGCTGAATGTCATATTCAATGATGAAAGAAAAATGGAACCTCGATGGCCCTGATGGGTTTAAGTACTATTGGCATGATCTCCGCAAAAAGCCTAGGAGTGTATTTAGCCGATAACATAATGGTAGTTCTGTAATGGTATGGGGGACTATTTCTTTCAATGGTCAGACATCTCTAGCATTCATCAGTGGTCGTGAAAACTTTGAAAACTACCAAGAGACACTTGGTAATCATTTGCTTCCTGTTGCTGAGGTTTTTAGGGAGAGAAAAATGGTTATTTCAACATGATAATACTTCCATCCATACCTCAAACTCAACTTCATCGTGGCTTAAGTCGAAAACAGTGTCTGTTTTGAAAATAATGGCCGGCAATTGGTCCTGATTGAAACTTTATAAAAATATGAGGGGTATTTTCATCCAAATGGAAAGCAGTATTCTTCAGTTAAAGATTTGAAAGATGCCATTGAGAATGCTTGGTTTAAAAATGAACCAGAAACAATACAGAACTTCATTTTAACAATGGAAGACCATATATTTAACGTAATTCAGCAGAAAGGAGCAATAATCAAGTTTTAATTTTTTTTATTCTTGTTCTGCTAAAGACTAAAAAACTACTGTGCTTAAACTTTTGGCACCCTCATTTTTGTTGTTTTGATAAATTTTATTATTTAAGATAAATTTTACAGCATGAATCTGTTAACTATCTTTTTAAAACTACAATTTGTAGGCTATGTGAAAAGGGAAGTAACTTTCACCCATTAATAAAATTTTATTTTGAAATTTTCTGTTGTGCTTAAACTTTTGACACACATTGTATTACACTACTGGCCAATAAAATTGCTATACCAGAAAGAAGTGCAGATAACAAAATGATATTTATTGGACAAATATATTATGATAGAAATAACAAGTGATTAAATTTTCAAGAAATTTGGGTGCATAGGTCCTGAGAAATCAGTACCCAAAGCAACCACCTCGGGCAGTAATAATAGCACCTATATGTCTGGGAATGGAGCCAAACAGAGATTGGATGACATGTACAGGCACAGATGCCCATGCAGCTTCAACACAATGCCACAGTTCATCAACCGTAGTGATTGGCGTATGGTTATGAGACAGTCGCTCGGCGACCATTGACCAGACGATTTCTATTGGTGAGATATCATATCTGGGAAACGTACTGTCCAATGCAACAGCCGAACATTTTCCGTATCAAGGAAGCTCCGAAAAATTCCGGAAACATGCGGTTGGGCATTACCGTATTTTCTGGGAATAACGCTGCACCGAGTATAACGCCGCTCTTGGTAAAAAAAAAAAAAAAAACTAGTTTAACGCCACACCGGGTATATTCCCACATTCATTATTAGAGCAATGAAATAAAATTATTAACTGATATAAAGTAAAACATTTTGATCTTAAATAAATAACTTTTCTTTTTTTGTTGTATAGTTATTTCAATGAAACCGGAACCTCATCCATTCGCTACGCCACGATTCCCATTAACTTTTGCTAAATTGATAACATTCAGCTTAAATTTTGCAGGGTAACTGCGGCGCTTACAACTCACATCTGAAGACATATTTAAGATAAAACTTACCATAAAATACCGTTAATCTGCCCCCCCCCCCCAAACGTGACAAAAAATCATAAAATAATTAGAGGGGGGCTTACACGGGATTCTTCTGCGATCGTTTCACAAAATTTGCAGGGATGAATCATGATAAATTGAATGAATCGTGAATCTTTGGATAAATCATGAATTTTGATACTTGAAGCAATACTTGAAAAAAATTGCGTTTTTTTTTTTTTAAACATAAATTCTGTCGAAAAAACGCAGAAAAAAAGAAGAAATTTGTCAAAAAAAAACCCCAAAAAAGCATGAAATCAATTAAAAAATCTCGAAAAAATGCACATTTCTAAAGAGTCATGATTTATTCATTTCATCATGATTCATTCCTTTCTCAACCGTTCTTTTGACATAATTTGTACTTTTTTAAAGATTTTTTGACGTAATTCGCGTTTTATTGCAATCTTTTGTCGAAATGTGGGTTTTTCGGCAATACTTCAGCAAAATTCATGATTTTTTCGCGATCCTTTAAAGAAATTTGCAGTTATTTTTTATGATTGTTTGGCAAAATTGGCATTTTTTCAGCGATTTTTTTTTTTTTTTTTTGAAGCGAGCTGCTTTTTTGGGATTTTTTGAAAATTTCAAATTTTTTATAAAGTTGGGAGGGGGCAGATTAACGGGATTTTACGGTATATCAGTAAATTAAAATCAATTTTAAGCATCAGATTCTTTAACCTTAAAAATATAATTCCACGTGCATGTGTATAATTACAGCGAAAGCAACGAAAGTTTAAATTTGCCGATCTGTTTTCAAAAATTTTAAATTAATCAGTCCTATTTACAAGCCACACCTAGTTATTGGCTGCACTTTAGTTTACAAAACAAGAAAATCTAGTTTAACGCCGCGGCGTTATTCCTGGAAAATACGGTATCCTGTTGAAACGTAGGGTTTCGCAGGTCTCGAATAAAGGGTAGAGCCACGGGTCATAAAATATCAGAAATGTAACGTGCACTGTTCAAAGTGCCGTTAATACGAACAAGAGATGACCGAGACATGTATCCAGTGGTATCCCATATCATTACGTAAGGTGATGAGCCAGTATGACGATGACAAATGCATGCTGCCAATGTTCATTCACCACGATGCCGCCAAACATGAATGTAACCCTCATGATGTTGTAAATAGAACCTGGATTCATCTGAAAAAATGACTCCTCACCATTCGTGCACCAAGGTTTCGTCCTTGATCCCAAAATTGAAGGCGCTTCTGCCTATGACGTCGCCTTAAGCGAAGTTGCAGCCATAGTCTCCGAGTTGAGAGTCCATGCTGCTACAAACATTGTCGAACTGTTCATGCAGACACTTTTGATCTTGCAAATAACCCCATTTCTTGACTCAGGGCTCGTGACATGGTTGTACGATCCATTATGGCCTTGCGGATAACATGCCTGTCTTCTTGGCTGCTAGTGATAGGAAACCAATGAGATCCTGTATGGCGTTCCGTATTCCCATCCTGTATCCATCGATTCCATAATATGCGAACAGTCATTGGATCTCGACCAACTCGAGCAGCAATACTGCAATGCGATAGACTGCAATCCCGGGAGGCTACAATTCAGCCTTTATCAACGTTGGAAAGATGGAGGTACGTATTTCTTCTTCTTACATGAGGCATGACAACAATTTTTCACCAGGCAACAATGCTCAAATGTAATTTCTGCATGAGATACCGGCTAAATAATTTCCTCATTTAAACACACTGTAAGTGTCACTACCAACACCTGCTTTGTCAGAATGCTCTGAAAAGCTAATCATTTGCATATCATAGCATCTTCTTCCTGTCGTTCAAATTTCACGTCTGTATCATGTCACCTTCATGGTGTAGCAATTTTAATGGCCAGTAGTGTAATAAAAAGATGAGAAAGTTCAACCAAATTGACATTCATTTGAAAAAGAAAAAAAAAAAAAAAAAAACCTATCACAATTAAGACAGAGCTGATTGAGTTGACACACATTGTTTTAAAAAGTAGAGAGGGGGGGTACAATGTTAACTAAAAGTCATCAATGGATATTTTATAAAAATAAAATAGCCTATGACCCAGTTATCCAGCTTACCTTTTATTATAAAAAAGGAAAGGAAATAAAAGTATGTTTTTATGCATTATTACTACTTCCAAACATGCCCAGAAAAAAATGTTGTTTGGAAGTGTTAACTTTTAAGATAAAACTTTTTTGCAAATTGATTTTCATTTCTCTTCTATGTAGAACATACAATATGTGCAAAAAATCAAACATTCTCTGGTAACTCATGCTTGTTAAAATTCTGTGGGAATGACCATTATGGATAAATTAAAAACACATTTTGCTATATGCTCATTATTTTATACATATATTCTGTTAGATGCATCTTTTTAGGAAATGAATTTTTGAGAATTCATTAATAAAAGAATTGATTTATTTATTTAGCACTGTTCAGTTTAGTTTCATGTTTTACTCGCATAAAATGAATATTTATTTTGTTATTGATCCATTTAGTGTGAGAAATATGTTTATAAATTTTAAAATAATGAGTTTAAATATATTAAAGCTAATTTTTTTTATAGTATTATTATTTCTGTGTATGCTGTGAGCTTTTTGTTCATTAAAATAAATCATAAAATGGATCGAACCTCATAATATTTTTAGACTTAAATATCTGAAATGTTTTATTAAGACAATGAAACCTGCCTATAACAATGCTGAAAAGACAAAAATCAGGTTTAAGAATAAAGCTTTTAGCATTTTTGTGTAAAAAGTATTGAAAAGTGTCTTTTTATATTAAATTAATCTACAAAGCTCTCTTTTTGATCAGAATGAAATTAAAATATTGGGCTAGCCAACAGACTTCACAAAAACTCACTGATATTTGAACTCAAAAAGGATGTTTTTTATGCTGTTTCTTACAATCAATTAGGTGATGTTTTAAAAAAAAAACTATGTATATTGGGTGAGCAAGAAATAAGTTGCCCATATCAGAGGGCACTAGAATATGTTCTTTTGGTCCAAATATGAGATCAAATTTGAACTACAGATAATTCACAATGTACTTAACATTAAAAAAAAAATATATATATATTTACAAGTTTTATTGTTTGGAGGTGCTGTAATGCACCTAAAACATTTAACTGACTTTATAAATATTAGGTAATATATATATATATTTTTTTAAGTTAAACTGATCAATAAAAATGCAGAATCCGTTAAAAGATTTTTCATACAGTAAAATTTGGCATATCTAATACTTAGGGAAACAACTGATAAACTCGCACTGTAATTCAGGGACTGATTGCTGACTTCCTAGAGCCTTTAGAAGTGGAGAAATTTATTCTTGCACTCTCCACATTGTAATGTGAGTGTATCATTGTTTCCCGAGAATTGGATACACTGAATTCCACTGTATGAAAAATCTTCCAGCAGATTCTGCATTTTTATTGATCAGTTTTACTTTTTTTTTTAATATTATTTATAAAGTGAATTAATGCTTAAGTGTATTAGAGTTCCCTATCGGCAGATTTTTGTAATTTTTTTTATGTCAAGCACATCATTTGAATTATATGTAGTATGTAGTTAAAATTTGATCTCATTTGGACACATTCTAAAGCCATCTGAAGGGTGCAACTTAATTCTTGCTCACTCTGTATGTCTGTATCAGCCATTCTAATTAACTGTTTAACCCACATTAATATACATTATAAAGTACATAAAGATTTGTTTACTGCTATTTTGCTAATTTTGTATGTTGTTATAAAACATAATTAAGATTTGAGAATTGAGTAGTAATTTGTTCTAAGAAAAATCTGTCATTTATATTTGACTAAATTTCATGTGTGTGTGCATTTGTTTTAATAGTATTTCATCATAACATGAGATCCTTTATCTCACAATTAACTTAATTCTAGCATTTGGAATTTTCTGGATTTTGATTGCTGTTAGAAATTTTAATATTGTGTCAGCTAACAGCAGTCTACTGCCCTCCAATTTATATCCCCATACAAATTTCAAAATTAATATTGCAGTTTTAATTTTTATTTCCCTTGATTTTCACACCTTTTTACTAATTCTTTTAAACATTATTACGTGTTTAAAATATATCCTAATTGTCTGATACTAAATAAAAATACAAAATTACACTCAGTGGCGTAGCTATGTTTTTTGGCGCCCAGGGCCAGCAAGAAATTTTGCGCCCTCACCCCAATATAGATATATAACAATTTCTCTCAATTTGGCGCCCCTAGGCCCTGGCGCCCGGGGCGGATGCCCCCCTTGCCCCCCCTTAGCTACGCCACTGATTACACTGGTGTTTCAGAAAAATAAGATTTATTTCAGTGTAGTTTGATACTACCTGTTTTTCTATTCCTTTCCTATTCCTATGCGTTATTTAATTGGATGGTCGTAATACCACCTCACTGCCTTTTGATCTTGAATGTGATACATACATCAGCTGGTAATCTTTTCATATGAACTATGAGTGCATGGAGAAAAGACCAGATGGCAATACGAGAGTAATTGTTGCACTGAAGGAACACCTGGATTTTATATGGATTCTATCAAATATGAACATATTACTAATTAGAGGGTAAAGAAGAACAGATTGAATTGCAGGTCAACTACTGGTCATATAGTTATCTGGTCTAGTCCTTAAAACCATCCATTAAATGAGTTTCATCAGTTTACAATTTTCACTTTTATTCTAATGTACTACATTATTCCTTTTCATCTGAGAAAAATTACGTTTAGGAAAAAAAAAAAAATAAGTATTTCATCAGAAAATTGAATCATTATTGTATTTTTGTATGAAAGAAAATATGATTATAGTTGAATAGCTAATTTTCCAAATTCTACATTTTCAAAAAATTAGTTTTCTTTACTTAATTTTATACATATGAGGGGAAAAAATCATATGAAAAACTGCCTCATGATTTTTTTAGTTTTTCCTTTAAAGATGTTTTTTAAGTGAGTAAAATTTTAAAAGGTAGAGAATTATTCAATCTGTAGAATTGTTATTTAAATAATATTGTGAATGCCTTAACACATTTTTATAAATATACGAAAATTTAAAAAGTACAAAATCAAAAGTGCTTTATTATTTCATTCCTAATAACATGAAAGGTAAATTAAGATTTTATATAATTATTTTGCTTTCTCTTTCACAAAAGATAGAATTAATCAAATAACACATTAAGACTCTGAATATTTAATATGTGAATTATTATTTGCTATCTAAGCGTAGAACCAACATTGTGAAAAATATTCAAGCCGGGGATCGAATCTGGAACTCTTGCGCACATCGCTGCAAGTGCTCTACCATTTAAGCTATGAGGACAATGCCCAGCTTGGCATTTCTTGCTACTATATGTTGGTAAGGCTGCACTGCAGCACAAGATAGAATAGTCTTCATGAGCACACAATCTTGAGGCATGACATGAGACACAAATAAACCCAACATTGGTGAACAAAATTTTTCAACTGTGAAACTCGCAGTTTAATTCCAATAATAATGAATAATTTCATCGTTGAAAAATTAAGTTCACCGATGCTGGGTTTATTTGTGTCTCATGTTACGCCTCAAGATTGTGTGCTCATGAAGACTGTTCCATCTTGTGCTGCAGTGTAGCCTTATCAACATATAGGAGTGAGAAATGCCAAGCTCGGCATAGTCCTTGTAGTTTAAATGGTAGAGTTCTTGGAGCCTTATTCCAAGGGTTCTGGGTTCGATCCCACCTTGGACATTTTTCAGTAAGTTGGTTCTACGTTTAGATAGTAAATAATAATTCACATATTAAATATTCAATAATTTCAAGTGTAATTTCACCATTGGTAAAATTAATGTTATGAAACATTTACTCTAGAATCTTTATTATAGGCAAATTTGTTTTCTATTAAATTCTATTGAAATTTTGTTTAACATTGAAAATGATCTCCGTAGACTGCTTATTATAAACAAATTTCATTGTAATATAATATTTGAAATTTTACTTTCATTAGAATAACCATGCCTAACTTTAATTTGTGTGGAGTATGTTATTCTTGTCCATATTTAAAAATGTATTATTTTTAACATATTTCTCACACTGCTGTGTATTTTAATTTTATTTAATAAAACATATAACTGTATTCATCCCCATTATTTTTTAATATTGCATTATTTTTTTTTATTATTATTAATTTCCCTTGTATTATCATTTGGGGTATTTTTGAATTATTCTGAAAAATATTACTCTTTCCTAATATTTTCTCTAAATGATTGGTTTGGTGGAAAGATGTTTATTTTTCTCATACTCCCCATTAAAATATAATTTGCATGACTTGCATAGGTGACTTTTGTTTAAAATATGCCTAATATTATAAAAGCTTTTATTTCATTAAGACTTTTTCTGTATTTGCATGTTTTATGTGCATGCTTTAATGACTTTCAAATTTAATATGAAATATATATCTAATAAACTATTATGCTGTTACTCTTGCCTCTGATCTATGGAGAATTCAAGGATGAGTTATGAATATTTAGATTAATGATGCACGATTCTCAAAAAATCAACATCATATAAAATAACAATCAATTCTCAAATTCTACTATTGGGTTTTCTACAATTGACAGTCACAATCATAAGCTAAATCAGTAATTAACTTGCAAAACTTAATCAGTTGGCAGGAAATTTTATCCTAATGATGTAAGAGAGGGAATAGAGACGAACTATCACTTGTTTCATGTTTAGGGATCAACAATCTATTGAAGAAAACAATAGTGAGATACAATACCTTAAAATTCGCCAAGTGTGGCAACTTAGATGCCAAAAATTAGTCACCAAGTTAAAAAAATTAGTTGCCACATGACGACTGACAGCCGTGAATATGTACCTATATAGTCAGCTTACAAAATTTGTGTTAGACATTTTCCAAAAATAATCAAATCTTGAATGGGAATCTTGATATGAACAAATCTTGTTCATAAAACACAAAAATCTATCAAAAGACAGAAGTCAGAAATTTTCATGAAGAAAGTAAAAAGAAAATATTGGAAAGTTATGTATTTTATTTCTGTTTAAATACACATATTCAGTGTTCCAATCATAATAATAATAAAAAAAATCTTGCATAGCCTATTGTAATCAATATTAATATTATATAAAATAATTTTATTTGTTAGAATTCAGTAAATAGCATTTGTTAAATTTTAATAAACCTTAATTTTGTCATTTGGATAACAACTTTAACCTCCCACCCTCCCAAGAAAGAAAAGAGTCTGAAATGTTTTAATTACATAGCACATCCATGTAACTGAATTTTCTGCAATAAGACAGGTTACACTCTTCACAACAAAGATAACATGATTTCTGTTTTGTTTTTAAATATTTGTATTTTAAATATATTTAAATATATATATTCTATAAAAGCAAGTGATTTGATATAGTACAACCATACGTCACACTGATAGTGTTCTTTGGTTCTATTCTAAACAGACAACAGAAGAAAAAAAAGTAATCTAACTTTGTACTAATGAATAATGAATTACACCACAAGAAAGAATAAATAAAACAGTCTGTTCCTGATTCTGTCACCTTAATAATAGGTTGACATTGCAAACAAACTTAAGATCTAAATAGGTATAACCATTACTTGCAGTCACTAGTCAGCTTGTTTTATGTTCGCAGGCGGTGTGTTTTATGTATGACTTTTGCATGTTAAAAAAGGAAAACTTCAATCCAACTGCAGGTCAGAGAACTTTCCTTCAAGTAGGGTTGAGCTCCTCATCTCCTGAACCATTATAATCTCTCTTTTTTTTATTTTTTTTATTGTCACTAAACCACAGAAAGGAGCAAAAGAAAGGATTTCCTAGAATTCAGTTCAAGTTGGGCAAAATATACATGTGCCCGGAGCTTTACTTGATAAGATCAGATTGAATAGCAATTGGTTGACTGGAGACATCAATAAAAAAAAAATTATACCATTCATAAAACAATCTTATCACCTATCACTAATTTAGATAATATAATGTGAGAATAGTACAATTACAAAAAATTTAGAAATATATATTGCAACTTTGAATTTGAATGTTTTAGCATATGAGCTCTGAATACATTTATTTAAAGACAACCTAGTCTTGATGATGATTTTTGGCATTTTAAGGAAAACAGTTTTTTAAAATCCAGACTATTTTTTTAAGTCAGATTTTTCAAAACATTAAGCAAAATCTTATTGATATCATCATATTATCTATGTGATGTGGTTTGTTCCCTATGAATTGGACATAAAAAAAAGCTGTTTTTTTAAAGAATACCCACATGCAACATAGGCATACTAATAACAAAATATATTTACAACTGGAAGGGATTAGTAAAAGCACATGCTTATTTCAGGTTTAATCACAAATTTCTTATAGACAAAAGTAAAGTATCATTCAATCGAAAATTTTATCTTTATAAACTCCACTTATATATATGCTTAAGAAATTCTCCCCAGATTAAAACAAAAGGTTTATTTTTTATCGTCCGATTATCTATGCTAGGGATATACGACCAGGGGGGAATGCCCTTCGTGGGGGGTCTTTCTAAGGGAACCTAACCCGTATTTACGCAAGGTTTGAAGAAAACCACGAAAACTCCGAATGGTTAGGCCGACAGCCACGATTGGGTACGAACCCAGCATCTGTCGTCTACCAGTTGAGAGGTCTGAACCTCTCAGCCACTGGTAGGGCGGTTAAAAAAAAAAATAATAATAATAATAATATATATATATATATATATATATTTTTTTTTTTTTTTTTTTGGTGATTAAAACAAAAACAAATCCATATCTTCATATTAGCCTAAATATAAGTTTTCACAATGTTTCTACATAAAAATTCTAGAATTATTAAATATTGCACATACATATATGTATGTGTATTTGTTAGAAATTGTTTCTTTATGTGTATAATAAATTAATAATTTTATTTATAATATATAAGTATTTATTAATTACTACTTTTTTAAAAAATTTAAGAGAATTTCATATTTGGCTGAAATTAGGAAAATAACACCAAAGTTCAGTTTTGGTCGAACACTTGTGAAAAGTCCTGAATAATAAAAATTTGTACTAATGTATTATTATTTTTTAGATTTTTTAAATTTAATTCTTATTCAGCTGTTTTATAAGCTTACTTAAGAAGGCAAAAAAATTTGAAAGTCGTATTTACCATACATTAGCATGTTCATGTGTGATACCTTCTTTTCTATTGATTCTTTTTTCCCCCTTTTTAGGCAATTTTTTACTTGGTTTGCCTTATTTATTACATTTAATTGTTATAATTAAGCATGTGCATGATTATTTAGCTTGTTTTTCTTCTTTCTTGAGAAAAAGAGTACTCTTTAGTGCACTGACCAGTGGTTGAAGTTAAGAATTTAAATATTTTAAGTATTTCATGGTTCATATTAAATGAAGTCATACAAGTATATAAATAATTCATTCCTACATACATTTGACAAATATTTAAAATGTAGTGAAGTATAGAATTTTTGTAATATATATATAAAGACACACATCATAGAATACACATCTGAATGATTGTGTAACAAAAACTAGCATGCAATCCCTGAATGTATTTCTTATAATACAACTAGGCAATAATGTCTTATAAGTAAATATTTCTTTCTCTTTCTTTCTGCAACATTTTATTTAATTTTTAGCTTTATTGACTTAATTTTTGCTATAACTTTTAGTTTATTTTACTTACAAGTGTCTGATGAAAATTTATTGAAATTGGTGATTCACCTTCTAATGTTCTTTCTCTCTCAAAATATTTCATATTTTATTAATAAACAACATTGTAAATTTTTATTTTCTCTAAGTTTATGAATTAGTAACAGCATGCATATTCAACTTCAATAGAAAACTTATTTGAAAATTGTTCTTCAATGAATTACATAACTTAAAGCTTATATAAAAATCAGAAATAGTCTTGTTGATTTGATTGAATACCTAAATTGTTTGTTTACAATTAACAGTAAACGAAGAGTTGTTTTTTTAGCTATAGGATTTTAATTCAATTATTTTATTCAAATATGCATATTACAGGGATTGCTTGTTCTTATTTTTACTATAAATAATTAAACAGCTTTAAAATTAAAATTTCTTAAAATATTATTTTCCCATATCTTCAAAAGTAAACTAATAAAAAAATCAACCACTGGGAATGCTTGCTGCCTTGCACTTTGTGTTGCACTTGACTTTAGTTTGCTTGATCTGTTCTGTGACTTACCCCTGTCCCTCTCCATGCCTCAGTATGACCAGTTGTCTGGGGGCCATCTCATGGGGCATGTGGGATCTAAAATGAACTACCAGGCCTGAATGTCCCCTTCCTCTCCAGCCGGATGCTGATCTCACCTGTGCTACGAAGTTTTAGAAGCTGAAGATGGAGGCCATGATTATTAAAGTGCAAGAGATGATGGGACCTTTCTCTCAATTTTTGTTCTTCATTATCCATTTCACCCCTGCATTCAAGAGGAGCACAAGTTACAGGGGAGTTGCTGATTGAGGAGTTGATATATTTGTTTTCCCTTTGTGGAGTTACTGCAGAATGTGAAACACCAAAGTAAATATAAATGTTTAAGTAAGCCTTATATTTATGATATCAGTGTCTTAAAGAGATTGTATGCTCAAAATAGGTGCATGCAGTTTTAGTTAATGTTTTTTCAGAATCTTTTGCCAAATCAACTTTTATTTTATTTTAAGTATCAACTTCATCATAATACTTTCTTTGTTCTTTGTCTGTCCATTCAATTTTAGAAATGTAAAGTTTCTTTTTAACATCTTCTAAAAAGTTTGTATATTTAATATATTTTTAAAAATAATTTTTTGCTACTATGTATTATACTTATTTCTGAAATTTTTCTTCATTTGCAACTTCAATCATTGGTGGTGCTGAATTAACCACTTTTATTTTACTTCTTTAAAAGTAAACGGAACTCAAATTTTTGTAAATTGAACATTGCACATAGATTGATTGCAAGTAGAAGCATAAAGCAGTGTCTTCTCCTCTTTCACTGCTCAATGTATATATAAAGCTTAGCATTTATTATTTTGTTGTATGATTAATTTATGAGAGACATATTGTCTAGCTGTTTAAATTATATCCTGTTGTATATTGAAACTTTTTATACACTTTCATCATTCATGATTTTTTAAATGTATGATTTAGAGTTATGACAATTCATTTAAAAACAAAATCAATCATAAAAACTAAGATTTCACCAATCTTTTGGGATGGGCATTAATGTTTGGCTGATAAAAACAAGTTCATCTTATATATATGGTATAGCTTTACATATAATTTTTTGATATCTGTTTTGCAAACATTGGATTAATTCCAAATTGCACATTTAAATCCATTTTTATTAATTATATTCCTGAATTATAATATTTTGAAAGCTTGAATAAATAGTTATTTGTATTATTACTTTTTAAATTGTTGTCTAAATAGTAATTTATTTATTTGAAAGAAGGAAAGCAAAATTTAAAATTTAGTTTTAAATTACTATCCTATGTTTAAAATTTAGGATAAATATTTAATAACTGCATATTTTGAAAATAAATTTCAGAGTGAGTATTATTTGTTGCTTAGTTAAAAAGCAATTTACAAATCATTCAATTTTATCACTACATTATTCCAAGCCAATTTTTTGCCCACCCCTATTTTTTATATGTATGTGACCAAAAAAATCATGGCATATATATATAATAAATTGGCTTTAATTTCTTTATTAAAAACATCATTGCATGATCAGTGTACTAGTGCATCAGTTTTTAAAGGCATCAATATTTAGTAAGCTTAGCTGTAAATGAGTACCAGCTATTAAATAATTAAAATTGTTAACTTTTAAGACTATAGTTAATGCAAAAATTCTGGTTGTGTAAAATTGGTCTGTACAGATATTTGACTATATTTCTCACTCATAGGTTTCCACTTTCCTTTTTAAGAATTGTTTTTATTTATTTATATATATTCCCCCCCCCCCCCCCCACTGCGAAATATAAAATATTTACTTGTGAAAGAAGTATTCAAATATGAATGTGATTTAAATTTAAATTTTGTTTTATGCTAGGTTTTATTTTCAATGATTGTGTTTTTACAGTTTTAATATAATTAAGAAAAAAAAAAAAGTGTGTAGGCCCATATATTTTGTCTTATAAAAGTTTGTTTGCTTACATTTAAAAAACTATTTGCAGGTATTTATAAAACAAGTGCTAATGAAATGGAAGTACATAGTACAATAATAATTCAATGAAGAAAGTACTTTTTCTGTATCATTTTGAGTATGCATCATATGTTCATATTATAAAAAGAATTATTATTAGAATAATAATTACATTATAGAAATTGGGTTTTTTTCACTCAACAGTATTTATAGTGTAAAGGTTTCCTACCTTGTGGATGGTTTTTTAAAAGATGTTCTTGTTAAGTAATATATAAAAACAAAATTATTCTAAATTATTTCTCAACAGCAATCTTTCAATGTTTGTTCTGGTAATTTAATGCTAATTTCTGGTTCTTAAATGCAAAAAATTAACTTTTTTTTTTTTTTTTACTGTTAAATATTTAATAAATATTTAAAATTTAATTTCTATAAGATTTTATTGAACATGGGATGATGCTGTATCTTGTACTTAATATATGAAGATATAGGAATAAATTGTTCTCTATTTACTTTGTTTAATAAATCAACATCATGCAGCTAAACAAACTCTAACATTTTAAAAACCAACCAGAGTTTTTGCTGAAAATGTAATCATGTTTGATGTCTGTTCTACATTAACCTTATGTCTTTACATGACAAAATGTCTTGTATGTAATTGCATAAGATCTAAGATATTTGCATTTTATGAATTTGTACTTTTATAGCATTGAGAAGTGAGTAAATTTTGACTTCTTTAACTGTTTTGTTATAAACATTCGGTTATTAATGATGAATGTGCTTTGTGGGTGTTTGGCAAAAAAAAAGAAAAAAGCAAATGCTGCCAGAGTGTTGTTCTATGTATTATATGCATATTTGTAACTTGTAAATTACAGTTGAAGAATTTTTCTAGCAAGGATTTAAGTTATATTTAAATATATATATTTATAAATTAGAAAAATATTTTAAATCTTTTATAAATCATACCTTCTTTAAAATTTTAACTTGTTTTATTCTGTAAAAGTAAACTTGCCCGCTTCTCTCAGGATATTAAATTAAAAAATATATAAAACATATGAAGTTTTCCCACCTTTTTATATATTCCATTTATATTAGCTTACTCTTATCTTTCTACATAATACAATTCTTAATAATTTCTTTAAATATTAATTGGAATTTGTACCTGAAAATTTATTAACTTTTATTATATTAAATATTTATGTATTATAATAAATGTAAATTGTATTAATGATATAATAAATGCACAACACTAAAAAAAACCAAAAAAATATGTTGTGCATTTAAATAAAATGTCTCTATGTCATACATAGATGATTCATCATTTTAAAGTACAAAACTTAGCTCACATTTTAAAATAAGATATTAAATAAGTTTTCACAACATTTTTAAGCTTAAACTTTCTTATAAAAAATTGAAATTTAAAGAATTTTTTTTTTTTTTTAATCATTTTTCTGAGTTTGTTTCATATGTTTATCTACAATTTTGATAATGCTATTTCACAAATTTTATAATAATTGAAGTTGAATTACAAAATATTCTTAGTTGCTCAATTGATTTACTGTCTCATCATCTATTGAAGCTCAAGAATTCTTTAAGGATTTAAAATTATTATATTATCTTTATTTTTCAAATTTTTTTTTTATAATTTTTCTACAAATATATTGAGAATGAACTATATTTTGTTTGTTTGATATTACTGAAAATATAAAGCATAACATTATATTGTATTAGGTTTATCATACTCATACTTTATTTAAGTTTCTTTTCTAACTTTTAAATATTTCAATGGTTCATTAATTTCCTGTTATATGACAAAAGAATTATGTTCTTCGAAAAAAAGAAAAAAATTATATTTTAAGTATTCATATTTTATTTAGTTATTTATCTTTTACATGAAAATCCAAGGGAAAAAGAAAAAAAAAAGTCAATGCAGAATATTAATTTAATTTTTCAGCAGCTTCCTTATATTATTTTGTATTTATTTATTTACTGATGTTTTTCATGCCATATTTCTCTGCTTATGTCCCATATATTTTATGTTAAAAATCTAGAATTACTTATTTATAGCTTTATTAGTTCTAGAAATCATTACTTTGTAATGAACATTTTAATTTTATTGACGGTTGTTATGTGAAAAGGGAGTTTTAAATATTTTGAATTTTTGTTCTCTATTTTCACATGTTCTTACCTTGTATTTTTATTATCTTGCTATTTAAAAATGCAGGATTGTTTTTAAATTATGAGAAATATGGCATTTTTTGCCATATGAAATTGTATAGACTATGTTGTGATGCATGTATTGTTAGTTCTTTACTGTGATACTAGTTTATTTATGTACTGTAAGATAGTCATAAATTTTATGTATAGTTGATGCATATTAATTTCAACTTAAATTTGAGGGTTAGTGCATGAAAAACTGAATATTAAAATTGTATGTTTACATATTTAATTATTTGTTGTATGTGTTGTTGATTTGCGTCATCATTTTCTTTTTTCTTATTTTTTCTCATTACATAATAAATGAACACACAATTACTGCCATACTGCCATTAAATCATTACATAACAGAGGGGAAAATATGCATTTATTTAAATAATTTTGAAGCCAATTCATGTGTTCTTTCCCATAACATTACATAGTATTAATTAATATATAAATGTTAGATTAAAATATATAAGTGAGATCTTCATTTAGATGAAAACTATAGCGCTTAGATGTTAATTCATATATGAAAGTTGCTATGTTGTATAAATATTCTCTAAAATATTTATATGCTAAAAATTTGATTATTTTGCTTAAAATATAAAATTCAAGGTGAAAAAAAATGGAATTTTTTTTTAATTTTAGAAAAATTGAGCAATTTTAAACCATGTCCTGATTGTTTATAAATAGGTACAAATTGTGTTTATTATTTTCATTCTTTATTAAATTTGAAGATTGGATGTTTTGCTTGTATGTAATTTTTTAAAAAGCATTATTTGGTTTGTTCTTTATTTTATTACTAGTAGATACAAAAATACTTCTTTGCAAATTTTTGATGTAAATTAAAAATTTAAACTGAAATTTAACTTTTAATTAACAAAAAAAATTATACTTGAAAAAATAATGAATTCAGTGTTGAATGAAAAATTGATATGTAAATTGTAACAATCGTGGTTATTGATGGGTAGCATGAGATTCAAGTTTATTATTACAGGCCAGTACTAAATGCAATATCAATTCTGCATTGTGTGTAAAATCTTTTTATTTGAGTAATTTATTGTTTTTCCTTGTTTAGTTTGTGTTTTCTTCCATTTATTTTCATCATTGTTATCTATAATTATTTATTTGCATCAAAGATGCATTATAGTTTTAGAAAATTTAGGATTGTTGATTAATTATGAGACTTTTGTATAATAAATCTTCCTTTGCTTAGTAACTTCAGGTATCACCCTCTAGAGATTTACTAATTTGAAATGCCTGTCCATTTATCAATTCAGAATGTTATAAATATTTTACACTGTCTTTAGTTTTCATTATGTAAGAAGTTGAAGCTTTGATCAATAATACAAATGTTTTATAATCATTATTTTGAATATATACTATGTAATAAATTTTTGACCAAGATGTCTTTTAACACTTTCCTCCATTTCTTTTGTTGAAAACTTCTTATTGTGCATTTATGATCTCTGTTAGGTATATCTCAGGTAAATGCTTGTGGTTCTTTTTTCCATTTTACAATGAGGCATTCCTGATGTTTATATATTTACATTTTGACTTTTCAGTAGTTATAATACATTCTAGTTATCATTTTTTGAAATTGAAGATTCCATTTTTAGGTAAATAGTGTAGGAAATTGCACAAAAGCAATATTCATAAAATTATTAATTTCTATATATTTAGTTTACATTCATGTCAATCTTTTACATATATTAATGAAATAGATTTTGTTTTCTGTGCAATATGTCAAAGACGTAATCATTTAGAAAAAGAAAAGGCTTTGGAAATTCTTTATTATTATTCCTTTTATTAACACAAATCTTTAAAAAGATTTTTCTATTCTTTCTATTTTGTTTATCAGAAACTACTTGGAAATTAGCATTCGCCATACATATATCTTTATAATGCACACAAAAATAAATTTTATCATTGTTTGATGTTGATTTTACAACATTACAATGACATATACTAAAGATGCCTAAATCTGAAATTATATACATGTAAGTGAGTGTCCCAAAAATGATGGGTCCATTTAGAAAGTGGATTTGAAAAAGAAGAAGAAGAAAAAAAAAAAAAACAAGCGTTTGAAATGCATTTTATTTGCTTTAAAAAAAGCATATTTTGAGGAACAGAATGATATTTAAATTATATGAATTTGATATAAGAATAATAGAAATAAAATCTTATAAATTTTCAGATAAACCTGTTAATTTCAGGACACATGGTATGTAGTAAAGGTTTTATATATATATTTTTTTTCTTTTCAAACATAGTTATGTGTGAGACAGAGTGGTTTAAATATTGACACAAAATCATTCCTTCTTAAAAAATGCAAATGTATCTTAAAATATGGCAAGCATTTTCCCCCCCCCCCCCCCCATAGCAATTGTCAATCCATGCATTGATTAAATAAAGGAAAAGAAGCATTTGACAGATTTTAAAATCTTCACAGTCTGGGGGGGGGGGGGGGGGGAGTGATATCTGGCTGATATTTAAACTGCTCTTCCTGAAAAGGTTAATTTACCTAATCAAAAATATCTCTAATGTTGATTTAGGATTTTTTAAATTTTTTAAACAGAGCAAAATTTAAAATATTAAAATTTGCAAATTATTTTAAAAATATGTGTAAAAATAAAAGTTTTTGGCAATTTTTTTCATTTTTGCTTTTTGATTTACTAAAATTTAAAAAAAAAAAATGAAATTAGGAAGATATTGCTGATTATTATCATAATAAATATTTGTACAAATAGGTCTTATATTTGATTGCCTGTGTCTCATTGAGTTCAAAATCTGTGTATGCTAACATTATTTAGTTTGTTTACATTTTGAAAGATCAATACCATTTTATTTTGCTTGTGCAATATAACTAAATCTTCTAAGTGTTCCATAAGTTTAAAAGTACCCTTTATCATTTGTTTTACATTGTCAGTGTTGTCCTATTTATCTGGTGTTTTATATACATTCCCATTGTTATACTTTTTTTTTCTTTTTTGTAGGCATACATTTTTTTGTGTAGTAGTTAATAATTTAATGCAATGTACTTTAATTTATTTCTGTTAATTTGTATTGGAGTAGTTATTAAAAAATAACTGACCATTCTTGATTTTAAAAGAAAAAAAAAATTAAAATATCTTTCAAAAGTTTTTTGAAAAGTCCAAATACTTTTTATGAATACAGTGTATGTACAAATGGCACAATTTTGGTTCTTATGGTATTCATTTGTAATACGGATGAAGAAAAATTCTTACTTAAAATTTAAATCTTTTGATTTTTATATATTTATTGTTATTTTTTGTATATGTTAGCAATCAGCTATTTTTTTGTGTATTTATTAAAAGCTTAAACTTGTTTGGCTTATTAAAACTCATTTCAAAATATTATTTATTTTTATTTTATTCATCTGAAAATTTAGCTACCCTCTTCTTTACATATATATGAACCACAATTGTCATAAGATTTTTCAGATATAATTTATGTGTTAAAAAAATGTTTAGCAAATGAACTTTTGCTGTTTATTTTTCTTATAACTAAGTTTTTTCCCCCATTTTTGTGCATGTTTTTAATAAGTTTGTCCGTAGCTTAACTTTGTAATAAACAAAAATTTATTTCAAAACTAGTTTTGTGCTCTGGTGAATATTTAATATAAAATAAAAGGGAAAATAAAGCACAAATAAATTCAGTAAAGTTAGTATAGATCTATTTTACAACTTCTAAATTCCTCCTTCAGTATAAAATAAAAGGTAATAGAAAAACAGCACCAGTTTTTTAAAATACTATATCTAACTTTGTACTGAAGTAGCAATTCTAGAAGGTTTAAAGCAATATTATGCTAACTTTATAAACATGCATTTTAAACTTTTTTTCACATTGGAAATTCAGAGGATTTTATATATTTTATAGGTATTCCACAGTTTAATAAATCATTGGCTGTTAATTTTAAACTATCTTCTTTCAAATGTGTCTTCATTTTCATGGACACATACTAAATATTGTACAAATTAACCTATATTTTATCCAAAAGTTTCAATTTCTTAAATTTTAATGTTTTATACATTTTGTTTTACATTTTTATTGTAAAAATATACAGTTAAATTTTGAATTACTATATGTTCCTACATATTTTTAATTAAGCAATAACTTCAAATGTGTCAAGAATTCAAACTAAGTATGATTAATATTTATTGTATATAATTTATTTCAAAAGAAATTAGAAAATGTATTTTTTTTTTCTTTACTTGTTTCATTTGAACAAAGTCTATATTGCCATAAGAACAAATCTTAATTTTTCATGTTTATATATTTTATAATATCTTGAATTTTTTATGCCTTTTAATCATTTCAGAATAAAGTTTATTGCATTTTGGAATCATGAAATTTAAATTGTAGTAATTGCTCAAGAATTTGTAAATTTAAATATTTATATTTCATTTTGCATATCTTTTTAGTTATTAATAAGCATTTCCATTTTAAAATCTAAATAACTAATTTTATGAAAAATTTTCATTTATATTAAAATAGGCAGTAGATTAGATTAGTAATTTTGTTAATATATTTCATGGGAATGTTTTTGTAAACCACTGTTCAGTGTTGGATGATAATGGATTTTTGATAAGAAGTTTTCATTGTGGGTGCATTTTTATCTCAGTGTAGATTATTGTAACATGACAGTGTTTCTGTGTATTTTTCTTGTAGCAATTTGAAAACACTTCAAAGATATATTACTCTTCATCAAATGTTTGTCGCACTGTGAAGCTGTTGCCCAATTGCTAAAATACTGTATGCAACTTCCCATTTTTTTTGTGATAAGAGTCTGTATAAATAAAAAATTCATTGCTTCAATGCTATTTTTTTTTTTCATTTTTACTCATTATTTACTATTTTAAGGGAAATATATATAATATACAAGGAAATTATTCAATGTTTTTTGTTAGTTTAATCCATGTAAGTAACATAGGCAATATGGGATTAGCAATATCTATGTATATTTAGTAAAAATGTTGTACATTTGTATGATTCATTCAAGCAAGTTTCTCAGATTTTTAGGGTATCTCCTAAGACCAATGTAATTGTTGACTTTTAGAATAGCTTGGTCTAGTACACCATAGTGTACTAGACCAAGCTAATACATAGTGTAAGTAAATTCAGTCATAATAAAATTTAATATTTACATTAAGATAAGTAAACAGAATACAGGAGAACCCTGCTAATCCGGATAATTCAGATTAATTTGGTCTTTTTTTTTTTTTTTCCAAGTTTGAGAAGCAATTGGCTAATTTCCATAACATTAACTTGTTTCATCGTCATATTCTAAATAAAAAAACTTTTTCTGGCATCTTTTCGGAATAATTAAGCAAAGTAAACATTATTACCATCTGCAAATATTATATTTTATTTCATTTTTTATCATTTTATTTTTGTTCTATTTATAAAATGACATGTGCAAAATTTATGCTCAACATAAAAAGATGTATAAAACTTTATTTGCTGTTACTATTTCATCTACATCTCTCATAAATTCAAAATATGATTTTTGAAAAAAAAAATGATATAGAATGGTATAGAATGAAATATCCAAATTATCTTTCGTCTTTCTATGATTTTTCCCTATGAGTAAATGAAGTATCCCTTTTTTGTTGCCTCTTCCAAAAGAGAAACAGGATGTCCCATTTTCTCTTAGGAAAAAAGTGTGATGATGGACATTTCTTTTCTAATAAACTTTGTCATTTTTTTACTAAAAAAATATCACGAGGCCCCACTTTTTTTTATTTTCCATGTTTTTGTACATATGTTCAACTATTTCGTGACATTTTTTTTTCCATTCAACTCTGGCGCTCTTTTGAAAGAAACTACTTTAAATCAGGGTTGGAAAAAAACCAGGTTTTTTTAAAAAAAACCAAAAAAACCAGTTTTTTGGGTTTAAACCAGGTTTTTTTGGTTTAAACCGGGTTTTTTTAAAACATCCTTTTTTATTACATATACATGCATATTCATTGATAAAAATAGACATCGTTGAATTATAAGTAGTATAAAATCATTTGAAAATAATTTAAATTAAATAATTATAGTTAATTATGTAGAAAATTTAAAAAAAATATCATTCTAATTTAAATAGATATTAGTAAAGTTATATGTTCAAACAATAAGCTACTCTATACAGTGAAACATTGATGCTTTGAAAATGTTTATATATAATCTTCTAATTACTTATAATAAACATTTGATGTAGTTTGATGAATATAATTCTTTTCTACAATTAAAAAAAAAAAAATAAATAAAATAAAATAAATTTGAGATTGTTCTTGGTGGTTTTGTGTTTTGAGAGACAATTTGAAATCAACATTTATGGTAATTGGATTTAGCAGATAACTGAGGGGAAAAAATAATTTGTTATTATTAAAATACTATAACTAGCCCCCAATTTTTGAATACTCATTCAACTTCATATTTTGATTTTAATTCTTAAAGATAATCTCTCCCATAGAAAAAAAAATTTCTTTTATACTTTCACCAAAATCTTAAAGATTATCCAGTTATGTAGCTCCATATTCAAAAGCATTGTGCATGTTATGATAGATTGCTTTAAATAATCTGCATTTTTTAATGAAAATATTTTATACTAAATATGGATATTTTTAATCCATTTTATCTTTAATCAGTTCACATATTGTAAGATTTTTCTTTAGAGCAATGGAATATGTTCACCAATGCATACTGAATTTCATCCTATACATAAAAAATAACCTAGAATCATTATATTTAATACTTTTTGCTGAAATAAAGTGTTAAACATAGAAAATATTTATATCTAAAAGTCTTAAATTGGGAAGAAAAACGAGAAAATATCATTAGATTTTTTTTTTTTTAAACCAATTGGTTTTTTTGAGAAAAAAACCAATTGGTTTAAACCACGGTTTAAATCATGGTTAAAACCAATTGATTTAAACCGTGCCAACCCTGCTTTAAATGTTGCAGATTTTAGAAATTTTGAATATTTAACAGGTTATAGCTACTAACAACAACAATGTCTCCATGCAATACTATATTATTTAGCTTTTCCTAGTAGCGCTCTTTCATATTCCATAAGAAAAACTTTGGGGTATTATAGCTTAAATAAGATATTAAGAGCGAAAAATGGACAAAAACATCATTTTGACTGTACTTTGTGCAACATAACAATGTAAAATAACTCCCCATAGAAACAAAAAAATTTTAATAAGCAGGTAGTGTTATACTCTAAGTTTATGCCAAAAGAATTTTGGGATATTGTTGCTTGCCAGAGATATACCACTCCAAACATATTAAGATTTCAGTTTTCATAAAAATGGCATTCACAAACGTGAAATTTGATATTTTCTATAGGGAAGAGAAAAATTTTTCAGGGCTTCAAAATTACAGATTAACCATTGAATATGATTTACTTCAACATGAAAAAATATCAAGGCAATTAAAAAATACAATTATCAAAACATTACTTTTTTGTCTGAATTTCAAAATAAGGGCTCTTAAGGCTGTTCTCAACTGCTTTTTTCTTCAAGCAAAAAATGTTTTGTCACATTTACAAGTTCATTTTCTAATAGAAAGATACAAAATTGCAAAGCCTGACCGTGGAAGCGATTTGGAATCAATTCTACTTTTACATCTTTTTTTAATCAATAAATTACCTATTGAGTTATTAGCTTTTTGATCATGTCTTTTCCATCCGAGTTTGACTGTATTTTCTTCTCTCACTCGGAAACATCAGTTTAAAAGGCCCATTTTGACACTATTTTCTGAAAAATCTATTTTGTTTGCAAACAAAAAATACCTGGGAAAATAAGTGCGATTAGATAGTTTCTGAATAACACCTGTTAGTTTTATGCATTTCCGAATAAAAATAAATGTCATTAAGTTTCCCTTTTTTTATTTGAGAATAGTCTTAAGAGTTTTTGTATTGATACTATTAGTTTTTTTTTTTTTTTTTTTTTTTTTTTTTTCCAGTTTAATGATCAAAATATTCTTACTTTTACTTTTTTTTATTATAATTTTCTGTATAACAGTGTGTTTATAAAAACAAGTGGGTAAGTGCAATTACAGACATACAGGTGGTTTCATTTAATATTCTGTTATAAAAATTTTATTCTATAATTATTAAATCATTACATAGATGGTAGCATCAATAATTCTGGCTTTCATGGTCAGGTAACTCACTTTTCTAAACAAACCACATTCCAAATGAAACCATGAACCGAAGGTACTTTGAAATGAAATAAAATTCTGAAATTATTCGAAAAGAGTGGTTGTACAAATCAAAATTTTACTTTAATGTTACAGAATGTCATTATTAAGTTAATTATAATGTTTGAAATCAGTTGCATTTAAATCCAAAAGATAATTGCCAAGTTATGGAAAAGGGGCACAGAGAGAAATAAAAAAATTGTTGGAAAGCATACTCTGGCGGTAAAAGAATATTAAGTTATCAATTTGAGTGAATCAAACCCAGTCGTCATGGAAACAGAGCACAGGCGGAGTAAAAAATCTTGAGGAAGGGGAGACGAGATTGTTGTTTGACAAACAATTAATTTAAGACTACTGCAATACTCGGTGTTAGAGATGTGACGTTGTAGTTGTGTATTTATAATTCGAAAGATGAAATCACTAAATACTCTCAAAATTATATTGTAATATAATTAAAATGATTTAAAAACAGGGCTGCATTGCTGCTGCATTAACAGAGCACAATATGTGTAATTGAGGTTTTATGTCCATTTCAGTCGAGATCTGAATTGAAACCAACTTTCTTCTGATGCAGCTGTAATAACAGGCTACTTCAACACGGAAGTGGCCTTGAAGTAACAATTTATTTTAATAAACAATTGCAATAATGTTAAATATTATAAAAAGCTACTTCAATAAATAATGCAATAAGGTTTTTCATTAATGTTAGTGATGATTTATCCTATTTTTTTTTTTTTTTTTTTTTTTTTTATAAAAGTTAAAATATTATGGCACAAACACTTGGTCAGAATTAGAGCAGTACATAAGCTTCAAACATTTTTCCCCCTTAAAATTACAATTAAAAAAATATATACACTACTCATAAATTTTCTTTAATGCTACAGGGTGATTATTAAATTAATTATAATCTTTAGAATCAGTTGTGTTGATATCCAAAAGGTAGCTCCTGGGTATGGAAATAGGCCTCATGTGGCTCCATAGCAGGCGAAGTCTGCTAATGTTAACATAATAATATCTGCCATGTGAACTAATCACAATATTTAATCAAAAATAGCCCCCCCCCCCCCTCGTCATCTCTACAAGCATAGAAAATACAAAATATGTCATAAATCCATTGTCAGATAGGTTTTTATTTCTTTAAAAAAAAAAAAAAAAAAAAAAAAAAAAAAGTTATAACTGTAATTTAAAATAGTAGACTAAACCTGCTAGTTCCCATCATAATGTATATATTTTTAGTTTATATAACCTATAGTAAAAAATCAAGACTTAAAATAATTTATGAAGAACTGCTAAAATTATTTTAATAGGATAATGAAAATTTGAAAAACTAGGAGGGTCTGCCCCTTATAAGCTATGCTCACGAACCCCTCGTTCAAACTCTAAAAATCTGTTAATTTGATCTGTTTTAAAGTGATTATAAAAGATTGAATTAGAATAACCAGTGGCGATCTCACTGGTAACTGTTTTCCATGCATTTCCTTTTTATTGGAGGATTTTAAGGCCAAACCAGCTGCTGTGTTGATTGCTGTTTTTGTGTTTCATTAAATAAGATTAGTTAAACATTTGAAAATTAGCTAATATAAAATGAACTAAGTCTTTGCTTTATCATATTTTTTAACAATGCTATAATTTTTTATTTTTTTTTTATTTTTTTTTTTTTTTAATATGACATAATTTTCACCCAACTTTTTATAACATTCACATGAAAATATTTTTATTGTTAGAAAGATAATATTAGGGGTGTTCACATGAAAAGATACAAAACATCATAGCAACTGAACTAGTTGAAATTTAAATACATCGCTTTGAGGTAACATAGTGAGATATTCATGGATGCAATTAGAGTGTTCAATGTGATGGTGCACAAGCATCCGCAGATAAAGGAGGGAAGAAAAAAGCAGTTGTGTGTTTCATCCAATTGACATAGCAGTGCATGTGAGGGCTTCATGACTTTTCCATTGCAAAATTTGATGACTGAGGAGCAGTGAGGTGTTGATCAAAGTCTGGTGCAGCAAGAAATGTAATACCTCAGTGCTCCTCAATTATCAAATTTTGCAATGGGAAAGTCATTATGTCCTCATATGCACTGCCATGTCAATTGGACGGAACACATACCTGGCTTTTCTTTTTCATCCGTGGGTACCTGTGCATGCGCACAACTGTGCCTAACTTTCCAATCACATTCCTCGATGTCTTGCTACTTTATCCTAAAGTGGCATATTCAAATTTCAACCACTTTGGTTGTTATGACATTTCATACCTTTTCATTTGAACACCTCTAATATTAATTGCACTGCCATAGAATTAGCAACAATTAAAAAGATCATCTCAAAATTTGAAATTAATCTGTCTTGTAAATATATTTTAAATTTTAAACTGTTTGACAATATTATTATTTAGCCAATATTATGCAATTTCCCCCAATTATGGTTTTTAATGAATTTATCATCTAAAAATTTTCTTTTTTTTTTTTTTAAATATTCATGTGTAAATGTAGTTTTAAATATTTTCCTGCTTGTAATATGTAATCATCTTATTCTAATTTGAAATAAATCTCTCATGTAAACATTTTTTTTAACTTAAACTGTTTGGCAATATTATTATTTATACATTTAAAATAGGACATCATTTCCTCCATGTACTGTTTTTAAATAGGTATTAAATTATTTTATAATTTTCTTTCATTTTTAATATACTTGTGGAAAAAAAAGAAAAAAAGATATAATGTTCAATATTTTTCTCCTTTTAACACATCATTTAATTCTAATTTGAAAGTTTTTTCTTTTTTTTTTTTTTTTTTTTTTTACAATTGGTAACATGGTAACAGTAAAACAATAACTTTTTCTAAAATATGAAAAAAAAAAAAAAAAAATCTGGAAATATTGAAAATTGAAATAAAACCTAAAAAAATTAGCAAAAATAAATGCAGTCTGCTGACAGCAAGAATAGCTTTAAAAAAATTATTAAATTCCTATGCATAGTTTTTGCTCCTATAGCACTTTAATGAAACAACTTTATCGAATTTTAACACAAGGTAATTCTTTGATTTAAAATATATCTGCTTCAATGTATTTATCAAACAAATCTCTATAATACTACTCCTTTTCATATTTTTGTATGCAGTAATTTTCTTAATATTAGCAAAGAAAGACCTCCGGTCACAAAAAATTCATTGATAGTGGTGGTGACAATGTTAGATTTTTTTTTTTTTTGAATAAAGAGTTAAAATGTGAAGTATGAAATTCCCTCAAAAGATGGTGATACCAAAGTTCTGCTATGGTCATTACACAAGCTATCTCTAAATGTTTCCGGACTGAATAAAAAAAATTGTTTTGTGTTTTAATCTAATTATTTATTATATCGCAATAGTTTTTTTTTTTTGTTAAGAAAAAAAAGAAAGTCATTCATTATTTATTGTAGCATAATTGTAATTAAAACGAGAGTTTAATTATGTTTCTGATATTGTAATTTATATTCAAATAATAATTATTAAGTTATAATTTTTGTAAAGTGATTATTATATATTTATAAAATCTTAGAATTATTCAGAAGAATCAAAAGAAATATTTTAAAAAGTAGTAAAATTATGTATGGTAATATATTTGTTGCTGAAAAATTGTTATGAAATCATAATATGTTAAGCTCTTAAAAAATAACAAAATCAAATCAAATATCTGAAAATAAATGTAAAATTATCACTGAGGAATCCACAGATTGATTACTAGTTAAATTATTTACCAACTGAGCAAGATCTTTCACGGATATGTTTCACTAAAAATGAAGAAAAAGAAAGCATGCATGCATGCAAATACAATAATGAATTGTTGTGCATTTGCAGTGAAATTCCCATCAAATAACAAAGTCCTATTTTTTCATGCAAATTACGTAAAAAACAAGAGTTTTCCTAGAAACAGGTGAATTCTTATTTGCTCCATCTAAAACACATTCATATTATATATTAATTTTTAAACCAATTGCCCAGGCCATTTTCAAGAAGAAAAAACAATATTTTAAACAATATCCAGTTTACTTTTAAAATGGCCTGGTATGTATATTTTAAAAAATCTGACAATATGAGCTATATTTGCTGAATTATTAAATGATGGCTTTTTTATCTTAAGCTAGCTGTATATATGAGTTCTGCCATTCTAAGATTTTAGGCTTAAGGCTGCATCACTCGGAAATACTATTGTCTCCCATGATTGGTTGGTTTCATAGTGTGTTTTAGAAAAACAGTATAATATTAAATGTGCTTCGCTACTGCTAATTTTATAATTATGCCTTATGTATTTCTAATTCATAAGTACATTAAAGACTGATACTCAGTTCCATTCACATTCTTAGAATGACATTTTGATAGTTCTATAATATACGGTTTACCTTTTAAAAATTTCATAAAAGTAAAGGGTATAGGGATAATGTGATATTTTATATTCGTTATGGGCAAAGTTGCAAAAACCCTTTTAAAAAGATGAATTTTTAAGATTTAATGGTTTGTAATTCTTTTTTTTTCTTTGTTAGTTTGAGTAATATTATAAAAATGTTAATAGAAAGATAATTCAATAAAAAAATGTCCTATGAAAAAAGTTTTTTTCTCAAAAATTATAACCAATAATCAGTTAAAAAAGAGAGAGAAAAAGGCTTTAAGATTGATAAAGTGAGTGACTGCAGAAATTCACCTTGATTTCACAGATAAAATTTCTGTATTAAATAGATTGGATCCAATGGAGCTATTGTGAATTATTCTATTTTGGAATCTGTAATTAATTATCCAAATTGTATACTGTTAGTGAATTTCCTAAAAATACATATTAGAAATTTCATACAGAGGAAAACTGAAACAAAACAACTCCAATAGAAAGGGGAGGGAACATGAAAAAACTATTATAAGACATTAGATTTAGAATAAAAACATTAACAGGATCCTAAACTGCTACAAATCCCAACATAGCAATCAAATTTGCAAATCGTCCAGGATTTAAAACACAAAATTTATTAGGAATATAAATTAAATTTAGTAAACTTGTAAACAGAGTGCCAAATAAATTTCAAAAGATGAAGTGCAAGATTCATCAATATGCTATTAGGTATGAACATGTAGTAGTTTACAGGTTGTATTGTTTGTTAATTTCTTTCACTGTGGAAGCAAATAAATTTTGATGCAAGATAAATTAAAATGCAAATGAAAGAGAGGATTTATCTTTTTAACCCCCTTCCCCCCCTTTTTTTTAGTTAATTTTCAAAGGAAAAAAATATGAAATGCATATATTTTTGCATGCTGGTTGGCTTGATTGATTAAAAAAAGGCGGGGGGGGGGGGGATTTTTTGAAACAAATTTTAGAAAAAGAAAAATAATTGGCAACAGTCTTTTACATCTTGCAACAAATATTTTAAATCTAAAGATACAAAGAAATACAGTCAGCTAAAATAAACGATACATTTTAATCTTCAAAACATAGCAGAAAAGCATGAACAGCCATTTAATGAGACAATAAAAGTTTCTTTTTTTTTCCTTATATCTATGCTGAGAAAAATATACTTGCTGAGCCATCTTCATACTGAAATATGCAATATGAAACCCAATTTTGATATATTTAGCTTTTTCTGTGCAGTTTGCCAAAATACCGGGTGCGTCATAAATTCGTGCAAACTTTAAAAATTTATAATAAAAAAACTAATGCTTGAAAAAAATTTTGGTTTGCGCAAATATGATCAGACTGATTTTAGATATTTTTTTCTATGTATAATAAAAAATGATTCTAAAGTTAGACAGAGGGTGATCAGATGTCCATTGGATGGTTAAACATTCTAAAAGAATGGTGAATCTACAAATATTGCACTGCGAAAGTTGCGCATGTTGAGCATCTTTTACTACTTTATAATAAATACAGAGTGTCATGTTATTGTGATTTGTTTCATTGTCTGATTTGCATAAAATGTCTCAATATGGGATGTGAACGCCCTCTATCGGCTAGATTTTGGAATAATTTTCTATTTACCAAAATTTTTTCGGAGCATTACTTCGTTTATTATGAATTTTTAAAGTTTGCACGAATTTATGACGCACTCTGAATACCAAAAAGAAAATCATTTGGTTTATTAATTCAGGAATTAGGAAAATTTAAAATTTAGAACTTCTATTAAATTCATTTGTAATTGTTGCAAAGCAGATTGCAATGCACATAGTTTTTTAAGCATAACTGAAGCTTCTAAAAAACTTTCTGTAAAAGAAAAAAAAAAAAGTTGTAACTTATGAATTTTTTAACAAAAGTTTATTTCTAAAACAGATTTGTGGATTGCAACTTATAAATATTCATGCATTTACTACTAAAATGCATGTAAATAAAAACCCTAGATTTTTTTTTTTTTTTAAATATGGAGTGGATTAGAAATATGTTTGCTTTTTTATATCTTGTATAGATAGTTTGTAGGTTCATATTCTCTTATAAAAAATAAATAAATAATAATGCTACCTAACTTTGAGTTTCTAGTCACAAGGATAATGGAAAAAAAAACTGTGTTATCAATTTTTGTATTGTTGTATGTATGGATGATGAAGAGAGAAAGAAATTATTTTGAATATTTCATTCATGGTTATTAATACTCCTTTTACTGTTTTCATGTGTCTTCCAAAATTAAATAAATAAATAAAGAAGTCCTGGTATTTTTCTAAAATAAATTTATTTTATAATTAATTCAAATTTAGAAGCAACAGGAATAGATAACCTTAGATGTAGAACCTGTAAGAAAAATTAATAATATTAATAGGAAAAGTGCAAATTTAATTGCACAATTGAATATTAAATTTAAATAAGAATGATGCATTATAAATATAAAATGCATATGCAATAAGACTTGCTAAGCAGAGTTGGCAAGTTTCTGCCAGAGTGGTTAAAACTGGCATGGCAGAAACTAAGAAATAATACTAATAAGAACTTTAACCTGCATTAATTCACTATTCACACGTGTATTTGATATGTAAACAATTAAGTTCAAAATTAAAACTAAAGATTTTGTTCAACTTTTTATTAAGTGTTGCCACTGTTCTGGTAAAAATATCATTTTGTTTGCAAAATGACCAACCCTGAATTGTATACAACATTTTTCTGTAGGAACATAAAAGCTTTTTGTTTAACAAGGAGAGGACCAACCTTGGTAATCACATATTTTGATTATTTTAATATATGTTGCAGAGCAGAGACACTTCCTTAGCTTCAGGTTCCATGAATTTTATGCAACACTCCTTAGTTCTTGAGAAACAGAATAAAATGGGGGGGGGGGGGGTAGGGGTCTAATATTATGACACAGCTTAAATATTTACTTCGAAAAGAAAGGATAATGTTAATCATAGCTCAGTTGATATGATGTTCGCTCATTGTCCAGCGTGCTCGGGTTTGATTCCGGGGCATGCTACATTTGTTTTTCTCACTTTTTGTTTCATAAATATATTTGTAATTATAACTTAATAATATCAATTAAAATTTTTAATATTGTAACTCAACTACAATGTTAGCATTTGATTTTCAAACCATTATTTCTTATTATTTAAAGAGATTTTTTTAAAAAGTTCAATCTATTTATTGAATAATAAAAATGCCAAACTCGTTACAAAATTTGTAGTGGCACCTTCTATTCATTATAAAATAAAACATATTCAAATAAAATAAAAATAAAAGCAGGGAAGAAGATAAATCTGAAAGTAAAATAATTCAAAAAGTAAGCATAGATATTACAAAATTTAAAAATCTTTAACATGCAAAAATAGATTGTAATTTAATTATTATGCTATTTTTTTAATTTAATTATGTTTGTTGCTTATATTATCATACATACACAATACATAAATGATATTTCTTTAAAATCACAAACAAACTGACACAATTGTTCAATATTATTGCATCAATAAAAAATTTATGAAATGCATTTTAAAAATGATTTTTAAAACATTAACAATTTTGGATCTATTTATAATGTTTTATGCAACTATTTAGTTACAAATAAAAAAGCAAATAGGTTAAAATTAGAATCGATATACATTATTATATTTTTTAATTGACTATGAGATTATTATATTATAAGATATTTATAAAACAAAAAATTTAAAAAATATATATATATACGACCAACCATATCCTTTCTTTTCAAAATAATATATATTAGACTCCCCTATATTTCAAGAACTATGAGTGTTGTATAAAATCCATTCAACCTGAGGTTTAAAGGTCTCTGCCTTACAACATATATTAAAATAATTAAAATCGGTAAGTACCAAGATTGGTCCTCTCCTTGTAAAATTCAGTTATAGTAAAGGATTTTATATATATATATAAACACATGTAAAGCTAAAATATTTTGCCTTAAAAATTTAATTTAATTTTGCTTTACTTTTATACAATTCCTATTTTAAACAACCAGAATGAATACAAAGCAATATTTACCTGAAATGCATTATCATATTGCCAAAGATTTGGATCAATTTCTTCACCATTGAGGATCACAGAAAAAGTCTTTTGTTGATTGCAAATTATCAAATAACCGAATTCCAAATTTTGTCCTTCAGGATAATTACTGTTTGTAATTTTTGAAGAAAGGATGGATTTTCTCTCAAACTAAATATATTTTAAAAAAAAAAAGAAAAGAAAGAAAAAAAAGTATGTACTTTTTTGTACATTACTGTAAACAATCTTATTATAGAATTAATATTTTATATAGTAATTTTAAATAATATTTTTTTTGCATCCTTTAACTGAAGTGCAAAAGATGTAAAGATAACAGTAATTTCTGCTCCTAATGGAAGTCTTAGTTCTTTTAAATTACAAAGAGATGTAAAGATATTAAGCTTTCTTTTAAATTATTATGAGCCTTTTATATATTTATTTAGCTTGCTAAAATTTCATTAATGATGTGCTTAGAAAAGTATTTTTAATACTGCAAGATTTTTTATTGGTTGTAAAATTTATTCTAACTATTTATTAAATCATATATATTATTTCTATTTGTACATATTATGTTAAAATTCCACTTTATATCCACATATTAAACACACACAATGAATGACACATCATAAAAGATTTTTGTAAAGACTTTTGACATAGGATAGCCACATTTCATTAAAACACTGAAAAAAAGTATAGTAGCAAATAATTTCAAAGGTTGTGGTGCAAAAACCTTACAAAGTTGCACTATGACTTTTTAAAAAATATATAAACGATTTTTTTTTTTTTTTTTATAAAAACATCAATCTGGTAATTTATAAATCACCAAATTCCTATATTTCTGAATAATGAATCATGGCTTTATGCTTGATTTATCATAGTATACAAAAAAAAAAAAAAAAAAAAAAAAAAAAAAAAAGAAAGAAAAAGAAAAGAAGATTAAATATATATATTTTTTTAAAATAATTCTTCTAAATTAAAGAGGAATTAAGAATAATAATAAAAGCCAAATAATACTGAAATTCTTCAATTACAGTTTAAATATTTAATTCACTTAATGAAATTGTTAATTAATTATATCAAAAATTAAAATATGTTATGCAACAAACTAAAAGTTTTACTATACCTTTTGGTAAAAGAATTCCATTAAAATATAAGTTTTGTGTTCTTGTGTTTCTGAAAGTAAAACAATAATATTAAATGTACAAAGAAAAAAAAAAAAAATCACAAAATAACACAAAAATTAATATAATTTCCACGTGAAAATTTTATATCTATAATAAAAAAGAAAGTTTCATTCTATCTGTTTGTGTGTGTGTACGTGTGTCTGTCCATAATTTTTAACAAAATCACTTGTACAAAATTGAAAATTTGTGTGAATGCAATCCAACACATGTCCGAATATGTCTGAAGCACAGAATTCTAAATTTCTAATAATTAGTTGTGTTAAACTAAGTTTTAGTTTAGTTTAACTCAGTTTAGTTAAGTTTTAGTTTAGCTTAGTTAAGCTTTAGTTTCATTAAAAATCCAAACTAAAATAATACAAAATTATTTACAATTCAACTAAAACATGGATTTTAATCAGACCTCAAAGAAAATTCTTACTCAAATTACTTTTGCAGGATAAATAATAGACTGAAGGTTTTCAAAAATATTCATATCTCAAAATCTATTGGTACAAATTTTAGACACATATGCAAAAAAAAATTCTCTTTTGGAATTTCTAAAATTTTTTTTTTTAATATTCCATTAACAAATTGAAATATCCATTAAAAACCAATTTCAATTTACTTTTATGAATCTGACATTGGGTCATAATTTAAAAAAAAAAAAAAAAGGTTTGCCATAATTTATGAAGTTGCTTTATTTCTAATGACTGTTATATATATTTTTAATATTGCATTTACAGATTTGAAATTAACACATCTATATGTATTTTTTTAACAATAAATATCTAATTTTCTTTAAAATGTAGCAAATATTGCATTTATAGAATTAGAATTTATATGCATCTATGCATTATTTATTTATTTTTATGCTAAATAGAAACATGTAACTTAAAAAAAAAAAAAAAAATCCAAGAACTTTTTATCACAAATTTAATTTTTTAAAAGAAAAAGACAATTTCCTACACCACATTATCAAATCTCAGAATTTCCCCCCTAACTGTCATTATTTTAACTACTTTTGATTAAACATCACATTTAGTCCACATGACATAATAATATGATAGAGACTAACAGGCCTAACTAGTTTCCACCACACAACCACTATCTTTCGGATTTCAACGCAACTGATTCCAAGTATTACAGTTATCTTAATAATTCCTCTCTACAACATTACATTTATGTTAAGTACATATCATTTTCTTTGTAATCATAATTTCTTAAAAATTTATTCCAAGTTTAGGTGTTAGTTCAATTCGTAGACCAAGCATTGCAATATTCTAAACTAGGACTTCCTTCAGAGGGATTAGTCTGAGCGATATTGCTTAGAACAGAGTTTTAAAAATAATATGCTAAAAGTAAAAAGAGATTCTATCTTTAATTGATTATATATTGTCACAAATTTAGATGATAAAAAAGAGCAAGGTAAATGGTACATTTGCAAAATATTACATACAAATTCCTATACAGGGTTAAAAAATGGGAAATCAAACTATACAAAACAGTCACGCATAAGTAAAAAATTTGAAGAATACAGCTAACAAAGTACTAAAATATCATGTATCGCAATTTAAACTCTTTGAAATGACGTAAAGAATATACACATCAATTTTAGTACCTAAAATTGGCGCAAATCTTGATGGTTGAGTAGAATGAGGGATTTTTTTATATGGTTTGTACTTCCCTCAAATACATAGAACAAAATAATTAATATATATAATAATATAATATCTACATTTGTTTTCAATGTATGCGATAAGGTTTTCGATAAAAAATTGGGGGTATTCTCACTTAAAAAAAGATACATAAAAATCCCGAAAACACCAACAAAGGAATACAATTTGTCGTTTCGAGTGTGTTCCAGATATGCTCAATCTGATTTAAATGGGTCGTGCATGCTGGCCACTACATACGCTGATTTGTTTTCGTTTTAAATCCATTCCCATGAAATTAAGCTGTATTTTGCTTTAGCATACATAAAATAAAACGAATCGGCAATCATGAATGTAGTAGAGAGTTTACAGAGGTATATGCTGCATACTTTCTCGATTTTTTCAGAATCACCTTATCTCCCTCGCCCTCTTTCTCAAAAAGCCGCAGTACATACATTCTAGTATATATTATATAACTTGGGCATATACTCTGTACTAAGAGCGTATATTCTCTGTTTTTAAAGCTTTGAGCCGTGAAAGTGTCATCACAAGTGATTTACAAATCTGAACATATTTTTTCCAGCATAACATGCTGGCTCAAATACGCCAATGTGAACTCGATTACGCCATTTTACCGGAAAAAGGTTATTATTTAAAAGGCCTGCTAGTGGCAATTGAGAAAATGATTCTATGATAAAATTCTTAGATTAGTAAAGCTGAAAAGTTAATTCCTCAAACCACCCCTCATACTATTTTATAACGGAATTCTTTTGTGGTGACGTGTAAATGAATAATAAATATTTTTGCGTGGCATGTTTTACAAAATATGTATTCTAGTGCTCTTCATAAATGCATATCAATTTCATTATGTTTCGATGGGTTTAACATTATTAAAAAGAGCTTGGAACTATTTCATCCCATCGGCCGTAATGTAACAGAATACTTTTGATTGTCCCTGTATTCGAATTTATCCGATTTTATTAAAATTTGAAACGACTCAACAATATTCGGCAACAAATAGATATTTAAAATTTCAAACGATTCCGTAGGATAGTTTTTGTGCTGTTATATGTGGAGATACAGACGAACGGATCAGACGGCGACTATAGTTACTAAATATTTTATATTAATTAGGGACACACCTAAAAAAACAGTTAAATTTAAAAGCGCACGCCGAAATTGAAAACGCATTTCCCGAAATTATTGCTCAACAGTATTGTAACCGATTTCTTTTGTGTGTCCTTGTAATTGGATTAAAAATGCTATGAATATCCTGTTATAACTTAATCGTAATGAAATTCAGTGGTTTATACAAGTTTCGTAAATTTGCAATAGCGTAATTTCATTAAAATACTCTGCAAAGGATTTCCTCCAATAGACCATACTGTAATGATAATCTTTTTAAGCAATTGAATAATATTATGCATGACAGGAGTTATGAGTTAAGGAGCTCCGAAAGAACTTGGTTTGCAGTTAGATCTCACTTCTTTTATTAGCGAAACCTTTAACGAACTTGGCATTCTTTCACTTTCATGTTTTTACAGGATATGATTATTTTTTTGTCAAATAAGTAGGTATTTGTTCCCTTTTTGAAATAAATAGGTTAAATTAATTAAATTAGTTTTATTTAATATTAATTAATCTTTCAGCTTTTTCCTGCATTTATTCACTGTTTTTTTTCAGTGAAATTTAAAAATTTAACATTAGAACTGCTTATGTTCCTTTAAATTCCACTAATAAGGATGTTTCTTTTACGTGATTGGGTACTATTTAATTATTTCGTCGACCAGAAACGTTTGTAGCCAACTTGGTAAAATATCGCTATATTGACGGCAAAAATTACGCTCCAAAAGTCATACTAACATGACGCTATTTCTGGTATTTTGCCAAATTCCCATAGATTCCCATTGTAATCTAGTAATTTATCCAATAATTTTGTTAGAGCAAGGACTGTCGCCATCATTTTGGCATCTTTTTTTTCTTTAAATCGGTTCGCTGACTACCCAAGATTGCTTAAATATTGCTATTTAGAAAGTTTTTAGAACGCTTTTCGCGCATTTTTACCCCTTTTAAATTTTGTATTTGTTAATAAATGTTCTTAGTGATCATTTATATCTTATAATTAATGAACATGCCAAATTTTATGTTTTTAAGTCCTTAACATACAGACATCGCATTTTTAGAACGCTTTTTGCTCTTTTACCCCCTTTGGATTAGTGGAATTGACATAAGATATAACCTATATTGGAGCAAGGACTATCATCATCATTTTGATAACATTACTTTTAAGATCGGTTTGTTGTTTGCTAAAATTGCTTAAAAATCCCAATTTAGAACATTTTTAGAACACTTTTCGCACATTTTCACCCTTTTTGAATTCCATATTTTTTATCAAATGCCGTTAGAGATCATTTATATCTTATAAATAATTAACATGCCAAATCTTATAGTTCTAGGTCCTTCAGTAACACAAAAGTTGCATTTTTAGAATGTTTTTTGCTTCTTCACCCTCTTTTGGTTAATGGTATACACATAAAATATAGCCTATGTTTGAACCGGGGCGAATACCTTCATTTTGGCATCATTAATTTTGAAATCGGTTCAGTAGTTTCAGAGATTAGCCCCGATACTCGCCAAAACTGTCGCCAACTTGGCACTATTTCTAATATTTTGCGAAATTCCCATAAACTCTAAAATGCCAAACTTTATGTTTTCAGTCCAGTCCCTTAATATACAGACATCGCATTTTTAGAATGTTTTTGCTCTTTTACCTCCTTTGGGTTAGTGTAATCGACATAAGATATCCTATGTTGGAGCAAAGACTGTCATCATCATTTTGATATCATTACTTTTAAGATCGGTTTGTTGTTTGCTGAGATTGTTTTAAAATTGGTATTTCGAACTTTTTTAGAACGCTCTTCGCGGATTTTCACCTATTTAAATTTGATATTTTTTAGCAAATGTCATTAGTGATCATTTATATCTTATAAATAATTAACATGCCAAATTTTGTGCTTCTAGGCCCTTCAGTAAAACAAAAATCACATTTTTAGAATGTTTTTCGCTTCTGAACCCGCTTTTGGTTAGTGGCACAGACATAAGATATAGTGTATATGTTTGAACCGGGGCGAATACCATCATTTTGGTACCATTACTTTTGAAATCGGTTCTGTAGTTTCAGAGATTAGCCCTGATACTCGCCAAAAGTGACGCCAACTTGGCATTATTTCTGGTATTTTGTGAAATTCTCATAAACTTCCATTGTAATCCAATAAGTTACCCTCTAATCAACCATTAATGTTTAATTAATGGTGATTTCTGATTTTTTCCTATTTATAGATCCAATAACCTATCTCCACATCAAATTTCAACTTCCTAAGTCACCTGGAAGTGGTCAAACATTTCTATGAAAGAGTCAGTGAGTCAGTGGTAAAAACAGTGGTTTTCAGACGTCAATTTCTCGTGAACGGTAAAAGATTTTTTAAAACAAATCTAGGATTCGGAAATTAGAAGATGGTCTTATACGACACAAAAAATTGCAAGTGTGTAGGCCAAATAGAATTTAAGTTATTGAGGGGTCAAAAGTGGCTCGAAATGGTTCGGGTAATATAACCTACGGCCGGTGCGTCGCCTTTTACTTTGTGAACTTGGCTGACACACTGCCGTGTGTCTAGATGTAACCAGATATTTTGTTATTTCTATGTTAGCCGGTCGCCAATCTCGCTATTAGCACATCTTGTTTTTCGTTTTTGCAAATAGTAGCAGTTTTTTTTTAATGTGTGTAGTTTTAAAACTGTGCAATCAGAAAAAAAAAAGAAATCAAATAAAGAAAATCACAAACATGCTATTAAATTATGTCAGAAATTAAAAATTTAGTGCTAAAATAGCTTTTCATAAAAAAAAAAGTTTTTTTTTTTCTTTCAATTTAAAAAAGAGATTTTCTTGTGAATAAAGTTAACGTGCACAATATTTTTGCTGCATGTGCTCTAAACTTTATGAATATCTTCTACTGATAGAAATGACATACTTTAAATTTCCGCGACGTAACAAATAGCTTTTTATCAGTTTTTTTTTTATATAATTTTAAAACTGTTTGGAACTAATTTTTCGTAGTAGGTGCATTCATCAGGTTATCTTCATAGGTACCTTCTGGTACAAACAAAATCGAAATCCAACAAGTATTTTTTGAGATTTGCTTGACAAAAGAATTTTGTTTGACTTTTAATATAGTTTCGTAGCTGTATATGTCCAGAAAGTAATACTGCGCTGTGTATTAGCCTTCGCTTGGCTCAGGCAATTACTATTTACTCCATGTGTTTTGGTTCGGTTGCCTATGAAAATATCAAGCCTGTGAAAAATGACGCACACCAAGTTTCTGTGACGTATGCAAATAAATTTTGCTTTTTTATCAGTTTTTTTAATATAACTTTCAAACTATTTGGAACTAATTTTTCGTATGTAGTGCATTCACCAGATTACCTTCATAGGTACCTATTGGTACAAACAAAATCAAAATCCGACAAGTACTTTTTGAGATTTGCTTGACGAAAGAATTTTTTTAAATTTTAATATCGTTACGTATCTTTGAGTATAAAGATTTCGCTTCGCTCAGACAATTAGTTATTTGCCAAAAAATAAACTGTACTTCCTTTCCTCTTCAAGGGTTTTTCTCTTAACTGTGTCTATTTCCTAGCTCTTTCAGATTTCAATACAACTAATTCCAAACGTTATAATTAATTTAATAATGACACCATAACGTTAAAGTAAAATTATGAGTAGTACATACTAATTTTCTCTAAGTAATTTCAGATTTTTTAAAATTCCATTTTAGAGTGCCTGTGTTTCTATGGGCCCAATGATAATGGGGTTTGATTCATTTGACTTGATTGTGATAGCCTTACAGTTTAGTTTTATTTTTTACCACCAGAGGGAACATGTCTATCACAGGTTCTATGGGCCCAATTATGATGGGGTTTGATTCATTCAACTTTGATATTGATACCCTTACATATTTTAGTTATTATTTAATTTCTGAGTGATACTTACTACTGCTTCTGAATAGTAATTTCAGAAAATTTCTTAAATTCTTATTTTAATCCCCCACTCCCTTGATAAATATATCTACTGATAGGTTGTATAAAGGAGTTTTGTTTAGATAGATTGCACTCTCTGGTGGTGGAATGTGAAACTAAAAGATTTTGCAGCATGTTCACAGCATGCCTGCTTTATAGTGTTACAGACAGTGGTTACTACAGTGTTGGAAAAAATTATAAAGCTGATAGAAAAATTTACAAAAATCAAAAAGTAATGGAATTATTGATATCGCAAATTTTATTTACATTTGCATGATCAACATCGCAATAATATGCATAAACTTTGTTTAGAAAAACGGAAGAGGGAGCATAAATTATGCTGATTTCTTAAAACCAATGAAAAACAACTTGGAAAAAATTATAAAGCCGATGGTTCTAGCCTCATTTGGCATGATGCCAAACTTGAGAAAGCAGATCTCGAGTAAAGTTTAGGCAAATGTAAATGTGTTACGTGCATTCATTTTGTATTTGGTGTGTTTAATACAATGCCAAGAGGAAAAAAATTATCCAATGGTGAACAAATTAAAATATTAACTTTAAATGAAGCTGGAATGTCTGGTTCTAATATTGCAAGAAAAATAGGAAGGTCCAAGGCTGCAGTAAACAGTTTTCTCAGAAATCCCGAAAATTACGGCAGTAAGAAGCGTACAGGAAGACCGAAATCCTTAACTGTAAGGCAATCAAGACAAATCCGGAAGCTAGCTTGCGCAGAAAAAATGTCGTCAGCTCAAATTCAAGAACAGTTACAATTACCCTGTACAAGCCGAACAGTAAGAAATGTTTTAAGTAACAATCCCATTGTTCAATTAAAAAAATTTAAAGGAAAACCTCCTCTTTCTAAGCACCACAAAAATGCTCGCTTAGACTTTGCACAAAAACATTTAACTGAAGGCACAAATTGGAGAGATGTTGTCTTTTCCGATGAAAAGAAATTTAATTTAGATGGACCCAACGGCTATAAATTCTTTTGGCATGATTTACGACAGGAACCTCATATTTTTTCAAAGCGTCAGTTTGGAGGTGGTTCGGTAATGGTTTGGGCTGCATTTGCTGCCTGTGGAACCACTCCAATTGTCTTCATGCATAACAAAATGAATTCAGTTATGTATCAAGATATGTTAGGAGATTATTTATTACCCATTGCTCCTCTTATAACTTCGGGAGACTGGACATTTCAGCAGGACAACGCTTCCGTTCATGTTTCGAAGTCAACTAAATCTTGGCTGGAAGCTAATCAGGTGAAATGCCTTCAATGGCCAGCTCGTAGCCCCGATCTGAACGTAATAGAAAATCTCTGGGGAATTTTAGCCCAAAATGTTTACAAAAATGGACGACAATTCAATTCAAAGTTAGATTTGATGAATGCTATTAAAAACTGCTGGAACAATATTGATGCAAGTACTTTGTGTGGTCTGATAAATTCAATGAACAAGAGACTAGTCAAAGTCATCGAAAAAAAAGGGTCTCACATCGATTATTGATGAAATACATGTATCGACTTTATAATTGTTTCCAACTTTCTTTGTACAGAAAATTTTCTTAAGTCTATTAACCTTTTATTAATGTAGTTAATAATGAATTTCTTTTTTTCTTTACTTCCTTGTAGCATATAATGTATATGTATGAAATTTCACAAATATTCCATCTTTTCTTTTTTAATTATATCATATTTTCAAGTGGCTTTATAATTTTTTCCACCACTGTAGTGTTGAATGTTTATTATATTAGAACATTGTGACCTTGGCAGTGGAACGTAAAATGAAAGGATTTTGCAGTGCATACATATAATTCCTATACAGTGCTGAAAGCAACAGGGACACATGCCAAAGTTTCATTTGGATGGCAAATTGTTTAGAACATAATGTGCCTCCTGGCAGTGTAAAAAGGAACAAACAGGTCTTGAAAAACATGTACAGCAAGACACTATATGATGTCACAGGCAGTGTGGATACATGTCAGGGGTTCATTTATAACATTGCATTTCCTCATGATGAAAGATGAAAATAAAGATTTTCTAGAAATAATCAGTGAAAATCAAAAAAGCATTTCAGTCAGAATTTCAATGCAAAAAAAAAGTTATGTTTACATTAGTGATTTCTACAGTTTATTATCAATATTTTAGCACGGAAATTAAGTAGTTGTCAGAAACAACTGCCCCCCACCACTTCTCCTTTCTTTCCTGTGGAACTTAAACTTTTTTTTTTTAAATAGATTTTTCACACAGTTAGCAGGTTTTTTATATTTCAGACAAAATCAAGTTAAAGACATAAAATCTTACAAATTTAGGAATCATTTGGGATTATTATTACAGGCCTGGGCAATGCCAAATGGATCAGCTAATCTATAAGGAAAATTAGTACACAATTTTGTTTCATATATATTTATACATTTTCTTTTATATTCATAAAAGCCTTCCAATTTTTCAAAGGTCATATTTAAAAATTCTTTTTGTCAACTTCTACATTAGCATTTTCTATATTTCTTTTCTATAATGAGACATGCTATTTTTGATTTATCACACTATTAAAAAAAAAAAAAAAAGAAAAGAAAAGAAAGAAAGAAAGAAAACAGATTAAATGTTAAAAATAAATTAATGTCAGTCAATAAATGAATAATAAAAACATTCATATCACTAACTTTAGAAACTATAGTTTTTCTTTAGATTAATAAATAAAATTACAATGTGCATCATGTAAATATGCTAAAATTGTAAATTTATTTTACAAAGGAATGACATTTTTATAATAAAAAGTTTCCTCTCTCCTTTTATTAGAGAATCAGTTTTTTAATATTATACTTATAGCTTGGTTTTTTAAACCACAGCTGATGGTGGAAAAATTAACTATAAGAGGTTTTATTGCAAATGGTTTAAAAAATTAAAAATTTGGGCATTTCTTCCCCCCCCCCTCTTTTATTTAATTTTTAATTAATTTTTAGTAATTAATCCTAATTTTGGGTATGGTTGTTTTAATTATTTTATACCTTTTCAAATGATTTATAAATTCATTCATGCTATACTTAAAACAAAAATAATGCCTTTTTTGTTTGTGCTGTTTATAATCAATTTGGATTTTTAAAAGGAATTACAACACAAACAATATTAAGAACATGGAGACTCTTTACAAAATCTAAAATCAAAACAATATATTACCATATGATACACCATCATCCCAAAATAAAATTCCCTTTGCTGTTCCATTTTCATCTGGAGCTATAAAAAGACCCATTTCTTGTTTACGGCTAAAATGGAGACAAAAAATAAATTTTAAAAAGTATATATACTTAATAAATATATATACATGCATATTATATATACATAATATATATATAATAATGATCTTTTTCTGATAAATAAGCAATGATGTTTTTCCTTTCTTATTACTACTAATTATTATTAATTAAACTTTTTTTTTTTAAATATTTTCTTTTATGGTTATATTTCTGATTTATATATGAAAATAAATAAATATAAGTACATTAAATAAAAGTATAGTATGCAAAACAAGTTTGGAAGATTACATTTTCCACTTCCATAAATATTCCTAGATCAAGTTTCTAGCTGAGTTTATCAATTCTTTATTTTTATTTTCAGATTTTTTAAGGAAATAATACATAAATGATTGTAAACAAATGAAGTAAATCAAATATAAATTACATTAAAATAATACAGATAATAAGAAAGTTGAACATGTAATTAAACTTATAATAATAGTTAGATAAAACTTTCGATATTTTATTTATTTCTTTTATTTATGAAAATGAAATAACTTATTCAATATTTTATAATTTTTATTACAATGCTACAGTTATCGCCCACTTTGCATCGCACCTGTATTGTATTTATGGATATGAGAACTTTCAAATTCCTGTAATTAACTTATTATTCAAATAATTTAGATTATTTCTCAGATCTTTTATACAGAACTACAGTACAATCAAGTGAGGCAAATACTTACCTTTGAGTAGTAGTGACATTTGGTTTCTGGAGGGGTATGATGTAACCACCTCTCACATGTAGATTAATATTACCTTCATCCATTAATGTTATAAATAAGCCATTACCTCCATTTTTTGTTAAACCTCCCTTCAAAAAAAGAATAGAGAAATTAAAATATGATGAACAAATACTTAATAAAAAAGAAAATATAACAATGTTTAATATAATTAAACTACAAAATCACAAAAAGCTGAATTAATTAGTATCTAAATAGAAGATTGACACAGCTAGATAATAGAATATTATATAGGAACTAAATAAAATATTTTTATATTGAAAAAGTTAATTATATTTTCTATAAACTTGTTTTATACTATTCTGAAATTATAATTATATCAACAAAAGGTATAGAGTTTGTCTTTTTAAAGCTCAACAATTAAATGGCTGGGAAGAAAAAAAAGGAGGGGGGAAGGGAATGTAGGAAATATCTCAATTGTACAGAATTTAACATTAAATAAATAGAATTTTCTTATTATTTTAAAAGATGATGAGTTATATTCAAATAACTATCGAATAATAATTAAAAAAAAAAACACTCATTCAAACATTGTGAAACTAAACAGCATATTTTCTTTAGTTCTCAATGGAACTCTCTATCCTTTGATGCTCTTTTAATGAAAATAAAACATATCATTATAAGATAAGAAAGTTTTTTTGCCTTTTTAAATTTAAATAAAGATGGCGAAAATATTTTTCCAAACCTCAAATAAAATGAATGAATACGACAGAGCTCACTTTTCATAATTTAAAATTCCTGATCCAAAAGCTATTCTCATCAGATGTGCTCAAAAATGTCTCATGATGCATTCATACATCAGCAAAGAAGAAGATAATTTCCAATTTATCTCCCTCCAACAATAGTGATGGTGGAGGTTCATAGTAATAAAAAACTTTTACCTTAATAAGAAAGTCTTCAAAAATGCATATTAAAATTTCGAAAGGAAAAAAAAGAAAAAAAAACAGGAATGTTTTTATGTGGGTATACCTGTTTATAAAAATAAAAAAAAAAATAAAAAAAAAAATCTATGGAATGTCAATTACAAGTCTCCCTTCCCAAAAAATTAATGAATTTTCAGTATTTTATAATTTATTGCTGATTGGAAAAACAATGAAAAAAAAAAATACTGTTTTGTGACTACTCACCTTCTATTCTAGGCTGGGTAAAGTGTACCTAAGAAATGCTTTTACTTTACATGTTTAACTATTTTAAATAAAATTAACTTAAAAAAATGCATTTAAAAACTTAAAAAAAAAAAGAAAAAAACATTTAACTTTTTTTTATTAATTTAATTATGTTGTACAATTTAGAACAAAATTTAAATTGTTAAAAAAATTAATTCAAAATTGCTTTTAAAAAATACATAAAATTCTTTTAAACTACAGAACCAATTAAACTTTCAAAATCTCATGGAACACAGAGTTAAACAGGGATATAATATGAATAATGTAACATAAAAAGGGATATAACATGAAATCAGAAATAAAATAAAGTTTGTAGCTATAAAAAAAAATTTTTTTTTTAACCCAATTTAAAATATTTTAAATTATTATTGTAAAAGTACAGAAAAATAAATATATACATTAATTTTACTCTAATATTTTATACTTATTTATTATATGCAACTAAATTTTATTTATGTGTTTATACATATTTTAATTTATGTGTTCATACATATTTTAGTTGATGTGTTTAATAAAAGTTAGAAGTGTAAGTTTTTTAGCTCTCTGAAAAATTTTACTTTTCAGCTAAAAACCCCCATTAACTACTAAAGAACTTGACTGATTTCGATACAAACTTTTTTAATGGTAAAATATAAATATAAGATCATATGTGATAGAGAGTTTTAAAATTTTTTAATTAGTTTCAGAAAAAAAAAAAAAAAAGATTCTGAAAAATTGTCATTGCTCTAAAGTAAAAAGTTTTGTCGCAGAAAAAAATTGCCTGCCATAAGATTTGAACATAATCCGGTGAGTCTGGATTCCAAATTTCATCAAAAAAATCAGATATTTCTTAAAGTATAAGTCCTAAAGCTCACATATTTCCCATAAGATTGCACTCAGTCTTGTCTTCCCTTCAGAAGATCTTCTTTGTAAAACTTCTGTGTTTCAGTATTTTTCTATAACTGCTTAATAATACTGCTTTCAAAATAAAATGTTTCACTTCTGTGTTTTTATGTTTATTTATATCTTAGAATTGCATCCTGACTATTTAGTTTCCTACACAGACAGCAATTATCCTAATCTAATCAGATGAGCAACATTATGTTATTTCTTATATACCGTTAATTTGAAGATGATGAAGGATAGTTAAATTCTAGACAATTTAAAATGTCGGTCAAACAGAAAAACTTAGTAATAATTGCAATAGATCTCACCCAAATTCCTATGAAACGACAAGGAGCTAGACAACCAAAAATGATGGATGACACATTCTGTATTAAATCCAACTTTATTTTAAACTTCCTTTAGAGTGGTGGAAAGTATAAAAAAGAAGTCTCGGCCAGACATTGTACATAACACTTTACTGAATTCCATGGGGAATTTCTTCTTTGAATTCCGTAGCATAAAGATTTCTGACTGGTATGATCAGAGGAGATAATTCTTGACGAACGCAATTCATCCTTAAATTGGGAACTTGGATTCGGCTTTTTAACAGCCGAGGTGCCAAAAATAAACTTTAGAATTGCCATGACATTAATTTAGAAAAACAGGAATAATAAAACTATCATTCCGACTTTTCACAGCAGGTGCTCTGCTCGAATTTTTAACGGGACAAAAACACATCATGAAAATACTATGAAAACTTTTTCTGTTCTCCTCCTAAAAATTCATTGCATTACTTTAAATATCACAGAAATGGGGCCTTCAGAAGTTAAATCAAAAGAGATTTAAAACTATTAGTTAAATTAAGATGACGTAAATTAAAACGTTGTGTATAAAAAAAATGAAACCATACTATTTAAGTTACACAAAAACAAAACAGCAATTCTATTGGTTTAACTAGGCACATCTCTATTTATGCAAGCTGTACGAAGCACTCTAGAGACAAAAAGAAATCTGACGCATGCATACCAAGGAGTACTTACACGGAAGCCATGAGCGGAGAACTCTGCCCAGTCGCAGTGATGAAATGAGTGAAACCGGTGTAAAACACAGAAAACAACACATAGGCGCGAGGCAAAACAAATCTTGACAATCAATGCAAAGCAAAAAAAAAAAAAAAACATGCAGGGGCAGAACGCTAAGAAACAAAACATGATAGTTATATCACATCTTACAGTGTGAGGGTTGAGTTTAACCACAAGATATAACCAAAATAAGAACAACAATACATGCTAGAATGTTTTTCTTGAATAATTTGAATTTTGAACTAGCCCTGTTTTTATTAAAAAACAATTTAAAAAAATGGGCAAAGGACAAACACAATGTGTGTCAGAAATTTTAAATTAAATAATTATAAAAAAGGTAAATATGTAAAATAATAACATTTTAAACATATAACAATTTAATTAAATTATTAATGTACTACAGTATATAGTAAACATGTATATTCTAAAAGTTTAATGGAAAATATTACCTTATAAAAATCATACCACAGACCTTCTGGAAAATAGGCATCTGTTGAAATAGCATGCTATAATAAAAAGAAAGCAAACTTCAAACATACACCAATTGTAAAATTAAAACAAATAAATAAAAGTAAGCATTTCATCTTTTGAAACAGTTTATCTAAAATTTTTATGTTTCTTCTTTCATCACAATACAGATTAATGTGAAATATATATATATTTTCAAATTCCATTATGCAAACAAATAAATGTAAATTATGCAAACCATTTTAAGAATATATACAAGGTTGGACAAATAAATAAAATTACTGATGAGATCATAGAAATATTAAGATATATACTTGAAAAAAAATATATATATACATATATCTTTCAAAGTACTCCCTGCTTTGCTTGATGTGATGCATTTCTGAAAATGATCATACTAGTGTTGTAAACTTCTGGAATAGTCCTAATTTGTTACTGCATTGAGTTTAGTGGTAATGCAGTTTAGATACCTTAAATGTTTGCAAATTTGTGTCCTTTCAGTGCCAATTCAGAGTAAAAATGTGGCATTTTTATCCACCATATTGATGAATCACCACACGACTGCATTAGCTGTTGTTTTTGCTCATCGCCTAAATGATGATGGACAAATCTTTTAAAAAAAATTTACATTAACCCATATCCACAGTTGAAGTGCTTTGAATGATTTCACAGAGAAAATTCAGTTCATCCTCTATTATTCAGATAGACAAACATTGATCTCATAACAGTAATTGCTGAACTCTGTCAGTATCTGTCATTGGTCTTTCACAGTGATGTTCGTTCTTCATGCTTTTACAATCTTCATGAAAGCATTTGAGCAACTGAAACAATGTCTAATAAACAGCTTCATCTCTATACATATTTCACAGTATTTTGTGGTTTTCATTGTGCTTTTACCTTATTTGAAACATGCTTTCATATTGACTTTCCTTTCCTTGACATCATGCACTAACTTTTACTTTGCAGCTAACACATGAATAAACATCTACCAAAGTACTTTAAAACAATATACGTAATTTACTTAAGATAAGGAAAAACATAATGTGCATATCTCACTGTATCAGGCATTTCAAATTTTTGCAAAGAGAGGGGATTTACCTTACTTATTGGTCTCAGAACAAAATTATGTAAGTCCGTCCCAAATAATGCAATTTTATGTAGCATATATCCACTAAATGGATACGCTGGGATTGTAACAGAGATGAAATGGGCCCGTAAAGTAAAAATTCTATTTATTCAGAAATTCAATAAAGGAAAAAAAAGCTTGCTATTTGAGAAAGAATTTAGTCTAAAGTTTTTTTAAAGTCTAACTTTTACAATCCTTTAAAAACCAGTTTGAAAGTGAAATTGTTATTGATGGGATATAAGGAAAAATATTCTATTGATCCTGAAGTATTTGCAGGGTCATTGTTAATAAAATAAAGAAGCCATGGGATATCTTTGTCTAACTTCACTTTCTGTTTGAAATCTTTTTCCAGATTTACAGAAACATGGAACATATGTCTTTCTGCCATAGTTAAATGAGGATATTTTCAAAGTATAAGAGTTGTGACTTTTGCAAATTTCTGCTAGTGATTGTGTATAAATAACAATTTGCTATTTTAAATAAGACTTTCAGGAACATGAAAATCATAAAATGTTCTTGTAAGAGTATACTTAGTATAAATATTTATTTTTATACAAGAAGAGATTTTAAATGACAAAATTAGTTTTGAAACAATTTCAAAATATTAATTAACAATTTTCTACTGCATAGCTTTTGGTATTGGATTTGGGTTCTCATGAAACAAAATTTTTTGAGCTGGAATTTCAAATTATTGGGTTTGGACTCAGAAAAAAAGAATACAAACTTATCTCTAGAGCGGCGATTCCTGACCTCTATTAGTACACAACCCACCTTCAAATAATAATTTTCTCATTCTTATAAAAAAAGAAAAAAAAAGAAAACCCTTATAGTTTTATTACTTTTTACTCACTGTAGATTTCTTAAACTTTTATAGCTCCAAAATTGCTTTTCCACATTTAATATTGATTTCTAACTAATAAAGTATAATTTTTGTGTGTAAAAAAAAAAATAAAAAAATGTTGAGCTGTAAAATTAATTTTTGAAGTTTTGAACCAGTTCAAGTGAGATAATTCTATAATAATAAACTATTATTCATCAAACAGTTGAAAATATCAGTTTTAGAATGAGAAATTTTGAACAGCATATGTAGTAAAAGTTTAATGAATTTGAAAGCCTAATAGATACATTAAAATTTACTGCAAACAAATATAGTTTATAGGTAATAATGTATTATTATTTTTTAATGTACACAGATAAAAAAGAAGAAACTGTTACAGATATAATAATCAATATATAAAGAACATGCTAAATGTAATATATTCAAATTTCATAACAATCTAAAGTTTTTTTTTTCTTTTTTACAAAAATGAAAATTAAGACAAACAAATCAAACTTTTTTTTTTTTTTTTTGGAAAGTATTAATGGAGATAAAATAGATCAGTACTTCTTCTACAATAGGACTGATAAGTAATGCTGGTCCCCACAGAAATTGATAATTAATATCCCATGTAATAGGATCCTTGGGAAATCTATAAAGAAAAGAAAAATATCTAGTTATTAAAACTTCATACAAGCATGGCCAAATGAAAGTACATTTAAAATAAGCACACTGCAAGTTCAGAATAATTAGTAATATTTTATAATAGTTAGTATAATATATTACTACTAATAATTATTAGTAATATATTAGTTATGAGTAATATTTTCTCATAAATCAGTGCAAAATGCCCTCTATTTAAATCAAAGACTGGTCCAGATAAAAATTAAGACTCCCCAAATTTTATTTTGAAAAAGCTAATTCTTCATATACAGTCGAGTCTCTATATAACAAAATCCATTGTTCAGTCTAAAAACTCGTTATATAAAAAAATTTGTTGGATAGAGAACGGCAAAAAAATTTTCATTTAATGTTTAAGTTTCAAAACAGAATTGTTTTTGAGCTGTTTAATTAAGTTTTTGAAAAATTCAATAGAATTTTGCCAGAATCTCAATCATTTTCGCCACTTTTTTTTTCTTTCTTTTTCTTCCTCCAGTTTTATTGATTATTTTCAAAATTATTACCTTATCAGAGAGAATTAAGCTTATCCTAGGAGCAATTTTATGCAGATGCAGTAAGAGATCACACCAGCGTAGAAGACATTTAGCAACAATTCCTCATTCAAATTATCTATCACAAGAAAAAATGCTCCGAATCACGACAAACAACAAGCATCCACTCTAAACTCTAAAAGCAATAAGTGTTAGCTTAAGAGATGAAAATCTGCTGAAAAAGACGACCTTTTCGGCAATTTCCCCCATATCCTGCCTTTCTATCCAAGCCAAGAAACAATGAACATTTTCAAGACGATGGAATAGTTTTATATTTTACACTGTAAAAAAAATTTACGGCAAAAACTGCTGGCAGCAATGTTGCTAGCAGTTTTTGCTGTAAATATTGTAGTAAAATTAGATGTAAATTTTTTTTATAACATCTAATTTTGCTGTAAATTTAATGAATTATTATTTTTATTTATTTATTTTTACTTTGTAGGATGCTTTGTGATAATTACAAATCGCTGCAATAGCAGGCAAATGTTTTAATAATTTCCAAGAACGCATGCTCATCTTGGTTAAACAAAGTTAAGTGTAGCCATGCAAAAAGGATGTTTTTTTTTGGGGGGGGGGGGTAGGGGGAATGACTTCTTTTGGATATAAAGAGTAAGCTAGAGGAATGCAGCTATAAAATATAAACCAGAAATCAACAAAAAAAAATTTCCACAAATAATTTGAAGTGTTTTTCTGAACATATGGAAGAACATTTTTGAAAAAAATCGTTAAACGGAGATATATATTTTGCTATATGGAGATTATTTTTAATGTAATCATGAAAAAATTGACCTTTCCTACAAAATATTCGTTAAATAGAGAAATTTGCTGGATGGAGTTTCATTATAGAGAGACTCGACTGTATATTTTAATTATTGCACCAGAGTTTAAAATGTTTAATTTGTAAAAACAAATTTATCAGAAAAGAAAAACTTTGCTACAATTGAAAAGTTTAATATTAATGAATTATTTGGTTTGAATTTAACTATAAAACATGTTTTTTGTGTGTGTGTGTAAAAATGCATTTTCTAATTAATCTTTTTACTCTTTTATCACACAAGAAAAAAAAACTGTCTTATTTAAAAGAAAATATACATTTTTTGAAACGATTATAAACTCATAAATATAACAGAACAGTGTAAAACCAGTAAAATTAAATGAGATGCTAACCAATCATATTCAATAATTGGCTAGCTTCAGATCCACTCAATTTCTCATAGAGATGATTAAAAAATTGATCAATCTTTGCATTCATTCTTAAGTGGTATTAAAATTAGCAATTAATTTTGCCTCGTGATATGCACTTGAATTGTAGCTTTTTTTCTTCTCACTATTCTTATGTTTGTATAGTCTTTAATGAATTTTGAATTTTTGTAGGGTTTATTGCTAATTTCTTCAATAAGTCCTCCACCTTTTTTTAATATATATATATATATATAGCAATATTTTACAAATAAAGATATTTCTTTGATTGTATAAAACAGTAATATGGTCATTTTATTTGAAAAAGATCTAATTTAACAGAATTAAACAAACATAAATTTATCAGTCATGACAAACAATCACTCAAAAGTTGTAACATGATTATTGAAGATTTAGGAGAGTTTTTAGTGAAAGATGGAAATGATTATGTTTAAAATATTATTTTTACAGATGGAATTTTTCAAGTCTAAAAAAAAAAATACAGCATTAAAAGTAGTTAAGCAACTTTGATTTCATCTTTTACAAACACATCAAGCAAAGTAGGACTGGGATTCTGAGAGTTCCTCACAGTTATGTCATTTTACCGTAAAGCTTAGTAAATTCCTAAATTCTTTCAAATATACAAAAATGAGATGTCTATTTATACCAAGATGCTTTTTATGATTGTTGTATCGTAAAGCTGTAATTTATTTAATTATCAATTAAACCTCAGTTAGGTATAATAAAGATGGCTTGAAAAAAAAGTTTTTACTATTCTGATGAATTGAAAAGTCTTCCATGCTCATTAATGCTATATAAATTATAATTTTTCCAATTATGATGAACATAATCTTTCATATCATAATCACTAATGAGATTAGATTCCTGTAAATTGATGCAAATACACAACAAAAAAGCTATTGAATAGAGTAGATGTCATCAGCATTAAATACCTGGAGAAACCAGATTGTGTGATCATTCATCTTTAATTTTAATAACAGATGCAATAGACACACACACACACATATATATATATATATATATATATATATATGTGGGATTAAAGAATGAAGTATTCAGCAATAAAAGCTAATAAACTCAATGATTTAATGAACGTGCTATCCCAAATGAGACTCGTGTGATGATGCGTGGAAAGAAAGAGGTGTTCTATAGATTTCAGCGATGGCGAATTGGATGGCCTTTTAATGTAAAGCTCAGAGAAGCTTATTTATACTGAATATTATTCAGTTCTACTGTTATTTTTGAATGCTACGTATATATTTTATGTCTATTAAACCTTTTTTTTTATCTTATCAAGAATATTAGTTTTTCTTAAATCATAAGTTAATCACTCAATATCCCATATATATATATATATATATATATATATACAGGGTGATTCCAAATTTTTTTTACAATAAAAGAAGGGTGATAGTACACATCAAGACAAACAATATTATATTAAATAGGACACCAAGGGTCCAAAACGTTTGCTTAAGGAGATAGCCGCCATTAAAGTTTAGGGACCAAAATTTCAAATAAACATAAAAAACGGAAAAATTGGTTGATTGATTTGCGGTTTTCACTAAAATTATTCTTTATGTCGGCATTTTCTTGAAATTAAATTATAAAGATAAATTTTAAAAAATGCCGATAGAGGGCGCTTTAGACTTTGGAGTAACGAACAACTATTTTTTGCCGGTATGTTTTGCATCTCATTAAATGTTTTCGTAAGTTTACACTCATACTTAAATTTTGAGCTCAAAATCTGTAGTTGTGAGTGGTTAAGTAACACAAACTGAGCTGTGTTCAGAGGGTTCAAATTTCAAATGATTAAAAAAAAAAAAAAAAAAAGGAAAAATTGGTCGATTAATTTGCGGTTTTCACTAAAACTATTCTTTATTTAGGTATTTTCGTGAAAATAAATTATAAAGATAAATTTCAAAAAATGCCGATAGAGGGCGCTTTAGACTTTGGAGTAACGAACAACTATTTTTTGCCACTATTGTTTGCATCTCTTTAAATGATTTAGGAAGGTTAGACTTAAACTTAAATTTTGAGCTGAAAATCTGAATAGTAGGGAGTAGTTAAGTAGCACAAACTGAACTGTGTTCAGGGGGAGGGGGAGGTTCAAATTTAAAGTAATTATAGAAAATGGAAAAATTGGTCAATTCGTTTGCAGTTTAAAATAAAACTATTCTTTAAGTCAGTATCTTCTTGAAAATAATTTTTAAAGATAAATCTCAAAAAATTCTGTCAGAGGGCACCTTAAACTTCAGACTAACCAACAATTTATTTTAACCATTATTTTTTGGTTTTAATTAAATGCTTGCAAAAGCATTTTAAATGTTCTCGGAAGCTTAGATTTAAACTTAAATTTTTAGCTCAAATCCTGAATCGTTAGGAGGAGTTAAGAAGCGCAAACTGAAGTGTGTTCAGGAGTTAAAATTTAACCCTCTTTCCTCCTCGAGCACAATTAAATTTTTCGCTACTTAAACACTCCCAACGATTCAGAACTTCAGCCCAAAATTTAAGTCTATGCATTTGAAAGCATTTAATGAGATTAAAAAAATAACAGTTAAAAATAGTTGTACACTACTCCAAAGTCTAAGGCGCCCTCTATCGGCATTTTGTGAAATTTATCTTTAAAAATTATTTTCAAAAAAACACTGATTGATCAAGAAAACTGCTGATTTAAAAATTAGTTTTAGCAAAAACCGCAAACGAATCGACCAATTTTTCCGTTTTTTACAATTATTTGAAATTTGAACCCTCTGAACACAGCTAAGTTTGTCTACTTAACCACTCCCAGCTATTCAGATTTTGAGCTCAAAATTTAAGTTCAAGTCTAAGCTTACGAAAGCATCTAATAATATGCAAAAAATAACGCCAAAAAAGAGTGTTTCGTTACTCCAAAGTCTAAAGCGCCCTCTATCGGCATTTTTTTGAAATTTATCTTTATAATTTATTTTCACGAAAATACCTAAATAAAGAATAGTTTTAGTGAAAACCGTAAGTCAATCGACCAATTTTTCCGTTTTTTATAATCATTTGAAATTTGAACCCTCTGAACACAGCTCAGTTTGTGTTACTTAACCACTCCCAACTACAGATTTTGAGCTCAAAATTTAAGTTTGAGTCTAAGCTTACGAAAACATTTAATGAGATGCAAAAAATACAGGCAAAAAATAGTTGTTCGTTACTCCAAAGTCTAGAGCGCCCTCTATCGGCATTTTTTGAAATTTATCTTTATAATTTAATTTCAAGAAAATGCCGACATAAAGAATAATTTTAGTGAAAACCACAAATCAATGGACCGATTTTTCCATTTTTTATGTTTATTTGAAATTTTGGTCCTTAAACTTTAATGGCGGCTATTTCCTTAGGAAAACGTTTTGGACCCTTGGTCTCCTATTTAATATTGTTTGTCTTGATGTGTACTATCAACCCTCTTTTATTGTAAAAAAAATTCGGAATCACCCTGTATATATATAGAGAGAACATAGATTTTCCACATTATATGACAATATTATATTGAAGACATGAACAGTAAGATATACTATTGATACTGTAAATAACTGTATATTTATCATGGGAGGCTTGCACAGGAAATACAGTAGATCCCTGATAATTCGGATTAATTGTGACCAGACCCAATTCGGATTGTCGAAAATCTGGATTATCCAGAGAATGTGAACAAATGAAATGAAATAAAATAAAACATACTCACAGAAAATCACCTTTATACTGAACATATACAATATTTACAGACAGTAAAAATGTTTACTTTGTAATTATAAAATTTGTCATATTCTGCTGTACCAGTTTTGCAGGCCACATGGTCACACATTCCCTTGAACATAAGTAGTTCGTTGGATATAATCTCCACATGACGTTCAAAAGAAATCATTAATTGTTCAAAATGGGAAGTTGCTTCATTATAGTTTACTAGCGGCCCGCCCTCGCTTTGCTTTGGTACAGCAAGTCGCCCAGTCTCGTGCCACTACTGACACCCGCAAATTGTTACTACCACTTCATCCCATTAAATTCAACTACTAAAAACATTGCCCTCCTTTTAGATAGTCGGGTAAAAAGTAGCCTATATGTTAATCTAAGGTGTCAAACACCTCCATACAAAATTTCATAAAAATCGATCCATCTGTTCTTGAGTTATAAATGGTATAACTAACACGACTTTGTTTTATGTATATAGATTATAATCAATAGTATTCACAGCACACGCAATGTAAATATTTTTTAATTTCATTTTTCTACATCTTGGGTTACATTATTGGCATTTTAGTAAGGATCCCTAATTTTTTTGAAAATATAATATAGCCTATGTTCACCGGAAATAGTGTAGCTTTTCAACGGTGAAAGAATAATTCAAATCCGTCAAGTAGTTTTGAAGCCTATTCAATTCAAACAAACAATCAAATCTTTATTTTTTATAATATTAGTATAGATAATCAATAGTATTCGCAGCGAATGCGATGTAAGGTAATTTTAAGGTCATTTTTCCACACCTTGTGTTACATTATTGGTATTTTAGTAAGGATCTCTCTTTTTTTTTTTTTTTTTTGAAAATATAATATAGCCTATGTTTACCGGAAATAGTATAGATTTTCAATGGTGAAAGAATTTTTCAAATCCGTCAAGTAGTTTCGGAGCCTATTTAATTCAAACAAACAATCAAATCTTTCCTTTTTATAATATTAGTATAGATAATCAATAGTATTCGCAGCGAATGCAATGTAAGGTCATTTTAAGGTCATTTTTCTACACCTTGTGTTACAATATTGGTATTTTAGTAAGGATCTCTCTTTTTTTTTTTTTTTTTTTTGAAAATATAATATAGCCTATGTTTACCGGAAATAGTATAGATTTTCAATGGTGAAAGAATTTTTCAAATCCGTCAAGTAGTTTCGGAGCCTATTTAATTCAAACAAACAATCAAATCTTTCCTTTTTATAATATTAGTATAGATAATCAATAGTATTCGCAGCGAATGCAATGTAAGGTCATTTTAAGGTCATTTTTCTACACCTTGTGTTACATTATTGGTATTTTAGTAAGGATCTCTCTTTTTTTTTTTTTTTTTGAAAATATAATATAGTCTATGTTTACCGGAAATAGTATAGATTTTCAACGGTGAAAGAATTTTTCAAATCCGTCAAGCAGTTTCGGAGCTTATTTAATTCAAACAAACAAACAATCAAATCTTTCCTCTTTATAATATTAGTATAGATAATCAATAGTATTTGTAGTGGATGCAATGTAAGGTAATTTTAAGGTCATTTTTCTACACCTTGGGTTACATTATTGGTATTTTAGTAAGGACCTCTATTTTTTTATTTAATTTTAATTTTAATTTTTTTGAAAATATAATATAGCCTATGTTCACCGAAAATAGTGTAGCTTTTCAACGGTCAAAGAATTTTTCAAATCCGTCAAGTAGTTTCGAAGCCTATTCAATTCAAACAAACAATCAAATTTTTCCTCTTTATAATATTAGTATAGATAACTTCTGGTTGATCATAATTGATAATGGTTTTTGTCTGCATCATCTTCATTTTCTTTAATTGTGCATAAAGCGATTATTAAGTCATCTGTAAACGAGGCATACACTTCATTATTTTCAGCTGCCAACCAATTGCTAATGTTGCCGATATCAAATCTGAGCAATCATCAATTTTTTAAAACAAGCTGACAAAATCTTAAGATGTAATTTCTCTTTCATTCTAGTTTATTCCTCCTTCTATTTCCATTTTCTGCAAGTAATTTGTAGAAGGGTTTTGGCAAGAGACTTGTCCCAAGAGACCTATGGACTGGTTGACAAAGATCAGAAAGCGATCCTTATCAGTCAGTGTGTCTATAAGGACTATTTTCCTTTCTTTCTTGCAATGTTCTGAGTAAAACTTTAGTGAGCTTTTGATGACATTTCTAAATGGATTAGATAGAAAACTGTGTAAAATTGAAATTGCCAAAGCTTAAATGATGCATAGTTGTTCCTTTCATAAATAACATTAAAGAGTTTAAATAAGAAAGCTTGAGATATTCTTCCGAAAAGATTTCAGAAAATACTTTTTTATTCAGAATATGAGGCTGAAATAAATTTATGTTATGAAAATTTGCTGATCACTTCTCAAACTTGAAAAAAAAAAAATCGACCAAACCGATCCAGATTAACGGGGTCCGAATTAGCAGGGTTGTACTGTATAAGGATAATAGATTAGAATGAGCATCTCTCTATTCTAAAAAACAGTAAATAACACTGCTGCCTCTGCTGGCATAGTTGAATTTATTGTGATCTTTTCCCTTTCTGATTCCATAATAAAAAAAAAAAAACTATTGCATATAAAACTTAAAGGTACGATAAATTACATTTAAAATGTTAAAAAACAGAATAATCAGTTGAAGCAGGAGCTATAAATGTGATACTTGAAAACAGTTAATATACTAAATTAAATCTTAATAATTACTCATGTAGTAATGGTCTAGCAACAGTTGAACCTTCTGAGTGAGCAATGTGAAATAAAGTATACAGATATGGTAAAAGTTCATAACGAGTATTAAGAGCTTTATTCGTTAATTGAATAAATTCTTCTCCAAACACTGCTGGATCTTGATCCTAAATATAAGACATTTTGAAAATAAATGAAAAATATCAAAAGTAGATACAATATTCATAATTATAACTTAGGCTAAAAATTATTAAATTGCAAAACAATTTATAAAACTTAGAAATTTAGCACATTTTTTAAATTATAAAAAAAATTAATAAAAAAATATATAATACTTTTTTTTGTATCACTTGGAAATGCTAAAAAAATGGATTTATTTTTCATTCAAAGAACTTTATGGCAGGAAACAGTAAATAGCAAAAAAGGAAAAAAAATAGCTTTTCAGATGAACATGCAATAAAATGAAAATGAATAACAAAAGCAAGTGAGCTTAAGTCCAAGTGAATACATTTAATAATATACATGCATTTAAAACAAACCAAATTTACCATAGATTAAGAAATCATCTATTTGGAAACATCTTTACAGATGCTACGCCCAGGGCTTTGATTTTGTCAAGAGTTCCACCAAACAGATTTTGGTTATTGTTCTGCTTCTGTATTGTGATCTTGTAACATCGCCTTGGCGACAAACACAGCCCACGCCAATTATACGCCAATCGGCAATTTAGTGTAACCCTATGCTCACGTGTTGTGTGATGCAGTGGATAGAGAGAAACGGTCTCTTAGCAACAAGCTCTAATGCTGCAACAAGCAGCGACTCTTAGCAAATAAAACATTCCATTAAATTTACAGTCTACTTGCTTTTTCTTTTTTTAATTTGCCTTTTCTTTTTAATTTAGTACACCTCCGTACATTTGGTCCTAGCGACCCGGAGGTATGAATGAGCCAGTGTCTTTTCTATTGAATTAAATATTGAATTTATCGAATTTCGTCAACAAGATGAATAATGTCGGAAAGTGAAATAACATCGTTAAACAGAAGGCGAGGGAATATCAAGGCCCAAGTCACTAGAATATTTAACGCAACGGATGGAAAAACATTTAATTTATCCGAATGGAAAGCCCACCTGGACTCACTGTCGAAAACAGAAGAAAAGTTTGAAGCTCTTAAACTAGAGTATTATAGAATAATAGAGGAAGAAAAGTTGGAAGAAACTGAAAAAATATTGAGTCAACTGGACGAGGATATTCTAAAACTAGAGGTAAGCTTAAAATCCTCTATTAATGCTTATTATGAAAATACCGATTCAAATAAAAAATCCATTGAACAGGACCAAGCTAAAACGTCTAGCATTAAGCTACCTAGGGTCATATTGCCAGTTTTTAGTGGCAGAATTGAAGAATGGTCCGTATTTAAAAGTACATTTAATGAGCTTATTAATGATAATTCAAATTTAAAAGATAATGAAAAATTATTTTATTTGCGTTCTGCTTTGACTGGTGAAGCAAGGAGTTTGCTTACACCAGATGAAAATTATGTTTCACTTTTCAATGCGTTAGAACAAAGATACGAGAATAAAAGAGCTATGGTAGATTGTCATATAAAGAATATTTTAAATCTTTATGTAATTAAACAGGAATCCGCTAAGGATCTCCGCATTTTATTGGATAACGTGAAGTAAAATTTAAGGGCTTTAAAGATCTTAAAGTATGATAGAGATAATTTCTCGAACGCAATTTTGCTGAATATTATTCTAAATAAACTAGATAACGAAACTCGTAAACAATACGAACTAACATTAAAGGATAATGAAGTGCCTAATTTTGACGAATTTTTAGAATTTCTTGAGCAAAGATGTCAAATCTTAAATAGTATAAGTTCTAACGTATCCTCTAAATATACTGCAAAATCCTTATTCATAAAAACAAACAAATCTCAAAGTAAATGTTGCGTAATTTGTAAAACCGAAAACCACCCCTTATATCATTGTGTTAAATATAAAAACATGAAGTTAAGTGAGCGAATTAACCTTGTTAAGAAAAATAAACTTTGCTTCAATTGTTTAAGTTCAGCCCACCTCATTAATTATTGTAATTCAAAAAGCACTTGTCATGTTTGCAAGAGCGCAAGCCATCATTCATCATTATATAACTATACAACACCAGTAAACAATCCTATAAACAATCTCCCAATACATGAAACAATAAATAGCAATTTTGTTTCGGAAGATTTATCACAAAACGAAACTACTGCTCATTCATTTTTTTCGTATGAAAATGATAATAATAAATCTGTTTAATTAGCACTGCAATAATTTATTTGACAGATGTAAATGGGATCAAAATTCCTTTCAGGGCAATATTGGATTCCGCCTCGCAGAATTGTTTTTGTACATTTAAAGCAGCGCAAATGCTAGGATTGAAAAAAGAGAAAATAAATATTCCTGTAAGTGGAATAAATAAATTGCCTATTTACATTAAATCTAGAATCAAATCAAAGTTGTCAAATAAAATGAATAGTACCAGTTATGATATTGAGTTATTAATCGTTCCAAACATTTGTGACTTCACGCCCTCGAAAAAGATAAACATATCAGATTTAAAAATTCCAGCAAATATGTGTTTAGCGGATAAAAAATTTAACATTCCAAGCAGTGTGGAGATAATTATCAGTGCTGAACTGTATTTTTTTCTTTTAAATGAAGAAAAAATAAAGTTAGGCAATAATTTATATTTGCAATCAAGTATTTTTAGATATTTAGTATCTGGGTGTATTTATGACAAAACAGTAAATAATAATAATGCTAATTATTGTTTCTTAACAAAAAATCTTGAAATACTTAATGACACTTTGAAGTCTTTCTGGGAAATTGAAGAAGTACAAAATTTAAAACCCTGTAACAGTGAAGAATTAGAATATTGTAATGATCACTTCGATAAAGCGCACTTCAGAAAACCGGATGGTAGGTTTGTGGTCACGATGCCGTTTAAACCACAGGTTTCAGAACCCGATTTGGGAAATTCCAAAAATCTTGCTTTGAAAAGATTAAACTCTCTGTGGCAACGTTTAGATCGAGATCCTGTTATGAAAAATTTATACACAGAATTTATTAAAGAATATAGAGATTTAAATCACATGCATGAAATAAAAGAAAACACGAACTTTAATGATGGCTATTACTTACCACATCACGGCGTTTTACGACCCTCTAGTAAAACCACAAAACTACGCGTCGTTTTTGACGCTAGTGCCAAGTCAACCAACGGAAAATCTTTGAACGATTTATTATGTAAGGGTGGAGTTCTGCAAGATGACCCTCTCGATCTCTTAGGGCCAGTGATTGTTAAAGCAAAAATATTCATGCAGGAGCTATGGCTTCTTAAAATAGAGTGGAATGAGAAGCTGCCCTCTCAGTTGCCAAACAGTGGGAAACCTTCCTCGAAAGTTTTAAAGAACTGGAATCCATTGAAGTGCCAAGATGCTTCCTAGCTGTGAACCAATCAGTGGTGCTAAATGGTTTCGCAGATGCGTCTTCCAAGGCTTATGGCGAAGTGATATATATGCAAACATCTAGTTCTAGCGAAACCATCAGTCACTTATTATGTAGTAAATCCCGCGTGTGTCCAACCAAAGTAATAACAGTGCCACGTCTCGAACTGTCAGCATGTCTTCTTCTGGCTAAACTCACTAACAAGGTCTTAAATTCATTAGACAAACAAATAGCTTCAGTCAATTTGTTTTCTGATTCAACTATTGCTTTAGCTTGGATAGACACTGCTCCTCATCTCCTGAAAACGTTTGTGGAAACCGCGTTGTGCAAAGAAACAAACTAAGTAAGGAACAAACTAAGAACTTTCCATGGTTTCATATTCCGTCAGAACACAATCCAGCTGACTTGATATCAAGAGGTGCAAGTGTGGAAAACCTGTCTTCTAACCAGTTGTGGTGGCATGGCCCGCCTCTTTCAATTCTTGAAGAAACAATAGCAAAAACTGACTCTAATATAAGTGACATTAAAGAAAGATGAACATTATTCTAGTGAGCTTAAAGCTCCCAGCAACTTGACATTCGCTATTCATAATGACTCTAATTTCTGTGATAACTTAATTAATCTTAGCAATAATTTCCAAAAATTAATTAGAATTTTAGCTTATATTTTCAGATTCATACATAAATTTAAAAAAGCAACATCTGCAACCGGCCCTCTGTTGCTGCAGGAATTAAGAAAGGCAGAGGTTTATTTAATAAAAAATGAACAGGTAAAGTATTTAAAAAATGAAATTTCGGCCCTCCAAGCGGGATCTTTGGTTCATCGCGCAAGTAAGTTAAAATTCTTAAATCCCTTTTTAGATGGAGATAGCTTATTGAGGGTGGGAGGAAGACTAGCAAAATCAAATTTGAATTTTGACCATAAACACCCCATTATACTTCCGGCGAGCTGTCGCTTGACGAAAATAATTTTTCAATATTATCATAAACGAGATTTTCATGTAGGACCCCAAGCTCTTTTGAACACAGTGCGTCAAAAATATTGGCCGCTTGGTGGCAGAAATATTGCGCGTAAAATTGTACATGAGTGTTTACAATGCTTTAAAATTAAACCTATAACGGCTAGTCAAATGATGGGAGATCTCCCTCCTGAAAGAATAGTGCCCAGTTCCCCATTTTCAAATGTGGGATTAGATTTAAGTGGGCCTTTTGAAATAAAATATAAAGGTCAAAGAAAGGGTACTTTTCAGAAAATCTATGTTGCCATATTTGTATGTATGGTCACTAAAGCTGTGCACTTGGATTTTGTCTCAGATTTGACATCCGAGGCTATAATAGCGACTCTAAAAAGATTCTTCGCTCGTCGTGGGAAAAGCTCTGTAATCTTTAGCGACAATGCTACAAATTTCGTTGGGGCTTCAGCAGAACTAAAACGTTTACGCAGACTTGTTACGAGTGATGAAGTTTCGAACTTTTTAGCTTCTTAAGGTATTAACTGGAAGTTCTCCCCTCCTAGGGTGCCAAATTTTGGTGGCCTTTGGGAGGCAGGAGTCAAATCTTTCAAATACCACTTAAAAAGAGCTGTGGGCTCAGCTCATCTCACGATCGAGGAATTCCTGACAGTTATCACACAGATAGAGGCTATTTTGATTCGCGACCACTTTGTCCTTTATCAACAGATCCTGACGATCTTCAGGTGTTGATTCCTGGTCACTTCCTCATAGGAAAGCCTCTTAATTTAATTCCAGAACCCAATTTAAGTGAGGTCAAAGATAATTTGCTAAATAAATGGCAAAGGACTCAAAAATTAATGCAGTTAATATGGAAACGTTGGCAGAATAATTATCTGAGCCAGTTACAAGAAAGAAACAAGTGGCTATTTAAAAGGCCTAATATTCTGCCAGGAATGCTAGTTTTGCTTAAGGACTCACAATTACCTATTTGCACTTGGTCACTAGGCCGCATTAATAAGGTTTTCCCAGGCGCGGACGGGATAGTCAGGGTAGTTGAAGTTCGTACCGCTAAGGGTAATTTTAAACGACCTATTTCAAAAATAAGTATATTACCCATTGAGGACAACATCATAGATCCTAAACTTTAAATGTGCTTTATTATGTATTAATTTTCATGTATTATTTGTGTTTATTTATTTTATTTATTTATTTTTGCTTATAATCTGTATCATGTTGTGTTATTACTTGTATTGTATATGTATCTTGAAATATAAAAATATTTCAACGCCGGGCGGGATGTTCTGCTTCTGTATTGTGATCTTGTAACATCGCCTTGGCGACAAACACAGCCCACGCCAATTATACGCCAATCGGCAATTTAGTGTAACCCTATGCTCACGTGTTGTGTGACGCAGTGGATTGAGAGAAATGGTCTCTTAGCAACAAGCTCTAATGCTGCAACAAGCATCGACTCTTAGCAAATAAAACATTCCATTAAATTTACAGTCTACTTGCTTTTTCTTTTTTTAATTTGCTTTTTCTTTTTAATTTAGTACACCTCCGTACAGTTATAAAATAATTAAATAACTTCAATTGTTAAATTAAGAAATTACTTTGTCAATATAAAACATACAAATTGATCTTAAATAACTGAAAATAAGTCACTTAGCAAATTTTTTGGTACTTTTCGGCTAGCCAGGTGCTAATGTTATTTATATATGTTAAATATATATGTATATGTCTATATTAATGTATGTATATATATATTATCCTAATTTAAGTTGATACAAGATTTAAAAATAGCTAATTAGTATATATACCCTATACAGTTAGATAGTGTTATAGGTCTCTCATTTATTAAAAGTTAAGTGCAATTTAATAATGTAAATTAATAAAATTATATTAATATAATTGATATAACTATACAATTATCCATACATTAGTGTCAATCAAACTTCCATTAAAATATGTTTTTCAATTTAACAAATGCATCCCCCCCCCCCCCCCCGACACAGATAATAGACATTTGTGGATTATACCTTAGTGGAATTAATAGGATTGACTGTAATTATATTTATAGTAATAAAAATTAACCTTAACATAGAGAATATTGGTGCTACGAGTCACTGGTCAGCAATGAAATTTCTCAGCTTTACCCTTTAAGCCTAGAGCTCTCAAAAGAAAGTATTTTGATTTATGTTAAATTTCTTACTCTCCTATTGTATATGTTGATTAAATTTTGTGCATTTAGGAAGACATAATCCTATCTCAGAACAAAAATGACACAAATCAGAATAAACTATAAGTTACATTATTAACTACACTTCATTACTCACTTCATATGTATAAAAAATTGCCCACAACAATGCATATTGATTGACAATAAACACTATAAAAAGGAAAAGTGCCATTGTATGCAGAAGTGCCGTTTAAATTCATTAAATCGAATGGAATTTGCAAGATAAAAAATTTTAGGTAAAAGTCATTCATGTCAGATGATAAAAATTAGTTTACTTTTTCTAAATCCCAAAAAGTTTGGAAATGATATGTATTGCTGTACAGACTCCCAAATTTTATCCCTAGTATAAAATTTAAGTACATGAAATTTGAAAGAAAAATTATGCTTTATTCGTCTCTGAGAGAGAAAATTTTGAACTTTATTTCAAATCTAATTGTTTGTCAGTTAATCAAACAAAAGTCTACCAGAAGCAATGCCTTGAAAATAATTGAAAATAATTCAGCTCTTTAAATAAAATTGACTAGCAAAAAAAATGTAACAAATGAAAGGTTATAAAAATATTTTTAAAAAAGTTCTAAAAAGCTTTTGCATCAGTGGTAACAAAATGTTTGGCTGCAACTTTCAAGCAACCATTTGAAAGATAATATTTTTAATATCAATTATTTATGTATATTAAAACAATACTCTAGTTTTGTTTCAATCTGTTCTTTTGTTGTCCTTATGCTCCAAAATTTTGTGCAGATTTTTAGTTATAACCCATTATAACAATTTAAAATATTTCATAAGAATATTAGCTCATGTAAATCATACCTCATTTATAAAAGTTTGTGATGTAATGAAGTAGGAAAGACACAAATTGAATAAGATTGTTTAATCAAAATTAAAAGATAACTTTTATTTCACATAATACATGAAATAAAAACTATGCATATCTGAAATAGAATAATTTTAAGAACAAAATTTTTATATAAAATTCATTCTTCTTCATAAAAAAAAAATTGGAACTGACCTTAGCATCAAGAGAATTGTGATTCCGACTGAATGGGTAAAAAGCACCTAATTGCATCCAACGTAAACAAAGTTCTTCAGTTGTATTACCATTATATCCACAAATGTCAGCTCCAACCTATATGTTAAATGAATAAACAATATTCAGTTCGATTGCATAGCAGAAATTGAATGCTATTCTTTCTTTTAAAAAAATCACTGTGCATAACAAGCAATAAAAACTACATTATTAATTATCTAAAAAAAAAGCTATTGAGACAGTGAGAGATGAAACAAACATCAAAGTGCACAAAATTTTAACTTGTAGCAACTGTAACTTAAGTTCTAAAAATCCATGCAATCATTCACAGAAAAATGAAGTAAAAAAAAAAAAAAGAAAAAAAGCTCATTCTTATTACTGCTTCAAAGATAAATGAGTTGGAAACACATAACATGTGTAAAGCATGTAATGTATACAAATCAGTGGCACACCTGGGATTAATCTTTGGAGGGAGATAGTATATTTTAGAGGCCTATGTTTTCAAAAACATTGACCTCTAAAATATGCTAACCCTGAATGTCAGACGAGCTCAATTTGATTTTTTTTTTTTTTTTTTTTTTTACAATGGACAAGATATGTCGAGCCCGACATACATTTTTTCCCTCCTGTCATGATACACTGTGAAGAATAGGGGTGGGGTTCTGAAAATTTTTGATGGGGCTGATTCTGTAGACTTAAATCTCTTAGATAAATAAAAAGAAAATATTGTTTTCAGTGGTGAATATCAAAATGCTAATATTTCAAATTTCATAAAAAAATTTATAAATAAGAAAAAAATTGTGAAAAATTAGCATTTTTCAAAAATTTTATTTTTCAAGACCTATTAAAAATAACAAACTTTCATAATTTTAGAAAACTTTAAATAATTAGGCTAAGTCTTGTGGTCTGGGAGGGGCTTCAGTCTCTTAGCTCCCCCCCCTCCCATGGTACAAATTCACATTGAAACACAAAAACTTGTGTAGTTCAAAAAAATTCTTTTTGTGTCTTATTGAAGAATGAATAATTCAGTTTCATGTATTGTTTTCTTATTTAACTAATAGTTCATTGAATATGAATTTAAACTGTTAGTTTTAACTATAAAATAATGTGATAAATATTTTTATTTCTAACTGAGCAATAGAACATTGGCTTATAAAAAAAAAAAAAAACATAGTTTTGTTTATATTTGATGATTTGTTGAGAACTGATAAAAGAAGTTTTAATTAAAAAAATTTAAATAAGCATTCTTTTTGCATCTTTCAAAAGCTGAATTGGCTATAGGCTCAACCATTCAAAACACAGAAAAACAAAACATACCAAACTTTATTTACATACTTAAAGCATTCTAATGACACAATATGTTACAAAAATAAGAATGTTAATCTTTCCAAAAAAAGTAATTTAGAAATTTTGAATTTGTATCTTACTCCCTTGCTTTTCAAAGTGTGCAATGGTTGAACGATATAAAATATGAAAAATACCCATCTAAGTAACATATTTTCTCCTTTAAAACGATGTCTTAGGTTTAAAAAAATCAATATTACCCTTACAAAAAAATTCTTTTTTGAACGCAGTTTCGAAATTTTTAGTTTTTCTGAAATGTTTAAATATCTACATTTCTGATTCTCATCAAAATATAAACGAGAAAAGTACCAGACCAAGGTTGGGTTTTTGACATCAAAAACTGTCTTTTCATGTACAGTGGTAAAAACCATGTTTTCACTGATTTATTTTACCAAAAACTTATCATTTTACGTTTTTCTCCAATTTATAATTTAAGTGTAGCATACAACACATTATATAAAATGATAACAATATATGATAACATCTATAAAATAATGATATTATGTATAAAATAAATACAATGCATAAAATGCCTAAAAATTCTTAAAATTCATATGTATAGTTTTTGCTCCAATAAAACTTTTTAATGGAACAATTTTGAGCAACTTTAGCATTAAATATCCCTTAAAATAATTATTTGATTAAAAAAACTGTCTGCACCAACATATTTATCAAACATTTCTCAATAATACTAGGAGAGGGTGCTGTTATTTGGAAGTATGTGTACTTTGGAGGCACACTGATTATGCAGCCATTTTGAGTGATAAATTTAAACTAAAATATTAGTTGTGTGTATGTGTTATTAAAGGCCCTGAGCTTCTAATAACACATATACATAACTAATATTTTAGTTTAAATTTATCACTCAAAATGGCTGCACAATCAATGTGCCCCAAAGGTACACCACCTTTGCCTACTTATTTTCATATTTTGTATATTAGTAGTTTTCTTGATATTAACAAAGAAATACCTCAAGCACAAAAAATTCAATGTCAGTGGTGGTGACAGTATTAGTAACTTTTTTTAGAATAGAGAGATACAATTTGTCAACTATTCTAAAAATAGTGTTGATTGATTTTTTGTTACAGAGCTACATTACAGACAATGTTGAATGAACTATACATGAATATATAAACATTAATACAAAACTAAAATTTTAAATAGAAAACAATCAGAAAGTGAACAAATCATACTATTTTAGAATTTATAACAAACATAAAATAAATAAGATTTGTACACATTGATTTTCAGTGCTTTACATATGATAAATTCTTACAAAAGGTATGCCAAACAGATTGAATTTCAGCATTCCAGGTATTGATGCTTTTAACTGGTACCAAGTACTCCAGTTTTCACCTAAAGAATGAGCAGCAAAACGTCCAGAGCCAGGAAATGTAGAACGACTCAACACCATAGGTCGGTTTCCAGGTATAATTATTGCAAGAGTCCTAAGTAAAATATTTTTTATGATTTTAAAATCTGTGTAAAAGTATTAATAAACATATTTTAACATAAAAAAAAAATCTGCATCAAAATAATTGGTTATTGGTTGAAATGATTTTGATTAACTACAGTTGCAAAATATTTACACACAAAATCACAAATAGTTTTCTCAATTTCTTTTAATTTTAATTTAAAAGGTTATTAGAATTCAAACAACAATACAATTTATTTCACATTTAAAAGAAGAGATTTATGATAACTTTTTAACAAGAGAATGAAGAGGTTATAAATTTCTGCACAATATTTTAACTGAGAACAGAGTACCTATTGCTTGATACTGATGAAGTTAAATGCTTAAGTATTTGTGTAACAATTTATTTTTTAAAAATTACAATTTGTCGGTTTTTTTAATTTTTTGGCTATTTTTTATTATTATTTATATTAGAAACCCTTTTTAAATAAAATAAGAATCCATAGTAAAATAAAAAATAAAATTCAACATTAGATTACACAGTTTAAAAATTCAAATATCTTACTGTTTCATGGCTTTCAATAATAGCTTTTAATTAATTGGTTATTAATATTGCATTTAAACGATTTTACATTTTGTGATAAATGCATATAATCAAAACCAATCATAAGTACTTTATGCATTACAAATAGTCTACAGACTACACATTAAAAATGTTGATCTAAATGATAACAGAATATAAAATGGATGCAATCAAACTTATTTGCATCTTTTAAACAATAATCACAATAAAGTGAACACATGAGGCCACCATGTGTGTATATATAATCAATAGACTAAAAGCCCACAATAGTCACAGGAAGAAATGAAAATGCTAATGTTAAGTATATGGGAACATTATTTTTAAGTTTCTTACTTTAATTTTAATATGTTTAATTTTTTTTTTCTTTTTCATAGGATAACTGAGGATAATCTATATCTGAGATAGTTTTTGCTTGTTTGATTTTGTTTATAGTTCTTTATAAGGATAGTTTCAATTCCACAACCTTAATTCCAACCAGTTTTGAAAGTGAAAGTAAATTTTTTTAAATTTCTTTCTTTTCTTTTTTTCTTTTCTTTTCTTTTCTTTTTCTTTTTTTTTTTTTTTTGTGGTGAGTGCTTCTATTATATATAGTGGAGTGATATAGGATTTTCTTCAAGTAATTAAAATAATTGGTTATCTATTTTTTATTAATACAAAATCAAAAATAATGTAAAAAAAAATGTAATTAAACAAATTAAGATTATTTGGAAAATGATGTTCTCAAAGACTAAAATTTTAGACTTATAAATAAATTCTATACGTAAAAAAATAATAATAACATCATTTTTGTAATTATCAAAATGCCATTTACATAATAACAGAAACATATACAGTGAAACTTGGATAATCCAAACTTGTTTAATTCGAAATTCTGGCTAATTTGAATTTTTTGCTTGGTCCCTAGAATTCTGTATTAAAATAATGTAAAAAAATATATATATAGATGTTTCGAACTTTAGTTTGGATAATTTGAATTTTTTGTAGGATTGCCTTTCAAATTTTGCGGTAAATATTAATTCTGAGACTTTTTTTAGCTAAGGTTCAAAATAGTAAAACAGTTTATTTTATTTGTCTTTCTACTTGGAAAAATTCCAAGACTTAACCACACCCTTTCGTCTGGGGAATCTATTTCACAACACATTAAAAGAGTTGCAACTTAGGTGTTGCAAACACAGATTTTCACCAATCCTTGCACACCCTATTTTTATTCGGAAGTACAACTATATTTCTTTCTATCTTAGGGTCACTTGAACTTTCACGTAAGTGAATGATTTAATGATGTTGTAAGTTTTTATGCTTGTGCTTTAAGTATTGTTTCTATGTTTTCTTACTATGGCGTTGTCAAAAGCTAAGACTCCTTTTAAGTCATTAACATTAGCTCAAAAGGTAGTGGTGACTGATGAAGTGGAAAAAGGCTTTAAGAAGAAATCAGAAATCGTCAAGAAATTTGGAATTCCATTCAACATATTATTGACATACTTGAAGGAGAAAGATAAAATTTTGAATAGTGAAAATGGCACTGAAAAAATAGGAAAATAATGAGAGGACCAATCCAGATGTGGGCAGTTGTGTTCTTAAGTAGTTTAAACCAAGCACAAGATAAGAACATTCCAATTAATCGCCTTATTATGAGAGCCAAAGCTGAACAGTTTGCTGCTGCATTAGGCATTCAAGATTACAAAACCAGCACAGGTTGCATGAATGGTTTAAAAGATCGAAACTATATTTCTTTCAAAGCAGTATGTGGTGAAAGTGGTGCAATGGATATTCAAGAAGCTGATGAGTGGGAAAAAACATTCAAAAGAAATTATTCAGAATAAGGAACCAAAAAATAATATTTTTAACGTCGACAAGACTGGACTTTTTTATAAGTGTACTCCAAATAAAACTCTTGCTTTCAAAGGAGAAACATGCAGTGGTGGAAAACTAAATAAAGAGCAAATAACATTGCTTGTAGAAGCAAATACGGACGGGTCCAAATAGTTGCCATTATTAATGATTTATTTGCAAATTGGCTGATCCACGTTGCTTTAAAAATGTTAAGTCTAAGCTTGTGTCCTACCATTCAAATACAAAGAGATGGATGGCGTCCAAAATTTTTTAAAAATAGCTTTTAAATATAAACAAGAAATTTGAAAAATAAAAATGGCAGATAGTACTTTTTATTGACAATTGTTTGGCTCACAATAGCATTCCCAAAATAAAAAATGTGGTAGTAATTTTTTCCCTGACCAACATGACATCTGTGGTTCAGCCAATGGACCAAGAAATCATCAAAAACCTTAACCATTTTTACAGGTACATGATAGTTGAAAGCATCCTTGTTTAAAAGTTGTACCTCAATTTGTTTTTGGGTTAATTTTTTTGTAGTTTTTAACATTTTTTTTTTTTTTTTTTTTTGTCATGGAAGCAACAGAAGTATTTCATTTCTGGACATTAAACATGGATCAATCAGAAAATGAATAAAATCCAGGCATCACAAGCATTATTGAGATATCTTTATTCTTGACTGACAGAAACAACCATTTTCCAAATGGTAAAAAAAAAAAAAAAAAAAAAAAAAAAAAAAAATTAAAATTTACATGCTTTTATCAGTACAAAAAAATCAGATGAATCCAAAAGGTGTATGTTTTATGGAATACAATTTTTTATGATTCATAAAATAAAAAGAAACAAATGCTAAAATATCTTATATTAGTTAAATATTGTAACACTGAATATTTTAATATACAGTAGACTCCCTCAAATCCGCACTCCTAAAATCCGCAACTCTCTAAAATCCGCACATATTTTACGGATGTAAACAATGAAACATTCAGTTCAGATATAGGTGCAAAAATTGATTGTTTCAGTTTTATATCAATTCCATACATTTTCTAATTTATAATTTTTGTTAAGGTTATTGAATTCATGTTTTTTCATGAAGAAAGAATTAATTATTATCTGAAAAAATACAGATATTGCTAATATCATTGGTAATCACAATCTTACCAAATATATTTATGTATTAAAAAAGCTTTTTTAATTGTTAAGTTTGGCTAAACCTGAAATAAAGTTTCATTATTTTATGATCCTGATGTGAATTAGTAATGTACCTTTATGAGGCAAGTTTCATTGAATAATTTAGGAAAAACACATTTCCTCTTTTATAATGAATATTTAATTGTACATTATTGATTATTAACTTGACCTTTCCTTTTGGTATTTAAAAAAATATGTAAATTTTTATTATTTTAGTTTATTACTTATTTTAATATTTTAGTATATTATATGCATTCATTATACTTTTGATTTTATTATTAATTACACTCAAATTATTTTTTAAAAAAATGTAAACAAAGCAATGACCAGAAATCCGCAAAATTCTAAAATCCGCAAAACCTCTGGTCCCCAGCTGTGCGGATTTGAGGGAATCTACTGTATTAAATATTTGTAATGAGAAATTACCTATAAGTAACATTGGCTTGTAAATATCCATATAGATTATGGATATCATAATGTTTACCAGCATAATGAACTGCATCCATACATATGGTTTTTTCAAACATTTTTCCAGTTCTCTCAGAACCTTCAACACCTGAAATGAATTTATAGAATTATGGGACTTGGCCTTTTAGTAGTTTACTTATAAAAAATAAATAAATAAATAAATAAAAATAAAATAAACAACTTTAAGTCTAATAACAATAGCATAATAAGTTCCTGAAAATCTCAAATATTTCTAAATTTAGCTATGTTATAGAAAATATAAGGTGCCAAAAAAGTAAATACAGTATATTTCAGTGTATAGACGAGTATATGATTTTTCAATGAAAAATCGTCCAAAATCAAAAACTTTTATACAAGCTGACACTAAGAAAATAAGTTGATGAAAAATTAATAGAAGCACTAAATAGTAAAAAAAATGCATTCTCAAAATTATTGATCCCTGCTTTTCTGTTGTATCGTCAAATCTGCTTATTAGGAATTGTCTGGAAATTTATTTAAATAAGCTGTTTAAAGACATTCTGCATTTGAAACGGACTGCATGTATGTCATTAGACAAAAAAATTGTGACAAATGGCATTTTAATCTATCTTTGAATTACAGCAAAAAATGATCTTCCGATCTTTAAATTTTTTTTATTTCAGCAATGAATCAGATGGAACTGAAGTTGATGCCATTTTTGAAGAACATGGCGATGATGATGAATTAGGCAATGGCAATATTCATCTTGCTGTACCAATGAAAGAAAGTGATTTTAAGGCATTACTTGAAAATTCTGATAATGACATAGTTATAGTTAATGATGATAGGCAACTTTGTTATTATAAAAGAAGGGAGTATTAAGGTATTTTTTGAAATATGTAAGTATTTTTTATAATATCAATTTTGGAAATTTTCTTAGACTTCTGTATAGATTGACCAATCAATTTTAAAGCAAAAAAAAAAAAAAAAAAAAAAAATTTCTCGGTACAGGGAAATATATAGTAAATTCAATAATATTGGATTTCTTCAAATATTTTAGCTTTGGCCATTTTCGAAAACCATTGCAAACTATTCCAATTTCTGCTTCACAATTTGCACAGAGCCAGGAGAAACCAATTGTTTGAAAACTGATTACATTCAAACAAAGTAACAACCATACACACATCCATTTGTAGAAGTTATTCCTAAATAAATGATACTTTTTAACCCTTTATGTCCCAAATTATGAATTTACAAAAATGTCATCTTCTAAAATACTTTTTTTGAATTTTTGAAATGATTTTAGAAGATTTACACAATCATTTAATAAATTTTTGCAGAATTTTTTCAATTAAAATTAATTAAATCTGAATTTATATGGATCTATGCAATATTTATAATCCAGTCAATTCCTTTATTTATCATGCAAAAAATTGATGGAACCAGAGAGTAAAGTAGAGCTCAATCTAAAAAAATGTTACAGTAAAAATTGTGAAATAGTTTTAATCTAAAAATATGCGTAGAAAAGAAATGGAATCAGATGATCTGTAAAGCTCAAGAAATAACCCAAATTTTTGTTAGCTGAAAATGAGGACTGAGCTTTACTGGTGCCTTAAAATCAATCAGGGAAAAAGAGGCATTTTTAAATTACTTCATGTTCCAATCATCCATAACCAGTTTAAAAATTTGGGTTCATAATTATAGGTTACAGGCTGATGTAATGAAGTGTGAGAACGGTCCGTTCAGTACAAAGTGTGGACACAATTCCATTCCAGCAGTTTTGATAAGTAGAAGATCAAAGCTCCAAGTAAACCCAAAACCTTGAGCAGATACGATTCAACCATACACTAAATATTTGTGTTTAGAGATATTTATCTACATAAATTCCTTAACAACCTAATTATATTAATGTTATACTTCAATTATTACTTCATGGTTTATATTCATTTAGCGTTGTGGAGGTTAACTGATTTGAGACAACATAACAATATATTCTATTGACTACTTTGCTCAGTAATCATTTTGAATGGATAATAGTATAATTCTGAATATAAGGCACCAGTAAAGCTCAGTCCACATTTTCAGCTGGCAAAAATTTGGGTTATTTCATGAGCTTTACAGATAATCTGATTCCATTTCTTTTCTACGTATATTTTTAGATTGAAAATATTTCGCAATTTTTACTGTAACATTTTTTTAGATAGATCTCTACTTTTCTCTCTGGTTCCACCAGTTTTTTGAATGATTTCATAGTTTTTTCAGATCCTTTCAGGAAGCTTATCAATCACTTTCAACTAGCAAATCTAAACTATTATTAGTATTAGTTTAAAGTTATTAGTAGACATATTAGTTTGGCGAAATACCAGAAATAACGCCAAGTTGGCTTCAATTTCAGCGAGTAATTTTGGAAGCCAGATTTCGGGTTATATCTCCAAGTTGGCGAAAAACTTGGCAACAGAACCTCCTATTCCCCAATGATAGTCCCACTAGGCAGTTTTGTGGTATCAATGAAGATTTTCTTATGACCATAGGTATCTACACAGATTTCCATTGCTTCATTTTCAAATCCTTATTTTTATATATATAGAAGATTTTTTTTTCTAAATTATCCCTTTTTAATTCAAATATTTGTATTGCAGTAACTGTTTTGACATTGAAAACACTCAAATAAAAATGCAATGTTTATTTAACACGTATTTAGTTACAGTTTATATATATATTTATGAAAAATATGCATTTTCTGTTTCGAATGACGTGAATTTCAAAAATGCAAAAATCTATCAGAAGAATCAGAATTTTTATTAATCTATAAAAAAAAAACACATGTCATCATTCTTTTTTTAAATTATTGAACTGCTTTTTAATTGGTGGCAACTCGAAAGAAATAATTTAATTAGCAATTAAAAAGGAGAGATTTCTATAATGTTAAATTATGGAAGGTATAGCGTTATATAAATTTTAAATGTGTGCCATTTCCTTAATATTGGATATTTTTTGACAGGACTTTCGAAAGCACATACCTCAAAAGCTTTTGAACAAGCCATTACACGTCGCTGAATGCTTCTTGGTTTGGGTTATAATTGAGTTGTTTGTCCTTTTTTCTAGTTTCACGAGAAAAAAGTGACAAAACAGGGGTTCTGGATCTCCTTAACTAATCAATGGATGTGGATGAATTTTTGAAAACTTTGAGGCCTAGAGTAGGACACTTTGCCTTTTCAATTTCGTCACGATGTGATGATTGGGTCCAAAGTTATTATAAGACAAACTTTGGATTTTAACATTAGAGATGTGTCTGAGCTCTACTATACAGCACTATCGTGCTGTATGATAATATATTTTTTTAATGTTTTACGAAAAGACGAAATGTATCAATATAATGCTCTTACAATTGAGATATTTCAGAATTGAAACTTTTTATCCATAATCTTTTAACATCAAAAAAGCTGAAAAGATGAAGATCCAAAAGAAATCACCTTTTAAAAAATATTTTTGTTTTGTGTAATCAGTAATGCTTTTGGAACAAGATAAAGTATAGAATTTATAACTCATTCTAAACTGTATAACTACTAATCTGTGTATTAAATGAATTTTAGGACAAGTTATTTTAATGGTAATTTAAAGAAGTACCATCGGATCATAAAGAGTTAACACTTTCAAACATATTTGAAAAGTTTCAAATAACTAAGCATATTACATCTGAATCAAGATTAAAAAACAGTTAAACGCATTATTATAATTAATTTTTCAATTAATCATCAGCAGTGAAATTACGCTTGAAATTATTGAATATTTAATATGTGACTATCACACTGCTTACAAGTCGTTGAACCAACATAGTGAAAAATGTCCAAGCCAAGGATCAAACTTGGAACTCTTGGAACAGCGCTATGGTAGAGCACTTGGAGTGCTATTCTAAGGGTTCCAAGATTTGGACATTTTTCACTATGTTGGTTCTACGGCTTGTAAAGAGTATGATAGTCACATATCAAACATTCAACACAATTAATAAGCTAAAAATATATTAATATCATTCAATAAAAAAAAAAATAATAATAAAGAGAGAGAGAGAGAGAGAGAGAGAGAGAGAGAGAGAGAGAGAGTGAACTGATAACGCATGAAATGTAGGACATATGTTACATTCCTAAATAAAATTTAAATAATTAAGTTTCTACACATACCAACACCATAAGGAGGATAATTTAATAAATTTAATGTACATTCTGTTAATGACCCATCTTCAAAATTAGCAGGTTCATTTCGATCCTTGAAAAAGAAAAAGAAAAAGTAATGAAAAGTAATGCAATAATAATATTAAGTTATTTGTATTTCTTAATAAAATTTTACATAATTTAAACACTCCAGAATTTCATAGTTAAGATTTAAAACAAATATTTTATAACAAATTTCCATAAACAACAAAGAAAAATCATGCATGCTCAATAAATTGGCATATATACCTACAAAATATTCAAAAATTTTGTTCAATAAGAAACATATAAACATAGTTGAAATTTTTCCTTCAGCAATTTACATCTCATAAATAAGTCAAAATATATTCAAATTACTTTGTGTAGAATGTAATAATGAAATATGATTTATAGAATTTATACACAATATGTACTAAGCAAAAAAAATTGTTATACTTAAAAACAAATACCACAAATGTAAATGCACTTCCACAAATTTTTGGCTCATATGCTGCACTGTAATTAATTTTTTTTTCTATGCCCTTCCTATGATAAAGGCTATGCATATCATATCCTACAGTAAGATTCTTCCAACGAACCTCAATGATGTATATCAATTTCAGTATCTTTGAAAGAAAATTAAATTACACCACAAACAATGTTTTCCCCATATACCATAATATAACAAAATTCTTTTGAGCATCTCTGTAACCAAACTATAAATGCTGCCTACTTCATTTTTAACACCAAGCATGTTATTACAAACCTCAATAACACATCAATTATATGACAATTGAGTGTATTTACAGAAGTTACAACACTAACAGACAGACAAACTCTATTCACAAATACTCTTAAACTATGTTAGAAAAAGTTAAAATGAAGAAGAAATATTTCATCATTAAAATACAAAAAAATACTTACAAGCCATATGCCATCAAATTGTACAAGCTTTCGAAATTCTGTGCACATTTGTGACCAATATGGTCTAACTTCAGGATGAGAGAAATCAAGGTAAAAAGATTTACCGGGCCAAGCCTATAAAAATACAACAACAACATGTGTATATAAACGGAGAGAAATATATTAATGTACATTAAGAATACTGTATATTAAGAAAAAACAGTTCACCAAATTTTGCTGAAACAAAAACTAATAAATAGATAATAATACAAGGGAAAAAATATAAAATTCTTCTTAATTTTTTTGCACCCTAGGTTATCAACAAATTTACAGATTTCTTGTTTTAATATTATAAGATTAAACATTCATATTTAATTAATTTCTTTGTTACTTATACTATCTATCTTAAAGACAGTGTTGCATTCTGACCAAAAATATCTATATCTTAATAATAATGCTGTATTTTGACCAAAAAAAAAAAAAAAAAAAAAACATATCTTTGAAATTAAAAGAGAAGAAAAACATCAGTATTAATCTGATTCTTCAGGTTGGTATTTTGCATATATGTATTAGGATAGCATTGTTTATTAATTAATATATATTTTCATTTTTGGCAGTTTAATTAATTTCAAAATGCATAATTTTGATTTATTTTTGACATGCTTTTTATGGAAAAGTTACAAGACTAGAAGCAACTGGTGACAATAGCTTGTGTTTTAACACGTTAACAATTGCCAATGTTAATTCATGTCTTCTCGATATCTGTATATCCATTGGTGTTACTTAAAACAATAACAAACCATCATCAATCATTTTTAATTAGTTGACATTAACTAATTGTTTTTAATAATAATAAACTTAAGTATACCTGTATAGTAATATTAAAAAAGAAAAAAATTACTTTTCCTTCCAAATAAGTATCATTCACTTTCACAAAAATATCACGATTAATGCCAACGTCAAGAGCTGGATAATTTGACTGCAGAGTTTTATTGCTAGCAATAGTTGGATCCTGAAAAAATAAAAATATATAATACAAAAAAAAAAAGTAGCATTTATGAAATATATTTAAAAGTTATTGACATAAAATAATATAAATATATTTTAATAGATTTCCAGTATTCTTTAGATTTGTACAAAGTTTTAAAACTGAATTTTTTAAAACTATTTTTTTTTATTTTCATTAATAATTAGAATTTAGATAAACTGCAATTTATGTTAACATTCACATTAAAATTATTTAATGAGAATCTAAACTCACTATAATACTAAGATTAACACATTGTTATTATGCTAGAGTTTCTAGAATAGCCCTAAGCTATTGTTGCATAACAGAAGAGATGAACCTAAGGCATATACAGCAATTTTTTTTTTTTTTTTTTGCTTGCACACAAACAAAAAATATATATATATTCATTTTGTAGTTAAAATTAGTTTACTTTTTTGATTTAAAATAAAATTTTGTTTAACACATACTTCACATACTATCATTAATAATGAAATTATTTTTCTCTGAATTAACATAGTGGAAAATTGTCTTTTATTGTAATGCTATGCATGTTTTAATAAATAACTGTTGTGGCATTCTACATAAATTTAAAAAACTGGCCTTTTTTAATGAACTTTAATGACATTTACTGTTATAATATAAATGACAAATGAACCAAACTTTGATGAGTTTATTATTCAATAAAAAGTCATTTATTGGTGATAGCAATCTTTGTTTAAATTATCACTATGCAAACAGGAAATAAATAGATAACATTTAAATTGTTAAACTGTTAAAACGATCTATATTAATAAAAGAAAGATGTTTGTGTGACTGTTAGCTATGGCTAGGAAAATCCACTGCAAGCAGAGGCTTGAGAATTTTGATGAGGATAGACAAAGTCAGGCCTAAATGTATCCAAAGCTTTTTTTTTTTTTTTTTTTTTTTTTTTTTTTTTTTTTTTTTTAATTAGTTAAAAATAATTAAAACCCTAGTTAACATTGCAAAATTCTGAGATCTTTTATTTCTGTCTTTTATTATTTTCTTGAAGTTGTTTCACAGATTCACCAAAAAATTTCTTTTTCTCCCTTTGAAACATTTTTGAAGGAATTTTCATTTCTGTGCATGTATGAAGAAACCTCTATACATTAAAGATATTTACAGGAACTTTTGATTCAATATAAAGTTCAATATATCTAAATATCATTTAATAAATATAATTTTGTTTAAGAAAAATAAAATCAGGCAAATCAATCAATGTTCAATTACAAAAACAGACCAAAGCATGCATAACATCCATAATGTATGCTGTGATGAAGGCAGTGTGGCTCCCAACATTAAAATAACTTGGAATAATTTTTGCTAAAAATATAAAATCATTTGATACTGATTTTAGGTATGTATATATTGTTATTATCATGGGCCCAGGCAATGTTGGATGGGTCAGATAGTGTTTAAAATTCAGAAAAAACATAGATAGAATGAAAGATCAATACATATAAAATGAAATAATTAAAAGAAACTTTTTATTTCTTCTGTTACTAAAATATTTTATAACTGTATTTCAGACAATATTTGGAAAAAAAAGTAATAAGGCTATTTTACTCATATTTCAGTTCATATTACATTTATCCTTGATTAAGATTAAAATAAAATTAATTATCTCAATTTTGTGTTGTTTAAATTCATGATTTTAATAATATTTACAGTAAATATGAGATGAATTTACTGTTTATAAATCAGAAATTATTATAATTTTAGTACATACTGCTTTAAATATATTATTTAAGAGAAACCTGAAGAGCCATTATCACTTTTTTATAATATGAAGTGCATCACTTTCTCCTAATTTGTTAATATACTGTTTTTATAGTAGATTTATTCTTATCGTTAGATGATTATTATTATCAAAATGCTTGCATTTTAAATTGATCATATAAACCAGCATACCATATAGATTGAAGGATGCAAACAAAAAAAATATCAGAAATTTGATTAAAATGTAATAGATTTAGAGCTTTTTGATATATTATTCAAATAGATATTGCTGTCACATAGCTACAGATTAATTTATAAAATGTTATATATAATAAAGATTAGAATAAAATGTTGCAAAAGAAAATATGAATTGCATAAAACATTTTAACTGATGTTCCTTATGAAAAATTATATTAACACAGAACACATATACAATAATGATAGAAAAACCTATAACTGAAGTTCATTTTGAAAAATTATACTAATACAGAACATATATGGCACAATAATGATAGACTATGTTAAATTCAATACAAACCAAAACAATCATTGCTTTCCGTTCTTTATCATGCAATTCATCAACAAAAGCTGGCAAAGTCTGGTATCTTTTTTCATCAAAAGTAAAATCTTTAAAATTATTCATGTAGTCAATATCAAAATACTGTACATCCTGAAAAAAAAGAAAGAAAAAAAAACAGTTAATTAAATTTAGCAGAAAATGACTAGATGCAAAATAAAGTATTATTTGATAAAAATATACCAGAAAGTATGAAAACTAAAAATTAATTTTCAAATTACAAAAACCAGAATTTAATTATCTGGTCAAAAACAAGTACAGCTTAAGCAGAAAGTTTAAATTTTGTAAAGAAATCTTACATAAGGTATTTTTGCACTTTCAGTTCTCTTTGTCACAGTTTTAACATCTTCAAGAGTATTATAACCTCTACGAGACATTTGGAATCCAAGAGACCAATATGGAGGCATACTAGGAAGTCCAATAACCTAAGAAAATGAAACATTGCCTATTTTATGTAAAATGATTACATTTTTATCAACTAATGCTATTTTAATTTTATTAAAGATATTTTTGATTCAACAACATATTACAAAGTTTGTATTTTTATATTTTTTAAATAAAATTAAGAATAACTGTCTATTACATTTTTTTAAAGATAAAAATTCATGAAAATTAATACAGTATTTTTAATGCTTTTCTACTTTTACCATAGTTTATATAAAAAATAATATGTAAAAATACAATACATAATTAGGAATTACGTATTACATTCAATAGGAATCAACTAGATAATTATACTTTTGTTGTTAATATTCTTTATATTTATATCTAGCATTTAATATCTTATCTTTCTATTTCTTATTTTATTTTATTTTATTTTTTACAAAATATTCCCAAAAGTGAAGGAGTTGGGTGTTCTACAATATTTTAGACTGAAGAAATCCATAGACAAACAAAAGAGTTGATTTACAACCTACTTCCTGTTCTATTTTTTTTTTTTTTTTTTTTTTTTTTTTTAATACAATTTGATAACTGATGCATCTTTACATTACAAATTTTGATTTTTATAATGGTTTGTTTGTCTTCTATATCTATTAAATGTAATATAGTCAAACAATTGACTGCTTAAAAGTTTAAAAGATATTTAAAAAATTAACTATTTTAGGCAGTGTACATAGTCTTCACCAGGATTCAAGATTTCAACAAGGAGGTGTTACGAATGCTATTTGTCTATATCTCACTGATAGAAGCCTTGCGTGTAAACTGTTCGTCAGGCATCTATGGACGATATCACCAGTACAAGGAAAAAGCACAAAGAGGCTTTGGGAATTTTTTTTTTTATTACAAATCATTGCTCTTGGATCAAACCAAGCCATTATTTAAAACATTGCAAGGTAACATGTCATTGCATGCATTTCCACACTTGTTTACTATTTCTGTAGATTCACAAATAGTTCATAATAATTCTTCAGAGGGCATATAATTCTTGCATTATAAAAATATATTTTAATGTTCTGCTTTTGGAAAAGTTTAGAATAAGTGGTTAATTGATCTATTGAATTGTAGATCACTTTTATGTTCCTTTATCTGAGTCATCATCAGATGCATTTGAGCTGTTAATCTTTTAGAGAATCAAATTGAATCATATAAATTCCAGAAATTTCATCAAATGGAATGGAATCAATCTTTGCACTCGGTAAATTATTCAGTTTTGTTGTGTGTAGGGGGGGGGGGGGGGGAAGAAATCAATTTTATTTCAAGTGGAAAAAGAATATACCACAATTAAGAAAAAAAAAAAGTACGTTATTTATCTTGTAGTATTTCTTCTTTGTTTAGCTATTCTTGGGAGATTTTTCTTTATATTTCTGGAGTTAATTAACTAATCTGTTATAGTTTATAATTAAATGATAACTAAACTTATCACTAAAAGTTACATTTTCACTCAAAATAAAAATTTACATTCAGTCAAAAAGAGCACCAATGAGCTCCTTTATTTCCAGGATTTTTGCAGAGTTTAAACTACATCTCCAGAAGAATTAACACTGAAGAGTAAAAAAAAAAATTTCTTCTTGGTATCATTATGTTGATGATGCATTCATCATATGGAATCATGGATTACAGGAATTTTATAAATTTCTTGACAGAATCAACGACAGACATTTATATATTAAATTCAGCATAGATAATGAGGAAACTAAAGAATTGAATTATATGAAAGTGAGGTTAATCAAAAATATGCCCAATCTAACTTCAGAATGCATGGTATACAGGAAAACCAACAAGTCAAATAATACCATTTCATACAACAGCTATTCACCATTTTATGATAAACTTGCAGCTTATAATTTCTATTTAAGGAGAGCTTTTCAAGTTTGTTAAAGTGATCATTTGCGGATAGAATTTAATACTATAAAAGATATCAATCACCACAAAGAATAGGTTGTCACTTTATCATATTAAGAGATTAATTAATTAATTCTTTGCAAAATCACAAAAATTCTCCCCAGAGTACCTTAATAAAGAAGAAATACTGCAAGATGAATTAAATAACCTGGCCTTTTTGAAAAACTGCAAAAGCTCTTTTTCCACTTGAAATAAATTTGATTGCTCCCTCCCCAACAAAATTGTAGAATTTGCAGAGTGCAAAGACTGGCCCCATCTTGTAAGATGAAATTTCTAGAGTTTACAGCACATTTCGTTTGACACTGAAAAAAATCAATAGCTTGAATATATTGAAATGACAACTCAAAAGTTGAAAGATCAGATAGAGCAACATAAAACTGACCTACAATTCAATAAACTAGCAACCGCTCTTTGAGGCTTTACCAAAAGCAGAAGCAGAACATTAAAATAGATTTCAATAATGTAAGAATTATATGCCCTATAATTATGAACTAAGAATACTTGAATTTATAGAGTGAAAATGCATAGAATTATCTTACAATATTCCAAATATATTGTTAGTAACTCAGAAGTTTGATCAAAGAGCAATGATTTGTAATAAAAAAAAAAAAAAAAAAAAAAAAAAAAAAAAAAAAAAAAACTTCTCTCCTCTTCCCACCTCTTTTCTGTTTTTTGTCATATTAATGGTATCAATCATGGAAACTGGAGGAAAGGCATTGAAGTGAGATATGAATATGTAGCATTCATAACACCAATTTAAATTTTGAATCCTGATAAAGGCTAGGTACAGAGCCAAAAAGTACTTTATTTTTTAACATCTTTTAAAGTATTTTAATCATCTTTAAGGTAGTTAATCCTTTGTGCAATTTTATATTGTATTATTAAGATGATTTTTAGAATTTTGAACTAGTTTATTTTATGTAATATAGTCCTTTGTATAGAAAATTGTTAAACATCCAACTTGAATTAACTTAAGTAACATACTAGTCACTAGAAAAAATGTACACAAGATTTGATTATTCCATTCATAAAATAACCTTATATGCAATTAATTCCAATATTTGTGATTACTTTATAATTGTTCAAATTATACTGAATGCATTGTAATTCTTTTCAGTTTTCATATTTAATGAAAATAATAATTCAGAAATTAATTTATAAATTGATGTGTGTAGTTTAGTTTGCATGTATTTTTTCTGGATTTCCATTGCCATTCATATTGTTGAAATTTTCACAGTGTGGATGTGAAAATAATAAGTTGGTTTACATATCTGAGCACCAGTTTGAAGCTTTGAATGACTTTCAAAGTCATTATGAATATAAACTGGATTCTCTGAAAATATCCTCACTATAATATCTGTAATATCATATCATTTATTGAGAATTGTTTCAACAATTGAAGAAAATTAATCCACAGTTGTTGAAATTCTAGATTTGAAATCTGCAGTCTTAACAATCTAGACAGATGTGTTATTAGATTTTTTAAAAAAAGTGAAGGAGTATAAGAATAACAAAGAAAGGGACAGGTTGAATGAATAAACAGACATACAAAATAGAAAAATTATAAAGTCAAAACAAGGTTTTATTAATAAAGAGTATCATAAATCATTTTATAAAAGCTAATTTTGTTAAATGAAAGCCAGCAAAAGAACTTAAAACTGTAAAAATAAAATTATTATTACCTTTATTTGTAAGTAAAATATTTTGTTTTTATAATTTAAAAAAATCATATTTAAGGCAGAATAAATAAGAATAGATCTATACATATATTCTACATAACACTTTAACAATTAACAAATAAAGATTTATCACTCACTTCTAAATATTGTTTTACAACATCTTCTGGAGTTGGTCCTAAAAATATATAAAAATCCAGAATACCTCCAACAGTTTGAAAAGTAAGAGCTGGTGCTGGTTGCAGCACTATCTCTAAAATAGAAAAGCAAATGATTTTTTAAGGCTAGCTGTGAACTATGATACAAAATAACATTTTATGAATCTATTGAAAAATAAAATTTTCAATCTTATACTTCTAAAATTTTAACTGGTAACTAGAATACATTAATTTAGATGAGTTCTTTCACCAAGTTGACAAGTAACATTTTGTTTTTTGTTATGTGATGTTTCTTTATCAGTTATGTAAGCCAACCCCCCCCCCCCCCCACACACACACACACACACATACATACATACACACACTACATAATAATTTCGTCCAAGGTCAAATACCTGTTTATCAGTACAAAATAGTACAGATACATTAATTTTTCATTCAATATTAAAATGATACAAATGGAGCATATTTTTTAATTAAGGTTTTAATGATTTTAAACTTTGTGTGCAAAGATAAGAAGGGGTTGTATAATAGATGGATTGAAGTGAAAAAACTTCTTTAAACACCATAAAATAAGGTTATTATGGTGCTTATTTTATGGTGTTTAAAGAAGTTTTTTCACTTCAATTGTGTATAACACCAGCTTCAATTTTATACATCAATAGATGGATTATTTATTTGTTATGCCAATAAGCATTAAATAAGGCAGTTTTTTTTTTTTTTTTTTTTTTTTTTTAAGATTTTAAAATTTTTGTTTCAGCAGAAAGGAGCATTTCATTAAAATTATATATATTTTTAAAAAAGGTACAAATTTGCAAAAATGTGATACTTTTTTTTTTTTTTTTTTTTTTTGCATTAAATAAGTTTTTTTTTTTTTTGGTGGGGGAGGGGGAGATCATAGTCAAGATTTTATAGTATATATTTAAAGAATTAAAAAAAAAAAAAAATTGAACCTGACTATAACAGAATTCTGACTTAAACTGAAATTTTGTGATCCTTGAGAAAGGCACAGAATCTATACTAATAAAAGAACAGAACGCTCTGTCTGTCTGTGTGTGTGTCTGCGATGGCTAGCAAAATCTACAGCATGTACGAGGCTCAAAATTTTTTTGAGAGTAGCCCTAAATCTCTTCTGATGTACCTGAGCTTCAGAATTTCGAAATTCTATTTATTAACTGAGCAATTAATTAAATTCCAAAGCTCACTCTCATAAAAAATTGCCTTTTTCCCTTCATTTGCTTATGGTTGGTTGGTTGCATAAAATTTTTGCAGAAATAATTAAAAAAGCTGGGATAAATCTTTAAAATTCATAGACTGGCAAACTGTCACTTTAAATGATGATTTTTTTTATCACAGCTGTTGTACACCACGGAGAAAAAAATAGGTGGAGGTAAAATAAACTGCAAGAAAGGTTTGCAATATGAAACCATTTATCGCTCAAATTTTAATGTCCCAAACAAAAGCATTTGGAAGGAATTTTATACTAATAAGACGAATTGAAAGAAATGAATTACAGCTGAAGCATATTTTACGAAGAAATAGTAATTTTTTTTAAAGTGGTATTTTTTTCTATTATATTATTTATTTTAAAAAAATGTTTGCTTTTAAAATAATTGAAATTGGAAAATTAGAAATAATTAAATGTCAAAATAAAATTAAATAAAATATTGAAAACATTTGATTTGAACTAAAAATTGTATTACAAAAAGTTTTCTTTTTTTTTTCAGATTTTTTTAATATTTTATAACGTAGATGAAAAATTTTTATGATTTAACAACATATTAATAATTCTATGTCAATATATAAAATATATTGATGAAAACATTCTTTTCAAATCATGCATCAAAACTTAAATGACAAATATTAATCTAAAATCTAGATTTGAGAGTGCAGACAATTTTAAGACATTAACGAAAGAATGTTAATTTTTCAAGCAAAATCTTAAATGATGCTTTTATATTGATATTTCAAAGTCATATGATAAAAATAATCAAACAATTCTTGCCTATGATTGATATATTTGTATCTTTTATGTATTCAGATCGTGTATTACAGCCAATAATGGCACAAAAATTTATTTTTTAAACAAAGTTTTAGGCTTATATTCAATAACAGTTTAAAGGGTAAAAAATAAAAACAAAGAAATATGGGTTTAAACCAATTTGAATTGATCGGTGTGTCAAAGCACATGGTTTTGTTGGTGCTTATTTGGACTTAATGTAGCAAATTTTAGCGTTACATCTTTGGCGTCACCCCAAGACATTATACTTCCACTCAATTAAATTTCTTTTTACTGTATAGTCATACTCAGATTTTTGGCATTTCGAACATTAGAATGTATGAGTCATTAGCTGTGGTGCAGTAAAAAAAAATCACACAACAGTTTTCTAGGAGTCTATTTTTTTATCATTGATAAAATTTAAATGTATTCTATTCAATTTAAAATTGTATTATGACTTTAATTTTTATTTTAAAACAAAAATAAAATAGCTGTTTGGCGTATCATTATTCGACTCCGTAAACAATTCATACACCATAATAAATTATCAAAATAGCAAAGTAAATTATTTATCAGAAATAGCCATAAAAACAATAGTAGCAAAACTGATTATAATCTTAATGTTTAGACTAATCAACACATAACCCAATCCCAACCAGAAAAAAACAGACCACACTCTGATCCGTGATGGACAAAATTTCCGTTAGTATAAATCCGACCCAAACCTAAAAATTCTGTTTGAAAAAAAAACCCTATGGATTTGATAACTAACCCGAACCAAATCTCAATCCCGTAAAAATGTTCGAAGCATAACCCGATCCAAACGAGGAAAAACAATTTTAGTGGGCATGAAACCTAACCCGAATCTAAATATTTTCTTTAAAAAGAACTCAAAATATCACCCGAATAAAATCTGAAACCGACAAAAATATTCCAGATTATTATAACTCGATCCCAGCAAGACAAAATACTTTCTGTAGTCATAGACCCAACTCAAACCTAAAAATTCCATTTGAAAAATCCTGAAATTTGACCCAAACCACAACTAAATCTGACCAAAATATTCGAAAGAACCATAACCGGATTCGAGTAAGAAAAAATAATTTCCGTGAACATGAACTCGATACGAACCTAAAACTTCCATTCGAAAAAATACCTAAAATTTGAATCGAACCAAATCTGAATTTGATAAAATTATTTTTAAAAAACCGCAACCAAACAAGACAAAATATTTCCATGCACATGAACCCAGTCCGAACCGCAAAAATTTCTTTGAAAAAATCGCGAAATCTGAACTGAACCAAATCTGAACTTGGCAAAAATGTTCCAGTGAAGCATGCCCTTATTCGAACAAGACAGAGTAATTTTCGTGAACACGCAAGAAGACCCAAACCTAAAAGTTCTATTTCAAGAAAAACCCGAAATCTAAATTGAAACAAATCTGAACCCGATAAAAATATTCCAAAGAACTATAACCTGATCCGAGCAAGACGAAATAATTTCCATGGACATAAACCCTACTCAAACCTAAAAAATCAGATTTGAAAAAACTTGAAATTTGATCCAAACCATATCTGAATCTGACCAAAATATTCGAAAGAATCATAACCGGACTCGAGTATGATAAAATAATTTCCGTAAACATGAACGAGATCCGAACCTAAAAATTCTATTTGAAAAAATACCTGAAATTTGAATCGAACCAAATCTGAACCTGACAAAAATATTCTAAAGAACCGTAACCGGATCCAAATAAGACAAAAAATTTCCATGCACATGCACCAAATATGAACCTAAAAAATTTCTTTGAAAAAATCTCGAAATCTGAAATGAACCAAATCTGAACTTGACAAAAATAATTCCAGTGTTCTTATTCGAACAAGGCAGAATAATTTCCATGAACGCAAGAAAGCCCGAACCCAAAAATTACATTTGAAGAAAAAGCCGAAATCTGAATTAAACCAAGTCTGAACTTGACAAAAATATACCAGTGAAGCATGTCTTCATTCAAATCATACAGAGAAATTTCAGTGGACATGCAGGAAGACCTGAACCGAAAAATTCCATTTGAAGATAACGCCGAAATCTGAATTGAACCAAATCAGTTCCGAACAAAAATATTTCACAGAACCATTACTGGATTCGAGCAATAATTCTCATGGACCTGAATCCGACCCGAACATTTAAATAGAATTTCAAAAAATACCTCAAATCTGAACCCAATAAAAATATTCTAATGAATCATAACCAAGATCCGAGCAAGACAAAATAATTTCCATGGACATGCACCCAATATATGGTTAGGTAACATTTGGGTTGCGATTAGGTTGCAATTACATTACGGTAAGTCTTTGATTTTATTTAATTTCACGTTAGGTTACAGTTAGATCATGGTTAATTTAAAGTTAGGTTAAAGTTAAATTGCATTTATGTTACGGTTACAATAAGGATAGGTTACAATAAAGTGACGGCTAGGTTACATTTATGTTATATTTAAGTTACGGTAGGGTACTGTTAAGTCGCAGTTAGGTTATAGAAAGGTTATGGTTACAGTCTAAAAGTTTACGGTTGGGAATTCGTCCACAGAGTGAACATTAAGCATGCTTTGATTAAAAATATACACTTACATTTGTTAAATGGCCCTGAAATTATAATACTATTTATATACGTTTCTCATTGCTCATTTTAAGTATTTTTAGAGCTTAATATTAGCTGTTATTTTTTAAACCGATTTTTCACACAGTCAGCTGCCACGTACTTCAGGCAATACATTTCTGCATGCTTCGAGTTAATGATAAAATCATACAAATTTCAAGTTCGTTTGATATTGTTAATACGGACCAGAGCAATGCCGGGCAGGTCAGCTAGTACAATCATAATATGAAGAAGAACCACAAATGTTTTCTTCATTAGGGATGGAGTATTGTGGGGACATCACCTTGCAGGGGCAGTAAAAAAATTTCTAGAAGGAAGCAATTGAGCTAGCCTTTTGCTCAGCCCTACAGAGCTTGTCTGCTGTTCTGGGGTTTCCTTACTTAAAGTTTTGCCTGAGCCACATGTGATATGATTATCACGTTTTGTTTCTTTGTGTTCTGCCCCTGTGTGTTGTTTCTCTGCTTTGCATCAATTGTCACAGTTTGTTTCTTTGCACTCTGTGCCTATGTGTTGGTTTCTCTGCTTTACATTGGTTTCCCTCACTACATTAGCGCAATTGGGCAAAGTTTTCCGCTCATTGCCTCCATGTAATTGTTCTGCAGTACGCATGCATAGCTTTCTTTTCACCTGCTCGATCACTTCGTGCAGCTTCTGTAGTTAGGGGTGTGTCTAGCTAGACCAATAGGATTGATGTTTTGTTTTTGCTTTTTAAAATAATCTGGTTTAGTTTTATTATACGCGCATTTTAAATTACATCATCTTAATTTAACTAATGGTTTTAAATTTCTTTTGATTTAGCTTCTGAAAGCCCCGTTTTTGTGATATTTAAAGAAATACAGCAGATTTTTCTGGACCGAATGCTAGAAGTTTTCATAGTATTTTGACGGTGTATTTTTGTCCCGTTAAAATTCGGGCCGAGCACCTGATTTGAAAAGTTGGAATGATAGTCTTATTATTCCTGTTCTTCTAAATTAATGTCTTGACAATTCTAAATTTCATTTTCGGCACCTCGGCTGTTAAAAAGCCGAATCCAAGCTCATAATTTAAGGATGGGATTTCCAATCATCAAGAAATATCTCTTCCAATCGTACCAGTCAGAAATCTTTATTCTACAGAATTTAAAGGGGAAATTTTCAATGAATTTTTTTTAAAGTGTTATGTACGGCGACTAGCCGAGACTTCAGTTTTCTACTCTTTCCACCACTCTAAAGGAAGAATAAATAAAGTTGGATTTCATAAAGAATGTGTCATCATTTGTTGTCAATATCTTTCCAGTGGAATTGGGCGAGATCTATTCTAATTCATTACTAAGTTTTTCTGTTTTACCGACATTTAAATTATTTATATTTTTAACTAACCTTCATCATCTTTAATTTCACGGTACACCACATGCATCTCCTTCAAACAGAAAAAAAGATTTGAATATGAGGGTAAAGCGAAGGATACTATGGGATAAAATAAGAATGGATGGATCAAAATTGGTGGGAATAGTTTAAATTAAAGGAGATTTCTTAAAAACGGGGTTGCTATTCACAGAATGAAATTATCCGACTTTTCCAGGTATATTTCAAAAAAATTCTAGTCTACCAGTGTAATGCATAGTGGACATACTAAGGATAAAACAAATGTTGTACTACGCAAAAATACTAAAATTTTCTGAATAAAATTGTTTATAATTAAAAGTTTCTTAACTTAATCAATCTCAATCCCCTCCAAAACCTTGTTTTGAGGTTTACAATTGGAATTGTTAATAATTGTTCACTCTTTAATAATTTATGATCATTACAAGCTTTCAATAAAATTTCCTTCCAACTGCACAAACTTGCTACACAGTAAATGTACAATAGTCATCATTCATTTTGTCAACTGTATTACAAAATCAGTAATGTTCAGATAAACTTTATTTTCAACAGGAGGCAAAAGGAGAAAGGAAGCAAGCATTTTAATTGGGAGATGGTGGCTTGTGATAATTATTTATTGTTATTTGAAAATAAGTGCTGGGAAAAGTTTAAAAGTCTGTAACAATGAGTCTTAAAAATTTAAACTATTTCCTACTGTGGATTATGAAAGTGGAAATTTCTAAAAAAGGGTAATTTAGATTCTTATTTTCTTTTTTCAAATATAGAATTTGCCAAACCATGGAAGATTCTCATTTTAGACGGTGTAACAATGAAACTTTCTTGGAGATCACAATGAAAGCTCCAATTTTCTGACTTTTCAAGATTTTGGAAAAAATAGTGAAATTCCCCGACTTTTCCAGGTTCTCCAGATTTTCCATATGGTGTAGTAACCCTGAAAAAATTACAGTTAACTAAAGAAAAAAAAAAAGATTGATAAATGACCCACAAAATTAATTAAAAGCTTAAATATTAAAAAGTCAGTCACAAACAGATGTCTTATATTTTCTTTATTCATATTAAAGTACAGTAGAGACTTTTATATTTTATATAAAATATAAAAAGAAATAAATATTTTAATAAATATTAAAACATTAAACCCAAATTTCAACTTAAAAAACATTTAAATTTATTTTCAAAAGGATATTTTGAATCAACTAAATGAATAATGCATTTGTTTCAACTTACCCATTGCATTACTATTTAAAAGAAAAACACCATGAGCATTCCCATCTTTTTCTATATTCATATAAAACGGATGAACACCATATAAGTTGGAGATTTTCTAAAAATACAAATAGGATTTTAAAAAGTCACACAAAACTGAATTAAATTATAAATACAATTAAAATATATTCTATTCCAAATTAACTGCTTAAAAAGTTACCTAATTTAGCATGATATTATATTGTAAGAAGTAAACAAATATTGTGAAGCATTCTAAATTATTTTAGGATGTTAATGAAGTTGCTTTGTATAAATTTAATTTAATACAGTAGACTCCCTCAAATCTGCAACTCTCTAAAATCCGCAGATAATTTGTGGATGCAAACAATGAAACATTCAGTTTAGATATACAGACAAAAATTGACTTTTTTAGTTTTATATCAATTCCATATGTATTTTAATTTGTAATTTTTGTTAATATTACTGAATTCATGTTTTTTCATAAAGGAAGAATAAATTTAATTTTTGAAAAAATCAAAATATTGCTGATATAATTTGCAATCTTCTTACCAAATATATTTATGCAATAATTAAGTTTTTTTGCTTATTAAATCTGGCTAAATCTTAAATAAAACTTTCTTGTTTTATAATTTTGATGTGAATTAGTAATGTATCTTTGAGACAAGTATCATTGAGTAATTTAGGAAAAATACATTTAATCTTTATAATGAATATTTAATCATACATTATTGATTATTAAACTTGACCTCTACTTTAAATATTTTAATCATTTTCAAAATTATCTAAATGTTTATTATTTTAGTTTATTATTTATTTTAACATTTTATTGTATTGTAAGCATTCATTATAGTTTTCATTTCATTATTAATTAAATTCAAATTACTGTTTAAAAAGTGTAAACAAAGCAATGGCCAGAAATTAGCAAAATTATAAAATTCACACAACCTTTAGTCCGGAGCTATGCAGATTTAAGGGAGTCTACTTATATATAAGCAATATTTTATCTCTGTTAAATAAAATGGTTTATATTTACAGGGTAGCTACAAAAAAAAAAAAAAAAAAAAAAAAAAAAAAAAAAACTATACAGCTATACGAGTCCTAAATTCCTGTTCACAGAAACCGGATGAAATTTTGGTTTAAAGTACTTTGAGGTATGTGCTCAAGAATCGAAAGAAAAACAGCAGTTAAACTCTAACAGTAATGGTTACAGGGACAAACTAGAAAAAAATTTCAAATAAAAACACATACTTTTTTACTAGAATGTGATCTTTATAGTGAAAAACCATAAATAGCATTGAAACAGTATCTGTAGCATGAAAATCACAGACACTAGACAGACTAAAAAAAGTGAAAAAAAAAAAAAAAAAAAACTCCAACAAGGACAGAGAAGCAATAGAAAGGAAAGCATTTTATTGTGTTTCACAAACTTTCCATATGACCTCCTTCATACATGATGCCACTTTGCATGTGGCAAATGATGGATACTACTGAAGCATGTACCATGGGAAGAGGAATATGTTGAACCTGATGTTTGATGGTATCTTTTTTAAAATCAGATGCAGTTTGCAGATTAAATATATACACTTTGGATTACAGGTGTCCCCACAGCGAGAAATGAATTAGGAGAAAGATTGTTAAACTTTGGCAGCTGACATGAAATGGCAGGAGATAACTTTGTCACCAAATTGTTGTGATAAGAAACATTTGGCAGAAGAGTCCACATGTGGGGAAGTACCATTTTGCACCTACATAATGCTAAATTAAGCATTTTGTTGTTGAAAACTGGAAATTATGTAATTACTCAACATTCCTAGGTAGCGAGCAATCATTACTATAATGTTTGTAGACCTGTCATACATTTTTCCTTTCTTTTTTTAAGCTACATTTTCAGGTAGGCATATTAGGATATATGCTATGGGAAAATGTGAGTATGAGATTAGTCTGTGGCTTAGCAACAAACTGGAATTTTTTTCCCACAAGAGTGGCAATGACATAGAGTCCTCAGCCATATCAAAATGCAAAATTCTATAGTTTTTAAAAAATAAAATTTTAAAACAATATACATTACAAAGCATTTTATACAGTTTAAGGTATTTGATTATTTATTAACAGTGTAACAGAACAAATAGGATTTAACTTATATCACATGTTCAATTACAAAAAATCCTAGTAATATCTAAAATTTATTTACATCTGTAGACATATCACGGGCAAACAAGCTCAGTTTTTTCCAATTTGTATCTTGCTTGAAGTTCTCATCAGTATGCTCACCAAACCCATAAATATTACTAGATGCTAATCGAGTGGATAACTGTATGTATTGGTCTGAAAATATCATCCCTGGAATGTTTGTATCAAATCTAAAAAGCAAAATAGGTTATGTAATTTTAATAAATAAAAATATCAGAAAAGTTTTAAATGACTTTTTAAAAACAAGAATCAAAGGCATGTATGCAGCTAAACATACATTTTTTTTTTTTTTTTTTTTTTTTTTTTTAAGACAACATAATATAGAAGATAGATTAAAGATATTATATATCAAAAGCACCAGAACACACACACATACAGTAGAATTCCTCAAATCCACAAAACTTGGGACCAAGGGTTGTGCGGATTTTAGAATTTTGCAGATTTCTGGTCATTGATTCATTTACATTTTTGAAACATTAATTTGATTGGTAGTTGCATTGTAATCAATGCATATAATAAATTGAAACATTAAAATAATTAAGTAAAATGTTTAAATAAATAAATAGTTAAAAAGAAAGTTATTATTACAAGTAAAATAAAATCTTAGAAAAATATTAAAATAAAATAAATAATTAAGATGCAATACTAAATATAAATAATGATGAGGGAAAATCAATCTTTTTTATAGAAAAAAATATTTGCCTTTGTTAATAAAAAAAAAAAAAAAAAAAAAAAAAAAGCTTGATTAATTAAAAAATATTAATTTTATACAGCAAAAATTATCCTGCCCCTCGAATTATAAACACTACCAAATGGTCATTGAAAGTTTAATTTACGCTGCAACTACGATATGATAGTGATTATTTCTATTAAATATTGATCATTGTAATTAGTAAACCGGATGTAGATCCCAAATTCATTTTGTAACTAGCAGGGATACGAAAATAGTAATAGAACTATTAAAATAATAATTTTATATAGCAAAAATTATCCTGCCATGTGAATTGGAAACACTACCAAACAGCCATTGAAAGTTATATTACGCTGCATCTACTATACGATAATGATTAATTCAATTAAATATGAATCATTGTATGTCTAAGAAACATATTATTTAACACTGCAGAATTTAAATTGAAAGACTTTAAAAAAAGGAAGAAGTTGAAAATGATTTAAATATATATATATATATATATATATATTTAAAGAATTATTTGTACTGCATTAGCCGCTGACTTCAGCGCCATCTTTAATTTCATTGTTTACATTTGAAAAAAATGCACAGATTTCTGGCGTTCGTGGATTTTAGGGATGCGGATTTAAGGGAGTCTACTGTATATAAGACATGCTAGCTGTTTATATCAGTACTACTACATTAAATTTTTGTTAACTGAATTGGACAGAGCATACGACAATGTGAAATTATGTTTAGGCAGAGTATCATTTGTAATTGAATCAGTTATGGTAGTTATGCTTATGAAAAAATATATATAATAAGCTGGTAATAAGCTTTTTTAAACAGGTTAACCGAAAGGCAAATTGCATAAAAATAAATAAATTTAAAAGTGTTGTGCAAAATTTTCTTTACAATAATATATGCATTTACTTGAGAAAATAGTGTCATAAATGGCTTTTCAAGTGTGAAAACATGAATTTTCATTTCTCTTTCAGTTTTTCTTTCTTTTTTTTTAAGCAAGACTATATTTAATAAAGTTTAGGAATCAACCTAATGATAATAATACATGATTGTTGGTAGTTTTACGGCTATGAAAAATATGTCACTAAGAAATAAAAAAACAAAGCTCCAATTCATGAAAGAAATTTAAATTATCTTATGCATAAAAACTTAAAAATGCAATTTGGGATTGTCTAAATCAGAGGTTCCCAAAGTGTGCTCCGCAGAGCCCTTGGGGCTCTGCCTGAACTTTTCAGGGGCTCCGCGACGTTCCAGGAAAATACACAAAACATGAAAGAAATTAGCATATTGCAAGTGAAAGATTTTCAAAAGTATGTGGTGTGGTCAAAAATAAATATATCTCTAACTATGTTGAAAAGTACAATAATACACTTCAAAACTATTTAAACATTTGCATTATACATTTATTTTCTATATAATATTTTTTTGTTAGAATTGCTTTATTTTATGTTTATACATTTAATGTGTTTTAAAAATTTGATTTAAAATAAGCTACAAGAAATAGTATTCTTAATCGAATGTACAAAGCAGTGCCGCCGACCTGCGGGTCTGCCGCGCAGACCCTGAAAAATATCTGCAGACCTTGCAATATTTTGGCAGACCCTGCAAAATGTAGGCATGGGATTTTTCCGCCGATCCGCGATTTTCCACCTTATTTCCGTTTCTTTTGCTGTTTCTCCCAAGAGTGATTTGTTCCGAAATTTAAAAAAATCGGTCATCAATCCAAAAAATCAGAGGTAGGATCGCGAAAAAAACTCAGATTTCATCAAAAGATCGCGTAATAAATGTGAACAGTTTCAAAGAATAAAAGCTGGGGGGAAAATGTCAATTTCGTCAAAATATCGCTGAAAATTTTGTCGAAAAGTCGCGTGAAAAACTGACATTCTGTCAAAAAATCATAGAAGAAAATGCGAATTTCGTCGTAATAAGATAGTGGGGGGAAATGCAAATTCTGTCAAAGATTCGAGAGAAAAACGCAGATTTTCGCAAGAAGATCGCAGAAAAATATGAATTTGGCAAATAATAGCGGGGACATTCCATATCAAATCAACCAGTGACTAAACCTGACTCTTTCAGATTTTGATGAAACTCTCGGGAATCGTTCTGTCTGATGATATAAATTTGGGCATATTTTTATTTTTTATCTATTGCTTTAAATTTTCATACAATTAATTATTTAAGTTTTGAAAAATTATCATTTTTTGGCTTCCTTACATGTTTTTAATTTTGAATTTTTCAAGCTCTATCAAGCATAGAAAGTTTTATGACCACTCATTTTAAAAAGGAGTTTATAAGGTTTAATTTGATATGCAAGTCGAATATACATAGTTAAGAACATAAAATTTACTTTTTTTTTAAATTTTAAATTTGATAATTTTTTATATAGTCGTTTTTGAAAATTTTGAAAAAATTGTATGTTTGTTGTAATATTATAAGCTTAAATTTCTGAAATTTTTAGAGTGGGATCTCAATGGGATCAGGAGTTATGAAATAAAAGCTGAAAATTACCATTAAAATAACACTTTAATTCTATCTATTTTGTTATTTAGTTATAATTTGTATGGTAATGTAAGAATGTGCATGGACATTGTCCATGCATATTCTTGGGTATTTTGCAATTTTAGATGTCATAACATGTCAACTTCATTGCTTTTAGCTGTAGTCTTTAATAAATTAAACTTTTCTAATGCTACTGTTTACAAAGTTATTAAAAGGCAAACTTTGGCCTTTAACATTGGAGATGCATCTGAGATCTACTATACAGTACTATCGTGCTCCGTGCTGTATGATATGATTATGAATGTTTTACATGAATATGCACTTATTATTATTTTTTTAATTCACTTTCAACATATTTGAATTTTACAGCATATAGTGTTTAATGCACTGGGTTTTGTCTAAGTGGTGCATAGGCGTGTGCGTGCATATGCGCTCAATGACTTCAGTGGAGGAAGATTTAAAATGTTTTTCAGTCTGAGGTGAAAGTTTTCCGTCAGCAGACAGAATTCTGTCTTTTGAAAGTTCCCGAGAACGGAAACGGGCCAGAAAAATCTCCGAGGGCGGAAGTGAATAGCGAAAAAAAAACGCGCTTTTCGTAAAAAAAAAAAAAAAAAAAAAAAAAAAAACACTATTTTTGTCAAAGGATTGCGAAAATTTTTTATTTTAATGAAATGATCGCGGATAAACGAGCTATTCCTGTTTGCAAAAAAATATGCATTTTCCGTCAAAAGCTTGCAGAAAAAACACGATTTCTGTCGAAAGATTGCGAAAAGCACACTAATTCAAAGGGTCGCGAAAAGACTTTCTGCTGAAAGATCGCGAGAAACACCCTATTTCCGTCAACGGATCGTGTAAAAGACACTATCTCGGTCAAAGAATGCGAAATAGACACGGTCTCTGTCAAAGGATCACAGTAAATATGCGTTTTCTGTGAAAACCTTGCAGAAAACACGCGATTTCTGGCAAAGGAACCCGAATATACCCTATTTCCATCAAAAGATCGTGAAAAAGATGCAGTCTCCATCATGCGGTCTCTGTAAAAGGATTGCGAAAAAGACGCGATTGCCTTCAATTGATCGCAAATAAACCTATAACTTTTATCATATGATTGCAGAGGAAATGCGATTTTTGCAAAAATCGCGAAAAAGACGCGAATTTTGCAAAAGAATCGCGAAAAAAAACACGATTTTCATCAAATGATTGCAAAAAACCCACAATTTTTATCAAATGATTGCAGAGAAATGAGATTTTTATTAAAGGATTGCAAAAAAGACGCGAATTTTGTCAAAGGGTCGTAGAAAAGATGCGATTTTTGACAAAAGATTGCAAAATAAGACGCGATTTCCATCAAAGGATCGCGAAGCAGATGTGATTTCTGTCAATGATCGCGATAAAGGTGCAATTTCTATCAAAGGATCACAGTAAAGGCACGAAATTCGTTAAAAAATCGTCTGAAATACATGGATTTCATCAAAAAATCTCAAATTTCGGGTAAAGGTTGCAGAAAAGTCGCAAATTTTGACTAAAGATCAGGAAAAAAAAACAAATTTTGTCATAGGGTCCTGTAAAAAACGCAAGTTACTTGTGTGCGTATGTGCTCACTCAGACTTAGTGGGTTCGAGGGGATTCAGAATATTTTCAGTCTTGGCGAAATTTCAAGCTTGCATCCTCGGCCATATTTCAAACTTGCACCTATGATTGTGGTATAGGGATTTTTTAATGAAGCCAAAATAATCTGGTAGCATTTTGTATGTAATGTTATCTAAAAGTGGTTTAAAATGAATTTACATTAGAATGGTCAAATTGCATCGGTGGGTTACAAAAATCTCTGAGGTGGCAAAAAGTATCATTTAATTTTTTTTGCTCTATCAACCTGCAATTTGACATAGTAATTTTTTTACTACAGCGATATACAGATATCTAATAATTTTTGTATGTGTTACCTACATGTGGAAAGTGGTCTAAAATGTTCTGAATTTACAAGAAAATACTCAAACCAAATCGGTAGGTTGCAAAAATTTCTAATATGGCAAAAAATATCATTTAATTTATTTTGCTCTATCAACCTACAATTTGATATAGTAATATTTTTAGTGTAGTGATATACAGATATTTAGTAATATTTTGTATGCATTATCTATAAGTGGTAAGAGGTCTAAAGTGTTCTGAATTTCAATTAAAATGCTCAAATTGCATCACCTCCTGAGGCTCCGCCCCAAACCCCTGGCTCATCTGGCTCGCTCTCTAGCTTGGCACATCATAGCATGTTCAGCTACACCCCCTCAAACAAGTGCCCTTGCGTGGCAGACCCAGCTTTGGGATCAAAGTTAGCCCCTGTGGTACAAAGTGTATCGAAACAGAAAAGGCCCGCCAGTTCTTGCCAAACAAAAGGGAGAACAGTTATGCAACAACACTGGAATTTTAATTTAAAAAATCCATTTTATTATGTATGTAAAAAATCATTTTTTCTTATTTATATATTTGTTGGCAATGATCGGTGTCATCCAATTATTTTAACCTCTTAGCTATGAAAATTCTTTGTCCATTAAAGGGTTAAAATATTCTTTTAATTGGTCTCTGTCACATTTTCCAACCAGAAATAAGCCTGTAGCAATTTAAAAAATACATATTGGTTCTTTACATTTGTCATCACACTAAGAATTTAAAAAATTGCTCAGTTTCACCCCTTGCTTAGACTACTTGTCAATGAGTATCAGCCCTGATATAAATTTAATCCCACTCACGCATTTTATTTTGTTAGTAAAGTTTTTCTACTAGTTGCATTTCGCTTAACATGTGTAGTTTTTTACTGCATATCTGTTTTGAGGCAAAAACAATGACGAAAGAAAGTTTCTTTCAAAAGTATAATTAATAACCAAATACACTTGAAATAAAATAATGGAAAAAACTAACAATGCTGCATCTAACAATACAACTTATAGATATTGCCCCACTCACTTAAACACTAAAACGATGACCTGCTTCTAAATGTATTTTTTTTTAACTGGTTAAAAAAAGAAGCTGAGGGGCGATTTATTTTCGTTGCATGTTTAGAAGTACTAGAAACTTAAAGGAGAACGAAAAAATAAACCATTATTGCATCACTCTATTATGGGTAGGCGGAACTTGCGAAAATGTGGTTCATAATTACTCATGGGTGATTGGAATATGCATTTTCCTTTTTTTTTCTTCCGAAGCAGCCTATTGGAATAATACAGAAGAAAATCTCTGCAAATGAAAACTGTACAACTTAACTTTTTTACTGCGTGTGTGGTTTTTACTATAAATAATACCATTTTACCCTTGCATAATACAAACATGGCTCCATTATGATCTTTAATTTCAAGTTCATACTAAAAATAACTCTTCCCCCCACCCTCCAAAAAAAAAATTAAAATTAAAACGATGTCACTACTCACTTAACAGTACTGCTTGAACATCGCTCAGGTAAAAAAGAGTTTGTTTTCCTCGTTACTAGAAACTTTCAAAAATTACAAATTTTGAACTATAATTTTTTGCTGTATTTGAAGGAAATATCTCGATTATACAAGGTAGGTATTTTAATAAAAAAAAAGAGGTTTTTATTACTTATTTTTATTTTATTGTATCCTATAACAGTAAGATTATATGAAATTGTTAAAGGGTTATATAATAAGAAATTTTATTTTTAAAATGCCTAGTATGAATTCTGTAACAGGAAAGGGCCAAACTGAGAACCTTGGTCCAATGCTAGAAATTCCTGGCTCAGAATTTTATGAAACAGATTTTTCTCTGCTCCATAGGCTTAAAAAACATTAATTTGTGAACCACGGAATATCGTTGGGTCCAGGGGCTCCGCCTTAGAAACTTATCTCAAAAAGGGCTCCATGAGCCCAAAAGTTTGGGAACTGCTGGTCTAAATATTGTCTGTGATAAAATGCGATATGGAATTGGTTAACTGTATATATTTCTAGTTAACATGAGCAAAATTTTTTACCTAATGAATGCAATAATTCTTCTGTAAATGTTATGTGAACAAGGGCATGAATACAGCTAATACTATATAATTGCTTACATACTGTTTAGTTAGTTAATTGTACACTTACATTTTGCTTCTGCGTGCTTATATATATTGAACAACTGGTAGGTTTTTAGTACATCAATGTCAAGTTGTTATTTTTTTTACCTTAAATCATGTAAAATTTGCCATTTTTGGTTGTCATTTACTTTGTTTGTGGTTTGTCATTGGTTTTTTACTCTAATTATGATGCCAGCTTAACATTTTTGAAAAAAGGAAGAAGTTGAAAATGATTTAAATATATATATACATATATATATATATTTAAAGAATTATTTGTATTAGTTTTACTCAAAGTTGAATCATAATATTTGCTTATAATAAAAATAATGAAGACATTTTTAAAAAAAATGGCCAACAGAATAATTTTGTCTTGTGTGAAATTTGATGATGTAATAGAAGTGATGAATGAGTACTGCAATTCTGTCTGTGACACTGTACATATTGTTAAGTACATTCTGAATCATGCAGCATCTAGTTCAGTTTATTTGGATGAGAATGGTGGTCATTTTCATATTTTTTCATGTTATCAGGTTTCATAGAAGGGAAAATTGAAAACATTTTTACAATAGCTTCATTATTGGTAAAGTTGTAAATGACAATTCAAGTATGACTTAGAATGTTGAATTTGTAACAGAATAAGAGTACTGCAAGCTTGTTTTATTTTTTTTTAATTGTTTGTTTATGTTTATTGTCACTATACTAATAAAGACAATTTACATATTATAATATAAATAGCATCAGCAAGACAAAAAATGATTCAAAGCATAAATCAATTCATTTCAAAGCATAAATGATGAATACTACAAAATCCTCTTACATGATAGTTCCAGTACTATTTCTTTTCACTAAAACACCAAATTGTGGGTCATTGACAAAGTCAATAGAATAGTCTGCATTGGCTGGAGACTCAGCAGGAGGTAAAGGTACCTCTACAGGCACTTCAAACCGCTTTTTATCTTTATCAGCAAACTATAACAAGATAGGTATTCAGTTAATCACATTAGTTAAATTATTCATTTAAAAATAGTTTAAATAAATAAATTATATGGAAAATCAATTCTGCTCTATAGTAAGTAATAATAACCAAATATTTTTTTACATTAGTCAAAAAAATATTATCAAACAGCATGTTATTTTGAAAGAATTTTATAATATGAAAACATGGTAAGCTTCACCTCTCTAATTAATTGTAATATAAAGAAGAAAAAACAGTATCAATGTTTCTTAAAATATTTTGTTAGCATCTAATGATGATAATGTTGCAGGATTATTTCTGAACAAAAACAAAAAAGTTTTTATGCAAGTATATAAACAAAACTACACTGTCAACATATAAAATTTTAAGAATTACATTTTTGTAATGCAATAGAAAATAATTTTCAAATAATTACAATAGATGCTGATTAAGATGGCATTTAATAAGGTGATTTTCTGTGGTATGAAATCTTGCCTATTTTAAATATATATTATAATGAACTACTAGTATATAGTAATTAGCAATATGTAAATATCAATTTGAAACAATATTAACCATTTAATGTTGTGGTGTTGATAAGAACCATTAGTTAGAAGAAGAGGTTTTTGTAGATCAGATGAAATGTTATAGATCTGAAATGCAAAATGATAATCCAATATTATAATTTGGAAAACAATATATTGAAACCTTAAGGGGAAAAAAAAGAAAAGGAATTAAAAAACAGAAGTAAAAACAGAAAAAAGTGCAAAGAGGAAATAATCTATTGAAATGCAACCAGTCTCTAAAACAACAATGCTACACTTTATCTTCAGCATTCTATTTGAAAAATATTTATTTCTATTAAACTATATATATGTAAAACTTAAAGATTTTGTTATTACAAAATTTCTAATAAACTGTACATTTTAAATTGAATTTTTTAATACATTAGGATTAATGCAATTTGAAAAAAGGATTTATCAAATTTTGTAGTAACAGAATTTGTTGAAATGGGAATCTGGGTCAATGCAATTAGTGTTGTTTTGGTTTGTTCTGAGCATTTCCAATAGGGGTTACTAGTCTTTTAAACTAATTGCAACAGAGCGAAATAACAGTCAATGTAAAGCTAGCATGGGATTTTCATACTACAAGCAATAATTAACATTTACTATAAAAAGTTAAATTACTTTAAAATTAATGGGAAAATTATAAAAATATTGAAAATTAAATGGAAAAAGTAATTTTGAGCAATGAATGAAAATTACAAAGATTACGATCACAATTCAAAATGACCAAGTACATTAAGAGAATGCATCATCACTTAATAACTCCATCACACGCATTAGAAAATGTAAATAAATGCCCAATGGCAAGTTTATCTGGCAAGAGAGAAAAGTAATTAAAATAATAAATAAATTTTCAAAGTTCAGGTTTACATTTCAAATTTAAATGCATAGAAAAGTATGGGAAAAACTGTACATCTTACAATTCAAAAAGGGGACTTCACAAATTTTGTAGTAATGGGATTTTTCATCATAAAAAAGACAACAATAGTTTTTTCTTTTTTAATATTCTATTAAAATTCTGAATTATAAAGTAAACAAGTAGTCTGAAAACAGTAGTGTCATTGATTACCAAATTAATTTATAAAATAATGATTAAAAAAAAAAATACTGAGTGTTTAAAGTTTATTCAGCAATATTGTTATTATTCACAACCTTATCTATTTATTTAAAAAAATTGTGCATGAAATGAAATTCAAAATATATAACAATCATGATATAGCACAATCAACATGAAATTACAAATGTAAAATTAATGAAACTACTGATGATTCAGGGCAGAGCAACCCTGAAGAAATTTGCTTGTTTTTCTTCAAAAATTACAAGGATAAGTAATTTATCAGAATATCATAGCTTAAAACTAAGCGGAAATTGACGCTTTTAATTTCTGGAAGCTTCAGGGAATCTGAGATGTTTCTAAATATTACACGCATGTACAGTTTAAAACTTAAATTATGGATGATGCACTATTAAATATTGGTAATAATAATCAAAGCTAGACAAAACAAGATGACTACCACAGTTGACATTGCAGAACCTGATAAGCAGATTTATTAATTTTAAAAAACTTGTTTCCTGAGAGCATGAAAACCCAGGTATGACTTCATATTCAAGATTTTATAAATTCCTTAATGTACATTATCACTGACATAAAAATGGTAATAAAATTAATGTCAAGTAAAATTTAGGGATGGGACGAATATTCGGCCACTATTCGTTATTCGGCCATTTTGCCGAATATTTGGTTGGCCGAATATTGAAGACTTGTTGACCGAATGCTTCGGCCGAATACCTATAGCCGAATGTTTAGAGATATCTGGACGAATATTGCTAAAATCTCGCCGAATAGTGAAATATATCTTGCCAAATAAATTTAGGATTTAAAAAATTTCATTTCTTGCAATTTTTTTTTCTAATCCAAAATTGGCTACATTCTGGCACATTCATGAACTCATTCTCATTCTTACTTACAAAATATACAATTATTCAGATACTAAAAATATACAGCCTTTCTGTATTTCTTATAAAAGTTAGTGATATTTTAGAAAATGCTGCACAAGTTGGAGATTCAATTGTATGCCAAATGTCCTCAATAGAGAATGACAAATTACAACTCAAGGTATAAAAAGGTATAGAAAAGAAAAAGAAAAACACTGCCTTATTCTAAAACATTTGAATATTTATTAATGTCTGCAAATTCCATGCACATATAAAAGCTCTTATGAAATTCATAACTTATTTTTTACAAAGTAAGAAATGAAAAAATTCATTCACTGAGTGTATTAACGAAGATTCATTTTTTAGATTTAATATTAAATATCACTATTCCAAGTACAACAGTACATATGAAAACAGAATTGTTGTGAAACTAGATACTCATCAGATGACATAACTTGCTACATGAACATGGTTTTATAAATATTTAAATATAAAATCTAAATATTGAATAAAATATTTTTTTTATTCTAAAGTTTACACTTTTAAATAATTTTTTGCATAATTACTGACTTAAATAAGTAACATTATTATGTATATATTTTTAATTTAGATCTTCCTTCATTCATGTTGTTATCAATTTCTGCTCATCTTTTCAATGTTTCTTGAATAAGCAGAATATTAAAGTTGAATATTGTATGTACGATTCAAATGTCAAAGATTTTGTTAACATATGCATTTTACTTTAAGCATACATTTTGCTTTAACATAATTTGTAATTTAAAGCTCGGCAATTTATTTCAGAACAGTCTCATTCTTAAAATTTTTTTTATCATCGAGGGCACAAATTCTCAATGATAAAATTTACTTCATTAAAGGTTATTTATCTGCTTATGAGTTCTGAGAGAGAGATATTGAGAATATTATTGATTTTGGATGCAAGAAAGGGTAAAAGTATCATTTGATTGTATTGTAAACATGAAGTATATTCTTCATATTTTAATGGAAATATCTTACCTTCCTAACTTACTGAAAATGAATGTGATGTATAAATGAGGATAAAAGGATATAACACAATTTCATAATTTTTTTTTGCGTTAAAATAAGTTTTTCAAATTTAAAAATACATTTAAAAGCACATTTAAGAATAGTAATGATTAATGAACTCCTATTTTTTAAATTATATATAATCAAAAGTTATTTTCTTTATGGGAAAAAAATGTTAGTATTCGGCCACCGAATATTCGGTATTCGGCCTAAAATTTGGCCGAATATTCGGTATTCGGCTACTCAGCCAAATCACTATTTGTCCCATCCCTATAAAATTTAAAATCTAAAACTCACTTTTAGCCTTAGCCTCTTTTCTGTTTCAAAATAAACTTGAAGACTAACATAGTCAACTTCATTTCCAAATATTTTCATTTGTGTGGTACGTTCCAAGTCGACATGATATCCATTTGAAGTTTCCCGGATTTCTTTGTAAGCATAGCCATAGCCATCTGGATAAAAACATAAAGGTTGTTGATCTGCTGTTCTTTGAACCCAAATACATCTGAAAGAAATAAAAAGGATTTTAAAATATACTACTGTATAATAAAACAATCGGAATTAGCAATATATATATAGATTTAATTAATCAAAAACAAATAAATAATTTTTCTTTAAATGGTTAATTTGAGAATTCTATTTGAACAAGAAAGAATATAATCTCTTACGAAAAGTACTTTCAATAAAAATTCTTCAATTTAAATCCCTTAGATGAAATTTAGTCAAATTCAATGCTTTAAATTTAATAAGAATGAATTACTTCTTTGTAAAATGTTTTTCGGTTAGCCGGGTATCAGTGTTATATATATATATGTCTATATACCAGTTTCCCCAAGGTTTAAAAAAGGGCAGGGCGCTACCATTCTGAAAAGGGCACTTTTTACATTTTTCAGGGCACTTTTTCATTTTTAAGGGCACTTTTATAGAGTTGAATCTAGAATCTAGCGGTTCAAAAAGTCGAGAAAAAACAGAAATTTCATCGAAAAATTGAACAAAAAGGGTAAATTTTGTTAAAAGATCGCGAAAAAACGGCAAATATTGGGATAAGATCACGAAAAAACGGCCAATTTTGTTAAAAAATCGCGAAAAATGGCAGTTTTATTAAAAGATTGCAAAAAAAACGTCACTTTTGTTAAAAGATCACAAAAAAAACAGCAGTTTTGTTAAAAGATTGCAAAAAACGGCATATTTTGCTAAAAAATCGACAAATCTCGTGGAAATATCGCGAAAAAACAGAATTTTTCGTTTTATTGCGATTTTTGGACGAAATTTGCCGGGGTTTTTTTCGTAAATCTTTTGACGAAATCTGCCGTTTTAACACCATTTTTTGAAAAAGATGCCGTTTTTTGCGACTCATTTGACAAAATTTTCAGTTTTATCGCAATTTTTGGAAGAAATTTGTAGTTTTTCTACGATATTTTGAGGAAATTTGCCATTTTGTGAAATCTTGTGACGAAATTAGCCATTTGTTTGCGAATTTTGCCGGAAATTAGTCGTTATTTCACGATTTTTAACGAAACTTGCCATTTTTTGACGAAATTACTCGTACCACAGGACACGTAAGAGGCGTTCCGTTGCCGATTTTTTGCGCAATTTATGCGCTATAGCGCGTTTGAATCATCACTGGAGGGCTGTGTCTTTTTCAAATGTGGGGCAAGAAGGGCGCAATTTTTTGGATGAGGGGCAAGAGGGGTGCTATTTTTTAAACTAAAGGGCAGGAGGGGCGGAGCGCCCCCCTGAAACCCTCTGGGGGAAACTCTGCTATATACATGTATATGTATGTATATATGTTAACATACATACATGTATATGTATGTATATATATATCTATATACAAGTATATATACATGTATGTAGATATATATGCATATATATACAATATATGTATGCACACATATATATATATATATATATGTAAGTATGTATAACACTCCATCAAATCATTATTCAATATACTAAAGCTATGATAATTATTATTTTATTTTATGAAATCAGACAGTAAAATACATACATATAAATTATATAGATATGAAATTTCATACCTGATTTTAAAAATGTACAATTCTAAAAACTTTCACAGTCATCCTGTTTTTTTTTGTTTTTTTTTTTGGGGGGGGGGGAGGGGGCAAATGATTCATGAAATTGATTTTTTATGGGGACTCATTGTCGAAATTCCTGACTTTTAATGTCTGTACTTTTAGATCAATGAATATTTTAAATTTTCGGCATTAAATTGCATGCCTTAAATTTTCAGAAAATTTGAAAGTCAACCTTGCTTTTTATTATGCACTAACAGTAAATAAATTGTACATAAAATTAGGAAATATTTTAAATCTTTTGGTACTTAAAAAAGTTACAAAAACAATTTTATCTTTTCTAAAATTTTCCACAAGGTTTGGATTTTGTATAAAATTTTCCACACACAGCATGTGTGTTTATTATACATCTCTGCCAATAACCTTGTAAAAATTTATCACAATGCTATAACTGAAAATTAAGCATGCTCTTAGCAGCTGTCCATCTTAGTATTAAATTTGGCTGAAACAATTGGAAGGAATTTATGGGAACACACAATATCAAATTATCAGACTTTATTATATATAGTATGAATACTTAATTTTAGATTGATATGAAAGAGGATCTCAATTATTTACCTAAAATTACAGCAATTGAAATCCTTGGTGGTTTGCTGGTTCAAGACAATAAAAAAATCAATCGGACTACTAATTAGAAAAATTTAGTGATCTGCAGGACCAGTAACAAGAAGAGGGGGGGGGGGCAGGTCACTCAAACAGTTAAAGGGACTTGAATATTAATAGAAATTTATGTAGTGGATAGAATTTTATGTAGTGATGTCTGTGGGCCAGTAGTGATGACTGTGGACCAGTAAACATTTATGCTGACTGGCCCTTGAGGCCAGTGATTTTCTTTACGCCAAATCTACTACTGAATTACACGCTTGAAAATCAGGTTTCATATTAAAGTAAGGAATAAAAAATCTTGGAGAAATCGTTATAAGTCATTAAAGATTAACTACCGTATTTTCGGGTGTATAGTCCGTGGCTTATACAATAAAAAAACCTTTGAAAAAGCCACTGCGGCTTAAACACGGTGCGGGTTATACAAAGATTTTATTAAAATTGGAAATCGTGATATTTTTCCTACAATTTTAAACCTCAAAAAATTTGAAAAAAACATCGAAATTTGTAAATTTTTTTCGCTATGCCACGAAATATAGAGTTCTCTCATGTTTGTAAAAGCTTATTATTATTATTATTATTATTTAAATACAGTAGTTTCTGAGTTTGGAAGAACTGTCGCAACTATCGCCAAGTACTGCACTAACCAGCAGCGAGAAATAATGATGCCCGAACGCAGTTTGCTCTTGATTTGAGAGGGTAAAAACAATAGCATAACATGTTATTTATTTTAAACTAACTTTTTGCTGAATAAGTCGTTTTAACATTAACTGTAATCAGTCTTTTAGTAGAGATGTGTAGTTTGTTGAGGAATGATTCAAAAAGAACGATTCCGGCAGTGGAACTAAAGGAACGATTCAGAAAAGGAACAGAATCGGTCTGAAACTCCGAAAAGGGCAAAATCCTCTGACTTGTTCCGAAATGAAACAACTCCGAAAAGTTTCGATTCCTCGGACTCGTTCCGAAAAGGAGAAATTCCTATGACTCATTCCATAATGAAACGACTCTGAAAAGGAAGGATTTCTCGGAATCGTTCTGAAAAAGAACGACTTCTCGGAATCGTTCCGAAATGACGTAAATCACACATTTTTTTTTTTTTGTTGTTGTTTTTTGCAACAGGGCAGGGTAGATTAATTTTTTTTAAATAAACTAAAAATGATCTTAAACTCAAAAATGTCAAGGTAGGAAAAGTTCCAGATATTGGATTTTGTACTCTACAAACACAAAGGGGTGCTGCAGCACCGATTCGCTAGCAAATTATTTTCCGATATTTTATTCATAGATTTTTTTTAAAGGTCTCGCGTATAAGTCGACCTCCTCCACTTTGAAATTCTTTTTTTGTCTAAAATTTCTCGACTTATTCGCGCATATATACTTTAATGGCTTCTAACTTCGAACCCTGATAGAAATATACGTTCATAAATGGTGTATAGCCCGCGGACTATACACCGATACATCTCCGCGGTTTATACACAAACTTTTTTTACTGCACTGCACGATTTAGGAGTGCGGGCTATACACCCAAAAATATGGTACATTAATAAACACTTTTTGCAGTCAGATTTCATACATTATTATATCACAGATAGTATGAATACCAAATTTTGGATTGAGATGAGAGAAAACAATTATTTATCTAAAATTTATACCAATTTTTTCAATATTATATTAATCAATCAACAATATTTACCCATTCTTATCGCCTCATTTCTCAATAAGAAGAAAAATTTAATTTTAAATCAGAAATATATCAAAACACCCAAAAGCCCAATAATGAATAACTTCTGTTCTAGTAATGGACACCCCCACAATAAGTAAAATGTATTTGTTTCTATGACTGTATTTCGAACCAGAATTTAATGAAAGCATACTAACGAAACAAAACAGCTGTTTTCAAATAAATTTAACAATTAGGATACCAGTAATTAATGAAATATTTGAAATATAATTATTCACTGTTAGCATCAATTATTCTAATAATCAGAAAATTGATATTTAGTTTATTTAGTGTTCATTCTAGGCCATTTTTGAAGGGTGCAGCACACTGCCCTTTTTCAAATTTACAAAATGCACCCTGCCCTTTTTAAAAGTAGTAAAATGCACCACTAGTTTTACCCAGAGATTTTTAATAAAAATTTTCTTTATTCTATAGTATTTTAATACTAGAACGCCCGGATGGAGTCGATTCGACTCCAATCATGTAACTAAATTTCAATTCGAACCAGAAAAATTTTCTTGAAATAATTTAAATCTAATCCACGCAAATTTACGTTAAATAAATCAATTAAATAATTTTGAATAAAAATTCTGGTGAGAAATATTATTTGTATGAGAAATATTACTTGAGTAGAATTTCCGGGCGTTCTAGTGTTAAAATGTGTGTGCCCAAAAATGATAGAATTTTCCAATTGCTTTATGGAAAAAGAGCATAAAACTATATCATACTTAAAAATTACCTATTTTCCTGTTTTTTTTTTAAACTTTTTTTTTTTTTTTTTTGGCAAAAGTGCCTTTTTTAGTGAATAGCACCATGCCCTTTTTCTTTCTAGAGTGAACACTAGTTTATTTAGATGGATAGTTTAAAAAACAAAATATCAAGCAATTACAGCTATCAAATTTTCGAGACAGCAAGGGATTTAAAATAAAAGGTAATAGGTGAAAATTAAAAATTTTTGAATTATATTTGCATAGTTTTATCTCACTATTTCTAACAATGAAACTTCCAGAGACTGTTTGATATATTACTTTATTTGAAATAATCAATGTTACAAATATGAAAGAAATACTGTGAGTTAGATATTTAAAATAATATAAAGTTAAAACTGTTGTAACTGATGTTTGAGGCTACTGGTCTGCAAATTTAGTAGTTTCATGATTACTAAAGCTTTCATTAATATTCCTTTTTTTTTTACTCAGAGATGAATAAGAAGATATCTAAGACAGAAAATGCATTTTTAACCACTTCTGTAACTTAATTCTTTTTATTGAAATGGAGAGGGATAAAATTCTGTGAGCCCCTCTTTAACCCCTTAGGGATGAGCGACACATATACGTGCTGCAAAAAGGCTTAAGAATCCTTGTTTATTTCAACCAGTAAAATTTGTCTTATTTAACCAGAGCATTTTCTCAATTTAATGCGACACAAATTTCTGTTTTTAAAAGCCAGTGACAAATCATTGAAAATTTCGTAAAATGCTCCCATGTGAAGGGGTTAACTGTATACTTAAAAACAATATTTTTGGTTTACTGAGTGGTTATAATTGCCAGATTATAAAATATGCAAGGTAGAGTTACATTCATTTAAAAATAAAAATTAAAAAGAGAATAAAATATTGAAATTTTATTTACCACATTAAAATATGTTATAGGTAGGTATTTATAAAAGTTTTGATATTATTTTATGATAAATATAATGTAAAAAAAAAAAAAAAAAAAAAAAAAAAAAATTGATTATTTAAGTTTTCAATGAAGTCAAAATATTTTATCATATGCACTATAAACATTAATGAAATCACATTTTTAGCAATGTCTATGTCTACATGGGGTGTCCACAGGGTTGCAAAAAATCCGGCTAAAATTAAAAAAAAGCCAGGCCAGTTGGCTTTTATTGATTTTAGCCAGCTTTTTTTGGCCAAAATTGGCCTTTTTTGGCCATAATTGGCTTTTATAGAGTGAAGCCTTTTAATTAAAATCTATACATTTTTAAGTGTCTTTTAAATAATTTTAATGATGTTTAATTCACTTTGACTTGAATAAATTTATTTATTAAAATGAAAAATTGGGATTTTAATTATGATTCATTATGAGAAATTGGGTTATGTTATAACCTAATTTTTCAATAATGAAGATATTAATACTATAATAACACATTGATGGAGTTGCCAGTGGTCTATAGTCAGAATTGCAAATATGTCAGCTAAATTATAAAATGGCCATACCAAGTGCTTTTTCTGATTTACATTGACCATTAATCCTACCCTTGTTTTTTTATTTTTACTGCTTTATAAAATTAAAGAGGACTATGGTTACTTGTTTTATTACTTAACTAATTTTTAAAATGTCATGTTTTATTCCCTATAAACATTTAAAATCATACATATAAAAAAACACCATTTCTCACTATTGAAAATAGTATTTCGAGTTATGCATTATTTCATAATATATTCACAATTTATTCTCAATATTAGCATATGCATGAATATATTAATTCATGCAAGTGGGCATATATGCACTATTAAATAACAAAGAGCTATTCAAAATTTTAATTCAACAAATTTTATTAGAACATTTTTTGTTGTTGTTTTAATTTTATGTAATTATGTATTAAACTCTCCTCAAATACTGAATCCTTCCTAATTTTTCTTTCAACATTGTTCATTTTATGACTTAATCTTTGCATATTGACCTGTAAGAGGGTCATTCCAAACCAAATCAACTAGTGACTCAACCTGACCCTTTCCGATTTCAATGAAACTACTAGGGATCATTCTCTATGATGATATAAATTAGAGCATATTTTTATTTTTTGTTTATCGCTTTAAATTTTTATGCAATTAATTATTTAAATTTTGAAAAATCATTTTTTGACTTGCATAAATATTTTCAATTTTGAATTTCTCAAGTTCTATCAAACATAGAAAATTTTATGACCACTCATTTCAAAGAGGAGTTTACAAGGTTTAATTTGATATGCAAGTCGACTATGTATAGTTAAAACAAATAAAATTTAAAAAAATTTTAATTTAAAATTGGAAAATTTTTTAGATAGTTATTTTTAAAAATTTTGAAAAAATTGTATGTTTGTTGTAATATTGTAAGCTTTAAATTCTGAAATTTTTAGAGTGGGATCTCAATGGGATCAGGAGTTATTAAATAAAAGCAAAAATTACCATGAAAATAGCAATTTAATTCTGTCTAATTTGTTGTTTATTTATGATTTGTATGGTAATTTTCAGCTTTTATTTCTTAACTCCTGATCCCATTGGGATCCCACTCTAAAAATTTCAGAATTTAAAGCTTATAATATTACAACAAACATACAATTTTTTCAAAATTTTTAAAAATGATTATCTAAAAAATTTTCAAATTTAAAATTAAAAAAAAATTTTTAAATTTTATTTGTTTTAACTATACAGAGTCGACTTGCATATCAAATTAAACCTTGTAAACTCCTCTTTGAAATGAGTGGTCATAAAATTTTCTATGTTTGATAGAACTTGAGAAATTCATAGTTGAAAATATTTATGCAAGTCAAAAAATGATGATTTTTCAAAATTTAAATAATTAATTGTATAAAAATTTAAAGCGATAAACAAAAAATAAAAATATGCTCTAATTTATATCATCATAGAGAATGATCTCTAGCAGTTTCATTGAAATCGGAAATGGTCAGGTTGAATATTGAATTTTTTTGGTTGATTTGACATGGAATGACCCAAGAACGTTTCCATGAATGCTTTGATGTGTTTAATTTTGTCATAATTGAATTAATATAATTCTTAAGAATGTGTAATATAAGAACTAATGGAATATAGAAGTTTAAAAAACATTTTTTGAGTATATTTTCTTTTTTCCAAGATTTATATTTTTCAGACATAATGCCTTCACAGTTGACTTCTGGCGGTTATAAAGACATATTTATTTGAAAAAATAAATAGAAATTTATCACTTTTTTAGTAGTAAATAATTAAAAATGTTTTAAAAATAAATCAGTCCATGTTTAATATGGATTCGATACAAATTAACACTTTAAAAATAAAAGCCGGCTTTTTTTAAGTGGATAAAACCAAAAAAAGCTGGCAACCCTGGGTGTCCATTACAGGAAAATGACTGTTTAAGCATCTCAATAAGGACATCTCCTCTTAAAACCTTAGAAATAAATGAAATTTTATAAATGGCTATTAGCATATAAAATTCAAGTTTTTACTACAATCAAAACAAGAACAGCCAATTTTGGAAGAAAATAAAGGTGATATGTAAATTTATTAAATAAAGCCAGCTGTCAGCATGTTCGTTAAGATTTTCACTGAAAAATAGTGGGATTTCAAAACATTATTTTCTGCTACCTGATTGGTTTGAGTAAAAGCGTTAATAATAATGCAAAATTATAAAATATGCAACAGGAGTCATTAAAAATAAATAAACAAATAAATTAATTAAAAAGCTACATTTTTATTGGTTATTTTTTTATGAACCAAAAACATTAAGTGGTGTTCATTACTGACACATCTACTCTATATATATATATATATATATATTTTTTTTTTTTTTTTTTTTTTTTTTAGAAATAACACTGAAATTATCTAATCTTACATAAATGGAGACATTTTTTTTATTTAAAAATAATGATATAATAAAAGTTATGTATTCATGATATCACATTTACTTGATTTTGCATGGCTAGAAATAATAGTTTTAAATAAAATAGTTTTTATTTATATTTCATGAAGGTAGTCAACAAAAATGATTTAAAATTTCCAGGTGCAATATATTTTGTAAAAAACAAATATTATGCTACTTGTTTTATGTGCATGTCTTACCCTCTATCCAGGCATTTTTCATAATTTAATGGAAGATCTGGATTGCAGTCAACCCGAATCAAAAAACTGTTTGTATATACTTCAACATATAAAATAATGCAAAATAAAACAACGAGTGACAGAGCAACTAGTAAATAAAACAAATACCACTTAGCTTTATCAACAGAAAGAACTTTATCACGAATTACAATGTAATGAGGAAATTTATATTTTATAGGTTCAGAACTTTCATTCGCCATACTGGCTCCTTAGATTGTTAGAATAGTAGATAAAAATAAGCATCCCAATAAAGTAAAAATAAAAGAACCAATTAAAAAAAAAATAGATAATACAGTAATGTAAACGTTAAGACATCATAGTTTACTCATTTACGAAAATACGATTAGATACAGCAGATCGCTTATCACTTATGCACTTAACATAAACAAACGTTCACTCATATTAAACATACTGTCATAGTGTATAACAACACAATGGAAAGGGGAAAAAATCCTTCTCTTGAATTATTTCAGCAACATTGCAAAAAATACAGAGCTGTAAATACGTCAAAAATCGTGGAATGAATGAAAGAAATACCCTTTTCTTAAAAGTTAACAATGACAAGCGGCCTTGAGATGAATCGCAAAGCTTTCAGGCAGTAATTTTCTTCTGACAGCTGATCACATAAAATTGTAATGTTTGTTTTCCCGCTGAACTTAATGAAATGAAAGATGAATTAATAGTTGGTTGGCTGGTTTAACTCAAAGAAATATTGGCAACCAAATTCACCCAGTTTTGTTTTGTTCATTTACTGTTCTTATTCGTTTATTTTTCGCTTGAGATTTAACAAGTATTTTTTTTTTTCATTTTTGGAAAAGTTAAGTTTAACAAGAAAATCAAATTTAACCGTAACTATAACCGATTGAATTTGGCATAAAAAAATTAACTTTAACTGTGAAAGAAATAGAATGTTACTATGGATACTAAATTATGTAAACAAACAGTAGCATATGTTATAATTATCAATTGAGAAATGTCATCTAAGAGATTAAATGATTACTTTAGGAATCTGATTAAAAAAAATTAATATTTATTTTAAATATATCGTACCATGACTTTAGAACGAGTGATAATAGGTAAACAGTTCAAGGAAATTCAGGTTCCCCCAGAAAGTATTTATAATTTGAATCCCCATTCCACAGAAGCCCGAGAGATTCAACCCAGGTTAATTATAATTTATTATAATAACTTTTTTAAAACTATTTTTCACTGTTTATTTAATTTTTCACCATTAATCATTTGAATAATGAGATTTTTTACTAATCAATTAAATTCAAATCATGTGTAGGGTAAAACGTACCAGTCATGGGCATCTTCCAGAGATTTTGGTTTATGAAAAAAAGGCAAACTTTCCCTGGCATGTTTTATAATAAAGATAGTTGATATTCTTGATAAAACAATTCAGAAAACAGACAAAAAGTTTCACAGTTCCTTTCTCTTTCAGAGAAAATTTAAATAATGTATATTTTCTTTATCTTTATTTTCTTGTAAAAATTGTATGTTTTTGTTTTGATAGTAACAGAAAACTTTTTATTATATATATTAATCAATGGCAATTCACAAAATTTCATTTATTTTTAAATTTTTAGAACCAGTGTCCGGCACAGATGTCATATACGCACCACATTTGCACGTGTTTTCCCTCCGCCAATTTGGCATAGCACATCTGTGCCAAGATAAGACCCGATTAATAAGTTTATAACAATTGTTAGGGAAATAAAATGTGAAAAATTAAATATTTCAGTGAAATGTGATGATTAAATGATACAACTGCATGCATTCAATATGGCTATAAGTATTAATGTTTACGATTTACCGTGAAAATTATATTTACTATTTTGTTACTTACAAAGTTTATTATTTATAACTGTTTATTTACTGTTTCCTTTTCTATTAAATTCATGTTTATTTAATGTTAGTTTTTATTTTAATTCTTTAAATTACTTTTATCATGTGCTATAGCAATAATTATTTAAATAAAATTATCATATATTTTTTTATTACCTTTTTAATAATACTAGAATCTCTTTTATTTTTTTATTTATATATATATATATATATTTGGTGCTACTTTGATATACCCCCCCAAAAATTACGCGCCAAATCTGGCACTCCCTACTCACTTTTAATACGGACCTTTTAGGTTTGCTGTTACTCAGCTTCATTCCTTCATTTGTATTTTTTATGTATTCATTGTATTTTTTAGGTATTCCTTTTTTGTATTTAACTTAATTTTAATTAATGTATTTTTAATTAATTTATTATTTTTAATTAATGTATTTTTAATTAATGTATTTAACTTAATTTTAATTAATTTTATTTTTTGTATTTAACTTAACTTAATGGGTATTTTGCTTGGCGAGAAAAAAAAGTCGCCAAATTTACGATTTGGGGGGGTATATCAAAGTAGTTCCATATATTTTTACGGATTTTTATTTTTATACTGCAGTAAAACATTAACTGCTGTCATTGCATGCAATTTGTAACTCATATTGAAAAACAAAAATTTCGCCAAATTGGCGGGGGGGAACGCGTGCAAATGTGGTGCGTATATGACATCTGTGCCCAGTGTCCATTACTGGATTCATTTTATCAAGTAGATTTTTAGGATACTCTTTTGTTAGAGCTATGAAATCTTTTCTTCAAATACAGGATTTCGACAAGTTCTATTTACATAGATTTTATTGTATGAATTCACCCATATAAATTATGACATTTATAATCTTAACCAATTATTTATTATATTGTTTTATGGGTACTACTCTGTTATCCTGTCGACCGAGTTCGCCAAATTATACAAATCGCCAAACTAATAGCCAAATTATACATATTGACATAATTTTTATTTTAAATAATGAAAAAACAAATAATTAGTAGAATATTAATAAAAATATTAATAAAAAGTCGAAATAAAAATCACTTAATGACATTTTAAACACGTGAATCATATTTAATGTCATCGAATGTGACATTCACAATCATCCATTATTGGCATTTAATTTTATAGTTTGGTGATAATTTTTTGGTCGTCGGGATAACTTAATAGTACTGTTTTATGTATAGTGAAAACTGTAAAAATATAATTGCTAAGGAACAAAAAAAAGTTCCATTTTGTACAGATTTCCATCTTAATATGTATAATTGTATGATGTTTTTTTCCGTTGTGACCAGAAAAGTTTTCCGTTTAAGGTAGGTTTATGCTATAGACAAAATTCGTTTTCACAAGTTTTACTGTAATACTACATCAATTATATGTCACTATTTTATCTATCGCCATTGCCAAATTGATTCTATGGGTCCGTCTTTGAAAAAAATGGTATATACAATAAATTATATAAAGAGTATTCTTATTCAGTAATTAATTTATCTTAACTCAGAAAAAATAAAATTAGAGGTCTGCATGGTTTATAAATTCCAAATAAGTTCATAGGCTTTAGGTTATTAGCAAAGTCTGGTATAAAAATTAAAAGTACGAATGGCCTGTTCAAATATTGTATCAGTGGCTGAAACCCTTAGCGATAAAATAAAAATTAGTTAGATGTAGCAATCCCAAAACTTTCTTCCATCTCATGTTAATATTTCCTAAAAAATGCAGAAAGGCAGTGCCTCCAGTTAAGTGATTTACACCAAAATCTAGTCAACAACAACATATATCAACTTCGAGCTGTACTGAAATTTAATAAAAATCAGTGCATTAGTTTCTGAGATAGAGCTATTACGTAAATCTTTTAAAAAATTTTGCTTAACAGTGCCATCTGTTGGTGGTGTACGTAAAAGACTAATCAGGATCAATTTTGTGAGGTACTAGCTGAATCTGAAGTTGGATGAAAATCCACGCATTAATTCTTGAGAAACAACTATTGCGGAATTGCAAAAAATGTAGCATAGTAGCGCCACCAGTAAGGTGATTTACACCAAAAACTTAACTACACTAATCTATATCAAGGACTAATTTAATCGGAAGTGTTATCAAAATTCGTACATTAGTTTTTGAGATAGAGCTATTACGGTAGTCATGAATAATACAGCATAGCAGCGCCACATCTTGAGCGATTTGCACCTAAAAGTAATTAATAACGAATTATATCAAGAACTAGCAGAATATAAAAATCCGTTTATGAATCCGTTATCCGTTTATGTTCGTTTCATGAAAATCCGTGCATTAGTTCTTGAGATACAACTAGTATGGAAATTGTGAATAATGCAACATAGCAGCGTTACCTGTAGAGCGGTATGCAACAAAAAGTAATCAGCTCCAGTTTATATCAAGCTCTAACAAAATCTAAAATTTCGTGAAACATCCGTGCATTAGTTCTTGAGATAGAGTGCCCATAAAATTTTTGTCACGTACAGACTCACATAGAGTGACAGACAGACATTTTCTAAAAACAAACAAATCGTGTTCAGGACACCTTTTAAAAGTATAAATTCATCGGAAATTGAAAAATTTCACGAATCCAATACTTTTTTCTTGTAACGACAAAAGAAAGTAATAATAGGAGGTGACACTATTCTACTTTCCGAACATTTCGTAGAATTACCTTTCTTGAAATAAGTTTCTAACATAATGCAATCATCTGGATTCGAACATCGGATCTCTTATTTCGAAACTAAAGACTCTACCTCTGAACCACTGATGCTTGACTACAATGTTACAATATTTATTTACCCACCTGTCACATTTTCTTGGTGATTTTTTTTATTCAGTTGGTCATAAAATGGTTCTACACTAGTTTAGATACTTAATTCATCGGTTGATTTGTTTGAAAATCTGTATAGTTCTTGCAACAACGGCTTGTAATATATACGCCAAATGGTAGCTCAGTCGGAAGTGTCATTTGGAAGTTATTGTATTCACACAGGCATATTACAATTACTACTTTCTTTATACCATGTGTTCGAAAAGTAATAAATCTATCTTAGTCGTAAATAATCACATTAACCCTCGCAGCACTAAAATCAAAATACAGTTGGCTCTCGCTAATTCAAACTCGTCGGGACCACAAGAAATGCTCAAAATATCCGAAGTTCGAATTATGGAAAGTATGACAAGAAAGCATGTTTAAAATGGTACTATTACAAAGGAATTGATATTATAGTGTTTACTATTATTTTTTCGTCTGTAACCATTAGAATATGACTTATATTAAATTAATAGATATAAATACATAAACTAATTATGGGATTAGAAACAAACACAATGGAAAAAACAATTGTTGAGTCACTGATAAACAGACGGGACACTGAGAAAATGGATATCAAATGCATGAGATTATACGTATACTCGTTCAGAAGAATTATAAAAAAAATCAATGAAAGAAAGTTATTCAAAAGATCTGAAGTCCGTGAGAAAGAAAGAAAAAAAAAAATGAAAAATCGGAGTTCTCGTTTGCTCGAATTAAATGAAGTCAAGAGAAAATAAGTTCGAATAAATGAAAAATTTTAACGTTATTCCGCCATTGAAAATTTTGGGACTTCATGTTTAGTTTGAATTAAGCGAAGATTCGATTTATCCGATTTCGAATTAACGAGAGTCAACTCTATTATTAAATGCCTAAGATAGATCATTTTGACCCCATAAGTAATTTCAATAATTTGACTCCATAAGTAATTTTGACTTAAACGGCAAATTTTCTTGCCATCCGGTATTATTAATCCTTCTATAGTAAAAAAAAACTAGCCTTAAAAGGAATGACTCCTGGAATGATGCTGATGTGGAAGATTTCCGGAACTAACAAATCCGGGTTGTCCACTCCTTCCATGAGTCGAATAGACCAATCAGGAAAGGGCTCCGTCTATGCATCGCCGTATGGGTTACCATAAAGAGAGGAAAGGTTACCATCGTTAAGTTTGTCGCCAACTTGGCGATATATCGCCAAATTTGGCAACTAAAATTAGTTGTCAAAAGTGACGCCAACTTGGCGATAACTGTAATATTTCGCCAAATTTTTAATTTCTTTACAACATCAGTCGTTTGATGCATCATTTGAGAGGTTTGCAACTGCTTATTCATATAATGGATGTCTTTGTGTGTTATCCCCCATTCTGCTCCCCAAGGGGGACACATTTTTAATTTCTTTACAACACCAGTCGTGTTACACAAGATTTGAAAGGTCTGCAACTGCTTATTCATATTATGGATGTCTTGTGTGTCACCCCCACACTCTGCTCTCCCCAGGGGGGGTCACATTTTTAATTTCTTTACAACACCAGTTGTGTGACACATCATTTGAAAGGTCTGCAACTGCTTATTCATATTATGGATGTGTTGTGTGTCATACCCCACTTTGCCCCCCAGGGGGGCACATTTTTAATTTATTTACAACACCAATTGTGTGACACATCATTTGAGAGTTCTGCAACTGCTTATTCATATTATGGATATCTTGTGTGTAACCCCCCCCCCCCCTCTGCCCTCAGAGGGGGGCACATTTTGTAATTTCTTTACAACACCAATTGTGTGACACATCATTTGAAAGGTCTGCAACTGTTTATTCATTTTATGGATGTCTTGTGTGTCACCCCCACTCTGTCCCCCAGGGGGGGCACATTTTTAATTTCTTTACAACACCAGTCGTGTGACATATCATTTGAGAGGTCTGCAGCTGCTTATTAATATTATGGATGTCTTTTGTGTCGCCTCCCACTCTGTCCCCCAGGGGGGCACATTTTTAATTTCTTTACAACACCAGTCGTGTGACACATCATTTGAAAGGTCTGCAACTGCTTATTCATACCATGGGGTATTGGCGAGCGCAGCAAGCAGGGGTAACCAATAATTTGGAATCGCGAAGCGATTACGCGGGGTGTTGGCGAGCATAGCGAGCAGGGGGGCGGGGCCCCCCTAGTATTTTAAAAAAAAGCTACTTTTGCAGAGTAAAGTGAAAAGAAGTGAGAAACATCTTTAGGGTTTCGTTCATCAGATGAAACCCTATTCGTCTCTGTCTATTTGTCGGTCACGGAGGCCGTACAAAAAAACTGGATAAGTCAGAGAGACTTCAAATTTTGTGTACTGACACCTCAATACCTCGTGTCACACGACAAATTATAAAATTTTAAAAAGTTCCTTTTTTAAATTAAATTAATTTTTTCAATCTCATCCATTCATTTTTGCGATTTAAATTTTAAAAGAGAATCTTAATTTCAACGCTTTTCGTGTAGACATCATAGCTTGGAGGTAAAGCGTCTCGCTAGTAAACAGAAGGTTCTTAATTCGAACCCCGATGCTGAAATTTGAAATTTTCATATTAAGATGGATTTAATTAGAAGAAGTTAGTTTTTTTTCTTGATAATTTAAGAGATTATATTACAGGGTTGTTAAATACCCGGGTTTTTTCAGAAAAAACCCAACCCACTGGGGTTTTTCAGGGTTTTTGGGGTTTTTTCAGGGTTTTTGGGGTTTTATCAGGGTTTTTTGGGTTTTATCAGGGTTTTTTGGGTTTTTTCAGGTTTTGGGGGGTTATGGGAGGTGGTTCAGAATGCTTGAAAAAAAAAAAAGTACTTATTACTAAATTTAAAGTAGCTAATTGATTACAAATATATATAAATCAATGATAGTAATCAAAATTATGCTTTGTTTTTAGATAAATTTATTATTAGTAATAATTTATAAAGTATTTTTTATTATTAATAAATAATAGAATAAGCCAAGTAATTCTACATGTCTACATGATTAAATTAGGATTCTAAGCATATATGGTATTTTGTTATGAGTTTCTATTGTATAACATAGAACGGATTACACACCAAAGTATTTTTTTACTGGGAAAGAATTTGTTTGTGTTACTTATACATGCTACAGAGATTAACTAACAATTATTTCTTTTAAAAATTGTAATGGTATAATTAGGACATTTCTTTTCTTTGAGGTGGGGGGTGATGGTTATAAACTTTATGAGTGTGTACTGATATTAAGAAATATATTACAATATATTATATAATGTGTAATATAAATACATTATATATGTAATTTAAAGTTGAAATTTTGAAAAAACCCACTTGGGTTTTTTCCTGGGTTTTTTCAAGTGGGTTTTTTCAGAAAAAACCCACCCGGGTTTTTTGGGCTGGGCAAAATCATAACAACCCTGTTATATTATGAGGGTTTCGTTCATCTGAGATTCATAATATTTTTTGGAATTCAATTTTTTTATGCTTTAAAAACTATTGCAATTTATTAATGATTCGGTATTTTAAATTTCGTTTAAACAATTTTTATCGTTTTTAGAAATTTAAAACTTTACTTACAACTTCGCTATTTTTTTTTTTTTTTTAATTTTTGAAAATTTTTAATTTTGGATTTTATTTAAACGAGGTGGAACCCGTCGAATTTCGACGAAAGAAAATGTTTAGGAGGGAACTGTTTCATTGATTTATAATAAGCCGACAAAATTAGCTACAGTAAAAAATGCATTTTAGATTGGTCTCAAACAAATATTATTTTAAGCTAAAAAGAGAAAAAAAAACTATTTCTATAAAACTCAGGTGTCCAAATTATTAAAATTAAACTTAAATCGCATATGTAATCAGTAAAGTATAATAAAGATAAGTTACTATGACGAAATTATCAATTGAGGATCTTATGTTTGGTATAAAGCAAATGAAAAAAAAAAATATATTCCAAATTGACATGATCATAAAATTCCCATGTGAAATCTAAACGCGTCATAATTTTCATACTGTCAAAATTTACATACGCATTTTTCATAGTATTTTAATTTGATCATTTTAAAATCATTTGCTTTTTTTATATAAAAAGACGTTATTTGCATCCGCTGAAAGCATCCCATTTTTACGGATCCAGTCTTAAACTTCATCTATAGAAAAGTTTGCAAATGATGTCATTAGGACGGAATATTACACAAACGCAGCAAAAACAATATTCAAGGCACTCGGCAAAACAAATCGGAAATGTGATGATTTACAAATCTTCACTTCTTTATTTATAATAGCTCCATGTTTTATCAGAAATCATTCATTTGCATATTTTTTCAAATTTGGAAAATATTGCATACATGCGGATAAATAAAATTGCATTTTGTTAGCATTCTGATAAGAAATGAGTAAATGCGGTGAAGTCACTCGAATATTATTTAAAATACAGTTTTGTGAAGAGAAATTGTTGTATCCTTTGTAAATAAGGTTTTCAGTAAACTAAAAAACCATTTAATTGATGAATAAAAATACAATAAAAACAAATTTCATCGGATTTTATGTCAGACGATATCTTTTGACATGATTTTTTATTTCAGTTTTTATCAATTTTAAGAGAAAATGGCGAATTTATGTTGCCACAATAACAAAATTCGTACTTAAAACTATAAAAAAATTAATAACTCATAAACAAATTGAGATACAGCTTCCAAACAAATTGCATTTAAAAGTAATTTTTTTTCTCAATACGACGGTATAAAAATTTAAAATATGCGATATTTAGAAGTATAAAATTTGTAGTACTGAAAATTGCAAAATTGAATTGCATGCGAAAGTGTTGCCATTCACAGAATGACGTATGCGTTACGCACAGATACGTTTGGCCTTTATAATATAGATATAATTTGATTCGAACATTTTTAATTTGGTTAAAATAAATAACTTCCTTTCATAATTATTTTCAAATTAAATTTATTAGTACTACCATCTTTGCAAAAAATTAATAATTACAAATTAACTATTTGGATTTGTTAATTAAAGGATAAGTTGTTTTGAAAGAAACATTAAATGAAACCTTGTGTCCGATCTGAGATCATACTTACCCACTTGTTAATAGTAACTGCTATTGCTTTTCACTATCTCTTTTATTCCTCTTGAACTGTATAAAAGGCTCCTATTATAAAATCTTGAAACAGTTATATGTTAAATTTGTTTATCTATTTATGCTTTTCTTTATGTTTTTAAGTTACATTACGTGTTACTCAAACCACAAGATGTTTTGGGCACATCTTATAATTTTAGCTAGTTTCCATTACAAAAACTAAGAAGCTATTGCAAATGTGTTGGAGAAAGCAAATGCGGAAAATTTTGGTCTGTTTCACTAATCATGACTTAGTCCAGGCACTTGGTAAAAAATAAATGCAAGTTTTGGTGTAGTTTTGATTTTTGGTTCCCTTTATGTTTTTTGGGTCGCTGAACACGAATCTGGCATTATCCAACAAAATTTCTCCCCGGAAACACGTTTTTTGACAAAAAACGTGGCTTTTTTTCGTTTTTTCTAAATAAATTCAAAATTATGCATTTTACATAAAAGTCAACCATACATAAATTAAAGAGCACAAAATTTCCTACATTTTATGCATTAAAAGTTTTTTCTCTGATCAATGGTTTAGCCGTGAGAGAGCCGCAAAAATGGGTGTGAAAAGCAAAAAATTCTGAAAAACGTGAATTACAGCACCGTACGTCGATGAAACATGAAAAACAACCATTTTACGCAAATTTTACCCACTTAATAATACTAAATATACAGTGAAACCTCCAAATAAGGGACAGCCATGGGACCGGAAGTTTTGTCTCTTAAATAGAGGTGTCCCTTATTCAGAGTTTTGACTGCTATTTTTAATTAATCATTCAGAAGGATATAAAAATAAAAAATCATTAAAGGTGAAGTTTAAATACACCCGAAGTGTATAAATTACGTTAATCAGACACAAAAGGAATAGAGAATTAATAAATTAAAATTTTCAATTGATTATTAAATCATTAAGTTAATTGTAGTATTATTGATTTTTATCTTATATACAAATTCTGTACATGCAAGAAGTATTGAAACATATAAAAGAATTTTACTTGAAGTAATCAATCAAAAGTAATTGTTTTGCAAATTTCAATTTTTCAGTACAAACCTTTCAAGTGTTCATTTACCATACTTACAAATTTTAGTTCTTCATTAGAAAAATCAATTTGATTACAAAGTTTCTGAACAACAACGCCTGCTAGTTTCAAGCATTTCCAAATAAAAATAAATTAAAACTTATGTCATAAAAATTTCTATTTTGGATTTTAGAACATCTATAAAGTTCTTTATTTCAATAATTTTCTTTTATTCTCCCCTTTCAGAATCATCCTCAAAAATTTCTGCATTCTTTCAATGGGGAGAATCACACTGATATCAAATCAAAATTGTGGGTAAATAAATGTTCGTCAATTGTGTCGTATGCCTCTGTATTTACATGACTGTCTGTTGGATATAATCACAAAAATTTGTATTTGTATTTTCATCACAGACTACTTCATTATTTGAAATGCAAAAATCAGTCTCTTTAATCTCGTTTCCAACTGTCCCTTAAATCGAGTGTCCCTTATTCAGAGGTAAATACATTACGCGTCCTATACCAAGGGACTGGGACCGGAAGTTTTGTCCCTTAAATAGAGGTGTCCCTTATTCGGAGTGTCCCTTATTTGGAGGTTTCACTGTATTATTATTGACTATATCTTAAACTATAATGCGAGCAAAAATTGTGTGTGTGTGAGTAAATTTTATCTCAAAAACGGCTCTAACGATTTTCGCAAAAATTTGGATTTTACCATTTTCGGACACGAGAAGACCATTGGGCTAGGTCCCATGTTCGGGAAAATTCGATTACTGGGTCATTTTGGGTCACAATGGGTCAGGATCAAGCTATTTATATCTAGAGAACGGCTGGATGGATTTTAAGGCAATTTTGTATCCAATCGTTTTTTGGCACGAGAAAATTATTGGGCTGGGTCACATGTTCGAAAAATTTCGATTAGTGGGTCATTTTGGGGTCATTATGGGTCAAGCCATTTTTATCTAAAAAACGGCTCTAACGATTTTGACCAAATTTTATATTGTATCGTTTTGGATTACAAGAAGACCATTGGGTTAGGTAACATGTTCGAGAAAATTCGGTAAGTGGGTCATTCTTGGGGTCATTGTGGGTCATGCTATTTTTATCTAGCGATTTTCTCACGCAATTTTGACTAAAAATTGCATTCTATGGTTTTCGGGCACGAGAAAAACATTGGGCTAGGTTACATGTTCGAGAAAAAATTTCAATGGGTCATTTTGGGTCATTAAGAGTCCGGGTCAAGCTATTTATATTTAAAGAATGGCGTGATGGATTATAACGAAATTTTGTATGTGACAGTTTTTTGACATGAGAAAACTAATGGGCTAAATCACATGTTTGAGAGATTTCGACTATGAGGGTCATTTGTGGGTCATGATGGGTCATAATGGGTCATGGTCAAACTATATCTAAAGAACAGGTGGATCGATTTTAATGAAATTTTGTATGCAACATTTTTTTTGGCACGATAAAATCATTGGACTAGGTTACATGTTCGAAAAATTTCGATTAATGGGTCATTTTGGATCATAAAAGGTCTGGGTCAAGCTATGTATAATTAAAGAACGGCAGGATCAATTTTAGCGAAATTCTGTATGTAACAATTTTTAGAAACGAGAAAACTAATGGACTAAATCACATATTCGAGAGCTTTCGATTATAAGGGTCATTTGTGGGTCTTAATGGGTCAAGGTCAAGCTATATCTAAAGAATGGGTGGGTCTATTTTAACGAAATTTTGTATACAACATATTTTTGGCATGAGAAAATCATTGGGGTAGGTCACATGTTCGAGAAATTTCGATTGGTGGGCCACTTTTGGGTCATTCTAATTTTATCTTGACAACGTTTCGCGCAATTTTGATTAAATTTTGTATTTTATCGTTTTCGGTCACAAGAAAATCATTGGGTTAGGACAGATTTTTGTGAAAATTCGATCAATGGGTCATTTTGGATTATAAGGGGTCAGGGTCAAACCAACTATATCTAAAAAACAGCTCAATCGATTTTATCTAAATTTTGTATCTAATGTTTTTCGGCATGCTAAAACTAAAGAGCTAGGCCACACGTTTAAGAGATTTCGATTATAAGGGTCATTTGTTGGTCATGATGGGTCATGCTAATTTTATATAGAAAATGGTACTCACCATTTTGACTATACTTTGTATTATATCGTTTTTGAGCAAGAGAAAACCATTTGGTTTGGACACATGCTCGCGAAAATTCTATTAGTGGGTCATTTTGGGTCTTAATGAGCTAGGGTCATTCTAATTATATACAATAACGACTCAATCAATTTTACCTAAATTTTGAAACAAAACGTTTTTTGTCACGAGAAGACTATTGGGCTGAGTCGCATGTTAAACAAAATTATATTAGTGGGTCATTTCGCTTCATTGCTGAATGCTGCCAAGCTAATTTTACCTAAAAAATGGCTTGAACGATTTTGATTCAATTTTATATTCTACTGTTTTTGATTACCTGAAGACGATTGAGCTATGTCACATGCTTGATCAAATTTGATTAGTGGCTCATTTTGGGTAATACGGGTCAGGGTCACGAGAATATGGCAAAAGCCAATAACTTGGTGATATTTGACAAAATATTGGCGACATATGGCCAAAAAATCGACTATAAAAATTACGAAAACCAAAACACGTATTTGGAGCCAAATGAAAGAATGCCTCCAAATTTGGCTATATCTAGCAAAATATATTGTCTTTCAGAATGTAAAGAATTTTTTTATACATTCTTAAGAGGATTCGAGATGCATGGTTAAACCAATCAGAGTCGAGCTAAAAAAGTGATTTAGATCGATGTCCTTTCGTTGTAAAATTTAAAATAAAATAAAATTTATAAATATGCGCATAAAAACATAGTTTTCTTATTGATTGTTTTTCTAAATAATACTATTATAAACATGTTTTACAGTAATAATACAGAGTTAATGATACAGTGAAAATACTATATCGAGTTGAACACAAAGTTAATTTTGACCGAGCTAAGCTCGGTCTCCCCTGCTAGTTTTATTAATCTAATGTTCATTGTTTCTTTCATAACTAAAAAATAAATAAAAATGAGCATATCTGTGATCAAAATCTTCATTTGCAATTACAAAATAATAATAGTAATAATTTCTTAATTTGACTTTTAAATAATGTAAATAAAATCCTGTCAAAAACATGAATGTGAAAGAATGCCAAGTTCGTTAAAGGTTTCGCTAATAAAAGAAGTGAGATCCAACTGCAAACCAAGTTCTTTCGGAGCTCCTTAAATCATAGCTCCTGTCATGCATAATACTATTCAATTGCTTAAAATGATTTGTTATGTTACTTGTTATTCAATTGAGCGACTTAGCAAGTTTTCTCTTATTCAATTTTTTCTATTTAGTTGATCAGAAATTAAAGTTCATCCCTTCCTTAACTTATCAGTATCTTAACGTCAATATACTTATTCAAACACTCGATTGACTAGATCTTTGCCAATCAGATTCTAGATTAAATTATACTCCGATTCAAAGATTAAAGTTGGTAGCTGAAAACTTGCCAAGTCACTCTATTGAATAACAAGTAACATAACCAATCATTTTAAGCAATTGAATAATATTATGCATGACAGGAGTTATGATTTAAGGAGCTCCGAAAGAACTTGGTTTGCAGTTGGATCTCACTTCTTTTATTAGCGAAACCTTTAACGAACTTGGCATTCTTTCACATTCATGTTTTTGACAGGATATCATTATTTTTTGTCAAATCACTTCTTTTATGAGCGAAACCTTAAACGAACTTGGCATTTTTTCACATTCATGTTTTTGATAAGATATCATTATTTTTTGTCAAATAAGTAGGTATTTGTTTCCTTTTTTAAAAAGGTAGGTTAAATTAGTTTTATTTAATATTAATTAATCTTTCAGCTTTTTCCTGTATTTATTCACTGTTATTTTCAGTCAAATTAAAAAATTTAACATTAGGACTGCTTATGTTCCTTTAAATTCCACTAATAAGGATGTTTCTTTTACGTGATTGGGTACCACTTGATTATTTCGTCGATCAAAAACGTTTGTAGCCAACTTGGCGAAATATCGCTATATTGACGATAAAAATTACGCACCAAAAGTCATGCTAACATGGCGCTATTTCTGGTATTTTGCCAAATTCCCATAGATTCCCATTGTAATCTGCTAATTTATCCAATAATTTTGTTAGAGCAAGGACTGTCGCCATTATTTTGGCATCTTTTTTTTCTTTAAATCGGTTCTCTAACTACCCAAGATTGCTTAAACATTGCTATTTAGAATGTTTTTAGAACGCTTTTCGAACATTTTTACCCATTTTAAATTTTGAATTTGTTCACAAATGTTCTTAGTGATCATTTATATCTTATAATTAATGAACATGCCAAATTTTATGCTTTTAGGCCCTTAACATACAGACATCGCATTTTTAGAACGCTTTTTGCTCTTTTACCCCCTTTGGATTAGTGGAATCGACATAAGATATAGCCTATATTGGAGCAAGACTATCACCATCATATTGATATCATTACTTTTAAGATCGGTTTGTTTTTTGCTGAAATCGCTTAAAAATCCCAATTTAGAACATTTTTAGACGCTTTTCGCACATTTTCACCCTTTTTGAATTGCGTATTCTTTATCAAATGCCCTTAGAGATCATTTATATCTTATAAATAATTAACTCCAAATCTTATAGTTCTAGGTCCTTCAGTAACACAAAAGTTGCATTTTTAGAATGTGTTTTGCTTCTTCACCCTCTTTTGGTAAATGGTATACGCATAAAATATAGCCTATGTTTGAACCGGGACGAATACCATCATTTTGGTATCATTAATTTTGTAATCGGTTCGGTGGTTTCAGAGATTAACCCCGATACTCGTCAAAAGTGTCGCCAACTTGGCACTATTTCTGATATTTCGCGAAATTCCCATAAACTCTAAAGTGCCAAACTATGTTTCCAGTCCAGTCCCTTAATATACAGACATCGCATTTTTAGAATGTTTTTGCTCTTTTACCTCCTTTGGGTTAGTGTAATCGACATAAGATATCCTATGTTGGAGCAAAGACTGTCATCATCATTTTGATATCATTACTTTTAAGATCGGTTTGTTGTTTGCTGAGATTGTTTTAAAATTGGTATTTCGAACTTTTTTAGAACGCTCTTCGCGGATTTTCACCTATTTAAATTTGATATTTTTTAGCAAATGTCATTAGTGATCATTTATATCTTATAAATAATTAACATGCCAAATTTTGTGCTTCTAGGCCCTTCAGTAAAACAAAAATCACATTTTTAGAATGTTTTTCGCTTCTGAACCCGCTTTTGGTTAGTGGCACAGACATAAGATATAGTGTATATGTTTGAACCGGGGCGAATACCATCATTTTGGTACCATTACTTTTGAAATCGGTTCTGTAGTTTCAGAGATTAGCCCTGATACTCGCCAAAAGTGACGCCAACTTGGCATTATTTCTGGTATTTTGTGAAATTCTCATAAACTTCCATTGTAATCCAATAAGTTACCCTCTAATCAACCATTAATGTTTAATTAATGGTGATTTCTGATTTTTTACTATTTATAGATCCAATAACCTACCTCCACACCAAATTTCAACTTCCTAAGTCACCTGGAAGTAGTCAAACATTTCTATGAGTGAGTCAGTGAGTCAGTGGTAAAAACAGTGGTTTTCAGATGTCAATTTCTCGTGAATGGTAAAAGATTTTTTTAAAACAACTAGGGGGGCCCCGCCCCCCTGCTCGCTATGCTCGCCAACCCCCCGCGTAATCGCTTCGCAATTCCAAATTATTGATTACCCCCTGCTTGCTGCGCTCGCCAATACCCCATGGTATGAATAAGCAGTTGCAGACCTTTCAAATGATGTGTCACACGACTGGTGTTGTAAAGAAATTAAAAATGTGCCCCCCGGGGGGGGCAGAGTGGGAGGCGACACAAAAGACATCCATAATATAAATAATCAGCTGCAGACCTCTCAAATGATATGTCACACGACTGGTGTTGTAAAGAAATTAAAAATGTACCCCCTGGGGGGGCAGAGTGGGGGTGACACACAAGACATCCATAAAATGAATAAACAGTTGCAGACTTTTCAAATGATGTGTCACACAATTGGTGTTGTAAAGAAATTACAAAATACGCCCCATCTCAGGCCAGAGGAGGGGGGGGGGTTACACACAAGATATCCATAATATGAATAAGCAGTTGCAGACCTCTCAAATGATGTGTCACACAATTGGTGTTGTAAAGAAATTAAAAATGTGACCCCCCCTGGGCAGAGCAGAGTGTGGGGGTGACACACAAGACATCCATAATATGAATAAGCAGTTGCAGACCTTTCAAATCTTGTGCAACACGACTGGTGTTGTAAAGAAATTAAAAATGTGTCCCCCCTGGGGAGCAGAATGGGGGATAACACACAAGACATCCATAAAATGAATAAACAGTTGCAGACCTTTCAAATGATGTGTCACACAATTGGTGTTGTAAAGAAATTAAAAATGTGTCCCCCCTGGGAAGCAGAATGGGGGATAACACACAAGACATCCATAAAATGAATAAACAGTTGCAGACTTTTCAAATGATGTGTCACACAGTTGTAAAGAAATTACAAAATACGCCCCGTCTGAGGGCAGAGGGGGAGGGTTACACACAAGATATCCATAATATGAATAAGCAGTTGCAGACCTCTCAAATGATGTGTCACACAATTGGTGTTGTAAAGAAATTAAAAATGTGCCCCCCTGGGGGGCAGAGTGGGGGATGACACACAACACATCCATAATATGAATAAGCAGTTGCAAACCTCTCAAATGATGTATCAAACGACTGGTGTTGTAAAGAAATTAAAAATTTGGCGAAATATTACAGTTATCGCCAAGTTGGCGTCACTTTTAACAACTAATTTTGGTCGCCAAATTTGGCGATATACCGCCAAGTTTGCGACAAACTTGGCGATTGTTGGCGATAGTAACCTTTCCTCTCTTTATGGTAACCCATACGGCGATGCATAGACGGAACCCTTTCCTGATTGGTCTATTCGACTCATGGAAGGAGTGGACAACCCGGATTCGTTAGTTCCGGAAATCTTCCACATCAGCATCATTCCAGGAGTCATTCCTTTTAAGGCTAGTTTTTTTTTACTATAGAAGGATTTAGGTTTTGGTAGTTAGAAGATGGTATTACACGACACAAAAAAATGCAAGTGTGTAGGTCAAATATAATTTAAGTTATTGAGGGGTCAAATGTGGCTCGAAATGGTTCGGGTAATATAACCCACGGCCGGTGTGTCGCCTTTTACTTTCTGAATTTGGCTGACACACTGCCGTGTGTCTAGATAACTAAAACAGGATTTAACTGATTCCATCTGCACTTCCCCCTTGATTGAAGGGGTGCAACTGTGAAATAATGTTGGTCAAGCGCCCACCCCCGCATCCCATGTCCACATTCAGTAGAATACTAACCCCCACCCTTCCCACTCACATCTGTTAGAAATATGCGTCGTACAGATCACCAGCTTATCAGGAGAACTCCTCTGGATCACTAGCTTATCAGGAGGGTATCCTCTCAGTTTCCATATGCAACTGCTTAACTTATAATTTAGTAATTCACTGTTTGTGTCTTCGTGAATATAGTGAACATCTAAAGTGATTTTGCGCGATGTCGCTGTGTTTTATTTGTGACTCTCCTTTAGAAGAGGAGCCGGGCCGTCAGTGAAAGTTAGTCGAGGTATTGCAGCGTTAATCAAGGCAAGTACAAAAACAAAGGATAGAAAGGCAGTTTTCTTAAAGGGGGAAACCTCAGTAGATGTGCATGTTAAGTGTAGAAAAGCATACGTAAATGAACGGATGATTACTGCTTATGTGAAGAAGGTTGAGGAACAAAATGTCACTTCTCCAATTTTAATCTTCTTTATTTCACAAAGTCACTTCTCCAATTTTAAGATCATCAACTCCTCAGTTTAATTTTCGAACTAATTATTTTATATGTGGACTGTGCATTTCGGAAGAGTTCATTGTAACACAAGCGAAAAATCCACCAAGCGAACGCAATACTGTATACAGTGTGCGACACATGGGATTCAAAAGTACAATTCTGAAAGCAGCAAGAGCTCACAATGATGATTATGGGCAGGCTATAATTCAGCGCATCGAACCAGTGAATGATTTGATAGCAGCAGATGCTCAATACCACATCAAATGTTTTAAATATATTTATGGAAGGCCGAAGTTCCAAGAACAGAAGAAACGTGGTCCGTTTGCCGAGGCAATCTACAGAGGAATGCAAAGTATATACGATTACCTTGAAAATCATGATGACGAGTGTCAATGGAAGACACTCAAATGGAAGAGGAACAGGAATGGAGGAATGGAAGAGGGCAGATTCCCAATGGAAGAGGAAATAGTCATGCCGCAAGGTATCAAACATTTACTATTAAAAAAAAACTTTTATTTATAATATTGATAGTTGTAAAAACACCCACTAATTCCATTCGTCTATATATTTTCTATTTTGTAGATGTCGGTGAAAAGCAGGGACCCTCAAATAAAAGAAAGCGGAAATAGTACTTTGTTTTTTAACACTAGAACCGCGGGAAATTTTACTGTAGATTTAGAAAAATATTTCACATAAGAAATTTTATTTAAGACTATGTAATTTAATTACTTGCCTAAGGTTTATGGAACATATACTTAATTATTTTTATAAAGTAATTTCTGGTTCGAATCAGCATGTATTCATTTGGTACGGGTCAAAATGACCCGTCACCGCGGTTCTAGTGTTAAGTAAATGTATTTACTAATGTACATAATTATTTATAACTAGCGGCCCGCCCTCGCTTTGTTTCGGGTAGAGCAAGTCGTCCAGTCCCATGTCCATAAGGATTAATACCAAGGTAAAAATAAAAAGCTTTTACTGAGACGGCATTTTAATTGTTTTTTTAATAAAAAAAAAACACTTATTGTGACGTAACTATAACAGCCATATGCTGTCGCGACATTTTTTGTAGATAATTATTCGTACTGCAAAGTCATTATTTTGTTTTATAATTAATAATGTTCGCAGCGCACGCGATGTAAGAATTTTTAAGGTCATTTTTCTACACCTTGGGTTACATTATTGGCATTTTAGTAAGGATCCCTATTTTTTTTTTTTTTTTTTTTTTTTTTTAAATATAATATAGCCTATGTTCACCGGAAATAGTGTAGCTGTCCAACGGTGAAAGAATTTTTTGGTACTACTCTGTTATCCCGTCGACCAATTTCGCCAAATTATACAAATCGCCAAACTAATATCCAAATTGTATATATTGACGTAATTTTTATTTTAAATGACAAAAAAAAAAAAAATAATAATAATAATAATAATTAGTAGAATATTAATAAAAATACAAATAAAAAGTCGAAATGAAAATCAATGACATTTTAAACACGTGAATCGTGTTTAATGTCATTGAATGTGACATTCACGATCATCCATTATTGGCTATTTAATCTTATAGTTTGGCGATAATTTTTTGGTCGACGGGATAACCTAGTAATACGGAATTTTTCAAATCCAATGTTAAAACTGTTTTTAGCTTTCGTTTTTTCAAAAACTAAAACAAAATCACTTCACCTTTTTTTTTCATTCACGTATAAAAACATTTCATATTTATTTACTTAGAAGGTGTCACAAATAAAAATTAAATTAAAGAGTTGACATGTTTCGGTTCATTAATAAGAACCGTATTCATAACATATAAAATCAGTAGAAAATTAAATGACACTGGATATAAATATAATTTATAAAATTATATTTATATCCAGTGTCATTTAATTTTCTACTGATTTTATATGTTATGAATACGGTTCTTATTAATGAACCGAAACATGTCAACTCTTTAATTTAATTTTTATTTGTGACACCTTCTAAGTAAATAAATATGAAATGTTTTTATACGTGAATTTTTCAAATCCGTCAAATACTATCGGAGTCTATTCAATTCAAACAAACAATCAAATTTTTCTTCCTTATAATATTGGTATAGATGTGACGTCATTATTTAGCGATTTTTAATTAGTTACATATGTCCATGCTCCTTGTTCTTTTAACAAATACTTCAAAATTGTAACTTTTAACAAATACTTCCTATATTATTTAAAGTATGACGACATGTTTTTTCAAATCAAATATTTTATTAATAATTTAATTCTTTCTCGTTCACTTTACTTCTAATTATGTCGCCATTTTTCACAGAGAACCTCTTATTAACGTAACCGATATTCGTGCGTCCTATATAATAAAATACTTTTTTTTCCAAGTATAACGTCACATTTTTTCCCCTTTGAATTCTTTTTATTTTAATTTTTCACGTGGATACTGTTCAACTGAAAATTAATTGCCGAAGAGAAATTATTCTAGTTTTTGATTTTCTTGGCAACGCGAAAGAAAAATGGTTATTTTTTATCGGAAAAATTTTCATTGATTCTGTATGAAAAATACTGAAATTTTGAATTATTAAGGAAAATATTTGAATAAATCAAATAAAAAATAGCCTATGTTCACCGAAAATAGTGTAGCTTTCCAACGATGAAAGAATTTTTCAAATCCGTCAAGTAGTTTTGGAGCCTATTCAATTCAAACAAACAAACAAATCTTTCCTCTTTATAATATTAGTATAGATTAAATAATAATTCATAATGAGTCGTCGTTTCACGTATAAAAACATTTCATATTTATTTACTTAGAAGGTGTCAGAAATAAAAATTTAAATTAAAAAGTTGTTGACATGTTTCGGTTCATTTATAAGAACCGTATTCATAACATATTAAAATCAGTAGAAAATTAAATAACACTGGATATAAATATAATTTAAAAATCAAAACAAAACATTGCGACCCCTATGTTTTGTTTTGATTTTTAAATTATATTTATATCCAGTGTTATTTAATTTTCTACTGATTTTAATATGTTATGAATACGGTTCTTATAAATGAACCGAAACATGTCAACAACTTTTTAATTTAAATTTTTATTTCTGACACCTTCTAAGTAAATAAATATGAAATGTTTTTATACGTGAATGAAAAAGGTGAAGTAATTTTGTTTTAGTTTTGAATAAAAGCTAACAACAGTTTTAACATTGAGTCGTCGTTTTTATTGTTAGCAACTTCATTGTAAAATATAGTCGATCATAATATATTCAGTATCATTTAAAGTCAACCTTTGCGAAAAATGGTCAGTTTTCATCTTAAATCGATGTACAGTGCCAAAATACCTATTTTCCGGATTTTTTTAATTTTCACACTCACATTTTGAACTTCTAGAACTTTAAGAACTGGAATCCGTGTCAGCTTTTATATGTTAAAGCCTTTTTTAGTTATTTTATTTACATTATTTAAAAGTCAATTTAAGAAATTATTACTATTATTATTTTATAATAGCAAATGAAGATTTTGATCACAAATATGCTCACTTTTATTTATTTTTTAGTTATGAAAGAAACAATGAACATCAGATTAATAAAATATAGTCAATAATAATATATTTAGTATTGTTAAGTGGGTAAAATTTGCGTAAAATGGTTGTTTTTCATGTTTCATTGATGTACGGTACTGTTATTCACGTTTTTCAGATTTTTCTGCTTTTCACACCCATTTTTGCTGCTCTCTCACGGCTAAACCATTGATCAGAGAAAAAAACTTTTATTGCATAAATTGTAGGAAATTTTGTGCTCTTTAATTTATGTATTGATGATTTTTATGCAAAATGCATAATTTTGAAGTTATTTAGAAAAAAAAAAAAAAAAAAAAAAAAAAAAAAAAAAAAAAACGAAAAAAGACCACGTTTTTTGCCAAAAAAAAAGTGTTTCCGGGGAGAAATTTTGTTGGATAATGCCAGATTCGTGTTCAGCGACCCAAAAACATAAAGGGAACCAAAAATCCAAAACTTGCATTTATTTGTCCTTTTTGAGCACTTAATGCCTGGACTAACTCCCAGATCATAAAAGCATCTTCCACTCTACTATTGATTTAAATGTATCCTATCTTTGTCATGCGATAGTATTTATAATAGTATTACAAACAGTATTACAAAATAGTATTACAAATAGTATTTATAATAGTATTGATAGTATTACAAACCGATATGAATGTAACAAAATATGCGCAGTTTACCAAGTTTATTTAGCTTATCAAGAACTTGACCGAGTTCGTTGAACAGCTTGTTTTGCCACCTTGTTTTAAAATAGGGCTCATTTAAAATTAGGAAAAAAGAACGGAATCCAACTTTGTGATTTATTTAGCGTTAGGTCTTGATACAAGAATAATGCAGCATTTTTGGTTTTGCTTACGGCTGAGATGTAGCAGTTTGAAATTCTAGGATGATTGGCAGTTTGAAACAAGCGAACAGATTAATGAAACCAGGGATTAATTTATGAGTTTAGTGAATGTGTTTCGCGCAAATTCCCTTTCATCGTTGTAACTATTTTCCCAATCATACACATAAAACAATATACAATCGAGCCTCGTTATCCCGATACTGTCAGGGCCCGAAAAAAGTATCGTCATTAGCGGAGTGTCGCGGTAACCGGAGTTGGAGAAAAATACGTTTATAAAAAATTCTATTTTTAATTAATTTAAATGAGTCTTTAATTAACAACTGCTCTTGAATTTTTATAAAATAAAACATTATTATTAAACAAAATAACACAAAAACGAAACTGAAAAGAATAAAAATCAGATTTCTGATGGTTTCCTTTTTTATTATTTACACGAAATACTGAGAAATTAAGGTTTACGTATCCCTAGATATGCTTCCTACAATCCTTTTTTATATATCATACAATGGATTTTGAACACTATTCGTAGTTTCAGAAATGGATGTTAGATAATTTCTGATCGCTTGAATTCAATGCAATGCTTCGGTTGTTGTCGAAGGATTGTTTCGTTCTAGCTCCATATCACTTTTGATCCCCTTGTTTAAAAAAAATTCTATTTTTTTTTTTTTTTTTTTTTTTTTTTTTTTTTTTTTTACAATTTCAGATATCATTGCATCTGGTGATGTGGTAATATCCTGATCAAAATCGATGTACATCTTGACATCCCCCGTTATATCTCTTTTCAGATCTAACAACTTCTAATGTCTTCTTCATTACCATACCTTCTATACACTCGCGATCTGATGAACTTGGATGAAACCAGTATGTTTGAAACAGTCACTAATTGTCCTAGACTTTCTTGCCACTTTGCTGTAAAAAGTTTGAAACAATACGAATAAAGTGTGGAAGTGAAATGTTTAACATTCCCTAAGTAAGGGCGTATTGCACTCTCATAGGGAAACACAGTGGGTGAGTAACCGTAGATTGGAGAATAGAGAACGTGCATAAGATGTTGCAGACATCAGACATAGGGAACTGGCAGAAAGAACGTGAAATCTTTCCTTCACTGATTTTGTCATTCATGGTGTGTGGAATTTTTATTTAGGTAAACGATTGAAAGGAAGTTTCTCTTTTAAGTCAATAGGCATTTTAGGCACTTTTGTGAAAAGTTTGGCCAAGATATTTCTTACCGCTTAACTTCTATGTTTTTTAGATGAATTATGAAAAATGGACAATTTTCCTAGAACGTCGGGATATCCGGAGTTGAAAATTATTTACCGACGTAAAAGCCGGAGTTTGTTACATTAAAATCGGATACAGAAAATCGGGACTTTCAAAAACTGACGTGGTAAGCGGAGTGACGTGAAAACCGGGTGTCATGATAGCGAGGTCTGACTGTAGTTAGCTTTTAATTCTTGCCATGTTTGGTGATACACTGCGCCAAGTTTGTGAGGAATATTGTCTCAATGGAAGTTCAACGCATAAAATATCAATACTTACTAATTTGTCACTCATTTCTTTTTATATAGATACCAATCAAAATATAGTTCTGCAACGAGAAAATTTTATGAATCAGGAAAAAAGCCACATCAGACTATGGGCTACGCTAAAACCCCATTGAAAAGTCCCAGAGAATACTTGAAAAAGCAAACAAGAGATTCTCATAAAACAACAGGTATTCATTTTTCAGTCATTTTGTTCATTTTTAAAGTACTTAAGACTTATTATTTTATTGCCTGAAATTATCAAACAACCCCCCCAATTTCAAGCATATTTTTAATACTTTTAAGATATCATGAATGCGGGTTAAATGTAAAGCTCTATAAATCAAAGTGTCTTTATTCCTTTTATCCTCTTAAAGGATGCAATATTATATATCCAACTAATTTTTTATTAAAAAATGCTACAATGGCACCAGAATTTTGGGATAAAATTTTGCAATAAAATCAAAAGTATGTTTTAAAATTTATAAAAATTTCGTAATTGTAACTTATATAAAGAAAAACTTTTACTTGTTTTCCAATAAACTTGTTAATAAATGCTGGTGTTATTTAATCATTTCAACATTTTATCAACAACAGTACTTTGCTCTTGAGTGGGTTATACTAATCAGACGAAAACACTCGCAAGTTAATGTTAACTTCTAATGTCCAAGTGATACCAAATATACTACCACTAGGGATTCGAATTTAGAGGGGGGTTTTAGTTCGGATATTTCAAATTCATACCAGAAATTTAAAATAGCGATACCCCCTTTATTTAATAATAACCAATCCGTATTTAAATAAAGCGAAATTTATTATTGAAAATTTCTGGTATGTTTCTGATATTATTGAAATTTTCTGGTATTTTTTTCATGAGGTCATTCTGTTTTTGAAATAAAAATATCCCCTTTAAGGGAAAAAAAACTGCAACCAGAAAAAAAAAAATGCAATGCAAACAAGAAATTAAAAAAAAAAAAAAAAAAAAAAAACTACAATTTATTTAACATTAGTTTGCAAGTGTTTTAGCGTAGACTCTTAAGACACACCAATCCTTTTTAAAAGCACAGTAAATATATGATAAAATGTGTATCAATATTGATATTAAGAAACTATTTTGAAATTTCGATGAAAAATGCTATTAACTTAGCAGTCTTCGTCTCCATGCATACAAGAATATTTTTTAGAAAATCGATTTCCCCAATGACACTTTTTTTTTACGCATGCGGAAGATTTGAGCGAAACTAAACTACACAAAATTTTATTTTCTAAAGCATACAAGGTTCGATACGAATAACCTGAGTAATTTCTTAACTGAATACCTTGCGACATATTAGTTATAAGTTACCACTTCAAAGGCAGATTATTGGTGCATAAGTTTCTCTGTATTCTCTTATACCCAGGGCCGTAGCTAGAAGTGAATATTAAGGAGGGGGGGGGGGATCATATTTTCTCTTTCTCTTTCTGTAACGCCAGGGCCTGACTAAGTCAGGGGCATGCGGGACAATTGCCCCGGGCACCCCGGCTTAAGGGGACCCCCCAAGGACAGATATAAGTTTTTCGTTAGTCTTTCTTCTGCTATTATGTATATAGATGTGAATAGTACTTGATATGAAATTTATGTGCACATACAATAGTTATGAATTTCAGTTTTAGTCACTTCAGTATAATTTACGAACAATTTTAAGATAGAAGGAGGCCCCCCTAATAATGTTTGCCCCAGGGCCCCCCACTGTCTAAGTCGGGCTCTGTGAGACGCAGAAAGATAAATTATTGCATATCCACTCCGTAGTTACTATTATTCTCATTAAACTATTGTAATCTATTCATTTTAGGCTAAGAAAAGAATATGATGATGAAAAAACTTGAATGTATAACGAGTGCAATGTTAGACATCACTTTAGCTTCCTATGTGCAAATTATATGATCGAGTATAGAAACACTTATTTTAGTTACAATTTAGTATTTCTACAAAACTATGAAAGGTCCTCAAAACTAAATTAGATTGAACTGAATTTCATTTGGATTTTCGGAAATTAAATTTAATTAGTGAACTTGAAATCTTTTCCATAGGAGGCTCAAAATGTTTCAGGGGGGTTGGGGGCCAAGCGGCCCGTAACTCCCCCACCCCTAGTTACGGCCCTGCTAGTACCTCAATGCTGAAGTTTCAATTTGAACTGCTCAAGAAGGTTCAGTTTCAGCTTCAACTGTTGTACTCTGTGTCATTAATTACTGAAATCTCACCCATTTATATCAATTTAAAATACAAGGCAAAAAAGCTCTGATTTTAGATAAGTACTGTTAGCAGTTCTACTCCGTAAAGAGGTTTTTCTTCTCGTGTATATAGGTATATTTAACGTTCTGGAAATCTTGCAAGAACGTCAAGCTGATTGATTCGGTCATGAACGAGGCGCTATTATGTCCCTTACACCAAAATTTACACAGATGGTTCGAAAATAGACGATAAAGTTATTGGGGATTTTACAGTAAATCACCCTGGACAGTATAATATTTAGGTTGTAACGATAGTTTTCCGCCAAAAACGTTCTGAATAAAGTTAGAAAAAAAAAAAAAAAAAAAAAAAAAAAAAAAAAACAAGTTGAATGTAGATTCTGTTATTGCAGAATTCAGTTTCGCCTCCGATTTAAAAAAAAATATATCGATACAGGTCTTTTAGAAGGGCGACCCCGTTTAGAATGCAATGAACTAACTTCATTTTTCTTGTGTTGATCAATATAATAGCAAACAGAACGACGTGAAATACCCAACTGATTAGCAATTTCTCTCTGAGACATTGGAATTGCGGAATAATAAAGAGATACAATTTGACGTGCTACTTCTTCATTGACTAGATTCATCAAAAACGAATTTTTTCTTTAGTTTAAACGCTTTTTTTATAGACTCTGAGAAAAAGGAACAATAAAGGAACAATTTTAACAATAAAATTGTATGAATGTCTCGTTTTAACGGCCAGATTACGAAACTAATCGTTGGGAGCCACCGTAATACTTACCCATCATGGATATGCATTGTATAATATGTGAAAATAAAATGTGAAAACCATTTATAAAATGCATTGCAATTTCAAGACAAAATTTAAACGTATATTTAAATATTCTTAATATACATAGTAATGCTCCATTAATGAATTTCCCCATTTCGATAAATTATGTAAAATACCAAACTACATAAGTAGCACCGGATTGCGTAAAAGAAACATCCTTATAACTCCAAAAACAATAATCATATTAACTAATAGTTTACTGCGTCAGATTAAGCGTCTCATTTCCAATTAAAACATATCTTTGAATTGAAATTTGAAGAAAATACAGGGTCATGAAACATCGAAGAATGTGGAAAACAGGATTAAACATATCTCGGCAACTATTAATCCGACCGACTTCGTTCTTGATGCAAAATTTGTGTTGTTTTATTGCCTTTTACGTCCTTTTGTTAAAATAATAAAAAAAAAATCGAAAATTTTTATAAACATTTCATCAGAACGAATTTTTTGAGAGTCCGAAAAAGATAGTTCCGGATAGTCGAGGTAACTGATATTAAATAGGCTTCGTCCTATTCTTACTTACTAAGTACATAGAAAATTTTAAGTCTCTATCTCCATTTGTTCGTGAGATAGAGAGTTTACAGTCCGATAGACAAACAGACGGACGGCAATTTTTTTTTTTTTCTAAAAATATGTTTTTCGGAATTTTTAGTATCTAAAACGTGTAAATCCGTCAATTTTTTTTTCCATGTTCAAAACGATTGCAAGACTTACCCTATACTGCGTATGAGAGGTAAGTAAAAGTGGGCCACAATTTTTGACACGACACTTTTTAGCTTGTATGAAAGAAATAGCATCGGAGGCTAAAAAAAAAACTAATATCATTTTTACTATGACATTTTCACTAACTGAAGTCATCCGAAAGTAAAATCTCAATCTCAGTGTCCATAATGAAAAGAAATATTGAAATGTAATATCGTTCGGAGTAAAAATGCGATGTTTTAAATAGTGACGTCATTTTCTCTTCAAATGTTTTTAAAAGTTACTGTTATTAGTAATATGAAAAAGGCATCCCTAATAATATTGTAATTCCCATTTATCTGGTTGCTGAATGACATTTTCCTCATTTGAAAATTTTCTTATTTTGCTTTAGACATTAATTTTTATCATAAATTATTTTCTGTTATTTTATTTACATTATTAATATTATTTCTTAGCAAATATATTTTTTTACCTCAATTAGTGCATAATTATACGCAATCCTTTTATTGTGGTTAAATTTTACGAAAACAATTAACTTTTTTCTTTTAAATGCGAGGACATGTTCACTGATGAAATCAAGCTTCTGATAATGGAAAATAAATTTTATTATCGAGAGAAAAGCTAAACTGAGTTGCCACCATTTGAAGAAATATCGTAAAAAAGCATTTAAAATCAAAAATAAAATATAAAAATGGAAATAAATTAAAAAATAGCTAAAATGGACACAACTACAAATAAATAGCTTTCATTTAAAAAAATAATTATCAAAATCGGTTGAGTAGAAAATTCAGGGATGATGACACGACATTTTTAGTTTGTCTGAAAGAAATAGCATCGGATGCTAAAAAAAAAAAAAAAAAAAAAAAAAAAAAACAAGATGAATGTAGATTCTACCATTGCAGAATTCAGTTTCGCCTCCGATTAGAAAAAAAAATCGATATAAGGTTTTAGAAGGGCGACCCCGTTTAGATTGCAATGAACTAACTTCATTTTTCTTGTATTTATCAATATAATAAGCAAACAGAATGGCGTGAAATACCCAATTGAATAGCAATTTCTCTCTGAGACATTGGAATTGCGGAATAATAAAGAGATACAATTTGACGTGCTACTTCTTCATTGACTAGATTCATGAAAAACGGATTTTTTCTTCTTTTTTATAGACTCTGAGTAAAAGGAAATGCAATTTAACAATAAAACGAATGGAATCCCGTCGAATTCGACGAATGAAATGTTTAAAAGACCCGATCGATTTGGTTTAAAAAAAAGCAAAAGTAATTACATTATTGAATCAACATATAATAAATATATTTACAAAGTAAATGTCAAATTTGCCAGTTACAATTTTGCATTCATATATTCGCACATCTACCGTTAAAATTGTAATATGAGTGCCGGCGAAATTCAGAAATTTTATTTTATATGCACTCACAGAAAAATAGCTTTATTAAAAAAAAAAAAGAAAAAAATAATATCGGGTACTACTAGGTTATCCCATCGACCAAAAAATTATCGCCAAACTATAAGATTAAATGCCAATAATGGAGGATCGTGAATGTCACATTCAATGACATTAAATACGATTCATGTTTTTAAAATGTCATTAAGTGATTTTTATTAATATTTTTATTAATATTCTACTAATTATTTTTTTTTTTCGTTATTTAAAATAAAAATTATGTCAATATGTATAGTTTGGCTATTAATGTGGCGATTTGTATAATTTGGCGAAATTGGTCGACGGGATAACAGAGTAGTACCTAATATTGTTATGAGTAAAAATACAATGTTTTAAATAGTGACGTCATTTTCTCTTCAAATGTTCTTTAAAAGTTACTGTTTATGAAAAAGGCCTCCATAATTATATTGTAATTCCCTTTTATCTGGTTGCTGAATGACATAATTTTCCCCATTTGAAATTTCTCTTATTTTGATTTAGACATTAATTTTTATCATAAATTATTTTCTGTCATTTTATTTACATTATTAATATTATTTCTCAGTAAATATATATTTTTTTAACTCAATTAGTGCATAATTATACGCAATCATTTTAGAAAATAAATTTTTATTATCGAGAGAAAAGCTAAACTGTGTTGCCACCATTTTGAAGAAATGTCATGAAAAAGCTTTTAAAATTAAAAATAAAATATAAAAATGGAAATAAATTAAAAAATAATTAAAATGGGCACAACTACAAATAAATAGCTTTCATTTAAAAAAATAATTATCAAAATCGGTTGACTAGAAAATTCAGGGCTGATGACACATTTTTAGCTTGTCTGAAAAAAATAGCATCGGATGCTAAAAAAAAAAAAAAAACAAAAAAAAAACATGAAAGCAATACCTTCAGTGAGGGTAGTAATCACCACTCAAGTCTATGAATTTCTACCAACGGTTTGGTAGTTTTTCAAAATCTTTGGCCCCGAAATTTGGAAGATGCGAGCCCGAAAACAGATCAACTTCATTTCGGGCGTCCTGTGCAGAATTAAAGATAGCACCAGCAAGATGTAGTTGCAGGTGTGAAAAAAAGAGAAGTCTGAGGAAGCGATGTTAGGTCTATATAGTGGGTGTAGCAAAAGATCCCATTCTAATTCACGAGCTAATTCTCGAGTGGTTGAATACTGGATCTTCTTCCATAAGTTTTCGTAGATGTTGTAGTACTTAATAATAACAATTTTTTTTTTTTTTTTTTTTTTTTTTTTTTTTTTTACAAATTTTACAACACAGTGATATAAAGCAAGTTTCTTTCTTTCAAATTACAAAAATCGTTTGACAAAATACGAGCAAACACACCAACGCACAGGCGATATCAGCTGTGGCGGGAAACTTTTGTTACAATGTGATACATGAACATGACTGCAAATTGCAAGATTGGATTGCGGGATTTGAAATCGGTGCATCCGTCCGAATCGACGCCAATTCTGTACGCAGTAGAAGGGTTTCTGAATGCTAGTTTTGACACATTCACTATTTATTCAGACAATAGTTCATCAGCGAAGGCAATTTTTAAGGCATTTCCAGCCGACCCAAATTTAAAATGGATTTTTGCCAAGTTTTTAGCTTTGAATGATAGGATTGTCAATATTGGCTAGATAAAAGTCTCATGTTGGAATACTTGGAAATGAGCTTGCCGATGAGTTGGCCAAACACATGACACTGAAGGGCAGAGGTGTGAATATCTAGAAAATAATCTCTAGAAATAAATCCTTCAATTCTCCCGTAAAACAGGGAAAAATTATTTACTGGCAACAAGATTGGCCATCATCTTTCAAATTATTGAAAGTTTTGAAATTTCATTATAGTGAAGCTTTGTTACAGTAATCTGAAAGTGTTGTAAAGTGTTTTATAATATTATTTAAAGCATGATTTTTCTTTGTTGCTTTATGAGTTACTATAAAGATACACAGAAAAGAAGGGAAATGTTTTTTTGGTGAGAAATTTGAAAATGCTAAATAACTCTATGTCATAGGTTTACCATTTGAGAGGAGAATTTGAGGTTTGGCTGATACTGAGCCTTAAGCCCGGAAACCTTCCCCGATTTTCAAATATAGAGTATCACACGTTAATTAATTTGAAAAGCAATGTCTTTTTAAATTAACTAAAATATAATACTGAAATTCTGCTTCTCAGAAGAAACATTTATTAAATGCAGTCGAGTCTCTCTATAACGAAACTCCATACATCGAATTTCTCTATATAACGAATTTTTTATAAGAAAGGTCCCCTTTTTACATGATTACATTAAAAACAGTCTATATATAGCGAAATATCGATCTCCATATAACGAATTTTTTCATAAATTGGTCTTAATTTATTCAGTTTTAAAAAAGCTTCGAAATCATATGGAATCAATTTTCCATCACTTATTTTTGATTTATCGTTCAGTGCTGAGTTTTTTTATATATATATATATTACTTTTCTCCTTGTTCTTTAAATCCAACGAATTCATCCCACCTCCAAAAGGTGTGTACCTTTCCACATCCTTCTCAAAACAGAGTCAATTGGATTGTTACACATATAAGAGAGGAATCAATGAGAGGCACATAAGAGAGGATGGAGGAAAATGTTAACTACAATTTTTCATTGCTTGCTAAAATTTGAGCAATTTTTTGAGAGCATAACAATTAAAAAAAAAAAAAAAAATACAGATATCTTCGTCTAAAATTAATGCAAGTATTCCTTATTTGATTTTCATTAAGCTTTCAAATAAATGTCTGTTCTCTTTTTTTGAAACAGCTTAAATAATTAAGAAATAAATTGTTAGGTTAATATTTACTTTTAAACATTTCAAATTCTTATTTATAAAGACCAAAAATATATTTGTTCAAAATTTACACATTAAATACGATTTTCAACATCATTCTCTATACATCGAATTTCTCTATATAACGAATTTTTTACTGGAACGATGGATTTCGTTATATAGAGACTCGACTGTAATTATTTGTAACAGTTGCGAGAGAAATTTAGGTAGATTTCGTAAGAAATACTACCTATTGCAACCATATTATGGTACGACTATGTAAAAATTCATTCATATCTTTTCTTTATATGGCACAAACACCAAAAACATCCCCGTCTAAAAAAGTTTATATATATATACAATAAATTTTGCCCGAACGATAAAAGTCGCAATTGTGCTCAGATCGTCTTCAAAATCGCCAAGAATATTGAGATGGCTAATATCTCGGCGGGGATTACGAATGGAAAAAATCGGCCCAAGAGGATGGAAATGCGGAGGGTTTAAAATTTTGAACACTGCCTTAACGAGCGACACGTACACGTGCCACAAAAAGGTTTAAGAATTCTTGTTTATCCCCACCAGTAAAATTTTACTGTATAATTTGTCTTATTTAATCGGAGCATTTTCTCGATTCAATAAGGCACAAATTTCTGTTTTTAAAAACCGGTGACGAAACATTAAAAATTTCGTAAAAGGCTCCTTTCGCGAAGGGGGTTAACATGGGTCTGATAAAACCAACTCTTATTCAACGACAGGAAAAAATAAACTTATTTCGTTATAGCAGTTGCAGCAATTAAAAAAAAAAAACAATAAAATTCTTACCACAATAATTACTTTACCATTGCAACATTTTCACGTGAAAAATAAAAATGAAATATGTAGTTTGACAAATTTAAGAAAAATTGAATATTACATCATAACTTTTCTATAGAAAAATTTCCCCATAAAAACGGAAAATAAAATAAATAACTTGACAATTTTTTAAAGCTATTGCTTAGCTTTTATCGCGGGCTTTGAGCGCGGCGACCGAATCTAGAAATTTCGTAACGAGAAAAAAAAAAAACCTAACACTCGGGCTAACGTCGTTTCAGTTCGGCAGACTTCTCATTTATTTAATAAAAGAAAAAAAAATTTCTTATCGGTCATCACGCTCAAAAAGTGTAACTTGAATTAATATCCAAGAAAAAGGAAAAACTTGAATTAATATTAAAGAAAAAAAAAATTGCATACATAAAAAATAAATAAACAAGTTGAATGTAGATTCTGCCATTGCAGAATTCAGTTTCGCCTCCAATTAGGAAAAAAAAAAAAAATCAATAGAGGTTTTTTAGAAGGGCGACCTTGTTTAGATTGCAATGAACTAACTTCATTTTTCTTGTGTTTATCAATATAATAGCAAACAGAACGGCGTGAAATACCCAATTGAATTGCAATTTCTCTCTGAGACATTGGAATTGCAGAATAATAAAGAGATACAATTTGACGTGTTACTTCTTCATTGACTAGATTAATCAAAAACGGATTTTTTCTTTAGTTTAAACGCTTTTATTATAGACTCTGAGAAAAAGAAAATGCATTTTAACAATAAAACGAGTGGAATCCCGTCGAATTCGACGAATGAAATGTTTAAAAGACCCGATCAATTTGGTTTAAAAAAAGCAAAAGTAATTACATTATTGAATCCAAGGCTAACTTATCATAATATAAAGGCTTGTCATTCACCAAGTTTCCTTTGACTGCAGTACAGGGGGCGCTAAACTACATGATTTTCACGTTGGTAGCGCCATCTAATGTTAGAAACTGAAATGTTTTCCATTATTTCCTATGGGATTATTAGCAGTAGTATGCACCAGGTGGCGTTACATACGAGACAAAGTCATATAATAAGTTGGCAATTATAGGGACAATTTCAACAATAGATTTTCTCCTGAATGCGAGGCCTTGATATTATGATAAGGGGGCCTTGATTGAATCAATATATAATAAATATATTTACAAACTAAATGTCAAGTTTGCTAGTTACAATTTTGCATGCAAATATTCGCACATCTTCAGTTAAAATTGTAATCCGAGTGCCGGCGAAATCCAGAAATTTTATTTTATATGCACTCACAAAAAAGTAGTTTTATTAAAAAAAAAAAAAAAAACTAATTTTATTTTTATTGTGACATTATTTTCACTAACTGAAGTCATCTGAAAGTAAAATCTCAATCTCAGTGTCCATAATGAAAAGAAATATTGAAATGTAATATCAAGTACTACCAGGTTATCCCGCCGACAAAAAAAAATTATCGCCAAACTATAAGATTAAATGCCAATAATGGATGATCGTGAATGTCACATTCAATGACATTAAATACGATTCATGTGTTTAAAATGTCATTAAGTAATTTTTATTTCGACTTTTTATTAATATTTTTATTAATATTCTACTAATTATTTGTTTTTTCGTTATTTAAAATAAAAATTATGTCAATATGTATAATTTGGCTATTAGTTTGGCGATTTGTATAATTTGGCGAAATTGGTCGACGGGATAACAGAGTAGTACCTAATATCGTTATGAGTAAAAATGCGATGTTTTAAATAGTGACGTCATTTTCTCTTCAAATGTTTTTTTAAAGTTACTGTTATTAGTAATAGGAAAAAGGGCATCCATAATAATATTGTAATTCCCCTTTATCTGGTTGCTGAATGACATCATTTTCCTCATTTGAAATTTTTCTTATTTTGCTTCAGACATTAATTTTTATCATCAATTATTTTCTGTTATTTTATTTACATTATTAATATTATTTCTCAGTAAATAAATATATATATATATATATATTTTTACCTCAATTAGTGCATAATTATACGCAATCATTTTGGAAAATAAATTTTTATTATCGAGAGAAAAGCTAAAGTGAGTTGCCACCATTTTGAAGAAATATCGTAAAAGCATTTAAAATTAAAAATAAAATATAAAAATTGAAATAAAAAATAACTAAAATGGGCACAACTACAAATAAATAGCTTTCATTTAAAAAAATAATTATCAAAATCGGTTGAGTAGAAAATTCAGGGCTAATGACACGACATTTTTTAGCTTGTCTGAAAGAATAGCATCGGATGCTAATACAGCTCATATTCAAAATATTAGAATAATTACCTTTTTTTTAGAAATTGAAAATATCGTTTGGTAATTTACTGTCTTTTAATGAAAATATGCAAACGATATTTTTATTAAGAACTTATTGTTGATTAAACTTACTTGTTATCTTAAATTTAATATCTTTTTGAAAAGATTAATTGCAAAAAAAATTATTTTGAAAAGTCAAAATATTGGAATATTTATTCAAGTGGTTCAAAATATTAGAATATTTCACATTAATTCTCTTTTAATTATTACCAATTCTTAACTGGTGGCATCATTGATTAAATTCAGACTATTTTATTTAAAATCAGTATTCTTTTTTGCAGTTTGTTTCTTTTTCGTCTTAAAATGGGCCGTGTGAGTGATATTCCTGAATCTACTAAACTTCGTATGGTTGATTTGTATCGGCACGGTAAAAATCAATGTTTTATAGCGAATTATTTACATTGTTCGCAATCGAGCGTTAGTAAAATACTAACACAATATTCAAAAATTGGAAAATTTCAAAATAATCGCCGAAATGGTGGCCGAAAACCAAAAACATCTGCTAGAGATGACAGGAAACTGAAGCGTATAGTTAAGAAAAACCGTTTTAAAAGAAAAGAGTTTTTAAGACCGATTCTTGCACCGAAAATGGAAAGAAGAAGGAGTTGAAGTTTCTACATCGACAACATTAAGACGTTTCCATAAATTTAAATTTGAATCTCGTGCACCGAAAACAAAACCTCTCATGACTGCAAGACAAAAGCGTATAAGATTGAATTGGTGTAAATCAAGACGTTTATGGAGCAATGAAGATTGGAAAAATATATTATTTAGTGATGAAAGTATGTTTTGTGTTTCATATGGTAATCAAGGTATTCGAGTTTGGAGAATGAAGCAAGAAGCATTTGATAAAGAATGCCTTAAACGTTCCGTAAAATTTGCTGCTAGTGTCATGGTTTGAAGTTGTATGAGTGCAGAAGGACCTGGAAAGTTATGCATCGTCTACGAAAAGGTTAACTCTCTGATATATCAAGAAATTTTAGAATATTACATGATTCCATCATCAGAAGATTTATTTGAAGATGATTTCATCTTTCAACAAGATTTAGCGTCCCCGCATACCTCGGTGTCAACTAAGAATTGGTTCCGCCAACGCAACATTAAGGTGCTTCCTTGGCCACCAAATTCACCAGATTTTAATCCCATCGAAAACTTATGGTGTATAATGAAGAAAAAACTTCAAGAAAATCCTCCTTCAAGTAAAACAGAGTTAGTGGCACGTATAAAGTCTATTTGGGCTAATATTGATAGAAATGTTTGTAAACACCTTGTATATAGTATGCACGATCGATTGTACGCTGTTATGAAAGCTAAAGGGGATGCTACAAAATATTAACTACCATTTACTTCATATTCATAAGGTAATATTGTTGCGTAAAATAAAATATTCTAATATTTTGAACCAATCTAAATTTTATTCTAATATTCTGGTGTGTTTAAGGAAGCTGTATACCTAATTTATTGTGCTGTATTTTATATTTTATAAATGTTAAAATCTTATCTAAACATTCCAGATTTAATTTATAAGAAATTTAATTGCATTTACTTAGTATAAAAAATAAATAAATGACAAATATTTTTTTCTTATTACTTTTTCTCAATTATTCTAATATTTTGAATATGAGCTGTAATTATAATTGCATAAGTTGATAAAAAATGCTAAGCAATAGCTATACCGCGGCAGTCCCCGAGTGCCACACGTATTTTTTTTTTTTTTTTTCTGTTAAAGCAAATATTATGTCATATTGGAAAAATAACAGACGAAATGCGGCTGAATATGTAATGTAAAGTGAGTTTGAAAAAACTTACTGAAATATCATAAAAACCAGACTATGAAAATATTGGCATATTTTAAAATTTTGAAGCCCTATGGTTTTGTTTTTGCCATTTTCAAATCTATTTTGTATTTATGGGTGTGTATGCATGTGTAAATGAATTTTCACAAATGGTTTAGGCCCCAAGAGCTCATTCTTAGTGATGAAACTGGGTTTATCTCTAATCTTGCTTTAGTTGTTGCTGGTGAAATTAGTCATTAACTTTGAAATCTACCCCCGTCTGTAGGCCGAGCTGGCAGGGATTTTTAAACGGCTATTTTTTAAAGTAATTTCACTGAGTTATATCATTTTTCTTCAAATTTCTTCAAGCCTTTAAACATTTAATTTATTGTTAATATCCGTTTTTTACTTTAGAAAGAAAGCCTTTTACCTGCTTAAATGAAAATAACAAAAAGCCTCCAATTCCTAAGAGGGATGAAGTTCCTCTGATTCTACATGAAACCCCAAATAAAGATTTCATCAAGTGGAATGCTTTGACGGCTTTGAAGACCCCATCATTAAAACCTACGCCGAAGAGTGTTGATACGAGAAGAGGAGATTCTTTTTTACTTGAATTTTCAGGTTTAGTTCCGAAGTTCCTGAGAAAAGAGGTAATAATTTAAACTGATTTATATGCATATAGGAAAGTTGCATTCAACTGATAATCTTTTCATTCGCTGAACACAATTGCCTGGTTCATCTCTAACCGCGTCCACGTCCACAATTCAATTCTTTCTGTTACCAATCGCAATCACATACCACACCTAACCAAATACCTACTACCTACTAACCAAATACCTACCACACTCTAAACTCTCTCGGTTTGTATTGACCCAGTTACCATGGAAATGCGGGGTGAGTTGTCTGTGACGTCACACTGATGAGCTCTATTGTTTGACATCCAGTTGTCAATCTGTGACGTCATACGAAACTACCCGAGGCTAATGAAAAAGACAGGCTATCGTTGTGCAACCCAAGTGTCATTTTAACAGACTGCTAGAGTGACATGATGCTCTTTTCGCACAACTTCAACTGCTCTTTTCGTCAAAATTGTGCAAGACATTCTTTAGATAAAATTAGCGTAACCCACAATGACCCAAATGTGACCCACTAATCGAATTTTCTCCTACACGTGATTTAACCCAATAGTCTTCTCGCAATCCAAAACCGCAGAATACAAAATTTGGTCAAAATCGTTCGAGCCGTTTTTTAGATAAAATTTCCTTGACCCATAATGGCCCAAAAATGATCCGCTAATCGAAAATTTTCAAACATGTGACCCAGCTCAATAGTTTTCTTGTGCCCAAAAAACTGTAAGATACAAAATTTCTTTAAAATCGATTCAGCCGTTCTTTAGATATAAATAGCTAGACCCTGACTCATTATGACCCAATAATCGAATTTTCTCGAACATGTGACCATAGGCGTAGCGTCGGGGGGGCCCGGGGGGGCACGTGCCCCCCCAATCATCTGTACCCGGGCGCCAGAACAGAAAGCGTAGGGGCGCCAAATGAAAACTTTTTTTAAAAATCTTTATATGCAAAAATTTATGTATATATATCGAATTTGAATAAAAAGATCTCACAAACGGAAAATTCAAAAGCAAAACTGAACCAAGTGTATCTTTATGCATTCTGTCATTAAATAAATCAATCTCTACTCAAAAACACTCTTTTGTGAGAAACTGTACTTCATCGACCATTGCCAAAAAACAAACGATTTCCCTAGGGGTTGCAGAGGAGGCGCCAAATGAAGATTTTGTTTGTCTTTCCATTCAAAAATGTATATGTATGGAATTTGCATAAGAATGTCTGACAGCCTGAAACCAAGCGATTACTCTAGGGTTTGCAGAGGGGGCGCCAAATGAAGATTTTGTTTGTCTTTACATACAAAAATGTATATCTATGGAATTTGCATAAGAATGTCTCACAGCTTGAAACCAAGCAATTTCTCTAGGGTTTGCAGTGGGGGCGCCAAATGAAGATTTTGTATGCCTTACATTCAAAAATGTATATGTATGGAATTTGCTTAAAAATGTCTCACAGCCTGAAACCAAGGGGTTTCCCTAGGGTTTGCAGAGGGGGCGCCAAATGAAGATTTTGTTTGTCTTACATACAAAAATGTACGTGTATGGAATTTGCATAAAAATGTCTCACTGTCTGAAACCAAGCGATTTCCCTAGGGATTGCAGAGAGGGCGCCAAATTAAGATTTTTTTGTCTTTACATACAAAAATGTTTATGTATGGAATTTGCATTAAAATGTCTCAATACAAAATTTCTTTAAAATCGATCCAGCCGTTCTCTAGATATAAATAGCTTGATCCTGACCCATTATGACCCAAAATGACCCAAAAATCGAATTTTCTCGAACATTTGACCTAGCCCAATGGTCTTCTCATGCCCGAAAATGGTAAAATCCAAATTTTTGCGAAAATCGTTAGAGCCGTTTTTGAGATAAAATTTACACACACAGACAATTTTTGCTCGCATTATAGTATAAGATATAAGGATTGGACTAGGTCACATGCATAGGCGTAGCGTGACCAAAACTTTTGGGGGGGCACCAGCGAAGTAAAAACTGCGCCCCTTGGCAAATTTTCAATTTGGCGCCCCTCCTCCCCTTAGCCCCCAAAAAGTAATAAAAAATCTTTTTCTTTTGGTAGGCGTCAGAAAACTAACAAATATAAATTAATTCTATTAAATATTTATTTAGCGTTTATTTTGGAACTTTAAAAGGTTTAATTTTAATTAAGAAATTCAGAACTAAAACATACAGAAATTTGCATTTTTTTGTCAAAGAGTTCACAATGTTTTAAAACAGGGAGGAAAACGATGAAGAGAGATAAAGAAATTCCCTGAAAATGATTGTCGGTCAAAAAATGGCTCGCAGAATAAATTTCGTACATGTGGTGACCGTCTCTTTAGCATGTCCTTCCAGTGGAACATGCTAGAGATCTACATTTACAGGGATTTCCAGGCACGGGCTCAGCACGGCCCGGTGTTGGTATTAAAAGTTTCACCCGAGCCCGGCCCGTTTATATTTTCATAGTTTAGGACCAGGTCCTGCTCGTACAAAAAATCAGGGAAAAAACATAAGTATTAATTGGATAATTTTACAATATACTTTAAATTACTATGTGTTCACAAAATACCCTGAAAATGCCTAAAAATACTCAATAGCAGCATTAATAATTGCTTAGACATTTAAGACTTTTCAATATTCAAATAAAGATTCATAAAACTTGATGTAGGTTAGAATTTTAAAAAAAGGTGGTTAAAAAAATTCCTAACCTTTGAAACTATAAAAAAAGTAGATTTTGAAATACGAGGGTTATCGAAAAACGAGTTTTCCACGGAATTAAAACAGAAACAAAACATAACTACCCGGACTGGATCCTGTTGAAGTACTCTTTGCCCTCTGCGTGGTATCGCTCTAAATAGCGCGAAAAAGATTCTCAATGCAGGAAACCACCTCGAAACACCAGTTTCTCTGGAAACTATGCGCCAGGTGGGTGCCTACTCAACTTGCACCTTAACACAAAAACAAACGTGAGAAAGCAGCATTGATGTTTCTGTAGCGATATCACGATGAAGGAAATGAATACCTCAACAAGATTTTACCGATTGATGAGACGTGAGTTGACAACTGTAACAAGTTCCTACCTCCATTCCCAGGTGGCAGACTTCTATGACACTGGACTCAAAAACTTATCCCACGTTAGTAGTAAGCCGTCCCGTATGTGCGGCGGAAGTGACGTCACAGGGGGGTGGCCTAAACCGGAAGTGACGTCATCAGGATGACGTCTTGTTAGACGAGGGTCGGTTGAGTTGTTTTTGGCTGAGAGCGTCTTGTTAGACGAGGGTGGGTTGAGTTGTTTTTGTGGGCGTGTCTACCTGTCAATCAAAAAAGGGGGGGCGGAACCGGAAGTGGGGGGGTGTCACGTGACTTGATCGTATAGGATAACGAGGGTTAATGTTGAGTTGTTTTTTTGCTGAATGTTGAGTTGTTGTTTGCTGGATTTTTTTATGGGGGAAAGAGGGGGTTGGAAAAATGGAGGTCACGTGATTTTATCGTATAGGATAACGAGGATAAATGTTGAGTTGTTAATTTTAATTTAATTAATTAAGATTATAATTAATTAAGATGTAATTAATATTCATTTGAAAGTGATCGTTTCGTTTTAGTGATCACGTGGTCCATGACGTCATACTTTCATGTTAGAACACATTTAATAGTTTTATCTGCAACCGATTGTAGAGTTGAGTTGTTTTTTCGGTTCTAGATGGTGTTTAACTGTAACCAAGTGTAAAGTTGAGTTGTTTGGATTAGGATTAACTGTAACCGGTAATGAAAAAAGTTTCTCATGCAGCATCTGGCAACAGTTGTATGGATCAGTTGCTTGGATTTTCATGCTGTGTGTTGCATCGTGTTTCTGAATATCAACTATTCATAGGCCATTTTTTTTTTGGTGAAAATTATTTCGTTTGTAATTTAGTGTTTTTGTACTTTTTTTGAGTAGTTTTAAAAATGAAACGCTTTTTAAAGATTAGTTCTGATGAACAAATAAAGCGAAAGAGAGCTTCTAAAGACTTAGATGACAGAAAAGAAAAGAACGATTTTCCAAATTCATCGAGGGATGCTGGCTTCACCCTGAATTCTTTGCCAAAGGATATGGTTCGTCCTCATTGTATAGATTGCAATGAAATGTTTACAAGAAAGTGCGATTTAATGCAACATAAGAAGATTCATAAAATTCGAAAACAACACTCATGTACAAAGTGTAGCGAAATGTTTGATCGTCAGTTGGATTTATTGCAACATTGTGATGCTTTCCACAAGGTTCTACCTAAAGCTGTGAAATCACCCTTTTCAAAAAAATCATTATTTGAAAAAGTAAAACATTTTAAAAGACAAAATACACAAAATATTTTTACTAAAACTATTATTGACTCGACTGGAGTGAATCACAAAGACTTTCGTTCATTCTTTAATAGTGTTCTGTCGGATACTATAAATGAATTAAACTATCAAATGCAAGTGAAAAAGTCAATAAAATGGTATGCAGCCGTTCAAGTGGATGTATGCCGTAAGATACAGGACAGTGACTTAGAGACTGCCACCCCTTTCTTCCGTTCAAAAACTGTACTGGAATTAACGAATCAAAACATACCTCTACATGTTCAGAAAGCTTTTATAAAAATTTTTAACTCGTTTGAAGATTTTACTGAACAAGCGTTTAGTTGGACATTACAAAACATTTTGAAATTAGAATTGTATACAATGCAATATAGCATGTTTATTTGATTTGTATATTTCATTATTTTGAATGATTAATAAATAGTTTCATTGTAAAAAAGTATAATCTCTAGCCTTCATCAAATATTTTTTAACAGTGCATGTAACATTTTTTCAACTGGATGTTTTCTTGCATGATGTCACCTTGAATTGAACCCACTCTCTTTTTTCACTAAACTGAAACTCTTTTTTTACAAAACTCAAACATTTTTTAACAGAACACATTTTTTTTTTTATAAAACACAAAACTTTTTTCTTTCCAATACATAACTTTTTTTCTCTTTTACTGAACGTATTTTTTAATGAAACATAATTTTTTTTTTCCTTAACATAACTTTTTTTACTGAATACATTTTTTACTAAACATAAAACTTTTTTTTTTCTCTCTCTCTTTTACTGAAGGTATTTTTTAATGAAACATAATTTTTCCTTAAAATAACTTTTTTTTTTATTATTCAATACATTTTTTGCTAAACATGAAACTTTTTTAAAACTAAACTTAAAACTTTTTTAAAAACTAAACTTAAAACTTTTTTTAAAACTAAACTTAAAACTTTTCCCTAAACACAAAAATAATTTACTCAACTCAATACATTTTTTGCTAAACATAAAACTTTTTTTTTTTTTCTAAACACAAAACTTTTTTTAAAACTAAACTTAAAACTTTTTTTTTTAAACTAAACTTAAAACTTTTCCCTAAACACAAAAATAATTTACTCAATATAAAACTTTTTTTCTTTAAAATAACTTTTTTTTTTTTTTATTCAATACATTTTTTTTTGCTAAACATAAAACTTCTTTCTAAACACAAAACTTTTTTTTTAAACTAAACTTAAAACTTTTCCCTAAACACAAAAATAATTTACCCAATATAAAACTTTTTTTTTTCCCTTAACATAATTTTTTTTTTTTTACTGAATACATTTTTATACTAAACATAAAACTTTTTTAAAAACCAAACTAAAAACTTTTTCCTAAACACAAAAATAATTTATTCAATATAAATTTTTTTTTCCCAATTCATATCTTTTTTACTAAACATTTTTTTTTCTAATACACAAAAAAAAAATAATTTTACTCAAGATAATTTTTTATAAAACCATAACTTTTTCCTAAGCATAAAAATATTTTTTCCAGAGTACAAAACTTTTTTTTTTTACATAATAAAAAAAACTTTTTCTTAAACATAAAAAAACATTTTTTCCCCTAAACTTAAAAAAAAAATTTATTTTCTTAAATAAATTTTTTTCTAAAACATACAAATATTTTTTCCGAAAACATTTTTCTTTTTTCTAAAACACAAAAATATTTTTTTCATAAAATATTTTTTTCCAAAACATTATTTCTTTTTATAAAACGTAATATTTTCTAAGCATAAAATTTCTTATTATTTTTAACATAAATCGCTTTTTCCTAAACATAATTTTTTACATAAATCGCTTTTTCCTAAACATAATTTTTTAATCTCCAAACATAATTTAATAATCTCCTGAACACATAATTTTTTTTTGTTGTTTTTTATGGGCATTCTTTTCAAAAAAATTTCTTTTCTCAAGAAAAATTTAGAAAAGTTATTCTAAAAGTTTTCAGACTTACAAAATGAAAAAAAAAAAAAAAATACACAAATAGATGCACGCATAAATATTTTACAATATAAAAATTTTATTTGGTTCATAAAATACAGTGAAGTTTCAAACAGTTTTCTACATTTTTAACCAAGGTATTTGTGATATTGGTAAAGTGGCGTGCTGAGATGATTTTCGTTTTCTATGATGGGATTCAGGTCTTGCAAAAATAGTTTTCTGTTCAGGCTTCAAATACTTGTTTTTTATAAGTTCTTCAGGAAAGCTAATTTGCTTTAAAAGTTCTTGAAATTGATCAAAAGCAATAGGTTTTTCTCTTCTATTTCTCAGTAAAAATCCGATTAGTTGAACAAAATCTGATCCGTTAATTACAGTATCATCGATTTTCAACTCTTTGCTTTCTGAATAGGAAATTTTATTTTGTTTTAAAAATTCCATTATTTTAACAGCAGTTTTCTTTTGTTTAATAGGGACAGAACTTAGAATTTCGCTTTCTATATCAGGAGATTTTTCAAAGGATTTCTGAGGAAGTTGTTCTTCCGGGGGTTTGACTGCATTCATATCTGGGAATAATACAAACTTTTGCAAAATCTGTGTATAAAGCTTAGCTTTTTCATCATCCTCTATTTTTCTTTTCAAAATAGTCTGAATCTGTCTGTCCAAATCACTTAAATGCTCATCGGAAAACTCTTGATCTCTGTCAGCTGGAATAAGTCTGAATTTACGAGCGAGCTCCATTGATCAACGTACTGAGCACTGATACTGCAGCGGGAATAAGTATAGACAAAAATCCTTCTCCTTTTTGAACGAGAAGTCGTCTTTTCTTAAACAAAGGTACTTTCTTGTCTCCCAGACGACGCAATGTTCTTTTATAAGCTATTAATCTATTTTTTTGACGTTTAGAGACAGGTATGTTGCCCTTTAAAAGATTTAAGGCGCATTCACAGACACCTTTTATAATACTATTAGGACACTTTTTAAGAAAGGCTGCTTTTTGCTTCGTCTTGCTTAACAATTTCAGATGTTCCACGGTCGACATCCTGAGTTCAAATGATGGTCGATGAACTTAATCTCTCTTTTATATGTTTACCGTAGGTAAAAGCTTTCGTTAAAGCACAGTGTTTGAAACAGGCTTTGTGACTTGGGCAGTTTACCTCTGAAACATTTAATAGATTAATATTGGGGCACTTAAAGTCATTCAGATTCAAAATCTTTCGTCCAGACAACCGTTCTAAAAACTTTCTTTTTTCTAGTCCTTTCGTGTAAACATTCTTATGAGATAAAAATAATGATGAAAGTATAAGTTCTAATGCTGAATAAGGCAAATCACCACTATTCCATTGCAAACCATGACGGTACCGAGTCAACCAGTTAAATGTTTTTCTTTTTGCGATGGGTAACTGCTCCCAAGGATGCGGTGGAAGAAAGCTCCAACGGGCATGATATTCATTATCAATTTCAAAAAATGCAAGTTCTTTGATAATAAATTCTCTCGAGTTAATTTGAAAACCTTCGAATTCAACAACGACGGATGACATGCTCACTGGATGACTCACTCTACACAAATGGCTCATCGAAGCTCATACACGTAACGTTTATCACCAGGAAATATACTTGTGCGCATGCGCAAGCTTTCAAAAGAATCGGGCCTTAAATCAATGAATAAGTAGCTAAAAGGTAATGCAGTAGCATCATTAAACATTTCTTGAAAAGCCTTAGTTTTACCAGGAAACATCTGTCTAGCTAAATGCATTATTTGGCTTTTATCTCGGGGATTTTTGTATAGAACCATGTAATGGGAATTTAAATTAATGTTTCGCATTTCTTTGCCATGATGAAATAAGTTTTGCGTTATAAAGATAACCGAAATATTTCGATGGTGACTACCTTTCGTAAAAAGTTTGCTTAGTTGCTCAGAACCTGCTAATTCGGACATTAAATCATCGATAATAATTAAAGCATCTTTTAGAGAGTTAAGATTCGACGGTAAACCTTCTTCAAATTCAGGGTTGGCATTTTTGCCGGCAAAAAGGTATTTTTGCCAGGACAGTGGAAAAAACTGGAAAAAACCAGGGAAAAAATGGAAAAAACCGGCAAAAATGGAAAAAACCTATATGTCTTTAATGTGTAATAAAATCTGCACGCTAATAAGGATAGTAATGGTATAAACAATTAAATTTAACAGTGTATTATTTAATATTTTAATTTCATTTGCTAATTAATTAATATTAAATATTTTAAATCTTTAAAAAATAGGTGGGATTCACTCTTACTTAGGAATTTAAGAACAAAATAAAAAATTACATATCTAATTTTTTTTACTTTAAGTCAGGGATATGTTTAGGAAAATTTTAGGTCCTTTGAAGGACCCTTCACAAAATTCTTTAACCTCAAACAGGATTCTTCATAAAATTATTTGTCTCTCAAATTGACATTTCACCTTTAAACTGAACTTTTCACAAATTTAATCATTTTAAAATAAAATCTGGCTTGTTAATAAACATTTGAACTCACCAAAAAATATATTACTTAGCTTCTCTATATGTGAAGGGTAGAACCTGAAAACCTGATAATTTAAAATTCACAAAACTGTCTAGAATTTTCACAAAGACGAGAAAAGTCTAGACAGACCCCTGTAAGTAAAGTATTTTATTCAGTCATTAACATACATATTTTTTTTAATTATCAAAAGATTTTCACTTTCAAATATGTCCAGCAAGCAGTTCTGCTATTAAAAGATTTTTTTCAAATTTTTCATTTGTGCAAACTGAGATTCGAAATACTTCAACAGATACTCTTTCAAAACTTGTTTACTGTTATGCCATGCTAAAGCAGCAAAATTTAGGTTGTGAGGAAGATATTGCTGAAATATTTGAAATTTAATAGTTTTCTGCTTTAAAAATAATTTCATATTAAATTAAATTTAGGTTACTATAACTGTTTCTTTGAATTTCTAACATATATAAACTATATATATAAATGCTTTACTCAGTCTCAAAAGTTCTATTATGTGAATTAATAATTGTATAAACATGAATAAATGAAGTTTCTATTTATTTATATTAAAATTGGTATTTTTTTCATTTATAATCTTGTTATAAAAGTTAGTATTCTTTCATAAAGTGCATAATTATACTTATTTAACTTAAAAGTTAAAATAAATTTAGAATAATATTGATTTTTTAATTAAATATGCAGTTTATTTTTTCTTTTGTGAAATATTTTTCTCTTTCTGGGGAAAAAATTTAAATGGACAGCCTATTTTTGCCACTTCTTTGGCAAAAACCTATTTTTGCCGGGACGGTTTTTACCAGGTTTTTTCCGCGGTTTTTTCCACCTTCGGCAAAAACTCGCCAACCCTGTTCAAATTGTACATGTTTCATGGAATTGAAAAGGGATTGATAGCTTCCATAACAGTATATTATTCGTGCGGGCATGGGATGAAAATATTTGTAATCAATTAATTTTTTAACAAAAAAGTGTTTACCGGAGCCTGTCGGCCCGCTAATAAGGACCGTCGAAGGATGTAGTAACTTAAGTAATTCCATGCTTTTAATGACAAAAATGAGTGAAAGCTTCTATTTTTATAGTTTTTTGACCATTTTGACGAATTATTGTTTAGTAAACATAAATAATAGAACTTTTATGATTTTAATGGGAAAAAAAATCTTAAGCATACATTTTTTTTTTCTAAAAAAAAAAAACAAATGAATATGATTTTGTTTATGTAATCCACTAACTGGGATGAGTTTTAAGAAACATTGAATACACATAAAATAAGAGAAATAATTTTTATTTTTTAAAAATCATGTTTACACTATATCTTTTTTTGACAAATTGATACATTCGAAAATCATTCTTCCTTCTGGATAATACATTGGTAATAGATTTCATACAAAGTCCTTGACATCGTTTTACAAGAAAGAAAATACAATATTGTCCACAGACATTGGACGTTAAACTTTGGAGCATTGTCTTGTTCCAACGAATTCGGTGATACTTCTTCGCAAATTTTGTTATGTCTCCTCCATAGGTTTCGGGAGGAAGTCCGTAAGAATCAAAAAAGTCCAGAGTTTTCTTATCTTGAACATAAATTGCTAGCCAATGGGATCCCTTTTCGTCATGTCTATCGGTATTGATCACTAAGGCACAGGGAAAGTTTTGAATATCAGGTATTTTGTCAGAAGGGAAAACTCCTGCAAAATATCTCGCCGAAACAGGATCACGAGATAAAATTCTATGAATTTGTGTTGAATTCATTAGTTTCCAAAATCATACAGAATATTGCGAGATTTGTTGATTTCAATTAAATTTTCAAATTCAGCATACACTAGCAGAGACACTGTTTGTGCCAAAATCGTCCCGAACTTGATTTCTAATCTTAAATTACTATGACGGATAAGATTAAGATGAGATCCGTCACATAAATCAGGTGACAGATCAAAACAAAATAATGAATATCCCTGTGAAAATTCTGATCTCGAAAGGTACAAACCTTTGTTTTCTGCATTCGAAAATAAATTCTCATAAACTCGAATAAATAAATTGTTTTCAAAGTCAGGTTGTAGTGGATTGTGAGGAACGGGCTGACCGTCCACATAGACGCCTATGAAATTAATACTGTAATGCTTGAACTCAAAGGGGGACTTTTTATAGTTGCCGTTGAATGCGTCATTATCCACACAGGCGATCACGATGCGGTTGGGCATCTGACCTGTGAAAATATTATCTTGAACAAAACTCATATTGCCTGTAGGAATGGAATATGATTTGCAAAGCACTCTGTTAATAGGGTATTTGGCGGATGTTTTTTCTAAGCTTTTAGCATGTCCTAAAACAACGCCAGGACTTACTCGTACTTTACGAACAAATAAGGAAGCGTGTTCCAGGGAAACTTTAAACTCTCCTTCACCTGCTAACAAACAAAACTCTGGTTTACTACGAATCAGTTTAATTTTCACATCAACCATATTAAGGAGGAGTCTTTGCTGGTGAAACATATCCAGATGCAATCGACCAATCATATCAACCGAAGCACTGTGTTTCGTCAATTCAGCACGTTTATTAAATCCCTCATTGGGGTTTGCATCTGCCGGATCCACAACATTCATACGACCAGCAGTATCTTTAAAAAATAATTCTGAGGAAAGTTGAGAAGTTTTTTCATCGTACCCGTGATTGAGTAATTTCTCTATCATGGCTCTGTATGGGTAAGTATTATTGCTTGAAGAAACGAGTCTATCGTTCAGACTAATATCAACTTGGGAAAACATAGAATGCAAAAAAAGATTGACGGGTCCCACTTTACATTTATCCGGAATGGGTTTGCCATCCTTTTTTAAAATCTTTACTTTGACATATAACTGAGTTTGGGATAAATCAAGGTAGTCCTCTCCGCTTCCAGAAACATTAAATTCCACAGGCCCTCCATCAGAAACATTGGAAAGTGGGTGAAATTCAACCCATTGGCCTCTTTCAATAACTGTTTGAGTAGGAGGTAGATGAAATAATTCTAATTCCGATTTAGCACATTCGGGAGAGTCCTTTAAAAGAAAAGCCATAGTATAATGTGTAGATTAACAGTCAAAAATATCACGTCCTTGCACCTTCCGTGCTTTCGATGAAATGATGCGTTTCGCAGGTTTTCGCTTTCTTTTAAGCTTTCCATGGCCAATCATTTGATCCGCTTTTTCAACTGCTTTTCTAGCTAATTTCTTTCCGACTTCTTTTGATCGTGTTTTGAGAGACGATTTAAAATTTTCACCTGATAACACGTCATTCGCAACCATAGTGCCTGTTCGTAATGCTTCTTTTCCAATAGTTTTGGCACCACTTATCAAAAATGGCATCGCACTGCGAAACAATTTAGCAAAAAATCCGCCTATACCGTATCCTCTCTGCAAAACTGTTCCTCTATAGTAAGGCAACCCATCTCCTGTTTGCCCTGCATAATAATCTTCGAACTTTTGTGTACAACATGTATAAGGCACCAACATTTTGTTGATCTTTCTTTATCGCAATCAAGAAGGAAAATGAGACTAATTTAAACGTAAGGCTCTTTTATATGATTTGTCGTAAACGGAAATGCAACGTTACAAAAACTTTACCTCTTTCAAAAGGCACTAAATCTCCAGAATGAAGTCTAATATCTATTTGTATCGTTTGGAAATGTTGACGGATAACTGGTACGTACAATGGTCTCGAATAATGAGAATTAATAATTTCGCCATCGCTTCCTTCGACAGACACAATTTTTAAAAGAGGGGCTTGAACATCCCCTACTATTTGAGGATCCACGAGATCACAATATACATACATCACGGGAAACGATGACTTTGGGTCCGCCACAAAAGGACTTTGTTGCAATCCTGTAAATTCCCCGGGTTCAAACCCTAAAAGTTCTGCTAGACCTTCATGAAAAACTACTTTCGATTTTTTATCTGTCTTGATTGTAACTCTTTTCGTAATAGGGTGAAAATGAAATTCAATTTTATTTTTATGTGAGGGTATCGTCATACTTTTAATGAGATCAGGCATGGTTTCATAACATCCAGGAGGGACTCTCCTACCTTCCAATTTTCCATCCCCCAAGTCAAAACCAAACAAATTATTATCCTTTCTAACATTATACCATGTATGCGGATAAATGAAATCGACCAAAGCCATTTCCCATTCACCGTTTAAATTTATGGGAGTGGGCAATTGAGTTGTAAATTGCGATATTTTATTATTTGGGAAAAAGCTCACAGAGCTATCGCTGATGAGTGTGATGTAGAATGACATCTTTTGATGGAATGAACGGTAAGTATGATGAGTACTCTATTTATATCATTCGGACATCTTCAACCCATGCATTAAATTTTTCAGGATATCCCAGAAATTTCACGAAATATTTTATTTTCCCCCCTTGTTTTCTTTTTTTCAACACTTTTTCCACGGGGTAAAAACCTGAATCCGAAACTTTTTGTAGTTCTTGCTTGTAAAAAGTTCCTTTGATGATTTCTCCTGCTAAATCTTTTAATTTATAGACAACAGGTACCCGATTTATGATTTTATAAATCGTAAAAATTTCTCTTGTCCAATTTTGTTCATATCCTTTCTCAAAACGTAATTTCTCCTTACTTATACGAACGGTATCGTTTAATTTCAGGTCAGATTTCATTGGAGATATTTTGTTGTTTGCATACAATGTTTTCCAAACCTGACTTTGGTTATCGAAGTTTACTGATGCTGGCTCCATTTTAATACTACGATGCCACGTGTGGTTATAACTGTGAGTTAATTTATCGATTACATCAATATATCTCTTTGTATTCTTTTCAGTAAAATATTTCCACATTTTCGTTTTAAGTGTACGATTAAAACGTTCCACCACCGATGCCTTAGTGGCATTATGAGTGGTGAAAAAGTGCACATTCTTCTTTCTTAAGAAACCTTGTACGATTTTATTCGTAAATTCTTTACCTTCGTCTGTTTGTAAAACTTCCGGTTTGCGTTCTTTAAATATTTTTTCGAAAGCAGACTTAACAGTCGCCGATGTTTTATCTTTCAGAGGAATAGCCCAGGCGTATTTCGACAAAATGTCAATACATGTCAGTAAATACTTATATCCGTCATTCAAAGAAGATAGAGACTGCATGTCTACTAAATCAGATTGAAACTGCTCGTTTAAGCCTCCTACTATGACACGATTTCTCGGGAATTTGTGTCGTAAAGGCTTGTGCAAAGTATAAGAATCTTTCGTTTGCAACCATTTCTTTATCTGTTGCGTTTTGACGCGACCTTTCAAAGCACGTCGTAAAGCACTGATACCACCGAAACTGCCTGGTATCTCCGGATCCCGATACATCTGATCCAAAGCTTCCATTGCAACAATGATTATGATCTAATCGAAAGTTAATATTCATTTATATTTTCAGATAGAAATTCGTATGATGTTTATCGCATGAAAGTTTTACTTAAAATGAAAGCTAGTGATAAATACTTTAATATATATATATATGTACAGCGTTAGTACAATTTTAAAGTTTTAAATCTAAAAAATGTGTAACAAAAAAATTGACAAAATATAAAAATCACACGATACAAAATATAATAAAATAATACAGAATTTATTAAAGTGAACAATATAAAGTTATACAATACATAAAATTAGATGCATAAGATTAAATACATGAATTGATTAATTCATTATACTCAGTTTCCTCTTCTGATACATACATTTTTTCAATGCTCTTAAGCAGTCCGTTTGTATCCACAGCGTCAAAAAATTCTTGCTGTCCTAGAACATAATCAAAGTCTACATTTAAATTTTTTTGTACAATGTCTTTTGCTACGTTATCCATATTAATTTGGAAAAGTGCTTGCTCAAAATATTCAGCAAATTTTTGAGTCCTACTTTTAGATATACAGTCATGCATGTAATCTGCTTGATAGTGATCCCTACATCCAAAACAGTTCACAAGTTCGGTAATTTTTAGGGTAATAGAATCACACAAACACTTACCCAAAGATTCGATAAGTTGTAAGAATCCATCACAAGTTATATCAGGTTTCAAATCCAACTTTGAATTGTGGATTTCTTTTGTTATATTGTTGAATAATGTGTATGTAATTAATTCTGTTTTCACACATTCCGTTATAAAGTTTTTGCTGTCTTCGAGTTTAGCCAACTCTACAGCTCTCAACACAACGTGCTCCGGCACATATTGCATGCTTAGATTTTTCATCTGAAACAGTCTTTGAAACACAAAAAGCTGAAAACCTGCCTTCACTTGCTTCGACACACACAAATCTCTTTCAATCACAAACACTTTATCTGAAGATTTGTTGTTCAGGATACCATATACCTCTGCACACAAAGAATACCACACTTTAGGCGACAAGGATACTCCATCTTTCGTAGGGTGGAAGAAACCATCTTCGTCACAAACATGTTTTCTGATGTGCACACGTGTTTGTCCCATAAAGCAGTTGACGTAAATAAAATTTTCACCTCCTAGATGAACCATATCCTTTGGCAAAGAATTCAGGGTGAAGCCAGCATCCCTCGATGAATTTGGAAAATCGTTCTTTTCTTTTCTGTCATCTAAGTCTTTAGAAGCTCTCTTTCGCTTTATTTGTTCATCAGAACTAATCTTTAAAAAGCGTTTCATTTTTAAAACTACTCAAAAAAAGTACAAAAACACTAAATTACAAACGAAATAATTTTCACCAAAAAAAAAATGGCCTATGAATAGTTGATATTCAGAAACACGATGCAACACACAGCATGAAAATCCAAGCAACTGATCCATACAACTGTTGCCAGATGCTGCATGAGAAACTTTTTTCATTACCGGTTACAGTTAATCCTAATCCAAACAACTCAACTTTACACTTGGTTACAGTTAAACACCATCTAGAACCGAAAAAACAACTCAACTCTACAATCGGTTGCAGATAAAACTATTAAATGTGTTCTAACATGAAAGTATGACGTCATGGACCACGTGATCACTAAAACGAAACGATCACTTTCAAATGAATATTAATTACATCTTAATTAATTATAATCTTAATTAATTAAATTAAAATTAACAACTCAACATTTATCCTCGTTATCCTATACGATAAAATCACGTGACCTCCATTTTTCCAACCCCCTCTTTCCCCCATAAAAAAATCCAGCAAACAACAACTCAACATTCAGCAAAAAAACAACTCAACATTAACCCTCGTTATCCTATACGATCAAGTCACGTGACACCCCCCACTTCCGGTTCCGCCCCCCCTTTTTTGATTGACAGGTAGACACGCCCACAAAAACAACTCAACCCACCCTCGTCTAACAAGACGCTCTCAGCCAAAAACAACTCAACCGACCCTCGTCTAACAAGACGTCATCCTGATGACGTCACTTCCGGTTTAGGCCACGCCCCCCCCCTGTGACGTCACTTCCGCCGCACATACGGGACGGCTTACTACTAACGTGGGATAAGTTTTTGAGTCCAGTGTCATAGAAGTCTGCCACCTGGGAATGGAGGTAGGAACTTGTTACAGTTGTCAACTCACGTCTCATCAATCGGTAAAATCTTGTTGAGGTATTCATTTCCTTCATCGTGATATCGCTACAGAAACATCAATGCTGCTTTCTCACGTTTGTTTTTGTGTTAAGGTGCAAGTTGAGTAGGCACCCACCTGGCGCATAGTTTCCAGATAAACTGGTGTTTCGAGGTGGTTTCCTGCATTGAGAATCTTTTTCGCGCTATTTAGAGCGATACCACGCAGAGGGCAAAGAGTACTTCAACAGGATCCAGTCCGGGTAGTTATGTTTTGTTTCTGTTTTAATTCCGTGGAAAACTCGTTTTTCGATAACCCTCGTATTTCAAAATCTACTTTTTTTATAGTTTCAAAGGTTAGGAATTTTTTTAACCACCTTTTTTTTAAATTCTAACCTACATCAAGTTTTATGAATCTTTATTTGAATATTGAAAAGTCTTAAATGTCTAAGCAATTATTAATGCTGCTATTGAGTATTTTTAGGCATTTTCAGGGTATTTTGTGAACACATAGTAATTTAAAGTATATTGTAAAACTAGTATTAAAAAATGCTCTGACGAGCACCAAGAAAGGTTAATATGTTTTTAAGTATGAAAAAGGGTTTGACAAGTGCTTCTGTTAATTATTGAGCATGAGGAAGGACAAGGGATCCCTTCTTGGCTACAACTCACTTCAATGCCAACTTTTAAAAAATCATATTTGCGCTTTTTCCGTATGAAAGAAATTTGCGGTTCTTTAGTAGAACTTTCCACCGTGCTTTAGATGTTAACCAGGGGTGTAGTCGTAAAAATAAGATAGGATATATGCTCTAAGCAGAGGGATACCCTAGAATGTGTATACTATAAGCTTTCTTGAGAAATAATGTGTATGGTGTTCTATTAAAAAGTCCAGAAGGCATACGGCGTATAACATGCACTTACATCCCTGATGTTAACTGCACTGTTCACTCTGCACTATACTACAAATAAATTTTCTGTGCAATTATACACTTAGGGCATGCTTGGTGCCAGTGCATGAATGTGATGCAGGAACTAGGTTTTTGGCACTGTGTCGTCTTCCCTTACATTTATGTCTAATTAAGTTGCACCTTTACTGGTTATGTCTTTACACTATACATTTTTATAGTAACTGCGACTGATTTGTTTTCACGGAAAAAGCGAAAATATGATTTTTTAAAAGTTGGCATTGAAGTGAGTTGTAGCCAAGAAGGGATCCCTTGTCCTTCCTCATGCTCAATAATTAACAGAAGCACTTGTCAAACCCTTTTTCATACTTAAAAACATATTAACCTTTTTTGGTGCTCGTCAGAGCATTTTTTAATACTAGTCATTTAATTTTTTGATAAAAACTGAAGATTTTCTAATATCTTAAAAAGAAAAATAACTGCTGCTGTCAAAATTTATAAAATGATAACAACAGCATAAAATTTTGATGTATCAGAATAATTATAAAAGTCATTGCATTGCTATATAAAATGCATGATAAGAAAAATAAACCATGGATTTGAACGAAAAAAGTACAGAACTTTATTAAAAGAATTAAAAGCCATACCAATTAAATATATTCAAGGTAATTTCTCAAATAAAACATTCACAACTAGAAAAATTCTAGAAATTGAATAACAATTAACATAAGAATATTCCCGAAGGAATAATAATTTAACACAAAAGCATTTCTAAATAAAACGAACTTACATCCGACGGGATTTGAACTCTATACCCGCTGCTGAGCAGCCAAATGTCTTACCACGAGAGTCCTAGTTTAACACCAGAGATGTTGCAAATTTTGCTATAATACCTATATAAATACCAGCATAAGTCTTGTGACTGTCATCAACAGCTCCGATCTGATTGTTTTATTTTTTATATGCCCGACGGCTATTTTACTACTTTTATTTTAGCTACTCGAAACAATCGCCAAATAGGTTTCCTTCGCCTTAATTTCATTTTAAATGTAAAGCTATCACTAGCTTTATTTAAAGTACATGACTTTCATTAAAAAACACATAAATTAAAAATACATATATCAGATACATTTAACTTGCACGTTTTTCTTTCATTTTATAAAAATTACTATAAGTAAATATATAACTATTTAATTTATCCCATCGACCAAAGAACGATAGACAAACTGTAAGATTATATGCCAATAATGGATGAACATAAATGTTACACTTCCTTGACATTAAACCCGCTACACTTGTTTGTTAAGTAATCAAATGATTTTAATTCGATGATTTATTTATATTCTTATGAATGTTTGACTAATTTATTTGTTCTTTTGTTATTTAATATAAATTTTATGCCAATAAGCGAATAGCTCTTGATATTAATTGAGAAAAATATAATATATAATTTATTAAAGTTACTTTATGGTTGTATCCGCCGACATTATTTGGTTAAATAAAAAGCATTTAACTCCTTACAAATTTCCGCTAACATTGATATTTTTGGTACCTTCGTATTAATGCCACCGCAGTATAAGTTGTGCTAATGCGCCAATAAAGAGTGATCTTGTTGTTCGTGCCTTTTTAGTGTTTTTTTTTTTTTTTTTGTGCTCATTTTGACGTAATTTTTAGTATTTTAGTACTTTTTTAGCCTATTTTTGATACCATTTTTTTGTGCGCGTGCGAACAAGATTGCTCTTTATTGGCACATTAGCGCAACTTCTGCTGCGGTGGCGTTAATACGCAAGTACCATATTTTTATGCTCTTTAATAAATTCTAATATTACATTTAAAATACTTCAATGTTATTCACATATGCGATATCTTACAAATATCTCTTTATGGTTTGATTTGATAAATTCTGCATTAAAATATGAAAACTTTTATTAGTATTCTTTTGTTCGAAATCACCTGAATATATCGAATTTTATATTTGGTACGTCTCGACGTCATAACTAAACCTCATCATTAAAGTAATCTTTTTCGTTAATGACTTTTATTTTTTTAACCTAAATTCATTAATTTTCTAAACTTAAAATTTTTTAATGGCAACATTTTTCCTTTTGAGTAATTTGGCGAATAGTTTGGCGATTTCTATAAATGGGTGAAATTGGTCGACCTGATAATCAAGTAGCACCTTACGTAATATAAATAAAATAGGTATGCATTTTTGGCACAGATGTCATATACGCACCATGTTGGCGAATTTTTTTTTCTGACGCCAATGTCATATGCGCATCGGAGTATTTAACTGAATCCAGAGTGTCGTTATTTTGCTTGATATGTCAACCCGGATGTTGTTATTTACTTTTTAATAAATAATTTTTTCTTTTTTTTAAATATATAAATTGTTTTGTTCTATTAAACAAACCTTTTTTTATTTATTGTTATTACCTTTCAAAAAATATATACCGGGTGTCCCAAAAATGACTGATGGATTTTAAAATTCAATAACTTGCAAACGGTGGCAGCTATTTAAAAATTTTTTGCAGGAGGGTTATGTACAATGTCAGGAGTATTTTTTACCGTAACTTTTGATTTTAGTTCGAATTTCAACCAATAGATGGCGCTGACAGCAATTGAAGCCCAGGTCGACGCCGAAACTGACCTCACTCAACACTGATCACCTGGCCTTCAATCGCTATCAGCGCCATCTATTTTTTGAAATTCGAACTAAAATAAAAAGTTACGGTAAAAAACTCCTGACATTATACATAACCCTCCTGCAAAATTTTTTTAAATAGCTGTCACCGTTTGCAAGTCATTGAATTTTAAAATCCATCAGTCATTTTTGGGACACCGGGTATGTAACTGGTATCCCAAAACGAGATTTTCGCCAAATTGGCTTTAGAAAAAAACTAACGCTAATGTGATTCGTATATGACATTTGTGCCGCATTTTAATAAAAAATTCGTGCGAAAACAAAAATTAAAGTTCATCAGGTTTGTTTTCAGAGCTATTTATATATTTTGGCATCATACCCTCCCTTTTTGAAGCCAAAATAGCACCAAGCTTTGGCAAACATATTTATATTAATCAGACATTCATAAAATAAGTAATAATTTAATTGACCTAGAATAATTTAACGTACCCTCAAAAAAAAAAAGCTGACACATTCTCACGTCCGAATCATCATGGAGCGCCCGACTCACCGCTCTTGTATTGCGCCAAACCGGATTTCTTACCGGTACGCCCTTGCCTTACATCTCAAAGGCTCAAATAAATGTAAAACCATATTTTTACGCTTATCTTTTAATTGTCCTGTAGATTTTTCCATTCATGTCTAATTATTCATAAAATAATAACTGTGAAAAGTATTGGTATGAACGTTTGTACTTAATAATTTTACATATCTTTTTGTCTTGTACAATTAAAAAAAATAATAATATTAATGTCAATCTTGTGTTAAATCAGTCTTTGAAATAAAATATTACGTGATGGAAAAACACGGTTACGTCGCTTTTGCGGTTAAAAACATTTGCTATTCGGTCTTTCGGCGCCATTTTTGATTTATTCGCCAAACACACCACCAGAATAACTTTAACAATAATGAACTTTTCCGCAAATTCTTGTCCTGATTGCCTAAATTTGTTCATTTCATCTTATGGACCTTCAGATAAGCAAGTAAATAAAATTACGAATAAAAGTATCATATTACAGTGGCTAGCATAAATTTAAAAGAGACTAAACTTTTTGCCAGAGGCGGCTTTTAACTTAAATAGATCAGAAATTAATAAATAAAAAAAATATTTCACTTCGCTCGTCAAAATAGATAGTGAATATGATACATGAAAATAACAACAAATAAGTATTTTTTCACGTGATTTATCTAATCTATTTATTTATTTTTATGTTCATTTAAACTTACGTGCAACAATTACAAGAAGAAGTAAATATAAGAAATATATAAGAAAAAGACTAAGTTCAGTTGGAAATTTCAGACAAAAATTCGATTTTCTCAGCGACCGACAAACATACAAAGATGAAAAAAAAAACTGTTCTGAGTTTTACCATGAGGATTAAAATAAACCAAAAACGAAGTTAATCCATCCACGGAAACGTTAGCAAGACTTTGTTGAATTTTTTGCTTTCATTTTTTCATTAAAAATTAAATAAAAAACTATTCTAAGCTGCAGTAATTTTTTGAATGCTATCATTTTATTCGTCTCGTCGAGTTCTATCTTTTAAAAAAAATTTCACTGCCGTATCTCAACTGGTTCGCCAGAAATTTTAGAAAGTTGTGTGCACTTTCTATTTCTTAAACATATTATACCAAACGCTACCGCGTTTGCTATGATTATCCAATTAATACTTATGTTTTTTCCCTGATTTTTTGTACGAGCAGGACCTGGTCCTAAACTATGAAAATATAAACGGGCCGGGCTCGGGTGAAACTTTTAATACCAACACCGGGCCGTGCTGAGCCCGTGCCTGGAAATCCCTGTAAATGTAGATCTCTAGCATGTTCCACTGGAAGGACATGCTAAAGAGACGGTCACCACATGTACGAAATTTATTCTGCGAGCCATTTTTTGACCGACAATCATTTTCAGGGAATTTCTATTTATCTCTCTTGATCGTTTTCCTCCCTGTTTTAAAACATTGTGAACTCTTTGACAAAAAAATGCAAATTTCTGTATGTTTTAGTTCTGAATTTCTTAATTAAAATTAAACCTTTTAAAGTTCCAAAATAAACGCTAAATAAATATTTAATAGAATTAATTTATATTTGTTAGTTTTCTGACGCCTACCAAAAGAAAAAGATTTTTTATTACTTTTTGGGGGCTAAGGGGAGGAGGGGCGCCAAATTGAAAATTTGCCAAGGGGCGCAGTTTTTACTTCGCTGGTGCCCCCCCAAAAGTTTTGGTCACGCTACGCCTATGCATGTGACCTAGTCCAATCCTTATATCTTATACTATAATGCGAGCAAAAATTGTCTGTGTGTGTAAATTTTATCTCAAAAACGGCTCTAACGATTTTCGCAAAAATTTGGATTTTACCATTTTCGGGCATGAGAAGACCATTGGGCTAGGTCAAATGTTCGAGAAAATTCGATTTTTGGGTCATTTTGGGTCATAATGGGTCAGGATCAAGCTATTTATATCTAGAGAACGGCTGGATCGATTTTAAGGAAATTTTGTATCCAATCGTTTTTTGGCCAGAGAAAACTATTGGGCTGAGTCACATGTTCAAAAAATTTCGATTAGTGGGTCATTTTTGGGTCATTATGGGTCAAGCCATTTTTATCTAAAAAACAGCTCTAACGATTTTGACCAAATTTTATATTTTATCGTTTTGGATTACAAGAAGACCAATGGGTTAGGTAACATGTTCGAGAAAATTCGGTTAATGGGTCATTTTTGGGGTCATTATTGTGGGTCATGCTATTTTTATCTAGAGAGTTTCTCGCGCAATTTTGACTAAAACTTACATTCTATGGTTTTCGGGCACGAGAAAAACATTAGGCTAGGTTACATGCTCGAGAAAAAATTTTAATGGGTCATATTGGGTCATTAAGGATCTGGGTCAAGCTATTTATATTTAAAGAACGGCGTGATCGATTTTAACGTAATTTTGTATGTAACAGTTTTTCGACATGAGAAAACTAATGGGCTAAATCACATGTTTGAGAGATTTCGATTATAAGGGTCATTTGTGGGTCATGATGGGTCATAATGGATCACGTCAAGCTATATCTAAAGAACAGGTGGATTGATTTTAACGAAATTTTGTATATAACATTTTTTGTCACGAGAAAATCATTGGCCTAGGTCACACGTTCGAGAAATTTCGATTAATGAGTCATAAAGGGTCTGGGTCAAGCTATTTATATTTAAAGAACGGCTGGATCGATTTTAACGAAATTTTGTATGTAACATTTTTTAGACACGAGAAAACTAATGGGATAACATGGGCTAGGTTACATGTCTGAGAAAAATTTTTTAATGGGTCATATTGGGTCATTATGGGTCTGGGTCAAGCTATTTATATTTAAAGAACGGCGTGATCGATTTTAATGAAATTTTGTATGTAACAGTTTTTTGACATGAGAAAACTAATGGGCTTACATGTTTGAGAGATTTCAACTATAAGGGTCATTTGTGAGTCATGATGGGTCATAATGGATCATGTCAAGCTATATCTAAAGAACAGGTGGATCGATTTTAACAAAATTTTGTATATAAAATTTTTTGGCACGAGAAAATCATTGGGCTAGGTCACACGTTCGAGAAATTTCGATTAATGGGTCATAAAGGGTCATAAAGGGTCTGGGTCAAGCTATTTATGTTTAAAGAACGGCTGGAACGATTTTAACGAAATTTTGTATGTAACAATTTTTAGACACGAGAAAACTAATAGGCTAAGTCACATGTTCGAGAAATTTCGATTATAAGAGAAATTTGTGGTCATGATGGGTCATGCTAATTTTATGTAGAAAATGGCTCATACCATTTTGACTATACTTTGTATTATATCATTTTCGGGAAAGAGAAAACCATTTGGGCTATGACACATGCTCGCGAAAATTCGAACTGTGGTTCATTTTGTGTTATAATGTAACAAGTTCTTGACATAAGAAAATTAATCGGCTAAGTCGCATGTTTGAGAGATTTTGATTTTAAGAACCATTTGTGGGTTATGATGGGTCATAATGGGTCATGTCAAGCTATATCTAAAGAACAGGTGAATCTATTTTAACGAAATTTTGTATACAACATTTTTTTGGCACGAAAAAATCGTTTGGCTAGGTCACATGTGGAGAAATTTCGATTAATGAGTCATCGTGGGTCATAAAGAGTCTGGGCCAAGCTATTTATATTTAAAGAACGGCAGGATCGATTTTAACGAAAATTTGTATGCACCAATTTCTAGACACGAGAAAACTAATGGGTTAAGTCACATGTTTGAGAGATTTTGATTATAAGGGTCATTTGTGAGTCATAATGGGTCATGGTCAAGTTATATCTAAAGAACGAGGGGATGATTTTAACGAAATTTTGTATTCAGCATATTTTTGGCATGAGAAAATGATTAGGTTAGGTCACATATTCCAGAAATTGTGATCAGTGCGTCTATTCTGGGTCATTCTAATTTTATCTAGGCAATGTCTCGCGCAATTTTGACTAAATTTTGTATTCTATTGTTTTCGGGCACAAGCAAAGCATTGAGTTAGATCAGATGTTTCAGAAAATTAGATTAGTGGGTCATTTTGGGTCATAATAGCTCAGGGTCAAATTAATTACATTTAAAAAACAGCTCAATCGATTTTATCTAAATTTTGTATTTAAAGTTTTTTGGCAAACAAAAACTAATGAGCTAGGTCACATGTGTGATGACTGATGATGTGTTTTTTTGTTTTATTCATCGGCGCCCGCTCTTGAGTCACGTGACCAGCGGACGAGAGTGTGTGGAGAGGAAGGGGTTACGAACGCAGAGAGAGAGGTGTGTGTGCGGAGGTAGACCTGCGAATGTCTGATGCAGGTAAACAGAATAAAAATATTATCCAAAAATTGGGATATGCATGTGCTTCGGGCACGAGATTGTTATGTTGTGAAAGAAGAGTAGTTAGAAGTTCTTGTAAGAAATATACAATCCGGATATTTATATATATATTTAATTGTGTGTGTTCAAGTCTTGCTGTGTTAGTCCATCTTGTGTGTTCCATCTGTCAAATAAACTTTTGTGTTTTTTTGTCAAGCCGGATTCTTTGGATTATTTCAACATAAACAGGTGTTCCGTAGAAATTATGAAGAAAATAGGAAGAGCGTATATCACACGCTCTCTTCGCAAGAACCAGTGGTAAGTGAAACTAATTTTTGTTCTGGAAATAAAATTGAAAGATATAACTTTTATGCATTATTTGAAGAAACATAAATATTAGATTAATGAATGTTACAATGATTCTAAAGAGATAATCGGATTAGAATTGAAAACAAGTATTGTTCTCAGTATGTTCTAGTGTATGATTATAATGAATGATTATATTATTTAATGATTATAATTATTGATAAAGATAGTAATAGTTAAGAAAAAGAACATGTTTACAATTAAAGGGTTAAGAAAAGAAGACCTGGTCATAGTAGCCACAGAATTAGGCTTAAAAGTAGAGCCAGATCATAGAATAGTGGATTTAAAGGCATTAATCGAAGGAAGCGAACAATACGAGAAGGATTTCGATTTTGTAAAAGAATTCCTTGTTACAACGGTATCAGACCGCATTTCAAAAGAGAAACAAGAGGCAGAGGCCCTTAAAAATGAAAAAGAATATGTTAATTCTGAGCAGAAAACAGCGTTAGAATTAGAAAAAACGAAATTAGAAGTTATCAAACACCAATTAGAAATGGCTAAACTGCAGTCTGAGAACAGAAATTCTGATGGTGGGGGGGATGGACAAAATCCCAAAACTAATTCGTTAGAAGCTCTAATTAAAAGCGTTAAAACTTTAACTATTGCGATTCCTACCAAACCTGAATCGTGGAATTTATTTTTTTCTTCGCTCGAAAGGGCGTTTGAATTAAAGAATGTCGCGGAAGATTTGAAAGTTGAAATACTGTTTAATTTAGTAGGGGAAAAAGCTGCGCATTTATTAGTATATGCAAATTCAGATGAAATGAAGGATTATCAAAAGGTTAAAGCTTTAATTTTAAAAGAATTTCAACCCACTCCTGAAGCTTGTCTTCAAAATTTTCTTTCGGCAAAGAGGGCGAAAAATGAAAATCATATGCAATTCGCATCTAGGTTAAGGGCGAATTGGGATTTTTATTGCGAACTTAGAAAGGCAAATGATTTTGATGCACTTAATGAATTAATAGTTAGTGGTAGATTAATGGATGCGTTAGACTCAGAGGCGCGAAGCTATGTCAAAATAAAACAATTAGATAATTGGTTAAAAGCGCGGGAAATTGCGGAATTATGCGATAATTGGTTTACATCAAAAGGTAGAACCTTTTCTGAGTTATATGATAAATCGACAAATTGTCGCGGTTCTGATGATTTCGGATCTGGCAAATATATTCCACCGCATCTAAGAAATAATTTTAATTCGCGTAATGATAGGAAAAAGTCTGTGTGTAAATTGTGCCGTCAAATCGTTCATTTACGTTTTTGTCCTAATAATAAAGAAAAAGAGAGGTCGGGAAATTCTCATTATCAAATGAAAAAAGATTCTACCGGGAAAAATAAAGACGAAAGGTTGATAGCGAAAGTGACAGCTTTATGCTTTGAAAATGACGCAATAAGTACTCAACCATTGCAATACGATGAAATTTGGGTGGGGAAACAAAAAATAAAGACATTAATTGACAGCGCTGCTGAGATTCCCGTTATAAATTCGAATGAAATACCAGAATCATTTAAAAATAATGAAAATTCATCAATTCAGTTGATTTCAGCTTTTGGCGAGCAAATTACTGCTGATCTTTTAACATTACCGGTTTCTCTAAACATGAGTGAATCAAATTGTTTATTTAACAGTGTGGATGTATTATTTGCAGTGACAGATAAATTATGTAGTTCATGTATTATTACTCCGAAGGTTTATGAGTTATTACAATCATTGCAAATTGGAGAAGGGAAAAGAATAGCCGACAGTCTGGCACCAACAAATGAGACGAAAAGGGGGGATGAAAATTTATCGTTGGAAAAGAAAAAAGAACAAAATACGAGTGATAAAAATTTATGTTTGCAGGTTGAAAATGAATCTTTTGAAGAGAATTTGATGATTAATTGTATTGGAACGAAAAATGATTGCGAGGATTTAAATTCGAATCAGCATTCGGAAACGACCATTTACAGGGAGCAACAAAAGAATTGCGAATCTTTACAGGGGGCATTTAAAGATGCAAAACAAGGGAAAAATGGGTTTGTTATGGTGGATAATTTACTTTATCATAGGGAAAAGGTTTCGGGAGATCAAGTCATGCAATTAGTAGTGCCTAAAATTAGGAGGGAGGAAATTTTAAGGATTGCACATGAATCAATTTTTGCGAACCATCTCGGTATAAGGAAAACGAAAGAAAGAATTCGATATTCATTTTTTTGGCCAGGCGTGTCGCGGGATGTAGAGGAGTATTGTAAATCGTGCAAGGACTGCCAGTTGCGAAGCCGGGAGAGAGCCAGTGATCAGATACCGATTCTTCCGATTGAAAGACCGGAGCTCCCATTTGACGTTGTAAATATTGATATAATTGGGAAAATTGAACCACCTTCGGCGCGTAGACATCAATATGTACTTACTTTGGTTGACCAACACAGTAGGTGGCCCGAAGCGGTTCCGTTAAGAACAATTTCGGCTAAGGCTACTTGTGATGCGCTGTTAGAAATATTTATGCGGACAGGGATACCCCGCGTAATAGCAAGTGATCAGGGGGGAAATTTTGTATCAGGTTTAATGCAGGAATTTCATGCTAGGCTAGGGGCGGCTCCTAGATTTGCAACACCGGGACATCCACAAAGTTCGGGATTGGTTGAACGGTATAATCAGGTATTGAAACGCATGTTGCACCATATTATTTGGAGCGATCCTAAAAATTGGGATAAACACATCCCTTATTTATTATTTGCGTATAGGGAGATTCCTAACTGTACGACGGGGGTGTCGCCATTTAAGTTGATGTATGGAAGGGAGGCCAGGGGACCATTGGCGGTATTAAAATCTACATGGTCGGGCGAAATTCCACTACCTATAAATCTCGGGAAAAGTGCAACCGAATACCTTCAGGATTTAAAAATTAACTTAGAAAAGGCGGCGGAACAAGCTTCACTAGTAGCGGAGGTTAAACAGGGCGCGTATGCGAAGTATGCGAATCGAAGGGCAATTTATAAGGAATTTAGACCGGGGGAGCTGGTATATTTATTAATCCCAGACTCTAGTAATAAACTTTACGCTAGGTGGACAGGGCCAGCCGAAATAGTGGCACGGTGTAATCCCGACTCTTACAAAGTCAGGTTAACGAACGGAAATGTTCACGTGAATAAGATAAGGAAATTTACTCCTAGGGTACAAGCAGTGGGGGTAATTTTTGAGAATGAAGAAGAATTAGGGGAAGTCCATCCCACCCCTAGTACAAAGGATAACTCGAACTATTTTAAAATCGAAGAAGTAAATTTAAATCATTTGGAAAACGTAGAAAGAGAAAAGATGTTAGATTTATTGCTTAGATATAAAGAATTATTTTCAAAGAAAATACAAATAGCAAAGGTTGGTGCACACAAAATAAGATTAAATGATAATGAGAAGAAGAAACCTTATGTTTATCGAATTCCAGAGGCCCTAAAACCTCAAGTAGACAAACAAATTCAAGAATTACTAGAATTAGGTTTGATTGAAGAAAGTGATGAAGAAGCACCGCATCCGGTAGTGTGCGTGATGAAAAAAGATGGAACGCTGCGACTTTGCGTAGATTTTCGGGCACTGAACGCAATCACCAAGGTTGATGATTTTCCTATGGAAAACTCTACTGATCTATTATTTAATATTGGCAGGGCCAACGTCATTTCCACTTTGGACTTACTCAAAGGCTACTGGGCCATACCACTAGAAGAAGAGAGTCAAAAATTAGCGTGTTTTAAGACTCATAGAGCTCAATATCGCTTCAAGGTCATGGCTTTTGGGCTGAGGAATGCTGCTGCGACGTTTCAACGAGAAATCAACAGAGCGCTTTCTGAATACCAGGACTTCTCTAGGGCATATATCGATGACATAGCAGTATTTTCCGAAACGTTCGCGGAACACCTGGTGCATTTAGAGAAGATATTTTCCAAACTATCACAGTTACAATTCTCCGTCAATTTGAAAAAATGTGAGTTTGCAAAACCCCGAATAAAGTACTTAGGCCATATCATTGGGTCCGGCAGCCATCGGACCGATCCGGAAAAAGTGGAGGCCATTCGTAAGTTAGCTGTGCCTCAAACCAAGAAGCAACTGAAAAGTGTTTTAGGATTGTGCAATTACTATAGAGATTATATACCAAAATATGCTGAAACAGCATATCCCCTCACTGAACTGACCAAAAAGGACAGTCCAGAGAATTTGTGCTGGTCAGTAGAGCATGACCAGGCGTTCAACGCGTTAAAAAGAGGTCTCATCGAAGCGCCCAGTCTGCATACTCCTATTATCGGGTTACCTTTCATCATAGAGTGTGATGCATCTGCAATCGGCATCGGAGCTTGTTTATCGCAGAGAAGAGATGGAGTAGTGTATCCAGTAAGTTACGCCAGTCAAAAACTCACCAAAACTCATCAGGCATGGCCAACAATTGAAAGGGAGGCCTATGCAGTGATCTGGAGTTTGAAAAAATTTGAAACGTGGATTTTCGGTTCACCTGTGGAACTTATTACGGACCATAATCCATTAACTTTTATCACCAAAAATGCCCCTCAATCTTCAAAACTGCAGCGATGGGCATTAGCCTTACAAAAGTATGACATTAAGATTTCGCACCGCCCGGGTGCCAAACTAATTAATGCTGATGCCTTATCACGCTTGGACACTATGTAAGACATTCAACAACTTTTGAAGATCCCAGTGTTTGAACATTCCTTGAACAATATACTTTTTTTTCTTTCAGCAACTCTTAATGTCCTGTTTAATGTTTACTAAGTTTTGTGTTTTGCCTTTTGTTAATTGTATGTTATATTGTGTATATGAAGTATTAATTTAATTCTATTTTATATTAGCAGATAGGAAGAACCCCGGAAGATGTGCCTTCTCCGGATACGGTTGTATTTGTGGTGTTATTTTTTATATATACATATTATAATTTGGGAAATCATTGTTAAATAGTGTAACATCATCAGTCGAATTTCAGATTTAAAATAAGTGTGTACCATATTTTCAATCTTGCGTGGGGGGGTGTGATGACTGATGATGTGTTTTTTTGTTTTATTCATCAGCGCCCGCTCTTGAGTCACGTGACCAGCGGACGAGAGTGTGTGGAGAGGAAGGGGTTACGAACGCAGAGAGAGAGGTGTGTGTGCGGAGGTAGACCTGCGAATGTCTGATGCAGGTAAACAGATTAAAAATATTATCCAAAAATTGGGATATGCATGTGCTTCGGGCACGAGATTGTTATGTTGTGAAAGAAGAGTAGTTAGAAGTTCTTGTAAGAAATATACAATCCGGATATTTATATATATATTTAATTGTGTGTGTTCAAGTCTTGCTGTGTTAGTCCATCTTGTGTGTTCCATCTGTCAAATAAACTTTTGTGTTTTTTTGTCAAGCCGGATTCTTTGGATTATTTCAACATAAACAGGTGTTCCGTAGAAATTATGAAGAAAATAGGAAGAGCGTATATCACAACATGTTCGAGAGATTTCGATTATAAGGGTCATTTCTGGGTCATTATGGGTCTTGCTAATATTATGTAGATAATGGCTCTCACCATTTTGAATATACTTTGTATTATATCGTTTTCGGGCAAGAGAAAACCATTGGAATAGGACATATGCTCGTGAAAATTCAATTAGTGAGTAATTTTGGCTCATAATGAGTTAGGGTCATTCTAATTATATATAGCGACTCAATCAATTTTACCAAAATTTTGTAATGAAAAGACTTTTGTTACGAAAAGACTATTGGGCTGAGTTGCATGCTAAACAAAATTATATTAGTGGGTCACTTCGCTTCATTGCTGAATGCTGTCAAGCTAATATCACTTAAGAAATGGCTTAAACGATTTTGATTCAATTTTATATTCTACTGTTTTGGATTATCTGAAGACCCTTGAGCTAAGTCATATGTTTGATCAAATTTGATTAGTGTGTCATTTTGGGTAATACGAGTCAGAGTCACGAGAATATGGCAACAAACAATAAGTTGGCGATACTTGACAAAATATTGGCGACATTTGGCCGAAAAATCGATTATTAAGATTACAAAAGCCAAAACACGTATTTGGCACCAAATGAAAGAATGTCTCCTAATTTGGCTGTATCTGGCAAAAAACATTGTTTTTCAGAATGTGAAGAAATTTTTTATACATTCTTAATGGGATTCGAGATGCATGATAAAAACCAATCAGAGTCGAGCTAAAAAAGTCATTTGGATCGATGTCCTTTCGTTGTAAATTTTAAAATAAAGTAAAATTTATGAACATGTGCATACAAATATAGTTTCCTTATTAATTGTTTTTGTAAATAATGCTATTATAAATAACATGTTTTACAGTAATAATACAGAGTGAATGATGCAGTAAAAATACTATATCGAGTTGAACACAAAGTTAATTTTGACCGAGTTTAGCTCGGTCACCCCTGCTAGTAATATTATAAATGTGAAAGTGTGTCCGAAAAATTGGAATGAACTTGGCTTCAAAACGGATGGATTAATGTCTTTGAATCTTTGCACATAGATAGATTATAGGAGTAGAATGAACATAGGCTAATTTTTATTTATTTTATTCAAATATTTTCCTTAATAATTCAAAATTTAATTATTTTTCATACAAAATCAATAGGCATTTTTCAGATAAAATTTAACCATTTTCCTTTCCTGTTGCCAAGAAAATAAAAAATTGGAATAATAATTTTTCAGCGGCAATGAATTTTTAAAAGAAAATAAATATGACGTCATGTTTGAAATAAAAATAAAAGGTGTATTTTTTATAATATATTTAACAAGGATATTTGTTTAGTTAATTGGAATTTTTGAGTAAAATATGGCGACATAAATTAAAAGTAAAAAGAATGAAAAAGAATTATATTTTTAATAAAATGGTTCACTTATGAAAATGTGACGTCATAGTTGAAATAAAACAGGTACTTTATAGCAGTCGTTAAAAATACAAAAGGTACGAATATCAGTAGCTAATGGAGCGAAATAAATAATGACATCATATTTAAAATGAATCAGAAATATTTTTACTTATACTAATTAATAAGGTATAAGTTACATACAAATGAATATTTTTATTCAAAATTCATAATTATCAATGGAAGAAATTTTTTGTGGGGAAAAGGCGGAAAGTAAAACTACTGATTAATATATTTTAGGCTGGATTTTTTAACACTTTCGAACAAAGTTGAAAAGTTATTATGCTTTCGGTTTGTCTGTCTGTCTGATCGCTTTCTAACTTTCGTAAATATACTCCGATTTCCATGGAATTTTTGGATGTTATTAACGTTTACCTAGCACGAATACCTATTGAAAATAAAATTTCGACCATGATTAGTTTATTTACAGGGATAGTCAAAAAATTTCCTTACATAACGGCATTATGGGGAAAATCGTTTTAATTAAATTTAACGATGTTACACCCTGTGAAACATATTAAAATTTATATGCATTTACAAAGTGCACTAAAATATGCATTTTGTAAAGTATGTAGTGAAAAGGACACTTCTTATTCATTTACAGGGTTACACAGAAGAATTCCTTTGCATAAGAATACAGGGAGGAACAGTTTCCGACATATTTTAATTATGGTAAACGATTTCATGTATAATCAAATTGATATACGTTGCTGAGGCTTAATGTGAGTTATTTCATGCATAATACAAAGTGCATAGCATTTACAGGGACACACAAAAGATTTCAAATATTATATATTCTATCCGAAGTACTATATATGATGGATGATGACTATTGCATGGATGAAATGCATTTTGAATTAAGATATGTGCTTTTAAGTTTCGCTAAATGTATGCATATTAAATGGAGAGTATAAACGGTAATAGTATAAATAGTTAAATTTAGATATACAGGGTTACACAAAAGATCTCGGAAAGGTTACTGAATATGAGCGTAATTTACTTAAAGGTGGTTTTTAAATAAAATATGCATTTTTATTTTGAACTAAGTAAACTAAGTTTAGTAAACTAAGAAATGTTTGTAGTATATATATAAAATGATATACATAGTCCCGCAAAGAACTGGATACAAGGTTGTCTTCGGATGATAATTTCTGAAAATGTAATTTAGGTAGTAATAAGAAATATTTTTGTTTGAATTAAATTTTAGAAAGATACTTTCGTGTATTAAAGGCACTTGGAAAAGTACAGGGCTGAACAAAAGTATTGAAGAATGTTTCTATCTATTAGTATTAATCGCTGAAAGGAAAATTTTAACCAGCAAAAAAATTAGCAAATAGGGATTATCAGAAGTTTTTTACCATAAATTCGTGATAAAAAGTTAATTACACATGCTTTTCATCATCGAAATTTTTTGCTTGATTGATCAATTATTTCTTCTTTAAATGTTATGTGAACGAAGTCACGGTTAACTGCTAGTGATCTTCTCGTTCCCAGAAATGGTAAAATAAAAATTTTTACCAAAATCGTTAGAGCCGTTTTTGAGATAAAATTTACACGCACACACACAATTTTTGCTCGCATTGTAGTATAGTTCAGTTTTTTCAGAAAAATGATTATGTATGAGTGTTTCAATATGCAAATGTTTATAAATAGTAAATATTTAAATAGAAATGTGCTATTTAGTTTATGTTTAATTCTGTTTCAGGAATTTGGAAAAACACCGAAATATCTTGTTCAAAGAAGAAAAGGTCTTGAATACTCAAAAGAAATGTTTGAAAAATCAAAAGAAGAACAGAAGCTTATTCCACTAAGCAAACAAGAAAAGATCAATCTAATAGAAGTTAGTCTAATTTTTAAATAGATTTTATGTTTTTTTTTCCTGCTATCATTTAATTTAAATTTTATTAATTTATTTAGTTTGAGTATTTATATATTTAAAACAACAGGCTGTTTTTTTAATCATCAGTCCTCAGATTTCTACTAAACCGATTTTGATAGTTTTTTTCTTTTGTTTTTTTCAATGAAAACACTTTATTTATAGATATACACGCACTCTTTTTTTCTAATAATTAAACTTTTATATTTTAATTTTAAAAATTATTTTATGAATTTTCTTTCCTATTAGTGGCAACCTTCATAGTTGAAGGGAAAATGGGAATTGCCATGGAGGAAGAATATACTGGAGGTGAACTATAATGATTTGGGTGATGCCAAAAATGTAACCCTACATTAAGTCACATTAAGTCCAAACAAAACCACGTGCTTTGATTCGCCTATCAATTCAAACTCTTGTTTTTTATTGTCGAATTTTTTATTAGACAGCGAATTAAAATTTCGTAAACAATGAAGTTTGTGCGATAATTGGCTGTAATACTCGATCAATAAATACAAATTTATCGCTTCACAGGTAAAAATTTCTTTGATTATTTAATTATATGTGTTTTAAATATCAAAATAGAAAATCTTTTAATATTTTGCTTGAAAAATAACATTATTTTGCTAATATCTGAAATCGTTTGCAGTTAGAAATCTGTATTTTAGATTAATATTTATTACTTATGTTTTCATACATGATTTTAAAAGAATGTTTTCATTATTATATTTTAAATATTATTTAAATGCAATTATTAATATTTAACAAAACAAATTTCTTTTTAACAAAAATAAATAAAGATGTTTAATTAAATTAGCAGCGATTGACGTAGGCAAAATGGAGATCTATTTAAAAATTTCATTCCATAAAAGAGAATATTTATTAATTATTTTGAAATATTTGAATTATTTATGCGTATTGTTATTTGCAAATAAAATGAGTTCATCAGACTGGAAAAGTTTAGCTGCAAGAACTGAAATTATTATCAATAAATGCTTGGTTCACATTTGATTAATTGCTTTTGATCTTACGATACAAAATTTTATTTTCACAAAATTCTTATATTCATCGCCTATCATGGAGGATGAAGACGCTGATCAACATTAGCTTTATATTTAAAATTTAAGCACTCTGCATTTTGATTAAAAAAAAAAAAATCCATATCTGTATTGCTCTCTATAGTAAAAAAACAGTTACCTTTAGATATTATATGTATCAGCCTTTGACTTCTAGTAAATTGTTTTAAAATTCTTGAATTAAATATATATATATATATATATATATTCATCTTGATTTTTTTTATCCCTGAATTATTTATTTAGAATAAATCTATTTGTGATATCGAAACCCTCAGGGCCTGATTACTAACGGGGCACTCTCCCACCAGGAAAAATAAATAAAGAATTTTTCCTTATTCATGACAGTAATCTTGTATGAAAAGGGCGTTTAAAGAAGACGAAAATTTCTATAAATTTTTTCTGGTGAGAGAGTGCCCCGTTAGTAATCAGGCTCTGGAAACCCTGTATTTATGCTTCATTTTTCGCATTAAAATGCGATTAATCTTAAAAGGTGTGTAATTTATTTTCTAATAATTTTAAAAACATGATAAGAATCGAAATTTTTATTGCGTGAAAATCAGCTCATTTATTTTACAGTTCTCAAATTTTATTATGCTTTATATCTATTGTTTTTAGGTGCTTTCGTAATTATGTAAATACGTAGCACCTATAGTTGTCGTTCAGTCCATCCGTCTGTCTGTCCATTCGCATATAACAACGCAAAAACTCCCAACCGAATCGTTTGAAGTTTAAAATACATCATTATACATAATTTTGTCAAGTTATTTCAAATTAAAGATAGATCAATTATGCATAGATGAATTACAGGGACAATCAAAAGTATCCCGTTGCATTACGGTCAAGGGGGGGGGGGGGGAGTTTCAAATGCATTTTAATCATTTGAAATTTAAAACAAATAATCTAATAAAAGAAAGTCTGGATTTAGTATTAATCACAGCACAAAAAAATCTGCCGAACTTAAAATCTTGAAAATTGGGGTAATAATACTTGTGATAACATCGAGTGCCGCTAAGAAGAGATTTTTGAAAATTCCATCCTTAAGGGGGGGTTAAAAAAAGGAACGAACTTTAAAAAAATTCCTTAAAAATCGGCTTTTGTAGTTATGTTTCAACTGATAACATATTTTAGTGTATTTTTTCATGCTGAATTGAATGGTACCAAGCAAATTCTTTTAAGTTCAGTAGTTCGCGAGATACTTCACATTTTCCAAATTTGGCGATTTCTTCGGAGCAAAAACCTAAAATTTTCAATCCTTATCTATATACAGTGTCTCACATAAGTGATGGGACACTTGTGCTTTACAAAAGGAAACTAATCAAATAAATTAAAAAAAACATGTACACATTTCTTTGTGGGTGTGTTTCATACTTAAATTTAGTAAAGATTATTACATAACATACATTTTGTCAAAATATTAAAATATTAATTTAATAAAAATACAAATGTTTGGAACGGAGCAAAAAATAGCTCACATAATTAAATGGGACACCATTATATATGCAACAAAAATCGGCTGAAATAAGCAATAAAAATATTTTTTGGGGTTTTATTTTTACTTAAAAGCAATTGGCAATAATTTATAAAATCGTCTGCAGTATTTCTCTCCAGTTTGTTTTGGAATTTTTGTGTTTTTTAGCTCTGTGTAGCCATGAATGCTAAACGAAAAGAAACTTCGCCTGAAATTCGAAAATTAGTTATTAATTTGCATATTGAACGTGGAAAATCTATTAGAAAAACTGCTGAAACAGTTAACTTGAGTCGTTCAACAGTTTTCAATATCATTAAACGATATAAAAAGAATCATATGATTCAGGATAAAAGAAGACCTGGCCGACCATCAAAGCTATCCAATGGAATAAAGCGAATTATCGTTCGAAATATTAAAAAAAATCCAAGAAATAGTGCTTCAAAAGTTGCTGCTGATTTACAAGCATTATATGGAATAATTGTTAATCCTGAGACTATTAGAAGTGTAATTCGATCTGCTGGATATCACGGTAGAGTAGCCGGGAAAAAATTCTTCGTAAGTGAAAAGAATAGAAAACTCAGACTAGCTTTCACAAAATCCAACATAAATAAGAATTCTGATTACTAGAATAAAGTTATATTTGCTGATGAGAGTAAATTTAATATATTTGGTTCTGACGGTAGAATCTTGGTGTGGAGAAAACCGAGGGAAGAATTTCGCAAACAGATCTTGGTGCCAACAGTAAAACATGGTGGAGGAGGTGTTATGGTATGGGGGTGTATGTCGTCCGCTGGAGTTGGTAATCTTGTTTTTATTGACAGTATAATGGATCAGTACAAGTATATTGATATTTTAAAGCAAAATTTGAAATCTTCAGCACGAAAATTGAACCTTCATAACGATTTTAAATTCTACCAGGACAATGACCCCAAGCACACTGCTCTGAACGTTAGACTCTGGCTGCTATATAACTGTCCTGAAATAATAAAAACATTACCACAATCTCCAGACTTAAATCCCATAGAGAATATTTGGCAAGAATTGGAATCAAGAATTCGCAAACACACCATTTCTTCAAAACAACAACTAAAATCGGTGCTTCAAGAAGAATGGGGTAAAATCACTCCAGAAATCACAAAAAATTAGTCGAATCCATCCCAAAAAGATTAAATCATGTTTTAAAAGTAAAAGGAAATCCAACAAAATATTAAAACCTTTTAAAAAGTAAAATTTTTGGATAAATATTTGATGGAAAAGTAAGTATCCCATCACTTATGTGAGCCTTTTTTTGCTCCGTTCTGAACAATTGTATTTTTACTAAATTAATATTTTAATATTTTGACAAAATGTATGTTATGTAATTATTGTTACTAACTTTAAATATGAAACACACCCAAAAAATTTTTGCACATGTTTGTTTATTTATTTTATTGCAGTTTCTTTTTATAAAGCACAAGTGTCCCATCACTTTTGTGAGACACTGTATATAAAAGAAAGTCTGGATTTCGTATTAATCACAGCACAAAAAAGTCTATTGAACCTATAATTTTGAAAGAGAGTTCTATAATCAGGTTAACATGATTATGTAAGCTATATTTAATTATCCCAATAAATGTAAAACGCAAAGTGAAATTTCATTGCGGCCGCTTATAGCGTAAGTTCTACAAGATAGATTTTAATGGATTTTACATTGTTAGTTGGATAATTTTTCAGAAATTTTGTAACAAATGAAATATAGCATTCTACGTTGTTTAATTAAATACTTAAGAAATGTTTTTATCAGATGAATCCAGTTACAAAAGTTTGGCTTTATTTTAAAAGTTCCGCTGAATGAATTTTTATGTGATTAAAATTGTTAACATGTTGAGCGCTACGTCATTCATTGGTGACTAACATTGAACTTTCCGTTTAGATGACTGATTTTTCACCGAGTGCAGACAGTCTAAATTACGATATAAAACTAAAAATTAGTATGATATAAAAATTTCGTTTAATTCAAAGTTTCTTAAAAAAAAAAAAAAAAAAAAAAAAACTGACTAGCGTAGCGGGCGAAGGCTGCTAGTTATTACATAATTTTGTCGTGTCATTTTAAATTTTATAGAAATTGGATGCATAAATCAATTACAGGAACAATAAAAAATATTCCATGACATTACGGTCAATGGGAAAAAAAGTTTTCAAATGCATTTTAATGGTGTTAAACTAATTCAAACACAATAAAACTGACATGAACCTATGAAGTATATATATACTAAAATATGCATTCTGTACAATCTGTGATGCAAAGAATATTTGTTTTTAAATTACAGGAGCACACAAAAGTATTCCATTACATAAAGCTATACGGAAAAACATTGTTTGTGGGGCGTGTTTTAATTACATTAAACTATTTAGCATTTTATGAATATGATATACGTTGCTGAGGTGTAATAAAAATTAATTCCTGTATATTTACAGGAACATAAAGATTTCTACTACTATAATGTAACCGAAGTACTGTCTACTATATCAGCAAGTTCTGAATATTTTAAAAATTTCGTTATCGTACGAACGCACCTCATTTGTTACGCTTCACGTGTAATTTCCAATTTGTTTATTAATTGTTTCTCAAATTTTTCTATTGATAATGCTGTTATTTTGAAGAAGTAAAATTTTTATATTTGTCAAAAATTGTTCTTATTAATGTAAGACATGACTATATGCTAACAATCTTTGTTTTAAAACATGTTTTGGAATTTTTTAATAAGGTTGTAAATTTTAAAATTAGCTCTGTTGCAGGCGGAATACTGTTTATGTGTCGGATTCGAATTCAAATATTAGCGGTTCAGATCGATAAAAAAACATTTATGTTGGATTCCGATTTGAATAGAATTTTCGTGTTCAGGTAAAATACAACCCGACCCATTCAAGGATCTAGTCTCGCTGCAAATTTAACATACATTTTTATTTGTGCTGCTTTAAGCGTTGAGCAAGTAAGCAAAATTATAATATCATTTTTTTATAATGTTGCAATATTATAATTTTTCAACATTACAATTTAAGCAACATTATATCATTTTAAACACTCTTACTTTCCTTTGCGTGAAATTTTATATCGTCACGAAAAATATTGAAAAAGCCCGGTTTTAAACTATATTGAGCTACACTCTTCATGTTTTGAATATGCCTATACAAGGTGTTTCAAAGTTATGCATCAGAAATGTAAAGGCAATTAGCGGGAACATTAATGAGCAGATTTGTAAAGGAATGTGGGTGCGGAAATGTAGCGTTGAGGAGAATCAGTGAATAATTTATGTCTATTTCACTATAATTTAGTAACATATTTTGGCCGCTAAAAGCTCCCAACCATATATCATTATCCCCATAAACGGAATTCTTTTGTGTGGCTCTTTAAATAAATAATAAAAGTTTAGCAAACCCCATATTTTGCAAAATGCTTGTTATACTGCCGTTTATAAATGCATATCAATTTCTTTATGTTTTAAATGGTCTAACGTCATTGAAATGAACTTGAAACGATTTTTCCCATTGACCATAATGTAACAGAATACTTTAGACTGTCTATGCAAATGAACTATAAATTGTACACATTTCCTTTTCAATAGCGATCACGGTGTAGTGCACGTCAATAACATATAAAAAATGCTACGAGCATCAGAGTTTATTTACAAGAGTTAGAACTCGGCCACACAAACCGGAGTCATAAACATTTTTCATCTACGTTATAAAGTATTAACCAGTAAAAAAAAAAAAAAAAAATCCTGCGTTAAGCATAGATTATAAAACGCTATCCAAATTTCCTTAATTCTTTAACAAAACTTCGTTATTCAGGGAAATAGGTGTTACTGCCCATAACCAAATATGTATTCCAATACTTTTGAACAGCTCTGTACTTGATTTGTCGGTTGATATATATACTATATCATGGAGAGATTTAGTTTAACAAAAAAATGCCTAGCTGGATGAAATTTTTCTTTTGGCAGTTTATACGAATAGATGTAAAACATACTTCAATACTTTTGTCCAGCCCTGCAGTTTACCTAGTACCTTTATTACACGAAAGTATTTTGCTAAAATTAATTATATAAAAAAAATAAATAAAAAATGTTACTCAAACAACAACGCTATACTCTTTAAACTAATTAAATCATATTTCCAGAAATTATCATCCTTAAACAAACCTGTATCCAGTTCTTTGCGTGACCCTGTATATCATTTAATCTATATTCTACAAACATTTCATGATAAACTAAATGCGATTCGACGTAAAAATGCAAAACTTTTTTAAAAACAAACCTTTAAGTAAATTACGTTCACATTCAGTAACTTTTCCGAGTTCTTTTGAGTAACCCTGCATATCTTAATTGTGTAACTATTATAGCATTTATGCACACCATATAATGTGAATACATTTAGTGACACTTAAAAGCGCATATCATAATTAAAAATGCATTTCATCCATGGAACAGTTACCATGCGTAATATGCAGTACTTTGAATAGAATATGCTTTTTGAAGTCTTTTGTGTGTCCCTGTAAATGCTATGCACTTCGTATTATGCGTGAAATAACTCATATTAAGTCTCAGCGACGTATATCAATTTGATTACACATGATACCGTTTACCATCGTTAAAATATGTCGCAAACAATTTCCTCCTTTATTATCATGTATTAGAATTATTTTGTGTGGCCCTGTAAATGAATAACTATTCTTTTAGCTGCATATTTTAGTGTGCTTTTCGTAGATGCAAATAAATGTGAATACGTTTGTCCGGCCGCAACATCTTTAAAATTAATTTGAAACGATTTTTCCCCATTAGCCCTAATATAATCGAAAACTTTTGACTGTCCCTGTAAATAAACTAATTGTAATAGAAACTTCATTTTTAATAGTGTTTGTGCTTGTGTAAACTTCAATAACATGGTAAAATTTCTTTGCATTCCGAGTATATTTACGAAAGTTAGAGCGCGGACAGACGGACAGACAAACCGTATGCATAAACATTTTTCAATTTTCTTGAAAAGTGTTAATAAAAATTACTGTAAAAAGAAAACTTTTAATAATACAATTTTTAGTTCGTATCAAACGTTTTCAATTTCTTATTTAATTTTAATTTGAAATTTAATAATAATAATGACATTTAATAATAATATTAATAATAATTTCCCATTTTCAATTATTTTAAAAGTAAACATTTCTTTTAATAAATAATAATAGAACAAAGACCATTTTAAAAATTTCCTATTTCTTCTTAAAAAATGCTCCAGCTGTAATTCATTTCTTTCAATTCGTCTTGTTAATACAAAATCCCTTTCTTTTTTGGAAGCTTTCCAATTTTCCACGTGCTTTTGTTTGGTACACTAAAATTTGAGCGATAAATGGATTCACATTGCAAACCTTTTTTAAGGCTTAGTTCACCTCCACCTATCTTCTTCCTCCATGGGGAATTGCCATATCACTATGGATGCCATTTTCGGGTTACAATTGATAATGAATTTTTGAAACTTTTGAAAAGAAAATTACGTCATGATTTAAAATAACTCATTTTTACTCATAAAGCTGTTAATCTCATTATTATTATTTTTTTTTTTTTTCATTTTTCTGATACTGAGATTAAGGCGTTCATTTCTGAGAGTTTCAGTGAGTGAAAATGATGTCATAGTAAAAATGAAAGCTACACTCCAATGGGCAAATGTGACATCGAACTTGGAAATATATTTATAAATATTGGATATATTGGATATTAAAGCATTTTAAAAATAGTTAAAATTAAAAAATCCCTGTCGGCTTAGCCTATAGGCGGGGGTAGATTTCGAAGAGTGCTCATTTCAACAACAAAAAATAAAATATGATTGGAGATAAATCCAGTTTAACAATTTTCTTTGGTCGCTTCTGAAAATTTTTTAATTTATTTTTATGTAAGAACTGGTTTTTATCAAAATCATCTTCAGCGAAATTCGGCTCAAATGCCCATTTTGACAACATATTTTGAAATATATTCTGACTATATTATTAAAAAAATGACCAATACTCAAATTATATAGTTCCTAAATAACAAAAAACTGTCAATTGAATGCTTTAGAGTGCAAAATCGAATTTAAAAAAGGGTCATAAAATAACCAATTTGTTATTTGAATACATCCTCAATTCTTAAATCATGATCGCTTTGGGAAATTTTGTGCGAAGTGCTCACTTTGACAGCTTTAAAAATATATATATTTAACCTTTATCAAAAAACTGACAAATACGGCATATTACACAGTTCCTAAATAACAAATAACTGTCAATGGAATGCGTTTGAAAGCAAAATTGAATTTAAAAATCAGTCATAAAATAACCAATTTGTTATTTTAATACATCCTCAATGCTTAAATCATGATCGCTTTGGAAAATTTTGTGCGAAACGCCGACTTTGACAGCTTTTTTTAAAAAATATATTTAGCCTTTATAAAAAAAAATCGACGAATTTTCACATTATATAGTTCCTAAATAATAAAAAACTGTCAATTGAATGCGTTTGAGAGCAAAATTGAATTTAAAAATGAGTCATAAAATAACCAATTTGTTATTTGAATACATCCTCGATTCTTTAATCATGATGGCTTTGGGAAATTTTGTGCAAAGTGCCCATTTTGGCAGCCTTTTTTGAAATATATTCTGTTTTTATCAAAAAACTGGCCAATCCGTCACATTATATAGTTCCTATATAAGAGGACCTGTAAATTGGATGCGTTTGAGATCAAAAATGGATTTAAAAATGAGTCAGAAAAAATGCAATTTGTTATACTTCCTCAACTTTTCAATCATCATCACTTTGGGAAATTCTGTTCAAAATACCGTTTTTGCCAGTCTTTTTTGAAAAATATTCTGCCTTTATCAAAAAACTGGCTAATACGTCAGATTATACAGTTCCTAAATAGGATGATCTTTCATTTGGATGCGTTTAAAATCAAAAGTGAATTTAAAAATCATTCAGAATATAAGCAGTTTGGATTTGAGTTTTTTTCTCCAACTCCTATTTTTGTTTAATTTATTTTTGCTATAAGAATTGGTCCCATGAAGAACTTGTTAGTATAAAAGTCGTAGATATTATTGAGAAGATGTAAAATAAATTAAAATTAAATTTGATTGCTTAAGAATTGACTAAGTTATGGATTTTTTTCTTTTTCCACCCCCCTTTTTCTTTTCGTTTTTAATTTTTTTCATCGGTAAAAGTTGTTGATATGAAAAACTTGTAAATACAAAAGTTTTAGATAATTTTAAGAACATTTATAAAAAATTTAGTTGGATTTAATATCTAATAGACGAAGTTATGATTTTTTTTTCTTCCAAAAACTCGTTTTTTTTCGCCCCTTGAGCCCATTTTTAACTTTATAAAAAATCTGTCATGCATAAACTTTTGGCCCATTTTTTAGAAGTAATATAAACTTTAAACTGATTTGATATCTATTTTAATTTAGAAGTTATCGCGTTTTTTCTGTTTTCACAAAACCCCCCTAACTTCCACCCCCTTGGTCCGATTTTGTCCATTAACGAACTCGACCGAGATTTTATGCCTCTTGATTTTATGTAAAAGTTTGAAGAAGATCTGAGCATAATTATGGAAGTTATCGTGTCCAGAAGAAAGTGATATACACCGATAGATAGATAGATATATAAACGTTTTTACTAATGGTAGTTTTGGGGTCTAGGGGTCGTAATCGGTGTAGATCTGCAAAAATTTTTCAAAAATTCCAACATGGGAGCAATCGCAATAGGTAGTATTTCATACGAAATCTACCTAAAAGTATGCATGTAAATTTTGCGACGGTGAAATGTATCTCGTTTTCAGATTTCCTTGATAACAAAAATTATAATTCTGTTACAGTGGTGAACTTTTCGTTGACTTTTCATTGCGTAATATGAGCGATCAAAGCCTAAATGGATAACTTCATAATTTATTATCTGAATTACATGTTACTGAGTACTTACAGGAATAATGTTTGATTTTTAAATAATTCGAAAAGTTTCAGTTAAATTTTTGTTACAAATACTATTTGTTTTATGAGTTTGATCAGCCAACATAAGATTGATTATTTAGTGTAACTATTAACTATTATTCTATCTTCATGATATATATATATATATATATATATATATATATATATATATATATATACATATATACCGGGTGTCCCAAAAATGACTGATAGATTTTAAAATTCAATAACTTGCAAACGGTGACAGCTATTTAAAAAATTTTTTGCAGGAGGGTTATGTATAATGTCAGGAGTTTTTTACCGTAATTTTTTATTTTAGTTCGAATTTTCAACAATAGGTGGCGGTGACGGCGATTGAAGGCCAGGTCGACGCTTCACTCAGCACTGATCACCTGGCCTTCAATCGCCGTCAGCGCCACCTATTGTTAGAAATTCGAAACTAAAATAAAAAATTACGGTAAAAAAACTCCTGACATTATACATAACCCTCCTGCAAAAATTTTTTTAATAGCTGTCACCGTTTGCAAGTTATTGAATTTAAGTCATTTTTGGGACACCCGGTATATATATACCTATACAAGTAAACACTGGGGTTAGACTAATCAAAAAGTATTAATAAATATTATGTACCATGTATTTAAGTATTTTTAAAATTTTATATTATAATATATATATATATATATATATATATATATATATATATATATATATATATATATATATATCAACTTAAAACAAAAGTTATGAACTTTTCTGAAAAAGATGCCAAAAGCAAAAAACATATTGATTAAGTCTATTCCAGTAATAAAAAACAATCCTAGAGACTGAAGATCATAATCATCACATCGTTTTATTTAATGCCAAAAAAGCAGAACAGTACATAAACTCTGCCCCAGGGTCGTGTGTGTGTGTGTGGGGGGGGGGGGGTATTAATGTCATAGTAAGAAATAACTAAACCATAATACCCATTATTATCATTATACACTAAATGGCCAAAAAGGACCGGCCACTTGCAATTTTAAATTGTTAAATATCTAGAAAAATTCATAATGAGTTGTCCTGAAACTCCATTTGTATTAACATAATAGTATAGGTCATATATAGGTCACCTTGAGGATTTTTTTTTTTTTTTGAAACCCCATAGGGGGCCGTCAACAAATTAAAAAAGAACGAATATCTTTTAAATAACCCTGACAAAACTAATGTAGCAAAATCGTGCAAACTCGTTCGATTATGATTAAGTGGCTTATTGTAATAAACTGTGTTCATTTTTATGAGGATAGCATGTTTACTCATAGAGAAATAATTTTTTTAAAAACAATCCCAGATTTTGCCAAGCTGTTTGTTTATAATTCGTAGAGTTCTTAATATAATAAAAAAATATTTTCAATTAATACGACAAACAACATTGTACACAATACCCTTAATCAAAATTTAAAAATAATAAAAATTGTAGGAAAAATGAGCAGGATAACTAATAATTTTTCATTGCGAAAGCGAGCAAGCTATCAAAATTTCATTAGCATATTGTGCTAGCTAAATGTATAGAACAACTTTTGTGAAAGTCTCAAAAACATAGCTAGAAAATTCTGAGAATTATCGTCGTTAGAATAACCTCGAAATCTGTTGTTCCCAAAATGAAGCAAAAAAAGTAGGGCTGAATCCAAATATAGTAGTATTTGCAATATTGTGTACTCTATATTAACATTAATCATTATATATATATATATATATATGGATACAGCCCCTGATCTTTTTTCTCCGTTTTGGAAACAATGAATTTTGAGCTTATTCTATCGACGAATATTTTCAGAATTTTGAAGCCATGTGTTTGAGATTTTCATAAAAATTGCTCTATACATTTAGCAAACACATTATGCAAGTTACATTTTGATTGGGTTCACGCATGCGCAGTGAAACATTATTTAAAAAACCTGCTCATTTTCTCATACAGTTTTTATTATTTTTTCATTCTGATTACAAAGTATTGTGTACAATGTAGTTTATAATATTTTCTTAAAAGAACATTTTTTTAATTGGGAACTCTTGCAAATTATAAGCAGAAAAACTGGGCAAAATTTGAGACTGTTTTTATAAAAACCATAATTTTTCTACGAGTAGTATACAAGTTATCCACATAAAAATGAACACAGTTTATTACAAATCACTTAATCACAATCTACAGTTTGAACGCTTTTGCTATTTTAGTTTTGACAGGGTTATCCAAAAGATATTCGTTCTTTTTTAATTTGTTGACTATCACCGACTAGGTTTCGGGAAAAAATCAACGCGGAAATGTATGACCTGCACTCAGGGTTGGCAAGTTTCTTCCGCAGAGAAAAAAACCGCGGAAAAAGCTATGGAAAAAACCGGCCGGAAGAAATAGGTTTCTTCCAAGTGGAAGAAATGGAAGAAACTGTTTTACTTTAGGAATTTACCATATATTTTCAATTTTGTAAGATATAATAAATATTGTCTTCCTATAATCTAATATAAATTAATTTCACTGGACCAAAACAAATTTAATTAAGTATATATGCTAAATTAATAATTACATCAGTTTTTTAGCCAAGATCACACACAACACTTATCTAGAAATCTTCAATCACTGGCTAAATGAAAAGAAATTTTATCCCAAATACACAAAATCAGTTAAATGTTATCCATTTCAATTTAACCAACATATTTTTTTATTACTTAAATTTCTGAAACCTTTAGTAAATTTCTGTAGTAAATAGTGTAGAGATTCTTTACTAATGGTAAAATGAAACCCATTTAAATAAAAGCTTTAAATTTACATCAATTTTATTAATGTAAATAATATAATAATTACTATGCTAAATAGAAATCAATCAGAAATACAGTTTCGTTTTCGGCCCAAAATATGAGTTTTGCCAAAAACGTGGGCGAAAATTCGGCCAGATCAAAACACTTAGTATTCCAAAAATCTTGTTTCTTCCTTCGGAAATTTTCAATATTAGTTACTGATTTGAGCTGTATCAGCTCAAATGAATGTATTGCAATGAACTTCATTATTTATAATTATCAGTCATGCTTTATCAATCACCTCACAGAAAATTTTTAGTGAAAAATTTATAGCATTAGATTTAAAATATTCTTTGAGAAAGTTCTATAATAACAAATGATCATTTACAAAAATCAATATAAAAGAAAAATAAAGATGCATTTACCTAAAACTAAAATATTTTTTAATTTAATTAAAAAAATTGTATAATTAGAAAATCTTTCTGTGTCATGGATGTTTTTTGTATGTATGTCGGCCAATTATCTAAGCTGTGGGATATAGGCCCTAAGGGGTGGGATGCCCTCCATGGAGTTCTTTCTAAGGGGACCTAACCCGTATTTACGCAAAGTTCGAAGAAAACCACAGAAAACTCCGAACGGTTGCCGACGATCGCGATTGGGTTCGAACCCAGCACCTACCGTCTACCAGTTTGAGGTCAGAACCTCTCGGTCACTGGTGTGGTGTGTCAAGGATGAATTAATTACGTGTTATTGTATATAAAAAAAAAAGTTTTTGGATGATTAACAGTTTTACATAATTAATAAATGCTATACATATAATTAATTTCAATTATGTATATTTATGTATGTATTAATTACCTTAAAATTAAAATTTAATTACTTATTTTTTTTATTTTTTTTTTTTTTTTTTTTTGCATGTTATCATTTTTGGCCAAAAAGTAGGAAGGTCACCTAAATTCGGAAATAAAGATAAGAAATTTTGGCCTTAAAAACCTGTTTCGGTCTATTCTCAGTATTAAAAAAATCATTAAAATCTTTATTTTTTTTTAGTATAATGCAACATAGTATAGCAAAAAAGTTTTTTGGCACTAGGATGCTGCAATCATTTTCTCAACTTAAATTGGATGAAAGCAAGAAATGAAAATTTTTTTTTTCAAGTCCTACACTGCATAAATGTTTTGCACTTTGACATACTCATAGATGTTTTTAGAATACTAATCTTTTAAGGGGACAAGGGACCTTGAAATCCTTAAAATTTTTTTTTTTATTTTTTGTAAATTTCACCTAAATATTATTCAAGGGTACATTATATGCATTATAACATGCATTTATCACAAAAAAAATGCAAAAAAAAAAAATTATTTTTGACAAAAAAATGGCATTTTACGCAGCGTCTTCGAAATCTTCGAAATGCGGACTGCGCATTCCATATCAATGAAAATCCCCAATATTTTTTATGAAAGTTTGTTTTATATATATAAACAAAATTGTGCATCCAATTTTGAATATTTGAATTTAAAAGTTAAAAAAAAAAATGAAATTTTGAAATTTTTTCGAAATTTTTTTCAAAATTTTCAAATTTTTTCAATTTTTTTTTTATTTTTTGTAAATTTCATCTTAAGTATTATTCAAGGGTGCATTATATGCATTATGGCATGCATTTATCACAAAAATATTTAAAAAAAATATTATTTTTGAGAAAAAAATGGAATTTTACGCAGCGTCTTCGAAATCTTCGAAATGCCCCCTGCGCTTTCCATATCTATGAAAATCCCCAATATTTTTTTGGAAAGTATGTTTTATATATATAAACAAAATAAAGCATCGATTTTTACATATTTGAATTTTAAGAAGTAAAAAAAAAAAAAATGAAAATTTTGAAAAAATTTTCGAAAAAATTTCAAAATTTCAATTTTTTTTTTTTTTTTAAACTTTTAAATTTAAATATTCAAAATTCGATGCACAATTTTGTTTATATATATAAAACAAACTTTCATAAAAAATATTGGGAATTTTCATTGATATGGAATGCGCAGTCCGCATTTCGAAGATTTCGAAGACGCTGCGTAAAATGCCATTTTTTTGTCAAAAATAATTTTTTTTTTTGCATTTTTTTTGTGATAAATGCATGTTATAATGCATATAATGTACCCTTGAATAATATTTAGGTAAAATTTACAAAAAATAAAAAAAAAAATATTTTTAAGGATTTCAAGGTCCCTTGTCCCCTTAAAATCAGCATTGAAATATTCATGCTGGATGAAAAATTATGAAAATAATATATTTTTATATGAAAAATAAACAATTTGTAAGTAGTTTCTTTTTCTTTTTTTTATAAATGGAGCAATTAATAAAAAAAAAACCCATTCCATAATAAAAAAAAATCCCAACCTCTAAACTAGTAAAAATCCATCATTTTAAAATGTCTTCAGAACCTGAAATTTGTTATTAAAAAACTAATTTATTTTTGCAAAAATTATATTTTTAATAATTAAATTTTCCAATTTAGATTTCATGTAATTATACTTTAATTCTTTTACATAGTTAATATACTTTAACTTTTTAGCATTTGTTTTGGTTTCTGGTGGTTTCTTCCATTTCTTCCAGTTTCTCCCGGTTTTTTCCAGTTTCTTCCACTGTCCTGGAAGAAATAGGTTTCTTCCGGAAGAAACCCAACCCTGCCTGCACTACTATGTTTACACAGAGCTCCAAGATAATTTATTATGTATTTTTCTAGATATTCAACAAAATATCTAAAAATACGGCTGGTCATCTTTGGCCATATTCTGTATAATAGTTCTTATTACGTAACTAGCTGACCCGTCCGGCGTTGCCCGGGTCCGTATTAACAATATTAAACGAACTTGAAATTTGTATGATTTTACCATTAGCTCGAAGCATGCAGAAATACATTGTCTGAAATACTGGCAGTTGACTGCGTGAAAAATCGGTTTTAAAAACAACAACTAATACTAAGCTCTAAAAATACTTAAAATGAGCTACGCGGGAGGGAAATGTATCCAACGACTGCATTATTTTCGTGTTCAAGTGTTGATATTTACCCGTAAAAATCACTGTTAAGTCACGTAACTAATTATTTTTTTCACATAGAAATCCCAAGTGAAATATTTTGAATTTTAAACTAATTATATCAGTCTTAAATCCGACTATACCGTGAATGAAATCGATACTCGATGATAAAAGGTTGGTATATAGTATTATAATTTCAGAGCCATTTAAAGTAAGTGTATATTTTTAATCAAAGCATGCGTAATGTTCACTCTGTAGACAAATTCCTAACCGTAAACTTTTGTACCGTAACCATAACCTGTCTGTAACCTAACTAAGACTTAACAGTACCCTACCGTAACTTAAATATATAAATGTAACCTAGCCGTCGCTTTATTGTAACCTATCCTTATTCTAACCATAACATAAAAACAATTTAACTTTAACCTAACTTTAAATTAACCGTGATCTAACTGTAACAAAACGTGAAATTAAATAAAATCAAAGACTTGCCGTAATGTAATTGCAACCTAATCGCAACCCAAATGTTACTTAACTACGTATTGAGTTCATGTCCATGGAAATTATTTTGTCTTGTTCGGATCTTGGTTATGATTCATTAGAATACTTTCGTCGGGTTCAGATTTGGTTCGATTTAGATTTCAGGTATTTTTTGAAATTTGATTTAAATGTTCGGGTCGGATTCAGGTCCATGGAAATTATTTTGCCTTGCTCGGATTCAGTTATGGTTCTGTGAAATATTTTTGTCGGGAACAGATTTAGTTCAATTCAGATTTCGGCGTTTTCTTCAAATGTAATTTTTGGGTTCAGGTCTTCCTGCGTGTCCACGGAAATTTCTCTGTCTGATTCGAATAAAGACAGAAATGCTTCACTGGAATATATTTGTCAAGTTCAGACTTGGTTTAATTTAGATTTCGGCTTTTTCTTCAAATGTAATTTTTGGGTTTGGGTTTTCTTGCGTGTTCACGGAAATTATTCTGCCTTGTTCGAATAAGATAACATGCTTCACTGGAATATTTTTGTCAAGTTCAGATTTGATTCATTTCAGATTTCGAGATTTTTTCAAATAAATTTTTTAGGTTCATATTCGGTTCATGTGCATGGAAATTTTTGTCTTATTCGGATCCGGTTACAGTTCTTTGGAATATTTTTGTTAGGTTTAAATTTGGTTCGATTCAAATTCCAGGTATTTTTTCAAATAGAATTTTGAGGTTCGGATCTCGTTCATGTCCGCGGAAATTATTTATCATATTCGAGTCCGGTTATGATTCTTTCGAATATTTTGATCGGATTCAGATGTGGTTTGGGTCAAATTTTAGGTTTTTTCAAATCGGATTTTTTAGGTTCGAGTCGGGTTTATGTCCATGGAAATTATTTCGTTTTGTTCGGATCGGGTTATAGTTCTTTGGAATATTTTTATCGGGTTCAGATTTGGTTCAATTTAGATTTCGGGTTTTTCTTCAAATAGAACATTTGGGTTCGGGTCTTCTTGCGTGTTCACGAAAATTATTCTGTCTTGTTCGAATAAGGACATGCTTCACTGGAATATTTTTGCCAAGTTCAGACTTGGTTTAGTTCAGATTTCGCGATTTTTTCAAAGAATTTTTTTGGGTTCGGACTGGGTTCATGTGCATGGAAATATTTTGTCTTGTTCGGATCCGGTTGCGGTTCTTTGAAAAAGTTTTGTCAGATTCAGATTTGGTTCGATTAAAATTTTAGGTATTTTTTCGAATGGAAGTTTTAGATTCGTATCGAGTTCATGTCCACGGAAATTATTTTGTCTTACTCGAATTCGGTTATGTTTTTTTCGAATATTTTGGTCAGATTCAGATATGGTTTGGATCAAATTTCAAGTTTTTTCAAATCTGATTTTTTAGGTTTGAGTCGGGTCTATAACCACGGAAAGTATTTTGTCTTGCTGGGATCGGGTTATAGTTCACTGGAATATTTTTATCGGTTTCAGATTTTGTTCGTTTGATATTTCGAGTTTTTTTTAAAGAAAATATTTAGGTTCGGGTCAGGTTTCATGCCTACTAAAATTATTTTTCCTTGTTTGGATCGGGTTATGCTTCATTTGAACATTTTTACGGGATTGAGATTTGGTTCGGGTCAGTTATCAAATCCATAAATTTTTTTCAAACAGAATTTTTAGGTTCGGGTCGGGTTTATACTCACGGAAATTTTTGTCTATCACGGATCGGAATGTGGTCTGTTTTTTTCTGGTTGAGATTGGGTTATGTGTTAATTAGTCTAAACATTAAGGTTATAATCAGCTTTGCTGCTATTATTTTTATGGCTATTTCTGATAAATAATTTACTTTGCTATTTGATAATTTATTATGGTGTATGAATCGTTTGCGGATTCGAACAATTGTACGCCAAACAGCTATTTTATTTTTGTTTCAAAAACAAATTAAAGCCATAATACAATTTTAAATTGAATAGAATACATTTAAATTTTATCTATGATAAAAAAATAAACTCCTAGAAAACTGTTGTGTGATTTTTTTACTGCAACACAGCTAATGACTCATACATTCCAATGTTCGAAAAGCCAAAAATTTGCGTACAACCATACAGTAAAAAGAAATTAATTGAGTGGAAGTATAATGTCTTGGGTTGACGCCAAAATTGTACCCCTAAAATCTGCTACATTAAGTCCAAATAAGCACCAACAAAACCATGTGCTTTGAAATGCCGATCAATTCAAACTGGTTTAAACCCGCATTTCTTTGTTTTTATTCTTTACCTTTTAAACTGTTATTGAATAGATGACTAAAATTTCGTTTAAAAAATAACGTTTTTTGCCCTTATTGGCTGTAATACACGATCGGAATGCATAAAAGATACAAATATATCAATCATAGGGAAGAATTATTTGATTATTTTATCCTATGACTTTGAAATATATATATATCGAAGCATCATTTAAGATTTTGCTTGAAAAGTTAACGTTCTTTCGTTAACGTCTTAAAATCGTCTGCACTCTGAAATCTAGATTTTAGATTAATATTTGTTATTTAAGTTTTCATGCATGATTTTAAAAGAATGTTTTCATCAATATATTTTACATATTGACATAGAATTATTAATATGTTCTTAAATCATAAACATTTTTCATCTATGTTATAAAAGTATTAAAAAGTTCTGAAAAAAAAAACTTTTAGTAATACAATTTTTAGTTCAAATCAAATGTTTTCAATATTTTATTTTATTTTATTTTGGCATTTAATTATTTCTAATTTTCCAATTTCAATTATTTTAAAAGCAAACATTTTGTTAAATAAATATATAATAGAAAAAAGACCATTTTAAAAAATTACTATTTCTTCGTAAAATATGTTTCAGCTGTAATTCATTTCTTTCAATTCGTCTTATTTATACAAAATCCCTTCCACATGCTTTTGTTTGGGACATTAAAATTTGAGCGATAAATGGCTTCATATTGCAAACCTTTTTTTGCGGTTTACTTCACCTCCACCTATCTTTTTCCTCCATGGCATACAACAGCTGTGATAAAAAATCATCATTTAAACTGACAGTTTGCCGGTCTATGAATTTTAAAGGTCTGTCCCAGCTTTTTTAATTATTTCTGCGAAAATTTTATGCAACCAACCAACCATAAGCAAATGAAGGGAAAGAAGAAGAAAAAATGCGATTTTTTATGAGAGTGAGCTTTGGAATTTAATTAATTACTCAGTTAATAACAAGGGCGGATCTGGAGAGTCCTCAAGGGGGGGGGGGGCGATTTTATAAATTTGGAAACTCCAGTCTCATGTACGGGTCGGAGCTCATTTTTTTTTTTTTTTTTTTTTTTTTTTTTTTTTTTTTTTAAATACGGGTCGCATTTCTTCTACTTTTTTCCTGTGGGTTTGGTTTGGGTCCGGTTGTCTTCCATTTTTTTTTGCACCTCGTCGAATTAATTTCTACTTGGTTCGTGTTTGAGTTCGGTTGACTTCTACTCTTTGCTGCGGTTCAAGTTAATTTCTGATTTTTTTGCTTTTGGGTCGGGTTTGGGTCCAGTCGACTACAACATTTTGTTTTTGGTCGGGTTAAATTTTACTTTTTAGCTGTCCTTAGTGCATTTCGGGATGTTTGACATACAATTCTGATTTGGGGCAGGATTTGGTTTTTACTTTTGCCAGGAGGATTTGGGTTGACCTGAATTGATTGGGGTGAGTCCTTTGATAAAATTTTCGTTCTTTTCCGCAATTTTTGGATGAAATGAGCGTCTGTTTCATGATCCTTTGAAGATATTCGTGTTTTCTCCGCGATCATTTCACAAAATTTGATGTCCAATTCGCTTTTTTTTTTTTCTGCTGCTGGTCAGGTTAGTTTTTACTTTTTGTTGTGGGTCGCGTTTGGATCCGGTTAACTTTGCGGGTCAAGTTAATTTCTGATTTTTTACTTCGGGTCGGGTCTGGGTCCGGTTAACAACTATATTTTGTTATTGGTCGGATTGACTTTTACTTTTTAGCTGCGCTTAGCGCATCAGGGCAGATTGACATACATTTCGGATTTGAATCAGTTACAGATTTTTACTCTTGCGAGAATGGTTGACCTAGTTTTGATCGCAATCCTTTGACGAAATTTGCGCTTTTCCACGATCCGTTAACGAAATTCGCTTTTATCCGTGAATGTGATCCTTCGAAGAAAATCAGATCAGAGACGTACCGAAGGTTTAGCTGCACGGGTCACGGTCGGGCCAGTAATGTTTATCTAACTATCTAGATCAGCGACGTACCGAATATTTAGCTTTTATTCCGGGCCGAGCCACAACCTGGAAATTTTGTCTAATGCAAACTTCTAGGAAAAATGAAATCGAGACCAGGCTCGGTCTGGAAGAAAAAGAAGCCTGTCCCCACCCCAATCTCCAAAAGAAGCAAGATCAGGACACGACCCGATTCAAAATGAGAAAAAATCTTACCCAGTCCAAGTCTCGTGGACTTACACTGCCGCCACCCGTGCCAGGCCGTGACGGGCTCTAGCTTCAAAAATGGGATTTTCGCGTCAAAATGACTCAAAAACAAAAATTTCGTCAGACCCAGAGCGTTTGCAACATGTTTAAAAATTTCTTTTCTGTTCTAGAATTTCTGTATATCAGATTACACTATCTACCAATAAGTGTTTGAAAAATTTCGATTTTTGACATTTTCTCAAATATTTAAAAATATACTTGTCGGATTCTTTTGAAACTTCAGGATTATGAAGATTATGTCTGACCTCATATTTATCAACATCCATTTGATAAGCAGGGCAATTAGGGGGCCGACAAAAAATTAAAGAATAACAGAAATATTTGGGATCACCCTGTACATGAAAATGCACGAAACGATTTATCGCTGCAGAATACAAATATGTGGATACTGCACAACATGTACACTGATTTTTGTAAGAATAGCATGTATAGTCATGGAAAAAGAGTGATTTTTTTAAAAAAATTCAAAAATTCTGGTATGTTTTTTGTTTCTATCATGCAGGGTTTTTGACCAAATTTAACGCAAATTTCAGAAATATTGGCAAAATCTATTAGAAAAATACAGCGCAATTAGAATATAAATATATTTAATATTTTATGAAATATGAGTAGCTTTATGAAATAATTTTTATCTGCGCATGCGCAAACAATAAAAACGATTCTTTTACATCATTTAATAGTCAATTCTATAAAGTAACTTATAAAAAAATCCAATCAAATATCATGAAAATTCAAAAAGATATCATTATTAGATAGAAAAGGAAAAGAGCTTTTATTCTTTTCTATCACAGATGTCAAGATACTTATTAACAGAAATATTGTATTAGGTATTGTATACATTAAATACTAATTTTTTCCTAAAAGTCAGTTAATAAAAAATGTCAATTTGTGGAGAATCCCTTATCATTCAGCCGTTTTTAGAGAGCAATGTAAAAACAGCTTACTTATAATAATGATATCTTTTTGAATTTTCACAATATTTGATTGGATTTTTTTTATAAGTTACTCCATTCCATAGAATTGACTATTAAATGATGTAAAAGAATCGTTTTTATCGTTCGCGCATGCGCAGATAAAAATTATTCCATAAAACTACTCATATTTCATAAAATATTTAATATATTTATATTCCAATTGCGCTATATTTTTTCTAATAGATTTTGCCAATATTTCTGAAATTTGCGTTAAATTTGGTCAAAAACCCTGCATGATATAAACAAAAAACATACCAGAATTTTTTATTTTTTTAAAAAAAAATCACTCTTTTTCCATGAATATACATGCTATTCTTACAAAAATCAGTGTACATGTTGTGTAGTATCCACATATTTGTATTCTGCAGCGACAAATCGTTTCGTGCATTTATGTACAGGGTGATCCCAAATATTTCTGTTATTCTTTAATTTCTTGTCGGCCCCCTAATGGCCCTGCTTATCAAATGGATGTTGATAAATATGAGGTCATACATAATCTTCATAATCCTGAAGTTTCAGAAGAATCCGACAAGTATATTTTTAAATATTTGAGAAAATGCTAAAAATCTAAATTTTTCAAACACTTATTGGTAGATAGTGTATAATGAATATATAAATCCACAACTCACAAATTAGGCACGGTCTTGAATTATGGAAAATCCAGTCGCTTATTATTTAACGGAAAAGTAATACTTAAATTTTAAATGTAACTTTAATATCGTTGGGAAATTTGTGAGGTTGACTTAAAACAAAAATAGTTTATTATAGAAAATCAAACATTAAAATATATATATATATACTTAGAAATAATTTCATTAATTTTAAAAAATGAAATGTTTTGTAAACTAAAGTAAATTTTACAGAAATAGCTTTCAGCATCGTATTATGAACCCTAAATTGCTAAAACTCTAGCATAATTAAAAGATTAAAAGTTAATTAAATCTAATAACTAATTACAGTGGCAAAAGTTAAAAAAATTGCCAAGATAAATTTCTTTACTTTTATTACTTTATCACCAAATTCCGACTGATCTAACTTTTATACAAATTAATCCTGTGCAGTTTATGAAAAATGAGCTTCAGCAATTTTCGGAAGAGCCATCTTGAAGAAGTTAGACTTGTTCTTCAGGCATTTTTGTGCGATGCCTTGATCGTCGTCGCCGGGAAGTCGAACGCTTCCGTCTTCTGCCACTGCTCGAACGCTTCCGTCTTATGCCACTGCTAGAACGCTTTCGCCTTCTGCCACTGCCAGAACGCCGACGTCTCCTACCACCAGATCGCTTCCTAGATCTGGATCTGCGTTTAGGCTTGGCTTTTGAATGACTTCTACTACCCGATTTCCTACGCCTTGCAGTTTCATTGACTTTGTATTTTCCATTAGTCAACTTCTTGAGAAATCCTTTATCAACGGCATTATCAAGATTCAGTTGAACGAGCTTTTCTGAATCCGCCATTTTCAGGAGTTTCTTCGACGACAAATCGGCGGAAGAAAAATCTCTAGCCTGCCCAAGATAATGAGTAGTTTTCAAAATTGCATTTTTGATATTTAATGATGTTTTATTTACTTGTGACATATTTTTAAATTCTTTCGTTAAAACTGTCAATAGTTTATCAAAAATTCAATAAAATTTGCATCGATATATTAAAAAGCGACAAATTTAGATTCCAGTTGTGAGTGCTTTAAAAATGATCGAGATGTTTTATTCTTGAAAATTCTATTTTATCATTGCTCGTGATCACCTGCGCGAAAATAAATTATGATCATGGAACTACCATGGAAGCGTGTAATGCTACAATAAATTACACTAATGACGTAATAATCGAAAACAATAATAATTTCTTTATTAAACATCTTAAAAAAAAAAAAAAAAAAAAAAAAAAAAAAAACCTGACGTTTATTTGCTTAACAGGCATGTTATCGAATTACGTGCTTAAACACTGAAATAACCAGAATAATTCTAATATAAGTATAGCAAATTCTTTTATAACTTCCCCGGCTTATCTCTGGCATGACTAACAGCAAAATATAGCTTTTAATAATTTTTTTTAAACATTTTTAGATACATAATTAATATTTGTCATCCACGCATTTGCTCAGTACGTTAATATTTTTAGAACAATACTTAAATTATTCTCTAAATTACCGGCCAAGGTGCGTTATTGCACCTGCACTACTTATATGGACGAGAAAAATTAAAATTACCCATTCAGGTTGGATTTGACTATAGATAAGCTACTAGTAAAACTTCTCATTTTATAAACGAAATTCCTTTCACAAATAGAGCGAGCGGTATAGAAATCAGTAAATTTTTAGTGAAATAAGGCACGTTCAATGAATAAAATCACCCTTTATGAAACATATGACATTTTTTAAGCAAGTAAATTCTGTAAAATAAATGACGACTTTTTTTTTTTTTTTTTTTTTTACTATCTTTTTAAAAATATAACATTAGTAGCGATGTGCTATTTCAAACATTTCCTTGTACAATAAATAAATAAATAAATATAATGTTACACTGTAACCCTAGAAATGTAAGCATTCGTTTATGAATCTTAAAAAAAGTAATAGTTTTAGTACGAAAAAAGCCGAAAGTATGCAATCTAAAACACTATATCCTAAAATAATCACGATCTGCAATTAGAAACATTTAAGGTAATACCCTGAATGAGTCAAAAGTAAAAAAATAGGACTTTATTAAATAAATCTCATGTTCTTATTTCTGATTCTATCCTGATGAAAATAAATTTTCTCAACTATCCAAAGTAATTTTAAATCATTTTACGTGCCCAATTTCTATTTTGTTTGTTTTTAATCTTTATATATTTTTTCATTTTGGCGCGTTTCAGAGCTGCTGCCCCCGTCTGCCTTTTCCACCCTTAATTTCGTCATGGATTGAAGTATCCGATGCATCTGAAGTATTTAAAAGATTTTTTTTTTTTTTCGAGATTTCTTCTTTTGTTCCCTTTTAACCATTTTATGTCACAAAATGCAACAAGGCTCTGTTAACTTTTAATTTGCTTTCTTTATATCATCAATTTTCTTGCTAATAAATAACCTGTGTTTTTAGGGTTTGAGAGTCAACTGGGAAGAACTCAATACTCGGTACTTGTCCCTGCCTCTTCGAATAGACACAAAACCACGCCAGCACCGTAAACTGGAACTTGAGAGGAAACTGGACGCCTTGGAACGGGACATCTCTTTCTTGGAAAAAAATAAAGACGTAGACATATATATTTTACCAGAATGATGTGGCTACATGATTAAAGGAGCTCTAACCGTATATTTAATAAATTTTGTTCAGTGAAAATAAATTTTAATAAATCGGTGCAAATAATTATTTCACTCTTTTTATAATTTTCATTTAAAACAGGATATAAAAGAACACGTTAGTAAAACATCATTTATAAAGCACGTTTAGTATATTTTGATTAATATGTGTATATTCAGCCTTAGAAGCCTTAAAAATAGAATAAAGATTCAACAAAACTGAAAGTCTAACAAATTTTATTACTGCTAAATTGTTTACATCTTTTCTATCATTTGTTAAAATAGCCATCTTTAAATTGACATAAAGAGTAAAAGAAATTTGTGAGCATCTGAACGTCGTTATAAAACAGCTTTTTATCACTACTTAAGTAAAATTACAATAATTTCACGCAAGGTTTTTTGTGTCATGTGTTTATTGAACACTTAAACTACAGAATGTCTATAAATTAATTACTGATTAAATAAAAACCACAGAGACGTAATTTTACAATGCGCACAGTGGGGCAAAAACCCAAAAAGCTGGCCAAAAGTCGAAAAATGAAGTTACGATTTAGGGAATTTTGACTATATAGTTGGCTAGAATAATGTTTGGAGAGTCAGAATCTGTATTTAAAAAAAGATTTTTGCTTTGCCCTTACAAGCAGCATTATTTCAAAAATGATGCTTGAAGGAGTATCATTTCGAGCAAACAAAAACAGCAAAACAACAGTTCCTCTAAACGCGTGCTACATTTTATCATATTATCCGATTTTAATGATTTGAAATGGATTCACACTATGATAGTTAGTACTTTATTTGCATGTATTACAAAATTTATATTAAGCACATAAAAATTAATAAATTTATTGTCAATTTTGATAAAAAAAATTTTAGAAAAATTTTTATTTTTTATTTTTAAACATCAAAAAGTTTAAATGTTCCACAGTGTTCCGCAACGAAATTTAATGGAAATAATAACCTGGGCTATTGTCTAATGATTCATAAAAAACCAGCTGCCAAATTTCCGCATTTCACGCATATTTTAGTAACCGCAAGTAAAAATATCACTTTTTCGACTGCTTCAAAATTTTTGAAATTGACTACTTTTCACATAACTTAGCTGATAAATATTTTTCAAAATTTTGAATTATTCAATTTTATAATAGTTTATTACCTATTATAGTGTAAATAAGTACTATAACCATAAGATTAAATTAATTTGATAAGTAAGCTTAGTAATGAAAAAATGAAAATAATTCTCTACTATTGATCTGGTAGAATAACATTTTCTTATCTTTATAGGTAGTAATTTTGTTTGTTCTATTGTAATTAGAAGAATTTTTTTGTCAATGGCAATATTTGACAGATCAAACTACTGAGTGTATTTCATTAACCCATTTTAGGCCAAGCACAGAAATTTTATAAAATGTAGCATTATTTTTATTGAAATATGCTTAAATTACATACATTAAGACACAAAAAAAGATTCGTGCATGAAAAATAATATTTTATATAAGAAATAATATGAATATGAATAATATTTTTATGACTTTTGTTTTATTCTTATTTCATATACAGAATTTGCAACTTTAATCTATTTTAAAAACATATAATTCATTTCAATTGGAATAATAATATATTTTTAAAAAGTCGAATTTGTCAAAGGCGTTTCAAATTAAAACTCTAGCGTATTTTGAAATTTTTTTAAGAGAAAGTGTTTACTCCAATTGAATTACTAATATTTTATGGATGTCTTCAAAGGCCTTAAAAAATAGAAGAAAAATAAAATTCTTGAAAAAAATGTGTCAGAGTGTTAAAAAATATATTTATCGAAATGTTTCGTATACGAACCTTTGGCCGAAAATGGGTTAATGCAAGTATAAATCACTATGAATATCACTTTCACCTATATTAGTAATTTGGATTTGATTTGCAAGTGAAAATGTGATGGCACATCTATTCTGAGTACATTTAAACAGATATTTACCTATGAAGATGGCAGGAGGTCCAATATATTTTTCTTTTCTCCCATGCTACTAAAATACGTAAATGTTGCGAATAATTCATGAATCGTCAATTTGAAAATTCCGAGATCTTCATTTCACTGGTTTTATCGGGACAATCAACATCCATTTTTCTTTTTCAAGAAATACCGAAGCTACTGTCAAAGAATGAGATTGTATTAAACACCAGGAGAATCAACTTATTTTGTTTAGTACAATCATTGATACAGAAGAAATAGTCGTTAATAACGAATTAGTGTAATACTCAACGTTGCTACCTATGTCAGACAGCATCTTACGGATCTGAAATTTTTTATTAAGTGGATTGAGATAATTTAGAATTCAAAATGTCTAAGTTACATGCAAAGATGTTTAGAGAGGGCTTAGACCTGGCAGACGAACTGGATAGAAAAAATGAAAAGCTCGTACTCTGCATGAAAAGAAGAACACTGAAATTGCAAAATAAAATATGCAAAAAATATTTAGTTTACAATTAAGACTTCTCATCGAGAAACTAAATCCCAGATTTGGAAGCACAATTGATGGCAATACAATTCAACGATTCTTTGAAAACGCAACTATTTGTGCTTCTATAACGAGCGTATACGAAGATTTGATTAAACGATTCTATGTCATAAGTAATTTCTTGTAGCCATATCATTTATTTGATAAATTTCGAAGATTTTTCCTTACAAATAGCTCGTAGATTTGAGCTGCACCTCTGGTTCTATATGCCTACTTCAGTACACAAACTACTTATTAATGACAAAGAGATACATTATCTTCATTACTGCCAATTTGTTAAATGCCATAAGATACTCAAGAGTCATGCAACAAACTGATCAAAAGGAATCGAGAAGATTTATCGCAAAGATGCAGTAGCGAGAAAAAAAAAGAAAGATATTTTTACGTCTTTTAATGTCATCAGATTCTTTCATTTCCAGTTTAGGTAAATTATCGTAGAAGAAATTAAAATTTATTGATCCTAAATCACAAGATCTTCCAATACCGCCAACAAGTTCTTCTAACTTTTTTGACACATTGACCTCTGAAAAATCTTTTTATTATACTACAGTTGCTTCTAAAGGTGAATTTCTGGAATAAATTTTCATTTTTATTTTAATAATATAAAAATTAAATAGTCTAATATTTTACTTTCTATTAACGTACTTAAATGTCGATTAAATATGTCTTGGTTTTTTGAAAATTCCTTTTTAAGTTTACCCTCGAAATTTTAATATTTATTTAAATCTAATTGTTTTTACTTTTAATCTGTAATTTTATTTATTTATTTATTTTTAAAGTTTAACTTTTGAATCCTAATTAGTATCCTGAAAAGTTTACGAAATTGCATGTAAATTGAATAACTTTCGAGACATTTTAATTTTTGTTCCGCCATTTTTTTTTTAATTTTAATTTTGTACTCTTACTTAGCATCCTCAAAAACACCTCTATACGAATTTTCGTACAATTTGAATAACATTTTCATATTTTGGCCAGCTTTTTGGGATTTTGCCCCACTGTGATGCGTGTGGAAAAAATTTAATTAATGTACCAGCACAACGATTTGTGTTATAATGCGTATAACAACGATTAAACATCTTTTTATTTTTTTTATATTAAGGGAAAAATTCACCTTTTCAAGAATTTTGTTTATTTTTTAAAATATGGTTCAAATGGTGAACTCACTGTGTTTCAATTTTCAGCTAAAAATAAATATAAAAAAATCTGCATATTTAATTAAAATTTGAAAAAAATATAAAAAAAAATTGCATTTTTAAGATTTTTACTACTTTTTAAAATATTAATATTTTTCACCCTTTAAGATTTTCAAATGTGTTTTATACAAGGTTGTGCATGGATTTTTATATACGTCTAATATTATATTAATGAAATTTTTTATTGATATATACAGGGTGTTTTTTTTTTTTAATGTATAGTCATATAACAAAAGAATGTCTGATCCAAATGACTTGAAATTTCACCAATATGCAAACAAAGCAATGGGAATCTTTTAGGCGTGGTAAAAAACCTTAAAATCAAACCGGCAGAGGACACTGTAACTGTATATGCAGTAAAGTCAGGAGATGATCTTTCACACGACACACACGGATTTGCGATTGGAATGTGAAGCACGCATGTCTCCTGTTCATTATTCTACAGATATCCTTGGCTATGCCATTAACGATGAAAATGGCGAACAGCACATTGCAAATCTCTTGTGTTAGTTGTGCAGTTCTGTACGAATGCTTTACTCCATATTTTTATTTTGTTCAGTTTCTGTGAAGATATTCGCGGTCCCTTTTTCCAATTCGTTCTGTATGATTTTGATATGCGTAATAAAGTTTTCTTTTTCTTAAATTGTTCCCACTGTTTTCCAGAATGTAGTAGTTTGGGAAATGGGACTACCAGGGGCGTCGCCATGGGGGGGTATGGGGGGGAGCCTCCCCCCCAATATATGTGAAGTTGGGAAATTTGAGCTTAGAGTTGGGAAAATTTAGATTTTTGAAAGACTTTCTTTTTTTTAATAATTACAAGAAATATATGAACTTTTTATTCTTTCGGTGACAATGGTTTAGCAAACAAGTTAAATTATCAAAAGAAATCAACCAGACTCAATTTGTCATTGTATTTCTCTGTTCTATGAAAACATCATACACTTATTAGACCTAAATGTCTCTGCTCCTGTGTATCAATATCTGACTCTAAACAGCTTTCTCCACTCCTTTGTTTCCTCCAAAACTTTCATTTCTGAAAAATTTCAAATTATAGTCCGTGACTTTTATGTTACTTTCGTATGAAAATCCATAATGGCTCATATACTAGAAGTCTGTCCGGGCCTGGGCTTGGTCCAAGGTACTGGCATGGCCCGTGGACCGAGCAGGCAAACTTTCAAACAGAGTGCTTCCACCATTCCGATATAAAAATTTAAAAGAAGCTCATAAAATTTGAATTATTTTCAATAAATATGAGTTTCACAAGAATGCGTATAAATGTGCTGCATGAGCCGATTTTATTTTAACAACACTAATGCAAAAATATATTTTGTCCAAAATGTAGAGAACGTCATCGGATAGTTAATCATGTTTGAGCCTGAGCTTAGCTTTTTTTTGCAGACTCGGACAGGAGCACCGTCAGTTTATTACCCCTCCCCCTTTTTAATCCTCAAATCAGAAAAATTATCAAATCATAGATGCAAAAAAAGTAAAAATGTCGAATATGAAGTCGCAAAGGACTGATGAAAACTTTCACTTTAGACAGATTTTTATCTTTGGCGGGAAATTTTCAAGCAATTTTTACGTCAGGAGTACGAAAGGAGGACACTGTGCAACATCAAACACCCTACAGTTGGCGGGGGATTCCCCTCACATCGCCAGGTCCCCCAAAATGGCTTTCCAGATTGTTTATTACACTGTAAAAAATTTTCGGAACGTTATTCAAATTAACAGTAACCTTCCCGATATTATCTGATATGTCAGAGCTGTTTTCACTTTCCGATAGAATCAGGAAATTTTCGGTTTACTTTCCGAAGTGAACGAAATCCTAGCTAACGCATGCGCAGTCCAACTATTTCTCTAGTCGACTGTTTCTGCAACCGCGAGAATCGGAAGTGATATGTTCCCGCCTAATCACCATCACCACTTCGATGTTCTAAAGCATTTTTCTTGCATAAACAAAGTAAGTTTGTGTTATATTATTATTTACTTTTGAGTTTAAAGTTATAATTCAATTCTATTAATATTTATTTTTAACTTGTTTAACAGTTTAATTCAGGTGATTAATTTAGTATTGCATATTTCATTGATGTCCATGAAATTCAGTTTGAAAGGTAATAGAAGTAATACCTATTTTTAAAAAAATGATGATAATACTTTAACATTTACTAAGAAAAAGGATAAATTTCTTACTTGTAAATACATTAAAATATATACATTTCTAGTTTATTTATGGGTGATTCCACAGTATTGCGTACATGACATTTACAAAGTTCATTGAATTATTTGTTTATAAGATACTGAGCTGAATGAATAATTTGAATTGTTACTATAAAAGATAAGTTCTTCAAAATACATTTATATGTTACTGAGAAAAGAATTTAAATTCGAAACAAATCACAAATTATAGACGTTGCAGACATGATGTACGCAGTTTCTATTTTGAAAGTTTTTATACTTTTTAGAAAATGTCAATTTTATTTAAAAAAATATTTTTGATAAGAATTGAATGTATATATAAATTAATTAATATTAGCAATATTTTATTTTTTATAGTTTTTTTAAATGTAGAATTAGTCATTCAAGTTTATGAGTTGCAGACACGACATAAATGCTTTTCATATTAAACGTAACAAAATTTAGATACAAATATCTTTATAATAATAATGCAGTGTTAATATAAATGTAAATATACACATTTGTATGTATTTTAATGATATAATACATACACATTTTTATGTATTTTAATGATATAATACATAAATGATCCTTATTTTATATTTTTATCTATTTAAATTAAAAAACAAAAAGAAAAATTAAACAAGAAAGCTGGGAGCTCTGCCGTTTGCCAATTAAGATTAGCAAGTATTATCAATAATGTTATATATATATATATATATATATATATATATATATATATATATATTAGAGCTATTGTTGAATCAGGGGGAGGGAGTGCTGTTTGAACCAGTGTTGGATAACAAGTTAACAGACCAAAACTAATGGGGGGCAGAGAGGGCACATGCCCTAGGTGCCAGGCGAAGGGAGACCATGTGAACCTGTTGTATTTTGATATTTCTCACGGTATTGTTAAACACGTCCTGTCTGGGTTATGCCAAAATATAGAAGAATTTAAGGATATGGCATAAAGATCCTGTATAAACCGGAATCTTTTTAGATTATTTCCGATTCCACTTACAAGATTAATGAATCAATATTTTACAAAAGAGAATACGTAGTTCAGTATTACATATTTTATTATTATTAATTTTAAATGAAGTAAGATATTAGAAAATTAGTAAAATTATATTTGTAAATATTCTTTACTGAGGAAAGGGGGGGAGGGGCACCAAAATATGTTTGCCCTGGGTTTAGCATACTAACTAAACGATCCAAAGGCGATTCTGCTATGTATTTTTCAAAAATCAAAGGTTTTCGGTTCCGAAAAAAAAAATCGTCCTCTATCCGGAAATTTAGACAAAAAACATACTGCAAATTTCGTTAAATCGCCTCCCAAAAAAATCAATGTCGTAAATCATTCGCAGAAAAATCGTAAATATCGTTTGAGTTTTGCGCAAAAAACACGAATTTCTGTAGATAATCGTGAAAAAACTCAAATTTCGTCTGAAGATCGTGAAAAAAATGTGAATTTCGTCAAACAATAGTGAAAGAACAGAAATTTCATCAAAGATTCGGGGGAAAAAAGCAAATTTCGGATGGAGATCACAGTTTAAACGAAAATATCATCAAAATACCTGCAAAAAAACACATCGCAAAAAAAATCACAACTTTCGCCAAACGATCTCAAAAATTCTGCAATTTTTGTCAAAGAATCACGAAAATTCCGCAAATTTCGTCAAAGGACCGTGAAAAATCTGGAAATTCCCTCAAAAAACCGTGAAAAATTTGCAAATTTCATAAAAAAAACTAAGTCCGATGGTTTCGTTCAAAGATCGCGAAAAATCCACAAATTTCGTCAAAAGGTTGCAGAAAAAACACAGAACCAAAAGTAATTTCCCTCCCCCCCCATTTCTCACACAATCTGCTGTAACTTTTCAGAAAATTTGTTGTGAATTTCAAGGAAGTTTTTGCTTAGAATTAAGTTTGAAGATCCCTTTGACAAATTTGGCATTTTCCCGCAATCCTTTAAAGAATTTAGCGTTTTTTTCCTCGATAATCAACAAAATTGCCGTTTTTTTATGATCTTTTAATGAAAATTTCGAGATTCTTTCATAAAATTCGTGTTTTTTAAGTGGCATTTTGATAAATTTGGGTTTATATGCAGGGGCGTGCAAAGAGAAAACTGTGCTCAATGCAAAATTTCAATTTAGTATTCTTTTTATTCTTACAGGCCAAAAATGATGTTGGTAGTAGAAAATCGGCACCCCTACTTTTCTGCACCCAGGGTGACTCTCCCTCCCCTTCCCAGGTCGCTGTTTATATGGCGATCCTTTCATGAAATTCGCAATTATTCCCCAGTAATTTTACAAAATTCATGTTTATTCCGCAATCATTTTATGAAATTCGCGTTTACTCCGCAATGATTTTACGAAATTCGCGTTTATTCCGCAACCATTTCACAAAATTAGTGTTTATTTCTCGATTTTTTAAAGAAATTTATGTTTTATAGCGATCATTTAAGAAAAAGCGAGTTTTCATTTCGCGATTCTTTGAGAAAATTCGCGTTTCTATCGAGATAATCTAACAAAATTTTCTGCAAATGATTGATGAAATTGATTTTGAAAATATGCATTTAGTCCTCCGTTCAAAAGCTATGAAAAATCGGTTATTAGTATGGAAATTCGGAGATAACTATCCGAATTTCCGAGCTGATAAATGATTATTCATAACTTTTGGAATCGAATGTGTTAACTTTTCGGAAAATTTGAAACGGAATTACTCCGTTCTCGCGACAGAAAATTGCACGAAACTTGTCAATCGATTGCAGAAAAAAATGCGAAATTTGACGATCCATTGCGAAAAATATCGTGAATTCAATCAATTTGTCGCTGTAAAAAACTCGCAAAATATGTCATTCATTCACACGAAAATATCAGAAAATTTGTGATTTTTTTGTAGCGGGAGCCTTCCTCATACGATATTCTTTTGGGTGGGATTTCAAAATTTCAGGCTCGAATCCCGCCATCCCGCCCTGAAATTCAAGTCTTGAATGTGAATTTCTTTAAAATATCTCAGAAAGAATATGTGAATTTTGTCAGAGTATAGCGAAAAGATTAAGTGAATTTCGCCAGAAGATCACAAAAATAAAATGCAAATTTCAATGAAAAATCAGTAAGAAAATGCTACAAAACTAGAACAATCTCTTAAGTTGTATAATTATTTTCAGAGGAAAAAATTTATTGAATTGAAAGACTGAAACCTTTCCCTTTTACGAATGTCAAAAATAGTCGCGAAACAAACATTCACACACACATATGCATAAAAAGTCCTCCAGATTAATTTTAAGTGTGTGTGCAATGATTTTTCATTTTCAAAGGCTGCCAGAACATAAAATGTTTCTGTCCTATCCAGGGTTGGCACGGTTTAAACCAATTGGTTTTAACCATGGTTTAAACCACGGTTTAAACCAACTGGTTTTTTTCTAAAAAAAACCAATTGGTTTTTTAGAAGAAATCCAATGACATTTTCTGTTTTTTCTTGTTTCAGATTATTGGATATAAATAATTTCTACTTTTAACACTTTATTTCAGCAATAAGCATTAGATGTAGTGGGTTTATTGTCTTTTTTTATGCATAGGATTAACTAAAGGATTTTTTTCTCAAGAAGAAAAAAAAAAGAAAAGAAAAAAATTATAGAAGAAATTTAATAACATTTTCTTTTTTTCTTCTTAATTTACATGTTTCAAATTATCGGATATAAATAATTTCTATTTTTAACACTTTATTTCAGCAATAAGCATTAGATGTAGTAAGTTTAGGTCATTTTTTTATGCATAGGTTTAAAATCAGTACACATTGGTGAATATATCTATTGCTCTAAAGAAAAAACTTCAGGTATGTGAATTGATCAAAGATAAAATAGATTCAATATTTAGTATAAAATATTTAATATATTTTTTAAATAATGAAGATTATTTAATACGATTTTAATAACATAACACAATGATCTTTTAAGATTTTGCCTAACTTGTAAAAGACATTTTTCTTGTTTAAGGAGATTATCTGGAAGAATTAAAAGCCAAATAAGAGAGTATTCAAAGACTGGTTGCTAGATGTAGCATTTTAATAATGATTTTTTTTTCTGCCATCTGCTGAATCTATTGAGAAAAAATTTTAATTTCAAATTGTCACTCAAAGAAAAAAAAATCCTAAGAAGTATTTGAAATTTATTATTTGAATAATTGTCTAAAAGAATATTTATCAAACTACAGTTGAGTCTCTATATAACGAAGTCCACCGTTCCAGTAAAAAATTCGTTATATAGAGAAATTCGATGTATAGAGAATGATGTTAAAAATCGTATTTATTGTGTGAAATTTGAACAAATATTATTTTTGATCTTTTGAATAAATAATTTGAAATGTTTAAAAGTAAATATTAACCTAACATTTTATTTCTTAATTATTTAAGCTGTTTCAAAAAAGAGGACAGACATTTATTTGAAAGCTTAATGAAAATCAAATAAGGAAGACTTGTATTCATTTCAGACGAAGAAATCTAATTTTTTATTGTTTTGATTTTAAAATTGTTACGCTCTCAAAAAAATGCTCAAATTTTACCAAGGAATGAAAAATTGCAGTTAACATTTTCCTCCATTTGAAGGCCTCTCTTATGCGCCTCTCATTGATTCCTCTCTTACATCCAACTGACACTGTTTTGAGAAGGATGTGGAAAGATGTGTGGGAGGTGATATGAATTCGTTGGATTTAAAGAACAAGGAAAGAAGTAATAAATAAATAATTTTTAAAAAACCCTCAGCACTGACGATAAATCAAAAATAAGTGATGAAAAATTGATTCCATATGATTTCGAAGCTTTTTAAAACTGTTTAATATGACCAATTTATGGGAAAATTCGATATATGGAGATAGATATTTCGCTATATAGACTGTTTTTAATGTAATCATGCAAAAAGGAGACCGTTCCGACTAAAAATTCGCTATATAGAGAAATTCGATGTATGGAATTTCGTTATATAGACTCGACTGTACATCCAAATGTTTATAATTAGTAATCAAAAGATTGTTAATAAAGATTTTCAGGACATCAATGGTTCACTGTGTAGAACAGTTAATTCTTTGAATATAAGACTGTTTACTAAAACTGTTGAAATAAAAATATGATTTTTTTCAATTTTCTATATAAATGCACTGTAATTACTTAATTTAAATTATTTTAAAATTAAGTTACACTGCTTACAAACCAATAATGTCTATTTTTATCAATAAATATGCATGTATATATAATAAGAAAGGATGTTTTAAAAAAACCCGGTTTAAACCAAAAAAACCGTTTTTTTGGGGGTTTTTTTTCAAAAAAACCTGGTTTTTTTTCCAACCCTGGTCCTATCAGAAAATCGCCATTTTCACATTCAGTTCATGCACTTGGCACACCATGTTAAAGAAGGCCAAATCATGCTTACAATAAATAAATTAAAAAAATATTTTTTTTTTTCTAGAAATCATGGTTGAATGTAGCAGAAAATAAAGTTGAAGTCCCAGTTTTTTTGTCCATAAAATGAGGCATGAAGTACCTGAGCATTTAAAAAAGGTAATCCTTAAAGCTTTATTTTTGTTATATTTTAATTAAAATAAATATGTCAGACGAGTCAAGTCTCCAGATTTCAACAGAAAACTCTTAATTTTCACATGTTTTTCTATACTCCTGATTTTTGACATATTTCTCCTGATTTTATGCATATTTTTAAATATTCTATTACAGTAGACTCCCTAAAATCCCCACATAATTTTCGAATGTAAACTATGAAATATTTAGTTCAGATATAATTACAAAATTGGACTGTTTTAGTCTTATATCAATTCCAAACATATTTCAATTTGTAATTTTTGTTTTTACTGAATTCCTGTTTTTTCATCAAGGAAAAATAAATTTAATTTATTTCTGAAAAATTTAAGATATTGCTGATATCACTGGTAATTACAATCTTACCAAATATATTTATGTACTAGTCAAGTTTTTTTTTGGTTATTAAGTCTGACCGTAAAACTTCCATATTTTATTATTTTGATATGAATTAGTAATGTGCCTTTATGAAGGTTTAATGATTAATTTCGGAAAAGTACATTTCATCTGCATAATGGAAATGTAATCATACCTTAATAATTATTAACTTGAACTGCTTTTAATACTTTAATCATTTTGAAAATTATGTAATTTTTTATTATTTTAGTATATTAGTTATTTTATTTTTTATTATATTGTAAGCATTCATTATAGTTTTGACTGCATTATTAATTACATTTAAATTGCTGTTTTAAAAAATGTAAACAAAGCAATGACCAGAAATTTGCAAAATTCTAAAATCCGCACAACCTCTGGTCCCAAGCTGTGTGGCTTTGACGGAGTCTACTGTATTTTACAATCAATTGTATTGTGATTCAGAAATGCAAAATTCCAGTACTAGTATAGGTGTAATTCTTTACTGTGATTGATCATAATACAGTCCACTCCCTCTAATCTGCAACCCTATAATCCGCTCTATATTTTAGATGTAAACAAACAGTTAAATTCTCCTTTTTTTAACCAAGATGCACACTTTGACTATAATAAAGGTTGGACTGTACTGATGAATTTAGAAATTTTTAATGCATTTCTGCATTTATTAAAAGAAAATGTTTTATGTATCTTATAAATAACTATTAAGACTGCTATCTTCTGAGCACATTTGCTGACTATGTAAAAGATAGATAGCTCTTGAGGATAAATATCTTATTTTTTTAGAATAAACAAACTTATGTTACTAATCAAGAAATTCTGACTCTTATTGGCATCAAGATTAAACTGCATAGCATAAATAAAAAATGATAAAGCAAACAACCATCACTGTGATGTTTGATAGATTTAAAAATAAAAAAAATGTTTTCAATTAATTTTATATTATTATATCATTTAAATGTGTTCCTATTGACTATAGCTTTTTATGTATGAAAAAGTATTTTCTTTCATTTCTGTGTTATTTATTTGCTGCATATTTACTACATTTGTTGATAAATTCCAAATATTAGAATGTAAACAAAGAAATTACCTATAATCCGCGAAATTCTATAATCCGCAAAACCCTTGGTCCCAACCTGTACGGATTAGAGGGAGTGTACTGTAGTATTTTATGAGATAAACTACAATCAGATTCTTAAAAAACTATGATGGATTTTTAAGATTTACTGTTTTTGCATGTTTTGGATTATTAATAATTTGATTCATTTAAGGCTTATTTACGATTTTTACTATAGTTTGATACATGTTAACAAACTGCCACCTTCCCTGTAATACGTAGTCAATTTAAAATATGTTAAAACATCATATCGATCAACTACAAGAAAAGTGATAAATCTCGCAAAAGTTCATGCTATGTTTTATTCCGCTAATCATTTTATTTCATCATATGTGTGTCTTGCTACACAAACAGTTTCATAAGTGAAGTTATATGGAAATTTACTTTTTTAATGATATATCCATTTGTGACTTCTGACCACAGAAGTGAGGTGGATTGTGTAAGGAGGTATTCAACACTCGATACCTCGTTCTGCATCCTCATTCTTGAAGATTTTGTGTTTTTATGCATGTTTCCATTTCTGCATGCAGAACTAACTGCTATACAGTATAATTATGCAAATTGTCTTTTGCCTCTCATTTAAAATTTACTTTTGTTGAGATGTGTCACTATTCTTGCGAGTGAACAATATGTTTAAACGCATTATACTTGCAAGGAATACATATTTTCCTTATTCAAGTAAGAGTGACATATTTCTTTTTAATCATTGGGAGAATTAAGCATCCCCCCCCCCCCCTTGTGATGAAGAAAGAAACTATATGAGTGGTGTATTGTTATTAAGAAATATATCCTCATATCAATATTAAAATATTAAAAACGATATTTAAAAAAATTAACCTAAACCTTACATAATTTAAAGTTGAAATTTTGAAAAAAAAAAACCCGTTGAATTTTTGATTTGGGCAAAATCATAACAACCCTTCTTTAAGTTAAGTATGCTAAATTTATATAGTTTCTTTCATTAATTGCAAATAAGAGATCGATTAAAAACTTTTTCTTTTCCTTCTTTACAGCTAATTTTTTTTTTCTGAGGGGGGGGGGGGAGAGGCATTTTATTAATGCTTAGAAATTCCTTTTAAATCTGGTTCTTTTGAAATATATTTAAATTCGCATTTATTTTTGCATTGATAACTTAGATTAAATATTGATACAATTGTAAAATCATGAAAATTTTTGAAACACCCATAATGGGTTTTTTCAAGTGGGCGCGGGCTGGTTTTTTCAGGCTGGGGCCCCATGGCAACGCTGGTCATCATCCTAGTCATTAATAAAAGTATTTGTTATGAGAACTGTTGTAATATTTTAAGTCTTCCACAAATATGCTGCAACACTCTGCTCGGTCCATTTAATGGCCGACAGTCCTAATAATTCAAATTCTATTTAACCAAGTTATCAAAATTTTTGCTATGTCAAAGAAAAACTAAAAAAAAGTAAATAAAACTCCATGAAATAATACATTGGTTGATCGCAGGCAAAAAAATGCTGCGCAGTTTTTGATAGTTGATACATAGAAAGAAAATATCACAATTTGCAATCAGCTGCAGGTAAATATAGCCAAATTTGCCATTGGATTGACTATAAAAACTGTGAAATTCATTGCTCAAAAGCAGAAAAAATATCAACAAATTTTGCCAGTCGCAGGAAAAAGCCACAAAGTTTGTCTCACTACTAAGGTTTTGTCAACTGGTCCTGGGGGGGGGGGGGGGGATTTATCAATGGGTAGTTGGTCAATCGCAGAAAAAGCTCTGCTCTTTTGGCAGTTGCTTGCAGAAAAGCTGCAAAATCCACCAAACGGTTGAGGATTAAAATTATTGTAGAAGATTTAAGTTTACCCATGATTTTCTCCAATCAGTCTCAAGAAAGGTCTCAAAATTTACCTATCAGTACAGGGAAAATATCGTAAATTTTTATAAAAGATGAAATTGCACTCCTACACATACAAAAAAAAATCTCTCTCTTTTTTTTTTTTTTTTTTTTTTTTTTTTTTTTTTTTTTTTTTTAATTCCCACAAAACATTTTTGATCAGCTGAAGGTTTGTTGCAAAATATTTTACTTTGAGGTATAGTTTATGTTTTAACAACTTATAAGTCAATAGATAAAGGTTTTTAAGTTAAGTTTTCGCATGCAGGACATTTTGTCCTTTTTCCATGGAATGCCCTAATATGTTTCTAAGTTAGTCTTAATTTTATGCTCCGTCTTCTGGTATTTATTTTCTTCTATTGTATATAGTTTTTTTTTTTTCAGGAAAACTTGTATTTTATATAATTTAGTTTATAAATTAATCCATTAAAATTTGTAAAAGGCTACTTTGCTTCATTGTATCCAAATTATGTGAAATGTAATGCAAAAAAAAAAAAAAAAAAAAAAAATTACTACTTGATTATGCCATTGACTAATTTCACCAAATTATGCAAATATCCAAACTAATCACTAAATTATACAAATTGGCATAATTTTTATTTAAATAATGAAAAAGCGAGTAAATTAGTATAATATTGATAAAAGTATAAATTAAAAATCACTGATGATGTAACGTTCTTGTTAAGTGTCAAGTGACATTTACAATTATCCATTTTTTGTATTTTATCATAGGCGATAGATTTTGGTTGAAAAAATAATCAAGTAGTACAAAAGAAAAAAATATTTATGCAAAAATTGCTTGAGTTTTTGGATAGAATGAAGCAAAAGATATTTATTAAAATAAAATTAGTTTAATAAAATAAATGCATTTAATACACGCTATAAGCTCAGTGAAAGTGTGATATATTTGAATGTGTATATGGAAAGTAAAAAAAAAATTGTTTGAATGTTTAAATATTTTTCAGAAGACAAAAGAAAAAAGTTGTAATGTAATTTTAAAGCAAATCCTTTTTAAAGTCCCACCACAGGATCACTTAAATTTTAATATAAAAAAAAAAATCCATCTTTTGAATTTATGAAAGAAGTTAATAAAAAACACCAGTGGGTAAATTTTATCTCTTTTTACATCCAAAATAATGTTTGTACTGTTTATATAATTATGTAAATAGAATATGAAATTTCTTTTTCATTTATATTAATAGCAGAGTATCACACAGAATTTGATATATTTAACAATTTAAAACCTAAATGTAATATCTTAAAGCTCCCATAAGGTAATGCTGTATCCCACTTTTAACTCATTTAGGGTTTTTATTTTTATATTGATACATGTACATTTGTTTTAATAATTTAGAATATCAGTCTCAGCAGAAAATAAAATGTATCTCTGTTTCAGAAATGATTATACTAAATACATTTTCTTTCCAGGCATAAAACTACTTCCTTGGCCTACCACATTTCTAATTCCAAAAGAGAATTTTCAACAGATTGATCACAATGATTGATGAGTTGCTGTGGTTGACAAAAAGTCAATTGTTCAGACATCTTTCAAACGAAATTAAGGAATATACATTATTCCCCAATATGAAACAGCCGGACATCATAGTTCGTTTACTAATATATGAATATCTTTCCCTAAAATCTTACATTGGGAAAGGTCATGAAAGTTGGAACATCAAGGTATATGATAAGGTGAGAGAGGATGTCAGGAAAAATAAAGATTTAGTGCCTACTCCAAGAAGAAAGGTTTGCACCGACAAGTTATTGCTGGCACCAAAGAGGCAAAGAAATTTGTCTTTGGAGTGCATTCCATCACAAGTCAACATCAACAGTGAAACATTTCAGTCTTTTCTTATTTCTTGTTATCGGGAACATTTTTAACTATATTGGAGTAAATATGGTTTCAGAAAAAAGTATTATTATCGAATGTAATGGATTTTTGGAGGCAGTATCTGTAGCAGTAGGAATGTATTTTGTGTGTAATATTGAATACCCTAAACGAGCAACAACCACATATTTGTTTTATGAAAGTTGCATTCTGAAATTAATCCCTGAAACATTTCCAACTAAATTAATTACTTTTTGTAATATTTTGTCGAAGTTTTAAGTCTTATTAAAATCTTTCTGACTGATATTTTTAATTTTTGAATAAAATATTAGTTCAATAAATCATTTTGAATAATTTTTTTTGTTGTTGTTGATGCTTCATAAGTATTTAGCTTTTATATACTTTTAAATTTGAGTCTAATTTAAGATCAATAGCTCATAGCTGTTTTTTTTAATAATATGTTATCTTTGAGCTAGAAACAATGTGTTTCTTTGTGTACAGTCTATTTAAAAGAAAGCAGAGGTTTTTTACATGCATAAAACTGGTATGTATTTAATAATATTAACATTAATACTTAGTCATATGCATAAACTTACATGAATTACTGATGTTACAAATATTGCCATTTAAATCATGAAAACTAAAGCATTTTTAATTACATATTTTACTAAGAACAATTACTGACATAATATAGCATGGTCGTTTCATTATCTGCACTTCTCTACAAATTTGCGTTTTTTATATGCTGGTTATATAAGATATCATCTTTTTATTAATATAATAAGTATTTTAATTTAAAAAATTATGTGTATATTTTGAAATATTTGCTTAGTGTGTCAAAGTATTTTTGCTGTTAAAAATTATATCGGTAATGCTGACAATAGTTATTTCAATAAGAGAAGTAGAATGTTAAATATGTTTAGTGTTATCACTTTTATAATTTATATTCATAAACATCATAATGGGATAACTGAGTTCAAAATTGGACAAATTATTGAGTTAAAAAATATTTTTTATTCAATGTTCAATAAGTATAATTCTTAACAATTTGTCATAAATACCTTGTTAAAATAAACAAATAAAATAAGTAAAATAATTATTTTAGGTACTGTTTATATAAAAAAAATGCCTTTCTGAAATAGTTAAATATATTAATGTTTTATATGACCTCTGAATCCCATTAGCTATATTTTGTGAAAGTCTTCATGCACTGATATGCAAAATAACCTAAAATAATCAGTCTTAAGGGTCCTGTCCCTGCCTGCATAGACACTTGTGAGCTAATGCTATTCCTGTAGGGTGGCATTTTTCTAATAAATCTTTCTCATTTTGACATTTTTAAATAATTTTCTTTGCATTGTATGGTTGATGTCCTTCACAAGAACACTCCTTGCTTACTTTTACAATTTTTGGTCTCAAGTATTTTTTTATAAAGTTACTTTCACTTTCTGACGGGTTCTGAAAGTGAAAATAACTTTATAAAAAATAATTGTGACCAAAATCAAAAAGTAATCAAGGAGCCATCTTATGAAGGACATCAATTTTATACATGTCTGAATTGACATGCAATACATATACCAAACACAAATAAGGAAAGACTAAATAGGGTTTGCAAGGATTCTGGAATATCTCGATAAGCCCTGGATTTTTGTTTTTATTTTCCAGTACTGTATTTTTTCCATCATTTTGTTCAAGAAAGAAATTGAATCAAAATATTGGGAGGGGGGGGGGGGAATCTATGATGTAAAATAGTGACTAAATACAGCAAAATGGTCCTGAATATTTTGGGGAGACTTGAAGTGGAAACTCTGATCATAAAAGACAATATGTAATCATCTAGGTTAGGTAACAATGTTGACTCAAAAACTATTGTACAATTTTTTTAATGTTTAAAGTCTTAAAAGGGAAAAAGAAAAGAAATGATGCATGCAACTCAAAGAAAAATTGAAAGTAAGCATATATGTTTATTAAATTTCAATATTTGCATAGATAATGCACAAGTAGAACAATAGTAATAAAATGTTCCTTTTTTTCAATATATACTAAAGAACAAAAATATTTATCATGCATTCATAACAAAAATGTATGGCATAATATTCATAAAGAAGTGTATTACAGAGTTATGTAATCTGACAAGCTTTTGAAGGAACGGTTTTTAGGTGAGTTATGTAAGAAATCCTGTATATTGCAATGCTTTCGTTTATATAAATATATATACTTCATTTTCTTGTCGCACGATAACTGCGATAATTTTGTATGGATCATTTTGAAATTAACACAAAAAATTAAGAAGCCTTAAGGTTTCTGTTCCTGCAAGCAGAGACGCTCTCAACTAATGCTCCTCTTAGAAAGAGATTATTTTCTAATAACAGTTTTGCATTTAGAGATTTTTAAGTATTTTGTTTATTTATTATTATTATTTTGGCATTGGATAGCTGAGGTCCATCAAAGTTGCTTTTGCTTTCAAAACCGGTTCTGAAAATAAAAGTGTCATTCTAAAAGATATCTGCAACCAAAATAAAAAAAAGCACCAATGTAAAGAACCTCAGCTATCCAATACAGAAAAAGAAAGAAAAATAGAAACGAGTTATTAAGAAATAACCTCATAGAGAAAACACTAGCTTGCAAGTGTCTTGGTTTGCAGGAAAAAGAGCCTTAAATTCGTTCATGGACTTGATCAAACCATGAAGGTAAAAGTTAGGGCTAAGGGACATTTTTTGAGAAACAGAAAAATCATCAGCATTTCCTTACTATGAAAAATTGTGAGTTCCATATTGTACTATTAATGCATCAAAGATTGGTGGCTAACAACATGCGTTTGAAACGCATTTCATATTGCTAATAATTATTTGAAGATGAGGGAAAAAGTTTTTGCAGTGAAAAAAGATCTCCAATCATTACAGATATCATAACCTAGTAGATTTTTTCTGAATGTTTTTAATATTTACATTTATCATTTTTCAATCTGACACCCCCCTTCCCCCCCACAAAAAAAGTTATTTAAATGACTCATAATTTGTGTTATCTCACCTGAAAAATTGGATTGAAATTAACTGGATTATGATTCTGTGTTCATTTAATTTTTATGTACAGTTAGCTTATGATTTTTTACACAATCTACTTCTACTTTTAAGCTTTGTTGAATGGAATTTTCTAAATAATGAATTTGCATTGCAAACCCAGAAGACAGTGTTTGTGGGAAGAAGTTACAGATGCCGTTTAGATTTATCATGTGTATCTCATGCTTAAGTTGTAAAAAAAGTAATAAAAAGCTGTAAGTTTAAGTTGTAAAAAAAAAAAAAAAAAAAAAAAAAAAGTCCTAATTATAAGAATTTCTTAAGATTATTAGAATTTCCTGTCTGCTAAAGGGTTGACTTACTCTCAGTACTTTGCTGTATTAAACAACCTCTTAAAACAGAACTGCAGCAAATTTTTAATAAGTTTTGCTAGAGGAATTTTTGGGGGGTAGTTTGTTTCCTCCAGTGCATAAGACTTAGCAGCAATGTCGGTAATAAAATACATTCATGTTGCACACACAAAAATATAAAGAAAAACCTCTAAAAAATAATGTTCATGTGTGTTTTGCGAAAAAAGGGGGGGGGGGATCAGTTCTCGAAGTTATTATTTTTTTTATTAATAATATTACTACCTTTTTTCTTTTTGAAAATACAGGCCACAGCTAAATTTCTTTCAGATATAAATTTCTTTTTCTTTTGATTCCCTAAATCTGATGTTAACAGTGCAGTTACAGTATTTTTATTATAAAGTTAGTATGCTATTTTCAATTGTTTCAGTCTTTCATAAGTCCAATAATGCATATTTTTATTGCTGACTTCAAATTAAGGATGAACGTGAAATTTTCAGTTGTGCCACTATCAAAGCAAAACAGAATATTAAAAAATGCGTATAAATATTTTTCCGCGATGTTTTCGAATATATACGGAAACATCGCCGAAAAATATTTGAGCACATCTGCACTACAGTGACAGTCGATTTCAACCGAAAAACATTTAGCTAAAACATGAAACCTTTTTGATATATAATAAAAACTTTTATACATATTCAGGAACATTCTCGATTCCAAATGAAATGTTCCATATATATTCCGAAACCTTTCCGTTCCGCAATGAAAGATTGGCTACACAATCTGAAAACTTTCCTATCCTTAATGGAAGCTGTACTATGTTTTCAGATATATTCAGAAACTTTTCCGATCAGTAATGAAGTATTTTCGATATATTCAGAAACTTTTCCGACCTGTAATGAAATATTTCCGATATATTCAGAAAGTTTTCCGATCCATAATGAAAGGTTTAAGATTATTCAGAAAGGTTTCAGATGTATACAAAAAGCTTTCAGATATATTCAGGAAGGTTTCGGATACATTCAGAGACTTTTCATTACGGATCAGAAAGGTTCCGTGTTTTAACCGAAACACTTTCCTGTTCGAATCAGAAACCTTTCCGTTAGTATCGTGCAGCACAGGTCTTCGTTATTTTCAGAAATGTTCCTGAAAATTTTTTACAGTGTACCTTGTTCATAGTCATATAATAACAAACATCTTCATTAATCTCTCACATTTTCTTCCGGAAGTTTTTTTTTTTTTTTGTAATAGAGGCTGCGATCAAAAATGTCTGTTTTCTTGTGGGGGGGGGGGATGTCTCCCCTGCCCTCCCCAAATGGCTCTCCTGGACTCGGGTTAGGCCGAGATAAGGATTATTTTTTTCAGCATAGTTGAGTCGGGACGGAACTGGACTTGGTTGCTCTTGGCATGTGTCGGGCGGACAGTTTTGCTTTGCAAAATAAGTAATAATGATAACGAACTTTTGGTAAGGGGAATCATCGGAAATGTATCTTGAGGTGGTTCTCAAATTCCCTGTTGAATAACACAAAACTTTCTGAAACATTTTCTGACTCATTTTTAAAAGAAAATGCATAACATTGACAGGCCTGAAGTGATTGGATTGAAACGATTTCGAATTGAATAGCGTTTTCCATTTTTCGATAAATAAATTACTTATCCAATTACAGGCGATTATTGTCACACAACGACAGTTTTCTCTTCTTTACTTGCTATGACGTTTTGAAAATCGAATCAAAAACTAATATTTGACAGCCTTTTCTGAAATATATGTTGCTTTCATTCCAAGAAAAAAGAAAGCGCCATTCGATAAAATTTTTTCTAAATAAGAACATCTGCCAATTTTATGCGTTTCCGAACAAAAGTGAATTGAGAAATGCGCAAGAAATAATTATTTTAGATTCTTTTTATCAGCATTCTTTAGAAGAATCTTAATTGTACGTTAAGAAAAATCCGAATTTTTTGTAGCTATCAAATTGGACCGGATCGGGCCTGGTTTAATTGTTTTTTACGCAAGCTGATCCTGTTTTCAAAGATTTTTGTTCAGGCCGGCCCCTGAACTGTGAAAATATAGATCCGGCTCGAGCCAAAGTTTTAATCTTCAAATCGGGCCGTGCTGGGCCAAAATAGCTTATATGTAGTCGGGACCGTGCTCGATCTGGAAATTCCAGCCGGAAAAGACATGTATAGCAAAGACAGTAAACAAAAAAGGGAATTTTTAAACTAATGATGGTTGACGAAAGAAAAGAAATCGCAATAGATCTTTAAAAATAAAATTAATAATTCCAATTATAACATATTCTACTGTCAAAATGAAAATAAAACAAGAAAATATTCACATCTTTTCATATTTAACCCGTCGTCGTCGCGTCGCCGGAAAATTTACAACGGCTTTAGTCGTCGAGTCAATCTAAGCTTAAAAATCTGTAAATTTTATTTCAAAATAGCAATCTATTCTAATATTGTATTTCCGTTTTATGCTAATCTCAAATAGTATTAAAAGAACTTGGAATAAGTAACTTTGAAAAAAAAAAAAAAATAAATAAATAAAAATATTTATTCAGGCGCCAAAAAAAAAAAGAAAAGAAAAGCTGGAGTCCTAATTTCTATAATAGTAGCTACACCTGCTATATTACGTAACTGGGCAACAATATCCAATGAGTTTTCGCCAGAAAAAATACTGGTAACCCTTTGTCGTCAAGAAAAAATAATCATAAAAGCAAATATGATTTCAAAAAATTTCAAAAAAAGAAACCTGTGATATAGTTCTTGAAGAGGGGTGCAGAGTATTGAATAAACTGAATAATGAGTTAGAATTTTCAATTGAAGGCAGTGGAAGTGCCTCTGAAATAGTAAATCATAATCCTGGTCTACATCCAGATACTTTAAATGAAAATCAGAAAAATTATTTAATTCAGTTAGTTCCACATCAATCTAAATTAGCATGTTTTCCTTCTGATGGAAAAAACCGGTTTAATCCCCACTGGTATACAGAATTTGAATATTTAGAGTACAGTACAGCAAAGCATGCTGCTTTTTGCTTTGTATGTTGTCTTTTTCCTGTTGGTATAGGTCGTGAAAAAAGAGAAGATGCTTGGACTTCAACCGGAGTAAAAGTATGGGGTAAAATGAAAAGTTGCGGAAAAGATAAATTAGGGAAGCTCCAACAACATTTCTCATCTCAAGCTCATAAGTCTGCTCTATATGATTTTTGTAATTTTCTTGTAAAGAAAAAACATATTGATGTCTTAATTGACAAATCAAAAAGACAAGTTTTAATTCAGGAAGAAAAAGTTCGAATGCACAACAGAGAAGTTATCAAAATTTTAATGGATACTTGTAAAACATTCGGAAAGCAAGGATTAGCATTTCGAGAGTCAAACACCGATGATATTAATAAAGGAAATTTTTGCGAAGTGATACAGCTTATCTCAAGGCACAATACTACAATGAAATGTTGGTTTGAAGATAAAAAATTGAGACCATATCATGTTACATATATAAGTCCAGAATCTCAAAATGAAATGATAAATTTAATAGCATCTGAAATTCGTCAGGTAATCACTTCTGAAATAAAAAATAGTTTATGTTTTGCAGTTTTGGCCGACACAACTCCAGATCTGTCACACAAAGATATAATGTCTATTGTTATCCGAAGTGTAAGTAATGAAGGTGAAATTAGGGAAAGATTGGTCAAAACAATTGAATGTAGTGACAAAACTGGAAAGGGAATGGCAGATTTAATTTTACAGTGCTTAAATGAAATAGAAATTGATTATTCGAAGCTTGCATTCCAGTCTTATGATTTTGCTCAAAATATGTCCGGGAGGTTCAATGGTGTACAAAAACATATATCTGAGATTATCGGTCACAGTGTTCCTTACATACCTTGTCAAGATCACCGCACTAATACTGCTCTAGAACATGCTTGCAACGTTAGCATATTAATTCAAGATTTTTTTAACATCCTTGAAGAGCTCTATGTCTTTTTCACATCAAGTACAAAAAGATTTAAGCATTATCAGTCAAGTGTAGAGAACATTGATAAAGTAATTCAACTTAAAAATCTATCAAAAACCAGATGGACCGCAAGAGCTGAATCGGTCAAAGCCTTAACTCAATCGTTTGAAATGGTGATAGAACTATTAGAAAATATTTTCAATGAAAAGACTTTTGATTCCTCTACTAGAACAAAAGCATTTGGAATTTATAAAAAAATGAAAACTTTTGATTTTATTGCATCATTTTTTTTCAGGAAAAACATCTTAAGCAAAATAAAAATTTTAACTGAAATTCTGGAGACACCTGATTTTAACGTCATTGACTGCATTGCGATAATAAAAAGTACTGTCCAAAGCTTACAAGCAATTAGTGATGATCCCACTGGAATGAATAATCTTATAAAAAGTTCAATTGTATTCGCTGAAAAAATGGGGATAGATGTTGAATCAGACTTCCGAAAACACCATAGAAAAAGGGTTCCACCTAAAAAAATTGATGAAAACAATAGAACAGCAATGGACATAGATTTAAATACTTTTTACAGGAAAGAATTCAAAGAAGTTTTGGACACATTAATAATGGGTTTCAATGACAATGTTTTATGTATCAAAGATATTATTGAACCGATACATTCGATTTTTAAGCTACCATTCACCAAAGCAAATTTGAGCATAAGTAATCTAGAAAAAGTTATTAACATGTTTCCTCCTGGATCTGATAAACCTGACATACACGACTTGCAGAGTCAAATGGAAATACTTTTTGACTTGTGTTCAAACAATAATGTTGACTCTCTTAACGGACTTTTCGTTCATGCCAAAAAATTCAAAAATTATTTAGGTCAAGCCTTCAAACTGTGCATTTTAACATTCACAGCAGCTTATGGTGTTGCGTCAAATGAAAGGACATTTAGTCAGCTAAAAATTATAAAAAATGAATTACGAACTACCATGAGCGATGACAGACTGGATAGCTTAATGCTTTTGAAATGTGAAAATAAAATAGCGGACTTACTTAAACTGGACGATGTGATCAATAGGTGGGCTTCTTTGAAGAACAGAAGGATCAGTGTTAAATGAAAAAAATTACAATGTAAGTGTTCATTAGCAATCGTTACAATTTTTCTTTATGTAACATTTTTTGTTTCATATTTCATATATTTATATAATTTTTTTTGAATGTATGCAATGTCTCTAACTTTGAATCTTACATTTATTGCATTATTTGAAATTGTTTCTTTAAACTTTGTGGTAAAAGTATAATCTTTATCTCTTTTTCTTCTGATCTTTATTTTCATGCTGAAAAAATAGCAATAAATCGTTTTTTTTTTTTTTTTTTTTTTGGAAAAGAAATTATTTTTAATGCATAAGTATTGTTATCATTATAAGCACATTGCATTGTATAATTTTAATTGGAAATTAGAACAATATTTTTCAAGTTGGGAAAATTCTTGCCAAAATTCTGCCAATTCTCCATCTGCAGATGGAGAAACAGCTATTAAAGTTATCTAAAGGTACTCAGCAGTTTCTTGCAGTAATAGGGTGATTCCCAAGGATCAAGTAGTTCCAATAAATAGTAAGTAATCAAATGTTGCTACTTTTTATTTTAAAGAATTTATTTTTGAGTTACCTTAAGTTATCCGATTAAAAGTCTGCACAGACCTGGGCCGGGCCCGAAACTCGAATTCAGGCCAGTTTCCTTTCATTGACCGCAATCTGGTAAAGTCAGGGTCTACCCGCCCCCCTCCCTCCACACAAACTCAACTCCTAAGCCTGAACATTTTTTTAAAATCATATTAATCTGAAATTTGATTAATTATTATCGTTTTGATGTTCACATTAGAAATCTGACCAGACTCGCAAACCGATTTCCATTACTGACATTTGGGCCGGGCCGGGTTTAGTCATTAATCTTTTTGGGCCGGGCTGGGTTCGGGCTTTATTTTTTTCCTGGAGTATCGGCCCGGGTCTAACTTATTTTTCTAACTACTAAACTAAACTTTGCATATTTAATATTTTTACACCGTTGCGTAGGAAAAAAATGCACTTTTAAACGAAATTTGTTTGTCACTTTGTCACTATTTGTTTTTAAATTATTATTTTAAAGTTTTTATTACTTTTTTGTCATGGTGTCATCAGAAGTATTCCATTTTTGGACATTAAATATGGACTAATCAGAAAACGAAAAAAATAAAATAAGTTGCGTAATTCAACCAAATAAAGATTCAGATATACTTCAGATTTCCCAGTTCTCTACTGAGGACAAAAACTATTTTCCAAATAGTTAAAAATAAATCCCATTTTTTTACGGTAAAATATTACCCAGTCCTGTTGCAGATTTCCTGCACTAAAAATAGCAAGACGGGATTTTTAGTAGCTGAAAAATTTGAAATTTCATAGAATTTGAAATATCCTGAATAGATAATTTTTTGTGAAAGAACAGGGTTTATTTTAATGTCCTTCTTTGACTCTGGAATTTTTTTTTTTTTTTTTTTTGGAAATACAAGTTAAAGGATGAGAGTGGCGTGCTATATATATATGTCTTTTTGAAAAAAAAAAAAAAAATGCCTTATCTAAAATCTATTCACAACTTGTATACTTTTGTGATTAGAAGAAATATGCTTCTAGCATCAGAGGAACAGGAGTTTCCATTATATCTATTTTAAATAATCCGATATACATATTTTTTTCACCATCCACTTTTTCACTATTCAGATTGTTTTGTAACCAGTCATGGTTTTTAGAGTTGTACAGAATATTTTACTAGTACGTGTGTGTTCCTTAAGGCTACCGTTCCGTTTGGCGAAGACACTTGCGAGCTAATGTTAAATCTGATTGATTTTTTATTATTTATTTATTTATTTTGGAATATCTCGTTTGCATTTCGGTATTTTAAAATATTTTTTTTTCATTGGATAGCTGTCTATATTCAGCTTTTTTTTTTTTTTTTTTTTTTTTCTTACCTTTCCAATTTTGCCTGCGGATTTTTTTTAATGAAGTTATTTACATTTTCGGACCTCACGTAACATTTTCGGTTTCGAAAGGGAAAACCTGATCATAAAAAAACTGCAATAAAGTATAGGGATCGACCCCAGCTATCCAATTCAATACAAATATATATATGTGTGTGTATGCGTGTGTTTAGAGATACCAAAATACAAATGAAATATTTAAAAATCTTCCCATAGCTTTAAAGTAGACAGCTTAAGGTGTTCTTAAATCAAAAAGGGAAACTTTGTGACACATGCATTAATTTATTTTTGTTCGGAAATGCATGAAAATAGCAGGTGTTGTTATTCAGAAACTGTCTAATTGCACTCATTCTTTTGTTTTTTAAAAAAACACAATAGATTTTTCATAACAAGCCTATAAAGTTGACACTTTGAGCCTATTTCACGACGAAAGCAGAAAAACCGGTCGAAAAGGAGGAGAAAAACGGGTGATTGCGTCATCGAAATAGCTTATAACTCGATAAGTAATTTAATTATCATAAAATGGAAAAACAAGTTCAAAGATAAAAATCGCTTTCATAGTCAGGCATTAAAATTTTATAACTTTCTGTTAAAAAATGTATTTGTAAATGTGTCAAAATGTTTTTCGCTTGTTGAGCGGATCAGTTGAGAACACCCTTAAGGCTACACGGGGCGGATAATTCAAATATCTCACTGAAAATAACATATGACTGTTTTATTATTATTATTATTATTATTATTATTATTTTGTGTATGGGAGTTTTTCAGCGAAACAGATACCTCCATTCACCTCACGTATCATGTATAACTATCAAAACTCAATTTTCACCCATCAGAAAGTACACCTTTGATGCTGAAAAACTGCATTTAAATTTGCTTCCTTAAATTTTAAGAATTAAATAAAATGGTATTAACTTTAAATTTAATGCTGTACCATAAAATCTATAAATTTTATAGCCTTAAAAAAAATTACAATATTTTGGCATCGAATGTCCCCGGAATCAGCTGAAAATTTAAAATCTTATTCCTTATATATTTTTACATTTTTTAACACAGGGGTTTCTTGTAATTGGTTGTAACTATAATTTTATGATTTTTGAATGTTAAAAATCTTTACCATTTTTATGGAAACTTATCTAGAAGAGCATTTTCTTGCAATTGTTGCAGAAACCTACCACGATTTTTTTTTCTTAAAAATTAGTGGTGTACAAAAAACGGACCAATAAGAGTCCTGAAACTACTTTAAAAATTTTAATTAAAAAATTCATTACAAATACAAAACTTCAAATTACAAAAAGCTTGTGTTAAACTACGTATATATGAGAGAAAAACGTGTGTTCAAAATTTCAAAGATGTATATTGCATAGGTTATGATATAAAAATTTATTTAGACAAATAAATAAATAAATAAGTAAATAAATAAAGATTTTTAAAAAGTCAAATGAGGTCTGATATGTTATTATAATAAATAAATTTAATTCTAATATCATCAATATGTTTAATGCATTCCACTATCATAGAAAGGGGTGTCTTGGCTTCATTTTTCAAGAAAAGTGTCTTCAATCTTCAATCTTTCTTTTGCATTTTTATCAATGAAAAAAAAGTAAAACTCTAAAGTTAAAAAAAGGTTCAAATTCTGTTAAGTAGGGGGAAGTGAGGTACATTGATACAGCTTTTTTCTAAAAATTTTTTTGGTGTCTAGAAAGCAGAACTGTCAAGTTATTTTTCTATGTGATGTCAGCAAAACTTGTGTAGTGTGTTATAAAAATGTACAATCATTGTTTTCTATATTATTTTTGCATGTAATTTTAAAAATATCAAAAAAAGTAATTTGTATCAATGTGCCCCATCCCCGGGGCAGATTGGTACACTTTGATACGTCTGGGAAAAATGGAGACAAAATAACACCAATGCATATTTTTCATAAAAAAATAGTTAGCAAACCATTTTATATTGTACTATTGTATTGTATTCACTATATGTTGGGTAAGTTCGTACGTCTTCTCTTTGCAAAAATACTATAAAATGTTCTATTATAAAGAAATTAAAGTTATTTCACTTGAATAAAAACTAATATTAAAAATTTTTAGCGAAAAATGGTTGGATTAAGGAGTGCATTGTAAAAAAAAAATAATAAAAGGTAATGAAAAAATGAGCTAGAAAAAGATTTAGGTTGTATCAATGTGCCCCGACAAAGACTGTATCAATGTGCCCCATACAGCCATTTTGAATAAAATTTGAGTCTCAAATCCAATACTTCATAATTTACCTAACAAAAAAGAATCAGAAACTGATAAAGAGTAGTTTTACTTGCCAGAGAGAGTATTTTTTTCGGTTGAAAATACTGTAACAGTTTTATAATACCATTTCAATTGTACAACTCAAATTTACTTTTGACCTACAAAAACAATTAATCGCTCATCCCATTTCAACAAACTGGATCATTCCAAAACTTTCTGTATATAGTTGAGTGCACTAGTGAAACTTCCTGTGATGACCCTGTGTGCAGTACAGAGGGTGTATCAATGTACCCCATGTATCAATGTCTCCATCTTCCCCCTAATGTAATTTTTTGTTTAAATTTCCTCACATAAGTTAACAAAGGGTTCAGAGATTCGGGCTTCACTGAAGAATCTCTTTAAATTCTGTTATAAAAAGGCACAATATTTTTTACATTCAATATTCAACCTTTTTATTTATTTATATGTAAGGGTGTATCTAAACTACTGGGCAAAACTTTAAGGGGGTGATAGAACAGATAAAGCCAAATCTATATAATAAAGGCCAAACGTATCTGTGCGTAACGCATACGTCATGTTTTGAATGGCAACACTGTCCGATGAAATTTCGGTTTTGCAATTTTCGCTATTGTAAATTTTTTAACTTCTAGACATTGCACGTTTTCAATCTTTACACCATCGTTTAGAGGAAAAAATGCACTTTTAAATGCCGTTTGTTAGAAAACTGTATCTCAATTTGTTTTTGAGATATTAATTTTTTTGTAGTTTTTGGTTCACTTTCTCAAATGGTGGCAACTTGAGTATCGCATTTATGTGGGAAAGAGAAGAAAAATAGCCATAGAGTAAAAAAGAAAAAAAAATAGAGATACAGTTTAGTGGCTAGAGGTGACGCCATAAATGTAACCCTAAAATTCGCTGCATTGCATCAAACACAACCGCGTGCTTTTCCAAAAAATTAAAAGTTTTAGCGATGCAATTTTAATTGATAACACAATGAAATGCTATTTTATAATCAGATCTTTTTCATTTAGAGAAAAAATGATGCTAAAAAATTCGGCCTGTGTTCCACGTGATTGTTTTGCTTGGGCCGAATGAGAGACCTAAATTGGAAAATTAACGCCCATCAAACCGTTTTAATTGCATACTGCACCTCCATCTATCTCTTTTCGCCATGAAAAATAACAGATCACTGTATATTTTAGTTGTCATTTTTTCATAGCAACTGAAAAAAATAGTAGTTAAAAACCTGTTATGTCAATATATCGTCGGCTATAAAACCCGGTGAATGTTTTTGGTTTTATTTCGTTTTTATCTATGAATTTAATGGACTTTTAGTTCGTTGTAAACTTATTTTACAAAAGATACATCAATTAACCTTTACAAAAATGTATTTTAAAGTATATCTGGGTGTCATATTTCCTTAGTTGTTTTTAAAAACTGAGAATGCAATTTTATTCTTTGGCGAAATCTTTGTCTAATAACTTCTATCTTACGTCTAATATGAAAGTACCGATAATTTTTAAAGCTGTATATGATTACATAAATAATATGTTTCATATAAAATTGCTGTTTGGAATTAGTTGGCAGTTTAAAAAGCATATTACGCAGAAAAAATTTATTAGACTTTCCAATTTTAAATTTTAAAAAAGTTTTTCATCTTTACTTTGTGACCCGGGAAACCCGGGTTCGGTGTACTAGTAATATTAAATGAGAAACTAAGGGTCCCAAATGTCTTCCGAAGGAGATATGCGCCATCAAAGTTTAGGGTCCAAAATTGATTGTAAAAAACGGAAAAATTGGTCTATTCGTTTGCGGTTTTCACGAAAACTATTCTTTATGTCAGTATTATCTTGAAAATAAATTATAAAGATAAATTTCAAAAAATGCCGATAGAAGGCGCTTTAGACTTTGGAATAACGAACAACTATTTTTTACCGTTGTTTTTTGCATCTGATTAAATTTTTTTAGAAGTTTAGACTTAAACTTAAATTTTGAGCTCAAAATCTGTGGTTAAATACTGCAAACTGAACTGTGTTCAATGGGAGTGGGTAGGTTCAAATTTTAAATGATTATAAAAAACAGAAAAATTGGTCAATTGATTTGCGGTTTTCACTAAAATTATACCTTATATCAGTATTGCCTTGAAAATAAATTATACAGAATAATTTCAAAAAATGACGATAGAGGGCGTTTTAGACTTTGGAGTAACATACAACTATTTTTTACCGTTATTTTTTGCATCTCATTAAACTTTTTAGAAGCTTAGACATAAACTTAAATTTTGAGCTGAAAATCTGAATCGTTGAGAGTGGTTAAGTAGCGCAAAATAAACTGTGTTCAATGGGGGTGGGGAGGTTCAAATTTCAAATGATTATAAAAAACGGAAAAATTGGTCGATTCGTTTGCGGTTTTCTCTAAAACCATTCTTTATGTCAGTATTTCCTAAAAAATAAATTTTAAAGATAAATTTCAAAAACTTCCGTTAGAGGGCGCCTTAAAATTTAGAATAACCAACAACTATTTTCAGCCTTTTTTTTTTTTTTTTTTTTTTTTAAATCTAAATAAGTGTTTTAAAAGCTTAGACTTAAATTTTGAGCTCAAAATCTGAATCGTTGTGAGTACTTAAGTAACGAAAAATTGAACTCTGTTCGCAGGGGGGGAGGGGGGCGGGGTAGCATTTCAACTCCTGAACACAGTTCAGTTTGCGCTTCTTAACCCCTTCCAATGATTCAGAATTTAATTTTAAAATTTAAGTCTAAGCCTTTGCAAGCATTCAATTAGATACAAAAAAGCAACAGTTAAAAATTGTTTTTGGTTACTCTAAAGGTTAAGGCGCCCTCAAACGGATTTTTTTGAAATTTATCTTTAAAATTTATTTTCAAGGAAATACTGACATAAAGAATGGTTTTAGAGAAAACCGCAAACGTATCGGCCAATTTTTCCGTTTTGTATAATCATTTGAAGTTTGAACCTTCCCACCCCATTGAACACAGTTCAGTTAGCGCTACTTAACCACTCTCAACGATTCAGATTTTCAGCACAAAATTTAAGTTTAAGTTTAAACTTCAAAATTTTAATGAGATGCAAAAAATAACGGTAAAAAATAGTTGTACGTTACTCCGAAGTCAAAAACGCCCTCTATCGACATTTTTTGAAATTATTCTGTATAATTTATTTTCAAGGCAATACTGACATAACGAATAGTTTTAGTGAAAACCGCAGATAAATTGACGAATTATTCTGTTTTCTATAATCATTTGAAATTTGAACCTACCCACTTCCATTGAACACAGTTCAGTTTGCGCTACTTAACCACAGATTTTGAGCTCAAAATTTAAGTTTATGTCTAAACTTCTAAAAAAATTTAATCAGATGCAAAAAACAACGGTAAAAAATACGTTCGTTACTCCAAAGTCTAAAGCGCCCTCTATCGTTATTTTTTTAATGTATTTTTATAATTTATTTTCAAGACAACAACTGACGTAAAGAATAGTTTTCCTGAAAACCACAAACTAATCGACCAATTTTCCCGTTTTATTATAATCATTTAAAATTTTGGACCCTAAACTTTGATGGCGAATATCTCCTTCGGAAGACGTTTGGTACCCTTAGTTTCCCATTTAATATTATTTGTCTTTATCTGTACTATCACCCCTTAAAGTTTTGCCCAATAGTTTAGATACACCCTATATATTTATTTTATTCAATAATAGTTTTGTTCATACGGATAAAATGATTCTCAATTAATATTGTAGGTTTACTTATCTTGCTATATTTAGCTTCATGAGTAGACTGCGCTGTTTTTCAAATTTGATTTAGATAATTTTATATAACCGTATTAAAAAAAAAAAAAAAAAAAAAACACTTTATTTAAATTTTAATTATCGGATAGCTTCAGACGAATTTCCAACTTCTAAAATGATTCCAGGTGACCGTAAACATTTCTACATTATAAATTTTCAATACAATGATTTGTTAATCAATATCTTAACAAGTAAGAAAAATCATGCGTCAGGCATAGATTATGAAATACTTTCCAACACTTCCTTAAATCTTTAACAAAATTTCGTTATTTTAGGAAATAAGGTGTTACTGTCCATAACCAAATATGCATTCCGATACTTTTGAACAGCCCTGTATTTGATCTGTTAGTTGATATATGTACTATATAATGTGGAAATTTAGTTGAGCAAGAAAACGCCTAACTAGTTCAAATTTCCCTTTTAACAATTTGTACTAATAGATCGAAACATACTTGCAGGGCCGGCGCCAGGAGTGAGGCAAGTGAGGCAGCCGCCTCAGGGCGCACCGTAAAAGGGCGGCATTTGTCTCGCATATTAGTACAGTAAAATAAACCAAAATATGAGTAAATCCATAAACTGATGTCCATTCACGAAAATTTGGAAAAAGTTTTTTTTTTTTTTACACTAAAAATGAAGATCCGATGGCATCCCCCCCCCCCCAAAAAAAAAAAAAAAAAAAAAAAAAACTGTTTTACCATGTTTAGGGAGGAGGGGGAGGGGGCACGTTTTTACTCTGGTAAATATTTTTTTTTTTTTTTTCTGTAGCTAAAGGGTAGTTTCGTTTTGATATGTATTTTTTAATTCGAATTGAATGATACTTCCGAAAGTCGATACAGATATACATTACAAAGTTATGCAGGTTTTATGAATACAAAGTCATGAATGGTTCTATCAATAAAAAAATATGAATACACAGATATTTTAACAACTTTACTAACCTTGAAGAAATTTGATGATTCTGATATTGATCATTTCTGCTTTGAGGACATTTAAAAAGCTTGATATTATTTGATATGATTCAAAGAACAAGTTTTGAACGCAAAATAAGTATGTCAAAACTGTGCTCAACTATTAAACATAACTTTCAACATAGTATATTTATAAAACCTACCACAACTTTTATAAAGAATGATATTATGGACTTGTGAATGATGTTATCTTATCCGGAATTTGAAAATACATAACAATATAATACCCACTTCACCTAATTTAAAAAAGTTTAAATATCCCCATCCCTCGATGTACCTCCCCCCCCCACAAAAAAAAAAAAAAAAAAAAAAAATAGCAGGTGTAAGGTGTAAGGTGTATTTTTGTCGGCCGATTATCTACGCTATGGGATATAGGCCCTTTAATAATGGGGTGGGTTGCCCTCCGTGGGGGTCTTTCTAAGGGAACCTAACCCGTATTTACGCAAGGTTCGAAGAAAACCACGGAAAACTTCGAACGGTTAGGCCGACGGTCGCGATTGGGTTCGAACCCAGCACCTACCGTCTACCAGTTTGGAGGTTAGAACCTCGCGGCCACTGGTGGGGCAAAAAAAAAAAAAATAAATAAATAAAAAAAAAAAATAGCAAGGTAAAGTTTTATTTTGGGGGCACTGATCGGATTTTTATGTCTAGTGACAAAAAATTTTCTTTCCCAATTGGGAAATGGCCATTAGTAATTACTATAAAAATCTGTTTTATTTTAATAAAGAACAATTTTTGTCATTTTATTCGTAAAACGTGCCGTAACTTTGAAAAAATTTGTCACATTGACTTGCAAATGGTATCGTTCGATTTAGAATTTGAAAAATTCACATGAACCGATAACCCATTTGACGTACTTAAAAAAAGCTTTTTTCTCCCCCTCCGAAGGTTAAAAAAACCTCCATTTACTTCTTAAAACATCGTAAACGTTTTTGGGGGGGAGGGGGGGAATTCCTGGTATTTTCATTTCTAATGCCAAAATAAAGTTCTTTCTAAATTTTTGTAATTGGCCTTCTATTATGTTTTAATATTTAAAAAAAAAAAAATCTTTTTTTTCTGTAATGTATGATACGAATTCTGTAATCTATAATATGAAATTAATACCATAAAAATTTACCTGCTAAGTCGGAAACTTGTCTAAAACGGAAATTTTCTTGGTTCCTTGCAATTTCATCTTAGAAATTATTACTATTTTTGTATCCATCATGAAATATTTAGTTTCTTGTTTCAAGGGGGGGGGGGACCCCCTCTCTCCGCCGCTAACTGAGCCCCTCCAATAATTTTGAAAACTCTACGCCTATGCTGTCCACCATTTTCAGCGTGAATGGAACAATTATTGTGAGGATATTTGTAGAATAATGAACACGAGATATATATGTGTGCTTCACATTTTTCTAGTCAATGCGCGTGTGTCATGCGTAAGCTGACTTTACTGGATATACAGCTCCACCTGTCGGTTTGACTTAATTTTTTTCCACGCTTTAAAAATTCCCATTGCTTTGGCTACTGTGGCAGCATATTGGCGAAATATCAGGTCATTTGGACTAGCGGTTCTTTGATTATAAGACTTTACTTTCACGACCTTAAAAAAACACTCTGCATAGTGAAAAAATGATGAAATCAAGCACATCTTTATATATCTGTATAAAAAAAAAAAAAAAAAAAAAAAAAAAAAAAAAAAACTGAAGGTTAATTTTAAGCTGAACTGAAGATTGCTGCGCATATATTATAAAGAATATATACAAAAAAATTAAATCTCTATATAAAATGTATAAAAAAAAGTCTTAGCATTTTTAAAACAGAAAAATGACGAAAATATGAGCATGGAGAGAGGGCTATTTAAAATTTTAATTTGTATAGGTAATTGCGCTAGGTATATAAAGCCTATCAGTAACTCAACTCCACATATCAACCGCAAATTGGCTCCAAAACAAGTAACAAAGTTCAGAGAAAGATGGACAGGAAATGTGTTGGTTTGGTGTGAAGCTAAAATTACAACCGTGAAACAGTTCAAAAGATAACAATTCGGCCAAAACACTTGCGGCTCGATTTGAAATTTTTTCCTTGTCCAATAAATTCAGTTCTAGTTCCACTTGCTTGTCTTATTTTGAACAATGTTTGGGTTTCATATTGCAAACGGTTTGATGTTATAGTGCATCTCTAATAGACTCTGAACTGTATGAATTTGTTTGAAACCAATTTGCAGTTGATACGCAGAGTTCAGTTGCCTGTGACGTCACATTGAAAGGGTCGAGGCTAACGAAAAAGACAGGCTACCGCGGATCATTCCAGGTATCTTTTTTTACAGACCGCTAGAGTGATGTAATGCTCATTTCGTGTGCCTGCATTGGTGCATTCGAGCATCACGTAATTCCAGCACTCCCGTAAAAAAAGATACCAGGGATGAACCGCGGTAGCCTGTCTTTTTCGTTAGCCTCGGAAAGAGTCTATCATCAGATTTTGATGAAATCTTAATGGGACCATACGGGTGTCTAATAATTGCAAATGAAAAAAAAAAAAAAAAAAAATCAAAATTGGCTCATATGCATGACATTTATGCGTGAGCAGAAATTACATACATGTCGAATTGATAATCTCTTTCTTTTTGAAGTCGGTAAAAAATAAATAAAACAACGGCGCGGCGCTGAGAGAAAAAAAAAAAAAATTGAGGAAATCGATTACAGCATGCAAGAAACGACAGATAACTAACATTCTGTGTCATATAATCGAAACATTACAACATTAAAATACATAAGGATAAATCGGGATCACACTGAAACTGTTTAAATATAAATGACTCATAAATAAGGAACGTATAAATCTAGACACACGGCAGTGTGTCAGCCAAGTTCACAAAGTAAAAGGCGACACACCGGCTGTGGGTTATATTACCCGAACCATTTCGGGCCCCTTTTGACCCCTCAATAACTTAAGTTCTATTTGACCTACACACTTGCAATTTTTCGTGTCGTGTAAGACCATCTGCTAATTTCCGAATCCTTTAAATTTTTTTAAAAATCTTTTATCGTTCACGAGAAATTGACGTCTGAAAATCACTTTTATACCACTGAATCACTCATAGAAATGTTTGACTACTTCCAAGTGACTTAGGAAGTTAAAATTTGGTGTGGAGGTAGGTTATTGGATCTATAAATAGGAAAAAATCAGAAATCACAATTAATTAAACATTAATTGATGGTTAGAAGATAAATATTGGATTATAATGGGAGTTTATGAGAATGTCACAAAATACCAGAAATAGTGCCAAGTTGTCGTCACTTTTAGCGAGTATCGGGGCTAATCTCTTAAACTACCAAACCGATTTCAAAAGTAATGGTACCAAAATGATGGTATTCGCCCCGGTTCAAACATAGACTATATCTTATGTCTGTGCCACTAACCAAAAGAGAGTTTAAAAGTAAAAAACATTAAAAAATGTGATTTTTGTTTTACTGAAGGGCCTAGAAGCACAAAATTTGGCATGTTAATTATTTATAAGATATAAATGTTCACTAATGGCATTTTCTAAACAATACCAAATTTAAAAGGGGTGGAAATCCGCGAAGAGAATTCTGAAAACGTTCTAAATAGCGATTTTAAAACAATCTCAGCAAACAAAAAACCGATCTTAAAAGTAATAATATCAAAATGATGATGACAGTCCTTGCTCCAACATAGGCTATATCTTATGTCGATGCCACCAACCCAAAAGGGGTAAAAGAGAAAAAAAGTTCTAAAAATGCGATGTCTGTATGTTAAGGGACTGGCATTATAAAGTTTGCCATTTTAGAGTTTATGGGAATTTCGCAAAATATCAGAAATAGTGCCAAGTTGGCGTCACTTTTAGCGAGTATCGGGGCTAATCTCTGAAACTATGTACCGATTTCAAAATTAATGGTACCAAAATGATGATATTCACCCCGGTTCAAATATAGGCTATATTTTATGTGTATACCATTAACCATAAGAGGGTGAAGAAGCAAAAAAAACATTCTAAAAATGCCACTTTTGTATTACTGAAGGACCTAGAAATATAAAATTTGGCATGTTAAGTATTTATAAGATATAAATTATCTCTTAGGGCATTTGCTAAAAAATACGGAATTCAAAAAGGGTGAAAATGCACGAAAAGCGTTCTAAATTGGGATTTTTAAGCAATCTCAGCAAACAACAAACCGATCTTAAAAATAATGATATCAATATGATGGTGACAGTCCTTGCTCCAATATAGGCTATATCTTATGTCGATGCCGCCAACCCAAAGGGGGGTAAAAGAGAAAAAAGTTCTAAAAATGCAATGTCTGTATGTTAAGGGCCTAGAAACATCAAATTTGGCATGTTCATTGCTTATAAGATATAAATGATCACTAAGAACATTTGTTAACAAATACAAAATTTAAAAGGGGTAAAAATGCGCTAAAAGCTTTCTGAAAACGTTCTAAATAGCAATATTTAAGCAATATTGGGAAGTTAGCGAACTGATTTTTTTTTTTTTTAAAAGATGTCAAAATGATGGCGACAGTCCTTGCTCTAACAAAAGTATTGGATAAATTGTCAGATTACAATGGGAGTCTATGGGAATTTGGCGAAATACCAGAAATAGCGCCAAGTTAGCATCTCTTTTGGCAGGTATTTTTTGTCGTCAATTTGGCGATATATCACCAAGTTGGCGACAAACTTTTTTGGTCGACGAGATAATCAAGTTGTACCCAATCACATAAAAGAAACATCCTTATTAGTGGAATTTAAAGGAACATAAGCAGTCCTAATGTTAAAATTTTTAAATTTGACTGAAAAAGAACCAGTGAATAAATGCAGGAAAAAGCTGTAAGATTAATTAATATTAAATAAAATTAATTTAATGTTAAGCCTATTTATTTCAAAAAGGAAACAAATACCTACTTATTTGACAAAAAAATAATGATATCCTATCAAAAACATGAATGTGAAAAAATGCTAAGTTCGTTAAAGGTTTCGCTAATAAAAGAAGTGATCTGATAAAAAATAATGATATCCTATCAAAAACATGAATGTGAAAGAATGCCAAGTTCGTTAAAGGTTTCGCTAATAGAAGTGAGATCTAACTGCAAACCAAGTTCTTTCGAAGCTCCTTAAATCATAGCTCCTGCCATGTATAATATTCTTCAATTGCTTAAAATGATTTGGTATGTTACTTGTTATTCAATAGAGCTACTTGGCAAGTTTTCAACCACCAAATTTAATGTTTGAGTCAGAGTACAATTTAATCTAGAATCTGATTGTAAATCGAGTGTTCGAATAAGTACATTGATGTTAAGGTATTGATAAATTAAGTGATCAACTTTAAGTTCTGATCAATTAAATAGAGAGATTTGAATAAGAGAAAACTTGCTAAGTCGCTCTATTGAATAACAAGTAACATACCAAATCATTTTAAGCAATTGAAGAATATTATGCATGACAGGAGCTATGATTTAAGGAGCTTCGAAAGAACTTGGTTTGCAGTTAGACCTCACTTCTTTTATTAGCGAAACCTTTAATGAACTTGGCATTCTTTCACATTCATGTTTTTGATAGGATTTTGCTTTACTGTAATTATCCGAGCAATAAGTAGTCAAAGAAACCAACGGTACTCATGTTGAAGTTTAGTGAATTCCTTTCATCTTATAAAATATTTCATAAAAATATTTTTGTTGCTGAATAACAACAATAATTCTTATCAATTTTTACACAGTTTTGTAATAACTTTTCATGCAATAATTAAATTTATAGACATCAGGTAAATCTTATCAATGTAACAGTTCATAGTCTCATGATTAGGAATTTTATTAAAACAATAAGCTTGAAATTGTTAAACTAATCATTGTTCTTCATTCCTATCTTTGGGAAACATCTGAAATTTCTTGCCAGGTCTTGTTTTGGATTCCTTGTATTTCTTTATAGTTGTGACTAAAATATCCCAAAAGAATTCAAAAACTTCCATAAAAGTAACCAGGGTGAGTCCCATGAAAAATCCTAAGTTTCCTCCAACGTTTGCTATTAATGTTTCCCACTGAAAAGAAAAAAAAAATGCTTTTTTAAAGCAATAATTTTTTTAATTTTTTCAAAAAATTTCATTTAAATTTTTAGAAATTAGCATTTAATAGAAGGTATTCATAATAAAATTCAGGAAGTTAGGATTAAAAAAAAAAATCGTTGGAATTTGCTCAAAGTTATTCTCAAACTCAAACTCACTATAATCCAAAAGCCGACCGCACAAAACCCTAAGTCATCGAGCACATGAAAAAATCCTTTATTTTATGGAAGAGTAGTAATAGGGGAATCTAATGATCCATGTCTGCTGGAAGCGAAGTTGTGCATAAGCCAAAAATTGATACCACTAGTGGTTGACTTGTAGGTTCAGCATTGTGTTTGCCGTACAATATGAAAGTTGGAAAACATAGAAGACTGGGTGGAGGAAAGCACAATGCTAATCCTACGAGTCAACCACTAGTGGTGTTAATTTTTTGGCTTATGCACCACTTGGCTTCCGGCAGACATGGATCATTAGATTCCTCTATGACTACTCTTCCATAAAATAAAGGATTTTTTCTTGTGCTCGATGACTTAGGGTTTTGTGTGGTCGGCTCTTGGACTCCTAGTTTCTCACTCATTTACTAAGTTATTTATTTATTTTATTTATTTATTTATTTATTTTTTGTAAAGGCATAACATTTTTCAGATATGTTTACTAAAGATATTAATAAATTTATCAAGGATTCTCATTTTCTTACAAAACTAAGTGTTCCATCAGAAATTGCTGTCAAAGTTGCTATCGTAAGCTGGTTTATCGAACAGAATAGTTATTGAAAAGTCTTTTTCAAAGGGCAGTAGTTTCAAATATATTTACTTTCATAAGAAAAAGGAAAAATCTTGTTTAACAGCCTAGTCACTTAAGGGGTCTTGTACCTTTTTAACGGGATGAAAATCAACAAAAACATCCAAAGTTCGATTCAGTGTATCTTTAAAACTTTTATACATATTAACATGAAAAGTCACCGTTCAATAGAAAAGATTATGCTTTTTAATAAACTGTCATTAAACATTTAATAGTCTTTCATATAATATATGCATTACTGAAATTTAAAAACCTCTTTTTTTTACTCCGTCATGCCTTGCGCGCATCCTAACGACCCTATAAATCAATATTTTTGCATATATATTTTTTTCTGTAAAGAAGAATAATGTATTTTTAAAATGAACTACTCTTAAATAAAAATTATTTCATTAACCTTGTAAAAAAAATTTCTAAATTAAAAAAATCAAAATTTTACATTTTTTAATAAATAAAATTATTCATGACTAAAAATCTTATCGCTATAAATACATAAAAGTAGTTCATTTTAAGCATACGTATGTGTTTATTAACTAAAAAAAAAATTCATAACAATTCATACATATTTTCTCAAGATATCCTGCGCGTAATGTCTAAAAATGCAGTTTTTCAAAAACCCGTTTCAAACCTTTTAATTTTTTGTAGTTACCTTTGATGGGGATGCATCTTATTTTTGCTATAACTTCAGTTCTAATGGGAATTTTTGTACGCGGTTTGTTTTAAAATATTTATAATGAATTATTTTATAATAATTAATGAAAACTGAAAAATCGAATATTTGAAGCCTTAAAAGGTACTAGACCCCTTAAATAATGTTCGAAATATTCATGCACTCTAAAAACGTTATTTTGAAAACTGAGTAAAAAATACTCAAACCTGAGTAGATCGCAAAGTCAAAAAGACTCTAAATCAAAATTACTGAAGTTTGAAACATGTATCTATTCATTTCTCGAAAACATGAACATACTTAAATATGAACACACGATGCTTTGTTCATAGTATTTATTCACTCATTATACATGAAGTTTGTATTTTTATATCGTTGATGGTTGTCAAATTTTACCTGCGAAGTCGTTCTTTTACAAATTCGTTTATTCTTCGATTTCGAAAACTGAAAAATAAAATTTACGCTTTCGCGGTTATAGTTTTTAATTGTTCTTGTGGGAACACCATGAAAATGTAGTCCGTCACATTTCATGTTCTAAAATATTACTGAAAGAAGCTTTTCGTTTGAATTTATAACAAATGAAATAATATGAATAAGTTGAACAACCCCAATAAAATTTACTACGCTTAATGAATGAAAAGTAATTTTGTTTGAAATTGAGTACTTCTAGTATATTCAGCATTGAAAGTATTGGATCGTCAATAGTATCTCAAACAAAAAGTTTATAACAAAATTTAAACATCGATTTACTCAGATTTGAAAATGTCATTTTTCTCAGTGTGCAAAATGACCTGTAAGACGTTAAGCGCCACGTCAATCACCGGTGACTGACATTGACCATTCCGTTTAAAAGGCGTCATTCACCCATGACTGACGGTCTAAAATATGGTATAAAAGTAAAAATATATATATATATATTGTTTTAAATAATTATTGAAAATTTACTTAACTTTTATTTATTACAGGATTATACTTCTTAAAAAAGTATTGTCAATTTTTCATCTTCAGTGTCAGTCACCGTGGCACTCAACGTGTTAGGGCTTCGTGCATATGTCAGAAAATTGCCAGATCATGAGCTGGGAATAAAATGGGTTTGAGAACACCTTAAAAGTAATATCGCCTAAAATATTATACTTCTCAGTGCGGAATGATTTCAATGACCCAAAAGCACTCTTAATTTACTTTTACGATAAAATCATGATCATTGGTATTATACTAAAACTACTGGAGGGATTTTAACAAGATTTTCACTAGAATAAAGCTGGAAGGCTGAAATTGTAATATTTACATATTTTCACATAAATTTTATTTTATTTTAGCATTTATCTAAAATATTTTCATAAAAACTTGGCACATTATTATTTCTTTTAACTGTGGACCTATGAATTAATAAGCTTTATTCAGCTTTACCTATACTTTTAAAATTCATTAATACACCAATACAATTTTTTGTACATATGAAATGAAAAGTTAGACCCCTGAGATTGTATCAGTATCATTAGCACATTTAGGCCCTGGAATTTCCTTTTAAGAGATCTACACATCCCTTACAATTTTGTTTTAGTCATTTACCGTATTGATTAGGCAACACTGCTGTGTCGTAAATAATCGAATTAAAATTTTTTCTCTTGAATAATTTTGCATTATGAGCTGAAGACTTATTTAGTTATTTATTTCTTTCAGAATTCTAACACATTTGCACTATACAACCTTATAGATACGATATTGATGTATACAATGTAAGGTATCCTATGGTAATAACGCCATGTGCTAATATTACGCGTAAGGAACGAAGGAATTCGGAAAATTGCACTTACGGGTTCAACGCAGAAAGACTCCAAGTCAACTGAATCACAAATTTGTTCCATTTGTAGATTTTATCGCTGGAAGAAGCATACGATCTAAAATTTGAGAGATAAGTTCTGTGATCTGAAGACTAAACATTTATTAGGAAATGTGTTGTTTATTAGACAAATTTGTATTCCCCGTTCTTTCAAAATTTTGCGAAATTTTTTGGATGCATTCGAGGTGGTTTGTAATTTAAAATATATTGCGCAATAAGCATACCGGGGCAATAACATCATCCACTGGTGTTATTACTCATGTTAATTCTTTTCATTGCTGGTACTATAGCCGAAGAGGTTTTTTTATATATATATACTCAAGAAAGCATTATTGTCATTGTTTGAAATCAAAAAGGATAAAATGAAATTTGTATGTCGTAAAGTATATTTTTTTCATGTCAGAAGAATGAAATATCAAATGATTAATATTACATCCTAATACCGAAGTTAATGGTAAGCAAGAGAAATTTTCCGATTTCCAAATTCTGGAGAATTAGGAATTTAGCACAAAATGAAATTGTTAAACAAGAAAAGTTGAAAAAAAAAATGAACAGTAAAGAGAAAAAAATACTAAAGGATTTGAAAAATAACCAAGATTTAACCTTTTTACATACGAATAAAACTGGAAAATTAGCTATTATGAATAAAACTGATTATATAAATAAAATGGAAGAAACTATAAAGGAAATGGATACACAGCTTGTAAAAAAAGATCTCCTAAAGAAATTGACGAAAGCATCTGATGATTTAATAAAATCAGAAGATTGGCCAACTGATGGTAAACCGATAAAATATAACTTTGCACCTAACATTCCAATGATTTTTTGGCAAACTAAAAGATCATAAAACTCCACACAGCCTGAGGCCTATAGTAAATAAAATCGTAAGCCCAACATATGATTTGGAAAAGTATATGAAGAATCAATATATGAAAATGATCCCCCCCTCAGATATTTCTATAAATTCAACAAGGAATTTTATACAAAAACTAAAAGAATATAAACAAAATCATGACGACTTTATGATAAGTTTAGATGTTAAAAATCTATATCCATCAATTAATTTAAAAGAAATGACAAACGTAATTAATGAGTCTATTAAAATCCATTATACAGAACCTAAAATTAATACGAATTTACAAAGTGCAACAAATCTTATCCTTAATGAAAGCTACTTCCAGTTGAATAACAAAATACATAAACAAAACAAAGATGTCCCTATGGAATCACCAATTTCTAATGTAGTAGCTGAATGGAAGCTTAGAAACCTTGAAAAAATTATTATAAATGATCATAAAACTGAAATCCGGTTATGGCTCAGATACGTAGATGATATCTTCATTATAACAATCAAACACACTAACCTAGGTAACCTCCTAAATAAAGTCAATTCATACGACAAAAATATTCAGTTTACGATAGAAGAAGAAGTGAATCATACAATATCATATTTAGATGTAAAAATAACGCATAAATATAATAAAATAGACACTACTGTTTACAGAAAACCGACAGCAAATTTGAATATAATTTCTTACAAAGATAACACTCCCTTACCATATAGATTAGCAGCCCTCCATTCATATATAAATCGAGCGCTATATGTATGTTCAACAAAAAAATCCCTAGAAGAAGAATTTAAAATAATTGAAAAAATTGGTTTAAATGCTGGACATCCCAAGAAAACGATTAACAAACTTATCCAAAAAGCTACTGAAAGAATTGATCGAATTCAACCCGCACAAAAAATATCAGATACACTCCCCCCCATTCCATATATGAATGGAATAGCGTTAAAGATCAAAAGAGAATTTAGAAAATTAAATAAACATATTCCAATAACCCCCCATCCATCCCTATTCAAGAAAATAAGAAATGAAATTGAAAAACATGAAGAAACCCAAACGGCAGGAGTTTATAAAATAAATTGCATAAATGAAAATAACGAAAAAGTAGAATACATAGGAATGACGAAAAGAAAAATAGCTGAGAGAGAGAGAGAGCACTTAAGAGATTTAAAATATGATAAATTAAATACAGCATTGTCAAGAAGTCACCATAAGATACCTTTAAAAATAGAATCTGTACATATACAAAAAATAGCCATTTACGACAACCTACACAACACATTAATCAGGGAAACTCTCGAAATCCTTACTTCAAAAGAAAAACCATGTAATGATATGGTACATGCAGCCATTGACCCCAGATGGGTTAAGATGCTTGGCGAAAAGGAAGGGAAAAACAGAAAGAAAGAGGGAAAACCTGGGGATTTGCACGGTATATAAAGCTCAAGAGAAAATGATTTCCACTTACGCTGACTGAAGATGTACTAGGAAGGACGAAAACGTTATCAGTTTTAAATTTCGGATTATACAAACTTTTATTGTGATAGTGACAATTGTATTTTATGATATATAAAATTATTTTCGAAATTTTTTTAAAAGGATCTAAAACTAATGCCTATAATTGGTATTTTTAATAAAGTAAATTATATATGAAGGCATTATACTTGTGATTGTGGTTATCTACAATTTCCTGAATAGTAAAGATCAATGTTCTGTAGAAAATCACTCGGGTAGCGCCTGGTTCGGGCCGAATTTTGAACTTTTTTCTAGGCCGGTCCGAGCTTGGGCCGAAATTTTAACTTTCGGGCCGGACCGGATTCGGACTGAAATTTTAACATTCGTGCCGAGCAAATATTTTTTTTCTTCCGAGCCGGGATCGGGCCTGGAAATTTCGGCCCGTGCAGAACTCTATGGTGTGTACAATGTTGCCACTTCAGCCAGCCAACTTGACCTGTTGACATCATCTAGCGGCTCATTTATTTAAAAAAAGAAAGCGATTTAGAAAAACCTGCCCCTATGGAAAATGTGTCCCGGTTTCTCATACTTCTGGTAAAGTGATTATTCTGCTTAGTAACGCAATTTATCTTAACAGAATAGTCCTATTTATACTAAGGCTCGGAGCGAACAGCACTAGTTTTTATTACACTAAAGGAACAATCAATCAATTGTTGTTGACCAAACGAAACAAGGGTAAAATCTCTTTAAATGATTTTTGAAGGCTGACCCTCCCAAATTTACAAAGGAAGGGGAACTTTTATCTCCCCACATCTACAGTCGTAAAGCTGTCAATTGACTTCGCGGTGGATTTCTCTCTTGAAGTTCGGATTCAGTGCACTGAAAGAACAAAAGCGCCGACACGAAAGATCAAAGATAGCGCAAGAAGTTAGTGCTATGTGCCTAGACCTTAATAAGCGGGCCTGAATGCACCACTACAGCAATCAGTAACAATAAAATAATTTCTAGTATTAACAGCAGTAGCAATTGTTATAACTACAATAATAAAAAAAACCATAACAATAAATCTTACACTATATGAAGCTTGTTCTTGGTCATTATCCACTTGAAAAGTGCTATAATACACTTTCACGCCAACCATCACATTTTCTCTGAAAATAAATTGATTTCAAATATATAACTTGAAAGATAATTCATCAAATTATAATAGTAATAATAAATAATTTCTAATTTACTTTAATTAAACTTTTCTCATTTTAAAGGACATTTATTTCATATTTTAGAAAATGTTGCTGTTTTAAATTGTTTCCAATTGTAAAAATAATACAAAGAATATATCCTTTCAATTAAAAATTTATTTACCGATGACTATTATCCTTCTATAGTAAAAAAAAACTAGCCTTAAAAGGAATGACTCCTGGAATGATGCTGATGTGGAAGATTTCCGGAACTAACGAATCCGGGTTGTCCACTCCTTCCATGAGTCGAGTAGACCAATCAGGAAAGGGCTCCGTCTATGCATCGCCGTATGGGTTACCATAAAGAGAGGAAAGGTTGTCATCGCCAACAATCGCCAAGTTTGTCGCCAACTTGGCGATATATCGCCAAATTTGGCGACCAAAATTAGTTGTCAAAAGTGCCGCCAACTTGGCGATAACTGTAATAATTCGCCAAATTTTTAATTTCTTTACAACACCAGTCGTTTCATACATCATTTGAGAGGTTTGCAACTGCTTATTCATATAATGGATATCTTGTGTGTTATCCCCCATTCTGCTCGACAGGGGGGGACAAATTTTTAATTTCTTTACAACACCAGTCGTGTTACACAAGATTTGAAAGGTCTGCAACTGCTCATTCATATTATGGATGTCTTGTGTGTCACCCCCACACTCTGCTCTCCCCACAGGGGTCACATTTTTAATTTCTTTACAACACCAGTTGTGTGACACATCATTTGAAAGGTCTGCAACTGCTTATTCATATTACACTCTCAAAAAAATTTCCGTCTTTTTACAGAAAATGTACTGGCAGCACTGCTGCCAGAAATTGTCTGTATATTGACGACTTTCCGTTTTATTTTTTTCTCCGTCAAAAGAGGAAAAATATCCGTCACTTGAAAAAAGTTTGGAAAAATCAATGCGGAAGAGGTGGGGATCGAACCAAGGACCCCAGGATTACAAGACCAACGCGTATCCACGGCGCCAGGATTGCTTGTGAAAATCTTGCTTTAAATAGAAGTGTTCATTTCATATGGGTGTGGTTTGGTGTATTTCGTTAAAAAGCTTTTAATTTTGCTGTTAATCTCGGAAAGACTTCATCTTTAATGAAACTGTGGCTGGTTTTTTTTTACGTTTAGTATTAATATGGTATAAAAATGTGAATTTTAAATATATTACGTAGATTGTTAGAGAAAAAACATGGATGTTTTATTTTTATTCGATAAGATTTTTTTTGCATTTTATTTTTTAATTAAAATATTTTTTAAATGTGTTCACTTAAAGTATATTTTATATGCGAATATTTATCATAGAAATAACTTAGTATATTGAACTTTATTCAACTTATCCAACTTTGAATAACAGATTGTGAGAATTTTTGAACGAATAAAGAAAGTAATTGTTATTTATTTTTAAATTCGAAAACATTTTTGTCTTTTAAAACTAAATTAGACATTTTAATCGATAGAATATTTTTGTTTTTCATTTTAAAAATAAATTCGAATTTATTACTAACAGACCCAATGCGCATGCGTGCTAGATATAAACGGAAACGTTTCCTCATTTTTCGACTTTCGGAATGAACTCACAGAACAAATACGTCTTTTGGGAAAACAGAAGTTATTTGTGAAAAAATAACGATAACTTAGTGTATATTGACGAATTTTTCTGACAGTGTATGGATGTGTTGTGTGTCATCCCCCACTCTGCCCCCAGGGGGGCACATTTTTAATTTCTTTACAACACCAATTGTGTGACACATCATTTGAGAGGTCTGCAACTGCTTATTCATATTATGGATATCTTGTGTGTAACCCCCCCTCTGCCCTCAGAGGGGGCGCATTTTGTAATTTCTTTACAACACCAATTGTGTGACACATCATTTGAAAGGTCTGCAACTGCTTATTCATTTTATGGATGTCTTGTGTGTCACCCTGACTCTGCCCCCCAGGGGGGCACATTTTTAATTTCTTTACAACACCAGTCGTGAGACATATCATTTGAGAGGTCTGCAGCTGCTTATTCATATTATGGATGTCTTTTGTGTCGCCTCCAACTCTGCCCCCCAGGGGGGCACATTTTTAATTTCTTTAAAACACCAGTCGTGTGACACATCATTTGAAAGGTCTGCAACTGCTTATTCATACCATGGGGTATTGGCAAGTGCAGCAAGCAGGGGTAGCCAATAATTTGGAATCGCGAAGCGATTAAGCGGGGGGTTGGCGAGCATAGCGAGCAGGGGGGCGGGGCCCCCCTAGTAAAAGAAAAAATAACTTTAAATGATTATGTATTAAAAACAGTAAAATATTAAAAATTGCGTCATAATAATTATATTTACACGCGACTATTAAAAAAGAAAGAAAACTTTAAAATAATAAATTCATTAATATTCGTTAAAAGCAAAAAATAGGGAAAATTACGTCATATTTAAAATGGTCAAATTATAATACTGCCAAAAAATATAAATATAAAAATATATTTACGAGAAATTTTTTTCATATTTCGAAAGGATTTTTTAATTTTTATTGTCAGTTCTAAAACAACACAAATAATTATTTTTTCTTTCTAACAACAAAAATATTTTCACGTGGATAGTAAACTAGTTGGATGTGCCAATCCCAAAACTTTCTTCTACACTGGTGTAAGAAATTAAGAGAGTTTTCATATTTGATCTACGATTTCCGAAACTACTGGACAGATTTTGATAAAATTTAGTGTGAACATAGGTTGATATAATACAAACAAAATAAACATTTAACAGTTACAATAGAAACTCATGTTCGTGCGTAACACTCATGGGAGTCTGAAGGTCTGAAACAGTGGTTGCAAAATACACAAAAGAAATGGGTTAATAAGGGGTATGATCCCCTCTCACAGCTATACAGGCCTCGCAGCGTGATGTCATACTGAAAATAAGGCAGTTTATCAGTGCCTGTGGCAATTGGTCCACTCATTCAGCAACGCTATTTTAAGTTCCTGGATGGTTCTCGGAGGGGGGTTGCGAGTTGCAATTGCCCTCCCCAGAGCATCCCAGACATGCACTATAAGGTTGAGGTCTGGCGTCCTGGCTGGTCAATATGTTAATACATCCGGCGAATATCCTCACTCTCGAAAAATTCGTCGACGTGAAGAGCTCTATGTGGCCTCGCGTTATCGTCCTGTAAGATAAACTGGAGCCCACTTCACCCCGGAAAAGGCGAACATAGAGCTCCAAAACCTCATCCCTATGCCTCACACCAGTCACAGAGCTTCTGTCAGAGACGTAGAAAGGTGTGCGGACATCCAACATGATGCCTGTCCAGATCATTACACCGCTATCGCCATAATTTGTTGACTTCTAAGACATTGGAGGGTAGGTAGCGCGTCCCTGGCTCTCTCCATATAAAAGTAAGGCGAAATTTTGTGTTTAGGTTAAAACGGGACTCGTCGGTGAACAGAGCGGTTGCCCATTGCTCCATACTCCAATCACTGTGCTGCCTGCACCATGCTAATCAGACTTTCCTGTTCGTAAACGTGAACGGGACGCATACAAACGGTCTTCTGGCAAACAACCCTCTCTCATTCAGTCTTTTGAAAACAGTCACTCTTTTTACACGGGTTCCTGTGGCTGCATACAGGTCCCGAACGAGCTGAGAAGCTGTAGCCTCTCTGTTACACCTCGCTAAAATGGGCATACTGTGATCTTCTCTGGCCGTAGTGGCTCTTGGACGATCTTGCCCAGGATTTCTCTCGATGCATCCAGTATCCTGGAACTGTTTCTATAGGTTACACATGACGTTGGGCTTTAAATTAAACTCCTTTCATATCTGGACTTGCGATTGGCCTGCCTCTAATCTCCCCACAATTCGCCACTTCATTTCACAATCTAAACGTTAGTTTTTACTCATATTTACTGTTACGATGTGAATTTACCCGATAGCTGCAAGATAACACAAAGAAATTCGCCGAGGTGTCCTCACGAACGCAGTTCGTTATACCCTCCCACATGCTTGTAAAGCCTCCTTTTCTGCTGGCTACGCCTACACACGCGGCAAATACGCTTACGTATTTGCCGTAAAAGATTTGCATTTTTATCTAGAAGCAGTGGTTTTTCCTTCAGTTCAGTTCTTTTCATGCAATTCGATAAAATATGCAAATTTTCTTATTCTATTTCACCTGTGTAGATGGCAGGTTTTGAAACTTACCGACTGAACGATTTGGCCAATTTTACAGTACAGTGGGACTTTAAACACATATAACACAGGGATTTATCATGCTTTAACATGGTTTATTGTTTTCAAATGGTAGAAACGTTTACATAGAACTTAAAAATGAGGGAAAAAACACGTTTCTCAATTTTAAGGAGTAGGCCGGTATTGCAACTAGACGGCATATATGTAAAAAAAAGAAGGAAATATGGAAACCACTGTTATTAACTTACTTATCTGTAGTGTTTATAGTCTTGTGTACTCCATTTTCCGAATAAAATGTTCGGACGCCTTTCACTGCTTTGTAATAATTTTCACTCAGATCACTTGATGACACAGATGACGTGTATACAGTTCCACTGAAATAATAATAATGGTCGGTTGTTTTTATGCTAAAATGTAACGCTAATAATAATAATAATAATAAACATATATTTATACAGAGAGCGAGAGTTCAGGTATAAAATATGATAACTAATGTTTGATTTTTCATGTTTCAGAGTTCTTGAACCCCTTGGGGACGAGTGACACGAATACGTGCCACGAAAAGGCTTAAGCATCTCTGCTTATCCCCACCAGTAAAATTTTACTATAAAATTTGCCTGATTTAATCGGAGCATTTCCTCGATTTAATCAAACACAAATTTCTGAATTAAAAAACCGGTAACAAAACATTAAAAATTTTGTAATAGGCTCCGGTCGCGAATGGATTTACTGCATTCTGACAATCTTTCAATAATACAAAGTATATTTTTTACTTAATAATATATATATCATTATAATTAAAGATAAAGTCTGCATATGGAGTTTAGTAATTAAGATTTTTCTGTGCAAAACGTTTAATTGTTTAAATTCAATAAATTAAATCTATCAGACAAAAAAAAAAAAAAAAAAAAAAAAAAAAAAAATGCTTCTTTATAGGATAATTAAAGCTAATAGTCTTAAGAAATCTGAATGTTAAATATCTCAAAACGTCAAAACGCTTTTTTTTTTTTTTTTTTTTTTTTTTTTTTTTTTTGAGCTAGATATGCTTATACACAATACATACGCATGATCTCGGGTAATGAGTGCCTAGTCTCTGCAAATGAATGTTTCTATAAAAAGGTTTTTTTATTATTATTATTATTTGATTAAAGATTATGAATTTAGCTAATGATTGTTTTGTTGGTGTTAAATGAACGTGTTAGCACAACGCACACCGTTGTATTTTTTTATTGGACAGGAACTCACATTCATGTTAAGGAAAATTTCGGTAACAAACATGATTTTGAAATACACATACGTTTAACGTCTGAATTTAACATACTATTAAAAGATTAAATAAAATAAACTAAGACAGACTTGAATACAATTTTTAAAATAACTAAAATTTATATACAAAAAAATCAATACTAAAAAAAATAAAAAAAATTAAATGTAAACGTTTCGCCAAGAATCTGAAGAGAACTTGCGAGTAGCTTGGCGAAACGTTTACTTTTTGTATCTTTAATTTTTTTTTTTTTTTTTTTTTTTGGTAATAATTTTTTGTATGTGAATTTTATTTATTTTAAAAATTGTATCCAAGTCTGTCTTAGTTTATTTTATTTAATCTTTTAATGATTTTGAAACTAAAAGAGTAAGTCAATTATAATAGCCCTCCTTAAGCCCCACCACCAAATTTACTTTTTTATTGTAGGAATTTTTGTCGTGCACCTTTATATCTTCTCTAAATTTTAAGTAGGCTTCATGAAAAATATTACCACAATAGAAATATCAGATAAAATACGATTTTTATCAAAAAACTGAAGGATTTGGCCATCTATCCCGGACATCAGTGTTTGATGCCCAATTTAACCCTTTACCTACCGACGGTACTTATAAGTATCATTAAAGTTACTTAAAAAATTCTTTTAATACATTAATTAGTTGTAATACTGTTTAGAATGAGTTACAGAAACATTAATTTTTTGTTCCAAAAGCATTATTGGTTACACAAAACAAAAATATTTTTAAAAGGATGATTTCTTTTGCCTTTGTATCTTTTCAGCTTTCTTGACGCTGAGGGAGGGGGATGGGGATTTTTCAATTCGGAAATATTTCTATGTTTCTATTGTAAGAACATCATATTTGTACATTTTATTCAAAATACTATGAAAACAATTTAAAATAAAAAAATTGAGTCGGGTTATAATTATTGCACAAAATGCCTGTAAATTCAAATTTAATTAATCCTTCTAAATCCTTAAATCCTTCTAAAATTTATTAAATGATTATGTAAATCTTTTAATTTAGTTTAAACAATTTAAATAAAATGCTTTAGAATGTAAAATTTTCATGAATTCATAAATCGGTAGATAAAGGGTTAATTGGAATAGATGCTCTAGACTTGACTTGCCAGTTTTGCCTCCATTTTTATTAAAAAATTCAGATTCACTATAGAAAATTCAGAAAAGTATTTTCTTTTTTTTAATTCAAAGTTTACTTGATTATTTAAGAAAAAAATATTCTTGAAAAATCTCCGGTCAGAAGTGGAAATTTCGGTACAAAAATGGAGGTCAAACTGACAACCTTGCTCCTACTCTGGTAGTAGGACGAAATATGGCTGCTACCTATAAACTATTACATTATTCAATATCTGTTTTAACAACATTCACTAAATATTTCCTGAAAAATTCCTAATTAATATGTCATATTTCATCTGTTAATATCTGTATCTTGTGAGAACATAGGATAACTTGCACTCTTTTGAAGAATATGACCCGAAGAAATACAGTAAAACCTCCCTAAAACGATCGCATAAAGTTCTAACAAAATTTGGTCGCTTCGACAGGTGGTCTCTTAATGGAGGTCATGTTTAAATCTCTATTAAAATTGGTGAAAAAAGGTAACAATTAATGTTACCTTTTTTCACCAATTAAAGTTACTAAAATCTATTTTTCACATTCGCAAAAAAATATAAAAAATTAAGTGCCAAAACAAAAGCTAATTACAAAAATTAATTACTACAGAGTCAAAAAAAAAAAAAAAAAAAAAGAATAAATTGACGTTTGATATGATTTTACGGTTTAATCTTTTAGAGCTGTTACATCCAAATCCTTTCAAAGTTCAGAAAATAAATGCAATGGTTTTTGGACTAAATCAAATAATAACTATTTCATTAATTTACCTATTTCTTTGAGAGTTTCCTGATAGAATATAGGCAGAGGTGTCTATTGATCGCCATTCTTTATTTGCTATCAGAGTCAATTTATTGCCAAAAAGGCACAAAAGGAACACTTGCTATCAGAACAGAAAATAAGAAATATAAACTTAGTTTAGAAATTTGAAGAAAACTGCGCTCTCTGGCATTATTTTTCTAATAAAACCTTCTTCGAGCGAACAGCAATAATCGGAATTTGTTTCATTTACTTCAAAGAAATTAATCGCGCATGGAAGGAGTTCAACTGGGATGGTCTCCGAATGGAGGTAAAATTAGTATTGAACCTATGGAGTAAATTTCGTTCTATGAAAAAAATGGTCGTTTATGGAGGTGGTCGCACAGAGAGGTTTCACTATAAATCGTTGTAACTTCGTCTATCAGCTTTTTTATAACGACTGAGATGAGAAGACCAACACTACCCGTAAAGCATGGTGACGTCACTGCAACGTCGTTGTGAAGTCACATTGTGACTTTGTGACCATCGATTGTCGATGTGACGTCACGTGACGTCGATGTGAATTCACAGTGACTAAAATGTGAAGTCGTTATGGCCGTTTTAGAGCTCTTTTTTGACGTTTCACAATGTGGTCACAATGTGACACATTTATGAAAAATGTGTCATTTGTGACTAATTTGACATTAACATTGTGACGAAACTGTGAGAAAAGCGACGATTTATAAATTATCAGAAACATGTTTTTTAAAGTAAATAACATGTTTTGAAGGTTATTTATAATTTTCTAAAGATTTTTAAGAAAGTCACATCTCAATCACAATGTGACGTCACTGAGTGGTGGCATTTTGGTCACAGATGTGATGTGACCAAAGTGACTCACAGTGACGGCACTGTGACGTCACTGTGATCATGCATGCTATTAGGGTAGATTTGTCAGCTGCCGAATAACTGAAATACAGTGATCGGAGCAGCAAATCCGGATTTAACCTAATCGCCAAAGCGCAAAAAAGAAAAAAAAAATTAATTTAACAAAATACAACAACATAGAAAATAATAGAAAAATAGAAATTTAGAAAATAATACTTTAAAAGACTATAATTTTAGACTTATAAATGATTTCTATACTTTAAAAAAACAATAATAACGTGATTTTTATGATGATCAAATCATAACTTACGTAATAACAAACTTATATTAATATGCCTGGACATTTAGAGTCACGTTAATATTCTTGGGCTAATCATAAACAAATATTAAATGAAATTTCAGTTTGACAACTTTCGGTACTGTAAATTTTTAAACTTCTAAATATCGCACATTTTTAATTTTTACACCGCCGAATAAAGAAAAAAAATTACTTTTAAATGCAACTTGTTTGAAACTTGTATCTAAATATGTTTTTGAGTTATTATTATTATTATTATTATTATTGTAGTTTTTAATACTTTTTTTGTCATCGTGGCAACAGAAGTATTCCATTTCTAGCCATTAAGTATGGACTAATCAGAAAACGATTAAGTTGCGGAATTCAACCAATAAAAAGATTCAGATATACTTCAAATTTCCCAGTTCTCTACCGAGGACAACAACTATTTTCGAAATAGTAAAAAAAATCGGCAGATGAAGCAGATTTTTAATACTTTCAACTGAAAATCTCTTCCAGATTTTTCTGATACTTTTTAAGAGCATTTCCGTAATCACCATACTTTCAGCTCTGAGGAACTACATACAGAATTTAAAAAAATGTAAAAACAATCATTATAAAATTATCTTACGCTTACTTATTAATTACAAGAAAAACATCTTAGATGAAAACAAATTTTATCCTAAATTTTAATTCATAATGTCGGGTTCAGCAATATTTATTTATTTTTTTAATTAGACTAAAATTCTATAAATATGCATTTAAACTGTGAAACGATTTAAATAATTCGATTGTCCTATGATTTCTGATGAGAATGTCCTCATAAACAAACATAGATAATAGTTATTCTAATAGAAGGAAAAAAAACTAAAATTAGTTAAATTAACATAGAATAGATTTCTTATAAAAGGATTTCTTCTTCAATGAAAAATAAGAAAGATAAAGTGAGATACAGCAACAATAACGCACAATCTTATTTCAAAAGTCATTTCAGAGTTGGAAAGCAAGCCAGTATGTAGCTGTATCTTTTTTTCTCTCTCTATGATAAAATATAAGGAAAATACATAGCAAATTATTTAAAAATTTTCATATATAAAATTGGGAGTAAAAAAACTTACAAGCATGGCGGCCGGCAATCGCAAAGTATACTTCCCAGCTCAATTTGCGTGATGAGTTTAAGCATACATTCATCTAACAAAAAAAGGGGGGGATTAAAAAAGCACTTTAATAGTTAAATACGTGTAATTATAATTAATATATATTTTAACTATAAATTTATTATTAATTAATTAAACATAAATTTTAATAAATAAATATATTTTTTAATTCTTTGTTCAATAATACAAAGCACAATTTTTTTCAATAAGATTCCTTTAATATATATATTATTTTAAATTATTATTTGGAAAAAAATATACATATTTTTCGCAGAAATAAATTTATAGAAGCTTCATATAGGTGAATCCATAATTACATATCCCTCTACCCTTCCAAGGAAGATACCTCCTTTAGATCACGCGACCCGGAGCACCTGAGCGATCTTTTTTCCTTTCCTCTTATTTCTCTTGTCTTTCTTTCCTCTTTATTTCGCTCTCATTTGTGGTTTCGTCTTTGGAGGTGAGAGAAATCCTACATAAGCGATTAACAGCCTGTTTATATTGACTTTATGGAGAATAGTAAACCATCCACGTTATTGTCGTGTTTGGTGACCCTTGTCCCTGAAAAGAGGGACCCTGGTAGTTGAAGAAATCAAACACTGCTTTAGCCTCTGCTTCAGATAGACGGGAAGTGCATATTGATCGTGTATGCATCAATCCGCTGATCAGCTGAATAGTCACAGGTTAATAGATCAAGTAAAACGGCATACTAGTTTTTTTTTTTTTTTTTTTAAAGGTGGAGATTAACATAGAATTGTCTTGTGATCGTATAGGCCCTTTTTAGCATTGTTGTGCATCAGTTTGTTGGATTCGTAGTGCATGGTGCGATTGGGATCTAAATTGTAATTTTTCTTATATGGCTGAAAATATTTCACTTCCTTCTATATCTCTTCCATGTGAGAGCAACAAATTGTACAGGGCATTTAATTTGCTCGATTTTTTATTGTTCAACGTACTGACAGCTTCTTTGATAATTCTTTTAAAATAATTTTATCTTTTCTTATTGCAAAATCATTTCATCCTGTTCGTAATGAGGACTATTCACTTATGAAACTACATTCTGGATATTTGCTTGTTGAGATTTCTTTAGCCAGTCAGTCACAACTTCTTTCAAATTTTAGTACAATAGGCTTTTTTTCTGTTTTTGTTAAGGTATGCCAAACTCTAAATATTGGCCATGGTGTTATATCCGAACCAGATCTTTTATTCTCTACAAAAGAAGAAATCATACAGAATTTAAAAGATCGAAATGTCATAGATGCACATCTAATAATTATAACTCGGAAAGGGCAAAGGCTTCCTACACTGAAAAAAAAAAAAAAAAAAAAAAAAAAAAAAAAATCCGTCAATTTGCGAAAAAGATTTTGCAGCAGAGTAGTTAAAATATTTCCGTTCTTTGAGGAAAGTTCCGTTTTTGTAATCTCCGTGTTTTGCAACAGTATTTAAAGACGCATGAAGCGCATGCGTGGCGATAAAAAAATACAGCAATTTCATTGGATGATAGACTTTCACTGTTTGAAACTCTGTTATTTTAAAATGGTAACAAATATAAGGAGAGATTACACTTTTTTAACAAAACGGAAAATTTCTCATCAAATTTCACGGAGGACAACCTGTCAATAAACGAAAATTTTTAATAGCGTGCGAAGCACTCTACTCTGAATTTCAATATTTTGACATCTGGAGCTAATGCAACCAAGCTAAGCTGCGTATGCGGCCTTATATCCCTAACCCCTCCTGCTATATCAAATGTCAACGATATTGTCATAATAACACTACTTGTCTTTGTTCCGTTACCTGAACACGTTGTGCAGAAGTTGGCCACGAAGGTAAACCCTGTGAGAATTTTGAATGCTGCATAAAATGTAAAGGTGATTATCCAGCATACTTCCGTTCTTGTCCAAATTGGATCTGTGAAAGGAAATACTTGCTATTAAAATAACTCAAAAAATTTCCTATCCTGAAGCTCGTTAATTTATTGAGTCCAAAACCCCTTCTGTCAGAATATCTTACTCTAGTTTACTTAAAAAACAATTAAAATCTGTAGGGCACATTAGCACCTAGTCTGTCTCCTCTTTTACAGCATGTTTTTTACCTACGACAGTATAACGCAGCAATCCAAAGGGGAAAAAAAAAAAAAAAAAAAAAAAAAAAAAAAAAAAACCTCGTGATGTTTCTAGTGCAACTAAAGGTGAAGGATTTTGGTTTCAGATTTGAAAAAAAAAAAAATACTTTAACTTTCGAGACCGGTTAGAACCGGTTCTGAAATTGAAACAATCATACTATAAAAAATACATAACCAAAATCGAAAAAGTAAAAACTAGCCCGGTTGTAAATCATCTTCAGCTATCCTATGAAAAAAAAAAATCATGTAAAAATATTAAAATTTGAGCAAGATATTTGAAAAGAACGCCCCCATAGACTTAACATTATCACCCAGGCCTTTTTCAGTGACTAGTGTTGCGTTTTAAAATCGAATACCAGATTAATAAGTCATAAAAATCTTCAAGTCAATCCAAAAAATCATCTGATCATCAGATTGAACAAACTACTATTTTATCTGTATGTAATTTGTAGAAACTTAATAGTCTCCAAACTCAGAAACCAAACCAAAAATCTCGTGCATAAAAACAATTCCAACACATACTTTTTCATAGTGGAAAACCGTGCAGAATAAGAACAAGAAACCATGTTAAAACCCATTACTTACTAATATAAATGATCGGAAACAATTGAAAGATTACGTAATGGAATGAGAATCATAATTTAAGTGCTAATGAAGAAAATACTGTTTTCGAAAAATTTTATTTTCGTGATTTTATTTTTTTTTTTTTTTAATTTTTTTATTTATAAACTTGTTTGTGGACAATAATTTTTATGTCATTTTAGACACCTTAGTGTGCACCCGTTATTTTACAGATTTTTATTTTAAATTTGTAAATATTTTATTTCTTACTATATGATTTTTGCTTTTTAGGTGCGTTCGTAATTATGTAAATACGTAGCACCTATAGTGGTCGTTCAGTCCGTCCGTCTGTCTGCATATAACAACGCAAAAACTACCCAAGTGAATCGTTTGAAATTTAAAATACATAATTATTACATAATTTTGTCCAGTCATTTCAAATTTTATGGAAATCGGATGCATAGATCAATTGCAGGGGCAATCAAAAGTATTCAATTACATTATGGTCAATGAGGAAAAAGTTTCAAATGTATTTTATACGTTTAAAATTTAAATTACATAATTATTACAAAATTTTGTCGAGTTATTTCAAATTTTATGAAAATCGGATGCATAGATCAATAATAGGGACCATCAAAAATATTCCGTTACATTACGGTCAATGGGGAAAAATGTTTCAAATGCATTTTAATGGTGTTACACTCATTCGAACTTAATAAAATTTATATTTAACTATTATAAAGTACATACTATAATATACATTTCACATAATTTGTGGTGCAAAGAACATTTGTTATTGATTTACAAGGCCACACAAAAGTATTCCATTACATAATGGTATAGGGAGACGAAGCAGGTTGTTTCGACGCCGACGGTTCGACGCCAACGATTCGACGCCAACGTTTCGACGCGTGGTCAGTTCGACGCCGTACTTTTCGACGCCGGGGCAGTTCGACGCCATATATTTTTTTCCGTATTTTTATTTATTTTTAGAATAAATATGCAATATGCCTGATATAATATATATATATTTTTGTTATGTATATGAAGCGTGATTCAAATAAATAAGCAATATGACTGATTTTTATTTATTGAATTATCGATTGTTTGCATGCATATTTGAAATAAATATATGTGTGAAAGTGTTCTAGATTTTTTTTTTTTTTGTCCTAGATTAGTGAGAAGCCCCCTCGCCAACGTCAAGGCCCTGGGACATGAGGGAGGTTGTTTTTTTTTATTTATTTATTTCACAAAACAGCATCAAAAAGGCAAAATACAGAAATGGTAAATAAACATATGGTTACAAAAAAGTTATATTGCAGACAAATTTAATTACAGAGTAACAAGATTACACATAAATAAGATTACATCACAAAACTGTTATTATACTAATCCATTGCAAAATTATGCGCCACACCTTTCAGGTATTCCATTATTTCTCGATTTTCAAAATCTTCAACTATTACTTTAATTCTCATATCAGCTCGCAGATACTTATTCCGCTTGTGCGGCGGTTCATCTCCACGTACAAATTGCTCATAACATTGGTCAATTGTTTTTTGAACACGTCTGAGACCATCTATGAATTTCCATAATGTGGGGTGTGAAACACCAAATTCGGACTGTAAACGTCTGTGTGCTGCTTCCGCGAAATTATTGGTGCGTCCTTCGTTATTTAAGGTTCTAGCATAACATGACCACATTTCTGGTTTAAAAATAGGACGACGGCGACGATTATTTCTCTGAATCCTTCCAACATAATATTCAAGGATTAAAAATTACAAAACAGGTCTTTATTAAAGAGTTTCATTTAATTAGTACTTTTAAAATGTGGATATTTGTGAATTATATTCCTATAGCAAAAAATAGAATAAAATACATTGTAAAGGAATTTAAAAGTTTTGAAGAAAATAGCTCATTAGCAATTAATTTAAATAAGAATGGGTGTTTTTTAGTAAGAACATAAAAATAAAGATATTTTACATTGTAAACATTTTTTCTTTTCTTTTTTTAACACAGAAAAGTAAAAAAAAAAAAAAAAAAAAAAAAAAAAATATATATATATATATATATATATATATATATGCTGTTAGAAAGTCTAAATAAGCTGTGCAAACGTAAATAAAATCGGAAGTTCCTAAGTTTCATAAAAAATATATGGCGTCGAACTGCCCCGGCGTCGAAAAGTACGGCGTCGAACTGACCACGCGTCGAAACGTTGGCGTCGAACAGTTGGCGTCGAAACGTTGGCGTCGAACTGACCTGTACCGTAGGGAGAACATTGTTTGATGAGCGTTTTAATTGTAATTCACTATTTACAATTTTATGAGATTGATATATGAGAGTAATATTTTTAAAACTTCGTTATCGTACGAACGCACCTCATTTGCTATGCTTCACGTGCAATTTCCAACTTGTTTAAACTGATTTTAACTTTGCATTTTATCACTTTACTTTTATCATTAATTTCAATTTATTTCCACTTATTGTTTTTATCAGAGGTTTTACAGTAAATGTTTACTTTCTTCGATAGAAGAAAGTATTGTAATCGAATTTTTTTCGACGGGTTTACACGTTTTAGGAGTCTGAGATCCTAAAAATCCTGTTTATAGAAAATGTCTGTCTATCCGTGTGTTGCCATTGTACTATGGAAAAGTGTGTGAAGTTATGCTTAGAACTGAATCAAATTTTCTGGGTATGTGTTTGGCTGTGGCGAACAGTTTAGAAAAATTACGCCGGAGAAGGTCGCTGTAATAGCGATATATATGACATTTTTATTATTGTACCATCGAAAAGTGTATGAAGTTATGCATATAAGTGAAAAAAAAATTTGTACATTTTTTTGATTATGGCAAGCGGGTTCACCTGAATATGAAAAAAATTCTGCCGGAAAGGGCCATTTTAATAACGAATGCCTATGAAATTTTCATTAATGTACCATCGAAAACTGTATAAAGTTATGCATAGAATTGAAATAAATTCTTTGTTTTTGCTTTTGGATATTGCATGCAATTCAGGTCCGAAACTAGAAGGGGTAACGTGGCCCGGGCGCCAACAGAACAGAGGGTGAAGGGGACGCCAAAATCAGATTATCTTTGGTGTGTTTATTATAAAGAATGCATATATGTGGGGGGTGGGGCGCCAAAATCCATGTTTGCCCCGGGCGCAAAAAATGCTAATTTCAGCCCTAAAGCAATTTCTTCTTGAATTAAATATTTCGCTTGCTGAAGGGGATGCTGAAATATAAATTTTTTTTGCCATTTTCTTTATTGTACCATCGAAAAATGTATAATGTTTTGCATAGAATTAAATCAAAATTTTGTGCATGCATTTGGTAATGGCCACCAGATCCTCTTTAAATCGGTATATATTCCACGGGAAAGCTGTGTTAGTAATTTATGTGTAATTTTCTCAAATTTTTGTAGATGTATTGTCCATCTACGGCTCATGCAGTGATGGGAACTCGCATCTTGATAAGCCGGCTATTCATAAACAGCTGATGACAAGAGAATAAGGAAAAACAATTGTTTTTAATAAATATTATGAACTAGCTTAACTCGTTTTCACTGTTAATTTATTGAAGCAGAAATTTAAAAGGAAAATCAAATTTTGCATAGTATTGAACAAATACGTAGTATTGAAGTATTAACATGCTTTACTACAAAAATATGCATTAAAATATTTAATTGCTATAAAGGACGTTAAATACTAATAAAAACATTAAAAGATCTTAATAATTTTTACATGTTTCGACTGAATTTACTCAATCATCATCAGAAAAAGAAAATACAAATAAACACAAAGATGTAAAACATCTTTGTGTTTATTTGTATTTTCTTTTTCTGATGATGATTGAGTAAATTCAATCGAAACATGTAAAAATTATTAAGATCTTTTAATGTTTTTATTAGTATTTAACGTCTTTTATAGCAATTAAATATTTTAATGCATATTTTTGAAAGGTTAATGGACGTATATGAAAACTTCTATTTATAATTAATACTTTACTACTTTTCAAAATATTTTGATGATGAGATAGTAATGATGTATGTGTAAAGTTTCGGGATTGGCCCATCCAAACTAGGTGAACTTTAATTCTGTCTTTATTGTAAGTTGTTCTTGGCACAGTAAATATAGTTTTTTTAGACTTGGTTATCTGATATTATTTATACATTTTATAATTGTGTTTTTCTGTTAAACTATGCTTATTACATTCATCTTGTTGTATGATATGCCTTAGGTTTTAAACTTTAGATTTTATCTATATCTTTCTTCTAACATTTGTCTTGCTGCAGCATATCCCAAATTGGAATTTGTGCCAGTAAATCCCTACCGACCAAACAATCAACCAACCAAAATTGCGGCTCGTTCCTTCCATGTAGATTTTGAGTTCTGTGCTTAAAAAACCACCCACGTTGTAGTTTGTTTTGCCACTATTGAAAATGGCTTCAATATTAGGAGTTCAGTTCTGAATTTTACATATGCATGGTTCCTGATCAACCTGCATTTTTTTCGCAGACTACCCGTTTGTATCTGAAGGTAAAATTTATTGAAAAATCTAAATATGATGTCAAAATATTGAAATTTTCAAAGTTTGTTGCAATTTCGATGGGAAGACGTTTTACTAAGCTTATTTTTACTTTCTTCTATCTTCAATAGAAGAAAGTATTGTAATCGAAATTTTTTTCGACGGATTTACACGTTTTAGAGGTCAGAGATTCCAAAAAACCCGTTTTTACAAAATGTCTGTCTGTCCGTTTGTCTGTGCATGTGTGTCTGGGTGTATGTCGCCTTCTACCATCAAAAAGTGTATAAGTTATGCATAGAAATGAACCAAATTTTTTGTGAATGTTTTTGGCTGTGGCAAGCAGGTCCTCCTTCAGTTTTGAAATATTCCGCCGGAAGGGCGCGCTGCAATCGCGATTTTTGTGCCATTTTCAATGTTGTACCGACCAAAAGTATATGAAGTTATGCATCGAATTGAACCAAATTTTTTGTGTAAGTGTATGGCTATGGCTAGTTGGTCCTCCCTAAATTTGAAAAAAAAACCCGCCGGATAGGGGCGCTGCAATCGTGATTTTTGTGCCATTTTCAATATTGTACCGACCAAAAGTATATGAATTTATACAACGAATTGAACCAAATTTTTTGTGTAAGTGTATGGCTATGGCTAGTTGGTCCTCCCTGAATTTGAAAAAAATCCACCGGAAGGAGGCGCTTCAAAAGCCAATTTTATGCCATTTTCAATATCGCACCACCTAAAAGTGTATGAAGTTAGTCCTAGAACTGAACAAAAATTTTTGTATATAATTATTTTTTGGTAAGGCAAATAGGTCCTCCCTGAATTTAAAAAAACCTGCCTATCATTCTATTGTTCATCGGCTCGTGTAGAGACGGAAATTCGTTTTTACTCCGATTAATTGATTGAAACAGAAATTTAAGATGAAGACCAAAGTTTGTATGGTATTGAATTAAAACTATTAAAACATTAAAATGAGTAACAATTTTTTAAAAATATTAAAATGTACGTATGAGATAGAAGAAAGTTTTGAGATTGGCACATCCAACTAGTTTTAAACATAAATTGAAAAATATATAATTCCCAATGGAATAGTTTTTTTTATGTGACAATTTAGTGAATAAAATATATGGAGTGTTCTTGTTATTTTTCCTTTTTTTTTTTTTTTGTTTTTTTTTTTGTTTTTGGAAGGTTGAGGTTGTACATATATAAAATTATGAACTTTTTAGCAATTTTGAGCCCCACCCCTTATCATATCATATGTTATCACCCCTTGAACAACGCCTCTTTTCCCTAATGATATCGTTATCAGAGTCTATTTTTTTACAGTTTTTTTTTCTTTTATTTTATTTTCATACGTTTTGCAATGATACACAAATATGGTTAGATATTTATTATTCGCATATTTCAGATATTTAAATGAAAAGAAGAAATAATAAAATATCACTATTATATATGAAATAACATTGCATCAAATAACATAAAAAACATTTGCTGCATAAAAAATATTTTATTATAACTTTTCGTTATATACAATACATTCAACTACTCATCAGCAATACTGTCTTGCATTTGTTCCCTGCACGGAAACAAGCAGTATTTCTTACAAACAAAATAGGTGTATTGATAAAAGAAAGTTTCGCCCAGATGGTGTGTTTGTGTGTATCTGTGATGGCTAGCGAAATCTGCTGCATGTACGAGGCTGAAAATTTGTGCGACGGAAGTGCAATGCGTTTCCTGTAATACACCTGAGACTCAGAATTTTAATATTTTGTTATTCAATCGAGATATTAATTAATACCGACAATGAACCTCATCAAAACAATTTTTTTTTCATTACGACCTCAGAAAAGTACTTGCACATGCGCAGAAACTCATTTACGATTCGGAAAGAAGCGAATATTTTATCGAACCATTCAATATACCTTCTGTATTTCATAGTTTTTATTTAATTTTTATCGATCAAACAGCTCGGTACAGTAAAAATTAGAAGATATATTCTGAAAGACCGTTACACTTATGTCTCAAATGCCACAATCAATTTGAGAATAATTCGCATTTAATTCCTTGAAATATTTTATCAAAAAGCGACGTTCTTCCGAAAAACATTTTTCTTCCTTATGAAAACGTACGTCTAGAGCTCAATTTTAGAGGTTCCGACAAACCAAACACATTGTCTTAAAGCTAAAACTTTCTTCTAATCGACAGTGTAATCGGCGTTTAAAAATAAGAATTTTAACACTTTCGAATATACCAACGAACGCAGTTCTTTTCGAGCCTCATGAAGATATTCTCCAACGATAAAAGCAATTAAAGTCCGTATTTTCGCTCAGTCGTTTCAGAACATATCACTAGACTAGATTTAGATCACCTACGAAAATTTCTAAAAGTTCGGAGGAGTAGTTTTTTTTTTTTTTTTTTTTTTTTGTAAAATAAAATGTGTGAGAATTTGGACGAAATCAATAAAAATCTGAGTCTTTCTATCGTCGTGATTCGATCTCTTTCATCTCAAGTTTCATTACTGAATACTTTTTTTTTTTCTTTTACGAAATCCTAAAGAGCGCTCGGATACAATTGTATTTATATCCTAATGAGATTTGAGATAATTCCGATTGTAAAAACTGCTTATTACTTTCTTCTATCTTCAATAGAAGAAAGTATTGTAATCGAAAATTTTTTTTCGACTTCCGGTTTTCGACGGATTTACACTTTTTAGGGGTCAGAGATTCTAAAAAACATGTTTTTACAAAATGTCTGTCTGTCCGTCTGTCTGTGTGTATGTCGCCATTCTACCATCAAAAAGTGTATGAAGTTATGCATAGAATTGAACCACATTTTTTGTGAATGTTTTTGGCTGTGGCAAGCAGGTCCTCCTTCAGTTTTGAAATATTCCGCCGGAAGGGGGCGCTGCAATCGCGATTTTTGTGCCATTTTCAATATTGTACCGACCAAAAGTATACGAGGTTGCATGGAATTCAATCAAATTTTTTGTGTATGTGTATGACTATGGCTAGTTGGTCCTCCCTGAATTTGAAAAAAATCCGTCAGAAGGGGGCGCTGCAATCGCGATTTTTGTGCCATTTTCAATATTGTACCGGCCAAAAGTACATAAAGTTATGCATCGAATTGAACAAAATTTTTTGTGTAAGTGTATGGCTATGGCTAGTTGGATCGCCCTGAATCTGAAAAAAATCCGTCGGAAGGGGGCGCTGCAATAGCGAATTTTATGCCATTTCTTAATATTGCACCATCTAAAAGTGTTTGAAGTTAGTTCTAGAGCTGAACTAAATTTTTTGTATATGATTATTTTTTGGTAAGGCAAGTAGATCCTCCCTGAATTTGAAAAAAAATTCTGCCTATCATTCTATTGTACATCGGCTCGTGCAGAGACGGAAATTCGTTTTTACTTCGATTAATTGATTGAAGCAGAAATTTAAGTTGAAAATCAAAGTTGGTATGGTATTGAATTAAAATTATTAAAGCATTAAAATGAGTAACTATTTTTTTTTAATATTAAAATGTACGTATGAGATAGAAGAAAGTTTTGGGATTGGCACATCCAACTAGTTTTTTCATACTAACGGAACCGATGCGAAAACAAAACAAAAATGTAACTAAACAAATTACAACACCATTTGGAATATGATTTTTTCAACGACTAAAATATAAATTTTCCATAATAAAACAGCGGCAACAACAAAAGAAAGTTATTTTACAATTAACAGTAATAACATTAGATTGTTCCCTTTTCCGTGATCGTTGCACATTTCGTAATCGGTGGGCGCGATAATAAGATCTTGTTTTTTTTTCTTTTCTTTTCTTTTTTGCTTTAAAAGACTATCTTTCATACAACGTCTTTCCTTGGATTTGGTTTTTTTCCACATCTGGTAATTTGCGTCTACCCATTTTGTAACTTTTTTACATTCTTCTTTATTAACAACGACATTTCGATTTCCTATTCAAATAAAAACATTTTTAAATGTAAAGAATTTCATAAAATAAAATAAAATGCTGACATCCATTGCCCGAAGCAAATTGTTTGATTGTTTTCCATTAAGTTAATAAAAATCGGTAAAACATCATTTTTATGATAATCAAAACGTAGCTTACATAATAATAAAGTTATAAATTACTTACGCCGTAGATTAAACATTAATATTCTTGGACAAATCATAAAAAAATAAAATGTTAACATCACAAGGCCTATTCTCGACCGAAAACAACAATAATTTTCCAAATAACTAAAAAATAAATAAAAATAAAAGTGAAGAAAACATTTTTTTTAAAAATCTAGATAATCAATATTTTATACATTTGATGTATACTTACAATCTTTTTTATCTTCTAATTTACAAAATTTTGCATTAGTCGTTTTCATATAAAAGACAGATCCTGTGATGTAAGTACGTTTCGTACAATTACAAGATTCCATTAAGTAGTAATTTCTGCAGGCTTTTTGACAACCCTGTAACCAGAAAAAGATGTTAGGTTTGTTTCATGTTAGATGTGAATGATAAAGCATAATTTATACAATTCTGGTAAATAACTACACTTTTAAATTTGAAAATGCTTCTTACACAAAAATAGTTCTTTCTATGTAATTAATGCATGGGAAAAACGAGTATGACACTTTAAATGCCAAGTTTGCTAAGCGTTATGAAATATTTGAAATTTTAATTAAAAACTATAGAATGTTCTATATTTTATAAGATAATTTTAAAACATAGTACATATTATAGATTATAATTTTATAATTAACCTGTGCCTATAGTGTGTTGAAAGCAATGTTAATTCTAACTGTATCTTATATTATCCCTAACATATAGATTTCTATTACATAAGTTCGTATACCAATATTACTATATCTTAGAAAATTAAAACTGATAACAAAATTCAAAGGTCATATTTGATTTTATGGAGCCAAAATGAGTAAAGATTGACTATGGACTATAGAGATAAAAGTTCATTTATAGATATAATAATACCGTAGACGTTTTCATTATGTAAATTATTACAGAAATAGTACTGTATAATAAAATCCAAAGTTAATAATTTAAAAAAAATAATAATAAAATAAACTTAAAAAAAGGTCATTTTGGATTTTCTCGACCTTACATTAGCTAAGATTGTTTATATTCATAGCAATAAATAAAGACTGTCTCATTTGAGCCGATACAGCTCAAATTATTGTGTAACGTTTAACATTTGTGAAGAGAGAAACAAGATTTTTGGAATACAGATAGTTTCGATCATGTTTTTGTCTAATTTTCAAATTCGGATGTTGGGTCGAAGACGTAACAAAAGTTTAAGTGGGTCTCTAATCATAAGTCTTTACATGACAGGTCATTAAAGTTTTTTACGTAACCATCTTCCAAAATTACAAGCAGTTACTAATTAGCACGTCTAAATTTTTTCACATTTGTTTTTATTAATTAACTAGCTGTTCTGCCCGGCGTTGCCCGGGTTCATCAAAAAATAACATGAATTGCGAAAAAACTTTAAAAATCATAGTAAAAACCTCGAAAAATTTAAAAAATGCTGCACAAATTTCGTATAAACTTCGTTGAAAAGAGATGGGCTAGAAAATTGAAGTTGGATTATTTTTACTAATATGGAAAAATCTTACAAATCGCCAAAAACATTAAAAATCTCATAAAAATATAAAACAAAATTCAAAAATTGTGTTTCAAAATTCGAATAAACTTTGAAGAAAGGAAATCAGAATTTAATAAATTCGGCCAAAAATTGAACCTCTAAAAAATCGAAGCGGGTCGCGAAGAAACGTAAACATCGCTTTAAAAATGGCAAAATTCTCAAAAATCACGGAACTCAAAATTTACTCTACTTGGATAAATGTTTTGAATCTAATTAATTTGATTATGTAAAAAGCATTGAAATACGAAAAAAACTGCTAAAAAATTACAATAAAAATCTTTAATCGCAAAGGAGAAAAGTTATCATATTAGCAAAGAAATTAAAAACCGAATTCCTTTTCTATATCTGAAAAAAATCGCCGTAGACTCAAAAAAAAAAAAAAAAAAAAAAAAGCATACTGCATTAAAAATTACTGTAGATCAAAATAAGAGAGCAAAACAATTACCATAAAGGATAAAAGTTTGAAACCAAACTCTTATTAGTCTAGAAATTTAAAATCGAATTCCTTTGAAAAATATTAAAATTAAAAAAAGACTGAGAAATCCCAAAAATTGCATTGAAAATTGTAATGAAAGTCGTAAAACATTTAAAAATCCCTAGGGTAAAAATTCATTGTTATAATATAAAATATTGTAAACATGAAATTAACCATATTAACCAAAAAGTTTGAAATCGAAATCAATTTCCGGATGTAAAAAAATCGCCACGGAACTTGAATAGTGACTAAAAATGACATGAATGGCTGTAAAAATTTAATATTCAGTCGAAAATATTGTAATCGGAAATCGTTCATGAATAAGGAAAAGTCAACACGGAACACCTAAAATCCCCCAAACTAACTAAAAATTACATTGAATATCGCATTAGAAATTGGCAAACTTCATAAAAGCGTGGAGAACAAATTATACTATTTATGCTAAAAGTTAGAAACCGAAATTCTTTTACCGATGTCAGCAACTGTCACAAAACTTGAAAAATCACTATAAAACAGAATAAAAATCAGTAAAATTAAAAAATCCGGACAAAATTTGCCATAGTAAGATAAACATTTATATTAAATTCCTGCGGACATAATTTACCAGAATGGGACAAAACATTGAAATCTGAACTCTTTCATTAGTTAAAAAATATCGACACACAACTTGCTAAACATTTTAAAAATTTCTTTTCCAATTGTGAAAAAATCGCCGTGGACTCGAAATCATCTAAAAATTGTATTCAAAAATGCATTACAAATCGTTTCAAATTTAAAAATAGCGGGGGACAACATTTACATTAATAGAGTAAAATAGTGTAATTTGAATTCTTTCTTAATTACGAATGAATAATGAAAACATTGCTAAAAATTGCATTAAAAAATCACTAAATTTCAAAATTCGTAAATTAAGTGTAAATGTTTGAAATTAATTTCCTTTTCGAAATTTCAAAAAATAGCCGTGAGATTAAAAAAACCAATACAAAACCATTGACAAAATTCATCAAAAATCGCTAAATGTAAATACATCCCGTGAATAAAAAAATATTCTAGTCATGTAAAACGTAGCAACCATTCTTTTTTACATGAATTACAAAAAAATCGACGCAGAACACAAAATATATCAAAAATCACATTGAAAATCGACAAAATTAAAAAAAGGTAAATGGTGAAATTTACTATATTAGGCTAAAAGTTTGAAACCAAAATAATTTTTTTATTGTTAAAACACCACTGTGGTGGGGATAAAAAAAATTAGTACTAAATCGCATTAAAAAGTTCATTAAAAACGCATTGAAAAATGCACTAAATATTGCTAGTTATTTTTTAAATTTCAGTAATCAGAATTTCATCAAACGGATAAAACAATCGGAAATCTGAACTATTTGATTATCCGGTTGGCCAAGAAACTATCTGGGTCAAACCATAAGATTAAACTACAATAATGGCGGATCGTAAATTCCATATTCACTTGACATTAAACATGTTACATATGTTTGTTACGTCATCAAGTGGTTTTTACTTCTTATTTTTATATGTATTTGTATTAATGTTTTTCTAAATTATCTCTTCTTTCATTATTTAACATAAAAATTACATTTATTTGCATAATTTGGCTTGTGTCACGATTGAAATAATTTGGCAAAATTGGTCGACAGGATAATCACGTAGTAAAAGGAAATCCTTTATAGATAATAAAAAATCGACACGAAACACAACAATTCTTGAAAAATCGCGTTAAAAATCTCTAATATTACATTAGGTTAAAAGTTTGAAATCAATTTTTACTTCCAAATATCAAAAAACCACCATAAAACTCGAAAAATTTCTAAAAATTGCATTGAAAAGTGCATTAAAAATCAATATTAAAAAATCACAGGGGTCAAAATTTACTCTAATAGGGTAAAACGTTGTATTGGAAATATCTCATGAATGACAAAAATCCGACATCAAACGCAAAAAATCTCGAAAAATCGCATTAAAATTAGCTGAAATTCATAAATCTTAACAGCTAAAATTTAATACATTAGCCTGAAAGTTTTAAGCAAAATTCCTCTTACTAATGTCGAATAATAGCGGCAAAATTTACATTAAATAATTCATTAAAAATCCAAATAAATTATATTGAAAAGAGAACAAAATTCACTAATTTAGGTCGAAAGAATGAAACCGCTTTCCTTTTCGCTAATGTCGAAAAATCGCCTCGAAACCCACTAAAATTCACATACGATTTAAATTAAAAAAACTGAAAATCGGCCTTCAAGGTGTAAAATTTCATACATAACTTCGTGCAGCGGTCTCTCCAGAGCATCGCTAATACAGATCTCCTTATTACATTTCCTAATTTTGTTCGCTCCCCTCCTTTCATGCACCCTGAAATGTGTCACACCATTCATTGTTTACATTTTTTATCATGTATTGTAAACCATTTTAAAATTTAAAATAAATCACATTGTTATATTTCCAAATTTTAACAAAATCGCGTTCTGTTAGTTCCATTTTTCACCACCAGCTAGCGCACTCCATTCTTCAAAAAATTTATCAAAACGATACTCTGTTAAACAACCTATCAGGTGATATATTACTCGAGGGGGTAGCGGTCTTAAGCAAGAATTTAAGATATTTTATGAAATTGCTATTCGAAAATAGTGGTAACTAATTTTTTGACATTTTAGGTAAATTTCGCAAAAAAATACTACTTATTGCATTCTCAACAGTTCAAGATTATGATAGAACAACTATGAAAAAAATAGATGCTAAACGCAAAAAATCTTGAAAAAGCGTTAAAATTCACATTGAAAATCGCATTAAAAATCATTTAGGGCTAAAAGTTTGAAAAGGTTTTCTTTTTATCAATCTCAAAAAAAAAAAAAAAAAAAAAAAAAAAACGGAAAATAGAAAAGAACACTAAGAAACGCATTAAAAGTTCGTTAAAAAATCCAAAATCGCTGTACAAATTCCGAATAAACTTTGCTGAAAAGAGAAAAAAAATTGCTATATTGGGTTAAAAGAATGAAACCGTATTTCTTTCACTAATAAAATAACACTGAAAAAAAAAAAAAAAAAAAAAAAAAAAAAAAAAAAAAAAAAAAAAAAAAACCGGTAAAAATCGCCTAAAAAATTATCAAAAAAATCTAATCAAAAAGTTGAAAATCGGGCTTCGAGGTGCAAAACTACATGTATAAAAATACCTTCCCTCCACATTTTGTAACTCTACGTACAGCAGACTCTTCAGAACAGCGTTGACACACACACAAACTTGTCTCTTTATTATTATAGATTTTAAAAAATAGCGTTCTATTAGTTCCATTTTCCACCACCAGGTAGAGCACTCTATTTTTCAAAAACTTTATCAAAACCATACTCTGTTAAATAACCTATCAGGTGATATATAACTCGAGGGGGTAGCGGTCTTAAGCAAGAATTTAAGATAGTTTATGAAATTGCTATTCGAAAATAGTGGTATCTAAATTTTTGACATTTTAGATAGATTTCACAAAAAAATACTACTTATTGCATTCTCAACAGCTCAAGTTTTTGATAGAACAACTATGAAAAAAATTAGATGCTAAACGCAAAAATATTTAAAAAACGTTAAAAATCGCATTAAAAATCGTGAAAATCTAAAAATCGTAACAAACACAAAATTTAGGTCATTAGGCTAAAAATTTAAAACGATTTTCGTTTTATTTATCTCAAAAAATAGCCGCAAAATGAGAAAAAAAACACTAAAAATCGCATTAAAAATTCATTAAAAATTCAAAAATCGCTGTACAAATTCCGAATAAACTTTATTGAAAAGAGAAAAAAATTGCTATATTGAGTTAAAGGAATGAAACCGTATTCCTTTCACAAATGGGATAAAACCGCAAAAATAAAGCTAAAAATCGCCTAAAAAATTATTAAAAAAATCTAAATAAAAAAATCGAAAATCGGGCTTCGAGGTGCAAAACTACATGTAAAAAAGTAACTTTCCTCCAAATTTTGTAACTCTACGTGCAGCAGTCTCTTCAGAACAGCGCTGACAGACAAACATCCTTCTCTCTTTATTATTATAGATAGATTGAATCTACCAAATTATAACATTTAGGTAGATGTTTATGTGTGTGAAATTGCAACCAGTTCTTGATTAGCACTCTTAAATTTGCCTACCAGTGTTTTTATCAAATAAATGAATCTATCAAATTATAAAATTTAGGTAGATGTTTATCTATTTCATCTGAAATGACTAAATAGCATTTATAGAACTTTAACTTTAATGTACTGGACATTTGTTCTTTACATATTACTTGGACATCAGAGTTCAGATAACATTTAAAAAATGTTCGATTAAACAGAATTAGACATTCCATTCTATATACCAGTAAGTTGTGAACTATAGCAAAAAATTGTGAACTATAGCAAAGGTTTTTTTTTTTTAACTGAACATTAAAACGTTTTAATTTTCATATGAAAAATACATGAATTTTTAATTCAACGGAAATGTTCTTCTCTACGGTGCAAGCTTCTTGTTCTTTGATTATATGTGTATATTACTAATAACTTTGTAAGTTAAAATAGCAAATAAAGACTTTGTGCAAAAATGTTTAAAGATAGAAAACCAACGATTATAAATGCACAAATAAAATATGAAAAGGGGAGCAAACAACTGTGTCGAATCTGCTAACGAGATCCTTCTTCAGTGCAAAAACTCAGCGAGCTAACAAAGCAAAACTGAGCAAAGAGACAGAGAGACGCGGGCTTATATACCCGCTACGGGAAAGATCCCGCCTAAAGGAAAGCAACCAATGAGAAGAAAGCAGGTGGAACAACTGGGTGGACAAGTAGCGACATCTACCAGAGAACAAACAAAACAAAAACTAAAAAGCGAGGGAGGAAAAAAAAAAAATAGAGAATTAAAGATTTCCAAATGCTAGGAAAATAAGGAGTACTTGATAAGTCTTTAACTAAGGAGTGAGAATTTTTAATGATGTGATAAGCTTCCCAAAAATCAAGATCAAGAATGGAAGGACACTTATGGATGATGGTGGCTGAAAAAAAGTTAAATTTATGTTGTGAAGACCAACAATGTTGAGCAATAGAAGAGCGTTTAAGTTCTTGATTTTTGACATACCTTTTATATTCAGTTAAACGAAATCTTAGCACGAAATCTAGCACGTTTAGTCTGGCCGATATAAGAAAGACCACATTGGCAAGAAATTTGGTAAATACCCCAGTTATCTAAGCGATCAATGCGGTGCTTAAGATTTGAAAAAAGCAATTTTATTAACAGGAGAAAAAATAACATTGAAATCGAACCTTTTTAAAATTTTAGCAACTTGCCGACTGATTTTGGGGGAAAAAGAGCAAAACAACGAAAGTATTGGAGTTCGAATTAAAGTTTTTTCTTTCAGAATGGGCGGATTTTGTCAATTTTTTATGAATTGAATCTATAATATTAGGGGGATAACCACGATCAACAACAATACCTTTTAGATAATTAAGTTCATCACTGAGTAACTGAGGAGTTGAACAAATATTGGAAGCCCGAAAAACAAAAGTTTTAAAAGTCGCAACTTTCTGGTTAGGAGGATGAGAAGAATATCTGTGAGGTGAAAGACTGACCGCAAAAGGTTTGCGAAAGGCAGTAATCTGAAAATTATCTTCATTGCGAATAACAAGGACATCGAGGAAAGAAAGACAATTGTTTGATTCAACTTCAAAAATAAATTGAATGCAAGAATCAATAAAATTCATGACAGAAAGAATATGATTTATATCTGAATTCACTTCAACTAAAGCATAGATATCATCTACGTAACGAACATAAAACTGAAATTTTAAGAGTTCAAACAATTTTATTTCAAAATATTGCATGTACAAATCGCATAAAATCGGACTAAGAGGATTACCCATAACCAAACCGTCAGTCATACGAAAGAAATTCCCGTTAAATACAAAAGTGTTTTGAGATAAGCAAGCACGAGTGAGATGAATGAGCTCCTCTATTTCGAAAAAAAATGAAATTCATAGAGCCTTTTCTTCAGGCAATCTAAAGCCCCTTCGACAGGAACATTAGTAAATAATGATGAAACATCAAAAGAAACCATCATGTGGCCTTGTGGCTTAAAACTGTGAAATTTCTTAACAAATTCAAAAGAATTCTTAACAGTGAAAGATTTACTGCTTGAGAGAGGAGAAAATATGGAAACAAGATATTTTGCAAGTTTATAAGAAGACGTTCCGATACTGGATACAATGGGTCTAAAAGGAATGTCAGGTTTATGGACCTTGGGTAAAGCATAAAACCTGGCACAATGAGCAATTGAAGGAATAAGAGATCTCTTTAATTTAGCAGGAATAATGTGTGAAGACTTAATGGCAGATTTGATAGTATTAATTTCACTAGAGGAAGGGTCTTTGTGGATATCCACATAGGGACCATCATTAATTAATTTATGGGAATTTTCCAAATATGTAGACTTGTCAAGAACAACAATCTGACCACCTTTGTCAGCCTTAGTTGTGATCAAATTCGGATCAGAACACAAACTTTTTAGACAATTTTTACTTGAACTATTAAAATTTGGCTTATAAACATTAGAGTTGAAATCGACAGTATTGGCAATGAGATGCCTAATAGACTCTTTTTGAGAAGGAGAAATAGCGCTACGGAATTTCTTTCGTATGACTGACGGTTTGGTTATGGGTAATCCTCTTAGTCCGATTTTATGCGATTTGTACATGCACTATTTTGAAATAAAATTGTTTGAAGTCTTAAAATTTCAGTTTTATGTTCGTTACGTAGATGATATCTATGCTTTAGTTGAAGTGAATTCAGATATACACTGTCAGAAATATTCGTCTTTATACACTACATTTTGCCTCATTCTCGAACAAATAATTTCTGTACTCCTTAAAGAGGTTATTTTTCTGTGAATGGTTCCTGCAAGTTTGAAGAAAAAGAAGAAATTCCGTTTATTCCCCGCACGCATGCGCATTTGTCTTTTTCTTCTCTGTGTCGGCACATGCGCCACAAATTTGACGAAATATTACAAGATTCGCATAATATATCATCAAAAATGGGTAAGTACTTATTTCAGAATTAGATTTTAATCATTTCTATGTTTTCATTGTATAAGTGTTAAATTATTAGGCATGTCTTTGGCACATGTCATAGATCTTTTTTATTATCTACACTGTGAAAAAAAGGAGCATTATTGCATTTAAATTGAAGTTATGAAATGCTAAATATACTTTAAATCCACACTATTTTCTGTAGTAGCTCCGTTAAAAGTGTAAAAATAATCTCGGCATGATGGTATTTTATTCTTTAGTCGTAATTATTCCAATAAAACATCAAATTTTGCGTAAGAATAAACTTGGAATGGTGATATTCTATTCTACAATCGAAATTATTGATATGTAACGCCAAATTCAGGGCAAAGAAATCAATTTTCTGTTTTGATTAGAATCGTATGTTTGCAGACGACAGACGCCATTTTACTTCCGCGTTTAATCATCGTTCCAAACTTTCGAATAGCAGGTGAAAAAAGCAAACATAATGTAAGCAATATTATTATTATTCTTTGTAGATTTTTGACGTAAGACTAAATAATGTTTGCATGTGTTTTTTCATAGCTCTCTTACTATGGCCCGGATGCGAAAAAGTCATGTGACCAACAGCTTCGAACGATTTAGTGATTCCCGCGAAGTCAGGAATACTTTCATACGCATAACTGTAGTTCTCGCGTTTTATTTAATTATTGTGATTAAAAAATACATATAACTGTGTTTTACAAGCGGATAACATTTAAAGAAGGTATTTATATTATTTATATAATAATATTGTGAATTTTTTGTTATTATTAGTCTAAGAACTGTTATTTATTGTTAACTAGAATTGGGTTTGACTTTATCAGATACCTGTGATTATCAAATGATGTTACAAACTAGATTATGAAATATTCTTTTGATTTCATGTAAAATCATGTTAAATAACTCTATTAAACATAAAAATGATCTGATAAATGTAAATAATAGTCCTAAGAATCTTAAAAATTTTTGTATTAGTTTTCTATTTTATTTAGTGGTAAAATATGTAAATATTTATTTTAGGGTAGATGTGCCAGTAATCAACCTCTTTCCAGTAATGGGCCGCCTCACAGTTTTTGGTTTATAAAAGAATAATAATAAATAGTTAAGTTTTTATAGTTTTTTTTTTCTTAACTCCTCCTTGCATGTTTTATAATCTAGATTACTTTTTTAAACATTTCATTAAAGCAATTAGGAAACAGAAAATAACTTTTCACTGTTTTTCTATTGAAAATCTTAATGAACATGCTGAGAGCTGAATTTATTTATCTAATCTTTTTATTTACTTGTAAAAATTGAATGTTTTTGTTTGGATTTGAATCTTTGAATTTCATATACCAATGGTCATTTATAAAATTTTATTTACTAGTTTTAAGATTTTAGGAGGGGTGTCTAATACTGCGTTTTTGGGTGTTTAGACATATTTCTATTATTTAAAATTAAATTTTTATTTCTGTTGGGAAATGTAACTATGGGGATTTATTATTAATTAATATTGATAAATTAAATATTGTTGAAAGATTAATATAATATGAAAAAAGTGGAATATCATACTTATAACTATTAATAAAAAAATATTTTTAAAAGAAATTCCTTAAGGGGGTTCATTACTGGCACATCTACCTTATAACCAAGATGGAAATAGTGGACTAGGCCTGTCAATGTAATTTTATTTAAATGAGACGGGGGCACCACATTAAAAAAAACGAGCTGGTCGCTTACCTCTTTGGGTGGCATGGAAACAGCGATAAATTTTATTTTAATATTAAAAAAAAAATAAAGTAAATATGCCAATAATAGGCACTATTGACACTTTCCAAATATTTTTTATTTATAAAAGAATAACAATTAAAAATTCTGTTTTTATTATTTTAAATTTTTTATTGCATGTTTTATAATCTGGTTTATTGTTGAAAATCTTAATCTAATTATATGTCCAGACTTTTTTTTTTTTTTTTTTTTTTTTTTTTTTTTTTTTAGACTCATGTTTTTGTAAAATTGTGAAAAATATAATTATAATTTTGTAAATTTGAAATGATCCATCCATTCAGGTTTTTGTTTACACTTTTCAAAGGCAATATATGTGTGTAAAATGAATATATTTTCTTCATATGTGTAAAAGTAAAGATTAGATTTTAGTTTTTAACTATCAAATTTCAGAAAGGTTCAGTTTAGAGATGGAAAGTTTTTGTCAAAAGCCTATTTTCAGGACAAAGAATTTTATAAAGGGTGCTGTTTTGAGATTTAAAAAGTTTAGTGAAGGGTCTTTTAAAGGACCCAATTTCTCCCTAAACAAATCACTTAGAAAGCAGATAGTAAAGTTCAGTTCTCAAAAGCATAGGAAAAGAAGATGCTCATGGGGTGTAAGCCCTTCTTTTTCAAATAAAAACAATTTTTTAATTCACACGAGCTCTTAAAAATCTATTACTGTCAATTTTCAATATTTTATTCATCATCTATGACAAAACAACTCTGTATGCAACAAATTACTATTAACTTTATTAATTACATTGATTGTAGCTTTGAAACTATTAAATATTAAAAATTATTATGTTCTATTAATGTTATCATAAAGGGAAATATTTATGATTTATATCTACATATTATTCATATTTTTATTAGTTAAATAAGTTAAAGGAGAATTAGCCTATGTTGTATATTAATATGAGTGAAAATGTTTTCAGTGTTTTTAGAAAATGTGTATTTTTTTTTATGAATATTCATCTTATAATTGAATAATATTTGACGAATATTGATCTATTTTTATCGTATTTTTATATAAAAATTTTTAATGATTAAAAAACAGTAATAATCTTTGGAGGATTTGGAAAATTGTTTTCTTTCTTTTCATTTGAACACACATTTCTCCGTCTATCCTGATCACGTGACTCGCGGCTTCATTTTCGCTTCCAGGCCTTAGTAAGAGAGATATGCATTTGCTCAAAAAACAGAAAATCCCCCCCCCCCCCCTAAAACGAAGCAAAAAAAAACGGACTTCCTTCAAAAAACAAATTTTCTCTTGCAACGAAGAAAAACATGACGGACATTCCTTCAAAAGACTGAAAATCTCCTTCCCCCCCCAAAACAGAGAAAAACATAACGAACGTTCCTTAAAAAGACAGAAATTTTCTCTCTTGTAACGAAGAAAAACATGACAGACGTTCCTTCAAAAAACAGAAAATTTTATTCCCTAAAACGAAGAAAAACATGGCGGACGGTCCTTCAAAAAACAGAAAATATTCTTTCCTAAAACGAAGAAAAATATGACAGACGTTCCTTCAAAAAACAGAAAAATTTCTTCCCTAAAACGGAGAAAATAATAACGGACTTCCATCAAAAGACGGAAACTTTCTCTCTTTTAAAGAAGAAAAACATGACGGACGTTCCTTCAAAAAACAGAACATTTTCTTCCTGCGACGGAAAAAAAAGACGGATATCCGTCTTTTCACAGAAATTTGCTGGAAGCACTGTTGCCAGTACTTTTTCTGTGAATTGACGGAAGTTTTTTTGAGAGTGTAAATCATATTCTTTCTGTCATGAATTCTATTGATTCTTGCATTCAATTTACTTTTGAAGTTGCATCGAACAATTGCCTTTCTTTTCTCGATGTCCTTGTTATTCGCAATGAAGATAATTTTCAGACTACTGTCTTTCGCAAACTTTTTGCGATCAGTCTTCCATCTCACAGATATTCTTCTCATCCTCCTAACCAGAAAGTTGCGGCTTTTAAAACTTTTGTTTTCCGGGCTTCCAATATTTGTTCAACTCCTCAGTTACTCAGTGATGAACTTAATTAGCTAAAAGCTATTGCTGTTGATCGTGGTTATTCCCCTATTATTATAGATTCAATTCATAGAAAATTGACAAAATCCACCCATTCTGAAAGAAAAAAATTTATTTCGAACTCCAATACTTTCGTTGTTTTGCTCTTTTTCCCCAAAAATCAGTCGGCAAGTTGCTAAAATTTTAAAATGGTGCGATTTCAATGTTATTTTTTCTCCTGTTAATAAAATTGATTTTTTCAAATCTTAAGCACCCCATTGATCACTTAGATAACTGGGGTATTTACCAAATTTCTTGCCAATGTGGTCTTTCTTATATCGGCCAGACTAAACGTGCTAGATTTCGTGCTAAGATTTCGTTTAACTGAATATAAAAGGTATGTCAAAAATCAAAAACTTAAACGCTCTTCTATTGCTCAACATTGTTGGTCTTCACAACATAAATTTAACTTTTTTTCAGCCACCATCATCCATAAGTGTCCTTCCATTCTTGATCTTGATTTTTGGGAAGCTTATCACATCATTAAAAATTCTCACTCCTTAGTTAAAGACTTATCAAGTACTCCTTATTTTCCTAGCATTTGGAAATCTTTAATTTAATTCTCTACTTTTTTTTCCTCCCTCGCTTTTTAGTTTTTGTTTTGTTTGTTCTCTGGTAGATGTCGCTACTTGTCCACCCAGTTGTTCCACCTGCTTTCTTCTCATTGGTTGCTTTCCTTTAGGCGGGATCGTTCCCGTAGCGGGTATATAAGCCCGCGTCTCTCTGTCTCTTTGTTCAGTTTTGCTTTGTTAGCTCGCTGAGTTTTTGCACTGAAGAAGAATCTCGTTAGTAGATTCGAAACAGCTGTTTGCTCCCCTTTTCATACTTTATTTGTGCATTTATAATCGTTGGTTTTCTATTTTTAAACTTTGTAAGTATTATGTTTGTATTCGTCATGTTGTATTATATGTAGTCTATTTAATTGCAGAATTAACATTTTAACTTTAATTCATAACCGCCATAAATTGCAAGCCCAAATAAATATATTTCCCTGTTTTTCTTAGCGGACAGCCCATCTGGGACTTCATGATGACGGTAAATGAGCTTGCTAGGTGGGGCTTGTTGGGCTCAAGCCAATTGGCAGGCCTCTCCACCGAGCTGAACGTGAACCTGTTAACATAATTAACAAGTTGAGAACAACAACAATTTCGAAAATGTAGTCATGGAAATCAGCTTAATCCAATTACATTGATGATAGTAATCAAAAACCTGATTGCCAACAAAATAAAAAAATCTTAATGTAAAATGTTTATGCTTATTCAAATTGATTATAGGGGAGGTTTGATGTATAAGGAAGGATTGATACATTGGCAATTTTTCTCAAAAATGGCATTAACAGCCATTCTAACACATAAAAAGGCTTCTTTTGTTTGCAGAAGCCACCATCAGCTAGACTTACCAGTAAAGAACTGGCACTTTTCTTTTTCTTCCATTTTGAAGAAATTTGGAGTACCCATGTAAATTTTTACAAACACTGATTTTCTTTTATTACTCTTATTATTGTGACGATAATTTCTTGTAATCTTTATAATATATACATAAAAAAACATTGTTAGGATTATTTTTACTGTAAAGCAAATTGCTATTTTGGAAATGCATTTAAACAAAGTGACTGAAAATATAATAAGGCATGATAGGGAGAAATGATGCATTAATACTGAGGAGAAATGATACATTTGTATAGTTGAAAATTAATAGTTTTTTAAGTTATAAACTAATATGGAACAGCGACGTTCACTATTCACACAGCAAGAACAACAGAAATTGGTAAGGAAAATTAATTGGTAACGTTTTTCCAAAAGAATTTACTCAAACAAATACTTTATCTATATTTAAGAAGACTAGAATTTATCTATTCGATCTTAATTGTTTCGACGATATCTATTTTTTAAGGTGCCAGTGAGTTAAATATGCACAAGTTTTCCACTGAAACGACATCTAAATAATAGGATCTAGATAAAAAATAACGGGCGATTACACGAAATTTACAAATCTTTTGAGGATATTGTCCGAAGAAAACATCTTCATTTATAAATAGTGGAATACGCATAGTAAAATCTTTAATATTGATAGATACGCCTGTCAAAAAAATTAGCTTGATGAATAATTTAAAGTTACAGATAAAAGACAAAGAACATTGAAGCAATAAATAAATAAATAAAAATAAATAATTTAAAAAGGGTTATCTATATCAAAAATATCAAGATAAAATACTTAATTTTCAAGCAGTAAGTAGTGAAGAAGTACAATTTTTTGTACATAATTTTGATAATGATGATGCTCATTCTTATAATCTAATTTGTGCTAATTTATGACTCATCGTGGCCTTTTCAGATAAAAAGTGTTTTAATAGGAGATAGTTAAAAAAAAAGTTGTAAGAAAAATTTCTGAAACAAAAATATGTCAATGTCATTTCACTTAAAATTTTACTAAAATATTTCAAGATTTATCATAAGCAATTTTATGACATTAACAGAATTGTTTGCATATTTCTTTTCAGTTTACATAACAACGTATCAAATCTCCCATAAAATCCTTAATAAGTTAAGATTTAAAAATATATTTGGTTTCGAAATACTCACTAAAATGGAATAAGGCTGCTCACTAGATATTCTGAACTTAAGGTGACTTCCATCTCTGACGCAATTTCCATAAGGCGGCTCCAATCTTTTAAAAACACTCTTCTTAACTTCTATCGCAGACATGTCGTGGGGGCGAACATTTATGCCATCTTCCGCTATAAACGGAAGATTATAGGGATCATGAATTATAATTCTAGCCCCTGTTTCAGAGCCGAGAATGTCAATAGAGGTCTGCTTTCTCACATGCAGTAGTAATCTCAAACCTGAAATTAATTACTATCGTTAAAACCAGTGTTGTGATCGTAAAAAATCCAGAGAGTATAAGCTTTAGGCAGAGGGTATACGCTTAAGTCATGAACGTCATCCCTAGAGTTTACACTATAACTTTATTTGAGAAACAGGGGGTATACAAAACTTAAAAAAAGAGAGAGAATGTGTATGGCGTATACCTACGTATATTCTGCACTACAATCCTGATTAAAGCAACAGCAGATAAAGGAAAATGCAGAAGAATCTTTTTGTTTTCCTCTCGATATATCTAAGAAACTACAGTTTCACGAGCACTGTGTTTTAGTTTGTATTAATAAAATTTGATAGTAAACATTTAAGAATTTTTGAAAACCCCGACCACAGAATAAACAACCATTTCCCTATATATTTTTATGAAAAAATTTGAAATCCAACCGAATTCAACTCAACTGATATATGAAAGAAACAGTTTGTAATCTTATATTTGAAAAGTGTTCAATTTCAATTGTTTTTTTTTCTTTATTTTGCGAACGAAAAAAAAACTGTTTTATTACTTACTTCATTCCATAGAATAGCGGAAAGGGTTTTAAAGTGTTGGCTGAGATTCATAAAATTACATTAGATGGTTGTCACAAATGACATGCATCGTTTAGTCGTAGTTTAATTTTTATTTATTCTTCTAGCTAAATTTCTAGGATTTTGTCAACGCGATTGTTAGTTTTAATTTATTTTCTTTAATTTGATATATTCCCCACTATGTCCGTTAATTCGTTTTTTTTTTTTTGTTCTCCCGTACCTGCGATCGTAATTAAACTATTTTAAATTATTACGCAATAAATTGTTCTCAATTGCGTCGTCGCCTTGTTGGAGGAGGTTTTCCTTTCGCTTTTCTCGCGCGTTCGTCTGTAGGTTTGCCGTACTGACATCTTACTTGGCGGTCATTTATACCGCTCTCGTTCGAGGGCTTGTTTTTTTTCGTCCGTTCGCGCTCTCTCTCTCGCCAATTTTTTTTCGGCTGCGCTTTCTCCGATCGGGGAGTCAAGTAGCAGTGTGCTGGTCTCTGAGATGTTGGTGTGAGGCGCACCTGCCTCTATTTTTTTTATCGTAGATTTTTTTTTAAAGGAAAACATTCTAAATTTTTTTTACACTACTCAGCAGCCATCATACGTCGGCCTTTCCCTTTTTTTATCAAATAAATCTTCCTGTTCCTGGAGCTAACAACTTTGTTACGTTTTATTTCACGTAAAGAGAATTCTTTTTACGGACTTCTTTTTTTTATATTCTCAAGCATGGAAATTTTCAAGTAAGAAATATTTTTTCCAATTATTCTTTACTTATTAGAAACAAGCTGAGAGTCAAATCGGCAAGCAGCGAAATTTATTTGGTCGGAACCTGGAATCGACAATTACAAAAAAAGGAATCCAAAAAGAAATTTGTTCTTAAAAAAAAAAAAATGCAATGATTCCTTTTCTCTTGACACACTACGGTTTTTTTTTGTTTAGAGAATGGTATGCTATTCCGATAGATGGTGCCGTATGACCATTTCGCATGCCGGTACACATTTTTTTTTGGATGATATTAAAAGTTAACTTTGTCTTGTTCTAGTTAAATAAGATAAAATGTGTGATACGTCGTTATGGTATGATGTATTTGAAATAATTGAATAAGTAACGTGAAATATGAATAACATCAGAAAAAAAATTTAGAACATATATATATTATAGTTAATATATATCATTTTTTTTAATCTGTTAATTTATGAACTGTTTAGAAAACTATATGAAAATAAGTTGTATGAATAATAATTATTACTGAAATAATTGATTGTGTTTAAAACATATGTGCATAGTAGTATTTGATAACAGAATAAAAAAAAAAAAAAAAAAAAAAAATTGAATTTTTTTTTGTGGAAATTGACTTTATATGTGTTCTTTTGTTATTCTATCATAAAAAAAAAGTAATTCACCAATTATGCCTCCAAGAAGAACTAAAACTAGAGCTAGGGCTGATGCCCAGAGTGATGTTGGCAGTAGTGTAACATCAAATTCAACCATGCCGACTCTAACACCCCACATTCCCCCCACTCAGTCACCGACTGTTAATAAAAAATCTAATCTGCCTAACTTTAAAATTCAACCCTTTGAGGGCAACCCAGATGAACTTAATTTTTTTATTAATCAAATCAAAGATTTTGCACGCATTCAAAATTGGTCGGATGATGTCATTTTAGCATACACCACATCTCATTTAGGAGGAAAGGCGCGACAATTAATAGCGCAAAAGCTTGAGTTTAGCCCATTCGAATCTTCACATCACCTTTTTGAAGAACTTAAATCACATTTTACGCAAACTTCAGTGGCATCACACATCATGCAATATGAAAATTTACAAATGATGCCAGATGAATCAATAAGTAATCTTAGTCACAGACTAGAATTCTTAACCCACAAAATTTACAACAATCTAACTGATTCTCAAGCACTTGATCAAATCCTATTTGTAAAGTTTTTACAAATTATTCCCCCGAACTATCGGTTGCTCATTCTTCAAAATAACATTACAAGTTATAAACTGGCTCTAGAAAAGGCAAGATTAGCACAGGACTGTGAGATGCAGAATTCTGTATTATCCAATATGCCTGCAATTGAGGAAAAAGATAGTGTTTTAGCTTTAACGGAACAAGTAAACAGTTTACAGACAACAATCAATAAATTTTGTGAGAAAACAAAAATCGACGAGCCCGAAAATGAACATACAAAAGATGAGTCTACAAACAATTCTCAACCTATCTTCAACTTCCATAAAAAACGGACACATGACTTTCATGGCAGAAGAGGTAACTTTCGAAGAGATAACTTTAAACACAGTCGTGGAAATCGGCGCAACTTTCACCATACATACCGAAATCACAACTTCCGTAACACGCAGACAACACAGTTAGAAAATGTTACATGCCAATTATGCTTATGTGTCGGGCACTCTGCCCGTGAATGCAGATCTCCATCCATAAATTCTCAGTCTTTTAACTACAATGCAACTCCAGCAATAACTCACCCAAACTACTAATCGAGTCTTTGGATACTGGAGAACAAAGTACTCGTATCACACACTCTCCAGAAAATCTGTTTCATAACATTCCAAATTCTAACATTAAGGAAGAAATAATAGCCAATGTAAACATTATGGCACCCTCCATTCCTGTTATCCAAGTTCAAATTGCCAACGAAACAGCTCCTTTCCTAATTGATACAGGAAGTTCCATTTCTCTTTTATGCAAAAGTTTTTTTGATGCAAACAAACACAACTTTAAATATCGGGTACTATCCAGGAATATAAAAATATCCACTATCAATTCAGAGACTGAATTTAAAGGATGTGTAGAACTCTCTTTCAAGATTGGTACTATGCATTTTAGACATCCACTTTATCTTTTTACCTTAAAACCATCATCAAAGTTCACTGGCCTTTTAGGATTTGACTTCGTCAGAAAATTTAACGTAATAATCTTCCCCGAAACGGAAGTATGCAAAATTAAGGATGATTTTATATATTTTTCAAATAAGTCAGCAAGTCAAAATTTCACTATATCGAACCATCTTGAAAACAAAATAAAAAGTAAAATAAGATCTCAAAAAAAACCCTCAGACGTTGATTTTAATAAGTTACTTAATGTACCACCATTTGTCCCGAAAGAACAGGTCCCTATCATCATAACTCAAAATTTACCAGTGACACTTGTACAGAAAGTAACCCTTCAGCCATCAGAAGCTGCTTACATCAAGGTACGGACTTTCCTAAACAATTTCTTCATGAACAAAGATTTAATTTTGACTTCTGTAGACAAATACAAAGTAAATGTCCATGACTCTGTCCATTCATTTAAAACTCCAGCACAGGACTCTGGGGCGCTACTCCCTGAAAATGACAATTGTTACAATAACGAACAACAATTTTATATTTTTTTAGACAACCAGTCTGAACATATCTTACATATTAACAAAAACACTACAATCGGCCAAATCAACCTAATTGAAGAAATTAAGCCCGCCTTCAAGGAAAAGTTAGAAATACCCGTTGATATGCCACCTCCTACATCAGAAGAATACATAAATTTAATCCAGCCAGACCCTGAAGTCATTAAACAAAGAAAGATAGAATTTAACGCTGCTGAATTAAACATTAATCATCTGAATAATGAAGAAAAAAAAATTGCATAAAGTACTAAAAGAGAACTTTCAAGCATTTTCAGCTACACTAAAAACAATGGGACACTCGGATGTTATAAAGCCCCAAATTAATTTTAATAGTGAAAACCCGATTAAAGCATTACCTTTCCCTGTGCCACATGCATTGCAACAGGAAGCTCGTAGACAAATAAATGAAATGATAGAAGCCAACATCATCGAAAAGAATGTAGCATCATGGGCCTGTCCCATGTTACTAGTAAAAAAAAAGTCTGATGGAGGTCCCCAAAAGTATAGAATGGCTCTAGACCTACGTGTCCTTAATACCATCATAGACCACTCAAGCTATCCACTCCCTAAAATCCAAACACTCATCAACAATATCGCCAATTATCAATTTTTCACACTTCTAGACATGCCTTCTGCGTACCATCAGGTACACTTGCCGGAATGCTATCAAGATAAAGTTTGCTTTACAACCCCGTGGGGTACATATAGATGCAAACGGCTACCTTTCGGATTAAAAACCGCAGCCAGCATTTTTCAAGCAATGATTGATACCATTATTGAAGAAGTCAACTTACCGGGTATTTTCAGTTATCAGGACGATGTTATTGTCTGCAGTAATTCCTTCCAAGAAACTTTAGAAAAATTGACAAAATTTTTAGAGACATTCAAAAAATATAACTTAACATTAAATTTAAAGAAGTGTTCATTTCACCAAAAATCATGCAATTTTCTTGGTTTTCACTTAGAAAATAACAGAATTTATCCTGTATCTACAAATATTATAAAAATTAATTCGTTCCCAGTTCCTAAATCAAAAAGACAACTGAAGAGTTTCCTTGGCCTATGTGGATTTTACAGACATTTGATACCGTCGTTCGCAGAGGTTGCAGAACCACTGGTCACTCTGACTTCACCGAAGAAAGTATTCGAATGGGGTAAAGAACAGGAAGAGGCCTTCCAAAAGTTACAACAGATTTTTTTTTGCAAACCTTTTCTACAGCAACCCAACTTCAATGAAACATTCTACCTTAATACAGATGCATCAAAATTTGCCATCAGTGCTGTAATTCTACAAAAACATGGAAATGATCTACTGCCAATAGCTTACTTCTCTAAGGCCTTAAGAAAAGCAGAAACCAGATATCCACCTATACAGCTAGAGCTAATGGCTATAGCCAAAGGCTTGGCCGCATTTAAAAATATTCTATATGGTCGTCATTTTATTCTTTTAAGTGATAGCAAACCTTTAAAACATTACAAGAGAACCACATCCCCAGCAGATATTATCACTAGATGGCTACTTGAAATTAGTGAATATTCCTTTACCTTTTTGCACATTCCAGGTCGCATGAACATTTTAGCTGATTACCTTTCTAGAACACCCACAATACATAATTCCACTGACATAAATTCAGACCCTCAATTAATTAACTCAGAAGAGATCCTGCCAGTTGTGGAAGATGTTAATACAATTGATAAAGATAATGTTAAGCAAGCTGCATACAGTCATGAAAATAATTTTAATTCTCCCCCACCTAAAGATGCACTTCTCGATATTTCTGAAGACACACTACTTTATGAACAGCGTAAAGATACAGAGCTTAAAAAAATAATTGATGATATCAATAGCAATGTCATTTCAAAGTTTAAAAACTACATAATTTGTGACAGATCCTCATTACTTCTTTTTCATAATCCTACTCCTACAAACCAAGAAGCTATTCAATATAAAATTGTTGTACCCAAATCCTTAAGAGAAAAATGTATTAGGATCCATCATATGACACACTATGGAATTGACAAAACGTACAAAAATATTAGCAAGAAATTTTTCTGGAAGGGGTTACATTCAGATGTAGTAAATTATGTGAAATCTTGTACAAGATGTCTCACTAATAAACCACAAAGAATTCCTACAGCACCTTTTCAAAACACAATTATTCCAACACAACCGGGTCAACTTATCTCTCTCGATTTTGTGGGCCCTTTCAAAAATGGATTCTTTATAATGACAATAATCGATCATTTTTCTAAACACTTAAGGTTGTATCCTCTAAGAAATATAACTGCAATGAATGCTGTTCATGCCATGTTTGACTACATAGTCACCTTTGGACGTCCTGAATTAATATTATCAGATAATGGAAAACAGTTTCACGCTCATATTTTTGAAGAATTCCATAAAATGTTGGGTGTCAAGCTTCGTTACACAACTGTGGCCCACCCGGAAGCTAACTCCGTCTCTGAGCGTATCAACTTTTCAATAAAAGCAACAGTAAAAGCACTAATACAAGATGGGTATCATTTTAACACAGCAGTAAAAATTCATGAAGCTATGTATAACAGCACCTACCATAACACAATTAAAATGTCTCCCAATAAAGTTCACTTTGGAAGAAACATCACCAATATTTTTGAAACATTTCACATAAACACATACAATAACCGATTTGATGTCCACCACGACTACTTCACTTTAATGAAAAATTTACAAGATCTTTACAAAAAAATATACAGCAATTTAATTGACTATCAAAAGCTACAGAATTCTAGACAGCACCCTAAAGCAAAACTTCGTCAGCCACAAGTTGGTGACATCGTATTTCTACAAACAGCCGGAAAGTTCAAAAAGGTTCTTGACACTCCAATGAAAATCATCGAAAAATGTTCTAAAGTAATTTTTAAAATTCAAAAAGCTGCAGATTCAGAAGGTAGAGTTCAAAAGGTACATATCAATAGACTCATTACCCCTGAAAAAAGAAAACATTATCTCTGTTCAAAACCTGCCAATAAAGTACAACTACCTGCTCTAGACTCAAAAACTGTGCAACAAAGACTGAATAACAATGTAAACAATCACTTACCTCAGGTTGACCCATCAGACCATGCCACAACTCCAGAAGATCCAGCAGCAGTGAGGGTTCCTGCCGATGTCAATGCACCTGATGCCAGAATTTTGTTGACGTCTACAAAGAACACTCATATACCGGTCACCAATACATACAATTTAAGACAGACAGCAGCCAGACAAAGATTGAAATAGACCATTCTAATATACTTTCTGCACTTACTTATAGGGACCATGAAAAATCTCTGTTGGTTGTCAGCGTTTGTCACTTCAGTGTTTATGCAGACTGTATGGCCCAGTATGTTACTACACCACACATCATATATTCTAATTTTTTTTTCTTTTCCAGACTCACCTGAATGTGAAATTTGACTAGACTACATGATATAACATTTTTTTTGTAAATGTTAATTTCCTCAGCTTAGGCTACAAAAGTAAGATGGTATGTTCCATCAACGCTGTATGGTAATATTGCATGTGAAATTTTAGTGTTGTAATCCTTGTGTAACAATTTTCATCATTTTCTTTTAGTATACATATTTCTTTATCTCAATGTGTATTGAATGTATTTTTCCCTTTTTTTTTTGTTGTGATCACAACCCCCTTTCATTTTTTTTCTCTTTTGTATAAGGTTTATTCATTTATGGTACCATAAAATATTTATTTATCCTTACATGTGCAACCATATTATGTTATGATGTTTCAAGATAACACTATCATGAGTATGTATTGATGAAACATAACTGTATAATGTATGTAATATTTTCAACAATGTATGTAATATTTTCAACAATGTATGTAATATTTTCAACAATGTATGTAATATTTTCAACAATGTATGTAATATTTTCATAGTACAATTTATGTAACTCAAGTTTGCATTGTATAAAATGTTTGCAAAATACCATGTGTATGTAGAAAGTTGCAGTTATTGGTGGATGTACCTTTTTTCATTCCGACATGATGTATGTCGATGATTGTCATCCCCTTGTACATATACGGTGATGGCTGTTTTGTTTTTTTTTTCTTTTTTTTACCCCTTTTTGGGGGAGTATGTCACAAATGACATGCATCGTTTAGTCGTAGTTTAATTTTTATTTATTCTTCTAGCTAAATTTCTAGGATTTTGTCAACGCGATTGTTAGTTTTAATTTATTTTCTTTAATTTGATATATTCCCCACTATGTCCGTTAATTCGTTTTTTTTTTGTTCTCCCGTACCTGCGATCGTAATTAAACTATTTTAAATTATTACGCAATAAATTGTTCTCAATTGCGTCGTCGCCTTGTTGGAGGAGGTTTTCCTTTCGCTTTTCTCGCGCGTTCGTCTGTAGGTTTGCCGTACTGACATCTTACTTGGCGGTCATTTATACCGCTCTCGTTCGAGGGCTTGTTTTTTTTCGTCCGTTCGCGCTCTCTCTCTCGCCAATTTTTTTTCGGCTGCGCTTTCTCCGATCGGGGAGTCAAGTAGCAGTGTGCTGGTCTCTGAGATGTTGGTGTGAGGCGCACCTGCCTCTATTTTTTTATCGTAGATTTTTTTTTAAAGGAAAACATTCTAAATTTTTTTTACACTACTCAGCAGCCATCATACGTCGGCCTTTCCCTTTTTTTATCAAATAAATCTTCCTGTTCCTGGAGCTAACAACTTTGTTACGTTTTATTTCACGTAAAGAGAATTCTTTTTACGGACTTCTTTTTTTTATATTCTCAAGCATGGAAATTTTCAAGTAAGAAATATTTTTTCCAATTATTCTTTACTTATTAGAAACAAGCTGAGAGTCAAATCGGCAAGCAGCGAAATTTATTTGGTCGGAACCTGGAATCGACAATTACAAAAAAAGGAATCCAAAAAGAAATTTGTTCTTAAAAAAAAAAATGCAATGATTCCTTTTCTCTTGACACACTACGGTTTTTTTTTGTTTAGAGAATGGTATGCTATTCCGATAATGGTATCCGTGAGCTCCATGTTTTATAAAATGCATACTTATACCGCATACTTATTCGGTAATTCATTTCTGACTTTATTAGTTTGTTTTTCAAGGTGATACAGAAAAGTATTCAAAATTTCAGAGAAATGTACATTATGCATGCAATCTGAGGTTGAGGCTATAAAATTCGTACATTGGCGGTATTTAGCATAGCAGTCTATGGAGTGAGAGTTATCAACGTTTGTTCAAAAAAATTCCTTGTTGTAGCAGGATATACTTAATATACTGTGATGTTAATTCAAAATGTTCCTCTGTATGCGAGAAAATTGTCTAAATTTACAAATTTTCAGCTAAGATCTATGCATTTAATCTGGATCAATACTAAAGTCGTCTGCTAGCGGTGTTTGCGTTAGCGCATCTTGGCATTATGGCAATGTAGTGATTAATAACAAGTCATTCAATCTTACCAGTGTCTGATATGTGCACAAGGTCCACTAAGCATTGTGTTACGTGCATTTCTTTCATTTTTGTCACATATTTGCAATTGTTTTTCTTCGATAAGCCTATTTTATAGTGCAGACTTTGGTCTATGACTTATATAATATGAGTTTTATTTTCGTCAGATTTAACAGTAACTTCTCTATGGATGAATTTCAACCAAGTGATCACAATCTTTAGTTTATATCTAAATAAGGAGAATCGTCAATTTGCCAGGTTGTGTTATCGCTCACCCAATCAAAATCAGCAAAAACCAGTGGGCATTCAGGAAAACAGGTTTCCTTATGCAAACGCAGTAATAATGATTTAGCAAATTACTTATAATATGAACTGGCTATACTAATAGGGAAATTACATTGTTTTTTTTCAATCATTATTGTTTGAACCATTGTTTGTATTTAATTAAAAATAAATTCTTGATAGACATATAATTTTGTTATTTTTTTCGTATCATACATATTCTATCTTCAACTAACAGGCTATGTGTGGGAATCACAGAAAACTATAATATATTCTTTGAAATGAAATTCCAAATATTTAAGCAGTGACATTAAAAGGAATTCTATGATATTTTTCAGCTGCACTCTTGAAGTGTCATGTGAAAATAATTTTGACTTTGTATCATAGTCAAACTAAAATAATGAGTTTTAAGTCAAGCGAAATATAAATTAGCTAATCATTTATTTAGCAAGAACAAATTAAAACAAAACATCAAACAAACTGTTACAGATTATTAATATAATTGATTCACATTTATGCATTTGCTTTACTACATAAAAAAGGAGCATTAAACCCCTTAACTGGTTTGCCCGAACGCTGTTCGGGCAAGATGAATTTGCTTGTTTCATCATATAAAGCTTTTTGACACCACTATTATTTTTAAGAAAATTTTCATACTATTGAAAGGCGGAAATGTTTAGACTAAATTTTAGGAATATTTTTTAAAATAATAGTGGTGTGAGTCCGCTATTTTCAATTTATTGAACGGAAAAGAATTAACCAGTTAAGGGGTTAACCAATTCGTTTAAAGGTATACTTTGCTGTCTTAAGATATATAAAGAATGAAAGTTAGTCGAAGTTATACACATTTTTATTTTGCACATTTATATACCCATTTTTATCCTTATAAAAAATTAAACTTACCGCTGCTACTCCCATAATTATAAGCAGTAACTGGTTTCTCTGCAGTAGGTTTGACCCCAAGATAATTAAACATATAGCATCGGCCATAGGTTGAATGATATAGAACTGTGAAATTCCTAAAAAGAAGATAATATAAAAAATTTAAATTATTTTTATTGCAATGATCAATAAACATTTAAAAGCTTAAATATCGAATTTAAAAAAAAATATATACATGCGTTAACTTTCTTGGATTAACAGAAAAGGCTAAACAAAACAACAAACATAAATCAATGAAAGTTATAATTGAAAAAAGAGTATATAAAACATCCGAAATATCTGACGCATGAGATCCGAAACTAGTTTATTAATTCCCGCATTTAATTTCCATTTGTTTCAATGGAATAAACATTGTTATTCCATAAAACAATTTTCTTGAAATAATTTCTAATCCATAAAGTCAATTCATACCAGTTAGTATACATTTACTATATCGATGTCTAACATGGACTACAATCTTTGGATGCCATCGAATTCATCAAAATAACGCCAAAACAAACATATTAACTAAAGTAAGAAAATATCATGCCTAATATGAAAAGTAACATAGGTAATTTATAAAAAAAAATCGTTTTGATAATTTGTCCACGTTATGTAATAACACCCAAACTCCCCTATCTATTTTAGCATATGTTTATGCATTGTACAATCTCAATAAATCTACAATAAGTTTAAATTGAATTACATGCACAACGACACCATTAATATTGGGTATTAATCTGGATAGAACAATGCAATAGGTTCAGTTGGGGTAATTAAAAACCTGCATAATGCAGAAAAAGTGCCACTAACACTCATATGAGAGTATCTGACACTTTAGTGAAATAGAAATGAAAGGCTTAAAGATCTGCTGAACTCGTTTTCTCTGTTTCATGGTTGGCCCCCTTGCTCATGCTTATGAAATTTCTTAAAAGTTCAAAGTAACAAACATTTTTGTAGTGCGATCAGATAAAATTTATGTAGATCGTTATTTTTAATCAATAATTGTTAAGTTAAAATTACTCTATCAGAATAATAACTAAGTTTGCCGAATAATAACAGTATAATAACTAAATTTTTGCTGCAAATGCTTTTCACGGAACTGCAGAGCCATGTTCATAAATACTCCAAACTTTTTATGATACAGGATAATTATGAACTGTTTTGTCTAAATGTTTTGTTCCATATTAGTCGTATTAAGCCTCATATGAAATCGCAACAGAGAGTACAATTGTAACTTTAAGTTTCACGGGAACTTCTATTCAGTATTGAAAGTTTAACATTGCTAAATGACAGAAATTAAATGGGCAATAATTATAATGGAGACCCCTTAGTTCGTTTAAATAGAATTTCGTTTAAAAATATAAGGCAGTGGACTCCCCAACATTAGTTCGTTTAGAAAGATTTTAGTTTAAAGTATAAATTCAATATACAATAAAGTACAATAAAGTATACAATAAAGTATAAATTCACTTATATTAGTGGCCACTAATATAATTTTGTTTAACGTGCGACTCAGCCCAATAGTCTTCTCGTGACAAAAAACGTTTCGTTACAAAATTTAGGTAAAATTGATTGAGTCGTTATTATATATAATTAGAATGACCCTAACCCATTATGACCCAAAATGACCCACTAATCAAATTTTCGTGAACATGTGTCATAGCCCAATGGTTTTCTCTTGCCCAAAAATGGTATAATACCAAGTATAGTCAAAATGGCACGAGCCATTTTCTACATAAAATTAGCATGACCCATCATGACCACAAATTACCCTTATAATCGAAATCTCTCGAACATGTGACTTAGCCCATTAGTTTTCTCGTGTCTAAAAATTGTTACATACAAAATTTCGTTAAAATCGACCCAACCGTTCTTTAAATATAAATAGCTTGACCCAGACCCTTTATGACCCATTAATTGAAATTTCTCGAACGTGTGACCTAGCCCAATGATTTTCTCGTGCCAAAAAATGTTATATACAAAATTTCGTTAAAATCAATCCACCTGTTCTTTAGATATAGCTTGACATGATCCATTATGACCCATTATGACCCACAAATGATCCTTATAGTCGAAAACTCTCAAACATGTGATTTAGCCCATTAGTTTTCTCATGTCAAAAAACTGTTAGATACAAAATTTCGTTAAAATCGATCACGCCGTTCTTTAAATATAAATAGCTTGACCCAGACCCTTAATGACCCAATATGACCCATTAAATTTTTTTCTCGAACATGTAACCTAGCCCAATGTTTTTCTCGTGCCCGAAAACCATAGAATGCAATTTTTAGTCAAAATTGCGTAAGAAAATCTCTAGATAAAAATAGCATGACCCACAATGACCCCAAAAATGACACACTAACCGAATGTTCTCGGACATGTTACCTAACCCAATCGTCTTCTTGTAATCCAAAACGATAAAATATAAAATTTGGTCAAAATCGTTAGAGAATTTTTTTAGTTTAAAATGGATCGACCCATAATGACCCAAAAATGACCCACTAATCGAAATTTTTCGAACATGTGACCCAGCCCAATAGTTTTCTCGTGCGAAAAAACGATTGGATACAAAATTTCCTTTAAATCGATCCAGCTGTTCTCTAGATATAAATAGCTTAATCCTGACCCATTATGACCCAAAATGATCCAATAATCGAATTTTCTCGAACATATGACCTAGCCCAATGGTCTTCTCGTGCCCAAAAATGGTAAAATCCAAATTTTTGCGAAAATCGTTAGAGCCGTTTTTGAGATAAAATTTACACACACACACAATTTTTGCTCGCATTATAGTATAAGATGTTTACAATTACCTTACTTGACCCTATATATAGTGATTTATTTATGAACGAATGCATTTGAAGAAGAAAAACATCCGTGTAAAAAAGTAAAGAAGATAATCTGTTGGAACATCAGTCGCTACAATCATTTTAAACCTGGCATCATAGTTTGAGCCAGCTTAATTTTGCTTTATGACTGCGCAAAGTTTGCGCGTGCACATATCAATAATTTTAATAATATGAAGCAGATTCCAATGGTCCTGTTATTATGACAGTATAAAGCATGCCGCACAGTTACAATGGACTTAATGTTCGTGACGTCTCAGACATGAGTTTGCGGTATTTTGATCACAAAATTACACAAGAACTCTGTCTCCCTTGTTTCATGATTTTGATCCGTAAGAATTCCAGTATATGCAGCCAAAAATCCTACAAACAGACGAATTTTAGCCTCGACCTGGATTGCTTTCACAAAGTTAAACCGAAATTTTGAACATTTCTTGGATGTACTTGGATACAGAATGGCACAGCGAATATATCTATACATATAATAAAACAGTAGGACCCGGTGTGTCTGTACATTGAAGATAATTGACAAAAATGGAGTCAGGGCGATAAAAGAAAACCAATGAAACACAAAAAAAAAATTTTTGAATTTTTTGTCTGTCTGTCTGTCTGTCTGTCTGTCTGTTTGTTCGAGGTTATCTTCGTAACTACTGAATGGATTTTTATGCGGTTTTCACTAATGAAGAATGCACACTCCCGGGCAGTGTATAGGCTTTGTTTCATCAAAATCGGACAACAGACAAAAAAGTAACAAAAAGAAACAAAAGAAACTATTAGGTGCGCTGCTCACGTTTTTTAGTACATAACGTTTTTTAGTACATATAAAATCCAATAGATGTCACTGTGCGATTTTAAAACGCGCTATCGTTATGTTTTCGCCAGTCTACTTAAGTATGAGAAAGTTTCAAGCTGGCTGTCGTTCCATGTGGTTTAGTCGGTAGAACGTCAGTGCGCCATACTGATGGCCCGGGTTCGATTCCCAGCATGGAATTTTTTTTCACTATGTTGGCATTAACGCCTATAAGCAATTAAAAGAATTTGAAATATTGTATTCAAGGCGAATTTTCTCTCTGGGAAAATTTCCTTGCATTAATATGTCAGTGTAATTTTTTTTTCGATTTAATTTTTTTTTTCGAAACTTTGTTTTTCTTAAAAAATTACAGTAAATATTTGATATTTCCCAACGTTTTTTGAATGATCGACTTGCTTTTTTTTTTTTTTAATGTATGTCTGAACCTTATCTAACTACTTCTTCAAGATTTCTTTAGATAAACCGACCAGCGTAGCGGGCGAAGGCCGCTAGTATTACAATATATTAAATTTCTACTGCTACTACAATAAATTTCTTTTTGGTATTTTTAACATATACACACTAATACCATTAATACTCCATACAGTATCATGCTAATACATCATACAGTATTATGCTAATACTCAAATGTAAATTAACATCAATAAACGAAACTTAGCCACCTCAACTATGTCACATGCATTAAGTCTATTCAATACGTTATCATATGTTATACAGGAATTTTTTATCATTTTACCATGGGATCGACATGTTTCATTGACTTCAATTTACCTGGTTCTGTAATCATCTATGGAAATTTACTGAATGTCATTGCACGATAAACCAGAGCATTAGATCTAGACGAATATATGCATTTTTGCAGATGCATTTTCACAATATATTTCCTTGGTGATAGTCTTTCGTTCTATATACTATTAAACATCAGACCTATGAAAGCTTTCGGAATATAAAAACTTCTATTGTTATTTAGAACAACTCACTTGATACCTAATACAGAAGCTATTACAAAGCAGCAAATTGAATGCTTTATTCACTTACATACTCAAAAGACTTATTTTCTTCGACTAACTTAAAGACTTATTTTCTATATGCTTTTTTTTTAAAAAAAAACATAAGCTTGTAACATTAAAGATTTGAGAATACAAGCATTACATTTCAGCTTTATAGAAAAATCTCACAAACATAGAAAAGCGTAAATATAAAGTTTCTAAGTTAATCTAAGAAGCTAATTTTCGGTCTAATCTAAAAATCTTCGGTAATAAAGGAGTCATATTCACTTTAAAAACTTATTTTCATTTAAATTACATTTTTTTAAAAACATGATGTGACATTAAGCATATGAAAATACAAACATTATATTTCAGATTTAAAGAAAAATTGCCTAACAAACATGGTAAGGCGTAGACATACAGTTTAATTTGGTCTAAACTAAAAATATGTTGTAATAAGGAAACATATTCACTTGAAAGATTTGTTTTCTTTGGAATAATATACTTTTTAAAATAAAAGCTTGTGTCATTAATAATTTGAAAAGACAAGCATTATATTTCAGCTTTAAACAAAAATCTTCACACAACATGGAAAAGCACATATACAAAGTTTTGCTTAATTTAAACAAAACATCTTCAGTAATAAAGAAAGCATTCTTTTAATAAATAAAGAAGTGAAATAAAATGATTAAATTTCCAAGTTTTTTTTTCCTATTCTTGTACAACCTTTGAGCTTAACTTTTTCTAACCTCTGACAAAAAAGTTCGGTGAATGAATTCAGAACGACCGATCTGGAAACACTTGGGAAACAAAACGCTGCACCTGCATGGAGGCAAGTGTTGACCATCTTCTCCTATCGTTATTCAATTGAGTGTCGTTTATATTCTGTGTAAGACGTGCTTTACTAGTGCTTGTTGAGTGTGTTGGTTCTTAACTGAGAATAGGAAAATGGACGAACAAAAGATCAGTTTAAAGTTGGTTTTAAGCTTTGCAAGACACCGAAAGAAATTCATGAGGAGTGGTGCAAATTGAACATCCACAATACTCGCCAGATCTCAGTCCTCCAGACTTCTTCCTATTTTCACCACTCTTCCTATTTTCATCTTTGAACGATATTTGACCATATTGCTGACATTCAACGAAACGTGACGAAGCTTTTGAACTCCATCCCAACAGAAGACTTCTTGCGAATTTCCCAGAACATGTATAACAGATCTCAGCAGTGCATAGTTATGGGAGATGACTATTTCGAAGGATGGTATGGTAACTTTCGTTAATATTTCATCTACATTAATGTTACAGGACTATTCACCAAACTTTTTTCTCAGAGGTTGTATTAATTATTTTCTTCGAATTTATAATGCATATCATATCAAAATCTGAAGATGTTAATATTTGATGAATAATTATATTTTATCTTTGAACAAAAATTTCCTAGACTGGCATTTCTTTAAAATGAAATACTGCAAATACATCCATTATAAGTAATAAAGGAATAGAAACTTCCAACTTACTCTCGATAACAACGTGTTCCTTCGAAACTGCACGAAATAACAAGGTTGTCAAATTTGATACCATATTCCAGAAGGTCACTCACAGTTGGCATGATTGCTTCTTCGATATCCACTAAGTCGTAAGTGTCAGCTCTACGGATTAAATTCATCAAATCTCTCACTGAGTCGTCAATATTCTTCCATTCTATAAAATATGAAACCTTTCAGTTTTTTCAGCGCAGTCATACTCAGATCATTAATAGTCAATATTTTTCCAATTTCTTATTCAATAATCTCGATATATTTATTCAAATCGTCTAAGCTATATGATAGAAAAATTCTGCAATGATCTCAAAGAACTTACCTGTATCATGAAAATGATTTTTGTCATGATCTTGCAACTCCAGATGTTTTTCATATTGTACCGAATTTAAGCACATACAACGATCTAGTTCCTTGTTGATATGGCAGAAGTGAAAGTTGAAACCTTTGCAAACATTACTCGAGCAATGACAGTGGGTAGAATTTTCCACAATGCAGAATTCCGTGGAACACGGATTAGTGACACATTGGCAGGATTCATTAAACCATGACCACTGACACAAAGGATGAACGTAGCAGGCATCACGTCGTCTGCTGTTGGATCTAGAAAGACAACAATTTGTAATTATAATGCATACACACGCACTTCTTTCTCTTTCTTCAAATGTCGAAAATTTTGAATTGATCTTTTCTTTTATTAGGTTGAGCAAAATGTTCTGGGAAATTTTTAATCTAATAATTGCCATAATTTGTATCGTATATAGGAGTACTAGTGCACTAGTGGTATATCCGTAGGAGTTCAGGAATTTCGGTCCAAACGTAGCTCCATCCGATTATATTAGCTTCTTTCGATCAGTGCAACACTTTTTTCATAAACCGTCAATTTGAATCATTAATGAATTTGTAGAAACATGTTAAGAGCTTTTCGATTCCAAGTATCCGCCATGGTACATCCAGCAAATCCGGAACATTGGCAGAAAGTCGTGGACTGTGATGGTTTGTACTTTGAAGAATAGTCCTTATTGCTTTTGTCGTTAATCTGCGCACAACTACGCAATTTTCATAAGTTTCCTTGAACGTTTTACTCAACCTAGTATGAGATGGTGTAATGTATCATGAAATTCAAATTTTACACACTGAAGAGAGAATCATAAACACACATTTGTCTTACTATTTATCTATCTATCTATATACCTCTCTCTCTCACTGTATGTGTGTATGGGTGAATATGAATGCTTTACTGATAAAAAGTTTGTTTTCATGCAGCAAAAATCCTACATTCGAAGAATGTTCGAGTTTCTTCTCAGTTCAACATAATTTTTAATTTGAATTTTCCTGGCAAAAATTTCTTTACATTTGTTGCATTATTTTAAATTGTTAATGAATTCGAATCAGTTGTACTGCACTTTCAAATATGAAGTGTAAGTTGATCCACTGTTATTTGAAATTGTTTTTGAAATTACTATTGTTTTGTTTGTGGACTTATTAGTGTAAACGTGTTTTAAAAGCAGATTTAATTTGAAAAAAAAAATGACGGTTTGATAAAATCCAGAGTTATCAATCACTTCTCGATAACTTGGTGCATCTATGAAAAAGGAAATATTTTTTCAACTAAAGTTTGTTAACTAAAATGCAATGCAAATAATGTGTACATATTAATATAAAATATAAAATGAACTTCATATCAGATAATGAAGTCATAGTATAGGGATTTTAGCCTTCATATCGTTCGGTGAATCAAGATCAAGAGCAATACAACAAATTATGTTTTGCTCTATTCAAATAAGAGGAAATGAACTTTTAGTGTTTATATAAATTATATGTTAATTTGAAATCAATAAATAATTTAAAATCAAATAAATTATATGTTAATTTAAAATCAATAAATAATTTAAAATCAAATAAATTATATGTTAATTAAAAAAATGATTTACATTTTACCTGTAAAAATAATAATTCGTGCTGGTATTAAAAAAAATAAATAAATTAGCAATATTTCTAAAAATACATTCTTCATAAAAACATCTGAGTCAAAAACATCTTGATGATTACTCTTATAGAAATTTAAAGTTCATATTTAAAAAGTCTGTGTGCTTTAAAATTACAAGAAATTCAAGAAAATACACATTCTACCTTGGTTGTTAGTAATCATTAAGACCTTCTTGACATGAATGTTTTTATCAAAAATGTGTTTTTAAAACTATAACTGCATTTTTATTTTTATTGTACCAGTACGAAGTACTAGTTTTTCAGATAAATGTAAAAACATTTTTTTTTTTTTTTTTTTTTTTTTTACGAAGCAACTGAAATTGTATTTTTATATGATGAATTAAAAAAACATCTTTTAATAAATTATTAGTACAATTTAGCAATTATCAAAGAACACAGACATTTATGAAAGACTCGGTTTTTAATGAAATAATACCTGATGAAAATTGATAAATGTATAAATGCATAGAAAACTAAATATTTGGAATTTTTCACGTAAATTTTCTTCACGAAATGAAGAAATTGCTACTCACGGTTCGGTGTTTGCTTTTCGCAGCAGATTTTTCAGCATCATTAGTTTGTAGACAGATGACTCGTTAGTCGTTATATTGATCATTGGATTCAACGAACAAAGTGTGACAGCAGGAAATTCAAGCTTAGGATTTATCTTGCCCTAAAATCAAATAACAAAATAAATAAATAAATAAATAAATATTTTGTCTTTTTGATAAATTAAATAATAATGGTATTTTTCTTCGTTCGGTTTTTTCTTTTTTTTACTATGAAAAAAGAAGTATAGTTTAAAAAAATCGCTTTTAAAATTGAATTTCTTCACTTTATGCAAATAAAAACAATATCTCAGATCATATTAATAAATCACGTTTTCATAGATGGTATAAGAGTAATAAACAGTCTAAATAATACTTCTAATGGGATCTGTGAGCAGTGTACTTAGTGGATTTTTTTAAATAAATAAAGTATAACAAGTCTTATATTATATGTCAAACGTAGCAAATGAGATGCATTCGTACTATAACGAAGTTTTAAAAACATTCAGATCTTCGTGTAATACTATACAATACTTCGGATACAGTATTGTATCCGAAATCATTTGTGTGTCCCTATAAATACTATCTGCATTCTATTATGCAGGAAGTATCTTGTAATGAACCTCAGCAATGTACATCAATCTCATAAAATGTGAAGCAGTTTAATATAATTAAAACACGCCCCAAACAATGTTTCCCCCGATACCTTTATCTAATGGAATACTTTTGTGAGACCCTGTAAATTAATTAAAATATTCTTTGTACCACAGATTTTACTAAATGTATATTTAGTATATACTTCATACATGTATATCAATTTTATTATGTTCGAAAAGTGTAACATCATTAAAATGCACAATTTTTTCCCATTGGCCGTAATGTGGCGGAATACTTTTGATTGTCCCTGTAATTAAACTATATACATCCGATTTTCACAAAATTTGAAATGACGCAACAAAATTATGCAAAAATTATATTTTTTAAATTTTGAATGATTCGGTTGGGTAATTTTACGTTGTTATATGCGGAGAGACAGACAGACGGATGGATTGAAAGACGATTATAGGTGCTACATATATATGAGGACCCCAGAAGCCAAGGGGTACAAGGGACAAAATTTCGATTTGGAGTAAATTGAGTTTAAAGATAATTGATGTTAAATTGGAACATCAATAACAAATGAGTGGATTGAAATAGGAAATTTCTGCTTGTTGCATTCTAGTCTTTGAACTCTTATTTCAATAACTGTTAAAAAATAAAGTACAATTTTCTTTAAATGTATAATTAATCAATATTGTTTGCTTTTCGAAAAAAGTGGTTTGCCTCTATAACTCAGCAAATAATAAGAAAATCACTTATATTTCTTTACCTGAAATGAAAAAAGCATATTTTTAGGTCGTCTGTGTATTTAGTTTATTTTTTTCAATTTTGTCCCTTGGCTTCTGGGATCCTCATATACAATTACGCACACACCTAAAAATATAAAACCTGTCATATAACATTCCAGAAATCAGAAATGTGGATAAATTCGCGAGAGTCACAGGTTCGCGAAAACGTCCTCGAATATCGAAATCTCGAATGTTGAATCTATATTCTCGGGATGAAAGGGGATTTGATTTTAAAATTATGTTTTAATAGAAAAAAGTAATTGAAACGTAAAAATGCTTTTATTAAGCATCAGAAGTACATGCTTTAAATAAATTTGAATAATTATAAACAAATTTTACAAAGTTTAGTTGCTAGTTGATGACTGAAAAAAATATTAATGTACGATTGTTTTGAAGAATAGATCCACTAAAAAACAACTTTTCAAAAGTAAAAAAAAAAAAGGAGCCAAGTTAAAAAAAAAAAAAAAAAAAAAAAAAAAAAAGGGTTAAAGGTTAAAGATGCAGCTAAAAAGTGGTGTGATATCAAATTTCCAAGCTTATATTATGGTTCTTATTTAACATTTTCCATTAAAAAAATTACCTTTTGTAAGTCGAGTGCCTTGAGATATATTGATATAAATGCTTTTTTCCTATACTACATATATCAAAATGTATTTCTGAAAATTCAAATGTTTTAAAATTATGCATGAGGGGCTTGGCGGCCATCTTTCCATCTTTAACACAATTGTCTGTCCACCCAAATCCATAGTCAAAATCCGAAATTCAAAATTGTTATTTAACCAGACATTTTGAGCTTTTTCTTTACGGAATTTTATTTACAGAAAATTATCTCATAAAACAATAGTGATTTATCTAAAGGATTCACCTTGTAATTTATTTAATCGATTAATTAGCTATTTGAAAACGATGGAAATCAATTTCTTTTCTCAAACTATCAGTCTTTTTCAATATGTCTATCTGCAGTTGAAATTAAAAGTTTGGCATTTTACTATGCCAATAAAAATGCTTCGTGCCTTTCCTTTATGGAATTGTGTGCTTAGAAAATTGTGTGTTAAGAAAATGGTGACATATGTTCGCAATTCCTCTTATGATTACTTTTTAAAAGTAATTAATCATTTAAAAGCAGTAACAATCAACTTCCTTTCTTAAAATAAAAATATTTTTAAATTTATTTGTACGTAGTTAATATCAGATCTAAATTGTTGTTAATACAAACTTATCACGCTTTCTTTTACGAACTTGGGTGCTTGGCTTTGTGTTAAAGATGGAAAGATGGCCGCCAAGCCCCTCATGCATAATTTTAAAACATTTGAATTTTCAGAAACACATTTTGATGTATTTAGTATAGGAGAAAAGCAATTTTATCAACATATTTGAAGGCACTCGATTTACAAAAGGTAATTTTTTTTAATGGAAAATGTTAAATAAGAACCATAATATAAGCTTGGGAATTTGATATCACACCATTTTTTTGCTACATTTTTAATCTTTTTTTTTTTTAAACTTTTGAAAAGTTGTTTTTTTAGTGGATATTATTTAAAAAAAAAAACAGATTATGTATAACTTAAATAGTTCTACTCATTCTAATTAAAATGAATTTTGTATAGCCTTTGTAAACAGTGAACAAAGATAATATTTATTATTTTTCTTTGATTTTTTGTTGGCCTCCTAATTGTCCTGTTTATTAATTGGACATTGATAAATGTGATCTGTATAGTCTTTATAATCTGAATTTCTGTTTATTTTTTCTCGTACGAATTAATGATTTTTGATGACCAGATTGTACATCTTTAACATCCTGAAATATGGCAGTCAGAATTTAATGTTTAAAATAAATTCAAATTAAATATACAGATAAGATCTAGATTAAATTAAATTTATAAAAAAGAAAACCGAAAAATGTAAGATTAAATAGTTCCTCATACATACATTACATAATCCTCACGATTCTCGGATAAAGACAAACTACATCTTTTTGACAAACTTTGCGAAAAAAAACTTCATATGAAAATTTACTTATTTACGAACATAATAATAACATTTAGACTTAAAGTTACTGTTAAAATGTATGTACACACATAAGCTGTAGTAAATAGCAAAAATGACATATTTCGATAGTTTCAGAGAAGATTGGATTTAAAACTTTTTGTAAAATAATAGATAAACACCTTTACTGTTTCTAGGCAATTTTTGTATTTTATAAACTTCAGTGTCATTTGCTACTATCCAACAGTTTTCTTTGCGAATTACTGATTTATAATGACCAAATTCTACGCCTGTACCATCTTGAAATATTGCAGATTGAATTCTACAATTTTGATTATTGAACTTTAATATCTTATTAGGCATACTTATAACATTAAAAATCTTTTTACACTGCTCAAAACAATTAAAGGATATTTGAAGTTTTATATAAAATAAAGATATAAACGAAATTTTTTTTTGACGAAAATAGAAGAAGAGAATCACAAATGCAAATTTTTCTGGTTTTCAAACTGTGGAGTATGCAAATTTTGAGTTCGACGTCAAAAACGTCACTTCAGCGGCAACGAATGAAATTTGACTTTCAACTGGATAAAAGAGAATGAAGACAAGGATGATCGGCATTCAGTGATTGCTTTGTTTCGATGAGTACGATGTCTATGCGAAGTCATTTGACAGATTCAGAAGCTTGGAGAATTGTTGGTAGGTTAGAAGGGGGCCAAACTCAAGCCGAAGTAGCGCACGCCATTGGAGTGTCACAAAGTGTCATTTCCAGGATCTGGAACCATTTTTTGGAGAGTGGATGTGCAGGCCGAAGACCAGGGCAAGGTCGTAGATGGGCAACAACGCCCAATGAAGATCGGTATTTAGCGTTAACAGCTCGGAGACACCGAAACATGAACGCTACTCTTCTCCAACAACAGCTTCGCTCGGCTACAGTCACCACGATTTCAACTCAGACTGTCCGAAACCGGCTCCATGCTGTAGGTCTGTATACTCGCCAACCGATGATATGTGTTAGATTTACATCAAGGCATCGTCGCGACCGCAGGGAGTGGGCAACCGAGCATGTCAACTGGAGGAGAAATGAATGGAGCAATATTCTGTTTTCTGACGAGTCCCGTTTTCCTGTGCATCCGGATAATAGACGTATTTTCATCTGGAGGGACGGTGGCAGTAGGAATAACCCTGCGTTCGTGCACGAAAGTGTCAGATTTGGCGGTAGAGGAGTGTTGGTGTATGGTGGCATCTCCATTGACGGGCGCACTGACCTCTACATAATTCGAGATGGAGCTCTGACCGGTCGCCGATATAGGGATGAGATCCTCAGACCTATTGTAGTCCCTTACGCTGCAGCAATCGGAGATAACTTCATTTTAATGGACGATAACTGCAGGCCACATCGTGCAAACCTGGTGGAGGATTTCCTTTCCGAGGAAGGAATCGTTCGAATGGAATGGCCAGCGTGTTCTCCAGACATGAATCCAATTGAGCACGTTTGGGACGCTCTAGGAAGACGAGTTTCTGGCCGCCAACAACCCCCATAAACTCTCCAAGAACTGGAAAGAGCTCTTCTGGAAGAGTGGGGCAGAATACCCCAACTCGTCATTATTAGCCTCATTGAGTCCATGCCTCAAAGGTGTTCAACGTTGCTGGCCGCCCGTGGAAACCATACCCCCTACTGAAAATGATTTTCTTTGAAGAAAACACCTTTTCTTATTCTTTTTTTCTCATATGCACAAATTCTGTTTTTTTCCTTTTGTACACAAATGCGCAATAAAATGCATTTTTTTCTGCCAAACATGTGTAATTTAATCTCATATAACCTACTATGTCTGTCGACCATGTATCAATCAGCTAAAAAGTTTCCCATATACAAAATCCACCTAAAACGGCAATATCCTTTAATTGTTTTGAGCAGTGTACTTCTTGTTTCGTCTCAAATCATTATCTTACATACAGCAGTTTGAGCGGGCACCTCTATTTCAGTTTTTATTGAACAAAAACCGTCACAATTCTCGCATCGCGTTTGATTATCCGATGCTTCCTATCGACTAAAATATGTTATCAATTTCTTAATGTCAACTGATTTACAATTCCAATTCACTGTATAAAAGAATAAAACAAACTTTGCTACGTCGTTGTATGGATGTGTATCCGCAAGTTATGTTTTGGCATTTTTTAGTAATTAAGTTTATATTTGTAGTTAAATTTTTAAACATTTTACTTTTGTTAACTAGGGAGATCTGCCCCCTACCAGCTATACTGTAAAAAAAAAGGGTCGATCTACTAAAAAAACTTTAGTGATCCTTGTAATTACTAAAAATTTTTTAGTAATCTTAGTCGGTTACTAGAAAATCTGTAAGAATTACTAGAAAAAAGTTAGCAACGAATATACACTGCTGGCCACCCAAATTGCAACACCAAGAAAAACAAAAGATATCACAACAAAATTTATTGTGTAGATAACATGTTGACCAAGTAACAAATGATTAAATTTACAGCATTCTGTGAAGCGTGGTTCCTGCCAAAATCAGTACCCAGAGTAGCCGCCGTTGTTGGAGATCACAGCTGCCACACGCCTCGGCATTGATTCAAAGAGACTTTGAATGTGTTCTTGGGGTACAGCAGACCAAGCAGCTTCCACTCCACACATTGCCAAAGTTGATCTGGTGTGACAGCTGTGGATGAACTCTGGGTCAGTCGTTGAGCAACCATGGACCACATGTTTTCTATCGGCGAAAGATCCGGAGAGCGCGCCGGCCAGGGAAGCAATTCAATCTGGTGATTGACGAAGAACCCTTGGACAATGCGTTCCACGTGTGGCCGTGCATTATCCTGCTGAAATATGGCTGTTGGCAAGCCCTGAAGGTAAGGAAGGACAACTGGCTCCAACACCTCGGCGATGTAGCGCTGGCTGGTTAAAGTACCGGCAATGCGTACTAGAGGAGTGCGAGAGAGATAACCGATACCGCCCCATACCATAATACCCGGTGCAGGACCAGTGTGACGGTGCATAATGCAGCTGTTCAGCATACTCTCTCCACGGTGTCTCCAGACTCGAATCCGACCGTCGTGGTGTTGCATACAGAAGCGTGACTCGTCAGTAAAGAGAATTTCATTCCATTCTGTCATCCACATCCTTCTTCCATCGCACCATTGGCGGCGGAGACGTCTGTGGTTCCGCGTCAGAGGTAGACAAAGCAATGGACGTCTTGCGGACAGACCATTCTGCTGTAAACGACGTCGAATGGTACGCGCAGACACTGGATGATGCGTTACAGACTGAATCTGCTGTGATATGGTTCGTGATGTGACTGAGCGGTCCGTCACTGCCATGCGTACAATCTGCCTGTCATCACGTGACGTGGTGCACTGGGGTCGATGCGGTCGATCACGTCTGTCCGTCGTACCCTGTTGCACCCAACGATCACATATCCGCATCACAGTTGTTTGGTTTCGTCCAACATGACGACCGATTTCCCTGAAAGATAACCCACAATCTCGGTATGCCACTATCCTTTCTCTGTCAAACTCCGATACTTGATCAAAAGATGATCGTTGTTTCCTACGAGGCATAATTTATCGTTTTTTTGAAAAAAAAGCAAGAAAAACACAATTGCTGTACTTGAAACCGTCGAAATCTCCAAGCCTTAAATAGCGCTTTGAGGTGGCGCCACAGGCGCGCTTGATATGCGTCTGCGCTGAAATTCTAATCATTTGCATATCTCACCTCAGCTAATGCATGTTGTAAATTTCATATTATTTGCATGCTTCCTTCAGGGTGTTGCATTTACGATGGCCAGCAGTGTAGTTAATAGTTTTATATTTTTAATAGCTCTTACTAAAACTCAGTTGGTGTGGCCTTGATAACACAGTGGTTATAGTAACGGACTCCAGGCTAAAAGGTCCCGGGTTCGAAACTTGCCACCGCCAAATACGCCCCGAATGTATGCAGTGTCTCGTTAATAAAGGGATTATGAAAATCCTGTCAGAGCAGATAGCTGCTGTTTGGTGCTGCTATCTATTGCGGTTTTGCCGAAAATCTTCCTCTTCAGATATCTGGATGCAGCTCGAAGGAAGCTCCTGTCCTTCGGGCGCACGTAATGGTTATTAAAAATAATTTTGGAGCTATTACTAAAATTTGCTTGGTGGCTCATACTAAAAATTTTTAAGTTAGTTATACAAAAAATTCTTTTGTTCAGTTTACAAAAGAAATGTTTGTTTCACTTGCAAAAAAAAAAGTTTGTAATGGTTACTAAAAAATTGTGTGGAATACAAATTTACTAAGAAATTTTTAGTAACCTCTTGATTTTTTTTACAGTGTACGCTCGTCAAACTTCGTTCAAGCACCACAGACTCTATAAAAATACACTGTAAAAAAAAAAAATTCAAGAGGTTACTAAAAATTTCTTAGTAAATTTGTATTCCACAGAATTTTTTAATAACCATTACAAACATTTTTTTTGCAAGTGAAACAAACATTTCTTTTGTAAACTGAACAAAAGAATTTTTTGTATAACTAACTTAAAACTTTTTAGTATGGGCCACCAAGCAAATTTTAGTAATAGCTCCAAAATTATTTTTACTAACCATTACGTGCGCCCGAAGGGCAGGAGCTTCCTTCGAGCTGCATCCAGCGGGTAAAAAGACAGACATCTGAAACGGAAGATTTTCGGTAAAGCCGCAATAGATGGCAGCACCAAGCATTGTTACCTACTCTATTTTGATATGTTTCTAAAGAGGAGGGGAAGTTCAGAGATCATTACCCATGGTAACTGCTACGACAGGACTGTTATAATCCCTTTATTTACATTCGGTGCACATTTGGCGTCGGCCAGCATCGAACCCAGGTACTTTCAGCCTGGAGTTCGGTGCTATGACCACTAAGCTATCAAGGCCACACCAAGTGAGTTTTAGTAATAGCTATTAAAAATGTAAAACTATTAACTCTATTCATTGCTAGCTTTTTTCTAGTAATTCTTACAGATTCCTTGTAACCGAGTAAAATTACTAAAAATTTCTTAGTAATTACAAGGATTACTAAAACTTTTTTAGTAGATCGACCCTTTTTTTTTACAGTGTATGCTAATTTCATCGGCTTTTTAAAAACTGCGAAGCATTGAACTATATAGATAATTTTTAAGTGGTGATCTCCTTGTAAACGGGTTTCCATTCATTTTCCTTTGATCGGGGAATTTTAAGGTAAAATAAGCTGCTGTTAAACAACTACTGGGTTTTTAGATGCTTAATTAAACAAGATCAGTTCAGAAATTTCTTTGCAATTATTCACTAACAAATCTTTGCCGCCTGATATTTTTTGTTCCGAGGCATAAGAAAAATGTTTAATTAAGGTATTTTAAATGTAATGTTTAAACCTCATGTAATTATTACTAAATTTTTCTTCCTGTTTTCAATTTTCACGTAAAAACATATTTCTTTGAAAGGAAATATTATTTGTGCCGTCTTAGAATTCACAACAATCGTGAACAAGTCAGAAATTTAGAATTTTCTCAGGAAGTTCTCAGTTTGTTTCGCGCTTTGATTATTATTTTTTTTTTTTTATGTTACATTTTTTGAGAAAAATCTTTAAGATGTATTTATATTTTAAAAGTAACCATCATACCGAATTACAAGTTTTTATCACCAACCTATCACAATAATAGCAATTTATAACTTTTTTATTACTGTGATTTCTTAATAAATTTCAATTTTTTTTAAACTGTTCTGTGACAACATTTACGTTTTAAAATTCACAAATATTTTAATGGTAACATTTTAAGCATATTTCGTAATGTTTTCAATCATTTTTTGCACTTACGTTTCGATTTTTTTAGAAACACTTTTTAGTGAGCATTTACATTTTAAAATTACCAATTATGCCAAATTTTAGTGTTATTTCCCTAAAGGTACCCCACTAATTGCAATTTTAGATAGTTTTTTACTCATGCGTATGCTCTGGAATAATAGTACCAGTATAAAAGAAAGCATATGTTGGAGCAGAGTCGGTAGATTAATTTCCCCATCTTTAATTTTCAAATTGGATCTGTAGTTACACAGATTACCCTTTATAAATAAACATTTCATGGTAAAATCGTATTTCATCATACATTGACGTCAAAGCTATCTAATGTTAATTCTTTGCTCCCGCACAAAGTGAATATCGTTCAACATGGTTATCTTTTTATATAAAAGTCCCATTCAAAAGTTTTGTTTACATTAGGAATGGAACTTTAAATGCCAATACATTTTAGAAGATATCTCTCCTCTAAAAAATTAATTTTATTATAAGGATCTTTCTAAAAATCAAGTTTCACACTGTTTTATTCAAAAAATAATCTCGAGCAAAAATATCCGATTGGCATATTAATCTTGGAATGGTAGTACCTAAAATGATTTGCGCCAATGTAGTAATACACGATCGTTGGCGGGTTTATCGCAATTTGGCATAATTTGTTAATTAATTAGCTGTTTTTTGCTTATTAAAGATAGAAAATTAATTTTTTTAAACTGAATTTTACAAAGGCACATAAATTGAATAATTACACGTCCGAAAATGCAGTGTATAAGTTTATTTGCCTCTTATTTAAGACTGTACCTTGACTGAAATAAAAAATGTTTGACGAAGAAAAAAATAATCAATTTCAGTATCTCGACAATTTAAAAAAAATCCTGTATCTCTGCTTATAATCATTTTATAAAGATTATTTTAGTCGCAAATTGAAGCTTTTTTCATTAGATTCTTCTAGTTTTCATTTCATTTCTCTGGGATACTTAATTTCTTAACTATCTGAAATTTTAAAATGCCATGTTTGGTCGATTTAACATGGAGAAGTTTTCTCGAGTATATAAAGCAGTTAAACGGTCGTTAGGTTCTTGGCTTTTCTTCGTTTGGCGGTCATATTTATTTTATTTTTTTATTTATTTATTTATTTATTTATTTATTTATTTTTTTCAAGCTTGGCTTTGCAGAACGACCGTTCTGCTTGATCTTTAGTTTATGAATTTCCATATAAGGGAAAGTTGCGGTCTCGATTTCTCTTTTAAATTACACACCAGTGAAATAAAAAAATAGAATTTTGAAAATTTTTGGATTTTTTTATTTTTTGAATTAAGTCATGTTTTGGAGTTTCTTGGAATTATTGATCCATATTTTACCTCAAAACAAAAGTTAGTGCTTTTGAAATTTAATCTATACAGTACAATAAAGCTGTCCTTGTGTCAAATAATTAACAAAATTGTTAAAACAAAGCGAATTTATTTTGAAAAATAAATATCTTATAAAACAAACTTCACGAATAACCGAGTTAAGTATTCGCTAATGTTGAAATATACTTCATTTTCTATTTCGCAAATAATCAAAACGCGCGAATGTTACGGGATTATTATTAAAAGATTACAGTATTGTAGAAAGTGTATAAACGCAAAGGTAAAGTTTTAATGAGTTACACTTTTTCCCTTCAATAGAATAGATTTACCTTACTGTCCCATATAAAACGTTGAAAGAAAAGGAGTTCAATACTTAATCGAAGCAGCCCTGGAGATGATCACGTTGTGATCGAAAATACTCGGCATATGAGATTGGAATCTTAAGTTTCTAAAACTGTTTTTTGTAATTAGCTGAACCTTCCGGAGTTGTCCGGACCTGTAACAATATTCTTAAATGAACTTGAAATTTGTACTGCAAAATCTCATAAAAAGACCCAATCTCGAATCGAAAGAATCCCGAACTGGATCCCCCCTGTCTACGGTACCTTTTAGCAGGCGTGCTGTGCGCGCGCTGCAAAATCTTACGGGAAAAAATAAAATAATAATACGATTTTGAATTTTAGTTTGACATTCCACCACTAAGGACGAAAACTCTATTTTTAACAAAACTGTTTCTAACCGAAACTTCGCTAAACAACCTACCCGTAGATATAATGCTCAAAAGAGGATGGTGGACTTATGCAAGATATTTGGTGAAATTACTATTTGAAAATAAGAATAAGTACACTTTTGAAATTTCATATTAAATAAATATTATTCATCTCAGCGCTCTGTGAAAAATCCGCATCTAAAACGTTAGAGTACGGTTTTAAATATTTGCTCATTCCCCTTAAAAAACTATTGCTCTCCTATTCTTTAAAATCTATATTATGTGATACAAACTAGCTGAAAGTTTTATATTATATAAGTAATATTTATTGCCTTTGTTCAGGGCTATGTCAAACGTCCGCATCTAACACTTTAGTAAACGATACGATTTTAAATATTTTCTCCCCCCATACCCCTTCCCTGAAATTTGATGTTCACTTCTCGTTAAAATCTTAATTGTAAATATAATTTATCTGAAAGTTCCAAATCTATCATTTCGTAACTTATTTTAATTTTAAAAAATTCGCTTTTCGGCATTTTTTTTCCGTTTTTAAAAATCGAATTTTTTATTAAACAAAACTTGCGGATCGATTTTTATAAAATTTAGATGTTATTAAATAGCGTTTAAAGACACGGCTAGATGAATAGATTTAAAATTTCTAAATGGGAAATTTTTAAAAATTCGATGGTGTTTCAAAGACTCCTAGTATAAAAAATCATTTGTCGCTCCGAAAAACTTGCTTCTAAATTCAGAGAATGATACAATTTATGAAATAATAATTTATATCTAAGATTGTAATTGAGCGACTGTGGAGAATTTTACATATCTGAAATCAGCGAAAAATTCTTAATCTGGATGTATAAAAATCAAATCGATAAATTTAATATTTTAAACATATCTACAGGTCATCTATAAATGCGACAACTCACCATCGCCAGGCTGCCTGCGTTTCAAAACACCTGGTCTCGCTATGAAGGATTTCTCAAAAATCTATTTCTTTGAACAGAAATAAAAGGAAATTTTATAAATGGATTTTTAATGGATTTTCAACTATTTACAGGAGCAGCAAAATAATTTTTAGAACTTCTGATTTATTTATTTATTTATTTATTTATTTTTTTTGCGTCTAGTTGTTTAATTTTTCAGTTTTTAGGCCACGTAGAATTTAAGACATAGCCCTTAAAAAAAAAGAACATTTATCGCCATGGCATTGCTGTATTTCATATTAAGGGGACAAGGGACCTTTGAAATCATTTTTTTTTATATTTTTAAAATTGCACTTTAAATATTATTTAAGGATACATTATTGCATTATATCATATATATATTTATCACAAAAAATTTTAAAAAACATTATTTTGAAAAAAAAAAATAGGGAAATTTTTGTAATATTTTAGATTTCACGAAAAATTTTCAAAATGCTCCATGGGCATTATTTTTTCTCTGAATGCTTTGAAATTTTTTATAGTTATTTCTCACAATATACGTCATAAATCTGTGCATGGTTTTTTGAAAATAAAAATAATTGTAAAAGTTATAGGTAGTTAATTGTAAAAATAGGTTCAAAAATGCTCAAAATTTCAGAAAAATTGAGAAAATATTTTTTTCTTACCCTTATATTCAGATATATAAATTTCAATGCACAGTTTTATTTATATATATAAATCAAACTTGTATAAATATTATTGGAGACTTTTATTGATATGGAATGCGCATGGGACATTTTGAAAAATTCCCGTTAAATCAAAAATATTACAAAAATTTCCCCTTTTTTTATTTCTTTTTACATTATTTGTGATAAATATATGCTATAGTGCACATAATATACCCTTTGAAAAATATTTAAAGTGCAATTTTAAAAATATAAAAAAAAGGATTTCAAAGGTCCCTTGTCGCCTTAACCCCTTTCCCCCTCTTTAATTTTTGGAAGAAATTTTCAGCAATTTGATAAAAATCTATGCTTTTATTGAATTAATGAATACTTTTCCCTTTTTCTAATTTTTAAAAATTAATTTGTCAACTAATTATTAGAATTTTAAAAATATGAATGTCAAATGCATCATGAGACCTTTTATTACATTTTATTATGAGATCAGAAAAAAATAAAGCTTTATACTGACGTAGATTTCGCTAATCACCGCATATATACATACAGACAGAGTGATTTGTTCTTTTAATAGTATAAATGTCAACTTTTAATGTGCCATTTTTAAAGAATTTAGCAAAAGCACTTTATTTTAATTTGATTTAATTCAAGATAAATGTGAAATTCTTGTGATATATATATATATATATATATGTGGGATATACTCTCGCATGTGTGGGCTACACTCTCTCTCTCTGCTGCACCTGCATTGGAATGTACAGTCACCGCCAAAAAAATCTTGACACTTTCGATTTTTGATGTTTTGTTAAATATCTAGAAATATACACAAGGAATCATTCTGAAACTACTGGTGTGTAAACAAAATAGTACACGTCATACATTTTGACAAAGATTTTCTCCCGAAATCTAACAGGGGACCGTCAATAAATTGAAAAAGAACGAAGATCTTTTAGATCACCCTGTCAAAACTAATGAAGCAAAACAGTTTAAACTGCAGATAATGATTAAGTGGCTTATTGTGATAAGTTGTGTCGATTTTTATGAATATAGCTTGAAAACTCGTAGAGAAATTAAAGTTTTTGCAAAAACGGTCCAAAATTTTTCCAAGTTTTTTGCTTATAATTTTCATAGCTCTTCATAAAACACAATAATCTTTTCATAAAATATGACAAACAACATTGCACATAACACCCTGTAATCAGAATTAAAAAATAATAAAAAATGTATGAAAAATGAACGGGTTTACTAAATAATTTTTTACTGCGCATGCGTCAACGCTATTAAAATTTCATTTGCATATTATGTTAGTTAAATGTATAGAGCAACTTTTGTGAAAGTCTCAAAAACATAGCTTGAAAACTCTGAAAATTATCGTTAATAGAATATTGTCAAAATCCATTATTCCCAAAATGAAGCAAAAAGATGAGGGGCTGTATCCATATTCCATTGATTAGTACCTACACAGTATTGCACGTACTACTATATTTGGATACAACTCCTTATCTTTTTGCTTTATTTTGAAAATAACGGATTTTGACAATATTCTATTAACGATAATTTTCAGAGTTTTCAAGCTATGTTTTTGAGACTTTCACAAAAGTTGCTCTATACATTTAACAAACATAATATGCAAATGAAATTTTAATAGCGTTGACGCATGCGCAGTAAAAAATTATTTAGTAAACCCGTTCATTTTTCATACAATTTTTATTATTTTTTAATTCTGATTACAGGGTGTTATGTGCAATGTTGTTTGTCATATTTTCTGAAAAGATTATTGTGTTTTATGAAGAGCTCTGAAAATTATAAGCAAAAAAACTTGGAAAAATTTTGGACCGTTTTTATAAAAACTTTAATTTCTCTACGAGTTTTCAAGCTATATTCATAAAAATCGACATAACTTATCACAATAAGCCACTTAATCATTATCTGCAGTTTAAACTGTTTTGCCTCATTAGTTTTGACAGGGTGATCCAAAAGATCTTCGTTCTTTTTCAATTTATTGACGGTCCCCTGTTAGATTTCGGGGAAAAATCTTTGTCAAAATGTATGACGTGTACTATTTTGTTTACACACCAGTAGTTTCAGAATGATTCCTTGTGTATATTTCTAGATATTTAACAAAACATCAAAAATCGAAAGTGTCAAGATTTTTTTGGCGGTGACTGTATTTTCCTCCACCACTCTCCGAACTCTGCTTCGAGATTAAAAGTAGAAACGGGAAACATCGAAGCTGTGTGGTCAGGTTTGAGAGGAAGAAAATGTAAATAGAACGTTTTTCGACGATGGCTAACGACTTTAATAAAAAGCTAAAGAGATGATTCCAACGAATTAAAAACGACGATTTAAGACGATTCTTTTAAGAACTAAAATATTTACGACGTATTAAGACTTTTTAAAGATTGTTAAGAAAAGTAACGACGAACGAATCTATGTTTTATTTTTTGTCCTGTTCGTCTGATAATAAATGTATGTGACCAGGCCCGTAGCCAGGATTTCCCTTCGGAAGGGGCTGAATCTTAAAAAAAAAAAAAAAAAAAAAAAAAAAAAAAAATTATCTGACAGCAGTAATTTGCATAATTTAAGTCTTATTAAAAAAAAGTAAACAAGGCGTAATTTAAGATATGTTCCTGCATAGGATATTTTATGTCCATTTCAAAAACTATTAGTTTATATTTTTATAGTTCTTTTATGATTTTCAAGAAAACTTCCAGTTTCCTTGATTATTAAACCGGGAGTATTTTTAGAGGAAAAAAAAATTTAAATCAAATTAAAATAGCACAAACTAAAAATGTTTGAGTATTCTACCAGAGTATTCTACCAGAAAAACGTTAAAAAAATATTGAAATGCAAACAATTAATTTGAATAGATTTAAAGCAAAGGATTAATATTAGTGTGCTCGTGTTTCACAATACGGGGCGGGACCTTAAAAGGATAAATCCATGCATGAAATTAATTATACGGATTATTTTTCAAATAAAAAAAAATAATTGTTGCATTTATATGTAATAATAAAAATTATATATTTCGCATTCTTTAATTACATTAATTATAAATTCAATACTCTTGGTACAACAAATTTATTAGTGCTGCAGAAGCAATTTTCGTGACTGCTTTTCAACCATGAGGCTAATTACCTTAACAGAATCTACTGGAATGTCCCAATGAATGCAAATTATTGCTAAACTATTTAATCTCTCATTGGCCATAAAGCTTGGAGGCAAAAATTTAATTTATTTCACTGTCGAAAAAGACTTTTCAGTGTTCGCTGTTGTTATCGGGGTTGTAGCCAAGACTGTCGGCAAGTACTTAATCGTACTGTACTACTACAGTATTCTAAACCTGTTAGGACCTCTGAGTTTGTGTTAACTTTAACAATTCTCTCACACCATAATTCATATTCAGCTTTCATTTTCGATATTAACACTTCATCGTCAAAATATTAATAGAGATTCTCTAACTTTCTTGCTTTACTCTGGAGAAATTAATCCTGGAAGAAGTATATGGAACTCTGTTTCAATGTCTTAATGCGGAATTCATCCATCATTCAAATTTTTAATAAGACTTTCTAATCACGGAATAAAGACCACGATCGTGTAATGTATTTCAGTGGATGGAATTTGAGGGATTGCACGTGTTGTCTGTCTAAATGTAAGTCGGGATCTTTACTTCAGTTTAGAAGACGTCATTTCTAAGTTTTGATGCAGAAATAAATATCTCGCGAAAAGTTTCCAGTACATTTTCTGTATGATAATTTGGACGTCCTTAGCTTGAGTTACAGCCGATCAGTTACCCGAATTATATCACGAGATTTTTATCGAATAAGAATTGACAATGGTGTTGTCAGATTGAATTAATTCTCACAAACAAATAGGCTTATAATAAAATCTCTTATCTCCATAACTGCCGATAAAGCTCTAGCTGTTGAAGAAATGGTCCATGTGTTTTGTGAATTATTTTATAAGCTATTATAAATGCATTTAAACAGCTCAATAAAAGGTAATATGCTTTCATGCGTCTCAATAAATCTTGTCCATAAATGCAAAAGCATTAAGAGTCTCTTCCATTAGTCGTTCTCTTTCATTTTCTGAGGCATATGATAAATTGCTTCTTCAAGGACTAAATTTGTTTTGTTGTGATTTCTAAAAATAATTGTCTCTTCATCAACAGTTCCGGATGGTACGAAACAGCATGTGTTTGGATAATGGAAGATTTAACCGGTGGCTTGCACAATGGACGTTTGGCACAATTGAAATACTTCTGGTGAATTCAAGACTAGATCCCACTAACATAACTAGCCATACTAGCTGCTCCGTCATACGCCTATGTAATGCATTTAGGCAAATCAATATATAGTTCATCACAACGTTGTACTATTTATTCTGCTCTATTTTCGGTGGACAAGCTAATTACTTGAATTAAACCCAAAATATATTCCTTAATCATTTAGGTTTTTGAATTTTATAAATTGTCCACATATTTAACTTAAAAGGAAAGCCATTTTGTGTTTGAAATAGCCACAGTTTCAACAGCGATCAACTCAAAACAGATCGCGTTATTTAATTTGGTAATCTGTTTTTCTTTAACTATATGTGAACATATCTGAATGTCTGGGCTGAGTAAGTAACATTTCTACGAGTGTTTATAACATTTCAATTCATCAACTCCAGACTTTGCTCTAAAGAGCTCTTAGCTTATCTTCTTCTTTATTGGTTCTCCAATGTTATAGAACAGCTATTATAATAATCTCTGAATAGCATTTCTTGCTCTGCTCAAAATAAGATTGTTAGAATGCTATATGTTCAACCTTCTTGAAAACTCTTTGAGGAGCGCTATGAAAAACTGCCAAAAAATCTCTTAAACGAGGGTATCCATTCTTGAAGTTGATAGTTCTACAAAAGGCAAAGAAGTCTTCTCAGATAAGCAGACTACTCTCTGCACATTTTCTTTCTATTAAAGATTCATATACAAAAAAATTAAAGCAAAGTTATCCAGCCATGGCGATTTTGAAAGTTTGTCGATACCTTATCGTCTTTCTTCGCACCACCCCTTTTCAAAACTTCTTATTACAACTATTTTTTTATTTTTATTTATTTACTTATTATTATTTTTTTAACAGTTATAAAATTATTTTCAAATATATTTTCTTTAAAATCATTATTTTTCATATGATTTTACATTACAAGGAGCTATTAAAGTTTTTGGCTTATTTCTCCACAAAACATTTTAAAATTGATCACTATAAGTTTTCATTATATTGTAATATAAACAGGATAGAGAACAAAAATAAAGAACATCGTAACACACATGTAAATGTTTTATATTTGACTCCTGAAGTCAAATTATACGTCATATGCGTATTATATTTACTTTTTCTTGGTGAAATTGATGATAGGTAACTACACTTATCGAAATTATTGTGCATAAAGTAAAAATAGCGTTTTAAGAACTGATATTTTATATGGTAGATACAAATAAAGAACAATATTTTCGAATGGGCGTATAATGCGGAATTGCTATAACTTTAATTGAAGAAATTTATATTTTTACAACTAAAAATATGCGGCTCTAATGCGATTGAAGATTTTAAAAAATAATCAAATTTTATTATCATTAGATAAATAATTATTATATTTATTCTCATTAACTTACATAAATCTTTTTAAACTTTCGGGAGGGGCTTCAGCCCCCTTAGCCCCCTCCCTGGCTACGTGCCTGTGTGTGACTGTCAGAGAATAGTTTTTATTTACAGTAAGGACTCGTCCATCCTATAAAGTGGTGCCAGAAGTGCCCACTTAGCATTTTTTCTCATTGTTATGAACTATTTGTTTTCTTCAGATTCAAGTCGGATATCATTTTACGGGTGAGTCAATTATTCCATATTCTATATTTACTATGAAGCTAGTCGACATCAAAGAACTGGAACTTGTATTTAAAAATGAACGTACTAATAAAATAAAACTCCTCCACAAATTATTGTTCGACACTGATGGTGATCGATCAAATCGAAAAAGAATTCGTGACTTCACTGGTTTCGATTTCGAAACGACCAGCACTGAATTCAAAAATAAAGTTACGAAAGTTCAAGCAGATTTTTCTTTAAACGATTTAATCACAATTTGTAATTTACTCTGTATCTCAAATGAAGGTTCTTTAACTGAACTTGCAACCAGATTAGTGACATATCTTTCAGACTTAAATTCACTGCAAGCTAACATTATTCAAAACGAAAGTGATACCGATTCGGAACCTGAAATATCTTCACATAATACTACATTGAATAAAGACCCTGCAAGTAATACCGAATCATCAAATTTTGATAAAAACAAGCAATTTCCAGTTCAAAGTTTTTTGCCATCTACTACTAATTTTAATGATGTTGAAAGCGTTATACCGCCTTTTGATGGTAGTTCTTTTCAAGATATAAATATTTGGTTAAGTAATTTTGACGATGTCGCTAGCATGCTCAATTTATCAGAATTCCATAAATTTATATTTGCTAAACGATCCTTACGAGGAAAAGCCCAGCTGCTAGTACAAACAAAATTTCACATTAACTTGTATGAAAAACTTACACAACTTTTAATTTCTGAATTTGGCATTACTTATAATTCTGCTGAGTTACATGACATGTTAAATAAACGAAAATTACAAAATGAATCTCTTGAAGAATATTTTCTCGTAATGAAACAATTATGTTCGCGCGGTAACATCGAAGATTCAGCACTGATGCAGTATATTATTAACGGTATACCCGACCCTGTTTTTCGAAAATCAAAATTATATGGCTGCCAATCTATAGTAGAATTTAAACAAAAGCTCAAAATTTATGACAAAATTCGGCATGACTATGAGAACACTAAATTTCGTAAACCTAAACCAGAAATGCCGTTAAAAGAGAAATCTTTTCGTCCAAAACCTGATCTTCTCTGCTTTAATTGTGGTTTAGCCAACCATAAAAGTAGCCAATGTAGGCATAAAGATAAAAGCCCTCGCTGCTTCAATTGTTCGAATTTTGGCCATAAGTCGGCTCAATGTGATCAATCAAGGAAACCTAGAAATAAGCCTGAAACATCCAATATTTCCACCATTACGTCGAATACTTTTATGACCAAACAAGTAATTATTTCGTCAGTAAATGTTCTTTCTTTGATCGATACGGGAAGTGAAAGAAGTCTGTTAAAAGAAAGTATTTATCGCAAACTCCCAACAGTTTCGAACCTCGAACATTCAACAATCACATTAACTGGATTAGGAAACACTATGATCAAGCCCCTGGGTTTTTTCTCTACGGATTTTACAATTGATGATTTTAATTACACCACTAATGTTTATGTAGTACCAGATTATTCCATATCTTTTGATTTTATTATTGGTACAGATGTTATACAGCAGAGTATTCTAACAATTTCTCAAAATAATATTTCGATGCAAAAAATCAAGCAAAATGAAAATATGTCAAATAATTTTCTGATTAATGTTGCTCAAGTATTAGACGATAGTAATCTTGATTTATCTCATATTACCGATAAAACTATACGTTCAAAAATTACGGAACTTATTCAAAATTATTCCCCCCGGAAAGTAAAGACTACCGATGTAAAATTATCAATTCATCTGAAAGACGAAATTCCTGTTACTTGTCCTCCCAGACGCCTAGCTCCTATAGAGAAGGAATTTGTCGAAAAACAAATTTCTGAATGGCTTGAAAAGGGAATTATCCGAAAAAGCACCAGTAATTTTTCATCACCCATTGTCCTCATAAAAAAGAAAGATGGTTCATATAGATTATGTGTTGACTATAGGAAGCTAAATGCTAAAACACATAAACAACGTTTTCCCCTCCCAGTAATCGATGACATTATTGATCAGTTGCACTCTGCAAAAGTATTTACTACTCTTGATCTTAAAAATGCATTTTTTCATGTCGAAGTAGACGAAAATAGCCGAAAATACACTTCTTTTGTAACACATTCTGGTCAATTTGAATTTCTATACATGAATTATGGCCTTAGCGATGCTCCCTTAGTTTTTCAGAGATATATCTATAATGTTTTTCGCGATCTCATTAATGAAAAAGTACTTATCGTCTACATGGATGATTTCATAATACCGTCTGAAGACGAAGCCGAAGGACTCCAGAAATTACAACGCGTTCTTACAACTGCACCCGAATATGGTTTGGAACTGAATCTAAAAAAATGCCACTTTTTACAGCGAGAAATTGATTTTTTGGGTTACCACATTAAAAATGGTCAATTGCATCCATCTCCCTCAAAAACTAAAGCTGTTCTAAATTTTCCAGAAACTAAAAGTGTCAAAGATGTACATTCATTTGTCGGACTAACCTCATATTTTCGTAAATTTATTCAAGTTATTCTTTCATAGCTAAACCCTTAACAGATCTACTTCGGTAGGACACTAAATTTCACTTCGGTGACCAACAGCGAAATGCATTTAATCAGTTGAAACACATTCTTGCTTCAGGTCCTGTTTTAAGCATTTATAACCCTAGTAATGAAACGGAAGTTCATTGCGATGCTTCTATTGATGGTTACGGAGCAGTCCTCCTTCAAAAGTCTTCTATTGATAATCAATTTCACCCTGTCTACTTTATGAGCAAAAAAACCACAGATGCTGAGCGTAAATATTCGAGTTATGAACTAGAAGTTTTGGCTGTCATCGAGGCTCTTAAAAAATTTCGTGTTTATATTTTAGGTATTCCTTTCAAGATTGTCACAGATTGCAATGCATTTGCCCTAACTATGAATAAAAAAGATCTTTGCACCAAGATAGCTCAATGGGCTTTAATGCTAGCTGATTATAACTATACAATCGAACACAGACAAGGTACACGTATGCGCCACGTCGACGCTTTAAGCAGAAATCCCGTATGTATGACTATTGAAGACAGTTTTACTTCCAAAATCATACAATCACAGAACACCGATGAACATATACAGGCCATTAAAGAAATTTTGAAAACAAAGCCATATGACAATTATTTCCTCAAAAATAACGTTCTTTATAAAAATCATAAAGGTTACGATCTAGTAGTTGTGCCGGATGAAATGCAGCTAAACGTCATTAAACACGTTCATGACAAAGGACACTTCGGACGCAAACGTTGTGAAGAACTCCTTAATGAAGAATTTTTTATCCCTAATATGGCAAGTAAGATTGATAAAGTTATAGCAAACTGTGTAACATGTCTTTTATATAATCGGAAACGTGGAAAACAAGAAGGTGAGTTACATCCCTTACACAAAGAGGAGACTCCCCTCCAAACTTACCACATTGATCATCTAGGCCCTCTCGAATCAACTAACAAAAACTATAAACATATTTTGTCTTTAATAGATTCATTTACCAAATTCGTGTGGCTATATCCCTGTAAAACTACTTCTTCTGCCGAAGTCATATCGAAACTGCAACAACAAAGTTATACTTTTGGCAACCCTTCCAAAATTATTAGCGATAAAGGTCCTGCATTTACAAGTAAAGAATTTGCTGATTATTGCCAAAATGAAAATATAAAACACGAGACAATTACAACTGGCCTTCCCCGTGCTAATGGTCAAGTAGAGCGACTTAATTCCATCATAATTTCAGTAATCTCTAAAATGTCCAAAGACGAACCGACCAAATGGTTTAAATATGTTCCTAAAGTTCAACAAGTTATTAATTCAACTTACCAACGAAGCATTAAGAGAACACCGTTTGAAATACTATTTGTTACAAAAATGAAACAGAAAGAAGATTTACAAATTATTGAACTCCTAAACAGTGCAGTCGAAGACCAATTCATGAAAGATAGAGAAGAACTCCGAAAAGAAGATAAGAAGAATATTCTGGAAATTCAACAAGAAAATCGCAAGCATTATAATTTAAGACGTAAGAAACCCCGGAAATATAACCTTGGAGACCTCGTAGCAATTAAAAGAACCCAACAAGGACCAGGGTTAAAATTGAAGTCTAAATTCCTAGGTCCATATAAAGTAACCAAAGTGAAGTCTAACGACACCTACGACGTAGAGAAAATTTCATCACCTGAAGGACCGATCAGTACTAGTTCGTGTGCTGAATACATGAAGCCTTGGCATGACGATAACTGAAACTTTATTTTTTTTCCTTATCTTTAATGTGTATGTCTGATCATTTTAAAAGTCAGCAATTTTAAAGAACATTTTCATTCGATGTTACACTATTTCGGAAAAAGACGACTGATCTTTCTAGTGTACAAACGAACTCTATTTTTTTTTCTCCTAAGAACAGTTACTTTTTTTTGTTTTTGTTTTTGTTTCTTTTCAGATTCTATAAGATCACATGTCGCTGCGGCAGCTCCAGATGTCAGGACGGCCGCATGTGGGATATACTCTCGCATGTGTGGGCTACACTCTCTCTCTCTGCTGCACCTGTATTGGAATGTATTTCCCTCCACCACTCTCCGAACTCTGCTTCGAGATTAAAAGTAGAAACGGGAAACATCGAAGCTGTGTGGTCAGGATTGAGAGGAAGAAAATGTAAATAGAACGTTTTTCGACGATGGCTAACGACTTTAATAAAAAGCTAAAGAGATGATTCCAACGAATTAAAAACGACGATTTAAGACGATTCTTTTAAGAACTAAAATATTTACGACGTATTAAGACTTTTTAAAGATTGTTAAGAAAAGTAACGACGAACGAATCTATGTTTTATTTTTTGTTCGTTTTTTTTGTCCTGTTCGTCTGATAATAAATGTATGTGACTGTCAGAGAATAGTTTTTATTTACAGTAAGGACTCGTCCATCTTATATATATATATATATATATATATATATGATATATATATATATATGATATATATATATATATATATATCATACGTACATTTTTGGGAAATAAAAATCTTGGTAATCTTACTTCTCTTATCAGCATCTTTGGAAATTTCATGTATTCCTGTACGACGTTGTATGTCATGTAGCCCATAAATGACAGGCACGATATTACGCCAATGAACCACAGAAATCTTCGCAGTCTAGATCGAGATCGAACGATATAAGACACACCGGCCGCCGAGAACTTATGAGACAAAAATTCATTGAGTAAATGTCTCTGTTCGCTAACTTCACGGGCGGATTGCTGCAGGGGGAAAAAAAGAGAAAAGAAAGAAATATTGTTAACACCATTTCTATCAACGTCAAACGGCATAAACCATAATAACGGCCATTATAAAATATGTCATTTTATAATGGTTTCATTTGTATTTTTAGTTTAAAATAATCAAAAGTCATCTTCAATGTACTGAAGATTTATTTAAAAACTTATTAGCGTTAAAAATTATCACTAAAACTAGTATGTTGTTGTCATTACAAAACTTTATTCTAAATCATTATAATATATTAATTTAAACAGCATAAGAAAAAAAAAAACCTACTAATAACACCATAAAAATTATAAAATATGCTAAGCCTATCGCGCTCTTTCTTCTTCAGATGCAAAAAACATGTGCTACCACTTCAAAAGAAGGATCGATACTGAAAGGAAAAGAAAGAGTAAGAATCAAGTCAAAGAAAGCACAGCCAATGGGAAAGCAAGAGGCATCAGACACACAATCGGGAGAACATAGAACAGAAAGAGAATTGTGAAACCATTTGAATAAAAACAGAATAAAGAAATAAAGAAAATGGGAAGAATAAAATATTTCAAAACTAAATTTAAAGTAAATATGAATAATAATAATAATAATAATAAAATGAAAAAATTGCAGAATTGAAAAGAAAAGCAAGGCAAATTTGATATAACAGTAATAAAAGTAAAAAAATACAAAGTAAATGCTAATTCAATAAAGATTAAAAAAAATAAACATATATAAATGTAAAAAAAATAATAAAAAATTGATATCAAATGTTAATGTTAATTAAAAAAATATGTGGTTGAATCGAACAAGTTTTTCCAAGTTGCAGAGAGCATGGTAGGATCAGATTTTTTTAATAATAACCTAGACTAGAAAGTCCAATTTTAACGTACTTCGAGCATCATTTTTGTATTTTAGCTAAAAATAAAAATTGTTAAACTGGATTTATCTATAATTTTGATTAATTTTTGTTGGTGAAATTAATATTCATCTTCGAAATCTAACTGCGTCTATAGACCGAACTGGCAGAGATTTTTATTAAATTATAAATACGTTCATTTGAATTACGGAAAGGCAATTTTCTCTGAGATAGAAACTGCTCTATAGATAAGAATCTTTTTAAAACTGCTAGCCATTTTTTTTTCTTTAACATTAATAGCTTTTTGAGCAGCAGAATCAACGTTTGCCATGTATTTTCCATTCTTGATCCAAGATTGAAAGTTCCCCAAATGCTTTGTTGAAGTTTCATGGGATGTAATTAGACTCTGATAAGTGTTTCAAGTTGTTTTATCCTTCTTTGCAAAGTTTAATATCAGAATTGCTGATTAATTTGCAACAAAAGCAGGATACGGCAACCAGACTTTTTTAATACACTAGCCAATGACGATCAATACCTTCTTGATTTCATATTTTCCGGATGTAAAAATTATCCGAAAAATGAAACTTATCATCATTTAATGGAAAGTCATATGATGTGGGTTTCACACGAAGAGTATCATGTTCTACTATAAATTTTTTTATTGAAGTTTTCATAAAATTTTCTCATTTCAGTTGATCATATCATTAAGATGTGACTATCACACGGAAATAAGCTGTTTAATTTAAAGAATAAAAAAATAACCGTTTTATTGTTGTTGTTAACATAGTTTTATATAAATATTTGGTAGGACTTCTACTGAACTAACAAAATTATTTGGTCAATCTAATCAAATACTTAGATGGGGCTGTTTCTTGGTTCTTTTAATTACATAGTTTTTTTTTCCGTGCAAAATGCAACATCATTTGAATTGAATTTTTTGTTTATCGACGGAAGCAGAAGGTGTTGAATTTTCTCGAAGTGTCGATTTCGCAAAGAAATATCCAAAAACTGAAGAATGTGACTGTGAAGTCGAATTAGATATTGAAAAATCTGACTGTGAAGCCTGACTGGGAACTGAAGGTTCTGACTGTAAAGCTTTCTCCACTCCAGACTCTGGGAGAGTCCCGATCTTATGTATATGATCAATCACCTCTTTCAAGACGTGTGCCTGAAAATCATTAACCCTTTCCGGCGCACTACTCTTTAAAGTTGGAATTTAAAGAAAAAATAAACTAGGCAATCTATTTAGGCCTATAAGAGTACACAGGTATTGTTTTGTGAAGATTGCACTAACCATTTTAATTATACAGCTGTTGCCGAAGTGGTAACCTCTCATAAGTAAAGCTTTGATAAGCGCAGTGAGAAGAGCATTGCTGTGAAGCGCGTATTACAGTAAAACATTTTACCTATTATTTAAAAACAGTAGAGTTTGATACCTGTGGTGCTGCAATCTATAACTCATAAGGAAGATTTAAAGTAGCCATTAGAGTAGTTTTTGAAATATTCACGGAGTTTTTGTGTCTCTAAACAGGGGGAACTTTAGGTGTTGCCGACCCGGCAACACTGCGCGTTAAGGGGTTAAGAGGGGAATATAGGAGGGATCATGTAAAAGTCTTATACATTCAACGTTCAGCTCTGAATCTCAGTGAGGTGTGTTTTGAAAGAACCACGTGGAGAAAGCTATATTTTTTAATCTCTCTTTATTTCTTTTAATGTTTTTTTATTTCTTTTAATTATTATTAAATTTAGATCTAATCTTAAGTTGTAGGTAATCTGACTCTACTCCCGGATTATCTGTGAGAAAATTCATGCGAAAGTGTTTCAACAATGTCACATGATCTTATCTTTGCTTCAGGAAAGGTTTCTATTGCTTTGTAGGTTGTCATGTAACACTTTATCTTATATCGATAGTTCTAAGGTTTAGGGGTCTCCCACACCGCACATATAATCTTCAGTCAGTATATATTAAGCCTAGATAAATTGGTAATTAAGCTGAGAAATTTTAGCAAATTGTTGGCAAAAGTATTTTACAGTTACCGAGTCAATTTTTTTTTTTTTTTTTTTTTTTTTTTTTTTTTTAATTTGTAAAAATATATTCATCTAATTTCTTATCAGAAACACCAAGAAAGATTTCTGTTCGGCAATTCCAAGTTCTTAGAATAATAAGTAGATCTCTCTAATTTTCCTGTATAAATGTATTATTAAACACTGAATTCGGCAGGTTAAGATTAGTTGTTTTTTAAACTGAAATTATCTACGTGAAGGATGTCCAACGGGTTATGTAAAGGAAAGTTTAAATTATAATGAAATACAAAAACAACATAAAATTTTTTGCGGGTTTTTTCTGAAAATGATCGTCAATAGAATAAGCTCGGAATTTATTGAGGCAAAAAGATGAGGAAAGGTTTGCAAATAATAGTATAAGTTACACACTATTGCACGTACTATTATATTTGGATACAGCCAATCATTTTTTTTTTGCTTCTTTTTGGGAACAACGGATTTCGAGTTTATTCTGTAGACGATCACTTTCAGATTTTTCAAGCTATGTTTTTTGAGATTTTCACAGAAATTGTTCTATACATTTATCTAATACATTATGCATATTGCATTTTGATTGTATTCGGGTATGCGCAGTGAAACATTATTTAATGAAATTGCTTATTTTTCTCCCAATGTTTATCGTTATATATATATATAAATCTTCTGTGCGTGTGTATGTCACTGAACTCCTCCTAAATGACTGGACCGATTTTAATGAAATTTTGTGTGTGTGTTCTAGTGGATTCGAGAATGGTTTAGATTAACATTTCATCGAAATTGATTCAGTACTTTTTTAGTAATTAGGCAAAAACTAATAAGTGATTTTTCGCTAATTAAAAGTGTTGAATAAGTTCGACGAATAGAGTGCGGACGGAATGTCCGTGCGGTCTAAGGCGCCAGATTTAAGCTCTGCTTCTTGAAGAAAGAGATCGTGTGTTCGAATTCCACTCCTGACAAACGTGTATGCTTTACAATAATGTTTTCTGTATTATAATTTTAATTAACCGACTTCAGAGAATCGTTAACTTATAACTAAAAAGAGAAAAATAAACTTTTCTATCAAAAATTGAACCGACTTCAAAAAATACTGAAGAGTAAAAAATAATTTCCTTACATAATTGCAATAAGAAATTAAATTAAGACCGTAGTGTTTATCGTGCTTATTACTATATTTACGTACATTTATTTGATTTTCTGGAGTCGGTGCCAGGAAGGACAACGTCTGTCGGTGACAGGACAACGTCTATCGGATTTGCTAGTTATTTTTTAATTTTGATTGAAGGGTTTTGCGTATAATGCCATTTGTCATGGTTCCGGAAAAGAACTTTCTTTTATATTCATATCTCTGCAAATTATAAGCAAAAGTCTTGATGCAATTTGGGATATCTTTCATATAAAATTATAAACCTTATTTTATCCACTCTATGAGTGTACGTACATGCTATCCTCATAAAATGAACACGGTTTATGACAAGGAGCGTCTTAATCGTGTGCTAAACGCTAAAGCTTCAACGCTTTTGTTACAATAGTTTTTACAGTGTTATCCAAAGGATATTCGTTTTTTGTTCAATTTGTTGACGGTTCCTTAAAGATTTTCGGGGAAAAAAATCTTCGCGGAAATGTGTGACGCCTAGTATGCTATTTACCAGTGGCGGATCCAGGGGGGGGTCATGGGGGTCATGACCCCCCCCCCTGGAGCTCTTCAAAGAGGGATGTACATTGTACAGTGTAAGTAAAAAGTGCTAAAACAGGAACGCAAAATAACATCTAATCGAAAGAATTAGCGCTTTTTTCGAAACTGATCGAGAAAATTCGCGAATTTTCTGCGACTGATCGACATAATTCACAATTTTTTCGTACCCGATCAGTGAAATTCTCGATTTTTGCGAAGCCTATCCACGAAATTCACAATTTTTCCATGCCTAATCGACGAAATTCACAATTTGTTTTGGGTTTGATCGACTAAATTTGAGATTTTTCCACAAATGGTCTGCGAAATTTGAGATTTTCTTCACTTGATTGACAAAATTCACAATTTTGTCCGTGCCCAATCCACGAAATTAGCACATTTTTCCGTTGTTATTCGATGAAATACGCATTTTTCCGTGCACGAAGTATGAGATACGCGTTTCTTAATTGACTGACGAAATCTGCATTTTTTCCCCGCCGTAAATTGATGAAATCCGTGATTTTTTTTCTCGCGATAAACTGACGAAACTCACGATTGTTCTGCAGCCGCTCAAAGATTTTTAAAATTTTTCCGCGCATCATCGACAAAATTTGTGGTTTTTCCACGCCCTATCAACAAATTTAGCGATTTTTTCGTTCCGAATCGACAAAATTCGCGAGTTTTTTAGTACTCGATCGCCCGAATTCGTGCTTTTTACGAAGCCGATCGACCATACTCGCGATAATTTCTTTTCCGATCGATAGAATTGTCAATTTTTGTTTGCCATATCAACGCAATTCGAGATTTTTTTCATTCCCGATCGACTGTATTTGCGCTTTTTACGAAACTGATCGACCATATTTGCGACTTTTTCGTTCCGATCGACTAAATTCGCGTTTTTTACGAAAGCGATCGAACATATTCGGGATGTTTCCATGCCCAATAGACGAGATTCGCGCCTTTTTCCTTTCTTGTCCATGAAATACGCATTTTTCCGCACCGGACAACCCCCCCCCCCCCCTGAAAATTCGTGATTCTTAACTGACTGATGAAATCTGCATTTTTTTCCCGCCGTAAATTGATGAAATCTGTGATTTCTTTCTCGCGATAAAGTGATGAAACTCGCTATTGTTCTGCAGCGCTCAAAAAAATTTTCGATTTTTCCGCGCATCATCGACAAAATCTTCCTTGCCCTATCAACGAAATTAGCGATTTTTTCATTTCGAATCGACAAAATTCGCGAGTTTTTCGTACCCAATCACCCGAATCGCTCTTTTTACCAAGACAATCAACTACATTCGAGATAATTTCTCTCCCGATTCACGAAATTGACAATTTTTGCGTTCCATATCAACTCGAAATTCGCGATTTTTTTATTCCCAATCCAGGGCCGTAGCTAAGGGGACGCTATGGGCGGCTCAGCCACCCTAAAATATTTTGAGCCCCCCCCCTCCTCCCTGAAAAAGAATCTAAGGTCACTCAATCAATTTCTGTTCCGAAAATCCTAATAAAATTATGTTCAAAAATCTAATTTAGTTTTGAGAACCTTTTCACAGTTTTGCAGAGTTACTAAATTGTATCTGAAATAAGTGTTTCAACACTCCCTCATCCTATTTGTACAGATGAAGCTAACATGTTTAATTTCGAACCAGTTATACATTCAAAATTTTCATCATCCTATATTTTTCTTAGCATGAAATGAAGTTATTGCAACAGTTTAATAAGAAACATAGTACCTACCACTAAATATGCACTAATTTACCTTTCTGCGTCAGCGGGAGAGAAAAAAATATATATGAGCCCCCCCCCCCCCTACAATCTCTTGAGCCCCCCCTTAATGTTCACTTCTAGATACGGCCCTGTCCCAATCAACAAAATTCGGGATTTTTCCGTTCCCAATCGAATTAATTCGCGCTTTTTACAAAGCGATCGACAAAATTGGGGTTTTTTCGTGCCCTATTAACAAATTTTCAATTATTTCGTTCCAGATTGAGAAAATTTGCGATTTTTTTGTGCTCGATCGACAAAATTTGTGATTTTTCTGAGACATACAGACAAAATTCGAGATTTTTCGAAGACCGATAGACAAAACTCGCGATTTTTCAATGTCCAGTTGACGATATTTTCGATTTTTCCGCGCCCGGTGAACGAAATTGCATTTTTTTTTTTTTTTTTTTTTTTTTTTTTTTTTTTGCGCGGTAAATAGACAAAACAGGCGACTTTTCCACAAACTATGAACAAAATTTGAAATTTTTTCAAGTATTATAAAAAAAAAAAAAAAAAAAAAAAAAAAAAAAAAAAAAAAAAAATTAGATTTTTTTTTCTTGCCCGATAAATGAAATCTGAGATTTTTTGCGTCCGATCGATATAAATTCGTGTTTTTTCCGTGCCTAATCGACAAAATTCGCGATTTTTTTTCATGCTCGATCGGCAAAATTTGCTACTTTTTATCGTAATTCCGTTTTCACAAGATTTACTATATTTTAAAATTGTTTCATTAAATCATCTGTCAAAAGTTGTGACCCCCCCCCCCCTGGAGGTTGGGCTGGATCCGCCCTTGCTATTTACACACCAGGAGTTTTAGGATAATTCCTCGAGTATTTTTCTAGATATTTCAAAAAAAAAAAGCATCTAAAATCTCAGTCGTAAATGACAGGTTATGATTATACATATAATGTATGTATAGTAATAGCATACATATTTTTCTAAATTTTACAATTTTAAAAATAACTTTTAGCTAATTCTCATTATATTACAAATTTGTCATAAAAGTTCATTTATGCGGTTTCTCGAAATTATTTGATAAACGTTTTACGTTTCTATCTTAATGACTTTAAATAATATGGAAATCAAACATCAATCTGTAAAAAACTTACTCGGGCAATCGCCATACATTTCCTGTGATTGTGATTGCGAAATTTTTTGGAGTTCTTTTGTCTACTTCTGCTTGAGTAGGAAAATCCCACTGATGGAGAATAAATCTAAAAGAAAAAAATATTTTACAGCACATTCTCAATAATATTTATGTTTCTTGTATTCTAAATTATACTTACTGATGAACCACGTTTCATAGAGCCAGCATTTTCCAGAAATGCGCATGGGCGAAAAGAACGAGTCCATTTCGAAAATGGGAAAGTTCGTACTATCTCGAGATGAGTTTGTTCATTAAACATCCTAGATATGTCTATTTTTTTTTTTTTTTTTTTTTTTTTTTTTTTTGGCGAATATCTTTTTGTTTCTATAATTGAATTATCTGTTTTTAAATATTACATTGTAATTCTGTTACACTAAAATAAGCTATAAACAGACAAATATAATAAAAAAGATGATTTAAAGGTATGATTATTAAACTTAGCTTAATAACTTTTTCGCTCGCAATGTAGCGTAACTTAATCGTTTTAGAATTAACGGCTGCATGGCATGATTTTAAAACTTGCCAGATTAGCAATTTTTTAAAAAAATTTCTTTACATTATTGTGTACATTATTTATTTATACTATTTGCATGCATTGGATATGAATATGGCGCAGATATCATATATGCACAAGTTTTGGTACAATTTTCTTCCACCGTCAATTTGGCGATAACCTTATTTTCGAATACTTGTTAAATATACATTTTTACATTACATTACTACATTACATTACATTTTTGCATTTATACATTATTTTGTATTATTTTAGAAAATAACAATAAATAAAAAATTTTTTAAATACATTAAATTTTAAAAACTAATAATTATAGAACAATTTTTTTTTATATAATTTGAAAAGAGAAAAATTAAGGTAAATAAACAGTTTATCAAAAAATAAACAGCAATATCAGGGTTACCATTAGGCAAAATAACGCCATTTTGGCGACAAATAAATCCTAGGGAGTATATGACATACATATGTTCTGAATATTTAGGTTGTTAGAATTGGCGAATTTCTCGCATAGCCGCCAAATCAGATACCAAGCAAACGTTAAAACTGTGTTCTAGCCATAAATATAAATGTTAAAAAAAGAAGAAAAAAACAGACATACATTTATTAAAATTCACAAAAATGTAGGAGAAAATATATACTTTGGAAAGTTTATTCCGAGAACTGTTAGAAGATGTGCAATCTATTTAATTTAAAATAAAATTTTACCCAGAACAAAAAATAGAGAACAATATTATATCATTTCCATGAATACGTAGAAGTAATCTTGGCCTCATAGGTTATTCCCCCTAAAGTCTGAATGGAATCGGCTTGACACTGTGCCAAGTAAGGACCTTACAAAGGTGGCATGTCAGTATGTATTTTTTTATTTAACTTCATGAAAAAATGGTTATGAAATGGTTTCGAATGAAATTTTGATAAGTATCTTTTCAGACATAGATCATTTATAAATTATTAAAAAGAAATAAAATAAAATATTTTTCTTTTATTTTCTTCTTCCTTATAAAATAGATAGAAAAAGTCCGGATTCTACAAAGTTCATCTACAATACCATTGTAAATTCCCAAGCAAATTCCCAATCTCTAGCAAACATTTCGTTGTAGTATACTTTTTAATTTTTTTAACTGCATGCTTCTTCTAAAAATAGGGTACAAATTTGAAGTAACATTTACGATAAATAAATACAGTCGACACTGGATATAACGTACTTTCAGGCAGGGATGTAGTGGAAGATATACGGGAGTATACGCCGAATTCTGGAATTTTTTAAGTAACATCGTATACCCTCTGTTTCTCTAGAAAGCTACAATTTATACACTCTATGGTATACTCTCAGTCTTATGTTTGTACCCTCTGCTTAGAGCGTATAACCTCTGTTTTTTTAAGACATCACCACTGCTTCTAGGAGACCAGAAAAAATGGCACGTAATAACCGAAGTACGTTATAAGCAACAACTATCGGTAGTATCTCCCTGAATTTTATTTCATTCAGTCGTACTTTATTAATTTATCAAATTGTTTTATCTGACTCCATTAAATTAAGCTTATTTACTTTAATATTTCAAACTTAAACTTAACGAACGCATTAACCAGCCAACTTTTAAAAAAGACATTTTTATTCCATCGAAAACAAAACCCTGTTGTTGCCAACAACAGAAAAGAAAAAACAATCTACTTTCAACATCCTCCCACCTTTTGATAAATGGAATTTATCAAAACAATAAATATTCAAAATAATCTAAAAATAATATTACAAATAACTCGGTATAAACATAGTAATGAAGTTAAACAGTTAGAACTAAATATTATATTATACAAACACTTCTAAATAAATAAGTTTCAAAATGTCTCTCAAAAAACGTTTAAAATAAAAAGTTCAGTCAGTCCTTAAAACGTTTCGGAAATTTTACTGTTGTTCCACATTTTTTCTGATCAGATGTTTTTGCTTCTCAGATGATTGCTTCAAAAGACAAAGATATTCATCTCGGAATCTTCTTTGGGATTTTTCTCGTAGTCTTCGCTGGTATCTCAATCTTTTTGATACGTTGACTTTATCCAAATGATCCAAATCGGGAACTCCCACCGTTCGAATATCTTGAATAAACAAAGATGGAGAAAACAGTACTTCTTCTCAAAATTTTGGTCCTTTTTCAATATCACGTCTTTGCTGTCACCACTAATATCGGTAGTATCTCCCTGAATTTTATTTCATTCAGTCGTACTTTATTAATTTATCAAATTGTTTTATCTGACTCCATTAAATTAAGCTTATTTACTTTAATATTTCAAACTTAAACTTAACGAACGCATTAACCAGCCAACTTTTAAAAAAGACATTTTTATTCCATCGAAAACAAAACCCTGTTGTTGCCAACAACAGAAAAGAAAAAACAATCTACTTTCAACAACAACCAATAAAATGCAGTGTATAACACGAAAGAAAATGGCACATAGAAGAACTAATAAAATAGAAATACAATAACAGAAATTGAAATTAGAAATTTTATGAGTTTTTCAAAATACAGTAGAAAAAAAAAAAACTTACTGCTTCATTTTTCTTTTACAAAAAACAACCTAATATTTTTCGTTGTTTTCTTTGATTACATGACATTGTAAAATTTACATTTTAATCTGTCAAGTTGTAATACATGCCTCTCCAATGAAAAGTGACTAAGGCAGAGTTGAAAAGCTTTTTTATGGGAAAAATTGAAGCACGATTATCCCCTATCTTCGCCAACAGTTTGCACTTGATAACAAACGGTTGGCGAGATTCGACAATGGGATTGAATGGATCAGTATATTTCGCCCTTCTGAATGATACTTCAGATACTTTAAATGCAATTAAAATTTGAAAACATCGTCTCACCTCAACAAATACACCGACAGTTTAAATTTATCAAGACCTTAAAGGCCAAATAGACGTGTCCTTTTGTACTTAAACACTGTCGGTGCCTTTTTTGTGGTTTCGCTGTACTTTTCATTTTTTACTGGTTTTGAAGAATCATTCTGAAGGATGGGAAATCCTTAAAATCCAACTTCATCTCTTTCCATTGTTGAGTCTCCCTGACCTTTTTGTCAATAACCACAAACGGTTGGAGAAAAAATAGCTTGTTCTTGAAAGAGAATATTTGAAGGACAAAATAAACCTAGCCTTGGATTTCTCTGCAATAAAAGTCGAAGGAAATTTAACTACAGTGAAACCTCCAAATAAGAGACACACCGAATAAAGGACACCTCTATTTAAGGAACAAAAGTTCTGGTCCCAGTGCTATCCCTTATATGGAAGTTTCAATGCATAAAAAACTCCGAATAAGGGACATTTCTATTTAAGGGACAAAATTTACGGTCCCACAGGTTTCCCTTATTTGGAGGTTTCACTGTATTTGCAAATCAGAAATGTAAGGTTGAGATCCAAATTTCATTTTTAGTTCGTGTCTATAAGTATATTATAACAAATTGAAGCTTTTATAGAGTCTGTTATAGCCAAAATTGTAAATCATCACTTACATAGGATTTCATTCGTATTAAGTATTTGCGTACGTTATAAGCGAAAGTACATTATATCCCAGGAACGTTATAACCGGTGCTGACTATATTTATGAAACATTTGTAAAATCTTAGTTAACATAAAGTAATTTTTTACGAAAGAATCAAAATCGTAAAAAAACAATCTATTCATTTTCTGAAAAAAAAAAAACCTATATGGGCATTAACCAACCTTTTCAAGGGCAAAAAAATTCTGTTCATAAAATGATGAAATAATTGACTGACACCAAAATTTTTCGAGATCGAATTTTTTAGAAAATAAAGGATCTTTTGCACTCTCATTTTAAAAGCAAACTTTTATCAAGATATTCCATGCGACAAAAGTAAGATATTAATTTTAGAATTAAAATTAGGTACACTGTAAAAAAAATTCTGTGAAGGTACTAAACATTTTCTAGGAAACTGGGATTCCAAGAACTTTTCCTGTAACGGTAACAGCAAAAATTCAAGTTTTAGAATCGATTACATGGGTTTTTCGTGTTACCGTTACATGAAAAGTTCTTGGAATCCCAGTTTCCAAGAAAATGTTTAGTACCTTTACAGAATTTTTTTTACAGTGTAGTTATGCCTTGAGACTGCTGCTCTTGAAAGGATTAAAGTTAGTTTATAACTATTGTCAATAATCGATCTTTGCGTGTCATCAGTAAGGCATGAGATTTTGTTAAGCACTGGCCATTTTTGGCTAAGATGCTATTGTGACGATGTCACGTAAGCTTAATTCTAAAAGTCTGTAATTTTTCAGATGTAAAGTTACATGCTTATTAAAATTTTATTTGTAGACTATAAAACAAAATATGTAAATCTTGTAAAACTACACAAATTTGTAGCTTTATAAATTAATCTACTACAATAACAGTAATCTTACGAAAATTTTATCTATAATCCGGGTTGCAATTACATAGAAAGTTCTAAGCATCCAGGTTTTCTAAAACATTATTTCTAACCTTACAGATTTTTGATTTACAGTGCAAACATGTCTCTGTTACATGAATTTTTGTTATTGTCGTTACATAAAAAGTTCTAGGCATTCCGAAAGCGGTTCAAAACAGCAACTTTTAAAGCAAAGTCGTATTTAGGAAGAATTAATTGAGGTATCGAATACTCTCTGTCATCACAATCTTTTTAATTAAGAACGATACACTAAAAATATGCAAAAAATGTTCGCAAGGTATCTAATACTGATAAAGTTATTCTACTTTAAAAGTAATTTAATAATTATTAAGGTGTTATAATTAATACTTACGCTTATATTGTTTTCATCTATTGGAGAGACTCTTTGCCTTTGACTATTCTTAGAGGAGCCAAGCATTTTTGAAGAAACTGGGTACTACTAAAGAAGGTATTTAAACATATATATATTAAGAAGAAAAATAAACATTCAGTACAGTTTAAGAAATTTCGCTGCTAGATTACGGTCAGTGACTGGCAAACAGTGTATAATTTATTAAATCGATTACAATGCACGCCGTTTTTAAACATAACTAAAAAGTTATTGGGTATAGTAAGCTGTAATTTTGAATCTGATTCATACTACTGATTTATGTGTATTCTATACATTTCAACACATGTCTCAATATGCAGTGATTTAAACGTGTCATTTATACTAAAGATGCCATTATCTCTTAATTATTCCGGAGTTTGATCCAAATCAAGCATTTTTTCAGCCGGGAATTCTATTAGGTCAAAATCTTTAAAATAAAATCCTTCAAGTACATTGTATAACGAAGATGCATCTCCTTATATGCACTTTCCGGTTTTTAAACATGTTTGTCTTAGATCAAACTACAGAATAATTAAGAAATGTTGGCATCTATGCTTAAATGGAACGCCCAGCAATTACTTTCAATTTATGACAAATAATAGTCTTGATGTAAGCTTTCACGAAAATTTCTTTTAAAAAAATAGTGGTTCTAAAAAGTAATTACCTCTACATCAGATAAGATTTACAGTGCCACTATATGTAGTGAAATTCTTGGCAAAAAATAACTTTCTGTTTTAGAAAAGAACATCTTAAACAAGGAAAGGAAACAAATGATTAAATAATAATTTATGCAAAAATAAACACTAGTTTTCGTAAGATGCTTTTGTTTTTATGACATTATCATATCTATTTCATTTATTTATGTACTGAGCGTCTTGTTTAATACACTATATTATCATGCTTTTATTCTGTAGTTTGCTTAATAAAAATACAGCAAGTAAGAGAAATCATGCGTTAAGTATGGATTATGAAACATTTTCTAACACTTCCTGAAATCTTTAATAAAACTTCGTTACTTAGGGTAATAAGAAGTTACTGTTTATAGTAGATTATGTATTCCAATCTTTTTGAACAAGCCTGTATTTGTTCTGTCAGTTGATATATATATATGTTACAGGCCAAACTAGATTGGCCTAGTCCAAACTAGTCTATCCTAATGCCCATCGGATAGACTAGTTTTTCCTAGGCCAAACTAGTCTATCCGAATGCTCATAGGATAAACTAGTTTTTCCTAGGCCAAACTAGTCTATCCGAATGCCCATCGGATAAACTAGTTTTTCCTAGGCCAAACTAGTCTATCCGAATGCCCATCGGATAAACTAGTTTTTCCTAGGCCAAACTAGTCTATCCGAATGCCCATCGGATAAACTAGATTTTCCTAGGCCAAACTAGTTTGGCCGAATGGTCATTAGGATGAACTAGTTTAGCCTGCTATTCATTGGTTTGAACTAGTTTATCCTAGGCCGAACTAGATTGTACTAGGCCAATTCAATTTGGCGTGATTTTATTGAATCTAAAGATCGCCACGGCGCCAACTTTCTAGTTTTGATTTAATTTATCCTAGGACGATGCAATTTGATTCGCTTTTAGCTCACATACTATCAAAGCCTGAGAGCTAATGTGCTCGTAGATTCTGTGTGTGTGTATGTAACCATGTACGTATGTATGTATGTACGTACGTATGTACATACTTATGTACGTACGTACGTCGGACTAATATATAGCGACTAATATAACGGACTAATGTGGAATTAATATAACACAAGCACCCAAGTGTTAGAATTTGGAATTTGGATGCGATTTAGTTCAAATCAGCCAGCTTCGCCCTCTATCGGGCCCCTTGTTTTATATAAAATCTCGAAACGGGCGTATGTTGAAGCGAATGAACCTCGAAGAGAAAAAAACATGGTGATAAATATTTAAGAAAAAAGATTCCGCATCGAAATACCACTATTTCCTTATAGTAATTTTTGTAAAAATGTTATATTCTTGTTGGAACATTTTGAAACTACATTTATGAAACATACAGTTTTGAAACTGACAATTTATGGCATTTGATATAAATTTATTAAAAAAGTCACATTTCGGCGTGAAAGAGGGTGTGGATGCGAACAAAATCGCGAAATATAACGGAAATTCTAGCTTTTAAAGCACCGCGACCTCAAGTAACATATCTACTATTAGGTGGTTTAACGGAGTTTCATTCAGATACAGTTTTGTTAATAATAGAGTGCACTCCTTGGTGTTGGAATGAGAAACTAATATAACGTGGCTTAGTTAAAACTTGCTGGCTTCGCCCGTAGGCAGCGGGGTTATGGTTGGAAATTCGTTCGCTTCGAGGCTCTTTCGAAAAGGAGGATTACATTCGGCAGTGCGTACTCAGCACGCTTGCTACGATTTGAATTTCGTTCGTTTCGAAGTTCGTTCGAAAAGAAAGAGGGCATTTGGCAGTACGTGTGCTGCCGAATGCCCTGCTATACGCTATACACCTGCTATACGCTGTCGCAAGCTGTAGGGATGCGGCTGAGGAACTAATGCACGAAATATAATAAAAATTTACATTCAGGTAGTCTCTGATCTAAATTGATGCTGATTAGTTTTTGGTATAAATCGCTTATCAAGTGGAGCTGCTGTTTTGCATTTCTTATGATTTACGCATTAGCTTTATCTTAACTAATACATGAATTTCCATCAAACATCAGATTCAGTTCGTCCATGAGATGAGTTGGTGTCGTTTCTATTTTGAAGTAAATCACTCAACATGGCTATGCTATGCTGCATTTTTAACAATTTTTACAATAGCTGTATCTCAAGAACTAATGAACGGAATTTAATATAAATTTATATTCAGATAGTCCCAGATATAAATTGATTCTAATTACATTTTCATGTAAATCGTTCAAAAATCACTATTCGTCAATAGTGTCATTAAACGCGGAACATGTTTTTATAAATTTATATCATGTGTCATAAACTATCTTAAGGTTTCAATTAGATCAACCTAGAATTTCCGTTATATTGCTGAGATTTAAAAAAAAAAAAAAAAAAATCTAGCGTCCTCTTACTCTACCCCCCCCCCCCCCATCTTAAATTTCAAGTGTCATGCTTTATTTAAGCTTTTTCTTATTTTTAAAGGGATTCGGATATTTAGTTTCTGACTATGAACAATTTCGCCTGAAGTAATGTGTGCAAAAACCAATATCTGTTACGAATTAAAAATCTTTTCATAAAACCGAAAGTCTCTATCCGATTGAAAAAAAAAAAAATCCGTTCTACGTTTATATCTCAGAACCCCCCAAATTAATCAGGTAAACGCCTTATCAGAAGGAACATACATCCAAAATTTGAAACAAATCGGTAAATTCTCTGCGAAAAACCTATTTACATAAATTAAGAGTGTTACCTCCCATTGCTCCTTTCTTTATACGTAAACAATGAACACCCACAGATGATCATGGATGTACCTTATCAAAACGATATTATACCTAAAATTTTAATAAAATCTGATCATTTTGCATGGAAAACTGACTTAACTAAATTAAGGAGGTGTGTGTAGGGGGGGGGGGGATTAGCCTTTTGTTCTCCTCCCCTTATTCTTATTCAATGAACCTCTGAAACTAATCAGGAAAGTTCATTATCAGGATAAATCTATGTCCAAAATTTGAAGCAAATTGGATATTTCTATCTGGAGTTATCGCATTACGTACACAGGTACGTACATACGTACGTACATACGGCCATACGTACGTAAATTGTTACATACACATACACAGAATCTGCGAGCACATTAGCTCTCAGGCTTTGATAGTCTGTGTGCTAAAATCGCGTCAAACTGCATCGGCCTAGGATAAAATAGATCAAAATTAGAAAGTTGGCGCCGTGGCGGTCTTTAGATTAAAAAATATCACGCCAAATTGAATTGGCCTAGGACAATCTAGTTCGGCCTAGGATAAACTAGTTCAAACCAATGAATAGCAGGCTAAACTAGTTTATCCTAATGACCGTTCGGCCAAACTAGTTTGGCCTAGGAAAATCTAGTTTATCCGATGGGCGTTCGGATAGACTAGTTTGGCCTAGGAAAAACTAGTTTATCCGATGGGCTTTCGGATAGACTAGTTTGGCCTAGGAAAAACTAGTTTATCCGATGGGCGTTAGGATAGACTAGTTTGGCCTAGGAAAAACTAGTTTATCCGATGGGCGTTAGGATAGACTAGTTTGGCCTAGGCTAATCTAGTTTGGCCTAAAATCGGGTTTGGCCTGTAACATATATATTATATACTGGGGAAAATTAGTTTAGCGAGAAACCGCATAACAAATATTAGATTAATTTTAAACACGATTATTCACTCGGTAAATCAATAACATTAGATGTAAATTTTCAAAGTGGGTAAAAAAAGTCCGGGTCAGGATTCGAACCAGGTATATATTGGCTGAAGCCGCCAATATTGATCCTTCAATTAAATATTGACTTTCGCTTCATTCTGTTGAGCTGATCCAAATATCAGACCAGATTCTGTGATCTTTGAGGTCATTTGGGTGAGTTAGTCCTTCAGTATTCGTCCGGGATGGCTCAGTTAAAAGAGCATTGGCGGCTTCAGCCGATACATCCCTGGTCGAATCCTGACCCGGACTTTTTTCACCCACTAGGAAAATTTACATCTAAACGCATAACAAGTTGAAATTTTTCTTTCAGTAATTTGTACTAATAGATGGAAACATACTTGAATACTTTTGTTCAGCCATATGGTTTACCTAGTACCATTATTACACGCAAGTATTTAGCTAAAGTTTAGTTCAAACTAAAACACTCTTAAAACTAACGAAATCACATTTCCAGAAATTATTATCCATAGGCGATCATGTATTTAATTCTTTGCATGACCTGTGTATCATTTTATCGGTATTATACGAACATTTCTTTGAAAACTGAAAGCAATTCAACGTAAAAATGCATAATATATTTTAAAATCACCTTTAGGTAAATTAAACTAATATTTAGTGAAATTTACGTACTCTTGTGTGTAGCCCTGTATATCAGCTATAGCATTTATACACACCATATAAATGCATACATTTAATGAAACTTAAAAAATGCATATCATAATTAAAAATGCATTTCATCCATACATCTGTCATTAACGGTAACATACAGTACTTTGGTTAAAAGTACTAATGCAGAGTTGCCAACCTCCAGCTTTTTATAAATTAAGAAAACATAATTGGAACCACAAAATATATTTGATTAAATGTTTAGCATAAAATGAGATTTGTCTTTTGAAATTTACTTAATTTCTTTAATGAAATAAATTTCTGGTTGGAAGTATGACTGTCTGATTTTTTAAAAAGCCGGAGGTTGGCATGTATGCTAATGTATATTTCACGTATACGTGAAATAACTTATATTAAGCCTCTGCGACGTATGTCAATTTTATTATACATGAAATAGTTTAATATAATTAAAGTATGTCGCAAACAATTCCTTCCCTTACCACTATTATGTAATGGAATTCTTTTGTGTGGCCCTGTAAATGAATAATAACTATTTTTTTCACCGCATATTTTTCAGAAGGTATATTTTAGTGAGCTTCGTAAATGCATATAAATTTAAATGTTTGACAAGGTGTAACATCTTTAAAATTTATTTGAAACGACCTTCTTCCATAGGCCATAATGTAAAGAAAAATTTTTGATTGTTCCTGTAAATAAATGAAACATGCTAAAAACTTCATTTGAAATAGGGTTCGTGCTAGAGAAAACGTCAATAACTTCCAAAAATTGTATGGCAGTCCGAATATATTTACGAGAATTAGAGCGCGGACAGACGGACAGACAAACAGAAAGCACAAATACTTTTTAACTTTGTTGGAAAATGCTAAAAAATAAACAAAGATACTCAGTACATTTACACTAGTTCGCAATTAAAAGCATTTGATCAAGATTCTCTGAGATTATTTCATTCCTTTTTTACCTACCCAGTATACGTTAGTATAGGGTAAATCTTGCAATCGTTTTGAAAATCGAAAAAAAAAAAAAAAAATCGGGAAATTAGCTAGTATCAAATAAAAACACACTTCTTGAAATCAGCCTAAAACAAAAATTTGACACTGTTCAATGAAACATCCGATGCCTTTATACCAAAAGAGGAGACACTGTCATGTCAGTCTCACACTAAAGAACGTTCCCAGGTGTAATTTGTGGATTTAGTCGAGTGTGGTATCAAAAGATAGACCTTGTTATGTACGTTAAAAAGTGCAACGGAACTACCCGTCCGAATCCAACCATTTTCGAGATATCAGCACTTGAAATATGAATGAATAAATTGACAGGCAGGCATATCAGATGTTCGCAAGTCAAGTCAGCCTTAGAAAAACATTCTATTTTACACACTATATATACATACAGTTTATCCATTACGTCACGCCACACATTTTCCGAAAGATTTGCATAAAACGAAGGGCTGGAAATACCGAAAATTGATGGAAAAAGTTTACTGGCAACAAATATGTTTATTTTTACAAAAGCAGAAGTCAGTCAAAGGCAGACAGACCACGGAATAGTAATTTTCTTCAATCAGACTCACAGCCTTTGTTAACATTTTTTAAATCTCTAAAACCTAAATGAAATCGGAATAGCTTTAGTTTAAAAAAATCTATTCAGATAATTTAACTACATGATTAAGCTTTACTTTGGCAAATATACATTTTTTTATTTTTCCTGCACGAACAAGACGCTTAAATGTAATCGAAAATTAGAATTTTTTCATCACAGTCTCTATTGCGTATTCAAGCAAACATGAAAGTCTTTGGTTTTCGCAATGTCGGAATCGCATGACTTTTGATAATCACATTAAAAAACTATTGACTTCCAACGAAGACTGCATATTTCATACTTCCATGTCGCTTCAATATATTGATTTGCCTTCTGGGATTATTTTTAACTAGGCAAGAAAAAAGAAAGGTAATCAGTTAAAAAGAAAAATTCCAAAGAATTACTTCAGAAAACGATTAAACAACGTGTCATTAAAATATAAATATTGCTATTTAGGGACTGTATTGATTTAAGAGAATATTAACTTAAATAATATAATAAATGATAGTGTCCGGTGATTATTCATTAATTTTCGCTTATTAATAATAAATTATCCGAGTTTTGAAACTAACAAAATGTTTCTTATGCGTTACTTTAAAAGTATGTGTTAAATTAGCTTGCAGTAATATTAAACCCGTAGTAAAAGATTAGCTGCTAGATATTTGCTGAAATGCTTAAACATAATCAAAGACTGATTAAAGTTTTAAAAAATACATCAATAATTAATTATAATAGCTCTTTAATATCACGCAGAGTAAGCTTTAATTTTATCAGCAACAAATAGTTCTCGGTATGTGTAAATATATGAATAAAATTAAATTATTTGTCAAAAAGTTTTATTTGAAATCCAAATGAAATTGACATAAATAAGATTAGAACCTTACAATTGTATTAAAATGCCTAATTCTTACATTTAATAAACTTCCATTTTTCTTTATTCACTAGATTTTAATTCACCATGTACATGTACATGATACTGATAGTCATGTCCATGGATTAGTGATTTTTTAAATGACCATATAGACCGAGATGCGGCTGTACAGATAATTACCTCATCGAGTCTACGGGTGAAAATCTAAGAATAGTTAAATCTCGTTTCGCATATTAAAATGCAATCGGTCTGCCAAATCTTCGTGGAAATAACACCTGAAAATCCTATTTAAGTGTTTGACTCGTAGGTTTATCTTTGTGTTTTCCTGCATCTAAAAGTATGAAAACATGGACAACTAGAAGCAATAAAACACAATGGTAAATCTATGAGACAACTGCTAAAATGGGGTTTTGAAGTGTTTTCAACCAAGATATGACTTGGCAGACCAATTGCGTTTCAGTATGCGAATCGAGAGTTTACTAATCATACAATTTTATCCGTGAATTCGATGAGGTGATTGTCTGTGCTGCCGCCTCCCGGTCTAATAAGTATGTCATAATGTTCAATGTAGGTGTAATTAAAAACTACAATGCAAAAGTGTTATTTTTTTTTCTACAGTTTTCCTGTCTGTAGATTTCCGGAAAAAGTTCTGAATATCAGGCAGACGTCAAGTATGAATGCATGAGTATAAAGCTACATAATATATAAACTACTTTCTCGAAATTTGGCCTCTGCGCATAGAAGCCGAAACTTCACCTAATCATCAAAATCAGGAAATTACACAACATAGCAAGCCTTGAGACACGAACAAAAAATAAATTTTTCGAAAATTTGACACCTCCACAGGAAGATGTAATTAAATCTCAGAACCTCTCCTGGCCGAAATGACGATACTGCACGAGATTGTGGGTAAGTCTATGGTTAGAACTGAATAGAGAATTAATTGGCAGGGGATAAAGAAGGAATTTTTGAAATCCGGTCATGTGATTTCATCGCGAACCAAAAAATATAAGATGTCATAATCAAAGTAGAAGTGTTTGGAATTCAATTATTTAAAACTGAGCTAAACACAATAAAATTGATGTAACTACTATTTAGACTGTGGGGATTAGATTTAACACAAAAAGCGAAGAAGAAAAAAATCTTCATTTCAATGATATGATAAATGAAAATGAATAAATGAAATCAGGAAATGATAAAAATCACCATTTGTCCCTGATGATTTTTATCATCAGGGACAAAAGCTGCATTTCAGGATGATTTTGTTAATAAAATAGGTGTAATAATAATAAAAATAATAAAAGCATGTTTGACGTAATGTTTTAAAATTTTAGGAAATCTTTAGTTCCTATGCCTATTTTACTAACATAGCTATTAAAGAAAGGATGAGTAATGTGATTATCTAACATTTTTGCTAAGTTTTCAGTGCTTAAACCTACGATAACAAAAAAAAAAAAAAAAACTGAGTTTTTTTTTTTTTGTTTATTAAATTTTTATCAAAATTCGTTGTCCGGACGAATATTTTTATTTATCCCAAATTTTGTTCATTTTGGCATAGTGAAATTTTTCCTTGACTATCAAGCATTAAATGTTCTAGATAAAAATAACATAAAAACAGCGAAATAAAAATACATAATGTAGAGACGTATGACTCGAGTATTCGCAATTTAATTTAAACTATTGCGTCATCATATTTTACCTAGGATTTCTAGAATTTCTATGGAGTTTTAATTGTTTGCATTTGTTAAATTTTTAACTATTTATATTCGTGAAACCGTATCACAGATTATAAAAAACATTTTTTTAGGAAATAATACTTTCAAAACTTTCCTGGGATTGGTGGTCAATACTGCTTTTTATTCAAGTGAGATATTTTGAAGTTGTCTCTGTTTTCAATTACAACGTTTTATTATTTGATCATATTATATTATTTCTGTTGTCACCATCAATTTTTATGTGCACTTACAAAACACACAATAATAAGTGAGGTATCATTCGAAAGTTTTTTGAACCGGCTTTGGACATAGTAAACTCACATTTCGTTGAAGCATGTTTTTAATTAAAAACCGCAGTTTATGAAAAATTAAATCAACATTCATTTCATTGAGGTAATGAAAGCTTTTTTCTGAAAACAATGTTGCCACAGAAAAAAGTACTGTACTATATCACGCTCAACAGCGTTTCTTAACAAATATAATACAAAAAAGATAAATTGTGGATGTCTTTGCACGGATTTGTTTTATATTTGTGATCAAAAATCGAAATTGGAATTGAAATGTTTCAAAGAAAAAGTCATCCCCGATTAATTGAAGTAGAGATATTTCATGTGTAAACTTAAAAGCTACGTATTGTTATATTAAATTTTATTTTATATTTATTTACTTTTTTTTCTTTATACAATGAGCTCTCACAAAAAAGGATAGTCAAGGACAATCATTTTTTATCCGTATTAACGAAAGTTCATTACAACAGTAGCTCATAAATCTGATGTATTACATCACAGTAAATGACACTTATTATGTACTTATACATATTCTAACATGATTAAAAAAAAAAAAAAAAAAAAAAAAAATTCCAAACCATTTTATGCTACTTTACTAAAAATATCGGGAGACGGTTGAAGCGGGGGCTTCGGGCTCCTGTGGAAGCCCCGACCGTTAGTGGCCTGTGATGGCCAGTATTGGCCACGTACAAGTACCCATAGTTTTACTAAAAATATTTAAACAATGACAACAACAACAGAAAGATTGTACGAGAACAGTTCTAAAATGAAAAAATAAATATATTTGAAACTCTAGTGTACACTGAAGCATACTTACATTGTTATTTGAAGATGCAAAATGGTAGTGCATGAAAGAAAGGGACAGGGGAAAGGGGGAGGGGGGGTATGATTTCAACTCAAGTATTTCTGTGGTTGAACCAAGCAGTTATCTAAATATTAAAAATTTGTCTTTTTTTCTTTAGTGAAACGCCACTCTAACTCACTGATATACTTTTCAAAGAATTGCATGGTCATCCATGACTTAAAATTGGCTTCATATTTTGTAGGATAACATTTAGCCCCCGTAAAATATTAGAATTTTTAGCCTTTCCGATTCGTTGTCCTGACGAATATTTGTCCATCTTAACGAATGTATTTTTAAATTGTACGCATTAAACGATGTCTGTTACGTGTACTTCCTATAGAAGTTAACTGGGGATTTCGTTTTTATGCAGAAATCCATCTTAAACGTGGCTGTCTTAATGGAAGTTTACTGTACTATGTTTTTTCCCTAAGAGGATGATATCATCCTTTAATGACTTAAAATATGATTGTTTATATATTTATTTATTTATTTTCATCGCGCATGGCTTTTGCTATCAGGTTTTAGTTGCATTTTGATGGAATACCTGAGATCCTATTCGGGCTAGACTAATGTTGTTTGCAGATATATTTGTCCTTAATTTTTCTTCAGAAGTTTATACCTGTATCGATATTATACATTGCTAAAAAATATTAGATTGGAGAGAAAATCTTCGCACGGGTCCATTGTTTAATATGAATTGTTCATTATTATTTGTACAATTCGAGCACATTTTAAATACAGAGCAAAAATGTGACTAAGGAATTTCAGGAAAATTGAATACAATCACATTTTTTATAGCTTCGGTTTATGAAACATAATGAAAATTTATCTAAATCTAACTATTACATATTTCCAAATACTATGAATGTTTGGAGATTTTCACAGTAATTAATTAAATAAAAATATATAAATTATCTAATTGAAAAAAAAAATATATTAATTCTTGATTAGAGCCATCACAATAAAAAAGAAAATACTGCTTACTTCTAGAATTATCTTGGTGCTTAAAGAAAATAAAAGAAAGCACTTTAGAATAATTTGGTCTCTAAAGCAGGCATTTTAATTTTAAAAAAGATAGTACATTGAAAATCTGATTAAGGAAATCGCTTTTTAGACGATAGGAAACCAGGCGATGTTTCTAGAGCAAGGATTTGTACATAAACAGGCTTTACACATATTCACATTTTTTTCTTTTTTCCATCTACTTATTATTTCTTCTAAAAGCAATTCAGACATATTTATTAAAGACCCATTTAAGCACTATAAATACCTGGTTGTTTTATCTTCTAACAAATCATAATTCAACCAAATGTATTGGTGTCATTTTCTAATCTTCAATCTTTCCTTCATTCATCACATTTTTGTCACACGGTACAAGTTATTACTATTGGCAATATCGGTTACCAATGGAAGTAAAACCATTTAGTACCACGGAACATAACTTTCTTTTATAATAAGATGCATTTTCCGAGAATGGAGACTGCGTGAGCATTTAAAACATTACGCTGATCTCACGTCATCAAGGATGATTGAAAATAAGTTACTGCGCAATCAATATGGAAACATTTGTTATTGCATGTGTTCGATTGGAAGTAAACATGGCATACACAGTAAAGTGATAGACCATTTAATAACATTCATTTACTTTAGCATTCGTGCTTTCATTAATAATATCCTTAACAAGAAAGCAGCATGTAATAGGTTTTGATGCTTTACTTTATTTTATTTTATTTATTTTATATGTAAAGGCGAATTAGTAGCTCCTGAATAATAGGATGTGTATTATGTCCTTATTGATCTGAAAAATATTTAATAATGTTAAAAGTTATTTATTTACTTATTTTGATATGAAAATGTTTCTGAAAGGAAATTAATTTTATTTATTTATTTATTTACAAAAAAGTTTGGACAGTAGCTGTAGATTTATTAAAAGGAAAACAATAAAACCGATTATATTTATTTTTAGTGCGCAAACATTTGCTGTTAAAAGGACTTAAGTCTGGACTTGCTGTTAAATCTGACCTTTTGGGAAAAGGTAAGGTAAAAGGTAAAGTTTTTTTGCAACGCATAGTTAGACTCCAGGTAAACCGAAAATCGCATTAGAGAAAGAAATAAATTATTCTATCAGGGCTCACAACATTCCTAAAATTTTACCACTTTCGTATCACAATTTTGAAACAGTAATATTTATTGTAAAATTCGATTTCAGATATTAAGAGCCCACAATAGTCACAGAAAAAGTACGCAAAAAGACCCGGATGATTATGTAAAGTCTATGGGAGCGTTCTTTTCTAATATCTCGCTCCAATTTTAAAATTTTTACATGATTTTTTTGCATAGGCTAGCTTAGGACGATCTACAACCGGGCTAGTTTTTACTTTTTCGATTTTGGTTTCAGATTTTTTTTTAAAAAATATTTTAACTTTCAAAACCGGTTTAAACCGGTTCTGAAGATGAAACTATCATAATATAAAAAATATATGAGCAAAATCGAAAAAGTAAAAACTAGCCCGGTTGTAGATCGTCCTAAGCTAGCCTAAGCAAAAAAAATCATGTAAAAATATTAAAATTTTAGCGAGATATTAGAAAAGAACGCTCCCATAGACTTTACATAATCATCCGGGTCTTTTTGCGTACTTTTTCTGTGACTATTGTGGGCTCTTAAGACGCAACAATAGTCACAGAAAAAGACCCGGATGATAATATAAAGTCTATGGGAGTGTTCTTTTCAAATATCTCGCTCAAAATTTAATATTTTTACATGATTTTTTTGCATAGAATAGCTGAGGACGATCCATAACCGGCCTAGTTTTTACTTTTTAACCGACTTCCAAAAAGGAGAGGAGGTTATCCATTCAACGCGTATGTATTTTTTTTTTTTATGTATGTTCACCGATTACTCCGAAACTATCCAACCAATTAACTTGATTTTGGTGTTAAATGAGAGAGCTTGCTCTCGAATTGGTACCACTTCCGTTTCATAGAAATTGGTTCAGTACTTTTTTAGTAATTAGGCAAAAACTAATAATTAGTGATTTCTCGCAAATCAGTATTAATATGTGTCGCGAATTAGATTAATATTTATAATTGCTTTAGTGTCCGCACTCTCATGGTGACTCCATGGTCGTGGTTTTATTTTTCGCAGATGCTCACGAGCAATGATAAAAAAGAGTAGTAGAATTTTTTCTGGAATAAAGTTTGTGTTAAGTTTTAAGTGAAATGTTTTTGTAGCTTCATTTCTTTTGTAAGATATTTTAAATTATTTTTCACACGTAAAACGACGATGTCTATATTATCGGGTAGATTTTATAGCTTCGATTTCGCATTGTTTGCGATATGTGGCGTCCGAACTAATAGGGACGTGTGAAAAGTAACTGTTTTTTATTTGTTATCAGAAGTTGTCATTGAGAAAAAATGGATGCTTTGAAAATCAAAAGAACTCCTCTTAGATCTGGATTTACGAAAACTTATAATGCTTTAAATGAAGCTTTAAACGACGCAACTCCAGATACTAATTTAATAGAGAATTTAATGTGTCAACTGGAAGATAAAAGCACAAGATTGCGAGCTGTAGATGAAGAAATTTTGAATTTTATGTTGACAGAGAAAGTTATAGAAAAAGATTATTCTAAAGAATTTGAAGCTTGCGAAGAGTATACAGAAAAATTTATTGCTATAAAGCAAAAAGTAAAGACATTTTTGGTGAAGCCTATCGAAGAACAACTCCGATCGCAGAATTATACGGATGTTGAAAGAACACTGTCGCGACCACTTCGCTTACCAGAAATAAGTTTACAGCCGTTTGATGGCGATGCAAGATTATGGTTAACCTTTTGGAATTCATTCAGTAAAATTCATGAAGACCCCACTTTAGATGACCATTTGAAATTTGTTTATCTTTTACAGGCGATAACGTCGAAATCCAAAGCAGCACAGATAGTAAATAGTTATCCGGTTTCAGCTGATAATTATCCAAAAGTAATTCTACATCTGAAAGAAAGGTTTGGCAGAGAAGATACACTTATTGAGATATATGTTAGAGATCTTCTTCAATTAGTTTTAAATAATAATCAATCATCAAGCAAGAATTTCAATTTATCGTCGTTATATGATAATCTAGAGACAAAACTTAGGTCTCTAGAATCATTAGGTGTCACAGAAGAAAAGTATGCCAGCATACTTTTCCCACTTGTAGAATCTTGTCTACCTCATGATGTCCTTAAAATCTGGGAAAGACAGCGTGAGAAGACTGCTCAAGGTAAGAATCAATTAAATTCTATCCTTGATTTTTTGAAAAATGAAGTTATTGCGGAAGAGCGGGTTCTTTTGGTTCATTCCAATCTTGGTTTTGAAAACCCAAAGAAGTATCATAAATGTAATAATGAATATAATTCAATGCCAACTGCCACAGATTTATTTATAAATAATAAGTCCAATAAGAATTTAGTTAAAAAACGTGAAGATTTATGTATATTTTGTGACAAGTGTCACTTATCAGAAAAATGTTTTAAAGCTAGTTCGCTTTCTTTTGATGAGAAACGTAACTTAATTTTGAAGAAAAAAGCTTGCTTTGTTTGCCTGAAGAAAAACCACATTTCACGCAATTGTAACTCTAAAATTAAATGTTCGAATTGTGGTAAAAGACATTTTTTTATATTATGTCAAAATGTTTTAAATGAAGGTGGTAATGTGTCGTTAGAAAGTCATAAACATGAATCAGGGAGTAGTGACACTGTTTTAACTACTCAAGCTTCGGATCCTACTGTGTTACTCCAAACTTTGAGTGTCCGTGTAAAGCACAATGGAAAAGAGAAAATCGTGCGTGGAGTTATTGACACAGGATCCGAACGTTCCTATTTATCACGAGATGTAATTAAATATTTGAATTATAAAAGTATTGGTGAAATTAAATTAATTCAGACATTATTTGGTAATATTGAAACAAGTGAAACAAAGCATAATAAGTATCGAATTCACTTAAGTAGCATAGACAATAGTTATAAATGTGATATGCATGTTTTAGATGTTCCTGTTATTTGTTCTAAAATACGAAAAGTGCCAACTGGGCCTTGGTTATCAGAATTAAATAAATATGGCATTAAAATTTTTGATGTTGAAAATAGTTCATGTGAAACCGAAAATGAAATTAAATTATTGATTGGTTCTGATGTGGCCGGAAAATTACTCACCGGAAATATTAAAGTTTTAGAAAGTGGTCCGGTTGTGGTAAAAACCCATTTGGGATGGACTCTAATGGGAAAAATTCCAAGTATTAAATCAGAAACAAATAAGGCTGCTATGATTATTTCATCACTTTGGAACAATTGTTCCGTTGCTGATTTGTGGAAGCTGGATATTATGGGTATAACGGATCCAGTTGAATCTAAAACTAAATCTGAAATTCATGAAGAAACTATGCAGCATTTTAAGAGTAATATAAGAATAGATTCAGAGGGGAGATACGAAGTAGCATTGCCATGGTTGCTAGATAAAGTTTGCTTACCTACCAATAGAGAATTGGCCGAAAAGCGGCTTGCTACAACGAGGAAAAAGTTAATTAATTTAAATAAAATTGAGGTATATAGCGAAGTATTTGATTCGTGGATAAATGCAGGAATAATTGAAAGGATGGTTGATAATAAAGAAACTAAAGTACATTATTTGCCACACAGACCTGTATTTAAAGAATCGAGTGAAACTACTAAAGTTAGACCAGTTTTTGACGCTTCGGCTCATGTTAAAGGTTCCCCTTCTCTAAATGATTGCCTAGATAAGGGACTAAATTTGATTGAAATGATTTCTTCTATATTGCATCGTTTTCGGAAATATCCTGTTGGTGCAATATCTGATATAGAAAAGGAATTTCTAAAAATTAGTATTAAAGAAGGTGATAGAGATTATTTGAGATTTCTATGGGAAACATTCGTTTTGAATCGTGTAGAAGAAATCAGATCCTTAACTCAAAAGAACCAATGGCAACACATTGCAGGAAAATTTAATCCGACAGATATCCCTTCCAGAGATTGTTCGATTGAACAATTTTTATAATTAAGATGGTGGGAGGGACCGGATTGGTTGGCTCAACCTGAATATACTTGGCCTCAAAGTGTCGAAATTCCCGATGAAGAAATTATTAACTCTGAAAAACGGAAAAGTGTCATTTCAGCAATGAACAAGAACACATATAGTGATTGGTATTATCGACGGTTTTCATCTTTCAAGAAAATTATAAGATTGATCGCCTGGATTTTAAGATTCTTAAACAATTTAAGAAATCCTAATTCAAAAGAAGTTTCTGAACTTACGTGTTTGGAATTAGAACAAGCCGAAAGAAAATTGATAATTTTGATTCAGAAAGACAGATTCAACGAGAAGAATAATCAGAAGATACGTAGCTTAAGACCAATCCTAGATGAAGATGGAATTAAAAGAGTGAAAACGCAAGTTATTTATAGAGAAGATGCTTTCAATTTTAAATACCCTGTTCTTTTGTCTTCTGACCATTCTGTAGTCCACCGCCTGATCTCCTGGAAACACGAAGAGCTTTTGCATGCAGGAGTGGCTCTTATGATGACATTGTTACGAGAAGACTACTGGATCCTAAAAGTTAGGAAAACTATTCGAGCAGTAGTACAGAAATGTGTAGGATGCAGAAGATTTAGTGCCCAAAAGATTCGCCGGAAATTTAACCCACCTACCGCTGCCTCGTGGGGCGGTTGGTGGGAGCGATTGATACAAATGATGAAACGGATACTGAGAAAAGTTCTAGGTAGAGCTTCATTATCCTACGAAGAACTGCTCACAGTGCTCTGTGATTGTGAACAAGTTGTGAATGCTAGACCTCTAACTTATGTTACTGAAGATGTGAACGATCTAGCACCGTTAACACCATCAATGTTTTTACAGGACATAAGATCTTCAGATGTGAGAGATTTTGATGCAATTGACGCGCAAGAATTAAATAAAAGAGTTAAGTATAGGCAACATGTTCGAGAACACTTACGTAAGCGATTTCGTATTGAATATTTAGGACAATTGCGCCAGCAAAGTTCTTTGCAAAAGAATGTCAAGCAACTTACCGTTGGTGATGTCGTACTCGTAGAGTCTGATAAGAAACGTGCCTATTGGGCTTTAGCCCGAGTGCAAGAACTTATTTCTGGTAAAGATGGCCACCCAAGAGTTGCACGATTAAAAACTGAAAATGGTGAACTTTTGAGACCTGTCCAAAAACTGTACAATTTAGAGATTCCAAAAGAACTTTCTAGTGATCCAGTATTAAGAACGAGAAGTGGCAGAATAGTGACTGTCCCAAAACGTTATTAACTTTAAATACTGTTTCAACAAAAAACTTTATTCTTATTTTTTAGTATATTTCATAGTGTTAATTTGAAATTGTAATAATATGTTTAATTTTATTTGAATTTTGCAGAAGAAAATGTTTATTTACCTGTTTTGAGAAATGTAATATTGTAAGAATTGTATCTTATCACTGTAATGTAAGTATTAGTCATATTTTATTTTATATTTTATTGTACCCATTGTTGAGTTTAACTGTCGAAAACTCAAGGTGGGAGAATGTCGCGAATTAGATTAATATTTATAATTGCTTTAGTGTCCGCACTCTCATGGTGACTCCATGGTCGTGGTTTTATTTTTCGCAGATGCTCACGAGCAATGATAAAAAAGAGTAGTAGAATTTTTTCTGGAATAAAGTTTGTGTTAAGTTTTAAGTGAAATGTTTTTGAAGCTTCATTTCTTTTGTAAGATATTTTAAATTATTTTTCACACGTAAAACGACGATGTCTATATTATCGGGTAGATTTTATAGCTTCGATTTCGCACTGTTTGCGATAATATGGATGTCGAATAAATTTTCCGATGCCAGGATGGCCGAGAGGTCTAAGGCGCTTGATTTAAGATCTGGCTTTCGAAAGGCAGCCTGGGTTCCAACCCCACTCCTGATGTACGTGTATACAATAATCTTTTCCGTATTATAATTTTTAAATATATATTTAACAAGTTAAATACTAATTATGCTATTAGGAATATTTTGTATTTAACCGCTACCACAGAGTATCAGAGATTTTTTATTAACTCAACAATTTATCAGTGAAAGAGTACTCAAAAAGAGAATAGACTTGCGAAAAGTAACATGACATTGAATAAGTTCTCCGAATAGAATGGAAGTCCGGACAGCCGAGCGGTGTAAGACGCCAGGTTTAATCTCTGGTTTTGAAAGGGAGTGTCGGTTCGAGCCTCACTCCTGACATATGTGTATAGTATGCAAAAAAAATTTCCGTGTTATATATATTTTTTAAGTGACTTCAAAAAAGGAGAGGATGTTATCAATTCGGCGCGAATGTATTTTTTTTTCTATGTATGTTCACCGATTACTCCGAAACTATCCAACCGATTAATTTGTTTTTTGTGTTAAATGAAAGAGGCTACTCTTCCATTGGTACTTCTTCCATTTCATTGAAATTGGTTCAGAACTTTTTTAGTAATTAAGTAAAAACTAATAAAATTAGTGATTTCTCGCAAACTAAAAGTAACATGGACGATGACTAAGCTAGGCGAATGGAGTGCAGTCAGGTAGCTGAGCGGTGTAAGACAGCAGATTTGATTTCTGGTTCTTGAAAGAGATCGTGAGTTCGAACCCCCATTCCTGACATATGTGTATGGTTTACAGTGATTTTTCCAGTATTATAATTTTTATTAACTGACTTCAAAAAATCGTTAACTTTTAACTAAAAAGAGAAAAATAAACTTTTCTACCAAAAATTGAACCGACTTCAAAAGCTACTGCAAAGTGTAAAATAATTTTTTTACAGAATAGTATTAAGAAATTAAATTAAGAGCGTAGTATTTATCATGCGTATTATTATATTTATGTAGATTAATTTGATTTTTTGAAGTCGGTGCCAGCCAAGCCAAGTTCAAAATTAAAATTAATTATCCAATGCAAATCGTAAAAGAATAAAGTTAAATTTTTAACTAAATATTAAATCGTAAAAAAAACTCGTAGATTACTTGAATGCGTCTCTATTGAAAAATTACATGTAACTTGGCTTGGCTTGGCTAGCACCGACTTCAAAAAATCAAATTAATCTACATAAATATACGCATGATAAATACTACGCTCTTAATTTAATTTCTTAATACTATTCTGTAAAAAAAATTATTTTACACTTTGCAGTAGCTTTTGAAGTCAGTTCAATTTTTGGTAGAAAAGTTTTTTAATTTTGGTTTCGGATTTTTTAAAAATAATTATTTTAAATTTCAAAACCAGTTTAAACTGGCTCTGAAAATATAATATAAAAAATATAATATATGAAATATAATATAAAAAATATATAAGCAAAATCGAAAAAGTAAAAACTAGGCCGTTGTAGATTGTCTTCAGCTATCCTATGCAAAAAAAAAAAAAAAAAAATCATTTAAAAATATTAAAATTTGAGCGAGATATTTGAAAAGAATGCTTCCATAGACTTTACATTATCATCCGGATCTTTTTCAACCAATAATTTTCAATATTGTGGAACCTTAACCCTTTCCGGCGCGGACATATTCTGTTCGTAAAATGAGAAATTGTTGACTGACTCCGGAATTTACAAAAGACTTTTTTAGAAATTAAGAATCCCCCTGATTTAAGCTGTCTTTGTAAAATTTTACCAAAATATTATTGGTGTCGTTTGTAAGTTTGGAATTAAAATTAGGTGTTGCCGGAGTGGTAACACTGCGCCGGAAAGGGTAAAGGAATCTACCACGAAGATCTTTGATTTAAAATGCTGATAGTAATGTGGGACCAATTTTAGGAACGCTGCGAGCCCTGTCTTACTTATTGATAAGGTGGCCCTGTGACCTTCACGAGTCACCGATTGTCAATAGATTCACACTTCGGAAACTTGCTCTTCACTCATTAATGCAGTGGAACTTGATCTTTTGGAAAATTTTACTTGTGCTCATATAAAATAATATGAGAATTGTCCAGTAATGTGACCACCTGTTTAATGTGTCCACCTGTATAAAATGACCAGTTAGCTTGTCGTTGCCAATATTATTTGAACCTGTAAAATGTGATCATCCATTTTTCTGCATGCTGAAAATTTTCAAGCTAAAAGACTGAAGCGGTCATATTCTGAAATTTTATTTTTATCCATTAAGAAAAGTACAGGGATTTATCGTCTATTATAAATATTTGATTAATGTATAAAATGACCACTTCGCCCTTTATTGTAATGATATTTCCACTTGTCTAAAGTGATTTTTAATGAAAAGTTTATTACTGCCAACTATAGAAACGTTATCAATATGCAATTACATTTATAATAAAAATGCGTATAAACCACAGTGACCTTGTAGTTACGTGTTATTTAAATCAATCACTACGGAATTTCAATTGTATTCAAAAGAATAAAATGAGTTTTAAGTAAATAATCTTCTATATAGTATATTTTTAATTAATAATTCAGTTATTATAGTTGTTATTTAATCAGTTCATTACTTATATGGTGCATTTTTCCTTATTTAAATTTTATTTTTTGAAATCAGAAAAGTTTTAATGTGACATTTCAAAGACATTCCAAAAAGTGACCACCTCTATATAGTGACCATTTTAGCCGGTCCCGAAAGTGGTCACTTTAGACAGTGTCCACTGTAGTTATTTTAGAGCCATGCTGTAGTCTATCCTAATATACCATATTTTACGTTTTCTTCATTAAATACTACAATATCATAGCTCTAAACGCATTCGTTTTGAGAAAATAAAATTGGGATGCTCAAGTGCAAATGAATTGTGTAAAGTGTAATTGAAAGTGCTTCCTTCTGCTGGAATGTTTCTTATTCTTATTAGGATGAGCGAAGCGAATCCTCTACTAGGCCACTCAAATTACACTTTGTCGTACACATTACAAAAAAACTATTCAATATTTTGACTTCAAATTAAACACGAAAATAAAATATGATCTGTAGATTTGCAGAATATAATTTTTTTTACAGTAAAACGTTAAAAAAATATTATTTTAATTAATTTATTTTACATGCATTTCCAATACGGACGCATTTTAGCAAATTAATAAAAAATGAAACGCGTATATTTTCAGAAAAAAAATATATAAATCATGGAGTAAGTAGTAATTATAGATAGAATCATGATTAATTTAATAAATAAAATATGTTTCCATTATTGAGCAAAATCGTTTGCACAGATGACACTTAAACATTTTAAAAAAAAATTGTATTATGGATTTTTTTTTTTTTTTTTTTTTTTTTTTTTTTTTTGTAAAGTGGCAACAAAAGAATTGTAAACAAATAAAATTAATTGTTAAATTTGTTATATAAATGAAAAATTAAAAGAATTGCGTGAACTTGTTGCCTCGATTCAAGCTCTTTATAAATGTACTAAAGCAAAGTTGGCCGATCCAGAAATGACAAATGGACTTCAACTATTTCTCACTTTATCATTTGTATCTAAAGTAATGTTACGTTCTTATTTGTGGACCGAAAAAGGTTTAGTGAACGGGACTTTAGACTTTGTTGCACGTAATAAAGAAAATCACAAGCCACCAGACCAGCTATCGCGAATAATCATGGATAAATTTGAATACTACAATAATTTAACTTATAAGAATTGGTGCGTACCAATTTCCCCAATAATTAAATTCTGGAAAAATAAAAGCATAAATTGCTCAAGGAAAGAATTTCTTCTGCAGTTAGCTTTTGTTGTTACAATTCATAAATCCCAAGGTTTAACATTAGATGAAGCAGTTGTAGATATTGAGGATATATAGACACCAGTTGGCTTGAAAACGTACGTAACGTTGTCGAGAGTGAAAATCCTTCAAAATTAAGCATTCAATAGAAATTTTCCTTACGAAAAATTCTATTGAATGCTAAAATTCTACAATATCAAAAATTCTGATACGCTAACATGCATAAAAACGAAGAAATTCGAAAAAAAAAGTTTTACAGTTAAAAATTCGTAGTATCAACGAGAGCAGATTTCGAATGTTTTTCCAGAAAATAGGATTTTGACGAAGTAACTTTCTTCAAGCTCTCTTCAAATATATTATTCTAAAATAACTATATCAAAGATTATTTAATGTTATTTACAAAGATTGGAAACTTGCATATGTCAAACAACTTTAAAAAAAACACCAGTGGTTACTGGAAATTGTAAAAACATCTTTAAAAGAGCTTTTAGTTGAAAATTAAAAAATATTTTGTAAAAGTTTGCTTCGAAAATATTTTATTATGCCAGTCTTACATCATAAATAAAAAATTAAAATGCGCCAAAACATAAAATAACGTTTTTGTTTAATAAAGATGCAAAAATAATATTAAAAAAATATTTAAACTTTCAAATATCTATTTTATAAAATAATGCTTCGCGAATCCAAACAAAGCATGGCTTTTGCTAGTCTATATATTTAATACAGATTAAAAATTAAAAAAAAAATGTGTCTCGAATACATAACTAGCTTAAAATTGTTTATTACTTACCCATCATACGTAGTATAGGGTAAGTCTTGCAATCGTTTTGAAAATCGAAAAATTTTTTTTGACGGATTTACACGTTTTAGATAGTGGAGATTCCAAAAAACATATTTTTAGAAAAAAAATTTTGCCGTCCGTCTGTCTGTCTGTCTGTCTGTCAGTCTGTCTGTCTGTAAACGCTCTATCTCCCGAACAAATTGAGATAGAGACTTGAAATTTTGTATGTAGTTAGTATGTAAGAATGGAACGAACTCTATTTAATATCAGCAACCTCGATTATCCGTAACTATTTTTTTCGGACTCTCGAAAAATTAGTTCTGATGAAAAGTATATAAAAATTTTCGAATTTTTTTGTTATAAGGAATGGGCGTAAAAGGCAATAAAATAACACACATTTTGCATATAGAACGAAGTCGATCGGATTATTAGTTGCCGAGATATTTGTAATCTTGTTTTCCACATTCTTCGATTTTTCATGACCCTGTATTTCATTCAAATTTCAATTCAGAGGTATATTTTAATTGGAAATGAGACGCTTAATCCGACGCAGTTAATTGTTAGTTAATAGAATTATTATTTTTGGAGTTATAAGGATGTTTCTTTTACGCAGTTCGGTACTACTTGAGTAGTTTGGCGTTTTATATAATTTGTCGAAATTGGTACATCAGCAGTTCTTTAATATAGCATTACTATGTATATTAACAATATTTAAATTGTGTTTATGATCTGCAATGCATTGTATAAATAGTTTCACATGTTTTATTTTCATATACATATCCATGATGGGTAAGTATTACGGTGGCCCCCAACGGCTAGTTTTTCAGTTATAACGCTACTATATAGTTAATGGGGATTAAAGCTATAACAGCTTTTTGTAAACTTTAAAGAATTTAGTGTTCACAAGTCAAAAAAAAAAAAAAATAATAATAATAATAATAATAATAATACCTAATCTTTTTTTTTTTTTTTTTTTTTTTTTTTTTTTTTTTCCTGAGAAAAACGGAATTTTTTTTAACATGTAAATTTAAACTAAGGATTGTACTCCGATAAATGTAATGTTAATCATCAATATCGAATTTAAATTACACGGTTGATGCTAACAGAAATACCTATAATTTTTTTTTTGAAATAACTGATAATTACATATTATGTTAGTGACGTATCATCAACACCTTTTGGAATACATACACATTTCTAATTCAGATATTACGTGCATATTGCATGCCTAATTGTCGGTGATGTTTATATATTTATAACTTTTACACTCATTACAACGCTTCTGTAACGTTTACAATCATTATTGATGCATTTACTGATATTAGCTGCATTGCCATTCTGATAAATATGTGCAACGTATAATAATTCCGACTTACAAGATAAGATGCTATCCAGGTAATATTTATCAGATATAAAATATTTAAGTAGTTGAAGTTGTAAAAATAGCCTAGAACTATTTTTTGCGGTAAAATAATTTATGTTCCTTTCTTAAATTTTACTTCCAGACAGAGTCCAATTAAGGTTACCTAGAGTTGTTTACAGCCCAAGGTCCAGCATCTTTTTCGTCCCCCTCCCCCCTCCCATCCTTCAAATCAATATAGATGACAGACTTTAGTTTTTGTTTATTTATTTTTTAAGATTTTGCATTTAATAAAAATGTTTTTGAAACTCCTGTTAGGGAATTACCGTATATGAAAGGTGATACTTCTTTACACATTAAATACTTATTAGAGTAAATTTAAGTAATATATTTATTTGTTTATAGCAATTAAATACAGCATTTAAGTAATTAAAAAGATGGAGAATTTGAACAAAGCTTATTCAGGGAGTTCATTTTCGCAAGGCGACATATATATATATATATTCCCTTAGCTCAAAAGGGATTATATTAGGTCAATTTCTGCCACACTGTTTTTTATTGATTAACATTCGTGATTTCTGTAATCTCAATCATACTCGCAGAAATATCAAGTAGGAAAGGGGCCGTCCATAAATAATGTCACGCGTTTTTTCCCTAATTTTGATTCCCCTCGCCCCCCTTTGTCATAAAGTGTCACATTTCATTTGACCCCCCCTCCCTCTTGTCACATGTCACGCTACATTACATAAACATATACTTGCAGTTCAAAAACAAAGCACTACGTTTTAGATCACATAAATATTTTAATTTTGAAATAACTTCTTACTTCATAATTTAATCTACTGAATTTAAATGCTTTTATTTTAAACAAAATGTTTGATGTCACATTTCTTCTTACTCCCTCCCACCTTCTTGTTACAAACTGTCACAATTTCATGAACCCAACTCCTCTCCTTCAAGCCTGACATCATTTATGGATGGCCCCAAAGAGGTTATTATGTTTAATTTTAAAATATAAGTGGATTTTATATCTAAACTATGAATAATAGATTGGACATATTACATGCATAAGGAATTCAATAGTTTATGTAAATGACCAACGATTGCATGTAAATTGAAAATAATTAAATTGACTAATTTTATTATCTTGACTTTGAAATCAAACTTACATGACTTCGTCACATCTTCACCGACACGCGAGGGAAAAATAATGTTATTTATAGGTATCTCCATCTCTTCAAAAATTATGTTTATAATCAACAGAAAAGTAGTTACGCAGAATTACTCACAAATAAATAATAACACACATTAAATACAATATATATATATATATATATCAAAATTCAAGTAAAACAAGAAGGGGAGAAAAAATAAAGTAAAAATTTAAAAGAGTGAAAAAAAGATTAATTAAGAAATTTTTTTATCGTATTTGTTTACAGGAATATTGATAAACAAAATTTAACTAATAAAGTTCTAAAAACAAGTGCTAGTACATTATATGGCCAAAGGTGACAGGCCGCGATTTCAGACATTTTGTTAAATATCTAGAAAAATACATGAGGAATTATTCTGAAACTCCAGGTGTGTAAACAGAATACTAGGTCACATATTTCCCGGAAGATTTTTTTCTTGAAATTCCATAGGAGGCCGCTAACAAATTGAAAAAGAACGAAGATCTTTTGGATAATCCTGTCAAAACTAATGTAGCAAAAGCGTTCAAACTGCAGATTATAATTAAGCGGATTATTGTAATAAACTTTGTTCATTTTTATGTGGATATCATGTATACTCGTAGAGAAATTAAGGTTTTTATAAAAAAAAGTCCAAAATTTTCCGAAGTTTTTTGCTTATAATTTGCAAAGTTCTTTATAAAAAGAAAAAAAAAAGTTCTTTTTAGAAAATATGACAAACAATATTGTACATAATACCCTGTAAGCTAAATTAAAAAATAACGAAAATGGTATGAAAAATGAGCAGCTTTACTAAATAATGTTTGACTGCGCTGGAGGAAAATTCGTCTTCCAGGACTGCGTGCTGAAAGACGTTAAGACTAAAGCCGCTATCAGATACACCAACATTTAGTAAGACTTTTGAGCCAACTCCTCCAACTTTCCGGGAAATATCCTCCCAACTCCCAGTGTAATAGCAAACTGCAATGTCTCCCAGACTTTTTTCCGCACGTTCAAAAAAATCTGGCTTAGCTTAGATTTTTCATCCAACATCGAACGTTTCAACGAATCAGAGGTAAGCGATTGATACGAGTAGGCGATAAATGTTAACGCCTGGCACGAGTAGAAACTGGTTTTACGGCTTTTCCTCTGAATTTTTCAAAGACAGTTGCAAACCTTTGTCCCCCTTTGAATGGGAAAATGTTGGAGTTAAAATCCGCTGAAAAGTTTGTCTCGCCTAAAGTCCGTGTGTCTAATAGCAGCTTTAAAAGAGAGTCTCCGGAGATTAAATTTGAGATGTTTAGTATTTTGCATTTCCATATTCTAACTATAATTCGCGAACGTTTCAATTTGAGATCCTAAATTACAGCATAATAAATTCTCAAAATGAAAAAAAAAAAAAAAAGAGTAATTTATTCCATTTTTTTAAGCTAAGAATCGTGATTAATGCAGATGTTTTGTTAAACTTTTTAAACCGTTTCGACATTCTTTCAATAAATAATGGAATCAAAGCCATCTAATGTTCAACTGTGATTTTTATGTGATTCTAATTATCAGATCACCCATAGCATTTAACTATTTAAGCAAACTAACGCCCAGATAAAATATAAAAAATTATATTTTCTGGGTTTTTTTTTTTTTTTTTTTTTTTTTTTTCTATTTATCTAAAGTAGACACTGCAATTAGACGATTTCGTGTTATTTCGATAAAGGGTTTTATTTTCTAAAAACAAAATCGAATTTAGATTTCATGCTTTAAATATAAAATTCAAACATGCAATTAAAAAAATAAATAAAACTTTTTTAAACATTAAATATTCATGATCTGTTCTTCCGTTTGTCGTAAACATTATTGGAAACCATCACTGTTCCATGCTACAGTTATGAAACTTTGCACTTCAAAACTTAATTTGAGGCTTCTAAAAGAGTTATTTTCAAACATTTATTTTTAAAAACTTTTTAAGAGCGTTAATTTTTTTTTATCAAATTGGATTTTATTTAGCTAAGATATGCGTTCCGATTTGGATATTGCATGCTTACTATTATATTTTTAAAAAGAAGATTTTTGCACGAAATTACTTGTATGTTTTCACGTGCATATTTTAAGACATGCTTTTAAATGATGAGTTAGAGATGTTTTAAATTCTAAATGTTTGCGTAGTTAAGGGTGTTTAAATTTGTAAAAACTTCATAATTGCTGTTAAATATGTCAGCTACTATTGGACGTTGCTGATCCACTGTTATTGGCTTGGATAATCAGGGTTTAATTAACCTGGCTTGAAGTACCTTGCATCTTTGACCACTATATGTTGAACACTTTATTTTAATGTTTTCGTCCTTCGATATAAATAACATTTTTAAGATCACAAACTACGAAAGGAAAATCATGCGTCGAGCACAGATTAAAAAACTCTTTCTAATATTTCCAGAAACACAGTTACGAAACTTCACTTTAATTATTATAAAATATAGTTTAAACTATAATTATTGAACGTCGTGTTCACCTTGATTACTAAATAAAATATGAGATATTAAAATTCTGACATTTAATTTACTTAAAAGGTATAAAATATACTTAACAAGGCCTTTAAAACATAAAAGATTGTCAAAAGAGTTAAAACCTCGAGCGCTTTCACCTGTAATCAACAGTCGTCATCAGGAGGAAAAATCAAAGAAGTGAAAGTTCGTAAAAGTTCTGTGTAAGTAACCGTAGACGAAATAACATTAAAAGAAGCAAGGTACTTCACTACTCCGATTTCCGTTATTTCTAATTTTCTCTCTTTTCTTTCATCCTTTATTTTATTCAAACATTTTAAAATGCCTGGATCAATTGAATTCGATCGCCATTAAAAACAAATTTCTTCAAGAGAGAAAGGAACAGAAATGGCGCACAATCAAGTAACTCTGCATTTCAAGAGTACACTTTAAAGTATATATAAATTGCATGGACAGCAGCAGTTGAAATTCTAAAAATGATTCCGATCTTATTGCTGTTCATTTCACATTTCAATTCATATCAAGCAGACAATGGAGGTTACCGTAAGTATTTATTTTTCTTTATAAAACTTCGAATCATGTAATCAAAATTTCATATGAAATATATCATGCACAGCATAAAAAAAATACATGAAGTAATATGAATTGATTTTTTACTGAAGCCATATTGTTTGTGTGTAAAATTTTGATGAATAAATACTATTTTACATTATATGTAAAACACACTTAAATCAGTGATTCACAATCTTTTATTCGCAACGATGCAGCACAACTTTTGCAAAATCCCAATGACCTCCCCCCACTTCACGCACATATTTTGTAACATATATCTCTTATTATTTTTAAAATGAACTATATTCACCTGAAAGAAGCCTAACAGAGTTCTAATAATAACAATTCATTTCACATTTTTTAAAACTCATCATAAATGAGTTTTTAACATAATTTGAGTAAATGAGGCTAATAAATCTATTCTTTTATGCCAAAATAGTTTTGTTGTTCCTCCCCAACTTACCTCAATATTTAATAACAACAGTGTTATATGGTCTGCATTTTTATTTTTACAAAGTACTTTAAGAGACTTTTTGAGATATTTAGAATTAAAAGTGATAATATTGACACATTTTATAATTCATTTTAGAAACCCTTTAGAAGCTAGATTTTTTCTATTTTTATGAAAAAGAAATTATTTAAAATCTATATGTTAGTCTAAAAGCGTAAAAATAGCCAGAAAGATAAAATTTCAAATTTTCAGCTAAAATTTAATATTTTACGCCATGTACCCTATGTACACAATTAGGATTTTAAAATATTGTATTGCGATATTTTGCAACTAAATGAGCTTAAATTTACTAATTTTATCTGCTAGAACTCAACTTTTTTTTTGTATTATGTTTAAGTATTTAATAAAAAAATTTGAAAGCAAATTTTGCCTTAATAGTTTGATAGATTTTTTTCGAGGGAGGTGGGGGGGGGGGGAGGAGGAGTTTGAAGAACAAATTCTAGTTTTTGTCAAATGCAGCCAACTAACATAGACAAAACAGGGGTTAGTCCATTCTTTGGCCTGTTTTGGATTAGTTACAGTGATCATATTGACCAAATTCATGGCACATAAGGAGAATTATAATGTTTTAGGTATGTACCAGATGTAGCACATAGTGCAGTGAAGGTTTAAGATTTTGGTAAAAAGTTTTAAACACCAAATTTTCTTACTATAGATAACAAAATATGTAAGAACTCTTCAAGACTCTGACACTTATCAATTTTAGTTAGCCATTATTCCTCATCGAAATACTTATTTTTCCCAAGCCGATTATCATTAATTAACTGCCAGGTATTATCACTTTTCAAATTTAAATTGTATATTTATGTAGTGATTTACCGTATAGAAGGTTCCCAATACATTGATTTATATTTACTATTTTTTCATTTCTATTCTAATGCTATTAAAAATTTATATATTTTTTAATTTTTTAACATTGAGGTTTATCTAGCAATTATTAAACATGAATTCAACATAACTTTTGGAGTTAAAAAATGTTTGTCTGCTTAACACCTACACTACTTCACCACGTGACTTCCCATTTGGTATCGTGAGGAAAAAAATTCCAAAATATTTTGTATAATAATATATAATATATGTATATGTGTCTATGTGTGTATACAGAGTGTCCACTCTTAATGGTGACCAATGACTAATTCCTAAGCCATTAGTCATAGACATACAATTCCAATTCAAAAATGTCTTGATGAGGTAAAGAAATATTTTATAAGCGATTTGGGTCAATAAAAACATTTCTTAAAAAAAATGAAATTAAAATTTTTCCGGTCCTACACCACTTCACCAGTGTCACCTACAAGTTATATTTAATAAAATTTCAATAACAAATAACACAAAAAAAGTCCTATTATTCCACAATTAAAATTGACAGTATAATAGCTGTTTAAAGTTAAAGCATATTTTTTAACTGCTATTTAGGGGTCATTCATAAATTTATAGGAATAAAGTTTCGTCAGATAGATTAAAAAAACTATTGAGATTAAAATTAACATTGCAATGCAAAATATTTAATCATTCTAATATATAAATGCAAAATATATAATTTGTTATGGACATTAAAAAAAAACAGAACTTTTGTTAAATAAAATGGTGAAAATTAACTGCCTACAAAATGTACAAAATGTTACGTATTTTATAGGATATTAGATAACACTAGATTTCAAATATTAGTTTACATCAACTTTAGCTTTTGATAATTGGTTCTTATGCATTCTGCACCACTGAATCTGAAATTGACCTTCCTATTTTACCACCCGTAAAGATTTTTTGCAAATCATAAATTTTAAAGTTAAACAAGTTAGAAATTGCACTTGAAGCGTAGCAAATGAGGTGCGTTCGTACGATAACGAAGTTTTAAAAATATCATTCTTATATATCAATCTCATAAATTTGTAAATAGTTAATTACAATTAAAATGCGCACCAAACAAAATAGTTAATTACAATTAAAATGCGCACCAAACAATGTTCCCCCTATACCATTATGTAATGGATACTTTTGTGTGGTCTTATAAATCAATAACAAATGTTCTTTGCACCACAGATTATGCAATATGTGTAATATAATATGTACTTTATAGATGCATATCAATTTCATTATGTTCGAACGAGTGTAACCGTAATGTAACGGAATGCTCATGATTGTCCCTGTAATTGATTTATGCATCCGATTTTCATAAAATTTGAAATGACTCGACAAAATTATGTAATAATTATGGATTTTAAATTTCAAACGATTAAAATGCATTTGAAACTTTTTTCTCCATTGACCATAATGTAACGGATTACCTTTGATTGTCCCTGTAATTGATCTATGCATCCGATTTTGATAAAATTTGAAATGACTCGACAAAATTTTGCAATAATTATATATTTTAAATTTCAAACGATTCGATTGGGTAGTTCTTGCGTTGTTGTATGCGGACTGACAGATGGACAGACGGACGGATTGAACGACAACTATAGGTGCTACGTATTTACATAATTACGAACGCACCTAAAAAAGAAAAAAAATAGCAAAAATTTTATATTATAAAACAGATATGTTTTTAACTTTTGATAATTATTTTTTGTGCATGTTTTACCGCTGAAACCGAAAATGATTTTCATTTTTAACCACCACGTCAAGATTTTTCGCAAATTGTAAATTTCAAAGTTAAAAAGTTCAAAGTTAAAATTGAACCTCCTTCCAAGCCTCATCGGACTCCTTAGCTGTTTAGCGGTAAGAATTCCAGTATAAACCATAATTCTTAATGAATTATTGAATTAAATATAATTTAATTTAATAAAAAAGTTTTACATCTTTTTATAGTATTAAATTTTCGCTATATTTTAATTTTGATATTTACGATTTATAAAAAAAAATCTGATGTGATGTCCTAAAAATTAAAGTCATTCTGAAATTCAGTGCTAAAAAGTACATAAAAATCAAATATTAAAAGTTAAAAACATAGCCATCTCCTCCAATTTATAGTATCCGAATCATGAAAAGAAACAATCTCAAATCCTTACAAAATAAAACATACATTAAAATATTGTTTTTTTGAACAAGCTGAAACTTAATAAAAGTTAATTCATGTGTATCTGCTCTTTGAAAAAAGTTGTACAAATATTACGATTGAATTAAGTTCTACAAATACTGTAAGTATTTAGCATATGAGCCTTAAATCGTCGTCGAACTCATTTGTTTCCAATGCTCAAAAAGTGGTATAAGTCATGCATTTTAAAAATTTTATAACTCGTTCAATTTTAGTGTTATATGAACGGGACTTTTTTTTTTATCCTACTTGTAAGTGTAATAGGAAAAAAATAATAAATATAACTTATAGAACCAGAAAGCCGTATAAAAAATTAAATTTCGTAATTAAAAAAATGATTTTATTGACCTAAATTGCTTTTAAAATACTACCTCTGACAATAAAGTTCGGTGTATAGTCCTGTAGCATTAATGTAGATAAAATATTAACGAAAGTTACCATACCACCCTTCAAAATAATCAGCTCCTATAACTAAGCACCGCTGAGATGTGCTACACATGTCCTGGGAAATTTGCAAGAAGCCTTTTTTTGGGATGAAGTTCAAAAGCTTCGTCACGTATAGTTGGATTTCAGCAATATGGTTAAATCTCTTTCAAAGAGAGTTTGAATCAAGAAAATAGGAAAAAGTCTGGAGGATTGAGTTCTGGCGAGTATGGTAGGTGCTCAGTTTGCACCATTTCTCATGAATTTCTTTCGGTGTCTTGCAAAGCTTAAAAACAAACTTTAAACTGATCTTTTATTCGTTCATTTTTCTGTTCTCAGTTAAGAACCAACATACTGAATAAGCACTTAGTAAAGTACGCCTCACACAGAATATAAACGACGCTCAACTGAACGACGGTGGGGGGAAATGGTCTACACTTGCCTCTATGCATGTGCAACGTTTTATTTTCCCAGTGTTGCCAGATCGGTCGTTCTTAATTCATTCACCGAACTTTATTGTCAGAGGTAGTATTTCTTTACCCCATTTAAAACCTTTTTGTGATTGGAACTATATGTCTATGAATAACGGTTTAGGAATTGCCATTGGACACCCTTGAGAGTGGACACCCTGTATATATATATATATATATATATATATATGTATGTATGTATGTATGTAATGTATGTATTTTCAGCCTGCAAACACAAAAAGCTCAGTCCAGAAACCAATCTATGCATTATGGATATTCCAAAGTCTCCAAGTAAGCGCAGTTCTCCGTGCAGGCTCATTGGGGAACTCTTCGAAGATAGAATGGATGATGAACGGTACATGAAGTTTCAGAGCCAACTCAAAGACTACGCCAAGAGTTTCAATAAAGAATTTTACATAGGTAAGTATATTACTTATAACCCATTTTATTTTAGAGTAAATGTATTAAATTCATATATGTTAGATAAGAAAAAAAATTACTAATTTATGCTAGCTAGAATTAAACAAATATATTTGGTCCTTCACAGGGTATAGCGAATCTTTAAATTCAATAATTCTTCAACGGGGGATCTAGTGACGTAAGTTGGGCACTCATGTGCAGGGACTAAAAGGAAACTTATTTATAGAATTTGGTTACTGTCGAAGAATATTTTGTTTTTACCAAAATGTACCGATATTCAATCGAAGAGCATGTTCACTCAGGAATTTTTCTAGTGTCTTTAAAAATAGGACAAAGCTGTCTACATGTTAAGAGTATTAGTTGCCAAGTTTGAACAAATGGGTTCAGTGGCTGATAACAAGCTGGACATGAAGACCAAATAAAAATCAACAAGAACGCCTGGACTTGCTCAAAAGTTACTATAACGATTGTGTTATTGCAAGAGGCTTTTTGAATCGCTTTGGCTAAGGATTTTTTCACCCCTCCACTATAGCTCTGATGTATCACCACTAGGCTTCTTTTTATGGGGCTAAGTTAAAGATCAAGTTTATAGAGATCGAACGAACAGATTCAGGGGCTGATAACAAAGTGGAGATAAAGACCAAACAAAAGTCAACATAAAACAAAGTTGCGCATAAATTTTAGATCTCGTATAAAAGGATGCACGAAACAATTCCCGTACCTTTCTCTTTATTAAAGAAAATTTCTATAGGGAAGTTTTCATCTATGGTATGTATTTTCGAAACTAAAGTTTAGCATGCATCTAGTTTATAAATACAAATTTATATATCATGTACAAGACTGTTCAAGGAATTTAGATAATTTCCAACTGTAGATGATAATTTATGAAATTGGGTATTTAACTATCTTATCCGTTTTCACACGGTTCGATTTAGCACCATATGTCAGCTTATTAAACGACTAAGTTTTATTACATTATTCTGAATGTGTTGCTAAGTGATTCATAATTTATGCCTGACGCAGGATTTTTTTTTCTGTATTCTTTCCTTTTCATTTTGCTTTCAATTTTTTTGCTTTAAAATTTAGGGATGACGAAAGATTTGCGCTTTAATTCAAAAAAATGGATCTTCGAGAACGATGAAGGATCGATAGAAGAAGAAGATTATCCCTTCTGGTCAGAAAAACCTTCGAATAAAGAATGTGCCATGCTACCGGCGGCAAGAGATGATTCAAAAGTTATTCCAGTGAATTGCAAACGGCCAAGATTTGGTTTGTGTGAGAAAAAAGAAGAAGGTATGTTCATGTATTTAAAATAGTAATTACATTAACTGAACAAAGAAATTAAAAAATATATAAAATACAAACACCACAAGATCCATTCTCGACCGAAAACAAAATTTTTCAAATGGTGAAGAAGAAAAAAAAAAAATCTAAAAATAAAATACATTAGGAAACAAAATGAATTAAAAAAAATAATAATATATGTTATAATATCGATAATTACTTCAAAGAAACATTATTTCCTAATCAAAATATAACGCAGAAGATAATTAATTATGTGGAATTAAATTCTTTGGAGAGTATTTTGAAATTAAGCTTTGAAAAATTATGGTTTAACAAACCAAGACAACCATTTCGAAAATGAAATTCTAATCAGATTAAAAAATTAAATTCAGATTCAGATGACGGAAGTTTACCTGATTTAAGTTTATCGGATTCAGATTCAAATTTATCCGATGCAAATGATCCGCTAGTGGTTTTATAATAATAAGCTGAGTGTAATTCCCGTCGTTAGGTATTTTTTGGTGTAATTCATCCAACAGTTGGCGTTGCTATACGACATTATTTATGATTATCGCACTAGCTCTATCTCAGGAACGAGTTTTCAGATTCAGTTAGTCCCTGATATAAATGAGTTAGTATTCTTTAATTTTTGGAGTTAATCACTCAACAGATGGCGCTTTTATCCAGATTTTTTAAGATTTCTCTAATGATTCTATCTCAAAAACTAAGCACGGATTTTCATTAAACTTCAGATTCAATTAGAACTTCATATAAATTGTTGCTGATTAGATTTTGATGTAAATAAACTATGCGGTGACGCTCTATGAATCATTTTACTGGAAATATTAATATGTATGAGATAGAAGAAAGTTGTGGGATTTCCATATCAAACTCATTTTATTAAGATCTATGACTTTAAATTACAAATGACACGAAATTCGATTGTAATTTTCATTGCACCTTTCTAATGGTTTAATTCGTTATCTAATGGTTTCCAAATCTCTGATTCTTTTTTAAAGATCAATAATTATCATTAACAAAATAAATTATTGCATTCAAGTGCTATATATTTCAAAATGAATCAAAAGTTATTTATTACCAAATAAGTTATTGCTTGATATCTTTTAATTATTTATAGTAGAAGAATGTTCAGTCCTTTGTTTATGCTGCTTCCATCTCTATCAGAAACCACTGGTGATATGTTCCTTTAAAAATATTTTAACAATAAAATACTTTACAATAAAAACATAAATTTAAAAACCAGCTTGTGTAGGTGTGAGTTGCACAAATTTACATAAATTGCGCAAGATAAGTGAACAATGAACAGATATTCACTTCTGCGTGACAAAATTGTCCATTTCGTAGAAAAATACTGAAAATATTAGGCTTTCAATAACTTCACAAATATTATACACTAAATTTTAATTTTTTAAATTTCCCCAATTGTTTTGACTAAGTTTTCTTTTAATATATCAGACAATTAAATTTCGTCTATAGTTGTAGAACATCAGAAAGCGTTTTAAGTCAAATTTTCTATACAGGGTGATTCATAGGAATAGAAAGAATAGGATATTTCATTAAATATTGTGCTGTATTACAGATTATTTTATGCTACAATGTGAATTTTTTTCTACAATTCTTTGGTTAGAATTATTATTAAATATTATGTAGCAATGTTTTGTGTAAACTTAAATTATCCATCCAGATTGTTAAAGCAGAAATATAAGTTGAAAATTGGGATATTTATTTATTATTTAAAATATTTTATTTAAAGTTAATTTCCTTGCGCTAGAAAAGCATATTTACTACTTCTTTAAAGGCCGCTAAATACTCATGTCATATCAAATACTTAATAAATTATCTGATGTAAATGATGAAATTAATAGAAAGACTCAAAATAAATTTACTGAAATAATCCATAGATTCAAAATATGCCATTATTACCTTCCTGATCAACATTAGCAACAAAAAACTAATGTTAATTCCATATCTTAATATGAAATTTTTAGTTGTCATAAAAAAACAAAACTTAATAAAACCAATTTTTTATTAAAGAATCAATTCTTTTCTATATAGCAGTGTGTTCTGGAATCCGAACAAAAATATTTACTCCTTGAGATTTTTGCTTAGATTCGATTTTTTATACACGCTTAAATTGGTTGATTTGAGTTAGGAATTTCTTTTATTGGAGTGGATTATATTAAAATAGTAGAAGAAAAGAAATAATTTTAATATTATTCTGATAAAAGCAATTCTTATAAGTAATAATAATGTTCTTTCAAACTTGTCAAAAGTGGACAAATAAAATCGTTAAACTAGATTTACCTCTAATCTTGATTTAGTTTTTGCTACTGAAATTAGTTCTTAACTTCGAAATACTTACCTAGCTGTGTCTGTAGGCCGAGCAGGCAGGAATTTTTTTACCTCACAATTATGCATGTTCAAATAATGTTTTTAAACTTATATAATTCTTAGTATCTTACTCTCAAATTTATTTTTAGTAAAGTATCTCTTCATATCCAGATTCCGTAGAGTTTAGCTCTATTTACAGGGTATCCATACTTAAATTACTTTAAAGTTGTCTACAAACAAATATTGTTCATAAGGTCGTAAAATTTTGTGAAAGACATAATAGAGTTCATCAGTGGTGACGTCACAACTCCAGAAATTAGGTCAAAACAAACAACAGAGTTCAGAAAAGATAGAGATGAAATGTGTTCTTTTACCGTGAAGCTAAAATTTCAACCCTGAAACTGATTTAACCAAGTTACAATTCGGCCCAAAAACTTGCGGATCGCTTTTAAAACTTCACCCAGTTCAATGAATTCAGCCTTTGAACGATATCTGATTCCATATTGAAAGCTTTTTTGATGGTATGTAGTGCATCTCTAACACACTCTAAACTCTGACGGTTTGTATTGACCCAGTTACCATGGAAATGCGGGGTTGAGTTGTCTGTGATGTCACACTGATGAGCTCTATAAAGGGATGGAAATTTGTTTAAGCGGAGAAAATGCTTCAAAACTTCGCCCCCAGAGGGCGATGTATAATAAATTGCACATTTAAGATTACGATAGATTAGAAATTTTATTTATTAACCCTTTGCGGTGCAGGGCAAATTCATTGCTTAAGTGTTGAAATTAATGACTGACGCCGGAATTCGAAAACAACTTTAATTTGCAAATATGAAAAAGCTATATTTCACGCTTTCAATAAACCGTAAAATTTTTTTACCAAAATTCCGGTGCCATTGTAGCGTTTAGGAAATAAAATTAAGTGGTTTCATAGATATACCACTGCGCCACAAGGGGTTAACATAATTTGATTCTAAGGACAACATTTCTTGACATGTTTCTATCATTTTCCCAGAATACACTGCGGTCAATTGTGGAACATGTTATCTTACGATACCAGATGAAATCTGAAAATGATGACCATTATGCGGAAAATGTTAGGCTATAACAAAATTTTTTAAACCATCTATGTTAAAGGTATGTTAAATCCGTAAATTCGTTAAAAAACGACCTTCTAAATTATTTTTTCATTCAAACAAATTTCCATAGCTTTATTATGTCCTGCATAAAATTTCACAACATTCTGAACAATAGTATCCTCTGTAGAAAACTTTAAATCAGGGTCATTTAATTACGGACATCCTGCAAATAAAATTTCTAAACTATCGTAATACTAAATCTATAATTTATTAAAAATTTCCTTCTAGTGGAAAAAATTTGAGCTATTTTTATTTACTTAATAATTTATATTTGTTTAAACAAAATTTTCACCCCTTTATTAAGTCTTTCACAAATTTTCACAACTTTATGAAAAACTAGTCGTTGGGGGCCACCGTAATACTTACCCATCATGGATATGTATATGAAAATAAAACATGTGAAACTATTTATAGAATGCATTGCAATTCATAAGCAAAATTTAAATATTGTTAATATACATAGTAATGCTATATTAAAGAACTGCTGATGTACCAATTTCGACAAATTATATAAAACGCCAAACTACTCAAGTAGTACCGAACTGCGTAAAAGAAACATCCTTATAACTCCAAAAATAATAATTCTATTAACTAACAATTAACTGCGTCAAATTAAGCGTCTCATTTCCAATTAAAATATACTTCTGAATTGAAATTTGAATGAAATACAGGGTCATGAAAAATCGAAGAATGTAGAAAACAAGATTACAAATATCTCGGCAACTAATAATCGGATCGGCTTCGTTTTATATGCAAAATGTGTGTTATTTTATTGCCTTTTACGTCCATTCCTTAGAACAAAAAAATTCGAAAATTTTTATATACCTTTCATCAGAACGAATTTTTCGAGAGTCCGAAAAAAATAGTTCCGGATAATCGAGGTTGCTGATATTAAATAGGGTTCGTCCCATTCTTACATACTAACTACATACGAAATTTCAAGTCTCTATCTCAATTTGTTCGGCATAGAGCGTTTACAGACAGACAGACAGACGGACGGCAGAAAATTTTTTGTAAAAATATGTTTTTCGGAATCTCCACTATCTAAAACGTGTAAATCCGTCAAAAAAAAAAAAAAATTCGATTTTCAAAACGATTGCAAGACTTACCCTATACTACGTATGATGGGTAAGTAATAGTTTCGTCTGTAGACAACTTTAAACCAGGGTCAATTAATTATGCACATCCTGCAAATAAAATTTCTGAATTATCGTAATGCTAAATGCAGGCCTGTCCAACCTTTTAGTAACCAGGGGCGCATCTTGGCTCTCGGCACTCGATGAAGGGCGCCATTATTTACATAACTAAAAATATGTGGCAATACTATCACATAGTATTACTACACACGCACGTCTTAACACAATGCAAATGAATCGTACAGAGGTAAACAAAAGACCCCTACAATTCTGGAGTTACGCGTATTAAATTTCAAATTATACATTGTTTTATGCGAAGTCTATATCAAAAATGTTTGTAGGATAAGGCACCAGAAAGTTTAATCGCCTCTATAATAACAAATAAATAAATATGAAAACCAGAGATATTGCTCGTTTTGTTTTAGGATGTGAAAATGCGGTTTGATTTATTTTGAAGGTGTGGATTACTTTATGAAAAGTACAAAAACAAACAATCATAATAGTAACTGAACCATGTGGGTGGTTTCAGAGGGATAGTCTGGAAGTGCTTTCATAGATGGAAATCATTCTTCATTGTTTATTATTTTTTCTTAGCAAAACTATAAAAAAAAAATTTAAAGAAAAAAACCCCTCAAAAATATCAAAAGTCAAGAAAGAAAAAAAATAAGTCCTTTTATCCTTCATATAAAACAGCCAATGGGTCATTGTGGCAACTGTAAAAAAAAAAGTGAGCTTTGATGCACATTTATCTACAAAGGGGAGGAGGACAGATGAAAACGTTTAGTTTTCTCTTACTTCTTAAGTATTAAAACGAGCTATTACCAACTATAAAAAAAATTAACTTTCAATATTACACTATATGAATAATAGCTAAAAATTGCAAAAATATGCATAATTAAAATGTCAAAATATGTTACTGGTTTCTAATATCCAACGAAAGCCAACAGCATGCCAAACACAGGTTTTAAAAATATCTCTGATAAAATAGTCATTTTAAAGAAAGCATTCTTTATAATGGAATATTACTTCTAAAATGTTTAATAACAGGAAATCTTCAAAAGGGCGCCATGGCGCCCGCGGGCGCCGCGTTGGACAGCCCTGCATGTATAATTTTATAAAAATTTCCCTCTAGTGGCAAAATTTTGAGCTGTTTTTATTTATTTATTTGTTTATATTTGTTTAAACAAAATTTCCACCCCCTTTATCATGTCCTTCACAAAATTTCACAACTTTATGAATAATAGTTTTGTCTGTAGACAACTTTAAATTAATGTAGTTTAATTTTGGATGCCCTTAATGTTTTGTTAGCATAGTTTTGATTTAATTGAGCATTTATTGTGTAGGCTGTTACTACTCACCCAATATGCGTTATGTGGAAGATTTTGGTCGATGTCTTTCTCAAACATCAGAAGCAGTTATTTACTCTCGAGTCAAAGAATTGTGCATGGATGGTTACCTCATCCCGATCAAAGATGAGAAAGATATGGAAGCTGCCGAGACGGCTCTATACATAGGGGATACAGCTGTATACGCTGGCCTGCAAAAAAGAGATGGAAAATGGATATACGAAGGAACAGGGTAAATGAAATGTTTTGAAATGCTCAACTTAATATAATGTACTATATGATAATGTATCAAATTTTAAGCACAGGATTATCACAGCATTAAGCACAGCATTAATCCATATCTTACCTTTTGTTTCCATCTTGGAACAATTCTAGTAAGTCCACATACAGCTGTTACAGGGGTTTCAAAGCCTTTTCCTGAAGTCTAGTACTCACTAAACGTATTTTTGGTGATTAGTGTACTTACCCAGAAATGTTTTTGATGAGTATAAAAAAGAGACTCTTTTTATAACGTCCTGATTTTGATTAAGTCACTTAATTCGAAGTTTTTTGAAGCAGACATTCAGCAATCAAGATTTTAGACGAGTAAGTTTCTGAAGCTCACTTAACTTTCGATGCTCTCTTAAACATGATTTGGGTGAAGTATTACCTTCTGAACTATTTTTCTTATTTGAAACCACTCTTAAATTTTGACATTGGATTCCACAAAAATTAATAAGTTTTTTTGACTTATCCTTTAAATCGTATATTTATTTAACACGCAGCAATGAATTAAAATACAGTCGAGTCTCTCTATAACCGAACTCCATACATCAAATTTCTTTATATAACGAATTTTTAGCAGGAACGGTCCCCTTTTTTCATGATTACATTAAAAACAGTCTCTATATAGCGAAATATCTATCTCCATATAACGAATTTTTTCATAAAATGTTCTTTATTTATTCAGTTTTAAATTTCAGTTTCAAAATCACATGGAATCAAATTTCCATCACTTATTTTTGATTTATTATTCAAAGCTGAGTTTTCTATATTGCTTCTCTACCTTGAATCTCCTTGATCTTTAAGTCTTACAAATTCATTCCACCAGCCCCCCTCCCACACATCTTTTAACATACTTCGAGAAACAGTGTCAATTTAATTGTTACACATATAAAAACTGGATCAATGTGGTAATTGAAATCAGTGTTGATTTCAGAGGGTGGCTTGGGGAGATATTCACTCCCGGAGCAATGAGATCGCCCCCGAAAATTTGAGAAAATTGTGTTTTCAATGGCAAAAAAATTAACGTACTTTTGTCTTGTGTTTTTATTAAGCTTTTAAATAAATGTCTATTCTCTTTTTTGAAACTGTTCAAATATAGGAGAAATAGGATATTATGTTTATATTTATAGTTAAACACTTCAAATTTTTAATTAAATGTATAAAAAATAATATTTGTTCAAAATTTGCACATTAAACAGAACTTTTAACGGCTTTCTCTATTCAACGAATTTCTCTATATAACGAATTTTTTTACTGGAACAATGGATTTCGTTATATAGACTCGACTGTATATGTATTGTCCGAGCTTGTAGGTAGAAATTAAATAATTTAAGCGCATGCTCATAGACATTGGTTTGGATAAGTTTAGTCTCTTAAAACGTTTGGTAATGTGAACAGGTGAAGCCTAATTTCAAATTATATGGTCAAAAAAGGTCAGCAATTTTCATAATTTGAACGCAGTATTGCAGTGTATAGGGCCTCAGAGTGGGGGTAGAGAAGTCTTAGCGGATTAAGTTACTTCTACGGGCAAGACAAAATTTAAAGTTGAAGATAATTTTATTGAAAATTATGTAATTAAATAGCAAATCTCCAACCTGAGAATACTAAATACGACAGTTAAAAGTTGAGGGTTCGTACAGCTTAAAATACTTGTACATTGAAAAGATTGTCCAATTCGATTGAATAAAGTTCTGATAATTCTCTTTGTTGCCACACACAGAAAAAAAATGTCCTTTGACATTCACGGTCAGGAAAGTACGCACACAGCAGAGAAATGATAATTAGAGGAACGCAATATTACAGTCCTCTTTGATCCCATTTGTTCGTGAAGCTCAAGAGCTTCTCTTTCATCTACCGAGGGGATGAAAAAATTCTTATTCCGATCCGAAAAAAATCACTAATTGGAACTTAACTATACCATCTAAAGTTGAACTACCCTAGTTCACACTCAGAGAATAAAAAGATTTCTGATATCGATGTCTTCACATCTTCCCCTCTGTTAGTTGTCGAAAACAAAGGCAATATTTTTTATCATTCATGATGCAGAAAATTGATCGCATCAACAAATTTAGATGAAATAAAGTAGAATGGGGGAGAATTTCTTACTATATGTATGAATCGAACTCTTTCGCCATGCCTCGGTCTACTTTTGTGGAATAAATACATCATAAAACAAAAGCTTCCTTCACTGTTTATTGAAAATTCTGTCAAATAACGTCATGCCGTGAGATGGATGGAGATGTATCTATTTTTTTCATCTTCTCCGTCGGTTTTTAAAACTTAGAAAATATTTCTTGCAAAGATGGCTTTCCATGTAAAGTCCTATGTAAGCTTCTATTTATGGGGTTTACCAGTGAGGAAAAACAAACTTCTCACAACATCCCTCCTTCAAATAATATTGCTGCCAAAAGGCGTAATATCTGCAAGGGAAAAGATTAGCTCATGTATCAGAGTGGTCCAATTTTACTCATATCAATCCCCTTTCAGCTCAAAAATATTCCCACATTTTGAGTTTCATTTGAAAATCCTGAGTACATTACGAAATTACATTTTATGAAACAAAACACACTTTAGAAATTACACGATAATATTTATACAAAACAAGATGAAAATTAATATATACATATTGTCGAATTTTATGATCGATTTACTTTACCTTGCTAGAGTAGCCCATTTGGATTATATCTTTCTCTGGTCGATGTTTTATTGCCTAATGATAGGTCTGCAATGTTTAGCTTCAAGGCCTTTGGTTTGATTTGACATTGCTTTGAGGCCTATATAGCAGCGATTGGCTTTCGCCTCGAATGATCCTATACACACACAAACAACGACAATTCAGAACTATTTTTATTTCATATACTATCCATTACATATTTATTACATTGCACAAAGGGACAACATACCATCCATGTCTTAGCCTGATTCGAACCAGGACCCTTCGGCGTGGCAGTAGCTGCCGCTACTGATCACGCCACTGGGGCGACATTCAAGGCCTTTTCGTGAAGTCTAGTAATCACTAAACATATTTTTAGTGAGAAGTGTACAAACCCAAAAATGTTTTTAGTGAGAATAATAAAGTTACTTTTTTTATAGGGATGGGCATTATTTAACATTAACGTATTAGAATAAATAACAGTGTTACTACAATGGAACCTAATATTGCATTAATATGTTACCAAAAAGTCCCTGTTAAATAAATAATACATAGTTTTAAATGACAGCGTTTTTATTCACTTGCCTTAAGGGTGTTCTTAACTGCTCCGTTCAACAAGCGGAAAACGTTTTTACACATTTACAAATTCATTTTTTAACAGAAATATATAAAACTGGAATACCTGACTATGGAAGCGATTTCGAATCGAACTTATTTTTCCATTTTATGATAATTAAATTACCTATCCAGTTCTAAGCTATTTCGATCACGAGACCACCCGTTTCTCTCCTGCTTTTCGACCGGTTTTTCTGCTTTCGTAGGAAAATATGCTCAAAAGTGTCAACTTTGAAGGCTTGTTACGAAAAATCTATTGTTTTTCAAAAAACAAAAAATTGAATGCAATTAGACAGTTTCTGAATAATAACATCTGCTATTTTCATGCATTTCCTAACAAAAATAAATTAAAGCATATGTCACAAAGTTGCCCTTTTTGATTTAAGAACACCCTTAATCAAGATTTCATTTTTTGTACCTCTAAAATAAGAATAATATCCATTAAAAACGTCCCGAATCGTTTCTTTTGAGACGCTTGTCCAATAATGTTGAATTCAGACACTTTTCTCAGGAGGGATTTCTGTGGCTCTGGAAAAGGGACATTAAAAAGTTCTGGAAGGTGGGGAAGAGGGATTGTTTTTTCTGAAAAATGAAAACTCAAAATCTCAAATCTTCCAGGGGGACATCTCATTTCTCCGTAGCGGTTTCGCCCTTCGGACATTTTCCTGATTTCAACACTAGCATCTAGCATATCACTATCTTCACCCTTAGTTTTGACGAGCTCTCTTAGGTGTGTGATGCTGATTTTTTGCATTTCATCAATCACTATGCATAGTAATGAATACATGCATGAATATTAATAACTTACAGCGCTAATTAAATCCATTTTCTGCTTGGTGCCTGGTGCTAGGTCACCATCATCACATACTTTCTTCTATTCTTATAGCGTAATTTAGAGCAGAAAACACTGCATTTTTTAGTAGATCAGGAAACTATCTGAAAATTTATAAGAAAAACTCATGCTCGAAATGTTTTCTTCGCTAATCCATATATTATATTGTTTTCATTTAGTATTATCATAACAAAAAGTCAAGTTTTTCTTAAAAGACCCAGAAAAGAGTTGTCATTTTTTCAGAATATACTGCATTTTTAGAGAATGAAAGTTGAAATACAGCTGTAATACCCACTGAAAATGACACACATAGGATAATATCGTCCATATTCCTTGTTGAGGAATGAAAGCCAAAATTAAATCGTCTCCTTTTTTTTAAAATCAATAAACATTACTCATATTAAATTTTCTGCCATTATATACCATACATGTATCAAGAGTATGAAAAATACATTATAACAGTGCCATTTACAAGACGATTAATGCAGGTCTAACAGGTAACAATTTATACCACAGTCTGCATCTGTCTAAGTATGCAAACTTTATGTAACATATAGATTTATGGTTTAAAAAAATATATATGTTTAAAACATCCCAAAACATGAAAATCCATTAAAAGTCGGGAATCGAATATCATGAATCACTGCTTTTCATGAATCGAATCATTGCTTTTTAGTGAAACTATGAAGGAGAAATATGTGTAGAAATGTATTCAACATATCTTAAAAGATTGCTTTAAATGCAATCTTACATTACATATGCATTCTAAATTAATAGAGTTTTATCTTTAAAAAAATAAAAATAATAAAAAAATCCTTTTAAATGCTGCATAACCTAGCGTATATGATTGTTAGAATTTGTTAATACATTTGCCATTTATGTTACGTAAATTAGAAAAGCAATTATTTTTAACCTCTTCACCACGAAAATACAGCAAATTTTGAGATTAGAATCATTAAATTAATAATAAGTACCTTTTTTTAAACATTTAACTAAAATGCATTTATTTATAAGTTAATGCCTTAAAATCTTTAATTCTTGATTTTAGAGAAAAACTCTATTTTAAGACTAACAAAACAATATATTATGTAAAATTCAAGTAAAATGCTTGAATCTATGTAATTTTAATTAATTAACTCATTTAAGACGTCTATATTAAAACTTCACATTGATTTGAATTCAAAGCAGCGATTGGAAACCAACTACAGTAGAGATAATTCCTTAATATTCGCTAATTCAACATCTATTAGATTTTCCATCAATCTTTCAATAAATCTAATTCTTTACATTACTTTTGCTTATTTTCAAAAGTTTTGTTACAAAGCGTTTTTAATGCTTTAAAAAGCGCTGAGCAATAAAAATTATCTGAGGATAATTTTGTTTTCGTAAACGACTTTTCATTTAAAGTTTAGGTTCTTGTTTTTGGAAAGGAACCAGGAGTGGGTTTTTTTTGCGGTTGTTGGTGACCAGAAGATAAATAAAAAATCATCGACTAATTTCGCTCATTTAGTTCGCTACCATTTTTAACTTAAAAGTTTAAGCTACATGGCACCCCAGGGGCAGTGGACCCCCTCCCCCTGTCGGTCACTCACCTAATTTTGCTCATTTCTTCACTTCATTTCAATCTTTAAAAGGCTATAGCTATAAGGGCGCCATTATTAATATGGCTCAAAATATGGAATAAAATAATATTTTAATATTAATAGCAATATGTACATGCAAAAAAAGGTCAAAATAACAGTAAATTGTAATAAATTTCGAATAATACATTTTTCTGCGAGGGATTATCGCAAAAAGTTTTGAATTGGAAGGGGCCGGAAAATGAAATATCATCTATTATTAAAATAAAATGATAGTCAGAGATTTTGTTAGATTTTTTGGGAGGACTCAAGTACTCTGCAATAACTACAATATTTTTGTAAGCGCAAATTTACCATTACGAAATGTACAGAAACAAAGTCATGGGTGGTTCTAAAGAGAGAGCCTGAAAGAGCTTTCATTGATGGAAATCCTTTCTCACGATTTTATAGATCTTTTTAAATAACAAAATTACCTAAAGTTTCAAAGGTCTGGGGGAGAAAAAGACAGCTTTTATCCCGTTTTATAAAACAGCCAAATGGTCAGTGAAACAACGTCAATAACAATAACAAAAATGCTGAATTTTCATGCAAGACGTAAAATCGCTTTTTTTTTCTACATTTTATTTTACTTCTTAACGTATTAAGAAAGCTATTGCCGACGTTTATTAATTGCAATCGACATAATTTCCCTAAAAAGATTTATATAGCATAACTATAAATTAGTAAAGAAATACAATAGCACATAATTAGTTAAAACTAATCATAGGCTGTTGTTTTTCTTATGCGTCATGGACGTTACAACTGATATGTGAAATACACTTGTAAAGATTTTTAAAACATCTCCTGAAAATATCAGAGATTTTAAATAAAGTATCCTTTACAAAAGAATTGTATTAAAAAAAAAAAAAAAAAAAAAAAAAAGACTAGTAACGGGGAAACCTTCAAAAGGGCGCCAAGAAAACCTGCAAAGGGCGCCCCCTTGGACAGCTCTGCCCTAGACTATGCATGATAGGGATAAGTAAAAATATCCCGTAGTGTGGAATCCAGTGAGTAGTGTAAAGAACATATTTCTTTGCATTTTAATACTAGACCACATATGAATTTGGTTACATATTTTAAAATTTGCAAGTCTTTAAAATGTACTCTAAAATATCAACGTCCATAGACTAAAATGAATTCCTACATATGTTTTTCTAAACGATTTATAAATGTTACATTTGGCATTTTCAATGAGGAATATCCCTTAATAAACTTCAGTAACATTGGTCAATTTGTTTGCAGTCCAAATATATTTATGATAAAGGTACACGCAACTAAATATGCAGGCATACATACAATAAACACAATAAATCCAAATGAAGTGAAAAATTGGACTGGGGTGGTTTTTATAGCTCTGGTTAATTTTTCAATTCAATTGGATTCATTGTATTTATTGTATATATGCCAGTATATTAGTTGTTTGAACTTTTATAATTTGAATGCAGGCGTGTGTGTATTTTTGTGTGTGCATGTGTGCATGCGTGTTTTAATATTTATGATAGTTAGAACACGTACTGCCAAGAAAGTGAAATAAAGAATAATCATTTTTCAATTAACTATGTTGGAAACGAAAAACTAAAAACAGAATTAATCCTATCTCACTAAAATCAGTAAATATTTAATTGACAATGTAATACATACATACAAAATCTTGGAACTAATAGACGGTAGGAGCTGGGTTCGAAGCCAAACGCAGCCGAAGGCCTAATCGTTCGGAGATTTCCGTGGTTTTCTTCGAACTTTGAATTGCCTTGCGCAAATGCGGTTTAGATTAGAGCTCCCGATTATACGTCTATACGAGTATACGTATAATACGTATTATACGAAATACGTATTTGCTATACGTATAATTCGGCATCGGCAGGTATACGTATTACACGAAACAGCATATACGGTACATCGTATATACGGATTTTACCCAAGCGGTTAAACGTATAAACGTTTAAACGTTTTTCGTTCAATTTATGAAATTTGATGTTTCAATATTTTTTTGCGGATTAGAGACATTGAGAAATATCCGGTAGAGTATCCCCATCGCGATTCTTTGTTCAAAGAACTACGATGTGTTTACTTAACTACTACTTGTTATGCAGGTACTTAAAAAAATCTGAAAACTTCCTCAGTTTAGATTTTTTTTTTTTTTTGTTTTTTTTTCCAAAAAACTAAGTTATTTATTATAAAATGTCTTACATTAGTTGTGGGTAAAATCAAACTAATCTTTGGAAAATCTGCGACGCAGTACTTAGTTTTTTATATTTTCTTTTAACTTTAGAAGAAGAAAGTATTGGATTCGGGAAAACTTTCGACGGGTTTACACGTTTTAAGCGTAAGAGAGTCCGAAAAACACGTTTTTACAAAATATCTGCCTGTGAGTTTATGAGTCTGTGACTTTGTCTGTCTGTATGTGACATGAATTTTGTGGGTGCTCTATCTCAAGACCTAATACACAGAATTAAGTAATATATATGGGGGAGAGTGGGGCATATGTGAAAATGGGCCATATGAGACATTGGCATTTTTCACTAGTTATGATATGTTTTTTTATTTCAAAAAATTACCAAAGATGGGAGAACCTATAGACATATGAAAAAAAAAATTTGAAACTCTTCGACATTTTGTTTGTCCCCAGGAGCCAAAATACTGCTTACTGAACTCAAAAGTAAAATCTCCAACTTGATAAAAGAATAATTTTATTTATTTATTCTTCTTTTCTTTATTTAACATATACTATGGATACTAATAAATATTTATGATATTTTTTATTTTTAAAATTGAGAAATGCTAATGATTTGTCATTTTAACTTTTGTGGGAATGTGGGACACTTTTTGAAGCGTCTAGTTGGGGCAGATCTGAATACGTCATTAAATTTCCCTGTAATCATCCAGTGATTCTATTCCTTTTAGTTAACTTCGTGAAAATAACGACAGCTCCATTATATATATTTTTATAGAAATAAGAAGACATTTCTATCATATAAAGTTGATTTTGTGTAATAGAAACTTCTACAAACACAACTGTCAGCAAATACATAAAAAGCAACAAGCTCTTTACGTTCAAATGTTTTCTAAATTGCAATAAATGCTATACATTATTTAATTTAACAGTTTTCAATACTATTTTTTATGGATCATTAATGCAAAAAATATTACGTTTAACAACTTTGCAAATTTTTCTGTTTCATTTGTTGCAAACTTGTAGTATTAGTTTACTTCCATTTTTAAAACAGCTATTTTATTTGGTGTTTTGAAAATAGATATATATATTAAGAAAATAAAATTTTTAAACTTATAACTACCGTGAAATACCGTGAATTATTGACTCCCCCCTTTCTTTTAAAATCAAAAGAAATTAAATTTGGAAGAAGCTTATAAATGTAAAATAATTTTTTATCCTTAATTTACAGGCAAATAAGGCAAATATAGGAATGAGAATCGTTCGCCTTTTGATAGTTTTCCTATAAATATTGCCCAAACGTCCCCTCCCTAAAATCTCCCTCAAACAAAAAACCCTAAACAAAATTTAAATTCTTTAATTATTTTCTCAAGTTTACTTCTTTAATTTTTTGTTATATTTCAACAATATTTTATCTATTATCTAAGCCCCCCCCCCCCCAAATCTACTTATTTTTATTTTATAATATTTTGCTTTTTTTTTTCTTGTGTTCACGTGTTCCCTTATGTGTTTACAACTGTTCTATCGTTGGGGCACATGTGAACTTTTTTTTTTTTTTTTTTTTTTTTTTTTTTGAATTCAATAAACTATTAAGAAAAGTAAGAAGAACTGTAAAAGTAATTAAAAAAATACCATGCGTAAAAAAAGTTCTGTTTACTATATTGAGTAGTTTTGCTTATAGAAATTAACCCAGTTATGAGAAAAAGCTATGGTTATGTTCACATGTATCCCAATCTCCCCTATATATTCAGGTAGTCCCTGGTAGAAATTGTTGCTGACTAGTTTTGTATGTAAATCGTTCAGCAGGTGGCTCTGCTTTGCTGTATTTTATTTACGATTTCTGCAATAGCTCTATCTCTAGAATTAATGCACGGATTTTCACCAAACTATAGATTCAGTTAATGCTTGATATGAAGTGATTCTATATATGTTTTGGTGAGAATGTCAAGATTAAAAAAATGAAATTTTATTATACATTAACAGAATAAGAAAATATTAGCTCCATGGAAAGAATAGCATTTACGCTCGGGTGCAATCTTGAGTGTAAAATAATAAGTGAATAAAGAATTTTTAAATAATTAAAAAAAAACTAAATTTAACAAGAATTCACAATAAATCTGAAACATTTATACTCTCATTCTTTAATCAAAAAGTGTTTAATTGTGCTGGTTATTTACAATGGATACAATTTGTATACATTACCTACACAAAATGTGAAATAACGGGGTATCTGAGCTCATTACCATGAGATGAACAAAAAAATATAAATAAATTCAAAGTAGAATGTTGCAAAATACTTTTGCAATTCACGGTAATAACTCGCTATTTTGAAAATAGATATTACACTGTTAGTGAAACGAGATTGGCCAATCAGAATACTGATAATTTGTGAAATTTTTGCAAAATGTTTTAAAAAAGATACGCTTTTTCTTGCTTGATCTTGTATTTATAAAACATACTATACGGATTTCTGTCATAACGCCACCGATTTCCAAATTATTCTTCGTTCAGTGACATAAGACTGATGAAGTCCAATATTTAAATTAGATACGATACGTGGAATATGCGTATACATTACATATACGTATTCTTAAATATACGTTTAAATGATATGCCTTATACGTATCCGGATACGTTTAAACGTATATTTTAAGGTATCCGTATAGCAGAAAAACGTATTATACGGATATACGTATATCGTTTAAACGTATAGCTACTATACGTATCCTATTGCGAGCACTAGTTTAGATTACCTTAGAAAGACCCCCCACGGAAGGACCCCCTCCCCAAGGGCAACATACAAAATACCACATAATTTGTCCCCCCAAGCAACATAATTATTATCCAATTTGATCTATTTGGAAATAATGATGCCTTATTTAACACATAATAAAAAGTTCTTTTTTAATTTTAGAGTTGAAGAAACAGAACGATTAGAAAATATTGGTAATAGAGAATGTGCTTTTTATGGTCTGAAAAGGAACGGAGAACTTACGTTGTTTACAGCCGATTGTAAGACTAAGACTGAAGTTGGTAGAATTTGTGCAGGCAAAGGTGAGTGAATTAATTTAGTATAAAGTTAGCCCGTTTTAAAGTAGATAATCAATAATCACACCTTGCTATACTTTAGCTTTGCTGCAGGAGTTTTTAATGTCTGAGTACGCTATTTGCTATGAGTGCTATAATTGCATTTGGAAAAGACTGTGGAAAAGTTATTTGAACTATAATTTGCGAAAGTGCCAAATTTTCGAATGATAATGGAATGTTGAAGAGTAAAACTAGTGTGCAAGAGAATAAATTTGAGTATGAATGATTTGTATATGTGCATGGAGCATATGTACAGAAGGAGTTAATGTTTTGTATTTGGAATTTAAAAGATTCAGGCAGTGGTAAATGTTACTGTTTAGAAAAGATATACATATCTCATTTTACAGGACTTGTTTTGTTTACAGAGAGACCACAAATTGGAATTTTGGTAAGTTTAGTAACTCAGAACCTCTAAAGAGAATGAAAATTTGTTTCGTGTAATTCTTTTTGTTGTTGTTTTTCTCTTTTATGAATTCGCAGCTGGACAACAAGCTTCATCGACAGCTATTCCAAAGAAAACCAATGCTAGAATCGACAAGAATTGGAACTGACCTTAACGTAAAAAAAAAAACAGATATGCTGATGCCGTACAGATTGTCAGAGCTAATTCAGAGAAGAATATAATCTGAATCCAAGATAAAGAATTTCGTGAGTACTCCATTCTTTGCACTTCCTCTTACACTTATTTTCATTTATATTGCTTCAGCACCGAGTGATCCAAAAGTCGAGAACAACTTTTAAAATAATAATTTGAAAGTAAATAATGATAATAATTCCATACTATCTATACCCCAATAGAGTATTTCATATGATGCAAATGTGAATACAATAGTACACATATTAATCTCATACATAAGAAATTTATGTTAATTAATAGCTAATTTCCCATAGATCAGAAGCTGCTATATCAATATAAAATGAGCATGACCAATATTTAACCTATGTTTAAGGTTACGAGCCATGTTTAAGTAAACATAAACATAGTTTATATGAAAGTAATTAAGCATAGGTAATTAAATAACTGAATCAATATATGTATATATATATATATATATATATATATACGCAGGATATCTCTTATTACAAAATGCTTGAAAAATAGTTTTAAAAATATTTAGATAACCCTGCTAACGTTCTACTTGTACAAAAGTTCACAAGATCATGCGATAGTGACCTGTAACACATGGTGGCTACAGACATTGAAATAAAAGTTCCCTGATTTTTCTGACTATCTTTATCGGACTTCACGGATTCCCATTATTAACAATATACATATGGTATTTTTAATACATGCTGCTGCTTCGTAAAATACTTTTATTAATCGCTAATATCTTATTTTTGAAGGAAAACAAGATATAAACCTGAAAACTGCCTAATATTCATAAAGCCTGAAAATTTCTTTATTTTCTGAAGAATGTCCAATCCTATCTACATCTGACATTGCTAATTAAATTAACCTGGATACCTGTCAGATTATGATATTATTATTTTTTTTTTAATTTTCCAAAATGATTAAATTTATTTTCAATTTAAGCGCTATCTACAGAAAATAAGTACATATGATTATTTTAATTTGTGTCAAACATTAAAAACTCAAACCGCGTACATCTTTTTTTTTTTAATATTGGGAGCGACTAATCAGCACAGGAAAATATATCGTATACAAAATCTACGAATCAATCTTGTTGACATGATGAAAATTTAAATATTTCTGCTGATAGACATTTTTTTCTGGTTTTCAAATATTTTTACAAAATTCCCTCATATTTCCAGATAGATAAATCTCGCTGATTTTTCTATGATTCCCCGATTTTCAGATTCTGTAGACACCCTGTAATATATTCACCAAATGGGAGTACAATCGAACCTTAGTTTGGACACTATTGTCTTCAATCACACATACTGACATCATCGACAAAATATCAAAAATTGAAAAACAACAACATACACATGAAATCATTAAAAAAAGAAGAAGAAAAAGAAAAGTCAGAAATCGTTTTCATAAACGTAGCAAATGAGGTGCGTTCGTATTATAACAAAGTTTTTTCAATATTTAAATCTTGGTATAATAGTATGCAGTACTTCGGATAGCCGAAATCTTATGTGCGTCCCTGTAGATGCTATCTGCTTTCTATTATACAGAATGTAACTTGTAACTTGTAGTAAACCTCAGCAACGCGTATCAGTTTTGTAAAATGTTAAATAGTTTAATATAATTAAAACGTGACTCAAAACAATATTTCCTCCTATACTATTATGCAATGGAATATTTTTCTGTGGCCCTGTAAATTAATAATAAATAATCTTTGTACCACACATTGTACCGAATGTATATTTTAGTACATACTTCATAAATGCATATCAATTTTATCACGTTTGAAAAATTGTAGCATCAAATGCACTTGAAACTATTTTTTCCCATTGGCCATAATATGGCGGAATAATTTTGACTGTCCCTGTAATAAAACTATACATCCGATTTTCATAAAATTTGAAACGACTCCACGAAATTATGCAAAAATTATACATTTAAAATTTCACACGATTCGGTTATGTAGTTTTTGCTCTGTTATATGCGGACGGACGGACGGATGGACTGAAGGACGACTATAGGCAATTACGAATGCACCTAAAAGTAGTGAAAACAGATTCAAGGAGCCTTAAAATATAAAATTATATCAATATCTTCATATCCAGAATTTAAGTGGCTTGCATTATTTCCCTTATACCATAGGTGTACGGAAAATGAAATTGCTGTACAATCAATGTCCATGTATTACTAATCCGTTATAGACAATAATAGGATGTTTCTAAAGCATTAAAAAATTATTATTATTATTTTCAAACAATTTATAGTTCTTTGTATAAAATTTAAATACTTTATTTTCAATAGAGTTTAATGTGTACTGTGTTTTAGACATTATCATTAAATGTAATATCCCTTTCTTTTATATTTTTTAGTTGTAAGTGAAATGCATTTATTTTGCTAAAATTCGCACTCAAAATTATAATTAGTTAGCAATTAGTTTGGAGGAAAATATTGTCTGTGTAAATACTTTCCCCGGCTATTCTATTTCTACATTCCGATTTGCGATATTGCATGCTTGTATAGCACTGTTGTAAACATGCAATTTGCACGAAATCCATTGCATGCTTCCACCTATATATATATATATATATATATATATCCACGCATAATTTTAATAGAGGAGCTCGAGATGTTTTATCGTCTAAATGTTTGCGTAGTTAGGGATATTTAAAATCGCATGTCCACAACACATGTCAAATATTATGACTACTAATGGTCATTACTCTTTCAAATGAAAAGTAAATATAGCTGACGAAAGAAAATAAATAGTTCTCCCGGTGTTGATTTCAACATTTTGAACGAGTTGCCAGATATTTGAAGGATCTTCCATCTTTGACCACTATGCACTTTTGTTTTAATATTTTCGCTCCTGAATTTAAAGGATGCTTTTAAGATTAAATTAGTGGGTAAGTATGATCGCAGATCGCACAGAGGGTTTCGTTTAATATTTCTTTCAAAATAACTTATTCTCTAATTAAAAAATCCAAATTGTTAATTTATAACTATTAAATTCTTACATGGATGGTAGCGCCAATAAATTTAATTTAAAAATAAATATAAAAGGAAGTTATATATTTTAATCAAATTAAAAATGTTCAAATAAATCATCTAAATAAAATCCTAAAATTTTTGAAAATCCGTAATTAAAAAAAAAGATAAAAATAACGAAAATATAAACAAGATTTTAAATTTCTAAAATCGAAAAAAATTGTTTAAAATTAAATTTAAAATGCTGAATCATTAATAAATTGCAAAAGTTTTTTAAATAGAAAGAAAATTGAATTTCAAAAAACATTATGAATGACAGATGAACGAAACCAATTAATATAAACCCTTAAATTAGCCAAAAATACAAAATTCATTCTTATTAAAACCATCTTAGAATGAATTTTCAAATTCCCGCATCGGGATTCGAACTAAGAATCTTCTGTTTAGTAGCGAGATGCTTTTCCCCCAAGCCATGATGTCTACACGAAAAACATACAAATTAAGCTACCCTTTTTGAATCGCAGAACTGAATGCATGACTTTGATAAAATTAATTTAATTAAAATAATAGAGTTTTTCAAAGTTTCATGATTTACAGTATAACACGGGGTATTCAGCTGTTTCGAGGTATTCAACACAAAATTTCAAGTCTCTGAATTATACAGTTTTTGTGTACGGACTCTGTGACGGACAGAGACGGATAGGTTTTCGTCAGATGAACGAAACCCTAAAAAAGACACAATTAATTAGTTGAAATACCGCCAAAAACAGGGGTCTAAATCACAATAAAAGTACTAAAACGTTACATAAATCGTCATAAAATCAAAACAATTCACGGGACTCTGACCTTGTCTCCTTACGGACGCATGTTTAGAGTACTTGATGATGGTCTGTTTTATTTTTCAGTGCAAAACGCGTCCTGTGAATTGCTTTGATTTTACGGTGATTTAACGAAAACCATACAAATTAAGCTACCCTTTTTGAATCGCAGAACTGAATGCATGACTTTGATAAAATTAATTTAATTAAAATAATAGAGTTTTTCAAAGTTTCATGATTTACAGTATAACACGGGGTATTCAGCTGTTTCGAGGTATTCAACACAAAATTTCAAGTCTCTGAATTATACAGTTTTTGTGTACGGACTCTGTGACGGACAGAGACGGATAGGTTTTCGTCAGATGAACGAAACCCTAAAAAAGACACAATTAATTAGTTGAAATACCGCCAAAAACAGGGGTCTAAATCACAATAAAAGTACTAAAACGTTACATAAGTCGTCATAAAATCAAAACAATTCACGGGACTCTGACCTTGTCTCCTTACGGACGCATGTTTAGAGTACTTGATGATGGTCTGTTTTATTTTTCAGTGCAAAACGCGTCCTGTGAATTGCTTTGATTTTACGGTGATTTACATAAAATTTTATTTTAACACAATGAGTTACATCGGAATGCAATAATTAATGAACTCCGACGTTAAAATTTTAAGAACTTCAAAATTTTGAGTTAAGAATATCATCAGCAAAAATTAAAATTAGAATTTATGTTCCAAGAAATATTTGACGACAATCGCGGAAAAGTTGAGATTTTAATTATAACCTTATCCAAAACAATTCTGCCAACAGTGTTGATTTTTATATGAAAAAATTTGAATTAGCAAGAAATTATTTTTTTTTTTTTTATCTTCTGTAATATTTTAATTTTCCTTGCTCGTTGTCTTCAAATTTTGAGGTTTGTGACGAGGGGGGAGAGGGAGGAGATATGGAAAGCAATGGTTCTGTGTTAAGTGCTATAACGCATTCTTTCAAAATCGAATAAGGTGTTACTAAAATTCTTAATTAGCAATAAAGAATAATGCATTAATAAATTGACCTTACAAATAGTCCATTTTGGAACGACAGATTCAATTTAATTTTCCATATAAACAGAGCTCGATCAAGCTGAAGTTGGACCCAGGGCCTGTTAAAAAGTTGCGCCCCCATACCTCCCCATTCCCAGCGACACTTTCAGAAAAAAAGTTGGTTTATTTGATGTGTTGACAAAGTTGTTTGGGTGAAAGTTTCATGCTTACAAAAAAAAAAATTAACTTACAAGAATAATCAAGAAAATTAATTACCATCTGCTTTCTCAAATGAGCATTTGTGTAGTTCACAAACATCAATGATCCACAGTTTATGGTTCAGAATAAATGAGGACGTCTTTTTCAAAACTCGCCTTATCCAAAATCATAAATTTTGCATTTTTCCGAACAGTCTAGTAATCATTTTAAACTATAATTCTGACATTGTAAAATCCTTGTTTATATTGAAACCAATAGACACAGTATGCAGTTTTTAGCATTTTCCCCAAATTGGATTTTCTGGATACAGCAAGTTTGAAAATTATAGGTATTCTCATATTGAAAAGAATTTTTACAGAAAAATTAAATATGGAGGTTTTTTATGACAGTGAAATTTTGCTTTTACGTCAGGGAGCAAAATATAAAATGAAAACAGTGGAAAAACTTAAATTGTGAGAAAATTTACATGCAGGAAAATGCAAATTCCTAGAACGAGGTTTCACAGTATTTATCAATTTTTCAAAATACTAAATTGCAATTATCAGAAAATGGTGCACATGTACTAATAAACTTATTTTGAAACGTATTCGATTAAGGAACAAAAAATCAGCCACATAATTTGTGGGCCCCTGAAATTGGTGGGCACAGGGCCGAGGGCCCGAAGGCCCATGCATTAATCAGGCCCTGCTTATAAAAACATGAAAACATTTAAAATGTTTCATCATTCAAAACTCATCACTATTTTTATCACACCTACTTAGTAATGTTTCTTGAAGTATTTCTAAAATGTTTTCATGTATTATAAGAATCCGACTAAGTTTTCGACTCGAATAAAATCTACACAACCTACAGCTTCAGTCTGTCATTTAATTTAACAATAAAACCTGCTGAAACAGAGCCGATATAAAATATTCAGTTTAAAAAAGATTTTTGTCTTAATAGTCAATTTTAGAAGAGTATTCAGTATTATTACTGGCTGACCTACCTCATGGCCTAGAATAAAAAATATATAAATAAATAAACAATCATAAAAAATAATGAATAGCAACAGACAAATTTATTACATTGCAGGGTTTCAAAAAGGTTGGCTAAATTTTCTTTAAAAAAGAGCTATTTTATTCTAAAATTAACCTTTTTTCACAAAATTGACTTTTGCGCAGTGAAGCACTTTAATTATAAGCTACACATTTTTAAATACTTTTTAATTAGCTCTAAAGAAATTTAACTGAGTTAGAAACTAAATAAATAATAATAAACTAATTTTTCCATAATGAAAAAAAATAATATTGGATTAATACATATATGGGGCTGCTAATGATTTTTAGCCAGAATTTCAAATATGTCAGCGAAATTTGAAATAAATGTGGAATTAATTAACAAATATTATTAATCAAATAAAAGTAATACCCATTTCCAATTTCAAGTTTCTAACCATAACCCTTCCATAGAAATCGTAATTAAGAATATTTTTAGAATGCTACCTGCTCATTTCAGCATTTTCAATTTCGATTATTTTTAAAAATCATTCTGAGTGAATAGGTGAGAGTAGCCGAATTTGAACAACTTCACACGTTTTCTGGGTAACTACCTTAATTTTTGGAATATCTAAAAAATATCATTACGTGTGGTTTTTTTTAGGAAAGAACAAAAATGGCGTATAATCAAATAACTCAGCGTTTCAAGATTTCACTTAGAAGTATATATAAATTGCGTACATAGCTGTGGTGGAAATTATAAAAATGTTTCTGGTCTTGTTGCTTTTCCTTTCACGTTTCAATTCAAATCAAGCAGATAATAAAGGTTACCGTAAGTATATTCACTTTTTGTAAAATCAATTTTGTAAGTTTACGATCACAAATTTTGCATAAATTACATTATGTATGCAGCGAAAATTATATAAATAGATGTTTATTTCATTTAGAATCATGCTGTTTGATGTAATAATTTGCATGTACAGAAAAAAATCTTATTTTACAGTCGAGTCTCTATATAACGAAATCCACCATTCCAGTAAAAAATTCGTTATATAGAGAAATTCGATATATAGAGAATGATGTTAAAAATCGTACAAATATTATTTTAGATCTTTTGAATTAAGAATTTGAAATGTTTAAAAGTAAATATTAATCTAACATTTTATTTCTTAATTATTTAAGCTGTTTCAAAAAAGAGTATACATTTATTTAAAAGCTTAATGAAAATAAAATAAGAAGAAAGACTTGCATTAATTTCAGACGAAGAAATCTGTAATATTTTGTTGTTTTGATTTTAAAATTGTTACGCTCTCAAAAAAAAAAAAAAAAAAAAAAAAAAAAAAGCTCAAATTTTAGCAAGGAATGAAAATTTGTATTCTCTCTCATGTGCCTCTCATTAATTCCTCTGTTACAAGTGCATCAATCCAATTGACTGTATTTTGAGAAGGATGTGGAAAGGTGTGTAGGAGGTGGGATGAATTCCTTGGATTTAAAGAACAAGGAGAGAAGTAACATTAAAAAAAAAAACTCAACACTGACGATAAATCAAAAATAAGTGATGGAAAATTGATTCCATATGATTTTGAAGCTTTTTTAAAAATTAATAAATAAGACCAATTTATGAAAAAATTCATTATATAGGGATAGATAATTCGCTATATAGAGACTGTTTTTAATGTAATCATGCGAAAAAAGGACCGTTCCTACTAAAAATTCGTTACATAGAGAAATTCGATGTATGGAGTTTCGTTATAGGGAGACTCGACTGTATGTGGTACGTAAAAATGTATCACGGGTATTTATTTAAAAATGTGCTTGTTGCATTAACAATTTCACAAAGACACGCATCTTACAAATCAGACACATTAAATGCAAGATTTACTGTTTATGTTTCGTTAAAAATCGTGTGATTTTGATACGAAATTATTGTCAAAAACGATGAAATACAGCTCAAGGATTGCTGAATCGTCAAAATTGAGAGTTTTATTTCTGATAGTGCAAGGTTCGAAAAGTACCTAAACAACCGGAACAGTGTTCGGTTCAGATTCATGAAATTATGATAAATGTCGTTTCTGTTTCGTACAGTCATATTATTATAGTTCCTGATTAACAATAATATTTCTGTTCCAGATCAGGTTCGTCTGAAAAAATAATGGATGGAATGTCCCGTGATGCATTTTTTTTTTTTTTTTTTTTTTAAATAAAATCGATTATTTTAAATGGATTGAACTACTAAATATTTTTTTCATACAAATACTGTTTAATACTCTAAAAATAAATTGCGAATAAATTTAAATAAATAAAAAAATCCGACTTTATTGCATTCGAAAACATTATTTTTGTTTTTTAAATTAAATAAAAATTTTAATTTATTAAATTTCCGGCTTTTCATTTAAAAAACAAATTCAAACTTTAGTATTAATACAGGCAATACGCAGGCGTGCAAGGAATTAACGGAATTATCCCCTATCTCTTTCTGATTTTCGACAAGAATCAACGGAAAAGCACGTTTTCTAAGAATACGCAAAATATTTGTTTAAAAACGGATTAATAATTTAGTGTATAAAGACGAATTTCTTTGACCGGATATATTTAGTTATCTATTTGTTTATTTTTGCAGTATGCGTTAGCAGGAAGCTCAGTCCCGAAACTAATCTGTGTATTATGTCTGTTCCGAAGTCTCCCGAAAGTCATAGCAAATCGTGCAAGCAATTCGAATGGGAACTATTCGCGAATAGGATGGATGATGAGCGCTACAAGTTGTTTCAGAATCAGCTACTAGAATTCGCCAAGGCTTCTAGTGATTTGAGAGTTTTCATAGGTAAGTATACTCTATCTATACCATAACCCATCTATCTATACCATAACCCTGTTACATCCATAACCCATTAATGCTGAAATTTTCTGAATTTGTCCATGCAAATCGTGTATTCTACAAGGAGAGGGCCGACCCTGATAGTCACAAAGTTTGATTATTTTTATACATGCTGTAGGATACAGGTCCCTTAGTCTCAAATTCAACGAGTTTTATGCAACGCTCCTTAGTTCTCACGAAACAGAGCGTGTGTATGTATGAGTGAAGGGGGGAGGGGGCTCTAATACTATAATACAGTTTAAATATTTACTTTGTACCGAAGTTACTGTATTAATCATAGCACGGTCGATATGGCGTCTGCTCATTATTCTGAGGACTCGGTTAAATACTAAAACGTGCTGCATTCAAGGGCGGATCTGGAGAGTCCTCAAGGGGGGGGAGGGGGGGATTCTGATTCCAAATTTTCTGAAAGGGCCTAATAAACTCACCCTTTCCAACCTTAAAGATCCTGTTGAATTATCAAATTCATGGGGTATTTACAATATTAACTGTCAGCGTGGTCTTTCTTACATTGGTCAAACCAAACGCAGTCTAAAATTTCGTATTAAAGAACATAAGCAATATACTGAAAAACAAGAAATCAAGAAATCCTCAATCACAAAACATTGTTGGGAGACGAGTCATGCTTTTGACTTCAATTCGGTTAAGATACTATCTAAACCTACTTCTTACACAAGAACTTAACTTCCTTGAAGCTTTCCATATCCATAAAAATCTTGCTAATCTCGTTAATTGTGATTTTGCTATTCTACCATTATCAGACTGTTGGAAATATTACATTAAAACTAATTTTTCTTAATCTTTTAAGGCAATTCTCGCAATATCTTTTCCATTTTCCACCCAATTTTCCTATTAGCTGTTCCCTGTTTTCCTATTGGCTGTTGCCTAGGATCCTCTGTTTTCCTATTGGTCAAGAAACTTGTCGCTTGAATCCCCATCCTCCCTGTATATATATGAGCAAATTTCCGCTATCTTTAGCACTGAGGAAGGTATGCTATATGCTACCGAAACCGGTATGCTTGGAATATGAATATTCTGGTGTTCTAACGTTGAAAATATTTTAACTTTATAATGTCTGTGCTATTTTCTTTTTCTTCATATCTTAGTTAAATTTAACAAAGTAGATTCTGACCTCTGTACTTGCGGGAACCTCTTTGCATTTCATGTTAAATTATCCACTAACTTCAATGTCTTCACACTGCGAAAGCCATCAAATACGCAATTAAATGAATGATTTTCATATCTGTTGAAATGTCCAAAATTATTACAGATAATGGTTGGCTGCATCAGCCTCGTTGAAAAGAATCAGTATAATTTTCAGCTTGCATATTAGTAAGCTTATTACCAAATCATATCTCTATTTAAACACTTCCAAAAACAAGTACTCTATGAAACTTTTGATAGCTGAACTTTGTAATAATAAGTGCATCTAAACATTTTTATGGATATTCATAAACTCTTAATTGAACTTACTGTTATTGACATTTTTAAATCAGAAAACTAGACAAAACTTAATTAGGACTTTATCTTACTTAGTTAATATATGACCTAAAAATCGCAAATATTCCCAATATATATAAATAACTTAAAACACAATTTTTTATATCTTAAATTGTATTTATTACTTATCTCCATGGCTGGAGTTTTGTTGGAACTAAAGTAGATAACTCCTGTCAGGTGAAGAATTTTGAGCTTAAGCCATATAGTAGGCCTCCTCACTTGGCCGACCCTTGTACCATCGAAAAGTGTTTGAAGTTAAACATAGAATTGAACCAAATTTTTTGTGCATGTTTTTGCCCATGGTCACCAGATCTTCATTGAATTCTGAAATATTCCGAGGGAAAGAAGCGTTGTGATAGCGATTTTTGTATCTATTTTTATTATTATTATTATTATTCGTAGGTCTATTGTCCACCAGCTCGTGCAAAGACGGAAATTCGCGTCCTGCTATTGCAAATAGCTGATGATAACAGAATAAGAAAACAGAAAGAATATTGCCCAGTTAAACTGATGGCATTGAGTTCACAGGCTACACATACAAATTGTACATTACAGCCTTATATTTTCAAGGGTTAATTTCGTTCGAAAAACAAATTAAGAGGAGGGAGGGATAGTCCCCTCCGTTTCCCCGTTTTATACTTAATCATTGAACCCCTTAAACTAATCAGAGTTATGCTTTATCATATAAAAAATCTATATGCAAAATTCAGAGCAAATCAAAAAAATTTTAATAAAAATCCATTTATATAATTTAAGAGACTTTATCCTTCCTTTTATACTTAACCATTAAACCTCCAAAACTATTCAGAGATTCGCCTCATCAGAAAGAACCTGGCAGGGGCATTAGCCCCAGTTCCCCCTTTTATACATATCGAATGAACTCCAAAAACTAATCAGGGAAGCGCCTTATCAGGATATACATGTATCCAAAATTTCAAATGAATCGGATATTTTTATCATGAGTTATCGCGTTACGCACATACACACATACAGAACGTGCGGGCACATAAGCTCCCAGGCTTTAATAGCCTGTGAGGTAAAAACTATTGATTTTAATAAATATCATGATCAAGGTTAAGTCGTTTTCACTCCGATTAATTGACTGAAGCAGAATTTTAAAATGAAAATCAAGATTGATTTAGCATTGAACTAATAATGTTTCAGTATTAACATCTGTAACTACTTTTTAAAATATTAAGATGTGTTTAAAAATAGATACTGTCTGAATGTTGATTTGCTGAAAAGGTCGGGTCATGTGACCGTAAATTAACCACTGAGGACCGTTGTTACGGATGTTGCCAAATGGCAAGCTATAAATTCAGCCTCATTTGCGGCCACGTAAGAGAAATACATACAGTAGTGGCCAAAATTGTGGACACTTTTAGGTAGCTTTCATTACAAAAAGTAAAAAAAAAAAAAATACCTATTGTAGCCGTCAGGACAAAGCCCATCGGTAAATTTTGCTATATTTTCGTCGATCATTATATATATAGATATATCCATATATATATAGATATAGATATGAGAATTTTTACGTGCTGTAACTCTCGAATTTATGAACCGATTTGGATGAAATTCTTTATGTGCATAGTTGAAGTATTAATGTCTCGACCGAGTTCGTTGGCCAGCTTCAACTGCCAAATTGTTTCAAAATGGAGGTCATTTGAATTTGTGGACACTTATGGAGGTTTTTATGTTTTCTAACTTTTTCTTAAAATAACCTATGTTGTTAACTTACATTGTGTGATTGTTTAAAATGTCTTTTGATGTTTTTAACATTCTGTTTAAAATGATATATAAGAGTTTGCATTTTGTAAAACGTAATTTTTTCTATAAGTATACAAAGTTAAGAAACATAAAAATTTCAAAAGAATCAAATGGCCGCCATTTTGAAACAAGATGGTGGATGAAGCTGGTCAGCAAACTCGGTTGAGACATTTGTACTATTATGCACATAAAAAATTTCATCCAAATAGGCTCATAAATTCGAGAGTTACAGCATGACAAAATTTAGATATATACATATATCTATATATAAATGGATATATCTATATATATAGTATATATATATATATTACAAATTTTAAATTTTTTTCGCCAAAACTAACCTTTATACTATCTTAATTTTCTTATAATAATATTCCGTACTTACTTCAAATTATTAAATTAAAATCTTTTTTCTAGATCTAATCTGTTAATCTTTATGCAGACGATATAAATTCTTAATTTGCCTTTAAAAACATTATTCCATTATGCGTAAATTTAAAAAGATGGCTCTAAATTAAAAATATTCTTAATTAAACTTTATTTCTTAATATTCCAAATAAAACTCATTTCTTCTACGTTTTTATCAACCCTTTTTAAGAAAGTCCTATTAAATTTATTCCAAAACTATACCTTTTAAAAATTTCATTTTTTTTATTTTATCTATTTATTTATTTTCCCTCCGTCAACCTTTGATCAATAAATTCACTTCTTTTCTTTTTCTCTTAAAATTAATCATCTATAAAAATCATCTGCCTAAGAAATTCTGAGTCGATTATAAATTGGTTAAATAATATTTTCTTTTTTTAAATAAAATTATCGTCTGTGGAAAATAGTCTCGTAACTGGACAAGAATTCTGTTTGCATAAAAGAATGATGGTTTGAGATTAGAGAATGTTCTACAATTTTCTTTTTAGATTTAAAAGAAGAAGCTCGAGAGGTGGTAAGGAAGATGAGAAGAAGGATTCTTGGGTGCGCTCTTGCATGAGTACGACTTGATGTAGTAAAGCATGGAATATTTTTTGGATGTTTCGGTAAAATATCGTCTGCAACAGGAGCTTTTCCCTCTATTATAGCTACAGTTAATAAAATGAACTTGCAGCAGCCAAGGAGTGATTATTTTGACTTTCTACATTTATTTATTTTGTTTTTTTTTTTTCTCGCTGGCCACGACTTCTGTGCGGAGCAAGGGGAACCTGGCGATGATGTTTCTGCCGCCCTAACTTCAAAATGTCACATATATGTTAGTCAACATTTTAACGGAGGGTGGTTTGGGGATCTAGGGCTCATGATCGACGAAAATATAGCAAAATTTACTGATGGGTTTTCCCCGGACGGCTGCAATAGGTAGTTTTTTTACTTTTTGTTAAGAAAGCTACCTAAAAGTGTCCACAATTTTGTCCACCACTGTATATAGATGGTTACTTTATTAGCCACTCTATTGCACACATAAAATCTGATCAGTTAGGCAATTTCATTTCCTTGCCCTTTTTTCTGTTCTTTTTAATTTTAATTTGATTTTGATATCAGGAATGAAGAAGGACTCGGGTTTTAATTCTAAAAAGTGGATCTTCGAGAACGATGAAGGATCTGTAGAACAAGATGATTACCCTTTCTGGGCAGAAAAACCTAAAGGTAATCAAGACTGCGCAACCATGCCGGCCGCAAGCGATGATTCAAAGGTGATTCCAGAAGCTTGCAAACGACTAAGGTTTGGTTTATGTGAGAAGCAGGACGAAGGTATGTTAACGTATTTAAAATATTAATTTTAATAATTTAAATTACTAACCAATTTTTTTAAAAAAATAATTTCTTTTAGACAAGCTCTGTTTGATGTTTCACTTATTTAAAAATTTTAGTTCATTGTTAAACTAAAGTTAAATCATTCCTTAATGTAAAATAGTCATAAAACCATAATATCGTTTTACGTTTAAATAAACCTTTTTGATAGTTCACCGTTAAAAATAATTTCATTTTATTCAAAAATAAGTACAATAGAGCACTGATTAGCCGAACAAATTGGGACCGAATCTAGTTCGAATAAAAGTTCGGATAAATGGAGAGACAGTTTAAGGGATGTTTCTAAACTATACTAAAACCTGCATACGTTACCCAAACTTTAAAATTTATTTGAAAAAAAAATCCCATAGGCCGTAACGTAACGGAAAACTTTCGATTGGCCCTGTAAATAAACTAATCATGCTAGAAACTTTATTTGAAATAAGGTTCATGCTATGGTAAATGCCATTAACCTCCAAAAAATTCAGGGCAATCCGAGTGTATTTACGAGAGTTAGAGCGCAGAAGGACAGGTAGATGGACAAACGGACAGACAAACCGAAATTATAAACGCTTTTGTTGAAAAGTGTTATTATGTGTTTAAAGACATATAATAAAGAGAGGTAAATAAAAACTAAAGCATATCACACTCTTTCTCCTCCCCCCCCCCCCCCATTAATATTACAATTCCTTAACTTAAAAATATCCTATAATGTTATTTCTTACAGGTCTCTTCTTAAAAAAACTATTCATAAAAATTTTCGCACTTTTTGTAAGTATCCGAACAATACATGTGTAATATTTTCCTGAAACTAGAATCTCCATTCTTATTGTATCGAAAACTTTTAGCATTTCTATGTTCGAGTGTAAATGATAAATACGTTGTTTTATTTGCATACAATTCGCTGAAATAAATTCATTCATGCATCGCGATAGCGATCTTTCCACATGAAAATTGTACTCGCACGAAAGTGGAATAAACTTCGTTATATAGTACATTTTTTTCGTAATATGGCGATTAATTTGCATGTTAAAAGAGTTTAAAGTCGAGGAAAAACAGAAAATTTCGTTAAGTAGAAAACTTTGTTAAATAGAGGCTTTGTTAAGGGGACGGTGGACGTTATATATTTTTTTTTTCATCATAGCAATATAAAATTTTGTGCATATATACATTTCACCAAAAGCATATAGAACACCTTCAAAAAAATTTCCAATCTTATTAAAATTTTTAATTTTTTAAAAAAATTTTAAATTTTTAAACGAAATTTTAAAATGCTCCTCGTGTTTTAATTTTTGAGATATTTTCTTCTTTTTGCATTTTTATCACTTAAAACTCTATTATAAGCAAATTTGTGCAAGATTTTTTTAATCCCTTGAATAGTTAATATTTTACAGATTTTTTTGTAAATTCCATATCGATTTTCATCAAAATTTTGTCTTTTAATAAATAAAAAATCAAGTTTGACAATTTTAATGAAGATGAATTTTGAAAAGCTTACACAGTTTCTTTCAAAACAATATCAGGATACTTCCATGTCAATTTCATAAATATTGATCAAAAATTACGTCGCAAAGAGCATTTCAAAAATCTAAAAAGGTTGAAAAATTAGTTTTGAGAAAACAGATTTAAAGTACATAAATACACTGACCTTTATTATTTACTTCTGAAAAACTTCATAAATAATATTTTAATAAGAAAAAAACTGTTTTGATACTATTATACCACAGAAATGGACCTTTTTTGCGACGATTATGTTCAGGTAAAGGTCCACTGTCCCCTTAAATTAAATTGCATTGTATTTCATTTTCAACCGTTTTCATCAACTGACGTCTATCTGTTCGACAAAAAAAAAAAAAAAAAAAAAAAAAAAAATAGCTATACAGCTATTTTCCTCCCTCTTTATACTAGACCGGGAGGTGGTAGCACAGACAATCGTCTGATCGAGTTCACGAATTAAAATCTAGGATTAGTGAAATCTCGATTCGTATATTAAAATGCAATCGGTCTGCCAAGTCATAATCTTAAAGGAAAACACCTAAAAAAACAATTTTAGCAGTTAGATTTACCATTGTGCTTTCCTGCACCCAAAAGTATGAAAGCATGGAGGATTGGGATCAGGAAAACATAATGATAAACTTATGAGTCAACCTCTAACAACGGGTTTTTAGGTGTTTTCCACCAAGATATGACTTGACAAACCAATTGCGTTTTAATGTACGATTCGAGATTTAACCAATCCTATATTTTCATCCGTAAACTCGATGAGGGGATTGTCAGTGGTGCCCCCTCCCGGTCTATACGGTTTTGTTTCTAGGATTGTTCTATAAAAAACCAAAAAGCAAGTATTAATCGATAAAAATCCTTATCACGTAAACAATCAGCTTTAAAAAATGCGCTTAAATGCATTTAAGATTTCTGCGGTAGACTGGCTTCATTTGAAGAACTATATTTTTATAGTACAGGGATTTGTACACTAACTAATGCAGAATGGATGAAAGGTCCTTGACAAATTTTAGAATTTAATATAAAATCTTATTGTTAATATATATAATTAAATTAATGTCTAATTAAATTAATATAAATAAAGTAACAGAAAAACAGTATAGACGCTTTCAGTGTGACGTGAGTCATGACATTTTCCTTGGATATTGACTCCAAACAAACGGTTGCCATGCTTCATTTTTTATTAAATATAAATCGCAGAAAATGGTATCATTGCATATAAAGCATTAAGGCCCCTGTCCTCGCTCGAGGAAACGCTCGGGAGCTAATGCTATTCCTATGGGGAAGCATTTTCCTAATAACTCTTTCGCATTTTGACATTTTTGAGTAAATTTTTTTTGCATTGGATAGCTGAGGTGCATGCCGACAGCGCATCTTTTTTACTTTTTCGATTTTGGTTGCAGATATATTTTTTAAAAAGCACTTTCAGTTTTAAAACCGGTTTTGAAAGTGAAACTAACTTTGTAAAAAATATCTGCAACCAAAATCGAAGAAGTAAAAAAGGTGCGCTTTCGGCATGCACCTCAGCTATGCAATGCAAAAAAAATTATTAAAAAATGTCAAAATGCGAAAGAGTTATTAGAAAAATGCTCCCCATAGGAATAGCATTAGCTCGCGAGCGTTTCCTCGAGCAAGGACAGGGGCCTTAAACATGTAACATGCAAATAAAATAGAAAATACAGCATAGCAACCGTTTGTTTGGAGTCAATATCCAAGCAAATCGTCATAACTGACTGTCACGACTGAAAGCGTCTATTAGTCAGACAGTTCAAATTTTGTGTACTTACAAATGAATACCTCGTGCAGTACGAAAAATCATAAAATTTTGAAAAAAAATTATTATTTTTAATTTTTTTTTTTTTTTTTTTTTTTTTTTTTTTTTTTTAAATATCATCCGTTCATTTTTGCGATTTAAATTTTAAAAGAGAACCTTAATGTGAGCGTTTTTCAAGTAGCCATCAGAACTTGGAGGAAAAACATTTTGCTAGAAAACAGAAGCTTCTTAGTTCGAACCCAGGTTCCAGAAATTAAAATTTTCATGTTAAGATGGATTTAATTAGAAGAACTTTCATGTTTTTTGCCAATTTAAGGATTTATATTGTTAGGGTTTCGTTCATTTTACATTCATAATATTTTTTGGAATTCAATTTTTTTTCTATTTAAAAAACTATAATATAACGATTTATTAAGGATTAAACATCAACATTTTAAATTTCGTTTAAACATTTTTTTTTTTTTTCGTTTTTAGAAATTTAAAATGTTATTCATATCTTAGCTTTTTTTTTTCATTATTTAGAATTTTTAAAAAACTTAGAATTTGAATTTTATTTAAATAATTTAATTTTAACTTTTTAAATTTGATTAAAATAAGTTACATTCTTTTATAATTATTTTAACATTAAATGTATTGCTGCTACCAACTATTTAAGACTTTAATAATTATAAACTAATAATTTGGATTTATTAGTGAAGGGTAAGTTGTTTTGAAAAAAATATTAAACAAAGTCCTCTGTATGATCTCTGACTTACCCACTTTTTTAGTTGAAAAGATGGAAAAATAAATTAAATGAAAAAATTATAAAAATTAAATGAAAAAAAAATAAATGTTGAAAATTACTTGCTTAGTTTAATCCCATTTATTTGATTTGTGAGATACACATTGCGCCTAATAATATTAATTAATAAGATTTAAAAACAAAATAATAATAAAATCCTCCTATTAAAAAATTGCTTTTTGCTATTGTATATATTGATTTAATTCGATATTTTTTATGCAGGTTGTTATTACACAAAAGATATGCGTTACATGGAATATTTTGGTCGCTGTATTTCTTTTACATCCAACGAGGGAGATTATTCAGAAGTGAACAACGAATTCTGCACAGATGGTTACCTCATGCCGATCAAAGATGAGCAAGATATGGAAGCTGCTGAGGCTGCTTTGTACATATCATGCACAGCTATATACGCTGGTCTGCGAAAAATAGACGGAAAATGGATTTACGAAGAAACAGGGTAAGTAAAATGCTTTGAAATGCTCGACTGAACGTATTAACGTATGTACGAGGATAAATCAAGAATTATTTACACTTTTCGCTCTGCAATTTTATTAAACAAGGATAGGGGTGCAATATTGATATTATTTTTCGACATAATTCCGTTCAGTGTTGAATTCAGGGGGTGGCTCGGGGGGACATCCCCCCTGGTACAATGAATTGTCCGCCCCGGAAAATTTGAGATTATGGGTTTTTAATGGCCAAACTGTACAATGTCTTCCCCCCCCCCCCCCCCCCCTGGAGCCACAGAAGTCCGTCTCGGAGAAAAGTGTCTGAATTCAACACTGATCTCGCTAACCCGCAAGAAAAGCAATACATCTCGACAAATATAAATTTCATAGGAGAGGCAAAGGAAAATTTGCATGATTTTACCATAACATAAAATTATAGTACTTAGGCATGCAGGAATGGAAACTTGCTTAAAAGCGTGAAACCCTTCAAAATAAAGACGTTGGATGAGATTTGGAAGATTGTATAATTTTACCTCCTCACACAATTCACCCCTCTTCTGTGGTTACACATGGACATATGGCGTAATAAAATGGTTTTATACTTAGCTACACTTATGAAACTGTTTATTTAGCAAGACCCACTTATGATAGACCTATGACAGTTTACAAAATTAAACTTTTTGTCTGTTGCCGCGAATTCTGTGGTTGATAATGTTCACTTATGACTTGTTTTTGTCAAATCTAACCGGAAAATTTTTTGAGCAGCTCGAGTTACTTTGTTTTTTATTTTTATCATTTAAGCATATATATATATATCGATAACAGGCGTATTTTGCTGAGTTAAGATTAGTTTCTCAAGTTTTTGCGCCATGAGTAGTTCAAGGAGGCGTTGTTTAAACAATCCAAATCATTTTTGCTATATATGTGGAAAATATGTGTTTAACAAATGTAGAAAAGTTATACCAGAGTTGGTGAAAAAATACCTATTTTGAGTATTTTGGGATGCTCTTGGGTAAAAATGAGAAGTCTTGGGCTCCCAATTGTGTTTGTAAATCGTGTGTGGAATATTTAAGATTATGGGAAAGTGGAACACCGACTATTTAGCGAGAACCACGAAATCATCTTGAAAACTGTTATTTTTGTAGCGTGAACGTAAACGGTTTAAACACTAAAAATCGAGCTAAATGGCAGTACCCAAGTACTAGTTGTGTTCAACGTCCAGTGCAGCGTTCACCTGACTCTTCAGAGCCTAAAAATATATCTGAACCATTAGAACAAAATATTGAAGGACCAAGCTCATCACAAAATGATGCTGATTTTGAAGGTATGTCAAACGAGCCAAAATGCTTTTCCCAAAATGAGTTAGATGATCTTGTAAGATATTTAAATCTTTCTAAACAAGCTTCAGAATTGTTAGCATCAAGACTAAAAGAAAAAAAATTGTTTTCCTCAGATACTAAAATAAGTTTTTATCGTGAAAGAGATACAGAATTACGGTGTTACTTTTCAGAAGAAAACGGTATTACCTTTTGTTCAGATATCGAAAACTTGTTGATAAAAATGGTCTTGAAACAATACGAACAAACGACTGGTGTTTATTCATTGACAACTCAAAACGTAGCCTAAAATGTACATAATGGAAATAAATACGCTAGGGTATCTATTGCCCACAGTACTAAGTTAAAGGAAGAATTATTGTAACATTTCGCTAGTCTTGAACAAAATAAAATACAATGACCATAAGGGGCAAATTTGTGTCGATTTAAAAATGGTGAATATTCTTCTCGGTCAACAAAGTGGTTGCAAATTCGTTAGTAGCTCGTGACAAAATTATCCTTCCACCATTACATATAAAACTGGGCATCATGAAACAGTTTATAAAATCACTAGATAAAGACGGGAACTGCTTTTCTTACATTTGCCAAAAATTTCCTCAGCTCACTATGGAAAAGATTAAAGCCGGTATTTTTTATGGCCCCCAAATCAGACAACTTACGAAAGATACTCAATTTAGAAATTCTATGACTGAGCTAGAACTAAAGGCTTGGATTGGACAGCTTTCGTCTCTGTGATGCAGAATTTTCTCGGAAATAAAAAATACTGTACTGTAAACTAGTGTTATTAGTTGAATAAAACGCAAAACGAGTTTTTTGTGAGATGTGTCACTTTTCTTGCGAATGAGCGATCTCACTTTGCTTAGGAAGTCACAAGCTTTCGTACACCTTCCAGGAAGAAGGTTTTCGGTTGATCTTGAAATCATTTTTGAACCACATCCTCGAAAATCTCAATTTGAGGCAAATCGCTGACTTGAAGCTGTTTTTAAACCAAAAAGGGTAACTTTATGATATAAGTTTTAATTTATTTTCGTTCGAAAATGCATTAAACTAGCAAGTGTTGATGTTCAGAAACTATCTAATCGTGCTGATTTTCCCTTTTTTTTTTTTTTTTTTCAAACATAATGGATTTTTTTAGAAAATAGTGTCAAAATGAGCGTTTTGAATCGAATTTCCATGCGGAAAAAGAATAACTACACATACTGAGGTATAATACGTGTTTGTCACGTGATCGATTTTTCTTATAACTCAATAGATAATTTATTGATCCAAAAATGGAAAATTCAGTTAGAATGATCCAAACCATTTCCATAAGCATTCCAAATTTATATTTTTCCTTTAAAAAAAATGAATTTTTGTTGGTCAAAAGCAGTGGACATAGGTGGCTGACATGATAAATTTGGAGGGGAGAATCTTGTTTAGGGATAGGATTTAGCAATTCCTCACCTTTACCTCGCTTTCTCTTTCATAGTATGCATTTTACACAATTTCCTGTCACATTTTCTATTGGTTTTCGAAGATCAGGGATGTAATAATCCTGTTTAATAATTGCTTCGATCTTACGCAATAACCTTTATTATGAATCTCACAAGCAATTTCTTTTTGCGTGTTTTCTAGTACCATAATTAATTCTCTATCATTTTCATATTGCTACAATTCTGTTGTGAATTCATCATGTAAACGCGTTAAAATTAATACATTATTACGACTTATTGCATTGACGTGTTTCATTTGATCTCCGGACGTGTGGACAATTTGATAGTCAAATTCTTGAAGAAATAATGCCCATCTTGCTACTCTTGGAGTAAGATCTTTTTTCGCAAATGTCTTTTGAAAAGCAGACCAATCAATTATTATTTTGAATGTATTCCCTATCAGGTAAATTCGGAATTTCTACTTATTGCATTGACGTGTTTCATTTGATCTCCGGGCGTGTGGACAATTTGATAGTCAAATTCTTGAAGAAATAATGCCCATCTTGCTACTTTTGGTGTAAGATCTTTTTTCGCAAATGTCTTTTGAAAAGCAGACCAATCAATTATTATTTTGAATGTATTCCCTATCAGGTAAATTCGGATTTGCTACAATGACGGCAAGCGCTTCGAGCTCGTAACTACTATATTTGGCTTGAGCGGGTGTTGTTTTCTTGCTCATGAAATGAACGGGATCTAAATTTCCATAATTGTATTTTTGTAACAAGATTGTTTCGAAACCTAAACTACTAGCATCCGTATGTAATTCCGTTTCTGCCCCTATCCTAAATATGTAAACATTGGTTTAATAGACAAATTTTTTTTTAAGATTTGGAAAGCTTCTTTTTAACTTGGCTCGAAATTAAATTCATTTTCCGTTTTTAGAAGATCACTTAAAGGCTTAGCGATTCTAGCATAATCGGATATATATTCCCTAAAATATCCGGCTAATCCTAAAAAAAACTCTGGCGTTGTTATCTCGTGATTCAGGAAATTTTGTAACAGCTGAAGTTTACGTTTCCGAAGAGCGAATCGTTCCGTTCTCAACTAGGTATCCTAAAAATTCAATCCTTCTTTTCAAAAACTAACATTTAGAAAAATTAAACTCGAGACCATACTCTGATGCTGCCTGCCTGAAACACATGTTTCAATTTGGAGAGCGCCTCTTCTTCGGACTGTGTAAGGATTATTAATCGTCTAACTACGCCGAAACCGTTTTATCTCTTAAAGTGGTATTACACGTAAAAATTGCAAGCGACAAAAATCGCCTGCGTTTTTTCGTGTTCTTAGCATTTCATTGGCTGTTTGAGAAGAGTCTTTACCATCATTTGGATTTCCAAGCATTTGATTGGCTGTTGTCGGCGACTCGCTTCGTTCCACGCGTCAAAGACGCTCCGACAAAAGAGAATCGCGCGCTACCAAGCGACTCCCCTGGTCCCATAGGATAACATGGAGACGTCTGCAATTTGACGCCTGCAGCATGATACGTGTAATAGGACCTTTATTGATTGATTGAAGCATGCTTGTATATAGCTTTGGAAAATGCTGAGGAGCGATAATTAAACCGAATTTCATGAAATTATACTTAAAATGTGAGAGATTTGTAACAAATCACCTCATCAAGATCACAGCAGAAATTCCGGAATCAGTTAAAACTCAATTCGCATATTGAAACGCAATCGGTCTGGAAACGCAAGGGCGGATCCAGCCCTCTTTTTAGAGAGGGGTCATGCCTCCTTTTTTTTCGTTTGAGAGGGGGAGGGGGGGTGTCACATCTCTTAATAAGCAATTTTCATATTGAAAATTGTCCCCACATCCAAAATAACTAAATTTCTGATACTTTTGGGAAGTTACTTTTATTCGTAACAAAAAAAGGGCTGCATAAATATTTGTAAAAATATGAATATATACATTTTAAAATGATGCCGAGAAATTTAAGATTTTCCATTTTCAAATAAAATCAAACAATCATTCAAGAAATTGAGCATTATATGCAATTTTTTAGGACTGTCCTAAATTAGGACTAATTTAGGACAAAACAGTTACAAAAAGCAGTAATGAGGGAGCAATTGGCTATCACGGCCTGGAATTCAATTTAAAATTCCACAGTTTACGAGATTTCGCGAAAGATTCTTTGCCTTCATTAAAAAAATAGGAAATCTTAATCAATAACATTTGCTCTGCATCTTGCATCTAAGATTAAAAAATACTTCATGGATATGTCAGAAATTACCTACTTTGGGTTTAAGTACAGCTTTAAAAGAATCAGAAAGATTTTGATTGTTAAACAAGGAATACATTTTAATAAAATTCAATATATATTTCATTTTGAAAATTTTCTTCGTTCAGAGGGAGGGGGGGGTCATGACCCCTGTGATCTCCCCCCTTGGATCCGCCACTACTGGAAAGTCATATTTGATATCTCGATGGAAACACCTGAAAACCCGATTTTAGCTGTTTACCATTGCATTTTCCTGCTCCCAGCCCTCCATGCTTTCATACTTTTGGGTGCAGGAAAACACAGCCGTAAACTAGGACAGGGCCGTAGATAGAAGTGATCTATAGGGGGGGGGGGCTCAAGAGGTTGTAGGGGGGGGGGGCTCAGATTTTTTTTCCCTCTTTCTCTGACACAGAAGGATAAATTAGTGCATATTTACACTGTAGGTGGTATGTTTCTTATTAAATTGTTGTAATAACTTCATTTTATACTAAGAAAAGTATATAATGATGAAAATTTTGAGTGTATAACTGTTGCAAAATTAAACATCATTTAGCTTCATAGCATAAGGGATTGTTGAATTTTTTTTTTTTTTTTTTTTTTTTTTTTTGGGGGGGGGGGGGGTACAATTTAATAATTTGGCAAAATTGTAAAAGGATCTCAAAACTAAATTAGATTTTTGAACAGAATTTCATTTGAATTTTCGAAACAAATTCAATTAGTGACCTTGGAATCTTTTCCAGGGGGGGGGGCTCAAAATATTTTAGGGGGGGCTGAGCCGCCCATAGCGCCCCCTTAGCTACGGCCCTGCTAGGAGTAAACTGATAAATTCGCATTTTCAGGTGTTTTCTATCCAGATATGACTTGGAAGACCGATTGCGTTTTAATATGCAAATCGAGTTTTAACTAATTCTAGAATTTCAGCCATGAACTCGATGAGGTGATTATCTGTGCTACCGCCTCTCAATCTACGTGTGTCTATTTGAAAATAATATAATGCTTATTTAATTATAAATAAAAGTACTGCTTTTTGTAATTTTAGAGTTGAAGAAACTGAACGATTAGAAAACATTGGTGATAGAGAATGTGCATTTTATGGAATGAAAAGAAATGGTGAACTTACATTGTTTACAGCCGATTGTGAAACTAAAACTGGTGCACTTTGCGTAGGTAAAGGTGAGTAGAACGAATTTAATATTAGCTCGTTTCAAAAAACATTATCAAAATAGTCATATCTTATTATTTTAGCTTTGCTTGAGCAACTTTAATTTTTCTAGTACGCTACTTGGTATGGGTGTGATATAATTTCATGTGCATTAGAATGTGCGAATATGATTTGAACTCTTACTTTGATAACGTGGACAATTTTTGAATAATAGTTGAATGTTGAAAGTAGTGTGAAAGCGAATGAATTTTAATATGAAGTGTTTGTATAAGTGCACGGAGAGTGTTTACAGAATAACTTGATGACTTAGCAAGATTGTCGCACAACCCAACTAAGCCACGGCCTAGGGCCTTCTGCTAATGGGAGCCCAAAAATTAGTAAAATTATTTACAAAAGAAAAAAATATATTCTAGAAAACTGCATTTTTTTGCAACGATTTGCTGAAAACCAAAACATATTTTTATTAACTGGGCAACTGTATCTTAATATATACACTAAAAAGACAAAAATGTTTCTCAGTCCACGAAACTGTATAACAAATAACAAAACCACGAAGGTTATAAAAAATACAATATACCGTTTTACAAATTACTCATTATTCCAGAAAAATGCACTTTATCCTCAGGAACCTCAATAACCAATACATTTTCAAATTTTATTTTAAACAATGATTTACCAATTACCAAAAGAAAAAAAAATGCTGTTAGTGATTTTCTGAAATGTTTTTGAGCAATTTGTATGGTGTAATAATTAGTTATTTCAAATCGGAATATCAGTTTGTTTACTATTTATTCTCCAACATTTTCAATATGCAAGAGTAAAAAAATAATATGAATTTCATAATCTCTTCTTTAAGTCTCGAAAAAATATTTAGTTTCTGGGGTTTCTAAAAACATAAAAACACTTTGCGGAATGATTAATAAATTTAAAGGACACACATTTCTTTCAGAACTATATTTTACTAGATTAAAGCACATCTCTCTTTTTTTAGAATGTAATATCTGTAAATTATCCGAAACAATTCTGGTTATTACTTGCTTTGAAAGGCAGTTAGTGTTGAATTCAGACACTTTTCCCCGGGAAGGATTTCCGTGGCTACGGGAGAGACACTAAAGAGTTCCGGGGGGGGGGGGGGGATTGCCCTTGTGAAGCATTGAAAATACAAAATCACAAATTTTTCCTGAATTCAACATTGAGGGCACCGAAAAGATGCTGGACCTAGGACCCCATCCGCCCTTAATCAGGTTCTAAATTTAGCTATAGTTAATAATATGGTCAGTACCTGGCAGGGAAAATATTCACACAGTAGTAAATGTTCGTATTTAGAAGAAATATATGTTTTAGACCGGAGGCGGCAGCACAAAAAGTCATCTCATCGAGTTCGCGGTTGAAATTCCAGAAATGACAAAAACTCGATTCGTATATTAAAACGAAATTCCTCTGCCAAGAAAATTCTTGGTGGAAAATACCTGAAAACGATATTTGAACGTAGGCCTATTCATTGTGTTTTCCTGCATCAAAATGTATGAAAATCTGGAGAACTAGAAGCAGGAAAACGCAATGGTGAACTTATTAGTCAACCGATAAAATAGGGTTACCAAGATATGACTTGGCAGACCGATTGCGTTTTAATATACGAATCGAGTTTTAACTAATTCTGAAATTTTAGCCGTGAACTCGGTGAGTTGATTGTCTGTGCTGCCGCCTCCCGGTCTATTTCACTTGCCAAAAAGCATTTTTTAGAGGGATCGCGAGTTGGAATTTCGTAATTCATAAACGCCAAAGACAGTGAATTTGATTTATGCTTTCTTTGTTTCTTTTGTTGCTTTTCTCTTATATGAATTCACAGCTGGAGAACAAGCTTCTTCGACAGCTATTCCAAAGAAAACCAATAATAGAATTAAAAACAAATGAAACCGACATGGTCTTCGAGCAAACAGACATGCTGATGTTAGACAGGGCTACGTCAGAAAAGAGTATCTGAAGCATTTTGTGAGTATTTTATTCCTTCTACTTCCTATGGCGTTATTATTATTATTATTATTATTATTATTATTATTATTATTATTTAATATTGTTTTCATTCACACATCGAAATTACATTAATGAAAATATAGCTTCATGGTAAATTATTTTTATATGTTGCTTAAACATAGACCATTAAAATGGAAATTTTTACTCAAATTTGTTGAACTGAAATGCGAAATTTAGAAAGATCTTCATAATAACCTCCCAACTTATAACTTCCCCGTATACATACAGTGAAAAAAGGTATTGTAAACATGATGAAAAACCCATTGGGTTAATTTTAAATTTTGATACATTCTGGATTCTTTTTCGCTATTTTTAAACATATTCCATACGTATGCGTGTATTATAAGCGTATATTTTAGAATTTTCTCCTTGTTTTCAAGCCCATAGACGTAGAGCTTGTTTATGGTGTTTTTAAGATGATGTCGTTATGTGCGTGTGTATGTAAGTGAGTGAATTACGTTAGCGCTCAGACAACACGCGCTCTCTAATATTAATCGTATTGAACAGTTCTTTTAAAATATCTTGTTTACATTTCAATATTTTTAAACTTTTTTTTTTCATTAGGTAAGTGAAGCCGATCTTAAAAAACGCGGTTTTTTAATTCTTCGATTTTGTTTGCGTGTTTTTTAGAAGATACTTCTACTTCTACAACCGGTTGCGAAAGTAAAAGTATTCCCATTTAAAAAAAGAAATAACTGAAGAGAAAATCAAAAAAAAAAAAAAAAAAAAATCGACGATTGTAAAGATCGAGTACATATCTAAGATATAAAAAAAGCTATTTAAAAAAATAATTTTTAAACAGCTACCGAAATATATTATTCGTTATTATAATCTACCGAAATATATTATTCGTTAGAATATCGAAAAATATATTTCGGTATTCTAACGAAATATATTTTTTAAAAGCCTGTCCGATAGATTTAACATTAGTGAGTGGGTTTTTTCGCGTGAGTGCAGTAGATTTTTAACTCCAATTTGGTAAATATATTAACCGTTTCGATTCCTTTTTTTTTTTTTTTTTTTTTTTTTTTTCATTTTGAGAATAAAATTATTTTCATTTTAATAATGCTACAGCAGCTATCCAAATGGACTTAAAATTTAAATATTATCCGAAATCTAACGAATGTACATATTTTACTATTAAAGTCATATTTATATGAATATGATAATAATAAGTTAAGAAAAATTTTTCCGAGACACTTGGAAAACATCCGGTTACAACAGGGTTTAACAAACATTACAGCTTTCTAGTGTTTTTCGCGTTTTATCACAAATGATTCGTTCACAAAAGTAACCCATATTTCCAATTTAAAGAATGAGATGTACAGTGTCTCGCAAAAGTGTTTGTACTCTTAAAATTTTCAATGAAACAGTGCTCTAGTCAATAATTATAATTAATATTTCATAATGGAAATTTAATAAATAAAATCTATAACTTATTTTTAACAAAATTACATTCTCTTTTTTAAAAATAGAGAAAAAATACATGATGGCTTAAAAAAGAAAGGAATTAAAAAAAAGGAAACGTATAATATAAAGATACAAAAGTATACATGTATTCTTAATTATTAATGTTTTACTAAGAGGATAGAATAAACAATCGGCAATGGAAATTTGTTCGTTATGTTCTTAGTGATCTTCTGTGTTTGTATTTACTTATGAATGGTCAATGTCAAACCCGTTTAACATTGTAATAAAAGTTCATAAACTAAAATGTATCTGAAGTATTTTGTATTGTATTGTTTTAATCATTTTTCTTCTTAAGATTTGACAGAAGCAAGTGTACCATGAATGCTATGAATTGGGAATGACAGAGTATGACATGATGCAGATGGCTAGCATCGGAATTAGAGAATACAGATGAACAAAGGAATATGAATGTTGCTGCAACAAATTTTGTTAGAGCTTAATAAAATTATACTACAGTTTTTTTTATTCACTAGCCGCCGATATGTTATTTCTTTCGGGCAAAAATGTCGTCCCTAAAAAATAACGTTCCGCTAGATAAAGCAATCGTAAAACGAAACAAATACATCATTATGTGATTAAATACAGATAATCTCTACTGCAATTGTTTGAACTTCTAATCTTCTTCATTTTTTGTATCATCTTAAAAGGCAAAAAAATACAAATGCAGTGTGTTTAAAAACTGCATCTCAATTTATTTATTATTAATATTATTATTTTGTAGTTTTTACTGCCTTTTATTTAATGGTGGCAACTGAAAAACTCTGTTTCCGTAGAAAGTAAAGGGAAAATAATTGGATACAAAGAGATATAATAGATTATCATACCTTTTTGTTGCCATTTTCCCATAACTGAAAAAAAAATTAAAATCAATACTATTTTGAAAAAAATATAAATGAAAGATTTCTTGTAAAATATAGACCTATTATAAACTATATTTAACTTTAAGTATCCGTATTAATGTTGCAAACAAATAAAGGCATAAGAATTATTAAATAGCCTCGCTCTTTTTTTAATCGAGTTCTTGAAGGTCGACATCGCTTTGTGCTGGACTTGCGTATTATCCTGTGATAGTGACATCATATACATACTTTTCTATAGATGCTATTGACTGGATACATATGGCATCATTTTATATGAAATAAAGGCATGTGTTTTAAATCTTAAATCTGATTTACATAAATACAGGGTTGTTATAATTAAAATTCGCCCATTCAGAAGGCTCTAGAGAGGGTTCTGAATTAAAAATTTCACCAGTACGTAGTTGAAGAGACGCGCTCTGCGAAAATCGAAAAAAAAATAGTTAAAAATTTTGTCAATAGATGGCGTTGCACCACTATTTAAGCCGATATTTGCAGATTTCTTTATTTTGTAAAAAACAAAATACAGGAAGTTTTATTCAACAGTTTATAAACTTAAACTTTTTGAGTTCGTTATATCAATTTCGGTCAATCCAGATGAAACACTCAAAATTGCAAAATTTAACGCTTGAAAAAGATAACATTTTATTCAAATTTTCGACGAACGACGTCAAAGTGACGTCGACTTGAAATACCCTTCTAACCAACTGGCGATTTAAAACTTGCTGATAAAGTGCGTGTGTGATTTCTTTGACACTGGTACAGTTGTTTGTTTCTGAAAAGCATTTGAATCTACGCTTTGTGGAGAATGGTAACTTTGAAAGAAAAGGTACTTCTTATAAAGTTATTTTATCAAAATAACAGCAATGCAGCTGCAGTTCTTCGAGAATTCCGGAAATTAAAAGATATTAGACGTAGACCAATGTCGGATCGTGGAGTTCACCAAATGGTTAAAAAGTTGGGGGAAACAGGAAAACTCGACATTCTTCATGGCAGAGGACGATAAAAGGTGGACATTTCTGGAATTGAAGATATTGCTACTGCTGCCGTTGATTTAGCAAACCAGTCATCATTTGGTAATGCAAGTGTGCCCTTGCGAATGAAGTCGATTTTCCGATTTCCACTGTAAGAAAAGTAATGCGTCAAATTTTGCGCTACTATCCATACAAGATTCAGAGTGTACAACAACTAATATAGGGTGATACCGAAAGTCGGCTATCATTTTCACTACAGTTTCTTGCACGAATGAATGTGGACAATTCTTGGCCCTGGAATATTCTATGGAGTGATGAAGCGCATTTTTATTTAAACGGACAAGTGAACACACACAACTGTCGAATTTGGTCGAAAGAGAATCCTAATGTTGTCCAAGAAGTTCCATTGCATGCAGCGAAAGTGACTGTGTGGTGCAGTTTTACTGCTACGTTATGACAGGGCCATATTTTTTTGAGGATCTAACATCCACAGGACTCATTACATGTTCCGTAAATGGAAGAAGGTCTCTCAATATGTTGTCACATTTACTAATTCCCGAGCTGCATCCTCCGAAGCTGCCTTCAAAATATCGTGTTTATGCAAGACGGTGTACCACCGCACATTACTAGAACAGTTAGGACTTTCTTAACGAGCCATTTTACAGAAGACTGCATCACAAGTCGTTATTTTCAAACATCCTGCCTACCACGATTGCCTGATCTAACACCATGCAATTTTTGGTTGTGGGGGTTTTTGAAAGATTTTGTATCTAAAGACAGATGTCAGACAATCTTTGATCTGAAAGACAGCATTAGACTTCACATTCGCTCAATCTCAGAGGACAATTTACGCAATGCTGTGAAAACACAATTCAGAGAATGGAATGCGTTATTGATAATGGTTGAGGATTCATTGAGCATTCTTAATGTTATTTTCGTTATTTCATCGCTGTCGACCGACATGTTTTATTTTTGCTGATGCAGATTACATAACATGAAATTATATTCATTTTTCTGTATTGTTTGTAGTCATAGGTCAGGCACAAGAGCTGTCTGATTAGGTGAACTTTAATTATAACAATTCGCAGTTCGTCGAAGTTTGTCGAATTTTTTTAATTTGTGTGCTTCGTCTGAATTGACTGAAATTGATATAATGAATCTGCAAACATCGTCTTAAATATTGGCGTAGCGCCACCTATTGACAAAAATTTTAACTATTTTTTTTTTCGATTTTCGCAGAGCGCATCTCTTTAACTACGTACTAGTGAAATTTTGTTTCGTTTGGAGCCATAGAACCGGCTCTAGAGCCTTTTGAATAAACGAACTTTAATTATAACAACCCTGTATATACATTCCACCCCCCTCCCCATATTAGGAACGACACTAAATTCTGAAAAAGCATAATTCTTGTTTTATCTGGTGTTTCGATTTTTTTTTCTTTTTTTACGGTTATTAAATCTTAATATTCATATTAGATAATTTATAAATTCAGTCTTTTGTGAATTAATTTGTAGAAATTTTCGTTGACAAGGCCATATTCGTATGGATTTTGCTAGTTCTCGATCAATTAAGATGATGATAGAGGGAAGGGGGGATATTTTTCTGTCTATGATTTGTAGGAATTTTTTAACAATGAAAATTTTTAATGCATTGCAAATGACTTATCAGTACGAAATAATATGTCTATATGTCTTCATGCTTAGAGATGTGTGTGTTTCTGTACGTAAAATATTCAGCAGAATTTTGCAGAAATTTTGAGAAAATATTTCTGTTCGTACAATGAAAAAATAAAGGCTTCATTATCAGTAAAAAAATGAATTTTTAAAAAAATTCCAAAATCGCATAACAAATTATGAATCAGCTTTATTGAAAAGGAGATAAAAATTACTAAATTGAACATTGATTGTTTTTATGGATGACTCAAAATCGGCGGCAAACTTATGAAATCGAGAAAATGCGCGTTTTCCCGTTCAGTATAAACTAACAAAAAACGTAACTAAACAATTGAAAATCGAAATCTCAGGCACACACAAACCTATCCTCGTATATCGGAACCTAATTTGCAGACTTGTACGCAAAATAGGTTTCGCTAGCCTGCACGCGGTCGCACACATACATCTTTCTTTTATTAATGTATTAACTGACCCAACAGGCATTACCCGGGTCCGTGATAAGTCACCTTTTAAATATATCTAAAATCAGCATTGGATGATTTTATATTTTTAAACGAAAATCTTTCCAGAAGACTCTAATTGAGGGTTCCACCGAATTGGATAAAATATACTCTCGGATTTGTATGATTTTATATTTAAATGAAAATCTATCTAAACATATTTACAGTTGGAGCACCTTTGAGTTCAACAGCTCCATTTTTTAACGGATATGATTTTTTTGTGATTTTAATGAGAATTTTAAAATTGTGATTTTAACCAAACAAACTTTAGTTCGTTTGGACTCCCGTGATAGTGACTGCTGATTAAACTTCCAATTCTGACCCAAAAATTCCTGAGAAAATCTAATAATATTAAATGCAACCTCAAGTCTTCCTTCATTTAAAACATTAATAGCATAAAGTTGCGGTTCCCAAACTTTCTTGGTATGGGACTCATCTTTCAATGAAAAAAATTGTTACAATCCACCTTTAAGTAAAAAAAAAAAAAAAAAAAAAAAAAAAAATCGCTACACACTCAAGATAAAGTTGTATATCAGTATTTTTTGTGCGATCGCCATATGCTTGGCTATCCTATTCTAAGAAAAACGCAAAATTTCGTACGGAAGATACATTATCAACAAAAACAAGAATCAGTAATTTCATTGTGTGTAAGAGAATAGTCATTAAAACAATGCACAAACTACAAAGATAGTTAAAAATACGTTTAATTATTATGAAAACATAAGTTTATAATCAATGAGATTTCTAGTACTGATATTTACCAATGTGGGACATGCGTGTAACCAGGGGGGGTGCCCGGGCCACCGCCCCCCCCCCGCTCGTGCAGACCCAAGCTTGACATTTAAATAATAATCGAAATTTATATAAAACAAAAAAGAAGAAAAATGAAAGCCAAGTTAATTCAATTAGTTAATCAAAACTAACAGTCGATGTTTTGAAATGTGATAAAAGAAGAGACCCACATTCTTTTTTTTTATTATTATTTTTAAGAAAATTATTTTATTCATCTTTTTTAAAATTAGAATATTTACTCGAATCTGCATTAGTCACAGTAAGTCAAAAAGTTGGTTTTATAATCCCAATTTGATGTCTTTTGTTTATGGAAGTTTTTTTTAACGCCATTTAGTCGAAGAGCCGACCGCGCAAAACCCTAAGTCATCAAGCACAAGAAAAAATCCTTTATATTATGGAACAGTAGTCATAGGGGAATCTAATGATCCATGTCTTCCGGAAGTGAAGTGGTACATAATACAAAAATTAATACCACTAGTGGTTCACTCGTAGGTCTATCATTGTGTTTGCCGTACAATCAAAAGTATGAAAACACGGAAATATGGATGCAGGAAAAAATAATGCTAAGTCTATGAATCAACCACTAGTGGTAGGGGAGAGGGGGGCACGTTTGAACGCTCTAAATATTTTCCTTCAAATAAATTATTTAAAAAAAATGTATATTACATTACCACTGCTTCAAGGAAATAAGTATACAAAGCTGTACTATTTTGTGTGAACAGTACTGTCTAAGCAAGATATGTATTTTTCTCCCTCTTGAATCTACTTAAGAAAATAAAGTTGTAAGATTTTTGTTTGCAAACTTATATCCCTAAAATTTTAATTTATTGTTCAATAAGTAAATAAGGATATTAGCTTACGTTTATAAGCTTTGTTTTATTCAAATTTTTCAGCCGAATTGAGTAAACCGTTATAATGTTGAACTCCATGTGATGGGGCACCTTTGAACAGCGAAAAAACACCAAATAAATCGGTAATAAATAATTGACATAATTTAAAGAGAACACTTATAACTATAAAGTAAAGAGTTGATGTATCTAAATATTATTATTTCTGAAAAAAGGTTAATTAAGAATGTCAAAGAACATGGATTTATACTGCTAACAATTCCCTTACTGCACACCTAGATTCCAACTTCCAACCTCTATAAGTATTCGTGATGGGAAGTTTCAAATCTAAATTGATGTTGGCATTCATTTATTACAGTAGAACCCCGCTAATTCGGACCCCGATAATCCGGATCTCCGGATAATTCGGATCGGTTTGGTCACTTTTTTTTTAAGTTTGAGAAGCGATTGGCTAATTTTCATAACATTAACTTGTTTCATAGTCGTATTCTAAATAAAAAAAACTTTTTCTGACATGTTTTCAGAATAATTAAGCAAAGCAAACATTATTACTATCTGCAAAGGTTCAATAAGTTTAACATAAAGGTGTTTTTCTGTTAGTATGTTATATATTTCATTTTTTTTTTTCTAATTCTCCGGATAATCCGGATTTTCCATAATCCGGATTGGGTCTGGTCCCAATTAATCCGAATTATCGGGGTTTTACTGTAACTGCAAATCCTGGAACCTGGATACAAAATAATGATTCATGGTTTAACAGATTTCCAAACATTATTTCTGGTTTCCGTAACGGATAAAACGGAATTTTATATCAGGTCTCTTCAAAAAAAAAAAAAAAAAAAAAAAAGGTGAATGAAAAATTTTAATTTTCCAAAAGCATCAGATATCACATTGGTGTATTTCAAAGATATCGTAAAAAAGTTTTCACAACCAAACACAACTGGAGGGATACTTTGTGTTTTATCAACAATGAGTTTTGACATCAACTTTGATAAATTAAAGTTTGGTTAAATAACAAAAAAAAAAAAAAAAAAAAAAAATAGTAATTTTAATAAAATGTAGTTATTTAATTTTATTCATATTACTTTATATTTCTGAAACATATGCAATTTTTTATAAAAACTCTCAATATTTTCATATTTTATGCATTTGTTCAAAGGTGCCCCTTGCTTGTTCAAAGGTACCCCTACATGGGGCAAGTTTGAACAGGGGGGGGGGGGTGTTATACATATCTGCTTCCTTCGAAAATGAGAAATAATGCTACTCAAAATTCATATTAATAAGTAGGTTGGTTGGTTGGTTAAATTTATTTTTTGTGGACATATTTTGACATTAATAAAAATAACATGCTATAGAGATGAGACGGGCTCATTTTTTTTCTAACTTGAAAATTTTATTTATTCATGCATAGAAAAGATTGAAAGAATTCCTTTTAGAAATGAAACGGGCTCAGCCCGAGCCCGGGCCCGAGGCGGGCTTGGGCTCTATCTTCATTTTAGTCTTCGGGCCCGGGCGGGCTTGGGCTCTTTCTTTCTGAAATCGAAAAATTATTATTCACGTATAGAGAAAATTGAAATAACTTTTTCCTTTTTAAAATTACGTGTTGTTTTTCAAGTCATTTCAATGCTATTTTTATCAGGATACTAGAAATTGAGTTTTTGTATTTTAATTAGTTGAGTTTTGTATTTCAAAATAGAATTTATGATGTTTAGGAATTTATGTCTATTGCATTTCCGGCGATGATCTATTGAAATGACGCCAATGAAAACAAGCATAAACAATAAATTAGCTTCTAGTTGGATTTTCGTTTGTTGCAGAGGATATTTTTTAATTCGATCGTTTATTTATCATTTGTTTAGTTACTTAGTCATGTAACATTTAGAGAATGATTTCTTCATTTTTTATGTAGACCAGTAGTTTCAGCTTTGCAAATTTTTTAATTGTGCACGAATCATAATCGTTCTTTATATGAAAACAGCATCATGATTATTTTTTCTGTTTGTCATCATGATCTCTGCTAATGCTGAGAATTTCCCCTCGTAAGTAAACATATTTTCCATGTTATTGAATGTTCATAAATTCCATGTTAAAAAACAATTCTTCTTTTCCAAAAAAAGTATCGGACCTTTAAAAAAATTGTCCTAACGTTTTAATTTGCGTTAATTTTCAGGTTCACGTCAATCACGGGGAATTGTTATGAGAAATAAACTGATTATAGTTAAAAATGTATACATTTTATAGGAAATTGAAAACGTTGTTCGATTTTATTCAGCATACAAATTGTAATTTTTGCAAATTTTATCCATTTACTCATTACACTACTAATATGTCCATCAAATTTTCTTATGAAAGGACAAAAAATATGGGAATCATTTTAAATATGAAGCTCGTATATTTTTATTTGATACAAAATTGCTTTTTTCATAAGATTGAATTAAAATTTTTATTTGACAGCAAATTTTATGTAAGAATTTTTTTTTTAAATGAGCTATCACATTTGAAATAATTTTTAAATTGCATTTTTTTTTTTTTTTTTTTTTTGGAACTTGGGCGATCTGGGGCTCTGATGACAAAAAAATCTTTCGGGCTCAGCTTGAAATTCATCAGGCTTGGGTGGGCCTGGGCTCCAAAAAACAAGACCGAACTCATCTCTAACTCTTTTCCACTTTAACTCGCGTACTTATTCCTTTTACAAGTTATTTTAATGCTACTTTGATCAAAATGACGGGGGAACTAAAGTCGTGTTTATTTATTTTAGTATTTCATTGCTGTTTGAAATGAAAATTTCTGATAATTGAAGATTTATCTATCTAGCAGAATTATTTGTGGATACCTTTGTTTCATATCGATCATGTTTTATCTATGTTTATATATTTTACTTATCCATTAGATTTAGTTTTGAGCAACTTCTCATCCTTCTTCACGCAATGAAAAATTGCGTTTGGTTCCATTTTAAAAGAAGTACCACACAATTATACCTTCCGCAAATAAAAACCTATCTAAAACACTCGATAAGTTTTATGGGGTTCCGTTTTATTAGGTTTTACTACATAAGATATTGTTTGTACCCAACATGTTCAGGTTAAAAAATTTGGGCACCCCCCCTTCTCCATTCAAAAGGCTGGTTACGCCTATGTGGGAACATATATTAACACGCAGTTTGTCTCTTTACTTGTCTTTCAAAAGCAGCAAAGTAGAAAAAGCGTTCTCATAAGCACAAAGTGTTGAATTTCATCAAGGACCTCAAAACTGATTTAAGTATTTCTGGATATTCTGTTCGCATATTAATCTAGAAGGAAATTAGACTTTCCATTGAAATATTATTTCCTGTTGAAGTTGTCAGATTCAGCCAGGTGGGGAGGCCTACCAATTGGTTTGAGCTCAACTAAACCGATGAAATAAAAGATATGTATTTTGTAGACTCGATTATTCTGCGACCCAACAAAACAACTGCCGTGGCCCACCAGTGGGTTGTGGCCCGTAGATTGGGAACCGCTGGTATAAAAGTAAGACTGAACATTCTGTAAGTATGTGGTTTTTGTAAATAATGACTCAGGACACCTGGACCCGTCTGGTTAGCAGAGAGTTAATAGATGGGAAGTAAAATCACCCAATCCAAACTCGAAAATTATACTTAAAATCAACTCGAAACACTACTCAAATTTAATATAAAAAATTTCTTCAACCCGAAATCTCACACACTCAATTTGAACCCAAGATATTCAAACCCAAACTTGAACTAATAGAAAATGAATTTATATTTTAATACAAAATAGTCTTCAATCATACCATTAATATCAATTTTATCTTTCTTATACACTCATAGTTTTTTTTTTCTTTTGAAAAAAAACAAGTCAAGCTGTAGCAGACCCTAAAGAATCAAAACTGCACCGAACCCGAAACATTTAAGGTCAGCTTGAAACACAATGAAAAAATTTATCATCCAATCAACCAATTCAAACAGCCGAGTTGGCCGAGTTAAAAAAAAATAGGGTTACAGAACCCAATTCAGGACTCTACGTAAAAATAATGTGAAAAAAAGGGAGATAAAACTTGTGAAAAAACTTCCAGGAGGTTTTGTGTGTGTGTATATATATGTATATTTATATACAGTCAAACCTTGTTATTCCGACACTCTCAAGACCTGAAAAAAGGTGTTGTCATAAGCAGAGTGTCATGGTAACCGGAGTTGGAGAAAAATATGTTTATGAAAAGCGGTATTTTTATATAATTTAAAACAATTTTTAATTGACAACTGTTCTTGATTTTTTAAATAATGAAACATTATTAAACAAAATAAACACAAAAATGAAATTGAAAAGAATAACAATCAAATTCTGATGGTTTCCTATTTTTATTGTTACATAAAATGATGATTAATTAAGGTTTGTGTATCCCTATATGTGCTTCCTACAATTCTTTTTCTATATTATACAATGAATTTCGAACAATTTCCATTGTTTCAGAAATAAATAGTAGATAATTTCTGGTCGGTTCAATACAATACAATGCTTTGGTTGTAGTTGGAGGCTTATTTGGTTCCTTCTTTATATCACTTTTGTCCCTCTTGTCTGAAGAAATTTCTGTCTTTTTCTCTTTTAAAATTTCAGATATCATTGCATCTGGTGATGTGCTGACATCCTTATAAAAAATAATGAGCATCTAGACATCCCCTGTTATATCTTTTTTCCAGTCTAACAACTTCTAATGTCTTCTTCATTACCTTCTATACACTCGAGATCTGATGAACATGGATAAAACCAGCATGTTTGAAACAGTCACAAACTGAGTGAGTACTCGTAGATTGGAGGATAGAGAACGGACAAGAAGAAATCTCTCCTTCACTAATTTTGTCATTCATAAAATGGAGTTTTTTATTTAGATAAACAATTGAAAGGAAGTTTCTCCTTTATGTTGGGCATTTAAAGCACAGTTTGGCTAAGATATTTTTTACCACTTAATTTCCGTGCTTGTAAGATGGATTATGAAAAATGCACAACTTTCTTAAAAGGTTGGGATATCCAAAGTTGAAAATTATTGATTGACATCAAATCCAGAGTTTGTTTACATTAAAATCGTATACAGAAAATCTGGACTTTGAAAAACGGATAAACAAAGTGACGTAAAAACCAGATGTCGAGATAACAAAGCCTGACTATATATATATGTATAAGTGATAGCTTTAAAATATCATAATGATAAATTAAATATTTCAATGAAGTATATTCAATTCGTATGGTTCAATATTCAATTTGAAGTATACTCAATTCGTAACTTTACCACCAATCAGTCTCATTGTGTTAAAATAATAGTATTTCTATGTACCCATCATTTACATGGAGTTCCTTTGCCTGTGGTTTATTCTGTTGAGCTGTCTACATGATAGACCAGATGTTATTGCTAATAAGACTATCTGCACAAAATATGCTCACTGGTTGCCTGCCTAGTTATCTTAAACAGTAAAGCATTGGCCCTGTAAGCCAAAGATCTGGGTTTGATCAGTCTATATAATTTTTGCTTAGTCAGACTTATTCAATTCGTATTTCATTGAAGGTTATAAAAATATTATAAAAGTCACAACTGCTTATATCAAAAATAAAAATCAAGTAACCAACTCATGGCATAATTAAACACAAAGTCACATGTGAGTTATCAAAATAGATTCATCTTTATTAATCACTGATCAACATGACATTAAAGGAACTGATGTATATCAAATATAATATGAACATATGTATACACTGATTAAAATACAATGGACTGGGACAATTTACATGAAAAACAGGATGGACTGGGACAACTTACATAAACATTCAATAAACCCTAAAAGATTCCTCTGGTGATAAATATAAAATAAGTAAAAACATCACTGACCTAGTCATTGCAATAGATCATAAAATAAACAAGATGATAAAAACTAAAAAATTCCTAACTAAATATAAAAATGAAATAAGGAACATAAAACATTTTTAAAAGCCAATTTTAGACATTTCCATGACTTTAAACTAAACTTACATGAAAAAAGAAGACACATTTGTATTATAATAGCACATATAACATAACCATCCAAAATAATATTATTAAGTTAACCTGTAGAATTCACCTTTCAATTCAGCACTCATGAATATCATACTAGTATGATTTGAGATTCCATAACTTCAATTACATATAACTTTATTGGCAATAACTATGATACTAAAATTTAATGAAGAATTGAGCTACGATTTTTAGTTTCATCAAAAGATCTATTTTGTTAATCTAAAATTCAAATTAATAAAACATGTTTTCAAAAATCTCTGACATTTGAATTTTTTTGCTGGTAAAGATTTTAACTAATGGAGCTTGGTGGTTAATAAAGATGATAAACTGAAAAACTATGACAAAAAAATAAAAATAAATATATAAATGAAAAAGTTAATAATAAACATTAAAATTTTACAAGAGCAATAAAAAATCAAATTTAGATAGAAACAAATCCCCATAAAATAAAACTAATGAAATTTCTGTTTCATGTCTTGCAAGAAAATATACAAATTTTACATAATAGCTTTGCAATCTAATTTCAGATTTCGTTTTCTTTTCTTTCTTTTCATTATTTCAATTTGTACACTGAGTAAAATAAGTTGTATACTAAGTGAAAGAATTAAAGAAATAAGAATCACATAGAAACTAAGAAGATTCATCATGATGTTATATCCAAAGACTTCAATTATTAATTTGAAATACCAATTTGTTATTGCAAGACCTTTACAAAGAAAAATTCAGATCTAACAGAAGTTATAAAACAAAATAAAAGATAAATAAAAACTTAACTTCAAATATGATTAATAAATTCTATCATTAAAGTGTTTGATCAACAACACTTTAATGAACAGGAGTGAAGTAAACAGGAATGAAATTAATCATTCCTGTTTGAAAACATGAATTTTTGGATATTTTCATTTAGATATAGAGGGGAAAAAACAGATAAATGTTTTTTATATATTTATATTTTAATAAATATGATACTTTTTCAATTATAATCGATCACTCATTCGTGTTTGTCACATACTAAAAAATCAGTTAAAAACACCAAAACTTTATGCCTTTTTTGAGATAGGTTTGTTGCTTAGAATTATTGTCTTCCTTTTTATAAAAGAACAAAAACATTGATTGATTCTAATAAAAAATACCATCAAGTTTAATGCAATTAATAAGGAAAATGAATGGGACTGTATTAGACAGTAATGAGTGTAGATTTCAGAATAATCAAAGACAAATAATAATTTTGTCTATCAAATGTATGACAATAACAATTGAGAGATTCATACAAATAAAAAACTATGCTTTTTTTTTTTTAAATTTATGTATATGTGTATGATTTTTGATAAAAGTACTGTCTTTTTTCAACACTTCGATTCGACTAACATAAGAGATGCATTAAATGCATATTAACTAAGCAAAATAAAGAAATAATGAATTATTTTCAATCACTTTTTTTCTTTTTTAAACCTTTTTGAGAGATAATGACATTATTTTTATTTTATTTTCTGGTTACTATTTTTATTGTCAAAAAGAATAAATAATCTATAACAGTAATTAAAAAACAAGATTATATGAGAAAGCATTTTAAATGTAAAATTTGTCTAGTTAAAATGTTCTGTAATAAAATAAAAGCACATTTACATGAACCATTTTTACTTTCATGAAAATATTTACTAGTAAATGTTCTAAACAAAATAAATTTGACACATAAATTAATTACTTGGCTCAAAATTAGATTATTTGATTCATATTTGGAAAAAGCATTGCATTTTAACAAAAATAACAAGCTTTTTGTTTAACCTATGCTTATTTTGTAAGCAAAAATATCCTGATGAAAATTCAAGAAAATTTAACCAAGAGCTAAAATAAATTTGCAATGATTATCAAAATATAAGTCAAGAAAAACGTCTAGGATGCATAAAAAGGGTAACATAAAATCAAATAATTAGCAAATAAGAGTATGGTTTGTGTTAAAATATTCATCTTAATTTAAAAAAAATAATGATAATTAAAAAAAAATATTTTAAAAATTCATACAGAGATAGTACAATTAGATCAATCATACTATTCCTTTTTATGACAACTTCAATCTCCAGATTTAAGTTCCATCTCCTTCTTTTACCTCAAATCAAAGAATTTGTCACTTTTTTAAGGATGTTGAATTGCTTTTTTTTATGATGTAGACTCATTTGTATAAATAGATTTTATATAAAGAAAATAAAGACATTTATTTACGAGATTGTTCTTATAAAATCTGTTTTCAGAAACTTCTATTTAAACTTTTCTTACAAAACAATGCATATCTGTTTCAAAAGAGCAGCATAGAGAAAATGCATACCAAATAAGATGTAGAAACTAATACTAGGGAAAGCAGAGATGTTTTATCAGATTCTCTCAACTGTTTGAAAAAAAAATGTAAACTCTTAACAATGCAAGTGTGACTGTAACCTTATTTTCCCTTCAAACCTCAATCAGCAGCAAATTGTTCCAATAGTAAAATAATCCTGCAATTGCCCATTACTATGGTAACATTTCTTGTCAAGATAAATACTAAATTTCACAATTGCTGTTTTTAGCTTCTTAACACACTGACTGCCATGGCAATTTTGAGAAATCTGGCCAAAAATGCAATTTGATTTTATCACATTATCTTATTAAAAACTATAGTTCTAGTCTATAAATATCATCAAAAATCATCACCTTTTTTTTTTTTTTTTTTTTTTTTTTACGAATTATCTTGTAGTTGCTAACTATATTTTTTTATCGTTTTTAATAAATTTTCTATTCATACAAGCCAGCGTTGATTTTTTGTTTTTTTCCCAGAAGCCATCTATGGATATTAGCACTGATATATTCAGAGTTTAATCATAGCTGGACAAAAATGGCAAGTAAACACAGTATGAGATAACTCATAGTTGGCATCCTAGAGAATAGAATGCAATCTATGAGTTATCTCATAGCTGGCAGTCAACATGTTAATGGAAAAATCAATTGGGAAAATTTGGAAAATAATCAATGACTATCTCGATTTTGATTTTCGATGATGGTGATTTTCTTATTTGTTGAATTATTGGACAACCATGCATTATGGTCTTTTCATATTGCATTAATAATAGTTAAAATTGGTTTCTAAACTTGCATATTTTCATTTGTTTTATATTCTAGTTCTTTTTTTTTCTTTTTAGGTTATTTGAAAGCTTACAGAAATTTTTTATAAGGATGCATATTGAATTTTTTAAAAGAAATGCACAAATTTTATTAAAACCCATTGCTGAAAATTTTTTCTGAGGTGATACCACTACAATTTTTTGTTAAGAACTGTAGTGCAAAGTACAAGTGCAAAGTCTCTCTAGAGTGCGTGATACATAAATGAATCTAGAATTTTCAAAATTATAAAATTTAATGCAGGCATGAAGGAAAAAAAATGAGATAAACTTTTAAGATTGACTCAAAAATTAAAAAAATAATATAAAGAGAGCTAAACATGGATACATAAAACATCAAGAATGTTGTTTTTAAAACTTTCTGATTGACCTATAAATTACATAATAGGTTACAATAGAAAAAAAATGAAAATAAATACATAATTAAAAAAAAAAAACTATTTAGTACCATTTATCTTAAAAACATATTCAATCTTTTTGGGAATTGGCATATCTTTATAACAGTTAGATAAACAGAATAAATAAACAGATAGGCAGACAAGCAAACTATTTTAAGATTTTTGAGACATTTATAAGGGACCGTTGTAAATATCACCCTCCCCTCTCCCCTCAAAAAAATAAGAAAAAAATGATAGACTTATAATTGTAGTTTCCATTTAAAAGTTTCATATATATATATATAAACATGCAAACAAATTGTATAATTGCCTTTGTTTAAAGTTGACAAAAAATCTTCCAATAAATATTTTACAATTTACCACATTCTAATAAACATGAGTGTTTTTTTATATTACCAGCTTGTCACCTTGTATATATATTACATATAGATTTTATTTACAGAATATTTAACAATCTGAAAATGTTCAACTTTAAGTATTAATATTATGCTCTTACAATTGCTTGAATTGACATGACTTCTGCTATTTACAACATGTATCAATTATTTACAATGAATTCATGGAGATGTTGATATGTAACGATTTGGCTAGTCAGAAAGTTTTCCGAATGGAACAGCATAATATTAGTTCATAAATTTAATAATTTAAAATATATGCTAGTGGCAATTGATTCAGTGTAATAATTTTAAGACTTGGCTTATTTTCTATTAAAACAGTTAAGTTTAAAATATAACATACATCAAAATAAAAGAAATACATTTAGTATATCGATTTAGATATATTTTTTTCAAACTTTAAAAAACTCTTACAAGCTATATTGAAGTTAAGATAAATATATAAGAGCATATGATTTGGATTATAGAGTTTAAATAATGTGATTCTAAATCAGAAATGAATAGAAACTGCGGTGCATGAAATTATCATACTTAAATTATGTATCACTTTACTATTTGTCTAATAAAAAAAAAAAATAAATAAATAAAAAATATGAAAATAAACCAAAATTTCTATCCAATATTTAAATATTTATGTGGTAGATTGATGAGGAAATGGATTGTGAAAAGCATTTTTTAGCTTTCAAATTGTTTCATCCTTCCACACTCTCCCAAACACAACAGCAAATTGATAAGATTTAAACAGCTGAGAAGTTCCCTATAAATTGCATGACACATACAGAAGTTACATTTTTTTTTAAATAATAAGTTCAAATGTTAACATAAAAGTAAATAAAAATGATCAGATAAATGAGCAAAATTATTCCCAATTTTTATATTTAATCATAATATTTTGACAAAAAGTAACTAATGTTTAGAACAACATAAAAAATGCCATGTTTTTAAAACTTTCTGATTGACCTGTAAAGGTTTCTTATATTACAAACATTGCACTATTTTTATTATATATAGAGATGCATTAAAATATTGTTTTTAAATATTTACAAAGAAGAAAGAGAAATTCTTCTAAACATAATTTTTTTAAAATTGCATACATAAGTATATATATTTAACAATTTTATATTTAAAATCTTAAATAGTAATGTGTATAAGCCAGCATGTTGAAATAGGTTTTAACAATAACTTACTATAGTTCACAAAATATAGATGTAAAAATAAATAAATAACAAAGTCACATCAAAACCAAAATAAATAATTAAAGTTCTTCATAAAAATTAAAATTTTTCAAAGAAAGTTTATTTAAAATAAGATATTGCTAATTTTCAAAAGTTCACTTTTTAAATAGTAAATGCATGACTGCACAATCACAAAATTTTTAATTCTATTCCACATCACTTTTGCAAAAAAAAAAAAAAAAAAAAAAAAAAAAAAAAAAAAAGACATACAGTTTGACAACATTTTCAAGAGAAATATACTACATAATTTATTTTTTTAAATAAAGGTGTGAACAAAATAGAAAAATAGTCACCTGTGGCAGCCTTATAACAGAATTCATAAATTTTAGTTTTAAAAAATTATTTTATTTTGAGAAAAGGTTAAATAGTCATATACAATATACCTTATTTAATTATTATTTATTTTTTCAGGTAAAAGCTATTTGCAATAACTACCATGCTCATAATTAATGCATCTTTACTTTACCTTATCTCAGCATTCAATGTTGCAATAAGATAGTCTGAAGTTCATTCAAAAAATATAAAATAAACCAAATATTACAATCATTCAAGCAAGCGATTTTTATCTTAAATGAAGAAATTAGTTAATAATTTGATTAGTAATAGCAAATGTTACTGTAATGATATAAATGAATGGCATAATTCCAATTCATTTCTTTATAAATAAGAGACTGACATGAAGCAGTTTCAAAAAATATTATTTTCAAATCAAGGCTTAAAAAGTAGATGAAAATTACAAAAATATATGATTTTTGCATCATATATCTCTCTGTACTTTTTTTCATTAATTTAAAATTGTTATACCAACTTACTGATATTATTTTAAATTTATCATAGGTTAAATTCAAAATAGAATTTCTAAACTAAAATGTTACAGTATTAACTGTCAATAAATGAAATGGCCTCAGCCATTTGTTTTAAACAACATTATCTGAGATACTAAAATTTGTATCACAAACATAGAAAATATCTGCACTTAAAAAAAAAAAAAAAAAAAAAAAAAAAAAAAAAAAAAAAACTAAATAATTTAATGTATATATATATATATATATATCATGGGGAAGCATGTCAAGAAATGGAAATAAAATTTTAAAAACAAAAGAAAATGATTATGTATTTGTTTATGTATATACTCTGTACAGAAAAAGTCATTATAACCTATAGATTTTTTCCAATATTTTTTTTTATATTATAATTCTAATAGTTTTCCGAATTCTGACCGGCATACATACAAGTTAAATTTTGGGTTGAACAACAACAAATGCCTACAAAATCCTGTTCATTTTTTTTTCCTTTCCAATTTTAGTGGATATGACAATTGTGAAACAACATGGAAAACCCTTTTAGCTCAACTAAGAAATTAATTTAAAAAGTGAAAATATATCTATTTAATAAATTATTGGTAGTATCAGAAATCCAGTAGTAGAAATTGTCTAGCACAGCTGGGGGTGCTGCAGATTATATTAAACTTTTCAGATTAAACCACCAGCTTTAAAAAAAAAAAAAGTTGAAAATTACTTTAGGCTCTAAATTTATGATATTTATTTCATAATTTTATTATATTTTCTTTATAAAGACAATTTTCTTTTTTTAATTTTATGGGATATTATTGTTTTAGTAGGCTTAATCTATCACTATTGGGTCTTGGGTCACAGATAAATTTTACTATGCGGCAGATTGACACAGAAAATTCTGTTTCTGGTCCAGAAATATATGCTCAATATTATGACAATAAAGGTTTCTACATACTGCTCAATAAATACAGTAACTGAATACCCCAAAATGTCTTTTTACAAAAAATACAATTGAAATGTTAAATTAAATCTACAGCACAATTGAAAGTGCTCTTTTGCTGATCAATTTTTAATCTATTTGTAATTAATACAATTTAAAGTTCATAAAAAAAAATATGCTTTAATATTTCAAATAAATTCCTGCTACTTTTTTATAACCATTAGTGTTAAGGGTGTATTTTGATTCAAACTGCTTATTTTCCGGTTTATTTTTAAATTCGTTTTTGCTCTAAAATGCACCAAACTGGCAAATTGTCTTATTTAGAAAGTACACAAGGTGCAATGATTGTTGATTCTTTGATAAATGCAGAAAATATTGCAAAAAAAAGCAATCAAAAACGACCTTTTGAACCGACTTTTCCAAAGCGGGATATCTGTGAACGAAAAAAAGGGTCATACTGAGAAGATAATTGTTTACAAATCAAATTCTAATGAATTTAGCATAAAAAGACATCACACACCACCTCTTCAAAAATCTCCTCAGCAAATTTCATGTTTCTACTTTTAAAAATGTGTCCTAAATTGTATCTGAAAATTTTGAGCTGTTGAAGGTGGAAAAGCATTTTTTCGAATACACCCTTAAATTCTTATGAAATAAAGAGCATGCATAAGGAAATCAGATATCAGGATACAAAAGCTAAAATGCAAAATGCAAATGCTGATTCTGTTTTCCTTTTCACAGTGGCGTGGATCTAAAAAACTCTTTTCTCCCTTTGATCTTCTTCATAGAAAAAACAAATTGAAGATTTTTTGCAAAAAGAGGAGTGGAAGACACTTTTAGAATGCTGAACAAATTTGAAGTTAACATTTATGATTTCAAATGCATTTTGCAAAACATTCATTAAAGTTGCAAAACATTCATTTTCAGAATACCGTAATTTCAAGAAAAAGCGCTATGGCACATACAGTTTAAAATATCCTTAATGCAGTGCTTATGCTGGGTTGCAAGGATACTTTGATTTTTAAATTTTTTCTGTAGCGATATTTATTGATAGTCTTCGCATTTGAAGTTCTTCAAAGGCCGCTAGGTCCTTTTCATTTTAAGTGCTAATGCACACTGCCATTTTAGACATCGATAAAGCACTCAACCCTTCTTCCCAGTATATTTTTTGCACCCTCTGTTATTTTATTTTATTTATTTTATTTTATTTTTTTTTTTTTTAAGGCAAAAATGAAAGTTTTAAAAGTATTTTGTTTGCATTTCACTTTTATTTTTGTATTGGCTTGTTAAAATTGATCTCTACAAAGGCCATTTTTTACTTTTTTTTTAATTTTGTTTACTGGTTTTGTTTTTTCATTAAGATATTTTTGCATGCAGAACTAGTTTGAAAATGAAAGTGTCCTCATTAAACAAACCTGCAAAGGAAATTGAAAAAGTAGAAAATGGTCTTTGATGTAGATTAAAGTAGATCAACTGCAGCTAGCTAATGAAAAAAAAAAATAATGAGATGCAAATGAGATGTCATAAAAAGTTTCTTTTACAGGATGAACAATAACGAACAGGTGTTATCAAATGAGTGAAATAGCCCTTTAATCTGTCCTACCCATGCAAAAAACAAATGCAGCAACTGCACACTGATTGCATTTTGCTGTAAATTTATTTATTATTATATTATGATTGTTTACATTTTTAAGGAAATTTCCATTACAGAAAGATTCCACACAAAATTCCAATATGGGTCTAGATAATGGTAACAAATTCTTGCAAATCATGTACGATATATAATTAGATTTGCTGCAGTCTTGTGACCATGTATTTCACATGTAGTATATTAAGTATCCAACTTTATACTTAAAGATAGAAAACCAACGATTATAAATGCACAAATAAAGTAAGAAAAGAAGAGCAACCCTTTTCTTACTTTATTTGTGCATTTATAATCGTTGGTTTTCTATCTTTAAACATTTTTGCTTAAAGGCTTTATTTGCTATTTTAACAGCTTTATACTTAATGATATTTTTAATCACTGCACATATAAAAATTTCATCTTTATTTTAAGTAATAGAGGAACTAACAAAATAACCTTCTGAAAATTAGAAAATACACCAAATATATGTGTACAAGTATTTATGATTATTTTTAATATCTGTTTACTAAAGAATAATGAAAGTAATGAGTAATAAATACTTTCTAACAGGCAGTGAGTTTGAAAGTAACAAATAATGAATAATTTCTAATGGGTAGTGAGTTTGAAAATAACAAATAATGAATAATTTCTAATGGATAGTGAGTTTGAAAATAACAAATACATGTCAGTGTTCATTTAGTCATTACTTTTACAGCACTAATAATGATAAGCATTCATTTAAAATTTTACCTACTTTACAAAAAACGATGTAGTAAAATTTAGTATTTCCCCATGAATATTTTAAATGAATAGCAGCTTATTCCATTAGGTTGAATTTATGGAAATGAGAATATTTAAGGGTTTCATTACAAATCAGAATTTTAATAAAAATGTTTGGACACCAGGACATTAAGGCATTTGTACACAAAAAAGCCTAATCAAGTGATAATAATTGATAAAATTTATAGGAAACTCTAAAAGTAATTGCTGAAAACCACTGTCTATATAACAAGAAAAGAAAAGCATAACAGGAGATATGTAGCCTCAAAAGCTGCACTTATTTATTGATCCAATAAAACTTTCTTACATGAAGTTTTACAGATGTGTATTTTGAACTTAAAAAAAAAAAAAAAAAAAAAAAAAAAAAAAAAAATCTACAAAAGACTTTTTTAAAACATGATGTCTTAGATATATTACTCAATAAAAAAATAAAATAGAATAATTATTTAAAAAAAAAAAAAAAAAAAAGAATTAAAAAAAAGTTAGGCTTGGTTGTCACAGTATGATTGCAAAGACATTTGTGCTTGCATAAATAACCCAAAATTGATGAATTTTGATGTTGTTGTATTTAATGAGCAATATGTTACAAATATTGTTATAATTTGGGAGAAATGAAAGTTAACAATTGAAAAGGAAATTTTTTAAATTATCTACTTTGTAGACTTATAGAAAAAATTGTGATTTGTGAAACATACAAATCTATTTTAAAACATTATGATAGCTAAGAACAAGAATAAACTATTATAAAAAGTGCAATAAACTATTGGCATTAGCTCTTTTTTTTTTCAGAAATACATATTTTTTAAGAATCCCTTCATAAATTGATTTAAAGATTAAAGTATATTAATTTTTTGTAACAAATCTTTTACTTTGCAATATCCTTGTGAAGTAGAATACTATAAAGAAATTTACATGTTAGAATTAGTTGGAATTAAGAAAAAAACTATTTTATAATGTAATGCAAAAAAAATATGGGGTCATTCCATGTCATATCAACGTGGGGTCTGGACCTCGACATCTTAGATTTTCATGATTTTTGGTTTATAGTTTGTATTCATGGAGTATATGAAAAATCTAATTTTTAAACTTTTTTTTCTTAGTGGTTTTTTTTTTTATGGAATTTTAAAAATTGCCAAAAATAACAAATTTAACCAATTTTGCAATCACAAGATCCTCCATAATTCTTTAACAAATTGAGCTAGAGAGCTCCTTTATGTCTTATTTTAAAGCTATTTTTATTAGCTTTAATATGATATGTAACACTAACTATTTTGAGTAAAATATTTTTTTTTGACAAATTTTCAAAATTTTTGAATTTAAAATATTCAAAAACACCATTTTTAATTTTTTTCAAAAAAATATATGTTAATGTTTGAGTTTTTGACTACAATTATGTAAAATTTCAAGATGGAGAAATGATGGGATTTTGAGTTATTAATTTTTGAGTAATAGTTATACATAAAAATTTTCAAGTATGAAGGAAAAATTAACATTTGTACAATTTCTTTCCATTATAATTCACACTTCTTTTTCATTAAAAATTTCATGCTAAGCATATTCAGCTCTAAGGCATGGAAAAACTATATATTTTTTAGAAAAAAAATTAAAAATAATGTTTTTGAAAAGTTTAAATTCAAAAATTTTGAAAATTTGTCAAAAAAATATTTTACTCAAAATAGTTAGTGTTACATATCATATTAAAGCTAATAAAAATGTCTTTAAAATAAGACATAAAGGAGCTCTCTAGCTCAATTTGTTAAAGAATTATGGAGGATCTTGTGATTGCAAAATTGGTTAAATTTGTTACTTTTGGCCATTTTTAAAATTCCGTAAAAAAGAAAAAAAACCACTAAGAAAAAAATTTAAAAAAATTAGATTTTTCATATACTCCATGAATACAAACTATAAACCAAAAATCCTGAAAATCTAAGATGTGGAGGTCCAGACCCCACATTGATATGACATGGAATGACCCTATCTAAAATTTTCAAAAAACCATTCTTATTCAAAAATTAATAACTCAAAACCCCATCATTTCTCTATCTTGAAAATTTCCATACTTGTAGCCAAAAAATCAAAGATTAACATATATTTTTTGAAAAAAATTAAAATGGTGTTTTTAAAAAATTTAAATTAAAAAATTTTGAAAATTTGTCAAAAAAATATTTTATTCAAAATAGCTAGTGTTGCATATCATATTAAAGATAATAAAAAGAGCTTTAAAATAAGACATAAATGAGCTCTCTAGCTCAATTCGTTAAAGAATTGTAGAAGATCTTGTGATTGCAAAATTGGTTAAATTTGTTACTTTTGGCCATTTTTAAAATTCTGTAAAAAAAAAAAAAAAAAAAAAAAAAAAAAAAAAACCTACTAAGAAAAAAAAATTAAAAAATTAGATTTTTCATATACTCCATGAATACAAACTATAAACCAAAAATCCTGAAAATCTAAGATTTCGAGGTCCAGACCCCACGTTGATATGACATGGAATGACCCTACCTAAAATTTTCAATAAACCATTCTTATTCAAAATTTAATAACTCAAAACCCCATCATTTCTCCATCTTGAAAATTTCCATACTTGTAGCCAAAAAATCAAAGATTAACATATATTTTTTTGAAAAAAATTAAAAATGGTGTTTTTGAGAAATTTAAATTCAAAAATTTTGAAAATTTGTCAAAAAAATATTTTACTCAAAATAGTTAGTGTTGCATATCATATAACAGATACTAAAATAAGCTTTAAATTAAGATATAAATGAGCTCTCTAGCTCAATTTGTTAAAGAATTATAGAAGATTTTGTGATTGCAAAATTCGTTAAATTTGTTACTTTTGGCAATTTTTAAAATTCCATTAAAAAAAACCGGCTAGGAAATTTTTTTTTTCTTAGTTAGATTTTTCATATACTCCATGAATACAAGCTATAAACAAAAAATTATAGAAATCTAAGACATCAAGGTCCAAAAATTGCATTTTTTTCGTTGATTTGACATGGAATGACCCTATGTGTGTATGTATATATAAGTGAATCTGTGCCTTTAACACAACAGAAAAAGAAAATTTACATACATTTCAATACATGTTATCAAAATTCATTTATATTGAAACATACTTAGTTTATTTTACACAAAACATATTTCATCAACTTTTTTTTCACTTTTTTATGTCTATTTGACATACAGAATCAACAAAATTATCAAATTCACTCATGCTTGTTTCAAACATTTCAATTTGATTGGTTACCTCTGTAACCTGATCTTTCAAACTTTTTTGGCTGGTAAGAGAGCATAAAGGCGGAGGAGTTGATTGGAGGAATGTTTCTAAATCACTATCACTGTTATAGTTGGCAAATGGTGGTTTCTACAAAATAAATGGCATGAGTATTAATAAAAAAATTTTGCATGAAGAACTTGTGCGTAATTTGAAAAATCATCAAAATACAAATTAAAACAACAAAAGAAAAGAATGCATCAAACATAAACTATGAAATAGAGATGGGAAATATAGTTAATTTTGATTAACAGGTTTCATTGTTATATTCTTGCACAGGTAACAGGTTCCAAAAACCTGTTATTTTTGTAACATATAACCAATTGATGCATATGATGTCAACGGATGTTTTAATTAGAAGACAGTTGTTCAAAATGCTTGAAATACTTTTTGGATGCAATTTTAGACACAGTTTTTCTTTGAAATGAATTTACACCATTAAATTAGTTTGTGGTTAAAAACTTTAATTCTGCAAAGCAAAAATTTATCTAATTATTATAGTATAAATTTCATGCATTTTTAGCGTTTCTTTTTCTTTTATTATTATTTTCACTAAAAACACATTTTCCATTGCTGTGATTAAAACATTGAAAATTCATAAAATCGAAAGTATCATAACTCAGTAAATTTTGGTGATATAAGAATCGATTTTTACTATTTACTTGTTAGAACATGGAAAAACATTTTCTAAATGAAACTTATGATGGAACCGAGACATTGTATAAAATTCGGAATTTCTTAACCTTTTAAAAATGCATTATTTTAACATAAATCGATTTTTAAAATAATGCAGAACAAAATGTAAAAGATTTTTGTAACTTGAACCACACCTCTAAAACTAATGGTTATTAACTATAGGTAAACAATAATAAGAGATACTCTGTATAACAACAGACACAGCTTTAAAAGCCCGACTGTTAAAAAAAAGCAAAATTGCAGTCATATCCATCAACGCATGAATGGCAAGAATATGAAAATATTATTTATACACTTTTAATCAAATTCAATTCATTCAAATAAATTTCTTACACACAAATATGTTTTTCAAATTAATTACAATTGTATTAAAACTAATTGACTGGGAGTTGACAGCAGGTCCGTAGCGACCGCCCCCCATACCCCCCATTTGGGGGGGGGCGACGAAGCCAGGGGGCCCCTAATCGATTCTATCGACCTTTTTACCGAAGTTTATTTGTAGTGAAAATTTAAGAAAATACTTCTTTTAAATAATGTTTTTACTTTTTCAAATCGAAATTTTCTTATCCAGGGACATGCGGGGCAGTTCCCCCTCGTGCCTCTTTTTAAAGGGGCCCCCAATAATTAGGATTTCCATTAAAGGATGCCAAATGCTTAAAATGTGCCAAAAGTGGTCAAAATTCATAAGTTTTCAAAGATTTAGAAAGGGAGTGTGGTTCCCCTTTTCCTCTCTGTTTCCAGTATTCCCTCCAAATATGCAGAAAACGAACTATATCATTAGAAAACAAATGATTAAAATTTTATTACAACCAGGGTCCAAGGGCCCGACTTAGATTGTGAGGGGCCCTGGGGTAAACGTAATTTGGGGAGGCCCCCTTTCTACCTTTTTGATTTTTTTCTTGAATAAAACAAAGTGTCTAAAACTAAACTTTATACTAATTGTCTGTATATGTAAATTTCGTACCAAGTACTATTCGCATTTGTATACAGAATAGCACAAAAGAGATAACGTTAAGAAACTATTGAATACATTTTTTCTTCGATTATGGAAATATAAGGATAAATGTGAACCATTAAAATGTAAATACACTTGTGATGTAACTGTTACATTGAGGGGAGAAGGGGGGGGGGCATGAGGTTCGAAAGCAAAGGAGATATGAGAAAAGAGCCCCATAAAGATTAAAATAAACAGATAAATAAAGAATTTTGGTGACTTTTGGCCTTTTTTATTAATTATCCATAACAAAAAAATTCTTTTTGCCCTTGGGGTGGGCTCAATCCGGAGACCCGGCGTCCGATGCAGTTGCCCTGCATGGGCCTTACTTACTCAGGCCTTAATTATAACAACATAGTATCGTATAGCTTTTTAAATAAATTTTTATTAATGTTTCCTCCTAACTTGGTAAGTTAAAATCATCAATTATGACCAATTTTTAGCCTTCTTTTTTAGACATCTTGTAATGTACGTAGGTAAGCAAAGTAAAAATTTGCAAAGAAATATTTGTGTCAACCAATTTATAATTTTTTCTATAATTATCAAATTAATATTCTTAATTAAAGTTGTGACCAAATATTTGGTATCTCTAATATATAGATGTGAGCCCTATCGAGTACCAAAATTTATGCCTGCATACAATATGTTTTATTATTATTATTATTATTTATTTATTTATTTATTTATTTATTTATTTGTACTTGCCACTTCTGCATTATTCACAAAAAAAATCTACAGACAGCTAGAAGGGGGGGGGGGAGGGCTACAGAATGATGTTTACTCCGGGGGCCCCATATCCTTAACTGGGCTCTGTTTTTATCAAAAACCTTGTTTAGATTTCAAAAATGAAGAAACTGGAAATCCTTATTTTCTTACTCAATTTTTCCCCCTCTCTTTTTGGCCATGAGTTTTTGTATATAGAGTTGCTAGCGACAAAAGGGTGTTTTCTTTTGAAACATCTGAATATTATGTTCTTAGGAGATAGGTCATTCTTCACATTAACTGCACAATACTAATCTGTCCAAAAAGTTATAAAAAAAGCGCGTGAAGCGGAAACTGAGAAATTATTTTAAATAGCGCACGTATAGACAATTAAGAAGGTTACTTTATTCGCAACAAAATTGTCAGTATTTTTGTTTGAATCCTGTTTTATATTATTTACTTTTTATTTGGGAGTGAGATATGGTCAAAGTGAATCCATTTATGTAAATATTATAAGTAGTTATTAAATAAAAGTTTCTATTTTAAGTTCATACTTCTGATGCAATTTTTTACACATCTAGTTGTCCAATTTAAATTTTAACATATTTTCACTTAAAACATTAGTTATTCAAACATGGCAAATTAATGTTTCAATTTGCCACTCAGCTGCAAAAAAAAGTTGTTGAAAACATTACTATTGGAAAAAAATTTCTGCGATTCTTTGACGAGATTTGCATTTTTTCTGCAATCGTTTGACAGAACTTGCATTTTTCTGCGATCTTTTGACGAAAATCACATAATAATTGCAATCCTTTTGATGAAAATTCGCATTTTTTTCGCGATCTTTTTGAGGAAAATCGCGTTTTTTTGCGATCTTTTTTGAGGAAAATTGCATTCTTTTCGCGATCTTTTAATGAAAATCGTGTTTTTATTGCTATCTTTTGACGAAAATCGCGGTTTTCCTCACGATCTTATGTGGAAAATCGCGTTTTTCTCGAGATCTTTTGACGAAAATCGTATTTTTATTGCGATTTCTTGACGAAAGTAGTGTTTTCCTTGCGGTCTTATGATGAAAATCGCGTTTTTCTCGAGATTTTTTTAATGAAAATCGCGCTTTTCTAGTGTTATTTTGACGAAAACCGCGTTTCTCTCGCGGTATTTTGATTAAAAAAAAAGCATTTTTTTCGCGACCTTTTGACGAAAATTGTATATTTATTGCGACCTTTTGACGAAAGTAATGTTTTCCTTGCGGTCTTATGATGAAAATCTCGTTTTTCTCGAGATTTTTTTAATGATACTCGCGTTTTTACCACGCTTTTATTAACTTCACCTGTATGTTTGTGAGTTTGTAACTCTCCTTATTTTATGTATGTTCACCGATTACTCCGAAACCATGCAACCGATTAACTTGGTTATGGTGTTAAATGAAAGACGATGCTCTCGAATTGGTACCACTTCAGTTTCATCGAAATTGGTTCAGTACTTTTTTAGTAATTAGGCAAAAACTAATAAAATTAGTGATTTTTCGCTAATATGATTGATTTTTCGTTGAATACGTTCACTGAATGGAGTGTAGACAGCATGGCCGAGCGGTCTAAGGCACCGGATTGAAGTTCTGTTGTTCGAAAGAGATTGTGGGTTCGAACCCCACTCCTGACATTATTTACATCTATATAAAAATTAAAAAAAAAATTCCGTATTGCAATTTTTATTTTTAACCGGCTTCAGAAAAAGAAGAGGAAGTTATCAATTCGACGCGTATGTATTTTTTTTCTATGTATGTTCACCAATTACTCTGAAACTATCCAACCGATTAATTTGGTTTTTGTATTAAATATAAATATAGTTTAAAAAAACTAAAAACCACGCTTTTAAAGTAATCAAACTAAAAAGTGAAAAATAAATCTCTATAAATAAAAGGAATTCCGAGGATAATTAATTAATTAATTAATTGAGGCACAGGGGAAAGCAAATCTTGGCAATGCGCCAACTCGGTCCAGAGGAAGCAAATCTTGGCAATGCGCCAACTCGGTCCAGAGGTATAAAAGCAAGATAGAAAAAAACGCGCAGGTCTGTGCATTCAAGTACAACCACCCATATGTATATGCTGAAAGTTTGTTCTGACGCTCACCCGACGCACGTGGAGTGCCGATGGTCCGGGAAGCGTACCATACACATAAATTATTAAATAAACCTTCAAATTAAGCCCGGCGAAGCGGGCTGGGTATGCTAGTATAGTTTAAAAAAACTAAAAAACATACTTTTTAAGTATATCAAACTAAAAGGTGAAAAATAATTCATACAAAAAGCTGTAAACGAAAATAGATGAAAAATACTATATTACTATAAAATCATTGTTATTATAGAAATCAATTAATAAGCAATAAATAAAATTATCGTGGAAAAAACGCGTGGGGTGCTTCTTAAGAACTGATAGATGGAGCATGGTAGATGGAGCACCCCACGCTTTTTTTCCACGATAATTTTATTTATTGCTTATTAATTGATTTTTATAATAACAATGATTTTATAGTAATATAGTATTTTTCATCTATTTTCGTTTTCAGCTTATAGTACGAATTATTTTTCACTTTTTAGTTTGATATACTTAAAAAGCGTGTTTTTTAGTTTTTTTAAACTATATTTATTCTGGCGTTATTTTGACGAAAACCGCGTTTCTCTCGCTGTTTTCGTATTTATTTCGTATTTCATAAAATAGCATTTTTTTGCGACCTTTTGACGAAAATAGTGTTTTTTCGCGATCTTTTGACGAAAATTGCATTTATTGCGGAATCTTTCGACGAAATTCGTTTTTTATTCCGCGATTTTTTTTTTTTTTTTATGAAGATAGCATTTTTTTCTTGATCTTTTGGCGAAAACCGCGATTTTCTCGCGATTTTTTGACGAAAAATGCGTTTTCCTCGGCAATTTTTAGCGGAAATCTCTTTTTTTTCGCTATTTTTTGGCGAAAATCTTGTTTTTATTGCGATCTTTTGACGAAAATCTTGTTTTTCTTACGATCTTATGCCGAAAATCGTGTTTTTTCAAGATTTTTTGCACGAAAATCGCGTTTTTCTAGCGTTATTTTGATAAAAGTAGAACTTTTTCGCTACCTTTTGACGAAAATCTTTTTTTATTCCACGATTTTTTTTATGAAGACCACGCTTTTTTCGCGATCTTTTGACGAAAGTCGTGTTATTTCTGCAATCCTTTCAAGATATGAAAAATAAAAAAAGCGGAAAATGACAAAAAATCAGGAAAATCGCAAATCCGTGGACGAATCCCATGCCTACATAGTATTCTATTCCATTCTTCCATGCATTAGCAAATGGGTCTTTTCGCGTAACTGAAATAGCCCTTTAAATAGCAAACTGCTGGAATTATGTGTTTATATAATCTATTTAATTCCTATACTTTGTAATAAAATCTTAGCATCATGTGCTTATTTGTAAAATTGTTTTAGACAAATTTTATTTTAACGTTATTAATTGATCTTTAAGCAATGCATATGTATTTCGTATTTTCGCAAAGTTATGAAATTTATAATAATTTTAATAATGATTTAAAATATTTATGCTAACTATTAAATTTGTTCATTACATTATTATAATTTGAAACTCATATAGAAACTTCAATATGAGTTTCAAATTATAATAATGAAACTTTAAATATTTCTCAAAAAACTCAGTTTAAAGTGGGGGGAGGGGGCCCAAAATTTGTTTCTTGGGGGGGGGGGCCTCAAAACACCTTGCTACGGCCCTGGTTGACAGCAAAGACAATCACCTCATCGAGTTCACAGATAAAATTCTAGGATTAGTTAAATTGCGATTTGCATATTAAAACTGTCTGCCAAGTCATATCTTGAAATCCCGATTTAAAACGTTGACTCGTAGGTTTACCATTGTGTTTGCCTGGTCCCAGTCTTTCATGCTTTCATAACTTTGGTTGCAGAAAAATATAATGGTAAAATTATGAATGAATCTATAAAATCGGGCTTTTGGTATTTTCCTCCAAGATATGACTTGGGAGACCGATTGCATTTTAATATACAAATCGAGATTTAACTAATCTTAGAATTTCATCCAAGAACTTGATGAGGTAAATGTCTTTGCCACCACCTCCCGGTCTATACGTGTCCTCACAAATTTTAAAATGCTATTTTCTTTTTTTTTTCAAGTAGATTAAAAACAAGAAAATTAAAAAAAGCTTTCATCTCTCATTTTTTAAGACGCAATAATGACAAAGGGAAAAAAAAGAATAAAAGGAAAGGAGAAAAAAATAATAAATCATTCGCCACTCCACTCACCAGAAAAAAAAATCTAGTATCAGAAACCTCCTCTCAAAAATTCGAATATTTAAAACCAAATAAACTACCATCTGCCAAGCAAGGGCTGAAACTAGTCTTTTTAAGACCTGGGATAAATATGAAATTCGCCCCTACCCCTGCCTAAGCAAATTAAATTTGCAGAGGTAATATTTATAAGTTTCAAATAGCTGACATTTAAAAAGCACAATTATTAAATATGTTGTACTGAACAACATAATCAGCTTTGTCAAATATGGATTCATTAAAATCCTGAAAATGGAATCGAAAGGAATAGCAAAACATTCTGTATTATACAGGCAGGATCCTTATAATCCTATATCATTTGTAGATTCCAGACAGAACTATTTTAACAATATCATGCTAAACATAAACTTGAGAAAAATTGACAAACAAAATCTTCATTTAGCGCCGCCCCTGTCCCTTTTGTCTGTTGCCCGGGGCACATGCCCCCTCTGTCTGCAATATCCACCCCCCCCCCTCCTTCACTCCACCCTGGGCAAGCGAACGCAAACTCCAAAGAATCCGAAATTAAAACACACCTTTACACTACAGAAACCCTCTACTCATATCCATTGTTCGTTCAAATCAATCTCATTTTCCTTTCAATAAAAAAAAAAACGCAAGAACTCTTTTTCACTTTCGTTGCAAAATATTCTATACCACTCAATTTGTTCCACAAACTCTATTTAACTCCATGACAAATAAGAGTTATTTTAAGTTTTAGCTGGAATTCATGATTTTATAACTCTGAAGAGTAAAACGATCTTTTGTTTCATACCGATACTTGGAATAAAATAACTGAAAAGATAACAGAAAATCAACAAAAAGGAATAATAAAATATGTGTTTTTTCTAGAACTTAGAGGGAAAGAAAAGAAAGCTTTAAAAACCGTAACTAATTGAAACAGTGCTAATAGCTCTGCTGGGAAACACACTCAAAGAGGAAGATCGGCTGGTTCATTGCATCCATTGAGTCGCTATAAGCATTTGAAATATGATTCAATTTAAGCACAATTTTAAGCTCTTTTTTTTTTTTATTATTATTATAATTTTAATGCATACTTCTAAAAAACGATTGTTTCAAATCTTTGTTTTTTAATATGTTGCTGGGATTGCGTTCTAAATTTAACAGGGGGTTTCCGTTAATCTGTTATTAAATAATGAACTATATAACAATAACATTGTTATTTATTCATTATTCGATGGGCTACGTTAAATAATGCCCATCTCTACTATGAAACACTATCCAACACTCCAGAATACTGTAATAAGGCTTCACTATAAGATGAAATAAAATATCTAAATAAAACAATTTATTAGTTTATTAATCCTTTTTTATATGTCCTTTGAAAAGCAGGCCCACGGAGGCTTGATTTAGGAATTCTAAATCAGTCAGTACTTGGACTACATGTTTGTTGGCAAGTCTGGGGATCCAAAAGACACAGAGTTTTGTTGCTTCGGACTATTTAAACAATGTATATCATATTATTTCGACCAGGAGACTCTAGAACAAGTGGGTAAGTTTGATTGGAGATCGCACAGAGGGTTTCATTTAAAATCTCCTTCAAAACATATTTTTTCATTAAATTAACAAATGAAAAATGGGTTTTTTGGTGCTATTTTGGAATTTCTTCACCAATTGTGAAAACCGGAACAAAATATTAAATTCTTCAATTAAATGTTGCCTTGATCGCATAGATTTGTTGATTTCTTTGTCAGAATCTCCAGATTTAGTGAAGGTACACAAGTAAATAAAATTATGAATAAAAGTAAAATATTGCAAAGCTTAGCATAAATTTAAGGGAGACCAAACTGGTCACCAAAGGCGGCTCTTAATTTAAATGAATAATAATTTAATAAATATAAAAAAATATTTCATTTTGTGTCAAAATAGATGATAAATATGATTTAATATGATGAAATAAAAACAAATAAGCAGGTTTTTTACACGATCTATTTAATCCATTAATGTATGTTACATACATTTATTTCAACTTGCATGCAACATTTAGAAGAAATCAAATTTCAATTTTAAAATTTATGCTACTGCAAATTTTTAAGCTTCTAAATATTGCAAATTTTCAATTTTTACACCACTGTAAAGGGAAAAAAATTTACTTTTAAATGCCTTTTGTTATAAAGCTGTATCTCAATTTATTTTTGAGATATTATTTCTTTTGTAGTTTGTAATAACAATTTTGTAATTGTGGCAACAGAAGTACTCCATCTCTTTTAAAAGTAAAGGGTAAAAAATGAAATAATTTTTATATCTATTTAAACTTGCGTGGCAACAATGAGAAGAGAAAAAACAACAACAAAATGAACTGATGATTTAAAAAATAATATTTAAATTAAAATAATGATCTTTTTCGAAATTTTATGATTTGTTGTGTGACAAGAGGTATTCAGCTGTAAGTACACAAAATTTGAACTCTCTGCCGTATATAGTTTTTGAGTACAGACTCTGTGACAGACAGACAGAGGACAGAGACAAATAGGGTTTTGTCAGATGAACGATATCCTAAAAATGGGAGGTGATTCAATTTTATTGGTTGAAAAGGATCTGGGCACTGTGATGCTAGCAAAGAGCAGCAATCCAGACTCTATAGCTAAAACCACAAAAAAATGAGAATTGCATCTAGCTCAGCTTTTTAATCTTAAAGAGTGTCCAAAAATGATATTTGAAAGTAATAAGTTATATTGCTGGAAAATAAAGTTATCAGGGACAAACTGCTGTTAAGCATTAGAATTAAGGTTTTAAAAAAATTAGATGGGACTTTAAATTTCAATTTTAAATTAAAGTTTTTTTAAAAGGGGTTAACTTTATCCTTTCATACATACATAGCTATTTAAAACAAAAATAAAATTAAACACTTTTCTTTTTGTATGAACAATTTAATAAATTTTTGTAATGTTTTAAACACTTTCATGCAAATAATAAAACATGATTTTTAATAAATCTAAATTACTAATAGTATAATTTTATCTGCATACATTTGTAATTCCCACACATTTTATCTAATAAAAGAGCATTACCACAATTAAAAATGCTTTTAAAATTTATTTTTTTACTTAACAATTTTTTTTTTTTTTTTTTAATCACAGAGAATTAAGATTTGTTATTCATCTTTTTATACATAGATATGCAAAATGCTTTCTTTTAACCTGAATGATAAGTTACTATTTATAAAATATAAAGAATGTTCTCTACTATTCTGTGCTATTTTATACTTTTTTACATTCAAACATAATGAGCCTCTCACAATGTTTACTCACCATGATTCACAATGAGATATCCCCTAAAGTAGTCCTTGGCAAAATAAACTTTATCATGAGAAATTTATGTCACTGTTAATCAACTAATTAAAAAGTAGAAAAAAAGAAAGAAAGAAAAAGAAAATGCAAGCTAACGAATGAACCAGCATATGCACAACATTAAGCTTGCAATTTACTCAACATACATCAACAGTAATAGGATGAATAATCTTGAATCTTCTGATATTTTTTAATGCTGTTGTTTAAGAAAAAAAAAATAGTTCTGAACAATGCAAATTTTTCTGACACACAGCACATCTTAATTTGTAATCTATGAAGTACTAAAAAGTTCCCTAAAAGCTCTGTCTATAAATTTGGCTTAAATCTCCAATTTTGACAACATTTTCTAAAACAACCTTGCTCTTTCTAGAAAATTCTAAAAAATTAAAAAATAGGTATATGTAATACATATATATATATTATATAAAAAACTATTAATTGTAATACAGTATGCATCCTTAAAACATGAAAAAATAAATTAAAAAGAAAATAATCGAAACTTGTAGAATCATAGTAGATTCATCAGATACCAAATACTATAACTACAAATAAAATGTGTAGATTCATCTTAATATCAATCATAAAAAAAGCAAAATATGAATTTGCAGTTACCATTACACATAAAACCGTATTAAAGAGGAGAAAACAACAAAAAATTAACTTGAATTTTTTGATGAAATATCTAATAATATTCGGCTAACTACTAATTCCAGGGATACCACTATTGTAAGAGATAGAACACACATAAAATAATCTTTCTTCTTCAAAGATAGTGAGGAAAAACAAATGATTACAGCTACAAGAGAAATTTATTTATTTATTAATTTTTATTTCTGAAATATATTTTGATGGCTAACTACAGTCTACATCAATAATAATAACATTTTGATACTCAGAATAGCTGTAGATATCACTTAAATGGCATATCAAAACAATATGAGCACTGAAAATTATAATACAGAACCCACAGAGTAAAATCTTTAAATAAGAAAAAAGAAAGAAAGAAAATAAGATACGGAAATTTAATTATTGTGATTTTTTTTTATTTTAAGAATTATAAAATACAGTGGAGCATCGTTTATACGATGCCGAAGGGACTACCGAAAAACGTCGTATAAACGATAACGACGTATAATCGATTTTCACTTCCAAAACTAGAAATAACTTTGTTTTCACTAAATTTTAATGTTTAACTTGATGATTTGCATGATTTTTTAAATTAAACAAACCAAAAAAAACAAATAATCTTAAAAACGGGGGGGGGGGGGGGGGGGGGGATTAGTAAGCAATTTAAATATGCGTACCTTTATTTATGTTTCACCGAAAGGTTCCTCATTGCAGATCATCATTTCTTTTCCATTTAAAGTTAAAGATTAAAAAAACCCGCGTGGCCAACTAAAAGTCGCCAATACTGATAACAGTTAGAAGGATAGTCTATTTGCAACTTAACACAGGCCGGGAAAGCTGACCATCCTCGAAATAAGAATGACCCCTTCCAGTGTAATCTGTTACACGTAAGCTGATTTTTCAGACTAATCGAACACCAGCCCACATTTTTATAATGTGGAGAGCTCTTTGGTGTCATTCATAGCAGCCAACTTCCGCTCGTTCGCAAAATATATAAGAAAAATAAACAAAAATAAACCTATACAAAATCGAAAAATCGATGTATAAACGATTTTGGGCATCGTACAAAAGATATATTTTTACATTAAAATAAATAGGAATGAATCGGGACCACAGTAAAACGTTGTATAAATGTAAACGTCGTATAAGTGATCGTCGTATAAACGATGCTTTACTGTATGTGTTGCACATGGTACATGAATTAGATCTTTTCTTGAAAACATTTACATATTTTTACTGTGTGAATTAAAAATAACTTGCAAGTAAAATCTAAAAAATGAAATTTTTAATGCAGTCAAAATAAGCAAACATTTTTTATTTTTAAATATATGTTTTGCCAGATATTTATGAAGAGAGTGTGTAAATTTAAGGATGTTGAATTTTTGAGATTACATTAATAAGATTTTTTTTTTTTTTTTTTTTTTTTTTTTTTTTTTTTTAACAACTTGATACTTTAGAAATTTTTTTGAGTTTAAGAAAAATGAATTTCTGATAATAATTTTATGGGTAGTTACATTTTTAATTTAAGAAAGTAAAGAAAATGATTTACTTCCAAAAATGATACCTTAAAAATGGAAAAAGATCTTTCAAAGAAAAGAAAAAATAATAATAAAATAAAATACCTAATATTAATGTGCAAATATGTCAGAATTAGAAACTAGAGATACAAATATAAATTATACATGATTTCAACTAAAATGATCCTATATGTTCTTACCACATCTAGAAGAACAAAATCACTCCCATCTGAAGTATCACTGCAAGATAACCTCTCAAAGTCTCTTTCTATGCATTCTTCCTTATTATTGGTTTCGTGAATATAATTTAAATTTGAGTCTGTTGTAACAATATGATTATCAGGTGACTTCTTTTCACTAGTGTTAATTCTGGATAAATTTAAGAAAGGCTTCTCAAGGAATTCCAACTCAGGAAACACTGGATCAGGGAAACTGCTGTAGGAAGCAAATGCACCAACCTTTTGGCAGATATTAGAGTTTGAGCAAGGAGATTTTAATCTGAAAATAAAAATTCAACTTCTTAAAATGAAATTTGAGCATTTTTAGCTATTTTCAAAAACAAAATTTTTATATCTATTAAGTCAAATGGTATATAGGAATTCATAACTTTTATTGATCAGATAATATAAAAAAAACAAAATTTAATTTGCTATTGAAACAAAATGTATAAAATTTCACTGAATTATTTTTACTGAAAGGATGCAAAAAATCTATTAAAACAATATGTATGTACAGAAAAAAGTCACTACTCCATTATGAATAACCATTTGTGCTAAGTCAAATTTACTTTCATCTTAAATAATTGAAAAAAAAATTTCAAATTTTCATTTTTAGTAATTTATAAAATAATTTATATTTTATTTCACTTAAATCTATTAAATAGAAACTGAATAAAGCCAGGCATTGCTGCATAGTTTTTCTTCTTGGCTTTTATTTTGTGAAAAGTTAAATTTATTTTTGTGAAATTCATTATATTTTTGTGAAAAATAATATTTTGTAGTCAAAGATGAAATCAGTTACTTAAACTAAAACCAAGCATGTATTAATGATATTTTTGTAAAGAACATCTGCAGACGTTTTCCTTTCTGGTGAATTGATTTTGTTTGCAATTAACGCAATTTTAAAATCTGAAAAATTAAAATCATTAATGACGAGTATGTGTTTGGGAATGAAACTTTATGACCTCTTCAACAACATGAACTAACATACCCATTTACTAAGATATAGATTTTGATATAATATAAGCATAACTTAAATAAATATAAATCCACAGATATAATGCACATATTAGAAACATTAAATAATGATACATACACTCAACAATTACCTTCATATATGCCATTAAATTTTTTATATCAGAATGGGAAAATATTCTTTTTTTACATTAAAAAAATTACACAGAAAAAAAAAAAAAAACATTAAAATTTTGCTTTTTAACTGGACAGTCAGGAGGTTAAATAAAACTTTGTGAACAGTCCCATTTTATTAAATGCAATTAAATGAATTTTATTAAGAGGAAGTTAAGGAAAATGCCTGTTGTTTGAATCTATCCCTGAAAATTAATGTTATATAATGTTATGTATTAGCAAATGAATGTGCAGGAGCGTGCCTAGCGAAGAGGTGTTGGGAGTGTAACCCCCCCCCCTTCCACTTAACTAGAAGAGTTGGTAAAATTTAGAATAGTCAGAAAGTTAAGACACCCTGCAAAAAGTCTCCTTTCCCGTTGTCAGTATCATTTCAATTCTCTGTTGTCTGTCTTTAAAGGGGAAAGAAAGAACTTCTCACGGAAGATTGTGTATGATTCTGTGTGGGAGGGAGGGGTTGTCAGAGAGTAGAGGTGATAGAGAGAATCGTGTTTCTGAGAATTTGAGACTTTCATGAAAGCAAGGGGGGGAGGAGTTGTTGCAATCTCTATTGTAAGTTTTCGCATGTAGCATCTTTAATTGCTCCCTTCTGCTACGGACTGACTCTTAGAATTTGGTGACCTCTTGGCTCTTGATTTGGTGCTAGTTATTTGAGGTTGCTGCATTTAAAAGATGACGTCATGGATACAGAAGAAGAGCAATTTGCAAAAGTTTGTTATTGACGCATAATGGCGGATAATTCAGTGAAAATTTTATTGCACGCTGTAATCGCGTATACACACATTTCACAGAAAAAAAATACATTTATATCGCCGTATAAGAAAATTTCATCTGAATGAAAACATCGACCTCCAGAAAGGAAAACAGATTCAATGTACAATATGTAGATATTTCTGCATTTCTCTTAGAGGCTTCCTTGCTGAGGGGGGGGGGGACTATCACAAAGCCTCTCTCATCCCCAATCTTACAGTCGGCAAAATTCAGTTCACACACACCCCACCCACTAAAACAGCCTTCGGCATGTCCCTGTGAATATGCTTGCACACACATAGAGAGAAAAATAAAAATATGTATTGAAAAGTCTGTATGTGAAATAATAAAAAGGGATAACTTCATCATTTTGTTTTAATATATTTTTAAAAACACAGCAAGTTAGATCAGGGTTGGCAAAGTGGGCCCAGCCCAGAAAAACCCACCCGGGTTTTTCTGGGTGGGTCCACCAACAAAAACCCACTGGGTTTTTGTGAAAAGTGGGTTTTTGCTAAATTTCATTTCTGAATCTGCAAATCCTTCCTACAGTATTTAGAAAAAAATACAAAATACAATTTAACTTTTAAGCCCAAAACCTAGGTGGTTTCTTTTATCAAAATTACATTAAAATAAATAAATAAAAATAAGTCGTATTTATGGTAATCAGGTGATAGTTTATGTCAGATTATTTATTTCTTAAATATGTTTTATTTTTTGAAATACACAATTACAATAAAACAAAATTTCCAAGTTATTTTTTCCTATCCACGATTTTGCATGCATAAAAACACAATTAATGCATACTTTTAATCTTATATTTTCCCCATCAAAATAAAATGTTTAATGAGTTCTGAATAATATCTTTGTGTTTGAAAAATAACAAAAAGTAAATATCATACATTGTTTAACTGTACTCTGTATGCACGAGTACGTTGAAACGTACACTTTAAAACACAAATTTTATTTTCATAAAATAAAATATCTATGCTTTAATTTAATGTAGGCTAAGAAAAATATATTCATTTAAAACTGGAAATAAAATTAAAGAATAACAAATAAACATATTGTTTTTTACAGAAAGTCGTCACTCTTGATTTTTATCGTATTTCCAGCAAATTAAAAATGTAACGAAATCCTAAAAACATTGAACAAGGATAATTAAATTTTAAACTAAAAAAAGAAAAATACATATTCATAGACTTAAAAAAATGCACTTGTGAACTGTTGTCATCTGACCCATCTATCAACTTTCAACTAACTTTTATATATATATATATTAAAAAAGGTATTTTTAATTGAAATTATGATTAAAAAAAAATTTGTAGACTTACCTAATTAATGCCACTATGGAATGTAATGCTGATATTCTATTTCAAAAAAATGTTTTGAATACATTTTTACTTCAATAACTTTAAAAGACTTTTTATTTAACACCTTCTAAAACAAACAAATTACAACAACCAGAAATCAAAATGGCTGACTGTTCTAAAAGTTCAGTCAAAAGATTGTACCAGTACTGCCTTATATTGGTAATTCTTAATATTTTAGATTAACTGAGTAAAACAAGTACTGTTCACATGTGCCCCCCCCTCTCCTTTATATAAAATGCAACTGTTTGTCACAAATTTGAGTAATTTTACAAGTAATGTTTCACTGTATTCTGTCTTCCCTTAATATATTTGAAATAATTATAATTGATCTTCTTTTATAGTTTACCAATCAAAATCACATTCACTTTGATTTTTATGGTAATATTTGTAAATCTTTACTAGTTTTTCACACTGCTCTGAGCCTAGTCTGTTACGCAATTTAGACCATATGAATCCAAATGTAGAAAAAATCCTCTCGATGGAAGCAGAGCTAGATGGAACAGAATGCAGAAATTGGAAAAAACTACAAAAATCGGAATCCAACTTGTCATTTTTCTTATTTTGCACTTTTTCTTTAAGGATTTTCCACCATTTTGAAGCTGAAAATTCTGATACAATATTTTCAGAGAAAAGTGATTTAGGAAAATAGTCTATGTCTTTAATTTTGAATGCCAGTATTGCAGGTAACCACTCTGGATGATGTTGCATTATCCATGCTTCAGCTTCTTCCTCTTCTGTTGAACTAAGCCTTTCCCCTCTAAACTTTGCATCCATTATATTTGCTAAGAAGTGCTCAGGTCCAATTATCTGTTTGTAGCGTTTCAGTATAACTTCTTTGTGCTGTTTCAATTCATCTGATTCCATCAAATTTTTCCAAATCTCAACGGAACGTGACAGTGTGGTTGTATCTTTCTGCATTTCATCAAGGGCTGAAGATATAAGTATGAGCTGCTTGTTCAATTTCAAACACTCCTTGTAAATTGAAACATTATCCAAAATTTTTGCAATTCGTGAGTCAAATTCATTTTGGTGCTGAGATGAGATTGTAACATATTTATGATAATTATTTAAAAAGCTTGACATACACTCTTTATGCGAATTCCAACGTGTGTTGTTTGGTATTTGTGGCATCAAGCAATCATAATCTTTAAGCCAACCATGAGGTTGATGATGATTACGGAAATATTTTTGAACCTCGACGACTTGATTCAAAATGCTAGAAGGCGCAATATCTTTCCCCACTAGATTTAAAAAATGTGCGGAACATCCAAACATAAGTATATTAGGATGTTGTTCCTTAACAAGATCTCTCATTTTTTCCATTTTATGCTCATTGTCTGTACAAACAGCAAAAACATCTTTTCCAAATTTTGTTTTGCATTCTTCTATTGAGTTTAGTGTGATTTCTGCGCAGTATTCAGCACTTTTTTTTTTAGACCCCGCGTCTGTAATATTCAACAGGTATGCATCCTTACCTGTATGCAAACTGGAACCGATGATTGGGTCATTTCTTACATTAGACCATCCATCTTGAAGTAACGTAATGCATGTTCCATCCATTTCATTTTTCATTTTTTGCTCTATTTTTTCTGCTGCTTCATTTAGCAGAGTCCCTCCTAACTGTTTGCGATTAGGTAAAGAATATCCTGGTCTCAATGTAGCAATCATGTCAATAAACTGGGGGCTTTCTACAACACTAAATGGAATGTTTGCAGAGTAGAAAAATGCTGCAATTTTCCTATCAATAACGCCATGTTCTTCTTTTGAAGTTTTCACTACAAAATGTGACATGGAACCTTGAATCATTCGTTTTTTCTGATTTGGATTCGCAAAATCAGTAATATCATCAGTATCGGCAGAATCTTTTTCACTGGCAGATTTATTTTGATCAGCAACACAGCTGTTATCTACATTTTGTGCTTCATCCTGCCTTTCTCTGGCTTTGCACTTTTTCAAGTGATTTCTCACTCTTTCAATTTTCCTCGATATTAATTCTTTACAATATCTACACATAACTCGTGTGTCATTTTCTAAATTAACAACTTGGGACCATTCAGTTGCTATTTTCCTTCCTCCACCGTGATTTGACATTTTAAATGAAAAAAGTAACTACGCAAACTCCAAAAGACAAACTAAAATCAAAGCATAAAATTTATACCATAAAAAGAGAAAGACTAACTGCAGCTTAGACTAAAACCATATGCTACTGTGAACATAAAGAAATGACTAAAGATTCTTTTCATTAGTCAGCCAAAATCAAAAATTGCTTGTGATTGGATGTAATTAGAAGAATGGAAAATTGAAATTTCCGTCATGGAAACAGGTGTTCATTGCAGACGACTGACGCCTTTCATTAGAGCGCATTTCTGAACGAACATAAAAATTTTAAAATATTTAATTTATAATTTTAAATTTTATGCATACAAATCGAGAAATTTTTGCTGATTTCAGATATGTAAATTTCTTCATCAAAGCTCAATTACAACTTTAGATATTAATTACTATTAATTGAATTATTATTGTTTTAAATATAAAAAAAAGACTTCATGAATGAGTCAACTAGTTTGATTTGCTTAAGTGCTGGAAAGAATAAAAACTATTCAGCTGCAAGCAGAAAAAAAAGAAAAGCTAAACTCTCCCCCCCCCCCTTACTGTCAAAAAAAAAAAAAATCATATCTCCTACGTTAATTGACCGATTTCTTTTAAATTTTCAGCAAGTTGAAATAATAGTAAATTAGGCTGTGTAACAAATTTTTATTAAAATACCATAAATTATTAGAAAGTTTCATTACCTGCCAAAAAATGCCTAGTTACTGCAAAGTAGGAAACTATCCCTGATTTATTTTTGTATGTTCATCATCTGCCTGGAGAAGGGGAAATCGTAAATGTTTACACAATCAGATCATTCATTATCTTAGGATGGATAATATGTTTTGCTTTTCACAAAGAAACCACAAGTATATTTCTTCTCTTCTCTCTCTTTTTTTTTTTTTTTTTTTTTTTTTTTCTTTTTTACATTTCAAATATCTACTTCAGCTTTATTTATTTTTAAGCATTATCTTTTTGCAGTACTGTTCAGTGTTCAGTACTGTATATTTCTGACGTAAATAATTTGCGGGAAAAGGAAGTGGCTAATTATTCTTATCTTTTAAAAAAATGCAATATTTTTATTTTTTAATTAATTAATTTATTTTTAGCAAATAAACTGAAAACAGAGGTTTATAATAAAGTACAATAAAACTTACCCGTAATCAAAGTTGGGAAGGGGCATAAACTCATATTTTTCCAAAAATATAGTTTCATATATTTTTTCCGCGACCTTATGTTGAAATTAGTGCATTTTGCGATATTTTGACAAAAATCGCGATTTTTTGGCTAAAATTTACGTTTTTCACAATCTTTTGACTAAACTTTTGCATTTTTCGTGATATATGATTGAATTCGCGCTTTACGTGATCTTTTGACTAAATTTGTTTGTTTTTCGCAATCTTTTGACTAAGTTCTCACTTTTATGCAAATCTTTGACAAAATTTGCATTTTTTTATACAATCCTCGGATGAAATTCGCATCGTTTACGCGATACTTTGCACTATTTTCACTCTTTACCGCGATCCTTTAGACTAGTTGCGCGCATTTCCGTGATCTTTTGCTTAAGTTTGCGCATTTTCGCATGATTTTTTGACAAAATTTGATGTTTTTCCGCGTTCCTTTGACAAAATTTGAGTTTTTTTCAAGCAATCTTTTGACAGAATTCGCGATATTTTTTCAACGTAATTTTTATTCGACGCCTGTAATGCTGTAACTTTTGTTGCGTATATACGTAAAAATTACGGATAAATCTTAATACTTGCTAATGCACCTCTGTGGAAAAAATTCGAAATTCGGAATCGCCAAAGTCCAGAGGGTTCCGGATTTTGGAATTTCTACTGCATTAATTATTAATAGTTTATAGTACCAGTTAATAAATTTACTCTGATATTAGTATTAAATTAATACTAATGTCAGAATAGAATAAATTTATCAACTGATATAAATAATATTAATTATAAATAAATAGATCGGATGTAATTAAAAAAAAGTAACTTAATAAATAAATATAGTTTTAAATGAGTAACACACACATTTTATATAAATAAATAAATGTACAGAAGAAAAACTAAAACCCACAAAAACCCACAAAAACCAGAAAAACCCACAAAAACCCAGAAAAACCCACAAAAACCCACAAAAACCCGGGTGGGTTGGGTTTTTGTACAAAAACCCGGGTTTTTGCCAACCCTGAGTTAGATACAATTTTTAAACTGTAATTACTAATTTCCTCACTAGTTTCAATTGCACACTTAAGCAGTCTTTTCATGTAAAAATTAATTTGGATAAAATTTTTATTATTATTCTTTATTTACTTATTTCACACAAAACCCTAAAAAATTTAATAATGTAATCATCTAGAGAAGAATTACAAAGAAAAATTGCAATGAAATGAAGAATTAACAAAATAAAGACACAAAATTCTTCTGCATTAATTTTTACCACAGTTTCAAACATACAAGTATGTTATATAAATGCATATTATATACATAAAATACCTTTAATTTAAATAATATGTATATAACATTCATATGTAATTCTAGGTTTAATAATTTTCTAAAAACAACAACAAAATATCTTTCATTTTAGAGTTAGATATTTAAACCAATAAGATTTTACTATTGTTCTTCAGAATAAAAGTAAATATTTTTACTGAATTAAAAACAAAAAAATTTATGTGGAGTTTACCTAGAATCTCAGAAGAAAATGAAAGTTAAAATACCTATAATAAAAAATAAAAATAACATTTTTATTTTTTTAATGTAGAAAATGTATATTTTTCTGTAGATTTCAAACAAGAAAAGTACTTAGGTCGCAAAATTAATCACAAAATCCTTCTAGATTAACTTTTACCATAATTTCAAACACACACATTATATAAATGCATATTATTTACATAAAATATCCTTAATTTAAATAATACATATATATCATACATTTATCATACCAAGTTTAGTAACTTAACTTTCTAAGAACAATTACAAAATATCTTTCATTTTAGAGTTAGATATTTTAACAAATAAGATTTTGCTATTGTTCTACAGAATAAAAGCATAGGGTAACATCCCCAGTAATTGGCATGCACCAGTGATTGGCACATCATACAAACATGTCCTAAAACAAGATTTATATCCAGTCTTTTAAAAATGCAAGACCATATACCAGTTATATGCTCATTTACATTAAAGGTTATAACCTTCATTTATGCAACTAGATGACAATAGTGCCTAGGAAAGAGAAACAATTATGGCTTGTATCAAATTAGCCATTTTTGTTGCAAATGCTTTTTCTTTCGCTTAAGGAAGGCATGCTTTTCAATTCATTATTATCTGATTTATAATATATTTTAAATTTTAATTGACAACAGTTTTGTTTAGTTAAAAAGGGTTACTTTAATTGTGTAAAAGTATTCGACACAAGTATTTGATTTCTGAATTAATGATAGATGCCAATTAATGGTGCTTCAATTTTGCTAGTTCCAAGTAATTGGCACCTATTCCAATTACAAGGAATTCACAAGTAATTTGAGATTAAACCACTTATTTTGGAAGTACTTTTAAAGTTATAGACTAATTTTGTTTATCATTTGTTTTTATTTGAAAATATGAAATATTATCAATAATTGGAACTCATTAAAGCTTCATATGACAATTACTGGGGACAGCATGACAATTACTGGGTATTAATATAAGTATATTGTATTGTTTTAAAGTGTTCACATTTCAGACTAATATGCTGATTTCTTACTCTCAAAAACCTGAAATATGGCATCTTCATCTATAGTATATTCATTTAAAGAGATTGAACCCAATGCAAAATGTAAAGTTTTTTTTTAAATATAAACATGTGCCAATTACTGGATCACAAGGTGTCATACATTGGTGCTCTAGGTGCCAATTACTGGTGATTTCAGCAACTTTTTATAAATATATTTTTATAAAAATACTTTTTGAATTTTTTTGCTTTTAGTGGGCAAAATAGATGCACCGATATCCATTCTTTGATTTAAAAATATTTCCAAGTAAATATCTTATTTCTTTGTAATGAAAATTGAAGTAAGTTTAAAGACAAATTCTTAAAGTGCCAATTACTGGGGATGTTACCCTATACATATTTTTACTAAATTTAAAACAAAAAAATTTTTTATGGAGTTTGCCGAAAATCTCAGAAGAAAACAAAAGTTAAAATATCTATAATAAAATGCTCCCAAAATAACATTTTTATTTTTTATTTAGAGAAAAAGCAGATTTTTCTGTAGATATCAAATAAGAGCACTTAGGTTAGCAATGAGTAAATGACAGGGAAGGGAAGACGAAAAAGTAGGTTAATTTTGAGAAAAAACAAAATTTATTTAATACAGATTAAAATATTGACAACAACAAAGCTCAGTTTGACAAATTGTTTAAAAATTACACATATTTATGTTAGTTATTTAAATAAAATTTATTTTTTCTTAAAAAATAGACAATGCTGCATAAAAAATACTGATCTGATACCTATAATATCCATAATAATTTTAATTTGATACTTCAAATTTCCTATTTTGCTTTGATTCTTTTTTTAAAAAAAAGAGAGAATTTTCAATAGCTACGAGTATCTCTTGATCAATAATTTCAATCAATTCTACTTTTAAAAATTATTTAACTTTATACATACTATGTATCATTAAAATGTGTATTGTATGTATGTAAATAAATTAAGAGGCTTTACTTATTGCATTAGCACCTAGATCAACAATTTTCAGATACCTTGAGGGCATCTAATGCACCATGAGATGATTAAAATTCAGTTTCCAAAGATAAAAATTCTCAAAATATTTTAAAAAGTATACAAATACCAGGGATGCAGAATATGTCCGATCTGGCGATCTAGAATTGGGAGGAATTTTCCCCATCTAGGGAAATTTTGCACAAAAATATACAATTTATTTTGATTTTAACAATGAATCCCATAATTACTAAAGACAGAAAAATTCCCACTACAATTAGAAACATCTGCATATTGACCTTTACAAAGTTGATTTCAGAATAATTTATACTTGCACATATATCAAGAAAATTTGGGGGGAACAAAATCTATACCTACTATAATACAGAATTTATGTAAGTCTATAACCAGACATGTTATTTTTCCATGGAAACGGAAAATTCTGCTTTTTTGGCACTATATTTTATAAATTCTGACATCAATACAAATATCCATTAAAATTTGATGATATTTTTACTGAGAGGGGGGGGGGGAGTAAGTAGCAGTAGCAGACGAAATACGACAAAAATGCAAACAAGAACTGTGCCAAATTGAACGAATTTCTTCAAAGGATCACAGAAATAACCAAAAAATAGTCAAAGTGGCATGGAAAAATAATTTGATTTTTGTCAACAAATAATGAAAAAAATGCAGTTTTTGTCTAAAAATCACAAAAAAAAATAAAAAAATCAATTTTTGTCTAAGAATTACGAAAAAAATATATAATTTTCATCAAAGGATTGAAGGGGAAAATGCAATTTGCATCAAAGGATTGTGACAAAAATGACATTTCTGTCAAAGGATTGCAGCAAAAAATGACATTTCTGTCAAAAGACATTTTTTTTTAGAAAGATGAAATTATCGTTAAAGGAGTGAAAAAAATACAAATGTCTTCAAAGGATTGTGTAAAATACGTGATTTTAATTGAAAAGTCGTGTAAAATACACAAATTTTGTTGAAAGATTGTCGAAAAATATGTGGATTTTGTCATAGAACCACAAAAAAGTTCCGAATTCTGTTTAAGAAATGTGAAAAAATGCAATTTTTGTCAAATGATCGTGGAAAATTACTTAAATTTCATCAAAAGATCATGTAAAACATGGGAATTTTGGCAAAAGATTGTGGAATATACACGAGTTTCATTAAAAAAATGCAAATTTTGTCATATGATTGTGGAAAACACCCAACTTGGTGAAAGATCATGGAAAATATGCAACTTTTTGCAAAAAAATCGTGAGAAAGATCTGAAATTTGTTGAAGGATTGCGAAAAACGCAAATTTTGCCAAAGGATCATGTAAAAATGCAAAATTCGTCAAAATGGTGCAGGAAAAAAAAAAAATGTGAATTTCATCAACAGTTTGTTAGGCCATAAAAGTTTGTTTTCTTTGCTCTCCTATATGATGTCTGTATAACATATTGTAAAAGTTTGGGAAAATTTTTATATGGATTGGGGGAAATGTTGGGAGTAAAAATATTTTCTGCAACCCTGACAAATGCTTATTTCATCTTCTGAATCATATTTATTTTAAATGAGCACATCTGCAATGAAGAGCGATAAAGACAAAAATCAGTTATGGTAGAATGCTTGGAAAAAAATATTCCATTATATTTTATCTTACTAAGTTGAGGCTATGAAACAATTTATTAAGTGCTGATTTTATAATTATTTCCCATTGATTTAAATCTACTTCTTTAAATTTAATTTTAATAAATGGCTAATTTTATTAATGATGGGTACTGTAACTATAAGTATTTACAAGCCAATTCAAACAAAGTATTGAAAAAATTAAAAAACATTCGCATTTTTATTTTATTATTTTATATACAGAATATATGAAAACTGTGATTGCAATAAAATAACTGAGATATAATTTTAATATACTTTTTTAAACTTTAATTACTTATTTTTTATCTATATCACTTCTTAATATATTTCCAAAAGTTTATAATATTTAATTTTTTTATACAAAAATCCAAACTATAAAAAGATATTATTTCAAAAATAAAAATCGCATCTGCAAAATAAAAAATGATCACTTTTGCACTATTATGAAATGCAATTAAAACTACAACTACTAAAATGAACTAAAATTACAATGAAATTCAGAACTGGCACTGACATTTCGTCTATTGTTAAAAAAAAAAAAAAAAAAAAAAAAAAAAAAAAAAAAAAAAAATCATTGTGCTAGTGAGTATAACAGTGGATTACACAAAAGAGAATAAACAACAAGTAAAGACAGTAACAACAAAACTCAAGAAGTTAGTTTCAAAATACATGAATCTATAAAATAAAATATTTAAAAAACATGTAAATGGAAACATACTTTTTACCAAACTGAATTCCAGCTATTTGTGTTTTTGGGCTCATGTCAACATTAAAATAATCACTTTTAACAAGAAAGTTTTCCTTTTCAGATTTCTGGGGAGCTATTATCATTTCAAGCTTTGAGCGATAAGTAACTGTCATGCTGATTGTTCCAATGGGAGTAAAAACTTCTCCAATCTTCCTGTGTTGTGGACATGTTCCCAGTGTGTCTAACTACAAAAAGAAATAAGACAACACTGAAAAATATGTAAAATTTTCAGTTCTATTTTGTTAACTAGTACAAATTTTGACAAAAGCAGATTTACTTTCTCATCAATAAGATCTTTTACTTTTGCCTGTGTAAATTAAAAACAATGTTTTGTTTTTGAAATGAAATGTTTTTAGTTTATGGTATTTTTTTAAATTATTAATTTTAATATTATAACATTTCTTTTCTTTCAAATGAAATGTGTAAAATAGCTTGAACTGTAAATGGAAGTGGTGTATTTTAGTTAAAATGAATGAAGGGTTTATATTTTAAAAGCGCAAAACAAATGATAGAAACTATATTTGGCAATTTATCACATATACCAGCTAATAAAAAACTATAGAATTTTCTAAAAGTATTCTATCAGACGAATTGACTGCTATCATATATAGATATAACTTCACGGGTACACAATAAGAACATTAATTATTGAATACTTCAAACAGGGAAAAAATGCTATAGAGATAGGTGTAGGAATTTGCCTGTAAAATAAATTATATATATATAACAAAATTTCCATTTATGATGAATTACAGAAGTCAGAAAAAAAGAATAAAGAATTTGACAAACAAAAAAGCTTTATTACACACATAAATTTATCATGATATATCCTTCAATCTTTACCTTTAATATTCTGTTTGGGAAGAAGATGAGTCTGTTAACAAACTCTTTACAAAAATTTTCATTTTTCAAAAATCGCGAATTTCTACGAAAAATCACGTTAAAAAACGCGCATTTCAACAAAGAATCGTGTAAAAAAAACAGCATTTCGACAAAATACCGCGTGAAAAACATGAATTTCGTCCAAAGACTGTGTAAAAAATGCGAATTTTGTCCAAATATCGCTCTAAAAACGTAAATTCCAACCATAAATCGCGCAAAAAACGCAAATTTCGTGCATGAGTGTCGTAAAAAACACGAATTTCGTGCATGAATTGTGTAAAAAACGAGAATTACGTTCATAAATTGCATAAAAAACACCAATCACGTCCATAAATCGCTCAAAATACGCGAATTTTGTCGGCAGAAAGCTCATAAAATGTTAATTACGTCCATGAATAGCATAAAAATAGCGAATTACGTCCATTAGTCGAGTAACAAACGAAATTACGTTCGTGAATCGCATAAAAACACGAATTACATCCATAAGTCGCTCAAAAAACGCGAATTACGTCCATGAATCGTGTAAAAAATGCAAATTACGTTCATGAATCACTTAAAAAACGTGAATTACGCCCATAAATCGCTCGAAAAACGCAAATTACATCCATAAATCGCATAAAAAATGCGAATTACGACCATGAATCATGCAAAAAAAACATGAATTACACCCAACATTAAATTAATTTGCAGAAAATTTTTGACCCAATATTACGTGCACAGAAAGTTTTTGGTTTTAAACAAGTCTGTTGATGAATATGTTTAATTAATAATACATTATTTCAAACAATCAATGAAAATATAATTTTTAATATTAAATATATAGTCATTTTTCACATGACAAACATCCAAAACCGATTCCCTTTGTCAAAATCTATTTTGTCAAAAACACTTATCTGTGTTATGAAGCAAAAGTTTTACGATACCTCTTAAATTTACAAAACATAAATCAAATTTTGAATATAAAACACAATTTTCTTTTTAAAAAAATGTGTATTTTTCAATGTAAACAACTTTTAAATTAATATACACATAGTAAATTTAAAATTTGTGTTTTGCTGTATAACTTACCAATATATGAGCAAAACCTTAAGACCAAATTTTATTTCAATATCTTTTTAAGAAATGATGTTTCCCATAAACATACATGATCAAAAACTCAGTTTTCCAAAAAATGCAAATTAAGATTTTAACACAAAATCTTATGTATAAAGGTTTATATTTTAAGTAATAACTTTGCTTCTAATTATCGCTGAACCAAGAGTAAGGCATTTTTGGAATGCTACATGTCTGAACTTTATTTTTAAATAACAAAAATATAATTTCAAAAGAATTCAAAAATGATTATATGAGGGTAAATCACATACTGTAAATAGATCATTAGTTAAACAGTTGCAACCTTATTCAAATAGAAATGATGGCAAGTTATATGTGTGTAATGCATCAACTATATTTTATGCATCTTAGATTTTAAATAGAAATAAATTTTTACCTCCACTAATTCTAATTTAACTATCTTAATAAAAATACCCTTTTTTTTAAAGTACAGAACAAAACTTTTTTTTTATAATTTCAGCAGCTTGTTATGCTATTTTAAGATGAATTTAATAACTTCAACTTATGGAAGAATATCAAATACTCTAACATCTAAATATGTATTAATCAAATTACTTCCTTTTACATCTTTTTAAATTGTAGCCCACACAATATAATATCAAATTGAATCAAATACATCCTACTTCACAATAAAAAGTGTTTTTTCAATGAATCTAAAAGGATGGCAGTTTTGGCTTAGTTTTACATATTTAACCCTTTCAGTACCAAAACTTTAAAAATTAAATAAAAATTATGAAGTTTTTACATATTGTTAATAAAGGTCTTAATAAGCTAAAAACCACCTAAAAAAAATTCATGACCATAATTTTTTAATTTAGAGAATGTCCTTGATCAAAGATATTTGTATTCAATGGGTGTAGCATATAATGAAAAGACACTGTTGATGGAAAAACAAATTTTATTTTATTGTTACAAAATACTGTTTTAGAATAATACTGTTATAAAATACTGTTTAAATTTCAAATGTTGTGATAACTATGTGTTTAAGTGGAATTCTTTGAAACAATTGCGTTCTTTACTTAAACATAGATGAATTTGGCATTTTTCACACCTAAAATGTGATTTCCCCTTGCACTGTTTTCTTTTATAGCGGCCTACTTCCTTGCAGCTGTTATGGATAAGGATATGATCTACTTCATTGAGTTGTATTGCCTTATATGGTCTTACTTCTGTGCTTTTGCGCGAAATATCGTGTTGGGAATTTTCTGGCATTAATAATTTCTGTTTTTGGAATATTACATTGAGTAGCATCTCTTTTATATTCAAGCCAACTATCACATATAGCCAGGTTTACTGCATGAAATATGAGGCGAAGTGTCCATTTTTTTGATCCAATAAAAATTCTGTACAGGCCAATTAGAAAATTCATCTTATCAACTCCTCCCATTGGTTCATTATATTTCTTCATAACTTTTGGTCGAATCACATCAATGTATTGCTTAGAATTTTTGTACCATCGTTTAGCAACATCAGTGTTGCCTTTACCCAGAAAGTTACTCGCAATATACACACTTTTGTTATCATACCATCTAAGAAGTACAATACCGTTGTCCTTACTGTATAGCTCTTCTATAAAACCCCTTTCATTTTTTTTTTTTTTTTTTTTTTTTTGCTGCTTTTTTTGGAATGAAAGGTGGATTTCCAAATCTATTCACTCTTGCTGTATAAGCTGCTAACATTTTATGACTTTTCAAAATTTGCAACAAAGCATAAGATGAAAAATAATTATCAAAATATAACAGTGTTTTCTCAATGATTATTCTCTTACTCAAATGCAAAACAGCTGCTGCTGCCTCACCAAATCTGCTTTGTAGATCTTTATTTATTTCTGTGGTTGTTCCCTGATATAATATAAAATCATACACAATTCTACTTTCCCCACACAACAGAAATAATTTTACTCCCCATTTGCTTGGTTTGTTTTTCGTGTATTGTTTTAATTTTAGATGTCCCTGGACATATCTGCTCATCAACACATAGCTTTTCTTCCATTTTCAAGTGCTTACATCTATTTTGAACAACATCAAAAAGTGGCCTAACTTTATAAAAGACATCAGTATTGTCTGAAGGGCGGTCTAAATTATTTACAATATGTAAATTATATGGCAATGAAAAAAATCTACTGCAGGTCATAGAATTTTGGAAAAGGTCAAAACCCAGGGTTTTATCCCAGTAGAGCTCAACTCTTGCAAATTTCATTGCCCCCATAGCTACATGAACAATATACAATAAAAACTAAATGAAAGCAAACAATATCATAAAGTTACAGTATAATGGTACACACACCGTTTGAAAACATTTGTCCATGATCATGGACACACGTTTTTAAATAATTCTATAACAAAATTTTAAATATTTAGAACTTTCAAAATAAGTTTAAATCAAAGTTTCTAGTTTCCGTAATAAAATAATAAATATATTTAGCTACGGCTTATATAAAATTATATCAAAATACTGTGATTCTTAAAAGGCTTACCGGGACAAGAGCTGGTGTTTCTATCCATCTTGATACAAATATTCCTAGGTGCTGCCATGTACTGCTTTGATTTCTAAATATTTGTGCTTTTAGTATGGAAATGATTAAAAATACAGACAAAAATTGTAAAATTACTTTAAATTAAATTGGAATTGATAAAAAAAATTCTAAAAAGTATGTCCTTGATCATGGACACCAGTAGTGAAAGGGTTAATTCAAAGTTAAAGAGAGAAAAAAAAAAAAACTTTGAATATGGAAAAAAAAAAATTGCCTCATGACAATTAGAACTGATTATTTTCAACAACTAAAGTTTAGATATAATTTAATTTTCTTGTTAATACAAACTTATTAAAATCAAAATATCATTTATTTTTTGGTAGTTGTTGAGGTTAGGGGGGGGGGAAAGCATATGGAAGCATTGAGCTCTGTGAATTCAAAATGAAATTAGTTTATCAGAAAATTTAGTAAAATATTTTTAAGGTGTAATTTGCATTTGAAAATTTTCAGAGTTGGAATTTGGGGAAAAGTAAATATTTTATAAATTAATTTATGGATTTTGGGACTCCTGTGCAAAGTCCTAATTTACCCATGCAATAAAAAGGATGTGCATGAAGTTATAACATATTGTGACAATTTATGAATAAATATAATGAGTTGAAATTGTTCCCATTATTTTGAAAGACATTGTATAAAATTAAAAACCACTAAATAAGTATACATTAATAAATTAAATCTATAATTGACACTTAAAAAAACAAAAGATGAAGAAAACTATAGTTAATACAACCTTAAAATAAATAAGTCAATAGAAAATGACAATTCTATCAAAGACACATCTTTATAAATTTTACTCAGTATAAAACTTACCTGAGGTTCACTAAGATATATTCTATACATCATCACATGTGTCTCAGCACCTTGACGCATTGATAACTTATAGGCAGGAATAATTCGGGTTATAGTTATTGTAGATTTCAAAAGCAACATAAAATGTCCAAATATAGTTTCAGAATCAGCAAACATTCGATGATTCTGTTGAAAATACTTCTCAGATAGTTCCCTTTTTAAGCACCATGTTTCCAGAACCAAAGTATCACCATCTGCTGTTTTTAGTGAAATTTCAATGCAGAAAGAAAAAGGTTTTAATATATCTAGAGTTTCACAGACTTGATTTGTCCTGGATTGGATTTCAGCATTATTCTCAACACCAATTTGATACTGAAAAGAAGATACAATTACTTTTAAAAAAAAATTCAACTTAACTTTTTTATTTTTTAAGAGAATGTAATATTTCACTCTGTATTTATTGCTTATTCTGGCTAATCAATCAGAAGATTAATTTTCTACGTGACATTTTTATTGACAAAGAAAAAAATAAAATCAACAAAGCTGTTTATGCTTAATACCTTACTTTGCATTTTTATTAACCCTTTATCTACTGATGGTACTTATAAGTACTATTAAAAACACTTATATCATAAAATTCTTTTAATACATCAATTAGTTGTAATACTGCTTAAAATGAGTTACTGGTACATTACTTTATTTTGTTCCAAAAGCGTTATTAGTTGCACAAAAGAAAAATATTTTTAAAAAGATGATTTCTTTTGCCTTTGTATCGTTTCAGCTTTCTTGGCACTGAGGGAGGGGGATGGGGAAAAACTGTAGACAATAGAGATATTATCAGAAGCACTTTTTTAACCCAGATATTTTAAACTTCCAAATTATTAGTGTAAATATGGTACTAAGTTCTAACTTATATTACATTTATCTCTGTTGTACATATATTTCTTAATACTATAGAAAAAAAAATAATTACAAAAATGCATTATAGTAATAGTAATTTTTTCTGCAATCGTATCGTACACAATTTTGTCATAATTATTTTCAACTGTGTGTGTGTTGCATCTTGCAGGCTGGTGAAATAAATCCTTGGCTGGTAAGGTTTTTGAAAAATTCCCCATCCCTGAATATGACTATTCTAGACACTGCCATTTGAAGGCACTATTTTCATTATTTACTTTCTCATCAAATCTGGGCTCCTAATTAGACTTTTAAAATTCTCTATATAGTTGAATACATAATTGAATTTTCTATCACTTAGTCTTAGACACTGCTGCTAGAGGATATTTATTTATATTATTTAAGTTTTCTTCAAAATTTAGCTCTTTATTGGACAATTTTAAAATATTTTACATAATTTAACATATGTTTCAACTCTTTGTTGCTTAACACAGTTCCAGACTCATCACTAGAGATTATTTAAATTTTCTTCAGATTTTGGCTCGTAATTTGACTATTCTAAAGTGCTTTATATAATTGCACACATAATTCAATTCTCTATCATTTAGTTCTAGACACTGTGTCTACAGAATGTCATTTTCCTATAATGTAGGTGTTAGCATTTTCAAATATCTTTTTAATATTTTGTGTATATCATTTTTAATTTTGAACTTATAAGCATTTTAACATAAGTTTATATTTCATTAGCGTGCATTTTGGATTAATCATTGTCAAATTTATATAACAAATTGCATTATAATACTGCATAGATCAAATCTTCATTATGGTACCTTATGTTAAATTTTAAATGAGTTTGTTTGAACTGATATATTAAGCCAAAATATAATTCGCAAAACAAATAATTAAAATAAAGTTATATCCTACATTGTTTAGACTTGAGAAGATTTGCTATTAAAGTAATTCCTTCAACTGATTCTACATTTAATGTTAATTTTTTCATAAAAATTATGGTTAAATCAACTGAACTATAAAAAATAAAATTTTAACAATGTGATAATTAAACCACCCTAAAGACTCAGATTATGTTCATTCAAATGAAAGCAAAATAAATCTTTTTTATCATTTTTTATTTCTAAGCTTCACAATCAGCAAACTACATTTTTATGGCAGATTTTGTATTATGTTTATAATGGATGCATACAAAAAACAAATCTTTAAAAAAATCTAATATTTATTTAGATTTCATTTGAATGGAATCTCAATTTTTTAGGATAGTTTAAACATCATGTTGTTAAAATTTTATTTTATACTTTTTTACAGTGCAATTAATTTAACCATTTTTGTTACAAAAAATTCAATATTAAATGTAGAACCAAGTTAATAAAATATCTTAATGTCTGTCCTTCCTTCTAAACATTTTAGGAAATAATTTATTATTATTATTATTTGTTCTGCATATTATGTTTCATTTAATTATTATGCGAACAACTAAATTGTACTGACAAAATACAGGAATCCATAGTATGAAAGTTATCTGACTGTAACTTACAACTTCAGAAGAAGATGGTTTAATGAAGACATTCTTTTTTTCACCACATCTTGACTGAACAATCACTTGGGGTGCTTTACAAAGAAAAGCTCTCAAATACTTCAAAGCACATTTTTCAACTTTACTTAAAGTACCTGAAGTCTCCACAGCATAACTCATTGTGAGTAATCTTTGAGCATTATCTAGAAGAACTAGAACAAACAAACATATAATATATTAGAAAAATAACTTACATATTTATTTATAAATAAATAACATCCAAATTAATTATAATACAAGTTACCAGCGATAATTTATGGATGTAATAAACTTTTGCATTGATTTAATTTTAACATTTTATGTTCATAAAATTAGCTGATAATGTACAAACATGCAAAAAGTGAGAATTTGATTGTTAGAAGTTGAGATTTATTGCCAAATAATGTAACAGTTCTAAAAAAAGAAAAAAAAAATCTCATGAATTTTATGCTTGTTTACATATGCATTTATATTAGGGATACACAACCTGTGGTGTGGCCCAAGATGGGTTAATGTGTGGCTCACGAATTTTGTCAATTTACAACTGCGAAAAGTTGCAATTTTTGTACACAAGTCACAGAAAAAAAAATCGTAAATTCCGTCAATCTACTGCAGAAAAATATAAAATTTCATCAATCACTTAAAAATCGCAAATTTCATTGATCGGCAGGATTCTGATTTTTTTAATAAAAATCAAAACAATCAATTATTTTTTTAAAATTTAAATCAGATTTTTTTTTTTTTTAATGTCACACATTGTTATTATTTTATATGGCTTTTTGTTTAATTTAAAAAATATAAATTTTACATATATAGACATGCATGATATAATTGTATTATCTATTAATAACATTGCACAATTTACATATATGATTCAAATTTTAGGCTATGAAAAAAATCTTGATTACACAAAATGCATGAAAAACTACAAATTATATGTCAAAAATTAATTCAACCTTTAATATTTTAATTAAAATAAAAATATTTGCAGCACATAAAAATTTTAAACAAAATTGGAAGCAAACTAAGTCTTAAACTTTTGTTTTTTTAAAGGCTGAGAAAAATGAAGGCTGGCTGAGAAAAATGAATTTAGCTGCTGCCATCAAAATACTTAAGGCTACAGGACACAAACTAAGATGTCATCACTAATTGACTGACTTACCAATAGCGTTAGAATTTATACGGGTAATTTTTGAATAGCAATTTCATTTGTGGAATATTTATCATCTTATAAAACAATAATTATTTAAACTTATTAATGAGAGCTTGGAATCCCTAAATAAAAATTCAGCCAGAGAAGGAATGCTACAGTGTTGTTGCATGTGGCTGATTTTTTTATTGGGGGATTCCAAATTCTCATTAGTAAGTTTAAGAAGTAATTAATCATAAGTTAATCAGTAAGTTCATTGTTTTATATGATGATAAATATTCCACAAATAAAATAAAATTGTTATTCAAAATTTTCTGGTCTGAATTCAAACACTAGTGAGAAGTCTGTCAATTAGTAAATACGTCACAATTTGTGTCCTCTGGCCTTGGGTATTTCGATGACTGTGGTTTAGCAGTTTCATCAGCTGATTTTTAATTTCTGAAAGTACTAAACTAAAGGCAGAAAAACATTGTTCTACAGAAGCAGATAAATCTATTGCAGTAGAAAGCTAGTTGATCATTAATTCTCTAAGTTTTTTAGTATCAGCCTTCTTGATAACTTTAACAAAAATACCTTCCATCATTCTAAAGGGCTGAGATAGACTATATTAAATTAAAAAATAATAACTAAATAAATCAATGACTGGTTCAGATTTTGCTCAAATCTTAATTTAACAGGGCTCGCTAAAGTTCAGCACATAAAATCATACAATTTTATTTTACCTCAACTTGCAGAAATTTTTCTAAAATACTAATGAGTAAATATTCAAATATTTAATATATTTCTGCTTAGATTTCTTTACTGTTGCAATATTATTTTATAATTTGATTCAAATGAAATTTAAAAGGCATTTTTTTCTAAAGTTTACATTTATTTTACTTTTTGAGAAAGCTTAAGCTTAATATTTCTGAAAACTGTTTGATTATATATAATATATATTATACAAAACTAAATTATATTAAGTACATTATTATGTTTGTTTACATCTTACATTTATTTAAAACTTAAAAGAAAAACTGATTTGAATTAATGATTTTTTTTAAAAAATCGATTGATTTAAATCATGATTAAAATTAAGCTGATTTAAATCAACAAACCCTGTTGATCAGGCACAGAAAAATCGTGACTTTCATCGATCAAGTGCGAAAAATAGTGAATTTTGTCCATGAGGTTGAGAAAAAATAGCAAATTTCCCTGATTGTGCACGGAAAAATTGCACATTTCGTTGAATTGACAAGAAAAAAAACGCCAATTTTGTTGATGATGCATGGAAAAATTGCGAATTAAATTCATCGGCTGAGGCAAAATGGCATGTTTTCTTGACTTACAGAATGAAAAAAAAAAAATGGCAAATTTCGTTAATAAGGCACAATAAAATCACGCATTTTGCGGTGATGTGCAGATGAATTGAAAATTTCATTTATAAACTACAAAACAATCATGAGTTTTGTTAGTTTATCAAAAGAAAAAAATCGCAAATTTCAACTTGTTGCATAAAATAAACACAGATTTCAACAGAGTTAGTTAAAAATTACGCATTTTGTGGATTGTGTGAAAAATGTTCATTTCATCAATTAAAGGCAGAAAAAGTGCAAATTTTGTTGATTAGATGCAGAAAAATCACAAGTTTTATTGATTGGGTTCAGGAAATATCTCAAACTTTGTCAATCACACAGAGAAAAATTTTAAATTTCATCAATCATGCTCAAATAGAATTTGTGAATTTTGTCTATCAGGTGCAGAAAAATCACTTATTTTGTCGATAATTTGAAGAAAAATCTCAAATTTGTCCATCTGGCATGGAAAAAACACAAATTTTGTCAATCAGGCCCTGGAAAATCACAAATTTTGGCAGTCGGACATGAAAAATCGCACATTTTATTGATCGGACAAAGAAAAATCGTCAGTTTTGTTTTTGATGCACAAAAAAATGGCAAATTAGGTTCATCCGCTGTGGAGAAAGCTCATGTTTCCTTGGTTTATCACGTAAAAAAATATGAATGTTATTGATTGGGCACGAAAGCAAAAATTTTGCAAATTTTGTAGATAAGGAGCGGAAAAATCGTGAATTTTGCAATGATGCGTGGAAAAATTGAAAATTTCATTGATCAGCAGCAAAACAGTTGTGTTTTATTATTATTATGTATTACTATTGCATAGTAAAAGAATAAAGGTCATCAAAACAATATTTCTGTGGAATAATTTTCACCTCATGACAACAGAAGAAACATGTTTTACAGAAAGCTTAGATTTAGGAAAGAGATACTTGAACAATATTACACATAAATTGCACAGCAAAATAAGTAATGTGTTTGTCAGTCATTGGGTTCAATTTTCTTAAGGTTCTTGTCCTTGCTCGAGGAAACGCTCGCGAGCTAGTGCTATTCCTATGGGGAAGCATTTTTCTAATAACTCTTTCGCATTTTGAGATTTTTGAATAATTTTTTTTGCATTGGATAGTTCAGGTGTGTGCCGACAGCACACCTTTTTTACTTTTTTGATTTTGGTTGCAGATATTTTTTACAAAGTTAGTTTCACTTTCAAAATTGGTTTCGAAACTGAAAGTGCTTTTAAAAAATATATCTGCAACCAAAATCAAAAAAGTAAAAAAGGTGCGCTGTCAACATGCACCTCAGCTATCCAATGCAAAAAAAATTATTCAAAAATGTCAAAATGCGAAAGAGTTATTAGAAAAATGCTTCCCCATAGGAATAGCATTAGCTCGCGAGCGTTTCCTCGAGTGAGGACAGGGGCCTTAAGAGCCACACACCAGTCACACAAAGAGATGGCAATGCTATTGTTAAACTTGTGGGAACCTTTATAGATTTCTAGCAGGCATACATTTTATACATACAGTACAGAACCACTTATCCTGAATGCTTGGGTTCATGTGTGTTCCGGATACTAGTTTTTCTGTATAACTGGCTGGGAATTAAAGCAACATCCATTTGATCAAATTGATGTAATATATGAGGCTGTGGCTTTAAATCTGATATTTAAATTATACAAATTCAAATACAGATCCAAACTAGATCGAAAATTAATTTGAATTTGAAAAAAGACAATTTATAGCAATATCTTGAAAACAAAAATCCTTATGTTTCTTTTGCATAAAATTCAAACTGTCAAACTCCCTCAAATCCACACAGCTTGGGTCCAGAGATTGTGTGGATTTCAGAATTTTGTGGATAACTGGTCATTGCTTTGTTTACATTTTTTAAACAGTAATTTGAATGTAATTAATAATATAATCAAAACTATAATCAACGCTTACAATGTAATAAAATATTAAAATAAATAATAAACTAAAGTTATAAAAATTTTGATAATTTTTAAAATGATTAAAATATTAAAAGCAAAGGTGAAGTTAATAATCAATAATGTATGATTAAATATTCATTATAAACATGAAATGTATTTTCCCTAAATTATCCAATGAAACTTGCCTCATAAAGGTACATTACTAATTCACATTTAAAAAATAAAAATAAATAAATAAATAAAATAAGGAAGTTTTATTCCAGGTTTAGCCAGACTTAATAATAAAAAAAAGCTTGATTAATACATAAATATATTTGGTAAAAAGATTAAGATTACAAGTGATATCAGCAATATCTTGAATTTTTTCAGTAATTTATATTTATTTTTCCATCATGAAAAACATGAATTCAGTAATATTAAAAAAAATTACAAATTAAAATATATGTGGAAGGAACTAATATTAAATCTAAAAAAGATCAAATTTTGTCACTGTATCTGAACTGAATGTTTCATTATTTACATACATAAATTATGTGTTGATTTTAGAGAGTTGCAGATTTGGTGGAATCTACTGTATTAGATGTTGGCATCAAGTTATGCGCTATGCATATTGTATTGTTTCAACTAACGCTGATGTCAAACTGAAACTCTTCAGCATTTTTTTTTTTTTTTTTTTTTTTTTTTTTCATTTTAGGGAGAAAAAAAAGATTCTGAAATTAATGAATTGTAAATATCATTCCGGATTATTGGATAACTGGTTCCACACTGTACATATAAAAGGATATTTTAATTTTTACCAAGAATTTTATATTAAAATTTTTAAATATTTCTGTTGATTGATTACTGTTTGATTATCTCTTTAAGATGCCCAAAAATTTTTCAATGAATTGATATTCAGTGGCAGAGCTAGAAGGGGTGACAGTCAGGGCAGATATAAATGGTGCCACCCTCACTTACCAGGGTGTCAATCCCCTCCTAATCCATCATATTTTTTTCATTATTAAAACAAATAACTGTACCATTCCTTATTTATCTTTTGTCCTCATGCATAAAAAAACCATAGGAACGACTCATCACTCAACCCATAATCCATATAAGTCAATAAGTTGTCTATATGTAGAAGATAATCTTTCTTTTAAAATTTGCTTTTGCTACCCATTTGTTGGATAGGTTGGTTTTTATTGTCTGGTGCATATCTTATTCTAAAATTTTTCACATTCTCAAAGAAAAGAAAATTAACTCTGTTGCATCATGTGCTAGAAATTTCATTTTATTTCAGAACTCTTTTCCAAAATCTCATTATATATATATATATTATACAGACAGGGTGTCCGAAAAGTCTGGAAACGACCGAATAACTCGAGAAATACATATGAGATTGAAAAACATAAATATACTTGTTAAATATTTTTAAATAAGCTACTCTGTGATACCAAATTTGACCTTCAAAACCGACCCCCTGGGGGTCAGAGGGGGTCCAACTTTGAAATCTTAAATTAGAACCCCCATCTTTTATTGCAGATTCAGATTCTACGGACAAAAATACGTAACTTTTGTATTTGATGTTTATTTCAAATCTTTGTTTATCACGGTGTAATCGAGCATATTAAATCGATACATATTCCCGCTTTTCCAACGGGATTTTCCCTAATCGAAACTGATTGGGCAGCATTTTTGACGTCAAATTCCTTGTCTTTTGTAGGAATAGCGTTTCCTGAAAATCACCCGTGGCAATTATTTCAATAGTGCTGTTGCAAATCTGTTAAAAATTTGACCCATTTGCTGCAGCGTCACTCCACAGCTATTATAGAATATCTCTTTTGTGACCAATGAGAATGCTCCATAACATAGTAAAGTAATCGTTTTCTATAAAAGCGGTGGAGGATGCAGCAAAAGGGTCAATTTTTCTACAGTGTACTTTACTGTGTTATGGAACATTCTCATTGGTCATGAAAGAGATATTTTATAAAAGCTGTGGAGTGACGCTACAGCAAATGGATCAAATTTTTAACTGTGTAGCACTACCGAAATAATCGGCACGGGTGATTTTCAGGAAATGCTATTATTGCAAAAGACGAGGAATTTGATGTCATAAATTCTCCCCAATTAGTTTCGATTAGGGAAAATCCCGTTGGAAAAGCCGAAATATGTATCGATTTAATATGCTCAATTACACCGTGATAAACGAGGATTCGAAATAAACATCAAATACAAAAGTTACGCATTTTTGTCCGTAGAATCCGAATCTGCAATAAAAAATGGGGGTTATAATTTAAGATTTCAAAGTTGGATCCCCTCTGACCCCCAGGGGGTTGGTTATGAAGGTCAAATTTGGTATCACTGAGTAGCTTATTTAAAAATATTTAACACATATATTTACGTTTTTCAATCTCATATGTATTTCTCGAGTTATTCGACCGTTTCCAGACTTTTCGGACACCCTGTATATTAATTAAAATACATATTGGGTGTCACCCCTTAAAGGATGATATCCGGGGCTGACTGCCCCCTGCTAGCTACGCCACTGTCGATATTATATCCAAAGTAAGTTTTCAGAACACAGAAGTATACACAGAGATGGTATTTGACAGCAAAATTTTAAACTATGAAGTTAAAAGATATTGTTGAAACCATTACTGATGAATATTAAAACATTTCAAACATATTAAGCAAAAAAAAAAATAACAAATGTGATCTTGACTTCAATGGCTGGAGCTTTGAAGGATATGAAAAATTGCACATAAGTGATTTTTTTAAATTAGAGAATTATATTAAGTAACCCAACCTTATCATTTTAATTAATTAATGTGATTTGTAGAATTTTGTATAAGAATTTTCGTCTTAAATCTGAGATTTAGTAGCTATCTTGCACTTTATATTTTCCAAGGTAATGTTTTTATGAAGATGAAAAAATATGAAAGAAAAAACAGCAGAATTATTATAAAATTTTTAATATATTTCAAAAATTAAGTTTTAAACTGTGCATTTTTTTTCAAATGGAAAAAAAAACACTTTCAATCCCCCCCCCCCCCCCAAAAAAAAAAAGAAAATTTCTTTTTCATTCTTGGGGGAAAATTCTCTTTATCCTATTCTAATTTTTTTTAAGTATTCCCATTTCTATCTTGTACCTCAGAAAGTTTCAGACAATCTTTATCTATTTTTGTGTTCCATAACCTTAAAATTAGACTTCTTTCAGCAAAAAGAAAAACAATTTGAGGCTGTCCATTGTTGACCCTTTAGACTACATTACTTTGCACAGCAAAAGTATTCGTTTTTATTTCAGTATGAAAAGGGATTAAAAAACTTATACCTGACACCACATGATCTATCAATTCATTCTCCTTATTAATCTAAATATGATGTTTTAGAATTTTAGCTTTTATTATCATATTATTATTCCAGTATTACCTCAAAAAACGGACGAACGAATTTCATAGATAAACACAGATTCATCTCGAAACAGAAACGGGGTTATACTTTTTCAAACACATTTAATGGTACGATCGGAACATGAAACATTTCATTCGATACTCAATATAAGAACATACATTTTCCGGTAAATTTCAGCTAAAATAGCGCACTTAATTTTTTTATATTGTTAGTCACCTTTTTTTATGAAACTGCATATTAAAGGATATTGCAACAAATTTCGAACAACAGATGCGCATATGCTACAAGTCAACTGGAATATTTATCAACAAATTAATTTCTCAAAAATATAGGAGCTAAACAAAATATACATAACGGCGAATCATATTTTACAAAAGAGTAAAATTACTATTTACCTATAAAATACACATTTGCAACGTATAAAATAAAATTTAAGTTGCAACTAAATCGTTAACAAGCCATCAGCTGAAGATGTAAACAAGACCAAAATATACATTGGATGGTTGGCTGAACTGATTCACATATCGTTTGAATTTTGGCAATACTAGTGCTCGAATACTCGCTTTCTAGTGGAAAAAAGATGTAACTTCTCGCTTCAGGATAGTGCCGTGAAAGTCCATTGCGTTTCATGTACAATGGAACTTCGATTATCCGAAACTCGATTAACTAAAACTCTTCGTTAACCGAAGTCGGTTTTTTCTGCACTTTTTTTTCACTATCTACTATCATCCAAAATTTTCTTTTAACAAACGTGCATTTTTACGGAGAGGGGGGGAGCGAGTTTCCCATATTCCTTTTGTATGCAAGCCGACCTTTCCAAACTACGAGCGCAGATAAATATTTTGGAATTCCCTTTTTTAGAATTCCTTTTCATAAGCTCAATTCTCAGTATGAATGTGCTCTTCCCCACTATCAAACGTCCTTGTTCTAAACAAAAACACACCTAATTTCGAAATTTGGATGGTCATACTGTCGAGTCCCAGAACAATCAAATGTTATTGCACCATCTGATTATAAGCAAGTGCAAAGAGCCTAATCTTTTTTTTGTCATTTCAAGAACCGAGAAATTTGCATTGCAGCAGAATTTGAAAAGCGGGAGGAGTCACTTTGTGTCGCTTATCCTTTGTGGACAATTCTATTCCAGAAAAGGGAAAAAGAAGAAAGGAATGAAAAACTCGTTTTCTATTCTCTTTCTATCCCTACTATCAGGATCTTTTAGGTATGGTCACTTTTGGCAGCTGGTCAGAATTCCTGTTCATTCTCCTTTTTCTGCTGTTACATTTCCGATCAAAATTTTCTTGAGTGCTATCATATAGAACTTATATATTGTCTTTCTCTCTCTCTCTCTCTTTTTTTTTTTTTTTTTTTTCAAGTTTTCTTTTTTATCACGGCTTCCATTAAAAGAAAAAAAATCGTATTAACCATATAGGAAAAATGTGATATTGTTACGCGACTAGAATCGGGAGAAACTGTGACAAAACTTGCAAAGGAGTTTCACGTTGGCGTGTCCACTGTCAGTGAGATGAAAAGGAACACGGAAAAAATTTAAACCATTGCAAATTTTTCTTTCAGAAATAAATTTATTTTCATTTATAATTTTAATTTGGTATTTAACAGTTAAAATAAGTCATAACAGTTCAATGACGATACAACTTATTAAATTAGATGATTTTTGATGAATTCTCTATTATCCGAAGTAGGGTCGGTCCCAATTACTTCGGATAATCGAGGTTCTATTGTATTTTAAATTCATTCAGAATTATGATTTTTAAGCGCAATTTCAGATTTCCTGCCACATTCGCGTTCTCTCTTATATGGCAAAGTAAAAGCTGTCAGAATTTTAATATCTAAAGCTTTCAAATTCATTTACACTAAAGAATTATTTCAATGGCACTTCAGCATTAATAAGAGGGGCAATTTTTCTGTGCTGAACGCTGCAAGCAGCACCTCTGTAGGCCGTTTTAATTTTCAATTATTTGAATTTGGAAATTCAATCAACAAGAAATATTTATATATTTAGTGATTTATTACCCATGATAAAATATGAAATTTTCATAAAATAAATAAATTATCATTCTTTACAAATTATAAATGAATCTCGCGATTAACCGTGGAATTAACAAACATATACTTCAGGTTATACTCTTAGACCAGGAGGCGGCAGCACAGAGATCACACCTCATCGAGTTTACGGATGAAAATCTAGGATTAATTAAGTCTTGATTCGCATATTAAAACGCAATCGATCTGCCAAGTTATATCTTGGTTTAAAAAAAAAAAACACATAAAAACTCGCTTTTAATGGTTGATTCGTAGGTTTACCAATGTTTTCATACTTTTGGATGCTTGGAAGCACAATGGTAAACAGTGTTGAATTCAGACACTTTTCTCCGGGAGGGACATTATAGAGTTCCGGGGGGAGGGGGATCGTACTTTTTGACCATTGAAAATGCAAAATTTCAAATTTTCCGGGGGCACATTTCATTGCTCCGGGGGGATATCCCCCCGGGCCACCCCCTGAATTCAACACTGATGGTAAACCTATGATATGGTAATCCCATACCCGTTAAAATCGGGTATGGGTTTACCATACCCGATTATATATATATATTTAAAAAAAAAAAAAAAAAAAAAAAAAAATGGAAGTTTGAAACGCGAAAAATCAGACCGTTAAATACTCCATTTTTGGACTGCGATTAAAGATTTTCACCCTCCAAACACACGTCATTTCCTGCACGGAAGAATCCATTAACCCCGTACTGACACTTTCTTTTACGTTCAATAAATTGAAAATAACGGATTCTCATCACAATTTTTTAATAAATATTCCTAACATTTAGTCTAAACATTTCTGCCTTTAAATAGTATGAAGTTATTTATTTAAAAAAAAAATGTGGCGTCAAAAAGCTTTAAATGATGAATTAAGCAACGGCGACCCGAATGGCGTACGGGCAAATCAGTTAAGGGGTTAAGGGTCCTGTCCCTGCCCTCGAAGACACTCGCGAGCTAATGCTATTCCTATGAAGAGGCATTTTTCTTATAACTCTTTCGCATTTTGTTATTATTATCATTATTATTTATTTTATTTTATTTTTTTGCGTCGGATAGCTGAGGTTCTTTTCAAGATCGTTTCTTGATTACTTTTTTGATTTTGGTCGCAGATATTTTTTAAAGTCACTTTCATTTTCAGAACCAGTTCTCAAATGTAAAATTCATTTAAAGAATCCTTCAATATGTTATTATTTTAGAATTAACCAGCAGATGGCACTCGTTTCTTTGTGTGAAAGGAGCTGCAGTTTGTATATCCTGGGGCGTTATGCAATTTAGCGTTCACCTTTTTATTGCACCTCTATTCGAGCTTTTTTTTCCCCCCTTACAGATTCAGGCTTATGTGTTCCTTCCGGACCTGTCAGATATCTTTTTTTTTTTTTTCTTCTTTGCATAAGTAATATTGTGGCAAGCTTTTTTATTAATTGAAAAGATAAACTTTTTTTTTTTTTTTTTTTTTTTTTTTTGTGTGTGTGTGTGTGTGTGATTTGTGAACAGATATGTTGATTAAGCACACATGAAAGATATTTTACCAGAATTAGATCAATGAAAAAAATGAAACCTTTTTTCAAAAAAAAAAGGGGCGGAAAAAAGGACTATATATTTTGTATAAAAAGAAACCTTTAGAAACCTATTTCAACAAATCACAGAATAAAATAAGCACGAAATCTCCGTTACCATTTCGCGAAATTAGCGAGTTTTGCGCAATCCTTTGACGATATTTGCGTGATTTCACGATCTCTTACCGAAACTTGAGTGTTTTTTCCGATTTTTTACCAAAATTCGAGATCTTTTGAACAAATTTGCGTTTTTTCGCAATCTTTTGATTAAATTCGCATATTTTTCAGAATCATTTGGCGAAATTTCCACATTTTCCGCGATCGTCTGACAAAAAATGCGATTTCTTGAAGAAATTTACGGATATATATATATATATATATATATATATATATATTTTACCAGATTTTGTTCGTTTTCTGCGAAATTTAACAAAATACACTTTTTTTTTTTTTTTTTTTTGTTTTTTTAATCTTTTGAATGAATTCGTCAATTTTTCACGACCTTTGGAACGAAATTTGTGCGTTTTCTGCGGTATTTTGATGAAATTTGCAGGGTTTTTTCTTTTTTTCGTAATCTTTCAACAAAAATTCGTTTTTTTTTTTTTTTTTTTTTTTTTTTTTTTTTTTTTTTTTTTCCCGATATATACAATTTTTTGACCAGGTTTTGTTTAAAATTTTTTTTGGCGTACAAAGCGTGTTTTTCGCATTTTCTAGACAAAATTCTTGTGTTTTATGCGACCATTAACGGCATTCGCGATTATTTGATCCAGATGGTTTTATTTTTTTGATGAAATTCGCGGTCCGGAAAAGATTAAAAATAGAATTTTTTCTTTCTTTCTGATCGACGAAATCGTGCTAAATTTCACTATGGTACTAAGTACATTTTGGCAAAAACATAAGGGAAGCGCTATTTCTGAGCAAATATGCGGAGCACTTGAAACCCAGTTAGTGCAAGAGGTTAATTTGATTGATTGATTATTTACTGTTGGTATAGAGCATTAAAAATCACAGATTTTTTTTTTAATATTAAAATAAAATTTAAAAAATATTCTGAACTTTTTTGTGTGAAGCGTAAATTTGGAATATTAGAAGAGAGTAATTTAAATGATTTTTTTTATTTTTATTAGTGAGCAGTGAATGTTACAGATTGCTTTTAAAATTTTTTAAAGATTTATATGTATGTGTATGAATTTGGGAGTTTAAGGGTGATAATTTAGATGTTTATTTATTTACTTACTTTAATCAGCAGTGAACATTGCAGATCAACTATATATTTTTTAATAAACAGTTATAAAGATATTATAACAATAAGAAATTATAAAAGTTTTAAAGAAATAAATTAAATCTCTACGCTGGAAAGGAGGTGGCAAAGGGGAAAGTGAGAATTTTGGTGGTAGGGGGTAATTTATATGATTGATTATTTATTTGTTGTCACAAAAGAGCAGTAGAGTTTCTTTATATAAAAATAATAAAAATTAAATTCTTTGTATGGTAGGGGTGGCAAGCAAAAAACATAAATTTGATAGGTTAGGAAAGAGATAATTTAGATGATTAATTATTTATTTTCATTAATGAATAACAAATGTTGCAGACTACTTTTTTAAAAAATCAAGCTTTAAAGATGTGAATCGCTGTATGTTGGAAGGAGTATGAGGAAACAGAAAAGTGAAATTTTGGGAAACAGGGAAATAATTTTCATCCATAATTTGTGATAATTTATTATCACTAAAAAACATTAAGTGGGACAGATTTACTTATATATAAGATTTAAAAATAGTTTGAACTTCTGTGTATGATAAGGGGGCAAAGGAAGTGGAAGGTAAGCATAAATTCAGTAAGCTAAGGAGATAACTCGGACAATTATTTCTTTTTATTATAGAGCAACAAATATTGTAGATTGTTTTCCTTTTTAAATAAAAAGTTTCAAATAATAATATATTTTCTTATTTTTCTCCTGAAAGTAAACTTTTTATGCAATAAAAATTAACACTGCTTATATCTATGAAACAAACATAAAATCTTAAAAAAAAATTCATTTTGTATTTTCGCTTGTTGCTAGAGAGATTTTTTTTTCAGCCAAAACAATTTCAAATAACAGTATATATTAAAATTAAAATACACAGTATTTTTTTTTTTTTGAGAGAGAGGTTAGACTTTGAATTTTAATTTTCTTCTATTTTACCATTGACTACAGAAATTATTAATCACAATCCAAAAATCATAAGTAAAAATTTACATAAGTAAAACTTATGTAAATTTTTTCTTCATGTCATATAACCCATTTGCATGCATTTTACTCAGTTTGGATACTATTATGGAAGGAAAACATCAAGAAACAAATTAATCAGTACCTTAAATATCTGTAAGTAGTTAGTAAATATTTTATTTAAAGATTACATTAATGCAAATTGTAGCTTGCTTGATGAAATTAATAATAAAAAAGAAACAAACAAACAAAAAAGTTTCTTTCACAATAATTTTATTTACAAAATACGTTACAAATTCAACAGATTTCTTACAGCTTAAAGATTTCATTTCTTTAAATAAATTTACATACATAAAAATGAATTCTTCCCCTCCCCCTATGTATATATTTAATGGCTAAAATTATTTCTTGAACCAAGTTACAGAAATAGCAAAAAAAAAAAAAAAAAAAATTAATTGTGTGTTACCAGTTTTATACTGAAAGGGAAATCAATTCATGCCAAAGACTTGGTACATTACATAATTAATGAAAGATTTTCAAGCAGTGTTTTCCAGAACGCTGTAATAGTTATAACACAAAAATCATATACATATATTTTTTTGTTGTTAAGCAGTGTGATCAATTTGTTTAGGTAAACAAATTAATGGTTAATGATTCAGAAGTATTACAAGTTTCTTACTGCTATGTCCAAGGTAGTTTTCATAACGTTGATTACAAACTAAACCCTAATGTTTCAATGTAGCAATATAGCAGCAAATAATTTTAAATAAAGTATCATATTGCATATATTGAGACAATGGGTCATTAAAGATTTAAAAATATACAAATATACAGAACATATGAAAAGTACATCTTTGTATAAAATAATCAATAAGAAAAAATGAAGTTAATTCTCAGTTGTTTACTTCATCTAACTATTCATCTACCTTATCCTTTACATTTTATATACTATTATATTTTCCTGCCTTCAATATAATATCTAAAATCAAAAAGTATTCACCAATGCATTCAATTTTATTAATCATTCTAATAAATACCAATGACAAATTACAAGTACTTTGCACATACAGCTAACTAGATATATTACATTAGTATCTTTAAAAAAGAAAATCTGATGCTTTTAAAGTTAATGTCTCTGAAACTGTTGCTATCTTGAATTTCTATAAGATTAATGGACAAACAATTACAATCTGTTTCACATAAATTTGAAAGAAAAAAAAATGAATTTTTGTTTTGTATATGCATTCATTCAAAAAAAAAAAAAAAAAAATTACCTGTTTTCAAAATGTATAGCTTCCAATCAGGTACCATCAATCGGGGGGTTACTTTGATTCTTGTCGGTACTTTGGTCCATCACATAAAAAAAAAGTCTATATTTTTCGTATTGAACAAACAATACAAGATAATTTGGAGCTTTTGGCTTAAAATATTTTTCTTAAAAAATATTTTAAGCCCTACTACAGTATATTTGAAAAACTTGGGGTTATTTAAATTTTTGTTAGTGGCAAAACTGGATCTGTTTATAAACTGTTTTATATGTAGATTTTAACTCTACAAACTTTCTATAGTGAAACAATCTGGATAAAAGCTATAAATAATGTAAATGTCAAAATATTATCTTTAATAACCTGTAACCCATGAGTGATCATAGTTTTCTTTTAACTATTTGTTTTGGCAGGAAATGTTTAAATTTTTTTAAAGCTAATGTTAAAACTAATTTTTCAGGACTGCTTCATGCCAGGCCTCATTAGATCCGAAAGTAGCCATAATTAATTAAAAATGCCTTTTATGTAACCAAATCTCTTTAAAAATGTTTTTAATAACATTATTTTCAAATGTTACAGAAGTAAAATGTTACATTAATTGTTTTTGTTCCAGTTCCTGAGTATAATATGACAAAAACTGTTTCTTGTATCTTTAATATTAACAATTTGTTTATTGTATTTAAATGAAAAAAAAAAAAATGTTTTTATTAACTTTTTAGTGCTAATTCATTAGTAGATCCCATTGCAAGAACATTTCAATAGTCCAACATATGAAATGTATTCATTTTATATGAAAGTAAATGAATAGCCCAAAAAGCTCCCACCAGGTTGCAACAAAACTTAGATGACTTTTTGTAACTGTAAGAGGTACAAATAGTATCGACCTTTTTCACAATAAACAAATTTTTAAACTGCCCAGTAATTCATGTTAAGGATGTACTCAAATCTAAACTGCTTATTTTCTGACCCATGTTTAAATTCATTTTTGCTTTCAAACACATCCAATTAGCAGGTTTTCTTATTGCAAAACTATATAATGCGCCATAAGACTTTTTTTTTTTTTTTTAATTTAAAGGCAGAATATATTTTTAAAAAATGCTGTCAAACTCTGCATTTTGAACTGAATTTCCTAAAGCAATAAATAGTGCTGGAAACAAAAAGGTTGCACTGAGAAAACAATTTTTTATAAATCAAGGTCTAATTAATTGAATGAAAAACATATTACAAAGGTTACTTAATAAATTTCAAAAATTATGTCAGCAAGTTTTATCTTTTTACTTTTATAGATTTGTTATTGTGAAAATGTATCGGAAAATTTCGAATTGTTGAGCATGGGAAAATATACTGTTTTAGTGAGGTTTTACTGTACAATTATTTTGATTAACCTTCTAGAGCCCAAACCGGCCAAGATATTTTAAAATATTTTAATTAATATATTCCTAATTCCCGCCAAAAAATTCAAATAGCAATATTTGCTTTAATTAACCATTGAACCTTTCTGGTGAAAAGCCAGATTTTCTAAACTACATAATTTCTAGAACATGGGATTTAAAGGGTTAATAGGGCAACAGATTTTGCATTTTTAAAGGTACATCAAAATTCTACATTTTTAGAAACATTAATTATATCTATGCTTCTCTAAACTCAATATTTAAATCGAAAACACTAACATATTTATTTCTATGCACATTCATATTCCTTTTTTTTAATTCTTTTATTTTATATATGTAGTAATAACTGTATGTGAATTGCAGTTTTTACCCGGTATATACTAACAAATACCTAACAATTATACAATAATTATTGTATAAAAAATAAATTAATTCCTTTCACATACCCAATGCTGATTATGTAGTAATATTTTTAAAAATGCTAACTTTGGTCACAATCTAACATTTTATATCTCCTTGCATAGCACAAATATACTGACATTAAATAATTAAATGCTTCACTCTTATAAATGCAATTCTGGTTCACAAATTAACTATGATTTGAGAACATAGTGTTCTGATATGAAAAAAACATGGGCATAGCTGGTTTAAATGTTAGAAGCATGCAGTAAAAATTTTAAATTATAATGATGAAGCACGAGTTGTACAAGATTCCATACAAATGCAACAAGTATTAGAAAAAATCAGATTGTTTGTAATTCGATGAAAGGCTTTTACAAAATAACCACTTAGTATTTATTTATTTTTTAAGCACTGAATATGAAATGAAAAAGCAATTAAAAATTATCAGTCATAACTCAAGTACCTGAGAAAAAAATGTGAAAATTTAAAGCAACTACAATATTGAAATAATGAATTCTGCTAAATTCAGAGCTGATTATGACAGAATCGGAGATCAGAGTTTAATACAGATGATTATTGATCCAATACTAATCAAAGTCAAAATTTTAAAGCAACTACAATTTGGAAATAATGAATTCTCTAAGTTCAGAGATACTGAACAGGATGAGATGAGACTAGTAATTAGTACAGATGACTAGTGACATTATCTAAGATGGAATCAAAAAATAATACGAGATACTACAATTTTCTCAATAAAGAATTAAAAAAATGGACGGATGTAAGTGATACAAAATACACATAATAAATATTGGCAGTAGAGAAGCATAATGGAAGCAAAGTTAAGTCAGAGTTGCCAACTTCTTTTCAACTCTTTCAGGAGTAAAGACACAAAATATCAAGCTTTTCAAATTCCTTTTGAAGCAAGGTGATATGCTAAAGGTCATACTGCATTTTTTTTTCCTTTTTTTTAAGATCTTTAAAAGGATTTAAAAAAAAAAAAAAAAAAAAAAAAAAAAAAAAAAAAAAAAAGTTCTCACAACACATCTAAAAATTAAAAAATACTTTTACACTTGACATATATATATATAAAAAAAGCATAGCTAATCAGGGATTTAATGGCTAAGACTAAAAACTTACTTTTTTAGACAATGTTTCATTTTTTTTCCCAGGTTGATTTGAATGTCAAAGTATGGAATATACAATACATACAATTAATAAATGTATACAAATTTATCTTTATAGGAAAATTTAACATGTTTGGAGAAGTTGGCAACTCTGAAAAGTAAATGCCTTTAAATTATATTAGATTTTTTATTTATTTATATTGTTATTTTAGATATTTTTATATTGTTATTTTAGACAATATTTTCTGAAATTCAGAGAGGAAGTTTCTAAATAACAATTACCCATGATCAGAAAGAAGTTACTATAGAAGAAGCAACATTTTAAATATCCTATGCTATAATGAGAATTAAATAACATTCAACAGTCATGAAATCATTTAACAAAATACACAATAACTTATTAAGTACATTAAAGTTTTTATCATGTTATAAATACAGAATTAAAAAAAAACTCAATTTAGACACAGATGAATAAAAAGTATGCCTGAGATTTTAAATTAATGAGTAAAGACAAACTTTTTAATGCTGTAAACTGTAATAGAGATGGAGAGAGGCTTCTAAAAATATGTTTACCTTCATTGTTCATATACACAACTTCAAAAACAATGTTATAAAAATCTAAAATGCACACACAAAAATAAAAAAGGAAACATAAAAATAATAATTTAAGGTCAAGCTCCCTCCAAAAGAAAATTATTACAGATAGACAATTTAAAAAAGCTAATTTTAGTCTGGTATTAATTTTTACAAGGACAAGATTATTGAACTTAATTTAATGTAAAATAGTTAAAATTACTGTTGGATTCATATTTAAAATGCATAACATAAAAATATGTTTGGCAATTTTCAATTTCAAAATTCAACAAATAATTATGTTGTTTAAAAAGTTATATATATATTTAATTAGAGTAACAGAAGGTAGCATAGACAACTAATATTTTATTATCATACACAGAGAATGATATCCAATATTCATCTTATAGTAGCCAGTTACTACAAAATGCCATAAATTTGATAAGGTTTTCTTTGGATTACCTGAAAAAGGAATCAAAGAATTAAAAAAAGACTAGTATAAGCTAAAGTACATAGTAAATATCTTGTAGATAATAATGCATAAACTTTAAAATTGTGCATCTTTTAAAACTCATTTCTAGGGATTTTGAAATAACTTAAATTCTAAGGAAAAATGACTTTACTCTAACATAAGCATATAAAAGGTTAAATTATTTCATAAAATTGAAACTTAAAAGTAAACAATTTTTTAAAACTAAGCATCATTTAATGATAATTAATTTTATATGTTTATGTGTGGTCATCTTCATTTAGAATCTAAATTATTTCAGACTATATAAAATCTCAAACCTTCCAGTAAGGACATCTCATTGCTCAGGGGGAGGGGGGTTCCGCTAACCTGCTTAATTCAACATTGCCGCTAAAAGCCAAACAACTAAAACAATTGTCAGTATGAGATAATTCTGTGCACAAGGACACTAGATATGACATGGTGGAACATTTTCCAGTACAAACATCCCAAAGTGCATAAAAATGCAAGATGGAACAAAGTAAAAGGAACAAAAAAAAAAAAAAAAAAAAAAAAAAAAAGGGAACAAAGCAATGTACTTGTATGTAAAATTAAAAATTTACCTTTGTACCAGTTCAAAAATTTTTATAGGTTTCACCATCATCGATTCTTTTTACAAGTTTGACTACAATGGTTAATAGAATATGTCAATATTGCAACAGAAAACTTTCCTACCTTTTATTTTCCTAGTAACACTACATTTTGTTACTATGCATAGTGCCTACTATAGCACACAGGCTGCAATTTAAAAAAATGCAAAATTATTTTTTTTCCTCAATATGTATGACTTTTTTTTGTAATAAATATAATAAGTTTAGCATTAAGGATTTGCCAATTTCAAAGTACGCAACAAAGGGTTAAAATTTTTGTTGAAAGGAGAGACAAAAGACTTTAAAAATAAATGTTTTAATTTAAATTTTGTGTGCTGTGTAGATACAATAAATAAATAAATAATAAATAAATAAAATAAATCAAGAGGGATTAAAAGTAGATGATGTCTTTTAAGCAAATAGCTATTAAAATGAAAAAAAAAATTGTTTTGCAGTAAAACTATTAATGGCAGAAATAATAAACTATTTTTTTCATGAAAATTGCACATACCGTAATTTCTGGAAAAAACGCCGCATCGCGGAAAATCACTCAAAAAAATTTAGAAAATGGTCGTAAACGCTGCATCGTCGTAAACGCCGCAGGTGAAATTTCCGCGGTAATCGCAGTTAACATGTTAAACAGAAACACACTAATAAGCTGTATTAAGAAATCATAAAAATGAAATTATTAATCAGAAATTAATAAATAAATACAAAATTAATAATATTATTTAAATACCGTATTTTCAGGAATAAGTACCGCAACGCATATGAGTTTAAAAGTAAAAATATACTTAGTGCGGTGCAGCGGATACGGTGATTTTTTTCCCCTAACAGTACCATAAAATACCGTTAATCCGCCCCCCCGCCCCCAAACGTGACGTGACGAAAAATCATAAAATAATTAGAGAGGGGCGCTTACACGGGATTTTTCCACGATCGTTTCACAAAATTTTCAGGAATGAATCGTGAATCTTTGAATGAATCATGAATTTTGATAATTGAAGCAATACTTGAAAAAAAAATTGGTTTAAAAAAAATGTAAATTCTGTCGAAAAACACAGAAAAAAGGAGAAATTTGTAAAAAAAAAGAGCATGAAATTAATTAAAAAAATCTTTAAAAAAAGCACATTTCATCAAAGATTCATGATTCATTCATTTCATCATGATTCATCACTGAATCTTTGGAACGGGGGAAAAAATCAAATTCAGAACAAATTTTCTGAAAGTTATAAAAGAAGGGGAGGAGGAAATTCAGGAAATTCATTCGAAAATGCAATTTTCGTTTATCCGTAATCTAATGCGAAATTTGCGTAACTTTTTGCGGTCTTTTAATGAAAATTGGCATTTTTTGTGATATTTTGACGAAATCGAAATTAATTTGTTTTTGCAATCATTTGTCGGAATTCGCGATACATTTTATGTCTGAAATTTTGGAATTATGATCGATTTTTTTTTAATTTTCGGAAAAATTCAGAAAAATATCACGCTTGTTTGAAGAAAAAAAAAATGCTCGTAAACGCCACATCGCTTGAAATTTCAATTTAAAACACGTAAACGCCGTGGCGTTTCTTCCAGAAATTATGGTACTTTATTTACTTTCTTGTTTTTTAAACTTTGTCTAGCTATTCTGATAGTAATAATAATAATAATTATAAACATTTTATATATATATATATATACATATATATATATATTGTAGAGGACAAAATTTAATATATTGATCTAAAAGATTGTTGCAAAACACTAAAAACAATAAAACATTTTCCCCAAAAATATAAAAATCAAGAGGAAGAAATTTTCTATAGTTAGCTAAAAAAAAAAAAAAATTCAAATTTCTTTATAATATATCAAATTTCTTTATACAGTAGACTCCCTCAAATCCGCACAGCTTGGGACCAGAGGTTGTGCGGATTTTAGAATTTTGCGGATTTCTGGTCATTGCTTTGTTTACGTTTTTTAAACAGTAATTTGAGTGCAATTAATAGTGCATTCAGGACTATAATGAATACTTACAATATAATAAAATGTTAAAATAAGTAATAAATTAAAATAATAAAAATTTAGATAATTTTCAAAATGATTAAAATATTAAAAGCAAAGATCAAGTTAATGATCAATAGTGTATGATTAAATATTCATTTTAAAAATTAAATATATTTTTCCAAAATTATTCAACAAAACTTGCCTCATAAAAGTACATTACTAATTCACATCAAAATCATAAAATAAGGATTTTTTTTTTTTAAAGTTTAGCCAGGCTTAGTAACCAAAAAATCTTGATTAATGCATAAATATATTTGGTAAGAAAATTGTGATTACCAGTGATATCAGCAATATCTTGATTTTTTTTTTTTTTAATTTTTCTTCCTTCATGGGAAAAAAAAACATGAATAGAGTATTATTGAGAAAATTAAAAATTAAAAAATATATGGAATTGATACAAAATTAAAAAAATCACATTTTGTCCAAATATCCAATCTGAAAGTTTCATTGTTTACATCCATAAAGTATGTGCGGATTTTAGAGAGTTGCGGATTTCTGGTTTGCGGATTTGAGGGAGTCTACTGTAATATTATTCCTTGAAGCAGGGCTTGAAAAATAGCATCCCTGAGGAACAGAGAAATCATTTCTGGGGACGCATATTTTTTCACTCAGGGGTCAGGCTGGGAACCTAACAAGTCGTCGTGGCTACCACCGATGGCACAGACGTGTTATAACGCATAAATTACGCAAGAAATCGAAGATGGGACGCAAAAGGATAGCTCTTAAGCAGACCATGTGATGCATAATTTTGTCAAAATATTACGGAAAGGACGAATTTCATCCAGGGATTGTGAGAAAAAATGCAAACTTCATCAAAGGATCGGGTAAAAACGAAAAATTTCATTCAAAGATCGTGAGAAAGAGGTAAATTTTATTAAAAAATCATGAAAAACAACAAATTTCATTTAAAAAGTGCAATAAAATGGAAATTTCATCATAAAAATTGCGAGAATATGGTAAATTTCATTAAAAAAAAAAACGGAAAAAACAACAGATTTTGTCAAAAGATTGCGAGAAGCAACGCAAAATTCATTAAAAGATCATGCAAAACAGCAAATTTCGTCAAAAAATTGCTAAAAACGACAGGTTTTGTTAAAACATCAGGATAACAGAAGGTTTTATTAAATCATCGTGATAAAATGGCAGATTTTGTTAAATCATCGTGATAAAACGGCAGGTTTCGCTAAATCATCACGATAAAAAGGGGGGCTTCGTTAAATCATTGCAATAAAATGGAAGGTTTTGTTATATCATCTCGATAAAAGAGCAGATTTTGTCAAAAGATCACTAAAAAATGTCAAATTTCGTCAAAAAATTATGATGTCGAATTATTCAAAATACTTGCACATAAATATTTCTGGGAAACTACATTTTTCATTTGGGAACGTATGCCTTTCATGCAGGTTCCCAACTGGGAACCTTAAATTTTTTAGAATTTTCAAGCCCTGCTTAAAGATAATATTCCATTTACAAATAATTAAAATATATATATATCACCATGATTCGTGAAAAAACACTAAAACTTCAAAAATCACTATATGAATTTCAAATAAAATTATATTGGACTGAAAGATTGAAACTGGATTGCTTTTATTAATATGAAGAAAAGGAAATTTTTCCTAAGCACTTTCAGGCACTTTAATTGCTCTTTCCTGCATACAAATTTCTTCAACATTTACACAATTTATTTTTTATATATGCACTCAGAAATGATTTGCCTGATATATACATACAGATACAAAAATAATTTATATACAAACTGGGAATAATACTTTATATATTTTTTGTTTTCTCTTTCATTTTTTCCTAGCTGTTTATAACCTTTAAAACAAATTACCTTTTCTTAAGCTTGATTATAAAAAACTGCTATTAAAAAAATTACAAATAATTAATTTAAAAAACTTAAAATTTACTTACAATTATATTTTGATTCCATCATAAAATATTTAAAACATGCAAACTGTTACAAGTGTACTAATAAGCATTTCTATAAAATCAACAATCACTAAAAATATCTTATGATGGTCCACTTTCATTTGTCTTTGTGCTACCCTGTAATATGTCTTTGTCCAGCTCCCACAATGGTATGTTATTCTTTTTTATTGCTACCTAAATGTAAATAAAAAAATATATTTTTTAGATATTTTTTTTAAAAAAATGGATATTCTTTGAAATGTAATTGAAATCTACAATTATTTTAAGTTGAAATAAAAATGAAAATCATGCAATGCATCAAAGATAGATTATGAAACATTTTACAACACTTGCAGAGTGCTTTAACAAAACTTCATTATTTAAAATGTTAGAATATGCCTAAGCAAGCAATTAGGAAAGTGCATATTGCATTTGAAAACCCAATTTCAGGACTTATTATCAACCGTTAAAGAAAAAAAAAATAAATAAATAAATAAATAAAAATAAAAAAAAAATCACATTTTTTGGTATATTTTAGTATATATTAAACAGATTTGTATGCATACTACATAGTATATTGAAATTTAATTATGTCAGGAAATGAATAACACATTCGTAAATTCCCCTTTCAGTAATTTCTGTCAATAAGTGAAATGTGTGTAAAATCATTTGTGCTGCTCTGTACATCACCTGCAGAATTTATATACACAAAGTAATAGTTTAAAAAAAAAAAAAAAAAAAAACAGTTTTATGTAAAAATGCATACCAAAACTTAAAAGATCCTTGTAGCAATTACAGGGTTCCTACATAATTCTGGTAAAAAAAAAAAAAAAATCCCCAACTTTTCTAGATTTTTCTGACCTTTTTAAAAAAAATTTCCTGACTTTTCTCAATAAAACTTCAGCTTTATATATCATTGTAGAACCCTCCACAATGGACAACTTTAATCTAAATAATGCTGAAAAGAAGTATGTGCTGTATGTATCTATGATTTTTAATTATTTTTCATATTTTGCTATTGTTATAGAGTTTGCATAAATTTTATATAAAAATTTAGATTGGATGAATAATTAATTTTTGATAACTGAAATCCTATTGGAAAATAATACATCAAAAATTCCCTTATTTTTATCTGACTACTTCATATAGTTTAAAAAAATTACCCTGACTTTTTGTTTAAATTTTCAAGTTCTCGGACTTTGCCCTGTTTTCCAAGTTTTTTTCTAACCTGTAGGTATCTGAAACTACTGTTCTTAGACAATACTGTAACTAGTGTTGACTCTAACCAGTTCTAGTGAGTGCAGTGTCTGACGACACTTTTAATTTCCTTTGTGCACCCGGCGTTTCTTTTAAATCCTTCCGATGCACCCTGCAGCTCTGTTTAATGCTTTCTATGCACCCCATAGCAATTCAATTGATCGTGTTAAAATATCACAAATTCTAGGGTACTCAAAAAACCAGCTCAAAATATTTTTGATAAACAAGGTACAAGTGTGCCCTTTTACATTTTTTTTTTTTTTTTTTTTTTTTTTTTTTTTTGAAAGAAAAATGAATTTTTTTTTAGAACAGTGTTACTTTTTTGAAAAAAATGTACCCTTTTTTTAGAATCCTTTTTGAAAAATTCCCAACTGGCGGTCTTTTTTTTTGAATCAACAGTAACTGTAACCAAATTATTTTGTGCGTATCTGTAAATGATTGATGAATGCTATACACATCACGCTCTATAGTAAGCATCTTATAATGCCCTTCAATCTTTCAATGATATACACTCCTACACAAAATTAAAAACTCAGAAATTTTTCAATTTGTTTAAATCATAATAAAAATAAGCTTAGCTTTACATTAATAAAATAAAGATGAATATTTATAAAAAAGCATCTAAATAACTCATAAGTAAAATTGAGTGAATAATTTAAATAAGAAAATACATAACTTAAAATAAACAACATTATGTGACACCTGAACAAAATTATAAATTCAAAGTTTTGTTTTTCTATATTCTGGTGTTTTATAACTTGATAAATGAATTTTATGATAAGAAACTGATAAAAGGAGTCATTGGGGATCAATACATCAATGCATTTTTTAAAATTTTCTCCAAAAGATGTGTAATTTTAATACAGCACATGATTAAATTGAAAGTTGTAGATTAGTGAGTATACGAAATTAACATATCTGAATCTTTGTGCTAAGAATTAATGCACACATTCAAAAATAAGTTGAAATCTCATTTTTATGAGCTATTTTTGAATATGCAGCTTGGCACAGATTGAACCAGTTTTTCCAATTGCTCCATTGACAATTAGTTTCATGATGAAAACAATCAGTTTTGTGTTTTGATATTGACATTCATTATGATAGACCATTTGAACCATTACACCTCAACAGTTTCAGTGGAGTTTAGATCAGAGCTGTGGACTGGCCATTTCATGACATACATATGCCAGCGCTCAAGTCATTCTTTTGTATTTTTTTGCAAATGCATTGCTACATTGTCTTGTTGAAAAACCCAGTTTACCCCCAGCAATCAAGAATGCATAAGACAAGTATCTTCTAGCATTAATTGATAGGCTTCTGCTTTTTATATTCTATTTAGGAAAGCCAGAGTAATTTTACTTTGGCTTTCCTAAATGAGAAAAAACATCTCACATTATCAAGAATCTTCCTCCAAAGTTTCGATTAAAGATACACCATTCTTCATACCTAATATGTGCCAATAGTACTTTAAGTCATCTGAGGCATCTAAATTAAACTTCTTTTTATCTAACACTTTTTCTAACTCTTTTTATCTATCTTATTTTTTGTATTATCCCCTGATTTTTACAACCTAAAATTCATCCCCTGATTTTCCCAGGAATCCCATATTCCCCTGATGAGTATGAACCCTAATAAAGCAAGTTTTTAACTTAAAGTAACATCAGTGTTCATACTATCTTTCTGTGATAAAATGCAAGCACCTAATCCAAATTTCAAGCACCTTTCCAGAAATGAAAATTTTAATGTTTTAAAATACTATGTTACAAAAGTATCATATCTTTTTCATTTTCACATATTTTCAGGCGAATGCTAACCATAACATACAGTAGCAAAGTCTTAAATGTGAAATGTTATGAGAAAGGCTCTGAAAAATAAAGAAAATCTTTTTGCATTCTAACATATGTGTTTTGAGTTCAACATATGTGAAACTTGTTTAAGATACACCCGTTTAATATATGATCCCGCTTAAGAGACAATTGATTCAGTGATGCCGCTGGACTTGGAAAATCCTGGGTCCCGGGGACCCAGGACTTCTAAAATTCTGGGTCCCTTTTTCAAAAAAGCGGGTCCCCACTAATAAGTCATATTTTTAGACGCAAAAATTGAACTTGTTCATTTGCAAAAGAAAAGTTAAATGCAATAATTATTGTTTTAATTAATGTACAAATAATTAAAGCTAATATTATTTTTTTAAAACTATTAAGAGATATTTACTTTACTTTTTTTTAAAAATAAATGCGCAAGATATAAATTATAAAATAATGCTTATTTGAGTGTAGAAGATAACAAGTATCACTACTGTTCACATTTCTTTTAAAAAGGGGTAAAACTGATTTATTGAAAATGACATTTTCTCTAAAAAAAGAATCCTTTTCAAAATAATCAGAACAATCAAAAACAGATTGTGAAGCAGGAAAATCTGTTTTTGGAGCAGCAAAAAACTATTCGGAAGCAGGGAAGTTAGTTTTTGGAAAAGAAAAATTCTATCCTGTCATTAACTTTTTATTTGCCCCCCTTTGACAAAAATTGCATTTTAAAGCTATTTTTATCACGAAAATTGCATTTTAAAGCTATATTTTGACGAAATTTGCCGTTTTTTCACGATCTTTTGGCGAAATTTGCCGGGTTTTTTTTCGCGATATTTTGACGAAATTTGCCGTTTTTTCGCGATCTTTTAACGAAATGAGCCAGTTTTTCACGATCTTTTGACAAAATGTGCTATTTTATCACAATTTTTTGATGCAAATTGCTGTTTCAGGGCTGCCAGCAACTTTGGTACAAAATAGTAGGGACTTAGGGACCTAATGATTAAAAATTAGGGACTTTTTAGGGACCAAAAGTCTGAAATAGGGACCTTTTAGGGACCTAAAAAATAAACATAATATTTATACAAATCAAATACAATTTTTAACAAATAAAAGCCAATTTTTTTTAAACTTTTATTTAATCAAATATAATATTTACAAATTTCTTAAATTAACCTTCTTTAGATTTGTTACTCATAAAATTTGTAATTAAATTATTTTTTCTAATTTATAACACTAGACAAGCTATCAGCTTTATCCTTTTTTACTTTCAGTTCCTTGTTAGCTGTTATACCAGCTGCAATCAAATTTTAACCACTTTAGCTTCAGTTAAATTTCCTTTTTCTAAAGCAATTTTTAACCTTTCATTGATCAATCTGTCCAATACAGTTACTTCTACATTCACATTTTTGTTTAAATCTTCCAACTTTTTTTCAAGAACTACAATTGTACTTTTATCTTTTTCAGCTTCTTTTTCCAGATTTCTTCCTCTTCTGTAGCTTTTTCCACTTCAAGTTGTATTTTCCTTTCTTTTCATTTTCTAGGTAACTTTGATAATTTTGATATGCAATATTAACCTTTTTTATCATTTTACTAGTTACTGTTATTAGAGCTGCATGGTTTTTATAATGATGTCTTAAAGCATCTGCTATGTTTAGCCTAGCATTTAGCATCCGTTCTTTCATAGAGGCCCGGTCTTCAGAAAGAATTTGATGTGAAAGCAAAAATCCTCGTTTTACGTCTGCACTGCCATGGTACAAACTGAAGCTACTCTTCAAAATAAAGAGAGATTTGGATATTTTAATACTCCATTTTCCTCTTTTGCGTTAATAGAAGTAGCCCAAAATGAATTAATCCTATTTACTTCAGATTCTTAACTGAGCTTGCAAATTTTCCATTCATCTAAGAGGGCATCAATTTCAATGTTTATAGACAATTTTGTGCTAGTTTAGCAATATTTTTTAACTTTTTGGAGTACTTTTGAATTCTGGGTTTAAGCAACTGAGATATTTCAAATTTTAATTTTACAATATATCCTTATTCTAAAAGATATTTACAAGAAGCTATATAATGACGTTGCACATCACTTAAAAAAAACCCTTTATCTTTTTCAAATAATTGCAAAAACTCTTTTTGCAATTCTTCATTAAAAACAATATCTCTTGGAGAGATTGAATTTTCACTATCAAAGGGATCTTGACTGACATCATTCTTGAAAGATTTAATGGCTGACTGTTTGCAAATACGCACTGAGACTTTAATGATAAGGCATTTTATTTCATCATACACTAAGTGGATCAGAGGATCTTCCCTTTGGAAAAATGCAGTAAACTGGGTAAATAGTTTGGCACTAGATACAATAAACAGTGTAACTGACATTTCATTGTTTTCTCCTTCAAATGTACAACATTTTTTTTTTTTTTTTTTTTTTTTTTTTTTTCTGTAGCTGACTGTATTTAGTGTCCTTTGTTCTTTTCTAGATGGAATATGGAGACAATTCCATTGTTCTAACAACCAATTTGCTGCAGGTTCCAGAGTTAACTATCTGCTTGGCACATGTTTCGTAAATCTATGTGCAGGAACACCTAGTTTTTTCCTGTATAAAACTAAATTCTTCCCACCTGGACGGCCAGTCATTATAATAATTATATACTAAAATAATAAAATCAGATGCATCACATCCATCAGGCCTAGAAGTGACTTTTTTCAAAAATATTATAGGAAATATAGAAATTTTTTTGAAGAAAATATAGGAATTTTATAGGAAATTTCATTTATATGTAAATATATTGATACAAGTTTTAATACATTAACATATGTATCAACACAGACATCAATATTGTAAAAACTATAACATAAGTAAACTATTTAAAGTTCATTCCTGACTATTTCAGAAATTTTTAGCACACTTTAGGATTAAAATACTGGTTTCAGGAATAGTACACTTTTTGTTTTTTCCAGCAATATTTAACACTTATTACAATTATTTTCAGAATCATCATCACTTATATAATTTGTATTTACGAATACAAACATAATTGAAATAAAGGTTATAAATGATTTTTTTGTAATAAATTTAAATGAAATGAGTTTCTGTAGCAAAAGAAATTCAAAGTTCTAAAAAACCCTGAAATTCATGGCAAATTTTATGAAAAGTTACAGCAAAGATGGAGCGAGGAAATCCTTCCCTACATTAATTATACATTTTTTCAACGGCATTACAAGGTTTTTTTTTTTTTTTTTTTTTTTTTTTGTAATGCTTTGATGGAATTTGCATTTTTCCTTCGATAATTAAGGTAAAATACCACCTTTCTCATGATCTTTTAATGCAAAAGTTTTTTAAAACTTTTTATTTTAAATTCTTTGATAAAATTTGAATTTTTTCCGCAATTTTTAGACAAAAATAGTGTTTTTTTTTTCTGCAATCTTTAGATAAAAATCGGGTTCTTTTCGCAATCCTTAGATAAAAATTGCAGCTTTTTTTTGCGATATTTAGATGAAAATCCCATTTTTCTTGCGATCTTTTGACGAATTCGCCTTTTCCTGGCGATCTTTTGATGAAAATTGCATTTACCTCAAGATATTTTGACGAAATTCGCGTTTTCCTCGCAATTTTTTGGCAAAATTCGCGTTTTCTTGCGATTTTAAGACAAAAATCGCATTTTTCTAGCGATCTTTTGATAAAAATAAAATTTTTCTCACGAACTTTTGCCAATAAAGGCGTTTTCTTGAGATTTTTTTAAACAAAATTGCAGGTTTTTTCCAGGACTGACTAAAATTGCAGGGTTTTTTCACTACAATTTTTTCATTTCTTCCACCATGATCAGTTATGTGCTATCATCTACAATATTAAATTTTTTAAAAAAGTAAATTTTCTTGAGAAATTTTGGTAAAATGTAAGGAAAAAAATTAACTTAGACACAGTATAGGTAAAAAAGGGACTTTTAGGGACCTCTTAGTGAAAATAGGGACTTTTAGGGACCAAGTTAAAAAATAGGGACCTTTTAGGGAAATAGGGACCAACTGGCAGCCCTGCTGTTTTTGCGAATTTTCTGACAAAATTTGACGTTTCATCACGATTTTTGAAGGAAATTTGTCGTTTTTTCGCGATTTTTATGAGGAAATCTGCTTTTTGTTCGAGATTTTGTAATAAAATTAGTCATTTTTTGTGAATCTTTTGACGAAATTCGCCGAAAATTATTCGTAATTTCGCGATTTTTTAACGAAATTTTTTGCGATTTTTTGATGAAATGTGCCGTTTTTTCGCGATCTTTTGACGAAATGTGCCGCTTTTTTGCGATCTTTAGACGAAATGTGGCATTTTATCACGATTTTTTCATGAAAATTGCCGTTTTTTGCGAATCTTTAGACAAAATTTGCCGTTTTATCATGATTTTTGGACGAAATATGTCTATTTTCGCGATTTTTTTGAAGAAATCTGCTTTTTTTCGGGATTTTGTAACAAAATTAGCCATTTTTACGCAACATTTTTGACGAAATTTGCCGGAAATTATGCGTTTTTTTGCGATTTTTTAAAGAAATTTGCCTTTTTTGCAAATTTCCGACGAAAATTACGCGTCCCGCGGGACGCGTAAGCTCCATTTTTTTGCGTCCCTTCGCCGATTTTTTGCGTATTTTACGTGCTATAGCGCGTCCGCGGCATCCTTGGATCTGCAGTAGCTTGAAAAGGAAACCTACGTAAAATTACCTAGATAAGATACAATCCCACTTGAGACACAAAATTTTCTCTGTCCTTTCATTCATATCTAAGACAAGTTTTACTGTATTAGCTTTGAATTCAAGACAAGGAAGTTTAGAAACTGTTACATGTTTTATTTCACATCCTTAAGAATTTTGTTTTCTAATTAGCATGACTGAATCAACTATGTTAAATCAGCCGCAAAAAATAGCAGCATTGGTTTTCAATTTGAAATTTTGCCATTAAAAGCTGCACCAAAGATACAACTGATGAAGGAAAATGCAACTTAACAATAAATTTGACTTTTTAAAAGGTACAATAGAATTATACATGTAATTATTGGGATTTTTTTTTTCTTTTGGACACAAGAAATGAATGACTATAAATATTCCAAGATTTCAATCGCTCTTTGTTTAGCTGCTAGTCTGTCAACCTATCTATAAAACTTAAAGGCACTATTGCCAGTTGACAATAGTTCATAATAATCTTGAAGACTTGTTTGACTTTTTTTTGAAAAAACATGTACTGTTTTAATAACTATTTTATTAACCTGACCCTAGTAATAGATTCATTGATGAATTTAATTGTTCATTTATTCTAGCAAAAAGTACAATCAAAAACTTTAAAGAATGTCCATTTTTTTAAATAACAAAAGTTAATAAATAAGATCAAATTTGAAGAAGAATTTCAGGCTTAACATCCTATTTTTTTTCTTTGTTAAATCAATTCATTTTGGTTACCATCATTTTTTTGAAAATATAAAAGTTAATATAAAATAAAAATATTAAAAAAAAATTAATGCTAAAAACTTATGTTTATACACATTTTTTTTTTTTTTTTTTTTTTTTTTTTTTTTTTTTTTCATAAATAAAAAAAATGAGGAAAAGAAATAAGGGGATTAATTAGCATATTGAGCAAGAAATAATGAAAGTAATTGCTTAAAAATGAAATTATTAAAAATAAAACAATTCCTATTTATTTTTAATAGCAATAAGTTTCCTTTTGAAAGATATTCCTTTAAAAATTTAAAATCATAAAAATTCGATTGAAGCCCAAGCAATGTTGGAGAGAATGCATGAAAATATGCTTCTGAAACCAGTGGGGCCATCAATCGCAGGTTTGTTTTAAAGGATTTTCATTTAAAAACATAAAATTACACAAATTCAATCAGGATACAGTTAATGCTGGGTTCAGTAGTTAGTATGGAGTAAAAATAACAATCAGTTCATTGCATGGGCAGCATCAAAGGTAAATTTAGATATGGATACTTGTGCTTTCTTTTTGGTGGAAGGGAGTTCATTTGTTATGTTATTAATAAATAATAATTTGATTAATCAAAAACAAAATCATGTGAGAAAAATTAAATTTCATTTTTAAAAATCAAAATTGAAGTCTAAATAACTTAAATTGTCTAATTTAAATTTTTTAAAATCTTACAAGGGTCATAACCTTTCCTGCTCCTCTTTGTTGGTAGCCATGATTCACGACACATAAATAACAATGATATCACCTCCAATCCTGCTATATTTTGCAATATCAGATCTATTCTATCTATATATATATAATAGAAATTATTATAATGGAAAATGCTCTTATATAAGTTTTTAATGCAGATTTTTCTTTATTCTCCAATTTCTAAGTAACACAGCATAGCTTGCACTTGCATGCATTGAAACTGATATGCAATTTGGTAGTGCTTCAAACTAACACTTGTATCTTTATTGTTCCATCCACAGTTTATTGAAAGTACACTTTCTTGGTATTGTACATATCTCAAAGAATAATTAACTACTAAAGATCAACAGAAGGCAGAGAAAAAACTATTTGTTGCAAAGACCTGAGTATGTGCATGTGTACATGCATCAACTGATCAAGTTCAGTATATAAAACAAAGCAAAATACAAATGCCCGTACTCTGATCTCCAGAAAGGAAAGCTATTTCAGAAGAAATATTTTTGCCTGATTTTTCTAATTTGACATATTTTTTTCAACACTTGGGACTTTTATTTAATTTTGAACAACTGAATAAGAAAAATTAAGCACCTACAAAAACATATAACAAAAATCAAATGCTCTGTACTACGGATAACAAGATCACTAGTTCAAATTCCTTCAGTGTCAATATATTCTCTTCCCCTAAAGCATGTTTTTGATATTCCAAGTCCTTACAATCTTTTCTGTTTTTTGAACACAATGTTGCAGCAGCCAGAAAATAGCTTTCTATGCGCAGCTAGCTGTACTTTCAAAGTTTAATGTGTCCTGTAAAATCATTTGGGAAAAAAAAAAAAAATATCCTCAAATCATGTTTTTTAAACTGGCCAACCACTTGCTTGAGAGCTACTTCAAAAAGTATATTTTCACCAACTATTAATACAGGGCTTGAATTTCAGAGTAGGATAGCGAGATTTGCACCCAAAATTTTGAAATCCTGCCCAAAAAGTATCGCGGACAGGAGGCTCCCGCCCAAAAAGTTTCACCATTTTTCTGGAAATGTTGCACTTAGAAGTTACGATCAATCTCCTATGAACGTTTTGTGAATTTCGTGATATTTTCTGGCAACAGATTGACACAATTTGCGAGTTTTTACTGCAAAAGATCGTTGAAATTCAAAATTTTTTTCAGCCGATCAATAGTGAAATTTCACAATTTTTATTCTTCCGTGAGATTGAATGACAAGTTGCCCGTTTTTTCCCATGACTGACAGGCATATTCGGGGGCAATTTCGTTCTGAAACTTTAAAGCATTCCCTTCTAAAAATCATGAAAAATTGGTCCTCAGTCCGGAAATTCAGATATAGAAAGTACACCGGAAAGGTATTGCCATTCTATTGCTGTGAAATTCAGATATAGAAAATACAATGGAAAGGTATTGCGAATTTTGATTAACAGCCACTGAAAAAATCAATTTCATTGCAAATGACTGCAGAAATAATGCAAATTTTGTCAAAGGGTCACGAATAAAATGCAAATTTTGTCAAAGAATCGCAAAAAAAGACACAAATTTTGTAAAAGGATTGCAAATAAAGTGCAAATTTTGTTGAAGGATTGCACAAAAAAAGGCGAATTTTGTTGTAGGCTTGCAGAAAATGTTAATTTAATCAAAGGATCACGGAAAAGACGTGAAATAACTGTACATTTTGACAAATAATTGTGAAAAAAAATATTAAGTTTTGTCAAGGAATTGCTAAAAAGATGTTAAATTTTGTCTAATGATCGCATTAAAATGCAATTTTTGTCAAAAGATCCTGGAAAAAAAATGTTAATTTTGACAAAATTTTGCGATGAAATGTGAATTTCATTAAGAAATTGTGAAAAGACGCAATATTCATTAAAGGACTGTAGAAAAAAGATAGCAATCTATTTAGATAATGGCACTCACACAAATATTTATGTTTATTATTATAATTTTTAATGTAAAATAATAAAGCGAACTAATTTTTAGACAACATTCAGTCTAATATCGACCTGAATCAAACATAGTTTACTAGACATGCAACAAAAAATAATTAGCGCCAAAGAGAGGATCTCCCCCTCCCCCCCACCTTTTGCTGTAACCTTTTAAAAATAATTGCTGTGAATTTTTTTCCTCAGAAATACCTTGAAGACATGAAAGAATTTCTTGGCTATTTTTTGCAATAGATTGATGAAATTCCCAGATTTTCCTTGCATCCAAGTGAAAAATTTCCCAATATTTCCCGCAACCTACAGAGGAATTTCATACTATTTTTCTGTGATTGATTGACAGCTTTCACAATATTTTATCATAACAAGTCGATGAATTTTGCATTATTTTTCCACTGATCGATTGACAAGTGTATTTATTTCATGACTGTATTAATGTATGTATACTTCTTAAAATAGCATGTAAAATATTAGTGGGTCTAAAAGTTTTTTTCTCCCTCCTAAACAGCTCAGTTCCCCTCCATTTATGTTGGTAGGGAGACTCCTTTCCTAAGAAAAATTGAATTTCAAGAACTGCATTATAAGCATTTTATTTGTTTTATTTTATTTATCTATTTTTTATTTATTTGTTTTATTTATTTATTTTTATTTATTTATTTTTGAATTCACAAAAAATGAACTTTTTTGTTAAAAAGACTGCCATTTTTCGAAAATAAAATTTTTAAACTAAACGTTAGTATAAGCTTCACAGAATTTAATGCAGTTTCATAGTTTGATAACCAAATTTATTTCAGATGCTTGTAAGCAGGGAAAAATGTTTACCGGATTGGAAGTTCATGGTGCATATCTGAGGGTATTCCCTATTGCACAAGACATATATATTTATTTACCACAATTTTATTACACAAATTTAAAAATATACAATGTACACAAATATAATGAAAAGTCTTAGGTCAAAAGTATTTTCTTTGTAAAAATAACAACAACTACATTAACAGCATAAAAATCACATGAGGACATGAGTTTCAAAACTTGCTGTATCCAAAATTGAAAAAAATTTGAGTTTTCTCTATCAAGGATGCAGAATATGTCCAATCCGGCGATCTAAGATTAAGGGAAATTTTGCAGAAATATATTACAATGGATTTTGATTTTAACAACAAATTTCATAATTCTTTAAAATAGAAAAATTTCCCTACAAATATAAAGAACTATAAGGTAGGTGACTTTTACAAAATCGATCTCAGAATAATATGTGGGTAATTCTGTTCTAAATTTTTCGATAATTAAAAAAAAAAAAAAAAAAAAAAAAAAAAAAAAAATTAGTCATTAATCTGAAATTTCAGACATAAAAATAACCTATATTTTATCTAAGAATAACACAAAAATGTTTTTAAAAAGCAAAATATACTGCAAAATCTCAAATTTTATCAAACTATCGCAAAAGAACCGTAAATTTCATCTAAAAAATGAAAAAGAACCACAAATTTTGTCAAAAAATCAGCAAATGAATGCAAACTTGGTCAAAAAGTCACAAAAAAAGTGAAATTTCATCTAAAGATCGCAAAAAAGCTGCAATTTCATCAAAAAATCAAGAAAGTATTGCAAATTTTGCCAAAAGATTGTGAAGCAATTGCAAATTTCATCAAAAGATCACTAAACAAAAGCAAATTTCTTTGAAAGTTCATGAAACTACTGGGAATTTCATCAAGATTGCAAAAGTATCATACGTTTCATCAAGATAGCGAAAATACAAAGTATTTTGTCAAATGATTCCGAAACTGTCACGATTTTTGCCAAAACATGGCAAGATAATTATGGATTTCATCAAAGGAACGTGAAAAAACCCTGCAAATTTCGTCAAAAGATCATAAAATTCCACCAAAGGGAATGAATTCACCTTTCACAAAATTAGCTGTGAATTTCAGAAATCTTTTTTCACTCAGAATCACCCCTGTCATACATATTCACAAATAAATTGAGAAATATTGAAAAAAATAATTTTCTGTAAAGATATACAGCATTTACAGGGCTGCCAGCAACTTTGGTACAAAATAGTAGGGACTTAGGCACCTAATGATTAAAAATTAGGGACTTTTTAGGGACCAAAAGTCTGAAAGTTTTTAGGGACCTGAAAAATAAACATAATATTTATACAAATGAAATACAATTTTTAACAAATAAAAGCCAATTTTTTTTAACTTTTACTAGGGAAGCTCCGCCGCCCTTCTCGCTACGCTTGCCAACCCCCCGTGTAATCGCTTCGTGATTCAAAGTTGTAGGCTACCCCTGCTTGCTGCGCTCGCCAATACCCCATGGTATGAATAAGCAGTTGCAGACCTTTCAAATGATGTGTCACACGACTGGTGTTGTAAAAAAAATTTAAAATGTGCTCCCCCTGGGGGGCAGAGGGGGGGTGACACACAAGACATCCATAATATGAATAAGCAGTTGGAGACCTCTCAAATGATGTGTCACACAACTGGTGTTGTAAAGAAATTAAAAATGTGCTCCCCTTGGTGGGAGCAGAGTGGGGGTGACACAGAAGACATCCATAATATGAATAAGCAGTTGCAGACCTTTCAAATCACGTGTCACACGACTGGTGTTGCAAAGAAATAAAAAATTTGGCGAAATATTACAGTTATTGCCAAGTTGGCGTCACTTTTGACGACTAATTTTGGTCACCAAATTTGGCGATATATCACCAAGTTGGTGACAAACTTGGCGATGGTGACCTTTCCCTCTTTATGCATAGATGCCAACATCTCTTAATTAATCCGGAGTCTGATCCAAGATGAACATGTTTCCAACCGGAAATGTTATTTAGCCAAAAATTTCAAAACGAAATTGAAATTGTAGTTCATAGAAACAAGACGTGTTTTCTCATATATATTTTCCGGTTTTGACATGCAAATTTTGGACCAAACTCCGGAATAATTAAGAGATGTTGGCATCTATGTTTATGGTAACCCATACGGCGATGCATAGACGGAGCCCTTTCCTGATTGGCCTATTCAACTCATGGAAGGAGTGGTCCGCCCGGATTCGTTATTTCCGGAAATCTTACACATCAGCATCATTCTAGGAGTCATTCCTTTTAAGGCTATTATTTTTACTATAGAAGGATTTAATCAAATATAATATTTACAAATTTCTTAAATTAACCTTCTTTAGGTTTTTTACTCATAAAATTTGTAATTAAATTATTTTTTCTTTTATATTTATAACACTAGACAAGCTATCAGCTTTATCCTTTTTTACTTTCAGTTTCTTGTTAGCTGTTATACCAGCTACAATCAAATTTTAACCACTTTAGCTTCAGTTAAATTTCCTTTTTCTAAAACAATTTTTAACCTTTCATTGCCTTCATCGATCAATCTGTCCAATACAGTTACTTCTACATTCACATTTTTGTTTAAATCTTCCAACTTTTTTTCAAGAACTACAATTGTACTTTTATCTTTTTCAGCTTCCTTTTTTTTTTTTTCTTCCTCTTCTGCAGCTTTTTCCACTTCAAGTTGTACTTTCCTTTTTTTTCTTTTTTCTCTCTTTTTATTTTCTAGGTAACTTTGATAATTTTGATATGCAATATTAACCTTTTTTATCATTTTACTAGTTACTGATACTAGAGCTGCATGGTTTCCATAATGATGTCTAAAGCATCTGCTATGTTTAGCATAGCATTTAGCATCCGTTTTTTCATAGAGGCTCGGTCTTCAGAAAGAATTTGATGTGAAAGCAAAAATCCTCGTTCTACGTCTGCACTGCTATGGTACAAACTGAGGCTACTCCTCAAAATAAAGAGAGAGATTTGAATATTTTAATCCTTCATTTTCCTCTTTTGCGTTAATAGAAGTAGCATTAATGCTTTGCATGGAATTTGCATTTTCCCTTTGATACTTAGGGGAAAATACCACCTATCTCATGATCTTTTAATGTAGAAGTTTTTAAAAACTTTTTATTTTAAATTCTTTGATAAAATTTGAATTTTTTCTGCAATCTTTAGACAAAAATAGTGGTTTTTTTTGCCATCTTTAGACGAAAATTGGGTTATTTTCGCAATCTTTAGATAAAAATTGCGGGGTTTTTTTCGGGATCTTTAGACGAAAATCCCATTTTTCTCGCGATCTTTTGACGAAATCGCCTTTTCCTGGCGATCTTTTGACAAAAATTGCATTTACCTCAAGATATTTTGGTGAAAGTCGCGTTTTCTTCGCAATTTTTTGGCAAAAATCACGTTTTCTTGAGATCTTAAAACGAAAATAGTATTTATCGAACAATCTTTTGATAAAAATCGCATTTTTCTCACGATCTTTTGACAATAAACATGTTTTCTTGAGATTTGTGGACGAAATTGGGGTTTTTTGGTGACTTTTTGATGAAAAATGTGTTTTTCTCAAATCTTTAGACAAAAATGGTGCTTTTTTCACAATCTTTGGGCGAAAACTGCATTTTTCTTGCGATGTTTCGGCAAGAATAGTGTTTTTCTCACAATCTTTTGATAAAAATCCCATTTCTTTTCAATCTTAAGACGAAAATCGCAATTTTTCCCGGTCATTTGGCAAAAATTTCCTTATGAAAATAGCATTTATTCACGATCCCTAGACGAAAATCATGTTTTTCTCGCGATCTTAAGAAGCAAAAATCGCATTTTTCTAGCGATCTTTTGATAAAAATCAAATTTTTCTAACAAACTTTTGCCAATAAAGGCGTTTTCTTGAGATTTTTTGAACAAAATTGCAAGTTTTTTTCAGGACTCTTTGACTAAAATTGCAGGGTTTTTTCACTACAATTTTTTCATTTCTTCCACTATGATCAGTTATGTGCTATCATCTACAATATTACATTTTTAAAAAAAGTAAATTTTCTTGATAAATTTTGGTAAAATGTAAGGGAAAAATTAACTTAGATACAGTATAGATAAAAAAGGGGACTTTTAGGGACCTCTTAGTGAAAATAGGGACTTTTAGGGACCAAGTTAAAAAATAGGGACCTTTTAGGGAAATAGGGACCAACTGGCAGCCCTGCATTTACCTCTAACATACTTTAAAATTTTGGAGAAATTTTTATGTGGATCGAGGGAAATGTTGGGAGTAGAAACATTTCTGCATCCCTGTCCTCTATCAATTTACTCTGGTGGTAAACCTGCACCAAAAAATACTATAATCTACAAAAAACTAGCATTTTATTCTGCATTTATAAAATTGTAAAATCTTGATTTACAAGAAAAATAATGGATGCAGTTAAGTTTTTTTCTGATTTCCCAAAATTTAATTTTCTGGACAAGGCAAGTTTTGAAACCAACAATCTCACACAAATTTTATGCCAAAGATGTAGAATCACCTATTAACGAAAAGATAACCTTAATTAACAAATATAAATAAAAAATATAGAAAGAAAAGTATATTCTTAACTGAGAATTACCTTCAAACATTTTTGATATTCTTGAAAGAGTGAATTACAAATACTCATATCAGAATTCTTATTTTTTAGAAAACTTTCAGAATACCAAGCATTAAAACATGCTTCGTATTGTCTTTTCAATTCAATGCAGTCTTTACCAATGCTATCCATAACAGAAGTTTGATGTAAACATAACAAAGTATTCAACAAGTCTCTAAAAAAAAAAGTGATAATCAAAGTTAGACAAAATAATAATAATAATAATAATAATGTTACTAATATTTTAAGTACAATACAAAATAAATTATATTTTCAATAATCACAATCATTATTATTTATAGTAGAGCACCAGTTATCTATTAGGTCTGTATATCCATAGATGCAGTATATAAACAAAAGTTGCTGGACACTTTCAATTTCAAATGTTTTGTCAAATACCTAGAAAAATACTAAACAAGTTCAAGAAAAATATTAAACAAATTCTAGAAGAATAAAGAACATGCTTGACATAATATTTTTCAGACTTGTTTAATCATGACCAAGTAAAATTTGCATCATCCAGTAAGTTAAAGTACTTGAAATGACCAAGGGCAGATCCAGCCCAACTTTCAGGGAGGGGTCACAACTTTTTATAGATGATTTAATGAAACAATTTTATGCAGTGTTGAATCCATGCCCAGGGGGGGGGGGGGGACATTTCCACCCGGAACAATGAAATGTCCCCCACCCCCCGGAATTCTATAATGTCCCTCCTGGAGTAAAGTGTCTGAATTCAACACTGATTTTAAAATATAGTAAATCCTGTGAAGACTGAATCCATAACGAAATTCTAATTTAAAAGTAAAATTTTATGATTCTAGCGAAAAGAAAGCAATAATAAATTATGAATCTACTAAAACGCAAATCAATTGAAAGCACAATTTTCTCTCATTCTTTGCCATTCCATTTTACCAGGTTTTACTGTATTAAAAGATTATATATCTTTCGAGTTTGGTTAATTGGACAACATTGAAATAACTCCCTTAATTATTCCCTAGTTAATCCTTAAAAAAATGAAATCGTACTCACACAATGTTTATTAATTCAAAAATTCCAATTTTAGTTTTTTGTATAAAAAAAAGAGTAATGGCATCATCAAGATCAGTTTTAATACCAGGATAATTATATATATCACAGCTAAACCAGTTAAATGCTCTTCATCAATAGAAGCTCGAATCTGGGATTTCAAATGACGGACTAATGAAAAATCTCTCTGCAGTTGCTATGCTAACTGGCAGAATAGTGAAGATAGACAAAAATGATCTGATATTTGAAGATAAATCCTTATCACAATTTTCTATAACTTCTGTCACATTCTCAGTAATTCTATTTCCACTTTCAGTCTATCTTTTCTATTTTGCTATCCACAGTTTGTATTTATTTATAATTACAGTTATCTATAAGTTTTTGGTAAGTATATGCAATGTTTTGCACAGCGTCTAGATCCTGCTCATTATACGCAACTTTTGGCAAGAAAGCTCAAAATTGGAATAAATTCAAAACTCTGGAGGAAGTCTTTTTTCTAAACCATTACAATGCAATCCAAAAGCGGTGTATATATTGTGCAACGAGAAGACTACTCAACAGATTGACCAAGATGATCATCAGCCCGATGTATTTGCTTAGACCACAATAGCTGGTAACCTATACATTTAATTGTTCGGCAATTTATTTAGCTTCTGAAAACAGTAAAAACTGCACTCACATTTTTTCTTTTCTCTTATAATGCACTCATAGTGTCTTTCAGAGCTTCCATTGCTTTCTCGAAGTCTATAGAAGAGTTTCTTTTAAAATAGTGCTCTACAGCTACTAAAAAGGGACAAGAGGATTGGTTCCCTTTTATTCTGTTCAAAAGATAATTAAACTGACTTGAAATATATTACGTAAATTTTGCTGTGGAAAAAAATCTCTTATTGTTTCTATACAAGAATAAATAAAATTGACAATTTCAGAAAGATTGTGCCTGAACCCGAAGACTATTATAAAAACCGAGCCTAGGTCGGGTTGGGCCTAATTTTTGGCTGAGTCCATCTCAATCTCTACTTGTTGACTGCGGAGCCACAAACTGTTGCCGAACGTTATGCCTAATTAACTAAAAGTCTGATTGGCCAATGCCAAGCTACTTCCTTTATTGATTTGCAAATGAAAATGAACAAGTTAAAATTACTTTCCCTGATTTGTTGAACAAAGGAAATTTTGATAAATAATGTATTTTTAATAGATAATATAATTCAAGTAATAATTGTTTAAAACTTGAGATATATATATAGATATATTTATCAAGCACACAATTAAACAAGAGTCTTTACCCTGCATATTTTATTTTGTATATCACTAAAGAGATTGAAAAACAATTATGAATTAGCCCGAAAGAAAATTTTCAAATTCTTTCATCGACTGTTACAGTTCTGAACAGAAATTTAAAAATATAAAACAAATATACCATAGAAAAAATATATTACATAACATTTTTAAAATAAGTATTTAATCAATCAAAGCACAAGCTTTGCAAATGATGAAGTTACGAAGGTTTCTATTTATATTTCTGGCCCAGTAATGAAAAAACAAATATTTATGATCAATACTGGGTTTATTGTTCTTTAAAGTAGTCTCCATGAAGATCAATACACTTTTGCATGCGTTTGAATCAATATTCGAAGCACTGTTTCCAATCCTAAGGAGGTAACTCCAAACATGCATTTTGAACCCAACAACCACTTCTTCGAGTATCGAAAATCATTATCCAAGTAATTTATTTTTGATGTATGGTAATAAAAAATATATTGGTGGGTGACACATTAGGGCTGTACGGCTGATGACCCACCAATTCGATGCTTTGACCTTTCAGAATTTTTTTTGTTTGAGCCGATGTGTGAGAGCTCACATTGTTATGATAATAAATTATTTGTCTGTTCTTCGGGTTTTTTTCGAATTTCTTTGAACACTTTGGCAAATAATTGGTCGAGTACCATTTAGAACTGACTGCGTTTTGCTGCTCTAATGCCACTGGCGCAACTTGACCAGTAAGTCTGAAGAAACAAGCAACCATTTGCTTCGATGTGTTTCTTCCACGAACAACTTTTGTTGGATTTAACTCATATTGAAAGACCCATACAGTCGATTGCTGTTTTGTTTTCGGCTCATATGCTTAGATCCATAATTCGTAACCTGTCTAGATATTATACACAGCTTTTGATAAACCTTGAGCATATTTGTTTAACATATCCTTGCACCATTCGACACAAGCTTTCTTTTGAGCGTTTATCAGATTATGCAGGCTCCAATGCAAACAAATATTTTTTACTGACAATGTTCAGGCAATATCTTATTGATGCCTGTCATATTAATGTCCAAAGAACCTTTAATCTCACGTATGTCATATGAAGATCTGGCTTTATCAGTTCAGGCACAGCATCGATATTTTCTGACGCAGAAACCGATTTTGGCAGTCGGTCAGCGGTCGCCTAATAACACTCCTTGTTACCAAGGCCAGAAATATAAATAGCAGCCCTCATATTCAATATGTTATCGATATTTATACTAATTTTAACGCAGTAATCTTTATATTATACTAATTGACTTATTAAAAATAATCCCTAACTTCGATTGACTTATTTGTAACTTTATAAGTGAATGGCTCTCGTATCTTAATTTATTGAAAATATACATTATTCAAAAAATGGAACTGAATGCTGTACATTTATATAATTGATAGTACACTTGCTAAAAGCTATATAGAACAGATTTTTTTTCATCCTTAAGATTCCCTTTTAGCAGTTTCAAAATGCATTTGCGTACACTATTAGGAGTTTTTAAAGATACTTGCAGATTTATTCCAGATTCGAAATTTTTAATTTCGATTAAAAAAAACTTTCTGTGTTTAATCTCAGAATTAGAAACACTATTTTGCAATTAAATAAAAAAATGGTGGTAAAACTGTGCACATCCTGAGTTTTGTACTACACAATAATATAAGACTTGGTATGCTTTAAGACGTAATTACCATTATTCTTTTTCTGTTCTTTGACAAGCTTAGAATAATACAAACAAAATGAAAAACTTTAAAACAGCTTTTAAGACATTTTCGACTAGCACATGCAAACTAAATAGTGAAAGACTAATTAAAACTAAATAATGAAAAGAGATTTGAATTTGTTGTCATTACCTCTACCCACAACCATTTTAGCATATCAGTCTGCAGGCACTATTATGGAAAAGGGTTCAGGATATAATGCCCAAAGCTCTGTAATAAATAAAAGAGACTCAAAATAGCTAGTCAGAAAAGCACTTTTAGAAAAGATGCTTCACAAAAAATGTTGGTCATTATTATCTAGCAGAGCATGTGCATCAGTCTTACTAGGGAGTAATATTATAGCTTGCATATGAAATAATCACCTGTCCTGGTCCTGTTTTAGCCCAGACAAGCAAGATAGCTGCCAATTGTCATGCAAACATTCATAGCTGCGATTTTTCTTTGTTAGCACTTTCCAACAAAGTTGAAAAGTGCTTATGCATTCAGTTTGTCTGGCTGTCTGGCCACGCTCTAACTCTCATAAATATACTCGGATCGCCATGAAATTTTTATATGTTATTGACATTTACCTAAGGACGATCTCTATTGCAAATAAAGTTTCTACCATGATTAGTTTATCTACAGGGGTTGTCAAAATTTTACTGTTACATTATGCCTTATGGGAAAAAATCATTTAAATGAATTTTAAAGATGTTACTCCCTGTCAATCACATTAAAATTTATATGCATTTACAAAATGAATTCTGTAAAAAATGCGGTGAAAAAATAGCTATTATTCATTTACAGAGCCATGCAAAAGCATTCCATTGCATAATGGTAAAAGGGGAAATTGTGTGTGACATATTTTAACTATACTAAAGTATTTCATATACAACAAAATTGATATATATAGCTGAGGCTTAATATAAATTATATGATACAGTCATATATAATATGAAGTACATAGTATTTAGAGGGACACACAAAATATTTCAAATAGTATATTCTTTCCGAAGTACTGTACATGAATCCAATGATGGCTGATGGACGACTGAATTTCAATTATGATATGTGCATTTAAGTTTCACTAAATCTATGCATATAATATGGTGCGTATAAATGCTATAGTTGATATACAGGTCTACCCAAAAGAGGTTGCAAACATTATTGAATATGACCTTAAATTACTTAAAAGTGGTTTTTAAATAAGTTATGCATTTTTAAGCTGAACTGCATTCCCTTCACTAACAAATGATTGCAGAATATAGATAAAATGATGTACAAACTACAAACCAAATGAAAACAGGGTCACACAATTGAATACATGCACGCCTATGAATAATAATTTCTGAGAATGTGATTTTAGTAGTTTTAAAAATGTTTTAGTTTAAAATAAATTTTAGCTTAATACTGACGTATAATAAAGGTACAAGGTAAACTACAGGGTTGAAGAAAAGGATTCAAGTATATTTCTATTAATTATTATAAATTTTTGAAATAAAAAAAAATTTCAACCTACTAGACATTTTTTTACTAAATTAAATTTACTCATTATATAGTATATCAAATAACAGATCAAATACAGGGCAGTTCAACAGTATTGGGAATACATATTTGGCTATATACAGTAACCTTATTGCTCTAAATGAAAAAGTTTTGTTAATGATTTCATGAGGTGTTGGAAAGTCCTTCATAATCTATGCTTAGCACATGATTTTTCTTACTTTTTTAGTTTAGGTAAAGAATGTTGTCCATGAGTTCAAATATTTTAAAATCAATACACATTACAAAAACTGAATTTATGAATAAAAATATTCGTGAAAATGGATCATGTATGTAAGAGCATTTTATCTTAATCTTATTTTTTTAGTCCCAAAAAAGGTACACAATGCATTTGTAACGAACTTGCCTAAAATGGAATTTTCTCCCGTCAATTAAAATTTCATATTATCAAGGTTTTTACTGTACTTTAAAATTATTTTACCTATATAATTTCTTAAATCAGACGATGAAACCGTCCATGCACATCCAATTGCTGCAACAGAAGTACAATGGTAATAGAAATATTATAAAATTAAGAGTCATCTAAAAACATGAGGGATGAATTTTGCTTGTGTTTTATAGTTAAATATATAAATACAATATAGCAGTGGCGCAGCGAGGGGGGGGTTTTGGGGGTTAAACCCCCCCCCCAGAGCTATGACAAAAATTCAAAAATTTCCATTTTTATGAACCGAATCATAAAAAACAAAACTAAAGTTAGAATTTTATTTGTTTTGTTCTCGAAATTTGCCGCTTTATTGAATCAAATTTTATTTAAAAATTTGACTCGTTTAAGCGGCAGTAATGTATTTACTTTAAAAAATGGGGTAAGCGCATAGTAACAGTATCAGTATCGAAAACTGGTCACTCAATTTCGGAAAAGGCCGGAATTCATTTGTACTATTGGAAATCAGCCGAAGGCTAAAAGGAATGGTCATTTCCTGTCGCTGCCGATGCCGTCTCGGGATTTTCAATACTGCACCACTGGGGGGAGGGGTCTTAATTAGTTGCATCTGTTCCTTGCTGTCTTTTTGGAAACGGGGCTGGACTCGCGAATTCCAGGAAAAACAAAAACACATGCTCGTATGCTTTGAAGGATAGACTTAATTCCACAAACATTCTGTTGGTAGTTGCTGTAGTGCTAAGGTTTCCTTTATTGTGCGTTTCGCTATGGATATTAAATCCTCTTCAGAGAAGAAAATTATGAAAAACATGGATGTAAGAGATCATTTTTTTTTTATCTTTCGAATTCCTTCAAGCATTCTTGAAATCCAGGTATGTTTGGAAAGTATATAATTCGTTTATATTTATGTTTCTGGAAAGATTATTAACAGCGCCTTGCGAAAAGGGGGGGGGGGAGGTCGCCCCGGGCGCAGAGATTTAGGGGGCGCCAAATTTCCAACTATTTTCTACTTACTACTACTTTAAGGGTGTATTCGAAAAAACTCTTTTTCACCTACGACATCAAAATTTTCCGATAAAATTTCAGACATATTTTTAAAAATAGAAACATGAAACTTGCTGAGGGGATTTTTGAAGAGACGTACAAGGTGCCCTGTGATGTTATTTTACACTCCATTCATTAGAATTTGATTTATGAACAATTATCTTCTCAGTATGACACTTTTATTCGTTCCCAAATCTCCCGCTTCCGAAAAATCTACTCAAAATGCCGTTTTTGATTGCATTTTTTGCAATACTTTCTGCATTTATCAAAGAATCGACCATCACGGCACCTTGTATACTTTCTAAATAAGACAATTTGCCAGTTTGATGCATATGCGAGCAAAAATGAATTTAAAAAATAATCGGAAAATAAGCAGTTTGAATCGAAATACACCCTTAAAGGGACTACTTTCAGACAATTTTTTTAATTAATATTAATTCTTAAATAAATAAACAACGTTAAAGAACACAAATATTGTAAATTTACAATATTTGTGTTTACCTCTTACAATATTTGTGCTCTTTAACGTTGTTTATTTATTTATTTATATATAAGCACAAAGTACAATCCTCCCCCCTTTATATTAATTCTTATTTAAAAAATGCCCGAAATAGGCAAGTGGGTAAACGGAAAAAAAGATTACCGGTAAAACAATTATCGGAAAAAAGTGACATAAACTACAAAAGTGGAAAAAGTTACCGGAAAAAAAAGGACAACATAGAATTGATTTTGGGAATTCGTTATTGATTTTGAGGATTCATTGGTTAAGTATTTAGGGGGGGGGGGATCAGGGGGAGGCTCTTAATTTAGGTAAATGGGTTTTTCGTGCTGAATTAACAATTTTGGTTCAGTTTTTGGACATATGATACCCCCCCCCCCCCCCAATCCGTAACCTCTCAAATTAAATTAATAATTTTTTGACGCAGATTTATCCGATTCGCTTGTAATTTCGGACATAGGTTCATTATGATAAGACGTATCTCTGATTAGTTATTTAGAGCTATTTAGTTAGAATCTTTTGCTTATTATAAAGGGAGGATGGTCAATTACCCCCTCTCCCCACAAATTAGATAGATCGTTTTTTATGCAAAATTATCCAATGTATATCAAATTTTAGACATAGATTCTTTCTGATAAGGTGAATCCCAGAATAGTTTTAAGAGTTTAATGACTAAGTATAAAGGGGAGGGGGACGGGGGATAATCCCTCTTAAATTAAATAAATGGCTTTTCCCGCAGAATTATTCGATTTGCTTCACATTTTGGACATAGGTTCATTATGATAAAACGTATCTCTGATTAGTTACGGGGTTCTTTTCCTTATTATAAAGGGGGGGAGGCAAGCAATTATTTTCCCCTCAAATTAGATAAATCGGTTTTTATGCAGAATTATCCGGTGTATTTCAAATTTTAAATATAGGTTCTTTCTGATAAAGTGAATCCCTATATAGTTTTAAGGGTTTAATGTCTAAGTATAAAGGCAAAAACAGAGGATAACTCCCCTTAAATTAAATAAATAGCTTTTATGCAGAATTATCCGATTTGCTTGAAATTTTGGATGTAGCTTCTTTATGATAAGGCGTATTCAAGATTAGTTATGGGGTTCTTTTGCTTATTATAAATAGGGAAACGGACGATTTTCCCCCTTTTAAATTAGATAAATTCTTTTTTATGCATAATTATCCGATGTATTTCAAATTTTTGATATAGCTTTTTTCTCATAAAGTGGATCCCTAAATAGTTTTATGGGCTTAATGGCTAAGTATAGAGGGGGGAACTGGGATAACCCCACTTAAATTACATAAATGGCTTTTTACGTAGAATTATCAGATTTGCTTCAAATTTTGGATGTAGTTTCATTATGGTAAGGCGTATAAGTTAATGGATATAGTTAAAATAGGGAGGGATGCAGCAGTCCATTCAGGAAACTCTTTCGGGGAAAGAAGCTTGCTTTCCCCATTCGACAGAGGGGGGTGTCCGGTAGATATCGCGGCGACTAGTCTCTTAGGAAATTTGTTGATCAGGGGATTTCCCGGTAAAAATTTGCCGCAAAAATATTCAAGTAACATAAAAAAGCGAGTTGAATGCAACTGAACGCAAATAACAAATGAAAACAATTCTTCTTTATGTTTTAATTTAATGATTGAAAACTATTATGTCAGAAAACATTATAACATATTTTACCTTTTTTCTTATAATGATTCATTTCCATTAATTTTGCATTTAAAACTGGTTTATTTATTTATTTTTTTTTATTTGTGAAAAAAATAATATACTAAATCATTTGTTATAATTGTCATTTTAATTTACGCCAAATATTTATCATTTAAAACTGGATTTTTACTAATTAATGTCCCATCTTACGCATCACAAAATATAATATAAAACACTAAAAAAATATATGTTAGAAAATTTTAATGTACAAACTATACTGTATGTCACGAACGAATGAACTGGTGAATTCATTAATTTGTAGTAATAAAAATAGTTTTTTTATTACTAGCTTATGTTAGTAATTAGAAAATTAATTGTTTAAAAATCTTTAGTTCTTGATAGATCTTCAGGTTTGAACGCTTAAAAAATAAAAACAAATTAAAAAAAAAAGATTTTAAGAAAAACAGGATATTGTTTTCTTTGCTACGATATTTATAGAATACTGAAAAATGCTATGCACCAACATAAATCACAGTTTTAAATGCAAACAGCTATTGAGGATATACAAACAAACAATTAAAACTATTCAGGGATTCACTTTATGAGAAAATACCTATAGCCAAAATTTGAAATACATCGGATAATTGTGCATAAAAAACAATTTATCTAATTTAAGGGGGAGAATAATCGCGGCCCCCCTTTTTAATTAGCAAAAGAACCCCATAAATAATCAGGGATACCCTTTATCATAATGAATCTACATTCAAAATTTGAAGCAAATCGGATAATTCTGCGTAAAAAAGCCATTTATTTAATTTAAGAGAGGTTATCCCCCATGCATCCTCTATACTTAACCATTAAACTCCCAAAATTCTTCAGGCATTATATATTGTGACGACGTACTGACAACTTTAATCGTGACAGAAGATAGATAGCGAAGTCTTATTGTGAAAAGGTATGCAGAGTTGAAAGTATCTTCATTCAAAAGCTGTTAAGAACATGTGCTATTGATCTCAAGGGACATGCCTAGAAAATAATTGCACTGGTCTAGTGGCAATGAGCTGAGGGGGACACTGGGATTATTGAACATCGAGAGGGAAGGAAAGTAGTTGGAAGAGAGCCATGTGCTGGTAATGTACAAGAAAGTACATTGATGTAAGATGGCTTAGACGTACTAAGCGAAATGTAATATTGGAGTGTGGCTCCTATGTAATTGTAATGTCGTTTTATTTATTTTTTAAATAATTGATCTATGGTTCTAATAAAGAACTTGAGGAATTAAAAATGTGTTATTGATGAACTTAACAAATAAACCAACTTAGTAAAGAGAAACTCAGGGCGCGACACCACAATACTATATATAAGTCTTATCAGAAATAACCTATATCCAAAATTTGACACACGTTGGATAATTCTGCTTAAAAACCATTCATCTTATTTAGGGCGGAAGGGGGGGGGGAGAATCGTCCGTTCCCAAAACTGATCAGGCAAGCATTTTTTTAGTATGAATGTATATCCAAAAATTGAATCAAAACAGTTAATTCAGCATGAAAAAACCATTCACTTAAATTAAGATCCGACCCCCGACCTACCCCCCCCCCCCTTCATACTTAGCCAATAAATCACCAAAATCAATTCCTTGTCACTTTTTTTCCGGTAATATTTTTATCTTGTCCCTTTTTCCCGGTAATTTTTTTCCCGATAACTATTTTTCCTAGATTCAGGCAAGTAGATATCATGATTAAAAAGCTATGTAACTGAGAAATGGTCTTCATTCTTTGATAAGATCTTTCAGAAGACGATTCTCACAGTTGCCAACTTGTATGGTTTTGCGCGCGGATAAAACAATCGAGGAAAAATGCAAATTTGGTGAAAGGATCGCCGAAAAAGCACACATTTCGTCAATATTTCGTGAAAAAACGACAATTTCGTTAATGTTTTTGTCAACGAACTTTGTCAAAAGATTGCCGAAAAACGCGAATTTCCTGTGCGGATCGCGGAAAAAACTGCAATTTCACCAAATATCGCAGATAGAACGCTGATTTCGTCTGAAGACCCCGGGGAAAACGTCGATTTTGTCTTCTAAAGATTTCTGATATAATGCCGATTTCGTTAAAAAATCGGGGGAAAAAACGCCGTTTTCGATAAAAGATTGCTTAGAAATATTTTGTCAAAAGATCATTGAAAAAAAGGCCGCTTTCATCAAAGCATCACGAAAAAAATGCCGATTTCGTCGAAAGACCGCGGGTATAAAATGCCGTTTTCAAGAAAAGATCGCATAAAATTGCAAATTTTGTCTAAAGATCGTCGAAAAAAACGCCGATTTCATAAAAGAACCACTGAAAAACATCGATTTCGTCATAAGATTGCAGAAAGACCGAAGATTTCGTCAAAATATCGCAATAAATCGCCCACATTGCTAAAATATCGCAGATAAATCGCTGATTTCGTCTAGAGGTTGCGGAAAAACGCCGATTTCGTCAAAAAATCGCGGAAAACCGCCGATTTTGACAAAAGATCGCAATAATACGCCGATTTTGCTAAAATATCGCAAATAAATCGCTGATTTCGTCTGAAGGTTGCGAGAAAACGCCCATTTCGACTGAAGATCGCGGATAAACCCTCCTCGCAGGGGGGGGGGAAACTCGTGGAATCCCCCCCCCCGCCGATTTCCAAAAAAAATTTCTACCAGAATCACCCCTGAAGCAACTCTATCCCCCCCCAGAGCTAAATTCTGGCTGCGCCACTGAATATAGAAAACCTGATAAAATGGAATTGAAAGATACAATGAAGCATGTATTAGACAATTTCAGTCTTAGCAAGTACACCATTTATTAAAACTATGTCATACGAAAGGATTCTCTTACAGATAAGTTTCGTTTTCACATGGTTCACTGCATATGTATTTCTACTTTCATTAAAAGGAGATTTAATATACTTTATAGATAACTAAACACACTTGATATAAATAAAGTGCTTTCTGAGGACCTTACTGATTATTACTAAGCTGGCTATAAATATGAAGAGCTCGATGCTGATATCATCTGAACAAGCAAAATGCGAGAAGGCAGCAAAGGTTTTGGAAAATTTGCAGTACAATGATAATTCATCAACGTCCCTCCAATTTCAAATGGAAAGTATTTCTTGGGAATATTTAAAAAATCAATGCTTGATAAAATAAAAGAAAGCCTGTGAAAACAAAACTTGTCTATAACGGAATATTACCTTAATTGGTAAATTTTATGACTCTAGTCAAAATAATTTAAAGTACAGGAGACTCCCTCAAATTCACACAGCTTGGGACCAGAGGTTGTGCGGATTTTAGAATTTTGCAGATTTCTGGTCATTGTTTTGTTTACATTTTTTAAACAGTAATTTGAGTGCAATTAATAGTGCAATCGGAACTATAATGAATGCTTACAATATAATAAAATATTAAAATAAGTAATAAACTAAAATAATAAAAATTTAGATATTTTTTTAATAATTAAAGTACTAATACCAAAGGTCAAGTTATTAATCAATAGTGCTTGATTAAATATTCATTATAAAGATTAAATGTTTTTTTCCAAAATTATTCAACAAAACCTGCCTCATAAAAGTACATTAATAATTCACATCAAAATCATAAAATAAGGATTTTTTTTTTTTTTTTTTCAAGTTTAACCAGGCTTAATAACCAAAAAATCTTGTTTAATGCATAAATATATTTGGTAAGAAGATTGTGATTACCAGTGATATCAGAAATATCTTGAATTCTTTCCAAAAAAAATTATTTTTCCTTCATAAAAAAAAAACGTGAATAGAGTATTATTAAGAAAATTACAAATTAAAAAATATATGGAATTGATACAAAACTAAAAATATCAAATTTTGTCCCAATATCTGAATTGAAAGTTTCATTGTTTACATCCATAAAATATGTGCGGATTTTAGAGAGTTGTGGACTTCTGGTTTGTGGATTTTAGGGAGTCTACTGTATTTAGAAAACTGAATAAGAATGAAACTTGTATAAAACCTGAGACAATTGATTCAGTTTTGCTTATTTTTTAGCTCACCAAATTTCGCACTGATGAAGAATCTCGATAATGGATTCAAACAGCTGTTTGCTACCTTTTCATACATTATTTGTGCATTTATAATTGTTGGTTTTCTATCTTTATACATTTTTGCTGTTAGTATTACACTTGTTTGACATCAATCTTGCCTGTATATTTGAATGTGGGCTATTGCCATTTTTTGTGTACAAGTTGTTCCTTTTTGCAAAGCAAGTACGGATCGCAATATTGATACTTTTTTGGTGATAAATTACCCATAATTTTTTAAACCCCATTTATTTCATTGAAAATATAAACCTTTCATTGATTTAATTTAAAATAAATGGTTTTAACTAATTTCATGATACTTTTGCAACCATCATTTCGCCTTGGCTTTTTTTTTTTTTTTTTTTTTTTTTTTTTTTTTTTTTTTTACTTTTAGCATTTAGAAAAGGGTTGTTATTTTCGGACGAAAATGGAACTTATGCTGCTAGCATTTTACCATTTTTTTATAATTGGTCGAGGGATATTAATGCTTTATCCATGGTGTATGTAATATATGACTCTTTTATTACATAAGCCATGTTTTGATCATAAAAATGATGTTTTTACTGATTTTTATTAACTCAATGCGAAAAGTTTTGTGCTTTGGGCAATGGATGCCTGCATTTTATTTATTTATTTTTTATGAAATTCTTTGCATTTAAAAGAATTTTTATTTGAATAGGAATCAAAATGTCGTTGTTAATAAAGAAAATAAAAAAGTTACAAAATGAGTAGACGCAAATTATCAAATATGAAAAAAAGAATTAAACAAAAAGACGTCGAATGAAAAATCGCCTTTTAAAGCAAAAAAAAAAAAAAAAAAAAAAAAAAAAAAAAACGAAGTAGGATTATCAATACTATCAATTACAAAATGTGCATTACATATATATATTTTTTTATTACTGCAAATTTTGATTTTTTTTTGTGTGTGTGTGTGTGTGTGTTTGTATGCAGTTTTGGCTACAAAAAGATATACGCAACTATAGTGTTAACTCTAGAAATAAAAAGGGCATGGTGCTATTCACTAAAAAAAGGCACTACTGCAGCAGAAAAGGGCACTTTTGCTAGAAAAAATTTATTATTGCTTTTAGAAGGGGAAAAAGCGGGAAAATACATAATTTTTAAGTATGATAAATCAAGTAACAGAGTTTCCCCAGAGGGTTTCAGGAGGGCGCTCCGCCCCTCCTGCCCTTTAGTTTAAAAACTAGCGCCCCTCTTGCCGCTCATCCAAAAACTAGTGCCCCTCTTGCCGCTCATTAAATAAAAAATAGCGCCCTTGCCCCACATTTGAAAAAACGCAGCCCTTCAGCCAGGGTTGGGTTTTTGCCGGCAGAAAATGGTTTCTGCCGTGCCAGTGCCAGAAAGTGGTTATAACCGGTTTTAACCGACAGAAACTGGCAACAACTGGCATAAAGACATTCTGTGACATAATCTCTGATTTTTTTAGTAATATTAAATTTATTAAGTAGTTCATCCTTAAATAATTAGTACTTAAATAATTCAGAATAAATATATGCACACAAATAAAATATTGTGGATAGTTTTAATTAAAAAAAATTTTGATTTTTGAAAAATTGAGTAATGTAATATTTTTCTTTTCTTTTTTTTTTTTTTTGTTACATATGCATATGTAATTTATGTTTAAACAATTATTTTAAAATCTCAGTTTAAAAACCAAAATAGAAAACTATATACAATGCTTATTTTAAATAAAGCACTGAAAAGAAAAAAAAATATTTACTCAAAATATTTTTCTGTAATCTAACATGATTTAATAATAACATAATAAATAAGTAATAAAAAAACTCTCTCATAGAATTGTTATAGTGATATGTGGATCTAGTAATTCTTTGGATTTTGAAAAGATTTCATTTAAATACAGTATTCAAAAGAATAAATCTGACTTTTTTTTAAAATCTCATTTACAAAACAAATTGCAAAACCTTGCTTGAAAACAAAAGTAACAATATGATTGGCCTTGGCAAAATGTGGGAATGGCTGAAAAATAAATGATATTGGCTGCTTAAATCAGGTGCACTAATCATCTAATCATAGAAGCTGTTAGCTATTTTTTATTTTAAATAAGCAAGGTATGTATTTATATGATCATTTTTAAACGTTTTGATACTTTGAATAACATTCATAATCTTATGTTTTAATTTTTAGCTCAATGGTTTAGATATCAAATGTAAGTGTGAATTCAGGGCCGTAACCAGCGAGACATGGCAGGGGGGGGGGGGGGCTCTTAAAATTTTCTGGGGGGCTCTGAAAATTTTCTGGGGGGCTAACATTTTTTAACAATCCATATCTTAAGCAAACTAAATATAGCAAAAACTGATAAAATGGACCTGCCTATAGTGTCTAGAGTAGAGGTCTGCACGGGCTGGAATTTCCAGGCCCGGGCCCAGCCCGTTGTAAAAGTCAAAAATTCGGCCCGGCCCGTTCATATTTTACATTTTTAGGCCTGGCCCGTTGTGGCCCGTCAATATTTCTATTATTTCTAAAAAATTTAGATTTTTATCGTACAATTAAGATTCTTTTAACCTTTTCCGGCACACTGTGCCCGGTCTGGGATACTTAATTTTAATTCCAAACTTGCATACGGCACCAATAATATTTTAGTAAAATTTTGCATTTATAATAAAAGCTTAAAATAGGAGTTTCGAAATATCCAAAAAATTTGTTTGTGAATTCCGGTGCCAGTCGATAATTTCTAATTTTACTATAGCAGATCTTGTCCATGCTGGAAAGGGTTAAAGAATACTGCATATATGTCACTGGGAGGATTTTACAGTATATTTTACAGGAAATATACATTTTCAACATTTATGATAACTTAGATTCTTAGACTTTCAATATTCAAACAAAGATTCATTAAAAAATTAATATGGTTTCTAATAAAAGAAAAAAAAAAAGAAAGTTAAAAACATCGTAATTTTTGAAGCTGTATAGTAAAAATAGATTTATGGAAATATTTCTATATTATTTTATTAAACATTCCAAATCCAAATTCATTCTCTAATTCAAAAAAAGTGCTTTCTGAATTCTTTTTTTTTTTTTTTTTTTTTTTTTTTTTTTGAAAATGCATTAGATTAGCGGACGTTTTTATTCAGAAACTGTGTAATCGAATGGATTTATACATTTTTTGATACAAGAAAGCTAAAAAAATACTGTCAAAGTTAGCGTTTTGAATAGAATTTCCGGAAGCGACAACATTGGTTGGAAGAAAAATTTACAACCATTTGACAAAATAACTTATATTTCAACAAGGTTATACAAGTATCCTTTTTACAAAAAATAAAAAGGCTGTTTGATTCCAAATCCCTTCAAAAATCAGGCTTGTCAATACTATGCTTTTACAGTTAAAAATTAGACAGAAAATTTATGAAACTTTAGCATTGTAGAAAACTGTATTTAAGAATCACCAAGAAATAACATATACAAAGATTACGTTAACATAAGTTCTTTATCACTATTAATAATTTTACAAATCATATTGTCTGACATACACATCTTGAGATCAATTAATTCTAGTTTCGGCCCGGCTCGTCTGTATGTAGAAAAACAATGCAAGTCTGATTTCGGCCCGGCACGAATCTGCTAAAAATATTAAGCCCGTGTTATACACAGTGTAACTGTCCGTTGCCGATCTCTACACTGTAAAAGTTATATTTCTGCATTGATGTTGTGAAACTAGTGTTGGTTCGTGACGCACATTAATACTTATTTTCATTAAAGCCATATTCATTAACAACAGCTGTTATTTTATCGTTTGTGCCTAAATCATTATAACGAGCCGTCAGGCCCACTAAATTTTTTTATCGGCCCGGTCCGTATGGCCCGTTCAATTTTTTTGCCGGCCCGGCCCGTTAGAAAATTCGGAACGTTTCCGCCGGCCGGGCCCGTGCAGACCTCTAGTCTAGAGTGTAAAACCTCTCTATAACGGAATTTTTCTATAAGGAAATTAATAAATGCATAATACAGTAGCCCCTCGTTATATCGCGCTTTTCGGGAGACAAGAAAAATGCGCGATATATCCGAATGCGCGATATATCCGAGGGAGCGGGTGATTTAGTACAAATTTTACATCTTTTACGAGCATAAGTCTTAAAAATAAAATTAGTAATTTAAGTACAGTAATAAAAATAGTAAGTAGAGTAATAATAAATAAAATAATAGCAAGTAAAAAATATCTTATAATGAAGACAGAAAAATTCCATTTACCTTTTTTTTATTTTATGTACGATTACACATGTGTATTCACATTTTTCATTTTCTGCTGAATAAGGAATCTAAAGTCGTCTGCTTAGATTTTTCTGAAACAACTTGTTTTCCAGAAAATATCAGTGAGCGAAAATTAATCAATTGCATTTCATTTATTTGAGTGGAGTTGCATCTTTCAAATGCAATGTATGCTTTCTCAAGCATAACAACGGCTTCCTTCATAGAAACAGGTGTCGTTTCTTCTTCATCATCATTGTCTGCGTCTTTAGGATCTTCGTCCGCTCGTACATCAACTATGATCTGCTCATCTGTAAGAGTTTCACAAATCGGTTCGTCATCTTTTACATTTATCCAAGTTTTCAAATCATCTTCGTTTACATTCAAACCCAGTGACTTGGATTGTTGAACTAGAATATCTATAGAATCTTCTTCATATCTTCTTCATTAGCATCGAGTTTGACATTGTTTAAAACTTTCGACCAGCATTTGGAAATGGTTTCGGACCTAACAGCGGACCACGCTTTTTCAGAGATGTACATGGCATCTTTTAAGCTCACATTTTTCAGAGCCTCAGGCAGTGGCCGTTCTTCTACGAACAACAGATTTCTCAATAACTTCCGTCGATAGTTTTTTTGAACATAGCAATTATTCCTTGGTCCATTGGTTGAAGAAGACTTGTTGTGTTTTGCGGCAAAAACATAGCTTTAATATTTTTATCCGATGACATAAGTTCTTCTTCACTGGGATGAGCTCGGCATTGATCTATTAAGAGCACAGCCTTCCAGTAAAGTGCAGCTTTGTCGGCATTGTATATCAGTTCGTCTTTTAAACCTAAATCATCCAGTTTTTTCTTCAGTTCAACAGGAAATTTCAAAGCAACTTCTTCGTCAGCTGATCGCTTTTCTCAGTGAATTACACTCTGTCCAATGCCATGTCGCTTTTGTCACCGTCAAAACCATCCATCGCTCGCTTCAAAATCGATTTCTTCATACGGTTTTATCTTTTTCGCCAAGATTTTCGCTTTCTCTTTTATGATGGGACCTGGTAAAGGAACTCCCAGTGCACGTTATTCTTTGAACCATAAGATTAATGCCTTGTCTAGCTCATCGTCATTTGCCATTCGATCTCTTTTTCTATTTAGTCCTTCAGTTTAATCCACGTTTTCTACAAATTATCTTAATTTGGATTCTTCTTTTAGCCACCCTCTTACAGTAGAAGCTCCAACGCCTAGCTCATTAGCAATCGAAATTTGCTTTGCACCTTTTTTAATTCTTTCAATCGCGTCCATTTTTACTTTTAGAGGCAGACCGACTCGTTTAGCAGACATGATAATACATTGCGTTTAGCAGACATGATAATTCGAGAAGGGTTCCGAACAAAAAAATGAACTCGGTGTCGAGATCTGTGTTGCCAGATAGTCCAAAGTCAATTTCTCCAAAATTTTTGAATTTTTCCCCAAAATCAGTTATTTTTCTTCGGAAAATACTCTAACTCAATTTCTACACAAAAAAGTAAATTTTCATTTTTCAATTTACCATTATAAAAAGCATTTAACGAATTTAAGCTCAAAATTTTACCCCCCAAATCAGTGTTTTTTCCCCAAAAAGTCCCTAACTCAATTTCTGTACAAAAAAAGTTAATTTTCAAATTTCAGTTTACTCCTCTGAAAACATTTAACGAATTTAAATTCACAATTTTTCACACAAATCAAGCTTTTTATCGAAAGAATTCCTAATTTACAAAAAATAAACATTTAAACTTACATCCATTTGACTATCGTAAAATCTTCCCCGTATGCAATCTACTTAACATAGTTTCCGAATCTTAAGCAACTGAGGATTGCATATAATGTGAAAGTCATATTATGTTTCTGTTTACCAGATTATCTAAATCTAAAATCTATCTATCTCCTTTACAATTTGTTTTGGTGAAAACAAAAACCATACGATATTCAAAGTGACATTTAGTTTAAAAAAAAAGGTATAATTTTTCTAATCCTTAAATATGTGAATTAACATTGCTATTTTAATTGATTACTTTCTTGATAACATTTGCATGACCACGGGAATAATTATTGATATTTCCGATTTCCGCATTTTATTTTCGTTTTCTGTATCAAAATTGATTTCGAGACAGATCCAGTGTTACAGAAAATTTCAACTGAAATAATAATAATAAAAAAAATCCCCAGGCTTTTCCCCAAAATGCGGACAAAATCCCTAATTTCGTAGCACTTGTCCAGATTCCTACCATTGAAGTGACAGCAAAAATAAGAAATTACATTATGGCCCAGCCAATGGGGCAGCCATCTGCTTTCTTTTCACCCTCTACCTCTTTTCCCCACCCCTGACCCTTATTATTTCATTTCAGGCTTTTTTCCACTTTGCATGATTTATTATTTAGCACGTTAAATTATTTTTCGTAGCAGAATTTTCGAAGCAAAAAAAAAAAAAAAAAAGTTGGGAGACATAGTACATGCGCGATATATCTGAATGCGCGATATAACGAGGGGGTACTGTACTTCATGATCATCGGAAAATAATTTTTTTTTTAATCAAAAATAAAACCTTTTTGAAAAACTACTGCAAGGTTTAAAATATTATTTTTACACAATATATTTAATAAGAAATTAAATTAAGAGAATGCGTATTTACCATGCGTATTATTATATTTATTTTTGTGTACATTAATTTGACTTTTTGGTGTCTATGCAAGTCCAGCCAAGTTCAATATACACTGGTGTCCAAAAGTTAAGCATAATTGGTAATTAAGTAAATATTTTTAAGTAATGAAAGAAATATGAATCGGAATGTGCTGAAACTCCAGGTGTGTAAACAAAATAGTACGCGTCACATATTTTTGCGAAGAGTTTTCCCCGAAATCGAACAGGGGACCGTCAACAAATTGAAAAAGAACGAAGATCTTTTGGATAACCCTGTCAAAACTAATGTAGCAAAAGCGTTCAAACTGCCCATTATGATTAATTGGCTTATTGTAATGTACTGTGTTAATTTTTACAAGGATAGCATGTATGTAGAGAAATTAAGGTTTTTATAAAAACAGGCCTAAATTTTTCCAAGTTTTTTGCTTATAATTTGCAGAGTTCTTATTATAAAATAATGTTATTTTCTGAAAATATGACAAACATCATTGTACACAATACCCTGTCATCAGAATTTAAAAATAATAAAAATTGTATGAAAAATGAGTATGTTTAGTAAATAATTTTTCATTGTGCATGCGTCAACGATATCAAAATGTCATTTGCATATTGTGTTAGCTAAATGTATAGAGCAACTTCTGTAAAAGTTTCAAAAACATAGCTTGAAAATTCTGAAAATGGAAGCCTATAGAATCATCTCAAAATCCGTTATTCCTAAAGGAAGCAAAAAAATCAGGGGTTTTACCTAAATATAGTTGTACGTGCAATATTGTGTAGGCACTAAACAATGGAATATGGATACAGCCCCTCATCTTTTTGCTTCATTTAGGGAATAAAAGATTTTGAGTTGATTCTATAGGCTCCCATTTTCAGAATTTTCAAGATATGTTTTTGAAACTTTTACAGAAGTTGCTCTATACATTTAGCTAACACAATATGCAAATGACATTTTGATATCGTTGACGTATGCGCAATGAAAAATTATTTACTAAACAAACTCATTTTTTATACAATTTTTATTATTTTTAAATTCTGATGACAGGGTATTGTGCACAATGATGTTTGTCATATTTTCAGAAAAGAACATTATTTTATAATAAGAACTCTGCAAATTATATGCAAAAAACTTGGAAAAATTTAGGACTGTTTTTATAAAAACCTTAATTTCTCTACGAGTATACATGCTATCCTTGTAAAAATTAACACAGTACATTACAATAAGCCAATTAATCATAATGTGCAGTTTGAACGCTTTTTCTACATTAGTTTTGACAGGGTTATCCAAAAGATCTTTGTTCTTTTTCAATTTGTTGACGGTCCCCTGTTCGAATTCGGGGAAAACTCTTCACGAAAATATGTGACGCGTACTATTTTGTTTACACACCTGGAGTTTCAGCACATTCCGATTCATATTTCTTTCATTACTTAAAAATAATTACTTAATTACCAATTATGCTTAACTTTTGGACACCAGTCTAAGTGTCCAATAGATACATATCCAATTATCTATGAAATTTTTTCTGATTTAATATTTAATTTAAAATTTTTAATCTCGCCATTTTTGTAACATTTTATCTCACGAGTTTATATGTATATTTTCAAGTAAGATTAACAACTATAACTATGGTTGGTATAAAATAATGCATTTGTACTGGCCATTAATCGGGGGGGGGGGGGGGGGGGGGGGGGGACCAACCAAACACACAGATTTTAAAATATAGGATTCTAAATTAGAGTTGATTGATTTAAAATTAAATTTATTTTCGCAATGTTTTTGCTGAATTTTGTTATAATTTTTAAAGGACAATTATTTTTTATCGTGGTTAGATTGGCGCCGACTCCAAAAAATCAAATTAATATACATAAATATTAATAATACACATGGTAAAAATACAATGCTCTTAATTTAATGTCTTATTAATTATTATGAAAAAATACTTTGCAATAGTTTTTGAAATCTGTTTTCTTTTTGATAAAAAAAAAAGTTTATTTTTTAGTTAAAAATTAACAGGTTTTTTTGCATATGTTATGGTAGAAATTACATACTTAATGAAACTTAATTTATTATTCTTATTTTAATTTCCTACTTTTAATATCTTTAACTAATGGCAAATCGTAATTTATTAAATTTTATTAATATTTTATTTCCTAATACTATAATTATTTATTAATATTTCATACATCAAGTTATTGCAGATATTTTTGCCGTAATCTTATAATAAACTTAACCTTAATCATTTTTTTTTATTGTTATATGACAAATTGAAAATAAAAAAATGTTTTCATTTAACACACAAACAAGAATAAAATAAAAAAATAACTAAAAATAAAATAAACTTTTTTTTTCTAATGTACACCCTTGTAACCCATACAATGAAACAATTACTGGCTTTTTTTATTCCACGTGTATAAATTGAAATTTTTTATCTTTTTAATTTTAAAACGTTCTAGTTTCCAAGTGATATTTCATCGTTAACTAAATCTACTGATAAGTACGTATTGTCAACAAGCAAACCATTAAAATTTAGAAACATGGGTTTTTAATGACTATGTCTAAGTCAAGATTTTGAACATCGCTTGACTAATTATCGGTCAACTTGAACACCATCTGTCTATTTCCATTCATTCTGCGTAAGATCGTTGCTTTGAAAATATAGCGATGTACTAACACATGTGGTGACCAGTTAGTGCATCTGGACTTAATTTTTTTCAGGAGCAAGAAATGTTCCTTTAAAATGTGTTTCGAGATATGCATTATACCGCTAGCAAGATAACAGAAAACAACTAATCTAATAAGGTACAAAATTCTTGGCGTATTCCCATTTTATTCAAGGCAGTTAAAAAATCTAAAAAAATTCTCTTACTTTTTTTTTTTTTTTTTGAGAAAAGTTAAAATAGATTTTGTAAAAAAAAAAAAAAAAAAAAAAAAAAAAGTAGAAAGTAAAGAAATTGTTAGAGGGGGCTCTAGAGGACTCTAGGGGGGGCTCAGCCTCACCTGCCCCCCGTCTGGTTACGGGCCTGTGTGAATTATGAATCATTGCTGAGTAAAGTTCTTATTTAGTACTGTTTCTTAGTTTCTGCCAGTTTTTGCCACTTACTGGCAGAAACCAGTTTCTGCCATGCCGGTTTCTACCGCTGGTTTTAACCACCCCGGCAGAAACTTGCCAACCCTGCCTTCAGCCCTTCAGCGATGATGCGGATGCACAATAACGCATAAATTACATAAAAAATCAGTGATGGAAAGAAAAAAAATAACTTTTATGCGTCCCACAAAACGTGTAATTTTGTCAAAAAGTTGCGGAAAAAAGTTAAAATTCACTAAAAAAATCACAAAATAACGACTAATTTCCGGCAAAATTCACGGAAAAATGGCTAATTTCGTCATAAAAACCTGTAAAAAAGGCTGATTTCCTCAAAAGATAGTAAATAAACGACAAATTTCGTCCAAAAATCGTGATAAAACGGCAGATTTCGTCAAAAAATTTGCGAGAAAATGGCAAATTTTGTCCTAAAATTGCAATAAAACGGAAAATTCTGCCATAAGATTTGCGAAAAATGGCTAATATTGTTAAAAATTCACGAAAAAACGCAAAACTTGTCAAAATATCCTGAAAAGACGGCAAATTTTGTAAAAAAATCGCGAAAAAATGCAAATTTCATCAAAGAGACACACGCACAAAAAAGTTAATGCCAGAAGTGAATTTTTCTGTTCTAAAAACTAATTTTCTTGCTTCAAATTGTGCTTTTAATGCTCAAAAAGCAGATTTTCCTGCTTCACAATCAGGCGTGTGAAGAGAAAATTGCACCCGGGGCATAATTAGAATTTGAGGCCATCCCCTCCTCCCAACTTTTTCTTTTGGCAGTCCAAAAATGACGTTTATAGTATAAATCTGTCACCCCCTAAATTTCCGCATGCGGGGCGACCTGCTCCTCTTCCCTCTCTACCCCCCTGTTACAATCATCTTTCGACTGTCCAAAACTTTCTAAATGTCAATCCTGAAATTATTCTTTTTTTCAAAAAAAAAAAAAGTCTTTTTTAAAAGATCAGGCTTGCTCCTTAACAATCTTTTGACAAAATCGGCCGTTTTTTCGCGATCTTTTAACAAAATTTGCCGTTTTTTCGTGATTTTTTAGCAAAATTTGCCGTTTTTGCGATTTTTTAACAAAATCTGTTGTTTTGGCGATCTTTTAATAAAATTGACTGTTTTTTCGCGATCTTTTAACAACTTTTTTTTCTTTCAATTTTTTGACAAATTTTTTGTTTTTTCACGATTTTTTTTAACCTCTAGATTCTAGATTCAACTCTATAAAAGTGCCCTTAAAAATAAAAAACGTGACCTGAAGAATGTAAACTAAAAAGTGCCCTTTTCAAAACAGTAGCGCCCTGCCCCTTTTTAAATCTGGGGGAAACTCCGCAAGTAACATTAATTTCGATCGATTTTATGATATAAAAATACAATTAAATTAGGGCACGATTGAATAGTTTCATGTTCTTTTTCTTAAAGTAATGAAAAATTTGTATCTTTTTGGGCACACAAATTTAGGAATACTATGGAATACAAAAAGATATTTATTAAAAACTCTGAGTAAAACAATGGTGCATTTTACTACATTTAAAAAGGGCAGGATGCATTTTGTAAATTTGAAAAAGGGCAGGGTGCTTCACCCTTCAAAAATGGCCTAGAATGAACACTACGCAACTATGAAAACAAACTTATGCTTATTTTAACAAATAAATATGGCACATTATATCCTATACAGAAGGAAGTACCTAACTGGCATCAAAATAGTGTTTATTTGCTTGACATGGTTGTCATAAATGTTAAAATAAATTGTTTTGTTCCACAAGTAATATCATTCATTGATTTTTATTTTCTTTTTGAAATATAACAGAAAATGTTTCATTTATCACTCTATTTTGTTTTCATTTTGAAATAAATAAATAACATGCTATTAAAGCATGCTATATGTATCTGATAATTAAATAATGTTTTTATCAAATTAGCTTAAAATATCTCGTCAAACACAGTGCTTATATCTCAAGCATTTTATTTAATACATAATATCATTGTTTTTATATGCCATTTACTTTTTCTTGTACATAAAAATAGTTAAGTGGCTTCTTTACACAGAATAAATTGCATCAATCTTACAAGGAAGGTCTCTATATGGGCATACTCAGAAAAATCTGAAAAAATTACAGAATGTTCTTCTCATATAGTTATATATGTTTATAAAAAAAATTTCGGCAGAACCTCCTTATAATGTCCGTAAAAAAATAATAAAAATTTCGTTTATTTGGCGATTTATCTCCGGTTGGCGAAAAAACGAAATTTTGAAAAATACACTTTTACGCTTTGAATACTTTTTAAAGAAAAAACTTTCTATGTTCAATTTATTTAAATAAGTTTAGTTTAAGTAATTTTAGTTTTGCATTTTTACTTTACTTTAAGTGTAATTTTGTCATATACGTTTATATGTACTTATAACAAAATGAAATTAATATATTTTATCATTTAAAACACAATTTAAATTGATTAAAATTGTTCCAAATTGAAAAATACACTGTTAAAAATCTGCTGCATTTTGTTGCAACGCACTCCGTTGCTTGTATAGAAAACGGTTACTTGGCTGTGAAATGGAACTTTCTCATTGGTTGGAATAGAGATATTATATACAAGCGGTGGAGTGCGTTGCAACAAAATGCAGCAGATTTTTAACAGTGTATGACACGGTCAATTCACCGTGCTATGGAGCATTCTCATTGGTCAGAAGAGAGATATTCTATAAAAGTAGTGGAGTGACGTTGCAGTAAATGCTGCAGATTTTTAACAGTGAAGTCAATTAAAATCAATTTTTAGATTCGTTAAAATCGTCTGCTTTTGGCGAGGAAATGCACTGCCCCCCAAATCCCGCGTCGCTTTCAGCTTTTCACGCCAATTATTCCAAACTATTTTATTTTTTTACATATCTAATAATATAATTCCGCCGCTAATTTTCACTGATCTTTTATTACCTACATGAGTAGTTTAATTCGTATTTTTTTCAAAAAAATCTGAGTATGACCCCAATGGAGACCTTCCTTGTTAGAAAAATTACCACCCTTGCCCCACTTAGGGATTAATTTTTTTTTTTTTTTTTAATTGATGCCCAATTCCTGTATTTTTTCCCAGGAATATATATATATTCCAAATTTCAAAGCTCTATGCCAACAGGGATTGGGTGAAAAATGGGCCCAAATGTTGCATACACACCAGGATACCTAATTGGAGTCAAAATGGCATTTGCCTGAGATAGTAAACCAGCTATTATTTATTTACTAATAAAAAGTTTATTTATTTTCTTTTTTGTTTTTTAAATTGCATAAATTGCTTCTATAATTATTATTTTTTAAATTTACTGTAAGTTCGTTTTGAATAAAATCCACAATGGCGTCGAAAAACCACTTTTCGTTTGCTAATTTAATGATAAAATGTTTTGAAGGAGATATTAAACGAAACATCCTGTGTGGTCTGCAATCACCTTACCACTTATTTTTTTTTTTTTTTTTTTTGGACATTGTGACATATATGCCCAAAATTAAAGTATATGAAAATAACATTGGTAATGGCAGAAATAAAAAAAATGATTAGTAAAATCAGAAAAATGTTAGAAATGAAAATGTAAATTGTATCGATTGATTATATATAGTTGTGATAAGAATATTACTAATTTAAAAAAAAAAAAAGATGTTTGCATTATTTAGTTGAGTGGATGGGGGAGAAGAGGGGCGTGTTTTTGAGAAATAAGGATACTCTGAAATGAAAAGCCTAAGAAATAAGTATATGAAAGAAAAAAGGTTGGGAAGCACTGTACTAAATCTGTTTCAAATGAATGAATCAACCAATGTTACTGGTTGGCAATATTAATGGTATATGTGCAATATCTATATTTGAAGTCTTTAAATAGAGAATTTGCTTCTCTGCAAGCCGTTATCTTTGTTTGTCTTGCTAGTAGAATCAGGAATAAGTATAGGAAAATTTTAGGTCCTTTAAAGGACCCTTCAAAAAAAATAAAAAAATTCTTAAAGCAGGACCCTTTACAAAATTTTTTATCCCCAAACAAGACCCTTCACAAAACATTTTATCCCAAAACAGGACTCTTCACAAAATTATGTCTCTTAAATAGACCTTTCACAGAATTTTTTCACCTTCATATCAAAATTTTCACTAATATAATCATTTAATAATAAAATCTGGTTTGTGAATAAGCAGTTGAACTCACCAAAGAGCATATTACTTAGCTTTTTTATAAATTAAAAATAGAACCTGAAGACATCGATAATTAAAAATTTACAAAATTCTCACCAGAATTTTCACAAATATAAGAAAAATTCACAATTTCACAAAAACAGGACCGTGTGAGAAAACTCAGGACAAACCCCTGAGAATTGCATCAACATAAACTGATGCACCACTGTTTAAAAAAATCAACATTGGCACAAGAAGACGCTATACCATAATCAATTTAAAAATAATTTAACTTTTATATCAGCAAGTCCTATGTTAATAAAATCTAAAAAATAACAGAAAACATATTATACATTTTAATTTAAAACTATATCCTATACATTAATCGGTTGCACAAATGTAATATACCCACCGGATTTGGTAAAAAAAAAAATTATGCCAAGTTTGAAAAAACGCTGCATATATGACACATGTGCCTAATCAGTTATACAAATAGTCAGCTTTCTAATACTATCAACCAATAAGTGCACAGATGTTATATACACACCATATTGGCGCAAATTATTTCTGAAGTCAATTTAGCAATAATTTTGTTTTCAAATACCAGTTACAGAAATATTTTTAAATTATTTTCTATTATTATAAAAAGGAAATAATAATAATTAAAAAAGGTTTAATTAATGGTGCAAATGCCATTTAATCCAACTTTTTGGCACGTTTTAAAAAAAAAGCGAAATCGGCATGTTTTTGTGTTTTATCAACAGAGGCCAACTGCAGAAGATACCATGCAAAAGTGCACAATTTAAAACACCATCAATCAAAATACAACAGAAATAAATATTTTAAAATATTAAAAATCCAAACATTGTAAAAATAATAACTTTTTTTTTTTAAATCTTACTTACCAAAAAATACAGAAATGTTTTGATGATTGTGAGGGTCATAAAATATTTTTTTTTTTTTTGGTCAGGAGGGGCTTCACCCCCTCCTGACCCCCCTTTTTTTTTTAATCCGATGTATTTGTCTTCATCTGCTGCGCAGGTGGCTCAGCCGATGTTGACGGTTCGTTTTTACGCTTCTTCACGCCATCCTTTTTCCGTTTTGCAACAGTAATCTGGTCTGGGGAATCCCTTTCTGATGGGGGATAGACCTTGATGATGTCTTTTAGATACTGCTGAAAAACTAAGTGATTCATCGACTGACCATGGCTCTTTCTCCACATATATTCACCCAGGTATGAATCAAACTCGCCTGTTTCATGCGGAGTCTTCCGCAACTCATGTTTGATTGAAGACCATAATGCCTCTGTGGAGTTTGTATGTGCACCATTCTCCGGAATCACATATGTCAGATTGTTGTTGACCCTCTCATACTCAAAGCCTTCATCATCTAAGCAATCGTAGGCACTCCAACAATCTGAAATAATATGAGTACCAGGAAGAATGCACTCCTTGATTACCGCCAGCAAACACTCTTTACTTTGTTTCGGAACCACTCTAAAAAAACATTTATTCGTACCTCTTTCAATGCCTCCAAACACCCATGATCCTTTTAATAGCCTTCCTCTCCCATATTTCAGTTTTACAAACTCATACTCATCTATTTCTACAATCACATCTTTCCCACCTATACTTTCAAACTCAGTCGCTAACACATACTGACAGACCTCTCTACACATACTATACCAGTCAGTCGTGGCATGGTCACTAACTTTCAAATCAACCCGAACATACTTTTGCTCACATTTACCAAACCATGCACGCGTCATTCTTAAAACTTTACACAAACTTAAATGCGCACCATCAAACCACGAACCCTTCCTTATACTCCTACATATATCATGCTGATTCACACTCGACTTCGATTGATCTCGACATCGCCATTCAAAACCATCAGTTAATTTATCATTTACAGTCAATTTCATTTCTTTTCCACACCTTGGACATTCATATCTGGAAGCAATCAAGCCTTCTTTCATACACCAGGTTATCACAGCTCTCTTACCCATTACATGTAAAAGAGTAAAAAAACCACTTGTATATTCTCCCTCTTCATTCATGCATTCATCCAAATTCTTACGGTAATCAACAACAGCCATAGCGGAATAGTAGTCTAACCTGTCAAATATAAATGAAAAAAAATCCAAAAAAATTTACTCAGTCAATGAACACTCTTAGAGATTCAACAGTCTAAAGAAATGCAAAAAAAAAAATTGGCTCAGGGCGCATGAGTTCAATTTTTAAAGTTTCTCCTCTTTTGTCCAATAAGAAAGCTAGAAAAGAAAGAATGAACAGAGCATGCACAAACTAAGGAGAAAAGTTTGCAATGTTTACCTTAATTAATAACTAGCGAACAAAACAATTTGTCATTTTAAAAAAGAATATAGAAGTAAATAAACAATAATAGCTGGGTTATTATGAGAGGCATAAAATCGCCATTTTGTTGCAATTGCGCCAACGGGGTGCATACATGACATCTGTGCCCAACAAGTAAGATGGATTCTCCAAGTTTGGCCACATCTAGAGAAAAGTTTAAATAAGAATTTTATAGTTTTTGACTGAATGAAGCATATTAAATCATAATAACAGTATTTTTTAGTAAATTTAATTATCTTTCTGTTAATTATAATAACGTTCTTTGGAATATTTTAGATTGTGAGTAATAACTTGTTAAGTAATTTCATTCAATTTGTACCAGTTTTGGCCACCCCAATATCATGTAGTTTAACAAACATTTTAATTGATAATAAGTAATAGTAAAGCATTTTTATGCAATATCTACAGCTCATATTCAAAATATTAGAATAATTGAGAAAAAGTAATAAGAAAAATTATTTGTCATTTATTTATTTATTATACTAAGTAAATGCAATTAAATTTCTTATAAATTAAATCTGGAATGTTTAGATAAGATTTTAACATTTATAAAATATAAAATACAGCACAATAAATTAGGTATACAGCTTCCTTAAACACACCAGAATATTAGAATAAAATTTAGATTGGTTCAAAATATTAGAATATTTCATTTTACGCAACAATATTACCTTATGAATATGAAGTAAATGGTAGTTAATATTTTGTAGCATCCCTTTTAGCTTTCATAACAGCGTACAATCGATCTTGCATACTATATACAAGGTGTTTACAAACATTTCTATCAATATTAGCCCAAATAGACTTTATACGTGCCACTAACTCAGTTTTACTTGAAGGAGGATTTTCTTGAAGTTTTTTCTTCATTATACACCATAAGTTTTCGATGGGATTAAGATCTGGTGAATTTGGTGGCCAAGGAAGTACCTTAATGTTGCGTTGGCGGAACCAATTCTTAGTTGACACCGAGGTATGCGGGGACGCTAAATCTTGTTGAAAGATGAAATCATCTTCAAATAAATCTTCTGATGATGGAATCATGTAATATTCTAAAATTTCTTGATATATCAGAGAGTTAACCTTTTCGTAGACTATGCATAACTTTCTAGGTCCTTCTGCACTCATACAACCCCAAACCATGACACTAGCAGCAAATTTTACGGAACGTTTAAGGCATTCTTTATCAAATGCTTCTTGCTTCATTCTCCAAACTCGAATACCTTGATTACCATATGAAACACAAAACATACTTTCATCACTAAATAATATATTTTTTCAATCTTCATTGCTCCATAAACGTCTTGATTTACACCAATTCAATCTTATATGCTTTTGTCTTGCAGTCATGAGAGGTTTTGTTTTCGGTACACGAGATTCAAATTTAAATTTATGGAGACGTCTTAATGTTGTCGATGTAGAAACTTCAACTCCTTCTTCTTTCCATTTTCGGTACAAGAATCGCACACTTTTAAAACGGTTTTTCTTAACTATATGCTTCAGTTTCCTGTCATCTCTAGCAGATGATTTTGGTTTTCGGCCACCATTTCGGCGATTATTTTGAAATTTTCCAATTTTTGAATATTGTGTTAGTATTTTACTAATGCTCGATTGCGAACAATGTAAATAATTCGCTATAAAACATTGATTTTTACCACGCCGATACAAATCAACCATACGAAGTTTAGTAGATTCAGGAATATCACTCACACAGCCCATTTTAAGACGAAAAAGAAACAAACTGCAAAGAAGAACACTGATTTTAATTAAAATAGTCTGAATTTAATCAATGATGCCACCAGTTAAGAATTGGTAATAATTAAAGGAGAATTAATGTGAAATATTCTAATATTTTGAACCACTTGAATAAATATTCTAATATTTTGACTTTTCAAAATAATTTTTTTTGCAATTAATCTTTTCAAAAATGATATTAAATTTAAGATAACAAGTAAGTTTAATCAACAATAAGTTCTTAATAAAAATATCGTTTGCATATTTTCATTAAAAGACATTAAATTACCAAACGATATTTTCAATTTCTAAAAAAAAGGTAATTATTCTAATATTTTGAATATGAGCTGTATTTTACCACACATATATTTATTAACTTTATTAAAAAAATTTGCAATTTTTTTAAATGTAATCAAAAAACATCAAATAAAATATATACTTAAGCTGATTTTAACTGAAAATTTAAATTAAAAAAAATACTACAGTTGAGTCTCTCTATAACAAAACTCTATCCAGCAAATTTCTCTATTTAATGAATTTTTTGTAGGAATGGTCAATTTTTTCATGATTACATTATAAATAATCTCCATATAACAAAATATATATCTCCATTTAACGAATTTTTTCAAAAATGTTCTTTCATATCTTCAGAAAACTCTTCAAATTATTTGTAAAATAAATTTGTCTCGTTGATTACAGGTTTATATTTCATAGCTGCATTCCTTACACTCATACCTTATTCTTTATGTCCAAAAAAAAGCATTCAACCCCCCCCCCCACACACACACACACACACAAAAGCAAACATCCTTTTTGCATGGTTACACTTGACTTTGTTTTAGCCAAGACGAGCGTGTGTTCTTGGAAAAGATTGAAACATTTGCTTGCTACTGAAGCGATTTACAATAATCACAAAACATCCCAAAAGATAAAACTATTTCATTGTCGTCTTGAAATGTTGTTTGTTTCTTGGTTTGGATAGTAAGGCAGGAATAAGGAAGGGATAAGGGGGCAATTGCGGAAAAGGTTGTTTTTTCAGCAGGTATTCATCTACCTAAACTAACTCTCATTACTTTTAGAGTTTAGAATTGATGTTTGTGGCGATTCAAGCAATTTATGTTGCGAGAGACCATTTGAACGAGGAATTGTTACTAAATGTCATCTATGCTGGTGTTATCTATCTTCTACATAAAATTGCTTTTAGGATTCAGAGTTTCCCCCAGGTTTAAAAAGGGGCAGGGAGCTACTGTTCTGAAAAGGGCACTTTTATAGCATTGAATCTAGAATCTAGCGGTTCAAAAAACTGTGGAAATACAGAAATTTTGTCAAAGAATAGAGAAAAAAATAATAAATAAATAAAAGAAAAGAAAAAAGATAAATTTTGTCAAAAGATCGCAAAAAAACAGCCAATTTTGTTAAAGGATCACGAAGAAACGGCAGATTTTGTTTTTAAAAAAATGCGAAAAAACAACAAATTTCGTGAAAAGATCGTGAAAAAACAGCAAATTTGTAACAGATTGTGAACAGAACTGTGCGGGGGGGGGGGGTGTCCTTGGCGCGGAAATTTAGGAGGTGCCGAATTCAAACGTTTTTTTTGGGCTGTCACAAGAAAAAGTTGGGAGGGGGAGGGGCATTAAATTCTAATTATGCACGGGGTGTAATTTTCTCTTTGCACAAAATTATTGTGAATCAGAAAAATCTGCTTTTGGAGCAATAAAAATACAATTTTAAAGCAGGAAAAGTAATTTTTTGAACAGAAAAATTTACTTCTAGCAATAACTTTTTTGTGCTACTTTGACAAAATTTGCAGTTATTGCGAATTTTTGACGAAATCTGCCTTTTTTCAGGATATTTTGACGAATTTTTCGTGAATTTTTAGCGAAATCTGCCGTTTTTTGCGAATATTTCGACAGAATTTTCTGTTTTATTGCGATTTTTCGACAAAATTTGCCTTTTTTTTGCAAATTTTTTACCGAAATTTGCTGTTTATTGCAATTTTTTGACGAAAGTTGCTGTTTAGCTTGATTTTTTGCCTAAATTTTACGTTTTTTCGACGAAATTTGTCGTTTTTTCATGATTTTTTGAGGAAAACTGCCTTTTTTTTGCTGGAAATTAGTCCTTATTTCGCGATTTTTTAACGAAATTAGCCCTTTTTTGCGATTTGTTAATGAAATGAAGCGTTCCTAGGGACGCGTAAGAGCTATTTTTTGCGTTCCAGCGCTTTTGCGTAATTTACGCACTATAGTGCGTTCGCATCATCGCTGAAGGGCTGTGTTTTTTCAAATGTCGGGCAAAAAGGGTGCTATTTTTTTGAATTAGCGACCAGAGGGGTGCTAGTTTTGGATGAGGGGCAAGAGAGGTGTTATTTTTAAGACTAAAGGGCAGGAGGGGCGGAGCGCCCCCCTGAAACCCTCTGGGGGAAACTCTGAGGATAAGCATAACTCTTTTGATAAAGTAAATAATTTTGAAAATAAACAATAAGACACTGGGAAAAAAAAGGGAAGTGGCAAAAATGTTTGAGATTCTGGAAAAATTCAATTAAATATTTCAAAAACTTAATTAAACACCTCAAAAACAATTATATTTCAAAATTTAAATATGAAATGAAAAATTTTTTGCTGTTCTCTATTCAGCAAATTTTTCTATATAACGAATTTTTTGACTGAACGATGGATTTCGTTATATACAGACTCGACTGTATTTGGTTATCCTGTCGGCCAAAAAACCATCGCCAAATTATAAGACTAAATGCCAATAATGGATCATTGTGAATGTCAATGACATTAAATATGATACACATGCTTAAAATGTCATTAAGTAATTTTTATATTGACTTTTTATTTGTATTTTTTTAATATTCTATTAATAATTTGTTTTTTTGTTGTTTGAAATGAAAATTATGTCAATATGCATAATTTGGTGATATTGGTCAACGGGATAACCAAGTAGTACCCCAAAAAAGACTAAACAGTAAAAATATTATAAGTATTAATCTAAAACTGAATACCCCAAATAAATATGTTAATACAACTATATTGGAACAAAAAAAAAAAAGTAGAATCCTTTATGAAATGCAAGGAAATTTTATTATTCATATGAAAAAGTGGCCAGGACGTGACCACTGATAGTCAATTTTTCAATAGCCACTCTTTCTCATTTACTGGCTCTGTGGCCGGTGGCTAGTGTTAATTTTGCCCTATAGTACCTATAGGACATAAAAAACTTATTTTAACATTTTGCATATTTAATCATTTTTACAATTATCCATGGAATGTGGACTGTTTAAAATGAAAAGACTTGAATCTTCACTGAAGAATTATCTTTCTTGAAATTATTTTATGGTTTTGTTTTTATTTATGTTAGCATGTGTGGTGTCTTATTTACGTAATCTGCCTCTTTGCAAGTTCTTTTAGAATGTGATTACATTGGAGATTCATTCCATTTCACGCTTTGTCTTCCATCTTAAATTGAAGTTTCTATCTTGCCAGTTTCAACAATTATATGGTTAGAATCTTAAAATTGCTCCATTTTTATAAGAAATAATATTCTGACAGTCACTAAAATCCACTTTTTCAATTGATTTTTAACTGTAATTCCTATCACTTAGTTGTCCATTGGCTTAATTACACTGAGTTTTCAGAGGTTTTCTTCGAACTTTAGATTTCCTTGTGTAAGTATAGGTTAAGGTCTTAGAAAAACCATCATACAGATCATCCCTTTTCTTTTAGGACCCTTATCCCCATGTACATAATTGGCAATCATAAATAGCATAACCCTATTACTCATACCTACTTAATGAGATTCAACATTAGAAAAAAGTGGTGTCCATTCTGTAAACTTGTGAGGCAAGGTAGAATGCGGCACTTTAAAATTTAGCTATCTTGTAGTGCCGACAATACATTTTCAAAGGCCTTAATTTTACTTCCTATTTTCAGGGATGAGATTGACAAAAAAGTAAAAAACAGTGCAAACGACATTTGAGCAATAATACTTATGAATTTCAAGCAGAATAAATATTATAATTGCTATTAAAATTTATATATTACATACAATTTAGCTTTAAGCAAATTAAAAAGAAACTGTTAGAAAGAATGAGGCAGAAATTATTCACTTACTGGAGTGAAAAGTCTATTTTACCAAGATACAGAACACTAATAAAACCACTGACATGAATATTTTTTAATTGTAATTTTAAAATTAGTAGATACTTTTCTTAATAGCAAATCAAAATAATTGCAACCACATTAAGTATATGATAGAACAGAGTTCCTACTCATTTTTTAAAAACAAAATAAGTTTTTAAGGAATTAAATTGATCATAATTTCGATTGTTAAAGATACAGCAAGCCAACCACTAAGAATGAAAATTTAAGGAAAAATAATAAAAAATAAAAAATTCTAAAGTGTTATTTAAAAGGCAAATTAGTAATACTACCAAAACATATAAAAAATTCAGAACATTAAAAGGAATTCGGAAAAAATGGACTATTATACTAAAGTACAAAAATAAAAAACAAAGGAAAAAATGGCGCGACTGAGTTTTAACCCCCTTCTTGGCGCGTTTTCAAAAAATCGCCACATTGGCGCGCTTTTGCATTTTGTCTTCCGGAGTTTCACTCCAGAAGACACTATTCAAAAGAGTGCAATTTAAACTGGCGCTAATGAAAATAAATCAAAAATACATGTTTTAAAACATGGAAATTCAATAGAATTTGAAATATCACACATAAAAAGACAAATAATCCACTTACCAACAAGCTAGGTTTTTAACGGAGTTTGAGAGATCGCGACAATAAAAATAGAGCAAAAATACATATATTAACGCAGAATCTTAAAATATTGCAAAAATTAGGATGTAAAAAGCATGCATATTGCGAAAAATTAAAACAAATATCTCATTTACATACAAAATTATTTCATAAAATTTAAGATTCCAAAATCGGATGACCATAACCAAAAATTTAATTTACAGAGATTTTAGAAGAAAAAAAAAAATCCTTCCTGAGGGGGGCTCTGCCCCTCTGAACCCCCCAGTCACATTTTTCTTTAAAACATGTATAATATTTAAACATTCAAAACAGTTCTGTTCAAGAAACAAAGAAATTGTACACATACCTTTTTTAAAAACAAAACCAGTCTTTTTTTAAATAAAGAAAGAAATCAATAATAGATTTTCTAAAGAAATACATTAAGTTTTGAATGAAAATGGTCATTTTCATTTATATTTAATATGTAATTACTCGACCAACTCTCATCGTGATCCAACAGTCTAATAACACACAAGAAATTTAATTAACTTCGAGGTGCCAGAATTAAAATTCTACAGTTTCTCCTCTCCCTCTCACGTCCAATAATAAAGCTAGAAAAGAAAGAACGAACAGAGCATGTGCCGCAAGCTCCTGCAAACGAGGGAGAAATCGCTTGTTCACTCCGAGGGTTGCTGTGCATAGTTATTGCGCGCAGAAAAAACGCTGCCAAGAAGTGGGTTAAAACTCAGTTTACCCGAAAAAATATAAAATTTTCCCAAAAATTTAATCAGGTATTTTTTTTTTTTTAATGAAGAAAAGTCTGAAATTCAAACTAAAATCTGAAGAATCTCATCCCTGTATCTTAGAACATTGTTCAATTTAGATCATTTTTTAAGAGTACAGAATTGTCTTTTTTTAAACTTGGTAAAATGAATCCTGTTTGTAGTGTAAAGATTTTCACATTATTTGTTATTTCTAAATTCATGTGCATGAAATCTTGCAAAAATTATGCAACTTCATTTTGTTTGAAAAAGTACAAGAAAACACTAAATCATGCTATAATTTTATTGAACTTTTAAATTTACAAGTCATAAAATATTTCTAAATATATTGCTAAAATTTTCACTATAATTAAATAATAAAATAAATAATAATAATTAATAAATTAAATTATTATTTAAAATCCAATGTGGCCAAAAGTGGAACATAATGTTGTAACCTTTTCAGCACTCCATGACCATAACTGGTACACATAGCAAATTTAAAGCACCAGTTTTGGCCACCCCTCTTTAAGATGTAAAAATAATTAATTTAAATTTGAAATTGCCATAAAGAGAAAGCTTATCTCATAAAACCTATTAATAATTTGTTTCAGAACAAATAAAGTTCGATAAATGCCTAATATTGAAAGATTATGGAAACTTGTTAGCTAAGCAAAAACCATAATACATGTGAGCACACACTATAGTTTTATACAGTAAAACCTCCATAACGGACACCTCTATTAAACGGACAGTTTTCCAATCCCCACTCCCAAAATCTAAATTTTTGTATATTTAACCTCTGAATAACGAACATTCCGAATAGCAGACACGTTATTTGACGATAAAGGATGAAAAGGTATTTTTTTAAGTTAAAAAAAAAAAAAAAAAAAAAAAAAACAAGCAAAAAGACCTCTGAAAATATGAGGACAATGGGTTACAAATTTTGTGAATACAGATAAATGTTGATAAAGAGCTAGGGACACCCCCCCTCCCCCCCCCACGTTCAGTACTAAATTCAAGGAGTTACCCAGGAGGAATTGAATTTCCCAGAACATTGAAATGTCACGTTAGAATATTTTGAGATTGTAGGTTTTTAAAGGTCAAAAAGTGCAATTCCTCCCTCCCCACCCAGAACTCTACACACAATGTAGAGTTTGTCCATAATGTCACATAGAAAAAATATTACATGAAATTGCAAGCAAAAGTAAACTTTTGTAACAGATTTTTTTTCACAAGAATATAATAAACAGTGGATAAAAGTGTTCACAATTTTACTCAATTTTATTGATTAAAAATAATTTTAATTTTTAAGGGAGACCCAAACCCCATTTTCGGCCAAAAATCATGAAAAGTTCAAAAAATTTTTTATCTCAGAAAACAATAAAATACATATTTGCGAATATCCATACGTATTTCAGAACTCAGGGACACTTGGAATAGATAGCAAATGGGCTTTTTTAATTGTAGTCACTAGAGTTTAAGGGGGTAGTAAGGTTAATTCGAGGGAAAAAAAAGCATATTTTCTATCATTTTTTGTAAGGATACAATTAATATTTATTTATTTGTATAGTTATAGTATAATTATATGTCTTTTAAAGAGTATTCTGTGAAATTTTCATTAAGAAATATTAAAAAATGAGCCGATGACAGCGAATCTTCGAAGACGTCCCAAAAAAAAGTTGATTCGCGGTGAACCGCATAACTCATGACTGGATTAACTGAAATTAAAAAACCAAATTGATTTAATTAGTTGATAAGTTTCCTCGGGGAACGCTGTCGAGTTTTTTTTTTATTATTGATTTTTCAATTTTTTACAAGGCTCGGAAGTCAAAATACTGATTTTTCATCAAAAAAATCTGATATTTTGTTTTTTAAAAGTAAGTTAAAATTAAAAAAAAAAAAAAAAACTTGACAGCGTTATCTCGTAATTTATATAAAGAAAGAGTGAGTAAAATTTTAAAAAGATCGGTTCAGTAGATTTTGAGCTACGAAGTTCACCGGCTTCGAAAAAGCGAAGTGTTAGAAAAACACGTTTAAAGTTTCACAGACGTTTTTGTCGAAATAGATATTTGTAAATTACTGCTTTTTTCATATACCAGGGCTGCCAGCAACTTTGATACAAAATAGTAGGGACTTAGGGACCTAATTATTAAAAATTAGGGACTTTTTAGGGACCAAAAGTCTTAAATAGGGACCTTTTAGGGACCTGAAAAATAAACGTAATATTTATACAAAGTAAAACAATTTAACAAAAAGAAGTCTTTTTGTTTTGTTTTTTTTAACTTTTTTAACCAAATAATATATAAAGATTTCTAAAATTAACCTTTTTCATGTTTCTTACTCATAAAATTTGTAATTAAATTATTTTTTCTTTTATTTATAACACTAGACATGCTATCAGCTTCCTTTTTTACTTTCAGTTCCTTGTTAGCTGTTATACCAGATGCAATCAGAGACCCAGTCATCGGAAAGAATTTGATATGAAAGCAAAAATCCTCGCTCTACATCCGCTTTGCTAAGGTACAAATTAAGGCTACTCTTAAAAAAAAGAGAGAGATTTGGATATATTAGCCCTCCACTTTCTTTTTGTATTGATAGAAATAGCCCAAAATGAATCTATTCTATTTACTTCAGATTCTCCTTGATTGGGTTTACAAATTTTCCATTCATCCAAGAGGGCATCAATTACAACAATGTTTATAGCAGGCATAGACCCAGCAAAGAAAAAGCTGAACTTTTGCAGCCTAACGGACTTTTGATTAAATTCGTATTTTTCCGTGGCGTTTTGACGCAAACATATTTTTTCACAATCCTTTGACAAAATTTGAGATTTTGCCTACGATTTTCCACCAAAATTCGTATATTTTCCACAATTGTTTGATGAAATTAGAGTCATTTTTAACAATTATTTGATAAAATTCACATTTTTTGCGATTCTTTGATGAAATTTACATTTAAGAAACTTGTGTATTTTCCACAATCTCTTGTCAAAGTTTGCATATTTTCCATGATTTTCTGTAAAATTCATGAATTTATTACATATTTTTTTGCCAAAATTCACATATTTTACTTGATTTTTTGATGAAATTATAGAGTAATTTTCTAGATCATTTGACAAAAATCACATTTTTTTGCAACTCTTTGACGAAATTCGTGTATTTTAGAAGATCTTCCGATGATAATCATATCTGTTATACGATCCTTTGATAAGAGTGGGTTTTTTACTGCAATCCTTTGACGAAAATTGCATTTTTTCCAGCATGCTTTAACGAAAATTGCATTTTCCCCCAGTGATCCTTTGATAAAAACTTTTTTTTTTTTTGATTTATTGATAAAAATAGAATTCTTTTTTCATAATTTTTGTGATCCTTTGAATAATTTTTCCAAATTTGATACAGTTCATGCTCTCATTTTACCTAACCCCTCCACTAAAAAAATTTCATTATATTGGAATGCATATTGGCATTGATTCCAAGAATGATAGAATTCAGTGTCGAAAAAATGGAATTCTATGTTTTTGCGGAAAAGTGACAAGTCTGTTATAGTCAGTTTTTGTTTAAATTTTTTGGAGTACTTTTGGATTTTAGGTTTAAACAACTGAAATATTTCAAGTTTTTATTTTGCAGTATATCCTTATTGTAAAAATATTTATCAGAAGCTACATAATGACGTTGCACATCACTTAAAAAATAATCTCTATCTTTTTCAGATAGTTTCAATAGCACTTTTAGCAATTCTTCATTGAAAATAACATCCTTTGGAAAGATTTAATTTTTACTTTCAAAGGGATATTGACTAATATCAATCTTGAAAGATTTAATTGCTGACTGTTTGCAAATATGTCCTACAACTTTAATGATAAGGGATTTTATCTCATCATATACTACTTGGATCAGAGGATCTTTCCTTTGGAAAAATGCAAGTAACTGTGTAAATAGTTTGGCACTAGATACAATAAACAGTAACTGACATTTCATTGTTTTTCTCCTTCAAATATTCAACAATTCTTTTGTAGGTGACTGTATTTAGTGTCATTTGTTCTTTTCTGGTTAGAATATACTTCAAGAAATACTCAGAGAGAAAATTCTATTATTCTAACAACCAATTTGCCGCAGGTTCCAGAGCATCTGCTTGACACATGTTTCATAAACCTGTGTGCAGGAACACTTAATTTTTCCTGTATAAAGCTAAAATCTTCCTCAGGCTATTGACAATCCTTTGCAGAAGTAAAAAAAGGTGATAGGTACATTCTCTTCTCAGATATCTGTTCATCTAACTTTTTAAATCTATTATTAAAAAACCAATTAATATAGAATGAGACAGATCAGATTGTTAAAATCATTGACTTCCTAACATACGTAGACGCCACATCCCATTGTTCTCTCGGCATGGTTTCGAATCCAACATCTTTGGCGAAAAGATGCCGTTTTTTGGCGGTGATTGCTTTATTGGCATCTTTCAGACTTCACAAAGAGAAAAGAAGAAGTGCGGTCAACTCAAGATAAACATAACAATATGATTTTCTGTGGGAGAAAAACCGGTTTGGCGTGCTAAATCTGCCCTACGTCACATGACGGAAGGCAAAGATGTCGGTCTAAGAAATGGTTATTGGTGTGGTGTCTACGTATCTTAGGTCATTGGTTAAAATAAGAAAAGTTCCTACAGGCCACAGGATGTTGTAACCTAGGAATATTATTTGTTCCTAATTCATCTTCAAAATATGCTATTATTGGTCCTTTCTTCTACTATGACCAGTTATGTACTGCCATCTAGGGCATTTAATTTTTAACAAATCTAAATTTTCATGATAAATTTTGTAAAAAATCTCAGAAAAAAATTAATTTAGACACAAAATAGATTTAAAATAGGGACTTTTAGGGACCTCTTAGTGAAAAAAGGGACTTTTAGGGACCAAGTTAAAAAATAGGGACCTTTTAGGAAAATAGGGACCAACTGGCAGCCCTGTATACTTACACAGAATCATCAATGCACCGTGTACACACGTGTACGTGTACCTTCGGAAAGATCCATTATTTTGGCAGTATGCCAGGACAGGCCTTTGAAACCTGGTCAAGCAGTAGCAGCTACTTGGTAGCTGATTGTTGCGGCCGCATTCTTCAGTGTGAAATCGGAGGGCGGAGACTTACAAGTGTATATCTCCGTCAGTTTTACTTCAATTGCTTTCAAATTTTCACAGAATAATCTTAAGATGTTGTGCATTAATATAAAATAAAAATTTAAAAATGCAAAAAAAGAAAAAAAAATACCTTACTACCCCCTTAAAGGACTAGCGGCCATTTTAAAATACTAAGGCTCAGTGGCAGTGTTAGAAATTAGCGGTCGTTAGTCGTCAAATGCAACTAAAAAATTGAATTTGACGACTAGAAAATTATTCTCGGTCGTCAAGTTTGATGCCTAGCTTTAAAAAAATATATTTATTAGACATTCAGTTCCGAAAATTTAAAAAAAAATGGTCTAGTCTGAAAAATCGGAACTAAAAAAACATCACGAATTTCGAGCAATAGTCGCGAAAAAAATAAATTTCGTCATTTGCTCGAATAAGAAATCGCCACTATTTCGGCAAAAGATGGGGGAAAAACTATTTTTTTTTTCAAAAAATAACAAAAAAGCAAAAGTTTTTTATACAATACCGTAAAAAAACGCAAATTTCTACAAAGAATTGCGAATAGAGCTGCAAATTTCGTCAAAGAATCGCTAGAAAAACGCAAATTCCGTAAAATAATTGCAAAAAAGTTAATTTCGTCAAAAAGATCCTGAGAAAAAGACGAACTTTGTTATAGAATCGCAAAAAAATGCAATTTTCTACAAAGGATCGTGAAAACAAATCTTAATTTCGTCACAGAATCTTTAGAAAAAAGCGAATTTTGTCAAAGAATTACAGAAAAAATGAGAATCTTGTCATAGGATCGCAATAAAATCCGTTAATTCCATCAAAGGTTCGCGATAAAACGCAAATTTCTTTAATGAATCCCAAATAATCAGTAATTTTCACCAAAGGGTTGCGAAAAAAACGCATAATTAACGAGGGGGGGTGTTCCCAGCCCTGCAAAAAACGATAAATTTCGTCAAAAGACTGCGAAAAAAAACTGCCAATTTCGTCAACAGATCGCGAAAAAACATGGCAAAGCTTGTCAAAAGATCGAAAAAATGGCAAGTTTCACCAAAAGATCGCGAAAAAACACGACAAAGTGGCAAAAGGTCAAGAAAAAAACAAGTTTTTCAAAAGATCGTTAAAAAAACGGTAAATTTCATCAAAACATCGTGAAAAAAACGGCGTTTCATTGAAAGATCGCGAAAAACACGGCACAATTTTTTTAAAAGATCACAAAAAGTCAAATTTCTTCAAAAAATCGCGAAAAAACCAGCAAGTTTCGTCGAAATATCGCAAAAAAATGGCCAGTTGCGTCAGAAGATAGCAAAAGAGCGGCAGATTTCGTCGTAAGATCACGAAAAACAGCAGATTTCGTCGAAAGACCGCAAAAAACGGTAAGTTTCATCAAAAGATTGCGAATTACATGGCAAAATTTTTCAAAAGATCGCAAAAAACGGTAAATTTCTTCAAAAGATCGCGAAAAAAACTGGCAAGTTTCGCCAAAAGATCGCGAAAAAACCAGCAAGTTTCGCCAAAAGATCGCGAAAAAACCAGCAAGTTTCGCCAAAAGATCGCAAAATCAAAGGCCAGTTGTGTCAAGAGATCGCAAAAAAGAGCGGCAAATTTCGTCGGAAGATCACAAAATACAAGGCAAGTTTCTTCAAAAGATTGCAAAAGCACGGCAAAATTTGTCAAAAGATCACAAAAAATGGCAAATTTCTTCAAGAGATCGTGAAAAAACCGTCAAGTTTCGTCAAAAGATCCCCAAAAACCCGGCAAATTTCGTCCAAAGATCGCAAAAAGAGCGGCAAATTTCGTCGAAAGATTGCGAGAAAACAGCAAATTTTGCCGAAAGATAGCAAAAAACGTAAAATTCGTAAAAGTGGGGCGACCCCCCCCCCCCGCAAAAAAAAAATATTGGGAGTGGATTTCTTTCCTGTCTCTGTAGTAACCTTAAAGAAAATTTGATGCGAATTTCAAAATTTTTCTTTTATTCCAACACGCTCCAAAATCATGTGTAGTATTACAGTAATATTAATATGAATTTTAGAAACTGCAACTAAAAATCTTAATTTGATGCCTAAGATTTTTACAGTAGTCGTCATTTGACGCCTGCCTTTTATCTCCCAATTTCTACCACTGCTCAGTGGTAAAATGATATAGAAACAAAGTGTTTATGTTTTTAGAATCTTAAAAAAAATTGCAGCAAAAGTAAGGAGAGTGATACTTTTAGCTATTTCTGAAAATTTTACATAAATTGGTAAACATGAAAATTATAACGAATTAAAGGAAATTTACCATGCGTAATTTCTTTTTCTTTTTTGCTGATTAAAATAGAAAATTAAAAATATCTCTTCCTAGGTCTTTTCCATATACTATAACACTATTTAAGAAATTTTAGTAATACCAAAATATTGAAAAATGAATGAGGAGTAATAATTTTAAAAAGTGTATTTTTCGAAACAAAAAAAAATCATAAAAAATATACTTTTTAATAAAAAGTGAATTTTTTTGCTAATTATTTCTTACAAAAAGATTCTTAAATAGTACACCAAAATTCATTACTTTAAAATCAATAATAAAAATTTTGGGTTTTTTCTTACGGGTCTCCCTTAATTAATTATATAATAGAGGTTTTAGGACATATAAAAGTCAATTAATAAAACATTAAACATTTCTTTGCGATTTTTGAATCTCAGAGGTTTTCCCAATAGCGGACACCTCCGAATAGCGGACAACTTCTGCGTTCCCGAGGTGTCCGTTATTTAGAGGTTTTACAGTACATTTTTTTTTTTCTTTTTTATGAGAGTCACATTTTATCAGAAAATAAATAAATGGGATTGGAAATGATAAAAGAGCGTTTGATTAAGGAGTAAGAATGCATATATTTTTTTATAATCAATTTACAGCCAAAATAGGCGACAAACCAATCCAATGTAGCCAAAACTGGAGAATCCACCCTAATTCAGATAATGGTCTAGTAATTAAAATATCAGATGAGACATTTAAAACATGAAATTTACACCATTTAATTTGAATTATAACTTAATATCTATACCAAATTTTATCTTAAACGACATATTTAATTAATATGAGTAATTGAAATTGGCTGTATTGTGTATCCCTGGTTCACTGGTATATTTAACATTTAAGACACGACTAATAGTATTTAATAAAGAAATTTATGTATACACGTGTATTTACCGATTATTAATATAAATTAATGCTTGAATTTTATTCAAATTTCATTTATAACTTTAAAAATCGTCACATGGATTTGTAAATATAAACAAACGAATCGTTGTTGTTGTTGCCAACACAGAGTACGGAATATTGTACAATATTTCGTACTCTGTGGTTGCCAACAAGGAAGGGGCTTGCAAAATAATAATTATTAATAATACCGGGCGTATTCAAGATGCCCAAGCGCCGTGCGCGCATGCTCAGGAGGCAGGGATGTGGAGTGGGTTTACGTGGGTGGAATAGGTCTAAGACTAGGAACAGATCGGGGATTTGATTAACAGTACTAATTATAAAGATAATCTGTTGCAAATAAATGTATTTTTGGCGCGATGAGCAAAAGTTGTCTTTTATGTGTATTAGTTTACATACTTTTTTTTTTTTTAAATTGAAATCCATTCGTATCTTTCGGTATCCCAAACGCCTCCAAAATGTTTAAAAATTTAAATTTTTATAATTTTTTTTTTTTTGTTGCTGTTTCTTATTTTATTTATTTATTTTAAATTCCTTTTAGTGCCATAACTGAAAAAGTTATACTCATGACCGTATCTAAAGGGTGCTAGGGGCGGCTCACTCCCCCCCCCCCCTAAAGCATTTTGAGTCTCTCCTGGGAAAGATTCCAAGGTCACTACGAATTTATGCTCCGAAAATACAAATTAAATTCTGTTCAACATTCTAATTCAGTTTTAAGACCCTTTCACAGTTTTGCAGTAATACTAAATTGTAACTAAAATAAGTGTTTGAACCCTCGTTTATTCTATTTGCACATATGAAGCTAACATATGATGTTTAATATTGCACTAGTTAGACACTCGAATTTTTCATTCTGCGTTATATATATATATTACAAATTTTAAATTTTTTTCGCCAAAACTATAGTTTTGGCTATATTTGGTTAGATAGTATAAAGGTTATAACCTTTATACTATCTTAATTTTCTTAAAATAATATTCCGTACTTACTTCAAATTATTAAATTAAAAACTTGTTTCTAGATCTAATCTGTTAATCTTTATGCAGATGATATAAATTCTTAATTCGCCTTAAAAAACATTATTCCAGTATGCGTAAATTTAAAAAGATGGCTCTAAATTAAAAATATTCTTAATTAAACTTTATTTCTTAATATTCCAAATAAAACTCATTTCTTCTATGTTTTTATCAACCCTTTTTAAGAAAGTCTTATTAAATTTATTCCAAAACCATACCTTTCAAAAAATATCATTATTTTATTTTATCTATTTATTTATTTTCCCTCCGTCAACCTTTGATAGTGTGCATATCAATAAATTCATTCCTTTTCTTTTTCTCTTAAAATTGATCATCTATAAAAATCGTCTGCCTAAGAAATTCTGAGTCGATTATAAATTGGTTAATTTTTTTTTTTTTTTTTTTTAATAAAATTATCGTCTGTGGAAAATAGTCTCGTAGCTGGACAAGAATTCTGTTTACATAAAAGAATGATGGTTTGAGGTTAGAAAATGTTCTAGAATTTTCTTTTTAGATTTAGAAGAGGAAGCTCGAGAGGTGGTAAGGAGATGAGAAGAAGGATTCTTGGGTGCGCTCTTGCATGAGTACGACTTGATGTAGTAAAGCATGGAATATTTTTTGGATGTTTCGGTAAAATATCGTCTATAACAGGAGCTTTTCCCTCTATTATAGCTACAGTTTAATAAAATGAACTTGCAGCAGCCAAGGAGTGATTATTTTGACCTTTTACATTTATTTATTTATTTTTTCCTCGCTGGCCATGACGCCATGACGCCATGACTTCTGTGCAGAGCAAGGGAAACCTGGCGATGATGTTTCTGCCTCCCTAACTTCAAAATATCACATGTATATATATTTGAACATAAAATGAAGTTATTACAGCAATTCAATATGAATCATAGTACCTACAGTGTGAATATGCACTATCTTTTTGCGTCAGAGAAACAGAAAATATGAGACCCCCCCCCATTACTCACTTATAGATACGGCCCTGGGTATATTATATATTTGTATAATTTACATAATTTTTTTTATCAAAATCCATTCATACCTTCCAGCGTCTCAAGTATAGTTAAAAACTCAAAATTTTATGAAAGTGCATTAAGAATTTTTAATTTTCGAAAGTTGTTTACAAATTTGGTAAAGTGTTTATTTAATAAAAATTAAATTCATAAGTAATAATGATTTTATAATAATACATGAAGTATAAATTTAAAAATAAAAGCACTAAATCATACAAATTATAAAAATTGATTTAAAAAAAATTATTTCTTTTATTTTGGAGGTTTTACACATTTTTGAAGTTTGTAATATTTTTTGGTGTTAAAATATTTGATATTTTTTTATGTTACCTTGAACATGAAACCTTGACCCTTTTCTTGTCCAGTTACACTTTCTGGTGCCTCAGACACTAGGCGAATGCGTTTGTCAACAGCTTGTGTATGGCCCATTGACGTCTAATAACTGGACTAAGAAATGGCAACCTTTTTTTAATCCAACATTACCTCCCAATGACCTTAAGATACTTAGACTCCAAAATAGCAACCTTTTCGTAGGTCGACATGTGTGCCTTCCGTCACGTGACGGAGGGCAGATTTAGCACGCCAAACCGGTTTTTCTCCCGCCGAAACTCATAATGCTATGTTTGTCTTGAATCGGACCACACTTCTTCTTTTCTCTTTGTGAAATCTGAAAGTTGCCAATAAAGCGATCACCGCCAAAAAACAGCATCTTTTCGCCAAACATGTTGGATTCGAAACCATGCCGAGATAACAATGGGATTTGGCGTCTACGTATATGAGAAAGTCAATGTTACCTCCCCACTAGCACGTGATGGTGGGCGCGAATGCACGCCAAACCGGTTTCTCCCGCCGATCCCATCAGCCACCAAAACCTATTTCGTCTGCGTTGCGTTCTTTTATTATGAGAATGAAAGCAGAAAATTGCCAAGAAGGGATAATCGCCAAAAAAGACACCCTTTTGGCAAGGAAATCTCTCGCCAAATCTGGGCCATTCCAGCTTCAAGTATTTCCGAAGAGAACAAAGGGATCCGTTATCTAGCTGTTATTTCTGATCTATGGTATTGCCAGAAATTCCCGATGGGAGGGGACATGAAATTCCCGATAGGGGGCCGAATTAGAGACCAGCGTGGGGCGGATTGTACCGGACGCGAAAATTATATTTGAAATCAACTTGCAACCCGACCCAAACCCACCAAATAAAATTTCTTGACCCGAACCCTCGATCAAATAATTTTATCCGAAACCGACAATTTCAATATGCACCGACTCGCATCCGAAATGAAAGGAAAAAGTTTTAATGCAATTGTGAAAAGTAATCTACAATAAGGAAAGGGCAGCTGACGTCACTGTGGACGAATTACTGTGGATAAGGCAGAAAAACCTGTCCGTTCTTTAACGACTGACACTGTACGGATGAGCTCCGGGAATTTGATTGGTCTAAGTTTCCCAATACATAAGTAAATATGATATGATTGGGCTACGCCGTCAAGATGATTCCTACAATGATCGCTATGACAAAAAATGTAGCGGTAGATTGGTTGACAGAAGTGTTTGTTTGTAAACATGCCCTTTCCTTATTATATCTCTAATAACAATTTTGAGAACGCCTGGCGTTTACCGGGGGCATATTAGCAACCTTTACATTGATACGGACATGGGAAAAAATTCTGTTCTGTAATTGGCAGATTGGTTCTGTCGGCTCTTTAACGGGAATTTAAATGGTGTCGTCTTTTGCCCTTTTAACAGGAAATGAAAAGGCGTTTGTTTTGTTGATACTTGTCGTAGAAAAAATGTTCTTCGGATCGGTGTGATAGATAAGACTAAATCGTAGAAATAATTTAATGAAATTTATTTTTATTTTTACAATCTTTATTGGTAAATAGATATGTTACAATGCACTTATAATTTTAAAGTTTATATAATGCATAACTTCATGCCAAATTCTTTTTTTTATGCAAAAAAAAAAAAAAAAAAAAAAAAAAAAAAAAAAAAAAAGAAAAGAAACAAAAAACGAAGTAAAACGTAAGTTTATGGCTCAGAGATGCAGTTGTCTAAAAAAATGTGTATCCAGTATAATTTTACACAAATAAGCATTGGTTGTACAAATATACGAATCACAAAATATTATAGTCATACAAAAAAGAGAACAGTTAAAATTACTTTACCTAAGAAAAAACATAATATTCCTTGAAGACAGCAGAATGATTGTATTTATGGTTGAATTGTCTACTTTCATTTAAAATTGGATATTTTAACAATTTGAACTAACAAGCATACACTTGGAGACAAACGAGCTTTGCACTTTACAACCTTCAAGCATATTCCAGTTGCATTTTTTTTTTTTAGGTGCGTTCGTAATTATATAATACGTAGCACCTATAGTGGTCGTTCAGTCCGTCCGTCTGTCCGTCCGCATATAACAACGCAAAAACTACCCAACCGAATCGTTTGAAATTTGAAATACATAATTATTACATAATTTTGTCGAGTCATTTCAAATTTTATGAGAATCGGATGGATAGATCAATTACAGGGACGATCAAAAGTATTCCATTACATTACAGTCAATGGGGAAAAAAGTTTCAAATGCATTTTAATCGTTTGAAACTTAAAATACGCAATTATTACATAATTCTGTCGAGTTATTTCAAATTTTTTGATAATCGTGTGCATAGATCAATTACAGGGGCAATCAAAAATATTCAATTACATTATGGTCAATGGGGAAAAAGTTTCAAATATATTCTATACGTTTGAAATTTAAAATACATAATCCTTATATATATTATAAATGTGAAAGTGTGTCCGAAAATTAGAATGAACTTGGCTTCAAAACGGATGGATTAATGTCTTTGAATCTTTGCATATAGATAAGTTGAAGCCCGGAAATGAGCATAGGCTAATTTTTAATTGATATATTCAAATATTTTTCTTAATATTCCAAAATTTCATTATTTTTCCTACAGAATAAATTGATTTTTTCCGATAAAAAAAATTACCATTTTTCTTTCCTGCTGCCAACAAAATTAAAATCGGGAATAATAATTTCTCAGCGGCAATAAATTTTCACTTGAGCTACTTCCATACGAAAAATGAAAATAAAAAGAATTTAAAAGAAAATAAATATGACGTCAAAAGTGAAATAAAAATAAAGGCAATATTCGAATTTTTCTGTCAAAAATGGTGACAATTAGAAATTGTAAAAAAAGGTGGAAAAGAATTTTATTTTTAACAAAATATTTCAATTCGAAAAATATGACGTCATAGTTGAAGTAACACAGATATTTTATAGTTGTCGTTAAAAATACTAGAGACATGGATATCAGTAATTATTGTTGCTAGATAAATAATGACGTCATATTTATAAAGAATGAAAAATATTTTAGTACTTATACTAATTAATAATTTATAAGTTATATACAAATGAAAATTTTTATTCAAAACTCATAATTAGCAATGGAAGAATCTTTTTGTGGGGAAAAGGTGGAAAATAAAACTACTGATTAATATATTTTTGACTCTATTTTTTAACACTTTCCAACAAAGTTGAAAAGTTATTATGCTTTCTGTTTGTCTGTCTGTCTGGCCGCTTTCTAACTTTCGCAAATATACTCGTATTGCCATTAAATTTTATGACGTTATTAACGTTTACCTCAATACGAATACCTATTGAAAAGGAAGTTTCTACCATGATTAGTTTATTTACAGGGATAGTCAAAAATTTACCTTATGGCATTTTGGGGGAAAATCATTGCAAATGAATTTTAATGATGTTACACCCTGTGAAACATATTCAAATTTATATGCAGCTACAAAGTGCATCAAAATATTTATTTTGTAATGTATGCAGTGAAAAGGACCCTTATTCTTCATTTACAGGGTCATACAGAAGAATTCCATTGCATAATAATAAACGAAGGAACAGTTTGCGACATATTTTAATTATTGTAAACGATTTCATGTATAATCAAATTGAAATACATTGCTGAGGCTTAATGTGACTTATTTCATGGATAATACGAAGTGCATAGCATTTACAGGGACACATAAAATATTTCAAATAGTATATCTTCTATCCTAAGTACTGTATAAGATGGATGATGACTGTTGCATGGATGAAATGCATTTTGAATTATGATATGTGCTTTTAAGTTTCACTAAATCTATGCATATTAAATGATCTTTATAAATGCTAATATTTGCACAATTTAGATACACAGGGTTACACAAAAAATCTCGGAAAGATTTCTGAATATGAGCGTAATTTACTTAAAGGTGGCTTTTAAATATAATATGCATTTTTATTTTGAACTGCATTCAGCGAACTAAGAAATGTTTGCATTATACAGATAAAATGATATACAGGGTCACGCAAAGAACTGGATACATGGTTGTCTTCGGATAATAATTTCTGGAAATGTAATTTAGGTAGTAATGAGGAATATTTTTGTTTGAACTAAATTTTAGAAAAATACTTTTGTGTATTAAAGGTACTAGGTAAACTACAGTGCTGAACAAAAGTATTCAAGAAAGTTTCTGTCTGTTAGTGTAAATCGCTGAAAGAAAAATTTCAACCAGCGAAAAAAAATCGGCAAATAGGGATCATCAGAAGATTTTTACTATAAATCGCGATAAAAAGTTAATTATACATGCTTTTAATCAACGAATTCTTTTGCTTGATTGATCAATTAATTTTTCTTTAAATGTTATGTGAACGAAGTCACGGGTAACAGCTAGTTATTACATAATTTTTTCGAGTTATTTCAAATTTTATGAAACTCGGATGCATAGATCAATTACAGGGGCAATCAAAAGTATTCCATTACATTACGGTCAATGGGGAAAAATGTTTCAAATGCATTTTAATCGTTTGAAATTTAAAATACGCAATTATTACATAATTCTGTCGCGTTATTTCAAATTTTTTGATAATCGTGTGCATAGATCAATTACAGGGGCAATCAAAAGTATTCAATTACATTATGGTCAATGGGGAAAAAGTTTCAAATATATTCTATACGTTTGAAATTTAAAATACATAATTATTACATAATTTTTTGGAGTTATTTCAAATTTTATGAAACTCGGATGCATAGATCAATTACAGGGGCAATCAAAAGTATTCCATTACATTACGGTCAATGGGGAAAAAGTTCAAATGCATTTTAATCGTTTGAAATTTAAAATACGCAATTATTACATAATTCTGTCGAGTTATTTCAAATTTTTTTATAATCGTGCGCATAGATCAATTACAGGTGCAATCAAAAGTATTCAATTACATTATGGTCAGTGTTGCCAGATTGGGGATTTTGTCCCCAATTTGGGGAATTTTGAACCTCCAGGGAAATTTTTCGGGGACAAGTAATTCTTGGGGACATGTTTGGGGACAATGAACATTTTTGGGGAAAAACTTGGGGAATTGTTTTCCCAATTTCAGTTTTTACTTTCAGACGTTTTCCAGTACTGGATCTGTCTCAAATTTGATTTTGATTTGGAAAACGAAAATAAAATACAAAAATAATAGATATAAATAATAAATCATTATTTTTCATGGTCTTTCTTACCGTTTACATGTACTACTGATTCATCACGATCTGCCTTGAACTATCCTCCACCTGAATTTTCAGATAAGTTCTTAGTGAGATAGACTTTCCTGTCATCGCGATCGGACACAGAAGCACAGAAATACATTTCATTTAATAGTATAGATTTATACAACAAAAATAAAAACAATTTTATAACTTTTTTTTTGTTGTTGTTGGCTAATGCTTGTGTAATTTGTGTTTTGCAAGACCTCCAATTGCATACTATTGCAGCAGCTCTTCTAGAACATTTTATAAGAAACTTGAATGGAAACTCTGCGGTCTTAAACGACTTAGACCTTTACATCACTAAATCTTCAGGACGTGTCCGAAACGTTCATTTGATGTGCTTTTTAAAGATATTAAAAGCAGCTATATTTCTTTTATTATTGACGAAATCACAGCGATTAATACAATATAATAATTGCTTTACATTAGATAAGAGCTTCAGAAGGAATGACAAAAATTGAAAAACATGTTTTATAGCTAAGTCAGATAAATGTACCTAATGTCAACATCATCTTTGATTCATTCAAACCTCAACTAGAGATGGTCAAAACCTTGAAAAAGTTATTGGTATAAAAGATTGAGCGTAGATTGAGCTAATGTAAAGATAGGCCAGCATCATCGTCTCGCAATAATTTAAATAACATGTGTAAAACGAGCTTATGTCGTTGTAAAATGTATTTCTTGTTCTGGTCAATTAGCTTTGAATATACATGCAGAAATCTGTTATGCTGAACCTTTTTTTTTTTCTTTCTTGTAAATGGGGAATTTTTTTGAAAAAATGTTCGATTTGGGGAAAAAATTGACTTTAACTTTGTTTAAAAAATTTTATAACGGAAAATTGAAAATTGAAAACTTGCCCAGTGGCGTAGCTATGTTTTTTGGCGCCCGGGGCCAGCAAGAAATTTTGCACCCCCACCCCAATATAGATATATAACAATTTCTCTCAATTTGGCGCCCCTAGGCCTCGGCGCCCGGGGCGGACGCCCCCCTTGCCCCCCCTTAGCTACGCCACTGAACTTGCCTTTTTGAGCACAAATTGCGTTAGGGACTTTTTCTGAAAAAAGGCCTGATTTGGGGAAAAAGTCTTTCGACAATCTGGCAACACTGATTATGGTCAATGGGGAAAAAGTTTCAAGTATATTCTATACGTTTGAAATTTAAAATACATAATTATTACATAATTTTTTCGAGTTATTTCAAATTTTATGAAAATAGGATGCATAGATCAATTACAGGGATAATCAAAAGTATTCCATTTCATTACGGTCAGTGGGAAAAAATGTTTCAAATGCATTTTAATCATGTTACACTCATGCGAACTTAATAAAATTTATATGCAACTATAAAGTACATATTAAAATATACATCTTACATAATTTGTGGTGCAAAGAACATTTGTTATTGATTTACAAGGCCACACAAAAGTATTCCATTACATAATGGTATAGGGAGAACATTGTTTGATGAGCGTTTTAATTGCAATTCACTATTTACAATTTTATGAGATTGATATATGAAAGTAGTATTTTTAAAACTTCGTTATCGTACGAACGCACCTAATTTGCTACTCTTCACGTGCAATTTCCAACTTGTTTTTTTTTTACATAGTTTTAAATTGTATAAAATTAGTTTCGTAAAGCAATAATTTCATATTGTTGCGGCTACGTTGTGGAAATGTAGATGAAGAATTTTAAACGTTCCTCTAACTAATGTTTGATTTCTGGAGATTGTTCGATTTTAAATCATTTAATCGGGCAATATTACGATGAACAAAAAATGAATAATCGTCCAAAAATGGAAATTTTTTTGTCTTAGAAATTTCACATTTGTATAAAGAAAAATCCTGTGATTAGAAGTCATTGGACGTCATAAAGCCATGTTGGTAAGTTGCTTTCTCTCTCCTGCAGCTGCACCACGGTGATTAACGTGCTCGTGACGCATGACATTACTCCATAACATTAGCCAATCACAGCGCAGGATTTTTTCTCATGTCTGTATCCATGTAATGGTTGCTTATATGATTCCCGGGGCCTGTTATAATATCAAGTTTGTATCTTTATATCTTTTGAAAATCTTTTAAATGAGCCAAGTTTCGGAGGTATCCGTTAGCTTCCCCAGTGTCTAGTGTGTTCTGAATAAAATAAATTTCATAAACGGATCAAATGCCTTATCTGAAGTTAACTCTAAAGTAATGTAATTTTTAATTCACGGCTGTAGTGGATAAACATAAGTTGTTGCCGTTAGAGGAGATCAGTGTTCGAAAAAGGGGGTAGCAGTGGTATAAAGAAAGACCAGGTCATGAAGGCCAGGGTCTTAAATGGAATGTAGTTGAATATAAGACAATTTTTTAGTAGTTTTAAAGTAGCTGGAGGACGCTAAAAGTATGTTTTAAAAAATTATAATAGAATGGGATCTTTTTAAAGAAGTTGCAACAAAGGCCCCAAGAAGGAAATTAATATTTAAAATTAGAGGCAACTGAAATCTGAGGATTTTATTTTTCATATCGTTAATGTAGTATCTGGAGGGGGGGGGGGAGGGCTTGAAAAGTTCTTGGTTTAAAGAAAAAACTAGGGACCATTTTTAAGGGAACTATAAAAAATTAAACAAAGGGCAGTGCTGAATTCAGGGGGTAGACAAGGGCGACATCCCCCCCCGGAGCAATGAGATGCCCCCCCCCGGAATCACAGATATCCCACCCGGAGAAAAGTGTCTAAATAATCTCTATTCAATACTGACAAAGGTGACACACTGATGGTTAAGAGCAGGGACCTAGACCTAACACTTTAACATTCTTAGTTCTTAATACTATAGATCTTCAATTAATCAAATATAATCATTACAATAAAATCTGCGCAAAAAATGGGGGTGGGAAGGATGCTTAAAATAGGGCCCTATAATCCAAGTAAAAATATGAGGGTATTGGTCCGGGGAGAGAAGCCCAAGACTCAACTTTAAAAATTTACATTTAGAATGTGAGAAAATTAAGAATAAAAAATGCATGCCGCTTGAACCGCACAAAAAGTTAAAGTGTGTAATTTTTAATTCACGGATTCACGCGGCTGTAGTGAATAAACATAAGTTGTTGCCGATAGAGGAGTTTAATGTTCGAAAAAGGTGGTAGCAGTGGTATGAAGAAAGACCAGGTCATGAAGGCTGGGATCTTAAATAGAATGTAGTTGGATATAAGACAATTTTTTAGTAGTTTTAAGGGTTTCTTAAATCAAAAAGGGCAACTTTGTGACATGCTTTAATTTATTTTTGTTCCGAAATGCATGAAAATAGCAGGTGTTGTTTTTCAGAAACTGTCTAATTGCACTCAATTTTCTGTTTTTTAAATCCAGTAGATCTTCTTTCATAACAAGCCTTCAAGGTTGACATTTTTGAGCACATTTTCCGACGAAAGCAGAAAAAGCAGGAGAAAAACTGGTGATCACGTGACCGAAATAGCTTAGAACTGGACAAGTAATTTAAATATCATAAAATGGAAAACTAAATTCGAGTCGAAATCACTTCCATAGTCTGGCATTCCAATTTTATATCTTTCTGTTAAAAAATGAATTTGTGAATGTGTCAAAACTTTTGCGCTTGTTGAGCGGAGCAGTTAAAAACACTCTTAAAGTAGCTGGAGGACGCTAAAAGTATGTTAAAAAAATATAAATAGAATGGGATCTTTTTAAAGAAGTTGCAACAAAGGCCCAAGAAGGAAATTAGTACTTAAAATTGGAGGTAACTGAAATCTGAGATTTTTTCCCCTTATCGTTAATGTAGTAACCTGGGGGGGGGGGGGCGCTTTAAAAATTGTTGATTAAAAAAACTAGAGAATCGGACTATTTTTAAGGTACCTGTAAAAAAAAAAAAAAAAAAAAGGGCAGTGTTGAATTCAGGGGGTAGCCCGGGAGGGGGGACAATTCCTCCCGGAGAAGTCCCCCCAGAAAATTTTAGATCTTGTGTTTTAAATGGTAAAAAAGTGAAATTCCCACCTCTTTCGGAACTCTATAATGTCCCCTCTAGAGCCACAGAAATCCCTCCTGCAGAAAAGTGTCTGAATTCAATACTGTCAAAGGTGACACGCTGATAGTTAAGAGCAGGGACCTAACACTTTAACATTCTTAGTTCTTAATATAGATCTTCAATAAGTCAAAAATAATCATTAGAATAAAATTTGCGCAAAAAATAGGGGTGGGCAGGATGCTTAAAATAGGGCCCTATAATCCAAGTAAAAATATGAGGGTATTGATCCGGGGAGAGAAGCCCGAGACTCAACTTTAAAAATTTACATTTAGAATGTGAGAAAATTAAGAGTAAAAAATGCATGCCGCTTGAACCGCACAAAAAGTTCACGTGGCCCCGGATTGGCAACCTAAGGGGTCTAGGGTGCCCCAGGATTTCAACTGGAATTTAGAAAGTGGAGAATAACTAAGAAAGTGAAAAAAAGTGTTCTATAAATGAATTAAGAGGGGGCAATTTATTAACAATTAATGGGGCAAAATTTTCAAAGGTCCCTGTACCGGGTACCGAGGTGCCAGGGACTTAACTGGCAAATAGTTGGGCACAAAGAAACATTTTATTAGTTTTTAAAATAATTAGAGGATGCTAATGCTAGAACTATGCTAAATAAAAGTGCAAGCAATTTGGATCATTTTTAAAGAAGCTGCACTAACAGCTTCAAGAAGGTGATTAATATTCGAAATTGATGATAGCTGAAGTCAGATTTTTTCCCCTTCATGTAGTAGCTGGAGGTAAAAGTCTTCACGGGCTGAAATTTCCAGGCTCGAGCCCAGCCCGATCCAATCCACAGAAAAAAAAAAAAAAAAAAAATCGGCAGGTACGAACTGAGAAAATACTGACCCCACAAGGCGCGAACTTAAAAAAATACTGACACAGCCCGGCCCGGCCCGAAAGTTAAAATTTCAGCCCGAGCTGGGCCCGGCCCGGAAAAGAAGTTAAAAATTCGGCTCAAGTGAATTTCTACAGAACATTGATCTTTATCTTACGGAAGAGTTCAGACCACAAAAAACTTACCTTTAGACTTTTTTTTTTTTCATACTTATAATCTCCATTTATGCAGAAGTGCCGTAGGCTGCGATATTTATGCTTTAATGAACCACTGTTTATTGTATGTAAATGTTTCAGTTATCAATAGTATTATTAATCCATATTCCATGCCATGGAGACATAAAAATCTAAAAAGTGGTATATGATAAAAGTAAAATCTTCTAAGACGGAATCTCACTGGAAAGAAAAAAAGTACGGTTCCTTCTTAGCAGATGTAAATGTTTAACATATTTTTTTCTTGCATATTATTGTATTCATTTTGCATGGATGAACAGTTTAAAAGAAATTTGCAGTTTTCAGTTAAAAAAAAAATGCTTCATAATCTTTTTTTTTTTTTTTTTCCATGTGTTTAACTCTGTTTTAATAAGCCAAGTAATCTACAATTCTTTAAAAAGAAAAAAATTCTAATGCTTGATTGTAGAATAATTCCGACTTAAAAGTATATGCCTTTTTTGCAAAAATTTTTGGACCAAGCCAAATTTTACCGATTTATGAACAGAATTGGCCATGTCGAGAAAATTATTTTCATACGGGATGATTCAACAGGAACTGATTATTTTGGTCCGTGAAGACTAGGAAGAATTAAATTAGTCTCGACTTCATACGGAAAAAATACGTTAGGCCAGGCCCGATACTCCAGTAAAAAAATTAACGCCCGAATGCCGTTAATGGAAATCGGGCCGAACATGGCCCGTGCAGATTTCTAAATGGAGATCTTGTTCTATGAAGTAGTTATAATAAAGAAAGCTACTAAATGGAACCATTTTAAGGAACCTATAATAAGGGCCTAAAACAGGTCAAATGGTAGTTAAAAGCAGGGCCCTAATATGAAAACATGTCAAAATGTCAGTACTAGAAACTTTAGATTTTCAATTAGTCAAAATCAAACGTGGGTAATTATTCATTGAAATGATATTTTAAACCAGCCATACTCAACTTTTTTTTTTTTTTTTTTTTTTTTTTCACAGAAGTGGGATTTGTGAAAATTTTTGAAATCCGGTTTTTGACGTAATTACACGTTTTAGAGGCCAGAGATTCCAAAAAAATATGTTTCTAGAAAATGTCTGTCTTTGAGTCTTTGACTATGTGAAAAATTTTGTGGCCACTATCTGAAGAACTGATGCATGTAATATACTAATTCTGAATATACAATATTCAGATGGTCCCTGATATATATTGTTGCTGATTAGTTTTTGGTGTAAATTGCTCAACAGGTGGAGCTGCTATGCTGCATTTTAGCCAACCAATGTAATTGATTTTATTTATACAAAACATAGTTTTGTGATGTCATAAAATACTAATTTTTTTTTTCTCCTCTCGATGTGCCATTACTGATAGCATTATCATTTTTAAGAGAATGAACCCTATTCTTCCCTTGGATTCAAGGCAATGATTTCAGAAATGTTTTCCTAAAGCATGTGACTCTACATCATAATATATTTTGTTATTGTTCTACGGCATGCAATATTATGTTATGAAACGAGTCACTGCATAATTAAGGTTTACTATGTCTGATATGTTTCTTCAAAGCATTCAACTCTGATGACACAAGAATAGGATCCATTGGACTTTACAGCATTTTCAGAAGGGTTTTCATTTCTGCGCATGTCTGTGTAACCTCTACATTTGCAACATATTTTGACAATACACTGCAAAATATTTTGCATTTTAAAAGAATCAGGTGCTGCTGCATGTTTCATATTATTTTGGTTTTATTCAAGGACTTTTGACCAAAATTGAAAGTTTGATATAACTAAAAGCTAAAAATTAAATCGGCAATCACGATAAAGGGATCACAGTGATTTTTATTTGGCAAATATAAAATCCCATAAACATGAGGTTTACCTGCAAAAACAGATCAGAGCATGCATAGCAACCCCCCCCCCCCCATCCCCAGTGTATGCTGTTAAAGGCAGTGGTCCACCAAAATTTTAGTTTGTTTGGGGAGGTTTTCGTTAACAAATATAAATTCATACAAATTCAAGGGTATATGTTGCTGAATGTACTGAGGCTCAGAATATTAGGTTCATTCAAAAAGATTTTTGCTTAAAAATGTAAAATAATTCAATGCTGATTTTGGGTATATTTGAGGTTATCATGCACAACACCTGATGGGTCAGCTAAAACAAAATCTAAATTAAAAATTCCGATGTTTAGTTGCAAACATTATTATCTCCATTTTCATTTTTCTATTCATGATTCTTATAAATAAATATATATATAAATAAGAGTATGCAAAACACACCTAATTTTTCAAGCAGTAAACATATATCCCTGCATCACAGAAACAACAACAGGTAGTGTTTTACACACATTTCAACAATGCTGGTTAGATGAAAATAATCAGAAATAACAGAGCAAATGCAATGATATAAAACAACTTCAAAGTAAGAAAGAATAAATATAACTTTAAAAAATAAATTAATTTTTAAAAATTTTTAAAAACTGAATTTACTAAAATCAGGTTAAGATAATTGAAATTTATCTTTAGATATCAAACTGCACATTTATTACTGAAAGACTAATGAAACTATAGTAATAACTAAAATAAATTCACTTTAAATACATCAAAAAAGCAAATAGTTTTCCATATAAAATCAATCAACAGAAAATAACAGTAACACTGAAATGTTAGAAATTTTTTTTATTATAATTAAGAACAAAATATGTATAACAAAATTACATTAACAAAGAATAATTATAGATACAAATATACTCAAATTATATATAATTAACTTTCAAATGATTCTATGGATTTTTAAATGTTCATATAAATATCTATATAACATTTAAACTAATTAGAGTATCTTGTACATAATCTATAATTTTAATTAAAATGGATAGCAAAATCTTTCTTATATATATTGCACTTTAATACATATAACTGGATGACCAAATTTAATTGCAAAAACTAATACTGAAAACATTTTGAATTATGAGCATGAAAACTTGATGTGTAATGGATCAAGCACTGGAAAGTGTAGCAGTTAAAAACACCAAACTTTTAAAAATAAATAATACTCTTAAAACATGTGTTTTGCAGGATTACAATTAAACTAAGATCATGATTTATTATTATTATTATAATGAAGAAATAACAGTATTTAACAGAATTAAAAAAAAAAAAAAAATTATCAGCTTCACAAACATGTGTTATTAATATCTACCATGTGTTTCATAAGCCTGATAAAAGTATAATTTTTTAAAATCCAAATTATATATTATTTTTAACATTAAAACATGTAGCTCTTTGGACTTGCCTATTTAATTTACATTAAAATATGTAATAGAGATCGACTGAAAATTTGTTTTCAGCTGGACCAAAACTACCTATATTCTACATAGCTTGCTTCTTTATTCAGAATTTTTTAACATTACTTATTGATTTGAACTGCATCAGCTCAAATGAGACAATTTATTGCTATATACTTCACTGATTATAATTATCAGTCATGACTGATTCAAGACACAAGGGTAAATTATAAAGCAAGCAATGATAAAAGACTAAAGTTTGAAGATGTTTTTCATTTGCTCACTAAAAGCTGCAGACTTCATAGTAATAGAAAATTTTTAGTTTGAAACCACAGAAGTACTTCGAATACTCTTTGAGAAAGTTCTAATATAACAGATGATCATTTACAAAAATCCTTTTAAAAGATTAATTGAGGTATACATATCTAAAACATTTTTTAATTAGATGAAATTAATATAATTAGAAAATCATTCTGTGTTGGTGATGAATTTGTCACATTTTATTTTATAGGAAAATAAAAAGTTTTGATATGAGGCACAGACAGCTATCTTGGGTCACATGCATTATTAATTATGTGTAATTAATAAACATTGATAATTATTTATTAATTATAATTAATAAATGTACATAATTTACGTATGCATTAATTACTTTTTTTGGGTCTAAAAGCTGACATTTACCAAATTTTGGTTTTGGTCTTAAAAACCTGTTTCAGTTCGTCATTAATGTTTAAGCATGTGTATCTAATTGACAAGTCAGTACAAATTCATATTTTACATGTTCAAACATAGTTCTATTTTATGATGTCCTAAATTTAACAATGCTTTTTAAAAATTTATATAATTTAGATAAAATCTATTTTTTGTATGCTTCCTAATCTGAATAATTATAGTTATATAAGCTCAAAATAAATATTAATAAAAACAAATACACATAACTTGATGATTAACAAAATGGCAGCATTGACTTCAGAGGCATTCTTACAATAATATCAATACTGAAGATATTTTCTAAATAATCAATCATTCATTCCATCAATCACATGTGCACATTTAAAAACAAAGGTAACAAATAATAAAAACAGTTGACTAGAATGAGCTACACAAGGTTTTTACAAAGAAACATAACAAATCCATAACACAAAAAACAAAAATGCAACATACCTAAATTATAACACAAAAAATTGCATTTAATGTTTAAATTACTAACAAAAACATTTCATTTAAAAATAATATACATCATAAAATAAAATAATTCAAATAAATAATTTAAAATTAAGTAGAATATGAAACATTTTTATTTAAGATAGTTCTGGAACCTAAATTTAAACAAATGTTTTAAAATGAAGAAAAAAGATTAACCCCTTCTAATACAGTGGATACCACATCTTGACCACATAATTTTAATTCCAAACTTACCAATGGCACGAAGAAAATTTTAATAAAGTTTTACTTTTGCAATGAAAGTTTAAAGTAACAAGTTATTAATTTCTAAAGCAATCATCTGTAAATTCTGGTGTCAGTTAGTCATTTTTCAAACAGATTTTTTTGATACTGAAAAGGGTTAATTATAAATTATTTTGAACAGATTAGATATGAAGAATATTTAATTTTGATCTGATTTTTGAATTGGGAAGAGCATGAGTAGAAGCATGTGCTTTCTTAAAAATTTATGATATACCATATATATGTGTGTATAAGTCAACCCTTTAATTCTTTAAAAAAGGAATTTTTGTGGATAAGTCAAACCACATTTCTGGGAGTATGTTGAAAACCATTTGTAATCTGAAATAAGAAAATTAATACATTTTCATTAAATTAGTAGACTTTGTAGTTATATATATATATTACAACGTTTTGAATCTGAATAATTATGTAAAACTGAAGAAATTTAAACCATTTTGAAACTAATTCACACCAATTTGATGATACTTAAAAAAGAAAAAAAAATCTTTCCCAAATCAATCCAAGCCTTATTTACAATGGTAAGCAACTTCTTATTAGGCTGTTAAAATTTAGTACTTTACTTTGTACTGTAGGACTTTCAGGAGAGATATCTAGAAACATTAACCAAGTCAAACTCTTTTAAAAAAGAAAATTAAAATGTTGAAAGAAATGCCCTTGTATTGAAAGGAATTCTATCCCAAGAGAAAATAGGTGCAGAACAATAGAGCTCTGCAAGGTGATGTCACTAACAGGATTTTGCTGCTGCTGTAGAAAGGCTATTGCTACCTTTTTCAATGCTTTTCTTATTTGTGTGTCCTACAGCTTTTTCATTACTCTACAATAAAAAGTCATGTGATGTGAACTGCTCAATTACAGAGACATTATTGTTGCAGTCTTACAAGAAAATACTTTTTTTTTTTTTTTTTTTTTTTTTTTAATTTGGAAAATTGTTGTCGTTTTCAATCAAGAATAGACCTTGTGATTTCTCCATTTTATTATTATTTATTTTTTTTACCCTTTTTAATGTCCTTGATCTTTTAGCTTTTCTTCTCTCATAGCAATTTTCTAGCAGAAACCAGGTTTTAAAAACCCCACTCACATCCTGAATAGCCAAGTCTTTAGCAGAAGCCAGGTTGGGGGGAGGAATCAAAAATAAACACCGGACATATTTGAAAGGAAAATTGATAAAATTAAAGACACTGAAAAGTGGAAATGGTGAACTTGAGGCTCTGAAGCTACTCAATGATTGCAGCTGCATCAACTTTATTTCTAAATTATTAGCTGATCATTTGTATTAGATACTCGAATATGAATCTAGTGAACTTTCATCATCTGTCTGAATCTAACATGTCAAATTGATTACAATTTCATTTTATAAATAATTGTTGTAACGTGTTAAATTACATTTTTTTTTTCTTTTCTTATTTATTTCTGATATGTATACTGTATACTTTGCTAACTTCTTCTTCTAATATTTTAATAATTTACATAACTTATGTTAAGTACGTAGTTTACGTAACTTATGTGTCTTAACAAGAAGTTTTTTTAAAAATTATTTATTTATAATTGATAGGGGAATAACCATTGTCTGTTTTTAACTCTCTTTCCAACCTACAGTACACCCATATGTGATTACTTAAACGACTTGCCCATTCACAGATTATCTGTGATTTTTTTAAAATTATTACTACTATATACATAAGTTGATTGCCTTTTTTCAATTCTGGAATTTTGTGTAAAATTCCTGACTCATACACGACTATATACGGTAAATATTTAATAACAAACTACTATTATAAACTGAAATTTAAAAAAAATAATGCATTAATAATTTTTAATGAAAGCCTCATATAATACACAAACTAATACAGTTTAAAAAAAAACTTAAATGCAACATTTTAAAATTGACTAATTTTAAAATTTGGCAAATTTGTTGGCTAATAGTCTGAATTTAATGTGGCTCTTGTACATATAGCATAGATAAACATAAATACTATAGATTCTTTAAATATATTCAGAATATTAAATTGAGGAATTATTTTAAGCACTTATACAAGTAACATATCTATTAAAAATCCAGTATAGTATTAGTAAAAACTTACTAATATAATCCTAATTCACAAAAGCATAATTACAGTCAACTCCTCTAATTTGTAAAGCTTGGGACCAAAGGTAGTGCATAGTATAGAATGTTGCAGTTTATAGATTATTTGCATTTTTATTTTACAAATATACAAAATAAGTTCTTATTTGTTAATGCATAAATGAATGTTGAAATGTATAAATAATTATACCAAATAATTTTCACAATAAAATATCTGTTCAACATTATAAAAACATGATCATAAAAGAAAATACTGTTTCCATAATCAAATAATACATAACAAAATAAGCAGTTACATTTAAACATACAAGTACAAATTCACACTAATCCTTGTTCATTTCATTTTTCTGAAATATTAATGTTTGTTTCAATATTTACTTTTTGAAATTTTATCCTGCAAGTTATGCAAAAACTTCCTGTTCAGAAATAAATTATTAATTTAATTTTTGTTTAAATTATGATACAGAGAGAAACAAACGAACTCAAAGTTAAATTAATATAGACAAAGAAAAGAAAGAATACATTTTGGTAAAAAGATCTTATTATAACAAAACCTAGTTTTTTCAAAAATATGAATTCTTAAATTTCATTCTTTATACCAGAATATGCATAGTGGATTATAAGATTAAAGGGATTTCACTGCAAATTCTTTGACATTCTTGTAAATTATTTTCATGTTCCACACTTAAAAAATAAAAGTCACATATAACTTACAGAGTATCACTTACAGGCATAATTTGTCATTAAAATATAGAAGACTCATATAATTTACAGAATATCACTTACAGGCATAATTTTTCATTCTTAAAATGAGTTCATCTTAAGAAATAACATGGGTGTAGTTCATTTTACAGGTACAAATTGCATAGATAATTCATAAAGAAATGCACAACAACAAAATTTCCATGATAATTTTCAGATGGTTTGTTTTAAAACCTAAAATTTATCAAAAAATAAAAATTGTACCTAATGAGATTTAATTATATATATATATGACTACTTTAAAGGCAATTTCTGTTCCCTAAAGAATGGGAAATGTATTTGCAAAGTTTCTAACAAATAATAATAATAATAAAAAGTTTAAACACAAAATGCTACTAAAAGTTGTAAATACTAAATGTGGAAAACAACATAAAAGAAAATAAAAACTTCTTAAAAACACTTCCTAATAATTGAAAATTTTAAAAAGTGCGTTTTGGAAGAACTTTTCCTTTATCAGGCACCAAAAGATTGTTCCTGCTTTCAAAGTAGTAGCATGACTTTTCTGCAACTGATGAAGGACTCACCACTTATAGAGACATATCAATTTAAAAAATATGGGAGGACCTTGAATAATCAAATTATGAATAATTTATAAAACAGAAAGTGGTGGCTTGTTGATTATTCAAATAGAAGTTCAGAATCACAATAAAATATGGAAACAAAATATGTAGGTATGACATAACAAGCAGATTAAAATATATTTGTGTTGCCACAAGTTAAAAAGTGGAAATATAAGAAATAAATCCTTAACTCAGTGGAGAAAAACTTGTATCATTTTACTTTATACAAAAAAAAAAAAAAAAAAAAAAAAAGTCATGTGTCGATGTGCATGGATTACGAAAATCCAACACATTCAGATGACTGTAATAAAAATTCACAACATAATATGATGAGAGATAATATCTAAGTAAACAAAATGAAATCAAATTACTCTTTCGTGGAAAGCCAGGCATTAAGCATAAGAACTTTTCAGCACAAGACAATTTGGAAAATTCATAACACACTTGAAAACCCAATGCCAGTGAATACTATCAACATTCAGAAAAATACCTAAATTCTTTTATGCAGCCCTGTACAGGATCTAAATATTTGGAAAAAAACCTACATAATATTCTCGAATTTAACACACTTACAAAATGCAAAACACAGTTTAAAATTATCCTACAGTAAATTCCGTAAATAGATAAAAATGTAATTTTTTTTTTTTTTTTTTTTTTTTTTTTTCAGAACTGCTTAGAGTTTAAAGATCACTAAGAAATATATAAAAAGCAAGTCAAATTTAAAATGTGCACTACAACTGAAAATTCACTTCCAGCAATTATTATTAATTATTATTGATACACAGCATTGTAATTAAATGCTTCTACGTGTTCCTGTAAATGAATGATGAATGTTATGTACACCTTATCCTGCAATAAGCATCTTTTAATATACTTTAATGATATATTAATTCCAATACACTATTAATTTTTTAACACAATCACAGTGATTGGTAATGTTATTGTATGAATTGTATTTTTCCAATGGAGCAAAAATATGCCAAACTGAGATTTGAACCCATATCCTTGACCTACATTGCCACTGCTCGATCTTTAAAGAGCTTTATTACTAACAAGATTTCCTGAGAAAAATATACTCTGTCAGTCAAGGTAGCTTTAATAATACAGAAGGGATCTGGATTTTAGTCCTAGCTTGAGCATATTTTCGTTCACTTGGAAAAATTTAATTTGAACAATTCCAATTTGTTTGAAATATTGTAACACTGCAAATGCTTTTTTTTAAATGAATTGTAATTCTTTTGTGTGCCCTTGTAAATAAATTACAAATGCTACACACTTTGTTTTTAATACCAAACAAACCACAGTAAACCCCAATAACATATCAGTTACATGGATATCCAAATAATGGACAGACAAACCTAACTCATAAATGTTCTCTCTTAGCTTATTAAAAAAAAGTCACTGAAAAAAATACAATATCACTTTTTACAGAATTGGCATGAAAAAAGGAACTCTTTTTCATAGAAATAAATTCAGTGTGCAGAACAAGAGATTATATATTTTAATCCCAGCTGCCCTGACTGTCCTAACTGATCTTATCAAGGGAAAAACAGATAAAATTCAATAATTTTTGAAGGTACATAAAGGTTTTTGGTAAATTTCGAATTTTGTACTATTACAATTATTATTTTTTTCCTCATGTCTAAGAGGAAGAGAGAGAGAGAGAGGGGAGGGGGAGCAGAAGCAAGAAACTCATATTAAAATGGAAAAAAATGTGTTTTTAATTACTCTATTTAACTTGTTAATATATTTTTCATTTCATTTTATTCATTTTTTATTCATTTTTGTTTTTTTATATGCTTATGTACATTATAGAGGAGTCAACACTGAAAAAGTTATGTTATATTTAAACTTTGAAACTAATCATTATCACAAAATCAATATTTGAAGTGATTTAGAGATACTGAATTCTAGAAAGTAACAATTATGAACTTATTGAGATAGCAGGGGTTCAAAAAGGAAAGGGGTGGGTAGAAAGAGCATTCATGGCATATAATAAAAAATATTCATAAGGAATGAATACACATAGAGTAGCAAGCAGTGTATGCAGTCATATTTTGCATTGTAATTCGTAAATGTTAAATACCCTGAAATTACTTAGTTATACTAATAAAAAAAAAAAAAAAAAAAAAAAAAAGAAATAGTGGGTTGAGAATTAAAAATACATATATACTAATATATAAAATTAGAGTGTCTGTCTGTGATTTTGAGAAAAACACATATTTCTAACATTTTTTTTCAACATTTTAGACGATGTATCATTAACATTATACATACATATATATATATATATCAGTATATATGTCTGTCCAAAACAGGCTTAAATGTTTTTGTAACAAATGTTACACTTATCAGGTGCAATTAGAGAATATTTATGGATACAATTTGCAGTTTGTCATATTTCTAAATCTAAAATAGCCTCAGAAAAAAGAAAAAACCTGGCGAACCAACCAATTTTTATATATACAGAAACTCAAGAACTAATTGATAATAAAAAAATCTTATGGCATTTGAAAAACCTGAAAAATTGGAAAAACCGACCAACCAATTTTTCAATAAACAAAAACTCAAAAACTAATTGATAATAAATAAATAAATAAATAAAAAAAAAAAAAAAAAAAATCTTATGGCATTTAAAAGACCTACTTGGGATTTATAAATGAAACCTTTTCAGCTCATGTCTTACACATTTTAATTTAAAATTGGATTTATAAATATAAGGATCCAATATTCTATTATTGGATCCAAAGACAAGGCTTGTATAATTGAAAGATAAAGGAATGCTAACTTAGAATACAATTCTATGTTTGCCTTATAATAAAACGAATCTGGCTGCAACAAACTTATCAAACATTGGAAACAGAAAATAATAATCTTTAATCATAGGCAGACCATATGATTAAAAAAAATCTATTTGAATGGAATCCCATGAATTTTACTTTTTTCTATCTTTCCAAGTTCTTTTAAAATATATTGTGCTTTTAAGAAGTTTTCATCAGGAACTGCTAATTATATATATTTTTTTATAATTAGAGGACTTATAGAAAAGGCAAAATGTAGACAATAAGAAAAATTGCTGACTGTGGCTTTATACTGGTGATTTTCAATCAAAATATTAACTAAAACAGTCAAAGGCAATATAGTATAGGCAGGTGATGCTAATAATAGCATAAAAGGAAGTAAAACTAAAGATAAAAAGCAACTTATAAATTCAGTAAAAATGTTCACATATATTCTTAATTATGGTGCAAGGAAATGGGGGATTTTTTTAAGCAGAAGAAAAACTTATCTTGCTGATATCATAATCAAGAATGCTTAATAAAGATGCTTAATAAATACTGAAAAGTTACATCATAGAAATGAAGCCACATTATATTTTACATATTTAACTAATAGCAATTTAGATAACTCAAGGAATAGTTTAAGAAATTTGCATAGTACTGTTTATATAGCATAACAGAGAATTACATAAAGCTTCTTATAGAACAGAAGTTTCCATCTAATGGCCAATACTTTTACAGTTTCCAAAGCCCTTTGGAACAATTATTTTATTTTATAACAAACTATTCCTGTGAGAAATGTAAAGTCTTATCTGTAAAGTGGAAAAAATAAAATTCAATAATGTCAATACACCTAAATAAAATGCTTTTCATGATATTCATGGAGAGTTTTGCTATGTGACAGATGTTGTAGCCTTTTAGATAATTTTAATGATCATTTGCATTCAATTAGCTGGAAACTTCTGATAAGTCATCTTTACAGAGTTAGAATTGATAAAAGTTAAATGAAACAAAAAATAATTTAATGTTTTTTTTTTTTTTCTTCAGAAATACATAAATTTACACGATAGCTACAATAACAGAATACATGTACAGTAAATATTCCACTATAGTCTAATAGTCCAATAAATGAACTTAAAATTTAAAATTAAAGAATTTTAAAACTAGAAGAACTTCCACTGTACTACAGCATTGCACTACATTAACAATATAAAAGTAATACAGTAATATATATTGTCAATATTTCTCATTTTCCTTTTTATATTTAGCAATTTAATTTTATATGCAGGCTAAATTTGGCATGTAGAGAAAATGCACCTAGATAAATTAATTAAAAACAACAATTTTATGAGTAAATATTTGAATTATTACTTAATAAAATTCAAAATGTAAATCAAACTACATAGTTTTAGAAAATAAAAGATTTTTAAAATTTTCCAATCTGAATTTTTTTAGCAGATAAAAAAGATTGTATTACATAAAAAAAAAAAAAAAACCTACTCTTATTACAATTCTGAAATTTATACAATTCTTTAAAACACAGAAACACATTTTATAATTTACAAGAGATTATTTTTTTCTTTATATTTAACACCCCAAAACTACATAATTAAAGAGGCAAAGGAATTTTTTAACATGTTGAAAGACTTTGAACTATGGCAATAAAAGCTTAATTTATAAATAAAATTTACGCAGCAACTTTATACAATAATCAAATGCATAACTTTTCTAAACTTTCAAATGAAAAATCAACATACAAAAGTAAATCAAAGTTCAGTTATCAGCAAACATTACAATTTAACACAATGCCTAGTACGCAATAGCCACAGCTTAAAAATCATGACTATAAATATCATCATAATAAAGTTCAATTTAATTTACAAATCACTTTATGCAATCACAGTTTTCAATTCACATCATATTTTATCAGCATACTTTTTAACCATGCTAAGCAGAAAATATCAGAAAAAACTTGTATTCCAGTTTTGTATAACCAAATAATAATAATAAAGAACAAATAGATTTATTTTGTAAATATATAATGTTTTCACACATTATAAAGTACAAAACTTATTAAGAATATCACAAAAGTATGTGAGCACACACACATCCATACAAAAAAAAAAAAAAAAAAAAAAAAAAAAAGCATGTGCAAAGGGAATAAATTACTCTTTTTCATTTAAAAGTTGATACAATGTTTTAACACACTGAAGTAAAAACTTAAAACACAATATCATACAGGAAAAAAAATTTAAAGTAAATACTCACTTTTCTTTTCAAATTAAATTACATATAACCACTACAAGAAAAGAAGCAAGATCTACTCTGCTTTTCCACTGGTAGTTCTTATATGTGCTTCAGAGATGAAAGATTGAAATATACAGCATTTTTTTAAAAATCAACTTAAATATTTGCAGAATTTTAAATTTGTTTTCTCTTTTCCCACAAATTAGAAATTTCAAATTCAGGAATTATGTAATTACATTAACTATAATGAATGTTTTCTTCAAGCTTATTAGACCTAGTCTGTATCTAATCGATAAGACAGCAATTTTTATATAAATGCATTCATACATTCAAAAAATAATAATAAAAGTAATGACAATTATTTTAGGTAAAATCTATTACCTTTCAATAATTAAATTGAGCCTATGGTCACCTGATTTCTATTTTTAAAAATGCATAAGTTACAAATTACACATATACAAGCTATGAAATTTTTCTTAAATTACATTATTATTCTCTTTTTTAAATAAGCTTTTCAGAAAAACAAGCTCTAATACCAAAAGATTTCATTACACAATATTCAAACATTTAAATTATAAAGATTCATTTAACAAGACAATTTTCAGGCATTTTCCAGTGAAAATTAAAATGTACTCACAAGCACAAAACACAATATAAGACATACACACACACAAATAAAATAAAAAATGACTTTAAAAATATTATTCAACTGTTCATTGTGAGGCAATTTCAATATGTAAACGTGAATATTTACCTTTCATTGCATAGAATTTCAGCTTATGGAGTACTAATAACAGAATATAATATATTCTGAAAGAGTACTTGACATAGAAATATTGTTAGCTACATTGCATAGTTTTTAAAATTCATTTTTTGGTAGACAGACAACAAAAAATAATGTGTCAGAATAAGTTACAATACAATAACAGATCTTTTCAATGATATTGAAGCCATTTATGCCAGCAAGAAGAGATCCAGGAAGGAGCTAAGTTTAAAATACAGCTCATATTCAAAATATTAGAATAATTGAGAAAAAGTAATAAGAAAAAATTATTTGTCATTTATTTATTTTTTATACTAAGTAAATGCAATTAAATTTCTTATAAATTAAATCTGGAATGTTTAGATAAGGTTTTAACATTTATAAAATATAAAATACAGCACAATAAATTAGGTATACAGCTTCCTTAAACACACCAGAATATTAGAATAAAATTTAGATTGGTTCAAAATATTAGAATATTTTATTTTACGCAACAATATTACCTTATAAATATGAAGTAAATGGTAGTTAATATTTTGTAGCATCCCCTTTAGCTTTCATAACAGCGTACAATCGATCTTGCATACTATATACAAGGTGTTTACAAACATTTCTATCAATATTAGCCCAAATAGACTTTATACGTGCCACTAACTCAGTTTTACTTGAAGGAGGATTTTCTTGAAGTTTTTCCTTCATTATACACCATAAGTTTTCGATGGGATTAAGATCTGGTGAATTTGGTGGCCAAGGAAGTACCTTAATGTTGCGTTGGCGGAACCAATTCTTAGTTGACACCGAGGTATGCGGGGATGCTAAATCTTGTTGAAAGATGAAATCATCTTCAAATAAATCTTCTGATGATGGAATCATATAATATTCTAAAATTTATTGATATATCAGAGAGTTAACCTTTTCGTAGATGATGCATAACTTTCCAGGTCCTTCTGCACTCATACAACCCCAAACCATGACACTAGCAGCAAATTTTACGGAACGTTTAAGGCATTCTTTATCAAATGCTTCTTGCTTCATTCTCCAAACTCGAATATCTTGATTACCATATGAAACACAAAACATACTTTCATCACTAAATAATATATTTTTCCAATCTTCATTGCTTCATAAACGTCTTGATTTACATCAATTCAATCTTATACGCTTTTGTCTTGCAGTCATGAGAGGTTTTGTTTTCGGTACACGAGATTCAAATTTAAATTTATGGAGACGTCTTAATGTTGTCGATGTAGAAACTTCAACTCCTTCTTCTTTCCATTTTCGGTGCAAGAATCGCACACTTTTAAAACGGTTTTTCTTAACTATACGCTTCAGTTTCCTGTCAACTCTAGCAGATGTTTTTGGTTTTCGGCCACCATTTCGGCGATTATTTTGAAATTTTCCAATTTTTCAATATTGTGTTAGTATTTTACTAACGCTCGATTGCGAACAATGTAAATAATTCGCTATAAAACATTGATTTTTACCGTGCCGATACAAATCAACCATACGAAGTTTAGTAGATTCAGGAATATCACTCACACGGCCCATTTTAAGACGAAAAAGAAACAAACTGCAAAAAAGAATACTGATTTTGAAGAAAATAGTCTGAATTTAATCAATGATGCCACCAGTTAAGAATTGGTAATAATTAAAGGAGAATTAATGTGAAATATTCTAATATTTTGAACCACTTGAATAAATATTCTAATATTTTGACTTTTCAAAATAATTTTTTTTGCAATTAATCTTTTCAAAAATGATATTAAATTTAAGATAACAAGTAAGTTTAATCAACAATAAGTTCTTAATAAAAATATCGTTTGCATATTTTCATTAAAAGACATTAAATTACCAAATGATATTTTCAATTTCTAAAAAAAAAAGGTAATTATTCTAATATTCTGAATATGAGCTGTAGATGTATGTCTTCAATCTGCAGTCTAGTCTTGCAAATTAAAAAAAAAAAGTCATGTAAAAATACCATTTTTGAAATCCATTGTCAGCCTGAAAATTAGCAGAAAATCCAGTTTTCACACTGGCGATTACTATTAAAGCTATTTAAAATATTTTTAAAACGGAATCAAGAACATAAATTTAAATAAATAAGCTAAATTTAGAATTTACAACAGAAATTGTAAAAAATATAACAGATAAGAAATATAACAAATTAAAAAAATTAAAACTGTGTTAAAAAAAACTGCTTGTTTTTTGGCATTAAAAAAAAAAAAAAAAAAAAAAAAAAAAAAAAAAAAAGACAAGCCTAGATTGTAAACCATGGCCAAATGTGTGAGATTTTCTCTTAGTGTTTATTATTTTAAATTGACCTTTTAAAAAAAATCACTAAAGCTAAATATAATTTAGTCAAATTTCAAAATCCATGAAGAGTGTATATAATTGAGTCCTGAATTACTAAGATGCTGGCAACCATGATTGAAGCTTCAACCAGAAATTCAAAAAGTTGCATGGCACATACATATGACAAACAATATATATAAACTTGAATTAATAAAAAAGAAAAATATTGTAGTTAAACAATTTATTCATTATAAAGTAAATACTTTAATTTCTATATCTGCTGATATATATATCTATTTATATATATGAAGAATATATTCATATGTAAAAAGTTTTTTTTTTTTTTTTTATAAGCTGTACATCGTATACATTTGAATACAAAAATTTTGCCTCTACAGAAGGTCAGAGAGACAATGTCAATCTACAACATTAGTAGATGAAAACATTAAACACTATAAATAAAATGCTGCCAACAGGGCTGGATTTCCATTTTAAGTACCAACAAGCCTGATTAAATTGCCAGCCTCTCCCCCCTCCCCTTCTGCATCTAATGTTTTTTCAAAGGCTAGGAAAACAATCTAGAATGCTGATAATGAAGCTTGTTGATGTTTAAGTTTTTAATAATGAGAAACTGCTTTGAATTTTCATTTGTTGAAAAATGGTACAGTTAACATATTTCATTCTGTTAGAACTTCATATATAGCAGAGGAAAAATAAGGCATCATACAGAGGTTAGGTTTTCTGTGCTGATCTAAATAATATATTTTAAAAGACAAATCATAAAATAAGTTCTTTACATAAATTTTACTACTGGCGAAACAATAATTTTATTTTCATAACACTTCTGCCAGGAATATTTCTCATTATTCATCATTGCAGAACACTTCTCCAATACATATGTGACTTCTTTCTTTGTCTATGGCAGTAAATGCTATTTTATTTAATACATAAAATTTTGATAGTTTTTTAAAATTAAATTAACAATACTATCAAATTTTGTACGTGTTATCTAGGGCTTGGGACTCATGCCTAAATCCAGCCCTGGTTGTCAAACAGAAGGGAAATAATTTATGACAAGGTACTATACAAAGAAAACTAAACACCCAATTCAACGGAACAATTGAAATAAAAACTCATACCCATGAGAATATACACCTAATTTATATCACATACGAAAGGCGAAAAATAAAAGGGCAAAATTAAGGAAAATCAATTTCCCAAATCTATTTATAAGTCACAGATTTCATTATAAAATCTTTGCATACAATCTGAATGCTTTTCATTCAATGAAAACACATGAGTTATGAACATGTAAAGGAATGTTAAATTAGATCAAGAGAAAATAAAATTCAAGGCTCTGTTAACATCATAGTCTGCCGCTAAAGAAAACCGAACAAGATCTTCACGTGCAACATTATCACCAACAATGTCTCTAAGCTGAGCAACACATGCTTCTAACTGTGCTGAGTCGTGAGTTAAAGAAAGTTCTTCTAAAGAACTGGAATCGGATGCTGGTCCTTCCTGTTAAAGAATATAAATATATATATCACACATAGTAGTGGACCAAAAGCAGTTCTTGATTATGATATATAAACTGCATAGTAAAATTGCTACATTTAGGCATATAATAAAATTTTTGGAAAGGAAAATTAATTTGAACTGGGTTTGTATTTATTTCTTTAAATAAAAATAAAGAACTTTTAAAGACTTTCAAAGATTTAAAAAAAAAAAAGTAAGGACCTGTAAATTAAACTAATAAATTACAATATACATTTTTTAATAAAATATTTTATTTTTGTAAATACATTTTTTTAAACATGGAAATGACCCAGAAGTGGTTGAGAGTGGGGATGAGAATTTCAGCATGTGGCAGTAAAAATTTAGAGCATTTTAAAATAACAAATATAGCAAACAAAAAAACTAGTCAGATATGCCATTATCAAAACTTTCTTCTATCTCATACATGTTAATATTTCAAAATTTACTATGAAAGTGCCAGCATCTAATGGCAATCTATGCCTATCATCAACTTGTGCCAGAAAGTCTAACTGAATCTGAAGTTTTATGAAAAATTGTGCATGAGATAGAGCTATCGCAGAAATCACAAAAAAAAAATGCAGCATTGCAGTGCTACCTGCAGGGTGATTTACACCAAAATCCAATAAACACAAATTCATATATTGGGCTAACTGAATCTAAAATTTGATGAAAATCTGTGCATTAGTTCTTGAGATATAGTTATTTCAGAAATCATAAAAAATTCAGCACAGTAACACCACCTGTTGGGCAATTTGTTACCAAAACTAAACAGCACCAATTTATATCAGGGATGAATTGAATATATATTTTTATTAAATTCTGCATGTTGGTTGTTGAGATAGAGCATTCATAAAATTTGTGTCACATACAGACAGACATTTTGTAAAAACATGTTTTTCGAAATCTCTGACCCCTTAAACATATAAATTCATTGAAAATCAAAAATCAAAATTTTCACAATACTTTTTTTTTTTTTTTTGTAAAAACAGAAGAACGAAAAAATAAATAAATTAACAGTTTTAATGACTAAATTTTGTGTACAAGGAATGAAGGCAACGATTTCGAATTGAGAAAATACTTCAGGTCACTAACTTTAGTTACAATAAAATAACAAAAACTGAAAACTTTAATTTTTTTTTAATGTTTTAAGTTGGGGAGTGAGATTGGGAAAATAGGAAGAAACACAATTTTTTAGTTATTGTGTTAGGAAGGGGGGGGGGGGGGGTGTAGAGAAAAACTTAACACATGATTGATAATTTAACTTACTAAATATCTACAAATTGTACAAAAAATGTTTAAATTGTATAAAAGATTTTTAATTTTATATGCTTGGTGAGGGAGGAAGGGGGGGGGGGGATAATATCAATTTTGGTGAAAAATAAGCAATATATATAAGACTTTAAATTCTATTTGTTGTTTAAATGTGTGTGTGTGATTGTGGGGCTGGGGGCAAAGGGAGAAATATTGACTTTAAGTGAGAAGAGAAATCCTGATGATTGACTATTTATTGTGGCACTACTAAAATGACACATAGAGCATATACACTTTTTTAATTAAACAGTTTTAAAGCATTTTTTAATTTTGAGTATTGTGTATATGTGAGGGGAGGAGGGGGGGAGAAAACAGGAAAAAAAATGTGAAGGTGAATTTCAGATAAAATTTTAATGAAATGAGTGAGATGAAATGAATTGTTAATGGAATTTAGAACTGATTTTTTTATTCACTAAAGTATTACTATTCACTAACAAACTTACTAAAGTAACAAACAGAATTAAAAAAAAGTTTGCTATAAAGATTTTAAACTTTGGTACTGTGCAGAGCAGAGCAAAATGGGGAAGTGAAGTTTTGGAAGTAGTGACAAAGGAGAGGGGGGAAGGGGGGGGGAGGGTGTAAGATTTTTTACAAAATCAGAAATGAAAAGAAATGTAGAAGAATTTCATCCCTGATTAAAAAATAACAAGAGAGTAAAATTAAGTACTCTTAAGGAAGGACTTTTTGGCAGACTTTGCATGAAAATAAATACTATTAAGCACCAAAAATTCTTTTTGGAAAATGTAAGCACTTTTAAGGAATTTCAACGACCATACAAACCTTGTAATATAGCATTATTAACAAAAAACAATCGCATTGTTAGAAAAATACTTCTACAAATAAAGAAAAATTAATCACTCACATATCAATTTACCTTTCATTTGTACCAATCTTTGAAAAACAGTTACTCTATGCTGATAAAAAAAAATTAAATTAATAATGGTTAAAATAATTACAGTTTAATAATGATTGGAATAATCCAACTATTTAGATCTAAAAAGTGACATTCAAAATTAGCTTAATCAAGATCAATGATACATATGGAAATCAATTTTATTATTACATTCAGCATTTAGTTAACTGCAAAGACAGGAATTTATCTTGTTTACCATTATATTAAAAACACAACAATACCAGAATATATACCAGGATTGGAAAAAAAGCTTTTTTTTTCAGTTAAAATTATTTTTTTGGTAATTGAATTATTTATTTATTCAAATTTATTTCTTCATTCATCTTTTAAGGAGTTTTTTTCTGTGTGTGTGCTTATACAAACATAAAGCTTAGTAATTACAAAATTGAAATTAAATATTACTAACAGTTAGAACAAACAAGTTTGTTATGAAAATGTGTGGTATCTTTATAAATATTAGACAACTTAAATAATAAAAAAATAATAATTAGCAAATGTAAAAATAATAACAAATAGATTTATAAAAACTCTAAATAAATAAAAAGAAAATATTTTAGAAAATAAAATAAAACAGACATTAAACATGCAGATGTAATTTACCAGATTTCAGAAAGCATTAAAACTAATTATGGCCATTCAAAAATACAAACTTAAGAATTTTTATAAAATATAGTATGTTGAATCAAATTTTTTTTCTTGCCATGATACCCCAAAATTTCAAGATCATCTTATGTTATTGATTCCAATATATTACCTGCATATTTTATTATTATTATTATTATTATTATTATTATTGAAAAATTTATCAATAAAACTTGAATATTTTTCTGTTTTAGACAAGTTAGTTTCAACCATATTTAAATGTTGTAAATGTAACAATTTAAACAATGATTAAAATTAACTAATTTAGTGATCCTAACTCTGGTATGGTCAGGTGCATGTTAGGAAAAAACAACAAAATATGAAAATATATCTAAAAGCATACTATAACTAAGGATGTTTAAAGGAAAAAAAAAAGGCATGATAATATAGAAATTAATGTTTTATATCTGTCTCCAAAATCTTAGTTTAAAGAGTGTTACAATTTTGTCAAAAAGTTTCATTTATTGTTAAAGGGACTATATAAATTTACTTAAAAAGTGAGTTAAAGAAGGATTATTTTTATTTAGGGGAGGAGGGGAGGGGAAGAAGAAACAAGAAAAATGATTGATATATCTGAATGAGCAATATGATAATGGAATACTGTAATATATTTTCATACACTATATATTTACTAACAATGATTTGCTATTTCATGATGCATTAAAATTGATTTTTTTCTTGTTGCACATCTGTCTGTTCATTCACATTTTATTAAAAGATTATCAGATGTTGGAAAAACTTGAGTATTTATTAAGTTGAAATATCAACTGGCACTACTACTTAAAATATTCATTCTAATTTACACAATTTTTATTAAGTTATCTTTATTATGGAAATATTGATGTTTTTTAATACTAAAGGTTTTTTAAATACTAAAGGTATTTAAAAAATTAACGATAGTTTAATGTTATTTTTTTAAAGTCAATAAAAGTATGCCATTTATACAGACTAATTAAAAAATATTTATATTAAAAAAATATATATAGTATGTATCTTATTTTCATAGTGACTTTTTTTTCTTCTAGTAATTGAAAAAGTGTGTCAGTTGTTAGAATAAGATTTACCTCTTTTCCAGACAGATTCATTGCAGAAGTTAATTCTTCAATATCTAATAGACTAGAGGACATAGAACTAGGACTATCAGGCCCTAAATACTGTGGACCAGATAGCTCTTCACTACGTTGAGAATTCCTAAAATAAGGTCAAGTTTGTTGTGTTAACATGGTAGATGGGAAAACAAGAATAAAAACAAAAAACTACTATAGCCAGGTATGCTTTTAAAAAAGATAATGGAAAAAATTGTACATATTATTATTTAAAATTTTATACAACTTCAGAAAACTATTCAGATATAATTGTTGCCTACAAATGATAGTTGCTGAAGTACTTCCTCAGTTGTGTTATGCTTTTTTTTTTTTTTTTATTTGCTTGACTAAATTGTAGTCTGTTATGTATAAAATTTATTGATCATATGCAGGGTTAAACAAAATAAATCAAAAATACCATCATCTATAGAAAAATATTAGTGAAACTACATTTTAAACAAAGCTATGCTTTTTCTAACTGAACTAAATTCCAGCATACTAATTATGTGGTGCATGTAGAAAATTCATTTGTATACAAGAACCGTTCAAAAGAATTTGGATCTTAATGAATGAAAATTGCTAGAAGTGCATTTTCAATTGTGTTATGCATTTTAAAACTGAAATAAATTTTAGTATGCATGTATGATGTGTATAAAAATCTGTAGATCATACACAAAACTGCACAAACTATTTTAAATACAATACTATCTCCAGACAGTAATGACTGAAAGTGGAATTTCAACTTTATTATGTGTTTTCTAAGTTGTTTATATCTCTTTTCACTATTTGAAAATATGAAATCTTATAATGTCATTTGGTAATATTGGGTGGTATTTATTCTATATATGATGAATATTTTTTTGCTTGTTTAAATTATGCACTTATGTAAAGAAGTAAAATTTATTAAATTTGCATTGAGCAAATTCATAAGCTCAAGATATAAAAATATATAAAATATTTTTAGAATATGCAAAGAAAAGCTTAATAATTTTTTTTATAAAGATATTAAAACTCAATTTATGAAAATATAAAACAAGATACTTTGATTAGACTTAAAGTAATATACCCAAATTTGATAACCATAGAATCTAAGCAAACATGGTAATTATTTTTTTTAATGTTCTGCGTTTCCCTAGTCTTTCTTTTTTCTTGAAAGATAAAAATGCACATTTACTTTCATACTGATAAAGAGCACAGAACTGTGCAATAACTTTTTTTCTTTAACTAGTTCTGATTATTTAGCCAGATGATTGGGTCATTATGAATATTTTGGAATTAAATATTGAAAACTGGTTTGCATGGCTTTTTTTATTACCTTACTTTTTTAATCTTCATAATTTTATTACCTCAAAAAAGTATATTATGTTGCACTCCACAACCATAAACATACATTTGTGGCTCATGAGAAATAAAAGTTGAATATAGCTGTTTTAGAAGAATAAATTTCAAACACTATTCCATCTTTATCTCTTTAATTGAGAGATTTCTAAAAGGTTTTTAGCAAAAATATATTCTATTACTGAATTAAAATTGTTTAGAAATAAGTAAAACAATGATTTGGTCCAAGCACACTTGAGTCACATTTATAAAATAATTTAATAATGTATGAAATTATCAATAATTATGCAAAAATTTATGATCTAAAGCCCCCCCCCCCCAAGAAATGCAATATAAATATCTTCCTATTGTATATTTATTCATTCTAGACCTTTAGCTATGTTTACAAAGTAAATTTAATGATCTGTGAAATGTAATCTCTATAAATAAAAGGAATTCTGAGGATAATTAATTGAATAATTGAATAATTATTTGAGGCACAGATAGGCTCTCATCCTCTATACCTTTTATTTATAGAGATTTTACACAGCTTAGGTAAACGCAGAAGAAATATAAAACAGATAATGTATTTATCACAAAAAATCGTCTGCTAAGAAAATCTTTTTTCATTTTGAACTCTATAAATAATCTCTATAAATAAAAGGAATTCTGAGGATAATTAATTGAATAATTGAATAATTATTTGAGGCACAGATAGGCTCTCATCCTCTATACCTTTTATTTATAGAGATTTTACACAGCTTAGGTAAACGCAGAAGAAATATAAAACAGATAATGTATTTATCACAAAAAATCGTCTGCTAAGAAAATCTTTTTTCATTTTGAACTCTATAAATAAAAGGAATAAAGCAGAAGAAATATAAAACAGATAATGTATTTATCACAAAAAATCGTCTGCTAAGAAAATCTTTTTTCATTTTGAACTTCTATAAATAAAAGGACAGATAGGCTCTCAAACAGTGAATCGTCGAATATAATTGAAGAACAAATGGAAGAACAAATGGAAGAAGAAATGGAAGAACAAATGGAAGAACAGATGGAAGAACAGAAAGAAGAACAGATGGAAGAACAAATGGAAGACCTCTTCATTAACAATAAAAAAAGATATGCAAACGAAACCCCAGAACACCGATCAAACATATCTGCCGGAAACTGACGAGACATGGCACAGAAACGTGAATGTGTGGGGTTGTAGAACTGGCATTCAGATAGTCTTCGGGCTACTGAGGGCGGGCAACCGTCTAGTTTATATAACACCAAATTCTATAACACATATAATCGGTTGTCTCAAGGTATATGTTATGAAGATCTTCTACTGTATCATAAATTAAACACAAAATATTCAGTCTTATCTTTGTGGTTGTCATTTTCGTTAGATAAAATCACAATACTGAAGTCAAAAACTTGAAAGAATTAAAATTCTAAAGGACATGAACGACTTACAGTTATGCAATTGATTAGTTGCTTTTTCCCAGAAAAACTTGTCAATAATTACTGCAACTTTTCAGCTATTCATTTTGCATATAATTTTGATTTTAACAGTGCATTAAGATACATGAAAAAGTTAGTTAATATGGCCCAGAGTCTAGTTTTAAAGAAAAGAAAAAAAAAAAAAAGAAAAAAAAAAAAAGAAAAAAAGGTTTTCTACTATGTTTCTTCTTCCTCATGGCTCAGTAGTAAATCTTATAAAGAGGTTGTATTTGAAACATTATTACTAAAGACCTCAAGACAGCCTTTTGTATTTTTTTCTTCTTTTGGTGGTGGTCATGATTAGGGAACATGGAGGTTAAGGATCAACCCCCAAGTTTACATATCGCACTTGATCACCCCTTGAGTTTCTTCATTTACCCGCAGCTGAGCAATACTGCCAAAATTGACACCAAGTTTAAACACCCTTTTCTTTGAAAAAGTTACCAATAAAAAGTTTCTATTTAGTCACAACAGCAAAATAAGTTCACAATTTAAATTAAAAAAGGCAATAAAGGAATAATTATAATGCTGCAAATTAATTTCAGGTATCAATTAGATAGTCAATGATTTAAAAGATTTTTTTTGGTAAATTATTATTATTTTTTAATTTCAATAACACAAGACTAAGAAAAAATATATATATAACATTGTGTGAGCATAATTTACTTTCTAAATCCTTTATTTACCAAACAACTGAAAATCTGTATTAAGTTCAGATAAAAAAGAATGATAAAATCACATATAAACTGAAAGCATTTTAAAGATCAATGTCATTATTCAATTATTTCAACTATAAACTGTCTCATGTATTTTAATTCATATGAAGTATAAAGACAAGAGAATACATATTTACAGATTTTATATACTTACAGTAAAAAATGCATTATAAGCATATATATGCATGAGTTAAAAATCAAGGGAGAAAATTAACATTATTCGTAATTCTAAATGCTTCTTTATTTAAATAGTATTTACAGTAAAATAAATCTGTCAGGTACTGTCGAAATATTTAATGTGAATTTCAAACAAAATCTTTAAATACTAATGCAAATTTTTTTTCATATTATGGTTTCATGCTATTGGCATTTTAATTAATATTCACCATAAGAGTAATCTATTTCCATTTTAGCACTGAATACATAATCTCTTGTCGCATGAATTTCCATTCCCCACTACGGTAATAACAGCTCATTGCACCACAAGTGAGATAATACTATCAGCATATCAGCTTTAGTTCTTCAAGACTGTTAGTTTTATTTTCAGTGTATGATTTTAAAGTTTTCTTGAATTTATTTTGATGACACCCCTTTTTAAAAGTTTGATTTTTGATTGTATTGGTCAGTATCAATTGAGTCTAAGCTTTTGTACTGGAGAGGGGATAGAGTGCTTAGTTGAAAAAATTGCCATTAATAAATTTTAATAAAGCTAATTATCAATGCAAACTTTTATAAGTATACTTCTGGGATGGTTTAAACTTTAATGCATAATTTAATAGTCAAGAGGAAAGCTTGTTTACTACTACAACATTTATCAAACAGATTTTAAGATGTTTGTATGCTTGCATTTCATTAATACTATTCCAAAACTTTGGTATAACATAACTTTTTGCTATCTCATATCGATTCATGATTTAAAATAATTAAAAATTTGTATTACTGTGAATATTCAAAATCTCATTTGTTAAAAGTCTATATGATCACAGTGCATTACAACCACAAATACATTTGTGGATTTTGATTAGATTCCTATTTTTCTTGAAATAAACCATTTTGAATCCCATTAAACAGCAATATTAATAATGAAAATTAAAAGATACCTTAATTCTACCCATCTGATCATTCCTTCAACTTCAGATTGTAAATCTTCTGGCAAATCATAAAACACTTCACTCTTTATTATATCTTTATTCATAGCTATGAATTCTAATGCAGCTGTCTGAAAGATTAATAATAATAAAAAAAAAAGTATCAACTAACAGTTGAAATAGCAGAAGTTATCAGGACTTATGATAATTTAAGGGGATAAATTGACTTTTTCAATAGCATTCTAAAACTACACATTTTTTACTACTATAAAAACATCTAAAATGTAGTACTTTTGAATACAGAACTATAACATTGAAAGAAAAAAATTCATTACAAAACTACTTATTAAAAAAGTTCATTTATGATTAACTATTTTTTTTTTTAAACTGCTACTAATTTTTTTAAATACTTTGTTATGTGATAAAAACCTTACATAACATTTCCGATACAAAATTTAGATTTTTGCTTAAAATAAATATTTATATTTTATTCATTAAAGTTAAAAAAATTTAAAAATTCAATCTCTATCTAATAATCCCATAAATATCCATTAATTTAATCAATAATATTTACTTTTAGCAATCTGCTTACTTTGCTTTTATTTTTTAAAGGTTCGCGATGTCGTTTTCTTTGCAATATTTACTAAGTTCCAAATATATAAAATCTAAAGCCTTTATTTTTAATATTTATGTTTAAATCTATATTCAATCAATAAATCTATTTTTTCTTAATACTCTGGTAAAATTTCAGCAAGATTAAGCCACTATTTAACCAGATATGTGTCATAATATTTTTCTAGATTTTTCTCTCTTTAAAATTACGCGCGTTATTTTTTTCTTTCAATTCAACATCGCTATTATACACCCGCACATTTTCAGATCATCTTGTTGAGAAACGGAAATTCCGATCTCATGAATCACCCTTTTCCACGAAACTGTAGTGTCCCTTAAAATCCCGCTTGTTTCATGTTGCCACTCAATGTTATTTTTCGCCTTAACTCCCCCTAAAAATTTATCTGCATTCAACTAGCAATTTCTTTCCCTTTTTCTGATTGGCTGAGAGTGCGGAGATCGTAGACACTTTCGGTGGCGTCTTTTTGAATTCTCTCTCATTCTAACTTTGCTCTTGGCTGACTCAAGACGTAAAGAGATTTTTGGGAAATTTTTGCCGTTAGGCCTTAAGGCCTAGCGTGCATCTCCTTTTCACAATATTGTTACAATGAAAGATTTTAATTATCTAACTAGCAGGATTTTGGAATTATCATCTGTTGGCATATAGCATCAGTGGGAAGAGTGTGATTTTCTGCATAGCATCAGGATTGATGGGTTCTAATATAATGAAAAGCATGCCGGTGCCTTCATCACTTTATCGCAAAGTCTTCTATTTTCCTGTGTCCGGTCTTGCGATCTCCATGTTTCCTTATTTCATCGTCAACAGTGAATGGTTTGGACAGTGTATTGGTGTCATCTTCAAAAGTAAAACTCTTGTACAGTGTACTGTATGAGTTGATCTTCACCCAGCTGCCGAATTGGATTGTTTCAGTGAATCGGAGGTGCAAGGCTGCAGCTTGTGATTTTGTTTCCGCTATGCAACAGTATTGTGTGAATTGATCTTCACCCAACTACCAGGTTGGATTGTTTCAGTGAATCGGACATGCAAAGCTGCAGCTTGTGATTTTGTTTCCGCTATGCAACAGTGTCTCCATCCATTACATAATGAACAATTGTTATAGACCTGGAACTGAATATCTATTTACTAAACTGATCAGTGTAATAAAATGGAATAGTAGTATAAATGTTCAGGATGGAAAGGTTTTTTTTTTTTTTTTTTTTTTTTTTTTTTTTTTTTTTACATATCAGGATTTTGATTCTCTCTATCTTATAGTGTAATCAATAAAATTAACTTTTGTTCAAGTGTAGTCGTGGCTTGTGTGTCAGTCAGTCTACATATTTGGCGTGAGTACTTAATTATTTATATGTATTTATTTTCAGGAGTTCTGTTTCATGATAATAATTATACTACAATAATTATAACTTAAATTATTAAAATTAATTATCTTATTAAAAAATTAAGTTTAAAATAATATCTAATTAAATTAATTTCTTGGCACAATGCAGTGTAACTTAACATACTTATAGACTGTTTTTGAAATAAAATGCATACACTGTTTACTGATGTGTTACATAAAACCGTGCATGAATTTTTTGATATTACAAAGCATTAGACATGTTATATTTTATACAGCTGAAAGACAGGAAAGTATTAAATAATCTCATTTTACTATTAAAAACAAATAAATAAAAAAATAATTTAAAAAACAAATCAAAGTTGCAATTAACTCCAAGCCCAGTTTAATAATAATAATAAAAAAAACATTACAGAAAGCATAAGCCAATATTTTTGTTTAAAATTTCGACATATTTTCAGAAAACATGTCTCTTTAACTTTAATATCAATTGAAAACATAACTATTGATAAGAAGTAAGATTTTTAGAATCAGGAGAAGCATTTTCTAAAGGTAAAACATTTTTATTTTCTTCCAGACAGACTCGATCAAAAGATATACATTTGTAACATTTGTAAATAATACATATACAAAACATAAACATTTCAAATAAATTGGTTCCTTGATCAAATGAATGCACACATAATATTTAAGTGACTTAATTGGTATCTTTGTTATATGCTAATACCTATGGCTAAATTGCAAGTTAAAATAAATGTGGGCTTAAAGAAGGATTTTTTTTTCTCCCTCATAAAGTTTTAGCCCCAGCTATTTACAAATATTGATGGGGAGTCTACTATATTAGAAAAAGTCACCCAAATCTTTTGCTGAACAATACAATGAGCTGAAAAAATAAAAAAACATGCAACAAATATCTATCTATTTATTATTTACCCTTAGTGCACCAGCATTGAATTGATCAGCAATACTGAGTAAAAACAACGCAGAATCTTCATCGATATGCTTTACAAGAGCATCTTCAGATATTTGTTTAAGGCAATCAACCTAAAAAGAAAAAAAAAATCAAATAAGTACAACACTCTTTATTAAATTTGGAATTCAATCTTAATGACAAAATAAAACAGCGATGATAAGACAATACTATTTCCTTACTTCATATCGATCACTCAATTGCATAAGAGATGCTAACTGATCAGTCATTAACTGCCCAGTGTCAACTTGTCCTCCATATAAATATTCTAGAAATATTTGAAATAACTGCGGACTTGTATCATGAATAATAATTTGCCTAGAAATCAAATAAAGAAATAAATTATCAGACTGAAAAAATATTAAAGTTGAATGTCATCAAATGAACTTGAATTTAATATATAGTTCATGATCCACTGTAAAACAATACTATAATATAAATTTTTATTGCACAGTTTAATAAGACAATAAGAAAATTTATTACAGCTGTTACATGTTTTTCTTTCTCAAAACAAACTTATATTCCTTTTATGTCAGAAATACAGTTGAATGCAATTAAGTCGTTATTCAAGTGAGTTGAGAAAAGTCTCATATTAAATGAGATTTGTATAATGCTCTAAGAACTAGGTTTATAAATCGCATCTAATCCTCTAAAAAAAATGAATTTAAGAGCTTTCATTTTTATGTTTACAGTCAAAATTTGTATCTTTTATGTACATATATTTTTAAGTTTAATTGTATTCAAACTTAATTCATTGTTTTTTTTTTTATAAGACCGAATGGATTAATAACAAAATAAATAAATAAATAATTTTCCTGCAAGACTAATTTTTGTAACAGAAAGAAAAAAATATTAAATCTTTGAAGCACAATTCATTTATTAAAATCATATTTAGTAATTGTGACAACAAATACCATTATATTCTGTCCTTCATTTTAACATAAGAAATAAACTATCCTTATTAATATTTGTGGTAAAAAATATTGTTAGCATAAGAAAAAGCAAGCAAAACATAGAAAACATAAAAGTATTACTAATCCGTAGTTGTATTTATTTAATCTTCATTAGTTTCATTTCTTCCCTTTTTGTTTGGGCTTCTAGCGTGCATAATAAAACACAGTAGTGATTTAAAAAATTTAAACTTCACTAACTGAGGGATATACTCTAATCATATTTTTTATGACATACCAAAATTTCCTCAAATTGACAATCTCTCTTTATTACAATAAAAACATACATGAAGTAAAAGATGCTGGATGTTATGAAGCAGGATCAAAGAAGTATTACAATACTGATAATTTAGGAGCTTAATTCAAATATTTATCACTATTTCTAATTAATTATCTGTCATTAAATAAAAGAATTATTATTATTTAAAACAATGGCTTTATCTGGGAAAAAAAAAAAAAAAAACATGAAACTGGCAAATCTGAATCTGAAGAAGAGTCCAGGAATTTGCATTTAAATCTATGCATTCACCTCATAAGCATAATTTTTTTACTTCAAGGGTCTGAAAATCTGTCACATATTAAAGGTGATATTTTTACAGGGTATGTTAAATGATTCAAAAAAAAAAAAAAAAAAATCTGCAAATTAAGCAGGACCATGTATTAACCATGAATGTCTTAACCAGGCCTAACTGTAGTTGCCTTTTTTTTTTTTGACAAAACCATTTATTTTACTCATGCTGTACATAATTATGAATTTAACTAACTCTCTGGTATTTATTATTGTCTATGATTGAATGCATAAGATATAACAGTAAAATTCATGGATCATGAACTTAAGGACTTTAAACTTTCAAATAAGAAAAGAGCCAGTCTCTTGTTTTTCCATCATTCATGAAGCATTTGCCACAGAAGCTATCAAAAAAGTAATTGGCTCTATTAGGCCTAATTAGAATCCTCTCCAAATATTGTACAGACGAATGTTTTTAAGTGTTAATCTTTGAATGTTTGAATAAGCTAGTTATAACTCATTGTAAAATTTAATGTCTTTAAGGAATTAAATTGAAGTTTATATAATTTCAGCATTCTGCTATGAATATATTTCACATATCACCAACCTACATATAACATTTTTTATTTCTATATTTTTACTCATTTAATTCAGATACTTTTACTACTTACTTTTTTTTTTTTGCAACTATTTCCCACATTGTGCGAGGGTAAACAAATTTAAAATAGAAAGGACAGTGGTATATTATTTACATCACTTAATTTTAATCAAAATTTGTATCAGAATTAAAAATCAACTTTTTTTTTTTTTTTTTTTTTTTTTTTTTTTTCCAAATAAAATATTTTAAAATTTTGGTGTAAATTCAACATTACAAAGATGCAATTATTTGCACCTGAAAAGGTTAAATAGCAACTTAAAACAAAATTATTTTCTACATACTCTTGTTTCTTTTGAAATATAATTTTAATTACAGAAACATAAATAATTATCTTTTAAATATACCTTGTAATATATTTTTTTTTTTCTGTTAAGGAAATAATTGATTATGTAATTAATATCATTAATAGATTTATTAATTTAAAATGCACAAATATATATATATATATATATATATATATATATATATATATATATGAAATTTTTTTTACATTAATACATTAGTATCAAGCAATTTTTACTTCTGTAATCTCTTCTTTACTGAGTATTAATGCAGTATTTTTGATTATTACTGAATTATTTCTTTTCCACTTTAACTTCAGAGAACAAGTTTTAGTCTATTTAGATTATTTCACATCTTAGACATTGAACACTATTAATCTATGATCAAAATTGCAATTATATTTGAGTATCATTAATAAAAAGGGAAAGAATGGAGGTCTCCACATGTGGACTCAGGAAACAAAGATGTTAAATGAAAAAAAGATTTATGATGTTTATCATTTGATACACAAACATTATTTTAAAGAACTCAAAGCTTGATTCACTGTTTTGCAATAACTCTTTAAAAGAAAAAAAAAAAGTGTTCAAGTTAAATTTCTATAAATTATTCAGAAGCAGAATTCTCATAAAATGCAGTAATAGTAAACAATTTGGTAAATATAATAACTGAAATTTATTTAACATTTAAGAAAAAAAGTACAGATAATTTTATAAATCTGTCAAAAATAAACAAAATAAAAAATTCTAAAGGTTTGAAGCAAATTTTTATAGAATGAAAATTGTTATATTTAGCTAGAAAAACAATGACATAATTTCAAGACTATATAGCTTCTTTTAATTATTTAGTTAAATTAACAATGAAATTAGATGCATACTTGTTAATAGATTCTTTCATGCCACTTAAAAGTGCTTTTCTGAACCAATCACATCTTGAAGCTATCACAACACAGTGAGCTCTTATTGTAGCAAACTCCTTATGAGCACATTGTGTTCCAATATGATTCTCTGCCTGATTAGTTGCATTTCCACAAGGATCTGAAATAAAAAAAATGAAAGAATAGGTATAAATAAATACAAAATCATTTAAAGCCATTAAAGTACTTAAAGATTTTAATTGGTAAACAATATGAAAACATTAAAAAAATAATCAAAACATCAATAATGTTTTGTACAATACATACAATGTAATAGCAGACTTACAAAACAATTTAACATCAGCTAATTACACAAACTGTTTGTAGCTGGCTAGTGATTACCCATGACATTAAAATATAACTGTGTTTTTGAAAGTGAGCAACAAAGTGAGGAGAATAGGGAGGACAAATTGGTTTTTAAAGAGGTAATTTCAGAATACTTATTAATGGAGGAATTTTTGTGGTTTTAATGAAATGTCCACATACATAGAGAGATAAAAATTTAGATAATCTTTACTCTTTTTCTCTGAGTAAAATAAGCCTAACGATCTTTAAAGTATGTATGAATTATCTACTGTGTATACAAATTTAATTTGTCAGATCAGATAAGTATCTACTGTTTCACTGCAGATCAGTTTCAGGTTAAGTCAACTTTGCAAAAGAATTTTCAAAAAATATTTTCAGATGAAAAACAATACAGTTGAGTACTAATGAGAACATAAATATTGAGTTTTCAACTGAAATGATAAGAATAATACTACAGGTATAGCTGTAGACTACTTATACATATTGCATTAAAATTGGACATACAGAGAAACCTCCTACAACAGTCACTCCAAACAATGATAACCTCCAAATACCGGTCATGTTTTAGTGTTACCGAATCTTCTATAGAAATAACATTACGCGAAACCTCCAAACAACAGCCACCCCACAGCATTTTTTTTTTTTTATATATACATTTTATTTGAACTACAACTAAGATTGTGTAGAATTTTAATCTTTTCGACTGCCGTCTCTTACACCAATTTTATTCGATTGGCTCCACTTTTTAAAAAGAAGTTACCTGTAAATACACTATATTAAAAATGCTTTAATAAAATCTGACAAGTTTATTTTCCTTCATTACTGGTTTAAAAACAAATTTTGCAAAGAAAGATGATGTTGCATCAGATGCGACAAATGAGTGCTTTAATTGATAAGCTGAAAGTTATCCAGGGTAGCAAAAATATGTGTAAGTGCACGAAAATAAATTGAAATGTACATACGTGGAAATATCTAAATGGATAACATTCAGAAAAAAAAAGTTACTTTTTCATAGAAAAGACATTTTAAGGTGTAAAACTGGAATCTAAAACTAAGTGTTCAAGAGCTAGTTATGTTGAGATTGATAAGTTGCTTTTGTAATGGCTTTTGAACTGTCCAGAGAAAAATTTTCAAATTTCTGGACAAATGTTGCAGAAAAGTGCCCCAGAAATTGCCGAGAAAACTGCAATGTTAAAAATCTGGAGCTTTGCTGCATAGTCAGTCCATCACTTTTATAGAAAACAATCACTTGACTATATTATGGAGCATTGTCATTGGTCAAAATAGGGGTATTATATAAAGCGGTGCAGTGACTATGCAACAAAAGCTACAGATTTTTAACAGTGTGGGAAATCAAAATTTTTGCACTTACTCAAAATGATAACAAATTCTACAACAAATCTGTGGAAATGATTAGAAAATGATTAGATCATTTAGAAAAAGGGCATTTGCTTAGAAAAAAAAAAAAAAAAAAAAACTTGTGAATAAATGATTTTTTTAGTGTAAAATAATAGTCTGTATTTTTTAACTGTGAAAATAAAATAGTTTTGATCAGTTATTTTGATTTTTATGTAATGTAATTTTGAGATTTTAAAATGTAGAACCTCTGAATAACGGCAACCTTCAAAGTACGGTCACTTTTTATGCTCCCAGTGATGACCCCTATTCAGAAGTTTTACTGTATATGTATTTTTTTTTTTTTTTTTTTTTCATTTTGAGTTCAGGTTAGTTTTTGGTTGAAATTTGTCAGGTTCGAGACAAATTGCACATGGATAAAAAATATTTTGCCAGAATACAGATTAATTAATACTTTTTTTCTGGTTTAGTTAAAGTTTTGGGTTGACTGAAGACAGAAGTTTTGGATTTGGGATCCATACAAAACTCAAAGGTAGTCTAATAGCATCATTTAATTTCTAATTTACAATCATAATTTCTTTAACAAATTATAAAACATTGAAAAAGAGAAAAATAAAATTACTAAAATAAAGTATCTAAAAATGGATAGAAAGTTCTGATACCTTTTTGTGTAAAAGATATTAGTGCTAGAGGTCTGTAAAATACTTATAATATAAATATATATAGGACAGTTGCACCATAAACTTTAACTAATAATAACACATTGCTCAGTGGTGCACAAAACAGGAATTTTAATATACATTAGTACATATTAAAATAAAATAAAATTTTCAACGTTTCGCGCCGTCTTCTGCGGGCGTCTTCAGGAAAATATGAAATGGAAGGACTACGTTTGCATCTTGTTCGAGAGATATTTCTACTAAATTAAAAATTAAATGAATTAAAATTTAAAAATGTTGCCAATTACACGTGAGTAAAAATTAAAATTTTATTTCCTTGCAATATTTTAATTTTTACTCACGTGTAATTGGCAACATTTTTAAATTTTAATTCATTTAATTTTTAATTTAGTAGAAATATCTCTCGAACAAGATGCAAACGTAGTCCTTCCATTTCATATTTTCCTGAAGACGCCCGCAGAAGACGGCGCGAAACGTTGAAAATTTTATTTTATTTTAATATGTACTAATGTATATTAAAATTCCTGTTTTGTGCACCACTGAGCAATGTGTTATTATTAGTTACTTATAATATGTTATACAATGCTCATTTGTTGGGTCATTTGACACTTTTTGGTAGACATTCATGAACTAATTCTTTCCAGTTGCTTTTAGCATTAAAAAAGAGTCAATGCAACACAATCTCTATTTTTAGGGAAAAAATAGAGACTATTGGACCTGAATTTAGTACGTTGTTCAGATCCAATTTGGGAAATGTCAGTTATCTCACCTCTGATGCCAGAATTTATATCTTTGTTTATATATTTTTTTAAGGAGGACAGTGGTGGAAGAAAGAGGGTGATCCGTAATGACAGAGTTCATAAAACACATCAATTCCAAATGTAATCACAAGTTTTAGTCTAATAGTTCTAGCATAAAACAAACAAACAAAAAATACAAAAAAACAAAAAAACAAAAAAAAAAAACAAAAAAAAAAAACAAAAAAAAATTACCTAGGGCTACTTCAAAACTCATATCTGTTTCAAGACCACTTTTGAGTAGTGCAACAGCATTCTTTGCTAGTTTACTTTCAGTGGATAAAGGTGGATGGCATAAAGATTCCACTAAACAAAACTAAATAAGCAACAAATAAGAAAAGAGTTAATATAATAATTTTTAATATATAAAATCATGATAATGATGATAATTAATAATAAACTTGTATGATTTTTAAGGTTTTAACTTAAGTTTAAACCAAAATTCTGAATTGTAGATTTCAAAAGCAAATAATGGAGCAAAAACAGATATGAAAAAGAAACACAAGGATGATTTCTACCAATCAAAATCTCTCATCCACAGGCATATGCTTCTGAAATACATATATATATTATTTTTTTTTTTGCCACATAGTACAAAGTAGCTTATCCTCCTAGTAAATAGGATTTTTTTAGAAAAATGAAAAAAAGAAAATACAAAAGTAGAAATAGTTTTAAAAACACTCTTAAGTATTTTATTTAATGTTAAAAAATCATGCCCAATTTCACAACTGCAATTCAGGTTGTTCCAAAAGTGAAAACATGTTAGTTTTTAAAAAGATATGTTTATATATGGGTGATTCTCAAAATAGGGGACAATTTCAAAAGTGAAATCTTAAAAAAATTACTGTTAGCAAAATTTCTGAAAAATATAGGTGTTGTTAATATAGTATTAGGCATACTTTACATGTAGTCAGCAGAGCTAAATATTTAAAAATTATCTTTAAAAATGTAATTAGTGTTTTTGAGCCATGCTAATGACAAAACAAATTGCATGAAATAAATATATTAAGAAATTTTTATTTTCTTCCTCTTTAAATAATTTTTTCTATATTTATTAGCCTTCCTTATCAGCAAACGGTTTCCATTTTTACATATATACATATAAGGAGAATAAAAACATTACCAAAGAGCAAACTTTGTTTACATGAGCAACATTCTGACACTGTCTTAGTATTAGCTGTCTTAAGCTGTAGTAAGAAGCTGTCTTAGTATTTTTCTGACAGATTTAATGCATATTTTAGGGATAATAAATGTAATACCTAAATTTATATGTAAAACTAAACTTTATAAAGGATACAATATAAGCACTGGTTACATTTATGCACATAGGAGTCTTTAGCATGGACAGAAAGACCATGCTAATGGCACTGATATTTGTCCATGCTAATGACAAATTTTAATTCAAATAAGATTATGAGCCATAATATAATCACAATGCAATAGTCCTTTCTGGGGCTTTTTAAAGCATAAAAGTTCTATGCAAATATGTAAAATAAAAATTTTAACTATAAAATAAACATGAAAATTATTATCCATTCTAATGACATACAATTGATGTACACCCCTAATATTCAACTTATATTCTTAAAATACAATACATGCTTCTATTTTCAGGCTGGGATAAAATGGCTACTTGTTGCCATGGAGAAACTTTATATTTTCAAACTATTGTCATATGTGAAAATGAAATTTTGATTAATAAGCAGCTGTTATAGTATGATCTTGTTTTGAAAATAGAATATGGAGGACAAACTTTAATTCTTTTTTTATATACTATAATTTTATTTAAAAAAAATTATTGGATAAATCATCTCCTTGATTAATTTAAAGAAAGAATAACATTTGTTTTATTTTATAAACATGTTATTAACTTTTGAAAAATGCTAGTATACACAAGGCACAGCTGCTGTGGACATCCATGCTAATGACATTTTGAACATTTATTCTGTTATTTTAATGTGTTTTTAACTAAAAAATGAGTAATTCTTGAGTGCAAATAATGAATAATATTAAGACAAACATATCTAAATATAAAAACATGACAGAAAACCTCTCAATTTTTTTTGTATGCCGAAAGACATAAATTGTCCCCTATTTTGAGAATCACCCATATATATATATATTTTTTCATACCTTTCTTAAAATACAGCATAAAAAAAAATATCTAAACTATTTACTAAGAATTTCTAAATTGTTTTATCACCACATGATCATAATTTAATAAATATTAAACTATTTAAAAAAAAAAAAAAAAAAAAAAAAAAAAAAAAAAAAAAAAACATACTTTTTTTTTCCCTACTTTTTTCTGCTTAAAATATTTCATTGTTGCAGTTTTACAGCCAGATTCCATATTTTAGAAAATCTGGTTTAGCAACAATGCAATAACTTACATATGTAGAATTGAACATGATCATTTCCCACCATTGGCCTCATCATTTTACACATACATCATTATTGTCCTAAATACAGAATCTTTTTCAATCTTTAACCAATAACTTTTATTCATTCACTTACTACTCCCTATCATGAACGAGATGTCTTTCTCTTAATTCCAACTTAATTATAGACTTTACTTCTGCACCGCATCTCCATTACTGGTTGTTTACTTTTCATCATGTATTATTGGCAGAAAACCCTTTTACAATTGGTGTAATGTTTTCGCCAAATGCTAAATGGCATTAGATGCAAGAACAGCGTGTGCCAACTTTCGATTTTGCTTCCAGAAGAAAGCTCTAGTTTTAAAGCTGTTTTTATTGTGATAGCACAAGCTGACTATTCCCAGCTACATATAGTAGCATTTTAATAATTTTGCGCCTGCTGTGAGAAAAATTGTTTCTTTCAAAATTTTCATGGATTAAAGAATTTAGTTTTTCAGAATGGAAGAGGGGTAAGTGTGTTTTTCTACCAAAATTGGAAATGTTGTAATAACTTTATAAGCTATTGGTTAACCACAAAATTGATAACAACATATAGTTAGTAATAGAAAATGTGTATTATCTTTTCCTAGTTGAGATAAGACTTCTAAGTATTTCATAATTTTAAATAAAAGACCTGTTCTTACTGTTTTTATTTAAAAATCATAAAGTAAGGCAGAATTTAATCTAAATGTCCAAGTTTGTTATTTTTGAAAGAAAACATTACATTTATTTTAGCACATATGCTTTTATAGATTCCAAAATTGCATCTTTATACTGAATGATTAGAGTTAACAAATAAGTGTAAAAATACTATCAATTCCAATCAATTTAGGCTGTTGTTTTTGTATCTCTGATATTAAATAAACTTAGGCGTTTTTCAAGTTAGAACTATTTAGAAAAAGGAAGAAGTTTTCAAAGGATTAATAATAATAATCATTTTATTAAGAAAAAAGATGTTGTAAAATATAAAATTTACTAATTTCTCAATTCAAGAGGAATTTTAAAAAAAATCATAGTAAAATGCTTTGTAATATATCTAATTTGCCAGATAATAGTTTTTCTGATTTATTGTTAAGTACTAGTAGCAGCACAACTTTATCTATACTTCTTTGTTATTTTAAAACAATCTTTTACTGTTTGCGTTATTGTTCACTGTACTACTTTGCTACTAATAAAAATATTTCACAATAAAAACTAGAAGAAGTTCTTTTTATATATAATTATAACCCCCATCTGAAGTTTTTGACCCATTTTGTGAAAAATAGATGTATCTGGAACTATTTTTATACAACTGGTGGAAACATATTTAATAAATTAACTAAAAGATTCCTTCATATTGTTTAAATGATTTTGGGAGAAGCTGCTGTGAACATAGAGATTGCTTTCAAAATATTTTAATAAAAAATAGTTATGCATTAGAAAATTTTTGCTTGCATGATATTGTAGTGTAAATTTTATTATCTTATGGTAATGAACATATTAAATAAAATTTTATCTAAGCTGTATAATTATTTTGATTTAGAAAATCCCCACAGATATTGTTAAAATGCAAGATTAAAAACAGAAAAATGGTCAAACAATAATAGCAGTCCATTTTTACCTGTGAAAATGTAACTGGACTAAGAGTAGGACTCTGGACAGAGTTGTTGGAATTTTTGCTTCGTGTTGGTTGCTGACCATTTGATGATGAAGCCTCTGCAGTAACAGGAGGGTCTAACAAGCCAAGTTGAATTAAACTTCGAGTGAATTGCTCTCTATTTACAAGATCACAAACATGAGTAATCATATTATGTAGAGTAGCTCGGTGGCAAACAAATCTGCTTAACACCCATGCCTGTAAACAAATTGATGAAACAATACATATGAATTGAATTGAAACATCTAGCAATTGTTAATATAAATCTTTTAAACAAAATTTAAAAAAATCATCATCATCGCACAATTAAAAACATGAATTTTTAACAGCACTGGAATTAGTATTGTAATTATTTTAGATTCAGAGTTGCAGAAACTTTTGCTCTGTGTTGATTGCAGATCATTTGATATATACCATATTTTTACTTAACACATTTTTAAAAATCTTATTTTAACTTTAAAATACAGTGTAATTCTGATACAGTTGACAGTCAAAGCTAACAGGGCCTATAATTCATAAATATATACAACAATGGAAAAAAAATCCTAACATTGGTTGTTAATTAAATTCCAAAAGTCTCAGAATAAATCTGCTTGCACCAAAATTCTTTATTATTTTGCTATCCTGTTGCAGAAAAATTTTCTTGAGAAATTATTGAAATTGCAACAACTTTTAAATTTTTCTACAGTAAATCCCAATTTCAACATCATATTTGGATTCTTCTGTAAATTTTACCTTCAGGTATCAAATGAGAAGTCATTTTTCCTCAAGTAGTTTGGGAATTATGCAGATTTAAAGTTTTGAATTTCTGATGTTAAGTTAATTAATTTTTAATCATACCATAACATTGCAACAAAGGTAATTTTTTTTAGGCATGACTAAAAAAGCATTAAGAACAATTTAAAGAAATGAGTTGAAATTTTGGATTCACATATTTGAAACTGTTAGAAATCAATTTCTGTTAAAAAAAGAAAGGTTACAATTTACATTTTTTAAAAATAATTGTTACAATTAATTTGTAATCAAATTGAATATCATTTAGTATAATATCAAACACAGTTTTTAGATTATTAGTATCAGAAATCAATTTCTATTTAAAAAATTCTAACATTACAATTCATATATATATATTTTTTTGAATAATAATAATAATATCAAATGTAGTTTTTAGATTATGCTTAAAAATTATCAGTGCTGCAATTTCTTTTTCAACATTGCGAATTCATAACTTTCAAGTCTGCATAATTCATAAACTGTTTGAACGAATGACTCCCCATTTTGTATCTGATAGTAAAAATAATGACCATCATCCAGATTTTTTTTTCTTTTTTATATACTGAACTTAAAGAATAAAAAAAATCTCACAAACATCACAAGTACTTAAAAAAAAAAATATATATATATTGTATTGAAAAAAAAAAAAAAAAAAAAAAAAGCAGGATAGTCACAAATATCTTACATTAAAATTTCCTGATACTTCCATGTTGTTTTCAGGTTTGAATTAAAATTTTCTGGTGCATGTTAAAATAATAGTTTTATGTGCAATTCCTTTTGTAGTACTACTCTGATATGCAGTTATTATTCAGTACAAGTGGATTAAAAAAAAAAAAAAAAAAAGAAAGTACAAGATATTTAAAAGGGATTTATTTTGTAAAATATGCGACTTAAAATTCAAACTTGGGGGAAAAAAAAATGACCAAACCGTTTTGGATTATCCAGAGATCAGGATTAATGTGGTCCGAATTAGCGGGGTTCTACTGTATTTGAAAGACAAATTCACTGAAAATACTTGCGAGATCTATACACTGTCTCATCTATGTTCAAATTGGTTGAGGATTTCAGATGCTATTGTAATTACATTTTGATTTTGCATTAATCTCTACATGATCTACCAAGAGCTACATATTTCATTAAAAAACTCATCTTAGATATCTCTAAGACCAATACACTACTAATTTAGATTAGAATTAGCTCAGCATTTTGAACGTTATTGTGATGGCATTTTTTTTCTTATTTTCAGTTTGCATGTGTCCCTGTAGACAAACTATAAGAGCCATTTAATTCTCAAACGCAAATGAAATGCTTGCAAGATCAGTGCACTATCGCATTTAGATAAAAATTTATTTAGTACATCTGATGTTATCATGATGCCAAGTTTTGCATCATATATAGATAGAAATAAACAAAGTGATTACAATAAGTAGATTTCCAAAAAAATCAAATTAAAAGAATTAAATTTTTAAGATTTCAAACTTTGTTGCTAGGAGGAGCAATAGAACAAGTGAAAATTTTAGAAGCGGCAAGGGAGAAAGATTTATTTGATTGCAACAAATTAAAAAGTCTCTTAAAGATTTTAAAGTTTCAGCTTGGTGCAGGAGATTGAACAACAAAAGAGAGGCAGAAATTTTGATGCAAAGAAGTAATTTAAATTTAAAGGTAAAGGTTAAAATTCAGCAACTGTATTAGTAGCCAGTGGCCAGTAGAGGCTGAATGTTTAGTAGCCACTATTGTCAAGTTAGTGGCCACTAATTACTATCAATGACGCCATTGAAAATAAAATATTGTGTAAAGGAAAAATTTACGATGTTTTTCACAACATTTATGCTTAGTTTTTGTAATTTACATTGCATTAGATATTTCATTGACACATTTCTTATGTTAAGGAGTCACAGTGCCTTAAAATTGGTCAAAATATAGATTTTCTTTTTTTAATATTAATTGAAAGCTTCTCTAATTGTGAATGTTTTGACACCTCATTGTCACCTACACAACAATTATATTGTCATTGTGAGATAATGTAAACTATGTTAATAAATCCAGCACAATGACTCATATAAATAAAAGCTTTGAACTGATTTTGCTCCCTGTTTATGTTTTTATATTTTGCTTGTTTAAAAAATACTAAGGTTTTTTTTTTTTTTTTTTTTTTTTTTTTTTTTTTTTTTTAACTTGTTCTTCATGTGTATTTAATATTTTTGTATATGGATTTAACATTCAAGTTTATAGTTATTTTTTAAAAGTTATTTAAATTGAGAGTTTGCTGAATTTTTTTTATATACACAAGAATAAAATCATATTAAAGTATATTACATATATGCATAAATATACAGTATTATTCAAAATTGAAGAGATGGTTTCAAAGGTACTGGTGTTCCCTTAAAATGTTTAATAGCATTTTATATAATAAATACACTGTATTTTCAAAGTTGGATATGTGTAAACGAATAGCTATTCGCTACCTGTCAGTGTGTATAATTTCATAACACTAACATTATTTTGTCCAAGTATAAAATTTGGTTTCTTGGAATTCTAATAAGAATATTAAATAGTTAACAACTATTTTATATGTACTAAAAACCATAACTTTGTTCAAACTTATGATTTTTTTCCCCCATCATCGATTATGAAAATGGTGATTTTTTTTTTTCAACCACTTGATGAATTTAGTAATATTTTTCGCAATTGGTCAATATATTTCGCGATCTTTTGAAGAAATTTGCTGTTTTTCGATATTTTTTGACAAAATTTATCGTATCTTCATGATTGTTGGACAAAATTTATCATTTTTTTTGTGATTTTTGAACGAAATCTGCTGTTTAAACGCGATTTTTTGACGAAATTTGCACTATTTCGAATTTTTTTGACGGAATTTGCAGTTTTTTCGCGATTGTTTGAAGAGATCTGTCGTTTTTTCGTTATCTTTTGGCGAAATCTGCCGCTTTTTCGCTGTCTTTTGACAAAACCTGCCTTTTTTTCATGATTTTTTGACGAAATATGCCGTTTTCTTCGTGATATTTAGACGAAATCCACCGTTTTTTCACACTCTTTTGACGAAATCTGCCGTTTTTTCACGATCTTTTGATGAGATATGCCTTTTTTTCGCGATCTATTGACGTAATTGACTTTTTTCGCGATTTTTTGGAGAAGTTTTGCCGTTTTTTCGCGATCTTATGGAGAAGTTTTGTCATTTTTTCGCGATCTTATGGAAAAGTTTTGCCGTTTTTTCGCGATCTTATGGAGAAGTTTTGCCGTTTTTTCGCAATCTTATGGAGAAGTTTTGCCGTTTTTTCGCGATCTTATGGAGAAGTTTGCCGTTTTTTCGCGATTTTTTGGAAAAGTTTGACTTTTTTGCGCCCTTTTGAAGAAGTTCGCTGTTTTTCCGCGATCTTCTGGAGAGTTTGCCGTTTTTTTCGCGATCTTTTGGAGAAGTTTGCCGTTTTTTCGCGATATTTTGAGGAATTTTGCCGTATTTTCATTATTTTTCGGCAAAATTTACCCTTTTCCGTGATTTTTTACCGAAATTTCTCGAAGTCCTTTGATTAAATTTGCGTTTTTCCACGATCCTTTGACGAAATTAGCAATTGTTCTTCGAATGATTGGCGAAATTGGTTATTTTCGGCGACCAATTGTTGAAATGCGCGATGTATTTTATGTCCTAATTTTCGAATTTATGACCGATTTTTCTTCTTAATTTATGGAAATGATTGATCGCCATTTTGGCGATCAGATGCATAGCATAAAGTCGCCAATTTTTTACATTTAGTCGCCCTGTGGCTGGTTAGGACCGCGAATTTTAATCTTTATTTAAAGGATTATTTATTTACTGGAGGTTTCCAGAAGGCTTTAACAAAACTTTGTGTGATAAAAAGGTAAATATACCTAAGTAAACATTTTAGAAGAAAACGTATAACACATTTAAAAACCAGATTTAAACAAATACTCCCCATAGCTAAAAAATGACCAATTCTTTTGTGCAGCTATGTATATGATCAACAGATTAGTACAGATTTTATGTAGCAAGCAAGCTAAAATTTAGTTTTATAAGAAAATGCATTACACAGGTGAAAATTCCCTTTCAGGTATTTCTATCAATAGATGGGAATATACTTGAATTCTGTTGCATAGCCTGGTACATACATACTTCTATAAATATCACATATGCTGAAAACTATTGACATCAAACTTTGAAGAATTGCTATCCATAGGTGGTGTCCAATTCTTTTCACAGTCCTGAATAAGATTTTATTTATATGCTACATACATCTCTTAGTATTATAGTAAATGTAATTGAGCTTAAAAATCAACTTGAAATTGTAGAATTCAAATTAAAAAAATATTTTTAGGCAATTCATGCATATTCTCATTAATGGTTATAAATTATTTCAGGTAGCCTGGTATATGTTCTATAGAATTTATGCATACTAGCAAAAATTTAGTTAACCTTAGAAACATGTAGTACTGAAAGTGAAAGTGCACTTTCTGACTGAAAGTACATTTTCTGTAATCATTCATCGTAGACAACATAGTAAGCCGAAAGAAACTTTTTGATTTTCAATGATGGGTAGTGCGGAAAAGTTGCTACTAGTGGGGCAATCAGTTCATACAAAAAATTTGAGATTTTTTGGACTACAAATAGTTTATAGTTTTGCTCAATGCTGATTTTTGAATTTTTTTAGTGAAAAATTTTAAAATATTATACTTATTTTAGCTGAATTTATTTGAAATGTCATGTTTAGTGTATGGAATGCTTAAATAAGCTCTGGTTATTTAACAGTTATGTGTATTTTGAATTAATAGGTGATTTCTTGTAGGCTTTTGGCATATAAATGAACAAAAAATGTAAGCATTGTTTGATTCGTTCATTGGTTTCTCTCTTTTATTATTACTATGTTGCTTGCTCTTCCTTCTATTTTTTTATGTGTACAGAGTCACATATATGGATGACGGACCACAACATGTTTTGACAGCAATTCTGGAAAGAGAGGAGAATGTAGAGCAAAAACCAATGAAAAGGCAATCAGTCATCATGATGATGAGGAAGGAAATAAGAAATGGGAGATACTGCAAAATGAAATGGTAATTATTTTCCTACTCTTAAATAAACACAATGTCAGATGATTCAAGTAGTGGGAACTTTGAAGCAGGCAGTTTATTTGAATCAGAATTTAACCAGGACCTTCAAAAGCAGACACTCCCATGCATATCCCATAGGTAAATTGCATTAAGAGCTTCATCTGTGCAGCAGGATGCAGAAATTGTGACAACAGAGAATAAAGATATCATCATTGATAAAGATAAGAAAGACATAAAAAGAAACTTCCAGAAATGTGAAAGGCTGAAGATTCAAGTACTCTATGTAGCTCCAACTGAACTGATAAAGATCTTAGGGCAAGTGGTTTTGCCATCTAGTTTAGACAGTTCATGTCGATATTGGAGTGGAAGCTCATTCTTTAAAGAATACTTATCAAATATGTTTTGTTATCATCATCAAATATGTTTGTATCAATTTTGTTAATTTTTTTCAAAGCAGGTTTTATTCTGGCTTAGAAAATTATACAATGATTTTGCTATTTCTCTGTGGTAACCAGAAGGAGGTGTCAAGTGTACCAAGTATTCTGAACCATGTTCAAACAATATGATGATGTTTGATTTGTCTTTCTGTCAATGGTACTGCTTGTCCTGTTTTTTCTATGAAGATATAATTTTATTTTTTCAACTGTCAAAAAATATGCTTGTAAATTTTCTTCCTCTAAGATCTTTCTCCTCCTGTATCTTTTTCCTAAGTTTCTTTTTTAGTCTCTTGACCTTCTCTTTATCGATGACAAGATCTTTATTCCCTGTTGTCACAATTCTTGTATCCTGAGCACAGATGAAGCTTTTAATGCAATTTACCTACATGATATAGCAGTTCTAAATTTAGCAAATGCTGTGTGAAGAAGAGATGTGCATTTGAGAGTGTCTGTTTTTCTAGGTCTTGGTTCAAATTTTGATTCAGAGAACTGCTTGCTTCAAAATTTCTACTACTTGAATATTTTGACAATATCTATATTTTAAAGCAGAAAAATAATAAACATTTCATCTCACAGTTTCACCTATCTTTTATTTCCTTCCTCATCTTCATGATGATTGATTGAGTTTTCACTGGTTTCTGCTTCACATTCACCTCTCCTTCCAGAAATTCTGTCGCGACATGGTCCGTCATCCAAATATGTGACTCTATATGCATTGAAAGACAGAAGAAAGAGTAAGGAACGTAATAAAGACAAAATAAGGAAAATGATGAACGAACCAAACAATTCTTAGATTTTTCGCTCATTTATATGCAAAAAGATTGTAAAAATCCCTACTTCAAAATACACTAATAGTTAATCAGAGCTTATTTAAACATTTCATTCACTAAACATGACATTTCAAGTAAATTTAGCTTAAAATTTTTTTATATTTTAAAAATTTTTGCTAAAGTTCAAAAATCAGAATTTGAGCAAAACTTCAAGCCATTTGCAACAAATGAAGGAATAGTCCAAAAAATCTAAAATTTTTGTGTGAACTTAGTGTCACCAGTGGGAACTTTTTTTTACTAACCTTTATCGAAAATCTAAGAAAAGTTTTTTCAGCCCACCCTAAAAGATACTTCATATAAAGTATTGTATAAGAAATCTTTTATGTGTCCCTGTAAATGAATGATAAGTGCAATGCACATCATATTCTAGTGCAAGTATCTTTCAGTAAATGCCAGTAATGCATCATGTTTGAAATAGCGAAACATAATTGAAATATGCTGCAAACAATTTTCTCTGTAGATCATTATATAATTGAACTCTTTTCCATGACTCCATCAATGAATGATGAATCCTTTACATTCCATATTCTACAGTAACCAGGCACCCCAGTACACCCCAAAGATTCATGTTTCACCATTTGTAACAAAGTAAAAAAAAAAAAAAAAAAAAAAAAAAAAAAATCTTTGAAATATGTTACAATTTTTTTTTTTCCATAGACTATACTATGACAGAATATTTTGAGTTCCCCTATATGTGTACTGTAAGTGGTTTACACAATATATTCTACAGTAACGTCGTTCTAGTATACCACAATAATATATATAAATTTTGTTATGTTTAAAATTATCAAAATGCACCATAAATGATTTTATACACCTATTAGAAAGAATACACCATAAGCGACTTTTTACAATAAACCACAGCATAATTTTGCATTTTTGAGGGCTACTGTAAATGAACTATGAATGGTATACATTGCATTTTCAATAATGAACATGCCATAGTGAACATCAATAACATATTTATTATATGGTAATTCAAGTATATTTACATGAGTTAGTGCGCAGACAAACCCAATTCTCAAATGCTTTTCAAATATGTTGGAAAGCTCTATTGTACAAGCTCTAATTTTTTTTTTAAACAAACACTTAATTTTGACATAATATTTGACTTTTTTGGTGAATTTATTTTATTCTTAACAGGAAATCATTGAGTCAATTAGTTAAGGAATGCATAGATTAAAATTCATAAGTTACCATTCATATTATTATTATTATTATATAATTTAACAAAAATTAGTTTGAAATAAAAAAAATTAAGAATGGTATGCCATAATATTTTAGCACAAATAGATTTCTAGAAGCTTCGAATATGCCAATGCAGAATTGGAGTTTATCAAGTAGTTTGTGAGTCAAGATTAGAAACATATCTACATTACAACCTATTTTGCAATGGTTACAATGACAAATGAAATCAACATAAAGAGTTTTAAACTTTAAACCTGCATAGTTCTTAAATGACTTGATGAAATGACTTTTTGCTTAGTATCCAGGATAAAATTTACTGAAAATGAAATAACTAAGTCTATGGTTATATCATCCAGCTGAAGGATCGGGGACTAGTGCCCAACCCTATTTACTCTATCCTGGGCCTCTTGGTACTATGCAGCATATGTCCTGGTCAGGTAGTCAGCCTAACATGAAACTCTCAGTTTTTAGTTCTCAAACAAGCTTGGTACTTATTTTATTGACACAGAAAAGATGAAAGGTGAAATGAATCAGGCCCAGCCAGGAGTCGAACTCGCAGCCTGTAGCATGGCACACAGTTGTGCTGTTACTAAACTTCGAAAATGCCAAATATAATGAAAAAATTAGATGTTTGTATTGAAAATTTCAGAGCTTGATGTTATTTTAACATTAAGAAGATCCTCAAATCTTATTTTTTAAACACAATGTGAAAAAAGATATAAAATTATAAAATAAAATATAAATGAACATAGTATAAAAATGCATGAAATGTTCTTAAGAAGAAGGTATGGTTAAGAGCAAAACATATGTTCCCATCCCTGGATCTCCTCTCTCTAACAATGTCCTTTATACACATAGAAGTTTTGATACGAAAACTTTAAAAGTAAAGAGAAAATATTACATTTTGTAACATTCAATTTAGTTGAAAATCATTATTTGAGCTCATGCCATTATTTTTGAATACATACACATTAATGAACAGCTTCATTTAATAGCACAACTTTAGAAATAAATTAGTTTTACAATATATATATTAGGCAAATAACTAGCATCTAGAGTTGAACTTCCAGAATATTTTAAAATGTACACTTACTACTTTTGATGTTCCCAATTTAAATAAATATTTCCATTCTTTCCATGTTAGTTTCTCGTCTAAAGCAGACTTTAGTTCTTCCGTTCTTAATATGAATAAAGGAATCTGACAAAAAAGGGAAAAAAGGTGACTTTAACTTTACAAGAACAAAAAAGTGAAATAATCTATTTTTAACTTTAGTCGCATACATACTTCATCAATTAGTTGTTCTAAATTTTTTGCCACAGATCTATTTTTATTCATAGTATTCATGTCGCTGAAGCTCTCTCTAAATAAAAAGAAAAAAAAAAAAAATATCACAGTAAAAACAATTCAGTTTTACTTTAGATGAAATTTTAGAAGGTTAAGTTTGAAAATCAAGTCAGCCTGAAATTTTTTTACATCAGTTCATTAATAATAAATAAATAGATCAAAAGAACACTCACTTCTTGTGCATTAGATTCATAAAGCTGACAGTTACCCTTTCATGTATATTTCTTAATTTCATTAATTCTCTCATATGAAGAGCCTAAAATAAAAATCCATAATAAAAACAATTAAAAAAAAAAAAAAAAAAAAAAATTCACATACACAAAAAAGAAAACTTTTTTTTTTTTTTTTTTGGTTATACCAACACTATTGTTGCCAAGCATAATAGTTCTTGCAAATTGAAATATGAGAAATGAATCATTTGAAAAAATATATATAACACTGCTGGTACAAAACAGAGAATTCAAAAGTATAATACTTGAAAATTACAGAATTTCATAAACTATTTTTTTTAATTAGTACATATATATATTTAAAATATGAGCAAATGAATATTATACAACGGAGTAATAAAATAAAACTTAATTTAACTATAGGCATAAAATTATAAATATCTTTTAATACTGAAGTAATTATTTCACTTTTTGAATGGAGATGCTGAGAAACTTTTTATGCATAATTCCAAAGTCTTGACACAATTTTATTGCAATTAATTCATCATCAGGTAACTGCCAAACGGTAAAGTTTATCTCAGCATCAGTATTAAATGTAAGTTTCATTTAAATTTTAAAAAATATAGCAAATTAAGATTTTGGTGAAATTATAATTAAATAATTTTAATAATAAGTCACATTCAATAAACATCAAATCACAATGTTTGGCACTGTCTGCATTGCATTAAAAATCCTTTGCACAGTCAGGGTTGAAATAAATGGTGCATTAGCACACATTTTGGCAAGGGGTTGGTATAATGGAAAAAGTATTCAAAACAATTACCTTAATAATGAAAGAGCAAACTGAAATTAAACTAATAATTTAATCCATGAGTATAAAACCTTATGGTTTTCCTGGGTAAAATTGAGGAGAAAATTATTTCTTGAACCAGAATAGATAATGTATTGTTATAACCAAAAATGTTAATGTTAGGATTGTGCATTAGGGTGGAATGAAAGTATAGAGGAAAATATTTTCTTCAGCAAATAATTTTCTAATAGCAATTAAAAATTGTATTTGTATGTTAACAATAAAACTACGAAGTTTTTTTGTTCTAAATTTATATCTTGAGGTGCGGCAAGAGCCTTAAAAATGAGGATTAAAAAAAAACAAAAAATTCAAAATTTAACCTAAAATTATAATTTTTTTCACTGTTTTATTTTTACATTTTAAAAATCAAATATTGTTTTTAATAACAATCTATAAATGCTTCTTTACTGTAAAAATAATAATATTAAGTTCAATTGAGGTAAATTTATGCATTAATTTTTTGTAAAAGTCAAATAAGTTAAAAAAAAAAAAAAAATCAACATGTATTAGGAGTTTGAATTTAATTGTTGTAATTACTTTTTTGCTTACAAATAGTTGTTCAAACACATTTTTTAAAAATAATATGTAAAACTTTTAAAAATAATTATTAATAAAAATAAACTTATCAGTTATTTGGGTCTTTTTAAGATTTTTTCGAAAGGGATTAAATGCAAACATGCAACATAAATAGTAACAAGTCACTCACTATATTTGAAGAAAATAGAACAAATGTCATGTTTTAATTAATAACCAGTGTTATTGAAACAAAACAAACATTAAAGAATAATTAGAATTCCATTACATTATTAGTTTCACATTTGTTTTTTAAATTCTCTTGATTATTGTAATAATAATTTGATAAAATGTTTTTTCGACTCAAATTTAGGCATAATCTTTTGCAAAGCATTTTTTGCTTTAATAAAGCCTTCTCTTGCTTCAGGACCACAGATACTTATTGATGACTCTGTCACAAGTTTTATAACTCTTTCTATTGCTTGTGTATTACAGAGTAACCCGCCAAATCCATTAGTGCCCTTTGTTTTTCTGTCCAATTCATGAAACAGGTGGTGCAAAGGCAATTCATTTAAGTGGAACAAATAAATCAGTCACTGCAGTGGTATGTTTAGTTCTTTTTCCATTAAAGCAATTACACCGTTATTAACTCCAGTGTTTGTTACTGTCCCATCGCACCCAATAGCACAGTTACAGTTGATATATTCAAATGATTGTTACCATTAAAGTACTCTATTATGCTATTTTTTTATAGCTTTGCCTGTTCCAAAAGCAGAGATTACATGCTCTAGAAAAAATGAATTGGGCTCTTTTACTAAAAAAATATGTTCATTGATGACCGTCTTTTTCTAAAATTTGTTTCTGTTTTTGTCTTGCACAATTATTTTATCTTTTCTACCATCGAAAAACAAACCTATATTTTCTCCAACTTGGTTAAGGCTTCTTACTATCCCTTTTGTCCGATTCTTAGCTCTCTCTCTTCAAATTTTCATCCTATCAACTACCTTACCTTTGTTCTCTCCTGTAATCATTCCAACATCTTTAAGAACAGCACTTGCGATAGTTGCAGCAACTCTGTTTGAAACCCCAGTTCGGTCACAGGTACAGTTGGAAGTACTACTCGCTTTGCTAGCTTGCAGTTGTATCGAAAAAAAGAAGTAAGAGTAATTTTTGGGATTGTTTGTTAAGTTTCCTTTAGATGTTTGCTCAGGATCGTACTTTAATTGTTTTTGTATTACCTGTTGCTTCTTCTGTTCTCTTGTGTTGAAATCTCGGAAATAATTTTATCGACTCCACTTATACTCATTTTACTCACAGTTCTTTGGTCAATTAAAAAATCTTGTTCAAGTTTAGGTATTTTTTTCGCACTTACAGACAGAAAATTCTTTGCACTTACAGGCTGCTACATCAACAAGATGTTTATTTTCATTTAAAAACTTTGCTGCAATTGAATCATAATTTTTTGTACTTTTTCTAATTTTTGATATTAAAACTTTTTTTTTTTTTTTTTTTTTTTTTTTATCGTGATAGGTTTTTCCCATTTGTAACATGCGGATGTGAGATACTACAGAAATAGATGCTTTCGACCAAATAGATTCCCCTTTCTTAATAAGAATATCAAGTATTTCATTCACTGTTGGCTCTTTTGAGCTTTTTCTGGTTTCAGCTCATGTCAGATATAAAGTTAATATTTCATAATGTCATAATAAGTTGGAAGATTTCAATCGCTTAATTCTTTAGGGTATCCAAAAATTGGGCATTCTAACTTTTGTCTCGTCTGAAGTGACACTGCTATCACACTAAAGTTAAAGTATTAACTAATAAATTATTACACTAATATTCAAGCTGACATATTCATAAACAAAACAAATCCAACAAAAAACAGCATAGAAACATTTGTTACTCAAACGATTCATTTGCTTGCACGGACTAACGACAGAAACATGTGACCAGACCATTGCTACAGCTACATGCATCCCTTACTCCTTTGCCACACTACACCAGCCAATAATATGCCGCCTGAATCAAAGTCACTTCAAACCATGTACTATTCTCCTTTTGACTATTAATTTTCAGAACTAAAAAATGTTTTGCTGCATTTTTAAGTTAAAAGTTAGGTTAATCTTTGCTATTAAGAAATACTGTTAAAATCTAAAGAAATGGAAGTTAAAAAGTGCTAGATTTAGTAGCATAAATAGTAAAGGCATGCAGTATAAAACTATAAATATCTACTGTATAGTAGTTTATGTGTATTATTTAAAAATTGAAAAAGGGCATTTTATATATATGTATACATATATATATTCTCTAAACCAAACTTATCAAAATTCGTAAAATCTGCTTAAAAATCATATATTCAAGTCTTTTGCGGCACCTCTAAATACATAATGTTTGTTGAAATATTTTAATACTGTCTTAACAAAGGCAGTAGAAAACTTTTTATCTCTATTACATATTGAAATTAAAAATTATTTTTTTTCGTTCCACCCTATTATGCATGTATTGCTAATCAGCGATCTACCACACATCATAAAAAAGCACCGAATAAATAAGAAAAAAAGAGTCAAAACCATAACATTGTGCCCATCGATTAATCAAAAGGACAACAGAAAAAAGAAGTAGAAATTGGTGAATATAAAAAATGAAGCAATGCAGTATGGAGTTAAGCAGTTTAGATTAAATAAAATAGACAATTTTAGTATTTTTATTATAAGATTGAAATAAAATTACAGGAATTCATAACTAAAAAAAAAAAAATATGTTAAAGATATGATTGTTGAGACTTTTCTCTTTTAGAATGGCCTACTAATCATATAAATAATGGGTTAAGAAAATTTAGAGCATTATACAGAAAAAAAAAGCAGAAACAAGTTGAATGTAGATTCTGCCATTGCAGAATTCAGTTTCGCCTCCAATAAAATAAAAAAATAAAAAATGATAGAGGTCTTTTAGAAGGGCGACCCCGTTTAGAATGCAATGAACTAATTTCATTTTACTTGTGTTTATCAATATAATAGAAAACAGAACGGCGTGAAATACCCAATTGATTATCAATTTCTCTCTGAGACATGGGAATTGCAAAATAATAAAGAGATACAATTTGACGTGCTACTTTTTCATTGACTAGATTCATCAAAAACTTATTTTTTCTTTAGTTTAAACACTTTTTTATAGACTCTCAGAAAAAGAAAATGCATTTTAACAATAAAATTGTATGAATGTCTCGTTTTAACAGCCAGATTACGAAACTAGTCGTTGGGGGCCACCGTAATACTTACCTATCATGGATATGCATTATACAATATGTGAAAATAAAATATGTGAAAACTTTATAAAATGCATTGCAATTCCAAAACAAAATTTAAACGTATATTTAAATATTCTTAATATACATAGTAATGCTCCTTTAATGAATTGCTGATGAACCCATTTCGACAAATTACGTAAAATACCAAACCACACAAATAGTACCGGATTGCGTAAAAGAAACATCCTTATAACTCCAAAAACAATAATCATATTAACTAACAGTTTACTGCGTCAGATTAAGCGTCTCATTTTAAATTAAAACATATCTTTGAATTGAAATTTGAAGAAAATACAGGGTCATGAAAAATCGAAGAATGTGAAAAACAGGATTACAAATATCTCGGTACCTATTAATCCGACCGACTTTGTTTTTGATGCAAAATTTGTGTTATTTTATTGCCTTTTACGTCTTTTCCTTAAAAAAAAAAAAAAAAAAAAAAAAAAAAAAAAAAAAAAAAAAAAAAAAATTGAAATTTTTTTATAAATTTCATCAGAGCGAATTTTTCGAGAGTCTGAAAAAAACAGTTCCGGATAGTCGAGGTTACTGATATTAAATAGGCTTCATCCAATTCTTACTTACTAAGTACATACAAAAATTTAAGTCTCTATCTCCATTTGTTCGTGAGATAGAGCGTTTACAGACAAACAGACAGACGGGCGGCAATTTTTTTTTTTAATTTTTGTTTTTTGGAATTTCCAGTATCTGATACGTGTAAATCTGTCAATTTTTTTTCGATTTTCAAAATGATTGCAAGGCTTATTCTGTACTACGTATGATAGGTAAGTAAAATTGGGCCACAATTTTTGACACGACACTTTTTAGCTTGTCTGAAAGAAATAGCATCGGAGGCTAATAACAGAAACAGTGAGTATTCACATTACAGAAGGAGAAGGAGATGGAGGGACCACATTAAAGGATATTTGCTAAACAGTGGATTTAGTACATAATGTTAAGACATTTTCCCAGAACATGTCGTATAAGATAATCCACAGCTTTAGGAGAGACTTATTTGTGATTCATTTATTATCTTACTAGCTGAAATATATGATAATTAAATATTCTGTAAGTCAATATGTTCAATAAATATTTAGCAATAAAAAAGTTATGCACATTCCAAATTTTGCTTTACGGAAACTTTTTTCCTACAATTTTGATTTAACATAAACAACAGCAGCAAAATGTTTTTCTTGTTTGTTTGTTTGATTGTTTTTTTTTGGTTTTTTTTTTAGAAGTTATGATGGAGCCTTCTGTAATGAAAAGCATCACTTATTAAAAATAAAAATTTGATGTGCACTTGCATACTTGTAATTCAGTTGCTATCTACACATCTATTGACAAAAAATACACAGGTACAGATGAATAAAAAATGTTGTATAATACAGTTATCACTAACATAAAGCATACAGCAACAAGAAAAATTAAGTAAAAGTTTGGGTTGTGTAACACAATATTTTTGAATAAGTTTTGAGTTTATGAATTTGCGCCATATTTTCATGATTGAATATTTATTTACATGTTTATTTTACACCTACAGCTTTTACAAGATAAATGTGCAGCATGGGAACAAAATAAAATAAGAATTTGTATATGGTGTATAATGCTATTTTTGCTGATTTTTTTTTTTAGATATGGAATTCATGTTCTATTTTTATGTAGGTGCATTTTCTTAGACTTTAAAAAAATATACATATCAAAAGTTCTTTGGGAAAATATTGGGTATAATCAGAATTTGATGTACAATGAAAAATTCAAATCAAGCAATTTTCTCCAAAATGTGAACTTTTGTATAATATGTCAAAAAAGTATTTTTAAGAATTGTTAAAAATTTCTAATAGTCAAGCTTAGTTCAGAATTTTATAAAATATAGCAGCACATGATATCATTGAAACTGAGGCACTGATGTCTGTAATCTTGAAATCAACATTAGGAGTACTACACCAATAATTTATGGAAAATATTACAATTTATAAATACTACAGTGATAAAATAATTTTTAAGCTATATAAACATATTTAAGGAAATAAAATTTTCAAGATATAAATAAATAAAAGATAACATAATTTGAACTTGCTTTTAATGTTCACTATATAAAAATAATACATCTTATACAAGCTACATACATTTTTTAAAGATCTTCCTAAGGCTTCCCCAACATTTGATTTTTTTCGCTTTTCACCATAGCTTGGACAATTTTTATCACTGGTGCTACTAGAAATATTAATGATTTGTTCGAGAGCTGTCTTAGTTTCAGTAACAAAGGCAAACATAGAATCAAGTGTATCTTCTATCTGGAATAAATGTGAGATAATTTTCATATAGCAAATCATGATCAGCATGTCAAAAAGGCCAAATGTACAAGAGAAAGAACCCATTTAAGTTAATTCTAAATTTAATAATAAATTTAAATATTAATTGTTAAGAAGAACAAAAAATGTAATAATACAATCCTCAATAATCAACAAAATAAAAAAATCAAGAAAGTAAAGTACCCCCCCCCCCAAAAAAAAAAGCAGATTTAAAATTTAGAACAATTTTCATAATAAATTTGGTTGCAAAGTAACTTTTATGATACCAATATTACATTTTCATAATTAAAAGTGAAAGAATTAAGTATATACACTCAGAGGAATTTTTGAATTGATTTAATTATAAATTAAAACAAAAAAATATGTTAACAAATGTAAATGACTCAAGTATACTTCTAAACAATATTAAAAAATAAACATTTTTAATTTTAAGACTATACACACAAAACAAAAGAGAATGATTTTCTTTATGATTTTAATTTTTAAATTATTTTATGTATGATATATGGCTATAGATTTTTCATTAGCAATCATACAAAAATTCATTAATATGGCACAAAGTATATTAAATTTTCTATGTTTATAATGAGTTATAAGATTGCATTTAACTTATTAGGACTAAGTAAAATCATTAAAACTTCTATTGCGAAATAACTTTATAGCTGATTTTACTTTTTAATTTTTTTTTAATTTAGAAAACTTGTCACTTTAACATATAAAATTGAAGAAATTCAACCAAAAACTGGAAATTTCATTAATTATCGATTTTGGCAGCACAAAATAAATTAGTTTGTTCCCCTTTCCTCCCAATTCAAGAAGAAATCCAATAGTTAATAACTTTCTATCTGATTCAAACCACTGCATTGGGTTTCTTTCTTTTTCAATTATATTACATCACATACTCTAAATTATTTATTTCACTAAAGTACTTTAAAACTTTTTCATTTTCCTAAAGATAAAAAACTCCTAGAAAAAAAAAAAAAAAAAAAAAAACCTCCTCAAATTCCTGAAAAAAATAAAATAAAATAAAATAAAAAATAAATAAATAAATAAATAAATATATATATATATTTATATATATACATCTAGTTTATTTTACCAGTTTCATTACTATAATATGATTTACTTTATTAATGTAATTAAGTTTTTATTAATGTAATAAAACATAACAATCACATGTAATTATTTAAATTTCAGAACTATCAAATCTGCTATATTTAAAAGAGACCCAGTCATTTTTCGCACATTAGATAGTTTTTATTCATATAAATTTTACTTAAGAAAACAAAAACGTGTGTGTATATATCGTCGGTACCATGTCAAACTATCCAATGTGCAAAAATGCATTTTTCATATTTTGTGCCATTTTGTTTTATTATGCAAGATACGTACTGTGCTAAATCGGCACGTCCCTAACTCGCTTAGAAACTTAAATAATGTCTATGTCAAAGTATCCAATGTGCACTTTGTTCTAAAACGTACCATGTCAAACTATCCAATGTGCGTATTCGATCGTCTGCCACGAAAATTGTAATATTTTTCGTTTTCTGATCATTTGTACCATATCAAACTATCCAATATGAAAACATCCACTTTTCGGGGTAGCAAAATTTTTTTATTATTGCTGATTTAAAAACAGCTCCAGTCAGAAACAGGAAATTTGCTGTTTTTTATTTCATTTAAGCATGATGCCACTTTATTGTTAAAACTCAAAAATAAAATAAAATAAAATAAACTTTCATTAGTTTGAATTTTTTACTTGTACTTATCTGATGATCATTGTTTCAAATTAGTAAATCTGCCGCATTCAATAGTTTGGATTGTATAAAATTTGGTATTTACGTATTCAATATTAAGTACTTAATTTCTTTTAATAACTCAAAAAAAAAAAAAAAAAAAAAAAAAAAAAAAACGAATGTACAGTAAATTGATAAATAAAAACTTTTTTTAAACGTTTTTTTAAATTTTATAAAAAATGAGATGAGAAAACAAATAAATAACCCACAAATAGACTGTTGGAGAACAAAGGTAGATTTTTTTATCTTCATTTTTGAATAGTAATCTTTGTCTTATTTAATCAATGAAGTAGTTGGGCCAATGACTATATAAAATTCCGAAGAGTAATAATGTTATTATTAACGATTATTATTATTTCCAAAGGGTAATCTTGCTTTATTGAATTTCAATAATATGAGTTGGAAAAAATGCCTTCAAAGAATATTTGGAAATCATAATGCATTATAAGCTCTTATTAGGTGTATTCGTGATTGTATAAATACGTAGAACTTATAATTTTTGTTCAGTCCGCCCGCCTGTCTGTGTGTCTACACGTCCGTCCGCATATAACAATGCAAAAACCTCCCAAACCGAATTCTTGGAAATTTAAAGTAGATAACAGTTGTATATTTTTGCCGCGACATTTTAAGTTTTATGAAAATTGGATGTATAATTTAATTACAGGGACTGTCAAAAGTATTCCATTACATTACGGTCAATTAGAAAACGCAATTTGAAGTGGTTTTAATGTTACACTGTTTCGAACATGATAAGACTTATATGCATTTATGAATAACACAAATATACACATTTTATAAAACCTAAGGTGCAAAGAATATTTATTATTCATTTACAGGGCCACACAAAAGTTTTTTGTTACATAATAGTATAGGGGAAACATTGTTTGGAGCGTAATTTAACTATGTTAAAATATTTCACCATATACTGAAATTGATATACGTTGTTGAGGCTCACTACGAGTTATTTCTTGTATAATAGAAAGTGCAAAGTATTTACAGGGACACAAGAAAGTTTTCGGCTGCTATGTATCCGAAGTACTGTACATTAGAGAAGATTGTTGGAAGTGCATTTTATTTTTTATATGAGTTTCTAAGTTTAAAATATTTCGTTGTATGTATAACCGCTCTCCAGATCATATACAGGGCTATACAATAGAATTCGAAGAATTACTACATAAGAACGAAAATGCCATTTTTTTATGAGTTATGGATTTTTACGCTTAACTACATTTAGTATACTAATATAACATTATATAACACAAAAAAATGTATAAATGCCACGCAAAGAATTGGATAGATAGCCGTCTATGGCTGATCTCTGGAAGCTTGATTTTAGAAGTTTTAAAGTGTGTTTTGATCTTTATTAAATTTTAACTGAATAATTAGTATATAAAGATAGTAGGTACAATTTAGGGCTGTACAAAAGTATCGTCTATCGATAATTTCTGAAAGGAAAATTTGAAACTATTATACATTTGTAACACTTTCCAACATAGTTAAGTAGTGTTTGTGAATTCCGTTTGTCTGTCCATGTGTCTGTCTGTCTGCCCGAACTGGAACTTGCATTATGATATTAATAGGATTGCCTCTGTAATTAATATATGTTATTAAGATTTGCAATGCCATGTTCGGTATTGGAAATAGAGTATGTAGCGTTCACAGTTTATTTACAGTGACAGTCAAAAGTATTCCATTACATTATGGTCTATGGAGAAATGTCTTAATTATTTAAATACGTAACACTTCAAGTCGTCTTTTGATCCATCCGTCTGTCTGCTTAAAACAAAATGAAACAACTCAACCAAATGATTTTCAATTTAATATATATAATTGCCGCAGAATTTTGTCGAGCCATTTAACATTTTATGAAAATCGAGTTAAAACATAAAAAGATATCAATTAAAGTTTTCTTCATTCTATTAAATCTTATCATTCATAATTAATTCAATGACATCCCGTGATAGGGGATGATTCTAGGTTGTGATAGCGTCCTATTTGAAATGAAGACAAAAAAAAATTCCATATTGCTGAATTTATAGAACAAACAAACAAATCAAAAAACAAACTAACAAACAAATAAACACACTGACAGACAAACAGACAGACAGACAAACAAACTGATACACACACATAAGCAAACAGAGACATACAAACAAACAAACAGACAGACAGACAAACAAACAAACTGACTGCCAGACAGACAGCCAGAGATACAAAGAAACACACAGACAGACAAACAAATCAACAAACAAACAAACAGACAGACATACAAACAAACAGTCAGACAAACAAACTTACAGACAAACAAAAAAAACAAAAAAAACTGACAAACAAACATACAGACAAGCAAACAACAAACCAACAAACAAACAGACAGGCATTCAAAAAACAAACGAACAAACAGACAGGCAGACGAACAAACGAACAAACAAACAGACAGTAATTTACCTAGCACCTTTATTACATGCCAGTATTTTTTAAAATTTTCTTCAAACACCAAAAACTCTTAAAGCTACTTAAACCACATTTCAAGAAATTATCATTTATGAATGACTATGTAGCTAGTTCTTTGCGTGACCCTGTATTTCATTTTATCTATATTCTACAAATATTTCTTAGTAAACTGAAAGCAGTTCAACGTAAAAATGCATAACTTATTTAAAAACTACCTTTAAATTAATTACTCTCACATTCAGTAACATTTATGAGCTCTTTTGTGCACCCTGTATCCTGTATATCAACTAAAACATTTATACACACCATATAATTTGCATACATTTAGTAAAACTTAAGAACGCATATTATTATCGAAAATTTATTCCATCCATCCATCAGCTATCATCGATAATGTACAGTACTTCGGATAAGAATATAAAATTTGAAATTATTTGTGTATCCCTGTAAATGCTATGGACTTCATATTATGCGTTAAATATTAAGTCTCAGCGACGTATATCAATTTTACTATACTTGAAATCGTTTAACATAATTAAAATATGTCGCAAACAACTCCCCCCTTTATTATTGTGTAATGGAGTTGTTTTGAGTTTTCCTGTAAATGAATAACTATTATTTTCACGGCATATTTTACAGAATGCATATTTTAATGCACTTTGCGAATCCATGTAAATTTGAATATGTTTGAAACGATTTTTTCCCCATAGGCCTTAATGTATCAGAAAACTTTTGACTATCCCTGTAAATAAACTAATCATAGTAGAAACTTCATTTCCAATGGGGTTCGTGCTATGATAAACATCAATAACATATAAAAATTTCATAGCACTCTGAGTATATTTACGGGAGTTAAAGCGCAGCCAGACGGCCAGACAGACCAAATGCATAAACGCTTTTCAACTTTGTTGGAAAGTTTTAATAAATTTGAATATGTTTGACAGGGTGTAACACCTTAAAAATTCATTTGAAACGATTTTTCCCCATAGGCCATAATGTATCAGAAAAATTTTGACTATCCCTGTAATTGAACTAATCATAGTAGAAACTTCATTTTCAATAGGGTTCGTGCTACGGTAAATATCAATAACATATGAAAATTTCATAGCAATCCGAGTATATTTACAGGAGTTACAATGTAGCCAGACGGGCAGACAAACCAAATGCATGAACACTTTTCAACTTTGTTGGAAAGTTTTAATAAATTTGAATATGTTTGACAGGGTATAACATCGAAACGATTTTTCCCATAGGCTGTAATGTATCAGAAAACTTTTGACTATCCCTGTAAATGAACTAATCATAGCAAAAACTTCATTTTCAATAGGGTTCGTGCTACGGTAAACATCAGTAACGTATAAAAATTTCATAGCAATCTGAGTATATTTACGGGAGTTAGAGCGCTGACAGACGGCCAGACGGACAGACAAACCGAATACATAAACTCTATTTTTTTTGTTGGAAAGTGTTAAAAATTCATTTGAAACGATTTTTTTCCCATAGGCCGTAATGTAACAGAAAACTTTTGACTATCCCTGTAAATGAAATAATCATAGTAGAAACTTCATTTTCAATAGGGTTCGTGCTACGGTAAACATCAATAACATATAAAAATTTCATAGCAATCCGAGTATATTTACGGGAGTTAGAGCGCGGACAGACGGACAGACAAACCGAATGCATAAAGACTTTTCAACTTTGTTGGAAAGTGCTAAAAAAACAGGGCTGGGAAACATCCCGTACTTGCCCGCGTCTTTGTTTGAAAATTGTTTCCGTCTTTTCTTACAATTTGTAAAATTACGTAGCGTCTAAAAACAAACTTTTTCTTTATTAATTCCCTGTATATTTGTTGATAGAATTATTAAAAATTCCGAAATGTTTAAAATTTAATATGCTATAACAAAATTTTTGCAAGACAAACTATAGTATGTGCTACATTCGTTACCATGACGCAGTGAACCTGAGAAATTTACAAAGTCAAACTATCCAATGCGCACATTCGATACTTTGAAACAACGAATTTGGGAAAAGGGCGAAATTTGTACCATGTCAAACTATCCAATGTGCGTATTGGATAGTTTGAAGCTGAAAAAGTAGAGAGAAGGTTAGAAACGTACAAATAATCATACCATTTCAAACTATCCAATGTGATTTTTAGGCGAGAAAAATTATTCAAGTGATTAATCTCGATAGCATGCTTAAATAGGATATAAAACAGCACCCGAAAAATGTAATAATTGTTTACTGCTGTTTAGCGCTGATTTTGAATCCACAATTAAAACTGTTTTTTTGCTCTCCTGAAAAGTGGCTCTTTTCACATTGGATAGTTTCATATGGTACCGACGATATATATACCTACAATAATAAAAATGTAGAAGATAATGCTCAGTGTAACTAAAAATAATTCCATATCTAATATAAATTTTGAAGCAGCCAATATGTATATGTATACATAACTCCTAAAATAAATTAAAAAAAAAAAAAAAAAAAAAAAAAAAACTGCTGGAATATTTTCTAGAATAATCTTAACTATAAAAGTATTCAGGCACAAAAAATAATAAAATCAGTTCAAACTAGAATTGTAAAAAAATATTATTTGTATGATCAAATTAAATATGCTTCCAAATGCTTAAAATTATATGTTGGATATTATACAATTAAAAAAACAAAAAAAGAATGAAATCACAATTTCATTTTAAATAAAAAAATCTCTATAGCTAATATTTTGTTGAAAATTGCAATGACCCTTTTTAAAAAAAAAATTCTAGATAAAAAAAGGATTACCTCAGGAACAAAATATGAAGCTATTTCCATTCTTTTATGAGCAGTTAAATTGCCAAATGAAGTTTTTATTTCAAGTAAAAGACTGTACAACTGAGTCATGAATATAGGTAACCTGCAATAAACAATTTAAATACTTTGTAAACACATGATCTTTAGTATGGAATTAATTATTTTCATGAAGGGAATTATAAGGAAGTTCAACATAAAAAAAAAAAAAAAAAAAAAAAAAAAAAAAAAAAAAAAAAATGACAAAATACACAATATGCCTGTTTTGAAGAAATATTCTTAACAGTATCTCAACACTAGAATTATTTACGTAGTTCAAAAGGCCATTATGAAAATATTAATCAAATATTATCAATATAATCAAATAATATCAATAATTAATCAAGTGTACTCTAATTTGCAAGTGAAACTTTTTTGTCACTAACAAGGTAAAGGATGCCAATTTAAATAGTTAATTAATGTGTGTGTGAGTTTGTGTGTAATTTACAAACTACATTATATTATAATTTTTATCAATATATAGATTTTATCAATCTATAAAAATCAAAAACAAGGTTTTAGAACTTTTTTTTTTATTTTTTTTTTATTTGACTTTTTTTTTTATTGTAAAGATCTTAAAAATAAATCTAGATATACATTCATTTTCTTAAAAAAAAAAAAAAAAAAAAAAATAGATGACAAAGAGCTAAAATAATCAATATTCAGATCTGTAATAAACATTTTTTAGAGTATTGTCCCCATTAGCACTTTAAATAAAATGAGCATTTATAGAAACATAAAAAGAAGGGTGATTTATAGTAATATATTAGTAAATATAAAGACTCTCCACTTTTATTGTTTGTTACCCAATAACTAATTCTTAAGCTGTTAGTTTAAGATTTAATTACTCTTTGTCTGATGTAGTTTTGCATCAAGTTGGATAACTCATCATGATCCAAACAAAAGGTCTGATCAAGTTTTGCAAAAATTATTGATAATTATTTCCAACTAACTAATCTCAGAAAACAAAGAACTAAACATTTTTTTGATCAACCACAATCTTATGATCCATGGATTAATCTTTCTGTTTAATTGCCACAAGGGCATAGTCAGAAAGGGGAAGGAGTTGAAATCATTAAAGATTAAGATGTTGTCAATTGATTGATAAGAATAAAAGAGGGAAAATTTAGAAGAATGGTGATCATTTATTTTATTTTATTTATTCATTTTCTTTCTTTCTTTCTTTCTTTTTTTTTTTTTTTTGAAAAAAATCTTGGAAAAATTTAAGGATTTTCAAGCACTTTTTGCAAATTTTGCATTAAAATAAAAACTTTCAGAAGTAAAAAAAAAAATCTGCTGAAAAAAACTTTTAAGGACCATACGAACCCTTCCAGGGATGCCACTAGACTTTTGTGGTCTTGTTCCCAACACTATTTTTTTTTTTTTGTGTGTGTGTGTGGGGGGGGGGAGGGTTACAAAAATGGGTCATAACAGTAATAAGAAGATGATTTCAATGCATTAATACAAACTAAGTCTTCCTCAAAATTATTTACTAAAATTTTTATTCTTTTCAGCAGAAAAAATATGCAGCTTAATTACCCATTACATTTATATTTTCAATATTTATTTATTATTATTATTATTTTGTATAATTTACAGTGGACTCTCTCTATCTGGACACTCTCTAATTTGAACACCCCAGTATTATGAACGCATTTCGATGGTTCTGGTGAAACTCCATAGACATAAGATAAACTCTCTATATTCTGAACTCCCTCTAATCTAAACACCTCGCTATTATGAATGCTACTTTCGATCCCCATTTTTGCCTCACCTGTCTGTAAACTGAACATGTGTTTGGAATCAGAATTCAGGAAATTCTCGCATCATGGAAATTCAGTGAAACTTGTTGCAAAAGAATAAAAAGGTTTAACAACTCAAATAAGTATAGAATTTTGGAATAGAAAACGGGAAACAAGTGCATAAACATTAATGTTCGGAAGTCTGTTGTCCAATGAGAACAAAGAATCATCCTGTCACTGAACTCCAACTTCGGATTTTTCAGAAAAGCAGAAAATTGCAGAATTAAAGACATCAGAAGGATTGTTGACTCATTTAAAATTTAACATAATATCGAATTCAAAATAATTAATGATGAAGCTGCAGGTGTAAATATCAACACTGTGGAAGAATAGAAAATAAAACTTCTGAATATAACGAAGGATTTCGATATAGCAAACATTTTGAATGCTGACAAAACCGACCTGTTTTTCACAGCTCTTCCAAACAAAACTCAAGCAAAAGGAAGCGAAAATTGCATAGCTGGGAAAATGTCAAAACTAAGATTTGCCATTATGCTCTGTACCAGTTTTATGGATAAGCAGCTCAAATCACTTGTGATCGGAAAACGTTTAAAAAATGTGAAGATCATATCATTGTCTACATACTATAAACCAAATCAGAAAGTGTAGGTGATATTCACAATTTTCTCATAGTGGTTCGAGAGAATTAACAAGATAATGAATAGAGAAAGGAAGAAAAAAAAAAATGTTGTTTTTAATACCAGATCACTTACAAACATGCAGCTGAGCAACATAACCTTGAAGTTGATGTTACCAAATTGTACTTCTATAATCCAACCACTGGATCAAAGTGTAATCAAGACCATTAAAACTTACTAACAAACCCATTTTCTGAAGATATTGTCCCTGGTGATGGAGGTGGCAAATTCGGCAGAAGAAGGTCAACATCATAAATGCTGTCTATTGGATATCAACAGCATAAAATGAAACAACCTTCTACACCATCCAAAGATGCTTCTATAAAGTTGGATTCCTATGTGAGAATGGGCAAACAAGAATAGACAAGAAGCAACAGCTTTGAGTGACTTGGGATCAATTCTTCAGAAGCTTCATACTGAAACAGAACTTTGAGTTTATCTTGAAACCGATGAAGGTTTCGTCCTCATGGTTTGCAAAAACAACATTGTTGAAGAGGAAGAGGAAAGTGAAGGAGAAGCAGAACTAGAGATGGGAATGCTCGGAAAAAACTGGAAAAATTGGGAAAAAACCGTTTTTTTTTCAGTTTTTTTCTGAAGGCTTATTTTTCAATTTTTCCGAACTGGAAAAATTGAAATTTCATTTATGAAATAATATAGTGAAAATTTTGTAATAGCTATATTCTCATACTTTTTATTTTATTTATTTTTATGTTGAGTGTCTCACATGAAAATTTTAATGTGGGTAATCTGATCTCTGAGCAGAAATCTGTTTGAGAAGACTTGAAAGGATCCTTCACATTTTTTTCTTGCTTGAAACACAAGACCCTTTGCAAAATTTCTCTTGTAAATAAACATTTCAGAAAAGTTTAATCAACAAATTGAATCTTTCGCAAGTGCAGTAATTGAAGAAAAAAAAATGTCATGCCATACAGTGGTTGAATCTTATTAAGTTGCATATATGTATGTAAATAACCTTATTAAAAATGTCTAAATAGGAACCTAAATATAGTAATAATTTCTTATTCAAAAATTCTGAATATATTTTGTACAAGTATATACAAAAAGTTCACAATTTCACAAAAACTTGATTACATGAAAAAAATCTAGATATGTAATTAAATGCAACTTCTCTTTTTAAAAATTAATTCATGTGTAAAATTATAGCAATAATATGCTGATTAATAGAAATGATAAAATTAAAAATTCACTGTAAAATTTTAAAGTATGCATTTATTACTTTAATCTATCTTTTCAGGAAGTAAGTATTGAATTCGTGAAAAATTTGACTTCCAGTTTTTGGTGTATTTAAATGTTTTAGAAGGTCCTGAACACGTTTTGATGGTTTTTGGAAAAAATCTGTCACTCTGTGAGTCTGTATGTGACAAATTTTATGTGCTCTCTGCTAGGATGTAGGGATGATTTTCAGATTATTTTTTATTCTAAAAAAATTCAGATCATTATTTTAAGAAAAATTAATTAATTAATAGTCATTTCAAAAAAAAGTAATTTTAATTTTCCATAATTTCATTAATATATCTTATAAATCCAGTATTCTCATTTTATACATCGCAGCTTCCCTATTTGACATAATAGCAATATACAAAATAATATTTTTCTAAATTATTTTATTATTAATTATTCATTCTTAAAATTATATTAATCAGTCTTAATTTTAAATGTAGATCATTTTCAGGTAATCGCCCGGTCTTTTAGGCATATAATTTGCAATTTATGCTTTTTCAAAAATGAAGCTTTATCTCCGTATTTTTTATATGATGATCGCTAACTTTTCCTTTTTGAGCATCGCCATTTTCTTTCCTGGTACCTCCTAGAAGCGGGACATGAGTCATCAGGGCTCGGAATATTCCACGACATTCTGGAAGCTTCGTTTTGGTACAAATTTCCCGCCGAAATCTCCGCGTCCATCCCTTGATGATGCATGTTTGTTCTCGATCATTCCGAGCGTCGGGTGATACGAGATTCTGATTGGCTGAGCGCACGCGCACTGCCGTGAGGGGGACGGAGATATTCTGATTTATTTGAGACTTTTAGAGAGACCAGCGTAGGCGATAGACGTACGTGGAACGGCGCACCCCTCTCGGGGGTTAGCGTCGGGATAGAAGAGTCTTTTTTTTTTAAGATTATGCTACAAGAAAATTATTCTAACAACCGCTTTGCCATAATTTGTTTTTAGAAATTTTTTTTTTTTAATGTTCGTCCAGCCTCTCTCAGCAATCTGTAAATTAGCTCCATTGGTGATGTTGTGGACTCCAAGGCCCCCCAGCTAGTTTAAAATTCCAGAGGTTTGAACTTTTTACGTACCATCAGCAATGAACTTCATCCTTGAGCTCATCGATAACATTTCGTCTCTGTAGCTGCCTGAGCAACGATACACCAGTCCTGAATTCTATCTGCGGCTGTAATTTAGCTCCATCGGTGATGTTGTGGACTCCAAGGTCCCCCAGCTAGTTTAAAATTCCAGAGATTTGAACTTTTTACGTACCATCAGCAATGAACTTCATCCTTGAGCTCATCGATAACATTTCGTCTCTGTAGCTGCCTGAGCAACGATACACCAGTCCTGAATTCTATCTGTGGCTGTAATTTAGCTCCATTGGTGATGTTGTGGACTCCAAGGTCCCCCAGCTAGTTTAAAATTCCAGAGATTTGAACTTTTTACGTACCATCAGCAATGAACTTCATCCTTGAGCTCATCGATAACATTTCGTCTCTGTAGCTGCCTGGGCAACGATACACCAATCCAGAACTCTGTCTGCGGCTATAATTTAGCTCCATCGGTGATGTTGTGGACTCCAAGATCCCCCAGCTAGTTTAAATTCCACAGATTTGATCTTTTTACGTTTAAGAACTTTGAGAGATACATAAAAAAGAGGAGAGACTATGAACTTAAATTTCTGTAATATGATCATCTCATCTGTATTAATATTTAATATATTCTACTTATGATGGTGGCCACCGAATCAAGTATGTTTACTATTTTCAAAAATAAAGTTCACTTCTGTATATGTTAAAGCTCTGTGTGTTTCATCCACGGGTGAGTTCTTTTTCATTTTTATTCCTTTTCAGGAGAAGAAGTATTTTAGAATTTATTATAATTTAAAGTAAATTTTTACGATAAAATTTTTTTCCTTTTCACTTTTCCCAAGTGAATGTTTAACAACGCAATGTCACGCTTACGTTCTCGCGCTGCTGGTTGTATTTGAGGAGTTGTTTACCGGTAATATTATTGTTTTGGGCCGACTTGTTCGTTCCCACAAGTTTTGGCTGCTAAATATTGCTGGGATAGCGATTCCCCAAATACAACTTATAGCATTTTTTGTGCCGATCGGCCGTTTCATGGGATCGGAGATCGGTGTTAATATTTTTGGAATTTAATTCTTTATCATTAAGTTTAAATTTAATGAATTCTTAGTTAAAAAAAAAAAATATGATTTTTTTTTCATCTATGTAAATACCTAAAAAAAAAAAAAAAAAAAAAAAAACAGTGTTCAATACTGTTATTGATTTATTTTCTCAGTGATTTACTTTTTCATTGATTTATTTCTTCATTGATTTATTTTCTTGATAATCTATTTTATATTTATTTTTTATGCATTGATGTTTTATATTAGATGTGTATAGGGTTAAATTTTTTTTCAGATATAATTTAGGGCTTAAAATTTTTTTTTTGTGTATTCATATTGCATTTATATTGTATATTTTACTTTGATTTGAATTTTACTTCATTATGGCGGGTAAACGTGCAATTTTTCACACTTTAATGTCTGTTATTACGCCATTTCAAGGTGAGGAAAATGAAGACATTAGAATTTTTTTGAAAAACATCACGGATATTTGCGAAATTCAAAATGTCAATTCGAAGAACAGGGTAACACTCCTAAGATTACTTTGCAAGGGCAAAGCATTAGATTTTTTATCGAATGATAAAACGGTTTCAGATGAATCTGATTTTGAGAAAGTGCCAAAATTATTGATCAAAAAATTTGAAAAAAAAAATTTAATTTTCATGAATCTTCCGCTCTTTTTGCCAAACTAACCCATAAGCCTAATCAAAATGTGAGAAATTTTGCTGAGGAAATAACCACAATAGTTAACAACATGTCACCAGACGCAAAAGGAAACGTAGAATTAGAACAATTCAAATCCCATTTAATGGTTTCCAAATTTGTCGAAAATATACGTTCTGACATTAAAGTGGAGTTGCTCAAATTTGGTTTAAAAATTTTTGATGAATTAGTAGATAAAGCAGTCCACATAGAAAATGCATTGAATCAAAAGGAATTTGAGTTTAACAACATATGTGCTGTACCCTCAACTAGCAATGACTCTTCACTTTTCAATTCTATATTAGAACAGCAAAATACCCAGCCCAAGCAAATTGAAGAATTAACCCTCACCATTAAAAAACTAAAACAAGAAAAGTTAGCATGCCAAATATGTGGGAAAAACCATTCTGCCAAAGATTGTTGGCATTTTCTTGGTATTCAGAACAATTTTCCACCCCCTAACTTGTACTGTATTCTTTATCTGTATCCAACCCCCCCCCCCCCCTATCAGCAAGATGATGTAAATAGAGGTAGAGGTAGGGGCTTTCAGAATTTTAGAGGATCTCAAAACTCTAGGGGTTTTAACAGAGGTAGAGGCAGAAATTTTTATAGACCTTACAATCGTTCAAGGAATTTAAACTTCTAGAGGGTTCGGATATTTTTGATGTTGTATATAGCTCCCCCCCTTTTCAATCCAGAACCCTTGATTTTTCTTTTTTTAATGATATTGGGGATTTTAACATTGGTCGTAACGATACAGTGTCCTATAGAAACCTGATGAGTTGTACCATAAACAATGCAAAATTACCTATAGTTAAACTTAATTTTGGTAAACATTCCTTTGATGCTCTCCTTGATTCCGGTGCTAATTTATCGCTCATTCAACCTCAAACAATCAAAATATTAAAACAATATACTAGACTTAATTTTCTTTCTAGAGCTGTTAAAATCAAAACTATCAACAATTCATCCATTCCTTTTTTTCAACGGTACAACTCAAATTCAAAATTCTAAACACCTGGTTTACTACTGTTTTTTTAATCACAAATGAGAATTGGCAATCTAATTATCAAATTATCCTAGGCTATGACTTTTTGAATCGCAACAAACTGCTTTTGGATTCTGCGAATCAACAGCTAGTCATGAATAATTTAACTTTCCCCTTCAACAATAAAATTCCAGATCCTTTGCTTACTCCAAATAAAAACTCTAATACTGATAAACTTAATTCTAGTACTTCTAATTTTGATAATTCCAATGTAAATAATTTTGATAATTCTGATCTTGAAAATGTAAACATAGATAATGATAATATATGCAATGATAATACTCCTACTGATGATTTGCACGATCCTGAAGCAGATAATTTGATTAATGATAACAATTCACAACTTTTAAATGACATTGTTTCGGTTGCAGAAGATTTTGATTCTATTTCCAATAATTTTGTAAAACCTGCTAATCAAGTCACTTTAAGACCCAATCAAGGCAAAATAATCAAACTTAAACCAGTGCATAAAATTAATAACTCACTAAATTATTTATTTTGTCCCAACAATAAAAATTCATCTTTAAAATTAGAATGTAGCCTCCACAAACCAAATAAACAAAATGTAATCTTAATGTATGTTCACAATAATAGTGATAAAAATATAATTCTTAGAAAAAAAACTAAGCTAGGCCTCATTAAACCTATTTCTGATGAACAAATTTCTTTCAATAACTGCAATGAAATCTACCAAGTTAATTCTCTCATATCTCAAGAAATGTTGGAACTTAGGAAAAATGAATTAAAACCGAATCAATTTCATTTAAATCACTTACCTGATACTGATAAAAAACGTCTTCTTAGCTTTTTGTTGGATAACTCTGCTGTTTTTTCTTCGTCTTATGACACTTTAGGATGTACGGATAAAGTCGTCCCTGAATTTAAACTTCTCCATAATTTTGCATTACAGACCAAACCCTATCCGATTCCTAAAATTGCTCAAGAATTTGCTCGTAAAGAAATTAATGATCGTTTAAAAGCTGGCATTATACAAAACTCTTCATCTAATTATTGTTTTCCTGTATTATTTGTACAAAAAAAATCCCTGCCTAATGATGATAAAAAAAAATTAAAGTTTAGAATGGTTATAGATTATCGTTTGTTAAATGCAATTACAGAACCTTTCAAAATTTCTTTACCTAGAATTAATGACGTTATTCAAAATATTTCAGGCAAAAAGTTTTATACAGTTTTAGATCTAAAATCTGCCTTTTTTCAAATTCTTTTGCAAGAGAAGGATAGACATAAGTTAGCATTTGCTACTGATTATGGGAATTTTGAACCAACTAGATTGGCGTTTGGTTTAGTCAATAGTACCTCATATATTCATACTTTAATTAATAATTGTTTGGACCCATTAAAAGGCAAAAATGTGCAATATTTTCTGGACGATATAATTGTAGCTGCAAATTCAATAGATGAAATGTTAGAATGGCTTCAAAAGGCTTTTGACAGACTTAAAACTTTAATTTAACTTTAGATCTAGCTAAAATGCAAATTTGTCAGGAAGTTATTACTTATTTAGGTTTTAATTTACACCAAAATGGTCATTCTCCAGCTCCAGATAACATAAACAAAAAAAATAAATTTTCAGTACCTACTAATGTAAAAGAAGTTCAAAGTTTTCTAGGAATGATAAATTATTTCAGACATTTAATTTTCAATTTTGCCCATATTATCCAGCCAATTGTTAATTTAACTAGAAAAGATGTAAAATTTGTTTGGAGTAAAGAATGTCAGGAATCATTTTTAAAAATCCAAAATATTCTTCTCAACAATCCAACGGTCAAGAATTTTGATGAGAATAAGGAAGTTTTTTTAGTTACTGATGCTTCTAAACATGCAATTTGTGGGATTCTTTTACAAAAAGACAACGATAAATTTTATCCTGTTGAGTTCTATTCAAAAAAATTAAATAAAGATGAATCTAACTATCTATCTATTAAAAGAGAATTTTATGCTATTTACTCTTCTATTAAACATTTTCATGAATATCTTTATGGTAGACAATTTAAAATTTTAACTGATGCAAAAGCTCTTATTTACCATATGAAATTAGAAAAACAATCAGAAATAATTGTTAGATGGATTATGTATTTACAAGGCTTCAATTACAAAGCGGAACATATCCCAAGTTTGGTGAATCCAGCAGATTTCTTGTCTCGAGTTGTTGACCCCCCTGACAACCATAACTTAATTGTTAATGCATTAAATATTTTTATACCTAGTAATGATTCCCTAACAACCGAGAATATCCTAAAAGAAGAATTAAACGATGAAAAACTTAAAGATATCAGAGAAAAAATAATAAATAATAAAATGTCTAACTCCGCCTACTCAATTAATCCAGGTAATAATTTGTTAATGATTGCTAAAAAGAAAATTAAAAGAGTCAATAGATCTAAAAAAATTTTAATACCTAAAACACTAATCAATAGTTGCATTGCTTTAGCTCATCAATCCCATTTTGGAATCGCCAAGACTGTGGAGATGGCATCAAAACACTATTTTTGGCATGGTATGGTCAAAGACATACAAAATTTTGTAAATTCTTGTGATCAATGTCTACCTCACAAAACTAAGCAAACTGAAACTAAAACTTCCTTTATTGCTAAATCTGATTTGGCTCCGGGTGAAATGATTGCTATAGATGTTGTGGGTAAACTTCCTAGGTCACATGATGTCAAATTTTTTATTTTAACAATTATTGATCACTACTCTAGATTTTTGGAAGCAATTCCTCTTGCTAATGTCACTTCATCTTCTATAATTAAAACTTTAAATGATTATTTTTCTCATTATGGCATACCCAAAATACTTCTTTCTGATAATGCTGGTTATATTAAATCAACTGAATTTAATGAATTTTTGAAATCTCTACGCATTAAGCACAGGCACTCTTCCATTTATTATCCGAAATCTAATGGGCTTGTTGAACAAATTAATCACTCTCTAAAAGAATCTGTGGCTTCTCTGGCTGATCAAGTAATTGAGTGGTCAGATAGACTTAAATATTTTATCCTCCATTATAATAATTCAAAGCACTCTGTCACAAATTTCACTCCGGCTAATTTGTTTCTTGGTAGGGATCTTAATTTACCTATAGATACTTTTCATACTCCTAAAGATGCTGATGAACCTCATATTTATTTTAAAAAGTTACAAGAGCATATTTCCAAAACTAGAGAAATGGTTAAAGAAAATGAGAAGAGATATTTTACTTAAAATGAAAAATACATCAAAGGTAGGAAACCTCCCAAATTAAAAATTGGAGACATGGTGTATTTAAAGAATTTTGTCCCTTCATCTACTTTTCAACCAAAAAATTCAGGGCCTTTTAGAATTTTGGAGACACGATGGAATGATAATTATGTCCATTCAGGATGTAAATGATTCTTCGGGAAAAAAAATAAAGGTCCATGTCAGCAAACTCATTAGAACAGGACAAAAATAATGTTTTGGCATTTTATATGGTTTTATCCTTTGTTTACCTTTTTTACAATTGTTAAATTTTAAACCTGTTTTTAAATTTTTATCTGTTTCTCCATTTTAAATTTTAATAATTCATCTTGATGAGATTCATTCTATTTTAAATATTGTGACAACTTATCACTTTTCATGCTTGGTTGATAAACAAATCAGGGACTTGCCAACCCGGATTTGTTCGGGATATGTTTGGTTGGCTGCCATATTATCCTAAATGATAACGAAGCATATTACATATTTATTTAAATGGTTTTAATAGTCAACAGATCTGTTAAACATTGAATGGTAACTTTTGATTAATTTTTTCAAATTCGGTTGTCACTAATTAATTTTACAAATATTATTATTAAAAAAAAAATCTAAATGAAGGGCACAACCTTATTTTATGAAAGCCTAACTATTTTTATGCTGAACGTTATTGGAAGTGATGTTATTTTTATATTAGGATCCTAATTATTTAAAGTAACTTATAATTTTATAGAGACAAAAAATATAAAATAAATAAAAAAGATATATAAAAAAATATAATAAATGAAATTTTAATATTTTCATAATCTCTAAAATGCACATGCCTTTTATGGTTCTAGTAGAGATTATATATTTTTTTTTAGAAGTTAAAGCAAGAGTTTCCTCTAGCCTTTTCTTAAAAATTTTCAATTTTGGGGAAATTTTGGTTTATCACACAAAGAGGGTCAACTCGGCCTAGCTTGGGGTTTTGCATAATTCACAAATTTTGCCCTTCCGACATTCCCTCATGGTGTAATCCATGTATAATTTCTAATATTTTGAAAATTTACCGTATTTTCCGGGAATAACGCCGCACCGAGTATAACGCCGCACTTGGTTAAAAATAAAAAAACTAGTTTAACGCCGCACCGGGTATAACGCCGCGCCGGGTATATTCCCACATTCATTATTAGAGCAATGAAATAAAATTATTAACTGATATAAAGTAAAACATTTTTATCTTAAATAAATAACTTATCTTTCTTTGTTGTACAGTTATTTCAATAAAACAGGAACCTCATCCATTCGCTGCGCCTCGATTCCCGTTAACTTTTGCTAAATTGATAACATTCAGTTTAAATTTTGCAGGGTAACTGCGGCGCTTACAACTCACATTTGAAGACTTATTTAACATAAAACTTACCGTAAAATACCGTTAATCCGCCCTCCCCAAACGTGACGAAAAATCGTAATATAATTAGAGGGGGGCGCTTACACGGGATTTTTCCGCAATCGTTTCACAAAATTTGCAGGGATGGGTCATGATAAATTGAATGAATCGTGAATCTTTGGATGAATCATGAATTTTGATTCTTGAAGCAATACTTGAAATAATTTACGCTTTTTTTGTTTTCTTTTAAACGTAAATTCTGTCAAAAAAAACACAGAAAAAAGAAGAAATTTGTCAAAAAAACCCCAAAAGAGCATGAAATCAATAAAAAAATTTCGAAAAAATGCACATTTCAAAAGATTCATGATTTATTCATTTCATCATGATTCATTCCTTTCTCAACCGTCTTTTAACATAATTTGTACTTTTTTAGAGACTTTTTGACGTAATTCGCGTTTTTACTGCAATCTTTCGTCGAAATGTGGGTTTTTTTGGCGATACCAGGGTTCGTGATTTTTTTGATTTTTTTAATAAAAATCAAAACAATCGGATTTTTTTGATTTAAATCAGATTTTTTTGATTTAAATCAGATTTTTTTGATTTTTTTAAAAATTGCCACACATTATTATTGTTTTATGACTTTTTGTTTAATTTAAATAATATAAAGTTTACATACATAGACATGCATAATATAAGTATTATCTATAACTAATAATACACAATTTACATAAATGATTCATATTATTTCAAGGTAAAATTTTTGGTTATGAAAAAAATCTTGATTACACAAAATGCATGAAAAACTACAAATCAGATGTCAAAAATTAATTCAACCTTCAATATTTTAATTAAAATAAGAAACATCTGCAACACATAAAAAATTTAAACAAAATTGGAAGTTTTTAACTAAGTTTTTAACTTTTTTAAGTGTTGACTGAGAAAAATAAGTTTAATTGCTGCCATCAAAATACTTAAGGCCAGAGGACACAAATTGAGATGCCATCACTAATCGACTGACTTCTCAGTAGTGTTGGAATTTACACAAGAAAATTTTGAATAGCAATTTTATTTTACTTGTGGAATATTTATCATCTTATAAAACAATAACTATTTAAACTCACTAATAAAAACTTGGAATCCCTAAATAAAAATTCAGCCAGACAAGGAATGCTACAGTGTTGCCGCATCTGGATATTTTTTTATTGGGAGATTCCAAATTCTCATGTGTATGTTTAAGTTTAAGAAGTAATTAATAAGTTAATCAGTATGTTCAGTGTTTTATATGATGATTGATATTCCTCAAATAAAATAAAAGTAAATTGTTATTTAAAATTTTCTAGTGTGAATTCCAACGTAATTGAGAAGTAAGTCAATTAGTGAATACCTCACAATTTGTGTCCTCTGGCCTTGAGCATTTCGATGGCAGCGGTTTAACAGTTTTATCTGTTGATTTCTAATTTCTGAAAGTATCAAACCAAAGGCAAAAAACATTTGTTCGATTGAAGCAGATAAATCTATTGCAGTAAAAAGCTAGTTGATCATTAATTCTCTTTTTAGTATGAGCTTTTTCGATAACTGTAACAAAAATACCTTCCACCATTTTAAAGGGCTGAGATCAATTATATTAAATTAAATAAATAAATTGGTGATTCAGATTTTGCTCAAATCCTTATATAGCAGGCTTCACCAAAGTACAGCACATAAAGTCATACAATTTTATTTTACCTCAACTTGCAAAAGTTTTTCTAAATACTGAGTAAATATTCAAATATTTAGTATATTTCTGTTTAGATTTCTTTACCGTTGCAAGATTATTTTATAATTTGATTCGAATGAAATTTGAAAGCATTTTTTTTCTAAACTTTACATTTATTTTACTTTTTTACTAAGCTTAAGCTTTATCTTTCTGAAAGTTGTTTGATTATATATGGTATATAAAACTAAATTATGTTAAAGCACATTATTATGTTTGTTTCATCTGAAATTTATTAAAAAATAACTTAAAAGAAAAACTGATTTAAATCAATGATTTTTTTAAAAAAATCAGTTGATTTAAATCGTGATTTAAATCATGATTAAAATCAAGCCGATTTAAATCAACGAACCCTGGGCGATACTGCGGCGAAATTCATTATTCATTCGGCGAAAAACGCACATTTCATCAAAGATTCATGATTCATTCATTTCATCATGATTCATACCATTTTCAATCTCCTTTGAGGGCGCTTTCTCGGGATTTTTTGAAATTTTCAAATTTTTTATAAAGTGGGGAGAGGCGGATTAACGGGAAATTACGGTATATCAGTAAATTAAAATCAATTTTAAGCATCAGATTCTTTAACCTTAACAATATAATTCCACGTGCATGTGTATCATGCACGCGAAAGCAACGAAAGTTTAGATTTGCCGATCTGTTTTCAAAAATTTTAAATTAATTAGTCCTATTTACAAGCCGCACCTAGTTATTGGCCGCACTTTTGTTTACAAAACAAAAAAATCTAGTTTAACGCTGCGGCGTTATTCCCGGAAAATACGGTATGTAAATGAGTGTCTATGATTTCCTCATATGGATATCAGTTAGATTTATTGCTTCAAATTTAGGACACATTTAATTTTTTTTTTTTTTTTTTTGATGATTTGTCATATTTTGATTGATCATTTACAAATTTATTAAAGCAATTTTATTTTGTCTTATCATATCTTCCAATCGTCAGTATTGTCCTGTGAAACTACATTGACTTTTGGTCAATTTACTTGCTGTAAATAGAAATTTCTTTTGATTGGAAATGCCATATGTAACATTGTTGTTTGAGTTTTTGTATTCTAGTGCTGCATCAGAATTTTACGCATATTTTTTTTATGTAAAGGTATTCACATGAATATACGTTTTTTTTTTCTTCTTTTCGTTTTCACTCACCCTTGGTTGTATTGAATAATGTTTGTATATATATTTGTATTCTAGATCAACATATTTTAACATGTTTTGTTTATCATATACTTTTTTAAATATAAAATTTTTTTTTATTGGGCTGTGTGGTCAAAGTGGTAGTCTTACACACAGTCCAATCGTTTATTCAAAACGTTTAATTTTTTTTCTATGCATATGTTTTATGCATTTGAGATCCCAGGATCTCATTCTTTTTTTTTTATTTTATTTTTTTTTTTTTTTTGTTAGAGGCTGGAGGTAATGCTAGGATGTAGGGATGATTTTCAGATTATTTTTTATTCTAAAAAAATTCAGATCATTATTTTAAGAAAAATTAATTAATTAATAGTCATTTCAAAAAAAAGTAATTTTAATTTGCCATAATTTCATTAATATATCTTATAAATCCAGTATTCTCATTTTATACATCGCAGCTTCCCTATTTGATATAATAGCAATATACAAAATAATATTTTTCTAAATTATTTTATTATTAATTATTCATTCTTAAAATTATATTAATCAGTCTTAATTTTAAATGTAGATCATTTTCAGGTAATTGCCCAGTCTTTTAGGCATATAATTCGCAATTTAAGCTTTTTCAAAAATGAAGCTTTATCTCCGTATTTTTTATATGACGATCGCTAACTTTTCTTTTTTGAGCATCACCATTTTCTTTCCCAGTACCTCCTAGAAGCAGGACATGAGTCATCAGGGCTCGGAATATTCCACGACATTCTGGAAGCTTCGTTTTGGTATAAATTTCCCGCCAAAATCTCCGGGTCCATCCCTTGATGACGCATGTTTGTTCTCAATCATTCCAAGCGTCGGGTGGTGCGAGATTCTGATTGGCTGAGCGCACGCGCGCTGCCGTGAGGGGGACGGAGATATTCTGATTTATTTGTGACTTTTAGAGAGACCAGCGTAGGCGATAGACGTACGTGGCCCGGCGCACCCCTCTCGGGGGTTAGCGTCGGGATAGAAGAGTCCTTTTTTTTTAAAGGTTATGCTACAAGAAAATTATTCTAACAATTGCTTTGCCGTAATTTGTTTTTAGAATTTTTTTTTTTTTTTTAATGTTTGTCCAGCCTCTCTCAGCAATCTGTAAATTAGCTCCATCGGTGATGTTGTGGACTCCAAGGTCCCCCAGCTAGTTTAAAATTCCAGAGGTTTGAACTTTTTACATACCATCAGCAATGAACTTCATCCTTGAGCTCATCGATAACATTTCGTCTCTGTAGCTGCCTGAGCAACGATACACCAGTCCTGAATTCTATCTGCGGCTGTAATTTAGCTCCATCGGTGATGTTGTGGACTCCAAGATCCCCCAGCTAGTTTAAAATTCCAGAGATTTGAACTTTTCACGTACCATCAGCAATGAACTTCATCCTTGAGCTCATCGATAACATTTCGTCTCTGAAGCTGCCTGGGCAATGATACACCAATCCAGAACTCTGTCTACGGCTACCATTTAGCTCCATTGGTGATGTTGTGGACTCCAAGATTCCCCAGCTAGTTTAAATTCCACAGATTTGATCTTTTTACGTTTAAGAACTTTGAGAGATACATCAAAAAAAAAAAAAAAAAAAGAGAGAGAGAGAGGAGAGACTATGAACTTAAATTTCTGTAATATGATCATCTCATCTGTATTAATATTTAATATATTCTACTTATGATGGTGGCCACCGAATCAAGTATGTTTACTATTTTCAAAAATAAAGTTCACTTCTGTATATGTTAAAGCTCTGTGTGTTTCATCCACGGGTGAGTTCTTTTTCATTTTTATTCCTTTTCAGGAGAAGAAGTATTTTAAAATTTATTATAATTTAAAGTAAATTTTTATGATAAGATTTTTTCCTTTTCACTTTTCACTTTTCCCAAGTGAATGTTTAACAACGCAATGTCATGCTTACGTTCTCGCGCTGCTGGTTGTATTTGAGGAGTTGTTTACTGGTAATATTATTGTTTTGGGCCGACTTGTTCGTTCCCACAAGTTTTGGCTGCTAAATATTGCTGGGATAGCGATTCCCCAAATACAACTTATAGCACACTATCTCAAGAACTGATGCACATAATTTCACAAAACTTTAGATTCAGTTACACCTTGATATAAACTCGAGATGTTTATTTATTAGTGTATATCGCCAAACCAATGGCGCTGCTATGCTGCATTATTCATAATTTCCACAATAGTTCTATCTCAAATTAATGTATGTATTTTTATAAAATTTCAGATAAAGTTAATCTTTGACATAACTTCGGGCTCATTACTATTTGGTGTAAATTGCTCAACAGATGATGCTGCTATGCTGCATTATTCATGATTATCGCAATAGCTTTACCTCAAGGAAGATTTTTTTTAAAAATCAAACTACAGCTTCAGACAGTTTCTGATATATATTAATGTTGTTTAGTTTTTGGTGTAAATTGCCCTATAGGTGGCACTACTATGCTGCATTTTTCAAGATTTCGTTATAGCTGATTAATTGAATGTTTTTTCAAGGTGTTGAATCTAAAATTGACCTCCATAATGTACAGTAATGTTGCTAAAACATGGGCAGTTTGCATTAGAAAAGTACAACTGCGATGACCCCCCCCCCCCCCAAATTTTATTACAAGTAACTATGTTCCAAATTATACTTTCCTATTGATTAAACTTTGAATTTTTGTAGTTTTCTAAAGCACAGTAGAAGTTTACCTCTGTATGTAACTGCTTTTGTTAATTCCTGTTAGTGAGCATTTTCTATTTGTAGTGTTCTGTTTTCATAACTTTTGAGTTCCACTCTTAGAAATATAAAATTACCATGTGGAAATATTATTGAATATAATTTCTAACTCAAGAATAGAATAACAGATTTCAGGGTAAACAGAAAAAAAATTACATTTAATTAAACTTTTAAAAAAAATATATATATATACATATATTTTTCTGGTTTCAGTGAGTAAAAATCTAACAGTCAATAAATCCTATGCTATTTTTTAGCTGCAGAGCTGAGTAAGCCAAAGTAAAACTTAGTTTTGTTTGAATTTAGATTATAAAACTAAATCAAAACTTTTTTGAGTTGAGATTGGAAAGTTATACCAAAACTAAACATATTTTATTAAGGAAATAAAATTATAATTCTAAGAAAAAAAAATAATGTAAAAATATACGTTTTTTAAACAAACAATGGAATTTTTTAATACTGATATTCATAATAATGACAAAACTGCAAGAATTTCTTTAAACTAGTATCATTTACTTAAAAACTATACTTATGTAAATGGAATGCATAATTTATTTCATTCCAAACTGCAGACATATTGGCTCAGGTTTTTACATTAGGTCAATTGGTAGTTAAACATGTAACTGAAAAATCATTTCAACAGAGATATAATATAACAACCAATAGAGTTTAATAAAAATTCTTAGGCTGTGGGAAAAAAACTAAACTTTTAAAAGCAGGCTTTGCTACTTTTTTTTTATTTTGTAATATAAAGTGAAAATAATTTTCATTTAATACATATAAATGGGAAAAAATGTTTATTATTTAATATTCTCTAAGAAAATATAATTTATTTGGGAGAAACAGTCATGAAAAATCAATTTTTCCAATTTTTCTGTTTTTTTCCGAAAAAAACCGGTAAAAAAACAGTTTTTTTCCGCCACTTATATTTTTCCGGAAAATTTACATCTCTAAGCAGAACCAGAAGAGACCGATGAAAAAAGACGATATAAGATGATATTCAAGCAATATGATTAAGAGACTCATTCAAGACCTGTTGAACTATATGTCTGAACATCACCTCAAAGCTTTTCCACTTCTTAAACAGCCAGATAACATGTACATTGCATGAGCACATACAATGGAAAAATAGACTAAAATTATTCTTAATAATAATAATAATATAGACTTAAATAATTACAATAAATAAGACTTAAATAATATACTGATTATGTTTTCAAGAGGTGTATTCTAATGTAAATATATATTTTGTAAAAAAAAAAAAAAAAAATTAATAAAAAAAATGAGATGGTACAGCACAAAACTGACTAAATTTAATTTGGCATTGCACAATGTTATGACTAACCATGCTAAACATTTTATACCGACTATAAATTCAATACATAATAGTAGTAGTAATGCATATCCGATTCTCCCTCTATACTGAACACCCCCATAATCTATTTGAACATTTTTAATGAACATTTTTGGTCGGTACCATGAGTGTTCAGAATGGAGAGAGTCCACTGTATTTGCTGTAGCAAATATGTATGAGAAATTAAGAAAAAAAAATTAAACCTATAACAATTTGGAAAATATTTTCCATATTTACCTGGACTTACAATACTTGATAATTTCATGCCTTTCCTCTCGAGAAAGCTCATTTTTTCTTTTTGAAAAAAGATCACACAAAATAAGTAATTTAGCTCCAGCTATAAAAATAAAATAAATGTTTCAGTCAAAATGAATGGAGGTATATTTTAAAAAAACTTAATTATAATTTCTAATAATAAAACTTTTTATTAAATTTTAAGCCCTTCCTGCAAATTGTGCTACATATGACACATGCTGAATTTACCGTAGTTCAGAGGTTTTTAATTGACGACGTTTCCATTCTTTTTTATTCAATATGCCAGTGGATGATGCATGTGATGCAAATAGGTGCTGTCGCCATGTGGTTTTGGCACCAGAAAAAGAAGCAAACAGTGAACAATTTATATTTTCCCCTTTGTGTTGCTCAATAATGAATATTTTTGTTATTTTTGTGTGAAGAAAAGAAGATGATTACACTGAAAAAAAAAATTGCAGTTGTGTTTCTAAGTATCTTGAGAATAATATATCATGATGGTAACACACTGTAGAAATGCTATCTTATGTACTACTGTAAAAATTGGTACGTGCCAAATGATGCATTGACAAGTTTCATTTTTCCATAGTGGTTGAAATGCATATTTGTTTATTCACCATCATAAATGTATTCACCTATGTAATAATTGAAAAGTGATTATTTCCATTTTTATTTAAAATATAATATGGCATTGAATGATACAAATTATTTTGAAGCTTTTGCAACAGACTCAGGAAAAGAATCAACATCATGTCACAAACAACAAATTGTTATAGCGGATTCGGATAACTCAGTAAACTCTGATACCAAAGATGTTACATCATAGCTTTTATGTGTAAGATGCAGGAAGAAGAGACAACTTGGACATATATGAATGTGAAAAATGTAGTGTGGAGAACCAGATTTCTGGAAATAAATTTCACATGATAGTAGTCGCCATGGTATCCAGATCTAACGGTAAGGATCACGTGCATTCTCCTTCTTACTGATGACATCAGCTGGACACCAATGTTCGTCTCCTAGGCTCTGACTAGTGTTGTTTATGCTGTCCTTTTATTATTGGGAGCAATTCTTTTCAATAAAACGCCCCAATATTTGATGATAAATATATTTTTCCCATTATGTATATTTTTTAAGGAATTGAATATTAATATTATTATATGAATATATATATATACAGTAGACTCCCTCAAATCCACAAAGCTTGGGACCAGGGGTTGTGCAGATTTTAGAATTTTGTGGATTTCTGGTCATTGATTTGGTTACATTTTTTAAACATTAATTTGATTGGTAGTTAAGCATTATAATAAATGCATATAATAAATTGAAACATTAGAATAATTTAGTAAAATATTTAAATAAATAAATAGTTAAAAAGCAAGTAATTATCACAAAAAAAAGTTAAGTAAAATAAAATATTAAAATAAAGTAAATAATTAAGATACAATAGTAAATATAAATAATGATGAGAAAAGATCAATTTTTTTTTTTATAAAGGAAAATATTTGTCTTTGATAATAAACAAAACAAGCTTGATTAATTTAAAAATATTCATTTTATACAGCAAAAATTATCCTGCAGCTTGAATTATAAACACTACCAAGCAAATGGTCATTGAAAGTTATATTATGCTGTGACTACGATATGATAATGATTAAATATTCATCGTAATTAGTAAACTGGATGTAAATCCCAAATTCGTTACATAACTAGCAGGGATACGAAAATAGTAATAGAACTTTAAAATAATAATTTTATATAGCAAAAATTATACTGCCACGCGAATTACAAAAACTACCGAATGGCCATTGAAATTTATATTAAGCTGCAACTATGATATGATAATGATTATTTCGATTAAATATCGATCATTGTACGTCAAAGAAACATATTATTTAACACTGCAGAATTTAAATTGAAAGACATTTAAAAAAAGGGAAGAAGTTGAAAATGATTTAAAAATAGATATTGTTATAGAATTTTTTGTTATGTGTTAGCTGCTGACTTCAGTGTTATCTTTAATTTCATTGTTTACATCTGAAAAAAAATGTGCAGATTTCTGGTGTTCGTGGATTTTAGGGAGTCTACTGTATTTTAAATACATATATACAGCATATATGCATTATTATAAACTGACTTAATTCTTTACGTCTGTAAAATATCATGGAATAAAATATACATTTATTACTTATCAGCTAATGTAGTATAAATTTAGTTTTAAGTATCAAAATATTGCAATAAGGAAAAATTTCCAAGGGAATAATAGGCAAATAATTAATAATCATAAGGAAATCTTCTTCCCCATTCTGCATTTCAATTAATTTTACGAAAGGTTCTTTGGATCTTTGGTAACCAATTGTCCATTTTTAAATTTAAAACCATCATTAATTAAGTGATTCCTTAATCCTTAGTAATTTTAAAACATGGGGAATATCACAAAATACCCATATATTTCTCTTTTCAGATGATGAATTTTTCATCGCTGAATTATTTGGCAATATATTTAAATCACTCATGAGTTTTCTATCTGATAGCTCCATATCGCAGACAAATCCTTTAATTTTGAATCCAGTTTTTTCAACAACTAGAATTGTTTCTATCAGCAGGTCCTCTGTTATTGCTTTATCAAAATGATAAAATATTGGCTGCATCCATTTTCCAATTAAACTTCTTATAATTATAGCTTGTACATTACTATGCGGTCCCCTAATTATTTCATCAGTTTGATCAAAACATAGTTCACTCTTAACCTTCATTTCATCAAAGCTAAGAATGACATATTTTTCATATTCTTGAAACAAAGTTGCTTGCGCTTTTAAAATACCCTGACTCAGATTAATAAATCTTGGTGGAACTGAAAATTGCCTAAGATGCCGCTTTATGGTAATTTTGCCAGGAATAGGAAATTTCAATACATATCTAACAAATATCCTAGCTTTATTAGAGATGCATCTTAGAGTAAAGGCCTTAGAAATATCTTCAGGAGACCGATTAGAACATCTTCTCGTGTTACGAATTGGTGCTGACTTTCCGAAAAGTACCTCTTATTGCCTGATACTTGTTCTTTAATTGCATTAATTCGTTGTTTGCAGTATTCAGTCGTTCATTTAATTCCATCACTTGTAAGCTTAAATCTTCATTTTCTTTTTCCAAAGATTCTAAAGCAATACATAATTTTTCATTATCTCATTTACAATTTTTTGTTTTTTCTAAGTTTATTTCTCGGTTATTTAGAGGATTTTCAGCATTACCTTTATCATTAGTTATTAATAAAAGTTCATTTACTTCTTTTACGAACATTGTGCTTTTCTACTTGCATTTTCCAATCATCATTAAGCATATCAGGATTTAAAACTGCACTATATGCAGGCAAACTTGAATGAGGAATTACATCTGGTTAGAGAATAAATTTCTTGGGAAAATTTAACAATAAATTCTTCAAATCTCGCAAATAATCATTTTCATCAAAATGAGCCAAACACACTCAGGCTATGTGCACAGAAAACAAATCGGCTCATCGACAATTATTAATCCATTTCAATCTGATTTCTCTGTCCTTCAGAAATCTATGGAATTTAATATTTGATTCCTTCTGTTATCGATCGTGATGATTACAACCAGCTATTGCATAGCAAACCATGATCAGCAAGTAAAAAATTAAATCATAAAGAAAAAAATAGTAGCACACACATACAGCCATACATTGATTTCAAAGATAACTAAATTAACTGATCAGTATTAAGAAAAAGGGCACGCGTGGGTATGATTGCACTCTGATGTCCAGATGAAATCAGAGGAGGAAAATGCTACTGCACATCCCATGGTGATCCCTACCAAGCATCTAGTTACTGTGGTAGTTGCTAATGCATGGAGTGACTATATACTGACTTAAATCGACCTTAAATTTAGGCAGAATTGAAATTTTTTAATTTTGAGTTATTTTTCACAATGTGGTATTATTATTTCACAAGCTTTCAAAATTTTTTGCCTGCAGTAATAAAAAAAACTAAGCAGGAAGGGGTTAATATATGATTAGCAAGAGAAAAACATGTTTAACAAACTAATATATTAAGGAAGCTGGAAAAAAGGATTTGAAATTGACAAAATTTTTAATTAAACAGAATTGAGTATGCAATAAATTCTTTGCAAGGCGGACTCTGTGTAAGATGGAAATCTGCCTAATTTGGAGAATTTTTCAAGTCCCTGCGAATCCATAAACATAGAATAAAATTTGTGTAAGGCCAAATATTGTCTACTACAAAAAAAAAAAAAAAAAAAAAAAAAAAAAAAAATTCTTAGTCCCAACTGATTCTATCATATATATATATTTTTAAACAAAGAATGAGCTTCATATATTTATTATGTGCAAATCAATTTATTTTTTGAAATTTCTGATTTGTAATTTTTAGTAACAATAAGTTAAGATTGACTTATAAAAACAGTTAATATATAGCCTAACTTACAATCAGCTGTTTTGTTTCAATGAAATTTATCTCCCTCAAGTATTTAGTACTTTGTGATACACCTAAAAAGAGTTCATGGTTTTTGTTTGTCATCTATCCACTTAAATTCATCTATTGGCACACTAACTTCCATAAAAAAGATCAGACAACATTGAAATTTAAATATAATGCTGAGACACAAACGGATGCATTGTTGAAATTTTAATAAGCTATATGCTCTAACATATTCCTATTATCTGCAATCTATGGAATACAGTAAAACATGCAAAGAAAATTTTTAAAAGACTGAGAAAAAAAAATCTGTTTTAGACACACCATCACTTAAATAAGTTGATTATATTAATGTCTATTGTCTATTTATTTTGTGCCAGCATTTCAAAAAATATCAAGTTGGAAATAATTTTATATTAAAGAGAATAAATGAATAAGGTGAAAAAACAGTGAATCAGAAATAAAATTTTGAATCAAAATGTGTACTTTTTATAATTGCATTTAATTTTTAATAATTTTTGTTTTTAATTATTATTATTATTATTATTATTATTATTATTATTATTATTTTTTTTTTTTTTCAAGTGGTAAGTAATAAACCACTACCAAGTTGTCTAGAGGCAATAAAAATTTTTCAAAACAGATGTGTACAATAAACAGAAATTTTTTGAAAACTTTCATCTACAGTACAAACTTGAAATATCTTTTTGTGCAATTTATAGATCTTCTAAATTATCATCAGAAAGGGATGAATGAAATTCAGATCGATTTTTAAGAATTAAATTGAATATCAGTTCACACTTTGAATTAATGTGTGGAACACTCAATTTCTAAGCATTACACTAGATGTCATTTCAAATAGTTGTTCACTAAAGCTATTTTTTTTTATTTTTGGATTATAAAAGATGGTATTTCAACACAAAATTTAGATCAAGCTTATCAGCAAAACGCAATGAATTCTCTCATAGCAAATTAAACATTTTTATATTCACAAAACAAATAAAAAATTATGTATGTATAAAAGCAGAAAACACAATTAAAAAAAAGAAACTATCCTTCAAATTAGGAAAAATGCCAACTCTACTAATACACATAAATAAAAAATTAAGCAAAAAGTATTTTAAATTGCTTACCAACAGCACTTTCTCGAAGAGCTTGTCGAATAACATAACACAGTTTTGCTGGTTCCAGCAGATTGTCAGCTTCTGTAGTACCATTAGGTACAGAGCCATTAGGTATTGCTGAAGAGGGAGAATCTTGGTTTGCATTTTTGCCACTAAAGTAATCAATGATTCGCTGAGCACAGGCATGCATTTCAGTGACTAATGTTATTATTTCTGAAATATTAAACACACTATAACACACACACAAACAAACAAACAAACAAAAAAACTTGTAAAATATAAATTTTATTATTTTTTTTTTTTTCAAAAATGATTAATATGAAATTATATAATATTTATCATGAAATAAACAGGTTTGAAAATTTTCAGAAAGAACAATTCTTTTTAATATGACTACATTAAAAAAAAAAAAAAAAAAAATTAAAGGAATAGGTATGAGAAAATCAGCTGCTCAGGTCTTAAAAAAAAAAAAAAAAAAAAAAAAAAAAAAATATATATATATATATATATATATATATATATATATATATATATATACAGTAAAGCATCGTTTATACGACGTTTACATTTATACAATGTTTTAATGTGGTCCCAATTCGTTCCTATTCATTTCAATGTAAAAATATTACGACGCCCAAAATTGGTTATGCATTGATTTTTCGATTTTGTAAAGGAGGTTTATTTTTGTTCATTTTTCTTCTGTATTTTAAGAACAAGTGGAAGTTTGCAGCTATGGATGACACCAAAATGCGTGTTTAAATGCACTCCACATTATAAAAATGTGGGCTGCTGTTCGATTAGTCTGAAAAATCAGCTTATGTGAAACAGATTACACTGGGAGGGGTCATTCTTTTTTTTGAGAATGGTCACCATTCCCGACCTGTTTTAAATTGCAAATAGACTATCCTTCTAACTGTTATCAGTATTAGCGACTTTTAGTTGGCTACGTGGGTTTTTTGTCTTTGACTTTAAATGGAAAGGAAATGATGTACTGCAAATGAGGAACCTTTCAGTGAAACATAAATAAAGGTACGCAAATTTAATTTGCTTACTAATTCCCCCCCTCCCCCCTTTTTTGTTGGTTTTTTATTTTTTGTTTTTGTTTAATTTACAAATTTATGCAAATCAGCACGTTTAACATTAAAATTAAGTGAAAACAACATTAATTCTAGTTTTAGAAGTGAAAATCAATTATATGTTGTTATCGTTTATACAACGTTTTTTGGTAATCCCTTCGACGTCCTATAAACAATGCTCCACTGTATATATTTACTATGACCTTTCTACTTTTTGGATGAAGAAAGCTGTTTTCAAGAAATCTAATCTTAACAAAATAATGATATATTTTTTAAACTTACGTTGTTTAAGAGCGGAATTTTTGAGGAACAGCTCACAGAGGTCTCTAAAAGAATCAAATCCAGGTAAATCAGCCGTAGCAGCCAAACAGTTTCTAGCGGTCTCCTCTTTGAGATCAGATGGCAGACACTCACTGTATAAATAATGTAATATTGTGAGCAATACATCTTCTGGAAGATTATCCAAAGGATTAGGAGTAGAATTCCAATCGATATAATGATTGACTAGCTTCAATACAGTTTTGTGCACTTTAAACTAGAAAGAATATATGAAAGTTTAAATGTCAAATGAAAATCATTAAACTAATGATATATTTTTAGATTTAATATGGTATATGTATTATTAAAAGCAAAAAATCACAAGTAAATCACAAGGGATAAGGGAAAAGAATTCCATTAGAAACATGATATTTTTCTATTTCAGACAAATTCCAATTTCTGAGGTTTTATTATTTTATTTACTTGTCACAATAACAGCCGTAAGATTGTATAAGCAACAATATTTTAGATCAGTAAATCAGATTCATGTAACAAAGAAGGGAGCTGAAAATTAAAACACCTTTCACTGTCTGACATTAAAAGAGAGATTAAATAAAATTACAGAACACAATTCATGTCTTGCAAATCTCAGGTACAGCTTATATCAAGAGAATTTCACCTTACTTACAGTTAGAATTTACAGATTTCAAAGTGATTAGCGTTAAATTTTGGGGAAAGACATCAGCAGGCTTTCTCTCTTCCATAAGATGTTGGGATTTTATGCTTATTAGTCAGTCTAGAATTGTAATTTCTCCTCGCAAAAAACTCCAGTGTTCCTGTTAAAATTGCTAATGAGGCAAACAAAAATACATTTAATGCTTTTTTATGAATCAAGAACAAGAAATTTTGTAGCCTCTATACAACCTTGTCCTGACATGACATTGTCAGCTGCTTTTGGCATGTATATATTTCTTGCCTACAGCTATCCAAGGAGGTATAAGAAATTACTGAGGTGGCACTTGAAGATGTCTATTAAAACAATATTTCTATCAAGTGATATCAAAAGATACTATTTTAGCTTAAATTCATTCTCTAATTTTAATCGTTCCTCCACAATTAATTTTTTTGACTTTCCATACAATAATTGTCAAATTAATTCAGCTATTTTGTTTTCCACCAATTCATTCTAGATCAAAAAATGTACATATGGTATACCTATTTCTAACATGAGGTGTCTTTAGACACCCTACAGTTTTCAAAACAGTATCTAATTTTAAACCATTTTACATATAAATATTAACACTATTTTACAGTATCATATCAATTAAAATCAGATCCAAGAAGTCCAATTTTGACTGTAACGAAAAATACAGAACTTGTTGCCAAACTTTGATATTTGTTTATTTTCTGCCATGTTGCATTTTATTGAGATTATTGCAGTGCCTAGTTATAAAAGAATTAAACAGTGTGTTTTATTTTCCAGTTCAATATACATAAATTTTGTTTTCATCCATAAAAAATTTAGAATGTACTATTTTTGGACATACTGTTGAAATTAGCATCGCAAGTATGAAAGTAGTAAAACTGTAAGGATAGTAAATATACTTTTTTATAAAAAAAGTTCAATAATCTGACTATTTTTTTCTCTAAAATAATAAGGATAATAATTATAATAACAAAATAAAGATAAAAATAACTCAAGAATACCCTGAAATTAATGAAAGTTTGCATTCTGAAAGTGAAAATAAGTAGAATGATTCTTTCGATAAATTTGCTTTGGATCAAGGGTATGAAATACACTCATTCAAAGCAGTCAAAACTGTTATAAGCTAGAGATAAATATCACAGTGGATGAACAAATTACCCCAATGAAAGCTAACAGTAAGTTTATCTAATACAGGCAGGTAAATTTGGCATAAAATTTTGATTGACATCTGATGTGAAAAGTAACTATATTTAGAGTAAGTTTCCATACTTGGAGAAACATGAAAGGATACCGATTTCAATTTGATACTGAGTAAGTCAGTTTTTTAAAAACTGGTTGGACTATTTAGTGGAAGTGGCATTAGGATCATTATTTGTTTCACAACTCATTCCCTAGAAACAGACCTTCCCGCATCACTGCCCCCCCCCCCCTTCTCTCCAAATATATAAACTTTAGTTGAAATATCTGCCAAAATAAGAGAAAACAAGCCAATATGTGCAAAAAAATGAAAGGATAAAATGGAAAGCTTTACAATACCATTTTATGTATCGAATAATTGTTCTCTAACAATGAATCTATAAAAGCAAACTGAACAAAAAAATGCTTCTTAAGTTGAGGACTAAGTTCAAGACTTTTTCTAAGTTCAATCTGTAATAGTGTAAAAAAATAAAATATTTGACAGAAATATCAAAGCACAATATATTTTATCAAAGCTCAAAATTAGGATTCGATATGACTAGAAAGTATAAAGTGAAATGTAAAATATAGATGGCCTATGTACATATTTTACAATAGCTTTGATTTAGCCAGAATAAACACACGAGCTCTGTACAAAAAAAATGACAGGTGAAAAAATTCCATAAAGAGTATTTTTAGCACAGTTATGAGGAAAACTTGCAGTGGAATATAAAAAAAAAAAAGAAGTATAGAACATTCATCATTGTCGAGCAAAAACCACATCCTTTTCAATTAGACAAAAAATTGCCAAATAAAATATTGCTCATGGAATAGAGCAATGGGAACATGCTAAAAGTGCTTAGTAGAGCAACCACTGATTTGTAAAAACTGTGATATTGAATTTTAAAAAATACATATTACAATGCTGTTTTTATTATTACTGCTCATTTATAGAAGATTGAACTTTTATATGTGTGACTTAAAGTTTTTAAGTTAATAATATTAAAATATTTGATATCTTTCTAGTACAAATATAAAAAGGAAAAAGATAATATTTTTTAAACTATTGTTCCTACTAAAGTAAAACATGTTTGATTACATCTCTGTATATTTATATTTTGTAGGTTGGTGAATTAAGCTAGAATTCATAACTTGATTATACAATCTGTAATAAATAAGCATTAATATATCAATAAATATACTGCTCAAATTATCTATATTTAATTGATAATTTGAAATCACAAAAGTTTTAGCAATTGTTTGCTTTCAAATGCAAAAGTGTCAAAATATATGTGCACAAAATATCAATAGAAATAATATTAAATCAAAGAATAGCAAAGCTATCTTTTCTTTCAACACAGGATTGAAAGAAAATTTTTATATTGCTACTAAGACAGACTTATAAATTATGTTTAGAAATTTAACTATGCTCTAACAAGTACAGCAGCAAATTTTCCACCATTTCATTCTAACATGAAAAATATTGAGTTTTGAATTTTATAGAATGTCATTGTTTTCCAGCACTAAAAAATAATCTCTTCCTAGTTCTTGAAAGCATTGAAATTTCATTAAATTTCAAAGTAGCACAACTTGATGAGTTTTGGTCATAGAATAATGTAATTTTTACTATGAGTGTCAGAATTGAGAGAAAATGTGTAAATGATAGTGTTTCTAAGTAATTTATAGGACCCAGGCACTACATAAAAGTATTAAAAATTTAACCTTTTGAAAATTAATGTTATGAGTACTTCACCAATATAATCTTTAGCCATATCTTATTTTGAACATTTTTGAAATTTACATTGTTTATTTTTTTTACCTGTGTAGATACATAACAATGTTTCAACCTTTTTGGGACTCCCTGTGTATATACATATATATAGGATGACAGAGCCAATAGTTGATCAAATAAGTTCAGTACTATAGAGTTTTTATTATTTTTCCTTCCTTTTAAGTTTTAAAAGTAAACTAACATATTGCTAATTGCTGCGAATTTTAATGAATGTCCTATAATGGGCAAAAATGAAATCTGCTGAAATTTAATAGCAACAAAATTTTAAGTAAATAGATCTTTTAATTACCATTTTTGCAGTAGCTGATCAGTTGAAGAAATCAGTTCAAAATTTCGAAATTAATCTTTAAAATATCATACTTAAGCTGTGATTAACAATAATTCATATAAAACTGTTATTTGAAATATGCAAGATAGAAGTGGGTTATTTTAATTTACCATAATTATTTATAACTAGTAATCAAAAACTAAATGTATACATTTTCTAATAAAAAAAACTCATAAAACTGTTTCTTTTTTCAGAAGGCAGTGAACAACAATATGACAAATGCTCCAATATTCAAACAAAAATATCATGTCTAATGCCATGTTCTGCCTGAAATGTTTATTTTAAAAATTTGATCAACTACTGGTGCAGTCACACTATACATATATTTTTATTTGGCATTGAGAATATAATTGATAAAATATTAATTTATGCAGCACAGAATCGACTTTAATGTATTTGGACTGGATAGCCATAAAATTTTTATTGTATGTAATATTCATAAAGCATATTTCATACAATAAAAAATAGCATACATAAAGCAAAATATAAATTTTAGTCTTATTTATAAATGAAACCACTTTATTTTTTTTATTTACAAAAATAGTTAAGAAACTGATACAAATCTATCTGAATGAGGTAATTTCTTGATTTCTTTAAACTGATCTAACAACATATGAACATATACTTTAAAAATAATTCTTCTATAGATTTTGAAACATTTCAACATTGACAGACCTTGATATCCCATAAGTCTTAATAGATAACTTTATTTTCAGTTACAAGAAACAAAACATAGCAATTTTTAATTCATATAACAGTTCATGAGCATTAAAATGAACAATTATGATATAACATTCTGATCAAAGTTTAAATTTCCTTTGCATTAAAATAAAATGTATGTACGAAAAGATTTAAAAATAAATTTTATTATTTTTTTTTATATAAATTCAATACATAAATAAAATAATTAGTTAAATCAAAGGATATTTTTTTTACCCTTAAATAAATAGTGTGAATTTAAATAATAAAGAAATAAAGACATATACATATATACCTCTTTCCCATTGTTTGCAATTATGGAAAGATCTGAAAAGTAACCTTCTTCTAAGGCACAAAGAAATGAAAATGGAAGATAGTGTTTAGAATTTGGAGACAGCACCTAAAACAAAGATAATTTATAAATACAGTTGCATTGAAGGCATTGGGTATTAATTCAGAAAACGCACTACATGACTCTATTGAAAATAAAAAGATAATGAGCATTAATAATTTATTTTCTTTGGAATGATTTTTTTTCCCATTACAAGCTTAGGTGTATGGTGTATTTTGTCGGACGATTATCTTAGCTATGGGATATAGGCCCTAAGGGGTGGGTTGCCCTCCGTGGGGGTCTTTCTAAGGGAACCTAACCCGTATTTACGCAAGGTTCGAAGAAAACCACGGAAAACTTCGAACGGTTAGGCCGACGGTTGCGATTGGGTTCGAACCCAGCACCTACCGTCTACCAGTTTGGAGGTCAGAACCTCGCGGCCACTGGTGGAGTCCATTACAAGCTTAAAAATAAATAAATAAATCGATAGTAACTAAATTTTACATTAATTCCATCATAAATATTTTGTGGGTTTCTGACTCTTATTTCCTCTTATGTGAAAGGTTGTCATGCATAAGAAATACTTTCCCTACTTATTGTGAAATCCCATTTTTTACAGCTATTAATTTAGAACTAGTTTTACAATAAAAAATGTTATATATTATCTTTAATTTACTGATATAAATACTATAAAATTATTCGAATCTTGTATATTTATTTCAAGCTATTGAAATTCAAAGAAAAGGAAAAATGTACCTAATATCCACATAGATAAGAATATGTACATATTTTTTAATGAACTTTATATTGTTGATTGCACAAAATTCCACCATCACTGTTTTTAGATTTTAGATGTAAAGCTGAAATATCTTAAGCCTTCTCCCCCTCTTAAAATGAGGCATTTGGATGACCTATAGCATTCAGAGTCACATGGGCAGAAGTATCAGCTAAAGTTCCAAGAATGTTGTTTTTTATTAACAAAAAAAAAAAAAAAAAAAAAAAAATAATAATAATAATATATATATATATATATATATATACAGTCGAGTCTCTCTTTAAGAAACTCCATACATCTAATTTCTCTATATAATGAATTTTAAGTAGGAAAGATCCCCTTTTCCTATGATTACATTAAAAACAGTCTCTATATACCGAAATATCTATCTCCATATAACGAATATTTTCATAAAATGCTCTTTATTTATTCCGTTTTAAAAGAACTTCGAAATTACATGGAATCAATTTTCCATCACTTATTTCTGATTTGTGGTTCATTGCTGAGTTTTTATATTACATCTATCTTTGAATCTACTTGTTCTCCAACAAATTAATCCCCCCCCCCCCTCCTCCCAGACACTTTTCAACATCCTTCTCAAAATAGTGTCAATTGGATTGTTACACATATAAGAGAGGGATCAATTGGAGTAATTTTTGAATAAGTGGTGAATTTTAATTTTTGTGGGGTTATTGCTAAAATTTGAAAATTTTTTCGAGAGTGTAGCAATTTTGAAATCAAAACACCAAATTAATTTTTGTTGACAGATTTCTTCGTCTAAAATTAATGCATGTCTTCCTTATTTGATTTTTATTTAGCTTTCAAATAAATGTCTTTTTTCTTTTTTGAAACTGTTTAAATATTAAAAAATAGAATATTAAGATAATATTTATAGCTAAACATTTCAAATTGTCAATTAAATACATCAAAAATAACAATTATTCAAAATTTACACATTAAATAAGAATTTTAACTTGATTCTCTATACAACGAATTTCTCTATATAACAAATTTTTTACTGGAATGGTGGATTTTGTTATATAGAGACTCGACGGTATATTTATTATTATTTTTAAATATTTCTTAGATAGAAACAGGAAACTTGATAAATTTATCTTTATTATATGTAGTTATAACAGAGATATCTTACTTTTTAACTAAATATCACCAATAATCATTTTGTATATATATATGCCTGAATTTAACAAATTAAGTCTATTCCCTATTATTGATAAAATGGACTATTATATTATATATATAATGGAGTATTTAGTAATTTCACATTTTACCTCTCTATATAACACAGTAATGATTACAGACTTTTGAGATAAAATATGTTTTATATATATATAAGGGCTGCAATCATGAAGAATGATTTTTTCGAATTTTTCAAATATTAGTGAAAATGAGTTAATTATTCTTTAAAAATCTTTTTTTCATATAAACAAAAAAATTTTGAAATGCAAGATGCAACAGATATTCAAATGTCAATGTTGCTGATTTTATGAAATCCTTTTATTCATTCTTACTAGCTGAAATTAATGTCTGATAGAGATGATTAGTACATTTAAAAAAAAAGTCTACTAGCTGCAGCTATGATGGTAATATTACCTTTGTAGATTTTTGAAGGAAAGACAGAGATTGAAACTGGAAGTACGACATACTGGATTAGGATGTGGATAAAATAGAAATCCAATCCTGTTAATTGTTTTGCCGTATGATGAAAGTTTTAAACAGCTCATTCAGGTTTAGAGAAATAGCAGCAAAACAATGCTTCATATTACCCTTAACAGTTTAAAATAAATTTTACCTGACAAATACTAAAAAATACATCAAGTAGAAATCGGAGAAATGTATGTAAGGTACAGAAAGACTAAATATATAGTGAAATATCTCTAAGACCACCCATTAAATCAGAAAAAATCGGTCTTTCAGGGAGGTAGACTCTAAAGGGAGGTAATGGTTAAAGCAAAGTTTTTTATTAAAAGGATATTTTTTTTACCTTGCTCACTTAAACCATCAGTTTTTCTAGAAAGATATAGTATGAACACTTTAAGGGTATTATACCCTCTACCTTGAGTGTATACCTTCTGTTTTAATTACGACTACACCATTAATTTCAATGTGCATAAATATGGAAATTTTTTTTGACTTGCCTACTTTTGTGCATTTAATAACAAATGTTATTTTAGTAGGAAATTAATTGCATGCTTTTACAACACACCAATACTGTTCTAATTTATTGTAAAAAAAAAAAAAAAAAAAAAAAAAAAAAAGACAAATATTTTCAAGCATAGATACAAACTATGAAAGTTCCCAGGAGCACATGTCTTTCCTAAAAATTTTCAAAATGGGCAATACTGCTTTTCTAACATACTTTCTGTGTGTTTTCTTTTATTAATTTAAAGACCTGGGTATAAAGAATGGTAATTTTTTATAATTTTTTTATGTAAGATTATTTAAATATATCTAGAAAACCTTTTAAAAGTAAAATATTTATTGGTACTTTTATTTCAGCTGGGCAACAGTGATAACTCATGAAATCTTGTTTTAATTCATGATTGATAAAGAGGCAATTAAAATCAAAAGTAAGCTTTGGTTTTAGTAGAAAAGATACTTATCAATAACTTAGAGTAAATTCATTCAAAAATGTTAAATTATCAGTTGATATTAAATGAATCCAAACATATCTTTGTGTATCTAAATGTGTTTATTTTAAGCTTTTAAATGCACAACAATTATAAAAATGTTTTTAAGAGATTCAAATAAATGTATTAGGACATAAAGCATATATTTTAAATACTATTTATCGTGAAATTTAATAAAATTTACCCTTTCACACTGTAACACACACCAGCCTTCATATGCAAGATGTAAAGTATCTTCTTTTGGCTGGTCAACCTAAAAACAATAACGAAAAGAATTTATTTTTCAGAATAGAAATATTATTTTAAAATAAATGGTCAAGTGCGAGTATTACTTGCACTCAAAGGATTCCGTACAATAAACATATGTATTATTAACCCCTTGGGGATGAGCAACTGGTATATGTGCCACTTAAAATTTTCAGAATTCTTCATTATTCCCACCAGTTATTTTTTATTGTAAAGTTTATCTTATTTAATTGGAGCATTTTTGTGATGCAACTATAGAAAATTTTCTGTTTTTAAAAACAGATGGAAAATGATTAAAAATTATGCAAAGTGTTTTCATTGTGAAGGAGTGAACTATATTATTAAAACAAAACTGTTGCTGAAAGAACAATAAGACTTTGTAAAAAAAAAAAACTATACTGAGTACAACTGGTTATAGCTATATATACTAGAAAAATATGAATGGGTATACCATAAAAGTTTAAAGAGATATGAAGCCTAAATATATCAAATATTACTATCCTGTATAAGAAGCTCACAAATTTGCAAAACCGCTTTGGTCCGTGACACATTTTCACAGATATGTATTTAATTAACTTTTAAATACACAAGAATCGTAATGAGAGACCCATTCAATGCAAACTAATTATGAACCCCATAGTATATGAAGGGTTTGCATGCATAAAGAATTTAACAAAAAAATTATTTTGATACCAAAAATCTTGTAACATAGTGGCTACTATATTCAAAGAAAGAAACATTTTGCAATAAATAAAGCAAATAATGCTTTAAAAAAATCTTGGTACTAAAATATATAATTTTAATTTTTTATGCATAAGAGCCCTGATTTATGTGATTAATTCTAACTAAATTAGTATGTTTGCAACAGTATGAAATTTATTTGTATAATATTGCTACTAGGTATTGCATTACACAAACATATTGTTAAAAGTTGTTAGTTAGGCTTTAAAAGCCAGTGTATGCAAGTACGCCGCCCCCATCATTATTTATGTCGAAACCGTCCCTATCTTTAAGGGGTAATATCTCAGCTAATTACCAACAAATTTTTTCAAAAATCATTATTAACAATGCTTTTATACTTCTGGTATGACAGCTACCTCCAACTATCCTCAACACTTTTGTTTAAAGCCCATAAATTAAAATTTGTATTTAACAGAAAAATGTGCTTGTCTCAAAAACTATGCGATCTAGAATAATTGCTATAGTTTTCCTGCAAGGTTTAACACAATATCTATCACATCTAATTTTTTTATAATTTTAGTTTTGGTAAATTCGGAATTAGATGGGGGGAGGGGGGGCACATTTTTGCACTATGGTTTTGATGATATCTCTGAAATTATAATACATAAAATTAAAAGAAATATATTTTTGAGTTCGGTGTAACAAAAGCTTTCATAAAATACCCCACATGATATACAAAGGAAACAATTTTTTTTCTTCTAGTAATTTAATTAGCCCCCATTTCCCCTCCTAAATACATTTGTAAATGTTTAATAATCTGTAAGTATGTGGGTCAACAGTTTTTATTACTTCCCCCAATTTAAGTTTTCTATGTTCCATAGGTTATGAGTAAAATGGCTGTGACAGACAGACAACAGACTGATCTTATAACGATTCTGTTTTCCCTTTATAAGTGCAGAACCCTAAAAAGAAATAAACTAGTGTTCACAATAGAAATTAAAGGAGCAGGGTACTAATTTCTAAAAAAGATCCCAAGGAAACAAGAAAATAATTTAAGATATTAAGCTACAGTTTCAATAAAAAATGTATTAACTGTCATTAAAAAAAAAGTAAAGAAAAATATGAATAAATACAATTTTACACTTTCCAACAAAGTTGAAAAGTGCTGTTTCATGTATCTTAAAATTGATACATGAGACTGAAACTTAATATAAATTATACGGTACTGTCTTGCATAATATAAAGTACATAGCATTTACAGTGACACGCAAAAGATTTCAAATAGTGTGTTCTTTCTGAAGTACTGTATATGTATCCGATGATGGCTGATGGATGGATGAAATGCATTTTAATAAATGTAATAATTTTAATAAAATTAAAAACTTAAACGCATTTAAGTTTCACTAAATCTATGCACATTATATGGTGTATATAAATGCTATAGTTGATATACAGGGCTACCTAAAAAAAGCTCACCAACGTTACTGAATATGAGCATAAATTATTTAAAGGTGCTTCTTAAATAAGTTATGCATTTTTATGCTGAACTGCATTCAATTTGCTAAGAAAATTTTGCAGAATATAGATAAAATGATATACAGGGCCACACAAAGAATTGGGTTCATGGACGTCTATGAACGATAATTTATGAGAATGTGATTTCAGTTGTTTTAAGAGTGTTTGAGTTTAAAAGAAATTTTAGCTAAATACTGATGTGCAATAAAGGTACAAGGTAAACATCAGGGTTGAACAAAAGTATACAAGTATGTTTCCATCTATTAGTATAAACTGCTGAAAAAAAAACTTCAAGCTATTAGGCATTTTCTTGCTAAACTAAATTTTCCCATTATATACTATGTATATAAACTGACAGATCAAATACAGGGCTGTTCAAAAGTATTACAATACATATTAGGCTATTTTTGGCTATATACCCTTATTTCGCTAAATTAAAAAAATGTGTTAAAGATTTCACGAAGTGTTGGAAAGTGTTTCATATTCTATGCGTAATGCATGGTTTTTCTTACTTGTTTCTGTAATATGATGAGATTTTCTTTTAAACATTTAAATCAAATTTTTGTTTTTTATTTTATTTATTTATTTGGCTGCATTAAGATATTAAATGATTGTTAAAAATTTTAGATTTCCTAAACAATTAAGCCTCTAATTAGATGATATTAAAGAACAAACTACATGTTTATCTGATTATTAATAAAAACATAAAAATAATAAAATTAGAAATAAGTAGTTTTGTTAATTAACCGCACAAATACCATAACAGCTTTTTTTGAAATTGCATTTCGTAAATTCACTGTAATTGCATAAATCTAAATTTATACAAATAGATGTGCATAAGAAAAAAAAAAAAAAAGTTACATTTATATAATTTACACACACACAAAAAGAGAGAATATTTCTTCATAATAGCAGTTGAGCAGACATGTTATCATTCTTTTATTGTTCTTTAGTTCCAATTGTTGATATATATTTATTTATAAAAGTAAGATGAGAACATAAGAGAACAAATATTTAAATAATTATTTTTACTACAGAAATTTTTTTATTAGATCTTCTATGCTTAGGATGATTAAATTTCCAGATATTTCCAGGTCAGCATTAAAATAATGGAATCTTCAAAGGTTCTTTTTGCAGCACTAATTCTGATAAACACATTCATTATTTAGCAAAAAGGGATTGTTTAAAAAAAAAAAAAAAAAAAAAAATCACATTAAGATATTTTAGGGTGAAACAGATATTTTATATCAGAATTTCTTGATATTTATAGGTTAATATTAAATTTTCCCAGTTAATGAGTTGTTTGTTGAAAATAACATCGCTCCTATGCATAGTCATAATTTAATAAAGTGAACATTTAAAAAAATGTCTTCACAAGATAAACAGAATCACATAAGAGCAATTTATAAATAAAAGTGAAAATCTTCTTAAAAACACCATAAAATATACTAAAATGCACTAGGCCTTTCGAAAGAACTGAGTCTTTTTCCATCAGGTGCAAAGAAAACATACGTCTACTATGAATGTTGCGGCACAATTGAAATGAAAATGTGGGAAAGGGAGCAAGCTGAAGGAACATCCAATAGTTAAGCAGAAGGCAACAGCCAATCACAGAAGAGTATAATCAAAATGTTCAACGGATATAGTGAAGAAGTAAAAGGAAGAAGCATAATGGATACAAGGAAAAGAAAAAACAGATTATATTAAAAGTAAATACACACAATTAAAAGGATTAAAATAAAATAAATAAATAAATACAGTGAAACCTCCAAATAAGGGACACCCATGGGACCAGAACTTTTCTCCCTTAAATAGAGGTGTCCCTTATTCTGAGTTTTGATTCTTATTTTTAATTAATCATTCAGAAGGATATAAAAATAGCAAATCATCAAAGGTGAAGTGTCCTTTTAGGAATAGAGAATTAATAAATTAAAATTTTCTATTGATTACCAAATCATTAAATTATTTGTAGAATTATTGAGTTTTATTTTACATGCACGTTCTGTACATGCAAAAAGTATTAATACATTTAAAAGAATTTTACCTGAAGTAATCAATCAAAAGTAATTGTTTTGAAAATTTCAATTTTTCACTACAAACTATTCTGAATTCAGACTGAAATAATTCACCTTTCAAGGGTTCCTTTACCATACTTATAAATTTTAGTTCTTCATTATCCGCAGTATTTACAAAAAAAAAAAGTATTTACGAAAAATGTTTTGACACATTTACAAATTCATTTTTTAATATAAAGGTATATATCTGGAATCCCTGATTGTGGAAGCTGTTTGGGATTGAACGATGTTTTCACTTTTTTTGGTAAATAAATTGCCTAATGAGTTATAAATGATTTTGATCAAACGATGTGACAAATATGTTTTTCACCCTTTCTGAGTAGTTACTCTTCTTTTATGTGGAAATCCCCCAGAAAAAGCAGTGCAATTACATAGTTTCTGAACAACAGCGCCTGCTAGTTTCAGGCATTTCCGAATAAAATAAATTAAGCTATAAAATTATGTCATAAAAGTTGTTGTTCTTTTTGATTTGAGAACAGCTTAAAAGCATTTGTAAAGTTCATTATTTCATAATTTTCTTTTATTCTCCACTTTTAGAATCATCCTCAAAATTTTCCACATTACTTTCAATGGCGATAAACGCACTGGTGTCAAATGAGAATTGTGGGTAAATAAATGCTCGTCAATTGTGATGCATGCCTCTGTATCCACTTGACTGTCTGCCTGTTTGATAAATTCACAAAAACCTGCATTTTTATTTTCATCATAGACTGCTTCATTATCTGAAATGCAAAAGCCACTCCCTTTGATCTCATTTTCAACTGTCCCTTAAATCGAGTGTTCCTTATTGAGAGGTAAATACATTACACGTCCTATACCTAGAGACTGGGACCGGAAGTTTTGTCCCTTAAATAGAGGTGTCCCTTATTTGGAGTTTTTTATATTATTTTTAATTAATTGCTCAGAAGAATATAAAAATTTACAAAGCATAAAGAATGAAATTTAAATGTACCTGAAGTGTATAAATTACGTTAATCAGACCCAAAAGGAAAAAAATAGAATTAAAATTTTCAATTGACTACTAAATCATTAAATAATTTGTAGAACTGTTGATTTGTATTTTTATGCGTATTGTGCAAAAAATATAAAAGCATTTAAAAGAATTTTACTTAAAGTAATCAATCAAAAGGGATTGTTTTGCAAATTTCAATTTTTCACTATAAACTTTTCAAGCGTTCCTTTACCATACTTATAATTTTTAGCTCTTAATTACCAGCAGTATTTACAAAGAAATAAAAAGTATTCAATTGCTTTGCATATTTTAATGCAGCAAATCTCTCAACTGCTCTGCTCAGCAAGCCGAAAATGTTTTGAAACATTTATAAATTCATTTTTAACCCTTTCCAGTGCAGTGTGTCTGGTCTGGACACACCTAATTTTAATGCCAAACTTGCAATTGGCACCAATAATATTTTAACAAAATCTTGCTTTTACAATAAAAGCTTAAATTAAGGAGTTCTTGATTTCTTTGAAAGTCGTTTGTAAATTCCGGTGTCAGTCGATAATTTCTCATTTTATTAACAGAATTTGTCCGCACCGGAAAGGGTTAACAGAAAAATATAAAATTGAAACGCTTGACTACAGAAGCGATTTGGAATTGAACTGTACTTTCAATTTTTTGGTAAATAAATTACCTATTGAGTTATAAGTGATTTTGATAACGTGACAAAGATATTTTTTACCCTTTCTTGGGTAGTTATTCTTCTTTCGCGTGAAAATTCTGTTTAAAACACCCACTTCGAAAATATTTTCTAAAAGATCACTTGCATATGCAAAAAAGAGAAGAAACAGCTCTATTTATATATTTTCTGAATGACAACGCCTTACAGTTTCAGACATTTTCAAATAAAAATAAATTAAAACTTATTCCTTAAAAGTTGCCTCTTTTTGATATGAGAACATCATCTTCAACATGCTTCTGTAAAGTTCTTTATTTCACAATTTTCTTTTATTCTCCATTTTCATAATGATCGTCACAACTTTCAGCATTACTTTCAATGGAGATAAATGCACTGATGTCAAATTGTTATTGTGGGTAAATAAATGTTTGTTAATTGTGTCGTAAGCTTGTGTATGAACATGACTGTCTGTCTGTTTAATAATATCACAAAAATCAGAATTTATATTTTCATCACAGACTACTTCATTACCTGAAATGCAAAAAACAGTCCCTTTAATCTCATTTTCAAGTGTCCCTTATTCAGAGGTAAATACATTGCACGTCCTATACCAAGGGACTGGGACTGGAAGTTTTGTCCCTTAAATAGAGATGTCCCTTATTTGGAAGTTTCACTGTAGTAATTTTTTTTTTTTTTTTTTTTTTTTTTTTTTTTACTTGGATCTGTAAAAAGACAAATTTTAATTTATGTCAACTATTTCATAAGAAGAAAATATGTATACAGTGAACTTTCATTAAGACAGATAGCCGAGGACAAACATTTTTTTGTCCATATTATTAAGAGTCCAATATGACAGGAGTTCATAAATTTGATATTTTAGATTATGGTTAAAAATAGTTATTTGTGCATATACATTATAATATGACTAAAAATCTGCTTTCACAAACCATTTTATGCTACTTCAGATTATATTATTTTAAAGATTTATTGTCATGCAGCATTCAATTTTTTTTTAATTCTACAACTGCTTTCTAAATATAACAACCTTAGAAAGTGTTTATTTTGTCAAAATAAGGAAAAGAGAAAGAATTTGCTAAGTGAGACTGATTAAACTAAATTACATAAATAGCTGCATTCATTATCATTTGCATAAAAATTATTTGATTAAAATTTAAAATAACAATTATGATTTTAATTATCCGATTGTTGTAGCTATATGAGGAGGTTCTGTGATTTTGGAAAACTTCAAAGCACAAATTCGGATTTAGAAACATAAAAGTACAAGGAAGAATTTGGACACAACTTGAACTGCTATTCACTATTTTTTTTTTTTTTTTTTTTTTTTTTTTTCAAATTTGTCAGGCACATTTTACTGAATTAAAAGAAGTAGGGTTAAATTTAAATAATGACATTAATACAAACTTTTTTTAAAAAAAAAAGGCTAGAAATATTAAAATATAACTTTTACTTACTCTAAATTCAATCACATCTCCAACAAAGGTCCCAAAAAAGCGTAAATAGTGGGGATCATTTAAATATATCTATGAATAATAAATTTAAAATGTATGAATACAAAATTTTTTTCTATACATCTTCTTAAAAAATATTAATATTAACAAAATGTAAAAATTTTTACCTCATATGTTTCACAGTTGAAAAAAGGCATTGGTTCTGAATTTTCAGGGATTTTCCATGTCACATCCCCACTTTCATCTAAAGTAAACTCCGTTCTAAAAATTACATTAAGATTCTAATTTTAATTATACTATAAATACTTATTATATTACAATTTAATGCAGAAATCTATAAATGTAATTTTTTAGATAAACACTATTTTAAAAATTAAACAATGTAAATTAAACTCACCCTTCAATACCAGCTGAATCACCCCCAATTGCAATAGCCTGGCATTTGACTATCTACAGAATAATAAAAACTTTTATTCAGCATTGATAGAAATTCAGTTCAAACTATTTTTATAAATCAATAAAGGACAATTTTAAGAGCTTTGAAGATTCTTGATATCTCATCTTTACACATGTAGCTATATTAACAGTTTTATTGTACGTTGTTCCAAAAATCTTGTGAAAACAGAACTTTTTCTAATGGAATTCTGCTTTAAATATAGAATTTTCATTGTCTCTATTATAGGAATACTATATAATTATACTTGCTAAATTGGAATTTTGCTTCAGTCCCTATTGATTCTGCACAGATTTTATTGTATAAGATTATTGGGTACTATTTGATTATCCCATCGACCAAAAAACTGTCACCAAACTGTAAGATTAAATGCAAATAATGGATGGTCATAAATGTCACATTCACTTGACATTAAACATGCTACACGTGTTCGTTACATAATCAAGTGTTTTTAATTCAACGTTTTATTTGTATTTTTATTAATGCTTAACTAATTTATTTGTTCTTTTGTTATATAAAAGTACTATAAATTTTAATTTTTTTTTCTTCAGACTTACATATAATGTTATACATGTTATTATATTGTCATACAGTTATTTGTCATACAGTTCGCCTTTACAATTTTTTAACATCATTAATATTTATTGTGTTGTGTGTGTCCCTTAATAAATTTGACTATTAGAGTTTACTACAGTGACGACAGAGTTTTTTAAAACTTCCAGAAATTACATGGTAAAGGGTGGAATGGGGTAGTAGGTTTTATTCTTTATGGTATCATCAGGGTTGGCAAGTTTTTGACGGTTTTAACCATGGTTTAAACCATCATGTCAAAAAGGTCCCTGTCAAAAATGTCAATAAACTATATTTATATGTACATAAAAATATTTATTTACATACACATATATCCACCTATATTTGTATTTAATAAGTAATATTTATTTACTTTTAATAAAGAAAATGTTTCTAAATATGTTGTAAAAAAAATAAATTTAAATTTTTGAATAAACATATTTTAAATATTAAACAAAATCGTAGATTCTGGAAAACTTATATTTTGTAATATTATTTATTAAATTGTAATGTGTTATTCAAAATATGCAGAGATATTATATTATGAAGGAAACCTATTTATAACAAAATTTAGTATAGAGTTAAAAATAATATTAAAGGTTAGACATGTTCCGTAATTGATTAGGAACAGAAAGATGTTTAAAACTGGTTATGTGCTACCGTGTGCTATGTGGGGCAAGTGAATTGGATTATAGAACTAAATTTCTACTTTGATAATTTTCATTTGGATTGATTTTGATTACGTAATCAAATTAATTGGAAGCATTTAATGAATGTTTTATTTTTTTAAATTATATATTTAATTAGATAATAAAACTGCATAATATTTTGTATTTTAGAAGTATTTCATAGATCAGTGTAATATTTTTCTGTTTTGACTTTTACAATTGTTATTTGTTTTTTCAGAAAAATCAGTAAATCTGAATTTTAAATCGGTCATTTTTTGAATTTATAATTAATATAAAGATAATAAAAAATTAACTCCTTCTTATAAATATCTGACAAGGAAGGTCTCCATACGGGCATACTCAGAAAAATCTGAAAAAATTACAGAATGTTCTTCTCATATAGTTATATATGTTTATAAAAAAAAATTTCGGCGGAACCTCCTTATAATGTTCGTAAAAAAAAAAATAAATATTTCGTTTATTTGGCGATTTATCTCCGGTTGGCGAAAAAACAGAATTTTGAAAAATACGCTTTTACGCTTCGAATACTTTTTAAAGAAAAAACTTTCTGTGTTCAATTTATTTAAATAAGTTTAGTTTAAGTAATTTTAGTTTTGCATTTTTACTTTACTTTTAGTGTAATTTTGTCATATACGTTTATATGTACTTATAACAAAATGAAATTAATATATTTTATCATTTAAAACACAATTTAAAATGATTAAAATTGTTCCAAATTGAAAAATACACTGTTAAAAATCTGCTGCATTTTGTTGCAACGCACTCTCTTGATTGTATAGAAAATGGTTACTTGGCCGTGAAATGGAGCTTTCTCATTGGTTGGAATAGAGATATTATATACAAGCGGTGGAGTACGTTGCAACAAAATGCAGCAGATTTTTAACAGTGTATGACATGGTCAATTCACCGTGCTATGGAGCATTCTCATTGGTCAGAAGAGAGATATTCTATAAAAGGAGTGGAGTGACGTTGCAGTAAATGCTGCAGATTTTTAACAGTGAAGTCGATTAAGATCAATTTTCAGATTCGTTAAAATCGTTTGCTTTTGGCGAGGAAATGCACTGCTCGCCAAATCCCGCATCGCTTTTAGCTTTTCACGCCAATTATTCCAAACTATTTTATTTTTTTTTACATATCTAATAATGTAATTCCGCCGCTAATTTTCACTGATCCTTTATTACCTACATGAGTAGTTTAATTCGTATTTTTTTCAAAAAATTCTGAGTATGCCCCCAATGGAGACCTTCCTTGTGAGTATCTATTTACAAAATTCAGCCTATTTATTTACACTATGCTGAAAAATTCCCTTATACTAATACTTATGATTTTTTTTTTTTCCTTACTGAATACTATAAAATTTTTTTTAAATATCTTAAGTATTAAGTTTTTGAATAATTTTGAATACTTTATGTCTTACCTTGCTATCAAAGTAAACATTTTTGTAATTTTAATATTAATTAGTGTGTGTGCTGTGGGGTGGGTTAGAGATAAAAATGGTTTATAATGATGTGTAATAATCACATATAATAAATAATATGCATTTTATTTAAATTCAAATTAACCTACTGGATATATGTACATAAAGTGTAAAGCATAGAAAAAATTACTAAACATGTTTATCAAGTTCCACACTTTTGAAAATCTTACATTTACAACACTTAACTCCAGGGGTGGGGAAATACATCATTTTGCTCGCCATTGGCGAGTGGGGTTTCTCACAAGGCGAGTGCATTTTTAGTTTTTGAAAAACTGTAGGCAATAGGCACATTACCAGAAACACTTTTTTAATCTAGATATTTTAACTTTCCAAATTATTAAAGTGTAAATATGGCATTAAGTTCTATCTAATATTAATCTTACCTCTGTTATATACAGGGTGATTCAGCTCGTCGGTGACAAACTTTAAGGATCGATAGAGCACACCTAGACGAACATTTTTGAATAGGGAATGTAGGGTCCCTGACGCGATGGTAAGGCGCTAGGCGCTAGGCGCTTTCGAAAATTTGGGTGCCGAAATTCGAAACGTCATAAAAACTAGGGAAATGGTTAGATTTTCTTGCTTGTTGCGTCGAAATGATTCTGTTTGTTTAGACTTTCTTCAGTACCAATTTGATAAGCGTATCTCTTAAAACATGGATAGGGGGCGCTGCAGACTTTGGAGAGCTAGACAACAACTTTAAGCCCGTTATTTTGATAATTTAACACATGCTCGCCAAAGTTTATACTCTAACTTAAAGTTTGAACCCAAAAGTAGAGCCCTGCAAAAAGCGTAAGAGCCGGAATAAAATGTCAAAGTACAGGGTGGTCGAAACTCGAAGGCTCCTAAGAGATAAACAAACAGATTTCTTGACTTATGGCATGCATTTTCATGATTCTGTTTGCTGGGGCTCTCTGAAACTCAGTTGAACGGTACAAAAAGAAACATCGATAGGGGGCGCTTTGGGCAAAAAACATAATTCGTTGACATTTCGGACGCTAACTGGAAACGGGGCGCTACGATCAGTTAGAAACAAAACAAGAGAGTAATTTACTTATCATAAGAAGCTATTAAAACTGCAGTTTGTTTGTTTTTTTTAACAAACATAGCTGGTTTCAATCATGCACAATGCGCGCAATAAAATTTACATAAGGTGCTTTTTGCTGATTTATGCAAAAGATATCGTACCATATCGATATGCAAAAGATACGTAATGCGTAGACGACAACGCGAGATGACGTAGTTGTATGCGCAGACACGTCTTTTGAACGTGCGGTACCTACTTAAGCTTCGGGTTACTTGTCTGCAGATCGGTAGTAGGATGGAACGGTACACAAACTCTGAATTGGCTGACATGCATTTGGCGTATGGCGCTGCTGGTTGTAATGGACGAGCCGCTCAGAGGTTGTACGCCGAGCGTTACCCCAACAGGCAAATCCCCTGCCATGCCTTCTTCGCTCGAGTACACCAGAGGTTGTCCACAACGGGATCTTTCGACGGAGGCAGGCCTGAACGGGAGCGATCAGTGAGCACCCCCGACAACGAAGAGGCTGTGCTTAACCTGGTTGAGGACAACCCAGGTCTTAGCACGAGAGATATCGCCAGACATGTTGGCATTTCGCAAGCAACTGCGTGGCGCATCTTACGTTCCCGGAATCTGCACCCCTACCACATCCAGCGGGTGCAGTTGCTCAGAGAGCAGGATTTTGGCCCTCGAGTGGAATTCTCAAGATGGTACTTGGCGATGAGATCCAGGGATCCCCGTTTTGTAAACAGCATTTTGTTTACGGACGAGTCCACCTTCAGCCGGGAGGGAATGTGGAACGCCCACAACAGTCATGTGTGGTGTGATGAAAATCCACATGAAACCAGAAGCCGAGCAGCCCAGGAGCGTTTCTCAGTAAATGTGTGGGCCGGCATTCTGGGGGATTGCCTCATTGGCCCTTATTTGTTACCTGAACGGCTGACAGGTGGAAATTACCTGATTTTCCTGGATCAAGTGCTGCCGCAGCTTCTGGAGGAGGCGCACGTACCCGAAGGTTCGCGTCGCCAGATGTGGTTCCAGCACGATGGAGCTCCGGCCCATTACACGAACGACGTGCGTCTCCATCTAAACGCAAGGTATGGCCAGCGGTGGATCGGGCGTGGGGGTCCAGTTCACTGGCCTGCCCGATCACCAGACCTCACCTGCTTGGATTTCTTCCTTTGGGGTTACCTGAAGGCCGAGGTATACCATACACCTGTCAGCAGTGCTGAAGAACTTGTGGCGCGCATTGTGGCAGCTGCAGGGCAGATCAGAGATACTCCTGGAATTGTTGGAAACACACACTCCTCAATGCGACGGAGGTGCGAAGCCTGCATCATGGCCCAAGGTCGAAATTTCGAGCATCTTCTGTAGTGTTATTTTTTGTAAATAAATTTCCAGTATCATTGATGTTTTTGGTCTAAATTTATTCAGAAGTGTTGAGCAGAGGTAGAAAATGTGCTTTCATTATTACTAACTGATCGTAGCGCCCCGTTTCCAGTTAGCGTCCGAAATGTCAACGAATTATGTTTTTTGCCCAAAGCGCCCCCTATCGATGTTTCTTTTTGTACCGTTCAACTGAGTTTCAGAGAGCCCCAGCAAACAGAATCATGAAAATGCATGCCATAAGTCAAGAAATCTGTTTGTTTATCTCTTAGGAGCCTTCGAGTTTCGACCACCCTGTACTTTGACATTTTATTCCGGCTCTTACGCTTTTTGCAGGGCTCTACTTTTGGGTTCAAACTTTAAGTTAGAGTATAAACTTTGGCGAGCATGTGTTAAATTATCAAAATAACGGGCTTAAAGTTGTTGTCTAGCTCTCCAAAGTCTGCAGCGCCCCCTATCCATGTTTTAAGAGATACGCTTATCAAATTGGTACTGAAGAAAGTCTAAACAAACAGAATCATTTCGACGCAACAAGCAAGAAAATCTAACCATTTCCCTAGTTTTTATGACGTTTCGAATTTCGGCACCCAAATTTTCGAAAGCGCCTAGCGCCTTACCATCGCGTCAGGGACCCTACATTCCCTATTCAAAAATGTTCGTCTAGGTGTGCTCTATCGATCCTTAAAGTTTGTCACCGACGAGCTGAATCACCCTGTATAATTCCTAATATTATAGAAAAAAGAATTATGAAAGTGCATTGTTTTAATAGTAATTTTGTCTGTAATTGCATGCGATTTTGTCATAACTATTTTCAACTGTGTGTGTATTGCATCTTGCGGGCTGGTGAAATAATTACTTGGCTGGTAAGAATATGGAAAAATTCCCCACCCCTGCTTAACTCATTAACACTTATAAATATTAGCTATGTCAAAATGCATACTTAATAACTTTAGATTTTTTAAAATATTTAAATAATAATAATAATAAATAAATAAACAAGATATTTAAACATATTTTTTGTGCAACTATTTCGGCATGTCCATTTCGAGATAAATTTCTGAGATTTGAAATCTATCATTTTTACCTTAATTTTTATTAATTAAAAATATTTAAAGACCTGCTAATTACCCATAATATAATTAAATTTCAACATAATGTATGGCATCTGCTGCTAGGTTTAAAATTTAGCAACAAACTCTAGTGAACCATAGCAGATTGTGACTTTGTGGGTTTTTGACAGGTTTAATCCGGTTTAAACCTTTGTCATGTCAAAAACCCCTTTTTGGTGTCAAAAACCCAATCCTGGGTATCATTCTGAGCATTTCATCAATTATACATTAGATGAAGCAATGGCACCTCCAGTCTTCAGTTAAAAAAAGTTACTGATCTGCAAAAGCTTGCAACTGTATACAGAAAAAGATTATTTCAAAAATCAAAACTAAATTTGCTTCACATATTACTTTTTATTGTATACAACTTAATATAATATTATTTTATTGTATCTTATGTATATTGATGATTTGTTTATACATACATGTAATAGTTTCCCCATTTTTGGAACATTATATTGCATGTTATTCATAATTTAAACTATACTTAAAAGCAACAGTTTTATTTATGCAAGGTGTTTAACATAGAAGAAAGTAAAGGTAGGAATGGAACAAGTCTAATTCAGCCTTCTTTTTAATACCATGAATGTAAATTGCTGATACACAAATAATTTTAGAGGATAATATATTAATTATAATATTGAAAATATACTCATTTGCTTCAAAATGTAAATAAATTGATCTGATAATTTTTTAAATATCATTTATAACTAACTAACAATCCTGAATTTTTCTTCCAGTGATGCAAATAATGGAATTTGATATTGCAGCACAGACATTATCAACTTAAATCTTTATTAGACTGTATATACAACTAACACTAGACTATTTATGCCTTATCATACATTGTTTTATAGTTGTCCCATACCTCCCTGTTACTAGGGAGGTATGGGACACATTTTGTAATTTACAATTTCTTTAATTATAAAATTGTTTCTGCAAAGTATTTTTCTATATTGTTCAAGAAAATTAGAAAGTGTTTCATTTTGTATTCTGTAAAATGAAATTTTTATTTTTGTGTCAAACAAAGTTGATTTTCTTACTTTTCTAAAAAGTGTCTCATATCTCCTCACTCTCCCTTATATATATAATACCATTATATACAAATCACCAAAACCTTGAAATTAGCCACATTAAGTAATAACTAAAAACATATTTTTTTAAAGAGAAATTTGCGTGCAGCTGTAACACTCTGAAAATAGTTTGGTTGAAAGTTATTTCACAGATACAATGTGATATCAATGATTACAATCTCTCTATTAGACAAAATTTCTTTGAATCATGTACAAATTCGAACATGCTTTTAATTTTATGATAAAAAAAGGTCTAAGAAAAATAAAATTATGAAAAATCAGTAACACATTGACAATTCCGGAACAGAATTTGAATCATCCAATGTTATACAGAAAAAAGTGTTGGAACTTCCTAATTATTGAAGCATCAGTCATACAATAAATGACCAAAAAAATGAAAAAAAAAAATTTAAGTTAGTGTATTTTAGCTCGACATGTATTTGTTTAGTTTCTTGATAAGGAAAAAAAAAATCATCAAAAACTGATGTCAACCTCTGTTTAGGATTCTATTAAATAAGTCTATATTTAATTGGTTTTTTGCAATGCTAAAGTCTCCATAGTGCATATGTTATTTCAATACTAATTTTTTGAAATATAACACTATTTATTAAATTGGAGTTTAATAAAATACATTTCATATTGGTTACATTACAAAAATTATCACTTTAAAAAATAAATGGCTTAAAACTAAAAGTTTTATATGTCGAAAACAATATATCCAAAACAAGAAAAATAAATTATGGTAATAATAATAATAATAATAAAAAAAAGGCCTGTGTCATAACAAATAAAAGTTGCTGTATGGCATCTTCTGAAACTCTATATAGTTTAAATGTATACAATAATACCAATAACTAAAAAGTAACGTGTAGGCGCAACACTTGAGTGTAGTCAATGTTTCATTGCATAAATAAGCCAAGTTCTTAGCAGGGTTGCCGGCTTTTAGCCAGGCCAAAAAAAGCCGGCCGGCTTTTTTTGGTTTTATCCGCTTAAAAAAAGCCGGCTAAAATTGAAAAAAGCCGGCTTTTATTTTTAAAGTGTTAATTTGTATTGAATCCATATTAAATTTTGATTGATTTATTTTAAATACATTTTTAATAATTTACTACTAAAAAAGTTATAAATTTCTATTTAATTTTTCAAATAAATAAGTCTTTATAACTGCTAGGAGTCAACTGTGAAGGCATTATGTCTGAAAAATATAAATCTTGAAAAAAAGAAAATATACTCAAAAAATGTGTTTTAAACTTCTACATTTCATACTTCTACTTATATTACACATTCTTAAGAATTATATTTAATGGAATTATGACAAAATTAGTGTTCCCTATAGCTATAAAAAGGGCAAGGTGCTATTCATTAAAAAGGGCACTACTGTATCATAAAAGGGCACTTTTTCAAGAACAAAAATTGTTATTGCCTTTAGAAAGGGAAAAAAGAAAGCAGCAAAATACATAATTTTTAAATATGATAAATCAAGTAACATCAATTTCGAATGATTTTATGATATAAAAATTAGAAATACAATTAAATTAAAACATGATTGAATAGTTTCATGTTCTTCTTCTTAAAGAAATGAAAAAATTCTATCATTTTTGGAAATTTCACACAAATTTAGAAATACTACGAAAAAAAAAATATATATTTATCAAAAATTTCTGGGTAAAATCAGAGGTGCATTTTACTACTTTTAAAAAGGGCAGGGTGCTGCACCCTTCAAAAATGGCCTAAAATGAACACTAACAAAATGAAACACATCAAAGCATTCATGGAAACATTGTTACAGGTCAATATGTAAAGATTAAGTCATAAAATGAACAATGTTGAAAGAGAAATTAGGAAGGATTCAATATTTGAGGAAAGTTTAATACATAATTACATAAAATTAAACAACAAAAAATGTCCTAATAAAATTTGCTGGATTAAAATTTTAAATAGCTCTTTGTTATTTAAAAGTGCATATATGCCTACTTGCATGAATGAATATATTCATGCATATGCTAATTGAGAATACTGAAATAAATTGTGAAATATAATATATTATGAAATCTGTATAATTCGAAATACTATTTTCAATAGTGAGAAATGGTGTTTTTTTATATGTATGATTTTAAATGTTTATAGCGAATAAAACATGACATTTTAATAACTCTTAAAATTAGTTAAGTTATAAAACATGTAACTAAGTAACCTTTAATTTTATAAAGCAGTAAAAATGGAAAAACAAAGGTAGGATTAAAGGTCAATGTAAATCAGAAAAAACACTTGGTATGGCCATTTTATAATTTAGCTGACATATTTGCAATTCTGACTATAAACCACTAGCAACTCCATCAATGTGTTATTCTAGTATTAATGTCTTCATTATTGAAAATTTGGGTTATAACTCAATTTCTCAATGAATCATAATTAAAATCTCAATTTTTCATATTAAGAAACAAATTTATTAAACTCAAAGTAAATTAAACATCATTAAAATTAGTTAAAAGACACTTAAAAATGTGTTGCTTATAATAAAAAGGCTTCACCGTATAAAAGCCAATTATGGCCAAAAAAGGCCAATTTTAGCCAAAAAAAGCCGGCTAAAATCAATAAAAGCCAGCCGGCCTGGCTTTTTTTAATTTTAGCCGGCTTTTTTGCAACCCTGGTTCTTAGGGGCTTTATATACTTAATATTATCAACTTTTTTGTTATTTTGGACCCCCTACCCTCTTTAAAATATTACATTTTCACCATATCTGCAAAATCACAGTTACCATATGCCACTAATTTTTCTTGTTTAACCCTTTCAGCGTCTTAAAGAATTTTCCATTCATGTTTAAGAATTCATAAAACAGAAGCCTATAAAAAATTTTAGTATGAGATTTTTTTTTACTTAATAATCTTACATATTTATTTAATTTATTCACCTAAGAAATTTTCACTGAAAAAAATTAGTCTTAACACCAATTTTGTGTTAATACAGCCTTTGATTCAAATGATTATGTAATGGAAAAACCTGGTTAGGATGCTTAAAGGGATTAAGTTGACATTTTTATAATGATAATTTTTCTTATATTAAAATAAGAAGTTTGAAATGTATTTTGATTATTATAATTTAAAAAAAAAAATCAAACATTCGCAATCATAATTTTTTTTATATGTACTCTTGCAAGACAAAATGGAAATAAGAAATAGGATCATCAAGGTAATTCCTGGTTAACAACTTTCCAAAGTAAATCTTGGTCACAGTACTTTTCAGAGTTTGAGAGTGTCCCCACCAAAATGAAAATAATCAGAGATATTTTAAATTATCTTCTTCAGACTTCATTGTTTAGTTGTACAATTATACTACTAATTTAGTTTGAAGAGAAAAAAAATGTTTTGAAACTGCTTACTAAGTTTTTGTAAAACAAGATACACTTGTCCTTGTCAACCCTCGTTATGACACTAGTACAAATATAAAAACACGCTATTTTGATCAGTTTTTAAAATATTTACCTATTTATTTACCTGTTTGATTAAACAAGATCAGTGAAACAGTGAAATACACAGAGCCTTTTCATCCTGGTATTTTTTGAAGAGCGGTATAAGAAATTTTTTTAAGTAAGGCATCATAAATTTACCAGTTTTTACTGTCTTTGGAAAAACATATTTTTACCACCTATGGAAAAACTTATTAGTTTGACTGTTTTGAAAATTTATCTACAAAGTTTTCATTTTCCCAAGGGTAAAACTTTTCTACGTATTTAATACTATAATTCCATATAATAATATTCAAGAATTTAGTTTCCAATTAGGTATAAATTTTTGAGTGTGTATTCTGAGTTAGTAAAAGAAGGTACTACTTGGTTATCCCACTGACCAAATTACTGTCACCAAATTTTAAGATTAAATGCTATAGGTTAAAATTCAACATTTGTATTAGTAGCCAGTGGCCAGTAGAGGGTGAATGTTTAGTAGCCACTATTGCCAACTTAGTGGCCACAAATTACTATCGGCGATTCTTTGACAAAATTGCCGTTGCAGCTATTGTCGATTTGTTTGATCTACAGCGATTTTGATTCAGGCGACCAGGAAGCTGAACGAAAAAAAAAAAAAAAAACGTACCCAGAAAGGATTTCTATTCTGGGTTCTCCGGGGTTGCTATTTTTCAAGCCTTATATTGTGAGATATTGCAAATTATGTTAATAAATCCAGCACAATGACTCAATTAAATAAAAACTTTAAACTGATTTTTCTCCATGTTCATGTTTTTATAATTTGCTGGTTTAAAAAAAAATTTCAAAGTTTTTTTTTTTTTTTTTTTTTTTGCTAATTGAGATAGAGACTTGAACTTGATTTAATTTTTCTCCATGATGTATTTAATATTTTTATATATGGATTTAACATTCAAATTTATAGTTATTTTTTAAAAATTATTTAAATTGAGATTTTGCTGAATTTTTTTTCTTTTTTTAAAATAAAAGAAAAAAATATAACAGTATATTACATTACAGTATTATTCAAAATTGAAGAGATGGTTTCAAAGGTATTGGTGTCCCCTTAAAATGTTTTATAGCATTTTCTATATCTATAATAAATAAACTGCATTTTCATAGTTGGATTGCTGTAAACGAATAGTTACCTCGCTACCTGTCAATATGTACAATTTTATACTACACTAACACTATTTTGCCCAAACATAGAATTTGGTTTCATGGAATTCTAATCAGAATATCAAATAGTTAATTATTTTATGTACAGTAGACTCCCTCAAATCCGCACAGCTTGGGGCCAGAGGTTTTGCGGATTTTAGAATTTTGCGTATTTCTGGTCATTGCTTTGTTTGCATTTTTTAAAAAATAATTTGAGTGTAATTAATAATGAAATCAAAAGTATAATGAAAGTCTACAATATACTAAAATATTAAAATAAGTAATAAACTGAAATAATAAAAATTTAAATGTTTTTTAAAATGACTAAATACTAAAAGGAAAGGTCAAGTTAATAATCAATAATGTACAATTAAATATTCATTATAAAAGAGGAAATGTGTTTTTCCTAAATTATTCAATGAAACTTGCTTCATAAAGGTACATTACTAATTCACATCAGGATCATAAAATAACGAAATTTTATTTCAGGTTTAGCCAGACTTAATAACTAAAAAAGCTTGATTAATACATAAATATATTTGATAAGTAGATTGTGGCTACCAATGATATTAGCAATATCTTTATTTTTTCAGAAATAAATTATTCTTTCTTCATGAAAAAACATGAATTTAGTCCTATTAACAAAAATTATAAATAAAAAAATGTATGGAACTGATATAAAACTGAAAAAAATCAATTTTTGCACCTACATCTGAACTGAATGTTTCATTGTTTACATCCGTAAAATATGTGCGGATTTTAGAGAGTTGCGGATTTTAGGAGTGCGGATTTGAGGGAGTCTACTGTATATAGAAAATCATAACTTTGTTCAAAGTTAGGATTTTTAATGGATTTCGCGATCTTTTGAGGAAATTCGCGATTTTTTGACAAAATTTATCTTCACAATTTTTGGATGAAATTAATCGCTTCTTCACGATTTTTGGACAAAATTTGCTGTTTTTTTCGCAATTTTTTGAAGAGATCTGCCTTTTTTTTTTCGCAATCTTTTGACGAAATTTGCTGTTTTTCGCAATGATTGACAAAGGTTAACGTTTTTTCGCGATTTTTTGACGAGATCAGCGATTTTTTTTTGAGAAGTTTGCCGTTTCTTCACGATATTTTGATGAAATTTGCCGACTTTTCATCGATATTTTGATAAAATTTGCCGTCTTTTCATTGATATTTTTATAAAATTTGCCGTCTTTTCATCGATATTTTGATGAAATTTGCTGTATTTTCAATGATATTTTGATGAAATTTGCCGTATTTTCATCGATATTTTGATGAAATTTGCCGTATTTTTATCATTTCTTGCCGAAATTTACTTTTTTACCCGCGATTTTTTTGCCGAAATTTGTCAAAATCTTTTGATTAAATTTGCGATTTCCTGCGATCCTTTGACGATATTAGCGATTGTTCTTCAAACGATTGGCAAAATTGGTTATTTTCGGCGACCATTTTTCGAAATTCGTGATATATTTTATGTCCTAATTTTCGGATTTATGACAGATTTTTTTTTAAATTTTCGAAAATGATTGATCGCCATTTTGGCGATCAGATGCATAACATTAAGTCGCCAATTTTTTACATTTAGTCGCCCTGTGGCCGGTGGCGACCATGAATTTTAACCTTTATTAAATGCCAATAATGGTTGATTTCAAATCTCACATTCACGTGAAATCAAACATGATACACATATTTGTTACGTCAGCAAGTGATTTTTAATTTGTGTTTTTATTAATGTTCCACTAAAATAATTTTTTTTTCGCTATTTAAAAAAAAAAAAAAAAAAATGGTGTCAATTTATATAATTTGGCGAAATTGGTCGATGAGATAACCAAGTAGTATCAAATTTTGTATTGGGACACATACATTTATCAACCTACAATCTATGTTTGATTGTTTATATAGGTGACTCTAGACTATTTGTGCCTTATACAGTGATAGAAATTGGGAGATAAAAGGGAGGCGTCAAATGACGACTACTGTAAAAACCTTAGGCGTCAAATTAAGATTTTTAGTTGCAGTTTCTAAAATTCATATTAATATTACTGTAATACTGCATATAATTTTGGAGTGATTTGGAGTAAAAGAATAATTTTGAAATTCACATCAAATGTTCTTTAAGGTTACTACAGAGAAGAAAAAAATCCACTACCAATATTTTTTTTTTTGGGGGGGGGGGGTGTCGCACCATTTTTACTAATTTTGCGTATTTTGCTATCTTTCGGCACAATTTGCCGTTTTCTTGTAATCTTTCGACGAAATTTGCAGCTATTTTTACGATGTTTCGACGCAACTGGCCGTTTTTTCGTGATCTTTTGACGAAACTTGCCGGTTTTTTCGCAATCTTTTGATGAAACTTGCTAGTTTTTTCGCAATTTTTTAAAAATATTTTGCCAAACTTTGACGTGTTTTTCACAATCATTTGGCGAAACTTGTCGTTTTTTCGATCTTTTGGCAAGCCTTGCCATGTTTTTTTGAGATTTGTTGACGAAATCGGCAATATTTTTTTGCAATCTTTTGACAAAATTTTTCGTTTTCTGCTGGGCTGGGAACACCCCCCCCCCTAATTATGTGTTTTTTTCGCAACCTTTTGGTGAAAATTACTGATTATTTGGGATTCCTTGAAGAAATTTGCATTTTTTTGTGAGCTTTTGATGGAATTAACAGACTTTATTGCGATCCTATGACAAGATTCTTATTTTTTCTGTAATTCTTTGACAAAATTAGCTTTTTACTAAAGATTCTGTGACGAAATTAAGATTTGTTTTCACGATCCTTCATAGAGAATTGCATTTTTTTGCTATTCTATAACAAAGTTTGTCTTTTTCCCCAGATTTTTTTGACGAAATTAACTTTTTTTGCGATTACTTTATGGAATTCCTGTTTTTCTTGCGATTCTTTGACAAAATTTGCATCTCTATTCACAATACTTTGTAGAAATTTGCCTTTTTTACGCTATTGTATAAAAAACTTTTGCTTTTTTGTTATTTTTTGAAAAAAAAAAAAAAAACGTTTTTTTCTCCCATCTTTTGCCGAAAGTGGCGATTTTGTATACGAGCAATTGATGATGATTTTTTTTTTTTTTTTTTTTTGAGACTATTTCTCGAAATGTTTTTTTAGTTCTGATTTTTCAGACTAGACCATTTTTTTTTTTAATTTTCAGAGCTGAATGTCGAATAAATTTTTTAAAAAGCTAGGGGCGTCAAATTTGACGAGCAAGAATAATTTTTTAGTCATCAAATTCAATTTTTTAGTTGCATTTGACGACTAACGACTGCTAATTTCTAACACTGGCCTTATAGCTTTGTTTAATTCTTGTCCCACATCTCCCTGTTATTAGGGAGGTATGGGATGCATTTTGAAACTTATAATTTTGCTAATAATAAAATAGCTTTTGCATGTTATGTTTCTATATTGTTCAGGGGGATTAAAAAGTGTTTCACTTTGCACTCTACAATTGAAAATTTTCTTTTTGTGTCCAACAAAGTTGATTTTCTTACTTTTGCAAAAAGTGTCACACACCACTCCACTCTCCCCTATATAGATATAATATATAAATACACCAATTACATGAAAATAGAATTTTTATCAATAGTATTAAAATACAGTTTAAGGACTAAGAGCATATTGTATATTCTACTTTTTCCTCAGGTTTTTATTGGCAAAAACCCAATCCTGCTGTTTTTTGTTGTATGTTTTTATTAAATAAACATTTTATACATACAATTTTTGAGAATTTAGTTTTTTCCCCCCTTCGATACAAGTGTGTTACATTATGCGTTTATTGAAACAATGTTGCTACCAGATTTTTTTAGTTTAGGAGCCACTGAATCACCATATTTTGGAAACCTGCACCAATAGGTTTCACCTGACCAAGCTATCTTTATCAATGCTTATTTTTTTATTTGTTTTTGTTCACAGTGATATACAAATATGGTTATACATTTATTATTCACATGCTTTGCTGATTCAAATGAAGAGAAGTCATAATATATCACTAGTATTATATGAAAAGATTTTATATCAAATAAGACATTAAAAAAATAACTACTGCTTAAAAATAGCTCTTTGTTACATAATGCATGCAGTAATAATAATGCTTCCTTGCACTTTTCCCTACATGGGATAGGGAAGGATGCACATGCAATAATTTTTATCAACAAAACAAGTGAACAACATTATATTTATCCTTTTTTTTACTAGTGAATACAAGCATTATTTCAAACATACTTCAGTTTCTCAAACAGCAAATAATATATGCATACACATATGATAGAAGAATGAGAATACCAAATGTTGGGATACTTCCACATTTTTTGATTCAATTATTAATAATCATATAATAATAAAGTTGTATTTTCATAAAAATAGATAACAGAACATTTTGATGGAAAGAACAAGTTTCAAATAAAAAGAGAAAATTTTGGTTGGGTTAATAATGATAATGACATCAAAAGGCAAATAACCTTCCCTTCCCCTTAAAATAAGAACATTATATATGCATAGCTCCTCAAAAGCTACATATATATAGTCATTCTTACAAATAATGTAAATTTTTTGCAAAAAATTCACGCACAAAATTAGGTATTAAAATGAACATGTTAGTTTATTTACTAGTAAGATAATTATGCTACATTAAAAATATGAAACACTTGCCTTAGCGATTAAATTTTCCAGTTTGAAAGCATATACATAAACCAATTTACCAAAAAGAAATGTTTTAGTGCAATTATGATTTCGTAAAAAAATCCCTATAGAAAAAATACAGAACGATCAAATTCAAAATAAAAAGCAAGACTTTATATGCCTATTTTTTGCCTAAAAACCGGTCTTTCAAATTAAGAATGATTAATAAGTTAATGTTTACACTGGTGAAAAAAAGAAATTAAATTCAGATCAATGTATGAAAGTGATTTTTTTTTCAAAATTGGCACAACATAATTTAATCTTATTCAATAAAATTCAATCAATGGTCTAAAATACGAGAACTAGTTTAAATATAATATATAATAAAAATATTGTGGCAAATCCTTTTTATGCAGTAAATTTCCGATTTATTTTAACAATATTGAAAGAATTTAGTATCACAGCAATACATTTATTTTATATAAACATAAAAAATTAGTTAATATGATCGAAATAATAGATTTCATAATGAAAACTGTATACTCTATTTAAATAAAAGAAAACTCGTACTTTCCAAGTCCCACAATAATCCCCAATCTCCGCCATTCTTGATGTATACTACTCGACAGCTTACTCATCAGCTGAGAGCATGCGTCAAGATTAGAAAATCAAAACAAACCATTGAAGGACTTTGCCGACTTTGCTCAGAGTCAGTTCCAGTATCCTCCATATGCTTCTGCGCATTGTTATCAAATTGATTACCAATCAGTTGAGGGTATTTGACTACATTTTCCTGGGAAATTTTTAATATGACGTCATGCTTTACTTTTGGGAACATTTGGCAAAATTTTTCTTCATTAACTTGTAAGTTATTTGCCCACTAACAGTAGTAGCCAATCAACCAATCTTGTACACATTTCTGTCCTGTGAACTTTTAGTTTTTGTTTAGATTCTGTCACCATGGCTGCCTTAGCTAATGTTATACTTTATTATTTAAAAGATAATGGTGATAGTCCAGTAAATTCGCTTTTTTTATCTCAAAAACTGAATACTGATCATCAACAAATTGTTGGAGCTATCAAAAGTTTACAATCTTCTGGAAATGTGAGCATGAGCATTATAAATATTGCATCAGATTATTAATATACTTGCTTATAGTAATCATTACTACTTATTATTATTAAAGTTTGTTTGGTTTTAATTTTATTTAAAAACTTGAATAAGTAACATCGTAAAATTTTCCGATAAATAATTTAAATGTTTTGTTATTAAGAAGCACCGGGGCACGTGTTTACTTAAACTTGGTCACTTTCGTAGCTAAATTTTTTTTGTTTACTCTTTATCATGTCATGTACTACTCACCGGGCCAATATTTTGGTCAATACAACAACAACAACAACAACATGTCATGTACTACAGTGCGTAGGACAATAATATTATTATTATCCAGAATCTGCCAACTCCAAACGATTACATTAAATATTTGTTGTATTCTAATAATGCAGGCGGAAGCCGCAAGTTTAGTTGCTATACGTATAAGAAAACAAAACAAAACAAAAACATGTTTTAGTTTTGTTTTTGTTATGTTAAATTTATCATTATTTAAATTAGTGACTATATTATGATTTCTTTGTTAATCAAATTTTAAACAAGGAGGAAAACATAACATAGTTAAACTAGATTGCAATTAAAGGAACAGCAACTGAATAACTAGAAAATAAATATCTTCTTTATTGCTAAATTCATGTTAAAATGCATTTCGCGTTTTTTTTTTTTTTTTTTTTTTTTGCCAAATTTAAAGGAGAAAAATTTGTTTTTTCAAAATAAAAAGCATATTTAACTTTAAATTTTGCATTTTCTGGCTACAATCCTACATTGCACATTATTTTTAAACAAGAAAATTTATCAGAAGTAAAAAACATTTGAAAGAAATAGATGCAAAAACTAATTGAAAAATTTAAAATGAAGCAAAACACTATAGCCGTAAAACATCCTTGATAGGAATCTTAAATCCAAAGAAAAAAGCATTGAGGATTCTCCTTGCATAACACTTACTAGCTAAAATTATATTTTTATTGACCCACCACAATGAGAGCCATTGCAAAGACTTTTTATTGGTATGGGGAAAGATCTTAAATTGCCAAGTCAAATTTTCATATTTTTGCAAACTCGTTTTATAATTTTGCCAAGTTACCACACTTAGAAAATGTAATACAGTTCTTATTTGTAAAAAGTTTATTAATATTCCCAATTAGAATTGTAACTTTTGCAAGCTCTATGAAAAATAGGAAATGTATTACAGTTTTTATTAAAATTTTAATTAAATTTGCCATAAAAGTTTTAAATTTGCCAAGTGCGACAACATTTGCAAATGATTTTTTTTTGGGGGGGGGGGGGTCTTGCCTCTGTCCTCACCTTAGCGAGGTCTCTGACCGCAATTCACTTCATACATATGACAATTGCTAAATTTTTTCGCAAATTTTCATGAGAAATTCTATTATTTTAGACTTACCGTATTTTTGGTGTATAGCCTGCATCCCTAAATCGAGCAGTGCAGTAAAAAAAGTTCGTGTATAACCCGCGGAGATGCATCGGTCTATAGTCCGCGGGCTATATACCATTTACGAATGTATATTTCGATCAGGGTTCGAAATTAGAAGCCATTAGTCATAGTTTTTAACACAAATTTACCAAATTTTTTCATGATGCATAATACCTACAGTAATTCGGCTAAAAAATTAAATTATCAGTACCGTAATTTTCCGAAGAAACGCCGCGGCGTTTACATGATTTAAGATGAAATTTCAAGCGATGTGGCGTTTACGCGCATTTTTTTTCTCATGCAAGCATATTTTTTCTGAATTTTTCCGAAAATTAAAAAAAAAATCGGTGTTAAATTCAAAATTTCGGACATAAAATGAATACGTAACTTAGGTCATTGGTTCCCAAAAGGAACGAATCCCCGGAATCGGTCCAAATTTACCAATTCAGAAAAGGAACGTTTCCACGGACTTTATTTGAAATGAAACGACTCCAGAAAAGTTTGATTCATTGAACTCGTTCTGAAATGCAGCGACTCTGTATTTCGAAAAAGATCGACTGCTCTGAATCGTTCCGAAATGACATAAGTCAGGCACTTTTTTTTTGTTCTTTGCAACAGGGTGGGGTACCAACTCCGAAAAGGAATGATTCCTCGGTTTCAATCTGAAATGAAATGACTCCGGAAAAGTTCGATTCCTTGAACTCGTTGAGAAATGAAACGTCTCTGTAAAGGAACGATTCCTTGGAATCGCCTGTGCTGCAACACCGATTCCCTAGCAAATTATTTTCTGATATTTTATTTATAGATTTTTTTTTTTTTTAGGTCTCGTGTATAAGTTGACCCCCCCCCACACACACACACACACTTTGAAGTTATTTATTTATTTTTTTTTTAATCTAAAATTTCACGACTTATACGCGAGTATATATGGTAGCTATTATAGATCTATCAGTGCAATACTTGGCGATAGTTGCGACAGTTCTTCTAAACCCAGAAATAACTGTATTTAAGCAGTAAAAAAAAGCCTTTACAAATATGGGAGAACTCTCTAAATTTCACGGCATAGCGAAAAAATTTTTACAAATTTTGATTTTTTTTAAAAAATTTTTTGAGGTTTAAAAGTTGTAGAAAAAATATCACAATTTCCAATTAAAAAAAAAAAAAAATCTTTGCATAAGCCTCAGCGGCTTTTTGGAAGTTTTTTTTTTTTTTTTTTTGTATAAGGCGCAGACTATACACCCGAAAATACGATATGTGAAAGTGAATTTGTGATATCTAGAGATTCAATTTTTTGCGATACCTTGCATTATCAAAAATCTAATCTGGTGTGTAGTAAATGGCTATAAAATAAACTGTTATTAAATCAGAAATATTTAAGAACATTATTTAGTTTAAATATTTAAATTCGCTTGGTGTTGCTATTTAACTAAATTTTAATACCAGGTTAGTTGTTGATAAGTTTAATTCTCAAGCTTATATTGTAAATGTATTATTATTATTTTTTCATATATATTTATACCTAATGGGCCATAATTATTAAAAACATTCCTTTTTCCTATTGCAGCTTATTGAAGCTGAGCAGCAAGATGTTAAGAATTGGAAATTAACTTCTGAAGGAGAAAATGTTGCAGCTAATGGCAGTTATGAAGCTTTGGTGTTCTATGGAATTCCTCCTGAAGGAATCAATCAGAAAGAGTTAATGGTATTATATTCAGCGTTCGAAATCCTTGGTGGTCCGCTGGTCCGAGACCACCGATAATTCAATCGGACCACTAATTTGAAAAATTTAGTGGTCCGCAGGACCAGTGCCTTTTTTCAGGCCCTGAGAAAACTGCAACCAATCGCACATAAGATTTTTTTATTATTATTATCAGTGATGCCGCAGACGCGCCATAGCGCGTAAATTACTCAAAAAATCGGCAATAGGACGCAAAAAATAGCTCTTACGCGTCCCACAGGACGCGTAATTTTGTTAAGGAATCGCGAAAAAACGGCAAATTTCGTTAAAAAATCGCGAAAAAAAGGCTAATTTACGGCAAATTTGTCAAACAATTCTCGAAAAAATAGCTAATTTCATTCCAAAACTCGAAACAAAAGGGAATTTCTTCAAAAGATCGCGAAAAAACGGCAAATTTCGCCCAAAAAAATAGCCAAAAACGGCAGATTTTTTCCAAAAATTGTGGAAAAATTTTAGATTTCTTCAAAAAATTGCAAAAAAAAGCACATTTCTTCAAAAAATCGCAAAAAAAGACAAATTTTATCCGAAAATCCCGATAAAACGCGAAAATTGTCAAAAAAATCGCGAAAAACGACAAATTTCTTCAAAAGATTGCGGAAAAAACCCCACAAATTTTGTTAAAAAAAGCGCTAAATAACGACTAATTTCCGGCAAATATCGTCAAAAAATGCGCGAAAAAATGGCTAGTTTTATTTTAAAAAGCGAAAAAACTGCAGATTTCTTCAAAAGATCGCGAAAAAACGGCAATTTTCCCCAACAATCGCGATAAAACGGCAAATTTTGTCAAAAATATCGCAAAAAACGGTATATTTCGTCAATGAAAATAAAAGATTTCGTCAAAATAACGCGAAAAAAATGGCAATTTCGACAAAAAAAGCACGAAAAAAAAAAGTTAATGCCAGGAGAGAATTTTTCTGTTTAAAAAAACTAATTTTCTTGCTTCAAAATTGTTGTTGCTGCTCCAAAAACTGATTTTCATGCTTCCCAATCGATTTTTTATTGCTCCAAATCTTTCTGAATGAATGTGACTCCTAAAAGCACCATTTCATTAAGCAAAGTACCCATTTACTCAACAAAAATATTCCTTTTTTCAGCAAAAATGTCTTTTTCAATAAACCTGTCTTGCCCCATTTTAAAAGAAATGCAAACAATAGTGATACTTGTTATCTTCTACACTTAAATAAGCATTATTTTATAATTAAATTTGTATCTTGCACATTTATTCTTTAAAAAGTACAGAAAATTTACTCTAAGTGTTAAAATTATTTAATAGAATTTTATGTAGCGGACCAGTGATGATGTCTGCGGACCAGTAAATTCTCATGCTTACTGGTCCTTGGGACCAGTGACTTTTTTTTAGGAATTCTAACGCTGATATTTATAACCAAACTGTTACAGAATCGTTGACTAACTGATTAATATTGATGTATTTACACTTAAAACCATTTGTCAGGGGTGTCGCCACGGAGGTTTGTGAAGAGGGGAGTTTTATTCTCCTTTTCACTCTTGTCTCTTATTGATAAAAATTTGAAAAATTAGTTGCCACAGGGTTCGCACAGACTCCTTGGACTCCTTTGAAACTACTTAGAAATGAAAACGTTCCCAAGTAGTACTTAGAACTACTTAGATAAACAAAATACTCCTTAGAAACTCCTTAAATTGTATTGCGGTTTTGCACGCAAGCGATATTGCTCCCAAAAAAGAAAAAAAATCGCGATTGTAAAACGCACGGTAAACCCTTTATGCACGTCATTCATCAGAAGCACAGCAGTGATTGCAGGGATGCAGTGGACTCGCTATAGCGCGTAAAATATGCAAAAATAGGCGATGGGACGCAGTAAAATAGCTCTTACGCGTCCTGTGAGACGCGCAATTTCGTTAAAAAACGCATAAAAATGGCGACTTTGGTTAAAATTGCGAAATAAAGACTATTTTTTGGCAAATTTCGTCAAAAATTCACGAAAAAATGGCTAATTTTCTCAAAAAATTTCGAAAAAATGTAGATATTTCCTCGAAAGATCGCAAAAAAAATGACAAATTTCTTCTAAAAATCGCAATAAAACGGCAAATTTTGTCAAGGAATTTGCGAAAAACGACGGATTTCGTCGAAAAATTGTGATAAACAGGCAAATTTCGTCAAGATACGCGAAAAAAGGCTAATTTTGTCACAAATTGCGAAAAAAAGGCAAAATTCTTTAAAAGATTCTCGAAAAATGGCTAACTTTGTCACAAATCTCGAAAAAAATGGCAAATTTCCTCAAAAAAGTGCGAATAAACAACAAATTTTGTCAAAAATTCCGCGATAAAACAGGAGATTTCGTCAAAAAATCGCGAAAAAACGACAGATATATCCAAAAGATTCGCGAAAAAATGGCTAATTTCGTCACAAGATCTTGAAAAATGGCTAATTTCCTCAAAATATCGCGAAAAACGGCAAATTTCGTCTAAAAATTGCGAAAAAACGGCAAATTTCGTCAAAATATTTGTGAAACATCGGCAAATTTCTTTAAACAAATCTCAAAAAACGTAAATTTTGTGAAAAAAATCCCGAATAAACGGCAGATTTCGTCAAAAGATTGCGAAAAAGACTCAAATTTTGTAAAAAGGGCATGGGAAAAAAAAAAAAAAAAAAAAAAAAAAAACGTAATGCCTGAAGTGAATTTTCTTGCTTCAAAATTATTTTTTTTTTGCTGCTCTAAAAACGGATTTTCGTGATTCACTATCCATTTTTGATTGCCCTAAGTCTTTCTGAGTAAATGTGACTCAGGAAAACACCCATTCATTAAACAAAAAGTCTCATCACTTTACTCAACAAAAGTATTCTTTTTTTTCAGCAAAAATGTCTTTTTCTATAAATCAGTCTTGACCCCTTTTTTAAAAGAAATGCAAATAATAGTGATACTTGTTATCTTCTACTTTCAAATGTTCAATATTTTATAGTTAAATTTGTATCTTGCAAATTTATTTTTAAATAAGTAAAGAAAATTTCTCATAATTTTAAAAACAACTAATATTGGTTTTATATTTTTATTTATTATTAAAACAATAATTATTGAATTTCATTTTTCTAATGCAAATGAACAAGTTCAATTTTTGCATCTAAAAATATGACTCATTAGTGGGGACCCGCTTTTGTTAGATAGAGACCCAGGATTTTTCAAGTCCAGCGGCATGCCTGGATTGGTTTTGATCATACTAATAGCCACCAAAGTGTCACGAAATATCGCAGATAAAATGCTAATTTTGTCTGAAGATTGCGGATATAATGCCGATTTTGTTAAAAAAAATCGCGGGAAAAAATGACGATTTCGTCAAAAGATTACGGGAATAAAATGGCGTTTTCGAGACAAGATCATATAAAAATGCAAATTTTGACTAAAAATCCTCGAAAAAACATCGATTTCATAAATAAGAGAAACAGGAAAACACAGATTTAATCAAAAGATCGCAGAAAAACCACCGGTTTCGACTAAAGATCGCAAACAATCACCAATTTTGCTAAAATATCGCAGATAAATCGCTGATTTTATCTGAAGATCGCAGGAAAGCATCGATTTCGTCTGAAGATTGTGAATACACCATCCCCCTTCTTCTTGCAGGGCAGTAACTCACAGAATCCCTGCGGAAATGGGGCTGTGCAAGTGCATGCCACATAAATAACAACAAAAGTGGATGTCTTTAAATTTTTTTTGACTCCTTGGATTTTTTATGTACTCCTTGGATTTTTTCTTCCCAACTCTGTATGAACCCTGTGCCAGCTTTATAGAAATATTGCTAAAAAAGTGCATAAAAATTCATATGAAGAAAACTGATTCAAATTAAAAAGAAAAAAATTGGAGAGTTTACATGACATTTTGCGATAGATGTTGGATTTGACACCATAAACTGGATTCAGCATTATGAACTGGTGTTAATTTCATAACTTCATCACCTAACATTTAATATTCTTGGACAGCGCTTCCCAATCTTTTTTTTTTTTTTTTTTTCCCATACCGCTTTCTTATGCTTTTCATTTCGGTACATTTCTCATAAAAAATGTTTCCCTTCTCCTTGTATTCAACTAGATTTACACAAACCTTCCTTTTTTTTACATTAGTAATCTTCTTAGCACAACCATATTATAAATTGATGCAAGTTACATATTTTTAATATTCAATTTTTTTAGTGGACAAAGCTACTGACATTGTATTATCATAGTGAGTTTTTTCTCGCTTTTTGTGTGTAATATTTATACATTGAGACTTACTTTTTAATCCAAAGCTCTTAATTTTCTTTATGTGTCTTTAGTTAAAACATTTTTGTAATTTGCGCCATTATCAATATTATTTTCACATTCTGTTCTAGGAAGATTATTTGTAAAATAGGCTACTGTCAGATTTTAATATAATAGATACATATATAATATACTAAGTGTCTAAAGTTGACTGACAATTTAAAATTCAATAATTTACGTTTTATGAAAGCTATTAAAAAAAAAAAAAAAAAAAAAATTCTTGCAAGAAAGTTATGTAAGATGTCAAGAAATTTTTTTTTTTTTTTTTTTGTGTGTGTGTGTGTGTGTGTGTCTTGATTTTACTTTAAAATAGCAGTGATAGATGGCACTGCAAGCAATAAGGCCTAAATTAGGGCCCAATTTTTGAGCTCTGTTTTCTCAGTATTGATACAAATCAAGTTAAATAAATGGAGCAGTGTTTAATTGCCAAAGCAATTTTGTTCGGAAGGTCCCACTCTGTATATTTAATCATCTTATTTCACATTAGTACTGAGAGAAGAGAGAAGCCAAAAAATCATGTCCCAATTTAGCACCAATTGCTTCCAGTGCCATCTGTCACTGCTATATTAAATAAAAATTGAGAATTGTAGTAAAAAACTCCTGACATCTTATATAACTCTTATGCATGATTTTTTTTAATAGCAGTGATCATTTACAAGTTATTGAATTTTTAAATCAGTCAGTCCTTTTTAAGATCCAATTGTGAATTTTAAATATTATTTGTCATAATTTCTATGAAGATTAACATTATTTGGCTCAAATTGGTTAATTGTTGTATTTTTCTTTAGGTATTTATATTTTTGAATGTCACTATTGAAGATTAATTTAATTAAATTTTATTTTTTATTTAGAAAGCTGTTAAACAGTCTAATGTTGGTTTTAGCAAAGCCATGTCTGCTGGATGGATATACATCGAAAAGAAAGATGGAACAACTATTGCTTATCGTAAAGTATGAAGTAATTTTCTGTGTTATTATTAAATAAAATTATTATTGTTAATTTAAAAAATTATCAGTTCCTGCCTCTCTAACATAATGAAAATTAAGCATTTTTTAAAATAAAAAAGTAAATAATTACAGTAAAACCCCAATAATTTGGATTAATTGGGACAGGATCCAATCCGGATTATCTGGAGAATTAAAAAAAATTAATTAAAGTAAAACATACTTACAGAAAATCACCTTCATGTTAAACGTATTGAATATTTACAGTCAGTAAAAATGTTAACTTTGTTTAATTCTTCTGAAAAGGTTTCAGAAAAAGTTTTTTTTATTCAGAATATGACAATGAAACAAGTTAATGTTATGGAAATTAGCTAATCGCTTTTCAAACTAGAAAAATAAATGACCAAATCGATCCAGATTATCCGGAGATCCGAATTAGCAGGGTTCTACTGTATTCTTATGCTTGTTTTTGTTTTTCCTCTGTATTTGAATTTTTGAAAAAAAATGTCAATTTTAATTTCTTATGTTCTAACTTTTAATGCTTATACAATAAGTATAGAGTGCCAATTATTGGAACATGTCAAGACTGTCCCTAATTTGGATAAGCAAAAGTTTGGATAAATAGATGGACAATTGAAACAGACTTTCCTGACTATACTAAAACCGTCACACTATATCCAGGCTTAATCTTTTTAACTTTTTTTTTTATTATTATTATTTTGTGAATTCTAGATATTATAATTTAAGCAAAAAAACTTTTGACTTGCTTGCTTCAAAGAAGACATTTTTTTTCAATGTTGCCATAACTCCAATTGAACATTGGTTAAACAAGATCAGCATTCTACTATATGAGCCAATTTATGTCTGTTTCTAAACGTTCAGACTTCAAGGGACTTCCTGGGTCATTTTCAAAGCATTTGTTTGAAATTTCTTTTTCGTTGTTATTGCTCCTGATGATACACTAATTGGAGACTCTATTACGCATGCTAAATCTGAAGGCAGGAAAAAAGAGGAAAAAGTGTTTGGATAATTTAAAGTTCTGTTAAAAGAGAAATATATGTTGTTTGGATAGTTAGAAGTTCAGTTTAAAATTTGGTTAATTGGAGCTCCAATAATCAGCGTTTTACTATATTGCTTTTTTTATGACTGCATAAAGCACCTTGTTGCACTGTACTATTATTTGGCATATGTAATATGTAACTCCTGTTCTATTGCTAATAGAGTTTAGTGCATGTTGTAATACATGATGATACAGAAAATTTCAGTTTTAATCAAGCTTCCTATTGATTCATCCTTTGGAAGGATTGTCCAGATATGTGCTATACAGAGTGTCAACTGTCTTTATTTTTAATACCACTATTTTCTAATAGTAATCTTTACCTATTTGATTGAAAAATTATGTGATTAAATAAAATGAAAATTAATATTGAGAATTAATGGTATTTTATAAAATTAAAAGCTATATAAGGGATTTATCAAAAGTGTTATTTTTGATAGCCAGATTCAATTTAAATGTCTTCAACGTTTGTTCAAGAACAATAGATTGAAATAAGCTAAAGCTTAGATTAAAAAACCTGATTAGTATTTTAGTTATAAGGCAAATTAAAATGGATAAATGTTTTAAGGTACAAACTAGAAGAGAATCCAACCAGTCTTAGGTTCAATTAAACACTCAAGCACAAGATATAATGAAATCAATCATTTATGCCTGATTAATTAATTCATTAATGTTTTCAATTTGATTTCAGTGTTGTTACTTTCGAGAGAGCATGTGTCAAAAATGAGCGGTGTTAGATTAACTCCATTACATTTTTTTTTTGTCCTTAATAGACTGGTGAACAACCTTAGTGTGTTAGAGCCAAAAAAAAATTTCTAAGCTTCTATCTTTCTTATTTTTTAATGTTCTTTCTTTTATTGTATTTTCATATCTTTTTTTTTTTTTTTTTTTTTTTTTTTTGGGGGGGGGGGGGGGTTAAGGGCTGCTAGTTTGTGCAATACAACAAATTCTGATCTTTTCAGTTATTTTATTTTAATAATAATAAAATTTACTGTACTTGCATATTATCCATACCAGGGCAGATTCACTGTGCCAACAATGACACTGAAAATATTAATTGCTGTAAACTTTATTATTATTATTATTATTATTTCTTCATTGTAACTGCATAGTACAGTTGTAATATTAAAGGCAGTGGATAAAGTATTTAGTATAAAAAAATAATAATAAATAAATGCAAACTCGTAGCTCAATTTGAATTAACTACTTCATCAGCCGCAGGTATGCGAAAACAGTGTTTTTACTTCCAACTTGTCTTGAGGAAATGGTGAAATGATTAATCTATAATCTGACCCAAACTATTATTGATCTGAATACAATTAAAAAAATCTAACGCACAAAGAATATTAATGATCAGTTTAATGTAATTATCTCTAAAATCAAATTTATTTTTTATATCAGAAAATGAATGTATAAAGAATCATTCATATTTACATATGTAATTTTTAACCTAGAATATTAATCATGATTTTTTTTTTTTTTTTTTTTTTTTTTTTTTTTTGAAAAATCAGATTAATTTGAAACCACAAAGAAAAAAAAATCATAATACTGACTTGATTCAACTGAAACCACTGTTAAAATCAGATCTATTTCTCTCTGTTTTCAGTAATGATTTATCATTTATAGGCCTGGATTTGCAATATGGGGAAAAAACTGACAATGGAGAAGAGGGTTTGATTTTTTTTACTAGCTACCCTTTTTTCTGAGTTTGTAGAATCCTGTATATAGATGTATATACATTATATCATTTCAGGTAGACAATATTATTGATGAAGTACAAAATAATCTTTTAAAAATAAAGGAAGGCCGAGAAAATGAAGTTCCTCTTCAAGTTAAACAAGAGTTGAAAAAAAGAAAACTCTTGCAAGAAATGTAAGTGCATTTTTAAAATTTATTTTTTTTTAGGATATATTCAGTGTAGCAAATACAGAACAGCATGGCAATAATGCTGCAAATTATTTTAGGCCTTATTGCTAAAAAAGTAAATTCTGGACATAAAAATATCAGTAAAATTTGCTTTAAGTTGCTAGATTATATATTTTTTGTAAATTAGAATTGGCAGTGTGGTATTGTATTTCTTGGTATCATATAAGCAGCAGCGAGTGCAAACTCATTGTTTTGGTATCATTACGTTAAGAGATTAAATTAGTACACAATTAAAATGTAAAATAAAATATTTTTAAAATATTTTGGTCTGCCTGTTCATTATCATTATAGAAACCCTCAACAAACTGAAATTTGTAACAAAAAAAAAAAAAAAAAAAAAGAAGTTGTAATGTATGATTTAAACCCAATAAACATAATATTTTGCATTACATTACCATATATATTATTCTGTCATCAATTTTTGAGATGAATTAATGATTGAGAAAAAGCTTATAAATGGTAGATGTGAAGGAATGACTGATTGGGCATAACTTGATACAAAGCTAGAGAACAGGCAGCTAATTCCCCATTTTGAGGTTAGATTAGGTCATCGAGTTACAGCTTGAAATTTTGACACATTAAAGATATTGATAAAAACAATAAAAATATTTCAGTCTGCCTTGTCATATTTTACTTCGAGATGAACAGAGTGAGTCACTAATTCTTGATTTTGGCTGTATCATCCCATCATTCAGCTGCAGTCAGAAATTCTATTACATTAAAGAAACAGAATAGTTTAATAATAATATTTCAGTCTGCCTGATGATATCTTGGTATTAGATGAGCAGAAAGAGGCGCCAATTCTTAATTTTGGTGCTATTACCATGTCATCAAATTACAGTCTGAAGCTTTAATTCATTAAGGGTGTATTCCAATCCAAACTGCTTATTTTCTGATTTATTTTTAAATTCATTTTTGTTCTCAAAAATATCAAATTGGCAAATTTTCTTGCTTAGAAACTATATAATGAGCCATGCTTTTTCCGTGTTGCTGGTGTAGTCTTTTTAGTAAAATAATTTTTTAATATCCAATAAAAAAAAGAAGAAAAATACCACATGTGCCATTCCATTGTACTAGCTGGTTAGAAAAAAAAGATGTTTTTTTACTCTGAACTTTTTTAATATTTCTTTCATCAAGAACTCTTTGTATAATTAAACTTATTGTAAAAAAAAAAAAAATATTAATTTGTCCCTTTTGTTTCTGTGAAGATTTGAAATTGCAATTGTCGAGGAAGAAGCCATTGTTTCACTTTCATTTGTATCACAGTCATTCTTCACATCTCTAACTCTCTCTCTCCCTCTCTTTTTTTTTTAATACTTTTAATTTGTACATTTATAATGATATCACATGATAAAGTATGTACATTAATAAAAATGCATTTTCCAAAATGAGCTCGTTAATTCTGTAGTTATATTTAAAGACTTCATTTGGAAAGTTATTGCTATGCTAAAGTACTGTAAACATTTTTTTTTCTTCTCCTTTTAAGATTTACAGTTTTATTATCCTTAAATAACCAAGTTTTGTTAAAAATTTCCTATTTTTAAATTCATGACTATAAAACTTCATTTAGAAAATTTAAAAAGTAGTTACTTGTGTAAAGCATTGAAATTTATGATGAATTATGTATTAAATCTTTCTCTTTTCTGTATTTATCATGAAACTGCTGTTTTAAGTGTACAGTAATATTAAAAAAACAGAAAGAAAAAGATAAAAAATCTTTTATTTTTACATTAATTATTATTATTATTTTCTTTCTTTATTAAAATGTAAAGTAATGTAATGTTACTCAAGGCTTTTCCTCTCCTTTTTATTCTTAAAGTTAGTAGTCGTTTTAGGCATTTATATTAATGTTTTAAAATTTAAATTATGGTATTAAGTGAATAGCAATGCAATTATGTTCTGACACACAGCTATTTCTATTTAAAAAATATATATATCTATTGCAAAACAATAGCAAAATATTTTATAAATAAATGTGTTGTTTTTTTTTTCTTTCTGTGTAGTGTAATTAAAAGCTACACCATAAAACAAGGATCAGAATTTACAACATCCCAAATTAAACAAGAAACTGATCTTACGTCAGATATGATAGCTAGGTAAGGTTTTTTTATTTAATTAATCAAATTTATTCATTTTTTATTTATGTATGCATGTAGTTTATATCTGAAAATATGTTGACAATAAGTAGGTATTTTTATAGCTGATCAAGTTACCAGCATTTGTGATTTTAAAATGAACAAAACATAGAAATTTAAAAATGGTTTTCAGAATATAAATTCTGAAATTGTAAAAAATAATATTTTTTTTTTTTTTTTTTTGAAAAGTATCATTAGTACCAAGAAGATATTAATTTTTTAAGTGTGTTCTTTTTATTATCTCCTTTGTTATATGTATTTCAGGCATGATCATGATTTTAAACTCTAGATAAAACAATGTCTTTTTCTCCAATTTACAACCTTTGTGCTTGATAACCATGTTTTACTGGACATTTATGGAAAGGGTTTGTTATAATGTTGCCTAACTGACAACAATTCAAGCTTATTCATTCATTAGCACTTTAAGTTAATATTTTTGGTTAATTATATTGTATAATTATTTGTATAATTAATTATTGTATAACTTGTATAATTAATTATTATACAATTATTGTATAATTTTGGTAAATTATATTGTATATGGTAGTCCCAAATTTGTATTGTTTTGCTTTCTCATGGCAAATACGAAGATGAAACCACACACTTCATTTGTAGTTCCATAGTATTTGGGACCTGAAGATTCTGCTTTGGTTCTACAAATTCCATTTGTATTCATATTATTCTTTTTCCTTTCATATTCAATGTGATGTAAGTTATTAAATTCAATGGTTAATTTCAAATGGTTAATATTGTTTACTATTAATGGTCTGATATATATATATATATATATATATATATATAAGACCATTAATAGTATACAATATTAACCATTTGAATTTAATAGAATAAAACCATTAATACTATTACAATATATGAACCATTGGATTTAATAACATATAGCACATTGAACATGGAAAGAAAAAATAAATAATTAATATGAATACAAATGAAATTTGTAGAACCAAAGCAGAATCTTCAGGTCCCAAATACTTTGGAACTACAAATGAAATGTGTGGTTTCATCTTCGTATTTTCCATGAAAAAGCAAAACAATACAAATTTGGGACTACTAACACACATAAAACCAAAATTCATTAAAGAAATATCAAGTAATCCACAGTGGATATGGAGAAAATAAAAACAAAATTATATCCACGTGTAGACTTCAAAGTCGCAAAAACAAAGAAAAGGTGACGAGAAATAACATCAGTAACAAAGAACAACAAATTACTGAATTGGACATAAAATTGAAAAGGAGAAAAAATAAAATTAATAATCATACGCATCATAATATTAAATTTATAAATTAATTAAAAGTAGAATATTGTAATTACAGAAAAATTAAATCATACTGACATAGTTTACCCCATTATTATTTAAATCAATAACATTTATTTTGCCTATGCTGGGCTAAACTCAATATCTTAATTTAGGATGATAAAAGATTAAAAAATAGCATATTAATAAAGTACCCTATACATTGAGTAGTGATATAGTACTCACATTTATTAAAAGTGAAGTGCAAATTAATAATGTAAATGATTGAAACTATTATAATACAATAGATATAACTAAACAATTATCCATACATTGATGTCAATTAAACTCCATAGAAATTTTGTACCAAATTAACATATGAATTTTCCACTCTCATTTTTTTTTTTTTAAATATAAATTAACCTTTGCGTTTTATGCAGACAACACCGTCCTCCTTTGTTCTCTAACATCTACCCACCCAACCAACCTATTATATATATATATATATACAAATCTGAGTCTTAGGTACATTGAAACTAGTTTTTGTCTACATTAAAATTTTCAAGCTTCTATATGTAATAGATTTCCCCAGATATTGCCAACATACACACAGACTTTTATTAATATAGTAGTCTCTCTCAGATCTGAAAACGCGTAAAATTATGAATTCATCAAATAAGGGGAAAAAAAACCCTTACAGTACAGGTATAGGGGCAAAACTACAGAATTTTTTTATTTTATATATTTTTGTTTAAGTATATGATTCTCAACAAAATGACTGAACTCATGGTTTTTCATGAAGGAAGCATAAATTAATTCTTGATAAGTCAAATTATTGCTGATATTACTGATAGTCACAATCTTTTTACCAAATATATTTCTGTATCAACCAGATACTTTTGGTTATTATTTAGACTGTCTAATCTTGAAATAAAATTTTTTACTTTATGATTTTGATATAAAATTAATTGGACATTTTTATGAAGAAATTTACATTCAATAATTCAAGGAAAATGTATTTCATTGTTATTAAGCATATTTAATTATAGATTATTCATTATTTACTTGATCTATATTTTTTATAATTTAATGATTTTTTAAATTAACTTACATTTTATCATTTCAGTTTATTACTTTTCATAATTATGTTAGTATTTTACTATGTTTCAAGCATTCAATTGAATTTTTATTGTATCATTACATTTAAATTGTTGTTTTAAAAATGTACACAAAGCAATGACCAGAAATCTGCAAAATCCTAAAATCCGCACGACTTATGTTCCCAATCTATGTGAATTTTAGGGAGTCTATTGTATAGATTTCATGTATAGAAAGGCATGAAAATTAAATAGTTTTATTTGGATTAAATATTTAGTGTTAACATAACAGAAGAAAACAACTGCTTAAGGAAAAAGAAAACAGGTTCTACAGAAAAACAGAAAATATGTATGAAAATATTAAAAATTATTTTAACATTAGAAAATTAAGCGTTTATATCTACATAATTCATGAAACTCTAACAGAAAGCTTCAAGTTTGGTAACATTTACTTGACAAAAAAAATAGAAAATGAAATTTTGGTACTGCTATTAATTTTCTAAGTTTGCAACTATTTCAGTCTAAAAACAATATTTTATTTTTATTTATTTATTTATTTATTTTAAATAATATAGTTTATAGAAGACACATACCCCAGTCAAAGATTATTTTTGTTTTTTTCTGTGGTAATTTTGTAATCAAAATGAATAAAGAATTCTTTTAAACACATGGAGTTTTTATTTCTGGAAAATCTAACATTATTATAAGGATTTTACTTTTGAGATTACAAATTTGATATTGAACATCTCCAGAATTGTACACAGAAACTTCATAAAATTTTTTTCATACAAACCAATTTAACCATTCATATTCTGGCATCAAACTTAAGTGTTGACATTGGAAATTTTAAAAAAGTTTGTATTTGAATATGGAGGTGAACCCTAAACTTTTAGAGGTATATACTTTTAATGAAGAGATAAATTCCTATCAATTTGCTATTTTTTAAAACATGCATACCACATAAATAATGTTGTATTCAAATCTTAAAGGTATATACAAATAATATATAAACATACATATAATAAACCCAACTGGAGTAAAAAAATTAGACAGAGCCTGGAATCTAACCTGGGACCACAGCATACACTAAGCAACAGCCTAGTTTGCTGTGGTCTCAGGTTCCATTTCTGACTCTGGCTAATTTTTCTCTCCAATTGGGTTTATTGCATTTATTGTATGTATGTCCATAAAATATTTACATATGTTTGCTTTTTTTTCTTCTGACAATAAAGTAATTAGACTGTGTTATGTTTTGTTTTTATAAATAAATACTGTAATTAAGGAATAAATGGTTACAAAACCCTTTGCTAGTCTTTAAATTTTCAGCTTAAAATAAATTTTCGTTTATTTATATCTCTCTTTCTCATTTCTCTTCTTAGTGGATCTTGGAAAGACAAAACCTTTAAGCCTTACAATTTTAGTGCACTTGGTATTCCACCTGACTGTGGGCATCGACATCCATTGATGAAAGTTCGATCTGAGTTCAGGCAGATTTTCCTTGAAATGGGGTAATATTATTAATCTTATTATTAGTTGTCGTTTTGATTATACTTTTCTAAATAGTATGAATGAAATTAATTTGAAGTGTTTCAGTGCAAATTTACTGTTTAAAAATACAAATAATGACAGATAATTCCTTAAAAATATATTTAATACATTTATCATCTATAAAAGCAGACATATCATATAATAATGAAATTTATAAGCAAATCATTACTGACAGAGATGTAGTGATATTAATGATACAGTCGGCTCTCGTTAATTCAAACTCATTGGGGCCACAAGAAATGTTCGAATTATCCGAAGTTCGAACTGTGGAAAGTATGAGAAGAAAACATGCTTAATATGGTACTATTATAAAAGAATTGATGTTATAGTGTTTTTTAAATTTATTTCATCTGTTATCATCAGAAAATGACTTAGTATTAAATTAGAATGTATAAATACATAAACCAATTAAAAGATTAATGGAAGGAAATTTTTAAGCATCACAGATGGACAGACGAGGCACTAAGAAATTGACATCAAATGCATGGGATTATATGTATACTCCTTCGGAACAATTTTCACAAAAATCAAAGAAAGAAAGATATTCAAATGATCTGAAATCCATGAGAAAGAAAGGAAGAATGAAAAATCGGAACTCTCTTTAGTTCGAATTAAACGAAGTCAAGATAAAATGAATTTGAATTAATGAAAATGTTTAACATTATTCTGCTTTTAAAAATTTCGGGACTTCATGTTTAGTTCGAATTAAGCGAAGATTCGAATTATCCGATTTCGAATTAACGAGAGTCGACTGTACATGAAATCCTGCAAACATTAATAATAATGATGTAGTAACCTAAATGTAGTACTTGAATGTAAAATTTGCAAATGTAGTATGTATTTTATTTCTAGCTTCTATTACTTCTGTTACATTTAAGCATTGAGTATTTTTTAAAGCTGCTGTAATAATTTAGGAGGCTGAAAGTCCAATAGCTGTAAATAAAGAATTTAAGTACAAAACAGAGGCAGAAATATTTCAAAAGCATATTTTTCTTATAGTTTTGATGAAATAATTGATATTTTCATTGATTCTATGCTTGCTTTTGTTACATTTATTTGTTTATTTTAACTTAGCAATTGGAAAAGTTTTAAAAATGTCATAGTTATTGTTTATTCTAAAATTTCTAACCTAGAATTCTATATATATTTTAAATAAATATTGAAGATAAAGAAAAATTACAGGTTTTAGTTAAAATCATAAGCTATATATACATTTTGCCGAATGCTTAATTAGAAGTTTTTTATTTTAAATCCTGTTAAGAAGATTGAAACCAGATTATTTTATGAATGTCAAAAACTCATCACAAAATGCAAAATAAACTCTTAATCTCAATAAATTTTTTAAATGCTGTATCAATCTCAATTTAAACTTTATTGAAAATAGTATGAAATTTGCTATATTTGGCTAAAAGATTAAAATTGAAATCTCAACAAAATGCTAAAAATCCCATTAAAAAAAATCTCTAAAACTTCAAAAATATCTGAAGACAAAATTTATTATAAAGAGCTAAATAATTGAAATTTGATTCATTTTACAAATATAAAAAAATTGACAAAAAAAAAAAAAAAAAAAAAAAAAAAAAAAAAAAAAAAAATCTAAAAATTACATCATTGCAGAGGACAAAATTTACTGTATTACTGTACTGGTTAAAAACTGAAACCCAATTCGTTTTACAGATTTTGAAAAATTGCTACTGAATGTGGAAATAAATAAATAAAAATAAATAAATAAATAAATAATAATAAAAAAATAAATAATAATAAAAAAATAATAATAAAAAAATAAATAAAAATGCATGAAAAATTCAAACATTACTGCGTGAATTTTGAATAAACTTTTATTGAAAAAAGGCAAAATTTACTATATTGAGCTAAATAATGGAAACTGGATTCCTTTTATTATCATAGAAAAATGACTGTAAAAATGTAGAAAAATTTAAAAATCCAAGAACTACCTTGATATTTATAAATCAGACATACAGCTAAGCTACCCTCCTGTCATACCTTTTAGTTCTGTTCATGGCGGGTTCTTTAATACATGGCACACAAACATCTCTCTCTTTATTAATATAGATGAATAATTTGATAAGCATTACAAAAAGTAATGCAAAGGAATTAGCTGAGAGTAATGACAGAAGAAATGGGATGCTGATTTTATTTACCCTGATGATTAAATAAAAATAACTAAAACCAGCTGAAATATAAATATACGTGTAATGTTTTAAAATAAACATAACAAAATAAAATTCAGTTATATTTATTAAAAACTAAAGAAAACATAAATTAACTAGTCGGATGTGGCAATCCAAAAACTTTCTTCTTTCTCATACATGTTAATGCTTCAAAATTCACTGGCATGGTGCCAGAATTAAAGTACAATATAAGCCATCATGAGAATTCTAAAGGCATGAAATTCTGTGCATTAGTTCTTAAAATAGGAGTATTGAAAATATCAAGAAAAATGCAATATACGAGTGCTGTTTGTTAGGTGATTTACATCAAAATGTAATCAGCAATAATATTTATCTAGATATACTTGAATTTGAAGTTAAATGAAAATTTGTGCATTAGTTCTAGAGATAGAGCCATTGCGAGAATTGGGAAAAAAAACAGCATAGCAATGCCACTTGTTGAGAGATTGGCACCAAAACGTAAACAGAACCAGTTCGTATTAAGGATTAATTCAATCTAAAGTTTGATGAAAATCCGTGCATTATTTCTTGAGATAGAACTATTGTGGAAATAGTGAAAAATGCAGCATAACAGAGCACCTATAGCTCAAATGGTAGAGCACTGGAGTGCTATTCCAAGGGTTCCATGTTCAATCCCCAGCTTAAGCATTTTTCGCCATGTTGATTCTATGCTTGGTTAGCAAGTGATTATTCTCATATTAAATATTCAATAATTTCAAGTGTAATATCACAGCTGAAAATTTAAATAATTTATTACAGTTTATAGCTTTAGACAATTTTATGTTAGTTGCTTGTGAGTAATCTTGGATTATTGGTTTTCTCTTTAGTATAAGTTACATGTTCATGCTCTCCCTAGACTTAAAAATTATCAATACTTGATAATTAGACCATGTGTTGCAAGTTACTTCTGAATTTAATTGGGATTTGAAGTATCCAGGAAATTATGATATTTGAGAAGTATTAAAACATTGAACATATGTCTGCACTGATTATTATCGAAAATAGGTGAAACTCAATAACGTCTTTTATGATGTTCTAATAATTTGAAAAGCTATTTGGGGCTGATTTAAAAATTGATTTAACAGCTAAGGGCAAAGTATATTAAATGAAAAAAAAAAAAAATTACAGATATCTTTTTTATGTTATAACATATATATTAATGCACCTGAATTTCAGTATTGGGGTATTCTATATTTCTTTTTCATACTTTTTGTATTCAGGGATGCCACTTTTCCGCCTTTTGGCGGATTTCCGCTTTTTTTAATTTTTAAGAATTCGCGATTTTCGTTAAGCGATCACGAGATAAAATAACAATTTTCGTCGAACGATTGCGAAATAAAACAGCCTCATCAAACGATCGCGAAATACAACAGCCTTTTTCGTCAAGCGATCGCGAAATATAACATCGATTTTCGTTAAAAGATCGAAAAAAACGGCTATTTTCATCAAACAGTCCCTATATAAAGCAGCAATTTTCATCAAACGATCGCGATATAATGCAGCAATTTTCATCAAACGTTCGCGATATAAAGCAGCAATTTTCATCAAACGGTCGCGATATAAAGCAGCAATTTTCATCAAACGGTCGCGATATAAAGCAGCAATTTTCATCAAACGATCGCGAATCGCGATATAAAGCAGCAATTTTCATCAAACAATCGCGAAACGAAACGGTGATTTTCTTCAAACGATCGCAATGTGAAACGGCGATTTTTGTCAAACGATCACTAAATAAAACGGCGATTTTCGTCAAACGATCGCTAAATAAAACGGCGATTTTCGTCAAACGATCGCGAAACGAAATGATGATTTTTGTCAAAAGATCGCGATGTGAAACGATGATTTTTGTCAAACGATCATGATGTGAAACGGCGATTTTCGTCAAACGATCGCAATGTGGAACGATGATTTTCGTCAAGCGCTCATGAAATGAAACGTCTATTTTCGTCAAACGATCGCTAAATAAAACGGCGATTTTCGTCAAACAATCGCAATGTAAAACGACGATTTTCGTCAAACGATCGCGATATGAAACGCCGATTTTCGTCAAACGATCGCGAAACGAAGCGGTGATTTTTCTGAAACAATCGCAATGTGAAACGACGATTTTTGTCAAAAGATCACGATGTGGAACAATAATTTTCATCAAACGATCATGATGTGAAACGGCGATTTTCGTCAAACGATCGCTAAATGAAACGGCGATTTTCGCCAAACGATCATGAAATAAAACAGTTATTTTCGTCAAATAATAATAATAATAAAAACCTGCAAAATTTTGCTATTCACTCGTGGAATAATCATTGAATCTATTGCTGGGTTACTTGAATTGCTTTAAAATGATGCGATACATAAAATTCTTCACTGAACCTGTTGCTGGGTTACCTTAATTGATGTAAAATGCTGTGAACTAAAGAGAAATCATTTTAACTTACTCTTATAAATTAAAAGTTTACAACAAAAGAAAAGCTGTAATTTTTTATTTAGTTATTATAAACAATATAATTTTCAAAATTCACACATAAAGTTGTGAAAAATGTCATAAATTTTACTTTACGCTTAATTTCCTCTTTTTTGCTATTTTCTGAGTGGCATCCCTGTGTATTTTATCTGAATAAAAAAAAGAAAGTATATTTTGTCGTTTTGTTATCTTACACTTTGCATCACAATACTCTCCAAGATATATTTATATATATATATGTGTATCTTTTTGATAATAGGTTTACTGAAATGCCTACAAATAATTATGTTGAAAGTTCTTTTTGGAATTTTGATGCTTTATATCAACCACAGCAACACCCTGCTAGAGATCAGCATGACACATTCTTCGTATCAGGTATTTTGATATTTTTAGCTTCCTTGAAGAAAGAAAGAAATTATTATGTTGCCTAAATTTATCTGTTTCCTTCCCTCCCAATTCCTTCTTATAATTTTAATCAAATTGAATTCTATTTTCTGTGTAGAAATATTTGATTGCAGATTATACATTTGATATTTTTAAAAGTATCAAAAAGTTATAATTAGTATTAAGATTGCCATTATTTATGGAAAAAACTGTGAATCTGTCACATCCAACTTTTTTTTATATATAGTGTCAGCATTGCATTGGCAATAATTTGCTTCATAAACACATTGTAAGTGATATGGTTTATTACATTTGCAAAAATTTAACTTCAATTTAAAAAAGTATATGTAAAAATTTTACATATAATTTATATGTTGCAAAGACTATTAGTTGGTATTTTATTTTATTTGTTTATTTTGTGTGTGTTGTGTGTATGGTTGACATCTACTAGGCATGCATTTCATTAAAAATTAGATTTCAAAATATTCATTATTTAAATGTTAATAAAAAAAAAAAAAAAAAAAAAAAAGATAATCTAAATACAAAATTGCACAACACTTCAAGAATAGCCCCATATTTGTGAATATCCCCTTTTTCTTTTTTGATTTGGTTAAAATGTGACCTCATAAAAAGATTATTATTAATGTACACTTTTATGCTGTGTGCTTATTTATACTGATTTTTTTTTCTCATTTTTTACTTATTTATTTTTGATTTAATGTATCTATATGTATTTATGTTCCTTCTATAATAATCAAAGGTTAATATAACTGTTAATATTTATTTTTAGATCCCCAGTATGCAGAAGAATTTCCCATGGATTATTTGGAAAAGGTTAAAACTGTGCATTCAATTGGCGGCTATGGATCTCAGGGGTATGATTTATGTCTATTATTACATATATACATACTTCTATTATAGTTTTTTTTTTTTTTTTTTTTTTTTTTTTTTTTTTTTTTTTTATCATTCCATGTTTGTTCTCTTTTAACAAATTTATGCTAAGTTTTCCCCTATGTTATTTTTATTTATTTATTTATTTATTTTTTTTTTTCGAAGGCAGGAGGTTTCAGTTCTTGGTTATGTTGCAACTTGTAGGGATACTGTTGCAAAGTTATTCATAGTATTTATGTAATACGGCAGTGTGTAGATTTGCAGAATGTAGCGGCATATCAAATAATACTTTTAATATAAATAAAAGTAATATAAAAGTTATTAAGGGTGTTAGTCACTCAGAGGCCAAATTCTCCTTGATAATGTTAAGTCTATGGGTGTTTGATGCATTTTTATATTTTAATTTTATTGTATAAGTATCTGTTAAAATGACACTTAAATTATAAGAGTTTAGCGCCACTGTATAAATGGAAAGGATTTTCCACCTTTTTTCTCATTTTCCACTTTCATCCCTGCTAAAACTGCAGCATTCAAAATCTTTAAGGTTACCAAAAAGGATTTGATAAATTGGAAAATATAAAAACTTGATCTTATTTTCTTCTGTATCAAATTATGTGATAATTAAGTAGTCAAAAATGTTACAAAAATATAGAAAGTATTCTCTTATTCTCTAGATACAAGCAATTCAAATATAGAAGGGTAAATCTGCATCAAAATTTACCTGCAGGTATTCTTTAAAAACCAAATCTCAAACAAATCACTCCTTATAGTAATTTTGGAACCAAGAAAAATCTATGAGCAAATTGATAATGACCTATAAAACAGAAACACTTTAAAGATGCTTTATTGTATTTAATTTAGGTAGATTTAGATATAGGAATAATTTTATTTTTATTATAGATATAAATATGATTGGAAGCTTGAGGAAGCAAAGAAAAATTTGCTTAGAACCCATACTACTGCAGTTAGTGCAAGAATGTTATATGCACTTGCTAATCAAGTATGTATGCTATTTTAAAAATTAAAGAAATTTGTGAGGTAATTTTGTGCTGGTGTGATTTCATATTTATTAGCTTAACAAGTGCTAGGAATTTTTTTAAGAAAAAATTTTGCTCTTTGCATCTATTTATGAAAAAAGTTTTTTTGTGCTATTTATAAAATCTAAAAATAAAAATATCTTTAATTCTATGTCATTATTTTTTTTTTTCTACTGCATTTGTTGCTCTCTAGTTTCTTGTAACAACGAATTATTATGTAAACATCTTAATTATTCTATTTTCTAGCTGTATTTTTTATTTGGTAATGAGTTTGAATATCATTCACCTGAAATGTTCCTCCCCCATCTCACTGAACATTTTAGTCCATCTTTTATTCATCGTTTAATCCCAAGTGTGTGTAGTGTGTGTGTGGGGGGGGGGGGGATTACTAAATATGTGTGGGGGGGAAGCAAAAAAAAAATTTTTTTTAGTGTGGCTGTAGTCATTCTTGAATCACATGCATATTTTTTGTTTTAAAATAAATGTGTTATCTGAGATAATTATCCCAATCCCCACAAATAATAGATCAGAGATAAAAAATAGCCAAATTACAAAAAAAAAAAAAAAAAAAAAAAAAAAGACCCCCATGTTCTAAAAATTACCCTTTTCTGGGGGGTTAGAATTGGAAAATCCAGGGGGATGTAGAAGAATTAGAGTTATTTATCGCTACTGTAAAATATGTATAGAGCATAAAAAATTTTTAACAAAATAAAAGCTTTTAAATGATTTTTAGCTTTGTATGAAGGGCAGAAAGGGGAAGAAATGGATCTTATTTTCTTGAAGGTAGGGGGTAATTTAGATGTTTATTTAACTGTTGTTATAAAATAAATAAATAAATAAATAAAATAAATAAATCCTTAAAAAATATTTTTAACTGTGTGTTTTGGGATTAGAGCAAAATCAGAAAAAGGAGGACTTTTTTGTGGGGGGGGGGGGGGATAATTTAGATAATTATTTAAGCATTGTTATTATAAAATTCCTTAAACTTTGTGAGATGAGTTTGTTTGTAGGGGGGAGAGTGGAAGCAGAAATTGTGGGAAGAAGAATTTTCATGATAGATTCTTTATTTATTACTATAGACTGTAGGGTATTAAATAGGTCAGAAAAAAAATTAAAGGGTTCTAAATGAATTTTATGTAATTGGTGAAAGAGACACAAAATTTTAGAAGAGAAAAATCAAGATAATTTCTCTCATAACTATCTATTTTTTTTTTTTTTTTTTTTTTAATTACTAACAAATTTTTAATGATTTTTTTTTTATATATAAAAAAAAAAAAAAAAAAAAAAAAACCTTGATTGTAAGAGATTTAGTTAATTTAGTCAGAATCATTGGAACAATGCAAGATGTTTCATTATTCCACCCATAGAGGAAGATAGTTTTAAATTTTTCTGAAAACTATTACAACAATGGCAGCAAAAGAAATCTTGACACTTAAACCACAATCTCAATATTCGAGTGCTTTATTTTATTTTTTCCGGCTTTAAATAGAAGAGGAGGGTGAGAGTTTCTATCATGTGTTGGTTACGTGGAGTGGTTTGCAGCGTAACATAATTTAGAGTTCTCTACTTTATTTTTTTTAGTTCTAGTAATAGCTTGAAAAGATGGATTTTTCAGATTACCCATATAGTACTTATAACAGACATAAAAAGTTTTACAATTGTTGAACAACCTTGTGTTTTGATTTTATTAGAACAAAATGTTTCTGTAGATGTAAAGCCTTAACTTTACAAGCATCATGACAAACTATCTATGTCCTAATAAAGGCAAGGCCGATTTACCACATAGCAATGCACCAAAATGGAAAATCAATTCAAAAAGACAACGACTTCAGCCAGGTCTGACAGTTTTTTAAAACATGACATACTGTTAATACCAACTATAACAAATGAAGAAATAAAAATGAAACAGTACTAATGAATGTATCAGTAAGGACCATCTGTCACAAACTTCACTTTTTTCAATCAGTATCAAGATTTTTTTTTGCTGGCACTGTATTTTACAAATACTGTCTGAAAACTTATAAACACAGTTGAAAATTCTTCAGGATTGTCTGCACATTCTATGTTACATTCTTACTGTTAAAAATAATAATACAATAGTAACTCAACTTACATCAGTAATTCGTTCCAAGACTAGCAGCATAAGTGAAGGTACATTTAGGTAAACAACAAGAGTAAATAATAAAATTTCTCCAAAATCTAATGAACATATTCTATTTTATTTAAGTATTATTACATACATTTAACATTAGCAAAAAAAAAAAAAAAAAAAAAAAAAAAAAAAAAAAAAAAAAAATGTGTTTGAAATACAAGAATTTGGAATGAACCAATAAGTTACTAACTTAAATTTATTGCTCTTCTAGTTGTCCCTTTCAGATTTTTTAACATCTTTGAGGATATAAAAAGATCTTGCAATAAAGTTTGAACCAACAATTTTTTCAGATTTTTTTTCTCTTAAAAACTCATAACAACAGAGTGAGTTTTCTTAGCTTTACTAGTGACTTTTCTTATTTGTTTGTCTTTATTGAATGACTGTTGCGGAAAAGTTTCTCTTCACAGAACCCAAAGTTTTCCAAAAAATTATAAGTTGTCATAGTTAAGGAATTTTTTTCCAGGTCAGATGACTTAGATGACGTAAGTCAGGGTACTACTATAAATAAATGCAAAAGATAATAGCTAAAACAATACAATATTTGGATCTAAACAGCAAAAAAGAACTTGGAAGAATTGTGCTAATATACAGAATGAGCACATTTGTTCTGGGTAGATTTGAGTCATAATGCTTGTCGCCAGTAAACTTGTGTTTTGCCTATCCGTTTTCTCACTGTGGTATTTAAGGTGTGATCAGATAGTCCCATTTTCTGCAGTTTTCTATTCATGGTCTAGCTATTCACTCAAATTTATCAATGCAATGGAAAGCACATAGGTATAGTTAGATTGTATTACCATGACCCAAAAAAACTTTTGTTGCCTTGTAATGCTCCACTGTTTTTTTTTTTTTTTTTTTTTTTTTTTTTAACTATTATACATTTGTATCATTTTTTTTATTTATTTATTTAATTAAAGGCTTATTTTACAAACAACCTATGTTATGTATCTAAAATAAGATTTATGCTGTAAAAATATTTCATAAATTTATTACTGTAAATACTTTGAAGAATTAAATTTCTTATTTTGCATTTAAGAAGATAATGGAAATCATGAACATGTATGGATTAGATGAATTTTATTGCTTACACATTTAATCTGAATTTGTTATTTTTTGTAAAAATAAAATAAATAAAATAAATAAATTGATTTTTTTTTTTTTTTTTTAGGAATCATTTTTTCCTGCTAAATACTTCAGTATTGACAAAGTTTTTCGCAATGAAACACTTGATGCTACTCATTTAGCTGAATTCCATCAAATTGAAGGCGTAATAGCTGATTATGGTCTGACTCTTGGTGACTTAATAGGTGTACTTCATCAGTTCTTCAAAAAATTAGGTTTGTACCTCAATTATCTGTATGATAATACTGTTAGATCAAGCATTAATATTATATTTGGTTTAAGCTTAAGTGTTAAGTTTATTCAACAAATTACCATAATTTACCTGCATATTTTGCAAATTTTTTAAACCCCCTACATGTTATTTCTTTTGAGCAGCAATTGAAATGCCATCTCTGAACAATAAAGTTCCGTTATATAACGCAGCTGTAAAACAAAGTAGGTGTATCATTGTGTGGTTAAATATATACATTCTCTACTGCAATTTTTTTAACTTCTAAACATCACACATTTTCAATTTTTATATTGTTGTATAGGAGAAAAAAGTACTTTTAAATGCAATTTGTTTGAAAACTGCAATTCTTTTTTTTTTTTTTTTTTGAGATATAAATTTTTATTTTGTAGTTTTTACGCCATTCTTATAATAATAACAACTGAAGTACTCAATTTTTGTAGAAGGTAAAGGGAAAAAAAGCTAGAAAATAGTGGATTATTATATCTTTTTATTGCCCTTTTTTCATAACAATTGAAAAAAATATATAATTAAAATATATGCTATTCTGAAAGAATATAAATGAATGATTTCTGATAAAACATGGGGCTATTATAAACTATATATAACTTTAAGCAGGCCTGTTCAACCTTTTACAAAGCAAGTGCACACTTCAGTTTTTGGCAAGCAATGAAGGGTGTCATTGTTAACATGACTCAAAATATGCAAGACAATCATCTTTTAATATTAGTAGCAATATATGTATATGCAAATGAGTCATGGTGCTCCTATAGATGTGAAGCATTGTGTTAAAATAAATAAGTAAACAGTAAATTGTAATAAATTTCAAATAATGCTTTTTTTTTTTTTTTTTTTTGTGTGTGTGTGTGTGTGAAAAGTTATCTCAAACATTTTTGAATTGGAAGGAGCTAGAAAATGAAATATAATCTATTATTAAAATAAAATCGTAATCAGAGATATTGTTTTTTTTTTGGGGGGGGGGGGGTGATGCAAATACTCTGCAATAACTACAATTTTTTGGAGATATGAATATACCATTATAACATGTGTAAAAACAAAGTCATGAGTAGTTAGTTCCAATGAGAAAATCTGAAAGAGCTTTCATTGATGGAAATCGATTTGCACTATTTTATAGATTTAAAAAAAATAATTACCTAAAGTTTCAATGGTCTGGAGAAGAAAAAAAACATCCATTATTGTGTCTTATAAAACAGCTTAATAACCAATGAAACAACATTTTAAAAAAATAACAAAAATGCTGAACTTCCATGCACAAAAGAGAAGAAAAATTGCTTTTTTTTTTTTTTTTTTTTTTTTTTTACATTTTACTTCTTAATGTATTTAAAAAGTTATTGTCAACATTTATTAATTCCTAATGACAGAATTTTCATAAAAGATTTATAAAGCATAACTGTAAATTAATAAAGAAATGCAACAGCACATGATTAGTTTTTAAAAAAAATGTGCTGTTGCTATTTTTTTTAGTATGTTACATAACGTTATAATTGTTGATATATGAACTATACTTGTAGAGATTTTAAAACATCTCCCATGAAAATATCAAAGATTTTTAGTAAAGTATCCTTATGTCTTATAAAACAGCTTAATAACCAATGAAACAACATTTAAAAAAAAGGACTAGTAACAGGAAACCTTTAGAAAGATGCCAAGAAAAGCTGCAAAGCGCGCCACGGTGCCCGCATTGGACAGCCCTGACTTTAGGTATCTTTATTAATGTTACAAATAAATTACAGCATATAAATCATTAAATAGCTGTCATTTTCCTCAATTTTCTTGAATGTTGACATCATTTTATGCTGAATTTGTGTGTTTTCTGCAATAGTGAAATCATATGCATACTTTTCTGTAGATGTTGTATAAGTCTGAATTGTAAATGTGGAATTTTTCTGCAGATGCAAATGATGTCATTTTATATAAAATAAAGTCGTGTTTTAAGTCTCAAAACAGAAATATGTTTTGTACTATCTATATACATTTTTTTTCCTTTCCATCAGGGACGACAGTAAATTCTGAAAAGTCAGAATTCTTGTTTTCTAGTGTGTATATTTCATACAGTCTTTTGTAGGTTTTCCCAATCTAAATTGTTTTTATTTCTGTTAAGAAAGAGACAGACCTGGTACTAAAGAAAAATAGAAGACATTGTAGTCCCTTTAAAGTGAGAACGTAATAGAATACCTTATGGGATGAGAGATAACATTGGGTGCTAGACATCTACATGCATGCCAGCACTTATAGAAAGTCTCCAATAAGAATGAAAGATCCTTTTTAGGATTCCATACTAAAAGTCAAAGTAGAATTATTATAAAATCACTCCTGTGTATGTGTGCCTCAGTTTTTTTACTTTTAAATTATGGAACAAGAAAAGTTCAAATTGGCTGAAATAATGAAGGTATTGATCTACATATTTATAGATTATTATTCACAGATATATTTTTCTATTTCTTTAATGCCAAAATAAAAAATGTGAGCTGTTTTTTAAAATATTTTTTATATTAAATTTATTTAGCGACAAATTTAGAGTAATTAAAGAAATGTCTCTTAAAGATAATAATTTTTAAAAAATGTTGTTACAAAATTTTAGTGACATTCTCACTTTTAAATCATATTTAAGCTTAAAATTTCAAATCTATTAGGGAGACATTTTGATGGCTTTAAAGGAAATGTCACCCATTGTCTGCAAGTTATCTTTTGACAGAATTTGTGCTTAAAATCTAATTTGCTTTAGATATTTCTAGTTTATTTTGTTGTGGATTTTTAAATAATAATAATAATAATAATAATGCTATTTTTGAATGTGTTAAGAAATTGTAACTTACCTGAAATAATTGAAATTTTATTGAGTTCTTAACTTTTTATCTCGTAGTTTTCATATCTTTCTTTATTTATTCTGTGTGTTTATGTATTTGTTTAACAGTTTTATATGCATTCTTTAACAATTTTTAGAGTATTTGTGTATATATTTGTCAATATTATCTTTTAATGAAAATGTATTATATAGTTTTCAACCATGTATAGATTCAAAGTATGCAATAAAATATATATAAATATATAATGTTGATAGCTTTCTAGTTTTAAAAATTGCACAATCAAAAGGATGAGTTATTAATATGTTTTTGTAAAAAAAAAAAAAAAAAAAAAAAAAAAAAAAAAAAAAAAAAAAATGAATCTCTTTAAATAAAACTCATTTCAGAAATGTCTTCTAGTTAAATGTTCCTTTAAATAAAAACTTATACTGTTATGTAATCGGATAAAAGATAACATCTATTTAGAAAATCATTCAGGTGATATTTTCAAATTGCAGCATCAGATACAGTGATGATATTATTGTAAGAGTCATCTCTAATGATGGAGAAATTTCAGACCTAGCCATTGCCAACAACAAACAGACAGACATAGACACACACTTTATTTTTTATTATAATATAGATAATTATTCTAGACTCAAATCCTAATAAAAATGTTTTTTTGTTATCTCTTTCTGAGAATTTGGCACTTAAAAGTATGGAATTCTTTTGATTATATTACTAATGTAATATAATAATGTACCCCCATAAAAAATGATGGAATATTAATTTGCATTTCATTTTCATAAGACTTCATACAAAAAAAAAAAAAAAAAAAAACATGGAAGATTTTATTATTAAAAGGCTTTCAGATCCTAATATATTACTCAGACCAGATTGATAGATTGCCAAAAAATAGTTTTCAGTGCACAATTGGGTTAAAAATGGTAATTTAATGTAAATTTAATGCATAACATACTTAAAAACGAATGTAAAACCAAATTCAAATAATACAAAACAGTAATTTAATGTATAAAATTGATGGATTTTTATTTTGCCACTGTTTTTAACATTTTACTGTAATTATTTTTTTTCCCCGGCACTACTGTTGCCACAGTGAATATGATTTGGCCAGGGTAATATGCTAGTACCAGTTTGTATTGTAGAAAAGTACATTTTTAAAATGACAAAAGATTTCTTCAAATACAAATGATGATGATATATACCTTTATTTATTCAGTATTCAATTTCTGAAATAATTTAATGATCAATAAAGGCTCAAATTCTAATCTTTTAATTTTAAAAATAAAAAATTAGTAAAAATTACATTTAGTTGCCACAAATATTCATATCAATTTTTTCTACTTAGTTTAAAAAATAGTTTTTACTTAGTGTAAAAACACATTTCAATCTAAGCATAACGATTTTGGCACAAACTTTTCAAACATACTTTATATATGCTCTTTTATGTTTAATCACAGTATATTCAAATAAAAATATAAATTATATTTAATCTTAAAGAAAAAAACTTAGTCATAATGCCCAAGGATGAAATAAATACAAGAGACAGTATTCTCCTTATTTGCAATAAATGTTAATTTTTATTCTCTTACAGAAATAAAGTACACATGCATAATTTATTTTACTGAAATAACTTGAAAAAAAAAATTACTTTAAAAAATGCATGTCTGAATATGTCATTATTTCTGTTTTATGTGAAACAATAAAAGTTATCCAATCAGAACATTTTAAAGAAATTTCATAAAAAAAACTTTTAAAATGAAAATAAAATTATAAAAAGTTGGGATATTTTTTTTTAAATAGCTAGTGCAGGCGCATCTACAAATAAACAGTATTCATTAAAATAAATAAATAAATAATTAGCAAAATCAGTTCAGTAAAAAGTTTAAGACAGACTGATTACTAAAAAGCAGGCTTGTGTCTTAAATATATCGATGACATGGTTCGCCCCGGGATGGTTACCAACGCTTTCCTACATTTAAATTTTTTAAAAAGTAGATTATTATTATTGCTTAGCTAATTGTACATTAAATGTTTCTTAATTTTATTAAATGCATTTTTTATATAGGAATTGAAAAGTTGCGTTTCAAGCCAGCTTATAATCCATATACTGAGCCCAGCATGGAAATATTCAGTTACCATGAAGGCTTGAAAAAATGGGTTGAGGTTGGAAATTCTGGTATGTTTCGACCGGAAATGTTATTACCCATGGGTCTTCCAGATAATGTCTCTGTTATTGCTTGGGGTTTATCATTAGAAAGGTACATATATATATATATATATTTTCGCCCTTTTTTCTAATTTTGATAAAATGCAATTCATTTCCTATGAAGTATTTTCCTTTTCAAATATCTTCCTTTTTTACAGGCCTACTATGATAAAATACAAAATAGACAACATACGTGAATTAGTTGGACACCGGTTGAACTTAAATATGGTGAATGCTAATCCTATTTGCCGATTGGAAAAATAAAAGTGGTGTATGATGTAAATTTTCTCTATAATGCTGTGATTAATAAAATATACATTCTTATTTATTCATTGTAAGTTTATTCTTTACATTAAAGCTGAGAATTTGTTTATTTAATTGTTTGTGTTGATTTCATAATTATGTGTATTAATGTACTTTTATACACATGTATGTATATGCTATCATAACAATCAAAAAGACTTGCACATGCAAATTCTCATCAGATAAGCAGTTTATAGCTTTTTGTACCATTTTTTGTATATTTACTAAATAAAAAATTTAAATTCATAAAATAAATAAAGCTAGGATTGAAAAACAGAGTATTCTGCTGTAAATTTTCTCTATAATGCTGTGATTAATAAAATATACATTCTTATTTATTCATTGTAAGTTTATTCTTTACATTAAAGCTGAGAATTTGTTTATTTAATTGTTTGTGTTGATTTCATAATTATGTGTATTAATGTACTTTTATACACATGTATGTATATGCTATCATAACAATCAAAAAGACTTGCACATGCAAATTCTCATCAGATAAGCAGTTTATAGCTTTTTGTACCATTTTTTGTATATTTACTAAATAAAAAATTTAAATTCATAAAATAAATAAAGCTAGGATTGAAAAACAGAGTATTCTGCTGTAAATTTTCTCTATAATGCTGTGATTAATAAAATATACATTCTTATTTATTCATTGTAAGTTTATTCTTTACATTAAAGCTGAGAATTTGTTTATTTAATTGTTTGTGTTGATTTCATAATTATGTGTATTAATGTACTTTTATACACATGTATGTATATGCTATCATAACAATCAAAAAGACTTGCACATGCAAATTCTCATCAGATAAGCAGTTTATAGCTTTTTGTACCATTTTTTGTATATTTACTAAATAAAAAATTTAAATTCATAAAATAAATAAAGCTAGGATTGAAAAACAGAGTATTCTGCTGTAAATTTTCTCTATAATGCTGTGATTAATAAAATATACATTCTTATTTATTCATTGTAAGTTTATTCTTTACATTAAAGCTGAGAATTTGTTTATTTAATTGTTTGTGTTGATTTCATAATTATGTGTATTAATGTACTTTTATACACATGTATGTATATGCTATCATAACAATCAAAAAGACTTGCACATGCAAATTCTCATCAGATAAGCAGTTTATAGCTTTTTGTACCATTTTTTGTATATTTACTAAATAAAAAATTTAAATTCATAAAATAAATAAAGCTAGGATTGAAAAACAGAGTATTCTGCTGTTTATAGTGTTTTAAAAGATTGAAAAGTGTATATGTATCTTCCATGTAAGCTGTTACCTGGTAATAAATTCATACACTAGTGGTTCCCAACCTGTGTATCATAGAATAATCAAAGTTTGCCACAAATCTTTCATTTTCTTTCTTTTCATTCATTATCTTTCATTTCATCTGTTTTAAAAATATAACTAATACATTATTTTTCAACTGCAGTAATCATAAAAGCTACTAGCTTAAAGTAAAGTAAAATTTCGTTGGAAAACATTGTTTTCTTAAACATGCAGTCAGCATTATATTATGACCTTGTTGTGAGATATGGCAGCAATCATACACTTGTTATGGCAATCCTGGTCTCTGCTCTCAAGCTCATAGTTTAGATTTTCTTTAGAAGAAGAACATTTGAAAAGCTGAATCCCTTCAAAACCTAAAGAAAACTCTTTAATCGAGCTATCTTGCAATTCGTCTTTGAAAGCAGTTTTCAAGGGAAAATCTTAATTTTCTGTATGTACAGCACCAAAAATTACATTGTTTAGTTTTTTGCAAAGTTCTGTTATTCTTTCAGCAACATTGTTTTTTTCATAATACAGTTAACTCCTTCGCAACGAAAGCACCTGGCTTAATTTTTAATCTTTTTGCACCAGTTTATCAAAATAGAAAATTTTCTGTAGTTCAGTCGCAAAAATGCTTTGATCAAATAAGGTAAACTTTATAATAAAAAATAATTAATGGGAATAATGTAGGATTTTGAGAAGTTTAACCCTTTAATTCCCATGATAGAACACATTCTAGAACTGATTTTACACCAGAAAAATTCATTGGCTAATTTTGTTTTATTTAAATACGGAATGTTCTGTTATTAATTAAAGCAAATATTGCTGTTTTAATTTTCTGGTGGGAATTAAGGTATGCGAATTAAAATATCTCGGGTTTTTTGGGATCCAGAGGGTTAAGTAGCACATATAGCTGCCATTCGTCCCTAAAGGGTTATTGTATGTAACCCTCTAAATGTGAGAATTACTCGCATTTGGCCATTTATTTAAAAATGAATTCTCTGAATAACACCCACCTCGGAAAAATGGTCACTTTTCATCGGTTTCGGAGGTTATATTGTATATACAGATATTTTAAATTTCTATTTTACTAAAGAAAAAAAGATGCTCTAAGTTTTGCAAATAATGTACAAAATAAATATATATGCATATTAAAGCGATGATGGAGAAGGGGGGTGGGAACATTATGGTTTTATAATTCTAGATTATTAAGGCTTGTGTACTTTTTTGTTAGATTAAGCTCTGTGTGATATTTCATGTTTATAGACTATCTCCTGTTGTACTGTCAATGTTTATAGACTGATTTTACAAGTAAGTATATGTGTAAAAATATCCTTTTTATGACTCACTATCAAATTAGCATTTTTATTAATATAAATAAGGAATATCTTTTCCTCTGTTCAATAATGTATTTTTCTTTCTTATAAGAAAATAGTTTTTTTCCCCCCTATATTTAACATTGTCATTAATTTTCGTGTCTTGTCTGTCGGCAGAGTAAAATTTTCCATAAAAATTGACCAAATGCCAGTACAATAGAATTTGAATGCTAATATAAATTCTTTTAAGCCATTTTGTATAAAGACGTTAAAAGTAAAGGTTTGGTTTAAGTATATGTGGGTCATTATAAAAAAAATGTACATTTTGATCATCATATATATTAATTTTGAAAATCTCTCCGAAAAATTCAATATTACGTTTTATGGTAGCTCTTACTCTTTTACCACAATATTAATATAGTAAGTCAAGATATACAATTCAATTTCAAATTATATTTAAAAAAATAAGGATCCACAGACGAGATTTAAAGAACTCTTCTATTCATTATTGAAATCCATGTTAAATGCAGTTGCTTGCTTAGAATCCAAAATGCTTAAAGACATAATAACACAGAAAAGCATTATAAAAAAGTCAAATTTTTAATATTCAAAATACATTATCACTGAGACAAATGGTTTGAACAAATCGTACTAGAAAATAAACTAAAATGTATTTGAGTGAAAAAAAAGAAAAAAATTCATCGCAACTAAATAAAATAGAATGATATCAAGTCTGACTCAGTGTAACAATAACTAAATTAAACATGTAAAACAAATTTTTTTTAAACTTGAAAAATTAAAGTCATGAATCTTGTCGCCTATTCTTGAAAAATAGATGTCAACTTATTTTTTGAAGACGACACATCCTTTTTAACAATTCTTTTATTACCTATCACATGTAGTATAGAGTAAATCTTGTAATCGTTTTAAAATTCGAAAAAAAAAAAAAAAATAAATAAATAAATTGGGGAATTTACACGTTTTAGACACTGAAGATTCCGAAAAATGTACTTTTAGAAAGAAGGGGGAAAAAAATGTCGGCAATCTATCTGTGTGTTTGTAAACACTATTTCCGAACAAATTAAGATCGACACTTCAAACTTGTTGAGTACTTAATATGCAATAATAAGAAGCTATTGAATATATGCAAGTTCAATTATCCGGAACTTTTTTTTTTTTTACTCTTGTAATATTTGTTCTAATAAAATGTATATAAAAATTTTCAAAATTCTTTTAAGGAGTGAACAAAAAAAAAGCATAAATTTTGCATAAAGAATGAAGTCGATCGCATAATTAAATGCCAAGATATTTGTAATACTATTTTCCACACTCTTCGATTTTACATGACCTTGTATTTCATTCAAATCCAATTCAAAGATATATTTTAACTAGAAATGAGACACTTAATCCAATGCAGTAAACTGTTAATTTATATGATTATCATTAAGGGTCAACTGAAACTGATTTTTAAGGCCAAAACAGAAACAATAGTTTCAGAGATTTATTTTCAGCCGAAAACGAAAATACCCCAAAATTTTTTCAAGTGATTAATACTACATAATTATTAATTATACCTTATTTATTAAATGTAAGAATTAATAATACATGCTATTTATTAAATATACATAATTATTAATGAATTATACGTATGGCCCAAGTTGACTCTCTGTGTCTTAGACCCCCAAAACTTTTTTTTATTTTGATTTTAAATAAAACAATTAATTCATAAACTACACAAAAAGATTTCCTAATTATCAGTCATGTTACTTTTCTGCGAAAACGCAAAATTTCGCTTTTTTTTAGGGGGGGGGAGGGAGCATTGAATTTTATCATTCCTGGGATCGATACAAATGTGCATTAAAATTTGATAACATTTTTAATAGAGAAGGGGAGCTAGGTAGCGGTAACGGATGAAATACAACAAAAACGCCAGTACGAACCATGCCAAATTGAACAAATTTCTTCAAAGGATCACGGAAAAAAAATGTCAAAATATCACGGAAAAACGCGATTTTCGTCAAAGAATTACGAAAAAATGAAATTTTTATCGAAGTATTCCGACGAAAGTGACACTTCCGTCAAAGGATTGTGAGAAAAAGCGCGATTTTCGAGAAGGATCACGAAAAGGACACGATTTTCGTTAATTTGATTGCGAGAAAAACGGAATTGTAAAAAAAAAAAAAAAACCGCGAATTTTGTCTAAGAATCGTGTAAAATATGCGATTTTTGTCGAAAGATCGTGGAAAATACGTCGTGGAAAATATGCGAATTTCGGCAAAAGATCGTGGAAAACATGTGAATTTCGTCGAAGGAACTCGAAAAAACATGAATTTTGTCAAATGATCGTGGAAAATACTCCAATTTTGGCAAAGATCACCTCAAAAACCGCGAATTTTGTCAAAGGATCGCGTAAAAACGCGATTTCGTCATAGGATCACGTAGAAAACGCGAATTCCGTCAAAACGTCACGTAAAAATTCGCGATTTTCATCTGAAGTCCGTTAGGCCCGTAAAAGTTCTGCTTTTTCTTTGCTGAGCTTGTACCATGTCTGAATTATACGAATATCATTTATTTTTAGGTATAAACACCTCGATTTATCTTTTATAGTGATTTTTGTAAATGATCGCTTGTCATACGAAAACGAATTTACGGCGAAATTTAGATTTTTGGCCAAAAAGGAAACCGAATTTTCGATCGATTTCTAATTATGATTTTTGGAATTATAAGGATGTTTCTTTTACGCAATTCAGTAATTGAGCATTTAAAGTTTATGACATCATCAAGCCATGATTTTAAACACTGTCTACTCAAACTGAGGTAGAGAGGCTTGAAATTTGGTGAGTTTTTAGAATATAATAATGCGACAAAGCCTATTAAATTTCAGTAACCTTAGTTATCGGAAAGTATTTTCGGGCTTTCGAAATATTTGTTCTGGCAAGGCGTATATAAAAATTTTCGGAATTATTCTTTTTTAAATGAATATAACAAATTAATGTAACATGAAATAAGTTTAAATTTTACTTTGGAACTGCAATGCATTTTATTAAATGGTTCACACGTTTTACTTTCATATTTTATACAGGGTGTCCACTCTCAACGGTAGCAATGGCTAATTCCTAAACCGTTAGTCATAGACATATAGTTACAGTAATGTTTTAAATGAGTCAAAGAAGTATGTCTAAAGCAATTTGGGTCAATGAAAGCATTTATATATATATGTATATATTTTTTATTATTATAAACAAATTTAAATTTTTATACGGTCCCCCGGTTCTATAAGTTATATTTAATAAACATTTTCTGTTACACTGACAAGTACGGCACAGAAAGTCCCATTCTTAAGTCTCATCTATTCATTAGCATTGGCCGAGTTATATAGTTGTTTAACATATTTGCTGCAAATTAGGGGTCATTCAAAAATTTAGTAGAAATAATTCCGCCTATATTAAAAAAAAAAAAAAAAAAAAAAAAAAAAAAAAAAAAAAAGACAGAGTAAAATTAACATTGCAATAAATATGAAATTTTTAATCATTCTGGTACATTAATGCAAAATATACAATTTGTTATGTAAGAAAAAGAAAAAAAAATGTTAAATAAAATGATGAAAATTAACAGCCTCATTTTTTTACAAAATGATACAAATTTTAAAATGCTATTAGATTACACTAGCAGGCCTCGGAGCGAGTCACTAAACTCGCTTTTCTCGCTATTTTTTTTTTTTTTTTTTTTTTTTGCATTTGTCTCTTTTAGTCTATATTTTTCAGATTTAGTCTCTTTTTTCACTTTTTTTTTTTTTTTTTTTTTTTAATGTTCTTTACCCATCGATCGATCGTAGGAAAAAGATCGTAACTTTCCTCATTTGATAGCGGGAAAAACATCGCGAAATTCAACAATTTGTTGTGAGGAAATATCGGAAAACTTGCCAGTTTGTCGCAGGAAAATCTCGAAATTTGTTAACTGTTCGTGGATAAAAATCGCAAAATTTTTCAGTCGAAAACCGGCGGAAAATCATGGATTATGTTAATCTGTCTTAGGATGAAACCATGAAATTCCGTGGAACTATAGTGAAACTTAGTCGCGGAAAAAAGTATACCAAAATTCCCGGGAGCAGAATCGGCGCAACGCTGCGACGCACGTCGCACACTCTTGAGAAGGTCCACAGGCTATTTTTCAACTGTTAAAAATTTAGCAAAAATTAAAAAAATTCGGTCATAAATCCAAAAATTCGGACATAAAAGTGTATCGCGAATTTCGACAAACAGTCTTCGAAAAGAAATCTATTTCGTCATAGATCGCGAAAAACACGCGAATTATTCAAAAGATCGCGAAAAAACGGTAAATTTCTTCAAAAAAAAATCATTCAAAACATCGTGAAAAAACCGGCAAGTTTCTTCAAAACATCGCAAAAAAAAAAAAAAAACCCGGCAAATTTCTTCAAAAGATCACGAAAAAACGGCAGTTTTCGTCAAAACATCACGAAAAAAATGGCAAATTTTCTCAGTAAATTGCGAAAAACGGCAAATTTCGTTAAAAAAAACCCGAAAAAAAATAGCAAATTTCTTCAAAAGATCACGAAAAAAAGTCATTTTTCTTCAAAGAATCGCGAAAAAAATAGCAAATTTCTTCAAAAGATCGTGAAAAAAGGCAAATTTCTTCAAAAGAACGCGAAAAAACGGCAGTTTCGTAAAATGATCACGAAACAACAGCTAATTTCTCCGAAAAATCGCGATAAAACGGCAAATTTCATCAAAAAATCTCGGAAAAACGTAACATTTCTTCCTATAGTTAGCAAAAAAAGGCAAACGTGTTCAAAAAATCGCGAAAAAACGGCAGTTTTCGATTAAAAAAATCACGAAAAAACTGCAAATTTCTTTAAGAGATAGCGAAAAAATGGCAAATTTCTTCAAGAGATCGCAAGGAAACGGCAGTTTTCTTCAATAGATCGCGAAAAAAATGCAAATTTCGTCAAAAGATTGTGAAAAAAACGCAAATTTTGTCAAAGAGGAGCCCCCTTCTTTAGGACAATGTATGAGGCATTAAAAATTCTGAGAACAAAGGCAACTTTTTTAAAGTATATTTTTCTTTTATGTCTATCGCAAATACTTGAAGGTTTGAGTGCAAATAATGTAATGCGAGGGATTGGTCTGCAGACTGTTTAAGGTTTTATATGTGTTGCAGACTGCAGAAAAAAATTCTGCTGCATGGCCAAATTTGTCTCTTCTTTTGCACGGGAAAAAATTCTAAATTTCGTCCCTCTATCGTGGAAAAATGGTTACGAAATTAGTATATCGTTTGCGGGCAAGAATCGCAAAACTTTTCTGTCGGACACTGAAAAGAACGTGAATTTGGTCAATCTGTGGCAAGATAAAATCGCGAAATTCAATAATCATTCGAGGGGTAAAAATCATATACTTCGTCATTCGGTCGCGGGAAGAATATCACGATTTTGTCATTTTCACGAGAAAAAAAGTGTATAATCCGTCAATCAGTGGCAAAATCATTGCAAAATTTGTCAGTCGATCTAGTGAAAAACAATTGAGAAATTCGTCAGAGGATTGCAGGAAGGAATCTCAAAATTCTCATTTCGGTCGTTACATATTCAGGGATCACTTTTTCGACAAACGACAGAATTTCACGTTTTTTAATTTTGCGATTTTCATAAAATGATCACTGGTAAAACTGCGATCCGAATTAATTGATCACCAAAAAAAAGACTATTTTATTAAACAATCACGAAATCAAGCCGCGATTTTCACCAGATGATCCCGAAATAAAATCGTTATTTCCAAACAATCCCGAAATAAACTTGTGATTTCTGCCATACGATTGCGGGAAAAAAAACTCCCGAGATTTACGTCAAACGATCCCGAAATAAGACCGAGCTTTCGTCAAATGATCGTAAAATCGAAAAGGATATTCATAGATGCCAACTTGAACGGTATGGCCAGTAGTACAATGCACAGAAGAGTACAATGTACGGATTTTGTTCGAAGTGTACGGTTATACTAATGAACAATACAATTGTACGATTTTGCGTGCGGAAAAAATAATCGCAGAGAAATGCAAATTTCGTGAAAGGATCGCCGAAAAAATTTGCGATTTCTTTACGCGATCGGTAGTCAAAATTTGTGATTTTTTTTTCTGCGATCGTTTATCAAAATACAGTCAATTATAATTTTTTGGGCCATTGTTTTAGAAATTTCCTTTTTTCTGCATTTATATGACAAAATTCGTCATATTTTCCGTGATCATTTGCCGAAATTCACGATTTTTCGGCGATCGATTGGCAAAATTCAAAATTCTTTCGCGTTTATTTGCCGAAATTCTTCTTTTCCATGATCACAGAAAAAAATTGCGAATTTTGACTGTCGATCATCTTTCAAAATTCGTGATTTTTTTTTCTTTGCAATTGCGATTTTTTCCCGTGCGATTTTGCAAATGATCGCAGGGAAAAAAATCGCGAATTTTGTTAAATAAACACAGAAAAATAGTAAATTTCTGCAAACAATGGTAAAAAAAATTGCGAATTTTGGCAAATGAAAGCAAAAAAAAAAAAAAAAAAGAATCACAAATTTTACTGAAAAAAAATTGCAAATGTCAGCGAAAAATCTTGTACTTCCATAAGCAATAGTGTGGAAAAATCACAATTTTCATATTAATTTGACGCAATTGGTAGCGGGAGGGGGGGGGGGATCGTTAATTTCGTCAAATGGTCTTGGAAGGAAATGTAGTATGCCAGTTAAATGTGCCCTAAAATATCCAAAAAAGTTTGTGTAAAATATTACTTGGCACCAGTACAACCCCCGATTTTACTTTTTTCACCAACACCATTTGATAAATTTCGCCATTCCTTTCCTCAGATAATTTGACAAACTTCACTGTTTTATACTGTAACTGATTTTCGCACATTTTAATGTAACCCATTGACAGGCATCCTTGATTTTTTTTTTTTTTTTTTTTTTTGGCTTTATTCGACGAAATTCGTTATTTTTCTGGCGACTAGTTGATAAATTTCACTATTTATTTCCATGAGCTTCAACAAAATTAGCTATTATTTGTTTGATCGCTCTTGGAATTTCGCAATCATTTAATGAATTTTGTGATTCATCCCTCTCTTCGAGACCCATTGGATGAATTTTACGATGTTTAACACAAGATCCATTTGACTAATATCGTGATTTTTTTTCCAGGGCCATCTGATAATTTTCGTGATTTTTTTTATCCTAAGAACATTTGACTAATTTCGAGAATTTTTTTCTCGAGATCAAGCGACAAATTTTATGATTTGTTTTTTGAGACAATTTGATGAATTTCACTATATTTCCTGGAATTTCATGATTTTGTCCCCGTGGTCATTTGGTGAATTTCTGATTTTCTTTCATGATGAATTGTTGCGATTTGAGATATTTTTCTGTAACCAATCAACAATATTTGCAATTACAGTGGAGCATCGTTTATACGACTCCGAAGAGACTACGGAAAAACGTCGTATAAACGATAACGACGTATAATAGATTTTCCCGTCCAAAACTAGAATTAATTTTGTTTTCAAATAATTTTAATGTTTAATATGATTATTTGAATGAATTTGTAAATTAAACAAATCAAAATAAACAAATAACCAAAAAACGGAGGGGGGGATTAATAAGCAATTTAAATATGCGTACATTTATTTATGTTTCACCGAAAGGTTTCTCACTTGCAGTACATCATTTCCTTTCCATTTAAAGTCAATGATCTGCGTGGCCAACTAAAAGTCGAAAATACTGACAACAGTTAGAAGGATAGTCTATTTGCAGCTTAAAACAGGTCGGGAAAGCTGACCATCCCCGAAAAATCAATGACCCCTCCCTATGTAATCTGTTACACGTAAGCTGATTTTTCAGACTAATCGAACACCAGCCCACATTTTTATAATGTGGAGTGCATTTAAACGCGCTCTTTGGTGTCATTCATAGCTGCTAACTTCCACTCGTTGGTAAAATACACAAGAAAAATAAGCAAAAATATACCTATCCAAAATCGAAAAATCGACGTATAAATGATTTTGGGCGTCGTATAAAAGATATATTTTTACATTAAAATGAATAGAAATTAATCGGGACCACATTAAAACGTCGTATAAATGTAAACGTCGTATAAGTGATCGTCGTATAAACGATGCTTTACTGTATTTCAAAACCGACTGAAATGCACTAATGTATTCCGCATATTGTGTTAAATCTTATAGTGCTTGTCTGTATACCAAAAACATTTAAGTGAAGAGAAAAAAATGTTTTTTATTTGGTCTCCTTTTAGTCTCTTTTTTTAAATTTTGGTCTCTTTTAGTCTCTTTTTCTTGCGATTTAGTCTCTTTTTAGGTGCGTTCGTAATTATGTAAATACGTAGCACCTATTGTTGTCGCTCAGTCCGTCCGTCTGTCTGTCTGTCCGTCTGTCTGTCTGTCTGTCCGTCCGCATATAACAACGCAAAAACTACCCAACCGAATCGTTTGAAATTTAAAATACATAATTATTACATAATTTTGTCGAGTCATTTCAAATTTTATGAAAATCGGATGGATAGATCAAATACAGGGAGAATCAAAAGGATTCCGTAACATTACGGTCAATGGGGAAAAAAGTTTCAAATGCATTTTAATCGTTTGAAATTTAAAATACATAATTATTACATAATTTTGTCGAGTTATTTCAAAATATTTGATAATCGGGTGCACAGATCAATTACAGGGACAATCAAAAGTATTCCGTTACATTACGGTCAATGGGGAAAAAGTTTCAAATGTATTTTATACGTTTGAAATTTAAAATACATAATTCTTACATAATTTTGTCGAGTTATTTCATATTTTATGAAAATCGGATGTATAGATCAATTACAGGGACAATCAAAAGTATTCCGTTACATTACGGTCAATGGGGAAAAAGTTTCAAATGTATTTTATACGTTTGAAATTTAAAATACATAATTCTTACATAATTTTGTCGAGTTATTTCAAATTTTATGAAAATCGGATGCATAGATCAATTACAGGGACAATCAAAAGTATTCAATTACATTATGGTCAATGGGGAAAAATGTTTCAAATGCATTTTAATGATGTTACATTCATTCGAACTTAATAAAATTTATATGCAACAATAAATAACATATTATAATATACATTTTACATAATTTGTGGTGCAAAGAAAATTTGTTATTGATTTACTAGGCCACACAAAAGTATTCCATTACATAATGGTATAGGGAGAACACATTGTTTGATGAGCGTTTTAATTGTAATTCACTATTTAAAATTTTATGAGATTGATATATGAGAGTAATATTTTTAAAATTTCATTATCGTACGAACGCACCTCATTTGCTACGCTTCACGTGCAATTTCCAACTTGTTTCTCTTTTTTAAGAGTGACTCAGCGGTCCTAGGCCTGGACTAGTCTGCAAAAGATGAGTTATGTCATGTTTTTTAATTTGGGATCGTTCAAGTATTACGTAAGCATATTTTTAGTCATTTTATACCCCCTTCTTCCCCTTGTAAGAAAATATGTATAAGCAAATGCTAGACCCCCCCCCCCCCTTTGCTTACGTAAGATTTTATGACAGTACTTTAAGAACCCATTTGGCCGATGTACTCTCTGTCGGCTATAAATGTTGAGTTTTTAAAAATATGTTAGCGTGTCTGCATTTTGGATAACAAAAAAGGATGAAATGAAATATAATAAAATTATAGAATTGGGATTTAAACAACAAATATTTAGAGCATTATTATTATTTATTTATTTATTTTTTGCAATATCTTCTCAAAGCAATGACAATTAATTAGCACATCCTTTTAAACACACGAAAAGAGACTACAGTAAGTAAATATTATTGAGAGACAGGCATTTTTTTATTACATTTTTTTAACAATTTATAAGTAATTAAGACTTATATATTACTTCATAGCTAGAGCTGAAACGCTAATCTATAATAAGATTAAGAAATATAAATCTCAAACGTCTTTTTGAAATAAAAGACGAACCAACAAAAGTAATATATTTTAAGATAGAATTTGATGAGATGAATAAAAAGGCAATGTAAAAATTTAACATTTAAATAAAGGAAATTTTAGAATTTAAAATAAACAGGTTTTCAACAAACAGAAATTTGTTGATTTTTTTTGAGAATATAACGTAAGCTACTCTATATTTCTACGAACTTTAATATTTGTTTGATAAAATTAAACACTTACCCTGTGAGGGAGTGACCTTTGTCATAAAGGCACTCTAGTATCTCTGAGATCGTGACGTCAATAATTTAACATGTGTTAGCGTAAAAGCGACATCTATCCTCTCTTTTACTTTAACTTTCTAGAGTGTGTGTGTCTCTTTCGGGTTCTGCAGTTAGCTCGCGGTTATTAGTAATATGTTAATGTGAAGTATCTCAGTTTGCAGCATATAAAAGCTTGGAGTTTGAGCGTGTGAGTGTCTCTGGCATTAGCCAGCGAGTGAGTATCTCTGGCGTTAGCCAGCGTATGAGTGTCTCTGGCATTAACCAGCCAGGAGTGAGCGTGTCTAGCGATATTACTCAGCGAAGTATCACTAGCGATTAGCCAGCCGAATGTTCTGGAGATATTAGTCAGCGAAGTGCTAGCAGATTGAAAGTAGCAGTGAGCCTCCAGTGAGTTGTAAAGAAGTTTCGGTATTCGACTTGAGAGTTGGCCGTGGTAAGAAGTTTCATAGTAATTACATTTTGATTATTTGAAAGTGAATAAAGAACTACACACAGCCACGGGCTGTCTAATTAAGCTTTATCTAGCAGCTCAGCCAAGAGATAGTGAGAAGTATTAAAAGGTGCCACGATTGAGCTAGTCCGGAGCCTGTGAGTATGCGTTTAGTCTTTTAAGAGTGTTCTCAGTTGTAAAAATCAAGACTTGCTCCACTTCCCTTGAGCCATTATCATTTTAATAAACTGTGTTTTTTTTGTCTTAACTTCTGAGTATGTCTGCATTTAACCCCCACCACGACCAACCAAACGTTACAAATGACACCCAACGTGTGTGTAACGTTACAACCCTAGTAAAAAAGTTCAAAAAAGTTGATTTCTTTTTGCTTGCAATCTGCAGTTCTTCCTCAATTCTCTTTAAAACAAGCTTTTCAAGATCTTTGTCGCACTTTGCTTCATTTTTGTACCGCCGCCAAACATCATTCGCCATTTTTTGCACGACTTGGGCAGGAGTATCATTTCGAGATTTTTTAAAGCTCTGATAAAGTTTCTGATATAATAAGGATTTGTCAATGTTAGTATCCATAATTAAATCCGACTAAATTCACTATGCAAAAAGCAATACTCTTTCAGTAAAAAATCACTATGTAAATTCACTATGCAATTGAACTAAAACAATAAATATCTGTGCTGTGTATCCGAGACAAGAAAAACCCCAAGTAAGTTTTCTGCTTTCTAAAGTTCCAAAACCTGTAGAGAAGGAAGTTCGGCAATAGGAGCGGAAAGACAAAAATTTCCAGAAATTCTGCAAAAATTCCCGGAATTCCATGACCGATTGAACGGAAGAAAAGAAAATACCGGACTTACCTAAAATAAAGTCAACTGACCAGTTACCCTGGCAACAGAACCTAGCCACACCGGTTCCTGTGTTTTTCTAGTCTTGCAATGTACTTGACTTGGCACACAACTTAACAGACAGCAATGAAGACAAAGGGCGAATGAGTGATGAGGGTCACGCGACTGCCGATGGATAAGCAAAGGATAAAATCGAAAATAAACGGCGAATTTCAAACGGACTGTAGAACGTTCTTTCCCCATCATACTTTGTTTGCTTGTTGAATTTGAACTGCAGTTGCTTCGTTGTTTAATGCTTATGTAAAAATTGTCGTGAACCCCCCTCCCCCTTGTCAGAAAAAATAAGCAGACTCTGGACCCCCTCCCCCTCTCCCTTTAGTGCTTACGTAATACTTGAACGGTGCCTTTTTGACATTTGATTCTTATGTATTATGTATCCCTGAATCCAAAATTAAACTTTTTTTTTTTTTTCTTATCATCAAGTAAAAAATTTTTGCAAATAGTTATATACATACAGGGTGATTCCGAATTTTTTTTACAATAAAAGAGGGGTGATAGTACACATCAAGACAAACAATATTAAATAGGAGACCAAGGGTCCAAAATGTTTTCCTAAGGAAATAGCCGCCATTAAAGTTTAGGGACCAAAATTTCAAATAAACATAAAAAACGGAAAAATCAGTCGATTGATTTGCGGTTTTCACTAAAATTATTCTTTATGTCGGCATTTTCTTGAAATTAAATTATAAAGATAAATTTCAAAAAATGTCGATAGAGGGCGCTTTAGACTTTGGAGTAACGAACAACTATTTTTTGCCGGTATTTTTTGCATCTCATTAAATGTTTTCGTAAGCTTAGACTCAAACTTAAATTTGAGCTCAAAATCTGTAGTTGGGAGTGGTTAAGTAACACAAACTGAGCTGTGTTCAGAGGGTTCAAATTTCAAATGATTATAAAAAACGGAAAAATTGGTCGATTGATTTGCGGTTTTCAGTAAAACTATTCTTTATTTAGGTATTTTCGTGAAAATAATTTATAAAGATAAATTTCAAAAAATGCCGATAGTGGGCGCTTTAGACTTTGGAGTAACGAAACACTCTTTTTTGGCGTTATTTTTTGCATCTTATTAAATGCTTTCGTAAGCTTAGACTTGAACTTAAATTTTGAGCTCAAAATCTGAATAGCTGGGAGTGGTTAAGTAGACAAACTTAGCTGTGTTCAGAGGGTTCAAATTTCAAATAATTGTAAAAAACGGAAAAAATTGGTCGATTCGTTTGCAGTTTTTGCTAAAACTAATTTTTAAATCAGCAGTTTTCTTGATCAATCAGTGTTTTTTTTTTTTAATAATTTTTAAAGATAAATTTCACAAAATGCCGATAGAGGGCGCTTTAGACTTTGGAGTAGCGTACAAATATTTTTAACTGTTATTTTTTTAATCTCATTAAATGCTTTCAAATGCATAGACTTAAATTTTGGGCTGAAATTCTGAATCGTTGGGAGTGTTTAAGTAGCGAAAAATTGAACTGTGCTCGAGGAGGAAAGAGGGTTAAATTTTAACTCCTGAACACACTTCAGTTTGCGCTTCTTAACTCCTCATAACGATTCAGGATTTGAGCTCAAAATTTAAGTTTAAATCTAAGCTTCCGAGAACATTTAAAATGTTTTTGCAAGCATTTAATTAGAACCAAAAAATGATGGTTAAAATGAATTGTTGGTTACTCTGAAGTTTAAGGCGCCCTCTGACAGAATTTTTTGAGATTTATCTTTAAAAAATATTTTCAAGAAGGTACTGACTTAAAGAATAGTTTTATTTTAAACCGCAAACGAATCGACCAATTTTTCCATTTTCTATAATTACTTTAAATTTGAACCTCCCCCTCCCCCTTGAACACAGTTCAGTTTGTGCTACTTAACCACTCCCTACTATTCAGATTTTCAGCTCAAAATTTAAGTTTAAGTCTAACCTTCCTAAATCATTTAAAGAGATGCAAACAATAACGGCAAAAAATAGTCGTTCGTTACTCCAAAGTCTAAAGCGCCCTCTATCGGCATTTTTCGAAATTTATCTTTATAATTTATTTTCACGAAAATACCTAAATAAAGAATAGTTTTAGTGAAAACCGCAAATTAATCGACAAATTTTTCCTTTTTTTTTAATCATTTGAAATTTGAACCCTCTGAACACAGCTCAGTTTGTGTTACTTAACCACTCCCAATTACAGATTTTGAGCTCAAAATTTAAGTTTGAGTGTAAACTTACGAAAACATTTAATGAGATGCAAAACATACCGGCAAAAAATAGTTTTTCGTTACTCCAAAGTCTAAAGCGCCCTCTATCGGCATTTTTTGAAATTTATCTTTATAATTTAGTTTCAAGAAAATGCCGACATAAAGAATAATTTTAGTAAAAACCGCAAATCAATCGACCTATTTTTCCGCTTTTTATGTTTATTTGAAATTTTGGTCCCTAAACTTTAATGGCGGCTATCTCCTTAGGAAAACGTTTTGGACCCTTGGTCTCCTATTTAATATTGTTTGTCTTGATGTGTACTATCACCCCTCTTTTATTGTAAAAAAAATTTGGAATCACCCTGTATATACAACTAAATTCGAAAATGATCTTTATTTTTAACAATCGCGTCAGATTTGTATGGCAAATTGTAAGTTTCAAAGTTTAAAATTGAACTCCCTCCCCCCATCTCATCGTGCCCCTCAGCAATTTTGTTGTAAGAATCCTAGTATTGGTATAAGCCCAAAAAATTGAATAAATTATTGAATTAAATTTTTAAAAAGTTTTACATTTGTTTTATAGCATCCGATTTCCCTATATTCTAACTTTGACAATTACAATTTGCAAAAAAATTTTAACGCAATGATTAAAAATTAAGGTCATTTTCAGATTTAGTACTAAAAACTACATAGAAATCAATTATCGCAGCCTTTTCCTCTATTTTATAGCATCAGATTTTTTTTTTTTTTTTTTTTTTGAAAGTTTATGATTTGTGAAAATTTCTGATATGATGATTAAAAATTAAGAATTTTCAATAATTAAAATAATTATTTAAAATTAAAATAATCAATAATTAAAAATTTTAATTATTGATGATTAATTATTAATTAATAATCATAATTATGATTAATTAATTAAGATTAATTAATTAATTTCATCTTAATTAAATTAAGATGATTAATTTCGGATTCAGTGTTAAAAAATACATAAAATTTAAAAGCACAACCTCAGTTTTGTGTTAATCTGAAATTTCTTGACGGTAATGTATCCGAATTTTTTGTGTTATTAAATAAGTACCACTGAAAATTAAAATACTAAATTGTCATCGGATTTCCGTCAGTATGTAAAATTTAATCACGATCGGATATTTGAAAACGAATTCAAATTAGAAAACAAATTTTAAACTTTAAAAAAAAAAAACATATATACATACAATTGTTGAAGTTTAATAAAAGTTTATAAAAGTAACATAATTTTTAGTAGAAGAAATCATGCAAAGAAACTGTTTCAAATCCTTACAAAACAAAACATGTTAAAATACAATTATTTTAGCCAATCTGAAAATAAAAACCTTAATTTTTCTACAAGTATACATGCTATCAACATAAAAACGAACACAGTTTATTACAATAAGCCACTTAATCATAATCTGCAGTTTGAGAGCTTTTTCTACATTAGTTTTGACAGGGTTATCCAAAGGATATTCATTCTTTTTTAATTTGTTGACAGTCCCCTATGGCGTTTCGGGAAAAAATCTTTACGGAAATGTATGACTTGTACTATTATATTTATACACTTAGAATTTCAGGATACCTCATGTATTTTTCTAGATATTTAACAAAATGTCTAATATCGCAACTGAACGGTCATCTTTGGTCATATAGTGTATAAGTTACGCATTTTTAAAGTTTTATAACTCGGTCAATTTTAGTGTTATATGAGCGAGACTACTTTTTTGTGGTCTATCTTGTCAGTGTAATAGGAAAGTTTTACTAAATGTAATTTATAGAACTGGAAGACCGTATAAAAATTTAAATTTAGTAATTTTTTTAAAGAAATGTTTTTATAGACCCAAATTGCTTTTAAAATATTTCTTTAGCTCATTTAAAACATTTTTGTAACTGGAAATCTAAGAATAACGGTTTAGGAATTAACCATTGGCTAGGGTGGAGGTCCACTTGCACGGTTTGAGTCCGGCTGCTAATTCGCAAACACTCAACGTCCCAGCGCGCTTCACGCCAACCTCTGTAGCCAAGCACTTTCGGGAGATGAAAATGTGCGTGCAAGTCTGAAGTTCTAAAGTAAGTCTGGAAAAAAAAAGACAAACCAAGTTTGTAAATATTTTTGAATTACGTTGATCTATCTTGATTAACTATGCGGCTTATTGTTTCAACTATTATACCTTCATAATGCTAAAAACATGCATTTTAAATTTTCCAGCGTCATCCTAGCTTTTTAACGGTAATGTAACAGCATCAGTATTAAACTAGTGTAATCAATAGCACAACTTGTGTAGACTGAATTAATCTGCTACAGAAAAAAAAAAAATATATATATATAACTTTGAATTCTGTAAGCGTATCTAAAATATTCATATAAAGTGGATATAAATATTTGCAATGCAAATTTCAAACTTCGATAGTAGCAGTATTCAAGTATGCACGTCGAAGTTCAATTTTTCGCCAAAGCCCTTGGCTAGAGGGGTTGGCGTTAAGCGCACTAGGACGTTGAGTGTTTGCGAATTTGCAGCCCGGCTTGGGAATCTATTATATGCCAAGACATTTTCTCTTGGCGTTTGTATAACATAAACATTTATTCATATTACGTTTTGTCGTGGTTATTAAAGCCCTTTGGTGGTCATGTTAACCCGCGAACTCGCAGTTGTCGAAAATGACAATGTATTTCTTTATTGTATTTTAAAGGATCTATTTAGTTCGCTGCATTAATGTTTATAAGTGTTCAGTTTCTCGTATTATGCAAAATAAAAGAATTAGTCGATAATATATTTTTAAAAACTGTTTTCCTTGTCAGAATGACTTTATCGTTTTTTTTTTTTTTTTTTTTTTTTCAGAAGAAAATTAAAAAATGGACTCTAGATAAAACAGCAATCGCAAGGGTGTCGAGTGACCCCATTGACCCCACCTTCTTTTTACGCGCACGCATGTGTATCCATTGTCTTGTTCCAGAAATGTAATACTTTTTTTTTTTTTTTTTGGGGGGGGGGTAGTTATTCTAAGTTGTATTTTTAATGTACAAGCACTCTCCAAGATGTTAAATGCAATCAACTGCTCATATCGCATGTTCCAAAAATAACCAACAGATATTAAAATTTAATAACTTGCAAATGGTGACTAATATTTAAAAAATTCTTGCAGGAGGGCTATGTTTGATGTCAGATTTTTTTTTTTGCAATTCTTGATTTTAGTTCGAATTTCAAGCAATAGATGGCGCTGAGAGCAATAGCGGTTCAGTTCAGATTCGATTTTTGTACTTCGGTTGGTTGGTTATGACGGAAATTATCAACACGGGAGATTTAGGCCCTAAGGGAGAGGGGTCTTTCTGAAGGTACCTAATCCTTATTTACGCAAGGAAATCCAAGGTTCGAAGAAAATCACCGAAACTCCGGACTGTTAGACCGACGGGCACGATTGTATTCGAACCCAACACCTTTCGTCTACTATAGTTGCGGGAGCAGAACCTCTTGTCCATTGATGGGGCTTTTAGTACTTCGGGATCCATCCAAAAGATTTTGATTTCTTTTTTTCCCGTGAAAGGAGAGAGAGACCGAAATATACAGTAAAAAATTTGACCCTTTTGCTGCATCGTCACTTTTGTTTTATAGAATCTCTCTGTTTTGACCAATGAGAATGCTCCATAATGCAGCGAAGTAATCGTTTCCAATAAAAGCGATGGAGTGACGATGCAGCAAAAGGGTCAAATTTTTTTTACACTGTAGAGCCTAGATTTAGTTATTGCTTACAGCGCTATCTATCGCTGCTATTTGTAACTAAAACCGAGAATCTCAGCATAAAAATTCTAGATATCTTACAAAACATTCCTGCAAGAATTTCTTTAATATCTGTCACCATTTGCAAATTATTGAATTTTAAAATCTCATTTTTAGGATATTCTGCACTTGTATCTGTATTACAATTTAAAATAGGATATAAAAGAACTCCGGGATTATGATGCAAAAAAATTTTAATTCAATCATAAAATTAGATTAATATTATACATACAGTGTGTCCAGCAAATAACACCCTGATTTCAAAATTAAATTTCTCAAAAACAAAGATCGATAGAATTATGCGGTAAACTGTTTATTAGGTGAGCTGTAAAAATCTTACACACAAGTTTCGAACGGTGAATATTTTGAGAAGACAGTGTTCTGATTGCAAAGAATACTATACTTGACATTTTTCTTGTTTTAGATTGCTTGTAGTGAACGAGGTTTTTGTCTTACAGTGCCATATTTTAATGATTTTTTGGATTAAATTTTTGAAATTTCAAAATTCCCAAGAAATTTAGTTCGAAAAATCATTAAAATATGGCACTGTACGCTGAAAAACTCGTTTTCTGCAAGCAATCTAAAGCAAGAAAAATGTCAAGCCAAGTATTATTTGCAATCGGAACTCTATCTTCTCAAAATATTCACCGTTCGAAACTTCTGTGTAAGATTTTTACAGCTCACCTTATAAACCGTTTACCGCATAATTCTATCGATCTTTGTTTTTGAGAAATTTAATTTTGAAATCAGGGTGTTATTTGCTGGACACCCTGTATGTACTTAAAGGTAAATTTATGGACATTTTTGCATTTAGTAGGTTTTAACGTGTGCCCCGTTTGTAGTACGGCGCGCATCCAAACTATTTTCAGATGTATTCTTGTTTCTGTTAACTGTTTCGCAGGCCACTGTGAGACCGTTAGCAGAAGTTAAAGATTAAAATTGGATTTTGGCTGCCCTATTTGGCAGAATTAGACTGTAAACAGTTACAATCAAAGGAATTAAACCAAGGAGCAAGGATGGCGAACTTATGGCACGCGTTGCCGATCTTCGCACATCAGAAAACTCTTGGCAGGCGAAAGAAATCCTGCAACAATATACATAACCTATTTAGATATATGAAGTTTATGGAGAACAATCCATTACTATTTATACAAAATGTATAGTTTTGTGTAACTGGTATATAATCTATATATATAAAAAGAAAGTCTTGATTTCGTATTAATCACCGCACAAAAAAATCTACCGAACCAAAAATCTTGAAAATTGGGTAAAAATACTTCTTATAACATAGAGTGCCGCTAAGAAGGGATTTTCGAAAATTCCAACCCAAGAAGGATTAAAAAAAAAAAAAAAACGAACTTTAAAAAAATTCCTTAAAAATCGGAATTTACTGATATTTTTCAACTGCTAACATATTTTAGTTTATTTTTTCATGCTGAATCAAATGGTACTAAGCAAAATCTTAAATCCAGTAGTTCGTGAGATACTTCACATTTTCCTAATTTGGCTATGTCTTCGGTGCAAAAACCTGAAATTTTCAATCCTTATCTATAATATATAAAAGAAAGTCTAGATTTCGTATTAATCCCAGCACAAAAAAACCTACCGAACCAAAAATCTTGAAAATTGGGGTAAAAATACTTCTTATAACATAGAGTGCCGCTAAGAAGGGATTTTCGAAAATTCCACCCCTAAGGTGGGTAAAAAAAAAAGAACGAACTTTAAAAAAATTCCTTAAAAGTCTGAATTTGTATTTTTTTTTTTCAACTGATAACATATTTTAGTGCATTTTTTCATGCTGAATCGAATGGTACTAAGCATTTTTTTTTTTTAATTCCAATAGTTCGTGAGATACCAGCGTAGTTCTGACCAGCGTAGCGGGCGAAGGCTGTTAGTTTAATTCATTACTTTTGAATGAGTTAAGGTATTACAATTCGGAATGAAAGCGCTCTGCAGCGTCTTTGGCATTAAAAAAAAAAAAACTATTCAATATGTTTTCTAAATAGTTTTGCTTCTCTATCAATTTTCAAAAAGGTTTTATTATTGGAAATTTAATTTTAGAGAGATTTTGCAATAGTATTATACTTAAATGACACGTTACTACTCCAAATTAGGATTTTTAATAGATTCAGCGGGTTTTAATATTTTAGGTTTTATTATGTTTGCTTTAATTTTGAAAATTGCATTTTAACTGTTAGTGTAATTGAACCTGCTTCTGAAAAACTAAAAATTATATGGTTCAGAAGTACAATAAAAGAAACTCATTTATAAGTTATTTACGAAATTCTATGCGACATGACTATATTATTGAGTAAATAAGTTAGGAAATTTGATTTACTATATATGTGTAAAAATAATAGAGTTCAAAATTCTTTAAAAATTAATGATTGAAGTCATGCAAGTTAAAATATTCTGGCATGTTAAAATGTAGGTACATAATTTTGATATTTTTGGCACGCATACTCAAAAAGATTCGGCATCCATCCTCAACTTTCTCAAAATTTAAAAATGTTTATTCATTTGGTTTGTCTGTCCGTACTCTAACTCCCGTAAATATGCTGATTTTCTTACAATTGATAAACTTATTTTAGGGTCATCTAGGCATTTTTAGTATTGTATATGAAGTATGCTTAATAGTTCATTAACAGTGGCACCCCGAAAAATTCTATCACACTATGGTTTATGGGAAAAAATTGTTTGCAGACTATTTTAATGACATTATACTATTTCAACTGTATTGAAATCTATATAAATCGCTGAATAACACTACAAAATAATTTATAAAATAGGGCAGTCATATCATTTGTTTATTTACAGGAACAAAAGAAATCCATTACAGTACTGAGTAAAAATTGCGTGTGTTTTCGATTTCGGCATGTGCTTTTTAATTTAACTCCCCCCTTCCCCCCCATTTAACTAGTAACCAATTCTATACCTCGCACACAGCGCAGCACAAAATAATCCACATGCCATTTTCCTTATTAGCGCAAATTGCTGAAGGTAAACTTACAGCTAAAGTACATGTATTGCTTAACTATATTTTAGAATGCACGTAATAGACAAATCATGTATCATATACAGGACTGTCCAGAGAATAATTTTCCGATTGTAAATCCTAATAGCTGAAAGTTGATTATCAAATGTTACGAGTTTATATATGGTCATTTCCATTATATTCAGAATAATCTACGTTTGAAACTTTTTTTCTTAGAGAATACACATGATCCTTGCATCTGGACAATCTACAATTATTGCAAAACGAGGAAGATACACATTCAATTTTAGCTTCTTTGTGCAAAATGCTTGAAGAATGTTAGTATTCAAATTGCATTGTACTGCCATTTGGTAAATTTTTTTTATTCTGTCCCGTAATGTGACAATAATAAATTAAGAAAAAATATTTTATTAAAATATACATATCTCTTATGCATATTTAAAAGTTCTAACTGGATAGTTAACTTTAAATAGTATATTTTTACATATTCACTTGTAAAAACCAGAATCTCAGTCTGAATATTCCTTAAACGTTTTCCTTCCCCCCCGCCCACAAGGAAATATCAAAAGTTTGTCTTTTACACTTTTCATTTGAATTTTGCGTTAAAATTAAGCTGAATGAACATAAATTGGTAGTGACTGCCTATATTGTATTTTTTTTTTTAATGATCCGTGTCACTGTTAATCTTCTGGTTTGCAATAATTGCAGATTAGAAATCTAGTCTGACCGGATCGGATACTGTTTAATCTCTTTTTCCATGGGCCGGGATCAGGCCAAACTTAATTTTTACACTAGGCCGGGCCGGGTCAAGCGCTTTCGTTCGGGATGGGTCTGGAAATTTCGGCCCATGCAGACCTCTATAGTACTATATTTGATCAAATCTCTTTAGAAGTTTTGGCAATTCAAAATACCGTGACTTTCAGTAAAGGGCTCCTGTGTGGAGACCAAAACATTCAATTTTTACTCAACTTTATTTCTGTCATGATGAAACGTTTAAATTAGTAACGTTCAGATTAATTTAAATGATTTGTAACGATTATATTAAGCACATTAAACAAATCGAAATGGACATTGTCAACGTTATTTTTCTATACCATGGTTTTTGAAATTGAATGACCCAACAGGTTAATATATTTTAGCCCCCCCCCCCCCAATCTCTTCAAAAATGAGAAAAATAAGAGTTTAAATAATTCTTATAAATTTTTAAATTTTCAATTCAATTAAAAAATAATTATGTTAAAGAATTAAAATTATATTATTTAAACTATGTAGCTGGGCGTGTAGAACCAAATTTTAACTAGTCTAGAGAAGATAAAATTACAAGACTGTTCCAAAGATAAATTTGCAACTCTTTTTCATAGGAGAGAATAAAGCCAAAAAGATAGTGAAGTACAAGAAAAATAAAAAAGTCCAATGTATATAATAAACATTTTATTTAAACACCTAAAAATTTACAAAATATCACCAATAAGTGATAGTTTTAAAATAATTTGTACAAATAGAATTTTCAGAGCTGTAGAAACAGGTGAGCAAATTTCAAGTAAGTAGAAAGCTACGGCTGGAAGTCAATAGGAACAAGATCCCTTATTGTACAAAAATAGTTAAAAGTATTTACAAGACAATCATGCCAAAAAATCGGCAATGAAATCCCACAAAACCGACAAAAATTATCACAAACTCATCTGAGCCGCTGTTGGACAGAACAACCGATGAAGATTCACGATGATATGTATACAGATGCATTGCAATATTGTATACCGATGAATTTTGGAATGTTAATTTGGCCAAGTAAGGCATCTGCTTTTGGGAGCTTCGGAATTTTAGGGGGGTTTGTTAAATCTGCGAAACTCAAAAACATTTTAGAATTCATCATGGCGCGAAGATTCGGTAGGATCTTCTTGCACCCAGTATTCAGGAGGTAGTAAAGTAAGGAAATATTCGTGGTAATCTTCGATGTCTTTCCGGCTCAGCTTTGTATCCTGATCTTGGTCGGCTATGGAGATCAAGCGCCAAGCTTCTGCCTCACTCCTGTCGTACGTCGGCACAACCCACTCCCTCATTTCAGCTTCGTTGAGGCTGCCATCCTTATCTTTGTCCAAGAAATTTGTGAAGTGGCCTTGTTGAGCTGCTGCCCAGTTAGGATCCTCCTTCTCTTCACCAGATACCTTAAAAATAAAAAGAAAATATTTTCAAATGTAAATAAAATTGATTTCGGGCAAAAAACAATTCAATTTCCAAGCTTCAAACACACAAATCTTAATTTTTTTTTTAAATTTGCTACATTTTCCCTCCCTTTTTAGGACGAGAGACACGTATACGTGCCGCAAAAAAGCTTAAGAATCTTTGTTTATTCCCACCAGTAGAATTATATTGCAAAATTTCACTTATTGAATCTGAGCATTTTCTTGATTTAAGTAAGGCAAACTTTTTTTTAAAAAACCGGTGACAAAACATTAAAAATTTCGTAAAAGTCTCCCGTCGCGAAGGGGGGGGGGGGGTGTTAAAATGACGTTTAATTCATGTTTCTATCTTAGAACAGGAAATATTTTATGTTTTGGTTAGTTTTCAAAATTTGCTTTCAAGCAATGGTTGTTATGAAAATGATTACTTTTGAAAATGAGTTTTTCAACATTTCTCCCATTTAAATTGTTATAATTCAAGAACCGTTTAAGATAAATAGTTCAAACTTTGACTATGGCTTTTTCAATTATTTTACTTTAATTCAGCAAATTTGAAAAAAGATACTTTTAAAAATTTATTTAAAAAAATATTTAAGTGTTTTCTTGACTTCAAATATAATTTTTATTTAAATTAATATTTTTAAAAATACTGAATCAAAATTAAAGTTTATTTCTGTTTAATTAAAGGAAAAAATAAAATTTTACAAATATTACAAGTTATAATAATTTTAAACTACCCCACTTTTTTTCCCTTTTCAAACATGAGAAGTTTTATGCAATTTTGTCTGCAAAATAATATGGTTACCATCACAAAAAATTTACGAAATTTTAACTCAAATAAAAAATTTTAAATGTGTCCCGGACTACTTTCAGCCATTTGGGAAGAATAAACAAGGAATAAAAATATTGCCCAGTTAAACTGATGGCATAGAGCTCACAGGCTATGCAGACTAATTGTATATTACAGCCTTATATAAAAATGCCTTTCGAAAAAAAATAAGGAAGGAAATACCCCCTCCAATTTCCTTTCTTTATACTTGATCATTGAAGCCCAAAAACTAATCAGGGATACGCCTTATTATATAATAAACCTGTATCCAATATTCGAAGCAAATCTAATAATTCTGCATAAAAACCCATTTATGTAATTTAAGACCCGTTGTTCCCCGTTCCCTCCTTTATAATTAACCATTAAACCTCCAAAACTTCAGAAATTCAACTTATCAGAAAGAATATACATCAAATCTAAAGAAAATCTGATAACTCTGCATAAAACTATTTAGCTAACTTGAGAGGAAGGTAATCACCCGTACCCTCCCCCTTTTATAATTAACAAAAGAATACAATAAATGAGCGAAGTTTCTTATTACTATGAACCTGTATCCAAGAATTTGGACAAATCCGTTAATTCTGTATGAAAAACTTAAAATAAATTATGAGGGGTAGTTTTCCTTATCCTTCCTTTACACTTATCCAGTGAATTCCAAAAACAAATCAGTGAAGCCCCTAGAAATAAACCTAGGGTAGATGTGCCAGTAATGGACACCCTTAAGGAATTTCTCTAAAAAATTTTTTTTATTAATAGTTATAATTATTGTATACAAATTTTTTTCATATTATATTAATCTTTCAACAATATTTAACTAATCCCATAGTTACATTTCCCAACAGAAATAAAAATTTAATTTTAAATAATAGAAATATGTCTAAACACCCAAAAGCCCAGTAATGGACCACCTATGTTCCAGTAATGGACCGCCTATGTTCCAGTAATGGGACACCCTACAAAAAATAACAGAATTTCTTTTAGGTGCGTTCGTAATTACGTAAATACGTAGCACCTATAGTTGTTCAGTCCGTCCGTCTGTCTGTCCGTCCGCATATAACAACGCAAAAACTATCCAACCGAATCGGTTGAAATTTAAAATGCATAATTATTACATAATTTTGTCAAGTCATTTCAAATTTCATGAAAATCGGATGAATAGATCAATTACAGGGAAAATCAAAAGTATTCCGTTACATTACGGTCAATGGGGAAAAAGTTGCAAATACATTTTTTAATAGTTTGAAATTTAAAACACAAATATTACATAATTTTGTCGAGTCATTTCAGATCTTATGATAATCAGATGCATAGATCAATTACAGGGACTATCAAAAGTATTCCGTTACATTACAGTCAAAGGGGAAAAAGTTGCAAATGCATTTTAATGGTATTACACTCATTCGAACATAAAATTGACATGAACCTATGACGTATATATATACTAAAATATCAATTCTGTACAATCTGAGATGCAAAGAATATTTATTATTAAATTACAGGGCCACACAAAAGTATTCCACTACATAATGCTATACGGGGAAACATTGTTTGGGACATGTTTTAATTATATTAAACTGTGCCACATTTTATGAATATGATATACGTTGCTGAGGTGTAATGAAAATTACTTCCTGTGTGTTTATAGGAACACAAAGAGTTCAACCACTGTACTGTATCCGAAGTATTGTCTACTATATCAGGAAGATTTGTATATTTTTAAAACTTCGTTGTCTACGAACGAACCTCATTTGCTACACTTCACGTGCAATTTCCAACTGGTTTCAATTTTATTTTGCTCCAGAACGTAATGAAAGCATAATAATAAAAAAATATTAAAACTTAAGTTAGAAATTCATTACATTAACGGATTTATAATGAAAAAACATAAAACAAAATATTTAAATTTAAGTTATAAATTTATTATAATCAAGGATTTATAATGTGGATATAAAACAAAATATTAATGATATTATTAACTGTTTATTATTAACTAACATTAAAGGATTTATATTGTAAAGATATACAACAAAATATTTAAATTTAAAGGATTTACAAGATAAAGACAATGTTTTACTGAAATCAAGTTTAGATAAAATAAGGCATTAAAAAAAAAGTTCCAATGTTCATTCATATCATTACCTAAGTGATGTGCTTTGCAACTGTGAAATATAAATAACAGATCTTCAATTTTATTTTCCCTTTCCGATAGTCCAAACTGCTCAATATGGAATTTTAGAATGCATTTAAAATGATAAATGTTTTTGCACTATCCAACCATTTTCAGATAATCATATAGCCCACCAATTTGGTACAGATGGATTCCACAATTTCCCTTCAGAGATGCTTATATGGATATATTATCACCAATGGAACAATCTCATTATTTGCTGAAAAACATCCCATAACAGTGATTTGTTCTTTTTCGTTATTTGGTACTACATAATACACATCTTTAACCGATTTTGATCCCAAAATTTCCCTTGTTTTAAGAGCACAAAAGAAACCTTGTTTTAACCTTATTGAAAATTCTCTCTATGCTTTAGAATTCGGAAGAAAATAATATCTTCTTCCAAATATGATTTTACATTTCTGAACCAACTTCTTTTGTAACGGCACATCGAGATTTTGTCAAATGTTCTGCTTGTGTTTTATACCAATTTTGGATCGCTTTTTAAAAACAACTATTTTTAAAGAAATTGCCTTTATTAAATTCTAATAGGTAAAATTCAAGTATTAAATTTGATTATTTAGCTTTTCAGTTAAATCAATATATTTTATCTCTACTGAAATAACACTTTTTGTACTGGTCACTTGGGTGGTCCATTACTGGAATCTTAAAAATAAAATTTTGTTAATGGCCATTGGTACATTAAATTCAATGCTTTATATTGCTAACCAAACAAAAACATTCAATTTTTACGGAAAAATAAAAAAGTTATAAACTAAGTAAGTAAAGTCTGCTCTTAGCATGTTCATTAAGATTTCCAGTGAAAAACAGAAAAACTGTGAAACTTTATTTTCTGCTTCCTAATTGTTTTGACGAAAAGTAAAAAATTAATCCAGCTTATAAAGCATGCAAAGTGGAGTTCAGAAAAAAATAAAAGCTAAACTATTATTTATTATTTTTTTAATAAACAAAAAAGTGCGAGGTGGCCCATTACTGGAAGGTGGTCCATTACTGGCACATCGACCCTATATACAAAATTTGAAGCAAGTTTGTAAATTTTGCGTGAAAAACTAAATTAAGATGGGGGGATTACCCCCCCCCCCATTACCCCTCTTTAAACTTATCCAATGAACACCCAATACTAATCACGGAAGCACCTCATTAGAATGATCCTACATATAAGATCAACGAAATCCAATAATTCTGTATGAAAAACCCATTTATACAGGGTGTCCCAGAACTTTGTGTACAAACTTTGAGGGGTGGTAGAGAACATCGTTTAAAACCACAATTACATATGAAAGCATGGGCGGAAACGTCTTGTTAACCTTTTCACAGCCAGTGAAATTTTATATAAAACTACAAAATTTTAATAAAAAATTAATATTGACACCAGAATTTTAATGATTTTTACATTTATTAGGTATGTGAAATGTCCGACTTTTCTTCTTTGCAAATACATTTTCTCCGCTATTTCTGATGTCATTCGTATTTTTCTACATTTTAGCAATGGAATTGCTTTGTTCGTGAAAAGCTCAAAGAAACACAAAGACACAGTTATGACACAATGCGGAAAGCAGTGTAGATCGCTTTATTACTCAGAAAAAAAATTACAATTAATAATTTAATTTTAAATTAAACTTAAAAATTTTCTTTAAAATCAAGTATCTTAGTAGCTATTGAAACTTGCTAAAATATGGAAAATATGAATGACATCAGAAATCGCGGAAAAATGTATTTGCATGGAAAAAGAAAAAACTCATTTCACATATGTAATTGGAAAAATCATATTGAAATTCTGGTGTCAACATACATTGTGTATTAAAAATTTTGTAGTTTCATATACATTTTTACTGGCTGTGAAAGGGTTAACAAGACGTTTCCGCCCATGCTTTCCTATGTAATCGCGGTTCCAAACGATGTTCTCTACCACACCTCAAAGTTTGTACACGAAGTTCTGGGACACCCTGTATAAATTTAGGGGCGGTTCAATAGCTCCCGTTCCCCTTCTTATACTTATCGAATTAACTCAAAACTAATCAGGGAAGCGTCTTATCATAATGAGCCTATATCCAAAATTTCATGTAAATCGGATATATTTATCATGAGTTATCGCGTTACGTACGTACGTACATACAGAACGGGCGAGCACATAAGCTCTCAGGCTTTGATAACCTGCGAGCTAAAAACTAAGTTTTCCGTCTGGGGGGGGGGGGGGTCAGAACATTTGAGGAAACCCTTTAAAATTTAAACCCAATTTGTAAAACAGAAGAAACTACCTTAAAAGAAATGGTTATAAAGTCAGAGCCACCCTGGTTAAACTTTCATTCTAAAATTTACTAGGAACTTAATTTTGCCGCAACTTACAATACAGCAGAAACTTACTTTTAAATAGCCATGTTAAATTTCTATAACGTTTATGTTGATATGCATTAAAATTGTTTCATATACAGGAATTACAATCAAAAATCAAAAAAGTTTTCATTATTTCATGTTTGCATTCTTCACTGAGAATCTTGGCTCAGTCTTCTGACCAGACATCTATTCTAAAATCTTTCTGGATTTAATTCTGCCGGCGCTCATGTAGCATACCATAGCATTTCCCAATGAAACAATTCAAAACTCTTACAACAACTAAACGTTTCGCTTATTTGGCACTACAAAGCCAGATTTAACATCTTTATTGAAGCATACATGGTAGAATTAAGATTCAGAAAATTAAGTTTTACATTGTTTCATTATTAATACTAAATCGCGTTTGAAGGATCTTTTAACCCTTTCCGGCACGGGCAAAATCTTATAAAATGAGAAATTATCGACTGACACCGGATTTCACACATACGATTTTTTTAGATATGTTGAATTCCTTAATAAGCTTTTATTGTAAAGGCAAAATTTTACTAAAATATTATTGGTGCCGTTTGCAAGTTTGGAATTAAAATTAGGTATCCCAGACCGGGCACAGGTTTGCCGGAAAGGGTTAACAACTTCAATCGGTTGAGTTGATTTCACCGTAAACATTTTAAATACGCATGCATTAATGGCATCTTTCCCGAAAAAATAAAGTTTCACTTTAAACAACTTTTTACGCTTGTCAATTACAAATTATATTTATCAGGATAATCTTTAGTACTTCTCAGATGTTCAATTTGTTACGCTTTGTTACATTACATTTTCGGAATCCAACTAAATACCCCAATTTTATAATAGCATAATTATCCCAATGTTTAAAAATAGAAAAATAAAATTGCAAAAAATTAGTTATACAAAACTTGTAAAAACCAAGCGGAAGGAATGTCAATTATACATGCTAAAATCGAAATTGTCCTTCCATTTTCGTATTTTATTGAAGTTTTCAGAGCATCAAAATTGACACCCAAAAGTTTTCCTTGGGAGACAAATGCGATAACGATTGTATTTGTACACAGGTAAAGGTAACATGTAAATACCTGCTAGTATAATTAGTTCATTCACACTTTCCTTATTTTCTGTTTCCTAGTACTCTGCTGTAACAAGACATGCGTGCCATACAGAAAATCTGAGAAGGAGCAAGATTTTTGAACAAATTTATACGTTGTCTGCCTTCCGTAATTCGAGACTGCAATCTCAAATTTTTGGTGGTGGATGGGCGATTAAAATAATTTTTTCTCAGAAACCACATGCAATATAAATTTTAAAGATATCAAAAGAAAAAAATAAAGCAGAAATATAAGACATTAGAAGTCCAAGATTCTACCGACTTTTCCAAAATGAAATTTTTAACCAGGTGCGCTCTCAGCTCCAAATCCTCTATTTCTCTCATTTTAAAATTTTTGTAAGCTAAAAACGTTAAGACATACAGAGTTAAAAATTATCTTGTGCTCTACGGGGTAAATGCCCCCTTTCCTTTAAACAAAAGGTTCCCTCCCTTTTTTGTTTGATTATTTTAAGTCATTCGAGACTAATAAACTTAAAATAACAAGGTGAAAAAGAATATTTAAATTTTGAAATCAAAGGAAGTTCAACTGCTTGGTTTAATAGCCCTGTAAAGTTGGATTATACATTCATAAGCATTTTGTACATTAATATCGCGAAAAGTTGAGCTACTGAACAGTAGTTTTAACAATGGTGCAGTATGTTTTGCCCAAAATAATCCGAATTATGTAAAAGTTACTTAGCACTCTATGTGCACCAGTTACAATACTTCTGATATTTAAATTTCAATTCACACAACGAAGTCTATTGAAAACTTCATTAAAATATCTTCATTATGTTGGAGTTCTTACGTCAATTACCTTTATTTTAAAATTAAAAAACATTTCCAAATTAAAATCCCCCCATTTTCTATAATTAAAACACATGGTCCCGTATTTTTTTTCTTTATTTTTATTTATGTGTATACCCTTTTCGTTCTCACTCTTTGTGTGTGGGAAAACATTCCCTCTAAATTCGCAAAGACCATCCCTGTCCCATTAAATTAAGATAAAAAAGTAAAAGCCTTTTTGTGGTAAAAATGCATTCCCACGAAAAAGCAATATAAGTGCAATGAAAAGCAACAGGTTCCCACTTAAATGATGATACACAGACTTTTTGTAAAAATGTAGTTGTTAAAAATATAAGAGGGTAAGTTTTATAACCCGCGTGAAAAATTTAAAAATGGTCATTTCAAGAAGAATAACAACAGGATTTAAAATGTTCCCTCATCCGTAAACTCCCCTGAAATAAATGCCCTAGTGTAAGCAATACTGAGGAAAATTTTATGATGGTCAAAACGGGAAGCTAAACGACAACAGATGTTTTCGCATGGGAATGGCAAGCGCAAAAATTTTGCACCTGCCCTTGAAGCAAGATCGGTATACATCACGTGATCCTACGTTTAGCATGACCATATATGGATATAAATATTGGCGAGGGTCTTTTAGCCCAATCAGAGTCCACATCCCTCTCACCCCAGTGGGGGAAAAAGAACCCTGTTCTTACACGGTAAGCCCCATGTATGATCGTAGGCACTGAGATATAAGTTTCTTTTAGTTGTAGAAAAGTTCTCTTAGCAAGTAAGATGTAAAGAACGATTGCGGATTTTTGCTTCCCCCCCCCCCCCCTCTTCGAGAAGAGGGAGAGATTTTAGAAATGTTCGAAATTTTTGAATATTAGAGATTCTGGTCTCAGCAGGAGTCGCTTACTCTGAACGGTCCTGCAGCAGAATGTTGCCGATCTGTACTTCTCAAGCGAAAACTCTTCCTTACACGTACTGGCTGGTGAATTCCAATAGAAATTGATAGTGCAGGGCATTTTATGCACTCTTGTGTTTCAGTCCTATGGAATTTAAACAAAAAGAACTTTGAAGAAACACAGCTTTTTTTCTGAAACTTTACAAGTCCAAGACCTTTTTACCTGGAAAGCTGAACTACAAGTGGTCTTTCCTGATTGATCTTGTGTGCGTCGTATGGAGCAGAGTACACGCATTAGCCGATCTCATAGTCGCTGCTTAACTTTAATTATATGAATTAGAGAATCTGAGGTGCAAACTAACTCTTGTGATGGAATTTATGCGCATCGAAATGCTGTCCTAACCCCTGAGGGTCCCGGTAACTTTCGAAAGGATTTCCCCCAAGATTTATTTACCTGTGGAATGGTCTCAGTATTGATGGCTGCGAGGAGATTGCTAAAAAGGAATCGACCCGTCGAACCAAAAAGGGGAGCGACATAATTGACAACGTTCTATGTATTACTAGATCATTAGGGAGGAATTTAGGAAGTGACTGTATACATAAACTTTGTAGTGAATGATTATCACGTTAGATTTCTCTATCATGTCATCTACCCTGAAGGTAAGCTTCCCTGCTTCCCTTAGTTCTAATTTGTAAAGTAATTGTTACCACTCATCTATATCCAAAATTAAATGTTAGTTACATAAATTCAACGAGAAAGGGTGGATTATAATTTCTTTTCTTGTTTTGTTGTGTAGAATAGCTGTATTTCCTTCTGGTATAAAGATTAAAAAAAAAGTAAGAAAGTAACAAAAAGGAAAATACCCAGGAATTCTCTAATTAAATCTCATATTAAGACTGAAAACACTCTTCACTAAAACCCCCGGTGCCAGCAGCCGATCATTTTTAGAACATTTATTTTTTTCTTTCTTTTTGCAAACTGAACTCTGATTGGCTTATTTACGATCTCTCTTTTTTTTTTTTTTTTTTTGTACTTTTCAGATTTTGATGTAGTCGTACTGAGGATAGTGATTAAGAAACATGTAATATTTTGCGCGCTTGTAAATAATCTTTTTTGTGTGTTTACGTTCTGTGTCTTTATTTACTGTGGATTTTTTGTTTGTGAAGATGGAAAAGAATTGCGATTCCGCCCACCGTACATCCCTCAAGAACCCGCAAGGTAGGAAAATTTTATATTATTATTTTAAGAATATTTTTCTACTGAAATATCGCATTTGAAATTAACATGGCATCCCTGTCGCGGGATGTACGGTGGTAATATATTTTGAAATAATTAAGAATTTGAATTTTGAAATTAACTAATTAAGTAGAGAAAAAGAAAAAAAATGGCTGAAAATTTAGAAACACTTAAAAAAAGAAGAACGATTTTTCGATCTGCTGTTACGAAAATTCTAAATAAAATCGAAACTTCCATAAAATCAGACGATGTGGTCTATTGAACTGCAAGAACATGTTGAAACATTGACCGACAAATTTAAGTCACTTAAAACTACAGATAATTCAATTGAATTATTAGTCAATCCCGATGATTTAGAGAAAGAATTAGCCGCTGAAAAGTATAGCGAAAATGTAATATTATGGAAGTCACGCGCGAATAAGAAAATTAGAGAATTAAATGCCGGATTTTTAAATTTAAAATCAAAGCAAGAAAGTAAGGAACAATTTTCAGACACTATTTAATGAAAATGTGAATAATTCTGTAAAAGTTAAGTTACCGAAATTGCATATACCAATATTTGATGGAAATAAATGAATGGCTTTCCTTTTATAACAGTTTTAAATCGGCCATTCATGATAAGCCGCGTAGTAAAGTTGAAGACTGCAACTGGAATGCTAATTCGTCCAATTAAGAAATTTTGCTCTTTGGAGGTGAATGGAATCACCAATAATCAAAGTGATGCAGTACTGCAAGACCGTTTGACTACTCGCCGTGGTCGAATTGTACGGTCGCCTGAAAGACTCCAACTGCAGTGATTGAGTTTTGTCCCCTAATGAACTCAAGGTGGGGAGTGTGAAAACACTCTTCACTAAAACCCCCGGCGCCAGCAGCCGATCATTTTTAGAACATTTATTTTTTTCTTTCTTTTTGCAAACTGAACTCTGATTGGCTTATTTACGATCTGATTATTAATGTCATTATGAAGTTTACTTTAAATTTAATTACTTTATAACAACAAGATTCATGTAGATGGTAACCTAGTCCAGATCTCAATTTAGTAATTAAGTAGATGAAGTAATCAAATAAATGAGCTAATAGTTTATGAAAGCAATTACTTTCAAGTGATATTTATGCTTTATGATAATTGTTTTTTAATGAGTTGGATTTTAAATTGAAGTGATTGAAATTTGTAGCAGGATCCCAACAATTATACTAGATTGAATTTTATGGAAAAATGTGCCCCTTTAAAACTTATTTCCTTCGAAATTTTTCGACCGATTGTGGCGAAATTTGAAATCCATATTCACAGGATTATGCTCAAGATTTAAGATTAAGCTCTATACTACCCATCCCTTCTTTCGGACACCTATGTTATGTTTTGGAATTTTACGATACATACCTTATTCAAGTGGTTCATGTACTCTTCCAAAGAGACTTCTTTATTCTTGTCCGTATCCATATCTTCCATCGCTTCCATGACGGCCACACCGCCAGCCCTCTGGGATTCTTCAGGATGAATAAAGTCTCTGAATTCTTCTTTGGACAAACTGCCGTCACCATCAACATCGGCATTCTTCCATCGTCTCTCGGCACGGCGAATCATGTCCTTCATTTCCTTCATCTCTGGAGTTGCGGGTTCGCCTTCTTTCAAAGCTAAAATGACCAAGAATACACCAGTTTTGTAACAAAAACAGAACCTATTTATGTTTAAGAGTAAAGAACAATACAATTTATATCAAAGTTCAGGCTTTTTTTTCGCAAGGGTCATTTAAATAAAACGCAGTTTAACAATTCAGGCACGAACACGCCTGTTCAAGCGGTCGAATAAGCCATCTGTTGGAAAGATGCAACTTCTCCATTCAGGAAAACCCCATGCAAGTACATTGCATTTCATATTTTAATTTGTTAAAATCTGAAATTGCGCAAAAAATAAACGTTCTTATGTGCTATTTCGTTCCGAATTAAATGACAAAAAATGTATCCTAATTTGAATAGCTAATGCTTTCAATTGCATTAACAATTACTTCAATAACAGATGTAAATTTTTCCATTTTTATTTTTGGGTGAAAAAAAGTCCGGGCCAGGATTTAAACCAGGGATGTATTGGCTATTAGGATTTAGCCAAAACATCCCTGGTTTGAATCCTGACCCGGACTTTTTTCACCCAAAAATAAAGGAAAAATTTACATCTGTTATTAGTTTAAAGATTGAATTATCGTGTTTAACAATTAATTACTTCAATGGCACTTTAGCAATAGTTAAAGGGGTATTAAAGAATTTTCCTGTACAGAAGGCTGCGATCAACACCTCTATAGGCTGTTTTAAACTCATTTGCGCGTAACATGCTTGAGGTTTTCCATAACGTACCAAAATATCGCGTCAATAAATGTATTTTATCATGATCAGTAATGTGCCAAGAAGTGTGCAAAAGTTTTTTTTTTTTTTTGGGGGGGGGGGGGAGATACAGTATATTGCATCAACATGCGACTACTTGCGAGTTTGTTACTTTTTTTTCTTGATAGTAAATATGTGAATGCCGACGACATACACATTTAATTTAGATATGTATAATACGGATTTTTCATCTTAAAATACTATGCGCACTATACGCTATACACAATATTTCAGACATTATATGAAATCATTCACATTTTAAATCTCTGCATGCGACACGTAGATTTCGCATTAGGCCCGCCACACACTACAGAGATATGCGTCAAAAATTGTGCAACATGACGCAGTCAAACCGGTTTTTTCTTTATTATCAGGGTGAAATTGTCGCATGTCGCACGTTTTTTCGTTCAATGTTTCACTAGTGTGTGGCGGGCCTTGCAGTTGTACAAATGTAGAAGTAAATAATTACACTTTTATATTAACTTTGTAAATTAAGATTATTATATAATGAATTCTTTTGTATTAACGTGTAAATATTGATGTGCACTATTTCAGGAAACATGTTTCAATGCACCTCGAAAATGAGTATAAATTTCATTATGTTCAAAATTGTGTAAAATTAAAAAACCTCAAAATGCACTCTCCTCCCCCCCCCTTCTTTTCCTATAGATAATAGCCCCCCCTTCTTTTCCTATAGATAATAATGTACTGGGATATTTTCGAGTGCTCCTGTAAACTATAAATGCTATTGGCAGCATATTCAATAGTAAGAATCTTAATAAATTTCAGTAACAAATATTAATCCCAATATGTCCGAAAAAGACAAACAGCAAACGACTTCCCCTACATAGATCATAATGTAACCCTATATTATAAATGGTACCCTTCAATACCGAACAAGGCAGTGTGAACCTCAATAATACTTGTATTAATTGATATTCTGAGTATATCAAAAGATACAGTTGGAGGTTGTTAGAGGTTTGTTCCAGACCCGTATCAAAGCTATCTGTTTGGCAGAAAAACAAAGTTCAGCCCGGGCCTGTTCCGTTTATATTTTTGCAGTTTACGTCAAGGTTCCTATAAAAATCAGGGAAATTAATTTGATCCGATTATTTCAACTAAAATTTCAATTTGTTAAATTCTTTTAAAGAATACTGTGAAATTTTTTCCATATATATTTCAGACTTTCCATTCTCAACGTCGCAAGTCATACAGAATATTAACATTAAAGATGACAGACTATTATATTTAAATAAAGACTCAAGAAAAAAGTTTATAATAAAAAGAAAATAGTTAAATCATAACTTTAGAAACTGTATTATATATAGAGTACATTTCTGAAAATATTTCTGATTATTTAAGTATACGCATTTCATGGATTCTATAAAAAGTTCATTGTCACTATTTTAACAATATTCCCGAGATGTCTTAAGAAGTATTAAATCTAGGTTCGGCTCAACCCAAGTGTATAGAAGAAAAAATTAAGCTTGGACCAAATTCTAGTCCTGCTGAAGATATTAAGCCCAATCTCAAACACGATGCATTGTACGACATAGGTCTATACGCTGCTCATGTTAAATTTTCGCATTGTTGTGAAACTAGCATCGGCTAGTACAGCACACAATTTATTCCCGGCCTGGTCAATTGAAAAATTCACATTTTCTCGACTTTATTCGAAAGTGTCATATTGGCCAAGTGTCATATTGGCCCTTTATGCACCGACGGTACTTTAAAGTATAACTGAAGAAAACTTTATCCTGGCTATTGAAAAAAAAAAAAAAAAAAAAAAAAAAAAAATTCTCCCCCCACACAAAACATTCTTCTCGATCAAGTTTAAATAGAATAGAGAAACAGTCGAAGCTAAGTATTTTCAAGAAGTTGTAGTTTATAGTTCATTTTTATAAATATTTCTTTTAATAAAATTATATGAAACGTATTCAACTGCAAAAGCGTTTCTATTCATAGAGAGGATCATGATTCATTTAAACTCGCTGCTTTTTTTGCGATATCTATATTATAAAGGCCAAACGTATATGTGCGTAACGCATACGTCATTTTGCGCATGGCAACACTTTCAAATTTTAAATGAATTTCGGTGTTGCAATTATTGCTACTAAAAGTTTTTGAACTTCTTAATGTCGCACATTTTCAATTTTTACAACATCGTGTAAGGAAAATAATTACTTTTAAATGAAATTTGTTTGAAAGCTGTAATTTAATTTGTTTTTTTTTTTTTTTTTTTTGTAGCTTTTAACACCTGTTTTCTTATCGTGGCAACAGGAGTACTCCATTTCTATTTAAAGCAAAGGAAAAAAAGGGAAAAAATGCAGTGCTTTAATGGATCTTTATGTTGCCATTTTCTTCTTATTAAAAGGGAAAAAACAGAAATTTTAAATATCTTCTCTTATAAAATCCGGTGAATTTTGACTTCATTTACAAAATTTGATTTACTCATAAAAGAATATCAACAGTTTAATATCTATTTCAGCTAATAGCCCCCATTGAGACTTCAAGTTTTGAATCAAAGTTATCAAATTGAAATGCAGTTTTTTTGAAACGTGAATACAGACGTGAAATGTACATTTGTAAATTTTGATATGGTAAAAATGATGCCGGGTTTAGATTTCACGGGAAAAAAAAAAAAAAAAAAATCTATGATTGAGTCATAGTTGTATAAATTTAGCTTTTACCATTTTGGAATACTAGCATAAGAATCTTAATTGATAACTTTATCATAATAACATATCTTTGTTATTTTTACTGCTTACATATACGATTAAAGTTTAATTTTAACAATTTCTACAACTGCATTTTATAGAAATAGTATTTTGTTAATTTGACGATAAATATCGATTGTTTAAGAGTTAGAGTTACCAATATAAAATGCCTTTTTTACTATAACTAATTTTGTAGGTTTATTATAAGTTAATGAAACAGTTCCTTCTTAAACATTTTCTTTCGTCAAAATTTGACGGATTCTACCTTGTTTTCATAAGAGTAATAATTTTGGTTAATCTAATATTTCTCAAAAAAAAAAAAAAAAAAAAAAAAAAAAATTAACTATCGATATATTTAATTAGTTTTAATGAAAAAGAAAAACATATCTAAATTCCACATTAGTATTATGTAAAAATTCCAGTATACCTTCGGATATTAAAGAAAATAATTAGAGGTATTTCAATTTCTTGATAAATAATTGGGTAGTGAAGGGTTAACACAACTCGTTAAAAAGAAAAAATATATAAATTGTCCATTCTACCGGCACGTTTGAAAGTTTATAGACGGTCACGGCACAGCGCGGAGACTTTTAGTCAAAACACGGAAAGACTAAAACAAACCAAATTTACAACCAGGGGAGTGCGAAGATAAAACAGCTCCCGGGGTAAAGTTTCAATTTGTCGCCCCCTTTCAACTTTTTCTTGCAACAGGCCAAAAAATGATGTTCGTAGTATAAGTTTGCTGCCCTCTAAATTTCCGCACCCGGGGCGACTGCGCCCCTCCGTCCCCTCTTTCGCGCTGTTTACAACCATGTTGGAAAACTAAAATCCGCATATCAACGAGTTGCAATGAAAATTCACGATTAACAAAATGGAATTAAAAAGATTTAAAGTATGGAATTTATGGGTATTTTTAATTTAGCGTTCAGCAGACAAGTTGAAATCAGTAACGCTTTTAAATAGGCTTCAAGATAGTTATTCCGCAATTAATTGCGACGATTCACCTGGGCGCGGAGAGAAAACCTGTTCGCAAACGGGGTCCCAGTGAAAATTGGATCAACGGCAGAAAAAGAGGTCAAGGTTCGCGATCTCTCCACTGAAAAATATTTTCGCTTTGTTTTTTTAAACCGGGGCAACAAGGAAAATGAAATTGTGTTACTGTAGTAAAGTTTCACGATGTCTAATAAAAGATGAGTAATCCGATAACCCACACCAGATTGACAAATTTAGCACAAATCAACTAGCAAATTGAGTGCACATTGAGATGCGTTCATATTTTCCAGTACATTTCAATTGTATGAAATAAAACTTCAATAAAAACTAATTTTATCGTGTTAAGCGAACAAGATTTCTCAAATTTGAAAATTTCAGTATACTTTTAAAAGAAAACTTCATTAGTTATTCTTAACTGCATAGAGACGATCCGACGAGCGAGAGTGGCCGGCAGGGCCATAGCTAGAAGTGAATTGGGGGGTAGGGGGGGGGGGAGCTCATTTCTCCGTCTCTCTGTATGACGCAGAAAGATAAGTTAGTGCATATTCACACAATAGTAACTACGTTTTCATTAAACTGTTGCAATACCTTCATTTTATGTTAAGAAAAGAATATCAGGAAAAATTGGAGTACATAACTAGTGCAATATCAAACATGTTAGTTTCATATGTGCAAATAGAATGAGCATGTGTAAAACAGAATTTTTGCAAAATTGTGAAAGGTAAAACTAAATTAAATTTTAACACAATTTCATTTGGATTTTCTGAACAAATTCAATTTAGTGACCTTTGAATCTTTTTCTGAAGAGGTTCAAAATGTTTTAGGAGAGGAGAGTCTGAGCCGCCCGTAGCACCCCTTAGCTACCACCCTGGCAACCGGTATACGTGCCACTCAGAATCCTTCACAATTCTAATCAATTATTTTTTTATGTAAAATTTACCTTATGTAACTGAAGCATTTTTGCGATTCAACTACAGGAAATTTTCTGGTTTGAAAAACACGTGGTGAAAGATTAAAAATTAAGCAAAGTGCTCTCGTAACGAAGCGAAGAGGTTAAAAGGTTGCTAGAGCACAGCTGTCATTTTTACGTTACTTCAACTAAATACAGCATGAAATTACAATGAAGAATTCAGAAATAAAGTCCATTTATTCGTTAACCGAGTTGCAATGAATTCCTGTTTTATCAAAAATTATTCGATAACGTAACAAAGCACATTCTAGAATGGAAATGTGAGCAACAAATAGTTCTAATCTTTTCGATTTTTTTTTTCTAGATGTTTTATAGATTTGATTCAGTGCGATTACTAACGCTTCATGTACAATGTATTAATACCTCAAAAAGAAAAATAGTTTATTTGTATTTAAACAGCAGCTTTGAGAATTTACGAGAGCTCGAGGTAAAAGTGAAATCTAATTTATATTTTCATGCAATATAAAATTTTATGGGTGAAGAAATGTTAAAACGTTTGCCTAAATATGCTAATTTGTACATTCTTTTATTACTCGTCAATTAAAATTTGCCCTTTTCGCTACAATTAGACTTCCGTAATGTCAAATTGTAGCACTCCAATATAGTACCGACAATTTTTTTCAGGACATTTTGTAGAATTTTTATAATGGCCGATGAGAATTCATTTACAAGGAAGGTCTCCATACTGGAGATACTCAGAATTTTATGAAAAAAATACTAATTAAAATACTTATGTATGTAATAAAGAATCTCAAAATTAGCGGCGGAATCACATTAGAAATTATGTAAAAAAAAAATAAAGTAGTTTGGAATATTTGGCGTGAAAAGACGAAAGAGTCACTCGATTTGGGGAGTAGCTCTTTTCCTCGCCAAAAGCAAACTATTATGCAATTCAAAACTGTTCGATATTTAGAATGCGTGTAAATCTTATTTAATGAATTTAAACAAACAATGAGAGACTTTAATGTATTATATACATATACCGTATTTTCGGGTGTATAGCCAGCACCCTCTGTATAACCCGCACCCCTAAATCGGGCAGTGCAGCAAAAAAAGTTCATGTATAACCCGCGGAGATGCATCGGTGTATAGTCCGCGGGCTACGAACGTATATTTCGACCAGGGTTTGAAATTAGAAGCCATTAGTCATAATTTTTAACACAAATTTACCAAGTTTTTTCGTGATACATAATATCTACAGTAATTGGGCTAAAAAATTAAGATTATCAGTACTGTAATTTTCGGAAAAAACGCCGCGGCGTTTACGGGTTTTAAGATAAAATTTTAAGCGATGCGGCGTTTACGCGCATTTTTTTCAAACAAACGTGATATTTTTTAAAAATTTTCCGAAAATTAAAAAAAGTGATAAATTCAAAATTTCGGACATAAAATGTATACGTATCTTAGGTCATTGGTTCCCAAAAGAACGAATCCTCGGAATCGATCCGAAATGCACCAACTCCGAAAAGGAACGATTCCTTTGACTATCTGAAATGAAACGACTTCGGAAAAGTTAGATTCCTAGAACTCGTTCCGAAATTAAAAGACTGTAAAGGAACGATTCCTCGGAATCGTTCCGAAATGACATAAATCACGCACTTTTATTCTTTGCAACAGGGTAAGGTACCAACTCCGAAAAGGAACGATTCCTCGGAATCTTTTCGAAAAAGAAAGACTACTCTGAATCGTTCCGAAATGATATAAATCACGCACTTTTTTGTTCTTTGCAACAGGGTCGGTAGATTATTTTTTTGAAAAATAAACTAAAAATGATCTTAAATTCAGATTTGTCGAGATTGGAAGGGTTCCGGATTTTGGACTCTACAAACACAATGGCTATTATACATCTATCAGTGCAATACTTGGCGATAGTTGCGACTGCGACAGTTTTTCCAAATCCAGAAATAACTATTTAAACAGTAAAAAAAAGCCTTTACAAACATGGAAAACAATTTCGCGGCATAGCGAAAAAAAAATTTATAATATTTTTTTTTTTCAAATTTCTTAAGGTTTAAAAATTGTAGAAAAAATATCATGATTTCCAATTTAAAAAAAAAAAATCTGTATAACCCGCACCGTGTATAAGTCGCAGCGGCTTTTTGGAAGGTTTTTTTTCTTTTATAAGCCGCGGACTATACACCCGAAAATACGGTATATACATATTATATTGCATATATATATATATTACTTGTTGAAGTAGCTATTTAATTAATCACTGGAAAAAATGTTTTCATAGATAAAAAAAAAAAAAAAAAATCAAAAATTATCTTCATAAATTTAAGCGTATTCAAAAATAAAAGCCACACGTTTCCATAGCAACAAAATCTAATCGACAATTCTCAATTGGATTTGAGCAGGAAACAAATTTAAATTATGGATTTCGTTTTAAATCTCAAATTTTGACGATAAAATTTGAATATAAATACATATAAATATCGATATGACAAAATTATACTTAAAACAAAACTTATAAATTTATTTAAATTAAATTTATCAAAACGAGTTCAACATGAAACTTTTTCTTGAAGTGTATTTGACATAAAGTATTTTTTGAAATTACATTTCTTCGCCAACCGGCGATAAATCGCCAAAATAACGAAATTTTCATTATTTTATACAGAATGGAAACCGGAATGAAATATTTTATACCGGATACAGAATGGAGGTTCCGCCGAAATTTTTTTATAAACGTATATCCACACGAGAAGAACATTCTGTATTTTTTTCAGATTTTTCGGGGTATGCCCGTATGGAGACCTTCCTTGTTAGTGTTTTGAATAGCTGGTTATGAAGGAAATCAAGATTTAAGATCGTAAATTTCAACCAAATGTTAGATTTCATGTTAGTTTGAAATAAGGAATTTTTATGTAGTTTCACTACTACATAGTGTATTTTACTCACTTCAAAATTTCGTGCTCTTTTAATATAAACAACTTTATCAAATTTTTTAGAACCATTTAACAAGATTTAATCCGTGAAACAAAGCTTGTCTTACGTGTAATACAAAATCGACACAAACTTTTGAAACTTACGAGTCCCTATCAGGGGTATACGCCGTATACCTTCTGGATTTTTAAGGAACACCGTATAACCTGTGTTTCTCAAGAGAGCTATATTATGTACGGTGCAAGGTACACTCTCTACCTTAAGCGTATGTCGCTCTGCTTAGAGCGTATACCTTCTGTTTTTTCTACGACTATACCACTGGTCCCTATAACCGTTCAGACCAGTGGCGCAACCAGAATTTGGTTCTAGGGAAGGGGGGGGGGGGGTTTGAGTTTCAGATAAAAATACTCGCCGGTTATTTGAATCACTGGTTAATAGAATCAGACAGCAATTTTTTAAAAAGTGCGCTTCACATGAAACTTTCCGATTCATTTTTAAAAATACATTATTGAATCACTTTGTTGAATGAAATTTGATTTAACAAAGCGGCGGATTCCGAAAAACGCCAAAATGTTTAAATATTAACTTTGATTTTGATCCATATAAGCAACAATTACAGAAATTTTTCTCAGTTCTGGGAGGGGTTTTAACCCCAAAAACCCTCCCTTGGCTGCGCCACTGGTTCAGACGGAATGAGAGTCCAATGCAAAACTCTCCAAGGTCAATAGTCTTGAAAAGTCAATCGCGTTGGGTTCTACAAGCCGCAACCTTTTTAGTTACTTTTGTTTCAGTGTTGCCAGCATCTAAAGATTTTCATCTTCCTACCAATCCTTTTCACCTCTTAGATTTAGCTGTCAGCGGTGTTACCTATATTTAGGTCATGAACGCTATTAGGTATATTTCGCCTACGTAACATGAACTTTACCAACAGACATTTTGCTTATATAACATGCTAAGTATGAACCTAATTTTGAACTATTAAAGTAAAATTTAATATTAAGGCCAAAATATAATTGATTTCTAAATAAAGAGTGGAATTTCATTTTCTCCGTAATAAAAATCCTTAAAAACACCAGGTCCCCCAAACATTCTTTAAATTGGCAACACTAGATTATGCAACATTAAAGAACTAATATTATATGCATCTTTAAAAACTTACCCTCATCAGGATAAGTAAAATTCAAGTATCTCTCCCAAGATACAACTTGTTTTTGTTCTGGATAGTATCCTTCCCAGGAGAGCACGTCTTCTGTCTGGGGACTGTAGTAAGCCCATTGCCGGTTTACGTTATCTTGGATAACTTTCTCCTGCAATATCTTTAACCAATCTTTTAACTCATCTGCTGTTATAAAACCATCTTTATCTTTGTCGATATTTTCATCCACTACCTGAAATTGAAAGATTCAACACTTCAGTAAAGTTAACATGCCAACAAATTTAATTTCAACACAAAATGACAGACGAATTTTGAAATTTTGCAACGGTAACATTCTCTGCATAGTTCGTACTTTTGAGGCACTACTTTACAAAAATGAACAACAGAATGATGCTAGTTGGCTTCGTCCGTTTGTGACCCCTCTTTAAAAAATCTAAGCGAATGAATCTCTAACCGTGTCCCAGCTGCCTATGGCACAGTAAAGCAGGCGTACTAGGCACGCACTGTTGAATTCTTGCATTAGGGTCCTTGAATTCGTGTGAAATATGGAACCAAACGAAACTAACCGTGTCCCTGCTGCCTACGGCATCGTACAGCAGGCGTGCTGCGCACGCACAGCGAGGTAGAGCACTATTCTTAAAAAACGAAACTCCGTTAAAACAACCTATCTGTAGATATATTAGTCGAGGTGATGGTGCTTTAATGCAAGAATTTAAGATTTCTGCAAAAATTACTTTTCGAAAGTAGTGGTATTTGACATGGCATACTTGTTATAAATTTATATCGTGTTATGACGTACGCACTACTTTATGTTAAAAAAAATCCAACTGGAAAAACCTCAACGCGTCCCCGCTGTCTGTGGCATCTTATAGCAATGTGTGCTGCGCATGCACTGCAATTTTTTTTTTTTTTTTTACAAAAAAGTGCACTCTCTGGGGTGTAAAAATAGAGGAAAACACACTAGATGGGCATAATAAGCATAAGTATTCACAGACCTATCTAAAGATGTATCGCATGAGGGGAGTATTCAAAATTTTAAAAAATGCCTTTCGATTAAGCCCCGAAAAGTATTCAACCATTTTGAATAGAATTAAAGTTCAGCAATAGGTAGCTTGACTACAAAATCTACATCTGTCCGGACTGGTCGCAAATGTTAAACTTATATCCTAAACAATTGGCTGTAATAAATAGGGCACTACTACTCTATTACAATTATGCTGAAGTATGTGTTAATTTCAATTGACCTCTCAACATCAGTTTCCCGAGTATTTGGTTGACTAACCTCTACCTTTCACCAGGGCTGGGTTTCTGCCGTGCCAGTAAGTGGTTATAACCGGTTTCAACCGGCATAAACTCCTTTCATGACGTAAGACTTTTTTAGTAGTATTAAATTGCTAATATACATTTTATTATTCAGGATAAATAACAAATAAAATATTGTGAAGTTTTAATTAAAAATAAATTTGTTTTAGAATTTGATAGTTTTGAATCTTTTATGAAGAACCAACCATATTGTTTGCAGATAGTTGAAAATCAAGAAAATGATATTAAGAACATAGCAGTTGCTAAAATTGTAGATAAATAACATGATTTATGAAGAATGATTGTTACAAGTGTTAAAATATATTGCTGTTGTCTTTAAATAAAAGACATGACTGTTCTATTGCAGCTGCTCACAAAATTTGCTTAATTTTATTTAATGATGAAAATATAAAACTCACAAATGCAAGATTCAGATCTCATTTAATGCAATGCTAGTTTTTATGCTAGCATGGGATTAAAATTTACACATGAGCATAAAGAAAGGGCAAGGAAATTTCTTTGACATTTAATCTAAATTTTGTGCCAAATATAACTTCTTGTGGTAAAATTGACTCTTCTCCAAGAAATATTATCCAAAGAAAGTCCTAAAAAATTCCTAGCTTCCTGTAGGTAGTCGCCTTTAAAAACAAATACCGGTGAAAATGAGAATTTTTTTAATTTTATATCCTCAATAATGACATTATCAGCAAATAATGAGAGTCTTTAAATATTTTCGAAAATTTTCCTTCATTCAGAACAAATTAAAAAGCAGTCTAGGGTAAGAAAGATTAACAAAATTAATCTTATATTATGGAATGCTTTTAGTATATTATTTTCCCCAAAAAATAAATTTGTTCTTTCAATACTGTGAAATAATTTTACAAGATTTCATTGAATTTTTATTCTGTTATTTTTGTCTACAATTATTTACTTATATATTTTCATAAGAACCATTTCTCTTTGTATGTAGTATAGTAGATAAATTTAAGCTGTTGCAGTGTATTATTTATTTTAAAATACTCTGAAAAGTAATGTTAAATTATAGAATTTTGTAATTTTTTTTTTAATTTTTAAAATAAAAAATCAATTGTAAACAATATCAATAGTTTAACTTGTACAGCATCAGATTACCGTTATGAAAATTTGTTTTTCAAGTGACAGAAAATTATATAAACAAAGTATATGTGATCATTTTGAAACTTTAGGCTACTTTGAATAACATTCATAATATATTTTTTCAATTTTTTAAGTAAATTCTTTATACATTAAATACATGTGCGAATTATAAATCATTGCAGGTTAAAGTTCTTATTAGTATTATTTTTTAGTTTCTGCCAGTTTTTGCCATGCCGGTTTTAACCACCCCAGCAGAAACTTGCCAGCCCTGCCTTTCACCCATAATAACGAATCGATGAAGTGGAGGAAAGCTGGTGATCGTGAGTAGTCAACTGAAATTGCATAAGGTATAGATATTAATTTTTAAAATAAGGTTACCTTTAATAAAAGTTGTTTGACTTCGTCAGAACTGAGCTGCCTGTATTCTTCCGAAGCCGCAGGATCTTGATGAGAATCCAAATGTTGATTAGTATTATCCTTTAGAGAAGACTGGTGTTGGAATGACTGGGGCTTTTCGGCACTTTTGGCTGGAGACTGAGTCGTAGTAGTAGTAGTCGTTGATGATGCTGTTTCATCTTTTGAATCGGCCACCGCCAGAACGATAAGACAGGTGATAATGAAAACTCTCATCGTTTATAAAAACGAGACAGACCTAGACCAAGAAAAAAATATAGAATTATAAACAATTGTAATTTAACTAATTACGATTATTTGGAAAATTATATTTTCAAGACAAATTTTAAAGACTTATAAATTCCATATTTAAATTAATAAACATTTTTAGGATGATCATAACGAGTCATATGTTAAATACGCCATGGCACTAAACATTAATATTCCTAGACCAATGGAAAAAAAAAAAAACCCAGTTAATAGATATACAACTAACTACTTAAAATGTTCCATTTTATTTGATGGAGTTAATCAGAAACTGACTTCCGAACGCTTATTATATACGACATGGATTAAACAATATTTCTGAACCCATCAAGAACAAATTTTAAATAAAAAATTTCAATTTTACAATTTTTGAACTGTAAATTTTTAAACTTCTAAACATTGCACATTTTAAATTTTTACACCGTTGCGTAGAGAAAAAAAATGCACTTTTAAATGTAATTTGAAATTATCAATTTGTTTTCAAATTATTTTTCTAAAAAGTTTATTACTTTTTGGTTATTGTGGCAACAGAAGTATAACATTTTTGGACATTAAACATAAACCCACCAGAAAACTAATAAAATAATTTGCGGAATTCAATCGGTAAAAAGATTGATATGCTTCAGATTTCCCAGTTCTGTACCGAGGACAACTGTTTTCCCAAATAGTTAAACAAAATTTCAGTTTCTTTTGCAATAAGGAATAAGACAATTGAGATTGTAATCTTTGATAGTAGGGGGTGCAAAAATCGAGATGACAGCTGGCAGTCTCCCACCACAAAATAAAAAAAATTTACGTTTAGCAATTAGTGTAAAATTCTTGTCAGAATGCTATTAAATTTTTGGCGAAGAAATTTTAGCGATGAGAGACTACCTGCTGGAGCCTTACATTTTTCCACACCTGTTTGATAGATTGTCCGAAACCCCGTATTACTCGAGAAAGCTATCAAATCAGATACAAGCTGTATTTTAGAAACAAGTAGGTATGTGTGATCACAGATTGCACAGAGGGTTTTGTTTAATATTCTTTTCAAAATAAACCCAAATTGTTAATTTATAATTATTAAAATCCTTGCATAGAATGGGATGAAACAGCAGCGAGGATTGAGATAAGGAAAGTGAAAAGTAAAATTGGCACATGGCCTTTCATTTAAGGCACTCAAAACATTACAGTTAAGCAATCTGTTACAAAAATTGTATAAATTAAAAAAAATATTTGAATTAATTTAGTACACAAAGAATTTATATTTTACAAAAATCTTAATCTGTAAAGTTGAGAGTTCACCTTCTTTCAAAGCTGAAATAACCAGAACGTTCTAGTTTTGTAATAAAAAAGAGAATCTTGTTTTACTTAATTCCGAAATAGTACGCACAATTTCAAAAATAAACATTTTCAAGAATTATGATCTTTAATTCTCACGCTTTAATGTTTTAGCGTTTTTTCCTCCGTTTTAAGCATTGAAAGTAATGCACAGTAATACCTAGCATTATGTTAGATATTTGGACTTTGAAAAATGGAAGCTACATCCTCAGCACTTTCTAAAAATGGTTAAAACAGGAAACCGCAATCTTCCGTGTATTTGAAGAAAAAGCCACCATTCGCCCATCTTAAGACAGCAACAAATACTCTATTCTTAAATCTATTTCTCTCAACAATTAAAAAAAGATTCAATTTCAATAAATTCATAAAAATAATGGTCTTAAAATGCTTAAATTTATGCCACAGCCGATTATCTTAAAACCTTTAATGACAGTATAGCTCAATTTAATGAGGTATAAATATAAACCACTTTATTTCGTTTGAATCTCACTCCTTGAGACTTTCATGCTTGTAAAATATTTTTAAAAATATCACTAAATTGATTTATAAATTTTCAAACAAATTTAATTGAATGTAAAAAATTTTCCCATACAATAGTGTAGAAAGTGAAATTAAGATGTTTAGAACAGATATCTGTGATGAAAGCAAAAGCGATAATGCATGTCGTTGCCAGTAACACCATCGCTATGACGTTAGCATTAATAACTTCTTGCTTTAAAATATTAATTTTAATGAGCAAGCTTTTTTCTTTAAATGAAAAAACCTGCGACAGATTTTATTTTTACGTTCTATGTTGAACATCTAGCATTATCACTTGTAAGGGGTAGGGCGATCTCGCACTCGTTATAAAATCTCTAGTTGCGAAGGGGATTGTTTAGTACCGTAGTCTTTCTTAAAAACTTTCCATTTAACATAAAAATAGTCTTCCCTTTAAGTTATCTATTCTTATAAATATACAAAATTATTTAAACTTAAAATTTTGAAAATCATTTGATTATTTACAGTATAGAATACTTCACTGAGCATTCTTATGCTTTACTAATTAGTATATGCGCATATAATTCGCTGTTCTGTAAACTATGCAAATAAATGAAGAGCTCTGATAAAAAAGGTGGTATAATTGACAATCATTGAAAAAATAAGTTTGAAAGTTCCAAATCTGTATTTGCGTTTATTGTCAATTGTCTCCTTTATCCGAGTATTAGGCCTTTCAAGTAATAATTTAACAGATGATAGAGACATTGATGACCAATTTTCTTTTTTTTTATTTTTTTTGGGGGGAGGGGAAGGGGGGATTACAATTTTTATCATCCAAGATCATACAACCGTATTTATATTAAAGATGCACCGAATATCTGACTCTGACGGACATCCTGCTTATTCATTACTGAAATCAAATGTCCGATCCGGTCGAATATTTTAATATACGGTTATTAGATTGCGACTCATTTTTAGGTACGTTCATAATTATGTAAATACGTAGCACCTATGTCTGTGTCTGTCCGTCATTGTGAGAGCAAAAAAAAAAATCTACCTAGCCGAATCGTTTGAAATTTAAAATGTATAATAATTGTTGCATATTTTTGTAGAGTCATTTCAAATTTTATGAAAATCCGAAGTATAGTTTAATTACAGAACAATCAAAGGTATTCCGTTACATTACGGCCAATGGGGAAAAATAGTTTTAAGTGCATTTTAAGAATTTTACATACTTACGAACATAAAATTGTTATGCATCTATGAAATATACACTAAAATATACATTCTGTACAATCTGTGTTGCAAATAATATTTGTTATTAATTTACAGGACCGCGCATAAAAAGTATCATTGAATCTTTGTATCAGGGTAACGTTGTTTGTAACATGTTTTAATTCTATTAAACAATTTCACATTTTATGAACGTTGCTGAGATTTATTACAGGCGACTTTCAGTGTACTAGAAAACATAGTATTTACAGGGACACAGAAAAGATTTCGGGTACTATATTGTATCCAAAATACTGTTATGTACAATTACACAAATATCAGAAGATTTTTTAAAAGTTAGCACGAACGCAACTCATCTACTACGTTTGATGTGCAACTTCCAACTTGTTAAATTATATGATTAAGCAATATTCGGAAAAGTTGTATATACAATTCTCTTTACAAACATTATCCTATTAAAAACAATGCCAACGAAAATACTCATTTTCAGAAAAAAATAAAAATTTAAAAATATGGCAATTAAGTACTTTAATTGCATTTTATTAAAGGCAAGTTATGATAGGAAACATTAGGCACTTACAAGGAAGGTCTCCATACGGGCAATCTCAGAAAAATCTGAAAAAATTACAGAATGTTCTTCTCATATAGTTATATGTGTTTATAAAAAAAATTTCGGCGGAACCTCCTTATAACGTCCGTAAAAAAATAATTTCGTTTATTTGGCGATTTATCTCCGGTTGGCGAAAAAACTAAATTTTGAAAAATACGCTTTTACGCTTCGAATACTTTTTAAAGAAAAACTTTCTATGTTCAATTTATTTAAATAAGTTTAGTTTAAGTAATTTTAGTTTTGCATTTTTACTTTAAGTGTAATTTTATCATATACGTTTATATGTACTTATAACAAAATGAAATTAATATATTTTATCATTTAAAACACAATTTAAATTGATTAAAATTGTTCCAAATTAAAAAATACATGTTAAAAATCTGCTGCATTTTGTTGCAACGGACTCCCTTGATGTATAAAAAAATGGTTACTTGGCCGTGAAATGGAGCTTTCTCATTGGTTGGAATAGAGATATTATATACAAGCGGTGGAGTGCGTTGCAACAAAATGCAGCAGATTTTTAACAGTATCACACAGTCAATTCACCGTGCTATGGAGCATTCTCATTGGTCAGAAGAGAGATATTCTATAAAAGTAGTGGAGTGACGTTGCAGTAAACGCTGCAGATTTTTAACAGTGAAGTCAAAATCAATTTTCAGATTCGTTAAAATCGTTTTCTTTTGGCGAGGAAATTCACTGTTCGCCAAATCCCGCGTCGTTTTCAGATTTTCACGCCAATTATTCCAAACTATTATTTTTTTGCATATCTAATAATGTAATTCCGCCGCTAATTTTCACTGATCCTTTATTACCTACATTAGTAGTTTAATTCGTATTTTTTTCAAAAAATTCTGAGTATGCCCCCAATGGAGACCTTCCTTGTTAGTATTGCCAGCCTTAATTTATTACTTTTTTCAAATCAAATATTTCCGGTGAGAATAAACGTTCACTTCTCCGATGGTTTTTTCTTTTATTTTCATTTGTAAAGTAAAAATAATTTTATTTATCTTGTTTTCATTATTTTTGTTCATGGATGGAAGACCAGCTGTGTTAAAATACCGATTGTAAAAAAAATTTTACCACTTGAAAAGTTCACTGTCCTCTTGTTCTAACGAAACAAGATATCTATAATGAACTTACCTATTTAAGTTCTTAGAAGAAATTTGCCATAGGAAAAGTAATATGTAATTTAAAAAAACACTAGAGAAATGTTTGACAAATACACTGATGTAGACAGTTTTCAAATACGATAATTATTTTAAGGAGATATTTAATGCAAGATTTGGTCAAAATCTTTCCATTAAAAACGTTTTACAAGAACAAAATTTATACATACGAATTTAAAAATATTTTTAGGTGCTTTTATACATTGGAATTTCTCAGTGTGTAGACTGCGATATTTTATTAGACATTTTTTTCGGGACTTATTTCCATTTTAAATTCAATTTTTCAGCATTGTAACTTTTTTACATATTTTAGAAAAAGTTATTTTAAATTGTTGACAAATGATCAAAGAATAATATTTTTTCCAAATTAAAAAAAAACATATGTGACTAACAAACAGAAAAAACTTTCAAATGAGAATTACAAGTTAAAAGCGAAAAATATATAAAATTACGGTTTAACCGAAAATATTAAAATTTTAACCGAATATTCGGTAACATGGCCGAATACCGAATAGATACCGAATATTCGGTGCATCCCCAGTAAATGGGAAAAGTTAGGTCATATTGAAAATTGCCGAACATTAATATTGCAAACAGTTTAAAAATATTTATGCGGGACATTTCACCTTTCTAATGATCTTTTAAACTATTGTTGCAGCGGAAATATTTCCTTTCTAGCAATAAAAGCATCTTCACATGAAAATCAAAGACAAAACTTAATTCATTAGTGGGCGGTAGGGCGGTAAATGCAAGTTTGAATGAAATAAACTGGCGGCAAAGAAAAGTTAGAATTTCGGTGTCAAACTAAACGGCGACCGCAAGTCTTCATCCTTTACTTATTAATAAAAAATAAATCGAAGACATGGCTATTATAAAATTAGTTAGTTTAATTTTGTTGCATTGGTAAATATAAAATTATGTACTATTTATTAAAAATCACGCGAAAACGCATATGATGCAATCACCGAAAGTTGTAAATTCTTCGTGTTACAAGTTATTTTGAACAAACAAGCACGCAGTTTCACAAAATTATTTATATGCAGAATTCAGTTTAATTATTTTCGGTTAATTTTTACTAAAATGTATGATGAAAACTGTCGTTCAAATGATAGATATAAAAATGACGAGACTTTAATGCTAAATTTTCCAGTTTAATAAAAGTATGCTTCCTTGGATATACTTTGCCAAGCAGTCTAAAAATATAAATGGATAGCCAGTAAGAACAGTCAAAGGAAGTTGCGTGGATACAGGCAACACCGTCTCGAAGAGTATATATCGAGACTGTTTTGGTACAGGGCATACCTTGCTTATGACCCCCCCCCCCCTCCAAAGAGATTTGTTTTATTTATTATTTATCTTCAATTCTTATACTGTCGCCAATAAAACTAAAAACATCTGGTTGAACAAAAGTTCTTTTGTTTTATAGACCCCCCCCCCCTCAGATCTTACTCTGACCTTTCAAAAAGAATGCTGGCTTAAAAATTTTAATAAAAGCCGCGTGTTTTACAATTGACACTCTACAGCATAATTTTTTAACTTACGGAATATTTTATAGCTATCTAGCAAAGGTTAGATTTCTCATCTTAATTTTAAATGCGCTGATAGCGAAAGCAACAAAATCATGAGAATAGTGGTAAAGAAATATCAAGCGAAATAATTAAAATATCTTAAAACATTAAGAATATTCAAGAAATTAAATGAGAAAGTTGTTACGAAATTGATATTTGTTTTTAATTTAGCAAGTTTGATATTAAAAATGATTGTTTGCATAGGATGCAATACACAAATACTTAAGCTCTTATTTAGAATTCTATTAAATTTTATAAACACGTAAATGCAAAATTTAAGACCTACCTCTTTCTAGAAGAGCTTGTGAGAATAATCTTCCTTAAGCCGCAGGGCACAGATAAATACTAACAGGCGATGGTAAAATCTTATAAAGCGAGAGCGAAAATCGGCACTTTCCTCGATTTACAAGACATCATTTGGCGATAAACATCGATGCCATTAGAGCGGGGAGAAAAAAAATTAAGACGAATTTAATTTCTTGCTGACAGAAGTATGCCACACGAAAAGGAGTTTTCCGAAGTGGAACAACGGAAGAAAATGTATCCGGGTTTGTTAACTAGAAAATAAGTCTTTGGGATGTAAAAATGAAGATCAAACTAGAGGTCTGCACGGGCCGGGCCTCGGCCCGAAGCCCGAGCCCGGCCCGGCCCGCGGGCCGGGCCGATTTCCAATAATGGCATTCGGGCCGGGCCGGGCTCGGGCCTTACTTCTGAAGACTCGGGCCGGGCCGGACCGGGCCTAGTCACTAATCCTTTCGGGCCGGGTCGGGCCGGGCCTAGTCACTAATCTTTTCGGGCCGGGCTGGGCTCGAGCCTTAATTTTTTTGCTGGAATATCGGGCCGGGCCTAACTTTTTTTTTTTCCGTACGAAGCCGAGACTGATTCCATTCTTCCTCGTTTTCATGGACCAAAATAATCAGTTCCTATTGAATCTTCCTATATGAAAATCCTTTTCTCGACTTTTTATAAATATATTTGGCTTTGTCCAAAAATTTCTGCAAAAAAAGCACATACTTTTACGCCGTCATTATTCTACAATTAAACATTATAATTTATTCCTTTTAAAGAATCGTAGATTACTAGGCGTTTTAAAATAGAATTAAACACACACACATACAAAAAAAAAAAAAAAAAAAAAAAAAACATTATTATGACGGAATTTTTTTTTTAAACTAAAAACTGGAAGTTTCTTTTAAAATGTTTATCCATGCAAAATGAATACAATACGGGAGAAAAAAATATATTAAACATTTACATCTGTTAAGAAGGGAATGCATATTTTTTTCTTTCCAAAGCGATTTCGTCTTTGGAAATTTTACCATATACCGCTTTTTCGATTTTTTGTCTCCATTACAGGGAATATCGATTAATAATACTAGTGATAACTGAAACATTTACATACAACAAACAAAGATTCATTTAAAAGCATAAATATCGGCACTTCTGTATAAGTGGGGATTATAAACATGGAAAAAAAAAAGACTAATGTAATTTTTTTTGGTCCTAACTCTTCCATAAGATTAAAGATCAATGTTCTGTAGAAATTCACTCGAGTTGGGCCGGATTCGGGCCAAATTTTAAACTTTTTTCCGGACCGGGCCGAGCTCGGGCCGAAATTTTAACTTTCGGGCCGGGCCGGGTCGGGCCATTATTTTTTTCGTTCGGGCCGGGCCGGGCCGAAATTTTAACTTTCGGGCCGGGCCGGGTCGGGCCAATATTTTTTTCGTTCGGGCCGGGCCGGGCCCGGGCCGAAATTTTAACTTTCGGGCCGGGCCCGGGCCTGGAAATTTCGGCCCGTGCAGACCTCTAGATCAAACATCCGTATTCCTATAGTGAAATACGAATCATTCACTATAACTATTCTAATTAAAATTTTGTGCAGACGATATTAAACAATTCTCCGTCGATGCAATGGTATTTCATCTCCAATTTGTTTTTGTTCTTGAATAGAACAAATCTAAAACTGAAAATCCTTGCAATTAAAAATTCTAAATCTCGTAAAAAGCTATTTCAAATTTGTTCATAAACAGCATACAAATAAGGATTACTAATTTAGGAAAAACAAGTTGGAAATTGCACGTGAAGCGTAGCAAATGAGGTGTGTTCGTACGATAACGAAGTTTTAAAAATATCACTCTTATATATCAATCTCATAAAATTGTAAATAATTACAATTAAAATGCGCAGCAAACAATGTTCTCCCTATACCATTATGCAAAGGATTACTTTTGTGTGGCCTTGTAAATCAATAACAAATATTCTTTGCACCACAGATTATGCAAAATGTATATTAGAATATGTACTTTATAGATGCATATCAATTTTATTACGTTCGAATGAGTGTAACACCATTAAAATGTATTTGAAACATTTTCCTCCATTAACCGTAATGTAACGGAACACTTGATTGTCCCTGTAGTTGAACTATGCATTCGATTTTGATAAAATTTGAAATGACTCGACAAAATTATGTAATAATTATGTATTTAAAATTTCAAACGATTCAGTTGGGTAGTTTTTGCGTTGTTATATGCGGACAGACAGACAGACACGGACAGACAGACGGACGGACTGAACGACAATAGGTGCTATGTATTTAAATAATTACGAACGCACCTTAAAAAGTACAACATCAATAACACCTACTAATTTCTTAATTGCAAAATCCACAGTATATTATAAAGAAAATATGAGTAACGCTGGCAACATTTTGACCGTAACAACCGACTGACCAATAAAATTCACTTTTAATACTTTTTAAGGTGTGTTCGTAATTATGTAAATACAATACATAACATCTATAGTCATCGTACAGTCCGTCCGTGTATAACAGAGCCAAAACTACACAACTGAATCGTTTTGAGTTTAAAATAAATTTGTTGTATAATTTTGTAGAGTCATTTTAAATTTTATGATAATCTGGTAGTTTAATTACAGGGATAACCAAAAGCATTCCGTTACATTATAGCCAATGGGAAAAAATAGTTTCAAGTGCATTTTAATGATTTATCACTCTTTCGAACATAAAATTAATGTGCATCTATGAACTATATATTAAAGTATAAATTCTGTACAACATGTGGTACAAAGAAAATTTATGTAAAGGGCCACATAAAAGTATTACATTGGATAAAGGTTTAGGGGGAAACCAGTTTATTAGAATTGAAACGTACTACGAACAATTTCACAAATTACGAAATTAATATACGTTGTTGAGGTTTACTACAAGTTAAGTTTCTGTATAATAGAAAGCAGATAGCATTTAGAGAGTTGCATTGAGAGACTTAAAATATTTCGGCTACAATACTGTAACCGAAGTAGGTCTGCACGGGCCGAAATTTCTAGGACCGAGCCCTGACCCATCCATAGAAAAAAAATTCGGCCCGGCCCGTTATTAAAGTTAAGACTTCGATCCGGCCGCCCGGAAAAAAAGTTTATATTTCGGCCCGTCCCGAGTGAATTTCCAAGAACACCGATCTTTATTCTTACGGAAGAATTCTGACAAAAACTTTTGCATGTTTGTAATCTTCATTTATGCAGAATTACCTGCCTATTTTATAAGCCTAGAAATCTACGATTCTTTAAAAATAATAAATTCCAATGTTTAATTGTAGAAGAATGACAAATTAAAACTTTCTTTTTGCCAAAAATTTTTGGACCGAGCCAAGTTTTACCGATTTTTGAATAAACTTGACTACGTCGAGAAAATTATTTTCATACGGGACGATTCAACCGGAACTGATTATTTTGGTCCATGAAGACTAGGAAAAATGAAATAAGTCCCGGCTTCGTATGGAAAAAATAAGTTAGGCCCGGCACTCCAGGAAAAAAGTAAGGCCCGAGCCCGGCCTGAATGTCGTTAATGGAAATCGGCTCGGCCGGTGCTGATCTCTCATAGGAAGTACAACATACTATTACGCCATGATCTGAATATTTTTTTAAACTTCGTTATAGTACGAACGCATCTCATTTGCTACGCTTGACATGAAATATCAGGTTGTTTCCTTTTAACTTCTAGACTTTTCAATTTTTATAAGACGAATGAGGAAGAAAATTATTTTCAAATGTAGTTTGTTTGAAAAATCAATTAAGAATTTGTTGAGGATTTTAAAATAACTCAAGCAATTTAAATCAGTCTCACCCAGCCCCGTTAAGCAAGGTTATGGTTCACTTAAACAAGATTAATAATTCATAATACAGATAAGACCGACTACGGCAGATATACAGGTACTGAATTATGAAGTGAAACAAGTGTGAAATAGCACATCAAGCGTAGCAAATGAAATGCGTTCGTACTAAAGAAAATTTAAGAATATTTAGATCTTGGAGCGATAGTAAGCAGTACTTTGCTATAGTATAATACCCAAAATTATATGTGCGTCCCTGTAAATACTATCTCTTCTTTATTATACGGGAAGTAACATGTAAACCTCACCAACGTACATTAATTTCGTAAAATGTGAAATAGTTCAATATAAAACGCACCTCAGTGATTCCCCTATACTGTTATGCAATGTAACACTTGTGTGGCCCTGTAAATTAATAACATTCTTTATAGTCTAAGAGCTAGCAACGTCAAAAATCACGTCATTTTATCAAGGCTCATTTTTTTATATGTTTTTCCCTTTTATGGTAAAATACGTTTGCAAGCGGTCTGGCAGTCGGGTGACGTTGCGTTTACCTGTGGCAGAAGGGGTTATGCAGGTGAAAAAACTTCAAAAATCCGCCATTTTATAAAGGCTCATTTTCTTATATGTTTTTAATGAAGCTTAAAAATTGCAAGATATTACTCTTTGGATAGCAGACAACCTATAATTAATTTTCCAGACATAATTTTGGTTGCAAAGTTAATGCCAGACGGCTTTAAACATGGCAACGAAAGTGCCTGTTCCAAGAGTTGTTTATAATTTAAAAATTATAAGACCTCTTTACGTCATTTATCAAGCTTAAAAATTACAAGCTATTACTTTATGGATAGAAGACAACCTGTAATTAATTTGCCAGACACATACTCGGTTGCAAAGTTAATGCAAGACGGCTTTAAATATGGCAACGAAAGTGTCTGTTCCATGAGCGGTTTATAATTCAACAAATAAGACCTCTTTACGTCATTGAACCGAAATTGAAACCCTGGAATTTTCTGAGTCTTATTGATTAGATTCACTATTTTTCTGCACCTGATTTTTTGCACGACACTTTTTCAGAGCCTGATTGAGTAAATTTGTGATACTTTGTGCTTGATTGACGAAAGTTGCATTTTTTAGTCTTACCGACAAGCCTTTTCATGTGATGAAAATTTGTACACCCTTAGAAAGGTTAAGGTGTAAGAATTCATATAATTTGTTAACATCAATTCACAGCTTAAATATTGGACAAATAAATTCCAGTGTGGCCAAAACCGGGGCACCACCCTAATATTTAAAAAAAGAAACATATTTTGATAAACAAGAGCTTTTTTAAGTAAACTTTATATTGAAAAAACAATTGCCGAATTTGCCTAATGCAGCCGAATTTGTGTCTGGCAAATTAATTATAGGTTGTTTGCTATCCAAAGAGCCAATCTTGTAATTTTTAAGCTTATAAAATGAAGTAAAGAGGTCTTATAATTTTTTGAATTATAAACAACTCTTGGAACAGGCATTTTTGTTGCCATATTTAAAGTCGCCTGGCATTAACTTTGCAACCGACTTTGTGTCTGGCAAATTATAGGTTGTCTGCTATCCAATGGGTAATATCTTGTAATTTTTAAGCTTGATAAAATGACTTAAAGAGGTCTTATAATTTTTAAATTATAAACCGCTTATGGAACAGGCACTTTCGTTGCCATATTTAAAGACATCTAGTATTACCTTTGCAACCGAATTTGTGTCTGGCAAATTAATTATAGGTTGTCTGCCTACAAAAGACTAATATCGTGTAATTTTTTAGCTTGATAAAATGTGTAAAGAGGTCTTATAATTTTTTCAAATATAAACAACCCTTGGAACAGGCATTTTTGTCGCCATATTTAAAGCTGTCTGGCATTACTTTGCAACCGAATTTGTGTCTGGCAAATTAATTATAGATTGTCTGCTATCCAAAGAGTAATATCCTGTAATTTTTAAGCTTGATAAAATGACGGAAAGAGGTCTTATAATTTTTAGATTATAAACTACTCCAGGAACAGGCACTTTCTTTGCCATATTTAAAGCCGTCTGGTTTTAACTTTGCAACCGAATTTGTGTCTAGCAAATTAATTATAGGTTGCCTGCCCACCAAAGAGTAATATTTTGTAATTTTTAAGCTTGATAAAATGATGTAAAGAGATCTTATAATTTTTAAATTATAAACCGCTCTTGGAACAGGCACTTTCGTTGCCATATTTAAAGCCGTCTGGCATTAACATTGCTAACGAATTTGTGTCTGGCAAATTAATTATAGGTTGTCTACTATCCAAAGAGTAATATCTTATATGTTTTTATCGAGCTTAAAAATTACAAGAAAATGAGCCTTTATAAAATGGCAGATTTTTTAAGTTTTTTAACCTGCATAACCCCTTCTGCCACAGGTAAACGCAACGTCATCCGACTACCAGATCGTTTGCAAACGTATTCTACCATAAAAGAGAAAAACATTAAAAAATGGGCCTTGATAAAATGACGTGATTTTGAAGCTTTTGGACCTGCACAACCCCTTCTGCCACAGGTAAACGCAACGTCTCCCTACTGCCAGACCGCTTGCAAACGCATTCTACCATAAAGGGGAAAAAGATAAAATGAGTCTTGATAAAATGACGTGATTTTGAAGCATTTTGACCTGCTTAACCCCTTCTGCCACAGCTAAACGCAACGTCTCCCGACTGCCAGACCGCTAGCAAACGTATTCTACCATAAAATGGAAAAACATTAAAAAATGAGCCTTGATAAAATCAGGTGCAAAAACGTTGCTAGCTCTTAGACTATTATACTACGCATTGTAAGAATGTATTTTACTCTATGACGTGCATATCAATTTTATTATTTTCGAAAGAGCAATATCATTAAAATGCACTTTAAACTATCCTTTCCTCATTGGCCGTAATACTTTTGATTATCTCTGTAATTAAATTATGCATCCGATTTTCATAAAATTTGGAACTTGACAAAATTGCGCAACAATTATATATTTTAAATTTCAAATTATTCGATTGAGTAGATTTTGCTGTAGGACGACTATTTTTACCGAACAACTATACGTACTACGTATTTACATAATTACGAACGCAGAGTTTCCCCCAGGTTTTAAAAAGGGCACGGCGCTACTGTTCTGAAAAGGGCACTTTTTACATTTTTAAGGGCACTTTTATAGAGTTGAATCTAGAATCAAAGTTCAAAAAGTCGTGAAAAAACAGAAATTTCTTGGGGAAAAAAAAAAAAAAAAAAAAAAAAAAAAGGTACATTTTGTTAAAAGATCACGAAAAACGTCAAATATTGTTAAAAGATCACAAAAAACGGCCAATTTTATTAAAAGATCGCAAAAAACAGCAGATTTTGTTAAGAGATCGCAAATAACGGCATATTTTACTAAAAAATCGCGGAAAAACGACAAATCTCGAGAAAAAACAGAATTTTTCGTTTCATTGCGATTTTTGGACAAAATTTGCCGTTTTATCGCAAATCTTTTGACGAAATCTACCGCTTTATCGCTATTTTTTGACGAAAGTTGCCGTTTTTTGCAACTCATTTGACAAAATTTTCCGTTTTATCCCGATTTTTGGAAGAAATTTGTTGTTTTTCCAGGATCTTTAGAGGAAATCTGCCATTTTGTGAAATTTTGTGACAAAATTATTCATTTTTTTGCGAATCTTGCCGGAAATTAGTCGTTATTTCGCGATTTTTAACGGAACTTGCCGTTTTTTTAGTGATTTTTTGACGAAATTACCCGTCCCACGGGAAGCGTACGAGGCTGTTTTTGCGTTCCATTGCCTAACTTTTGCGTAATTTACGCGCTTTAGCGCGTTCGGATCAACGCTGGAGGGCTGCGTTTTTTCAAATGTGGGGCAAGAAGGGCGCTATTTATTGAATGAATGACAAGAGGGGCGCTAGTTTTTGGATGAGAGGCAAGAGGGGCGCTAGTTTTAAAACTAAGGGCAGGAGGGGCGGTGCGCCCTCCTGAAACCCTCTGGGGGAAACTGACGAACGCACCTAAAAAGGAGGGTAAAAAAAATTATTGGGGGGGGGGAGGAGAAATAAACATTATGTTATAGATAGGGTGGCGCAGCAACACCGACAGTCACCTGATCGAATTCATGGCTGAAATACCAGAATTAGTTAAAGCTAGATTCTCATATTAATACAATAGGTCTGCCAAGTGATTATCTTTGAGAAAATCAAAAAACCGATGCTAACGGTTGGCTCGAAGGCTTACCATTGTGATTTTTTCTGCATCCAAAAAGGTATGAAAACATTGGAGGACTATATGCAGGAAAATTGGTGAACCTAGATGTCAACCACAAAAATCTGGTTTTCAGGTGTTTTCCATCATGACTTGGCAGACCGATTACGTTTTAATATGCGAATCAAGTTTTAATTCTGGAATTTCAGTCGTGAACTCTGAGGTGACTGTGCGCTGCCACCTCCCAATCTATTGTACACATCAATCATTCAAACCATGTTCGAAAAACCTGCAAATTTATACGACTTTTGTTGTTGGAAAGTAATACTTGCAGCAATATAGAATCAAATAAGCAAAACTAAAGAGAAAGTGAGCGTTAGTACAATTTATAATAACTGCCCGTGTTTGACTTTAATTTTCTCTATATTTACGTATTTTTTATATCGGCGAAGGAGAGAAGTAAGGATTGGCGTCGGGTTTTGAACTAACGATCTCATGTAAGAAAGCGAGAACATTAGCGTCGAGCAAAAGGCCAAACCAGTTACTCTAAGCTAGTAACTTTTTATACTGATCAAGTGAGATTAAAATGTTTAGAGAAAGTATACCATCTAATCAAAACAATTCTAAAGTACTTTATTATACCATGCAACATTTAAAACTGCTGTTTCGTTAATATTAATATGCAATAGAATTGCTTCAGATTAACCAAAATGGCCAAATACACAGTTCAAGAGACTGGAAAAGCGAATCTAAAAACAATTTAAAGCCTTCCGAGTTTTATCTGGGTATTGCACAAGCTGCAATTTTTTTTTTTTTTTGGGGGGGGGGGGAGCAGGGGAGGGCTTTGCTCTGGATGTTTAAATTTTACTTTTTTTAAAGGACTACTACTTAAAATAGAATTAGTTTGAGTGATCTCACTTTTACAAGACTACATAAAAATTACGAGAAAGACAGACTTGAGTTAACTGTATCCGGCAAAACTTGGCAAACTTTAACAACTCAAACTTTAGTGCATAGTGTCAAACTTTAGTGCACTAAAGCACTCTTGTTCTAATTTCAATCACATCGGAGGGTTAAAATAATTCCTATCCTCATTAAATATTTCTTTATCGTTATGTATTCTAGCAAGCTCTTCAAGACTTCGAAAAAACTTAAGTCAGTCAAACAAAGAATTTGCATGTTTATAAATTTCCCAAATCAAAGAAAAGGCTAAAGTTGAAAATAAATCACGAATGTCAACTTACTTTTTGAATGTGTCTGGCGAGTGTAACGATTTATTATAACAATGATATGTAATGGCCTAGGAATTGTCAAAAGTTTAAAATTCTTAAGCGCCAGCTTAAAGAAACATTTCTCTGACATTAAAGCATGGCTACGCATAATTCTATCCAGCTACTGAATGATCTGCCGTTTTGCAGTGAACAAGTTAATTATAATACAAAAATCAAACTAAGCAAAAATTAAGATAATGCTCCTTCCTTTTACATTGTAAAAATTTAATAGAAACAACCTATGAAATGAAACATTAAAAACAGACAAATTAGAGTCCTTAATTCCCAACATTTACATACATATTACATAATATATGCAGAAATTATCTACATAAACTAACAATGTCTGAGAAATAATGTCTAAGATTTGAAATAACGATTTGTCAATTTTTTTTCAGAACTCAAAGATTGTCCTTTTAAATTTATTAAACTGAAAACTTAAGTTAAAAATTTAGTCGTTAAGAGGAATTTTAGTCGTCTGGGGTTTATCGGAGCCTGATAGTACCATAAATTGATAACTGGATATTTAGTAAGTAAAATATCAAAAATTTTTATCAACAAGTTTGAAGATTCGGTACTACTAGGTTATCCCGTCGACCAAAAAAGTATCGCCAAATTATAAGATTAAATGCCAGTAATGGATGATCGTGAATGTCAAATTCAATGACATTAAAAATTAAATATGATACACGTGTTTAAAACTTTATTAAGGGATTTTTATTTAGACTATTTCTATTAATATTCTACTAATTTTTTTGTTCTTTAAAATAAAAAAGTATGTATAATTTGGCTATTAGTTTGGCGATTTGTATAATTTGGCGAAATTGGTCGACGGGAAAACAGTAGTACCGAAGAACATTCTCATAACGATGAGTTGGGGGAAAATGCATCATTTTACTCGCCACTGGCGAATGAATTTCCTAACAGGGCGATTGATTGTTTTCGGTAGTCTTTGAAAACTGCAAACTATAGAGACATGCAGAAAACTTTAGTAGTTAGAATACTACAAATCACTGCAATGTAAACATGGTATCAAGTTCTGTATTAAAGTTTCCTCTCCTGCATATATTTCTTCATTTTATAGAAAGAAAATTATGAAAATTTACTATAGTAATCAACAATTTTTGCAGTTTCACTAATTTTGTCTTAACTGTACGTTGCATTTTGCTGGCTAGTAAGATTTTCTAGAAATTTCCCACCCCTGGTTACGAGTCCAAACTGGACTTTTTCTGCCATTCGACCTTTAACCCTTCACTACGATTTTTTTTCTATTGTGGAAAAAATATATATACAGTCGACTCTCGTTAATTCGAACTCGTCGGGACCATTAAAAATGTTCGAATCATCCGAAGTTCGAATTATGGAAAATACGAAATGAAAACATGCTTAATATGGTACTATTACAAAGGAATTAATGTTGTAGCGTTTTTTAAATTTATTTCGTCAGTAATCATTAGAATATGACTTAATATTAAATTATAATATATAAATACATAAACTAATTAAAAGATTAGACACAAGCTCAATGGAAGAAAAATTTAAAGCGTCACTGATGGACAGACGGGGCACTAAGAAAGGTGGATATCAAATGCAATGGATTATATGTATACTCGTTCGGAACAATTTTTACAAAAATCTAAGAAAGTTATTTAAATGATCTGAAATCCGTGAGAAAGAAGCGAAAAATGAAAAATCTGTATTCTCGTAAGTTTGAATTAACCGATGTCAAGAGAAAATAAGTTCTAATTAAGCGAAGATTCGAATTATCCGATTTCGAACTAACGAGAGTAGACTGTATATATCTGTCTAATAAGGAGAAAAATAGTAAAAATAGATTTCAAAATTTTAGATAAAATTTTATGTTTTATGGCGTGTACTCTATGTACACAATTGTGATTTTTAAATATTACATTGCTCTATTTTGCAATTAAGTGGACTTAATTTTATCTGTTTAACACTGCAATATTTTTTTATATCAATATTTTTAAGTATTCAGCAAAAACAATAAAAGTAAATTTTGTCTTAATTGTTTGATCGGAATTTGTTTTCTTAGAACCAATTCCAATTTTATAGTCAAAATGCAGTCATCTGACATGGGCAAGATAAGTTATATACCACTCTTTGGACTGTTCTTGATCAGTTAGTCAATTTTTTTTTCAATATTTACAGTCATAATTATTATATTCCACAATTCATATATTGTATTTATATAGCATCTATCTAAAAGAAATATTTAATCAATCTCATTGCAACAATTTTCTTTATGAATCAAAATAGAAATAACAGAAATAAATTCATATATTTATTGCTAGCACTTCTAGAAGTTTCCATCAATAATGAGAGATGTTTTCTATGCTCTGATTTACAAGTTGTCTCGATTGCTAATTTTCTTCCAGATCACAACCAAGATTTCACATTGTTAAAGACAAACATTTTTAAGGAGGTCCTATACGGCTTATGAATATAAGTAAAATGGATTTTCTTAAAACTAGCATAAATTATCGTATCGCTTGAAAAAAAAAAAGTGCTCATAAGCTATTATTACTTTTTACAGTAACAAACAACATATTTCTGGCAACGGCATTCCCACCCAATTACAGCACTGAATAGGCTTCGCTTCAAATTAGAGTTGTTAAGGTATAGAGCCGCGTGAATACAACCGCGACAATCCTTTAAAGTAGATCTGATGACAATCAGATTTTCTCAGAGTTGAGAGAAATTCACGAAGGAGAAACTGTACCGTTTATTTATAGAAAGAATGAAATCCATGCTTGCATTCGATATCTAAAAGCATTTAGAAACTTGAAGCTCCAGGAAAGTTTCAGACTGGCGAAGACGTGACGCAATCAGCTTTTCTTGTATTCGAAAATTATTACCAATTAAGTTCATTTAACATATATAACTGCAACTCACCATTAGACTTTCGGCGACATACTTGGTATGCCAAGCATAGAGCACTTAAATGGAAGTGAATTTATAGCCGTTTTGAAATAAAGAAAAACAAGTGAGCGTGGAAGTCATAAAAGCATGCTGCAAATGGAGCAAGTAAACATCGGCCTAAAAACAACGCATCTCTTATTAAGAAACATTAACTTAATTATATAGTTTCGTTAAAAGAATAAGAACTGTTATTGTATATATATATATGCCATTTTCCCGATAGTCTAGAATATACTATACTTAAGAATTATAAACCTATATTTTATTACTTACCAAAATTACATCTATTTGTTACGGCTACGGATGGTAGCAAAGTATCGATAAATTGGATTACAAGTACTCTAATGCAAGTATTTTATGATCAATCACTAGAAATTAAATTTATTTCGCATGTAAAATACCAACTTTGTTCTTCCATAATTTAAAACCATAGAACTATTAAGAAAGAAGAACTGGCATGACTTTAGTGAAGCTTCAGATTCATTACCACTGCGGTAAACTTCCACCAATAAATTCATGCAGAAAATTTCTCATTTTAACTATTGATGGAAATTTAATCCACATTAAATGGCAAAAACATTTACTGGTAGTTTTTACTGCTTCTGCGATAATAGTTCCGCTATTTTGTGACAATTAATACAACGTCCTGTCAGTGTCAGGGGAAAAAAAAAAAATACTTGTGCAAACTGACACCAGTAAAAATAGAAAAATGTAACCAGATTTGCGATAGATATTTTCGTTTGATCAGCGCCGTGCGAAAGGGGGAAGGCGGTCGCCCCGGGCGCGGAAATGTAAGGGGCGACAAATTTATACTATCAACGTCATTTTTGGGCTGTCACAAGAAAAAGTTGCATGAGGGGGCGCCAAATTGAAGCTTTACCCCTGCGAAGTTTCCTCTTCGCACGCCCCTGTCTTTGATAAGGAGTTTTAATAAAACAAAATTTTCTATTAAAATTTACTGGTAAATTTTTCGCTAGTAATAAGAAATATTGATCGGATTAAAAAAAGTCGCCATTTTGTGAAAACCTTTGTTATTTCACTCACAACTGCTAGACGATGCAATGTCTCGTCTTTATAGCTCCAGTCTCAAGACATTGCGTTCCGCAACTGTCGAAGTCTATGTCCGTCCACCGATAATTGTCGCAAAAAATAGACCATTAGATTGAAATTGGATAATTATGTTGAGATACCGATTTAGCAGTGCACTTTGATTAATTTTCTTCATTGGCTCGAAAAACACAAGTACGAACTGTTGCACTCCGTACCTCAACCCGAACAAAGAAAAAACCCTTATTACCAGAAATCCTTTGTTAAGGTTTCTTTTTTTTTAAGTGTGTGTGTGTGTGGGGGGGGGGGGGGTTGTATGAAGTGCCTTTTCTTTTTGAGTTGAAACTTCCTTATTCCTTGACGTTCTTAAAAAAAAAAAATTACTGAAGATTTAAAATTAACTTTATTATTAAAGCATTCCTATATTAAATAAGTAATTTTTTTTTTTTTTTTTAGTTTTATATCGCATTTTATACCGCCAATCACCGATGACTGACGCGGCCTAAACGAAAAGTTCAGTGACAGTCACCAAGGCACTGAACATGTTAAGGAAAGGATAATTTGTACAGATATAAAGTATTCAAGGGTGTTCTTAAATCAAAAAGGACAAATTTGTGACGTATGCTTTAATTTTTGTTCGAAAATGCACTAAATTGGCAGGTGTTATTCAGAAACTGTTCAATTGCACTCAAATTTTCTGTTTTTTAAAAACAATAGTTCTTTCATAACGAAAAGGAGAGAAAACAATGTATTGCCAATTAGCAATACAAGACATTTGAGGATTAATTAAACTCATAGACAAGGAAAAGATTACGTTTCAAAAATGCTGGTGGCAAACAACTTTCAGACAAAAAGGTAGACATGCATAGAAGCAGCGCAATCTTATGTAGATTAATGGCGACAGAATTAGTGTATACTTATTGAGCCTTTCGCGCTTTAATAGAAAGTAAACTTAAGATTCGAATTCCCAAATAGACTATTCAGTTTGAAGATCAGTGCAAGTAAAATTTGAGGACACATGTCAAACTGTCCCGTTTTCATAATTGAGGACAGTAGAACACAAGACACAGAATGCATACAAATTGCTTTGCTGAGATGGGGCACGAGGCAGGAAAGAAAACCTTTATTCAGGAATAGAAATTTGTAAAACATACTAGGATTGGCGAAGCATAAAATGAGACGTCTAAATTACTTTTTAGCCCGCGCGACCTTTCCCGAAAAAGTTTTCAGTTATTTAGCAGGAATAATTTAACTCGTCTTTACCGATGCATAAATTTCTATTAGAATAAAAATAGACAATAAAATAAACAATCAAATTATACCCATGGTTAAGACAAACATTGAAATCCAGCTATTCTTCTGCATTAACTTCAAAATATGAGGGCCATGGTAAAAAACAAGCTGAAGCAATTTAAGTTACCCATTCTTCGATGCTAAACACCTTATGAAACAGCATGATGAATGGAATTAACTTGAGAAGCAAAAGGTGTTTCATTTAACAATTTTTATGCCTTGAATTTCAATTAAAAATGACAAAATTGCTAAACTATCAGGGGATAAAACAATATAAAATTACTAATTTGAAGCATTGGGTAGCCAATTACCAAAATAGACTAAGGGGGGCTCAGGGGTTGAAAACTTTTCAAAAAATCGATTTTTTTTTTTATGATCTAGTTTGATTATTGAATTCTTAATGCAAAAAACCGATAAAAATATTTGCATTTTTAGCGGAGTTATAAACATTTATGTATCAACACTTTCATAGCCGCACCCATATAATTTCAACTTTAAGTCGCGTTTTCTCAAAACGTGATTTTTGACGACTAACACCAAGATTTAAAAAAAGCTATTTGATGGAATGGCTTAAATTTTTTTTTTGGGGGCATGCATATGACATCTATAGAATGATGTAATATAGTTTAGATAGTTTAATATTTTGAGTATTTTTAATGAAAAAAAAGGTATTTTTTAAATTTTCAAATTTGAGAGTTGTTTTCATAATTTTTTTTTTTTTTTTTTTTTTTTTTTTTTTGAGTGAGTTATATCCTTAATTCATTTTATAGAGTAAAGTTTCCGGATCGTTTTAAAGCAAAAATTAGGTTCTTCTGTCAATTCAACGTTAAGATATCTTGGTGATATAACAATTTTTTTTCAAAAATTGCGTTACATAAATTTTGCTACATTTCTTATATTACATTGAAGTACTTTTTATAATTTTATAAGACTACAAACATACCTTAAAAATATCAGAAAGTTTAAATTAATTACACTGAATACTTCTGTTTTTATATGGACTCTAAGCGAGAGTCCCCCAATTTTCAGAACAAAATTTTTACTTTAATAATGTTAATCTTAGCCTTTCATTAGACTTACTGATGTTTTAAGATTATATCATTGTCTGAAATACAATGAATGTACTTATTTTGCATACTATTTATATAATAGGCTGAGGTAGTGATGGGCGATTCTGAAAATTTTGAGAATCGATTAAAAGCGATATCGTATAAAACATCGATCATAATAAGAATCGATTTCTCAGTTCTAGAATCGATACTACAATCGATATTTCGATATTCAGGTTCACACAGAGAAGATCCAAATCACTAATTCCAAAACTTAGACAATCAGCAGGACCGCCTCCCACCCCCCCAATCCCCATTTCCCCATTTAGGGAAGCATAGAATTAAGCTATTGCAGATTTTAGAGTCGGATAATAAGAATTTTAAATTTTAAAATGATTGTCACTTGCACAAAAACTTTGACTAATTTGAGAGACATAACTCAACTAATAACACTGAGTAACTTGTCATTAAACCGAGTATAAAGAGTGCCAAGAGCGTGAAACTAGGATGGGGAACAAGGAGTATAGACAAAAATTTTTTTTTCTAATGCCAACCAAATGTTACACGAGATAGTTTGGAAGAACAAAAAATATGCCCCATTCCCAAGGGAGCAGGTAAACCCCACTCTTGACGGAAAGGCGACCATAGCCCAAATGTAGCTTTTGTCGAAGTTTCAAAATGAGGATTTACAATAAAATAGAACGAGAATTGGACATTGCATACTTATGAACGGCCCATTTAGTAAAGATTGGCGAGGAAGGGGGGGGGGGCGGATTAGAACGGAAGAACTTGAAAAAAAAAAACAATTAACTAATAACCCAAATAACTGAATTTCTAAGCAAAGATACGGTGTTTAATTTAGTGTTGAATTCATGGGGTGGCGCGCGGGGAACATACACTCTTTGAAACTATAAAAAGTGCCAAGAGCATGTAACTAGGTGGAGAGGGGGGTAATAACAGAAAAAAAAAAAAACGAGGAGATAAAAGCTTTGTAACGATATGTTACATGAGATGGTGTGGAAGAAACAAAAAATACGCCCTCCCACCCATGGGGGGCAAGGTAAATCCCAAACGGACAGAAGGGCGACCCAGGCCCAAATGTATCTTTTGTTGAGGTTTCAAAATATGGATTTATAACAAAATAGAACGAGGATTAGACTTTAAAATCGCAGTCATAATTTGAACGAACCTGTAAGTTAAGATTGGTGAGAAAGGGGGATGGCGGTAGGACGGGCGAACATGAAAAGAAAAATAGTGGCACTCGGAGTGCCGATAGAAGTGAAACCTTGAACAATTAAGTGTATTTTTTGAATCGTTAGGATATATAATTTTGAATCGCCAGGAAATACTTTTAAAATGAATAAGAAAAGGTTCTATAATATTAAAGAATATATTAATATCTATAAAAAAAACCGCGCGATACCATATGCCCAGCTATTGTAGTTAACTCACTATAACTACTTCGTTACATTTTAAAACGCGATAAATACACCAACCAAAATTAGACCATACTATCGATACCTTAATCCTTATCCAAATAAATAATTTTGTATTAATGCCTGTTACAATATCTGTAATTACTTTTAGAATTATTCAAATCGGACATTCCATTCAAAAAGATGGCCGAATTTAAAGATGACAATCTAAAGAAATAATAGCGCTGCTGAGTACTCGGTGGCCAATAAGCTTAGGGATTACGTGAGCAATCAAACGATTGCGGGTTCGAAACTCAGTTTCGCTGATATATATCAATGCTTTTTTTTTTTTTTTTTTTTTTTTTTTGAGGAAGTTTGAAAAATTAAAATTTTAACACATTATGGGTCTGTAACGTGACCTGAAATGATGGAAGAAAATTTCTTATGCTAGATTTGTAATGTATGAAGCATAAGCTTTCAATAGACATATTATATCAAGAAATGAGAAAAAAAAAACCCTCTGCTCCCCCCCCCCCCCCCCAAAAAAAGGTCCTATAAGGAAAACCGGGAAACGAATAGCAAAAAGAACGGCGAGAAATGGTTAGCTATACTAGAAGTTGTCTCATCACTAACTCCTATAGAAGCAAAGTTATAGCCTTTTAAAGATTGAAATGAAGGGAAGAAATAAGCAAAATTCAGTGAGTGATCGACAGGGGAGGGGGTCCACAGCTCTGGGGGTGCCATGTAGCTTAAACTTTTAAGTTAAAAATGGTAGAGAATTAAATGAGCGAAATTTTAAGGTGTATATTGGGGGGGGGGTTGCAAGCCCTCCCCCCCTCAAAATTTTTTTGTTTCTTTTGAAGAAACAAAAAAATATGCCCCCGGCGGGGCGCAGATAAACCCCAAACGGGCGGAAGGGCGACACTTTATCTTTTGTCAAGGATTTAAAATGTGGATCTAAAAATAGACCGAGGACGTTTTTAAAACTGTATGCATATTTCGAACGGCCCTGTAAGTTAAAATTGACGCGGAAGGAGGGGGATTAGAAGAGACGAGCGTGAAAAATAAAACATAATAAACGAATACTTCAAATAACAGGACTTCTAAACAAAAATATAACGATTTAACCTATTGTCGAATTAATGGGATGGCCCGCAGGGGATTACCCCCCCCCCCCAGAAGTTATGAGATTTTATGCTTTTTAATGCACAAATTGCGATTCCCCCTCTCTTACTGAGCTGTAAAACATGATGCTTTCCTCCGGAGTCGCAAAAAATACCTGCATTCAACACTGATTTAGCCTAGGAAAAAAAAAAAAAAAAAAAAAAAAATCGAATCTAAAGACCGAAATCGAATCTAAAGACCGAAATCGAATCTAAAGACCGAAATCGAATCTAAAGACCGAAATCGAATCTAAAGACCGAAATCGAATCTAAAGACCGAAATCGAATCTAAAGACCGATCTTACGGGCAGAATCGATTTTACATTTTTACTTTCTTTTGTAACTTTACAAGAAGAGAGTATTAGATTCGTGAAAAATTTTGACTTTCCGTTTCTGATGGATTTATATATTTTAGAAGGTCTGTAACACGATTTCATGGTTTTTAAGAAATATCTGTGTGTGTGTGTCTGTCACTCTGAGTCTGTATACGACAAAAATTTCTGACCGTTCTATCTCAAAAACAATTGCACGGAATTCCACAAAACTTTAGATTTAGTTTGACCTTGATGTAAACTTAATCTAATTAATTTTTGGTGCATATAGACTAACAAGTGGCGCTGCTATGCTGCATTTTTTGCGATTTGCGCAACAGCTATATCTGAATAACGAATGAACGGATTTTCATCACATTTTAGATCCAGTTAGTCCTTGACATAAATTGATGTTTTTTTGCATTTTGATGTATATAGCTTCTCAGATGGCGCTGCTATACTGAATTTTTCACAATTTCCACTCAGCGCCATGTGAAAGGGGTGGGGGGCGAAAGCAAGCGGTCATTCCGAGCACGGAAATTTAGGGGGCGCCAAATTTTTACTACTAACATCACTTCTAGCCTATCACAAGAAAAGTTAATAGGCGGGGGGGGGGGGGCTAAATTGGAACTTTGAACCGGGCGCAGTTCTCTTTTCGCACGCTCCTGTTTCCATTTTAGCTTTATCTCAAGAACTAATGCACGGACTTTCATAAAAATTTAGATTAAATTAGTCCTTGATATTATTTGATGCTAATTACATTTTGGGGGAAATCGGTTAAGAGACGGCGCTGCTATACTGCATTATTCATGATTAACGCAATAGCGCTATCTCAAGAACGAATTTTCATCAAAATTCAGATTCAGTAAATCTGACATAGATTAGTGTTATTTAGTTCTTGGTGTAAATTGCCCTACAGGTGGCGCTGATATGCTGCATTTTTTATGATTTCGCAATAGCTGTATCTCGCGCTTTCATGGATTTTCATCAAAATTCAGATTTAGCTGGTACTTAAGAATTGATCAATTTTTGGTGTACATCACTCAACAAAAAACGCTATTTTGCAGGGGGGGGGGGGGGGGTTGGTTCTGAGGTTTCTTTAATTCTTCTATCTTAGAAACTAATACACTGAAATTTTGGAATTGGCACATCCGTCTATTTTATTTTCGACTTTTGAAGGAAAATGAAAATTATATTACCTTCAGAGAAATCGATTGAAAATTTTAAAGTATCGATTAAATCGAGTTGACCGTAGTATAGATTAGATTTAAAAAATCGAAATCGCCCATCACTAGGCTGAGGTACAATTTTTGGAGGCGTTTGAAAAATATCGTATTTCAACGCGGTTTAACAGGAATTACAACTTCCTAATGTTTTTTGACATTTATAGCAAAAGATTCGTTCAGAACTATATTTCTAACTATATTTTAAAAAGTTAAATATATGTATAAAATAAAAATCGCCAACGGTGCAAAGAGAATTATGTAAACTTTTACTATCATTGTTATTACAAAATTCCTTTATGACTCCATTTATGTTTTGACATGATATATGCTATTATTTTTACATGTATAAAGTAACAAAACAGTAAGATAAAGTAATACTCTATCAAGAGACATGTACTATTGATAGTACACCAAATCCGAAAAGGTTAAGAACATAGCATTCTTTGAAGTCTACATTACATTTAGGACAGTTTAATAAATTTCTCCAATGATTTAATTTTCCAATTTTTAAGACCAGATAACCAAATGCCTTTGAAATTTTACATTTAGGTTGTTAAGAAAAAGAATTGCTGTAAATATTTGTATAAGTCAGTTCTTCCATAACGATTTTTAAGGATACTTAGAATTTTTAATCAAAAATTAAAACCGACGAGACATTTTATGAGTAGACAGCAAAAGCACGCTTTAAAAATAAAATTAAAAACAAATGAATTGCTATTTTAAAAAGTAAAAACAGTTTAAAAAATCCTGTTCCGAATAGGTTATTTTTTTTTTAACCTACATTAATTTTCGTATATAAAATCCGTAAAACATGAATATAAAGTCTTTCAATCAAACTGTCTCCTAGACTCACAGCAGCTATGCGACAATTTACTTTTGAGCAGTTAAATCTTAATGTTAATTTCTTTTTAAAAAAATCTAAATTAGCAATGTTTTTGCGCCATTTGAGAAACCAGATCCATCGCTCCCTCCCCCTAACACTGAACGTTAAACGATGTCAAAATTGCCTAATTAAGTGAGAAAATTAAATAGGTCGAGTATCACACCCATCGATTTAGTCTTTTGAACTATGAAAATAGCCTTTTTATGCGGTCATCTAGAACTTGTTTGTGGAATAAATAACAGATTGTCTACATTCATTCTATAGCCAACGGCCAAGCCGATTCGCTAAACGGATTCAAGTCTGACCACCATGCGAGGAAATTATAGACTAACAAACCGTTATCAAAACTAGTAAGATTCAGGAGCCATGAAGTTCACGTAGGAGATCTTAGAACAGATGTGTTTGTGGCTCGCATACCACCCTTTTTTTTAAAAAAATGGAGGAAGTGTGAAATAACTTTTTGGTCATCTCCCTTCCCAATCCCAATATTAATTATAAACGTAATATTATATTAAAAGCTGTGCAGAAAATTAATTAAAAATTATGGGAGGAGGATGGAGAGAGGACAGATACAAAACTGACACGGCGGCTCTACGGATGGTTCGCGACTAGAGAGAGACTATCCGTACAACATTGCGTTTACGCGCTAACTGGACCGGGAAGAGAAACAGCGAGATTCCATTTTTGGCTACTTTTCTCTTATCGAGGTTATCTTAAAAGTTAACTTCACAATTATACCTCGAAAGGGGAGTGGTACACTTCGTCGACAATCACTTCGTCGACATATCATTTCGTCGACACCACTTCGTCGACATATCATTTCGTCGACAGGTACACTTAGTCGATATATCATTTCGTCGACAGGTACACTTAGTCGACAGGTACACTTCGTCGACATAGCAATTCGTCGACATAGCAATTCGTCGACATAGCAATTCGTCGACATAGCAATTCGTCGACATAGCAATTCGTCGACACATCATTTCATCGACATAGCATTTTGGAAAACTTAAAAACTCAAATCTTTTCCCACGCTTGTCTGATTGATGGCTTATCTTTGTACTTTTGTCCTAGGGGTGTAAGTGCGGATGCGTTTGCATTCCAAAGCTTTTGCATTGTTTGCTGGTGGAAAAGTCTGTTTTCCACCAGTGTATAAAATGATTTCTATAAAATGATATTTTTTGTAATTATAAGTCAAATGGAGGATAAATTTTGTTTAGAAAAACAATAATTTTAAATAATTTTCATTAATAACAGAACCATTCATAATTTAAATGTATTTTCATAAAGAATGTTTGAGATATTCCAAAAATAAAAAAATGTTTGAAAATTAATTCAAATAGGAAACAATTTATTATAATTACTGTTTTATAAACTTCGTATCCTGAGAAAAGATTTATAAAAATCTCCATAAAAAATTACATTAAATTTTTATATTTAAAGGGACCTTTACTTTTTAATCCATGTATGTAGAGGCTGTTCTCAAATTCAAATTGGATATTTATTAACACATTCATCCAGTAGAGTAACTAGGAGGGGGGGGGGCAAGGGGGGCGTACGCCCCGGGCGCCGAGACCTAGGGGCGCCAAATTGAGAGAAATTGTTATATATCTATATTGGGGTAGGGGCGCAAAATTTCTTGCTGGCCCCGGGCGCCAAAAAACATAGCTACGCTACTGCATTCATCATTTCATTTTTATTCAAAAACGCTTAAAAAATGCCCATCTTAAATAATCACCCATTTTAAATAACCCGTACAAAATAATTAAAATATTAATCCTATGATAAAGCAATTAAGAATTAGCTTGAAAGATTAATTATTAGCTTGAATAATTATTTAATTTTATAATTATTTTATTAGTTATTGATATACCAATTGCTAATCTTTTTTTAAACTCCTTATTTTGTTTCATGAGTATGTTTTCATTACTAAGTGTTGATTCTAAATAAAATTATATTAACAATTAACTTTTTTTGTAGGTTGTTCATTACTGAAATGACTAAACCAGCCCTATCTCGTGATTAATACGTTAATACTTATGTGCAATACATATCAGAAATATATGTCGACGAAGTGTACATGTCGACTAAGTGTACTTGTCGACGAAATACTATGTCGACGAAGTGCACCTGTCGACTAAGTGTACTTGTCGACGAAGTGTACCTGTCTACTAAGTGAACTTGTCGACGAATTGCTATGTCGACGAAGTGTACCTGTCGACGAAATGATATGTCGACTAAGTGTACCTGTCGACGAAATGATATGTCGACTAAGTGTACCTGTCGACGAAATGATATGTCGACTAAGTGTACCTGTCGACGAAATGATATGTCGACTAAGTGTACCTGTCGACGAAATGATATGTCGACTAAGTGTACCTGTCGACGAAATGATATGTCGACTAAGTGTACCTGTCGACGAAATGATATGTCGACTAAGTGTACCTGTCGACGAAATGATATGTCGACTAAGTGTACCTGTCGACGAAATGATATGTCGACTAAGTGTACCTGTCGACGAAATGATATGTCGACTAAGTGTACCTGTCGACGAAATGATATGTCGACTAAGTGTACCTGTCGACGAAATGATATGTCGACTAAGTGTACCTGTCGACGAAATGATATGTCGACTAAGTGTACCTGTCGACGAAATGATATGTCGACTAAGTGTACCTGTCGACGAAATGATATGTCGACTAAGTGTACCTGTCGACGAAATGATATGTCGACTAAGTGGTGTCGACAAAGTGATATGTCGACGAACTGATTGTCGACGAACTGATTGCCACCCCCTCGAAAGTGTTCCCTTATAATCAGTTATAATAATGTTCATCTTAAAAGTAACACACTATGCCAAGAATTCTCCTGATTCAATAAAGATTCCATTTTATTATAAATTCATTTTCAGAGAATATTTTTTAAAAAACAATTTTCATCTTTTAAAAAAATTAGGTATCTAATTGTACACGAAAAGACACTTTTTCAAAATCTTGTTAAGAACCGGAACTTTTAATATGGAAGTCAAAAAATTTCGGACTTACTATGTTAGTATGGATATACTATATGTATTGCCAGAGTTTCCCCCCAGGTTTAAAAAAAGGGCAGGGCGCTACTGTTCTGAAAAGGGCACTTTTTACATTCGTCAGGGCACTCTTGATTCTGAGGGCACTTTTATATAGAGTTGAATCTAGAGGTTCAAAAAATCATGGAAATACAGAAATTTCAGAGAATCCAGAAAAAAATCCAAAAATTTTGCCAAAAAGTTTTTAAAAAAAGGTTAAATTTTGTTAAAAGATCGCGAAAAAACGGCAAATATTGCTAAAATATCCTGAAGAAACGACAGATTTTGCTAAAAAAGTCATGAAAAAACGACATTTCGTGAAAAAATCGCGAAAAAAACGACAAATTTTGTTGAAAAATAAAAATTGGCCAATTTCTTCAAAAGATTTCTAAAAACTGCCAATTTTGTCACGTTTAAACACGAAAGAACGTAAATTTCAAAAAAGAGGCGGAAAAAAAAAAAAAAAGTAACAGGAGTGGAATCCCTCCCCTTTTTTCTCCCAGACTCAAATTTTAAAGACTTATAAATTCTATATTTAAATTAATAATAATAATAAACGTTATTTTAAGGATGATTTTAACGAGTCACATTACGTACGCCGTTTAACTTTTGTGCCCCTTTGACAAAATTTGCATTATTTTGCGATCTTTTGACGAAATCTACCATTTTTTCAGGATTTTGAGGAATTTTACTTTTTTGCGATTTTTTGGCTAAATTTTCCTTTTTATTGCGATTTTTAGACGAAATTTGCCTTTCCCCCCGCAAATCTTGACGAAATCTGCCATTTTATCGCGATTTTTTGACGAAAGTTGCCTTTTTCGTGATCTTTTGGCAAAATTTTCCATTTTTTGCAAATTATTGACAAAACTTTTCGATTTTTAGACGAAATTTGTTGTTTTTTCTCGATCTTTTGGGGAAATCTGCCGCTTTTTCGGGATTGTGTGACGAAATTATCCATTTTTTCACGAATCTTGCCGGAAATTAATCGTTATTTCGTGATTTTTTAACGATATTTGCCGTTTTTTTCGCGATTCCTTGATGTAATTACGCGTCCCGTGGAATGAGTAAGAGCTATTTTTTTGTGTTCCGTTACCGATTTTTTTGCGTAGTTTTTGCTCTATAGCGCGTCCGCATCATCGCTGAAGGGCGCTATTTTTTTGAATTAGCGACAAGAGGGGCGCTAATTTTTGGATGAGGGGCAAGAGGGGCGCTATTTTTATACTAAAGGGCAGGGGGGGGCGGAGCGCCCCCCTGAAATCCTCTGGGGGAAACTGGTATTGCTATAATATATATGCGGTATATCTGCAAAAATGAAAAGCCATCTAAAAATGGCTTTTCCTGTTTCTTGCAATTCCATTTGCACAAATTTAACATTATCGTAAGCATTCTTTAAAAAATAAAATAAATTAGATACTCCAACTATTTTACTTTTAATCTTTAAATAAAAGATTAAAAGATTGAAAAAATATTTCATGGTTATATAAAGTTTTTTTTTGTAATAGTTATCACTGAAAATGCATCGGGTGATCGTTGGAAATAGGTGGCTTCAACTTTTTGACCATGCCCCACCTAATTAAAATCATAATCCCCCCCTCTAACATTTAAAATTATTCGCATTGGAAAAGCTTCAAAGAATAATGACAAGTGCATTATACAATTAACCATTTTAAGCCTATGAAATACGATTTTGTCAGTTTTTGTAGATAATTATAGCAATTCAACTCACCCGACGGAACTTTAAAGTGTCATTAAAATAATTTGTTATACAATTACACCGACTATATAACATATCAGATCTATTAAAACCGTGCAGTCTTTTTGTAAGGAGAACATTTCCTCATGTCATACCAATAGAAAGCAAGACAGTCTGAGCCATCCAAACTTATCTGGGAGTATAACAAGATGCCACTGATCCTTCCACGTTTAATATTTGGCCACATTGACTCTGTGGATAGCTTTCGGGTAGGCTCAACATGGATAGAGGCTTATTAATGGTGTTTGGAGGCTTCGACTATGGTGGTAAACTTAACCTGGCTCTTGCCTCAGACGGCATGTAGGCTACTAATTACCAAGACTGGCTAGAAACCTAGTTATTCCCAATGGAAGAGATTGGTCGGTTAAGTTTGATTTTTCAGCAGGAAAACGCCCCCATTACCTTCGCAAAATCCTCCTAGGAGTGGTTTTTGGATAATTGGGGACATGCTATGGAATGGCCTGACATCTCAATCCCCAAGAAAATGTGTGTACTGTCCTAGAACTTTAAATTCCAATGGTAGACAGTTCAAGTCTGTGGCAGAGATGAATGCTGCCATCATTGAGGCTTTGTATAATATTGATGCTTATGTCTTCCAGGGATTGGTAAATGGTATGCCCCATCTTATATTCCAAGTCATGTGCAAGCATGGCGGATATAATTACTATAAACAGAGGCTTTATTTCGGCGGGAAATTACCTCCTCCACTCCCCCATGCCATAATTTTTATACATTCATTTTTTTTTCCTGATCAAGTGCGATAGGGAGAGAGTTATTCCTTGTAAATATGCATTTCTATATAGTCTTAATATATTTGTTTCGTTCTCGTAGTTTTACTTCATCTTCGATTACGCCCAGTGGTGTTATCGTAGAAAAACCGGAGTGTATACACTAAGCGAAAGGACATACCCTAGAGCAGACATGTCAAACTCGTTGACCCATCGCGGGCCAAATTTAGCATTGTATACAGAGCCGCGGGCCACATAAAAAAAAATGTTAATGAATTTTATTTTTCACATCGAATGAAACTAAACATACAAATTAAAATACAATCTTGTGAAATAAATAAATATAAAGTGAAAAACTAAAAATTTAAATAAGTCACCATAAAAATTTAAATACAATACTTAATATGCAAGATCATAATAAAAAAGTGCAATATTAAGTTTATTACATTGATCGTAACTTCTTTTAATTTTTAAATTGCTACATTTTATAAAAACCAATCGTTGTAGGAGCACAATTATTTACATTGTAGATATATTTTTTAAAAGTCAAACTTTATTCGGTCAAGCTTTTCAGAATGAAGTAAATATATATTATGCTCATTGTGCTAACAGTATGAAGTGTATATCACTTATTCTGTGTTAATTGTACAGATTTTCAAAAAATTGTCAAGTTGGCAACATCGCAGCCACGACTAGCGAAAGTGTGTTTATACAAAGTGTATTTTCTGTATCAATCATGAAATAAATCAAGCATAGGGAAAATGTCGAAATTCCTTGGAGGGTCACGTGTTTGACATGCCTGCCCTAGAGTATGTATTCTAGCTTTCTTGAGGAACAGTGCATACGGTCTTCCTTTAAAAAATCCAGAAGGTATACGGCACATACCTGAGTATATTTTCCACTACATCCCCGGATTAGGGCACATAATTTATGGTGGCTTTATTTCAGTGAGAAACACTACTTAAACCAGGGTTCGCCAAAGTGGGCCCAGCCCGAAAAAACCCGCCCGGGTTTTTTCGGGCGGGCCCACTTGAAAAAACCCATCAAAAACCCATTTGTGGGTTTTTTCAAATTTTCTCATGTTTTTACAACTGTATCATTATTTAACCTAAGATATGAGAATGGAAAGATAAATGCCAATTTAAATATATTTCAAACTAACTATATTTAAAAGAATTTCTAAGTATTGATAAAATGACCATAAAATAAATTAGTTTGGAAATAAGGAAGATTTTCATGGCTATATATTTTAAAATGCACCCAAGGGCTTTAAATCTTAATGTAGGGGGAACTGGGGCACATTGATACACCCCGTGTACAGCACACAGGGTCATTACAGGAATTTTCACAATAGCTCCAAAAGGTGATACTAGTGAAATTAACTACCTACAGAAAGTTCTGGAATGATTCAATAGTTTGATGAAATGGGATGGGTGATTGTTTTTGTAGGTCAAAAGTAAATTTGAGTTGTACAATTGAAATGGTATTATACAACTGTTCCAGTATTTTCAACCGAAAAGAATACCCTCCCTGGCAAGTAAAGCTACTCTTTATCAGTTCCTTATTCTTGAAATTCAATGAAAGTTTATACAGTAATTTTCAACACAAAAATGGTGACAGATTATAATGGTTCCCAGCATCATGGAAAGTCAGGAAAATCTCAAAATATACAGGAAAAGTCAGGGAATTTACAAATAATTTCTAAAAAAGTCATGGAAAACATTTGAGTGAAAAAATGAAAAATGACACAAAATTCATCACAGTTGGGAAAAAAAAAGATTGAAGTATGATTGCAGAAAAACATTGCTAATTTTGGCAAAAGATTGTGAAAATAAGTATAAAATTTTGCTGTATGCTCGTTTGGTCAGAGAATTTTTCTAGATTTGGTTTGGGAAAGTCAGGGAATTTTTTGAGATTTGGTCATAGAAAGTCAAGAAATTTGCCAGTCATGTTTTGCTGGGAATCTTGTTGTAACAAAAAGAGTGAAAAAGTTTTAGTATAGTACTTTAATAATTTCATTGTTAAAATTATTACTAATTATTAATTTTTGTAAAAGCAAATTATAATGTTTATTATTGTCATAACCTTTTAACCTTTAACCTCAAACTTTTTGTAATCAATTAGTTATTTTAAATTGTATTTAGTAGTATAAGTACCTTGTTTTCAAACATTCTGAACCATATTTCTTTAACATAAATAACCTTGATAATATCCAAAAACCCTAATAAAATCTAATCTAAAATGTATCCAGATACTTTAAAAGATTGCTTACAGATGGCATACAAAAACAAAACTAAACTAGTAAAAGTGTATTGCCATTTACGATCTAACTTTATAGATATGACTGACATTGACTTTTAGATAATCCAATTTAATACTATTGCAATATAAATGTTCTTTAAATTGTAGTAAATATATATATATATGCATACATATGTGTGAATTCTATTTTTTTCTTCACAAAAATAAAAATATTTACATAAATGTTGCTGCTTTAAACTGATTTCTATTGAAGTAAATTAAAGAAATTGTATAAATTAGTCTGTTTAACTTAAGATTTATATAAAGAAATTCAGTTGCACTTGATTTAATATATCATTCTTCCAGTAATCTAGTTCTATGAGATACAAAATAATCTTTTTAAATATATTTATATTTTCTTTTTATATATTTATTTTTATTGTTAATCTATACTTAATGCAAAATTATACCTTTGTTCCACTGATAAATGAAAAATTTAGGTACTATGCATGTGAAAATCAGAAATGTGAAGAGGTCTCTAAAACATTTTGATAAAACCCGAAAAAACCCGGGTTTTTTCGAAAAAGCCCGAAAAAACCCGGGTTTTAGACTACTGGGCCCAGTGGGTTGGGCTTTTTCAAAAAAACCCGGGTTTTTTCAAACCCTGACTTAAAGCCCACAAAGTCTAATCCTTAATTCAGATAATGGTAAAAAAGTAAATAAGCATTTTGTTAAAATTTATCACTCCCTCACAACTCGTATTTTGGCCTATTTGGAGATAATCGCTCATTTAGGAACTGGTGTCTCTAAAAATTTAAACTTCCCCACCCTCCCTCATTGCTAACCATTATTATAGGCAATTTGATATTTTAATAAAATGCGCTTTTTAATTTGTAAGATCTCCAATTACCATTTTAGCATGAAATTTGCAGATTTGATTATGTTCGTTTTAAGACAGCCTAAAACAGTTCAGGAGTGAAAGAGCAAATAAGCAAAAACTCCAACATTATCTGTAACATTGTTAAAATATATATTTACATTAAAAATGCAGAAAACCATAAAGTTAATAAAGCAGAACTTGTGTAACTTAAGGTAGTGAGAAATCAAGCCCTTAAAATCACAAAAAGTTGCTAACTCTTTTCAACCCCACGAATACTTTCTTCCCAACCTCAAAATTTTCAGAGAGATAATACAATCTAAATTAGGTATAAACCTTAAACTTTAAATTAGATTTTCCACAAATTTATAAATTTAATCTGGATTGCATTTTAACTGCATTTGAAACTAAGAAAAAAAAAAAAAATATATTCACTTGTGCATATAGTCATACAATATACTCCAAAACCAGATAAATATTTCCAATTTATTATTATTACACTTGAAAGAAATTATATAACAGCATTAATTTCAACATCTTCAAATTTTCAGCCGCTTTCTTAATCTAAAGGCACCCTAATCTCAGTGTCGTAGCATAGAATTAAAGCAGAGATGGTGAGTATCACGAGGGCCCGCACTATTATGTTATATTACCATTAAGCTTAGTAAGTAGCTAGTTTGAGAAGAAAAGAATCCGATACAATGTTGATTTGGCGTTGGTCTCTATTATAGAAATTCGGGAGTTTATCACGTAATAAATCGACATGGAATTCTAAATTATTGGTTTTCGGATTTTTTCACTTCACATGTCCTACAAGACCTTCAAGTTTCCAAGGTTCTGCGTCAAATGAAAATATTTAAGTTTTCATTCAAAATACATAGGGTATTTTCGGTTGACCCAGTAAGACCTTTTAAATTTCAGCCAAACAAAACTTTTATAACAAATGTAAAGGGGAGTCCGAAAAATTAGTTTAGAATTTTATGTCAATTTATTACGCGACAAACTCGTGAAATGGAAGTCACAATTATAGGAACGGAAGTAGACACTTTTTATTAAATGGGTTTCAGTAGTTAAAATATTTACGATAGTATCGGATTCACAGCTCGAATACATTAATAAAATTATTACGAAACTAACTAGTAAAACTTACGATACTAAATTTTCATACGGCTCCGACAGCGCTGTGTGAAAGGGGGTTGAAGAGTGCAGTTGCCTCGGATGCAGAAATTTAAGGGGCGCTAAATTTATACTACCAATAGTTTTGGGAGGGGGGTTAACATCAAGTTGAGGGAGGGGCCCAAATTGAAACTTTACCCCGGGCGCAGTTTTCTCTTCGCAGGCCCATGCATGGGCTCCGATTAATAAAAAGTCAAAAAATAAACTGACCTGAAATGTGGGCACCTAATTTTATTTCGCGTTATAATTCAGACAGCTTTATCAGAATATACTGAAAAATATCTGAAATATGAAATTGAGAATAATTTGCAACATTACATAAACCGAACCCAAAATAAAAAGGCAGAATTGACAATTGACATTGTAGCGTTTAAATTTTGCAGAAAATTTTCTCAATGTTAGAAATTAATTATCGTGTTTCTTTTCTTTATAGTCAAAGCTGTTTTTAGAAACATGAAAGATGAAGATAGAAAATAAGTCTTTCGAAAAATTTATGCAGTTTAAAAATTATCTTCACTTGAAAAAAGTGGGCTTGAGCAACCATGAGCCTCCCCCCCCCCCCCCCTTACGTCCTTGCTACTTCAAACTTTCTAAATTTATCAAATGCTTAGACATAGAATATTGTACTCCTACAGCCAGAAATATAATTCTCATTCTTTTGAGGTACAAATTTTCTAGAATATAACTATTTCTACAAACACCTGCTTTAATAAAAAAAAAAAAAAAAAATGCATTTATCACTGTTTCAAGTTTGATACATTCGAAATGTATCAAACTTTAACATAATATCGCACATAAAATATTCAAGTACCTGGTTCCTAACTTTTTCAAAACTAATACATCAAATATGCAATTATTCACTTTTTTACTTACTATTCGGATGTTTTAATGGAAAAAATCCACCATGAAAAAAGCTAATTAGATGTGGCAATCGCAAAACTTTCTTTTATCTTATGCATGTTAATATTTCCTGAAAAATGCAGCATAGCAGCGCCACCGGCTATGTAGTTTAAACCAACTTCTAGTCAACAACTTATGTCAATTTATAACTAATTCTGGAGTTTGATGAAAAGTTCATTAGTTTGATGTTTGAGATAGAGATTTTGCAAAATCTCAAACTGCATAATAGCGTCACATATTGGGTGGTGTACACCAAAAACTAATCAAGATCAATTTTTCAATCAGGTACTAAGTGAATCTGAAGTTTGATGAAAATCCATGCATTAGTTCTTGAGATACAGTTTGGCGAAATCGTGAAAAATGCAGCATAGCAGCACCATCTGAAGGTCGATTTACACCAAAACTAAACACTAATCTATATCGGGGGTCTAACTGAATCTGAAGTTAAAGATAATTCCGTGCATTAGTTCTTGAGATAGAGCTGTTACGATAATCACGAATATTGCACCATGACAGAGTTACCTGTTCAGCAATTTGCACCAAAACGTGATCAGCACCGTTTTACGTCAAGTATTAACTAAATGTGAAGTTTTGTGAAAATCTATGTGCTAGTACTTGAGATATAGCTATTGTCGAAAATTGAAATAATGCAGCATAGCAGCGCCACCTGTTGAACTATATATACCAAATTCATCCGATCTAGTTTATATCGAGGTGTGACAAAATCTCAAGTTTTGTGAAACTCAGGGAATTATTGAGATAGAGCGCTCACAAAATGTTTGTCAAATACAATCTGACATTTTGTAAAAACAAAACATGTTTTTCGGGTTCTCCGATTCCTAAAATGGGTAAATCCGTCGAAAACTGGATTTCGAAACTTTTCCCGAATCCAATACTTTTTGTAAAAATAGAAGAAAATACGATAGTTAACTCGTAAGGCAACTAGTCATACAGCTTCCAAATTCCCCTTAATAATGCCAAGTCTGTGGATGTTTGATGCGTTCTTATATTCAAAATATCGCCTCAAAATTTATTTTAATTTCCTTTATCGGTAGTCTCTTCTTAAGGGAGGCGTCTTTTCTTAACTGTTGAAAATTTTCCAAAATCTACGCTGCGTTAAAGTTTTACTCACAGTTCAGTCTTTAAAGTATAAAATATAAAAATAAACATTTTAGAAATATTTTGCTAACTAAGAAAGACATCCTTTAAGAAGTGAACACTGAAAAAGAAATATAATTTCCTTGAGAGATTTTGAATATATAAATGCATCAAACCCTTATAAACATGACATTACCGATGCACAGTAAGGTAATCTATTTAGCCGGTGAAAGTCAATTTTTCGAAACGCAGTCCAGGAAAAAAAAATATTTAGTTAACTGAAGAGAAATGGAGATTTATGGTACCTTTATAAATTTTTCTGTTGTGCGAGCAAATAAGTATCAGGGGAAGGTAAAGCTTTATTGTAGCACTAAGTTTTTTTATTTGCATTTGAAAGTTCGATTTTGTGCCTGTTTATTTCACTGCGATTTTTTCTTCATAAACTTTTGCTTATACCATATAGCTCTGATTGTGAAAACCCATCTATATACGTTTATAATGTGCATATACATTCATATTTAACAGATAAAGAGACATGAAATGTGCCGTATATTTTTAAAATTTTTGTTAATTTCAATATTTTATAAAACATTTGATAAGCATCCGGGTGGATCCCGATAGGTTGTTTACTTTAAAAGAGAGTTCACGACATGTTAATTTTTAAAAATGTAGCTGCAACTAACCAACTTGGAAAAATGTTTCAAACATACAACTATGTTTCTGTAAATAGCATTTTTTTTTTTTTCATTTCCTTTTCGATTCGAAATGGATTCTACGATAGATAAATTGCAGATGTCATAATGTATCCTCTGCGTCATAATAAAGTTCTAATTTACATATCTGGCCAATATTAATTTCAAAGAACCGTCTGTTAAAGTTAATTATCCATACTGAATGCAAACATCAGAATTTCCGAGAGAGCATTTTCCATTACCGTATAAACTGTCCCTTTAAAAATACCATTTTCAGTCCGAGGAGGAAAGGGATCTAGTGGATGCGATTAGAGATGTAAATTTTCCGGAAAAATATAAGTGGCGGAAAAAAACTGGTTTTTTTATTTTTTCATTTATATCATTCGATACACGCCATCAATGTGTCCTAGATCTCAGTACTGAAATTTATTCCGAAAGCGAATCATCAGATGTATAATATTTTGTCATCGAATGTGTATGCACTTTCATTCACGTGTGATTTTTGTAATATTTTAAACCCATTTAATAAAATAAATAGTTTAAATTATAAGTAAATGTTTGGTTACTTTAAATTACTTTTGATTAATTCTGTAGAAGTGTAAAAATTAAATTTCATAAAAAAAGGAAATTTAAGTTTTCAACATTTTTATCGATATATAGTGTTATTTGAAATTTGTTTTAGATTATCAAAAGACTTAACAAAAAAAAATAAAAATACTGTATGTATTTGAATTTTTGAAAGAAATTGCAATATAGCGTGACAATTTATTTTTAAGCTACTCAATATAAAGATTCTTTTGAATTAAGCGATCGAATGCAATTTCAATAAGAGTATTCATTAATATTTTATTGCTGTTCAAGTGCAATTTACATGTTACAATGTTCTCCATATGACCTGTATATATAGGGTAGATATGCCAGTAATTGGACTACCTTCCAGTAATGGGCCGCCTTACAGTTTTGGTTTATATAAAAATAATAGTTAAGCTTTTATTAATTTTTTTGTTAATTCCTTGCATGCTTTATAATCTGGATTTTTTTACACTTTTCATCAAAGCAATCAAAAGCAACTTTTCATCAAAAGCAAAAAATAAAGTTGCATTGTTTTTCATTAAAAATCTTCATGAACATGCCAAGAGCTGATTTTACTTATTTTTCTTTATTTTCTAGTGAAAATTCAATGTTTTTGTTTGGATAGTAATATTAAACTTTGAGTTTAATGTACCAATGGTCATTTAAAAAATTTTATTTGCTATTTTTAAGATTTTAGGAAGAGTGTCCATTACTGGGTTTTTGGGTGTTTTGACATATTTATTATTTTAAATTTTTATTTTTATTGGGAAATTTAACTATGGTAGTTAAATATTGTTGAAAGATTAATATGAAAAAACGAACTATTAAAAAATTTCATCTTTTAAAGAAATTCTTTAAGGGGGTCCTTTACTGGCACATCTACCCTGTATTTTAAAAATTCTACTTTACGAAAAAACAACTAAAAGTGATAATGTGATAAACTAATCAATAAATTTTACAATTTTTTAGTAAGAAATATTTTTGACCGGCTAAATCCACCAAATACCTCACTGTACGATGTAAACTCGCAAACAGAGTGACTAGCAGTTTTATTCAGTTTTTATAGTTCAACTTATAATTTGAAGTTTAACTTGATATAGTGAAATTGTCTTTCGTGTGGAGTTCTAGTACTGTCGATTTAGACTTCTGAATAGGAGAATTTTAATCATGCTTGTACATAAGATTTAGTATAGTAAACAGATCCTATGAGTGAATCTTGCTTTCTATTCATGCTCGGATCAAGTGGCCTCAGTAGTTATGCGACTATTTTCGTCACATCAGTTTCTTTACAAAACGGCAAAATTGTAATGTTTTTTCAACATTTTATGGGGGGCCGGGACAAAAATCTTACAATTTTTAAAAAATTAATTAAAATTTTCTATTTTTTTATGTTTAAAATAGTGTTTTTATTTTAATTAAAAGAAAATTTTTTTTTTCATTTTGGGTTGTTTTTAAAATCTAGCTTTGAAGCACTCGTTGTCATGAAAATTACTTCTTGTAAAAATGAGTTTTTCTTCATGATTGGTTTTTCACGATTTCTCAGATGTAAATTGTCTTTACTCGAGAAATGTTAAAGATAAATGCTTCAAACTTTAAACATGTCTGTTTCGATTATTTTGCTTTAGTTCCGATTTAGAAAATTTGAAAAAAAAAAAAAATAGCGAACTTTAATTTTTTTTTATAAAAGTTATTTTTTTTTAAATTTTTACTTTAATTTTTATAATTACTTTTTTTAAATGCTGAATCCAGATATTTGTTTATTTAAAATGTTAAAGAAAATGAAATTCTACAGATATTTTGAATTTTAACGACTTTAAAAATTAATTCACTATAAAAAATTTTTAAATAAAAAAATAAGTTTTACCATGCGTTTTTGTTCACAAAGGGTATGGTTAACTATCATAAAAGAATTCAAAATTTTAACACAATTTTTAAAATGTGTCCCGGACCCCTTTAAATGTAAAAGATTCTTTCAACATTACATTAAAAAACTTAATTAGAAATATGAATCTAACTTCTGAAAGCATTAATGAACGTATTAACATGGGCTTGTCAGCGAGAGGGTTAAGGGTTAAAAGTACAGTCTAATACTACTGGCAACACCTTAAAAATTAAAGCGAAAGAGCAAGTCAACAACAAGCATTTTACTTTTATTATTTTTTTTATTACTACACTTAAATTTTCAATGAGTCAAATCACTGTATTAAAACCAGTGTCTTGATGGAATTTACACCTTGTTATTAATTTAAATCCTAAAATATAAATACTTAAAAGGCGTTATAAAGAAAAGAAAATACCTTAAAATCTTTCGGATGCACTCGCATCCATTTTCAAAGGACTAAAAGAAGGTAATTGATAAGAAATAGAAAACGTAAATACAAAACAAAAACAGAAAATCCTCGTAGCTTTGTTTGCGCACGCGGACTGTTTTGGTGTTTACGTCTTCTATTCCTAATCAATTATCTTCTTTTAGTCCTTTGAAAATGGATGCGAGTGCATCCGAAAGATCCAAGGTAAATAATATATTTTTTCTTTATAACGCCTTTTAAGTATTTATGTGAATATTTTTAAGATTTACTTAAATTGTCTTTGTTCATTTTTTTGAAGCAGACATTAATTTATAATTAACTATTTAGGCACAAAGTAATCTTGTGCCATCTAACCTCATACCCCCCCCCCCCCCCAAAAAAAAAAAAAAGTTTTCAGTTTTTAATCAGTTTATTTTATAATAAATATTCTGCGATTGCAGATTAGTACAGCTTCTGTCATGATTTTAAAATTCAATATTAGGAACCAGGGAAAGGGAAGAAGAAACATTTTATTCAAATTTAATTAAATAAGTTGCAAAAATTATGCTATTAAAAATAAAATATCGAATATTCATACATCAAATAAAAAAATGCATTTGAAGATAAAAAAAAAAAAAAAATATATATATATATGAATTTTTGCATTACTTGCACAACAAACTAAACTATTCATACCGAAACTGGTGAAAGTAAATATCCGAAAAGCGAAACCAACTTTTGTCTAAAAACAAACGTTAGAAATAGTGTTTATTATTTTGTTTGAGTCCTGGAATCATCATTTTATAATATTCATTCATAATGCAATAAAATATTTTCGTATCAAAAAAAGTTTTTTATGACTTACTTTTAGAATCACCAGCTATCGGCCGTGTAGACTCCACGAAATCGAAAAGTAACAGATTTAAAATCACACGTGTAACAGCAGTTTGACCAGTTAGGGTTGTACTATTTAAAGACTTCGTAATCGCCAAATTTGGCGCACATATTTATATCTCGCCATGTAGGAGGCACGTTTTGAAATGAAATACCAATATGTTTTTAAATTTCAAATATGAGATAAACTTTTTATTTTAATTGCTGATTTTCCAGAACATCGATGAACTTAACATCGTTAATATCACTGATATATACACAGTATAATAGCATATACTTATCAGTAATATATGTTATTTCGAATATACAGATTAATGATGTTTGTTCTTTGAATCACATTTAAATGTTTTTAACTTGTTACATATTATCCAATTTCTTTCTCTATCTGAGACTAAGTTATTAATAATTTATTCAATAACGTTGAGATGTGTTTGCAGGTCTCAGATTTGCATTAATATACCCTTTTTATTATTTTAGACGTAAAGAGAGCAAACACTGAGTGGTGTTGGAGTCATTTATAATGGTTGATTCCCCCCTTGGGCCTATATTCCTCATTCCTATATTCCTCCTATATTCCCTGTTGATACTTTCATAACGCTGAAGAAAAGTCATGTCCGTGAACGTTCCGTTAAGTTTTTGAAAGTAACATACAAATTCCGTATTGAAAGAAACTAGAAGCTTTTTATAATCGGTTTCCACATATTTTAGTTTTATATGTTTAAGTAAAATTAGTTGAATTCTTAAAAAAAGAAAAGAAAAGAAAAGAAAAAGAAAAAAAATAAAACGTTGAGTGAAACTACTTTTTCTCCCGGAAAAAACCAAAAACACCTTTTTTTTATTTTGTATCGGAGGAAAATAATGTGGCTATTTATTTATTATTATTATTATTATTTAGGGCGGGGGCGCAAAATATTTTCCTGCCCCGGGCGCCAAAAAGTGTAGCTACGCCACTGGGCTCCACAAAATTTAGCCTCGAGATATTTTGTTGGAAAACCATTAATTCTTGTTACTAGCATCCCCATAAACAGTTTTAAAACATAAAATCTTCTAGAAGAATTTTTGCATCTATTTATGACAATTTGACTGGCCTAATTGTACAAAGTGTGTTTTTCAAGAACCAAAGTAAATTTATCTGTTTAATATTTTTAGTATTTAATTGATAGTTAACTTTCTCAAAACCTTATAATTTTTTTAAACGTTAAAATGATATAATCTCTTGTTATACTTATGATGCAAATGAACAATATTGACAGTGCTTGCTAAGCCTAATCACTGTTTTATATAACCATGTGGCTATGGGGAAGAATGGGACAGTGTTTATGGGGATGAATGGGACTGACACATTCACTCCCAGGGCTATTCCATAATAGATAAAATTACATTTTGTCATTACCTAGAAACCAGGTTACGAGGAGATAACGAGGCCACTGCCGTGTTCTAGCCGATACACCAGAAAAACAATACTTAGAAAAGGAAATTTTAAAAAAAAAAACAGAAATTAATAAGAAAAATGAATTGCCTGCCTTCAAGAAATATTTTTAGTAAAGGTATGGACAGTAGTGATGAATCTGACAATTTATCACTTCATGATAAAGATGAAAACAATTTGAACATGATTTCAAGTGATATGGACCACCAAGTTTGCAGTTTGGATAATATAATAGAAGTCGACTTTCTCCTAATAAAGATATGTGGAAAAAAATATTTATCATTACGTTGCTAGGGTTTTAAAGAACAATAATGATAACTTTGAAGTACAATTCTTGAGAAAAAAAGGATAATAATTCCTGATTTTAATATACCGATCCACCAGAAATTTATTTTGTTAATCTGGAGGATATTGTTATGAAACTACCAAAACCTAGACCTCTGGGAACTGCCAGAACCGAAGGACTGTTGTCATTTGATATTAGCTTCGGTCCATATATAGTAAAATAAAATGTATCACTCAGTTTTCAAATAAAATAAGTTTGGAATTTTTTTTTTTTTACCTCTCCCATTCATCCCCACTCATGTTTAAAAAAAATATTAAAAATTAAAAAAAGAATTGTTTATTGAAATTAGTATGTCAATAAGTTGCTAAATGCTGAAGTATTCTTTAAGTAATATTTTTTAAATTAACAGCTGTACACAACTTAAGTTATTAGTAAAAATTGTCCCAATCATCCCCTCTCCCCTAAAGGTTAATACATAGTTTGTCTATTTCCGTGACCATGGACCAATACACACGTGAAAATGTCTGCGATTAGTAATATACAGTAGTCTGTCACTTCGAGACAGCTTGTCTAGTGTATGTTATTCTGAGACAGGCTGTCTGCTGTCTATTACCAGGTCTGTCTAATATTAAAGAAAATAGTGTTTATAAATTTTAGTTCCGTAGAACCAGCTGTGTAGCCATATAGTAGTATTGAATTCAGTCATATTTTCTAAGGTTGGAGGGGGGGGGGCGATTCTGTGCGAAGAAGGGAAGCAATACTTTTTGATCATTCATAAACATAAAACTTTTAATATTCTGTAAAAGAGATGTTTCGGGAAAGTAATGAACCTTTCCCTCGCTTTATCCGTTCTGAAATTATATCATTAGTACTTATATATAGAAATGATGAAATAACAGTCAGTTTCTCTATTTCGATGAGTATCGAAAGTAATAATCATTGAAGGTCTCTGGTTCTGGTGTATATGGTAAATATCATTTTGGATTTTTTCAACTCTCAACAACAAAAATTAAGTCCAGTCCGATCCGGTCCAGGCTGCGAATTGCGTCAGACCCGATGCAGCATTTTACATGCAATCCAACCCGATTCTCAAACAATAATGTTCGTCTTCCGTATTTCGAATTCGCAATAATTTAAAACAAGCCAACAGTAAATTCGTTATCAGTGAAGATTGGTCCACAATTTCATGTATCTATTAAAAAAAAAAAAAAAAAAAAAAAAAAAAAAAAAAAGCTTATGATCATAACTTCAGTAACAATTTTATCTTTTATATTGAAAAATAACATCTAATGAGCCATCGTGTATCAAATATGTGTAGGTTTTTATCTGAAAGAATTTAGGCATTTCTTTTTTTTTTTTTTTTTTAATGCTGAAAGAATCGAAAAAAAATATTTTTGTCAATCCGACTTTGAAAGAAAAAAATGAGTTCCAAAATGACTCAAGCCGACCAGGCCGAAATTTAAAATAGTCCTTCCGGCAGTGCCGGGAGGAAGAGGTAGCTTTTATATACTTATATGCTTGTTTATTTATTTTGAATTAAGTTATATTATTCAAAAATACTAAGCTCAAATTAGTGGAACCTGATTATGAGCTTGGTCGAAATCTTAATTCAGGTGCACATGCACACTCATATTGAAATCGATTAATATATACGAGTGCTGTCACGGGCAAATTGTTTTTTTTTTTTTTTTTAATGTCACCCACGTTAGAAATTCAAACTGCTTAGGCGTTTTTTAAGTTAAAGACAAAGCAAAAAATACTCCTGAATTCATTATTAAGAAAATACTTTAAAAAAACCTTTTTTCAATTTCTAATTTTTTGTTTGTACATCATTATACATTTAAAAGATTTTTGACAAACTTAAATGGCTTCCATTTTGAAACAAGAGGACGGAAGAAGTTGGACAGTGAACGTGGTCAAGTCATTGTTATGTACTATGTGCACATGGAGTTATATTAAAATCACTTTATAAATGCGCGTGTTATCACGTGACTAAAAGCAGATCATTTCAAGATCTGAGCAACACTAGAAATTAAAAATGCCATAACTCAGCCATTTTTTAAGATACAGACGAAATAAAAAATGCTCTGGAATCTTTGTATCAAGCTCAAATGCATAAAAGAAAAATCCTTTTCAATTTCTCACTTTCTTGTACCTAATTTTAAATTTTAAAATTTATAAAAAAAAATTTAAATGGCCGCCATTTTGGAATAAGATGGCGGAGGAGTATCGAACTTGATTCAGGCCTATGTATATACTATGTACACACCAAGTTACATCCAAATCGATTGATAAATACGCGTGTTATCACGTGACAAAAATCCGATCGTTTCAAAATGTCAGCCATAAGAAAAATTCAAAGTGCTATAACTCAATCATTTTTTAAGATATAGACAAAATAAAAAGTGTTCTGGAATCATTGTTTTAAGTTATAACACGTAAAAGAAAAATAGTTTTCAACTTTTAATTTTTTCTGATTTAATTTTAAATTTTAAATTAAAAAAATAAAATAAAATGGCCGCCATTTTGAAACAAAATGTCGGATGATGCTGGGCAACGAACTCGGTTGAGACATTTGTATGTAGTACATACCAAGTTTCATTCAAATCGGTTCATACATAAATACGCGTGTTATGACGTAACAAAAATCAGATCGTTTCAAAATGTCAGCCATAAGAAAAATTCAAAGTGCTGTAATTCAATCATTTTTTAAGATATAGACAAAATAAAACATGTTCTGGAATCGTTGTTTTAAGTTCTAACACGTAAAAGAAAAATAGTTTTCAACTTTTAATTTTTTCAGATTTAATTTTAAATTTTAAATTTTTTAAAAATTTAAAATGGCCGCCATTTTGAAACAAAATGGCGGATGATGCTGGGCAACGAACTCGGTCGAGACATTTGTATGTACTATGTACATACCAAATTTCATTCAAATCGGTTCATAAATACGCGTGTTATGACGTGACAAAAATCAGATCGTTTCAAAATGTCAGCAATAAGAAAAATTCAAAGTGCTATAATTCAATCATTTTTTAAGATATAGACAAAATAAAAAGTGTTCTGGAATTGTTGTTTTAAGTTCTAACACGTAAAAGTCAAATTTTAATTTTTTCGCATTGAATTTTGAATTTTAAATTTTTAAAAAATTTAAAATGGCCGCCATTTTGAAACAAAATGTCGGATGATGCTGGCCAACGAACTCGGTCGAGGCATTTGTATGTACTATGTACATACCAAGTTTCATTTAAATCGGTTCATAAATACGTTAGTTATCGCATGACAAAAATTAGATATATATATATATATCAACATTTGAACGGAGGGTGGTTTTGGGGTCTGGGGGTCCTGATCGGTGAAAATATAACAACATTTTCTGGAAGTGTTTTCCTCCAGACGGCTGCAATAGATAGCTTTTTAGTTTTTGTAATGAAAGCTACCTAAAAGTCAAAATATTTTCCCCGACGGCATTGAATTTTTGACCCCGACCGGGGGGGGGGGCAGGTACGCCCGACAAGGAGGACATATCCCCCCCGGAACCCCTTCTGGCGCTGCCCTTGGATGCGAGTATTAACCAGGAACAGTGATCGAAGATTAATGAATGATTTCGCTAATATTCTCTTTAAATAACTTAATTTTTTATTAATAAATTCAAATCGCTAGTTTATAATTATTAAATCCTTACATAAATGGCAGCACTATTAAATTTAATTTTAAAATGATTAGGAAATGAAATTATTTTTTTTATATTCAAAACAAATTATTTAGATAAATTTCAAAACTTCACAAATTTAGCGGTTTAAATAAAATTATTATTATTATTTTTTAATGGTAAAACGAAGTTTAAAATGCTGAAATTTTTTAAGAATTAAGTGGATGTTCAAGCAACAGTTAAAATTTTGAATTTTCTAAAAACAAAACAAATTGATTAAACGAATTTGAAATTCAGAAATTAAAAAAAAGAATAGCAGAAGTTTAAATAAAATTTTAAACCTACTCAATTTTTCAAAAACAGTATTTTTGAATTAAAAAATGATTGTTACAGTATTTTTCAACAACTTTCTATCTTTGTTGAAATGAAAAAAAAAATAAAAATAAAATAAAATAAAATAAATAAATAAATAAATAAAAAATAAAAAATAAACAATTTTTAAAACTGAATCTACTACACAATATAATAGATTCGAGAAAGTTCTTCAAACGCCAACGCCCAGCATCGAATCGTATACCTTTTGAATAGCAGGTAAATCTGTTACCACGGAGTCATCTAGCCAACGCGACAAATATTGAAATTAAGATTATGTTTTAAATTGTTAATCACAGATATGACCGACTGCCTTTAAATTCATTGATTTAATTGAAATTAATACGACTTTGCCATATGATTGGCGGTATTCAGCTATAAGTAAGTAAAATTTCAAGTCTCTAACTTATGCAGTTTCTAAGAACGAATTCTGTGACGGACGGACAGACAGACAGGAATCAGACAATAAAGTTTTATTAGATGACAAAAAACAAATACAAGGGATGGCAATTTTGAGAGAAAGGCAGCATTTTCACTATCAGAAATAAGCCCTAGGCTATAAAAAATGGTTATTTTCTTTCAGTCTGTTGCCTGGGATTTTTTAGTATAATACTGCTCTGTGTATTGCTTCTATTTTCTTACAATTTAATAGAAATCAGATTCAGCCATTGAATTCCTTGGAAAGACACATAGCACAAGAGCATGCAAGGCCTTACAAAAAAACATTCCGTTATTGCCCTATGCTTTTACTGCTTTTTACTGAACATTGGGATTTTTCTTATTCTAAACCATCTTAATCCAGATATTTGAAAGTAAATAATTATGTATATTCATATTTGGAGAGCCACACAATCATATGCATGCTTTTAGACGTCAATTATTTTTGTCCGATTGTTAAATCTTCATTCTAGAAATCTAGTGTCCATGAAATAGCGTAATTTCGTTTTATATTTGTTTACTTTATTTTATAAGCGCAGATTCCTAAAATTTTTAAGAAGTCAGTGGCTTCTAAACCACCCCCCCCCCCTCCAAAAAAAAAAAAAAAAAAAAAAAAAAAAAAAAAAAAAAAAAAATCATTTAACATATTGTGCAAAAAAGCACAAAAGTAGTAGCGTTTATATGGCCAACAAATTCAGAAATTTAAAACGAAAAATAATCTACACATGTACTAAAGAAACTTAGACTATGTCAAATGTATATATTTTATTTAATCCGTAAAACAATTTTACTTTCTTCTATTTTTACAAGAAAAAAGCATTGGATTTGTGAATTTTTTTTATTTCGATGGTTTTCGTCGTATTTACACGTTTTAGGGGTCAGATATACCAAATAACATGTTTTTACAAAATGTCTGTCTGTGGTTCTGTGACTCTGTCTGGCAGTATGTGGCACAAATTTTGTGGGAGCTTTATCTCAAGAACTAATTTACGGAATTTAATTTTTCTGAGTTAGAGAGATTTTTTTTTCTTTAATACATAGTCTATCTTAGCCGGACCAGGTTGAACGATAAAGGGGTGGGAGGAGGTCGGTCTATTGACACTGCAGCCCCTCGTTGTCTCAAGGACTCTCGGCACTGGCTTAGATTGACAGACAGTATCAAATTTTCGTTTAAAAAACTATTTATTTCTCAAAAATTAAAAGTAAAGAAAGTAATTTTGATTCTAAAATTGTAATATCAATTTGAGATGGCGAAAAAGCCCGTGTTTTAAGCATCTATCCTACACTTTTTAGGTGCATTCGTAATTATGTAAATATGTAGCACCTATAGTTGTAGTTCAGTCCGTCCGTCTGTCCACATGTAACAAAGCAAAAACTACCCAACCGAATCATTTGAAATTTAAAATGTATAATTGTTGCATAATTTTGTCGAATCATTTCAAATTTTATGAAAATCAGATGCATAGTTTAGTTACAAGGACAATCAAAAGTATTTCGTTACATTATGGCCAATGGATAAAAATAGTTTCAAGCATTTAATAGTGTTACATTCTTTCAAACATAATAAAATTGATATGCATCTATGAAGTCTATACTAAAATATACATTAGTAGTAGGAAAACAACAGTTTAAGCTCAGCAGGCGGCACTGCGGCACCGTGCCGCCTGCTGTGCCGCCTGCGGTACCTCCGTCCCGCCTGCGGTCCCTCCTGCGCCCACCGTGACACCGCCACTCTCCTACCCCCACTATGCATCCCCCTCCACGAACGCCCCCTAGCGGAAAAAAGGAACATTCTATTATAACATGAGAGGTGAACAACCTTCCCTAATTAAAAATATTATCAATCACATCTCAATTCGGAATCATACTATATGATGAAGATTAAATTTATATTTGAATTCTGAACAACCATAATTTTAATGAGTATTATTAATTAAGCGAAACAATGGAAAATCACAGTTTTTAACCATTTTATTTGGATTTCTTCAACTACATGATGAGATTATCAATTTAACACAAGAAAGTTAAACATATATTTGAATTTTGCTTGATAGACATCTTAATGAGTAGTATTAATTAAATAAAAACAATAGAAAATATCAAGTTTTATAGAAAAAGACTGATTTCTTATGATTTTTATCAACTATATGATCAATGTAACGACTTAAAAGTTGAAAGTTAAACGTACATCCTAGTTTTTCAACAGCTATAATCTTAATGAGTATCGTTAATTAAGTAAAAAAACAATGGAAAATATCCAGTTTTATAGAAAAAGACTGATTTCTTACGATTTTTATCAACTTAAAAGAGAAAAGTTAAACGTACATTTCATTTTTTCAACAGCTATAATCTTAATGAGTATCGTTAATTAAGTAAAAAACAATGAAAAATATCAAGTTTTATAGAAAATGACTGATTTCTTACGATTTTTTCAGCTCAAACTTCAGACTCTCAATTTGATAGAAAGAAATTTAAGCATGCATTCCAGTTTTGGACAACCATTTCCTTCATGAACATTATTAATTAAGCAAAACAACAGAAAATATTAAATTTTTAACTGATTTCTTCATATTTTTTAATTATTTTTTTTAATATAAAATCAGAATACACAACTTAAAATAGAAATTTAAACATTTTTTTTAGTTTTTGAACAGTCGTTACCTCAAAGAATTTCGATAATTGAACAATTAACAAAGGAAACTAATGATTTTTTAACGAAAAAAGACGAATTAAACGAATTTGGTTAACTTTTACTCTAATTGGAAATTTCATCGTACTTTATATATACCAACTAAGTAGAATTTTAATACATAAACGAATAATTTAAAGAAATCCTCAACACGCAAATGTGAACCTGCAGAGCATTTCTTATTACGTCATATCTAAACTAAAACTTTTTTCTGCAACCCCTCCATGCATGCATTCCAGGTAGGGGAACATAACAAAGAATTTTGACGTCAAAACTTACAAAGGTATCCAACAAAATGTTTACGTTCAAGAAAAAGTATCACCTAGAGAGAAAAAAAGAAGAGATTTAAGCTATTTATCCATTCTAGTTTTATAACAGTTACCACAACATCTCCAAATTAAAATTTGGAAGTCATAATGAGTGTAATTAATTAAGCAAAATAATAGAAATATTAGTTTTTCAGAGGGGAAAAGACGAATTTAAACAAATTTTATTAGTTTTACACTAGTTTAATAATAATTTTAAGAGGAAAAAGACGAATTTAAACTTTTTTTTTTTTAGTTTTACACTATTTTTTCTCATCTCCAACACGGATATATCAATTTTAACAGAAGAATTAAACGTATATTTTAGTTTTTAACAACAAAATCTTAACAAGTATCATTAATTAAACAAAAATAAATATCAGTTTTAAAGAAAAGACGAATTTGAATAATTTTACACTAGTATTTTCAAAAGCAACATGGAAATATCAATACTTATTCACATATTTCACTTATTCACTGTATTCAATACTATATTTAATAAATTTGGATACACTTTAAGAATTTCCTAATCTATAATTATATATTAGCTGTATATTTAATGTTACCCATGTTTTCAACATTAGTTCATAATCGTGAATTTTGTACTTTAAATACCATGTATTCAGGTTCAGATTATTTTTACTTGAAATCATACAGAATTTTTTAACAGAGTTTGTTTTTGAAATCATTGAAGCAACTGTATTTAATATTTTTAACACCAATTTTCTAAGATTTTTTAACATTTTCCGGTTATACATTCCTCAAAAGTATATATTCTAAACAATAGAAAATATTAATTTTAAGAATAAAAAGACGAATTTAAACAAATTTTATTAGTTTTACAATATTTTTTCTCATCTCCAACACGGATATATCAATTTTAACAGAATTAAACGCATATTTTAGTTTTTAAGAACAAAAATGTAATAAGTATCATTAATTAAACAAAAAATAAATATCAATTTTCAAGAAAAGACAATTTTTTACACAAATTTTCAACTTTGAAATACATTTGTTTACATATATTGTTACAATATATTACTAAACTTAAACTTTTTAAAAAGTTTGAATGTCTTTACAATTGGTTCATATTTATATTTTTCACGTCTTGACTGCATTCGAAATCTTACAACAAAAGTATACTTTTATTATTTTTATTATTATTATTATTCTAGAAAACCTAAAAAGTCATTTCTTGCTGCTTTAAACACTTGGCATATTAAAACTACTCTGAGATATTCTACCCATATAATTAATCAAATTAGGACATGATTCATCTTACACTTCAAAATTTCTGAATTTTTAAGCTATTCTGCTGATTAATAGCTGATTTTACAATACTTATTTCCATCAAACTTTATTCTTGATCCTATATATTTTAGGAGTACAGAATTTTAACATCTGTTTATATCTACTTATCAGAAAATTATCAAAACACCCAACAACATTTTCCAAATATGAATATTATCTTTACAGTTTAATAATACAAAACATACACGAATACAAAGTTTAATTTTTACAAACATTTTATATTTCAAACCAAACTTTTCGGAATTTTCACATCATAAGAGCAAACATTAGACGAACTTTTTAACTTTTTAACTTTTTTTATTGCTTAGATCTTTTCATCATAACTTTTAATTATGATAATTATCCATTTTTAGGTTGATTGTCGAAAAACTGTAACTGAAATTACATAAACTTAATGTAAAAAACCATGTTCTCACACAATTTCTTGAAATTCAACAAAGAATTGACTATTACTTATCTATTATTATTCTTATTAAATACTTATCTACATCAATATCAACTCTCGATAGTATATAGATATTTCATCATTACACACTTACAACTCTTTTCAAACGTTTATCAGAAAAATAAGTCAATCAAAGTCTAGTAGTTATCACACCTGTTCCTCAGAAATATTACTATCATATGAAACAGTAAAGAAAATTAATAGATATTTAATATTTAATAGCCTCATACGTGAAATTACTGTCGAATGAGAATACTAATAATCTATAAAATCAACTGTTGAACAAAAAAATAGTACAGATTACCGAAAATTCAAATGTTTTTTCTGCAAAAGTTACAAAAATTAACAAATGAATGACAAGTTAGAGAAATAACTAAAAAAGTTAATGAACATATTTACAAATTTATTAAAATCACACCTTTTTCTGGATTACAAACCACAATTTCTTGAAAAATTTATCACCGAATTTGTAAGATTTTAGTCCTAGTATTACATACACTCAATAAATATTCAAAATTAACAAAAATATAATTTTTTAGTCTCATCAATAAGCAGAAATTCTATATTAAAAGAATATTTTCATAGTAGTACTTATAAAAATGAGAGTTTACAAACTGATTTTCATAATTTTATCACATTTAAATTTAATATTTTACATAAAACATTATTTAATCAAATTTTATGCTTTCTAATTCAGTAAAATTCAATACTTTTTTAGTTTTTAAACCAATACCACAATATTTATTTACATCAAACTTGATTCTTCACCTTTTATATTTCCACATTACACACGTGAGATAAATACTAACTTGGATCAGGAGTTGAAGTCAATTGATTCCATTCGATTTTCATCATGTACGCATTGCTCCTACACGAAATTTCTTACTGCTATAATCATCTAATGTATTAAAACTAATCTACTCATATTTTTAATCAATTCATCAGATGTTTCATCTCGCACTTCTGAATTATCGTGCATCAAGTTGCTTAAAATATAAATACTATCTTTATAGTTTTAATGATATATAGTATACATGGTTTATCTTGAGTTAGCACTTCCATAGTATTAATCAAATTATATGTTTCATCTTGCACTTGATCTTAATGTTTTCATCTTGCATCTGAATTATCGTCCATCGAGTTTTTTAAATAATAATATATTTATAGTTTTTGATTATACATAGCATGTACAAATACAATCTTTAATTTTAACATTTCATATTTCAAATAACCTATTTCCGAAACCAAGCTATGCGAATTTTACCACAATGCTTATTATCATAGAATAATTTGTGTTTCACACTTTTCTAAAAATTATCAGATATGTACCCCTCAGAGAAATTACTATCATATGAATAAATGAAGAAAATTTAATTTATATTAAATGTACACGAAATTGATTGCAATATACATGTATTTAATAAAAATAAATAAATAAGCGATTATTTATACATTAAACCTTTACTAAATATATATTTCTTTCATTATACAGATGTTTCAACAAGATGAACCAAAACAGCAGCAAACTTCAGAAATTAATGACCCGAATGATTCATCCCTAGCACATGTAGCGTTAACGAATAAACATATGTGAGTACTTATATGAGAAATACTAGAATTCGTATATGAAACGTAATTAGAGTAAATACAAAATGATTTGTCTTACTACCTACACTTTAACAAGTGCTTTTTACCTATATTATTGAAGAGAATCCTAACTGTGTCCATTTATTTCTACTACATTTTATCTCTACTATATTTTACTACTATATACTCTACTATATTTTACATCTACCACATCTTATTTCTCTGTGCTCTATTTGCTACAAACACTTCTTAAGTAAATTGAATTTAACAGAACATACAAAAATCTATACATGTGAAAAACCTTACACTTGGAAAGATTACCATAAATGCTGTTTTCAAGGAGACGTGAACCAAAAATGCACACATCATCATATAAAGCATCATCAGATATATGTAAACTTAGCGAAGATATTCAAAAATTAGTCAGACTTTTGAAGAATTTAGAAATAAAGGAAGATATTTAGGCTATTTATCCATCATATTTTCACAACACTTACCACAATATCTCAAACTTAAAATTTGGAAGACATACACACTGCTGAAAAGTAATTTTGTGATTCTTCTAACCAGTATGAATGTATAGATGTTATTTTGCAGTGTATTCTTTAAATGCTCGCATTAAATATTCTTTTATATGCATATATCGTTGTGTTTATTTTTCTAATACCTATTACATTAATGAAATACATAACATTTTAAGTGAAATAACACTCTCACAACTTAAAAAATGCATAAGAACATACAAAAAATAAACAGATGTATGAAAAAATATGCAAGTTTACAAAATATTTTCATTGTTTACTAGAAATATTAACAAAAAATATTTACAATATGAAAAAATTGTAAAAGTGAAAAGAAAAAACATAAATGTAAAAACAAAAACCACAAAGTGAAAAACTCATAACAAAGTTTTTCAAAAAAAATATTTACAACAAAATTTTTATTACAAAAACCAAAACTTCCAAAAATATTTTTTTCAAAAAATTTTTTTTTCAAAAACATTTTTTACAACATTTTTTTTTTTCAAAATAAGTTTTTTCAAAAGTAAAAAAAAGAAAATCACAACGTTAAAAAAATGAAAAATTTTTGTTAAAAAAAGTGTAAAAAAATTGCAAAAAAATGTTGCAAAAATTTCAAAAAAAGTTATGAAAAAAGTCTCAAAAATTTTGTTGTTTTTAATAGCAAATGCAATGGTTTCGCCATTGCATACTGCATTAAAACCAACGAAATTTTTGAAGCTTTTTTCATAACTTTTTTGAAATTTTTGCAACATTTTTTTGCAATTTTTTTACATTTTTTTTAACAAAAATTTTTCATTTTTTTAACGTTGTGATTTTTTTTTTTTTACTTTTGTAAAAACTTATTTTGAAAAAAAAAATTTTTGTAAAAAATGCTTTTGAAAAAAAAATTTTTTGAAAAAAATATTTTTGGAAGTTTTGGTTTTTGTAAAAAAAAATTTGTTGTAAATATTTTTTTTGAAAAACTTTGTTATGAGTTTTTCACTTTGTGGTTTTTGTTTTTACATTTATGTTTTTTCTTTTCACTTTTACAATTTTTTCATATTGTAAATATTTTTTGTTAATATTTCTAGAAAACAATGAAAATATTTTGTAAACTTGCATATTTTTTCATACATCTGTTTATTTTTTGTATGTTCTTATGCATTTTTTAAGCTGTGAGAGTGTTATTTCACTTAAAATGTTATGTATTTCATTAATGTAATAGGTATTAGAAAAATAAACACAACGATATATGCATATAAAAGAATATTTAATGTGAGCATTTAAAGAATACACTGCAAAAAAACATCTATACATTCATACTGGTTAGAAGAATCACAAAATTACTTTTCAGCAGTGTGTATGTCTTCCAAATTTTAAGTTTGAGATATTGTGGTAAGTGTTGTGAAAATATGATGGATAAATAGCCTAAATATCTTCCTTTATTTCTAAATTCTTCAAAAGTCTGACTAATTTTTGAATATCTTCGCTAAGTTTACATATATCTGATGATGCTTTATATGATGATGTGTGCATTTTTGGTTCACGTCTCCTTGAAAACAGCATTTATGGTAATCTTTCCAAGTGTAAGGTTTTTCACATGTATAGATTTTTGTATGTTCTGTTAAATTAAATTTACTTAAGAAGTGTTTGTAGCAAATAGAGCACAGAGAAATAAGATGTGGTAGATGTAAAATATAGTAGAGTATATAGTAGTAAAATATAGTAGAGATAAAATGTAGTAGAAATAAATGGACACAGTTAGGATTCTCTTCAATAATATAGGTAAAAAGCACTTGTTAAAGTGTAGGAAGTAAGACAAATCATTTTGTATTTACTCTAATTACGTTTCATATACGAATTCTAGTATTTCTCATATAAGTACTCACATATGTTTATTCGTTAACGCTACATGTGCTAGGGATGAATCATTCGGGTCATTAATTTCTGAAGTTTGCTGCTGTTTTGGTTCATCTTGTTGAAACATCTGTATAATGAAAGAAATATATATTTAGTAAAGGTTTAATGTATAAATAATCGCTTATTTATTTATTTTTATTAAATACATGTATATTGCAATCAATTTCGTGTACATTTAATATAAATTAAATTTTCTTCATTTATTCATATGATAGTAATTTCTCTGAGGGGTACATATCTGATAATTTTTAGAAAAGTGTGAAACACAAATTATTCTATGATAATAAGCATTGTGGTAAAATTCGCATAGCTTGGTTTCGGAAATAGGTTAGTTGAAATATGAAATGTTAAAATTAAAGATTGTATTTGTACATGCTATGTATAATCAAAAACTATAAATATATTATTATTTAAAAAACTCGATGGACGATAATTCAGATGCAAGATGAAAACATTAAGATCAAGTGCAAGATGAAACATATAATTTGATTAATACTATGGAAGTGCTAACTCAAGATAAACCATGTATACTATATATCATTAAAACTATAAAGATAGTATTTATATTTTAAGCAACTTGATGCACGATAATTCAGAAGTGCGAGATGAAACATCTGATGAATTGATTAAAAATATGAGTAGATTAGTTTTAATACATTAGATGATTATAGCAGTAAGAAATTTCGTGTAGGAGCAATGCGTACATGATGAAAATCGAATGGAATCAATTGACTTCAACTCCTGATCCAAGTTAGTATTTATCTCACGTGTGTAATGTGGAAATATAAAAGGTGAAGAATCAAGTTTGATGTAAATAAATATTGTGGTATTGGTTTAAAAACTAAAAAAGTATTGAATTTTACTGAATTAGAAAGCATAAAATTTGATTAAATAATGTTTTATGTAAAATATTAAATTTAAATGTGATAAAATTATGAAAATCAGTTTGTAAACTCTCATTTTTATAAGTACTACTATGAAAATATTCTTTTAATATAGAATTTCTGCTTATTGATGAGACTAAAAAATTATATTTTTGTTAATTTTGAATATTTATTGAGTGTATGTAATACTAGGACTAAAATCTTACAAATTCGGTGATAAATTTTTCAAGAAATTGTGGTTTGTAATCCAGAAAAAGGTGTGATTTTAATAAATTTGTAAATATGTTCATTAACTTTTTTAGTTATTTCTCTAACTTGTCATTCATTTGTTAATTTTTGTAACTTTTGCAGAAAAAACATTTGAATTTTCGGTAATCTGTACTATTTTTTTGTTCAACAGTTGATTTTATAGATTATTAGTATTCTCATTCGACAGTAATTTCACGTATGAGGCTATTAAATATTAAATATCTATTAATTTTCTTTACTGTTTCATATGATAGTAATATTTCTGAGGAACAGGTGTGATAACTACTAGACTTTGATTGACTTATTTTTCTGATAAACGTTTGAAAAGAGTTGTAAGTGTGTAATGATGAAATATCTATATACTATCGAGAGTTGATATTGATGTAGATAAGTATTTAATAAGAATAATAATAGATAAGTAATAGTCAATTCTTTGTTGAATTTCAAGAAATTGTGTGAGAACATGGTTTTTTACATTAAGTTTATGTAATTTCAGTTACAGTTTTTCAACAATCAACCTAAAAATGGATAATTATCATAATTAAAAGTTATGATGAAAAGATCTAAGCAATAAAAAAAGTTAAAAAGTTAAAAAGTTCGTCTAATGTTTGCTCTTATGATGTGAAAATTCCGAAAAGTTTGGTTTGAAATATAAAATGTTTGTAAAAATTAAACTTTGTATTCGTGTATGTTTTGTATTATTAAACTGTAAAGATAATATTCATATTTGGAAAATGTTGTTGGGTGTTTTGATAATTTTCTGATAAGTAGATATAAACAGATGTTAAAATTCTGTTCTCCTAAAATATATAGGATCAAGAATAAAGTTTGATGGAAATAAGTATTGTAAAATCAGCTATTAATCAGCAGAATAGCTTAAAAATTCAGAAATTTTGAAGTGTAAGATGAATCATGTCCTAATTTGATTAATTATATGGGTAGAATATCTCAGAGTAGTTTTAATATGCCAAGTGTTTAAAGCAGCAAGAAATGACTTTTTAGGATTTCTAGAATAATAATAATAATAAAAATAATAAAAGTATACTTTTGTTGTAAGATTTCGAATGCAGTCAAGACGTGAAAAATATAAATATGAACCAATTGTAAAGACATTCAAACTTTTTAAAAAGTTTAAGTTTAGTAATATATTGTAACAATATATGTAAACAAATGTATTTCAAAGTTGAAAATTTGTGTAAAAAATTGTCTTTTCTTGAAAATTGATATTTATTTTTTGTTTAATTAATGATACTTATTACATTTTTGTTCTTAAAAACTAAAATATGCGTTTAATTCTGTTAAAATTGATATATCCGTGTTGGAGATGAGAAAAAATATTGTAAAACTAATAAAATTTGTTTAAATTCGTCTTTTTATTCTTAAAATTAATATTTTCTATTGTTTAGAATATATACTTTTGAGGAATGTATAACCGGAAAATGTTAAAAAATCTTAGAAAATTGGTGTTAAAAATATTAAATACAGTTGCTTCAATGATTTCAAAAACAAACTCTGTTAAAAAATTCTGTATGATTTCAAGTAAAAATAATCTGAACCTGAATACATGGTATTTAAAGTACAAAATTCACGATTATGAACTAATGTTGAAAACATGGGTAACATTAAATATACAGCTAATATATAATTATAGATTAGGAAATTCTTAAAGTGTATCCAAATTTATTAAATATAGTATTGAATACAGTGAATAAGTGAAATATGTGAATAAGTATTGATATTTCCATGTTGCTTTTGAAAATACTAGTGTAAAATTATTCAAATTCGTCTTTTCTTTAAAACTGATATTTATTTTTGTTTAATTAATGATACTTGTTAAGATTTTGTTGTTAAAAACTAAAATATACGTTTAATTCTTCTGTTAAAATTGATATATCCGTGTTGGAGATGAGAAAAAATAGTGTAAAACTAAAAAAAAAAAAGTTTAAATTCGTCTTTTTCCTCTTAAAATTATTATTAAACTAGTGTAAAACTAATAAAATTTGTTTAAATTCGTCTTTTCCCCTCTGAAAAACTAATATTTCTATTATTTTGCTTAATTAATTACACTCATTATGACTTCCAAATTTTAATTTGGAGATGTTGTGGTAACTGTTATAAAACTAGAATGGATAAATAGCTTAAATCTCTTCTTTTTTTCTCTCTAGGTGATACTTTTTCTTGAACGTAAACATTTTGTTGGATACCTTTGTAAGTTTTGACGTCAAAATTCTTTGTTATGTTCCCCTACCTGGAATGCATGCATGGAGGGGTTGCAGAAAAAAGTTTTAGTTTAGATATGACGTAATAAGAAATGCTCTGCAGGTTCACATTTGCGTGTTGAGGATTTCTTTAAATTATTCGTTTATGTATTAAAATTCTACTTAGTTGGTATATATAAAGTACGATGAAATTTCCAATTAGAGTAAAAGTTAACCAAATTCGTTTAATTCGTCTTTTTTCGTTAAAAAATCATTAGTTTCCTTTGTTAATTGTTCAATTATCGAAATTCTTTGAGGTAACGACTGTTCAAAAACTAAAAAAAATGTTTAAATTTCTATTTTAAGTTGTGTATTCTGATTTTATATTAAAAAAAATAATTAAAAAATATGAAGAAATCAGTTAAAAATTTAATATTTTCTGTTGTTTTGCTTAATTAATAATGTTCATGAAGGAAATGGTTGTCCAAAACTGGAATGCATGCTTAAATTTCTTTCTATCAAATTGAGAGTCTGAAGTTTGAGCTGAAAAAATCGTAAGAAATCAGTCATTTTCTATAAAACTTGATATTTTTCATTGTTTTTTACTTAATTAACGATACTCATTAAGATTATAGCTGTTGAAAAAATGAAATGTACGTTTAACTTTTCTCTTTTAAGTTGATAAAAATCGTAAGAAATCAGTCTTTTTCTATAAAACTGGATATTTTCCATTGTTTTTTTACTTAATTAACGATACTCATTAAGATTATAGCTGTTGAAAAACTAGGATGTACGTTTAACTTTCAACTTTTAAGTCGTTACATTGATCATATAGTTGATAAAAATCATAAGAAATCAGTCTTTTTCTATAAAACTTGATATTTTCTATTGTTTTTATTTAATTAATACTACTCATTAAGATGTCTATCAAGCAAAATTCAAATATATGTTTAACTTTCTTGTGTTAAATTGATAATCTCATCATGTAGTTGAAGAAATCCAAATAAAATGGTTAAAAACTGTGATTTTCCATTGTTTCGCTTAATTAATAATACTCATTAAAATTATGGTTGTTCAGAATTCAAATATAAATTTAATCTTCATCATATAGTATGATTCCGAATTGAGATGTGATTGATAATATTTTTAATTAGGGAAGGTTGTTCACCTCTCATGTTATAATAGAATGTTCCTTTTTTCCGCTAGGGGGCGTTCGTGGAGGGGGATGCATAGTGGGGGTAGGAGAGTGGCGGTGTCACGGTGGGCGCAGGAGGGACCGCAGGCGGGACGGAGGTACCGCAGGCGGCACAGCAGGCGGCACGGTGCCGCAGTGCCGCCTGCTGAGCTTAAACTGTTGTTTTCCTACTACTTACATTCTGTACAATTTCTGGTGCAAAGAATATTTGTAATTAATTTACAGGGCTACACAAAAGCATTCCATTACATAATGGTATAGGGTGAAACATTGTTTGGGACGCGTTTTAATAATATTAACTATTTCATATTTTATGAAATTGATATACGTTGCTGAGGTTTATTACAAGTTAAATTCCTCTATAATAGAAAGCAGGTAATACTACTTACAAGGACACACAAAAGATTTCGGGTAATCTACTGTATCCGAAGTGCTGTATAGTATTACACTAAGATCTAAATATTTTTAAAACTTCATTATAGCACGAACGCAGGGCCTGACTTATGCTGGGGCATGCGGGATAATTGCCCCGGACCTTCCTTTTTAGGGGGCCTCCCATGACAATTATAAAGATTTTCACTATGCTTATCTTCATTATGTTATTAGCGAAAAGTGATCGAAAATTTTATACATTATACATTTTCAAACATATACCATACATTTTCACACACTTACTGCTTCCAGTACACCCATGCAAAAAACAAACTATACCATTAGAAAACTAATGATTAAAATTTTGTTGCAACAATTTAGTATTTTATTGTTTTCAAAAGAAATTCTTTATTAATGTTTCTTCGTATCGTGACAAGTTTAAAGCATTTAATATGATTTAATATAATTTTGAGCCTTCTATTATAGATATGTTATAATGTACGTAGATAATCAAAATAAAAGTTTACAGAGAAATACTTGAATCCAATCTATCATTTTTTTTTCTGCTATTATCAAACTAACATTTTTTGTTAAAATTGTGGCCACCTTTTTGAATATCCTGTATACAGATGTGGGCAGTGCCGAGTACAAAATTTATGCGAATACAATATGTATGAAGTTTAGTATTAGTCATTTCCACATTATACGAAAAACATTCCATAGATAAATATGGGGGGGGGGGGGTTGCAGAATGATGCTTGCCCCGAGGCTTCCATTGCCTTAGTCGGGCCCTGTACGAACACACCTAATTTGCTACGCTTGATGTGTAATTTCCAACTTGTTTCTTTTGCTGTATCAAAGCCTCGCATATCCGATATAACACTTTGTTCTTAAGTTATTCTCGAAGTATTTTTATTTGCTTTTGCTCGAGACCAAAAGAGTACAAACATTATTTAACTAATTCTCTCGAAGCAAAACATCTGCATTTGTTTTCTAAGAAATTAAATGTCTCCAGCCCGACGTCCGACACTCTGTCCAAAGTTCTTTTCTCTGTCCGAATGTCAGGGACAGTAATTTTTCAACAGTATTTTGCGTAAGAAATAAGAATTTCAGAAAATTAGAATTTGTTTTTGTATTTTCGTCTGATACATATATGTACTAAGAAAAAAAAAAAAAAAAAAAAAAAAAAAAAAAAAAAAAAAAAAACTCCCCCTCTCTCCCGCCAAAAAAATGTAATTTAACAAATTACAAAGATTATTTGGAAAATTATATTTTCAAAGACTAAAATTTTAGACTTATAAATAAATTCTACATAAAAAAAAATAATAATAAACATAATTTTTATGAGGATCAAAACGTGGTTTACGTAATAACAGAGACCTATATTATGTACGTCATGGATGAAAATTTAATATTCCTGCTCTTTAATATACAAATTTTAAATGAAATTTTAGTTTTACAATTTTTGGCACTGCAAATTTTTAAAGTTCTAAACGTCACATATTTTCAATTTTTACGCCGTCATATAGAGAGAAAAATATAATTTTAAATGCAATTCATTTGAAAGCTTTACCTCAATTTGTTTTTAAGTTATTAATTTTTTTGTAGTTTTTTTAATAATTTTGTTATTGTGGCAACAAAAGTATTTCATTTCTGGACATCAAACATGAACCAATCAGAAAACGAATAACATAAAAAACAGAAGTATTCCATTTTTGGACATTAAACATGTACCAATCAGAGAACAAATAAAATTAAATTGCGCAATAAAGTTGCGGAATTCAACCAATAAAAAGATTCATATACGTTTCTGATCTCCCTATTCTCTACCGAGGACAGTAACTATTTTCCAAATAGTTAAAAAAATCGAAGAGTTTGTTTTATTTCTAAAATTTTAATTTAATCTTCGATTAGAAAAAAAAAAAAAAAAAAAAAAAAAAACAGAGAGAGAGAGGGAGAGCAAGGATAAAAAGTACAAAGTGCATGCAACTGTAGTTAATGTTTATTAATTTTTATTCGGTACTCTTTTAAAATTTTTCTACATTTTTACAAATTTCAATCTAAAAATGCGAGTTTACAAACCATTTTTTTCATTTCATCACATTCATCTATTTTACTGTATCTGAAGTAATTATGTTTTTCTATTGCACCATCTGATCGGTGAGGGTTACCTGCAGCAGTGTTGAATTCAGGAGGTGGCCCGGGGGGGGGGGGGCATCATCCCCCCATAGCAATAAAATGTCCCCCCCTTCCGGAAATTTTGCATTTTCAATGGTCAAAAAGTATAATCCCCCTGGAACTCTATAATGTCCCCCCGGAGCCACTGAAGTCCCTCACGGAGAAAAGTGACTGAATTCTACACTGACCCGCAGGGTTTGCGAGAATTTGACCCACAGTGACTGCAAGATGACTCTTTAATCGAAAATTTTCGAACATATGATCTAGCTTAACCCTGACTCAAAATGACCCATTAATCGAGTTTTCAGCAACACTGACACAGCCCAATAATTTTCTCGTGCCCGAAAATGATAAAATACAAAAGTTAGTCAAAATCGTGCTAGCTATTTACTATATAAAATTGGCGTGACCCACAATAATCCATAAATGACCCACAAAATGAATTTTTCTCTAAGATATGACTTAACCCAATGTTCTTCCTGCGAACAAATCAGCAAAATACAAAATTTGGTCAAATCGTCGGAGTCGTTTTTTACATGCAATTGATTTGATCCACAATGACCCAAAAATGACCCACTAATAGAAATTTCTCGAACATGTGACCTAACCCAATAGTTTTCTCGTGTTAAAAAACGGTTCAATAAAAAAAATCGTTAAAATCGATCCAGCCATTCTTTAGGTGTAAATAGCTTGACCCTGACTCATTCTGACCCAAAATGCCCCACTAATCTAATTTCCACGAACATGTGATCTAGCCCAATGACTTTTTCGTGCCCGAAAGCAATAGAATACGAAATTTAATCAAAATCGCGCGAGCTATTTTCTAGTTAAAATTAGCGTGGCTCACGATGACCCGAAAATGACCCGATAATTGAATTTTCACTTACATGTGATTTAATCCAATTTTCTTCTTGTAAGCAAAAACGGCAGAATACAAAATTTGGTCAAAATCGTTAGAGCCGTTTTTTAGATAAATTTGATTTGACCCACAATGACCCTCTAATCGAAAATTTTCAAACTTGTGACCTAGCCCAATAATTTCCTCGTATAAAAAAACGGTTGGACACAAAATTTCGTTAAAATCTATCCAGCTGTTCTTTTGATATAAATAGCTTGACCCTGACCCATTATGACCCAAAATAACGCACTAATCGAATTTTCTCGAACATGTGATACTTCTTATGATATAAGTTGTCGAACAACGTATAACATTTGGCATATCTCAGCACTCCTTTTAAGTAGAAATGTGAAACGGCAGAAAATAAGTCTCTTAAAAAATGTTTAAAGACATGCTTTAGCGATTTTAAAATTTCCATCCCCGAGAGGTTTAAAGTGGGGGTCGAAAGACGGGTCCAAATTTTTTTGGACCCGTCATGTGACATACTATCGGAAAGCTGTCGGATCACTCTTTCGTACTATGAAACTTTCTTCCCGCACCCCAGTTTGCCCCCCCCCCCCCCGACAGATAGTTTTCGATTTTTTTTTTAATTGTAGCGTTTCCTTATCACAGATAGGATTTTTTACGGGCTCTCTGAAAAACATTATTTATAATATATGAAAATTTCGAAGAGAGGGGAAAGTTTTATACCGAGGAGTCGTCATAGTTGGAACTCTGGAAGGGGGGGGGGGGCAATTTTCTAAATTTGGCCTGCACATTTCATGTGATATATCATTGTAAAGCTCTCTAACCATTATTTCATATTATGTACCTCCAGCGCCTCTGAGATGTTTCGCCATATCTCAATAGCAGGTTTGGGTAGAAGCGAGAAATTCAAGGTAACACACCTACTAAAAAAATTGTTAAACTTAGGTAATTCAGTCATTTTAGAGCAATTTGTCTATTATGTCATCAACATAGACTTTGAGCAGGATAAGGAAACATTATACGAATAAGAGAACAATTATGGATGTTTGATTAAATATTATGTTTTTTTATAATCTTTCCTAGATGTACTTTGTTTAATTCAAGATTCCTTTAGAAAAACCGACCAGAGTAGCGGGCGAAGACTGCTAATTATCAATATAATTATTTATTTTTTAAGATTTGTAAACAAACTGTCAAGTGCGACTATTACTCGCGCTCAGAAGGTTCAGTTCAATAAAAAGATGAATTATTAACTCATTTGTGACAAGCGACTGGTATGTATGCCACTTAATATTTTCAGAAACCTTTATTATTCCTACCAGTTATTTTTTATTGTACAGTTTACCTTACTTAATCGGAGCATTTTCGCGCTTCAACTACAGAAGATTTTCTATTTTGAAAAACCGGATGTAAAAGATTAAAATTTAAGCAAAGTGCTAACCGGAAAGGCGTTAACTGTATTATTTAAAAACATAACTGCTATAAGAATAATAACGCTTTGTGAAAAAATATACAACGTGGGGTTGATTATAGTTCTATATACTAGTAAAGTATGAATGGGTATACCGTAAAAGTTCAAACATATATGAAGAAAAATAATATCAAATATTGCTATTCTGTATAATTCTTTTTTTTTTTTAAATCTTATCCTTATCTATTTATATAAAGAACTTAGTTAGGTACTGAGAATGAAAGTAGTGCATCTTTTCTGTTTACAGTGTAGCTAACACAAAACCCTTGTTCAAAGTTTAAACTTGGCATTGTTCTAAACACTAAACACGTTCTAAAAACACACGAAAGGCAGTTGCAAATTTACAACGTCACATTGATCCGTGCCGCGTTTTTCCAGATAGGTTTTTAGTTGACTTTTAAAGAAATGGGAGGCAGATTGAGAAACTCACTCAATGAAAACTAGTCGCGAACCTCATGGCTTTTACGTGGTTAATTCTAATTTAATTAGTCTGTTTTCAATAATTAGACTTTATTACTTTTATACTAGTGCTAGACATTGTATCACACAAATATATTCTTAAAAGATGTTATCTAGGACTTAATAGCCGATAATAAATGAGTATGCCTCCCCTATCATTATACATGTCCAAACCATCCGTATATTTAGAGGTTGATATCTCGGCTAATTACCAACGATTTTTTTCAATTTTTATCAACAATGCTTTTATACTTCAGCTACGACAGATATCTCCAACTCTTTTAGCATCTTTGCTGTATGCCTGCAATTTGAAATTTGCGTGTAATGGAAAAATTGCTTTTCTGAAAAATTATGCGATCTACAGAGTAATCGCAGGAATCGTATTTTTCCAGCAAAGTTTAAATTAAGATCTACCACTAATTTTCTCAGAATTTTAGTTTCAGTAGACTTGGAATTAGATAAGAGGGGTGGGGGGCATATTTTTGCACTATATTTTCAATATGATATCTCTGAAAATATTATAACTAAATTTAAAAGAAATGTACTTTTGAGTTCAGCGTTATGAAAGCTTTCACAAGATACATCACACGATATACAAAGAAAAGATTTTTTTCCCTCCTCAAGTAACCTAATAAGCTCCTCTACATTTTCCTTAAATATATTTTTGAATGTTTAATAATCTGTAAATATGTGGGTTAATGGTCTTTATTACTTTCCCAATTTGAACTTTCCACGTTCCATGGTTTACGAGTAAACGGCTGTGTCAGACAGACACACAAACACAGAAGTGATCTTCTAATGGTTCCGTTTTCGACGCTTTCCAACAAAGTTGAAAAGCGTTTATTATTTCGGCTTGTCTGGCCGTTTGGCCGTCTGTCCGCACTCAAGCTCTCATAAATATACTCGGATTGCACTGAAATTTTTGGAAGTCATTGATATTTACCCTAGCACGAGACCTATGGCAAATTAAGTTTCTAGCGTGATTAGTTTATTTACAGGGACATTACAGCCTCTGCGGAAAAATCGTTTCAAATGAATTTTAAAGCTGTTCAACCGTGACAAACATATTAAAATTTATATGAATTTACGAAGTGCTCTGAAATATGCATTCTGTAAAATAAGTGAAAATAATGGTTATTATTCATTTACAGGGACTCAGAAAAGTATTCCATTACATAATGGCAAAAGCGGGAATTGTCATAAAAAAATTATTTTAATTACATTGTTTTAATTACATTAAACTATTTCATGCATAATAAAGTTGATATACGTCACTGAAACTTAATCTAAATTATTTCACGCAAAATACGAAGTCCATAGCTTTGTAGGGGCATACAAAATATTTCAAATAGTATATTCTATCTGAAGTACTTTATGTTATCGATGATAGCTGATGGATGGATGAAATGAAATTTTAGTTATGATATGTTTTAAGTTTCACTAAATTTATGCATATTATACGGTGTGTATAAATGGTATACTTGATATACAGTGCTACACTGGTTAGGGCAAAAGAGCTCCTAAATGTTACTAAATATGAGCGTAATTTATTTAAAGGTGGTTTCTAAATAAGTTATACATTTTTACACTGAACTACATTCGTTTTACTAAAATCATTTGTAGAATATAAATAAAATGATATACAGGACTACGCAAAGAATTGGATACATGGTCGCCTATGAATGATAATTTCTGGAAATGTGATTTCAGTTGTTTTAAAAATATTTTAGCTTGTACTAAAATTTAGTTAAATACTGGCAGGAATAAAGGTATCATGTAAATTATAGGGCTGAACAAAAGTATTCAAATATGTTTTCGTCTATTAGTATAAATTGCTGAAAGAGAAATTTCAACCCATTAAGCGTTTGCTTGCTAAACAAAATTTTACTATTATGTAATATATATCAACTGACAGATCTAAAACAGGGTTGTTCAAAAGAATTGGAATACATATTTGACGATGGACAGTAACACCTTATTTCCCCAAATAACGAAAATTTTTTTAAAGTTTTCAAAAAGTGTTGGAAAGTATTTCTTAATGTATGCTTAACGCATATTTTTTCTTACTTGATACTTTTTAAGTGAGGAATTCAAAAAAAGACAAATGTAGTGGTGGCATGGTATATGTGTGGGGGACCAAAATTTCTAACAACGAGGGAGGGAGTGGAAATAACATTTCCAACAGCCCCAAACGTTAAATCCGGATTTGGGCCATAGATTACTGTATTTTCAATCTGACTTTAACCCATGGAGCGATGCATTGATCCATGTAAAATTTTCTCATCAGTTTTTACGAAAGAATGCCTCTGGCAAAATTACTACTACCGTTCTAGATCTGCCAGCGATTACGAAGACCCCTGTCGTCTCATATAACTGAATCAACAGAAAATCTGCTTTTGCTGACAATAGATAAATATTTTGACTATTGTGTTTGCTCTGAACTTTATATTAGTCTATGTTTCTTCGATAGAAGTCATCATCATTTGTGTGGGGCAAGAGGGAATTTTTTTAATCAGTTATCGTCACGTGGGCGTAGGAAAGGAAGGGGCTAGCATTTTAAATACTATATTTTTGAATGTTGATTGCACATAAATATTGATTTTACAGTAGAACCTCGGTTATCCGAATTCCGGTTATCCGAAATTCGGCTTAACTGAAAGACTAAAATTTCTTAAAGTCTATTTTTAATGTGAAACATTTTATTTTCAGTACTATTTTTACTGATGTCAAATGACACCTTTCAACACATTTTGATTTACGATTACAATTTAACTTGTAAGTTTTAGATCAAAACAATTCTGAATCATTTTTAATACATTGAAGAGTTGCTTCAATACATATTAGCTTTAAAAGTTAGCAGCAAAATGAGTAAAAATCTAAACTTCGAAAGGTATTATTGTACACTGCTAGAAATAGTGTTAAGAAAGCATATTTTTTATAAAATAAACGAAATCAACTTTACTTATTTGGTCCATTGCGTAATTTCGGGCACTTTATTAAATAGGCACATACGGTACTTCATGTTTTTAGAAAATATGTCGTGATTTTCTTTTGTTTTTCATCTTCAGGGTACTTTGAATACGGTACCACAACATTTTTATAACAACGATGTTCTAAATTAGGATCACAGCTTTTCATCAATCAAGTTTTCACCAGAAGCCTTCCGATTATTCGCAAATTTCTAATGGAACCCCAGTTATCTGAAAATTTCTATGGAACCCCGGTTATCCGAAAATTCCTATGGAACCGCGGTTGACCGAAAATGCTCTGGTCCGATGCTTTTCGGATAATTGGAGTTTTACTGTATTTTAAAGTATAAATAAGCAGATAACGATAGCAATGTCAGCTTAGCAAGTCGCATCTTTATTTTCAATTAATTTTATTTAATACTAGTAGAATTATCCTACTTTATCCATGTTAACATAGCTGCCAACTTTCAACTAATCTTCCGTAATACCTGGATCAGTTTGATCCAGGTTAACGTCATTTCTAACCAGGGTTGGCAAAGTGGACCCAGCCCAGAAAAACCTTCCGGGGTTTTTCTGGGCGGTTCCACCAACAAAAACCCACATGGGTTTTTGGTAAAAGTGGGTTTTTACTAAAAACCATTTCTGAATCTGCAAATCCCGCTAATAGGACAATACAAATTTTCCTTTTTAGCCCAAAACCCTGGTGGTTTCTTTTACAAATCACATAAAAAAGAAATACAGTCATATTTGTGGTAATCAGCTGATAGTTTATTTCAGAATATTTATTTTTTCAATTTATTTATTTATTTTATAAAAGTATATTTCAAATAAGTTACGCAATGTAATATAAAATAATAATATCTTTTTTATAGTTTAGCAATCAAAATCACATTCACTTTAATTTTTATTGTAATATTTATAATTTTTTACTAATTTTTCACACTGCTCTGAGTCTAGTCTGTTCTGTAATTTAGACTGTATGGATCCAAACGTAGAAAAATCCTCTTGATGGAAGCAGAGCTAGATGGAATAGAATGCCGAAATTGAAAAAACTACAAAAATCAGAATTAAAATTTTTTTTCTGAATTTTTTCTTTGTTTTCCTTCCCCCCCCCCCCCTTATTTTGAAGCTTAGAATTATGACATAATACTTTCTGAGAAAAGTGATTTAGGAAAATAGTCTATATCTTTAATTTTAAATACCAATATCACAGGTAACCACGGTGAATGATACTGCATTATCCATTCATCAGTTTATTTCTCTTTTGTTAAATTAAACCTTTCCCATCTAAACTTTGCATCCATTATATTAGCTAAAAATGCTTGGTCCCGATGATCTGTTTGTAGCATTTCAGCATAATTTCCTTGTGCTAATTCAATTCTTCCGATTCCATCAAATTTGTTCAAATTATTAACAGAACATGACAGTGTGATTGTATCTTTTTGCAGCTCATCAAGATCTGAAGATACAATTGTTAGCTGCTTTTTTTAAATTCAAACACTCCTTCCCTCAAATACTACTATTTTTTATTATTAATATTTGTAAAAATCTTAAATTCTTGCTTGATCTGTTTCAAACTTTAAGATAGCTTAGCTTATAAAATACGATAAAAATTTATAAAAATGAATTCTGTGTCAAATACTGCTATTTTCTGTAGTAATTTCTTGCCTTAAAATGCCACTCCCTCGACTTATATGTCTACAGATAATTTACTTTAACAGAGTTTTGTTCAAATATATTTTTGTTAAGAATATAACGCACTACCTGCTAGTGTGTGCGCAGTATGTCTGTTATACAGTGCTGTAATGCAGCTGGAACCTAGTTTGAGATATGTACGGCACGACATTTGCATATCAATCAGTAGTGGTTCGTGAGGGAGTGCTGCATCAGATTTTTCTCACCCGTAAAATTTAACAGAATCTTTTATTTTATTTATTCTACAAAATTTGTCGATTAAACAAAACTAAAATTACTATACAATTTTTGTGGCGCAAAAAAAATTGATGCAGCATCCCCTGACGCGCCGCTACTGATATCAATTACAGATTTATTTAAAAGGAAAGATCCTTTTGTGCAGTGGCGTAGTTAGTGGAGGGCAAAGCGGTCCACCGCCTCGTGTGTCACCCTCTAAGTAGAGCACCTGGACCTTCCTTGTTTGTAAGAGTAGCGTCATGAGATCAAGTACGCATGCTCAGTGGAAGAAAACTGGAGGATGGAAGAAATCGCGTGCAACCCTGAAGTTTATGCTTGGCGCTTCCTCGCCCTTTGGTTATTTTTATCATTGCTATTATTATTATTTTAATGCGCGTTCTTACGAATCGGAAATAGATAAACAAAACAAATTTTCTTCTTTTTTAGAACGAGTCTGGAATATAGTAAATTTTGTTTATTTCCGTTTTTGTCCCTATTATGAAAAAAGTTGCACTGCGAAATTCATAGCTCATTTAATAAATATTTTAAATTTATTACTTAGAATTTAACAATAAATATTTATCTATTTAATTTATATTTTCTAAAAGTATAGTGAATGAATTGAAACCATTTATAACATAAAATAATATTTATGTATATTATATTGCATTATTTAGGACAATCGATTTCACTTTAATCGTAAAAATTAAATTTTTATATATTTTGAAAGAGGAAAACATGATTTTATAACATATTTCTCAAAACATTTTAGTATGTTACAATTCCATTTTTTTGCCTTTATAATTTTATTAATTAATTATAATTAATTATAATTATTTATTATTATTATTATTATTAGAGTTAAAAAAAAAAAAAAAAAAAAAAAAAGATTTTTAAAAGTATTAATGTTTCCAAAACATAAATATTCCATAATGATCAATGAACTCTTCTTGAGTTTTCAAAAAAATTATCTGCTAATAATCTCAATGAAAGTCGTAAGAATATACAGGAAATATATTAAGGGTGTTCTTAAATCAAAAAGGGCAACTTAGTGACACATGCATTAATTTATTTTTGTTCGGAAATGCAGGAAAATAGCAGGTGTTGTTATTCAGAAACTGTCTAATTGCACTCATTCTTTTGTTTTTTAAAAAACACAATAGATTTTTCATAACAAGCCTTCAAAATTGACGCTTTTGAGCCTATTTCCTGACGAAAGCAGAAAAACCGGTCGAAAAGGAGGAGAAATACGGGTGATTGCGTCATCGAAATAGCTTATAACTCGATAAGTAATTTAATAATCAAAAAATGGAAAAATAAGTTCAATTCGAAATCGCTTCCATAGTCAGGCATTCCAATTTCCTATCTTTCTGTTAAAAAATGAATTTGTAAATGTGTCAAAACGTTTTGCGCTTGTTGAGCGGATCAGTTAAGAACACCCTTAAGGACAGAAATCAAATGACAGCTCATTTGACCTTGTCTGTTTATTTTGTTATTATTATTATTTTGTTTGTTTGTTTGTTATTTGATTTATCCAATCAGGAATAATTTATAATTTATTGTTACAGCAGCTTTTAAGAAAACTTTTAATGGATTAAAATATATGTGTATATTATATACATACACTAATTTTTTGAATTAAAGCGCTTCATAGTTTGATATAGTTCAATGTTATTATTGTTATTAAAACATAAAAATAGAAACTATCGTACAGTAGGGGGTTAATTTTATAAAAATGAACCTGTAGTAAGTTATTTCTAGTAGTTAGATATTTTTATGCTATTAAATTACGACATGAAAATATTTTAAACGTAATTTTATTCGATATTATTACTAAATTAAAATCTAGGTTTTTATTATTATTATTATTATTAAAATATAGCCCTTGTATTATGTTAAATATTAAAACTTAATTTCATTGAGAAAAATTGATGTAAAAATACATAATATTTTATTAACTAATATAATATATTATAAATAAATTAATTAATTAAATATTAAAATGTTGTAGTTATTTGGAAAGAATCGGTAAAAAAAGAATAACTAATTAAAAAAAAAAAAAAAAAAAAATCTGAAATAAGTTTATTTTGTAGCAAAATATAGTGATCCAATATTTTAAAACCTTAAATGTGCACATATAGAACATACCATAAAATATAAAATTTTTGCTGAAAAGTTTGAATTTAATTATTTTTCCTATTTTTCTCATTATGAGACCTATATATAGATTTAAAAAAATAATAATAAAATAAATAAAAAAAAAATCATAAAAATAGAAAAAATCGTACAGTGAAAGGTTGATTTCATAAAAATGAATACTGTAATAAGTTATCTGTAGTAATCAGATATTTTTATATTATTAAATTATTTTTTAAAAAAATAAAAAAATCATAAAAATAGATAAAATTGTACAGTGAAAGATTAATTTAATAAAAATGAATGCTGAAATAAGTTATCTCTAGTTATTAGATATTTTTATATTATTAAATTACGATTTAAAAATATTTAAAATGTAATTTTATTCGATGTTATTACATTAAAATTTATGTTTCTTTTTAATTATCAAAATATAGCTCTTGGATGATATTTAATATTAAAACTTAATTTCATTTTAAAAAAATCTAAAGAAATACAATATTTTATTAACTGATAATAAATTATTAATAAATTAATTAATTAAATTAAATATTGAAACTTACTTTTTTTTGAAAGAATTAATTTAAAAATAAAGTAACTTTTAATAAATCAATAAGGAAAAAAAAATAAAATGTTTCTTTTTAATTAGCAAAATATAGCATTTGGATGATATTTAATATTAAAAGTTAGTTTCATTAAAAAAAAATCAATCTTAAAAAAACATATTTTATTAACTGGTAATAAATTATTCAAAAAATAAGTGTAACTTATAATAAATCAATGAAAAAAGAAAGAAAAAAAAAAAAAAAAAAATTCAGATCGGGGATTGAACCCACAACGTTGGGAATACGAGACCTATATGCTAACCATTACACCAAACCATCTGTGAACGTATCAGCGAAACGACTTTTTTAACCTCGAAACAAGTTCATAAAAGAATTTGGCATTTGGCGTTCTTGTATTCCTCGCCAAACCTATTTTGATTACTTATGACGAAAAAAAAGAAAAAAAAAAATACTTATGATGCGATTCCACCAAAACAACGCAAGGATATATATACAATTTAGTCATACCAATAAAAATAATTCAAATTATATGTATATACATAAAACATAACGAGAAAATGATGGGATATTTGCTCATGCTGGCAGAATGAAAACGAAACTTACGGAAGAAAAAAATTATTTTTGCATGAAAATTGCGAAATTCGTAGGCAAAATTATATTTATATCCATAATATAAACATTTTTTAACATGAAAATTGATGTTACAAATCGAAAAAAGCATGAAAATATTATGAATGATGAGGATTTTAAAACCTTCTAATTTCATCCCATGTAAAGTCTATGGTAGCGCTGCAGTCGATCGCCTGCGGCGGTTGAAAACACATTTTGTCCAATCAGAATTTATTGCCATCATGTCGCAACTCTTCCCGAAGGATGTAGGAACACTACCTCTAAGGGGTGACACACGTGGTGGTTTTTTGCATAAGCACTTTTTCGGCTTTTTGCATAAGCACTTTTCAACTTTGTTGGAAAGTGCCAAAAAAGGACAAAATTTTCAAGCAAACAACGTCGATGATCATACTTCTTCCCTATCAGAAAATGAAAAATCGTATTTCTCTTTCTTCTTTCTGTATTTTTTCCCTATGAGAAAATGGAACATCCCTTTTTTCTTTCCCCTTCCGAAAGAGAAATCAGATATTTCATTTTCTAGTAGGGGAAAAATGTGCTCATTGAAATTGCTTTTTTTCTAACTTTTGTCATTTTTTTTCTTAAAAATATGACGAGCCCCACTTTTTTCTTTCCTATGTTTTTGTACATATGTTCAACTACTATGTTTTTGTACATATGTTCAACTACTACATGCTATATTTTCTTTTAATTAGCCGTGACTTTTTTTTAAATAATACTAATTTAAATGTTGCAGATTTTGTAAATTTTGAATATTTAACAGGTTATATCTTTTAACAGCAACAACATCTCGATGCAGTATCATATTATTTAGCTTGTCCTAGTAGAACATTTTCATATTCTATAAGTAAAAGTTTGAGGTACTATTGCTTAAATAACATAATAAGTTTGGAAAATGAACAAAAATGCATTTTGATGGTACTTTGTGGCAACATAACAATGGAAAGTAACAATGCCCCATGGAAACATTTTAATAAGCAGGTAGTGTTATACAGTGAAACCTCCGAATAAGGGACACCTATGGGACCGGAACTTTTGTCCCTTATTCGGAGTTTTTTATTTACTTCCTGAAGGATATAAAAATAACAAAAAATTAAAAGAAGTTTAAATGTATTCGAAGTGTATAAATTGCATTAATCAGATGCAAAATTAATAGAAAATTAATTAATTAAAATTTTTAATTGATTACTAAATCATTAAATGATTTGTTGAATTATTGATTTGTATTTTTTACACGAACTGTGTACATGCAAAAAGTATAAAAACATTTAAAAGAGTTATACTTGAAGTAATCACTCAAATGTGACTGCTTTGCAAATTTGAATTTTTCACTATAAATTTTTCAAGTGTTCATTTGCCATACTTATAAATTTTAGTTTTTCATTATTATTATCTTCATTATCATTTGTATTTACATAAAAAGTATTTAACTGCTTTGCGTATTTCAAGGCAAGAAATCTCTCAACGGCTCTGCTCAGCAAGCGGAAAACGTTTTGACACATTTACAAATTCATTTTTTAACTGAAAGGTATAAAACTGGAACGCCTGACTATGGAAGCGATTTGGAATCGAACTGTGTTTTCAAATTTTGAATAAATTATCTATTGAGTTATAAGTGATTTTGATCATGTGACAGATGTTTTCCACCTTTTCTTGAGTACTTATTCTTCTTTCGTGTATAAATTCGGTTCAAAACATTAACACTATTTTCTGAAAGAGCTATTTCGTTTAAAAGGGAAAAAACAGAAAAAAACGGTTCGATTACATAATTTCTAAACAGCGCCTGCTAGTTTCAGGCATTTCTGAATAAAAATAAATTAAGACTTTTGTAATAAAATTTGCCCTTTTGGATTTGAGAATAGCATTAAAGTATCTGTAAAGTTCTTTATTTCACTATTTTCTTTTATTCTCCTTTCAGAATCACCCTCATAATTTTCAACATTACTTTCAATCGGGATAAACGTATTGAAGTTGAATCAGAATTGTGGGTAAAAAAATGCTCTTAAAATGTGTTGTATCCCTCTGTATCAACATAATTGTTTGTCAGTTTGATAAGTTCACAAAAATCTGTATTTTCATTTTCATCACAGATTACTTCATTATCTGAAATACAAAAACCAGTCCCTTTAATCTCATTTTCAAGTGTCCCTTAAATCGAGTGTCCCTTATTCAGAGGTAAATACATTACACGTCCTATAGCAAGGGACTGGGACCGTGAGTTTTGTCCCTTAAATAGAGGTGTCCCTTATTCGGAGTGTCCCTTATTTGGAAATTTCACTGTACTAATAATTATGCCAAAATAATTTTGGGATGTTATTGCTTACCAGAGATATAGCTCTCCAAACATATCGGCATTTCATTTTTCATGAAAAATGGCATTCACAAAAATGAACTTTGACATTTCTTAAAGGGAAGAGGACATTTTTTCAAGGCTTCCAAAATGCACATTATTCATTAAAGGATTTACTTCAATATAAAAAAATATTAGGCCAATTAAAAAATACAACTATCAAAACATCACTTTTTTGCCTGAATTTCAAAATAATGGCTCTAAAGATGTTTAAACACAATTTTAAATTAACTATAAATGACAGGAGAAATATATTGCCTTTTCATGAAAATATATTAACCCTTTATCTACCGAATTATTTATAAAGAAATTGATCCACCTCAATAGTTATCTTTTTAATATCTGAAAGTATACAGGAAATTTACATAATACTAATGTGCAATTTAGATATGTTTTTTCATTAAAACTGATTAAATATCTCAGTAGTTATAATTTTTTGTGAAATATTTACAAAAATAATCAGGTTAATTAACCAAAATTACTCTTTTGAAAGTATCACAATTCTTAAAAATACAATGAGTTTAAATGCATCTTGATCCTCTCTATAAATGGAAACGCTTTTGCAGTTGAATATGTTTCATACAATTTTATTTAAAGAAAGAAAAGAAATATTTATATATAAAAATGAATAATAAAACTACCACTTTTTGAAAATATTTAACTTCGACTGTTTCTCTATTCTATCTAAACTTGATCGAGAAGAGTGTTTTGTGTGGAAAGAATAAAAAACTTTTATTAATAGACAGAATAAGTAAGTTTTATATAAAGCAGGGGCGTTCCGACCCAGTGTGCAAAGTGTGCGGCAAACACAGGCGCCTAGTGATGGGCGATAACGAGAAGTTTTTCTCGATTTTCTCGATTGTATGAACATCTCGATAACTTTCGATTATGTAAAATTTTTCTCGATGACTCCAGTTTGCAATTGCTTTTATACCATACAGGATTCAATTTTATCAAGAGTCGTCTACAGGTGAATGAGTCGGTGTTAATAAAATCACGACGTATTCCCTCGTTAGTGAGCCCCTCCTTTCATTGGTGTCTCTAATTTATACGCTATCTTCTAATATGAAATCTCGAACTGGGTCCTCATTGTATATGCCATCATATACCAAACGCGGTGTGCACGCACAGCAAAAACTTGTAAACAAAAAGAAAAAAAAATCTCGAATTGAACGAACAACCGAAAACGTAATCTCGAATCGAAAGTTAAATTTTGAAAACTGCCCCCCCCCCCAACGTAACGAAGTGGGGGGGGGATATATAAGATCAGTAAGTGGTCGCATGCCAAACAACAACTTCCTGCTTTTCTAAATTCCATATATAGTATAAATATTATTTACTGCAAGCTCCGTAAATATAAATAAATAAATATATATATATAATATATATAGTGGCATTTTGGGAGTGCCGACAGAAGTGAAAACTTGAATAATTACTTGTGTATTTTTTTAATCGTCAGGAAATATTTTATTGTGCAGGAAATACAAGGACAAAGTAACCGCGGTAAATTAACGCCTACACGCAAGAGGAGGCCAGAGTCCCAGCAGTGGTGAACAATATTTATGTGATACAGATGTCATACACGCACCACATTGGCGCGATGCTTTTCAGATGCCGATTTAGCGAAAACTTTGAAAAAGTTTGAGAAATTTAAATTTCAACCCATTATGGGTCCGTAACGTGACCCAGAATGACGGGGGAAACTTTTTTATGCTAAATTTGTAATGTATGAAGCACAAGGTTTCAATTACATATTACATCAAAAAATGAAAAATGGCCCCCTTGTCCTCCCCCCCCCCTCCAAAAAAACCTCGGTGCTATGGGGAAAACCATAAAACTGCAAAAAGAGCGGCGAAGAAAAGTTAGCTATGCTACAATTTTTCTCTCCGTTGTAGCTCTCATAGAAGCAAAGTTATAGCCTTTTAAAAATTGAAATGAAGTGAAGAAATGAGCAAAATTATGTTGGTGAATAACCAACAGGGGGGGGGGAGGCAACAGCCCTGGTTGTGTCACATAGCTTAAACTTTTAAGTTAAAATTGGTAGAGAAAAAAAAAGTGAGCGATATTTTAAAGTGTATGTTGGGGGGGGGGGTCAAGCTCCTCACCTTTGGAAGAGGCCCTCGAAGAGGGAACTTTAAAACAATGTGCCTAGGTTACGGTAACAATGTGACTAGTTCAGTGGTTTTTTCCTAATCTGAAAATTTTTTCCAATGCGCCTAAGGACGTTTTCAATTCAAAAATTCGATCTAAAATGATAAAAACGCAAAAAGCTTCAAAAACTGCCCCCCCCTCGCCGTGGAACCAAATTCGGAAGGGGGGAGGTAAGAAAGCATCATAATGTGAAAGAGTGATCCGAGATCTTCAAGATGATATACAATATGACGGGTTTAAAAAAGTAAAAATTATCCCCTCCCTCGCCCCCCGTCAGTCCACCCTTTCGCCCTCAATTTCCTGCAGCAGACATTTTAATTTTTTTACATTTGATAAATAATGTTTACCGAAAAATTCGATGAAAAAAAAAACACTTAAATTGATAGGTATTGCTGAAATCGCTACAGTTTTAAACATATGTTCTCAAGCCCCCTCTTTGAAAATTTTTTTTAATAAATTATATTTATAGGTGGGTTCTAAGCATGGTAAGACTAAAATACGAGAAACTTTGAAAATTAGGTCTTCATTTCACAAGTTATTCCCATATTCTCATGCTTCTTTCTGTACCTCGTTTCATGATAAAACTTTCATTTCACAAAGCTGCGATGAAAAAATTCTGCTCGATAAAACTACTCATCTCCATTGTCAGCGAGAATGAAAATCATCCTTATCGAAAAAGGCATTTATCAAAAACCACAAGCTTCTCGAAACGCCATTTTTTTCAAGGTTAAATTTTATCGCTATCCTTCGATAAACCTATTTCCATCGGGATAAATTTTCATCACGAAGAAAGTTTCTCGGACTGTTTGTCTCTCTCGGATGTCCGATTTTATCGGAATATATTTGCTGAAATGAGAGGCATATGCGAAAGCTCTTGGAATGAAAGAATGGTTAAACCATTTTTTCATATTATGAATCTTTCTACTTTTGGAGTTGAATTTTAAGGGGTGGGTGGAGGGGAGGGGGGAGCGATGAGGGGGTGGATTTTTAAATCGTAGCTATTTCGACAATAAATGTTATTTTTGGTGTGGTTTTTTTTATGGAACCCTCCAGTAAATATTTTTTATTAAATATAAAGATTTTAAAGTGGGAGCTGCATCATTTTTAGGTGTCTTTGGGAAAAATGAGTAAACCCACGGGTGACATGTAAATTTCAAACCCTTTTTTTAAATCCGTCATGTTATATATGCATCATCGGAATGCTTTGGCACCTCCTTTCTATTTTATGAATCTTTCTCCTCCTGGAGTTGAATTTCAGAAGGGGGGGGGGGAGGGAAGAAAGCGATAAGAGGGTGAATTTTTTAAATCGTAGCTATTTCGACAATAAATATCATTTTAGATGTGGAGTTTTTTTATGGAACTCTTCGGTAAATATAACTTATTAAATATAAAGATTTTAAAGTAGGGGCTGCGTCATTTTTAGGTATATTCTGGGAAAAATGAGTGAACACACAGGTCACATGTAAATTTCAACCTCTTTTTTGGTCCCGACATGTTATATATATATATATATATTATCGGAATTTTTTCGCACCTGTCTTTCATTTTACGAATATTTCTCCTCCTGGAGTTGAATTTTAGGAGAGAGGAGGGGGAGCAATAAGAGGGTGATTTTTTTTTTTTTTTTTTTTTTTTTTTTTTTTTTTGACAATGAATATCATTTTAGATGTGGCTTTCAGAGGAGCGCTCCGGTAAATATTATTTCATAAATTCAAAAGTTTAAAATGGGGACTGCGCGATTTCCGGATGCATTCTTGGAAGAAAAAGTGACATTATGACCACGGGTGAAGAGTAAATTTCAAACTTTTTTTGGACCCGTCATGTGATATGTCATAGGAAAGGTTTCAGAATACTCTTTCATATTATGGGACTTTCTCTTCTTGCAGTTTAATTTCAGGACGGGGAGTGATTTTTTTTTTTTTTTTTATCGTAGCTATTTCGAGAATAACTATCATTTTAGAAGTGGTTTCTTGATGCAACCTTCTAATAAAAATTGCTAATTATAATCATTTTAAAGTGGGGGATGCGTGATTTCCGGGTGTATTCTGTTAAGAAAAAGTAAACCTGCGGGTGAGGAGTAAATTCCAAACATTTTTTGGATCCTTCATGTGATTGATTATTGGAATGTTTTTCGAACTACTCTTTCATATTATGAACGTTTCTCCTCTTGGGGTCGAATTTCCGCAGGAAGGAGGGGAGCGATGAGGGGTGAATTTTTTAAATCGTAGCTATTTTGAGATTAAATTTAATTTTAAATGTGATTTTTTGATGGACCCCTTTGGTAAAAATATTTTATCAAATATAAACATTTTAAAGCGAGGCTGCGTGATTTCCGGCTGTATTCAGGGAAGAAAAAAAATAGTGGAGTAGTAAGGAGTAAATTTCAAGTTTTTTATGGACCCGTCATATGACGTATCATCGGAAAGTTTTCAAACCACTCTTTCATATTATGAATCTTTCTTCTCCTTTTCTCAATTTGAACTCCTTACAGAAGCGCTTTGCAAACTTTTTTGAAATCATTTCGTTTTTGTGAATTCAGATCCGATTTTTTTTTCTTTTTTTTATGGAGACTTCCAATATATAATTTATAATGTATGAAAAATTCACAAACAGTGAGGACAGACTGTATTCCGGGTGTTGCAATAGTTGGAATTCTAAGGGGAGTGTTTTTATATATTTTGTTGATTTCTCTTTCGCGATATATCATTAGAAAGCTCTGTAATTACCATTTTATTTTATATACCTCCCGCGCTCATCCCCCTTCACTTTGCCCCCGCGGGAAGCTCTTTAACAAATTTAACCGACACCCACCATGCGATGTATTGTTGGAAAGCCTAATGATCATTTACTCATATTATGCATTTTCATTGCTCCTGCACTACTTTGCTCCCCGGGTGGTCCGTTTAATGTATGTCAGTAGAGAGTCTTCTAATAATGGGGGAATTGTAGATCGTATCTCAATTGATGTACAAAAATCAATAAAAGTTAGTTCATGTTCTTTACACTAGGAGTGCTTTTGATTTTTTTTTTTTCTTTGGCCATTTTGCTACTTTCGACTCTACTCGCGACTTTACAACTTTTTGCAATCAAGGAACGCCGTTACACGACTTTTCTACTATTGCGGCTCCATTATAACATCCTTTTGGTTTGTTGTTGTTTTTTAAATTCATTTTCAGTGTTTTCAGTTATTCATGTTTTCAGTTACCGTGTATTTACTAAATTATGCTTTTTAAACATGTAATAACAAAGATTTTAATAATCGATTGTAAAACATCTCGATTGTAGATTCTCGAAATTAATCGATGACTTTATCGGATGTGCTTTGTTACGATTACGATTTTTATCGAATAGGAAATTTTCGAGAATCGCCCATCACTACAGGCGCCGAAGCAGTAAAGGCGCCAAAAGATTTCAGTTGAGAAGGAAATATTTAAAAAAAAATCCTTAATTTATTCATACTAAAATGTATTATATTTTCTTGGTATCTGAATTATCTTTTGTAGATTTACCTTATACAAATTAATTATAAATATTCATTTCTTTCTTTAAAATTTTATTTTATTCTACCTCTAATCCTCTAATAATTCATTTAGTCAAGACCTGTCGAACTTTTATAAACAGAGGAGCACCTCATATAGTTATAAATAATGAGAGGCGCCGTAATTCACATAGCTGAAAATATGCAACACTATTATCTCACTGCGGTGGAAAAGCATAATATGCAGTTTTATTACCATAGGAGCTAAATTTCACTTGTTTTTTATTATTATTTATAAGAAATAATTGTCACTTTACTTCAGAATTTATCATAAATAAGAAGAAAATTACTATTCGGAAATACTGGTAAAAGTTTCTCCTACAATATCAGTCCATGAATAGAGGTAGACTTATATGTTAGAAACGTTTTATATAATGCGCGTATACCTCACGCTGATAGCTATATGTCCCCTATGATTCAGAAACTATTTTAAAATAATTTGCAGCTATAATTTTATTCAGAATAAATTTAAAATTAGATTTTCAGAGGTCAATCTATCTTCAAAAGTTTTGTAGATGAAGAAGCTATAGAAACCTTAATCACTGAATAACAATTTAATACAATAATTAAAATTTATTTAAGATCATCGATAACTTTTACAAGAAAACTATTCAAATATTTTTTATTTTTAAAAATGTATCCCTTAAAATGGATTTTTAATCTTAAAAATAGCTAGTAAAAGGATATATTCGAATGGGTGCCAAGAAAACCTATGGGCGCAATCGTGGCGTTCGCGGGTGACGCTTTGGAGAATCCTGAATAGAGAAACAATGTAAATCCAGAACTCTGAAGCTTCTCAAGCTACTCACAGGGCCGTAGCTAAGGGCGTACTATGGCAACACCCCGTATAGGGGCCCCCTCGGGGGGCACCCCCTGACTATAGGGGGTGTTGGCTATGGTCGGCACAGCTTCCCCTAAAACATTTTGAGCCTCCCTGGAAAAGATTCCAAGGTGAATAAATTAATTTCTATTCCAAAAATTCAAATTAAATTCTGTTTAAAAATCTAATTTAGTTTTGAGGACCTTTCACAGCTTTTGCAAAAATACTAAATTGTAACTAAAATAAGTGTTTCAACAATTGCTCATCCTATTTACACATATGAAGCTAACAAGTTGTTTAAGATTTTACTCGTTATACACTCGAATTTTTCATCATCCTATTTTTTTCTTAGCGTAAAATGAAACTATTACAATAGTTTAATGAGAAACATAGTAACTACAATGTGAACATGTACTAAGGGGGGAATCTGGCGTATGATATCGGAAGATATATTTCTTGTGAAGGGTAGGGTGTCTTGTTATATTTATCATTTTTGAATGATCCAACCAAAATTTCTCTTTCTGTTACCAATTTATCATTATTATTTTTTTTAATATCAAAATTTTTTTCTTTTACTTATAATTTGTTCATTACATCAATATAGTCTGCAATATATATATATATATATATATATATATTAGTTTGATAACTATTTTTATGAAAATACTCATAAATGAAAATTAAAATAATTAAATGACTATAAAATTATTTTCAAAATATTGAATATATCAATGTTTGGTATTCCTATTCTTGTGTCTTATGTGTGAGCATATATATATAGTCTGCGTTTAAGAAAACAAGTGTAAAGTATGTTTCAATAGTACTTGTGTTTACCAATAAAGAAAAGAGAATGTTATTGAGGAATGATAACGTATGCTATCGTAGGGGGTAGCGGGGATCCAGAAATTGCCAAAAGGTTGATAACATTCATTACATTTGCATAGCCTTTTGTATGTTAGTATTCTCTGTTCTGTTCATTGCACAGATATTTGATTGGAGATACTGGCGTCAGCTATGGGGCAAATTTTAACTGCTAAAAAATGGGGCATCAGCCGTTTGTGAAGCTGTTGGCATTCCATGCCGTAGGTTTAACACTGGTTTTCGCACTTAAGGCCCCTGTCCTCGCTCGAGGAAATGCTCGCGAGCTAATGCTATTCCTATGGGGAAGCATTTTTCTAATAACTCTTTCGCATTTTGACGTTTTTGAATATTTTTTTTTTGCATCGGGTAGCTGAGGTGCATGCCGACAGCGCACCTTTATTACTTTTTCGATTTTGGTTGCAGATATATTTTTTTAAAGCACTTTCAGTTTCGAAACCGGTTTTGAAAGTGAAACTAACTTTGTAAAAAATATCTGCAACCAAAATTGAAAAAGTAAAAAAAAGGTGCGCTGTCGGCATGCACCTCAACTATCCAATGCAAAAAAAAAAAAAAAAAAAAAAATTATTCAAAAATGTCAAAATGCGAAAGAGTTATTAGAAAAATGCTTCCCCATAAGAATAGCATTAGCTCGCGAGCGTTTCCTCGAGCGAGGACAGGGGCTTAAGCGTCATCATGTACGCTAATGGCGCCTGGTGCATGTAAAATCCGTCGTGGGTGCAAAGTCCTCCAAGTTACCTGTGAATTATACCTCTGGAGGTGCCTTGCCAGGTGAAGGTCTCGTCATCTGATCAAGGCTCTAAATTACGAGACCATCTTGCGAAGCCATTTACGGTTCAAACAACAGGATGTACCATTAATTAACAGGCGAAACAAAGTATGCTCAACGACAAGCAAGTACTGCAGAAATGATGGCATGCGTAGCAAAGAAATCAGGTTTATTGCCGCTACGCGGCAATTAGGCGGTCGACAGCCCCGATACCAGGTATCTAACCCGTTAAGCTGAGATAACTCGGCAGTAGGGGCCTGGCCATCGGTTAGAAAGAAAGAAAAAAGGGGCTTAAGCGTCCAAAGCAATGATTTTGTTCAGCACTTCTACTAATGATCATTTCTGTGAAAACTATTATGTATTAAACAAGTTTTTTTTTTTTTTTTTTTTTTTTCACATTATAGATTTCTGAGCGAAATAAATACCTTTTATCTATATTTTACCTATCTAGTACTGGAATTATCATGATAGTGAAAAAGGGGGAGAGTTGATGAAGACAGACTAAATTCGGCCATAAATGTTCAAATTTTCTATTTTTTTTTTTTTTTTTTTTTTTTTTTTTTCAAACATTGAAGGGGGAGCCTTTTCCTGCATTCCCTGCGTACACTCGTGATTATTCAAGTACTGCATAAATTATTCTAATGATTGTAAGATTTGTACACTTCATTTCCGAACATAAAATTGAATTTTTGAAATAAGAGCACTTATTAGCATTACACATAACCGCAGACGTTACATATACTAAAATGGCAAAACAAAACAAAAAAAGCAAAACAAAAAAATAAATAAATTTAGACATAAATAAATTAGAAACTACAATGATGACTGTTAATATGAATGGAAAAACATAGATTTATGTAAAAGGTGTTTTAAATTCTCGTGCACTTTAAGTCCTACTAACCAACTACCTTGGATCACCTAGGCCAATTACAAGAACCTTAAATATTCTAAAGTCAAATATTGAATGTTATTTTTTTCCAAACGAATGTAGAGATGGGGTGTGGGGAGGGCAATGTCTTCAGCAGAATGTTGATTTGACTTTATAATTTTGAATAAAAATATTTTCGAACGAACATTATATTGTTAGCAGTGTATAATCTTGAATTTGTATGATTTTTCCTTTTTAAATGAAAATCCATCCAATCGAAGCTCGAGTCGATTTCCCACTTCCTTCAGTAGAGTATACCGCCGGTGCTATTCATGTTCCTGTCTGATTTTTCAAGCTAACCGTTAATTTGTATTTATTTTCTGACATTTAGGATAAAACTTTCAATTTTGACCAAAAAGAAAAAAATCTTGATAAAATAAATAATGGAAATGCGCACAATCCCTCATACATATATTTTTTATTTATTAACGCAAAATGATATTCAAATCACATATTTCTTAATTGGGAAACGATATCTTGAGATAATTTGCACCGAGAGAAAATATATGTTTGGCGAATCTTTGAAATCACTTCAAAAAAAATTTTGAACAGTAAATATTAATATTTTCACACCAGATATATTATTAGAATCTGAAAAATACCATAAATGTATGCACAGTTTTTTTTTTTTTTTTTTTTTTTTTTTAACGTTTGAAACTTAAGAGAAATGCAAAACTTGAAAACTGACACGAATCACTGCCAAATAAAACAATTTTTTGAAATAGTAATTAAAAATACCATTGAAATCGTTTTTCTTTCTTTATTTATTATTATTTATTTATTTATTTGTAATTTACCGGGATCTCATTATATCCCAATTTGAAAATACAGAAAAAATCAAACGTTACGTTTTTTGTCAGTGGGTAGGACTGCTTGGGGAAACACACAAGCATGATCTCGAGGAATAAAAGATCGCCATTTTGCGATGATCATTAAGGGTTTTAATTAATATTTCGGGTAATTAACAAAAAATAAAAAAAATGAGTGTCAGAAGCACGGTGCATCTACAATCATCGATCCTTATCCAAATTTTCAGATCTCTATGTACGATAGATTTTCTTTGCCATCGCCAACACATGCAAATGCAAAGTAAAAACAAACTTCTTTCTTTTAGATGCAATCTATTGTATTGTTATTGCATTAAATTATTTTCTCCGACATAATGGAATTTTACCATAACGCAGGATTCTGATACAGAGTGCTTTCATTTACACAGATTTTACTGTGTTACGAATTTTATTTACATAGCTGCCATCCTTCTTTACTTTTCAAGTAATTTCAGCATGTTTAACAAACAGAAATTTATTTATTTAATGAAATTAAGTGCGAGCTTTAAAGAAACAAGATATATTTTATTAAATAAATTTCTTGGTTCAAAAAACTCCTAAAGAATGGCAACTATACATTTATAAATAGTTTTTTTTTTTGGGGGGGGGGGGGATAAAGTTTTATTTTTACAGGCGATTGGATGGGGGGGGGGTGTAGGGGGCCGAATGCAGTTCTGCACACAGGCGTCGAATATACTGCTGGCACGCCCCTGATATAAAATTTTCTTCGATGGTACTTTAAAATGCCGTCGGTGCATAAAAGGTTGAACGACAGTGAAGGTAATTGAAATAGTAATTCAACGAAAGTAATACATAACAAAGTCAATAATTATCATTAGAACTGAACTTTTATCGAGGAAGAAATGTCACGAAATAGTTTTTACTAATTCCAAACAATAAAATTCGTGATACATTTCTATTGCAAATGTTCTATAAATGGGCAGAAAAGTTTATCGTTTGGAAATATTTGCGTAAAAAAATCTTGGTGATAGTTTTATCCGTGACAAACGTTTAAACTTAAAAACCTTTAAACAATACAAAGCATGCAAAATCTATACAATGAATATAAAACATTACAGAAAAGTCGGTTGTAATGTATTTTAATGATGTTATGTTATTTCAAACATATTTAAATTGACAGACATTAAAAACAGATTTTTAATGCCAAAACCAAGGCCGAAACCGAATTTCGATGATTTTTCTATTTTTGACCGAAAATGATAATGAAAACAAAAATGTCCAAGATTTTTTTAAAGAAATTAAATTGTATGCATTAAAATAATTAATACATACATAAATATACATAATTAATAATTAATTACACATTTATTAAATATGCATAATGTTTAATTAATTATGCGTACCCTTATATTATAAAAAAAAAGTAACAATTTGGAAAAGGACCAACGAAACTCTGGGTAGATACCGCAGAGGGTAGGGCCCGGTTCTGACGTCAAACGCCGCCTAGTTTCTCGCCAACTTAGCGATATCACTAATATTTCGACAAGTTCCCACAGATATCCAATAAAAACCAATAAGGTTTGCTTGCACAAAAACAAGAAATTGAGACATTTTAATGCAACAAAAATTAATATTAGCTTATGAAATGAATAGAGCTTAAGAGGATTATTTACATTATTTTTGAGTACAAATACTAACTATTTACAAAATTCGTAACAATGTATTTCTATGAAATATACTTATCTAAACTTCTTATACAAATAAATCCGTATGCTAAAATTATAGAACTTATAAATTTGATGACAAGCGAAGATATAACAAATCAACAACTTCGGAATTTGCATTCATAATTGAATCAAAAGATAATTAATTGTATTCCATGTGTTGTGAATCTTAAAATTTATTCAAGACTAGAAGATGGCCGCGAGAACACTATTATCAATCAAGCCTCACATCACATAGATCCCATGACATTTCCAATTTTATTTCCTCATGGCGATCTAGGATGGACATACAATACGTTGTCAAAAAAAAAAAAAAAAAAAAAAAAAAAAAAAAAAAAAAAAAAAGGTAAAAAGATTATGTTTTTACAGTACTTTGGATATCGTTTAGTACGACAGAAAAATTATTTTAACACTTTACTCAACTCTGTGTACTTATTTCATTTTCGATTAGCTTCATCAAAGACGAAAACTAACATTGTATATTTTAACAGCGGCTCATTTGGCTTTAAAAATCTCCAATCAAAAGAAAATGAATGAAAACCCGTTTACAGGAAGATCACCATTTTTCTTTTAAATCATAATTCAATATGTTTTAAGTGGATGAAATTAGCCTGCTTTTAGAATCTGGGGTGTGTGAAGGGGGGTTGACCAGCGTAGCTCGGAGGGAACAGAAAAAAAAAGGTAAGCCAAAAAAGGTAAGAAGATTACACTTTTACAGTACTTTGGACATCGTTTAGCACTGCAGAAAAACTGTTTCAACTCTTTAATTAACCCTGTTTACTTAATTCTTTTTTACATTAGCTTATTTTAAAAAAAATAATTTTTCTTAATCACAGACGAAAACAGACATTGTACCTCTTAACAGAGGCTTATTTGACCTTAAAAAACTCCAATCAAAGGAAAATGAATTGAAACCCTTTTACAGGGAGATCACCACTTTTCTTTTAAATTATAATTCAATCATTTTAAAACTGATGAAATTAGCGTGCTTTTAGAATCTGGGGTATCTGTATGGGGGTTGGCTCAGCGTAGCTCGTAGGGGGAAGAGCCTCCTGGTTTATTAAAAATACATAACTTTTAGTTAATTATACGTGTGTCCCAAGCTGGCTGGCTGTGTCTTAGACCCAAAACTTTTTATTTTCATATAAATTAATCGTAATAAATTCATCGACAACACAGAAAGATTTTCTAGTCATACGAATTTTATTTAATTAAAAAATAGTTCAGTTTTATGTGCACGCATTCCAATTTATTTTTTATAATTATTTTTCTAAATGGTGATGTGTTATGCTGGAACTTTCTTTAAGAGAATTCGAAACACTTCCGTGGTTTCAAACTGAAATTTATCTACTACTGTTATGTTTGCAACTTTTAATGAGCATGTGAAAAAGTTTAGTTATAATGTTTTATAATTTGCATTCACATCTTGAGCCAGTCATGACTGATATAATTATAAACAACGAAGTTTGTACCAATAAATAGTCTCATTTGAGTTGATAAAGTTCACATTGATGAGTAATGTTAAAAATTTCTGAAGAAAGGAACAAGGTTTTTGTAATACTGATGATTTCGGTCGAGTTTCTGTCTGACCGAATTTCCAGTCGCATTTCTGTCAAAAAACAAATTTTCGTCGAAACTCAAATTTTGGCCTGGAAACGAAAACGGAACCGAATTTTCGGTCGATCTCTAATTCTTTCATTTTAACCAAAATCCATCAAATCGCTAGGTAGAGTTAAAATTGAAAGGCATATTCCGAAAGATCGTATCCTTACGTCTAAATTCAATTCGAAAAAAATTTTGCAGTTAACCCTTTGAAAAAAATAAAATAAAAATAAAAATAAATAAAAAATATCGTTTTTCCTAAAAACCCTTCCCTCTTATTACAACCTCCAGGGCAAAATTTTAGAGGTATCAACAAACCAAAAATATTTTCTTAAAGCTACATCCTTCTTCTAGTCTAAGATGCAATCACTTTATAAAATAAAAAATTTAACCTTTTTAATACGCCGGCGAACGCAGGTCACTTCGCACCTCACGGAGGTTATATTTTTTCTTACTCTAAAAGTAAACTAAACGTTCATATTTTAACAATCTTTTTAGAACATTAAAATAGAACAGATTTAAATCCCCTAGAAAAAAAATTGAAACATTCGGATCGGTAGAAATATTTTATTTTTAAATAAAATGTTTGAAAATTTTGACGAAATTATTCAAGACCTGAATGTTTTGTCGTAGTTTTACTCTCTTTCGCTGCGCATAGACTCCAAAAATAAAATTACACAGAAAATAAAATACCAAATTGCATCTACTTTAAATTCAATATTTTTTCGCAATTTTTTTTATTTAAAATATAATTTCTGACTCAGTCAAGTTAAAGATATAAAATAATGTAATTTTGAGATTCATTTAAGATTATTATCACGGGCTCGGCAACGCCAGGCGAGTCAGCTAATAACTAAATAATTTTCTAAATGTAAATTATAAAAGAAAAACTTTGTTAAAAGTTTTCAAGGGTGCATTTGATAGTTTGGAATTGAAATTAAGCGGTTTGAATTATCTGCCTCCATCTTCTTCAAAGGGTTAAGACATGGGCTATAGTAGTTTAAGGCGATATATGTTACAGCGATTCGATAAGACTTTGCGTAAGCGGAAAGTAAAGCAATGAAACATTAATCGCTCTTATATTTAGCCAGTTTTCCCTTCAGGCCATCACATACAAACAACGTTCGAAATTTAACTAAACTCGAGTTTTTCTTCAGAAAGAGAAAGAAAGACGAGACTTCCAGTTTTTTTTTTATATTGAAGAAAAGAAATCTAAAAATATTCTTCAAATGTATCTGATAGCGAATTTGTATTTAGGAATTGAATTTCATCGCTGACGGAAATACGTTCTCGTAAATGCATAGTTTTGGAATAATAACACAATATAAGTATAGTAGTGGTAGTAGTTGCAGGGCCAAATTTAAGGGCTGGGCATGTGGGGCATAGTCACAGAGCCACAAAATTTAGGAACCTTAAGTACGAAGATAGAATTTATAAACCTGCAGTAGAATTTTATGTTATATTATAATAAATGTGACTGTACTAGATCATTTTTGGAGTTTTGTTCATCTGACGAAACTCTATTGGTCTTTGTCGTCTGTCACAAAGTCCGTACACAAAAACTATATAAGTCAGAGAATTTAAATTTTGTGTACTTGCAGCTGAATACCTCTTCTCACACAACAAATCATAAAATTTTGAAAAAGACCATTATTTTAATTAAAATATATTTTTACTATCATCAGTTCATTTTTGTTGTTGTTTTTTTTTTCTAATTGTTAAGCGCAAGTTTAAATAGATATAAAAATTATTATGCATGTAACATAAATTAATGGTTTAAATAAATCACGTGAAAAACGCGCTTATTTGTTTCTATTATGCGGTTTTTGAGGAAGCCCTTCTATAAATATTATTATACTAATATTATTATAAATATTAGTTAAATATAAAAATTTTAAATAAGATAATCGATATTTTCCAGGAGGCGCATTCCTAAATATAATGGTGCTGCCATTTATGCAAGGAATGATTAATTTTCTATAGATAATTTTCGCTTGGTAATTTAATGATAAAGTGATTTGAAGGAGATATTAAATAAAACCCTCTATGTGATCTGAGATCATACTTACCCACTTATTTTCCCTTCAAGCGTGTAATCTCTTTTGTAAATCGTTAAGCTGATATTATTTAATGATTTTGATATTTGTGATTATATCATTCATCTTTGATATTATCTAATCTTATCATTTTAAAAAGCAGATTAAGAGTAGGATCTAAAATACTTTTATTCCGATTTTATTGTTTATTGGTGTATTCTGATCATGATGCTCTTATGCTAGTATACAGGAATTTGACATTCTGCTACTAAAAATTTGGAAAAACACTCGTTTATGGCAGTAGAAAGTATATAATATAAAAAAATATGTGCATGAAAAATATTTCGGTTCAATCCTTACTGCCTACTGTACACAGTGTTGCCAGTTGGCTACATTTCTTTAATTCAGATTTTACAATTGGCACCCTTTTTTTGAAGTATTAAAATTCCCCTTGTTTCCGCCTTAATTAATATGCCATTAAATAAGATAAATTTTCACATTTAAAAAAGCGGCGCCAATCAAGAAAGCTGAATTTTTAAAAAAGTAGACCATTGGCAACATTGACCGAACACTTGGGGGGTTATTGTTTCGTGTGCCCCAAATACCCAAATTCATAGCCTGGTCCTGTATATATAGCTGTAGTAGTAATAATAGTAATAATAGTAATATAGTAGTTGTAGCACTATCCCTATATATATATATATATGTAGAAGTGGGGCGGACGAAAAACGGGTGTTGGAAATAAATCACAGTTCCAATATTTCACTGAGTGAATATTTAATAAAAAAACTTCTTGATTATATAACTGGTACATATGAAATCACAATTCTAGGCTAAATAAACTATAAAATGAACAGAAACATAACTGATTAAAGTTAATATGGGTATCAACAGATCCCTTTCACAAAGTTCTTGGTCGGAAACTCGTTCCGATAAAAACACGGGCGTAAGCCGGCCACATCTGCTCAGCACCGCAGATGGAAGGCATTCTCTCTGCAAAATCTCCGAACGTTCACACTTTACTTATTGCACTTAGCTTGCAAATATTTTCCTGGGATGGGCATTTGAACTTCGCCCAGTTATTGAAACTATGCACATGCATTGTCAGTCGAAGTCTTGTGGTTTCTGGGGCTAAATTACCTCTACATCTCGTCCATCCTGACCTATCTGTGACCTCACAGAGCTTAATACCAACTGTAAGCTCCAGATCAGACTCATTACGACTTTCATAAAAATAGTGGAATCACAAAACACACACTAAAATTCCATATTAAATCACTGAAAAACTAATAATAATAATAAAAAGTCTGGTGCTAGTCCAAGTGTTCATAAGCTATTAAAAGTTTTTTTTTCTTTAGACACAGTTCAGTTTTTTTTTTCTCTTGCATAAAATAATGTCTAAAAAATAACGTTAAATGGATGTACTTGGAGTTATAAAACACTATATGGCGCTACATAAACAAATAAACAAAAAAAAAAAAAAAACGCATAAAAGAAATACTTGAAAAGCATCATATTTTAGGGTGTAGAAACCCATGGTTTCATGCAGTCAGCTGCAGTTGATATCACTCTTGGACCCTCTTGGAAGCCCACTTTTTCGACATCGTATCTGTCATTGCTTTTGATTTTGATCACTTTGTAAGGACCAAAATATTTAATTTTTAATTTCATGCCGACCCCAAATTGGGTTCTTTTTATGGCAACTAGATCACCAACTTTATAACACCTTGCCTTTTTCCGCTTACGATTAAAACTTTTACTATTTTCTTCCTGGATTTTTAGAATGTTTTGCTTAGCAATATTTCTATTGTTAAGTCTTTCTTCCATGAACGCGTTTTCATGTTCCTCATCAATAATTCGTTTAATATTTAAATCCTCCTTATCCCTTAATTTTACTCCTGTTAATAACTCAAAAGGGGTATACTGAGTGCTACGCGAAATCGTACTGTTCATTATTCGTTGTACGGTTGGCACATATTTATACCATTTCGTCGGATCATCGATGGATAATTTACTCAGGATATTTATGAGTATTTTCTGTGATCGCTCTGCCTGGCCGTTTCCCCTCGGTATACCTGTCGTAATTAAGACGTGTTCTATCTTTTCATCTTCAAGATACTCCTTAAATTCATTTGAAGTAAAAGCGGCTCCACGATCGCTAATTATACGTTCTGGATTTCCAAATATGGCTTGTTGGATTTTTAATTTCGAAATCACTTCCTTAGCGGAAGTTGTTTTGACAGGATAAAACCACACAAATTTTGTGAAAGCGTCCACTACAGAGAAAATAAAATTATAATTTTTGTTTGTCGAAGGTAGCGGACCTAAATGATCGATATGATAAGTTTGAAGTGGCGAATCTTGTTTAGGGATGGGATTTAGCAATCCTTCACCTTTACCTTGTTTCCTGTTGCATAGTATGCACTCAATACAATTTCCTATCACGTTTTCGATCTGTTTTCGAAGGTTAGGGATATAATAATCCTGTTTCACGATCGCTTCAGTTTTAGCAACAGCATAATGTCCCTTATTGTGAATTTCACGAATAATTTCCCTTTGCATGCTTTCTGGTACCATAATTAATTCTCTATCGTTTTCATATTTATACACAATATTTCGCCTAACAAAATAATCATTACTTTCGTTTTTTTCAACTAATGTTTTTATAGTTTGAATGTAATCATCTTCGTTTTGCGCTTTAGTCAATTTTGCAGTAAGTTCATCCTGTGAACGCGTTAAAGTTAAAACCGTGTTACGACTCAATGCATCGACATGTTTCATTTGATTTCCGGCTCTGTGAACAATTTGGTAGTCAAATTCTTGAAGAAATAATGCCCACCGCGCAACTTTAGGTGTAAGATCTTTTTTCTCTAAGGTTTTTTGAAAAGCAGAACAATCGGTTATTATTTTAAATTTATTTCCTAACAAATAAGTTCGAAATTTCTTTAATGCTTCGATGACAGCAAGTGCTTCGAGCTCATAACTACTATATTTCGCTTGAGCGGGCGTTGTTTTCTTGCTCATGAAATGAACTGGATGTAAATTTCCGTAATCATCTTTTTGTAACAAGATTGCTCCGAAACCTAAACTACTCGCATCCGTATGTAATTCCGTTTCCGCCCCCTTTCTAAATATGTGTAATATTGGTTTACTAGACAGTTTATTTTTTAAAATTTGGAAAGCTTCTTTTTGACTTGGTCCGAAATTGAATTCATTTTCCATTTTTAAAAGATCACTCAAAGGTCTAGCAATTCTAGCATAATCAGCGATATACTTCCTGAAATATCCGGTAAGTCCCAAAAAACTCTGGAGTTGCTTTTTATCTTTTGGTTCAGGAAATTTTGTAACAGCTATAACATGTGTTTCGGAAGGTCGAATTGTTCCATTCTCAATTACGTATCCTAAGAATTCGATTTTTCTCTTCAAAAACTGACATTTAGGAAAATTAAACTCGAGGCCATACTCTGATGCTACCTGAAACACACGTTTCAATTTAGAAAGCGCCTCTTCTTCAGTCTGCGCAGGGACAATTATATCGTCTAAGTACACGGAAATCGTTCTATCTCTTATTAATTCTTTAAGGCATGCATATATGTAACGTTGGAAAAATTGTGGAGCGACATTTAATCCGAATGGCATTACATTGTACTCGAATTGTTGATTATTCGTAACAAACGAAGTAAACTTTTTACTATCCTCATCAACCTCTACGTGAAAAAATCCATTTTTCAAATCTAATGTACTGAACACCTTACTCTGTCCAATCTCATCTAAAATATCATCTATTACCGGAAGGGGATAATTATCTCTAATTATCTTTTTGTTAAGTTTTCTATAATCTACGCATAATCGGTAGTCCCCATTTTTCTTTTTCGCTAAAACAATTGGTGCAGCATAATTTGAACAACTTTCTCTTATAATACCCTTATCAAGCCAATCTCCTATTTGTGTATCAACAAATTCTTGTTCAGCAATCGCTAATCGCCTCGGTCTTTGTACTACTGGTATGTCATCGCTTAACACTATCTTAACTTTCAAGTCAACACTTTTCGTTTTCTCAGGATTATAATTCGTAATCAAATTAATTAATTCTTTCCTTAAACCGCAGTCGGCAATATGCGTCACATCGATTTCATTTACATTAACCGCATTAGCTATTTCTGCTAAGCAAACAGATTCGGGTTCATGAGAATCATCTAAAGAATTTTCAGTCATGGGCGTGTTTGAAGAATTCAACCGCAAATCTGGGTTAGGCTTGGGAACCTCTTCAACATCTAACCGCAAGTCAGATTTGACCGTGAGAATGTTTTTAACATCTTTGACCGCGCCTATCTTTGGAATTTCTAAGGGTATCTTTGTAACAACGTTTACACTGTAACTTTTTTCATCGTTCCGCTTACCTGTTACTTTTAAGACATTGTTTGATATTTCGAAATTTAATTTATTCAAACAGTTATTTCCGAGAAGCATTTCATATTTTAAATCCTGCAAAACGTACACATCGCAATTTACACTAACATCATCAATTTTTATATTAGTATTGAAAAAACCTGAAGGAATTACTCCATCACCACTAATACCTGTCAATTTCACATCATTCTTACTTAAATTAGGCCTTCCCAAAATTCTATAAAGTTCATTGTTTATCATTGTCACATCTGACCCACTATCAACAAAACAATTTACGCGTTTCCCTTTAATTTCAATACTTTTAACAATTTTATCCGACGGACAAAATTTGTTACTCATGGCGTTCACCGCTTTCGTATTATTTAAACCATAGTGATTACTTTTATTTCCATCCATTCTGCGAGGACACTGATTCGATTTATGAGAGACAAATTCATTGCAATAAAAACATTTAGTTTTGAAAGGGTTATAATTATTCCTTACTCCGTTCTTGTTGTTTTGGGAAAAATTGTTCTTCCGGCCAAAACTTTTGTTCTCTATGTTCTGAGAAAAACGTTTACTATCGCTATTTTTTACTTCCGAATTCTTCCTAACAATATTACGGGCCGCCTCATAATCATCAAGTCTACTTATAAAATCTGAGACCTTTGTAAACTTAGGCAAGTCATCAATAAAATGCTCCCTTACTTCCGATGGTAATTTTTTCCTTATTTGCTCAATAACTAGAAGGTTTTTTAAATCTTCAAAAGACGAAATGTTCAGACCTGTCAACCATTGTTCTAAAAAATTCGTAAGTTCAAATGAATAATCGCGATACGAGGCCGAACTTTCTTTCCTATGGGCAAAAAATTTCTGTCGAAATTGTTCCGCACTAAGCTTGAATCTTTTCAATAATAACTGTTTAACATAATCATAATCATTCGAGAGTTCCTCATTTTCGCGACCTATTATGTTAACTATTTCTAATGGTAACAGACCTAGCAAATAAGTTACCCAATTCTCCTTTTCTACCCCTAATCGTTTTATTTGTCTTTCGAACAACGTGAGATATATACTAATTTCTTCATTGGTATCATACCTCGCGATTAATTTTAAAACATCAGGAGTTTTCATTCCGGCGTTAAGCGTCATTTCGGATTTGTTTTTTGCACTGAGTTCTAGCTCTAATTTTTTTAATTCATATGCTTTTTTTTCGTTTTCCTCTATTTCTTTATTTTTATCTTGTTCTAACCGTTCGCTAACGAGACCGTCTAATAAGTTTTTGACTAAATCTTCATTATAACCGTCCGATTTGGTTATTATGTCGGCTAACTGAACTTTTGTCGCGCTTTCCTCAGCACTCAGCCCCAATTCATTTAACACTGACAATAAGTCTATTTTCTTTGCTCTTACCAAATATGCCATTATTCCTACAAAAACTCTATCAAATATACTAAAATATCTTATAAAAATATTATAAATATATAAGCAAAATTATTTTCTATTCATAAACTCACATTACAAAACAAAATTCTTTAATGTTTAAAATAAAAGCAAGATGCTATAAGTTTTATATTTAATTACCATTTATGGGAAAAAACCACTTACTTCATTGTGGATATCCTCTGTTCTCACATACAAAAATAATACAAAATATATTAATAACTTCAAACAAATATATATAATAATTATGAAAACATTCAATATAGATTGATCAATATCTCAATAGATCAATATCTCAATACATATCTGTATATGTTAAAAAATATAAGCCCTAAAAAAATGCACCGGGCTTGAAAAACTTAAAATACTAGGACATTTCAGCCCTGTATCACTTGGCTTCAAAAAAAATTTCACTCGCGCGAAAATCGCCTCGCAAAAAAAAATCACAGCGAGGGTTCTTGAAAAATAAAACATGCACCCAGTACGCACAATTAATCGGTTGGTAAAAAAATAGTACTTAGCTGGTAAAAAAAAAAACACACTACCAGCTTTCGTTGCAGAAAAAAACCCCACAAATTCGTTGCACAAAAAATCCTAAATTCGTTGCACAAATAATCACTCGCGCAACTCGTAAAAAAAAATGCACTACGAGTTGTTTCTTGTGGCACCGCAACAACACTGTTTTCTTCCCGAACACCGGTGGAAGCAGCTAAATGACTCTTTCTTTTCTTCGTAAAAACAGCGACGATTCCAGCAATCATTGGAGTAGCAGGGAATATCCAATTTTATCACCGAGCAGAAGTCCACTGGTTAATCCCGGTCGAGCCCCCAAAATTTGTAGAAGTGGGGCGGACGAAAAACGGGTGTTGGAAATAAATCACAGTTCCAATATTTCACTGAGTGAATATTTAATAAAAAAAAACTTCTTGATTATATAACTGGTACATATGAAATCACAATTCTAGGCTAAATAAACTATAAAATGAACAGAAACATAACTGATTAAAGTTAATATGGGTATCAACCGATCCCTTTCACAAAGTTCTTGGTCGGAAACTCGTTCCGATAAAAACACGGGCGTAAGCCGGCCACATCTGCTCAGCACCGCAGATGGAAGGCATTCTCTCTGCAAAATCTCCGAACGTTCACACTTTACTTATTGCACTTAGCTTGCAAATATTTTCCTGGGATGGGCATTTGAACTTCGCCCAGTTATTGAAACTATGCACATGCATTGTCAGTCGAAGTCTTGTGGTTTCTGGGGCTAAATTACCTCTACATATATATATATATATATATATATATATATATATATATATATATATATATATATATATATATATATATATATATATATATATATATATATATATATATATATATGTGACATTTTAAAGTTAGGAGCCAGAAACATCATCGCCAGGGTCCCCGTTCTTTGCACAGAAGTCATGGCCAGCGAGGGAAAAAATAAATAAATGTAGAATATCCAATAAATCACTCATTGGTGGCTGTAAGTTTATTTATTCAACTGTAGTCATTATAGAGGGAAAAACTCCTTTTTGCAAACGATCTTTTACCGAAATGTCCAAAAAATATTCCATCATTTACTTCAATCAGCCGTACTCATCGACGAAAGAACTCCAGAATCTCTCCCCTTCTCATCTCGAGACTTCCACCTTTAAAACTAAAAAGAAAATTCTAGAACTTTCTGTAATCTCAAACCGTCATCCTTTTATGTAAACAGAATTCTTGTCCAGATACGAGACTATTTTACACAGACGATAAATTTATTTTTAAAAAAAATATTATTTAACCAATTTATAATCGACTCATAATTTCTTAGGCAGACGATTTTTATAATTGATTAATTTTAAGAGAAAAAGAAAAGAAATGAATTTATTAATGCACACATCAAAGGTTGACGGCGGAAAAATAAATAAATAGATAAAATAAAATAATGATATTTTTTGAAAGGTATGGTTTTGGAATAAATTTAATAAGATTTTCTTAAAAAGGGTTGATAAAAACATAGAAGAAATCAGTTTTATTTGGAATATTAAGAAATAAAGTTTTAATTAAGAATATTTTTAATTTAGAGCCATCTTTTAAAATAAATGTTTGGAAATGTTTTTGGAATAATGTTTTTTAAGGCAAATTAAGAATTTATATCGTCTGCATACAGATTAACAGATTAGATCTAGAAACAAGATTTTAATTTAATAATTTGAAGTAAGTACGGAACATTATTATAAGAAAATTAAGGTAGTATAAAGGTTAGTTTTGGCGAAAAATTTTTAAATTTGTAATATTATCCCCCTCCCCGAAAATTTGTATGAAATTGATAGTTAAATAAAACTACAAGTTCAGACAACAGAAATATAATAATTTAGAAAAGTCAAATTTTGGAATAAAATTGTCAAACCCAGGAAGCCAAGAGATGGAAGAAAAGAAAATTAACGCAATATAAAAATATTAGCGATTAAAATAATATATTTAAGAGAAAATTAATCTGAATTAAATTTAGGTAGGAGCATTTCCCTGAAAGAGATACAATGCTGTTACAATATCACTTACTATTTGTAAGTGCATAGGAGATAATACATACAATAACAGTAAATAAGTTATAAATATAAATAAGCAAGAGATAAAAAATATAATAAAAACAATAACAATTCGTTCTCATGGAAGTTTAAATAATTACAATAACTTAATGCATAGGTTATTTTAAATAAAGTTCTTCAAATGAAAAAAGTCTTTCCATTGTGTATAAAAGTCTTTTCCAATGTTCACTGAATACAGTCTCTTTAATTAAAGATCTCCAAATCTAGTTTAATCTTTGTTTTTTTATGTTATGTTGGATCCAATATCTTTTAACAATCAATCAAATTTTTCTTTCAATAATATATCAATTTTTTTAATAATAAATAGCATCACTCTCAATATCAATAATAAATAATATAGAAAAATTTAAATAATAATAATAACAACAATAATAAGTAGTATAATAAGACTCCATATCCTAATATTTTTCAATAAGAGTATAATTAATACTAAACTTCATTATAGAAATCATAATAACAATAATAATAGTAATACAAGAGTATAATCAAAAGAAAATATCACTATTTGTTTATTATTGATAGGGAAAATATTGGTTGAGGATAAAAATAATTACATAACAACTAAATAATTTTCTTATCTTCTAATAGCATAAGAAAGTATTTTTTGCTAGCCGAAAGTATAAATAAAAAAAAAATCATAATAATTCCAAAATCCAAATTAAATTAAATCTAACTATTTAGAAAATGGACTCTCAACCAGTATTTCCTTACAATAATTCCTCTCTGATACTCTTTTACAAAATTGTCAAATTTGGTTATAAGTTTTCAAATGCCAAATGTAGAATAATGTTTTATCTACACATGGTTTATAAACTTTAATAATAAAATACAATAGGAATAAAAGGTGTCATTCTTAATTGAGAAATGGAAATAAAAGTACTTTGCTTTTTTTGAAAAACTTTTAATATCTGTAGTTTTCACAATCACTGAAAATCACATATTATGTTATAGGTTTGACTAGAATCATCAGATTTTATAACTGTTATAACATAAATATCTGCTGAATAAGTAGAATAATACTAATGTCAATAAATGAGTAAATATAGTTAGACTTAAATACACTTAAAATTAATTTATCAACATCAATTTGAAAGCCTTTACAATCAAAATGCACACCTTATGCCTGCATAAGGAGCCCAATTTAATCCCAAAAACTCCCAAAAACAAGTAATATTCTTGTTGCGCACCAAGAACATACCTGCTAATTTTGAAAATTATGGTGATAAAATATTTAAAGAATAAGAATTAAAATTTAATCTACTGTCTTGACTTTAGTTTGATCTAGTGATTGTGATTGTATTTGAGGTTTTGTTTGTTTTTTGGGTTGCTCATGAAACAGTTTAAAATCTTCTGGTGAAAAATAGGGTCTTAATTTAGAAACATGCACAATAACGGAATTCTGTCCTGTCTCATAATTAAATTTATCTATTTCATAAGTAACATCAGAAAGTTTATTTATAATTTTGTATGGTCCAGAGAAAGTAGGTTCTAATTTTCGAGTGTTAGGGTATTTAAATTCTTCATAAATTACAGAGTCTTGTATTTTTAATGGGCATTCGACAAAATTTCGATCATAGAGTCTTTTACTTTTAAGGTGAAATTCATGAGTTCGCGCTTTCGCAATTTTGAGGGCTTTGTCTACTGGTGTTGTATACATTTTAACTGCCTCACACAAAACCATTACCCACCATTTTTTTTTTTTTTTTTTTTTTTTTTTTTTTTTTAATCTGAATCAGAATTATCGAGAAATTGTGATTATTTTTAGCTGTTAACATTAACCAGAAATTTTTTCTAATAAAAATAGAAATTGTAAATATCATAGTTATACCTTAAATTGGGATCAACTTTTAATTCTATTATTTTATAGATCATAAACATTTTCAAAAATTTTAATTATAGGTAATTCCTTACTTAAAATCACAAAATTTACTGAAAAAATTAATCATATTTATCAGTCAAAATTCCAGCAACAGCCTTGCACAGTTCCATATTTCTTACTGAATTTTAATAAATTATAAGAATCCGGGAACCAAAGCTCACTGTAACCAGAAATTCTAACAAATAAAATGAAAAACATAAATGTTAACTTAATTTTCAGCTCAAATGTCTAGTTGTAGGAACATTATCATGAAAATACTGCATTCTGAGAATAGTTCTTGATAACAAACAAATATCAATAAAATAGAAAATGTACTTTTTTTAAAAATAACTTTAGCTTCTAAATTCTTTTATACTTCATAATTATTACAAACTTGCCTTTAATCGTGCATAAAAATATCATAACTGTCTTAATAATTAACAGTAATTGTCTAAGAATATCATACTCTTCAATTTAATCCTTAAGAACAAAAATGTTTAAATCTCCAACACATAATAATGATAATAATAATGCTCATAAATAGGCAAGTAAATAAAATTCACAGACAAATAATCAAATAAATAAACCTGACAAACAGAGAATAATTAATTTAAATAAATACATAAAAAGTATACAAATAATAATATTCAAAACACTACGAAAAAAAAATCTCACCGAAATCCTATGGGTCTCAACTATCTCGAAAAAATATTTTTCTGTTCACCAATTAACAAGAAATGGTCTTGTAATTATTATTATTTTTTTCTTCTTTTTCATCATAAGAGGACTACTTTTTATCGACCAAAGCACTTTACAGGAACAATTCTTCTGTTTTTGTCACTCCAGAAATCATGAGACTATGGCAGTTTTTGCTTAAGAACACATCCAATAATGACGGGCAAATTATTCAGCGATCCACAGTTTTTATTATCACTTCGTTCCATAGCCAGTTTCTTTAAAAACGTAAAAAGGCAGCGCAGGCATAAAACATCCTGTCGACTCTAAAAAAGACTGTGACATTTTAAAGTTAGGAGCCAGAAACATCATCGCCAGGGTCCCCGTTCTTTGCACAGAAGTCATGGCCAGCGAGGGAAAAAATAAATAAATGTAGAATATCCAATAAATCACTCACTGGTGGCTGTAAGTTTATTTATTCAACTGTAGTCATTATAGAGGGAAAAACTCCTTTTTGCAAACGATCTTTTACCGAAATGTCCAAAAAATATTCCATCATTTACTTCAATCAGCCGTACTCATCGACGAAAGAACTCCAGAATCTCTCCCCTTCTCATCTCGAGACTTCCACCTTTAAAACTAAAAAGAAAATTCTAGAACTTTCTGTAATCTCAAACCGTCATCCTTTTATGTAAACAGAATTCTTGTCCAGATACGAGACTATTTTACACAGACGATAAATTTATTTTAAAAAAAATATTATTTAACCAATTTATAATCGACTCATAATTTCTTAGGCAGACGATTTTTATAATTGATTAATTTTAAGAGAAAAAGAAAAGAAATGAATTTATTAATGCACACATCAAAGGTTGACGGCGGAAAAATAAATAAATAGATAAAATAAAATAATGATATTTTTTGAAAGGTATGGTTTTGGAATAAATTTAATAAGATTTTCTTAAAAAGGGTTGATAAAAACATAGAAGAAATCAGTTTTATTTGGAATATTAAGAAATAAAGTTTTAATTAAGAATATTTTTAATTTAAAGCCATCTTTTAAAATAAATGTTTGGAAATGTTTTTGGAATAATGTTTTTTAAGGCAAATTAAGAATTTATATCGTCTGCATACAGATTAACAGATTAGATCTAGAAACAAGATTTTAATTTAATAATTTGAAGTAAGTACGGAACATTATTATAAGAAAATTAAGGTAGTATAAAGGTTAGTTTTGGCGAAAAATTTTTTAATTTGTAATATATATATAAGTAACGATTTGGAAATGGACCAATGAAAATCTGCGTAGATACAGCAAGGGACGGGGCCCAATTCTGTCGCCAACTTGGCGATAAATCGCCAACTTTGACAACAAAAATTAAGTACTAAAATTGACTCCAACTTGGCAATATCTCTAATAGTTCGCGAAGTTCCCATAGATATCCAATGAAAATCAACAGTTTTATTGCTTGCAGAAAATCAACAAATTGAGACATTTTAATGAAACAAAAACTAATAATAGCTTATGAATAGAGCTCAATGGGATTATTTACATTATTTTTTTAGTACAAATATTAACTATTTACAAAATCCGTAAAAATATATCTATTTGAAATATATTTATGTGAACTTCTCAGACAAATAAATCCATATGCTAAAAATTATAGTTGCTGTTAAATGTTGGATGAATTAACTAGAATAGATGAGCAAGGATATTTTAAAATTTTGTAGCTTATAAATTTGATGACAACTGAATATATAACAAATCAACAATTTCGAAAATTGCTTTCATAATTGAATCAAAAGATAACTGTATTCCACAGCGGCTAATTTGGCTTTATAAAACTCAAATCAAAGAAAAATGAATGGAAATCCATTTATACGGAGATCACCATTGTATTTTTAAATTATAATTCAAAATTTTTAAAAGCCGATGAAATTAGCGTGCTTTCAGAATCTCGAATGTCTGAACGGGGGTTAGCGAGCGTAGCTCGTAGGGGCAGAGCCCCCTAGTAGCACTAAAAATAATAAAAAAAATTAGATTTTAACACTTCCCAACGTAATTATAATTTATTTATATATTCTGTTCTTCCGGCTTCTGCCTGGCCGTGCTCTAACACTGAAAAAAAATGGGTTCGCAAAGTTGAATAAAAAGTACTCAATTTTAAATAGGTCATATACTCAAAATCGCTCCGATCCCATCCTGACCTGCACAATTGAAGGGTCATAAGGGGGAAAAAACATGGATCATGAAGGAGATCATAAGGGGGAAAAAACATTCTCCTCCTTTATTATTTTTAAATTTTATTTATTTATTTATTTATATTTTACTTCAAAATCGAGTTTGACCGCACAGAATTGCATGGATCCTACTTCGACATAATCTGAGATCGGGTATTTTTTAAAGATTTTTTTTTTCTATCAAATGTGACCCCCCCCCCCTCTATTAATTAGGAAAAACAGAAATTTCCAAAACTTTTCATTTCTATAAAAAACCTCCCGATCTCAAAGAGTGAATGTAGAAAAGATTAAAGGAAAAAAAAAAATGTGAAATTTTGATTTTTTTGGGATATTGAAATTTTTCATTGAAAACAATTCAGAATTTCAAGAGATAAATTCATTTTCGATTGGACAATAAAGGATTTTCCTTGTAAAGTTGTAAAAGTTTAAATATTAAGTTAATTTTTATGTAATTATATGCAGGGCTCACATCGTTCCTTAAATTTTCACACGTTGCTGCCAGTATTTTAAATCAAAAATCTGTATGGAAGGTCCATTTAACATATGCAATAGAATTATACAATAAATATTACCGTTTAAAAATTGTGATAGGAAAGTACAAAAATTTTAGGAACGGTGCGAACCCTGTATGTGTCATTTCTTGGCATATGTACGCCAGGATAATGACCGCGAGGACAATGACAATTTCATCTTAAAACATTTTATTACATTCTTGTTTTTATTTTTTATTTTTAGGTTTAAAATTTTAATTTTGTTTAAAGAAACATGTTTTCCATATAGTAGCTCAAATTCAATGCAATGTTCAGTTTTATTTGCTAATTTATGGTAGCCAGGAGAATGGCATAATAAAAATCTGCTCAGTTTTTTACAAAATACATTATTTTCAAAGAAATATCTGAAAGATCTTACTGGTAGGTATGATTTTATTATTTCTGAATTGAATTATGTCAAAATTAAGAACTAATTTGCAGTGCCATATTTATGCCTCATAAAAATCTAAAATGAGCAGACTAGGAAAATAGCATTCATTTTCTGTGATAATCATGTTTTAACCATGGAAATTATTTGTAAAACACAGAATTTGTTACCTTCCTCATACATGTGTTTTATAAGGTATGAATGTTAACAAAAAATTAAACAAACAAACAAACAAAACTAGAAAAAGATATTTGTACAGTATAACGGAAGATCCTTTACTTTGGACATATCGCAGTATGACACGCCAAGAAAAGGACAATCTGAAATTTTAACTCTTTCTATTGCTTTATTCGTATATTTAGAAATCTAATATCTCTTGAAAATACTTCTAATAATACTTTTTATTCGAATGCAAAAAAATAATTTTCATCATATAACATTTAATAGGAATTTTTTGGGCGGACAGCAATTTTCGTATTTTGTGGTATTCTCCTACATGTACATACACATCAATATACCATATACAGAACTGTACAAAATAATTCGGATATTTTTCCGACTGTATTTGATAATTGCTTAAATTGTGTTTTCAAATGTTTTATGAATTTTCCATAAATTATATGTTATGCATGTCAACACTTTGCGGGCAGGAAAAATTCATTGCTTAAGTGTCGAAATTAATGACTGACACCGGAATTTGAAAACAACTTTATCTGTAAATATGAAAACGTTATATTTCACGCATTCAATAAACTGTAATTTTTTTAAACAAAATTCCGGTGCCAATGTGGCGTTTGGGAATTAAAATTAAGTGGTATATCTATGAAACCACTGCGCCGCAAGGGGTTAAGGACTTATTTCTCCTTATTAACCGGTGAAGTTTTATTACTGTGAATGTGTTGAAGAGTCTTATAATTTATGTTTTACGCATGATTTCCCTTTCTTGTTTAATCAAAGACTCGTTTATGGTAAAATATCATAAATGGTTTTTTTGTAACATACGATTTCTAAATGTTTTAAAATAGTTGTTCGATCGTATTTATGCTTTGTAATTTTGGCAATGACTTTTATCGCCTGCTTTTGTTTATACGAATTAATAGAATGTTTTTGCAAATAACGTAGCCATGAGCGGCAGAGTTGTGATTTATTAAATAAAGTAAGAGTTTTTTAAATCTGTGTTTTATTGAGTTTATGAGTGTATAATAATAAGCTATCGACAATAGTAAAAAATTAAAAATCTGTTTTACGAAAATTCAAAATGTTTCTCTCTTTGATATTAAAAAAAAAAAAAAAAAAAAATGGAGATAATGATCTAGCTAAAAATGCGTACGATATTTTGTTTCTGTTTCTTTTTTGATTGTTTGTATGTTCGTTTTAAAGAAACGTTGTGAGATTATTTAAGTTAACGCGACTGAAAGATGTACATTACGTAAGCGGAAAGTATAGAAATGAGACAATAATCGTTCTTATATTTAGCCAGCTTTTTCCCTTTAGGCTAAAACTTTCAAACAACGTTCGAAACTTAAATTTTTCTACCGAAAGAGAAAAAGAGACGAGACTTCCAGGTTTTTTTTCTTTCTTTCTTTTTTAAATGCTGAAGAAACGAAATCTAAAAATATTTCCAAAGACATCCGACGGTGAATTTACATTAGGAATCGAATTTCATCGTTGATTGCAATACTTTCCCTGTTCCACAAAAAAAAGCGGAAGATTACGAGCTCCGCCCTGATGAAAATTTAAGGCGATCTTAAATGAGAGCATGTCCGGGATATGTAGGGCATATGGTAACCCGACTGCTAGGATTGGGCTCAAGAAGAATATTTTGATCATCCAGTTTTGAGATGCTCTCTTGGTTCTTTTCAGGGGGTCAGTGGCTGGAATTACAAAGGAAGCTAGCAGCGCTGCCGTCAAGTGTTGCAAGTAATGCTTGAAAGAGCAGAAATTAATTTATCTTCTATAACAGGAGTTCTCAGTCTATGGTACACGTACCAGTACTGGCACATAAAATTATGTTTACTGGTACGCGAAAGTGCAACATTGGTACATGAAATGAAATAAAAAATACAACATGTGAAAAAAAAAAATTCTTTCTACTTTTTTTTTATTATTATTTGTTAGTTCACAGGCTTCGTGTTGCTTACTCTCTGTTGTTACTGCTTTGACAGCGTTTTGCTTTCTCTTATTTTACTGTAATTCTGATTATAATTGGCAAATGGAATTCATGCTTCGGTAGATCTTTTACTTGACCTTTCATCCCCACTGAAAGAAAATGTTTTCTTCTATTACTGTATTGTATGTGTGTATTACTTATTTTAAGATTTTCAATCTCGCATTAATAAGCAGTTTATTTTCAGAATGTATGGAATTTCTTAAGAACTATTCGCTCATTAAATTTTCTTATGTATTTTATTATTGATATAAACATAGTATTCATATAACAAAAAAAAAAAAAAAAAAAATGCTACTTTAATTGTGTATTTTTTTTTTCTATAACAAGGAGTATTTTTGCTCTCTATTTAAATGTATTTATATTTGTCACCCAAGAATGATACAATTTGTATTTTGGTTTTTTTGTATTATATTTCAGATTTCGTTTTGGTGGTACGCAGAATTATGAACTTCTATTTAGTGGTACGTCGTTCTAAATGTTTAAGGACCCATGTTCTATAACATAGAAGTCCTCAAACTTTTGTATCTGCCTCATATTCCCTTTGAAAAGTTAAATAAACTTGACGTATCTTTTTTTTTTTCTTTTCTTATAAGTATTATTATTAGAAACGGAAATAAAGAAACGACGAATGCATAGCAATAAATGTAACTTTTGGTATCAGATTTACAAGATTTACAAATAGCAATTTTTTTTAATAAGACGGGTACAGCTACTATATTTTTTTTATGTTCGCTATTAATTTAATAAGACAAACAAAATCTTTAGCATTTAGTAAGTTTTCATATTCAGTTTTCAAAGCAATCAATGGGAGATAAGAATCTTTTACACCCAAACATATACAAGGAATAAACAGATGAGAGAGAGAAAGAAAAAAAAAAAAAAAAAAAAAAGAAAGAAACATCTATTTTTTAATAACAAATGTTTTATTTTAAGCATATTATTGACATATAACCATAAATTAATAATGTGAATTTAATTTCTAATAAGAGTTTAATACTTTAAAAACATTAACCCTTTCGCTACTGGCGTCCATGATCAAGGACATACTTTTTAGAATTTTTTTTTTATGAATTCTAATTTAATTTAAAATAATTTTACAATTTTTGTCTGCATTTTTAATCATTTCCCTACTAAAAGCAAAGATATTTAGAAATCAAACCAGTAGATAGCAGCACCTAGGAATATTTGTATAAAAATGGATAGAAACATGAGCTTGCGTCCCGGTAAGCCTTTTTAGAATCATATTACTTTGATATAATTTTATGTAAGCAGTAGCTAAATATATTTATTATTTTGTTAAGAAAACTAGAAACTTTGATTTAAGCTTATTTTGAAACTTCTAAGTATATACAATTTTGTTATAGAATTATTTAAAAACATGTGTCCATGATCATGGATAAATGCTTTCAAACGGTGTGTGTACCACTATACTGTCACTTTATGATATTGTTTGCTTTCGTTTAGTTCTTTTTGTATTTTGTTCATTTAGTGTACTCTATGTTTTATTTTTGTTGTTGTTATATCTATAAAAGAAATTATAAAAGGTAATATGAATAAAATATCGGGAAAGTAAAATTGCGTATGATTTTATATTATATCAAGGAACAACCACTGAAATAAAAAAAGATCTACAAAGCAGATTTGGTCAGGCAGCAGCAGTTGTTATGCATTTGAGTAAGAGAATAATCACCGAGAAAACACAGTTATATTTTGATACTAACTTTTCATCTTATGATTTATTGCAGATTTTGAGAAGTCATAAAATATTAGCAGCTTTGTACAGCAAGAGTGAATAGATTTGAAAATCCACCTTTCATTCCGGAGAAAGCAGTAAAAAAAAGGGAAGGGGTTTTATAGAAAAGCTATAAGGACAACGATATTGTACTTGTTAGATGGTATGATAACAAAAGTGTGTATATTGCAAGTAACTTTTGGGGTAAAGGCAACACTGATGTTGCTAAACGATGGGACAAAAATTCTAAGCAATACATTGATGTGATTCGACCAGAAGTTGTGAAGAAATATAATGAATCAATGGTGTGATGTAGAATCACATATAGTATTCTTAAATTTTACATTTTTCTAAATTACAGTTAAACTAATCTTTAATTAAATAGCTATTTTATCTTAACGTTTATTTTCGATTCCACAATAACTTTCCGTTCAAAAGAAAAGAAAGAAAAACATCTAGCATCTGCCTTATTACTGAAAAACGGCTATCAGATAAAGAGAATTCATTAAGATGCGTATTTCACCCTTGCTGGAAACAAATAAAAAAAGAATAAAGTTCGAATGTGTTTGCGGTCAGTGAAATTTCATTTTCCTCTCTGCGTAATTTTAAGTATAACTTATTCGTTGCATATGAGTCTTTTTATGTACATAATGGTTGTTATGTCTTTTGAGAACATTTTCCCAAAATATGCTCCTAACGTACGAATTGGCAGTCGGATTCCTTTTTGGCGTATTTTTTAGGACTGCTGTTTTCTGGTTGCCCTGCTATTAAATTCAAAATCCTTTTATTGTTTAAGCGTAACAGACAATTTTGCGGAAATGATATCAGTCATTTTTCATATGCTTAATATCGCCAATGGTGTGATGCCAATGTGTGAATTTTTCAGTGAGGAATTAAATTGCCTCCCTCTCACTTCATGAACTCAGTCATGTGAAGACTGTTTTCTTAAAAAATGCGTTCAGGCACCATCCCTAACTTTTCTGTATGAAACCCTTAAATTTTGAAGTTTACTGCAAATAAATAATTTTTCGTAAAGAGCATTTATTGTCTTAAGCGATCATAGCCTATAACTAGCGAATGCATTTTTAAAAAGAACCTGTCAACATACTTTAAATTACAGATCTACTATATAAATGGTAGCAGTTGATAAGATGGATTTTCTAATTGGCTTGTACAGAATTTTTATTCGATCAAGAGAATGGACACTTCGCCTTACATTTCATGCAGTATAAATATATGTAATAGTTGGCTTGAATATAAAAGAGATGCCACTGAGTGTAATATTCCAAAAAGAGAAATTATGGATTTGTTCCACTTCAGAATGACAATAGCAAACTATCTAGTGAAAGCTGGAAAACCATCAGCATCAAGAAAACGTGGTAGACCAAGTAAAACCAAAGACATGCCAGAAAATTCCCAACATGATATTTCACGCAAAAGCACAGAAGTAAGACCTTATAAGGCAATACAACTCGATGCAGTAGATCATATCCCTATCCATAACGTCTGCAAGGAAGCAGGCTGCTGTAAAAGAAAACAGTGCAAAGGGAAATCACATTTTAGGTGTGAAAAATGCCAAATTCATTTATGTTTGAGTAAAGAATGCAATTGTTTCAAAGAATTCCACTTAAAGACATAGTAATTACAGCATTTGAAATTTAAACAGTATTTTGTAATAATGAAATAAAATTTGTTTTTCCACCAACAGTGTCTTTTCATTATAGTCTACCCTACACCCATTGAATACAAATGTCCTTGATTAAGGACATTCTCTAATAAAAAAAATTATGGTCATGAAAAATATTTTAGGTGGTTTTTAGCTTATTAGGACCCTTATTAACAATATGTAAAATTTTCATAATTTTTATTTCATTTTTAAAGTGTTGGTACTGAAAGGGTTAAAGCAAAAGAGTACGTCAGCAAGTAATAACTTAACCCATTCAAGGGCGGTGGCTAGAGGGTCTAGCCACCTATTTTTAATTCCAAAATTTACAAATGGCACCAGCAATATTTGAATAAAATTTTGCTTTTGTAATGAAAGTGCAAAATATCGGATTTTTATTTTCTAAAAAATTCGTTTGAATATTCTGGTGTCAGTCTGTTAATTAATCTTTTTACGAACAGAATTCTTTTGCCCCTGAAAGGGTTAAATCAGAAATATATACGCAAGAAAGTAAACAGCGAATGTCAATAATAAAAGGGGCGTCGCCATGGGAGATTATGGGAAGGAGTCTCCTCCCACCAATATTTGTGAACTAAGGAAATTTTAGCTTAGAGTTGGGGAAATTCTAGATTTTTGAAAGACTAGTTCTTTAAAAAAAAAAAATAATAGTAAAATAAAGTGGGATTTAAAAAAAAATAGTTTTGGTAACTTGTTTTCTGAGAGCTGTAATCAAAAAACTGTTCAATAATACTTAAAAAAAAAAAAAAAAAACAGACAGACAGACTTAATTTGTCATTGTATTTCTCTGCTCCATGAAAATATACAATCACCATATCTTATTTTCTATACTCCTGTCAATCAATAATTGACTCTGATCCATATCACTTATTTCCTCCAAAACTTTGTCCCGTACTCAACAGTTTTAAAATTAGGTCGGTGTTTCTTATTAAGAGTCACTGACGGGTCATTCCATGTCAATTCAACCAATTTTTTCACGATTTGTAACCCGATCGACAGGGATTTGGATGAAACTTTGTGTACATACTAATTCTATCATAAAATGATTCCATCAGAAAATTTTCCTTCCCAGACCAAGTTTGTGAGATTATGGGGGGTCCAATTCTTGGGTTTTCCTCAAATCGCACACTTCTGAGACTGTATTTTGAGATTGCAGTTCCATATTCAAAAAATTGTTTCTCTGGATCTAAAACATGAATCATCTTAAAAATATCAATGTAAGAATATAAACAAATTCAGATTTTAATAAAAAATATTTAAAAATTTTATTTGTAATATTTAGGATAAATAAAGTCATGCAAAGTTGAGAGTTATGATTATTTTTTCAAATTTTTGTGATTTCACAAAAAAGGCTGAGCACAAAAAAAACAAATGAAATTTGTTAATATTACTGAATTCATGCTTTTTCGTTTTTGCAAAGAGTTTGCAAATTTATATTTATTTCTGAAAAAAATTCAAAGTATTGCTGATATTACTGGTAATCACAGTCTTTTTTTCCAAATGCATTTATGCATTAATCAAGCTTTTGATAATATTAAATCTGGCTAAACCTGAAATAAAACTTTCTTATTTTATGATTTTGGTGTGAATTAGTTGTGCACCTTTTATGAGGCAAGTTCATTGAAAATTTTTGAAAAAATACATTTCATTTTTATACTGAATATTTAATCATACATTATTGATTATTAACTTGAGCTTTGCTTTTAACCTTTACACGGGGGCTCGGACAATATCTGTCCGACAATATAGGCAAAGCCGGACAAATGCTGCTGGAGCTCCCATGTACAGGTTAATATTTTAATAATTTAAAAAAATTATTTAAAAATTTATTATATTAGTTTATTACTTATTTTAATATTTTATTATATTGTAAGCATTCTTTATAATTTCGATTGTATTATTTAATTACATTCAAATTAAAATTTTAAAAATGTAGGGAGTCTACTGTGTTCTGTTTTTCACGATTTTAGCGATAGCTGTATCTCTCGAGAACGAATAAATGGCCATTTAATTTTGGTTGCAGAGACAATTTTCTTTATACATAAGAAAGTTTTGTAAAACCTACTAATTTCCTATACTTCATTGTGATTTATTTTTATAAGACAAGGAAATTTAATGTAAGTTAAAAAAAAAAAAAAAAAAAAAAAAAAAAAAGACTTGCAGTTCCTACTCAAACGAAAAATCGGGAAGTGATTTTATTTTAAACCAGTTAAAATTACGTATGACTCACTTTCTAAGTGTTTCTTAGAATAAATGCCATTTAACAGTTTGATGACCTTTAAACAAGCTATTAATACAGGTTGAAATTAGTCTGATGAGTAAAATAAATAATAACGCACGTGTGTTGAGCAAACCGCTTATATTGACGCTGACTGATACCGGAAAAATGTTCATTAACCCCTTAACTGGTTAATTCTTTCCGTTCAATAAATTGAAAAAAAATGGATTCACACCACTATCATTTAAATAAAATATTCGTAATATTTAGTCCAAACATTTTCGCCTTTAAATAGTATGGATTATTAAAAAAAATAGTGGTGTCAAAAAACTTTAAATGATAAATTAAGCAAATTCGTCTTGCCCGAACGCCTTTCGGGCAAATCAGTTAAGGGGTTAACGTTGTTGTTAAGTTAATGTTGTTAAGTTTATTGTAACTATTTTTATTTTCATTGTATAACTACTAGTATACAATTATTATAGACGATATACTAAAGACGAAAAACTGTCAAAAATGGTATTTTTCATCGATTCTTTGTAATTCTATCTTAGCAGGAATTACTGTATTCCTTAACCCTTTCCGGCACATTGTGCCCGGTCTGGGATACTTAATTTTAATTCCAAACATGCAAATGACACCAATAATATTTTAGTAAAATTTTGCTTTTACAATAAAAGCCTAAAATAAGGAATTCAGAATATCTAAAAAATTCGTTTGTGAATTCCGGTGTCAGTCGATATTTTCTCATTTTACTAACAGATTTTACCCGTGCCGGAAAGGGTTAATACAGTAAAACATGTCAAAATGTAACCTGTATACAGCGAAATTTTCAGGAATACTGGAAAATTTTCAAGATTTGGCAAACACAATTATAAGCAACGTTGTGTCTGCTGAAGAAAAAATATGTCTAAAACAAAAATTTTACAGTTTCTTTTTTTTAATTCTGTTTTAGAAGTTTTACTATATTAATTGCAGTAAACCTGCTTGCTAAAATGGAATAACAAGGTACTTAAGAAAGATAGTGTTCTACGCAGTTTCTGTCTTGCACTGTAAAAAACAAGTTGGAAATTGCACGTGAAGCGTAGCAAATTAGGTGCGTTCGAACGATAACGAAGTTTTAAAAATATTACGTTCATATATCAATCTCATAACATTGTAAATAGTGAACTACAATTAAAACGCTCATCAAACAATGTTCTGCTTATACCATTATGTAATGGAATACTTTTGTGTGGCCTTGTAAATCAATAACAAATGTTCTTTGCACCACAAATTATGTAAGATGTATATTATAATATGTACTTTATAGTTGCATATAAATTTTATTAAGTTCGCATGAGTGTAACACGATTAAAATGCATTTGAAACATTTTTCCCCATTGACCGTAATGTAATGGAATACTTTTGATTGTCCCTGTAATTGATCTATGCATCCGATTTTCATAAAATTTGTAATAACTCGAAAATATTATGCAATAATTATGTATTTTAAATTTCAAACGTATAGAATATATTTGAAACTTTTTCCCCATTGACCATAATGTAATTGAATACTTTTGATTGTCCCTGTAATTGATCTATGCACACGATTATCAAAAAATTTGAAATAACTCGACAGAATTATGTAATAATTGCGTATTTTAAATTTCAAACGATTAAAATGCATTTGAAACATTTTTTCCCATTGACTGTAATGTAATGGAATACTTTTGATTGTCCCTGTAATTGATCTATTCATCCGAGTTTCATAAAATTTGAAATAACTCGAAAAAATTATGTAATAATTATGTATTTTAAATTTCAAACGTATAGAATATATTTGAAACTTTTTCCCCATTGACCATAATGTAATTGAATACTTTTGATTGCCCCTGTAATTGATCTATGCACACGATTATCAAAAAATTTGAAATAACACGACAGAATTATGTAATAATTGCGTATTTTAAATTTCAAACGATTAAAATGCATTTGAAACTTTTTTCCCCATTGACCGTAATGTAATGGAATACTTTTGATCGTCCCTGTAATTGATCTATCCATCCGATTCTCATAAAATTTGAAATGACTCGACAAAAATATCTAATATTTATGTATTTTAAATTTCAAACGATTCGGTTGGGTAGTTTTTGCGTTGTTATATGCGGACAGACGGACGGACAGACGGACGGACGGACAGACGGACGGACAGACGGACGGACTGAACGACAACTATAGGTGCTACGTATTATATAATTACGAACGCACCTAAAAAAGGACGATTTTACGGAAATTGTACTAATAATCGGTAAGCCAATACAATTTACTGTTCCTTAACCGAAAAATTTCCCTAAATTTCAGAATTTTTCCCGTTTTTTTCGGGATTTTTTCTGGAATTTACGGAATTTTTTTCGTTTAAAAACACTAAATTGCACTGGCGTCCCGATTATTAATAAATTTTCCGTAAAATTGTCCGTTTATTTTTTATTATTTTATTTATTTATTTTTTTTTTTTTTTTTTACAAGGTAGTAGGTAACATCGTAATTGCCTTGTAATTATTGTTTAGTGTTGCTTATTGTAATTGCCTTGTATTCTTTTCCACTGTAGCAAATTTCACTGGATGTTTAAATTTTTTACACAATAACATTAAAAGAATTATATAGGTAGAATGATTATTTTCAACCATATTGCTGTATTTCAACAATACACGAGGATGGTTCGTAAAAAAACTTGCATTTGGCTGTAAATAAAAAACCGCATAGAAAAAAAATATTCCATTATATACTTCTTAACCCTTAAATGCTCAGGATAGAACGCGTCCCAAAAAATGCGCAATTCAAAGAATCAGAATTTATACCTGAAAATCTAAATAGTAAACTTTTCTTTATTTAATTACGAATGGTCTGTCATTAAGTAAAGTGAAAATTGCTCTTTTAAATTTCTGGTGAGAATTCGGAATATGTGAATAAAACCCCCAATAAATCGGGAACACTTATGGTATCGAAAATGATACAATATGCATTTAAGGGTTAAAGCAACATATTTTCGCTATTTTTCAACATTAGTTGCCAGCCATTTAAGTTTAAGCATTTGTCATAATGTTTCACTAACTTTCAAATTCCTTCTTCGTAAAGTTATGCCGCATGGAATACGTAGCCAGCCTTTTATGCCTTTTTTAACACGTCAAGTATCACGTCAGTCATCGATAACTGACACTAATACAGAACTTTCCCTTTAGATCGCGTCAGTCACCGGTGACTGATAGTCTAAAATATTATATAAAACTAAAGATAATATATTGTTTTAAATAATTACTGAAAATTTATATGAAACTTTTATTTATTACAGGGTTATAGTTTCTTAATAATTACTTAAAATAATATATGTTAGTTTTATATCATATTTTACATTGTCAGTCACCGATGACTGAGGCGGCATTTGGCTGCGATTTAATTTTATGTAAGACGTGCAAAGAAGAATCACTTATTTTCGATGCTGTTCTTTTTTTTTTTTTTTATGAAGAAAAAATAAATGGATGTTTGAAGTAAAATGAAAAGGCTCTTTCAAAGCACTAGTTTAAAGTGAAAGAAAACATATAAAATGTTTAAAAATATATTTTGAGTTATAAAGAATGTTTTTGTGTTGCATATTGAAATATAGTAATATCCTAACTTCAGTTTCATCTTGTTCGGAGAATAGAAATGCTTTTGATGCTTCAAAACAATTAAAATTTAGCATAATTAATAGTAGATGGCAGCACTATAAAATTCTTTTGGAATATCCATAGAATAATCCGTAGAATAATCCCCGGTTGTCCGAAAAGCATGGGACCAAAGCATTTTCGATTAACAGGGGCTTCCATCAATGGCGGATCTAAGGGAGCAGTGACGTAGCTACGAGGAGGGGGGGGGGGGGGCGACCGCTCCGGGCGCCGAGGCTAAGGGGCGCCAAATTCAGAGAGGTTTAAATCGAAAGTATCTTACATATAAACACATTACACAAAAATTGTTGACTTTTAATTTTTTTTTTATGTATGTTAGTGTATTCTTTAGTAAAATATTTTGTTACAACCAATTAATGATGAAAAGAAAAATTCATGTAAATATTTCTAGGGGTGGTTCAACAGAATCGCTAACGAAGATGCAATGTTTCAAGATGTTTCTGAATTGAAACGCAAAATGATTAAATAGGGGCGCCAAATTCAGAAGAGCTTTAAACCGAAATCATTTCGCATATTTTGAAAATGAATAACAATTGTTGACTTCTTTTGTATGTGTGTGAATGTTTTGAAGAAATTCGGGGAAGGTGGAAGGAATGCCAAAATTCATAATTGTCAATCGCTGATGGAGGCTTTTAACTGTCTAGCCTGAAGTACATAAATTAAAAAGCCGATTGGAGACTTGACATTACATTTCTGGTATCAAGAACATTCATTTTTCATTTGTAGCTGGCTGACCCGTCCATCGATTTTTCCAAATGAACCGTGAATGATTAAAACCTTTATTCAAATTTGAATATTAATAATAATAAATCTTTCAAAATGAACCTGTGGGATGGGTCTCCAGTGTCTTCGGCAGCATAGAACGGGTGTGCTACGCAGCAAAGAACCAACCATTAAAAACATGCATTCAAATTTATTTTTGTCAAAATGAATCTCCGGAATGGTAGTGCGCTGTCTATGTCACCATGTAGAAGGCGTACTGCGCACGTGCAAGAACATCTAGTGATAATCGTAAAATCAATTGAAAGAAAGAAAATCCCCTTGAAATAGGTCCCATGAAATCTCAGCTAAAAATGCCCCTGGTGGTGGAAGATAGAACTAAAACCTGCAAGAAAATCTAAATCCAAGTTGAATAAGAAAAACCCAGTGGAAATTGAGTCCAATGAACCCGCGATAAGAATATGTCATCTTCACATGAAGATGGAGCTAAAAAATTCAAGAAAATCTTAAGCTAATTTTCAAGAATCAGTACCTGTTGAAATCTATATTGTAGAATCTGACAAAAAAGGGGCTTAAAAGTTCGATAGTCATCATACTTTAAAATTTAAATAAAGGGAAGAAACTGTTGTGGACGGACTCTTAACTCCTATCACTTCACTCTATTCACATAAACATACAAGCAATTTTCAATAAAATTGATAAAATACTTTTAAATTATGATTTTAGCATTCGATAGTGTTTAATAATTAAGTTGGTTGTCTGCATGTTATATAATCTTTTATCAATCGAATTCCGAAAACTAGTGGAGTGTTCGGACGAATATATATATATATATATAGTTCTGTTTTAAATGAATGTTCATTTCTGTACGTTTCTCTCGTATGCAGGGCTGCCACAAGTGATTATTATTTTTTTAATTCTAATTGGTACCATTTTCCGAAAACAGAAATCCTTACACACACTTTAATAACATTTACAATAGAAATAAACATCAATATTTATATTAGAAAAATACTTGTGCGAACAGAATACAAAAATAGTCGACTGTGGCAGCTTTTGCATATGCGGTCTCTCTCTTTTGTATACTGTCGCCGTCAATTAAAAAGAAAAAAAGTTACCGAACGATTTTCAAAAAAAATTATGTATTTTATATATATGTGTGTGTGCTTTGAAATTTTCAAATTGAAATCTTAATTAGTTTTTTTTTTCTTTTTTCGCTGATAAATGAAAAATTTTAATTTCTTTCGACTGAGAAATTGAATTCAGATGAGTGTGAGATTTTTGCCATTTTGTAGGGAAAAATCGCATTTTTGATGAATTTTTAATTGAATTTCTCGACTACGAGAAAAATGAAGATAAAAGAAAATAAAAATCTTGAGTCTCACATGCATTAGGATAGAATTTGCCTTGTACTACCCTCACCAAAATTTCAGAGTTGTATGTGTAGTAGATATTTTTAGTTCTCTCCGTCATACACACGGACACACATAGATTGTTTTTCACGCTGATTTTTGCTTTTCTTAGCATTCCATATAAATATTTAACATGAAAGCTCCCTTAAACCAATGCAAAAAGTATTTTGCTGAAAGAATAACAAGAAAAGGTACAGGGTTCGTTGATTTAAATTAGCTTGATTTTAATCATGATTTAGATCACGATTTAAATCAATTGATTTTTTTTAAATCATTGATTTAAGTCAATTTTTCTTTTAAGTTATTTTTCAATAAATTTAAGATGTAAACAAACATAATAATGTGCTTTAATATAATTTAGTTATATATAACATATATATAATCAAGCAACTTTCAGAAACATAAAACTTAAGTTTTGTCAAAAAGTAAGATAAATGTAAAGTTTAGGGGGGGGGGGGAATGCCTTCAAATTTAATTTTAATCAAATTATAAAATAATCTTGCAAGAGTAAAAAATCTAAGCAGAAATATTAAATATTTGATTATTTACTTATAAGTATTTACAAAAATTTCTGCAAGTTGAGGTAAAATAAAATTGTACAGCTTTATGTGCTGTACTTTAGTGAGGCCTGTTATAATAAGATTTGAGCAAAATCTGAACCGTCATTTATTTATTTATTATTATTTTAATTTAATATAATTGATATCAGCCCTTTAGAATAATGGAAGGTATTTTTGTTAAAGTTGTGGAAAAGGCTGATACTAAAAAACTTAGGAAATTAATGATCAACTAGCTTTTCACTGCAATAGATTTATCTCCTTCAGTAGAACAAATGTTTTTTGCCTTTGGTTTGGTACTTCCAGAAATTAGAAGTCAACTGATAAAACTGATAAATCACTGCCATCGAAATATTCAAGACCAGAGGACACAAATTGTGATGCATTCACTAATCGACCAACTTCTCATCAGTGTTGGAATTCACAGCAAAAAATTTTGACTAGCAATTTTCTTTTACTTTATTTGTGGAATATCATCTTATAAACAATGAACTTACTGATTAATTTATGACTAATTACTTCTTAAACTTACTGATGAGAATTTGGAATCTCCCAATAAAAATTCAGTCAGATGCAGCAACACTGTAGCATTCTTTCTTTGGTTGAATTTTTATTTAGGGATTCAAAGTTCTCATTAGTAAGTTTAAAAGTTTATTATTTTACAAGATGATAGATATTCCACAAATAAAATAAAATTGCTATTCAAATTTTTCTTGTGTAAATACCAACTCTACTGAGAAGTCAGTCGATTAATGATGACACCTTAATTTGTGTCCTGGCCTTAAATATTTTGGTCGCAGCAACTAAATTCATTTTTCTCAGACAGCACTTTAAAAAACAACAGTTAAAAACTTAGTTTGCTTCCATTTTTTTTTTAATTATGTGCTGCAGATATTTTTATTTTAATTAAAATACTGAAGGTTGAATTAATTTTTGACATCTGATTTGTAGTTTTTCATGCATTTTGTGTAATCAAGATTTTTTCATAGCTTGAAATTTTACCTTGAAAAAATATGAATCATTTATGTAAATTGTGTAATATTAATAATAGGTGATATTTACATGCATGTCTATGTATGTAAAATTTATATATTTTTTAATTAAACAAAAAGGTCATATAAAATAATAATAATGTGTGACATTTAAAAAAAAATTTAAAAAATCTGATTTAAATAAAAAAAATCCGATTTAAATAAAAAAGTCCATTATTTTGATTTTTATTAAAAAAATCAAAAAAAAATCACGAACCCTGAAAAGGTATTATTTCTTCTTTACTGGAAACTCCATTTTTCCGTCAAATTGTCAATATGAGAAAACTAAATAATGAAATGTGAGCGACTTACCCCAAATTTTTCCTACTTAAATCGTATTTAAAAAAAAAGTAGGACTTTTCAGTATTTCTAGTACGACCATTACAAACGTCTGTTTTCGTCGTTTTAAAAGTTCAATCTATTTTAGAATATATTTAAATTCAGCGCATATGCATTAGAGAAAACTACATCTATGTAAATTATGGGAATGACTGAGAGATCAATGGAATAAAATAATTTGACTCGGGAACCTCTTTGGACCGAACTCTTTCGTCATTGCATCTTACAATAATCTCCATGAGTAGTAAGCCGCGCCGTATGTGCGGCGGAAGTGACGTCACAGGGGGGCGTGGCCTAAACCGGAAGTGACGTCATCAGGATGACGTCTTGTTAGACGAGGGTCGGTTGAGTTGTTTTTGGCTGAGAGCTCCCACCTGTCAATCAAAAAGGGGCGTGGCAGGGGGCGTGTTCACCTGTAAAAAGGAGCGTGTCTACCTGTCAATCAAAAGGGGGGCGTGTCCGGAAATGGCGTCACGAGTGGAGTTGAGTTGTTTTCCTGCTGGATGTTTCGGTTTCGGTTTTCGTCTGCTATAAGACGAGGTTTTTGGTTTCGGTTTCGATGTTCGTCTGCTACAGGACAGGGAGTTAAAAGTTGAGTTGTTTGGGGGGTTTCGATTTTCGGCAGCTATAAGCTGGAGGTTTTAGATTCGGTTTTCGTCTGCTACAAGCCATGGGGTTCAAGGTTGAGTTGTTTTTTTGGTTTTGTTTTTAAGAGTTTCTTTTTTGAAAATGGCAACTTCTAAAGTTGGACTTGTAATATTTTTGATAGTTTGCAGACCACGTGTTCTATGACGTCATAGTTTCATGTCAGAAAACGTACGTTCATGTCTGGACGGTGAATCACGTGGTCAATGACGATTTGGAACACATAATGAGTATAATTAATTAAGCAAAATAGAAATATTAATTTTTCAGAGGGGAAAAGACGAATTTAAATAAATTTTATTAGTTTTACACTAGTTTTAATAATAATTTTAAGAGGAAAAAACGAATTTAAACAAATTTTATTAGTTTTACACTTATTTTTTCTCATTTCCAACACGGATATATCAATTTTAACAGAAGAATTAAACGTGTATTTTAGTTTTAACAACAGAAAAGTAATAAGTATCATTAATTAGACAAAAATATATATCGATTTTTCAAGAAAAGACAATTTTTTTACATAAATTTTCAACTTTGAAATACATTTGACAAATTTTTTTTACTTTTACACTATTTTAATAATAATTTTAAGAGGAAAAAACGAATTTAAACAAATTTTTTATTAGTTTTACACTATTTTTTTCTCATCTCCAACACGGATATATCAATTTAACAGATGGACGGTGAATCACGTGGTCAATGACGATTTGGAACACATAATGAGTATAATTAATTAAGCAAAATAGAAATATTAATTTTTCAGAGGGGAAAAGACGAATTTAAATAAATTTTATTAGTTTTACACTAGTTTTAATAATAATTTTAAGAGGAAAAAACGAATTTAAACAAATTTTATTAGTTTTACACTTATTTTTTCTCATTTCCAACACGGATATATCAATTTTAACAGAAGAATTAAACGTGTATTTTAGTTTTAACAACAGAAAAGTAATAAGTATCATTAATTAGAAAAAATATATATCGATTTTTCAAGAAAAGACAATTTTTTTACATAAATTTTCAACTTTGAAATACATTTGACAAATTTTTTTTACTTTTACACTATTTTAATAATAATTTTAAGAGGAAAAAACGAATTTAAACAAATTTTTTATTAGTTTTACACTATTTTTTTCTCATCTCCAACACGGATATATCAATTTAACAGAAGAATTAAACATGTATTTTAGTTTTAACAACAGAAAAGTATATCATTAATTAGACAAAAAATAACTATCGATTTTTTTCAAGAAAAGACAATTTTTTACACAAATTTTCAACTTTGAAATACATTTGACAAATTTTATTAGTTTTACACTAGTTTAATAATAATTTTAAGAGGAAAAAGATGAATTTAAACAAATTTTATTAGTTTTACACTATTTTTTCTCATCTCCAACACGCATATATCAATTTTAACACAAGAATTAAACGTATATTTTAGTTTTAACAACAGAAAAGTAAAGTAATAAGTATCATTAATTAAACAAAAATAAATATCGATTTTTCAAGAAAAGACAATTTTTTACACAAATTTTTTCAACTTTGAAATACATTTGTTTACATATATTTTTACAATATATTGCAAAACTAACTATTTTTAAAAGTTTGAATGTCTTTACAAATCTTACAACAAATAGTATGCATTTTTTTATTCTAGAAAACCGAAAAAGTCACTTCTCGCTGCTTTAGATACTTGACATATTAAAACTTCTTCGAGATATTCTACCCATATTATTAATCAAATCAGGACATGATTCATCTTACGCTTCGAAAATTTCTGAATTTTTACAATACTTACTTTCATCAAACTTTATTCTTGATCCTATATGTGTTAGCAGTACAGAATTTTAACATCTGTTTTTATCAATTTATCAGAAAATTATTGAAACACACAACAATTTTCCAAATATGAATATTATCTTTACAGTTTAATAATACAAAACATACACAAATACAAAGTTTAATTTTTACAAACATTTCATATTTCAAATCAAACTATTCGAAATTTTCACAACATAAGAGCAAACATTAGACGATCTTTTTAACATTAATATTGCTTAGATCTTTTCATCATAACTTTTAACTATGGTAATTATCCATTTTTGGGTTGATTGTCGAAAACCTGTAACTGAAATTACATAAACTCAATGTAAAAAACCCTGTTCTCACACAATTTCTTGAAATTCAACAAAGAATTGACTTACTGCAATACTTATCTACATCAATCTCGACTCTCAATAGTATAGAGGTATTTTATCATTACACACTTACAACTCTTTTCAAATGTTTATCAGAAAATAAGTCAATCAAAGTCTAGTAGTTATCACACCTGTTCCTCAGAAATATTACTATCATATGAAACAATAAAGAAAATTGATAGATATTTAATATTTAATAACCTCATACACGAAATTACTGTCGAATGAGAATACTAATAATCAATAAAATCAACTGTTGAACAAAAAATAGTACAAATTACCAAAAATTTAAATGTTTTTTCTACAAAAGTTACAAAAAAATTAATGTACTAATGGCAAGTTACAGAAAGAACTAAAAAAAATTTATGAATATATTTACAAATTTATTAAAATCACACCTTTTTCTGGATTACAAACCACAATTTCTTGAAAAATTTAACACCGAATTTGTAAGATTTTAATCCTTGTATTACATACACTCAATAAATATTCAAAATTAAACAAAAAAAAAAAAAAATGTTTAGTCTCATCAATAAGCAGAAATTCTATATTAAAAGAATATTTTCATAGTAGTACTTATAAAAATGAGAGTTTACAAACTTATTTTCATAATTTTATCACATTCAAACTTAATTTTCATACAGAAAACATTAAAGAAAATTAATAGATACTTAATATTTAATAACCTCATACATGAAATTACTGTCGAATGAGAATACTAATAATCAATAAAATCAACTGTTGAACAAAAAAATAGTACAAATTACCAAAAAATTCAAATGTTTTTTCTACAAAAGTTACAAAAATTAACATATGAATGACAAATTAGAGAAATAACTAAAAAAATTAATGAACATATTTACAAATTTATTAAAATCACACCTTTTTTCTAGATTACAAACGACAATTTCTTGAAAAAATTAACACCTAATTTGTAAGATTTTAATCCTTGTATTACATACACTCAATAAATATTCAAAATTAAACAAAAAAAATAATTTTTTAGTCTCATCAATAAGCAGAAATTCTATATTAAAAGAAAATTTTCATAGTAGTACCTATAAAAATGAGAGTTTACAAACTGATTTTCATAATTTTATCATATTCAAACTTAATTTTTATACATAAAACATTATTTAATCACATTTTATACTTTCTAATTCAGTAAAATTCAATACTTTTTTAGTTTTTAACCCAATACCACAATATTTATTTACATCAAACTTGATTCTTTACCTTTTATATTTCAGTATTACACAAGTGAGATAAATACTAACTTGGAACGATTATAGAGTTGAAGTCAATTGATTCTATTCGATTTTCACCTTATACACATTGCTCCTACACGAAATTTCTTACTGCTATAATCATCTAATGTATTGAAACTAATCTACTCATAGTATTAATCAAATTATATGTTTCCTCTTGCACTTCTGAATTATTGTCCATCAAGTTGCTTAAAATATAAACACTATCTATACAGTTTTAATGAATCATCGTATACATGATTAATCTTGAGTTAGCACTTCCATAGTATTAATCAAATTATATATTTCATCTTGCACTTCTGAATTATCGTCTATCAAGGTACTTAAAATACAAATACTATCTTTACAGTTTTTAATGATGCATAGTGTACATGACTAATCTTTAGTCAGCCCTTCCATAGTATTTTAACATTTCATAACATTTCATTGAATTTTAACAGTCCATATTTCAAATAACCTATTTTCGAAAACAAACTGTGTGAATTTTACCACATAGTATGATTTGGGTTTCACACTTTTCTCAAAATTATCAGATATGTACTCCTCAGAGGAATTACTGTCATATGAATAAATGAAGAAAATTTAATTTATATTAAAAGTACACGAAATTGATTGAAATATACATGTATTTAATAAAAATAAATAAATAAGCGATTATTTATACATTAAACATTTACTGTATATATATATTTCTTTCATTATACAGATGTTTCAACAAGATGAACCAAAACAGCAGCAAACTTCAGAAATTTATGATCTGAATGATTCATCCCTAGCACATGTAGCGTTAACAAATAATATATATGTGAGAACTTATATGAGAAATACTAGAATTCGTATATGAAACGTAATAAGAGTAAATATAAAATGATTTGTCTTACTGCCTACGCTTTAACAAGTGCCTTTTTACCTATATTGTTGAAGAGAATCCTAATTGTTTCCATTTATTTTCTATTACAGATATACTCTATATGATACAAACACTTCTTAAGTAAATGGAATTTAACAGAACATACAAAAATCCATACAGGTGAAAAACCTTACACATGGGAAGATTACCAAATGCTGTTTTCAAGGAGACGTGAATCAAAAATGTACAAATCATCATATAAAACATCGTCAGTTATATGTAAACTTAGTGAAGATATACAAAAATTAGTCAGACTTTTGAAGAATTTAGAAATAAAGGAAGATATTTAGACTATTTATCCATCATATTTTCATAACACTTACCACAATATCTCAAACTTAAAATTTGGAAGACATACACACTACTGAAAAGTAATTTTGTTACCCGTGATTCTTCTAACCAGCATGAATGTATAGATATTATTTTGCAATGTATTCTTTAAATGCTTACATTAAATATTCTTTTATATGCATATACCGTTGTGTTTATTTTTCTAATACCTATTACATTAATGAAATAAATAACAGTTTAAGTGAAACGACACTCTCACAACTTAAAAAAGGCATAAGATCATACAAAAAATAAGCAGATGTATGAAAAAATATGCAATTTTACAAAATAATTTCCCTGTTTTCTAGAAATATTAACAAAAAATATTTACAATATAAAAAAAATTGCAAAAGTAAAAAGAAAAAACACAAATATAAAACAAAAAATCACAAAGTGAAAAACTCACAACAAAGTTTAAAAAAAAAAATTACAACAAAAATTTTTTACAAAAACCAAAACTTCAAAAACATTTTTTTTTACAAAAAAAATTTTTTTTTTCAAAAACATTTTTTTTACAAAAAAAAATTTTTTTCAAAAACATTTTTTACAACAAAAATTTTTTACAAAAACCAAAACTTCAAAAAACATTTTTTACAAAAAAAAATTTTTTTTCAAAAACATTTTTTACAAAAAAAAATTTTTTTCAAAAACATTTTTTTACAAAAAAAAAATTTTTTTCAAAAACATTTTTTTTTACAAAAAAAAATTTTTTTTCAAAAACATTTTTTACAAAAAAAAATTTTTTTTTCAAAATAACTTTTTACAAAAGTAAAAAAAAAATCACAAAGTGAAAAACTCACAAGAAAGTTTTTGAAAAAAAAAATTTTTTTTTGTAAAAAATGTTTTTGAAAAAAATTTTTTTTTTTTTTTGTAAAAAAAATGTTTTTGAAAAATTTTTTTTTTTTGTAAAAAAATGTTTTTGAAAAAAAATTTTTTTTGTAAAAAATGTTTTAGAAAAAAAATTTTTTTGTAAAAAATGTTTTTTGAAGTTTTGGTTTTTGTAAAAAAATTTTGTTGTAAAAAATGTTTTTGAAAAAAAAAATTTTTTTGTAAAAAAAATGTTTTTGAAAAAAAAATTTTTTTTGTAAAAAAAAATGTTTTTGAAGTTTTGGTTTTTGTAAAAAATTTTTGTTGTAATTTTTTTTTTTTAAACTTTGTTGTGAGTTTTTCACTTTGTGATTTTTTGTTTTACATTTGTGTTTTTTCTTTTTGCTTTTGCAATTTTTTTTATATTGTAAATATTTTTTGTTAATATTTCTAGAAAACAGGGAAATTATTTTGTAAAATTGCATATTTTTTCATACATCTGCTTATTTTTTGTATGATCTTATGCCTTTTTTAAGTTGTGAGAGTGTCGTTTCACTTAAACTGTTATTTATTTCATTAATGTAATAGGTATTAGAAAAATAAACACAACGGTATATGCATATAAAAGAATATTTAATGTAAGCATTTAAAGAATACATTGCAAAATAATATCTATACATTCATGCTGGTTAGAAGAATCACGGGTAACAAAATTACTTTTCAGTAGTGTGTATGTCTTCCAAATTTTAAGTTTGAGATATTGTGGTAAGTGTTATGAAAATATGATGGATAAATAGTCTAAATATCTTCCTTTATTTCTAAGTTCTTCAAAAGTCTGACTAATTTTTGTATATCTTCACTAAGTTTACATATAACTGACGATGTTTTATATGATGATTTGTACATTTTTGATTCACGTCTCCTTGAAAACAGCATTTGGTAATCTTCCCATGTGTAAGGTTTTTCACCTGTATGGATTTTTGTATGTTCTGTTAAATTCCATTTACTTAAGAAGTGTTTGTATCATATAGAGTATATCTGTAATAGAAAATAAATGGAAACAATTAGGATTCTCTTCAACAATATAGGTAAAAAGGCACTTGTTAAAGCGTAGGCAGTAAGACAAATCATTTTATATTTACTCTTATTACGTTTCATATACGAATTCTAGTATTTCTCATATAAGTTCTCACATATATATTATTCGTTAACGCTACATGTGCTAGGAATGAATCATTCGGATCATTAATTTCTGAAGTTTGCTGCTGTTTTGGTTCATCTTGTTGAAACATCTGTATAATGAAAGAAATATATATATACAGTAAAGGTTTAATGTATAAATAATCGCTTATTTATTTATTTTTATTAAATACATGTATATTTCAATCAATTTCGTGTACTTTTAATATAAATTAAATTTTCTTCATTTATTCATATGACAGTAATTCCTCTGAGGAGTACATATCTGATAATTTTGAGAAAAGTGTGAAACCCAAATCATACTATGTGGTAAAATTCACACAGTTTGTTTTCGAAAATAGGTTATTTGAAATATGGACTGTTAAAATTCAATGAAATGTTATGAAATGTTAAAATACTATGGAAGGGCTGACTAAAGATTAGTCATGTACACTATGCATCATTAAAAACTGTAAAGATAGTATTTGTATTTTAAGTACCTTGATAGACGATAATTCAGAAGTGCAAGATGAAATATATAATTTGATTAATACTATGGAAGTGCTAACTCAAGATTAATCATGTATACGATGATTCATTAAAACTGTATAGATAGTGTTTATATTTTAAGCAACTTGATGGACAATAATTCAGAAGTGCAAGAGGAAACATATAATTTGATTAATACTATGAGTAGATTAGTTTCAATACATTAGATGATTATAGCAGTAAGAAATTTCGTGTAGGAGCAATGTGTATAAGGTGAAAATCGAATAGAATCAATTGACTTCAACTCTATAATCGTTCCAAGTTAGTATTTATCTCACTTGTGTAATACTGAAATATAAAAGGTAAAGAATCAAGTTTGATGTAAATAAATATTGTGGTATTGGGTTAAAAACTAAAAAAGTATTGAATTTTACTGAATTAGAAAGTATAAAATGTGATTAAATAATGTTTTATGTATAAAAATTAAGTTTGAATATGATAAAATTATGAAAATCAGTTTGTAAACTCTCATTTTTATAGGTACTACTATGAAAATTTTCTTTTAATATAGAATTTCTGCTTATTGATGAGACTAAAAAATTATTTTTTTTGTTTAATTTTGAATATTTATTGAGTGTATGTAATACAAGGATTAAAATCTTACAAATTAGGTGTTAATTTTTTCAAGAAATTGTCGTTTGTAATCTAGAAAAAAGGTGTGATTTTAATAAATTTGTAAATATGTTCATTAATTTTTTTAGTTATTTCTCTAATTTGTCATTCATATGTTAATTTTTGTAACTTTTGTAGAAAAAAGATTTGAATTTTTTGGTAATTTGTACTATTTTTTTGTTCAACAGTTGATTTTATTGATTATTAGTATTCTCATTCGACAGTAATTTCATGTATGAGGTTATTAAATATTAAGTATCTATTAATTTTCTTTAATGTTTTCTGTATGAAAATTAAGTTTGAATGTGATAAAATTATGAAAATCAGTTTGTAAACTCTCATTTTTATAAGTACTACTATGAAAATATTCTTTTAATATAGAATTTCTGCTTATTGATGAGACTAAACATTTTTTTTTTTTTTGTTTAATTTTGAATATTTATTGAGTGTATGTAATACAAGGATTAAAATCTTACAAATTCGGTGTTAAATTTTTCAAGAAATTGTGGTTTGTAATCCAGAAAAAGGTGTGATTTTAATAAATTTGTAAATATATTCATAAATTTTTTTTAGTTCTTTCTGTAACTTGCCATTAGTACATTAATTTTTTTGTAACTTTTGTAGAAAAAACATTTAAATTTTTGGTAATTTGTACTATTTTTTGTTCAACAGTTGATTTTATTGATTATTAGTATTCTCATTCGACAGTAATTTCGTGTATGAGGTTATTAAATATTAAATATCTATCAATTTTCTTTACTGTTTCATATGATAGTAATATTTCTGAGGAACAGGTGTGATAACTACTAGACTTTGATTGACATATTTTCTGATAAACATTTGAAAAGAGTTGTAAGTGTGTAATGATAAAATACCTCTATACTATTGAGAGTCGAGATTGATGTAGATAAGTATTGCAGTAAGTCAATTCTTTGTTGAATTTCAAGAAATTGTGTGAGAACAGGGTTTTTTACATTGAGTTTATGTAATTTCAGTTACAGGTTTTCGACAATCAACCCAAAAATGGATAATTACCATAGTGAAAAGTTATGATGAAAAGATCTAAGCAATATTAATGTTAAAAAGATCGTCTAATGTTTGCTCTTATGTTGTGAAAATTTCGAATAGTTTGATTTGAAATATGAAATGTTTGTAAAAATTAAACTTTGTATTTGTGTATGTTTTGTATTATTAAACTGTAAAGATAATATTCATATTTGGAAAATTGTTGTGTGTTTCAATAATTTTCTGATAAATTGATAAAAACAGATGTTAAAATTCTGTACTGCTAACACATATAGGATCAAGAATAAAGTTTGATGAAAGTAAGTATTGTAAAAATTCAGAAATTTTCGAAGCGTAAGATGAATCATGTCCTGATTTGATTAATAATATGGGTAGAATATCTCGAAGAAGTTTTAATATGTCAAGTATCTAAAGCAGCGAGAAGTGACTTTTTCGGTTTTCTAGAATAAAAAAATGCATACTATTTGTTGTAAGATTTGTAAAGACATTCAAACTTTTAAAAATAGTTAGTTTTGCAATATATTGTAATAATATATGTAAACAAATGTATTTCAAAGTTGAAAAAATTTGTGTAAAAAATTGTCTTTTCTTGAAAAATCGATATTTATTTTTGTTTAATTAATGATACTTATTACTTTACTTTTCTGTTGTTAAAACTAAAATATACGTTTAATTCTTGTGTTAAAATTGATATATGCGTGTTGGAGATGAGAAAAAATAGTGTAAAACTAATAAAATTTGTTTAAATTCATCTTTTTCCTCTTAAAATTATTATTAAACTAGTGTAAAACTAATAAAATTTGTCAAATGTATTTCAAAGTTGAAAATTTGTGTAAAAAATTGTCTTTTCTTGAAAAAAATCGATAGTTATTTTTTGTCTAATTAATGATATACTTTTCTGTTGTTAAAACTAAAATACATGTTTAATTCTTCTGTTAAATTGATATATCCGTGTTGGAGATGAGAAAAAAATAGTGTAAAACTAATAAAAAATTTGTTTAAATTCGTTTTTTCCTCTTAAAATTATTATTAAAATAGTGTAAAAGTAAAAAAATTTGTCAAATGTATTTCAAAGTTGAAAATTTATGTAAAAAAATTGTCTTTTCTTGAAAAATCGATATATATTTTTGTCTAATTAATGATACTTATTACTTTTCTGTTGTTAAAACTAAAATACACGTTTAATTCTTCTGTTAAAATTGATATATCCGTGTTGGAAATGAGAAAAAATAAGTGTAAAACTAATAAAATTTGTTTAAATTCGTTTTTTCCTCTTAAAATTATTATTAAAACTAGTGTAAAACTAATAAAATTTATTTAAATTCGTCTTTTCCCCTCTGAAAAATTAATATTTCTATTTTGCTTAATTAATTATACTCATTATGTGTTCCAAATCGTCATTGACCACGTGATTCACCGTCCATCTGTTAAATTGATATATCCGTGTTGGAGATGAGAAAAAAATAGTGTAAAAATAATAAAAAATTTGTTTAAATTCGTTTTTTCCTCTTAAAATTATTATTAAAATAGTGTAAAAGTAAAAAAAATTTGTCAAATGTATTTCAAAGTTGAAAATTTATGTAAAAAAATTGTCTTTTCTTGAAAAATCGATATATATTTTTGTCTAATTAATGATACTTATTACTTTTCTGTTGTTAAAACTAAAATACACGTTTAATTCTTCTGTTAAAATTGATATATCCGTGTTGGAAATGAGAAAAAATAAGTGTAAAACTAATAAAATTTGTTTAAATTCGTTTTTTCCTCTTAAAATTATTATTAAAACTAGTGTAAAACTAATAAAATTTATTTAAATTCGTCTTTTCCCCTCTGAAAAATTAATATTTCTATTTTGCTTAATTAATTATACTCATTATGTGTTCCAAATCGTCATTGACCACGTGATTCACCGTCCAGACATGAACGTTCGTTTTCTGACATGAAACTATGACGTCATAGAACACGTGGTCTGCAAACTATCAAAAATATTACAAGTCCAACTTTAGAAGTTGCCATTTTCAAAAAAGAAACTCTTAAAAACAAAACCAAAAAAACAACTCAACCTTGAACCCCATGGCTTGTAGCAGACGAAAACCGAATCTAAAACCTCCAGCTTATAGCTGCCGAAAATCGAAACCCCCCAAACAACTCAACTTTTAACTCCCTGTCCTGTAGCAGACGAACATCGAAACCGAAACCAAAAACCTCGTCTTATAGCAGACGAAAACCGAAACCGAAACATCCAGCAGGAAAACAACTCAACTCCACTCGTGACGCCATTTCCGGACATGCCCCCTTTTGATTGACAGGTAGACACGCCCCTTTTGACAGGTGGACACGCCCCCTGCCACGCCCCTTTTTGATTGACAGGTGGGAGCTCTCAGCCAAAAACAACTCAACCGACCCTCGTCTAACAAGACGTCATCCTGATGACGTCACTTCCGGTTTAGGCCACGCCCCCCTGTGACGTCACTTCCGCCGCACATACGGCGCGGCTTACTACTTCCATGAATTCGATCGAAGGTCTTATGACTTATTTACACCACTTTCGCGACATACATGGTCGTAGGTTATGCAGGCTTATCAGAATTGCCAAATTTAAACTTTTTCGTTCCAGTTCATGTAAATATGTTGAGACTTGTAATATTTTCCAGTAGGAAGCGAAGATATCAATTTGCGAGAAATGTTTAGTTTAATTGTTTAATTAGCTCTTGATTGACATACGGTTAAGATCCGCACAATTCCTGGAATCTGAAACATACAAAGATTTAGCCATAACCTTCACTGAGAGAAAAATATAGTTCGGGCATCTAGAATCTAAATTGTGGCTTTAAAAAAAATAGTTCCATGTCATCCTTATAAATTCTAACTCACTTACCTTTAGAATTCTAGAATCTCCTACTAGAATTCCGAAGCATTTTCCCATAATCTCGTTGTCCAATTTATTTAAAAATCTCTACAAATAAATGCGAACATAAGAGGTTTGATTTAAAAACTATAATTCTAGTTTATGAAACCATTCCCGAAATTAAGTGAGTATTTCTCGTTACTGAAATGATTCAATATCGTTTTGTCACCAAGAAAACGAGAGACTAGAAATGGTATGTTATTTCATCTATTCAGCTTAGTTGTTTAACCTATTCGCATAGATTCTTCATCTATAGTTCTAGTTTAGGTATTCAGAAAGTGACTAACTATTCATTCTAGTTGAAGGAGGTATATATTTTTTTATCAGTGTTAGAAGAATTGCCTAAACGTCAGTATTTCCCATCTTAGGTTACGCTCTGATTTTACTGGTGAACATAATAAATGTCATGCTGGAAAACAAAATTCAAGGAGTAAAATGGATTTTGAAAAAAAGAATTTATGTATTTTAATTTAAATTTTTGAATTTCAAAAGCATTTAATTTTTTATCATTTTCATCTATAGCATATCTCCCTAAGTATTGATATCTGATCATTGTCATGCGACTGAGAATATGTTAAGGGTTTATTAAGATCTCAAACAAATTCGTTGGATATCTTGATTTATGATAAGAATTCAAGACCTTTTATTATTTTCCCACCCATCTTTAAAAATGGTTGCGTATAGCAATTTGAAATTCTAGGGTGACTGAAGTTTTCAATCAGGAGGTTTTATTACCATAATCTGACGTATCATAACTTAGCAGTTTTAGTAATTGTGTGTGTGTTTTTTTTTCGCAAATTTATTCTTTTTGTCGCTGTTACCATTACATAGTCAAATTACCGCACAGGCCTATAAGGCCATGGCCTTGGACCCACTGTTGCTAAAAGCTCAAATTTAGTAATTTTTTTTTTTTTTTTTTTTTTTTTTAAGTCTTAAAATTGTAGTTTTCGCATCATTTTCTTAAAAACAAAAACATATTTTGAATAATTTTGAAACCGTATCGAAATGTCTAATGATAATCCATTCCTTATCCTCTACAACCCCCCTCCCCAAAAAAACAGAAAAATGTATAGGAACTGCTAGGTGCCCTTAAACAGGTAATGGGCCCCGCACAACCCTAATCGTGCTCTGTATCCCACATGCTTACAGTGTTGAATTCAGGGGTTGGCCGGAAGGACATTCCAACCCCCCCCCCCGGAGCAATAAGTTGTCCCCACCAGAGGTTTTGAAATTTCGTGTTTTCAATGGTCAAAAAGTGCAATTCTCACTCCCCCCCCCCCTCCGCCGGAACTCAATAATGTCTTTCCCGGAGCCATAGAAATCGCTCCCGGAGAAAAATCTCTGAATTCAACACTGCACGCCTAAAACAACATAAACATATCCGTGAACGTACCGCTAAGTTTTTGAAATTCCCATTCAAACTCAATATTGATGAAAATTGGAAATCTTCAATAATCCGGCTTTATGCATTTTAGTTTGATGTGTAAAATTAGCCGAATCCTTAAAAACAAGAAAAAGTGAAGATGCCTTATTCTCCCAGTACAAGTCAAAAAGATTATTTTGTATCTCCTTCCAAAAAAATATTTTTTTTGAAGGGGGGGGGGGGGGAGGGCGCAAAAATTAATCCTGTCCCGAACGCCAAAAAACGTAGCTACGCCACTGTAAGGGGGGGACGATGGGGCGATCGCCCCCCCCCCCCGAGCCCAATAAAGGGTCTGAAAAATGACATTAGATACTCGCACGGAAAAAGGATTGGACCTAAACTCGAGACCGGCGCTGGCCGACTCGGGCCGCGCCATTTTTAAGTCACTGGACTTTGTCACGTCTTTACATTTTCAGAACCGGGGCGGGTCGAGTCTTACTTTTTTCTGCAGAGCGATATCGAGCCCCACTTGTTTTATTCAGGGCTGGGCTGGGCTGGGCTGGGCTGGCCTGGCGTGGATTCAATCCTTCGTAAGAGGTAAACGGTCGGTCTGGGATCAGTCTGGGATCTAAGGAGGGGTGGGGATGGGGAATAAGAGTGCTTGCCCCATCTGGTCTAGTATAGGATTTACAAAATGATATTATGCATTCTCACGGGAAATAATCTAGGGCAAAGCTAGTCCGGCAGAGCCTGAGTTGTGCCACTTTAAATCCGCGAGACCCTGGCTGGGTTAGGTCTTCTCTCTTTTACAACCGGGCCGTGTCCTTATCTTATTATTTTTTTGCGAATTTGGATCCAGCCAGATTTCTTTTTCTTCCATTTTGGGATTGGACTTTGGCCCAATATTCGAATCGAGTTTTAACTAATTTTAGAATTTCGACCGGGGAAATCGGCGAGCTTTGATAGTTAGTGAAGCTGCTTCCCGATCTATAATATTCCTGCAAGTGTTTTAATATGCATCATTATTTGCAAAAACGATAAAATATGATCTATTTTCAATGAATATGGTTTTAACATAAATATGCTTCACGAGCCGTTACTAGTTTGATAAGATCAATACAGAAATGTATCTTGTATAGTGTAGTCATCGACATCGGACAGTTATACAACTAGATACAACTGGTCTGACAATCATGTCTTCGTGGAAATCACGTGAAAACCAGATCTTAGCGATTGTCTGGTAGGTTTATCTTTGTGTTTTTCTGCAATTGGAGGACTAGGAGCCATGGTGATTCTGTTCCGAATTTTCCGAAAAAAAAAAATCCCCAGTCTGAAAAGTCGGACATAAAAATAATCGCAAATAAAAAAACGCGAATTTCGTCAAAGAATAGTGAAGAATATGCGAACTTCATTAAAGAATAGCGATAGAAACGTAAATTTTATTAGAGGGTTACGAAAAAAACGAATTTCGTCAAAAACTTGAAAAAAGCCACAAATTTTTTGAAAGGATTGCAGAAAAAAACTAATTTCGTTAAAAGGTTGAACCCAAATTCCGTTAACGGATCGCGAAAAAGAACGCAAATTATATCATAGTCCTTAAATCGATCAAAATTGGATCAACACGAATTCGTCTCTCAAGAGTGAAAACCCGATCCGAAACTGACCCAAAAGCGAAATAATGTGTGAAAATCTGTCCCAGATGCACAAAGTACAGCTAAAACTTAGCAGTCAATCAGAGCAATAGCAAACTGTAGTAGTCAGCCGGACCCAAACCCAACCCGAAGCAAAAGAAGCAGAAAAAATTTCGATCCGCAGCAAACAGTAGAATTCAATCAGACCCAAACGCGACCCACAACAACAGCAACAAAGTTGCTCCGACCAGCAGCAAAAAATAGAATCAAACCGGACCCAAATACGACCCATAGCAAAAATATAAAATATACCGGGGTTCCATAGGATTTTTCGAAACACCGGGAAACTTGTCGTGAAAACTTGTTCAGTGAAAAGCTGTTTAGCTAATTTAGAACATCGTTGGAATAAAAATGTTGTGGTAATATACAGTGGCGTAATCAGGGAGAGGGCTGATAGGGCTTCAAACCCCTCCGAAATTTCTAGAAAAAAAATTTAATTACGAAAGACTATTAAAATGTAAAAAAATCTGCAAAGATGGAATTTAAAAGGAACTCAAAAAATATTCCATTTTAAACAGGTTTTCAGTTTTAAAAAATGTTAAAAACAGGTTTTCACATTTTTTTTTTTTTCAGAGACCACAAAATAACAATTTCGGACAAGTTTCCAATATACGCAGGTTATCTCCTAAAATTTATACTTTTTACGATGACAGTCTGCTTAAAACGAAAATCCAGTCTCATTCGATTCCATCTTAGCAGATTCGATTGTATAATGTGTGCGTTACATGCTATGATAAAAATTTATTTAAAGCAAAAATGTTAACGTTTTCGCGATTTCCTCTCAGAAATCATTACTATATCTCAGCCCCCTCCGAAATGATAAGTCTAGATACGCCACTAATGTCAGCCTATTCGATACAAGTCGTGGTATATGTTTTGTAGCACTTAATTTTTATTTAAATTTTGTGCCAGAAATTTTCAACAAAATTCTGATTTTACAATTGAGTGTGAAAAAAATTTCAAATAAAATTTCCCAAAACCCAGGTGTAAATTCAATATTACAATTATTTTATTTGCTCAATTATTATATTTATTTGTTCAACAACATAGAGATTTTTTGCACATGCACATTTTTAAACATGAAAATATGAAATTAGTAAAAATAACTATTAAAATGACTTGGAAATGAATATTTTTTCTGATAAATATATTACTGAAAATTACAAAAATTTTTGCTTTATGACAATCTTTGTCATGCTGTCATTTTCGGGCAGTCGGATTAAACGCCTTATTAGACAATTTTCTGAAAATTACCTGTATCAAAAATGGCAACCATTATCCGATTTCATAGTTTCTGCATATGAGCGTCTGCCAGTTTCAATGTTTAAGAAAACAAAGTTCAAAAATATGTCAGAAAAAAGTCAGCTTAGACTTTATAACATTCTTAAACTGTCGGTTTTACTTTATGATTTTAGATGACAGAACAAAACTTACATTAGTATTGCATATTTGATGCGATTTTTGAACACTCATTTCAGTTCAAACTAATTTTAAACTGTCATGTATTTAGATAATGGACATAAAGAGAGAAAAAATTTAACAACATTGATTTATGGCAATAAATAAATAAGTGCGACTGGTTAAAAATACAGTTTTGGCCTAGCAAATATTAATATATTCCCGTTCCGGCCATAATTTAAAAAAAACAGAAAAAGAAACTTATATTATTCAAGCAATGTATACATATTTTAATATGTAAAATTGCTTGATAGTACGTATTGAAGTAATACGTACCTGTAAATGAAAAGACTTCTCAAATAAAATATTTTCACGTGATATGAAACCAACATCTACACCGAATCTTCCTCGCCTCATCATTATTAGAAGGACCTGAAAGGGAAATTTCAATTATTCAAGCAAGGTATACATACTTTAATGTGTAAATTGCTTGATAGTACGTATTGAAGTAATACGTACCTGTAAATGAAAATACTTCTCAAATAAAATATTTTCACGTGATATGAAACCAACATCTACACCTAATCTTCCTCGCTTCACCATTATTAGAAGGACCTGAAAGGGAAATTTCAATTATTCAAGCAAGATATACATATTTTAATATGTAAATTGCTTGATAGTACGTATTGAAGTAATACGTACCTGTAAATGAAAATACTTCTCAAATAAAATATATTCACGTGATATGAAACTAACATCTACACCGAATCTTCCTCGCCTCACCATTATTAGAAGGACCTGAAAGGGAAATTTCAATTATTCAAGAAAGATATACATAATTTAATATGTAAATTTCTTGATAGTACGTATTGAAGTAATACGTACCTGTAAATGAAAATACTTCTCAAATAAAATATTTTCACGTGATATGAAACCAACATCTACACCGAATCTTCCTCGCCTCACCATTATTAGAAGGACCTGAAAGAGAAATTTCAATTTTTCAAGCAAGATATACATATTTTAATATGTAAATTGCTTGATAGTACGTATTGAAGTAATACGTACCTGTAAATGAAAATACTTCTCAAATAAAATATTTTCACGTGATATGAAACCAACATCTACACCGAATCTTCCTCGTCTCACCATTATTAGAAGGACCTGAAAGGGAAATTTCAATTATTCAAGCAAGATATACATATTTTAATATGTAAATTGCTTGATAGTACGTATTGAAGTAATACGTACCTGTAAATGAAAAGACTTCTCAAATAAAATATTTTCACGTGATATGAAACCAACATCTACACCGAATCTTCCTCGCCTCACCATTATTAGAAGGACCTGAAAGGGAAATTTCAATTATTCAAGCAAGATATACATATTTTAATATGTAAATTGCTTGATAGTACGTATTGAAGTAATACGTACCTGTAAATGAAAATACTTCTCAAATAAAATATTTTCACGTGATATGAAACCAACATCTACACCGAATCTTCCTCGCCTCACCATTATTAGAAGGACCTGAAAGGGAAATTTCAATTATTCAAGAAAGATATACATAATTTAATATGTAAATTTCTTGATAGTACGTATTGAAGTAATACGTACCTGTAAATGAAAAGACTTCTTAAATAAAATATTTTCACGAGATATGAAACCAACATCTACGCCGAATCTTCCTCGCCTCACCATTATTAGAAGGACCTGAAAGAGAAATTTCAATTTTTCAAGCAAGATATACATATTTTAATATGTAAATTTCTTGATAGTACGTATTGAAGTAATACGTACCTGTAAATGAAAAGACTTCTTAAATAAAATATTTTCACGAGATATGAAACCAACATCTACGCCGAATCTTCCTCGCCTCACCATTATTAGAAGGACCTGAAAGAGAAATTTCAATTTTTCAAGCAAGATATACATATTTTAATATGTAAATTGCTTGATAGTACGTATTGAAGTAATACGTACCTGTAAATGAAAATACTTCTCAAATAAAATATATTCACGTGATATGAAACTAACATCTACACCGAATCTTCCTCGCCTCACCATTATTAGAAGGACCTGAAAGGGAAATTTCAATTATTCAAGCAAGATATACATATTTTAATATGTAAATTGCTTGATAGTACGTATTGAAGTAATACGTACCTGTAAATGAAAATACTTCTCAAATAAAATATTTTCACGTGATATGAAACCAACATCTACACCGAATCTTCCTCGCCTCACCATTATTAGAAGGACCTGAAAGGGAAATTTCAATTATTCAAGAAAGATATACATAATTTAATATGTAAATTTCTTGATAGTACGTATTGAAGTAATACGTACCTGTAAATGAAAAGACTTCTTAAATAAAATATTTTCACGAGATATGAAACCAACATCTACGCCGAATCTTCCTCGCCTCACCATTATTAGAAGGACCTGAAAGAGAAATTTCAATTTTTCAAGCAAGATATACATATTTTAATATGTAAATTGCTTGATAGTACGTATTGAAGTAATACGTACCTGTAAATGAAAATACTTCTCAAATAAAATATTTTCACGTGATATGAAACCAACATCTACACCGAATCTTCCTCGTCTCACCATTATTAGAAGGACCTGAAAGGGAAATTTCAATTATTCAAGCAAGATATACATATTTTAATATGTAAATTGCTTGATAGTACGTATTGAAGTAATACGTACCTGTAAATGAAAAGACTTCTCAAATAAAATATTTTCACGTGATATGAAATCAATAGCTACTCCGAATGATTGCCCACTCACTTTCTTCCCCTTTCGGCCATTATTACAAGGATCTGGAAGAGAAATTTCAATTACTCAAGCAAAGTATACATATTTTAATATGTAAATTGCTTGATAGTAAGTATTGAAGTAATACGTACCTGTAAATGAAAAGACTTCTCAAATAAACCGAAACATAGTTCGTGCAAGAACTAAAATTTACTTTCGCGATGAAATGTCAGCTTCATAAGAAGTCCCATTGAAATTTACTAATTTTTTTATTTTCCAATCTTCAGTGATACCATTTGTATTCTGGCTGATAAGCAACGATAAAAAAAATGCAACAAACAAATTAACTCTTTTTTATTTTATAAATGGTATAAAAATTCATTGTTGAAAATATGTTTCTCCTTTGTTTACACATGCTTCATTATTAAAATGTTTAAAAAAAATTAACAATTATCAATTGTTACACCATCTCTTTAGAATGATATCAACAAATTGTTATGTATTTAACTGCATGAACTTTTAGTATGTTTTTGAAAGGACAATATAAAGTAGTTATTTTCATTTGCGCGAAATTCGCTGTAGCTTTCAAAAATACATTCGAGTAGCAATGATATCAAAATACGTCAACCAGTGGCGTATGCAGGGGGTTACTAGATACGCCACTGAACGTGGCTGATAAAGCTTCACCTTCCTCCGAAATTTCTAAAAAACAAAATTTAATTATGGAAAATTATTAAAATGTAAAGAAATCTGCAGGATACAGTTTAAAAGGAGCTCAAAAATATTCCATTTTAAAGAGGTTTTCATTTTTAAAAAATGTTGAAAAAAAGTTTTCACTTAATGTGTTTTTTTCAGAGACCACAAAATAACAATTTCAGCAAAGTTTCCGATATACGCAGGCTCTCTCCTAAAAATTATACAAGTTGAGATGACAGGCTTTTTAAAAGGAGAATCCAGTCTCATTCGATTCCATCTTAGCAGGTTCGATTGTATAATGTATGCGTTACCTTCTATGTTAAAAACCTGTTTAAAACGAAAATTTTAACGTTTTCGTGATTTCCCTTTCAGAAATTTTTACTATATCTCAGCCCTCTCCGAAATGAAATGTCTAGATATGCCACTGATGTGTAGAATGCTTAATAGTACGTATGGAAGTAATACGCAATAGGGTATTCAGGGGGTGGGCTGATAGGGCTTCAGCCCCCTCCGAAATTTCTAGGAAAAAAACTAATTACAAAAGATTATTAAAATGTAAAAAAAATCTGCAAAGATGGAATTTAAAAGGGACTCAAAAAATGTTCCATTTTAAAAAGGTTTTCATTAAAAAAAAAATTTAAAGAAGTTAAAAACAGGTTTTTACTTAATTTTTTTTTTTTTTTTTTTTTTTTTTTTTTTTTGAGAGAGACCACAATATAACAATTTCAGACAGGTTTCCGATATACAAAGGCTCTCTCCTAAAAATAATATTAGTTGAGATGAGAATATGCTTAACACGAAAATCCAGTCTCATTCGATTCCATCTTAGAAGGTTTAATTGTATAATGTATGCGTTACTTGCTATAAAAACTATTTAAAAGAAAAATGTTAACGTTTTCGTAATTTCCTCTCAGAAATCCTTATTATTTCTCAGCCCCATCCAAAATGATAAGTCTAGATACGCCACTGATGTCAGCCTCTTCAAGTCGTGGTATATGTTTTTTAGCACTTAATTTTTATTTAAATTTTGTGCCAGAAATATTCAACAACATTCTGATTTTATAACTGAGGATGAAAAAAAATTGAAGTAAAATTTCCAAAAACTCTGGTGTAAATTCAATATTACAATTGCATTATTTGCTCAACAACCTAGAGATTTTTTGCACATGCACATTTTTAAACTTAAAAACGTGGAACTAGCAAAAATGACTATTAAAATGACTTGGAAATGAATATTTTTTTTTTATATAAATATATATTACTTTAAATTACAAGCAATCGTTGTTTCATGACACTCTTTGTCATGCTGTCATTTTCGGGCAGTCGGATTAAACGCCCAATTTGATTATTTTACAAAAATTACCTTTATCAAAAAATGAAAACCACTCTCCGGTTTATTAGTTTCTGCATATTTGCTAGTTAGTCTGTCAGTTTTAATGTTTATGAAAACAAGTTTCAAAAATACTTTAGAAAATAGACTTTATAACATTCTTAAAATATCAGTTTTACTTTATGATAGTAGGTGACAGAAATAAACTTACTAGTGTTGCAAATTTGATGCGATTTTGGACTTCTAATTTCAGTTCAAACTAATTTTAAACTGTCATGCACTTAGATAATGGACATAAAGTGAGCAAAAATATAACAACATTGATTTATAGGCAAAAATAAATAACTAAATAAATTGATAAATGCGACTATTTAAAAATACAGTTTGGGCTTCGCAAATAGTGTAGTTCTAAATTCCATTTCCAGCAATAATTAAAACATCCGAAGAGAAACTTATATTATTCAAGCAAGGTATACATATTTTAATATGTAAATTGATAATAGTACGTATTGAAGTCATACGTACCTGTATAGGAAAAGACCTCTCAAATAAACCATTTTCACATGATATGAAATCAACATTTACTCCGAATGTCTGCTCACTCACCCTCTTCTTTATCTGACCATTATTAGAAGGCCCTGAAAGAGAAATTTCAATTATTCAAGCAAGATATTGTTACGAATTTTGTTAATAGTTTGTATTTGTATTCTAAAATAATGTAAATAATTGTCTGAGCGAAGCGAAGTCTTATACTCAGAGCACGTAACGATATTAAAAGTCCAAAAAAAAAAAATCTTTTGTCAAGCAAATCTCAAAAAGTGCTTGTCCGATTTTGATTCTGTTTGTACCAATAGGTACCTATGAAGGTAATCTGGTGAATGCACCACCTACGAAAAATTAGTTCCAAATAGCTTAAAAATTATATTAAAAAAACTGATAAAAAAGCACAATTTATTTGCATACTTCACAGAAATTTGGTGTGCGTCATTTTTCACCGGCTGGATATTTTTGTAGAGAACCGAATCAGAGTGTATGGAGTAAATAGTAATTGTTTGAGCGAAGCGAAGGCTAATACACATAGTACGTAATGATATGTAGTTCATATATGACGTCCATGCTATATTTATACGTAAAAATAAGCATAAACGTTCATCGGATTTATTTATGTAACTGTTCATATCTATTTGCAACAAATATCACATTCTGAAGTCTCCACAGGACGAAGGTTTATAAAAACGCCAAGATAAAGGTAATATTGGAAAAATACCATGAAATTAGAGTAGGTATATCATATACGGATCGGATTTGGAGCAAATTTGGCGAAAATCATTTTTAATATGAGTTACAAATATATTTTTCAATTATTTTGTATTATTTTAAAAATAAAATAATAATAATTAAAAACACAATTAATTAATAAAGAAATGAAAACTTTTTATATAATTTGATAAAGAAAATGTAAACAATTTATTAATAAATAAACAATAATAGCCGGGTTACCAGGCCATGCAAAATAACGATATTTTGGCGCCAATCATGCGAAAGCAACGCCGTGCAAAAGGGAGAGGGCAATCGACCTGGTCGCGGAAATTTATGAGGAGCCAAATTTGTACTACCAACGTCATTTTTGGTCTGTTACAAGAAAAAGTTATGTGGGAGGGTGCCAAATTGAAACAGTTTCTTGGCGCAGTTTTCTCTTCGCACGCCCTTGTGCGGAAAAGTTCTATATTCTTTTCTAGCATCTTGGCAAGCATTTTAAATTATTTATTTGGCATTAAACGAATCGATGTGATTTCAATATTCAGCTTTGGGTTTGAATTTTTAATACTTTCCAACAAAGTTGAAAATTGTTTATGCATTTGGTTTGTCTGTCCGTCTGTCCTCGCTCTAATACCCATAAATATACGCTTATTTTAATGCAATTGGTAAACATTATTAACGTCCCCTAAGCATGTTTTATATTGTATATGATGCATGTTAGATTAAAATTCCTTTAGAGGAGCAGGAGCACCCTAAAGAATTTTATTACATTATGGTCTATGGAAAGAAATGTTTACAGAGTATTTTAATGACATTACCCTATTGAGATGGATTGAATCTGATATAAATCACCGAGTTTCACAATGATTACGTTAGAACAGGATATTCATAGCATTTTTAATCCATTTATCGGGACACACAAAAGAAATCGGCTACAATGCTGTCTTTTAGTAACAATTGCTGAGATGAGTTTTCAATTTTAGCATGTGCTTTTAAATTTAATTATTTTTAGGTACGTTCGTAATTATATAAATACGTAGCATCTACAGTCGTCGACTGATCTGTCCGTCTGTCTACTTATCCGTTAGTATGTCCACACACAACAGCACAAAAACTACCCAACCGAATCGTTTGAAATTTTAAATATATATTTGGCGCCGAATTTTGTTAAGTCATTTAAAAGTATTCCGTTACATTATGGCCGATGGGTTGAAATAATTCCAAGTGCTTTTTAATTATAACACCCGTAGAAACATAAAGAAATCGATATGCATTTATTATATTTATGAAGGGCACAAGAATATAAATTTTGTAGAATATACCACAGAAAGAATACTTATTATTCATTTGGAGCGTACCATAAAAGAATTCCTAAGCATAATGTTATGTGGGGGGGGGGGGGCATTATTTTTTTCCATTCAACAGATTTTTATTATAGAATCATTTTCTCATTTGACATTACAAAGTCTTATAAATAGTAATTTATTCAGGTAAAACTGCATAATAGAGTTCACTTTGGCGTATTGAGCCTGCATGTTTTGCTGAAAAAATGTGTTCAAATTTCCAAACCACTTGTGACGATACTTTGACAGCTCAAAGATTATGCAGGCGAGATATTCAAATCTCATGTCGTATCTTATACTACAAATATTGCCAATTCTTTTTATTTAACGCATGCTAAAGCGAAATATTGCTCAACTCCTTGAGAATGGGTTTGAAAAGAAAACAAAACAGCGTATGTACTGGCCAGCATGCATTACCTATTTAACCCATTAACGCCCGAATTATTTTCTTCGCTAAAATTTAAATTTTGTATTTCCCACCACTTTTAAGATCAAAATAACTTTTATCTAAATTTATCGAGGATTCCGTCTCGTGAAAGAAGGTAAACATTTATCTTCCTCTTTACTGGTGTGAAAACCGCTTTCTTGCTGCTTTTGTAACCGTCCTCAAAAGAGGACGCTGGGCGTTAATGGGTTAAATCCATTTGATCATATCTGGAACACATTCAAACGACGCATCGCATTCCTTTGTTGGCGTTTTAGCGATTTTTATGTACCACTTTTAAAGAGAGCCTAAATTCTTATTGAGAACCGCATCGCATCAATAAAAAATCAGATGTAGATATTATACTGTTATATACATTAACTATTCTGTATTAACTATTTAAGGGGTTCACACACCATATAAAAAATTCTCTCTTTCTTTTCAACCATCATGATTTGTGCCATTTTTACGTATTATAATTGGTGTGGAGTGTCTGTTTATCTTCTTAACGTAATTTCAAAGAGTTCAAATTCCGATACAAGATATTTTAGTGTTTTATTATGTGCATTACTTTGGTACTACTAGGTTATCCCGTCGACCAATTTCGCCAAATTATACAAATCGCCAAACTTATAGCCAAATTATACATATCGACATATTTTTTATTTTAAATAATGAAAAAACAAATAATTAGTAGAATATTGATAAAAATATAAATAAAAAGTCGAAATAAAAATCACTTAATGATGTTTTAAATACGTATATCGTATTTAATATCATTGAATGTCAACATACGACGGGAAGAGTTCCTGACAAGTTTACAAGACCCAATTCTCCATTGTAGTGGAAGCGAACAAGTGGAGTGACGAGATGAAAGCTTGCCAACTTGCAGCGTCTTTGAGAGGGGAAGCTGCTAATGTGTTGCAAACATTGCCCGATATGACGCAACCCAATTTTGAGACGCTCAAAACAGAACTTGAACTGAGATTCGGGGGAAAATTCTTTAAAGATTATACTAGAATACAAATAAAAAGCCGCCATCAAAAATCGAGTGAAACCCTCCAAGAGTTTGCCTCAAAAATAGAACGGCTTGCGAATTTAGCATTTATCGATTGCCCAACAAATGTATGGGAAATGCTCTCACTGCAGTACTTTGTAGATGGAATAAAAGATCCAGAAGTTCAGAGAGTAGTACGAATAGCGGATGTACAGAATTTAAAATCTGCTTTACTGTATGCCTTAAAATTGGAAGCGTCTACACAAGCCAGCCGAAGAGATCATCGTCATTCAGTCCGAGGGGCAACGGTGAATAAAAGCCCAGACATTGAGATAGACATCTTGAAGGAAATTAAAAAAATAAATCAAGGGCTTGAAGCTTTAAAATATGAAAGGGCAAGCTCAAGACGACAGAATCTCGCGCGCTGGGTGTGCGGTGATATAGGACATCTCCGAAGAAACTGCCCCAAAATCCACGAACGTGAGATGAATTCAAGGCCGGAGAATAAAAAGCCCCATCTGAAGATCTTCCACATATCGAAAATGAGTGGCGGCAAGAATGAATCGTATGTGACAGGATTTATTATTACGAGATTCAATGCCGTATGATTGTGGATACAGGGGCCAATGTGACAATAATAAGAGAAGATTTGGCTCGGAAATTGAAATGTAAACTCAAATGAAATTGAGATGTAAACTCAGGACTCCGTCCTGCGTTACCCTGAAACTGTGACGGGCGACAAGATAGGCATATATGGAAAGGTCAATTTAACCATCAACTTTATAGACATTAATATTACAATACGGCATTTGTGGCAGACATAACAGACCCTTGCATAATCGGGCTAGATTTTCTGAAGAAGTTCGACTTCAAACTTGATTTCAAAAATAATGCTCTTTAAATTTGAAGAAATAAGCCTTTTTGGATTAAATAACGAAATTAAATGTAAATAAACAATAATAGCCAAAGACGACATTAATCTAGATCCAAGAACAGAATTTTTAGTTCCAGCTGTAATTAAAAATGAAACTAATTACCGATTTGGCCTTATACACTATCCCGAAGACAATAGTACACAAGCAGGAATATTGGTGGCTTCATCTGTAGTGGACCTTTCGAAAATGACCATCTCAGTCAGAATTGCTAAAACATAAGTGGTACGACGAGGACTATCAAGAAAAGAGAGGTGATAGCGTCATGTGCTTTTGTGACGTACATAAGTCAAAATTACAATCACTTTCAGAAATCTTCAGATAATTTAGTCAAGGATTTGTTACAAAATACAGACTTAGATCCAAACCAGAGGGATGTTGCGGAAAGTTTAATTAGGAAATTCCAAAGTTTACTTTCCCAAACATCTGAAGACTTTGGATGAACCAAAATGGCACAATACTGAATTGATACGGGAGATCACTCTCCTATTAAACAGCACCCTAGACGATTACCTTTTGCCAAGCAAGAAGAAGTGCGGAATTTAATTAAGTGTATGGAAGAGAACGACGTCATCGAGCCATCGACAAGTCCATGGACGTCTTCCACTGTATTAGTAAGAAAGAAGGATGGTTCTGCAAGATTTTGTATAGACTACCGCCGACTGACAGACGTCATCAAAAAGGATAGTTACCCTCTTATAAAGATTGACGACACTTTCGAGACACTTGCGGGCAACATTTGGTTCTCGACTTTGGACTGAAGAGTGGTTACTGGCAGGTAGAGATTCATCCCGACAACCGCGAGAGAACTGCCTTCACCACGGGACAAGGATTATGGCAATTCAAGGTAATGTCTTTTGGTCTATGTAACAGACCTGCAACTTTTGAACGTCTTATGGAACGGTTCTCCGGGTACTGTGGTATGAGGCATGTCTTGTTTATTTAGATGATATCATAATCATAGGGCGTTCTTTTGATGAACATCTTAACAACCTCAGGCAGGTGCTACAAAAGTTAAAGGAAGCTAACTTGAAGTTAAGCCCTTCCAAGTACAATTTGTTTCGCAATGCAGTCGTCTATCTTGGACACATCTTTTCGGCGGAAGGAGTTAAGACCGATCCGGAAAAGATATCGGCCGTGAAAAATTGAAATCGTCCAGCAGATGTTCACCAGCTTCGGAGTTTTCTAGGATTATGCGCCTATTACAGAAAATTCGTCAAAGGCTTCTCGACGATTGCAAGACCACTTCATAAATTCACCGAAGCCAATCAAAAATTTATTTGGACACAGGCATGTGACGCCGCTTTAGAAAAGCATAAGGAGGCATTAACATCCTCTCCAATTCTGTCATATCCTCAAATCGATAAACAGTTTATACTTGATATGGATGCAAGTAACGAAAGCATTGGTGCTGTACTGTCCCAGGAAATCAACGGCCAGGAGCGTGTTATCGCCTATATTTCAGCAAGTGCTTCTCAAAATCAGAGCGAAACTACTTCGTAACAAGGAAAGAGCTTCTTGTTGCAGTGAAGGCCGTAGATCATTTCCATCACGGTCTTTTCCATATCTTCATTTCCATATCTTTACGGTCGAAAGTTCCTGATCACGCTTCTCTAACCTAGCTATTGAATTTTAAGAACCCTGAAGGCCAGATAGCCAGATGGATACAAAAGTTTCAAGAGTACGACAAGAAGATACGTCATCGAAAAGACTCATCGCATGGAAATGCAAATGCTTTCTCAAGAAGACCCTGCTCAGAGAATTGTAGATACTGCGACTGGATTGAAAAGAATTTCTATGTAAAAGGTCCTATAGTGAGACAAGTTACTACTGGATCGACATCATCGCAAGACCAGTGAAGTGATGAGAGCCTGCGAAAAGATAAACTTGCTGATCCTGAAATTACCATATATACCGGCGCATAACACGCCCTGGCGTATAACATTCACCCCTAATTTAAGAGTACATAATTTTAGTTCACGCATATACTGGCGTATAACACGCTTCAATTTTTTCCCACGAAAAGAAACTAAAAATAAAAACTTTTCCTCCACTTCAGATAAATGCGTCTTTTTTTTGCGGCATCTAAAAGCAGTCGTCTCCAGTCTGCCCAATTCTTACCTTTTGGATCTAAATAATCCGTCCCCCCTCCCCCCAAAAAAATCTCGTTTGAGACAAACTGATCACTACCCCCTCTCGTCCTCCTATCTGCACTGATCCTAACAATAGAAATTTCCCGTTTCATGTAATATTCGTCATTTGTTCGAAACCATAACTTTTAGATGCGTTGTTCTTAAAGTTTATGAAAACAGTTCTTCATCATAAACTACGCCTCCAGTAAAGCGAAATAAATACAATTCCGGATTTAAATGTAAAGTAATAGCGTTTTCAAAAGAAAATGGTAATCGCGCTGCAGCTAGAATGTTCGGAGTTAATGAATGTTTTGTTCGTGAATGGAAGAAGAATGAAGCTGTATATGCCAAATATGCCAAAAAAATGTGCACTGCGCACAGGCATTACGAAGTGACCTTTTTTAGAGGATAATGTTTCCCAGTGAATATAAAAAATCGCCAAAATAAACTAATATTAACGAGGAGCAGTGTTCTTTTATTTGCCTTACAATGGGCAAAAAAAGAATACCAAAGAAAGTGAAAACTTTAAGGCAACAACGAGTTGGTGCGATAGATTTATGAATCGCAGAAATTTTGTTCTTCGCCAAAAGACAAAAGTTGTCCGAAAACTTCCAAAAGACTTCGAACAAAAAATGTTAAATATCCAGAAGTTTGTCATTGATAAACGAAAGGAGAAAAACTATGATTTGTCTCAAATTGGGAATATGAACGAAACGCCCGTAATGGTCGATATGATAGGAGACAGAAGTGTAGAAACAAAAGGAGTAAAAACTGTTCAATTTAAAACTACGGGACACGAAAAGTTCTACTTCACAGTGGTTCTTTCTTGCTTAGCAGACGGTTCTAAATTAAAATCAATAGTAATTTTCTAACGAAAAACAAAGTCAATTGGTAATTTTCCAAATGGAGTTTTTCCGCATGTCCATGAGAAAGGCTGGATAGACGAAAATGGGTTAAAGTTATGGATACGTAATGTGTGGGAAATGTGAGATGAATCTCACAGTGTTTAGTTCATCGTATCTTTTTTTATTCTTTTCTTCATTTAAGCAGCGAGTTTCCCTTAAATTTAATTCTGTTTTTTTTAGTTTTACGGCCGCGCGCTGCGAATTTAGCGCTCTAGCATTTCTTGGAGCGCTACTTGTCCTCTCGCATCTGCACTGCGATGTATTATGATGACGTCACTGTGGGCGCTGACACTCCTTCACCACACCCATATTGCGCGGACTTCGTCACGTAAGGGCGTTCTGCTGAGCGCGTAGAACGAATTAAATAATTCTTTTCAAATTCTTTTTTTCAATTTGCTATTTAAGATTGTGACGAAATATTAACTCTCTAATCAATTTAAACTTTGTTTCTTTTTACTTTTGGATTCCCCGTAGAATGCATTTAAATACTAAACGCGGTTAATTTTTAAATCAGAATTAAGTTTGATGATATCTCAAGGGGATGTAAATTGAAACGTTAGCCCGCTGGCTTTGCCGGCCGCGCGCCGTGTGCGAACGGCAAATCGCAAGAATTCATATTATAATTCCGCCGGATATGGAATTTTTGCAAGTTTCTTGTGTTCATTTTAAATTATAATGATGGGCTGTTTCTTCAAGGAATGTGGATTAATCCGTCAAGAGATTAGAATTTCTCCGAAGTATTTTTCGCGGATCTTAGGATTGGTGACCAAAGGCCTTTTTCGATATTTCTCATTCACCAACGAAGATGAATAAAGCTGTTAGATCAATAAAGGTTTTCATCATTCTTTTGCTCTACACACCACAAGTATTTTCAAGTAAGATTATTCCAGTTTATTTTATTTACTTACATTAAATTAAAGTTCCACTATCGATCACGCTAACGAACTTTATTAATGACACAACGCACACCCTACGAACATTTTCAACGGCACATTTGGTGCCGATGACACTAAAGAACTCTTAAGTTATTGCTTTACTATGCATAAAAATAGAAATAAAAAAATTGCAGTAAATTCAATATTTTTTTTCCGTTCTTTGAAATCTCAGAAGCGTTCCTGACTGAATCCTCTTGATGGAATTTTGAAAGTATTAAAAGAGATGAGAAATGCCAATATTAATAATTAAACAAAAGTAAATTACAAGTGCTTTACAAATTATTATTTTTAATATAAAATTTCAAGAGGTTTTATATTCTGGTAGTCAAGTGAAATAATTTTTTTGTTGTTCTATCTACAAAAGATCGATGTACTTATGATTCTAAAGACTTCACAGAATTTTTTCTTTTCTTTTTTCATCTTGCTGTTTCCAAATGCCAAATATTTAAAAAAAGAATCAATAAATTTATTATTCAGATTGCATTACTATATTTAGAAAGTAATGAAGTTTTAAAGTTCTAAAAAATAATTTCATACTTTTAAGAACAGATTTATTTATAAGAGGCTATATTTTTAGTTAAATATTGGGTTTTTAAAATCTAATTATGGCACTCACATGTAAAGATGAATTATTTTTTCCCCTTGAAATCTGCGATAAATATTGTTTATATAGTATTTCTTCTAAAGTTTTTTCTTATGCATTTGATATGCAAAGAGGCTGAGATTCTTCATAAATATTCGTAGTTGCTATATCCTACATAATTTTCTTTGAAGACTTCTGTCCTTCTACCATATCAAGTTGTGTTTATTTTTTTACTTTAAGAAGAAATAAGGAATAAACTTAAATTCAATGTTTCATCCTAATTACTAAAGCATTTTTACTCTGCATATCTCATTTAAAGATGTCAATTAAGAAAACTTACTTCTTTTCATTCATTTGTTTACCTGATGAAGTGGTCTTCAAGTATGCAGTTTAATCCATTCTTCGAGCCTCTTCAATGGTGTACAGGTGTCATGAAGAAAGTGCTAAAATTATTTTCATACATACCAATTAAAATTCTTTTGTTCCTATTTAAACAATTTAATTTAAAGATTTTTGCTCATTTTTCCACTTTGATGTCTGATGAAGAAGTTTTAGTAATGATGCAGTAAATTATCCATATATTGCTGAGCTTCTCCTGTATTTCTCGAAGTTGGTTTGTGAAGCAAGATTATTATTATTTTTGTTTATAATTAATAGCTGTTGCAGAATGACTGATTGTGAAGATTTATGGAACTTTACTGTTCTGTAGTAGAGAAAATGCAAAAGATCAAGAAGATTTTGCTCAATATCTAGTGCTAAAAATTTTTTTTGTGTGCCAGTTACTGATATAGTGCCTTTTTCTTTATGTAACCCAATTTCTACAAAGTTGAATATGCCTCAAATTTTTTTTCTTCTCTCTCAAATTTCTGCAAAAAAAAAAAAAAAAAAAAAAAAAAAAAAAAAAAAAAAAAAAACAATTATTAATTGTGAAGATATTTTATTAATGAAGAAATTATTTTCTATAAGCACCATTCATGAAAAGTATACGTAACTCAAGCTTGTTTTCAGCAATAATGTATGGACAAAATTTGATCAATTTCAAATGATTGTGTATTAGTAGTTCATCATACATAATTACTTTGAAGACATTCCTGAAATTTAAGAAATGTTCCTATTTGGTTGTAATTCAACTGGTGGTGTTGTAGACAACTTCAACATTTTCTATAATTCATAGCTTCAATATTTTTTTCTGTATTTTCACAAATTAGTCAACATGCATGGCATTCCACATCATCATCATTCTTCATTCTCATGTTGCTTTCTAAGAAGGAATGAAGGCAACATTATTTTATTTTTATGAATTTCGAGTCAATTTTTTTTGCTTGTGTAGTAATTCAATCTCACAGTCCAAAATTTTTGCTCAACAACATGATTGGAATTTGTTGCAGGAATCCACAATTACTCAAGATCATATTATTTATTTTCAGGCATAGTGTTTTTCATATTATTTCAGGCCCAAAGCATTTAAAATTTAATCTGTGATATGCCTCATTTTTTTAACTTTATGCAAGAAATTATTTTTTAAAATTGATTATATCAAGATATATTTTGAAGGAAGAAAATATTTTTTTCTCTTTTCATCATGTATACAAAACAAGAAGCAGAAATCTGTAGTGAATATGTTTACCAGCGCATTTTTTTATTTCAAGTATTTCAATTCACTGACAGTGAATTTCGCCAGATTTCGTCTTCAACTCTTCATGGTGTGTGGTATGTTTTAGTGAAATGTCTTCAGTGTTTTTGCTAAGTAAACATTAGTGCCTGCAATGTGTACCACATTCTTCTTCAGTGTGTTTTAATGCTCCTTAGTTATGATAAATATGTTCAGTTTGGTAAAAATACTTCTGCTAACTATTTTTTTATAAACTATCTGACTAATTCAGCCAGTACTATTCTCTTACAACCGTTTGTTGTTTATAACAAGAGCTGCTTTACATCTGTACATTATACTATTTTTTTTTTTCTCGTTCTACCTTTGTTCATTATTTAGTTAATTTTCTTCTACAGGGATCACAGAAATCTCTTAAAGAGATTGTATTCATCTGTATTTTATGTTTTTATATTAATATGTTTGCAGGATTCCTGGATATCATGTTATGTCAAGACTAATTCTGTTTATTCTACAATATTTTTCTGATTTTGACAGTTATTTAATTTTAATTTTTGACAATTCTTTAAAATTAATTTAAAAGTAACTTTTGTTTTAACTTTTATTACAAACATAGAAATTTTAACTTTACTTTGTTAAATTATGCAAGATTCAAGCTGAATATTTTTATGGTACACTTGTTTGGTAATTTTAAACGTTTTACTCGATTATGACATTACAAAGAGTTACTAGTATTAATGAAATTTAAGTCCTAGGTTGTCTGAATATACCAGATAAAATATTTTCAACTTTAGTTGCTTTCTTATTGCAGCTTAGTTTTGTAATTTTAAGTTATTGTTTTCCTAGGCAGTCAGAGTATATTGAGAAGATACTCTTGATTTATGTTGCTTTACTTTTGCAACTTTATAAATTTTGATTCATAAATGTACGATTAATCTTATTGAATTCAAAATTTTGGATGATTTTTTTGTGGCTAAAAGAATTATTTAGCTATTGGATTATTTTTGTTTTTAAAATATATGAAAATTTAGATATGATCTTTTAAGAGCATATTATGTATACAAATAGTATACAAAAGAAAGCACAACTCTAGATGAACTTTTTACCAGCGCATTTATACATATTTTTAACTCATCTAGTGAATTAATAAAGTGTTTCATGACTTAAACAACCTGATTATGACTTAAAAATGTATGTGTATACATATCTATATTTTTTAAATGTGTTCCATACTTCCATTTAATGCTGTTATCATGTAGAGAGAAAGAAAATGATAATATCTTATGATTATAAATAATCATCTGTTCAAAGTTCATTTTTGTATCTCTTTCTTTAACAGCAGCCTGACAGTTCTGATTCTGTATGTCTACAATGTTTAGTCATACCAGTGTACCATTCCAAATCATATTACCGAACAGTATACTTATTTTTTTAATATATTCTTGTCCATAATTGCTTTGAATGGTAACTGTGTTTCTGCGTACAGCCTCAGGAGCCTTAAGAGATGAAAGTCACATGAAACTGTGTGCATCTATCAGTTTATACAGCCAAAAAAAACTTTTGCATTATGTGATCGGAATTTAAAAAAAAAAATATTTGAAAAATATGTAATATGTTATTTATATGTGTAAATATTTATGTATATATGTGTATCTATTTGTGTTCACAGATATGTTGATGGTTTATGGGGTAATCATTGAAATAGTTGTGAACTTTGTGTTTACAAGTGTATAATTTTTTGTTTACAGCATTGTTAATGATTTCTAGTGATTGGGTGGAGACTAGTAACATAATTGTAAGCTTGTTATTGAATTTCAATAGATTTAATTGTATATTATACAATTCTTCTTATTTTTTTTCCATAATGATTCTAGAAATAATTTTTATTTCATTCCTGGTACATGGTATGGTAATTAAGCATATATATATATATATATATATATTTCTCGATTGTGTCAAAGTGTTACTTTATGTATATGAAAGTAGTTTATCATTTTTTGGTGATCACCATTCCTGCATTTTGAAAGAAAACCATGGTATATGTAAAGTTTATAATTTAAGAAATAAGTGTATAGGCCTAATAAATAAGTATGACTATTAATATGTTTTAACCCTTTTGTCATGACACATCTTTTGAAGTGACGACTTTTTGCTGTGGGATGTTTTGCGTGGTTGAGTAGTGCACGACTCAATTGCTCAATTTGTCTCACATGTATTTGGTTGTTTATTTTAATTGAGTGAAATTTTAATGTGTACACAAATGATGTCATTATTTTTATGAAATTTGAATTGATATAAGGCCAGTTGAATTTAATATTAGAGTTATAGAAAATACTCTATTTTACATCATATTTTTAAAGTCCTAGGCAAAAGTCAAACCCACAAGATTTTTTTGACTTTTTGTTGCTCCTGTAATTGCAACTTTTTCAGAAGTTTAATTCTGTTATTTGGTACCATAAATATTTTAACTATGACTAGTCAATGATCTCACTTTTGTCTGTTAACTTAAAAGGCGTTAACATTTATTATTTGTCAAATATGATAATTTTTTTGAGATCACATGAAAATTTTGCCATTACTGTATTTTTGGCATTTTACAGATACTTAATATATTGTATACTTAATATATTGTATACTTTTTGACCTATGAATGTACTCTATGCAATGTATATTCTTTCTCTCTCACACTTTTGGTCACCGGTCCTTCCTTTTTAGCAGCACTTCGACATTGATCTTAACTATGAAAATCGTTTAAATTTGATTTTTTTTTTCAGGCTGGCATTTCAAAATTTTGTCATCCCATTTTCTGTAAAAGGTCTTCTTCGTTTCACCTTTTACATCCCTGGTCTTACAAAATTTTGTTCGGTCTTTGGGGGTAATGTGAGATGAATCTCACAGTGTTTAGTTCATCGTATCTTTTTTTATTCTTTTCTTCATTTAAGCAGCGAGTTTCCCTTAAATTTAATTCTGTTTTTTTTAGTTTTACGGCCGCGCGCTGCGAATTTAGCGCTCTAGCATTTCTTGGAGCGCTACTTGTCCTCTCGCATCTGCACTGCGATGTATTATGATGACGTCACTGTGGGCGCTGACACTCCTTCACCACACCCATATTGCGCGGACTTCGTCACGTAAGGGCGTTCTGCTGAGCGCGTAGAACGAATTAAATAATTCTTTTCAAATTCTTTTTTTCAATTTGCTATTTAAGATTGTGACGAAATATTAACTCTCTAATCAATTTAAACTTTGTTTCTTTTTACTTTTGGATTCCCCGTAGAATGCATTTAAATACTAAACGCGGTTAATTTTTAAATCAGAATTAAGTTTGATGATATCTCAAGGGGATGTAAATTGAAACGTTAGCCCGCTGGCTTTGCCGGCCGCGCGCCGTGTGCGAACGGCAAATCGCAAGAATTCATATTATAATTCCGCCGGATATGGAATTTTTGCAAGTTTCTTGTGTTCATTTTAAATTATAATGATGGGCTGTTTCTTCAAGGAATGTGGATTAATCCGTCAAGAGATTAGAATTTCTCCGAAGTATTTTTCGCGGATCTTAGGATTGGTGACCAAAGGCCTTTTTCGATATTTCTCATTCACCAACGAAGATGAATAAAGCTGTTAGATCAATAAAGGTTTTCATCATTCTTTTGCTCTACACACCACAAGTATTTTCAAGTAAGATTATTCCAGTTTATTTTATTTACTTACATTAAATTAAAGTTCCACTATCGATCACGCTAACGAACTTTATTAATGACACAACGCACACCCTACGAACATTTTCAACGGCACAGGAAAAGCGTCCAAGAGCTTTAAAAAGCAGCAAGCCTTTTAGTTTGGGATATATTTAGACCCGATTGAGCACCCGAAATTAAAAAAAGAATTAAAGAGTCCAATACAGATTTGGCAGTAATTTCAAGTGAATTGACTTTGTTAGTTCAACCACTAGATGTTTCAATAAACAAATCTTTCAAAGAAAGTTTGAGCTGGCAATGGAACACATGGATGCTAGAAGGGAAAAAATGCTTTACAAACGGAACAAATATGCGGCATACGACTTTATCGCAAATATGTGAATGGATTATAACATCATGGGATGAAATCACACCGGAAATATTTGTCAAATCATTTTAAAAATGTGGAATTTCCAATGCACTTGAAAGTACTGATACTGAGGATGATTATTTATGGTTAGTAAAAAGGACACTGGTGATAAAATACATGACAGTGAGAGTGGGGAAGAAGATGACATTCCCGAAAGTATAAATGAGGACGAGTACAATGAACTTTTCATGTGATCTGATAAGTTAGATTAAGTTTTTTAGAAAATATATACTGTAAGTTGCGTTTTTATGTTATATACATGTGTTTATATAATTCTAAAAATTTGGAATGTTTTATTCTTATGATTTTACTTGAACCATTTTATATTCGGCGTATAACACGCACACGGAAAAAATAAGTGATTTTTAAGAGTTAAAAGTGCGTGTTATATGGCGGAATATACGGTAAGCCTATTCTAGAGCTGAAAGACATGTCCAACAGGAAGTCCAGCAGGCAAGACATGGCCCATTTCCATTCTACGACTAAACGTTATTGGGCTCTCTGGGATTCCTTTCATTTGAAGAAAGGTATCTTCATCTTGTACCGAAAATGGGAGTCTGACGATGGAAAGGCATGTAGAGGGCAACTACTACTTCCTAAGACGATAATTTTTATGGTCCTTCAAGACCTTCATGGTAGTTCCACAGGAGGTCATTTTGGTGTCATGAAGACCCTACAAAAGGTTCGAGAGCGCTTTTACTGGAATAATGTTCGCAGTGATGTGGAGAGGTGGTGTCGAACTCGTGTAGCACATAAAGGTCCAAAGAGGCGCACCCGTGGACGATTGCAGTGTTATAATGTAGGAGCTCCTTTCGAACGAATCGTTCTAGACATCCTGGGTCCTCTTCCTAGAACATTTGATGGCAAGAAGTACATCCTCGTTGTCATGGACTACTTTACCAAGTGGCCTGAAGCCTACGCCATACCTAATCAAGAGGCAGTAACTGTAGCAGAGGTACTGGTTCAACACTGAGTTTCTAGATACGGAGTTCCTCTTCGAATCCACTCCGATCAAGGAAGAAACTTTGATTCGGCTGTGTTTAAGGAAATGTGTAGATTATTCGATATGGGCAAAACTCGAATTACACCTCTACATCCTCAGTCGGATGGCATGGTGGAGCGGTTCAATCGCACCATTTTAAATAGCCTCTCCTCCTGGTGTCTAAAGATCAACAGGACTGGGGCAAGAAATTGCCACTTTTCCTGATTACCTACAGGAACGCTGCTCATGAGGCCACTGGTTATTCCCCATCTCAAATGCTCTTTGGTCGTGATTTTAGTCTACTTGCGGATCTTTTGTTTGGCCGTCCTCCTAATGCTCTTTTATTGCCAGAGGAATACGTGGATGAATTCCAGGCACGGATTGAGGAGATTCATTGTCTGGCGAGGAAGCGAATCGGACTGGCATGAGAAAAGATGAAGACACGGTATGACATAAAGGCAACTGGACATGAGTTCAACGAAGGTGACAAAGTGTGGTTGTGGGATCCCATGCTTCGTAAGGGACTGTCGCCAAAATTACAAAGAAACTGGGACGGTCCTTACACAGTCGTTAACAGGTTGAATGGCGTCGTCGTACGTATTCAAAAATCGCCACACACCAAGCCCAAGGTAGTACATTATAACCGACTAGCCCCTTATTTTGCCCAAAGTGATTAGAAATTCGAAACCGGAATTTCAGACCATGGTCATGGAAGTTACTTTTTGTGAAAATGTAAATAGTAATTAGTTCTTTATTTGTGAAAATCTTATTTTTTTAAGTGTTTTCCTCTAACTCAAGGATTGCACTGCTCGGCACGTGCAGTCTTTGAGGAGGGGGTAGTGTTACGAATTTTGTAAATGGTTAGTATTTGTACTCTAAAATAATGTAAATAATCTTATTAAGCTCCATTCCTTTGCTAATAAAAGTTTTTGTTACATTGTCTCTATTTGTTAACTTTTTATCAGGCAAACCTGTCTATTACTTTTCAATGAATGTCTACGGCAATTTGGCGAAATATTATAGTTATCGCCAAGTTCGCGTCACTTTTGACGACTAATTTTGGTCGCCAAATTTGGCGATATATCGTCAAGTTGGCGACAAACTTGGCAATTGTTGAGGATGGTACCTTTCTCTCTGTTTTAATTCCCCTTATAGGTATACAGATACATTGATTGCTGTTCCAGTGTTTTCTGGATTTTTCTAGAAACACATAGAAATTTCCAGTGCATGCTCCGAGCCTATATATAGCAAAGCGGTTTTTTTTTTTTTTTTTTTTTTTTTTTTTTGTTAGTCAGTCATTTAGTGAGCTACTAGGCGATAATTTAAGCAGGTTTGCTTGAGTATTGTGATTTATCTACGCTGTTTTGAATTTGATATAGTGTTGAGACGTGGTGTAACGAGTCTCTGTGACATATATCTGTACTTGTACGTTGGATTTGCACAGTTATATCTGAAAATCTGGTACTATTTGTGAGTTTCGAAGTCTATGTAGCTGTGAAGTTTTGTAAATAAATTATTTTCTATTTTTTTAAGAGACTAGATTTTGAACTTGACAAACCATAAGATCAGACGAACCTTGTATGCGCTACAGTTTTTGGTGTCAGAAAAGTGGGATTTTATGGTGATAACAAGAGCCATGGACGGACAACTGAAATAACTATTAGATGCTGTCGATGGCGTAAAGACAGAATTGAAGGAAGAGATGAAGAAAGGCTAAGAAGAAATAAAAAATTTAGAAGAAAAATTCTCGTCGGAAGAGAGAAGAATAGATTCGGTAGAAGAGAAAATGGAGGAAGTAGAAGGGAAAATTCCGAATGAAGTTAGTAATGTTGAAGAGAAAATGGAAAGGAAAATAGAGGAAGTAAAGAAAATTCAGAATGAAGTTAGTAATGTTGAAGAGAAAATAATGGAAGTAGATGAAAAGCTAAATAAAAAAGTACCAGATCTTGAAAAGAAGCTTTCAGCGTCCAGAGATACGTTGGATTTGCACAGTTATTTCTAAAAATCTGGTAATATTTGTGAGTTTCGAAGATTCTGTAGCTGTAAAGTTTTGTAAATAAATTATTTTCTATTTTTTAAGAGACTAAATTTTGAACTTGACAAACAATAATATCAGAAGAACCCTATATACACTACAATATACGTATTTTAATATGTAAATTGCTTGATAGTACGTATTGTAATACGCACCTGTAAATGAAAACACTTCTCAAATAAACCATTTTCACATGATATGAAATCAACATCTACTCCGAATGACTGCTCACTCACTCTCTTCCACCGTCTCATCATTATTACAAGGACCTAAAAGAGACGTTTCAATTATTTAAGCAAGGTACACATATTTCATCAAATGCTCTCTAGTACGTATTGAAGTAATTCCGAAATTTCTAAAAAAAAAAATTAATTACGAAAGATTATTGAAATGTAAAGAAATCTGCAAAGATGGAATTTAAAAGGAAGTCAAAAAATGTTCCATTTTAAACAAGTTTTCATTTTTTAAAAATGTTAAAAACAGATTTTCCCTTAAAGTGTTTTTTTTTTTTTTTTTTTTTTTTTTTGAGACTACAAAATAACAGTTTTAGACAAGTTTCCGATATATGCAGGCTCTCTTCTAAAAATTATTCTTATTGAGATAACAGTCAGCTTAAAATGAAAATCCAGTCTCATTCAATTACATCTTAGCAGGTTCGATTGTATAATGTATGCGTTACATGCAATGATAAAAAACTGTTTAAAACGAAAATGTTACCGTTTTCGTGTCACTCACTCAGAAATCTTTATTATATCTCAGCCACTTCCGAAATGATGAGTCTATATACGCCACTGATGTCAGCCTCTTTAAGTCGTTGTATATGTTTCATAGCACTTAATTTTTATTTCAGTTTTGTGCCAGAAATTTTCAACAAAATTCTAGTTTTACAACTGAGGGTGAAAAAAAATTTAAATGAAATTTCCCAAATCACTTTTGTAAATTCAATATTACAGTTACATTATTTGCTCAACAACCTAGAGAATTTCTGCATATGTACATTTTTCAACATAAAAATGTGGAAGTAGCAAAAATAACTATTAAAATGACTTGGAAATGAATATTTTTTCTGATAAATATTACTTTAAATTACAAGCAATCGTTGTTTCATGACATTCTTTGTCATGTTGTCATTTTCGGGCAGTCGGATTAAACGCCCAATTTGACAATTTTTCGAAAATTACCTTTATCAAAAAATGGAAACCACTATCCGATTTCATAGTTTCTGCATATGAGCGTCTGTCAGTTTCAATGTTTATGAAAACAAATTTCAAAAATACTTTAGAAAGTAGTCAGCTTAGACTTTATCACACTCTTAAATATCAGTTTAACTTTATGATAGTAGATTACAGAACTTAACTTACTAGTGTTGCAAATTTAATGCAATTTCGGAATTCTAATTTCAGTTCAAACTAATTTTAAACTGTCATGCATTTAGATATTGGACATAAAGAGAGCAAAAATATAACAACATTGATTTATAAGTAAATAAATAAATGCGACTACTTAATAATACAGTTTTGGCCTCGCAAATATTGTAGTTCTATATTCCCGTTCCGGCCATAGTTAAAAAACCTGAAAAAGGAATTTCAATTATTCAAGCAAGGTATACATACTTTAATGTGTAAATTGCTTGATAGTACGTATAGAAGTAATACGTACCTATAAATGAAAATACTTCTCAAATATTCTATTTTCACATGATATGAAATCAACATCTACTCCTAAAGACTGCTCACTTACTCCCTTCCCCGTCCGGCCATTATTAGAATTTCCTGAAAAAGAAATTTCAATAATTCAAGCAAGGTATACATGTTTTAATATGTAAATTGCTTGATAGTGCGCATTGAAGTAACACGCACCTGTAAAAGAAAAGACTCTTTAAATAAAATATTTTCACATGATATGAATTCAAATCTACCTCGAATGACTGATCACTTACTCCCTTCCCCGTCCGGCTATTATTGGAAGTTCCTGAAAAAGAAATTTCAATTATTCAAGCTAGGTATACATATTTTAATATGTAAAATGCTTGATAGTACGTTTTGAAGTAATACGTACCTGTAAATAAAAAGACTTCTCAAATAAAATATTTTCACATGATATGAAATCAACATCAACTCCGAATGATTGCTCTCTCGCTCTGTTCCCCGTCTCAACATTATTAGAAGAACCTGAAAGAAAAATTTCAATTATTCAAGCAAGGCATACTTATTTCAATATGTAAAATGCTTGATAGTACGTATTGAAGTAATATGTACCTGTAAATGAAAACACTTCTCAAATAATCCATTTTCACATGATATGAAATCAACATCTACTCAGGTCACTCACACACTCCCTTCCCCGTCCGTCCATAATAAGAAGGATCTGAAAGAGAAATTTCAATTATTCAAGCAAGGAATACATATTTTAGTATGTACATTGCCTGATAGTATGTAGTGAAATAATACGTACGTGTAAATGAAAAAACTCCTCAAATGAACCGAAACATAGTTCGTGTAAGAGCTAAAATTAACTTTCATGATGAAATGTCACTTTCAAAAGAAGTTCTATTGAAATTTGCTCATTTTTTTATTTTCCAATTTTCAGTGATTCCATTTGCATTCTGGCTGGTAAGCAACAACCAAAAAATGCTACAAACAAATTAACTCTTTTTTATTTTATAAATGGTATAAAAATTCATTGTTGGAAATATCTTTCACCTTTGTATACCATGATTCATTATTAAAATGTTTTTAACCCTTTCATTCCCAGTGAGTCCAAATGGCATCATGATATTCCTTATTTATTTTTCTATATTTAATTTGGATATTCCAAATTCACACCAGAAAACTAAAATAGAAATATTTGTTTTATTTAATAACGGGCATTCCCTAAGCGGAATAAAAGCGAAAAAATCATAAAGCGGAATTTATCAGTAAATTTTTCTGGTGTAATTTCAGATTATCTGAACTACGGAAATTTTAGAACGTATTCTGCCATGGGAATGAAAGGGTTAAAAAAAATTAACTATCATCAATTGTTACATCATCTCTTTAGAATGATATCAACAAATTATTATGAATTTAAACTACATTAAATTTTAGTATGTTTTTGACAGGACTATATAAAGTTGTTAATTTCAAATGCGATATTTCAGTAGAAAAATATTCTTAAAATAATAATATAAAATTTTCCTACCTTTCTTGAGGGTTCTTGGGGGATGTACGGTGGTCAGAATCTTAATTCTTGGCCGTCTTCAAAAACAGAAAATCCACAGCAAAAAATAAGAGACAAAACGTAAACACACAAAAAAGAAAAGTTGATTATTTACACACGCGCGCAGATATTACATGTTTCTTGATCATTATTCTTAATAAGACTACATCGAAATCTGAAAGGTACAAAAAAGAACATTAATAAAAAAGATCGTAAAATAACCAATCAGCTTTTAGTTTGCACAAGAAAGAAAAAAAATAAATAAAAAAGAATGTTCTGAAAATCATCGGCTACTGGCGCCAGGGAGTCAGGGAGTCTTCGTGAAGAGTGTTTTCACACTCCCCACCTTGAGTTCATTAGGGGACAGAACTCAATCACTGCAGTTGGAGTCTTTCGGGTGGCCGTACAATTCGACCACGGCGAGTAGTCAAACGCTTTTGCAGTACTGCATCACTTTGATTATTGGCGATTCCATTCACCTCCAAAGAACAAAGTTTCATAATGGGACGAATTAGCATTCCAGTTGCAGTCTTCAACTTTACTACGCGCACAACGCCATTTTGACTGGGTATAAGTTCGACAACTCTACCAAGAGGCCAGTTTATTCGGCTAGAATTTTCCGTCCATATCAGGACAACATCTCCTACACACAAAGATATTGATTTTTTTTCACTAAAGACCGAACATTTTAATGTGCCGAGGTATTCGCTTCTAAATCTTGATTTTAAATCGTTTCTAATTTTAATTCTATAATGGTATCGTTTATTCATTTCTTTGTGGTCTAGAAATTCTAATTCAGGCATACCTATTTTAGTATTTTCCTGTAAGAACATTGAAGGAGTTATAACTTGAAGATCTTCATTATTATCTGTAACATACGTCAAGGGGCGGGCATTTATAATACTTTCACAATCGCAGATAACGGTATGTAGTTCTTCAAAATTTAAAGACGACTTGCCCAATACCCTTCTCAAGATTCGTTTCAGGATTCCAACAAGCCTCTCCCAAAATCCACCCCAACAAGGTGCAGAAGGTGGAATAAATTTCCAATCTATACGTGAAAACGCAGTAACCGCTTTTACTTTTTCATAGTCAAATGTTTTCAATAAATTGTAGCAGCCAGTAAAATTTGTGCCGTTATCTGAATATATTATTGCAGGACGACCTCGTCTAGAAATAAAGCATTTCAGTCCTAAGATAAAACTTTCGGTTGAAAGAGCTGTCAATAGCTCGAAATGCACAGCTATAAAAACTGCACACGTGACTATCAAAATCCAGATTTTTGATTGATTTTTCAAATAAAGAGGCCCGCACAAATCGATTCCTATTATTTCGAAAATCGCGGCTTCTCTGACACGATCAAGAGGTAAGACACTTTCTACTACATCAGGTGGTTTTGCTGAGTGTCTTTTACAAATGATACATTTGCCGATTACCTTTTTGATTGTTTTCCGACTCTTCAGCACCCAGTAATTTTCTCGTAACGCAGTCATCAACAAGGGTACACCACAATGATCGAATTCTAAATGTTTCGAAAATATAATCTGTTCTACGACGTAATGATTTGAAGGGAGTAAGATAGATAATCTAAAATTAAATTCATCTTCTCGTTGAAATATCTTCGTTTTTACGCGTATGATTAACTTCCGAATCTGTAAAAATATTCAAGCATTTCAGTCTTTGATTATGTTCATTCACAAAGGATTCTATTTGTACAAGTTTTAATAATACTGTTTCTGCCGCTTTTAATTCGTTGTGTGTTAATTGACCGAATATTCTGTCGGTACTACCCCTTTTCGAATTTTGGTAAAATCGCAAAATCCAACCAGTAACTCGCAAAATTTTATTGTAAGAAGAATAGCGATTATAAAATTGTGCCTCATCACTCTCTACATTAGGAGCGGTCACAATAGTTTTTCTTTTTTCAGAATTCACTATATCCATATTAGGAAAAATATTAGTACTAGGCCAATTTTCCTTTGATTCTGAAAGCCATGATGGTCCTAACCAGCACTGAGATTTAATAAGGGATTTTGCACAACAACCGCGTGACGGTAAATCTGCTGGATTCATATGTCCAGGTACAAAATTCCATGAAGTGTTGGGGGTAAGCTTTCGAATTTCTCTAACTCTACTTTCTACAAATGTAGCCCAAGGACCTTCCCGTTTTATCCAGTATAACACGTCCATTGAATCTGACCAATAGAAAGTATCAACATTTTCTAATTTCAAATCGTTTTTAATACTATTAGACAATCTAGCTCCAATACAACAGGCCAATAACTCAAGGCGTGGAATGGAAATGTCCTTTAGAGGAGCTACTCTAGAACGAGCCTGAATAATTGACAAGTTACACGATTTTCTACTTCATTTCTTAGATAAATGCATGTAGCGTAAGAAAATTTACTAGCGTCGCAGAAAATATGTAAAGATAAGTTTCCCTCTTTTAGAGATAAGTTAGACAATCTTCGCGGGATCTCAAGATTTCCCAAATCATTAATTTCCTTAGTCCATTTTCTAAATTCCTTAACTATCTCATCGGGCAGCTTGGAGTCCCATGACGCCTTTATTTTCCAGCATTTCTGTAAAAGTAATTTTGGAATTAAGGTCACGGGGCAAGTAAAACCGATGGGATCGAATATTTTATGAGTTAAGGACAAAATTGTTCTTTTAGTGATGCACTCATTTTCCAATTTAAAATTCCGAAAATCACACGATAATGTATCACTCTTGGTGTCCCACATTAAACCAAGTAAGGGAAATTTATCCTCAGCCGCATCACTCAAATGACCCTTTTCATTAAAGCCTAATCCAATTTCTTCGCACCGATTATGACACCAACCACGAAGATCAAATTGTGCCGAAGCTAAGAGTTTCCGTGCTTCATTGCGAAAATATTCTAACTCTTCTAACGATTCTACACTAGCTACACAGTTATCTACATAGAAAGATTCTTTAAGTTTTATAGCAACATCTTTAATGTTCTCAGGTGCTTCATCTAAGTGACGTGTTAGAGTAGCGGCCAAAAGGAAGGGGCTACAACTAATCCCAAAGACAACCCGACAATGTCTATAAATTTCAAGGTTTTCTGAATTCCCATCTCTCCACCAGAAAAAACGTAAATAATCTCTATCCTTTTCATTCAGTGATATCTGTAAAAAAGCTTTACGAATATCTGCTACAATACCTATCTTTCCCACTCTAAATCGATTTAGAACAGAAGGAATTAGTTCAATTAAATTAGGTCCCTTCTCTATACAATCATTTATGGAAACAGAATCCTTAACATGTGCTGATCCATCAAATACTGGCCTAATTTTGGTCGTAGAATTAGGTTTTATTACAGCTTTATGAGGGAGATAATGGACTTTGGTGTTAAGTTTTTCCTCTCCTTTCACTCTTTCAATAATCCCTTCCGTTTCCCACTCATTTAAAACTGCTTCGTAATCTTTCAACAAACCGCAATTTTGGAGATTCTTAATATTATTTTGCAGGCGCTTTATCGCTAAATCTTTATTACTTGGAATGGGAGAATGGTCACTTAACCAGGGAAGACAAACTTTGTACCTACCATCAGTTTCGCGTCTTACGGTTTCTTTAAAATGCTCCAAAACTAATTTCTGAACTTCTTCCTTAGTTTGTTTTTCCGCAGGATCTACTATGCCTAAAGAATTTAAATTCCACAAATCTGTAATTTTGGCATCGTTTACATATAATGAAAGGACCAAAAGAGAACTATCCCTTTCATTTCCGCCAATTTTGCCCATAGTAGTCCAACCCAGTTTTGTTTGCATCGCAACCAAACCACAAGATAAATTTTCTATTTTTCCTGTAAACAGTTCTCCCACAACATCTGCTCCCAAAAGTACATGTATTTCATTTAAATTTCTTTCATATAAACAATTTTTACCTTCAGGGCAGATATCGCTCAAAAATATATTTTTTCCTTTTAATTCCGCAATACAACGAATGTGTCTAATTTTGGGTACATTAGCACAATTTTTTTCTTGTTCCATTACCTCAATTTTAATCATTTTACCTCCCCTTAAACCCCTTAAATTAACAGAATAACAGTTATGATCTACCGTTGTTTCGGTACCTCCAAACAACCCGTGAGTAATTCTGACCTTTCTTAAACTTTTTAATTCCATCTTATTAGCTACGAACTTTGAAATATACGACTTAGATGAAGCCGTATCTAACAATGCGCTTACTATATATTCACAACCATTATTTCTTACATAAACATATAAAGTTTGTAAATAAACTTCTTTCGGCAAGTTTTCATTCTCAAAAAGGGCAGTATCCGACACTTCGGTCTGTTGTTTAGATTTTTCCTTTTTTATGTTTCTATAACAAAACAATGTGTTATGATTCCCGTTGCAAATCCGGCATTTTATATTTTTTTTGCAAAAACGCGATAAATGTTTTTTCATTTCTAGGCACTTAAAACATGCTCCCTTTTTCATTAGAATGTTCTTAATTTCATCAATAGATAACTCATTAGTTCTATCGCAATCAACCGATGAGTGATGAAATGATTCACAAAAAACGCAGTTTATTACGTTTAAATCCTCTTTTTTGTTCGTTGACACTAAATCATTAGCTGTGGGATAATTTTTTTGTTTATTGTTATTTCGAAACGAATTAAAGTTTTTCTTTTCAGGAGGAATAAAAAATTTTCTATCTTCGTTCATTGGGTTTATTACTAAATTAGCCTTTTCTCTTGCTTTTAAACAAGTAGATAAAAAATTCATTAGTTCTTCAATTTCATAAAATCCTTTTTCATTATCGGACTTGTTAAGTTCTATTAACAAATCTTTCGGAATTGTTTTCAAAATGGTTGTACATAATACACTTGAAATGTTATTCAAATCTGTTCCTAAGCTTTGCAAACTTCTCAGTTCTACTGATAATTTATCAAAATATTGTCGGAAAGCATATATATCATTCGAAGTTCTCAATGGCTTGATAGCCAATAGATTACTAATATGATTGTGTATTAATAATTGTTTATTAGCAAACCTACTTTTCAGCAATTCTATAGCCGCATCGTAATTTTTTTCGGAAACAGGAAAACCTTCAATTGTGTTTAAAGCGGTCGATCTTAATTGCGATCTTAAATAATTAAATTTATCAACTTTATTTAACGACTTATTATCATGAATGGCCGATTCAAAACTGCTCCAAAAGAAAAGCCATTCATTTATATTTCCATCAAATATTGGTATATGCAATTTCGGTAACTCAACTTTTACAGAATTATCCACTTTTTCATTAGTACTGTCTGAAAATTGTTCTTTGTTACTTTCTTGTTTTGATTTTAAATTTAAAAATCCGGCATTTAATTCTCTAATTTTCTGATTTGCGCGTGACTTCCATAATATTACATTTTCGCTATACTTTTCAGCGGCTTCTAATTCTTTCTCTAAATCATCGGGATTGACTAATAATTCAATTGAATTATCTGTTGTCTTAAGTGACTTAAATTTGTCGGTCAATGTTTCAACATGTTCTTGCAGTTCTTCAATAGACACATCGTCTGATTTTATGGAAGTTTCGATTTTATTTAGAATTTTCGTAACAGCCGATCGAAATATCGTTCTTCTTTTTTTAAGTGTTTCTAAATTTTCAGCCATTTTTTTTCTTTTTCTCTACTTAATTAGTTAATTTCAAAATTCAAATTCTTAATTATTTCAAAATATATTACCACCGTACATCCCGCGACAGGGATGCCATGTTAATTTCAAATGCGATATTTCAGTAGAAAAATATTCTTAAAATAATAATATAAAATTTTCCTACCTTTCTTGAGGGTTCTTGGGGGATGTACGGTGGTCAGAATCTTAATTCTTGGCCATCTTCAAAAACAGAAAATCCACAGCAAAAAATAAGAGACAAAACGTAAACACACAAAAAAGAAAAGTTGATTATTTACACACGCGCGCAGATATTACATGTTTCTTGATCATTATTCTTAATAAGACTACATCGAAATCTGAAAGGTACAAAAAAGAACATTAATAAAAAAGATCGTAAAATAACCAATCAGCTTTTAGTTTGCACAAGAAAGAAAAAAAATAAATAAAAAAGAATGTTCTGAAAATCATTGGCTAGTGGCGCCAGGGAGTCAGGGAGTCTTCGTGAAGAGTGTTTTCACAAAAGTAGTTCTTTTCATTTGAGCGAAAGTCGCTGTGCAATGGTGTCAAAATACGTCAGCAAGTGGCGCATTCAAGGGGTGGCCTGATAGGGTTTCAGCCTCCTCCGAAATTTCTAGAAAACAAAATTTAATCACGAAAGATTATTAAAATGTAAAAAAATCTGCAGTGATGGAATTTAAAAGGAACTCAAAAAATATTCCATTTTAAGCAGTGTTTTTATTAAAAAAAATGTTGAAAACAGGTTTTCACTTAAAGTATTTTTTTTTTCAGTGACCACAAAATAACAATTTAAACCAAGTTTCCGATGTACGCAGGTTCTCTCAAAAAATTATAATAGTTGAGATGTCTACTTAAAGCGAAAATACAGTCTCATTCGATTCCACATTAGCAAGTTCGATTGTATAATGTATGCGTTACCTGCTATGATAAAAACCTGTTTAAAACAAAAATGTTAACGTTTTCGTGATTTCCTCTCAGGAATTTTTACTATATCTCAGCCCCTTCCGAAATGATAAGTCTAGATACGCTACTGAGACTGGGTTGACTTCTATTCTTGACTGTCGAGTTGACTTCTGCTTTTTTGCGTCGGATCAGGTTTGATTCCGTTGACTAGTATATTTTGTTGCTGGTCGGGTTGATTTCCACTTTTTTTCTGCGGGTCGGGCTGGCTTCTATTTTTTTAGCTGCTCCTAACACCCTGGGTTTGGAGCAAATCGATATACAGTATTCCGAGTTTGAGTCAGTTTCGGATTGGGTTTTTACTTTTGCGAGAAGGGTTCTGGCGGACTCGATTTTTGAAAAGGGCCATTTTCAACTAACGGCCATTTTCAACATAATGTCAAGTCCGTTACCAAATGTCAAGTCTATTACCGCACGGTTTTTTAATGATTATCATTTTTCACCATTCTACTTAAATTTTATTCAACTAAAAAACAAATATGCAATTTCCTTAAAATTTAATAATTTACATGAATATATACTGTAATTATTAGAAAAAGTTCTTGTATAATTTCTATGTGATCAAAATCTTGTGGCTAAAACGTTCTCTCATTTCAATTTAATTTAAGTATTATTGATAAGCATCATGTTTTGAAATTTAGGGACATAAGTCACTTCAAAGTAAGTTGATTTTAGAAAATTTAATAAATTTAAAGCTGAGTATTTTCAGTAATTTTGTATGGTAACGGATTTGACAATTTCCCTTACAAGCCAACTTTAAATAGCATTTGGGCATTTCCATACGAACTTGTTTGTCTATTACATGACTGAAAATCGCTAATGCTTGTTAGCCACCGTTATTTTCAAAAAGTTTGCTTCGCCTTATTCAATTGACGATATATCTTCGATAAACTAAGTCTCATTTTCTCGCTTTAAAATACTGGTATTTAAAAAATCGTAGTATGTAACAGACAAACAAGTTCGCATGGAAATGCCCATTTACATATACTGTGACGGTATGCTCATGCTGGGTGTCATTTGTCACGTTATACGCAGACATACTCATTAATTTAGGTTAAAACAACACAGTTTATTAAAATGATAAGGGCTAAAGGAAAGTGGAGCCAGTCTATAATTTCACTCACTGAGAACACTATGAAAAGCTAAATCATACTCACAGGCGTCGGTCTAGCTCAGTCGGGGCACCGTCTAGCACTTGACACTATTTCCTGGCTGATCTACTAAACAAATCTTAATTTCACAGCCCGTGGCTGTGGATATTTCTTTATTTCTCAAATAATCAAAACTAAACTTTCTTACCAAGGCCGAGTCTTTAATCCACTATCTGAACTTCTTTCCGCTTTACTGGAGGCCGTAGCTATTTTCTAATCGTCAGCACCTTAATAAACAATCATCAACTTCGTTGTCTAATGGCGGAATACACACAGAGGCTGCTGGCTGCTACCAGAAACACAGACGCTGGCTGCTGGCTAAGGCCAGAAACACACAGACGCTGGCTGCTGGCTAAGGCCAGAAACACACACACCACAAACTCACACCCAAGCTTTTATACGCGACAAACTGAGATACTTCTCATTAACATAATACTAACAACCGCGAGCTAACTGCGGAATTCGAAAGAGCACACACACTCTAGAAAGTTAAAGTAAAAGAGAGGATAGATGTCACTTTTACGCCTACAAAATGTTAAATTATTGACGTCACGATCTCAGAAACACTAGAGTGCCTTTATGACTAAAGGTCACTCCCTCACAACCCCCCCTCGAACTCCGCAGAGAAAAAGGGCTGGGCTAAATGCATGCCCAGAACTTTTTCTTGTTATAAATTTAGAGCCGTAATAAAACACAGTGATGGGTGAAATTTAACGCCGAAACGTAACTTTTAAAATATTAACTTTAACCCATCACAACCAAAAAAACTCAGTTTGCCTCAAATAATCACATATTCAATCCAATAATTCTTCTATCTTACAAATAGCCTCCGTAAAACTTCCAAAAACTCGTAAAACTTTCAAAACTAATTACTTCTTCTCTCAAAACAACCCACTCCACTGGGAGTGCTAAAATTTCTCAAAACACTAACCTTCCGAAATTTTCCTCAATATTGCAATGCAACTATAACTTTACCCAAAAATTTCTCCATAACTTTTAATAATACTAGAATTCGCACCAAGTCCAAAAAACCCAATGCGCAAAAACTTTCCTCATCCAAATTCCGACTTCATCTAAAATTACATTTACTTCATACTAAAATAATTCTGCTACTACGTAATACCTACATCCCCATTAGCCAATGAACTAACTCCCAAACTTCTTCAGACTTAACTCCACTTGAACAATAATTGGGGCACATACGTACAGCGGCATATCGCTGTGCTTATGCAACAATAAAAAAATATCAAAAATTTACAAAATGACGTCATCAATCTCTTCATCTGTATTAACTAAAAGAAAAATAGCAGAATCAATACATAACAAAAAGTATACTTCCCTGCAAGAAAATCACATTAACATTCAATTTTAATACAACACAATTTCAAATTCAAATGCAGCTTAAAACTTCGCAATTTGCGGAAACCATTCTCAACTAAAGTACAAAACGCAACTCATAAAACACGAACGATAAGAAGAAAGTTAATGCATTAAATGTTAGTATCAGAGATAGAAACGCGTGTCAAGGACTTCTTGACCGCAAAACACGTGCGCGCCTGAACCGCGGCGCGTGTACAAAATAACCCAAATTATTATCTGTACTTTCTGAAAATTTAAACATACATTAACATACATTTTATAACATATGAACAATATAACAATATAATAACATTTTAAACAAATAACATAACCATTTAACAATAGATCCAGAATTTTTAAAAGCAGTTAAGACCAAAATTCCAACATACATAAAACTAACAATTTTGCAAACAAATTTTGAACACAATTAAGCACTAAACGTGAGTCCGTCAAAAAAAAATTCCAAAAATGGCCAAAAGTACAAAACAGTCTCTCTGCTTTCTATTCCTTCACATTGCTACCACATATATGCACTCTAATAGAAATTTAATAAAGAACATTATCACCCAATCATAGAGACGATTCGCTGCTGGCAGGCTTCATACTGCAAGATGGCTTTCTCCTCCTGTCCCAGAAGGCTTGTACGAAGGATCTCTCGTCATCAGAACTGTACGGTGACGCCACAGTTGACTGTCGTGCCTGCAGCCTGGTTCTGAATGGATGCCGTGGGACACTTGTAGGTTCCACTCGACGACTCTGCTCCGGCCGGTTCGCTGGGTTCATTCCATGGCGAGGTTCACACTGTTGCTGCCGGTAATCTGGGAGTTGCCTCCTCTTTCTAGACGCACCCGAAGTTACCGAAGATCCTAGGCCACGTTTCTTTCCGGACCTATGTAGTTTCTTGTTAGGCAAAAATTCAGAATTTAAACTTCGCTTAACAGTTTTACGAGTGTCCAAACGAAATCTTTTCTGGGGATTAATCACTGAAGATGGTGAACTATTAGTTAATTTATGCTTGTGAGGTTGTTGTCTAATAGATGGAGGAACTGGACAATTTATAATTTTTTGTCTTTTATGACACACAGAGTCCGATGTATTTGACACAGTTCTCTTATTTTTATTATACTTTGCTCTCGGATTGCTAGGCTTTCGACTTTCAATAACAGTCTTTGGAGCTGTTTGACCAAATTTTCTTCTTGAACATTGATGAAAAGAATTAGACGAAGAAGTGCTGGACTCGGGACACTCATTGGATCGGGAATTTCGCGAAACACCACTCGACATATGAGAACCTTCACTACCATTTTCTCTAAACTTATACACTCTAACCTGATCCAGATTAACAGTCATTCTTTCACCATTGACATCAACAACCAAATTATTATTTCGAACTTCCAAAACCTCGAACGGACCTACAAACTTCGGACCAAACTTAGCTACTCTCTTTTGACGACTTGAACTTAACCAATGCTTTTCTACTAACACAAAATCTCCAACTTTCACTTCTAACTCCCTTCTACGCATATTATAATACTGAGCTTGCTTTTCTTGCGCTTTTCCCATTTGAACCTGAGCTTCCTTAACCAACCTCTCAATATCCTGACACATGTACTGACTTTCCGCATCTGACACCATAACTAACCTTTGGAATGGAGTAATAACTTTTCTACCCAAAAACAATTCAGCAGGCGTTTTCCCCGTTGACTCGTGAACTGCCGTACGAAGTGCGTACGCAAAATGCTGAAGAAACTGGTCCCAATTTGCATGATGAGAACCAACATAAGAAGAAATCATTTGAATTAATGTACGATTTACACGTTCAGCCATATTAGACTGAGTAAGTTCCCTACCGTCCTCAGTCTGCAACTTTTCACACAAAGACTTAAAAATATTGAATATAAAATCATAACGAAATGGTTTACTAGCAACTAGTGCGTCAAAACCAATATAAATTTCATTAGTTAAACTCGGTTTATCTGAAAAAACTTTACCAAAATCGACTAAAGACTTATTAAACTCCACCTTCTTAACCACACTTAAACCCGACTCCTCCAAATTAACTGACACTGAAACAGGCTCTTTCTTACTCACATTCTCATCATTATTCACGATTAACGACTTTTTAAAGAAATCCAAACTAATTCCTCTATCCTTCATATAATCCACACCAACTATACAATGCACTGTTAATCCATCTAACACACAAAACTCCCAACATGTCTTAACCGAACGAATTTCAACTTCCAATTCTACTGAACCTTTATTATCGCAAGCTACTCCCTGTGCTGACTGAACCACCAGACTTGACCTTTTCAACTTCTTATACGAAAAATATTTCCGATAACAATCAAAAGAAATGAACGACTTATCTGCCCCTGTATCGAAGACACTTTTAACGACAATACCATCTAACACAATTAACACTTCAGGTAACTCAACCGGATTAATAGTAATTTTATTCAAACTCACAGAAGACTTTTCCGATTTCTGAACACATTTGCTTTGCATTGACCTATTTTCAACATTCTCATCCGAAGTTAACCTCCTTACTTGCGAAGAAACATTCCTGTCCCGTACTCCCCCACTACGATCATAACCACTATTCTGTCTATTTCCATGCATATTTCTCTCACCACTTCTAAAATTATTAGCACCACCACCATTCCTATTACCATTACTCGTATTCGACATATTACGACCAAATCCATCACTTCTATTACGCACATTACTATCCGGAAATCGCTGTCCCCCTCTCACAAAATTACGTTCCCCCTCATTTCTCAAATTACTATCCGTGACAGGTCTCTGCCGAGGGTTACGCAAATCCCGTTGATCCGAGCTATGCCGAGACTCGTACTTCGATAATATCTGGTGCATTTCTGCAAAATTCTTCGGTGCTCTAACTTCAATAAAGTCCTGTATATTTGGATTAAAAAGAGGAAAAACAATGTCCAACAATTCCTCAAATGTAATATCTAAATCTAATTTATTTTTTAGTTCCAGCTTACGAAGATAAAATTTTGACGCCGACTCATATATATTCTGCTTATTACAATAGAACTCTTTTCTCAAAATACTTTTATCTTTAACGGGAGGAAATGCCTTCTTTAACTCAATTACAGTTTGTTCAAATCTTTTCGCTTCCTCAGTAATCAAAAACTTTCCTATATTTTCTAACCACAAAAGTGCTTCGCCCTTTAACGAGCATTTAAGCACTACGTACCTGTTTTTCTCAGGTATATTATTGAACAAAATATAATCATCTAATTTCACTAAAAATTCACTAATATCACCCTCACCAGTGAAATACACTCGTGGCACAATCTCAAAATGTCCGATGTTTCGTTGGGCGCCATTTGTGACGGTATGCTCATGCTGGGTGTCATTTGTCACGTTATACGCAGACATACTCATTAATTTAGGTTAAAACAACACAGTTTATTAAAATGATAAGGGCTAAAGGAAAGTGGAGCCAGTCTATAATTTCACTCACTGAGAACACTATGAAAAGCTAAATCATACTCACAGGCGTCGGTCTAGCTCAGTCGGGGCACCGTCTAGCACTTGACACTATTTCCTGGCTGATCTACTAAACAAATCTTAATTTCACAGCCCGTGGCTGTGGATATTTCTTTATTTCTCAAATAATCAAAACTAAACTTTCTTACCAAGGCCGAGTCTTTAATCCACTATCTGAACTTCTTTCCGCTTTACTGGAGGCCGTAGCTATTTTCTAATCGTCAGCACCTTAATAAACAATCATCAACTTCGTTGTCTAATGGCGGAATACACACAGAGGCTGCTGGCTGCTACCAGAAACACAGACGCTGGCTGCTGGCTAAGGCCAGAAACACACAGACGCTGGCTGCTGGCTAAGGCCAGAAACACACACACCACAAACTCACACCCAAGCTTTTATACGCGACAAACTGAGATACTTCTCATTAACATAATACTAACAACCGCGAGCTAACTGCGGAATTCGAAAGAGCACACACACTCTAGAAAGTTAAAGTAAAAGAGAGGATAGATGTCACTTTTACGCCTACAAAATGTTAAATTATTGACGTCACGATCTCAGAAACACTAGAGTGCCTTTATGACTAAAGGTCACTCCCTCACAATACTATAGGGCAAAGTGCACAACCATTTTTTTTCCATGTACTTTAAACATTTACTTTAACACCTGTCCCCATTTTTAAAAGAAATTATTAAGTTTGAAAAATAAAAATAAAATTATGAAATGCAAGCGAATGGTGAAAATGGCCCCTAAATATTTTTGAAGATAAAAACTATGCATAGTAATCGCTCCATAGCGGGCACTTATTATTTAGGAATGCTTTTTAATCTTCAGAATTATATAAAAGTATAAGACTCCTTGCCTCTTTATGTCTATCAGTTGTAATTCAATAAAGAATGATTTAAAACATTGAAGAAATATGCCGGATGCCCTAAAATGGACTGATGTATTTTAAAGTCTAGTGACTTGTAAATGGTGACAGGTATTTTTTTTTTTTTTTTTTTTTTTTTTTTTTTTTTTAAGTGTTTTGTAAAATTACTTAAAAAAACAATAACAAAAAATCCTGATCAGGGTTGGTTTGGAGAAAAAAACAATTCTGAAATTCAAAACAAATTTTATATGCTAAAACAGAGTGATGGGAGGGGGGGGGGGGCTGTCGGAGAGGATTCTCTCCTGGTACTAAATATTTTTGTTGCAGGTCAAGTTAGACGCTTTCGATGCGGGTCGATTTAGACTGAGTGTACATGGGTTTGGGTTAACCCGTTTTTTTTTTTCAAAAGTTTAGTTTAGTATATTACTTCAGATTAAAAGTTATACCTATAATAATAAACTTAGATATATATGTGTATTGTTTTCTAAAGAAGCCACTGTAATTTTTCCACGACTCCTTGATGAAATTCGCATTTCTAACCTGATCTTTAGACAAAATTCGCATGTTTTTGTAGTCTACTGGTGAAATTAGCATTTTTTCGCAACCATTTATTGAGATTCGCATTTCTTCCACGACCCTTTGACGGAATTTGCTTTTCTTCTGCAACCCTTTGACGGAATTGCTATATTTTTGCAGCCTTTTGATAAAATTCTCATTTTTTCTCGCAATTCTTGGACAAAATTTTCGTTTTTTCAGCGATACTTGATGTGATTCACGTTCTCAGAGATCCTTTGACGAAATTCTTTTTTTTTTTTCCGCGATCTTTTGGAGATATCCGAGTTTTCTCCGCAATCCTTTGACAATATTTGAATTTTTTTTTTCATGACCTCAGACGAAATTCGAGTTTCTTTTGCGATTCTTTGATGAAATCTCCTTTTTTGGAGTATCCTTTAACGAAAGTCGCTCTCTTTTGTGGCTATTTGACGAAATTGCTTTTTTTCAGCGATATTTCGTAAAAGGTGATTTTTTTCTTCTGACCTTTGAAGAAATTCGCGAGTTTTGCGAATATATGAAAAATTTTGTGTGTTTTCTTTTGCTTTTGATCAAATTCGCGTTTTTTTAGCCGTTTGACTAAATTCGTGTTTTTTTGGAAATATCCTTTCGCGAAATTGAAGATATTTTCTTAGTACATTTCACAAAAGTTCTTTTTATGGAGACTTTTTGTAAAAATTCGCTATTATTTTTATGTCATAATTTTCGGACTGATGATTTTTTTTTTTTTCGGAAGCGAATGCCTTAAATTTTTGGAAAATTCGGAACAAAATTACCATTGCTCCTGACATTTTACATAATGCTCCTGCATTGTATAATATTTTTTTTTTTTTTTTTTTTTTTTTTTTTTTTTTTTTTTTTTTTAGTAATTGTCACCATTTGCAAGTTATTGAATTGTATAATTAGTCAATCCATTTTAGGACAACTGGCATGTTCAGTATCTGTGGGATGATGATTAAAAGTAGCATTTTAAAACCGGCTTTGATATGTCGGTTAGATCTTTAACTGGACTGAAATTTCCAAGTCCAACCCATGCATACAAATTATTGAATCGGCCCAGAACTGCATCCTCCAATTAAAATTATTCATAAAGCACACTTAATTATGCTTATATTTTATTTTCAGATTATATTCGAAATTCATGAATACATAAAAGTAATAATATCAATGATTATTTGGGAAATTATGTACATAAACTCTATGTAAAAATATGACTTAGATAATTAGATTCAAATGAAAATAATTAAGAAAATCAGTCTAGAATAAAAGAACAGGATGATAAAAGAAAATCATAATTTTAAAGTTCTACAAAAAAAAAGTAGAATTTTTAAAATGCATTTCTGTAACTTATCAAACATCAAACCAAATGAAAATTCTAAAGATTTAGCTAAACAAATGTACAACATAAATATAATTTTTAGGAATAAAAAATAATTAAGATACCAGTTCAACTTAGGCTAGTGGAGAAAAATAAAATTAGAGAAGTGCACTAAACTCGGATAAACATTATTTGTCTTGTATAAGGAAAGGGCATGTTTACAAACAAACACTTCTGTCAACCAATCTACCGCTGCATTTTTGTCATAGCGATCATTGTAAGAATCATCTTGACGACGTAGTCCAATCATAGCAAGCAGACAACCATAATAGAATTTGTAGACCAATCAATTCACATGTAGAGTCGGTGCTATAACGAAGCATGGCGAAAACAGCTTACCCACACTAAGAGCCCACAGTGACGTCAGCTGCCCTTTCCTTATTTATCATACAGGCAGGCTAGGTCAGCCGCAGGCAAACACTAAAAAACTCTAATAGGCGTAAAGAACATTTTAACACTGCTTGCCCTTTATACAAAAAATTGTCTTTTTTTGGAATGTATATATTTGCGCAGGCGTGGCTTTTGCCTTTCGTGGGTAAAGTCCATTTCGGGCCGAGCCCCGATCTGAAAATTTCGACCAGTGTAAACTTCTACGACGAATGAAACTCGACCTGGAAGTAAAAGAAGTCCGGCCCGACCCGAATCTGTTGAAAAATGTCAGATCAATACTCAGTCTGGCCCAAGTCTCGTGTATTTAAAGAGGCGCGGCAGTCGCCCTGAGCGCAGAAATTTAAGGGGCTCCAGATTTATATAACCAACATCATTTTCGGGCTGTCACAAGAAAAAGTTGGGGGAGGGGGGTGCCAAATTGAAACTTTGCCATCCGCTCGCACCGGGATCGAGTTTTGCCACAAGTCTTTTTCCTTGAGGACGAATATGTCGTTTTGTAATCCTAAGCCCAAGGAAGAAAGAAACGATCGTCTCTTCTGCCCCTCCCCCCTTTTTGATTTGCCATTAGTTAGTGTCAAAAGAACTAATTTTGCCGTACAAAGTAATCTCTTATGAAGCTAATGGTTACAGTATCAATGGTTACAAATCTTACCTCCATGATTTATCTGCTTGCCAGTGTGAAGAAGTGAAAACTTCACCGGTGGGTTTCCGTGTTTCCTTTCGAGGGCTGTTTACAGCCGAAAAATTTGTATCTGTCAAAGGGGCTTTTAACTTTACCTAGTAAGTTAAACTTTGTATATGCCGAAAGTTAGAACTTCCTGTTCTATTTCTTACATAACAATGGCACAGTGAAGATTATAATTTCATTATTTTATCCCTCAGTTTTATATCATCATTTGAATGTGTAGGCTTAGTGTTATGTAGTCGTAAAGTGTAGTAACTTGGTTTAAATGGGAGTAACATAGCGGGCGTGGCGAGGAAGTAATATATTTATTCATATTTAAATAATATTACTGATTTTAAACACTTGATTTAACTCTTCTAATCGTATTGATAAAAAATAATTTTAAATATAAAATTACCAGTTTTTTTCTACTTTCATGTTATCAACTGATATCACATTTTATGATAAAAAGTTTTAAAGATATGTTTTCAGTTACTGTTTAAAAAATGTTAGTGTGTGTTTGTTTATTTAAAATCTAAATTAGAAATATGACCGAAATTATTATATTATGTATAATTATTACATTTAATAATTTTCTTTGCTTTCTTTATAATTGAAATTTAATCTGTAGCAATATGTTCGTGCTATGTTTATCCCCAATATTTATGATAGACGTTATTATTTAATGATTATACATGTTGATGAATAAGCAAAGTAATATTTCATTTATGAGATAACTTTTCATTTTTAAATATATACATGTAATAATACTAATTAAGTGATATACAATAAATACTTATTTTAAATTTCAGATAAATCTGTTAAATGATGTTCGCAATCTCCCTCCTCTCTTTTATAGCATTATCCTTTTCACTACTGAGTATTAATGCAGTATTATTAATTATTACTGAATTATCTCTTCTCCCATTTGATTTCAGAACAAGATTTTTTTAAAATTTGCATTAATTTGAATCTTAGTCTTCTAAACATACATCATTCCGATATCGAAATTGTAATTTTGATTATTATTAATAAAACTAGACAACAGAGATCCCCATTTGGGGACCTAGGGACCAAAGAGGTTAAAGACCTTAATGTTATTGCTATGTGTTCTCTGTTGTTATATGGTCTGCATTATTGGCTTGTATTTTCTTCAAATCCTAAGTAATAGAAATGCACCAAATAGTGATTATAACCAAATTTCGGATATTTGACCAATCGAATACCGAATATTCGTCCACCTAAATCATACTTATTTGACAAAATACCAAATGTTCAGCTGGCTGAATGCTTTTTACATTTCAAAGTTTAAAGGCATCAAAATGTTGAATTTTAAAACTATTTTTCATATTTAATACAGAAATTTACATTTTGATAAATGATAGCTTTTTACAAACCTTATACAGAAAGAAATTGGTTTTGAATTACTTAAGAGGAGAAGGGTGGTTATAAAACTAAATTTTAAATTTCATGGCTTCTTCTGTGAGTTTAATCAAATGAATAAAATTTTCTTGAATTCTAAAATAAACATTTTAAAATTGCAGAAAAATTTGGAAGAAAAACTTTACAGTGTCATATACTGTCTGTCAGGAAGAGACTAAAAGTAAAAATAAATAATATAATCTATTGAAATAGTAGCAAATTAGCAAGAATAACTTTTCTGCTATCTTTGATTTAGCAAGGAAGTTTTTAAATGCACCTAAGAAGTTTCTGGAGTGAAGTCATATTTAGAAATTTTACAATGTCTAAAAATTATTGTTCCTAAAATCTTGCAACAAACTTTCAATGAAGGTAACATGATCTAGCAAAAATTTTTTGAATCAAGAGACATCTTAATGCTAGTTACGAAATGAATTTGGGATCTACATCGTTTATTAAGATGATCGATATTTAATCGAAATAATCACTATCGTATCATAGTTGCAGCTTAATATAACTTTCAATGACCATTTGGTAGTGTTATAATTCGAGAGGCAGCATAATTTTTGCTGTATAAACTTAATATTTTTTAATTAATCAAGCTTTTTTTGTTCATTAACAAAGACTGTTTTTCTTTATAAAAAAGATTTATTTTTCCTCATCATTATTTATATTTAGTAATGCATCTTAATTATTTTATTTTAATATTTTTCTAAAACTTTATTTTACTTAATTTTTTTTTTTTTTTTAATAATTTGCTTTTTAACCATTTATTTATTCAAATATTTTACTTAATTATTTTAATGTTTCAATTGATGCATTGATTATAATGCTTAACAACCAATCAAATTAATGTTTCAAAAATGTAAATAAATCAATGGCCAGAAATCCGTAAAATTCTAAAATTTGCACAACCCCTGGTCCCAAGCTTTGCGGATTTGAGGGAGTCTACTGTATTTATAAATTTTTTATAAATATGATTCTATTTCTAATTATTCTGATATCTTTATAAGTTGACAGTTAAAAGTAGCAGTTATATAAAAGTTTTAAAAATATTAAAATTTACATATTTTTTGAAGTATTTGGTTTAGCCTAATATTTTGATATTTGACAGACTGATCAAATATACTGAATATTTGGTACATCCCTACTGTATAATTGAGATTTCATTGTATTTTACCATATACATTCATGAGAAAAATTTCTAATGTATATATATATATATATATATATATATATATATATTCAATATTTTGCATAATTTAGTGAAATTTTTACTAACTTGTATGCACTTGCACAAGTCTTGTACTTATTCAATTATTTTTTCTAACATTAACAGCCTGTACTTACTGTTATGACTTACCTTTTGAATTATTCTGTTGAATTAATTTTTCAATTTTATATTTCAGTTTAGAAAATAGTTTTCCCGAATGAAATGACTGAAATTCATAATTTCGGAATTGAACCTATAACCTGTCATGCATGGAATAATGACAGGACACGTAAGCTATTTGTTTTTTTATTCTCTATATTATCGTTATTTACATTTAACTTATAACGCTGGTTTAATGCATTTACTTTAAAAATGTTAAGTACAGTGTAAATAGTATAAAATGTTTGATTTATTAAATGTAATTGTATTATTATAGGGATGTTATTGACCTAAATTACGAATAACTAAGTTTACTCTTAAAATTTAAGGATTTTAATTTATTATTGTAGTAGAAAAAGATTTCAAGTTTGTTAGTTGCAAACATTTTATAAAGTATCTCTAAAGAATACTCTCTATGTACCGTGGACGCTCGTTAATTCAAACTAATCCAAAGGCTCCCCAAAACTTGTATTAGAATTAATGTTAAAAATCTCCTTAATTCGAATAAATTTTTATCACTTCGGTTAATTCAAACTAAAAATATGACTGAGAATTTTTTTTTTCCTTGTTTAATGAAGAAAATGAATGCAGTGTTTATTATTTTATGCGTTCAAATGCTCAATGTTTCTTTTTTATGTAAAGCATACCTGCATTTCTAAATTATTACATTTCTGCTAATCATTAGGGGTTATTATTCTACTGTCCACTTATCAGTGCTTTAAGGGCACATGAAACATATCAATAATTAAATTGGAGCAGATTTTGCGATATATTTAACCTATTGTACTTAAAAACTGAGGTAGAAATGAAATTTTTTTTATAGTTTTTTTTTTATTTTAGCCAATATATAAATCAACAGAAATTAATATTTTGCATAAAGTAGTTTTCGAGAACTAATTAACTTTTTACATTTTTTAATAATGTCTGTTCAGTACACTTTTCTAAAAAACTATTTAATATATTACTTTAACATTTGTTGTCAGAAAACATACTTGAGAATAGGAAGCAATTATTTTTTTTTGAAAGAAATAAAAATGTTTTAGTAGAAAACTTTGAAAAATCCTAAAAAAATTAAGAACACATTTTTTATTATTTTAAAGAATTTTTCATTGTTTCAATGTTTGATATTTTTAAAGAAACAAGTTAGTTACACAATTTTGGAAAATTTCAAATGTTTAACTATACTAGAATTTTAGAAAAGTGTATGCAAATCACAAAACTTTTTTTTTTTTTGGGGGGGGGGGGGATCAGTATTTAAAATGTATTTTAAAACTTTCAGCACCATAATATTTTGAATTTATGAAAATTAAAGACTCAATTTGAACCATTTTATGTTCTATGTTAAATTAAATTTTTGCATAACATTAGATAATTCGAACTTGTTTCTGAAAACTTTTGAGTTCAAATTAACAAGTGTCCATTGTATGAATTCCTAATTTATTGATCGTTATTTGTTCAATTTAAAATGTCAAAATCCTTTTAAGATTATTTATCAAGATTTAATGTTGATGTTTAAAAGAAAACTTGCAATGTAGAATTTAATGTATAGTATTCACCCTACCTTAATTTCAGATAATTAAAAATTTCTGTTATAAAATATTAACTTGAGTTTATTTTTAATTAAATACGTACATATATGTTTCTTTATTTTATTTATAATTATACTGAAATATTTAATTTTATATAAAAAGGGAAGAAAAAAAGAAACTAGTTAGTAGGTAAGATTTTTTTTTTTTTTTTTTTTTTTTTACAAATTATTCTTTTATTGAATTGAGGTCTATAATTATTAACATCTTGATTAAAAAGCAACTGAAGCATGGAACAAATTTATGAAGTGATTATACTTGTAGTTGAACAGGCAAAGCATAAAAAGAATAATAAAGTGTTTCATAACAGTTTTAACACTTTCTTTGGAACAAAAAACTAAATTACTTAGTTTTTAAAGGTTTTGCATCACTTTTACATTATCTAACAAGCATTCTTGTCTTCTAAACGCATGAACTTTGATTAGTTTCTACATAGTTATTCTTTTATAACCATTACTTAACAGCTATATACAACTTGCATTGTTACAGTGTTATATCAGGGATCTGTTTAAGAAAAAAAATCTTTTACAAGACCTTCCACAAAAATTTTCATTTCAAAACATGACCCTCCACAAAACTTTTGTGTCTTAAAAATAGGCCTTTTACAAAGTGCTTTTAGCTCTTAACTAAACCTTTCACAAATTTAATCATTTAAAAGGGAGATCTGACCAGTCATTTTTACATATATAAAGAAATGACATGTATTTTGCATGCAGATTATCTTTTTAAAAATATGTAAAAAAACCTGAATATTACAGTTATTTCAATTCCACAAAATTGGAACTACATTTTTTACAAATATAAAAAAGCTTTTCACAGTTTCACAAAAACAGGACTCTGAGAGAAAAGTCTGGACAGACCTCTGTATATTTAAAAGGAAAGTGTTATAATTATTCATATCACAAGACTTTAATTCAAAGTGAGTTTAAAACTAAGTAATAAACCTTTTCAATTATTTTGAATTTAGTTTTTGATTTCATTTAAACTTTGTATTTGTTTTTTGCAACTTTGTTACTTTATTGTTGGCAATTATGTCAAATTTTAAATGTATTTAAAAAAACATTTATTATTTCAATAAATTTTACATGATAATGATAGTTTGACTCAATTTATAATTTTATATTTGGTTGAATTAATTTGTGTTAGCTGATGTACAATCTTTCCTTATAAACAGCTTACTATTAATTCTTTTGTTCTTATCTGTGTAAATTCTTTTATGTTTTACTAGCTTTCTGCCCACGGCTTCGCCTGCGTGGAATTTGGTTATATTGCGGTATAAAGCACAACTATAAGAAAACTTCTCATTTCCACGGAAAAATGTAAGAAGCGCGATGTAACGCTGGATACGGTTAGTTAAACCAAAACTGAATGGTACACTATATTATATGTTTTCCCTTGTGGAGCAAAAACATGCAGATTTTGGGCACTGGAAACCCGGGAACACGCTACATAGAGCTGACCATGCTGACGTTGAGCCTGTTGCAATAAACGGACTTGAGTATGAATATCATTCTCAGAAGCCCTCAAAGAAGCTTGGCGAGCGGCTTGCTCCTCAAGCCTTTGCTGGTGCTGAGATGGTAGCTCAGCAGCTCTCTAAGCAGGCTGACGCTCTGCTTGTTCGCGCCTTCTTAATTCAGCATGGAGAGACGATTCTTGAGATTGGGCAATTTTCATTGCCCGAGCTTTAGATGAGGTGCTCGACAAATTAGATTTACGTTTGCGAGGTATTGTGAAAATATGAGTAAACTATAAACCTAAACTAAAATCCCAAACTAAACTATAACAATCTAAACGACGAACAAAGCGACGTAATTACCTATCGAAAAAACAATAACTACTTTAGATATCTACCTAGAAAAAAAGCACTAAACTAACCTAACCTAACTATTATACAGCTACTGCACATTGTTACCACGTTTTAAAAACACCCAGCACCATCTATCGCGTACCTCAAGAACTAAATAACGTAACTAATACTTATACCAGTTAGTAATTCGTTGACTTAGTTATTTCAGGATAAGTAGATGTAAAAAAAAACATTTTAGACGATAAAACAAATAGTACGTCATCCCTCGGGAATTCCTCATTTTCGAGGATTCATTATTGTATCATTTAGCTTCTAAATTTACATGTTCATATTCGTTTGCAATATATAAGTAGATGTAAAAAAACAGTTTAAACGATAAAACAAATTGTACGTCATCCCTCGGGAATTCCTCATTTTCGGGGATTCATTATCGTATCATTTAGCTTCTAAATTTACATGTTTATATTCGTTTGCAATATTTTATCTTGTTTTAAACTACACACAGTGACATCTCCAATCCATCCATCAAGCAAACTATATTTTTGTTTTCCCTCGGGAATATAAATTTTTTCCGGGATAAAAAGTACCCTATTGTTTAATCCGGACTTCTAACTTTACATCTGCAAAATTTCAAAGCAATCGGTTCAGTAGTTACGGCGTGAAAGCAGAACAAACAAACACACTTTCTGATTTATAATATTAGTAAGGATAATTGACATCTTTTAAAAATACTTCGGTTGTAATAATTTCAAAATTTGCAGCTGTGTACACCAGTTTTATATTTCTTTTTATTCTTTTAGTAAATCTTTAATTTGTAAAATAATTTAACTAATGAAATTTTGATAATTATCTATTATCCTGATGATCACTTAACTTTTTTTTTTTTTTTTTTAACTGTTTCCAAACAATGGGATTTAATGACAATATAATATCTAATGTTTGATTTAAAATATATTCCCAGGGGTGCAGAATATATCTGATCAGATGATATTGTATCGGGAGAAAATTTTAACCATCTAGGGAAATTTTGTAGAAGTAGGATTTCAGTTTTAACAATGAATCACAATTCTCAGAGATGACAACAAAACATGCATATCCCTTTTATTTAGTTTGTGGATATGCAAGTTTTATTTTATAGGATATAAGTTAACTGCTATTTAGTTTTCCTCGGATTTTGAAAAATCTTAAAGATCTAGAAACCTTCCATCTATAGAATTTGATGTGATAAATATTTTCAACAAGTGGGATTTTGCCAGTAACAGTGTGCATTAATAGGTACAAGGCTTTACATGCCATTGTTTATTCATTTATAGATACTGTTAAAAACTGTGATAAGCTAATATCTGTTTAATAAAAAATATTGGTTGCAAAATCATTTGTAATTGCATCAAGGTTTCCTTATTGCTCATCAGATGAATTAACATCAATCTAATAGTATTAATAATAATAAAAACCATTGGGTTTATGGAAGACCACTATGATTGATTAGAATAGTTTGTATCTTTGAGAAGCTTATCTAATTTTTTAGAAGGATAAGACATCCATTAAAAAAAAGTCCTTTAACAAAACTCTTCATTTTTTTAAAACTTATAACAAGATTCTTCAAATATATATTTTTTTCAACTTACAGGACACTTCAAGAAATTCTTTATTAAAAAAATATATCTTTCACAAAATTCTTCCATGTATAAGAGGAAACTTCCACAATTTAATAATTTTTTAATGAAATTGGAACTGTTGAAAGATCTTTGAAGTGATCAAAGTACCTCTCATCCAGCTTTTATGATTATACATAAACAAGGGATCTCGTTAAATTTGAAGAAGCTGAATACAATAATTTCAAATTTGAGCACACACACACACAAAAAAAAATCTTTTTTATACAAAAAAAAAAAAAAAAAAAAAAAAAAAAACTTCACAGTGTTGCAGAATTAATCATTTGCGAGAAAACTCAATACATCCCTGAAAATAATTTAGAAAAATTGAAAGATTGTTCAACAAGATCATACAAATTAATAAGGCTTTTTTACAAACCAAAAAATGAATCTTGATTTAATTTTTAAATTTTTAACAGAAGTATATTCCCAACAATTTTATGTTAGTTTAAGGCTCTATTATTATTGGTAAAAAATCATTAATATCTAATGAATGTGACACAGTGATTATGGGTTTTTAGTATTAAATCTTATTGTTTTTTTCATAGCATGTGGTCAGCAAAATAATAGACAAATATCAAAGTTTTCCTTAATTTATATTTTTGCAAAATATAATATATTAAAATATTATTTTGTTTTCAGAATTAGCTCTTTCTCCTAATAGTAATGAAGTTCATATATATGAAAGAGAAGACGATAGGTGGAATTGTAAAAATATTTTATCGCAGCATGATCTGCGTGTGACAAGTATAGATTGGGCACCAAATACCAACCGCATTGTGACTTGTTCAGCAGTAAGTGTCTCATAATATTATTGCAATATAATTTCAGTGATTAGTTTATTTTGTCTGGTAAATATTCATTTCGTATGTCAATATATTTTTCAATACTTTTTCTTTTGATACGGTCATTATTTCAGAAGTTAATAAATTTTCTTTCGTATTTAACACAAAGTACTTTGCAATTTACTAATTAAATCATCGCAAAGAATCTGGAATTTTTCACCAAGTGAATATTAATAAATTCTTGCACAGGCTTCTGAACTGTCTCTAAGTTGACCAATCAACTGAAATCCATTTGCGAAAAGATTATTTAAAATTTTCTTGAAATCCATCTTCCAAGATTTTTTTTTTAATGTCATCAACATCAGGACAAAAGATAGTTTGAAAAATAGCAGTCAATTAATGCTGGATTACATGTCATTTTCATCAAATAATCTTTATAGCTTTTAAAGGTGAGCTTTTGTGATAAAATTTATTTTGCAGTTTTTCATCATTAGCTTTGTTCTGACAAGATAGTGCATGTACAGAAGGCATGTGTTCCATTTAGGCCAGCTAGCGTTAGTTTTTTGAATGCAGCTAAATAAATTTTTAGAAAATTTTTCTTGGAAGAGCTTGTATGTAATTTTTCATTTCTTATTGCTTATATTCTAATATATTTAGAAAATGGAGATATTTAAAATCTGAAAAATGTTAATTTGTGACTTTTCTATAATTTTTTACATTGCACCGTCATCACTTGATAATAAAGATACCGAAATGAAAAAAGAAAAAATATTTCAATGCATAAACAAATGTATTACAGATTTAAAAACCTTTAATTTAAACTTATGTTGTAATTTAATTCTTATGCTTAATTTTAGCATAATTATGCTTCTTGCTTAGAAGCAGTGGAGTATTATTTACCTTTTAGCCTAAGGCAATACCTAAATATTTCATTAAAATCGCAAATTGGCACAATATCATTGCACTGATAAATATATAAAATGCATTTTAAAGGGGATTTAAAAAAAAAAAAAAGGTCCATTTTTTTAAAAATTGTAAATAATTTGTTTTAAAAGATTTTTAATAATGGCAATTAATGCACAATTCACAACGATGTTATTAAATTATAAATACAAGTATATTTACAAAACAAAAAATATCACATGCTGCATGTTCCATCATCAAGCTATGACTCTTCTAAAAAGTTTGTTACAAAGTAAGTATTTGACTAGCATTATAATATCAGACCTGCCTGTTTCTCGAGAATCGTAAAGCATTGTATAAAATTTGTTGAACCTGAGACTAAGGGAGGTATACCCTACAACGCATAAAAAAATCAAAATCTGTGATTATCAAAGTTGGTTCTCTCCTTTTTAGTTTATTATGAAAAGCATACTTGAAAAGAGCACTTTATTGCAGTGTATATTCTTATATAAAGTTTTATGTTAGATAGATGCATAGGAATAAATCCTTGGATAATTGGTTTCTATTTCAGTATATATTGTGTCCTAGAGAGTTATAAATGTTTGATGTGCCATGTATTGCAAGTTAAATAAAATTTTAATTAGGTCTTAAAGTAGAGAAGCAAATTTCGCATGCATTTTAGACATTGTACTGTATTTAAGATGTATGTTTGTCTGTATTTAAGATTCTCAAATTCGACTTGCACATATTAAAAGCAAGTAATGGTTCCTAACTATTTGAAATGTTAAAGTGTAGAAGTTGATTTAGCAACTAAAAGGAAAATATATTAATTGAATAGTTGTAGGAAAGAAAAGAATAAAAATATTGAATGAATTATATAACATTTAGTGTTGACTCTAAGCAGTTTTAGCAGGATGCAGTGCCCGGCAGCCCTTTTTATTTCTTTTATGTGCCCGCGGCTCTTTTAGACTCTTCCAATGTATCCAGCGGCCCTTTTTAACACTCCATATTCATCCTGCGGTGATTCATTGAATCCTGGGGAAATTTTTACTAATTCTAGGGGACTCTAACCAAACCAATTCAAAATATTTTTGGTCCACAAGGTACAAGTGTTCCCTTTTTGAAAAAATGTACTCTTTTTTAAAATAGCATTTCCTTTTTGAAAAAATGTACCTTTTTTTAAAATAATGTTCCTTTTTTGAAAAAAATGTCTTTTTTAGAATACTGTTCCCTCTTTGGAAAATTCCTGCCTGGCAGCCCTTTTCTTCAAGAATCAACATTAAACATTGTATAATAATCAGTATGGATTGATTGAAAATTTAGTTTAGTTTTTCACCCAAAATCTTATTTTTACCAAGGATGCCGATGGATTTGAAAAATCCTGGGTCCCCTGGACCCAGGATATCTAAAATTCTGGGACCCTTTTTACCAAAAGCGGGTCCCCAGTAATAAGTAATATTTTTAGATCCAAAAATTGAACTTGTTCATTTGCAAAAGAAAAACGAAATTCAATAACTATTGTTTTAATAATAAATAATTAAAACCAATATTATTTTTTTTTTTTTTTTTTTTTAACTATTAAGAGAAATTTACTAGTTTAAAAATAAATGTGCAAAATACAAATTTAACTATAAAATATTGAACATTTGAATGTAGAAGATAACAAGTATCACTATTGTTCGCATTTCTTTTAAAAAGGGGGCAAGACTGATTTATTGAAAAAAACATTTTTGCTGAAAAAAAGAATACTTTTTGTTGAGTAAAGTGATGAAACTTTTTGTTTAATGAATGGGTGTTTTCTTGAGTCAGATTTACTCAGAAAGACTTGGAACAGTGAAAAATGGATTCTGAAGCAGGAAAATCCATTTTTTGGAGCCGAAAAAAAAAAAAAAAAATTGAAGCAAGAAAGTTAGTTTTTGGAACAGGAAAATTCACTTCCAACATTAACTTTTTTTTTTTTTTTTCTTGTGCCAATTTGACAAAATCTGAGTTTTTTCATGATCTTTTGATGAAATCTGTCGTTTATTCAGGAGTTTTTGATGAAATTTCGAATTGTTTGACAAAATTTTCCGTTTTTTCACAATTTTTTTGGTGAAATCTACCAGTTTTTTGTGATTTTTAGAAGAAATTTGTCGATTATTCGTAATATTTTGAGGAAATCTGCCATTTTTTCAATATTTTGTGACGAAATTAGCCAATTTCACTATTTCTTGAGGAAATTTACCTTTTTTTTTTGTGATTTGTGACAAAATTAACCGTTTTTGCAAATTTTTTTGACAAAATTTGCCATTTTTTCGCGATTTGTGACAAAGGCAGCCTTTTTTTCGCAAATCTTTTGATGAAATTTGTTGTTTTTTCACAATCTTTGACGAAATCTGTCATTTTATCGAAATTTTTTGACAAAATTTGCCACTTTTCCCTAATTCTTTGACAAAATTTGCCATTTTATCATGATTTTTAGATGAAATTTGTTGGGTTTTTTTTTCGTGATCTTTTGAGGAAATCTGCCTTTTTTTTTCAACATTTTTTGAAGAAATTAGCCATTTTTTGCAAATTCTCTGACGAAATTTGCTGAAAAATAGTTATTTCACAATTTTTTAATGAAAGTCGACATTTTTTGCACATTTTACATGCTATAGCGCGTCCGCGGCATGCCTGTTTCACTGAAAATTTATTTTTGGCAAAAAATGCTGTTATAAATTTAGCCAGACTGAAACTATATTTCAAAAGTCTTATTTCTTCCTTCAGAAATTTTCAACATTACACATTGATTTGAGCTATGTTGGCTCAAATTAAGACTCTCTATTTATTCCTATGAACTTCACAGTTTATAATTATTAGTCATGACTAACTCAAAATGTGTGCAAATTATAAAGCAAGAATTGAATATGTGACTGAACTTTGATTATCCTTTTCACATGATCTTTAAAAACTTCAGACTTAACAGCAAATAGAAAATGTTTAGTTAATAACCACAGAAGTGTTTTGAACACTCTTTCAGAAAATTCTAGTGTAATAACAATTGATCATAAACAAAAATTATTATAAAAGATATCAAGGAATGTATGCCTAAAATAGCTTTTGAAATGAAATTTGTATATTAAGAAAATAATTTTGTGTTTGTTAATGACAGGGTTGTTTGATTTAAATCAGCCCAATTTGATTTAAATCAGTTTTTGAAACATTGATATTGACAGGTTGAATAAGGATAAAATTAATCATTCACATTAAAATAAAAGTTAATCTGAAAATTATTCCTTTCAGATTTAAAATTACATTTTAGTAGCATTAAATGAAACTTTTATAAACTGAATATTGTCTTTTATTATGAAAGTAAATGCAACGCTGCATTAAAAATATTGTCTATTGGTTGTATATTTCCTAACTATTGATAAATGATCACAATTTTTTAAAGTTTTTTTCTTTCCTAGATGATCTTTCAATTTTATGCTGAAGCTAAATCTAATTTAATATAATTGTATTTTCAGTGGAGAGTTACTTTCTTTAAAGCAAATTATTCATAATTTACAAGTTTAACGCTTACTTTCAAATTACAATATTCCTAATGGTGTATCGATCATATAATGTGATGGATACATGAACTAATTATCACTTAATAAATATTTAGAATATTTGTCTAACACAGAATGAATTTCAGTTTTATGTTCCTTCTATCACTGAAAATACTTTAATTTTTGTAATCGATTAAATAGTCATTCTTTGTCAATTAAGCAAGATTGTTTACTGAAATTGTCAAAGGCAATGAAAAAGGGGGGGGGGGGATAACACTGACAACTAATGGCTTCACACTTTTAATTATGTGATTACCTTGCATTTGGTAATTTGTGAATCATTAGAATATTTGGTACAAGAACAGAATTTATTACCTCTAAAGCAAATTATACTAGATATAGAGTACAAAACACGCATGGACAAGTTATTCAGAAACACTTTTTAAAATATTTCTTTCCATGTTTCTTTTGTCCTTTTTTTTGGGGGGAAGGGGGGGGGGCAATGTTTAGAAAATATTGTTCTTTTATAGATTTTCTCTTTCAAAAAGAAAAAGAGGATAAATTGAAAATTTAATAATCATATTTACTATAACTCCAGTTTGCATTTCCTTTCTGTAATAATGAAATTTCAAAGAAAGGACAGTCCTTTTTGTAATTTTTATTTAAAGAAATGTAACTAAGATTTCTTCATTAAATTGTGGAAAACACATTTTTATTCAGGGGTTCAAATCCAATCGGCCCAGTCGAACAAATCGTTTGGATTTTTCCTTTGTTTTCTTCTAACCTTGGATTTCCTTGTGTAAATATGGGTTAGGTTTCGTTAGGAAGACTTCCCATAGAGGGCACTCTCTCCCCCTTAATGCCTATATTCCTCTTGTTGATAATTGGCTATCTTAAGCACAAACTAACCATTTTGAGTCTATTTGTGTTTCAAATGGTGAGGGGACTTAAAAAAAAAAAAAAAAAAAGCTATAAAACAGTTCTTTACAGCAAAAGCTGTGACATGTCGGTCTAATAAAGACATGTTCTGAGTAGAATTAAAAACGCAAAACTTTTATTTACTGTAATTAGGGAACAGGGATTGGAGCAAAGTTCGGTATTTTGGACAGTTATATAGCTTGTACTCGCATTACATCGAAGTCCGGCTCAAATCACTAATTTGGCTCTTCTCTTCAGGTCACAGACTACTTTTACTAACCTGTAAATAAACAGCCCATGGCTGCACAAATATCTTACTTTTACACAACCACAGTGCAAAATTACTCTGAAATAACTCTTACTGAATTCCTGTATTGAGGCTCTCTACTTTCATACGTCAGCTCTACTACTCGTCGCTGGAGGCTCTCCCCAACTCTCCACACCACACACACTCCAACTCACAACTTACAGCTTTTATACTTTGCAAACTGAAGACGGAGCTAGAAATTTGCATAAAAACTCAAAAAACCGCAGTAAACTGTAGATTGAGGATGGCACACATGTTAGAACATTGCAATCTCACTCAAAACACCAGAGTGCCTTTATTAGGAACACTCCCTCACAAAGCTTCTTCCTCCATGAAATAGATTTTTTCAACATATGGTTTAGCCCAATCTAAACTTAGAAATAAGTTAGTGGATGATAAAGTTGTGAAATTAGTGTTCCTATATAAAATCTTAAATGCATGACTAACTAAATGTAAATAGTAATTACAAAATCAAATCTGGATTTTGTAAAATATTGAATTGTTTGTAATCTGATATTAAACTATAATGTTACATTGATGACTTCTATTATCTAATTATATTCACCAATGTTAAACTATTTATATTGAATATTTTGTCATAACTTAAAAATTATATTTTTCTTGCGTTGATGCATATAGATATATTCATATATGTATTCGCATTCAACATTGTCAACTTGACTATACATATAATTAATAATTTTGTGTTTTTGTATGTTATAAAATTTTTTGGACATTTTCGTATCTCGTCGAAAATGAGATTACTGAAATTTAGTTTTGATCCATTTTTAATAATCACTATAAAGGAGAAAATAATTGCATTGACTCCAACAGAGAGTGCAGCATAATCTCTGTTTCTAATTGATCAAATTTAAAATACTTTATATAATTAGATACCAGAACTCAATTATCTATTATTTAACATATGGCTAGACCCTGTCACTAAAGAGTACTATTGTTGCATATATAGGGTTCTTTTGATCTTATGGTTAGACAACTTCCAACTCTTGTTTCTTAGAAAAGTAGAAAATTATTTATTTACAGATTTTCAGAACAACAGAGTCTTCGAAACTCACAAATATTACTAGATATTCAAAAATAACTGTTCAAATCTATCGTACAAGTGCAGATATAGGTCCCAGAGACTCTTTATACAACGTCTCAACACTAAAATCACATTCAAAATAACGTAAATAAGACTCAAGCAAACTTGCTTAAACAATATCCTAGAAGTTCACTCAATGACTGACTGATAAATAATAACCACGACAGCTCGTATTGCTCTCCTTATATAGACTCGCAGCATGCGCTAGAAGTTTCCAGAGGCTTCTCGAAAAATCCAGAAACCAAGGAAAAACATTCAATAAATCAGTATATCTATAGGGGGTTACCATAGAGAGGGAAGGGTTACCATCGCCAACAATATCGCTAATATATCGCCAAATTTGGTGACCAAAATTAGTCGTCAAAAGTGGCGCCAACTTGGCGATATCTTTATTATTTTGCCAATCTGCCGTAGACATACACTGAAAATAATAGACAAGTTTGCTTGATAACAGAGACAATGTAACAAAAACTAATATTAGTAAAGGAATGGAGCTTAATAAGATTATTTACATTATTTTACAGTACAAACACTAACTATTTACAAAATTCGTAACACTATTTTATTTTTATTTTTTTTTCTGGAGAATTATTACTTATAATTGGGAATGTAATTCCTAAATGTCAGATTCATTTGGCAGTCAATATAATAAGATTGTTACAAGCTGATAGGCCTGCAGAAATATTTTCAAAATCTTACTGGAGTGGCTGTTGATATTTTGTAAAACATAAGATGTGAAATTTGAGAATGACAGCTGTAAAAGAAATATATCTTTTCATCTTATTATTCTAACATGCTGATGCATCCATAATTTAATCTGCATTAAAATAATGCAGAAAAAAAATTCTTTCAACATTGTTATCCTATTTCAAAGACTTCCAGAACTTTCAAATTATATTTTAGCAGCCTTTCTTTCTTTATCATTGTTATATTTTTTTAAATACTTAGACATTTTATCCGTTGTGAATTTTATTGCTTAATATATTTTTATTTTAGGATCGCAATGCATATGTCTGGTCTTACGTTGATGGCAAGTGGAAACCTACATTAGTAATTCTTCGTATTAACAGAGCTGCTACTTGTGTAAGGTGGTCTCCTAAAGGTAAAATATTAGATTTCTTTTATATACATACAAACATACACCCCCACATACGAAATACTAGACTTCATGTTATAAATTTGCTTTTTGTAGAAGACTAGATGTATTAAAATAACTTTGACAGGAATAATGAAATAATTTGACTTGATGCACCACTAAGTGAATAAACTTTGTTTATTGTCCAGTTTGATCACTTTTGATCATCATAAAAATGTTTTTACTGATTTTCATTAACACAGTGGAAAACATCGAAACATTTTGTTTTGGGCAATGGATGTCTGCTTTTTATTTTATTTTTACAAAATTCTTTAGATTTAGAATTTTTATTTGAATAGGAAATCAGAATGTCATTATTAATAAAGAAAGTAAAAAAGTTTTTTAAATGGGTAGAACCAAATTATTGTATATGAGGCAGAACACGGAAAAAACAAATCCAACAAAAGACATCATGGTCTTTTAAAGCAAAACAAAACAAGGTCTGATTATAGAGCCCCTTGATTATGAAATGTGCTATGATCATGAAAAAAGAAACATTTTAATATCAAACCGATTGATTGTAAAACATAATTTTTTAAATACAGAATTTATTTATTAGTCTTAAATTTTAGTATTTGAGAAAATCATTTTCCGAATGGTTGTTGTAATTTAGTAAATTATTAGCATTATTATGTTTCATTCTTTAACTGAGATTTTATCGAAAATTGTCTTTATTCACAGACAAGAATTTACAGCATAAAATTATAACAATATTCTAATTAGAATTGAATCTAAATAGAATTGGGAAAAAAAAAAAAAAAAAAAAAAAAAAAAGGTCAAATCACAATCCATAGTTGATGCCAGAATATTAAGTTTAAAATGAGGATGTCTGGTTTGTTCATAATTAGCTAGTTGCCTGAATGGATGTTCAGAAGCAGTGTCGAATTCAGGGAATGGCCCAAGGGCGACATTTCCCCCTCCCCCTTCCGAGCAATGAAATGTCTCCCCCGGAAAATTTAAAATTTTGCGTTTTCAATGGTCAAAAAGTACAATTTTCCCCCGAAACTCTATATTCCCCCCCCCCCCCCCCGGGGAGCCACTGAAATCCCTCCCGGAGAAAAGTGTGTGAATTCAACACTGTTCAGAAGTGTCTTTATACAATTCTAATTAATCAGTTTCAATAATTTCAATTAAAATTAGTTATAAATATACTTCAAATAAAGGGGTGAAAAACATTTTCATTTTGTGATTGTTTTTTCCTAATTAAAATTTGACATTTTGTTTCTGAGATATGAGTGGTGTATTCTATAATTTGACAGAAAAACAAATGAGTTTTGCCTGGCCTTTTATTATTTTAAAAGGGCAAATGTATCTTTCCCCCCCCTCCTCAAAAAAAAAAAAAAAAAAAAAAAAAAAAATTATAAGTTTTTAAATTTATTTGTATTTTTGGAAAATTGACTCTTTGATTTTTGTTTCCAGAAACAAAATTTGCTGTTGGATGTGGTGCTCGCTTAATTTCAGTTTGCTTCTTTGAAGAGGAAAATGATTGGTGGCTAAGTAAACATATAAAGAAGCCTATTCGGTCGACAGTTACATGGTAAATTGTTAAATTGTTTTATGATACAAAATGTCTGTTCTTATTGGGATTTTATTTAGTTATTTTTTTTTTTTTTAAATTTTTTTCCATTTAACTGCCTGTTGTATTAATTTTATTTTTTTCTTTATTTCTTTTAATTTTGCAGCAAATTGTATAGGATTTTTTTTTCTTTTTGAGTTTATTAATAATGTATTTTTAAATTGCATACTGTAAAAATTACAATTTTTTTTTAAAGTATTTATGTACATTTTTTTTTACCCTTCCTAATTTTTCAAAGAAAACCAGTGCTTCTGTTGTATGCTTTCCATTTTGCATAAAACATTTACTTATTAAATATTCATATTTTTTTTATCATATCAGAAACTATACACTATTTGTAAATTCAAATTTTGCCAAATTATTTTGAAAACTGACTAATGTAAAAATGTGCAATCTTGTCTATTTTAGATAATATAGTATATGATAATGAACTGCATATGCGAAACAATAGTACCGCTAAAGACCAGAATTTCTATTTTAATCTAATATTGTTTTTAATTTTTTCAGCATTGATTGGCATCCAAATAATGTACTACTAGCGTGTGGCTCAACTGACTTCAAAACAAGGTAAAATTTGACACCCATTAAATTAAACTAATTAATATATATATTTATAAATATGTATAGATGTGTTGGAGCCCTTTTTTTTCAGAGCATAATCCCACCCAAGTCTAACGACTTTAAAGCCCAATACAGCCCTCCCCCCCAAAAAAGAAAAGAAATTACATATTTAAAATTGTTTTAAAATTATATCGCCTGTTTTAAAAGTCTTACATAGAAATAACTTAAATTTAAACCTAAATTCACTTTTATCAAAATCTGTATCAAATAAAAATAAACTTCATATTTAAAAGGTTTCTTCTTTTAACAAGCAAATTTGATGGACATATTAAAAATATGTTTAATGAATAAATGCATGAAATTTTCAGAAATTACTATTTGAATGCTGAAGAATCAACATTTTTCAAATTTCTGTAAAAGGTGTATATCTTTAACTACAGTCGATCCTAGTCTCATAACAATCTTATTTGATTAATGTGATTTTGAAAATCAATGTAAATTGATACTGTCATCTTAAAGGTCCAATGTTTTTATAGGAAAAGAGGAAATACTGATCAATTACTTTCTATTAGAATAACATGGTTCTTATATTTACTTGTGGTAGAAAGTGACATTGTAAATGTACAGCATTCTCAGCATGAGCAGAATTCATGATGACAGATATAGTAATCATTAAAGTAACAACAACTATGACTTGTGTACCCTAGAGGATTAAATAGTTTGCAAATTTCCAGCTAATTCAGGTCTACTTAAAACAAAAGAAAATAATCTCTTTGAGTTGGATAACTAAATAATAAATAAACCATCTGATTAAAAAATATCCTCTTTCACAAATGAAAATCAAAAGAAAAACAAATTCATTACTTGTATTTGGATTAGCACCATATCAATAGATTGTTGCTGGAAATACTGTAGACATAAATCTGTATTTGTCATAAATTTTCTTTTGAAACAGCAATCAAATACTAAAATAAAAAAACACAGTTTCAGCCTCCTTTTCATTTTGATCAAAATGGCATTGAAATGATTTGAAAGTAATTAATTTTAAGTGGGAAAATGTTTTTTCAATGTTAAAACTTTCTGGTTTCAGAAAGAATGAGCATGAGTCCAAAGACTAAGATAAAAATAGCCTGTCTCATCTCTAATACATATATACGTATATATATATATATATATATATTTATTTGTGTCTTGATTTTATTTTCCTCTTAGGGTATTTTCAGCTTATGTTAAAGAGCATGATGAAAGACCAGAACCAACAGTGTGGGGGCACAAAATGCCTCTTGGAAATGTAATGGCTGAATTTTCCAATAGTAAGTATTTAACAGATTTCAAGTACATGAAATTATCAAACTATTTATATTTAGTTCAGAAATTTTCATGCTTTTCAAAAAAAGTTTTGAACTTTTTCTAAATCAAATAAGAAAATCCATTTTACGCATTAAAAAATTAAGAATTATTACAAATTTATGAAAACATTTTTGTATAATCTCTCTTGATAATCTGTGTATCAAAAATGTAATCTATAATTATTCCAAGCAAAAATTCTAATTCCTCATAACAATGTATAAACTTTTTCTTCTATTTCTTTACAAGCGTATGATAGATTAATTTCTTGATTTAAAAAAAAAAAGGATGTGTGTTATTGCACACTTTTGTTGTTAGTTTAGCTGTTTATTTAGTAGTAATTGAAGTAAAATCTTGCTTTGATTTCCTCTCAGTGCTACAGAAATTGGGAGTAGGTTGCATTCTTTGTACAAGTTTCTTTACAGATGAAAACAATCCAACTTTCTAGTTTTAATTTGTATATTTCTGATTGTTGATTTTTGTTAATTGAATTTTTCATTTAGTAGCCACAACTAAGATTTGTTTTCATATAATGATAGGTTGATATTAAAATATTCTTGAAAAATGTAAATTTTATATCCACATACAAAAATCAGTCTCTTTTGAAAATACTCAAGAACAGAAACGAGATAAAAAAAACTTCATTTTCTTAAGCTGATAACACAAATTTCTTATTCATGAGGAATGTTCTTTCATAGACAAATGTGTGCTTATATTCCTCATTAAGGATGTGTTTAATTTTTATTATCTTTAATTTCTAATCTTGTTATAATAGCTTTAAGAAAATGTATTTTGTGCTTTGAGAACACTTACTGTTCAATATCAGTTGAACAGTTAATACATATTTATACCACTTCGTGTGATCATAGATAATTCTCGGCATCCCAGTTGTAATTCTTTAATGTGGTTAAATGGCTCTAAATATGCCTTCCCTTTACTTAAAAGCAACATGACCAATACAATATACATATATTAACTTAATGAAGACTAAAATATTTTGTTAATTTATACCAATTTGAAACTTTCACAAAGAATTATAAACTCATTGCAGATTATTGTTGAAACAAGTGTACTTAATAATGATGCTTATCTTGTCTGCTTTAGATTTATCATTCTTCCTCAACCCCCCCTTTTTTTTTTAAAAAAAATTGATCATACTGCCCATCTTGCATTGTGACACTTTTGTTATTTTTTGCTATAACCATTTAATATTTCAGCTTATAACATGTAAGGTATATTGTGTTTTATGTCTGGATGTATGTAATATGTGTGTGTGTGGAAGGGGGGGAGGGTATATTTAAAAAATATTTTAATTATTACCCCCCCCCATTAAAATATTGTCTTGCCGCATCTCACTATTTGCTCCTACATTACTCTTCTCCTCCCTTTACATTAAATTATTTCTATGCCGAAGCACAAAATTATATTCGTTATAAAATGTCTGTGCACATTATAGCTGAGACTATTATCAAATGCTGGTCATTGATTTTAATTTATATGAAATTTATATTCTGATAAAAAAAAAAAAAACTCTTTAAAAGCATATTTACACCAATTAAGAATATATATTGCATTGTTTTTAAAGTTTAATGCAGAAAAAAAGAAATTCATATTGAAAGTTGAATTGAAAAAGTACACACAATTATACTTTCAGAACTTTCAATACTTTCAGAAATTACTGTCCATAGACAGGAATGTACCCTATTTTTTGTGTAGCCCTGTATATCAATTTATTTATATTCTACAGACATTTTTAGTACACTAAATATAGTTCAGTTAAAAAAATAATTCTATTAAAAAGTACCATTTAGCAATTCCCAATCATACACATTAATGCTTACAAATTATTATGTATAGCCATGTAAATAATCTGTAGAATGTATATACACCTTTTAGTGTATGAAAATTTAAAGTTTTAAGTTAACTCCAATTAAAAATGCACGTCTATCATGCATTGCTTATAAACAGTATTGTAACAAAAATCCTTTGTATCTTTGTAAATAAGCAAAAGTTTTTATACATGTCATATTCTGCAGTAAGCATGTTATAGTGCACTTCAATAATGTGTGTAAAATTCATTATGTTTGAGAGTGTAACATTATTAAAATATGTTATCTCTTGTAGACCTTATGTAACCTATTTCTATTTTGTGATCTTGTAAATGAATGCTGAATGTATATTCTACTGAAAGCATGCTTAAGTGCATGTCAAATACATATCAATTTCATTATGTTTCAAATGGTGTAACATTGTTAAAATAAACCAAATTTTTTTTCCATGGACCATAATGTAATGGAATTCTTGGGAATGCTTCTTTAAATAAACTGTAACTATTATACACTCCATTTTCAAAAGCAAACATTTCATACTAAGCCTCAATGCCATATATTGATTACATGGTAATCCAAATATATTTATGGGAGTTAGAATATGGACAGATGACAAACCAATCAAACTCACACTTTTCAACTGTGTTGGAAAGTGTTAAAAAGAACACTTGTCAAAAAAAATAAAAGCACAAATATTTTCACTAGGTAGTGCATTTTGTCTGTATATATATATATGAAAGGATAAAACCTAAAGCCTTTTTAAAATTTAAACTTAAAATTAAAATTCAAAAACTTAAAGTTCCCAATTAATATTTTTAACTTTAATCTAAAATTTATATGTCCCTTCTTTTAACCTTAATTCTAATATTTAAAGCTATTTTGCCCCTGTTAACGTTCTTTCCCAACCTAACATTTATTACTTTCAGAGATCATTTTTGGATGTTCTTTAAGATTAAAAAAGCTGACGTAAACGCAATTCTTAATTTGTAGGATCAGCATGAAGCCCTGGAAAACCACGACTAACTACGTCATACTGCCCAGATATTTCTTAACCAATTAAATTAGATTAACACCCATTATTTTAGTAGCACAACCTGGTAGAAATAATACGAATTAACGTCCTTTAAATAGCGGGAGCGCCTAAAACAAGTGGCTTTTTTTACCATAACACTTGCCTGATAAAATGCGGCCCAAAGAAACGAACTTTTAAAAGGAAAGCGTCAAGTTACAGGGACCTGGTTTCACCCAAAAGATCTGCCAAAAAGGATTAATAAACCAGGCCCCAAGTGAAAATACTGTGTCGTTATTTGTCTCTCAATCACACCTCATGATTCAACAAAATAACGCCGCATCGACTGTAGAACGCCAACATCTATCACCGGCCACACGACTACGATATGAACTCCCTCTCCTCGGATGATGACGGTAATCCCACGAACGTATGCCAAGATCGGGTTCGTCATATATATATTTTTTTTTTCTGTTCGAAAGAACTATTTTTCTAACTGAACATTGTTAAATCTTGTTAATAGGTCTATACAAATATTATGAATACATTTAACTATTTACTGTGGACAAGTATGTCTGTAAACAATATTGAAAAATATGAACTTATAGACATCAATTTTGTCAATAATTAGCAGAAAATATGTTGTTAAAATTCGAAACATTATATACTTTGGATTTTATTTTCTATTCAAAGCTGAACAATGTTACTGTCAAAATCTAAATTTTAAAAGATTTGATAGCAGTATATACATTAAATCAATGTAATTATTCCAAGAGAAAAGGGGCCTTTTTAAAATATTAAGTAATAATCAGTTGTCATTGTTTATGGTGGTATTAGAATGAGACTTATGTTGCTGTTAAGGATTTCTGGTATTTTTATTGTATAAGGGGCCTTGGCAAGAGAAGGGGCAACTTATTCATTGTTTTATGTACACAATTTCTTGAAATATTTATACAATATAGTTAATACAAGTAAGCCATTTATCTACTTTTAATGTACAATCAGAAGTAATATATATAAACAGTAATTAATATAGATATATCATTTGGCAATAAATCTCACTTTCTGAATTCCAAAATGCACCAAACTAAAGAAAATGCCAAGGCCTCTATCCTGGAGAGTATCAAATTTTAATTTTTTTTTGTATTTGCTAGGACTAAAAATTTTAGAGATGAGAAAGAAAATCGCTGAAATATTAAACTAAATAAAATGTTCTTATTATGTTTGATAATATATACAAGGCATCTACTCATTTCTGCTTTGTAGATGGATGGGTACATTGTGTTAGTTTTTCTGCTGATGGAACCAAGCTGGCTTGGGTTAGTCATGACAGTACTGTAGCAGTTTGTGATGCTGAGAAAAACATGGCGTAAGTTTTCTTTTTTGCTTGATTATTTATTTAGCCTATTTGTAACATGCAGTTGCTAACATCTAATTTTCTTATAGATTAATTACTGTCAAAACACAGTTCCTGCCCTACCTCACATGTGCCTGGGCTTCAAATTCTAGTATTATATGTGCAGTAAGTTTTCTTTTCTTTTATTAAAATTTTCCAACTTTTATTTATTTTAATTTTGCAAATTTTCCAATTTTACACCAGTTAATAATCGATTAACTGATTAAACTTATTTTAGTCCAAAAATGTTTAATTTTTAAATATTTTCCTATTCTTAAAAAAATAATGTAATATTCTCAGTAAATTATATTTTATTTAAAGTTTCTTTTTATTTTTCAAAAGCGCATTGATTTTGACTTAGTAGTATTCTTTATTTTGCTCTTTAATATTTATAAAGGTTTCAGCACTTAATTTAACAATCTTTTCTTTCTTCTTCGTATATCTTAGTTACAAGATACAATTTTTGAGTAGATATTTTTTCAAATCTTAATCCACATATTTTTGTTCTGAATGTTATTTATTGTAGAAAAACTCATTCCTAATAAAAACGTTTCAAGCAGCTTTTTAGGTTTCGTTCATCTGACGAAACCCTATTCGTTAACATACATTTAATGTAGTTATAATACATTTAACATATTTAAGTATTTTTAGAATTCCAGGCAATGCCAGGTACTTTAGCTAGTATTGGTATACCTTTTAATTAATCAGGCTTAATCACACATTTATCTTAAAACATGTCATTATACATGTATATATTTCTGTATTCTAGACTTAGATGACAAGCTCTAGTCTATTTGGGTCATAATTTTATATGTAAATCTTCTTTGAAATTTAGTGTAATGTAAGGAATTCAGTTTAATTACCAATTAGCTCTGTAGGAAAACATAATCCACTCTAATTTGAAATAGATAAACAAAATAAGTAAATAAAATATTCTGAATTTTTAAAAGTGCAATTTGATGTAATTTATAGAAATTATGTTTGAAATTGTTCATTTAACTTTTTAGAACATTCTTACCACTGATGCAATATAATTGTTGTTCTAAAGCTGCTATTGTTTTCTTTAGTTCATAAATCCATAGTTGCCAACTTGTACGGTTTGGCCGTACAATGTACGGATTTTGCTCTAGGTGTACGGTTGTATGGATATACAGTATGATCGTATGGTTTTGAGCATAGAAAAAACAATCGTGGAGAAATGCAAATTTCGTGAAAGGATTGTCAAAGAAGAGCACATTTCATCAATATTTTGTGGAAAAACGACGATTTTGTCAATGAACTATGTCGAAAAATCGCTGAAAAGTGCAAATTTCCTGTGCGGATTGCAGAAAAATAGACGATTTCACCAAAATATCAGTGATAAAACGCTGATTTCGTGTGAAGACTGTGGGAAAACGTCGATTTCGTCTAAAGATTGCGGCTATAACATGATTTCGTCAAAAGATCGTGGGAAAAAATGCCGTTTTCTATAAAAGATTGCTTTAAAATGTTTTGTCAAAAGATCATTGAAAAAAATGCTGATTTTATCAAAAGATCACAAAAAACGCTGATTTTGTCAAAAGATCACAGAAGAAACACAGATTTCGTCAGAAGATCATGGGGATAAAACACCCTTTTCGAGAAAAGATCGCAAAACACCGGTTTTGTCAAAAGATCACAGAAAAAACTGATTTTGTCAAAAGATCGTGGGGATAAAATGCCGTTTTCAAGAAAAAAATCACGCGAAAATGCAAAGTTTGTCAAAAGATCATCCAAAAAAAAAAACTGCCAATTTCATCAAAAAAATCGCGAGAAAAACTCGAATTTCATCAAAAGATCATGAAAAAACTGCTGATTTCGACAAAAAATCTCAATAAATTGCCGATTTTGCTAAAATATCGCAGATAAATCGCCGATTTTGTCTAAGGATTGCAGAAAATGCTGATTTTGTGGATAAAACGCTGATTTCGTGACAGGGTAGTGGAAAGGTGAATTTTGTCAAAGAATTGCTGGAAAATTTGGAAAATTTCAGATTTTGTCAAAAGATCGTTGAAAAAAGGCTGATTTCAACAAAAGATCGCTGTTGTGAACTTTGTGATAGGATTGCTGAAAAAAATATGCACTTCATCAAAGATACCCAGTAAAATATGCATAATTAATGCCAGTAAATATACTTTCCCCTCCCACCCCTTAACTGCTGTAACCTTTCAGTCAATTTTCTGTGAATTTAATCTGGCTTATCTATTACAGATCATGCAGGACAGTTTTTTGAAAACATATTCCCAAAGTATGAAATTGAAAAAATATTTTCTTGTGTACTCTTATATTTTTATTTTTCAAAATATAAGTAGAAAAATAAATATAAAAGTAGCATAGAAAATATTGTTGAGAAATAATACTTTTTGCATTGCATATGCTATGCATTTTTAAGCTTGTAAGGATTTCAAAATTGACATGTTGGCAGGTACGTAAATCTTTTCTATATACAATAAAAAAGATAATGTCGTTAAATGTTGTCAAATTTAATATTTAAAATACATCAGTTGCTCATCAACATACAAATATATAAAATCAATATTAGAATTTAAAAAACACCCAATGTTTCAGATTTTCTCATTAAAGTCATCTTCAGGGATTTTGACCAAAATTTTGAAGTTCACAGTGGACACAGCATAAAGTCAGTTGCTTGAATGATAAACATTTCTACGAAATAATACAAATTTTAAAACATGATTGTATCAAAGAAGATGGCACCATCTGCTGAATGATCATAACATTGTTTACCGTATATACTCGTGTATAAGTCAAAAAATTTTAGACAAAAAAAGAACTTCACAGTGAGAGGGTCAACTTATACGCAAGACCTTAAAAAAAAAATCTATAAATAAAATATTGGAAAATAGTTTGCTAGCAAATCTGTGCTGCAGCACAGTTTGTTGTAGAGTACAAAATCCAAATTCCGGAACCCTTCCAACCTCGACGATTCTGAATTTATGATCATTTTTAGTTTATTTTTCAAAAAAATAATCTACCCTACCCAGTTGCAAAGAACAAAAAAAAGTTTGTGATTTATGTCAAGAACACATTTCCAATACTAAAAAACAGATGAGCAAAATCGTCCATTTTAAGGAATTGTTCCAGTTGGAATCGTTCACCGAAAAGAACGATTCATTCGAAGTCGTTCCGAAAAATGGAACAAATTCCAGAAAAAAGGAACAAGTCCAATAAAAAAAAGAACAAATCCCAGAAAATGGAACCAATTTGAAAAAAAAGGAACGAGTCCAAGAAAAAACGGAATGAATCCAATTTTTCTTCGTCATTCTCAGATTCTGATTTATGACATTAAGCATAATTTTTCGGAACGATTCTGAGGAGTTGTTCCTTTTCAGAGTTGTTTCGTTTTGGAACTAGTCCGAGGAATTGTCCTTTTTAAAGTCGTTTCATTTCAGAACGATTTAGAGGAGTTGATCTGTTTCGGGACGATTTCGAGGAATCTGTTCTTTTCAGAGTCGTTTCATTTCAAAAGAGTCTGAGGAATTGATACTTTTCAGAATGAGTCCCAGGAATCAGTCTTTTTCTCAGAGCCTTCATTTCGGAATGAGTCCGAAGAATGTCTTTTTCGGGGGAAAGTAAATCGGGCTGCCCTTTTGGAGGCATGTCGACTTATACACGGGTTTTGAATTTTTTCTTATTTCTAACAACATAAGTTAGGGGGTCGACTTTATATGCGAAGTCAATTTATATGTGAGTATATACTGTAGTTCTGAAAAAAGAAATAAAATCTAATTATACAAATGTATTTCCTTTAACTGCTTCAATGCTTGTTCTAAGATAAGCAGGGGGGTAAAAGCACTGTTGCCTTATACCTGCTGCTTGTGAAATCATTAAACTGTTAATCCAAATACCAGAAACCTGAAATAAAACATTTTCATTGCAAACTTCAGTTCATTTTTTATTAAACTATTGCATATTGACTCTTATTAGTTGTTTAAGGAGGTTAGACTATATTAAAATTTTTATATTTTCAAAATCCATTTTCATAACATTGCTTGTAGAAACTAATGCTGTAGACCAAGGGTTCTCAAGCTATGGTACACATACCTGTACTGGTGCATGAAGCTCTACCTATTGGTATGCGAAAACCCGATACTGGTGCGTAAAATAAAATAAAAAAGGCAGCTTATGAAATAAATAAAAAAAAATAGCTCAATCCTCCTCACCTCTCTTCTTTCTGGATTTGCAGCTTATTAGCTCTAAAGAGTCTGCTCTCCAATATTACTGTTTTGACAGCATTTTGCTTTTTCTTATTTTAATGAAATTTTGATTAGAATTTCCTGGTGAATGGAATTAACACTTCATGAGTAGATGTTGATTTGAGTTACTAAGTTACAATTTAATAATGTAATCATGCAGTTAAAGTCAGTAAAATCTGCTCACGTGAAAGTACAAAAGACTGGGAAAATGTTTCATTTTTGACATATTCCGTTTACATTTCTGTATTAGCTTTGAGTTTGTCATCTGCTGGTATGCAAAAGTGTGAATTTCTATTTACTGGTACATCAGTCTGAAAGTTTGAGAACCCCTGCTGTAGACTGTCTATCAAATCTCAAATCATTTTTATGCTCTTTAACCCTCTTACTGACAAGCCCGTTTTAATTTACTAAGCTCGAAGTTTGATTGTAATATAAACATTACTTAAAGTTATCTAATTCTGTTAATACATTTTTAATTCACTGAACAATGATTATAACTCTCACAGATTACATTCATATTTGTAATTAATTTTTTTTTTTTTTTTACATAATGTTGACAGATTCCTATTTTTTTAGCATTTAAAACAAAATGCAGAGAAAACGGCATTGCAGTTTTGCCTTTTTGCAAGACTGTCAGAGGGTTTATTCATTCGAGCAGTCTTCGCTTTGTCTTGTCAATATAAAACGTTAACAAGGCAGTATTAAATTGTAATAGAATTAATAAAATCATGATTGAATTTATAAAAGAAAATGGTGTATAATTTTTTAAGAATTACTGTAAAATGTAATAATTCTGTTTCTTTTAGGGTCATGACTGCTGTCCTATATTGTACCATTATAGTGGTAATCAATTAAGTTTTGTTACAAAATTAGATAAATCACAGAAAAGAGAAGTGGATGGTTTTAGGTAAGGTATTCTATACATATATTTATTTATTAGTTTAAAAGTCTTAAAACTGTGGATGCATACCAAAGTATTATTTTGTTTTAAAGCTTTACTTAATTCATGTTCTTGAAATGTAAAATACACTTATGTTTATTTTCTGTAAGTTAAATAGAAAAATATTTTTTTGCTTGGTGTTGCTTTGAGCTAAAAACTTTAAAAAATATTGTCTGCTGTTTGTGACATAAGATAGAAAAGCTGACTATGATAGAAAAAATGAATGTGATAGTATTTGTTGATATGCCTTAACCAGAAAAAATGTCACTGAACAGAAAACTTGATTATATTTTTACTAATCAAAGAATTTCTTTGTACACTGCATTATGTTTTCTAAATTTACCAAATATGTATATTAAAGATCTTTCAGTAAAATAGTAGAGAGTTTTAATAAATAGCAAAATGGTGAATATGTCATTTAAACAGTTTTAGTAAAATATTTTCATAAATAAAAATACTTTTTTTTTTTTTTATGCGGGGAGAGCATGTCATTTCTGCCACCAATACCATTCTATGCTTTCCAGATTTACTGTATGTAATTTAACATAGTGATTTAAAGTTTTTCAGTTTTGTATAATATTTTTTATGATTACTTGAGGATAATACAGTGGTGCTTAAAATTATAAAGACAAGGCAAAAATCAACAAATTTTGGCTACATTTGTCTGGAAACTGCTACAAATTTTTAATGGCTGGAAACCAATGCAAAATGAACATTTTTATAGTTTTTTATGGAAATATGCAGAAAATTGATTTTTTTAAAATGTATTATGCATTTGTACAACCATCTAAACAGGGTTGGCACGGTTTAAACCACAGTTTAAACCAACTGTTTTTTTTTTCTCTCTCTCTAAAAAAACCAATTTTTTGAAGAAAACTAGCAACAATTTTTCTTTTTTCTTTATAATTTACATGTTTCAGATTACTGGATATAAATAATTTCTACTTTTGACACTTCATTTCAGCAATAAGCATTAGATATAGTGGGTTTAGGTCATTTTTTTATGTATGGGATTAAAATCAATTTGCATTGGTGAATATATCTATTGCTCTAAAGAATTGATCAAAGATAAAATTGATTAAAAATATTCAATATTTAGTATAAAAATTTTTTTAATAAAAAAATGTAGATTATTTAATGCAGTTAATAATATAATACAGTGATCTTTAAGATTTTGTTCAAGCTGTAAAAAAGAAATTCTTGATTGGGGAGATTTTCTTGAAGAATTAAAATCAAAATATGAAGTTCAATAAGAGTATTCAAAGATTAGATGCCTATTATTACATTTTAATAATAATCTTATTTTTTTTCTGTTACCTGCTGAATCCAGTGACCAAAAATGTGGATTTCAAATTATCACTCAAAAAACAAAATCCAAAGAAGTATTCAAAATATATTTTTTGAATAACTGTGAAATTTATCAAACTGCATTTAAATGTTTATAATTAGTAATCAAAAGATTGTTTATTAAGATTTTCAGAGTATCAATGTTTCACTGTGTAGAGCAGTTTATTCTTTGAACATAATACTGCTAAAACTGTTTAAATTAAAATATGAATTTTTTCAATTTTCTACATAAATTCACTGTAATTATTTAATTTAAATTATTTTAAAATGAAGTTACACAACTTATAATCCAACAATGTTTATTTTTATCAATAAATATGCATGCCTATATAAAAAGAAAGGATGTTAAAAAAAAAAAAAAACCTGGTTTAAACCAAAAATACCTGGTTTAAACAAAAACAAAAAAAAGCCCCCCCCCCCCCAAAAAAAAAAAAAAAAACAGGTTTTTTTTCCAACCCTGCATCTAATATGGACAAAATTATAAAAACTGTATTTTTTATTTATTTATTTATTTTGCTCTGCACATGGATGATATAAATGCGTAACAAATGTTTGGGACCGTCATATTTTGTCATTTAGTCATGTTGCTAGGTACAAAGCTTACAGAATTTGAGGATGGAAGAGTAGATGTTAGGGTCGGACTGGGTTAGTGTACAAGGTGGAAACCTTGGATTTTCAGAGGAGACAAAAATTTTAACGAACTCAAGTCAGTTTTGCTTCCTTGTACTGTATATGGCTTGACAAAGTTTAACGTACTTGCATAGCACCAAGTAATATAGGTTTAAATTACATCACTATTTCTAATTCTATATAGAACATTTCGTTGCATTCTCCGTTTATGTTTAAAAAATCGATCAAACCTATTTAATAGTACGTATTTAAAAAAAAAAAATTCATGTAATATTTAAAAGCTTCAGCAAGTTACACAGATTATCTTATTATAAATCAGTGTAGGACATTTCGTATTTTCTTTTATCGATAGATACCTCGGAGAAAAAAATTATCATCTATACCAATTTTCCTGAAAATGACTGTATATAAAAAATGTAGGTACAAGTTGATTTGGAATAATATTTACTATTAAATGCTTTTCATAAATTTTGCTTTAGAGGATGCCTACATATTAAAGCAAAACACATTAGTTGATTTTTTAATGTCAACATTCACTTTTGCCATTCTATGTAGTTTCTTATTAGCGAAAAAACAGGTATAGTTTATATGCATTTTCTTAAATCTTAATACAGTTTTAAAACAAACAAGTTGGCAATTGCACGTAAAGCATAGCAAATGAGGTGCGTTCGTACAATAACAAAGTTTTAAAAATATTCAGATCTTGCTGATATAGTAGAGTGTACTTCAGATACAGTATAGTGGTCAAAATATTTGTGTTCCTGTAAATATGCAGGAAGTAATTTTTATTACACCTCAGCAACGTATAGCTTATTCATAAAATGTGAAGTAGTTTAATTAAAACATGCCCCAAACAATGTTTCCCTATGTAGCATTACAGGGTTCCCAGTGTCATGGAAAGTCAGGGAAAATCTGGAAAGTCATGGAATTTTAAAGTAGTCATGGAAAGTCAGGGAAATTTCAAAATATGTATGAAAAGTCAGGGAATTTATAAATATTTTCTAAAAAGTCATGGAAAATTCTTGGAAAAAATTTAAAACAATTGAAAATTCATCGAATAATCTTGGAAAAAAATCATGGAATTCATCAAATAATCAGGGGAAAGAAAATTTAGAAATTTGAAAAACAATTGCAGAAAATAATCACTAATTTTGACAAAGAATTCTGGAAATAAGTAGCAAATTTCACTGTATACCTGCTTCTTCAGGGAATTTTTTTAAAGATTTGGTCAGGGAAAGTCATGGAATTTTTCGAGATTCGGTCATGGAAAGTCAGGGAATTTACCATTCATGTTTTGCTGAGAACCCTGCATTATGTAGTCGAATACTTTTGTGTGGCCCTGTAATTTAATAATAAAAATTCTTTGCATCACAGATTGTACAGAATGTATATTTTAGTATATACTTCATGGATTCATGTCAATTCTATTATGTTTGAATGAGTGTAACACCATTAAAATGCATTTGAAACTTTTTTTTTCCCATTGACCGTAATGTAATGGAATACTTTTGATTGTCCCTGTAATTGATCTATGCATCCGATTTTCATAACATTTGAAATGACTTGACAAAATTATGTAATAATTATGTTTTAAATTTCAAATGATTAAAATACATTTGAAACTTTTTTCCCCATTGACCGTAATGTAATGGAATCCTCTTGATTGTCCCTGTAATTGATCTATCCATCAGATTTTCATAAAATTTGAAATGACTCGACAAAATTATGTAGTAGTTATGTATTTTAAATTTCAAACGATTCGGTTGGGTAGTTTTTGCGTTGTTATATGCAGACAGATGGATTGAGCGACAACTATAGGTGCTACATATTTACAATAATTATGAACGCACCTAAAAATAAAATGTGTTAGCAGTTTATTTTGGAATTGCAGGGCTGCCGCAGGCAACTATTTTTTAAATTCTAACTGGCACCTTTGTATTTAAACAAAAATTCTTAACATTCACTTTGACAACTTTTGCAAGAGAAATGTAATTCAAAATTTTTGTTAAAAAAATAAACCGAAGATCTTATAATTAGCTACCAACAAAATCGTACAAGAATTATAAATTTATTTAATCTTACTTATCATGAAATCCCTGTATCGGATCCCTGTTATAAATAGGTACCGATTAGTTTTTAGTATAAATCGCAAAACTTGTGGCATTGCTATGCGTCACTTTTTTTTTATGATTTGTAAAATAGCAAAAACAAATGCACGGGTTTCTATAAAAATTCAGATTGAATTAGTTCTTGGCATAATGCTGATTAAATTTTGGTGTGAATCTCCCAAGTTGGGTTGCTATGCTACAGATTTTCATGTAACAGGTTACAGTACTATGCTGCATTTTTCACGATTATCGTGATAGCTCTCTCTTAAAGACAAATGCATGGAATTTAATAAAACTTCATATTCTGTTTCGCTTTCACATAAATTGATCTTTATTAGATTTGGATGTATACAGCGCTACATATGTCTATTTTACACTCTGTGGTCTGGAATTTGTGTTGCAGACGTCTAAGTGGAAGGTGCCAAAATTCATTTATTTGTTTGAAAGTTATGCTTCTATCTCCTTTTTAAAATGCACAAAATTCAATGAAGTTATCGTTAAAATTCTTTTCATGGTGATGAGCGTAGATTTAGTTTTGACACTATAATAGCAGGACTGCCGCAGATGACTATTTTTTAATTCTAACTGGTACAACTCTCTCAAAACAAAAATTCTTAACATACACTTTGACAACTTTTGCAAGAGAAATGTACTTCAAAATTTTTGTTAGAAAAATACTGGTGCGAATGGAATATAAAAATATTCACCTATGGCAACTTTGTAATAGTGAATTTTTGCAGTACAATATGTATGAAATAGAAGAAAGTATTGGGATTACTACATCCGACTAGCTACTTTGTTCTATCGAAAATAGAGGAAAATATCATAATTGAAATTTTTTTTTATTTTCAGTTTTTGACAGATTTACATGTTTTTAAGGGTCAAAGGTCCCCAAAAACATGTTAAGACAAAATATCTGACCATGTGCCATCTATCGTCATTGTTCCATCCAAAAGTGTATGAAGTTATGTATAGAATTGAACAAAATTTTTTGTGTATGTTTTCAGTTGTTGCAAGCAGGTCCTCCTTCAGTTCAAAAATTTTCCACTGGAAGGAGAAGCTATAATAGAGATTTTTGTGCCATTTTCAACATTGTACCATCAAAAAGTGTATGAACTTATGCATAGAATTGAACTAAAATTTTTGTGTATATTTTTGGCTAAGGGTAGCAGATCCTCCATGAATTTGTAAAAAAAAATCATAGGAAGGATGTGCTCTAATTACAATATCTGAACTATTAACATAATTGTATCGTCGACTTGAAGAAAATTTGTGTGTTTTTGGCTGTGGATAGTAGGTCCTTCTTAAATTTGAAAAAAAATCTGTCGGAAAAGGACACTGTAATAGCAGTTTTTGTGCTATTTTCGTTATAAAATTGTGCAGTATGTTTTTGATTCAATTTGAAAATATTCGGCCAGAAGGAGGCAATGTAATACCAATGTCTGCGCCATTTTCTTTATTGAATTATCGAAAAGTTCATTACAAAGTTATGCATAAAATGGAACCAATTTTTTGTGTATCTTTTTGACTATGGCAAGCCAGGTCTTCCCTGAATTTGTAAAATAAAATTCTGCCTGAAGGGAGCATTTTGATAGTGAAGTCTGTGTGATTTTCATTATTGAGTACAGAAAATTGTATAAAGTTATGCATAGAATAGAACCAAATTTTTTGTGCATGTTTTTTGACTATGAACAGCAGGTCTTCCTTGATTTTGAAATCATTCTGCGGGGAAGAGGCACTGTGATGCAATCTTTCTATAATTTTCTCGATTTTTCATAGTTCTATTGTCTATTGGTGGCTCGTGTAGTATGGAAACTCATGTCCTGCTTAGTGATCTATTCGCTTCTAGGCTCTAACTAGTTTCTTTTGGTTATTCGCTTTTAGTTCCAGTTTCTTTCCCAAGTTGCTTTTCAAAAAGTATGATTATAGGTGCATTCAGGAATGGCTATAAGAGAGGGAAAGAGGGAGGTGGTGGGCAGGGCTTTTAAAAAACAGAAAATATGCATAATATTTGGTTAAACTCTAAAATATAAATGAAGCAAGAAAAAAAAATTACAAGGCGTGATGTCTTCTAAAGTTCTTGTTGCATGTTTTCCCTTGCAATTGTATGCAAAGGTGTCCCTTTTGGTTTCTGATCCTGGAATCGTTAAGATACATGTTTAATTTCATTGTGATAATAAAACATGCCTCTTTGGTGCAGTCTATCTGTTAACACATTCGCTGCCGCTCACGCGCCATCATGTGATATGGCAGCAACATTAAGGGGCCTGACAGCTAACTCTAAGTTAGTGTCTTAAAAATGAGCTAAAATAAAAGAGATGCACAGTGGAAACTTTGGTCTGGAAAAAAGGAGTGTAAATTCATGTAGATTTTCTTTAAAATGAAAAGAGAGTTCGTAAATGACTTCGACACCTTTTATTTATAGCTTCAGATAAACATCATGAAAGTAAACTCATGCATTTCAACAGACTCCATAACAGTAGGAACAGTCAGCATTGCATAAAGTTGACATCAGTAAAAGGTCAGGAAAACACAATTAAAATATTAAAAACATTCATACTATTAGAGATTCAAATAAACTAAAACTCCATGAAAACCAACATCTTTCGTACGTTCAAGTGTTGTGAAAACATCACTTCCTTCATACGAGAGGGAAACAGAGAAAGGCAAACTGTTTTAACATCGCAAAGCATATATACTCTGTTTGAATCGGCACGTGCTAAAGCAATCCTTACGGGAGCCAACAAGCGGCCGATAACGTTTTTGATATGCAAATATCAAAAACGATAAATCGATTAAGTTCAAATAAAAAGATATGTATGCTGCCATCTAGCGGGAAAAAGAGTGCTGATCGATTAAATTAATCGTATTGTATGACGTTACGCGAGAGCAAAATACAAATGAAATACGAGTGAAATATGGCAAAAGTAACAAAGTTTATTTTAGATAAAAAGGTAATTTAAAGTTATACAAGTGAAATTAAATTAGAAAAAGTAAGTAATTATTATATTTAAGTAATTTAATAAAAGTAAAAGTGAATTTTGAATACTATTGTAATAAATATTATGTAAACAAAGGAACTAAGAAACTAGTAATTTAGATTGAAATGAAGCATGTAAAAAGTGAGTTTATGGAGGCAATGAGAACAGGTTTGATGTTCCCATCAGGGCCACTCATGCACCAGCACGTGATGTCCAATAGCCAGTCGCGCGCTGACGCGGGAAAATCTTTCGCTGTTTCTTTGTTATGAAAAGTAAATTGGCTCCTGGGAGAAACCCACTTCTACAATGCGGCACTTACAATCATCACATCTTTTACGTAAGCAGCAGCGAACGTGTTAATCAAGGATTATTCGAAAAATGAATTCTTAGAATTTAGTACACTAATCAGAATGTATGTGTACAAAGAGTGAAAAAAATATCGGAATGGTTGTGGCACTTAGGGACTCAAAGTTTTCCCTGGATGAGAGTGCCTCGGGCCGATGGGCCAGTCCGAGCTTTAATTTAAAAGTTCAGGACTTTCTGTACACCAAATTGCAACAAATTTTAATGGATTATTCACAATTATTTATGAAGAGTTATTCACAATTATCTTTAAAAGCCCAGTAAATATGGGCAGCAAAGACATACAGGTAGGCCATCTTCTGTTTTCGTACTGGAGAAAAGAATGATAATAAGGCAAGCTTGCTCAATGTGAATTGAACTTAGAATGCAGTGTTCAAACTGTTCAACGTGTTTTACAAATAGAAGAAAAGGGTTCAATTTGGTAAACAACCGCCTCTTGAAAAAATCCATAAGTGACTGAGGATGGAGTTTGCTAATAAATGCATTACTATAAGGAAAAAAAGTGGGATGATGTCTTCTGATACGAAAAAGTTTAATTTGGATGGACCAGATAGTTATCGCTACTTCTGGTATAATCTCCATAGAAATTTTTTTCCTCAAAGCATTCATTTGGACTTAGCTCAGTAATGATTTGGAGAGGTTTCGCAACTGGTGAAATCATTCCAATAGATTTTGTGCCAGGTAGAATGAATTCTGAGAGTTATGTTGATGTACTGAGCGATAATCATTTACCTGAAGCACTGTTAATCACGAGTGGAGACTACTTTTTTATAGCAATACAATGCCTCAGTGCATGTTTCCTAAACTTCAAAATTGTTGTTTGATGATAATTTCATAAAACTACTTGATTGATCGGTCAGAAGCCCTGATCTGAATCCATTGAAAAATCTGCGAGGTATTTTGGCACACGAAGTATACAATGTGAAAACAAGCAAGAGCTCATGTCCTCCATCGAAAAAGACTGGTCAAAAATATCAAAGAACGTTTTTAAGGAACTGTCAAACATCTGTGCAATTTTCAATTGTTCTTATAATTCTGACCACCACTTTATAATTTCCAGAAGTATTTTATTCCCTTTACAGCAAAGATCTTTAAATAGATTCAAGCTCCTTATGTAAGTGCAGAAATACATGAAAATAATCTTTTTTTTTTTTTTTTTAAAAGATTATATATATACACAGGGTGTTTCAAAAATGACCAGTATATTTGAAAAATCAATAAAAATTAAACGAGCAGTGTCAGAAATATGCAGTTTGTTGCAATAAGTATGGGACAATGGTAAATTTTCAGGCATACAACTTTCGAAATCAGTTAAAATTTTCAACAACAGACGGCACTGCAGGCAATTTGAAAGTTATAGTAGAAAACACAATCTGTGAGTTTGCCATTCTGTAAAGCCCCTGTCCCGCGAATACACTCGTAAGCTAATGCTATTCTTATGGGGAGGCATATTTGTAATAACTCTTTTGCATTTTGACATTTTTTAATTTTTTTGCATTGCATAGCTGAGGTCCCTTTCAAGATCGCTCCTTGATTATGTTTTTCTATTTTGGTCGCAGGTATTTTCTGTAAAGTTACTTCCAAAACCGATTTCGAAAGTGGAAGTAACTTTATAAAAAATATCTGCGACCAAAATCGAAAATGTAATCAAGGAGTGATCTTCAGAGGGACCTCATCTATGCAATGCAAAAAAAATTATTTAAAAATGTCAAAATTCGAAAGAGTAATTACAAAAATGCCTTCCCATAGGAACACTATAAAAATTTGACCCATTTGCTGCAGCGTCACTCCACAGCTTTTATAGAATGTCTTTTATGACCAATGAGAATGCTCCATAACACAATAAAGTGTTTTATTAACACAAGTGTTAATAAAACACAGTAAATAAACAACATCACTCCTCTGCCGTTTTCTATAGAAAACGGCAGAGGAGTGATGCTGCAGCAGATAGGTCGAATTTTTTACAGTGAATAGATTTAGCTCGTGAGTGTCTTCGTGAGCAGGGACAGAGGCTTTGCAGAATGGGAAACTCACAGATTGCGTTTTCTACTATAGCTTTCAAATTGCTTGCAGCGCCATCTGTTGTTGAAAATTTTAACTAATTTCGAAATTTGCATGCCTGAAAATTTACTGTTGTCCCAAACATATTGCAACAAACGGTGTATTTCTAACGCTGCCCGTTTAATTTTTACTGATTTTTCAAATATACCGGTCATTTTTGAAACACCCTGTATATATTTTTTCCCACTGACATTTTCATTACTAAAACTATGCTTCCCATTACTAAATTTTTGATCAGACAAGTTTAATTTTTTGTGATAGAGCACTGGTTCCCAAACTGTCAGTCTTGACCTATTGAGTCATGGAGGAATTAGTCAAGTCTTAATAAAATGAAAATATACCTAGTAATGAAATAAAAGAAGTGTTGCAACTTTAAAGTAAAAAATTTGTGAAAAGACACTGTTTTATAAATTTTTGTACAGAAATAAATTTAGAATTTTTTTTTTTTTCATTCGATTTGAGAATTCGTTTTATGACACTTAGTTCTTGGAGCAAAACAATGTCCTAAATCACATTGATTTTTAAACTGTATTACTTTTAACATATTCATAATATTCTTTTAGTTATTGTAAAGATTTTTTCACCATTATTATTAACATTACTGTTCTCATGTATGTGGCTTGTATCAAAATTCATTTTTTTCCTGAGATAGATTATGCAGAAGTCTTCTTACATATAGTATGCAATTCATGAAAAATTTGGAACTTTTTGAAGTCTTATAAGAATAAAATTTGGGAATTGTTAAGATAAATTATATTACGTAAAAATATAAAAAGAATAAAGAATAAATCAACAACAAAATAAGCATGTTGAACATTCAAATAAATCATTTAAAATAATAAAAACACAATATAGTTTTTTAATTTTACTTTTAGTGTAATCTAACCTAGTGTTACATAGTTAAGTTTTTGTATTTTTATGGGTACTGCTTTGTTATCTCAAGGACCAAAAAGCTATCGTCAAACTATATGATTAAATGTAAATAATGGCTGATCATAAATATCATATTCACTCGACATTGAACACCTTATAAGTATTTGTTATGTCAAATGATTTCTCTTTCGGCATTTTAGTTGTGTTTTTATTAATGTTTTATTAATTTATCTGTTTTTTTGTTATTAAAAATAAAAATTGTCAATTTGAATAATTTGGCGAAATTGATCAAAGGGTTAACCAAGTAGTACTTTTTTATGTATTTATTTTTATCTTTTTATTGTCTTTATTTTTATGGCTTCCGAATTTTGTATGTATGATTATTACATGATTATTTTTTGTTTTTAGTGCAATGAGAAAGTTTCAGAATATGGATAAGCGTGCCATAGTAGAAAATAGTGTTGACACATTATTAGACACAATTCATCAAAATGCCATAACCAATTTAACAATATATACTGGAAATAAAATGGGTGTTTCAAAGCTTTGTACGACTGGAATGGATGGTAAAATGGTCATCTGGAATATGAAAGTAAGTTGCAAAAGAGTTTTTTTTTTTTTTTTCTTAGAACATTTTTTACGTTGTTTAACAGAAAGCAATTATAATTTTCATACTATAGAAAACTTTTTATAATGGCTGATTTTTATCACCATAAAACTTCTTCTATATTTAAGTTTTAATAAATGAATTTAAGAGAAACAATCATTATTTGGATATAGATTTGAAATAAATTATATTTTTTTCATATTTTCATAATCAAAAGATTACTTCTAATAATAATTTAAAAAATACATTGAACTTTTTTTAGGTAGATTTCACAAGAAATACTACCTGTTACATTTTCCTCTATATTGGAATTTCTGAAAGATTTTTGCAGATCTATGCTGATCATAACTCTTAGAATCTCAAAACATCCCCAGTACAAAACTTTATATAGATGTATCTACAATAGTCTTGCTTTTCCAAACTAATTGGGACCAAACTCTATTCGGTTTAGTGGGAATTCGGAATGGACAGATTTCATTAATAATAATCAATGTATTGACTTGTTAACCTCTTCAGTCCCTGGGTCCACATATGTGGACCTCCGTTTTCTCCCATTTTATTAATGATACTCAAATATAAATGAAATTTCGATATAAGAATAATATGTTTTGAATTCTAAGATTCCAGCTGATGAAAATAAAACAAAAATCTCACTCTGAAGTTAAACGAGAGAAGAAATAATTCAGTAATAATTAAAAATACTGTAATAATCGTCAGTAGCAAAGAGGTTACGGAGTAAACTGTGGGGACATATGTTAGTGTCAGCTCTATACAGCATTGATCGGCTCACTGTGAACAGGTCCTGTTATTTCTAATAACTTAATTATAAACTTACTATTTATATATAACACTCTTCAAATAAAAACTACAACTGTAATATCATTGGGGAAAAAAAAAAAAAAAAAAAAAACTTGCTTTTTTTTAACACATGAATCAAAGTCAACAATAACAAAAACAAATTTAGTCATTTTAGTGCTTTTCTTAAGAAAAAAATCACTGACTTCTTAAATGTGTGTAAATTATTTTTAATCACTACTAAACACAAAATAACTGATTCCATAGATTATATAAATGGAGCCAACATGTACTGTAAGAACCAGCTTTCATTAGAATTTGGTTTCAGACATTTCCATCAAGCTTAGGCTCTTAGTATGTCTCTGTTAAACTTCTTTGTATAAGAATAAGTGTACATATCTTCACAAATGTCTTTAATTTTTCCTGCTTTTAAGAAAAAAAAAAAAAAATATTGGAATAGTGGAGTTTAAAATAGTAGGACTCTATGTAATTTTTTTATTGACATGATAAATTCCATAATTCTGCACAAATCTCTTCCACACCGATGCAGAAAATCTCTTACAAATTTGTTAATGAACAAAATCAGACAAAGGAAGTGAAAATGAAGATAATTTTTGCAAGAGAATTTTTTTTTTTTTTTTTTTTTTTAATTTTTTTTTTTTATGATACACATCAAATTAGTTTAAAGTTATTATTACTTCTAGGAATAGGGCAAAAAATTTGACATATTTTTGATATCATTAAAAATGGTCTCAAGAGACAAAAATTATAGGCTTTTAAGAAGAAATAAATTCATAACTTTGTAATGTTAAAAACTTTATTCAAACTCAGTATTACCTATATAATTACTATCAATTGTCTTGTTAAATTTTTAATGATCTCTTTAGAATTAAAGAAATGTTGTAACAGGAAATCCAACAGTTAGAGACAAACAAAGATTTAGAGAATTTTTGATTTGATATATCCCTCTGATGCTTGCTTAATTTTAACTTTTAGTGTTCTTTGTTTCACCAACATAATATAAATTACAAGGCAAGGTATAATATAAATACCCTCCCCGATTTTCAGTAAGAATAAGATTTTCCAGATTAAAGAATTTTATTTTATTCATAGGTTTGTGAAAATAACTTTAAAATTGAAACAAAAAAGAATTTTAGAAATTTTCAAACAAAGCAAAGAATAAACAGAATAATAAGAGTTAAAATTAGGACAATTATTTGGGTCAGAAAAGAGGATATTTAAGATTATTCAATTTATATACAGCTTTGTCAACTAAAGAAGGATTATAACCATGAGCAAGGACAAAAGATTTGAGATAATTTATTTCATTACTCAGAGCAAAAGAGTCTGAACTAATGTATAACGCTCTAAAAACAAAAGTATAAAAGGACGCCATGTTTCATTTCATATTATACGATGTTTTTAATAGATACATTTCTCTGGGTATGCCACTCAGTATCTGAAATGAATGACCTAAATTTTACAATATGTCTGTTTTTTATTTTTTTTTTTTTATATACAGTAAAGCATCGTTTATACGACGATCACTTATACGACGTTTTAATGTGGTCCCGATTCATTCCTATTCATTTTAATATAAAAATATATCGTTTATACGTCGATTTTTCGATTTTGTATAGGTTTATTTCTGTTTATTTTTCGTGTGTATTTTATGAACAAGCGGAATTTGGCAGCTATGAATGACACCAAAGAGCGTGTTTAAATAAATTCTAAATTATAAAAATGTGGGCTGGGGTTCGAAGTTCGATCAGTCTGAAAAATCAGCTTACGTGTAACAGATTACACTGTGGGAGGGATCATTCTTTTTTCGGGGATCAGCTTTCCCGACCTGTTTTAAGTTACAAATAAACTATCCTTCTAACTGTTATCAGTATTGGCGACTTTTAGTTGGCCACGCAGGACTTTTGATCGTTGACTTTAAATGGAAAGGAAATGATGTAGTGCAAATGTGGAACCTTTCGGTGAAACAAATAAAGGTATGCATATTTAAATTGCTTATTAATTTCCCCTCCAACGATTTTTGGTTATTTGTTTATATTGGCTTGTTTAATTTACAAATTCATGCAAATCATTACATTAAACATTAAAATTAAGTGAAAACAAAATTAATTCTAGTTTTGGAAGTGAAAATCGATTATACGTCGTTATCATTTATACGACGTTTTTCGGTAGTCCCTTCGGCATCGTATAAACAATGCTCTACTGTACATATTTTCATTGGATGTTTCTTTTTACCTACTAACTGTGAAAAGAAAAAAAAAAAAAAAAAAGGTATTTGCTAAAATTTAAAAAAAAGAAAAAAAAAATTGTGGTTTGACAAGTAACTTTGCTTTTAAATTGGCATGTCACAAGAAAATTTTCTTGTCTATTGGCTCTAGGATGCTGTACAGTATATATCCCAACGATTTGGTCAATCTAATGTGAGAACATAGTGTTTACTTCCCAAACAAACTTGATACTCATTGATGCCAAAGCAGAGAATAATTGAGTAAATTTTATCCAGTTAGTCAAACTTGCTCAAGATTGTTTGTATTTTATTATATCTGCACTAGAAATAGCTGTAACATAGCATAAATGATTCGTTTTATGCATAAGGTATTCTGTCAGATTTCAGATAGAGCTAACTTATAGAAATAATAAAAACAAGTTGTAACCTGTAGATTTTGCCAAATGAAGTTTAAAAGAATTGATTGACTGGATTTATAAAAAGGATGAAAATAAATACAGTAATTAATATTAGCTAGTCTAATTCTTAAATATTTTTTAAAATTCAATTTAACTTCAACTTTTCAAATTATTGAAAAAATTTTAACTTTATTCCTATACATATGTCATAATTAATATGCAGTTAAGATAATAAAATTGTTATTGAGGCTTCATTTTTTAATGTTACAAAAAAAAAAAAAAAAAAAAAAAACAATTACAATTTTTATTTTTAATGAAATCTAAATATAACACCCTTTTCACCATCGCAAAATATATATGCATACTTTTCATAGTCACACTTATCATTTAAAAACTAATTTAATGTGTAATAGAAGAATATTAATATTTCCAAACTTGATGTCACATTTGTCAGATTACAATTTTGCATTTTAATACACATTTCATTTATACTTTGACATCTTCACAAATTGAAATCCTGTGATATAAACATCTCAATCTTTATATCAGTGAAATGAAAACAATATTGAAATCTAACAACTTTTATGAATAAAAATGCATTATTTAAACTCATGACATCATTTTCTGTTCAAAAGTTTTGAAACAATTTTTTAAATTGCAATCTGATAATAGCATCTGTAATATGACAAATCTGATAGTTTCCCCTTACCTCTTCAACAATGATAGTAACCCAATCATCACCAGTTTAAAAAAAAAAAAAAATAAAATAAAAAAAATAAAACAATTTTTTTAATTTAAATATAAAAATAGATTATTTAAAAAAAGAGTGTGGTTACATCTACAAATAAAGTGCTTTCATTTAAAATAATAATCAAAATCAGGCCAGATGACTAAAAAAAAAAAAAAATCTTTTGAATATATAGATCATAAAAAATCACATGAAGAGTAGAGTGTTGAAATTCTAAAGATTCATTGTTTATTATTATTTTTTTATCAGTATCTTTCTCAATAATTTTTCCTTCCAATTTCTAGGCTCTAGGAGATGCTCTTCCTAGTGACATTTAATGTGATATATCAGTTACCTACTGAAGAGAAACCTCAGTTGGAACACCTCCATTCTTCCCCTATTGGTGCTGCCATTTGGAAGAAAATTGTCTTCCTTGGCACTTGTTGATTATCTTCTAGTTGATTGACTGGAGACGGAGAACAGTGGTTATTACATAGAAGCGCCAACATCTGGCCCTGAATAATTCATGGCCAATCTGAAGGGATTTTACTTAAGATTTTTGGATACTTATGCCTAGTTTCACTCATGCTTCTTTCACGATGCTCAGAAAACATTTGTGTGAAAACTGCAAAACAGCATTGATTTTTGCACTTATTGTATAATTCCATAACAGTAATAATGCTGTTGTTCATTTCTGCTTTTATATTTCATTGGGTTATGTTCCTTATTCTAACTTAAAGAATTGAATTTCTACATTTAAAAGCTTGCTTTTACTGTTTTTAAAAAATCCCTGCTTATTGGTCATCATAAAAAAAAAAGAAAAAAACTTATTCCATTTGGCCACTTGTTTTTGGATAAGTTCTGTATTACTTCTAAATTACAAAGTTTTGTATATTTTTGGTAATTTCTGTAAACTGTGATTTGGCTACATTGAAGTAAATAAATATTAAATATTTGGTTGTTAATATTTGTTGTATTTTATACTTTGTTACAAGCAAAAAAAAGATTTGTCATAGTATATTGTTTCATTCTAATGTTATGTAGATTGGCTTAATATATAATGTCTCATCAAAATATTTTTAAATTTTTCATAATTGGATTTTATTGTCATTTGAAATTATGTATTTGTATTTATGTTTGTATCCATTGCATACTTTTTAGTAGTTTTATTATTAAAATAACATCAGAAGAAAAACGGCTTCTCACCACTGTACTTAATGGTTTTAATATTTTCTAATTAAAACATCTGTTTATGAAGCAGTTCAATTATGTAGGTATACATAAAATATTTAAAATGTAATTAAAAATAAATTGTTTTTTAATAAGTTTGTAATTTTTTTCAATACTGTATTTTTAATGTTTATTACCTTCATACAACACAGTTTATAACTTCTCACCAGGAAATTACATAACTTCATTTCTATACCTTTTGCTGGAAATGAAAATTTTTATTACATGAAGAGGCACAAGTTGTAAATTGTATGACAATTGAAAAACATTCATGTGTTGCTGATCTATTTTAATTTTATAAATAACTCAACATACAAATATATAAACTTTCTCTTATGACAATTTATGAAGGTATTCTGCTATACACTTACTAGGGAACGTTTCCAGGTGTAAAATGTGTATTTGGACAAGTGTGGTATTAAAAGAAAGATCTCGTCATGTGCATTAAAAAATATAATGTAACTACTTGTCTGAATCCAACCATTTTCGAGATATCAACACTTGAAGTGTAAATGAAGCCATGCGCAAAAACTTTGTAGAATGCGAAGTGCCTGTGTAAAAGAGGGGAAATAATTGGCAATGTGTGGGTGCAAAAAATTTTGCTTGTAGCTCGATAAAAATTATTGGAAGAATTAAAAGTAATATAAAGAAACTTTTAACTTGCAAACAGTTTATATACCCGCCTGCCTATCTATTCATTCACACTTCGTGCTGATATCTCAAAAACAGTTGGATTCAGTCAGGTAGTTCCATTGCACTTTTTAAGCCTACACATCTTGAGGTAAACATGGAATTTCAGCTATGGATATGCATTGCTCTTTCATAAGAAATTTTGAAAATGTTCTCAAAAATGAACACAGTTTGTTACATAAGCCACTTATCATAATCTACAATTTAAACGCTTTTGCTTCATCAGTTTATACAGGGTTATCCAAAAGATATTCATTCTTTTTCAGTTTGTTGATGGTCCCCTATGGAGTTTTGGGAAGAAATTTTCACAGAAATGTATGACCTGTACTATTATGTTAACATAGTTACAGTTTCAGTATAATTCCTCCTGTATTTGTTTAGATATTTAACAAAATGATAAAAATTGCAAGTGGCTATATAGTGTATTATAACATGCAATTTTGGAAAAAAAAAATTAATGAAACATGGTGAAAACCAGACTATGGAAATATTGGCATATTTTAACATTTTGAGTTTCTCTGAATATGTTTTTGTTATTTTTATATCTATTCTGTATACACATGTCTGTGAATGCATGTATATTGAAATTTTCGCTAAAAGTTTAGATTTCTAGTGCTCATTCTTGGTGAAGAATGAATTAAAGGTTTGTTTCAAATCTTGATTTAGTATTTATTGGTAAAATTAGTAGTTAATTTTGAAATATACCTATACCTGTAGGTCGAGCCAACAGGGTTTTTCCGTTTCTTCATAGTGATTTTGTTTTAAGAAAATGCAGCCAGTGCATGTTTAGAAAATATTAGAGTTAATGCAATTATCCTTACAAAATGATTTAAAGGAATTTTTCGTTCTTTTAATTATGAACTTTAGTCTAAATATGCATGTGTAAAAATTGAACTGAATTTTTTTTTTGCATCTTCAAAGAAATTATGGCTCTAATTAATTTGTTTATACCATATGAACTTTCTCGCTTTTCCAATCAATTATATTTACATTGCAGTTCAATTCAATAATTTATGGAAGGGTGGGATCATATACATTGTCTGAGTAAGTAATAGTACAGTGTAACTAGATGAAGAAAAGGATGAATTCAAGTGCTAATTCATAACAAAAAACATGAATATCAGCACTGGTGTGAATGTGTTTAACCCCGTTTCAGACATGATATAACTTTTCAATGCCAATCTCTATACTGGACATGTTTTCTGTATTGATGATGTCAGTCTAGTATGAGACACTGCAGCAAATTTATACTTATCTGCACCTTGGTCATGCACATTGAAAATTGCTTATGCTTTATCAGCACAGCTTAATGCTTTTAACCGTTTACACGCCAAATTAATATTGCAATGTAATAATAATTTTGTTTTTCCTATATTACAGCTTCAAATGTTTTAATTTATGAATACAAATTTAGGAAACAGCAAAAAAAAAAAAAAAAAAAAAAAAAAAAAAAACTTCTGCTGTTTTCATTTTAGTGTTCACATTTTGGAATGCAATTGATTGACAACTTATGCAAATATAACATTATTTTTCGCTATATGCTATTGTATATCGTTCTTGAGTATTTTCTCGAATTTCAGAAACATTTAGATCTTTAGCGGTCAAATGTAAGTAATAAACAAATAATATACTTCTTATGCAAATTAATGAATTTACATATTCCTTAATACCTGTGGTATATGCTTAAACATAAATATTTTCATTTGAAAAGTTAAAATCAACTTTATATTTTATAGGAAAAACAAGGACATCGTTATGTTGTAAAATATGTTTTGTATTACAAATATTGCAATGTTCCCATTTGGGAACATTGGCATTTAAATGGTTAAATTTCTATATCTGGCTCATCGAACCATTTAATCTTTTAATGGTCTAGGCCAACACTGAAGAAAAATGCAAACAGGTTGGATCGGTAATTTCGACTTCATTTTGCTGGTCTGGCTCACAAGCCTGTGCTGATCCTTTGATCTGAGGTTATACTCATTGTTGTGCATTTGTAATTTTTTTTTTTTTTTTAAGAGGACGCTTTAAAATTTGGAATCAATTCTGAAAACAAAAGTATCGAAAATATATATATATATGAATGAACAGGTAAAGAATGTTATTTATAGAAATTGGCCTGAGCTATTGAAAGCCAAAAAAACATTTTAAAATATTGAAATGCAAGTGAAATATTAAACTTCTCCTACAGAAATACAATATTAAGCAAGTATTTTTGCATGACCAAAGTAGCCCCTTTAGTTAATAATTCAGAATATTAAATGTTTATTCACTTTTATTAATGTTATATATTTATTTTAAAATTTTAATTATACATTATATGCTTCTAACAAGTTGATTTCTTGCAGTTTTTTTTTTCAGATTCTATTTTTATGGTGGTCATCTCGTTGCTGATAAAATTTGCTGAGTGGTAAACTCCCAGTTGTAAAATTTTCTTGGACAGTGTTAAAATGTTTGGCTTGAAACCTATGATCCTGCCTAAGCATACTTATAATAAAATAAATTATTGAGCAGTTATCATCAGTGTTGAATTCAGACATTTTTCTCTAAGAGGGTGGGAAGGAAGAAATCACATTTTTTGACAATTGAAAATACAAAATCTCAACTTTTCTGAGGGGGGGGGGGGGATATTTTATGGCTCTGAGGATAACGTCCCAACCCCTGGGCCACACTGCTTATCAGGATACATACGCTTTTCAACAAAATTCATTCCAGAAGTTTTTCAGGAGTCTCTAATTTCCTCCCTTCCCCCAAGAGGTTTACTTTGTGTTTTAATAAGACTTAGTTTTCTTTTTACCTGCTATTTTTACACATTGATGTACATAAAGATGGGATTACTCCTCAAAAGTGTATCTTCAAAAATCTTAATTTAAAAAAAATAATAAAGAAACCTTGAAAGCATGATGCTTAAAATATTGTTGATTTTTCATTTGGATTTATACTTTAGCCATGATTGTAGTTAAAAATTACAATTAGAGAAATAATCTGATTTTAGAAGATATCTGAAATTGAGATTTAAATCATAATATTTTAAGTTCTTTAACTCGCATGCTTTGAAATGTGAAAGTAATGTTCTCACATGATTTGTAAGAATTATTATAACTTAAAACACCTTGACGTTAATAATGCTTTATGTCGAAATAATTATATTTTATGCAATCTTTGCTTCAAAATTGATAAAATTTTCACTGTTTAATACTCTGAAAATTATAGATGGTAAAATAATAATAAAATATCATACTTAGTAAATTCCAGGAGCTTTTAGGGCTCTTGAAGAAAATAAATAAATATATATATATAAAATTTCAAGAGGTGTATGTACCCTGACTTATAGATATTAATTTGTGTTACTGTAGAAGTATAAATTTGCTGTTAATGATAAATTACGAGAATTTGAGATTCCAAGTTATTTTTCAATGTCTTATTTTTTTTTTTATTACATTACATATGCACAGTTAGTAAACAATAACAGATTGTACAGAAAAGAATGTGTCCATAAATGTAAAAAATATTTTTAAAAATTGTAACACTCTGATTTTATATAAAAGTATAATTATGACTTTTTATTTTGCAGCATATATTTGCTGTACACTAATTCTGCAGCAGCAACATCTTCGGCTGCCATACCTGAAAATAAACAAATAAAATGTTGTTATCATGTGATATATTTAAAGAAAATATTAAGATTATGAAAAGAAATTACCTAAAGATTTAAAAATAGTTGTTTTTTCAGGAAATGCTTCCTTGGTACCCAAAATAACTTCACCAATTTCAGCATGTATTGGTGCCTGTAAATGCATTAAAATTTTTTTATTTTGAATTGGGGGAAAAAAAAAAAAAAAAAAAAAAACCATACTGAATATTGTAAAATTTTCTATTGGTCCTCTTGTATTTCAACTTTAGAATACAAAAAGTTATTTCCAATAATATTTAGCTGAACAATTTTAAACATTAAACTAATTAGTTTTTTCTCTTTATTTTGCACAGTAAAATGAAGTAAGGTATGTCTAAGGTGATCAGATTGTATATTAATAAAAGTCAGTTAAAAAAAAAAAAAAGAAAGAAAATTATGAATCAAGCATAGATTATAATACTTTCCTACATTTCTGGAATACTTTAACAAAACTTTGCTGTTTATTAAGGTAAATAAGACAATATGCTTAAAAGTTAAACATTTTTTTTTTTAATGCTTAACACATCTGAAAACAATATTTCAGAAACTATCATACATAGCTAGAAATTTACTTAAATTCTCTTTTAGCAGCCTTGTATTTATCTATAGATTTGTATATATTCTACAAAGTATGCTAAAATGAAGGTTTATATATAAATGCATAATAAGTTAGAAATTTACCTTCAGGAATTTTATGTAGATGATTCAGTAGACACAATTCAATAGACAGAAAATGCTTGATTTTTTTTGCAGAATCCTGTAGTGTATATTACCTAGATATTTTATACATATTAAGCTAGAATTTAATTTAGGCTAATACACACTTAAAACTACTGACACCACACTTTTAGGAATTATCATCAATAGACATTCATGTGTCCAGTTCTTTGTGTGGCCCTGTATATGGCCTTATCTGTATTCTACAAACAAATCTTAGAATACTAAATATAATTTTCTGCTTGAAAAGCATACTTTAATTAAAAACCACATTTAAGAATTTACACTCGTATTCAGTAATGATTAGAAATTCTTTTGTACAGCCCTATATAAGATCTATAGCAATTATACACATGGCATAGTATGCAAAATTTCAGTTAAACTTAAAAATAAATACCATTTCTATAAACAAACTTCTTGAATATTGTAAATAGACAATACTTTGTATACAGTACTGTATCCGAAATCGTTTATGTGTCCTTGTAAATGCCATGCAAATCATATTCTACAGCAAGTATCTTGCAGCAAACATAAATAATTATTGATGTTTGCTGCAACATACTTGCTGTAGAATATGATTTGCATAGCATTTACAAGGACACATAAACGATCATATGTTGTATGTGTATGTATATCAATTCCATTACATCTGAAATAGTTAATGTAGTTAAAATATGCTGCAAAGTCTTTCCCCTCAGATCATTATGCAACAGAATTATTTTGTGTAGCCCATAGGTTCCCAACCTTTTCTGAATCACCCCCCCCCCTTTACAAGAGAAAAAAGTGCCAACGCTCCCCTCTTCCTCTTCCATAATAGTTAATTATACAGGACGTTAAAATATTACTGCATATTATCTATATTTTATCTATAATTAAAACGACCATCAAATGTAGTAAAAGATTGTTTATTAAAAATTGAAAAATAAACACAAAAAACTAATAACAATTAAAAAAAAAATGAAATGGTTGAGGCTGATGGGGCATATTGAACAAAACAGTTACACACATGGCATAGTATGCAAAATTTCAGTTAAAACTTAAAAATAAATATCATTCCTATAAACAAACTTCTTGAATATTGCAAATAGACAGTACTTTGTATAAAGCACTGTATCCGAAATTGTTTATGTGTCCTTGTAAATGCTATGCAAATCATATTCTACAGCAACTATCTTGCAGCAAACATCAAATGTAGTAAAAAATTGTTTATTAAAAATTGAAAAATAAGCACAAAACTGATAAGAATAAAAAAAATTTCATTACAATTACATTATAAACATGAACACTTTGTTCATGTCAAATTCCAATTTCTTTAACATCACTCACAAATTGTCAGGTTCAAAGATGTCTATCCCTTTTCTTAGACAAGTAAATTAGCTACTCTACGGAACCCACTCTAAGCCAAATCTGATGAAGGAAAAACAATTAAAATTTTATGTACTCTTGCTCACAATCTAGGTTAGAGAGCTGCATTGGTGTTTGAAGTTAGAACTCTTGGTATCCAATTCTGAATTTTATTTTTAGTTCTCATTTGCTATGAATTCCACGATATCCTCCTCCAAATATGATGACACTACTGTATCTGCGTTTGCGAAAATTTTTAAAAATCTGTATATTCATGTATAAATATCAATGTCAAGAATTAAGCTAATCTGAAGTTTGGTGAAACTCCGTGTGCTAGCTCTTCAGATAGAGTTGTTGCAGAAATCGTGAATAAAAGCAGCATAACAGAGTCACTTGTTTAGAAATTTTCAACAAAATGTAAACAGCATCCATTTGTGTTAGAGATTATAGAATCTGAAATTTCGTGAAAATCTATGCAGCAGTTCTTGAGATAATGCTGCTGCAGAAATCAAGAAAAAGGCAGCATAGTAGCGCCACCTGATTAGATTAGCGATTTACACCAATAACTAATCAGCACCAATTTATATCAGGGACCCCTGAATATCAATTTTTATTGAATTCCTGCATTAGTTGTTCAGATGGAGTGCCCAAAAAATTTATGTCACATACAGACAGACAGGGAGAAACACAGACTCATAACCACAGACAGACAGTTTGTATGTTTTTGGAATCTCTAACCCCTAAAACATGTTGATCCGTCAAAAACCAGAATTTAAAATTTCCACAAATTCAATACTTTATTTTTGTGAAGATAGAAGAATTCAAAAATAGGACATATATTTGTTTTTTCTATCAGCACGCATTTGTTCAAATGCTCTTGTAGCCTAGAAGGCTTCATGGCTTCATTTGAAAAAACTTTTGGCAAATTAAGCACTTAGGTAATGATTGGATTGTTGGAGAGTGCCTAGATCCATATTTCAAGTACTCAACGCTGTACTGCAGGCATTTCTCCTTCGATTAGAATATTTTGAAACATAAATGTTTTCTCTGTTTAAGTTTAAATAAATTTGCTTTTGAAGAAATTTATCGATATAATGAATTTTATCAATTTCACTAAGAATAAACAAATTTCTTGAACTGATTCAAATAACAGATTCGTTTAAAAATCTGTGTTGTCATACTTTAGAATTTTTCGAAATACTGGTTAATAAAAAAAATTATTCTGTTTAAGACTTTTAGCCAGCCAGTTATCGCGAATTTTGTATTCTACAATTTTTAAATTCATAATGGCTTTTAATGCGAATCATAGTGATTTTTCGTGATCTGTTGGGATATTTTGACATTCATGAAAGAATTGCAGCTACAATATTTTAAGCCTGATATAATAAAATTTTGCTCTCTGCAATTTTAGCCCTTCTACATGTTCCACGGCGATTTTTTGACATTAGTACAATAAATTCAACCCCCCTCCCCTCCTCAGATGTATGTTTGTCTTTATAGATTTCCATTTAAAAGTACACTTAAGATTTTTGTCATTGATCAGGCAATGCAGAGGAAATCAACTATTTTCATTACATTAGTTCCTAAATAGGTAGCTATGCCGTGACTGCCCCCCTTGACTGTCCTAATGCCCCCTCCCCCATTTTTGTCTAGACTCGCTACCGCCCCCTGGAAAGCTCCAGCACCCACTGGGAGGGGGGGGGGGGCAGTACCGCCCCTGTTGGGAACCTATGGTGTAGCCCTATAAATAAATAAATGCTTTGCATCCCTCATTCTACACAAAGGATGTTTTAGTGCAGTTCATAAATGCATATAAATTTCATTATGTTTAATTGACACAGTGTAATATCTTTAAAATGGATTTGAAACAAGTTTTTCTCATTTACCTTAACGTAATGGAACACTTCCAACTGACTGTAAACTAATTTTAAACACAACACATTTCATTTTCTATAGTAATTGTGCTATGATAAATGCCAATAACATATAAAAAGTATAGGAAATCTGAGTCTATTCAAGAAAATTAGAGCACCGACAAACTAGAGTCAAACACTTTTTCAAGTATGCTGGAAAATTTCATAAAATTTAATTGCCACATTGTCACAAAGAAAAATGAAAATAGCCATTCAATTGGGAACCAAGTCTTTCTACTTTTGTTTATAAAATATGTTTAGAGGATTGTCTTCATGCTGAAATTGTATTTAATTCTGAAATATCCACCATTTTTTTCCAAAACAGTCTTTTTTTTTAGTCTGTTTTCTATTTTTATGGAAATGCAAAGTTATTATTAAAATCATTAAATTATTACAAAATTATTTAATTCCAAAATATGTAATAAACTAAGGTTTGGCATTCCTATTTTTCTGTTATACATGCATGAATATGTAATTTGTTGTTTGAGAAATCAACTGAAAAGTATTTATTGGTAAATAAAAAAGAATGTTATTGATCTGTTTGGTTGATAAGAAGTTCGTCTTTCCAGTCAGCTCCAATTGTACATTGCAAGTGCAAAGACATTATTATTGTTGAATGGCATTATTTGATATAAAGTCATTTTATAAAAGATTTTAAACAAAATCATGATTTTTAAAAAATAACAAAAAAATCAGATTTTTAAATTATTATTTAAATCAGACTTTTTATTAATTTTTTCCATTATTAAAATATTGAATAGCTATCAAGAGTGTTTGGTTTCTAAAACCTCTAATTGCTAGTATAACCTATTTTTTACACAATATAATAAATAATTAATAAAATTTCATTATTAGTAATTACAGAAATTATAAAAACTGCAAATTAGTAGTTTCATTAGTCAGTAGAATATAATAAAATTATACACATTAATATTTTGCAATTATTATGAAAAACTATTAAATACTAGTAATAGTTACAACTATTACTAGTATTTATTTTTTAGTAATTTTAGGGACCTGAAAAAGAAAATGACATGAGAAAGAGAATGCTGTAGAATGTTCCAGAAGATTATTTGCTGGAAGTACAGATACTAAAACTACCTTTTATGAATTTAAAATAAACAAAATGTTAGGTAAGAAAGAAAAGCTTACATAAGAAGCTTTAAGAAAGTAAGAGAAATAAAATAACTTTAAAAGACTAATTGCCTTCTTAAATTAAATAAAAAATATGACAGTGGTTATATGAAACCACGATACATACTCTATTTGAATAATAAAATTCCCTGACTTTTCCAGACCTTATTTCCTACAGTTCCCTGACCAATAATTCACGACTTTTTTAGAAATTCAAATTTGAATTCTATATCTTAATGATTTAACTTATACAGTAAAAGAGAATACTTTGAAGGATTAATAGTGATAAAATGTAAATTTACTTCTGAAAATGAAAATAACTTATACATTTGAAACTAAAAATCTACGTCATTTAATATTTAAAATATAACAAATTAAAAAAAAAACCCACTAAAATACAATTCAGATGGATTCAAAGTAACTTTTTAGTAAAATAACTAAATTTATGCATATTAAACTTTCGAATTTTTTTAGACAGTTCTGCTCACCATATCATTTTATTTGTAGTGTTATTTCAGAAGCAGTTTATTGTATAAGTTTAAATTTTTTGTCTTTTAACATTTTAAATTCAGCTACAACTTTTTTTGCTTACTTCGTAATTTTCTTATTTAAATATTCAACAAATTTGTATAGCTAAAAAATCTTTATGTTAAAAATGTGAATTTATCAAAAATTCTATTTGAAAGTGAAAAATCAGAATTTTTTTGCAGATGGACTTCGGAACTTAAGAGAATTCTATCACATGATAGCACATGCACACAAAATAATGCATGTGCATTATTTTTCCTGATTTTCCTGATTTTTTTCAGATTTTAGAAAAAAAATTGTCATTTTCTCTGACTTTTTGAGCGCTTGTCATTTCTCTGTTTTCTAGTAGCGTAGGTTTTATGTTTATAGCCATGTTTTATGTTTATACTAATATTTATGATTAAAATAAAGTTATAACTACTTATAAAGTAGCTTGTACTTACTTTGGAGTTAATTATATCCCCAGATTCTGCCAAAGCTCCTTCTTTACTATCAACATAAATCACTGATGACAAAAGTAAATCATTTTCTAATTCTTGCCATTCAGGAACTGGAGCACCTACAGCTATATTAAAAATTTAGTAAATGTAAATTAATTTTAAATTATGTGGAAAAATCAATTTAAACTTTATTTTGCTTCTTGTTTTTCTGCTTAAAAGAATAATGTTTCCAAATGATCTCATGTAAATTATATTAGACTTGTTCTTCTGTCTAACAGTCCCTTTGTCTTTGTTTGCCAAAATTTTATCTATTTATTTTACTTTATTAAATATGGTAATCTTAACACTTGTTTTATAAAAGCTGTCAAATCGCGATGACGTCTGAATATGTTGTTCAATTGATATTAGCATATTTAAAAAGGGTTATTAATTGTTGTATTTGATGTAAGTTCACTTTAAAATTTAATTTTGTTCCATCAAAATAGAGAACCATTATCTGGTTTTGTTATGTAGGATGAATTATTTATAATTTCTCTGATATTGCACTAAAATTATACATAAAAATACATTTCACATAATAAAATATAACCTTGTATATTTTTGCTAAAGAAAAAGTGGATAACTTACTTCAACGAAAAATTATTACTTATGATACTTTATACAGATTGGTGTTTAACATATTTAGTTTACTTTTAACAATCATATACCATATTTATTCCCAAGCTCTAGCATTATCTCATTAACACAAATGATTGGCTGTTAATCTGTGTTTACAATCAACTAGGGCAGCCATACTCAATTTGCAGTCCGTGGGTCACATGTAGCTCGGCGGCCTCTTACATGTGACCTAAAACACATGGTCCATATAAAATTACATATATACATATAAAATTAATAAAGCTGTGCATTAAAAAAAAATGTAGACTTTCAAGAAATTTTAAAACTACTCTTGGATAAATTGCAAGCCTGTAAAAGAATTTGGAGGTGTAAAATACTAAACTTCATTTTATTATTATGCGAGATTTTCTATTTTTGTGAAGAAATCTTGTGATTTTGCACACTATTTCAAACCCTGCCCCTCAAAGAATACCCCCCCCCCTCTCTAAACGTATTTTTTCCATTCATAAATTTCAAACAAATACAGAATACTTTTCAGAATTTTTTTTAACTTTAACACAAATTTCAAAATATTCATACTTATCTGTAAAATATTTTAAGCTTACAGAGGGATAAAAAACCAAACCTACCACCTATCTTCATGCTGAAAAAGATTACTGAAATTTCCAAATTTGAATAAACAAAAAAGATAATTATTAAATATTTTTTCCCATAAGATAACAGTACCATCCGACAGAATATTTTTAAATTGAAGGAGGATCTGCTTGCCACAGCCAAAAACGTACACAAAAAATTTGGTACAATTCTATACATAACTTCATAAACTTTTCAATCGTAAAATGGCAACACATGGACAGACAGACATTTTGTACAAAAATCTTTGAGATCTCTGACCCTACATCTGTCAAAAATTAAAAAAACATTCAATTACAATACTTCCTCTATTGAAGATGGAAGAAAGTAAAAAGCAAAATTAATTACTTTTTAAAATAGTATTTAGTGTTTATGAATTTAAAATAAATTTTATATAGTTTAAAGTATTTAAAATTATGAATCTTAATGAATTTTCCATATAATGAACTTTCTTTTCAGGATTTTGTGATTTCATTAAATAGAGGTTCAACTGTAACAAATTCAGCAAAAAAGATTTGTATCATTAAAGTCTATAATTAGCAAACAATTTTTGAATGTTATTTTATTCAAATTCATTATCTTAAGATTTTTTTTCTTTTTAATTTTAAAGGATAATCTTCCCAACTAAGAAAATTTATTTTTATAGCTTGACCAAAATCTTAAGCATTGTCTTCCTGTGTTATCAATTGCTGCAAATAATCTGCATTTTTTTAAATGAAATTTTTTATGCAAATACTGCATATTTTTAATAATATATATTTGGTAAATTCACGTATTTTAAGTGTTCTCTTTAGAGCCTCAGATATGTTTGCTACACATACTAATTTTTATGCGACACATATACATACATGAGCTAGATTCACTATGTCTCATACTGACTGCTGAGATAGTATTAAAAGCAGAAGTTATTTATACCTTATAATTTGAAACACTTAAATTACAAAGAGAAAATATTTCATTAAATTTGTTCTAAAAATCTATCTTTTTAAAGAAAAAACAAGTGGTTTAAACTGCTTCATTTAAACAAAGCTAACACTGCTGGAAAACCTTAGATTGTTATCTTAAAATTTTTCTGATTATATCCAATATCAATTTTTGAAAAATAAGATCAGATTATCAAATATTTAAAAAATATCTAGATAATTAGTTGTCTTTGGTTAATAGTCTTGAAGCAAGTAATATCTGTTGGTTTATTTTTGTTTACCATTAATATGTGCTCCCTTTTTAATCCAGTCTTTCTTGAGTACAGGTCTTATTGCTGTAGTAACTGTCACAATAATATCAGCATCTTTCACTGCACTTTCAGCATCATTAGCTACTTCACATGGCAATTTTTCTTGTTTCATTTCTTCAGCCAGAATTTCTGCACTTTCTTTATTGATATCCCAAACAAAAATCTAAATTTGTCGTAAAAATCCATTTAATTAGATTTTTTTTCGTTTTAATTTAAGGAAAATTTTAAGCCCTATCTCTTATATAATATATGTATAGTTCACTTTGTAGGTTGTATATCAAGCAGGCTTAAATTGGTAGCAGTTATTAGCAAATATTACAATGCTTTAATTTCAACAAATATTGTGCTAAGCAATTAAAATTGGATTATTTGTGCATATTTATATTCAAATTTTTTAGTGATTCAACTATACTGATCAGTGGAAAACTATTAAAATATGGAGATAAAAAAAACATTTACATTACTCTATCATCGAGACTGTAATAATATATACTATAAAAGAATAACATATGCGAAATCACAACAGAACATTTTAAATCAATTTTTAAGAAAGGTGACAGAAAGCATTGTGCTAATTATATAGAATTATAAATATCAAATTCAATAGTGAAAATACTAAGTAGACTAATTGAATACCATCTTGAACACAGGGTTGTGCGAAATTTTAATTAGATTAACGATTATTTTTTATTATCATGATTAAAGATCGACCGATTAAGATTAATTTCAATAGAACTCAGACTAATGACCAGTGATTATTTTTACATAATCAATACTTTGATTATGATTAATTCAATTCTACTCATATACTAATGGGCAGTGATTATTTTCATGTAATCAATGCTTTGATTATGATTAAATCAATTCAATTCTACTCATAGAATAATGCCCTCTTTTGATGTAGTCACTTGGTTTTATTATGATTAAATCAATTCTCAATTTAAATAGTCAATCTACTTAAAGATTGATGATTAATAATGTCATTATTGCTCTAGCTTTATTTAATTAATTCTTGTAAGCTTCTTCCAATTAAACCACTCTTGGTAGCTTCTTGAGTCCTGCATTGTGTCTTGTGCAAGACCGTGTTGTCTTTAAATATTTTGGGTTTGGCTCAGTTTCGAGTATATTTTTTACCTTTTCTGGTCAGTCTTGATATGATTATTTGTACAAAATTTGCTGCAGCATATTAGTTATCAAATACAGATTTTTTTTAACTGCATCAAATTTTTTGAAAAATATTTAAAAGTATGCGAATGTGATGTAAAAATATACCTGAAAATTTATGAGAAAGTTAATAAGTCTAATTTCTCTGTATGTGCTACAAAATTTTTTTTTGCCGAGATGTGGCGATAAAGCATCCCGTATGAATTATTCTTTTACTTTAATTATACGAAGTTGACATCAAATAGTTACATTTTGCTTTTACAGTCATTTTTATTCTTCAGTTTGTTGCAAGTTTTTTTTTTCTTTTCTTTTTGTGTAAGTGTGTGTATGTGATATAAACATAATTTAGTATGTTTATTAAACACAATTTGCTGCAGCTAATCAGTTATCTGATACATCTTTTCTTTTCTTTACTTCAATTCTTTAAATTATTTTAAAAAGTCTAAAAATATGTAAATGTGCACTGTAAAAATATTTGTAAGTTTAATAAATAATATTTATAAATCATTTCTTTATTTTAATTTGATTAAAATTCTAATAAAAAATAATATTTACATTTGCTGTTGTTGTTGCAAAATTTAATTCAGCTGCAATTGATATTTGCGTACTATGTGTATTTTTGTTAACATTTTATTTTTAGTCATAGCAATGATCATTTCAGATACTCTTCTTCGGAATGGATTACTGAGATTCTGGGTGTGAAGAATGCAGGCATTGCAGAGTTCTGGAGGGGGGGAGATTGCACATTTTTCCACTAAAAACACAAAATCTCAAATATTCCAAAAGGAGACAGGTCATCATTCTGGGTGTGCTGGATGGGCTCCTTCATGGCTTACTATAATAACGGCTTCTGAAGCTGCAGAGAGAAAATTTATCACGTGACTTTTTCCGTCGGTGCGGTGAAGGAAAAAAAAAACACTTTCTGCACATAGATGCTAGCCAAGAAATTCAACGTAAAAGAGCGCGAGTGAGTGGTTTTTCTAGCGAATGTTTACAGAAGTATGTTTTTGTGCTATAATTTTTATAATTTGTGATTTATTATTACAACTCTCGCGTACTTTTTAAGACATTTGTTTCAAAATGCCTGACCATTGTTGTGTGTCCTTTTGTCAGGCAAATTACAATAAAAGTGGTACATATTTCTCCGTATTTCAGTTTCCAAAGGATGCAGAAGCTAAGAAACTTTGGCTACGGAAGATACCGCGAAAAGATTGGGTGCCGTCGGCAAGAAGTGTTGTTTGTGTGAAGCACTTCTTTGAAAGTGATATAATAAAAATTGATGAATTTAAACAGAAGGATGGTACTGTGAAATTCCTCAGAAAAAATCCCAAGTTAAAGAACAATGTTTATCCTTGCATTTTTGATAGTCCAGGGTTTCCTAAGTATTTATCTCAGCAAAAGTGAACTACCGGACTTCGTTGTGAAGAAAAAAATAAAAAAATGGATATGGATGCATTTGAAAAACTTCAAGAAAGCAATCAAATAAAGAACTTTGAGGATTTTTCAAAGCATGCTGAAGAAAAAATAAATCAATTTATACATAAACCATTTTTTGTTAAACGTGAAAACTTCATATATTTTAAATATTGAATTTGATTTTCCTCCTAAAGTACAATCAAGTATAATAATTGACGAACAACAGTTCCTATATTATAGTGGAAAACAAGATGCTTTACTTACGAAAATTTCTGAATTGCATCTTAATAAAACACGAACTCTATTTCATAAATGAAACATGCTCAGAATGTAATTGTCCTTTTGAAAATATAATTATTTGTGTTGTTAAAGCATTTGCCAACATGTGTATAAATAATTATGTGAAATGTATAAATGAAAAAACTATAATGACAAAAAATACCACCTCTAAAACGCATAATGTAATAGAGTAAAAAATTCAGAAAAATAAAAAAAAAATTTAAAAGGTAAATTTCACTTACTAATATTCGTTCCTATAAATAAAATTAATTATTTTTGTATCAAAAGTATGTGAAAAGGGATGCGGTAAAGTAAGTTAAATATTTTACTCTTCTTTTGTATAATTATTGCTTTACATAACTAAAAAAACAATTTCATGTAATATATTTTTTTTAATTTAAAGAAAATAATACCTATATGAATTAACTCTTTTAAAGATTGATAGAATATATTCATTCCTGAATGAAAATTGTTATTTTTTAACCTAGTGTATCAGTTTTTTGTATATTTATTATTAAAGAAATTATTTATTTTTGCTGATTATTTCATTAGAAAATGTATTAAATATTTGCTGATTCAAATTCATTGCTAAAAACATTTAGAATTGGACATTTTTTTTTTCCTTAATATAATTTAGTTGATAAAATCTTTTGAATATTTATTATTATAGAAATTATTTATTTTTGATGATTATTTCATTCTCAAATGTATTAAATATTTGCTGATTTAAATTCATTACTAAGATCTTAGGAAGTAGAAATAAGTATTTCTTAGAAATTTTATTTTTAATATATTTATTTATTAGAAATGTTTATATTTTTTAACCGAATATGTCAGATTATTTTAAATATTGATTATTGAGAAAAATTATTTATTTTTTATGATTATTTCATTATAAAATGCATTGATTATTTTTCATTCGAACAAATTAATTACTAAGACATTTTCAAAGTGATAAAAAGACAGTTTTAAAAATCAATGATTTTTTAAGCAAATACGTTACGATATCTTTTGAATAGTATTTTCTTGAATATTATATTATAAATTCCATCGTATTATTTCAGATTTACCTCAAATTAAATTATTTTTGCTTTTTAAGGCAATGGTATTTTTTTCATTAGAAAAAAAAGTAAAAATTTTTTAAGTACTTTATTCATAGTTAATCTGAAATTCTTAAGCATGAAAACTTCCTTCTAAGTCAAAAGTGACTTTATAATAAACGAGTTCAGACTATTCAACTGCATTTCATGCTGTTATGTTATAATTATAGCTCGTTATTATCTCGTAATGTAATGCTTATGTACAGTCTTTCACAGTTCGCTCTGAAGTGAGCATCGACGTAAATAGTGACGTCTCAGATAGCTTCAGAAGCCAGTATTATAGTTGCCGTGGCTCCTTGCGGGTCATCCCCTTAATTCAACACTGGTAATTAATTATAGTTAAAAATTCATTTTATTTTTTTTTTTGTTAGGAGTTTCTTTACTAGAAGGGTATGAAAAGTTGAGTTAAATCTTTTATAATTATTTTCAACTTGAAAACTACAACCATTCGAGAAAACATAAAAAATAAAATTTTATGAAATTTTCTTATATTTTCCTTTAAAAGGTACTTTTTTCCACAGCTTTTTATATTTCAATTTTTGAAAAATGCAATGTGCATATATTTTTCTTTTAGATGTAGCAACTGCATATAATTTTAAGTTTGTATCCTTAACAGTTTCATAAAAATGATGATTTAGAATTTTTTTTTAATGCTTTTCATCATTCATTTCAACCTTTTTAATATCAAAATTTTTTTAAGCGTTCTGTTTTATTGTTCTGAATTATTTAAATTAATAAATCCAGATTGAATTAAATCATATCAATTAATCATAAAAAAATCATACATATAATTATTAAATTAATTGAGATTTAATTAAATTAGATTAATTAATCATAAGAAAATCATCCATATAATTAATGATTAAGTTAATTAATCCAGATTGAATTAAATAAAATTAATTAATCATAAGAAAAGAGCAATTATTTTTTCAATTTCAATCATGATAAATTGAATCAGGATTAAATTTTATATGATTAAATATTTAATTGACTAATCAATCAGTCAATCAAGTAATCGATTAATACCAACCCTGCTTGAAAAACAATTAAAAAAAAATTTAAAGAATTTTTTTTACACATAATCCAATTATTTTTGCCAAATTTTTTGAAAATATGAAATATATAACATTGAAAAATATATATATGAAAAAAAAAAAAAGATTAAAAAAACTACAAAAATGAATATTGATAACATTAGAAAATATGTTTATTGATGGGAAAAAAAAAAAAAAAACTACTACAGATGGTCACATTAAAGTTTAATAGTAGAAAAAATGGAGATGGAAGTAGATAAATAAATATCTGGTATGAGGAAAGTAGGAATTTTAATTCCTAAATTTTTGTGTCACAACATAAAAACCAAAACAAAGTTTCATATACTTTTAATAGTGTTGCTTGAGAATTTTTATTTGCTTAGCTCTGAAAAGATGTTGAAATTGATGAACCGACTGAATTGCATACTTTATAGTTAATTTAATTTCTAACGCTTAAAAATAAATATTAAATCAATTTCAAAATGTTATCTTCTTTTTGGTTCTTGATTCGTCAATATAATTTTGTGCTCTAAAAAATCTTTAACAATAATTATAGAGTTTTACCCTGATCATTTTATTTTAGACCATGATAGATGCTTACTGTTAGGACAGTATGACCACCATTTCTCTAAGAAAATGGCAAAATTTTGCCACCAAAAAATTTAACCCTTGTTAATGTGTCAGAATTTTAAGTTTTGTGATAATTATGAAAGTTTTAAATCAGGTTTTTTTAAAAAATCATATTATTAACGGCTAGATTTATGATTGCATACTACTGGGTCAAAGCTAAAAAGTCAACATAAACATTAACATTTTGTAAGACTTGTATATTGTGAAATTTTTCAAGACAGCCATAACTTAGGAGGATTCGGATTTTTACTTTTAAGTAAATATTGCAACATTGCAAGCAGTAATTAGCTATAGATTTAATAATTAATACATGATGCAAAGAAACAGTAAAATAGCCTTAGAGTAAAATAAATAAAAATGCAATATTCTAAAAATATGGAGATCACAATAATAGAACACAATGTAATGGAATGCATGTAATAAAAAAATATGCAATTTTCATAACAATATAGAAAAAATTCAAAATTTAACAAAATAATGTTTTGTAGTAATATGCTCAAAAAAGCAGCAGTCATGCAATGGCTTCAAGGTTCAAATGTCTTTAACATATTTTCTTTTAAAATTTGTCTAGTTTCAATTTTGCTGATTTTTCCTTTTCCTTACAGCATGTCTTCTACAAGAGTCTCAGCTAAAAGGGATACAGGTAGGGATGTTTGATGAGCACATGGAATGCTGCTCTCCGTGAAAACTGTGGTGGTTTTGTACTGCTATAGAAATCACAGAGAACCGCTATCTGCGTCCCTTTGGTTCTCTCTAACAAAAGTCAGAAAGGAAAGAAAATAAAAGAAAAATAAAATAGAAAGTTTGATTCTGGACAAATTTAAAAGGAAAATTGATTAAACCAAAAACAATGAAAAGCAGCAAGGGTTGGATGTGGAAACTTGAAGCAATTGAATGATTGTAGCAGCTTCAAGCTTATAGTAACAAAATTTCATTCATGCAATAATAACTTGAAAATGTTGCCTTCACAGATGATACAGCATTATTTTTATATAGAAATAAATTTTAATTCATAAAATTTAAACATACAATGATTACATAAAAATGACATAATTTCTTAGACAATTTCAGTCATGAAACTTTGTTTTAAAAAAGAATTCACTATTAAAAAAAATCATTTCTTATGTTTCATTTCTAAATAAAATTTATATTATTTAGAAAATATTACATGATTTTTTTAAAAAATCATTTCTTATGTTTCATTTATTTGATCATTTTCTTCATTACATCAACATTTTTTTTTTTTCTTTTTTTGTAAAAAATGTTAGAAATAAATTAAGAAAATTATGCATACAATGCGATAAATTAGACTCACAATTTGGGAATATTACTTTTAAGATAACTAAATTCAAAATTATTTTTTAGAAATAATTTTGAATTCACAATTAATAATAGAACAAATTTATAAATTACCTTCTTGAAACTGTAGAAATGACAAAATGCTTTGTAATGACCGCGGGCTTGAATTCCAGCTCCCACAATGGCCAAAATCTCATGCTTATTTGCTAAATACTATATATTAAATTGAATATAATTAAGCTACATTTTTAATAAATACACAAATTAAAATATAGCATTAAGGGGCTTTACATATAAAACAATATCCATTTTAGAGGAAAGGGGAGTTGTCTTTTGATATTTTCATTTTTGATCCAAGAAACTTTCTTTTTTTTTAGTAAACTTTTTTTTACACATCAATATAGTCTACTGTCTTTTTCTTCTTTAGTCTGTAATCTATTTTTACTAAAATACATTATTATTAAAACTATTAAATGATCATAAAATAATTTAATTTAAAAATACGTAACAGCCTAACATACCATTCTGTTATATGTGCATATAATATGTTGTTAGATATAGATATTATTGTAAATACACAAAAAGAAAAAAAAAATGTAAAAATAAAATAAATTTTTAGATTCTGATAAGATATCAATAGGGGAAGGCAGAGGGTCCAAATTAACCAAAAAGTTGATAATGTTATATATCTACAATCCCTAAGTATGAAGAAAGTTCTGATTATAATAAATTCAACTGAAATACTTAAAAAAAAAAAAAAAAAAAAAAAAAATAGAAAGAAAAAAGCTTAGAGATGTGATATCCCTTGATTATTTTTTATAATTTTGTAGATTCATGGCTATTATGAATAATTCTTTATTTCCAAGTAGATTATTTTGTTGAGGAGAAGTGTTAACTACAAGATGGCTAATATGTTAAATGACATGGATCTCGAGACTCAAGGGTTTTCCCATAATTTAAGGGTATCCACCATTTGGGATTTTACTAAGAGCCCTCATTTGTTTACTTAATACTGTAACCCAATTTATTTATTGACTGGTGAGTTGCTGACTTTGGTCGTCCCCCCTAAAAATATTCTTAAATGAACCTGAAATATGTACAGCAAAATCTCATAAAAAGAAACCAATCTAGAACTAAACAAAGCTCAAGCCAAGTCCCTTCTCCTGCTGCCTTTGACGCAATATAGCAAGCATGCTTTTGCAAAAAAAACCCAATTTTGTATCTTTTAGTTTCCCATTCCACCATCAGGGGGTGAACTTTATTCTTAACAGGGTTGGCAAGTTTTTGACACCTGACGGTTTTTACCGGATTTTACCATGGTTTTTACCGTCATGTCAAAAACCTCTTTGTCAAAAATGTCGAAAACTGTCAAAAACCCATTTTTTAGTAGTTTGTCTTTATATTATAACAATAATTATTTTTTTATTCTATCTTTAGTATTAAGTCCATTTACGTGAAATATTTAGTATAAAAAAGATTCTTAAATATATTTTATTCATAAAAACAAAACAAAATCTGCATTGAAAGAAAAGCATATAAGAATGTAATAATAATTTAAGAATAATTTTAAAGGTAAAAGGTTTTTTACTCATACAGTCATATGCAATATGCATGTTACAAAAATATGCAATGTGTTATTCCTTTTAATTCACTTTAAATAATACATGAATAATTTTAAATAAAACGTAACCAGGACATAAATAGTCTGACTTTATGGTAGCTTTAGTAAATTTCAATTTAAAAAATATTTCATGACTATTCAGATAAAAATTTATATATAAAATATAGGTGCTGGAATGGTCTATAAGACTCATACATATTAGCACTAAAGTTAAAAAATAAAAACTAGAATATACAAGTATAAATATACAAATTATTATTATATTCTGATTTTTCTTAAATATTGTTTTGTTATTAATAAAATTTTAAATCCAGAAGCTTTCAATTGAAATTGAGTCTTAGAGGTTTGTATCAAAATTTTATAAAAATAAAAATTTTAAGATTTTGTTTATTGAACTGAAAATAAAAATCACCGTTTAGTTGCATTTATGAAGTGCATAAGATAAGCATTTCGAAATATTAGGTATATATAATAATCAAATTTATTCAATGACCAGTTCTTGACATCTATTTTCATAACATATAACATTTTTGCATCCCTAAAATGATTTAAATGTTTTATTAGAAATGTATATTGAATGCTATTTAATAACTATAATAACCTTTTATTATGATTTAATATTAATGTTCATTGCAGTTAGTAGAATTTGTATTAATGGAGATTATGACAGTTATTCTTCTTTCTTTTTACTCATGTATTTTTAAATTTTTCCCATTTAGGAAATCCTTCTTTTAAATAAATTTAACAAATGTAATTGAAAATAACAATAATAAAATTGAAAATAACAAAGAAAAATCGACTTACAAATGAATTTCATGCTGCACTTGCATTATAAATCGGACAAAAATTGAAAATGATGGGTTATTGACGGATTAAACCGGTAAAAACACGGTTTTTACCACTGTCATGTCGAAAACCAGTTTTTGACGTCAAAAACCCAACCCTGATTCTTAACAAAAGTGTTTCTGAATTAAATACCGTTAAACAACTTATCTGAAGATATATTAGTCAAGGAATTGGCAGACATCAGCAAAAATTCAAGATAATTCATGAAATTACTATTTGAAAATAGTGGTAAGTACACTTTTGAAATTTATATTTAATAAGTAATATTTATCCCAGAACTCTGTCAAAAATCCACATAAAAATTGCTATGTTTTTAAATATTTAATCACCTTTTAAATTTCTTTTTGCCCCTTTTCCCTCCCGAATTTTGATAACCCCTATTTTTAAATTCTTTATTATTTGTTATAAGTATCTGAAAGTTACAAATCGACCAATTTGTTAGTTTTCATTAATCTAATAAATTCAGGTTTCAACAATGTATTTCTTTTATTTTTTAAATATAAAATGTTTTATAAAACAAAAAATTGAATTTTTTAATAAAACAAAAAATTGCATATGGACTTTTATAAAATCTAGATATTATTAAACAGTGTTTAAAGATAGGGCAGATGCATAACTTAAAAATCTCTAAATGGTATATTTTTAAAAATTTGACAGTGCTCCAAAGAATCCCAGTTTAAAAATCATTTGTGGTTTCAGAGACCGGCTTTTAAAATGAAAGTTTAAAAATAAATCATCCAATTAATCAAATAATAATTAATATCTAATGTTCTAATTGAGCTATAGTGAAGAAATTTACATATCTGAAATAAGCAAGAAATTCTACATCTGAATGCATAAAAATTAAAATTATAAATTTAATATGTTAAAATTTTTATGTTTTTTCGAAAATGCCCACTAATGAAAGGCGTTACTTGTCTGCAATGATCACCTGCTTCCACAGCAGAAATTTCAATCCTTCTTTTCAAGAAAAGAAAAAATTTTTATAAATTGATTTTTTTTTTTTTTTTTTTTTTACTTTTTGAAACCACAGCAGAATAATTTTTAGAATTTCTGAAAAGGGAATTTTTTTAGCATCTGTGTAATCTTCAAATTTTTAGGCCAGAATTAAAATCAGATTACTTTGATTACTGTATAAAAATCACTGCAAAATACTCCTCCCCCCCCCCCAAAAAAAAAATAAAATAAAAGAGAACTAAATTTATTATAATAAACATAAAACATTGTGAATGGAACTATTTCCTCATATGACAAAAACCATTACAGAATGAGAAAAAAATGCTAAACATCACTGAAAATTTAAAAATTGTGAGAACAAAATTTATTATATTAGGCAAAAAATTTCAAATCAAATTCCTTTTATAAACGTAAAAATGCTTCAGAAATTAAAATAATAATAATAATAAATTGCTGTTTGAACACCAAATAAACTTTGTTAAAAAAAAAAAAAGATTTTTACTATAAATGACAAAGCTTAAAATCGGATTTATTTTACTAACAGGAAAAATTGCCATTAAATTTGAAAATGATGTTAAAAATCATATAAAAACAAACGTCATAATTATTTATTATTATTACTTTAAAAAAATCTCTTATCTGAAAAACTGCAAATCATTTAAAATGGGAAAATTTTAAAAATCAGAATTATCAAGGTCTGGAGGATTCTGGATTTCATACTGTATTTTGAGAAGAAGATAATACATGCTTAACAATTTATGCCCCAATGGTACTTTGATACTTTGAAGTACTTTTAAAATAACTTGTTATAACATTCATTTAATATACCAATTATCAATTAGTAGTAATACAATTTAGAATGAGTTATAGCTATTTTATCTTGTTCCAAAAGCATTATTGGTTGCAGAAAACAAAATATTTTAAAAGGATGATCTTGCTTGTATTTGCATCAATTCAGTTTTCTTGACACTGAAAGATTGGGGGAGAGGAAAGTTTCAGTTCGAAAATATTTCTATTATATGAGCATTATATTTATACAGCTCCTAATTCTACAATTACTAAAATATACATTTTACATAAAAGATTTGAATGTAATTATAAATAGAGTAGTATTCTAATTTATGCCCCTTCGACTTAGGTAATCCCACATTTATGTCTTCTGGCCTCATAATTAAAACACACTTTCCTGCAATAGTGACAAAATAAATAAAAAAAGGCACTAGAAAAAACTGCTCTGCTGTTACAATGAGCTTCTAAAAATAAAAAAAGTAAAAATCGTCAGTTCAAACTGCATGGAAAAATGATTTCACTTAAAAAAAAAAAGAAGGGGAAATAAAGTGAAAAAAAATACACAATTTTAATAGTACAATGAAAGAAAATATTTTAAAACATTCTTCAACTAATTTATTAGACAACTTATAAAGAAAAACACAAAATGAGAATCTTAGTACAGTTTTTTAGTTGTAATATAGCTATATTTATTATCTGTCACATTTTAAGTGATTCTTTTAAAGTTTGCAAAAGATTTTTGTGTTTATTGTTTCGCTAAATGCATATTATAGAATAATATTTCCCACTTTTCTTAATTTATTTTAAAGGTTAATAATAACATTCAAGCTTACTTTTGTTGCCACAACAGAAGCAGCAGCTGTTCTCATTTTCGTGATAACATCACCATCAAGGACCTTAAAATGAAAAAAAAGAAAAATACATATATGGAACTTTTATTAAGTTATATGATGCAACAAATGGAATAATGAGCAGCATTGTGTTATAGATTTTTATACTTTAAACAAACAACCCCAAAACATGCACACATTAAAGGAATACCGTATATACTCACGTATAAGTCGATCCCCTAACTTATGTTGTTAAAAATAAGGAAAAATTCAAAACCTGCATATAAGTCAACCCCCCTTCAAAAAAAAAAAAAAAAAATTTTTTTTTTCTCATTTTTTTATGCGAGAAATAAAATTTATTTATACCTACAAACAAACAGAATTTCTACATAACAAGTGCTAAGTGGTGCCGTTGAAAAAGAAAAATTATGAAAAACGCCATTGGCTAAAAAGTACTGAATGCATGTCTTGCGCAATGACGTCAAACTTCCCTTCAACTGTTGTGAATAGCAAAATAACCGGTGATCTGAAGATCACAGGTCAGGAACATCTACGAAGTCGCATATTTTGAAATATTGGTCTGGCAGCAAGAAATAATGGCGCTCGAATGCAGTTCTTGATTTGGAGAGGGTAAAAACAATAGTATAACATGTTATTTATTTTAAACTTACTTTTTGCTGAATAAGTCGGTTTAACGTTAACTTTAATCAGTTTTTTAGTAGAGATATGTCATCTCTTGAGGAACGATTCAAAAGGAGCGATTCCGGCAGTGAAACTAAAGGAACGATTCTAGTCTGTAAAAAAAAAAAAGAATCTGTCCTTTTCGGACGATTCCGAAAAGGAATGAGTTTGCAGAATCAGTCCTTTTTGAAGTGATTCCTCGGAATCGGTCTGAAATGAAACGACTTTGAAAGGGAGCAATTCTTCTGATTTGTTCCGAAATGAAATGACTCTGAAAAATGATGCTTCCTTGGAATGGTTCTGAAAAAGACTGACCCCTCTTAATAGTTCTGAAATGACATAAATCCCACACTTTTTTTTTTTTGTTCTTTGCAACAGGGTACAGTAGATTATTTTTTTGAAAAATAAACTAAAAATGATCTTAAATTCAGAATCGTAGAGGTTGGAAGGGTTCCGGATTTTGGACTCTACAAACACAATGGGGTGCTGCTACACCGATTCGCTAGCAAATTGTTTTTGATGTTTTATTTAATTTTTTTTTAGGTCTTGCATATAAGTCGACCCCCCCACTTTGAAGTTCTTTTTTTTGTCTAAAATTTCTCGACTTATACGCAAGTATATACGGTACATCAAAATTTACATTATCTGTATATTATAATATGCAAATAATCTATATTTATAAAGCTATTTAAAAGAATTAGCTATGCTTAAATATAATACATACCGCTTTCAGTTTGCCATTCTTTACATCATGTAAAAGTACTATGGCATGAACGGAAGGGAGGTCACATTTTTTGTTCTCTGGATATACTGTAACAACTTTAGTAGCCATCGCATCAGTTTCTTCATTATAAGCAGGCATAGCTAACAGTAACCTAAAATATAAATAAAATATTTTGGATAAAAAAATTATGCAAAATATCATGTGTTGACTCTAAGCCCAGCAGCTATGTAACACTGCTAACTATGTTATGCATTTTGCAGCCTTTTTAAATTATTTTATGTGTCTTGTGAACTTACTGATATTTTTGACAAGCCCTTTCAAATATTTTCCCAACCATGGTTGAAAAAAAATATAAAATACATCTGTTTGTAATCAGAAATAAATCGTTAAGTCCTGGCAAATATCGCAAAAAAATTTTGTCAATCAGTTATGTGAAAACACACACACACACACAAAAATAAATAAATAAATAATTTAAAAAAATGCCAGTTGTTTTAATAAAATATTGCTAAACTGTTTTGGTTGCTGTTGGAAAAAAAAAAAAAAAAAAAAAAAAAAAAAAAAAATCACAAAATTAGTCCATCGATTATAGGAAGGAAAAAAAAAAAACTTGTGAGTTTCATCAATCAGTAATAATAAAATATTGCAAAATCCATCAATCAGTTGCAGGAAAAAAGCTGCGAAATTTGACCTTCAGTTCTCTGAGGAAAAAAAAAAAAAAAAATCTCAAAATTCTTCAGTTGGTGGAGAAATTACGACATTCAACCAGTCATAGGAAAAAATATCTAAAATTCACAAAATTCTACACACAAAAAAAACCCTAAATGAACTACTTTTTTTTTTTTTTTTAACCAGGAGCCCTTTTTGAGAACAGTATGCCTTTTTAAAAAAATTTCTGCCTGGTGACACTTTTTTTCTAAAGTCAACACTATAAAAATGTAAATATTAAGAAAATTCATCAATTGATCACAAAAAAAAATAGCTAAATTTGTCCATGAATTGTGAGAAAACCTCGCGAAATTCTTCAGTTGGTTGTGAAAAAAAATTCCAAAATTCATCGATAGATTGCTAGAAAAAAAAATCTGATTTTTCACTCAGATGCATAAAAAACCCCATGATTTTCCACGTCTAATCACAAGACAGAACAGCAAATTTCTCCAATAGATAGAAAAAAAAATCACAAAATTCATTAGTGAGTTGAAAGATAAATGCAAAAAGCCAAATTATTTGCTAATCATTAGAAGAAAAATTTCATAAAATTTGTCAACCAGTCACGGGGGAAAAAATCATGAAATTTGTCAGTGGAATGTTAGAAAAAATTGCAAAATTCATCTAAATCAGCCATGGGGAAGGAAAAAAAAAAAAAAAAAATCACAGAAGTCGCTGGGAAGAAATTGAGAATTTCAATAAGTCACAGGAAAAATCACAAAATTCTACAGATAAAAGGGAACTCTAAACAAACTTCTTTTTAATCAGGTGCCCTTTTTGAGAACAGTATGCCTTTTCTTAAAAAAATTCATATGCGGTGGTCTTTTTTTTCAAGTCAACACTATATTAAATTTTTTTTATCAATGCTTATAAATTTATAGCACTCATTAGTTCCAAGATTTTTTAAAGCATGTGTTCATTAATAAGAAAGTTTTATACAGCTGTCTTTGCAGTTATAAAAAAATAAATGATGGTATAAACGAATAAATTTATACATACATAAGATCTTTATAATGCAGTTCTCTAAATAACACACAACTTCTCACACATAAATTAATTTTGCAGTTAAGGTATTAAGAATCATCTGCAATTCACAATGTAGAAATATTTTTATTCTTTAGAGTATACCATGTTTTAGACATTGTTTCATATTTATCTCCTTAATTCAAAGTTTTTAATTAAATAAATGCTATTTTTATTACAGTAGAACACCGATAATTCAGATTAATTGGGACCATGCCCAATCCGGATTGTCAAAAATCCGGAGAATGTGAACAAATGAAATCAAATAAAACATACTCACAGAAAACCACCTTTATACTGAACATACTCAATATTTCAATAATTACAGGCAGTAAAAATGTTAACTTTGTAATTATAAAACTTGTCATATTCTGCTGAACCAGTTTTGCGGGCCGCATGGTCACACATTCCTGTGAGCATAAGTAGTTCGTTGGATGTAGTCTCCAGATGACATTCAAAATAATCACAAATTGTTCAAAATGGGAAGTTGCTTTATTATAGTTTATATGGTTTTCGTCTGCATCATCTTCATTTTCTTCAGTTGTGCACAAAGCGATTAAGTCATTTGTAAATGAGGCATACTTTTCATTATTTTCTGCTTCCAACCAATTGCTAATGTCACACATTTCTAAATGGATTAAATAGAAAACTGTGAAAATTGGAATTGCCAAAACTTAAATGATGCATAGTTGTTCATTTCATAGATAACATTAAAAAGTTTAAATAAGAAAGCTTGAGGTATTCTTCCGAAAAGATTTCAGAAAATACTTTTTTATTCAGAATATCAGGCTGAAATAAATTTATGATATGGAAATTTGTCGATCACTTCTCAAGCTTGAAAAAAAAAACATCGACCAAATCGATCCGGATTAACAGGGTCTGAATTAGCGGGGTTCTACTGTATTAGCATTTTTTTTTATGAGTGCTACATAGTGATATGATCCGTTCATATTTGAATTATATTGATAAGGTAATTTGATAATGTGTGTAAAGATCTATATTATGCAACAATTTATAAATCTACACACCTTCTAGAAAGGGCCATAGCTAATGGGGTGCTAGGAGAAACTTAGCCCCAGTAAAACATTTTGAACCTTCGTTGGAAAATATTCCAAGTTCACTAAATAAATTCTGTTCTGAAACTCCAAATTAAATTCTTTTCAAAAATCTAATTTAGTTTTGAGTCCCTTTCACAGTTTTGCAGAAATACTAAATGGTAACTAAAATGTTTCAACACTCACTCATCCTATTTGCACATAGGAGGCTAACATGATGTTTAATATTGCACATACTCCAATTTTCATCATCATATTCTTTTCTCAGCATAAAATGAAGTTATTACAACAGATTAATAAGAAAAATAGTATTTATAGTATAAATATCATTTATCTTTCAGCGTCAGAGAGAGAGAGAAAATATGAGCCCTCTCCCCCCCCCCCCCCTCATCGGGCAGCTACAGTTCAAATATCACCCCCAAAATTCCTCTGTTGAAGTGGATTAACAAAAAAGTACCGAATTTTCTTTGGTGCAATATTATAGTTAAAATATATATACAGGGCCTGTTTACCGAATAGGCCCATGAAGCCCGGGCTTACCCACTAAAACACAAAAGGGCCCCCAAAAACTTTTCAAAACTACTTTTTAGGCAGAAAAAAATACAATCGAAGTAAAAAAAAAAAAAACTTTTTTCCTTGCGAAAATGTTTTTTAACATATTTTGAAATCCAAATATTCTTAATTTTAGTTCTACATTGGTAAATGATAAAATTAATTGGTTTTTATATAATTATCTATATGCAGTCGAACCTCGTTAACATGAGCTTCAAAGGGAATCAAAATTTTGTTCATGTTAACAGTAATTCATGTTATCCGTTTCAAAGCTTTGTATTCGTCTTTATAGCGCACTGTGAAAACAGTTCATGTTAAAGTAATTCACAATACGCATGTTCATGTTAACGAGGTTAGACTGTAATCAAATAGTCTTTCAAATGGATATAGGAAGTTAGTTTAAATTTAATATTAATAGTGTTATATTTATTCCAAGTTTTTATTAAAAAATTTCAAAATATTTAAGCATACAAAAAATGAATTTTATTAAAAAAATAGTTAGTTGAGTAATAGGGGGGCCCCCTGTCTGACGTCGGGCTTCCCCTACTTCTAAGTCTTAAGCGGGCCCTTTATATATATAAACTATATATATAAACGAGCAGCATCGGAACTTATGTTGCTAATAACGTAAAATTAAATACCCTTCGTGTTTCTTGACAGAAACAGCACTCCTTACTGGTTGTACAATTTTCCCTGCTGAATAAGATTTAAGTGCATTTTCTATATTTATTACTAAAGTTTTCCATTCTTCAGCGAGATACTTCGAAACATTTTCCGCGTCTAAATATATACAGGAATTATTAAGTTCTGTCATAATGTCACACAAAATGTGTATAAGGTATTCAAGAATTCGTAAAGCTACGAAGCTTTACGTATTTATTTAGAAACATATTATAACACGTTGAAACAAACAACGTGGGTTTCAATTACGTAACAGGCGGCTAGTACTGTTCTGATTGGTTATTCTGATTCACAATGGGCGTGTTTTAGGGACACAATTTTTGCGCGCGCGCGCTCAGAAGATTCTGCATGGAGTAGGTATTACCGAAGAAGGGAATTTTAAAGTTATTGCTAAACCGTCCATCTTACTTAAATTCTTTACTTCTTAATTTACTCCATTGACTTTCTCATATACGTAGACGCCAAATCCCATTGTTATCTCGGCATGGTTTCGAATCCAACATCTTTGGCGAAAAGATGCTGTTTTTTGGCGGTGATCGCTTTATTGGCAACTTTCAGATTTCACAAAGAGAAAGGAAGAAGCGCGGTCCAATTCAAGACAAACATAGCAATATGAGTTTCGGCGGGAGAAAAACCGGTTTGGCGTGCTAAATCTGCCCTCCGTCACGTGACGGAAGGCACACATCTCGGCCTACAAAAAGGTTGCTATTTTGGAGTCTAAAAGTATCTTAAGGTCATTGATTTACTCAAGCGCAATTTCTTCCCGCCAAGAAAACACTCTTTGGTACGGTAAGTTCTGACCAATCAGATTATAAGATGGCAAAACCCGGTTGGGAAATGCGATCACCGGATTTTTTCTCCATGTATCACAGTTAAAAATTTGATCAAATCCTTAACTGTATTCATTTTTAAAGTAAATACTTGCATTTCTTTTGCGTGTATTTCCAGAAAATTATTACACGCTTTTATGTTTTCAAAATTGTAATTTGTGGTCAATTATTTTAATTTATTTGATCAATAGGTGTCTATATCAAATCTTTATTATGCCACCGAAGAAAAAAGGACCGGAGCCTAGTAAAAAGGCTGATTTGAAGAAAAAGGAAAAAATTATAGAAGTAAATGTGTTAAAATTTGACGTTAAACCTTTATTTACACCGAATCATTCTTAAAATAATTAATCATTTTACACTTTACTAGTAAACTTAAATTAATGTGTCGCACATATACAAAGTAGTAATAATAATACATTCTATCTTATTTAAAATCAATTGAAACAATATCTCTTGCGTGGATTAATTGAATCCAAAAATAGCTATTTAATATATAAAGTGCTTAAAAATTTGTGTTTTGCATATTGTGTCAAACTATGAGTATCAAGTATATCAATATATTTATTTTGTTTTTTTATTTAAAGAAAATAATACAAATATTTTAATTTAGATAATATAGCAGACATATGCTATTTTTTTTTTAAACTTCTTTGATTTCTTAATGTGATCTGATTTTTTTTTTATTGAATTTGTTGCTTACCTATGAACTATTTTTCTAAAAAAAAGTATATGTCTTGTAATGCATGGCTTCATTCAGTGTTTTTGCATCTGCACTTCCCTATTGAAGAAATTTACATAGATCTGAATTCTAATATATTGAGACAATATTTTTATTATGTAATTAAAGATATTTGTTTATCATTGTCCCCATTATTAAACTGTTCCAAGGTTATCACCAACTTTCATTTATAGGAAATGAAAGAATTGTAATTATTTTATAGTAAAGTGCATTTACTTGTTGCAATTTCAGATTGTTATATTTAAGCAAGGCTTGTGGTGAAACTTATTTTCTCTCCCATTTGATATGATTTTCAAAATTGCTAATTGTTTTAATTTCTTCATAAAGTAGTATCTTCTGGAGCAGTAACCTTCCAGGAAATACTATAAAGAAACACACACAAGGTGGCAGCATAGTAAAATAATTAAGTATTTCATGCACCATTATTTTGTTTATTTTAAATTTTTTATTTCAGAATTTGTTAATTAAGATGATTTGAAAAAAAAAAAAAAAAAAATCTGTTTGTATGGGTCTTTTAGTATTTAACTATTCTGACAAGGTACTGCAAAAGATATTTAAAAATTTATTTGTAACCTTTGTTTACCTGAATTTCAAATTAACTTTTTAAAGAAACTTTTCAAATTAAATATTCCTCTGAGTGCATAACACAGGTATTCTGAATCGCCCAATAATTATTTTACCAACATGTATAATTTTAATTTTGAAGCATTAACCTTTAAAAAAAATTAAATTTCACAAAATAAATTAATTTAGAACTTTAAAGGGTTTAATTTTAACAACAAAATAATATAAAAGAACATTGCACTTATATTTTGCCAAAGGGGATCTAGAAAGCACATCTTGAAAAGATATATTCAACAGTATATTATAACCTTTTTTGGATTTCAAGAAAAAAGTAACATGCTGTTTTGAAAATGTATGTTTTTTTCCACAGAAAAAAAAAAAAAAAACCTCATTATATACTTTTTTTTTTTTTTTTTTTTACAAAATTAAAAAGAGAAATGATAGTATAAATTTGGTGCCTCCTCAATTTCCACATCCAGGGCAACCACCTCCTTCACATGGCCCTGTGTGAGTGTAAAAAGCAAGTCGTTTGTTTTCAATTAGATAATCTTTACATGAAACATAAGTGAAAAAAATATGCATTTAGGATATTATTTTATTAAATTTTCATTTTAAATGCAATATGTTTGTTTCTAATTTAAATTAGGTATGAAAATATTTATAACTATCAATAAGTTGGTGATTTTGAAAATAACAAATATATATTGAAAATATCATGATATTTATGAACCCTGTGTATCACAAATGTTGAAATTGGCTGCACTTTAAAATAAGCTTATCAATATAATATTCAACTCAGAATTGGAAAAATTATAGATATGTAGTGGATAATAGCACAATCCATCTGATGTTTCACTTTCAAATGCCATCAGTAATGTAGTTTTATTTCATAACCATTTTCATGTTTATATACTGTACAAGATGGATACTTCTGAAATCAGGAAAATTGTTTTGATCTTGGAACACCTGGGAAAAGCCTGTCTCTTTAACCCTTTAAGCACTCTAATTGGGTTTTTCTGTCTAGTAACCTTTGAAATCAAAGCTTAATTTAATACAAAACTAATATTAATGTTATTTTTCTGCAGTACATAAGCTAAATCCATATGTAAAGTAATCATAAACAAATCCCCATACAAACAGTTTTCATAGGTACTATTTTATGAATCATTAAACATAAAAGAAAAAATATGCTAGACACTAAAAGGGTTCTATATGAAAAATTGTTCAGTTACTGTTTGAAAAATAAACTTCTATTTTAGGTTCATATTAGCCAGTAATTACTGATATTTGCCATGTATCATCACTGATTATTGATATGGAAAAAGTATTGTAACAGATGCTGTATCGTCTTGCAAACCGCCATTTTGTTTCCCTATTACTTCTTACTAATTGTTATTATTATTTTGCAATTATTTTTTTGAGGAAACATAAAATAAATATTTTTAAGGCTTATGCATACTAAAAAATTTATTTCCACTTTACCTGAATGTTTTACAAAATAAATGAATAAATAAATCAAACTATTTTTACTATTAAAAATTTGCTCTTTCAATCTTTGAGTTTCTACAGTAGATTGTCTTGTTTAATTTCATATCATTTTTTGAAATGTATGATTCAATCATTAAATAATCATTTCAGAAGCATTTTGTAGTTTAAAATTAAATAATAATGTATGAGAAATAACAGGGAAATAAAATGGTGGCTCATGGGAAGATACGGCATCTAAGACAATGTATTAATTTTGGAAAATTATTCTGGGAAAACTGAAATTTTTTTTTGTGAAAATTAGTGGGGTAAAATGTATCACTTGGAGAAAAAATTGCAATTCCTTTGTTTGTTAGTTAGAAAAAAAAAAGTTTACAATTTCAAAATTAATAATGATTAATAGAGCAAATAAAACTTAAATATTAGTGTTCACTCTAGAAATAAAAAGGGCATGGTGCTGTTCACTACAAAAGGCACTACTACAGCAGAAAAGGGCACTTTTGGCAGAAAAAAATTGTTATTGCCTTTAGAAGAGGAAAAAAGAAAGCAATGAAACACATAATTTTTAAATATAATAAATCAAGTAACATTAATTTCGAATGATTTTATGATATAAAAATTAAAAATACAATTAAATTAAAACATGATTCAATAGTTTTATGTTCTTTTTCTTAAAGAAATGAAAAAATCTATCATTTTTGGGCACACAAATTTAGAAACACTGTGGAATAAAAAAAAATATTTATTAAAAATCTCTGGGTAAAACCAGTGGCACATTTTACTACTTTTAAAAAGGGCAGGGTGCATTTTGTAAATTTGAAAAAGGGCAGGGTGCTGCACCCTTCAAAAATGGCCTAGAATGAACACTATAAATATCAATGTAATTTGATTATATATAAATTACACACATTTGTTATTTGATTGTAGTCTACATTTTATGCTATTATTTATTTTAGGACAAAACATTTGGATTAAAAAATAAAAAAGGAGCCAAAACACAGAAGTTCATTCAGCAAGTTCAGCATCAAGTTAAGACTGGGAATCAAAGTGCTAGAAAAGTGAGTATTAAGTAAATATCTATGAGAATAACAATTTTTCTTGGCTGACTTTCAGCTATATCCTAACTTTATATATTTCAAAAGAGGAAAAGTAGGATAAAATTGCATACCTTATTATTAGTTCTTTCTAGAAACCATAATTTAATGTAACTTTTTGTGCATTGCATATTTTGCTTTTATTCTTGTACCATAATATTTTTAATATATGATTAAATCATCACATTTTTATTAATAAATGATCATTATAAAATCTCATCTTCTTTTTTTTTATTATGTTGGTGGGATAAAATCACATGAATATGTTGCTCTTATAATATATTATTTTTAAAACTTTAAATTACAGAACTAAATTACTAACATTTCAATTATAAGGTCTAATGATTTGATATTTAAAGGCAAATGGTAATTATCTTTATTAAAATTTTAATAATTCATTTAAAATTTGAGCAAATAGCAAAAAATTTCATCTCTATAGCAGGTATATAAAAATCACAACCATTCTTGCCTATTCAATTTTCACTGATTTACGTTTAAACATTATTTATGAGCTCTATTCCACTTAGGGTATCTATTTTTAACACAAGGGAAAGAGAGTTGCAAAGAAATCCCTAAATTGCACCCATAAATGCTAACAGCAGTTTAATTGTGCAAAATAAATCCTTATTTAAATATGTTATGCATAATAATATAAAAAATTTCAATAATTGTATATCTCTTCATATTTAATAATTTTGAGAACTAGAAGTAAAAGGAAAAACCAGGTATTTCATTAGTGGCTAGTAGTATGAGTTTTAAAAGTAACAGCTTTTTTTTTTTTTTTTTTTTTTTTTTTAAGTATTAAACAGTAAACCTTTTAATTTCCATTAGTATTAATCTAAAATTGAATAAACCAAATAAACATGTTAATATAAACATATTGCAACCAGAAAAAGTTAAATCCTTGATGGAATGAAGGAAAATTTTACTCTTTCCTTTTCTAGAAAAATAATTATAAGGTGGCTGCTGACAGATAATTTTTTAATAGCCACTTTTTCTTGTTTAGGGGGCCTGTTGCTGGTGGTCAGTTATAATTTTGCCCTTTTTCTAGCAGACGTTTAAACAAAAAATGAAACTTTTGATGAAACAAAGAAACTATATAAATACCAGTTTGTAGAAGGATATACTATAATGGCTGTTATTCTTGAATATGATTAAGTATTTCTAATAGCACTCTATAGAGATGCTCAAATTTATTCAAATTGAGATATTCTGCTTTCACCCAAATCAGGGCTTGAAAATTCTAAAAATTGTAAGTTTCCCAGCTGGGAACCTACATGAAAAGTGTAGGTTCCCAAACGAAAAGTGTAAGTTCCCGGAAATTTTGTGTGAGTATTTTAACAAAGTTTGCTTTTTTTTTTTTTTTTCTTTTTTTGAGGATTTTTTGACGAAACCTGTCGTTTCATCGCGATGTTTTAACGAAACTTGCCGTTTTATAACGATATTTTAACCAAACATTTTTCAAAGCCCCCCTCCCCCCCCCAAAAAAATTAAAAAAAAATTGCCATTTTTTAATGAAATTTGCGTTGTTTTGCGTGATTTTTTGACGAGTTTTAGACCATTTTTGCGATTTTTTCTGACAAAATTTGTTTTTCATGATTTTGAACGAAATTAGACGTTTTTTTGTGATTTTTTGAGGAAATCTGATGTTTTATCGTGATATTTTAATGAAACCTGTCTTTTTTTTTTTTTAACATGAAATTTGCCGTTTTTGCAATTTTTTAAAATAAATTTTGCGTTTTCTGCGCTTTTTTTTTAAAAAAACAAAATTTGTCATTTTTTCGCAAATTTTTGACGAAATCTGACGTGTTATCTCGATGTTTTAACGAAACATGCCGTATTATTGCGATGTTTTTAACAAAACCTGTCATTTTATTGCGATGTTTTAAAGAAACCTGCCGTTTTATGCGATGTTTTAACAAAATCTGTCATTTTATCGCTTTGTTTTAACGAAACCTGTCGTTTATCAAGATTTTTTTTAATGAAATTTGCTGGGTTTTGCGATCTTTTCTGGTAATATTTTGATGACATTATGCATCACATGGGCCGCTTAAGAGCTATTTTTTTGCGTAATTTATGCATCATAATGTGTCCGCGGCATCGCTGGCAGACACGGCAAAAAGTTAGGTTCCTGGCCGGAAACCTGGTTGTAAAAATATACTTTCCCAGAAAAGGATTTCTGGGTTCCACGGGAACACTATTTTTCGAGCCCTGCAAATATACCTGCAGCTTTACCAATCTTTCTTCCACAAATTTGAATCAATGATGATAGTAATAATAGAGCTAAATTCAATAAGCAGGTATGTTTAACATGGCTTAATAACAGGGGTGATTCTCGTCCGAAATTTCCGAAAATTTAAGGCATCCTCTTCCGAAAATTTGAAATTGGGTTATCAGTTCCGCATAGTTGCCAACTTGTACGGTTTTGCACGCGGAAAAGACAATTACGTAGAAATGCATATTTCGTGAAAGGATCGCCGAAACAGCATACATTTCATCAATATTTCGTGGAAATATGATGATTTCGTCAATGTTTTTGTAAACGAACTTTGTCAAAAGATCGATAAAAAACGCAAATTTCCTGTGCGGATTGCGAAAAAAGCGGCAATTTCACCAAATATCGCAGATAAAACGCTGATTTCTTCTGAAGACCGCGGGAAAACGCCGATTTTGTCTGAAGATTGAGGATATAAAGCCGATTTCGTTAAAAGATCGCGGGAAAAGACGCCATTTTCGATAAAAGATCGCTTAAAAATATTTTGTCAAAAGAATATTTGAACAAAAATACACTGATTTCATGAAAAGATCACGGAAAAAATGCCGATTTCGTCAAAAGATTGCAGGAATAAAACGCCGCTTTCGAGAAAAAAACGCGTAAAAATGCAAAGGTTGTCTAAATATCGTCGAAAAAACGATTTCACTTACAAAAACATTGGAAAACGCCGATTTCGTCAAAAGAACGCAATAAATCATTGATTTTGCTAAAATATTGCTACTTTCATCTGAAGATAGCGGGAAAACGCCAATTTTGTCCGAAAATTGCTGGAGGGGGGACTCGCGCCCCCCCCTGACAATACGACAGATATTTCTGAAAAAAAAATTTCACCCAGAATCACCCCTGCTTAATAAATTTATTTTCATTGTTGTAACCTGTTTTATTTTACAGTCAATTATATCCTGTAAAATTCTGATTGTAAGCTCCTGTCCCTTTTTTTTCAAAAGCAAAAGAAAAACATACATTTGGAAGGAAATCTTATCATTAAAACTCTTTTTATTTATAATTAATTTAGAAGCAAATACGACAAATATGGGGGGGGGGGGAAATCTTTCATATTTCAGCAGATTTCTGATTTGTAAAATAATGTACAGTGTCCCTTAAGTTTAAAAAAGGTGTTGTTGGTGCGAAAGAATGCTTTTTAATTCAAAAGGTATGTTTTAAATTCTTAAGGGTGCTTTTCAGATTCTTTGACACTTTGAGCATATTTTTAAATTCATTCTTTTAATTTTCAAAGCCTTTCAAGACAAAATTGAGTCAGTTTTTAGTATGCAACCAAATTCTTTAATGTAAAATGGAGAAAGGGCACATTTTTTTTTTCTTTTTAAATAAGAGTCAAAAAGGGTGTAAATTTTTTTAATGCGGGGCAATAAAGGTGTTAATTTTTTGAATAAGGGGCAAGAGAGGTACTATTTATTTTGTAAACAGGGCAGATGGGATGCAGCACCCCCTGAAAATTAGGATATAAACTTTTAAGATATAGGATTATAAACATTTTTCTTATAAATAAACCATTGCAACATATGCTATTTACCAAAAATTAAAAAATTCTTATAAAAACCTACTGATAAACTGTTTTTAAACATATGTTATGATCAAAAAATTATTTACGCAAATTTTTTTAAGCAAACAAAATAAAACACTTTTTATATTTCTTTATAATTTAAAAATATGCTGTTATTTGACATTCATGATTCTTTGTCTTATCTTGTTGATCTAATAAGATTATGTTTTAAATCTAGGCTGAGCTTGCAAAAACTGGTGATAAGAAAAATGAAAAGAAAAAAGAAATTGATGAACTTAACTCTATATTTAGGCCTGTCACTGTTCAAAAAGTAGAAAAAGGTATGTATATTTCTTTTGATTTTGAATAATGAATCTCTACCTAATCTATTTATTTTACTTATGGGTTAGTATTCGAAAGTTTTTGAATATGTTTTTGTCATTGCATTTCATTAAAACACAAGGCTTGGTAAAAAATTTGTAGTTAATTAAAAATTAGTGAAAGCAGTATGAGAAAATAAGGACCTCTAAGTTGCATTTTGGAAGTCTCTCATCAGTTTACTGGTCTTTGTAATATTTGTTTAGTATATACCAAAATTTGCTTCAATAAATTTCTAAAATCATATTTAGATTCCACACCACATCAGATAGTAATTGCTTTCACTCTGTTAAACAAAAGTCATGAAAACTTTCGTGTATGTATGTCGCATTTTCATGAAACGACAGACTTCAAGGGGATGAGTTTTAATTACGATTTATTTAAAACATAACAAAATCTTTTCGCAAGTCTTTACATCATGAGTTCTGGAGACCAAGTGCGTAGATGTATAATGGAAATCTCTCATCTCCCGCGGGTTGCCAGTTAAAAAGGCCATGTGTTTTACTTAAATTAATACGATAAACTTAGGTTTCTTGTTGCCCTGTAAAACCCGTGATTATTAGTCATGGGGCCCGTATCCACATTGAGGGGCGATTTATTAAAAAAGTAATAAATAGGTCTGATTTTTTGTATTTTCTTACAATTTCCCCCCCTTCCAGACAAGTCTCCGGGGATGGGCCGGCTTCCATCCATGATACTCACCTGAAAAGGGTAAACAATTTTTACATTAAGTGAGCTAATGGGAGATGAGTTATTTCTTTCGTATACTTAACAAATAATAGAATAACAATAATAAAAAATGTACAAATATCATATCTAAAAACAACACTGTCATAAAATGTACCACTATACGTCATTGAACATGATAAAAACAATTGTATTAATAAATGCAAAACACTCAGTAAATATTATACATAGAATAAGATAATCAAAATAAGGAATATATTACAGATGGGTTCTGAAAAGTCCAATGTTATTTACATTTTCAAATTTGTAGGGAACTGTCCTGAGACATAGTTCAAGAAATAGTACTTTCACACATAACATAATGTTCACAATAATGCAAAAATAATTTAAAATTCAAATATTCATAATAAATCAAAAAGGTAATTAAAATTCCAAATATTCATAATAATGCAAACCGAGATCAGATATAATATAATATCAGTTCATATGATACCAACTATTTCAGTTTGTTGGTGTAAGTAGTTTAAATTGATTACTAGGAAAAAAGTATCTTAGTTTGGAAGCGTGTATTACTTCATAATCCTTTTTTGTAAGCCAGTTAGGCTTATTTATTTTGAAACTTACATTGGATAATTTTTCCATAATTTGATATGGACCAGAAAAAGGCGGACTTAACTTCCGAGTATTCGGATAGTGAAATTCTTCCACTATGACAAGGTCACCAGGTTTAAAAGGCGCTTCCACAAACTTTAAATCATACCTGACTTTATTTTTCAAGTGATGTTCACTTGTTCTTTGGAAAGCCTCTTTTCTGGCTTCCTCTACAGGGGGATAATAATTTTCATTGCCTAATACTGATGGATAAGGTAATTGGCCGAACATTAAGTATGCAGGAGGGTACTTGGTTACTGAATGAGGTGTGTTATTGTACTCATTAATTACTTCCTGCAGAATTTTGGGCCATGGGACGTTTGAAGGGGTAGAATTTACTTTAAGTCTTAGTCGGGTGCAAATTGACTGATTCACACGCTCATTTTTCCCATTACACTGTGGTCTATGAGAAGAAGTAAGTAATTTTTTTACATTCTGTTTATGTACCCATTTACGAAGTTTAGACGCTGTAAACGCAGGATTTCTATCCGTTAGAATTTTCTTGGGAAGTTGAATATTAAAAATCTGTTTAAGAATATTAATGTAGACTTCAGTTGTAACATTTTTAGACGCAAAACCCCAAACATAACGAGTAGCGTGATCAATAGCTATGTGCATATACCTTTTAGATGAATTATAATAGTTAAAACCTCCTACTGAATCTAATGAAATTATATCGAAGGGTAATTCTGCAGGTGGTAATGCCTCCAGAAGACCAAATTTTGGTTGGTGTGATTTTTTGTTCAGTTGGCAGACCTCACAATGCTTGACAAATTGTGTAATATCGTGGGTCATGCTGCTCCAATAGTATTGTGGGGAAATTAAATTTAACATTTTTTGGATTCCGGGATGGCCAAATTCTGAATGGGTATTTATTAGTAATTTCTCTCTCAAGGAGAATGGTACTACAATTTTTTGAAAACCCTTTTTGCGAATTATTACAATGTCATTAACTTTTTGAAATTTAGGCCCTGTTATATTATCTAATTGTTGGTGTTCTTTAATTTCATCTGACGTTAATAAATGAATATGGGGATTTACAGAAAAAGTAGGATTTCTTGAAAGCATGTCTGCTACAAAATTGGTGGATCCTTTGTTATATTTTACAGTATAATCATACATACTTAATTTTAATGACCATCTGAATAACCTACCTGTTAAATGCTTCACCTTCTTAAGCCATACTAAGGAGGCATGGTCAGTATGTATTGTAAAAGGTTTTCCCGTGAAGGTAATAATGGAATTTGTCAAGGGCGTCGATTATTGCTAGACATTCCAGTTCTGTGATAGCGTAATTTTGCTCGTAGGGCCTTAATTGTCTCGAGTGGAACGCAATGGGATGCAAGTTCCCTTTTTCATCCATTTGTTTTAAGACAGCACCTACGGCTTCCTTTGAGGCATCAGTATAGACATGGCATGGGAGGTTAGGATTGAATAATTTTAAAATAGGCCTAGAAATTAATGCGTTTTTAAGCAATTCAAATGATTGTTGACAGACATCTGACCATTCCCAAGGAGCATCTTTCTTTAACAATTTATTTAGAGGGGCTCTTATTTTAGCGTACTTGTCTATGAATTTGTGGTATACGTTTACAGAACCAAGGAACCTTTGCAATTCTTTAACGTTTTTTGGAGGGATTAATTTTTTAATAGTTTCGGTGTTAGCATTGTCTGGTTTTATTTGGCCGTTACTAATTTCATAACCGAGGAAGTCAATTTGAGATTTAGCAAAGTTACATTTGGAAAATTTTAATTTTAGATTTTCTTGACGGCAAATGTTAAATATAGTTTTAAGGTGATCCATATGCTCGGCATAGGAATCGGAATAAACTATAAAATCATCAAAATAATTGGTAGCAAAATTAACTTTATGTTTATCTAGGATTCTTCGAAGAGCTCTTGCAAATTGAGCTGGGGCATTTTTATAGCCAAAAGGAAGAACCAACCACTCATAAAGACCTTGATTAGTTGCAAAGGCCAACTTCTCTGTGTCTGAAGGATGAAGTGGGATATGCCAGTAGCCAGAGGCTAAATCTAGCGTGGAAAAATATTTGGCATTGACAAGTCTGTCCAAAAGCCAATCTATACGGGGCAATGGTTCCGAGTCAGTCTTACAAATGGCATTGATTTTTCTGTAATCAATACAGAGACGCGTTTTACCTTCTCCTTTTTTATATGCCAGAGTGACGGGAGAGGAATAAGGACTGCAGGACTCTTTAATAAGTTTAGCTTCCAGTAATTCTTGTATTTGTTTTTGAATTTCTTCATTGTCCCTAGGAGATGCACGGTAATGTCGAAGCGAGATAGGAAGTTCCGAGGTGAGAGTTACCCGCTGAGGTTCCCATCTGACTCTACCTACGTCATATCTATTGCGCGCAAAAATATCCTTGAAGTCGCTTAGAAGCCCTTCCAACTGTGAGTTCTCTTCAGTAGTACAATGACTAAAACTTTTGTCATCATAATCCGAGAGAATTTGAGTATCAAGATAACATTGTCCTTGTTGCGACAAAATTTCTTGATTTGATTTGGAAGGAGAACGAAGCGGCTTCTTGCAATTCATATCATCCGTTAAAGTTAAAGTATGGTTAAATGAGTTTTCCTGAGAAATTTGATTGAAAATATTTTGATCATGCTTAAGAATGACTCCATCCTGAGTCAGAATATTCGAGTAAAAGTCCATTGATATATGGAATTTTTGTAATTCTGGGGTTCCCAGTATCGCATATGGCAAGAATGACCTAACTAGGTATAAGGTGCTATTTTGCCTGATATTTCCTATTTTGAGGGGTACGTGAAGTTTTTCAGAAATCTGAACTTGTCCTAGGGTTTGATTAACATTAAGAGGATGACAGCTTTGAATAGACGTCATATCCAAAGCTGCAACTAAGTTTTCTGGAATAAGGGAAAGGGTACTTCCGCTATCCAATAAAAATGGTATTTGAACCTCATGACAAGTTTTTGGATACATATGATTAGCGTAATTCCTATATGTGATGTACCCCGGGACTATAAACTGTCATAAAGCATTATGGGGTATTCCTTGATCAGGGGAATACTCATGGACATTTTGTGATTGAAATTGATTACTATGGATTGCCAAATCGGGATTCATTGTTGTCCCTGCATTGCCTTGAACATCATATTTATGGAGTAAAGTATGATGTCTTCGATGGCAATTTTTACAGTTCATCTTGGAGGGACATTTATTTGAAAAGTGGCCACCACGCAAACAATTGATACATAATTTGTTTAGTTGGACAGTTCTCCAACGGTTATCTATAGACATATTCGTTAATTTTCTGCAGGCATGGGTGGCATGCGACTCAAGGCAAACCCCGCATTTAGTATTTTCTTGACTTTTGGGGAATTTATATCTATCGGAAGAATTTCGGGAATAATTTACATTTCTTAAATCTATTTTAGTTGGATTCTCCAACGCTAGCATACATTTGGCATGAGTCTCTAAAAATTTTAAAAATTCCGTGAGACTAGGCATATCATTATGAGTAAGAGAGAGCTCCCATTGTTCTTTTAGATTATCACTTAGTTTTTGAATTATAGTGTAAATTATCATGTTATCCACCAAAGCATTTTGAGTCAAATTCAAAGACTCTAGAATTCGAAGTGACTCATTACAAGTATCTATTATGTCAAAAATAGCTTTAGAGGAAGAGGGGCAATTTTTCATGTTTTTTAAATTGTATAACTTACTTATTTGTGCTATGGCTAAATCTCTAGTTTTATCATAGCGAGTGCAGAGAATGTCCCATGCATTTTTATAATTGGCTTCCGAGAGAGGAAATCCAGAAATTAATTTATGAGCAGGACCCTTTACACTAGCCAGTAGATATTGCAATTTTGAGACGCCCCCCAACTCCAAATTTTGATCTATAGTTGTAAGAAAAATCTCTTTAAAAGAAAGCCATTGATCAGCTTCTCCGTGAAAAGGTTTTAATTCAAATTTTGGAAGATTAACAGTTTTTACACAAACATTACCTGTAGTTTTATTTAGACTTTCTGAACCACCCTCGTGAATGTTTAAACTTTTAGTTAACTTATTACGTGATGTATTTATTGCTATGTTTAAATTGTCTAATTTAAGTGCAATCTCATTATATTCATCAATTATAGGATCAGTTTCCGATGCATCGCTCTGAAGAATGGCATTTTCATGGAGTTTATTTAATTCGGTTTCAATATCCTGAACCTGTTTACCATATAAATCTAACTCTTCAAGAGTTACAGTTTCATTATCAATTTTGGGATTTATAATATTTTTTATGCGAGTGATTTTTCCCTTAAGAACAGTTTTTTGTTTTTTAATAGCTTCCATTTTAAATTAATTTTATGACAACTTCCTAAAAATCTAAATATAAGCAAATTCTAAATGATCTTCAAAAAAATAATAATAATATCAACATAATACAAGCATCTGCATAGAATTGTGAAATGAAATAAATAAAAAGAATTAATTATATAAAAGAATTAGACGTAAATATGGATATCCATTTTTTCTTTCAATTTAAAATATAATTACACCTTAAAACCATGGTTTGTAGAAGTAATTAAAACAATAACACTAGAGATATATTACTTACCTTAATCAATTAGTTTTATAATCAAGGAATTAGGGAAAAAAAACATGTGCACTAATATAAACAAATAAATAAATAAATAAATAAATAAAATAGTGTACACTTGTGAGCTCACATATTATAAATTAAACATTCCTTTAATCATAAATCACTGTACCACCCCTTGAGTATACTCATGTAATAGATGTCGAATAAATTCACGCAACACGAGTTTTTCTTTCAATAAATAACGAAGCGATTACAGGAACACTATTTGAAGATTATTGATGAATCACTAGAAAGCGAACAGAACTGTTGAAATCGAAAAGATTTACGCGTTTCGTGATGACTCGATGACTGCATTCAAACACTTCATTGGAAATAAAACACAAAGTACCCGACATTTTTGCTGATAACATTGCTCTCATTATCACCATAGAAGAATAAACACATACGGCACCACACTTCGATGAAACCAGATGAACACAAACAAAAATAAATCACAAATTCGGAGAGACCGGCCGAAGTAATTCATGGCACGACAGCAGGCAGGAGGGGGGACGAACGGCGCTAGTTGAAGTCCCGCTCAAGAAGAAATCCAGTGTCAGGATGCGGCAAAGCCCGGCCGAGTAGAAAATAGCATCTAAGTATTCCAATATGGAATACGTTTGCTGGATGATAACTCATGACGAGACATTAGCTCCTTTTCAGGGCCTCTTTCGATGTTTGGAGTCAGAATGACCACTGTCTTTGCTTTCCTTTGTGGGTCTGGTAGTTTTAATGATGTTCATATTTCGTCGATTATTTTCCCGCACTAGGTATCACTGGATGCGGCAAAGCCCGGCCGAGTAGAAAATAGCATCTAAGTATTCCAATATGGAATACGTTTGCTGGATGATAACTCATGACGAGACATTAGCTCCTTTTCAGGGCCTCTTTCGATGTTTGGAGTCAGAATGACCACTGTCTTTGCTTTCCTTTGTGGGTCTGGTATTTTTAATGATGTTCATATTTCGTCGATTATTTTCCCGCACTAGGTATCATACTGCCGACTATGAAGAACTGTCGCATTTTCATGAAACGACAGACTTCAAGGGGATGAGTTTTAATTACGATTTATTTAAAACATAACAATCTTTTCGCAAGTCTTTACATCATGAGTTCTGGAGACCAAGTGCGTAGATGTATAATGGAAATCTCTCATCTCCCGCGGGTTGCCAGTTAAAAAGGCCATGTGTTTTACTTAAATTAATACGATAAACTTAGGTTTCTTGTTGCCCTGTAAAACCCGTGATTATTAGTCATGGGGCCCGTATCCACATTGAGGGGCGATTTATTAAAAAAGTAATAAATAGGTCTGATTTTTTGTATTTTCTTACATGTATATTATTAACAAAAGCAGAGATCTTCAAATTTGATTCAGATTTATGTGACAATGAAAGACTTTCAGAAGTCCTTATTAGGGCCGATCTCTTCTTCAGATCAAAAATAGTGAAATAAGTTGAAGGCTTGGCCACTCAGTCTGCTTTATTTTTCTTTTTGTCAACAAATGCTGAGGAAGTTAATTGGCTGTTTTTGTGCCTTAAAAAACTAACTTGCCAACTAAGAGGAGGATTGTACAGCTTTAAAAACATATAATTTAACATGATAGCTATTTATATTTATTATAAGATTTAAATGCTCTCTAAGTATGATATAAAAAAAAAAGTATGAAAAGAGTTGAAATTGCTTTAACATCATTCTAAAAGAATTTCTTTAGAATTTTTGGGGATAGAAATGTGAAATTAGACATGGTAATTAATTTTAAGACATAATGATTGCTCAGGATATTTTCTAAAATTAAAAGTGAAATGAATGGATAACATCCTAAAATCACAATTGTTTGGGATAACTAAATTGATTTCAAATCCTCTTAAAATGATAATGATGACAATCTATGCTTAAAAAAAAAAATTTATTTATCTCTGTATAAATTTTCTTCAAGGTTACAATTTAAAAATTTGCATTTTTTTAAAATCTCTTAATCCCCCCCCCCCCCCAAAAAAATGGTTATTTTTTACATTTAAATTTATTGGGATTAGAAATTTTAAATTGTTACATGCACGTTTGTAAGAGAAAAGGTTAAAATGAAATGCTTCTGGTCATTTTCAAAATAAGGTACATTTTCAGCAATTTTTTAAGTTAATTTTTTTCACAAATTATTTTACTATGATTAATAAAATGATAATTGTAACTCAAATAATGGAGTGACTGAGCTTAATTAACTGGTTAATATAAACACACTGATTAATTAAAAATAAGCATTACTTAGACCTATGACATACATTAGGTCGGTAACATTTTGCATTAGACTGGTGACATTTTTGTATTAACACAAAAGACACTCTTTCTTAAAGTTGTGTATAATCATATTATAACTTTTAAAATACAATTTTTTACATGAAATTCAGGGGTGATTCTCGTCCGAAAATTCCGAAATTTCCGAAAACTTAAGGCATCCTCTTCCGAAAATTGGAAATTGGGTTATCAGTTCCGCATAGTTGCCAACTTGTACAGTTTTGCGCGCGGAAAAAACAGTTACGTAGAAATGCAAATTTCGTGAAAGGATCGCCGAAATAGCATACATTTCGGCAATATTTCGTGGAAAAACGACGATTTCGTCAATGTTTTTGTAAACGAACTTTGTCAAAAGATCGATAAAAAACGCGAATTTCCTGTACGGATCGCGGAAAAAACGGCAATTTCACCAAATATCGCAGATAAAACGCTGATTTCTTCTAAAGACCGCGGGAAAACGCCGATTTCGTCTAAAGATTGCGGATATAACGCCGTTTTCGATAAAAGATCGCTTAAAAATATTTTGTCAAAAGAATATTTGAAAAAAAAAACGTCGATTTCGTCAAACGATCGCGGGAATAAAACGCTGTTTTCGAGAAAAAATCGCGTAAAAAAATGCAAATTTTGTCTAAAAATCGTCGAAAAAACGATGATTTCACTTTAAAAAAAAATGGGAAAATGCGGATTTCGTCAAAAGATAGCGGATATAACGCCGATTTCGTTAAAAGATCGCGGGAAAAAAAACGCCGTTTTCGATAAAAGATCGCTTAAAAATATTTTGTCAAAAGTTTATTTGAAAAAATAAGCCGATTTCATCAAAAGATCACGGAAAAAATGCCGTTTTCGAGAAAAAATCGCGTAAAAATGCAAATTTTGTCTAAAGATCGTCGAAAAAACGCCGATTTTACTTTAAAAAAACAAGGGAAAACACCGATTTCGTCAAAAGATCGCGGAAAAACCGCCGATTTCGGCAAAAGATCGCAATAAATTGCCGATTTTGCTAAAATATTTCTGATTTCGTCTGAAGATAGCGGGAAAACGCCGATTTTGTCTGAAGATCGCTGGAGGGGGGGGACTCACAACCCCCCCCCCCCCCCCCCCCCCCGCCGATTTCCGATAATGCGATGCGAATTTCCGAAAAAAAATTTTCATCCAGAATCACCCCTGATGAAATTATTATTGCTTAACATTGTGCCGCTGGCTTAACAAGCTTTGTCACTAGTCTAACAAATATATTGTTAGACCAATGACATTTCTTAAGGGTGTATTTCGATTCAAACTGTTTATTTTCCGATTTATTTTTGAATCCACTTTTGCTCTCAAACTCGCAGATTCTCTTATTTAGAAACTACACACCGTGACTGTCAATTCTTTGATAAATGCAGAAAATATTACAAAAAAAGCAATTAAAAACGGCATTTTGAACAGATTTTTCCGAAGCGGGAGATTTGGGGACGAAAAAAAGTGTCATGCTGAGCAGATAATTGTTCATAAATCAAATTCTAATGAATGGAGCGTAAAATGACATCACACGGCACCTTGTACATCTCTTCAAAATTCACTGCAGCAAGTTTCATGTTTCTACTTTTAAAAGTGTGTCTGAAATTAAATCTGAAAATTTCGAGCTGTTGAAGGTGGAAAATCGTTTTATCGAATACACCCTTAAGAAATGTATTTTTATTCTTCATTTAAAAATAGTAATATTATGACTTATGATGTTAAACAATTTTTTTTACTGTATCATTACCATGGATGTAGTGGAGGGTATATGGGGTATATCACGTATACCTTCTGAATTTTTTAAGAAACACCGTATACTCTGTTTCTCTAGAAAGCTATAGTATTTACATACTAGGATATATTCTCTGCTTTGAGCATATACCCTCTGCTTAGAGTGTATGCCTTCTGACTTTTTTACGACTACACCGCTGATCATTACAATCTTTTTATTAAATTGATTTAAATGTTATTTGTTTTACAGAAAAAATGTTAAATCAGTGACACATAATAAAAGAATTCAGCTGATTTAAGAATATTATATATTTTTCTCTTTTTAAGCAGTAGATTACAAGGAGGCAGCTAGTTTTTCTACGGTTTTGTTTTCAAAGAGTGTTGCTGACATTTAAAAAAAGCATATTCCTTCAATTTTTATCATTAAAGTAGTATTTAAAATTGAAACTGAAAAATATTAGTTGTTAGCCCGGTGATACAAAACATACAAGACAGTCTTATTTTGTTAATTATTCCACAATAAAATCAATTTTCAGACAGATATTGTTATAAGTACTCAGAATTGTTCTCAAAATAAAACTGCCCAAATCATTGAAAATAGTCATTATTGATTAGAAGTTATAACATCTTAAAAATCAAAGTTTGGATTTGAGACAAATACGGTTCCCATTTAAAAATCAATAATTTACTTTTATTTTTGTATAAATTATTTGGTTTAATACTCAGATTATATATATAAAGAAATAAACAACAATTATAGGTTTAAAATGTATACCCATTTTTAATATTATAAATTTTAGAACAGTAAGATACTAAATTGCATTTATTTTGAAAGTGACCCAGTAGAAAAATGAATAAATAAAAGAATGAAATGAGAGAAAAATGCCTTACAATTATATTTTTACTGTGATTTCTCTGAAACTGCGAGGTTTGAAAAATTTAAATTTAGTATAGGAATAATTTCTAAAAAGTAAATGCACACAGTTTTTTTTTTAATTTAAAAAATTAGAAAAAGATGAAAAACAATGATTTGGAATGACAGTGTTAGTTAAAACTTTTCAGAGAAATGGGATAAAAAGCAATTATCAATAACAGCTATAATTAAGTAAAATGATTGTAAGAAAGGAGGTTTAGTAAGTTTCTTGCAAAGTGGGAAAAAAAGGCCCGAAAAAAATAGGTTTCTACAAAGTAAAAGAAACTATTATTCTTTCAGAATTTACCATATTCAACTTTGTAAGATACAGTAAATGTATTATTTTCTATAGTTAAAGAAAATTTCCTTAGACTTATACAATAATTGCAAGTCTTTTAGCAAAGATCACACACATGTTTAAAGCTTTCCAACAATTTTGCAACCAAAAAAAAAAAAAAAAAAAAAAAAAAAAAAAAAAAAAAAAAAATTTATCCAAAATACTCAGTTTTTTTTTTTTTTTTTTTTTTTTTTAAACAAAATGTTCCATTCGAATGGCATGTAAACCTGTCACTCGGGATGCAAGTACAGACAGCACCGGCACAAATACCAGTCTTTCGTCCCGAAAAAGTTAAATACCAAGAAAATTGTTCATGGTTCCAATTTCTTCTGTAGTTTCTGAATGAATTGGATTGATTATCTTTCTCCCTTCCCTTCTCTAAATGATTGCTTAGTATTTTTTCAAGAAATTGTGATGATTTGAAAAAAAAAAAAAAAGTGGTTGATTAAGACAGGACTAGCTAAAACAGTCATTATTGGGGATAAATTTGAAATTGCAGTTATTAGAGAAAAAAAAGAAAAAAAGTGGTTATCATTATAAAATAGTTTATATAATTTTGAATTAAACTTACTATGGTCTATATTTATCATACAATTTATTTATTTTATAAAATTTTAAAGGTATTTATGCTGAAGTAGATATTCTTAAATATAGTTTACAGAAATTAAATTTATTAAAAAAAAATAGATAAACTTTAGATAAAATTTGAAAAATTAGATTGACTTGTAAATTTAAATATGCTTAAATTTTAATGTCTTATGCTTTCAATGTCAAGTTTTAATATTTTTTTTTTTTTTCTTTATCCATCCTTGCATTATGAAAACTTATCTGAAAAATAGCTGAACTTGCGGTTTTGTTTTATAACATAGAGTAAAATTTCAATAATATTTTATGATTAAGAAGTAAAATAGTATTTTTCAAAAAAGTTATCATTTATAGGTGCTGACCCAAAATCAGTACTTTGTGCTTTCTACAAACAGGGGCAATGTACTAAAGGCGACAAATGTAAATTTTCTCATGATCTTAGTATGGAAAGAAAAAGTGAGAAGAGGAATGTTTATGTTGATATGAGAGATAATGAAGATGGTATGTATATATTTTTGTTTATTTTCTTAGATAAAGACAATATCCTAATTTGTTCTTTTAAGCTTGATCTTTACTGACATTTCATAAGTAAAATCTGCTTTACTTATAAAATATCAATATTTATAAAAATAATCATCAAAAGTTCTTTAAAGTTAATATGTCATTAATTAATTATTTAAAAAAATAAAAAATACTAAATAAAAAAATTAAATTGATATGAAATGAACTTTGGAAAATGGCGTAAATTCTCCTTTTTGTCAAAAATTAAAATAAAAGCTACTTAAGCTCTTTAGTTTAGCAGTACTTTATTAACACATAGATTTTAAAATTTGATCTTTTTAATTATTTTCATTAATTAAGAGTTAGTAAATAAAATGTGTCATTATTTACATATCCTGTATTATCCTCCCCCCTTTTTTTTACTGATAAATTCTCACTCATTCCTGTATTAAAACTGTCTGTCAGTTTGCATAAATATTACTAATTCATTAAACATTTCAAAGACAAAAACAACTAAAAAAAAAAAAAAAAAACCCTTAAAGAAAAATTAAACCTTTTCATTCAGGGCTGGAGAAAAAAAAATATATATGTTATAGGTGTAAATTAACGGTCGCCACCCTAGTCGTCACTTGCCGATTAAAAAATCTTATTAATTTGCTTTGTGAAATACAGCTTTTTTTCGTGGATATATGCATCTCTAATTTGTTTACATCTAATAAGTGAATTGGTTAATTCTTTCTTTCCATCGGATGCAAGCAGATTTAGAAACTTTGTTGTATTTATATTTTGGCTTTTTACAATGAATTCTTTATTCGGGATTGTGTTTTCAAAAAATAGTTTTTTTCCTACAAAATATAGTCATCAATTTTAATTTCACATGCATTTTAAATAAATACCATTTTTACCTCTGGATTTTAAAGACATTGCTATATCTTATATCTTTCACTCTTGCCATATGCTCACTAATTGTGCCAGTAATAGTTGGCTGGTACAATTTTTTTTAAAAATATTTATGATTAAAGTTTATGTAGGTGTAAAAAAAGATTGAAACATTATAGCCAATTACTTTAAAAATGTCGGATAAAATTAGAACTCGCCACAAGGCGAGTAATAACTGCAAATTTAGCATCTGAGATACTGTTAACAAGCAAACTTCCTTCACCTTACCAACACATTAGCACTCTCTGATTGCCTTAATAAGGCATTCAGAGTTTTGAAATCTCAGCCAAAACAAAGAATTTTTATATTTATCTGTACACTCGCCAAACTTAATAATTACCACTTGCCAATCATGATGATATTAGATCCTACTAAGTTTTAAATAAAAATAAAATATTCAAGAAAGATGTGAAATTATTTTTTAATTTAAAATTTAAAAATACAATTTCCTTTTTTGTTTTGTATAATAAATTAATATATATTTAAGTATAGTTTATCACTTATAATTTTATCTGCAGTATTAATTATTTTTCCATATTTTTCCATTCAGTGGAATGCCAGCTTTATTTTTAATCAAATATTTGTAGCTTTTAATCATTTTGACCTATATTTAAAAAGTGGCTACTAATGAAACTGGGTCTACCGGCCACTGGCTATTAATCGAATTTCCCAGTTTTCACCTATAATATATGTATATATATATATATATATAACATTTATTCCTATACTTAACCCTTTGTTCTCCTCTGTTGAGTTTGACTGGACATTTTGGTTTTGATCACAGTTATTGAAAGAGTAAGGGATTAAAGTATCACATTTAATTAGTACACCTATTTAGTATTACATTTATAGCACAAAATATACAGAAAACTTACAAATACATGTTTGTTTCCATTGATTAGTGTCATTAATTAATCATGTAATATTACCACACCACACTATCAAAATATATCGAATGAGAAAAACTGCAATAGATCATCTGAATTTTTCAAAAAATCTGTACATAATAGACATTGTAATAATGTATTACAATATTGTTTTTCATGTATTATTGTTTGAGAGGACATATTGTAGCTTGATTTGAAAAAGAAAAAAAAAAAACATATATAATTTTCATAAACTCCCATTAACATAAGTATGTAAACTATTTTAATAAAAGTTTATTTTAACTTTTATTCTGAATCAGGGTTGGCACTGTTTAAACCAATTGGTTTAAACTAACTGGCTTTTTTCTCAAAAAAAAAAAAAAAAAAAAAAAAAAAAAATGGTATTTTTAGAAGAAATCTTGAAGAAAAAATTTACCACACTAACTGAAACTGCACAAAATAAAAGAAGGCTAACATCAGAATTGAAATTCGTATTTTATGCTAAACTTAATTTAGTTAATCTATATTTTTAAAAATTGAAACTATTGTAAATATGTTTTGTACATTTATTTATGTTTTTATAATATCTTTATTAGAAAGTATGGACAATTGGGACGAAGAAAAGTTAAAAGAAGTTGTTGAAAAGAAACATGGAGAAAATGACCGAAAAATGCCAAAAACTGATATAGTGAGTCATATTTTTATACATGCATACTGCATGTTTACATTCCAATAAAAATTTTAAACTATAATTTTATGTTCTACCATCTTTAAAATAGTTTCAAGTAAGTGCACAAATATAAATAAATGTAAAATAAAATGAATAGACTATAATATTTCAAAAGTATACATATATTTTTGCTTTTGTTATTTTTCTAAATACTAGTTTAGTAAGCATATTTTTGTTTCTACTTATCTGTTCTAATTTTTGGAGAAAAATTTTAGATTGTTTAAAAAAAAAGGGTAAAGATGTAAATATTTAAAATGTGGAATATATTTTTTTTAAATAGATTGTCTTATACTGGAACACCAATTCTTTTAAATAGATGCATTAAAAATTAAAATGTTCTGCTCCTTGTTAGTAGACATTGATAAGACTACATTTTAATCATTATACTTCTTAAAATTCAGCAATTTTATTTAATTTAGATGGGCTATAAAAAAGTTTTGATTACAAATAAATCTTAAATACATCCTATTATGTTTCAGTTTTATAACTGGTTAAAGTACCTGGCGTTACCAGATATTGTAAGAATGTTTGTTTTAAAAGAAACGTTATTTCAATTCTTTACTAAAAATGAGCTCTAGAGACATAAACTTTTGTGGAAATTACAATACACTCTCATATACATGTGTGGAATAGGTTTAAAAATGGCAAAAACAAATTATAAAAAAACCCTTCAAATCATTAAAATATGCCAGTATTTCCATAACTTTGTTTTTTTCATGTTTCAATGTTTTTTTCGAACTCATATGACATTATATTTTCATCTGTTGATGTCCATTATACACTACATGGCCAAAGATGACAGTCCACTTGCGATTTTAGACATTTTATTAAATTTCTAGAAAAATACATGAGGAATCATCCTGAAATTCTAAGTGTATAAATATAATAGTACAAGTCATACATTTTTGTGAAGATTTTTTCCCGAAACTCCATAGGAAACCGTCAACAAATTAAAAAAGAATGAATATCTTTTGGATAACCCCGTCGAAACTAATGTAGCAAAATCACTCAAACTGTAGATTATGATTAAGTGGCTCATTGTAATAAACTGTGCTCATTTTTATGTCGATAGCATGTCTACCCGTAGAAAAATTAAGGTTTTTATAAAAGCAGTCCCAAATTTTTTCAAGATTTTTGCTTATAATTTGCAGAGTTCTTAATATAAAATAATATTCTTTTCTTGAAAATATGACAAACAACATTGCACACAATATCCTGTAATCAGAATTAAAAAATAGTAAAAATTGTATGAAAAATGAGTAGGTTTACTAAATAAATTTTTACTGTGCATGCGTCAACGACATCAAAATTTCATTTGTTCATATGTTAGCTAAATGTATAGAGCAACTTTTGTGAAAGTGTCGAAATCATAGCTTGAAAATTCTGAAAATAATAGTCTATAGAATAAGCACAAAATATGTTGCTCCCAAAATGAAGCAAAAAAATAAGGGGTTTTATCCAAATATAGTAGTACATTCCATATTGTGTATTTTATATTGACACTAATCAATGAATATATAGATACAACTCCTCTTGTTTTTGCTTCATTTTGGGAATAATGGATTTTCAACTTATTCCAATGATGATTATTTTCAGAATTTGCACGCTATAATTTTGAGACTTTCACAAAAGTTGCTCTATACATTTAGCTAACATAATATGCAAATGAAATTTTGATATCATTGACGCATGCACAGTGACAAATTATTTAATAAACCTATTCATTTTTCATACAATTTTTATTATTTTTTAATTCTGATTACAGAATATTGTGTGCAATATTGTTTGTCATATTTCAGAAAAGAATATAATTTTATATTAAGAACTCTGCAAATTATAAGCAAAAATATTGGAAAAATTTGAGACTGTTTTTATAAAAACCTTAATTTTTCTACGAGTATACATGCTATCGACAAAAAAAATGAACACAGTTTATTACAATAAGCCACTTAACCCCTTGAGCTCTGCTGGTTGAATTTTCTACCACTTAATTTTAATTCCGAAATGTCACAATGGCGCTGGTATATTCTACTAAATTTATTTGAAAAAGGTTTAATGTATTTTTTCATGTATTTGTTAAACATAACTTTTTCTTTGCAAAATACTGGTGCTGTTGTGATATTTGGAATTTTAATGAAATTTACCCATCAGAGCTCAAAGGGTTAATCATAATCTGAGCGATTTTGCTACATTAGTTTTGACAGGGTTATCCAAAAGATATTCATTCTTTTTTAATTTGTTGATGGTCCCCTATGGAGTTTCAGGGAAAACTCTTCATGAAAATGTATGACTTGTACTATTATATTTATACACTTAGATTTCCAGGATGATTCCTCATGTATTTTTCTAGATATTTAACAAAATGTCTAAAATTGCAAGTGGACGGTCATATTTTGCCATGTAGTGTATATCCAATATGACACAATATTCACTTTAAAAAAACCTGTCAAACTATTTATTTCATTTTGATTTTTTACATAAAAATTTTGCAATAGAAAAATTATGATGCAATATCCACTTAAAAAAAATTTTTCATTTCCATTTTTTATGTGGAAATCTTCCAATAGAAAAAAAAAAAGTATTTGCTGTGATAAGACTTTTATTGTGGATTTTCAAATATTTAGCAACTGCTTTAATGAAAAATGTTTAAATTTGATACGAAATTGCTGTTAAATTATTGTTTTTTTTTTATTAAAAATTAATTAAAAATTATTTTGATTCCAGATTATTTTAGTTGCCTTGGCCATTTTTTAATACATTTGTCCATAACATTTTACAGCTCTGGCTTCCAAACTGTGGATTTATATAGAATTTTTAAATAAATTCAAAGAACCTGAAATCGTTAAAATATGCCAATATTCCCATAATTGAGTTTTTATCATGTTTCGGTATTTTTTTTTATAACTCGCATAATGTTATATATTTATCTGTTGATGCATGTCTATTATGTTTCCAATATGACTTAATTGACAGAGCAACTTTTATTTTTATATGTCATTTTATTCTTTTAAATTTTTTTCTGATAGAATTTTTTATTTTAACCATCTTTACCAAATCATCAAAATTAAAATAAATTTTATATACATTTTTCTTCCAAAATTTTGCTTCGTCCTGCAATACCAAAATTTTAAATCTTTAAACTTTTCCAAATGAATTTTAAATCCTTCATAGACTAATAAATATATTTTCTAGTTTAAAAAAGTATTTTCAACATACAAAAGATCAAACCTTAAACTTTGATTATTCATGTATCATTTTTCTTATTCCAGACAGTTACTGTGGAATGAAAGTTCTAAAAATGTTCAACGTATATGTTGATCTCTTCTATTAAATTTAATAGAAATTTTACCAAATAATATATATATTTTGTATAATTTTATTTTCTCTTACATTTCAGTTAAGATCTCATTTAATGTATAAATAAAATGTAAAGGATTTTATTTGTAAATATATACATTTTTATATATGAAACTATGCTTTAAGTTATACTTTTAGCTGATTGCTAAGCTGAATTTTCGAATGATATTTTCATTGCAAATAATGTAGGCGATTCACTCATCACTGCTTTTGTTAACCATAAGGACTCTACAGATAAACAAAAAATGTGATATCATAAAAATATGATGATCACAATAAACAAGCTCTATGTGTTCTGATGGGGGGGGGGGGACTACTTTGATGCAATCAAAGTAGTATCTTTCTGCTATGTAAATAAGAATGCTGGAATGCACATTTTCTTTGGCATGTGGGATGGCAAACTATAAGATTTTCCTTCTTCATGCCCATCATGGTAGTACTGCATTTATAACAACAAAACATTTAGCTATAGGATATACATACATACAAACAAAACAGGAAATAAAATATAGCAACTCTTTAAGTTTGACAACGCACTAAAAGCATCTCATGGAAAGTGAGGTGACATTTTGTAACCTTTTTTATTGCTTATACAGTGAAACCTCCAAATAAGGGACACTCCGAATAAGGGACACCTCTATTTAAGGGACAAAACTTCCGGTCCCAGTCCCTTGGTATAGGACGCGTAATGTATTTACCTCTGAATAAGGGACACTCGATTTAAGGGACAGTTGGAAACGAGATTAAAGAGACTGATTTTTGCATTTCAAATAATGAAGTAGTCTGTGATGAAAATACAAATACAAATTTTTGTGATTATATCCAACAGACAGTCATGTAAATACAGAGGCATACGACACAATTGACGAACATTTATTTACCCACAATTTTGATTTGATATCAGTGTGATTATCCCCATTGAAAGAATGCAGAAATTTTTGAGGATGATTCTGAAAGGGGAGAATAAAAGAAAATTATTGAAATAAAAAAGAACTTTATAGATGTTCTAAAATCCAAAATAGAAATTTTTATGACATAAGTTTTAATTTATTTTTATTTGGAAATGCTTGAAACTAGCAGGCGTTGTTGTTCAGAAACTTTGTAATCAAATTGATTTTTCTAATGAAGAACTAAAATTTGTAAGTATGGTAAATGAACACTTGAAAGGTTTGTACTGAAAAATTGAAATTTGCAAAACAATTACTTTTGATTGATTACTTCAAGTAAAATTCTTTTATATGTTTCAATACTTCTTGCATGTACAGAATTTGTATATAAAATAAAAATCAATAATACTACAATTAACTTAATGATTTAATAATCAATTGAAAATTTTAATTTATTAATTCTCTATTCCTTTTGTGTCTGATTAACGTAATTTATACACTTCGGGTGTATTTAAACTTCACCTTTAATGATTTTTTATTTTTATATCCTTCTGAATGATTAATTAAAAATAGCAGTCAAAACTCTGAATAAGGGACACCTCTATTTAAGAGACAAAACTTCCGGTCCCATGGGTGTCCCTTATTTGGAGGTTTCACTGTATATTTTATTTTTCTTGAAATTAAAATGTCTCTATTGTAATAGTATTTTTTAAAACTTTTAAATACATTTAAAATGAAGGAACTATGTCATTTTATAATCAATTTATTAAAAAATCTTTAAATTTTATGCATGTTAAATGAGCATTATCTGCTCAGAATGACATCACTTTCAAATGTGAAAATATAGTGAGTAAGTTAAAATTTTTATTGCCTTATAAAAATATTTTCCTTGTGCCTCTTCTTTTTGTGGCAACAGAAAATAAATAAAAAATGCAATTGAAATTTAAAAATTTGTATAAAATTGATATATGTCAGGTGGTTGAAAAAAAGGTTAAAGAGTCCTCTAATATATTTTTTTAAGTAGTTAATGTAGACTAGCAAAATCCACCCGACTTTGCCCATATTAACCATAGGTGTCTGCCTTCTAAATGAAATAATAGTGATTACAATACAATAATGGAATTCTTTGCGTGAGTAAGTCATAAAAATACAATAAAATAAAATGTAACATATAATAATAATTATTATTATTTTATTTGTGATTATCATTGAAATAGAGCAACTAAATAACAAGTTGCTCTATTTAAATAACTAAAAAACAGTGAGTAATTCTCATTTAGTATGATATATAATCTGCAGATCATATGCCGGTATGGATCATCTGCTGAAAATTTTGTTTAAGTGTTAAAAATTGAGGTTACAGGTTATATGCAGGAAAATACGGTAGCATGTTTTTTGTGTTTTATTACTGTCATCTTGAACAAAAACAAACCATATAAATGCAATCATGGTTTGCTTAGAAAGTACATTTGAATTCATGTATAAGGCACGATTTTCTCCTAGTGTTCATATTGGTTGCTTGTATTATTTTTAGTACTTATTTTAACATATTTTATGAATGAATTATGTTCTATTTCAGATTTGCAAATACTTTTTGGATGCACTGGAAAACAACAAATATGGATGGTTTTGGGAATGTCCCAATGGTGCTAGTAAATGTCACTATAGGCATGCATTACCACCTGGTTTTGTTCTTAAAAAAGATAAAAAGAAAGAAGAGAAATCTGAAACAATATCTATTGAAGATCTTGTTGAAAAACAGGTTTTTTTACATTTTAATTTTCTTTTTAAACTTCCAAATATTTTATTAATGTAAGTTACTATTAATTTGATCATATATTATGCCAATACCCATTTTTCTATAAGCATAAAAAAATGCACAAATGATGCATCATATGAAAAGTTTTCGAAGAGGCTATTAGTATACTACATTAGTATTCCATTGAAACATATTGTTTGAATAAAAATAATTAAAAGCTAATGAAAAAAATATTAACAAATAATCTAATCGATGAAATAAGGAAACCTCACATGGGTCTACCATATATATTATTCCTGGTGTCAAAATCAATTTTTTTTTTCGTGAATACAAAATGTACAACAATGAATGAGAATATCATATAACAGATTTTGCAACAGAGTTATGGCAAACTACATTTAAATTTTTAATCAAATAACTTTTTTAATGTAGAAAAAAAGTAGAAAATAATCATTAGATTGTGGTGTGAAAGTTTTACATGGGTCCACTCAGGGTTACAAATTAGCGGTCGCTAGTCAAAAAATGCAATTAAATTATTGCATATGACAATCACAAAATTATACCTAGTCATCAAATTTGATGCCTAGCTTTTTTTCACATTTTTGTTTAAAAAATGCTCTTATTACTTTAGTGTAAGTCCCCCCCCCCCCCCCCCCCAGTTATAGATATTTAAAGAACACCTTTTTTCCATAAAAAAATTAGACAATAGCGCAAATTTGATCACTGAATCAAAATTTAGTTCGTTTTTACAATATCAGCAAAATTTTGGAATTTGTCATGGTACTTCCCTTGAGTATCGTTGAATGTGAAAATGGTATCAACCAACTTAACCTTATTAACATAAACATAAGGAGTTGTTTGTCATTGAAATTGGTCAATGACATTCTTTAAATAAAATTATATGGATCATATTTGAAAGATTTCTATGCTGAAAAGACCAATAATTTATGGTACTCTGATGAAATGCACACTCAAGTTATAAGACCTGATTTTAAAAATTAGATCAGAGTTCTATGTGTCAAAGTATTAAAGTTTTAAGTGTTTCAGTATCAGAAATATCGTGAAGTACAGGTCTTTTAATCTGAAGATATAATTTTTTTTTTCATTAAGTAAAGCAAATATTGCTTTATGAAAATTCTTATAAAAGGTCTTTGAAAGTGCTTGAAGCCTTACAAACTTTATATATATCATGATTTTAATTTTTGTATTCCTTGTTTGTATTTTTTATTTTTGTATTCATAATAGCTTTCTAAAAAGTGTTAGTTAAAATTTTTCTAGAGCCTATATATCAGATTTCACAGTTTTACAGAAAACCATTTTTACTTTATGTTAGTGATTAAGGCAAAGTGTTTAGAGTATATACGCACACACTGTGTACGTAACACATAAAAATAGAAACAATATAATATTATTGTTAACATAGTAGCAAAAAGAAGTGAGAATGATATGATATAACATAAAGTTGCAGCCATAAAATGCAATTTGGCACCTAGGGGGAGAAAAAAAAACTGTTGGCATTAATTGATGCCTTAATTAAAATTCCCAATTTCTAAATCTGGGTCAGCTAGTAATCTATTAATTATTTTAAAAAATAATTTGTTTTCCTCTCAATAGATTTTTTGCAATTTTCAGTATTTTATATGTTCAAGTATATTATTGTTGAGATACACTTATGTGTCAAAATACACCAGTTGAGAATCCCTAATTTACAGAAATTTCTGAAAATTATTTTAAATTTTAAAAATATTTTTGATATGCTATTTAATATCTTTCTGCTGTAGCCTTACTTGTCCTTTATATTTTTGAAAGATTTTATCCTTCTGGTAAATAATTTTAATCAATGACAACTTTTATAAAAGTGCACTTTTAAAAAATTGAACATAACTTTGAACTTATTATAGTATTCATAATCATTCCTATATTGCTTTTAAAAGTTCTCTTAATTTTTTATATACTTTTATATTTGAGCAAAAATCATTTAAAATTTACAATTCATCTAAGTTATAATTTTTTGTAGTGCTTTGCTGCTGTTGACAAATAATTTTATATGTTTACATTTTGATTTCTCAAAAATTTAAAAATTTTTACGAATTCACATTGTATTGAAAAACACCGTAATCACTAACGATAAATTGATAAATAAGCTAAATAACTTTGTAAAATCACCATAAAAAGAAAATTAAACAGGACGTGTTTTTATGGTGATTTTACAAAGTTATTTAGCTTATTCACAATGTACACAAATCAAATTTATTGCATTATCTGTGAAAGCATCATACCATTTATGCATTTATATTTACATTCATATTTACAAAACTAACATTTAATATAATATTGTAAAAATCCTTATGTATTAAAATCTTTATGCATAAGTTGAAAACATTCATAATTTACTCCCAGTTGCTCATTTTCAGGGGTATCTAATTGTTCTGAAAGCCAACCAGTGGAAAAATATTTATTTTTTAAATTAAAAAATTTTCCCTTTTTATTTGCAGAGAGCTAACTTAGGTCCAAATTTGACTAGAATAACATATGAAACTTTCTTAGCTTGGAAGAAGAAAAAGGTAAGATTATTTTAATTTAGAAATCAGTTTTATGTATTCTATATTATTTTAATGGTATTTTTAATTTTATGGTATTTTTTTCTTTGAGTTTCATACATGTGTTTTCATCATTCACACAACATTCTAATCACTACTCTCTGAGGAACAAATATTTTATATCTCTTATATTTGTAATCAATGGTAGAAGTTTATAAATTGTGCGTTTAAATGAATTTCTAACTTTTAAATACAGTGTTCATTTATATATACATCATGATATGTGCGTGAAAAAGTCTTAAGCTTTCCTACAGAAATGTATATTAAACTTAACCAAATATAAGCTGGAACATGCTCAAAAAATCTACCATAAACAAAATGATTATAACTAGTCCGTTTTCTAATTACAGCTTTTCATAGGTCCGTGTGCAATTTTATGATTAAGTATCGTGAGTGGTCTCATTTTGTTCTTTATGTATTGGGAACTAAGAAAAGCGATGGTGGACATCTGGGACCCGCGACTGGGGAGGGGGAGGGGAAGGGTTGAAAAGTGCAAGGGAAAAAAATTCCAATTCATAAAAAATAAAGAAAATTATCGATAAATATTAATGTTTAAAACATTTATAGATTAGGAAAAACATTTGTGGACATCCGGGATCCGCGACTGGGGAGGGGTTGAAAAGTGCAAGGCAAAAAAATTCCATTTCAAAAAAATTTAAGAAAATTATGCAAACATATTAATATTTTAAACATTTATAGATTAGGAAAAACATTTGTGGACATCCAGGGGCCGCGACTAGGGAGGGGGTGGGGTGGGGGAGGGGAAGAGTTGCAAAGTGCAAGTAAAAAAATTCTATTTCATAAAAAATAAAGAAAATTATGAATAAATATTAATGTTTAAAACAATTATAGATTAGGAAAAACATTTGTGGATATCCGGGGCAAGCAACTGGAGAGGGGGAGGTAGAGGGGAATGGTTGAAAAGTGCAGGGAAACAAAATTCCATTTCATAAAAAATTAAGAAAATTGTGCATAAATATTAATATTTAAAACATTTATAGATTAGGAAAAACATTTGTGGATATCCAGGACCTGCGACGGGGAAGGGGGAGGGGAAGGGTTGAAAATTGCAAGGGACAAAAATTCAATTTCATAAAAAATAAAGAGAATTATGTATAAATATGAATGTTTAAAACATTTATAAATTAGAAAAAAACATTTGTGGACATCCAGGACTTGCGACTGGGGAGGAGGAAAGGGGGAGGAGAGGAATTTGAAAGGGGCAATAAAAAAAGTTCTGTTTAAAAAAAAAATTATACATAAATATCAAAGTTTAAAACGTTTATAGAATGAGAGTGACATTGAAGGATACTCGGGACTTGTGATTAGGAAGACGGAGGTAAGGGAAGAGGAGGGGAGGGGAGAGGAGAGGAGTGGAAAGTGTTGAAAGAGGCAAGAAAAAAGTGCCACTTAATTATATATACAGTGATGCCGCTGGACTTGAAAAATCCTGGGTCCTAGGGACCCAGGACTTCTAAAATTCTGGGTCCCTTTTTCAAAAAAGCGGGTCCCACTAATAAGTCATATTTTCAGACACAAAAATTTAACTTGTTCATTTGCAACAGAAAAATTAAATGCAATAATTATTGTTTTAATTAATGTATAAATAATTAAAGTCAATATATTTTTTAAACTATTAAGAGACATTTTTTTTTACTTTTTTAAAAAATAAATGTGCAAGATACAAATTAAATTATAAAATAATGCTTATTTGAGTGTAGAAGATAACAAGTATCACTATTGTTCACATTTCTTTTAAAAAAGGGTAAAACTGGTTTATTGAAAAAGACATTTTTCCTAAAAAAAAAAAAATCTCAAAATAATCGAAACAATGAAAAACAGATTGTGAAGCAGGAAAATCTGTTTTTGGAGCAGCAAAAATAAAAACTATTTGGAAGCAGGGAAGTTAGTTTTTGGGACAAAAAAATTCTATCCTGTCATTTACTTTTTTTCATACCCCTTTGACGAAAATTGCGTTTTAAAGCTGTTTTTTCACGAAATTTGTTGTTTTTTCGCGATCTTTTGACGAAATTTGCCGTTTTTTCGCGATCTTTTAACGAAATGAGCCGTTTTTTCACGATCTTTTGACGAAATGTGCCATTTTATCACGATTTTTTGATGAAAATTGCTGTTTTCGCGAATTTTTTGACAAAATTTATCGTTTTATCGCGATATTTGGATGAAATTTGTCATTTTTTCGCGATTTTTTTGAGGAAATCTGTCTTTTTCGAGATTTTGTAACAAAATTAGCCATTTTTTGCGAATCTTTTGACGAAATTCGCCAAAAATAATTCGTTATTTAGCGATTTTTTTTAACGAAATTTGCCTTTTTTGCGATTTTCTGACGAAATGTTCCGCTTTTTGCGATCTTTTGACGAAATGCGCCGCTTTTTGCGATCTTTTGACGAAATGTGCCGCTTTTATGCAATGTTTTGACGAAATGTGCCATTTTATCACGATTTTTGATGAAAATTGCCGTTTTTCGCGAATCTTTCTAACAAAATTTGCCGTTTTATCACGATTTTTGACGACATTTGTTGTTTTTTCGCGATTTTTTGAGAAAATCTGCTTTTTTTTGAGATTTTGTAACAAAATTAGCCATTTTTCGCGCGAATTTTTTGACCGAATTTTCCGGAAATTATTCGTTTTATCGCGATTTTTTAACAAAATTTGTCTTTTTTGCGAATTTTTGACGAAAATTACGCGACGCGTAAGCTCCATTTTTTTGCATCCCGTCGCCGATTTTTTGCGTATTTTACGCGCTATAGCGCGTCCACGGCATCCCTGTATATATATATATATATATATTAGTATTTAAATCTTTTATAGAATAAGAAAAGCAATAGTGGACATCTGGGATCCGCAACTAGGCTAGGGGGAGTGGGAGGGAAGGGGAAAGGGTTTAAAAGGGCAAGAAAAAGGATCTGAAGCTTTAGTGGGACTGCATTCTCTTTCTGGATCTGACACCACTGGTTCATTCGGTGGTAAATCAAAAACCAGTTTTTGGAAGAGCTTCATAAATGCTGACGACAGAATTCTGAAAGCACTTGCCGCATAAGGTCAAACAGATATTCTTGAGAGTGAAACATATATTGCACTTGAAGAATACATATGTTCAGTGTACATGCCAAAATTAAACATTAAAACATTCAGTGAGCTAAGATGGTGGTTATTTACAAAAAAGCAAGTTGAAGGAACAAATATGCCTCCAACTCAAGCTGCCCTTTACCCAGCCATAAGAGTTCATTACCAAGCAATAATATGGCAAAGAGCACACATTTTAAAAACTAATATTCCACCCCTAACTGATTTTGGTTGGATAATAAAGGAAAAATAATACCTACCTGTCATGTGTATCATGCCATGTGCTCCTCAAGAACTGGTTTAATCGGTGCTTTGTTCGTGTGTCAAGTGAAGATGCGTACATCCTTTAAATGTTCACAAAATGGATTACCTTGTAATTGAAATGTGTTCATGCTTGGGTGAGACTGATAAATGTGATAATGTTGGAGGCCTTGATGATGTAAATTATGATGACAGTGGTACTGATGATCCTACTTTGTTCTGAAGTTAAACTTTTACTTGCAGTTAAAAAAATTTGAAAGTTTTTACTATTTAGGTATATGATGTATAATATAGAATAACAATACAAAGATAACAAATAATATTTAGCGCTACAAAATTTGTATCATTTAGTATTTATCATCACTCAGTTCCTTTTCAATTACCTTTATTACTTATTTTTTCCCTTGCACTTTTCAACCCTTCCCCTCCCTTTCCCCCTCTCCAGCCGCAGGTCCCGGATGTCCACAAATGTTTTTCCTAATCTATACATGTTTTAAACATTAATATTTATACATAATTTTCTATATTTTTTATGAAATGGAATTTTTTCCCATGCACTTTGCAACTTTTCCCCTCCTATCCCAATCCCCTCCCTCTCCCCCTCCCCAATCGCGGCTCCTGGATGTCCACAAATGTTTTTCCTAATCTACAAATGTTTTAAACATTAATATTTATTCATAATTTTCTTTATTTTTTATAAAATGAAATTTTTCTCGCTTGCAATTTTCAACCCTTCCCCTCCCCAGTCGTGTGTCCTGGATGTCCACAAATGTTTTTCTTAATCTATAAATGTTTTAAGCATTAATATTTATGCATAATTTTCTTTATTTTTTATGAAATGGATTTTTTTTCCTTGCATTTTTCAACCCTTCCCCTCTCCCTCCCCCTCCCGAGTTGTGAGTCCCGCATGTCCACAAATGTTTTTCCTAATCTATAAATGTTTTAAACATTAATATTTATACATAATTTTCTTTATTTTTTATGAAATGGAATTTTTTCCTTGCACTTTGCAACTCTTCCCCTCCCCCACCCCTCCCCATCTCCATCCCCCTCCCCAGTCGCGGCTCCTGGATGTCCACAAATGTTATTCCTAATCCTTAAATGTTTTAAACATTAATATTTATACATAATTGTCTTTATATTTTAAGAAATGGAATTTTTTTCCCTTGCACTTTTCAACCCTTCCCCCTCCCCTCCCCCTCCCCAATCGCGGGTCCTGGATGTCCACAAATATTTTTCCTAATCTATAAATGTTTTAAACATTAATATTTATTGATAAATTTCTTTATTATTTTTGAAATGGAATTTTTTTCCCCTTCCATTTTTTTACCCTTTCCCTCCCCCTCCCCAGTCGCAAGTCCCAGATGTCCACCATCGCTTTTCTTAGTCTACAAGACATAAGGAACAAAATGAGACCACTCACTATACTTAATCATAAAATTGCACACGGGATGTAATTAGAAAACGGACTAAACTGTAAAGTTAGTGTTTTTGAGCATGGCAAAATTTGTTGTTGCGTGTTATTATGCATAATTGTCCAAAAACAGATTTATAACTTTTATTATTTTCACTTGTGAACATATTTTTTTTTCCAAGAGAAAATTCGTGTTTTATTTTCTCTGTAGAAAAAAAAAAAAAAAAAAAAAAAAAAATTGGCTATGATAAGTTGGATTTTCTAAAATTTATTGTATTTATTATACTAAATATTTTTAGAAAATTGTCACATGACTAAATTCTGTATTATAATCTATGCAAGTCTACCTAAATTCTGATAACATTATCACAGCATTTAAAAAAAAAAAAATAAAAAAAAATAAAATAAAATAAAAAAAAAAATTATATTTTTATCCATAAACAGAATTTTTTTGAGAAAATCTTGTATTGTGGGGGAAAAATGAAGACTGCTGACAGATTACTAAATGTTTAAAAAGGAAATTATTCTAATATTTAAAGCTTCATCCTTAACTTTTTGTAAAGTTTATATTTGATACAGGGGGTAAAAAGAAAAACAAACAAACAAAAAAAAAAAGTGTCTAGGTCATTGAGGGGTGAGTTTTTCAGTACAATTTCATATGAGGTTGCCATGCATGGCAATTTAAAATAATAAAATACAAAAAAGGGCAATTTTTTTTTTCTTTTAATTTAAAATTGAATAATCTTTTAAAATTGAGTTTCATTATTCTGTAAAATATTTCTGTTTGGATGTTTCTACATGTTTTATATAAACTAATTTCTTCCTTTTCTATTCCAGATCAAAGAAAAACAGGATCAAAGCAGAAAAGAAGAAGACCGAAAAAGAGCAGAATATAAAGCTGGACGTCATGTTGGTGTAAGTTTTTCTGTTTCAGACATATTTTCTGTTTACATGTTGTGCTAATCTGTACCATATTTTTTAGATGATTTATTACATGATATCAAAAATTTATTTCTGTAAAAAATGGTTCTGGTAAAATAGACTAGCGTTACTGTTCTGTTAGCTGGTTAATAGCTATTAATTTAGTCTATAGGTTGGTACAAAAGTAGTGTGACTAAATTCCTATAAGGTTTTATTTGCATTGGATAATTAAGTACTAATTACAATCTGCCCACCTTTGGCATTGTATATTTCTGGTAAATACAATGGAAATTATGCTAGAAATTACAATTCTCACAGTAGCTTATCTCTGTACTAGTATAGCTCCTGATATTTACTCTTTAGCTGAATCAGCTAATCTTTATTTAAATATAAATACAAATATAACTTACCTCATATCTTTCAGTTTTCAGTATTTATTACTTCATAAAATTCATTTATTTTGTTTACAGTACATCTTTAGCTGCAGTAAATATCTTAAATCTCACTTATTATAGCTTGTCACTTTTTCAAAACATGGCTCATAAGTTCATTTTTCTCTATATGGCTAATGAGTGATATTCATGGTCAACAAGCGATAGTGTTGAGTTAAAATAGCAAATAAAGCCTTTGTGCAAAAATGTTTAAAGATAGAAAACCAACGATTATAAATGCACAAATAAAGTATGAAAAGGGGAGCAAACAGCTGTTTCGAATCTACTAACGAGAATCTTGTTAGTAGATTCGAAACAGCTGTTTGCTCCCCTTTTCATACTTTATTTGTGTATTTATAATCGTTGGTTTTCTATCTTTAAAGATAGTGTTGAGTGTCCAGGTAGAATGTCTCTAAACTGTGAATCATGCTTCTTTGATTTTTCTGAAAGTTATTAGTTTGCATAAGGTGAAAACTTGTATGTATGTCTAAATCATATGTTTCAGTCTGCTTGTATTTTGACAGAAGATGGTTTTCTTTCCAACATGTAGTAAGGCATTTAAAGTCGCATTATTGTTGGGCAGCAATAGTTCATTAATTGAAAATTGTATTGTAATATTATTCAGCTTTTTTTTAGGCAAGCTTTCTTCATGGATATAAGCTTTTGATGTTTACTCCCCTTTTAGTGTTCTTAAAACGGTTTTCTTTGCTGACAAGGATAATGAAATATTGTTTAAAACAATTTCATGTTTAGTTGCTAAAGGCCGTTGACTTTTTGTCTGTAAGAGGAGTAAAGGTTAAAATTCAACATTTGTATTAGTAGCCAGTGGCCAGTAGAGGCTGAATGTTTAGTAGCCACTATTGTACACTTAGTGGCCACTAATTACTATCAGCGATTCTTTGACGAAATTGCCGTTGCGGCTATGGCGATTTGTTGGGTTCCCAACCGGGAACCTGAATGAAAAAAAAAAAAAAAAAAAATGGACCCAGAAAGGATTTCTGTTCTGGGTTCCCCGGGATCGCTATTTTTCGAGCCCTATATTGTGAGATCTTGCAAATTATGTTAATAAATACAGCACAATGACTCAATTAAATAAAAACTTTAAACTGATTTTTCTCCCTGTTCATGTTTTTATAATTTGCTTGTTTGAAAAAATTTCAAGTTTTTTTTTTCTTTTATTGAGATAGAGGTTTGATTTAATTGTTCTGCATGGTGTATTTAATATTTTTATATATGGATTTAACATTCAAGTTTATAGTTATTTTTTTTAATTATTTAAATTGAGATTTTTCTGAATTTCTTTCATTTTTTTTATATAAAGAAAAAAAATATTACAGTATATTACATATACGCATATATTACAGTATTATTCAAAATTGAAGAGATGGTTTCAAAGGTACTGGCGTCCCTTTAAAATGTTTTATAGCATTTTCTATAATAAATAAACTGCATTTTCATAGTTGGATTGGTGTAAACGAATAGTTACCTTGCTAGCTGTCAATATGTACAATTTTATACTACACTAAAATTATTTTGCCCAAATATAGAATTTGGTTTCATGGAATTCTAATCAGAATATTAAATAGTTAATTATTTTATGTATATAGACAATCATAACTTTGTTCAAAGTTATGATTTTAAATGGATTTTCACAATCTTTTGAAGAAATTGGCGATTTTTTGAAAAAAATTATCATATCTCCACAACTTTTGGATGAAATTAATCGTTTCTTTGCGGTTTTTGGACGAAATTTGCTGTTTTTTTCGCAATTTTTTGAAGAGATCTGCCGTTTTTTCGTGATCTTTTGGCAAAATCTGCCGTTTTTTCGCAATGATTGAGAAAGATTAACGTTTTTTGCGATTTTTTGACGAGATCTGCTTTTTTTCGCGATCTTTTGACGGGATCAGCGATTCTTTGTAAAAGTTTGCCGTTTCTTTGCGATATTTTGATGAAATTTGTCGTATTTTCGCGATATTTTGATAAAATTTGTCATATGTTCGCGGTATTTTGGTGAAATTTGCCGTATTTTTATCGATATTTTGATGAAATTTGCCATATTTTTATCATCTCTTGTCGAAATTTACTTTTTTCCCGCGATTTTTTTTGCCGAAATTTGTCAAAATCTTTTGATTAAATTCGCATTTTCCCGCGATTCTTTAACGATATTAGCGATTGTTCTTCAAACGATTCGCGAAATTGGTTTTTTTGGCGACCATTTTTCGAAATTCGCGATATATTTTATGTCCTAATTTTCGGATTTATGACCTTTTTTTTTTTTTAAATTTTTCGGAAATGATTGATCGCCACTTTGGCGATCAGATGCATAATATTAAGTCACCAATTTTTTACATTTAGTCGCCCTGTGGCCAGTGGCGACCGTGAATTTTAACCTTTAAAGAGGAGATATGCTACAGTCAAAACTGATTTTAGTTTCTTCTATCGGGTAATGAAATAGTTGTCATCTTGCTACATTAAAGATCCATGTTTTTCAGTTGCTTATTGAAATTTATTGGCTGGTGTACATTGTTTAATTTTTGCATTTATTTGTGATGAATAGTAATGCTGGCAATTCTACTTTAATCATGATTGCATTACAGTTTAATGAAGATTTTAAAATGCTGATTAAAAGTTAATTTTATTTAAGTTTTAATGTGGAAATTTCAAGTTGTTATATCAGTACCTCTACAAGCTCTGGAGTATTAATTTTCATTTAAAGATAATTGCACTTTCTTTGTTCAAAGATTATAATGGATTACAATTATGGATATTTTATTCAGTACCAATTATATATAGGTTATTGTTAATGAAATAATATTTATTTAAATAAGATTATGAGATATGATTACATTACATTTTATTTTTAGTAATTTTGTTTGTTATTTCTGTTTGACTAAATTTGAAATAAATGTTGATTTTTTAAAATTCTATTTGCATTTATTTACACCACTTCATAATTTTGTTTTCAATTATTTTACATTTCAGCAAGTTAATTTTATTTAAAATTTTAAAGTTTACTTAAAGTTTCATTACAATAAAGACTATAAATTTCATTTGAGTTCAGCGACATGTAGCTTAATGCATTTTTATTGTTGATACAACTCTGCTAATCTAATTTAATGTAATTTATTTCTTTATATTACTATATATCCGTAATTTCTAACAGATTATTTGAAGACCTTTTTCAATATTTTTGTGATTATTTCTAAGCTCCTCCAGTAATCTCGTTACATTATAGACTGTGCAAAATCCCTGAATCTTAACATCAGGTTTCTTTGAAATAGAAAATTTTTACCTTATTTAAACACAGCATTTCAGCGACTTGTCTAAATCAAAATTTCCTAAATAAAAGAAAAATATTGTCCTAAAAAATTAAGATGAGAGTCCATCACAAAAGGGTTAAATATTTTTTAAGAAACTCTGTAAATGTTTGTACATTCCATTTAATGAATTCATTTTTCAAACAGTTTTATTAAAAATATTCACATGGAATATAAGCATTATGGTTAATTATTAATAAAATAATAAGTTGCTTTTTACAAGAATAATTTTTCATCATAATCATGCTTATTACCTTTCTTGTTTTTTTTCAATTCAGCTTAGTGGTCGTGATATGTTTACATTCAATCCTGACATGGCAACTGATGATGCAACTGAAGAAGGTGAAGCTGCATTTGATATGAAAACAAGAGAAGATCAGGAAGAGGTTCGTTATTTATCTTAATTTTTTGTATCTGTATCAGTTGTTTGCTTTATTTTCACATCAATTTCTTTTAAAATATTAACAGAAAATGTTCGAAAATAGAATAATATTTTGCAAATTAATTATTTGGTAAAATATTTTTAAGAATGTAAAGAAAGTTAATTTTCTTTGGTAGAATTTATGTGTCAAAAACTTTCTATATGTAGACTATGGTGTACCTGAGAGACATAGTAGAGAAATAGTAGTTAGAAAATATCCTTCTGCCCTCTTTTGAAAAAGTTAATGAATACTGATGTTTTAAAATTTAATATTCTATGACAGCGGTTCCCAAACTTTATTTGTATGCGACCTACCTTTAAGTAAAAAATTTTTCGCGACCCACCTGATATAATGGTGTATATGAGTATGGAAATTGTCGTATGACCTATATAAGCTATGAGCTATCCTATCTTACGAAAAAAGGGCAAATTTTTGTACGTAGGATACACTATCAATGAAAACAACAATACGTAATTCCAATAACAGTAATTGGAATAATAATTAACACACAATGTAAATTAGAAAGATAATTAAAAATACATTTAATTATTATCAAAACATAACTTTATAATCAGTGCGTTTTCTGGCACTGGTATTTATTGATGAAAGCATCTATATCAGGGTTAAAACTTGTTAAGTTCAAACTTATTTCACTTTAAACACACATTTTTTTTCTATACTTGTTTTTGAAAAACAGCCAAGTACAAAAAAGCATGTTCACACGAGTGGGTTGTGTTGAACTCTATCAAAGAATTCAAAACTCATTTAGATATTTCTGGATTTTCTGCTCGTAATACTATTTGTTGTTGAAATTGTTATATTTTTTTAACAGATGAAATGTGAAATATATTTTTGTAAAAAGCCTCTATTATTTTCGCAACCCACTAAATAGCCAACGTGACCCACCAGGGTCGTGACCCATAGTTTGGGAACTGCTGTTCTATTAGATTGCATCCCCTACAAGCTACACTTGCTAAGCCCCATCCAGACATCACAAATCTAAAAGCATGCTTATTTGATCAGATTAAAAAAGATTTTGAAAGTATAATTTAAAGAAAAAAAAAAAAATTCCCTGTAAACTGGTTTTCATTCATTTCCCTTTGATTAGGGAATTTTAAGGTAAAAGAGCTACTTTTAAGAGATACTATGTCTGTTTTCGTCTTTGATTAAATAAGATTAGTTATACATTTGAAAATAAGCTAATATAAAATGAATTAAATAAACAGTCTTTGTCTCCCAGTGTTTTTTAACAACACTATAAGAAAGTTTTTTTTTTTTTTTTTTTTAAATAAGACTTTTAAATGTATAATTTTTAAATTTAGTGTAACTATCACACCAAAGTTTTTTAAATATCTTTCTCTTTTTAATATTATGTGAAAATACTTTTGTTATTAAGGGAACATTATTTGTGCTGCTTTAGAATTCACAACATAGTTGAAAATGTTATCTCAAAACATGAAATTGTCTCATGAAAAAATATTTTAAAATTTAACCTTTTTTGTAATATTTTTATTTGGTCATTTTAAGTATGACATAATTTCTTCTATTTACTGATTAATGAATTTATTACTTTAAAGTTATTTTTCTCTTTTTAATATTCCTATGAAAATACTTTTGTTGCATTTGCATTTCTTTAGAATTTGCAACAATAGTTTAAAATATTATCTAGAAATGTAAAGTGTGTAAATATATTTTAAAATTTAAACTGTTTAGCTGTATTATTATTTATTTTAAATATGACTTAATTTCTTCCATTTATGACTTTTAATGCATATTAATAAATTTACTATTTCAATGAATTTGTTATTTTTAGTATGTAATTTTAAATATTTTCCTGCTTTTAATATGTAATAATTTAATTCTAATTTGAAAGTTTTTTTTCTGTTGATAATCATGTGTTAATTAAATTTTAATTTGAAGGAAATATTACATTTTGTACTGTTTCTACAATAGACAACAATTTAAAATAATATCTTTTCTTAAAGTATGTAAAAAATTTCTCTTGAAATGCTGCAAATTTGAATTTAAAATGTAAATAAATCCTCAAAATTCAGGCAAATGAAAAAAATAAAAATAAATGTAATATGTATACCACTAACTTCTAATATATATTGACAGACATCAGATTAAATTTTTGTGTGTATTTTTTACTCCTATAAATCTTTTTTAATGTAACAATTTTCACCAACTTTAACATTGAATATCTCTTAAAATAATTATTTGATTTAAAAACTATCTGCATCAAGATGCAAATCAAACATTTCTGTATAATACTATCGATTTTCGTATTTTTGTATGTAGTAGTTTTCTTATATTGACACAGAGAGACTTCCAGTCACAAAAAATTAATTTAGAATGGCAACAACAGCATTAGTTATTATTATTTTTGTTAATAGAGATTTATCTGTATTGCATGGAGAAAAAGATTTGTTAATTGAATAATATTTAATAAATAATTTCTCTCTCTCTCTCTCTCTCTTTTTCTTTTTAATATTTAAACTTATCAATTATTGTTAATTTTAGAGTTTACCATGTAAAGAGATTTCTTCAGAATTTTTAACATCTGAATTGGAGGGTGTAGAAGGTGGAACTGTAGCATCAGTAAGGCACTGGGAAAAGAATGAAGGTCTGTAATGTTTTTCAAGTCATACTTCTATTTAATTTTATAGTCTTGAATTGTATTAGAATTACTCTAATAGTGCAAATATTAAGTTATAATCTATTCTATTATTAGTAACTCTTGAATATTTTAAGCTAAAATAAGCACCTTTTTTCTGTGATACTGTCTTTGAGGCAAAGGAAAATTATTTCAACGTTATATGCATATAACGTTATATAAAGAGATATAACAAAATATATAAAGAGATTATATGCATAATCTCTTTATATATTTGTTAGATTGTGCTTACACCCATTTTATATCATAAATTATTACCATGCTTATGCTATAATTTACCCATTTTTAAAAATTTTAAATGATACAGTTGCATAACCTGACCATGTGACCAGCTTAATCCAGTTAGCTATCCCATCAAATGTAGCTTTGTCTTAGAATTGAACATTAAAAGGAAATTTTTTGTTTATAATATATTTATTGGTTTATGCATGAAGTTGTTGGAATAAAATTTTGAGTTGAGTTTGAATTTATGAAACTGTCAACTAATACTTTATGAATATTAGGCAGTTTTAATGTTTTTCTCTTGTTCTTTCTCCCAAATGTGATATTAGCAAGTTTGATAAGTGTATTATACAAGGAAGAAGCATCTATGAAAAAATACCGTATGTGTATTGTTAATAATAATGATCAGAAGTCTGATAATCAAATGATGAGAAATCTGATAAAAATAATCAGGGAATTCTTTTTGAGAGAGGGAGGAAGGTGTTTGAAGCAACTAAAAAAAAAAAAAAAAAAAGATTAATATTAATTTATATATTTAAGACTTTTTTTAAACAGTTTTGTGATATATGTGGTAAGATTTTCATAGTAATTCATCAAGCTTCTGATTTAGTGCTTCATTTTGTTCCAGGGATAAGTGCAACCCAGTATCATTACTAGCATATTTTATAAATATAGTTTTTTACATACAATTTACTTCTTTTTGTGTACAAAAATAGGTAAATATTTTCTTTATAGTTAGTAAATTGTATATATATTGAAAATTTACCAAATTCCAACAACATAAAAAATTTTCGTACGATTGATCAGCAATGAGCTTTACTTGTTTAGTTAAATAAAACAAATGGTGCATTTAATGTATAAGTTTTCCCTTTGGATATTATATTTAACTTCCATTATTCATGTTATAAATATGCCTAATTTTATATTTAAAATTTTTTAGCATCTGAACCAGCTGCAGAAGGTGGTGCTACACCCCTTGAGGAAGAAAACAAACCTGAGGAAGATGCTGTTCCTATTGATGAAAATCTGTTTGATGAGGATCTAGATGACTTAGAAGAAGAACTATCTAACTTAAATGTAGATTGATGATAACTTAACTAGAAATTTAAATGTCATGTTCTAATGGCTCAGTGTTACATTTGTACAGAATATTATTTAATGCTGTTTCTGGTTTTACTCCATGCAATAAAGTGAAATTTTTGCATGCTATATTTGATGTGTTTGAAGAAATATTGTTTTAAGTTGAGAAATGAGTTTCAGAAAAGAAGATTATGGAATATCATCAGCTCAAACAAAGATGCTTAATTATTGCACACAAATATTTAAAAAATAAAATAAATCAAAAAAATTTTAAGGCTGTTCTTAACTGCCCTGCTCAACAAGCATAAAACATTTCGACAAATTTATAAATTCATCTTTTAATAGAAAAATATAAATTTGAAAGGTCTGACTTAGAAACAATTTAGAATTGAACTCTATTTTCTATTTTTTGATAAATAAGTTAACTATTGAGTTATAAGTGATTTTGATCATATGACAAAGATGTTTTTCACCTTTCATAAAATAGTTATTCTGCTTTCATGTGGAAATTTTGTTCAAAATACCTACTTTAACAATATTTTCTGAAAAATCTACTGCATTTTCAAAAAACCACAGAAAAATTATTAAAAATTATTACAAAATTATCTTATAAAATTTTTTGGACAGAAAAATCAGTTCAATAAGATAGTTTCTGAACAACAATACCTACTAGTTTCAAGCATTTCCAGACAAAAATACATCAAAACTTATGTCTAAAGTTGCCTGTTTGGATTTGAGAACACCCTTAAATGCTGCTTAGAGAGAAAAAAGAAAACTAAATGTAGCTTCAAAAATGTACATATGAGGGTACGAGTTTAAAAATCTCACTTATCCAAAATTTGAAAAAAATGTGTTTTCTCTATCAATCTGTATCTATTGGTAAAGCTGCACTGAAAAAACATTGCAATCTTGGAAGGGGGGGAAAAAAAAATTCTGTATTATTGGTATTGTAAAATTTTGGTATTAATGGACAACATTAAACATTTTTTACGATTCACAAAATTTGATTTTTTTGGATAATGTAAGTTTTGAAATTAGTGTTCTCATATATACTGTCATTTTAAAAGTGAAACATACCATTTCCAAATGTATGATTTTTAATGATAAAATTTTTTGAGGTGGGAAACAATTTTTCTGATAGTTAATTTTACTATAATTTTGGTTAATTATGTTACAGTTAGTTGTCTTAAAGTTTTCTGCGTTATCCAAGTGATTTACAAAAAACTCCATAATATTATTAGTTTATAGTTTCAAAATTTTGTAATTTATTATTATTTTTTGAATTTTTATAAGATTACTGATAATATTTTACTAGTTCAAAATCCATGTTGAGATAAATATAAATACATATTATACATTGTGTTACTTTGTTCTGAATGTATTAATAATGCAAAATGCATGCTTTCTTTATAGTATTTAATAAGTATGATTATATGCATTGAGTTTAACTGTTTTTTATGTAAATTTGTGATATTTTTTGTGCTTTATAAATATCTTCTCAATGAAATTTATTCATTTGCATAAAATAATAATTTCTGCTTTTAAAATTTTGCATTTATTAAATTATAACCTATTACTAATGCTATTATAATTAAGATTTAAAAAGAAGATTGTAAACTTTAAAACTTACTTTTAATTTACTTTGTAAATCTTCCAGAAACAATTTTTATAAAAACAAAAAAATAAATGGGGATAGGGGAAAAAAAAAAAAAAAAAAAAAAAAAAAAAACTGTCATAAGGTTTATTGAATTTTTTCTTTTTTTTTTCTTTTTTTTAAAGTTTCAAATATGTAAATTAATATTTAGATTCTATTATTTCTTTCTTAGATCTATAATTTTTTTTCCCATTGTGTTTGTGTGTATGTGTGTGTCTCTGAGGACAATTGAACATTTTAAATTTGTTATTGTGTGTTTGTTTACCTTCATATAAAAGACTGTTTATTTTCATTAATAATACAATTTTATTTATTTGACTAGATTTAAATTTTATGTTGTACTTTCTTCTGAATTTCAGAAACTGCAATTAATTACTATTGATAGTAAGTAGAAGCGGGAAAGAATGTATAAAGTTTTAATAAATCCTATTTTATTTTTTGTGTAATCTGCTATTTATAAATTATATACATAAATATATAAGAATAATGTACAGATTAGGTTGATAATAAATAAAATTCATTTTAAGTTGCAGTACGGTAACACATTTTCTGTATCCCAAAGTGAATTGTGATATTCCTAAAAATTTAGGTAACCTGATCCTGCTCCATTTTCACTCATTGAATCTGAAAAGATTGTTGTACATTCTGATGATACTTTTGTATCTGTGAATAAATAAAATTTTTACAATATTAAATTGTCTGATAGAATATTTTTTATTTAGAGTGCAAGTAAAGTATTGTAGCCCTAATTATGGAAATATTGACACACATTTATATGTTTGGAGGTTTGCTGAATCTGTTATCCCAATTTTTAAAGTTGTTCCATATGTGTGTGATTGTACATATATTGAAATTTTCTTGTTCATACTTTTAAGATTCAAGAGCTTGTTTTTGGTCTTTTTTTTTATGTTGCTATGTATGTATACATGTGTGTGAGCAAGCACAATAGTGCCCAATTTATGTTCTCTATTGAGCTCCCATTTGGTGAATAAGCCATAGGCCATTGTTTCGAAAACTATACATTTTCGAAGAATTCAGCTGAAGGATTTGATATCTGAACAGTTTTTCAACAATTTCTCTTCCAATTACTGATAAATATTTTCTTTTATATCTTTATTAAACTTTTTAATTTCTCATATTCATCTTATGTCGATATATTGACTACGTTTAACCAGAATGTGACTTATTTAATGAAATCTTTTTTGTGCTCTCAATAAAATATCTGTACTTTTTGTAACAATACAAGATTTTACTAAGTGAAAATTTATTTAAAATTTTTGAATTAATTTGTTGAATGAGGGGGAAAAAATCTGTGTTTAAAAAACACATTAAATCCTTTTGCAAAATATGGTAAAATATACTAAAAGGGACCTTTTTTGGAAAAAAAAAAAAAAAAATGTAATTCACATACTATATAACTAATAACTAAGATTGCTCATTTTTGATGCCAACTATTGATTCTCTGAATTGAATATTTCCAAGTGAGCAGAAAAATGCCCAAGCTGGGAATCGAGCCCAGACCCTTGACTTATGGGGCCAATGCTCTACTGTTTAAACTACTTGGACTGACTACTGGCGGGTATATTTCGATCACATATAGTATATTTTGTTATCATACGATATGATGTTATAACTTTACCAGCCAATTTGATTGTGTTAAAATAATAGTTTATCTACATACTGATTGTTTATATGGAGTTTTTTTGCCTGCAGTTTATTCTGTTGAACTGTCTACATGACAGACCATATGTTATTGTCAGTAAGGCAATCTGAGCAAAATATGCTTGCTGATTGTTAGTTTAGGTAACTTAAACAATAGAGCATTGGCCTGTAAGCCAAGAATTTGGGTTCAGTTCCTGCTCTGGACATTTTTTCACTCACTTGGAACCATTTAATTCATATGAAAACTTTACCAATCAGTTTGATGTTTGATTGTGTTAAAATAACAGTTTAATTTGAGGTTACCCGGTGCATGAATGCAAAGTACAGTAATCCCTTAACATTCACAGTTTTAACATTTATGAGTTTTGATTATTGATGGGGGAAAAAAAAAAAAAAAAAAAGGGACCTTTCAACATTTGTACTACTTTTTAAAAAGAAAATTTTTTTACATATGTATTGACAACATTTGCAAGAAAAGTATAACACAAAATGTATTTTTTAAAAAATGGTGGTGCGAGTAGAATATAAAAATAGCAGTTTTGCAATCGTGGTTTTGACATTCGCGGAATCTAATCCTCACAAATGATAAGGGATTACCGTATTTTATAAAATGTTAGGAAAGTCAAATAGAGTCATTTCTGATTTAAAAAAAAAAAAAAAAATACTAATCACGATTTGCTTTTAAAAGATTGTGGAGTATGGTATAGGAGGACTTGTAGGAGATAAAGTAGAGTGAAAGTCCCATTATCTCAACTCCAGTCATTTTTAAATTTATATTAACTATTTTCAGCTAACATATTAAATGCACTTATGCAAATAATAAAAAAATTGTTTGTATTAAAAGTAATTTGATTAAAAAACATCTTTTGTCTAAATTAAATACACTGTAGAAATTTTTACTTCCAAAATTATAGCTGTTCTTTGATAATTGTCATAATTAATATTTCCATTTATTTGGATTACTTTCAGAACACATATATCCAGATAATTAGCATTTCATATCAGATATTAATAATCCTTATTTTACAGCTGTTAATTCTACAAGGTCTTACTCCTGGGCATATGAGTGGAACAACTTGTTACAAGGTTTCGAAAGCTTGCAGTTTGCTTGTGTGAAGAGGAAACTGCACCTGGCGCAGAGTTTCATTTTGACAAACTGGGAACACATGATAAAATCTTAAAATCACGAGTTTCAGCAACTTGCTACCAAAATTTTAACATGTTGAAATTTATCTAAAAAAATATGATAATGCAAGATGAGAAAACTTATTTCATATAATATTAGAAAATTGTGTTTTCATATTTGTATTAAAAATTGAGAATTCAAATATTCTCTCATCCACTAATAAGCCATATGTTGTTTTTTTTTTTTAAAAAAAGAAGGGTTTGGGGGATGATATCTTAATATAATGTATAGTAGGATTGCCCACTGTGACACCCACAGGCATTATGGTATTCCTTGAAAGGTTTTTTTGGTGCTGTTTCGCAAATCACCAAGTTTTTGTAAGGGTATACAATCTCTTAAACTCTTTTTAAGATAATATTTGCATAGTTTTAAAATTGTTATTTGAGCAATTAAAGTTTGTTTCCTTTACAAAATCTATTATATAGTCACCCTTCTTTCTTACTCTGAAAAAATGTCATTCTAAGTTTACTACAACATATGTTATCTCTTCAAATGAATTTTGAATAGAATTCCTGAAATGAGAGAGCGATAGAGACACCGTGATTACTACTATGTGATATGTGCATATCATATAAGACGTATGTGACATCTAAGACAACCACTACTTGAGCCTTGACTATCGCAGAGGCAAACTTCACCAGTATTTCCAAAAAGTAAATTTTCTTCATATTTATGTAACAAATTATATGTTAAATAAGGCACCAATTACTATATCAAAATGTTCATGTGAGTTAGTTCATGTGGTAATTATGCTGACTACAGAGGTAAGATAAAATTCTTGCATGCGAATAGTCATGTGAATAACAGCACTTTCATTGTTTGTAATCCTTGTTTGCTGAAAGATTGGACAGGCCTGATGTATAATAACCATCTTCTTTTATAAGTTCTTGCAATTTCCATTTCATTGATTCAATGAGACTGTTAGCAGTATCAGGCTCTTTGAATAATTTTTCAAACACTTGAATGTTGAAAGAATTAAGTTAGTGTAAGTTCTTGAGCTACTGAAACGCAGTTTTGCTTTTTTTACATTGTAAGATAGACTTATGCTCCCCAAAGCAGAATATACTTTGTTCTACAACGAAATTTAGCTGATGAAAAATATTCTGCGGAAATTGCATGAGTTTTTAAAGAATTTTGAGATTTTTATTTTCCCAGATATTGAGCAATGACTTTCCAGAGGTGATTCTGAGTTTAAAAAAAAAGAATTCTGAACAGAGTTCGGTTGAATCTATTTTTGGCACTAATTATGTGTTTTTTCCCAACTATTTGATGAAATTTGTGTTTCTTTCACGACTTTTTGACAAAAATTGTGATTTTTTGTCAAAATTTATGGTTTTTTCATGATTTTTTGACAAAATTTGCATTTTTTTGCAGTATTTTGACAAAATTCACAGATTTTTTTTGCTTTCTTTTGACAACATTTTCAGGTTTTTTTGCAATCTTTTGATAAAATTTGCAAGTTTTTTGTGATATTTTGATAAAATTTGCAATTTTTTTTTTGCAATCGTTTGACAAAATTTGCTGTTTTTTCACAATTATTTGGTGAAATTTGCTATTTTTTTCCGATCTTTTAGTCGAATTTGTGCTTTTTTACGATATCTTTACTGAATTTACTGTTTTTCGCGATTCTTTGACGAAATTGGCCATTTTTCAAGATCTTTTGAGGAAATTTGTGTTTTTTTGTGACCTTTTGACAAAATTTGCGTTTCTTTGCGACCATTTCACGAAAATTCTGTTTTTTTTTTGCTATCCTTTGACAATTTTTTTTTTTTTGCAATCTTCTGACGAAATTGGTGAATTTTCTTAGCATGATTGATGAAATTGATTTTTTTTGGCAACCATATGTCGAAATTAGCAATTTACTTTTGGATATATGATCAATTTTCTTTTTTAAATTTTCAAAATTGACTGCCTTAATTTTTTAGAAAATTCAGAACTCCTGTGAATTTTATGATTATTTCAAATATTCTGCAGAGAAACTTGTTGTTCTGCAAAGTACGCCGCACTTTTAAGCATATGCTGCTTTGGGGCTTATGCTCTAAGTTGATCTTAAGGAATGTACCATTATCCAAGCCCAAATGTTTAATAAATAAAATATTTTTTGTCAAATTGTGCTTCATCAAATTCATCATAGACAGTTCGTTCCTTAGACCAGAATTTTGGCAATTTTTAAGCATAATTCAAAAACTACTTAAAAGAAAAATTCAAAATTGCGGATTTGCATAAAGATACACAATAAGTATAAATGTATCAAAGAAATTGATAAGTTTCATTTCATAGTTTTTCCAATATTAATTTCATAATTCATATTATAAAATTTCGTAAATTACAAAATCAATGCATTGATGTTTTTTTTTCTTTTTTTAATATCAGAATTGTACGAAAAAAAAAATATATATATAATTTTAGGAGATATTAATAAAAATATGAAAATGTAATTAAAGATCAGAAACATGTAATTAAAGATCAGTTTTAAATAATTAGAATAAAAAAATTAATCAGTGAAATAACTTTAAATATCGTATTGAGGCATAGTTTGAAATGAAGATTTAAAATATTTTTTTCAAAATTGGGTGTTAATAAAAAGAAAAGGACAAAGTTTGGACTGTTATGATTTATAGATGCCCCCTTTCCCCTCCATCAAAAAGCAAATTTTATGTACAGATAAACCTCTCTGTGAGATCACCTCCCTGAATGACCATTTTTTTCACGGAACAACATTTATTTCTATAGACTCGGTATTAATTTTACTTCAATTCAGAGACCATCCCAGTTGAACTCCTTCCAATGAGTGACCATTTTTTTTTTTTTTTTTTGAAGAAAATGAAACAACTTCCGTTTTTTCCGGGTCGCTTGAAGAAGGTTTTATTTGAAAAATTATTCTGGAGAGAACATTATTTGTCAAACATCTAAACTAAGTTAAGATTTTTTTTTTAATTTTTATTTTTGTAATATTAATTTCGGTAACTTTTAAGTGTTTAATCTCTTTTATTCCTTTTTAGGCAATGGATTTCACTCTGATGACAAATTATAAATAATGGTCAATAAACTGTCATCAAAATCTGCCAGAAAACTCTCAAAGAAATAGATGAATAGTAATGAAATCATCATTATTTGTTCCCGTCCGAAAAAATTTGCATTTATTTATTGAACTTCGAAGCTACTTGAAAAGAAAAGTTATAAATAATAAAATTGTAAAATCAAAGCAAAATCCTGTATTTTGCATGCTGGTATTTTTTTTCTTTGAATGTTAATAAGTGATGAATTTGAGGAGTGGTCCAGAATGTTCCTCCTGGAAGATCTGAAATTTTATGCTTGCTTATGTATATCATAAATGCAATTTTTTTTCCTGAAACACTTTTACACTCCTCACCCTCTTCCTGAGCTGCAAAATTCGAATTCTAAAATTTATAATCCCTTTATAACCAGGGTTGGCAAAAACCCGGATTTTTGTACAAAAACCCAACCCACCCGGGTTTTTCTGGGCTTTTCTGGGTTTTTGTGGGTTTTAGGTATTTTTCTGCATATTTGTATATTTCTATAATATGTGTGTACTCATTTAAAAATGAGTAACTCATTATAAACTAACTCAAATAACTCATTATTTTTTTATTAATACTATTAATAACAGTACTATTATAATTAACTTAATACTATTTTAAATGATAAAAGTGAGTACTTATCACTTTTAAATACATTCTAATTGTCACAATGAATAATTAATTTTATTTTTGAAGTAAATATAAATTATTAAAGTTGCTATAATAATTAGTAACTATAATAATTAAATTAGCTGGCTTTGCTTGCTAGGGAGCCTGCTCCTTTTATATGTAAATCTCAAAAAAAGGTTTTTTAAAATTCATATGTAAATCTCGAAGCAAATAAATCTTTCCGGATCCCCGCTGCCGATGGCACCATATAACAGGACAAAAGCACTCACTACTAAGCTCCTCCTTTTTAAACAGATCTCTGATTTAGATGCACATCTCAAACCGTATCCCCGCTGCCTACGGCACTATGTAGCACGTGTGCTGCGCACGCACAGGGGTTCTTCCTTCCAAACGAATCTCTAATTTATAAGCAAATGTCGTGCCGAATGTACCTCGAAACGGGTTCCCATTGCCTATTTCACCGTATAGAAGGCATGCTGTGCACATACTACCAGGTAGCGCACTATATTCTTAATAAAAATGTATTTGTATGAAACTCCGTTAAACAACCAATCTTAGATATGTAGGTCAGTCAAGGTAGTGAGATTTTAAGGCAAGAAATTAAGATTTTTGCAGAAATTACTATTTGAAAATAGCAGTATTTGGCATAGCATTCTTTTTTGTGAATTTTTATCACCTGTTATAAGTTAAGCTATCTTAAAGTTTGAAACATATCAAGCAAGAAATTGAGATTTTTACAAAAATTAATATATACACTGGTGTGCAAAATTTGAGGACGAGTCCTAAAATGCCAATTTATCAAGGGATTTTCAAGCGATAATTTTTACGCGAATATTCAAAAGGAATCGAACAAATTCTAATAATTACTGTCCCTGCATAACAGCTAGTCCATATAACATCTCATTCAGGTCACACATGGTCACAAGAGTCACAATCACGACGGCGAAACAAAAAATAGGAAATTCCATACGTCTTTTTTATGAATCTCAAATGACTACTATATGTGAATCCGCTGACAGGTCAGTGTGACTGCTGCTTTGTGGCGAGTCACCAGGTGACTTTACAATGTCGTTTCATTGAGACTCTCGTGTGACCTCTCATCTGGAGACACAATTTCAAAGTCATTGTAAATGTTGTATTATGATAAATTGCAGTATTTGTGGGAAGGAATAATTGAATTCAAACAAGCAGATAATATAATTACATCTTCAGCTCTTGATGAACTGCAAAAAGATACAACCACATTGTCATGTTCTTTTAAGATTTGGTGAAATTTGATGGAATCAGAAGAATTGAAATAACACAAGAAAATCATGCTGAAATATTATAAAAAGATTACTGGGTACGAGTATTTTTTATCTTATATAGTGGATGCAAAGTTAGAGGGCTTGATTTAACAGAAGAGGAAGAAACTGATGCATGGATAATGCATCAGAGTGGTTACTTGCAATATTGGCATTTAAAATTAAAGATAGACTATTTTCCTAAATCCCTTTTTTCAGAAAGTGTTATGTCCTAGTTTTCTGCTTCAAAATGGCGAGAAATTCTTAAAAGTACACAAAAAGGAAAACTAGTTAGATTCTGATTTTTGTAGTTTTTCCAATCTCTGCATTCTGTTTCATCTAGCTCTGCTTCCATCTAGAGGATTTTCTCTATATTTGGATTCATATAGTCTAAATTACAGAACAGACTAGGCTCAGAGCAGTGTGAAAACCTAGTAAAGATTTATAAATATGTATTACCTTAAAAATCAAAGTGAATGTGATTTAGATTGGTAAACTATAAAAAAAGATCAATTATAATTATTTTTAATATATTATATTGAGTAAACTATTTGAAATATGTTTTTATTAAATAAATAAATAAAAAAAAAATAAATCTGAAATAAACCACCATCAAATTACCACAAATGACAGATTTTTTTAAATGTAATTTTGATAAAAGAAACCACTTAGGTTTTGGGCTGAAAAGGTCAATTTGTATTTTGTATTTCTAAATACGGTAGGGGAAAATTCGCTGATTCAGAAATTACTTTTAGCAAAACCCCACTTTTAACAAAAACCCAGGTGGGTTATTGTTGGTGGACCCACCCAGAAAAACCCGGGTGGGTTTTTCTGGGCTGGGCCCACTTTGCCAACTCTATATACATTATTTTTTAACAAAAAAATATGCTGTGATGACCCTTAATGTTTTAAAATTTACTATCAATTCAAGAGAGTTTATGAGAATTCAGAAAATAGTTTTTAGAGGCATATACATTTTTCAATTAAGTTGAAACACGTGTGTTAGTGCACAATTACATATTGTGCCAAATTTGGCAACAAAACTAGATCGCAATAAGTGAAGCGAACTTGGGGACAGCTGACTAATTTGTTGAAACTGCCATTCAAATTCAGTAATGATGAAAACTGAGACTTCTATAATCGAGTTCCATGCATTTTAAATTTGAGTGTTTAAGTAAAATTAGCTAAGTAAGTAATAGTACCAGAGTTGCTAATGTCTGAAAGCTTTTTCAATAATAGTTTTCAGTTTTCTATTAATAGTCAGGAATGTAATATGATCAGACTTTTGGTTACAAATTTCAACATGCTTTTAGTTTTACGAGAAAGAAAATCTAATGATTTTGAAAAATTGTAACACTTGGCATCTTTGCTGTAAAGACACTAAATGCACTATATTCAGGGCTGTTTGGAAAAGTCGGGAAAATGAATCTCTCCCAAGGCAAAGTCAGATAAATTAAAAATGTAATTTAACAAATTACAGTAATCACTTGGCAGAAGATTTTTTAAAAGACTAAAATTTAAGGTTTATAAATAAATTTTACAGTTAAAAAAAAAAAAATAAATAAATAAAATGACCCTTTTACAATCAGTCAGTTCAACATTACATTGCTTCCCTTTTCGTGATTGCCCCACACTTCATATTCGGTAGTCTCAATAATCAGACCTCTTTTTTTTGCTTTAAATGACCATCTTTCATAGTATACTTTCTTTGGATTCGACTTTTTCCATATCTGATAATTTGTGTCTACTCATTTTGTAACTTTTTTACTTTTTTTATTAACAACATTTTGATTTCCTATTCAAATAAAAATTCTCCTAAATGTAAATAATTTTATAAAAAAAGTAAAATGTGGACATCCATTACCCAAAGCAAAATGTTTCAAAATGTTGTTCATTATATCAAAATATTCATTAAAATCAAAAACATTTTTATGATGATCAAAATGTGACTTACATAATAACATAGTCATATCTCATATATTGCATATGCCAAGAATTAAACATTAATATTCTTGGACCAATCATAAAAAGGATAAAATGCAGACACCACAAGGTCTCTTTTGGACTGAAAACAACAACCATTTTCCAAATGGTTGATAAATAGATGAAATCAGAAAATTGAGATCTCTGAGAAAATTTTATGAAATTTTCTGACTGTACAAGTAACGATTTGAAACTCAAGTACCAAAAGAATGCAATTTGCTCATCATCTGCACTGTAAAAGATTTTTTTTTTTTTTTTTTTGGGCATCTATTTTGTCCACTGTTTCTATTGGTCAAAATGGATAGAACCTGATGCTAAAAATGCGTTACTTGCAAAATGTTTACCATGTGAGAAATCTGTTATCATTAAGAAATTATAGGGGTCTAGCAATTATTTACTAGAAATTTAAATATTGTTGTGTTCTTTAATTTGTAAATTTCGCCTTTTTTTATTATTTAGGAAAAATAAGGGAAATTTGTAGCTAAAATGTACATTGTTTTTCACTTCTCTATTTAGGTTTGACGTGATGAATATTTGAAATCTCCACTAATATACAACATTCTTAATTTCATACGTTTATCATTCCTTTAGTTAAAAAAAGATATTATAAAACAAGTGTATGCTGTGTTCTGAAGAGAATGCTGATCCAGAGCTATGAAATTTAGCAGGAAGGTCCTCTATATCTGTAGTTATGTACCTCAAAGCCCATTTTTTTTTTTTTTTTGATTTTTTAAAAATTTAATTTTTAAAACTATAACTTCTTTATAATGTTTTGAGGAGATTTCTCCTCATTATTAACAGGAATAGGGTTTCAGTATTTTTGCCAATTGTGCACAATTTTTTTCTCTGTTCAGTAAAACTTATTAGGAATTAGTATCTTTGTATTTTTCGAGAATTTTTTTAATGCTTTTTTTTTCAGTTTTTTCGCGATTCTCGCACTATTATTTTTTTCTTCTTTTTATTTAGGAAAAATGGGTTAACTAACTTTTAACTTTATATAGTAAATTTTGTCCACTGGTATATTTGAATTTTTCGTAATTTTTAATGTGATTAGCAATGCAGTTTTTAGCATTTTTCGCGTTTAGCGCTGATTATTTGACATTTGTATAACGAATTCAGTTTTAAACTTTTAGTCTAATATAGTAAATTTTGTCCGCCTCTATTTTTGAATTATTAGCGATTTATAATTTAAGAATTTAATTGAAATAAGACAGGCTACAATTTTATATTCATCGAAACCACAGACTTCTCATAACATCTGATATGAGAAGTCTGCGAAGGAAACCAATGAGATTTCACAAGACTAAAAATATTTGGTGCTGCCATCTAACAGCCACATTTAGTAATAAATAAAATCTATGATAATAAAGATCTACTGAAAAACTGACTTTAAAAAAGACTACAAAAACACCAAAATTTTAAATGTGGAAAAAAAAAAAGAAATGGTTATTGCGCATTACAAAATTTTAATTCAACTTTGCATTTTAAATTTCATCTCTCATAATGAAAACTATGGAACTAGACTTAAGTAATTAAAATATATACCGATAAAAAAAAGTATTAAATCGATTTCTTATCGAATTTTTAATCATATTTTACCTCGTATAGAAGTTCTGATATGCCATGATCCACATAAAATACGAATGCGATGTTGTAGAATTTCTCTCCGTCTACTTTTGTTTTTTATTTAAATCGAGGCGATCCAACTCGATCTGCACAAGTTAAGAAAACATGATATACTGTAGGTGAAATTCATTTTTATTTTTAACTAAAACCTGTAATAGATTTTCACCATTCAGTATATTCTCTTAGGTTGCGTACCAATTACAGCAAAAAGCATGCTTGGTAAAGTGAAACCCCCCATAAAAACCACCTCTACTACCCCCCCCCCCCCAAAAAAAAAAAAAAAAAAAAAAAATCTATTCACAAAAACGACTTTTCTATTTCATAGATTTTGTAGCTAAAAGACTGATGCAAAACACGCATCCTACACTAGCGACACGTCAACCCCTCTTAAGAGCCCACACTACTGACTGAAAAAGACCCGGATGATAATGTTAAGTCTATGGTGACGTTCTCTTCAAATATCTCACTCAAATGTTAATATTTTTACATGATTTATTTTTTATTTTTTATTTATTTTTTTTTTTTTTGCATAGGATAGCTGAGAATGTTCTACAACCGAGCTAGTTTTTACTTTTTCGATTTTGGTTATATATTTTTTATATTATGATAGTTTCAATTTCAGAACCGGTTTCGAATGTTAAAGTAATTTTTTAAAAAAACTCTGAAATCAAAATTGAAAAAGTAAAAACTAGCCCGGTTGTAGATCGTCCTCAGTTATCCTATGTAAAAAAAGAAAATCATGTAAAAATATAAAAATTTGAGCGAGATATTTTAAAAGAACGTCCCCATAGACTTAATATCATCATTCGGGTCTTTTTCAATCAGTAGCGTGGGCTCTTAATGACCAGCATCCGTGGATCATTTCCCGTAACCATTCCTACATTTTAGTAAAAACGTCAGCAAATCTTGAAATACAGGGCTGCCACAGGCGACTATTTTTATATACTATCCGAATCAGTAATTTTATAACTAAAATTTTGTAATAAACTTCTCTTGCAAATGTTTCGTTTAAAGAAAGTGATGCCAGTTAGAATTAAACAGCTGTGACAGCCTTGGAGATAATGGTGAATTTGTCACAGAAAACTATGTAAAACAATAATGAAGCGGAATTCGTAAATTCTCACTCAGAAATTTTAATAAAAAGGAAAAAACATTTAAATTTTAAAAATTATTTTGCTGAAGGAGAAAAAAATCTAAATGTATTTCGTAATCTAAAGAAGGCCTTAGTTGTCACTAAAGGACTGTAAAGACCTATTTACAAAAATGGAAACAAACAAAGATAGATAATTTTATAAATGTGTATGTATAGTATACATATACTTTTTTAATGAAAGATTTCACATACAACCGACATAGCTTTAGAGGGTTTTTACTTACTTTCGAATTCGTCGTATGCAAGATGTTAATCGTGAAATATTTCTGAATTCATTGCAACCTTTTTGATTTTTATTTTATCAGTGTTTTAACAATGTATTTTTAAAGCTCAATTGTAGTCTGTTAAATTCGTGTTTTATTTATTTGTAAAATTTTAATGTTATTTGGCAATTTAGATATGGAATATTACGCGGAAACAAAGAAATAATAAATTATTTACATTGTCTTAAGTGCACACAGATTTATCTTCCGTAATCGAGTTGCATGTGCATTATTAAGAAATATTCAAAAAGCTTATACTTGATAAATACATTAAAATACCATTAAAAAAAATCAGTAAATTGATATGTAGTTTTCGAAGGAATAGCTTTTGAAGTACAAGGTGGCTATAATTAAACTGACAGTAACTCGGATTGTTTTGTAGCGGAATCTAATTAAGACAATGGCACCAAATTTTGTGGGAAGATCAAACGAGGGTAGACAATGTAGTCCGCCCCTCCCGAAAAAAAAAGTCACTGCTATGGGATTACGCAGCAGTGAGCTTTAAAGAATGCAGAATCAATACTGAAATAAAATAAAATAACTTTTTATTTAGTACATTTAGCGATTTAATTCAAGCTCAATATGGCAACACTTAAAAACTAAAACATTATGTAACCATTCATAAAGGCTCCTTACCTGCAATTTCCCTTACTGAATCCCAAAGAAAGAAGCAGCAGAACTCCTTTATTCAAATTTCCTATTACATCCTTTGGTATAGTGCCATCTTATTGGGTTTTTAAAGGCAATGTGTTTCTTGTAGAAAACACTTGACTGAAGCAGTGGTGGCCAACGCTTTTTTTAAAGAGTACCACTATCTGAAGAAATAAAATTAGGCGCGCCACTTCCAATGTTCCCAACATGCTAAAGAATATAAACAAGTGATTAAGTGTGATCGCAGATAGCATAGAGGGCTTCGTTTAACATTTCTTTCAAAACAACTTATCCTTTAATTAATAAATCCAAACTATATATTTATAATTTCCAAATTCTTTCATAGATAGTAGCACCAATCAATTTAATTTAAAAATAATTATAAAAGGAAGTTATTTATTTTAATCGAATTAAAGATATTCTAATCAAAGTGTTGAAATTAAATTCCAATTTTTTGGGAATCCGAAATTAAAAATAAAATTATGAATAAAAGTAAAATATTGCAAAGTTTAGCATAAATTTAAATGAGACTAAAATGGTCACCAGAGGCGATTAATAATTTAAATGAATACGAATTTAATAATAAAAAATATATATATATTTCACTTCGCATGTGAAAATAGATGATAAATATGATATAATATGATGAAATAAAAAACAAGAGCGTTTTTCACGTGATTTATTTAATCCATTAATTTATGTTACATACATAATTTTTGTATCTATTTAAACTTGTGTGCCCAATCATCAAAACCATTTAAGTTTCACTTCTTTTCATCGGAGAAATATTATTGGATTGATCTGAGAAAAGAAAAAGAGATTTTATTAAAACATCAGTTAGGTGGTGGATTCATTGCAACAAGGGGCTACTTTTTATTCAACGACGTGGTGTCACTTGTATATCTTTCAAGAAAATTGAATTCATAGACACATATACAAACTCTTTCTGAGCATCCTTCATTTGTTGAAACTCTTCTGACAGGAAAAAAGCAGATATAACAGCGAGATAATTCACATATCCACACAAGTCGTGCGCAAAATCTTTAATTTTATTAGAAAAATACTGAAGATGAAATGGCCGCTCAGAAATCCCGATTTAAATCCTATCGATAGCTTTTGAGGAGATGTAGCAAGACGAGTTTATAAAAATGGAAGACATTTTTCTTCAGCATAGAAACTCTGATCTACAATTGAAAAAGAATAGTACAAAAACAATCCCGAACCGTGCCAAAAATTAATGATGTCGAGGAATGATGGAATATTTGCAATTATTAAACTCATAGGTTGAACATAATATATTATTTGTTTCTTCAGTTACTATATTGAATTTATTTTACTGTCCTTAAAGTTTTTACACAAGCAAAAAAAATGATTTTTTGTACAATTATTTTACTTTTGTAATACACAATTGAATTTTATTGACGTTTTTGTTAGTTTTTCAGCTTGATGATACATATAATAAGGAAATAAAAAGAATACTGCCCAGTTAAACTGATGGCATTGAGCTCACAGGCTACAAATACTAATTGCACATTAAAGCCTTATATTTTCAAGGGTTAATTCCGTTCGAAAAAAAAATTAAGAAGTGGAAACAGCTCTCCCCTTTCCTCTTTTTTTTTATACTTAATCATTGAACCTCCTATACTATCAAAGACATGCTTTATCATATAAAAAATCTATATCCAAAATTCAGAGCAAATTAGATAATTCTTAATAAAAACCCATTTAGCATTTATATAATTTAAAAGGAGTTATCCCCCTCTTTTATACTTAACCATTAAACTTCCAAAACTATTCAGAGATTTGAACGAAATCTGACAATTCTGCTTGAAAAACCCATTTATATAAATTAAGGGGGGGGGGCATTAGAACCCCTGTTCCCCTTATTTATACTTATTCAATGAACACCTAATAACAGTCACGGAATTGCCTCATCAGAATGATCCTAATCTAAATTTTGAACGAAAATTAATTCTGCATGAAAATCCCATTTATATCAGCTAACGGGGGGGGGGGGGCATTAGAGCCCCTGTTCCCCCTATTTATACTTATTCAATGAACACCTAATAACAGTCACGGAATCGCCTCATCAGAATGATCCTAATCTAAATTTTGAACGAAAACTTAATTCTGCATGAAAATCCCATTTATATCAACTAACGGGGGGGGGGCATTAGAACCCCTGTTCCCCCTATTTATACTTATTCAATGAACACCTAATAACAGTCACGGAATCGCCTCATCAGAATGATCCTAATCTAAATTTTGAACGAAAACTTAATTCTCAATTAAAATCCCATTTATATCAACTAACGGGGGGGGGGCATTAGAACCCCTGTTCCCCCTATTTATACTTATTCAATGAACAACTAATAACAGTCACTGAATCGCCTCATCAGAATGATCCTAATCTAAATTTTGAACGAAAACTTAATTCTGCATGAAAATCCCATTTATATCAACTAACGGGGGGGGGGGGGCATTAGAACCCCTGTTCCCCCTATTTATACTTATTCAATGAACACCTAATAACAGCCACGGAATCGCCTCATCAGAATGATCCTAATCTAAATTTTGAACGAAAACTTAATTCTGCATGAAAATCCCATTTATATCAACTAACGGGGGGGGGGGGATTAGAACCCCTGTTCCCCCTATTTATACTTATTCAATGAACACCTAATAACAGTCACGGAATCGCCTCATCAGAATGATCCTAATCTAAATTTTGAAAACTTAATTCTGCATGAAAATCCCATTTATATCAACTAACGGGGGGCATGAGCCCCCCGTTCCCCCTCTTATACATATCGAATGAACTCCAAAAACTAATCAGGGAAGCGCCTTATCAGGATATACCTATATACAAAATTTCAAGTGGATCCGATATTTTTATCATGAGTTATCGCGTTACGCACATACGCACATACGCACATACATACAGAACGGACGGGCACATAAGCTCTCAGGCTATGATAGCCTGTGAGCTAAAAAGGTTAATTTGTTTTGAAATTTATAAAAAAAATAATATTTCTTGCTGTCCTTATAGTTTTTATAAGCATTATATATATAAACTTTTCAAAAGTCGTACCAAGCTAATGACTGCAATAGGTAGAATTTCTTACAAAATCTATCCAAAAGAAAAATTCATTAACATTTATCTTTATTTACTTTAATTCTATTGGTGGACAAACGATAATTTTGAATATTTTTTTCAGAAAAATTTATAATTTACTCTTATTTTTTTAAACGATATTTTCTGTAGATACGATATTTCATAAATCTGTATTTTCTGCATTTTTTTTTTTGGATTTTTTTCTATTTTACATATGCATTTTTAAAAATGAATTGTAATGACAGTTGTGAACGCAATTTTTTTCTAAAATTATTTTTGGTTGTTGTGTTTACTTACAAGCAATGTCTCCATACGGGCATACTCAGAAAATATTGAAAAAATTACAGAATGTTCTTCTCATGTGGATATATATGTCGGTAAAAATATTTTTGGCGGAACCCCGATAGAACGTTCATAAAAAAATAATGAACACGTCTTTTATTTGCCGATTTATCATCGGTTGGCGACAAAAAAAAAAAAAAAAAAAAAAAAAAAATTATACCAAATTCTCTTTAAGGTGAAAATGCTTCATATTGAACTTGTTTAAAGAAATTTTATTAACATAACGTTAGTTTTATCAGCTTTAGTTTTTTTTAACTATATTTTTATCATAATGTATTTAGAATAAAAATTAACTGTGAATATTTATGAATTAAAACAAAATTTAATTTAATTAAAGTTGTTTCAATCTCAAAATTAACTCCAATCTAATTGAGCTTTGTCGATTCAATTCTGTTGCTGTGGAAACAAAAACTTCTCCGATATTGAAATGCATTACAGCTTTCTTCATCTGGCCTTTATTTTGTCATACGCTTAAATGTATGAAAAAATACTTTTCAGTATATGAAAATATTTTTTATTTAAGAAATTATTTTTAAAGTGATAAAATTTAATAACTTCAGCAAAAGCAATAGAAGTATGTAATACAAATTATATGTATGTGTCAAACTCTCTCATTGTTAAAATTTAAATTCATTAATTACTATTTACGCGTACTCTAAAAATTAATTGACGAGAAATTTTCAGGTGCATTAAAATCGTTTGGTTTTGGCGAGGAAAAATGTTGCTCGCCAAATCGCGTGACGCTTTCGTCTTTTCGCGCCAAATACTCGAAAGTATTTTATTTTTTTGCAGAGTTTTTTCTTTAATTCCGCCGCTCAATTTGACTGATCCTTTATAAGATACATAAGTAGTTTAATCGGTATTTTTTTTCAAAAAATTCTCAGTATGCCCAGTATGGAGATCTTCCTTGTTAGTTTAACAATTGTTTACACTGTTAAAAAGCTGTAGCTTTTACTGTATAGCCACTCCACAACTTTTTTAGAACTATTCAAACCAAAATTTGTGAATGCCTCATAATATAGTCAAATAACTGTTTTATGTAAAAGCGGCAAAGTTGTTAAAAATCATAATTAAAAAAAAAAAAAAAAAAAAAAAAAAAAAAATCGGATTTATTTGATTTAAATTGGATTAAAAAAAAAATCTAAATCAGATTTTTTAAAATTAATATTAATTGTGTATATATTTACACACATGCATGTATTTATTTATCTTTTATGTATAGATTTATATATTTCTGTAAAATTCACAACATTTCCTAGATAAAAATTCAAGATATTTTAAACAAGTTGGTAAGTGTGATCGTAGATCGCACTGAGGATTTCGTTTAATATCTCCTTCAAAACACATTTTTTCATTAAATTAACAAATGAAAAACGGTTTTTCGGGGCTATTTTGTGATTTCTTCACCAATCGCGCCAATCAGAATAGAATATTAACAGAATCTTCCGAAATGTTGCCTTGATCGCATAGATTTGTTGATTTCTCTATCAGAATCTGCAGATTTAGTGAAGGTACGCAAGTAAATAAAATTATGAATAAAAGTAAAATATTGCAAAACTTAGAATAAATTTAAGGGAGACCAAACTGGTCACCAGAGGCGGCTCTTAATTTAAATGAATAATAATTTAATAAATATAAAAAAAATTCATTTCGCATGTCAAAATAAATGATAAATATGATTTAATAAAAACAAATAAGCACGTTTTTACTTGATCTATTTAATCCATTAATTTATGTTACATACATAATGATCTTATTTAAACTTGCGTGCAAAAATTAGAAGAAATGAAATTTCAATTTTGAAAGTTACGTTACTGCAAATTTTTAAATTTCTAAATATCGCACATTTTTAATTTTTACACTATCGTATAGAGAAAAAAATATACTTTTAAATGCATTTTGTTTAAAAGCTGTATCTCAATTTATTTTTGAGATATTAATTTTTTTGTAGTTTGTAATACCAATTTTGTAATTGTGGCAACAGAAGTACACCATCTCTTTTAAAAGTAAAGGGTAAAAAATGAAATAATTTTTATATCTATTTAAACTTGTGTGGTAACAATTAAAAGAGAAAAAACAACAACAAAATGGACTGATGATTTTAAAAATAATATTTAAATTAAAATAATAGTCTTTTTCAAAATTTTATGATTTGTTGTGTGACAAGAAGTATTCAGCTGTAAATACACAAAATTGAAACTCTGTGGCATAGTATACAGTTTTTGTGTACGGACTCTGTGACAGACAGACAGACACAGGACAGAGACGAATAAAGTTTCGTCAAATGAACGAAACCCTAATAAAAATTAAAAATTTTTGCGAACAAACATAAGATTCACTTAAAATTACATTATTCTACTATTAAATTTAAATTGTTGTACATATAGCTATGGGTGTTGTGTGTATGAATTTCTAGTTAAATGAAGGTTATTAATTTTTCATTAATGTATTGCTCCAGTAAAATATAAAAGCACAATAAATGCAGCAAATACGGCTAAATGTACATGTGCATTCCAACTGATTTCGATTTAATAATGCAATCTTTATTAAATAGATTGCAAGCAAGACTTCTTTGTGTTTACATTATTGCCTCAATCCTTATTATTTCTGTACTGCATAGTTTGCATATTGCTATTACTTAGTACACCTTTTGATTAATCTGAAATGAATGTCACATTTCTTGTAACATAAGTGAGGAATTTGATTTTTATTTAGCCTATAAATGTCAATGTTAAAAAAAACTGATTTAAATCATAATTTTTTTTTAAAAAATCATTTGATTTAAATCATGATTTAAATCAAACAAACCTGAAAAGCTGTGTATTTACTGTGCAGCAAAAAGCTACAGATTTTAAAATGTACAATTATTTAGAAAACGGTCGGTTCTGAGGGGGCTTTTTCCTGAAAATATCAACCACAAAAGCTTAGGCCTTTTATATTTTTAAGTATATTTATTTATGCGGAACAAAGACATCTGTTCCGTTTGTGTATTTTGATTAGTAATGTAAAATATATAAAAGGACGATAAAATGTTATGTCTCTAATTTTTTAAGATGGGGTAAAAACATTGTTTAATAGACGTATGTTTATAAATATTTAAACACCATGTTTTTCTATCATCTTGAAAAATTTTGTAGGATACTGCAACAGCCTTTTGGCGCCATATTATATTTTTCCGCCAATAGAGTCAAGAAGCGCGGCGGAGGAAATCGAACTCTTCCCCAAGAAAATGAAATGGAAATAAAGGATTAAAACTTCTTTAACAATAAATTTACCAACAATCTTCAAAAAGAATCAATAAACAATGCATTAAAACACCCAATGAACAATATGGGCATTTATTTAATCAACAAACTTGTCAAACGTTTAAACAAAGTTTATACTGTACAACAATACAATATTCTTATAAACAATGAATGACAATCTATTTTTGAAGAAATTTCTTCAGCCTAATTTTCGTCTCTTATCTGAGAATGGCGTATATCGTGTTCTTAGGTGTTATTATCTTGAGATATTTTACTTATAAAAAGTTTCTCAAGCGCTTTTTTGAGATTTTTTTTCGAGTGACATCATTCAGTTGAAGATGATGCTCGTGAAAATTGTTTGATCCCCAGCGACTACCATCACAGCTGGGCAAGATGAGTTGGGTGCGTTTGAGTTTCCTGAAAATAGATTTAATGAAATTTCGGATTTAGATGCAATATCTAGTCCTTCAGAAAACTATAACATCCAATTAGTCGATGTCCATCTGAACAATAAACGACAATAGTTACCAATAAAAATATTTACCAATAATTAAAAAAAAAAAAAAAAAAAAAAAAAAAAAAAAAAAAGCCATATTTAGTTACAAGTGAAGCTTTGATGTCACGTTCAATTCAATTCAATCAATTCAAATGCGAAAAACAGAGGGTACAGAAAAGTAATTTTGTGATAAGTTAACGGAAAATATGTCTGAAAAGAAATTAGTTCATATACTTCTGGTGAAACCCAAAACTGAAGAAGAGAAGGTTGATACACGCTTAACGGCAAATAAAGCCGACGATATACAGATTCATATGTAGCTACAAGGAAATGTAGCTGAAGAAATAAAAACCTCTGTTAGCGGCTAAAGAACTGTAGAAAAATCAGTTGGAACGCAGTTAATAAAAAACATAGAAGAACCAGGTAGTGCGCTCTTGAGAAATGTAGCCGAAAAGCCAGTTAATGTGATATCTCAAATTTCATAAAAAAGAACAAAAGGTTTAGAAGACTGAGAAAGTTCTTCGCTAAATTTTCTTGTATCTCCATAATAAAAGACTAGAAATGTATATGTATAGAAATCAAAAGCTTCCTATCAGTTCTTCTACATCTTTTAACTATAAAAACACCATATAACTTTTTCAATGAGATGTTTTTATGCTTTACGAATTGTTGTCAAACAAAAACAGAAGAAATATACTTATAAAAATCACTGTCAGCAGAAATCTTGGTTTCAAGTAGGATCATAAATCGTCTTCCATATTATAAAACTTGAACTACTATATAATGCAGAGTTTACTGTAATATGTTTAGAAGATTGTGCATAACCATTCATTCAGCATAATACACAGTCAATAAAGATTCTTTTCCTTAAATAAAAAGTATAGATAACATATTATCTTATAAAGTCTGTGATTGAAAAAAATGTACGCAACAAATAATAGTTAAAATAAAAACAATGCCAGAGCCAACATTTTTTTATGTTCTTTTCTATGTCTCAACTTGTCATTTCTTAATGTGAATCGAAGTGTTTTTGATACTACACTGTAAAATAATACAAATGTTCTAAATTATAAAAATGTACTATATAACCACGAATGGAAAATAAACAATACCTTCTCCGAGTAATCCACGAATGCAAAAAATACTCTTTATCTTTAGAAATCTTATAAGCCAATGTATTTTCGAGATTTAAATAATTTGTAAAAATAAAGTTTCTTTGACTGCCACCAAATTTTCGAAACGTTTCCGAGTCGTTTTTACGGTGTATTAATCAATTTCCTCAACTCGAAATATTGGTTTTTCGAATGTTATCTCTACTCATGTAAATATTTTTTTATTTTCAACAAATGTGCGTTAGAGCTTAATGCAATACATTAATGACATTAGGTTTAATATTAAAATTAATACTTTATTACTGTTACATACATGTACAGATTTAAATTAAAATGTTTAATCGAGAATGGATAAGCATCCTAAAGACCGATATTCAGGTTTAAAAATTGATTTGTACACTGTAAAAACCATTCGGAAGCATTTCTGAAACATTCACTGGCAGGAAAAGGAGCTTCGTTTTTAAAAATGCTTGTTTAGATCTCGTAAATATAAAAAGTCGAACAAAAGAAAGAAAATTGCAAATTTGAAACAGGACAAATTTAAAAGGATAAGGGATTAAATCAAAAGCGGTAATGGTTAGATTTGAGACCCTGAAACTATTGTATGACCGCAGTGGCTTCGAACTTGTTATTTGTAGGCAACCGCATAGTTCGTGGAGCGCGGCGTCCCACGTGTCCATCCGACATCCGAAACTACGGCCCCCTTTGTCGAGACTTTAGGGAAGGCATGCCAAATATATGGGCTACTGTCCACAACTGGCCGGCCGACTACTTTTCTGTGGCTTGCCAAGCCTTTGGCATTTCACCTATGATTAATTTAGTTGTTTGATCGTTTCTAATGATACAGAACTCTTTTCGGAATCGTGAGTAATTTGAAAGAGGTTATTGTATACTCTCGTCAGATTTGGTAAGTTTCTTCCAAAACTTCGTAAGATACAATAAATGTACTTTTCTTATAACCTTCTGTAAATTCCATTGGAACATACAAATTTAATTAATTATATATGTTAAATGAATAGTTAAGTCATTTTTTTTTAACCTTAATCATACACCTGTCTAAAGTTTTTTATGAAGAAAAGAAAATTTATCCAAACTACACAAAATCAATTATAATTTATCCATTTCAATTAAGCGAGCATATTCTTTTAAGTAATTAAATTTTTCAAAGTAGTGACAAATATTAAGAATCATTTACCAAATGAAGAATGAAATCATTTTAATAAAAGGCAGCGCTTTTAATTTACATCATTTTTATCAAAGTTAAGTTATATACAATAATTAGATACTGTTTAAAAAAATCATTGAAATCCTTATTTATTTTAACCCTTTCCGGTACGGGCAAAATCTGTTAGTGAAGTGAGAAATTATCGACTGACACCGGAATTTATAAACGAATTTTTCAAATATTGTGAAACCCCTAATTTAAGCTTTTATTGTAAAAGCAAAATTTTATTAAAATATTATTGGTGCCATTTGCAAGTTTAGAATTAAAATTAGGTATCCCAGACCAGGTACAATGTGCCGGAAAGGGTTAATGCAATGACAAATGCTATAATAAAACAAAACCTTTTTAGTAATAGGATGCTACAAACGGTTTCTCAACTTAGAATAAATAAATACGAAATATGAAAGGCATTCTTTCAAGTGCTACAGAACTCAAGGTGAGTTTAAAAACATTTCGAAATATCCATAGACATTTTTAAGACATAGTCTTTGTGGGAAAATCAAACAAGACAGGAAAAAAAAAATAAAGTTCTAATAGTCACCTAACAGAAAAGAGAGTTTTAAAAAATACAGAATCAATATTGAAATAAAAGGATATTTTATTTAGCACACATTTAACTTTCAATTATAGCTCAATATTGTAACAGTTTTTAAAAAGCTAAAACTTAGTATAAACACTGATAAAGGTTTTTTACCTGCAATTTCACTTACTGAATGACAGAGTCCCAAAGAAAGTAGCAGCAGCGGAAGAAGTTCTTTATGCGAATTTTACGTTACATTCTTTGGCACATTGCTATATTGTTGGGCTTTTAAAAGTAATGTGTTACTTTTAGAAAACATTTGATTGAAAGTTATGTGCAATCAGGATCAAACTGGGACTGAACCAAGGAAAAAGACGCATGCCTTGGATTTTCGGCGGGCGCAAAACTGTTAACGAATTTACGTAAACCTTAATTGCTTGTTTGTATCTGGATTGACAATATTTAATACATTCACACAGTACCAATGCGAAAATGGCTTAATATACAGTACATTTAAAAAGTACCGCGGGATGACCAATAAGAGACCTTTAGCCATGCTTATCAAGGAGTTGCATTATTTTCTGTGTCCGACATGGTATTCTTCATTTCCATAAAGCGTGTGTGTGCAACATTGCCATAGAAAAAAAAATGGAACAACGAACGAACATCAAATCTATTGTTAAATTGAGAAAATCGTCCACAAAAACGTACGGAATGATTAAATCTACATATGGTGACTATGGTATGAGTAATTCGGGAGAGTTTTAGTTGTTTTTGAGGTTTCAAGCTAGAACAGAGACGACCAAAAACTATATTTTTGCCTTTTTGGCAGACGAAGCTTACTTCATTGAGAATTTCGGGACGGGTCAACGATTTTTCTACAAGAAGGATTGTAATCATGTCAGAAAATTTCGGTCCGTGCAGACTTTTTAGAAGAATAAAACACAAGTCCAGAAATAATCCCGGGTTGGCCTGGCTCGAAGAGCCTTCAGAGAAACCAAGACTCGGGCATGAGCCAGAAAATCCGATGATCAGACTCAAGCCATCCCGAGACCTTGTAGGCCTCTAAATGGCATTTGAATGGAAAAAAGAGGTTCTTAACGGCTGGAAATGGTAAATTATGAAAAAAATGAGTTTGAGTTGTAAATTTTGTTCAAACTCACGCGTTTTTTGAGTTTTCGTTCAATTCATGTTCGTTTATTGAAAAGTGAGTCAAGTTCAGTTCAACGCTCACATAAAATGAACTAAGTTCGTGAGTTTTCGTTTATTAAGCCCGCTCATGCCCAGTACTGATCCGGGTACACGAAAACAGACCGCATTTTCCAGAAACCATTTTTAATGATTTCCGGATTTGCTGCTGCTCGAAATTCACTTGCAATCAAGATTGCTTTTGTAACCACTTTGTTTACAGATAGTTTTCTAATCGTAAACGGTTTAAATTTCTTGCTAGCACACTTGAAAACAGCAAGTCAGCTGATTGGAGTATGTGCGTTGCGTTTGGATAAAGAGCAAAATGAAATATTTGATTTCCTGAGCATAACTTTGCCACTCCAAGAGTTAAGTGGCCCTTGTATCCATCCAACAAATAAAATTTGGGTAGTTTAATATTTTGCTTTCTCAACCAAGGTAAAAACATATTTGCAAGAAATTCAAAGAAGGTACTCCCATACATCCAACCTTTTTTTGATCTACCTATTTTTCAATCGTCAAGCATATTCTGTGCAATTTCGCGTGATGTATTTTGCAATGGGTAAACGATTATCTCAGGAATAACCTCTCCTGCTGCACTGAAAGGAGTCATCAAGATTATAGTCTCTTTTTCATTGCCTGTTTTTATTTCATATAAATTATTGAATGAAATGGGTTCTAAAACTTTGCTCTTTTTTGACCAAGTTGGAAAATTGCTTTCGTTTATATCAAAAATTCTCCTGGAATCCAGAAAAATGTTAAAGCAGCTTTCAGTTTCAAGATATTTCTGAAGTTCTGGAATCCACCGTGGTTATTGAGCTCTGACACTACTGGTTATGCAGTGTTGATAACATCTGAATACCTCTCAACTATCGAACTGTTTCTTCGCATGAATCCTTTGAATAATTTTTTCCCTCGAAATCGAGTTTTCAAAAGAATTTGCCCTTTTGTTGGCTACAATGATGTTCTTTATTGTTTCAAATAAAGTCTCCTCTTAATCGTGTATTTATTTTTTTTTTTTGGCATAAAGATTTGTGCAGTAAGTAAGAAATTGTTCCTCTTCTTCGCTTTTAATTGAAAAAGGTTCCACCCGTTTCCTCTCTGACGTTTTCTCTGTAACATAAAACCAAAAAGCTTTTTAAAGAAACATAGGTGGAACATTTAGAAAAGGGCTATTGATTCAAAATTACTAGGTGTTAAAAACAGGTAGGAAGCATTCTTACCTACCTACCTCCCTTATTATACAACGTTCCGAAAGGTATGTTATGGTTTTTGGAGGATTTTCATATGGAAGCACAATTTTCTCTCACATCTTCAATGATTACTCGAAGATCATCCTCTGAGTACTAGAAGAATTTCTTTTTCGGCAGCATAACGAATTCTGAAAATAAACAATAATAGCTTGGTATGCAAAGAAATGAAAGGATGAACAACTAATGGTTACGCATGGTGTTAGCCGATAGTTGATATAGGAGAGACGGGGGCACGTTTTGACTTTGGGCACCTTTGAGCACTCTAAATATTTTCCTTAAAATAAGTTATTTTTTGAAAATGTGTTTGGCAGTACTTTACTACTACTTCAATGCGATAAGTATAAAGTTGCATGAACAATACTGTCTAATCAAGGTATGTACTTTTTCCTTTTTGAATCTAAAGTTAAGGAAATAAAGCTGTAAGATTTTTGTTGTAGGTTTTGTATCTCTAAAATATAAATTTATTTTTCAAAACTTAAATAAAGATGTTAACTTTACTCAATAAGCTTTGTTTTATTGAAACTCTTCAGCCGAATTGAGTAAGAAGTTATAATGTTGAACTCCATGTGATGAGGCACCATTGAACAAAAAAGTTGGGGCATCATTGAACATTTAAAACTATTAAGTAATTAGTTGTGGATGAATCTAAATATTATTATTTTTGGAATTTTTTATGTGAAATGCATTTTTTGAAAAGGATTTTTTTATATGTTAATTAAGAATGTCAAAGAAAATGGACATACCCCCCTTACTACACACATAGATTACGACGTCTGGATGTATCAGTGATGGGAAGTTTAAAATTTAAATTGATGATGGCATTTATCTATTGGATAATTACAAATCCCGGATACACAATAATGATTCGTGATTTAGCAGTTTTGTCTAAAAAAGCCTGTTTCACTTTCTCTTTCCCAAACATTATTAGAAAGAGGAAATGATTTGTTTCTGGTTTTCAAAACTTATAAAACGGAATTTTATGCCAGGTTTTTTTATAAAAAGAGTGAATGAAAAATTTTAATTTTTCAGAAATATCAGATATCACATTGGTATATTTGAAGGATATTGTAAAAAAGTTTTCACAACTCAACATAGCTGGAGAAACACTGTGTTGTTTCAACAACGAGTTCTGACATTAACTTTGATGAATTTAAGTTTGGTTAAATAACAAAAAAAAAAAAAAAATTAGTAATTTAAATAAAATGTAGTTATTTAATTTTATTCATATTACTTTATATTTCAGAAACACATGCAGTTTTTTTAAAAATAAAAACTATATATTTTTTCATATTTTGCTCATTTGTTCAAAGGTGTCCCTTACTTGTTCAAAGGTACTTCTACATGGGGCAGGTTTGAACAGAAATCTATCATACAACTTATTTAATTTACACGAAAAACTTTTACTTTCTGGTTCATATGATAAAAAAATGCATTGTTTTTGTTATGTAATATTTAAAGCGCAATAAATATCATTTAAACGAGAGATATATTGATTTTCTAAAAATTTGTCCAAACGTGCCCCCTTCTCCCCTACTGATCAATAATTAGACTCCTCGAAACCAATAAATGGCCACAGATGATCAATTTCTGGAATTTGTTTATTTAGCATGACCAGAAGTTGATCAATCAAATTTCAACTGCTAAAAAGAAATCAATCGAAAATCTAAAAATTAATCCTTAAAATATCATGACTGGGCAATTTACAATAATTCATTAACAATAATTCATTTCAATAATTGATTAAAAATAATTCTTATAAAAACATTTCTTGAAATAGAGAAGAAAGAAGTGAATTATTTTAACTTACTGTACCTGTCTTCAACTAATCAAAAAATAAATTTTTACACTTTGTAATAAAAATATTTCATAAAATGGCTTCTCTTGCAGCTGACAACAATGGGACAGCAGATGCACCAACATTCAAACAAATATATTATGTTTAGTGCTACGTATAAAACACATTTACGCCTGGAATGGCGCGATATTTCAATAAAAAGAATATTGCCCAGTTAAACTGATGGCACTGAGCTCACAGGCTACGCATACTAATTGTACATTACAGCCTTATATTTTCAAGGGTTAATTCCGTTCGAAAAAAAATATTGAGGAGGACGAATCAGCTCCCCCCTTTCCCCTTTTCATACTTAATCATTGAACCCTCTAAACTGATTAGGGACATGCTTTATCATATAAAAAATCCATATCCAAAATTTAGAGCAAATTGGAAAATTCTTAATAAAAACCCATTTATATAATTTAAGAAGAGTTATCCTTCTCTTTTATATACTTAAACATTAAACTTCCAAAACTATTCAGAGATTTGAACGAAATCTGACAATTCTGCGTGAAAAAACCATTTATATAAATTAAGGGGAGGGGCATTAGAACCCTCATTTCCCCTGTTTATATTTATCCAATGAACACCTAATACCAATCACGGAAGCGCTTCACCAGAATGATCCTATGTGTAAATTTTAAACAAAAACTAATATTTCTGCATGAAAAAACCATTCAATATCAATTAAGGGGAGGGGCATGAGCCCCTCGTTTCCCCTCTTATACATATAGAATGAACTCCAAAAACTAATCAGGGAAGCGCCTTATCAGGATATACCTATATACAAAATGTCAAGTGGATGAGGTATTTTTATCATGAGTTATCGCGTTACGTACGAACGTACGCACATACATACAGAACGGGCGGGCACATAAGCTCTCAGGCTATGATAGCCTGAGCTAAAAACTGGAAGAGTATCAACTATTGGCAAGGTCATCCTACCTTTATGAGATGCATTCAACATTAAAATTGATTACATCCACACACATTTTACAATTCACTTTTCCAACTTATTAATAGTTGTTGAAAAAGTTTTGGGCACCAATTTTTTTTTTTTTCTATAAATAACAAAATACACAAAAAGCAATTCAAGATTATCATCTTTATCTAATTTAAATAGCCATTATTCCGCATTACAATTCATTTTCTCCGTTTTCCCTTTTCCAGTATCTCTTTTTCATGTATTCTCTTCATGTATATATTTCATAATGTTCTTTCATGTATTACTCAGAATTTTAATCTTAAATATATCATTCTTTAAATCTGCTAAGTAGGCTGCCAGCACTAGAGACTTCGATATTTACTATCTCATATTTATTTTTTTCTAATGCTATTTAAGATTTATAAGATTTTAAAATTTGGTAGTAACTCATTCAAATATTTGATATATTTTTAAAATTAAATATGTTCCAGACAATGAAATTGATATATGCTTTTAAGTAGTTTCATGTGTAGAAGAATCTTCGTGTGACCAGGAATGCAAGTGCTGCGCCACAGATGACCGATTGGTACCATTAAATTTTAACAGTATTTCTCATCTTATTTAACGACAAGATTTTTGAGTTTTAAAAAGCAAAGAATACTATTAAACTTTAGTCGTTAAAATTAGATGTTTGTGGCACAGCGCTTTCATACTCGTATGTGAGATATAACAGAGCAAATAGTAATAAAAAGCTCTTTCAATAACTAATTGAAAGCGTTGCAAAAATTTGTAAATAAATTTTCAGAAAAAAATATTGTGAAATTTAATATTATAAAAATCTATGTCAAAAAATTAAAAAAAGCTATTCGTATAATTAATTATTATGATGTTAATCTATTTTAAACTTATTATTGAAAATTGGAAATTAATGAAAAAACTTTTAAAAATTTTACTTGTATTCCAATTCATTTTTTTAGTTAACAACATTATTTTTGAAAAAAAAAAAAAAAAAAAAAAAAGTGATAGCAAATAAGTGAGTAAGACATTTGGAAATGCCCTCCTCCCTTCAAATGGGGCGTTGGGAACAACTGCATAAATAGTGAATCTGTTAGACTATTATAATTTATCTTGAAAATGCATATGGTGAAGACGAAACATATGTAGTCAATTCGTATAATAAGTTTATTTTTTCTGTTTTACAGAGAACGCCTTCTAGTAATTAATTAAGCATTTTATCTGTGGATGATCGGATTTGTTAAAACACAAAAAAATTGCTATTCGCGTTTGTAATGACCGAAAGGGGGCGTTGTATAGACCTGATAATCTTTTGTTTACGTAGTGAATCATGCAAGCATTGTGTTGCTGTCATGTTATTTTGCCATGAGTAAGTCAAATGTACTTTTTTATATTATAGATCTAAACTTTGTGTATAAAATTTTGATTTTAGATAATTTTAATACAAAGAAACCAACGTTGCATGCGTTATAGAACTGTTTATTTATTTATTTATTTACTTATTTATTATAGAACTTTTTTTTTAATTTATCGGCCTTTTAAACACTGATTTCAGCAGAAGATGCTCACGGTATCAGTTCTATTTCGTTTTTCAGACTTTGTCCGCGAGAGGGCGTCTATTTCATTTCAAACGCGAATAAATATAAAAGTCATTCGAACTATTCGCTAGCTTGCAGGAATACGATACCAAAAATGCTTTTTGATACAGTTGGTAGAGAATACATAAATAAAAAATCTGTTAGAGTTTTCGATTCAAAATGATTTTCACCTGCATTCTGACATTGAATCGTGTATATCAGGCATCTTTTTGAAAAGAACCACGGTTCGATAACAAGCTTGTCACTACTGAATATTAGTCCCCGACATGTTATTTCTTTCGGCCAGCAATTAAAGTGTCGTCTCTAAAAAATAATGCTACGGTATAACCAGACGTAGAACAAAGTAGGTGCATCATTGTGCGGTTAAATACGGATAATTTCAACTGCAATTTTTTTGTACTTTTGTGCTTAAAACATCTAATTCGTAATTAAGTTTGTTTCAGAAATTTTACGGTTTTACATGGTCAAGGTTTTCTTAATACAACATCGATGGATTCTGTAAGAGTTTCTGGCAACAGTGGTTCATGAATAAGATTTTTGATGTGACTCCACAAAAAGAAATCACATGAAATAAGACATGTAAATTTCCCATTTTATTTGGGTGAAAAAAGTTCGGGCCAGGAATGTATTGGCTGAAGCCACCAATGCTCTACCAACTGAACCATCCTGGACACGAACACTGGAGGACTATTTCACCCAATTGTTCGTGTCCGGGATGGCTCAGTTGGAAGAGCATTGGCGGTTTCAGTCAATACATCCCTGGTTCGAATCCTTGCCCGGACTTTTTTCAACCAAATAAAAATGGAAAATTTATATGTGTTATAGTTAATTTACCGATTGAATAATCGTGTTTAAAATTAATCTGACACATGAAATAAGATCTGGGGATCTTGATGATCATGTATATAAAGGAAAATATCCAATCCAATGTTGAGTAACGGATTTTTTTTATGTATTATTTATTATAATATGTCAGTCATTTATGATAGTCCTGCACTTCTTTTTATAGCAGCACATATAAGAAATCAGATATATTTCGTTTTATGTTTACTAATTAATTGAAGTACAAGGTATGCTAATATGCACTGACGGTTTTTAAAATAAAAGTCAGCGGCAGTTACTATTTTTACAGGATACTGATGCGTGTAACCTAAAATGTCTTTAGTTCGTTTTTTTTTTTCTTTTTTGCTCGAAATATATATTAGCATACCTTGCACTGCAATCAATCACCGGATATAGAAAGTAATATATCCGATCTCTTATGTGTGCTGTTATAAAAAGAAGTATAGGATTAGCATAAAAAAGATAAAAAGTGATAAATGAAAATAAACAAAAATTTTGCTTTAGTACTAAATATTATCGACAGCCGGTAATACGCTTCTCTAATAGTAAAAATGCTCTAACTAACTTTCGATGATGAACCATGCCATAAAGAAGAACCGGAGATCCAAGAAACATTAACAATTTTTTTTATAAAAGCTATACTAGAGCAATCAGTTAAACCAAAAACGCCAAGGAAAGAAGATGCTAAGTCCCTTGAAAATGTTGTATTAGAGGCAATACAAAAATTTTTATTCCTAGAATCCACAAGACTTATAGCAATAGCTTGCATCTCGTATAATAACACTATGGTATAATATTAATGAGCCTTTACTTTTTTTTTCAATAAACTTTAGTTCAACAGTACCTTAAAAGATGTTTAATGTATCATATTTAACTCATTTATGATTTAAAATTTTACATGGATTATGTATGAAAATTAATCCTCATTTATGCTTAACAAAATGTCAGTTTCCATAAATAACACGAAGCTTTAAAAATGAATTATTTTTATAAGAAAAAAATGTCCTCTTTCAAAAAAGAAAAAAGAAGACTTAGTGAAAAGTTTGGAAAAACAAATGTCGTCATACTTGGTGTAATCCTAAAAACTTTTCTAGACGTTAAAATTTACCAAAACCATCTTCCGAAAGGGATTACCCATGCACACCCTCTTTCCCATCTCTCAGTGATATACTTTTCCAAGCCAAGAAAAAGGGATTACGTCCATTTTATTTCTTTTAGAGAGCGCCAAAGTATGCAGTAAATCGAATAATTCCACGGATTTGTTAAAAGCGTGTTTTATTTTTATTTATGTTTTATTCGGAACGAAATGACAGAGACCTCACTGTGTATGTGTGTTTCCTTTTCGCCTTCCTCCCACCTGATTTATCAGATAGTTTTCCATTAATGGTATACTTTTGGTTAATATTTAAATTAAATTTTTATTTCTGTCTGCGTTAAATTTATGTATAATTTTTTTTGGTCAATAAAAACAGTATGTTAAAAGAGCTTTTTTACGTTTTTTTTTTTTTTTTTTTTTTTTTTTTAGTAAAGACAGTAAGCAGATTCTAAATTTTAATACTCATATTTGAATAAAATAAAAAACGGATGTGTTGGAATGGAATTAAGCTTTGACACAAACATTTTTCATATAAAACTACACGGAACGTATTTTTAAAATAAATAATTATAAGTTTCGTTAGCCAGATAATTGTTTTATTAGTAGTCACTAAGTCTTGTTTCTTCCGTTACAAGTTTTTCTGCCATCTCTAAAAATCAGTAGCCCACTTTTGGCTTGTTTAGTTGAAACTAGTTGACAAGTTTGCCAAGTCTCCTGCTATTTGCATACCACTATTACCTTAGAGAAAACGCTGTTTTCTAAAATCGTGTAAATGTTTCAATTAAATAATTAAAAAAAAAAAAAAAAAAAAAAAAAAAACATTTTCTGAATGAAAATACTGATTTCCAAAAAGACTTGGCATCTCTGAAGTTAGACATACGTAGCCCTAATGTTAACTATGGCAACACTATGGCTTTTTCTTCTATTGCTCATTCGCATTCCTAAAAATCGAATAATTTTAATTTTCCATCATCGAATTTAAATTAAAAAGTACTTTTTAATGAAATTTGTTTCAAAAATGGGACTTAATTTCATGATTAAAAAAAATTCAATCATGACATTTTCAAAATCGATAGCTACAATGAGTGTTTGTTTACTCATTTTATTTAACATATTTTCGAATTTAAAATTTTACATGGATTATGTACGAAAATTAATCCTCATTTATGCTTAACAAAATGTCAGTTTCCATAAGGAACACGAAGCTTTAAAAATGATTTATTTTTACTGGAAAAAAAATGTCCTCTTTCACAACGAGAAAAAAAAAAAAAAAAAAAAGACTTAGTGAAAAGTTTGGATTTAAAAAAATGTCGTTATGGCTTTAAAAAAAATGGATTAAAATGGATTAAAAAAAAATGTCATATTTGGTGTAATCCTAAAAACTTTTCTGGACGTTAAAATTTACCAAAGCCAACTTCCGAGAAGGGATTACCCATGCACACCCTCTTTCCCATCTCTCAATGATATACTTTTCCAAGCCAAGAAAAAGGGATTAAGTCCATTTTTTTTTCTTTTAGAGAGCGCCAAAGTATGCAGTAAATCGAATCATTCCACGGATTTGTTAAAAGCGAGTTTTTATTTTTATTTATGTTTTATTCGGAAAGAAAATGACAGAGACCTCACTATATGTGTGTGTTTACTTTTTGCCTTCTGCGACCTGTTTTATCAGATATTTTCTCTTTAATGGTATACTTTCGGTTAATATTTCAATTTTTTTAATATTCATTTTTGTTTGCGCTGATTTTTTTGTCGATAAAAACAATACGTTAGAAAGACTTTTTTTAAAAGTAAAGGTAGCAAGCAGATTTAAAATTTTTATACTCATATTTGAATGAAATAATATTCGGATGTGTTGGACTTAAGCTTTGACATGGGTTTCCAGCCATACATTTTTCATATAAAAATACCACGGAACGTATTTTAAAAATAAATAATTCAAAGTTTCATTAATAAGATAATTATTATACTATTAGACACTAAATACTGTTTCTTCCGCTGCAAGTTTTTCTATCATTTCTAAAAATCCGTAGCCCACCTTTGGAAGTTTACTAAAAATTAATTGATAAGTTTAGCAGATTTGCCAAGTCTCCGGCATTTTGTACACTTCTATTACCTGAGAGAAAATGCCGTTTGCCCAAATGTTCCAATTAAATAAAAGATCATTTTCTATGTTAAAATACTGATATTCAAAAAGACTTGTAAGTATCTCTGATTTTAGATACATATATATAATATGCCAATTTCTAAAGTTTTACATTTATCATAAAATTTACACATTTTAAGTAAAAATTTACTTGTTTTTATGCGTTTTTAGCTTATGAAACTACACTTAAAAAAATAAAAATAGAAACAGGAACGTTCCTGGAAAATAATGGGCAGCTAATGTTCCTAATTTATACAAGTAACATTCTCGGCAAAAAAACAGAAACCTTTTTTAAGAATTCAGGAAAGTTAATACTAGAAGTCAAGTAATGATCCTGGAATGTAGTAGGAAGATTTCTGAAAAATTCAGAAACCTTTCTACTATATTCCTGGAACATTACTAGTTTAAACCTGGAACCTTTCCGTAGAGATCAGAAACCTTCCTACTATATTCCAGGAACATTTTACTGGCTTTTAATATTAACTTTTCTGAATTATTAAAAAATATTTTTGTTTTTTGCCGAGAATGTTACTTGTATAAATTAGACACATTAGCTGAATTTTGATTTTACATCATCGAATAGAAACAAAAAAAGTACTTTTTAATGATTTTTTTTTTCAAAACTGTGGCTCAGTTTAGTGATTTTTCATGACTTTAAAAATAATTTTAAACAAGAGATTTTCAAAAATCCACAGCTACAATGAGTATTTGCTTACTCATTTTATGTAACTCATTTAAGATTTAAAATTTTACATGGATCATGTATGAAAATTAATCCCCATTTATGCTTAACAAAATGTCATTTTCCATAAAGAACGCGAAGCTTTAAAAATGAATTATTTTTGTGAGAAAAAAAGAAAATATCCTCTTTCATAAAAAAAAAAAAAAAAAAAAAAAAGACTTAGTGAAAAGTTTGAAAAAAAAATGTCGTCATACTTGGTGTAATCCTAAAAACTTTTCTGGACGTTAAAATTTACCAAAGCCAACTTCCGAGAAGGGATTACTCATACACACTCTCTTTCTCATCTCCCTGTGATATACTTTTCCAGCCAAGAAAAAGGGATTACGTCCATTTTATTTCTTTTAGAGAGCGCCAAAGTAAATCGAATCATTCCACGGATTTATTAAAAGCGAGTTTTTATTTATATTTATTTTTTTATTTATTTTATTTTATTTTTTTATTCGGGACGAAAATGACGGAGACCTCACTATATGTATGTGTTTCCTTTTCGCCTTCCCCACTTGTTTTATCAGATATTTTTCCATTAATAGTATGCTTTCGGTTAATATTTCCATTTCATTTCTTATTTTTATTTTTGTTTGCGCTGAATTTTTTTTAAAAATTTATTTTGTATAAAAACAATATGTTAAAAGCGCTTAAAAAAAAAGTAAAGATAGTAATCAGATTCTAAAAATTTATATTCATATTTGAATAAAAAAATAACCGGATGTCTTGTACTTAAGCTTTGACATGCGCTTCAAGCCATGCATTTTTCTTATAAAAATACACAGTTAGTATTTTTAAAATAAATAAGCGCTTCGACGGGACAACTAACAAGACTCTCAGGGTCCCAGGGACGATAGTTTCTGTTTACCCGATGTTTGTGCCGGTCCTAATTTGAGCTTCCGAAGAATTATCTACTTTTTTGAAGAGCCTTTGCAAAATAAAATATTTATATCATGCGAGTATGACATAAGAGAAGCAAGGGTCCAAAAATAACAAAATATCAAAATATGGCACTTTTCTGCAAGATAATTAATTTTGTTATTTGTTATTTTACTAGTAAAAACGCATGAGACTATGTGAAGCCACTTAATAAAAATCACTATAAATGCCCATATTTTGTAAAATTTGAACTTTTTAAACAAAGCATATTGTTTTCACATATGTAATTGTTCCATATCGGAGGTTTTATGTTTGGTAACAAATTCTTATTGATACTTAATTAAAATTTGAATTAAATACTCTTAGCGGATCAAACAAACCAAATTCATGAACACATTTTTAGTATGTCGAAAAATGTTAAAAACACACAAATGAATTCTATAACCATTTTTGTTAGATGTCTGTTAAATGAAAATGTATTTACTAATCTCAGCCAGTCTGGAGTTTAAATAAAATCTGTCAACAAAATAACCTTTTTAATGCAATCTGGAGTTTTAACGTTCCTTTCACGAAATAAAAGTTACAAAAAATATATTGATGGTATTCATACATCTTTATTATCGAAAGTATAAGCGATTCTGACAATTCTTAATAAATCCCCAGGTTTTCGGAGTTATAAATGACCCTGGGATTTGGATCTCCATTTGGGAATTTTCGAAGAAAAAAGTCTTATTGTTTCCCGGGATGAAACAAGAAATGACAAGTGGTTTCTGTTGTTTTTTATAACATATGTATGCAGACATTTTTTTTATGCATTTTATAAAATAAAACGCAGTTATATTTTCTAAAATCGTTATGGAAATGATATTTCAGAAACGTAAAAGAAAATGAAAAATGTAGATTTGAAAACTAAAATAATAATTTTATCTTTTTACTTCCATATCAATAAGAAATATAATTTTCTATATTCATAAGGAGAAAATGTTATATATATGATATTTTTTTAAAAATAGATTTACACGTTTTGAAATGCACTAGATGCAATATCACTACAAATATCCCTCTTTGTGTGGTTAATTAAATCTTCATTATTATCTCACTTATCGAAACTGTACTCATTGAAATACGTATTTTGAGTGCAAAAAACTGCAATGTATCCACAGTCAACATTTTCAAAATATGATATACATAAATAGATAATGTTATTAGGAAAAGAGAATTACACTGTTAAAAATCTGCTGCATTTTGCTGCAACGCCCTCCACCACTTGTATATAATATCTCTATTCCAACCAATGAGAAAGCGCCATTTCACGGCCAAGTAACCGTTTTCTATACAAGCAGGGGAGTGCGTTGCAGCAAAATGCAGCAGATTTTTAACAGTGTAGGCCGTGTTCAGCTGTTACGCGCTCTCAGGAGCCACGGACATGGAGTGGGTACCTATAGTGGACGGGTTGTGCGTTCAGTACTCGCTACTGTGCCACCGGTTACTGTAACTGTTCGCTCCATAACAGATGGAGAACAGATCACGGATATAATTACTTGTGGTGCCAATTATAAAGATAATCTGTTACAAATGAATGTGAGCTCGTTGGCCGAATGGTCAGAGTGCTGAGCTTGTACCCAGACGATAAGGGTTCGAAACCTGCGCGGGCCAAAAGTTGGCTTGTGGCTTTTTTTTTTGGTTGCTTTTTTTTAATAAATAAGACATTTTTTATTAAAGGTAAATTTTATATTAATAATACAGAAACACATGTATTTCTATTATAATAATAAAATACTTATTTAAATACGAGAAAATGAGATTTTTGCGGAGAAAGTTTTAATATTCTTAATTAAGAATATTAAAAGGATAATTAGAACGATATTAATATCGTTCCAAAGTGATTTATATACATATTAAGAAAATGAAAAAAAAAAGTTTTCTGCGAAAATATCCGTATACGCATAAAATAATTATTAATGTTCTTCTTCTTCTTCTTCTTTTTTTTTTTGAAAATTTTAGAAGTAAGTTTTTATTGAGATTAGGATGCAAATATAATGCATGCGTGGATATTTTACGGTGTTAAAATCAAAATGGAAAATATTATAAAAGCAAAATGTAAAAGATATAAATTTTTTTAAATTAAGAATATCTGCATACATATATTTTAAAGAAGTGAAATATTTGGAGTTTGCCTTCTAGTTTTGTAATGAATAAAGTATGATTAGAATGTTTATAATTTTTCTATTGAAAGTATAAATAAGTGTTTTGCTTATACTAACATAATTTCGGATGTCGTTTGTTTCTCATATTCTATGACATATTTTGGCCTGTTATCCACACGGTATTAAAATATACAATCATTAAATAAGAAATATATACATACTAAAACTTCTTCTGAAAAATTATCTAACTAACAATGCAAATTCCATTGAAATCAATCCAGTATTGTAGATTACAAATCAATCTTGTAATATGTGGATACAGGGCCATCGCTAAGACTTTTTATTGGTGGGGGAGAAAACCTTAATATTGTCAAGTCAAATTTTTATATTCGCCAACTCGTTTTATAATTTTGTCATGTTAACGCACTTTGAAAATGTAATACAGTTCTTATTTGTAAAAAAATTAATAATATTTCCAAGTAGAGTTGTAACTTTTGCAAATTTTATCAAAAATGGAAAATGTATTGCAGTTTTTATTAAAATTTTAATTAAATTTGACATAAAAGTTTTAAATTTGCAAAGTGTAACAACATTTGTGAATGTTTTGGGAAGGTAGGCTCCCTCCTGTCCCCCCCCCCTTAGCTAGTCCCCCTTTGGATATCTCAACCTTGGTTTATCAACAGCATTCTATTAATTACAACAATAGAATCAACAGTATTCTATTATTTAATATGAAAAGTATAAAGCAACTGATAAATGATTTTTAAATAAATAAAAAGAAAATTATTAAAAAATTTAAATTGTATCAGTCAACCTACCAACTTTGTTTACAAACAAAGTGCAACCAATAACAGATAAGCACAAAATGCACAATCACGTGATCAAATCGCCCAGCAGTTTTACGCGCGTAACGCGCGTCAGCTTTTAGCAGGGTTGGATGTCTTATTTTAAATGCTGATCGGGCTTAATTACATGAAATAGGTCACGTGATACTTTTGCGGAATACTTTTAATTTTATTTGAGTGGTCGCAGGTATGTATTTCTGTTACGAAAATCATGTTTTGAAAGGATAAGAGATATGGTATTTGTATTTACCAATTCTGAACCATAAAAATAATATAATAATTGAATAACTTTAAAATTCTCTTCATCGATAGCACCTACTCCAAGCAGAATCTTCTGAGCGCGCGCACACAAAAAAAGCGTCTTTTGAACACGGCCTTAAAGTCAAGGACATTCCAAACTACGCGCCTGTATTGTAACCCTTCGGAGGAGGAGGAGTGTAATTTGTTACGTCATAGACAGCCGACGTCAATGCTGTCAGTTGTCTCACGTCTTCTCTTAAACCAATATGTAAATAAATTCTGTTATTGTTTTTAACTATCGGCTACGTTTATTTTTTCCCGGCCTTTGTGATTATTTTAAGTAATATTCGTAATAATGGCATCCCGTGCTTTGGATGCATGTTAATTAGAGCACATTCACGTTTAATTTTGCCTATAGTTTAAGTTTTAGTAAGTTTTAAAAATGGATTTAGATGTTATTAGACAACAAAGGAAATAAGCAAGAACGTTATTTAAAAAGACTGCTAATAAATTGCAAGAATTATTAAATGAAGAAGATCCTAATAGAGACGATGTAGAAATACAGTTAGATCAATTGAAAGAGAAAATGTAAAACATTACGAACAATAGATGAAAAATTTTTAGAAGTGCTTTAAAAACAAAAGTATTCGCAAGAAGAGTTCGACAAAAAGTTTGAAGCAGCGCAAAAATACTATGATAAGATATCTCATTTCAAAGTCAAATGCAAGAAGATAAAATCGAAGCTTAATTCAGATAACGCAAGTGATGTTCATAGGCGTAGAATTGTATGGGCCCATGGGGCTCGGGCCCCTCCAATAATCTTTTTCAAATGGGCTGGTTTTTTTTTTTTTTTTTTTTTTTTGCGTCAACCAATTCAGAGAAAAGTCACAAATTTTGGAATTTGTAATAATTTATAGAATTTTTCTGGATATATTTTTTTCCGGAGAAAATTTTATTTCCCTAAATTCGTTGTTTATTTTTATTCTTTATAAACGACTAAACACGAAACAACACAAGATAACATTTACTATAGTGTATGGGCACTTCCGTCTCCCAGAATTTTTTTTTTTCTTTCTTTCTTTTTTGGACAGTGAGTGGGCATAGTTTCTAGGAAAAGTAACTTTTTGTGTTTCTGACGTCCTGCAGAGGGGGCAATAAATTAACACGTCGTTACGTTAAAAACGTAAACGACGAGTCCAACACGATCAAATTACAAAACCATAGATAAGATGCTTGCCTTTCCCCAAACATACAAAGAATGGGCCTTCCGGCCTTATAAAGGTCTTAATTTAGGAGCTCCAAAGAACATGGGAGGTGTGGGGAAATATAGAGGGGCTAGTTTTTTTGAAGTGGATGACCAAGCAAAACAATCAGTAGTGTCTGAAGACAACGAATGCGGATGGGAATTTTTTTTTCTTTTTTACTCAAGTCAGGCATAAAGTATAAAATTTGTATATAAATGCAAACTGCAGATGGAGAAACAGCTATTAAAGTTATCTAAAGGTACTCAGCAGTTTCTTGCAGTAATAGGGTGATTCCCAAGGATCAAGTAGTTCCAATAAATAGTAAGTAATCAAATGTTGCTACTTTTTATTTTAAAGAATTTATTTTTGAGTTACCTTAAGTTATCCGATTAAAAGTCTGCACAGACCTGGGCCGGGCCCGAAACTCGAATTCAGGCCAGTTTCCTTTCATTGACCGCAATCTGGTAAAGTCAGGGTCTACCCGCCCCCCTCCCTCCACACAAACTCAACTCCTAAGCCTGAACATTTTTTTAAAATCATATTAATCTGAAATTTGATTAATTATTATCGTTTTGATGTTCACATTAGAAATCTGACCAGACTCGCAAACCGATTTCCATTACTGACATTTGGGCCGGGCCGGGTTTAGTCATTAATCTTTTTGGGCCGGGCTGGGTTCGGGCTTTATTTTTTTCCTGGAGTATCGGCCCGGGTCTAACTTATTTTTCTAACTACTAAACTAAACTTTGCATATTTAATATTTTTACACCGTTGCGTAGGAAAAAAATGCACTTTTAAACGAAATTTGTTTGTCACTTTGTCACTATTTGTTTTTAAATTATTATTTTAAAGTTTTTATTACTTTTTTGTCATGGTGTCATCAGAAGTATTCCATTTTTGGACATTAAATATGGACTAATCAGAAAACGAAAAAAATAAAATAAGTTGCGTAATTCAACCAAATAAAGATTCAGATATACTTCAGATTTCCCAGTTCTCTACTGAGGACAAAAACTATTTTCCAAATAGTTAAAAATAAATCCCATTTTTTTACGGTAAAATATTACCCAGTCCTGTTGCAGATTTCCTGCACTAAAAATAGCAAGACGGGATTTTTAGTAGCTGAAAAATTTGAAATTTCATAGAATTTGAAATATCCTGAATAGATAATTTTTTGTGAAAGAACAGGGTTTATTTTAATGTCCTTCTTTGACTCTGGAATTTTTTTTTTTTTTTTTTTTTTTTGAAATACAAGTTAAAGGATGAGAGTGGCGTGCTATATATATATGTCTTTTTGAAAAAAAAAAAAAAAATGCCTTATCTAAAATCTATTCACAACTTGTATACTTTTGTGATTAGAAGAAATATGCTTCTAGCATCAGAGGAACAGGAGTTTCCATTATATCTATTTTAAATAATCCGATATACATATTTTTTTCACCATCCACTTTTTCACTATTCAGATTGTTTTGTAACCAGTCATGGTTTTTAGAGTTGTACAGAATATTTTACTAGTACGTGTGTGTTCCTTAAGGCTACCGTTCCGTTTGGCGAAGACACTTGCGAGCTAATGTTAAATCTGATTGATTTTTTATTATTTATTTATTTATTTTGGAATATCTCGTTTGCATTTCGGTATTTTAAAATTTTTTTTTTCATTGGATAGCTGTCTATATTCAGCTTTTTTTTTTTTTTTTTTTTTTTTTTTTTTTTTTACTTTTCCAATTTTGCCTGCGGATTTTTTTTAATGAAGTTATTTACATTTTCGGACCTCACGTAACATTTTCGGTTTCGAAAGGGAAAACCTGATCATAAAAAAACTGCAATAAAGTATAGGGATCGACCCCAGCTATCCAATTCAATACAAATATATATATGTGTGTGTATGCGTGTGTTTAGAGATACCAAAATACAAATGAAATATTTAAAAATCTTCCCATAGCTTTAAAGTAGACAGCTTAAGGTGTTCTTAAATCAAAAAGGGAAACTTTGTGACACATGCATTAATTTATTTTTGTTCGGAAATGCATGAAAATAGCAGGTGTTGTTATTCAGAAACTGTCTAATTGCACTCATTCTTTTGTTTTTTAAAAAAACACAATAGATTTTTCATAACAAGCCTATAAAGTTGACACTTTGAGCCTATTTCACGACGAAAGCAGAAAAACCGGTCGAAAAGGAGGAGAAAAACGGGTGATTGCGTCATCGAAATAGCTTATAACTCGATAAGTAATTTAATTATCATAAAATGGAAAAACAAGTTCAAAGATAAAAATCGCTTTCATAGTCAGGCATTAAAATTTTATAACTTTCTGTTAAAAAATGTATTTGTAAATGTGTCAAAATGTTTTTCGCTTGTTGAGCGGATCAGTTGAGAACACCCTTAAGGCTACACGGGGCGGATAATTCAAATATCTCACTGAAAATAACATATGACTGTTTTATTATTATTATTATTATTATTATTATTATTATTATTATTATTTTGTGTATGGGAGTTTTTCAGCGAAACAGATACCTCCATTCACCTCACGTATCATGTATAACTATCAAAACTCAATTTTCACCCATCAGAAAGTACACCTTTGATGCTGAAAAACTGCATTTAAATTTGCTTCCTTAAATTTTAAGAATTAAATAAAATGGTATTAACTTTAAATTTAATGCTGTACCATAAAATCTATAAATTTTATAGCCTTAAAAAAAATTACAATATTTTGGCATCGAATGTCCCCGGAATCAGCTGAAAATTTAAAATCTTATTCCTTATATATTTTTACATTTTTTAACACAGGGGTTTCTTGTAATTGGTTGTAACTATAATTTTATGATTTTTGAATGTTAAAAATCTTTACCATTTTTATGGAAACTTATCTAGAAGAGCATTTTCTTGCAATTGTTGCAGAAACCTACCACGATTTTTTTTTCTTAAAAATTAGTGGTGTACAAAAAACGGACCAATAAGAGTCCTGAAACTACTTTAAAAATTTTAATTAAAAAATTCATTACAAATACAAAACTTCAAATTACAAAAAGCTTGTGTTAAACTACGTATATATGAGAGAAAAACGTGTGTTCAAAATTTCAAAGATGTATATTGCATAGGTTATGATATAAAAATTTATTTAGACAAATAAATAAATAAATAAGTAAATAAATAAAGATTTTTAAAAAGTCAAATGAGGTCTGATATGTTATTATAATAAATAAATTTAATTCTAATATCATCAATATGTTTAATGCATTCCACTATCATAGAAAGGGGTGTCTTGGCTTCATTTTTCAAGAAAAGTGTCTTCAATCTTCAATCTTTCTTTTGCATTTTTATCAATGAAAAAAAGTAAAACTCTAAAGTTAAAAAAAGGTTCAAATTCTGTTAAGTAGGGGGAAGTGAGGTACATTGATACAGCTTTTTTCTAAAAATTTTTTTGGTGTCTAGAAAACAGAACTGTCAAGTTATTTTTCTATGTGATGTCAGCAAAACTTGTGTAGTGTGTTATAAAAATGTACAATCATTGTTTTCTATATTATTTTTGCATGTAATTTTAAAAATATCAAAAAAAGTAATTTGTATCAATGTGCCCCATCCCCGGGGCAGATTGGTACACTTTGATACGTCTGGGAAAAATGGAGACAAAATAACACCAATGCATATTTTTCATAAAAAAATAGTTAGCAAACCATTTTATATTGTACTATTGTATTGTATTCACTATATGTTGGGTAAGTTCGTACGTCTTCTCTTTGCAAAAATACTATAAAATGTTCTATTATAAAGAAATTAAAGTTATTTCACTTGAATAAAAACTAATATTAAAAATTTTTAGCGAAAAATGGTTGGATTAAGGAGTGCATTGTAAAAAAATAATAATAAAAGGTAATGAAAAAATGAGCTAGAAAAAGATTTAGGTTGTATCAATGTGCCCCGACAAAGACTGTATCAATGTGCCCCATACAGCCATTTTGAATAAAATTTGAGTCTCAAATCCAATACTTCATAATTTACCTAACAAAAAAGAATCAGAAACTGATAAAGAGTAGTTTTACTTGCCAGAGAGAGTATTTTTTTCGGTTGAAAATACTGTAACAGTTTTATAATACCATTTCAATTGTACAACTCAAATTTACTTTTGACCTACAAAAACAATTAATCGCTCATCCCATTTCAACAAACTGGATCATTCCAAAACTTTCTGTATATAGTTGAGTGCACTAGTGAAACTTCCTGTGATGACCCTGTGTGCAGTACAGAGGGTGTATCAATGTACCCCATGTATCAATGTCTCCATCTTCCCCCTAATGTAATTTTTTGTTTAAATTTCCTCACATAAGTTAACAAAGGGTTCAGAGATTCGGGCTTCACTGAAGAATCTCTTTAAATTCTGTTATAAAAAGGCACAATATTTTTTACATTCAATATTCAACCTTTTTATTTATTTATATGTAAGGGTGTATCTAAACTACTGGGCAAAACTTTAAGGGGGTGATAGTACAGATAAAGCCAAATAATATTAAATGAGAAACTAAGGGTCCCAAATGTCTTCCGAAGGAGATATGCGCCATCAAAGTTTAGGGTCCAAAATTTGAAATGATTGTAAAAAACGGAAAAATTGGTCTATTCGTTTGCGGTTTTCACGAAAACTATTCTTTATGTCAGTATTGTCTTGAAAATAAATTATAAAGATAAATTTCAAAAAATGCCGATAGAAGGCGCTTTAGACTTTGGAATAACGAACAACTATTTTTTACCGTTGTTTTTTGCATCTGATTAAATTTTTTTAGAAGTTTAGACTTAAACTTAAATTTTGAGCTCAAAATCTGTGGTTAAATACTGCAAACTGAACTGTGTTCAATGGGAGTGGGTAGGTTCAAATTTTAAATGATTATAAAAAACAGAAAAATTGGTCAATTGATTTGCGGTTTTCACTAAAATTATACCTTATATCAGTATTGCCTTGAAAATAAATTATACAGAATAATTTCAAAAAATGACGATAGAGGGCGTTTTAGACTTTGGAGTAACATACAACTATTTTTTACCGTTATTTTTTGCATCTCATTAAACTTTTTAGAAGCTTAGACATAAACTTAAATTTTGAGCTGAAAATCTGAATCGTTGAGAGTGGTTAAGTAGCGCAAAATAAACTGTGTTCAATGGGGGTGGGGAGGTTCAAATTTCAAATGATTATAAAAAACGGAAAAATTGGTCGATTCGTTTGCGGTTTTCTCTAAAACCATTCTTTATGTCAGTATTTCCTAAAAAATAAATTTTAAAGATAAATTTCAAAAACTTCCGTTAGAGGGCGCCTTAAAATTTAGAATAACCAACAACTATTTTCAGCCTTTTTTTTTTTTTTTAAATCTAAATAAGTGTTTTAAAAGCTTAGACTTAAATTTTGAGCTCAAAATCTGAATCGTTGTGAGTAATTAAATAACGAAAAATTGAACTCTGTTCGCAGGGGGGGAGGGGGGCAGGGTAGCATTTCAACTCCTGAACACAGTTCAGTTTGCGCTTCTTAACCCCTTCCAATGATTCAGAATTTAATTTTAAAATTTAAGTCTAAGCCTTTGCAAGCATTCAATTAGATACAAAAAAGCAACAGTTAAAAATTGTTTTTGGTTACTCTAAAGGTTAAGGCGCCCTCAAACGGAATTTTTTGAAATTTATCTTTAAAATTTATTTTCAAGGAAATACTGACATAAAGAATGGTTTTAGAGAAAACCGCAAACGTATCGGCCAATTTTTCCGTTTTGTATAATCATTTGAAGTTTGAACCTTCCCACCCCATTGAACACAGTTCAGTTAGCGCTACTTAACCACTCTCAACGATTCAGATTTTCAGCACAAAATTTAAGTTTAAGTTTAAACTTCAAAATTTTAATGAGATGCAAAAAATAACGGTAAAAAATAGTTGTACGTTACTCCGAAGTCAAAAACGCCCTCTATCGACATTTTTTGAAATTATTCTGTATAATTTATTTTCAAGGCAATACTGACATAAAGAATAGTTTTAGTGAAAACTGCAGATAAATTGACGAATTATTCTGTTTTCTATAATCATTTGAAATTTGAACCTACCCACTTCCATTGAACACAGTTCAGTTTGCGCTACTTAACCACAGATTTTGAGCTAAAAATTTAAGTTTATGTCTAAACTTCTAAAAAAATTTAATCAGATGCAAAAAACAACGGTAAAAAATACGTTCGTTACTCCAAAGTCTAAAGCGCCCTCTATCGTTATTTTTTTAATGTATTTTTATAATTTATTTTCAAGACAACAACTGACGTAAAGAATAGTTTTCCTGAAAACCACAAACTAATCGACCAATTTTCCCGTTTTATTATAATCATTTAAAATTTTGGACCCTAAACTTTGATGGCGAATATCTCCTTCGGAAGACGTTTGGTACCCTTAGTTTCCCATTTAATATTATTTGTCTTTATCTGTACTATCACCCCTTAAAGTTTTGCCCAATAGTTTAGATACACCCTATATATTTATTTTATTCAATAATAGTTTTGTTCATACGGATAAAATGATTCTCAATTAATATTGTAGGTTTACTTATCTTGCTATATTTAGCTTCATGAGTAGACTGCGCTGTTTTTCAAATTTGATTTAGATAATTTTATATAACCGTATTAAAAAAAAAAAAAAAAACACTTTATTTAAATTTTAATTATCGGATAGCTTCAGACGAATTTCCAACTTCTAAAATGATTCCAGGTGACCGTAAACATTTCTACATTATAAATTTTCAATACAATGATTTGTTAATCAATATCTTAACAAGTAAGAAAAATCATGCGTCAGGCATAGATTATGAAATACTTTCCAACACTTCCTTAAATCTTTAACAAAATTTCGTTATTTAAGGAAATAAGGTGTTACTGTCCATAACCAAATATGCATTCCGATACTTTTGAACAGCCCTGTATTTGATCTGTTAGTTGATATATGTACTATATAATGTGGAAATTTAGTTGAGCAAGAAAACGCCTAACTAGTTCAAATTTCCCTTTTAACAATTTGTACTAATAGATCGAAACATACTTGCAGGGCCGGCGCCAGGAGTGAGGCAAGTGAGGCAGCCGCCTCAGGGCGCACCGTAAAAGGGCGGCATTTGTCTCGCATATTAGTACAGTAAAATAAACCAAAATATGAGTAAATCCATAAACTGATGTCCATTCACGAAAATTTGGAAAAAGTTTTTTTTTTTTTTTTACACTAAAAATGAAGATTCGATGGCATCCCCCCCCCCCCCCCCCAAAAAAAAAAAAAAAAAAAAAAAAAAAAAAAATTGTAATTTAAGAAATTACCCCAACCATTTGAAAAATGTTTCACTCGATACATTCATCTATCATTTTAAGCTAAATACCAGTTGTTTTATTGTGTATTATCCGTGTCACTGCTATAAATGACTTTATACATGCTGCAATTTGAAGGTACGGTTCGTTTAAGTTATATCACTCTATTGTCGCCAAGCATAAAAGTTGGCGACGAAAGAAACATTTCAAACTATTTAACATTGTTGGTGCAAAAGTAATCATTATTAAAATACAGCTTTGGCATATACTGTTATACTTGTAAGACTTTGGCATATATTGTTTGATTTTACAGAGCAGAATTTTGGTGATGGAGGTTTTAAACCAAAATCGATCGCAGCACATGCATCTGTGAATGGGTCCATCAGACATCGAATCAAAAAAGTTTTTTCCCAGTTTTTCCCAAGCCGATTGCTTTTTAGTTTTCTTTTTAGGTGGTGGAAAATCAAGAGTAATAGCTATAACATTTTCCGGCTTGTTAGAATCACTATTGGCACTCAAATTTTCCTGGTTAGAACCGACCGATAGTAAAACGCCATGGCTAGTGGATTGGTCGCCCTGGCGACATGATGTTTTACAATTAATCGGTTCGGCATTAAATTGCTTCCTTTTTCGTGATCGCCTTTCAACACGTAATTGGTTTTCAGCGGCTCAATAATCTTTTGATTTTATCATTTTCTGCATTGAAAGACGTTTTTGCGCCAAACCAAATACAGTATTACTCAGTTATCCCGTCGACCAATTTCGCCAAATGATACGAATCGCCAAACTAATAAGCAACTTATACATGTTGACTAAATTTTTATTTTAAATAGCAAAAGAAGAAATAAAAATCACTTTATGATTGTTTAAGTACGCGTATTGTGTTTAATATCATTGAATGCGATATTCACGTTCATTCATTTCTTTGGCTTCGGCTTTTTCCGTATCTGTTAATTTCCGTCTACCCATTTTTAAATTTGTTAGTTATCTCCTTTATTACAATGATTTTAACCATTTTAATTTACTATTCAAATAAAAATTCTTCTAAAAGTAAAGAATTTAATTTAAATTCAAATAAAAACTCTTCTAAAAGTAAAGAAATTAATTTAAATTCAAAAGTGACCACATCATTCAAAAGTGGTAACATCATTCAAAAGTGGTAACATCATCGGGTCCATTCTCCCGAAAACAACAACCATTTTTCAAATGGTTAAAAAAAAAAAAAAAAAAAAACTGTTTTACCATGTTTAGGGAGGAGGGGGAGGGGGCACGTTTTTACTCTGGTAAATATTTTTTTTTTTTTTTTTTTTTTCTGTAGCTAAAGGGTAGTTTCGTTTTGATATGTATTTTTTAATTCGAATTGAATGATACTTCCGAAAGTCGATACAGATATACATTACAAAGTTATGCAGGTTTTATGAATACAAAGTCATGAATGGTTCTATCAATAAAAAAATATGAATACACAGATATTTTAACAACTTTACTAACCTTGAAGGAATTTGATGATTCTGATATTGATCATTTCTGCTTTGAGGACATTTAAAAAGCTTGATATTATTTGATATGATTCAAAGAACAAGTTTTGAACGCAAAATAAGTATGTCAAAACTGTGCTCAACTATTAAACATAACTTTCAACATAGTATATTTATAAAACCTACCACAACTTTTATAAAGAATGATATTATGGACTTGTGAATGATGTTATCTTATCCGGAATTTGAAAATACATAACAATATAATACCCACTTCACCTAATTTAAAAAAGTTTAAATATCCCCATCCCTCGATGTACCTCCCCCCCCCCCACAAAAAAAAATAAAAAAAAATAGCAGGTGTAAGGTGTAAGGTGTATTTTTGTCGGCCGATTATCTACGCTATGGGATATAGGCCCTTTAATAATGGGGTGGGTTGCCCTCCGTGGGGGTCTTTCTAAGGGAACCTAACCCGTATTTACGCAAGGTTCGAAGAAAACCACGGAAAACTTCGAACGGTTAGGCCGACGGTCGCTATTGGGTTCGAACCCAGCACCTACCGTCTACCAGTTTGGAGGTTAGAACCTCGCGGCCACTGGTGGGGCAAAAAAAAAAAAAAAAAAAAAAAAAAAAAAAAATAGCAAGGTAAAGTTTTATTTTGGGGGCACTGATCGGATTTTTATGTCTAGTGACAAAAAATTTTCTTTCCCAATTGGGAAATGGCCATTAGTAATTACTATAAAAATCTGTTTTATTTTAATAAAGAATAATTTTTGTCATTTTATTCGTAAAACGTGCCGTAACTTTGAAAAAATTTGTCACATTGACTTGCAAATGGTATCGTTCGATTTAGAATTTGAAAAATTCACATGAACCGATAACCCATTTGACGTACTTAAAAAAAGCTTTTTTCTCCCCCTCCGAAGGTTAAAAAAACCTCCATTTACTTCTTAAAACATCGTAAACGTTTTTGGGGGGGAGGGGGGGAATTCCTGGTATTTTCATTTCTAATGCCAAAATAAAGTTCTTTCTAAATTTTTGTAATTGGCCTTCTATTATGTTTTAATATTTAAAAAAAAAAATCTTTTTTTTCTGTAATGTATGATACGAATTCTGTAATCTATAATATGAAATTAATACCATAAAAATTTACCTGCTAAGTCGGAAACTTGTCTAAAACGGAAATTTTCTTGGTTCCTTGCAATTTCATCTTAGAAATTATTACTATTTTTGTATCCATCATGAAATAATTAGTTTCTTGTTTCAAGGGGGGGGACCCCCTCTCTCCGCCGCTAACTGAGCCCCTCCAATAATTTTGAAAACTCTACGCCTATGGTGATGTTTCATCTTCATCTCCAGTCGTGTGGAAGGTTACGAAACAAAAACTGCCAGAAAGAGAACTAGTTAAATTTGACGGGAACCCAAGAAATTGGCTTAGTTTTTGGACGAAATTTAGTAAAATAAATGAAGACGCTGGAATAGATGTCCGAGATAAGTTTTAATGCTTGATATCGTCGACTAAACCAGAACGGCAGCCCGAGAAGTTATGGAAAGTTTTCCGGCAACAGAAGCGAATTACGGAAAGGCATTGGATTTTTTAAAGGAATGTTTCGGCAAGGAAAATGTACTCATCAAATTTACGTCAGAGAATTATTAAAATTAGTAATTACAGATAAAAAGAAAGTTAATTTGTTGACACTATATGATAAGTTACAAACCCAGTTACGTGCCTTGGAATCTCTAGGAATAACTCAAGATAAATTTTCGTATATGCTCCTTCCGCTGATTGAATCAGCCCTCCCCGACTATTTAATTAAAATTCGGGAACGTCAAAGGAACACAGGTGCTGAAACAGTAAGAGTGATTTAGACTTATTAATGCAATTCGTCAAAAATGAAGTAGAGACTGAATTTAGACTAAAAATCACGCGAGATGCTTTAAATTCTGAAAAAATTCCTGTTATAAAAAGTAAGTATCCTGATAATAAAAACATTATTCCAACTGCTCATGAATTACTAAATGCAAATAGTAATAACTTTCAGGTAAGTGCACCTAAATTTAAGAAATTTGATTGTATTTTCTGTAATAAGTTTCACAATTCTGAAAATTGTAATGATGCTTTATCTATGAGTTTGGATTCTAAAAGAGATATTATTAAGAAAAAGAATGCTTGTTTTGTTTGTTTAAAGCGATTTCATATGGCTAATCAGTGTAAATCAAAACATAGATGCCCCATTTGCAAAAATCGCCAATTTGTAATTTTAGATCCGGATTTAACTTTTAACAAAATTGATAATATCTCAAATGGAGATAAAAGTGAAAACAAAACAAGCACACTAAATAATTACATTAAGATTTCAGATGTAGTTTTGCAAACTTTAATTGTAAAAATTAAGAATGGTTCTAAAGAAATGTTTATCCGTAGTATCTATGATTGTGGTAGTATGAAATCTTATATATATAGTATTAAAAAATGCTCTGACGAACACCAAAAAAGGTTAATATGTTTTAAAGTATGAAAAAGTGTTTGACAAGACCTTCTAATTGAGAATGAGAAAGGACAAGGGGCTTCTTGGCTGCAATTCACTGTCAATGCTGAATTTGAAAAAAATCATATTTGCGCTTTTTCCATATAAAAGAAATTTGCGTAAAACTTTCTATCTTTACTTTTTAGTAAAACTTTCAATCGTGCTTTACATGTTAACTGCATTGTTGACTCTGCACTGCAACTGCACTACAAATCAGTTTTCTGTGCTGTTTTACACTGCGATAGTTTATGGTGGGACTGCGTGAATGTGATACGCTGCAGGCAGTGTTGAATGCAGGAGGTGGGCGGGAGGACATTCCCTCCCCAGGTATCAAATGCTCCCCTTCCCAATAAAATTTGAGATTTTGTGTTTTTAATGTTAAAAAAAGTATAATCCCCTTAGAACTCTGTTGTATCCCAGAAGCCACAGAAAACCCTCCCGGAGAAAAATGTCTGAATTCAACACTGGCTGCGGCAACTATGGTTTTTGGCCCTATTTTGCTTTACATTCATGTTTAATCACGCTGTGTCTTTTCTAATTATGCCTTTACACTACACAATTTTATCGTAACAGTGGCTGATTTCTTTTATATGGAAAAACCCCAAATATGATTTTTTCAAATTTGGCATTGACAGTGAATTGCAGCCAAGAAGGGACCCCTTGTCCTTTCTCATTCTCAATTAGAAGGTCTTGTCAAACACTTTTTCATACTTTAAAACATATTAACCTTTTTTGGTGCTCGTCAGAGCATTTTTTAATACTAGTCATTTAAATTTTTTGATAATTATATAGTGAATATAAGAAAACCTCAGTTGCTTTTAAATATTCCCAGAACTTTTTCTTATTTCGCTCAACATTGAACTATTTAATCAATGGACAAAAAACGTGAAAAAACGAAATTAATTTTAATTTATTCGTACAGAAATTGGCAGATTCAATTAATTTTAGGTAATACATATTTTGTAGAAAAATAATGCGAATAGAAATTTTTATTATTTTTGCATAAGATTCGTGGCATTCTTATCTACTTCTTTTAAAAATCAGATGTTATAAATATGAAATATTTCCGCCATTAGCGCGATTTTTGTGATCATGGCACCCAAAGGTCTCTAAACATAATTTTATAGTCAATGCACATAAAAACGAATTTTCCCATTTAAATTAAAAAAAAAAAAAAAAAAAAAGTAAAATATTTTTATTTTTCTTTCCTGATATCTATTGGAATAGCTTATTCCAATTATTGAATAATATTCTAGGACATTTTCAGGGAAATTATAGGTTAAATTATCTTCCTTGGAGAAAATCGCTCGAAATACAGCCTTATTAGATTTGCGTCAAACCAAGGATGAAAATATACTGAAAATTCATTTCTAGTATTAATTGTAAAATTGACATTGAAATCACCAACTGTAATTAAATTTTTATATAATATACAGTGGAACCTCAGTTCACCATCATAATCCATTCTTGTATCTGACTTTCTGCATGTGATATAAATTTTTTGGGCGCTCTATCTCAAGAACTAATGCATGGGATTAAAAAAAATTATATTCAGGTAATCCCAGATATAAATGGATGCTGTTTACATTTTGATTTAAATCGTTCAACAGATGGCTTAACCGTGTTGCATTTTTCATTATTTTCGCAATAGTTCTACCTCGAGAATTAACGCACGGATTTTAATCAAACTTCAAATTCAGTTAATCTTTATATGAATTGGCTTTGTTTACGTTTTGGTTTCAATAACCAAACACATGGCGGTGCTATGCTGAATTTTTCTGATTACCACGATATCCCTATCGTAGGAATTAATGCACAAAATTCACTTGAGATTTAGGCACACTTTGATTTATATTATTGCTCATTGCGTGTTTTGGGTATATCTCCCAACAAATGTCGCATGTATGCTGTATTTTTCTCGATATCCGCAACCGTCCTATTTCAAAAACTTATGTTCGAAATTTCATGTCTTTAGAATCCTCACGGTGAGCATATGATTGTCATCTGATTTTGGCACTGTAATAATGAATTTTGGCGCATTAAATGCATGAGATAGAAAATAGTTTTAGGGTTGCCACATCCAACTAGTTCTTTATAATCGGAGTAATCGACGGTTTATCTACACCATATTGTTTAGCTATTTTGATTACACTATCATCGTTCTTAAGTTTTGTCACTACTTCTTTTCATAATTGATCAGTAATTCGCTTAAGCTTCTTACTACTGCTATCACTAAACGCTTTTTCATTCTTAGAAGTCATACTAAAGGCTAAAATTTTCGGAAAACTGATTAAAATTAAAACAATAAGTTAAATTTTTTACTGTACTGAAGGTCACAAAGCACTCTGATACATGCACTTTACTCCAAACTTGACATAACAAGAGTTATGTGAGGGTTGCCAACTGAACTATTCGACAGCTTTGGTCGCGAATCGAGTTATCCTACGCCGAAAGAGTAAAATTTTGATCACTAAAGTTGGTCATAAACCGAACTTGTCAAAAACAGAGAAGGCCGTAAACCAAAGTTCCACTGTTTTTTGACCGAAAAGTTTGCAAATATGGCATTATTTATATATTCAGTGGCGATGATCATTATGCAACTTGGCGATTTAGCCGATTAAATTTGCGATTTTAAAGTAGCGTTTGATAATAACAGAAAATTGAGAATTTCTATTAGAAAAATTAGGATAATTACTATAATTTTTATGCACGGTTTTAAGTAAACTCGGATTTTTTTTCCATAATTTTAAATTTAGTACATTTGGAAATGGAAGGGAGAGGGAAAGTATATCTTTGCAATGCTTTTTCGACAATATCTCAAGCAAAAATACTTTTAAATGCCAATAATTGCTGATCGTAAATGTTACATTCACTTCACACCATCATAAAAGTTTTTTGCATCACCATGTGTTTTTTCATTTGATACTTTCTTGGCAACGATGCCATATATGCACGACATTGTGCGATATTCTTCTGACGCCAATTTCGCAAAAGCTTAGTTTTCAAACTTCAATTACATACATATATATTAAAGTACTACTTAGTTATCCCGTCCACCAATTTCGCCAAACTATGCAAATTGCCAAACTCATAGCGAAATTATACATATAGACATAATTTTCATTTTAAATAACACAAAAAAATAATTTGTAGAATCTTAGTAAAAAATACAAATAAAAAGTCGAAATAAAAATCCCTTAACCTTCCTACTCGGAATGGGTCTAATCGACCCAGTCCTATAATGCGTTTCATTCGATTCAAACCAGAAATTTTTTTATAAAGTAAATTAAATAAATAACACAAAGATTTAAGTTAAATAAGTATTTTAAATGGATTTAAATAAAAATTCTGGTGAGAAATATTTTAATCAAGTTTGAGTAAAATTTCAACAGGGTAGGAAGGTTAATGACGTTTTAAACACGTGCATCGTATTTAATGTCATTGGATATGACATTCACGATCATCCATTATTGGCATATAATATTATAGTTTGGCGATGGTTTTTTGGTCGACGGGATAACCAGGTAGTACCTGTATTAACTATTTTCTATTATTTTCAAAAGGAAATAATAATCAATAAAAACCGGTGATAATTGATTAGATTACCCCTTCGACCAAAACATTATCGCCAAATTATAAAATTAAATGCCAATAACGGATTATCATAAATGTTACATTCAGTTTGCACTAAATAGGTTACCCATGTTTGTTATGCCATAATGTGATTTTGAATTAAACTTTTTATTTGTACTTTTATTGATGTTTTACTAATTTATTTCTTCTTTCGTTATTTAAAATAAAAATTATGCCAATATGAATTACATGGTGAATGAATTGATTATTTGTACAATTTGGCAAAATTGATCGACGGGATAATCAAGTAATATTGAAAAGTTTAATTAATAACTACAGAATGAAATGATTTATAAAATTTAATAAAATTAAATAAAAGTATATATATATATTTTAATAAACATTAGCCCGGTTATCATATCAGACAAAATAACAAAATTTTCGTGCCAATTAGGTACCCTAATGCGTATTTGACATCACATCCCTATTTAAAATCAATTGAATGCTATTTAAGATATGGACAGAATATGAAGTTTTTTTTTTTACTCTATATCTTTTCATTATGTAAATTAGGACGTCATATGATCATAATTAAAAAATCTTACATTTAGTTCCTGAAAAGAAATTTTGGTTTTCCCTGATACTTTTTTCCGATGTACTTGTTTTTTCCCATTTTTTTCTACTACTAAAATTCCAAATGTTAGGACACTCGAGATAATCATCCATGGTCATATAAAATGCATGTTATTTGAAAATTTAACCATGGATTCGAACAAAAAAATAACACTGCGTTCACAGCTTTATTATTTAAAGAACTGAAACTAAAAGCTTCGCAAAAAAACAAAAAAAAAACAAATAGCCATGTTTTTCAATTGATTTGTTTAATTTGAATGAATTATGATACATACATGACAATTTTTATATTAAATTTTGTGGCAATGAATTAAAAAAAAAACTACAATCGCAATAGCAATAGACAATATTCAATTGGAGGTTTAAGACATAAATTCGATTTTCTCAAAAACCGTCAAACATACAAAGATGAAAAAAAAAAAAAAACTGTTCTAAGTTTTATCAAGACGATAAAAATAAACCAAAAACGAAGTTAATCCATCCATAATAACGTTAGCTATTTGCTTGTTGAATTTTTCGTCTTCATTTTTTCGTTAAAAGTTAAATAAAAAACTATAGTAAACTGCGATAATTTTTTGAATGCTATCATTTTATTCGTCTCGTCTTGTTCTATCTTTTGAAAACAAAATCACTGTCGTTCGTCAACTTGTTCGCCAGAAATTTCAAAAAGACGTTCGCATTTTCTATTTCTGAAACATATTATACCAAACGCTACCGGGTTTGCTATGATACAGATGTTGCTCAGAGTATGAAATTTAAGTGTATTGGTGAAACCAGAATTAAGCAATCTTTATTTGGTGCTGTTGAAACTGTTGAAAATGTATATAAAAATTATTTGATTGAATTAAGTGATATAAATGATAAATATAAATGTAAATTAGAAGTATTAAGTCAGAAACGTATTTGTTCTGAAATTAAGGAAATTCCGTCTGGCCCTTGGGTAAATGAATTGAAGTTACACGGAATTAAAATTAATGATTTAGAAAATATAAATTTAAAGGTTGATAAGGAAATAAAATTATTAATTGGTGCAGACATTGCAGGTAAACTTTTAACTGGAAATATAGTTAATCTTAACCCATTAGTGCCTAGCGTCCCTTTTTAGGGACGCTTCAAAAGGTGCATGTAGCACTGTTTTTGACACCGGTAAAAAAGAACAATAATCTTTATTTTATTTAATTGAAACATTTTCGTAATTAATGAACTAAACTTAATTCTTTTAAAAATAGTGGTGTCAACCGAATAAAATTTGCGCAAAAGGTCGTGGGCACGAATGGGTTAAATGTGGCTTAACCGTGATAAACACGAAATTAGGATGGACTGTCATAGGAAAATTCAATTCTGGCATTAAGCCAAATTCTGAGAGCACTGATTCTCTTATTATTTCTTCTCTGTTAGTAAAAGATCAATGCATTAGCGATCTTTGGAAATTAGATGTTTTGGGAATCACAGAACCTCCAATTAGTAAAACGAAAGCAGAATTACAGGAAGATACGCAAAGATATTTTGAAGAGACTGTTAATGTAAATAGTGAAGGACGGTACGAAATCGCGTTACCTTGGGTTTTGGATAACATGCTTTTACCAAATAATAAAATAAATGCGTAAAAATCTATTTTAACCGCCAAAAGAAAATTAACGAATTTTGGAAAATTTAATGATTATTATGATGTTTTTCAGAATTGGTTAAATCTTGGTATAATTAACAAGACAACGACTGAAAAACTAAGAGGTGTTCATTATTTGCCTCATAGGGCAGTAATAAAAGAAAATGGTATCACAAGCATAAGGCCACTATTTAACGCTAGTTCACATTTACCAGGTTTTCCCTCATTAAATGATTGTTTATCTACGGGTCCAAATCTAACTGAGATGATTCCCTCAATTCTAAACTGTTTCTGTATGAATTACGTAGGTGTTACCGCTGACATTGAAAAAGCTTTCTTGCAGATCGCTATAAGAGAAAAAGACCGAGATTTTTTGCAGTTTGTATGGTTTGATAAAGAAAATCGGGAACAGGTAGAAGTTTATCGTCGCCAAAGGGTAGTTTTTGGCTTTACATGCAGCCCTTATTTATTAGCCGCAACTTTACTGTATCATTTAGATAGGGTTCCAGAAAAATTAAAGAATACTGCAGATATTCTAAAAGTAGCCTTTTCCTTGATAACTGCGTGACAAGTTTAAACTCTGAAATAGAAATGAGAAATTTTTTTGTCGAAGCGAAATTATTTATGTCATTGGGTCATTTTAATTTAAGATGTTGGAAGTCTAACTTGAGTAATGAAATATTTGAGGAGGATTCTTCCACGGAAGAGGATGTTTCCCTATTAGGTCTCATATGGCATACATCTACCGATACATTATCCTTCTATAGTAAAAAAAAACTAGCCTTAAAAGGAATGACTCCTGGAATGATGCTGATGTGGAAGATTTCCGGAACTAACGAATCCGGGTTGTCCACTCCTTCCATGAGTCGAATAGACCAATCAGGAAAGGGCTCCGTCTATGCATCGCCATATGGGTTATCATAAAGAGAGGAAAGGTTACCATCGCTAACAATCGCCAAGTTTGTCGCCAACTTGGCGATATATCGCCAAATTTGGCGACCAAAATTAGTTGTCAAAAGTGACACCAACTTGGCGATAACTGAAATATTTCGCCAAATTTTTAATTTCTTTACAAACCAGTCGTTTGATACATCATTTGAGATGTTTGCAACTGCTTATTCATATAATGGATGTCTTGTATGTTATCCCCCATTCTGCTCCCCAGGGGGGACACATTTTTATTTTCTTTACAACACCAGTCGTGTTACACAAGATTTGAAAGGTCTGCAACTGCTTATTCATATTATGGATGTCTTGTGTGTCACCCCCACACTCTGCTCTCCCCAGGGGGGGGGGGCGGTCACATTTTTAATTTCTTTACAACACCAGTTGAGTGACACATCATTTGAAAGGTCTGCAAATGCTTATTCATATTATGGATGTGTTGTGTGTCATCCCCCACTCTGCCCCCCAGGGGGGCACATTTTTAATTTCTTTACAACACCAGTCGTGTGACATCATTTGAGAGGTCTGCAACTGCTTATTCATACCATGGGTTATTGGCGAGCGCAGCAAGCAGGGGTAGACAATAATTTGGAATCGCGAAGCGATTACGCTGGGGGTTGGCGAGCATAGCGAGCAGGGGGGGCGGGGCCCCCCTAGTCGTGTAAAATTGAACAGGTTTTAAATAAATTATAACCAATCACAAAAAAGAATAGTCCTAGCCATAGCACACCAAGTCTTTGATATTGTGGGCCATACGGCTATTGTTATTTTACCTTGTTATGTTGCCACAAAGTACAGTCAAAATGACGTTTTTGTCCATTTTCCGCTCTTAATATCTTATTTAAGCTATAATACCCCAAAGTTTTTCTTATAGAATATGAAAGTGCACAACTAGGACAAGCTAAATAATATAGTACTACACAGAGAAATTGTTGCTGTTAGTAGATATAACCTGTTAAATATTCAAAATTTCCAAAATCTGCAACATTTAAAGTAGTTTATTTAAAAAAAGCGCCACAGTTGAATGAAAAAAAATATGGCACGCAATAATTGAACATATGTACAAAAACATGGAAAAGAAAAAGAAGTGGGGCCTCGTGATAATTTTAGACAAAAAATGACAAAAATTACAAGAAAAGCAATGTCCACTATCACATTTTTCCCCTAAAAAAAAAAAAAAAAAAAAAAAAAAAAAAAAAAAAAAACTTCAAAATTCTTTTTCGTCTTTCTATGATTTTGCCCTATGAGTAAATGGAATATCCTTTTTTTGTCGCCTCTTGCGAAAGAGAAACGGGATGTTTCATTTTCTCTTAGGGAAAAATGTGATGATAGACATTGCTTTTCTTATAAATTTTGTCATTTTTTTTTACTAAAAAATATCGCGAGGCCCCACTTCTTTTTCTTTTCCATGTTTTTGTGCATATGTTCAACTATTGCGTGACATCTTTTTTTCATTCAACTGTGGCGCTTTTTGGATATATACTTCTTTAAATATTGTAGATTTTGGAAATTTTGAATATTTAACAGGTTATAGCTACTAACAGCAACAATATCTTCGTGCAGTACTATATTATTCAGCTTGTCCTAAGAGTGCACTTTCATATTCTATAAGAAAAACTTTGGGGGTATTATAGTTTAAATAAGATATTAAGAGCGGAAAATGGACAAAAACGTCATTTTGACTGTACTTTGTGGCAACATAACAAGGTAAAATAACAATGCCCCATGAAAACAAATAAATTTTAATAAGCAGGTAGTGTTATACTATAAGTTTAAGCCAAAAGAATTTTTGGATGTTGTTGCTTGCCAGAGATATACCACTCCAAAAATATTGGGATTTCATTTTTCACAAAAATGGCATTCACAAACGTGAACTTCGATATTTTCTATACACTGTAAAAAAAAAAAGGGTCGATCTACTAAAAAAACTTTAGTGATCCTTGTAATTACGAAAAAATTTTTAGTAATCTTAGTCAGTTACAAGAAAATCTGTAAGAATTACTAGAAAAAAAATTAGCAACGAATCGAGTTAATAGTTTTATATTTTTAATAGCTATTACTAAAACTCAGTTGGTGTGGCCTTGATAGCATAGTGGTTACAGTGACGGACTCCAGGCTAAAAGGTCCCGGGTTCGAAACTGACCACCGCCAAATGCGCCCGAATGTATGTAGTGTAAGTACTCGTTAATAAAGGGATTATGAAAATCCTGTCGGAGCATGTAGCAATGTTTGGTGCTGCCTTCTTTTGCGATTTTGCCGAAAATCTTCCGTTTCAGAAGTCTGGATGCAGCTCGAAGGGAGCTCCTGCCCTTCGGGCGCATGTAATGGTTATTAAAAATAACTTTGGAGCTATTACTAAGATTTGCTTGGTGGCTCATACTAAAAATTTTTAAGTTAGTTATACAAAAAATTCTTTTGTTCAGTTTACAAAAGAAATGCTTGTTTCACTTGCAAAAAAAAGTTTGTAATGGTTACTAAAAAATTTTGTGGAATACAAATTTACTAAGAAATTTTTAGTAACCTCTTGAATTTTTTTTTACAGTGTAGGGAAGAGAAAAATTTTTCAGGGCTTCAAAATTGCAGATTAATCATTAAATATGATTTACTTCAACATAAAAAAATATCAAGGCAATTAAAAAATACAACAATGAAAACATCACTTATTTGTCTGAATTTCAAAATAAGGGCTCTTAAGGTAGGAGAAATTGTCCTACTGGAAGATACTGATAAAAAACTTTCCTATTGGAATCTAGCTCGTGTTCTGAAAGTCATACCTGGTAGAGATGGCCAAATTAGACTTGCGCTCATAAAAACAAACAATTCTGAGTTATTACGACCAGTTCAGAGATGATAAAGATTGGAATTGGAAAATCCAATAAAAGAAGCAAATAATGAGGCGACGCCTTTGACCACTAGTAATGGTAGAATTATCAAAAGACCTGTTAGTAAAGTAAATAAAAGTAAAATATTTGAAACGCCAAAATATATTTATTATCTTTTATTATCCGATCCAAATTTTGTCTCAATACAAAGACTAAAATTTTCGAAACTTTGGTTATACAATACAGTGCATTGCATCTATCCAATGTCAAATAGCTAACGAAATTGGTATAAAAGAAAGCGAGTTAATTTGTAAAAAAATATTCTTTACAAAAAAAAAAGAAAAATTCGCGAATAACTATGCTAAGTATTCGTGGATGTTGATAGGCTTTCATTTTTTATTTCGCGAATAATGAAAACTTGCGAATATTAAATCCACGAATATTAAGGGATTGCTATTTATAATTAATTGAAAGCTATTCAAATCTCCATCACAAAAGCATAGCATAGCATTATCACTTGCTGAAAGATAAAACCGAAATTTGATTTTTTATATCTTTTCATAATAAACATCTTATATATGGAATATATGAAATTTGGTACAGTTCCACCCATAGACGACAGTATATAACTATCACGTATTAAGCAGAATGAAAAGCATTATTTAGCCAATATGTACCAAAATCTAAAAAGTGTAAGTTTATGCCCAGATATTCTTAAATATGAAATATCGAGCATTAATTTTTAATCACAGCTCTAACAAAATTAATTCAACACACAGATAAACAAGTATAGATCAAAAAGACAGTTATCTTTCTTTTACTGCGGTTTCAGTCAGTGCAATTTTTAGTTACTGCGATATTTTTTTTTCTTTCGCTCCTTTGATTAGTGCCGGTAGAATTTCAATTAGTGCTCAAAGCAGAAATAGATGATCCTCCCCCCCCTCTTCCTCTCTCATCCCAGACCTCAAATTTTTAAAAATGAAATTCGCAGAAAATGCTGATAAAAAAGTAAAATAATTCTGAGAAGCTTTCCAAAAAACTGGAAATCATTCAGACATATTTGATAGATATAGACTCAAGACATTTGTAGAAGTATAAAAGTATACCGAAGATTAAAAAGTCAAGTTTTGTGTTACTGCAAGATTAATTCGAAAAAAGAAGAAAACATTATGTAATCGTAAAGTTTTCACTTAAATAATTTAAAATGTACGTAAGTTTTAAGTAATGAAATTGAGTAATAATAAGTTTTGAACTAAATTATGCGAATTTTAAAAATTAATCCAGTGTTAAATAAGCTAACATAAATAACTTAAAGAATGGTATCGATGAAAAATGAAAATAAAAATTGACTTTTAAATGTATCTAGATTTAAACTAGCTCACACATTAATTTTAATGGAAGTTCTTGCTTATCAGATAAAATTTTCTTGAAGTTTCAAACGAAGTAAAAAAATCTACTTTCTAACAATAATAGTTTAAAAAACAGTACCATTGTAATGTTATTACATAACCTATTTATGTATATTGGGTTTTCAGAAAGTTGACTGTGGGTACATTGCAGTTTTTTGCATTCAAAAATATGTAATTCAATGAGTACAGTTTCGATTAGTGCAATAATATTGAAAGTTTAATTAATCACACAAGGAGGGATATTTGTAGTGATATTACACCAAGTGCATCTCAAAACGTGTAAATCTATTATTTTAAAAAATATATATAACATTTTCTCCTTATGAATATAGAAAATGATATTTCTTATTGATATGGAAGTAAAAAGATAAAATTATTATTTTAGTTTTCAAATCTACATTTTCTATTTTCTTTTACGTTTCTGAAATATCTTTTCCATAACGATTTTAGAAAATATAACTACATTTTATTTTTCCATAAAAAAAAGTATGCACATGTATGCTATAAAAAAAAACCAGAAACCACTTGCCATTTCTTGTTTTATCCCGGGAAACAATAAGACTTTTTTTTCTTCAAAGATTCCCAAATGGAGATCCAAATCCCAGGGTCATTTATAATTCCGAAAACCTGGAGATTTATTAAGAATTGTCAGAACCGCTTATACTTTCGATAATAAAGATGTATGAATACCATCAATGTATTTTTTGTAACTTTTATTTCATGAAAGGAACGTTAAAACTCCAGATTGCATTAAAAAGGTTATTTTGTTGACAGATTTTATTTAAACTCCAGACTGGCTGAGATTAATAAGTACATTTTTATTTAACAGACACGTCAAACAAACGTGGTTATAGCATTCACTTCTATTTTTTAATACTTTTCGACGTAGTAAAATGTGTTCATGAACTTCGTTTGTCGTATGTGCTCTAACTCTCGTAAATACACTCAGATTGAATGTTATTTTCATGTGTTATTGAAATGTACGACAGAATATTTTTACACACAAAAAAAGCGAAAATATCTGCAAATTTCTCAGTTAAATGCATTTGATTGAGCTTCTTGGTCATCATTTTTTGCACATTTTCCTTATCTTGCATTTAATTCCCTGTCGGGATATCTGTCTTTATTTAAAGATATTTTTATCTTTGTTAAATTTTGTAATTCAAAATATACCTTTTAAAAATTCTTTTGCGATTTTATTAGAAATATCAAAGAAAAAAAAAATCTAATTTAAAGATTTTTTTTAAATTTCAGAATAATTTAGAAAATGAAAAGTCATCTCATGAGATTTAGTGGGTGTTTTTGCCCGCTTAATCATAAAAGACGTTACTTTGTGTTCTATAGCAATAGCTCTTGTAGCTCAGTCAATGAGGTGCTCTTCCATTATCAAGAGATCTCAAGTTCAAACCCCAGGACGTCTAGAAACAAATTGTGTTAAAGTTTAACTATACAGCAGTTCAAGTTTACTTGGAAAATTCAAATTCTTTAAAGATTGGGCAATTAACTAATTTTAAAAAGTAAATTAAATTATTATCATTTAAAATAAATCTACAGAGTTTTTTTGTATTTTTAATGATGTTAATTTACAGAGTCTATTCTAAATTTACCGAATAACTTATCTATTATTCGACAGAATCTTGGTTTTTCTAATCTTATTAATTTTACATAAGACTTAAGATATTGGATTACTTGTAGATTCTCTGTAATTTCACAGAACGTTTTTTAACAATGTACTAAGACATGCTACAAAACGCTTTCTCAGAAATATAGAATAAGCAGAATAATAGTTCGTTCACAGGGACGCACAGAACAATTGCATTCGATTAAGATGTAAAAAGGAAAATCGTGTGTGCTTCATTTAATGATGTTATGATACTTCATAATGAAATTTTGAAAAATCATTAAGGTCCATTAGAACATGTTGTCTTTAGATTATGAAGAGTATCGAATTTATCGAATTATTTACAGCATTAGAGATTATTTATTTACAAAAACTCACACAAAAAATCGGTTAAAGGATCGAAAATTATCGTTAAATTTTGTAATTGCGTTTTTTTTTTAAATTGTGGTATGCATATTTAAATTAATCTAATTTTTAGTATATAAGTGATATGTATTAATACGTATTAATACGAAGTGATATGTATTAATACGGTCGTAGGGCTGCTCAAAATTTTCCTATGCATTATCGGATGCGCCCAGAAGCAGAAACTGTCCAGCACGGCAACAGTCGCTGCAGATTATTTTAAATTTTGCAGATTAATCCACAAATTTAAAAAGGAGCTGAAATTTAATTGAAGTCATTAAATTTATGGTATTTGTTTCATAATTTTATTATAATTTCTTAATAAAGGCAAATTTTGCTTATTTTATGGGATGTTGTTATAAAAGGTTTCGTCTAGCACTTTGGGCTGCAGATAAATTTTAGTATGTCAGTAATGTACAGAAAATTCTGCTTCTGGGGGTCATGCGTAGCACAAGTGGCGCGTTCTTACTATAACGAAGTTTTAAAAATATTCAGATCTTGATGTAATAGTATGCAGTACAGTAGCCGAAATCCTTTGTGTGTCCCTGTAAATACTGTCTGATTTATACTACATAGGAACTAAATTATAGTAAACTTCAACAACGGATATCAATTTATAAAATGTGAAGTAGATTAATATAATTAAAACGCGTCCCAAACACTGTTTCGCCCTCATAAATGTTATTCAATGGAATACTTTTGTGTGGTCGTGTAAATTAATAATAAATATTCTTTGCACAAAAACTGTACAGATTGTATATTTTAGTATATACTTCATAGATGCATCGCAATTTTATTATGTTCGAAAGAGTAACAGTATTACAATGCACTTGAAATTTTTTTCCCTATTGGTCGTAATGTAAAGGAATACTTTTGATTGTCCCTGTAATGAAACTATACATCCGATTTTCATAAAATTTGAAACGACTCGACAAAATTATACAAATATTCTATATTTTAAATTTCAAATGATTCGGATGAGTAGTTTTTGCTCTGTTGTATGCGGACAGTCGGACGGATTGAACGACAACTATAAGCGTTATGTATTTACATAATTACGAACGCACCTAAAAACACTACATTTTATATGAAATTAAATAAATATTATTACATCAGTGGAATGAAAAAGTTAATTCTGTAGCATTTCTGTCCGAAACTATACCGATTTATTATTGTATCATTTTCATAAGCAATATTTCAAACTTTTAAAAAATATATATTTTACGGGAAACTGAAATTGATGTTTTCGATGCATTTAAACAACACCTGGTAGAAAATTGATTTTTATTTGCCATTAAATCCAAAGTGTTCAGTATAAATAAGTTTTTTCGAAGTTAAACGTAGTTCTATTATTATCCAAGATTCGTTTAAAAGAAAAAAATATGGCAGAATTTTAGAAAAGATTACTACTTAATGCACCAAGAATATTTCTGGGGTCATAAACGCGAAACCTTTTAAAATGCACAGTAATGTAATAAGCAAAATAGAATCTATTACGGAAAAAAAACAGAAAGTTAGTTATGATCTTGTATTAATGTGGATATTTTAATAAAAGTGAGATTTTTTTCTTTTTACTGTTTGAAAATACAATTTAAAAACTACTTCTGTTTTTGTGTAAACACATTCGAGAGTTTATAATGTTAATAAATAATAAATAAGATTAAAAAATAAAACACGATTAATGTAATCGTATTAATAAATTAAATATAGGATTTATTTGAATATAGGGGAGACTGGGGAAAATTTTCCTACTTTTCACAATTCTTTTTTTAAAATATTTTTTGAGATCTACATGGTATCACTGTATTTCCTTGATCTTTCTCTACAAACTGGTACAATTATTTTTAAAAAATCTAAATATAGTTTTTAATGGAAGTCTAATAAGCCTCGCCATCTCACGTTGGAAAATGCACCCCTTATGCGGGGCAAGTTTTCCAGCCTGCTAAAACTGTGCAGGGGCGAATTTTCCATCTATAATTTAAATGGTAAAATACAGGTAATAAATCTTGCTTATTAATTAATAAGTATTTTATATTATAAACTAAATGCACAGTAACATAACAGTAATATACAAAACAGTTTTAATGCATTTTACATTTCAAGAAGAAGGTTCAAAATCCTTCCTGGATCGGATTGGATTAATCATCATTGTCTCATTCATCTAATTTCTTTTGAAGCTTTTTTTAGAGAAATCTTTTTATCCAATTTCAGTTGATTGTTAATAAGATAACCAGTCAGTACAGATGACTTCATATTTTTCTTTTCAAACAGTGTTTGCCTCCTCAATGCTGCCTTTGCAAAAGATTCAATTTCTTTTAGTGTAAGCAAAGTTTGTTTGAATGTAGAAGGAACTTCTTCTTTATAAGTAGCTGAGAATGTTCGAGTAGAGCTTAAGAAGCAGCTTCTTTGAAAGTGTTTGCCTACGTTGGATTAGAAAGATTAGATGCTTTCAGTGTTTTTTTTATGGGGGGGGGGGAATCTATTATTAAGAAAACTTTGAAATCTTTTCAAGATTGCTGGTGCTTCCAAAATTTGGTGCTCCAGGACTGGCCTGTCAGAACCATAGAATGGCATTAAGTCAGAGTCTATAAATATTTCAGGATTATGTGGTAAAATTCTGAGAACGTTTAAAAACAGCTATAATATTGATTGGTGTTAACGAGGTCCGTAGCTAAAGGGGTGCTAGAGGCGGCTCATCCCCCCCCCCCCCCTAAAACATTTTGAGCCTTATCTGGAAAAGATCAGTAAATAAATTTATTTTCGAAAATTCAAATGATATTCTGTTCAAAAATCTAATTTAGCTTTGAAGCCCTTTCACAATTTGGCAGAAATACTAAATTGCAGCTAAAATAAGTGTTTCAACCCTTACTCATCCTATTTGCACTCATGAAATTAGCATGATGTTTAATATTACACTAGTTATACACTCGGATTTTTCATCATCCTATTCTTTTCTTAACATAAAATGAAGTTATTACAACAGTACATCAATCATTGTACCTACACTGTGAGTATGCACTAATTTATCTTGCTGCATCAGGGAGTGAGAGATGAAATATGAGTCTCCTCCCCCCCATTTATTAACTTCTAGCTACCGACCTGGTGTTAATGCAAGTGGAGCAGCTCTAAGCACTGCTATTTGAGGGATCCATACACACTGCGATCTCAGTATTGTGTAGCTTATGACTTCAAAGGTATAATTAACATAAAATGGATTAATTGAATGAACCCATTTAAAAAAAGATATTCACATTTAATTTATTATATTTTTGAATTTACCTTGTTTTTTATATTGATAGTTTTATTTAAATGACTAAATGATCAAACGGGTTCATAATATAAATGGTTATTTGGTTGATTTTATTACGCAACAAACGCATCTTTTATGTAATAAGACTAGCTGGCCTTTTGAAACGAGAAACAAGTTAGAAAACATGACGCATATTCTGTTGGAAAACTTGCCTCGTCGTCATATTTGAACTTTAACACTACCTAGACGAATAGTCATGTAGGGGGAACTGGGGCACATTGATACATGGGGCACATTGATACACTCCATCTACTGCTCACAGTGCCATTATAAAAAGTTTCACAACAGCTCCAAAAGGTGATGCTAGTGTACACAACTACATACAGAACGTCTTGGCACTATTCAATAGTTTGATGAAATGGGACGAGGGATTTATTGTTTTTGTAGGTCAAAAGTAAATTTGAGTTGTACAATTGCAACGGTATTATACAACTGTTCCAGTATTTTCAATCGAAAAGAATGCTCTCTCTGGCAAGTAAAGCTACTCTTCATCAGTTCATCATTCTTTATTGTTAGGTAAATTATGAAGTGTTGGATTTGAGATTCATTTTATTCAAAATGGCTGTATGGGGCACATTGATACAGTCTATGTTGGGGCACTTTGATATGTATCAATGTGCCCCATGATAGTTACAGACAACCTAAATCCTTTTCTAGTTCATTTTTCCATTACCTTTTATTATTATTTTTTTTACCATACACTCCTTAATCCAATAATTTTTCGCCAAAAATTTCTAATATTAGTTTTTATTGAAGTGAAATAGCCCTAATTTTTTATATTAGAACATTTTATAGTATTTTTGTATAGTATTATAGTATAATATTAACAGAATTGTACATTTTATAGTATTTTGTATAGTATTATAGTATAGTATTAACAGAAGTCATAAGAATTCACCCAACATCTAGTGCTAGTAGAACTAACAAAAGGAAAGGACGACATCCTGGCAAATCTTGAATTTATATTGATTCTCCAGAGAAAAAAAAATATTTTCGACATGAGAAATGTTAAGTAAGAGAAACAAGCTGCAGAACAGCAAATGATAATTATATTATAAACAGAATTTTTAATATAATTATCCTTTATTTTCTGTTTATAAACCGATTTATAAACAAAAAACCTAGTAATTTTTTCATCTTTCCTAAGAAAGAAGATAATGCTGGGGTTGAAGTGCCAGATATGACAAAATTACCACAGCCAAAAATCAGACAAGGAGCAACCAGAACATCAAGTCGTTATTCATTTAATTTTGATTGCTTTAATATTACTTACAAACAAATTGTGGGTGATTTGAATTTCTATAAATAAATTTAAAAATGATTTGCTAACTAATTTTATATGAAAAATATGCATTGGTGTTATTTTGTCTCCATTTTTCCTAAACGTATCAAAGTACCAAATGAGGTGTATCAATCTGCTCCGGGGATGGGGCACGTTGATACAAATTACTTTTTTTTATTTTTTTTAATTACATGCAAAAATACTATGCTTAATAAAACAACGATTGTACATTTTTATAACACACTACACAAGTTTTGCTGACACCACATGGAAAAATAACTTGAAATTCCTACTTTCTGGACACCAAAAAAATTCTTAGAAAAAAAAAACTGTATCAATGTGCCCCAGTTGCTCAACAGCTTTTTTGACTAAATAACAGCAGTTACTAAACTGTAACTTTAATAGATGGTGTGTACCATGTTGTCACTTACGCCAGATTTAATCCGCTGGCATCATCTAATGGCTTATTATTATTATTATTTTTTTTTTTTTTAAACGAGTTGGAAAATCTGACCCTGTGAAAAATGTTCCCCGATCTCCCCTATGTTAAAATAAGTCAGGTGACCGAGAAATTGATTCCTACTATTTGAATGTTCTTGTTTTTATCCAGTTATTAAAACTATGATAAAAGTTTAATCTGTAATTCTATGCAAGAACTACAGAAAAAAAAGTTACATTCGGAATTTTGATCAAAGATAATTCACCAATTATGTAAACTATACAGGGTGTCCCGTCTCAACGGTGGCCAATGGCTAGTTTCTAAACCGTTAGTCATTGACATATAGTTCCAGTTGCAAAAATGCTTTAAAAAGGTAAAGAATTGTTTTTTAAATGATTTAGGTCAAAAAATGTTTTATAAAAAAATTACGAAAATTAACTTTTTATACGGTCTTAATGGTTTGTAAGTAATTTTACACATCGTCCTGTTAGTAATATTTAGTAAAAATTTTCCATCCCCCTATCAAGCAATACAAAAAAGGTCCCATTCATCTAACATTAAAATTGACCGAGTTATGAAACTTTAAATTTCATGACTTATGCCACTTTTCTGTAGCTGAAAACGAATGAGTTGGACTAAGTTTTCAGGGAACGTATATTAAGTGCTTAAATTATTATAAACGGTGTCCATTTCCAACGCTGTCCAATATCTAATTCTTAAACCATTTGTCACAGACATATAGTTCCAATTACAAAAATGTTTTAAATGAGATAAAGAAATATTTTTAAAGTAATTTAACTTTATCGAGAAAATGAAATTTTGGGAAATTTTATTTAAAAAAGTGTGTTATTTTTATAAGCTTTTATTTTGCTTAAATCATTCGTATGTATGTTTCCCTAGTTCAAAATTTCTATTCAAATCTTAACTCACTTCCAAATATCCGATCGAGGTTCAATTTGCACACTTATTTATATCCAATGATAATGTAATATTAATACAATTTTAGGTGGGTACCATTTATTTATTTTATAGGACTACACCAAATTCTGTTAGGTTAAGTAATCTAATAGAATTTTATGTGTAATTTTTTAACGAATTCTGACTGTTGCTTTTCATAATTTAAATTAACAAACTTTCTGTTATTTTTTACGTATATTTTTAGAACAAATTTTGCTTTAATATGCAATCATCAACATAAATTTAAAAATAATATTGTAAAAATTATTTTACTCTCAATGTTTAACGTTAAATTTTATATCTTGCGCTTATTTTTATTTCCAGTAAATTTGTGACTGACCCCTAATTTGCAGCAAAAAAGATGCTTCAACTTTAAGAGCTATTACTCGCTTAATTTTAATCGCAGAGGAATGGGACTTTTTTTGTATTAAATGTTAGAGTAGTGGTAAAAATTTACTAAATATCACTTATAGGACCGGGAGACCGTATAAAAATTTAATTTTCGTAATTAAAAAAAAAAAAAAATTTGACCTAAATCATTTGAAAAAAAAAATTCTTTATCCTTTTTAAAGCATTTTTGCAATTGGAACTATATGTGTATGACTAACTGTTTAGAAATTAGCCATTGGTCGCCGTTGAGAGTAGACACCCTGTATAGTAACAATTATTAATGATTTAAATACATCAATTATAGTTACTACTTAAGTAATTTTCATTTATAATCAGGTTAATTTTTACTAAATTTAAATTAAAATCTCCAAATAAAAACCAACATTTTGATACAAATTGTTTTTTAGTAGTTATGTAGAGAAATAAACTAAACTACTACTACTACTACTACTACTACTACTACTACTACTACTACTACTACTACTACTAATAATAATAATAATAATAATAATAATAATAATAATAATAATAATAATAATAAAAAAGCAGACTTCCTGAATGTTTTTTTTTTGATTAAAAATACGTTAGTGATAAATTTTCAAAGGAGATTTAATTGATCGAATATTCTATAAAACTTTTAACCATTTGAAGCTTAAATGCTTCATTTCATATGAAAAGTTTCTGCCAGATGTGAAACAATTTTTTTTTCAATGTGTGAATTAAAAATATAAATAAATTTTTTATCAATGAAATTTTAAGAAAATCCGTCAGCTTATCACTTTCATATATTCTCTAAAATATTTTAATTTCAAATATTAAAGACTTATCTAGTAGAAAATAATATAAATTGATATTTTCGATGCGTTTAAATGACAACTGTTTGAAAATGATTTTATTTCCCATTAAATTAAAAAAATTCATCAGAAATTAGTTTTTACGAATTTAAACATAGTTCCATTCTTATCTAAGACTCTTTTAAAGTGAAAAAAAATAGAATTTTAGCAATGATTACTACGCAAATTAGCAAGACTATTTCGGGGATCATAAATGCGACTCTTTTAAAATACACAATTATGTAATAGGTAGAATGGAGTCGATTACAAAAAAAAAAAAAAAAAAAAAAAAAAAAAAAAAGAGTTGGTGATGACCTTACATTAATGTAATCTATTCATATAAACAAAGTCATAGCATTTATTTGCCGTGCATTTTATTGAAAGAGAGCTTATTTTCTTTTTGCTATTTGAAAATATCATTAAAAAACTATTGTTTTTGTGTAAACACAGTCAAAAAATTCTAATGATAGTAAATAAACAAGTTTAATACATTTAATACGGTAAGGTTTAATTTATTTTATTCATATAAATAAATTCATAGGACTTACTTTAGTTTATTTTACTAAAAGAGACCATTTTTAACATTTTTCTTTATATCAACTCGCATTGAATTACTTTTATCTGAAAAATAATGGATTTTATTTTAAAATGTTTCTAATATCTGTGTAAATACAGAATATTAGATAAAATACACTGGCCTCCAAAAATTAAGGTACAACCGGTTTTTTACTTCTAATTTGTAAATCAATGAATATAGAAACAACAAATTTGGAGGAAATGTGCGCTAAACTGTTATTTATTAAATGCGACATAGAAATTTACTTAAGTTAAACGTATAAATAAAATTACAACAAAAAAGCACTCATGGTGGAAAATTTCATTCTTGGAGAAAACAGTACATCGCAGTATTATGCAGTAAAATGTGACACAAACATTAAAAAACTGGTTTTAGTACGGAATATGTCCACTCCGGATTTGAATGCATTGGCGGCATCGACTTTCCATGCTCTCAATTTAATTGTCAGACACCGAAATAGGAAGCGCTGACCAGAAATGGAGTAAGCCTTTTCCAGCTCATTTAGAGACCTTGAAGGAGGACTTAAAATCGCAACCTGTCTTCCAAGATAGTCCCAAAGATGTTCTATCGGATTCAAGTCTGGAGAGTGAGCTGGCCATTCCATTCTCTGCAAACCGTGATCCTCAAGATAATCCCCAACAATCACAGCTCTGTGTGATCTCGCATTATCATCCTTTAGAATGAAACCATTGCCAATAGCACCGGCATGTGGGTGCACATATGAATCAAGGATCTCATCCCGATATCTCGCACCAGTCAAAGTTTTTCCATTTAACACATGCATGTCATTGTGGCCTCCGAGTGAGATCCCTGCCCAAACCATGATTCCACCTGTATGTTTCGACAAGGTTTGATTGATGGTATCGAGTGCATTGTTCTTTCCAGATCAGAAGACGTCCTGAATCGCTCTCCAGTGTAAATTTGAATGTCTGTGAAGAGTACAGAAGTCTGGTCCAGGAAACATGTTCTTTTGCCCAACATAAGCGGGCCCTTCTCTGTCGTCTATTGAGGGACACATACACAACTGGTCGCCTTGCATAGAGACCTGCTTTGTAAAGACGTCTTCCACCGCAGTAGCGGAGATTATTCTCCTTGATGCTGCAAAGTGTTCTGCAATGAGTTGCGGCACAGCAGTGCGTCTTCTACTTCGGGCCGAAAGAGTTAGAAATCGGTCTTCTGCAGGTGTTGTAACACGTGGGCGGCCTGTAACATGTCTTCTGGACACAGAATCTTCGGATTCATACTCATCCCAGAGTCGTTTGACTACTCTGCGAGACACATTGAGCCGTCTTGCAGTCGGCTTGTGACAACCCCCTTTCCATCCATCCTACCATTCGCCACCTTAATGAATCGGGCAAACGACTTCTTCTAGACATTTCTAGATTCTACTGGTTCTTGTGAATAAAACTGACAACAGTAGTTTAAATACAACAAAACTTACACGCGAAATTACGAAAGCTTCGTAATTGCATATTTGTCTCATTCACAAATACCTATTTTTTTCTATAAAATAAAAGTGGTAACTGTAATTTTTGTATAAGTTTTTTTTAAAGATTATTATTGTCATTCATATAAACTATGAAGTTTAATCTGACTGCCATTATTTTTCTGGTGGACTTAGAAAAAACATGTTGTTCCTTAACTTTTGGAGGCCAGTGTATTTTTGTAATTTTTTCTTCATAATAGTTAAACTTTTCAGAAACTAAACTGAATGTGTTAAAATAAGTCAGGCAATCCAGAGGTAGATTCAAAGGTCGATTCACTGTTAAAGTATCCATGAATTTTTCTAGTTATTCAACTGATTATAAAATCTTAATCTGTAATTTTGTATAAAAACTACACGAAACAAATTTATATGCTAAATTTTGATTAAAAACAAAATATGAATTCTGCAAATCGTATAGTAATAAACATTTTAATGATTTATAATACATAAATTATACTTATTACTTAAGTTTTTTTCATTAGGGGCCATTCATAAGTGATGTCACACGTTTCTTTCAAATTTTTGACACCCCTCCCCCCTTTTGTCACAAATTGTTATACTTCACTTTACACCCCCCCCCTTCCCCACAGGGCCGTAGCTAGAAGTGAACAAAAGGGGGGGGGGCTCAAGAGAATGTACAGGGGGGCTCAGGAGAATGTAGCGGAGGAGGGTCATACTTTTTTTTCTCTCTGTCTGACGCAGAAATTAAATTCGTGCATATTCCCATTGTAGGTATTATGTTTAATATTAAACTGTTGTAATAACTTCATTTTATGCTAAGAAAAGCATATGATGATGAAAAATCTGAGTGTAAAACTAGTTCAAAATCAAACATCATGTTAGCTTCCTATGTCCAAATAGGATGAGCGAGTGTTGAAACACTTATTTTAGATACAATTTAGTAATTTTGCAAAATTGTGAAAGGGTCTCAAAACTAAATTAGATTTTTGAACAAAATTTCTTTTGAATTTTCGAAACAAAAATTTATTGAGTGACCTGGGACTCTTTTCCAGGGGAAGCTCAAAATATTTTAGGGGGGGGGGGGGGGCGCTGAGCACCCCTTTAGCTACGGCCCTGCCACCCCATCTCTTGTCACTTGTCATGCTGTATTACGTAAACAAACATATACTTGCAGTTCAGAAACAAAGCACTACGTTTTAGATCACATTTCAAATTTTATTTTAAAACTTTAACTGTTTTAATGAAATTTGTAAGCTGAACAATAAAAATTATTCATATTTTGTATGAAATAAGTTTTACAACAAAAAACGTAATTAATATACAATAATAATAAAATATTAAACGTATCTGTGCGTAACGCATACGTCATTTTGCGAATGGCAACACTTTCAAATTAAAATGAAATTTTCGTGTTGCAATTTTTGCTACTACAAAATTTTCAACTTCCAAACATAGTACATTTTCAATTTTTACACCATCGTATAGGGAAAAAAATTTACTTTTATATGCAATTTATTTGAAAATTGTATCTTAATTTATTTTTGAAATATTAATTTTTTTGTAGTTTTTAATACCGCTTTTCTAATTGTGGCAACAGGAGTATTCCATTTTTATTAAAAGCAAAGGCAAAAAGAGAAGAAAAAAATGATTACTGTATTTTTATGTTGCCATTTTCTCATTAAAAGGGAAGAAAATTGAAATTTAAATATCTTCAGTTATAAAAGCCGGTGAATATTGATTTCATTTACAAAATCTGATTTACACTTAAAAGAATATCAAAAGTTTAACATCTGTTTCAGTTAATAGCATTGAGACTTCATGTTTTGAATCAAAATGATCAATTTAAAATTTAATTTTTTTTTTGAAAAGGGGAATACAGATACAAAATGTGCATTTGTAAATTTTGATATGGTGTAAATGATGCCGGATTTAGATTTCACGGGGAAATAATTCTATGATGGAATCAAAGTTGAAAAAATTTTGTTTTTTTCATTTTGGAATATTGATATAAAAACCTTAATTGATAACTTTGTCACAATGACAGATCTTTATTATTTTTTACTGTTTACACATTCGATTAAAGCTTATTTTTAGCAATTTCTACAACTGAATTTTATAGAAAGAGTATTTTGTTAACTTTACGTTAAATGCGATTTGTTTAAAAATTAGACTTACGAATATAAGGTGCATTTTTTACTATAACTAATTTTGTAGGTTTATTATAAATCAATGAAACAGTTCGTCGAAACTTGATGGGTTCTACCATGTTAATATAAAAGAGCAATTGAAAACAGTAGAAGTTTGGAAGTTGAAATAGATTTTAACAATTTGCTTTAAATCATATCTGTATGAACACAAAATATTTTAATTATAAAATAACTTCATACTTCATAATTTAATCTACTGAATTTTAATGCATTTATTTTAACCAAAATCTGTGATGTTATATTTCTTATTACCCCCTCCCACCCCGTTGTCACAAACTGTCACAATCTCATGAGCCCCCCTCCCCCTCCTTCAAGCGTGACATCATTTATGGATGGCCCCTTAGGTATAATTTTCAATAAATTTCATTTAAAAGCTCTCTCTCTCTCTCTCTCTCTCACACACACACACACACACAAAAGCACATTTTTTAAATTATTTTTTTTCAATAGTTACATATTAAAATAATCTAAGGAAACAAAGTACATTTCTTGAAACTTTTTTGGCTAAATGTATGCTTGTAATAAATTCTCAAATGACGATTAAATTGATTGAATATTCAAAAGAGTTTTAATCATTTAAATATTGACAGCCAATTTCATAAGAAAAGATTCTACACGATTTGAAACTGTTGTTTTGCATAAATTAAAACTTTAAATGCATTTATTTTATACTAATGAAGTTTTTAGAAAATCGTCAGTTTATTGTTTCTGTATATTGTCTAAAACACTTTATTTTCAAATATTAAAAAACATGTCGAGTAGAAAATGTAAATTGATGATTTTTGATGCGTTTAAATGACAACAGTAGAAAATGGTTTTATTTCCCATTAAATTAGAAAATTTCACCAGAAAACAGTTTTTTCGAATTTAAATATAGTTATATTCTTATCGAATATTCTTTTAAAATGAATAAAAGCAAGTGACAGAGTTTTAGCAATGATTACTATGAAATGTAGCAAGAAAATTTCTGGGATCATTAATGCGATTCTTTTAAAATGCATAGTAATGTAATAAGCAGAATGGAGTCTATTACGAAAAATACAGAAAGTCGTATACATTAGAAAAAATACCTTACATTAATGTAATCTATTCATATAAATAAAGTCATAGCATTTATTTTTCGAGCATTTTATCAAAAAGAAAGCTGGGAGTTTATTTATTTATTTATTTATTTATTTTTTTTACCATTTGAAAATACAATTAAAAAACTATTGTTTTTCTGTAAACACAATCGAAAAATTCGAGTTTATTCACATAAATAAATGCACTAGCAGGGGTGACCGAGCTCAGCTCGGTCAAAATTAACTTTGTGTTCAACTCGATATAGTATTATTACTGTAAAACATGTTATTAATAATAGTATTATTTATAAAAACAATCAACTATGTTTGTATGCACATGTTCATAAATTTTACTTTATTTTAAAATTTACAAAGAAAGGACATCAATCCAAATCACTTTTATAGCTCGACTCTGATTAGTTTAACTATGCATTTCGAAGACTATTAAGAATGTATAAGAAATTTCTTCACTTTCTGAAAGACAATATTTTTTGCCAGATATAACCAAATTTGGACACATTCTTTCATTTGGCGCCAAATATGTGGTTTGGTTTCGTAACCTTAATAGTCGATTTTTCGGCCAAATTTCGTCAGTATTTTGTCAAATATCGCCAACTTATTGGCTTTTGCCATAGTCTCGTGATCCTGACCCTTTTTTACCCAAATGATCCACTAATCACATATGATCAAACATGTGACTTAGCTCAATGGTCTTCAGGTAATCAAAAACAGTAGAGTATAAAATGAATCAAAATCGTTTAAGCCATTTCTTAAGTAAAATTAGCATGACAGCATTCAGCAATGAAGCGATATGACCCACTAATATAATTTTGTTTAATATGCAACTCAGCTCAATAGTCTTCTCGTGACAAAAGACGTTCCATTGCAAAATTTAGGTAAAATTGACTGAGTCGTTGTTATATATAATTAGAATGACCCGAACCCATTAAGACCTAAAACGACCCACTAACTGAATTGTTACGTGCATGTGTCCTATCTCAATGGTTTTCTTTTGCCCGAAAACGATATAATAGAAAATATACTGAAAATAGTGAGAACAATTTTCTAGATAAAATTAGCATGACCCACAAATGACCCTTATATCGAAATCTCTCGAAAATGTGACTTAGTTCATTAATTTTTGCGTGCCGAAAAACGTTAAATACAAAATTTAGATAAAATCGATTGAGCCAATTTTTAGGTATAAATAGTTTGACCTTGACCCATTATGACCCAAAATGACTCATTAATTGAGTTTTCTGAAACATCTGACCTAACCCAATGATTTTCTTGTGTCCGAAAACGATAGAATATAAAATTCAGTCAAATTTGCGCGAGACATTGTCTAGATAAAATTAGAATAACCCAAAAGTGACCCATTGATCGAAATTTCTCGAACATGTGACATAGCCCAATGGTTTTCTCGTGCCAAAAATATGCTGTATACAAAATTTCGTTAAAATCGATTCACCCCTTCTTTAGATATAGCTTGACCATGACCCATCATGACCCACAAATGACCCTTATAATCGAAATCTCTCGAACATATGACTTAGCCCATTAGTTTTCTCGTGTATAAATATTGTTACATTCAAAATTTCGTTAAACTCGATCCTGCCGTTCTTTAAATATAAATAACTTGACCCAGACCCTTTATGACCCTTTATGACCCATTAATCGAAATTTCTCGATCATGTGACCTAGCCCAATGATTTTCTCGTGCCAAAAAATGTTGTATACAAAATTTCGTTAAAACTGATCCACGTGTTCTTTAGATATAGCTTGACATGACCCATTATGACCCATCATGACTCATAATATAATGACCCATAACCTCTTATAATCGAAATCTTTCAAACATGTGAGATAGCCCATTAATTTTCTCGTGTCAAAAAACTTACATACAAAATTTCATTAAATTTGATACTGTCGTAGTTTACATATAAATAGCTTGACCCAGACCTTTTATGACCCAAAATGACCCAGTAATCGAAATTTCTCGAACTGAGACCTAGCCCAATAGTTTTCTCGTGCCAAAAAAATGTTGTATACAAAATTTCGTTAAAATCGATCCACCTGTTCTTTAGCTATAGCTTGACTATGACCCATTATGACCCATCATGACCCACAAATGACTCTTATAATCGAAATCTCTCGATCGTGTGAGCTCATTAGCTTTCTCGTGTCAAAAAACTATTACAGGCAAAATTTTGATGAAATTGATTCTGCGGTTCTTTAAATATAAATAGCTTGACCCAGACTCTTAATGACCCAATATGACCCATTAAAATTTTTTCTCGAGCATGTAACCTAGCCCAATGTTTTTCTCGTGCCCGAAAACCATAGAATGCAATTTTTAGTCAAAATTGCGTGAGAAAATCTCTAGATAAAAATAGCATGACCCACAATGACCCCAAAAATGACCCACTAACCGAATTTTCTCGAACATGTTACCTAACCCAATGGTCTTCTGGTAATCCAAAACGATAAAATGTAAAATTTGGTCGAAATCGTTAGAGCCGTTTTTTAGATAAAAATGGCTTGACCCATAATGACCCAAAAATGACCCAATAATCGAAATTTTTCGAACATGTGACCCAGCCCAATAGTTTTCTCGTGCCAAAAAACGATTGGTTATAAAATTTCCTTAAAATCGATCCAGCCGTTCTCTAGATATAAATAGCTTGATCTTGACCCATTATGACCCAAAATGACCCAATAATCGAATTTTCTCGAACATGTGACCTAGCCCAATGGTCTTCTCGTGCCCGAAAATGGTAAAATCCAAATTTTTGCGAAAATCGTTAGAGCCGTTTTTGAGATAAAATTTACCCACACACACACACACACAATTTTTGCTCGCATTATAGTATAAGATAGACTCTATTTGCAAGTTATTTTACCAAATTAAAACACTTTTAAGTTTTTTTTATATCAACTCGAAATGAACTACTTTTACCTGAAAAATAAATGATTTTATTTAAAAATGCTTCCCTATATATGTTAATACAGAATATTAGATAAAATATTTTTGTAATTTTTTCCTTACAATAGTTACACTTTTCAAAAACTAAACTGAATATGTTAATATAATAATTAATAGTATTGTTAGAGTTTTCATAATTTTATCGAGTTTTTCAAACTATTAAAAAATCTTACTCTGTAATTCTGTACAAAAACTATATAAAAAAATTTATATGCGAAATTTTGATTAAAAATAAAATATGAATTCTGTAAACTTTGTAAGAAGAAATTTCAATGATTTGCAATGTATCTGTTATAGTTATTACTTAAGTGTTTTTTCATTAGATATAATTTTCAATAAATTTCATTTAATAGCTTCCTCTCTCCCTCTCTCACAAACACAACACACACACACAAACCTCCCTATTTTTTTAAATTGTTATTTTCAATAGTTATATTTGTAAATAAATTTAGGAAACAGTACATTTCTTGAAACTTTTACTGCTAAAAGTACGTTTGTGATAAATTCTCAAGGAAAGTATTAATTAATAGAATATTCTATAAGACTTTTAATCATTTGAACACTGACGGCTAATTTCATAAGAAAAGTTTCTATCAGATGTGAAACTAATGTTTTGCATAAATTAAAACTTTAAATTTATCTATATCAATGAAATTTTAGGGAAATCGTCAGTTGATTATTTCTATATATTCTCTAAAATAATTTAATTGCAAATATTAAAAAACATATCTTGTAGAAAATGGAAATTGATGGTTTTCGTTGCATTTGAATAATAACTGCTAGAAAATGGTTTTATTTCTCCTTAAATTAGAAAATTTCGGTTGAAATCAATTGTTCAGAATTTAAATATAGTTCTATTCTTATCTAAGATTCTTTTAAAGTGAAAAAAAAGCAAGTGATGGAGCTCTAGCAATGATTACTTTGCAATGTAACAAAAACATTTCGGGGATCAAAAATGCGATTCTTTTAAAATGCACAGTAATGTAATAAATAGAATGGAATCTATTACGAAAAATGCAGAAAGTCGTTGATGACCTTACATTAATGTAATCTATTCATATAAATAAACTCATAGCATTTATTTGCCGTGCATTTTATTAAAAGAAGAAGCTGAGATTTTCTTTTCTTTTCACTGTTTGAAAATACAATTTAAAAACTACTTTTGTTTTTGTGTGTAAAAAATAAAAAAAAAATTCTGATGATAATAAATAAAAAAGCTTAAAAAATTATATACGGTATGTTTTAACGTAGTTTATTCATATCAATTATTTTACAGGATTTATTTGCAAGTACATTTTATTAAAAGAGAGCATTGAGCTTTTTTTCTTCATATTAGCAAGATATGAATTAACTTTATCTGTAAATAACTGATTTTATTTAAAAATGCTTCTGTATTTGAGAAATACAGGATATTAGATAAAACATTTTTAAAACATTTTCTTTGTAATAATTAAACTTTTCAAAACGTAAACTGGATAGGTTAAAATAAGTCAGAAGGCGATTCAAAAGTCGATTCACTGTTAGAGTGTTCATAAAATTTTTCGAGTTATTCAAATGATTATAAAATCTTAATCTGTAATAAAACTCATTTATATGCGAAATTTTTATGAAAAATAAAATATGAATTCTGTAAAGTGTGTAGTAATAAATTTTAATGATTTATAATAATCAATTACAATTATTACTTAAGTCCTTTTTATTTAAAATCAAATATAATTTTTAATAAATTTCCTTTAAAATCTCAAACACACACTTTTTTTTGAAATATAATTGATTTTATTTAAAAATTCTTCCGCATTTGTGTAAATACAGAATATTAGATAAAATATTTAATAAAATTTTTTTTTATAATAATTAAACTTTTCAAAACTAAATTGAATGTTTTAAAATAAATCAGGTGATTTAGAAGTGGATTCAAAAGTTGATTCACTATTAGAGAGTTCATGATTTTTTCGAGTTATTCAAATGATTGTAAATCTGTAATTTTGTACAAAAACTACACAAAACAAATTTTATGCGAATTTTTGATTAAGGATAAAATATTAATTCTGTATACTGTGTTGTAATAAATTTTAATGGTGTATAATACATCAGTTATAGTTGTTATTTAAGAATTTTCATTGGGTATAATTTTCAATAAATTTCATTTAAAAGCTCACATACACATACACTGTAAAGAAAAAAGTGTCGATCTACTAAAAAAACTTTAGTGATCCTTGTAATTACTAAAAAAATTTTAGTAATCTTAGTCGGTTACAAGAAAATCTGTAAGAATTACTAGAAAAAAGTTAGCATCGAATAGAGTTAATAATTTTATATTTTTAATAGCTATTACTAAAACTCACTTCGTGTGGCCTTGATAGCATAGTGGTTATAGTAACGGACTCCAGGCTAAAAGGTCCCGGGTTCGATACTGGCCACTGCCAAATACGCCCCGAATGTATGCAGTGTAAGTACTCGTTAATAAAGGGATTATGAATATCCTGACGGAGCAGTAGCAATGTTTGGTGCTGCCATCTATTGCGGTTTTGCCGAAAATCTTCCGTTCCAGAAGTCTGGATGCAGCTCGAAGGAAGCTCCTACCCTTCGAGCCCACGTAATGGTTATTAAAAAAAATTTGGAGCTATTACTATAATTTGTTTGGCGGCTCATGCTAAAAATTTTGAAGTTAGTTATACAAAAAATTCTTTTGTTCAGTTTACAAAAGAAATGCTTGTTTCGCTTGCAAAAAGAAAGTTTGTAATGGTTACTAAAAAATTCTGTGGAATACAAATTTACTAAAAAATTTTTAGTAACCTCTTGAATTTTTTTTTACAGTGTACACACATGTAAAAAAACTTTATTAAAAAAAATTTTTTTTTTCAATATTTATATTTTAAAATAAATTAAGGTAACACAGCACATTTCTTGAAACGTTTTCAGCTAAAAGTACGTTAGTGATAAATTGTCAAAAGAAGCTTTAATTGATCGAATATTTTACAAGGCTTTCAATCATTTGAACTTTGACGGCTAATTTCATGAGAAAAGCTTATATCAGACATGAAACTGTTGTTTTGCATAAATTAAAACTTTAAATATATTTATATCAATGAAATTTTTAGGAAATCGTTAGATTATTATTTCTATATCTTCTCTAAAATACTTTAATTTCAAAATTAAAAAACGTACCGAGTAGAAAATATAAATTAATGTTTTTGATGCGTTTAAATGACAACTGTTAGAAGATGGTTTTATTTCTCATTAAAAAAGATTTCAGCAGAAATTAGTCTTTTCGAAGATAAATATAGTTCTATTCTCATCAAATATTCTTTTAAAATAAAAAAAGAGAGGGACAGAATTTTAGAAATTATTTTTATGAAATGTAGCTAGAATATTTCGGGGATCATAAATGCGATTCTTTTAAAATGCATAGTAAAGTAATAAGCAAAATGGAGTCTATTACGAAAAATACAGAAAGTCGGTGATCGCCTTGCATTAGTGTAATCTATTCATATAAATAAAGTCATAGCATTTATTTGCCGTGCATTTTATTAAAAGAAGAAGCTGAGACTTTCTTTTCTTTTCACTGTTTGAAAATACAATTTAAAAACTACTTTTGTTTTTGTGTGTAAAAACATTAAAAAAATTCTGCTGAGAATTCTGCAAAAGCTGAGAGTTTATTTTTTTGTTATTTGAAAATACAATTAAAAAACTACTGTTTTTGTATAAACATATTCGAAAAATTCTAATGATAGTAAATAAATAAACTTAAAATTAAATATGATATGATTTAACTTAATTTATTCATATAAATAAATTCATGGGATTTATTTGCAAGTTATTTTACTAAAAGATATCACTTTTAATATTTTTCTTTATATCAATTCGAAATGAACTACTTTTATCTGAAAAATAAATATTTTTATTTAAAAATGCTTCCGTATTTGTGTTAATATAGAATATTAGATAAAATATTTTTGTAATTTTTTTTTATACTAGTTAAACTTTTCAAAAACTAAACTAAATGTGTTAAAATAAGTCAGGTGATCCAGAAGTTGATTCAAACGTCGATTCTCTGTTAGAGAGTTGGTGATTTTTTAGAGTTATTCTACGATTATGAAATCTTAATCTGAAATTCTGTACAAACTATACAAAACAAATTTATATGAGAAATTTTGATTAAAGATACAATATGAATTCTGTAAATTGCGTAGTAATAAATTTTAATGGTTTATAATGCATCAATTATAGTTATTATTTAAGTCTTTTTCATTTAAAATCAGGTGTAAGTTTTAATATATTTAAATTAAAAGTTCACACACAAAGAAAAAAATATATACACATTAAATTATTCTTTTTCAATAGCTATATTTCAAAATAAGTTAAGGAAACATAGTACATTTCTTGAAACTTTTTCAGCTAAATGTAAGATAAATTCTCAAAAATTCAAATTCTGTTTTAGATAAATTCTCAAGGGAGGCTTTAATTCAATGAATATTCCATACGACTTTTAATCATTTGAACTTTGATGGTTAATTTCATAAGAAAAGTTTCTATTAAAAACTTATCTAGTAGAAAATTTACATTGATGTTTTCGATGCATTTAAATAGCAACGCCTAGAAAAAGATTTTACTTCTCTTTAAATTAGAAAATTTCAGCAGAAATAAGCTTTTCCGAATTTAAATATAGTTCTATTCTTATGTTGCAAAAACAAGTGATAGATTTTTAGCAATGATTTCTACGCAATATAGCAAGAAAATTTCGGGGATCATAAATGCGATTCTTTTAAAATGCATAGTAATGTAATAAAGTAAAATGGAGTCTATTACGAAAAATATAGAAAGTCGGTGATCATCTTATATTAGTGTAATCTATTCATATAAATAAAGTCATAGCATTTATTTGCCGCCCATTTTATTAAAAGAGAAAGTTTACTATTTTTACTGGAGTTAGAAGCATTTTTGTCCAATCAGCTGATTGTGCCACGCCCCTTTGTTTACTTTTTTGACGATTCACATCCGTAAAATTTAGCCTAGTTTTTAGTTTTACCATACAAAATGTTATTATTTTTCACTGAAATTATTAATTTTGTGATTTCGCAAAACAATACTTTAACTGTTTCTTTAAGCGTTTGTTTATAATGTATTTAGATGAATTGCTTTTTGTCCCCAATCTTTTTAGCGTAAATTAAAAAATATTAATATATTTAAAATATTTAACATATTTAATATATTTAACAAAAATTTTTACAATAAGAGGTATTTATACCATGAATATTTTTAGTAAAATTTGAAAAAATTTCATTAGAAAATACAAAATGTTACTTTTGAGAAGATTTTTTAAAATTCAGATACTTCACGTCCTTTGCATGAATTACTGTCAAAGTCCCATATTTTACTTGAATTTACCATAAAAACATAAAACACTTACATATAAGCTAGAAATGATATTATATCTCTTAATAGCTGAAACTGTGTCAGTAGGAAAATATTAAGCAATTATAACCACTGTAGTTACTAAAACCTGTTTTTCTCAGAATGAATATTTTCGTCGTTTTCATGATTTCAAAATGTTCCATGCAAAATTCTTTATGCCCAATTTTTCTGATTTTTTGTTTAAAATGCTCCTTATGTATGTCACAACAAATGTTACTAGAAATAAATTTTTTTAGACGCATGTAAATTTTTTAAATTTCAGTTATATGAAATTTTTAATGATTTTTTAACGGAAAATACAAAAGAATTAAGTTGAAATCATTTTTTTAAATGTTTTACAAGTAATATGCTAAAAATGCTTAGTAACATTTATTAACACATACATAGAGAGCATTTTAAACAAAAAATCAGAAAAATTGGGCATAAAGAATTTCGCATGGAGCATTTTGAAATATTGCCATTTTTGTTAATTAAAAAAAAGAAAAATCTGTATCTCAAAAACTATTGAGTGTATTTAAAAAAAATTGTGAAATAAGAGATATATATATATATATTATGATTATTTCCAGAAATTTTTAAAAAAATTCATTGAAAATTAAAAAAAATTAGTTTTGAGAGTCCATTGTAGCCTTAAAGTAGAGCATTGAGGCTTTTTTATTTATATTAACTAGATATGAATTAATTTTATCTGAAAAATAACTGATTTTATTTAAAAACGCTCCTGCATTTGCGTAAATACAAAACGTTTAAAAAATGTTTTCTTTGAATTAATTAAACTTTTCAAAAAATAAACTGGATCTGTCAAAAAATTAGGTGTTTCAGAAGTCGATTCAAAAGTCTATTCACGGTTAGAGTGTTCATGAATTTTTCGAGTTGTTCTATCGATTATAAAACCTTAATCTGTAATTCTGTACAAAATCTACACAAAACACATGTATATGTAAATTTTGATGAAATATAAAATATAATTTTTGTTAGCTATGTAGTACGAAAACTTTATGATTTATAATACACCAGTTATAGTTATTACAATTATAGTCAATTATATATCAATTATATACAATTATATATCAACTAGAAGATAGCCCGTCAAAATGACGCGTTTCCATTTTTAAAAGGATGATAAAACATTACAACAACTTTGGTCAATCATAGCCACTTTAGGCTTAAACAATTTTGAAAAATACAAAGATTGAACATGAGGAAAAAATCTAAAAAAAAAAAAATCAATAGAAATCTGCATTTAAAATTATAACAAAACTATCTGGTGGATGGGGAGGGATTGTAATGAACAAATGGTAAATGCATAAATTTTAAAAGAATAAAGTAAGGTAAAATATCAATTATAAAGGAATACATTGTGAAACTACAGCCAAAAAATATTTTTAAATACTGAGAGAAAATAATAAAAATATCCAAAATGTATAAAATTTTTTCCCATTTTGGCCATTTCCAGACGAATATGAGAGGGTAGCCAAATTATTAATTGAATAGGTAAAATAATGGCATAGAATAAGCAGCTAATGACTTTCACTCACAAAATTACAGTAATTATTTCACAAAAACATGCAAATTAATATGCATTAATAATGCAAAACATGCACTAATAATGCTATTTTACAACATTTGTGAATTAACTATTTTATACCATTAGCTAATACTTAAAAGAAAATATCGAAAAAAAAAAATGTCAACAATAAAGAGGAAACAATCGTGATTCGTTATGTGACAATGAAGTCATTCACGGCTGTAAAAAATAAATAAATAAAAATAAATAAAAAAATAAATAAATAAAGCAACACGAATATAAAAATTCTAACAATATCGTATTATTATTATATCTGCTGTTACAATTATATATCAATTATAATCTTTTTTAGTTAAAATCAAGTACTTTTTTTAAATAAATTTCATTTAAAACTCTCACACATGCGAAAAAAAAAATATATATTTTAAATTATTTTTTTAATAATTATATTTCAAAATAAATTAAAGAAACACATTTCTTGAAACTTTTTTCGGCTAAAAGGACATTAGTGATAAATTCTCAAAAAAGGTCATTAATTAGTCAAATGTTCTATAAAACTTTTTACCATTTTGAACCTTGAAGGCTAATTGTGCATAAAAATTTTCTGCCAGATATAAACTGTTGTTTTGCATGAATTAAAAATATAAATTTATACCAATGAAAATTTTAGAAAATCGTCAATTTATTATTTCTATATATTCTCTAAAATATCTTAATTTCAAATATTAAAAACTTATCGTGTATAAAATTTACATTGAAGTTTTCTTTGCATTTAAATAACAAAACTAGAAAATGGTTTTATTTCTCCTTAAACTAGAAAATTTTAGCATAAATAAGTTTTTTCGAAGTTAAATATAGTTCTATTCTTATCTAAAAATCTTTTAAAGTAAAAAAAAAAAAAAAAAAAAGTGACAGAGTTTTAGCAATGATTATTACGAAATGTAGCAAGAGCTTTTCTGGGATCATAAATGCGATTCTTTTAAAATGATCAGTAATGTAATAAGTAGAATGGAATCTATTATAAAAAATATAGAATGTCGGTGATCACCTTACATTAGTGTAACTGTTCACATAAATAAAGTCATAGCATTTACTTGCCGTGCATTTTATTAAAACGGAAAACTGAGAGTTTATGTTCTTTATAATATCCGAAAATGCAGTTAAAATAATGCATCCGTATTTTTTTAAATGCTGATGAAAATTCTCTAAAATGTTTCTTTTGATAATAATTAAGGTTTCAGAAAACACTATTAAATATCTTAAAATAAATCAGATCCTCCTAAAGTATATTTTCTTAATCATTTTTCAAATTTAGGGTTTAAAAAGAAGTCGCATTAAAATTTCATAATTTTTTTTCATTCAAATTTATTCAACAGAAATTTTTCCGTGAGGTATTGGTTAGAGATAAAATAATGAATTCTGTATATTTTTTATAAATAAAGATTAATTACTTGTTACATATAAGTTATAATTACTAGTAATATGCTTTTCATTCATATCAGCTGTAAAAAAAATTTATTTAAAATCAGTAAATAAAACAAAGCATTTTAAAATGTTTCATTTTTAATTAATATGCTTTTTGCAATGATGTTGCACCAAACTACAGAAACACTTCAGACATTTTTAAATTCATTAGGATGTAAATAGAGACTTTTTTTCAACGATCACTACACTGAAAAAAATTCCTACATAATGAAACAATTTATTATATATACATCGGGATGTTTTTGTTGATAGCAGATATAATCTGTTAAATATTCAAAATTTTCGAAGTCTGCAACATTTAAATTAGTGTTATCTAAAAAAAGCGTCACAGTTGAATAAAACAAAATACAACATGCAATAGTTGAACATATGTACAAAAACATGGAAAAGAAAAATATGTGGGGTTTTGTCATATTTTTAAGAAAAAAAATGACAAAAATTATGAAAACAGCAATGTCAATGATCGCATTTTTCCCCGATCAGAAAATGAAATATCCCATTTTTCTTTCAGAAGAGGAAAGAAAAAAGGGATATTCCATTTTCTTATATAGAAAAACATAGAAAGAGGAAAGAAAAATAGGGTTTTTCTTTTTCTGATAGGGAAGAAGTGTGATCATCGACACTGTTTGTTTGAAAATTTTGCAATTTTTATTTTCGAAAAATATCAAGAGATCTCACTTCTTTTACCTTTCCATGTTTTTGTACATTTGTTCAACTATTGCAGGCTACATTTTGTTTTATTCAATCGGGACGCTTGTATGAGTGTATTAGACCGGGCGACAGTAGCACAGGCAATTACCTCATTGAGTTCATGGATGAAAACGTAGGATTAGTTAAATCTCGATTCGCATATTAAAAGGCAGTCGGTGTGCCAAATCATATCTTGGGGAAAACAGCTAAAATCGCGATATTAACATTTGACTGATAGGTCTACCACTAAGTTTTCCTACTCTCAGCTCTCCATGTTTTCATACTTTTGGGTGCAAGAAAGCACAATGGTAAATTTACGAATTCCCTACAGTTCTACGAAACTGCTCCCTGGCTGTGGAAGAGTCAATTACTATCCTGCAAACATAACTGCTACCTGCTATATGGTATTTTAAGTAATTGGTAGAGGTATAAATATCAAGTAGAATGGCGGCCATAACTTAAGTAAAAAGAATATTGCCCAGTTAAACTGATAGCATTGAATTCACAGGCAACACATACTAATTGTATACTCCACCTTATATTTTCAAGTGTTAAAGCCGACTGAAAAACAAATTAAGTGGGGAAATAATTCTCCCCTCCCCCATTTTCTCTTTATATTTAATCATTGAACCCCTAAACTATTCAGGAATATGCTTATTATATAAAAGTTCTGTACGCAAAATTCGAAGCAAATGGGATAATTTCGTATAATTTAAGAAGAGTTATCGCCCTACTTTATACTTAACCATTAAACTTCCAAAACTATTCAGAAATTCGCCTTATCAGAAAGAACCTACATCCAAAATTTAAAGCAAATCGGATAACTATGCACAAAACCATTCATCATTTATTTAAGGGGGTGGGTAATCACCCGTACGCCCTTTATATTTAATAAAAGAACCACACAGCTAATTAGGGAAGAATATTATCACTAAGACCTGTATCCAAAAACTGAGGCAAATTGGTTAATTCTGCATGAATTACCATTTACCTAAATTAAGTGGAGTAGTCCCACTGATCTTCCATTTATACTTATCCAATGAATTCCCAAAACAAATTAAGGAAGCGTCTTATCAAATTGAACATAAATCTAAAATTGAAGCAAATCGGTAAATTCTGCTTGAAAAACCCATTAACCTAAATAATGGGTCTAATAATCTTAGACTTCTCCAATGAATTCGCAAACTAATCACAGAGCTGCCCTCATCAGAATGATCCTATGTCTAAAATTTGAATGAAATCCGATAATTCTGCAAGAAAATCCATTTATCTAAATTAAAGACGGGCGATTATCCCCCCCAGTTCCCTCTCTTTATACTTTTTTAATGAATTCCCAAAACTAATCATGGCTGTACTCTCATAAGAATCATCCTGTGTCTAAATTTTATATGAAATCTGATAAATCTGCATGAAAAACCCATTTATCTAAATAAATAATGGATTGCTAACCCACCCTTCCTCTTGTAGACTTATCCAATTAACTCCCAAATCTAATCATTGTGGTGTCTTCATCAGAATGATCCTATGTCTAAAATTTGAATGAAAGTCTAATATATCTGCACGAAAAACTCATTTTTCTAAATTAAGAGTGGAGAATTAGCCTCCCGTTCCCTTTCTTTATTCATATCCAATGAACTCCCAAAACTAATCATGGTGGTGATCTCAATCAGAATGATTCTGTCTAAAATTTGAATGAAATCTGATAAATCTGCATGAAAAACCCATTTATCGAAATTAAGAAGAGGGGCATTAGCCCCCGTTCCCCTTCTTATACTTATCGAATGAACTCCCAAAACTAATCAGGGAAACGCCTTATCAGAATAAATCTATATCCAAAAATTCAAGTGAATCGTATATTTTTATTAATAATAATCGAATAATAATAATTTTATTAATAATCGTATATTTTTGTTAAGCTGGCACGCACGCACGTGCATACACACATTCAGAACGGGCAGGGACATAAACTCTCAGGCTTTGATAGTCTTTGAGTTAAAAACCCAATTTTTGAGTTGTGATATTTTTGAAGCAAAGGTACGATATGTTTGCATCGCATCTTATAAGTTTTAACAAAAATTTGTTCCTTGACAAAATCTCATTGCGTTGACGAACGCAGACGATAAAAAATCAAGCTTTGAGACATGAAGTAATCACGGAGGAAATAGATAGCTGGAGATGCAGTATGCCATAAAAACGTTTTGAAATATTATGCGCATTACCGCTCAAATAAAAATTTTCTCCTCAGTCGGCGAAAAAAAAAAAAAAAAAAAAAAAAAAAAAACGTGAAACAGGGGAAGAATTTTTTGATTTTACCCGTGCATTTTTTCTCTAAAATGCAAATGATCTGCTTATAGTTAAGCATTATAAAGTAGCATGTCATTGTATTAAGAATTAAAAACTGCATTATTAAAAGTTTTCTTCCTTTTTTGTGAAAGCACGTGGTTATATTTAGGACAAAAGTAGCGGATTTTAAGGTTACATTTGTGGCGTCACCCCCAGCCAGCATACTTCATCTCTATTCTTTCTCTTTACTCTATGAGAATTAATATCATAACCCAATACCATTTTATTTTAACATCCAAGCATATCAATTTTATTTTTCATATTTGATGTCTTATGCCAATACTTTTAGTACTGATTCACATGCATGTACCTTTGAATTATTAAAAAAATCTTCAAAGTTACCGTTCTATTTCCGGTGGAACGTCATATTCATCTTTCAATTGAAAATTAACTTGTTGAGAAGAAATTATTATTCCAGTTTTTATTTTAGAAACGATAAACAAAATTGATTAAGTCTCACAGGAAAAATATCAGTCGATTCTCTATGAAAATGATTGAAATTTTAAATAATTAAATAATATAAAAAAAACTAGACTATGTTCATTTCTGGTTACAATTTATTTATATTGAAATTATTAATTCATCTGTTTAGACGTTTACTTGATTCAAACAGTCACACGCATTTTCACATTTATAATATTACTAGTACGGATGCACCGGATACTGATTTTGCCGGATATCGGATACTGGATATCCGATATCCGATTTGTCTGCCGGATTCGGATATCCGGCACTAAATATGTTTTTAGTTATGGTGAATGTTTGTTTATTTCTTTATCCAATGCCATCTCAAATAATAAATTGCAAACATGTTTCACACACAATTTTGTGTGGTTTAGAATCTTTTATAGGTTACACTTTTGACAAACAGAACAGAGCAACTTTTCTAATACATTAAATTATTAAAAATACTTGTTTTTGATTTTCTCTTCTTATTTTTTTTTAATTTTGTAAAATCTGGTGTGCATTCATTTTTAATTTGCTTGCGAGAATAATGCATGTAGGTGATTGTATCATCAATATACTTCTGTGATTGTACATCACTTAGTGGAAGTGATGCTGTCAATACCATAATCCCTGGCATTTTAGCTAATTGAATTATGTTCAACTATGCATTGGAATTTTAAACCCATAAGAAATTCCGAAATTGACATAGTCAGTAGATTTCTTCTATTACATGAGAAATGGTTTATTTAAAAAAGTCATGTCCTAATTTCTGTGAACTACGCACATCAACTATTTAAGTGGTTTCCTTGAAGTTCATCATTTTTTTTAATCATTTGGAAAACGGTTGTTGTTATCGCTCGAGAATCGACCTTGTGGTGTCCGCATTTTATTTTGTTTATGATTCGTCTAGGCATATTAATGTTTAATCCATGACAAACGTAATATATGACTCTTATTACATAAATCATGTTTTGATCATAAAAATGATGCTTTTAATGATTTTCAATAACTCATTGGGAGACATTTAAACATCTTGCTTTGGGCAATGGATGTCCATATTTTATTTATTTATTTTACGTACTTCTTTAAATTTAGAAGAATTTTTACTTGAATAGGAAATCAAAATTTCATAGGTTATAAAGAAGAGAGTAGAAAAGTTACAAAATGTGCAGGTGCAAATTATAAGATATGGAAAGAAACAAATACAAACAGAAACATCGTATGAAAGATCGTCTTCTAAACATAAAAAGAGGTATGATTATTGAGCCCACTGATGAGGAAATGTGTGATGATTTTGAAAAATGAAACATCTAATGTTGAACCATTGATTGTAAAAAAAAAAAACATGTTTTCTTTTTTTCCAATGAGCAACACAAGATTTAATCTCATTTTGTTTAATGCTAATTCCAGAAGCTCAGACTCTAGTGACCATTACTGTCCTTTTAGTTATTTCTTGCTTCGGCACAGGAGAAATATCGCAAAATATGTAAATCGGTCGTAGAAAAAATATCGCTTATTTTGTCCACCATGACAAAAGTAAAATTTAAAAAATTGTTGACCTGTCTGAAAAAATTTGAACTTAGAGGGAACTTGAACAGTGGAAAATATAGCGGAATTCGTCAATCAATCACTGTAAAATATCGTGAAATTTGTTAATCTGTCACAAGGAAATATCATGAAATTCGTCAGCCAATAACAAAGACAAAACACAATTTTTTCAGCTGAACACAGGAAAATAATTGTTAATTTCATCAGAGTGTCACAGAAACAAAAAGGGAAATTTGCCAGTTGGTCTCCAGGAAAAAAAAAATGCAAAATTTTGTGTGACGAGCAAACAAGAAAAATTTGTGAGAAAAATTACAGTCAAACACAGAAAAACAATTTTGTATAATTGTCGTAAGAGCAAACTGTGAGATTTGTCAATAGATAGTGGAAAATATCACGAAAATAGTCAGTCAGTCCTGAGATTTGATCGCCACTTCACAAAGAAAAAAAATTCGAAAAGTAATTTTTTTTTAGAAAGAGGAATGTCTTGCCCACAAGATTTTTTAGGGCATGAATCTTGCCATACCGTCCTGAAATTCAAACATTTAAATACTCTGTCTATTTGTCAATGAACTGCTGATAATTTTTAGAACAAATTTTACATGTTTATTAATATGTCTATAATTGTAAAGTATTTTCATAAAGAAATACATAGCACTTTTTTATAATGCAAACATAAAATGTCTTACTAATATACCAATGGTTGAAGAGTTATCTCCAAACATAGGTTTATTTTTTTCATGTTTTAATTATTTAATACTGTTTACCTTAAGCTACATTTAATTTTATTTTAATTTAAATCAGTTTAAAATTTATAAGCAAAAAGAAAAAAAATTAAATATTTATAATGAAGTCACGAAAATAACTAGTTGGATGCACCAATCCCAAAACTCTCTTCTATATCGTAGATCTCATTGTTTCCAAAAATATTACAAAATATTAATACTACTTCAATATTATACCAACTTTTATTTTAATCTAGAATTTTTGCTGCAGTCAATTAATTAGATTAAGAATGAGTTAATCTCGATCATGATATTTATTAAAATGTATTTTTGTTTTTCTGTTATACATCAGTTGTTTGCGAATAGCCAGTTTTAGCAAGATGCGAAGTTCCTATTGCTGCACGAACCGTTAATTCACTGTATAAAATGATTATGGAAAAAAAATTACAATAAAAAGAATATTGCCCTCTTAAACTGATGACATTGAGCTCATAGGCTACGCATACTAATTGTATATTACAGCCTCGTATTTTCAAGGGTTAATGCTGTTCGAAAAACAAATTAAGGGGGGGGGGATAGCTGTTCTCCCATTTCCCCTTTTTATACTTAATCATTGGATTCCCTAAACTAATCAGAGATATGCTTTATCACATAAAAAAAACCTATATCCAAATTCATAGCAAATTGAATAATTCTTCATAAAAACCCATTTATATAATTTAAGAGGAGTTATCCCCCTTTATACTTAACCATTAAACTTCCAAAACTATTCTGAGATTCGCCTCATCAGAAAGAATGTACATCCAAAATTTAAGGCAAATTGGATAATTCTGCATAAAAACTCATTTACCATATTTAAGAGGGGTTGGGGTAATCGCCTGTATCCCTTTTATGCTTAACAAGAACTTCACAGCTAATTAGGGAAGCATATTATCCTTATGAACCTGTATTCAAAAATTAAAGCAAATCTGTTAATTTTGCAAGAAAAATCATATACCTAAATTAAGAGGGGTAGTCCCACCAATCCCCCATTTATACATATCCAATGAACTCTGAAAAAAAAATCAAGGAAGTGCCTTATCACAATGAATCTATATCGAAATTTTGAAACAAACCTGTAAATTCTGTATGAAAAACCCATTAAACTAGATTAAGGCAGGGGGGAGTCACCTTCCATTTCCTCCCTCTTAGACTTATCCAACGAACTCCCAAAACTGATCATGGAGGTGTCCTCATCAGAATGATCCTATGTCTAAAATTTGAATGAAATATGAGAATTTTGCATGAAAAACTCATTTCTCTAAATTAAAGGCGGGGGTTAGACCCCGTCCCGCCCTCTTTATACTTATCCAATGAACTCTCAAAACTAATCGTGGCGGTGCCCTCATCAGAATGATCCTATGTCTAAAATTTGAATGAAATCTGATAAATCTGTATGAAAAACCCATTTATCGAAATTAAGTTTGGAGAATTAGCTCCCAATTCCGCCTCTTTATATTTATCCAATGAACTCCCAAAACTAATCATGGTGGTACCCTCATCAAAAAAATCCTGTGTCTAAAATTTGAATGAAATCTGATAAATCTGCATAAAAGACCCATTTATCGAAATAAGGGGTGGGGAATTCGCCCCCTGTTTCATCTCTTTATACTTATCAAATGAGTACTTAATGCTAATCACAGAGGCGCCTCATCAGAATGATCCTATGCTTAAATTTTGAATGAAAATTTATAATTCTGAATGTAAAACCCACAGATATAAATTAAGGGGAAGAGTATTAGCCCCCGTTCCCCCACTTATACTTGTCGAAGGAATTTTCAAAATTAATCAGGGAAACACCTTATCAGAATATACCTATATTTAAAATTTCAAGTGAATCGGTTTTTTTTATTATGAGTTACTGCATTACGCATTTACATACATACAGAACGGGCGAGCACATAAGCTTCCACGATCTTTTGAGGAAATCTGCCGTTTTGTGAAATTTTGTGACGAAATTAGCCATTTTTTTTTTTTTTTTTTGCACATCTTGCCGGAAATTAGTCGTTATTTTGCGATTTTTAACGAAAATTGCTGGTTTTTTTAGCGATTTTTTGACGAAATTACCCGTCCCACGAGACGCGTATGAGACATTTTTTTGCGTAATTTACGCGCTATAGCGCGTTCGGATCATCACTGGAGGGCTGCGTTTTTTCAAATGTGGGCAAGAAGGGCGCTATTTTTTTTAATGAATGACAAGAGGGGCACTAGTTTTTGAATGAGGGGCAAGAGGGGCAAGAGGGGCACTATTTTTTAAACTAAAAGGCAGGAGGGGCGGAGCGCCTCCCTGAAACCCTCTGGGGGAAACTCTGGCATAAATAATGCATTTAAAGGTAGCAAACAGCCATTTTGAATCTATCATTCGCTCCCGTAATTTGGCCTGCGCTTCTCTGTCGCTTTGCTCAACTTAGCTTTTTCTAGCCTGCTGAGTTTTGTCCTGATGAAGAATCTCGATAGTAGATTCAAAACGGCTGTTTGCTACCTTTTCATGCATTATTTGTGCATTTCTAAATGTTGGTTTTCTATCTTTATACATTTTTGCAAAAAGGCTTTATTTGCTATTTTGACTTCAAATTTTGTTTTACAATCTGAAAGTAAAGATACAATTTTCTAAAAGATATAAACGTAAATTCTTGAATTTATTACAGCGTTTAAATATTAATCGTAGGAAAGCTGGCAATCCTTTAAACTTTTGAGAATTCCCTTTTACTCATTGATAGCGAACTTATTATAACATTTCATCTTTTGCATTGCAAACAAAAGTTTTAAGGCATTGTTTGGGATCAAACAATTACTGTTATTCATCTATATTTGCTTTGCTTCATTCTACCGGATATCCGATAGAGAAATCGGATATCCGGTGATTGTGATTCGGATATTCGATGATATTTCGGATACTAAAAAATCAGCCGGATATGCCGGATATCGGATATTGGCCGGATATCCGGTGCATCCCTAATTACTGGGATCATTAAGCAATAAAAAACATAATTTACATGAATGGCAAATGGCTGTTACTATGATATAGTAAATACCTTTGCTGTTGACTTTACATTAGCTTCTACTCGATTTTGAACGAGGAAGATATCCTTTATTCTTTTTTCCAGATAAGTAGTTTTTAATTTCTATAATTGATAGCATTCTATAACTATTGATATATAAATATTCAGAAAATTAAACCGAATATATTTAAAATAAATCACATTTCTAAACATCAATGCAAAATTTCTCTTTTATTGATTCTTTAATTTCGAATTTAAAAAGTATTATTGTAATTATATCTGCAATATTTATTTAAAAAATTATAAATGAAATTTGTCTTTTAGGATTTGAAATAAATTATTAATTCCAAAAAACTGCTTATAAATTGACTTTTAATGAGTCATAAGAAATGAATTATAATTATTATTTAAGTGGTCTGAAATAATTATTTAGGAATAATCTTTAAAGATTTTCAATTGGAAATCGGTAAATAAAAATCATGTTTCGCTTCTGAAATTAAAGGATTTTTACTATGGTATCCCAAATTAAAGCTATACAACTGACTGACTGAAAGTTAATAAGTAATGCTAAAAGGGATTTAACTGGGTGATAAAGTTGATTCTGGTTTGATCGGTTGAATGATAAATATGCAATACAATTTTTAATCATTTAGAATTTGGCGTATAAACTTTAAGATTTTAAACTGGATATAATATTATTACTATTTAATTTCTATAACTTGTTTGATGATAAAATTGGTAGGATTTACTTGTTTCAATATTCAATTATAATGTTATTTTTGTCATTTAATATTTAGCATATAGCTTATGTGGAAGGTTTTTATCAGATGTAAATTTATTCTTAATTAAACATAATCAATATTATACTGAAAAGCTGACTAACATTCAGTTAGTTTATTGTTCAATAAAATGATATTTTTAATTATATAGTATTTAGTGTGTATTCTTATTGATTTCTATCAGATTTATTGTTATTTAACCACAATCATTTTTAAATGAATAGAGCTGACTGAGATTTATTTAGCTTAATGCTCAATAATGGTGTTGTTTTTATAATTTAGTGTTTAGTGTTTATTTGAAAGTTATATTAGATGTAAATATGGTCCGAGGATTTAACAGTAAAGTTTTAGTTACGGTTTATAATAAGCTATCCCAACTTAGAATAAAATGTTCTCGTACATTTGTTTTATCGTATTTATTGTGAATGATCAGGAAGAACATTAGATTTATTTATTTATTATTATAGGTTTTCGGCATTTCATAGTTATCAAGAGTCAAAGTCCAGTTACTCTACGAGTTTCTACGTGGGGAATAATGCCCGCGTTATCATGTACCTAATCTGAAAATATCTAAGTATAATTATAAGAAATGTTCACTAAAACAAAAAGTTGGTTTCGCAGTCAGTAATAGGATGCGTGGAAGAAAAACACACGGGTTGAAGAGCTTTTACAATGGAGTATATTAGAGTGTATGTGTTTTTAATAATGACGTAAAAAAAGAGAAAAATTTGAAGCTTCTACATCTGAGTTTCACAGACAGATCCCCAGAGATGTAGGTCATGATTGATGTGATGAAGGATTAATACAATAATAATTTAGTCGAAATTGACAGACGGCAGTGGTAAGCCAATAAAGATTTAAGGGGGTGTTGGTTTTTGATGGATATGGCTAATACGTCCATAATCTGTTTAGACAGGGACTTATTAACCTCTGAAGCAAGCCATGAGTAGCAAGTGTCATTTAAGGGACCACTTCATTCGAGAAGAGTTTTCTAAATTCAACATACCTAGAAACTTACAAATGATTTCGAATATTATTCCAGAGTGGCTCTATTGAATTCACATGTATTTTATTAAACATCTTTTTATTTATGGTCCCTTTACACAAAAAATGGATACAACCGAGAAAAATATGCACAAAGGATATTGCGTGGTATGAGCGTAAAGATGTAAGATGGTTAAAAAGGTTGAAATTAGAATGTATGCACAACATAAAATATAAGTGTTTTGAAATACTTCTTGCAATTTTGGCAATAAGTTATCAATATTTTATGTTGCTCATACAAGCCAAATTCAGTATTACTTAAACTCAGTATACAAAATAAACATACGTGTAAAATAATTAACAAACTGAAGAACTGAGATCAGGTGGTTGAATTTGATCTATTACACTAAGAACTAATTTGTTATGAAAGATATTTGTATGGCACATTTCTTAATATATAAGATTGATAATTTGAAAAGAAATTTGCATTTTTGAATGGAATTAATTCAATACAAAATTTGGGACCTCCTGCATTTTCAATGGCGGGCCCTTTGTGCCTATTCTGTAAACAGGGCCTGTTTCTAGACCAGGTTAATTTTCCTGTTGGAGTTTCTACGCGGGGCGTAATGCCCGCGTTTGCATCTTGTCTAATTTAAAATAATGTAAGCAGAATTACAAAGAATGCACAGCGAAATAGAAAGTTCGTTTCGCAATCCAATAGTGGGATGTGCGGGAGAAAAAAAAAGGCGTTGAAGAGCTTTCAGAATGAAGTGTGCTATATTCAGGGGTGCCAAGTCTCCAACTTTTTTGTACACCACTATTATCCTAGAAAAAATTCTATTGTTTTAAATCGCCCATCTGTTCCAGTTAACCCATTTTCGGCCAAAGGTTCGTATACGAAACATTTCGATAAATATTTTTTTTTAACACTCTGACACATTTTTTTCAAGAATTTTATTTTTCTTCTATTTTTTAAGGCTTTTGAAGACATCCATAAAATATTAGTAATTCAATTGGAGTAAACACTTTCTCTTAAAAAATTTTCAAAATACGCTAGAGTTTTAATTTGAAACGCCTTTGACAAATTCGATTTTTTAAAAATATATTATTATTCCAATTGAAATGAATTATATGCTTTTAAAATAGATTAAAGTTGCAAATTCTGTATATGAAATAAGAATAAAACAAAAGTCATAAAAATATTATTCATATTCATATTATTCATTATAAGAAATAATATTTTATATTATTATATAAAATATTATTTTTCATATAAAATATTATTTTTCATGCACGAATCTTTTTTTGTGTCTTAATGTATGTAATTTAAGCATATTTCAATAAAAATAATGCTACATTTTATAAAATTTCTGTGCTTGGCCTAAAATGGGTTAAATAGCAGAACATTTTCTGTATTGAAATACTGATATTCAAAAAGCTTGGCAGCTCTATATATTCTAGGTGCATTTACAGTGATGTAAAAAATTGCAATAAACTTCGCCCGAGTTTCAGAGACAGATACTCAGATAACGTCATGGTTGATCTGATGAAGGATTCATCACTGTAACAAATGTATGTTACGTTACTGTATTTGGTGGCAGTATGCTCCAGCAATATATCAGTTGCAAAACCAGCTGTATTAGTTAATTTGCTCAATAAAATGGAGGCAGCAATGTTGTTACCAATTTTATGGAGTAATGTTATATAGTTTTTTTTACAGCGATACACAGTTAATAACTTAATAGAAATTGACAGACGGTTGTGGCAAGCCAATAAAGATTTAAAAGAGTCTTGGGCTTTGCTAAATATAACTAACGTGTACGTAATCTGTCTAGTGTAGGTTAATTTTGAATCTAGATACATTCCAAGATATTTACAATTGATGATACAAGAAATGTCGTCATCGTTTATAGAAATGTTAGAATCTGTGGCGATAGATCTGGAAGTTAAAGTAATAGTAGCAGTTTTGCTGAGTTGGTTTGATTTGCTTTTTAAGAAGCCAAATAAAAATGACCTGAAGTTAGTACTGGAGTTTTTCAATCAGGATCCGTAGTGATTTGTTGGTGTATATGGTGGCCTTGTTATCCATATATAATGCTAGGATGATGTCGGGAATTCGAGGAATATCATTAATATAAAGGTTAAACAGCTACGAGCTAATTATACTGCTCCGATATTGCTCGATATTGAGAGGTGGGAACTCAGATGTTTCTACTTCTAAGGTAGTTCCAGAGTATAAAGATGAGCTGTGATGGGGACTTGAGCAAAATCCATTTATAAATAAGTTCATAATGTTATATCCATTCATAGGCTTTAGATAAGTCTCACCTGTTTTCAATTTCTTTCTTGACCTCATGAATGAGTTTAGTCGCTCTCCAAAACTGTTTTTGTGTCGATTGTTACGAATGAAAATATATCCTGTTATTAAAAAATGAATGAATCAATATTTATTTTCTTTCTTTTTAATTCTTATAATCTTTTTTGGGTCTCTTCTATTTAGTATTTATTTTTATTTTTATTTTTTTGAGCGTTAAATATATTTAGCAGCATTATGCTTGTCATTAAAAGTTTGGTTGGTGAAGATAAAAATACATATTTACTTGAAAATGGATAGCATTCCAAAAAATCCTGGGTTAAGGAAATTGAATATTGTATTATAAAGACTACTTGGAAATGATTTCGAAACCAATGACGAAAAAAAAGCTTTTTTTTTTTTTTTTTTTCACAAATTAGTTTTGAAATCTCGAAAAGATATTAGTTTCAGTAGTTTCTTATGGTAAAAAAAAAAAAAAAAAAAAAAAAAAAGGTCTTTAGTATGGTAGGTAATTTGGAAAATCTTAGTGTATATTTTCGTTCTATTTATTTATTTATTTATTTATTTTTTGAGCTATAAATATTTTTAGTAACATTATGCTTGTCATTAAAAGTATGGTTGGTGAAGATAAAAATACATATTTACTTGAAAATGGATAGCATTCCAAAAAATCCTGGGTTAAGGAAATTGAATATTGTATTATAAAGACTACTTGGAAATGATTTCGAAACCAATGACGAAAAAAAAGCTTTTTTTTTTTTTTTCACAAATTAGTTTTGAAATCTCGAAAAGATATTAGTTTCAGTAGTTTCTTATGGTAAAAAAAAAAAAAAAAAAAAAAAAAAAAGGTCTTTAGTATGGTAGGTAATTTGGAAAATCTTAGTGTATATTTTCGTTCTATTTATTTATTTATTTATTTATTTTTTGAGCTATAAATATTTTTAGTAACATTATGCTTGTCATTAAAAGTTTGGTTGGTGAAGATAAAAATACATATTTACTTGAAAATGGATAGCATTCCAAAAAATCCTGGGTTAAGGAAATTGAATATTGTATTATAAAGACTACTTGGAAATGATTTCGAAACCAATGACGAAAAAAAAGCTTTTTTTTTTTTTTTTCACAAATTAGTTTTGAAATCTCGAAAAGATATTAGTTTCAGTAGTTTCTTATGGTAAAAAAAAAAAAAAAAAAAAAAAAAAAAAGGTCTTTAGTATGGTAGGTAATTTGGAAAATCTTAGTGTATATTTTCGTTCTATTTATTTATTTATTTATTTTTTTTTTTTTTTTGAGCTATAAATATTTTTAGTAACATTATGCTTGTCATTAAAAGTATGGTTGGTGAAGATAAAAATACATATTTACTTGAAAATGGATAGCATTCCAAAAAATCCTGGGTTAAGGAAATTGAATATTGTATTATAAAGACTACTTGGAAATGATTTCGAAACCAATGACGAAAAAAAAGCTTTTTTTTTTTTTTTCACAAATTAGTTTTGAAATCTCGAAAAGATATTAGTTTCAGTAGTTTCTTATGGTAAAAAAAAAAAAAAAAAAAAAAAAAAAAAAAAAAAAGGTCTTTAGTATGGTAGGTAATTTGGAAAATCTTAGTGTATATTTTCGTTCTATTTATTTATTTATTTATTTATTTTTTGAGCTATAAATATTTTTAGTAACATTATGCTTGTCATTAAAAGTTTGGTTGGTGAAGATAAAAATACATATTTACTTGAAAATGGATAGCATTCCAAAAAATCCTGGGTTAAGGAAATTGAATATTGTATTATAAAGACTACTTGGAAATGATTTCGAAACCAATGACGAAAAAAAAGCTTTTTTTTTTTTTTTTCACAAATTAGTTTTGAAATCTCGAAAAGATATTAGTTTCAGTAGTTTCTTATGGTAAAAAAAAAAAAAAAAAAAAAAAAAGGTCTTTAGTATGGTAGGTAATTTGGAAAATCTTAGTGTATATTTTCGTTCTATTTATTTATTTATTTATTTATTTTTTGAGCTATAAATATTTTTAGTAACATTATGCTTGTCATTAAAAGTATGGTTGGTGAAGATAAAAATACATATTTACTTGAAAATGGATAGCATTCCAAAAAATCCTGGGTTAAGGAAATTGAATATTGTATTATAAAGACTACTTGGAAATGATTTCGAAACCAATGACGAAAAAAAAGCTTTTTTTTTTTTTTTTCACAAATTAGTTTTGAAATCTCGAAAAGATATTAGTTTCAGTAGTTTCTTATGGTAAAAAAAAAAAAAAAAAAAAAGGTCTTTAGTATGGTAGGTAATTTGGAAAATCTTAGTGTATATTTTCGTTCTATTTATTTATTTATTTATTTATTTTTTGAGCTATAAATATTTTTAGTAACATTATGCTTGTCATTAAAAGTATGGTTGGTGAAGATAAAAATACATATTTACTTGAAAATGGATAGCATTCCAAAAAATCCTGGGTTAAGGAAATTGAATATTGTATTATAAAGACTACTTGGAAATGATTTCGAAACCAATGACGAAAAAAAAGCTTTTTTTTTTTTTTTTTCACAAATTAGTTTTGAAATCTCGAAAAGATATTAGTTTCAGTAGTTTCTTATGGTAAAAAAAAAAAAAAAAAAAAAAAAAAAAAAAAAAAAAGGTCTTTAGTATGGTAGGTAATTTGGAAAATTTTAGTGTATATTTTCGTTCTATTTATTTATTTATTTATTTATTTTTTGAGCTATAAATATTTTTAGTAACATTATGCTTGTCATTAAAAGTATGGTTGGTGAAGATAAAAATACATATTTACTTGAAAATGGATAGCATTCCAAAAAATCCTGGGTTAAGGAAATTGAATATTGTATTATAAAGACTACTTGGAAATGATTTCGAAACCAATGACGAAAAAAAAGCTTTTTTTTTTTTTTTCACAAATTAGTTTTGAAATCTCGAAAAGATATTAGTTTCAGTAGTTTCTTATGGTAAAAAAAAAAAAAAAAAAAAAAAAAAAAAAGGTCTTTAGTATGGTAGGTAATTTGGAAAATCTTAGTGTATATTTTCGTTCTATTTATTTATTTATTTATTTATTTTTTGAGCTATAAATATTTTTAGTAACATTATGCTTGTCATTAAAAGTATGGTTGGTGAAGATAAAAATACATATTTACTTGAAAATGGATAGCATTCCAAAAAATCCTGGGTTAAGGAAATTGAATATTGTATTATAAAGACTACTTGGAAATGATTTCGAAACCAATGACGAAAAAAAAGCTTTTTTTTTTTTTTTTTCACAAATTAGTTTTGAAATCTCGAAAAGATATTAGTTTCAGTAGTTTCTTATGGTAAAAAAAAAAAAAAAAAAAAAAAAAAAAAGGTCTTTAGTATGGTAGGTAATTTGGAAAATTTTAGTGTATATTTTCGTTCTATTTATTTATTTATTTATTTATTTTTTGAGCTATAAATATTTTTAGTAACATTATGCTTGTCATTAAAAGTATGGTTGGTGAAGATAAAAATACATATTTACTTGAAAATGGATAGCATTCCAAAAAATCCTGGGTTAAGGAAATTGAATATTGTATTATAAAGACTACTTGGAAATGATTTCGAAACCAATGACGAAAAAAAAGCTTTTTTTTTTTTTCACAAATTAGTTTTGAAATCTCGAAAAGATATTAGTTTCAGTAGTTTCTTATGGTAAAAAAAAAAAAAAAAAAAAAAAAAAAGGTCTTTAGTATGGTAGGTAATTTGGAAAATTTTAGTGTATATTTTCGTTCTATTTATTTATTTATTTATTTATTTTTTGAGCTATAAATATTTTTAGTAACATTATGCTTGTCATTAAAAGTATGGTTGGTGAAGATAAAAATACATATTTACTTGAAAATGGATAGCATTCGAAAAAATTATATTCTGGGTTAAGGAAATTGAATAATGCACTATAATGACTGCTTGCCGACCCAGTGGCGTGGTTGGTAGCAGCAGCTGCTGCCACACCGCGGGTTCCCGGTTCGAATCCGGGTACGGGCATGGATGGTGTGTTGGCCCTTTGAAGTGTAATAAATGTATGTAATGGATATCTGTAATCAAAAGTGTTCTGTATTGTCCCTGTTTCTGTGTATTATGGATTAATCGAGGCGACAGCCATAGTAGTTATAGGTTTCAAAACACTGTCAATTCAAAGTTCAATGACTGCTTGGTAGCGATTTCGAAACCAGTTACAGAAAAAGAAACTTAGTTCTCGCAAATGAGATTCTGAATATCGCAAATACTATATTAGTTTCCGAAGAGAAAAAACAGTTTTTCAATATATCGTTTGCAACTTGCAAAATCTTAGTGTATATAGGGTTTGCCCAATTTTACCACTAAATTTTTACAGTATTTTCAAAGTATTTCGCCCCAGACAAAAAGTGCGAAATTTGAAAATAAAAGTCGTGGCTGGAAATTCTGTTTCTTTAAAATTAAATATAATCTTTTTATCATTAATAGTGGTGCCAGAGTCCTTAAAAAATATAAGGAGTGTGCGAATCTTGGTATACTTCCGTTCGGGGTTAGTTTATAGTTTTGAAAGTTAATTATTACTATTATTAGGATGAGCGAAGCGAAAACAAAAAAACTATTCAATATTTTAACTTCAAATTAAACACAAAAATAAATTATGATCTGTAGATTTGCAGAATATATTTTTTTTTACAGTAAAACGTTAAAAAAATTATTATTTTAATTAATTTATTTTACATGCATTTCCAATACGGACGCATTTTAGCAAATAAATAAAAAATGAAACGCGTATATTTTCAGAAAAAAAAAGTTTAAATCATGGAGTAAATAGTTATAGATAGAATCATGATTAATTTATTAAATAAAACATGTTTTCATTTTCCCGCAAAATCGTTTGCACAGATGACACTTAAACATTTTAAAAGAATTGTATTATGGATTTTTTTTTTTTTTTTTTTTTTTTTTTTTTTTGTAAACTGGCAACAAAATAATTGTAAACAAATAAAATTAATTCTTAAATTTGTTATATAAATGAAAAATTAAAAGATCTGCGTGAAGTTGTTGGTTCAAGCTCTTTATAAATATTTTTGCGACGGTCGTATTGTGGCTAAATAATATCGACTCATTAATCAGAAGGATTTTATAGAGAAATAAGACTTTAATAAGTTCGCAAACACAACAATAATTATTCGTGAAAACGTCACTGCGAGAATGAGAGAGCGTTTCGTTAAAAGGTAATTCCATTAATTGAGTTGCCATTCGCAGAAAGTAAAAAGTTCTCCCACGCGGAGAGAATTACAGCAATTCTCATACGCTAACATGTATAAAAACGAAGAAATTAAAATAAAATGTTTTACAATTAAAAATTCATAGTATCAACGAAAGCAGATTTCAAATGTTTTTTCCAGAAAATAGGATTTTGAAGAAGTAACTTTCTTCAAGCTTTCTTCAAATATATTATTCTAAAATAGCTATCAAAGATTATCGGATGTTGATTACAAAGATTGGAAACATGCATATTTCAAACAATTAAAAAACACCAGTTGCTACTTGAAATTGTAAAAACATCTTTAAAAGAGCTTTTAGTTGAAAATTTAAAAAAAAATTGTAAAAGTTTGCTTCGAAAATATCTTATTATGCCAGTTTTACATCATAAATAAAAAATTAAAATGCGCCAAAACATAAAATAACGTTTTTGTTTAATAAAGATGCAAAAATAATAATAAAAAAAATATTGTTACTTTCAAATATCTGTTTTATAAAATAATGCTTCGCGAATCCAAACAAAGCATGGCTTTTGCTAGTTTTAACAATATGTTCATTGATTGTGACAGGTGAAAAAAATATTAACAACAGTCCAGTAAGATAGTTATTAATAGAGAGAAAAAAAAAAAAAAAAAAAAAGCGAAAAATACACGCACACATACACAATCAATAAATAAATGAAACGCAATGAACACAACACATACACCCCGGGACACGCTGGAGTACATATACACATATAAAACATACTCGTATACCATATGGGTATACTTATATCAAACAGAGTTTTCAGAAAAACTAAAAGTAAAAAAACGAAATTGCCTTGAAAATATACATTTTGAATTGATTTTATTTATAGATTGTCAATTCACAAGTATATTAAGATTTATTCATTTTTGCAAAATTTTGAAGACATTAAAACATAAATACCAAATAGATCTAAACTTTCGACAAAAAAGTTTATCGAGTAATTAATTTTTTTTTCATACGCAACTACGATAACGCTTAAAACCGTTATCATGATTTAAAAAAATGCAAAATGTTAATGCTAGGAAATTAAAAAATTCAAATTTAAAAGATGAACGTATGTAATAAATTAGCATACACATTAACAGTTACTAGCAATGAGGCAGGCTTAATCAGTCCCGAGTCTGGGCTCGGGCTGGATTTTTATACTAGTCTTCCAAAAGAAGCTCAAATAAACAAATTCATTTATTCATAAATTGAAAAAATTCTGCTTTTTCAGAAACAAGAATGTATTCTAAGTTTTAAAAGTTTTCACAATTCTTCAAAAATCAGATTAAATTGTTATTGATTTGATGTTTGGCGAAATACTCTATTGGATGCTGAATGCTTCGCACAGTCAATTTTAGCCTTTTCAAGAATTACTGGAAAATAGAACTAAAAAATTTCTGTCAATTGGTGCAGAAGGATATTTTAAATGGATAAAATCTGTGACTTTTATTAATCTGCCAATGATTAGATATAAATATTTCAAACAAATTATCAGCCCTGTAAAAGAAAAAAAAAATCTGCAAAGTTACTAAATTAATTCTAGTAAACTGGGATTCCTAGAGCATTTTATGTAACGAAACAACAAAATTTCATGTAACAGATAAACGTTTCACCTGTAACTCAGAAAATCTGTAAGATACTAAGAATTTTTTAGGAAACTAGGAAACCTAGACCTTGTTATGTAACGGCAAATCAGGTTACAGATAAAATTTTAGAAAGATTATTGTAATTTAGGAGCTGAACACTGGATCTGTTGCAAAGTTACCAGGTGCGCTGATTATTGTGTCACTGGTCTTCACCGTGCAAAACTAGTAAGTAAAAAAAAAAAGTCATATACTGGTCAGTGGTGACAAAATTTCTTATTTTCAGCTTTACAACACGAACATAGCCATGAACTATAAACACGGGTAATGGCTGGATAGTTTACACTAGGGTAATAAATTGTAAAATAACCGTTCGCCAATGGTAAGGTTTTTTACAATGAAATGTTAAAACTATAAAACAAGCTGGTTAGTCATTCGATTGATTTTATAGTTCATAAGTAAAAATATTGAAATTGTACTGGTAATCTAGACGACAGTAATATTTCCGTATTTTATAGGGAAAAATATTTCCGTTTTTTCTAGAAGTATTTCCTTTTGTTTTCATATTTCCTTATTTAAAAAAATTTCGCTTCAAAGGCAAAAAGGAATTTTTCAGGGACAAATTGATATCTTTATGATTTATATTCTTTACTTTTCAAGGACACGTTAACATCAAGGATGGAACACGTACATTTAATTCAAACATTAGTGAAGAAATGACACTTACCCTCCATCACTTATCCATGGAGATAGAACCAGGGAACTGTCCTGCGCAACTTGCAGTGCAATACCGTTACGCCAGGGTTACACAAACCACGCTTTCAAATATCTTTATTTAATTCGTATGCCTTTTATAAAGGAAATGCAATATGTTGAACACAGGATTTATTTTTTGTAAAGATAATATTTTTCTATTGAACGTGCAGTTCTAAATGTTTTACAGATTTCCTTTACATAATTTCGAATATTTTAAAGGAAATGCAATATGTTGAACACAGGATTTATTTTTTGTAAAGATAATATTTTTCTATTGAACGTGCAGTTCTAAATGTTTTACAGATTTCCTTTACATAATTTCGAATATTTAGCTTTTTAATTTCAGCTTTACCAAAAAAAAAAAAAAAAAAAAAAAAAAAAAAAAAAATAGTCTTTAAAATATTACATGTATGAAAGAATGTATCAAGAATTTTACTTCCTTCTTTTTTTATTGTAATATTATTCATATTTATTTATTTATACCTTTTCGAAAGAATACTAACATATTTCTTTAAAAAACATGTATTTAAACAAATTATCTGTATGATGAAATACTGTAAACTCTATAAACATAATTTCTATGGGTTATTAAATTAAATTTTCTTATTTTCACCTTTACAACGAGAATTATCTATAAACACAGGTGAATGACTGGATAGTTTGCTAGGATAATAAATTGTAAAATAACCGCTCTCTAATGGTAATGTTTTATGTAATGAACTGTTAAAAATGTGAAATATGCTGGTCAGTAATTCGATCGTTTTGATGATCCTTTATATCAACTCACTGAAAAAACCCCATTAAAATACAAAAATTATATTGGTAATCTAGACACCAGTGCTATTTCCGTATTTTATAGGAGAAAAAAATTCCGTAAATTCCAGAAATATTTCCGTTTTTTCATAAACTTTTCCAGTTTGTTTTCATATTTCATTGTTTAAAAATCTCAAAAAGCTAGTCAATCATTCGATCTTTTTTATAGTCCGTTATATCAATTCACTCTAAAAAAAAATATATATATATATATATCCGGTAAAATATGGAAATTGTATTGACAATCTAGACGCCAGTACTATTTCTGTATTTTAAACGAAACCTTTTCTTTTAAATTTCAGTAATATTTCCTTTTTTCTCAAACTATTTCCGTTTGTTTTCATATTTCCTTATTAAAAAAATTTTCGCTTAAAAAAAAAAAAAAAAAAAAAAAAAAAGTAGAATTATTTTTCCATTTTAAAATAGTTTTAAAATATGCTATAAATAAGTTAAACTTTATTTTAAAATCATAATGAAAAATAAACTGACTTTCCTTTTCAACTATGTCAAACTTAAAAAGAATTAATAAAATTTCATTTTTTGTAATTATTTTTTTAATATCGTGAAAACATTATAAACTTTTTATTATTAAAACAGAAAGGAATAGAGAAAAACATTCTATCGAGTTGTTTTATAAACAATTAGCTACATTATTTTTCTATTCCTGTTATAAATGGCGCCATGACATTTATCGGTTAAAATACCAATTTAACATCAAAACTGTTTGGTAAATATTTGGGAATGATTGAAATAAACTCAACATAGAACCATATTTAGCTAATATATAGGAGCTTCAATGAAGATAATATCACTGTAAGACAAGTATTACAACAATTACTTCGCTTTCGTAACAAAACAACCATTTTTAAACATCATTTACAGAAATTGTATTGAAAGCAATATAGAAATATCCCGTAAAATTGACGGAAAAACTTACTACATTAATGCGAATTTGTAATCTCAAAATGAAAATCACAGAAATTGTACTGTTTTCTTGGGAAAATGAAACTATTCTGTAAAATTTTGCAAAAAAATTTGCGCATATTAACAGATTTTTAAAAGAATAAATACAAATTTTAGTCACAGACAAAAACTGCCTGCCATAAGTCATGAGCATAATCTAGTAAATATGGATTCCGAATTTCACCAAAATCGGTCGAGTAGTTTTTGAGGAAATGAGCATTAAAACTCGCATATTTTCCAAACGATTGCACCTAATCTTGTCTGGCCATAGAGAAATTCGAAGATAAAAATTATTACTAAAAATTAATTATTATTTCGTACATAAAACATAAGTAATTAAAATATTTTCTAACTTAAAATAACACTTTTTTAAAAAGAGATTCCTTAATACAACAACGCCAACAAATAAAATTAGAGAAGTAACTGTAGTTGAAAGTACATCGTCAATTCAATAGTATATTCTTTTCGCTGGTTCAACAAAACCTTCCGTTTATGGCAGGATTTCGTTATAAAATCAACTGTGTAATTAAAGTATGAAATTTTTTTTGAAAGTTTAAAAATTAAATACAATAAAAAGTCATTATAAATTTTATTAAAAATTGCGTTATATGAAAAATGCGAGAGAGAGTGTGTGTGTAGGGGGAGGAAGGTAAAATTTGTTTCCCGAAACATTCAATAAAAAGGTTATATAAATTATTTAGTTCCATTTAAATGACAAAATATGTCTTATGCAGAGTTATGCACATTTAATGTTTTTCAAAAACAAACGGGGATTTGTTTGAAATATTAATCATCCAGACGTTTATTCAAATAAAATAAAAAAAATTCGGTAAATTTCACATCTTTATATAGCAGACAGGTTTAGATTGAAATATTATTCACACAGACGTTTATTCAACAGAAAAACAAAATCTAAAAAGGTAGTCACAATGTTAGTATATATTTTTTTCAATGCATTATAGGATCGACTATGTTAAAGTAATCCGTTTCACAGTTAAATATTATTGAGTAAGATTGTTTCACTATGGGCTTTTATATGAGGCAATGACCTCGCATGAATATTAATAGAGTATTACTAGTAATGCTATAAATCCACGGAATACCGGAAAAGGGGTGTTTTGCATTGCGCCGACGCAAACTTTGTGGACGGTGGAGGAAAAATTAAGGGGGTTATCTTGCTTCCCGATCTGGAAGAAAGTCAGTGAGAGAAGCGCGGGAAAATGCTCCGGTTCTTCTTTCTTGTGTTGGCCCTTCTGTTTGTGGATTTGAAGAGAACCGAACAATTTCTCCATAGGCGATTGAAGAGGACTCAGGTACAGCGAATGAAATTTTATTTAGAGTTTTGTTTTGCTTTAGATTATTATTAAATTACTGTAAAAGTAAAATATTTATTTAATATTGTGTTAAGTTCAGAGTAGAGTTATTTTGGAATTTCATTTAATTAATTATAATAGTCGATTATTATTATTATTTTTTTTAAATTCAGTGTAAAATATTTTGATGGTGCAACTGCTTAGTAATATTTATAAAATAAAAGTGTTTAATAAATTAAAATCTGATTAAATTTTAATTAAAGTGTAATTTAATTATTTAAATTTGCAATTAGATTTGAAACAACTATTGCAATTAATGCAATCAATTTTTAACATCTTTGAAAGCATTAAATTGCAATCGTTATGTTTGCAATTATTTAACATTTAAAAATATCATACAAAATAAACTGTTCTGTTTTATATCCGCTATGAAGTATTAAAGCATACATTTTTTTTAAAAACCGTGATTTTTTTTCTTTTTTTTTAAGAGCACAATTCTTTTAAACATGTAAATAATATTTCATAGCAATGCTTTTTCATTCTTTATACTTTCAAAAAAGCACAGGCAATTTTTTATTAAATCTTCAAAAAATAAGAAACGTATAAATAGAAAACCCCATATGAAAGAGCGATATTTTCTAAGCATTTTAAAACAAACTTCATAAACAAATTCTACGTTTTGCGTTAGTTATGACTAAAGATGTGTCAAGAATTCTCAGAGTAAGCAACGATTAAAAATATACTTTAAGAAAATTTATCTCAAAATGTTAAAAAAGTACTTTGGTAAAATTGCGTTCGCGATATTTTTTTTAACTACTTATTATTTTTATGTACAACCCTCAAAAATTGTATTATAATCTAATCTCCAAATAATCGGATTTTTCGAGATAAAAGTTTATAAAAGATCAATATTTTCCTAGCATTTTAAAACAAACTTCATAAACAAGTTCATCTCATTGCTTTATTTATAACCAAAACTGTGTGAAAAGTTCTCAAAGTAAGCAATGTTTAAAAATATACTTTAAAGCGATTTTTCTAAAAATGTTAAAAAAGTGCTTTTGTAAAGTGCCGCTCACAATATTTCTTTTGAACTCCTTATTATACAACCTTCAAAAATTATATAATAGTCTAATCTTAAAAACTTCATTTATCGAGATTTTTATTTTATTTTATTTTATTTATGAAAGAGCGATACTTTTTAAGCAAGTTAAAACAAACTCCAGGTGATTAAAAATATACTTTGAAGGGATTTATCTCAAAATGTTGAAAACGTGCTTCTGTAAAATTGTGCTCACAATATTTCGTTTGAACTACGTATTATTTTCAACACAACCTTCAGAAATTATATTATAATCTAATTTTGAAAAAATTGCTTTTTCGAGAAATTTTTTTATGAAAGCGCGATATTTTCTAAGCAGTTTAAAAACAAATTTCAGACGATTAAAAATATATTTTAAAGGGATTTATCTCAAAATGTTGAAAACCTGCTTTTGCAAAATTGCGTTCACGATATTTTTCTTTGACTACTCATTATTTTTATATGCAAGTTCAGAAATTATATTATAACCTCAGACTGAATATAAATTTGTGCCAATTCTAACAGAATTTCTATTTAAAAAATAAATTTGAAGGCACTGCATATCGTAACCTCAGAGCAACAGTAGGACATCTAGTAATAATAGAAAATGAGATATCTGACTTACTGCTATGAAAAACAGTAAGGAATTTTTATAAAACACATTTGATATGTAGTATTAAACATAACTTTGTGTTTCAGAAATTGTTCCATTAGATTCAAACACAGTTTTTCACAGCAGTAAGTCAGACATCTCATTTTTTTAAAATCATTACTAGATGTCATACTTTTGCTCTGAGGCGACGATATTTTGTGGAAGTTTTCCTAAATATTTAATAGAGTAAGTTAAATTTCCTTTTTTTTCCTTAGTTGGTGTCTTGGGAATTACCAACCAGGATATTTCTCTATTATTAAAAGTTTCGGTACTACTCTGTTATCCCGTCGACCAATTTCGCCATATTATACAAACTGCCAAACTAATAGCCAAATTATACATGTTGACATAATTTTTATTTTAAATAATGAAAAAACAAATAATTAGTTGAATATTAATAAAAATATTAATAAAAAGTCGAAATAAAAATCACTTAATGACATTTTAAACACGTGAACAGTATTTAATGTCATTGAATGTGACATTCACGATCATCCATTATTGGCATTTAATCTTATAGTTTGGCGATAATTTTTTGGTCGACGGGATAACCTAGTAGTACCAAAGTTTCTATAAAAACGCAGAAAAGAAACTGAGATTCTCGATGTATTTATATTAGTTTTCTGTCAAAATTCCTGATCACATGATTTTTTTTAATAGTTTGGCGGAAGAGATTAGTGTTTGCCCTAAAAACTTCCTACAGAGGAAGACAGGCGCTGTAATTTAATTTATTCTATTTTATAGTTATAATATGCTAGTTTTCGATTTATTGCAAGGTTTTATAAACAGTAAATTTCTGTCTTATTTTTCGAAAAATTACTTGCGTTGGTGGTGATATTTAAAAATGCGGTGCTGCAAAACGGTGTTGTAAAATAGAGGACATATTTTTTAAAACTATCTTATAAGAAATTACATATAGAAATTTTTGCTTTATTTAGTCACGGAATCTTGTTCATTAAATAAACAAAAAATACTACTCGAAAATTCTGGTAGACATTTCGAATAAAAAAATATCTGGCAATTCTGGGCGGAACATCAACTTATGTTATAATTTACTCATATTGTGAAGAACTACATTTTTTTCTTCATGTAAGTTTACAAGCTCTTGGGTAATTTATAGTTGTTAATATGCAGAATTTGAGATATCGACAAAGCAGTTTCTTTATTCTTGAGGAAATTCTCGGTTTTCACTCTCCTATAGATTACATTGATACGTTTACATTGATTCGAGAAGAATAATTGCTACTATATGTTGCAAATCTTCGTTAATTAAAAAAAATCAAATAAATATAATAGCTAAAAAATATATTTAATGAAATGCTTTCTGTTTTTATATTGTTATTAATTTAGTTATTTTATTTAATAAAATTTCTGGTATAGTTAGATTTAAAGCACTCAGTTGGCAACTAAGCTAATAGATTCTAGTTTTTCAGGGAATTTTCCGACATCATAAATTTACATTCACTTAAAAGAACTGCCAGTGGTGCACCTGTTTTTCTAAAAGTCGACAATTGCTCGTTTCCACAAAGTATGCGTGCAACTGGAAACCAATTTTACATATTCTATTTTCATTTGCGTTTAACTAACATAAAAATTAAATAAAATTGGAAAATTCATTTAATATTTATGTTAGTTTCTATTTGCTAATTTTATTAAGGCAATATAAAAATCTAATCCCCTATCTCTATTGTTTTATTTTCTTTTGGAGGTAATTTGGGAACAGTCACAAATTTCATAACTGCTAACCTTCCGGATTTGTTTCAAATAAAATAAACATGCATTGAACCAGAAAATTTATTAAAAAAATTCTTTTAATCTAATTTATGAAATAAAAACGCGGAAGGATGCCAGTTAAGTTAATCTTTCGGTGCGATCTTCACCGGAGCCTCAATCTATCTATTTTAAACATATTCTATAGTTTAGGAGAGATGTTTGATCTTTTCGAATTTTCAATATATTAAACCGTTTTTTTTTATATTAGTTGCACTATAATATTGACGTCCAAATCATGACAAAAGAAAAACAAAATGCACCTTTAGTGTACTTTGATTTGCGCAGTTAAAAATATTTTCATTGAATTGTTCGTATACCATTAAATATTTAAAGTATTTAAAGTATTTATGTAAATATGTTTTAATTTTATTTTTCTATAAGTAGTGTAAGATGTGTTATGGTCAATTTAATAAACAGGAGGTAAAGATTCAAATACAAATAAGTGGGTAAGTATGATTGCAGATCGCACAAAGGGTTTCATTTAATGTTTTTTCAAAAAAAAAAAAAAACCCTTATATTTTAATTAATAAATCTAAATTGTTAGTTTTTAGTTATTAAATTCTTACATGCATGATATCACCAACAAATTTAATTTTAAAACAATTATAAAAAGAAGTTATTAATTTTTATCAAATTAAAAATGTTCAACACAAATTATTTAAATAAAATCCAAAATTTCAAATTCCAAATTTTTCGAAAATCCGAAATTAAAAAAAAAAAAGATAAGTATATATAAACAAAATTTTAAATCTTTATAAACGAAACAAATTCTTTAAATGAAATTTAAAATACTGAATCATTAATAAATCGCAATAGTTTTTATAATAGAAAGAAAATTGAATTCCAAAAAATATTAGGAATGTCAGACGAATGAAATCCTGATAATATAAATCCTTAAATTGGCAAAAAATACGAAATTTCTTTTAATCGAATTTTCTTTGATCTTAATATGAAAATTTAAACCTACAGCACTGGGGATAGAACTAAGAATTTCCAGTTTACCAGCGGGATGCTTTACATCCAAAATACGATGTCTAAGCACAAAGCGTTCAAATTAAAGTTTTCTTTGAAAATGAGCGGATGACATTGATAAAATTAATTTAATTAAAATAATAGCCTTTTACAATTTTATGATTTGTGCTGCGTACTACGTTATTGATTTTCTTTCTTTTTTTCTTTTCTTTTCTTTTCTTTTTTTAATTTATATTAATTGCAACATGGGTTTTGTGGTACCTTATATTATAAAAAAAAAGACGGCAACACTGCAATAATATTGACTATAACAACGATTAGGAAAATTAAGTCAAAATATTTACACATAAATATTAACCGTTTGAGTGCAGAACAAATCTTGTTAAATATAAAAAAATTATTACATTTTTGATTTAAAAATGGTTTTTATCTATATTCTGCACATATGTTCTTTAATACAGGAATTACAGGTTTGATCGTATAGTTAGATTAAAAGTTAATCTGAACGGTTAGTTACTCTTATCAATATTTTAATAATTATTATTAATCGTAAATTTTTACTTTATGTAAAAATGTCTCCACAAATCCCTGTTGTAATTATTAAAATGCTTCGCCACTGGGATCCACATCCAAAATAACTTGATACAAAATTCTTTTGTCTTTACTATAAAAATAACTGAAATTAAAAATAGTTTACTATAGAAATAATTACTTTTAAACAATAGGTTTTCAGAGATTCTAATAAACCACACGAAAGTAGCCTTCAAGAGCTAAACGCAGGTGTTGCAAGACAGAACGTAAATAAAATTCCTCTTCAGAATAATCTTTGAGACATCGTCTTTTCTTTTATATACTATTGAAATACGTGAGAAGTTGTTGCACTGTGTTTTCTAAATAGTTTTATTGAATATATAAAGATTTTTTTTTTTTTTTTTTTTTTTTTTTTTTTTTTTACCTTTTATAAAGATGAGGTGTTATACTTTAGAATAATTTAACAATGTTTTAGAAATTATGTTGAGTATGTCCAGTTAAAATTAAATTTATGTTAAAAGATACGTTTTATTTAATTTAAACGAGAACGAAAAGTCATGCACCTAGCGTAGATTATGAAAAATTATCCAACACATTCAGCATAATGTTTCAGACATCGTCTTTTCTTCTTTTATATATATATATATATATATAAAGATGGATATTGTTCTTTAGAATAATTTAACAATGCATTTTTTAGAAATTTTGTTAAGTATTGTAAGTTAAAATTAAATTTACGATAAAAGCCACGTTTTGACCATTTTAACTAAAAGTTTCGTCCAAACAAGAACGAAAAATCATACATCCAGCATAGATTATGAAACATTTTCCAATATATTCAGAATAATGTTTGAGACATCATCTTTTCTTTTATATTATTGAAATACGTGAGAAGTTGTTGTACTATATTTTCTAAGTAATTTTATTGATATAAAGATTTATTTTTTTACCTTTTATAAAGATGAGATGTTATTCTTTAGAATAATTTAACAATGCATTTTTTAGAAATTATGTTGAGTATGTCCAATTAAAATTAAATTTATGTTAAAAGATACGTTTTGGCTAAAAGTTTAATTTAATTTAAATGAGAACGAAAAATCATGCATCCAGCATAGATTATGAAGCATTTTTCAACATATCAGAATAAACTTTGAGATATCGTCTTTTCTTTTATGCTATTGAGACGCTTACGAAAACAGTTGCTGTACTGTATTTCCTAAATAGTTTTATTGGATATACAGTCGAGTGTCCCTATAACGAAACTCTATCCAACGAATTTTTTGTAAGAACGGTCAATTTTTTCATGATTACATTAAAAATAATCTTCATATAGCGAAATATATATCTCCATTTAACTAATTTTTTTTTCAAAAATGTTCTTACATATGTTCAGAAAACGCTTAAAAAAATTTGTAGAATAACTTGTTTTCGTTGACTTCTGGTTTATATCTCATAGCTGAATTACTCTACCTTATTCTTTATGCCCCCCCCCCCAAAAAAAAAACCATTCAAGCACTTTCCCCAAGAAAAACATCCTTTTTGCATGGTCACACTTGTGATGACACTTGTGTAACACTTTGTTTTAGCCAAGATGAGTATGCGTTCTTGGAAAAGTTTGGAACATATGCTTGCTACTGGAGCGATTTGCAACTATCACAAAGCATCCTAAACGATAAAACTACTTCATTGACGGCTTGAAATTGCTGTTCGTTTCTTGGTTTGGGTAGTAAGACAGGAATAAGGAAGGGATAAGGGGACAATTGCAGAAAAGGTCGTTTTTTCAGCAGGTTTTCATCTACCTAAATTATCTTTCATTAATTTTAGAGTTTGGAGTGGATGTTTCTTGTTTGTGGTGACTAGGAGCATTTTTTGTTGTGAGGGATTATTTGAATGAAGAATTGTTACTAAATGTCATCTATGCTGGTGTTATCGTCTACTGCATCGGCATAAATCGCTTCTACGATAAGCATAACTCTCTCTGATAAAGTAATAATTTTGAAAATTATCAATAAGACACTGAAAAAAAAATGAAAGTGCCGAAAATGTTTGAGATTATGGAAAAATTCCGTTAAATATTTCAAAAACTTAATTAAACACCTCAGAAACAACTCTATTAAAAAAATTAAACATTAAATGAAAATTTTTTTGCTGTTCTCTATTCAACGAAATTTTCAATTTAACGAATTTTTTGACTGAATGATGGATTTCATTATATAGACACTCGACTGTAATTTTTTTTTTCTTTTATAAAGATGATTATTGATCCTTAAAATAATTTAATAAATCATTTTTTAGAAATTATGTTATGTATTTCGAGTTAAAATTAGATTTATGGTGAAAGCCACTAAACATGTTTTTGACTAAACATGTTGTTTCATTTAAAACAGAAAGAAAAATCATGCATCCAGTGTAGATTATGAAGCATTTTCCAACATATTCAGAATAATCTTTGAGACATCGACTTTTCTTTTATACTATTGAGACACTTACGTGAAAGTTGTTGTACTGTGTATTTTTTAAATAGTTTTATTGGATAATAGTTTTTTTTCTTTTATAAAGATAGATATTGTTCCTTAGAATAATTTAACTATGTTTTTTTAGAAATTATGTTTATTGCGAGTTAAAATTACATTTTATGGTAACAGCCACGTTTTGACCATTTTGACTAAAAGTGAAAAAACCATATATCCAGCGTAGATTATGAAACATTTTCGAACACATTCACAATAATCTTTGAGACTTTGTCTTTTCTTTGATACTATTGAGATGTTTACGTGTAAAGTTGTTGTAGTCTATTTTCTAATAATACATTTTTTAGAAATTTTGTTGAATATGTCGATTCAAAATTAAATTTATGGTAAAAGATACATTTTGACTAAAAATGTCGTTTCATTTGAACGAGAAAAAAAATCATGCATCCAGCATAGATCATGAAACATTTTCCAATATATTCAGAATAATCTTTGAGACATCGTCTTTTCTATTGTACTATTGACGCTTATGTGAAAAGTTGTGTTACTCTATTTTCTAAATAGTTTTATTGGGTATATAAAGTTTTTTTCTTTTTAAAGATGATATGGTATTTTTTAGAATAATTTAACAATGCATTTTTTAGAAATTATGTTGAATATTGTAAGTTAAAACTAAATCTATGATAAAAGACACCGTTTGACTAATAGTGACTTGGCGTTTGAACAAGAGTGAAAAATAATGCATCCTGTGTAGATTATGAAACACTTTCCAACACATTTTAGACTAATCTTTGAGGCGTCATCTTTTCTTTTATACTTTTGAAACGCTTACGTGAGAAGTTGGTGTAGTGTATTTTCTAAATAGTTTTATTGGATGAATAAAGTTTTTCTTTTTTCTTTTATAAAGATGAAATATTGTTGTTTAGAATAATTTAACAATGTATTTTTTAGAAATTATATTGAGGATTTGGAGTTAAACAAGAACAAAACAAGAACAGAAACTCATGCTTTCAGTGTAGATTATGAAACACTTTCTGAACACATTTTTTTTCAACACACTCAGAATATTTTAACGAAATTTCACAGCTTACTAAGGTGAAAGATAATGTGCAAATAAATAGTTTAAAAAACGCATAATGCGTTTGAAAACCTAATCTCTGCTATTAGTATCAATAGTTTAAAAAAATCCGTTATTATTTTTTATTTTTTTTGCAAGTATATGTATGTAATCTATAGCTTTGTATGCATATCATACAGTTTGCTAAAAGTTAGTTCAATTAAACTAATAGCACAGTCGAAATTTTAAATTCAGCAACTTCTGTTAATAAAAGAAATACACATTAGAACTTTAGTACAGTTTTGTGTATGATCTATAGAATTTATACGCACAAACAATATTAAAGAACAGGAATTTAAAAACGTGTACCACAACTGAAAATACTTCCAGCAATTATTTTTCATCAGCTTCGATCGCACAATTATTCTTCAATCTTTTCTCTATCCAAATGATTTTGAATGCCTCTGTAAATGAACAAGAAACTCTACGCACATCATATTCTACAGTAAGCGCCATGCAGTACATCTCAATGATATATGTAAATATCAGTATGTTTAGAATAGTGTAATTTTATGAAAATTCACCGCAAATGATTTTTCTCGGTTAATCGTAATGTAACAAAATTTCTTTTCGTATACCTGTAAGTAAACCATAAATGTTATATTCTTCATTTTCAGTATCGAACATGACATAGTGATACCCAATAATATGTACAAATTTCATAGATATTGACTTGGAGAATCAAAATACGGACAGACAGGCAAACCGAATTCATTAACATTTCTCAACTTTGTTGGACGTGTACACAACGTATTAAATATGTTCCTATTGAACCAATATTAGTCCAACAATGCGTTTTTTTAGTTTGCACATTGATATTTAAGTTGTTTACCTATATGGCAAAACATGAGATTAGAAATATTTTTTATAACCGTTTCTGAATGTCGGTATTGAGACTACATTATGAATATTACATGTTCGCATCATTCTTTTCAATATTTTCCAATATATTTGAAAAGTACTTAAGTATTTGCCGTATGTATGTCTGACCGTACTTTAAATTGCGAAATGTATTCGGATTGTCATGCAATTGATGTAGATTAATAAGTTTTATTACAGTATGTTCAGTATTGAAAATGAAGCAAGTAGGCATTTACAGTTCATCTACAGCGACATTCAAAAGAATTCAGTTAGATTATGGTCTATGGGGAAAAATCCTCTTCGATGTATTTTAATAAAGTTACACCATTACAAGCATACTGGAATTAATATATATCATTGATGTTGTATTTGTTGTGCTTATGAAGGCGCCAATTATCAAGATGAGGGACACAGGCCCTAAGGAGGAGGGTAGTGTACTCGTTGGGGGGTTTTCTAAGAAAACCTAACTCGTATTTACTCAAGGAAATCCAAGATTTGAAGAAAACCACGGAAAATTTCCAACGATTAGGCAGTTGCGCTATTGGGTTCGAATCCAGCACCTCCCGTCTACCAGTTTCGATAGCAGAACCTCTCGGCCCCTTTTTGGGCATATATCATTGAAGATTATTAAAAAAGCTTACTATAGAATATAGTATGCTTAGCATTTATCGTTCATTTAGAGAAACATGCAAAAGAATTCAGACTCAATATTAACAATAATTGCTGGAAGTGAGTTTAAAGTTTTGGTACATTTAGGGCGTGGTCTACATTTAGAAATGTTCCAAACTTGAGGATTAATTCAGTTTTGTTTTTCTTTGAATTAAACGAGCACTACCTCCATAACAGAGGCGACTATTTAAATGATCGGTAGCTGACAACAAATTGGTATTGATTTGTTACTTAGAGGCGATGAAACATTTTCCGGCGAATAGAAAAACTAATATTTTACCAAAACACTGGCGGTAAATCTAATGGTAACCCTTTACACGTTCCGAATTCATAAAGCTGGCAATCCCGACTCGAAAACAAAAGAAAACTATCGCACTTGACTCGGACAATTCCGTGTAAGTTATGCAGTACGTACTGGTTTGATGGTAAATGAAGCTGTATTGGGATATTATTGTATTGTAATACATAGAAAATTATTTAATTATTATATAAACTAGCTGCCCTTGGCGACCAGTTCGGTTTCCCTTAAATGTATGCGAAGAAATGTATGAAGTTAGTTTTATTCATAATTCAATTTACTTGCCTAATCTTTCGTCAAATCGGAAAATTCTGATAGAAAAATCAAGAGCTTTTTATTTTTATGATAGCGGGGTGCAGATCATAAATCGCCAAAAATTAGTTCCAACGCATTTTTTTTGTATTTCATTAACTGTATAATCCTTTCGCGCATTTCATTTAAAAATATGGTACTTATATTAAAAACTGAAACATCTAACATTCACGGCTTTCATATCTTCCTTACTTTTACTTTAATGATAAAAAAAGAAAAAATAAATAAATAAATAGCGCTCAAACCATAATATTTAATTTCAGCTTCAAAATATTATTTTAATTTACCACGCGAAAATTTTTTAAAAATGCTATCTAGCGAGTTAAAAATTCTATCGGCGAGATTTGAAACCGGCTAACATAGAAGTATCAAGAATTCTTTGCGATCATGGCATTTTTTATGCAGTTTTATTCGAAAAATAATTTTAATTGTTTTATTAAAATGGTAAACTTGCATATGAAAAGCAATGGAATCAGCTCGTAGTTGTTTGTGACAGTCACATGACATGGTTTACTACAATATGAATGAAATGATGGCGATAGACCATTATTTGGCGACTTATCACATGCATTTGGATAATATTAAAGTACCAAAATGTACGCCTGGCATATGAAAACAAGTTGGAAATTGCACGTGAAGCGTAGCAAAAGAGGTGCATTCTTTCGATAACGTTATTACACCTCAGTAACGTATATCTTATTCATAAAATGTGAAGTAGTTTATTATAATTGAAACACGCCCCAAACAATGTTTCCCCGTACAGCATTATGTAGTGGAATACTTTTGTGTGGCCATGTAATTTAATAATGAATATTCTTTGCATCCCAGATTGTACAGAATGTATATTTTAGTATATACTTCATAGATTCATGTCAATTTTATTATGTTCGAATGAGTGTAACACCATTAAAATGCATTTGAAACTTTTTCCCCCATTGACCATAATGTAATGGAATACTTTTGATTGTCCCTGTAATTGATCTGTGCATCCATTTTTCTTAACATTTGAAAAGACTCGACAAAATTATGTAATAATTATAAGTTTTAAATTTCAAACGATTAAAATGCATTTGAAACTTTTTTCCCCATTGATCGTAATGTAACGGAATCCTTTTGATTGTCCCTGTAATTGATCTATCCACCCGATTTTCATAAAAATTGAAATGACTCGACAAAATTATGTAATAATTATATATTTTAAGTTTCAAACGATTCGGTTGGGTAGTTTTTGCGTTGTTATATGCGGACGGACGGACTGAGCGACAACTATAGGTGCTACGTATTTTTATAATTACGAACGCACCAAAAAATTAAGCGGTCAGCCCGGAACTTTTGATGACAGTCACATGACTTAGGATTTTATTATGTAGATTGATCAAAATGCTAATAGAAAGTTAAAACCTTTAATAGTTAGTAAGAAATTGAAGATAATTCATGACTTCGATAGGGAGAAGACACGCGAAGAACTTTTACTTGTAGTTCAACTCCTTGCACTCTAAAGTTGTTAGGGGTGTATGTCACTAGCTACCAGCATTGCAGCAACTGGCAGATTTTTTTTCTTTTTAACTTGAATTCCCACCAGAAAAATTGAATTGATAATTTTCTTTTATTTTATTTATCAAAAGTAATCTTCCAAAAGAAAATCTTTCAAAATAAAAATATGAAAACAACCTTTTTTTGTTGAAGGAATTGAATATCTAGCTTTTTGCTTCCGGTTTGCTTATAAACAGTGTAAAAACTTTATTTTTTCATAAACTCTCAACTATTTTTTATACCATTTACACTACCTTTCTTTTTAATTATTTTAAAAATTCCAGTGATGCCTAGACATAAATTTTTAACCTTTTCTTTATAAATTTCTTATATATATTAGCGCTATATGTGCTGCTGTTAGACTTTTTCCATGACTGCCCTGTGATATGCTAAGCAATCTACTCATATACTGGAAGTAGAGCAGTTCTGCTACTGGCCATCCAATCGTCAAGCTCTACACTGTAAAAAAAAAAAATCTGTAAAGGTACTACACTTTATCTAGGAAACTGGGATTCCAAGAACTTTTCCTGTAACGGTAACAACAAATACTCAAGTTTTAGAATCGGTTACATGGATTTTTCTTGTTATCGTTACATGAAAAGAGTTACCCAGTTTCCTAGAAAATGTTTAGTACCGTTACAGATTTTTTTTTTTTTACAGTGTACTGGTCACTGCTTGCAAGTCAATTCAACATTAATGAAGATTAATTTCGCTTTCTAGTTAAACTTCTTTTTGCTTTTGTTTTTGTCCTGTATTTTTTTCTAAATGTTTTAAATTTTGATTATTTTGATTATTTCTCTTTTTTATACTGTTCTATTTACTTTTCTTACCTTTTATCTATTTGTTTAATTCTTCCCAGAGTTACCAGATTTCGTGGTCGCCGAAGACTTTTTCTCGCTAGTTTTCTTTTGTATCATATTTTTAAATATATTGTTAGTTTGAAATCTCCTCATTTAATTTTTTGTATCATACCTTTTTGCCATTTTTTATGCTTAAAGAAAAATTTTTCTACCTGTAAATAGTTTAAAATTTTTTAAAAAAGTTCTCAATTTAAAAATTGTATATTAGGGCATCTATTCGGTAGCTTTTTTTGCCTGTTTTTGGAGTGTTTCAGTTTTGTTTAGATCAAATGAACATTTTTTCTTTTTTTTTTTTTCTTCTTATACTGTTGAACTAGCATAACAAACTTGTTTGTTATTTCTATTTATCTTTTTGTAAATTTATCTCTTTTGAAGAGATAAAACTTAATTTTATCTCTTTTTTCTTTATCTTCTTTTTCTTTATTTCTTTGTGGCTACCAACCGCGTCTAAATATTCTTCTATGGCCCCCATTGCATTGAAAAATATTTTTACCTGAATACCGGATGTAAATATTTGTGTTCCTGTATGCCGGGTGTAATGTTGTCTCGCATCTAGGGATTCTAAGGCATTGTTCCGATGCTCAATGATCTCGTATAATAAAAATAAGAATTAAAACTTTCTGGTGAAAATTCTGAATGTCCAGTTAAAAAGTAATCCGGATATCAGTACATACACTACGTATTTCATTATCAGAAATGACCAAAATAGCACGAAGTACGCAACATTCGTCAAAAGATTAATATGCTGAGATTTATTTTTTATAGAATAATCAAATACAAGGACATGTTGCAGTTGTTATGTTTGAAAGGCAAGGAAATTAAGAAGAATATTTTTACTAGAATATTTCAGATGATACCGATTACTACAATAAATCACATAAAATTTTCCGTTTATTAACAACAACAACAACAACAAAAAAATTGATAAAGAATATCTAAATTGAATTCTTTGAGATACGAAATATTTTTTTCTCTGGGCGCAATCAAATCATCCGTGAAAACAATACAAAGAAAAAAAAAAGCATTCTGGTAAATTATTCATAGGTTCTTGAATCTTTTTCTTTAAAAGCGAATAATTAAGTTACTGTTCATCATCAGTAACATTATCATTTGTTGCTATGTAGGTTTTGATTTCTACTAGATATTATTATGATAAATTAGTACAATAAATAGGTACTTAGAAGAATTACTTTTTTCACCTCAAAAAAGAATAGTAATAAAATTATTAAGGGAAATAATTTCATCTGTAATTTATTTCATGGAAATGATAATATTTTGCAATTGACCCACATATAATAAAGAAGAGATAACAAGACAAATTTTGAATTTTATAACTCTATGTCCTTCAAGTGAAAATACCGGAATATATGTCATATTTTCCGATGAATTTAGAATATAAATATCATGCTTAGAGAGACGAAAGATTAAGATATCTTTTAAAATTTCATGATACTCATATAAACTGGAATATTTAAGCCACCAGGGAAATGCTCTTTCAACAAACTTTTGTATTTACAAACTAGCTAAAGTGAGTTTAAATTGCTAAAATTTAAATTTTTTTATAAAATCACGTGTATATTTTAAAAATAGGCATTAATTTAAAAAAAAGTTAATTGTCTGTCTCTAATTTCATTATTAAATTGAAAAGGTTTAGTGATTTTAACGTGGAATTTATGTTACATTAAACAGAATAAGCAATTTTATTGAACTATATCTATTTTATTATTATCTCTTATGTGTTTTAATAAATCTGACAGAAATTCAACTCCAAATTTTTCGCAAGTGTCATCTTTCTCATACATGTTAATATTTCAAAAAGTTGCAACAGCTATTAATACTTGAATGTTATTACTTAAATACTACATCAACTTTGATTTTCATCTTAAGTTTCTGCTACATTGTAGTAGAAACGAGGGTACTATGCTCCGAATTATGAAATATATACAGGGTGTTTCAGTTAAACGTTTCAGAACTCCTAAGAGAGGTAGGGTGCACTCGAAATCATATAGCAATGTGGGGTCGGAAATGTTTTCATGAAGCGGTGATGTACACAGAAGCACCATAAAGAAAAGTCACCGTAAGTGAAAAATCGTTTTATTAATACATGTAAAAAAGCAAAAGGTACATGCGCTAAATCGGCTAACCCTGCATTCGTATAATCAGCCATCATACTAACTTGGCGCTGCGAAATGACGATATCCAGCATGCAAGCTCGGAACTTTTTTTGCACAACGCCATCTAGCGCGTCGGGAAAGCATGTCTGACCCCGCAATGCTATATGATTTCGAGTCGTCAAAATGCATTCTACCCCTCTTAGGAGTTCTGAAACGTTTAACTGAAACACCCTGTATATATTTTTTTCACTTAGGGATATCAAATCATCCATGTAAACAATACTAAAAATGCAAGCTTTGTGACAAATCGCTCATGGATTCTTGGATGAAAAAAATTCAATCTATTTCTTAAAAATGAATTGTTAAATTACTGTTCATAATCAGTAATATTATAATCCGTTGCTGTGTAAGTCTTGACTTCTAGTAAAAATCATGATGATAATTTTTTTTTTTGTCACAATGATTTTAACACAACATAATTCTTTCTTTCGCTTGGAAAAAAAGATTCCCATGAAATTATTCAGGGACAAAAATTTTACCTATAAATTATTCCATGAAAATGAATATATTTTCTAATCGACATCATCATCATCATCATCAACCGTTTTCGATCCACTGCTGGATGTAGGTCTCCCCCAGATTTTTCCAATGTTTCTTGTCTAGTGCTTTCGTCATCCAATTTACACCAGCCCCTTTTCTAATTTTGTCACTCCATCTTACTTGTGGTCGTCTACTTGGTCGTTTTACATCTCTGGGATACCACTGTAGTATATTTGTGCTCCATCTATTGTTCATTTTTGTCTTCTCGCAATGTGCCCAGCCCATTTCCATTTTAGCTGCTTGATTCTTTCAAGGATGTCAAAAACTTTTGTTTGTTTTCTTATCCAGGTTATCCTCTTTCTGTCTCTTCTAGTTATACCTAGCATACATCTTTCCATGCTTCTCTGTGTTGTTTGTAATCTTTGTATCATCCGTTTTGTTAGTGTCCCTGTTTCTGCTCGTAGGTTAATGCAGGTAAAATACATTGATTAAAAACTTCTCTTTTCAAACAAAGAGGCAAATTACTCTTCAGAATAATACTGTTCTTCCCGAAAACACTCCACCCATTTCTTATTCTTCTATTGATTTCATTCATGATACTATTATCCGATGATATTTCCTGTCCTAGGTACACATAACTTTGCACTTCTTTAATCTCAGTGGTCTTGTAGACAATTTTCTTTTTTGATGTAAATGAATTAAACATTACCTTAGTCTTTTCTAAATTTATTTTTAATCCCACGTTGATGCTAGCTTCTTCAGGATCGTTTAGCATAATTTCCAATTCTTCAGGACTGTTACTGAAAATTACAATGTCGTCAGTGAACCGGAGATGACTTAAAAATTCTCCATTTATTCTAATCCCTTTGTTTTTCCCATCCAACTTCTTGAAGATATTTTCTAAGACAGCATTAAAAAGCTTGAGTGAAATAGTGTCTCCTTGTCTTACTCCTCTTCCGAGCTTGATCTTCGCTTTTCCTTTATCTAAACAGATGGTTACTGTTGCTTTCTTGTAAATCTTCTTTATGATATTTATGTAAGGTTTGTCTATACCAATGTCCTCCAGAGAATCTACTACTGCTGATGTGTAGACGGAATCAAAAGCTTTTTCATAATCAATAAAGGCAAGGCAGAGAGGTAAATTATATTCTTTATGCTTTTCTATGAGTTTCCTTACTGTTTGGATATGATCCATTGTGCTGAATCCACTTCGGAATCCTGCTTGTTCTCTAGGTTGAGCTGAGTTCAGAGCTGATTATAGTCTTGTCGTTAAAACTTTGGTGAAAATTTTATAAATAACTGACTGTAAGCTGATCGGACGGTAATTTTTAATGTTTTCCTTCTCTCCTTTCTTGTAAAGTAGCACCATCACAGCATTTTTCCAATCTTCTGGTACATCTGACTTTTTGAGACATTTGGAAAACAGTAAGGATAGCCTTTTTGCAAATTCTTCTCCTGCTTCTTTGATAAGGTCAATTGTAATTCGATCTTCTCCAGGGCATTTACCTTTTTTCATAAATCTAATAGCTTCTAAAACTTCATCTGTCATCACTGGGATTATCTCTTCAGTTTCTGTTAAGATTTCTCGTTGATCGTGTACGTTGATTTCCCTCTGATCTTCACATTTATATAGATCATTATAGAACTTTTCAACAATGTGTACTATTTCGTTGCTGATTTCATCGCAAAAATACCTTTTCTTCCAACACATAACTTGCGCTTAGCTGATTTTAAACTTTTGTTATCTTCCAGAACTTTTTTAACAAGATTACAGTTAAATTTTCTGATATCTTCTGTAACGCATTTCTTACTGTTTTACATAATTCAGCATATTCAACTCTTGATTTAGGAGCATTTTCCTTCATTTTAAATTCTCTGCGTTTTTTCATCAATATATATATATATATATATATATATATATATATATATATATATATATAACAGATTTTAAATTTTTTATTTCTGTGCCTTTCAAGTGAAAATTATCGGATTAAATTTTGTTTGATAAAATTAGAATATAAATATTAGGCTTAGAAAGATGAAGAATTAAACCATCTTTTAAAATCCGATGATATCCATATAAACTGGAACATTTAAATCACCAGGGAATATTCCTTTTATCAAACTTTTCTATTTACAAAATAGCTAACGTGAGTTTAAATTGGCAAAATTAAATTTGTTTTATAAGATCGCAAGTATATAATAATAAAATACGCATTAATTAAAAAAATTAATTTTCTGCCACTACTTTCATTATTAAAATGAAAATGCGTAGTGTTTTTGATGTGTTTTCTATTTTCTATTAAACATATACAGCTATTTTATTAAACATATATAGCTATTTTATTAGCTATTCATACTTAAACATATTTTAATAAAATTTGATTGAAAATCAAATCTAAATATTAAAATAATTTTTTAAGAAAGAGATATAAGCTAGGTATTTTTAAAAATTTTATGTACTGACATGAAAGTTAAGTACACGGTCTTTTATCATTTTGATCTTTTCTACACAGGGTAAAGGGATTATTATACTGAATCACATGAAATAACAGAAAAGCGTAGGGAAAGTTTCCGTTCATTTAAAAGAATATTGATAAAACATAACAAAATTCAATGTTCTGTGTTATGAAGTATAATTTATTTTTCTCTTATGGTTATCAAATCATCCATATAAGCAATACAAAAGATGCAAGCTTTTTGGCACGGATTCATTTATATAAAAAAATTGAATCTATTTCTTAAAAAAGCGAATAATTAAATTACTGAACATAATCAGTAATATTATCATCTGTTGCTGTGTAGGTGTTGACTGTTAGTAAAAACCACGGTGATAAATTGTTTGTGTCACAATGATTTCAACATAGCATAATCACTTCTTTGACTTGAAAAAAATATTCCTACACTGTAAAAAAAAAAAAAAAATCTATAAAGTTACTAAAAGTTTATTAGGAAACTGGGATTCCTACAACTTTTTATGTAACGGTAACAGCGAAAAGTCATGTAACAGATACAGATATGCTCTGAAAATAAAAAAAATTGTCAGGTTACTAAGAATTTTTTAGGAAACGAATTCCTAGAATTTTTTATGGAACTTACAGCCTAAGATATAGATAAAATTTTAGTAAGATAGCTGTAAGTTTCGTAGATTTGTTTGTAAAGTTACAGATTTCTGTAGCTCTGCAAAAATTAGTTTTGTAGATTTACATCTTTTCTTGAATAGCGCACAGGTAAAATGTTAGTAAGCATACAGATTTCGGCAACTTTTCATCTGTAGAATTACAGATTTTTTATTTTTTTATTTATTTATTTTTTTTTTATAGTGTATAAAATTATTCATTGACAATAATTTTACCTATAAAACATTTACTGAAATTGAAAATATTTTCCAATCGACGTGTATAGAGTAAAGAAAAGAACTAAACCAGATTTTGAATTTTATAACTCCCTGCCTTTCAAGTGAAAATATTGAAATAAATTTCCTATTTGCCGATAAATTTAGAACATAAATATCAGGCTTACAAGGATGAAAGATTAAACCATTTTCTAAAATCCGATGATATTCATATAAACTGGAATATTTAAGACATCTAGGAAATTCTCTTTCAACAAACTTTTGTATTTACAAACTAGCTAGAGTGAGTTTAAATTGCTATTTTTTTTTATAAGATCACGTGTATATTTTAAAAATGTGCAATTAATTTAAAAAAAAAGTAAATTATCTGCCTCTACTTTCATTATTAAATTGAAAATGCATTGTGATTTTAATATGGAAATTATGTTATATTAAACTATATATATATATAAAGTATTTCATGAAAATGAAAATATTTTCTAATTGGCCTGTATTGAATAAAGAAAACAAAGCAGATTTTAAATTTTGTAACTCTGTATCTTTCAAGAGAAAATATTGGAATATATGTCTTATTTTTCGATAAATTTAGAATATAAATATGATGCTTAGAGTGATGAAGGATTAAAATATCTTTTAAAATTCGACGATATTCATATAAACTGGAATATTTAAGCAATCAGGGAAAATCTGTTTCATCAAACTTTTATATTTACGAACTAGCTAAAGTGAGTTTAAATTTCGAAAGTTAATTTTTTTAATAAGATCACTAGCGTATAGTAATAAAACATGCATTAATTAAAAAAAATGATTTGGTGTATTTTTGTCGGCCGATTATCTACACTAGGGATATGAGCCCAGGGGGGGGGGGGAGTTCCCTTCGTGGGAGTCTTTCTAAGGGAACCTAAGCCGTATTTACGCAAGGTTCGAAGAAAACCACGAAAACTCCGAACGGTTTGGCCGACAGCCGCGATTGGGTTCGAACCCAGCACCTGCCGTCTACCATTTGAGAGGACAGAACTTCTCGGCCACTGGTGGGGCTTAAAAAAAATTGTTTTGAAATATCAATTAAATTGTTTAAAAATTTAATTGTTTGCCATTACTTTTATTATTAAAATGGAAATGCGTAGTACTTTTTATGGATCTTATGTTATTAAATATATCATCCAATTTTATGGAGATGTAGTTATTTTATTAGCAATTCTTACTGAAATATGTTTTAATAAAATGCAATTGAAATTCAGGCCTAAATGTTAAAATTAACTTTTTAAGAAAAAGGTATAAGCTAGGTATTTTTAAAATTTTTGCGCACTGACGTGAAATCTAATTGCAAAGTCCTCTATTAGTTCGACCTCTTCTACACATGTTAAACAGATTATTATACCAAATCATATAAAATAACAGAAAAGCGTGGGAAAATTTAAAAGAATGTCGATAAAGCATATCTAAATTAAGTGCTTTGAGTTATGAAATATTTTTTTTGATAGTGTTTTCAAATCAGCCACGTAAACAATAAAAAAAAAAAAAAAAAAAAAAAAAAAAAAAAAAAAAAAAAAAGCTTTTTGGTATATTATTTATGGATTCTTGAACGGAAAAACAGCATCATTTCTTCAAAAGTAAATAAATAAATTACTGTTCATCATTAGTAACAGTATTAGTTGTTGCTATATGGGTTTTTAATTCTTAGAAAAACTAATCCGATTAATTGTTTATGTCAAAGAAATTTTTTATGTGATAGATTTAGATCTTTATTTCTCTTGAAAAAAAGGTTACTTACAAAATTGTTCGAAACGAGTAATCTTACCTATGAATTAGTTCATGAAATTGGAAATATTTTGCAATCTGTATGGCATAGAATGAACTAAAGGAAAATAAACGTTTTAAATTTTAAAATCGGTTATATTTCAAATGAAAATTTTAGGATGCATTGCTTATGTAATACACAAAATTAGAATAGAAATATCCTGTTTATAAGAATGAAAAATAATGAATAAGAATGAAAGTTTAAAAAAGTATTTTAATATACGTGATAGTATTCGTTTTCCTAAAACATATACATTTTTGGATGAAAAGTCGTCAAAAGAAACAAAGAAAAAATATTTAAAAAATTGATAAAGAAGGTTTTTGTTGCCTTACAAGAATGTAATTTTTCATGCATAAATTTTTTCTCAATTGATAAAAAAGGTAATCAAATCATCAAACTAGCGGAGTGGAAATATTGCAAAGTAAATAAAAAATAAATGTATTTTTTCCTTAGAATTCATAAAGAAGTCATAAAATTGTTACTTTTATTGTTTCAAAATTTTTAAAAATCATGCGTCCAGCATAGATTATGTAAAAATTTTCAACGCATTCAGAATATTTTAACAAAAGTTCACAGTTTATTAACGTGAAAGGTGATGTCTAAATGAACAATTTAAAAAATGCATAACGCATTTGAAAACTTAGTTTCTACTATTACAATCAATAGCCTGAAAAATAACTGATTTTTTTTTCTTCATTTGTACAGTCCAGTATGATTTCTATGGATTTGTATGTAACTCTACACTATGCTAAAATTAGTTCAGTTAAACACATAGCAAATTTGAAATCTTTCATTCAGCAGTTTTCTTGAGTAAATCGAAATGTACTTGAGAGTTTTTGTGCAGCCTATGAGATTTTATACACATTAAGCTATATATATATAGTTTAAAAACAGCGCCACAGCTAAAAACCCTCTTCTAGCAGTTATTGATCATATGTTTCAATTGCTCAGTTATCATAAAAAATATTTGGGAGCGTCATTCACTGTTACTGTTGTGGCCATTCGTCCAAAATTTCATAACCACTTCTAATTATTGTATTACAAAATATATAAGATAAGAATTGTCATAACCAGCTAAATATCTTTTTACTTTGCTCATATAAAATATATCTAATTTGTAACAAAAAGCATTTTGATTGTCTATATAGTAAATATTTTTTTTTTACTCTTGTGTCTTTCTGTTCACAAGAGTAATACATTTTTGATATAATACATCGGCAAGTAAAGTGCTTTTTTTTACAAATTTCATATATTTATGTGAATCAAATGAAAACGGAGCAAGAAACAGAAAAATGAAATGACTAAAATTTATTTCAAACTTAACCTCCAATGCTATAAACCAGTTATTCAATTCCTTTACCAAGCGGCGAATACCTTATTCATAGAAGTCGTTTGGCTGAAATCGGAACCAGTTCCGAACATTGTCCATGACTTCTTCGAACCTGAAGTGTCATTTTCAATGGACCAAAAGTAAGAAAAGTTACATGGCGAAAGATCCGAGCTATACGGGTATTTTAAAACTATTGATTTCACCAGATTCCCTGCCTAAAATGCTGATGCTCTGCACACGAGGCTATGATAATGCATGTTCTCCGTACATTGGCTTTATTACCCGATGCACTTCGCGAAATACACCTCCTTCTGCTACTAAATAACAAATAACATTGCCTTTTTTTCCCCTCACAAACATTTTACAAACGCAGATGATTAACAACAACAATCTATTGTCTTCCAGACGATATTTTTGGTGGATTACCAGCCATTTTACATTCTACTATTTGAATAGATAGGACAAGTCTATTTCCGAAAAAGGGATTGCTTTCTTTACTTCACTGTCATCTTTACACAAAGCTTTACATCGCTCTTATCGAAACAAATAAAATTATAATCGCTGTCTGGTTTTCGCTTCACCCACCCCTATATGTTACGTGAGTGAAACACAATGGTATTTAAATAGTTGTGTCGATTATCATCTTAATTATATTTTTTAAATAAAATAATTGGAACTATTTATGAAAACTATTGTAATTGTCAGAAGAGTAATGAATAGACTTTCCCATCTAAAAAAAAAACAATTGAAAACACCCAACTAATTTAATATTTGCTTAAAATGATAAAAATTCATTAAAGAACACAAAACAGACATTAAATACAACAACAACAACAACAACAACAACAAAACATAACAAATATAAAATGCAACACAGAACACATAGAAGACATCGAATACAACAAGAAAACTACATCATTCGCTAATCTATATAACAAATAATCTTTACAAATTAATTTTAAAAATAGCAAAATAATTTATTCGTCAATAATTTATTTGGCATCCATTATTCGAGAATCAATAGTGATCTTCTTTCGCAGTGAGAATATAAGCGATGATTCTGTCTCCACAGAGCTTCCTAAAATTTGAAAAGAGAAGCTTTGCAGAATAATGAAAATATAATATAAAATAATTTACATTCACAAATATCAATTTTTAGTGCTGCAGTAAATTTAAATATACTTGAGTTCGCGTGATTTTTGTTTATAATTTTTCCATTTAAATTTTTTGCGAAATTTTTTGCATTATTTTAATTGTTGAGAGTGTTGCCGTCAATGAAACGTGTCAAGTGTGAGTAAATAAAGGTGTTTTTTGCCATCTAAATGTACATTGTAAAAAACTTGACCCTTTTGCTGCATCGTCACTCCACCGCTTTTATAGAAAACTATCACTTCAGCCTATTATGGAGCATTCTCATGGGTCAAAAGAGAGATATTCTATAAAAGCGGGGGAGTGACGATGCAGCAAAAGGGTCAAATTTTTTACAGTGTATTCTTATCACTTTAATCAAATACTAAATTAGTTGAAAGTCAATTATTGTTCAATTTCTTCAGTAGCCAAGTTCTTTTGTTTGTAAATGAGCAATAAGTTCTACATATACAATATTCTATAGTAACAGCCGTTTAGTATACACTTCGGTGATAGATACTAATTTTAGCATGTTTAAAATAGTGCGAGATCACTAAAATGCACCTTGATGTTACACAAATTCATTTTTAATTTGAATCATGCCCTAAATGACCCATAATAACATCTGGGAATTTCATGGAAATCGTACAATATTTAAGCAAGTTACAGAACGGACAAGCAGACAGACAGAATAGACAAAGAAAGCTCATTTATTAACACTTTTCAATTTTATTGGAAGGTGTTTATGGATTTGTTTTGTATTCAAAAGAAAGACAAATGTTTCTTAATGTAGGAAAATATAATTTAATCGCGCATGAAAATGTACATTAAAATCTTCCGAGTTACACGTGATTTAGAAAAGCGTTTTTTATCTTAAGAAAGAATGATTGAAAGTGGATCGGCATAGTTTTTGCATATTATGCATTTTGCATGTCAAATTTGGAGATTTCATTAGAATGCAAGATGCATGTATCTTTGACATCTTAGAAAGCAAAACAAGTTGGGCAATTTAAACCGAACTCAATCAATTTATGTCAAAATAAACTAAATAATTTAATATAATTTCGAACATTAATTTTTGAGTTGCAACGCCAACAAATTAGGGAATCTTACAGACAGACAAACATACAGAGTGTCCACTCTTAACGGTGGCCAATGGCTAATTCCTAAATCGTTAGTTATAGACATATAATTCCAATTACAAAAAGGTTTTAAATGAAATTAAAAAAATATCTTAAAGGCGATTTGGGCCAATAAAAATATTCCTTAAAAAATTACAAAATTAAAATTTTTATACGGCTTTCCGGTCATGTAAGTTATATTTTTTCCTATAACACTGACAAGTAAGACAACAAATGTTCCGTTATTCTATGATTAAAATTGACCGAGTAATAGCTGATGTTGGAGCTTATTTTTTGTTGCAAATTAGGGGCCATTTACAAATTTAATAGAAATATAATTTCCTCAGATGTATTAAAAGATTGAAAGTAAAATTAAAATTTCAATGTAAATTAAAAACCTTTAATCATTCAGACATATTAATGCAAAATATGCAGTTTGTGATAAACATATATAAAGATCAAAACAATTTTTTAAAATAAAATAATGAAAATTAACAGCATCAATTCTTTACAAAATGATATATATTTTAAAATGTTATTAGATTACACTAGCCTGGAAAAGTTGGGTTATGTCATGATCTTTAGCTTTTGATAATTGATTCTTATGTACAGGGTGATTATAAAAAAACTATCCCGACATTTGGGCTCCTAACTATCATACCATTCACAGAAACTGAATGAAATTTTGAGAAAAGATATTTTGAGGTATGCGCTCAAGAATGATATGGAAAACAACAGTGTCACTCAAACAGTTACGGTTACAGTAAGATAATTTCGGAAAAATCAAATGGCAACACCAGTTTTTTGTATTGGAATGTGATCTCCATCGTGAAAAACCCCATATAGCGTTGGAACGGCAACTGCAACATGAAAATCAGCGGCGGTAGATAGGCTAAAAGTGAGGACAACCGATAAGGACAGAGAAGCAGTATAAAATAAAGCATTTTATTGTGTTTCGCAAATTTTCCACATGACCTCCTTCACACATGATGAGACTTTGCATGCGGCAGATAATGGATAGTACTACAGTACGTACCATGGCAATAGGAATCTCTTGAATCGCAGTTCTGATGGCATCTTTCAAATCAGATGCAGTTTGAGGACGAAACTGATACACTTTGGATTTCAGATATCCCCACGGCCAGAAATCCATTGGTGTTAAATCAGGAGACCTTGGTGGCCACGGAAACGAAAAATGACGGGAGGTAACTCTGTCACCAAACTGTTGACTTAAGACACGTTTGACAGAAGACTCGACAAGTGAAGGAGCTCCATCTTGCATCCACACAACTTCAGATACAGCATTTTGCAGGAATTGCGTAACGAGTTAACATGTCCAGGTAGCGATCACTCGTTACTGTACACGTTTGCAGATTACCCGCAATAACCTCTTCCAAAAAGTAAGGGCCGAGGATTAACGTACTCGTTATACCACACTACACGGTCACTTTTTCCTCGTGTAATGGACGGGCAAGCACATCATGTGGATTATTCTCTGCCCAATGCACACCATTTTTTTTAATTCACTTTACCAGTTAATGAAAAATGCGCCTCATCTGTCCACAGAATGCGTAAAGGCCAGTTGCTATCTTCATCGTACCGGATAAGTAATTGATTTGCAAAATCCAGCCGTAATTGATAGTCTCCTGCTTCCAACATCTGGACACGCTGGAATCGATACGGAAACATGTTTAGCCCTCTAAGTGTTTGGCACGTAATATTCCGTTCACTAAGCTGCAGGTTTAACTACATTATAAGCAATATTCAAGATAATATATTTCTGCAGATTTAATGAATTTTCAATACATTTTAGAATGATTACTATTTTAAAGGATTAGAGTAATATTTGCAATTAAGTTAGTTTTTTATTATTTTGAATGATTTATATTTTTTGGGCATTTAAAACTAAACGCAGAGAAAACATTACAATTTTATCCATTTGTAAGACGCTTAGAGGGTTAGAACAGAGCGCAGAATCTTGCGTTCAGTTGAATTCGGCATATTCAGAACACGCGAAACACCGCGTGCAGTTCTGGGACGAACTGTGCTTATCGTTCGATTAACTTCTGCAACAGCTTCCACAGGAACGGAAGGTCGTCCAGACCGAGGTCGATCACATGTGCAACCAGTTTCTTCAAATTTATGAATCAATTCCCGTACAGATTTGACAGCGCACGGGCCTCGCCGTAATACATGGTTGCGGCGGTAAACACGCAATGTCTCTGCGGCATTTTGTCCATTCAGATAATAAATCTTTACGATTTCCCCACGTTCTTTCCTTGAAAGCGGCATCTTGTTTGGAATGGCAGAAGGAAACATACGCGGCTTGCATTTCGCAGTGCCTTTTCTTTCACCTAGCGCAACGACGTCAATCATGACTGTGTCTTAGGTAAACTCGAAATTTGCGTTTCTTGGTTCCTTCTTCTCGTTTTGTGGAAAACAAATCAGGCTGGGATATCAGCCGAAGAAACGGTGTGACGTGTGACGTAAATGAAACGAACATTAATGTTCTGGTGCACGGCAAAATCCTTTTTACTTTTTCCTTGCCTAGTTCCACTAATTTTCATGCTACAATTGCCATTTCAACGCTATTTAGGGGTTTTCACGATGAAGATCACATTCCAATACAAAAAATTGGGAGTTGTCATTTGATTTTTTCGAAATTTTCTTACTGTTTGAGTGACACTCATGTTTTCCATATTATTCTTGAGTGCATACCTAAAAATACCTTTTGCCAAAATTTCATTCAGTTTCTGTGAATGATATAATAGTTACAGGCCCAAATGTCGGGATAGTTTTTTATAATCACCCTGTACATCTGATTTTTATTGATGCGATGAAGTTCTCGAAAAGAATTTAGGAAATTCTCTCTTTAAAAAGTGTTACATGAAAATCTCGAAAACGCCAAAAAAGGAATACGATGCGTTGTTTGAGTGTGTTCCGGATATGATCATTCGGATTTAAAAATGTAGTGCATACTGGTCACTAAATACGCTGTTTTGTTTTCTTTTCAAACCTATTCTCAAGAAGTTGAGCAGTATTTCGCTTTAGCATGCTTTAAATAAAAGGAATCGATAATGCTTATAGTATAAAGTACGACACGAGATATGAATATCTCGTCTGCACAAGCTTTGAGCTTTCAAAGTATCATCACCGGTGATTTAAAAATCTGAACAAATTTTTTTTTCAGCAAAACAAGCAGGCTCAAATACGCAAAGTGAACTCGATTATGCAGATAACTGTTTGCGTGACAGAGTTGTTTTCTATATCATTCTTGAGCGCATACCTCAAAATATCTTTTCCCAAAATTTCATTCAGTTTCTGTGAATGGTATAATAGCTAGGGGACCAAATGTCCAGATAGTTTTTTTTAATAATCACCCTGTATTTTGTATCGCTGAATCCTAAATTCACCTTCATTTTTACTGTCATGTAAAGATTTTTTTTTTTTAAATCATAAATTTTAAAGTTAAAAAAGAACATAGTGATATTAGTAACATTTGATACTATAAAATAGATGTAATTGTTGTGTTTGTAACTTTTGATAATTGATTTTTATGTATTTTTTACCGTTGAATCATAAATTCACCTTCAGTTTTAACTATCATGTTAGGAGTGTTCGCAAATTGTAAATTTTAAAGTTAAGAAGTTCAAAGTTAAAATTGAACCTCCTATCCCATCTCATCTGGCACCTTAGCTGTTTAGCTGCAAGAATCCCAGTATTAGTCAAAAAATGAATAAATTATTGATTAAAGTAAAATAAAATAAAATAAAAAAAGTTTTACACCTGTTTTATAGATTAAGATTTCCGCTATATTTTACTTTTGACATTTATGATTTGCATTAGATTTTTTAAAGTGATGGTTAAAAAATCAAGGTAATTTTCGGATTCGATGTTAAAAAGTACATAAAAATTAATTATCATAAGTTAAAAAACGCATCTATTTTATCTATTTTATAGTATCGATTTTTCCTATTTTTTAATTTTGACAGTTTATGACTTGTGAAAAAATCCTGACATAATGGTTTGAAATTAAGGTAACTTTTAGATTCAACGCTAAAAAATACATAAGAGTTAAGAAACTCAAGGAAACACATTCACAACGCATCGCAAGCCATCGCAGTATTGTGTTGTTGATTCTAAAACTTTTTCTTAAAAATTCTTGACGGTAAGCTTATCCGAAATTTTGTGTTATTCTTTAAAATAACTAGGGAAAAAAGGGACATTCTGAGATGTTTTTCAGTAAATAACTATTCTAAATTTTATTAAAGTTTATTCCAATTTTCGAACCAATTAAATAGATAGTATAACTAATTCTGCATCAAACAAACCTCATAATAATCTAATATCTCACATAGAAAAAAAGTGGGAAAAAAACCCTTTTAAAATGCCTCAATCTGCCTCACATGATGGGGCATGTTGGGACACTAGTTTTAATCAAGAATACATATAAAATTTTATATTTAATCCTTGAGATAATCTTTATGTATATAGTTTTAGTTATATGAAATTTATTGGTAAATTTATTGATATGTAGTTATGTAAATGAAATAATTCAAATATTGAAACTCTTTAAGAATTTGAATTGTAACTGATTTTAATCAACAACATTTAGATTTTGTATTTCATGCGAAAAAAATGATGTTTTTCAAACTCTAATAAAACATATCTATGACCTTTTATTATTATTATTATTTTTTATTTGAGTTCCAGTATTTAAAAGAATTTATATTTAATATACAAATGAGCTATCATACTTATCAGGATAAAAAAAGACTACTCTTGATCTCTTGATCTTATCATTACAAAATGGATACCTCATACTTGCTACTGTCCTCATACATTTAAACATACCTTACAAATGCAACAATGCTTTGTTTTCCTGCAAACTTTACCAATGCACACTATCCTACACTGGGTTTGCCTGCATGTTTCTGGACTTATCTTGAGCAAATTTTCAATCTGTAGGAAAATCAGCATCACATGAACAGTTAAATTCATCACTACTGAAATTATAACACCATTCATATTTTTTTTCCTTCCAGGGGTAATTTTCACCAATTTTGTTAGTGCAACTGCCTCATCCTTACTGCTTGATGAAAATCTTAACTTGTTGTGTACACTTTTTTTGTGTAAATTGCATTTGGTCTTTTCAGCATTTTTGGAATGTCTCAAGGAGCTCCACAACTGAGTGTACCAACCTGCCCCATCTCGCACATTAAGTAATAAAAACATTTACATTATTAATCTTAGCATTGCAGTTTATTTTTTGCCATTAAAATAACAGTAAATCCAAGTTTTTTCACCACAACATGCTCTCATTTGTATTATTTCATTTCTTTAATGAAAAATGTTTTCATCAAAACATTCATTAATGTTACTCAACCTCATTCAAAACAAAAATAAAGGTATTTGTTACCAGCAAACGCCAGTGATTCCAAAACACATGAAAGAGTAGATTGTAGTACCATATATTGGCGCTTATGCACACTAATTTTTAACTGCACTATAAAGCCTGAAAATTGCGATGTCCCAAGGTGGGCCATGTCCCAACGTACTCCACCTTCCCCTATAAATGGTAATCATTGAAACTCATAATATTATTAGATTGTTATCGGATATACGTCAATATGTAATATTTAATCTCGATGGGATATTTGAAAGAGTTAAAAGTTCGAGTACACATTCTCAGCTGGAAAATATATACTGAGGTGACAAAAGTCATGGGATAGCAATATGCAAATATATAGATGGCAGTATTGTCACTCACAAAATGTATAGATAATCAGTGCCTGGGTAGGACTTTCATTTGTGTTCAAATGTTTCGTGTGAGAATGTTGATTATGGGATTATGACAACATGAGGAGAATTAACGAATTTCGAATTCGGTATGGTAGTTGGAGCTAAACGAAATGGAACATTCCATTTCGGAAATTGTTACGTAATTCAACATTCCGAGATCCATAGTGTCAAAAGTGTGTCGAAAATACCTAAATTCAGACATAAACTCTGATCATGGACAACGCAGTTATCGACCGCCGGCACTTAATGACCGCAACCGGCGACGTCTTGATACATTTGTTAATGTGAACAGACAAGCAACAAAGCATGAAAGAACCGTAGAAGTGAATGTGGGATATCCGACGGGCATGTCCGTTAAGAGAGTCCTGCGAAATTTCTCTTTAATGGGTTATAGCAGCAGAAGAATTCGGATGCCATTACTTACAGCACAATATCGCCAAAAGTGGCGCTCCTGGGCTCATGACTATATCAGTTGGACAGTGGAAGACTGGAAAATAGTAGCTTGGTCAGATGAGTCACGATTTCAATTGGAAAGAGCTGATAGAAGGGTACGAGTGGCATAGGCGTAACTAGAGAATTTTTCTAGGGGGGGGCCACGGCCCCATCTGTTTGATATTTTTTAAACAATAATTGTAAAAACTATTATTGTTTGGAAAACAATAATAGTGTGACAATGTTGCTTTATTGTAAACTGTTTGATAATTTACAAACAATAATAGTATTAGTAACTAGTCGAATGTGGCAATCCCAAAACTTTCTTTTTCTGATATATTTTAAGATTCACTTTTGCTCTCAAACGCACTAAACTGGGAAGTTCTCTTATTTAGAAACTATATTATGTCTCATGACTGCGATTTTTTGATAAATGCAGAAAATATATTATAAAAAAATGCAGTCAAAGTTCGTCTTTTGAACCGAATTTTCGAAAGCGAGAGATCTGGGAACGAAAAAAAGGGTCATGCTGAGAAAATAATTGTCGATAAATCAAATTCTAATAAATTCAGAGAAAAATGAAGTCATACGGCATCTTATAATATATCTTCAAAAATTATCTCAGCAAATTTCATGTTTTTACTTTTACAAATGAATCTGAAAATGTATAGGAAAATTTTGAGCTGCTGAGAGAGAAAAAACATTTTTTCGAATACACCCTTAATGCGTCAAAGTTTGCTACCTCAGTGCCAAAATTAAATGGCAATTTATGATCATTGTGAAGATTTTAAAGACATGAAATTCCTTGCATTAGTTCTTAAAATAAGACTATTGCGAAAATGTGAAAAAATGCAACATAAAAGTACCACCTGTTGGGCGATTCATACCAAAACATAAACAGCAACAATGTTTATCAAACTATACCTGAATGTGAAGTTAGGTGAAGCTCACTGATTTGTTCTTAAAATAGAGCTATTGCAGGAATTGAGAAAAATTCAGCATTGCAGCGCCACATATTGGGAGATTGACAACAAAACATGAACAAAACTAGTTTATTTCATGGATTTACTAAATCTAAAGTTTGATAAAAATTCGTGCACCTGAGAACCTGAGATAGAGTTATTGCGCAAATCGTGAAAAATGCAACAAAGCAGTCCCACCTGTTGGAGCAATTTACACCAAAATGCAAACAACATCGATTCATGTTGAGAACTAACTGAATCTGAAGTTTAAAGGAAATCCGTGTATTAGTTATTGATATATAGCTGTTGCGTAAATCGTAAAAAAATGCACCATAGCAGCGCACTTGTCGAGCGATTTGTACCAAAAACTAATCAGTATCAATCTATATCAAGAACTACCTGACTATAATTTTTAATTAAATTCCGTGCGATTGTTCTTGAGATAGAGCTATTGCAAAAATCGTGAAAAATTTAGCATACCAGCGCCTTCTATTGAGTGATTTACACAGAAACGAATACAATATCAATTCATGTTAAGTACTGACTGAATCTGAAATTTGGTTGATATCCGTGCCTTAGTATTTCATATATAGCTGTTGCGTTAATCGTAAAAAAAAGCAGCGTAGAAACGCCATCTGTTGAGTGATTTGCAACAAAAACTAATCAATATCAATTTGTATTAGGGACTACCTGAATATAAATTTTTATTACATTCCGTGCATTAGTTCTTGAGATAGAGCGTCCACAAAATTTATGTTACCTAGAGACAGAGTCTGATTCACATATACACAAACAGACATTTTATAAAAACTTCTTCTTACTAAAAACTAGGAATCTCTGATACCTAAAACGGGTAAATCCACCAAAAACCGGAATTCGAAAATTTTCACGAATCCAATATTTTCTTCCGTAAAGATAGAAAAAAGTAAAAATAGTTTTGTTAGAACTGATAATACTCAAAGGAAAGCTCACTTGTTAATACAATCTTGAAAACGAATAATCCATCAAAGAAACTAATTGAACGAAACTTTCTCCTGTCTTTAGCTGCTGTGAGATTCACAAACTTTACGAGCAACAAACTTTTCAGCCGATTTTAACCCCAACTTTTTCCCGTTCAAAGAGAGAAAAAGGTTACAATTTTTTTCAAAAAGTTGGAGGAATAGCAGGAAAACCAATACTACTACTACCAGCCGTTAATATTTATCACCTATTCCTAACAATCGCTTATCTCTGATTCGTTGAAATGCTCGATGCACAATGAAAAGTCTCGGCTAACGGAGATATTTTTTTGGAACTGCAGAAAAAGGTTGGGGGACATTGCTGTTTGCTATCACACTGGATGTTGTGAGGATATTTTGCGAAAAGTTGGAGGAAATCAAGTGTTGGTTCAAAAATCTTTTGAAATGTTGTTGAATCTAATAGTGGCTTTATACATCAAGTTTTCGATTCAAAACAGTGGCTGGGGGAGATAGAGTTACTTATAAACAACACAGTCGCCATTTTTTATAAATAAATATATAAATTAGTTAATGAGTTATAAGGAATTTTAAATGCATGACAACCATTTTTCCTCTTTTTTGTCGCTACCATGTCGCAAATTCGTTTCAAATCATCCACTGTGAGAATCGTCTTCTGAAAGATCTTATCAAAGAATGAAGAACATTTCTCACTTACATAGCTTTTTAATCCTGAATCTAGGAAAAAAGTTAGAGGAAAAAATGACATAAACTAAAAAAGCGAAAAAAAAGTGACACGGGAAAAATGTTAACGGAAAAAAGGGACAAGGAAAAATAGTTACCGGGAAAAAAAGAGTGACAATGAATTGATTTTGGGGATTTATTGATTAAGTATGAAAAGGGGGTGGGGAGAGGCTCTTAATTTAGGTAAATGGGTTTTTCATGCTAAATTAACTGTTTTGGTTCAATTTTTGGATATACGTTCATACTGAAAAGACGCTTGTTTGATTAGTTTTGGGAATGGACGATTACTCCTCTCCCCTCCGTTCTAAATAAGATGAATGGGTTTTTAAGCAGAATTATCCAACCTGTGTCAAAATTTGGATATAGATTCTTTCTGACAAAGCTTATATATAGTATGGTGTCGTGTCCTCAATTTATCTTTATTCAGTTGGTTTATTTGTTAAGTTCATCAATAACACATTTTTAGTTCCTCAATTCTTTATTAGAACTATAGATCAATTAATAAAAAAAAATAATAAAACGACATTACAACTACATAGGAGCCACACTCCAATATTACATTTCGCTTAGCACGTCTAAGCCACCTTACATCTATGTACTCTCTAGTACATTACCAGCAAATGTCTCTCTTCCAACTACCTTCCTTCCCTCTCTACGCTCAACAATCCCACCCCTCAGCTCATTGCCACTAGAACAGTGAAATCATTTTCTAGTTCCTTGAGGTCAATTGCAGCTATTCTTCTCAGCTTTAGAATGAAGATACTTTCACCCCAGCATACCTTTTCACAATCGGATTTCGCTATCTATCTTCTGCCAGATTAAAGCTGCCAGTACGTCGTCGCAGTATATAATGCCTGAAGAATTTTGGAAATTTAATGGTAAAGTATAGAGGAGGAACGAGGGATAACCTCTCTTAAATTAAAAAAATGGCTTTTTACGCAGAATTATTCGATTTGCTTAAAGATTTGAATGTAGGTTCATTATGATAAGGTGTATCCCTGAATAGTTATGGGATTCTTTTGCTAATTAAAAAGTTGGAGGATGGGCGATTATTCCCCCTTAAATTAGATAAATTGTTTTTATGCACAATTATCCGATGTATTTCAAATTTTGGATATAGGTTCTTTCTCATAAAATAAAATATTTGAATAGTTTTAAGGATTTGTTTACATATATTCTCAATAGATGTTTGCATTTAAAACTATGGTTTATGTTTCTGCATAGCATTTTTCAGTATTCTATAAATATCCTAACAAAGAAAAAAATATCCTGTTTTTATTAAAATCATTTTTTTTTTAAATTTAAATTTGTTTTTTAATTTTTTAAGCGTTCAAACACTGAAGATCTATCAAGAGCTACAGGTTTTTAAACAATTAACTTTCTAATTAGTAACATAAGCTAGTAATACAAAACTATTATTATTATTATTATTATTACAAATAAATGAATTCACTAGTTCATTCTTCGTGACACATAACATAGTTTGTACATTAAAATTTTCTAACATATATTTTTTAAATGTTTTTTAAAAGTTTTATATTATATTTTGTGATGTGCAATATAGGACATTAAATAGTAAAAATCCAGTTTTAAATGATAAATATTCGGCGTAAATAAAAATGACAATTACAACAAATGATTTAGCATGTTACTTTTTTCACAAGTAATAAATAAATAAATAAACCAGTTTCAAATGCAAAATGAATTATAATAATTATAAGGAAAACGACAAAATGTGTTATGTTTCCTGGCATAATTGTTTTCAATCATTAAATTAAAAAATAAAGAAAATTTCTTTTTATATGTTTTTTGCGTTCAGTTGCATTCAACTCGCTTTTTTATTTTACTTGGGCATTTTTGGGGCAAACCTTTACCGAGAAATCCCCTGATCGTCAAATTTTCTAAGAGACTAGCCGCCCGTGATATGTACCGGACATCCAAAATTTGAAGCAAATCTGATGATTCTGCATAAAAAGCCATTTTCTAATTTAAGGGGGGTTATCCTCTGTTTACTTAGCTATTAAATCCTTGAAACTATTCAGAGATTCACCTTATCAGAAAGAACCTATATTTAAAATTTGAAATACATCGGATAATTCTGAATAAAAACCGACTTATCTAATTTGAGGGGGAAATAATTGCTTGCCCCCTCCTCTTTTTAATAGCATAAGAACCCCCATAACTAATTAGAAATAAGCCTTATCATAATCAACCTATGACTAAAATTCGTGGTAAATCGAGTAATTCTGCAAAAAAAAAGGCATTTATTTAACTAAGAGGGATTACTCCCCGTCCCCCCTCTTTTTATACTTAGCCATTAAACCCTTAAAACTATTCAGGGATTTACCTTATCAGAAAGAATTTATATTTAAAATTTGAAATACATCGGATAGATCTGGATAAAAACCGATTTATCTAATTTGAGAGAGAGATAATTACCCGTCTCCCCTTTATAATAAGCAAAAGAACCCCGTAACTAATCAGAGATACGTCTTATCATGATGAACCTATGTCCAAAATTCCAAGCAAACCGAGTAATTCTGCTTAAAAAACTATTAATTTAATTTAAAAGAGGTTTCCCCCGTGTCCTTTTTTCTTAACCATTAAACTCCCAAAACTCTTCAGGCATTATAGTATTCTGTTTATAATCCTTATCAGAAAGAACCTATATCCCCCCCCCCCCCCCCAAAAAAAAAAAAAAAAAAAAAAAAAAAGACACGAGACACTGTATAATTGTGCATAAAAACCCGTTTATCTAATTTAGGTCGGATGGGGTGAGGGGTGGTAATCATATGTCCAAAAATTGAATCAAAGCAGTTAATTCAGCATGAAAAACACATTTACCTAAATTAAGACCCTCCCCCCGATCCCCTCTATATACTTAACCAATAAATCCCCAAAATCAATTCCTTGTCACTTTTTTCCAAGTAATTTCTTTCCTTGTCCCTTTTTTTTCCGAGTCATTTTTTTCCGCTTTTGTAGTTTATGTCACTTTTTTCCGATAACTTTTTTTTCGGTTTACCCACTTGCCTATTTCGTGCGTTTTTTTTTTAAAAGAATTAATAAAACAAGTTGGAAATTGCACATGAAGCCTAGCAAATGAGGTGCATTCGTACGATAACGAAGTTTTAAAAATATTCAGATCATGCTGTTATAGTAGACAGTACTTCGGATATAGTATAATAGTCAAAATCTCTCTTTTTTTTTTTTTTTTTTTTTTGTTCTTTTGTAAATATACATGGACATACAACTTTTATTACACCTAAGCAACGTATACCAAATTCATAAAAGTGAAATAGTTGAATATAATTAAAACACACCCCAAACAATAAATCCTCGTATATCATTATGTAGGGGAATATTTTGAGTGGCCGTGTAAATTAATAATAAATATTATGTGTAGCATAGATTGAAAAGACGGATGAACTGACAGACTGAACGACGAATATAAGTGCTAGTTATTTATATAATTACGGACGAACTTAAAATTATTCAGATCTTGATGTAATAGTACACAGTATCTCGGATACAGTATAGTAGCCAAAATCTTTTGTGTGTCCCTGTAAATACTATCTGCTTTCTTTTATACAGAAAATAACTTGTAACACTCTTCAGTAACATATATCAATCTCATAAAATTTTAAATAGTTAATTACAATTAAAATGCGCACCATACAATGTTCTCCCTATACCATTATGTAATAGAATACTTTTGTCTGGCCTTGTAAATCAATATCAAATGTTCTTTGCGCCGCAGATTATGCAAAATGTATATTATAATATGTATTTCACAGATGCATATCAATTTTATAACATCATTAAAATGCATTCGAAACTTTTCCCCATTGACCGTAATGTAACGGAATAATTTTGATTGTCCCTGTATTTGAGCTATCCATCCGATTTTCATAAAATTTGAAATGATTCGACAAAATTATGTAATAATTATATATTTTAAATTTCAAACGATTAAAATGCATTTGAAACTTCTTTCCCCTGTGACCGTAATGTAACGGAAAACTTTTGATTGTCCCTGTAATTGATCTATGCATGGGATTTTAATAATTATACATTTTAAATTTCAAACGATTTGGTTGGGTAGTTTTCGCGTTGTTATATGCGGACGGATGGACAATGAAATGATTGACTGAATGATTGACAGACTGAACGACAACTATAGGTGCTACGTATTTACATAATTACGAACGCATCTGAAAATTATTTGAAAGTAATTCCTTTGGATTTGAGAACAAACTTAACAAAAGAATAATATACGAAAACTGTAACGTTTAAGTTAATATCTTTCAGAAACCTAAATATAAATGAATTATATACTTTCCAAACATACCTGGATTTAACGAATGCTTGAAGGAATTCGAAGATTTTAAAAATGATCTCATATATCCATCTTTTTCATAATTTTCTTCTCTGAAGGGGATTAATATCAGTCATAGCGAAACGCACAATAAAAGAAAAAAAAATACCTTAGCACTACAGCAAGTAACAACAAAAGCATGCGAGCATGTGTTTTTGTGTTTTTCCTGGAATTTGAGAGTTCAGCCGCGTTTCCAAAAAAAAAAAAAAAATCAAGAAACAAATGTAACTAATTAAGACCCCCCCAATGGTGCAGTATTGAAAAACCCGACACAGTGACAGGAAATGACCATTTCTTTTAGTCTTCGGCTGATTTCCAATCGTACAAATGAATGCAGTCCTCTTTCAAAAGGAGTGACTGGTTTTCGTTAAAAACTGATACTGTTACCATGTGTTTGAAAAAAGAGACTAAATCTGAAAAATATAGACCTAAGACAAATGCAAAAAATAGCCAGTTTAGCGTCCCACTCTGAGACATGTAATTTCTCGAAAAAAATATTTTTTTTACGTTCTAACATTACCACAAAAGTTTAAAGTTCTAGGGGGGGCCCTGGGTTGTCTGGGGTGGGCCCGGCCCACCCGGCCCCCCCCCCGCTAGTTACGCCTATGACGAGTGGTGCGCAGATCCCATGAAACCATGGACCCAAGTTGTCAACAAGGCACTGTGCAAGCTGGTGGTGGCTCCATAATGGTGTGGTCTGTGTTTACATGGAATGGATAGGATCCGCTACTCAAACTGAACCGATTTTTAACTGGAAACGATTACGTTCAGCTACAAGGAGACCATTAGCAACCATTTATAGATTTCATGTACCCGAACAACGATGGCATTTTCCAGGCAGACAATGCGCTATGTCACCGAGACATAACTGATCGCGAATGGTTTGAAGAACATTCTCGACAATTCCAGCGTATGATTTGGCCACCGCGATCGCCCGATATGAATCCCATCGAACATTTATTGAACATACTCGAGAGATCAGTTCATGCACAAAATCCTCCACCAGCGAAACTTTCGGAATTATGGACGTCTATAGAGGCTACATGGCTCAATATTGAACCAGAGGACTTCTAATAACTCATGGAGTCCATGCGACGTCGTATTGCTGTACTTCGCCAGGCAAAGAGAGCATCGATACGCTATTAGCAGGGTATCCCATGACTTTTGACACCGCAGTGTACATATGATCAATGAACTTAAGTAAAAACTTATAAAAAAACATACTTTTTGTTGAAAGAAATCATGAAAAGAAACAATCTCAGATAATTACAAAATAAGACATATTTTAACCCTTTGCGGCTCGGTGGTTTCATAGATATACCACTTAATTTTAATTCCCAAACCCCACATTGACACCGGATGTTTGTTTAAAAAAATTACAGTTTATTCAATGCGCGAAATATAGCGTTTTCTTATTTACAAATAAAGTTGTTTTCGAATTCCGGTGTCAGTCATTAATTTCAACACTTAAGCAATGAATTTGACCTGCGCCGCAAAGGGTTAAAAAGTAATTATTGTACCCAATCTGAAACTTAATAGAAGTACTAACTCAATCGTAATTCTTGTACGAATTTTTTTAAAGCGCAGATATACGTGAAATAAGATCTTCGAATACTTTATTCACTTAGTATATGTCCCTCGAAACATAACCATATTTATTTGTGTTCAGATGCAGGAAAGTGACACAAGTCATATATTTTAAAATTTTATAACTCGGTCAATTATATTGTTACATGAAAGGGACTTTTTTTTTTTTGTCTTTCTTGTCAATGTAATAGAAAAATGTTATTAAATATAACTTATAGGATTGGAGGACCGTATAAAAATTTAAATTTCGTAATTTTTTGAGACATGCTTTTATTGACTCGAATCAACTATAAAATTTTTCTTTACCTTATTTCAAATATTTTTGTAATTGGAACTATACGTCTAACGGTTTAGGAATTAGCCATTGGCCACCGTTGAGAGTGGACACCCTGTATAAAAGAAACAGTCCAAAAATAGTCAAATGGTATTCAGGACATTTCAAGATCTGTAAATGCAGGAAAAACCTGAAAATGAAAACTGTATAATCAATTATTTCTATCTTATGAATATAGTAGATAACTGTGATATGAAAAAAATGAAATTTTTACAAACTACTCAAAGTCTCAGATACATACGTATATTTATGACAGTTATTTTATCGTTTATGACAATCTTTAAAATATTTCTTTATCTTAGAGGATTTTCTAATGTAAAATTTTCTACTTTTTTTCATATATTTGTTTTCTGTTAAATCTGCCGTTTATATTTTCTTCTTATACATTCTACAATACGAATAAAACATGTATAATAAAATATAAGGAATTTGAAACATCAATTTGGTATTTTGAAAGTGCGATAAGAAGTAATAGTAGAAAATTTTTCCATTTATTGCAACTTCAAAGAAAACAAGTATTATAAACAACGTAAATGCCTTTTAAAGTTTAAAAAATTGGAAATATTTTTCAGATAAACTCATGTACCAGTTTTTTGTGAATTAAGATAACAAAATTAAAGAAAACTCAATATTTTCTTTAACACTTTCTAACAAAGTGGAAAAGTGTTTATGCATTCGGTTTGTCTGTCCGTCTGTCCACACTCTAACTACCGTAAATATATTCGAATTTTCATGCAACTAGTAAACCTTCTATCAGGTCCCCTAGGCATGTTTGGTATTGTATATGAAGTATGTGTGATTAATAATTCATTTACAGGGGCACCCAAACGAATTGTATTACATTACAGTCCATCTGTATGGAGGAAAAATCGTTTTCAGAGTATTTTACTAACATCACGCTATTGTAAATGTATTAAAATAGATATAAATCACAGAATTTTTCTATGATTATGTTAGAAAAGGACATTCATTGCACTTTTAATCCATTTACTGGAACACACAAAAGAAATCGATTCTGTCTTTCATTAAAAAATGCTCGAAATGCGTTTTCAATTTCGACATGCATTTTTTAATTTAAATGTTTTTTTAGGTGCGTTCATAATATTATAAATACGTAGCACCTATAGTCACTGTCTGATTCATCCATATGTCTGTTCGCATATACGGCCCAAAAAATACCCAACTGAATCGGATGAAATTTTAAATATACATTTGCTGAAGAATTTTGTTGATTCATTTTGAATTTTATTATTATCGGATATATAATTCAAATACAGAGACAGTTAAAAATATTCCGCTACATTATAGCCGATGGAATAAAATAGTTTCAAGTGCTTTTAAATGATGTTACACCAGTCGAAATACAATGAAATTGATATGCATTCATGAAGGGCACTAAAATATGCATTTTGTAGAATAATGGCGCACAAAAATATATATTACTTATTTAAAGGGTACCACAAAAGAATTCCGTTACATAATGGTACGGGGAAGGGATTTATTTGCAGTATACTTTAACTATGTTAAACTATGGCACATATAATAAAATTGATGTACCTAATTATGTATTGATTGTGTAATTGTAAAATTGTTTACCTAGGTTTTCTACAAGTTACTTCGCATGTAATAGAGACTGCGTTTCTATGTTGTTGAATTAGATATAATATATTAATTTATTAAAATGGTGCAGTTTTGTAACGTTATTCTGAATGTGTAGGAAAGTGTTTCATAATCTATGCTTCACGCATGATTTTTTCTTTCTTGTTATTAGCAATATTTAAAAAAAAAAAGTTACTATCGAAGAATGCTAAAAGTAATTAATTTAACTAAAAAAGCTTAATTTTGTACTTCTTTTCTTCAGAATTTATTTTAACTTAAACATTCCCTATTTCTATAACACTGCGTTAATTGCAGTGCAGGCGTAACTTTTAAGAAAGATTAGGGGGTCAGCTGTCCCCCACCAAGTAATTTGATATTTCAGAAAACTTATTAGCTATCAGAAGTCAGAGTCAAGGAAAAACTTTAAAAATGGTCCAAAATCTAAAATCAGATTTGATTAAGATTAAAGTATGCGCATTAAAAAAGCACTTTAAGCCAGTAAATTAATAATTATAATCATTTTTTGCTAAAGCCTTGCTATTCCATGCCAACATACTCAGAGTGAATCATTTATCATTAATCAGTACTTTGTCTAAATTTAAAAATATAAGATGTGTGGAAAAAAAAAAAAAAAAAAAAACTCCACTAATTGTTTCTTAGCTGTGTACACGTAAATCAAAAGAAAATTCTACTCACCCCAGGATTATAAATTTACGGCGAATTTCTCCCTTTAGGGCAAGATTTTGGAGAGATTTTTTGGGGGGTGGGGTGAGGAAGTGGAGCATAATACAAGTTTTATATTTATTTGCATTATTAGTGTCACATTATATTTGCTGGAATCATTATAACTCTTTCAAACCATTTGTTTTATTGAAACCTTTTATATACATTATACTCTAAAAAAATCCACATCTTGAAACTGAAACTCTGCTTGAAATCCGAAAAAAAAAAAAAAAAAAAAAAAAAAATTCCGTCAACCAACATGAACTTATCGGATTTGAACCCAATCTGAAAAACATTTGATTCAATATTTAAAAAATATGGAAAAGTAAATTACAATTTTACTGCTTATGTACAAAAATGTACACATATACACCCATTAATATTTAACTATGCATAGTTTTTTCATTTGAAAAATATTCAGGAATCTTTTTGAACAGGTTCATCCATATTCCGACTCGAAAAAGGAGAAAGCATAAGCCAAAAAGCTTAAAGTCAGTTCGTTCCGCAAAGAAAAAAAAAATAGCATTTTAACCCGCCCGAAATGAAAACTAATCTACGTTTTAATTCAATTTCGAAATGTAGAGTACAATTAAATTTTTAATGGTAATTTATTCTTTGATGAAGAAAAAAGAACACACACACACACTTTTCAGCATTTCTTTGAAAAGGGAAGTTTATACGAACTCGATTCAAAATAATGAAAAACTAACCCTAACCAATTAACTCTTTAATTTTGGGCCGAGATAGGCGTCTATTTTTATATACAATCGTACCACAGATTGAGAGAAAAAAAAATCTTCATAGTTGGTTTCGCTTGAAAATATCTTGCTATAAGTGTACTGCTAACATATTTGTCAAAAAATGGTACAAATTTAATAAAAAACAGTTCACTAGACGTATGTGTCTCGAATAAGTCACAAAATCGTTAATGAAAAGTTTCATATCCCACAAAATTTTGCAACTTTCCTAAGTTATTGATAAAATTCGTGTTTTGACTAATACGTCACCGATTGAATTTCAAGACTTTATTCAGCTACGATCTAAAAAATTTTGCGATTTTTTGCGCGACTATTTCTTGGAATTTACGATTTTTCCGGTGACTATTTGCCGAAATTAACGATTTTTTTCCGTGATCAATTGACGGAACTTACTGTTTGTATCTCCATCTTTTGGTGAAATTCGGGATTCTATTCCACGATCGTTTGTTGAAATTCGTGATTTTTCCCAGTACAACCTACTGGCAAAATTTGTAATTTCTTATCTTGGTCGTTTGAAAAAAATCTGGATTTTGTTGTGGGATCATTTGACAATCCTTGATTGTTTTGTTTAAATTTGTAATTTTGCACAATCTTTTAATGAAATTTGAGATTTTTTTTCTTCGATTGTTATACAAAATTCTCGATTAAGAAATATTTCGTGATTTTGCCACTCTTTTGACTAAATTTGAAATTTTTTTCTCGTCAACTAATGATGGACAATTTTGATTTTTTCTCTACTTTTTTTTGTTGAAATCTGTGTTAGTTTTTCCGCAACCGCGCTTTTTCACCTAGTGATCTTTTGAAAAAAATTACGATTCTTTTTCACGGGATAAATAAGGATGATGAGGAAGGATTCCATGATCGTTTGTTGAAATTTGTGATTTTTTATCAACCTAGTGACAAAATCTGTAATTTGTTTTTTTAGTCGTTTGACGAATTTTTTTATTTTGTTGCGGGATTATTTGACGAAGTTCTTAATTTTTTTGCGTAAATTTGTGATTTTGTGCAATTTTTTGAAAAAAAATCGAGATTCTTTCTTTCATTGTGAGACTAAATTCTCGATTTTTTGAATTAATCCGTAATTTTGTGCACTCTTTTGACTAACTTTCAGATTTTTTCCCCCGGACTAATGAACAAATTAGATTTTTTTTTTTTTTTTTTCTGCGAACGATTGTTGAAATCTGTGATAATTTTTTCGCAACCACCCTTTTTCCTTTAGTGATTTTTGGAGAAGTTTACAATTTGTTTCACGATTGCTTGTTAAAAATTGTAATTTTTTTCTGCAACTCATTGACGGATTTTTTTAAAAATGATTATTTGATAGATATCTCGATCACTTTGCGTGATCTTTTGTCAAAATTCGCAATTTCTTTTGCAACTTTTTGACGAAATTGGCTTTTTTTGAGTGATTGACGGAAAATCACACCTTTTTCTGCAATGTTCTGTTGATATTTGCGATATTTTTCCTCGACCGATTGATGAAAATCCTATTTCTTTTCGCAATATTTGACACTATTTCGCAATATTCATTTTATGAAAGGATTATTTTAACTACATAAAACGTCTTAACAAGCATTACAGAAATAAAATTGAGTCTCTTAATCGCATTTTCTCTAAATGTTAATTTAAGTACCGCAAAATACAAAAACAGTTTAAATTGCTTTAAATACAATTTTTATATTCTCTGAGGATTGATATTCCATAATCGGGGTTTTAGCAATTTAGTTTTGCAAATGAATATTATTTTAAGTACATACTAAATGTAAATATGAAATTTGTTAGATGTTTTTTATTGCAAACAATAATAAAAGAAAGAGAGAGAGAGAGAGTACAATAAAATTTTTATTTAGCACACTATATATATATATATATATATATATATACACATATAAAAAATTAATCTACAAAAAAGTAACATAATTGTGAAAGAAAACATTCAATAGCCTCTTCCGAGTTACTCATGATTCCAAAAAGCGTTCTTTATCATTAGTAGCCTCAGAAACTAATATTATTTTGGAGATTCAAAGAAAAACTACCACTGATTTTTGGAAACGTTTCTGAGTAGTTTTTATAGAGTAGTAAGCAATTTTCTTCATCCGGGGCATCAATTTTAAAGATACTAGCGATTCTCGATTAAATATTTTCAGCTGCGTAATTGAATTTATATTTCTAATCAGGAAACTACAGCTTAGTGTAAGAATGAAAATAAAAATCTAAGTAAACAACTATTGAAAGAGTATATTGAAGTACATTTGCGCACGCATAAACTATTTGTCCTCGTCACCGCGTTATCGAGGTATACATGGTTAGCCCAAATGAATAACTGAATTTTAAAATTTTATATTTTCAAAACTATTACACAAATTATGATTCATTTATGCAAATAAAAAACATCCCAATCTTTTTTTTCAGTTACAAATGTTCGGTGTGGGAATCTTTCGTAATACGACTAACACCAAAATTTCAATCAAGTTCGTTCCACACATTTGGCAGTTTTGCACAGTGAACTATTTTTAATGCAGCACTGTTGTACTAAAAAAATAAACAATTCGACACAAAATAATGTTAAATGGTGCATAAGTGCATAATTTATTCAAAGAATTTCTAATTGATAATAAGGGAAGCTACTAATGTTTTACACCATAAACTGTTACGTTTGGTAAGCTGACCAGTTTGGTGGTGAGGCGCTATATTTCTTAAATCTGGATGTTTTATTTTGAAATTTTTAAAACTGTATATTTCGATAACAGGGATACGAGGACAAATAATTTATGCATCTAAAACATGTTTTAATATGCCTTTTCGATTGCTACTTATTTTTAAAAATTTCGTCATTACACTGTTGGGGGAGTTTCCTGGTAAAGTAACAAAAATATTAATTTTAATGTTTATACAATTAATTTATCACGTTTGTCCGTAAAACCTATTTGCTAAATATGGATATGTTTACATGAGAGTTGATAGAAAAAAAAAACTATATTACGGCTTAAGAAAACTTATTAATACATTATAAAAGTTTCTTGGAAAAATGTTTAAAATAATTCACGACAGCAAAAGAAAATTTCTTTTTTTTTATAAGTGTCTGTTTAAATCTAAAATATATATGGTTTCTGAAGTGTCTAATTATAAAGAACGTTTTCTCGGAATCGTGGGTGACTCAGAAAAAGGAACCACAAAATTTTCGCTACATTTTATTTTCAAAGATTAAGAAAATTTTTTACTTTTTTACAGTGTATGTTTTACATCGATTTGGATTACATTATAAAATAATGTTTGTTTCTAATTTTTATTGCTTTAAAAATATCATGCATGGTTCATAAAGAAGTGAGAAGTTTTAACTTTAAAATAATTCTTTTTCATTTTTTCTATAAACATATAACAATCGCATAATACTTTTCTATACTAAACTAAATTATGATATAAAAGAAAAATATATGAAAAACTGAATCCATAAATTCAACTACAACATGATACATGAATTAAATACAGAATTAGTTCGGTAAAAAATTACTGAAAGATTTATAAAATGTTGTTAGTTATATAAAATGTTAAAAAATGTGCATCTAAAAATCAAGTACTTTCAAGTATACTCGTACTCGAGCTCAAAGTTCTTGATGACGCCAGAACCCCGATGATGAAAACAAGTGTACTTCAAAGTACTTTGCTTTTATATGTACAATCTTTTGTATTTTATATAATTAACGACATTTTAAACACCTTTTTAGTATATTTTGACTGATAATTCATATTTATACTTTTCTATAATCAATGCTAATGTTTTATTTTTCTGGCCAAACCAAGTACAATGTGCAATTACTTGGAATTTAATTCTGAAAGCAGACATTTTCATGTGTATTGATTTTTTAATAATAAAAATATACTCAGGAATGTATCCTTTACTTCAAGCAGTACTTTTCTATTCTCAATGATAATGTTTTATTTTTCTTGCCAAAAAAGGTACAGTGTGAAATTACTTGGAATTTAATTCTGAAAGCAGACATTTTTATGTGCATTGTTTTTTTACTAATAAGCAAATATATACTTAGAAATTTATGTTTTACTTCAAGCAATAATTTTTTGCAGTCAATGATAATATTTTATTTTCCTGGCTAAACGGAGTACAGTGTGCAATTACTTGGAATTTAATTCTGAAAGCAGACATTTTCATGTGTATTGATTTTTTAATAATCAAACTATACTCAGAAATGTATCTTTTACTTCAAGCAATACTATTATCTATGACAATGTTTTATTTTTCTTGCCAAATCAGATACGGTGTGTAATTACTTGGAATTTAATTCTGAAAGTTGACATTTTATATGCATTGATTTTTTTTTTAAATATTCAAAATATACTCAAATATATATGTTTTACTTTCAGCAACCTCAAATTAAAGATAAATTAACAGAAGATCAAAACACCGTTCAGTTATCCTGTTGTTTTATTATTTAGAAATCTTAAAAATTTATTTTATAATTTACTGTATTCTAAAATAACGTGTTTTCAGTATCTCTTACTCTCGACTGACAGAGAAAATCCGCTTTCATTGTAATATTCTTTATAAATAAATTCATAATGTAATTCTGAACGGAAAATACGAGGCGCATCAGAGATTAAGATAATTATTCAAAGCTAACTTTTTTGAGTGATATTATCATCAGAGAAAATACCGCTGCGCCGCTTGCCTAGCTAATTTAGCGGTTCTTAAACAGTTATGAGATTAATTGTAAATTAGTGTTATTTAGTTAGTTATGAGATTAGGTATAATGAATCCCTTTATCCTAATAAAAGCAAGAACAAACGGATGTTTACAATGGCACTTTTTGCATAAGTTAAAGCAGAGCTTATCTAGAAAACTTATTCTGACATTTCTCTCGTGTCCTTTATTTTTGTTTTGCTTTGCATAAACCCTTTTGTACTGAAAATGCATTCTTTTAGAATGGGGTAATATAAATTAAATAAGTTTAAAAATTACGTCGATAATGATACTCCTGTTTAGAAGATGTTTCCTATTCTGTCATAATCCTATTGTATATTAGTAATTTAAAAATGCTAATAATCTATATATTTAAAAGATGAGGCTGATTTTTTAGTCATCAGCCTTGAGCTTTCCACTGAACCGATTTTGAGGTTATTTATTTATTTATTTATTTATTTTTATGAAAGATGCTCATATGCAGATGTGTCCATTCTAAATATTTTTTTATTTTGTTTCCATTTTTATATTCTATTTTTAATTTTAAAAGCTTTTTTATGAAATTTCTTCAAAACAGTGGAAATCGGATTACTTCCATTGTTGTAGAGAAAAGGAAAATAATGAAAAGCATTCGGACACGTGGCTTTTTGAACGTATTTTTTAATTTGCGAATTAAATTTCGGTAAAAAATATTTGTACATGTGTACGCAAATAAAAATCCATATTCATTCTGATGTCATGAAAATATTGCTTATTGGACTTATTTTATCTTTATGCATTTTAATTTTATTAATGCCATTTTTTTCATTACAATGAAATAGAAAATACGTTTTTGTTGTAATATTTTTGTTTGTGAAAACGAGGCAGCCATCCCGATTATGAAATGGGGATGAGGAAACCATACTGAGAAGTTATCAGTTGAAATCATTAAAATTCTCTTTCATCTGCAAATTGTCCTAACATTTTCTCCCTTTTTACATAAAATTTAATTAGTTTAAAACAATAGATGCTTTTAAGAAAAAGTGAAACTGAAACGGAGAATGGTTGTTGAAGGCATTTTAAAACTTCTTTTTTAACGTCGAATTTCAACGGGTTCCATCTCGTGATAATAATAATAATTACAAGAAATCTTCGTGAATAAATATTCTATTAATAAAATTATTTCTGTGTCTTAAATTTCTACATTTATTACCATAAAACATTATCTACTTCATATTCAATTTTAGTTTATTGAAATAATTTTCTAATCGGTAATTTAAAATTTCAAGTATAAGCGTATTTTTTATCACAAGCAAATACAGTTATAGAAATCGCACAAAAGATCTTTCAGGTATTATTTTAAAGAAATGTAATTATTTTTTCTTATTTTGGATTTATTATTCACTAATTTGAATTGCATTTTCATTCAGTTAAATAAGTTCATACCAGTTATAAAAGTTTATCATAGTGAGATTTATTGCCAATTATGACAATAAAACTGATCAATCCCTATGAAACTTTATGTTTGCATTTAAAAAATTGTATATGATTACACATATTAGATAAATTGGTTTTGTTGCCGAAACATCAGTGAAAGCTTACTTTGGAGACACGAAATTCTTTGGTTTCCGTCAGTCTGTCTGTTCCGCGATATCGACCGTAAAAAGTATCCTATTTCTATTCCTTGAAATTAAGTAAGCAGGTCCATGAGGTATTCGGATTTAGCTGTATAATTTTTTGTTAGGAGCTAAGTAAATATAACTTTATCATTTTAGGGGGAGGGGGATATTGGCAAATGATATCGTAAGATATCGTTAGGAGGAGAAGAGATTTGTCTTTTGAAATCGATATAATTTTTGATGCAACCATTTTTTTTTTTTTTTTTTTTTTTTTTTTTTTTTTTTTTTTTTTTAATTTGTAACATGGTTTTTGGTTCAAAATAGTATGTTATCGTTTTTCAATCTATTATTTTTGTACATAATGAAATTCATATGCATCTATGAAGTACATGAAAATATACATTCTGTACAATATGCGGTGCAAAAAATATTTATGCTTTATTTACAAGGCCACACAAAAGTATGCATAATGGTATAGGGGGAAACAGTGTTTGAGGGGTATTTTAATTATATTATTTAACGTTTTATTGAATTGATGTACGTTGCTGAGGGCTACTACAAGTTACTTCCTATATAACGGAAAGAACATAGTATTTACAGGGACACACAAAAGATTTCAGATGTCAAATCCGAAATACAGCATATAAACGATGATTGCTAAGTTCATTTGTAGTTTTGATATGATATTTTAACTAAATTTTTGTATGTAAAGTTATATAAATGTTAAAAATTACATATAGGAGAAGTACACAAAAGAATTTGTAAGGAACACTCATTAAACTGAAATAGCTTAAAAGATTTTTTTTATTATTATGCATTTTTACGCTTAACTACATTAAGTAGACTAATTTGTACAATATAAATAAAACAATTTACAAGACCACGCAAAGTATTGGATACAAGGCCTTCTACGAATGATAATCTGTGGAATCATGATTTCAGTAGATATAAGCTTAGTTAATTCTTAAATAAATTGCAGCTAATAATTAAATAACAGTTAATTACATTCATTTGAATTAGTGTTAAAGTTAGTGTGTTTGAATTAGCGTGTAAATAAATAATGATAGGTAAAATACAGGATTGTATGAGAATATTCATGTATGATTATATTTGTTGGTATAATTTGCTGAAAGTGAAAATTAAAGCTATCATGCTCTGTAAAATGTTGCAAGATCGTTAAAAAGTGTTTGTGAATTATGTTTGTCTGTCCATCTGGTCGTCTGTCTGTCTTTCCGAATTCAAACGGACATTAATTTAGTTGGACTGATCTGGAATTGTTACGTGTTATTGAGATTTAATATGCCATATTCGATACTGAAAATAAAATGCGTAAAGCTTATTGTTTATTTAGAGAGACACTCAAAAGAATTCCATTACATTATGGTTTATGGAAAAATATAATTATACAACTATGTAGCGCCTATAGTAGTCGTCTGGTCCATCCATCTCATTGTCCGTCTGTCCGCACCTAATAACAAAAAAAACTACCAAATTGTATGATTTGAAATTAAATGTATGGAATCGTTGCAAATCATTTCAAATTTTATGAAAATCCAGTCATTACTTAATAAAAGTTTTCTCCAATCTATCAAATCCTATCGTTAGTAAATAATTCAGCCATATTCCATGATAAGTATTTATTCTATGTTAATTATGCCTCATTTAAGAGGTAGTAATATAGTTTGTGTATTACTGACTTTAATATATAAATCGTTATAAATTTTCTATTCATGCATTTTTGCATAAGAGTGCAGCAGCTTTTACACCATGATCTGAATATTTTTAAAACTTCGTATAGTAAGAACGCACCTCATTTGATAGGTTTGAAATGCCATTTCCGACTTGTTTATTCTTATATATGCTTGTGTTATTTGAAAACTTTTAATTGTTGTTTCTATAAAGTTAAATATTAAAAAGTTTGTTAAAGTTAAAAGGATTGGAGGAAAACATAATGATAAACCTATGAGTTAACCGCCAAAATCAAGTTTTTAAGTGTTTTTCACCAAGGTATGACATGGCAGACCAATTGCGTTGCAATATACGAATCGAGATTGAACTAATCCTAGATTTTCATCCGTGAATCTCAATGAAGTGATTGTCTGTGCTGTCGCTTCATGGTCTATATAATCTTCTAGATTTTATTTAATCGCAAAAACAAAGATGCATTAAGTATCAGATTATTTTTTGTGTGTATTGTCAACTTCACAAATCTAAAGGTTTATTGAAAAATTATTTTATCAGTTATCAGTAACAGATTGTTTTCATGAAAAGTTCGGTAATTTCATAGCGGTGTACTTTGGCGAACATGATTTGTTGAGAAAAACGCACGGATTTATATATTATAGGGAACTGAATTTTGACAGCGCAAAGATACTGAGACGAGAACTGCGATATCACGGCATACTTTCTTATCTTTTAAGGAATAGTAATAATATAGTTTAACTTGTGGAAAATATGTTTGCGATGGAAACAATTCTATATGTTGTGGAGAGTATGCTCTGCTCACTTTCTTTCTAACCGATGGCCAGGCCCCTACCTGCCGAGTTATCTCAGCTTAACGGGTTAGATACCTGGTACCGGGGCGGTCGACCGCCTAATTCCCGCGTAGCGGCAATAAACCTGATTTCTTTGCTAAGCATGCCATCATTTCTGCAGTACTTGCTTGTCGTTGAGCATACTTTGTTTCGCCTGTTTGTTGTTTGAAATGTAATTGGCTTCGCAAGATGGTCTCGTAATTTAGAGCCTTGATCAGATGACGAGACCTTCACCTGGCAAGGCACCTCCAGAGGTATAATTCACAGGTAACTTGGAGGACTTTGCACCCACGACGGATTTTACATGCACCAGGCGCCATTAGCGTACATGATGTAATTTTTGCCGGCAAAGTGGCGAACCACTAAGACAAGTACCCGGGTCGGCTGTTTAGGTTAAGTGCTTTGTTGGTAATCTTTGTGGTTTATTGCACATTGGGTTAACTTTGTGATTTGTTGCCGCACACCTTGTACTCATCTTACCAGACGAAATGGGACTGGATGTTTTTGAGCCTAAACAATGGTACTGAACTTAGCTGAGTGTTGGAAAAATTTTGAGGGAATTAAAAAAAAAAAAAAAAAAAGAGAAAATGGCCGAAAAACTAAGTCGTACCGCTGATGGAGGAAAATTTTTGCGCCAAATAGCAAGGCAAACGAGAGCGTTGCAGAGAGAGAGACAAGAACCCACCTTTCTACCGTACCCCACCGAGAAAAACTGGCTCCCTGGGTTGCCCCATTAGAGTGGGTCCGGTATTTTGTGCGGACAGAGTCCTACTGCACCAAATAAAGAGGCGAGCTGTCAAAAATAAATAATTAAATAAATAAAAATTAGTAATAATAAAATAAAAAAAATAGTTAAATAAAGAGTTAAAAAAAATTAAAATAATAAATGAAAAAACTTAAAATAAAAGCAGTTTTTAATTAATTTTTTTTTTTTGGCATTAGGGGATTCCTAGACCTTATATATATATATATATATATATATATTTTATAACACAACACAGTGGACGGACAAGCAGTGTCGGGGGCGTTTGAAGCTTCTTACTATGTCATATTGCACAACTTGCTGAACCGTTGTTGATATTCGTTGTGCATGCAATTCATATGTTGCGGGGCTCCTATTGCGGGCCATGGTTACAGCTGATGTTGTGCGACTACCGCACACTGCTAAAGGACATAAAACATATACAAACATTTTTTTTTTTTTTTTTTTTTTTTTTTTTTTTTTCTTTTGGCAAAAGAAAAAAAAAATTCTAAACCTTTTTTTTTTTTTTTTTATCCTAACGAGGTACACTAGACAAACGTATTGCAGCGAATGCGATATCTCTGTTGATTGTTCCGGGCTTTGAGGTAGTACTTTTTGAAGCGTGTAACAGAATTCTCAAACTCCCCAAAATTTAGATAGTATGGTGATTTTTAAAAGAGTATGTTTGTCTGCAGAACTGACTCTAAAGTCTCACCGACCAGAAAATGTTGTGAATGCTCAAAATGTTAACACTGTATGTGCAATCTTGCATGAAAATCAGCGAATTATATGCAATAAGATAGTGACATCAATTAACATTTCGAAGACGTCGACATTTCGCATTCTACGCAACAATTAACAGCTTCGACATGTTTGTTCCCGATGGGTGTTTCATCACCTTACTAAAGAACAAATGCAAACAAGAATTCATCAATGTTGTGTGAAGAAACACATGCTTCAAAATTATCCTAATTTCCTAAGTACTGTAACAGGTGATGACCCTTCTTATGGACCCTCGACCGCCCTTTTGCATTAATAGCAATAGTTTTGTATCAGCTTCGCGCCAGGAGTTAACAGCAAAAGAAATTGACAAAGATCACTGTTAAAAATCAACCTTTTTTTTTATTATGGTCATTTTAATGGTTTAAGTGCATAGCTCGATCATATGTCTTAAATTTGTATTCAATTTATATTTTATTGTTTTATACATTGATTGATGGATGTTATTATTTCTTTATGTCATATAATCTACAAAAAACTCCTGCGCTGTGCCATTTATATTAATTTGAGAGGGTTCAGGGTTTCATAGATATCGAAATACAAATAAACAAAACTCTTCCTTCGAGTCCTTATAAACACAGAAATATTGAATGTAACGAATTTAAATTTTCAGATATTTTAAAGATATGTTTGTAGTCATTTAAAATTATAAATTGAAGTACTTCAATTTAATAAAATAAAAAACATAGCAAAATTTATGTAGCATACTTTTCAAAAAAAAAAAAAAAAAAAAAATAAATAAATAAATAAATAAAATATAGGTGTCGCATTAGCATCCGAAGATATCTTAACGATGAATTGACATAAATACCTAATTTTTGCTTTAAAATGATCAAGAAACTCTGTAGAATGAATTAAGGATATAACTGTCACTCAAAGGAAACCTTATTAAAAAAAACTCTCAAGTTTTTAAAATTTTAAAACCCATAAAAAAATTGTTTTTTTTTTCATTAAAAATTATCAAAATATTAAAATATCTAAAATATATTAGTTCATCCCGTAGATAATGATGTTATATGCATGAAAAACAAAAATAATAAGCCATTTCATCAAATAGTTTTCTTAAAATATCACTGATAGTCGTCAAAAAACCAAGCTTTGAGAAAACGCGACTTAAAGTTGAAATTATATGGGTGCGGATTTGAAAGTGATTGTGACATAAATGCTTATAACCGATGTAATTTTTCCATTTTTCATTTTTGGGTGAAAAAAGTCCGGCGGAAAAAAGTCTGGAAAAAAGCATTCTATATACTTCTGGCGGAATATTCTATGCACTGGAGGACTATTTCAGTCCTCCAGTGCTTTTCTCCTGTCCAGAATGCTTTTTTCCGGACTTTTTTCCGCCGGACTTATTTCACCCAAAAATTAAAAAATGGAAAAATTACATCTGTTATAATTAATTTTTACATTTTTATAAACACGATTGAATAATCGTGTTTCATAATTAATCTAATGTAAATGCTTATAACTCTGTTAAAAATGCAAATATTTCTGAATATTTTCTTTTGCATTGTGTTCAGAATTAATTGAATAATCAAAATAAATCATACAAACAATCGACTTTTTGAAAAGTTTTCGAGTCCTGAGCCCCCTGAAGTACAAACAGAAGTAATTTACTGAATAGATTCATCTAGCGATAGACATAGATTAAAAAAAAAGCCTGAAATTTATTTCAAAAACAATAAAAATTTAATAGGTAGCGATGCATTTATACAAATTGCGATGCAGTTCCCAATCAAATTTCATTTGAAAGAACATTTATTCCTCTATTCTACGATGGGAACATTTAAAATGTGCGATGGTTAAAAGTTTTAAAGAATTGCTGTAAAAGTTAACTTAATTGTTTGGTAATGTTACCGTCAAAATGACTCCCATATTATGCACAGACATGTTTGTCCCTCGGAAATTTTTAATGAACTTTGTCTAAGTATTTCAGCTCATTTTTAACGTACTTTTAAAGATAAAAACAATTTTTTACGACTAAAGAGCTCTGCCCCCTACGAGCTGCTCTCACTAATCTCAGTCTAGAAGCCGCAGATTACAAAAACAAGTTCATTGGCTCGCTTTTAAAAATTGTGACCAGTGCGATTTTTTGTAATTGGGTTGACATTCAAAATAACTGGAGGATTTTTTCTTGTCCAAGGCAATATCTATCATTATAATGATAATTGATGTCCGTAATTATTCAGTATATTTAAATTAAGAATATGTATTCGGAAACGCATTAAGAAAATGGTTGAAATAACATACTTTAAATATATCGTTTTAAATATGACGTAATTTTCACCTTCAAATCCTTTTGAATGAATTTTTTTTCACTGATTTTATGTTAACTAGTTCTTAAAATAACTCTTCGATTTGAAAACTATCTGCTTCAGCGCATTTATCATACATTTCTCTATAAAACGACCACTTGTAATTTTTTCTATGCAAAAATTATTTTAATATAAGCTTAGAAAGAGCCCCGATCTCACTAAATTCAGTTACCGTAGTAGAGGCAGCAGTGTTAGGTACTTTTTTCTTTTAGATTACATAGGTTCTTGAAATACATCGAAGAAATTAGGATAAGTCGGAAATTGTACGTCAAAAGTTGCAAATGAGATGTGTTCGTACCGTAACTAGTTTTACAAATATTCAGATCTTGGTGCTATATCAAGTTGCATTCTTATGCAAAAATGCGTGAATACAAAATTTATTACGTTTATATGTATTAAATTCAATAATACGGAAATAGTGTCTCCATTATAAATAGTTTTTAATCACCATGGCAACTTAGAATCATTACCTAACTTGGGATATCATTGGATTAATTACACATAATAGGATTTAACAGAATGAAGAAAAATTTTATTAATATCTTTTTAGCTTTGATTTGATTTTCATAAAATTTTAAATGACTCGACAAAATTCTGCCACGATGATTAAATATACTAAATTTCAAACCATTTGGTTGGATAGTTTTTGCGCTGTTTTAGGCCGATAGACGGACGACAGACGTGCGAACCAGACGGCGACTATAGATGTTACGTATTTATATAATTACTAACACACCTAAAAACGGATGTGTATTTTGAAATCTAGAAAACAGACTCTCTGTATCATATACCTAGACCTTAAGATGTCTGATTGAGTGGGAAAAGTCTATTTACATAAATTATGCATTGCAGTTTTTTAGATAGAGTGTCTAGAACGCATTTATTTTATTTTTTATGAAAAATAAGATGCATTTAAAATTATAAACTCACTAATTAAAGTGTTTAGTTACTGTTATTTTTTAAATGACATATGCTTTTTTTTTCGATTAATAATAACAGTATAGAATCATATATTGGTTTAATCTATAAGATTAATATCCTTTTTACTACTATGGTGCCCCATTAAAAAAAAAAAGCTACTATAAAAATGATAATTTATACTTCATCAGCTTGCATTTACGAAAACAATCCAAGAAATTAATATAAAGCCTCTCGAGATGTCGGATCTATGAATTTCTGACAAAAGTAAGAATTATTTATCTGCAAAGCGATTGATTAAGGTTTCGAATTCAACTTCACATAATATTCTTCTACTTTTATTTAATTAAAAAAGGAATTTAATCTAAGCTTTATCGTTGCTATAGTTTTACGAGATGTAATTGCATATTGCACACATGCATGATTTTCAGAAATTAATATTGATGAAATATCCACATGAGTTATTTAATAACTTTGGACGCATCCAGAGGTTGTAATCTGACATTAGTGTAATATGCTTAAATATTTTATAATACAGAATAACATTATTCTTTCAAAATTTGATTACTTAATTTTATTTTGCAGGCAGCGGTCTATTCTTTATAATAAACTGTGTAACTCTGGCAGTATCTGATCTGAATATATCTCTCTTTACATAATTTGTTTTAGATCCGCAATTTCAAATATTTGCGCCATTTTAAAATATTTGAATATCTAAAAATGAATTATACACCGGGATTTCATTAATTGGGATTTCATGTAATTGTTTTTTTTCTACAGGAGATTTTTAAGTACCCAAATAACAATACTTCTTGCTTATTTCCAACTACTGCAGAGAGTGAATAAAATCTCATTTAGCAAAAATTCATATGAAAATGAAAACGTAATGTAAATTAATCCCACAAGTTTAAAACTAAGTTTACATTTTAAAATGTCAATTTAAAAGCTCAAAGTTCTTACAATTTTTGTTTGAAAAAACAGTTTTGGATGTTTATTTTATAATATTAAAAAACCCCTGTCGGCTTGCCCTATAGGCGGAGGTAGATTTTGAAAAGTACCCATTTCAACAACAAAAAATAAAATAGGATTAGAGATAAATCCAGTTTAACAACTTTATTTGGTTGCTTTTGAAAAATTTTTAAGTTCAATTTTCTGTAAGAACTAATTTTATCAGAATCATGTGAAGTGAAATTCGGCTTAAATGCCCATTTTGACAGCATATTTTGAAATATATTCTGACTTTATTAAAAAATCGGTCAATACAGTACATTATATACTTTCTAAATAAGAAAAAACTGTCAAATGAATGCGTTTGAAAGCAAAACTGAATTTAAAAATGAGTCATAAATTAAGCAATTTGTTATTTGAATACATCAACAATTCTTGAATCACGATCGCTTAGGGAAATTTTGTGCAAAATACACATTTTGGCAGCCCTTTTAAAAATAAATTCTGCCTTTATCAAGAAACTGGCCAATACATCACATTACATAGTTTCTAAATAAGAGGACCTGCCATTCGGATGCGTTTAAAATCAAAAAATAATTTAAAAATAAGCCCACTTTGAGAGCTTTTTAAAAAATATATTTTGTCTTTATGAAAACACTGACCATCACGGCACATTATACACTTCCTAAATAAGAGAACCTGTCAATTGTATGCCTTTGAGAGCAAAATGGATTTAAAAATGAGTCAGAAAAAACGCAGTTTGTTATATGAATATTTCTTCAATTTTTCAATCACGCTCACTTCGGGAAATTCTGTTCAAAATACACATTTTGGCAGCCTTTTAAAAAACAAATTCTGCCTTTATCAAGAAACTGGCCAAAACATCATATTATATAGTTTCTAAATAAGAGGACCTGCCATTCGGATGCGTTTAAAATCAAAAATTAATTTAAATATGAGCCAGAATATAAGCATTTTGGATTTGAGGTTTTTTTTTTTTCTTCAACTCCTATTATTAACTTATTTTTGCTATAAGAATTGGTCTTATGAAAAACTTGTCAATAACAAAGTTGTAGATATTATTAAGAAGATGTAAAATAAATTTAATTGGATTTGGTAGTTTAAGAATTGACGAAGTTATGGATTTTTTTCTTTTTCCACCCCCCCCCCTTTTTTTGTTTTCGTTTTTAATTTTTTTTTTACCGGTAAGAGTTTGTCCTATCAAAAACTTGTAAGTACAAATGTTTTAGATAATTTTGAGAACATTTATAAAAAAATTAGATGGATTTGATATCTTGAGAATTGACAAAGTTATGATTTTTTTTCTACCAAAACCCCTATTTTTTTCGCCCTTTGAGCCCATTTTTAACTTTATCAAAAATATGTCATGCTTAAGCTTTTGGCCCCTTATTTAGAAGCAATTTAAACGTTAAACTGTTTTGATATCTATTTTCATTAAGAAGTTATGGGTTGTTTTCTGTTTTCACAAAAACGCCCCCTATTTCGACCCCCTTGGTCCGATTTTGCCCATTAACGAACTTAGCCGAGTTTTTATCCTCTTTGATTTTATGTACCACTTTGGCTGAGATTGGTGCAGAATTTTAGAAGTTATCGTATCCATAAAAAAGGGATATATATATATATATATATATGTATATATATATATATATATATATATATATATATATAGCATTGCCCTTGATAACGAGCTAGTTACCACATTTCCAATATTATTCCAATTTTTGCCAACTCCTATGTTATTAACGGTTATATAGTTTGTTATTAACGAGTTATTTCATATTTTGATGTTGATTTGTATTATTATCTAATGGTTCTATATATATATATATATATATATATATATATATATATATATATATGTATGTATATATATGTATATATAAACTTTTTTACTGATGGTAGTTTTGAGGTCTAGGGGTCATGATTGGCGTACATCTGCAAAAATTTTTCAGAAATTCTAACATTGGTGCGAATGCAATAGGTAGTATTTCATACGAAATCTACCTAAAAATAACTCATGTCTAAATAAATCCTAATCTATTTTGATAGAAATATATCGTAATCACCCCGAATTCGCGATTTCTAAATAAAATGGGTATGTTTATTTTAATCTTGACAAAGTAGGATGTTGCATTTTTAACACAATCAAACTGATTGGTAAAGTTACCATACGAATTAAATAGTTCCAACTGAGCGAAAAATTGCCCAGGTTGGGAAGCGAACCCATATAATTGGCTTACAAGACCAATGCTTTACCGTTTAAGCTAACTGGGCACGACAACCGGTTAGAATTTCTCGCTCAGATAACCTTGAAGGTCATAACATCTGGTCTGTCATTTAGACAGCTCAACAGAATAGACCGCAGGTAAAGGAACTCTGTAGAACGATGGGTACGTAGATAAATTGCATTTTTAACACAATCAAACTGATTGGTAAAGTTATCATACGAATTATATATTTCCAACTGAGCGAAAAAATCGTATGATAACTTTATCAATAAGTTTGATTGTGCTAAAAATGCAATTTATCTACGTACCCATCGTTCTATGGAGTTTTTTTTTTTTTTTTTTTTAATCTGCGGTTCATTCTGTTGAGATGTCTAAATGACAGAGTAGGTGTTATGACCTTCAAGATTGTCTGAGCGAGAAATTCTCACCGGTTGTCGTGCCCAATTAGCTTAAACGATAAAGCATTGGCCTTGTAAGCCAAGTATCTGGGTTCGATTCCCGACATGGGCAATTTTTCACTCAGTTGGAAATATTTAATTCGTAGTCTATTTATTTGCCTTTCAATAAGGTCAAATTAAAGAAAACTTTCTAGACTTTTAATTGATTTTCCTTTCTTTGATTCACTATAAAATAATTGCTAAGCATATGTTATAGGAAAAAAACGAGAGAAACATTATTTTAAAAAGGAAAGCTTTAAATAATTAATAATTTTAGAACAGCCAAAGAAAATTCCATCAAAAACTATACTGCTAATTTCAAATACCTGATAAATGCTTTGACAAAATTTTAGACTAGGCAGATTGAATTACAACTCACATAGAAAAAATTTCGCATTCATAATTTAATATTTAAGAGAATCATCTAAGCGTGCTATTTTATTTTCAGTACAATTCGAAGTAGTTTGAATAGTTTGAGTTAAAAGAGAACGACGACGAAAGATAAGATTTTTTTTGAACAACTTTTCCAAATTCAACCAAAAACTATGCATGTGTTTCTGAATGCATCACAAACATAACCCGATTTCATGCTAATCGGGTGCTTTTTGCGATAGCTATGGCGAGACAGACATAGATAGCCGTAAAAATTTTTAACCGAGATAGCCCTAAAAATATTATCGCTCCCTAACTTTTTAGGGTTATTCCACGTAAAATAAACAAAAATTTTAAAAAAAAAGTCGTGGGCCACATAGAAACCAGTTTTAATAAAATTTGATACACATTTTCAGTTCATATTCAAATAGATATCTGCAAAATATCTTGACGAAAAATAAATTATTTTATCCGTTTTTGACATTTAAAAAACTTGTGGTATTGCGTGATATGCGTGCAATTGTCCAAAGTTCCAAGTTTGAAGATCTGTATCTTGAAAACTATTTCACAAAAATGACTTTTTCTTATAATATTGTAACTTCTATAAAACTCTTTATATTTATTGAGTAATAATATTCTGGCAATACTGTGATAACTTAAATTGGTTGTAAATATTGAAAATTTGTGAATTAACCCTTTAACCATCTGGCCCGGCTTTTTCCGTTTCTAAAAATCATATTTAAATGGCTGCAGACAAAAATATTTTAAACGGAATGTTATTTTGAATCATACATAGAAAAAAGTGATATTAAAGATATTATAGCGTCAAACTGTGATTAATTAATGTAAATATCTCGCAATTTATAAGCATTCTTTTAAAAATACATGAAAACCCTCGGACGGTGAAGGGGTTAAAAAAATTCTAAAAATTAAAGAAATTAAAAGCTTCTATGAAATTGATGCCTGATGTAATATTACATATGAAGATCAAATTCATCAAGTTTGAAAGCTGTCATTTATTTCCTTCACCTTAAAAAAAAAAAAATAATAATAATAAAATTTCAAAATCATAATATTTTGTCTCATGTATAAAAAAATAAATAAAGGAAGGGTCTGACATTAATAATATTGCACAGTCATAGGGATAAAAAAATTCATGATATACTAAAAAAATTCAAAATTATCTTTTGATTCCTAACATAACGAAAATCGGTTCAAAAAGGCAAAATTTGTTACATTCCACGGGCTATTTCTCTTTGAATTCGCGCATGCTTCTTAAAATATTGCAGGGTGTCAAGAAAAAAAAAAAAAAGAGCTGCCATCGAGTTTTTCTCTCTGAATTTAGGATTAATATATGTTTCTTCAACTATTTTTTTTCTGCTCACATATTAAAAATGTTCTAGAGACAAAAGTAAACTGAAAGCAAGAATAAAAGTTTCTATATTTAAAATACATAATTTTATTTATAATATCAAAGAATTTAAAAGTTTTAAAAGCTTTTCTTCGTGTTCAAATAAGTGATAAAAATATTGAATTTTTCGCTCGACAATTTTTGCTGTTTATTTTTTTTCTCATTAAGGAATAAAAAGACAATAATGAAATTTGCGATATTTAAAATATGTACCATTAACGTTGACGTCAAATAATTTAATACTGTGAAATGTTTCCTTCATGATCAAACGAGTAACAGAAATATTACTATTTTCCCTTAAATTTATTATTATTTATTTATTTCTTATTTACAGAATAAGAACGCAACTATTAAATTACTCTAATCTGTTACTTATTGTTTATTCTTAACAGTAAATAATTTTCAATATAGTCTTTCCTTTTCTAAAGCTACTAATCAAATTGAAATTTCAAGCATGTACAAAAAACATCGATTTTGTATCCACTTTTAATGTAAGTTTTTATTCTTAAATAAACAATATAAAATCTTATGATCTACTTATATCATGATTTTCAATATTATCTGTGACATGTCAGCCAGAAATGATTTATTCATATTGTATGGAATAATCTTATAGTAAACTTGAACATTGTGGAAATAAATATAATTTCGAGTACGCGTGCTCTGAAATGTCATAAGATGTCCTAGTTTTTACAGTTGCAAATGGCTAACAAATATATAATGCTTTTTTGATGCAGCACTATTTGCTCCATTACAAAGCCGAGTCCGAGGCCGAGGAAAGTTGGTGCAATAATGTGAAACACCCCTCAAAACACGCTTCGGACAGTGTCTCACTTTAACCATGAATGCCATTTTTTATTTTCGCAGACTGATTTTGAATGCTATAATGGGGACTTTTTCTTGATTTTAGTAAAACCAATACGATTCCATCTAAAAATATCATTTAGTTTATATATGCATTCTGAATTTACTTTTATGAAATATAGAAGCACTTTTGATGGAAACATAATCTATTCTGTAGGACTTTGTCATAATTTACTCAGCGATTTTAATTATCAATGTTTGTAATGAATTAAAAAACGGCCATGTAAAAATTATCATATGGCTTTTAAAAGTTTCTTTCGCTGTGGAAATGTGTTTCGCGGATTTTCTTTTCTTTTTTTTTTTTAATTAAAAAAAGGCTCTTTTGAAAAGTGTAATAACTAATAACCATTAGATCAGAGGAGTAGATATGATTCCTTAGTAAATGGAATGCATACATATAAAACTGTGATCGATTATCAATTTTTAATAATGCTACTTAAAAGATGCAACTATAAGAGGTGTTTCTAAATGATTATCGGGGTTTTAACGCTTGGTAGTGTTTATTACATAAAATTTAAAATTATAATTAGTACATAAAATGAAAGAGCACTCAAACAGTTTTACCTACAAGCTTACAAATGTTCAATGTGAACACTTTTCGTTACATTGCACACATCAAGTCGATAGTTCAATTTTTCCCAAGCGTTGATTGGCAAAGAAATTCTGTTTAGACGCTCACCCGATCTGGCGCCATGTGATTCCTACCTGTGGGGGTTCATAAAGGATAGTGTGTATGTGCTCAACTACCAGCAAACCATTGCAGCTGTTACAATAATGACCCCACAAATACTTATTAACGTTTGGGAAGAATTAAGCTATGGACTTGATGTGTGCCATATGACGAAAGGTGCAAACATTGAACACTTGTACGCTCGTAGGTTAAACTGTTTGAGTTGCTCTTTTATTTTATGTATTAATTATAGTTTTAAGTGTTATGCAATTAATACTACGAAGCGTTAAAACCCCTATATTCATTTAGAAATATCCCGTATATTCTACATGTTTCGTTCATCTGACGGATCTCTATTCGTCCCACTTTTCTGTCTATCTCTCCTTCAAAGAATATGTAAAAAAAAAAACCCACATAAGTCAGAGGCTTCAAATTTTGTGTACTTATAGCTGAATACCTCGTATCACATGACAAATCATAAAATAAATTTTTTCAGTGTCATATATTCATTTTTGCGATTTGAATTTTAAAATAGAACCTTAATTTCAACGTTGTTCTTGGGACATCATAGTTTGGGTGTAAAGCATCTCGCTAACAAATAAACAAAAGGTTTTTAATTCAAACGTCAGTGCTGGAAGTTGAAATTTCCATATTGACATGGATTTAATTGAAAGAGAGTTCGTATTTTTTTCCTATTTAAGGGTTTATATTATTTTTATTGTTATTTTAATAAACTACTTGTATAATAAATTTATTTAATTTTTAATTAGTTTTCCTTTATACTTATTTTTTTAAATAGGTTTTTCAAATAGCTCTAATAATTGAAGGTTGATTCAAAATATTTTTAATTATTAAAAAATAAATAATAATAACAAAATAATAAAAAATAATAATAAAATAAAATAAAATAAAATAAAATAAAATTGTCTAAAATGAGATTTTGGAGTATATTTAGGTATAATTTCAAAATAAAATATTTTTGACTTTTTTTTTTTTTTTTTGCTGCCACCTATTAAAACAATTTGTAACATATAGAAATGTTATATGCAAAGAGACGTAGTTTAATTAAATACGAGTATAATGGTGCTGTCATATCTGTAAGATTTTAATAATCATAAATTAGCAATTTTGATTTATTAATCTAAGGAAAAAGGTGTTTTAAAAGACATATTAAACAAAACCCTCGGAGCAATCTACGATCAAACTTACTCACTTGTTTTATGTTTTTCTGTTATAAAAAACATATCTTCTCGTAATAAAAACACACAATATACTAAAGAAGTTTCAATCTAAAAATAAAACAAAAACTGATAATACAACTTTTTCTAGATTAGTCATTTTAATCAATGCAATTTGACTGTTATTTCACCATAATTTTTACCAAACTGAAATTTTATGATTATTTTTTAGTTATTCTCATTATAATACTAGAAACTATATTAAGACGGAGAAGAAAAAAATAATAATGCCCTAAACATTAGGGTGAAGTGAAACGAACTCTGTTGGACTCGAAATGAATTTTTCTCAGGACAAAATATATTTAATTAAATTCCAGGAAATTGATTAGTAGGAGGAAAAAAATCGTCTGCCATCTTGAGATTGATTTCTCATTAGCTGGATAAGTTTCATTCTTTTTCTGTAACGTATTTTTTTTCTCTCTCTCGAAGTATTCTACAATGGAATATTAATAAACATTTAACCTTCTCCTCGATTTTTATAAGGAAAAAAATGGTGGTCGGCAGCATGTAGTGCAGTTTAATGTAAACAAAATTTATTTAACATTTTCTTAGCCTCCATGAAGTAAGAATGTCGATTAAAGTATTCATAAGTCAATATCGATGGAATTTTATTTCGTTTTATTTAGTACGTGTATTGTGCACGTTCTCTGAGCGGAAAAAAAGAGAGTGCACGCTAAAAAAGGGGTTAAGTTTATATCATTCGATAGTAAAATAATATCATACGAATAATACTTTTCTGATTATACTGTAAATAATATGTTCTAGTTTATTTATTATCAGCATTGTATACAGAAAAAAATACATATAAATCTGGTAATGAAATTATATCATTAAAAAAACACTGTTTTTCAAACCCATAATATTTATAAATGTTGAAAATTTTTACTTTTATAACTAGGTGACTGTCTTTTATATATTGTTTTAAGTAAGCGCAGCGACCTTTAACACATTCGCGACGAGAGTCTTTTGTTTATTTTTAATTTTTTACCGCCGGTTTTCGAATCAGAAGATTTTCTGTAATTGAATCGCGAAAATGCTTTGATCAAATAATGTAAACTTTACAAGAAAAAACTAGACGTTGGGACCACCGTAGAATTTACCCATCTTAGATATGCATAGCATAAAATATGGAAATCAAACATGTATAAACTATTTATAAAATGCATTGCGATTCCAAAATAAAATTTAAACGTATATTTAAATATGTTTAATACATTGGAATTGACTCTATTATAGAATTGTGGGTACTATTTGATTTTACCGTCAACTAATTTCGAGAAATTATATGAATCGCAAAATTATACAAATTGGCATAATTTTTATTTTAAATAAAGAAAAAGCAAATAAATTGGTAAAAGATTAATAAAAATGCAAATAAACTGTAGAATTAAAAATCAATTTCTGACGTATTAAACACGTGTAACGTGTTTAATGTCAAGTGAATATGACAATTACGATAAGCCTATATTGCTGTTTCATCCTATAGTTTGGTGATATTTTTTTGGATGACAGGATAATCAAGTAGTACCAAACTACGTAAAAGAAATATCCTTATGAATTATAATATATTATCATATGAGAAATCTCGTAGAAAGTGACTTATAACCGATAAGAATTAAAACGTTAACTCATTTATTATGTGAAACTAAATTTTATTCAAGTGTTTATGTATACAGTCACAGCAAAAAAAAAAAAAAAAAAAAAACTTAACACTTGCGATTTTAGAAGTTTTGTTAAATATCTAAAAATATACATAAAGAATAACTCCGAAACTCCAGATTTATAAACAAAATAGAACAGGTCATACATTTTCGAGGAGATTTTTTTTTTTCAAAATCCAATAGGGGACCGTCATCAAACTGAAAATAAAACGAATATCTTTTGAATAACCCTGGTCCCAAATTTTGTTAAGTTTTTGCTTATAATTTGCAGAGTTCTTAATTAAAAACAATGTTCTTTTCAGAAAGTATGAGAAACAACACTGTACATAATACCCTGTAATAAAAATTAAAAAAATATTAATAATTGTATGAAAAAATGAGAACGTTTACTAAAAAAATTTTCACTGCGCATGCGTCAACTCTATAAAAATTTTATTTGCATATTGTGTTAGCTAAATATATTGAGCAACTTTTGTTAAAGTTTCAAAATCATAGCTTGAAAATTCTGAAAGTTATCATCGATAGAAGAAGATCAAAATCCGTTATTCCCAAAATGAAGCAAAAAGATGAGGAGCTCTATCCAAATATTTAGTCGTACGTACAATACTGTGTAGACACTAATCAATGGAATATGGATACAGCCCCTCATTTTTTTTTTGTTTCATTTTGGGAATATCGGATTTTGGTCTTATTCTTTAGACGATAATTTTCAGAATTTTTAAGCTATGATTTTGAAACTTCAACAAAAGTTGCTTTATACATTTAGCTAACACAATATGCAAATGAAATTTTTATAGAGTTGACGCATGCGCAGTAAAAATTTATTTAGTAAATCTGCTTATTTTTAATACAATTATTAATATTTTTTTATTTTGATTACAGGGTATTGTGTACAATGTCGTTTCTCATATTTTCTGAAAAGAACATTGTTTTTTATTAAGAATTCTGAAAATTATAAGGAAAAAACTTGACAAAAATTGGGACCGTTTTAATAAAAACCTTACTTTCTCTACGAGTATACATGCTATCCGCATAAAAATGAATGCAGTATATTACCATAAGCCACTTCATCATAATCTGCAGTTTGAACGCTTTTGCTACATTAATTTTGACAGGGTTATTCAAAAGATATTCATTCTTTTTCAATTTGTTGACGGTCCCCTATTATTGGATTTTGGAAAAAAAAATCTTCTCGAAAATATATGACCTGTACTATTTTGTTTATACATCTGGAGTTTCAGAGTTATTCCTCATGCATATTTCTAGATATTTAACAAAACAACTGAAATCACAAATGTCAAGATTTTTTTTTTGCTGTGACTGTATTTTAATTCATGTATTTTTTCATAATTTTGTTTAGTAGTAGAGCATGAATGTAATATTATGTATGGCAAACAGTTTTTAAAACCTTTAATTGCTTCAGAATTTTTGTTTTCTGTCAAATGGAAAAATGTTGAAAAATTGACATTAATCTAAAGTAAAAAGTTTTAGTCTCTGAAAAAAAAAAAAAAAAAAAAAAAAAAAAAAAAAAAAAAATGGTCTGACACAAATTTTGAGCATAATCCAGTGAACATGGGTTTCAAATTTCACCAAAAGTAGTTTCTAAGAAAACGGATTTGAAAGCTGGAATATTATCCATAAAATTGCTCCTAATTTTGTCTTCCCTTAAAAAAAAAGTAAAAAAAAGAGTACACTGATATTATTACTGGAAATAAAGCACCTTCCTCCCACTTTAAAGTCAAGCATTTCTATATAATAAAATACAATGTAACAGATACGGAACCAACTCATCGATCTTCGGTCGTTGTATGATCAATCGGAACTACGTAAGGCTTAATTTCGGAAAAGGTCTGAAAAAAACTTATTTGCCTAAATAAAATCTTTTTCTGCCTGAAGTCTCTTCTATTCATCATAATTTTCTATAAAAGATTCAAAACTAACAAAATTTCAATCATTTGAGCAGTTAAAAAACATGCCAGAAATCGAGCTGTAAGCAATTGTAGCATAAAGTGTAAACAAGATCTGTGGTAGAGAGTCATTTCCTTTTTAAGTCATTCACTGAAAGAAAACTTAAACAATGATACTAGATGTTATCTGAACCTGTCCTACCCTTGTTTATTCATATGACATCAGTTTATCAGCCGCGGGTACACAGAAAAAAGACAACAGGGGTAAATTTTTAACAATGCCTTCCCTTAGTCTGGGATTACAGTGCCTAACTTAAGATCAATTCACAACGAAGTTAGCTAGGTAAAAGTAAATCTAACATTAACTAGGTTTGATTCTTCTTTGCAATATTTTAAAAACTACATGGATATATATATAAAATTAAGGTTGCGAAACACTAAAATGCTTTTTTAAAAATTGTCCTTGAATAAAAATAGCTTTCGTCTTTTGCTTAAAAGTTTTATTGTCAGATTTAAAATACACTGCAACTGTTTGGTTTCTTTAAAATTTATCTTATCTATGAGGGATAAATGATAAAAATACAATTTCAAAGTACTATATTAAAAATTACTATTAATTATTAGTAGTATTTCAATAGTTGCAACAGAATTTTAAATTACGCAGTTTTATTGCATATTTGTTAAATTTTTGTTTTATTAAGAAATCTTATTTTTCTTATGTTATAATAGCCGGAAAGCCTGGTTTACCCAGAAGTATTGATGCTAATAATGGGTTTATGAGAACATAAACTAGCCTATTTTTTTAATTCAAATTTTAAATGAAAAATAATTTTTACCCACAGTCCCAGGACCGACATTTAGACTAGTTTTATAAATGTCTGCCAACAATGGTAAAATGGTAAAGTGATATGATTGGAAAAATGGTAAAATTGTAAAAAAAGAAAAGTTTTAACGATATATATATTTTTAAAAAATTATAAAATCGACTTTCTAAATAATTTATCCATATTCATAGTAAAAAAATGCAATTCAAATTTGCACGAAATTTGAATGAAAAATTTTGAAGTTTAAAATCAGTTTAGAAGAAAAAAAATAGTAGAATATGTTTGACATTTGAAACTGTTAGGAAAAAATCCCCGACTGATATCTTGAGATTGATTTTTCATTAGCAGAATAAGTTTCATTCTTTTTTTTCGCTGTAAAATTATATCTAACCCTCCATGCATTCTACAGCGGAATATTAAGAAACATTTAACCTTCTCACTACTCTTATAGAGGAAAAAAAAGTTGGTCGGTAACAGTTTAATGTAAACAAAATTTATTTCTCATTAGCCTCGCCTGCATGAACTAGTGGAGATTAAAATATTCATAAGTCAGTATCGATGAACTTTCATTATTATTACTTTCTTCTATCTTAGCAAGAAGAAAGCATTGGATTCGTAAAAATTGTCGAATTCCAATTTTTGACGGATTTACAAATTTAAGAGTCAGAGGATCCGAAAAACATGTTTTAACAAAATGTCTGTCTGCGAGTCTGTATGTGCCAAAACTTTTGTGGGCGCTCTATCTCAAGAACTAATGCACGGAATTTCACAAAACATTAGATTCTGTTAGACTTTGGTGTAAACTAGAACTGATTGATTTTTGGTGTATATCGCTCAACAGGGGGCGCTGCTATGCTGCACTATTCACAAATTCCACAATAGCCATATCTCTAGAACTAGTGTATGGATTTTCATAAAACTTTAGCTTTAGTTAGTACTTGATATAACATGGTGCTGACTACGCCTTGGTGTAAATCGCTCAACAGATGGCGCTGCCATGGTGAATTATTAGTAATTATCGCAAATAGCTCTATTTCAAAAACTAATACACGAAATTTTCTAAAACTCCAGATTCAGTTAGTCCCTGACATGGATTTGTGTTGTTTGGTTTTTGGTGTAAATTCCTCTACAGATGGCACTGCTATACCGTATTTTTCACGATTTCATAATAAATATATCTCAAGAACTAATGTGTGGATTTTCATCAAACTTCAGATTCAGTTAGTACTTAATAAAAAATTGATCCTGATTAGTTTTTGGTGCACATCACCCAACATGTGGTGCTGTTATGCAGATTTTTTTAAAAAGATTTTTCAATAGCTCTATCTCAAAAACTAATGCACAGATTTCCATCAAATTTCAGATATAGTTTTAAGTTGACACAAATTGTTACTGATTAGATTTTGATTTAAACCACCTAATTGGTGGTGCTGCGATGCTGCATTTTTCAGGAAGTATTAACATGCACAAGATAGAAGAAAATTTTGGGATTGCCACATCTGACTACTTTTTATCCAATATCAACATAAAACAAATAAATGATATCATTAGACGAAACGCTTTATTACACTTTGATATAAACCTAAAATATATTATATGAACTTTAAAAAGTTCATTGTTTTACTTAAAATAATAAAAAAGAGATGTTACATACAGAGAAAAAAATATATATATCACCTTCAAAAAGAATGAATAGTTAGTTACTTTCTGAATACCTAAACTAGAATGATAGATTTCCGAACAATGTGTATAGGGTAAACATTTAAGCTGAATAGATGAAATAATCTAGAATTTTTAATCTGTTATTTTCTAGTTGAAGATATTACAATGAATCGTTTCAGTAACGAAAAATTATCGCTTAATTTGTGGAATGATTTCATAAATTAAATTTATAATAACTAAAATGAACCTCTTGTGCTCGCATCTATTGCAGAGATTTTTAAATAAGTTTGACCACGAGAATATACACTGTTAAAAATAAAGGTGACAAACCAGTTGCATTTGTCGCCCAGGGGTGAAAAGGTGTTACCATTTGACACCTGCGGGCTTGAAAATGCGTTTGGGGTGCCATTTGATTCCTCACTGGGTGATTCACGCTAATTAGGGTGCCGCGCAATGCATACCGTTGGAAGATTTTCACTCCTTAGTCATTTGCGCATGCTCTGTGACGTATATCCTCCCCTTCAACACGCCTTCACTGGTGGATTAAAACAGCAATTTCTCCCTACGATGACTATCCCCGCGCATGCGCTATCCGAGTTTCGTTTAAAACTTCGGATGGCTAACTTTTGGTGAGCTTTTTTATATAAAGCAACCTTTAAATTTCAGGACATTTGAACATTTCAGAGAGACTTTGAAGGTGAGCTCGATGGCCAAAAGGATAGAGCGTTGAGCTCGCAATCAGACGTTGTGGGTTCAAATCCTTCGCGGGCTTAAAGTCGGTTTATAATTTTTTTAAATTATTATTTGGCACTCAGGATTATGGGTGCTATCTTTTCACCCTAATTAAGGGTGCCATTCTGGCTCCCCTACGGGTGCCACCAGTGAGACAAGCCTTTCACCCCTAAAAGGTGCAATGTGTCACCTATAGTTTTAACAGTGTAGGAAAATGCTCTTCAGTTCTTGTAGGAGACTCTAGAACTCTCTAACAAAGGGAACTAGAATTTATAAGGATGACGTGGAACTATTATTTCTAGAGCCACAAGTTAGATTCTAGATGCGTGAATGAAACTTTTTCTTAGTGAAAGTTAAAAAATAAGCATTTTATTAAAAAGTTCTTAATATTTTCAAGTTTTTCCAAAGTCTTCATGAGATAATATTTTATTAACTAACTGCTGCTTATTTAAACAAATACGTCACTTCATTTTGAAAACGAGAGAGTCAGTAACTATAAGAGTTGAATGTAGAAATAGCAGTTTCATATATTGAACTTAATTCTAAAAGTTATATATTATTAATAATTGCAGTTATTATATTATGTCACTCTGTTCTCATAAAAAGAGATGTGACGTTTGATAACAGAGTGGTTTAATAAAATAAATGGAACTGCAGTTAATAATACATACATACTTTCTCTAATTAAGTTCAATTCAAGAAACTGCTTCTTCTACTTCCGATTCTAATAATTATTGGTTCTCATTTTCAAAACGAAATAACATATCTGTATAAATAAGCAGCAATTAGCTATTAAAATATTCTCTGATGAAGAGCTTGGAAAAGCTTCAGAGTACTGAGAAGTTTTAAATAAAATGTATATTTTTTAACGCGTCATAACTCTTTTATCATTTTAGACCCCTGTTAAGTAAAACAGTGAATTTTTAAAAATTCATATAATATATTTTGTATCGAATAAATATTTAAAAGAAAATCATGCTCAGTCCACTAGATAATCAGAACAATGAATTAAATTAACACTCGTTATCAAAAATAGACATACTTATAAAATAAAACAAGTTTTTTTTTGAGACCATTCTTATTTAAATATTTTTCGAAATCAGTTTTTGATTTTCCAATGAGGAAACACAAAACAAATATTCGTGTCTAGTTGAAAAAAAAAGGACGTTTAAAAATTAAAAGCACGCCATAACTCGGCAAATTATGTTAAATATTTGAAGCTAACTTTATTTTGAAAAATGATTTTCGTTACATAGTGCTTTAATGTTTATTGCAAAATCATAATTATGCAATAATTAGAAGCAAATATGTGTGCGATAATGTTGGGATCAAAACTTTGTTTAATTGATCACTGTTAAACATGGAGCATCAAAAAAGTTATTTATTTACAAGCTGGAGTGATTAAAGGTAAAGAAATGAAAAATATGAAAATTTTAATTTTAAGGAAATAGTGCTCTTTGTGCCATTTTTTAAACATATTTTATAATGTCATTTTGGCATAATATGAAATATTTTTATGACTAAAGATAATTCCTTTAAGGGGAAAAAATGCAATTCTTGTGGTAAAATTTGAAAATGTTTATTTTTTTTCTGATATCTCAGAAAATTTTAAAACTTAACCTTTGTCCAACAAGTAAATCTTAACTACAATTTAAATTTTTGAAAATCATATTTTCCCTACGATTTTTTAAAGTAATTATACTTTATAATAGTAGAGATAATAATTCCAGAAAATAAGAAGATTAAATAAAATGCCATGATACTTGTATCAGTACTAATGACTATTTGCTGACAATTTTCATTTCTAAAAATAAACCATTTATATTACTGAAAATCCGATTTCCAATTTTAAGAAATGCATTTTAAGCATTCCCCCCCCCCCCCGAAAAAAAAATAAATAATAATAAATAATTAAATTATAATAATTATAATTACATAAAATAATAAATAATTAAATTTCAACATTTTGATTATACTCATGCACTAAAGAAACACAAACCGAAAGAAACAGTTTGGAACAATTGGGGGGCATCTCTGAATCAGATAACCTTTTGTTGCATAACTTTTTATTTTTCATTGAAAAAAAATATATATTTGATTGCTTTATGGGCATATATCAACGGAAAAATACTGAAAAATATTGTCACTGTTATGTTTTTCAGTATTTTGGATTTTTTATAAAGGATTGACTAATTGGAACACCATGCATTAATCACATGCATACAATATTTGTTGCAAAATACCTTGTTGAAAAATTACTTTAAAAAACGTTTAAAGACATATTCTTTTGAAAAAGATTTTTTTAAGTGAAATTTTGCATTTTAAATATTTTTCATTTTTGTTAAAAATCGGTCTATGGCTAAGAAAATGGAAGGGTTCTACAGTTCCTTTTTATTTGTAAATTATAAGAAATCTATGGCATATTAAATCAACTAAACCGAAACATAGGGTCAATATGACTGCGTAAAGCATAAAGTTATTTAAAGGCAACGGTAAATAAATGGTAAGGAGAGAAATTTTAATTTGTTGCCAAATAGCAACACTATGGGTTAAAGGGAAATCGATGTAATAAAAAGCTCCTTTTCACATATTTATAACAATCGAATTCCAACTTTACCAACATATGGTATAGTCATATGTTTTGTATATCATATGCTGGGGCTGCTTTTCGTTCAATGACGTGGAGTCACTTACCATATCTTTCCGGAAAATTTAATTCAAAAACATATATACAAACTTTTTCTGACATTCTTTCATTTGTTGCAACACTTCTAGCAAGAAAAAACTGATATAACTGCGAGATAATGCGCCTATCTACACAAGTCGTGAGACAAAATTTTAATTCCACATGAAAAATATTGAAATTTCAAGAGGTCCTGATCTAAACTTTATCGATAGCTTATGGGAAGATCTAGAGGGACGAGTTTATACAAATGGAAGACATTTTTTCTGAGCATCAGAACTCAGATCTATTTTTAAAGATGAATAGCCCAAAACCAGTCCCGAACTGTACCAAAAAATTAATGATGTCGAGAAATGATGAAATATTTACAATCATTAAACTCATATGTGGGTATATAATGTATCAAATATTTGGTTCTTCGATTACTGTATTGTATTTATTTTGCTGTTTTTAAAGTTTTTACTTAGGCAAAACAGTGTTTTTTTTGTACAATTACTTTATATTTTCATAATAAAATGCTCACAGTTGAAATTTGTTGACTTTTTTATTAGTTTTTTAGCTTAATGATGCATATTATAATGAAAAAATTTTCATTTTTTAAAAAATGTATAAAAAAAGTTAATACTTTTAGCTATTCTTATAGTTTTTACAAGCACTGTATATAATAAAATGTTTAAGTTTACATAAATATATACCTAAACAAGCAAAAAAGTTATGTGATTTGTTGTCATATTCGTTCATATCACTTGGCACCGAATCTCATTTTCTAAATCCCAAAATGTGCCAAAATTTTTTTTAAACCTGCCAAGACTCCCATAGTGGAAAAGTACCATAAATTACATTTGAAGAATTTAAATTTAAATTTGTGTGAAAATAAATTATGACAGATAAATGTATATAAGATGGTCTGTAAAGAAGCGATGGTTCTTAAATGCATTTATGAGAGGTTTCGTCCAAATCGACTGAAGATTTGTGCAGAGATAAACTATGACAGATTCATGAAAAAAAGGGTTATGGGAGGATCTTGAAAACCTGTTACGTATTCTATATTTTTCGCCTGTTTTTAAAACATATGCATTTGACATTTTGCGAATTGATTAAAAAGCTATAGATTCGTATAAAGAACATATAAAGAAGGTTTCACTTTTAGATTGTTTGAGATTTCCTCCTTTTTTAAACTGTTTCGCAAACATTTGTATGCTTTCATCTTGTGTATCTTTTATTCAAACAGTATACAAGCATTTAAGATCATCAAACTACAAACTAACGATTCGGCCTTATTTTTTTTAAATATTTTTTTTCACTTTAATAAATAATTTTATGACATCTTCCGTTCACATGGAAACGCTAAGCGCGAAGTAAGATATTAGTAAAATTATAAATTCTGTGTCGTAATAAAAGGTATATTAAAGAGATATTTTTAGTATTAAAAAAAATCGATTAAGTTTTAAAACTGTGCACTTCTGTAAGATCAGAAGTTTGAGTTTCTCTTAATAAATGTTCCAAAAGCTAGCCAAATAAATGTAACAAGATCTCCCATATATAGTTATAAAAATCCACCCATATTTCGTGTAACTCTCATTTTTTATTCTCTGCTAGTCGTCCATTTGGAGGAAGTGGATACTTCCATCTTTCGCACTTATGTCCAATCAAATGTTTGTCTCAGGGGGAGGTAGACTGGCTTGTATTCGGTTACACTGCGGTAGGGTGAGAGAATGTAATAATGTGAACATTTGCTGAATCATGCGATTTCTCTTTGGGTGACTAAAAGATAAATATTTGTTTAGACTGGATTACTTACTGATACATTTGGATATTTAAAAGAACATGGCGTTTGATCGTAAATAACTTTTTTTCATAACAACGTAAACGCATGCCAGATGGACTGAACATTGCGCGAGTCAATATCAGTTTCTTCATGTGTGTTTAGCAACTATACTTGTAATTTGTTGATTTATAACAAGTGTATACAGGGGCTGATTATACGAAGTGAACGTGAAGCACAAGGTTACCCACTTAAATTTAATAAGCCACCCCTCCCCCCCCAAATGACTGTGAAACGAAACCTCTAATCCCCATTTTTATTTTACTTATTGTATACGTATTTTTAACGCGGGAGAACTCGGGCCGGGTCTGACAGACAAACGTGCCTGCTGTTTTTACAATTGTCATCCCTACTTTTGTAAAAAATGTCTTCAATTTACTTTTTTTTTAGAAAAACTTTTAGAAATTGTCTTCAATTAAATAGAGTGTCAATTATTATTTATATTTATTGGTGACAAATAAAAACAACTCATACCCTATATCTACGCAAATTCTAATTGGTTGTACCTTTGGGTGGGGAAGCTTGTCTAGTGCAAAAGAATATCTACACGCTACTTCAGGAATCTTATCTAACCAGAAAATATGAATGCCAATAATAGGTTTTTAATCAATTATATGACATTATGATGTGCTGGTTAGAAACCATGTGATTAGTTAAGCATGCAATAACTATGCATACTCATATTCGTATTATTTTGATAGACATTATGTATGTAATTATATTATCAATATGTATATTTAAAACCATTAATTGTAAAACAATATATATAGATTGAACATGAAAAAATTAATTAAAAGGAATATTCGAAATATGTAGAACCATAGTAGATTCATCCCAGACCCCATATATATATATATAAACCATTAAATTTAACACAAATTACCACATTGAATCATGAAAAAAAAAAGAAATTAAAATGAAAATAATCGAAATTTGTGAAACCAAAGTAGAATTTACAGGCCCACATATACTTTGGAACTATAAATAAAGTATGTGGTTTCATTTTCGTATTAGCCATGGAAAAGTAAAACAATACGAATTTGGGACTTCCAACACACATAAAACCAAAATAAAATGCAGAAAAACATTAAAAAATAAATCATAATAACATTATTAAAATGGATAGAAAAAGAAAAAATATACCAGGCACTATAGTTACCCCTAAAATAATGATGCAAAAATAGACTGTTATGATTATAAATTTATGTTACTACTTGGTTATCCCGTCGACCAGAAAACTATTGCCAAACTATAAGATTATATCTCAATAAAGGATGTTTCATAATGTCACATTCACTTGACACTAACTACGATACACGTGTTTGCTACGTTATCAGGTGATTTTTAATTCAACTTTTTATTCGTATTTTTGATTATGTTTTACTGATTTATTTATTCTTCCGCTATTTAAAATAAAAATTTCGTCAATTTATATAATTTGGCAAACAGGTTGGCTATTTATAAAATTTGTCGAAATTGGTCTATGGGATAACCAAGTAGTACCAAATGAATTACATGCATTATGCAGGGTGCTTCATTACCAGACCGATAACCTTCGAGGAGTGATAGTAGACAGGAAGACAAACATTATTAAATAGGAGACCATGGGGTGCAAACATCTTCTGTGGGAACTAGGGGCCATTAACGTTTAAGGTCCAAAACTTCAAACGGTGATAAAAAATGGAAAAAACAGTCGATTCGTTTGCGGTTTTCTCTAAAATCCTTCTTTATATCAGGATTTTTTTTTATCTTAAAGGTTACGTTCAAAAAATTGTCTACTGAGGATGCTTTAGACTTTAGAGTAAGGAACAACTACTTTTTACAGTTTTTTGTTCATGGGGTTGAAATTATTTTAAGGTTTACACTTTAACTTAAATTTTAAGCCCAAAATCGGAAACATTGGGGTCGGATAACTAGCGAAAATTGAACTGTGAACAGAGGGGGGATTTTAAATGCTCATAAACATTGGACAAACTAATCGATTTTGTTGCGGTTTGCTTGTAGGTAAATTCAAATTTTAATCTTTAAAATGACGTACAATTTTAGTGTCCTCATTTTTTGATAGAGGGCGCTTCCGACACATCTCCGACCTTTCAATAGCATTACTACTGGGTGTTTTGCTACTAGATCATCATCCTTTCAGGAAGTGTTAGGGATGCAAAGACGACTCGGAATTATATAGGAATGTAATGTTTAAAATGCTATTTTGGCGAGTTATGGTTAAAAGAAGCAGAGTAAAAGGCAACAGAAACAAGCAGAGAAACAGCAACACGTTATTGTGACATAAAACAGTTTATTTAAAAGTTTGACTACAAAATATGTTCAAAATTACGACCAAAAGTAGTGCGGCATGCTTGGTTAACTGTTTTCTGTCGCATTAATGTGTTGCTGTTTCTCTGCTTGTTCCTGTTGCTTTTTTCTCTGCTTCTTTTAACCATAACTCGCAAAAAAGGCATTGTCAACGTTACATTCTTACGTGATTCCGAGTTGTCTTTGCATCCCTAATTCTTCCTGGAAGTTTGTTGGTCTGGTAGAAAACACCCAAGAGTAATGCCATTGAAATGTCAGAGATGTGTTTGGAAGCACTTTCTTTCAAAAAATGACGACACTAAAGCTGTACATCCTTTTGAATAAAATAATTACCAAGAGCAACAGACAGCGGCGTCGCATGGAATTGCTCACGTTTGACCACAGCAGAAGAAGTCCATACATGATAGGTCCGGTGATCTGGCAGATCAATGAACCGGGCCAACACGATTTATCCAAAGCTGTCCGTATGTTACGCATTGGTAAAAAGTGGAGGAGCCCCATCTTGCTGGAACATAGAGCACCGCAACGAAAGAGCTACATGTGCTTCTTTCAGAAAATCGGACAGAACTTGTTGTAGGAATATCAAGTATGTCCTTCCGTTCAAACCGCTGGGTAGAATGTATGGTATAATAAGGTAGTCCCCAAGAATGCCAGCCCAAACATTGACAGAAAAACACCTTTGAGCAGTACGTGGTCTCGTACCATGGGGGTTTGCCAAAACCCAAATATGGGCATTATGTTTATTGAAGGCTCCCTCTCTTGTAAAAGTTGCTTCCTCCGTAAACAATACAGATGCCGCAAATGTGTTATTTGCTGCAACCTGTTGCAAATATCATTCAGCAAACGTCTTCATTATGTGGATAATCTTCAGGGTATAATTCTTGCACGCTTTGCAGATGGTATGGACTCATTTTGTTTTCTGATAGTATTCTCTAGACAGTGGTGGGGGAAAATCCCACCTGTTGGCTTATCGCACGAGTACTCGTGCTTGGATGGCCTTCTGCAATACTTAACACTTGTACCTCGTTGTACGGTGTCCTTGTCGTTCGTTCTCGATTCATCTTAACTTTCGATAAACAACCAGTCTCATGAAGTATTCTATTCACACTTGAAATTGTGGTATGATGGGATGAACGCCAATGCGGAAAAACGCTCCTTGTACAACCTCAGAGCGGCGTGTCCGTTACAGTCCGCAGCTCCATATACCAGCAACATGTCGACCAGTTCATCGTTTAAATACTCCATTTTACTACCTTTGGAACCGGTTCGCGAATGATCACTTCAGCGTGATCGCTGTTCACGCGCATTGCCGTTCAATGCCATCTGTTGTCGGTGTTAAGCTTGCCGGGCTACTTCTGGTCGTAATTTCGAACATCTTTTCCAGTAAAACCTTTAAATTAACTGTTTTCTGTCGCATTAATGTGTTGCTGTTTTTCTGCTTGTTCCTGTTGCTTTTTTCTCTGCTTCTTTTAACCATAACTCGCAAAAAAGGCATTGTCAACGTTACATTTTTACGTGATTCCGAGTTGTCTTTGCATCCCTAATTCTTCCTGGAAGTTTGTTGGTCTGGTAGAAAACACCCAAAAGTAATGCCATTGAAATGTCAGAGATGTGTTTGGAAGCGCCCTCTTTCAAAAAATGACGACACTAAAGCTGTACATCCTTTTGAATAAAATAATTACCAAGAGAATGACCTATACGCAAACCGCAACAAAATCGATTAGTTTGTCCAATGTTTATGAGCGTTTAAAATCCCCTCCCTCCTCTGTTCACAATTCAATTTTCGCTTGTTACCCGATCCCAATGCTCCAATTTTGGGCTTCAAATTTAAGTTAAAGTCCAAACTTTAGAGCAATTTCAACCTCAAGCACAAAATAATGGTAAAAAGTAGTTGTTCGTCACTCTAAAGTCTAAATTGCCCTCTATCGACAATTTTTGAACGTAACCTTTAAATAAAAAAAAATCGTGATATAAAGAATGATTTTAGCGAAAACCGCAAACAAATCGACCCTTTTTTCCATTTTTTTAAATCATTGTTTGAAGTTTTGGGTTTTAAGTTTTAATGGCCACTAGCTCCTACAGAAGACGTTTGTGCTCCATGGTTTCCCATTTAATAATGTTTGTCTTCATGTCTATTATCACCCCTCAAAGTTTGTCGGTCTGGTTGTGAAACACCCTGTATATCAATTGGAAGATGCCTTAAGCATATACTCTCAACAGATATAAGTAAAATTTTAAATTATTTATTTAATGAAAAAATTATTAAAAATAATAAATAATTGGTTTATTAAATATTAAAAATATGTAACATTTAATATAGATGAAGCATTGTATTGATTCCTATAGTTAATACTACCATATTATAATATCTTAGTGTTTAAAACATTCTTATGTCATATCACTATTACTTAATAAGTAAATAATGTAATGATAATTAATTATTAACTAATATTATAATGTTTAAATATTTAAAATTTAAAGGGATTGAAAAAATAATAAAAATGAAAAGTGAAATTAATTTCATTTAATGTGACAATACTAACCTAAACTCAATTTAGCACAGTATAAGATAAAATAAGGAATAAAATAGGTGATTAATTTATGCATTTTATACGCTTAGATAAAATATTTTAGATAGCGTCTAAAATGTTAAAAGTTAGATTCAAGTTAGTTAATCATTAACATTAAATTTTAAATTATATTAAAAGAATTAATTAATAAAAGTATACTATTATTCACACATATGTGTCAATTCAACATACAGTTTAAAAAGTATCATTGCAAGGTAGCAAATGTCTTTCCCCCCTTTTTTTTATAACCATTATGTATTAGCCATACAACACCACCCTCCACCCTACTCTAACATCTACCTACACAGCCATCCTTATATGTATATATATAGACATATATAAATACACATCATATACATATATAAATAAATATAGTATATACTTAATAATACTTTTATAATTTTATCTATTTCGCATTTTATATATTATATATTACATGCGAAAATAAATCATAATACAATTTTACAAAGGTTAAGATATGTATATAATGTAACATCTAGGGAAAGATATCGTTTGAAAATCTCCGAAAAATTATAAATTAAAGAAATAATTATAACAAAAATAAGTGTTCAATTAGTAATCCACCAATATTATCAAGTAATACCCCCCTCCCAAATGCTGAAGATCGCAAGAACAATATCACCTCCCCCTTTCCCCCAAAAGGATATGGAATTCTTCCCAAAATTTATTTCACTAGGCAATCATTATTACAGAATGTTTTTGTATGTACATCTGTATAATAATAAATCACAATTGCATAAATGTTCTTAAGCATAAACTTTAGATCCTAATTTTTGAAGCAGTGAATATTTCCATATACGGAATCGGAAAAATACGGTTAAAAAAAAAGGATAATATTTGTTAATTTGAGTTCTAGTCTGTAAAAATCACTTGCTTGGAAAAAAAAAAAAAGCAAACCGGCAATTTTCTTTAAAAACTTAAGATGAATTTTTTTAATGTGTAATTATTTTTACTGTATGTGTGCACGGATTTGCACTGAAATTTAATTATTGGACTCCATTTTAGAAGATCAGCTATTTTATATCGAATTTACACTTGAATATATCATACTTCACAAAAAGATCCCATGTTTGGAGAAAACAATAATCCGTATTTATACGGCTTGTTTCCCTAATAAAGTAGAGTGAAAAAAAAACTTAAAATGTTTGCATTTAAATTTTTTTACAATATGGGTGTATGTGGTAGGCATTTACACTAAATTTTAACTATTTTACCCTATTTTATATTCTATTAACTGCTATTTATAAATTTACATCCAAATGCAAAAAAAAAAAAAAAAAAAAAAAAAAAAAAAAAAAAAAAAAAAAAAAATTAAAAAAAAAATCCTAAAAATACTCTTGGCAGTTAAATATATATATATATATTATTATGAACATCTCCCAAAATTTACTTGTTGGAATCCTTTCGCCGAAAATATTAATGAAATACGAAATTTTGATATAAAAAATTATGGTTATACCTGTATATTATACTCATAAGCCACCACGGGAAAATTCTTTATCGAATGATACAATTTGGAAACAAAAATCCACCGGGTAGTTTTTCAAATTACTCAATTCGAACTTTTAAGGCCTAATGGCTCATAATAAATGTGATACGAGGATATAATTAGACGTTTGATCAAATTGCTAAAAGTGTATTCAATACTTACGATTACTGCTCATATTTTGTAATTTTTTGTGTTGTTAAATTTTAAAATAATAAAAATTATTGATAATCTGAAAACACTTTCAAATGTTGCATTAAACATTATTACATATTATTTGAATAAATCTTTGCAAATGTTCTACTAAATTTATCATTTAACAAATTTTAATTTATTTCCCCAGTAAAACTGATTTTCGTCCAGGGTGGTTAAAAGCTGTTTTTCCTTTCTAAACCTTCACTAATTATATTTTCTATTTTTATGATTTTTTTTTAATATATATAATCTATAAATTGGTAGAATAATGGGGGGAAAAATTCCAATTTTCAGGAAAATTTTTATATTTTATGGCGTGTACCCTATATACCCAAATGGATTTTTTAATATAGTATTGCTCTATTTTGCAATTAAAGGGGCTTAAATTAATTAATTTTATCAGCTTAACTCTCTGTAACTTTCTTTATATTAATAATTTAAAGTATTCAGTCAAAATAATAAAAGTAAATTTTGCCGCAATTTCTTGATCATTTTTTCCCCGAAGGACAAATTCTAATTTTTTGTCAAATGCAGCCATCTGACATGGACAAAATAAGTGTTATTCCATTCTTTGGACTGTTCTTGATATTACAGCTATCATACTGACCAAGTTCATGGCACATAATTAGAATTATAGTATTTTCAGGTATGTGCTGATGTGACACACGGTGCAGTGAAGAGTTAAAACGAATACAAACCTGGCTTTGACCTCTAAAGAGCACACTCTTCCCAATAGCAGAAAAATTTAGTGGTCCTGATTATTCCCTAATTAGCTTTTACTGTATTTGCAATTTATTATTTTAACACAAACATAGTGATTAATAAACAAAAGATATGACTTGTAACTTTTCTAGCTAGATGAAATAGCGTTTTGGACAAGATTTGAAATCAGGACCTTAATTGAAGAGCTACCAGTCTTCTAACAACTAAGCTATCCTGGACAAAAAAGTGGGTATAATTCACAGAGAGAACCTTTTTGTTAAAGACAAATTGCGAATTGAGCCAATCGGTTTTGTGCAGGATAGCATAACTGGCAAAGTATTGGCTGCTTAAGCAAAGGTCCTGGGTTCAAATCCCGGCAAAAAAATATTTGACGCAGTAGAAAATCTAAAAGCCTAATTACTGTATTTAATTTAAGATTTATAGTAGTTTATTATTGAAATAATAAAAGTTTCAGTCTCACAAGAATTGTTTGAGTGTTTTATTCGCTAAATTTGACAATAAATTGATATAAATTAATTGTCCAATTAAAAAATTACTTTTATATAACTATAAAATAACCATTGCGATGATGCATAAAATACTGATATTTATAATGAATTACTCAAAAATTAATCTTAATGCGTTTTCAATTAATGCTATAATTATTATTTAATTTTTATTATTTCAACATTATGAAACAAATAAGTATTTTGATTTTTCTATTTATATTCATTTCATAGGAATTTATCTTCCGACGTTTTTTTTATTACTCTGAAAAATATTTTGTCATTCAATTAGTATTTAATTAGAAGAATTTCTAGTAGTTTATTATTAATAATAAATCATATTTAGTTATCGTTAATTCCGCAAAAATAAATGGAATAATTAATTATTACAAGATATAAAGACGCTCAATAAAATGGATTAAATCGATTCTTTCAGTATCTAACTAAATATGTCTTGGAAATAAGTCCCATTAATTCTGTTTTTGATTTGCAATATTTACCTAAAATTTGACTGGTTGGACCTGGAAATTTTTACTAATCAATCAATTAATCAAAAAAGTATAAGATTGTTCGATTAGAACATATTTAATATGTAATAAAGCTTCTATAAGTAATAACTCATAATGTATTTGTGAAAATTGATTTGATTAGAGGTTAATAATTTTAAAGCTCTATTTTACACGAGTGTACCAGATAATTATTTGCAGCTGGCGATAAATTTGTATTTGGGAAACCTTTGATAGTTTAGCTTGATGAGAACATTGGTAAAATATTTTAAAGCAGATCACATTTTTATATGGAGCTGTAATGTTTAATCTGTTTTTAATCATCAAAGGTATGACAAAATTTTGTAGAGTAGTCCAGATTCAAGTCAAATGTGCAAAAAATATTTATACCTCTTGTTATAATTTTTCTACTTGCAATAACCATTTTTTTTAACGCAGTTGACGCTATCAATCATTGTTGACTGTTCTGTATGGCTGTAATCTTAACAATGACTATATGATAATTACCAGCTAACGTTGAATTATTTTGCAATCCAAACATGTCTCACCATAGTACACTTCTTATAATTCGCATTGAATTTCGTTGGAGTTGTACCTATCCGCGCGAAGGATTGAGCTTCTGCAAGAAGTTTTGATTTAGACATCATATCAAACTAACGCTGCCTCGTTCATGGCTTAAAACAGACTAACGGAAGCAGCCACGAACACAAATTTGATACTTTAAAAAATTGAAGATTTAACATAATTTTCAAGAACAAGTTTCCTTGAAATACATGACGAAATCTCCAATAAGTGACTCCCAAAAGATTCTTTCTTGTTCAAATTACTATTATAAAAAATTATATCCATTTCTGAGTTATTTTTTCTTTTGAAAAGCTACTTAGAAACTCACCACTACTAGTTACTGTTGAAAATATTTCAAAAATTTTTCATTATTTTATTAAAAAATATATATTTTTCATAAATATGATAAAAAACTCAACTAACAATTCCACTTTGAAAAAGTAATACCCTGTAGAAAGGTGAATCTTTACTTTCAAAGTAAATATTTCACCACTTTTCACAATTTACTTCACAGTAGGGTCTCTGTTACCATTTGACAAAGTCTAGTGACAAAAAGTCACCATGTGACTTTAATGTGACATTTGGTAATTTATCATAATGCGACATTCACAGTGGCTTTGAAATTGAGTCTCCAGATGAAAAGTCACACGAGAGTCTCAATGAAACGACATTGTAAAATCACCTGGTGACTCACCACAAAGCAGCACACAATAACCTGTCAGTGGAGTCACATAGAGACTCATAAAACAGACGTATGGAATTTCCTACTTTTTGTTTGCCGTATTGACTGTGACTCTTGTGACCATGTGTGACTTGAATGAGATGTTATATGGACTATCTGTTATGCAGGGATATTAATTATTCGATTTATTTTACTTCCTTTTGAATATTCGCGTGAAAATTATCGCTTGAAAATCCCTTGATGTTGTTGTTGTTGTTGTGTCGGCCGATTATCTACGCTAGGGATATAGGCCCAGGGGGAGGGATGCCCTTCGTGGGGGTCTTTCTAAGGGAACCTAACCCGTATTTACGCACGGTTCGAAGAAAACCACGAAAACTCCGAACGGTTAGGCCGACGGCCGCGATTGGGTTCGCTACCAGTCGTCTACCAGTTGAGAGGTCAGACCCTCTCGGCCACTGGTGCGGCCGAAAAACCCTTGAAAAGTGTCATTTTGGGACTCGTCCTTAAATTTTGCACACCAGTATATATATATATATATATATATATATATATATTATATACCCGTAAGACATGGTGACGTCACGGTGACGTTGTTGTGAAGTCACATTGTGACTTTGTGACCGTCGATGTGACGTCACGTGACGTCGATGTGAAGTCACAGTGACTCAAATGTGAAGTCGTTATGGCCGTTTTAGAGCTCGTTTGTGACGTCACATTGTGACCACTTTGTGACGTCACGATGTGACCAAAATGTGAAAAATGTGTCATTTGTGACAAAATTGTCATTAAAACTGTGACTATTCTGTGACGATAGTGACAAGGTTGTGAAGACAGTTTGCGATTATATTTTGATTTGTGACAAATTTTGTCGCTAACTTTGTGACGGTAGCAGCATTGTCAATGTTGCGAAGTCACACTGGGACACAATTATACAGTTATGAACAATGTTATTTAGTGTAAAATCACTTACATCTATAATTTTATTATACTTTGGCGATACATCTCAATTAAAACTTGGGAGCTGCTAAAAAAAGAATGTTCGAAGAGAAACTTACTGAATCAAAATGTAATGCCATGCAGACTTTAATCTTTGATACATTTTCTTTTCTGTTGCAATAAATAAGAATATTTAAGACAATTGAATATTCGATCTATCACAATTATTTCAAATTTAGCAATTTTTTATTCTAATAAGCATTAAAATTATCAAAGAAACACTTCCTTAAAGGTGCAACACTAGTCACAGAAAAAGAGCCGGATGATAATATAAAGTCCGTGGCAGCGTTCTTTTCAAATATCTCGCTCAAATTTTAATATTTTTGCATGTTTTTTGCATAGGAAGCTGAGGACGATCTACTACGGGCCTAGTTTTTACTTTTTCGATTTTGTTTGCATATATTTTATATTTTGATAGTTTCAATATCAATACCGGTTTAAACCGGTTTTGAAATTTAAATATTTTTTTTTAAATCTGAAACCAAAATCAAAAAAGTAAAAACTAGGCCGCTTATAGATCGTCTTTAGCTATGCTATGCAAAAAAATCATGTAAAAATATTAAAATGTGAGCGAGATATTTGAAAAGAACGCTGCCACGGACTTTATATTATCATCCGGGTCTTTTTTTATGACTAGTGTTGCACCTTAAAGGAAGTGTTTCTTTGATAATTTTAATGCTTATTAGAAAAATAAATTGCTAAATTTAAAATAATTGTAATAGATCGAATATTCAGTTGTCTTAAATATTCTCATTTATTGCAACAGAAAAAAAAAAAATATGTAACAAAGATTAAAGTTTGCATGGCATTTTGATTCGGTAACTTTCTTTTGGTACATACTTTTTATAGCAGCTCCCAAGTTTTAATTGAGATGTATTGCCAAAGTATAATAAAATTATAGATGTGATTTTACACTACATAACAATGTTCATAACTGTATATTTGTGTCCCAATGTGACTTCACAACATTGGTAATGCTGTCACCGTCACAAAGTAAGTGACAAATTTGTCACAAAAAAAATAATCACAAACTATCTTCATATACTGTCTTCTATGAATATTAAAAGATTATTAAAACATGGAAAGAGGAATTATGGAAAAAATTAAAGCAAAATATTTATTAGTATATTAATAAACAAAAAACATCAAGGGGCTATCCATTACTGCAAGGCTATCCATCACAGACACATCTATCTAATAAAAACTCCGACGATAAACATAAATTAGAACAACAAATACGTTAATTATAATTATTAATATTTTATTTGTAATATTAGAGAGTATTTATAATATCCACTTTAATCACGATGTTCACTAATACTACATATAATGGATATTTTAAAATTTACCTCTGTAAAATTATTCAGGAAAAGAAATAATAAAAGTTTCTGAAATGAAAAGTTAATAATAAAATACAGTTATTACTTTTTAGCTTCATACCGCTCAAGTATTTGCGTCATTTGTTTTAAATTCAATCATGTTTAAATTCTTATCGATTGCGTAACTTCCAAATTTTCATCCAGACTTCTAGTTCTTTCTGAAAACATTCCAATAAGAATATTTACAACTGAAACGTTTTCACCCACGATGACTATTCATTCAGAAATTTTATAACATTTCACAAGTTGAAAAATACATTAAACAATCATTAACATAATTGTTTTTTTTAATATCAAACATCCACGATTTCTTTTAATAGTTCTTCTCGTTCTCTTATAAATTCCTCTTCTGAGCAGATACAATTTTTTTAAATAAAATTATGCAATGTTTCAGAAGATTACTTAATACAAAAATTAAAAAAGGATGTTTGTAAATAATTTTATTCGATAAAAAAGCTTCTTTATTACAAAATATAGTTACCTTTAAATGTTTAATAATTATATTAACGATTTATTATAATTTACTATCATATGATTTTATGTTTATGGAAACATATTATTTTAACCATATATTTTAAAAAAGGAAATGCAATTAAAATTATACCTGTAACAACCTAATCCAAATTATTAAAAATCAAGTTCTTTATGTCAACAAAATAAATAATGAATGCATTAGACTTTATTAAGTTAATGAAACATTGATGTTTTATAGCATGTTTTTGACAATGTAATTAAAATCGTTCTCAGAACAATAATAATAAAAAAACAACCATTAAAAATAATATTTTCCATACCTTTTTTCCCATCGACGTCATTCGTTCTAGTTATTCTTGCCGCACAAACTAAATCCGATAATAATTAAAGATGCAAAGACCAAATTATTTTAACAGTCAAAGCCCCATTAATTTTCTCGGACTTATATTTTGCCGCTTGGAAGACCTGTAGTGGACATTCTTCTTTAAATTGTTAAATCCGTGTCAATATGCAACTACTCACAACTGCCATAAATTCCAGCCAACTAACTTCTTGCGTCTATCATCAATTTAAAATATTTCTGTTTACGTTTATTTATTCTTTCGTTTGCAAACGATTTTCATTTCCTATGCGCATGACCGTTTAGTTTTTTCTTTTTCTGCGCAACAGCTTCGGAAGTTAAATACGAATAGTTTTATGAGAATGTCTTTTTTTTAAGTGTATTTTTACTTTTTATTTTTATTAGTTTCAAAACAATTCAAGTTAAAGCAAATTGTTAAATAATAATAATAAAATTCATAATTAGATATTAGTGGATAAAACATTGTTTAGGTTTTAATAAAGTAAAAATAATAGCTTTAATGGTAATATAATTTTTTTTAATCATTACCATTACTTGTATCAAACGCAAACTTACATAGTATCTTCTTAAAAAAAAAAAAAAAAAAAAAAAAAAAAAAAGGAGCGGGTGGGGAGGGGAGTTATAGAAATAAAAAGTTTTTTATTTGTCAATCTGTAAATTTTTTATACAAATTTTCTGTAGAAGAAAGCGTCTTGTAAAGTAACGTTTTTTTAAAGAAGTACCTCTAAAACAAAAATTTGAAATATGAATAAATAGTTATATGATCATTCACAAAAATCATTATAAAAGATAAATCAAGGTATTAGGCCTAAAATATTTTTTAATGAGATGAAATTCGTATAATTTGAAAAGCACTTTGTGTCGCTGATGAGTTAATTACATTTCATGTTATATGAAAATAAAACGTTTTTGTCAAAGGCACAGTGCCACCGTGGACCACCTTTATAATTAATTAATAACTATGCATAGTTATGTATGTATTAATTAGTCAAAACAACTTTTGGACATTTTAGTTTTCGACTGAAAGTATAAAATTTACCGTGATTCGATTTCGGTCTAAAAAATCGTTTTCAATATCCTTACTTATAATTACGTGCAATGCATCCATGTTTTTAAATCCAAGTATTTTCTATGTTTACGCACTATTTTCTATATTTTCGGTGTCAAAAATAACAAATTACACATTTGATTTCAAATGTTAGATACACATAAATACGTTAATATTAAAAATTATTTAAGCAGTTTTGAAATGGTAAAAATTTTATGCAATATATAACTGTATTTTTTAATGATATTTCACAGCACGATTTTTACAAGATTTGTGACAAGAAATCCTTAGGTTTTGTATATTTGGCACGGAAAATGGATAAATGTCATTACAATAAGTGAGTCTTCGTAGTTTTGTTTATTGCTGGAAAAAATTCTATCACTTTTCGAAATGTCGAAAAATAAATTACTAAATATTAAATAAAATTTAATTTGTGAGACGCGCACAAAATCAATTTGATTCAAGCGCCAAAATACATTTACATGGCCTATTTAAAATACAGTTCAAAATATTTCTCTCTATATTTATTGACATTTTGAAAGATTTTTTAAGTTCAAATTGTCACACTGCAACTTTATAATATGGTGTTTTTTGTTGTTGTTGTTTTTGTCACAAATGTTACATGACGTGCATTACATGCAATGACATTACAATTTTTTTTAATTGTCGAAAACGGTGTAATTTTATAGTAAATAACATGTTTTGGAAGTTTTCTAAGAAGATCACAATTCAGTCACAGTGTGACGTGACTTAGTGGTTGCATTTTGGTAACAGATGTGACGTGACCACAGTGACGTCACTGTGACCATGCATGCTATGAGGGTTGACAGAAAAATATTTTTTCCATTAAATAACATCTTTTGAAGAATTTTTCTATATATTTTTTAATTTTCTAAGAAGGTCACATTTCAGTCACAATGTGACGTCACTGAGGGGTGGCATTTTGGTCACAGATGTGACGTCACATTTCAGTCACAATGTGACGTCACTGAAGGGTGGCATTTTGGTCACAGATGTGACGTGACGACAGTGACTCACAGTGACGTCACTGTGACCATGCATGCTATGTGGGTATATATTATATTTCAAGAAATTGTTTAAAAAGAACCTTAATCGCTATCATAAAGACACAATTATTAAATCTTATTGGTATACGCTGTCATACCATAGAAGCATGTGTTCCGTTTTTCTTTTTAAAATTTATTAGTAATGCAAATGCCCAATAATTGACATTTATTAATAAAACACTGCCAAATGGTGTCAGGCTCTATCAGAAGACCATAAATTTTAATGGTATTGACCACAAGATAAGTATAATACATTTAAACTTCTTTTAATATCCCAAATAGTTGACAACCCTGCTGGAGACTGATAAAATGAAATTATTGGTATTAATAAGTATTTTCCCTCATTAAACGAAATTAAATACCTTAAACAAGAAACCACTGAATTAATGCATCATAGGCATCATTTAACTAATTTCTACAATGATAATTTTAAAGGGAAAATAGGATGGTTGGATTGCAAATGGATTTAAAAAAGCACCAACTTGGGTCTCAAAAAGTGTCTCAAAATGGTGTTGTTTGAGTTCTCGCAAATTTCTCCCCCATTGAATGTGTTCTTGGCCTGCTAGCGAGAAATAAATTGGCTGCAAAATAATAATGGTTATCTAATTTACCAGTAGATGATATTAATTTTTCAAGAACATGTTTATTTGAGATAAATTTTTGAATAAGTGACAGTTAGCATAACTGTCATAACTGGATGTTTCATCCTAAGCTATAAACAAAAAATAACCGCAAACATCATTTCAATTTTTGATTTATCCATGGAGATGAAGTCTACATTTGATAAGCACACATTATTACAAGTATTAAAAAATGCTCTGGTGAGCAACAAAAAAGGTTACTATGTTTTTAAGTATGAAAAAGATTTGAAAAGTGCTTCTAATTGAGTATGAGAAAGGACAAGGGCTCCCTTCTTGGCTAAGCTCACTGTCAATGCCAAATTTGAAAAAATCACATTTGTACTTTTTCCGTGTAAAAGAAACCAGTCACAATTACGATAAAAATATGTAGCGCAAAGACAATGCCAGAAAAAACGCTGCGTAATTAAACATGATTGTAAGGCGAAATAGTATCAGAAACCTTAGTTCCTGTAGCGTATCATACTTATGCAGTGTCACCAAGCATGCCCGCAGCATAGAACTGCACAGAAAACTGATCTGTAAAGCAGTTTCAATGAAGAGTCAACAGTGCAGCTTGCAGTGCAGAGTCAACAGCGCAGTTCACATGTAAAGCAGGATTGAAAATTTTACTAAAAATAAAGTTTTACGTAGATTTCTTTTATATGGAAAAAGCGCAAATATGAATTTTCAAATTTGGCATTGACAGTGAGCTGCAGCCAAGAAGGGACCTCTTGTCCTATCTCATGCTCAATTAGAAGCACTTGTCAAACACTTCTTCATACTTAAAAACATATTAATCTTTTTTGTTGCTTACCAGAGCATTTTTAAATGCTTGTCATTCAATTTTTTTGATAAAAATTCAAGATTTTTGAAAGTTTTTTGATCCTGAAAAGCAAAGTATTTGCTGCCAAAATTTTATTGTTGTTTTAGAATAATTAAGAAAGTTATTGCAGTATCATATAAAATTTATGATGTCTGAAAAATAAATCAAGAAGTTGAACGAAAATAATGACAATGCGCTCACACCTGAAACTAAATGCTTCGCAATAAAAACAAATAATTATGTTTATCACGTCATTTCTTTAATTTGAATGAATTATGTTACATACACAAACATTTTTACTTATTTAAACTTGGTGGCAATGAATTAAAAAAAAAACTACAACAGCAATAACAAGAAAAAATGTTCTACTGGAGCTTTAAGACACAAATTCGATTTTCTCAGCGATTGCGAAACATACAAAGATGAAAAAAAATATATATTTAAAGTTTTACCAAAAGGATTAAAATAAACTAAAAATGAAGTTAATCCATCCATAGGATCGTTAGTTATCTTGTTGAATTTTAGGTCTTCATTTTTTTCGTTTAAAGTTAAATAAAAAACTACAGTAAAATACGATAATTTTTTTGAATGCTATCAATTTATTCATCTCGTCGAGTTCTATCTTTTGAAATAAAACAAGTAAGAAAAATCATGCGTTAAGCATAGATTATGAAGCACTTTCCAACACTTAATGAAATCTTTAACAAAACTTTGTTATTTAGGGAAATAATAGTGTATAGCCAAATATACCCAAATATGTATTCCAGTACTTTTGAACAGCTCTGCATTTCATATGTCAGTTGATATAATGGGAAAATTTAGTTTAGCAAGAAAATGCCCAGTAGCTTGAAATTTCTTTTTCAGCATTTCATACTATTAGATGGAAACATACTTGAATACTTTTGTTCAGCAACTGTAGTTTACATTGTACCTTTATTACACGTCAGCATTAGGCTAAAATTTATTGTAAACTAAAACACTTTTAAAACAACTGAAATCACATTCTCATAAATTATCATTCATAGGCGTCCATGTACCGAATTCTTTGCGTGGCTCTGTATATCCTTTTATCTATATTCTGCAAACATTTCTTAGTAAATTTAATGCAGTTCAACGTAAACATGCATAGCTTATTTAAGAACCACGTTTAAATAATTTACGCTCATATTCAGTGACGTTGGTGAGCTCTTTTGAGTAGCCCTGTATATCAACTATAACATTTATACACACCATATAATGTGCATATATTTAGCGAAATATAAGCGCGCATATCATAATTAAAATGCATTTCATCCCTCCATCAGCCATCATCGGACACATATACGGTACTTCGGAAAGAATATACACACACAATTCCCCCTTTTACCATTATCTAATGGAATTCTTTTGTGTGGCTATGTAAATGAATAATAGCTACATTTTCACCTTATATTTTATAGAATGCATATTTTAATATGTTTGAGAGGGTATAACATCTTTAAAATTCCTATGAAACGATTTTTCCATATAAGCCGTAATGTAATGGGAAACTTTTGATTCGCCCTGTAGGTAAACTAATCATGGTAGAAACTTCATTTTCAATAGGGTTCGTGCTAGGGTAAACGTCAATAGCGTCCTAAAATTTCATGGCAACCCGAGTATATTAACGATTTTTCCCCATAGGCCGTAATGTAATGGGAAACTTTGATTCGCCCTGTAGATAAACTAATCATGGTAGAAACTTCATTTTCGATAGGACTTGCGCTAGGGTATACGTCAATAACGTCCTAAAATTTCATGGCAATCCGAGTTTATAAACGATTTTTCCGCATGGGCCGTAATGTAATGGAAAACTTTTGATTCGCCCTGTAGATAAACTAATCATGGTAGAAATTCCTTTTTCAATAGCGTTTGTGCTAGGGTAAACGTCAATAACGTGCTAAAATTTCATGGCAATCCGAGTATATTAACGATTTTTCCCCATAGACCGTAATGTAATGGGAAACTTTTGATTCTCTCTGTAGATAAACTAATCATGGTAGATACTTCATTTTCAATAGGTGTCTTGCTAGAGTAAACATCAATAACGTATAAAAATTTCATAGCAATCCGAGTATATTTACGGGAGTTAGAGCGCTGACAGACGGCCATCCGGCCAGACGGACAGATGGCCAGACAAACCGAATGCATAAGTACTTTTCAACTTTGTTGGAAAGTGCTAAAAAATCACTGTCAAACGTCAACTGGTTCGCCTGAAATTTCAAACAGACGCACAGTGGGGCAAATTCTCAAAAAGCTGGCCAAAATATGAAAATGTTGTTCAAATTGTACGAAAATTGATATACAGGTGTTTTTGAGGATGCTAAGTAAGAATACAAAATTAAAATTGAAAAAAAAAAATGGCGGATACAATATGGCGGAATAAAAATTAAAATGTCTCGAAAGTTATTCAATTTATATGCAATTTCGTAAACTTTTCAGGATGCTAATTAGGATTCAAATGGTAATAAATAAATAAAATTACAGATTAAGAGTAAAAACAATGAAATTTAAAATTTCGAGGTAAACTTAAAAGGGAACTTTCAAAAAACCAAGACATATTTAAACGAAATTTAAGTACGTTAATGGAAAGTAAAACATTAGACTATTTAATTTTTATATTATTAAAATAAAAATGAAAATATCTTCCAGAAATTAATCTTTAGAATCAACTGTAGTATAATAAAAAGATTCTTCAGAGATCAAGGTGTCAAAATAGTTAGCAGAACTTGTTGGCGGTATTGGAAGATCTTGTGACTCTTAGGATCAATGATTTTAATTTCTTCTACGATAAATTACCTAAACTGGAAAGGAAAGAATCTGATGACATTAAAAGACGTAAAAATATCTTTTTTTTTCTCGCTACTGCATATTTGCGATAAATCTTCTTGATGCCTTTTGATCAGTTTGTTGCATGATTCTTGAGTATCTTATGGCATTTGACAAATTGGCAGTAATGAAGATAATGTTATTTCTTTGTCATTAATAAGTAGTTTGTGTACTGAAGTAAGCATATAGAACCAGGGGTGCTGCTCAAATCTACGAGCTATTTGTAAGGGAAATTTTTCAAAGTTTATCAAATAAATAACATGGCTACAAGAAATTACTTATGGCATAGAAACGTTTAATGAAATCTTTGTATATGCTCGTTTAGAAACACAAATAGTTGCGTTTTCAAAGAATCGTTGAATTGTATTTCCATAATTTGTGCTTCCAAATCTGGGATTTAGTTTCTCGACGAGAAGTCTTGATTGTAAACGAAATATTTTTTGCATATTTTATTTTGCAATTTCATTGTATCTCTTTTCATGCAGAGTACGAGCTTTTCATTTTTTCTATCCAGTTGTCTGTCAGGTGTAAGGCCTCTCTAAACATCTTTGCATGTAACTTAGATATTCTGAATTCTAAATTATCTCAATCCACTTTTAATAAAAAATGTCAGATCGGTAAGATGCTGTTTTGATGCTGTCTGACATAGGTAGCAACATTGAGTATTGCACTAATTCGTTTTTAACGACTTTTCCTTCTCTATCAATGGTTGTATTAAACGAAATAAGTTTATTCTGTTAGTATTTAATGCAATCCCATTCATTGACAGTTGCTTCCGTATTTCTTGAAAAAGAAAAATGTATCTTGATTGGCCTGATAAAATCAGTGAAATGAAGATCTCGATATTTTCAAATTGACAATTCATGAATTATTTGCAATATTTATGTATTCTAGTAGCACGGAATAGAAAAGAAAAATATATTAGACAATGCCATCTTCATAGCTAAGTATTTGTTTAAATGTACTCAGAATAGATGTGCCATCACATCCTCACTTGCAAATCAAATCCAAATTGCTAATATAAGCAAAAGTGATATTCATAATGATTTTTACTCGCATTAATGAAATACGCTCAGTAGTTTGATCTAGCAGATATAGCCATTGACAAAATAATTCTTCTAATTATAATAGAACAAACAAAATTACTACCTATAAAGATAATAAAAAAGTTATTCTACCGGATCAGTAATAGAGAATTATTTTCATTTTTTCATTACTAAGCTTACTTATCAAATTAATGTAATCTTATGATTATAGTACTTATTTACAATATAATAGGTAATAAACTATTATAAAATTGAATAATTCAAAAATTTGAAAAATATTTATCAGCTAAGTTATGTGAAAAATAGTCAATTTCAAAATTTTTGGGGCGGCCGAAAAAGTGGCATTTTTACTTGCGGTTACTAAAATATGCGTGAAATGCAGAATGGCAGTTTTTGGCAGCTGGTTTTTTATGAATCACTAGACAATAGCCCAAGTTATTATTTCCATTAAATTTCTTTGCGGAACACTGTGGAACATTTAAACTTTTTGATGTTTAAAAGCAAAAAAATAAAGTTTTTTCTAAAATTTTTTATCAAAAATGACAATGAATTTATTAATTTTTACGTGCTTAATATAAATTTTGTAATACATGCAAATAAAGTACATACTATCATAGTGTGAATCTATTTCAAATCATTAAAATCAGATAATATTATAAAATACAGCACACGTTTAGAGGAACTGTTGTTTTGCTGTTTTTGTTCACTCTAAATGATACTCCTTCAAGCATCCTTTTAGAAATGATGCTGCTTGTAAGGGCAAAGCAAAAATCTTTTTTTAAATACAGATACTGACTCTCCAAATATTATTCTAGCCAACTGTACAATCGAAATTCCCTAAATCGTAACTTCATTTTACGACTTTTGGCCAGCTTTTTGGGTTTCTGCCCCACTGTGAGACGTTTGCATTTTCCATTTCTTAAACATATTATACCAAACGCTACCGCGTTTGCTATGATTATACAGTTCATGATACATATTGTCGATATATTTAGCAATGTACCATGGATTTGCAAAATATGAGCCTTCTACCGTGCCGCATCTGAAGTGATCAAATGCCTTAAACAAGTAATCTATACTTAATGAAAATTTACACTAAATAGTGTAATTTTGTTTTGCGGAAATACAGAGGGGCGAATTAGGCATTAATAATAAAGTTTATTTTCTTTATTATCCTTATTAATCAAAATTCAAAGACAGGAAGCGAAATATTATTATATAAATATGCTAGTTAAAATGGGATTTGTATTATATCTGATGAATTGCTTCAAAAAAGTAAACTGTTTGTTTTACGGAGGTTATGTCCTGGACGATTTAAAAAATGTGATTGAACATTTTCAATAATGTTTTATCAAGTAATATTTAAAAGATATAAAATGAAAATCTAAATGAAAATCTAATGGTTCAATTTCAATTACATATTAACCTTTGCTATTATAGTTATTTTTATGCTTATACATTTTATATTTCTTATAAATTAATCTAATAATATTTGATAACCTAATAATACCTATACCAAATCCTGAGCTGTACTTCTCTAAGTGTTAAGCTTAAATGATCGTTTCGAAATCCGCATTTACCTAAATGTTAAGATTAAATGAGAATTAAATAATCTTTTAGATCATAAAAAAAAGAAGGGTTTATACTAGATATGAGAGCAGTTCAAGCCAGGACTATAAACGGGCTTGCACTCGATTTTTATTTTTTGTAAAATTTTATTTATTCAGAAATTTAAAAAAAGAAAACAAAAACTCTTGCTATTTGATAAGCAAGAATGAACCCCTTGTCTATCTTCATTTTCTGCTTAAATACCTTTTCCAGAATGTCAATAACATGTACAACAGATTGATACAGATTGTCAGATTTCTTTAGTTGAAATTCTTGAAAAATGTAATACAAGTTATTTAAAATATCCTGAAACTTAATTGTTTTGCAGTATACTACTGGAAAGACATTTTTGGCAATAAAACATTTTAAATATTTGTGCAAACATTAATATGGTTAACAATAATTGACAATTTAAAAGATATTATACTTTTATATGCAATAAAACGGCTTACATTTTCATATGTGATTATTTCAAATTAAATCATTTTAATTCACAGTAAAATTTAATAAGATTCTTAACCCTTGATAATTAGCAAAAAACAATTGTAAAAAAAGGCAATAAAATTTTGGGCTTCCAATCTTCTCTCCGAAGTGTTTTTCTGTCTATGCTCTTGTTACAACTCTATTGCTTTAAACATATTTCCTTTCAACATAGTTCGCATCTTAAATGTCATATACTACAGAATATGTTTACAGAGAAATTTGAAAATATACAATAAATAAAATTCATGGGAAAACTATTCACAAAAACCTTCATATTTCAAAGCTTATTTCAGGAAACGAGACTACTACAACAGTTTTATGAATAGAAAACATTTTCCAAACATTCTTTTAAAGTAATTCGAATAGGAAATGCTTTAAATCAAAGTAAAGCATCTGCCCATCCTTCAAATTCAATTTTAATTAAAATTCACTAAGCTGAAATAAAACTGCTTCCGCTTCATTTTAAAGATTTAAAACAAAGCAGATGATATCGCATATTACATTCCAAAGAACTCTACACTCAAATAGATGTTCCTAAGCGCAGCGCAATGTTCCAGGCATAGTTCCGAACTCTATCCACGTTCGATCAACCCCTCCACGTGATCCGGGTAACCTATCCACAAAGAAAAAGTCGTAAATGCTGGATTTGCCCGTTTGAAGCTTATCCCACTATTTTTTGGCCTTCAATGGAATTTTTATATCCATGTACTTTTTCGCGGCATTTAATGATCTTATAGGGCTTTGACATTGTTTCATAATGCATCCCAAAGTGAGATTTATTCGATCAGGTGTATTATTAGGCTCGTTGTATTCCGCTAGGCTTTAAAGATGATTTTTAGAGCATTAATCTGGATTATTAATAAAAGAATATTGCCCCCTTTTTTTATAGTTTATGTTTGGATTTTTTAAGTTTGGGAGACATGTCTAAAATACATTAACACTAGAACAGCCGGATTTTGGACATACCTAAAACCGCCGTTTGGGGTCAATTTGACCCCCATGAAAAACTCAAGCCATATTAAAATAAATACATTTTTTAAATGATAAACGATGTTTAAATTGAAAAATATAAAAGTTTTTCAAGGTTTTATAACTTTTCTTTTTTATTTATTTAGTTTTTAGAGATAGTTTATCCCAGAGTTTTACATTCTTTTGAAATGACAGTATATAAATGACAATGTATAATTCAAAATATTTTACTACACAATAGTACATAAATACAATAGATTTAATAATAATAATAATAATAATAATAATAATAATAATAATAATAATATATGTATATGTATATATATATATATATATATATATATATATATATATTACCATTAAAAGTAGACAAGATTCACCAATGGATTTTATCAATAAAACATTATATATAATATTACACAATAAAATTGATAAGAAAAGAAACAAAAAATAAAAATACAAATAATAGAAATTAGCATACAACACGTTTCAAAGAGAGAAAATAAAAAACATAATTCCTGAATAAGCATCTAAATGTGTTCCCAAGTTATTTAGATATTAGCACAAGTAATACAATATACGTGCTTGATGGTGACATCAACACACTTACCACAAATTGGTTTCTGACATCCCTCACAGCTTGCAGAAGTTTTATTTCGTCCCTTGCAATGTTGAAAAGCACATTTCTTTCGCTTCAGGATCTGTGGTCGATCAATTGAGGGGCATCTGTTGCGCAACGCGTACTTCTCAATTCTTCCAGAAGGGCAAGAATAAATTCCCGACGTGAAATTGAGGTTTTTGAGCATCCCTTGAAAATTATCCAAGCATTTAGTGCAGCAATAACAAGGACTTTATAAAAGACGTGAAGAGGTCATCTGTGAGTTCCACATCTTGTAGAATATTTTCGTAGCATCTGATCTGCTACATCTACACCACATTTAGTTTTATTGTAGTAAACAACAGTGTTCGGCTTCTTCTTTGCACTACTTTCTGCTAACACATTCGTGTGCATAGTGCTCAGAATAACGACATTCTTTTTGTTCTTGCAGCTGTATATCGTGAGTATTTTATTTCCATTTTTAAGTGCAGAAAATGAGTATCGTGGGAAAGATATGTCGCGGGCAATAGGAGGTAATTCTTTCTTGTTTAGACGCATCGTCCCGACGATTGTGGTTTTCTTTGCCGAAAGTTCATCGGCAAGCTTTATATAGACGTGAAAAAATTGTCAGTAGTGACATTGAGACCGGAGTTTAGATATTGTTGTAGTAATTTTAGCATTACACTTTCCTCAAGTTGTAAATCAGTTGGCCGCTCTTCATCCTTACCTAAATAAGGATAGCCATTTAACACATATTTCGAATTTACATCAGTTGCTAGCCAGAACTTGATGCCGAATTTGTCCGGTTTATTTTCCATGTATTGGATGAATCTGCACCTTGACTTACAGGGCAACAACTGTTCATCAACGGTTATTTCTTCACTAGTATTATAACATAAATAACAATTTTCAATCAGCTTCTTCCAAGTTTCTGAAGCGAGAGCAAATTTGTCTGTGGCCAGGCGTTCCGATCTGCTACTTCGCAGATCGAATCTGAGATATCGCATGATTTCACGGAAACTATTGAGTGGCATTGTCTCTTTGAACACAGATGGTCCCCAACTTTTATTCCATAAGTCATCTGCACAAAGCTTTGAATGACCTAGTGCCCCACGGGCGTATAAGAGGGCGAAAAAAGCATCCAGTTCTACCAGAGTAACATACCAGTTGCTGTCATCTCCTAGCTGACGTCGTGCTTCAGCAACTGTGCATGTTTGTATGTGTTTCACCATTGTTTAAGTCACCATCACCAGGCTGAAGCTGGATTAGCCCCAATGTTGCGACGAGCATAAGGTGTTGGTCCACTAGCAATTTTTATAATATTTCGAGCTGGTGTGCGACCTGTAGTAGAAGTAGGGATGCTAAGGTTCATCGGAGTCCAAAGAATACCGCTGGATGACGTGTACCTTTCGTTACCGCTGACAACAGAAAAATTAGATATCTTATTACCTCTTTTTTGCGCACGTCCACGTCCACGCGAGGTTCCTAATCCTCGAGAAACAGGGGAAATCACATTGGTAATATATTCTACAGCATCACTGTCACTGCTTTCAGAAGACGACGCATTCTGTAAATTCACATTATCTATGCGAAAATCTTCATCATTACTGCCATCAGCACTCATATCTGAATCTAACTGCTTCAGGAGCGCAAGGCACTCATGTGTACTCAATCCTCTCCGCATTTTTTTTATAAAGGAAAAAAGACTACACTTTTGTCGCAATCGAAATCTTTGAGAAAACACTGCTGTGGAAAATGGTTTCAAATTTCGTTTTCGGTCGTAGCTCTAGAAGAACGATTTTCCCTCCAAAAATTCTGTAGTACGCCAGCGTTGCTAGGACGCGTGCGCATTTCAGAGAAGAGTCAGTATGCTTAGAAGAACGCCTCCCCCCCTAACTGATGGAGCGCGCGCAATAGAGAGAAGACTACCCCCAACCCCCTCTCCGCGTCGCTATGCGTCATCGAAACAAAGCAAAACTGAAGTTTACTTTTCTCTTTTTTGTCATCGCGATATAGAAATGTGTGTTCCCCCATGCGCAGTAATCAAAACCGAGATATAGCGAATTCAAAAACAGACTTTGTCTTGAAAATTCATCATTTTTCTTATGGGGGTCAAAATGACACCTGTTGGCTGTTTTAGGTATTTCTTTGATTATTTTTTTTTATAATTAATATAGAAAGATGAAACACTGTCACAGTACGCTTAATATAATTTTAGAAAAAGTAAAAAAATATGAGCTGCGGTGTTCGCTTACATGTTGAAATAAAGCATTGGAAATTGAAAAAAAATGCGAAATGACCCCAACGGCGCTTCTAGTGTTAATCTTCTGCGAAAAGATATAATAAAATATAAAAATTCTTCAGTAAAACATGAATTAAGAAAGAATAAAGCATTTTTAAAATTTGTTGGTTTAACATGGTTATTTATGTGATAATTTTGCCATTTTCTACTTTTTTTTTTTTTTTTACTAAAAGAGTATTTTTTTAATGAAACAAATTATTTAACTTATATTTATCTATAATTGTAACGTAATCAAAAGAATATTAAAACTGAAATTTGTTTGGACAAAATAAGTTTCATGCACATTTATCCGTTATTGTTTTAAAATAATTTTATTTTTTCCTTATTTTTTTAGTATAAATATGTATTATTTCAATAAAAGTTGATAAATTTTGACAATATATCCTGCATGATAGCACTTATTGCTAAGAAGATAACAAAAATTGGATTACATTTCACATCGTGCGGAATTTTTTATAGTATTGCAAAGATACGCACTGTAAAAAAATCTGTAATTTTTGCAGAAAAAAATTGTAATTTTTACAGATAAAAACTTTTTCAAAGAAAAACAATTTCTTTTTATAAAAAAGAGTGGATTTTGTAATTTTTAGGGAAAAAATCTGTAATTTTGACGGAAAAAACTATTTACTTAAAAAATTACAGATTATTTTGGCAAATTAAATGGTTTTAAACTCGCGCCAAAATTGACAGTTTTTTCCTGTCAGTTTGAGGAATTTATTTTTTACAGTTCCAGATTTTTTGAGGAAAATGTTTTAATGTATAGTTTTTGTTTAATTTATTTTAAAGAATGTTTGCTTAATAAAGCAAATTATTAAAAATTGTCATCAGTATTTGAAATTTACCCGTTAAAAAACCATTTATTCAAAATTATTTGTTTCTATTACGTATTGTCCCATTATTTTATTCTTAATTTATATTTTCTATATCAGGTAGAAGAAACCCAGGTGCGTTTGTAATTATGTAAACGAGTGTAATCCCGTCGAATTCGACGAATGAAATGTTTAAAAAACACGATCGATTTGGCTTTAAAAAAAAAAAAAAAAGTAATTACATTATTGAATCAATATATAATAAATATATTTCCAAATTTAATATCAAGTTTTCCACTTACAATTTTGCATGCAAATATTTCCACATCTTCAGTTAAAAATTGTAATCTGAGTGCCGGCGAAATCCAGAAATTTTATTTTTACAGAAAAATAGTTTTATTAAAAAAGACAGAAAACTACAGAAAAAAAGATTAAAAAAAAAAAAAAAAAAAAAAAAAAACTAATTTTATTTTTATTATGACATTATTTTAACTAACTGAAGTCATCTGAAAGCAAAATCTCAATCTCAGTGTCCATAATGAAAAGAAATATTGCATTGTAATATCGTTATGAGTAAAAATGCGATGTTTTAAATAGTGACGTCATTTTCTCTTCAAATGTTTTTTAAAAGTTATTGTTATTAGTAATATGAAAAAGGCGTCCGTAATAATATTGTAAATTCATTTTATCTGGTTGCTGAATGCCATCATTTTCCTCATTTGAAATATTTCTTACTTTGCTTTAGACATTAATTTTTATCATAAATTATTTTCTGTTATTTTATTTACATTATTAATATTATTTGTCAGTAAATATATTTTTTCCCCTCAATTAGTGCATAATTATATGCAATCATTTTATTGTGGTTAGATTTTACGAAAACAATTAACTTTTTTCTTTTAAATGCGAGGAGATGTTCACTGATGAAATAAAGTTTCTGACTTGTGGGAAGTAATAATCGAAAATAAATTTTTATTATCGAGAGAAAAGCTAAACTAAGTTGCCACCATTTTGAAGAAATATCGTAAAAAAGAATTTAAAATTAAAAATAAAATATAAAAATGAAAATAAATTAAAAAAATAGCTAAAATGGGCACAACTACAAATAAATAGCTTTCATTAAAAAAAAAAAAAAAAAAAAAATATCAAAATCTGTTCAGTTGAAAATTCAGGGCTGATGACACGACATTTTTAGCTTGTCTGAAAGAAATAGCATCGGAGGCTAAAAAGCTTGAAAAATATAAGCTTGCAATAAATGAATCAAATGAGATACAGTTTTCAATCAAATTGCATTTGAAAGTAGATTTCTTTTCCTATATGATGAAATAACAATTTAAAATGTGCGACGTTTAGGAGATTAAAAAATTGCAGTTACAAAAATTGCAAAAATTCCTTTATTCTGAAATGTTGTCATTCGCAAAATAACATCATTACTACACACGGACACATTTGTTTGTTACAATATAGATTTTGCGCATATGAAATATCCGTACTACTTGATTATCCCATCGACCATTTTTGTCATTAAAAAAATCGCCAAATTAATAGCCAAGTTATCAATGTTGACATAATTTTTATTTTAAATAACGGAAAAGCAAATAAATTAGTAAAACATGAATAAAAATACAAATAAAAAAGTGGTATTAAACACCTCTTGATGACATTTTAAACATGTTTATCGTGTTTAATATCATTGAATATGACATTCACAAATCATCCATTTTTGGCATTTAATCTTATAATTTGGCGATAGATTTTTGGTCGACGGTATAACCAAGTAGTACCGAAAAATCATACGTGCATGCTAAAATGTTAAAAATAAAGAAATGACTGCACGTACATCTTTTTCAAAAAAGTTTGCTTCAAAGTTAACTCTATGACAAATTTAAAATTTGTTTTATAAATTAAAATACACAACACAAATTAAAAGAATAAACTTTGCACTCCGTCACTTCAACGTGCAAAGAAGATGCCGTATTTTCCGTGAAATACGCAAACCTTGATTTTTACAAATCATGCCAAACCAAATTTTCAATTACATTTTAAACATTGGATATTGGCGAATTATGAAATCTCATTTCGTCTCTTACATCGTTCGTTTTCTATTTCAGATCAATTTTCTATGTGAAAATGTACTTTTTTTTCTTTTCTGAAAAAGAGCTAAAAAATCGTCTGTGCTTGCAGGTTTAACTGAAATTTATAAAAAATTACATTAAGCGAATAATGTTATTTTAATATAATTACAATTGAATGTCTTAAACAATTGGATAAAAATTTGGGGAACCGGACATTACTTTAAACATGGAATTATTGCCAAGATCGTCTTTGTTTGCTTGCTATCTCGGCGAAAAAAATTCAACCCGCAGGGAAAAAGAAATTACATTGAACAGGTATACTAAATCCTTTGACATCAGCCGTGCGTTTTTCTTTAAATAAAAATGATCTGCTTAAATTTAAGCATTATAAATTAGCATTTTATTTTATTAGGATGAGCGAAGCGAATCCTCTACTAGTCCACTCAAATTACAATTTGTCGTACACTTTACAAAAAAAAAAACTATTCAATATTTTGACTTCAAATTAAACACAACAATAAAATATGATCTGTAGATTTGCAGAATGTAATTTTTTTTTTACAGTAAAACGTTAAAAAAATATTTTTTTAATTAATTTATTTTACATGCATTTCCAATTCGCGTTTGAAATGAAATAGACGCCCTCTCGCGGACAAAGTCGAACTAAAAGAAATAGAACTGATACCATGAGCATCTTCCGCTGAAATCAGTGTTTAAAAGGCCGATAAATAAATAAACAGTTCTATAACGAATGCAACGTTGGGTTCTTTGTATTAAAATTATCAAAAATCAAAATTTTATACACAAAGTTTAGATCTATAATATAAAAAAGTACATTTGACTTACTCATGGCAAAATAACATGACCACAACACGATGCTTGCATGATTCGCTTGACCCAGCTTTGCAAGAGCAAGAAAATTTTTTTTATTTTCAAATTTTTGTTTTCCTTTACTAGCAAACCTGAAATAATATGGGGATTTCCTTTTGTTTGGCTTGTTTGTAAACACGAGCCTACAATCTCTATTTCTTCTTCTTTGCATTCTTTAATGCCGCACATTACTAATCTCTTTGAATCAATAATTGCTCCAGCTTCTCTAAAGCAATTACTAGATTTTCCAGCATCTTAGAAATTCTAAAATTGTCGATATTTGTAATTTATCTCCCATAATTAAATAAAAAAGATAAAAAACTGCACTTTAACTAGCTCTTTAAACTGGTTCTATGCTACAGTGCTACAGCATGGAACGTAAACAAACAAACGTAAACAAACGATTATCAGGTCTATAACAACGCCATCTTTCGGTCATTACAAACGCGAATACGGACGCATTTTAGCAAATAAATGAAAAATGAAACGCGTATATTTTCAGAAAAAAAAAATTATAAATCATTGAGTAAGTAATTATAGATAGAATCGTGATTAATTTAATAAATAAAATATGTTTTCATTATTCAGCAAAATCGTTTGCACAGATGACACTTAAAATTTTAAAAGAATTGTACTATGGATTTTTTTTTTTTTTTTTTTTTTTTTTTGTAAAGTGGCAACAAAAGAATTGTAAACAAATAAAATTAATTGTTAAATTTGTTATATAAATGAAAAATTAAAAGAATTGCGTGAACGTGTTGCCTCAATTCAAGCTCTTTATAAATGTACTAAAGGAAAAGTTGCCGATTCAGAGATGACAAATGGACTTCAACCATTTTTTACTTTATCATTTGTATCGAAAGTAATGCTACGTTCTTATTTGTGGACCGAGAAGGGTTTAGTGAACGGGACTTTAGACTTTGTTGCACGTATTAAAGAAAATCACAAGCCACCAGACCAGATATCGCGAATAATCATGGATAAATTCGAATACTACAGTAATTTAACTTATAAGAATTGGTGCGTACCGATTCCCCCAATAATTGAATTCTGGAAAAATGGAAGCATAAATTGCTCAAGGAAAGAGTTTCTTCTGCAGTTAGCTTTTGCTGTTACAATTCATAAATCCCAAGGTTTAACATTAGATGAAGCAGTTGCAGATATTGAGGATATATAGGCACCAGTTGGCTTAAAAACGTACGTAACGTTGTCAAGAGTGAAAATCCTTCAAAATTAAGCATTCAATAGAAATTTTCCTTACGAAAAATTCTACAATATCAAAAATTCTCATGCACTAACATGTATAAAAACGAAGAAATTAGAATGAAAAGTTTTACAGTTAAAAATTCATAGTATCGACGAGAGCAGATTTCAAATGTTTTTCCAGAAAATAGGATTTTGAAGAAGTAACTTTCTTCAAGCTCTCTTCAAATATATTATTCTAAAATAGCTATCAAAGATTATTTGATGTTAATTACAAAGATTGGAAACATGCATATTTCAAACAACTTTAAAAAACACCAGTGGCTACTAAAAATTGTAAAAAAATCTTTAAAAGAATTTTTAGTTGAAAATTTAAAAATATTTTGTAAAAGTTTGCTTCGAAAATATTTTTTAATGCCAGTCTTACATCATAAATAAAAAATTCCTAGGAAATTGATAGTTATTTGGCTGAAATTACATTTGTAGAATTAAAATGCGCCAAAACATAAAATAACATTTTTGTTTAATAAAGATGCAAAAATAATATTAAAAAATATTGTTACTTTCAAATATATGCTTTATAAAATAATGCTTCGCGAATCCAAACAAAGCATGGCTTTTGCTAGTTATAAACTGAAAACTATAATACTAAAAGTTTTCACAGACTTGTCATTCAAAGTTTCCTTCTTTTTAGCGAAAACACGCGGTTGCGTTTGGGCTTAATTTAGCAGATTTCAGGGTTACATTTTTTGCACCACTCTCAGCCACCATAAGTCCTCCCTATTTCTTCTTTCTACTTTATGGCTATTTTTCCTTTACTTTGCTCAGAAATGGAGTACTCAAGTTGCCATCTCCAGACAAATTAAATTAAAAACTACAAAAAAATTAATATCTCAAAAACAAATTAAGATACAGTTTTCAAACAAATTGCATTTAAAAGTACATATTTTCCCCTACACAACGGTGTAAAGATTGAAAATGTGCGATGTCTAGGAGTTAAAAAATTTGCAGTAATGAAAATTGCAAAAGTGAAATTTCATTAGAAAGTGTTGCCATTCGAAAAATGACGTATGCGTTACGCACAGATACGTTTGGCCTTTATAATATAGATACGTAGCACCTATTGTTGTCGCTCAGTCCGTCCGTCTGTCCGTCTGTCTGTCCGCGTATAACAACGCAAAAACTACCCAACCGAATCGTTTGAAATTTAAAATACATAATTATTACATAATTTTGTCGAGACATTTCAAATTTTATGAAAATCGGATGGATAGATTAATTACAGGGACAATCAAAAGCATTCCGTTACATTACGGTCAATGGGGAAAAAAGTTTCAAATGCATTTTAATCGTTTGAAATTTAAAACGTATATTTATTACATAATTTTGTCGAGTCATTTCAAATGTTATAAAAATTGGATGCATAGATCAATTACAGGGTCAATCAAAAGTATTCCGTTGCATTACGGTCAATGGAGAAAAAAATTTCAAATGCATTTTAATCGTTTGAAATTTAAAATGTATAATTATTACATAATTTTGTGGAGTCATTTCAAATGTTATGAAAATCGGATGCATAGATCAATTACAGTGACAATCAAAAGTATTCCGTTACATTACGATCAGTGTTAAAAAATGTTTCAAATGCATTTTAATGATGTTACACTCATTTGAACATAGTAGAATTGACATGAATCTATGAAGTATGTACTAAAATATACATTCTGTACAGTCTGTGATGCAAAGAATATTTATTATTAAATTACAGGGCCACAAAAATGTATTGCACTAAATAATGTTATACGTGGAAACATTGTTTGGAGCGGGCTTTAATTATATTTAACTACTTCATATTTTATGAATAAGATATACGTTAATGAAGTATAATAAAATTTACTCCCTGCATATTTACAGGAACACAAAGATTTCGACCACTATACTGTATCCAAAGTACGCTCTACTATATCAGAAAGATCTGACTATTTTAAAACTTCGTTATCGTACAAACGCACCTCATTTGCTACGATTCACGTGCAATTTGCAACTTGTTCGTTTTAAGCTCTTCTCAACTTTTCGTCTCAACAAGCGCAAAACATTTTTCTAAATTTACAAATTCATTTTTGAACGGAAATATATAAAATTGCAAAAACCAGACCATTGAAGCGATTTGAATCTAACTGAATTTCCCATTTTTTATCAACAAATTACCTATTGAGTTATAAGCATGGTTGTTCAAGTCTGGTTGTTCAAGTTGTGACAAGTATGTTTTTCATCCCTGTTTGAGTAGTTATTCTTCTTTCGTGCGGAAAGTCAATTCAAAAGTCCATTTTGACGCTATTTTGTAAAAAATCTGTTGCATTTACAAAAAAAAAAAAAAAGCGAAAATGAGTTTGACTTGATAGTTTCTGAGCAGCAACATCTGCTACTTTCATGTATTTCAGAACAAAAAGATATTAAAACTTATGTCATAAAGTTGCCCTTTCTGATTTCAGAAAAGAAAAATTCAGTCCTTTAAAAAGGCCAGTTCACAAACTTTTCGCCTTAAAACAGGACTCTTTATAAAAATTTTCACATTAAAATAGGACCCCACAAAAAAATTTTCCTTTTTCTATAACTGTCACAAATTTAATCATCTATACTAATAAAAGAACAAAACATTCTGTCTGTCTGTGTGTAAGTCTGCGATGGCTAGTGAAATCTATAGCACGTACGAATCTGACATTCAGAATTTCAAAATTATTATTATAAACTGAGTAATTAATTAAAATTCGGAACTTTCATCAAAAATATGCTTTTTCCCCCCCTTACTTTCGGTGGGCTGGTTCATAAAGCGTCGCTTATAAAAGATACGTTTCTTTCTTTCTGCTTGCTTTCGGTTGGTTAGTTGTATAAAACTTTCGCAGAAATAATTAAAAAAGCTGTGACAGAATTAAATAAACCAATTAATATTGAGTGCTTAATATTTCAAAAGTTACTGTTTTATTAAATACTGTATTATTAAATTTTAGCACGGAGTTAAAACACTTGCTTTGAAAACGCATTTAATAATAATGAACGTTTTAGAAAACAGATTAGTTTCAAATGACGTCACAACCTAGCAACCAACTTGATAACCTGGAGCTCATGTTGTTCGTCCATCTACTTTCTGTTTTTATCTCTACTTTGACAGATTGCGTGATAATATCTGCTAAAACATCGGCGATTTCGTTGGTTTGCACTGTAAAAAATTTGCAACTTTTGCTACAGAGTCACTACACTACTTTAATAGAATATCTCTATTCTGACCAATGAGAAATACTTCATAAAGTAATCAAGTATGCGTTTTTTATAAAAGCAATGAAGGGACTATGTAGCAAAAGCTACATATTTTTAAAAGTGTGGAGAAAATTGAAGGAGCGAATTTGAAACTGATCTATTTCAACAACAAGACACAAGCTTTTTAAATGTTGAATAAAAGATCAGAACAGTTTTTACTGTCTTTTTTACTACTGGAAATTAGAAATTAGCAAATATAATTTCTTGCATTGAATGCTTTCTGTTGTTGTAGCGAGTAGCAACATTTTAAGTAAAATTTAAATTCTCATTTTTGTTATTATTAATGATATTTTTTTTAATTTCAGAAGTTTTTTTTTTAATTTTTAAAAACATTTTTAAACGAATTTTTTCATTGCTTTTTTTTTTTCGCTTTTTAAGTACAGGAATTTTTTTAGAACTTAACGCACGGCTAATATACAATGCCGCAGGTTCTGGGAATCTGTCTTAGAACAGAACATATCTCACCCTTAATTTATTAGTGGTTATTTCCGAACAATAATTTCACTGAACTTCTTAAATCTTTATTTTTCTACCCTCTCGACTGATATATCTATGAATAGGTTTCATAACGGAGTTTCCTTCAGACATAGGTTTGTTAAGAAATAATGCGCTGCTGGAGGTGAAAAGTGGAAATATATTTTACAGAGCACGCGCATCTTGCCTTCTATTTGGAGAAGCATGCAGCAGCGAGCCACGAAGGAGTTTCTTATTCATCAATATTGGGCTCGTAATTGAGTGGTGGTTACCATAATTTTCCGAATAAAAATGTCAGCAAATTTCTTAAATTGCTATTTGTATCCCAACGCCATCGGATAATATATCTAGATTGAACATCAGAGTATTGTGCGGATTTAGGTTTGTTTACGAAAGCGTGCTCACCTTGGCGATGGAAAGTGAATCTGAAACATTTAGCAATGCGTGCGTAGCACACCTGCTATACCCGACCGCAGGTGGCGGTGATACGTGTCGGATGTTCGTACAAAACATATTGCACCCCGTGGCGATGAAAAATGGAACCAAAGAACTTTGCAGCACGTATACGGCTAGGATAGTTAGTCTGTAGTTAGTGTTAAGAGGCTACATCGGTGAAATGGAAACTTAGAATCCTCTCACAAACACATGACTGTTGCCAACACGAAGGCGTATGCCAAACTGAAAGATTGACACTTTAAAAGACCAATGATATTTAAAAAGCGTCTAATTGACACGAAAAATGGTCATTTCAGAGTGCAAGTTTACACACCTCTTCCCCCCCAGGCAAATAATGGAGGACGAGCTCGGTATCCCATGGGGGAAAAGTGATTAGCAAAACAGGAAATGAGGATTAAAGATAAGAAATCTTGTACTTTTCAATTCTGACAGCAAGAGGAACTAAATGTACCTTGCAAAAATTTGGGTAGCGGAATTTTCTTCATTTATTTATGCAGAAGTCAGCATGGAAAAAGAAAGACTTCCAACACAATTTCGTAAGGCTAAATTTTCTGTAGCCTGAAAACAACAAATTTTTTAGAATTATCATTATTTTTATATATATGTATATATATATATATTTTGAGACCCGTTGCGGTAGCACTTTATTTATAAAATGCGTCTTAGGGTAGACATTTATAAAGATATTTATAAAGATATTTCATCTGCATTTTAAAAATTTTGTAGGACAATTTTTTTTTTTTTTTTTTTTTTTTTTTTTTTTTTTTTTTTTGACAACCGAGAGCGATTTGTACGAGGCCTTTTTCGACTGGTTAAAGATATTTTAAAGAGACTACTTCAGTCGAGGGGAAAAAAGAAAAAAAAACAATAGCGATTGGCAGTCTTATGGTAGAAATTTATAAAGATATCTCGTCAGAGTTTTAATGTATTTAAATGACATTTTGCATTGGATAACCTAGATCGATGTGTACAAAATCCGTTCTCAACATTTTTGGTTTTGTCTATGGATATTTTAAAAGACCATTTCAGTCAAACGAAACAATACACTCGCTAATGATAATATAACGGTAAAAATTTATAAAGATATCTCTTCAGCATTATAATATTTTAAGCTTTTTTTTCTTTCGATAGCTGAGATTCCAACTGTACAAAGATCTTTTTCTATTTTTTCGAATTTATTTACGGATATTTTAAAGAGGTTACTTCAGTAAAGCGAAACCCTATGGTAGAAATTTTTAAAGATATCTCGTCTAGATTTTAATATTTTAAATGATTTTTTTGGCATAAAATATCTGAGACCTTATGGTACAAAGACCGTCTTATACTTTTTCGATTTTGCTTACACATTTTTTAAAGAGGCTACTTCAGTAAAGTGAAATCCAATTGTAGAAATTTATAAAAATATCTCTTCTACATTTTAATATTTTTAAATGATTTTTTTTTTTTTTTTTTTTTTTTTTTGTCATGGGATGGCCGAGATCTTTCGGTACAAAGACCGTTTTGTACATTTTCGGCTTTGTTTAGTGGAATTTTAAAAAAGCTACTTTAGTCAAGAGAAATCCAATGGTAGAAATTTATAAAAATATTTCTTCCACTTTTTAATATTTTTGAATGATTTTTTTGTCATTGGATAGCTGAGAACTTTCTGTGTAAAGACCGTTTTGTACTTTTTTGATTTTGTTTACAGTTGTTTTAAAGAGGCTACTTCAGTCAAGTGAAATCCAATGGTAGAAATTTATAAAAATATCGCTTTAACATTTTATTATTTTAAATAATTTTTTTGTAACTGGATAGCTGAGACCTTTCGTTACAAAGAACGTTTTGTACTTTTTCGACTTTGTTTAGGAGAATTTTAAAAAATGTACTTCAGTCATGTGAATTTCAATGGTAGATATTTATAAAAGTACCTCTTCTACATTTTAATATTTTTAAATGATTTTTTTTTTTTGTCATTGGATAGCTGAAATCTTTCGGTGCAAAGACCGTTTTGTACTTTTTTGATTTGTTCACATGTGTTTTAAAGAGGCTACTTCAGTCAAGCGAATTCCAATGGTAGAAATTTATAAAAATATCTCTTCTACATTTTAATATTTTTAAATGATTTTTTTGTCATTTGATAGCTGAGATCTTTCGGTACAAAGACCGTTTTGTACTTTTTCGAGTTTGTTTAGGAGAATTTTAACAAGCTACTTCAGTCAAGTGAAATCCAATGGTAGAAATTTATAAAAATATCTCTTCTACATTTTAATATTTTGAAATTATTTTTTGGCATTCAATATTTCAGATCTTTCTTTACAAAGACCGTTTTGTACTTTTTCGACTTTGTTTAGGGGAATTTTAAAAAAGCTATTTCTATCAAGTGAAATACAATTGTAGAAAATTATAAAAATATCTCTTCTACATTTTAATATTTTTAAATGATTTTTTGGCATTGGATAGCTGAGATCTTTCGGTACAAAGACCGTTTAGTACTTTTTTGATTTTGTTTACAGGTGTTTTAATGAGGCTACTTCAGTCAAGTGAATTCCAATGGTAGAAATTTATAAAAATATCTCTTCTACATTTTAATATTTTTAAATGATTTTTTTGTCATTGGATAGCTAAGATCTTTCGATAGAAAGACCGTTTTGTACTTTTACGAATTTGTTTAGGGGAATTTTAAAAAAGCTACTTCAGTCAAGTGAATACCAATGGTAGAAATTTATAAAAACATCTCGACTACTTTTTAATATTTTTATATGATTCTGTTGTCATGGGATAACTAAGATCTTTCGGTACAAAGACCGTTTTGTACTTTTTCGACTTTGTTTACAGGTGTTTTAAAGAGGCTACTTCAGTCAAGTGAAATACATTGGTAGAAATTTATAAAAATATCTCTTCTACATTTTAATATTTTTAAATGATTTTTTTGTCATTGGATAGCTGAGATCTTTCGGTACAAAGACCGTTTTGTACTTTTTTTATTTTGTTTACAGGTATTTTAATGAGGCTACTGCAGTCAAGTGAAATCCAATGGTAGAAATTTATAAAAAATATCTCTTCTACATTTTAATATTTTCATTTTTTTTTTTTTTTTTTTTTTTTTTTTTTTTTTTTTTTTTTTTTTTTTTTTGGTCATGGGATAGCTGAGATCTTTCGGTACAACGACCGTTTTGTACTTTTTCGTCTTTGTTTAGGGGAATTTTAAAAAAGCTATTTCAGTCAAGTGAAATACAATTGTAGAAATTTATAAAAATAATCTCTTCTACATTTTAATATTTTTAAATGATTTTTTGGCATTGGATAGCTGAAATTTTTCGATACAAAGACCGTTTTGTACTTTTTTGATTTTGTTTACAGGTGTTTTAATGAGGCTACTTCAGTCAAGTGAATTCCAATGGTAGAAATTTATAAAAATATCTCTTCTACATTTTAATATTTTTAAATGATTTTTTTGTCATTGGATAGCTAAGATCTTTCGATAGAAAGACCGTTTTGTACTTTTACGAATTTGTTTAGGGGAATTTTAAAAAAGCTACTTCAGTCAAGTGAATACCAATGGTAGAAATTTATAAAAACATCTCGACTACTTTTTAATATTTTTAAATGATTCTGTTGTCATGGGATAACTAAGATCTTTAGGTACAAAGACCGTTTTGTACTTTTTCGAATTTGTTTACAGGTGTTTTAAAGAGGCTACTTCAGTCAAGTGAATTCCAATGGTAGAAATTTATAAAAATATCTCTTCTACATTTTAATATTTTTAAATGATTTTTTTGTCATTGGATAGCTAAGATCTTTCGATAGAAAGACCGTTTTGTACTTTTACGAATTTGTTTAGGAGAATTTTAAAAAAGCTACTTCAGTCAAGTGAATACCAATGGTAGAAATTTATAAAAACATCTCGACTACTTTTTAATATTTTTAAATGATTCTGTTGTCATGGGATAACTAAGATCTTTAGGTACAAAGACCGTTTTGTACTTTTTCGAATTTGTTTACAGGTGTTTTAAAGAGGCTACTTCAGTCAAGTGAAATACATTGGTAGAAATTTATAAAAATATCTCTTCTACATTTTAATATTTTTAAATGATTTTTTTGTCATTGGATGGCTGAGATCTTTCGGTACAAAGACCGTTTTGTACTTTTTTTTATTTTGTTTACAGGATTTTTAATGAGGCTACTTCAGTCAAGTGAAATCCAATGGTAGAAATTTATAAAAAATATCTCTTCTACATTTTAATATTTTCAAATGATTTTTTTTTTTTTGTTTTTTTTTGTTTTTTTTGTTTTTTTTTTTTTGTTTTTTTTTTTTTGTCATGGGATAGCTGAGATCTTTCGGTACAACGACCGTTTTGTACTTTTTCGTCTTTGTTTAGGGGAATTTTTAAAAAAGCTATTTCAGTCAAGTGAAATACAATTGTAGAAATTTATAAAAATAATCTCTTCTACATTTTAATATTTTTAAATGATTTTTTGGCATTTGATAGCTGAAATTTTTCGATACAAAGACCGTTTTGTACTTTTTTGATTTTGTTTACAGGTGTCTTAATGAGGCTACATCAGTCAAGTGAATCCCAATGGTAGAAATTTATAAAAATATCTCTTCTACATTTTAATATTCTTAAATAATTCTTTTTGTCATTGGATAGCTGAGATCTTTCGGTGTGAAGACCGTTTTGTACTTTTTTGATTTTGTTTACAGGTGTTTAAAGAGGCTACTTCAGTCAAGCTAAATCCTATAGTAGAAATTTATAAATATGTTTTTTCCACATTTAAATATTTTTAAATGATTTTTTGGCATTGGATATCTGAAATCTTTCGGTACAAAGACCGTTTTATATTTTTTCGATTTTGTTATGGGGGTTTTAAAGGGGCTTACTTCAAGCAAGCGGAATCCTATGAAGTTTTGAAGTTCATATAAATATATATTTTTCTCTTCTACATTTTAATATTTTTAAATGATTTTTTAGCATTGAATGTTAGAAATTTATAAAGATATCTTGTCTACAAGTAAATATAAACTGATGATTACCTCTATCAAACAAAATCCCATGGTAGAAATTTATAAAAATATCTTGTCTACATTTTAATACTTGTATTTTTTTTTTCATTATATAACTGAGATCTTTCTGAACAAAGAACGTTTTATATCTTTTCGATTTTGTTAACGGGTATTTTAAAGTGAATTATTTCAATAGAGCTAAATCACATTTTAGAAATTTTTAAAGATATCTCCTTTGTATTTTAATTGTTTTTAAACTTTTTTTTCGGGGGGGGGCATTAGATATCGGAGATTTCTCTGTACAAAGACCGTTTTACATTTTTTCGATTTTTTACGGGTATTTTAAAGTGGCTTACTTGAATAGAGAGAAGTCCCATTATAGAAATTTATAAAGATATCTCGTCAACATTTTAATATTTTTAAATGATATTTTTAGCATTGACTTGCTGAGATATTTCTGTACAAAGACCGTTTTATATTTTTTTCGATTTTTTCCGGGTATTTTAAAGGGGCTTACTTCAATGAAGCGAAATCCTATGACAGAAATTTATAGAAATATCTCGTCTATATTTTAATAATCTTTTTTATATTGAACAGCTGAGATCTTTCTGTACAAAGGCCGTATTACAATTTTTGATTTCGATAGAGGTTTTTTAAAGTGACTTACTTCAGTCAAGTGAAATCCCATTGTAGAAATTTATAAAGATATCTCGCCTACATTTAAATTTTTTTTTCTCTTACATTGATTAGCTTTTACGATTACATTTATTTTAAAGAGGCTACTGCAGTTAAACGAAACAATGCCCAGGGGCGTAAACTACCCTAATCGCGTAGGGGGGTGTCGGCTCAAAAATTTCCGACTCCAAGAAGGAAAATTTCCGAGTACTTCGGCCAACATGAAGACTAATATACATATATATATATTATATATATATATATCATAATTCGCAAGATAATTATGACTTAGTGTATCGAGATAGTCAAATAATCTTATATTATGTTATTATTAGTCTTATATAATATATTTTTCCCATTATTAGGCGATCTCCTGATGGAATACAATAACCGTTCCACCCGAGAGGGACACGAGTCGTGCATAATACGAATAAGCAGTCAAAGGGCTTTCCAGCAATATATCACATGGAAGGTATCGGCTAAAATTAGAAAAGTGGTTGCCCGTGAGGGCAAAATAGGAATCCAACGATATATCACAAGAGAGATGTATTCCAAATTTAGGAAATTGTCCTCCCTCCCAGAATAGACCCTTCCCCTAACTATAAAATTTTCATATATTATAAGTAATATTTATCAAAGCCCCCCCCTCCAAAAAAAAAAAAAAAAAAAAAAAAAATCCGGTCTTAAATGATAAAACGTTACAATTTCAAAAAAGATCGAAAATTGTCCCCAATAGAGGATAAGAGCGGGCGGGGGGAGAGGGAGAAAGATTTATTATATGAAAGATATGAAAAGGAAGAATGAATGATGAAGAAAGAATTTATTATATGAAAGGACTTTCCTATGATATGGCCAAAAAAAGTATAGAATTTTTCCACCCCCATTTAAACTCCTCGGGGGTGGAAACTTTAAAATATCGCTGAAACACGTATTTAATTAGTTTTTAAAAATTTTATTTTCTGCTGTTTCACGTTCTTATTTGAAAAAGACTGTTGAGATGTGCCAAATGTTCTAAATTTTTCGACTCCCCCCTTTTAACCCCTTATGTTGAGATTTCTAAAATCATTGGATTATGTGTTTAATAATTTTTTTAGTTGATTTATTTTCTGGAATTTTACGCTCCTACCTTAAATGTTTGCTGAGATATGGCAATTTGTTCCAAAATTTTTTACTTCCCCCCCGCTTGTCCCTCTTAGGGGGGTAATTTCAAAATTTCCATCTTAGTGCATGCTTACATCATAAGAAGTACTTTCTCTCCAATTTTCATGGTTCTAGATTCAGTAGTTTGGGATGTGTGTTGATTATCACTCTGTCAGGACAAACTATTTTATATATTTATAGCTATCTCTACTAGCATTAGATAAAATATATAATTAGATCCAGAGTTTCCCCCAGGTTTAAAAAGGGGCAGGGCGCTACTGTACTGAAAAGGGCACTTTTTACATTCTTCAGGGCACTTTTTTGATTTTTAAGGGCACTTTTATAGAGTTGAATTTACAATCTGGTGGTTAAAAAAAAAACCGTGGAAAAACAGAAATTTCATCAAATAATCGAGAAAAAAATCCAAAAATTTCGTCAAAAAATTGTAAAAAAGAAAAAATAACAAACTTTGTTAAAAGATCGTGAGAAAACGGTAAATATTGTTAAATGATCGCAAAATAACGGCCTATTTTGTTAAAACATCACAAAAACGGCAGATTTTGCAAAAAAAAAAAAAAAAAAAAAAAAATCGCGAAAAAACGACAAATTTCTTGAAAAGATCGCGAAAAACGGCAAATTTTGTTAATAGATCACAAAAAATGGCTAATTTCATCAAAAGATAGCGAAAAACCGCCAATTTTGTCACGTTTAAACAGGAAAAAATGCAAATTTCGAAAAAGAGGAGCGAAAAAAAAAAATAGCTCATAGTTTGTAACAGGAGTGGAATCGCTTCCTCTTTTCTCTCACCTCCGAAATCTGCCATTTTATCGCTATTTTTTGACGACAGTTGCCGTTTTTCGCGAATCTTGCCGGAAATTAGTCGTTATTTTGCGATTCTTTGACGAAATTAGTCGTTTTTTCGCGATCCTTTGACGAAATTGCGCGTCCTGTGAGACGCTTAAGAGCTAATTTTTGCGTTCCATCACCGATTTTTTGCGGGCGGGCGTCGCACACACGTCCGCTGGTGTTCATCGTTGGCTCAACTAAGGGCAACGAGGGCGGTGTTTTTTCTTTTAGGGGCAAGGAGGGCGCTGCTTTTTAAATGAGGGGCAAGGAGGGCGCTGCTTTTTAAACGAGGGGCAAGGAGGGCGCTATTTTTCCTATTGAAGAGCAAGGGGGCGCAGCGCCCTCCTGAAACTGCCTGGGGGAAACTCTGGATACATCATATAAATATATTAGATGCAATATATAGATAAATAACAAATAAATTATTAAAGCAGAGTATGTAAATTTTTAGGAGAGAATTCAAAGGGTTTTCAAATTATACTCAAATTTTTTAATAAATAAGTAAATATATATTAATATATAGTAATAATATAATAAAAGTAATAATAATATAATAAGTAATAATATATTAATATATAGTATATTTTTTAATAAATAATAGTTTTTCTGACTCCTTGAGAAAACATGCGCAAAATACCAAACAAATAAACGAAATGCATAAGCCAAAAGTAAAATTCTGGTTCCTTTTTCATCTACCCTCTTCCCCCCCCCCCCCCACACACACACACACAGGCACATCAGGCACAAAAAGTGTACCAGTAAAGTTGAAATCCTTTTTAAAATTTCAAATTGCAAAAGAGGTTTAAAGATCCATTTAATCATCAATTAGCTTTAAACAGTCAAAAGTTGCGCTGTTTTATCCTCTCCCAAGGCTAAAATTATTTTCAAGTTTCAAATGATTAAATTTTGATTCTTATCTATACACACACACACACAGAAACATCTATCCATAAAATAATAATCAAAATATTGTTATGCAGGGAGACAAAATTATTTTTACTTGTACTATAACAAAGTTTTAAAAATATAGAACATTTTACATACATTGGCATTTGAACTTCAAAAAATAAATGACCTTTCTTAGTTGTTGAACCTTGAGATAATAAAAATGAAAAGCCATGTAGGCAAAAATTTATTAAAATACTACATTACTCTTAAATAATGATGAAATAAAATTGATAAAATATAAAAAGATCTATAATACAATTTTAACTTCGTGTATAATACTAAATACATTGATTTGCAATTGCAAATTGTAAAATAGCTGGCAAAAAAGAAGGCAAATATATTGAAAAAAAATTTAGTTAAAAATGATAATAATTTCATGAAAATTAAATAACAACTAGCTTGTCATCTCCAGTTTGTAACAAAACTAGCAAATAGTTAGGGAATCGCGATACTAACTGTTAAAAACATTTATATATATCGAATAACAGTACATTTTTACAAGTTATTAAATAATTTATCTGCCCCCTCAATAAATAAATAAATAAATAAATAATAAAAAAATAAATAAATAAAATAAAATAATTCATTTTTAAATATGAAAACAATTCAATTATTTACACATTTTACATATCTAAAATTTTCTGTAATAAAATAGCTAGCTTACTTCAAAAGGATTTTTTAGAGCTCCAACAATGCAAAACGGTATATGTATATCGCCTGAAAATTTATCAGCATGCTTTTGTTTATTAAGTGTGTTCCTGTAATCACTATCGAAAATATAATTACATAACCCACATTGCACTTTTTGTCTCTGTCTTGTGGGGGCATAACTGATAAAAAAATATTGAACTAGTAACTATATACCAAAATATTCTCCCATCAACACTTTTTAATTGAATGATTTCGTACTATGAGCCAGAATACTAACGGTTTAAACAAAAAGTTAACGCAGGCGCAGTTTGTTTTGGAACTGACACATAGGGCGGGAGGTGCAACGTCCAGTCATTTAGGTGCCCTTGAAGAGAAAACAATGTTTTATCTTTCTATTTTTTAGCATTCAGTTAAAATCTCTTTACCGTTTTTAAGTAAAATTGAAATCTGTTTGCTTGGGGAATATTTCAGAGACAAAAAATTGCCAAAAAATACCGGATTTCTTAATATAAGTTTTAATTCTTTCTAATGACAAACTTAAAAGCAGCGTAACAATTTGGTGTTACAACTCATTTTTCTGACTAAACAAAATGTGATAGTAATAATAAAAATATTAAAAAAATTTAATACAACTGACTGAGGAAAAAGCTAACGAAAGTATTACTTCTGAGAGAAGTAAACTCGTATAAGCTGTAAAATATCCAGATTATTTCGAGATGAAAATTCAAAGTATTTGGGTATTTTCAATTTTCATTCTGTATCATATAAATTTCTTAAACAATCTTTTAAATCAATCAAAAATTACGTAAAAAAGTAAGTATAAACAATTTCACCTTTATTATTATTTTTTTTAATAAAATAAAAAGAAAACACAAATTTAGATGGCAGGAAAAAATGATACTGTAATTATTTTCAATTAAAGGTAAAATTTGAATAGTATGGAAAATATCCAGATTTTGAAATTAAAAAATACCAAATATTTGTATTTCTATAAATGAATTTTCATCGTATACCACCTAAATTCCGTGATACATATTTCTAATTAAATTTAAAGTTTAGATTAAAAAAATAGAAGTTTCTTCACTTCGATCAGTATATCTTAAAATTTCGAGATTAAACTAAAAACTTTCCAACAGTAAAAAAAAATACAAGTAGATTTCGATATATCCATATCCAAATCAAAAGACACAGAGGAAAAAAAAAATCGGAATATCAAGGTTTTACTCAAATTTCACTGTTATAATTAACGGTATAACTTTAACATTACTAGAAAATGTACAAGAATATTCTTTTTTTTTCGTCATATCGAAGTTTCCGAGAACACAATATTTGACAAATCAACATTTTTCTGAATAGTTTTATCAGAAAAATAAAATCCTATATATTAATAAGTTATATTAATTAATTACTAAATTAAAGTAAATAGTAAATTAGCAATTATTTAAATTAATTAATAATAGTTCCGGCTAAGAATAAATTTGTTTTCTTCATCCTAAATTGTTTTTTTTTTCTTATTTTTCTTATCAGAAACTGCAAGCGGAAATAAATCTGACTGAGAATAAAATTTTATAGGTTTTCTTCGATCTAACTTGTCTTTCTTATTTAATTAAAAACTACAAAAATATTTCTCGAATTCAAAAATATTTATAGCTTAATACCCTTTTTTTCGGCCTAATTTACTTTTTTCCCGATCGAACAAGAATTTTTCCGACTGACTTTTCCGTTTTTCCAATTTATAAATCTTTATAGGTTAATACGTAATACTATTTTTTCCGACTAAAGGTGCCTTTACCGGTGAAACAGAAAACTTCCGATTGATATTTTCGTTTTTCCAATTTATAATTTTTTTTTATAGGTAAATGCCATTTTTTTCCGATGGAATAAAAATTTTTCCGATTTAAAAATTTACAAGTATTTATAGGTTAATACATAATAGTATTTTTTCCGACTAAACATGCCTTTCCGGATTGAAACGGAAAATTTTCCGAATGATATTTTCGTTTTTCTAATTTATAAGTTTTTATAGGCTAATACCATTTTTTCCTATCGAACAAGAATTTTTTCCGATTGCCTTATTCGTTTTTCCAATTTATAAATTTTTATAGGATAATACTATTTTTTCCGACTAAACATGCCTTTTCCGATGGAACGGGAAATTTTCCGAATGATACTTTCGTTTTTCCAATTTATAAATTTTTATAGGTTAATACCATTTTTTCCGATTGAACAAGAATTCCGACTGATTTTTCCTTTTTCCAATTTGTAAGTTTTTATAGGATAACACGTAATACTATTTTTTCCGACTAAACACGCTTTTTCGGATGGAACGGAAAAATTTCCGATTGATTTTCCAGTTTATAAGTTTTTATAAGTTAAGAGTATTTTTTCCGATCAAACAAGAATTTTTCCGACTGATTTTTCCTTTTTCCAATTTGTAAGTTTTTATAGGATAGTACGTAATACTATTTTTTCCGACTAAACACGCTTTTTCGGATGGAACAGGAAAATTTCCGAATCATTTTCCAGTATATAAGTTTTTATAGGTTAAAAATTTTTTTCCGATCAAACAAGAATTTTTCCGACTGATTTTTCTGTTTTTCCAATTTATAAGTTTTTATAGGATAATACATAATGCTTTTTTTTCCAACTAAATACGCCTTTTCCGATGGAACGGGAAATTTTCCGAATGATTTTCCAGTTTATAAGATTTTATTGGTTAATACCATTTTTTCCGACTAAACATACTTTTCCCGATAGATCTGGGAATTTTCCGACTGATTTCTCCTAGGGGGGGTGTTGCACCCCCCCCCCCAAACCCCCTCGGGATTTACGGCCCTGACAATGCCTTCGCTTTAAAGCTAATGCTATGAAAGAAATTTATAAAAGTTTATTGTCTGTGTTTTAATAGTTTTAAGGTTTTTTTTTTTTTTTTTTTTTTTTTTTTTTTTACATTGGGTAGTTGATATCGATTTGCACAAAGGCCATTTTCTATTTTTTTCGATTCATTTTACGGAGAAAAAAAAAAACTTTAATCAAGCGAAACAATTTACTAACTTATGATAATTCTTTCGACGATAATCCAACGGTCGAAATTTATAAATAAATCTCGTCTCGATCTCTTCAAAGGCCTTTTTCTACTTTTTTTAAGCAGCAAGCAACATTTTACGAATAGCCAGAGGCAAGAAATTTCACCTATACGTCCCCGGACTCCCTGCAGAGTAAAGACCTATCGTCTTACCCCCTAATTGCTTTTAAGGCGTATCCCTTTTGAAGGCGGGAATAAACATCATTTTCGACTATTTTAAATCAAAGTGTTTCAACTTTTTATACAAATAGCATAGATTAAATTTTTTTAAAAATCAAAATAAAAAACATTTTCTGAAAGCTAAATAATTAAACTCTGCATGCTGTTTTACCAAATTTTAAAATGTCAAACAGATTTTTCGTAATAAGACACTAAAGGTGAATTTCAAAGACTATAAAATAACGCACTTGTATCGCCTTAAAATTAAAAAAAAAGAAATAAAATTTCAAAATGACGTGCATAGTTTAAACCTACAGGTTTTCAAAACAACAAAAATTATTAAATTTGAGCAAAATGCAAAGGAATGAAAGCGATAAATTTCTTCCATTGAAATAACATTAGCCGTTCTATCTCGGAGAGTTACTGATGTAGGGCCTTAATCTAAGTACTTAGCGCGAGATGGTTAAAATATTTCGTTTATAGTTAATGTTAAATTAGAACTTGTTTACGGTTAGATAACAGTTCGGTTGCAATTACGTTCCGGTGACCCTTTTGTTATTTTATTTTCCGGTTAGGTTACAGTTAGGTCAAGGTTAAGTTACAGTTAGGTTAAGGTTAAGTTGCGGTTAGGTTGTGGTTAGATTATGGGTAGGTTATGATTAGGTGACGGCCAAGTTACATTTATGTTATATTTAACTTGCAGTTAGGTTACTGTTAAGATACAGCTAAGTTACAGACAAGTTATGATTCCGATACAATTAGGTTACGGTTAGGATTTTGTTCATAGAATGAACATTACGCATGTTTGATAAAAAATATACACCTATTTTTGTAAAATGGCTCTGAATTTATAATATTATATACTAACCTTTTAGCGAATCATCGAGAATCGATTTCATTCGCGGTATAGTCAGATTTAAGAGTGATATATAATTAGTTTGAAATTCAAAATATTTCACTTGTGATATCTATGTGAAAAAAGTATTTAGTTAAGTCACTTAAC